>OY728129.1:1467552676-1476642767 GCA_963277665.1 Viscum album | reverse complement strand
TTAGGTAAATTCATAGGGAAGGGAAGCTGCTTGCTTCTGAACAAATTGTAGGCATAGGGAAGCTTCTTGCCTCTGGAAAAATTACAGGCTCTATAAAAATGAATTCCAAAACCATTGGTATAGAATTAATAAAAACCACTCTTTACCAACATTTTACAACCATTGGTAAATGTCTTAGTTCAATCTTTACCAATGGTTTTAGAAACCATTGGTAAAGGCATGTTATTCTCAATATTTACTAACAGTTTTCATAAACCATTGGTAAAGATCTATTGCAACGGTTTCTAAACTATTGGGAAAGATAATATGATTTATCGTGGCTTTTTCCAATAGTTATTTTATAACCCGTTGGTAAAATCATATCCCCACGAATTTCTTTCCAACGGTTGTATAAACTGTTGGTATAAGTTTTCCCAATGGTTAGACATGCTTTACAAATGGTTTAAAACCATTGGTATATACTAAATTTCCAGTATTGATTTTGACATAATACCATCCATGGATGCCTTTTGGTTTAAACCAAAATAAGTTACCTAATTAAAAGGTAATGCCTTTTCTCAATCTATCTAGTTTCATTTCCATTCTCCAACCAATAAAATCTATTTATTCTGTTCATGTATAAAAAAAAGTATCATCAATATACTAGGATGTTTTTTATTATAATATTTCTATCTAAAATTACATACTCCACTATCTAATGAGTAACAAAGATAATTTTTCTATGGATAGTGAACTACCGCCTCACGAAACGATGATTGTTCATTCTTCCATTACCGCCTCTCATGGTGGCCATTATTATGGAAAATCTATTTATATATATTATATATGGTATTTATTGTGTCTTATACATCTGTAATCCTCTTATTACACCAACCTTTAACACTTTCCATTTTATGTTAATACGATAACATCACTAGAGGAAGTATGGACTACCACCCCTCAAAGCGTTGTGATTCATTCACACTGAACATGGAATGTATAAAGGATGTAATTAAACATACAAGACATAAACAACATATATATTATATTCATGATATAATTACCATTCTGTATATATATATATATATTATTACCCTTTCACACACTTAAAAAGTGATAATGTTATTCGTGGATGTGTGGACTACCGCCTCCTCGACAAAATGTGATTAATTTTTCATAAAAATAATTATATATATAAGTATTTATGATTAAATAATATGGTATTTATTATATAATGATAATTCTAGAATGATATGGTGTTACTTACCTTCATTCCATAATGACCATTGAAAAATGACAATGTTACTCATGCGTATGTACGGCCTACCATCTCCATGATTGTAACATTACTTCATTTATCATAACCATATTTAATGATTGATTTTAAAAGTATAATTTATGTATAAATATTATAATTATGTCATGGTTATGTTATATAAATACCCCCTTGACCATAGTTGACCCACGAAAGTTTTTTTTGACACATAAACCGAAATTGGTCAAAACACCTGACGTAAACTTAATTCTTTAAGTAGTTGTACACAAAATGGTAATAAGTAAAATAAAAGTAATTATAAATGTGAAAAAATTTATGAAAAAATTAGAAAATTAACATAAATTTATTATATAGGAAGTTAAAGGATGTTCACCTGAAAGGAAACATAAGGTAAAGAACTCTTGTCTCACTTTTCTTTCAGTGAGGTGTAATTTATTATTGTGCACATAATTTATTATATATATATGGTATACATAATATAAAATTTATATATAATATCATGAAACCTATTATACTCATTTTATTTAGATTTTTCATTTAATGATTATCACTTTTGGGTTTTTTGATTCATATGTAATGAATTTCGTCTCAATTTCATTTCATTGAGGAACATTCCATTATTACGCACCTAGTTTCTTTTATATGGTGTATAAATTTCCATTGACATTATATATATTGAATTACCTTTCTTTAATGGTATTTAATAATTTCATTTAATATTATTCTTTCATGATTTTTATGATTTAAAAATGTTTTAAAGTGGTATGGGACACTTTGGAATGTTTAAAGATTATTTTCCTCAAGACTAATCCTAATGATCTTTAATTGAAATTTCCATTCAAGAAAATTATATAAATATTTTTCAATAATAATTTCATTATTCTCTGGTTATTAATGACCATTTCCAAGTATTAGTACCATTTTCCCACTCTTTTATACTCAAAGTGTTTTAAAAAATGTTTATAAGAAAACTCGACTTTATTTCTCTCTTTATTCAGAGAAAGTGTTTCTTCTAAAAACCATGTTTTATTAAAATGTTTTAAAAATTATTTTAAAATGATTTGGTAAAGTCACATTTACCCTTTTTTTTCTTTTACCAATCTCTTAGAATTAATCTTCTTTTCTCTTTCAAAATGAGTCATTTTATAATCTTTTTCCATACAAAAGGAATATTATTTTTACCACGTATGACATGTATGGATTTATCCACTGTCATTTATTTGAATCCTCCTTCTCAATTTAAAAAGGTTTATTTTCAATAAAAAAAAATTTAAAGGGGTTTTCAATGAAAAATATTTTCAAAAGGTTTTTTAAAATCAAAGGATATTTTTCTCAAGAATATTTTTAAAAGTTAATATTTTATTTCATCATCAACAACAACCCTCTATTTTACTCTACTTGGTATTTGTTGTATTGATACCGTCTTTATTCTTCTTATGGATGGTTTATTATTGATTTTTTCAAGGATAGTATTCACATTCACTTCCTTGATTCATTTTTTTGTCCCCTTGAAATATTCAATCCCCTATGATAATTGAACATTTAATTTCCCTTAAATTATCCATTTCATTCATCATGGATATTAATATTTCCTAAACCATATACCATTTTATATATAGTGTATAATTTAACATTTAATTGATTATATAGGGAAATATTGATAAATCTGTATACTTTAGTCAATACAGATATTTGATCAGGCATATTATTTATTTTGATTATTCAATATGAAGAATACTTTGGACATGAAGTGATGGGTAGAGACCATAATTTATATAGCTCCTTAATGCATCAATATGTTCTCATGAGACAAACTAGTTTCAAAAATTAAATAGAGGATATATCCATAGTTTTAAACTTTTTAGAGGATAGATCTTGATATCACTCATATTCCTTAGACATGACGTCCATTGAGATAACATTACACTCATATTAGTTACATTTATTATTAATCCATGAGATTTTGCATCAACATATATATTGATTCATTTAATTTTCATTTCACTGATTAAATGAAATGTGTTTCAGTTTCAATCCTTTCCATATTTATTTTGAATTATCTATTTATTTGAATAGAATTTATCTCCATTTATTACCTTGCTATATTTCTTATGTACTTCCTTTAATATTATTGATTACATGGAATGTGTGTTCAGTTATTTACCTTTCCGTACTGACTATTATCATTGATTCATTATTTATTCTACTCTATTTTTACCTTAATAAGCATTTGATCTCACCCTTATTATGTTTCTTTCCCTAGGAATCTAAGAAGATTAGTGAAAAAGATATGTATGGATTTACCAGATGGATTAGATTTATCCTCAAAGTTAATTATTTAGAAAGAAGAAAAAAATTATATTGTAATCACTATATTCATTTGTAATAAAATAGCAATTTATGTTTCTGGTTTACCAAGACTACTAAACTGATCAATCCTTCGGGGCTTGATTCTTTGTAATCATGCCAATGAAATTGATAGAAAACACTGGCTTTGGGCTATCTAGGGATGAATTTCTACATATTGGGTATAAAATACAACATTCCAATCATATATATATATATTTGAATATGAAAAACTAGTAAGTTTATAAATGTTATAAGAAGTCATATGTATTCTTTAAGAAGATGATAAAGGGTGTTTCTTATGTGGTGAGAAACACATAACATCTAATTTTCATGTTATTGATTCAATTGGAAATTTTGTTGAGTATAACTATAAAATTTATCTCATGTGTCCATTGGACACTAGGAGACATTATTCCCAGTTTTGGATTGAAATTTATTTTCAGTGTATCATACTCAATTAACTATTTAGTGATACTTGAATCTTAGGAAATACATGATGAATATTAAATGTAAGAATTATATACCAAGTTGTGGCAGGATAATTATTTTTCAAGAAAAACTAAATTTGGATGCCAAGGATATAACCCTTTTAGTTTTTAGACTCAATAGAACTAAAAACCTTTGGTATTATTGACATATTTAGTTTTTAAAAAGAAACATTTAAAATAAATGTATACCACAATGAATTTAGAATTAGTTTAGAAAGAGAGTGTGAACTATTCCAAGAGTAAGCTAGTGGTAAATATGATTCATAAGATTCCATTAAGTAATTAAGGAATGGTAAGGTGAAGTATGTTATATGTATGTTCAAATGATATGAGTTACTTTGGGCCTATATTCCAAAAAATATCTTGACCAAGCATTCATTAATCAATATAATTTAGTGTGGAGAAATTCTTAAATGCACATTACCTTATCTATATCATGACATTGATGCTAATAAGAAGGATCGATGATAAGTATTACATGCTAAAATTTTCCAATGAAATGTAGCATGGAGAAATTTCTAAATTTAAATTTTATATATCATAGTCATGTTGTAAGTAGTATCAATGTTGCAACTTGCAGAAACATCCATTGAATTTCAAGATGTGCTTTAAAAATAATGACAATATCTTAGAACCACATTTCAACTACAATGACTAATGGATATCATAACAGTTGTTTTATGATGGAAATCCATTATGTTATAAGACATGTGTTTATATGAAAGGTGTATGTTAGGATATAAAAAAACTTATATCAAGATAAAAAATTTGTGCATATAAGTAAATATCCTAATGGTGTCTTAGGATATTACATAAATCCCTATGATAGAAAAGTGGTAGTCAAGTAAAATAATACATTTATATATAAGTGTGAACATATATACTTGAGATACTAGTAGTAAGATTGAATTGAGATTAGTCAATGCTAGAAATTAACTTGTATTTGGCATAAGAACTTGCTCCACAAGTGCATGTGAAACATAAATGTTCTAGAGACACATACTGTGTAGGAGGATTAAAACCATAGATATCATTTTATATTCACCGTGACTGGTGATAGATTATTCATTGTGAATAATATTTCTTATAAGTAAGCAGTAACTTCCAATTAGATAAGACTAAAAAGATGGATTAAAATTCAATAATGGATTCCATGTATCCAAGTTAAAAGGTGATTATGAATACTGTGGTGGGTATTCAAGTGAGTTGATACATTTTTGGTACAAGTGTGGTACCAACAAGGATCGATTGGTTATATCAAGTCGTTATGCCTAAATCTATTAAAATTTTACTTTTCATAACCAAATTGGTAAGATCATTTAATTTTCCATTATATGTAAAGACCAACTTTTATGGATGGTGTTTATACAGTGAAACTAGAAAGGGATGGTGACATCATTGAATGCCAAAAAGGTTGAAATTTACTGAAATCTGATTTAGGATTAAAGTAAGCAATGAGATATTATAAAATTAATTTGGAATGAATCTCTTCCATGTGTGTACCAAAGGTTAGTGGGAGAACCATCATTTTACAAGTGAAATATGTTCAGTAATAAATAGAAAATATATATTGGTCTTACTATTAGTTAATACCTAGATGAAAGTAATTCTTCAACGATTGAATTTAATTAGAAACCTTAGTACTAGGGAACAAGATCTAATGAGGTAGATCTAATGGTTTCTTAAACTTAGTCAATCGTACATATTCTAACAAGGTATTGAAAAATACAAGTTTGAAAAATTCAAGAGAATATTGTTTTAAAGTTTCACATATAATAAATATCTTGAAGTAGACATGAAATGGCATAAGAGGAGATTAAGTAGAGAGTTGAGTTCCATACGCTTCCGCGATGGATCAATCACGAATTCCATGATATGTACAAGATATGATATTTCCAACATATATGGTTGAAAAATATATTTCATTTCTAGGAGAATTATAATTGATGTAGTCAGAACTATCTAATTGTTCTTGGGAAAGTATAAAGGATTTTTACCTAGAATGTGGAGAAGAAAGGATACTAGTTTTGATGGGACACAAACTAGTCCTATATAGATAAACTTGATCAAGTGTCACAGTTAGGCTAAGTTGTTGAGAAATATAATATCATAAAATCTAGTGGTGTCTATACCTACAAATACCGAGTACATTAAAACTTCTAAGCAAGATAAGAAGAAATTATTAAACACAACGATTTGTTCCAATTCTTGGAATCACACCTACCAAGTAATTTTTTATCACAATGATAAATATGTTACTTGAACTACCAAAGATTTCAAGTTTTGATAGTGGAAAAAAAGTGATATACTCAAGGATAACATCTCTTGAGAAGTTTTAATCAAGGAAATGAGGTTTCATATAAAAGAATAACTATATGATAGAATTGTGGCAGCCCCAACAACTATTGCTGTGACTAAGAAGAAACATGATCTTAATCATGTGAGAGATAACAAGTATGGTTAGCAAGTTGGCTCTAGTGCAAGTGGGAGTGTTGTAATTGTGGGTGTCCTAGACCCAACTAGAATAGTACTTTTGATTACCATATCGTGTATACAATTAGATATAAATGATGTATTATTAGAATTATAGTGTATATTTTTATGTGTCCATTATTTAATGGTAATTTCCGTAGATTAATTTTCATATCAAAAGATTATAGAAGATACTAGGATATAATGAGAACCTAGAGATACTATGACATTAATCGTAAACACAGGTCTTATGGTCTAGATACATATTACTAACTGGACATGGTAGATGTTTGACTATCAGGTGTTAGGGGTTCATAATCATTGAGACTTCTTCTTAATAAGTTCACGCTTGGTGATCTCTAATAGTAAGATCATGAGGATAGACCAGATAATGGGAAAGCCACATGTTTCAGGTGTCACTAGTTGGTCCAATATACAAACATGTGTATTGGCCTCCTAACATTTAGATCGTTACCAGTGTGTTCCATTTGATCACCTACTTTGATGCAAGGGAAAACCCATGATAATGAAATCATGTCAAGGTAGCTTGCATTGGGTGAATCATTGGTGGTATGGCATTGGTTGAATGGAAAAGAAAGGATTTTTCACTTCCAAGTTAAAAAAATTATATATATCAGTCCTGGTTCATTATAATGTTACTACCTTCCTAAGAATTTGGACAAATAATTCGAACGGTAAAAAAATAATAAATAAATAACATGGTGATGAAACAAGTGTGCATCCTGCTTTAGGAGATATTTAAATAAAAAGAGATTATAGTACATAGTAAGTGTTCGTAGGTCGGTTTTCATTGCTATGAATATCCTTATCTATTTAGGGGCTTCGATGGGTTTCTAGTCTCTGCTCTTGGTCTATGGATTTTATTCACTGCTATTGAGATAAGGGCCTAAAGGGTCAAAAAAATAGTGCATTCAAGAATCATCCCTATTTAGTTGAATAGGTATGTTGGACATGGTGGGACCCACCTAGGGGTCTGAGTGCTATCTAAGTTATCAATCACCAATAAATAAATAAATAAATATTATTCAAGTAAAGAATAATGGGTATTTAATTTATTTACCAGATGTATTTACAAGTTAAGTGAATACAAGAAAATATTATTCTAATGAATATTATTTTAATATTCCAAGTTCGTTTAATATTAGGCTGGAATTACAAGTCAAGTTAATGAATCAGTTTTATCACATAATATATTTAATATATGTTATAGTAATTTTTTTTAAAGGTTGGGGCCGAAGCCTCATTTTTTATTAATAAAGCAAAGCAAAGACCTCTTTTAACTGGGTAGAGGGAGACCAATTACATAGCCCGAAGGCCCAGTGGGCTTGTAGCCCATTACATAGCCCGTAGGCCCAATTTTTTGGCCAAATTCCTATTCTGTGAATAGTAACCCGGCTCCTACAGTACTCGCACAGTACCGCCGCCGCTACAGTACCTGTCGATCAACAGTTTCGCCACTGCTACAGTACCCGCTACAGTACTTCTACAGTGCTACTATAGTAACCTGCGCCCAATGGGTTTTGAACCCCCATTTTTCATGTAGTATTATGGGGTGCTTACCACTAAGCCAAACCCCAACTACATATGTTATAGCTATGTGATAAATTATAAATAATAATTATGGTGCAGTTTAGTTCCTAATGATTATTAGTTAGACGATGTTAAATTTCCAAGGGCCAGGGAACCCTACTAGGTGTTTTGAATATCCACTATAAATAGAGAGAGGATCTTGCACAAGAAAGACTATTAATTCATTTTGGAATGACAACCTATCTCTCTTCTCACTTTTTAGAAAGAGATCCTCTCTCTCCAAATGAAGATATAAGAACAACCTCAAGCATCAAAGGTATAGGATCACAATGACCATCAGGACATCGATGACATCGTCAGATCACTACGCTCACACCCAGAATTTGATGATCAACATTCCAGAATATTTTTAAATCATGTTGGACAATCTAGAGGGATTAAACTTTAGATCCTTCAGGAAACAATCACTCGTGACAAGAATATGTTGATCACATCTTCATATCTCAAAAGGTATGTTTTTCACTTTTACTTTTTATGCTTAGTTTATTTTACACAAGATCCTAGGACCGTACCAGGGACCAGATATTCATAGATGATAAGTCTCGTCATCCCAATGGTGAAAAGTTTTAAAATAACAAGCCCATAAGATTTCATTGTGGCCCCAATACCTTCAATTTTCCCCTGGGTGGGTTTGGTTGGCAAAGACATGACAAAATATTATTATATCAATTGATCACATATTCTTTATTTTCCATGATTTTATGGTTTTTAATTTATATTATATTTTTATTTTAAAGATGAGTTTTGAATCTCACATTTGATTTTTCCACCAAACCAGGTGTAGTCTTAAGGAAATCAAGTTGTTTCATATCTATTAAAAACACATGTCATTACAGAAAAAGAGGGCGGTAGTGGTGGTTATTTCGTGAACTGGCAGCGGTTTAAACTGCCAACTAATAATCTGGCAGCGCTTTCAAAAACTGCTGCATATTTCATGGTTTCTAGTAATTTAGTGGTGGTTTATTTAATTTCTTGGAAGTTTTGGTATGTGTAATTTTTGAATATTTATTGGCAATTTCATTTTTATTTAGATGTTGTTTTTAAAAAAAATACCCTAGGGGAAAAAATAGATTACATCAAACTAACTGCCACTAAATATATTAGCAGTGGTTATGTCTAATAGAGGTTAATCATAACCACCTCTACACATAATTTTAGTTAATATACTTAGTGAAATTTAACAAAAAATTATGCTAAATATTACAATTATATTTTTTGTAAAATATTTAATAAAAAACTGTAAATATAAAAAACATGATATGTAATAAACTAAAATATAAATATATGATAAACCCATCATATATACTTTATACATGATTAGTCATATATACAAACATCCACGTTTAGTATAACCCCAAACAACAACTACCTCAATCAACCCATACATCAGTCAACCCATACCTCAGTCACCAATATATACATATAAAATGTGTAAAAAAACAACCCATGCCCAATATATTTCCATTCTATGGAATACACTATATTTTTCTTCCTCTACATCATCTCATAAACTAAAACCAACCACATCATGTTATCAAATGTAACAAAAAAGAAAACAAAAATTAAAACTGAACATAATAAATCATAATTACAGTAGAATAACTGATAACATTTTAAACATACCATGAAAACTAAGAACAATCACGATTGCCCAATAAATAATGTCATGGATTGGAATAGTTAACCTACTTCCTACTGTCAATGTTTTTAACCTACAATGAAAACCATAATTTTTAATAAAGGAAATACGAAAGAGAAAATAAACATAATATATTCAAAATTTTGTATATAAAATTTGTTATTTTATTATCAAAATAGATTAAATTTTAACACAAAACAAATAATATATCATGAAAAACACTTTTAAAACATAAACTTACCTATTTGAGATATGATTCAACACTTGAAAATGAAAAGGGATGAGTAAATATTATAATTAATTTTTAAATCGACATGTGGTGTGTTTTAAATATAAATAATAAAAAATTAAAAAAAAATTGATATAAAACCTTGTACTATATTTTAAAATCAACACAACGGTGTATATCCCATGATTCCACATCAATATGAGGTCGTTTTCTATGGTTTTGACTATTCTATTCACTTTTTAGTTTTTTAAAACACTAAAAATGTATTTACAGGAATCTTGGGAAAATCGTAACTTGGAATGATATGAATTCAATTCTTATATTTAAAAATTCAATATACGATCATTTTATTATAATTTTATGGAAATATTCCACCATTTTCTTTGTTTTGATCCCTGGAACATGTTTTAAAGGTTTTTTCACCCTTAAGAAGTGTTTACCGCTTCATTCAAACCCCACAACACATCAGATTGAAGTGTTGTCTTAATATACATATAAAAAATAACTCAAAGGAGGTTTTTCCATGATTCCACATCATTTTGAGATTTTTAAATGGTTTTTACCATTCCACACACTATTTAGTGTTTTAAAACACTAAAAATTACTTTAAGACCATCTTGACAAAATCACAACTCGAAATGATGTGGTGTCAATTACTACAGTTTGAAATTAAATATATGGTTTTTTATTATGATTTTAGGTCGATCCGACAAAATTTTTCTAGGTTTGACCCCCCCCCCCCCCCCCTTGATGCATGTTTTTAAAGTCTTTGGTACCTTTTAGAAGTGTTTTTTCGATTCATTCCAACCATACTGCATGTTGGATTGACATGTTGTCTGAAAATACATATCAAAAATAGAACAACAGTGGTTTTCCCATGATTTAACATCAATATGAGGGTGTTTCCTATGGTTTTGACCATTCCATTCATGTTTTAGTGTTTTAGACACTAAAAATATGTTTACAGACATCCCAGGAAAACCATAACATATAATGTTGTTTCATTGGTTCCTATATTTCAAAAATAAATCTATAGTCATTTTCATCTGATTATAGGGAAATCTGATGTCATTTTTTAAGTTTTGACCCCCCGATACATGTTTTAAAAGGCTTTGGTACCCTTTAAGAAATGTTTTCCAAGCCATTATGACCACACCACATGTTAGATTGACGTATTGTCTATGAGTACACATACAAAATAACAAAATAGTGATTTTACCATGATTACACACCAATATGAGGTTGTTTTATATGGATTTTACCATTCCATGCATGTTTTAGTGTTTTAAAACACTAAAATCACACTTACATCCTTCTTAAGAAAACCATAACTTGTAATGACTTTCCATCAGTTCCTACATCTGACAAATAAATATATGGTCATTTGCCTCTAATTTTAAGGCAATATTATGCAACTTGACTAGTTTTGACTCCACAATACATGTTTTTAAAGGCTTTTTTACCTTTAAGAAGTGTTTCCAATCACATATCTTGTCGAATTGACATTTTTTCTATGATTACATGTCAAAAATAACAAAATAGTGGGTTTCCCATGAATTAACGTCAATATAAAGTCATTTTCTATGGTTTTGACTATTCCACACATGTCTATGCATACACATAAAAAATAACTCAATAGTATTTTCTTTGTGATTTAATATCAATATGAGTTCAATTTCGATGGTTTTGACCATTCCATGCATTTTTTAGTGTTTTAAAACACAAAAAATGCATTTATGATCATCTTAGGAAAATTGTAACTTTGAATAATGTGATGTTGGTTCCTACATTTCAAAAATCAATCCACGTTCATTGTAATTTGATTTTTGGGGAATATAACATTATTTTTCTAGTTTTAACCCCTCGACACACGTTTTAAAGGTTTTTATACCTTAAAAAGTGTTTACAAAATCGAAACTGAGCAAATAAGTTCAGATTATTTTCAAACTTATGGATAATGATATATAGTTCATTTTTGACATGTAGGAATCAACAACACATCAATCCAGCACAATATATGGTTAGAATGACTAAAAATGATTTTTTTCTATATAAAAGTGTCATTTTAATTTTATTTATGGAAGTTACACATGTTCTTTTCAAATGTGTGAATGATCTATAGAATTTTGAATTTAACTCAATAGGATGAGCTATAAGGTTGGAAATTTCCTCAGGGATCTTGTTGTAATCCACTAAAATATTGAAATTGAATCATTTTCCATTTCCAATTGCCACTAATCTAGTGTTTTCCTATAAGAGTCTTGTTCTTGCACTTTTTTCTTTCCATCTAACAATTTCTCTTTGTGATTCATGATTAAAAACACTACTTGAACCCAATTTAGGTATAGAAGTGACAAATAACGATGCTCTACCAAAGACAACCAATGGAGTAGTCCTAGAACCCATCCCTCATACATGTTTGGAATGATCTATCACTAAAATGATTGAAACTACATCATTTTGAGAAACCGATGATGATTGTGAAGGGTTTGCATCGTATAATTCTTTAATTTTAACATGTTGATATAAAAATATTAACAATGGTTTTTAAAAATATATTAACTTCATAATATATCTAATTAATAATTTTTTTCATTACTATTTATTATTATTTAATTACTATAAAAATATAATAATGAAAAATATGTTATAAAAACGAACAAGACATAAACCCAATTAATTAGGGTTGGCTAGATGTATTAAACAATGCAAAATTAGTATTTTCTAATCCATGTATCCAACCCCATTTAATTAGGTTTAAATATTGTTATTTTTTATAATATATTTTTCATTATTATGTTTTTATAGTAATTAAATAACAATAAATGGTAATGAAATGTAATTACACCAACATCTTTGGTAGTTTCATTTAAAAAACTATCATCGTATTTCCTATGAACTTTAAAGAACATATTTATTCGTCCAACAAAGTGACCTAATTCATTATCCTTTATAAAAAATATAAGTAATTTAGAAACAACCTTGACTTATAATAAAATGATATAAATAATAATTAATAAAATACAAACCAAAATTGTTTTTTTTCTCTATTTCAGTCATTTTTTCATATATATGTCATGAGATTAGTGATGTTTCCTTAAAGTCATTCCATAATCTCTATTTAAAATCTCTTCCATTATTGTCCAAAATTTTCAAAGTTCATGGGCATAAAACAAAGTCAGGGACATCAAAATGAAAAAAAACATTTATAAATAAAAAATATCACACTTTATAATTATATTAAAAAAATTTACTCTTGTATTTTAAGTTAGTTATCAAGGAATATTAAATTAATATTACCTTTACTTGAGTATCAAAGACCTCATTTTTCCAAGCTATAGGAATATGCCTCCAATCTTTGTAATTAATGGGAAATCTCACTTTATTACAAGCTAGCTTCCCATGAATCTGACCATAGATTCTGATAGTGTCATAAATAGGCAACGTGGACTCATCAAATGGAATTATAATATTGAATTACTTGAGGTACCATACATCTATCATGTTTATATTTGTATCCCTTTTATGTTTGTATTTATCTATTTAAAAAATACCTAAAATGATTAATGAAATATATAGTTTTTTTTGAACAATTACATACATACTAGTAATAGTTACTCACCAATATCCCCTAGATAGAGGGGTGAACAAATGATCCATCACTTGAGGTGAATTATTATGTGGGATACCATATAAATGTGGGGAAACATCTAGCTCAGTAGTAGTCTCAGGTACAAAAGAATCACTCAAATCCATAGAAGTCAATGATAGTGGTGGCATTCTCCAAGATGCTGCTATACTAGGATCCTGATTTTTTTTATTGGAATTCCTTCAATTCAAATGTTTCATGTATATTAAATATATAAAAAATGAAAAAATAATATATTTTTACATAAAAAATAGAATAATCTATATATGTACAAAACACTTATCAATGAGAAATTGTAATATATTTTCATTACCAATTTATACATTCAATTATCTTTATCTTAATTGTATTCATTATTATACACTTTCATTATGATTAGTCCTTTATTTTTACCCTCTCTTTTAATTTATTTTGTTTTGATATTTTTAGGAAAAAACTATTCAATGTTTTGTAGTTGATGAGGTTCACTGTCACAAAGTACCAATTGATCTTAATTACCCATATCATACAAGTCTCTCTACTTTATGTGTATAAAAACACTCCAACCATCATGTATTTACTCATACACATAATGAACCATCTTAACTTGTGAATCTAATATAAATGGATCATTCTATGCACGCTCACCAATATGGATCAGGCGAGAGAAGTTGATATTAGTAAAATCCAATGAATCTTTCATTATACCCATATCAATGTTGAATCATTTGAATTTGAATAAGACAATTGAAAACTAAACATGGTAGTTTAATTAAATTATATCATTTATCTTTCCATAGTATCCCACCTTTATAAGTGTAAATACACTACTATTTTGAGTTTTCAAGTCTTCTTCATGATAAATTGTATGAAACATGAATCCATGAATATTGTAGGCATCAAATCTCTTAGCCTTCCTTAGAGGACCGCAAGCTAAAAAACATCAAATCATTTGATATTTCATCCTGATTCTCAACATTTATTATCTAAAAATATATATAAGTTGTTACTTTTAACATCAAAAAAATAAATACACGTCAATAATATGAATATGAGTATATACTTACACGATGAGCGAACCATTCAAAAATCTCCTTATTAATAGGTTTTTGTTAATTCCATCTCATTTTGAGCTTGACCCCTTAGTCTCCTCTTTTTTTTGAAACAAAATTATTCAATAAATGGATCTATAATAACAATATTTAGTAGTGCATATCTATGTGCTTGTTGAAACTGTAATTCAATCAGTGTAAAATTTTACCCATTTCCAATTGGTCATCCAATAGATGGAAATAATGATGACTATTTTTAAAAATGATAATTAGTTGACATGTCACCAACTAATCCAACATGATTGAATCTAGTCTCAATCCCATTCAAATACCTATAAAAAGGTCAAGTACTCTTCGACTATATAACCTTTAATAATAGATCCTTCTCGTTTAGATTTATTCCTCATATATGATTTCATATGACATAAGTACCTAATGAAAAAATAATAAATATATTAAAAAATTATATCAAATGATTTGATAAAATTTAATTTACCAATGAAAATAAAAATAATATCCACATACCTCTCAATTGGATATATCCATCGATAATGTACCGGTCCACCAAGTTTAGCTTCTTCCGCCAAATGAATATTTAAATGACTCATGACTGTGAAGAATAAATTGGGAAATAACATCTCCAAATAAAAAAGTGTCAAAAAAATTCTTTGTTGAAATTTATCAATCTCAGTTCAATTTATAGTTTTTCCACAAATCTCTCTGAAAAAGGTAAAAAAACTCAATTAGAACCAAATTTACTTTTTCAGGTAACATATTATGCAATGCCAATAATAAAAACTTCTCCATTAGATTATGTGACTCATGAATTTTCAATCCATGTAACTTTAGTCATTTTAAGCCAAACCACCTTGATATTTTACTTAAATATCCTTATGGCACATTTACATTCTTTAAAGTTTGAAGCTATACATCTTTATCATGATTTTTCATTGTAAAAATAGCCAAAGGATACTTCACTTTATCATTTTCCCACGAACCATTCTTTATATTCATTGAATCCAAATCCTTACGAGCATTAAGGTGATCCTTCTATTTATACCGCTCATTAAGAAATTCAAAAATCACATTGTCATAGACGTTCTACTCAATATACATTACGTCAAGATTATGAATTATCAAATTAAACTCCCAATAAAGAAGTTTGAAAAATATACCCCTTTTCTTCCATTTTTATGTTCTAGCTGCTTTGGATACTGTACCCCATACCCCTTTCCCCCATTATTTAAATTGATGGCATTTTCCAAATTCTTCATTGACATTAATTAATTAGACCAAGATTTCGAAACCTAATAACACATTCATTGACTTTATCAATTCAATATATCAATTTAATCATGTCTTGTTAAAACTAAATTTATGAGAATCATAAAGAAATTGACAATGACATATAAAAACCATTTTATACTATGAGCCAATCATTGAGGTTCAAAATCAAAATTCAAACAGGATAATATAAACTAGTATGAGTGTTCCAACAAGATAAATTTCCTACTCCAAGAAATTCACTAATTGTACACATTAAATTCACATGAATTTTGAATAGTTTTCACTTTGAAGCATCATATGTTTCCACGCAAAAATCACATAATTCTAACAATTCTTGGATTAGAGGTTGAAGGTATACATCAATGTCATTTTCAGACATTTTTTTTCTACGAATAATCATCAAAATAGTGAAAGAAGTCTTTTTCATACACATCCATAGAGGTAGATTATAGGGGATTGAAATAATTGGAAGAATGTGTAAAGTCCTTATTTTTTCCTTATAAGAAATTTAAATATTACTATATATATTTCCAGAGTTAGGCACTAAGATGATGTGTGATTCTAAGTCCTGATGTTCCTTGAATTAATTTTATAAAATTATAAAATATATTTTATATTATGTGCACACAAAATTTTAAAGAAAATGGATAAATCTTTAAAAAAAATCAGATCAAAAATACAAGGCCACAGTTGAGTCCAAAACGTGGTGTTTACCCTAAGAGAAACATAAAATGGGTTGACACAGGGCTTTCAGAGCCTTTTCTCAATAGAGGTATGTTAAGTGGGTTAATTTATTATTAAATCAATTAATTAATCCCTTTTAAACCAAAATTATATATTATAAATATATTGTTATGGAAGATCTCCAGGGTTAGCCTCATAATTCTGAAATCATCGGCAAAGCTCTCCTTCCTCCTTCCTCTGGCGGATCACCTCAGATAAGGACAGAACCCTGGATCAAATCAGATCTGAACATAACAAACACAAAAACTCCGATATGGTTATTGGAAGGCACTTCTTCATCAAGAATCAATCCATAATTGTGGTAGGACTTGTTAATTGGTGTTTTTACACCCTTAATTAAATACATTAAGTAAATTGATTTTTGTTTTTTTGATCTACTCCCCTTTGTATCCTCTGTATGTGACTTTGTATAGAAATAATTTTTTTCAGTTTTTTTCTAATATAGAATCCATTTTCTTGGTTTTTGGGAAAAAAATCCTAGCCAACAATGTTTAATATTTTGTTTAATATGGTTTTCTCCCTTGTTGTTTTAAGTTTTTCACCAGCTGGATCCCTACTGTCACTGTTCCGCATTACTGGGAAGTACCGAGCCTTAAAGGACCCCCAAATTCATAGAGGATTCATGAATAATGAACAGTTTCATGATCTAAGCATTGATCTAGGATTATTTTGAGGATAGGATGACCGGTCTATTGATTAAACAAAGAGAACTCGATGAATGGAGATGTAGCGGCGTACAGAATGAACGGTGAAACCCCCAACAACCTCTAGTGGATATTTTACTATAAGTGATGGTTGAGATCAACAATCTATGGATATATCCACATTTTTCAAATGATATTGGGACCATATATGAAGAAGTAGAGCTTGATTCATGGCCTGGAAGCTGGATCTGGGATTTATGCAAAAATACTGACCACACGCCATGTTCACGGATGAACACACAGTGTGAATCCCTCCCCCTCTTCGGCAGTAAGGGTTTTGGAAATTTTAACGATGACATGATGTGTAATATTTATCACACACTGTGTACCCCTTCTCTAGTTGGACAATCCATGTGATGGGTCACACTAATTTGAACATGTGTAGAGGTACACAGGGTCCGGTACATGGTTGTGTACTATAGAACACTGACACAACAGGAAACACATGACCCCGGTCCCTGGTAGTCATGAAACGAAGTGAAATACACCTACATGGAATGTACTACTACATATTATGGATCCATGTTCTGTCCAAGGACATGGAACAATGGTGGAGCGTGATCAAACACTATGTGGGTCCCCTCACACACTGTGTACCCCTTGAGCTCTTTTGAAAAAACTTTGATCCCCCGTGCATCCTTCGTTTGAACTCAAATCTTTTCCTGCGAGTAACCTATCCTGAGTGTTTTTCAATATAGAACATGAAAATTTCATTATTTGTGAATTTTGAGATATGATGTGAAATGTTCTATGTATGGAACCTTTTTAGGTGATGTTCGATGGTGGTAGTGATCAGGTGAGATCACCAGAGTCTTCCTTCTGAGTGGAACCCTCCTTTGGGCCAGGGAATGGGTCATCAATGACCTAGAGTAGAACCCTCTAGTTGGGCTAGGAATGGTTACTCAAAAATCTAAGTGGAAACCTCCTGAGGGGAAGGGCATGGGTTCTTGATGACCTAGGGTAGAACCCTCCAGCTAGGCTAGGCATGGGTCCTCGAATTTTTGAGTGGAACCCTTTTATAGGGCAGGGCATGGGCCCTCAATGATCAGAGTGGGACCCTCTATCTAGGCTGAACATGTTTCCTTGAACCTCATTGGTAACCCTCCCATTATATTAGGGAATGGGTCCTCTACCTATATTTTTTACCCCTCAAATATGCAGCACAATGATGAGGCTTGGTTTGACCCATATGTTTTATTCTGGGCAGATGCGTGAAATGTTGGGCATTGGTGATGGAATTTTGGAACCAATGGATAATATTTTTCTTGGGATGAGTTTTGAGATGTATATCACCTTACTCTATCATTTTGGTCTTCTTTTACTTAGTATATATATATATATATCTTTCTTCTGCATCCAAATCTTTGATTTGTACACTCTCCTTCCAAGAGAGGCGAAGGCGTGTAGGGTATGCCACGAGATTTATGTGTTTAACTTCTCATGGTTAGATGATTCTACTCTCCTACTATGGGTAGTGAAAACTGAACAAGTAGTTCATATACTCACCATGTCATGACCCTTATGTTTGGATGAGGTTACCTTAACTCTCTTTATTGGGTTGTGATACACTCTTTCATTGTACCTCGATCTATATACTGTTTTCTTATTATATTGAATCTCTTATTTCCCCCCTTCAAATTTTGGGGTGTCCGAATGGGTATAATTATACTCACCCCTTCATGGGATTTTCTCACACATGTTGTGTCTTAAACAGATGATTGAAATGTTGCATGTTACTTCAGAGGAGGTTTGGGATACTTGGTTCTTGGACCTTGTATGATGGTCATAGCTTGGGATTCAGGAGATAGGATCTCTCAGTTATTTACTTTTACAATTTTTTATCAGGTTGGGAATAATTTTTGGTTGGGCATGTATTTTTTCCCTTTACTTCTCAGTTTACACTACCATACTTTTTATTTCCTATAGTTCCTGCATGCTTGGCTTACATTATAGCAGTGTTGCATCTTTTATTATTTCCCACTGAAATTTTTCATCGATATGGATGTGTGTGTGAGTATAAGTATTTATGAAAAGGAATAACTAGGTTATTTAGGCCTTCGGTGGTTGTCTCCACCCCTGGCCTATGGAGGCAGGCTTTGGGAAATTGCGGCTTGAGCCCTATATTGGGTTGGGTTGTGACAAATTGGTATCAGAGGAAGTTCTATCCTTAGGAAATTGTTTGGCCATATCCCATTAAGAGGATTTTTTTGGGTTTAGGGTAAAAATTTCAAGGTGTATTGAGTGTGTATCTATGGATAGGGAACCCAGTAATGGTGGGGCCTATGACATATCCATTCACCGGAACCTTGACCACTTAGTTGAAAACTCGGAACACCGATGCATTTTTTGGAGGGATTAATGGTACATGCATCATATATGATTGAGTCTTTTAATGTAATTCTTGAGTCATATCCCCATTTTTTTTAATATACATGTTATCATCTAATTGAGATATTCCTCGATAACTTTCAAGATGCCTCTATAATGATAGCCATCCAGGATTCCAGACCCAGTTCGTGATGATGATCCTATGAGCAACAAGGCCTCAATTTAGTTTAAATCCTGCGATACCCTTCCTCTAGATGGGAAGGTAGATATGACACCCCCTATCGAGCATCATATCATCCTAGTGGAGTAGGATAAGGATACAAGCAATCTTAACACAATCCATGGGTTCCAACATCAGAGACCACTGAGATTCCATAGTGAGCCATATCCTTAGGCAGTATAGGATTAACTAGAGGTGGTGGCTCATATATTTAGTATTATTCAGAACCTGGTGGATTAGATGGTTTCACTTGTAGATAGCCTCTTCCATGGAGTAGCTGGGCATTGGTGTAGCCTTATTATACAGATGGACGATGAGTCGACTCTCTCATGTAATGACTTCTAGAATATTTTTTGTGAGGATTATTACCCTTCCTTGTGCTTAGTCCAAATCTAGGATCTTCTAGTGTTTCATAAGGGAGGTATGATAGTGGATTATTATGAAAGTAGGTTCATAATCATTACAGGGAACTCTCTTGACATGATCCAGGATGACTACTTTTGAGCATGAAAGTTTGAGTAGAGACTTTGTAGAGAGATCTGAGACAGCATTGTACCCATGTGCATCCCCACCTATGCCAAGATGCTAGAGCAGGAATTTTTGATAGAGATATTTCTATCAGAGAGATTCCAGATAGCTAGAGATGACAGTGGGCACCACAGAGTGGAGTCTTCTATAGTATCTAGCTGATGCCAAGCATCAGGATCACGGTATAGGATATCCTTCCATGGTCAGAATCAGGCACATCGTTGGAGGAAGTGTATAGGAATATAGAATCCTAGAGAAGGATGATGTTTCACTTTTGACGATCGAGGTCACATGGAATAAGACTGCCCGACCAAACCTGATGAGCAACATAGGCAGATAGCTGAGTGAATACAACGACAGAGGCAGTACCATGATCAAAGATCTCCTATGCATGGCCAGGGTTTTCCCCAAGGAGGCAGGCTAGAAGAAGAGAAACATGAGCTATAGGTTGTGGAATTTACTATGAGATCCTTCCACCACCACCATCAAGAAGTCTACTTCATGCTCAGGGAGTTGGAAGCCAGGGACGTAGACAACTACTGGCTTTGGGGGTTTATAACCCTGTAGCACATGATATGATAAGAGGTTTAACCTATGTGTTTTATAATATTGATTTGTTGTTAGCAGGCATAGGTTCTAGTAATTCATTTATATCGATACTCATGGTTCTAGATTTGGATCTCCTAGTTGATATGCAAGAAAAAAGTATTTTTCTTGAGGTTCCTATAGAGAAAACTTATTCTATATCTTTCATTTACCAATAGTGTGAGCTATCTCTTAGTGAAGATAGGTTTACATGGGACCTTTTGGTCTTCACGATGGAACCCTATGATTTCATCTTGGGCCTGGATTGTCTTTCCATGATCCAAGCCCACATAAACTATCATCACAAATAAGTCAAATTTTTATGCATTGATGGGGAGAGATTCTCCTTTTATGCAAATATAGATCTCATGGAAGGGAAAGTGGGTTTTGTGAGCAAGAGGTTGCCGCCTATCACCCATTAGTGGACATGTGTATCCCTCGGTGAAACAAGTTCTTCAAGAATCTAGATTTATTTAGTTGTGGATGATTATATGGGTGTATTCCTTAAATAAGTTTTGGGACTACCTATGAGACCATATATGGATTTTTTCATCGACTTGCATCATGGGACCACTTAGAAATATTTTGTGGCATATCTTATGGAACCTAATGAGATCTAGGAGTTGTGATTACCATTGGAAGACCTTTATGAGAAAGGTTTAATCAGACCCAGTGTGTCCCTCTAGGTATCTCTAGTCATATTCATGAAAAATATGGATGAGAGTTGATGAATTTTCATGGATTATCATTATCTGAACTAGGCCATGATAAATAAAAAGTACCCATTGATAAGGATCGATGAGATCTTTGACTAATTGTGAGGTGTGAGATGGTTCTCAAGAATTGATATTAGTTATGACAACAACCAATTGAGGGATCACAATACCGATATTTCAAAGTTGTAATTCATATGTCACTACAGACACTATGAATTCCTAGTGACTCCCTTTTGTTTGATAAATTCCCCCACCATGTTTATGACTTTGATGAACCGGTTCTTCCAACCATACTTGGACTAGTTTTTTGTCATCATCATCGAATACATACATGGTTAATCTACATTATAAGAGGATCATGCAGAGAACTTGAGCATGGCCCTAGAACTTTTTTGAGAGCACAATCTTTACAGAAATCTCTTGATGTTCCGGTTATGGATTCATGAGGTTACCTTTTTGGGTAATGTCATTTATAAGCTTGGTTTAGTTGTGGATCTAATGAATATTGATGCATTGAATGATTGGGATCATGCCAACAACATGTTAGAGGTGCATAGATTTCTTGGATTGGTAGGGTACTATATGAGGTTTGTAGAAGACTTCTACAAAATCATAGACCCTTTGACGATCTTGATGCAGAAAGGGTATCTGTCTACCTAGTATGAGTATTTCCAAAATTCCTTTGATGATTTCAGGCTCATGATGATGAGTTATCTAATGCTGAGGATACTAGAGGAGGGTGTAGAGTTTGTTGTGTATTGAGATGCCTCGGGAGTTAGGCTCAGCTATGTATTGATGAAGTAGTAGAAAGTTATAACATATGGATCAAGGTAGTTGAGACCCCATGAGAATTACTATGTGTCCCAGGACCTAGATCTGGTAGCAGTAGTCTTCCCCCTAAGGATCTAGAGGCACTACCTTTTAGGGAATGTTTCATTGTTTAATCGGACCACTAGAATATTAGGTTTTTCATCACAAGAGAGACTTGAGCATGAGATAGTGGCATTGGTTGGAGTTCCTACAGAACTATGACTTTGAAAATGTGTATACTCCAGGGAATAGTAATATTGTAGAAGATTCCCTATAGCTTACCCCAGTGGAGTGGGAGGGTATAATTTTTCTCTAGTTTATGGTGATAACTCCTTCACTTCTCAAGCGTATGAGAGAGTCCTAGCTATGATACATCAACTGCAAGGTCTTATGTGATTATATTTCCATAAAAAACTCACCATATGTTTATTATGAAGGAGGAAATCACATTAAATTGTTCCAGGGGAGGATAATGGTTCTAGTCACGTTGCGAGAAGAAGAGATGTGGAAATTACATTCTTCTCCCCTAGTTGTACATCCCAGTGTGGGGAATATTTATAGAGATATTCAATAACATTTTTGGTGGTTTGGAATGAGATGAACCATATATGAGTTCATCTCTCGATTCCTTACTTGTTAATAAGTGAAGGAAGAGAACCATATTCTGGTAAGTGTTTTTGCAGCCCCTTGAGATCTTAGAGTGGAAGTGGGATGGCATATCCATGGACTTATTCATAGGTATTCCATGAAAATCTAAGATCCATGATGCCATCTGGGTGATTTTTCAAAGACTCATGATGTCGGCACACTTCCTTGCTACCAGAAGGAAGTGTTCAGTGGAGAGTTTGAGGAAGTTATACGTACAAGAGATCATTCTCCTTCACGAGGTACCATCGATGATTTTCATTGATCGTGATGTGCAGTTTACATCATGATTGTGGAGAGGTCTACAAGATGAATTTGAGACCTATATGTGGATGATTACATCCTTTCACCCCCATACCGATGGGAATACTGAGCACACTATCTAGATGTTGGAGGATATGTTCAGGGCTTGCGTGTTAGTCTTTGGCTGGAGTTGGGAGGATCGCTTAACTTGATAGATTTTGCATAAAATAACAGCTACCACTTTACTATCATCATGACACCTTTTGAAGACCTATATGGGAGACCCTATAGGTCACCATTGTGTTGGTCAAATATTGTCGAGTCATTTATTATGGGCCCAGAGTTAGTGCAAGTGACGATGGAGAAAGTCCAGGTCATCCTTGATAATATGGGGATAGAGAAGAGCTGATATAATTCTTACATAGATCACTGTCTTAGGCCCTTAAAGTTCGAGTAGGGAGACTATGTTTTCCTAAGAGTCTCCCCATGAAAAGGATTATGGAGTTTCATCCTGGGAGTCAAGCTATCCTTGAGGTTCATCGGGCTGTTCGAGATTGTGAAGAGGGTTGGTGAGGTTTCTTACCACCTTGACCTACCCCCAAAGCTGGAGTGGGTGCATGACATAATCCACGTGTCATAGTTGAGGTAATATGTCTGTGACCCCATGAACTTCATCAATTTGGGTGAGCTAGACATCAAGGATGGATCACCCTTTATAGAGCACCCAATGGTGATCGAGGATTGGAAGGAGCGAACCCTGTGTAAACGGACCATCCCATTGGTATGCGTGTTGTGCTAGTATGGAAATGTGTAGAAGAGTTCATGGGAGTGGGATAGCTAAGTGCGGGATTAGTATATATATATATATATTTCTAGATCAAGGTGCTGAGATAGTGTGTGATTCCAAGGCCTAATGTTCCCATAATTAATTTTATAAGAATATTTTATGTATTTTATATTTCATAGAAATTCTTATAGAAAATGAGATAAATCTTAAAATAAATCTCTGATTAGAAATATGAGCCCACAGTTGAGTTCGAAACCCGGTGTTTACCCTAGGCATGACATAAAATGGGCTGGAATGGGGGCATTCTAACCTTTCGCTCGATGACGTTACGTTAAGTTGGTTAATTGGTAATTAAATTAATTAACTAATCCATTTTTATGTTTTTTTTAATAAAGGGGTGTGCCCCAAAATTTCCTACTAATTACTTTTTATCCTAAATGATATGTTATAAATATATCGTTATGAAAGAATGACCAAGGTTAGTCTCAAAATTCTGAATTTTCTGGTGAGGATCTATGTCCTCCTTCCTCTAAAGGATCATCTTAGATGACGATGGAATGCCAGATTAGATAAAATCAAAACGCAATGAACACAGAAGATCCTATCAAGTTTTTGGTGGTTGTTTTATTCATCAATGATCGATCTATAGTCAATTTAGGACATTTTAATTGGTGTTTATATGCCCTAGATTAAATATATTGAGTAGATTGATTTTTTTCAATGATTTTTACCCCTTTGCAGCCTCTTCAAGGTCCCATGTATATATATTAATTTTTTTTTAGTTTTTTCAAATATGGAATCACTATTCTTTGTCATTGGCCCAGAATTCTTGTCCAAATACATTTAAACTTTGGTTTATGGTTCTCTTCTCACTCTCTACTTTGAATTCTTTATCAGTTGGATCCCCCACGGTCTCGGTTCAATATTTCTAGGAGGTACCGAGCCAGATCATACCCCCAGATTCATTGAGGATTCACAAATAATGAATAGGTTGAAAATATAAGCATATATCTAGGATCATTGTGTGGCAAGGATGACCGATCTGTCGACTAAACATCATGAACTCATTGAATAAAGGTTTGACGGTGTGCGAAATGAACGACGAAACCCCCAACGACTTCTAGTGGCCATATTCTGGAGAGAGATCTTTGAGATCCATGATCTATGGCTAGATCCAGCATTTTTGGATGATATTTGTGCTGAATCTAAAGTGGAGGAGCTTGATTTTTTTGCAGAAGACAGATATAAGATTTCTCTAAAAATATAGATTGCTTGTTGTGTTCAAGGATGAACACATGATGTGTAACCCCCCCTTTGTGGAAGATAGGTTTTTAGAAATTTTAAGGATGCTACAATGTATAATCTTTATCACATAGAATATAACCCTTCCCTAGTAAGACAATCCATGTGATGGATCACACGTATGGGAACACGGGTGGAGGTGCACGGGTCTGGTACACAAACGTGTACTCCAGTACAAAGAGATGATGAGAAGAACACAACCCCAGTCCCAATTTGTATGGAAACACTATATTGAGAACATAAATGGCATGTAATACTACATGGGATGGATCTGTGTTCCAACCAAGGACACAAGGGTCCCCTCACACACCGTGTACCCCATGAGCTATTTTTAGAAAACTTCAATTACTTGTTTCTCCTTTGTTTGAAAATGGATTTTGGCCCACGAGTAACCTATAATGAATGTTTTTACTTGAATAACGTGATAGTTTCCTCAGTTTTGGATTTCGAGATACAATGTGGAAAGATCCAGGAATGACACCTTTTGAGGAGACGCTCGATGGTGGCAGTGATCAAGCGAGATCACTAGAGGTTTATTTCTGAGTGGAACACTCCTGTAGAGAAGGGAATGTGTCCTTGATGTACTAGAGTGAAACCCTCTAGATAGAATAGGCATGGGTCCTCGAATTTCTACATGTTATCCTCCTGTGGGGTAGGGTAGTGTTCCTCATTGAACTAGAGTGGAACCCTCCAACCGATATGGGCATGGGTCCTTAACTTTTTGAGTAGAACCCTCTTACAGGGTAGGGCATGGGTCCCTCATCATCAGAGTGGAACCCTCTAGTCGGGATGGGCAAGGATCCTCAACCTTCATAGTGGAACCCTACTATTGTAACAGGGCATGGGTCCTCTACCTAGAGTTTGTACCCCTCAACTATGTGGACTAGTGATGAGGCTTGGTTTGACCTGGATGTTTTATGATGGGAAGACTTGTGATATGATGATCATCGTTGATGGAATTTTGGAATTTATGGCAACTCTTCTTCCTGGGCTGAGTTGTGAGATGGAGATCCACTTACTCTCTCGATTTGGGCTTCTTTGACAGATCACACACGCGCGCGCACGAGCACACACACACACACACATCCTTCTTCTTTATCTAGACCTTGGATTTGGACACTATCCTTCTAAGAGTGGAAAAGACGCACGTGGTATTCCATGTTGTTTCCATGTTTTTCTTACTGTGGTTGGATGAGTCTAATCTCCTACTATAGGTAGAGAAGACATAATGAGTAGTTCATATACCCACTGTGTAAAGCCCCTTGTGTTTGGATGAGGTTACATTCACTCTCTTTGTTGGGTTGAGTTGTACTCTTTCACTATACCTTGTTCTATATAATATTTTTCTCTCCTATTGTATCTATTACTAATCCCCACTTTAGATTTTGGGGTGTCCTAATATGTATGCTTATACTCAACCCTACAATGGATTTTCCCACAAGTTCTGTGTCTTATGCAGATGACGGACATGTCGACCATGACTTCAGAGGATCTTAGGGATACTTGGTTATTGGATTGCATACAATGGTTTTAGCTTGGGATTCCATAGATGGGTTCTCTCAGCCATTTACTTTTCTAGTTTTCTATTAGGTTGTGACACATTTCTGGTTGGGTGTGTATTTTGTTTCTTTATTTTTAGTTTACTCTACTGTACTTTTGTAATGTCAAGAGTTTCATGCATTCTTGGTTTAATTTATTTAAGTATTATATCTTTTGTTCTTTCCCTATACACTTTTACTTCGAGAAGGATATGTGTTTATGTATAAGTACTTAGGAAAAGGCCTCCCTGAGTTAGTTATTCCTTTGGTGCTTGTCTCCACCCCCTGCCCTATGAAGGTGGGCTTGGGGCAGTTGCGACTTGATCCCCGACTTGGGTTGGGTTGTGACTAAATGCTATAATCAGTACTTAAAGTACCAAAATGGTTAAAACTATCAAAATCCAATACAAAATGTACATTTCTATGATCCATAGAAAAATTTGGGTATAGATAATCAGACAACTTCCATGATGTTGAAACTTTTGGATGTCTCATCAAGACATCATCACTATCCAGAGTATGCCACTTCATGTCATATGTAGTCTTAAACGACATGAATACTATTTGTAAGCATGGTTTCAAAAAAAAGTAACAAAATAAATTTACATGAGTTCTCTTATTCTATTTATTACTAGGGTTTCATTGATTTATACTCTCATTTTCATTCATTGACTTCCATCTTCTTGTATAACATCTTATGCAATCTTATTTATCAGACTCCCATCCCTAGTAAAGAATGAAATAATTAGGGCATGCATGTATCATTTTATAATCAAGTCAAAGTTTATTGATTACTTTATTCATCTTATAGAATGATGTAGTGATCTTAGATTCACTAAATGAATCATGAAGAAAATTTATAATCATAGAAATTTATTTTTTATTAATTCCACAAAGACACTTGATATGATACAACTTAATTAGAAAAGACAACTTTGAATACTTGGAACACCCATCATATAATTCTTTATTTCCATCTTCAACTAATTTAGAAAAATCATTTTTTGGTCATTGATGTTATGATTAATATTAACCTTCTTAGGATCAAGTGAATGTTTTGTTGATATATTAAAATCTTGGACATTAAATTCTGCAAAACCAAATGCATCATTTAACAAATTTTGAATTGAATTATCCTATACTAAGTCACTTTGTGTTTTGTGGATAGTATTATCATACTTTTGATATTCCATAACATTTGATTAACCATGAAAAATCCAATATGAGTGTGTTTACATTGAGTCATACTAGTCATATAATGGGTTGATTTGACATGATACTGATTCCTAGACATCAAAAATGACTTATGAATTATTTTCTTAACATATCAAGGCAATATTAGTGTGTTTACATAGTTTTCAGTGAGTGAAACACATTTTAAACTAAAATGTCATTTTTAATTTAATAACGGGCACTTTTAGTCGTATTAGGAACACTAAGTATCAGATTGATGTGTGCATAATTCCTAAAAATAAAAAATGTCTAATTGATAGTTTTCTGAGTGCATCAAAACAATATAAATGTGTTTAGTTGATTTTGAGTATGTGACGTGTGTTTTGAAATAAAATGTCAATTTTAAACCAAAAGACACACTTGGAGTTATACGATCACACCGTGCATCAGATTGATATGTGTTTGATTCTTAAACATAAAAAAGTCTTAAGTATAATTTTCATAATGTATCAATACAATATGAATGTGTTTTTTCAATTTTGTGTATATCACATGTCTTTTTTTACTACAATGTTAATTTAAACAAAAAACATGAACTTTGAGTCATACTTGTCACATCATGTGTCGGTTTGATCTGAGACTAATTCATACATATGAAAAATGACTTATGAATAATTTACATAAATTATCAAGACAATCTGAGAATTGTTTCTTGGTTTTTAGTATTTGACACATTTTTTGAACTAAATTGTCAATTATAAACTAATAACATACACCTTGAGTCATACCAAGGACATCGTGTTTCAGTTTAACATGAGACTGTTTCATACATGTCAAAAATGGATTATGAATAATTATATTAAATTAAAAATAAAATATGAGTGTTCTTTCTTGGTTTCTAGTGAGTGATCCACATTTTGAACTAAAATGTCAATTCCAAACTGATAACAGACAGTTTGAGTCATACCTCACACACCGTGTATCGAATTTTGGTGTGGTTAATTCCTACATGTCATAAATGAATTATGGATTGTTTTACGAATGTATGAAAATAATACGAATGTGTTTGCAAAGTTTTGAGTATGTTACATGTGTTTTGAACAAAAATGAAAATTTTAAATTGAAAGACACACTTGTTGTCATACAAATCACACCGCGCATCAGATTTACAAGAGGTTGATTACTACATATAAAAAATAAATTAAGGATCATTTTACTAATTTATCAAGATAATACGAATGTGTTTTACTGGTTTTGAGCATGTCACGTTTCTTTTTTTACTAAAATGTCAATTTAAACTGAAAACGTGCACTTTGAGTCATACCGATCACATCGTGTGTCAGTTTGATGTGTGACTAATTTCTACACGTCCAAAATGACTTATGAATAATTATCATAAAGTATGAAGACAATATTAATGTGTTTTATTAGTTTTAAGTGAGTGAAACATGTTTTGAACTAAAATTTCAATTTTAAACTGATAGCATACACTTTGAGTCGTACCAGAAAGACTGTGTATCAGATCGAGGTGCGAGTAATTCCTACACGTCAGAAATTACTTATGAATATTTTTCCTAAAGTATCAAAAAATATATTTTTTTCTCTTAGTTTTGATCATGTAATGTTTTTTTGAACTAATGTGTAAATTTTAAACTAAAAACACACACTTCAAGTCATACGAGGAACACCGTGTATTGGATTGAGGTGAATATGATTCCTACACATCACAAATGAATTATCAATCATTTTTCTAATGTATAAAAACAATATGAATATGTTTTCTCAGTTTTGAGTATGTAACTTTTGTTTTGAACTAAAATATCAATTTTAAACTAAAAGCATAAACTTTGAGTTATATTCGGCATATCATGTATCAGATTGAGGTGTAGTTGATTCATACACATCACACTATATATTTTTATTATATAATGATTTAAATTTTTTTGGTTATATAAAAATATTGTTAGTTCATAACACAAAATGTTGAATTCATTGAAAAATAAAAAAAAAGTTCATCATCATGAGTGCATAATCCTTCTTGAGTTCACTATTATTGCACATGAGTACATCATCCTTGTTTTTTCTCGGATCATTTTTTTATAATTAATAGATAGAAAAATAGTCAAAGAAAAAACAATTATAGATGAATTTATTTCTTCATTATCTCTATGTAAATTAAAAAAATAAGTATTAGGTAAATGATAAGGAAATTAACTAATAAATACAAGATAAAATGATGAGAAAATTAACCACAAAAGTAGTAGGAAGTCATATCTTTATTATTTTTGAATAAATTATGACACCATATTTTTTCCATTCATTTATAAACAAATATATTTACTATTTTGAATAAAAGGACTATTTACAGTCTTAGTAGTTCAAGAAGAATATAAATAAACAAATAATTAAAAAATATTTTAAATGAAATTGTAATTATCATTGAACATAAATTTTCGAAGATAATAGTTTGTTGATGGAATACAATATCTTTCCTAAATTTTCAAACATAATAACCACAATATGTGCCATTAGTTTTTTTTCAAGAACTACATAAACCTTTATAAAAAATAATTAGTTTTTTATATATGTTTTGATAGTGAAATATTATTATATATATACTAATACTTATCTTTTTGTAGAAGTTTATAGGCATATTTTTTCTTATGGACTATCCTCATTCTATGATTTTGATGATATTTAAACACTTTTATATTGTAACATAATTTACATTAAAAAATATAAAATTTATACCTTGAATTTTTTTATAAAATGTTCCAAGTAGTGTATTTTAGAGTGATAAACTTCATCATGTGTGGTTAGTTTATTGGGTATCCATGCATTGAATCTATAAAATCAATCTTTGGAGTATCCAAATTGATTGCAATGAGTAACCAATACTTCCTAAAAAATAAGTAATGAAACAAATGTAATTTTTTTTATTAAATTATAGAGTTTTACCCCTACATCATGGGTATTAAGAAGATTCAGTCTTCTATAAGTTTTCTTTTAAACATTTCAGCCTATTTTCCACTATTACATTATATTTCTTTTCTTATAATGATAATTTTTGTGTAGAAGTGAAGTGAGGACGAATGAGTAAAAAACTTCCATAGGGGTTTCCTTTCAAATAGTATTGATATATACATCTTAAAAAATATGAAAAGTATTTAACTATAATTAACATAGTAGATCATCTATTGGACAAAAAATTATGAAAACACGCCTCGTGTATACATTTACAACCGAGGTTCCTAATGTTTAATGATTGAGGATTTCATTTACATTTTAAAGATAAATATAGTCATTAAGGGACTATCTATACATTTGTTGTTAAAAATAAATTATGGCCATATCACCATGAAAGGAGCTATCATAGATTTTCTCAAATGATGTGTGTTTTTTGGTTACTTAGGTGTAGTAGAGTGGCTAACCAAGGTCATATCTCAAAGAGGAAGTAATTAAAACAAATTATTAAAGGTAGTATGAAAATAAAAATAAAATAAATAAAAAATTTAGAATGATGGAGGTTTTTCTTGAGGATTATAAAGCAAGAAGTAGTATACTAGAACAAGATTATATATCTAGTTTTTTGTTTTTGTTTTTGAAATGAGATTAAGAATACACAACAAGAAAATGTTTTTTAGAAATTATTTTTAAAGGAATAATCAATATAACTCTACTTATTAACTTAATTATTAATCATTATCATTCAAATTAAAATCCAAATAATCATGATCCCGTAATTTTTCATCCCATAAACCCTATGAGAATTAACTTGACCATAAAGATGAAATTAATTAAAACCTAGGCTAGATTCCGAACATGAAATCTTATCACCTTGGTTTGGTTATTGTTATAAGGATATATTATGACTAGTGGTAAATTAGAGCACATATTCATTCTATAAATGAGGAATAACTGATTTTTGGGATTATTTTTAAACTCTAAAAATTTATCCTATGTCGTTTGTGTTGTCGATTAAGATCACACTCATGTTTTACACATCACTCGACCCCGCGTGTTTTGTATCAATTTTTCAATTATTTTCATAGTTTCCTTTTAAGTTAAAAAATCATTTAATATATTTAATTACGTGAATTAAATTAGATAATTTATTCAAAACATAAAATTGAAAAATGTTATAGGTAGATTGATTACTTAGAAAAATTACTCTTTAATGGGAGGTATAGTCATCGTAGAAACATTTTTCATTCGCAAAGGTCACACAGAGGTATAAATCAATAATGTTTCTAATATTTATTCACATATAAAATAGGATGAGTAGAAAAGAATAAAATTTAGTAGAACAAAATAAATATAATATATTTTAAGAAGTTTACTACACAAACACAAATATTACAATGTAAAGAAAGAGAAGAAGTCTTCGATGAAGGGATCCTTGCTTCAATATCTCTACCTATGAGTATCAGGAATAATAGAACCTCCAATTTGATTAGAGGAATCATATGGAACTCCAAAATGGCATCACTTCACTACTTGGTTGAACACCCAAATAAGGTTCCTGTGGTGCCCTTTTTTTGCCTAAATGGGAAGTGGTTTTGGGCACCCATATTTCAAGATAACACTTTTGCCTCAATTTTGGGTTAGTAAATGGAATTGTCACAAATTTTAAAAAATGTAAGTGTTTTTTTAAGACTGATTGAATATCTCCATATAAAATTTGGAGGCGGTTGGACATCTGTAAGGGGAGATATATTCAAAAAACAAAACCTAAATTTTGACGTTGATCAGATTTGGTTCTCTGGATAGATCATTTCGGTTGGGCATCTAGATGACCAAATTAGGTTTGGGAGACTTGAGATGAGTTGTAGATAAATGAGTTTTGGATCATCTGAAAAAACTTTATCCCAATTAGATTAACTTAATTTTAGTAATATTCAAAATAGAGGACAAATATTTATTGGCTTCCTTGCAGTTTGACCCATTTTTCTTCAACATCATTCTGGATCCACCAAATCACCTCGTCCTACAATAAAAATTAGTCAAAAAAGTAAAATTTAACATTTTAAAAGTGATAAAAATAATCTAATTGAACCAAATTTGAAGTTAAATTTGATAAAAAAAATGTGTAATTTATATTTTAAAATTAGTTTAACGTAGTGGTATAAGGGTGAAAATGAATGGTTAATAGTGGTGTGATCACACCCCCACACCTAAACATTTTAACTCATAAGAAAAGTCGCATGTTTTGTATTATATAAAATTATGACAATATATTCAGGTACATATTTTCCAATCCATAGTGGCAATATACTCAAAGTAATAATCTCATCAAGAGTCAATCTTAACAAATTTGAACGTCATTGTATCATAATTGTATCAAAACAAAATCCAGTGAGATTAATGACACTAGTCAAAGGAAAAAAAGTTATGGGTCTACCATTCCATTAATTACCCATGTGTGTGTGTGTTCCTAAAATTTAAATCTCTTATATCCACCCTTTATTTTGTATATCTAGGTCAGTTAAAACAATTCTTCTTACCAGGTTTAATTCTGCTGAACCCGTTCTACATTACTTTGAAATAAAATTCCAAGACCCACTCACTTAATAATTCCCAAAAATTAAACCTCAATCTCACAACCCAGATATACCCACATGTTTTACATTTCATCACTCCCATATTTAATAAGATATATTTTTTTTGATTTTTTTTGATTTTTTTGTTTTTAGGGCGTAAAAATGTTGAATATCAGGTATACATGCATAGATCAATTAAATATAGTAATGAAAATGGTTGTAAAAGAAATGAAGGTACGAATAAAGCATTGCTATAAGATGATTTATTTACTGAAATTGGTGATACCTTCAATTGAGTAGGAAAAAATTCATAATCCACGGTTGCATGAAAATTTTTCTAGAGAAATCAACAACACAATTTACCAGTAACAAATATCACAAAGAATAGTGTAAAAATTTATAAGGTTTTAAAATGAAACAACTAATCATATCACTAATGACATCCATTTTTATAAAAATCATCCCTTAATGATGAAATATTAATCTTTCTTATCATGCTACCGATTAATTTTGAAAACATGCATTTTCCATATGTTGCATATTTAAATGAACATGATACATGATATTTTTTTTTCTATTTTTTCTATTTTTTGTTTTTTTTTTGAATTTAACATAAAATCTAATTGAAAAAATACACAAAACAAAAAAAAACAAAAAATCTTAATTAGCTACCCCAAAATGTTGACCTCTCCCCCACACTTAAAATATTGCATTGTCCTCAATGTGAACATATGAGATGATATTCACACATGAAATTTATAATTTTAAATAGGAAAAATAATATAAAAGTGAAAGGGTTAGGAATAGCCAGATATTTCCAGGTGATGATGGGGCCAAGTAATGTGATGAAATCAACTACATTGGTAGGAAGTACCTCAATGTATTTCTTTAAACATTTCCCATTGGCTGTAAATCTCTTTCTTGTGTCCTCTTGTGTAATCCACACTGCACCATAAAGAAAAATATTACTTACAACATAAGGACCTAACCATATAGAATCAAAACATACCAAGCATCAGCTTTAGTCATTAACTGTATATTAGGACTTTATCCCCAACATGAAACTTCTAGTTTTGGATCATTTTATCATGATCCAATTTTTACCTTTCTATATAGAGCCTTAAGTTCTCATATGATGACAATCTAATCTCTTCATGATCTTGAATTTGTAGCTTCCTTTGACTTCTAGCTTGGATAAAATCCATGTTTCATTTCTTTATAGCTCAATATTCCTAATGGTCAACCTCCATGGGGAGAAGATAGGCTTTCCCAAAAACAATCTGAAATGGGGACATACTAATAAGAGTCTTGTATGTTATCATATAATCCCACAATACATCATCTAAGTGATTTATCTAATCCTTTCTATTCAGCTGCAGGATTTTCTCCAAAAATATTTCAACCCTTGATTTGAAACCTCAACCTATCCATTTTTTTGGGGGTGGTATGGAGTGGAACTTTTCTGTGTCACTCTATACTTATGAAGGATGAAATCCAAATTTGAATTGAAAAAGTGTTTAACTTAGTCTCTGATGATGGGATTTGTTACTCCAAACCAACAAAAAATTTGATCCATGAAAAAATCCATTACAACATGAGAATCATCAATCTCGATGACCGTGTCCTCCAACCATTTTCTAACATAATAAATAGTGACCAAAATATACAAGGAACCAAATGAAATTGGAAAAGGAAACATAAAATAAATCCCCCAAACATCAAAAATCTTGCAGAAGAATATAGATTATTGGGGAATCTTGTGTCTCCTTGAAATGTTTCAAGTGTGTTGGCAATGCGAGAATGACAAAAAAAAATACATGAGCATCATGGAACAATATTGGACAAAATAATATAGAGTCCAAGACCTTCCTATATATCATTTGGGGTCCAAAGTGTCCACCATAAGCTAGTGTATGACAAAAATGAAGAAAAAACTCAAACTCATGACTAGGCTCACATCTCTTAATGACCTAGTCACTACACATGCGCTAAAGGTAGGGATCACACCACACATAAAACCTAGACCCAATATTTAATTTTTGGACTTGATGTTTCTTCAAGTTCGTAGGAATTTCAAGGGGAAAAAAGTAATTCACTAAATATGCATACCAAGGATGCATACCTAAGATGATGAATAAATGATCGTTAGGGAAAGTTTCTTGATGTGGTACCTTGTTTATGATACCATGCTCTAGTGTGTGAGTAATCCTAATCATGTGGTCCAATTTTTTTTCTCATAACTCTTATTTTACTTTATCTCAATATAAAATTATTGAAGAAAGATCATCTGTTAGATAAGTCTTGGATTTCCATCTAGATTTTTCAAGAGGTACCTCAGAGTTGCATGGTCAAAAAAATAACTACTTTCGAGCCCAATAAATATGATCTGAATGTATATAAAGAAAATACAATAGAAGGAAACTCCTATTTTGTTGTAGTTTAATTTTATTTGGATAAATCCAAAGTCCCTGATGCATAAGAAATCACATGGGATCACCCTTACACCCTCTAAGATAAGACCACTCCAACCATGAAGTTGGATATGTATCAAATAATCAAGAAATTAAGCTCCCACTATGGGGGTTGTATAATCAGTGGAGTGGTTTGATGTTTCTTTATCTCATAAAATGATACCCTATATGAATCATCAAAAAACAAGTCAATATATTTTTGAATCAATCGAGACAAGATTATAATGATCTTACTAAAATCTCTAATGAAGATTCGATAAAAGCATGCATTCTGTAGGAATGATCTAAGATCACAAACACATAAAGGATATTGAAATGATAAAATAATATCTACCTTAGATATATCAATCTCTATTCCATGTTTTGACACTACATTCCCTAAGACAATGTCATGATCTTCCATGAAATGACATTTTTCAATGTTCAAAACAAGATTCTTGTCAATATAACAATTCAACACATTTCTCATACTAAAGATGCATTAATCAAATGAAAATCCATACACTGTAAAATCACACATAAATACATCCAAGTAGGACTTAATGAAATCTAAAAAAACACTCACCATTAATCTCTGGAAGGTACTTGGGGTGTTGAAAATTTCAAATGAAATCCTTTGGTAGGAAAATGTACTAAATGGGAAAGTTAATGTTGTATTATACTGATCCTCTGAAGCTATAAGATCCTGAAAATATCCAGAAAATCCATCCATGAAACAATAGTTTGCCTTCCTAGCTAGTCTATTAAGATTTTGATAAATAAATGGGATGAGGAAATGGTTCTTGCGGGTGGATTGATTTAGTTTCCTATAAAACATACACACACCAATTATTTTGCACCCTCATTGGAACTAACTCCCCTCACTCATTTCTGAAAAAATAACACCAATTTTCTTATGCACAACCTAAATAGTACTCACCCACTATGAATATGAAATGGGATAAATAATAGATGACTTGATTAATTTTTCAACTTTGTTTTTCAAAACAACGATAAGAGTTAGATTAAGTCTCCTTTGTGGCCGCATAAATGGTTTATACCCATCCTCCAAAATAATCTTATGCATGAAGATAGAGGGTCTAATAACAGATATGTCAGCCAAGACCCACCTAATTTACCAAATGTTCTTCCTAAAAAGATTCAAAAGCTTTTTTTCATGTTCAAAATGGATATTTTTAGAAATTATTATAGGTAATCGCTCACCACTCAACAAGTATGAGTATTTGAGATTTCATGGAAATATCTTGAGTTCCAGTGTAGGGTGTGATGTATGGATGGTGACATTTAAGGAACTGAAATATGTGTAAAATGAACATCAGTATCACAATAGAAATCATCAAAATTTGATAATAATGCTTCAAATACATTAGCATATTCACTATTCATTTCATAATCATAGTTAACATGATCAAAATCAGAATATGAATCCACATCAAAATCCAATCCAAGTAATGTTTGTGCATTAGAAATTGGTTTGTGAGTTATCTTAGACATCAAACTAAAACCAATACTCATAATCTATCTAAGAATAGGACAATCAAAATCCATGTAATTTTTACTTGTTGGTTCAAAATGAGAGATAAAAAAAAGTATAGTGGTCCTCTAAGGGGTACTTCATGGAGTCTATAACATTAAATATCACAACTTTATGTCCAAAATCCATGGAAAATGTACCTTCATAGACATTTATGATCCTTTTTATAGTTTTTGGGAAGGTACTACCTATGATAATGGGAGAATGAGAATTTACTTGATCATACTCCAAGTTAAGCACATAAAAATCTGTTAGAATGAGAATGTCTCTTACCTGAAAAAATACATCCTCAAGAACTCTCACTAGATATGTTGTAGATATATTCACCAACTACACCAATAATATATTTGGATTCAACTAACCAACCTATAAATAAGAGAATAAAAATTTGGATATCACATTTCTGGAAGCTCTCAAATCACATAAAGCATTAGAAAAGTGTAACTCCCCTATGGTGCATGGGATGATAAATGTACCTGGATCCTTGCACTTTGTTGGTATTACTTCAGTAGGTGTAAGGAGTGATCAAAAATTCTTTCCAAGATTGATCCTCAAATTTTCCTTGAGCCATCTTTGATTGGTACAAATTTTTTTTAATAATTTGGAATACCTTTTGATTTTATTAAGGGCCTCAATAAGGGTGATGTTTATCTCAACACTCTTGAATATGTCCAAAACCTTTTTTTGTATCACCTCGTTAGCCATCTTTTTGGTTTAAAGAACTCTATTTGGAATGGGAAGGGGTTTATGAGGAATATCATCAATTTTATTCTTAACTTTTCCTTTTTTCTTTTGGTTTCTAAATGACCGGTGATGATGGGGGAATATTTTCAGTTTGGGTGAATCCAGGTGCATTGGTAGGTGTAGATTTATCATTTGTTTTATTCCCCCTTCTCAATGTGATGACACTAACATTCCCCATCAGATTTGAAGTAGGATAGGAATGAATATCTCTAGAGTTCTTACATACCAGTTCATGGAGGGAAGTGGAGATCTATCTCCTTTGAGTCTTAAACTCCCTCAAATATGAACTTTTACTCTTGAGACCATTTTGTTGATTGAAAATAATTTGTTTCAAAAGATCATCAGTATTAGAATATACCATTGATTTACAATTTCCTTATTTTTTTTGACTTGTTATTTCTTGGGATTCAAATTTCCTTTGGGTTTGTTTAAAACCATTTTGTTAAGTTAAAGGCTTCTAGAAGTTTTATTTAAAAGGGTAATTTGTTGTTGTATAGATCCATACCTCATGTCCAATTGATCTTTACAACTTTAGTTGTATATTGGTACAAAGAAATCATACCTATTCTAGGGATATAGTTTTTTTAATGATGATATAGTCTCCGCAGGAATACATAAGTGCATTCTATACTTCATTTAAAATATAACTTTCATCCATTGATTCTAGTTTCAAGTTTGATTTATAAGTGTTTCCAATTTCAATTTTCCCAAATTAAGGGGATTTCCCAAGTAGTTAAATGTTTAAACATCCTCAAGATTGAGACTATCTGATTTGATCCCTAAGGATACATTCAATCTCAGGGTCCAGATATAAGAGATCCTCATGAATAATTAATGTCAAAAATAAAAAAATGAAATGAGGAAAATTTGACCACAATAAAAATATAATAAGCTTGGGTTAATGGTCCAAAAAAAGTAGAAAAAAATGAAAAAGAAAAAATAATATATGGGAAAGGAGGAAATAATAGAAGAAGAGAACGAAATGAGTTAATTAGTAATATAATTATAAATTATAATTATTTGTTATAATTATGAATTCATATTTATCAAAAATTATTATATAATAATTAATTAGTTAATTGGTAATACAAATATTAATTATATAATAGTTAATTAGTTAATTAGTAATATAATTATTCAGTATAATTATTAATTAGTAATTATTGAAAATTATTATATAATAATTAATTAGTTAATTAGTAATATAATTATTCTCTATAATTATTAATTATAATTATTAATTATAATTATTAATTATTAATTATTAATTACTAATATAATTATTAGTTATATAAATATTCATTATATAATAATTAGTTAGTTAATTAGTAATTATGAATAATTAATTATATAATAATTAATTAGTTAATTAATAATATAATTAGTTAATTAGTAATATAATTAGTTAATTAGTAATATAATTATTAATTAATAATATAATTATTAATTATTTAATAATTAATTAGTTGCTTAATAATATAATTATTAATTATATAATAATTAGTTACTAAATTAGTAATATAATTATTAATTATATAATTTGTAATTAGTTAATTAGTAATTATTAATAATTAATTATATAATAACTAATTATTTAATTAGTAATATAATTATTAAATATATAATAGTTAATTAGTTAATTTTTTGAGAACGATAGAGGTGGGGTCCTTTTTATAATTAGTTAATTAGTAATATAATTATAAATTATAATTATTCATTATAAATATTAATTAGTATTTATTAAAAAATATCATATAATAATTAATTAGTTAATTGGTAATATAATTATTAATTATATAATAGTTAAGTAGGTAATTAGTAGTATAATTATTCATTATAATTATTAATTAGTAATTATTAAAAATTATTATATAATAATTAATTAGTTAATTAGTTATATAATTATTCTTTATAATTATTCATTATAATTATTCATTATAATTATTCATTATAATTATTCATTATAACTATTAATTATTAATTATTAATTAATTAATTAATAATATAATTATCAATTATATAACTATTAATTGTATAATAATTTGTTAGTTAATTAGTAATTATTAATAATTAATTATATTATAATTAATTAGTTAATTAGTAATATAATTATTAATTATTTAATAATTAATTAGTTTGTAATATAATTATTAATTATATAAAAATTAATCAGTTAATTGGTAATATAATTATTAATTATATAATTTGTAGTCAGTTAATCAGTAATTATTAATCATTAATTATATAATAATTAATTAGTTAATTAGTAATATAATTATTAAATATATAATAGTCAATTAGTTAATTTTTTTAGAAAGATAGAGTCAAGGCTCTTTTTATAATTAGTTACTTAGAAATATAATTATAAATTATAATTATTCATTGTAATTATTAATTAGTATTTATAAAAAATTATTATATAATAATTAATTAGTTAATTGGTAATATAATTATCAATTATATAATAGTTAATTAGTTAATTAGTAATATAGATATAAATTATAATTTTTCATTATAATTATTAAATTATAATTATTAAAAGTCATTATATTTCTAATTAATTAGTTAATTATTATATAATTAATTATTAATAATTGATAATTAACTAATTAATTATTATATAATTAATTTTTAATAATATTAATTTAATAATTTAATAAGTTATTATATTTTTAATCCATGTTTTAACATTAAATTATATCGGTCTTATAGTTTATATTTTATAGTATTTCAAAGCCACATACTTGAATCATTTTTAAGTTTCATGTAGGTGGTTTTGAAAGCTTATAAATTATTTTTCATGAACATTTTTTACGAAATTATTTTTATTTTCAACTATTTGTTATATGTTTAATCCATGTTTTATGTCTCATTTATATCGGTCTTAAAGTTTATATTTTATAGTCTTTCAAAGTCACGTGTTTGAAACATTTTTAAGTTTCATGTAGGTGTATTTGAAAACTTATAAATTATTTTTCATCAACCTTTTTTATAATTTTTTTTAGTTTCAATAATTTGTTATATGTTTAATTCATGTATTAAGTTTCATTTATATTGGTATTGTAGTTTATATTTTATAGGCTTCTAAAGTCATGTACTTGAAACTTTTTAAGTTTCAAGTATGTGGATTTGAAATCTTATAAATTATTTTTTATTATCATTTTTTATGAATATTTTTTCAACTATTTTTTATATGTTTAATCTATTTTTAAGTTTCATTTATATTGGTGTTATAGTTTATATTTTAAAGTCTTTCAAAGTCATGTACTTGAAACAAAATCTCACATCAGAAATGTAAAATGTTCTGCACAGGAAAAAGAGAACCAGAATCCCACATCGGAAATGCAGAATGATTTCCAGGGTAAGGTCTCTTATAAAAGGGAGCTCTGGGTGAGAGCTTCTGTCAGAATCCAGATTGGTGTAATAGAAATACTGCTGGATTTTAAATAACGGATAAATTCTACTGAATTTTTTTTTTTATTTTTATTTTGATTTGTCTATATATACATATATATAAACAAAACAAAAAAAATAAAAATATAAATAAATTTTTTAAAAAAGATATTTTTTTGGGTTTTAGTGAAAAGGTGGCAGTTTTAAATTTTTTTAAACCTAGACGTTTTAAAAAAAATATTTTTTTAAAAAAAATATTTTTTTAAAAAAAATGTATTAAAAAAATAACTCGCACATATACCTCATTACAAAAAAAATCGTCATCAAGACAATGAATCCAAGTCAATAAAATCATCAATCCACAACGACTCTTCATTGCTCAGCAAACAGATGTTCTTCAGCGCGCAACACTAGATCTGGATACCCATTGCCAGAAATCCCTGGAACTGGAGACCACACATCTAGAAACCTTCATATGTGAAGACGATGGGACTGTAGACCTTCGTTCTTAAGCCGTGCGGACGGATGACTCTGGATCTAGACCAATACGGTCTAAAAACTCCTAATTTCCATCAACAGAGAACATAATCAAGGACCAGCGGTGCGAGGGGCTTCGGCAGCAAGGTCAGTGAAGAAAAATAGATATCAAATACTCTCTTCACATGATGACGGTACCACCATTTTTGATCTTTCAAAACCTTATCTCTATCCAACGGTGCTTCCTACAAGAGGAAAGAAGATGCAATACACCACAAACTCTAACGACAGTGGTGTAACTACATAAAATATCGAACGAACATGAAAAAAGGGGTGGTTCTTAGATGAATGGACAACATTTTAGCATTTAAAATAAATAAAAACATGCATGTAATAAAAAACGAAAAAAGGAGTCAATTTAATATAGAAATAAAACTTAACAAATCTCCACCATCTTAAGATAAACTTGGTAATGTTCTTGAACAAATTTATTCAAGAGGAGCCAAGTTCAAGATATCTAAGAAATGATTATTTATAAATTCACAACCTTAGTCAAACAATCAGCTGGATTTTTACGCGTGTGTATCTTAGTGACACACACTTCTCCACTTTCAATAACCTCTCTAATAAAATGAAGCCTAATGTCTATGTTCTTGGACCTACCATGGCATACTATGTTTTTAGATAAAGGAAATATTGAGAATCATAATGCATTGTAATAATATAATTAATAATACTAAGTTTAGAAATCAAACCCTTAATCCGTATAAATTCTTTAATGGCTTATGTCAGTGCAATGTACTCGGATTCAGTGGCATAGAGGGAAAACACAAACTTCATATTGCACTTCCATGATATAGGTCCTCCCCATGTAGTAAATACATAACCAGTTAGTGATTTCCTAGTATCAACATTTCCATCATAACCAGAGTCAACATAATCAGTCACTAATTCAGATGAATTAACATTCTTACCATAGCAAATTGAAAGAGATGAAGTAGAAGAAATGTACCTCAACAACCATTTAAGATCATGCTAGTGAGGCTTGCCCATATTTTCCATGAACCTGCTCAAAGTATAGATAAAAAAACATCTAGTCAAGTGAAAATCATAACATACATAATTCTACCCACTAAATTAGCATACATGATTCTACTCATGTATTCAATATCAGAAGTTGTGGCAGGTGATTGGGATAATGAAAATTTAAAATGATGACCTAAAGGAACACTAACATGCTTTAAAGAATCAAACATGTATCTCTTAATCACTTTGAGGATATAAGAACATTGAGATATATACAGAAGTTTATGCTTTCTATCCCTAATAATTTCCATGCCTAGAATTTTCTTAGTAGATCCTAGATACTTCATTTCAAAATCCAAATTAACTTGCATTTTCACATGGGTGATTAATTTCATGTCACTGCACATGAGTAAAATGTCATCTACATAAATTAGTAAATAAATCATGCATTTTATAACAGATTTAAAACATAAATAGGCATCAAACTGACTCCAACTGAAACCATTTTCAAGCATAAAAGAATCAAACTTTTTGTACCATTGTCTAGAAGCTTGTTTAAATCCATAAAATGATTTATTAAGCAAACAAACTTGGTTATATTTAAATTCATGCTCAAAACTAGAAGGGGGCTTCATTTATATCATTTCATCTAAATCACCATGCAGGAAAGTGGTTTTGAAATCTAGTTGTTCTATGTGAAAATATAAATGGGCAGAAAATGCAAGAAGAATTCTTATAGAATAATGTTTCACTATAGGAGAAAAAATTTATGAATAATCAATTCCTTCTCTTTGAAGGAAGAACAAGCCTAACTTTAATTTTAATTTTATTCCCTATAGTATTGTCTTCTTTCATTTTGTAGATCCATTTACAACGGATCACCTTAGTAGTAGATGGTTTATTGAATATAGACCAAGTATGGCTCATTCTTAGGGATTTCATCTCATCTTCCATATAGCCGAAATCCAATGCTTAAGTTGCTATCATTAACATCTTGATTGTAGCTTTGAGGATCTTCTCCACCAAGATCCACTTCCACATTGAAGGAAAAGGCAACCATGTCAGCATGGTTGTACCTAGGAGGAGGTCTAATGACTCTCCTCTTCCTATCCCTAGTGAGCTAATAACCCCTAAGGTCACTAGGAGCTCCATCATCAAGAGAATCATTAGAATCAGATCTAGATTCTAGATCAGGCTTAGAAAGGGACACTTAGAAAGGGACACCTGAGAGGTAGAGGGTGTCTCCATAGGAGACTCACTAACACAGGGATGATCAACCTCAAGATACCTCTTCTAAGAAGGACCCTCAATATCATCCCAGATAATGATTCACTTTTGGAAGCAGGGTTTATCTACCCAATGTTTATAGCCCTTCACCCTAGTAGGATATCCAATGAAGATTCACTTGACACCTCGAGGGTCATTTTTATCATCTTTGACATGAGCATAGGAAATGCACCCAAACAGTATAAGATATTCATAGGTTGGGGGTGATTTCTCTATAATTCAATATAAGTCTTGAAGTCATTAGCTGACAATGGAAACCTATTTATAATGTAAACTGACGTAGTGACAGCTTCTTCCCAAAAGGATTTGGGCAGACTTGAGCAAGCAAGTATGCTACGAACCCACTCAAGAATGGTATGATTTATACGCTCAGATAGACCATTCTTTTGAGGAGTATGAATCACGGTTTGTGTCTTAAAATATCCTCATTTTTTAAAAATTTGATAATCACCGTAGATAGGTATTCAAGACCATTGTCAGTCTTTAAAGCTTTAAAAATTTCCTCTAGATTGATTTTCAACAGAGGCTTTCCATGTTTTAAACACCTCAAAGACTTTAGATATATTTTTCACAATATAGACCCAGAAATTCCTAGAGAAGTCATATATAAATGTGAAAAATAAGAGCCTCCTGCATGGGAAGTATTCCTAGAAGGTCCCCAAAAATCAAAGAAAACATACTCAAGTGGACGACTTACTTTAAAGGTGGATCTATGAATACTGACTCTTTTAGACTTACCCATTACACAATCTTCACAAAAGGGTAAGTTGCTTTGTATAACTTGAGTGAGTAGCCCTTGATTGCTCAATTCCACTAATCCTTTAGGACTCACATGCCCTAGCCACTTATACCAAAGCATAGTGTTTTTATTATTAGTGACATATGTGTTTCCCAACTGCTTGATGTGTGTTCTTCCATCCAAAACATACAAACCATTCAGCAAGGAGCCTTTAAGCACCATACAAGCTCCCTTGGAGATTCTAAGACAACCAGAATCATACTTAAAAGAAAAACTCTTTGATCTAGCACACCTAATGAGATGAGATTCCATTGTAAATCTGGAACCCATCTCACATCTAATAAGGTGACAAGAGAATGATCTAAGAGATCTAGCACCACAGATCCTCTACCAATGATGAAACATCTCTTGTTGTTTTCTAGAATCACATATCCTTCAACTCCCTCGGTCAAACTAGAAAATGAACTCCTATCCAAGCACATATGGAAAGAACATCCTGAGTCTAACACCCACTCAACATCAAGAGTATCACGGGACAGACACAACACCTCAACACTTTCATATCCTTGGTTGACAAGGAGTGAATAATCAGTAGATTCATTAGAAGGCTTACCAGTTTTTAGTTCAGGGCATTTGGGTCTAATATGCCCAGGTTTCCCATGGTAGAAACTGGTAACCACCTTTAACTTGGGTTTAGAACGGTGTTCCTGTGATTGGATATGACTTTTTATACCCTTTCTGCCTTTACCTTTCTTCTTTCCTCAAAACTCCGAATGACCCCTCACATTCAGACCTTCAGCTTCATGCTTAACCTTATCTTTGCTATTCAACTCATGAGAAACAAGGCATACTTGACTTCTTCTAAGGTAAAGGAATATCTTCCATACATCATAACGTCAGAGGTGTTCATATGAACTGTCTAATGATATTAAAAGTATAATGGCTTGGTCTTCATCATTATCATTAACATTTATATTGGCTAGTTCTAATAAGATTTTATCGATCTCCTCCAGATCTATCTGGATGGCCATTCCAGGATGCATATTGAAGGCGTGCAATTTTTTCTTCTTAAGTAGATGGCCAATTAAAGAGGTTTTCATATGAATTTTTTCAAGCTTGCACCAAATACCGGCTTTGGAAGTCTCGTGCGTGACTTCCCGCAAAAATTTATCACCCAAATACAATGTTAAAGAGTTATGGGCTTTCATCAAAATGTTATGAGGGACGTTTGAATAGGTCATCATAGTCTGTACATCAGTGGACAAACTCACATGGGGTTTCTTAGGTACGCAAAGGGCATTTTGCAGCCCCTAATGGACAAATAGAGCTCACATTTTAATCGTCACAGATTAAAATCATTATTTCCATATAAAAAATTTAATTTTTTATTTTTCAGATGCCATGGTTTATCCGATGGGTTCTAATACCACCTTTATGTTGGGGAAATCGCCAAAAAATAGCTCCCAACAAACGAACCAAGGATCATAAAATAAACGGGACAATGGAAATTAATATTTACTATAGAAAAATAATGTTCAAAACACTATAATGATACAAAAGTGAAAAACAACACCGATTAAGCCAAAAAGTGGACAACAATGAAAAATAAGGTAAAACAGGAAAAAGACACCAATATTTAACATGGTTCCTAACGTTTTTTTGGCCCTACTCCACGACAATAACACCACCACATGCGTTTTTACAATTAATGTGCAAATTAAAACACATTACAAAGAGCTAAATTCATTGACAGAAAAATCCAGCAGCAAAAATTCCATAGAGATATAAGAGGGATCAAAAAACGCACAAATCCAAACCAAGAAGGGTGAAGAAAACTCACAACGTCAGACATATAGGTCTGGCTGTCAAGATCTCTTGTAGCGGATGTATGTATCACAACGACCTCAACGCTCACAACAACTCCTCATCAAGAAAACAGATCTAGGTCAATAAAATCCTCATTGCACAATGAATCTTCGTCACTCAGCAAAATGATGTTCTTCGGCACGCAACACCAGATCTGGAGAACCGGTGTCGAAAACAACTTGAACTGGAGACCGCACTGCTGGAAGCCTTCGGATCTGAAGACGAAGAGACCGTGGACCTTCGTTCTTGAGAAGACCGGACAGAGGACTCCAGATCTAGACCATCGCAGTCTGAAAACTGTTGATTTACAGCAGTGAAGGACAACAAAAAGGACCAGCGACGCAAGGGGCTTCAGCGGCAAGGGCATCAAAGCAAACCAGATTTCAAAAACTCTCTTCACTTGATGACGGTGCCATAATTTATGATCTCTCAAAAACCTTCTCTCTATCTAATGATGAATCCTGCCACAGGAAAGAAGAGGCAACACACCACAAACCCTAACGGCAGCGGTGTAACTGCAGAGCTGATCGAACGACCATGATAAAAGGGGTTGTGCCCAGATGAATGGCCAGCATTTGAGCATATAAAATAAATAAATAAAATGCATATAATAAAAACTTAAAAAAGGAGCATCAATTTAATTTGGAAATAAAACTTAACAGTGATCCTATGAGTTGCATTTTGATAGGCCTCACGCTAATTAATTGTCCTTGAGTGCCTTTTGTTTTGATATTTTTTGTAGCTGTGATTTTTTGCCTTGGGCTTGTTTTGGGTGTTACTATTTTTAAGATTTCCTTTGTACTGTATCTTTTTAATAAATTTAGGGGTCATGGATTTGGGTCTCCACATCCGTGACCAAACTGTCTTGGATTTAGCAACACTAAAATGTGATGATAAAAACAATCTTTATTGGTGCTAAAAAACATTGATAAAACCTAGCTTTATCAGATAAATAATTAGTGCTGATAAAGATTATTTTTATAAGATTTTATAAATTAAATTTAAAATTATTAAACAAATCTATATTAAATATGAATAAATTTTTAATTTTTTTTACATTATTAATGAATATGTAATCTTAAATGCAGGAATGTTAAAAATGAGAGAAATTGAAAAATTAAAAATGAAGACAATTCGAAAATATTAAAAAAAATTGATAAGTTTTATTAATTATAAAAAATATTTAAAAAAAATTAAAAATGGATATATATTAAAATGAAGATACATACATATTGAAAATATTAAAATGTAGTAAATAATTATGTATAAATAAATATTATAAAATGATTAAATCGAAAACAATATAAAAATTAATAAATATTAAAAACGAATAAATAAAATTTAATAGATAACAAAAAAATTTAAAAGAAACAGTTCATAAGACCAATAAAATTAATTGTAAACACATACAAAAAATGAAGAAAATAATAAAAAAGGCATTAAGATAGATTAATTATATAGATTTCAAACATTTTAAAAAAATTACAACTAAATAAATAAAATTAAATGAATATCAATAATATAAATTTAAAATTTGCTAAAAGTATTATGTCTTAGTAAATAATTATGAATAGTTCATAATATTTTTAAGTACATACAAAAATGAAGAAAATACTATAAACTAAACTTAAATAAATTAATTATATTAATTTCAAACATTTTAAAAATATTACAACTTAACAAATATAATGGGAAAATATTAATTATAAAATTAAAAACATATTAAAAATATTAAAATTTAGTAAATAATAATGTATAAATAATTATTAAAACTGAATAAATTTTAAAAATATTAAAAATAAATAAGTAATAAAAATGAATAAATAATATTAAATGAAAGAATTTAAAAACTGAATAAATAAAATTGAATAAATTACAAAAATATTTTAGAAAGCGAATTCAAGAAATTAACTGCATGAATTACATACACATAAAAATGAATAAATATATATTTTTAATTATATAAATAAATATTATTGAAAAAGATTTATATTTACTACAAAAAATATTAAAATTAAAATGCATTTATAAGAATCAATTATATAAATTTCAATCATATTAAAAATATTAAAATTAATAAAAAAAATGAATAAATATTAATCATTTAAATTACAAGCACATTGAAAATATTAATACTTATTAAAAAAACTTGTATAAATTTGAAAAAATGAATAACATCCAAAAATATTAAAAATTACTATATATCAAAAACATAAAAAGTAATATTAAATAAAATAAAATAAAAAATGAATAAATAAAATTAGTTAAATTAAAAATATTAACTATATAAATTAAAAAATTATTGAAACTTCATTTAAATATATTAATTATATAAATTTCAAAAATATTTTAAATGTTAAACTTAGCAAGTTAATTAAAATAAATATTATTTATAGAAATTATAAACATATTGAAAATATTACATATTAAATAAATATATGTATAAATAAATATTAGAAAGTGGTTGAATTCTAATAAATATAAAAATCAATAAATATTAAACATTAATAAATAATATAAAATGAATGAATATTAAAAATGGATAAATGAAATTTAATATAAAAAATTATATTTAAAAAAATGAATTCTTAAGATTTACTACATGAATTGTAAACACATACAACAATAAATAAAATATTATAAAATGCATTTAAATAACTTAATTTTATAAATTTCAAATATTTTAAAAATATTATGACTTAATAAATAAAATTGAATAAATAATAATCATATAAATTAAAAATGTATTATAAATAATAATCAATAAATAAATATGTATAAAGTTTAAAAATTAAATGAATTCAAAAAAAATTATCAAAAAAATAAAAAAATATAAATTAAATGTGAAATAATATTTAAAATATGAATAGTACATTCCATACATAAACTTATACACATGTCCTAAACATACACATACACATGCATATATGTATATTTCCCTTAGATTTTGATCCCCATAACGATTTTCTATTTTCGAATGGTTTCCAATGGGTTAATTTGTGGAACTGGAAAAACCCAATGGTTCTATATCTATTGGAACCTACTTTCCAAAGGTAGGATCTCATTAGAGATTTTGACCCATGATTTTTAAGAACTCACATTGGTCAAAAGGATGAGATGTTGGGCTCATCACACCCTTTTGGGGGGAATTATTTCCTACGCCAGGGTCCTCTTATAGATTTAAGATATGTTCATGAATCCTTAATTAATTCCTAAGTATGATGTGAGTTATCCCAATATTATAAATCAATTATTAGCATGTGTGGAATTCAGAATCATCTGTATGTATTAGAGGTTCTTCATCAATGGAGATATTGTATGTATCTGAGGTTCTCCATTGATGGTATCCTCTTATATACTACTTAGAGATTCTTTGGTCTTTATTACAACGATGCTAGCTTTCTAGCCACATAGTGAGGCACTCTAGCATTTATTTTCACCCAGGTAGACAAATTTCACTCTAGATTTTGTAGTCATCTAGGTAGACAAAGGTCTCTCTTGAATTTGTCATCATATAGGGAGATGAGATTTGTTTGACGTTGGGATCAAACCCATAAACATGCTTCCTACATATCATTGAGAAAGGAATAAGAACCCACTTTGTTCGGTACCGCTTGATGGGGCACATCATACCTTTTAAGGTTGTGTGGTGAGGACCCAACCGTACTTTTTAACGTAATGTGGAAATGATTTCTAGGCAGAAGGTGACTAGTCAAAGTTTAGTGTAGGACTTATGCTGAAACAACCCAAGGAACCTAGAAGGGATATGAGTTTCCAAGTTGAATTAGACCCTGCTGAGGATATGGCCCAGAAGAATAGGGTTGGTTTGGGGTTTTGGGTTGGAACCTCATGGAGGATTCTTATGTATCTCATTTGGATGGGAATCATCTCATCTAGTTCATTGGCGAGGACCCACACCTATGTAGGTCTTCAAGGGTATGTCTTATAGGGGAGTATGACCCTTTGAGATGATTGGTGGGGGGTTACTCCTGAGAAGGATATCTCCCTTGAAGGGACCATCAGGGATGTTTTAACACATGGTTATTTGAGGGCTTAACATGGGTTTTACTTCTGAGGAGGATACCTAGATTAAGGGGATTATGATTGGGGCTAATTCCTAAGGATAATTCCCATTGATCTCAGACCCTAAGGGGGTTTCCTACATATCCCAGTTAATAGGAATCATAGTTCTCGTAGTTAAATCCTTCTTGTGGAATGTGGGGGTGTCAGGATCAGCACTAAAATCTAAGCCCGCATGAGTCGTGCTCAGTGTGAGAAACAAGAGGAAGTGGAAGATTTGACAAACCACACACCACCTTTGCAAGCGGAAGAGGCCAGGTCTATGGAAGAAGAGATTGTGGCTATGACAGAAGAGGTTAGGGTTACAACACTTCCATCTCTTCACATTACATTGGATGAAAGTCCAAGGTAATGAAGGAATGATTGTGAAGGATGTGGAGGTGGGGAGAAGAAAGACTAAAACCTCCCACAGGAAAGCTATGTGCTTACAACAGGATGGTTGTCCTGAAATTGGTCCAGTAGAAGGTGGTGGATCTCATTCCATGTTGAATGGAAAATAAAGTGTGATCCTTATCCTATCTGATGGGAACCAGAGGCTCTGGGTCTCAGAGATGAGAAGGGGTAGATAGAATCCTATACCTGGAACCCGAGATTGGTAATTCCTTAAGATTATCCCTAGGGTAAGGGTCCTCATGGCCATAGGGATACATACCCACATGCACCTTAATAACCCTGACTGGCCAACCAGACAAGTGCAGAGAACCTATGACCATAGGAATACAAACCCAAATGGAGGGCATGATGGTGTGCCACTCTCCAAGGATGTGTAAATATAGGGGCCTTGGATTGGGTTTAATATTCATCCATTTCATAAAATAGAACCAAGGAGAGAGGAGTACTAACATAGGTGGATTTGAAAGAGGTCTCAAAGGGTGGCTTGAAAAGGTCTTGGGTGCAGGTGCTCAACATAGGTATGTCACACAGGTGTGCTGTGAAGGGCCTAGGAGGAATTAAAAGTGCATCACTATTGGAATCCTAATGTATTAATCATGTTTTAATGATCACAAATCTTATTACTGTTAATTAATCTCATTATTCTGTCCAAATCTTATGCATGATCACAAATCTTACTTATCTTATCAAACCTCTGTATTTTTGTTTCAAGTTCTCTTACCTTATAATGGTTAAGCTTAATTCACATTATGCATATTACTATTTAAGTTTGAATACAATTATTTGTCTAAGTATCAAGACACCGTGAAGTTTGACACAGTAAGACAGACTGTGTGCAAGACACAGACACCGTGAAGTCTAAGTCACAGACACCGTGAAGGACACACCGTGACCCAGACACCGTGAATGACACATCATGACCCAAACACCGTGAAGGACACACCATGACCGAGACACCGTGAAGGACACACCGTGACCCAGACACCGTGAAGGACACACCGTGACCCAAACACCGTGAATGACACACCGTGACCTAAACACCGTGAATGAAACACCATGAGTCAGACACCGTGAGCTAGACACCGTGACATGGACACACCATGAAGGAGACACCGGTTCAAAGAGACATCGTTTTCACAACTACTGTGACACCATTTCTTAACCTTTTTTCAATATTATTTAAATATTGCTAACGGTCATATTTTATGTTTTAATGCAATTAATGTTATTTAATGATAGTTGTTGCATGTCAGAAAACCGTACCTCATACCTATGGAAAAAAAATCATTCCTATTGCTGGAGCTCATGGAATATAAAGAAGATTGAGCTGCATTAGAGGATACTCTCATGCTTGACACGTCTCGACACACATACTACAATACATGCGAGCTTTGTACTGAACCGAAGAACAATCCTGAGCACAACTGTGAAGAACACATTGCACAATCCTCAAAGAAGTTCCATACATGCAATCCTACATTACACTACTGGAATAGGCTACCAACCTGGAAAGGATACTCTAACTCAAATGCTAGGAAAGAAAGTGGCACCAAAATACACTACTGGAATAGGCTACTAACCTGGAAAAAGACAGTTCACTAAAACTAGATTTATTCCTAAATCTGGACAAAATTCTGCTAGTTCTAGTTCTGGAAATTCATATGCTTCAACTAGTTATTCACATAATTATAGATCAAATAGAGTTTATCTTTCAAAATCTGTTGAATATATTGATTATATGATACCCATAAGACAAATTTGGGTACCTAAAGCTTTGCTTGCTAACCTGTCTGGACCTAAGAGAATCTGGGTACCAAAATCATTCTCTTTTTAAAACTGTTTTGTAGGAAACATGTTTGAAGAGTTCCCATAAGAAGACATGGTATTTGGATAGCGGATTTTCAAGACATATATCTGGGGATTATTCATGCTTCAAGAGCTTAATAAAGGTTGATGGAGGCTATGTCACATTTGGTGATAATTTAAAGGAAAAATCATCGGCCTATGCCAAATTGGTAACACTAACTCAGTTTTAATTTCTAAAGTTTTATTTGTTGATGGATTGAAATATAACTTATTAATTATATCTCAATTATGTGATGATGGATTTAATGTTAAATTTTAAAATGATTCATGTAATGTTTTTAATTCTAATAATGTTTTAATATTTTCTTCTTTAAGAAATGAAAATGTTTATGCTGTTGATTTAAATTATTTAGCTAAACAAAATGTTAATTGTTTAAATGATTTTCATAAAGAGTCTTGGCTTTGGAATAGGAGATTAGGACACTGTAACATCCATTCACTTAGAAAATTGACTAGGAAGAACTTAGTTAGAGTCTTACCCAAACCTGAGTTTCAAAATGACAAAGTTTGTAATCCCTGTCAAAAGGGAAAACAACACAAAATATCTTTCAAATCAAAGAAAGAAGTTTCAACTTCTCAACCTCTTGAGTTGGTTCACATGGTCTAGTTTGGACCATCTAGAGTTTCTAACTTAAATGGGAAGCACTATGTCTATGTCTTAATAGATGACTTTTCTAGATATACTTGGGTATATTTCTTAGCTCACAAAAGTAAAGCCTGTTCTTATTTTGTTAAATACTCTAAGTCTGTAGAAAACCTTAGTGGACTTAAGATTAAAACCCTGAGAAGTGATCATGGTCGTGAGTTTGAAAATCAATATTTTGAATCTTACTGCTCACAAAATGGCTATATTCATAAATTTTCTGCTCCTAGGACACCTCAGTAGAATGGTGTAGTAGAAAGAAGGAATAAAACCCTGTAAGAAATTGCAAGAACCATGTTAAATGGGTATGACATGCCTATTTACTTTTGGGATGAAGTTGTAAATACAGCTTGTTATATTATCAAGAGTCTTAATTAGACCTGTTCTCAAAAATACTCCTTATGAGTTGTGGAACAATAGGAAACCTAAAGTTAATTACTTTAGAGTCTTTGGTTGCAAAGTATTTATTCTCAATACCAAGGATAATCTGGATAAGTTTGCTTCTAAGAGTGATGAAGGAATATTTTTAGGATATTCTATAACTAGCAAAGCCTATAGAGTATTCAATAAGAGAACCAAGTGTGTGGAAGAATCTATTCACATCAAATTTGATGAAACTGATCCACATGAACCTAAGTCATCTCTTGAAAATCTTGAAGAAGATTTATCTGTTCTGAACCTTAATGATAAAATCAATGAACCTGCTGTAAAGACAACCAGTTCTGGAAATATTTCAGAATTTTCTCCCAATGAACCCGAATTTAGAGAAGAACCTAAAATTTATAGTCCTACCTTTACTAGATCAACTAGGATTCTAAAGAATCATCCTTTATATGATGTTGTAGGAAATCTTGATAGAGGGACACAAACTAGAGCTTCTCTTAGAAATTAGGTTGAACATCAAGCCTTCTTGTCATAGATTGAACCTAAAATCATTGATGATGCTATTAATTATGAATGTTGGGTAATTTCTATGCAAGAAGAACTTAATCAGTTTGAAAGAAATAATGTTTGGAAACTAGTACAAAGACCTAAGGACACTTTCACCATAGGTACAAAATCGGTGTTTAGAAATAAAGTAGATGAATATGGAAACATAGTTAGAAACAAGGCTAGATTAGTTGCACAAGGTTATAGTCAAGAGGAAGGAATTGACTATGGGGAGACTTTTGCTCCAGTAACAAGACTAGAAGCCATTATAATTCTACTTGCTTATGTTTCACATCTAAATTTCAAACTATATCAAATGGATGTCAAGAGTGATTTCTTAAATGGATATATTACTAAGCATGTTTTTGTTGAACAACCACCTGGATTTACAAACCCTCATTTTTCAAATCATATTTTCAAATTATAAAAAGATTTATATGGTTTAAAGCAAGCTCCAAGAGCTTGGTATGACAGATTAAGTACTTTTCTAATTTCTAAAGGTTTTACAAAAGGTATAGATGATCCTACTCTTTTTGTAAAACGAATTTCTAAAGATGTTTTAGTTATACAAATTTATGTAGATGATATTATTTTTGGATCTTCAAAAACTTCTTTATGTACTGATTTTTCTAAAATGATGCAAAATGAATTTGAGATGAGTTTAATGGGTGAAATTAAATTATTTCTTGGATTTAAAATCTTTCAAAACAATGATGGAATTATTTTAACTCAAAGTAAATATAATAGAGATCTTTTAAAACATTTTGGATTGGATAGCACAAAAAGCAGTGACACTCCCATGAGTACCACCTGTAAGTTGGATCTTGATGAAGATGGAAAATCTATTGATCAAACCACTTATAGAGGAATGATTGGAAGTCTACTCTACTTGACTGCTAGTCGTCCTGATATTATGTTTAGTGTGTGTATGTGTGCTCGTTTTCAAGCAAACCCTAAAGATTCACATTTAAATAGTGTAAAGAGAATTTTCAAATACCTCAAGAATACTCTCAATTTAGGACTGTTCTATCCAAAAGGATAATCATTTGAACTAGTTATTTATTCTGATGCTGATTTTTCTGGATGTAAGTTAGATAGAAAAAGCACCTCTGGAACATGTCACCTTTTAGGCAAGTCACTAGTATTATGGTGTAGCAAGAAACAAAATTCTGTTGCATTGTCTACTGCAGAAGCTGAATACATAGCTGTTGGAAGTTGTTGTGCACAAATTTTGTGGATGAAACACACATTACTAGACTATGGATATCAATTCAGACATGTACCAATAAATTGTGACAACACAAGTGCTATTAACATTTCAAAGAATCATGTTTTACATTCTAGGACAAAACATATTGATGTAAGACATCACTTTTTGAGGGATCATTATCAAAAGGGTGATATCACTTTATAATTAATTGGTACTGAATATCAACTTGCTGATATATTCACTAAACCATTAAATTCTGAGAGATTAGATTAAATCATACATGATCTTGGTATGATCAATCATAAATAGACATCTTACAGATATTACTGTTTACTATTTTTACTATATTTTACTTTACAGTTTCGTGTTCACTGTTTCTCAGTTACTGTTTCATGCTTACGGTCTCACAGTTAACACCTTGTGTTCATGGTCTGTCACTTAACTATCTCACCATGACAGAACAGTTCACTCACCGTCTCACCGTGACTGCACAGAATGGTCACTGTCTCACCGTGACAACCACCAAATGTCTCACCATGATGACTACTTTTCATCGCACCGTAATGCCTACTCACGGTCTCACCGTGAAGACTATTTATACTTTTATTTTAACCCGTATCGCGGTAATTTTTATTTCACCTCTATTTGATTTCCCGCGTTTTTATTTTTGTGATGCTTGACATTCCCAAATGATAAAACATAAAGTTTTCACTCGAATCCTCACTCGAAATCTCTTCTGAACCTTCTCAATCTTACAAACCTTCTCTCCTTCTCTCTCGCCTGAACCTTCAGTGAATTCCCAAGATGAAGCATCCATCTTCACCCTCATATGAGAAGCGCCGCACGAAGAAACATAAAAGAGCACCGAAGATTGCACCCGAAGGACCTCTAAATCTTAACCTAGTAAGCTATAATGTAGTACCTGAAAAAGAGATTTTCCCTCAATGGCTGCTATCTAGTAAGTCTTTGGTTCTAAAAGTCATAAGAGAATAAGGATGGATCGAATGGTTTTCTAGAAAAGATAGACCTATATACCCGAGGTTGGTATCTCAGTTTTACCAGTATGTAAAGTTTTCCTCTGATGCTGGAGAAAGTTTTATGGTGACAAGATGGATCAATGGAAAAAAGTGTTCATTATCTTAAAGGTTATGGGTTGCATGACTGAGAATTCCTCATGAAGGGATTTGTGATGATTACCAGAGAGACCCTCCTCCAACAACTGACATATTTGATCTGGAAAATGCACTAGAGATCCTGACTGGAAATGGCACCAAGTGAAGGGACATATCAGCTGAATTGGATGGGGAGACAAGACTACTATTCAAATTTGTTCATAATTTGATTATTCCAAGAAAATGAGATTTTACTGTGATGAAGTATCAGGATGTGTTCCTGATTCACCTGTTGAAGAATAACCATAAGATCCATCTTTGCAAATATGTCATTCACCACATATGTGAGCTGATTAAAGTCACTTCAAAATCCACCTTCTTGTTTTACTCAAGGATGATTTCAGCCATGTTAGTTGTAGAGGGGTTAGTTGGAACGAATGAAGAAAAGCTAGAGGATTTTGATTTTTGTTTATCCAATCCTATCATCAGAAGGATGAAGATTAATTGGAAGCCCTGGAAGAAGCAGTGGGTTGAGGATAATGATAAACTTTATAAGAAGTATAATCATGTTGATTATCTAAGAAGGACAAAGAATATAACTGATCCTGGTTTGGAACCAGATGAAGTGTCTGAGTACCCAGAAGAGGAGGAAGAAGAAGAAGAGGCTGAAATACCTCAAGAGGAAGCAACTCCTGTTGAGAAAGAAAGGACTATTGTCCCTTCTGATGTTCCTGCTGAAATACCTTCTAGAGAGGAAGTTTTTGTTGTTTTTAGAGAAGAAGCTCCTACTTCTAGAGATGATGTTGATCAGGAAATTCAACCTGAGGCTGCAAGAGATTTGATTATCCCTGTTTTAGAGCAGCAAGCCATGGAAGAGTCTGGTGGTGCAGAAGACCTCCCTGTCATGGAAGAAGCTGATCTAGGAGAAATCCCTATTAGGGAAAATATTAATCAAGAGGATCTCCCTGTTGAAAAGGAAGAAAGTCTGGAAGCACTACTTGAGGAACAATCTGTTCCTGAGTACATACCCTCTGCTGAAGAGAGGATGAAAATTTCCTTTCAGATGGCAAGGCAAGAATTTGCTGAAGAGATTAGAGCTGATCCTGTGGATATTAACCCAATTCCAGAGGCTCAAGAATCTGAAATAGAAGCACATTTTGAGGGGGAGGAACCTCAAAACCTTGAGATTGATGAAGCTGGATCTGCTGAAACCTCTCAACCAACTGTCACATATTCTGTGTACACTCGGTATGAGTTTCCAAGTTTTTATGATGTGAGTGAATCACAACAAGTGACTGCAACTGGAATTGACATGTCTTCTCTATTTCATTTGAAGTCAGTCGCTCATACTGTCCCAGAGCCTCAACCTGAACCTACTTCTATCCCAGAACCTCAAGCAGAATCTCAACCAGAACCTGTACCACTACCTTTACCTATTCCCTTACCTGAACAAAAACCTTTTGTAACTAAAGGTTATTTGAAAGTCTTTAGAGAGACTATCTTAGCTGGAGTTGAGAAGATTATATCCTCTCAACCTCGTCCTGTGACTCAACTAAGTCAGGAAGATGCCTCGATTCTTTTGGAAAACATCATTCTTAATATTCAACCAAGGATTATCCATGAAATTCAAGAAGTCGAAGTTGAAAATAAGCTGCTAAGTGCTGATGTTGCAACTTTGAAAAGTATGGTAGCAGACATGCAGAAAGAACTGACTTCGAGATCTGAGCCTGCTTCTGTTTCTGCTCCTGCACCTATTGTTACTTCTCCTGAACCAAATGATGCCAACATTTCTATAGAGATTGTATCTCAAGTTCATCCATATATGCTATCGTTTGATGAGAAGATTGGTTTAAGACACACCAAGATGCTGCAACGCATGATGGATCTTGTAGAAAATATGAATAAGCTCACAGATGAGTACACTGGCTGTCTTCAAAAGGTTTTTAAACAGCTCAAAGTTCTCACCATAGCTGTAAAGGCTTCTCCTCCCTCTGGCCAGACTTCTGTTCCCACTTTGGATGATTCTTTACTGAGATCCATAATCAAGGAAGAAATTCAGAATTCCCTTAGTGGTTTAGATCTGTCTCCTTTGTCAGAAGTGGTTAAGAACAATGACCGAGCTTTGGACCTGGTCAGAATTCATTCTAAGATTTCCAATGATGCTCAACAGGAGATCTCCAAGAAGATATATTTTTATCTCAACCGGATTTTCTCCAAAAGTGATATGAACAATCACTTTAAGTATCTTGTGGAGAATTTGAAAATCCCTCCAGTGACTCAAGATTTTAAAGCTCAAGTTCAGAAGCTTACAGAGTTCACCAGATTTTTGGACAAATTCATGGAGAATAAGGATGATTTTGAAAAGGCTATGAAATATGGTGGAGAAATCATTACTAATTTCATAAATCTTTTGAAGTTGTATCTTCATGTGCAGAGTACTGATATCGTTGCTCCAGCTGCTGCACCTCTTAGACCTAGTCTACCTGCCCTAGTCTCAACTGCTATGTCAGTCAGCCAAGCCCTTTCTCAGATCAGACCAGTCATTCTTGATCAACCATAGACTAGATCTTCTACAGCTCCTAATTTGACTACCTCCATATTTTAAGGTCTACCTTTACCATCTTTGTCTACTACCTCCATGCCTTCTTCTATATCATCTCCAGCTCCTGCTGATAAAGGAAAAGAGAAAGCCAATCCGTGATGCCAACCAATGTTTCTTAATTTTTTATGGGATGTCTTTTATTGTTTCCTATTTGTATTTCTTCTATATGTTTTATTCTGAACCTTCTTAATGACAAATTCAGTGTTTCACTCCATTATCTCTACTTTTTGATAATCCCAAAAGGGGGAGAAACACTGAGAAGAGTTATCTCTTAGTCTTTTATCTCTTCTTATTATATATGTTGTTTTCTCTAACGTTGAAATTCATTTATATTTTAACTATAAATGATTTTTGATCATCAAAAAGGGGATATTGTTAGACTCCTCATGTATTAATCATGTTTTAATGATCACAAATCTTATTACTATTAATTAATCTCATTGTTCTATCCAAATCTTATGCATGATCACAAATCTTACTTATCTTATCAAACCTCTATATTTCTGTTTCAAGTTCTTTTACCTTATAATGGTTAATATTAATTCACATTATGTATATTACTGTTTAAGTTTGAATACAGTTATTTGTCTAAGTGTCAAGACACCGTGAAGTTTGAAACAGTAAGACAGACTGTGTGCAAGACACAGACACTGTGAAGTCTAAGTCGCAGACACTATGAAGGACACACTGTGACCCAGACACCGTGAAAGATACATCATGACCCAGACACCGTGAAGGAAACATCGTGACCTAGACACCGTGAAGGACACACCGTGATCCAGACACCGTGAAGGACACACTGTGACCCATACACCATGAAGGACACACCGTGACCCAGACACCATGAATGACACACCATCACTACAGGAAATATAGGCATTTGCGACGGGTCATTTGCGACGGGATCCCGTCGCAAATAGCCTTTTGCGACGGGGCTCCGTCGCAAATCGCCCGTTGCGGAAAACGCCGTCGCAACAAATTTTTTTTGCGACGGGCCCGTCGCAAAAACACTTATTTGCGACGGGAAAAGGGCCCATCGCAAATAGTTTTGTGGTTTTTTTTAAAAAAACTTTTGCGACGGGCCCGTCGCAAATAAGTTTTTGCGACGGGCCTTTTCCCGTCGCAAATAGTTGCCTCGAATCAACTATTTGCGACAGGAATATATTCCCGTCGCAAATAATAAAAAAAAAATAAAAAAAATTTAAAAAAATTAAAAAAAATTAAAAAAATATTTATTAATATATAAATTAATAAACGTATTTATATTGATATAAATATAATATTTATTTTATAAATACGATTTAGAAAGGATCTATGGAAATATAACATTAATTTATAAGATGTTTAGTAAAAGAGGGTTATAAAATAAATTAAAAAATATTTTTAATTAATAATTACCTAATTTTTATCAATTAATAGTCATTTAATAACTCTTTGAATATAAAAAAAATAAAAAAATTAATGAAAGATGGAAAATAAGAAGAAAATGAAACCCAAACTTCAAATGGCCATAACTTTTGATCCGGGACTCCGTTTGAGCTCTACAGCATATCAAATCGAATCTTGAGAAGAGATATACAGTCCTATGGACCGGTGTAACCCATCCAAGGTTTTTTCGAGGCCCAAAAGGCCCCGAAGGCCTCCAAAACTGAGTTTTTAGTCGGGGCACCCCGGTTTTTCACCGTTCAAACAGCTGTAACTTCTGATCCCGATGTCCGATAAACCTCTACCATATATCATGTCGAAGATATTTTAATGTTCTTCGATTTGACTGATTGTGGAGCTGAAACGAACTCCTGGATTAGAAGTTATGGTCCTTTTAACATTCAAACGACTATAACTTCCGATCCGGATGTCCGTTTGGACTGTACTGCATATCATATCGAAGATCGTTTCATGTTCTTCGATTTGACTGGTTGTGGAGTTGAAACGGACTTACGGATTAGAAGTTATAGTCGTTTTAACATTCTCAGAGGATTTTCACCCCCTCATTTCTATGTATTCATTCATAACTATACATATATATATATATGTGTGTGTGTGTGTATGTGTATGTGTGTGTGTCTGTATTGTATATATGTATTTATTTATTTATTTATTTATAAATACACATAAAAACACATATTTTATAAATTTATTTAAAACTAAGCTTATAAATATATATTAATTAATATACAAATAAATATACGAATAAAAACTTATAACTACATATATATATATATATAAATAGAATAAATATATATTAATATACGAATAAATATATATATTAATATATGAATAAATATATATATATATATATATATTTATTCATATAACCAAATATATTTATATTAATATAAATCTATATTAATATACGAATAAATATAACTATAAATATATATAACTATATATATATATAACTATAATTATTCCTAATTATTACTAATTATTATTAATTATTCCTAATCATTATTAATTATTTCTAATTATTATTAATTACACCTAATTACCATTAACTATGAATACTAATAACTTAAATTTATTAAATAACAAAACAATATAAACATAATTAAATTACAACTAATTAAAACTAATTAAAAATAATTAAAACTAATAAAAAAATTAAAATAAATATTAAATTAAAAATAACATAAGTACCTTTAAAATGGATTTGAAGTTGATCTCCGATAATTGTTGAAGACTTCAATATCAACTCTGCAAAAAAAAATTAAACTTAATAAACTGTAAACAGTTTTGAGAGAAGTTGAGAATGAATGAAAAAAAACGGATGGGGGTATTTATAGGTTAGCTTATTTGCGACGGGACTATTTGCGACGGGACCCGTCGCAAATACTTTAACCCGCATTTATCACGGTCAACGGTTAAATAGTTATTTTCGACGGGTCCCGTCGCAAATAACAACCTGCCGACACACTATTTGCGACGGGGGTATATTCCCGTCGCAAATAGTTTTTACCGCCGCCGGCTATTTGCGACGGGTGGTAACCACCCGTCGCAAATACCTTTCCCGCGGTTTGGCGTGCTATGCGCGCCAAGCCTTTTGCGACGGGAAAATGCCCCCGTCGCAAATAAGTTTCTAATGGGACTATTTGCGACGGGATTTATTCCCGTCGCAAATAACCCGTCGCAAAAAGCCATTTTTCCTGTAGTGCATGAGTCAGACACCGTGAGCTAGACACCGTGACATGGACACACCGTGAATCACATACCGTGAAGGAGACACCGGTTCAAAGAGACACTATTTTCACAACTACTGTTACACCGTTTCTTAACATTTTTGTCAATATTATTTAAATATTTCTAACGGTCATATTTGATGTTTTTAATGCAATTAATGTTATTTAATGATAGTTGTTGCATGTCAGGAAACCACACCTCGTACCTATGGAAAGGAAATCATTCCTATTTCCAGAGCTTGTGGAATATAAAGAATATTGAGGTACAGTAGAGGATACTCTCGCACTTGAAACGTATCGACACACATACTACAATACACGTGAGCTCTGTACTGAACTGAAGAACAATCTTGAGCACAACTGTGAAGAACACATTGCACGATCCTCAAAGAAGTTCCATACATGCAATCCTACATTACTTAAGAACACACGAAGTACTCTGGAGTCAAGAGAACATCTTCTCTCCTAGAGGAACAAAAGCTGAACCACGACACTCTTTTTTTCAACAGAAAAACCAACGAAGGACTCAAAATCATTTCTGCTGAATCCAACGAGTCCAGAGCTGCACTTCCAATCACTAGATCTTTCTAAACTTCCATATACTATCTCTAAGTGATTTATTATTTACTTTCGAGCAATGTGTGTATCCTATTTATTTTACACACACACTGTCTCCTGTTCTAAACTAGAGGATATCGCAATCGTCACACCAAAACTCGTTACTCTTGTTTACCCATGACCACTGTGGAAGAGGTCCTTATGTGGCCTGGTCTTTATTTTTGTTTCCCACGAAGAACAATGGTAGAGGTCCCTGCGTGGCCTGGACAGTCTTGTACTGTTGTTAACCCCGATCCAGGGTGTGGATCAATTATATATATAAATTTGAGAGGACTAAGTCTCAGCTTGAGACTGAACCTCTTGGTTATATCTGCTGTGCATTTTTAGTTTAAGTTCAAAATATACAGTATCTAATTTATATTCCGCTGCTTATTACTTTGAAATACAAATATGTTTTAAAGTTACTTTGATAGTTAATCTAGCAAGTGTTTTTATCTATTGTAAATCATTAGGTTAGTTTCAAAATCTAATTTAATATTCTGATTAGATTAACTGAGAACTAATCAATATTTTGAGAATCTAATTGAACCTTTATAGTTTTACAAATTCACTACAGTTTAACTTGTTTTATAAATTGGGGGATTTTAATAGGAAATATTTTAACAGAAATTTTGATTGGAACTCAATTCACCCGCCTCTTGAGTATCCACTCTGACCAACAATCACGTTGGGTTATAGGCCTGCATGAGATGGATACACCTCAATTAATAGGCTACTAGGGTGACAACACTGGGATGAGGATTTATCCAAGGCACCCTGGGTATCCTATGGTTTTACTAAAAGGGTCTTGCATAGGTCCTTGATTAGAGAGGGGGACCCCGTGCATGTGGGTTCTTTTTAAGGGATAATGGTCATCATGAAGGTGCCTTATGTATTTACACCCTAAGGGGACTTTGATCTTACTTATCCCCTTAATTATTTATTCTCTCATGTTTTAGAGACCTACCTAATTTTTTTGGAGACTTGGGTGAAGGGGATGCGCAATGAGAACTCCAATATTTCTTCTAACTTTTTAGTTATCGAAATGAGGAACCTAAGTGTTATATTTATAGGAAATAAGGGGACCTAGTCGAAGGAAGTTGTCCGCATAGGTCTCTGGTTTAGGTCTACGACGCAACTGTCCCCCTTAGGGGTGTAAAGATAACTAGGAAATGTAGGTCCTTAGGGCAAGTGCCCAGTGGTTGTGTATCATGTAGGGGATGGAAAAACTTATAGTCCATACAAGTGGTAGGTGCAACTTCTCGACATAGGTCTACCATACCTACATGAACCAAATTCTCCATACTGTAGGGGGTTGTTCCCCCACATCCCTGCTTGGGATCAGTACCGGCCTGCGGTCCTGGCCCTTCAGGCTATTACCTTCACTACTTTCAATGACCCCCATGAAAAATGGGAAGTCGAACTGTGAACTTTTTGGGCCTGGTTGAGCACTTTTTGGGTTGCGGCACATGGAAATCAAATATATTCCTTCCTCTATAAATACATATTTTACTCAAACTTATCATTTAATATAAAAGTGATGTTCACATCTTCGATTCTAAAGAAAATTGCATGGAACACATTTCATGGTGTCTACAAAAGCATCCCCTTAGAATTATATTCACTCATAATTAAGAGAATATTATTCTAAGGTAACATTAGGGAACATTGATGAATTATAAAATAATTTTATGGGTTGTGGAACTATTTAATGTTTGGAATTATGCTCTAATTTTTTTCTAATCCATGGAGCTCAGAGAGCATTGTTTCACTATTACTAAGGTCACATGGATATCCCTAAAAACATTGTGTCTTTTTTATCTATAGGTTCTAGGCATAGTAGAAGCGTAGGATGAGTGTGTACCCAACTTTGAAAATTGTCATAATCGATTATTAATATGGGATCAATACGAAAATTAATGTCAGTATCTATATAATTGATTCAAAGATAAAAGAAAAAGGAGAGAACCTGAAACTGAGAATAGAGGATAGACGTATTTTGTTTATAATTTATTTAATTAAATTATAGAATTACCTCCAAGGTGATTCTTTCGTCATTGATGCATTCGACCACGAGTCTGAGGTGCGGATTTGTTGCAATGTAGAATCCAAGGCTAGGAATCCTCTAGCGGTGATCCACATGTGCTCCATGTATCATTAGAAATTTCCAAAGGAGTCTCTGAGTGCTAGCTTGGAAGATACCTACGCTTGCGATGTACACCTTCAATCACCTTGAGAATTGATTCCAAAGCATTCTCCTTGATCTGATGGAGGAGGATCTCTCTCATTCTTGAGAGCGTTCTTGGAGAGGGAAGAGTTCTCTAGGCTCAACATCTTTTCTCCAAGGATTTTGTGCACTCAACGATTGGTTATCTGGTTGAATGGAACCTTGTATTATATAGAGAATAATATCATAATGGGGAATTTAAGTCACTAGGTAATAATAAATAATTATCATAGGTTCTGTTACTTAATTTATTATTCTACGTGAAACCCCATGTCAAATAACAATAACAATGTTATTATTTCCATGACACGTGCTTAACTTTCATGTTATATTTAAATATTATTTAACCAAATAATATTTAATATTATTTCTCATCGAACCCATAACTTGGTCCACCAATCCTCCTCAATATTTACCGGGTCTTGAATAATGTCTGTTTATTTATTAAATAAATATAACTGCATTATCTGCTGATAAATAAATATTCCATCTACAATATATTCTCTCGAATAACTAGCAAGGAAATAAATGAGATCAGGATTACTTGAATAATTATTAAACCACTACTGAGAATAATATTTACTAAATTTGTTAAATAAATAAATAATTTAACTAAGATACTGTATACACTTAGTGTGTGACCCTCTAGGCATCTTTCTCATTGGCATTAGGCGGGTTTGACTAAAGTTCAGATTATTGTCTAGAAATGGGTCAAGGAACCCAAGAGAAAGAATTTGATGTCTCTATAACATTCCACCTTATAAGAACATGTACCATGTAATATAATCCCTTTGTCCCGATATCTCTAATCAAGTGGATTTCATGCAAGTGGCATCAACCCATGTGCTTTATTTCTCATTCTTTGACTTCCCAAAATTGAACTTGACTAGAGAACACCATGTACATGGATTTAGCTAGGCTATATCATTTCCATCAAAGTTTATGATATATCTACTTCCGTATAAGTGACAAATCATTTCTCTTATTATTAATTAATGCAGTATTACTCATAACGCACCCAACATATCCCACCTCACAGGGAACATATGTTGTCACGGTTTTCATCAATACAACTAATTGACCAAGTCATAAAACCCATTAATAATAATCTTAAAGTATAAGGAACAATACACACATCTTCATATAGGAACATCCAATAACACTTTTGAATGTGTATTTACTACTGGTGGGTCTTGTCCTCATAATATCCTCTGGGATATTACTAAGGGTGCACACCATGAAAAGGTGCCTCAAAGTTTCATGAGTCACCACCCCAAATAGCCTGTATTATTTTTGTCCCTTTAAATGATATCATTAGGCCATAGAAAATATATTCAAGAATAGTGTTATGAAACTTCCGAGTTCTCATCATAGTAGGGATACACTATGACCTTTTAGTGTGACATCTATTATTAGGACATTATCACATACTATATCACACAGAAGAACAATCATGATGTGATAAGTAGTTTATTAATATTATCCAATGAATAAAAGTTTATCATAAAGTACAAAGAAGTTTTTTTCTAGGGAATCAACTCCAATAGACTCCCACTTGCACTAGAAACAAATGCTAACAACCTTTAGTCCTCTAGCTCTCACATGATATTCATGCTTCTGATGAGATAGGAATTTAGTCTAGGGGTCCACCACATTATCTTCTATGGACACTCTTCTCACTACAACTTCACACCATTGATATAAATCCCTCAAGAGGTGATACTTTCGAAGTATGTGCTTTTTCCATTGATGTGACCTTGGCTCTTTTTCAAGAGCCACCGCTATAGTATTATCACAATAAAATGTAATGGGATATTTACCTCTAGGAAGTACATCAAGATCTTGGAACATGTTCCAAATCCAAATGGCTTTCTTGGCTGCATCAGAAGCCGCTATATATTTGGACACTGTTGTGTAATTAGCGACAAATGGCTTCTTTGAAATCTTCCAGCTCATAGCTCCTCCATTGAGATAGAAAACATATCTGGATTGCGTCTTCATATCATTATAATCTTTCTGAAAACCAGCATCATCATACCCTCTGATGAAAAGATCCTCATCTCCTCCATACACCAAGAACATATCCTTAGTTCTTCTTAGATACTTAAGGATAGTCTTGACTGAAGTCCAATGTTGTTCTCATGGATCGGTTTGATATCAACCTACCATGCTCAGTGTATAGGCAACATCAAGTCTAGTACATAACATGGAGAACATGATAGATCCTATCGCTGAAGCATAAAGAATTTTACTCATCCTATTTTTCTCATGTTGTGTCTGGGGATATATTTTCTTAGAAAGATGAATAACATGTGGTAATGGAACCAATCCCTTCTTGGATTGTTCTATACTAAATCTCTGTCGTACCTAGTCAATGTATGTACTTTGACTTAGTCCAATCAGCCACTTGGATCTATCACGAATGATCTTGATCTCTAGAATGTAGGCTACTTCACCTGAGTTCTTCATGGAGAAGCACTTTTTAAACAAGTCCTTGATTGACATAAAGACTCATATGTATTTTCTAATAGGGAATATGTCATCAACATAAACTACTAGGATAATGACCTCATTCCCATTAAACCACTTGTAAACACATGGTTCATATTCATTCTTAATGAAACCAAATTCTATTATGGATTCATCGAATCGAATGTTCTATGACCTAGATGTTTTCTTTAATCCATAAATGGATCCATGCAACTTTCATACCCTTTTAGCATCACTTGGTGTCACAAAACCTTATAGTTGTGTCATATAGACATCTTTTTAAAGGTTCCTGTTAAGGAATGCAGTTTTGACATCCATCTTTCAAATCTCATAGTCATGGAAAGATGCTATGAAATGTATGATTCTTATGGATTTAAACATAGAAACTAGTGAAAAAATTTCATCATAGTCAATTTCTTGATGCTGTTTAAAGACCTTACCCACTAGCCCTACTTTATAGGTACTAACTTGACCTTACATGTCCATTTTCTTCTTTAATACCCATTTAAACCCAACAGGTTTTACATCAACTGGCACATCGACCAGAATCCATACTTTTTTCTGATACATGGAATCCATATGAGAATTCACAGCTTCTATCCATCCTTTATCTTTTTATCTTTCTAATGCTTCCTTATAGGAGATAGGTTCATCATTGTCCAAGAATAATGAGTCACCATCCTCGGTGACAAGGAAACCATATCTCTATATTTCCCTTACCTCTCTTGTACTCCTATATAGTACTTGTGTTTCAATAACTACCTCTTCCACTAGGACCTATGGAACTTGTTCCTATACCAAATCCTATGTATCTTGAGCATCAACTTCATCGAAGTAAATCTTTCTCTAACTATAATTTTTGTGGATTTTCTCCCTCTCAAGAAGGAAAACCTATTTGGAAATAGTCACTTTCTTGTCTGAGGGGTTGTATTGGTAGTATCCCTTTCATTCACTAGGATACACTATAAAGATACACTTTGTTCCCTGAGGTTGTAGTTTGTTGCCTAAGAAAGTCTTAACAAACTCCTCGTATCCCCATACATGTGTATGCAACAAATTGGGTTTCTTTCCACTCTATAGATTGAAGAGAATCCCATTTTCCACCATAGTTAGTATTTGTTTTAATATGTATGCCACAATTTGAAATGCATATACCCAAAAGGATAGTGGAAGATTTGTATGACTCATTATTGAGCTTACCATATCCAATAAGGTACGGTTCCTCATTTCACTAACACCATTCCACTATGGTGTATAAAGTGGAGTGAGTTGAGAGAGAATCCCAGACTCTTAAAAAGAATGATGAACTCTTTGTTAAGATATTCTCCACCTTGATCTAATAGAATCTTCCTTATCTACTTACCAAGATGATTCTAAACTTCATTATTGATCTCCTTGAATTTTTCAAATTACTCAGACATATACTTCATTAAGTTGACATATCCATATCTACTTAGGTCATTAGTAAAAGAAATGAAGTAAGAATATCCACCTCTAGATTCTACTAGAAATGATCCACACAGATCAATGTGTACCAATCCCAGAAGCTCTATAGATCTTTCACCTTATCCACCAAATGGCGGTTTGGTCATTTTACCTTGTAAACAAGTGTGACATCTATCAAGTGGTTTTAGCTTGGAAGAGTCTAAATAACCATCTTGATAGAGCTTTGTGAGGTGCTTCTCATTTACATGACCAAGGTAGTGATGCCATAACTGTGTGTTGTATGAGTCATGTGAACTTGGTTCGTTATCAATTGCCAACACTTGGTTCTCGTAATTTAATACATTAAAACTATTATTTTAAGTGCACCATACCATAACATATGTTGTCTTTATAAAAGTAACAACATTTATTTATGAACTTGAAAATAAATCCACCTGTATCTAAACTAGATACAAAAATTATGTTCTTGGTAACACTAGGTAAATAATAACAACCATGTAAAACCAAAATCATTCATGTCGGCAATGTGAGGTGGTAGTCACCAAAGGAAAGAGCAGCTAGCCTCGCACCATTGGTAGATCCCAGATCCACCTCTCCTTTGGAAATTTTCTTTAATATACTTGGTTCCTATATTTGAATAAATATGTGAGCCCCATAAGTGGTATCTAATACCTAATGTGTAGAAATGAAAATATTTCACTCGATAAAGAACACACCTTTGGATTCCCCTTGCCTCTGGGTGCAATTCCTATTCCAGTGGCCTAACTTGCCACATGTAACGAAAATTGCTTCCTTTTACTTGACCTGCGTCTTGATCTTCTTCTTATTGGTCACGGTGCTCAGTAGATTTAGATTGTTTATAATTCTTAAGACCCTTTTCCTTGTCCTTCCTCTTCCTATTCACCGTAAGGACTGTGGTTTTTTCACTCATAATGTCCTTATCAACTTGAATAATTAGGGTAACAATCTATAATAGACTCTTCTCGTTGTTTCTCATATTAGAATTCCAAATAAAACTAGAGAAGGTGTTAGGAAGTGATGATAGTATGAGATCTGTATGAAACTCATCTGTGAATTTAATCTATAAGATGTCTAGATGCTCAATGTAGCCAGTAATCTTGACTACATGTGGTCCAGCTGGAACATACTCTTCAAACATAGTAGTGAAAAAAGCGTTGGATATCTCATGCCTCTCTTGTCTCACCTTCTCTTGATAGAGATCCTGAAGGTGAGACATCATGCTATAAGCATCCATTTCCTCATGTTTCTTCAAGAGCTCATTGGTCATGGATGATATCATGAGGCACCAAACATCCGTAGCACCATTCAGATGTTTCTCATACATAGATAGTTCCTCATCAATCTCCTCATTTCCATGTGAAACTAGTAAAGACTCTTCTAGAACATAAAGTTTCTTCTCATGGTGAAGGATAACCTAAAGGCACCTTTGTTACTCATAGAAATTAGTGCCGGTGAGAAGGTTTTTCTTCTTGAGTATGGATCTCAATGATATGTTTTATGTCCTTTGAATTTTTGTTTCTAAAAATTAATATGAATAGAGTTTTAGTACTCTATCTTGATAAATATAGACAAATAAATTAATTAATATCTATTAGTCTCCCACAATTTTGTCTAAACCCAATATCCCTCACCACTGGCTTCAGAATATCCTATTTCTTGGAAATTATAGCAGCAAGGATCCATATTTATTTTTGCATTACACCAACTAAGGTTTCTTAAGAAAATTTAAAGGTTTTAGGTAGGAATTCCAAATTCCAACTGCATTAACTCACAGCTCCTTGATCTATTGAGTGGACTCCCCAATCCTAAAATCTTTAATTTTGGATTTTCTTAACCTTTGCCTCTCAGTTACACCATGTAATGCAAGGTCAGTCAACCATTGAAGTAAAATAAGTTAAGTTAACCCAAAAATTCAAATTATAATTCCCCTATAATTGAAAGCACCCCAACTAGGGATGGTCAAGCACTTTGAACTATGGTTTAATTATAATTGAAGTAATGGAAGGCTATACCAACTTAATATTTAATTGCAATATTTTATCCTTTTTTTCGTAAATTTTAACTTATAATCTTTTCACATGATTGTTAATGTTAAGTGGGATATAATTAAGTGATTAACCATGTATAGATAATATTTACACAAAAGAAATTTTTATTTTAGTTCCATATTGTGTGCTTGTTAGTTCATTAATTATGTGATCATGTCAAACATCCATAACTAATAACCATACAACGGACAGAAAAAAATAAAGGGTATGATCATGAGATTAACTATTGGTTCGTTTATCTAGTGGTTGATAAAAAAATCCTGACCAAGGGGATAAACACTATGAAACATTTAAGGTTCATGTTTATAGATTTCCACCTATCCACCTTTGTATCTCCTTGGATTGGTTCTGCCTCAGCTTCTAACTTGAGATACCTCCACTATCTTGAGAGCTCCGTCCATTAAATATTCTTTTAACTCACACATAGCTGAGGGATAAAATGGGGTTTACATAAAAGAAACCATGACCACGTAGTCCCAATATATGAATGTGGATAAGGTACACATGACAACAATTTTAATTTAATAAATAAATTCAAAGGAAACCAGACACATACAAAGGTCTGGTCTAGATCATGATCATCCACATCCATGTAATGAATTATGCATTTAATAAAACTAGAATTCAATTATTTAATCACTCTTATTAAGATAAATTACAACCAAATCAATTAATAATTATCTTTACTTAATCAATCATTTTTATCTTAATCCTTTTCCAAATTTCCTTGAGATTCTCATCCATAACCTTGCACATAACTTGTACCTTGGAAACAACCCAGTGAATACTCTTCCAAAACTACCCAGCATGTATTTATACTTATATAAACTTTATTCTTTGTGACATGTATCATGAACTCATAATTATAATTGTAATACAACTCACACATGATATGAAAATATTTGAACATTACATAGATGTTAATTAAACATTTATACATATACATATACATATACATATACATACATACATATATATATATATATCAAACACCTATCACACATTGTGTCCTAGATTTATGCTCATACGAAGGTACATGTCTCAAGGGTTATATAATATAATTATAAAATTTTTAAATCTGCGTAATTTGGAAACGATACATGACATGTACCCTCCTCACCGTCCATCCAAAGTACACGCTTGAAGAAACTGCATGTGAGGTGTACTTCAGAAATATTTAGAGTACACATCATGTCCAATGTGCCACACATCGTGTAGATTCTGCATTACATGGTCACAATCCTGGAAAGATGTGTATGAGATGCACGACTTGACCTTGACCCAAAGGGACTAGATGCTGTGTCTAGTGGGCCGCATGGCATGTAGTCTAGTTGACCATGCACTAGTCTGTCCTGGTCAACATGCGGTGTAAGAATTAACTACACCGCACTTCATTAATGCACACGGATTGAGTAATTGCCGAATTAATCCTGCTGTATTGAACACAAATACATGACGTATAGATCTGACTACATGGTGCGTATTCTTGGGTTATCTAGATAGAATTGTCAGCACCTCCTAATGAGATCCTTGATTTAATTTTAATCTTAAAATTGTCCATTTCTGTTAGATCTACGAGAAACAATAATGGAAAAACAAATCTCTAAATTCATACTACAAGAACGATTAAACATAAATATAAAAACTAAATTATTAAAGAGTAAACCATTAATGATTTATTTAAATAATTATAAACAAAAATATGCCCCCTTTGATACCATTTTTAGGTTCAAAGTGCAGCAGAAGTGCAGAATGGGTGTTTACCCAACTTTTCAAATTGTCATAATCGATGATTATTCTGGGATTAATATGACAATGAATGCCCGTATACATAGAATTGAATCAAAGATAAAAGACAAAGGAGAGAACCCGAAACCGAGAAGAGAGGATCAATGTGTTTTTTTATAATTAATTTAATTAAATTGTAGAATTACCTAAAAGGTGATTCTTTCTTCATTGATGCATTTGACCATGAGTCCACGGTATGACTTCATTTTGATATATAATCCAATGATACGAATCCTTGATGTGGCACAAATTTGATACAGTTTTCCACAGCTTTTTATTTAATTTTTAATTATTTTTTTCAATTTTTACTAAATAAATGTACTTTTATATCTTTATAATGAAATTTATTAATTAATAAGCTTTTATAACAAATTATGTATATTTAACCTTTAAAATAATTAATTTAATATTACAAACTTATCTAATATAATTATTTCTTAATTAGATTAGTTATTTTTAAATCTTATCACTTTTTAATAAATTGACACTTTTATTAAATAATCATTTAATCATATTTTTCATGTATTATTTAACTTAGATTTTAATTTAATATTATATGTTTTAATTCAGATTTATTAAAATAAATTAACTTTATTTTTTTTTTCAATTAATATAAGTTAACAAATTAAGTCTAACTTGATAAAATAATGTGTTTTAAATTTTAAGTATTATTTTAGCCTTTTAATTAATTAATTTTGTGTTTTTAAAAATTTAATGTTTTAATTTCATGATTGCAGATTAAAATTTTATTCATTTGGATATCAATGACTCATTCTATACTTTTCCATTTTCTGAGTCACCGACACACCCTTTTTATCTTCTATTAGTGAGTCATTTCACCGATACATCCCACCCACACCCTGCTGGTACAAATTTAATCTCATTTAATTTAATTAATCTTTAATTTATTTAAAAACCTTTAATGTTTTGTTTTCTTAATTTATTTAAAATTTATGTTTATCAATTTTAATTTCAAGTTTAATTACATTAACTAATTTATCCCTTTTAAATTTATTGTTTTATTTCAATTTTTAATCCTTGTTTTAATTATTTTAATTAGTTTCATTAATTACTTAATTAGTTTTTAATTTAAGTTAATTATTTAATATTTATTATATTGGTTCATTTTAAAATATTTTAATTAATTATTTTTTTTAATTTCTTAATTTGTTTATTTTATATTTTAAATTTTTACAGTTCACCTAACGAGAGTTCACTACCTATTTTTCACTCTTGGTGAGACGTCTCACCGACACACCTATTCCAGTGTCGGTGTCTCATGACTCACCGACATCCCATTGGTATCGGTCTCTCCTTTTCATCAATGCCACTGATGCACCCTGTCGATGGTTCATCCTCATATCAATCCACAACCGTCCATGAGACCGATGCTTTGACACATCGATGGCTTCCCCCCACATTTTTTTTCTCTCACTGTCAGTGAATCCCTTCATTCTTCCACCATTAATGTTGATCTTTTCACTATCGGTGCCACTCCATGCTTCCTTTGCTACTAACGAATCCTCTCACACCGATACTCACCCGCATCACTTCTTCTTCTCAATCTCTCACAGCCCTCTGCCTCTTCACACCATTCTCATCCTTGCGGCACTGCAACCCTTTCTCACCGCCTCTTCCATCTACCAGATTCTAACTTGAATAAACTCAAACTAGATAAATATATATCAAAAACCCAATTTTAATTCTAGATCTGAGATATAATAACTCATGGTTGTGAGTTTTCAAACCTGCAACATTGTGCACCGCTGATTTTATTGCACCGCGAATTGCTGGAGTCCCCAAGCCCTCTCTCACCACACTCACTCCCTGTAACCCGCTGCACTTACTGTTACCCTTCCTCTTCTGAATCCAATCCAACCTCACCCGCCCCACAGAGATAAATTGCTTGTCTTTCATCGCCACTAGGAGGAACTGAGACCACCACTACTTTGTTGAAGTCGAGATCATCGAGGAGACTGCCACTAAACCGGAATAACCACCGCGTAGACGGAGCTGGAAAACAGATCCACCACTATTGAAGGATATCGCGCCACCACTGGAGATTTCTAGAAGGAACCTGTTGAGATTCATCACATTTATTGACGAGAGAGGAAAACTATTAGTGGAGGGATTCATCACATTTATTGACGAGAGAGGAAAATTATTAATGGAGAGATTTATATCACCATTAATTGAGAATTCTCTCCCAACATTAATGGATATTTAATTCTCAATATTAATGGATGGAATAATGGATGTTGACTGCATTAATTGGTGATTGTGGACTTGGTGTCTATATAAAGAGGATGCAACAACATATTTCAGTGGTGTGCCAGCAGGATGTAGCCGGAAATGGAGACCCCGGAAGGGGTTGCCGTGTTTGTGGTGGCCTGTGTGACACAACGAAGATGACACAATTATCTTGGACGTGTGGTGATGTTCTTGGCAGGGTGTTCAAGATTCTGTTCACCAAGAGCAAGAAGGGCGCTACCGCGTTGGCGGTAGCATGTGCGGCGCGTCGGCATTTGATAGGTGCAGAGCAGCGGTGACATAATTGATGATCGAGGTGACGTATCGAAAGTCTTCCTGATAGCAGTGATCAGGTGGCGTGTCTCGATTGGAGATCGACGGTACATCATGATGGTGAGATCATTTGGGTGTCGCAAACTGGTGCAAGGTTGACGCATGTTCGGGTGAAGATCTCTGAGGTAGTGACGTTTCATCGACAGAAGGGTAACATTTTGTTGCAGATTGACCTTCTGATACATGGCGTCGGCAGGATGTTTATCAGAGAGATGGTAGAGGCGTATCAGGGTGTGGTTTTTACACAGGTTTTCTATGCTCTCTCATTTATAATTCAAGTTCATGCATTACTTAGATTCTTGTATTCTCTAATTCATAGTGTATATTTCTGGGAATTTCCCCGTGGTTTTTAATCCTTCGTATGGGAGGGGTTTTCCACATTAAAAAAACCTGCGTGTTGATTTATTTATTCTTCTTATATCGCTTTGGGTTTCTCACGATATTTTTTTGGCAAGAAATTTTCAGCCCAGATTCGGGATTCTCCCCAACAAGTGGTATCAGAGAAGTTGGTTTGTGCTTGCAGTTTAGCATGATAATTATAGAATATTAGAAGAGGATCACAGATGCATGTGTGGAGAAGAATAAAATTTGGAAATTAAAGCAGGTTAAGAGAGGTGATACACATGTCCGCTCATAAGATGTTGAGCAAGGGGGGCAGTTTGTTCCGGCAGGTGATCCAGATTATGTGGTAATCACTATTACGGGGGAGCCAGATGTTTCTGGTTCTTTTCTTGTTCAACAGGATGAGTAGGATGGTTTAGATACAAATGTGACAAATATTTTGGTGTTTGATCTTCTTTTTGTAGGGGGAGCTGATATTTTTTTTATCAGAAGTGCAAAAGGACTTCGTCATATTTTCTGCAGATGATGATGGTTGGTATGATACCATCCTATTTTATTTTCAACTGGTTTTTTTGGATGGTTCCATTCATTAATGTGATGAAGGGGGAGATTGTTGAGATTCATCACATTTATTTATGAGAGAGGAAAATTATTAATGGATGGATTCATCACATTTATTGACAACAGAGGAAAATTATTAATGGGGAGATTTATATCACCATTAATTGAGGATTTTCTCCCAACATTAATGGATATTTAATTCTCAATATTAATGGATGCAATAACAGATGTTGACGACATGATGAGATACAGGAGATCTCGTGATATCTTTTTTGAGATATATTTTCAGATTTCCATTTCAATCAAGATATGAGGCATATAAAAGGGGAAGCTGCTGGTGGAGAAAAAAGAGAGAGAGATGCTCAAGATGTAGTCCACTGAGAACAAGAGGAAAGGGTCTGATGTGTTTGCTGTAGTCCATGTGGGTCATCATCAATGATGAATGTGACATCGATGGTGGATCTACGATGTGACAAGATACCTTTTGTGTGTGTGCATCTCTCCTCACAATCTTCGGTGCAGTACTACTCAAATTTTACCCATCGGTTTTAAGATCTGCAACCTTCGGAACTACCCTAATCTGATTGGCTTTCATCTGTGGTGGTTTTTGATCTGATCCTAGTGCTTTTTCATCTACACCTTTTGTTCGGGAATAAATCTCCTGCTTTCACGGTCAGATCTATTTGGGTTTCTTTTTCAGGCTGCGTTCTCTATTCTAGGCTGGCTTCAAACTGCATCTGCTTTCCAACTTTGATCCACTATTTTATTCTTGAGTATTACTTTTGAGATCCCTTCCATTTTGGGGAGTCTCTACCGTGTACCTCTTGATTTTTAGTGGATCCCTCTTTCTGGACTAGGTCTCGTGGTTTTTCCCTTTTGGGGTTTCTACGTTAAAAAAAAATATTGCGTGTTGATTTATTTATTCTACTCATATCGCTTCCATATTTCGATGGGTTTCTCATGACATTTTTTTGCAAGCAATTTTTCGGCTCAGAATCAGGATTCTCCCCCAACAAGTGGTATCAGAAGAAGTTGGTTCGTGCTTGCAGTTTAATGTGAGAATTATGGAAGATTCGAAGAGGATCGCAGATGCGTGTGTGGAGTAGAATAAAGTTTGGAAGTTAAAGCAGGTTAAGATAGGTGATACACATGTCTACTAATAGGATGTTGATCAGGGGGCAGTTTATTTCTGTAGGTGCTATAGATTATGTGATAATAACTATTATGGGGGAGCCAGATGTTTCTGGTTCTTGTCTTGTTCAGCAGGATGAGCAGGATGGTCTGGATACAAATGTGACGAAGATTTCAGCATTTGATTTTCTTTTTGCAGGGGGAGCTGATATTTTTTTTTATCATAAGTGAAAAAGGACGTCATCATATTTTCTACAGATGATGATGGTTGGTGTGATATCGTCCTATTTTCTTTCCAACTGGGTTTGTTGGATGGTTCCATTCATTAATGTGATGAAGGGGGATATTGTTGAGATTCATCACATTTATTGATGAGAGAGGAAAATTATTAATGGAGGGATTCATCACATTTATTGACGAGAGATGAAAATTATTAATGGAGAGATTTATATCACCATTAATTGAGGATTTTCTCCCAACATTAATGGATATTTAATTCTCAATATTAATGGATTGAATAAGGGATGTTTACTGCATTAATTGGTGATTATGGACTTGGTGTCTAAATAAAGAGGACGCAACAACATATTTCAGGGGTGTGCCAGCAAGATACAGCTAGAAATGGAGACCCGGGAAGGGGTTTCTGCGTTTGTGGTGGCCCGTGTGACATGACGACGATGACACAATTATCTTGGACGTGTGGCGATGTTCTTGGAAGGGTGTTCAAGATTCAGTCCACCAAGAGCAAGAAGAAGGCTACCTCGTTGGTGGTAGCATGTGCGGCGCGTCAGCATTTGATAGGTGTGGAGTAGTGGTGACACAATTGATTATCGAGACCACGTATCGAAAGTCTTCCTGATAGTGGTGATCAGGTGGCATGTCCTGATTAGAGATCGACGGTACATCATAATGGCGAGATCATTCTGGTGTCACAAACTGGTGCATGGTTGACGCATGTTCGGTTTAAGATCTCCGAGGTAGTGACGTTTCGTTGACATAAGGGTGACATTTTGTCACAGATTGATTTTTCGATACATGGCATCAGCGAGATGTTTATCAGAGAGATCGCAGAGGCGTATCGGGGTGTGGTTTTCACACAGGTTTTCTACGCTCTCTCATTTGTAATTCAAGTTCAGACATTACTTTGATTATTGTATTCTCTGATTCATAGTGGATATTTCTGGGAATTGCCCCACGGTTTTTTTAATCCTTCGCATGGGAGGGGTTTTCCACGTTAAAAAAACCTACGTGTTGATTTCTTCATTCTACTTATATCGCTTCAGGTTTCTCACGATGTTTTTTTAGTAAGCAATTTTCATCCTGGATTCAGGATTCTCCCCAACAAAACCCTACCCCTCCCCTGCTGCACCGTGGAGAAGGGGGAGGGGTAGAATAAAATAAAAAAAATTAATTTAACTTAAACTAAAATAAAAACTAAAATAAAAACTTAATAATAAAATTTTAATAGAACTAAAATATTAAATAGTAATAATTATTCAAATAAAATGTTAATAAAATTAATTATTAACTAATTAATTAATTATAATTTATTAAAAAAACTAAAATAATTAATAATAAGTTATTTATATAAATAATAAAATTAATTAAATCAATTAATATAATTACATAAATCTACTTATAATAATTAAAATAAATTTATTTATAAAACCAAAATAATCTTTAATGAAAATATTAAATGAAATAAATAAACAACTTAATAAAATAATAGCATTAAAATTAATAATACTTAAATTTAAAATTAATAAATTTGAAATTAAAACTTAAATGTTAATAATGATTTATAAAATTAATTTTCTTTTAATTAACTTAATTAACTAAAAATAATTAATTATTTAATTAATTATTATAACATAACTTTTATAATAAAGTAATAACTATTTTAACAATAATATTATTTCATTTTCATTAATAATTATATTTTTAAAATGTAATAAATCTATATAAATTACTAATAATATTTATTAATATAATTATCATATATTAATCTTAGTTATTTAATTTAATTATAAATTAAATAACTTAACTAAATAATAACATTTTAGCATCCTAAAATAATATTATAATGCACTTGAAATAATAAATTTAATAATTAGAAACTATATTAAGTTTAAACTAAAATAAATATTAATTTTTAAATAAGATATTTATTAATTAATAACAATTAACCTGTTAATAAGTAATTTAACTATAAAATAATAATAATTATTTAATTATTTTTTTGTGTTTCTAATGATTTTGTCTTGTACTATGTTGAGTAAGTTCATACATGTGACATAAAACTATCCAGGTTCATCCAACTAACTGGCGTGAAGTTAGTTACAAGGGTGATTCTAAAGAGACATGTAATTGACTAAAAAGTGCACGGTGTGGTGTAATAGGGAAGAACACCTGAAGTTAGTGGAAAATAGGGAGTGACATGTAGTAGGTGACAGTGAGTTGAACAATAGAGCAGTAGTGGGAAAAAGGAAGGAGGGGGACAACTTTCATGACACGATTTAAAACTTCTCACACATAAGAGTAGAGCATAACCTTTGGGGAGATCTTGGAGCACTTCCTGGAGATCCATTTTCCTGGAGATCCAAGAAAAATCATTGCAACTCTTTTATAGTTCATAGGGGGGGGGGGGTTCTCCCCCCTCTTTTTTTCTTTTCAATTCCACATATTGTAATAGAATGATTTATTTTTTCTAATATGATCAAGATAGTAAGATAAATCTTGAGTTTGGGGAATTTCTAGTTATAATGGTTAAATTTTATCATCCTTCTCACATATCATTTAAATGTGTTCGGAATTGATCGGTGAGATCAATTATGAATATATTCAATTACATCATACTACTAGAACCTAATTTCAAAACTCCACAATCATTTGGTGAGTCTGATTGTAGATGCGTTTTCTTGAAGTGGAAAACTCCAAGATTGCTCAACCTGAATGACTTATCTCATGGTGAAGAAAACAAGTCATTCCTTATTAGTTGTATGTCTCAATCAAAATTTATTTTATTAGTAATTCTTTCAAAACCAGTAAGATAGAGTCTTTCCCTGAGCATATAATTCTGATTGTTCTTTTATCATCATTTTATATCTTAGTTGTTTATTTTTTTAGACCATTTCATATTTCTTCATAGATTAGATCAAAAATAAAAAAAATGAGGTGTCTCTTTACTACTTTATAAAAGAACAAAACAAAAAAAATTAAAAAGAAAAAAAAATAAAGTTTACTCCATTGCAGACAATATTGGAGTGTTTTTAATAAAATTTAGAAATGTTTTGGCCAATTTCACCTTCACTATGGGTTCTACCCTACTATCCACTATACAATAGTTTGTAGGAAAACATAAGTTTTAATCTTTTGTCCGACTTCAATGAAATTTGTTCAATCAATCCTCTAGTGGTGATCCAAATGTGGTCCACGTATCTCCAAACGTCACAGAAGGAGTCTCCGGGTGCTAGCATAGAATATCCTTACACTTGTGATATCTGCCTTTGATCTCCTTGAGAATTGCTTCTAAAGAGTTATACTTTATTCAGTGGAGGAAGATCTCTCTCATTCTTGAGAACGTTCTTGGTGAGGGAAGAGTTCCCTAGGCTTGATAGCTTTTCTACAAGGATGTTATGAACACAACAATTGGTTAGCCGATGGAATGACCCCTTGGATTATATAGAGAATAATATCGTAATGGGGAATTTAATTCACTAGTTAATAATAAATAATTAGCATCGGTGTCATTACTTAATTTATTATTCCATTTGAAACCTCATGTAAAATAATAATAGTAATGCTATTATTTCCATGACATGTGCTTAAATTTCATGTTATATTTAAATATTATTTAACCAAATAAAATTTAATATTATTTCTCACTGGACTCATGACTTGGTCTGCCAATCATCCTCAATATTTACTAAGCCTTTAATAATGAATATTTATTTATTAAATAAATATAACTATATTATCCACAGATAAATAAATATTCCATCTACAATATATTCTCTCGAATAACTAGAGATGAAATCAATTCGATCAGGCATACATGAATAATTATTAAACCACAACTGGGAAAAATATTTATTCAATTTGTTAAATAAATAAAGTATTTAACTAAGATACTGGAAACACTTAGTGTGTGACCCTCTAGGAATATTTTTCATTTGTATTAAGTGGCCTTACCTAAAGTCCAAGATTACTATCTAGAAATAGGTCAAGGAATCCAAGAGAAATAAGTTAATTTTGCAACAATATGGCACCTCATATGAACGCTTACCGTGTAAAATAATCCATTTGTCCCGGTATCTCCAATCAATTGGGTTTTATGAAAGTACCATCAACCTGTGTGCTCAATTTCTTATTATTTGAATTCTTGAAATTTAACTTTCCTAGAAAACACCAACGCCATGGATTTAGTTAGGCTATATCATTTCAATCAAAGGGTATAAGATATCTACTTCCATAGAAGTCAAAAATCCTTTCTCTCATTATTCATTAATGCAGTATTACTCGTGATGCACTTGAAATATCCTAACTCACTACAAACATCCATCATCATAGTTTTCATCAAAACATATATGTTTTAAAGTCATAATAGCCATTAATAATAATCATAAAAGTATAAGGGCCAATACACTTGTCTGCAGATAGGAACATCCAATGACACTTATGAATGCGGATTTCCTACTGGAGGGTCTTGTTCTCATAATATCCTCCTGGATATTACCAAGGGTGAACCTCTTGAGAATGTGCCTCAAAGTTTCATGAGTCCCCACCCCTGATAGCATATATTATTTATGTCCCTTCAAATGATATCATACAACCATAAAACTTACATTCAATAATATCATAATGGAACTTTCAGGTTCCCATCATAGTAGGGATCCACTATAACCTTTTAGCGTGACATCTATTATTAGGAAATTATCACATACCATGTCATGTATAAGAACAATCATCATGTGATAAGTAGTTTATTAATATTCATCCAATGAATAAAGGTTTATCATAATGTAAAAATAAGTTGGTTTCTAGGGAACCAACTCCAACAGTATCATCACCCTAATTTTTTCCTAAGCTCAATACAGGGGAGACTTAGTGTAAAGACCCGTAAATTTCCAGGAATTTTTTTTCTTAAATTCTTTGGGATTTTACGGGTACGCAGTTTTTGACGACACCTGATTTCGAGGCCCGGTGTGCCCAGAATCAATTTCCGAAGTTTAGATCGGGTACGTTCAGTGAACGAACGAGCGGGTTTTTCTAACTTTTGAATCGGTGCTTGAAATCGAAATCCGAGGGTACCGATGAAACCGAAATGCCGGTAATTGCTTAAGAAGACCTTTTCTGGGGTTTTGTTTTCATAGGAGGAGTTGTAAAAAAATTGGGGATTAAATGATAAGTAAAATAAAATTTGTGTGCAATTTTATTTTATCCGTGATAGTTAAACTCTCTCATGGGAAGTTGTTGGTGGGGCCCATGACCACCCAAATTCCCATGTGTGGTTATGAGGGAGGTGGGGCCCACACGAGCCCCCACCTTTTCAAATTCCCTAACTCCTCTAAAACCCCCTCTTAAATTATGCGACTCTCCCTCACATTAATAATGCCAACTTAACACCCCATTCTTTTTGACAACTCAAAATTAATTAAGTGAATTAAACTTTTGTAAATTTGAAAAAGCTTGGCTTGTGTTAATAAAATAAGGAAGACCTTATTTTATTTGGGGTTGTTTAGTTGTGAGAGGATATTTGGAGAGAATTCTCTAAGTCTTGGAGAACTCCATCATCTTCATTGAAGAATGTCAAGACCTCGACGAAGAACGCAGTCACCGCAAGGAGTGATCGACGTGCCGTTCTTCTCCTCTCCACAGCTGGTGTGAGTCGTCATTCCCTCCTTGGATGTACACCGATGCTGTCAACCGCGACGCGAACTTTTTTCATCGTTGTTGAGGTAGGTATTGTTTCATCGTTCAAGTATTATTTTGACGTTCTTCATTATTTATTGGATGCTTGTTATCAATATAACAGGAGGAGGTCGGACCGCACAAACACGGCCGAACCTCCTCCCCTTTTTGTTGTTGATCTTCATTGTGGTTTGGAACGGAGGCGATGCGGTGCCATTGCACCGCGCGGGAACGAGAGAACTGCGGCCGGAGCGGGCCGCAGCGAAGGAGCGCGGCGCTGTCACGCCGCGCCGGATGGGAAAGAGCCGCGACCCTTTGGCCGTGGCAGTTCAGCAAGGGGGCGGCCGGACTCCGCCGGCCGCCAGCGCATCAGGAGGTGGGACCCGTGGGGGTCCCGCGGCAGCTCACCGGCTGGCCAAAACGGCCGGCCGTTACCAAGAAGACTGTGGGTTTGAAACCCCTGGCGGTCAGCTTGGGCGGACCCCACAGGGGTCCGCCGTTTCAGAAATCAGGGGGGGCGGTGCTTTTCCCCCTTCTGCGTCCGCCCGCGCTGGGCCGGACCCCCCGCGAAGGGCCGGGCCGCGCCGGCTGGGCTGGGCCACACCAGCCGGGCCGGGCTGCGCCCAACTGGGCCGGACCCGGACCCAAGTCGGGTCGACCCGGTTCAGGCCGACTCGGGGGGGGGGGGGGGTATTGGGCCGGGTCAGACCGGACCCAAACCCCCTGTTTACGGACAGATCTGCTCTAACGCCCATAACATGGGCTACATATATCCAATAGATTCACTGTTAGTTGCGTTGGGATCCTTGGATCAAGATGGTCGTTTCGGTATATTACACTCAAGGTTTAGAAGAACTTTGTGTACGACCAGGTTGGTTCGAACACGAAACCAACCGGGCCCTCAGAGCGGAAACGCTTATAACTTGAGCTCCGGACATACGATTGACATGTCGTCAACTTTTTTGGATTCCTTTCAGTGAGAATGATTTTTTGGAATACTTCACCTGAGGTTTGGACATAGTTGGAATATGGCCGGGTTGGATTGAACCCGAAATCCAATCGGGCCCCTAGAACGGAAAAGCCGATAACTTTCAGACCAGACATCCGTTTGAAGAAACGTCAGTGTCATTGGTGATCACATTGAGAAACGGTCCCTTTGAGTATACCCTATGTGAGTTCGGGGTATAATTGAGATATGACCGGGTTGGTTCGCACACGAAACCAACCGGGCCCCTGGGACAAAAAAGCTAGTAACTCACAGACCGGGCGTCCGAATGACTCGCCGTCTGTTGCATTGAGAACCCTATGACAAGGCGGTCCTTTGAGATACTTCTTAATGGGGCTTTGTGATACTTGGAGTATCTACCTATAGCTCATGGAGCGGACCCTCCCAGAGACGAGCGTACGGAGTACGGAGACCGTGTAGCTGGCTGAGACCTGATGACTGCTTGTCCGATTCGAGTCGGAGTTACTTATATAGCCCAGTGGGAAGCACTACTATGTTTGGGTGGCGGACCCATGACGAGGAGCACTACTGAGTTTGGGTAGCAGACCCGTGGTACTCGACAGAAGGAGTACCTCTGCAGGCTATTAGGGGGGGGGGTGCACTACTGTGTTTGGGTGGCAGACCCCGGCGGGGAGCACTACTGTGTTTGGGTGGCTGACCCACGGTACTCGACAGGAGGAGTACCTCAACAGTCTAAGGTTAGTGAACAGCACCTCGGAGTCATGACATGATCAGTGTACTCGACAGAGGAGGATCTCTTCAGCAGTTGTGGTTTTGATAATGAAAATCCTAGTTTGAGCTGAGTCGCTGACCTTTGTGATTTCCTCATGATTGAGATGGGTTACTTGATAACTTAGGTATATGTATGGGCATATACCTAAGTAGTGGATATCCATTGATTTCATATCTATGTGATACCACTTGATTGAGATGGGTTACTTGATAACTTAGGTATAAGTATGGGCTTATACCTAAGTAAGGGTTATCTGTTTAGATCATGATTTGTGGTTATCCTTGTTGGATATAGTGAGACCTTGAGGGTGTCAGGGTCCCTAATGAGTATCGTTATACTCACCCCTGCACGGTCTATGCCCGCACCTTGTTGTGTTGGATGCAGACGACGGACAACACAGACGGAGGCCGAGTGTTCGAGGACTGGACTGTACCCGGAGGTGGACCTCACGACGAGTCAGTGTCTAGAGGTGGACTTCACGACGAGACGGTACTCGAAGGAGGTTGACGGGCGAGAGAGTTGAGGAGGATATCTGTACCTACCCTTTAGGTAGGATCCATGGTGGACGATCCAGGAGCTGCGCTATTTGTACCTACCCTTCAGGTAGGATCCGAGGTGGACGACCCAGGAGCTGCTTCTTTTTTTCCAGCTGTTTGTCTTTTCTGTTGTATTTTCGTTCAGTTGTAGCTGTACTTTTCAGTTGGGTTTTTATTCCGGCCCTTTTACTTTTCAGCACTTTCTTTTGTAATTAGTGTATTACTTCCTCTTGTACTCTGGTTGGATGTGTTTATGTTTTTATAAAGGCAATGCCTTCCCAGTTATCTAGATTTACGCCTTTGGTGCTAGTCACCAGCCCCTGGCCTATGGAAGGCAGGCTTGGGGTAGTCACGACACGGGACTTGAGGACGGGTCGTGACACTTAGTGGGTGGGACGTGAATTTTTCTTAGGCCTAACTTTTTAGGTTTTCATCATAACATGTTTTGGGCCTTTTAAATTTTAATTTATTGATGTTTCCTAAACCATACAGAACATAGGTCAAGTGAGTTGAGGAGTGACTTTTTTCTAGAGCACCCTTTACGTGTTTGCAACCTGGTGAGTACTATGTCTCTTTTTGTGGGCAGTTTAAAGTCATTCATGCTAGACTAAAAGGGATAGTGTTTTAGGCTGGACAACTTAGACCATGAATTTTGAGATGATAACCCAAAAAAGGATTGGTGACTAGGAATGTTCTAATATACTACTGATACTTCTAAGGGGAATCCTAATCCATGATTATATGGTTACCAAATCTAAAACTTGATATTTTATAATAGAGGAGGTCTCTACTATGAATGAATTTACCACTAGTTGAAAAACTCATTATGTGGGATATTTTATGCAAGGCCAAATAGGGAACATACTAAATAGTAAATAACAACATCATTTGGCTGATAGGTTTGTTATGGGGGAGACTTACACATGGATAAAGGGGGCATGTACTTCATAGTCAATTAAATGAGTTCCAAGGAATTTTGACATTATATTTAACTTGGTTGAAGGAGGTTTTGGGGTATTTTGATTTATCAAAACCATAAGGAGTAGTTTTTCGATGGAAATATGTCTAAAAATGAAGGGAATATCTGTTTTGGCACATGCCATGAATGGGAAACCACTCCTACATGAATTTAAATTGTAGAGGATGGTATATTTTTTTAGATGACCAATTTCATGGGGATAAAGATCCTTTATGGAAAAGGATGAAGGTATTGTGCAGTTTTATGATATAAGACTAAGACATTGACCATGTAGTTTAACATCTTACAATGATGACATTAGACTGTGTAGTTTAAAGTCATGCAGCAAGGATATTATTCTATACATTTTAAAATCATGCAGTAAGGACATTATGATATGTATTATAATTTCATGCAGTGATGAAATTATGTTGTGTAGTTTAATGTCATACAGTAAGGAAATTAATCTAGGAAGTTTTAAGTCTTGTAGAAAGTACATTATGGGCCTTATAATTTAAGGTCTTAAACATTGACTGAAAAGGTTGATGATTCTATGATTATTGGTGATCTATCTAGAAATGTAGTATAAAATTATAGTATGGAAGGAAAAATTTGTAAGCTATGATTTGGTGATTCCTAGATCTGAAGGATGGTATGAAAAAAGGTCTTATGATGTTTGAGGAGGCCACTCCCGAGAACGAAGCTACTACTGATTGAAAACCCCATTATGGGGGATATTTTATGCAAGGTTAACTAGGGAATGTACTTCATATTCAATAATTTCATCCCTTGGTTGAAAATACTATTATGAGGGTTGTTTTATACAAGACCAACTGGGGTGTGTACTACATGGTTAGAAAAAGGAGCTCTTAAGAATTATAACATTCTATAATTAAAAGATGATTAAAGTTTATAGATATTAGGATCTTCCCAAGAACCAATTTTGGTTTGTGGAGAAATTAAAAGAATATAGAATGGGTATTTCAAGTCATAATTTCCAAATAATTGGGAAAATGAATGTTCTATATAGGTTTAAATCAAGTGTAGGAAGTGTGGTGCCTATTGTTTTTGGTCATACGATAAGGACCATAAGATTATGGAAATGGATGATGGTGTATGGTCAAATGACCCAAGATTATTATAGTATTCTTTGAAAATATGATGGGGGAAAATGTAAACCATGATCTTAGAGACTTTCAGGTCGGTAGAAATGAAATGGGAAAAATATGAAGAGGATGTACACTAATTTTAAATTTCGCATTCCAGCATACTGTCATCAAAAGTTTGAAGGTACAAAAGAGTATTTTACTAAGAATGAAGTTTCCACTCATTGAAAAATCCATTATGAGGGTTTTTTATACAAGGAAAACTTGGGCACATACTACATAGCCAAATAGTGGAATCCTTTGGTTGAAAGACCCATTATGGGGACAATTTATGCAATGCCAATTGGGGAATGTACTACATGGTCAGGTAAAGGAGCTCTCAGGTATTAGACATTATACCATTAAAATCCAAGGAAAGGTTATGAAGATCTAAAAATATTCAATATTAAGAGTGTGGCATGCGAAAGGGGAATTGTTCAATACCTAAAGGAAACATTGGACTGATACTGGCCATGATTTTGGAGTACCTTGTATAGATTTGTCTCATATATATAAGGGGGACATATCTTGTTCCCTTGGTGGGTTCTATAAGGAGAGGACCCAAAATATAATCTCCTGCATAGATTTTTTTTAATTTTATGCAGTAGAGGTGGAGTTTCTCTGCCCCATTAATGGGGTTAGGTATTAAGTCCTTGGATTCACTATGTATCTCAATGGGATGAGAATCAATCCACATGTAGTTATAGAAGTACCCTTTATCTTAAAATCATGAAAAAAGGATATTATGATGTGTAGTTTAAAGTCATGCAGTAAGAACATTAGTGATTCGAACATAAAAATGAATATTGTGGTCGGGCCAGGGTGTAGATCACAAGCGTCACTATGTATCTTCTCAGAGAAATAATCAAGACATATGTAGTTCTAACAGATACAGGTTTAGGAATAAAGTGGGAACTCATATTGGATCTCCCCATGTAGATCTGACTCATATGCAGGAGAGTAGAGGATTTTTCTACGTTGTGTTTTGTATGGACCCAAGATTGAAGACCTAGTATTCACTACATATCTCATATGGATGAGAATCAATCCACACATAGTTCATTGAGGGACCATTCAGTTTCTCATCATGTAGTAAGAAAATATGGTGTGGATTTTAAGGTATTACAATTAGGACCATAATAGCTTCAATGTGAATAGATACACCTTAATTATGTAGATAAATATTTTGACAAACTCCTAAGTGAATATGAGCTGCGCTCGGTGTGAGATACAAGGAGTGATAAAAGTTTCTTACACAACACAAAGGTAATGAAAATGAAGGATCGAGGAATTTCAATTATGTGGAAGATGATCCAACATATAGGATCTAAGCATTGTTACGTATGTCAATGGGATGAGAATCAATCCATATGTAGTTATTGAGATTCCCTATAGTTTAATTTCATGCGGTAAGGAAAAGATGAACCAACATGAAAGGATGATAACATTATGGTTGAACCAAGGTTTAGTACTTGGGAACTGCTATATATCTCATTGGGATGATAATAAATCCTCTCGTGGTCCTTAAAAGGATCGCTGTGTAGATCTTATTCATGCACAAGGATTAAAGGAGATTTATGATTTACTCATGGATGGACCCAAAATTGGAGATCTGGGCATCATTATTTATCTCAATAGTATGAGAATCAAGACACATGTAGTTCTTGAGGGGTGTTCCTCACACCAATCAGACATTTATATAGGGAAGGGGGCTTTTTATAACTTCAAAACTAATGGTTGGTCCTAAAACATGATGTTTAGGTATCACCATGCGTCTCATTGTAATGATAATTAAGGAATAATTCTTGGAAAGGTTCCCTATATAGATCTGGTCCTTGCATGGGGAAAAGAAATGTGGATTTTCTTTTAAAAAATCATGGTTGGACCTAGGATTTGATATTTGGGTGTCACTATGTATCTCAATGGGATGAGAATAAATCCACACATAGTTCTTGAAAATCCTCTATGTTCAAGTTTGATTCATGCACACAGGGGGTGAAGGGGATTTTTAAACATTGCGATTGGACCCAATATAAGAGATTTTGGTGTCACTATGTATTACGTTGAGGGAAAAATCAAGACACATGTAGTTCTTGATAAAGTTACCCATGTAGGTCTGACCCATTCATAGCGAGTGGAGGATTTTTTTTAAAAGCGTGGCTATGCTTAGGATTAGAGATCTGGGCATCACTATGTATCTCAATAGGATGAGAATCAAGACACAAGTAGTTCTTGACAATGATTCCCCACACCAATTGATGTTTGATGTGAGGAATGGGGCATTGATATTTTTTAGGAATTTTCCAGAATAATGGTTGGGCTCAAGAAACACAATGGTATGAGAATCAAGACATATGTTTTGTAGGAGTTCCTAGTATAGATTTGGTTCATACACAGGGAAAATGTAATTTTTTTTCTTTATGGTTGAGACTTGGACCAAGATTGCTGATCTAGGTGTTACTATGTATCTCATTGGAATGAGAATAAATCCACATGTAGTTCTTAATAAACCTCAAAATTTATCATCTTGAGGAAAGGATGATGATGCTATATAGTTTAACATCATGCAACAAGGATGAAAATAGTGCTATGATGTTTAACTTCTTGTAGCTAAGATAAAATCTGTGTGATCACACAAAGTAATTCTTCAGTAACCTTACATTGAATTAATTTTTAGTGATTTTTACATCCATTAAGATCAAGAAATAAGCTTCATTAGGCTAGACCTTATGTATGGAGTAAGGTCCCTCCCACTTTGGATCAAGCTTCAAAGGATTCTTCTATGGTATCATCAGAGTCCTAAGGACCCATACCAATTATACTTATAGGTATAAATGAAGATGAACCTTCTTGTTAAAGGCTCGTTCTATCCAGTTATGATACACCTCCAAGTGATGCAAGGTGTGAAATCTATTTTCATCGAGCTGCTCCAGCTCATCCGGTTGTTTCTGGGATTTCTCATCTGTCGATAACAGGTCACAAATACAAATATAGAGTGATCAAAACTGAACCTCAATGGGAAATATTTATTCTATTCCATACACTAATGAGTAAGGTGTTTCCCATGTTACAGTATGAGTTGTAGTCTGGTAATCCCATAAGGCATTCAAGATATTTTCATGCCAATATTTCTTATATTTATGCACCATTATCTGAAGTATGTTCAACATGATCTTATTAAATTTCTTTACCTATCCATTGTCCACTTCATGATAGTATAATGAATAGTAGGATTTGATATTGTATTCATGATATAGCTTTTTCACCTTAGTATAATAGAAATAAGTACCTTTGTCTGCCAATATAGTATGAGGGACACCATATCTAGTAATGATATTAGCTTTGAAAAATATAACAATGTTTTTGGCTTGGATTTATTTGAGAGGTATTGCCTCAGCCCATTTGGAGTAGAAATTGGTAACAGTGAGGATGTACTTGAACTGCTTAGCCGTAGCTAGAGGATATAGTCCAACAACATCCATTCCTTATGTGGAAAATGTACAAGAGTATTTATCTCTATATAGAAACTCTATGGGTTGATATAAGAAGCATCCATTCACTTGGTAGGGATGACACTTCTTAGTGAATTCTGGGCAGTCCTACGTCATCAAAAGGAAAAAGTATCCAAGCCTTCAGATTTGGTAAGAAAACCTATACCCTGATCGGTGATCACCATAGGCTCCTGCATGTACTTATTTTATAATATTTTAAACCTCTTCTCTATCAATACATATGAGAAGTACTCCATGAAAGACTCACTTATAGAGGACTTTCTGGTGATTTTGGCCATTATAAAGTTTGAAATTAGCTGCTCCTCACCCGATCTTCTTTCTTATAATCCTATCCTGTGGAAGTATTCCTTCTTAGAGATATTACAAGATGGGTTTCATCCATCCCATAGTAGGACAATATGAATCAAGGATGGGATTAATTTCATTGATCTATCTACTATGATCCAAACAAAAGGGGAAACCATTAGATGATGGACAATGCTGATAACTATTTCATTCTGATTTAGATCTTCCAAAGCTATAGCTGTATTTTCCAATGCATATTCCTGAGTATTATATGATTGCAGGATGTGAGTAAATGTTGGATTATAGGAGAATTATTCCATTAAACCTTGGAAATAATCACATAGGGAAATTATCTCCTATTTTCTGATGGAATAATCCCTGTTGATCTGCATGATTATCAATTCTGAATCACCCATCACCTCTAGGTGGTTAACTAGTACTTGGAGTTCCAATTACAAGCCTGTAATGAGAGACTAATATTATTCCTCATTTCTGGTACCACCTTATAATAATAATAACTAATATGGTCACACTGGCTTCTCTAGGGAGATAATCACAATTCTTAACCCAACTTTGTTGAGCTTAGGGTCTTCCATTCTTTTCCCCAGTGGACTCCTGGAAGCACCGTCAAAATAAATTTCCCATGTTCAAGGTCTATCCTAAATAGAAAATATTTCTTCATTAGGTTGTTTATTATTTAATGATGTCTCTTCTATAAATAGGTTATTAGTGAGGAACTCTTCCAATGCTTGGAATTTCACAACTTTCTGAGGCACAAACTACATATCAAACTATTGTAAGATAACTACTCAATGTGCTAGACATCCTATCAGCAAAGGATGACTGAGGATAAATTTTAGTGAGTTATTGAGAGAAACCAAGTGGATATCATGGTGATACAGGTATTGAATCATATTTTTAACTGCAATGATTAATTGCAGACAACTCTTCTCAATATCTGAATATTGCGTCTCTGCATTGATCATTTATTGACTGAGGTAATAAAGGCTATTTTCATTCTCTACATCATTATTTTGTGTGAGGAAAGCACCCAAAAATTTATCCAAGGTATTCACATAAATAATGAGAATATTTCATTCAAAATATGGCATCAATATTAGTGGGATAAAGAGGTCTTTCTTGAGGGAACCAAATCATTCTTGATAGTCATTATCCCACTTATAGGTGACCCCTTCTTCATCTATTTAGAGAAGAGTAAACAATTTCCTGTGATTTTGGCTATGAAGTTCTGAATGTAGGCCAAGTGTACTTGAATTCCTCTTAACTCATTCAAGTTTTGAGGGGGTGACATTCCAAGGATAGATTTAGTCTTATCAGGATGAACTTCGATGCCACGATGGTGTACAATGAAGCTGATAAATTTTCTTGAAAGCACATTTCACGGGGTCCATCATCAAATTATTCTTTTGAAGCTTGCTAAATATGGTTTCTAGGTCATCCAAGTGATCATATCATTTTTCATATTTTAACACTAGATCATCAACATAGCATTCGACAAACTTTCCCAAGATGGGTTTGAAGATATGAAGCATAGCACATTGGTTTGTAACACCAATGTTCTTCATGCCAAAGTGCATTACCCAATAGAATAATAATCCTTGAGGTGCTCTAAATCTATGGTTAATTCATCTTCTAGGGCTATATAGATTTTATTTTACCCAAATTTTCCTTCCATGAAGGATAGAGATCAATAGCCAACTTTTACATCAATCAAGAGTTCAGTGATTGGAATCGGGAAGTCATATTTAGGAAAATTCCAGTTGAGTTATGTGAAATCGATCAAAACTATGATTTTACAATTATTATTTTTTACAGGGAAAATTTTGGCTAGCCATTTTAGGTATTTTACCTCTCATATGAAGTCATCCTTGATGATTTTATTCACTTTATCCTCAATCTTGGAGGCACGAGTTGGGTGTGTCCTCTTGTCTACTTGCTTGTATCCTCTATGATCTTTTGGTAAACCCAAATGATGAGTGGCCACATCAGGGTCAAGGATTGGAATCTATGTGTAATTAAATGAAAACACATCCTAGTACTTATTTATAAAGGATTTTTATTCCTTATTTTCTTTGGGAGTCAAGTCCACACAAATTAGAGTGGGGTGTGGATCTTCTTTTGTACCCAAATTTATTTCTCTAAGTTCATCCATAGTGGTGATGATTACTTCCTAAAATTTTGGAGGGTGAATACTTTATATATTCTTCTTCATCTTTCTCTTCCTCATAATCCACTATTTTTTCTTTTTCCTTGGGAGGAAATGATAAAAAAATTCTTCAGAGGGAAGAGGGGAGTTTCCATTCAGACATCCAGAGGATGAGGCAATCATTTTTCTCTCAATTTCTACCATGAAGACTTATTGGAGTCTTAAAATAGAAATGAGAGATTGAGAATGAGTTTCTTCACTTTCTAAAATAGTCATGATAACTTCTTCTAATTTTGGATGGTAGAACCAGGATTTGTTGAATCTTAGGAGGTAGAATGAATACATTTTCATTAAAGATTTCATTATCATTTAGAGAGTTGATAACATCTTTAGTGAAATAGGTCTAAACTATCATGATTGAAATTATGAAATTTGTAGAATGAGAATGTAAATTCTATCCCACCATTTCAATTTGATTAATAGGAACCACATAATCTACACTAAAATTCTTAAAAGGGTTAGTTAGAATCATATCTAATCCATTTGAGGCATTGATTCGGGCAACATCATTAGCCATTGATTGTTTCCCTTCATGGTGATAGAACCCTACATCAGTGTATTATGTCTTTTAGGATTTGAATGGTACCATTTCATCATAAAATGTACTAATATTACCATTGAAAGAATATCTGAGACATTGGTGGTATGACGAAGGAATGACTACATATTGATGTAGCCAAGGTCTTCCTAACAGAACATTCAAAGCTATGTCCTTCCAGACCACCATAAATCCTGGGTCAAATACAAGATCTCCAAACCAAGTTCTGATTATGATCTTTCTGAGAGGCTCTTTATCATTCTTGTCATAACCCTATAACATCATAGTGGAGGGAAACAAGTGATATTCGTTGGTACCCAGTTTATGAAGTGTCTGGACTAGGATGAGGTTGACTCCTAAGCCATTGTCAATGATGGATCTTTGAATATCAATGTCATTTATCCTACTAGATATATACAAGGGTCTGAGATGTCCTTGTATAAAAACATCCTCATCTTGGTCAGTGAAAGAAATGAATGCATGAAATTCTAAAAGATCATTCTCTGCACGATATACTTCAGCAGAAGCGACCTCAACTTAAAATTACCAAGAGCTTAAAAATTCCTTAAGGAGTGATTTTAGAGGTCTTTTGATAGACTCATGGAATCCATGATTGACAACTTATCCAGAAATTGAGATAATTGTTTCAAGATATCATATTTTTGGTCCAAAATTCTGTGCTTTCCGAAATGAAGATTCCCCTTTATGGTCACTTTAGGAGCTGATGTTCCTAGTGTGGATGGGATGTTCTTTGGGATAGGTGCTTGAAATGCTCTTATTTTTGGTGGATTATGCTGGCTAGTTCTACCTACTTGTTGAGTAAGTGGTGGCGTATCCACTAACCAATATTCTAATATATCATGTTAGGGAATGACCTATAATGTGTGGAGGAATAACTCCCTTTTTATATTGATCTCTTTGGAGAGATCTCCTATGGTTTTCAGCCACATAGATGATTTGAGCGGGGGTTTGGTTGAAGTAGTGTCTCCTTGCATGAACACATCTTCCCCTATATTCTTGACCCTGATGACATCTTCCCAAAGTTCCCCAATAAAGTTCAAGGAAATTAGGATCATAATAAGAATCATCAAAAGATTAAGGATTCATTAAGTGAATAAAATTAACAGAACCAAATATGAACTCCTCATCAAATGGAGATTATTCATTGGGGGGGGGGGTCGACTCTTGTAATACCATTTGGTGGGGTGGTGTAACAAACCAAACTTTTATCAATGAAAATTTTCCCTTCTTGTAGTAATGTAATATAGTATAATCACATAAAATCACCTTATGAAACACAATTCCACATCATGCTTAAATTAACTACTAAATTCTATGTGTTTTTAACACAAAGTTTCCACTTCTATGATTTGAATTTCAAAAATCTGACATACACAGTTGCGATCAGTAATCTGTCTGGAGTCTTATTGGAAAAACATAATTTTTAGTGAATAATAACACACCCTTATGAATTGAAATGTTACCCATATGAATATTACTATGATCCTTATGAATATTAAATCAACCAAGTGAATAATAACCTTACCAATGATAGTATAAATAAAATTTATCCATCATATAAGTGACAATATGATATAATTATATTATAGTGTTGGTATTTTTTCAAGTCAAGAAGATTTAATGAATAATTTAATAATTTAAAAAAATTATTTTCATAAAATGTATTCAAAAACTAGTATTTTGAAGTCTTATTATTATATGATAATTTTATGAGACCTTAATTACTTTTTTAAAGTGTTAGAAAAATAGTTTTAATTTTAAATTTTGTATTTTTCAAGAAAATCATGATTTTAATTAAAAAATAAATTACTAATATTTATAAAATTATTATCATAAAATGGAATTCATTTTTTAATTCTACACATCGAAAAATGGTTAGGATGAATTTTTGAGATTTTTCTGAAATACTTGATTTTTTGGTGAATAGTGAAATTCAATAATTTTCAAAATATGATAAATAATGGAATTTCGGCATCATAATTGAGTCATGTATGATTTAAATAGATATATTTTTGAACTCTAATTCCCTATTTACTATATTTAGTCATGGAATCATCATTATTCCTTGTCTTTATGGAAATTAATAAACTAGTGAATTAAATATTGAGAAAACACCCCTCCCCTCCACTATAAATACAACCCATCACAACCTCATTTCCCCACACCTCTCAAGCCATTTTTCTATTCCAAATTCTACACAAATATCTTCCCAATATCCTACCCCACTTCCAATAGACCTTGGTATCATAAAAATACCAACACCCTTCCTTTAAAGAGTCTCTCAAAAAAGATATATTCAAGAGCTAATTTTTCTCTCTCTTTTTTCAATTTCTTTTCTAATTTCATTTATTTTTTTCTATTATCCTAAAATTATCTTATCCAAATTTCATGATAACTATAGTATGACTGGTATATTGTTATTATATCAGGTTAATGGAATATTATCCATTATACTCTTCCCTCTCTGTCTTTTTTTTATAAAAATAAAATCGTCACCCATGATGTGTTAATCTACCTACATCATGGGCGATGCAATTCCATTTTACTTAAACTTCTTAAAGGATGTCAATAAAACCATTAAATGGTTAAAAAAAATTAATATTTATTTTTAACCTTTTTTATGTTCTAGAAAAAAGTTTTATGCATAATACTAAATGATAAAACAAAACATGTTCGTTCTAATCCAAAAACCGCCCAAATTAACAAAAAATGATCATCATTAAATTTTAAGTAATGATTAATCCTCATAAACAAATTTATTATAAGATAATTTAAACTCATAAAATATCATTAATATCATGTAATTGCAATTCTGGATGTTTATAAATTTTATACATGAACTTCCATTCATGCGTACAAGTGAACCGTTCTTGAAAACTAAGAAAAAGAGCACTCCCAGTCAATGAATTTAAACTATATAACTCATCCAAAGGACTATAAGAGAACCTAATAAAACCCTAATTAATAATAATAATTTATAAAATGTTATTTAGTTGTTATTTAATGAATCTAATGTGATTATATAGGACATTAAAGTGAAGACAACGTTCAGATACAAGGTAATGGGAATTCTCGAACCCAACATTCTTTCTTCCAGATTTTCTTTTTTCACTCCATTTTTTGATATGGTTATTCCTTAAAAATAATTTATTAATAATTATCTTACCTTTTCTGGGATATAAATGTTTTCCAATGGATATTATGTCAAACATAATGTTTTCTAAAAGAATTATTCTTTAAAAAACACACCTTTTACTTCTCACTCAAGGTTGATAGTCCTTGTATAAAGTATGGTATTCCCTCTTTCATTTGGGATCCCAACATTTATGAATGTATGATTTATGAAGTGAAACCCATTCATTTCCATTGGTTTTGTTTTATGTTTAATAATGATATATGATCTATGTTTCATGCATGATAATGTAAATGTTATGATGTGATGGGTGCGCCCAGAATTATATAGTGCTCCAATGCTTTGGGTAATATGAATAACCTCATGAGTAAAGTTAAGTACATGTGAACATGATGCTATATTTTTTCACAACTATTCGTGTTAGATGACCACTAAAAAATTATGTTTCATTTTTATTCATTGCCACATTCGATGCTATTATCTAATGCTTCTTCTCAGGATTATGGTGATGATGTTATGATTATGATCAACACATGTTACATTGTTTCATGTTCTTAACTATCCTCATATTTGGCTTTTATCCCACCCCTTTTGATGTATATCCTCACGTGACTACTTGTACTAAGGATAATTTAGGAGATAATAAGAATCTAGAGAATAAGGAATTAAATAAATATTTTGTGTTGTAAATTTAATGTATGGTTCTAGTTTTACCAAGATACTAAACCTTTAGATTCTTGATGTGTAATATTTTTATATTATTTATCATTAAAATGATGTAAAAGTAATGTAAGAAAAGTAGGGTCTCTATGGTTGGTATCAGATACAAGGTTTAGATAATTTGAGAATTAGGATTAGAGAACCTTAATGAAAACCCTCTCATAAGACTAAGTATATGTAAGAACACAAGAATATTTGCTAAACATAGGGATCCCATAAGATATTATTTTAGTGTTAATTGCACAAAGTAATAACATATTTATTCATGACTTGTTGAATTAAGTTTTCTTCTAATCATTTCTATTTTAGAAAATGGTGGAAACCCGGAGAAACCAGGCCAACAACCAATGTGAGGGACAATGAAGTGATTTCCCATACGACATCCCCAATACTTTGGGAGGTGGAGTTAAAAACATCATAGTGATTCTTACATAGTTGTCTAAGGTTATGAATAATAACTCAAATAATTTGGATCATCCTCCATCACCTAAGAGGGATAAACTGGATGTCGAGTGTTTATGGGTCAATGACCACCGACATTTAGTAGATCTTATGATCCACTAGTTGCGAAATAGTGGGTCAACTTGCTGGAGAAGCTATTTTCTATGCTTTACTATTCTGATATGGAAAATGTGACTCTAGGAGTTTATCTCCTTAATAGAGGGTCTGACCAATGGTGGTATTTGATTAAGAACTGCAATCCGAGAGATGAAATTGAAGAGATGGAGTGGGAATACATTAAGATAATTTTTCTTAACAAGTATTTCCCATGAAATCTTTGTGCGAATATGGAGAGAGAATTTATAGAGCTAAATAAAAAGGATGGAGAATCTGTCACGACCTACGAAGAAAATTTCACAAGGCTTTAAAGGTACGCTTCAGGATTGTTTATTAATAATGATCAAAAAATTGATAGATTCTTTAGTAGATTAAAACTGCACCTTCGAAAGGATCTTTCAATTCTAGACATTAGGAATTATGAAGAATCCATTTGATGAGCTGTCTAAGTGGAGATAGAGTTTGGAGAATGGTCCCTTGTATGTGGTGATAAGAAATAAAAGATTGAGTTTTATGCTAGATGATCTAATGAGAAATGTGGAAAGAAAACTCAACTAACCATATGTCAAAAAATGTGGGAAGGAGCATCCTAGGAATTTCATAAAAGGGATGGGGAAATGATTCAAGTGTGGGAGAAAAGAAAACCAAGATCAAGAGTGTCAAAAAGACAAGAGAAGGAAGGAGAGTGTGGTGGAGGAAAGGAGGGCACCACCAATGGTCTAATTCTACCAAAGTATGGAGAAATGGAACTCTGCAAGCTAGTGAACTAAATGTAGAGCCCTCAAGGGTAATCAGTGTCATCATCCACCAAAGCCAAAGGAACATGGAAAGGATTATTCTTTTACTACTATGGAACTTGAGAAGGAAAATGAAGTCATACAAGTTATACTTCCTATTCACTCAAGAATGGAAAAGGCCTTATTGGATTCTGGTTCTATGCTTTCCTTTATATATTTCAGGTTTAATAGAACTATAGAATCAAATCCTCGAAACTATGAAGTATATATATCTATAAAAACAACAAGTGGTCCAATCATTGCAACCAAAGTGTTGGAATCTCCTCTTATTGACGTGTATTTGGGAAGATTCTTCTAGTGAATCTCATGCTACTTAATTTGGGGTAATTCAACGCTATAATGGGAATAGATTGGCTCTCATTATATAGAGAAGATATCAACTGTCGGTAAAAGGAAATATCTTTTTTATATTCTGAACTTTCCCATGATCCTCTAAAATTTCAAGGGAGATTATGAATCTCTTTTAGAAAATCCCACAATGGTGTGGGTTTTGGTTCCCATTGAAGATGCAAACCTCGCTCAAATGTTTTATTCAATGTAAAGCATCAACCTAGAGGAAATTTCCATTATGAGGGAATAAATTGTTGTATTTCCCAAAGAGTTACCCAGACTTCCTTTGGATTTTGAGGTAGATTTCTAAATAGAACTCATTCCTGGAGCTACTCCTATCTTAAAGTGTCCCTGTAGGATGACTCATATCAAACTGGTGGAGTTAATGAATCAGCTACAAGATCATTTGGAAAAATGGTTCATATGCCCTAGTACATCACCTTGGGGTACGTCAATGCTCATTGTGAAGAAGAATGACGAATCAATGTGTTAGTTTATCGATTATCTGGAACTCAAAAAGATCACCATAAAGAAAAATTATCCTCTCTTAAGGATTAAAGACTTTTTTGATTATATATGAGGATCTCATTACTTCTCAAAGGTGAATCTTTGTTATGGATATCATCGGCTAAAGGTGAATAAGGAAGATATTCATAAAACTGCTTTCCAAATAAGGTATGGGCACTATGAGTTTCTAGTGATTCCCTTCATACTTACTGATTACCCTTCAATATTCATGGATTTGATTAATATTGTCTTTATACATTACCTCGACAGATTTTTGGTAGTGTTTATTGATGATATTCTCATTTACTCTAAGAGAAAGAAGGAACATACAGAATACCTAAGAATTGTGTTGGTGAAATTGAGAAAGAAGAATTTGTAGGCCAAGTTTAGAAAGTGTGAATCTTATACGAATCAAGTCACGTTATTGGGAAATGTGATACGAATTAAGGTAATTTCTATGGAACCTTAAAAAAATACAATTGAGGAATGTCCTAGACCCTCTAGTGTCACATAAATTTACAGTTTTCTTGGATTACTTGGGTACTACTATGTCATGACCCACCTTCACCAAAAGGAGGGAAGGGTCAGCAGGTTGCCAAGCCCTTCCTTCTTTAAGTTGAAGGAGAGATAATAACCCCCGAAACCCACCTTCTATAGGTCCCGGAGTGGCGACTAGCACCAAGGGTATGGGAATTTCACACAAATGGAAGGCATTACCCTTTTTGTTTTATAGGATTGGGAGATAAGATGATGAAACCCAACAACACCAAGGTAAAAGAAAAGTAAATCCAAAAGTAAACCATTCCCACATGCATGTTCCAAAAGTAAAAGCCACAAAGAGAAAAAGGTGACTACAAAGGTAAGTACCAAAGAAAGAAAATAACAACTACAACTGCCCCAATGGTCTGAGCTAGTATGCTCCTGCGCGATTCCCGAAGTCCTCCTGGAAACCTGAAAGCAGTTTTATATACGTAGGGTGAGCATACAAGTACACTCAGTAGGGAAAACCAAAGACTCTCATGCACAAGTGGGGGAACGTACTAAAGTCCCGTGAGAAAAGGAGTAAACCAAAAACCTATCATGGTAAACTATCCAACCAAGCCTCACCAAGGCACACTCCCCAAATAACGCAAGTCAAGTAAAATATATAATAATAGCACATCAATGTTTTGGTACCCCACGCCACTTTCCCACTGGTTATTGAGACATCCTACGCATCAAACCAATCCTTTCATTCTTTCACCGCAGTCCCACTGCCACACCCACCCGCACACACCTGGGCCACAACCACACACAATCCCACTGCCGAATCCCACCCGCAAACACCTGGGCCACAACTATCACATGTAACCACGCCTGCAAACACCTAGGCCAGAACAACCACCACCACGCCCAAAGACACTTGGGCTAGAAGATCCACTACCATGCCCAAAGACACATGGGCCTCATCCCGAAGACACTTGGGAAACCACCTTCCGCACACACCTGTCCAACCACCACACTACCCCGCCCGAAGGTTCTTGGGCTAATAATGGACCTTAGGCCATCACAGCCTGCCCGAAGATACTTGGGCTATCCAGGAAAGGGAGAAGAAAAGGAGTTAATAACCATCCACTAATAATAGTGTTGGAAAAAACACCCTCCCCGATGAAATGGGGGTGTTCGGCACTAAGTGATCAACTTGGGTGGGGTGCGAATAAGAAACAAAAAACTACAATTATAAGTATAGGTAACAAGCACTCACCCAAAGTTTAGGTTTTTCTTCAGCCAGCCTAAAGGACACAAACAACACTCAAGTCCGAGTCACGACTCTCACCAACAAAACTCATTTGTCCCATTCTTGTTTCATGTTCAGTAATAATGTTTAAATAAGTTTATTCACTACTGGAAAACTATCACCATAATCATAACCAAGGAAAAGAAACCAGCCAAACGTCAATTTAAGTATCCACACCTGGTTCTCTCGTAAAGTCACAACAACGAAGGAAGAGTGAGATCCCTCAAAGTATTGGAACTAAAGACAACCCCGAGACATTGCCCCGTGTCCCCTCCCCAAAAAGGTTTTTCATCAACAGAGGATCCCACCCCAATTCATGATATAAAAAAGGTAACCACCCGGTCTTTAAACTCGCAACCACCAAATCCATAATAACAGGGGATCCCATCCCCAATTTTATAACCACCGAGAGCATAAAAAAAATAGGGGATCCCATCCCCTCCCACATCTCCAGCAATCGGCCCGTAAAAGAGAACAACCAAACCACTACCACCAACATAAAGCAGGGCCATGCCTGTATTTTCATATTTATAAGATTTAACACGCTCCATGATTTCAATTCCATTTTCTTTAACTAGGGTTATCACAGAAAAGGATTTATCCTAGTGCTTCCAATTCATTTAGCCGAATATACGTGATTAAACAAAATTCCTTTACACAGTAAGGGTTATCCACCACAACATGACATAAGACGCACAATTTAGAAAGAAGATCATAATATAAAAAAACATCAACGATCATAGCCCCCCTTCTTTCTTTATAAAAATTCATTCATTATCTTTATTTAGGTCTGGTTTATCCAATTCTACAGAATCAAAAGCACGCCCACCCCGCATGATACACAAAAGAGAAAGACGAAGGAGAAATTCCCTACTGGTTGATCGACGATCGACGCTTAGGTCGGGCGCAGAACTTTACGCATAATGATGTAGCTCACCCGATGCATGAAAATATGCTCGTCTGGACGAAAGTACTCCTCGCAGAGGGTGATCGAGAAAAGAAGAAACCCACGGAGAACCCTTTAGTTATAAGGGTCGGGGGAAGTTGAGATAAGAACGTGAAACTGCGTAAGGAGCGGGGGTCGTGGGTTGACCACGCGGCCCCACACGTTATTAAAGGGGTCGAGTGATTTAACCCGACGCACACACCAGGTTAATTCATTAAATATTTAATTAAAACATTTAGGGGCATTACCGGGCTTTAAAACATGCTTAAAGGAGTCAAAATAGGGTTTAAAACCCTAATTTTGCAAGGAGCGCCACTGGAAAGAACCCGCGGGGTAGGCCAGAGCCACTGGTAGCTGAGAGCTACCGGCGGGTGACAGCTACCGGGAGCCGAGCTACCGGTAGGATGCAACTACCGGGAGATCGAGCTACCGGTAGGCTGTAGATGCCGGTAGGCCGAGCTGCCTGTAGGCTACAGCTACCGGCAGACCGAGCCACCAGTAGACAGAGCTACCGGTAGCTGCAGCTACCGGTAGACCGAGCTACCGGTAGGCCGAGCTTCCGGTAGGCTACAGATACCGGTAGACCGAGCCACTGGTAGACAGAGCTACTGGTAGCTGCAGCTACCGGTAGACTGAGCTACCGGTAGACAGAGCTACCGGTAGGCTGCGGCTACCTGTAGATCAAGCTACCGGTAGGCCTGCTACCGGTAGGCTAAGGCTACCGGTAGGCCTACCGTCGGCCAAACTTCACCGAGATTCCCAGACCAGAAAACCCAACACGAGATTTTCCCAAAGTAATGGACCCCTAAAACCCGGGCCATTACATCAGATACCTCTTAAACGATTCTCTCCCTTGAGAATCAAAACAAACCAGAAGGAAAGAGAGGGTCCGAACAACCACCTTGAAAGATACCTCTTAGGAGTGAACCCATGCTAACTAAAAACACTTTCCTATCAAGAACCAAGAAACATACCATGTCAAACTGCCTAGGCATGTGGGTTAGGGAGTCTCCTCCCCCATGTCAAGATATTATCCGCTTTGGGCGGCACTGACTCGCCTGCATAGGTTTAATCGCATACACCTTAATGCGACTTGATTAGGGGTCGGGTTATCTCCTCCCCCATAGCCAGGGCTTTTCACACACATTCAAAGGAAAGAAAACCAATACATTTCATAGCCAAAAAGACAAAACGTTCTATCACAGTAGGTACAACAAGGAACAAAGCTCAAAACAACTCTGGGTACTGGGTACGCATCTGTGATTCCCTCTCCCACGTACTCTCTTCAAGCCCACCATGTCTCCACAACACCCGAACCAAGGGAATGGTTCACCCACGAAGCACCTTCTCCTTGAAATCCTCGATCATCACTGGTCTCTCCACAAAAGTCATGTCATCCTCGATGTCCAGCTCACCCCAATCAAGGACGTGTGAATCATCATATAGATACCGACGGAGCTAGGACACATGAAAGACATCATGTATCCTCAGTAGTGGCGGTGGTAACGCTAGCTGATAAGCCACTTCACCAACCCGCCGCAACACTTCGAAGGGTTCGATGAACCTGGGAGAAAGCTTACTCCCCTTTTCGAACCTCCGCTGCCCACGCCGAAGGGAGACCTTCAAGAACACCTGGTCTCCAACCTCAAACTCCAAGGGCCTCCTCCTGGTATTAGAATACGACTTATGTCGGTCATGTGCTGCCTTCATCCTTTCCCGTATGAGCTGAACCTTCTCTGTTGTGCTCTGCACCACTTCCGGGCCAAGGATGCTTGCCTCTCCTACTTCGGTCCAACACACAGGTGAACAAAATGGCCTCCCATACAAAGCTTCGAATGGGGACATACCAATGGTAGAGTGGTAGCTATTATTGTTGGAAAACTCTACTAGGGGAAAGTATCGCACCCATGATCCCCCTGAGTCCAGAACACATGCCCACAACATATCCTCCAAGGTCTGGATGATGCGCTCTGTCTGTCCATATGTCTAGGGATGGAAAGCAGTGCTAAGATGCAGCTGGGTGCCAAAAGAATGCTGCAATCCTCTCCAGACTCTCGAGGTAAACCATGCATCCCTATCCAAGACTATAGACCTCATAATCCCATGCAACCACACCACCTCATCCACGTACCTTCACGCCAAAGCATCCACTGCACTCGACTCCCTGATCGCCAGAAAGTGAGCCGATTTCATCAACCAGTCCACTACCACCCAAATGGCGTCGTATCCCCCTTGGACCTTGGGTAGTCCTGTGACGAAATCCATCGAGATGTCGTCCCACTTCCACTCGGGGACATCTAGAGGCTGCAGTAGGCCGCCTGGAACTCAGTGTTCAGCCTTCACTTGCTGACACACTAAGCACTTGGCCACAAACTCCTCCACTGCTCGCTCAACTCCAGGCCACCAAAACTGCCTCTTCAGTCCCTGGTACATCTTGGAAACTCCTGGCTGTACTGCTAAGGGTGAGTTGTAGAACTCACTGAGTCACGCATCACTTCAAACTCTGGGTCTCCCCACTGAGACTCCTCCACTTGTTGAAACAGAGATGACTGCACTGTCATCTGATACAGGCAGCCTCTACCGCTATCCATCCTCGCATCCAGGTGTAACGCAGCCAACTCCTCCATCGCCTTCCAGGCATCCGCCACCTCTCGGACCACGTCCTTATGCGCCCTCCTGCTCAAGGCATCGACCACTACATTGCCCTTGCCCTCAGTATAAGAGATAACGAAGTCGTAATCCGGGAGGAACTCCACCCATCTCCGCTGTCGCGAGTTTAGGTCCCACTGGGAGAAGATATAACTCAATATTTTGTGATCTGTGAAGACCAAAAAGCATTCTCCGATGAGGTAGTATCGCCACAACTTCAGTGTAAAAACGACCTTTGAAAGCTCTAGGTCGTGGGTGGCGTAATTACGCTCATGAGGGCATAGCTTCCTGGACCCATAAGAGATCACCCCTTTTCACTGCATCAACACACATCCCAGGCCTTGTCCTGAAGCATCACAGAACACCTCATACGCCACCCCTTCTTCTGGAAATCTCAACACTGGGGCACTGACCAGCTTCTCCTTCAGATAGCTGAAGGATGACTCACACCGCTCACTCCACACGAAAGCCTAGTCTTTCTTGGTCAGGGATGTAAAAGGGGCTGCTACTTGGGAGAAGTTGGGTACGAACCTACGATAGTATCCTGCCATCCCGAGGAAACTACGGACCTCTGACACATTCTTGGGTGCTTCCCAAGAAACAACTGCCTCAACTTTTGACGGGTCCACCGCTACCCCCTGCTCGGACACCACGTGCCCAAGGAAGTGCACTTCTCGTGTCCAGAACTTGCATTTCAACAACTTCCCATAGAGATGATGATGTCTAAGGACCTCCAAAACTGTCCTCAGGTGCTCTGTATGGTCCTCCTCTGATCTCGAATAGATCAGGATATCGTCGATGGACACAACCATGAACCGATCCAAGTACTCCCGGAATATGGAGTTCATAATCCCCATGAACACAGCCGGGGCGTTTGTAACACCGAAGGGAATGACCACAAACTCGAAGTGTCCATATCTGAATTTGAACACCGTCTTCGGGATTTCACTTTCTTTCACTCTCAGCTGGTGATACCCAGACCGTAGGTCGATCTTCAAGAACCATCCTGCCCCTTTCAACGGGTCGAAAAGATCATATATCCTCGGAAGAGGGTAGCAATTCTTGATCATCACCTGATTCAGACTCCTGTAGTCTATGAACAACCTGAGACCACCATATGACTTCTTTTCGAACAAGACTGGAGCACCCCATGGTGACGCACTCAGCCAAACATAACCCCTCTTCACCAGATCGTCAATTTGGATCCGCAACTCCCGTAGCTCTGAAGGTGCCATCCGGTAAGGAGCCATCGAGATTGGACGAGCACCGGGCTGCAGGTCTATCCTGAACTCGATATCACGTCGAGGGGGTAGAGTCATCACCTCCTCAGGGAAGAAGTCCATAAACCCACAGACGATCTCTTGTACTTCCACCATTTCATCATCTACTGACCCTACTGACAGCTCAGCTAACAAGGAGAGGAGGAGTTCCTCTCACCTGTTGCCCTTATGACTGCTCTTCTTGCCGGTGAAAACAACACGCCGACCGCCCAAGTCTGAGAACATGACCCTTCTTCGGAAGCAGTCGATGACGGCACACACAGAGAATAGCCAGTCGATGCATAGGATGAAATTGTATGGCTGTATCTGTAGCAGAAGAAGACCCCTAACTGACTCATGTGGCCCTATCATCAGTCTGCATCCCTGACAAACAAACAAAAAGTCGGTCTGACCCCCGACTAGTGTGCTCAACACCAGGGGAACTGGGAGTCTCTTGGAATCTAGACCCAAAGCACGAGCTAGACTGGGTGCAACAAAGGAGTGCGAAGCTCCGGTATCGAACAAGCCAAAAGCAAGGGTACTAAACAAACTGATCGTACCTCGAACAACCTCCGGACCTGCTGGAAGTGCTGCCTCCGCGGCGTGTAACTGTCCACGCCCAGCTTCTCTACCCCTCAGATATCAGACACCTCCCCGACCATGCCCCGGTCGAGGTCCCTGAGGAGCGCCCTGAGGTCGGCCTCCTCCTCCTACGTCTGCCCTCAGAGGAGCGGGAGCTCACTGTCCCTGCTGCTGCTGTTGGAAAGTCCTGGATGGAAGCTGCTGCTGGGGCGGGTGGTGGGGTTTTCCGCCACCGCCGTACTGTACCCAGTCCGGGCACTGACTCCGGAGATGTCCAGGGCTCCCATAGACAAAGCACCACGGTCCCGGGCCCGAAGGAAAAGGGCGAGGACCAGGGGATCGAAACTGAAACTGCTGTGGCCTGCTCCCTGCCGGTCGGAACCTGGAGGGTCCTGACACTGGAGGCCTGGTGATGATGGCTTTCCCATTTGATGGTCCTAGCTGGATCCCCTCTCGTGACACTCCTCCTAGATCATGCATCATCTCCACCACTTCGGCCTTCTTCTGGACCTCCAAGTACGTCGGAAGGGTAAAGGGGGTAACAACATACTGGAGGGAGGGTCGGGGCGCCTCCTCCAAACGTCTTGCCTGAGACTCCTCGTCGGGAAAGAGGTCTGGAGCAAAACGTAGGAGGTCCTTGAACTTGATCCCTAGATCCCTCACTAACATACTCCCCTATTGGAGGGAGAGTAGATCCTGTCTCTTTTCCGCCTTCATCGTCGAAGAGAGGAATTCCGTCTGGAACTCCCTCTCGAAATCAGACCATGCCACCTCATCCTCTCTCCTCTCCCCCAGGTAAAGCGTCCACCACTGACGTGCCGCTCCCCACATCTGGCTGACGGCCAGAGGAACCCAGTACTCGGTTGGGGCCCGAATCAGGCTGAAGGCTATCACTAGCTCCTCTATCCAGCCTTCCATCTTCATGTCAGAGGTGATGCCCTCATAATTCTCGAGGGTCTGTCGCTGGAAGGCCCGAAGAGTCCTCTACCACTGGTCATCCTCCTCTTCTCGGTCAGATCTCTTCCGATCGGCCAAGGTAGTCTGCGGGGCCTCGATCGCCTGTACCACACGCGGTCTCCTTCCAGGTGACATAGGTGTAAGGTGAACAAGGAATGCCTAAGCCCAAGTAGTGCAAAATATTGTCTTTAAAACTTCTTAAACTTTTTGTTTATTCTTAATTCCCAAAACACCCCAGAAACACGAGAACACAAGTCATTATGATGCATGTAACTTTCCTAGGGTCTCTACCCTGCAATCATCATGGCATCACTTGGTCGTTTGGTAGGTCCAGAGTCCTTGCGTCGGATCACAGGGGGCCCTAAAATCCCGTATCCTAGTTGGTCTTCCTTGGTCTAATTCACACACCGAGGTCACCCAACACTGTTTCCCTACCATCCCATGCAATCCTCACTGTACCTAACTCCAGACTCCATCCTATCTCTCAACCATCAGGCTCTGATACCATTCTGTCATGACCCACCTTCACCAAAAGGAGGGAAGGGTCAGTAGGCTACCAAGCCCTTCCTTCTTTAAGTTGAAGGAGATATAATGACCCCCGAAACCCGCCTTCTATAGGTCCCGGAGTAGCGACTAGCACTAAGGGTATGGGAATTTCACACAAATGGAAGACATTACCATTTTTGTTTTATAGGATCGGGAGATAAGATGATGAAACCCAACAACACCAAGGTAAAAGAAAAGTAAAGCCAAAAGTAAACCATTCCCACATGCATGTTCCAAAAGTAAAAGCCACAAAGTGCAAAAGGTAACTACAAAGGTAAGTACCAAAGAAAGAAAATAGCAACTGAAACTGCCCCAAAGGTCCGAGCTAGTATGGTCCTACACGATTCCCGAAGTCCTCCTGGAAACCTGAAAGCAGTTTTATATACGTAGGGTGAGCATACAAGTACACTCAGTAGGGAAAACCAAAGACTCTCGTGCACAAGTGGGGGAACGTACTAAAGTCCCGTGAGAAAAGTAGTAAACCAAACACCTATCAAGTTAAACTATCCACCCAAGCCTCACCAAGGCACACTCCCCAAATAACTCAAGTCAATTAAAATATATAATAAGAGCACATCGATGTTTGGGTACCCCCCACCACTTTCCCACTGGTTATTGAGACATACTACGCATCGAACCAATCCCGCCATTCTGTCACCGCAGTCCCACTGCCACACCCGCCCGCACACACCTAGGCCACAACCACACGCAGTCCCACTGCCGAATCCCGCCCACAAACACCTGGGCCACAAATTTCACATGTAACCATGCCTACAAACACCTAGGACAGAACAACCACTACCACGCCTGAAGACACCTGGGCTAGAAGATCCACTGCCATGCCCGAAGACACCTAGTCCTCATCCCGAAGACACTTAGGAAACCACCTGCCGCACACACCTGGAAAACCACCACACTACCCCGCCCGAAGTTTCTTGGGCTAATAATGGACCTTAGGCCATCACATCCTGCCCGAAGATACTTGGCCTATCTGGGAAAGGGAGCAGAAAAGGAGCTAATAACCAGCCACTAATAATAGTGTTGGAAAAAACACCCTCCCCCATGAAATGGGGGTGTTCGGCACTAAGTTCTCAACTTGGGTGGGGCGCGAATAAGAAACACAAAACTACAATTATAAGTATAGGTAAAAAGAACTCACCCAAAGTTTAGGTTTTTCTTCAACCAGCCTAAAGGACACAAACATCACTCAAGTCCGAGTCATGACTCTCACCAACAAAACCCATTTGTCCCATTCTTGTTTCATGTTCAGTAATAATTTTTAAATAAGTTTATACACTACTGGGCAAATAACACCATAAGCATAACCAAGGAAAAGAAACCATACAAACGTCAATTTAAGTATCCACACCCGGTTCTCTCGTAAAGTCACAACAACAAAGGAAGAGTGAGATCCCTCGAAGTACTAGAACTAAAGACAACCCCGAGACACTGCCCCATGTCCCCTCCCCAAAAAGGTTTTTCATCAACAGAGGATCCCACCCCAATTCATGATATAAACAAGGTAACCACCCGGTCTTTAAACTCACAACCACTGAATCCATAACAACAGGGGATCCCATCCCCAATTTCATAACCACTGAGAGTATAAACAAAACATGGGATCCCATCCCCTCCCACATCTCTAGCAATCGGCCCGTAAAAGAAAACAACCAAACCACTACCACCAACACAAAGTAGGGCCATGCCTATATTTTCAGATTTATAAGATTTAACACACTCCATGATTTCAATTCCGTGTGATTTAACCAGGGTTATCACAGAAAAGGATTTATCCTGGTGCTTCCAATTCATTTAGCCGAATATACGTGATTAAACAAAATTCCGTTACACAGCAAGGGTTATCCACCACAACACGACATAAGCCGCACAATTTAGAAAGAAGATCATAATATAAAACAACATCAACGATCACAACCCCCCCTTCTTTCTTTATAAAAATCCGTTCATTATCTTTATTTAGGTCTGGTTTATCCAATTCTACAGAATCAAAAGCACGCCCACCCCGCATGATACACAAAAGAGAGAGACGAAGGAGAAATTCCCTACTGGTTGATCGATGATCAACGCTTAGGCCGGGCATGGAACTTTACGCATAACGATGCGGCTCACCTGATGTACGAAAATCTGCTCGTCTGGATGAAATTACTCCTTGTAGAGGGTGATCGAGAAAAGAAGAAACCCACAGTGAACCCTTTAGTTATAAGGGTCAGGGGCGGTTGAGATAAGAACGTGAAATCGCATAAGGAGTGGGGGTCGTGGGTTGACCACGCAACCCCACACGTTATTAAAGCGGTCGGGTGGTTTAACCTGACGCACACACCAGGTTAATTCATTAAATATTTAATTAAAACATTTAGGGGCGTTACCGGGCTTTAAAACATGCTTAAAGGAGTCAAAATAGGGTTTAAAACCCTAATTGCGCAAGGAATGCCACTGGAAAGAACCCGCGGGGTAGGCTAGAGCCACCGATAGCTGAGAGCTACCGGCGGGTGACAGCTACCGGTAGCCAAGCTACCGGTAGGATGCAGCTACCGGGAGACCAAGCTACCGGTAGGCTGCAGCTACGGGTAGTCCGAGCTATCGGTAGGCTGCAGCTACCGGTAGACCGAGCCACCGGTAGACAGAGCTACCGGTAGCTGCAGCTACCGGTAGACCGAGCTACCGGTAGACAGAGCTACCGGTAGGCTGGGGCTACCAGTAGGCTAAGGCTACTGGTAGGCCTGCTACCGGTAGGCTAAGGCTACCGGTAGGCCTACCTTTGGCCAAACTTCACCGAGATTCCTAGACCAAAAAACCCAACATGATATTTTCACAAAGTAATGGACCCCTAAAACCCGGGCCATTACATACTACCATTTTGGGGGAAATTTATCATGATTGTCAAGACCAATAACTAAGTAAACAAGTAAAGGGGTAAATTATGTCTAGATGGAAGAATTCCAACAAGCTAAATAGTGTCGAAAAGACATGAGAAGGTAGGATTTTGTGGTGGAGGAAATGAGAGCAACACCCATGGTGTAATGCTACAACTGCTGGGAAAAGGGCACTATGCAAGCCAGTGCACTAAACATCGAGCCCTAGAGGGTAATTAGAATCATCATACACAAAAGACAAAGAAGAATGGAAAGGATTATTCCATTAATACTATAGAATTTGAGAAATAAAATTAAGTAATACAAGGTACACTTCCTATTCACTCAAGAATGGAAAAAGCCTGATTTGATTCTAGTTCTCTTCTTTCCTTTATATATTGTAGGTTATATAGAACTATATAATCAAATCCTCAAAACTGTGAAGTATAGGTATCTATAAAAACTCTATGTGGTGAAATCATTGCAACTGAAGTATTAGACTATTCTTCTATTGGCGTAACTAGGAACATTCGTCCAGTGAATATTGTGCTTCTTCCCTTTGTGGAATTCAATGATATAATGGGAATGGATTGAATCTCATTATATAGAGCACATATCAACTGTTAGGAAAAGGAAATATCTTTTCAAATTCCAAACCATCTCATGCTCCTCTATAAATGAAAGCAAGGTCATGTTTCTCCTTTTAAAAATACTTCAATGGTGTGGGTGTTGGTTCCCTTTAAACAAGCATACCTAGCTCAAATTGTTGAGTCAAAGGAAAGTGTCAACCTTATGGAAATTCCCATCATGAGGAAATATAATGATGTCTTTCTAGAAGAGATACTCAAAATTACCTCCAGATAGTGAGGTAGAGTTCTACATATAACTCATATTTGGAGCTACTCCTATCTCAAAGTGTCCTTATAGGATGGTTCCTATCAAACAGGAGGAGTGAAAGAAGTAGCTATATGAGAATTTGGAAAAAGGGTTCATATGATCTAGTTCATCACCTAGGGGTGAACCAGTGCTCTTTGTAAAGAAGAATGATGGATCAATGTGGATATGTATTGATTATTAGAAACTCAACAAGATCACAATAAAGAACATGTATCCTCTCCCAAGGATTAATGAATTGTTTGATAAGCTACAAGGAGATCAGTACTTCTGAAAGGTGGATCTTTGTTTTATATATCATTAGTTAATGGTCAATAAGGAATATTTTCATAAGACCAACTTCCATAAAAGGTATGGGAAATATGAGTTTTTGGTGATTCCCTTAGGACCTACTAATTCCCCTGTAATCTTCACGAATTTGATGAATAGAGTCTTTAGACATTACCTCAACAAATTTTTGGTAGTGTTTATCAATGATATTCTCATCTACTCCAAGATAAATGAAGAACATGAAGAACATATAAGACTTGTTTTGGTGACATTTATAAATGATAATTTTAACATTATGTTTAGAAAGTGTAACTTTTGGATGAATAAAGTCACGTTCTTGGGACATGTGATCACAAGTGAGGGAATTTCTGTGGACCCTTAAAAAAAGGCAATTGAGGAATGTCTCAGACCCCCTAGTGTCACGTAAATTCATTGTTTTCTTGTATTAGCTAGGTACTACTGACATTGTTTGAGAAATTTATCACAATTTTCAAGCCTTCTAACTAAGTTAACAAGTAAATGGGTAAAGTATGTCTGGATGGAAGAATTTGAGGAAAGACTCAAGGAGCTAAAGAGAAGGTTGATCACTATACATATACACACATTACCAAAAAGTGTATAAAGTTTTGTGATATAAAGTGATTATTTGAAGAAAGGATTGGGTTTTGTACAAATGAAAAATCATAATTTTATAGCCTATACCTCACAATAATTGAATATCCATGAGAAGAACTACCCAACACATGATCTGGAGCTAGTAGCTGTTATTTTTTCCTTGAAAATATGGCGTAACTAACTCTATGATGAGAAGTGTGACATATATACGGATCAAAAGAGCCTAAAGTATATATTCACAAAAAGGAGCTCAATATTAATCAAAGAAGATGTTGAGAGCTAATCAAAGACTACAATTTCTTTATTCACTATCATCCGAGCAAGGAGAATAATGTAGGTGATTCTCTTAGAAAAAAATAACCTTCTAGTTTATCCATGTTTTGGATTGAGAAAGACCCTATCTTCATGAATATGAAAAGGATGTATTTGGAAATCATAACAATAGGGTATATATCCTACCTTACTAAAATTATTTCCCAACCATCTATCCAAGAGAAGATTAATGAGGCACAAAGGGATGATCTAGAGTTCCAAAAGAAGGTGAACCCAATAATGGAAGGTAAGCTTCAAGAGTTCCATATCGATGATGATGGTGTGATTCAGTTTGGAACAAGTATTTGTGTGCCTTCATCACCTAGGAAAAAGAATGAGCTATTGGAAAAGGCACATAGATCAACTTTATTTATCCATCATGGTAGTATGAAGATGTACCAAGATCTCCCAGAACACTTCTGGTGGGATAACACGAAGAAGAAGATTGCGATATATATATTAAGGTGCTTGATATGTCATTAAGTTAAAGCATAACAACAAAAATCCAAAGGTATTATGGAACAGTTACCTAAAACCATGTGGAAATGGGATAATGTCACTATGGAATTTGTCATGGGTCTCCTAAATAAATCAAAAGGAAATAATGTGATATGGGTTGTGGTGGACCGACTCACCAAGACTGTATTATTTATCAGTATCCGGGAAGATCTTTGTCTTGAACAAATTTCAAAGATATATGTGAAGGAAGTTGTGAGACTGTATGGTGTTCCACTCTTGATTCTATCTAATCTTGATCCAAGGTTCACATCTAAATTCTAGAGGAGTATCTGACATACCTTGAGTATTGAATTAAATTTCAGCACGACCTATCACCCCCAAACTGATAGACAATCTTTAATGACTATTAAAACACTTGAAGATATTCTAAGAGACTGCTCTTTAGAATTCAAAGGTGGATGGGGTCATCATCTCCCATTGTTTGAGATCTCATATAGCAATAGCTTCCCCTCAAGAATTCATATGGATCTATATGAAGCTCTATATGAAATTAGATGTAGAACTCAAACCTATTGGGATATAGTTTGGGAAAGAAAGCTACTTGGACCTTATATTGTTCAAGAGATGACAAAGAAGGTTTAAGCCATCCAAAAACATATCAAAGATGCTCAAAGATGGAAAAAGATCTATGCTGAAAATCTTCAAATGGACTTGGAGTTCTAAGTTGGAGATAATGTCATCCTTTAAATATCACCGTGGAAGAGAGTCGTGTGATTTGGAAAAAAAGGGAAGCTAAGACCACGGTACATTGGCCCCTTTGATATCATTAACTGTATAGGATCCATGGATTATCAGGTTTCACTTCCACTAAATATGGATCAAGTTCATGATGTGTTTCATGTATCACTCCTGAGGAAGAACATACCAAATCCCTCACATGTAATGAACTTTGAGGTGGTACAATTGGAAGGTAATCTCTCTTATGAGGAGCAGCCTGTAAAGAATCTCGACGGGAGGGATAAGGTTCTATGCAACAATACATCCCACCATTTCAAAGTATTATGGAGGAAATATATGTATGAAGAAGAAACTAGGGAACCCAATTATGCGATGAAGGAGAAGTACCCTCACCTGTTTATGTAAAATGAAAATTTGAGGGTGAAATTTCAAAAGTGGGGAAGAATATAACAAACCAAAATTTTATCAATGAAATTTCTCCCTTATTGTGTTAATAACATATAATATAATCACATAAAATCACATTAGGAAACATAATGTCACATCATGATTAAATAAACTACTAAATTTTATCTATCCTTTAAAGATAATTTTTCCACTTATGTGATTTGAGTTTCGAAAATCTGACATACACAGTTGCGATCAATAAGCTATTTGGAGTCCGATAGAAAAAACTTAGTTTTTGGTGAATAGTAACATACCCTTATGAATAGTAATGTTTCCCTTATGAATAGTAATATTACCCTTATAAATAGTAATTCGGACGAGTGAATGGGAACCTTGAAAATGATAGCATAAATAAAATTTATTCATCCTATAAGTGACAATATGATATAAATATATTATAGTGTTGGTATTTTTATAATTCATGAATATTTAATGACTCATTCAGTTATTTGAAAAAAAATTATTTTCCTAAAATGTATTCAAAAACTTTTATTTGGATGTCTTATGATTATATGGTAATTATATAAGACCTTAAGTAATGTTTCAAAGTGTTAGAAAAATAGTTTTAATTTTAAAATTTGTATTTTTATAGCAAATTCTTATTTTAATTAAAAATTAAATTAATAATATTTAGAAAATTATTTTCATAAAATGGAGTCCATTTTTTAATTCAAAAATTCAAAAAATGGTTATGGTGAATTTTTGAGATTTTTCTGAAATACTTGAATTTTGTGAATAATGAAATTTGATAATTTACAAAATATACTAAATAAATGAATTTCTACATAATTCTTGAGTCATGGATGATGTATATAGCCATTGGTTCTAACTCCCACACCATATTTACTTTATTTCTTCCTATAATCATCACTATTTCTTGTCGTGAGGAAAATTAATAAACTAATGAATTAAATATTGAGAAAACACCCCTCTCCTCCACTATAAATACCACCCTCAAAACCGCATTTCCTCACACATATCAAGCCTTATACCTACTAAATATTCTACTTAAATCTCTTCCCAAGCTCTTAACCTATTTATAGAAACCCTTGATCTCATAAACATTCCAAAACCACTCCCCTAGAGAGGCTCTCAAAGAAGATATATTCAAGAGGTAGTTTTTATCTTTTTTCTTTCAATTTCCTTTCAAATTTGATTTATTTTCTTCTTTTGACCTCAAATTATCTTATCCAAATGTCATGATAACTAAATTATGATTTATATAATGGTATTATATCCAGTTAATGTAATATTATTCATTATACTCCTCCCTCTCTCTATTTTTTTTATAATAATGAAATCATCACCTGTGATGTGTTAATCTCCCTACATCATGGACAATGCACATCCATTTTCCTTCAACACCTTCAAGGATATCAATAAAACCATTAAATGGTTGAAAAAATATTTTAATATGTATTTTTGAAACATTTTATGTTCTGTAAACAAGTTTTATACATAATACTAAATGATTAAACAAAACATGTTTGTTGTAATCCAAAATCCACCCAAATTAATAAAAAATGATCATCATTAAATTTTAACTAATGATTCATCCTAAAAAAATCATTATAAGATCATTTTAACTCATTTAATATCATTAATATCATGTAATAGCAATTTTTTATGTTTATAATCGTTTTACATGAACTTCCATTCATGTGTACAAGGGAACAGTTCATGAAAACTAAGTAAAAGAACACTGCCGAACAATGAATTTAAACTCTATAACTCATCCAAAGGCCTATAAAAGAACATAATAAAACTATAATGAATCATAATAATATTAAATATGTTCTCTAGTTGTTAATTAATTAATCTAATGTGATTATATAATACATTAAAGTGAAGAAAGAATTTAGATACAATGTAAGGGGAATTCTCGAACCCAACTTTCTTTCTTCAAGTTTTCCCTTTTTCACACCATTTTTGGTATTTTTATTCATTAAAAACAATTTATTCATAATTATATTACATTTTATGTGATATACATGTTTTCCCTGGGAGTTTATGTCAAAAATAATGTTTTTCAAAAGAAAAATTCTTTCAAAAACACACCTTTTACTTCTCACTTAAGGTTGATGGTCCTTGTATCCAGTATGTTATTCCATCTTTCATTTAGGGGAAAAAAGTTTATGAATTTATGATTTATGATGTGAAACCCATTACTTTACATGATTTTTTTATCTTCAATATTGATAAATGTTCTATGTGGCATGCCTGACAATGTAAATGTTATGCTATGACAGGTGTACCCAAAATTATATAGTGCAATGAAAATGTTATGATGTGACAGATGCACTTGGAATTATATAGCACTCCAATACATTGGCTATTTTGAAGAAACTCATGAATAAATTGAAGTATTCATGAAAATTATTCTATATTTTTTCACAACTATGTGTGGTAGATGACAACTAATACATGATGTTTCATTTTTGCGCATTGCCACATTCTATGCTATTATCTAATGCTTATTCTCATGATGATGATGACGATGATGTTATGATTATGATGACCCATGTTAAATTAATTCATGTTCATATATATCCTCTTACTGGGATTTTAGATCACCCGTTTGATGTATATCCTCAGGAAACTACTTGTAATAAGGAGAAGTAAATAGCCAATAAGAAGCTAGAGAAAAAATAATTAAATAAATGTTTTGTGTTTTAAATATTATGTATGGTCCTAGTTTGCCCAAGATACTAAACCTTTGGATACTCGATTTGTAATATTTTTCTATTTTTTATCATTAAAATGATGTAAAATTAATCTATAAAAAGCTGGGTCATTGTAGTTTGTAACAGAAGCACGGTTTATTTATTTTGGGAATTAGGATTACCGAACCTTAGTGAAAACCATAGTATGAGACTAAGCATATGTAACAACAAAAGAAGATTTTCTAAATGCAGGGATCCCATAATATATGATTTTGGTGTTAATTTGACAAATGAATAACTTATTTATTCATGAATTTTGGAATTATGTTTTCTTTTAACCATTTATATTTTAGAAAATGTTGGGAACTAGGAGAAACCATGCCAACAACCCATGTGAGGGACAATGCTGAAATTCTCTGAATGACATTACCAATGCTTTGGAAGGTGGAGTTCAAAAATTCATGGTGATGCTTACCCAGTTTTTTGAGGTTATAAATAATAATCTGAATAATGTGGAACACCCTCCTTCACCTAAGAGGGAGCAACTGGCTGTTGAGTGTTTTATGAAGAAATGACCACCAAGATTTAGTGGATCTTCTGATACACTAGTTGTGGAACAGTGGGTCAAATTGATGGTGAAGATATTTTCTGTGCTTCATTATTTTGATATGGATAATGCGACTCTATTCATTTATCATCTCGATGGAGAGGCCAACCAATTTTGGGATTTGATTAAGAACTCGAATCCGAGAGACAAAATTGAAGATATGGAGTGGGAAGAATTTAAGATAATGTTTATAAACAAGTATTTCCCATGGAATCTTCATACAACGATGGAGAGAGAATTTATAAATCTAAAGAAAAAGGAAGGAGAATATATAATATCCAATGAATTGAATTTCACAATGCATTCAAGGTAAGATTCAGGATTTGTTATAAAAAATGATAGAAAAAATGATATATTCTTTAGTGGATTAAAACCACACCTTTTAAAGGCTCTTACAATTCGAGACTTTTGAAGTTATGAAGAGTTTTTCGATGTGCTCTCAAAGTGGATATCGAATTTGTAGAATGGTCCCATGTCCATGGTCATAAGAAACAAAATATGGAGTTTCATTCCATATGATCTAATGAGAAAGGTAGAAATAAAACTCAATCACCCACATGTAGAAAATGTGGGAAGAAGCATCATGGGAATTTCTACCAAGGGATAGGGAAATGCTTCAAGTATGGGAGAGAAGGCCACCGATCTCAGGAGTGTCGAAAAGTCATGAGATAACTAGAGACTATAGTTGAGTAAAGGAGACCACCGCACATGGTCCAATTCTACAACTGTAGGGAGAAAGGGAACTATGCAAGCTAGTGCAGTAAACATCGAGCCCTTGATGGTAATCAACATCATCGTCCACCAAAATAAAAAATAGAAAGGGATGGATTATTCCATCACTATTTTGGAAGTTGAGCAGTACAATTAAGTAGTACAAGCTAAACTTACTATTCACTCATCAATAGAAAAGTCTTATTTGATTATGGTTCTACTCATTCCTTTATATCTTTCTAGTTTTCTAGAACTATAGAATCGAAGTCTTAAAACCTTAAAATAGAGATATTTGTAAAAACAACAAGCAATGAAATCATTTCGACCCAAGTGTTGGAATCTTCTCCTATTAGCATATGTGGGAAAATTATTCCAAAAAATCTCGTGCTACTTCCCTTGGATTAATTCAATGCTATAATGGGAATGGATTGGATCTCATTATTTAGAGCACATATAAACTATTAGGAAAAGCAAATATCTTTTTATATTCCGAACCATCCCATGATCCTCTACAAATGAAAGGAAGATCATGAATCCACTTTAGAAAATACTTCAATGGTGTGGGTTTTGGTTCCCTATGAAGAAGCATACCTCACTCAAATGGTTGAGTCAAAGGAAAGTGTTAACCATGCAAAAATTTGCATCGTTAGAGAATATTGTGATGTATTTCCCAAATAGTTACCCAGATTTCCCCCATATCATTAGGTAGATTTATCCATATAACTCATACCCGTATTTACTCCTATATCAAAGTGTCCCAATAGGATGGATCCTATTAAAATGGAGGAGTTAAATAAGCAGTTTCAAGAGCATTTTGAAAAAGAGTACATACACCTTAGGGAATCACCTTGGGGTGCACCGATGCTCTTTGTGAAGAAGAAGGATAGATCAATGCATATGTGAATCAATTATTGGGAACTCAACAAGATCACCATAATGAACAGGTATCCTCTCCCAAGGATTGATGATTTGTTTGAACATCTTCGAGAAGCTAAACACTTCTAAAAGGTGGATCTTTATTCTAGATATCATCAGTTTAAAATGAAGAGGGTAGATATTCAGAAGACTATATTCTGTAGGAGTTATGGGAACAACAAGTTTCTGGTGATGCCCTTTGGACTTACTAATTCCCATGAAATCTTCATGGATTTTATGAATAGATTATTTAAACATTACCTCTACAAATTTTTGGTAATTTTTATCGATGATATTATCATCCTCTACAAGAGAAAGTAGGAACATTAAGAACATCTAATACTTGTGCTGGTGACATTGATAAAAGATAATTTTTATGCCAATTTCAGAAAGTGTGACTTTTGGATGAATCAAGTCACCTTTTTGGGACATTTAATCACAAGTGAGGGAATTTATGTTGACCCTTGAAAAAAAAGGTGATTGAGGAATGTCCCAGAGAATCTAGTGTCAAAGAAATCTATATTTTTCTTAGACTAGCTTGGTAATACTGACATGTCTTGAGAAATGTATCACGATTATCAATCCCACTATCTAGTTTAACAAAGAAAGGGGTAAAATATATCTGGATATAATAATATTAGGAAAGATTCAAGGAGCTAAAGAGTATGTTGATTACTACACCTGTACTCACATTACCAAAAAGTGGATAATTTTTTGTGATATAGAGTGATGCTTTGAAGAAATTATTGGGTTGTATACTCAAGGAAAATGATAATGTGATAGCCTAAACCTAATGGATGTTGAAGATCCATGAGAAGAACTACCCAAACCATGATATGAATCTAGAAACTATTATTTCTACCTTGAAAATCTAGAGGAACTACCTCTATGGTGAGAAGTGTGACATATATACTATTCACAAGATCTTAAAGTATATATTCACACAAAAGGATCTCAACATGCATAAAAGGATATGGTTAGATCTAATAAAAAACTATGATTTCTCTATTTAATATTATCCTAGAAACTTGAATAAGGAAGATACAAATCTTAGTAGAAAATAACCTGATACTCTATCCATGTTACAGATTGAGAAAGACCCTATCTCATGGATATGCATACCTTTACTAAATGATTTACAAAAAATCAATCCAATAGAAGATTAAGGAGGCACAAAGGGATGATCTAGAGTTGCAAAAGAAGGTGAACATAGTAATGGAAGGGAAACTGCAAGAGTTTCTTATCGATGATGATGGTGTGATTTGGTTTGGAACAAATATTTTTGTGCCTTCAAAACCCATGATAAAGAAGGATCTATTGGAAAATGGACATAACTCAACTTTCTCTATCCATCTTGGTAGCAACAAGATGTACCGAGATCTCCGAGAACAATTCTGGTGAGATAACATAAATAAGTAGATTGCGGGATATATATCATGGTTCTTGATATGTCAGCAAGTTAAAGCAGAGCAACAAAATTCCAAAGAGATGATGGAACCATTACCTATACCCATGTGAAAATGGGAAAATGTCACTATGGACCTTATCATGGGTCTCCAGAAGACATCCAAATTAAATATTACAATATGGGTTGTGGTTGACCAACTCACTAAGACTACCCACTTTATCACTATTTAGGAAGATCTATGACTTGAACAACTTTCAAAGATATATGTAAATGAATTGGTGAGACTTCATGGGGTTCCACTCTTGATTATATCATATTTTGACCGAAGGTTCACATATAAATTTGTGTGGTGTTTCTAATATTCCCTGAGTACTAAATTAAATTTAATCATGACCTATCACCCCCAAAATGATGGCCAATCTTAAAGGACTATTCAGACACTCGATGATATTCTAAGATCCTGCTCTTTAGAATTCAAATGCGGATGGGATCATTATCTCCCATTGGTTGAGTTCTCATATAACAATAGATTCCACTTAAGTATTTTGATGACTGCATATAAATATCTGTATCGAAAGCGATGTAGAACTCCAACCTATTGGTATGAATTTGGAGAAAGAAATCTACTTGGACCTGATCTTGTTCAAGAGATAACATATATGATTCAAGTTATCCAAAAAATATCAAAGCTAATCAGAGTAAAAAAAGAGCTATGATGACAACCATAAGAGGTAATTGGAATTAGATTTTGGAGATATAGTCTTCCATATAATATCACCATGGAAGAGAGTCATGTGGTTTGGAAAGAAAGAGAATTTAAGCCTAAGGTACGTTGGCCCCTTTGAGATCCTTGACCGCATAGGATCTATGGCCTATTGGCCTACACTTACACAAAATATGGATGAAGTTCATGATGTGTTTTATGTATAAATCTTGAGAAAGTACATACCAGATCCCTCTCATGTACTAAACTCAGAGGTGGTATAGTTGGAAGATAATCTATCTTATTAGGAGCAACCAGTAAAGATTCTGGAATGAAGAGATAAGGTTCTATGCAAAAAAGAAAACCCACCTTGTCAAAGTTTTGTGGAGGAACTATATGTATGAATATGAAACTCGGGAACCAAAGGATGTGATGAAAGATAAATACCCTCACATGTTTATGTAAAAATAAATTTCAAGGGAAAAATTTCAAAAGTGGGGAAGAATTTAAGGAACCAAACGTTTATCAATGAAAATTCTCCCTTCTTGTAGTAATGTACTATAGTATAATCACATAAGGTCACATTAAGAAAAACAATGTCACATCATGATTAAATTAATTAATAAATTCTATGTTTCCTTTAAACATAATTTTTCCACTTATGAGATTTGAATTTCAAAAATTTGACATACACGGTTGTGATCAGTAAGCTCTTTGGAGTCTGATAGGAAAAACATAATTTTTGGTGAACATGAACATACCCTTATAAATAGTAATGTTACCCTTATTAATAACAATATTACCATTATTAATAGTAAATTTTCTAAGTGAATAGGAACCTTACCAATGATAGCATAAATAAAATTTATCTATTCTATAAGTAAAAATAGGTTATAATTATATTATAGTGTTGGTATTTTTGTAAGTAATTTATATTTTAATAATTTAAATAAATTTATTTTCTTAAAATGTATCAAAAACTATAATTTTTATATATTATGATTATATGTTAATTTTATAAGACCTTAATAAATTTTTCACAATGTTTGAAAAAACGTTTTAATTTTAAAATTTTTATTTTTCAAGTAAATTTTTATTTTAATTAAAAATTAAATTACTCATGTTTATAAATTTATTTTACTAAAATGGAGTTCATTTTTAAATTATACCAATTAAAAAATGGTTTGGGTGAATTTTTGAAAATTTTCTGAAATACAAGAATATTCGGTGAATAGTGAAATTCGATAATTTACAAACTATGCTAAATAAATGAATTTTTGCACCATTTTTGAGTCATGGAATATGTAAATGGAAATTTTTTAGAACTCATATATCTTATTTATGTTATTTAGTCATGTAATAATCATTATTTATTTTATTGAGGAAAATTAATAAACCAATGAATTAAATATTGAGAAAACACCCCTCCCCTCCACTATAAATACCACCCCTCACAAACTCATTTCCTCACACCTATAAATCCTTGTCCCAACTCCAAATTCTTCTCAAATATCCTTTTGATATTCTCCCATATTTCCATCATCCATTGGTTTCATAAAAATATGAAAACCTCTTCCCTAAAGAGGCTCTCCAAGAATATATATTGAATAGGTAATTTCTCTATCTTTTCTTTCAATTTCCATTTAAATTTTATTTCTTCACTTATCCTCATAATATCTTATAAAAATGTCATTATAACTCTAGTATGATTGATATAATAGTATTCTATCATGTTAATGGAATATTATTCATTATAATTATCTCCTATCTCTCTATCTATTTATAAAAATGAAATTGTTGCTTGTGATGTGTTAATCTACCTACATTGTGGGCGATGCACTTTGATTAACATTCAAATCATTTAATGCTATCAATAAAACCATTAAATGGTTGAAAAAATAATTTAATATGTATTTTTAACTCCTTTTATGTTCAATAAACAAGTTTTATTCATATTACTAAATTATAAAATGAAACATGTTTGTTGTAATCTAAAAACCTCCCAAATTAACCCAAAATGGTCATCATTAAATTTTAACTAATGATTAATACTCATAAAAAAATTCATTATAAGATAATTTTAAATTCTTTAAGACCATTAACATCATGTAATATCAATTATGGATGTTTATCAATGTTCTAAACAAACTTCCATTCATGTGTACAAGTGAACCATTCTTGAAAACTATGAAAAAAGAACTCTCTTGAACAATGAATTTAAACTGAATAACTCATCAAAAGGCCTATAAAATAAAATAATAAAACCATAATGAATCACACTAATTTATACAATGTTCTTTATTTTTTAATTAATGAATTTAATTTGATTATACAAGACATTAAAGTGAATAAAGCCTTCAGATACTTGGTAAGGGGAATTCTCAAACCCAACTTTATTTCTTCTATTTTTCCCCTTTTCACTCCATTTTATATATGGTTATATATTAAAAATAATTTATTCATAATTATCTTACCTTTTCTTGGATATAAATGTTTTCCATTTGAGTATATGTCAAACATAATGTTTTCCAAATGAACTCTTCTTTAAAAAACATACCTTCTAATTCTCACTAGGAATTATATAGCACAATGAAAATGTTATGATGCGACATGTGTGCATGGAAATGTATAGCACTCCAATGTATTGAGTAATGTGAAGAACTAATGAGTAAAGTTATTTATGAATTAACATGATTATATATTTTTTCACAACTATGTGTGTTAGATGACCACTAAACATTATGTTTCATTTTTATGTATTTCCATATTCGATGCTATTATCTAATTCTTATTATCATGATTATGATGATGATGTTATGATTATACTATCCCCATGTTACATTGTTTCATGTTTGTTATATATCCTCTTACTAGTATATTAGCCCTCCCCTTTTTATGTATATCCTTAGGTGACTACTTGTACTAATGAGAAGTCAAGAGCCAATAAGAATATTGAGAATAAGGAATTAAATAAATGTCTTTTATTGTAATTTTTATGTATAGTCCTAGTTTTCTCAAGACACTATTCCTTTGGATCACTGTTGTGTCATATTTTTTGTTGTTTATCATTAAAATAATTTAAAATTAATGTATGAAAAGTATGGTTGCTATCAGTGGTGCCCATGTTTCTGAGATGGTCGGCATGAAATCTGCTATGGCCAAGGAAGACTTTTGGCATTTACCTAATATCATATTCTTCTGTTTTTTAATTATACTTCTAGAATTTATGCTTCTTTAAATATTGGCATTCAAAGTATGGGTCTTTTGATGAGGCTGGATTTTCTGTAGCGGGAGCGATATGAGGCACAATTGGTTGTTTCAACTATGTTTAAAGAATGGTATGAGTTCAATTGATTGTTTTTTGACCATCCAGTCATCAAATTCTATGAATTCTTGTTTCTAACTTCTTTCCACTCACCTTACTCCTCTAGATTTGTAATAGAAAATTATTCTACCTGGGTTTCTTAATTTTTCAATTTTACTTGCCCAAAATCCACTATCTTTTAAAGGAGGTCCTTAAAAACAAAATACTCATGGGTGGGATGCCCCAAAATTTTATGTAAAGGGAAATAGTTTGGTAGATCCTCATCACTATATTTTTTAGGATTATTATTATTTTGAAATTAGATTACATTTTTTTCCAAAGTTGTGATGAAGTAGCTGGGTATTTGGTCATTTTGAAAGGAATATATCTTTCTTTTCAACTCTTAAATCTGTTTCTACCTCTGGTCTCTTCTTGACAAGGAGATCATTTCTGTTGATGCTTAGGAGGGGGAGTCCTATGATATTATGTAGGCTTTGAGGTAGGATCAGGTATAGGGGTCTGTTTAAGTGTACCTATAGAGTCCTATTCCTTTCCTATTATCCTTCGCTAAGCTGATGGGATTTCCCTGGTCATGTATTTGGTCTATGTGATGAAGTTTTCCAACTATTTAGCAATTGCGACTAGATCCTGAAACCCTCCTTTTTATTTCAAAGGGATAAAAAATGTGTGTAACTCATCATGGATATTTTTTTTAAAAATATAGGTAACAAATCTTCTTGATGGAGTAGTTTGTTCAAGGATTAAGTTAATCCTTTCCACCGAGAAAATAAATCTGAGAATCTTTCATTCTCAAATTTTTTTAATGCGTAAAATAAAAAACTATTGTCTTCTATAGATTTGAGCTAAATTAGAAGTGAAAATTATGATGAAGATCTTCCTATACTATTATAGATCAGTACAAAAAAACTTTTATACCATAAAAAGGTTGTCCCTTGTAATGATTTCACAAAGCATCTAAATTTTACTACTTTTTTTGCTCAGGGATCCCTTTCATGGGATCATAGAGAGAGACTAAATGCATCATGTGCTACTCTGGATTTCCTAATATATTGAAAATTAGAAATTTAAGATTCCAAAATTTTGGTGGAGTAGGGTTTGGATTCCACCATTTAGGGAAATACTTCTTTTATGGTTATATTGGCACACACCATCCTTCCATGGATTCTAATATAGTCATTAATTACTCAAAGGTGTTCATAAGAATTCGAGGAATATCTAGCTGAGTCGGGACCTGAATAGGTGTTGTGGCTGGAGCTTGAATGAGTGCAGTGACTGGGTGAACCATTGGTGGCAACAAGACTGGTATCTATTGTGGGTAACCAATGGTTGAAGTCCTGTAAGGATGTGCTTTATCATGATATAGATGTGTACACAGTGGATGGAATTCTTGATCTACTATTGCAGGATTCAAATATATTGTTAGTTGTTGTCCCATTTTGATTAGACATTTCCTATCTACATCAATTGTTACAAAGAACCCTCTTTTCGGTGGTGCGATAACTAGAAGTGTGAGTTGAGGGTCTACTTTCAGAGCATATCTGATAGGAAGACTGCCTCTGAGTAACTCTGCATTGAGTCTTTTCAACTCTCTCATTTCATTCTGTTACTGAGAAAATCTTTCCTCTAGTGAAAGGGATTGGCCTTCTCTAGGGGGAATACGATACATGGTATGACCCTTACGTTTTCATTTATTAGGTTCCTTTCGAGGAGGTAGAGGTGGATTATTTGAGGGGATACCCAAATTTTCAGTGAGTCTCTAGTTTTAGGTACACACACCTTCTGCATTCATTTTGGTGTGGACTGCATCATGAACATGAACTTCTTCTTCATAATCCTCTGAATTAGTCTTATGTTTTGGAGGTTCTTCAATGATTGCATTGATTACATTCACAAATTCAATGTGAATCATAGGAATTCTGTTGGAATTTTTTTGAGATCACCTTCTTCTTCAGAATCCTCTAAATCAGTCTTATATTTTAGAGGTTATTCAATGATGGCATTGATGAAATTCACAGATGCATAGTGCATCACATGCATTCTGTTGGGATTTCTGTGAGATATCCTTCTTATGTACCCTCCATGAGACCACATAATCTTCTTCATTGATTCCCTGGGGTATGTTTGATGGATAGTGACTTGAAGGGAATTCTCAAAGAGTTTAGTCAATCACTTTCCAAGTGATTGCATCAGATCACGAGATGAGATAAATTTAGAGAATTCACTCCGCGACATCTTCCCTAATAAAGAGAAAAATAATTTTTTTTTGAGGAGGGTATTGTTGAGGTGAAAAATCACCCATTTATGAGGGATGGGGTTGTACTTATTCTTCATTCACAACCCTCCAGGATTGGTGGGATGATCCTGAGGATTGGGTTAAAAAATACCCCAATCCTATGGGCTGAGTTGGTTCTTGAACTCCTGTGGATAATATTACCACAACTGCTCTTCTGATTTTACATATTCTGATCCAAACAAGGGTTAGGTGAATTATTCATAACTCACTTAAATCACCCATTTTGGAAGACCATTGTGTTATTTTTTACATTTTTTCAATCTGATGGCCGAAATCCTCTCAGAGGGATGCCAAATCAATGTTCTTTTATTCTTGAAGCAAGAGTATCTCGAAATATTCCTCTCTTCCAACATGAAGTTGTTGATATTTGGTCGAGTTCTATTCTTATTGAGCATATATCTAGTAATGAACCTATTCCATTTGTTGTATCCATCTTGGGGTAATGATATTTCATGATTCAACCTTTAGAGATCTTTTCTGGATTTGGACCGTAATGAAATGAAACACACCTTGTACATCCCATCCTCAGATGCGAACACCATATGGGGTGTCTACGATCATCTTTTGCAACCTCATTAAAGCATTAAGGAATGAATGTTAAAGGGTTCCCTACCATTTCTCAATCTTTGGATTTTAGGAATCCAAGAGAGATTCCAAGTCAATTTGGCACTGTAACCCTTCTATTACCCTGACATGAGTTTGATACTCAAGACATGGTAATACATTTTCTTTTAGGTGATGAAGAGTTTTACATATGTTAATGCAGATATAAATCATAAAATATTCTACCGAATCCTCTAGATGGATATATTGAGAGGTGGATAAAGGCCATAACATGACTGGTATGCCATCTGTAGCCATCTGTTTCCTCATGTTTAGCATATATTCTTCATCTTTCAAAAGTGGTTACTCAAACTGGTATGACTAGAGTGGATGATTCCTAATTGTTTTACCACAAGCGATGGGATTGGTTGGGGTTTCTTCTGGTATACTAGAAGGCAAATGAACTAAGTGAGTTTCAGAGAATGACCACATCCTTGTGCTGTCTTCTAGTTGAGAAAGTATTTCACCTACCAGTGACAAGGCATTAGACATGAATGGCTTGGTATTTTCAAGTGCCTCATGATAAGAAGGATTTATCATCACTACATTATCAATTGAAGAATTTTTTTAACAATGAGAATCACTAATTTGGAGAGAACGTTCACCGAAATCACTACAATGGGGAGGATGATCATGGTGGATTATAGCATTGGGAAGACCTTGTTGTTCCTTGGTCTCCTGGCCACATGAAAGGATTTTGTGGATCTCATGAAGAGATAAGATCTCAAGATCAAATAAATTGTTTCCATGAAGAAAGTCTTCATGTTGAAGTGTCCAATGAGTACCTTCAAAATTACTACTACCGTTACCATAATTTGGTAATAAGAGGTTAGGATCTTGAGAATCAATTGATAAGACTCAGAGGGCTTCACAAACTCTAGTGTCCAGTAAATCCTGATCATATATTGTCACTTGATTATCTAACCATTATTGATGAGAATTCTTCTTGGGTGTCTTATTACAAGTAGTTGGGGCCACCTACTGTGAGATGTGGTCGTCATGGGTAGGTGTTTGTTCCTTCATTAGAGTAGCCATTGTAAAAGGATGATTACCTTTGATTGGAATGGGTGTATGTTCCTAATCATGCTATCTGTATATTATGGTAGAGTTCTCCCCATAACCCTCCTGGATGAGTGTAGAGGTGGGTGTCTGCTCTGGGGTGTTATGCTGATGAGCCACCCAATTTTTGGGGACATAGTTACGTGTCCATCGCTCATGCACTACTTTCATCATTTTGATGAAATCCCGACAAGTCTTTTGGATGTGGGCATGGATTTTTATCCTCCCTTTTACGATTTCAAATATATACTTGGTGACTTTAGTGACTGGAATGGGGATATACATCCATTATGCATATGGAGTAGGTGTATGTTCCTAATCATATCCTCCCTTTCCTGTCAGTAGATACTTATAGTACTCTTGGGTAGAGTTTTGAGTCTTCTCTCTACTTGTAATATGGAATTTTCAACTTAATTATTTGCTTTCTTCTAGATGAGTCTACTGGAAATCCATATAAATTTGGAAGGTGTGTGTGCCTGCTCGGTATTTTCTGTGAAACATGGTCAATTGACTTATTTGAGTGATTCCATATGATTCTATTGGTAGGATTGGTGAGAGAAGCCAAGTGTATATCCCTGCTTGCAGGTTACCACTGTATTTGGTTGGTGGGATTCATTAAATGCCACCAGGAAAGTCTACTGGCAGGCCGGATAAAGGCAGAAGAGTGTATGTGTCCACTTTCCATTTTCCACAAAATTGGGTTGGTGGGTTTCTCTGGAGGGGGAAAAGGTATGAAACTTCACCCTATTGGATGGTTTTCCTTCCTAGTGGGACATCTTTCATGTATGGGTCTAAGGGACATGGGTTGGACAACCGAAGGTGTCACCCTCATAATGTTGAGGGTTCACTAGCGAGCGACATTCATGGCAGTGATTATTGGTAGGATCCCTTGAGAAGGACCCTTGTGTCTTTAGGATGAGGCTGTAGGTGGCCTCTGAATTCACCTCCCTAAAATATGGGAGGTACTAGTTGTTTTGTTCTATGGATAAGCTCCCAAAACAGTTGAAGATGACATTCAGCGTCATCTACTTTAGGACTACCAGTCATCATAGATCGAAATATCGATATTTCTAGTTGAGCTAAAAGGACTATCGAGTGGCCTCCAAGTTTGGGATTGTACGATTTTGATAGTACTCTCAGACCAGTGAGTTTGAGACCCAACATTGAGGATACTAATTTAGTGATGACATCCTTCGTTCTGACGAATATCTTGCCTTAGTATAAGTCAGAGAAGTCATTGGTGAAAACTTGAAGGAAGCCATTGGATCAAAGGGAGTTTTTGGAAGGAAGTGCCTAAGCATATATAAAATACATGATCATGAAAACCCTATTAAAGTAGAATATTTTTGGATAAAAACATGCATTATTGATTTCCTTGTCCATCCCTCATTTCCTTTGATAATAAAAGGGGCCTAACAGGCAGGTGACACTATCTTATTGGTTAAGGATTCATGTCGGGTTCACCATTTTTTATTTCCCTTGGATTTCACACCCCATAATGGTTTAATATTTCCAAATGGTTTCCAACGGGTTAATTTTTTGAACTAAAAACACATAATGGTTCTATATCCATAGGGACCTGCTTTCTAAAGGAATATGCTCGTTAGGAATTTTTACCCACAATGCTTAAGAACTCGCATTGGTTGAGAGGATGTGAGGTTGGGATAATCGCACCCTTTTAGAGAGAATTACTTCCTAATCCAAGACTCTCTTATTGATTTAAGATATGTCCATGAATAATTCATTAATACCCAAGTATGATGTGTGTTATCCCAATATTAGCAATAAATTATTAACATGTGTGGAATTCAGAATCATCTACATGTATTAGAGGCTCTTCATCAATGGAGATATTTGTATGTATCTGAGGTTCTCTATTGATGGTATCCACTTATATACTACTTAGATATTATTTGGTTGATACTACGATGATGATAGTTTTCTAGCCACATAGTGAGTCACTCTAGCATTTATTTTCATCCAGGTAGAAAAATGTCACTCTGGAGTTTATAGTCATCCAATCAGATGAAGGTCACTCTGGTATTTATCATCATCTTGGGAGATGAGATTTGTTTGATTTGGGAATTGAATCCATAAACGGACTTTTTATGTATCCTTGTAAAAGGAATCAGAATCCACATAGTTTTATGCCACTTGATGGGTCACATCATACCTTTTAAGGTCATGTGAGGAGGATCCAACCATATAGTTTAAAATCACGTGGCAAGGAAGTCTAGGAAAAAGGTTCCTAGTCAAAGTTTAGTATAAAAATTATGTTGAAACAGCCTAAGGAACTCGGAAGGGATATGAGATTCTAAGTTGAATTAGACCCTGGATGGGATATGACCTAGAAGAATAGGGTTGGTTTTGGGTATTGGGTATGAACCTCATGGAGGCTTCCTACATATCCCATTTGGATGGGAATCAAATCCCATGAAGTTCGTTGGTGAGGACCCATGCATATGGAAGTCCCCAATGGTATGTCTCATTGGGGAGCATATCCATTTGAGATGATAGGACAAGGGTTTATCCTGAGAAGGATATCCCCCATGAAGGGACCATGAGGTATGTTTTAACTTATGGTGATTTGAGGGCTTAAATTTGGGTTTACTACTAAGGAGGATGCCCAAATTAAGCAGATTATGATTGGGGATTATTCCTAAGGAGTATGCCCATTGATCTTGGAACCTAAGTGAGTTTCCTACATATCCTGGTTAATAAGAATCCAAGTTCCCATATTTCAGTACATCAGGTGCATTGTGCATGCTTCATTATCATCACTAACCTTTAATCCCACATGAGTCATGATCAGTGTGAGAAACAAGAGTAAGTGTAAGATTTGACAAACTACACACTTTTTCAATTCGCTGGCGGAAGAGGATGGGAATACGACAGAAGAGGTCAAGGATATGGTGGAAGAGGCTGGGGCTATGTCACTTTACCCTCTTCACTTTAAATTGGATGAGAGTGCAAGGTATGGAAGGAATAAAGGTGAAGGATGAAGAAGTGTAGAGAAGCATGACTATAACCTTCCACAAGAAAGGCTAGGGGATTAAACTAGGATGGATACCCTAAAATTGGTTTCCCAGTTAGAGGAGGATTCAATTCCATGTTTAATGAAAAATAAATTATGATCCTTATCCTCTATTCTGGGAGCTGGAGGCTTTGGGTCTCAGAGATGAGAAGGGACATACAAAGTCCTATCCTTGGAATCTGAGACTAAGAAATACTCAACACTATCCCAGGGGTAGTAGTCCTCATGACCATAGGGATATGTACCCACATGAACCCTAATAACCCTGACTGGACAACCGAACATGTGTGGGGAACCTATGACCATAGGAATACAAATCCAAATGGAAGAAACGCTAGTGTTCCACTCGCCATGATTGTTTAAATTCGGGGTCCTTGTTTGAGGTTTCATATTGATTCCATTAAGACAAGGAATCCATGGATAGATGAGCCCTGCTATAGGTGTCTTTGGAAGAGGGATCAAAGGGTGTCTCACATAGGTCTGGGGTGCTAGTGCTTGACATAGGTAATCCATGAAGGTGGGTCATACAGGGCCTAGGTGGAACTAAAAGTACATAGCATAGTGGTATAGGCATGTGCAAGATGGATATGCACCGATTAATGGGATACTAGGTTGATAAACATTGGATGAGGCTTTATCCAAGAAACCCTGGGTCTCATTTGGTGTTCCTAAATTGGTCTCATGTAGGTCCCTGATTGGAAAAAGAGACCTTTCACATTCAGTTTCTCCTTTAGGGGAGAATGTTTCTCATGCATGTGTCTTATGTCTATAGTCCCTAAGGGGACTTTTATCTTGACAATCCCTATAATTATCTCTTATCTCATATTTTAGAGAGATACCTGATAAATTTTGAGAGACCTGGGAAAATAATCTATGCCATGAGAGCTCCAGGGTTTCTTCTGATTTTTCATCTATTGAAGTGAGGACCCTAAGGGTTATATTTATAGGAAAGAAGGGGACTTAGACGATAGACGTTTTCCGTTCATGTCTCCGGCCTAGGTCTACGACACAACTATCCCTCATAGGGGTGGAAAGATAACTGGTCCACATAGGTCCTCAGTGCAAGTTCCTGATGGTTGTGTAATGCACATGGGATAAAGAAACATCTAGGCTGCGTAGGTGGAAGGCCTACCTACCCGATGTAGGTGTACCACACTGGTGGTGGTGGTGGTGGGTGGGTGGGGGGGGGATGGTTGAACCACCTTGGGGAATATACTTCTCTATACTGTGTAGGATGCACCCCACCCCTTCTTTGGATTAGTGTTGGACTATGGTCCATGACCTTCAGGCAGGTGCCTTCACTACAATCACTGACCCCCATGAAAAATGGAGAATCACATTGATATCTTTTTGAGCCCAGTCATTCAATTTTTTGGGTCATAGTACATGGAAATCCAATATTATACTTCCTCAATAAAGGGATATTTTACTCAAAGATATCATTTAATGTCTAAGTGAGGTTAACATCATCAATTCTATGGAAAAGTTCAGGGAACACATTTCATGGTGTCTACAATGTACATCTGTTTCCCCCCAGAACATGTGTTCTGCTTAGGAATCACTACTTTAGGATGGTTTACATCATATTTATTTATGAAAATAGAAACACACAGTGGTTTCATATCCAAAAGGGGAATGCTTTCCAAAGGCAGGAATTTGTTAGGTTTGTTGACCTATGATGCTTAAGAACTCACGTTGGTCGAGAGGATGGGAGGTCAGGCTCATCACACCCTTTAAGGGGGAATTATTGCCTACTATAAGACTCTATTATAGATTTAAGATATGTTCATTAATCATTATTAATTTACTAAGTGTAATGTAGGTTTCACTTGAAATTTATAATAAATTATTTTTCATGTGTGGAATTTAGAATCATCCATATGTATTCGAGGTTCTTCATCAATGGAGATAGCTACATGTATTTGAGGTTCTCCATCAATGGTATCCTCTCATATACTACTTATAGATTCTTTAGAAGTTTTTACGATGATTCTGGTTTTTAATCCACTTAGTGGGGCACTCTAGAATTTATCCTCACCCAGGGAGATGAAAGTATGTTTTGATGTTGGGATCATACCCAGAAATGGGATACCTACATATCCTCATGAAAGGAATAAGAAACATCAAAGTTTAGTGATGTTTAATGGGACACATCATACCTTTTATGTTTTTTTTCATTAGGAACCAACCATATAGTTTAATGTCATGTGGTAAGTACGTCTAGGCTGAAGGTTCCTAGTCAAAGCCTGGTGTGGGACTTATGACTAATCATCCCAAGGAATCTGGAAAGTATACGAGTTTCCAAGTTGGATTAGACCCTGCTGGGAATGTGGATAGAAATGAACAGGGTTGAGTGGGATTGTGGGTTTCAATTTTAGGGAGGCTTCCTACATATCCCACTTTAATAAGAATCAAATCCCATGTAGTTTGGTAAGTCTCAAAGGGGCGTATTCCCCTTTGAGATAAATAGTTTGGGGGCTTACTCCTTAAGAGGATTCCCTTGTGACAGGGTCCTTGAGAGATTTCATAACACAAGGATATTCAGGGGGAATTAATCCAGGGCCTATTCCTAAGAAGGATGACCAAAATAAGGGAATTAAGGTTGGATTCTTCAAGAGGATTTCTATTGAGATTAGGCCTAGGGTGAAGGCTTCCTACGTATTCCCATTATGGTGGGAATCAGAGTTCTCATAGTTTAAGATATGAGGTGGATTATGTAGATGTTGTAATCATCAAAAATCTCTAAGACCATGTGATTCATGCTCGGTGTGATAATTAGAGGATGTGAAAGATTCAAAAAACCACATACTTTCTCCTCTGCTGATGGAAGAGGTTGGGCCTACAACAAAGGAAATAGAGGCGACGATGGACGAGGGAACATAGTAATGAACCTTTCAATGTGGAATGAAAGTGAAGGTCATTAGGTATAGACTAAAAGTCTAGAGGATTAATCCAAGAGGGATGACCTAAATTGGTCCCATAGTGGAAGGAGGATATCATTCCCTATCTCAAAAAGAAATGAAAGCGTAAACTATACCTTCCCTACCAGGGAAATGAGGTTCCAAGTATTATAGATGAGAAGGGGGGGACATTGCCCGAACCCTAATCCTCTAAACTAGGAACTTCCCAACACTTTCTCTAGGGTAAGGATTCATGTGAAGGTAGATATACAGACCTAAATACACCCTATGGATCTTGACTCCCTCATAAGAAAAATGTTGGAAACCCATGACAATAGAAATATAAACCCAAATTCAAGACACACTGATGCATCTATCCCAAATGTTTGGAAAGTCAGGAGGTTTTAGTGGAGGTTTCAACTTGGTCCTTTTTAGAAAAGGGATGAGAGGAAGGAGAATCCCTACCATGAGTGGTTTCAAAGAGGGTTTAAAAGGTAGCTCATATAGGTCATGGGCATAGGTACTCAGCGTAGGTGTACCGCATAGGTGTGCCACATTGGTGTCCTGCGTAGGTCCTAGGGGGAACTGAAAAAATTCTTAACACTGGAGGGATAAGCCTATGAAATCTTGATATTCCTTGGGTAATGGACTAGGGACAACAACACTTGGGTGAGGTTTTAACTTAAGCACCCCACACATCCCTTGAATTCCTTGGAAGTATCCAGTGAAGGTATTTTCTTAATAAAGGGACCTTTTGTAGATGACTTTTCCTTATAAAAGGAAGGCCCTTAATCAGATTTTTGTATTAAAAACTCTGAAAGGACCTTGATCTTGCTTATCCCATCTAATGATATTTTTTATCATATTTTTTAGAGAAAACTGAGAAAATATGGGTACCTCAGAAAATTAATTTTCAATGTGAGATTTAGGAGTTCTTCCAACTATTTTATTTTTTAAAATGGGGAACCCAAGGGTCCTATTTATAGACAAGGAGGGGGTGGTCGAAATGTGGTTGTATGAGTAGGTCTTCAGTGTAGCTCCACAACATAGTTCCCCCACATAGGGGTGCATAAATTATACTTACATGTAGGTCCTTAGCATGGTTCCTTGGCACAGGTCCTCAGTATAGGGGTTGTGCATCAGGTTTCACAGGTAGGACCTATGTTGGATGCTTGATGCATAGGTGGTATGCGTAGGTGTACTGCACAAGGGGGGCTGGTCGAACCATCTTGGAAAACATACTTCCCCATTATATTAATTATATAAATCTTTTAATTAATATATATATATAATTAAATATTATTTTTTGAATATAAATATGATATATTTATATATATTGATTATATTTTTTTATTAAAATTTATTAAAATATTTTATCTATGTTAGGAAAAGAATTGATAATGTGTAACCTTTATCGGCGATAAAAAATGTACTGAAAAAGGGTATACATTTATCATTTCTTTTTTAGTGATGATAATTGTAACTTTTGTCATCAATTTTAGCTAGTGTTGATTAATATTACCATTTTATTATCAATTTCTCTTTAGGGATGATAAAACTAGTGTTGTATATCACATGATATATGGTAGTGTGGGCCTCTGAACCATGTCATATTATTTTTCCTAGAGTTTCTACACTTGGTCTTGGTACATTGGGACATGTATATTTCCTTAGGACTTCTGGCCATTGGGTCTCTAGGCCACTTTCAGGGATATATGTGACATGATGTTCCCAAGAAAATGTCTCGATGAATTTGGAAGGTGGTATAACACATTTCATGCAAGGGTCATCAGGTGGAAGACCTCGGAAGAGAGATGGGTATGTTGACACCCATCATTCAATCATCTATCATCATTCCAATGAGGGATGGATGGATAGCTATCAATGTGGATTTCTAAATGGTGTTTCAATCACATGATTTAGAACATTTGGTTGATGGTGCAGTGAGGGATGCAAAATCATCGTTAGGTGGGAATCTTGAAAGAGATATGGGTGTTCCAAAACTTATCACCTGGTCCTCCCCCATATGCTAATGTGGGTTAGAGGGGTACCTTGACACATTGTGTTGGACCATCATGACGCAACTCTTGGAAGTGGGGGGGGGGCATCGTTGACTGGAAACATGAGTGTAGTTGCTCTAACAGGGGGTGAGAAATTTGATTGGTATTTGACATGAATAATGCTAACTCTAAGGCCTTCATGTCATCACCCTCATAATGGGTGTAATCTAGGTCTGTAGGTCAATGGGTCCTTTGAATCATGTAATGGAATTTGTGCTAGGTATTTCATAAGGAAATGTGCTTATTATCCTACGGGCCACGTATTGGGTTCCCCCTCATCCTAGACTAAAGAGGTTTTTTTTCTTAATAAAATATGGGTTGACACACAACCTATTTAATAATAAAATATTTATATGTGTGTGTCAATAAACAAATATATTTTTATATGTATATTCTAATATATGTAAATAAATACATATATGTAAATATTTGTGTGTTTAAGTTCAAAATATAAATGTTTACATGTGTGTGTCAATATATGTGTGTATGTGTGTGCATGTGTCTGTCAATATTGTGTAAATACATCATATAAAATGTATTTTTATAAATATATTTTTATCATTAAATATAGTATATAAACATATTTATAATAAATTTTTATAAATACATTATAAAAAATTATATCTAAATATATAGTTATATGTAAATATCTAAAAATATATATGTAAATATATAGACATATCAATATATATGTAAATATGTATAAAATTTATATCTAAATATACAATATATTGATATATTTTTAAAATGTATTTAAAAATGATTATATAAATGTATATAATTATAAGAATAAATATATAAATAAAAATAAATTATGTATATATATAAATATATATATCATAAAATATTAATCAAATATTAATGGTGTTGTGATAAATGCATAAAGCCTAGAAGATAGAGGTCATGGGTTCTATTTCAGGTGCGATCAAGGCTGAAGTATGTAAAAAGTACTAATAAAGGGGGTATAAAATTCTAATGGGTGGGGGGTCGAGTAAGTATGTGGGGTGGGTGTATGGGGAGAACATAACATTGATAGGTATGAGAGTATTGATAAAAGGGGTGGGTTAACCCAGATTTTTATTTTTTATTTTTGAATTTTATCAGTGCTAAATAAAAGAGCTGATAAAGGCCACCTTTATTAGATCTTTTGTTAGCACAGATAAAAGTCATATAATTTAAATTGAGATTCATCTTTAAATATTTTTTTTATCATGGACAATGATCTTTCTATAACTTTTAATAGTATAAACTGTAATAGTGTTATAAGGACCTCACCTTAAACATTACATATTCTAGTGATTTTAAACTATAATTCTATGTCTTTTTTTTCAAAGATGTTTTAGGTTTAGTTTTTTAGAGAATTTGGAAAAACCATTACTTAGTAAATCCATACATTACAAGTATAAACTTATTCACAATATCCATTTTTTTCATAAAACAAAAGTATTTAAATAAAACATGTTTTCTCTTTATGAAAGATCTTCACAATTTTCTCCTTGATATCATCCTTATCTCAAGTCCCCCTTAAATCATGTGAAAAACATTTTAAAACATAGGATGTGAAAAAAAATCTCAGTAAGGGACATAAAAAATGGAAAACATTAGTGTATTGAAAATCCATAAAAAATCATAAAAACATACCTTTTTATTCATAAAAAATAAATCATATTTTCAAAAAGATCAGTATCTTACCTTTTGAAAATATATATATTTTCATGAAAAATCATTATAAAGAGTCTAAAATATAATCATGTAACTTGGGAAATCATTTTATATATAACTCTTACTAATGGAGTAACAAATATATCCAAACTCCAACTTTTTAGTACCCAATGCGTTGGAGGTTGTAACATAACCACTCATCCTTGGTTTATCCCAAAACCACCCATCATTGGTTTATCACATAACCACTCATCATGGGTTTATCACATAACTAACCTTCATTGGATTACCACATATCCACCCTACATCATAAAAAAAATCTTTGAACCATGACATAAACATGAATTTTGGAATATTTCATCATAAAAACACTCTTTGAAGTAATTGAACTTTTCATATTGGAATCACCTATTTTGTAAATCCATGAATATAATATGGAAATAATTTCAATTAAAAATAACCATATAAAATTTTAAGTTAATATTAAAAATATTAAATAAAAATTAAAGTCAAAAATTCTATTCATTAAATATATGTAATAAAAACATTCTTTTTGGAGAAGAAGCTTTACAAGATTATTTTTAAAAGAATGTCCTTTAGAAATATCATATCATTGAAGTGAGAATTAATAAAATTAATATCTTATGTGTATTAACTATAAATCTACATAAAAAAACTATAAATAAAAATTAATATATTCAAAATTAATTCTACACATAAAATTATCATGACATAATCAAGAATTAGAACTTTAATCTAATGAATGGAAATTGGGTTAAGAATTCTCTTACACTTTGCAATCAGTGGAATCATATGTACCATAAAAGTAATAATTATCAAATGAAAAATTTAATACCATGAATATAATGAGTTTTATGATATTATATATAAAAGGGATTTATATACACCACAAAAAATAAAATAGTGGTGAATAAGGAATATATCTCCTAGAAAAAAATGAGAAGAGAAACCCATCCCTCACGATTCCCTTTAATATTACATACATTAACCTCCTATATAATGGTTTAAGGAATGATATTAACTCATTAAAAACATTATTAGTATTTTTAATACCTTATTTTATTATTTTATAACATCTTATGACCCAGTAATTAATAATATTTCATCATTTTTATGGTTTCAAGTGCGTTCATTTCATGGATTCATGATTGGTTCATTTTTGTATAATTATTGATGTTATTATAAAATGGAATTAAAAATCTAGAATTAGAAAGAATTAGTATTAATGAACTTGAAAAATTATTTATAGTACTTATATAATTTTTATTTCATTTATGAAAATGATTCATTTGATAAAATGTCAATGTTAAATGTTTAGTTTATTTTGGCGGTTTTTCCAAACACCATGAACTAGTTTTGTTTTATTAACAATTATGAGTATATATTAGTTATGGTACATGAAAAAGGTTTTAATATACCTATTAAAATATTATTTAACCAAAATGATACTTTTATGACCATCTATGATAATGTTAATAGAAAATGAAAAATCATTATTCATGGAGATGGTTAACCGCCATAATTTGGACAATGGTTCCATTTCTTTGAATATGAGGAGATTATAAATGAAATTTACTTGGGATATTCCATTGGAAAAATAAATATATATTATATAAATTATTCTATATTTATCATTACTTTATTGAAAAATGAGGTGTGGATAAAGTAGAATAAGAAAAAAAATTAAGAGAGGTTCTTTGATAAAATTACCTCTTAAATATCACCTCTTTGAGGGAAACCATGAGGACCGTGGATTTGGTCTTTTGGTGAGGCCAGAAGAAATTGGACATGTAGAGAGTGATGAATATATGGGTTTTCATATATTTTATGATATTAAATTCTTTTTATGAGAAATGGGGTCATTAGGGGTGGTATTTATACTTGATAAGGGGTAGTTTAAAGTGATTAAATAATGATAATTTTATATATAAAGCCAACCGCATTGATGTGGTATTAATTTCCATGAATTTGGATGATAATTAATTTTTTTGAGGAAAATTAGGGTATAAAAATACTTGAAACAACCATTATTTTTTTTGGTTTTAGGTATTTTAATACTTTACCTTTTAACTTTAACATGTTTTATTATTTTACTTATACCACGACAAATCTTTCTTTTTACCACAGTAAATTTTTTATTCCTAAAATTGAAAAAATCATACTAAAAAAATATAAAATTATGATTCGAAATATGGAATCCATTTAACCAAATTAAATTCACATAATTTATAATATTATATTTAAAATTAATATCACTGACGCAACAGGAAAGCATATTTTTAAAGTGAAAAGTGAAAAAGTTTAAATGTTTTTATATCCAATTTCAATATAATTTTTTTTAAATAGACTAAATTGGATTTATTGAAGTATAATTGAACTAATTATACTTTAAAACAAATTTAAAATATTATTTAACTATATAAATAAATTAGATGAAACTATAGTTTTCAATTAAAATTTAGTATTTTTTACTATTAATCAAAAAATGAAACTTCTCCAAAAAGTACCAGAATTTCACCCAAAGATAATTATAATAATACTATTTAAAAAATTTAGTTAATTTATTCAATTTTTTTTATAAAAGTGTTAAAATTTACTTTTAAAACAAGTGTGTCATCAAAGGGTGACAAAACCGCCTTTAGAAAAAATATTGATTTTTTATAATTAAAATTGGATTTATTCTTTTATTAAGACTATACAAAATATTTTATGAATATAATATATATAAATTTAATTAATATATTTTACTAATAGTGATTAATTTAATTTATTAATATAAAATGTAATTGTGGTCATAAAAATAGTTTTTTATAAAAAGCACAACCTTTATATTCAATTGGCTTTTATTTCAACTTCTTATTAATTAGTAACTATTGAGTTAATTTTATAAAAAAATTTAAACAAAATTTTCATAATTTATTTAATCTCATTCAATCCCACCATTTAAATGGCTAGGTTATAATTTTCACATTAAAATAATATTATTTTGTCGTTTGTTTTTTATCGATGTGGCGTATCTTGTAAGATATTGAACATAGTGTTTAATTTTAAAATATTATTATGTTAAATTATCTCCCCTTTAATAAATTGTTTCCTCACAATTTAAAATCAATATTGAAATACTAGGGTTTTTACTTTCCAAAATAATTTTTTGAATTCCCATATCATAAAAAGGAAAAATAAAACATCCTTTTGAAAAGTGAGAAAGAAAAATATGAATTTCACCTGAGATAACACATTCTATGTTTCCATGTAGTAAAAGATGGAAATGAAAGGGAAAAATAACTCTCATGTACTAATATAAATTTATTGAGAACATGATCGTGGGAATTTTATCCATCACAAAACCAAAAATATGTGTCGATTCAAAAGGTCGTTGATAAAAGTAAACGAGTAATGATTTTTTTCAATTTTGTTTTCTAAAATTGAGGAATTATTTCACTACATCAAATATAATACTAAAGCAACATACGTACTTGGAATGTATAATTTTATCCTTTAATTAATTTCCACAAAAATCTTATATTTTATTCAAATGAAAAGTATTCAAGATGAATTTCCACACCTAAATCATTCGAATCAACTCCCACGGATAAAAAAATCCATTAAAATGCAATTATCTATTCCTATTATATTTATTAATTAACCAAAACAAAAAATTTAGTACAATATAAAGTAATTATCTAAAAATAATAAACATTTTTATGATAAAAACTACTTTAATTTCAAAAATTCAACAGTAAAACCCCAAATTTCAACCTAGATCATTCAACAAATAACTATCCTTAAAATTCATAAAAAATATTCTTGACTAAAATTAAAACCCAAAAATCAGAAATATTTAATCACATAGCTTCAAATAAAAATTTAATATTTTTAAAATATATCAATCACTCCTAAATTCTCATACTAAAATTTAATTTCCCAAATAAGATAATAACTATGAAATGATAACTATTTCCATAAATAAATTAAATAACCATAAATTATATATACATCCAAAATATAATTAATCATTTATTTATCAAATAAAATCCCATAGTATTCTATTTACCTTAATCATACTAGTTTCCAAAAATAGTGAATGTCTTTTGAAATAACATTAATCACTTAATCACCAAATCCTTTTTCCAATCCCATGGTTATCTATATGATAAAATATATGTTCCAAAAAAGACTAGTTTTTCATTAATCAAATAATTTTACTAAAAATAAAAATATCATACTAACTAGGATATCATGTAGGCTAGTGGTAGGTGTTTCAAATTTGTCACCTTTTAGTTGGGGGTTCAATTCTCATGGACTTCTTAGACATGATGGGTTGTCACCAATCCTACGGATTTTTCTTTTTCTAAAACTATATTAATCTATTCCTTATAAAATTATAGATATGTAATAAATATCCTAAAAAATAACCTTGATATATTTAACCTCAAATGTTATAACATACCTTTCATTTTGATCCCAAAGTAAGAACCCATAATTACCTAAGCTTTAGAGATGTTATAAACCAAAAATATCGGTAATACATTTAAACTTATTTCTACTGAAAGTAAAGTAATTTTTCCTCAAATAACCTTTTACATATCATAAAATTAAGTGTAACTTCACCTAAAAAATTATCACCTTTTTATCACTTTTCAAAGGAATCAATTCCATGCAAAATAAGTTTCCAAATTTATGAAAACAAAACCTACTATAGAAAAATACATAGGCATTACATGATTCCTGTAATATTTATAAAATAACCCTATATCATAAATATAAAAACTCAATACATAAAAACAACCTTTATTCCACTTCCTTCTTAAATCATTAAGAATTTTTCATTGGCTTATTCCTTTATACATAATTTATATTATCAAATATATGAATTATATCCTCAAGATTCATCAATATCTTCCAAAAAAGTTTTTATAATTTGAATATAAGGAAATATTTCATACCTTAAATAAAAACATCATAATTTCTTTTATATTTCCATTAAATCATAAGTAATTTTAAAAAATATTATATAAGATGGAAATTAATTTTGAGATATCACTTGAAATAATTCTCAAAGAAAATATCATTTCTATTTTGATTTTTTTATATAAAATGCTGAAAAATTATAAAGGAAAAAATTTTCATTGAAAATAACCATGTAATATTGTAAAAAATATTTAATTCCTTAAGGAATCATGAATATGGAAAATCCTCTATTGTTGCATAAGTTAAAAAACACTCATTCCAAAAAAAAATCATATAAGTCCGAATGAACATATTTTAGAAAACGAAAAAAGTCTCCTTTAAAACCATTTTGTAAAAATTCAAAAATTAGTAAAAATGACTTTAAATTTTTTTAAGAGAGTATTGAAAACATTTTTCAGAACAATTTTAGGAAACATGGATATGAAAAAATTTAGTTTTAAAGAAATCATTAAGAGGATAATTTTTAAATTAAAAACCCCTATAAAAACATATTATTGAAATTAGAATTAATTAGATGAAAAGATGACCCATAAATTTTTGGGAAAAGGTGTTAGATAAGTAAAATAGTTTCTTGTAGGTGATTTGAATACCCAAAAATATATCTAAATAATTTGAAAAATATTATACAAATAATATTGATGGTCAAATCTTCTAGACGAGATAAGAAAGTTGTGAAGGATCAGTTTCCTTACATATTGATAAATGATCCTTAATATATATAAAATAACATCATTAATACATGAAACAAATTATTATATGTTAAAATTAAAATGATCCTTTAAAATGAAATATTTATAGAAACTATATAATACTTTAACCTTCAAATCATTTATACCTAAATTGATTACCATTATAAAACTAATCTTTAAAAATATTATTAAATAGGGTTTTATAAGACTTAGAACTTATAATAATCTTTAAAATTTTAAATCGTATGATGATATTAATAACTCTTAAGAAACTGTCCTAATATCTAAAGTTATCTAAAACCTGCTCTCATACCAACTATAAGGACCCATCCTTAAACATATCATATTCTAGTGATTTTAAACTAGAATCCAAATTTTTACATTCAAAAAATAATTTTGGTTTATAGTTTTATAGAATTAGGAATAACCCTTACATGTTAAACCCATACATTATTAGTGGAAACTTATAATTAGTATTGAGTTTTTTTATAAAACAAAAGTCTTTCAGATAAAATATGTTTTCTCTTCATTAAAAATCTTCATAATTTTCCCCTTGATATCATCCTTGTCTCTAGTCACCCTTATATCCTATGGAAAACATTTTAAAATGTTGTATGAGAACAAAATATGAGTAAGGGACATAAAATGGAGGCAAAATTTAGTCAAGTGGAAATCCATACACACATTTTTAGAAAAAATAAATTTTTATTCAGAAAAAGGAATCTTATTTTCAAAAAGATCTATATATTAACTTTTGAAAAACAATAGATTTTCATGAAATATTATTATAAAGAATATAAAATATAATTAAGTAGATTAGGACATAATTTTCTATATCACTCTTACAAATGGAGTGACAAATATAGTTAGCCTCCAAATCTATAGTACCCATTGCATTGGAGGTTGTAACATAAAACATCCTTGGTTTATCATAGAACCACTCATCATTGGTTTATCTTATAAACACAAGTAATTGATTTACCATTTAACCACATATCATTGGTTTATCAAATGACCACTCATAATAATAAAAAATCATTATAATAATAACATTAACATAAATCCTGAAATATTGAATCCTAAAAACACTCTTTGAACAAAATGAACTTTTCATTTTGAAATCACCCATTTTGGAAAGTCGAACATATAAAATGGAAAGAATATTCTTTTAAATTAACCATTTATACTTTTAAGGTAAGATTAAAATTATTAAAGTGACATGAAATTGGTAAATTCCATTTATTCCATATATGTAATAAAAATATTATTTTTGAAAAAGGAGCTTTAAAAGAGGATTTTTAAAAGAAATCCCATTATAAATATCATATCATTGATGTGAGCATTAATAAAATGAATAAATTATGTGTATTAATTGTAAATAAACATAAAACAAATGTAAATAAAAATTAAGATATTAAAAATTCATTTCACGCATAATATTTTCATGACACAATCAATAATTAGAAGTTGAACCCAAAGAATGAAAATTGGGTTAAGAATTCCCTTACACTTTGCAATCAGTCGAATCATATCTACTGTAAAATTAATAATTATAAAATAAAATATTGAATGAAATTAATAAAATGATATTCGTGATAAAATATATCAAAATGAATTATATACACCACACAAAATAAATTAGTGGTAAATATGGAATATGTATCACAGAAATAAAAGTAAGGCGAGAAACCCCAACCACATGTTTCCCTTTAGTTTTCCGTACTTTAACATCATATATAATGGTTTAAAAAAACTTATTAACTAATTAAATAACTATATAAATATTTTTAATACCTTATTTTTTTTATTTTATAACATCTTATGACCCATTAATTATAAATATTTCATTATTTTCATGGTTTCGGGTGCATTTGTTTCATGGTTTCATGATCGGTTCATTTGTGTAAAACTATGGATGTTCTTTTTAAATGGAATTATAACTCCAAAACTGGAATGAAATAGTATTAATTAAATTATAAAAGTATGTATATCCCCATATATTATTTTATTTTCTTTATGTGTATGATTTATTTGATAAAATGTTAATAATAAATGTTTAGTTTATATTGGTATTTTTTCCGAACACCATAAGCTAGTTTTATTTTATTTAATATTATGAGTATAAATTATTTCAAGAACATAAAACAAGTTAAAATATACCTATTAAAATATTTTTAACTATAATTATACTTTTATGACCATCCATGAAGGCTCTAATGGAAAATGAAAAATCATTATTCATAGATACGGTTAACCACCACAATTTAGACAATAGTTTCATTTCTTTGAATAAGAGGAGATTATAAATTAAATGGATTAAATTAGAAACATAAAAATAAATTATATACATTATTATTTAGTTATAATTTAATTTAGTATGAATTTAGAGAGGAGAAAGTATAAGAAGAAACAAATTAAGAGGCATTCTTTGAAAAAAGCACCTCTTAAATACTACCTCCCTGAGGGACCCCTTGAGGACCTCAGATTTGGTATTTTGGTGAGACAAAAAGAACTTGGATGTGGGGAGAGTAAGGAGGAGAGTTTTTGGAAGATATTTTATAATCTTAAAGGATTTTTATGAGACATTTTGTGGTGATGGGTTGTATGTATACTTGAGGAAGGGTGATTTTAAGTGAGTTAAAAATGATTATTTTATATTTAAAAGAAGCCACATTGAGGTGGAATTAATTTACAAGAATTTGGATGATAATTAATTTTTTAAATACTATTTAGGTTATATAAACATATAAACCAACAATTATATTTTTTAGTTTATAGGTATTTTAAGCCTTCACCTTTTAACTTTAACCTATTTCATTATTTTACCTATACCACGGTAAATCATTCTTTTTACCACAGTAAGTTTTCATGAATAAAAATGAAAAATAACTTATGATTAAAAATATTAAATCCATTTTATATAATTTACTTCACACAATTGTAAAAATATTATTTAAAATTAATCCTGCAGACGCAATGGGAAAGCTGGTTCTTAAAGTGAAAAAGTTTAAAGGTTTAAATGTTTTTACATCCCACTTCAATGAGAAATTAATTAAAATGACCTAAATTGAATTTATTAATGTATAATTGATATAATTATACTTTAAAACCAATTTAAAATATAATTTGACTATATAATTAAATTATATGACAATGCATCTTTCATTTAAAATTTAGTATTTTTATTATTCATCAAAAAATGAACTTCTATAAAAATTACCAAAATTTCATCTTAAGATAATTTTGATATAAAAATTTAAAAAATTAAGTTTATTTTTTCAAATAAAATTTATAATGGTTTCAAAATTTAGTTTTAAAACAAGTGCGCCATCAAAAGATGGAAAAACTGCCTTAAAAAATATTGCTTTTTATAATTAAAATTGGATTTATTCTTATATTAATACCATCAAACATATTGGATGAATTAAAAACAATTAATTGAATATATAACATATAAATTTAATTAATATATTTCAAAAATAGTTATTTATTTAATTTATTAAGATAAAATTTCATTATGGGCATAAAAATAATTTTTTATAAAAAACTCATCATTTATATTCAATTGTTCTTTATTTTCATTTCCAATTAATTGGTAACAAATTAATTCATTTTATAAACATGTTTAAAATATATTTCCACAGTTTATTTAATCACATTCATTCCCTCCATTCCAATTTATAGTTGATAATTATAACATTAAAATAATAGTATTTAGGCATTTGTTTAAGTTTTATGTGGTGTATCATATAAGATATTGAACATAGTGTTTATTTTTAAAATATCATGATTTTATAAGTTCCCCCACCCATTTCACCCTTCTTTATATCCTATCAATGACTCCACCTTAGCTATATTTTCCCGTAATTTTTTTTAACTTTTTCATGTTATATAAAATTATGATATCTTCTATTTTGTTCTCAAATTATTCATAATAATTGTGATAGATTTTATTTTTATATATTTTTCATGGATTTATATTTTCATTTTGAAATTCCATACATTTGGATTTCAATATTTCTTATTTTTTTTCTTTGTGTTTCAATTTATATTTCTTTTGATTTATTTTTTGTGAAATTATAATATATTCCAGTCAATATGAATATAAAATTCATTGAATGAACAATTTTATGTTTTCATATTTTTTATTTGCTTCCACTCTATTCTATCTATATTTTTTCACTTAATTGTGGAATTAAGCAGGTTAGATCAACCAATTAGTTTGAATACAAACTAATACTTTTAATTTTTATGAATTTAAATGTGTTGGTTAACCTCTCAACTTTTCATCCTCATTACTTAAAAATAAAAGTGATGATATATTCCCAATATAAAATAATATTTATTATTTTTACTGATAATAAATGTATTTAAATTTAAATATTAAATTTTGGAAATTTTCAATTAAGATATTATCTTGAATTTAATTTCAATTAAGGATCTAAAATTTTCAAAGTATTGAAATGTTCTTTTTTAATTCTTATCATGTTAATGTTGATATTAATATTTTACCATTTATTTAAATTATTTTATTATATTATTTTCTATCTTTTTCCACTTATTATGTTTTTTTAAAATAAAGTATAAATAGATTATGTAGTGGTTGGTAAATGAACATGATTTTATGAAAATGTGTTAATTTTTTTAAATACAATGTCAATATTTTATAGAATAGATCCTTAATCTATTGTTTTTTTCTTTTTGAAATTTAAATCAATGAATTGTATGTTGGGTTTCATCCATATGTGAAATATATTTTACTGCCAAGGAATTAGATCCAATAGAAGAATATATTTCTATTGTCTAGTTTTTTATTGATCAGATAACAATAGTGGAGTGAAAGATATGATGTTTTAGAAGTCCAAAAGTTATGTAGGTCAGATGATAGGATGATAAAAGTATAAAATGAGCACAAGAAGTTACCACTTGACAACTTTAGATAGATTTAGTGTGGAAAATGAAAATAACTTATGAGATAGTAACTTTTGGGAACATAACAATTAAATTAGCCTATGTTAGAGTAAACTCATTATAGTTTGAGAAGTGATCACTTTGTATTAAAAGATAGAGTTGGGGTGGTGGAAGTCTTTAACTAAAATAAGGGATTTCTATGGAGATAATATCTGGTGGACTTATCTCAAAAAATATATAAAGGAAGTGGAGGCTGGTTTCATAGGCTAGTCTCTACTATTTTATCAGGTTAGATCACTTATATTATGTGTCCTTCCTAATATTGTAACCATATTATGAATCATTTAATAAAAAGTAAATAAAAATGCCCACTATAGTGGAAGACTCACATCTGAACCATATTAACCGTGTTCTTATTTTGACTTCCTTTATTTCAATCATTTTCTTCTATAGATCTTGTGTGTGTGTGTGTTTAAGAGGTTGTGAACCGTATTGTGGTGATTTGGATATATTGTCTTCCATGTTTTGGACACCTTAGAACACGACCATTTTTTTGTAATTCATTTCATCCTTTGTATGTTTTTGAGGATATCCTCTTCAAGATTGTTAGAAGACTGTTATGATCCCAACAAGTGGTATAATAGCTTTAGTTTAAGAGTTTTATTTGGTTAAACCACAATGGAAGTAATTCAAATCTTGGTTTAGCAGCATCATTTTTACCTTTTCCTTATAGAATGTTTTTTGGTATGAAGTTCCTAATACTTCTTACAAGTTTCAAAAATTTTCACGAGTTCATTAATTTTTAGAGAAATTGATTTGGATGAGGGTAAGGTTTGGATAGAGGAGTTTAACTTTTTTTAGATTTTGGAGAATATAGATGGAGGATTTTCTACTATAGAAGGACCTTGATCTTTTATGTTTCGGGAATAACAAAAGTGCATGTGGTGGGTGTAAAATTAAAATTTCTTTTAATTCGGAGTATCTTGAAACCTCAATAGAAGATATTTAAGTTTAAATTTGTATTTAATTTATTTATATCTAAATTAATAATTACCTCATCTAAGGATCCTTTCTTCAATGAAATTATTGATCTTCTAAAAACCCTTTCAGATTACCTACATTCCACTGTAAGGATTCAAGTGTATAATCCCTATGGCAGCGATCCACACACGATCCTTTGATCTCCAAGTAATTCCAATTGATTTCCATGTGCCAGCACGGTGAATCAATTATCTTGCATTATTCCTCTTGATCGCTCAAAGATCCTTCAATCTTGAAGGAGTTATTTTCTTTCTTGAGAGGAAGAGGGGATTAATTAAAGATAGGGAGAGATAAATAGAGAGAGAGAAGTCCATTTGAAACAACAATCCTATATTCTCAATTTTCAATTAAACCGACACAATAGAAAAAACCAAGTATTTATAGAGCTTGGTTTTAGGTTAAAATATAATTTAATTATAAACTGGACCTTAAAAAATAGTATAATATTTATTAAACCCCATACCACATCATCACCATAATAATAATAATTTATGGAGTGTGGTATGTTTTAAAATAATGAATATTATTTTATCTTCTTGTAAATTAATATTTTTCAACAGATAAGGTCATAGTCCCTTCAAACTCCTCAACATTTATTTAATACCTAAATAAATATTTTATTAAATATTTTATTCATCAATTAATATTTCCAATTGATAAAACTTTAATAAAACTATTCCTCTATCCTGATAATAATATTTATTCTAATAATTATTTTCAAATAGAATTTAATTGAGATCAATGAAAGAACATAATGTGTGAACCTATGGGATTCATTATCATTGGCATTAGGTTGTATTTATTAAAGACCAAGATTAATTTCTAGAAAGGGGTGAAGACACCCAAGAGAAAGGACTTAATGTTTCAACATCAACAATCACATATAAATGTTCACTATGTAATATAATCACTTTTCATAATATATCTTTAAGTAGGTTAAACATCTATTTCATCAACCTTTGTGTTCGATAAGTATTTATTTTAATATATGAAATAAACACATCATTGCACCATGATTATGTAATTTAATTTAATGACTATATTATAATCAAATGTACATGATATAATATTCTATAAGGATATAAGGTATAAATCCTTCTTGAATTATCTGTTAATAACATGTCATTCGTGATACACACAACGTAACCTACTTATTGTCAACATATAGTGTGAATGTTATGGTAAGTAAATCTAAGTGTGTGATTAATGAAGTGATTAAATGATAATATTAATGTATAAGGACCATTATACATGATCATAGATAGGGATATCCTATAATTCCAAAACATGATAATTCTTATTGGAGGGTCTTTTCCTATAATCATTCTTCTTAAATATCACCAAGTGAGAAATTCATGATAATATGCATCATATGATTATGAGTACTCACATATTATATTCATATTCTTTATGTCCCATCCTATAATATTGTCCAACTGTAGAATTATATTTAAGAATATCATCATAGAATTTAACGGTTCTCATCATAACGAGGAACTTTTATGGACTTATCAATGTGCCAGATACCACCTGAAATTATTACATTAATGTCATGCTGAGAAATAAACAATATATAACAATATATTTTATGAAAATTAAAATCATATAATATATTTATTTTTAATAAAATTACAAAATGTTGAACTTAAGAAACCAACTCCAATGGATCTTCCATTGATGGGTGAAAATAAAGAAGCAATGAAGAAGGAGAAATGGGAGTGTATAGATAAGAAAAAACGAAGGTTAATGTTGATGTTGTTACCTAAAAAATTTATCATATCTTCTAAGAAGTTAAAAATTACTTCAATACTTATGATTTTTCTCACTAATATTTAAAATAATCTGCTAGCAATGAATAAGGTATTCCTTTTACGAAGGTCATTTGGTATGAATATGTTAGAAGGTAAAGTAGTGATAGATCACACCAAAACCTTCCCCATAACCATAAGTTGGGAAGTGTAACTTTGTGTTTATATATGTTAGAGAATTGATCTTGAATTATTAAATTAATCAGAAGGATATCCAAACATATTTGGGAAATCCTTATAAGTTTGAAGGAAAGGGGATTTCATAGCATTAAAGAGTCACAAGAAGGGTAAAGGAATAAGAATACAATGTAAGATAAAATCAATGTAAGGAGGTCTCATGTGTTGGAATTGTGGAATTAAAGGGAACTCAGAGAAAGAATACAATGATCGGAGAGTGAATTATATAAGGTATTCTTCCAGAAGTGGTTTTTTGAATAATGTATTGGGAGATAAGGGTGTTCTACTATTGAGTGCCTTAGGCTCACTTGAGTCTTTGATTATAGACTTCAGAGATTCATTTTATAGTACATATAATAGGTGGTATAAAGAACTATACTTATAGAACATGCAACAAGTTTCATCTTATAGATGATCAAACTCTTGAGATTTTGGGAAAGGGTGATTATTCCGTTCAAACAAGGAATAAATTTTTTCGACAGTTTTAAGTGAAACAAAACATCATAGGATTAAAGAAGAAATTAATTTCCATTAAAAACTTAGATGATGTAATTTTATATAAAAAATTCATGCATGGAGAAAAGAAAATATTATGTGGTTCCATGGTTGTGGATAAAAGAGTAAACGATGGAACATTTTACAAAATGGGAATTTATGAAGGTATGATGAATGTCAGAGAATAGACTTCCAAAAAGTAATGACATACCATCTGGGTCAATTGAGTGATAAGGGAATGAATACAATAACACAAACTCATCCATTTTATTAGAGAGATGAGAAGCTACTGACCTTAGGTGACACCCCCAAACACTAAAGTTTTTCAATAAATTCCAAGGGCATGACAATGAAGAGGGGGTGCATTTTATATTTTTTACACACACCCATAAACACACACATACAAAAACAAAATATAAAAAACCTAGGAAAACTATATAAATTATTCATGAGTACAACCAAATAACTAATGTTTAATATGAAAAATATTTATAGTAATAATAGAAATAATAAACCAGAATAGTTAAGACCCTAAAATAAATCAAGACTCAAGAACCAAGGTGCAATCACTACAGAATCCCAGAACCCAACCAATCCCCAATCTCTATCTCCAACACTCATGAAAAAATATATCAAGAATCACCATTAGTGAAATACTAAATATTCATTTTCCTCTATCATGAAAAACAACATCTTCCTAAACACTAAAGTGCATATGTCGGGTGTGAGTAATCATACCCAGTAGATAAAAATCCAAGACATCCCACAAATTCCACAAAAATAAGAATCAATTTAGCCAAAAATTTTATCAATAAAAAAATAATAACACCAAAGAATTTTATCAAAAATACTGTTTTTTTTATTTATAGAAAAAAATATTTTAAAACCACTTAGAATCCATAATTCAAGTTATCTCTCTGAAAAACACCCAAGCATGTTGAATGATAATCCCTATACTCATAAAAAATTATCTATACTTCACTAAGTCATCACTTGGTGATATATCCTCCTAGTCCACTATTTTAGAACTGCATTCCAAGTATATAACAATAAGTCCTCATATAATTAAAATATTAACACATTCTACATCCATGATTTTTTAAGTTCTCAACCCTAAAACCCACTTTTTAAAGGAACTAGTAAATCATCTTATTAAACACGTTGTGGGCATCACCCACAACCCAAGATTTCAAGATCAACCAGTAAGAGTAATTTTTATAAAATATTTCATATTATTTTTTCATTTAAAAGTAGAATGAATTTATTTTGGAATATTATATCTTTCTTATTATATAAAAATGAAAAAAATAGAGAATCCACCTACCTTGAATAAGTTTTACTAGAGGAAACTTCACATAATCTGCAAGATCTATAATCTTTCTTGTATTCCTCTATCGAATCACAAAAATGTTCGATAAAAACATATCTAATACCATATATCCAACCATAAAAAATTATATTTGGTGTTATATTTAAGATTGAACAAGAATATCTAGATTAGAAGTGAATATCACATCACTTACCTTTTGTTTCTATGATCAAAATATCTAAGAATAATCAAGAATAGGTTTTGGAGGTTAATAATTATTAAAAATCACCTAAAGATAGACTGGAGTTTTAGGGTAAAGAGTATGAGACTAATTATAATCTAAGGGAACTAGAATTAAAGGGAGTGGAGATAACTATCCGAATTCACAGCTTAAAAGATGAGTTCATTATGTGAACCTTTGGAATAGCCACTTATTCAAAAATTCAAATTATCTCACTTAAATTTTCTGAAAAATATTCAAAACTTGAATACAATTCCTACAAATTTCTTATAAATTATTCAAATTATGAATAACCATTCATGTACTAAATGAATTATTGTATCTAGATTATAACTTATTGCCTCTTTCCTAATCCAAAAAAAACTAACAATAAAACCCCAAAATCCAAAACTCAAAAGTAACATTATAAAACAAGAAAACACCTATAATAAAGGGTATTATATTCTCCCCACCACTATGAGTTTTTTTCATAAAAAATATAGAGATTAAATTTGTGTTTGAAGAGTTTCAATCATTGATCCAACATGAATTTCTATAATTCTGAAATTTCTTTTTGAATTTGACCATTTTTCACAACACTAATAGTAAGGAAATAGTTATCACACACAAGGTATTTTCTTATTAATAAATAATTTGAATTGGTTCATGGAGAAACCTCACATCTGGCTCAAGAGTCACACGGTCCCATCTAATCTCATGACTAAGATCTAGATAGTAAATCTTCAGTTGAAATACATGGAAAACATTAATCATGGGGGTAATTCTAATTGATATACAAGATAAAAAATGTGTTCTAAAATCTCCAAGGATCCCACATATCTAGGAACTAGTTTTCCTTTCTTACCCAAATGATTATGACCTCATCATGGCGACACTTTGAGAAATATGTGGTCACCTACATTAAAAGATAATGGGCGATGATGAAGATTTTCATTTGATTTATGGTGGATTTGGGTCATAGACATATTCTTTTGGATCTTTCTATTGAATAAGGATTATGTCATGATAAAGTAAATCATGAACCAGACTTATAAATCCTAGCACCAAATTGACCACTAATAGGGGGGATGAATAAATGGTATTATTTAGGAATTATTATTTTGAACTCAACCTATTATATTGGTTAAGGGATTGATCCATTAAATATATTATCATAGAATCACTTCATTCAAATCAATAAAAAGAGAAATAAAAACACATAGGATTTATAAGGTTTGGTGTAAAATACTCCTCCTTTCCATGACTGGTTAATCACCACAATCATATTTTCTTCATTATATGAAAAATTGGTTACTACATGGGCCATCACTATCTAATTAACATATAGTCTCACTGTGTTCAATCTATTAAGTCATTTAGGAATATTTATAGCTTCACACTACCCCACCACACATTTAAGATCTAAAATATGAAAGACCACTATTGATACCTAGTTTTTTCTTTACCACTAAGAAATGATCTTTCTCTATGAAAAAAACTGGATCAATTGGTCCTCTTGTGTACACCTTCAAGTATATATGAGTATGTATTCTCCAAAACATGTTTGTTTTCCTTACATAAAATTCCAAATCTTCATATGATTTGGTTCTCCTCGGAAATTCTAATACTTAGGAATGAAATATCTTCTACCTCTACAATGTATCCCAGATTCAAACTTCATAACTTTTCAATGCAGTGATGTATTAGGCTATCAATACTTAGGAATTATCTCACACATTACTTGTGATTTTTCATAACATTTTCACCATTTCTTACTATTTTTTACATATATATTCATAAAATAATATCATATATAATAGTTTTCGAAATGTAATTTTAGAAACTCACCTGATCATCATTAGTAGAAGCGATCACATCTTGTTAAAATTGGTTAATGGATTTCCTAATTATCTTTCATTAAAACATGTTTGAATTCCCAATTAATAATTTCTCTGAAATATGCAAATGAATTCGGTGTTTATTTATTCTTATTCTTCTATAAAATCAACTACATTAAAATCCTTTTAAATCACTATCCATATGTGTATGAACTCATTCATTTTGACGTGACATCTACTGCATGTGGTGTAGTACTCAAAAAATTATATTTTCCTTCAGATGGATCTACTTTTATCTTGGATTGATCATTTTTTATTCGTTAAATATATTTGTAGTAGTATCTTATGATTTATTTTTCTTTTCAGAAATCATAATTATGATTTTTTTTATTTTTCCATTTTGTGTGAATTCATATGAAATTATAAATTCATAAGGAATAGAAAATTCATATTCCCTATCAAAGTTATATTTCATCACCTATTAATGTAATTCAATATTGACTATAAATTCATATGCACTAATTCACTCGGTGTAATTCCATATGTGGGAACCTCTTAAAGTCTAATGATCCCCATATAAAATTTACATGCACTGAAATATATATTCTCTTTGATAATAAAAGTCACATGCACACCACTAAAGTAATATAATGGATGCAAACTCAAATTCATATGGATAGAAATGTAAATTCATATATGCACTGGGAAACTCATACATTATTCAGAATTATCTATCTTCATGCTTCAACTCAAAGTCATATAATATTTCTTATCAAAGTTTGAAAAGACTATTTATTTAGTTCTTCAATTACATACTCCACTTAGACCAAAAAACCTACTCAAATTATATTTAAATATTCTAAACCACTCAAAAATCATCTCAAATAATCTCATAATATTCATAACATAAGTTTACAACTCTTAATTACAATATCTCTAATGATCAAACCTATTTGAATGATTTCTCATATTTTCAAGTTATCATTTTATATCCCTTTAATCCAAAAAAAATCAATATTAACACTTAGAAACCTATTATGGATAGTTTCACTTCAACCATAAAAACCTATCAGTCACTTAAAGCACAACCCAAACAATCATCACATGTAAATTCTATTTTTTCTCAGGAGCGCAGAGCAAGGGATCAGTCTAGGGTGAGAGGGATGAGAGAAGGGGAAAAGAACTCGGTTTATTTCCATGCATCCATCAAGGAGAGGCGACGGGTTGTGAAGCCTAATCTGGATTTGGAGGATGGTTCTTTCTTGGACAATAGGGAGGTGGTTGGGGGCCTGGCCTTGGCTCATTTTAAGGATCTTCTGGCAGGTCTGAGTGGGAACAACTCGGGGGGGAGGGGGTATCCTACCAGAGAGTCTTTGTTATGGGAGGAGACCCCGGAGGTTGTTTCTATGTAGGAGAATGAGCAGTTTGAAGGTATCCCGGATGAAGTGGAGGTACAGGCGACATTGTGGCAGTTGAACCCGGGCAGTGCCGCGGGCCCGGATGGTTTCCCAGGGGGTTTTTACAGAGGTTGCTGGGAGTATGTGAAAGATGATCCAATTTTGGACATTCAAGATTTCTTCCATGGGGGTATAATTACTCAGATAGCGGCGGTGACGACCATGGTTCTTTTTCCTAAGAGAAAAGACCCTTCCTCCCTTAACCACTATCGACCGATTAGCATGTGTAACTTTCCATACAAAGTTTTGGATTCACTGATCAACAGACGACTGTCTAGCTGTCTTACGCGGTGGGTCTCTGTGGAGCAGCATGGGTTTGTAAAGGGGAGGTCGATCCAAGGAGCCATGGCGCTGGATCAGGAGTTGATGAGGGATATGAACGTGAAGGCTTGTGGATCTAATATGGCTGTAAAGATTGATATGAGTAAAGCTTATGATCAGATGGAATGGGGTTTCATAAATAGAGTTCTCCATAGGATGGGATTATCTGCTTGGGCATGTGACATCATATTTTGGTGCGTTAGTTCGTCGTGGCTGGAAGTGTCTTTCTTGGGGAGAACTCATGGATTCTTCAAATCTGTTCGTGGTCTGCGGCAAGGGGACCCTTTATATCCTAGTATATTTATCCTAATGCAGGATACTCTTAGTAGATTACTTAACAGGGGGATAAGAAGGGGGGAAATCTTGTCGTTCCTCTGGAGACATGGGGGCCTCTTGGTCTCTCACCTTATGTAAGTGTATGATAAAATCATGTTTATGAATGTAGGGGTGAGATCTGTGAGGGTGGTCAATAATATCCTGAAGTAGTACTGTAAAGGGAGTGGTCAGATGGTGAACCGGGAGAAGAGTTATTTCTATATTGTGACTTCATGTGGAGAGGATAGGGTGGATGGGGTGAGATCTATGTTGGGCATAGGGAATGGGTCTTTCCTTATGGAGTACCTGGGTGCTCCGGTTACTTCTGGTTGGATTTGGAACAGGTACTTTGACAAGGTGGTGAAAAAAATGATGGCTCGTATCCTGGATTGTAAAAATCACTTTTTGTCCTTTGGGGGACGTATTGAATTGGTAAAAAGTGTGCTTTCAACTATCCTAGTGAATACGATGGTGTCTACAAACGTACCGAAGGGGGTCATAAGATCCATTGACAGGGTGCTCGCTCGTTTCATTTGGGATTCATCGCTTGAGGGGAAGAGACAGTGGGTTTTGTGGAGGAAGATGGTGCGACCAATCAATGAAGGAGGGATCAACGTCAGGAGTATGGCAGATACCATGCATGGCTTACGTGCGAAGCTTGCATGGGAAATTATTAAGGGAGAGACATTGTGGGGCATGTGCATGCTGAACAGGTATGAGGCTGGCATTGCTGACCTCCTGACGAGAGGTTTTTCCATGTGGGCCGAGGTGAGTAATCTCGTCCCGACGCTGCAGCCCCATTCCCAGTGGATTATTGGGGAGGGAAGGATCCAGTTCTGGGATCACAACTGGTCAAGTCGGGTGCATGCATCCCCGGGGTGTCCAACCCCCCTTATTTCCTTTAGGGAGGCCAAGCTACATACCCTGTTCTTTAGAGCGGTGCTGGATGAGGATTCTCAAAGGGTCTTTGATTTGGTTGTGATCAACCAGGAGAAGGATGGGTGTGTATACACGCCTTCGACGTCGGGTAGGTTCAATTTGACAGAATTTTGTAGGAGTTTCCATGCACAACAGCTTCAGGAGTCGAGAAACAGAGTGGCATGGAGCAGGAGTGTTCCTACCAAAATGAACTTTCTAACGTGGTGGATCAAGTATAATTCTATCCCTTCAGATGAGAACATCAAAATTCTGAGTATTAGCTTGGCGTCTAGTTGTCAGTGTTGTAAACAGAGAAGGGAGGAGAATATGGAGCATATTTTCTTTGAGGGGGACTGGGCTCGTGTGGTGTGGAGATTTTTGGGAACGAACATGGGGTACTCTTCAGACTCCGACACCTTCGACCGGTTTTTGGTTCAATGGTATCAGGGGTGTGATGGCAATGAGAAGGAGACAGAGGCCCGAACTTTGTTTTATAATGCGGGCTGTTGGGTCTTATGGGAAGCGAGGAGTCACACTAGGTTCGAGGGAACTGCGTCCACTGGGAGGGCGGCGGTGGCGAGAATAAGGTGTATGTTGATTGAGCTGGTGGGCATTGCGGGATTTGGGGAGAATGTTCCGTCTATACTGGAGTTGAAGTCCCATGGGTTGGTGGTTAGGCAGAGGAGCTCCAGAGAGAGGGGGAGTTGGGTCCATTGGATCCCTTCAGTGGAAGGTAATAAGCTGAACGTTGATGGAGCATGTACTGGGGACATCATGAGAGGAGGGGGGGGGGGGTGCTTTGCGATGGCAATGGTAGTGTGATGATGGATTTCTCTACTAATTACAGGAGGGGGAGCTCGGTGCAGGAAGAGGCCTTGGCAGTTCTCTCAGGGGTGTCACTGTGTATTGATAGAGGGCTTGATGTGGTACAGGTTGAAACAGACTCAAAGATTGTTCATGATGCGTTGCATGGGTGAGGTACGACTATGTGGATGATTTCCTACACTATTAGACAATGAAAGGCCATTATGGGGAACAACGTCAGGGTAACTCACACTTGGCGGGAAGGGAATAAAGTAGAGGATTATTTTTCATCTCTTGCAATCCCTAGGGATACTATGGTCTGGGTGGATAATGTGTCTCCTATTAGACCTGAGGGGGTTAATTTGATTTGGGTATATGCCCTTAGGTTGCATTATTTTCATCCACCTTAGGGGGGATCTCGTTGTTTGTTTGTAGTTGAGTACTTCTAGAATAAAAATCGTAATGTTGGATGGGATTGGGAAACACTATCATAAATAATAAAAAATCATTCAATACATATTGAAATAACCTTTAACCATAAAGGAGTATCATATTTTTGATGAAAAACACAATTCAATTTAATGATCACTTTAATCTCTCCCATTGGATTTATTTTAAATACTACCACACATTTTTTTATGTAAATATGTGTGTTTCTATTTCTCACCTATTGATAATAAATACAATGAAAAATATATGGGGGTCTTCTTATATCTCATAAACTATTTTGAAACAATTTTCTTCTACCTTTTTCATATATAAAAAACAATTTATTTCACTTTAGAGAAGGATGATACCATATGATTTTCTGATAAAAGAGCCTTTAGTAAAAAAACTCTAAGTCTATATGGGATAAACATTTTTAGAAAACATTATTTTATAACCAAGGATATCAATGTTTTCCATAAACAATCATACATGTGATACATTCTCAAAAAAAATTATAGGGGATGTTTTAAATATTTTTATTCAAAAGGATGTAACCTACACTCAATTCAACAACCCCATAAAAAATATCTAATTAAAGACATATAAAATCCCTATTTACTCATATTTTCATCAACTGAAAACTTCCCTTTTAAAATATAATTGATTTTAAAAAATATGGGTTATAAGTGTGATTGTAAAACCTATTACCCTAGATTTTTATTATTGTCAATAATTTTTAGTATTCACTACATAATAGTTACATTTCATTTTTTATCTTCCTTAATGGATAAACTCAAATATTCTTATTCATGGTAGTTAGGGTACTCCATTAAGACAAACTTATTTTTTATTCCAAACATAAAAAACTCAAATTACTTCTTCAATTTACAAACTTTTAGCACAAATAATTTTTTTTTAAGGAATAAGGTGTGATCTCTTTGTTTCATAGTAATTTTCTGTAAGGTTGGGAGTTTTCACTCAAAACATGCCTATCTTTGATGTCAAAATGATCAGATATTTTCTTTTCAAAATAACTAACTAATTTTCTATGTATCTTATTTCAATGATTTTTCCTAATTATAAAGAAATATTATTTACTTTAGAGATAAAAAATCCATTTCATTTTCCTTAAAATGTCACTATCATAAAATATTCTTATAATTGTGGAATTTTCATGCAATATTTCATTCCTTGCACAACATTATCACACCTCTAACACAACTTTTATTTTATTTTTATGTCACCACCTATAGATAACTTCTCATGTGTCTCAGTCTTAAGATCTTATCTCACTTACTTTTATTAAAACTATAAAAAAATATTACAATATAATTTTTTTATCAAAGCCCAATTTTCCTAGATAGACTCTCAAAACCTCTTTGATCATGCTCAGCCTAGTCAATTTTTTCAGATGATTTCCTAGTATATTTAGCTTCTTTTTTTCCTTCTAAATTTCTTTAACTTTCTCACTGTATGAAAGATTTCTAGGTAAGTTTATCATGAAATTCTTGGCTTTGTGACCCTTCCATCCATATCTTTCAAATATTGGAATTAATTTTGTGTGGATAGATTGGATGAAAACATGTTCACAACTATTTTCTTCTAAAACACAATCCTCATTTTCTCATCATGGACCCCCCTTAGTTCACACCTTTTCCCTCTCAATGACATATTATTCTATCAAGATTAGGGTTTTTGTCTATTACTTAAAAAAAACTAATAAAATCCTTTATACTAAAACCTTCCAATTAGAAACCAAATCTATCTTGAAAATAATTGGGGTTATCTTCCTTCAATACGAGTCAAATTTTTTCCTATTAAGTAGTAGTACCCTTAAGATGTTACAAACTCCCTTTGATTTATAATATAGACTCTCATTTATCATCTTGGTTCAAAAAATTTTAACATTAATTTTTTCAACAACATTATTTTAAATATCATATATATTTGGAGACAAATTAGTTTACAATTTTACTTCCATATTTGAACCCTTCATCTCCCTAAATTGAGAAAATCATCCTTTAACCACAACAAAATTTGCGTTGTATTATATAATCTTATTTAATTCATATTGAGGTCCAAAACAATTGGATTGTGTCTCAACCAGCTCTTCCAATTTTCCCATTATTTTCTCTTCAATTTTTTTTCACAATATTCTCTTTCTCTGCCACATTTAATTTTTTTATTTTGATCTCATCAATATAGATAGTTTCTTTCATAATAAACTCTCATTACTCCTTATACCATTTATTTTTCTATTTTAATAACTTTATTTTTATTTATTTATTGAGTTTTATAACCATCTAAAGAAAATTTTACAACCCACCTTTCAACTATAATTCTATACCTGTCATTTCTTTCTCATAGTCACTACTATAAGCGTAAAAAACATTCTCAACATGATTAATAAAAATTGACTTTATCATATGGTTGGATTATTGATAATGATGAGTATACCTTGTCCTTTTTTCTAATCAAGTTCCTATTATTTTGAATGAAATTATTTTTATTTTTCTAATACTTTTATTTTTTGGTCTTATTATGTTCTTCATTCAACTCAGTATCATAATCCTTCTTATTAGGACAATCAAAGGAAAAGTTTCCGATGTCATTATAATTTCATCACCCTATTGGTAGTTCACACCATGCTTTCCACTTGAATTTTATAATTTTTTTGAAAAAGGATACAAATATCATTTAATTATTCTTCATCTTCAGGATCACATGATTCTAAATTCTCCACTTCTTTGAATTTTCATTTTCTCAGGTCCTTAAAAGTTATCCCATATTTTACCTTCTTTTTGAAAGTTGGAACATTTATCATCTCAAAAACCAATGATTATATTATGTAACTCATCCACTATAAATAATTATCTTTCTTCCAAGGATGATATTTTTGGAACAAACTAATCTAGAAAATTTCTCATTAATTTTTTAACAATGGTAGAATCATCTAACTTCCCACAAACCCCCCATATGTTGCTCACAATATCATTAAACCTTATAAATAATTCATGAATTCCTTCATCATTGATGATATTTTTGTATTAAAAAATGATCCTCCATACTTGTAACTTGGATTCCTTGATTTTGATATTTCCTTCATAGGTACTCTTTAATTTTTCTCAAACCTATTTAGAAGTATGAAGACCCATAACCTTTGTGAATACCTTTTTTGGTAGATATATCAAGATGTAATTTTATCTCTTCCCATCCACTATAAAATCTATTTTATCAGAGAAATACATAGGTTATCCCTTAAGAACCCAGGGAAAACCAACAGTTGCAACATCTCTTACCTCTAGTTTTAGTGATAAAATGTTGGGCACTGTCTTATTCTTACATCTGTGAAACTTCCTTCCACAAAAAATAGAGACACATCAATTTTGAATACAATTTTTATTCTTCATTACTCAATAACTTATTAGATCATTTTTAGGTAACCTAGATTTTATTTGATACCACTTGTAAATCCTTGGGCCAGATTGACCATTGAGGGAGGTGGATAATTAGAGGTCTTATTTTATGAATTCTTAGTTTGAACTCATCTTATTAGGCTGGTTAATGTCTCATTCCATTAAATATTATATCACAGTCTTACCTCATGCATGGTATTAATAAAATAAATCACAACACAGGATTTATAAAGTTCAATGTAACATCATACATATTGTTGTGATTGGTTAGTTTCTCCAATAAAATATTCTCCTTTATATATACAAGTGGTTATACCACAGACCATCATATTACATTAAAAAAGAGTATAACTGTGTTCTATATCCTAAGTAACACAAGATATATTTTCAACTTCACCCTACCCTACTGCATATCCATGATCAAAAATAATAAATATCTCAATCAAACACTAGTTAACTCTATGAAACATTGAAAAATGATATTTCCCTATGAAATAACTATATTAACAAGTCCATCCTTGCATACCTTAAAGTATATACAACCAAGTATTATTCAGAATATAGTTGTATAGCTTGATCGTCCTTCCATATCTTTATAAGATCTAGTTCTCTAAATAACTTAGAATAATCAGGAATAAAAATTCGTTTTCCTCTTCAATAGATCCTGGATTAAAACTCTTTATTTTCTCTTCACCATAGTGATGTGTACATCTCTAATATATTCTCAATTCTCACACTCAGTACTTGTAATTTTTGAAAATATTCAAACCTTTTCATTTTGGTTTTCTATAGATATATATTCAAAAAATAATATAATGAATAATAGTTTAAAAAAATAAAATTTTAGAAAATACATTGATCTTCAGTAGAAAAAATAATCATATCTCATTTAAATTAGTCAAAAGATTTTTTATTTATCTTTCATTAATACTCATTTTAATTCTAGATCAACCATTCCTTTTAAATTTATAAAAGTCTTAGGTGTTTATTTATCTTATTCTTCCATAAAATATTATATATGAAACTCCCTTGAAATCTCTATCCATGTGTTCATGAAATCATTTACTACGATGTGACATCAGTTGCACATGGTGTGGTACTCATAAACACTATCTTATCCTTCAACTTGTTCTTCTTTGATATTGGACTGAATCATGATCTACAAGGATTGATCATGGTGTTTGGTTCCTAGAAGATCTTTGAAAAATAATCATCAGATATATTATACTTTTATTCAGAAGTTAAAATTGTGAAATTATGATTTTTTTCATTTGAATTTATAAGTCTTACAAAGCACCTGTAATATTTAGAGTAAAAAAAAGACTATGTTCGACAACATATAGAACACACAACACTGAGTTTAAAAAAACCATGAAATAATATTATAATCTATCCATTGAATTGGAAGTAATAAATAATAATAAAGATATTATAAAATAAATTTTAATTTCATATTTAATACAAAAATTATGATTATGAAATAAAAATTTAATTTTTAGTAAATTCATTTTATTTTTAAAAATATGATTTCTTCAAAAATAATTTATGTTTCTTTCCATGAGAAAATAAATATAATTATTTTTTTTACCATTTTATAAAATTTATTTAATAAAATTAAATTAATTTTTTAAATCATAATAGAAAAATTATCTTGTGGTGAATTTTTTGTATTTTTCTTAAAAGGTTTATTTCATAATGAATAGTGAAAAATACTAAATTTTATTACAAATTTTATTTTTCATTCAACCATTTAAGAATTTCTATCTCATTTTAAAATTATTTCAAATTAAAATCATTTATATTATTTTTAATCCAATCATGTTCGTTGGAGTCAATTTCATGATTAAATATTTTATAAAAATATTTTTGGAAGTAAAATTATTTTTTTCTAAAAACTATTTTTCATTGTGTTTTTCCAGTTTACTTTTAAATTAAAATTTACCACTTATGTGTATTGATTTTTTAAAATTATATTAAATATTTAGATTCATAATTTCAAAATTGTTTACATATTTCCAATTTATTTCTATTCAATATGAATAATAACTTTAGTATTTTTTTTCCATAATTAAGAGTACATCAGGTAATTAAAGTTAAAAATAAAATTATAAGGTCTATAAAATGACCCTAACTGTTGATTTAATATTATTGGATGATTCAATTTCATATATAATAAAAAAATATTAGGTTATATTGAATTTTATGTCCATTTGGATGAGATTATGAAATTTATAGTATTTTACTTCAAGAAAAGTCAAACATGTCACACTCTTATTTTTAATAACTTTAATATTTTTAATATGAGGTTATCTAGAAGACATGTTTGAGTATAAATATTATTTTCCAATATAAAATATTTATCCACATCATTTTATTTTTTTTATTTTTATTGAATAAATATTTACCTTAAATGTGTACACAATACTAATGAAATAATTATTTAATTAAAGGAAAAAATCAAACAAATGACACTAAAAAATAAAAAATATTATAATTTTAGAAAATTAATGTAATCCATGAATTTTGTAGATGAAAATTACATTTTAGGGATTTATAAAAAAAATAGGATATCTATTGGTTTATTGATTTTATTAAATTCAAAGTAATGAATAATGTCAAAATTGAAAATAATGATATTTAATGAAAATATATTATTATGTTTTAAAAAAATCATAAAAAAATTAAATAATAAAAATTATGATAATATATGGTCTCAAAATTTATCCCCTAAACATTTATTTTCCATTTGGAAGTATTTGGATCTATAATAGTTTTATTATATTTTAATCTTTTGATAAATTCCAAAAGTACCCCTCACTTGAATTATAAAAGGGCACCTGATTCCTCACTTATTTACATCACATTGAGAAATATATAATAAAAAACCTACCCATTATTCTTTTAAACATCCTTATACAATTTCTATATGTTCTAGTACTTCCAAAATACGAACCCTATATCCCTTAAGAAGAGATCTAAAGGAAGTCCACCAAAAAAGAGGTATCATTTTTACTAACTATTTCAAGTTTATTTCTTCTTATACTTCTTATTAATGTGTTGTTTCATCCAAAATTAAAAACAAAAGTATCATATATATACTATTAAGATATTATGATTATGATATATCTATATTTTACCTTTTATACATCCTATGAAAAACGAAATCACCATGTGTGTACCTACAACTTATCATCTCCACGCAGTAGTGTAATTTATTTTTCATCATCACATTACTTAAATGTTTATAATGATGGAAATAATTGATATATATGATACTTATAAGAATATATTTATTATATAAAATTAATATATCATCCACTTCCTTGACCTTTCGATCATTGGGAAATGATATCATCGCTCATGTGTATGTATGACTTACCGTCTCCAAGAAGTGACGATACTCAGTTTATTTATCCACCATACAAGAATTATTATAAAATTAATTTAATTAATAAATATTATATCTATAAATTTAATATCATTTTGGATATTGTGTAACCATATCATAGGTATAATAACTGGAACTTACATGATAAAACATGCATGGGAAAATGAAGCAATTAACACCCGAAACAAGGGTAATAATGAAATATTATTAACAAACGAGTAATAAAATGATATAAGAGGATCAAATATGACATTATAAATATGAATATGGTTTATTTAGAAATTAATAACATGTTTAAAACCATTATACAAGAGGTTAATGTAATTTCAACTAAAGAGAAGTGTGAGGTAAGTCATTTCAACTCAAATTATACTCCATTGAGACATATTTGGTATTATGCACCTTTTTGTTTTTATGTGGTGTATATAATAACATTATATGTAATTAAAATGAATATATATTTATTTAATATTCCTAAATATTATTTAATGTTTACTCTCTTAATGATTTTTCATATTTTTTTCCAACTTTTCCTCTCTTTGGAACTTGATTCAAGTGAAGAAATGTTAAAAAATTGATCTTATTTCTCTTTTGATTGGATATGTTTTTATTCACACATATTTTATATAAAAATATTACAAAAATGTTTTACAAATCTTCAATTATTTATCAAAAGAAAGTTTTACTCTGTTTTGACATTTTTACAAAATTATTTGAAAGGCATCTTTTTTTCATTTTCCAAATGAGGTATTTTTTTACTTTTCTGAAAAAAGTTCAGAAGGTATTATTTATTAACTTATAGAAAATGAGAAAATGTTCCCATCATCATGACTAATATTTTCTTTGAATCTTACTTTACATGTTTATAAGTTTACTTTTAAATATAATGTTTGACTTTATATTTGTACAGTTTCTTTAAATAAGTGGTTTCAAAAAAAGAAAAGGTTATTTTCCTCAAGAATTTTTAAATAATATTTTAATATAGTTTATTTTAATCAATTATAACAACCCTTTATTTTAATTATTCAATATAAGGTTTATTTTATAATGATACCATACTTTGAAAAATTCTTTTACTTTTTATCATTGGATATTACATTTATCTTAAATATCTATATTATTGGTATCATAGATATGATTATTGACTAAACTATATACCATTTGATATATGCTTTTTTACTATAAAAATATTTGATTAACTGGGGAAAATATTCATAAATCAATATCCTTTATTCAATACATATTGTTTTTCATAATGCATATTTTTTATATTTTAAATTGATCATTCAATATATGAGGAATGCTTTAGACATGCAGATATGGGTGGATCCATTTGTAGACATCCCCTATATGCATCGACAGGTATCATAGGACAATTAATTTGTCCATATTAAATGGGTCTTTAGCCGTAGTTTTAGAATTTCTTGTGAAAGGTCCTACTATTATAGGTATCATCATGTATGGGATCATGACATCAAATATTAAGAATTTCATTCATTTAGAATTCAGTTATTATTATCATCCAAGATATTTTCACATTCATATTATAATTTTATGCTTTTCCTTCTCAAATTATTGATTAAATGACATGATTTTTTAGTTATTTACCTTTCTATATTGATTATTCCTTATTTAATCATAATAGTTTCTACTGTACATAATCCTTATAGAGTGTTTGATAACCCTATGAGTGTCATTAATTCCCATTGGGTTATCAAATTTAGAAATTTATTAACATGAAAAAAATGGATCACTAAACTCTAGGGTAGTATAGGATAGGTAAGCCCGAGGTTAAACCCACAAAGATAGGGTTAGAAAAAATATTAATTAAATAAATGAGACCTAAACTAATTTAAAATTGAAGAATTTAAATCTAAACTATCGAGCATTGGATTTGTGGAGATGGTGGGTGAAGAAAATATAAAATGGGTGATAGGTAGAAATGATTCCAAGTTATTGAGTTGACAAGGTATGGCATAATTAATGGAAATTATGAAGTTGTCAGAATCAGGTTTAAACGAGTATAATGGTCATGAAAAATTCTCTCCATCTTATGTTATCCTTTTCTCATGGTCAGGTACTTCAGATTAAAAATAATGGGAAACCTGAAACCTCATTTAAACACAAGGAGAGGAAAAATACAATGGTCATGGTGGAAGGAAAGACCCTAGAACTCAAATTTAACAATGGTATTTATTATTCTTAGGTAATGTTCATGCTCAAAGAAAGAATAAAATTAAACTCAATTCCTAACCCCGCTCACAATGATCGTGCAAGAAGGAATTGGTAAAAGGATAGGGTTTAAGAACAAAAATTAAATCCCAAAATTAATTGCATTAAAATATAAAATATCTTATACATTCAATTCCCCTTTATCACGCACAAACCGACACAAAGAAATCACCCACCCATTCTAACCATGAGTGGGTGTATAAAAATAATAAAAGGAAAATCCTACATAAAGTGGTGTAGCAGGTGATGCGCCTTCATCCGCAGGATTCTTGATGTCTTGATCTATCTAGAATATCCTCTAAATGGTGTAGTCAGGGGCTATATTTATAGGCACTGAATAGAGTCTGCCCGTTGTTTCTCAAGACGTGTAGTCAAGGTACACGGTGCATACCCTCAGTCTCTATTTCCTCCATGTCTGCATGCGTCTTCTGCATATCACATTCATTAATTCAAAGTTTGAACATCGTCACATTGTGTATGGGGGGGGGGGGGTCATGACATGTACTTTCTCAATCTTCATTTGTCACAAATATTTCCAAAAGAAACTCCATAATTTATGATAAAGAGATTCATGTCGTGTAATATGGTTACACGACGTGTACTTTTCATTCACATCATGTTCACATTTCATGACTTGTTCTGGAATCGGCCTTCTTCTCCAATGAAGTCACAACATGTAGTCAAGGTTTCACGATGTGTACTCATGTTCCTCTAGATTTTAGCTCCTATTTTTCCTAAAAAATATAGTGTTGCACTAATAACCATCTCTTTACATTCATTTTTTAAAAATCCTACTTTTCTTGACATAAAACATAAAAAAACTCAAATAAACACAAATTATAATGACTATTAAATTAAATACAAAAAAATACATGAGAACATCCTAAAACTAATGCATGAAATACACTTATCAGATCACACCCTTATTTTTTTCCTTTCCAAAAAATATGAATATGAAATCTTTGAATGAGTTCAAGGATGAAGATTATGTTACTTTATTATGTTCTATGTTTTATTTCCAATGTAATAAGTGATGTATGTATGTATCTTGTCTTTCAATTCTACTAAACCGATCGATCCTTGGCGATGCGATCCCTGTATCTTATGGAAAGGTAATAAAATAACTTTTGATCCTGGGATTTTCGAGTTGGGGTTGTTACTGAGAAAAATTCATATAGTGAACAAATTAATATTCCCTTTCCTATTAATGTCTTATGATATCAGAAATAAATTCTTACACTCAAAATTCATATGACATAATGTTGTACAAAAAAACCTTCAAAGTCTTATGAGCCTTATAATAAATCCATATGTTTTGAAAGTTATACACTATCTGCTACTCCAATTTATACATTCAACACTAAATTTATATATGTGGGACAAACTCAAAGTCATATGGCCATAACTAAAAAGACATACATCCACTAGGAAATTCATACACACTCCAGACTTATCCATTTTCCCGAATTAACAAAAAGTCATATGAGATTAATTATCAAACTCCTATGGGATTCCAGATCCTGTTATACAATTCCATACTCAACTTAGACCAAAACAAAACCTCCTAAAATCATCTACAAAGCTTATAAACCACTAAAAAATTATCTTCCATAATCTTATAATCTTCATAAAGTTGGATTCTAATGAAAGATTATAGAAACTTCAGTAAGCAACCCTATTCAAATGATTTCTCACATTTCCAAGATATCCTTTCATCTCCCTTTAACTCAAACATTATAATCTTACCTTGAAAAATGTTATGGAATGTTTCACTTAATCCATCAATAAATATCACCCAATTTAAGAAAAATACAAATAATCATCACATGTAAATATTATTTTGTCTTGAATCTATTCAAGTAAAAATTCTAAGTTAAAAACTCAATCCATTTACAATTTAACATGGAAACACCTTCATCACTTCTATAAAACTCATCCAATACATAATGACATCATCTTGAACCATCAAGTAATCTCAAATTATTTACAACAAATATAGTTCAATAAAATTTTAATTTCAAAAGTGAATAGAATTGAAGAACATCACACCACAATACTGTGTCATGTATAATAATGGTTAAATTTACTAAATATCTAGCATATTCGGTTTAAATATTTAAAGGAGAAGGTGTAACATGAAATTTGGGATATTTTCTTGATGACTTTGGAAATATTTTACCATAATTATTTATATGAGGCACCTGGAATGATCATTAAGGATTAAAGGAATAGATTTTATCCCAACATTGATGGAAGGGTTTGATGCTTGAAGACTTCATAGAAAATATCATTGTAATTATAAAAACATAAAGAAACATTGCATATCTATTTTTTATAGAGGAAATGAGATCCAATAAGGGTATAGGGGTTTCAAAAATATCACAGTTCCATTAAATAATTAAGTCTTGAAATAAATAGATTTTCATTACTACACCTGACTATTGAAGAAGAAAAATAAGTGTAATAAGAATAATTCTATTTTTGAATTATTTTTATGGAAGAAGTGCTTCTTTTGTATTTGATTTGATTTAAAATATTAAAATCTCACATTAAGGAGTTGATTTCATTATAATTTGAATAGGAATAGAGTAGTGAAGATGATCCTAAGAGAATATAAATTCAGGAGTTATAGATGTAAGAAGTTTTATATCATTATAATGATATAGAAGATACCTTAAAGTCCATAAACTATTGAAGTGACCATCATATCTATAAATTTACTTTCCTTCACAAAATCAATGCATGATAGAGAAAACGTGGGTGTGATCTTTAGATTGACATTGATTCCTTCCTATACCATGTAAGGATAGTGTGTCTTGGCATAGTTTGAGAATGACTTAAAAGTTTTTATCTACCAAATAATATATTATAGTGGATTCTAGTACATTGACACATTTTCATGTGTATTATCCTTGGATTATCCCTTAGTGGTGAACCAAATAAAATCCTTGTGTACTTGTGTATTACTTTTGAGTATATGTTTTTGATATACTATGTGATTAGTGATGAGACAAAGTGAGATTGAACACACTTCTTTAAATGAGGGAACAAAATCTATATAGGAAATAGATTTAAAAAAGGAAAAATTTAAATTTGGTGTGCACCCTAATTCACCTCCCCCCTCCTTATGGTGCTTACTTTTAGTATGGTCCCAAAAATGATGATCATGATGATGTTAATATATTTTATATTATTATTATTATTATTAATTTAATATGCATTCGTATATTATTATGGTTCGATTGAAATGTTTAGTAAGGTATTGTTATCTAATATATTTTCATTAATATTGTAATAATAATAATAATAATAATTATAATGATGGTATTATTATTACTATTACTACTACAATTATTACTATTACTTTTATTATTATTATTTATTTAAATATGTGATGAACCAACCCAGATAATTTGCTAAACTGGTACTCAAATCAATATTGACATGGCCCGAAGGGCATTCCCAATCCCCATAGTCTAGTAGATAACACATGGACATAGAAAACAATCAAGAAGAAATGATTTCACAACAATAAAAACTCAATAAGACAAAGCAGTGGATAAGAATTAGTAAATAGTTAGTATTCCACAATCATCAAGGGAAAATTACCACACATAGAAATGTAAAATTCCAAAAAATGGAACTTCAATACTAGTTTTCACATAAGTTATCAAAGACATCATCACAAGATCCATTTATAATAAGTGAATAACATAATCCATTGGTCACAAAAAACTCCCAAGTTACCACCAATTAAGAACACCCACTACCTTGAAGTTGTGCTTTTCATTTTTATGCAACTATCATAAGAAAGTTTACAGGAAAAAATTAGGGTGTGAACAACACTAACCAGTAAAATCTCACCAACTATTCCATAAGTTGTCCATATAAAAAAACTTTCTTAGTTTTAAATAAAACATAGAATAGTAATATTTTCATAATTATTAAAAAAACATGTTTTGAAAATAATTTTAATGGAAATAATAAAATAGGTAAAAAAGTGTATTTCCATAAAAACTATCATGAAAAATCATTTCTATCAAAAAGGGCCTAAATAAAAATTTTATATACATGGGATTATAGAAATCATTTTCCATCATACCACCATGGTTAAGAGTACCAAGGTTAATTTAGGAAAAGTATTATCTCACATCATAGTGAAATATAGATCCATGTGTGCACATATACTTAGATCTTAGGTCTAGGTGGAATAAGAGAACACCCCAAATAATGAACTCCCTACCCTCAATATAATTTAGTGAGGGTTGTCATTATCAATATCTTCACATGTAGAGCTAAGACATGTGTAACATGTGTTCTTCTTAATTTTCTACCCTTGCTCCCATGTGATTCAAGTAAATCACATATACAATGGTATATATTTAATTTCAATTGATCTCGAATCATTTTAATCGATAGTTTCAAATTTGCCTTAACTTCAAGTTTCCAAACATGCCCTTTCGTTACAAAAAATAACATCAAATGGTTTTCATCAAAACGCATGCCTTTAAAAATAGTTCATTTCATATAAAAAAATAAATAATTTCATGCCATATTTTCTCATGAAATAATCATGAAAGTCTTTCATCAAACCATTCATTAATTTCAAAGATATTTAATGGAATGTATCACTTTATTTAAAAATCCATAAAAAAGAGGTTTGAACACACCCAAGAAATTTTAAAAATATAGGTCAATAATTTCAATTCATTCTTAAAAAACATTTATAAATCTATTTCAAATAAATATAGAAATAATTTTTGAAATTGATATGAATTTTATTGTAGAAACACTTATATTATTCCGGGTATCATCAAACACCCAACACAGGATCCACAATGAATAGTTGAAAGGCTAAAAACAACCAAGGAAGAATCCTGAAACCACAAATCAACCAACCAGGATCTAGATCCATCAATGACATAAGGATACAACACTCTTGAAGAAGTTGAGAGATGAGGAAACAATATTTAATAATGAAAACGATATCACACTTACTAGAAGAGATCCAATGCTTCAAATAACACTTTGATTCATGATGAATCAAGATTAGAAGGGAAATTTTTTCCTCTAGAGTGCATCCAATGTATTTTAGGTTGATTGAGATTTAAGGGAGATGTGTTTATAAATAAAACATAGATTAAAAGGATGATAATTATGATACTACCTTGGGTTTCATCACCCTGATTAATGTAACTGGATAGATGTTGGCTCCCACTGACTAACCAGTAGTGTGAGGAATAATGCATGTAGGCCTAATAAACCCATTAGAAGGCTAGTGGAATTCCTATAGGAATACTATAATGTTATCCTTCCACCATCTAGTCTATGGACTTCTCTAGCTAGCTGGTGGAACTTCTATAGCCTTATTATCCCCAAGACCAAGTCCACCCTTAATCAAACCTCCCAGAACACCTCCTGACCTCTCTTACAAAAAACATGACTCACTCCCAACCCTTTAAATGGATAAAAAAAGTAAGAAACAACCAAGAATCAACAATAAGAACCAGAGATCAACATGAAAAACAAGAAATCCAAAAAATAAACCAAGGATCTTACATCAAATGAAGAGTTTGGATATTACAAAATGTGTGTGTTAATGATCAAAATACAGACTTTCACACCAGTGTCCAAATATGATTAATTCAAATTTGATCTTGCTAATTTTCCACATAGATCACACTGGTGATTATTTAAGGTTAATAGAGATAATTTGAGCTATGTTTTTATGTTATTTTAAAATATTAGGAATCAAGATAATTACTGATACATCTATAAGAAATTTTAAGAGGTTCAACTTGACTTGTTTTACAAGGGGTCGTCTATATTTTGATTATGTGTTCAATACTATACATAACTTATTAATAGAAGAATGATTTTTTTGGTGAGATTAGGGGAAAATACTATAATGAGTCTTATTAAAATGAGGTTGGGTTTACGAAAATTGAATAGGTTTTTTCATAGAATCTTATGTGGATTTGAAAATAAAAAAAGTTTATTATTTGATGTTTAACCTAGTTTACCCCTAGGTAGGTTTGGTCATTGAAGACACGACTATATATTTTGATTTTAATGCTTTGATAGTTAACCATGCTTAATATTGACTTGGAATTTTATCCTTAAAGAGATATGTGGATACACCTACCCCTAATTTTATATACATATTATAGGTTTGTATGTTGGGGAATTTTTTAGGCAACATTTCTTGGTGTCAAGGGTGAATAGTCAGTGATCCATGTTAAAAAATTGTTTTATGTACTACTAAGGTATATAATATTGAGTTTTATGGTATTTTTGGGTTTTAATGAGTGGTTATTTTTCAGTTATTGTACTCATCTTTCATTTTAGTTACATTTTATTGTACTTATTTTTAATTTCAGTTACGTTGTATATTATTTATGATATAGTCTATCACATATTATTTATTTTCCATGATTTTATGGTTTTTAATTTATTTTTAGTGTTTTCCATAGGATAATTTATTTAATTTATGAGATTTATAGCTTTAATGATACTCCAACCCATAATCTATTAAAGATGAGTTTTGAATCTCACATTTTATATTTTTACACCTAACATGAGGTCTTGATGAAATTGAGTTGTGGCATATATATTAAAATAACATGTTTTAAATTTTTACATGATTCAAATTGAATATATAATAATCATAGTTTGGGATATGGAATGGGTGAGAATATTACTCATGGATCCATAGATTTTTGTTGAATTGAAATATAATTAAATAATAACATGGAAATTGTGTACCCATTCTAGTAGAGTTTTACTATCCTACATAAATTCAATAATTTTATTACAAAAAATACTTAAACAAAAGACATAGCTCATGTATGAAAAACTTGAAAACATAAAAACAGAGAAAATACCATAATATTTTATAAAAAATATGCTTCCTACATCAAATAATTAAACAATATAATTCTTTATATGAAACAATTAACAAAAACATGATCAAATATCATTTATCACACCACACACCACCCAGGACAAATTGCGTTATTTCTTCACTAGAAAGGGACTCTATGCCTTCTGGTCACTAGTGGACTTCAAGTGTGGGTGGATTCTGATCATGTGGGTGGGTTCAGGGAGAATCAGTAGGTTGAGGTTGAAGTCCAGGTGGGGGGCCTACGTGGTGGAATCTGATAAGGAAGCAACACTATTACTTTCTATGGCCTCTTGTCCATCATTGTGGTCCTTCTTATGATTGATGATGGCTTGGACCATGGGTAAGGATCTATCAATGATAGAGCACTAGTGAGGATTGACATCACCGATGATAAGACTCTCAGTAACATTTTTCTAGGATGGTGGCCACCCCATACTTTGAAGATGGATGTGGGTGTGGATAGAAGTTGAGTGTTTGTTGGGTGGGAAACCCCACCAAACCCTCCAGTGAAGAGAAGAATCTGGGGGTGGGGTTTACCTATAAATGTAAAAAGCCTCTGCCCATTTAATTATCTCATCAGTTTTCACCATCTCATCAGAAGATCCCATTTGAGTGGTATTTTGTGAGCCAGATTTTCCACTTATTCAAGAGATATATTTATAAAGTTTTTCTCTATATAATAGTGAGGGAGTGTGTACCCACATTTATCCATAGTGACCCTTCTATATTACCATGGGGTTATATCCCATTAATTTTGGTGGTTTTTTCATGTTATATATAGTGTTCAATTATTTCCATATTTTTTCACATTATTAAATCTTAGGATTATCGCTACACCAGTGGGACAATAATTTATGATCCTAATAAGTGGTATCATAGGGAAGGTTCTAGTCTATTTCTGTTCACGTTTTTGGGTATGAATAATTCTCTTCAATTTGTGTATGATCTGTTATAGAAACTCTGGTTGATCTGTCTCATTAGAAAAAAGTTATTTAAATTATTAAATATACTATTTTTAAATAGTGGAGGTTCTGAACTAATAGTGTGTCTAGATGGAAATGAAATTTGAGATTGATAAATTTATGGAGAATAATTTTTTGTTGTGGGAAATGATGATTCATGCAGTGATACAAAATGATAATTACCTACTTGTAATTGATGAAAGATCGGTAGATGTGATGATGGGTCATGGTTCCAATGGGAGCCAAAAATGTGACACGGGAAGAAATGTTTCAAGTAATTCTATAAGCGGAGACATAATTGTTAGTGAAGAAATGATGACTAATAGAAACAGGAAACATCTCAATGATGCATGGATAATTGACTTGGGAGCAACATGGCACATGATGTCTCTATAGGAATGGTTTGATAAGTTAGAAACTATCTCTTAAGAAATTATGTACATGTGAAAAGATAACCTTGAAGACTGTTGGAGTCAGTACCATCAAATTGAAGATACACGATGATATGGTACTGACCATCCAAGGATTAATCCATGTGAAGGGCTTGAAGAATAACATATTGTCTTTGGGACAATTTGATGATATCAGATGCAAGACTCACACCAATAATTGAGTGATGAAAATTGTGAAGGGAACGATTTTGGTGATGAAGGAGGAGAATATATCGAATAACCTTTACAATCTTATTGGTGAAACATACAATGAGGTAAAGATATTTATTTCATCAACTACCTCAATGAAAGATTTGATGATTTAATGGCATCAAAACCTTAGCCATATGTTACAATGAGGCATGGACACTCTAGCATATCATAAGTTGTTTTCCTAGGATTACAAATTTATCCTTACCATTTTGTGATAATTTTGTTATGATCAAGAAATACAGCTTAAAGTTTGGGGCATCAATAATGAGAAGTAATGAGATCTTATAGTTGATCTATTCCGATGTTTTTAAGCACCAGTTATATCCAAGGGAGGAGAAAGATAATTTGTATCATTATTTGATTATTATTCTAGGATATGTTTGGTGTACCCAAGAAGGAAAGAGGAAGATATTTTAAAATTTAAAAACATTCAAAGTGTGAAAGGATATTGAAGTTGAAAATAAGATCAAGTGTCTTGGGAATAAAAATGGTAGAGAATATACAAGCAAGGAGTTTGCTACTTTTTCAATGATAAAAAATCAATAGATAGTTAATAGTGGAATACACTCCTTAGAAGAATGGAGTGGTAGTGTGGATGAATATAAACCTATTGGATATAATAAGGGTGATTTTGAAGACTATAGGAATTTCCAAAACATTTCATTAAGAAGTTGTGAACACCACCTATTATGTGATCAACCGATCTCCTTAAATGTAAATTGATTTGAATCCAGTAATGAAGATATGGGCTGGTAAACTATCGGACTATTCTTAGTTACATAATTTTGGAAGTCTTGTTTGTGAATAGTTTAATGAACAAGAAATATAAATGTTGCTTTCAATATCTAGGAAATTTATCATCTTGGGGTATGCTGATGGTGTGTAAGGGTATCGTTTATGGGACCCCACTTCCCATAAAATTATCATCGATAGAGATTTCATTTTTTATAGAATATAAGTTGAAAATAATAATTTATAGAGACATATAGAAATGGAATACATAAACTAAAACTATTAAGGTAGAGGAAAAATCCACGGAAGAACCAGTTTCCTATTAGTCATTACTAGAGCATGAAGATCATGTACTAGTTGACTCAGGTCCACAATAGTCAAATCTGGAGAAAAGAGCACCAGAATGGGACATAGATTATGTCATTGAGATGAATATTTCATAATACTTGTTGTTAGAGGATGAAGATCCATATTATTTTGTGGAGGTGACCCAGATTCCATAGGTATCCACATTGATAATGACATTTTAGGAGTAACTTGAATCCATGCATAAGAACAAGACATGGTATCTTGTTCCATTGCATCATATAAGGAAGGATATTAATAAAAAATGTGTCTTTAAGATCAAGTTTCATAAAAAGGACTAGGTAGAAATATAACATGAAATACTAGTGGTCAAATGATATTTTTAGAAAGAATTTATTGATTTCAATTAAATATTTTCTCTTGTTGTTATGCTAATGACTATTCAGATAGTTCTGGTGATACGTGGTACATACATTTGACATCTATAGTAGTTGTATGTAAAGAATTCTTTTTTACCATGGTGATCTTGATAAATAGATCTATATTATCAAACCAGAATACTTTTTATAATAAGTAACTAATAACATGGTTTATAAGTTGAAAAAATATCATATATGGTCACAAACAGTCACTGAGGTGCTGGTACAAGAGATTTGATTCCTATATCACGAGTCTTGGATAAAAAAGACTTCATTCAGATACTTGTGAATATATCAGGGGTTTAGATGGTAATGATTTCATCATTCTTATGTTATATATGGTTGACATGTTGGTTTCAAGACCCAAAAAATATCAGATCTAGGAGACGAAGGCACAATTAGATTGGAAGTTTTATATGACAGACTTGGGACTAGAAAACAAGACTCTTGGGATGAAAATGTACTAAGATAGAAATAATGGGAATATTTGGATATCATACAAGACTTACTTATGAATAGTCTTGAAACTCTACAACCTTCACGACTTTATGCCAGTATCTACCACATTTTCTATTAATTTAAATTTATCCTATATGATGAGTCCTTGTAGCGAAGCATAGAGGATATAGATGTTTCAAGTACTGTATTCATTAGTAGTGGGGAGTATGATGTGTACTATGGTTTGTACTAGACCAAACATTTCACATATAGTGGGAGTAGTTAGTTAGTACATGAAGAATCCTAGATGATATCATTTGAGAATAGTGATGAGGATCCTGAGATACATTAAAGAGACCTCATATATTTCATTATATTACATAGTATCAGATTTCACAATCAGAGGATCTGTTGATTCAGATTTTTAAGGTGATTCTGACCGGAGGAAATCCACTACCAGTTATGTGTTTACTCCTACTGTAGGAGCTATACGACAGGTTTCAAAGTTATATTTAGTTGTGGATTTATCCATAATGGATACGTATTACATAGAATCTTCATAGTCTTGTATGGTGATGATTTGGATTAGAATATTTTTAGATGTTCTTGGGCATAGGCAGAAGTAGATTCCAATGTTTTTTGACTATCAGAGTGCCTTAAACATTACATGGGATCTATATTTTTATTCCATGATGGATCAAATTGGGGTACAATATCTCTTTTTCTATGATGGTGGAGGAAGTGTGGACATTTATAAATTTCACATGAAAGAAAATATGGTAGATTTATTGACAAAGGTAGTTGAAACTGATAAATTTAGATGGTGCAGATTCTTGATAGGCCTCATAGAGACATGAGTATCATGTTTGGAAGATATATAGGATGTGTGTAGATGTGATTGGTTCTAAATAAAATCTCCATGTGGGAGATGTGTTGGCAACATTTTTCCAGGATGGTGTCTGCCCCTTGATTTGTCAAGGGAGGCGGGCATGACTAGAAGTTGAGAATGTGGTGGGTGGCCAACCCCACCAAAACCTCTATCAGGGAGGAGCAACAAGGGGTTACGTTTTCCTATAAAGAAAAGAGCTTCCTCCCATTTCAGCATGTCATCAGTTTTCACCATCTCATCGGTAGATCCCTGATTTTCCCAATTTTTGTATACATTTCCATACATTCTATTGAGTATAAAAACATGTTTTCACTAGATATATGTGATTTGTAGATAAAATTATTTATTTCAATGTTCATGATGATTTTAAGGTGTTTTTCAGCTAAAATAACAAATCGGGAATTTTGAGGGAAAAGATTGATCTATACACAACATGTAATTATAAACACACGCCATGTACCATACCCAGACACTGATCAGCCAGCCCAAGTAGTCATCCAGATCTTACACACTGTGTAATTCACCATACATGATGTGTCTTCCCTTCTAGATGTGGTCGGTGGATTAAGTGGATACTACACGCCATGTGGGGAGGTTCTACACACCATGTACCCCCACCAAGCAATCTTCAACACGTTGAAATTCATTGGGTAGCTCAACAGGTCCCCTACAAGAGGATAAAACAAGGCCAAAGAAATTTGACCTAACTACACAATGTGTACTTTAGTTTACACACCGTGTTGTTTCAAAGTCTATAAATAAGAAGGAAGCACCTCCATGTTTAGGGTTAGCCATCCATGGGGGAGGTGTTGTCTCTCTACTGTCCGAGCCACCCTTAGATCAATTTCATGTTTTTCTTTTTTATTTTAAATTCCTATTTTAGTGTAATTATCCCTTTCCCCCATTCTCTTATTATATACGTGGTAGGTATTGAGTTTTGACTCAATCCACACACCATGAACACGGTCATAAGAGGCCAGTTCCCCTATTGTTGGGGTTGTAATAAGATTCTGGGTTGTAGTAATCTGAATTCTATAGTGTTGTTTTTATTGTGATGTTCATTTATAATTCCTTTAATGAACCTGATTCTACAATCATTATAGGTGTCATATTAGAGCAAGAATGACACCAATGGACAATACTAAAAGAGTTGCAGTGAATGAATTCAGGTTCATTTTGGGAATCTGTTTCCACTATTTTATGGGCAGGGAACATAAACAAGTTTAAAGTAATTAACCATTGGAAAAAGGGTTTAATCCCATAAACATGAAATTGAATGTTATCAGACCAAGAAACATTAAATTAATTGAATCTTGGTGGTGAATAAATATCATTTATAATTTTAATGCTAAGGAATGATGATCTCAAAAAATCTTAATTGAATTATAACCCTGAAATGAATGTTTTCTTATTGTTCTTATCTGCTTCTATTTTTACCTCTCTTCCGTGAATTTTTTCAATTTAATAGATAGTTCCCATCACTTATTTTTTCCTAGTTAGCCAAACATGATTCATCTAATGTGTGATGACCATTGATTCTCCTTTTTCCCTATGGGACCGACCCCAACTGATACTAACGACTTAGTAGTTGGTTCAGAAGGGAACAAACAAATAAGAATTATCATTATTTAATTTATCCTACTCTGTGATAGGAGCGATGCCAAACCCACTTGAGTGGAATTTTGTGATAGAGTTTCCCCACTTATTCAATAGATAAATTTTCAAGGGTTTTATCCTAATAATAGTGCGGAAGTGTGTACCCAGTTTTACCCATAGTGATTCTTCTATTTTTCGATGGTTTTTACACCTTTCATTTTTGGGGTTTTCCACATTAGGTATGGTGTCTATTTTTTCAACATTTTTTGATTTTTTTATCTCATGACTATCATTTCACCAGTGTTCCAATCATTTACAATCCTAATAGGGAATTTTAGAGAGGATGATGGTGGTGGTTGGGTTGTTAGAGGGGTCCTTGCGGTGGCCTGCTTTGTGGCTGTCGAGGGCCTGATAAGAGGGGAATTACTTATAGTAGAGGGAGAACTTTTGGGGGAGGGTTAGAGGCACTATCGTGGAGGTAGTGCCGCAGACGATCATGATGAGGATATCAAGGTTTTATTTTCTCCCAGAGCACTCTCCCGAGTGCATCTCTCCTATAGGGTTTTTACCCCTTACAATGTAAAAAAACACTACCACCTAAATGGACTTAAAAATCACTAGGAAAATAAGTTATTAGTGCTACAAATCACTATTTCACTAATCATCATTAAAAGGTGTCCCTTTAATCAGTGATAAAAAGGGCTAATAAATTCCCCTTTTATCAGCACTAAAAACATTGATTAAAGGGGTATTTTATTAGCGTAAAAAAACTCAATTGATCTAAGATCCATTAAAATGGGGTACCTTTATCAGTTCTAAAAAATGTGTTGATAAAGGTACATTTTATCAATTCTTAAAGACACTGATAAAAGATGACTTTTATCGATGCTTTTTTTAGTGGTGATAAACAACCCCTTTTATCAGTTCTAAAGAAAGAACTGATAAAAGTCAAAAAATAATAAATTTTTATGTAAATTCATAGGTGGAGACCACCACCTTTTATTAGTGCTTTTCTAGCCCTCCCCTACCCTACCCCTTTTTATCAATGCTGGAGAACCTTTTTCCCACCACCATGCACCCCTGCCTTCACCTGGATTCAAACTTGAGCCCTACCCCTCATGAATCCACACCTTTACCACTCTTATATATATATATACATATATCGTTACATTTTTTATAGTAACCCATACATTACATACATTGTTATTACTTCAGAATTGAAGCATACTTATTACAACATATAAAAAATCCAGGATAGGACTATATCGGTATAGTGTCTTTAGAAACTAGGAAATATAAACAACTGGTTCATAAAGCATCTACATTGTCTCCTATTTATTTAATCATATCTAGAATCCCTTTTGGCATATCCTACTTAATACCCTTCTTCCTGACCTAGAGAAAAGAAAACATACAAAACGGTGAGCTCAAATGCTCAGTAAGGGTAAACAAAGGAAATATCAATCATATCATATTCATAAGAACATAACATTTTGAAAATCTTAACCTGCAAAAGAGATCATAATATCATAACGTGGGATAAATTATAGTAGTGAAATGTAATACCAATAATCATAACATAAAACATGAAACTCTGTGGCATACACACGTAATCATATAAAATCATTTCATATTAGTCAAGACTCATTTCCAAGAATATCAGAGCAGACAAAGTCCATTTCTGAACCGAGTTCACTCCTCATTCCAGTCCGGTATCACTGAACCGGATTAACTTTCTGTTCCATCCATGTTTATCTCATGAGATATAAATATTTACCCAATGCATTGGAGGGAGATATAGGTTTCACCCATCTCATAATGAAACCATTCTTATGTGTGCCACAAAATCATAAATCATATATCATAGCATAACCCATGTAATAAAAATGGTATCTTTAAACATCATGCCATCATAACACAATCTATATAAGATAAAAGGACTTCATAAAAATAATTCCATCATAACATAATCAAATCAATGTAAAAATATGGATAGAAACAGAACCCTATATTATCTTAGATAAAAAATAATTTTGATAAAACACTTGAACTCCATTCTTGAGGAAAATATCCTTTCTAAATCAAAAACATTTTTCCTTTCTTAACATGTTAAACAATTTTAAAATAAAAGAAGTTAATTAAAAATAAAATTTAAAACTTGTAAAGGAAGCTTCATGGAAATAATGTTCTATGAAATCATAAAAATCCATTCATGTCGTATAAGTTAAAAAAACATTCTTCTCGTTCTTTGGCCGGAAAAGTCAAAAAGTATCTCGTACTAAAAAAAAGATTCCTTTAATATCTTTTACTAAAATTCACCAATAGGTAAAATTGGATTTAAAAAATTTTAGGAGGATAGAAATAATATTACATATTGAGGAAATATGGATGTGGATGATAAATATTCCCTAGTAAATTCTGAAGTATAAACAATCTTGGATAAAAATGAGATTGTGATATTTTCCCTTACCTTAGGTCTGATATGCTTCGTACGTATTTGAAACTCCTATATAATGATTTAAATAATGTCATTAACTTATTACATAATCATATTCATTATTATTATATCATATATGGTCATATTCTTATCTTCTTATTAGTAATATTTCATTACTACTTGTTATTCGGGTGTTCATTGCTTTATGTTCTTATGCGTGTTTTGTCGAATAGATTCTCATTCCTATTTTTAGGTTATAGATACCTCATTTATAGAATGGTATTAGTGTAATATATATCATATTTATTCATTCAATTAATTTATATAATCATTATTCAATGAAGATCATGCATAACGAGTCGCATCACATCGTGGAGACGGTAGGCCGTACATATGCACGAGCGATGATATCGTTCCCATAATTATACGAATGGAATTGGAGTTGATGATATAATATTTCATAATCAGTATCATGTTATAATAATCATATATAGTTATTTTTTACACCTTTATACCCATCCAAGTAAGGTGGTGGTGGAAAACAGATTACACCACGACGTGAAGACGGTATTCCGTACGTACACACGCACAGTGATTTAGTTTTCCATAGGATGGATAGAAGGTGAAATATAGTTGTTTCATATTTATAATAACATATCAGTATATGAGTGATACTGATGTTATTAATTTATAATTAAACAAATAAATAACAGGAAGTAGAAGAAGAAAGAAAGTTGAAAGAATTGGTAGAAGAGATTACCTCTTCCTTGACGTGTCTTTTTTAAACTTCCTCTTAGGGCACTAGAGTTGGTCTTTTGAGATGTCCAGAACCTCTATGATATAACTAGAGATGTTTAGAATAGAAATGGTCAGGGGTTGGAAGAGCTTGAAGGCTCAAAATTGTGTTAAGAGGAGAGGGAGGAGGTTCTCTTTTATAAGGGAGGAGAGGGGCACCTTTGGAATCCTAAAAATATTAATTTATAATAAATTAATATTCGGTTTATAATGGCTCCAAAGTGACTTATTTCTAGGATAGGGTGGTGATGGGTCGAAATAATCTCAAAAAATAGGTTTTAGACAAGTTTAGGTTACCATTTTAACCTTATCATTTAGATTTAACTCTAAGTTAAATAATTTATCTTTTACCGTGTTTTCTTTATTCTTACACTATATGGTTAATAAAATTACTATAAACTGCCAATCAAACACCAATTGATTTATTAATGTCAAATATATTATTATATAAGTCTTTTGGACAAACATTAGATTTTTAGAAATATAATATAAATTAATAATTTAATATCTATTTTAAAAACTCTTTTATGTCAATTTTGACACTATTTGGTATTCTGTTTTTTTCTAAATTCATAAAAGCATTATTACTTCAAAACAATTCATATAACCAATAATAATATGTTATAGTAACCTATAAAATTAGTTTAATTCATAAAAAGTCTCAAATTACATTTATTTGGGTATTTATAATATAAATTATGTTAATATTTCATTAATAAGGTAATTACTAAATCATCATTGTGTCATAAATAAATTAAATTATTTATTGTCTAAAAATTAAAAATAAAATACCATTATGTATGAAATCTTATTATATTTATAATTAATATTTATATTCTAATTTATCTTATGTATAACCCTATATTAAAAATGTTTCACTTATTAAACTTTGATTTTAACTCTTTTAACTCTTCTTTGAATTAAATAAAAATAAATGTCCTAATCTAATCCAAGTGGACCTAAAGGGTGATATTTTATTCCTAAGGTTGTTTGTGGTCAAATTAAACTTATCCAATAGAATTAGGAAATTTTTTAGGGTAATAATAATATCATTTTTACCCTTAATTTCCCTATTTACTTTTAACTGTGGTAAATAAAAGTAAAAAATTACTATTCACAAAAATTATTTTTATCTTATTGAACCACATTTTACTTACCGATATCAATAGTGTCTCTCAGATTTTTGAAATTCCACTCAGAGAAGTGGTAAAATTAAGTTTTATGTAAATTTGCAAATTCTCCTAGGAGGTGGGTAAAAGACGGTCAAAAGTTCAATAAAATTTTTATATATCTAAAATTATTATAAAATGACTCCAATGAATTACATTGAACTTATATAGATATTATGCATCTATAAATAAATTTAAATAAAATAATTTATTATTTAAATAAAAATTCGGTTTTAACCAATAACTCAATGTTTTCACTATTTATCAAAAATTGAAAGTTTTCAGAAAAATACCAAAAATTCACCGTAGGCTAATTTCGATATTCTGAATCAAAAAATGAAGTCCATTTTGAAATATAAAATTTATAAAATTTCAAAAAGTGGGTATTACTATTCCTAACGGCTAGTTTATATAATATTTTAATAACATATCTTTGTTTAGTGAAACTCGGTATTGCGTACAACATAAGCTATCGAGGAAGGTTTCTCTTGCGTGTAACGCAAGCCAAGACAGTGTTGTGTGTAGTGAAATATTCCTTTGGTGTTGCCTATAACATAATACATAAAAACAAAATATTTCTCATAAAATCTCAGGGTGTTATATATATACAATTATTTCTAAATACATTTATAAAATATTTTTTGTTTGTGTGTGTTTATAAATATACACATACATGCACACACACACAGAGATATATATATATATATATGTGTGTGTGTGTGTGTGTGTGTGTGTATATATATATATAAATATAATTATAAATATTTAAATTCATTTAAATATATTATATATTTATATTTATATACATATATTAGAATACATAGATATATATATCTCTATTTTTTTAATACACACACACACACAAATATATACATTATATATACATTATATAGGTATAATAATAATCATAAATTTTTATTTTAAATATTATTGATATTATTTTTTATTTATATAAGGTTTATATATTTAGAAATATATTTTATATTGAAATATGTTCACATGTTTATTTATAATTTTAAATACTTATATATAAATATATACAAATATGTATATATTTGTATATATCTAATTATAAATAATAGTAAAATATGAAAAATAATAAAATTTGAGCATCTTAATATCCATATGAGTATAATCCTTGAGAATAAATTGAGTCCCCACAAAAAAACATAAGAATGCTTTCTTAAATGAGGATGAAATTCCATCAAATGTTAAAAAATGGGGGTACAAAAAAACTCAATTTTGGAGGATTTAGGGAAATTTTATGACCCCCCCCCAAATGATTACTAATGTTTCCTCAGTCACTATAATGAAATCTTTTTTAATATTAAATTTGATTTGTGGTAGAGCTCAAATGGACACCCAGATCAAAAGTTATGGTCGTTTGATGTTCGAGTCATGTTTGCAACTTATTTAAAATTGTTTATTAATTTCTTGAAATTTTTTATATTTAAATTGTTATTAAATGTATATTAATCAATAATAATTAGAAATTTTTAAATTAATATTATTTTTAAATTATATTATAAACCATTTTCTACTAAATAACTTATATATTATGTGTGATTACATATTTCTTATTATAGAAATCATATTTTAAAAACTATATTATATTTATATATAAATATATGATTTTAATGATATGTAACTTGTTTTTATTAAATATATCTTCTTAACATAGTTAAAAACAATCATTTTACTATGGATAAATGATATAATTTTATCATTTATTTGAAAAGTGCTTATAAAAGTACCCTTTATCAGCACTAAAAAAGGTGTTGATAAATGGGGTATTTTTATCCGTGCTAAAAAGCATGGATAAAGGGTTACTTTTATCATCATTTTTTAGCACTGATAAAAATAACCCTTTTACCAGATTTTTTTATCATTGATAAAGGGTAGTGTTGGATAAAACCAAATCTGTGGTAGTACACCATCAACCTCTAATTAACCCTTGATGTGATATTACTCATTGTTCCTCTTAATCTCAACTATTTATGACCAGATTCTTCTTGTAGCATGGTTTCTAAAAAATAATTGCTTCTTCTTTCGTATTTCATCACCCGATTAATTGATCTTAGCACCTTGACATCAGATTTGCATCGATGTCACTAGGATGCATGACACTCTCAGGGTAGACCTTCATTGTTCGGTACTTGGGGCCTATTCTTCTCTAGATATAGCTTTAGATATGGGTTACCTTCTAGCTCTTTGATAATGAAGGATGTGGATTAACAATCTTTGGGTGGTTGAATTTTTCCTGGTATCCGTCAGGAAATATGATTTTGTAGGTCGAGTGGTAGGGGTGGATGATGCTAATACGGGCTTCTTCAGGTGTTATCGTTCGGGGGTCACATGATGGAACATGAGTCATACATTGTTCGGATTTTGGTGTTGGTGGATTTGGGAACCGATAACATGGAGTTCTCCAGCATTATATGATGGTTAAAATAGATATTTTTGTAATCAGATAAGGTTATTGATAAAACTCTTAGGCGGTGGCTCAGGAGTGGATCAGGTGGGAGGGTTTTGGTGTCGCTCGAGCCTTTGGGATTTCTGTTTTTGGATATTTTCCAATGGAACTATTTTACACCCTCCCATTAATAATGTGAAAAAGTATTTTATAAACACTATTATCATCATCAACCTTAAAGGAAAATTGATTTTATTAGCACTAAATTAGTGACCATAAAGGTCGTGCTACTATAGTGTTCTTTCAAAATCTCATTATATTGCAGAAGAAAATAGGGAATTTAATTGAAAATACATTTAAATCACAAATAAAAGAAAAAATCACTATATTATATACATTTTAAGCATATTGGTTTGTAAAATTACATTGGTAAGTATAATTTATCACAAACATTCAAAAATATCAAAATTTCATTGTCTTTGATCCCTGATCCCCTCTCAAAAGAGCACGATCAAGCTACCAGTTGTCGAAAGAACCACCCCAGCATGATAAAAAAAGAACACATGTATAACAAAATTCTTATGTTAGAAATAATATGAATAAATTAATTGAATTGAAATATGAAAAAATAAATTAATGAAATGTCAATTTAAACTAAAAACATGTGCATTGAGTTATATCGATAGTACACCAAATGCATTTTTTAGCAGCAGTTTACAAAATTGACTCTAAAAAAACTAAATTATTTAGAATTTTTTTAAAACGACCACTATATATTAACTTTTTTAAAAAAACAAACTTCCCCCCATGATCCACTCTTCTAACCCGAGTCCCACCCTTCTCCCCCAAGACCCCCTCCCCCAGACATCGAGCCCCCACCACCACTGTGGTTCCCCACTCACCGTTGCATCGGTATCCCCCGATCCTTCCCAGCTCGAGCCTTTGAGTCCTCACCGATGTTGTGGTTAACACTGATCCCCCACAAGTCATCACCCCCGCCCTCTTCTTCACCCGAGCCTTCTCTATCACCCTCACCCTCACCCTCCCCTAAATTGTCTTCCCCGTTCAAACCCTCACTAGAGATGCGATCACACATGATCCCCCCAATACATCTCCTTAAACTTCTCCCACAAGCTATCCCAGCCAACACCCTTCTCCCCCTTCCCCCCCAACTCCCCCAATGGTGATCCCTCATTTCTTCATATTTTATTTTCTTCTCCCTTCTTCCCTAACCCCATATCTCAATTTTTCTTACTCATACTAACTCCAACCAATGTTTGGATTTGGATTACGGTTCTGGGAAGTTCTAATTATGTGGATATTGATTTTATAATTAGAGGATATTTCTTATTGGCTTGATTGTGCAGTATCCTACTTTTATACATCACATGGGTCTAAAATTATAAGGTTAATATTAATGTTTCAGTTTAGGTTCATGTATTGTATTGAATAAGTCATTTGGTTCAGGTATTATTTGTTATTAGAGGATAATAATTTATTAAATATACATTTTTAGTTAGTTCAAATGCTATTCTACAACATTTTTTTTCAATTATGCTAAATATATTTTAGCGAGTGTGAATTATGTTATTTTTATGCATTTGGGATGTTAATATTTATTTTGTATTATTGAACTATGTGGTTTTATGAAACATGCATCAACTATGAAAATTAAATTATTAAATGTTATAGAACTATGCACAATTAACCAACATAGTTTTCCAAAACCATATGACATTTCAAAAAACATTAAATTTCAAAAATTCAAATCCAAAACTTCCACAAACTAAAAATACCCTAAAATAGTAAAAACATAAATCACAACAGGGAAAAAGGGTGTCATAGGTAGTTTTAGTGGGACCTTTGTGGTTATTATGTGTATTTTTTAGAATATAATATGTATCATGAGATGATAACAATGCCATGTTTTTATGTATAATGGTATTTTTTGGGGAAATATTTTAATAGTGTGAGTCACGTTGGTTTTGTGTTTTAGCATTGTTCTTGTCCAACATAAAGAGAGAAAACACATCATTATATACTATGCTTTATCATTATTAATGAAATGTTTTTAGTTGATATGGTTTCAAGGGAGAAAATGGAAATGGTGGACTATATTATTGATTTGATCTCTATAAAAAATACAAAAGTAATATAAAACCAAAACATAGTTTCGATTAGTTTGGTGATTGATTATTTTGGAGAAAAAATGGTATGAAGGAAAGTGATATATTTGTTAGGTGTGGTTTTGAGAATTTGGAAACCATGATGTGCTTTGAGTGGCCACATTGTCATAATTCTTATTTAAGTGCCTGTTTTTGTTGTTTTACTAAGGGAATTATTCTCATTTTTAAACATATTTTTTTAGAAATTTTATATTGTAAATATATAGTGTTCCATCTGAATTGGAAATTAATATAGGCTTCATAACTCATCAAAATACTATTTTTAAACCTAAACCTCTATAAAAAATAGTATATTGATGAAGGATTGTCTCCATAGAGAAGAAAAAAATACATATCAAAGGAAAATTTAAAATTATAGTGAAATCATATGTATACCGCTACTTCAAACATGTTTTTCTTATTATAATGATGTAATAGTGATGGAATGAATTAAATATAGATGAAATAGATGAATAATTTTGGCTAAATGTATGTGTAATTCCTAAGAGTATCTTTAAAAAAAGTAATGAATAGATTAGAAGGCATAATAATCTTAACCATTATGGATTATAAAATATATTTTTCATTTTTTAAATAATATTATTGAGTAACTAAGAATTCATATAAGTTATTAATTTTCATTGTTAAAAAATTCAAGCTTTTACCGAATTAATTCAGTCCTCTATCAAGTTAAAAACAAAAAACCATAAGAAAATTAACCTAAAAATTATCTTTTATTAAAACATTATTGTCACAAAATTTTCCAAAGTATATATTTTATTTTATTTAAACACTATTCATTTAATATTTTCTTTAATGTTAATTATTTATTTTACTATAGAATATATTGAAATATTTTTATCAATCAATCCATATCTATTCCATTAAATGATTAATAGAATACTAAATATTAAATAATAATGAACTAGTTACTCATGAAATTAAGAACAAGAAAAGAAGAAAATACTTTAGTTTATAATGTATATTTTCCCCTAAAATAATTTATCACTTGAAAAATATCAATTTATCATAAAATAAATTTTATCTCATTTGAAATAGGCTTAATCCATGTAAGAAATAGTTTGAAGAGAGAGTAGTCTTCTTGGTTAAGAGATTCTCTCACTTTATTTCTCTATCCCTCTTCAGTTAGAATAATTTAAAGTGGAAGGCCTTATGATGTTAATAGTTATTTTTGTATTATTTTTTGTAATATTTATAATTAATGAATCATTTTTCTAGTGTGAATCATTTTATTTTTATATATTGGGGATGTTAATGATTGTATGATTTTCCCTTTCTTCTATTTTATATAATACTATCTAGGATTGATTTCCTTATTTTATGTTGACTTTTTAAAACTTATAGGACTCTTATTATAAATAATTGGGTTGTGATTTTTTACTTCCATTTATCTCTTTTACTACTTATTAATATTTATGTGTTTTAATAAAGTGTCGGTGCATTGTGATATGTATGGATAAAAGCTGGGTCACATTTCTAAGGAACACACCTTAGTATTCTAAGGTTTTGGAGGAGTGTTTAGATTATTCAATTTCTAATTGATCTATTGATAAGAAAATAATATTTCAATGTACTAAATTTAAACTTAGAAGAAGGTTGATAAGAGATGAAGTTTATCATAATTTGATATTGAATCAATTCTATTTTCAATATTTGGGTTGGATTTGGCATGGAGAATCAAATGTTATAGAAAGTTTGATCACTGATGTCAATAAACAAAATGAAATACCAACTTCATAAACAATGGAAAATGAAATGAAAAACCTTATAAATGATGCTTTAAAAATTTTAAGACGACAATATCAACATCAAAACATATCAGAAAAATCAGTTGAGGGTGATTCAAATAGTAACTTGGCAAGTGATGTTTTTCAGGACTACTGAACAACCAGATCAAGATTGTAACATATCATTAGATCCTCATCTTGATTATATAGAGAGTAATATAAGAGAGAACTTCATTGGTCAGAAAAATGTGTTTCATGATTTATTTGATTTTTGAAATTATGTTTTGTATGGAGGATGTTTGAAATATTCAAACTTTATTTCTTATCGAAGATGTACCATATAAAATTACAATGTGAGATTACAAATAAGGTGATGTACATGATATTGGAATTGTTGCGTGATTAATTTTATGAATCTAAGATCCCTAAGCCTTTTTATGATATGAAAAAAATTGTTAAAAAGTTTAGCATGAATTATACAAAAAATACATGCTTTTCCCAATGATTGTATCCTTTATTGGGGGGAGGATTGAATCAGACCGCATTGAAAAAAATGTTCTTCTTCTAGATGGAATTAAAGGGGTGATGTTGGAAGTCTGAATCAATATAATACTATAAATAAAATGGAAAATAACAAACCTATAAAGGTTTTTCGTTACATCCTTTTAAATCCTCAATTTTAAAGATTATTCATGTCATTGAAAACCACTAAGCACATAAAGTGGAATTCTATAGATAATAAAAATAATAGGTTAATGTGACATCCAAGAGATTCACAAATGTGTAATACATTTGATTAATTACATCCAAATTTCTCATCTGATCCTAGGAATATTCGATTGGGATAGGATGTCGATGGATTCAACCCATTTTGGGGATTTGAGCACCAGTTATAGAATTTGACCAATTGTTTTGATCTATTAAAATCTACTTCTATGGATGTGTATGAAAAAAAATATTATTTTGTCATTTAGATGATTATTCATAGAAAAAAATCTTGGAAATGATATTGATGTATATTTTTATCCTCTAATTGAAGAATTATAGGTGTTATTGAGAAATTGTGTTGATATATATGATGCATCTTCTAGATTAATTTTCAAAATTCACATTGCTCTAATGTGGACCATTAATGACTTACCTAAAATTCAGAACTTATTTGTTTGGAACACTTACACATGTTAGGATTTTCATTTTTTATAACTTTGATTTGAGATTGAATGACTATATTATAGTAAAAAATAGTTCTTCTTGTGTTATTGAATATTTCTCAATGCATCACATATATTTTGATTGTCCAAGTCAAAATTCAAGGGTTCTATTGATCGTAGACCACATAAAAATATGTTTACATGTTCTAAAATATTGGCCCAAATTGGAAATGTTGAAACAGAATTGGGGAAGGTGTATAAATTTAATGAAAGTGAGAAATGATTTTAAAGTGCATCATAAAGTGAAACCATAATACAACAATGCAAGAAAAAAAGTATATTATTCAAACATCTATATTGGGAATTTAATTTGTTGTAGAATAATATTGATGATATACATATTGAAAAGAATGTTTGTGACTATTTTATATTCAAATTTCTTAATAAGAATGGAAAATAAAATGACCATCTCAATTCTCAGAAGGACTTGCAAACAATGAACATAAAGCATGATCTCTATCTTGATGAGAATAAAAAGTTTGATCCAACAATTTGTTGGAATGAAAAATTGGGATAAAGATACTTTCTTTTGAATTTTAAAACATGTGAAGGTATTCTATGGGTATCCAAGAAACATCTCAAGGTGTATTGATTTAAATTATAATAGGTTACATGTATTGAAAACTCACTATTTACATATTTTGTTATAGCAGTTACTACCATCGACATTGTGTATATTATTTCCTAAAAAGGTTACTGTTGTTGTACTCCAATTTTTCAATTTCTTCAGAAAACTATGTGAGAAAACTCTATAACTATCTAATATTGAAAACCTTCAAGAGATATTTTTTTTACACTTTGTCTAATGGATATGATATTTCCTCCATCATTTTTTTCTATCATGATGCTTTCAAAAGTGCATTTCATTAGGAAAACTAAATTAGGCAGCCCTATACATTATTAATTGATGTATCCAATTGATTGGTACTTTATTTATATATTTTTCATCTTAATTAAAAAATTATTCATGCTTAATTAAATACATAATTATGTTTTATTTATTTTATTTCATAGATATAATAGTCATTTTAAATCACATGTGAAAAATAATGCTCAACATAAAGGCTCTATTTCTGAAGGATATTTGGAAAAGAAGTGTCTTGACTTTTGTTTTAGATATTTTGTTGATATTGAGACATGATTCAATCAAGTTGTACATGTTGATGACACATTGACTCAATCTCAACTACATCAGAAATAAAAAATATTTCATGTTATTGGATGATCAGATGGGAGGATGTCAAATGTTACACTAATAGAAATGGAATTATTATAGGTTCATAGATATGTTCTACTAAATAGTGAAATTGAAGATCCATTTATTGAAGAGATCACAATACAAAAAAAGTGATCAATGATAGGCCTTACATGACATGAGAAATATATATATAAAACTATTAATAAATATCTTGTAGAATGTTTTGAAAGTCATTTAAGTTCATAAATATTGTAATAAATATGAATATTAGGTTGAAACATATATTTTATAAATATAATAATGTATATTACTTTTTGTATATCATGACTGCTAATACTCGGGCTGATTTGTCATACATTTCAAGTTTCTAGATTGAGGACCTCTAAAACAGGCTAAAAAGTTTGGTACTTACAATTTGAATGGATTTAAATTTCATATAGTCAATGAGGAAGAGGGTTTTAAAAACAAAAATTGGTGGTATATTTATGGTTATACAATTGGGATACTATATAAATTTGACTAATATTATATAATTCAACTACCAAGGTAATTTTTCAAATGTTTTATTCAAATCCAAGTGGGTCAATATTACCATGGGTATTAAAAGAGATTCCTTTCAATTTACTTATTTAAACTTCTCTCGCTTGATGTATGTTGGTGACCATGAATTGAATAATCCATATATCTTATCATCGTAAGAAATAAAATGGTATATTATGTGTAAGATTTAATGAGGGTTGATTGTAGTTATTTATGTAAATAAAAGAGACTTGTATGATATGTATGACGAAGTGGGAAATTTTACCTCTGACATTGAATCTCATCAACAAAAGAAACAAACACATTTGTCCATCATGATATTAAAAATATTATTCTTGCAAGGGTAGATGAAGTAGATGAAGTAATTATGGAGCATGACAATGATATGATCGAAGGAAGAAATGATTGTATGTGTAGTCATCCATTGATTTACAAGCCATATATATTATATGTGTAGTCATTCTTTATCATAGCTCTTTATATTTTGTTTTTCAGTACTATGAATCTATTATGATTTCTAATATTCTTCTACATGATGTTTTTGAAATATATATTCTAAAGGTAATTTTATTTTATTAAATTATAGGATTTACAAGGAAGAAGTGTTTCACTAATCCCAGTTGATGTTCCCTCAACCACACAAACCGATGAGGATATATCGGTCTCCCTCCCTACAAAAATTAAGACACCCTCCACCTACCCCCTTCATCATCTCTCACACCCTCTATTCCATTAACATATGAAACACCCTTCATCAGCATCCCATCAGTATCTGAGACAATGTATCCCCATTCAATAAGATCAACAACAATGGAGCAGGTTTTCAATCCTGATTCTTTGCGAGTATATTATAGGGTGATAGTTATAGGTTTAAATTTTAATGTGAATAATGTTATAGCACTTTTTTACACTAATAACTTTTTTTCATAAAATATGGAAGAAATGTTAATAATAAGATAATTAAGAATAGTTCAAATGTATATAATCTTAAATTATTAATGATAGTTTTAACATTTTATGATTATGGGGTCCCTATGGATGATGCTATGAGATTATTTGGATAGATTCTAGTTCATCTGTCCATGCTTTTAGTTACCCTTCATATTACCTATCCTAATTGGAGTCATGTGCCTCAATATTGAAAAAATAAAGTCTTTGATTCATAGATAAAGGTAACTTTAATAAATTATAGTGTAGTTGAATGTCATTATGTTATTAAATTCTAATATTTTAAAAATTAATCTATTTGTATAGATGTCATTTTAGTTTACCGTTGCTGAAATTATAGAAAGAAAGTGGGAATTGAAAATTTTGGGTAAGAAATAGAAGTATTTTAAATTGATATTATTGAAAGAATTCAATGATACTTTATTTAGCACTCCATAGTTGAATGATAACGTACCCGAAGGGGTACCTAGAGAGTATTGGAAGGTTTTTTTGATATTCATCATCATGATAAGCATGTGGTATTAAAATATATATTAATATATTAATCTCATTTGGCATATATGAATTCATATTGAAAGTAGATGACATTTTATAAATTACTATTAAATTCTATGTTATTATTTTAGGATGTTTCAAGAAAAAATGCATTATGTAGAGCTAAAAAATCATCCTCACACTATCGGGTAAAATATTTTTTATAGAAATAGATTGAATCTCGTAATGTTTTTATTAGTTTAAATATTTTTAAGGTAAAATTATCTATTTCATAAGTTGAATTATTGACTTATCTTTGTTTAATATAGTTAAGGATTTTAGGGCACAAAGTCTGTCGAATAGAAATGTGGTTGGATGTTTATACAAACTCTAATGGGAGTAATGTTAATGATCCTACCAAAGAAGTTGGGGTATGAATTCATTTTTCATTGTAATAAATTATTATCAGTTGTAACTATGTTGATATGTATTACTTCAAATATAGATGATATTAAATTTATAGGTAAAAGTAAAATAACTATGGGATGTCAATCCCACATGACCCTTTTCAGTCTCCTAGGATGATCCAGTTGGAAAATTCCAGGGGAAGGAGCATCCTGGTCGAGTGTGTGGGTTTGGTTTGGGACCATTACCATTTTAGGTATATTTACAACTATCAGGGATTGTACAAGTATCCACTTCTAGTTTTAGTTACTCTACACATCAAGATTCTCTGAGGTACTTTGTCCCAATTCAAATCATAATTCAGAAACATGGGGCTAATATAAAGATGAATGATGTAAAGTTCATCGCTCTATAGAAATAATTGATTGAAATATATCAAAAGATGAATGGATATATCCTTAGTGAGATATCATAGATGAATTGTAGTGATAAGGTAAATTAAATAACTAATTTAGTAAAAAAATGTTTTTTTTGTTTTTATGTTTAAATTTAAATATACAAAACTATTTAATTTTCAACATAATTATCATGAAGGTGTAGATAATAGGAAGTGGAGATAGAGACGGAGAGGGTTTTGATCAATGGTCATCAAGTAGTGATTAGGGTTCAATTTTTATTCAGAGATGAACTGTAACAAAACTTATAACAGGCTAACACTAATATGGTTATTTAGAAACCATGTTGTTGTTTATGGTAGGGATATCAATATTTCCCTTATATTTCCTGAAAATATATTTCTATATGCTTGGTTCTTTGGGAGTATTTTTTTGGATGGGTAACCAAATGTTTTTTAGGGTATGGTTGAGTTCATGGTAATATCACTTTGTTTTGAAATGTGTAAATGGTTTTCAGAGAATGTGTTAATGGTATCCCTTTTAGAAAACTTAGGGAATCACAACATCTATACTTAGTGGGTTATTTCTAGATCCCTATTATTTTCATCTCATGTTTGGTATCAGTAAATAATTATATGACTATTTATGATAGTTCATGATAAATCTGGTTGATATTTCTTAACTTAAATGTATCTACATGATAGGTTAGTGGAATTCATGAACATTGATGATTCAGGGATAAAATCATTTACATGTACTTGGATCATATAGGCCAGGATGACGTAATTGTTTTCTTTTATGTGTTTATCATTCCTGATTTTTTTTTTCAATTCAAAGGAGGTCTAGTGGTAAAATTCAAAAAATATTACCATTAGTTTTAACCTTAATGGAAATTATCCATTAAAGGGTTGAAATAAGAGCACTAATATCACTTGTGTTTTGTGACTCAATTTTGGTTCCTCCTTGTGTCATGATAGTTTCAACTAGTTTTTCTATTCTAATATTTGGTGTATTTAAATAAAATTCAATAAATGTGTGTATGTAGAAAATATAGTGATTATTTCTATCTTGATGTGTTATATTTTATTAGTTTACTTGTTGCCAAAATATCTTATAGTGATATTATTTTTCTCATTGTGGGTTTTCCCTATGATGCATCATGTAGACATATTTAGAGTATTGTATGATCATCCATGTTGAAATAAAGTTTTAAAATTTCAATTTACATTCTTTCAACATTCATTAATAAGGTACATTATATATTATTTTGGTATCCCTGATATTGGGGAAATATCACTAGTACAAATGTAGGGTAGTTACCCCATAGTGTCCATTGATCTCTATTGCATAATTTCATAGGATCATATTGATCTTGAGTAAAATATCCCATCAGGTTCTCTACACATAGAATATCATGGTATGGTCATCATAAACTCTTATTGCATAATCATGTAACATTGATTAGTCTATTATAGTATAATTTTTGACCCATATGAAAATTCAGAATGAGACCCCATTATGTTACTCTAGAAACCATAGTTTTCTATACACACTGCAAACCTATAGCATTGTGATGAAAAAATTCCTAATGGAAGGGAGAATGTGAAACTAATGGTATGTATTTTTTCTCTTTTTATTGTGAATTTTGATGTTATGAGATGTCTTGGATCAATTTTGTGGTTTTTTGGGAAGGGATGTGGTTAGATTGGGATGTTTTTGGCTCACTAGGCTTCACTAAACTGTAGTGTACACCATTGTGTAAATCATGGTTTGAGTTGTGTTGCTATTATGGGTGTGGCATATAACCATTGTGCTGATTGGTGTGCCATTATGGTTGAAATTGTTAAGGATTCCATTTTGGATAATTATTTTCGTACAGAAGTTTACATAGTAAAATCATGTTGGATAACCATACTAGAGGATATTGGTGTATTATAATAGGGAGAAATAAGTGGTTTTTCTTTAGTGCGAGGATCACTATTACCATTACCATGGGTAACTTACTGTGTGGGGATAATTGAAAGGACCCCCAAAATGAAATGATTATTGTGAACTATTGAGGGGGTGACCATGGTATACTAGACTAAGTGAATGTCAATATACTATTATCAAGTTGATTGTTTCATTATAGGTTCCTCTTTGTCTAGGTGATACATAACTTGGTGTTAGATTGTAGAGTGGGTGAATGCATTATGGGGTGGGTTATTTCCTAGAAATAATGGTTTTGAAAAGAAAATGAATATTTTTGTGTGATTTATTTACTGTGTTTTCTATAGATTATATGTTTTATTTTATTTCCTTTCTATTCTAAATAGACAAAATCTAACCTTTTATTATTTAAGTGGTGTGTGTCGTAAGTATTGGTGGGTTTCCATATGAGTATATATACACTTCCCTTGTATATATTTGGTGGTGTGTATGAAGTCTCCAATAGATATAATATATGTAAGGTAGGATTTTGTAGCTGTATATCTATTTTTTTCTCTTTTGGGGATGCATATTCTATAACTATATTTTTTTAAAAGTGATATATAGAAGTAGTTTAAACTACATCTATATTTTCCAAATTATTTTTTAATTATGGTTTAAACTACCTCTAGATGAATGTTAAGTGATGTTTCTAATGACCCAAGATTATCGTACATGGACATTATATTTATTTTTCAGAATACTTAATACATTACACAAATATATTCCCAAAGACAGTATTAGTTTAGTGTCTTTGGAAACTCAAACCATAATATTCTAAATTGGTGAAAGATCTTCAAAATATCCCATAAAGATCTTCCCCTTCATTTTTCCAACCTAAAACCATTCTTTTTATCTGGGGGAAATGAGAACATAAAAAGGGTGAGCTCAAAGCCCATTAAGGGTAAACATGGAGAACATAAAACAAACCATAAACATTTGAACGTAAAAACATGAACATAAAGTTTAAACATCAAAATATTGAGACATGAAATATATATTGACAGTACATAAGGTACAAAACATAAAGGAACATTAACCATGATAGAATAGCAATGGAATAAAACATGTAATTGTAGAAAACTAATAGACACATAATATGATTTCCATAGTATCCAAGGCTTTTCTACCAAGACCATCATAGTGGACAAAGTCCATTACTGAACAGGGTTTACTTGTCATTTTAGCGACGTATTACTGAACTAGATTTACTTTCCTTTCAAGTAATTTCTACCTCATTAGATATAAATATTTACCCAATGCATTTGAGGGAGATGTAGGTCCCACCCATATCATAATTAAATCATCCTTACATGTGCCACAAAAACATAAACCATTAATCATAGCATAACCGACGAAATAAAATGGGTTTATTAAGCATCATTCCATCATTACATAATACATATAAAATATCATTCCAGCATTAAAATAATAAAATAATAGTTATAATAGGGATTGAAACATAACCCTATTTAAGAGTATCGTCTTAAATGAGAAATAATTTTGATAAAACACTTAAACTTAATTCTTGAGGAAAATATCCATTCTTCTTCAAAAATGTTTTCTTTTCACAAAATTCCATTCAATTTTAAAATAAAATAATTTAATTTAAAAAAATCTTGGAATAGTGTATACTAAGCTTCATGGAAATAAGGTTTCATGAAACCATAAAAAAATCCATTCAATCCATACAAGATAAAAAAACATTTTCCTAGTACTTTTCTAGAAAATTAAAAAAGTACCTCATATGGTAAATAGAAGAATGATTACATTCATTACATGTTGTAAAATTTAAAATGGATAAAAATGACTTTAAAAATAAATATAATAATAGTAAACATTTTATGAAAATATTTTTAGAAAACATGAAAATTGATAATAAATATATCCCCAGTAAATACTTATGTATAAACAATCATGGATAAAACTGATATTGCAAAACTATCCCTTAACTTAGGTCTGATATGATTTTTATGTACCCTAACCTCATGTATAATGATTTAAATAATGCTAATTATTTATTCAAGAATCATAATCATTTATATGACACCATTTATGATCATATTTTCATCTGTTTGTTAGTAACATTTCATTGTTACTCATTATTTTTGTATTAACTGCTTTATATTCTTATACATGTTTTGTAGGATAAGTTCTTTTTACTATTTTTAGGTTATAGGTATATCATTTAAATAATGGTATTTGTAACAGCCCGAGATTTTATGAAAAATATTCTTTTTATTTCACTAATGTCTTGTATTGTACGCTACACCAAAAGGAGCTTGCACAACACGCATCCTTGACTTGCCTTGCATACACGCAATCGCGACCTTCCTCGATAGCGTGTGTAGTACGCAATAACGAGTTTCACTAAACAACGATATGCTATTAAAATATTATTAAAACTAGCCGTTATGAATAGTAATAACCACTTTTTAAAATTCTTTAAATCTTATATTTCAAAATGAACTTCATTTTTGGATTCGGAGTATCGAATTTAGCCTAAGGTGAAATTTTGGTACTTTTCGGATAACTTTCATATTCTGATGAATAGTGAAAATTATTAATTATAATTAAAAAACAACTTTTTTAATCGAAATAATTAATAGAGATAAATTATTAATTTGAGTGGTTTTAAAGTATATTTAGAATATATTTTTACAATTTAATACAATGTTGGTCATTGGTTGTAATTTCACATTTAAACCAGACATAATCAAGTGTCAATCTTTTGATATATATTGTTTCCTAAAAACAAGCTATTTATTTTAACAGTGGGATTTAATTATAAAATTAATTAATTCAACTTCTATGTTATGAATTTGGTAAAATAGATTTCATTTTTGAATTCGGAATATGAAATATAGCTTAGGGTGAAATTTTGGCATTTTTCTGAAAAACTTCAATTTTTGATGAATAGTGAAACCACTAAGTGGTAGGTTAAAAACTGAATTTTGCATAAAACTTAATTTTACCGCTTCTGTGAATGGAATTTCGAAAATCCGAGAGACACGGTTAATATCAAGGACTAAAATGTGGTTCAATGAGATGAAAATAAGTTTTGGTGAATAGTAACTTTTTACTTTTTTTTACCACGGTTAAAGGTAAATAGGGTAATTAAGGGTAAAAATGATATTAATATTACCCTAACAAATGTCCTAATCCTATTGGACAAGTGTAATTCGACCAAAAACAAGTTTAGGAATAAAATATGACCATTTAGGCCCACTTGGATTAGATTAGGACATTTATTATTAATTTATTTAAAGAAAGGTTAAAATAGTTAAAATCAAAGTTTAATAAGTAAATCATTTTTAATATGGGGTTATACATAAGATAAATTCTATTGTAAATATTCATTAGAAAGCTAAAACTATTTCCTACATGATGGTATTTTATTTGTAATTTTTAGACATTAAATAATGTAATTTATTTATGACACAATGATGATGCAGTAATTATCTTATTAATGAAATATTGACATAATTGATGTTATAAACACCAAAATAAATGTAATTTGAGACTTTTTATGAATTCCAATAATTTTCTAGGTTACTATGATATATTAATGTTGATTTAATCAACTTGGTTCGAACATATAATTCTTTTATGACTTTCACAAAAATCATATATCAAATAGTGTCAAAATTGACACAAAATAGTTTTTAAATCAAATATTATATTATTAATTGTTATTTTATTCCTAAAAATATAAGGTTCGGCCAAATGACTTATATAAGGATATATATATTAATAATAAACAATTTGGGGTTCGTTTGGCATGTTATAGTAAGTGTATTAACCATATAGTGATAGAAAACAAAAAGACACGGTAAAAGTTAAATTATTTAACTTAGAGTTAAATCTAATTGATAAGGTTTAAAATAATATCCAAACATGTCTAAATTTGATTGTTTGATGCGATTACAACCCTATCTCATATAATCTTCGAATATGAGTCATTTTTGGAGGTTTTTAAGTGGGGTTAGATTTATTATAAATTAATATTTTTAAGAATTCCTAAGGTGCCCCTCTCCTCCCTTATAAAAGGACACCTCCTCCCCCTCCTCCTCACACCAATTTGAGCACTCAAGCTCGGCCAACCCCTGACAAAATATCTTCTCCACTTCCCTAGAAACATCATAGAGGTTCTGGTCTTCCTCAAAGACCAAATTTAGTGCCCTAAGAGGAGGTCTCAAAGAGGCGCTTCAAAGAAGAGGTAATTACCGTTACCAATTCTTTCATCTTTATTTCTTCTTCCACTTCTTCTTCTTAGGTTGTTTCATTATGAAGTAATAACATCAGTATCACTCATATACTGATATGTTATTATAAGTATGAAACAACCCTATTTCACCATCTATCCATCCTACGGAAAAAGAAATCACCGCGCGTGCGTACGTACGGAATACCGTCTCCACGCCGTGGTGTAATCTATTTTCCACCACCACCTTACATGGATGGGTATAATGGTGTAAAGAATAACTATACATAGTTATTAGAACATCATATTGATTCTGATATATTGTATAATCCACTCCAATTCAATTCAATATTTATAGAAATGATATCATCGCTCGTGCGTACGTACGGACTACCGTCTCCACGACGCGATGAGATTCATTCTCCATGTTAACTATTTAAGAATGATTATAATGTATATATAAGAAATAATAATGAAATATATGACATTATAAAGCTACTGGATTTATGTATATATATACATATGTATTTCATCTACTTACTTCCATTTCAAGACAATAAGGAAAGAAAAACAGCGTTCATGCGTACGTACGGACTACCGTCTCCATGAACGGTGTTTTTCATTTTATTTATCTATCTATTATATATATATATATACTGAATATATATGATATATAAATCATATTTTATATTCTGGAAGTAAGTAAATCATGATATAAGTAATAATAATGTCAAGAACAACAAATCAAAACACCTACGATAAATGAAACGATTTTACCCAAAACGCTTCTTTAACATGGAATTTACAAAAGAACGGGTAATATAATGTCATAAGTGAACCATATATGATATCATAACAATGAATATGATTCTTTAATAAGTCAATAACATGATTTAAATCATTATACATGAGGTTTAGACACTTACAAAGCAAGTCGGACCTAAGGTAAGGGAAATATCACAATCTCATTTTTATCCGAGATTGTTTATTCGTAAGTATTTACTGGGGTGTATTTTATCATCCACATCCATGTTTCATCAATATGTAATATTATTTACATCCACCTACAATTGTTTAAATACATTTTTACCCTTCGGTGAGTTTTTAGTAATATGTATGAAAGGAATCTTTTGTCGTTTTTCGTACGAGGTACTTTTTGACTTTTCCGACAAAAGTACGAAGAATGTTTTTTTTAACTTATACGGCATGAATGGATTTTTAAAACATTATTTCCAAGAAGCTTCCTTTACAAGTTTTCAAGTTTATTTTTAATCAACTTCTTTTATTTTAAAGTTGTATGACATGTTATGAAAGGAAAAATGTTTTTGAAGAAGAAAGGATATTTTCCTCAAGAATGGAGTTCAAGTGTTTTATCAAAATTATTTTCCATCTAAGATAATAAAGGGTTCTGTTTTTATCCCTATTATTAAATTGATTTGAACATGTTGTGATGGAATTATTTTTATGAATTCCTTTATCTTATATGAATTGTTTTATGATGTCATGTTGTTTAAGAATCCCATTTTTATTACATGGGTTATGTGATGATGTAAGATTTATGATTATGTGGCACACATAAGAAAGGATTCATTATAAGATGGGTGGGACCTATATCTTCCTCCAATGCATTGGGTAAAGATTTTATATCTCATGAGATAGACATGGCTGGAATGGTAGGTTATACCGGTTCAGTGAAACAGGACTGAAACGAGGGTTACTCGATTCAGAAAGGGACTTTGTCCACTAAGATAGTCTTGGCAATGAGTCATGACTAACAAGAAATGATTTTCCATGATTATGTGTGCATTCCACAAAGTTTCAAGTTTCATGTTATGATTATGGTGATCTCATTTTCACTTCTATGATTTGTTCCACGTTAAGATATTATGATCTCTTTTGCAGGTTATGATTTTCAAAAAGACATGACATGATTTTTATTTCTTTTGTATACCCTTACTGAGCATTTGAGCTCACCCTTTTATGTTTTCTTTTCCCCAGGATATAAAGAAAGGTTTTAGGTAAAAAAAAAGGGGAAGATCTTTATGGGAGATATTGAAGATCTTTCACCACGATTAGAAGATTACGTTCCGAGTTTCCAAAGACACTAAACTATTACGATCCTTGTGTGTGTGTGTTTTTGTTATGTACTAAGTATTCCGCAAAAGTAATGTAATGTCTATGTACGTCAGGCTTCGGGTCTCTACAGTTGGTATCAGAGGAAAGGTTTAGTCAACCTTTGGAAACTAGGATGCGAAAACGTTAGTGAGATCCCTAGAGATATTTCTAAGGTATGTCTAGGGATGTCCCTAAGGTTAAGTATACGTATAGGTTATAGTACTAGAACTACGCTAACGATCATAGAATTAAACCTAAGATGTTAGATGTTCAAGGTACTCCCCCTTTATTATGTTGTTTTCCCTAGCATGATTTTTGCCTCTCACGCTATTCTTTTTGGGTTTTAGAAAATGGCTGGAAACAAGGTGATTCACGATAATGGAGGAAATGATGGACAATGGAATGATATTCTTTATGAGCAACCAAATGAAATGGGATTTGGAAGTCCAAACATCATTATTATGCCGAATCAGCAATCTCATAATATGATCAATAAAGTAAAATTTGGTAAGTTTCCTGACTCGGCTAATAAGAGAAAGATGGAGTTTCATGATGATCATAGAGGAAAGAAAGTTCAATTTCCCCTATGTAAATCATGTGGGAAGAGGCATCAAGGAGAATGTTTCAAGGGAACTGGAAGATGCTTTGGGTGTGGAAAAGAAGGACACAAAGCCAGTAAGTGCAAAGGAAAAGGTTCAGTTAATACCAGGGATGAGGATAATGGTATTGCTACGACATCAAAAATGGTTAAGTGTTTTAAATGTGGAATGTATGGGCATTATGCAAACAAATGCCCTAAGGGAAAGACTCATGAAGAGAATCAGTATGGTCATATGGGAAGTATTTATGTGGATGATGATGAAGAGACTACCAATGGTATGTGAGATGAAAGAATTGTTGAAGCTCGGTCAATGGTTTAAGAATGTAGTGGAATGATTACATGTTTATCATGTGTAATGTTGTATAAGTAATCTCATGGTACTATGGAATAAAGAGACATGTAAGTATTGTAACATTGTTGTCTGATTAATGTTACCAGTATCCATGAAAGGTTATTCAGATATTTTTGGAATGAAGATGATATGCGCATAATGAAGGGATAAGGGGAAAATGAAATGTTTGACAGTATTCATGAGCTCATGATTGATATAAGGACTAAGTGATATCATGGTTTGAGTATATAGAATTTCGAGGATTTCGGTATGTGAAAAGTGTTAACTTTTAACTGCATTCAAGTTTTCACTAAGGTTCAATGGGTATTCAAGAGAGTACAAGATTAAGGCCTTTGAATGTTTGGAATGTGACCAACAAGATATATCTTATGATATATGGGGATCAACGATGGTATTAAATCTCTGGTAATCGTTTTCACTATGTTATGAGAATGGACTGCAGTATTATGAGCCTAATGATTAGAATGAATTATGTTGGACATAAGTTAGTATAGAAGTTTTTTTTCGATATTATTGATAGTAATATAGTTTTATAAAAAGGACAACCTGCAGGACGGGCGACAGCCCATCGCTTCGGACAAGGCTGTGGGAATCGAACCCGCAACCGAAGTGCGACTGACCTTTATCGCCTACCACTGGCCTACAGGAAGTCCCTGTTTAGTAGAAACTAGTTTTATTAAATTAAGCAGTATGATATATGAAGTATAAGTCCATTTTAGAAACTATATATGATTAATCTCACTATAGATCGACTTATGTATATAATTTTTTGCTAACCTTTTGTTTGAGACAGATGGAATGACCCGTCATTCTATCACATGATCTCCTAACACTTCACGAATAACAAATTCAACTTCATTTATTTAAGAGATGAAGTGGAAATTGTTCTAGGCACGAACAATAGTGAAATTGTACCAAAATAAAGAAAGTATTTATTCTAATTCAAATTTTCAACTTTAGGGAAATGATCTTGAAAACCAAAAATGTTGTCCTAGTGATATTATACCTGATGAATCAGATGGTACCTTATATCATCACAAATCTATGGATTTGTGATTACTGGCTTTTCCATAGCCATGTTCTCTACCACTCTCCATCAGAACATGATGGTTAGATTTCTCTTCCATATCCATATTTTTACCTATGTGGAAACCCAGCGATTAGTTTATTTGGGTAATCGTTACATTTCATACTTTAGTTTTTAAAGCCAAGTTTTTGTATTCCTTTTTATGATGTGGGATTCTATTAAAGAATCTTTCGAATAGTAAACCATTTATAACCCCGACGAATTTCGAGGGCGAAATTCATTTTAAGGGGGGTAGAATGTAACAGCCCGAGATTTTATGAAAAATATTCTTTTTATTTCACTAATGTCTTGTATTGTACGCTACACCAAAAGGAGCTTGCACAACACGCATCCTTGACTTGCCTTGCATACACGCAATCGCGACCTTCCTCGATAGCGTGTGTAGTACGCAATAACGAGTTTCACTAAACAACGATATGCTATTAAAATATTATTAAAACTAGCCGTTATGAATAGTAATAACCACTTTTTAAAATTCTTTAAATCTTATATTTCAAAATGAACTTCATTTTTGGATTCGGAGTATCGAATTTAGCCTAAGGTGAAATTTTGGTACTTTTCGGATAACTTTCATATTCTGATGAATAGTGAAAATTATTAATTATAATTAAAAAACAACTTTTTTAATCGAAATAATTAATAGAGATAAATTATTAATTTGAGTGGTTTTAAAGTATACTTAGAATATATTTTTACAATTTAATACAATGTTGGTCATTGGTTGTAATTTCACATTTAAACCAGACATAATCAAGTGTCAATCTTTTGATATATATTGTTTCCTAAAAACACGCTATTTATTTTAACAGTGGGATTTAATTATAAAATTAATTAATTCAACTTCTATGTTATGAATTTGGTAAAATAGATTTCATTTTTGAATTCGGAATATGAAATATAGCTTAGGGTGAAATTTTGGCATTTTTCTGAAAAACTTCAATTTTTGATGAATAGTGAAACCACTAAGTGGTAGGTTAAAAACTGAATTTTGCATAAAACTTAATTTTACCGCTTCTGTGAATGGAATTTCGAAAATCCGAGAGACACGGTTAATATCAAGGACTAAAATGTGGTTCAATGAGATGAAAATAAGTTTTGGTGAATAGTAACTTTTTACTTTTTTTTACCACGGTTAAAGGTAAATAGGGTAATTAAGGGTAAAAATGATATTAATATTACCCTAACACATGTCCTAATCCTATTGGACAAGTGTAATTCGACCAAAAACAAGCTTAGGAATAAAATATGACCATTTAGGCCCACTTGGATTAGATTAGGACATTTATTATTAATTTATTTAAAGAAAGGTTAAAATAGTTAAAATCAAAGTTTAATAAGTAAATCATTTTTAATATGGGGTTATACATAAGATAAATTCTATTGTAAATATTAATTAGAAAGCTAAAACTATTTCCTACATGATGGTATTTTATTTGTAATTTTTAGACATTAAATAATGTAATTTATTTATGACACAATGATGATGCAGTAATTATCTTATTAATGAAATATTGACATAATTGATGTTATAAACACCAAAATAAATGTAATTTGAGACTTTTTATGAATTCCAATAATTTTCTAGGTTACTATGATATATTAATGTTGATTTAATCAACTTTGTTCGAACATATAATTCTTTTATGACTTTCACAAAAATCATATATCAAATAGTGTCAAAATTGACACAAAATAGTTTTTAAATCAAATATTATATTATTAATTGTTATTTTATTCCTAAAAATATAAGGTTCGGCCAAATGACTTATATAAGGATATATATATTAATAATAAACAATTTGGGGTTCGTTTGGCATGTTATAGTAAGTGTATTAACCATATAGTGATAGAAAACAAAAAGACACGGTAAAAGTTAAATTATTTAACTTAGAGTTAAATCTAATTGATAAGGTTTAAAATAATATCCAAACATGTCTAAATTTGATTGGTTGATGCGATTACAACCCTATCTCATCTAATCTTTGAATATGAGTCATTTTTGGAGGTTTTTAAGTGGGGTTAGATTTATTATAAATTAATATTTTTAAGAATTCCTAAGGTGCCCCTCTCCTCCCTTATAAAAGGACACCTCCTCCCCCTCCTCCTCACACCAATTTGAGCACTCAAGCTCGGCCAACCCCTGCCAAAATATCTTCTCCACTTCCCTAGAAACATCATAGAGGTTCTGGTCTTCCTCAAAGACCAAATTTAGTGCCCTAAGAGGAGGTCTCAAAGAGGCGCTTCAAAGAAGAGGTAATTACCGTTACCAATTCTTTCATCTTTATTTCTTCTTCCACTTCTTCTTCTTAGGTTGTTTCATTATGAAGTAATAACATCAGTATCACTAATATACTGATATGTTATTATAAGTATGAAACAACCCTATTTCACCATCTATCCATCCTACGGAAAAAGAAATCACCGCGCGTGCGTACGTACGGAATACCGTCTCCACGCCGTGGTGTAATCTATTTTCCACCACCACCTTACATGGATGGGTATAATGGTGTAAAGAATAACTATACATAGTTATTAGAAAATCATATTGATTCTGATATATTGTATAATCCACTCCAATTCAATTCAATATTTATAGAAATGATATCATCGCTCGTGCGTACGTACGGACTACCGTCTCCACGACGCGATGAGATTCATTCTCCATGTTAACTATTTAAGAATGATTATAATGTATATATAAGAAATAATAATGAAATATATGACATTATAAAGCTACTGGATTTATGTATATATATACATATGTATTTCATCTACTTACTTCCATTTCAAGACAATAAGGAAAGAAAAACAGCGTTCATGCGTACGTACGGACTACCGTCTCCATGAACGGTGTTTTTCATTTTATTTATCTATCTATTATATATATATATATACTGAATATATATGATATATAAATCATATTTTATATTCTGGAAGTAAGTAAATCATGATATAAGTAATAATAATGTCAAGAACAACAAATCAAAACACCTACGATAAATGAAACGATTTTACCCAAAACGCTTCTTTAACATGGAATTTACAAAAGAACGGGTAATATAATGTCATAAGTGAACCATATATGATATCATAACAATGAATATGATTCTTTAATAAGTCAATAACATGATTTAAATCATTATACAGGAGGTTTAGACACTTACAAAGCAAGTCGGACCTAAGGTAAGGGAAATATCACAATCTCATTTTTATCCGAGATTGTTTATTCGTAAGTATTTACTGGGGTGTATTTTATCATCCACATCCATGTTTCATCAATATGTAATATTATTTACATCCACCTACAATTGTTTAAATCCATTTTTACCCTTCGGTGAGTTTTTAGTAATATGTATGAAAGGAATCTTTTGTCGTTTTTCGTACGAGGTACTTTTTGACTTTTCCGACAAAAGTACGAAGAATGTTTTTTTTAACTTATACGGCATGAATGGATTTTTAAAACATTATTTCCAAGAAGCTTCCTTTACAAGTTTTCAAGTTTATTTTTAATCAACTTCTTTTATTTTAAAGTTGTATGACATGTTATGAAAGGAAAAATGTTTTTGAAGAAGAAAGGATATTTTCCTCAAGAATGGAGTTCAAGTGTTTTATCAAAATTATTTTCCATCTAAGATAATAAAGGGTTCTGTTTTTATCCCTATTATTAAATTGATTTGAACATGTTGTGATGGAATTATTTTTATGAATTCCTTTATCTTATATGAATTGTTTTATGATGTCATGTTGTTTAAGAATCCCATTTTTATTACATGGGTTATGTGATGATGTAAGATTTATGATTATGTGGCACACATAAGAAAGGATTCATTATAAGATGGGTGGGACCTATATCTTCCTCCAATGCATTGGGTAAAGATTTTATATCTCATGAGATAGACATGGCTGGAATGGTAGGTTATACCGGTTCAGTGAAACAGGACTGAAACGAGGGTTACTCGATTCAGAAAGGGACTTTGTCCACTAAGATAGTCTTGGCAATGAGTCATGACTAACAAGAAATGATTTTCCATGATTATGTGTGCATTCCACAAAGTTTCAAGTTTCATGTTATGATTATGGTGATCTCATTTTCACTTCTATGATTTGTTCCACGTTAAGATATTATGATCTCTTTTGCAGGTTATGATTTTCAAAAAGATATGACATGATTTTTATTTCTTTTGTATACCCTTACTGAGCATTTGAGCTCACCCTTTTATGTTTTCTTTTCCCCAGGATATAAAGAAAGGTTTTAGGTAAAAAAAAGGGGAAGATCTTTATGGGAGATATTGAAGATCTTTCACCACGATTAGAAGATTATGTTCCGAGTTTCCAAAGACACTAAACTATTACGATCCTTGTGTGTGTGTGTTTTTGTTATGTACTAAGTATTCCGCAAAAGTAATGTAATGTCTATGTACGTCAGGCTTCGGGTCTCTACAGTATTAGTATTATATATATCATATTTATTCATTTAATTCGTTTATATAATCATGGTTTAAAAAAGATTATGCAGAACGAATCACATTGCACTGGGGAGACGATAAGTCATACGTACGCACAAGTGATGATATCATTCCCATAATTATTGAATGGTATTTAAGTAGATGGTGTATATTATCTCAGAACTAGTATAAAGTTATAATAATCATATATAGTTATTATTTTCACCATTATACCCATCCAACTAAGGTTGTGGTGAAAAACAGATTACACTACGGTGTAGAGACGGTAAGTCGTACGTACGCAGACGCCGTGATTTCATTTTTAGTAGAATGGGTAGAAGGTGAAAAAGGGTTGTTTAATATTTATAATAACATATAATTATATGATTGATACTAATGTTATTAATTTATAATGAAATAACTAATGAAGATTATGTATAATAAGAAAGAAAATTAAAATAATCGGTAGAAGAGATTACCTCTTCCTCGACATGCCTCCTTTAAATTTTCTATTAGGGCACTATAGTTGGTCTTTGAAGAAGTCCAGAATCTCTATAATTAAAATATTAAAGTTTATAAGGAAAATGGTAGGGTTTTTATGAGCTTGAAGGCTCAAAATTAAGTTAAGAGTTGAGGGATGATGCACCCTTTTATAATTGAGGTGAGGAGAACTTTTGGAAACATCAAAAATATTAATTTATAATAAAATCAAACCCCACATAAAATACTAAAAAATGTCACAATTTCAAATCTTAGATGAGACAGGGTTGTAATATCATAAACCAATAAATTTTATCCAAGCCTTTATGTCAATTTAAGCATTATCATTTTAATTAACACTTAGTTATTCTATTTAATTTTAATTGTTGTAATAACATTCTAAATATTTAATGGTTATAAATATTTACTTATGTGGTGTTAATTGACCATAAGTAGATATGTTATGAAATTTTAGACATTATAATTTTAAATTTTAAATTTTTAAATATTTTAATGATTTTTAAGTAATTTATGAAAATGTTATATTTATAAAATGTCAATAGTGTCAATTTTGATAGTATTCATTTATTTGAATTAAAATAAAAATAGAACAGAAGAAAAATTCGAAAAAAATATTTAATACACTCCTAAAATTTCACAGTAATATATAAAATTCATGGATTACTTTAATTATTTCATATGATATTTCTTTTAATATTTTTAAAACCATTTATTTGATATTTTTATTAATAAAATAATTTATACATCACTATTGTGTCATCATTAAATGAAATTATATAATCTATAAAAATTATAAATAAATTTTTATTATTTAGTTAATTCTTTTAGATTTCTAGATACTATCTATAGTCGATGTTATCTCTTAGTTATCTATATATTAAAATTAATATACCTATATAAAATGAGATTGTGATATTTTGTCACATTCATTAGTTTTTATTACATTCATGTCATATTCATAGGTAAGTGGCCATAAAGTGATTCCATTTATAAAAATAGATGATAGGGGTAAAAAATTAGTCTTCCAATAATATTTTTACAGGTGTTAAGGTAATTTTATATTATTTTTTTACCTTTAATTACCTAATTTACCTTTAATTATGGTAATAAAAATAATTATCGATGTTACTATTCACAAGGTCTAAAAAATAAAAGAATCCTATTAACATAATTTGGACCTACTGATTCCAAATATTGAATCTATTTTTCAGAATTTAAAACACATAATTTGCAGTAATTAATTTAAAATTAATCTTATTGTCAGAAAAAATTGGTTTTTATTTAAAAGTTAAAACAATTTAAAAGATTGAAATGTTTTTATATTTGAATTCAATGTTAAATTAATGAAAATGACTTACATTTTATTAAACTAGAAACTTATATTTTACTTATACTTTAAAACTATTCAATAATAATTTTTAACCATATAAATTTTTTGGATGAAAAATGTTGTTTTCCACTATAAAATATGAAAGTTATCAAAAAAATATAAAAAATTCACCCAAAGTAAAATTTTATATCCTTATTACAAATAAGAAATTTATTTTGTAAAATTGATATTATAAAAATGTCAAAAACTAGATTTAAAATGGGTGTGTCATCAAAAGGCAGAAGAACTGCATTTTTTTGAAAATACTACTTTTATCCGATAAAATTGATTTTGTTCTTATATCATGTTCTAGAAATATATATGATGAATTTTAATGTTATATAACATTCACAATGTTTTTAATACTATTCATAAATATTAGTTAATATCCCATAATATTTTAATAATATATCATTGTTTAGTGAAACTCGATATTGCATACAACACAAGCTATTGAGGAAGGTCTCTCTTGCATGTAACGAAAGCCAAGTCAATTTTGCATTAACTAAAAGCTAATACGATGTTGCGTATAGAGAATATAATATTGGTGTAGCATAAAACAAAATACATTAAAGAAATTAAAAATAATTTATCACATAAAATCTCAGGGTGTCACATTCTACCCCGTTAAAATGATTTTCGCCCTCGAAATTCATTAGGGTTATAAAAAGTTTATTATTGAAAGTTTCATTCATGGAAACCCACATCATAAAAATGAATACTAAAAATTAATTTTGAAAAATAATGTTAGAAACATAATGGATACCCAAAGTAGAACATCACTAGGTTTCCACATAGGATAACATATGTGAGTAGTGAAAACATGGATATGGAAGATAAATATAACGATCAATTTCTAATGGATAGTGATAAAGAACAAGGCTTAGACAAAGTTAACTACCAGAAATCCATAAATCTATGATGAATTAATAGACCATTTGATTCATCGGATAAGAAGGTACTAGGATAACATTTTTGGTTTTCAACATCATTTTCCTAAAGTTGAAGAATTTGGCATGAGAATAAATACTCACTTGATTTTGGTACAATATCAACATTGTTTGTTCCTTGAAAAAAATTCCACATCATCTCTTTTTTATTGAAATTAAGTTTTATTTTTCATTATTTAACTATTAGCAGATCATGTGATAGAATGATAGGCCATTCCATCTGTCTCAACAAAAAGGTTAGCACAAATAATCAAATATGCCAAAAGGAACCTATATTGAGACAATACAAAATTCAATCGGAATATAACTTATACTTTCTATAAATGGATAACATACAATCCTTCTAAAAACTAGAAATATAAAACTTTAGGAGGTAAACTAAATCGACTTACCTTTTTTCTCCCATATATCATTTGGATGTTCATGGTTGTCACATTTGAAACATGTGAAAACCTTAATCATGTATTCTCTTGAAACATGATAATAACAAAAATTACTTTATAAACATAGCGAAAAAATGAACTATATCAAAATCAACTCTTTCCAAATAGAAAAAATACAAAAAATTCTATATAGTCAAACCATGATATCAATTTTTCCTTATATCAGTCATGAGATCATTAATACTATAAAAAATATCATTATCTCTTTACCCCTCTATTATGCACATATCATGTGATTTCCAAAAATGATATCTAAATATATTTTTATGGTTACCAGTACCATTCAACATATAATTTCAAATAATTAAGGAAAAAATAGTGTAACAATCCTTAGATGTTTCTTTATCCCATAGTACCATAAATTATTCTTGATAAACATGAAATCATTCCACTATCTTCTTAAACCATTTACTGAGATTCATCATTTTATTCCTCAACACTTCTGTCATCTCATATATCATTTGTAGTCTCTTCATTATTAACAAAATAAATACTACCCATACGACCGTGCTGATTCTATTTATGAGATTTTCCCTTAGGGAATCAATTTGCACAATTTCTATACATTCCACATTTAAAACATTTAACCATTGTTGATGTATTAATATTACCATTATCCTTGTCCATTGTGTTAACTAAAGCTCTTCCTTTTCAATTAATGGATTTGTGTCCTGTCATCCCACACACAAAGAATATTCTAGTTCCTTTGAAACATTCTCCTTTATGCCTATTCCCACGTGATTTACATGAGGAAAATTGAACATTCTTTCCTCTATGATCACCATGAAACTTTATATTTATCTTAATATATGAGCCAGGAAGCTCAAAAAAGTTGAGATTGTTGATCATGTAATGAGATTTTTTATTAGGCATAACAATGGTATTTATCCTTCTAACTCCCATTTCATTTGGTTTCTCATGAATAATATCATTCCATTGTCTATAATATTCTCTATTAACATGAATCCTCCCGTTTCCATCTATTTTCTAAAACCCAAAAAGAATAATGTGAGAGGTAAAAATCATACTAGAAAAAAACATAATCAAGGGGTAGTACATTCAATCTCGAACATCTTAGGTTTAATCCTTGGTTATTCATGCTCTCTACCATAATTCTAGGATTGTAAGATATAGTTATAAATAACATTTGGGACATCTCTAGACATACCTTAGAAATATCTCTAGAGATCTCACAAATTTTTTTTGAATCCATGTTTCCAAAGTTTAACTAAACCATCACTCTGATACTAACTATAATAACCTAGTCTTGACATACATGAACATTAAATTTCTTTTGTGGAATACTTAATACATTACACAAATATATTCCCAAAGACTGTATTAGTTTAGTGTCTTTGGAAACTCAGAAAATAATCTTCTAACTTGGTGAAAGATCTTCAACATCTCTGATAAAGATCTTCCCCTTTAGTTTTCCTACCTAAAACCTTTCTTTATATCCTAGGTAAATGAAAAAATAAAAATGGTGAGCTCAAATGATTATTAAGGGTAAACATGGAGAACATAAACCGAACTGTAAACATTTGAATGTAAAAACATGAACATAATGTTTAAACATCAAAATCATGAGACATGAAATAAATCTTGGCAGTACATAAGGCATGGATCATAAAGGAACATTAACCATGATTTAATAACATTGGAATAAAACAAGTAATTGTGGAAAACTAATAATCACATAATATGATTTCTATAGTAGTCAAGGATTTGCTTCCAAGACCATCATAATGGACAAAGTCTATTACTAAATCGGGTTTACTTTTCATTCCAACCATGTATTAGTGAGCTAGATTTACTTGTCCTTTTAGTCATGTCTATCTAATGAGATATAAATAAATACCCAATGAATTGGAGGGAGATATAGGTCCCATCCATCTCATAATTGAACAATCCTTACATGTGACACAAAATCATAAACCGTTCATCATAGCATAACACATGAAAGAAAATGGATTTCTTATGTATCATTCCATCATAACATAATATATATAAAATATCATTCCATCATTAAAATATAAAAAACCATAGTAATAATAGGTATAGAAATAAAAACCTATTTAAGTGTGTCATCTTACATAGGAAATAATTTTAATAAACACTTGAACTTAATTCTTGTGGAAACTATCCTTTCTTCTTTAAAAACTTTTTATTTTCTCAAAATGCCATGAAATTTTAAAAGAAAATATTTTAATTAAAAATAAAGTTTAAATAGTTTAGATATTCTAGGAAATAAGGCATAATTAAACTGTAAGAAATCCATTCTTTCTATATAAGGTAATAAACATTCTCCTCATTCGTTTAGTAGAAATGTCAAAAAGTACCTCCTATGATAAACCAAAAACAATATTATGTCTATACCATGTAGTTAAAGTCAAAAAATGGGTAAAAATTAATTTAAAAATACATAGAATAAAATTAAACATTTTCTGAAAACATTTTTATAAAACATGAACATGGATGATAAATATATCCCCAGTAAATACTTACGTTTAAACAGTCTTAGATAAAAATTAGAATGAAGAATTATCCCTTACCCTTGGTCCGATATGATTTTTATATACTCGAACCTCCTGTATAATGATTTAAATATGGTTAATGATTTACTCCATAATCATAATCATTTTTATGAAAAAATTTATGATCATATTTTTATCCATTTGTTAGTAACATTTCATTTGTTACATGTTATTCGGGTATTAACAACTTTATGTTCTTATGAATGTTTTATCAGATAAGTTCTTATTACTCTTATTATGTTATAGTTATATCATTTAAATAATGGTATTAGTATAAAATATTTCATATTTATTCATTCAATTCATTTATATTATCATGGTTTAATGATGATTATGCATAATGAATCACATCGCACTGTGGAGACGGTAAGCCATACGTACGCACGAGCGACGATATCATTCCCATAATTGTTGGATGGTACTGAAATGGATGGTGTATATTATATCAAAATTAGTATCATGTTATAATAATCATATATATTTATTATTTATAACATTATACCAATCCAAGTCAGGTGGTGGTGAAAAACAGATTACACCACAGTGTGGAGATGGTAAGTCGTACGTACGCACACGCAATGATTTAATTTTTCATAGGATGGATAGAAAGCGAAATAGGATTATTTCATATTTATAATAACATATAAGTATATTAGTGATACTTATTTTATTACTTTATAATGAAATAACTAATGAATAGTAAGTAGAAGAAGAATGAAATTTGAATGAATCAGTAGAAGAGATTATGTATCCCCAATGCGCCTCCTTTAAATTTCCTCTTTGGTAACTATAGTTGCTCTTTGAAGAAGAACAAAACCTCTAGAATTAAAATAGTGAATTTGAGAATGAAATATGGTAGGGGCATCCGATCTTGAAGGCTCAAAATGAATTGAAGAGGTGAGGGAGGAGGTTCTCTTTTATAATTTAGGTGAGGGACACTTTTGGAAACATCAAAAATATTAATTTATAATAAAAACAAAACCCACATTAAAACCTTGAAAATTACACAATATATAATATTAGATGATTAAGGTCTTAATATCACTAAAAAATAAATTTTAGACAAGTTTTTATGTCAATTTAATCAATATAAATTTAATTAACACTTAGTTATTCTATTTTATTTTAATTGTGGTAATAACATTCTAAATATTTAATTGTTATTCATATTTTCTTATGTGGTGTTAATTGAAAATAAATGGATATGTTATGAAATTTTAGACCTTATATTTATCTCTTTGTAATTTTTAAATATTATTATGATTTTTAAATAATTTAATAAATTGTTATTTTTATAAAATGTCAATAGTGTCAATTTTGAGAGTATTCATTTATTTGACTTTAAATAAAATTCAAACAAAAGATAAATTCAAACCGAAATATTTAATACACTCCTAAAATGTCATAGGAACCTATAAAATTATTGGATCACTTTAATTAGTTCATATACTATTTATTTTAATATTTTTAAAACCATTTATTTGATATTTCTATTAATAAAATAATTTCTACATCACTATTGTGTCATCATTAATAGTAATTATTTAATATCTAAAGATTTTAAATAATTTTCTAAGATGTAGGTAATTATTTTATATTTCTAGGGACTATATATATTTTATATTATCACCCAGTTTATCCATATATGAATATTAACGTACCTATATAAAATGAGATTTTGATATTTTGTCACATTCATTAGTTTTTATTACATTCATGTCATATTCACAGGTTAGTGGCCATAAAGTGATTAAATATAGAAAAATAGACTATAAGGGTCTAATTTAGTCATCCAATTTGATTTTTAAAGTTGTTAAGGTAATTTTATAACATTATTTGTACCTTTAATTACCCGATTTACCTTTAACCATGGTAATAAAAATAATTACCAAAGTTACTATTAATAAGGCCCAAAAATAAAAGTATCCTATTAACATAATTTGTAACTATGGATTAAAAATATGGAATCTATTTTTTAAAATTCAAAACAAATAATTTTTAGTAATTAATTTAATATTAATCCCAATGTCAGAAAAAAACGGATTTTTGTATAAAAGTCAAAACATTGCAAAAGATTGAAATGTTTTTACATATAAATTTAATGTAAAATTAATTAAAATGAATTAAATTGTATTAAACCATAAAAATTTATTCTATTTATACTACAAACCCTTTCAATAATATGTTTTATCCATTTAATTATTTCAAAGAAAAAAGTTGTTTTCCTTTAAAATTTAGCATATTTTTACTATTCATCAAAATATTAAATTTATCTAAAAAATATCAAAAAATCATCAAAAGTAAAATTTTATATCTTTATTACATATAAGAAGTTTATTTTGTCAAATTTATCTTATAAATGTCTCAAAAACTAGATTTAAAATGGATGCGCCTTCAAAAGGCGGCAAAACTGCATTTTTTTTGAAAAATACTTCTTCTCTCTGAAAAATTGATTTTGTTATTATATCATGTTCTATAAATATATAGGATTATGTTTAATGTTATATAAAATTCCAAATTTTGTTAATACTATTCATAATGGTTAGTTTATATCCCATAATATTTTAATAATATATCATTGTTTAGTGAAACTTGATATTGTGTACAATGCAAGCTGTTGAGGACGGTTTCTCTTGCGTGTAATGCAAGCCAAGTCAATGTTGTGTTTACTTAAATCTATTAAGTTGTTGTTTATAGTGCGTTATAATATTGGTGTTTCATACAACACAATGCATCAAAGAAATTAAAAGGAATCTATCTCATAAAATCTTGAGGAGTCACAATGTTTCCTAGAAACTGCTATTAAATGGATGGAAATGGAATGAGTTGGATGATGACACCAACATTATAAGTGAGTTTTTAAAACCATAATAGAACCATATAGGAGTAGTTTAAACCACCTCCAAAAAAAACACTGTTATCATTCGATTTTTTTGTAGTTTTTTCACATCGTGTATCGATTTAGTGTGAGACTGATTCTTACATGTCACAAATGACTTATGAATCATTTTTATAAACTATAAATACAATAAAAGTATTTTTTTTATTGGTTTTCAATGAGTGACACATGTTTTGAACTAAAATTTCTATATTAAACTGATAACATACACTTTGAGTCATATCAGGAACACTGTGTATCAGATTGAGATGAGGTCAATTCCAACATTTCATAAAATGATTGGAGTTGTTTCCCTAGAATCAACTTTAGTGTAATTTATAATAACATGTATTTATAGTTTTGAATATTAATAAAATCCTTATCACATAATGAATTTTATTCTACCTAACATAATATATGATAATGTCCTAAGAGTATCTATCACACTAAAAGGGCATATTAATTCCCCGTTATGATGAGAACCTGGAAGTGCTATGACAGTATTCTTGAAAATTTATTATATAACTAGATGATATCATTTGAGGGGACTAAATTATACCAGATATCTATGGTGGAGTTCATAGTACATTGAGTCATATTCTCATGGTGTTCACCCTTGGTAATATCAAATGTAGAATATTATGAGAACAAGACATGCTAGTAGGAAATACCCATTTATATGTGTCATTGGATATTCCTATATGTGGACATGGATATTTATCCTTAGACTTTATGATTATTATTAATTAATGTTATAAGTTATTTACTTTGATTTATTGAAGAAAACTTTGATGACATATGTTCACAGCGAGGTATGATATGTTGGGTGTGTCACGAGTAATATTGCATTAACGAATAATACGAGAAAATATTTTTTCCCTTATGTTATTTAATGGAAGTTGGTATCCCATGACCTTTGATGTAAATGATATAAACTAAATAAATCCATATACATGATGATCTATGGAAAAGTTCAATTTTCAAAAAGAAAAAGAAATGACATTGAGCACATAGGTTGATAGAACCAATATGAAACATTCTTGATTTGAGATATTGTGATAAAGAGATAATATTAAACAACAGTAATCTATATGAGGTATTATTTCATTGTGAAATTAAATTATTTTTATATGGTGACCTGGCATGTTTTTAGATTTTAACCTTTTACTTTAGGCTACTTACCCTAATTCCACTAAGAAAGAGGCCTAGAGGGCCACACACAAAGTGTATCCAGAATATCAGTTAAATAATATATTATTATTTATTTTTTAACATGTTGAAAAAATATTATTCCCACGCATGGTTTAATAATTATTCATGTTTTTTTAATCTCATATATTTCATCAACAATTATTCTAGAGAATATAATATGAGTAGAATATTTAATAAATATATATTTTCTATTTAGTGAATATAATATTTATTTATTTGTTGGTGAATAATAAAGTGGTATTTATTTATTAAATAAATTGTCATTATTAATGGTTAGATAAATATTTTGGAGGAATGGAATACAAGAGTTTTAGGTCCGATGAGAAATAATATATATGAAATATTATTTTATTAAATAATATTTAATTTAATTCGTAAGTAAAGCACAAGGAAATAAATTAATATTATTATTATTATTTTAGACATGGGGTTTTGCAAGGGATTAAAAAATATTAAAAAGTACTTGTGATACTATTAATTTCTAAAACCTTGTAGTATTTAAACCCAATTATATTATTTTTCCATTAAATAAGATTAATTTGTGTTGTGCACAAAAACATGAGAAGAGAATCCTATCAGGCCTTAGAGAGATCCCTCTCCAAGAACGATCCCAATAATGGAGATTGATCTTCCTCCACCTCCCACTCTAAAGTATTTAGAGATCAAGGAGAATGATTTGGAAGTGATTCTCATGATGATCAAATATGAACGATGCAAGCGATAGGATCTATCATGCCAGTACTCATAGATTCCTACGATGACATTCAAAGATTTTTGGAACATATGTTGATAAACACTAGAGGGAATATTCTCTTGATTACTTCAACACAATGACAATACTACATAGATCTATTTCAAGATCCATTTATACAAAAATAATTCACACAAGGTAATTCTTTAATTGATTAAATTAATTATAAATAATATTTTATGATCCTCTCTATGGTTATAATGTTTTGTTAATTGTATATTTTCTTTAATTCAATAACATTGATCATGGTGTTTATCATTGTGTATATCTTGGATTGATCATCGATCATGAAAAAATAAAGGTTGGGCAAGGCCAATTGAATGCTTCCTCTATGCCAAGAACATTCAAGTTGTATCAGAAAATTCACATAATAGTTTTTAATTATTTAAAGATCATTTATTGATTTACACATTTGTGATTTATTTTTAATTTAAATTTTAATCATAATTTTAACTGAATTGTGATATTTTCTTATTCCTCTTTTTTTCTCATAGATCTAATCGAATCAAAAAATTTTATGAACAAAATATTATAGAAGAAATCATCTGGAGGTGCTTCGGATTCTAGCTAGATAACACAAGAGTTTATGCATTGTATCCAGAGTTACATGTCATGTACTAGTGTTCAATGAACCATGAATTAATTCCTAATTAATTCAAACTGTGTGTATTGAATACACACAATGATTTTAATTTCTTACATCGCATGTTGACTAGGACACCTTGTCACATGGTCTGCTAGAGTACACATCGTGTAGCCCAAGTATACGACGTGTAGTCCTTTAAGTCATAGATGGGTCATGTATTTTTATAAACGACCGACCTGACTGGTTACTATGTAACTTTGATATCACACATCGTGTATCCCTTGTAAACGGTATATAGTCTTTATTTTTCTGAGGCCTTTTTTACACACTAAATCTATTGGTGTGTGCCTTAGATAGAAATTGAGATACTTATATGATTTGTAGTTCTATGGTACATGCCTTGTACTGATACCAAATTAAACATAATTAAAATTATTTTATTATACTATGTAAACCTTATTGACATGTGTTTTCATGTGGTCATTAAGTTGATAGGACATGCCACGTGATGAGTTATAATATATATATATATATAAAGGTTTAATTAATTTATGTGTAATGTTTAGATATTCATTTCATGTATGAGTTGAATTACATATATTACTCTACGTGCATTGAAGCATGACATGTTACAGAAAAATCATGTAATTCGTGTAATCATTAAGTTGATTGTACACATCCTGAAATTTTATGCTAAGTTGTGTTTTCAATATTTCACAAGAGTAAAAATTATACAAGTATAATACATGTTGGTTAAGTTTGGATGGGTATTCACCATGTTTCAGCCAAGGTACATTTATGTACACATTTAATTTTAAATAAATTTATTTAATATGTTTATAATTATTATGGATTAGAATCTCAAGGAAATTAGGATGATAATTAAGACAAAATAATTAATTAATTAAAAAAATAACTAATTGATTATTGCATTATTTATCTTAAATAAGAACAAATAAGAACATAATGTTAGTTTTATTAAATATGTAATTTATTGTATTCATGTGGATGATCATGAGTATAGATCGGTCATTTTTATGTGATTTGTTCCATTCAATTAATTATTAAATAAAATTATTTTCCCATGTTCCTTATCTCATCTTATTATGTAAGGTCCTACATGCCCATGGTTTATATTATATAAATACTTCCCACTCACTTATGTGTGAGTAAAATAATATGTAATGGATGGAGCTCCCAAACTATTGGAGGTGGTTCAAGTTTGGTTCCATAGTGAAACCAATACAAGAGAGAGATATATGTGGAAAATTGGTGATATGTAACACAAACCATAATTGGTTCAAGGTGTTTTCCCCCTAGGTCAATGGTTAGTTTATCCACCACTAGATTAAAAAATAATTTGTAAATGCTCATGATCATACAACCTAATTATTTAATTTCTATCAGGTTTCATGGTTATTTCATCGTGGATGTTTTTTCAATCACAAGAATTAATGAATTAATGAATTAATAAGCATGCAAGATAAAACTAAAATAAATTGAGTTATGCATATATATTATCTAATATATGGTTAGTCACTTAAGTAAATCCACTTAATGATAACAATAAAGTGATAAATATAATAATAGTAAATGTATTCATAAAATATAAAATACTTCAATTATATATTATATTGATAAATACTTCTACTACTTTAGTTAAAATCGAACCATAGCTTAATGTGCTTGACAAGAAAAAGTTGGGGAGTTTTGAATTATCATGGAATTCTAACATGAAGTTTTGGGTTGATTTCACTTAGTGAACATCAAGGGTTGAAATCCAAAGAAAGACTTAGTGTAAATGAGAGGAAAGGGTTGAGGAAATCCAATTTCTGGATTTCAGGATTAGGGGTCCACTCAATGGATCAAGGAACTATGAGTTAATGTAGCTGACATTTGGAATGCATACCTAAAACCATTCATGTTACTTGACCAATCAATGTTTGGGTAATGAGAAGGGGGATATGGATCATTGCCAATAGAATTTCCAAGAAACATGATATTTTGAAGCCAATGGTGAGTGATATTGGGTTTTGAGAAAATAGTGGGATATTAATAAATATAATATTTATTTATTTATCTAAAATTTTTCATATAAAGAACAAAAATTCTTATCATCTTATTTGTATAAACAATAATAAGATGGCTTCAAACATATCATTGTGCTCCATACATTAGAAGGATAAATTTCTCATTGGCGTGAATTTTAATGAGTGGAAAAGGCTCTTACATGTTATCCTTCACCATTAAAATAAATTATAAGTTCTAGAATAACCAATTCTTAAAGATCCTAGAAATGAAGATGATGATGAAGAGTTTTCTCCCTCTGAGAAAGATTTAATCAATGATATATATGTTAAGTTTTTCATGATTTCATCCATGGAAGAGGATCTTTTGAAGCAACTTGAGGACATGGATGCGTATAGCATAATGTCCCACCTTCAGGATCACTACCAAAAAAATGAGAGATAAGAGATATACTAAATCTCTAATTTTTTTTCTACAACTATGCTTGGACATTATACACTAGTTGTGCCTCATATAGTCAATATTTATGGCTACATGGAATGCTTATAAATCTTAACTATTAAATTCCCTCATGAGTTGTGGATATATCTCATACTTTCATCACTTCCCATAAATTTCTCTAGTTTTATTGTTAAATACAATATGAGAATCAATGAGAAGATTTTTCAGAAACTTATTACTTTAATTCAATATGTGGATAAGGATATGGGGAATAAAAAACCCACATTCCTTATAATTAATAAGAAAAATAAGAAAAAGGTAAAGGGGTCCAAGAATCATAACAAGTCTAAAGTTCCCAAGAACCATCCTTCCAAGATGAAGAATATCCATTGGTGGGAAAAGGAAAAATATACATTATTTTTTCCATTTGGAAAGTAAGTCCACAGGAAGAATAACTGCATCCAGAAGAAAGGGGAAGCTAAAGGTGAATTTGTTATCAAGTGTAATCCTTCAATATCTACACATTGGATATTAGATATAGATTTTTGTGCTCACATCAATATCCAAATACCAAAACCATGTAGATTAAAAAATATTGGTAGAGGAGAGGGGGATTTGTGAGATTCCAATAGTATGAGGCTGGCTGCTCTATCCATTGGTTGCTACCACCTTTAATTTCCAATAAAATTGATTTTGATGTTAAAATATTGTTATTATGTACCAACTTTTACCATGAACATAATTTCTATATCGTTTCAAGATGGAGATGGGTTTATTTTTAATTTTGGAAATAAAAGTTGTCTCTTTTATAAAGACAACATATGTTTTGGTACAGAACATTTAAATAATGGTATTTATGTATTAAATTTAAAAAAAGTATTGGAAATTGATAATGAATCATGTTCACATGATTCATATAACACCTATATATCGAATCACCATATTGGTCTTGTAAATGAGAAGTATTTGAAAAAGATATGTAAAGATGTTTATTTAGAATCCTCTGAGCTAAAGGCACTTGAAAGATGTCATGCATGTATACAAGTAAAAATGAACAACCCTATACTCTATGGATAGGGTGAAAGGGACATAGAGCTTCTAGTATTTGTACAAAATGATGTTTGTGGACCATTTCTAGTAGAAGCTACAAGTGGGTATTAATACTTCATAACTATTACCGATGACTTGAGTAGATATGGTTATTTATACTTGATGATGTATAAGTCTGAGTAATTTGATAAATTCATGGAATTAAACAATGAAGTGTATAATCAACTTGGAAATAAGATAAAGAATCATTGATTAGATTGAGGTGGTGAATATATTAACCCTGAGTTTATTGACCTTTTATGATATTTTGGGATTATATCTCAACTCACTCCACCTTATACACCATAGTGGAATTGTGTTAGTGAATGGAGAAATTGTAACTTGTTAGACATGGTAAGGTACATGATGAGCCCTGCAGATCTTCCATTATCCATTTGAAGATATGCAATAAAAACATTGGTATACATATTAAAGCGAGTAACAAATAAAGAGGCAAATAGAATTACCTTTGATTTATGGAGTGGAAAGAAACTTGTTCTATCACATACACTTGTATGGGGTTGTGAGTAATTTGTTAAGGCTTTATCAAGAAATAAAATAGTACCATAGGGAACAAAGTTCATCTTTATAGGGTATTCCAAGGAAACAAAGCTATACTACCTATACAAACCCTCATACAAGAAAGTGATTATCGCCAGAAAATTCTTCTTTCTTAAGAGGGAGCACATCCATAAAAAGGATAGTGGAAGAAATATTTACTTTGATGAATTTTATTCTGAAGATACACAATAGTTGGTAGAGAAATAGATTCCATAGGTCCCCATTGAAGAAGTAGTTCTTGAAACACAAGTATTGTGTAGGAGGACAATATAGGTTAGAGAACCATGGAGATATTTTTTTCTAGTCACTGAATATAGCGACTCTATTTGTTGATAATTTTGAACCAATATCCTTTTAAGAGACAATAAAGAGCTCAGAAAATATAATATGTAAATAATACATGAATAGTAAAGTAAATTTCATGTATTAGAACCATGTTTGGTTTTTGGTCGATGAAATAGTTAATGTAAATTCTATAGGATGCAAATAAGTATTCAAGAGAAAACAAGACATAGAAGATAAAGTAAATACCTATAAATCTAGGATAGAGTCTAAATGGTTTAAATAGTGTCAAGTTATTGAAAATTATGTAACATTTTCACCATTTTTAATGTTTAAATCGGTCATAATTATACTTGTTATTGCATCTTACCATGACTATGAGATTTTTCATGTGGATGTCAAAACTACTTTCCTTAATGGGAACCCTTAGGAATATTTCTATATGAAACAATTAGAAATATTTGTGTCTCCAAGTAATGACAAAAGTATTTTAATATTTAAAAGATAAATTTTATATAAAATAAAGTATTCAGGTCATGGAGTTTTTGATTTGATGAAGCTATAATAGAATTTGGTTTCATTAAGAATGAATGTGAGCCATGTGTTTACAAGAGTTTTAATGGGAATGTAGTGGTTATACTAGTATTATATGTTGATGAAATATTACTTATTGGAAATGATATATGAGTCCTATATTCAATTAGAGACTGGTAAAAAAAGTGCTTCCCTGTGAAGGACTTAGGATAAGCAGCCTATATTTTAGAAATCAAGATAATTCATGATAGATCCAATAGGCTACTTGATCAAAGTTAAAGTACATATCTTGAATAGATACTAAATATATTTAGTATAGAACAATATAAGAGGGTATTGGTTCTATAATGATATGGTTTATGTATTTCTATGTAGATGTGTCCTTAGACATAATAGGAGAAAGATAGAATGAGTAAGATCCCTTACGCTTCAACGATAGGATCAATCATGCATTCCATGTTGTGTACTAGACGTGATGTTTCCTATACATTGATCATGGTAGGTAGATATCAAGAATATTTGGTAAAGAATAATTTATCTACTATTAAGTATATCCTCAAGTATCTGAAAAGAACTAAGGATATGTTCATGGTGTACGAAGGAGAGGAGGATCTGTTCATCAGGGGTTATAGTGATACTAGTTTTCAAACAGATCATAATGATCTGAAGTCATAGTCAGTATATTTTTTTGATCTCAACGGAGGATGTGTGAGTTGGAAGAGTACAAAAAATACATTTTTTGCTGATTCTATAGTGGATCAGATGTATATATCATCTTCTAATGCATCCAAGGAATCCATTTGGAATCAAAAAATTGTCCAGGACCTCGATGCAGTACCTTGTAGTAAAGACCCTATCACATTGTATCCTTATAATACTAAAACAATGGCTCTTACAAAAGATCCAAGGTCACACAAATGGACAAAGAATATAATCCATAAGTTTCACCACTTGATGGATTTTTATCAAATGGGTGAAGTTTCATCATGAATATTACCAACAAAAGAGAACACGGTGGACCTCTAAACTAAAGGCCCATCTCATTTGAAGCATGAGTATCATGTGAGAGCTATTAGTACTGAAGGTTGTTAGAATTTAGATCTAGTGAAAGTGATAGTCTATTGGATTTAGTGACTGGGAACCAAATTTTTTTTACTTTATGATAATATGTATTCATCATTTTGAATATTAATAAACTATTTATTACATCACAATTGTTCTTTTATGTAACATTGTACATGATAATGACCTAAAATTAACTGCCCCACTAAAAGGTCATAGACGTTTTCTGCTATGATGAGAACCCAGAATTGATAAGAAAATATTATTGAATATATATTCTATATCCAAATGGTATCATTTGAGGTAAATAAATGATACAGTTTATCAAGGGTGGAGACTCATAGGACATTGTGGAATCATATCATGGTGTACTCCCTTGGTAATATCCAATGTAGGATATTATGAGAACAATACCCGCTAATAGGAAGTACACATTTATATGTGTCATTGGATATTTCTATCTACAAACATGTGTATTGATCCTTATACATTAAGATTATTATTAATGAATGTTATAATTTGTGTTTTTTGATGCATTGAAAAAACCGTGATGACATATGTTCATGTTGAGGAAGGATACATTGGGTGCATCATGAGTAATATTAAAATAATGAATAATGAGAGAATGGATTTGTACCTTCTATTATTTAAAGAAATTTTATATCTCATTCTATTTGATGGAAATTATATAGATTAAATAAATCCCTGGCCATGATGTTCTATAGGAAAGTTTGATTTCTGAAAAGTCAAAGAAAGAGACATCGTGTATAGAGGTTGATGACACCAAAGCACAACCTTCTTGATTAGAGATATCATGATAAATGGATTATATTAAAAAATAAGAATATGTATGAGGTATTTTGTCATTATGATAATAAATTATTTCCATATGGGTTCCTTGTCATGTTGCTAGATTATATCCTTAGACTTTAGGCAGCTTCGCCCAATTCCACTGAGAAAGAGGTCTAGAGGGTCACACAATAAGTGTATCGAGAATCTCAGTTAAATAATATATTATTATTTATTATTTAACTAGTTTAGTAAATATTATTTCCATATATGATTTAATAATAATTCATTTTTTCTTGATCGCATATATTTTATCACAATTTATTTGACTGAATATAACGTGAATAGAATATTTAATAAATATTATTTTCTATTTAGTGAATATAATATTAATATATTTTTTTAGTGAATAGTGATGTGATATTTATTTATTAAATAAATAGTAATTATTCATGGTTTGATAAATATTATGGTGGAATTTAGGCCTGGGATTTTAGGTTTGGTGAGAAATAGTATATATTGAATATTATTTGATTAAATAATATTTAATTTAATTTCCATGTTAGTCAGATGTAGATGAAATAATAATATTATTATTATTTTAGACACGGGGTTCTCCAAGGGATTAAATAAATATTGAAGGAAACATGTGAAATTATTTATTTCCAAACCCTAGAGGTATATATGCCCAATTATATTATTTTTCCATTAGATTAAATTAATTTATATTGTGAACAACGATATCTGAAGATAATCCTCTAAATACCTAAAGAGATCTCTCTCTATGAAAGCTCCCAATAATGGAGAATGATCTTCCTTCACCTCCAAGTCTCAAGTTAGGAGAGAACAAGGAGAATTATTTGGATGAAATTATCATGGTGATCAATGGTGAACAATGCAAGTGGTTGGATCTATCATGGAAGCACCCAAAGATTCCTAAAACAATGTTCCAATATTTTTTGAGCACGTGTGGATCACAACTAGAGGGAATCTTCTCTTTATTCCTTTAACAAAATGATGGTATAATGTAGATATGTATTCAGATGAATAAATGAAGAAAAAATTCACATAGTGCAATTCTTTAATAAGTTAAATTAATTATAAATAATATGTTATGATCTTATATCAGGTTCCAACATGTTATCCAATATCTATTTTCTTATATTCAAATCCATTGATCAGAGAAATTATTGTCTTGTAGATCTTAGATTTACCATCAATAATGGAAAAAAGAAAAGTTGGGAACAACCCATCACACACTTCCACTAGACCAGAACCTTCAAAAATGACTTATAGATCATTGTCCTGAAGTATAAAAACAATATAAATGTGTTTTCTCAGTTTTGAGTATGTGGCATGTGTTTTGAACTAAAATGTCAATTTTAAATAAGGATACACTTGAAACAATATCAATCACAGGGTGTATTATACTGATATTTAATTGATTCCTATACGTCCCAAATGACTCAAGGATAATTTTTCTAAAGTATCAAAACAATCTAAATGTGTTTACTCAATTTTGGGTATATCATGTGGATTTTTTTTACTAAAATGTCAATTTAAAATGAAAAAAAAACAATTTGAGTTATAATAGTCATATCATGTGTCAGTTTTACATGAGATTAATTTCAACACATCACAAATGAATTATGAACCATTTTTTTAAATTATAAAGATAATTTGAGTGTGTTTTCTTAGTTTTTAGTGAGTAACAAACTTTCTTAACTAAAATGTCAATTTTTAACTGATAACACACAATTTGAGCCATACTGAGAACAAAATGTATCAATTTGAGGTGAAAATGATTCCTACATGTTATAAATGACTCATGGATCACTTTCCTAAAGTATCATAACAATCAGAATTTTTTTTCTTAGTTTTGAGTATATGACATATTTTGAAAAAAATGCCAATTTTAAATAAAACAACACAATTAAAATCATAATGATCACACAATGAATCATATTAATATGAGTTTAATTACTTCATATCAAAAATTACATAATTATCATTTTCCTAAAGTATCAAAACAATCCAAATGTGTTTTATCTATTTTGGTTATATCTTGTGTCATTTTTACTAAAATGTCAATTTAAACTGAAAACATGAAATATGAGTCATACTGGTCATATCATGTATCAGTTTGACATGTGGTTGGTTCCTACATATCAAAAGAGACTTTTTAATTTTTTTCCTAAAGCATAAAGACAATCCAACAAATTTTTTCTTTATTTTCAATGAATGAAACATGTTTCGATCTGAAATGTCAATTTTAAACTGATAAAAGACACTTTGAGTCATATCGGGAACACCGTATATCATATTGAGGTGAATATGATTTTTACACATAAAAAATAACTTTTGGATCATTTCCCAAAAGTATCAAAATAATACAAATTTGTTTCCTTGATTTTGAGTATGTGACACATGTCGTGAACTAAAATGTCAATTTGAAATAAAATGACACACTTGGAGTCTTACCGGACACACCATGCATTAGATTGACATGTGGTTAATTCAAACACATCAAAAATTATTTATGGATCATTTTACTAATTTATAAAGATGATATGAATGTGTTTTTTTTGGTTTGAAGTTTGTCATGTGTCTTTTTAAAAAAAAGGTCAATTTAAATCGAAAACATGCACTTTGAGTTATACCAATCACATCGTGTGTTAGTTTGATGTGAGACTAATTCCTACACATAAAAAACAAATTATGAATAATTTTCCTAAATTATTGATACAATCAGAGAATGTTTTCTCAGTTTTGAATGAGTTACACACATTTTTCACTAAAATTTCAATTACCAATTGTTAAAATACACTTTGAGTTTTTTCTAGCTCACTGTATATCAGATTGAGGTACGACTAATTCCTACACATCACAAATGATTTATGGATAATTTTACTAAATTATAAACACAATAGGAATGTGTTTTATAAATTTTTATTATGTGATGATTATTTTAATCTAAAATTTCAATTTTAAATAAAAAGACATATTTCTAGTCATATTGATCAAACTGTGCATAAAATTGACTCTTTGTTGATTCCTACACATTAATAATGACTTAAGGATCATTTTACTAAAGTATAAAAATAATAAGAATGTTATTTTTTAGTTTTGATTATTCCAAGAGTCTATTTTACTAAAATATCAATTTAAATAGAAAACGCATGGTTTGAGTCATATCGATCTCATTGTGTGTCAGCTTAAGGTGATACTGATTTATACATGTCACAAACTATTTATGAATATTTTTAATAAATTATCAAGACAATCTGAGTGAGTTTGCTATATTTTTAGTGAGTAAACCATTTTTTGAACTAAAATGTCAATTTTAAACTAATGAAAGACACTTTGAGTCATACTGGAGACACTGTGTATCGAATTGAGGTGAGGATAATTCCTACATGTGTAAAATGACTTATGGATCATTTTTGTAACACCACAAGATTTTAAAAGTAAACTAAAATTCATGAAATTTTTTTAGTAGATATTTATAATTATCACTAAACATAATTTTCCCACTTCTCTAATTTGAATTTCTAAAAACGGACATACACGGTTGCAATCAATAAGTTATTTAGAGTCTGATAAGACCTACTTAATTTTTGGTGAATAGTAACATACCGTTATGAATAGAAATGTTACCCTAATGAATAGTAACATACCCTTATGAATATTGACCTCACCTATGATAGTATACATATAATATTTATTTGATGTTATGATATACCCATATATTGAAATAAGTAAATAAATGTTTTAAAATGGTTGTTTTTAAAATAAAATATTATTTTATTTAAGAATTAAATTAATCATATTTAGAAAATTATTTTCAGAAAATGGAGTTAAATTTTGAATTCTACACATCAAAAAAATATTAGGGTGAACTTTTTGGATTTTTCTGAAATACTTGAATTTTTTATGAATAGTAAAATACGATAATTTACGATAATTTCTAAATACACAAATTATAATGTCATATGATGATGTATGGATTATGTAAGACCATTATCTCAAACTCACATGCAATATTTAATATTTTTTTCTTGGAAACATAACAATTTCTTTTCTTGTGGCAAAATAATAAAATAATTATTAAAATAATGTAAAACTCCTCCTCTCCTCCTCCATAAATACCCACACTCCCCCCTCTTCCTCCCCCACCTATCAAACCTTTATAATTACCTAAGTTCTACCAAATAATCATCTAAAGGACCTTCCCCACTTCCAAGATCTTATGTTATCACCAAAAGGACAAAACCAAGGGCCTCAAGAAGGATCTCAAGGAGAAGAGATCAAGTGGTAAACATCCTCTTTTGTTTTATTTCTTTTCTTTTCATTTTATTTTATATTATTCTTATTTACTCACATACCCTTATCCAAGAGAAATTAATGATATATTATCTTACATATTATTAATTTCATCATGTTTATGGAAGATTCACCGTTATACATCTTCTCCTCTCCCACTTATTCTAGAAATTAAAAACAATGTCCATGATGTGTCAATTTACCAACATCATGGACGATGTGATTTCAATTTTCATTAATTCTTTAAAGAATGGTCATGAAACTATTTTTATGGATGTAAAAGATTATAATTTATCTATTATATCTTATATAAGGTTCTGTAATATTTTTTACACATGTTTTTAATTTAAAAAACAAATGTGTTCTTTATTTTCAAAGAACCACCAAAATGTTATAAAAAATCATTAATGGTTTAACTAATAAATCATCTTAATATAAGAATTAAAAATGATAAATGGTATAATTTGTGGTTATATAAATATTTAAATATTATTCCTTTCCAATTATGTATTTCCACTTCCAATCAACAAGAATATCCATCATGAATTGATTATGAAAACCATGCAAAGAACACACAAAAAAACAATGGAATTAACAAAATATTATTAATGAATGGGTGGAATGATGTTATAAAATGACCATTAAAGGTGTTATAAACATGAATATATTTATTTAAAATATTAATAACACTATTTTAACCTCATACATGAGGTTCAATCACATTTTAGGGAACTTGAACTCGAGTTAAGAGATCTTCTCTTTCACACTTTTATTCAAGAATCACTTCTATGTTATGCTCATTAATTTTCATTTCCAAATGATTGTGTAGGTTTTAGAACCTAACCAATACTGAAATTATGATATATTAATGATGATATACCCCATTATATCTCATTAATCCATCCCATGTACACCCGATACCATGGCGAAAATTTGTAAGTGAATTCTAAACCCAATTTATATTCTTTCGGTTAACATAAAACTTCAAGGGTTTTTATCATGCTAAAATGACTTGTGAAATTTAATTTGATTATATTGTGTTTTATTATGTTTATTTATAGTATATATAAATATTCCCCTCATTTAATCAATTCACTCTTCAATGTTATGGTATTTGTAAAGGAATTTTCTCTTAAAATTATTTTAGATGTCACCTTTATGAAATCCAAAGAGATTATTTCTTTTTTTAATGTCATGAGTGTTATATTCTGATTTTATGATGTTTTAATACTATAGTGACAAAATTATATGTTTTATAGTTATTTTTTAATAATAAGGTTTTCATTATTTTGTGTGTGCAATGTTTATGTTCTAAGAGTGATTTTTATGAAAAAGGGGATTTTGAAATGTGAAAGTGTTTTGATCAATCTTGTAAATGGGTTATGAAGTTAATTAATCATGATATGTTCCTTGGAAATTATTTATGTTGGGTTGATCCCATTATAGCTCATTATATGTTGGTTTGATCCCATTATATCTCATAATATGTTGGGTTTATCCCATTATAGCTCAAGATATGATAGGTGAGCTCCATTACAGCTCTCCAATACATTGGGTACACCAGAGAAGGAATTTAACCAAAAGGTTATTATATATATAAGGGTGAATGTAAGAGTGATATGGTAAATATTTCCCAAGGAAAATACATTATGTCTCTATACATATATTTCTTTATGATTATGGGTTTTATTGGTTTTTATGATATCTCTTGACTAATGAATTTTCTCTTTATATACCTTACTAAGTTTGATACTCATCTTAAGTTTAAAAAAATTTATAGGATATAAGGATGGGTAATAAAAATAAGGGATTCATTATGTTTGATATGGAGTTTAATCAAAGAAATCATGTTTTAAGTTTTAATGTTTAATATTTTAAAACAATTGATACTATTTTTTGTGGTATCATATTTGGATGAATGTGGTATGTTATGTTCAAAAGATATAATAATTCTAAAAAAATCTAAACCTAAAAAGATCATCACTATGTAATAATGTATGTTCTTGACTAAAATTCAAGATTAAGTAATGTTATAAGGCCAGGTCCTTATAGTTGGTATCATAGGATGTTTTAGATATCTTTAAGGGTTAGGATGATGTTAAGAAAATAGAATAAATAATTTTTACTCCATGGTAAAATTGAAATGTTATGGAATTTAAAGATTACTGTGTTGCTTCATCTAATATATATATGTTCGGAACGGTTTTTCGCAGAAGAAACAAGGATGTTGATGTTTGAAGGCACCAAGAGGCTGATGTCTATCCGAATCTGTAGCTTGGAAAGGTGGGAGTCAGAACCAAGTAGTTTGTGACAGAAATTGCTCTGTTGAATCAAGAAATAAATGGTGGTGGAATCCATACTAGATAAAAACATGATCTACCATAAAGAAAAATGTACTGTGTAGAGAATTTTATGAGGCAACATCCTCTATCATTCATACGAACCACATATCCAGTGATAACTGAAGTATGGATCAACACTATAGAAAAGATATTTGATGTCATGGGATATTTTGAACGTTAAAAGGAAATACTATCTATTTATTGTTTGGAAGGTGAAGTTGATCAATGGAGGTCTATATTTAATAATACTAGGGAAAGATATGATCTTGATAGTATAGGATGGGATGATTTTAAGAGTCTTTTCCTGGAAAAATATTTTTATAAAACTATTCGACTCCAAATAAAGAAACAATTCTTGGATCTATAGTATAAAGATGATGATTCTATGGCATCATAAGAAGACAATTTTACAATTCTGTCTAGGTACATACCAGAATTTACTTTGGATTTTGATATTAAAATTAATAAATTTTAACCTGGTTTGAAATCATTTTTCAAAGGGCTTTGGATTCACAAGAGTTTAAAATCTATGATAAACTTGTTTGTTTTTATAAAAAAAGTAGAGATAGAGTTTACTGAAACCTATTTTCCTTATGATAAAAAAAATAAGAAACAATCAAGTTGGAATGATTTGGGGAATAATTCTTCAAAGAAATCTATAGGTAACAAAATCAATTTCCCTTCTTGTGAAAAGTAAGGTAAAAGTTATCCTGGTGGATGTCTTGTAAATTCTATGAAATGATAACCATGTAGAAAGATTGGACACATGTATCAGGAGTGAAAGAAAAATGATATGAAAAATAATGAGAAGATGATGGTGAGATGATTTAACCATTAGGAATTAGGTCATTTTTCTAATGTTTTTCCAAGATAGTCACCCAGGATGGAAATTAGAAAGATTGGAAGAACAAGGGTATGAAAAAATGAATTAAAACACCTTCAACAGATGTTGAGCCATCAAATTAAGTGGTATTAGGTACATTTCTTGTTTTTTTAGATTTATAAAATTTGTTGTTTGTTTTGGGGTCTACATATTCTTTCATTTCTGAAAAACATTTGGAACAAATTGGGAATTACACTTCAGGAAATGAAACCAGAACTCATTGTAAAAATACCTAGAAAAAATATTGTGGAAAGAAGAAATTATAATAATATTCCTATATTTGTCTGTGGAAAGTGTTTACTTGAAAACTATGATGTTTTTCCTATGGTAGAGTTTGATGTTATTCTGGGTATGGACTAGCTTTTTTTGTCATGCTAAGATATATTGCAGAGAAAAATGAGTTGTTTTTTAGAAAGAGTTTCAGAAAGTGTAAAATAATAGACACATACCATTAATAATATATCAGGAAGCTAATATACTGATAAAATATATAAATGAAGGTTATCTTGCTCATATTTTTTAAGAAAAGGGAACCATCTAGGTTAATGATGTATCAGTGGTAAATGAATACCTAGATGGTTTTCTTAATTATTTGCCTGGTGTTATTCCAGATAAAGAGGTTGAGTTTACTATTGACTTATTTCCTAAGGCTTTGAAAATTTCTCAAGCCCCTTATCGAATGGCTCAAAGGGAACTTTTAGAATTAAGAAATCAGTTGTAGGAATTATTAGATAAAGGCTTCATCCGACCTAGAACTTCACCATGAGGTTCTTTTATCTTGTTTGTTAAAAATAAATATGGTTAAATTAGACTTTCCATTGATTATAGAGCCTTAAAAAATATTACTATTAAAAAAAAGTATCCTTTGCCTCATATTGATGATTTTTTTGATCAGATCCCGTGAGTACAATATTTTTTCGAAGGTTGACCTTAGGTTGGGGTACCATTGGTTGAAATTAAAGGATGAAGACATCCCAAAGACTTTGTTCCATTATTAATATAGTAATTTTGAATTTTTAGTTAGGCCTTTTGGTTTAACTAATGCACCTACTATATTCATGAATCTTAGGAATATAATATTTCATGAGTTATTGGATAGGTTTGTGGTTGTGTTTATTAATGACATTTTGGTATATTCTAGAATCAAAGAAGATCATAAAAGACATATAATGGTTGTTTTGAAAACCATAAAAGAAAATAAATTGTATGGAAAATTCAGAAAGTGTGATTTTTGGTTCTAACAGATTTATTTTCTTGGGAACATTTTAAATAATGATGGAATAACAATTGATCCTACCAAAACAAAAGTGGTTGATTAATAGAAAAGACCTAAAAATGTTACAGAGATTGATAATTTTCTTGGATTAGCAGGTTATTACTTATGGTTTGTTAAAAACGTTTAATCGTTATCTACCCTGATGGCTAAGTTAACAAGAAAAAGTGTTAAATTTTTTTAGATAGAAGAATGTGATGTTTTTTTGAGGAACTAAAAAAGAGAATGGTGAATGCTCTTGTTTTGGAATTGCCTTCTAGAAACGTTAAAATTTTCATCTATAGTGATGATTCTTTGAAGGTACTTGGTTGTGTTCTTATGCACAATGATTAGGTAATTTCTTATGCATCAAGACAACTAAAACATCATGAGTTAAATTACCCCACACATAAATTGGAATTGGAAACTGTGGTTTTTTCTTTGAAAATTGTGAGGCATCATCTGTATAGAGTAAAATGTGAAATATATACTAACCATAAAATCTTGAAGTATATAACTACTAAGAAAGAATTAAACCTGAGACAGAGAATATGTCTAGAAATAATCAATTATTATGATGTCATGATTCATTACCAACCTGGGAAAAAAACATAATGGCTGATGCATTAGTTCGGAAAATTAATGCTACATTAACCATGATAAGTTTGGAACATGATCCTTTGGTAAATGATTTAATAATATTTGGCTTGGAAGTTGTTGTTGTAGAAAATTGATCTGTTTTGTTTTAGGTTTCTACATAGTTATCTTTGTCAGACAGAATAAGTCAAGCACAAGGGGTAGACAGGGAGGTACAGAAAAAGGTAGAATTGGTTAAAATGGGTAAGTTTTTAGAATTTAACCTTGAAAACGGTTGTGTTTTAAGATTTGGAAAAAGGTTGTGTGTGACTTGTGATTCTCAGTTGAAGAAATAATTATTATGTGAAGCTCACATTTCTCCATTTTCAGTTCATCCTAGAAGCACTAATATGTATAGAGAGCTTCAGGAGTATTACATGTGGGATGGAATAAAATGAGATATTATTGATTTTATGATGAAATGTTTGACATGTAAACATGATAAAGCAGAGCGAAAGTTACTGAAGGGGATGCTTCATCCTTTTCCAGTGCCAGAGTGGAAATGAGAGAATATATCCATGGAATTCATTATGGGGAAACCAAAGAATTCTCAATGTAACAATGCAATATGGGTTGTTATTGATCTACTGACTAAATCTGCACATTTTTTCCCTGTTAGAGATACAATGTATGTGGATCATCTTTCTCGTTTGTACCTGTTGACGCTCCTTTCCGTCACAGAGTCTAAATGAATGAAAAGGGAAATTCCTTAGCATAAAGTGATTCATTCTTTGAAGAAAATATCAAAAATCGACAAAGGCATGAACAAGGAGTCATTTACACTTGGGTCGCGCAAGTTCCATCAAGGTCGCGCAAGTGTACTTGCGCGACGACCAGTGATAGTGCAGGTGACTTGCGCACCCTCTTTGAAATTTCGCCCAGGGTCTCTCTAGCCTATAAATACCCCCTGTGGGCCCCCCATTTGGGAGATGAAAAAATTCCAAAACCTCAGATTTGAGCTCCTGGCGCCCTAGTCTCTTCTCAAAGCTTCTGAACACTTTTAAGGTAATTTCTTACCTAGAACAGAAGATCTAAAGAGGAGGAGGAAGGCCTAAGTGTTGAAACTCATCAACACTTGCGCGCCTGGGTGGCCAGCCCTTAAGGGAAATGTTCGCACTTGCGTGCCGCCTTACCCCTTCCACATAACTTACACGCCTCTCTTATGGAAGTCTCTAGGGGTAGTATTAAGGGATTGATCCAATCCTCACCCAAGTTCTACCCTAAGGATTGGCTGTCGCGCAAGTACCCATGTGTCGTGCAGGTACACCTGCGTGACCAGGACATGCGTGCCCATGCAGTACTTGTGCGCCCACACAGTACTTGTGCTCCCCTCTCTTTTTTTGGTGCCCTTTCTGCACATTGCCCCCCTCTTACACCTATCCACCTCTCCTCTTCAGGATTAAGCCTTCAGAACTCTCTCCAAAGCCATTCATGGCATGATTTCTTTGTTGGATTCCTTATCTGAAAGGAATTTTGTGGAACATCTCTTAAAACCTAGTGATTTATATATCCTCATGTCACTAAGGTCAGAGATTTCATTCATTCAACCTCATCCTTTAAGATGAGAGAATCTTTAACCTGGGCCTCCTTTTCAGGAGTAATCCCCAGTCCAAATTCTCATTAATTTGGGCATCCTCCTTAGGAGTAAACCCCAAGTCCTCATTTGGGCCTCCTTTTCAGAAGTAAGCCCCAAGTCCTCTAATCTGGGCATCCTCTTTAGTAGTAAGACCCAGTCATAATTACCTTAACATGGGCTTCTTTTTCAGGAGTAAGCCCCAGTCTCGAAGTTCCCAAATATGGGTATCCTCCTCAAGAGTAAGCCCCAACAATGGTTCACTTAACCTGGGCTTCCTCTTCAGGAATAAGCCCCAATATCAAAGTCTGCAAATATGGGCATCCTCCCTAGGAGTAAGCCCCAAGTCCCTTAATTTTTCAAATCCCTTTAAACTGGGCCTCCTTCTCAGGAGTAAGCCCCAGTCTTAATTTCTCTTAACCAGTCTTAATTTACTTTTGATCTGGGCTTCCTTATCAGGAGTAAAACCCAATCATAAGTCCCCTCCTAATTTGGGAATCTTCCTTAGGAGTAAGCCCCAAGATTAGAGAATCCAAATCTCCATAAAGTACATATACCTTTATGGACCCTGTTCCTGGATTTCTTCCCTGAAGTAAATCTTAATGTTCATTTATTTTGGGCAGTCATACATACATAAGCCCCACATCATTGCATCTTTCGTGGCACAAATTTTCTGGTTTCACCAATACCTCTTATTTCTCACACCGAGAATGACTCACGTGAGCTTAGAGTGTAAAAGTAACCATGAAATATTTCTTTGAGCCATCAATCATGCATAAAAATCATACTCCCTTACTCGAACTACGTGGGTTCTGATTCCTTTTCTAAATAAAGGATACGTAGGTAGCCCATCTGCGGGTATGATCCCAACTCTGAAATAATCCATGTCCTTATGAATGACAATAAACTTCAAGTGCCCCACTGAGTGGCTTTAAAACCAGTATAGTCATCATAATGACCAAAAGACTTTTATGTATTGAAGGATACCAATGACTAAGAATCTCTAACAAATACAGATGATTCTCTATCGATGAAAAACCTCGAATACATATAAAAGATTCTCTAAATTTCCTACATATAAATCATTGATTGTCTGATCTAAAGGAAAGCTCATTTTATACTTGGTAATGTAATAAGGATTCATGAACATAACTTAAATCTATAAAGAGAGTCCCGAAGTAGACAATAATTCCCCTAAAAAGGTGTGATGATTCCGACCTCCCATCCTCTCGACCAATGAAAATTCCTAAGCCTCATCAGTCCACAAATAGTGAGAGCCTACGTTTGGAAAGTAGGTACAAATGGATATAGAATCATTGGATGTTTCTAGTTCTACGAACAAACCCATTAGAAACCGATTAGAATGTTTGAACCTTCAATCAACGAGGTTATCCCCAATTCCAAAGGAAATAAAAAATGGTGAACCTGATGTGAATCCTTAACCAAGTTGAAGTGATGTTTTACTTATTTGTTAGGCCCCTATTTAAAACTAAATGAGAGGGCCAACAAAGCAATCAATAACATATGTGCTCATCCAAAAGATGTAGAGGCCGAACTTATCTTGATTATGTTTGTTATATCAAACATGCACTCTTTTCCAAGATCTTCTGCATTACAAGAATGGATTTTCTTAAGTTCACTACTGTGAATACTTCTACTGTGAATGCATCCACTACTACTCCTTCTGGATCATCATCCGTTCTGAGGACGATATCACCTACTCAGCGTCTTCAATGCTGGGTATGAAATGTGCTGGTTAAGGAGTACCGTCAAAACGGTACTATTCCAACTCTGGAGGCTGCTCGACAAGCCCTCCAAGTCAATAATTCAACCTGGTCGTCTGGACAGCGACGACCATCGATCAAGAAGCAGGTGGTTCCAACCACCGTCTCCAACCATTTCGGCCTGTTATCCCCAGAATGAAATCATCATTAACTCCCGTATTTTGGGGAGGTGAATAAGCAGGTCCCTCAGGGCCTTAATTCAAGAAGACAGGAGTCCTTCCCGAGGGCTTCTATCAACAATCACTGCCAGACTCGTGCGGCAGTGTGCCCTCAACATGATGAGGGTGTCGTCTCCAGGTGTTCAGCTCAGGTTCCTCGAACCCGGGTAGGAAAGACGAACCACCAGAGGTGACAACTGGTTAATAGTGAGCAGGTTCTTATCTATGCCATTTCCGGAGAAGTCCACCAACCTAACTTGGTGGCAAGAAACGAGCGGTCACATACACCCATACGTTTTAATCCCACTATTCAGAAGACTTTTCTGGCAGCAACATGCCAATCCAGCCCGGCAATTCCGGCAGAGTACTATAGATAGGAACATACACCTATTTATAAATCATCAGCTAGTCAGCAGGCTCGTCTGACTATATGTGATGGAGCCCGCAAACCCAATGTATTGAAAACTGGTAAACAGGCACATACACCTGCTTACACTCATCAATCCTGCCAACAACCTCGTCTATCAGTATTGAAGGAAGATCGTCAACCACGTTAGGTAGAGTGCAATCAGCAGACACATACATCTGCTAGTATTGATCAAGCCTACCAACAGTCTTGTTTGGTAGCATTCGGAGAAGTCAGTCAGAAAGCTCTGGTGACAAACAGGAGGAAGAATCAACTCTCTGCCCCCACACATGAGTACTGTCAGGATTCAATAACAGGAAAATGAGGAAAGGAGCAGACACATACACCTACTCCAAGCAGGGAATGGACGTATATCCCCATTCCGGCTACTGAAGTCACCAAGAATATTCTATCAATGGTGAAAGAGAAGAAGAAAATCCTGGCTCATATTCTGGATGCCCGCCAGGATATTATAACAGCTTCAGCAGCATCTCAGGGAAAGACACATAAATCTATCCCTACCAGTGGAGTGACAAATCAATAGTTCACTTCGGAACAGACACACACCTTTGTTCCAGTCCAAGAGGGTTGTGGGGCGTACTCCCCCATATCATACGGACAACCAAGTCAGGTACATACACCTGTTTTGAGTGGAGATAATCAGACTAACCTGATTATTTCTCCTAAGCAGGCACATACACCTGCCAAATTGAGTAAGAAGGCGTCTAAGAAGAAGACCCGCCCATCACAGTCGAGAAATAAAAGGTCCATCTGTAACAAGGCCTTACTCGATGCTGGAGTTCTTGATGAAATCAGACAACTATCTGTTTCAACTCAAGATTCTGCTCTCTTAGTTACCAATAGTTGGGACATTAATTCCAAAGTTCTACATCAGACACTTCCTCATGAAGGCTTGCTTCATGAAAATTCGGTCGATCTCGAAGTTTCATCTTCAGATGAGAGCCACAATAACCCTCTGTGTGGTCAGAAGACCAAGGAGAAAAATGTTTCATCTTTTGCTGTAACCCACCATGGTGGTCCTCCCCATGATGATGAATTTAGCTGTGAAAGTCCTCTCTGTAGTAATAATGCACATTGCCTGGAAAATGCTCCAATGGACAATGTAGTGATGAGAAATCCCTCTTATCTTAAGGCACTTGAACATATGAATCCAGTCATGTCTGATGCTTTACCAATAGCAGTTGAAATACTTTCTCAATTAGAAGATAGCCCAGGGTGTAAGTCATTCTCTGAACCACCCCTAAGTCATGCATCTTCTAGTTTGATCAGTGAATTCTCTACCAATATTGTTGAATCCGATAAAGCAACAAGGAAGCACCATCTTTGGTCTAATCAGGTAGAAGAATATTCATTGAATGATAAAGAAGAAGTACTGAACATGAGAAAACAACTGGCGAAAGGTGAAGTGCCAGTTATGTTTTGGCCTCTGGCTGATTCTCAGTACGACATTCCAGAGATGTTGACGGAAGATGGAATTCATGATATTCGTCTCAACATATGGAAAACTATTTGTCAGTTGAAAAAGAAAATATTATCTTATGATGAATATGAAAATCATGTCAAGATAATATAAGGGTTACAATGCCAAATTGATTTGGTATCTCTCTCAGTTTCTCGATATCCGAAGGCTAAAAAGCAACAGAGATCCCTTCAGCGTTCATGCCTTGGCACACTAAGAAGATTGCTCCAGTTAATTTCCAATGCCCCATCTGGTATTCATATCAAGGGATGAGGTGTTCATGGAGCGCTACATTTTACTGTACTCTCCATTCAACAAAGCCCACCGAAAATGGTTTCATGCAATGTTATTTCCCATAGTCGGCCATAGTCAATGAGTTTTGTTTGTAATAAAAAGCTTTCCCAAGAACAATCTTCAACTAGTTCCTCTCAAAATCAAGTATATAGAGAAGAAGTTTTTGAATTACTCCTACATCAAGCAAATGGGAATATTTAACAGACCTCTCATTTGGAGCAAGCACATCACCGAGTGATAGAAGTCTCAGAATCATCCAACAGTCTTTTGAGCCAGGTGATAAATGTGGATGCAGGTTGATGCATCCAGCTAATTTCTGGACTAAAGTCCGCAAGATCAGGAGAGATTTCATGAAAGTATCAGATATAGCATCTCAAGAACCACCCCATCTTGACAGACTGAGGACTATTTTAACCCAACCCTCAGAATCAACAAATAGGATTCAAGGAGTTGAGAAGGAACAACCCCAGTCCACAGGACTGGGGACTTTTTCAAATACTCAATCTATCCCTCGGAGAAAGTCATTCTTCTATCAATTGGGGAAGAAACCTCAAGAGGAACGAAGAGCCAAATTATCAAGAGATTCCCTCCAAATTACAGTTTGTTAAGAAGTTCCTGAGGGATCGAATCAACAAAAGGCAATGTATCATCAGGAACATGGTAAAAGACAATATCACAGAAATTCCGATAGAATGGATGCAATGCATTATGCATCAATTAATATCATAAATGTCATTGTTGATGATCCCCCATATGAGGATCACTCAGAGGAATCAGATGAAGAGGTTCCTGCCCAAGAAGCTGTACGCATAGATACAAATGAAGAAGGTGTGCATACATGAAATCAAAGGATTTCCCAGAATCTAGGTAATCCTTCAAGTAACCCACTTCCCCCTCTCCGAAAGGTTTCCAATAAGGGGAAAGGATAGAATCAGGTTACATAACCTTCCTATGGATAAGACCAATTATAACGACCCATAATTTACATACATGGTTAATACTTAAAAATTTAAGCATACTTATTACAACATATAACAAAACCATTAAAGGACCATATAGGTATAGTGTCTTTAGAAACTGGGAAACATAAACAACTAGTTCATAAAGAATCTACACTGTCTCCCATTTATTTCATCATATCTATAGTCCCTTTTGGCATATCTTACTTAATATCCTTCTTCCTGGCCTGGGGAAAGAAAACATACAAAAGGATGAGCTCAAATTCTCAGTAAGGGTAAACAAAAGAAATATCAATTACATCATATTCATAAGAACATAACATATTGAAAATCTTAACCTGTAAAAGAAATCATAATTTCATAACATGGGATAAATCATAGTAGTGAAATGAAATCCCAATAATCATAACTTAAAACATTAAACTTTGTGGAATACACACATAATCATAGAGAATCATTTCTTAGTAGTCAAGACTCATATCCAAGACTATCTTAGCGGACAAAGTCCATTTCTGAATCGAGTTCAGTCCTGTTTCACTGAACCGGTTTAACCTATCGTTCTATCCATGTCTATATCATGAGATATAAATCTTTACCCAATGAATTTTAGGGAGATATAGGTCCCACCCATCTCATAATTATACCATTCTTATGTGTTCCACAAAATCATAAATCATACATCATTTCATAACCCATGTTATAAAAATGGGATTCTTAAACATCGTGACATCATAAAACAATTCATATAAGATAAAGGAATTCATAAAAATAATTCCATCACAACATAATCAAATCAATGTAATAATAGGGATATAAACATAAGCCTATATTATCTTAGATGTAAAATACTTTTGATAAAACACTTGAACTCCATTCTTGAGGAAAATATCCTTTCTACTTCAAAAACATTTTTCCTTTCTTAACTTGTCATACAATTTTAAACTAAAAGAAGTTGATTAAAAATAAACTTGAAAACATGTAAAGGAATATTCTTGGAAATAATGTTTTAAAAATACATTCATGTCGTATAAGTTAAAAAAACATTCTTCTCGTACTTTTGTTAAAAAAGTCAAAAAGTACCTCGTACGGAAAACAACAAAAGATTCCTTTCATATCTTTTACTAAAAACTCACCGAAGGGTAAAATTGGATTTAAAAAATTGTAGGAGGATATAAATAATATTACATATTGAGGGAACATGTATGTGGATGATAAATATTCCCCAGTAAATTCTGAAGTATAAACAATCTCTGATAAAAATTGAGATTGTGAGATTATCCCTTACCTTAGGTCCGATTTGCTTCGTAAGTGTCCGAACCTCCTGTATAATGATTTAAATAATGTCATTGACTTATTCCAGAATCAAACTCATTGTTATGATATCAAATATGGTCATATTCTTAGCTTCTTATTAGTAATATTTCATTGTTACTTGTTATTCGGGTGTTTATTACTTTTTGTTCTTATGCCTGTTTTGTCGAATAAATTCTTATTATTCTTTTTAGGTTATAGATACCTCATTTACAGAATGGTATTTGTGTAATATATATAATATTTATTCACTAAATTCATTTATTTAATCATTATGCAATGAAAATCATGTAGAACGAGTCGCATCACATCGTGGAGACGGTATTCCGTACGTATGCACGAGCGATGATATCGTTCCCATGATCGTGGAATTGTATTGGAGTGTATGTATACTATTTAAGAATAAATATCACTTTACAATAATCATATATATTTATTCTTTACACCATTATACCCATCCAAGTAAGTTGGTGATGGAAAATAGATTACACCACGGCGTGGAGACGGTATTCCGTACGTATGCACGCGCGGTGATTTCTTTTTCCATAGGATGGATAGATGGTGAAATATGGTTGTTTCATACTCATATTAAAATATCAGTATATGAGTGATACTGATGTTATTACTTCATAATGAAACAACTAAATAAGAAGAAGTGGGAGAAGAAATAAAGTTGAAAGAATCGGTAACGGATATTACCTCTTCTTTGAAGCGCCTCTTTGAGACCTCCTTTTAGGGCACTAAAATTGGTCTTTGAAGAAGACAAAGACATCTAGGATGTTTCTAGGGAAGTGTAGAGGAGAAATTGGTAGGTTTTGGACAATATTGAAAGCTCAAAGTGGTGTGAGGAAGAGAGGGAGGAGGTGCCCTTTTATAAGGGAGGAGAGGGGCACCTTTGGAAAAACTAAAAAAATTATTTTATTATAAAGTCATATTCGGTTTTAAATAGATCCAAATTGATTTATTTCAAAGATAATGTGGGGATGGGTCGAAATAATCTCATACAATAGAATTTAGACAAGTTTAGGTTTCTATTTTAACCTTATCATTTAGATTTAACTTTAAGTTAAATAATTTTACTTTTACCGCGTCTTCTTGTTTTCTTACACTATAAGGTTAATAAACTTACTATAACAAGCCAAACGAACCCCAAGATGTTTATTATTAATATATATAACCTTATCTAAGTCATTTGGCCGAAAGTTAAATTTTTAGGAATAAAATAACAATTAATAATATAATATTTTTTTAAAAAACTATTTTATGTCAATTTTGACACTATTTGGTTGATTTTTGTGAAAATCATAACAGAAATATTAGTTCGAAAAAAGTTAATTAAATCAATACTAACATGTCATATTAACATATAAAATTATTTTAATTCATAAAAAGTCTCAAATTACATTTATTTGGGTATTTTTAACATCAATTATGTCAATATTTCATTAATAAGATAATTACTGCATCATAATTGTGTCATAAATAAATTAAATTATTTATTGTCTAAAAATTAAAAATAAAATACCATTATTTAGGAACTCTTTTTATCTTTCTAATGAATATTTATAGTCTAATTTATATTATGTATAATTCTATATTAAAAATTATTTAGTTATTAAACTTTGATTTTAACTATTTTAACCCTTCTTTAAATAAATTAATAATAAATGTCCTAATCTAATCCAAGTGGGCCTAAATGGTCATATTTTATTCCTAAGGTTGTTTTTGGTCGAATTACACTTATACAATAGAATTAGGACATGTGTTAGGGTAATAATAATATCATTTTTACCCTTAATTACCCTATTTACTTTTAACAGTGGTAAAAAAAGTAAAAAGTTACTATTCATCAAAAATTATTTTCATCCCATTGAACCACATTTTACTTACTAACATCAAACATGTCTCTTGGATTTTTGAAATTCCATTCACAAAAGCGGCAAAATTAAGTTTTATGTAAATTTACAAATTCTCCTAGGATGTGGGTAAAAGACGGTCAAAAGTTCAATAAAATTTTTATATATCTAAAATTATTATAAAATGACTCCAATGAATTACATTGAACTTATATAGGTATTATGTATAAATTTTGACCTAAAATAAATTTAAATTAAATAAATAATTATTTAAATAAAAAGTTGGTTTTTAAATAGTAACCCGGTGTTTTCACTATTCATCAAAAATTGAAAGTTTTCAGAAAAATACCAAAATTTTACCCTAGGATAATTTCGATATTCCGAATCCAAAAATGAAGTCCATTTTGAAAAATAAAATTTACAAAATTTAAAAAAGTGGGTATTACTATTCATAACATCTATTTTTAATAATATTTTAACAGCATATCGTTGTTTAGTGAAACTCGGTATTGCGTACAATGAAAGCTATCGAGAAAGGCTACGATTGTGTGTAAAGAAATCCAAGCTAGTGTTGTGTGTGGTAAAATATTCCTTTGATGATGTATATAACATAAAAACAAAATATTTCTCATAAAAGTATCAGGTGTTACATTCTACCCCCCTTAAAATGAATTTCGCCCTCGAAATTCGTCACTTTGTAACAAAAAGAAGAGGATACCTCTCCCTCATCATATCCTCAAGCTCCCATGTAGCTTATTCTAATTGGTGGTTCCTCCATAAAACTTCCACCAAGCGAGTGGTCTTGTTACGTAGGACTTTTTTGCTACGATCCAGAATCTCTATTGGCTGTTCTTCATAAGAAAGATCTTGCTCCAGCGGTACAACATCTGAGCTGAGTACTTGTGAAGGATTAGGTATTTAATTTCTCAAGAGAGATACATGGAACACATCGTGAACTTGGGAGAGATTTGGTGGAACAGCCAATCGGTAAGCTACCTTCCCAACACGATCCAGTATTTCGAAAGGACCGATATACCTAGGGCTCAGCTTTCCCTTCTTTCCAAATCTCATTACTCTCTTCCAAGGAGATATTCGTAAGAACACTTTATCACCCACTTCAAACTATAGGTCTTTTCTTCGGTTGTCGGCATTAATTTTTTGTCGAATCTGAGCATCTCTAATGTGTTGTTGAATAGATCGGACCTTTTCTGCCATCTCATCAACAAGATCAGGTCCTAATAGCTTTCTTTCCCCAACTTCATCCCAGAAAGTTGGAGTCCTGCATTTCTTTCCATAGAGATCTTCATAAGGAGCCATCTGAATACTGGAGTGAAAGATATTATTATAAGAAAATTCCACCAAAGGTAGGTGTTGATCCCAACCACCTTTGAAATCCATAGAGCAAGATCTCAACATATCTTCTAGAGTTTGAATTGTCCTCTCAGACTAACCGTCTGTCTGAGGATGATAAGCAGTGCTGAAACTCAACTCTGTATCCAGAGTATGCTGAAGAATTCTCCAGAACTTTGAGGTAAACCTCGGATCCCGATCAAACATAATAGAAAGTGGTACTCCTTGCAATCTTACCACTTCCTTTACATATATCCTAGCAAGCTGATCTAGAGATAAATCCTCTCTAATAGCAATGAAGAGTGCAGACTTTGTAAGACGATCAACTATGACCCAGATAGCATTATTGACTTTGGATGTTTTAAGAAGTCCGGTGACAAAGTCTATAGTGATGTTTTCCCATTTCCATTCGGGTATGGGTAATGGTTGTAACATACCCTTAGACTTCTGTCTCTCAGCTTTAACTTGCTGACAAACCAAGAATCGAGAGACATATTCAGCAACATATCTTTTCATGCCATCCCACCAGAAGTACTCTTTCAGGTCCCTATACATCTTCGTGCTTCTAGGATGAATAGAGAATGAAGAACTATGAGCCTCATCTAGTAGCTCCTTCTTTAATTCGGGGATGGGAGGAACAAAAACCCAATTCCTGAACCTTATTATCCCATCACAATCAAGGTTGAATTCAGGAACATTTCTCACCTTCTTTTGTAACTCTAAATCTTCTTTCTGTGCCTCTTTAATCTTCACATGTATAGATGGTTGAACATTCATTTGAGAAAGATAATATTTTTACCCTTCCATTATAATTCCAAGATTCATCCTTTGTAAATCCATAAATATTGGATCTTTTGTGATCCTCATCATGGATAAGCTAGCATGGTCTTGTTGACTTAATACATCTGCCACCTTGTTTGCTTTCCCAGGGTGGTAATGAATTGAGCAGTCGTAATCCTTAATCAGCTCCAACCATCTTCTTTGGCGCGTATTCAGCTCCTTTTGTGTGAAAATGTAATTTAAACTTTTACGATCAGTATAAATGTCACACCTTTCTCCATAAAGATAATGCCTCCAAATCTTTAATGCAAAGATTACCGCAGCTAACTCCAAATCTTGAGTTGGGTAATTTTTTCATGTATTTTCAACTGTCGTGAGGCATAATCTATCACCATATCATTTTTCATAAGAACACACCCTAACCCCTTCTTGGATGCAACACTATAGATCACAAACCTTTCTCCACTACAAGGAAGTGTGAGTACAGGTGCACTAGATAACCTTCTTTTCAAATACTTGAAATTCTCTTCACATTCCTCAATCCAAAAAAAACTTAACTCCTTTCTGAGTCAACTTGGTGAGTGGATTAGATAATCGTGAAAAATCTTTCAAAAAACGTCGATAATATCCATCCAAACCAAGAAAGCTTCGGATCTCAGTTACTGTTGTTGGTCTCGACCATCTTTCGATAACCTCTGTTTTTGCTGGATCTACAGATATCCCCTCTTTTGAGATTATGTGACCCAAAAATGCAACTTTTTGAAGCCAAAATTCACACTTGGTAAATTTGGAATAAAGCTTCTCCTTTCTCAGGGTCTTCAATATAATTCTCAAGTGATCTTCATGTTCTTCCTTGCTCTTTGAATATACAAGAATATCGTCTATAAAGACTACCAAAAACTGATCAAGATAGTCTCTAAAGACTCTATTCATCATATCCATGAAGATAACCGGGGGATTAGTAAGACCAAATGACATCACTATAAATTCATAGTGTCCATACCTTGTACGGAAAGCCATATTTGGTATATCCTCCCTTTTGAACCTTAATTAATGATACCCTGAACGAAGATCAATCTTGGAAAAGTATTGAGCTCCGCGTTGTTGGTTAAATAAGTCATCAATGCATGGGAGATGATATTTTTTCTTGATAGTGATCTTGTTAAGTTCTCGATAATCAATGCAGAGTCTCATTGATCCATCTTTCTTCTTAACAAACAGAACAGATGCTCCCCAAGGTGACGAACTTGGGCATATGAATCCCTTATCAAGATTCTCTTGGAGTTTCTTCTTCAATTCTTGCAACTCAATTGGGGCCATTCTATAAGGTGTATTTGAAATAGGCAAAGCACCCGGTACGAGTTCTATTGAAAACTCTACTTCACGATTTGGTGGAAGACCCAACAAATACTCCAGAAAGACATCGTCAAACTCCCGTACAATGGGCATATTCTTAATCGTGAGTTTCTCTCCAACCATTTGAGATAAATAACATTCATTTAGTGGAATCAAGACCCATAAGATGGAAGAAATTTCTACTGGAAGGTTATGTTCATCCTTGCATCGATATACAATCATAGATTGATCTGGAATATGAAATGTGACTTCCCTTATTTGGAAATTGATATGAGCTCCATATAGAGAAAGCCAATCCATGCCAAGAATCACATCAAATTCCACTATAGGAAGGATCACAAGATTTGCAGGAAGCACTTTCCCACAAACTTCAATCGGAGAAGAATTATAAACTTTTGATGCGACTGTTTGTTCCATTAGGGGTTGTCACAGCTAACTCAACATCTAATTGTTGAGGTAATACAGTGATACCCTTAGAAAAGTCTTCATAAATAAAAGAGTGGGTGGATCCAGAATCAAATAAAACATTTTCTACTTTAGAGTGGATGGTAAGTGTACCTTTCACCACTTCGTTATCGTACTCCACATCACTGATAGAAATTGCATGTGACTTTACTATGTCTTTAGCCTTAAGAGTTTGTTGACGTCGATCATCATCAACAACCCTTGGATTAGGTCATTGATTGGCATAATTCCCCATTTCCTTGCACTTGTAACATTGAAGTGTAGGAGGTTCACTCTGTGTAGCCTTTTCTTTGTTCGCATCACTAGACATCTTCTTCCCATCATTGTGGCATTCAAATGCCCGATGACCTTCCTTTCCACATTTGAAACATTTACTTGTCCCTTTAAGAAAACTCCCTCCATGTTTCTTTCCACACTTTGAGCATAAGGGAAAACTCATCTTCTTTTCAGTGTCGTCTTTAGATTTTCCTTTGAATTCCATTTTCCTCTTCTTATCAAACCCATATGACTGATGGGTTACTCCAATCTCCATATCAACCTTGAGATAACATCGAACGATTTCCTCGTAGCTATTGAATTCCCTTATGGCTAACAACCTCCAAATAATTGGTTTTAAGCCACTAAATAATCGATTGATCTTACTCTCAGGTTAGATAATAATACCAGAAGAGTATCTTGCAAGTCTTGTAAAATTTGCTTCGTAGGTACCAAAAGATTCATCATCCTTTTGCTTTAGTTCAAGAAACTCCTTCTCCATCTTGGTTTGAAGAATACTAGGGAAGTACTTATTGAAAAATAAGTTCTTGAACTCGTCCCATTTCATGGACTCAATTTTATCTCTTGATCTCGTATTCTTGATAAGATTACACCATTGATCAGCTTCACCTTCCAAACGATAAACTGCTAAGATGACTTTATCATGTTCAGAACATTGAAGAACTGAAGATATCTTTTCAGTAGTACTAATCCATTTTTCAGCAACTAATGGATCAGTAGACCCGCTGAATGAAGGTGGATGCTGCCTCATGAAGGATTCAACAGAATGTTGCTCCTTCCTTTTCTCATTTGGAAGTCCTACATGATTCATAGCTTGAGAAATTTGTGTGAGCATGGCTATAAGATTTTGCATTCCAGCTCCCATAACGTTTGGTTTCTTAGGGGGGCAATCATTGCATTGCCCATCGCATTCCGCATTAACACGGTTCCTTCGGGTTCCAGCCATTGACTAAAACCAAGAAGAATAGTGTGAGCAACACTAAATATAATAGGAAAAACACATAATAAAGAATAAAATTTCACACTTAAGGTCTTATCATAGGTTGTTCATGGCCATTTCTAAGATTGTGTTATATGCATAGACATATCCTTAGGTTTCTTACTAAGGCTTTCACATCCTAGTTTCCAAAGGTTGACTATACCTTTACTCTGACACCAACTATAACGACCCATACTTTACAAACATGGTTAATACTTCAAAATTGACGCATAATTATTACAAAATATAACAAAACCATGAAAGGGCAGTATAGGTATAATGTCTTTAGAAACTGGGAAACATAAACAACTGGTTCACAAAGCATCTACACCATCTCCCATTTATTTCATCATATCTATAGTTCCTTTTTGCATATCTTACTTAATATCCTCCTTCCTGACCCGGGGAAAGAAAACATACAAAAGGGTGAGCTCAAATTCTCAGTAAGGGTAAACAAAATAAATATCAATTGCATCATATTCATAAGAACATAACATTTTGGAAATCTTAACCTGCAAAAGAAATCATAATTTCATAACATGAGATAAATCATAGTAGTGAAATGTAATACCAATAATCATAACTTAAAACATGAAAATTTGTGTCATACACACATAATCATAGAGAATCATTTCTTAGTAGTCAAGACTCATATCCAAGACTATCTTAGCGGACAAAGTCCATTTCTGAACCGAGTTCAGTCATGTTTCACCGAACCGGTTTAACCTGCCGTTCCAGCCATGTCTATCTCATGAGATATAAATCTTTACCCAATACATTGGAGGGAGATATAGGTCCCACCCATCTCATAATGATACCATTCTTATGTGTTCCACAAAATCATAAATCATACATCATTGCATAACCCATGTAATAAAAATGGGATTCTTAAACATCGTGACATCATAAAACAATTCATATAAGATAAAGGAATTCAGAAAAATAATTCAATAACAACATAATCAAATCAATGTAATAAAAGGGATAGAAACAGAACCCTATATTATCTTAGATGGAAAACACTTTTGATAAAACACTTGAACTCCATTCTTGAGGAAAATATCCTTTCTACTTCAAAAACATTTTTCCTTTCTTAACATGTCATACAATTTTAACTAAAAGAAGTTGATTAAAAATAAACTTGTAAAGGAAGATTCTTGGAAATAATGTTTTAAAAATTCATTCATTCCATATAAGTTAAAAAACATTATTCTTGTACTTTTTTCGGAAAAGTCAAAAATTACCTCGTACGAAAAACAACAAAAGATTCCTTTCATATCTTTTACTAAAAACTCACCAAAGGGTAAAATTGGATTTAAACAATTGTATGAGGATATAAATAATATTAAATACTTAGGGAACATGGATGTGGATGATAAATATTCCCTAGTAAATTCTTAAGTATAAACAATCTCGGATAAAAATTGAGATTGCGAGATTGTCCCTTACCTTAGGTCCAATTTGCTTCGTAAGTGTCCTAACCTCATGTATAATGATTTAAATAATGTCATTGAATTATTACAGAATCACACTAATTGTTATGATATCATATATGGTCATATTCTTAGCTTCTTATTAGTAATATTTCATTGCTACTTGTTATTCGGGTGTTTATTACTTTTTGATCTTATGCGTGTTTTGTCAAATAAATTCTTATTATTCTTTTTAGGTTATAGATAACTCATTTATAGAATGGTATTAGTGTAATATATATCATAGTTATTCACTCAATTCATTTATGTAATCATTATGCAATGAAAATCATGTAGAACGAGTCACATCACATCGTGGAGACGGTATTCCGTACATACGCACGAGCGATGATATCGTTCCCATGATCGTGGAATTGTATTGGAGTGTATGTATACTATTTCAGAATCAATATCACTTTACAATAATAATATATATTTATTCTTTACACCATTATACCCATCCAAGTAAGGTGGTGGTGGAAAATAGATTACACCATGGCGTGGAGACAGTACTCCATACGTACGCACACGCGGTGATTTCATTTTCCATAGGATGGATAGATGGTGAAATAGGGTTGTTTCATAATTATAATAACATATCAGTATATGAGTGATACTTATGTTATTACTTCATAATGAAACAACTAAAGAAGAAGAAGTGGAAGAAGAAATAAAGTTGAAAGAATCGGTAACGGACATTACCTCTTCTTTGAAATGCCTCTTTGAGACCTCCTTTTAGGGCACTAAAATTGGTCTTTGAAGAAGACCAGGACCTCTAGGATGTTTCTAGGTAAGTGGAGAGGAAATATTGGCAGGGGTTGGACGAGATTGAAGGCTCAAAGTGGTGTGAGGAAGAGAGGGATGAGGTGCCCTTTTATAAGGAGGATAGGGGCACCTTTGAAAAAACTAAAAATATTATTTTATTATAAAGTCATATTCAGTTTTAAATAGCTCCAAATTGATTTATTTAGAATATAAGGTGAGGATGGGTCGCAATAATCTCATCCAATATAATTTAGACAAGTTTAGGGTTCTATTTTAACCTTATCATTTAGATTTAACTTTAAGTTAAATAATTTTACTTTTACTGTGCCTTCTTGTTTTCTTACACTATAAGGTTAATAAACTTCCTATAACAAGAAAAACGAACCCCAATTTGTTTATTATTAATATATATAACCTTATATAAGTCATTTGGCCTAACCTTATATTTTTAAGAATAAAATAAAAATTAATAATATAATATTTGTTTTAAAAACTATTTTATGTCTAATTTGACACTATTTGGTAATTGATTTTTGTGAAAATAATAACAGAAATATTAGTTCGAAAAAAGTTAATTAAATCAATACTAACATGTCATATTAACATATAAAATTATTTTAATTCATAAAAAGTCTCAAATTACATTTATTTGTGTATTTATAACATCAATTATGTCAATATTTCATTAATAAGATAATTACTGCATCATCATTATGTCATAAATAAATTAAATTATTTATTGTCTAAAAATTACAAATAAAAGAAAATTATGTAGGAAATATTTTTATCTTTATAATTAATATTTATAGTCGAATTTATCTTATGTATAACCCTATATTAAAAATGATTTAGTTATTAAACTTTGATTTTAACTATTTTAACCATTCTTTAAATAAATTAATAATAAATGTCCTAATCTGATCCAAGTGGGCCTAAATGGTCTTATTTTATTCCTAAGGTTGTTTTTGGTCTAATTACACTTATCCAATTGAATTAGAACGTTTTTAGGGTAATAATAATATCATTTTTACCCTTAATTACCCTATTTACTTTTAACTGTGGTAAAAAAAGTAAAACATTACTATTCACCAAAAATTATTTTCATCTCACTGAACCACATTTTACTTACTGACAGCAACCGTGTCTCTCGGATTTTTGAAATTCCATTCACAAAAGCGGTAAAATTAAGTTTTATGTAAATTTGCAAATTCTCCTAGGAGGTGGGTAAAAGATGGTCAAAAGTTCAATAAAATTTTTATATATCTAAAATTATTATAAAATGACTCCAATGAATTAAATTGAACTTATATAGGTATTATGTATCAATTTTGAACTAAAATAAATTTAACTAAAATAAATAATTATTTAAATAAAATGTTGGTTTTTAAATAGTAACCTAGTGTTTTCACTATTCATCAAAAATTGAAAGTTTTCAGAAAAATACCAAAATTTCACCCTAGGCTAATTTCGATATTCCGAATCCAAAAATAAAGTCCATTTTGAAAAATAAAATTTAGAAAATTTCAAAAAGTGGGTATTACTATTCATAACGGCTAGTTTTAATAATATTTTAATAGCATATCGTTGTTTAGTGAAACTCGGTATTGCGTACAACGCAAGCTATCGAGGAAGGCCGCGATTGCGTGTAAAGCAAGCCAAGATAGTGTTGTGTGTAGTGAAATATTCCTTTGATTATGTATATAACATAAAAACAAAATATTTCTCATAAGAGTCTCGGGTGTTACACCAATCGCTCTCACTAGAGCAAAGATTTTCACAACAGGAGGAAGAAATGAAGGATTTGAGGAGGATGAATGCAGAACTACTTCTGGGTAGTCTTCCTCCTAAGCGTGCTAGAGTTAGTCAGCCAAGGGAATTTTTTGTGGCTACTATGATGGATCAAGAATATCCTCTTCTATCAATACAGCCTCACAGGCCTAATCCTACAGGTCAAGTGCAACAACAATTGGCGGTGCTACCATCAGTTGCAGTACCGGCCACCACATCTGTACCATCTCCAGTCATTGCACCTATTCAGGTCCAATCCCAACCGAATGTTTCTCAAAAGTTAATAACTACTATTGAGTCATTAACAGCTTGGTTGGAAGCTATGGAGGGAAAGCGTGCTCAAATTCAACCAGAAAATAGAGCTTACCCTGAATGGGTTGATGCAATCCCCCCCCCCATCAAATTTTTCAAGTACCAAATTCACAATCTTTTATGGTTCGGGAGATCTAAAGCAACACTTAACACATTTTGTTTCTCATTGCGATCCTATGATGGGAACCCTTCAGCAGTAAGAAGCAGTTAAGATCAGGTGTTTTGTACAGTCATTACAAGGACCTTCTTTTTTCTGGTACATAATCTTGCAATACTGGTCAATTACCTGATGGGAGGATCTCCGCCAACGAATCCTTCTTCAATTCAGCTCAACTTTGCCAAAGACAACAGTTTTTGATCTTAAAAACTGTAAGAAAAGGGAGAATGAAAGGGTTTCAGATTTCATTGCTCGCCGGAAGGGATTAACATATTCCCTAATATTAGCACCCCCTCAAGAGGAATTGTTGCCAATCTGTGTGGAGAATTTACGTGATGAGTTGTACACACCGCTGATCCCTATGAAATACATTGGAGGGTTTCGAGACCTTACTTCAATCGCTCAAAAGATTGAAGATTCTCTTATAAAGACTCAGGATAAAGCTCGTGTAATTCCATCAGCTCCAGTAAGGAGAATGGGTAAAGCAGATACTGCTACAGTTATGATTAAACAAGCACCTGTACCTGCTTCTACTTCAAAACCTTCATCTTTATGAAGGTGTCCACCTCATGAACGTCAGCAACATAGGCCGTTTTGTCAAGATGATCAAAGAGATCAAAGACGGAAACAATTTGAGGATGTAAAGAGCAAAGTTTACTCTTTCCAAAATGAACAAGTTCCTGGTTACTTCATTTCAGATCTGGAAAATAATTTGGTTCAATTGACAAGGCCCAAGAGGCCGAATAAGGAAGGAGATTAAGACCATCCAAACTATTGCCCATTTCATCAGATATTGGGGCATCCCATTTAGGAGTGCTTTGTTTTCAAGGACCTCCTGCAAAAAATGGTCGACTTGAGACAAGTCAAACTGAAAGGTTCTTCAGCTCAAGTAGCATGTGTTACTGCTACAGATCCAGAGGAGGAGGGTGAGTGGAAAGAAGTCAAGAACAAAAATATGCAAAAATATGATGATTGGATGGTCAGAAAAATGATCAACCGAACTCATGCCATTTTGCGAACGCAATTAAAGAAACCAATTGTGTCTTATTCCATGAATTCCACAACAAAACCATCTTTATCAGAGGGAAAATACTCAAAGAAATGACATGATTCAAAGAAATAAGAAGAATCATAAGAAGATTAGTATGTGTCAAAGCCCAAGTTGTCTTTGACTCTGGCATATTTTATGCCATCTACTTTGAAGCCACGGGCACCACCCCACCAAACGGCATAGTCTAAACAGGTTAATCAGGAAGAGTCTTCATCAAATGAAGAATTGATCTTCGGTTCTGTTAATATGATTCAATTAACAGATCCATATGCCAGTCGCAGTTTCGATTTTGATGAGCCTGAATTACCTGTATCAAACAGAGGAATCATAGGAAGTTACAGAGGATCAGGATACAAGGGAAGAAGTGGATCTTTCGGAGGCCACTATTCCAATTCTACCCTTGCTAGAACTGTGTATGCGACAGAAACTCATGGTAGATCCCTACAACGAGCTCAACAAGAACAAGCAAGTTCTTCCTCACAAGGTAGGCTCAGACCTAGCACAATTATTCTAGAAGATCGGTTGAAGGTTCCATATTCTTCCTCTCAACAAGTAAATAGACCTAATCGGTCTAATCTTCCAAATCCAAGAGTGTTACCAACTCCTATCCCGGTACAAGATGCATCAACTTCCAAAGCATCTACTTCTAAGGCACCTGCGAAACCACATGTTCTTGATGGGAAATGCAGACCTTTGGATCAAAAGTATGATGTTTTGAAACACTTGTCCCAAGTACCAGCCAAGTTATCAATCCCGGATGCCTTGAATTTATCAAAGGATCTTCATGAGGCACTCATCGAGGCTTTGTCAAGTCCTCGGGAATTTGAAACTGAAATTACTGCAGCTGAAGTCTACCATGTAGAGAATAATCCTGTAGAATTCCATATAGTGATATCTTTTACTAATGAAGATGAAGATGATGTCGTGCATGGACATATTAGACCTTTATAATTATCTGGAAAGATCAATGGTGTAGACGTCCGAAGAGTCTTCATTGATAATGGTTCATGAGTCAACCTCATCCCCATTCATACACTTCATCGATTGGGCCTCACAGAATCTGATTTATCTCATTCTACTTTGATGTAACAAGGATATGATAAAAATGAACAAGAACCACTGGGCGAGATTACACTAAGAACTCAGTTTGGAGATCTTGTATCCAATTCAGATTTCATGGTTGTTGATCAAGATTCAGCCTTCAACATCTTTCTTGGTAGACCCTGGCTATATCGGCATGCAGTTATCCCTTCGTCATACCATCAATGTCTCAAATATTGTTTCGATGGTCAAATTGGGACATTTTATGGTGATAAATCCCCATTAAAGACAAGTGAATATCAATACATTGAGGTGGAATTCTATCACATAAAGGGAAAAGACAAATCCGGAACAAGGGAGATTACCAAAGTTAATGCTCTATATGGTTGGGAAAAGATTCCAGTAAACCCATTTACACATGTGAGTACAGATTATGTGTTACCTATCAGTCAAATTGACAGGATAGACCCAAATTAAAATACTCTTATGGAAACCTCCATAATGTCAATTACGGCAATCAAGACAGACAACATGGGAGAAAGTGGTGATCCACCAAGCAATGATGAAAGATCAAATGGAGATGTATTCATTTCTTCTACTGAAATCCAACAAGTCTATACTTTTCCAATCAGGCCAGAGAAAGTTATAGCAATGTTAGAGGTAAACGATGATTTCGATTCTCAATCCATCATCTCCTCTTTGTTACCCAAAGAAGACCCTTCATCATCAATCGGGTCGGAAATGGAAGTTTATTCTTCAAGATGTGCAAATTTTGGCGTCTCTTCTGATCATGAAAATTCTGATTCATCATCTACTATGGAAGTAGAAATAGAAGAAATAACACATGTTGAAGAATAAGAGGAAGATCTCAGGGATGCTCCTCCAGCATTTGAAAAGGGTATCTCTACCACTGTGGATGAACTTAGAGAAATAAATCTGGGTACAAAAGAATATCCATGCCCCACTTTAATTAGTGCGGTCATGACTCTTGAAGAGCATAATATGTATATTTCTTTTATAAAGAAAAACCGAGATATATTTTCTTGGAACTATACAGAGATTCCAGGGCTTGATCCTGATGTTGCCACTCATCGTTTGGGTTTACCAGAAGAACATAGAGGATTCAAACAAGCCACTAGAATAACACACCCAACCTATGCTTCCAAAATTGTAGCTGAAGTGGATAAGATTATCAAAGCTAACTTCATTAGAGAAGTTCAATACCCGAAATGGTTGGCTAATATTGTCCCAGTGAAAAAGAATAATGGGAAAATTAGAGTTTTCATTGATTTCAGAGATCTTAATCAGCATTGTCCTAAGGATGATTTTCCAGTTCCGATTACAGAACTCTTGATTGATTCAATAGTTGGCTATGAAGCACTTTCCTTCATGGATGGATATTCTGGATATAATAAAATATAAATGACTCCAAAAGATGATGAATCTACAGATTTCAGATCCCCTCTGGGTGTGTTTTTCTATCAGGTAATGACCTTTGGCCTAAAGAATGCAGGCACAACATATCAGCGTGCCATGCATCGTATCTTCAAACCCTTTCTGGGAAATTTTGTTGAATGCTATGTGGATTATTTGGTGGTTAAATCCAAACAATGTTCTAATCAATTGGCTGATTTGGAAATCATATTCCACAAACTTCGGCAACATAATTTAAAGATGAACCCCTTAAAATGTTCTTTTGGGGTAACCTCTAGAAAATTTCTCGGCTTCATCGTACGCCATCATGGTATCGAAGTTGATCCTGAGAAGACAAAGTCAATCCTTGGTATGTCACATCCTCGAAATTTGAAAGAATTGAGAGGACTTCAAGGACACTTGGCCTATATTTGGCATTTCATCGCCAATTTGGCAGGCATAAGTTTACCCTTCACAAAATTGATGAAGAAGGGAGTCACTTATAAGTGTACGGAAGAATGTCAAGAAGTATTCGATATTCTTAATAAGTATCTCTTGATTCCACCGATGTTAATGCCACCTATTAAAGGAAGGCCACTTATCCTCTATGTGACAGCTCTAGAGCGATCATTGGGTGCCTTTCTTGCTCAGAAGAATGATGCTGGGAATGAAAATAGCCTCTACTATATTAGTTGGACTATGCTTGAAGCAGAAACCCGATATTCAAGTATTGAGAAGTGCTGCCTAGCATTAATCTTTGCAGTTCAGTAGTTGAGACACTACCTGAAAAATCACGAGGTCCAAATGGCATCTCGTAATAACCTGCCCAAATTCATCCTTAGTCGTCCAATGCTTACAAGACGAATGGAAAGGTGGGCAGTTATTTTGCAGCAATTTGACATTCAGTATGTGTCTCAGAAAGCAATAAAGGGCCAAGCTCTGGCTGATTTCCTTGATGAACACCCTTCAGTAGAAGACAAATCTTCATATATTGAACTCCCTGATGAAGAAGTCTTCTCTATTCAAGAAAGTCTTCAAACATGGGAAATGTACTTTGATGGTGCTTCCAGAATTCCAACAGGGAGGAAAATGGAAAATACTGAATTCAACAAAGTTGGGTTAGGAGTTGTACTCATTTCCCCAGAAAAGGCATTGCTACCTTATTCCTTATCATTATTGAGAGGCAGTACAAATAACAAAGAGGAATACCAAGCTCTTATTGCAGGATTGGAGTTGGCACTTCAAGCACAAGTGAATCACTTAAAGTTGAAAGGTGATTCAGACCTGGTAATCAAAATAGTCAATGGGGATTATGCCATCAGAAAAGAAGAACTAATCCCTTTGTATGATTACGTCAGAGAGTTAATGGCAGAGTTTCCTTTAGAACCGAAATTTTCTTATGTCCCAAGATCACAAAATGCCCAAGCTGATGCACTGGCTAATATAGCCACAACTCTGGAAGATCCCAATCTAGACGAGACAACCATCAGTATTGCCCACCGTCATACAATTTCACCTTATGTTCAAGCCAAAACATAGGAAATCAATGAAATTAGTCTCATCTCTGAACCATATAGTCATACTATAGGATGGATGACACCTATCAAGGAATACCTTCAAAATGGAACACTTCCACCTGATAGAGCCGGGAAAGAACAAGTCCGGAGACGTGTGGTCAATTTCACTCTTTATGATAGCCCAAATCACTTAGAGAAAGTTCTCTACAAATGCGGTTTTGATGGAGTTCTCTTCAGATGAATTGATGGGAAAGAGACAATGGCTCTCATGAAAGAAGTGCATGCAAGAGTGTGTGGTGCCCACTGGTATAGACACAGACTATCTGATCAAATTCGAAGGCTTGGATACTTTTGGCCTTCAATGATACAAGATTGTGTTGATTTCACAAAGAAGTGTCATTCATGCCAAGTACATGCCAACTTCATTCATCAACCCCCAGAGTTTCTTCATACAGCTAAATACTCGTGGCCATTTGCCACATGGGGAATGGATGTAGTGGGACCTTATCCTTCAACTACATCCAAGCAGTTGAAGTATATTCTTACTGCTACTGACTTCTTTTCCATATGGGTAGAGGAAATACCCCTCAAAGAAGTCATTTCTAAATTCATTGTTAGCTTCATCAAGTCTAACATCATTACCAGATTTTGTGTCCCTCATACCATATTGACGGACAATGGCACCGACTTCTGTTCATCCGAGGTGAGGAAGTTGTATCATGAATACAACATTAAATCCAATCATTCCTCTCGGTATCATGCAGCGGCCAATGGCCAGATAGAAGCTTTCAACAAGACTCTATCAAATATACTGCAAAATATGGTGGATAAAGATAAGAAGTCATGGCCTGATAAACTCCTTCACGCTTTATGGGCATATCGAACCACCACCCACACTACAACGCGGTCAACTCCATATTCATTGGTATATGGAATGGAAGCAGTTTTGACAATTGATTTTCAACTACCCTCGCTCAGAGTAGCCATTTGTGATCAATCATCTACAGATGAAAAATCTCAAAAGCGATTGGATGAATTGGAATGGTTAGATGAGAAAAGATTGTGCACCCTACACCACTTGGAAGTCTATCAGAATCGAATAGCATGATCTTTCAAAAAAAAAAAGTTCCTCTTCGTTCATTCGTTCAGGGAGAATTGGTATTAGTTCTCAAAACTCCAATGATACCAGGAAAGAAACCTCCCAATATGGAGCCAAAATGGGAAGGACCTTATTCAATACATAAGGTCTACTCCAATGGAGATTATTCTTTAATCTCAATGGATGGAGAACTCATCACTACTCCAACCAATTCCATATTTCTGAAGAAATATTGTGTATGAACACAAAATACATATAGGATCCATGCATACAACTTTAAACTATTGTCATTTTCTTCCAACATAACGTTAAACTGTGACGTCCTAACTCCATGATGCTAAACTGTACAGAAGTCCCATACGTCCAACAAGACATTAAACTGCATAACCAATGGTCCATGCATATGACCTTAAACTATTCGCACTTTCGTCCCACATGATGTTAAATTGTGTCCCTTTCATCATACTATACAACGTTAAACTATACAGTTATGGTCCATACATATGACCTTAAAATATCCGCACCATCGTCTAACATGATGCTAAACTATATCATCCATTTTACGTCCAACATGACGTTAAACTGTGAAAAATTCCCTAATACATCCAACATGACATTAAACTATTTCCTCTTTTGTCCTTAATGCATGACATTAAACTACACAGTCCCCCTTTTTTTCCAACATGACATTAAACTGTATTGTTCCCATCATCTTAGCTACAAGACGCTAAACTGTACAACACCCTAATACGTCCTACATGACATTAAACTATATTTTGTCCCTGCTACATGACACTAAACTGTGCAGCACCAATAGTCCTAACTGTAAGACTTTAAACTGCATAGTCCCTTCATATGTCCTATATGACATTAAACTGTGCATCTTTAAGGTTGTTTCCAACTCTTGTTTCTCACATAGAGTATGACTCACGTGAGTTTAGAGCAAACTTCAACCATAACACCCTCTCTGGGCCGCTAACCACACGTAAGTCCCAACACTATTTTTTTAGGTCGTTGTCCCCAAGAACAACTTGATCACTAATTCATTATTTAATTGAACTACACAGACTTTGATCCTTGCCTTCCATGCTGGGTACGTAGGCAACCTCCCAAGGTTCAAGCCCAAAACCAATCTCTTCACATTGGTTCACCTTCGTCCTTGCTATACGATGTTAAATTGTACAACATTTTTGTCCTGTATGAAAATAAACTACAATATTCTTTGATACCCTCACCTGAGAGGGAATAATTATTTACATTGATTTTCAATCATGTTATATTTCAAAGACTATGTGCATACATGGTAATGCCTGAACCTTTTATCTTGGGTCAAACCATCATTGCACTAAAGTCCCCCTTTCACCCTTCACTTGTATGAACCAAATCTGTAGAGAAGTAATTTCTAGAACTACATGGGCTTGATTCCCATCCTTATCGGATACGTAGGAACGTTCGAGTGTCCCTAGAATCCAGTCCCAAGTCTTTAGGCCTAACCCTAAATTCCACTTTCAGGCCCCTGGCTAAAAAGTCCCCATGAAAACACACACTGTGTATTTCTTATAATGGTCCGAGTTCTATGACCCTAAACTAAGATCTCCCACACTTTCATCCCACATGATGTTAAACTGCATTTCAAGAACTATGTATGGCTTGATTCCCATCCTTATGGGATACGTAGTGAAGTCCAATATTTCAAATCAGGATCCAACCACAACATGATTATGGTTAGAATTTATCTGTGTATCTCTACATACATCGGACAATACCCATCTTTATGTGTCATAATACTATTCTTAAATACTTCCAGATCTTCATAACCCTTTTCTTGACTTCTGGTCACAAAATGTCCAATTTCTGAGAATTCTTTTACCTGACCATGCAGCACGTGCCCTTAGGCGGACTTGCATAAATAGTCTACATAACAGACGTGTCATCCAAAAGATGCTATTATTTGACTATACAGCTAATTCCCTTAGGCATCCCTGCATAATTCAACCCCCTAACGGGTTTGTAAAAATAGTGGTAACTTCATTCTTGGGAAGAAAATCTCTTTTGTCCTTAGTTGTCTTAATAAAAATATGTAGGGATCCGCAAAAAAAATGGCCATCCTTAACATATCTGTCCCATACTCATTTTCATGATATGAAAGTATTCAAGTCTAAGGTTTATAATTCCCTTCCCAACGTTTGGGTCAAACCTTTGTAGGAGTGACATTTATCCAATTCTCAGACAATCTTGTTTGAAAATATCTTCTCCATATTCAAGTACTTCTCTCCATACAACAAACTCTTTGCTTTGGAAAATTTTAATCCCCATAAACTTCCACTAGATTTTTAGCAGTAGAAAAGAAAATTTCTGAGAGTTCGTTTGCCTGACTATGCAGCACGTGACCTTACGCGGCCTTGCATAAACATTCTAGATAACAGACTTGTCAGCCAAAAGATGCTATTATTTGACTATGCAGCCAATGCCCTTAGGTGGCCCTGCATAATTCAACCCCCTAACGGGTTTGTTTAATAATGGTAACTTCATTCCTGGGAACTACTTTTTCTAATTCCATTTAGCCCTTTTTCATATCATTCCTCAGATTCAAAATTTCGTAAGTCATGGTTTAAATTTTTTCCCTCATACCTAAGTATAGTAATATGTTTTCAGATAAATTGTTAAATAATTGAGTCAATTTTAATCCATTTGGTCAAAGCTATTTCAACCTTAAACATTAGCCTTTTTATGTCCGAGATGAATGAATTTAAACTGCCAATAACCACAAAGACCCCTGGTTTCTCTTTTTTCCTCAGAGTCAAATCCTCTTTTCTCTCCGGATCCAACTCTGGGGGGGGACTTTTGTTGACGCTCCTTTCCATCACAGATTCTAAACGAATGAAAAAGGAAATGCCTTAGCATAAAGTGATTCATTCTTTTAAGAAAATATCAAAAATTGACAAAGGCATGAATAAGGAGTCATTTACACTTGGGTCGCGTAAGTTCCATCAAGGTCGCGCAAGTATACGTGCGCGACGACTAGTGGTCGCGTAGGTGACTTGAGCGCCCTCTTTGAAATTTCGCCCAGGGTCTCTCTAGCCTATAAATACCCCCTATGGGCCCCCCATTTGAGAGACAAAAAAAATTACATAACCTCAGATTTGATCTCCTGACGCCCTAGTCTCTTCTCAAAGCTTTCAAACACTTATAAGGTAATTTCTTACCTAGAACGGAAGATCTAAAGAGGAGGAGGAAGGCCTAAGGGTTGAAACTCATCAACACTTGCGTTCCTGGGTGGCCAGCCCTTAAGGGAAATGGCCACACTTGCACGCCGCCTTATCCCTTCCACATAACTTGCACGCCTCTCTTCTGGAAGTCTCTAGGGGTAGTATTAAGGGCTTGAGCCAAGCCTCACCCAAGTTCTACCCTAAGGATTGGCTCTCGCGCAAGTACCCGTGTGTCACGCAGGTACACCTGCGCGATCAGGACTTGCGCGGCCAAGACTTGCGCGCCCACATAGTACTTGTGTTCCCCTCTCTTTTTTGGGTGCCCTTCCTACCCATTTCACCCCTATTACACCTATCCAACTCTCCTCTTCAGGATTAAGCCTTCATAACTCTCTCCAAAGCCATTCATGGCATGATTTCTTTGTTGGATTCCTTATCTGAAAGTAATTTTGTGTAACATCTCTTAAAACCTAGTGATTTATATATCCTCATGTCACTAAGGTCAGAGATTTCATTCATTCAACCTCATCCTTTAAGATGAGAGAATCCTCAACTTGGGCCTCCTTTTCAGGAGTAAGCCCCAGTCCAAATTCTCATTAATTTGGGCATCCTCCTTAGGAGTAATCCCCAAGTCCTCATTTGGGCCTCCTTTTCAGGAGTAAGCCCTAAGTACTCTAATATGGGCATCCTCCTTAGGAGTAAGCCCCAGTCATAATTCCCTTAACCTGGGCTTCCTTTTCAAGAGTATCCCCAATCTCCAAGTTCCCAAATATGGACATCCTCCTCAGGAGTAAGCCCTAACCATGGTTCTCTTAACCTGGGATTCCTCTTCAGGAATAAGCCCCAATCTCAAAGTCTGCAAATACGGGCATCCTCCTTAGGAGTATGCCCCAAGTCCCGTAATTTTTCAAATCCCTTTAACCTGGGCCTTTTTCTCAGGAGTAATCCTCAGTCTTAATTTCTCTTAACCAGTCTTAATTTACTTTTGATCTGGGCTTCCTTCTCAAGAGTAAAACCCAATCATAAGTCTCCTCTTAATTTGGGCATCTTCCTTAGGAGTAAGCCCCAAGATTAGAGTATCCAAATCTTCATAAAGTACATATACCTTTATGGACCCTGTTCCAGGATTTCTTCCCTGAAGTAAATCTTAATATTCATTTATTTTGGGCAGTCATACATACATAAGCCCCACATCATTGCATCTTTCGTGGAACAAATTGTCTAGTTTCACCAATACCTCTTGTTTCTCACACCAAGCATGACTCACGTGAGCTTAGAGTGTAAAATTAATCATGACATCTTTCTTTGAGCCATCAATCATTCATAAACATAATACTCCCTTACTCGAACTACGTGGGTTCTGATTCCTTTTCTAAATAAAGGATATGTAGGTAGCCCATCTATGGGTATGATACCAACTCTGAAATAATCCATCTCCTTCTGAATGATAATAAAATTCAAGTTCCCCACTGAGTGTCTTTAAAACCAGTATGGTCATCATAATGACCAAGAGACTTTTATGTATTGAAGGATACCATTGACTAAGAATCTCTAACAAATACAAATGATTCTCTATTGATGAAGAACCTCGAATACATATAAAAGATTCTCTAAATTTCCTACATATCAATCATTAATTGTCAGATCTAAAGGAAAGCTCATTTTATAATTGGTAATGTAATAAGGATTCACGAACATAACTTAAATCTATAAAGAGAGTCCCGTAGTATAAAATAATTCCCCTAAAAAAGGTGTGATGAGTCCTACCTCCCATCCTCTCGACCAATGAAAATTCCAAAGCCTCATCAGTCCACAACTAGTGAGCGCCTACCTTTGGAAAGTAGGTCCAAATGGATATGGAATCATTGTATGTTTTCGGTTCTACGAACAAACCCATTAGAAACCGATTGGAATGTTTGAACCTTCAATCAATGAGGTCATCCCCAATTCCAGAGGAAACAATACCTCAATGATATTTTTAGGTTATATGGAGTGGCTCTTTCCATTATATCTGGTCAGGATCCCAGGTTCACTTCTAAATTTTAGAAGGGCCTTTAGAAGTCATTGGGAATAAAATTAAATTTTAGTAAAACTTTTCATCTTTAGTCAGATGGGTAGTCAGAATGGATGATTAAGACTCTAGAGGATATTCTTTGACCTTATTCAATAGATTACTAGGGAATTTGGGATTAACATCATTCATTAGTTGAGTTTTCTTATAGTAACTATTTTCATTTCAGTATATAGATGGAACCTTTTGAGGCATTGTATGAGAAGACGTGTTAGACTTCAGTGTTTTGGGATGAAGCCAGTGAAAGAAGTTTTATGGGGCCAGAATTAGTTGAGAAAGTGGTTGAGGAAGTGATGATGGTCTAGAAGCACATGAGGACAAATCAGAGAAGGTAGAAAAGTTATGCAAATAATATAAGTAGGGACATCTCTTTTGAGGTAGGTGACTATGTTTTCCTTAAAATATCCCATTGGAATAGTGTGATGCATTTTGATAAGAAAGGAAAGATAAGTCCATGGTTCATCGGTCCTTTTGAAATCTATGATAAAGTGGGACTAGTTTCATACTGATTGGGGTTTACTCTGAGTTTTTCTTAGGTACATAATTTTTTTTCATGTTTTTCTGTTGAGAAATTATGTGCAAAATTCAGCTCATGTTCTGAGCCCAGAAGCAGTTCAGTTGGAAGAGAACCTTACTTATGAAGAGAGACTATTTCATATTTTTAATCGTAGAGAGAAAGTATTATGGAATAAGGTAATGCTCCACATAAAGTTTTTGAGAAGAAACCACATGGTATAAGAAGAAATGTGGGAATATAAAAATGATATAAGGGAAAAGCACCCTCACTTGTTTAATAAGTAAATAAAATTGCAAGGAAGCAATTTCCAAAAGGCGGGGATATTGTAACAACCCAAAATTTTAAAAGTTAACATGAATGCATGAAACATTGTTTAAGGTAGATAGTTATAATTAGAAATAAACTTAATTTTCCCACTTCTGTGATTTTAATTTCGAAAAACAAACATACACGTTTTCAATCAGTAAGTTATTCAGAGTTTAATAATACCAACATAATTTTGTGAATAGAAACATACACTTATGAATAGTAATGTTACCCTAATGAATAGTAACATACCCTTATGAATAGTAACATCACTTATGATAGAATACATATAAGATTTATTTGAAGTTATGATATACCCATATCATGGAATAAGTAAATAAATGTTTTAAAATTGTTGTTTTTGGAATAAAATATTATTTTATTTAATAATTAAATTAATAATATTTATAAAATTATTTTAATAAAATAGAGTTAATTTTTATATTCTACACATCAAAAAATGTTTAGGGTAAATTTTTCATATTTATCTGAAATTCTTGAATTTTCAATAAATAGTAAAATATGATAATTTAAGATAAATGCTAAATACATAAATTATGATGTCATCTGCTGATGTATGGCATATGTAAGACCATTATCTCGAACTCACATGCACTATTTGAAATTTTTGGTCTCATAATAATAACTATTTCTTATCTTGTGGAAAAATAATAAAATAATGATTTAAATAATGTAAAACTCCTCCTCTTCTCCATTATAAATACCACCACTCCCCCTCTTCCTCCCACACCTCTAAAGCCTTGATCCTTAACTCATTTCTACCAAATAACCCCTAAATACCCTTACCATGTCCAAGACCTACTAGTATCACAAAAATTCTAAAACCAAGGGCCTTAATAAGGATCTAAAGGAGAAGATATCAAGAGGTAAACATCCTCTTTTGTTTTATTTCTTTTGTTTTCATTTTCTTTTCTATTTTTTTATTTCCTATACTACCCTTATAGAAGAGGAATGAATGATCCAGTGTCTTACATATTCTGGATTTAATCATGATTATGGAAGATTTACCATTAGAAATCTTCTTCCCTCCCACTTATTCTCGAAATTAGAACATTGTCTGTGATGTTTCGATTTACTGACATCGTGGACAATGTGATTTCAATTTCTTTTACTTCCTTCAAGAATGGTAATGAAACTATTTTTATGGTTAAACTAGATTATAATTTATGTATTATGTCTTAGATAAGGTTCTGGAATCTTTTTTTACACATGTTTTTAATTTACCGAACAAAATGAGTTCATCATTGTCAAAGAACCACCAAAATGATCTAAACAAACATCATTAATGGTTTAACTAATGTATCATATTCATATCAGAATTCAAAATGATAAAAAGTATAATTTATGGTTTTTTAAATATGTAAATACCATTCCATTCCAATTATTTAGTTTCAATTCCAATCATCAAGAATATCCATCACAAATTGATCATGGAAACCATGTGAAGAACACACCAAAAAACAATGGAATTAACAAAATATTATTAATGAATGGGTGGAATGATGTTATAAAATGATAATTAAAGGTGTTATAAACATGAATATTTTTTTATAAAATATTAATAACTCTATTTTAACCTTCATACAGATGGTTTAATTTCATTTGAGGGAAGTCAAACTCGAGTTAAGGGGTCCTCTCTTTCACACTTTTATTCAATAATCACCCCTATGTTATGCTCTTTAATTTTCAATTAATAATGAATATGTATATTTTTTAACCTATCCCATACTTAACGTTTGATATATTAATGATGAGATACCCCATTTCTATCTCATCAATCCCTCCCATGTACACTCGATACAATGCCAAAATTTTGTAAGTGAATTCTAAACCCATTTTCCATTCTTTGGGTTAGCCTAGAACTTCAAGGGTTTTTTTCATGAAATGATGAATTGTAAAATGTATTTTTATTATATTATGTTGTATTATGTGTATTTAAAGTATATATACATATCCCCCTCATTTAATCAATTCTCTCTTCAATGTTATGGTATTTTTAATGGACTTTTCTCTTAAAATCATCTTAGACGTCTCCATTTTGAAATCAAAAGAGATTGTTTCTTTTTTTATGATATGATTGTTATATTATAATTTCATGATGTTTTAATACTATATTGACCTAATTATATTTTTTATAGTTAGTTTTGAATAATAATGTTTTCATTATTTTTTTTCACAGTGTTTATGTTCTAAGAGAGATTTGTACGAAAAGGGGATTTTGAAATGTGAATGTGTTTTTATCAAGGGTGTAAATGAGATATGAAGTTATTTATTCATGATATGTTCCTTGGACAATACTTATGTTGATTTTATCCCATCATAGCTCAATATATGTTATTTTTAGCCCATTATAGCTCAATATATGTTGGGATGAGCCCATTATAACACAAGATATGATGGGTGATCCCCATTATAGCTCTCCAATGCATTGGGTACTCTGGAGATGGAAGTTCACCAAAAGGTTATTCCATGTGTAAGGGTGAATGTAAGGGTGATATTATAAATATGTCCCAAAGAAACTACAAGATTTTTAAATACATATGTGCCTTTATGATTATGGATTTTTTGGTTTTTTTTCTATCACTTGAATAACAGTTTATTTATATCCCGTATTGAGTTTTATACTCATTCCAAGATTTTTAAATGTTTTCATAGGATATAAGGATGGATAAGAAAAGTAAGGGAGTCGTGATGTTTTATATGGAGTGTTATCAAAGAAATCATGTTTTGTGTTTTAATGTTTAATATTTTAAAAAAAATGCATACTTTTTTAGTGGTATCCTCTTTTTATGAATGTGGCATGTTATGTATGTAAGATATCCTAATTATCTAAAACTCTAAACTAGAAAAGATCCTCAATGTGTAATAATGTATGTTCTTGACTAAAATTCAATATTAAGTGACATTATATGGACGAGTCCTTATAATTTTAATAATATATCAAAATAATCTAAATGGTTTTTCTTGGTTTCAATTATGTGGCATGTGTTTTGAAATAAAATGCCAATTTTAAATAAAAAGAAAAGATTGAAGTCATACCAATCACACCGTGCATCACATTGATGTGTGGTTGATTCCTATACATAAAAAATGACATAAGAATCCTTATCCTATATTATAAAGATAATATGAATGAGTTTTATTAGTTTTATGTATGTCAGGTGTATTTTTTTACAATAAAATTAATTTAAACTAAAAACAAGCACTTTGAGTCATACTGGTGACATTATATATTAGTTTTATGTGAGACTAATTCCTACAAATTATGAATAACATATAAATAATTTTTAAAAAGTATCAAGATAATAATAGTGTTCTTTCTTAGTTTTTAGTGATTGACTCACATTTTGAACTATAATGTCAATTTTAAACCAATAACATACACTTTGAGTCATACTAGGCACACCATGTATCAGATTGAGGTGCAGCTAATTCATACACATAAAAAATTACATATAGATCATTTTACTAAAGTAATGAAAAAATATTACTTTTTATCTTTTTGGAGAATGTGACGTTTTTTTTAAACTAATTAGTACATTTTAAACTAAAAACATACACCTGGAGTCATATCGGGTGCACTATATATTGTATTGAGGTAAAATTGAATCCTAAAAGTCACATATGACTTATTAATCATTTTGCTAAAGTATCAAGACAATATGAATTTGATTTCATGGATTTGAGTATGTAACATGTTTTTTGAACAAAATTTTCAATTTTAATCTAAAAACATAAATTTGAGTCATACTTGGCCTATCGAGTAGTGGATTGAGGTGAATTTTATTCCTATACATCACAACATGTCAGTTTATTATATAATTCTTTCATAATTTGGGGTTATATGACAATATTACTTTTTGATAACCTGGAATGTTGAATACATTTCTGAATAAATGGAAAAGTTCATCATCCTGATTTCATCGTCCTTGTTGAGTTCATGATAATAGTACATGATTAGATCATTATTATTAAAGACTTCATCTATAATTTTTTTTCTCTGGTCATTTTTTTCTCTGAATAGATCCTAAATTATTTAAAAAAAATAAATATTGATAAAGTTATTTTATCACAATCTCTATGAAAATTAACAAAATAATTATCTAATTAAAATGATAAAGAATTAACTAATAAATGTTAGATAAAATGATGATAAAATTAACGAAATAAGTAATAGGAAGTCTCCTATTCATGATGTCTATACACATTCTAAAACCATGTATTTTTCTCCATTTTTTTCTAAACAAATCAATTTCATCTTTTTAATATGAGGGTTATCAACAGTTCAGGTAGTACTAGAAAAATATAAATAAAAAAGGATCAATAAATTTTTAAAATGAAATTATAATCATCACCGAAAATACATCTTTAGAGATTCTAGTTTTTCAATGGAATACGATATCTTTCATAAATTTTCAAATATAATAACCCCAATATTTTTTATTAGTTTATTTCGGTAATTGTAGAAACATTATGAAAAATTAGTAATATGTTTTGATATATGTTTTGATAGTGAAATATTATTATACGTACCTGAATACTTATCCAATTGTAGAAGTTGATATGCTTATTGTGCTCATGGACTGTCCTCAGTCCATTATTTTGATGATATTTAAGCACCACCCAATCATAATGGAATTTTCATTAAAAATAATATAAAATGTATAACTTGAGTTTTATTTGTAAGATGTTTCATGAAATGTATTTCAAATTGATAAACCTCATCATGTGTGGTCGTTTTGTCAGATACTCGTGCATTGAATCCAGAAAACAAATCTTTATAGTATCTAAATTTATTGAAATGAGTAACCAATGCTGCCTAAAAAATAAAAAGGAATAAGTAATAAAAGGAATGAAAAAAAATATTTTATATGATTAAATTTTAGATCTTTACCCCTATATCATGGGTATCATGAAGTGTTTGTCATCTTTAAGTATACCTTCAAAAATTGTGGCTAGTTTTTTCACTATTACTTCATATTCCTTTGGTTCTAATGAGAATTGTTGTGTATAAGTGATGTGAGGACTAATGAGTCCAAATTTCTTCACATTGGTTTTTTTCCATTAAAATAGTATTGATATATAAATCTGAAAAAATATGAATAGTATTTAACTATAATTAACATAGTAGATCAGATATTGGATAAAAAAATTTGAAAACAAACCTCATGTATACATTTACCACCAAGACTCATATCCATTCATGTTTGAGGATTTCATTTACATTGTAAAGACTAGATATTTTGTATTGGTATATCTGTAATTTTCTTCTTAAAAATCAATTATATTCGTATCACTACTTTTTAACATTTTATACGTATGAGCCTTTAATTTTTGTAGATATGGAAGTTAAAATAGTGGGATAAAGGCACATTCTGAAGATATTTTTGATTGATTGGTTGATCCTTTAGATCATTTTGATATGATTTTCCATTTCAACCCATTACCTTTATCCTTCTATAATAAAATATATTGGTTCATTCCATTTTTTTCAATTTTTTAAATGTTTTTAATACAAATTAAATTATAATTGAATACCTCCTTTTTTACATGCATTTTTACAAGATCAAACAACCATGCTACGAAAGTTCCAATAGAAAGCATGACCTTATAAACACCCATATCATCAAGTAATGTAACACCCCAAGATTTTATAGTGTGTTATTTCTTCAAAATAATTCAATAACTTTCACTACACGCAACACCAAGTTCAATTGCACCATGACTTACCAAAAAAAAATCCATTAAAAGAGGTCATGAATAGCATTAACTACATTTTTAACTTTATATAATCTTTATAATTTTAGAATCCATATTATGAGTTTCTTAGTCATAATGCAAGAACAGATTCATTTTCAGTATTGCACTTTTATCAAATTTTGATAGTGAAACCTTTTTAGATACTATATTTTAAACTTTTTGACTAAATGGGGACATCAAAAATTTAAAATGAAACATCCCAAGCTTCCACGGTACGCTAGCGTGTGTTGTACGCAACACCGAGTTCTAACACACCGTAACCAATCAAACTAGCTGTTATGAATAGTAATACCTACTTTTTGAAGTTATATATATTTTGTATTTTAAAATGGACTTCATTTTTGTATTTGGAATATCAAATTTAGCCTAAGGTGAAATTTTGGTACTTTTCGGATAACTTTCATATTTTGATGAATAGTGAAAATTACAAAATTTTAATTAAAAACAAATTTTTTAATCAAAATAATTAATAGTGATAAATTATGAATTTGAGTGGTTTTAAAGTATATTTAGAATATATTTTTACTATTTAATATAATTTTGGTCATTGGACATAATTTTACAATTAAACCGAACATAAACAAGTGTCAATCTTTTGATAGTTATTATCTCTTAAAAACACGCTTTTTGTTTTGACAGCGGAAATTAATTTTAAATTAATTTCTGCCACTTCTGTGTTTTGAATTTAGGAAAATGGATTCCATATTTGGAATCAGGATGTTAAAATTGTGTAAATAGGTAACTTTTATTTTTAGACATTTTGAATAATTACTGCGGTAAATATTTTATTTACCATGGTTAAGGGTAAATCCGGTAAATAAGGGTTAAAAAATAATATTATAATAATACTAAATTACCCTAAAACGTGTCTTAACCCTATTGGTTGATACATGGTCGACCATGGGAATCTTTGGGTCTATTTTGGGACCCCATGGATCCACTTGTAAGTGATAATGACACTTTATTTTAATTAAGTCAAAATGAATACAAAAATGACACAAGCATATATCTTTTAGCAAAACAATTGTTACATAGGTTTATATAAGTTGGATTTTAGATTATAAATATTCATTAGAAATCTAAAAATATTTCCTACATAATGATATTTTATTTATAATTTTTAGACATTAAATAATTTATTTTATTTATGACACAATGATGATGCATTAATTACTATAATAATGCAAAATTAAAATAATTGATATTATAAATACCCAAATAAATATAATATGAAACTTTTAATGAATTAAACTAATTTTATAGGATAATATGATATATTAGGATTGATTTAATTGACTTTTTTCGAAGTAATCAATCTGTTATGAGTTTCACAAAAATCAACTATTGAATAGTGTCAAAATTGACATAAAAGAGTTCTTAAAACATATATTATATTATTAATTGATATTAAATTCCTAAAAATCTAAGGTTAGGCCAAGAGACTTATATCATGATAGTTTCATCATTAATGTACCACTTGGGGGTCGCTTGGATGTATATAGTAAGTTTATTAACCATATTATATAAAAATACAAAGAGACATTGTAAAAGTGAAACTAATTAACTTAGAGTTAATACTTAAAGATAAGGTTAATATAAGTACCCAAACCTGTCTAAATTCTATTGGTTGAGTGGTTTTAGACCTATCCCCACCTTAACCTTTGAATAATCAACTTTGGAGCCATTAGAAACCGAATATGAATTTATTATAAATTAATATTTCTAGCTTTTCCAAAGGTGCCTCTCACCCCTCTTATAAAAGGGCACTCCTCCTTCCCATTTCTTCACACCTTCAAAGCCTTTTGGTTCGGACAAACTCTGCCCAAATACTCTCCCAACATCACTCACTACAACCTAGAGGCCTTAGTTTGATCAGAAAGCCAACCTAAGGAGCCCTTTTGATCAAATCAAAAGGAAGAACCCGAAGAAGAGGTAATGATTTCACCACCCTTTTCTAAGTTCCTTTCTTCTTCCACTTCTTCTTCCTTTGTTCTTACCATCCTAAAATAATAACTCCAGTATCTCACATATACTGTGATGTTATTATAAATATGGTACAACCATATTCAGTATTCTATCCACCCTTTGAATAACATGTCACCATACGTGCGTACGTACGGCTTACCGTCTCCACGTCATGGTGTAATTGTTATTCAATATATTATTATGTGGATGGGTATAATAATGATGTGTAACTCATGTAAATAATAAATATAACATGTTAATGATTCTGTATATATTATATACCATCCATTTATATATTATTTTAATATCAAAAGAATGATATCGTCGCTCGTGCGTACGTACGGACTGCCGTCTCCACGAACGCGATGAGATTCATTCTCCATCGTATCCATTCAAGTATAATTATCATTTTATGATTTAAAAATGATGTTTAAGGACTTGATATCATTCTGGATATGAATAATATACAACAAACATGGCTTATGTAACAAAACATATAAAAGAAAATGAGTAAGTTAACACCCGAAACGACGATAATTCTAAGATATTATTAACAAATCAATGTTAAAAGATCACATATGATATCATATTAATATATATGATTCTGGTATAATTTAATAACAATTATTTCACCATTATACAGGAGGTTAACCTACTCCAACCAAGGAAAAGTACAAGGTAAGGGTTATTTCACAATCTCTTCATTATCCGAGGTTGTTTATATGTAATAATCTACTGGGATCTCTTTATCATCCACATCCATGTTTCTTAAAAATGTATTTCAAAATATTTTTACTATTTACTAGAATATGAGTTAAAGTCATTTATACCCTTTTTGACTTTTATAAGTGGTTTATAAAGGAATCTTTCCGTCGTTTTCAAAACAAGGTCCCTTTTAACCTTTTCAACAGAATTAAGGTAAGAATGTTTTTTTTAACTTATACGGCGGGTGCGACTATTTTCCGCCGTTATAAAATCTTCAAAGCTTCCCTTACAAGCTTATAAGATTATTTTCAATGAAAATGTTTTATTTTATATGGATCTTAAATGATTTCAAAATAAAAGGAGATATTTCTTTAAAAAGAATTTTGATTTCATCTATGTCAACATCCTTTGATGGATTTTAAGATTATTTGAAGTTGATTTATTATGATACAAAACCTCTATATTGTATTGAAGGTTTTGTGATATGTTTGACTGTGGATGTGCTATTTTTATACCATTCATAGTTTATGGTGAAAGTATTGACATTTCGTATGCTAGTTTTAATACGAATGTTTATGTTATATTTAAACCTTTTCATATGGGAATGCATTGGACTTAATATGTGACGAGTGGAGCCCGCTATAGATCCTCGATGAATCGGTAGGTCTCATGAGACAAACTAGTGTCTTGGCACAAGGCCTTGACAAAATCTTATTTGTAGTCTTGGCACGAGGCCTTGGCTATGTGGTTATGATAGTCTGGCATTATGCATTCCATCATTATGAAAGTGGTTATTGATTTTTCATGTGATTATTCAATTAGTAGAATAACCATGTGAATAAGTAAATGGAATTATTTCATTTTATTTATGCCATACTATGTTGAAAGTTCAAGTTTTAAAGGCTTTTGTTTTAGTTATACATTGCCTTAAATGTTTATTCTTATTTATGAAAGTTTCCGCTATATTGTTATCCTTACTGGGCATTTGAGCTCACCCCTTTTCTATGTTTTATTTTTCCCAGGAAGTGAAGAAGTAAATTATGAATGACCTGCAGAGATATTATGTGGGGATATGAGTGTGGATTATGGAGACAATATGTTGTTGTAGTAGTTTTTCGTTTAATGATGTAATGTAAACCTTATGAATATATCTAGTGTTTCCAAGGCTACTAAACCAATCGGTCTTTCGAGATTTGATCTTTCTTGTGATCATGCCAATGTTATGTAATAATGCACCGACTCTGGGTAACTAGGGTCGGGGCGTTACAGTTGGTATCAGAGGGAGTTTAGTACAAACCTTGGAAGCTAGATTTAGATAAACTCTGATTAGATCACGTAGACCTAAGATGAACTTTGAGGATTAGTATAGAAGAACTTCCTAGAATTTTGGTATTGTAGAGATTTTGTGAGTTTTCCGAGCAATACATCCCTGTCTGGATACGAGCAGGTAGAGGCGGCTCTGGAAGAGATGTACCTAGTGGTAAAACACGAAAACACCGCTTTGAGCTAGACTTGAACGGGAACTGGTGCACGACAACGGGCCTTGCTGCACTCTTGGTTACGACACTCCCGGGGGATATGCTTAGGATAACTCTCACTATCTTTACAAATCATTATGAAGGGTTTATGAGTATATACTTCCTCAAAGAAATTTTTTTTATGATTATGGATTATATCCATAAATAGTTCAATTTATGTTAAGTGTATTATAAGTATGGGATTATGTATTTTGATTCATAAACTGATCTAGTGTATTCCATTGTTTAGAAATGGCGCCCAGTAGAAGAAATGAGAACTCCAGAAATGCACATGATCCAAAGAGAAGGAAGGATCATATCTTTCATGGTCTTAAGCTAGAATTTATAAGAGAAATAGTCTCCCATGTATTACCATCATATGAAGAAATAATATCATGTGTTGATAAGATAAGTAAAGAGTTTACTGAGTCCTATGGCTTTGAAGGGAAGCAAGAGAAGAAAAGGATGGAAGAGAGAAAGATGGATAAAAGTAAGAGGGAAAAGAAGAATTTTCCCATATGTGGTAACTGTGGAAAGAAACACCCTGGAACTTGCCTGAAAGGAATGGGAGTTTGTTATAAGTGTGGAGGAAAAGGGCACAAAGTACGTGACTGCAAGGGTAAGAAAATGGTTTTAAATGTACAATGCTTCATTTGCAAGGAGTTTGGACACTACGCGAACCTATGTCCCAGCCATCAGACTATGCCGCAAATGATGCTATTGGATAATAATCAAGTTATGATACTACCACAGATGAAGAGGAATGATTAGAGTTCTTATGTTGATTATGTCAATTGAGTGTTGTATCAACAATGTACTTGTTATAATAATTATGGAGTATATAAGGATTGTACTGCAGTACTATTTCATTAAGGACTTGAGATTGTGTGGAACAAAGAAAAGTGACTCAATAGAAGGTTAAATTTTTGGAAAATATATGGTTGAGAGAATGATAAATCATAATATAGTTCTGATACTGAGGTAGTGATTTTGGAATAATATGTGATTGTTTTGGATAAATTATATTGGATATTCTTGACTACCTTGGAACTGATTAATGATTTGTATATTCCATCATTGTTGGGGTTTAAACCATTTTTGGATTAATGAAGTATATCCAGCATTCTATATGGAATAAGGGAGAATGAATGTAATCAATAAGGAATATGGTAATACATGATGAAGGTATTCATATGCTATTACGGGGTAAAAAGGATCTATATTATGTTTACCTTCCTTATAAATGTTGGACTGTGAGTTTGGATAGAAGTATTTTGGATAGTTCTAGTTTGGATTATTTTGGATTTCCATAAAAGGACAACCCGAAGGTCGGGCGGCAACCCGTCGCGTCCGGCAAGGCTGCGAGACTTGAACCCGCAACCGAAGGGCGACAAGGGTGTATCACCTACCACTGGCCCACGATATGTCCTGGATTAAATAATGTAGTTTTTATTAAAAGATCTTTTAGATGAATTATAAATTCGTTTATTTTGGAACCCTATACGAATAGTGTAAATAGAATTTTTTTTACATTCTATTATCTTTTAGATTGAAAGATGAGTATGTGGTAGAAATTTATTAATGGATAAAACTCTAATTATAAAGTAAGTATATCTCTATATGATCTTAACCAATCTCATAAAAAAATTCCTCAATATTAAGAAAAGCAAATTAGAACAAAAATGTTTTCCTAGATGGTACCTTAAATCATCACTAATTTATGGCTTTGGGATTGTTGGTCTTTTCATAGCCATGTTCTCTACCACTCTCCATTAGGTAATTGATGGTTAGATTTTTCTTCCATATCCATATTTTACTACATGGAACCCTAGTATGTGTTATTTTCGGTAATCTTCATACTTCCGACTCTTTATTTTAAATAGAGGCCTCATTAATTCATTTTTCGATGTGGGACTTCAACTAAGATATTTTGAAACGTCAAAAATGTGTTATCCCAATACCCTATGTTTTGTTGAACCGATGGTATTTCAAATCATCATAGATTGATGATTTTAAGGACCTCAATTTTATACTTTTTTGTGATTGATGACCTCAATCACTACCTATAAATATTTACGTTTTCATCCAATTATATGTCTCTAATTGCCACCAATGTTCTCCTAATCAAGATCATAATTTGGTGGTGACCCTTTCATTTCTCTTTTCCTCATATTAAGACTAAATTTTAGTAACCCAATTTCCGATGTGGGGTTTCCCACAAATATATTATCTATTTTCAACCTTTTATTTTCGAAGAACAATTTCAAATTGCGAGGACGCAATTTATTGAAGGAGGGGAGAATGTAACACCCCAAGATTTTATAGTGTGTTATTTCTTCAAAATAATTCAATAACTTTCACTACACGCAACACCAAGTTCAATTTCACCATGACTTACCAAAAAAAAAAGCCATTAAAAGAGGTCATGAATAGCATTAACTACATTTTTAACTTTATATAATCTTTATAATTTTAGAATCCATATTATGAGTTTCTTAGTCATAATGCAAGAACAGATTCATTTTCAGTATTGCACTTTTATCAAATTTTGATAGTGAAACCTTTTTAGATACTATATTTTAAACTTGTTGACTAAATGGGGACATCAAAAATTTAAAATGAAACATCCCAAGCTTCCACGGTACGCTAGCGTGTGTTGTACGCAACACCGAGTTCTAACACACCGTAACCAATCAAACTAGCTGTTATGAATAGTAATACCTACTTTTTGAAGTTATATATATTTTATATTTTAAAATTGACTTCATTTTTGGATTCGGAATATCAAATTTAGCCTAAGGTGAAATTTTGGTACTTTTCGGATAACTTTCATATTTTGATGAATAGTGAAAATTACTAAATTTTAATTAAAAACAACTTTTTTAATCAAAATAATTAATAGTGATAAATTATGAATTTGAGTGGTTTTAAAGTATATTTAGAATATATTTTTACTATTTAATATAATGTTGGTCATTGGACATAATTTTACAATTAAACCGAACATAAACAAGTGTCAATCTTTTGATAGTTATTATCTCTTAAAAACACGCTTTTTGTTTTGACAGCGAGAATTAATTTTAAATTAATTTCTGCCACTTCTGTGTTTTGAATTTAGGAAAATGGATTCCATATTTGGAATCAGGATGTTCAAATTGTGTAAATAGGTAACTTTTATTTTTAGACATTTTGAATAATTACTGCGGTAAATATTTTATTTACCATGGTTAAGGGTAAATCCGGTAAATAAGGGTTAAAAAATAATATTATAATAATACTAAATTACCCTAAAACGTGTCTTAACCCTATTGTTTGATACATGGTCTACCATGGGAATCTTTGGGTCTATTTTGGGACCCCATGGATCCACTTGTAAGTGATAATGACACTTTATTTTAATTAAGTCAAAATGAATACAAAAATGACACAAGCATATATCTTTTAGCAAAAAAATTGTTAGATAGGGTTATATAAGTTGGATTTTAGATTATAAATATTCATTAGAAATCTAAAAAGATTTCCTACATAATGATATTTTATTTATAATTTTTAGACATTAAATAAGTTATTTTATTTATGACACAATGATGATGTAGTAATTACTATAATAGTGAAAAATTAAAATAATTGATATTATAAATACCCAAATAAATATAATATGAAACTTTTAATGAATTAAAATAATTTTATAGGATAATATGATATATTAGGATTGATTTAATTGACTTTGTTCGAAGTAATCAATCTGTTATGAGTTTCACAAAAATCAACTATTGAATAGTGTCAAAATTGACATAAAAGAGTTCTTAAAACATATATTATATTATTAATTGATATTAAATTCCTAAAAATCTAAGGTTCGGCCAAGAGACTTATATCATGATAGGTTCATCATTAATGTACCACTTGGGGGTCTCTTGGATGTATATAGTAAGTTTATTAACCATATTATATAAAAATACAAAGAGACATTGTAAAAGTGAAACTAATTAACTTAGAGTTAATACTTAAAGATAAGGTTAATATAAGTACCCAAACCTGTCTAAATTCTATTGGTCGAGTGGTTTTAGACCTATCCCCACCTTAAACTTTTAATAATCAACTTTGGAGCCATTAGAAACCGAATATGAATTTATTATAAATTAATATTTCTAGCTTTTCCAAAGGTTCCCCTCACCCCTCTTATAAAAGGGCACTCCTCCTTCCCATTTCTTCGCACCTTCAAAGCCTTTTGGTTCGGCCAAACTCTGCCCAAATACTCTCCCAAAATCCCTCACTACAACCTAGAGGCCTTAGTTTGATCAGAAAGCCAACCTAAGGATCCCTTTTGATCAAATCAAAAGGAAGAACCCGAAGAAGAGGTAATGATTTCACCACCCTTTTCTAAGTTCCTTTCTTCTTCCAGTTCTTCTTCCTTTGTTCTTACCATCCTAAAATAATAACTCCAGTATCTCAAATATACTGTGATGTTATTATAAATATGGTACAACCATATTCAGTATTCTATCCACCGTTTGAATAACATGTCACCATACGTGCGTACGTACGGCTTACCGTCTCCACGTCGTGGTGTAATTGTTATTCAATATATTATTATGTGGATGGGTATAATAATGATGTGTAACTCATGTAAATAATAAATATAACATGTTAATGATTCTGTATATATGATATACCATCCATTTATATATTATTTTAATATCAAAAGAATGATATCGTCGCTCGTGCGTACGTACGGACTACCGTCTCCACGAACGCGATGAGATTCATTCTCCATCGTATCCATTCAAGTATAATTATCATTTTATGATTTAAAAATGATGTTTAAGGACTTGATATCATTCTGGATATGAATAATATACAACAAACATGGCTTATGTAACAAAACATATAAAATAAAATGAGTAAGTTAACACCTGAAACGACGATAATTCTAAGATATTATTAACAAATCAATGTTAAAAGATCACATATGATATCATATTAATATATATGATTCTGGTATAATTTAATAACAATTATTTCACCATTATACAGGAGGTTAACCTACCCCAACCAAGGAAAAGTACAAGGTAAGGGTTATTTCACAATCTCTTCATTATCCGAGGTTGTTTATATGTAATAATCTACTGGGATCTCTTTATCATCCACATCCATGTTTCTTAAAAATGTATTTCAAAACATTTTTACTATTTACTAGAATATGAGTTAAAGTCATTTATACCCTTTTTGACTTTTATAAGTGGTTTATAAAGGAATATTTCCGTCGTTTTCAAAACAAGGTCCCTTTTAACCTTTTCAACAGAATTAAGGTAAGAATGTTTTTTTAACTTATACGGCGGGTGCGGATATTTTCCGCCGTTATAAAATCTTCAAAGCTTCCCTTACAAGCTTATAAGATTTTTTTCAATGAAAATGTTTTATTTTATATGGATCTTAAATTATTTCAAAATAAAAGGAGATATTTATTTAAAAAGAATTTTGATTTCATCTATGTCAACATCCTTTGATGGATTTTAAGATTATTTGAAGTTGATTTATTATGATACAAAACCTCTATATTGTATTGAAGGTTTTGTGATATGTTTGACTGTGGATGTGCTATTTTTATACCATTCATAGTTTATGGTGAAAGTATTGACATTTCGTATGCTAGTTTTAATACGAATGTTTATGTTATATTTAAACCTTTTCATATGGGAATGCATTGGACTTAATATGTGACGGGTGGAGCCCGCTATAGCTCCTCGATGCATCGGTAGGTCTCATGAGACAAACTAGTGTCTTGGCACAAGGCCTTGACAAAATCTTATTTGTAGTCTTGGCACGAGGCCTTGGCTATGTGGTTATGATAGTCTGGCATTATGCATTCCATCATTATGAAAGTGGTTATTGATTTTTCATGTGATTATTCGATTAGTAGAATAACCATGTGAATAAGTAAATGGCATTATTTCATTTTATTTATGCCATAATATGTTGAAAGTTCAAGTTTTAAAGGCTTTTGTTTTAGTTATACATTGCCTTAAATGTTTATTCTTATTTATGAAAGTTTCCGCTATATTGTTATCCTTACTGGGCATTTGAGCTCACCCCTTTTCTATGTTTTATTTTTCCCAGGAAGTGAAGAAGTAAATTATGAATGACCTGCAGGGATATTATGTGGGGATATGAGTGTGGATTATGGAGACAATATGTTGTTGTAGTAGTTTTTCGTTTAATGATGTAATGTAAACCTTATGAATATATCTAGTGTTTCCAAGGCTACTAAACCAATCGGTCTTTCGAGATTTGATCTTTCTTGTGATCATGCCAATGTTATGTAATAATGCACCGACTCTGGGTAACTAGGGTCGGGGCGTTACAAGTAAAACAAGTAGATCAACATTATTCTTATGGGTTACATGAATCCATACTCTCACATGACTTTTTGATAGTTGTTTTTGGTATAGAATATATCCTTGGATATTTTACATTGTACCCCTTTAAACAAGTTGATGGATGGGTACTGATAGATATAAATCACAACTATTTTTACCATGTAGAATATTAGTACATGAAAGGTATAAATTTCTTTTGTATTCACATTAAATATAAATAGTTATAAAAAATTGATTACCTCTTGTAAGGAAGACCTTTGAGGGGAATGGATCACCTCAAAGCTGGTGGGGGTTTGGGGGATCTTTACATGGTTGTTCTTGTTTTTTTGTTTCATCTATTTGATTCCTTCTAATAATTTTTATAAAATCTCAGACTAGAACGTTATTTTTTCTTCTAGATCAGTAAATCATGCCTATATCTCTTCAATTTTATTTCACTTATCCTACTATTAATTTTTTTTTTATCAAAATATGTTCGAGGTGAAACCCCAAAACATGCACCTTAGATGTAGCCATATTTTTCTAGCTGCTTTAATGCCATTGATAGTATCCATTAATTTCATATATATGATGATGATTATTGTGTATAAGTCAAATAAGTGTATAAGAAAATAAGTAATCATTATTATTTAATACCAATTTAAATAAAAAAAATATTTATTATGTCATACTTATACATTCTTCCTATATTGTTTTGTGTTTTCATCTATTAGTATCTAATATTTATTTACACGAGCCTCCTTCCATAGCACTTGATGTGGGATGAAAGTGGTTTTTTATTTTGATTCATCAATATTCATATAAATAATGGAATATAATTATGTTTTTGTTTCATATCACCTAAAATTATTACTATAGATTTAAAATCTATACAATTTTTTCAAGTAAAGCATAACCCATCCGTTCTTTATAGTATGGGTACATTGGTTTTACTTCATGATAATTATTTTCAGCACTCATGTATTGTTTTATAAAATAATTATTCTAAATAAAAGTGATTAATAAACAAATTTTAAAGAAATGAATTACCAATCATAATATACCTGAACAATTGTCTCCTCTTGATGACCAATAAATTCATTCTACATTTCTTAGTTTATCAAGTGTTTATAAATCTATGGTTTTTGTGGGTTTATTTTCTTTTCATTATATTTGAGATGATACTTCATAAGAATTGTTTGAAATACTCTTTGAGGCTTCCTTGAGAGAATAAATGCAAAACTCATTCTGCAATCATCTAGTATAAATGCAACCTGTAAGGGATAATGAAGTGTAAATCAATATCTCGTTATTTCAATTAGTAAATTAAAGAAATTATATCATAATGTTACCATAATTTCTTCCCAAATTAGTGCCTTAGTCATAGGAAGGACATTGATCCATGAATCTACATCATCTGACATGTGTATTTGATTGGAGAGCCAAATGTAACTACTAAATGTGGTCTTTTTGGGGTTAATAGGTTGGTTGTGTGCAATCCATCCAACCACAAATTTAATTCCTTTTTTTCTCACCTTAATATTTTTTAACACTACCCCACTACTACACTTTTATTTTTTCTAGGATGCTTTTTTTCACCATCTAATATTTATTTGGCTTCATCATTATCAATATGTTGTTCCTCTAGATTGGTAGCATAGGTATATGTAGAAACTTACTGCTCTTTTATATTGGGAGAATCGACATATTAAGAAAACTATTGTTCCTCATCATTGGAAGCTTCAACATGTCCATAAGTCATTATATAAATAAGTGGTTGAACATTTAATTTAGAATACATAAATACAGTAGTGAACATAAAATAATATGAGGTAATGCAATGTATATTACAAAATATATAACCTGATTGTTGAACACTTTTTTTAATGGTTAAAGAAATTTGACTCCTCTATCAAGTAAAAATGTCCCCTCATTATGGTATCATATGAAATAAAATCATTTATCTACATTGGGACTTCCATGAAATGATTGAGACATCCCAATGAAATGGTCATACTTAGTTGAATTGGCATCAAACAATTTAGTGGTTTTTGTAGATAATAAAAAAATTGGACACTTTCATTTTATAGGATCTGGAGTATAAACTACCTATACTTCCTATGATTCAATTAAAAATGGTTCTTATTTATACCCTTCCTAACTAATGTCCACTTTCACAAACCTCAATTCATCGATTTTAACTGAAATCCTTTTATCAACCCACTTTCATAGAAAAATTTTCACTTATAATGGTGTATAATCCAACTACCATATTTTTTAATGATTCCAAACAATAACATATTTTCATAAATTAGATTTCTATCCTTGGTACTAGATACATGAATCACTTCAACCACAAGTATAACTATAACAACCCAAAACCCTCACTCCTAGATACAGTTCTAAAATCATAAAAATTACATTTCCATCATTGATACTGATGAAGGTGACCTATTTGTTTTACATACAATCATTTCAATATCAAAAGGAAAAAATTTAGATCACTTAAATTCTCAATGACATTTTATGTTTATATTTTTAGAGAATTATGAAAAAAAAATTACATAAACAATACCCATGTATTTAAATGAGAATTTCTCCCACTTAACCCATCTTTTATTATTTCAAATTAAGTCGTCATCATCATCCATATGAAACCCTTCAAGTCATAATTCATTCAACACCATTATTGATAACTTGTGAAAAAGAAAACATATGAAGGGTGAGCTAAAATACTCAGTAAGGGTAAACATAAACATTAACAATTAAATGTCATCATTGAGAATAACAAGAACGTAATGGTATGATGACATAATCACAGTGCATGAGATAATCAAAAATTAATTATACCCCTCAATACCTAAATCATCAATCAGGAAACATGGAATTAGTATTTAACAAGGGGAATATTAAAAAGAATCAATAATCATAAGCCATGTGATATAAATGTTGTCCAAAGGAAACATTATAAACCCATAGTAAGCATAGATAAAAGGTATCAGTATCCTAAAACATCATCATCATAGAACCCATATAGAATCCTTACAACTGGTATAACCATATAGATAACTTCCAATATGATTCTCCAGAGAACATAATTATTACCCAATGCATTGGAGCTCTATCTAGGGGAACCCATCATATAAGATATAACAAGCTCACCCAATTCTATCTGGCAGCACCCATCATATACACTATAATGGGATCACTCGATTCTATCTAGGGTCTCCCATAGTATAATTTATAATGTGATCATGTGATGCTATCTGGGTGCATCCATCATATAAGATATAATAGGCTCAGCTTACTCTGTCTAGGTGCTCCAATCATATAAGAAGTGTCCAAGAACCACATCATGAATATATTACATAGATCTATCCTTTCATCATAAAACTCATAAGACAACTATTATCCATTTTATAACAGGATTAACCCATAGAAAATAAAAGGGTTTCTTGAAAATATCTTTAAAACATGATAAAACTATGGAATAGAAATTGAGTGCATTGAATTATCATTGAAATAATCTAAATCCATTCAAAAAAATAAATATGACATCATTAAAAAAATATCCCCATTGAATTATAAGTAGCAATGAGGTTTATTGACATTGATGAATGGGGATACCATTAAAATATCATTAAATACTTTTTGTGGAAAATAACCTTTCATTTTTAAAATTATTTTTTTAAAATAAAATTTCAAAAAATATTATGAAAATATTTTTCTTTTAAAAAAACCTTAGAAGAATATAAATGAATCTTTAAAAATCATTTAATACATTCCTTGAGAAAAATATTCATTCAATTTTTGAAAAAATATTTTTCAAAAACCAAAAACATTTTGAAAATAGTTTTCTTCAAAAAATAACCTTAAAAATATAAAGTAATATTAAAATAAAATAATGTTCATGGGGGAGTGAAAGTTTATTCGTTTCATACATGTTTGAACATATATTCCTTTCATGTTTTCAGTAAAATCCAAATGAGTATTGTTTTTGAAAATGATATGAAGGTTCCATTCAAAATTTTTTATAAAAAGTAAAAAATAGGTAAAAATTTCTTTAATAAATAATTTAATTAATAATAAAAATATTTTTGAAAACATAGTTTCAGAAGAAAAATTGTTTTCGACCGAAAAGATAAATAGAGAAAATTTTTTATAAAAACATTATTTTGAAATCTTGAGTACATAAATAGATAAAATGAAGGAAAACTATATATTCTATTGAAATAATGAGAAGATAATAAAATTAATGATTTTATTGAGAGATGTATTGTATTATTTGATCATTGGAAACATATTCATAATTAATCTCGATAAATGATGAAATTTTAACATAAATACTTTACCACTTTGTTAACTTTAACACGTAAACCCCATGAAGGAATAACAATAAAAAACATAAAATATCACAAGGACAAATAAATTCATGATATTACATGTGAAATGGTCTGTATATACTCCTCATTAAATATTATAGGTGCATAACATAACCATATGTCTTAAAGAAAGAAAATTGAGACAAAAATACCTTACTGTTTTGGTAACTTTTGAACCGTAAACCCCCTGAAAGAGAGATAATAAAATAGATATAAAAAATAAAAATAATTTTATTTATAACTATAATAAATTAAATTCATGGTTATTATATCCACCACATAAATAAATAGTTTTTAATAAGGTGTATGTCTAATATAAGTAAAAGGTTCGACAGAAATCCCTTACCTCAATTCCAGACTTTCCATACATGTCCTTTAACAATTGTATAATAAGATTATATAAATTATATTCTTTATTAAGAAAATTTTATATGTTTAATACCTTATACATAAATAATTTATTTTATTTCTTTATAAAAACATATTTTAATACTTAATCAGTTAATTTTACATCGGGTGTTTTGATGAAATTCTGTTTAATGTTTCAAAATAGCTTATGTGTGCTGACCACAGTGAAAGTTATAATTATTTCAACATATAGAAAATAGTAATAATTAAATATTAATAATATTTAATAATAAATTATAAATTTAAAAACAATAATGAAAAATAATTATTAAAAATAAACTACATTGAAATCATGGAGACAATAGGTCGTACAAACGCATGAGTAACATTTCCATTTTCAATGATCATTATGGAAAGGGGGTAAGCAATATTTTATATTTACATAAGGTTAAAAAGATTACATATAACATATTATTTCATAAAATGTACTTATATATTTATAGATATACATCATCCATGTAGTGTGGGGATGAAAAGAGAGTCGCATCGCTTCGTAAAGGAGGTAGTCCACACGCACACGAACGACGTTGTTATTTTTCAGTATAAGAATGAAAATGTTATATTATATTTTAATATTGATTTTTTTCACGAATATCATAATTAATAAATTTTTATCACAAATATATTACCAACTTTATCTTCATTACCTTCCATGTAAAACTTTAGTGAAAAATGAATCACATCACTTTGTGAGGTAGTAGTCTAATGTACAATTGAACAACGTTATCATATCCCATAAAAAATAGAAATTAAAAATATATATATGATATAATTAATCAAGAGATATAATTATATTATAAATATAATATATATACTTTATAACCATCATTATACCCAACCGTAAGAGCTGGTATGAAAAAACAAATGACATCGGTTCGCTAGTCTGTAGTCCGTCGTAGACATGAATGATGATTTTGTAACACATTTGATGTAAGTAGTGATGTTTTTTAGCCATAAAATAAAATAAAAACATATTAGTATATTTAATATAATAATTTTATTGTATAATCATTTTTTGTTAATAATTTAAGGGGTTGGATGAAGAAATAAAATAAAAACGATTCTTGAAGAACATTACCTCTTCTTTGGGAAACCTCCTTAGGTTTGCACAACAATCCTTACAAGGTTGGATTTTTTTACCAAATTAAGACTTCTAGGATGAGTGATTATAAGTTTTTAAGTTATTTTTCTAGTTTTTATCAACAAAAATGGCTTTATATGTGTAGATAAGTGATGGGAGTTAGTGCCCTTTTGTAATTGGAGTGGAGTGGATTTTTTGTAAATACTCCAAAGTATTCTATAATGGGAGACAAATCACTCCTAATTTGGAAAAAAAAATTAATAAATAATGTAATAAAGTGATTACTTGGTCGATTTAAATCTCCAACAAACAATATAAACCCATTTTTTATCAATTTATTCCTTAGCCTTTAGGTTTACTCAATTTTACCCTTTTAGTTTTTTCCACGGTAACTTGTATCTTTTTATTTTCCTAGGTAATTTGTCTCTTAAGAATAAAATTAAAATGTTATTTATTACATTATTTATACCATATTATTATAAATATTATATAAAATTTATTAAATAAAAATTCTATGTGTGTGGAAAATTAATTTAACACAGACGCATGTAACACACAAAACCTTGTTTTGACCTTAATCATTGTAATTAATTTTTATTGCATTTACAAGTTATTATTAAAAAATTAAGTTGAAATTATTATATAATATAAATTATTATGATAAAAAAATGGAATCTATTTTACCAAATTCAACTCACAAAATTGGAAAAATTAAATTCAAAACAAAACCTGTAAATGCAATGAAAAAGCAGATTTGCAGAAAGTGTATTTTTCAAGAGAAAGATGATTCTATGATAAATATATTAATAATAAAAATAATTTTATGAATATAAATTAATATTTATTTATAGATAATATACACATTTAATTTAAAAGATTTATAATTTTTGATTATATTAGTTGATTAAAATGGAGAAACATTGTGCATTTTAAAAGGGTTTTATGAAAAATCTTGTTTTTAAATCCAGAAACAAACTTTTGATAAAATCCAAAATAAAGTTGATTAAAAATTAATTAGGAAAATTAAATATAACTAAATAATACTTATGTTACTTTAAATCATTTTCAAAATATAATGCGACTTTTAAATTACATAATTTATTGAAAATAAATAACATTTTTACAAAAAATCGGGTTTTTTTCATTTTTCAGTAAAAAATCAATGTTTTCAAAAAATATAAAAAATTAAATTAAATTAAATTTTGATATTAAAGTTTAAAAAATAAGGTTCACTTGATAAAATAAATTTTAAAAAATTTCAAAAAAAATATTTTTTAATGAAAAGAAATACAAATCATTTTGGAAAAAACATATTTTGGAAGAATAACATTAGTTTAGTAAAATTTTATTGATTATTTACTAAAAATTTAACAATAATTTATATTGATTAAGAAATATATATATATATATATCATAAATTAGTTAATACTATTTGTACCTGTCAATTTAATGGCTAGGTTAAAATGGTTATATATATCGTGGTTTATTTAAGTTCGATATTGCATGTTGAATACACCATCGAACATGAAAAAAATGAGAATTTTGTTTAATAAAATATATCGAAGGGATCAAATTTATTTTTAAAGTAATATATCATAAATTCTTGGGGAGTTAAATTCTTATCTATGTTCATTGTTGCATATTGTTTACGATATCGAACATAATTTTCCTCTTAAAATCTCAGGGTGTTACATCCTCCCCATTTTTATAAATTGAATCCTCTCAATTATAACTTTATATCATTAATAAAAGGTTTTATATTTGATAATACCTTTGTTGAAAACCAACATTGTAAAAATCGTTAATTAATCATATTTTTGATAAAAGTGAAAGGGAAGTACGAGGGTCATTTGGAATAACACGTACTAGGTTTCAAAATAGAAGAACATATGTGGGAAGTGAATATGTTGACATGGAAGAAAACCCTAAATAATTATGGAGTGTGATTTAGATCATTGATAAAAAATAAGTTAATGATAAATATAATGTTAACAGACTCAAAAGCATAAATTTTTGATGAATTAGAAGACCACCTGATTCAATGGATATGAATGTATAGGATAAAATGTTTTTTTGAATATCCTTTCCTAAATTTGAGGAGTTACTTTTCCATATATACTATGAACATAAATAAATATACTTCATTGATGAGTGTGATTTCATCATTTTTTCAATTTCCACCATAATCTCATATTCTTCTCCAAATTATGATTATTCATGATGAATTTTTAATGCCCAGGGCTCTAAAAAAACTTTTAAAGGATGATATTACCATAAAATGGATAAAAATATATTCCAACTATATTTTTTACTTTTAAACAAACAAAAATGGCTATCACATGATAATAAAATATCAAAAATGGATAAACCTTCATATCATTAATCTCAAAAATTAAATAGTAATTCCCAATGTTCTAATTAAATCATACCAAAATAACCTCAACATTGAGGAGTGTTTTTACCTAAAATGTTTTATCATAAATTTCAACTTTTAGTCCCAAAATATTTATGTTTTTTTAAATGACATTAATCATTTAGTCACCAAATTACATTTCAATCCCTTGTCTATATATATGATAAAACATGTGTTCCCACAATTACCACACCATCCATGATTATATAGACCATAAAGGTTATAAATACCTTAAAAATAATTTCCTATAAATGTAAAGGAATAATTCATATTAAACTGATTCTTTACAAATAATTCAACACAATAAAATTTATCCTAAAGTTTCATTAATCACTTTAAGATCTCATCACTTAAAGCCTCAATGTAGTGTCTAAAGATATTAACATATGATGAACCTTAATCTTATAGGACTAAGATATTATCTATAACTCTTAATATAACCTCCCATAAATACATACTAATATAAAAAGTTATCAAAACCTCCCTCTGATACTAACTATAATTGCTGAAAACCTGCACTCCTGGATCCTTTTTTGAAATCCAAGACTTTACATTTACAAATTTGATACAAATAATGGTGAACCAGTTTTTTCCAACATCAAAAAGAAAATTTTGGGTCAATTACATTCTAAAGGACCTTTTATGTTTTGAGTTTTATAGAATTAGGAAAAACTCTCACATAAATAATATATATTTTATTAAATGTTAATTTCTCCAACAAAACCCAACTTCTTTATTTCCCATTAAGTCTTCATAATCATCCATATGAAACCCCTCTAGACATAATTAATTTAATACAATTCTCGATAACCTAGGGAAAAGAAAAAATAAGAAGGGTGAGATAAAATTCTTAGTAAGTGTAAACATAAACATTAAAAAGTGAATGTGATAAATGATAATAAGAAGTGCATAATGGTATGATGACATAATCAGAGTGCATGAGAAAATCATAAAAGAAATCATACCCATCAATACCTTAATCATCAATCATGAAACATGGTATAAGGCTTTAACAAGGGAAATATTTATAAGAATCAATAAGCATGAGCCCAGGGATATCAACATTGATCAAAGGAAACATCATAAACCCATGGTAAGAATAGATAAAATGTATTGGTATCCCAGAACAACATTATTATAGAACCCTTATAGAACCCTTAAAATTTGAATAACCATACAGATGACTTCAAATATGATTCTATAGAGAAAATAATCATTACCTAATACATTAGAGTGATATATGGGTGCACCCGTCATATATGCTATAACTGGATCACCCCACACAATCTGGGAGCACCTATCATATAATCTATAATGCGCTCACTCGAAACTATCTAGATGCACCCATCATAAAAGATATAATAGGCTAACTCGAAACCATCCTGCCACATCCATTGAATAATATATAATAGGCTCACTTGGTGTTATTTGGAAACACCCATTATATACACAATTTTAAAGAACCACATCATTAACAAAGTACATAGAGATTTCATTTCATTATAAAACTCATAATTCAACCATTATCACTTTTATAACTTAATTAACTTGTTGAAAAGAAATGGGTTCAGTGAAAATCTCTTTGAAACGTGATTAAACCATTAAAAATAAATGGGTTCCGTAAAAATATTTTTGAAATAATAATAATCCATCCAATAAAAGAATCAGGATGAAATCATTAAAAATTATCTCTATTGGAGCATATATAACAACAAGGGTTTTAGACATTGATGAATGGAAATACCATTCAAATACAATTAATGAAATTTTGAGGAAAATAACCTTTTAATTTGGAAAATCTCTTTTTTAAAAACTAAAAGTTTACAAAATATTTTGAAAATTATTTTCATTGAAAACAGCCTTAGAAACATAGTAAGTAATCCTAAAAAATTATTTAAAATATTTCTTCAAGAAAATATCCCTTTTATTTGGTAAAAACAATTTCTTAAAAACATAAAAATATTTTAAAATATTTTTCATTGAAAATAAACTTGAAAAATTATAAAGGAATATTCAAATAAAATAATTCTCTTATGGGAGGGAAATTTTGTTCCAACCATATATGTTAAAAAAATATTCCTTTCACATTTTCGCTAAAATCCAAACTAGCATTATTTTAGAAATGACATTAATATTCATTTCAAAAAATTGTGTAAAAATTCAAACATGGGTAAAAATGTATTTAATAAATTATTTGAAGAATTATAAAAAAATTATTAAAACCATTTTCAAAAACATGTTTTTTGAAGAAAATGGGGTTTTGAACAAAGAGAGAAATAAAGATGATTTTTCATAAAACCCAGGTTTTAAACTATTGAGTACATAAAGAGAGGAAAATAAAGGTAAAACATATATTCTAATGACATAACCCAAGGATAATAAAATTAATGAGTTTTTTTAGAGATGGATCATTGGATTTGATCATCATAAACAAAATCATTAACAATCCTGATAAACCATGTGATTGTAACATAAAATATTTACAACTTTGGTAACTTTAAAATATAAACCATATGAAGGAATATCAATAAAAGAAACATGAAAAATCAGTAGTTTTAAATAAATTAATGGTATTATATGTCAAAGGGGCTTTATATACACATCTTAAAATAATAAATAAGCATAATAGGACCATAAGTTTCAAAGAAGGAAAATTGAGAGAAAAATCCCATACCGCTTTTGTAACTTTTGAACTGTAAATCCCATGAAAGAGATATCATATAATGGATATGTAAATCACAATAATTTTAAGTATAATAATCATAAAATATATTAAAAGTTAGTATATACACCACATAAAATACTTATGTGGTGAATATGGAATGTGTATCACAAAAGTAAAAACTGAGATAGAAATCATTTACCTCAACTCTAGACTTTCCACACATGTCCTTTAACTCTTGTATAATAAGATTATATCAATTATATTATTTCTTAATAAAATTTTACTTTCTTAATAACTTATAATTAAATCATCTATTTTATTTCTTTATAATTCAATATTTTAATATTTATTCAATTAAGTCCACATCAGGTGTTTTAAGAACGTTCAGTTCATTATTTAGAAATAACTTTGGTTTGTTGACCGTGGTCAAAGTGGTAATTATTTAAACATATCAATAATAATTATCATGAAATATTTATCATTTTTTTCATTAATTATACTTCTAAAACAAATCATGAAATATGGTTATGAAAAATTAACTACATTACGATTTGGGAGATAGTAGGTAGTATGTACACATGAGTAAAATTTCCATTTCAATAATCATTATAGAAAGGAGGTAAGTGATGTTTTATCTTTACATATTTTTAATAATCACATATATAAAATATTATTTCTTTAAATATAATTATATATATCATCCATGTAGTTTGGTGATGAAAAGCAAGTCACATCAATTCGTGATGGTGGTGGTCTATATATACACGAATGATGTTGCCATTTTTAGTGTAATAAATAATATTATATAATACATTTTAAGAATGATAGATATTACATTAATATTATAATTATTCTATTTTTATTACATATATTCATTAACTTTATACTTATTTCTTTCCATGTAAAGCATTAGTGAAAAATGAATCGCATTGCTTCGTGAGACAGTAATCCACCGTAAATAGGAGAGACGTTATCGTATCCCCTATGGAATGGAAAGAAAAACATTTATATATGATATAATGATATATAGGTATAATTATATTATAAATATCATATATATAATTTATATCCATAATTATACCTAGCAGTGAGAGGTGGAATGGAAAAATGAATAAAATCCGTTTGTGAGGCGGTAGTCCGCTTTACACATGAATAATGATTTAATAACCCATTTGATGAAAGTGAAAGTGATTTTAGGTAATTATATTAACATAAAATGATCTAATTATATTTAATATACTTTCTGTTATTGTATAATCAAGTTTTAATAATAATTTAAGGAAGCGGTGGAAGAAATAAAATAAAAATTCTTGTTGAATAACGTCACCTCTTGTTCAAGTAACCTCCTTAGGTTAGCATAAAAATATTTTTAAAGTTGTATTTTTGCCCAAAATAATGCTTATATGGCGAGGTTATGTAATTTTTTAGGTTATTTGGGGAGGTTTTGGTCAATAAAAATGTCTTTAGTTGTGTGGATAAGTGAGGGGACTGTGTGCCCTTTTATAATCGAGGAGGAGTGGCATTTTTTGTAAATACCAAAAAGTATACAATAATGGGAGGTCACTATCACATAATGTGGTTCAAAAATGGTAAATAATGTAGTTCATCGATTATTTGGACAATAAAAACATCCAAAAAACAAAATAAAAACATTTTTTTATCTTTTTATTCCTTTGCAATTACGTTTACTCAATTTTACCCTTTGAGTTTTTACTACAGTAACTTGTATCTTTTATTTACATTGTTAATTTATCCATTAAGGATAAATTAAAATTATATTTTTTTAGATAAAATAAACCTTATTATTAAAAATATTATATACAATGTTTTAAATAAAAATCCATGTTCGGTTTAAAATTAATTGAACGCAAGCACATGTAACCCGAAAATCCCCGTTTTAACCTTAATCGCAGCAATTAATTTTTATTAACATTACTAATTATTATGCCCAAAAATTAATTTTAAATTATTATAAAATATAAATTATTATTATTCCAAATATGTAACCTATTTTAACAAATTCAAATAATATAAGGGGAAAATTACATTTAAAGAAAAACTCTCCGACTTAATGAAGAAACCTACTTTGAAGAAGTGTTTTTAAGAAAAAGATAACTCTATATAAACTCAATGTATAATAATAATAATTGTACGATTATAAATTAATATTTATTGATATATAATCAAATAATTTCTAATTATGGATTATCTTATTCAATTAAAATGGAGAAACATTTTGCATTTTAAAATAGTTTTCAAAAACATCCTACTTTTAAATCAAAAAAAACTTATACTAAGATAAATAATAAATTTGATTCCAAATAAATTAAGTGGTTTAATTATAAATAAATAATACTTATTTTAATTTAAATAATATTAAAAACATAATGTCACTTTTAAGTTACTTAATTTATTGAAAAAATGATATTTTTACAAAAATCGGTATTTTTCACTATTCGTTGAAAAATCAATAATTTTCAAAAAATCCAAAAATTTCTCCAAAATAAATTTTTTGATATTCTGATTTAAAATATTGATTTAATTTTATAAAATACATTTCATTAAGTTTCCAAAAATTAATTATAATATTTTTCATTAAAAGTAATGAAAATTATTTTAGAAGAAAGAATATTTTTGAATAATAAAATTACTTTAATAATAATTGATTGATTATTTACTAAATATTTATCAATAATTTTTATCAATAAGGACACACACACACACACATATATTTTTATATATCATAAATTAGTTAATATTATTCATACCCTCCAATTTAATGTCTAGGTTATAACGATTATATATATCATGGGTCGTTTAAGCTCAATGTCTCATGTTGAATATGGTATCGAACATAAAAAAATTGGGGTTAATTTTACTGAAAGTTATCAAAGAGATTAAATTTATTTAAAAATAAAAATATAATAAATTCTTGGGGAGTTAAATTCTCATATAAGTTCAGTTTTTTATGTCGTTTACTCTATCAAACATAATTTTCTTCTTTTAAAATCTAGGGGTGGTGTAGTAAATAAAATATTTTTCATGGTATTACATTATTAAAGTTAATTTACATTGAATTTATAACCATTAATTGCATAATCATTAAAATATAATATATGGACACTTGGTCCTGAGGCTAGCCATTTATTTTTTTTCTAAAATTGAATCTAGATTTTCAGTTGACTCCTTAAAAACATGGTCTCAAAACCATCATATAAACCATTGATTATGTGTATTTGATATATATCATTAAACCCTTGATATATTTTATTGAAAAAGAATTACTTTTTGGGTTTCAACATATGGCGCAACCTCTAAACTATTATGAAAAATATAAATTTGAGACAAATCCTACTTAGTAATAGTAAATATGACAACATCTATTCTATAAATTACTTCACCCACAAGCTACCTAGTGTGAAAAGATTTTGGTAGATCAATGCCTTACAAATTAGATAAGTAGATAGTACATAATGAAATGGATTCCTAAAATATATATCACTTTACAATAATACTTACGGTTCACCTTTAATTTTTGACATATCCTTTCAAAATCATCATATACCATTCAATGAGGTACATATATCTATAATGTACAAGACCACATAGTCGAATCTCTTTAAACATGTGAACCAAAAAATGAACCATCATTTCAAAGAATAATGGTAGGAAGCACATCTACAATTGAAATAATATGTTAGTAATTTTCTTTTCCATAGTTACCAATTTCATCAGGTCTATAACATTTCTGCATTAAACATTGAAAAAAAACACTGCTTTGTTGATATATTAAATATTTTATTGGGAAAATGAAATGTAAATCTACATGCATTAGATCCTTCATAAAACATGATAGTCATGTGATTCAGACCCTTTAACATTTAATCATTCATTAACATGAAAATCTTGATATTTTATGAATACCCCTTTGGAACCTTTACATCATTCAATGAGTTTCAAAAATGAAATATCTATTTCTTGGAAAGAGTGTAAGCAGTTGAAGGAAGAAAATTACAACTTTCACCCTTCACTAGCACTAAATTTTTCTACACTCCCCTATTATTTTTGTTCAACCTAGCTTTAATTCTAGCATTTGTTTTTTCGGTGCATTTAGTAATGTTCCAATGGAACTATCACATGTATTTTTATTCATATGCATAATATAAATAAAATGTATGACATATAATCAATTATAGTAAGGTAATTCAATAAAAAAATGATATCTTTTTCCTACTAGTTTTTTTTTATGTTTTTTCAAACAATATTTACCAAATGTAGTGACCATATATTTTACTTTATCAAACATTTGATCTCCTATTAGTGGAGATAGTGTTGTAACTTATTCTGAACTCTCATAAAATGATGTCGTCCCATATCAATATTAATATGGCTGAGGAAAATTTTGTAATTTCATAGAAACACAGTCTTCAATAAATGTTTCAACCTAATTTATTATGTACCTTTTTCACAAATGTGTGACACTTGATTTCCTTTAATGATACATACAAAAAAAAATATAAATAGGAAAGTCATTTATCATCCTTTATAATATGGATTTGAACAAGAAGTCTCCATTTCTATAAGCATCATACAACATAATGCCTAAATCCCATAATAATTTCAATTTTTTAACAATTGAGGAAAATAAAAATTGTATCATTACCTAGTTGTTTGTGTCCTGATATAAGTAGACATAGCATAATGTATTTTTATTTCATGCATAACCATGGTGAAAAGTAATAGTTTAACAACATAATTGTCTATATACTATAAAACTAATTTAAAAATAAAAAGGATTAACTTTATCTGTAGATAATATAAGATAAAGGTGTCTCGACTCATTTCTAAATTTAGGATACTCAAGATCAATTTTATTCCACTGAGAATATTCTATCAACTGATGAATTTTCCCATATTTTTTTCTTAAATCTACATGACACATCAATTTCCTTATAGTCTCATCACTTAAATATAGGCCCTTAAACCTTGGAATGATTGTAATGTATGATACAAATTTCATAGTACCTGATTCATCTCTCTTGTATAAGGATTCATCACACTTTGGGTATTTTTAAGTGATTTATAGCCCTTGATAAATAGTATACAATCATTTTAACATTCATGTATTCTTTGCAATTAAATGTAATATATTTTTAAAGTCATATGTTCAGAAAGAGCTCTTATTAACTTCTTGGAGAATATCATTCAAGAGAGAAAATAGTTCATTAAAGCTGGTTCCACTCCATCCATCGGCTTCTTTTACAATATATAGCTTCAGTGTAACTGAAAATGTTGTATAATTAGTAAAACCAGCATAAAATTTTATCTTGGTCTATATATTTAACATCTGAAACACTTTTAGACAATCATGAACTTTACCTCTAACTATCATTCTCAGTTTCTTTATATGATCTTCATCATCATCCAAACTTGTAATCATATCCCCAATATAGTCTTCATTATTTTTTAAACTTGTAATCATATCAGATGGTCTATAAAATGCAGTGTCATCCCAATAAAGAGCTACATTATATTTCCCCCATTTTTAGTCCAACATTTATAAAATCTATCTATTTATTGATAGATATAGTGTTCTTATAACTCCTATGGACTATTTATTCTTGAATAACAACAACGGAAACACTAATAAAGGATAGAGAAGGGTCATATGCATGATTTTTTTCAAAATTTGGGAACTCTTTCACCCCATCCTCATATTATTTTATTATATAATTAACATCAATAAATTTCCAATTCATATCCATCCTATTTTATTCAGTAATATTAATATTTAACAAAAAAATAAATACACAAAAAGTATGATCTTATAACACTTAAAAGGCCATTCTTAAAGAATCATTTAAGTTACATGAAGCCATTGTTCTAAGATAATAATATATGAATGATGCATATTGATATTGTTTTTTAGTAATGGAAATAATTAATGGAATGGAATTTGTGATGTCTATAAAGTTAAAAAGAATCTAATTAAATTTTCATCTATTATAAAAGAGGGAGATCAAGGATGGTTTTTGCAACTTTTCAAGGAGGAAGTACAATAAGAGGGAGGAGTTGATATTTATTCATTTCTTCACTTGGTACATGTGGTTAAGGTTGTGTATTGGTGTACGAATTATTAGGATATAAAGTTTATCTTTTTTCAGATGATGAAAAAGTTGATAGGGCCTAATAACATGGTCTTGAGGACCCAACGATTAAAAAACACTAGAATTTAATAGGAGTTTGATGAATCAAATTTTGGGTATATATTAATGGTATAAACTGATAATGTCTGCAAGAAAAAATAACAAATTTATGACTTAAATAAGTCCAATGGTGATAAAAATGAATGAAAGTGGGTCCAAGAGTAAGAACACAATGCAAATAAAAACCCACAAATCAAAAATTTATGTTAAATGACAAAATTAATTTTTTAATATAAATAGGGATTAGGATAAGGGTAAAAGTTCAACAAAATAAAATATAAAATTGGGTAATATAAGAAATTTGATAAATGTAGCATTGGTTCATTTGTTTCCTTCTAAATCCCCTTGATTTTGGGGTGATTTGAAATCTTCAATTAGGGAGAAAATGATTTTTCTGGGTTTATACCAAAAGGATTTCACTCTGTCCAAAATAAAATCTTCAAATAAGAGAAATGATTTTGAATGAATCCATTTCATTTTATTTCTCCCCAAATCACTACTTCCAAATGTGTGTTTAATTTAGTTGTAAAAAATTTATCTTGGAGTTTGGATCGCATCTGGATGTTCTCATTCATGTTGTGACCAAGCTAAGAAAATAAATCCATTTTGAAGGCAATGGATGCAGGTAAAGAATAAGGATTGATTAAACCGGTGCTTGAATGACATGAAGGTGATGATAATTTAGATGGAGTGACGCAATATCAATTAAATTGGAGTGGAAATAATCAAATATGTTAGGTTTTGAGAGGATCGCGTCATCCGAGATGTTTGAGGGGGAGCGGTGGTAGAGGTCGACATCCACAAGAGATTGAATAGTGTGAAGAAGAAAGTTATATTCGGGTTGAATTTATAAGACTCATAAGGGTTTTATAAGAACTTTCCAAAAATCACTGACAAATATGGGTTTTATGTACATTAAAATAGTAAGAAATGATAAAACATATCCTAATCGGTGCTAAAAAGTGATAATAAAAACAAACTTTATCATCGCTAAAAAGTGCTTGTAAAACCAATCTTTATTAGCGCTATAATTATTATAATGATAAAGTTTTTTTATAAGAATTAATAAATAAAAAAATAATATTAAATATGAATATATTATAAAAAAGGTAAATAAAATATCTTATATTATTAACGAATATATAATATTAAATGAATGAATGTTAAAAATGAGTAAAATTGAATAATTAAAATTGAAGAGACTTCAAAAATATTAAAAAATAGATAATTTTTTTAATTATACAAATTATAAAAAAATGAATATATATTAAAATAAAGATAAATATAAATATAAAATATCAAAACATTTCAAATAAATATGTATAAATAAATATTAGAAAATTCTTAAATTGGAAGAGATATAAAATTTAATAAATATTAAGAATGAATAAGTAATATTAACTGGAATAATATTAAAAATAAAAAAAATTAATATATAATAAAACTACTTACCATAATAAATTCATATGATTAATTACATTAATTGTAAACATGTACAAAAAATGAAGAAAATAATAAAATTACATTATAATTGATTAATTTTATAGATTTCAAAAATTTAAAAAATATTAAAATTAATAACTAAAATTGAAGGAATATTAATCATTTAAATTAAAAATATTCTAAGTGTTTTATGTTTGAGAAAATAATTATGTATAGTTTGTAATATTAACTACATTGGTTATAAACATGAACAAAAATAAAGAAAATATTCGAAAATACATTTAAATAAATAAATTATATAATTTTAAAACATTTTAAAAATATTATAGCTTAATAAACATAATTGAATAAATACTAATCATATAAATTAAAAACATATTATGAAACCGCTAGTGGCCAAATCCATTAGATAGATACCTCTAATCCCAGGGTGGTTAAAAGCCAATGTTGATGGGGTGGCTTTAGGTGCACCGAGGCCCTCAGGTTGTGGTTGTATCTTTCGCACCCATCGAGGTCTCGTTAAGGGATTATTATTTCACTTCCTTGGGAATGGATATGTAATTGAAGTTGAGTTTTGGGATATTATCAATGTGAGTATGTATGTTGTTCATTATGGTTGGCATGATCTATGGTTGGAATTAGATTCATCTGTTGTTGTGAAAAATCTAAAAGGCTGCTCAAGGAATGTACCTTGGAGAATGCTAACATCCTGGATTGATTTTCTTTGTCTTGTGAACTCGACTTCTCTTAATGTTACTCATGTCTATAGGGAGGTAAATCAGGTTACATATGCTATTTCTAAGAGGGCAATTTTGGAGGTCAATTCAAGTCGATCATTTGTGTTACCATATTATTGTCCCAGTTTGGTTGAGGGAGACTATCGTTGAGATTTTTCATACTTGTCTTTGTAAATCCTCTTTTTAATTTCATGTTCAGCACATTACATTTTTAATAAAAAAATTTAGGAGCAGGTCTGCCTGACTCCTGAACATTTTCATTAAAATATTAAAATCTCGTAAATAATTGTAAATAAATAAATATAAAAAATTCAATAAATCCCAAAAATAATAAAAAATAATAAATAATAAATATGAAAAAGTAATATTAAATGGAAAAGATTAAAATAAATAAATAAATAGAATTGAATAAATAACAAAATAAATTAAAAATGGAATTTGTGACGTTAACTACATGAATTAGAGAAAAATAATGAATAAGAATGAATATATAGATACTACTAAATATATAAATATATAAATTAACATGAATTATATTGGATTCAAAAATATTAAAATTCAAAGGAACTTATAGGAATCAATTAAATAAAATTCAATCATATTAAAAATATTAAATCTCAATAAATAAAAACGAATAAATAGTTTTCAAATAAACTAAAAAACATATTGAAAATATTAAAACTTATCAAACAACCATGATTAAATTTAAAAAAATTACAACCTTTAAAAAATTAAAAATTAATAAATTTAAAAAATATCAAAATAATATTAAATAAAATAATATTAAAAATGAATAAATAAAAAAATAACATAAAAAATTAAATTTTTAATTAAAAAATAAGTTAATTATATTAATTTAAAAACAATTTTAAATGTTAAAACTTAATAAAAAATGAATAAATCTTATTCTTTTAAATTACAAACATATTGAAAATATTACATAGTAAATAAATATATGTATAAATAAATATTTGAAAATGGATAAATTCCAACAAATATGAGGTAAATTAAATAACTAAAAAATCATTTAGTAAACAAATGTTTTTTTTTATGTTTAAATTTAAATATACAAAACTGTTTAATTTTCAACATAATTATCAAGAAGGTGCCGATAGTAAGGAGTGGAGATGGAGATGGAGAGGGTGTCGATCAATGGTCATTGAGTAGTGATTAGGGTTCACTTTTTATTCAGAGATGAACTAGAACAAAACTTATAATAGGCTGACACTAATATGGTTATGCAGAAACCATGTTGTTGTTTATGGTAGGGATATCTATATTTCCCTTATATTTCCTGAAAATATATTTCTATATGCTTTGTTCTTTGGGAGTATTTTTTGGATGGGTAACCAAATTTTTTTTAGGGTATGGTTGAGTTCATGGTAATATCACTTTGTTTTAAAATGTGTAAATGGTTTTTAGAGAATGTGTTAATGGTATCCCTTTTAGAAAACTCAGGGAATCACAACATCTATACTTAGTGGGTTATTTCTAGATCCCTATTTTTTTCCTCTCATGTTTGGTATCAGTAGAAAATTATATTAATATTTATGATAGTTCATGATAAATCTAGTTGATATTTCTTAACTTAAATGTATCTAGGTGAAAAGTTATCAGAATTCATGAACATTGATGATTCAGGGATAAAATCACTTACATGAACTTGGATCGTATAAGCCAGGATGATGTCATTATTTTCTTTTATGTGTCTATCATTACTGATTTTTTTTTTCAATTAAAAGGAGTTCTAGTGGTCAAATTCAAAAAATATTACCATTGGTTTTAACCATAATGGCAAGTATCCATTAAAGGGTTGAAATAAGAGCACTAATATCACTTGTGTTTTGTGATTCAATTTTGGTTCCTCCTTGTGTCATGATAGTTTTAACTAGTTTTTATATTCTAATATTTGGTGTATTTAAATAAAATTCAATAGATGTGTGTGTGTAGAAAATATAGTGATTATTTCTATCTTGATGTGTTATAGTTTCCTAGTTTACTTGTCTCCAAAATATCTTATAGTGATATTATTTTTCTCATTGTGGGTTTTCCCTGTGATGCATCATGTTGACATATTTAGAGCATTATATGATCATCCATGTTGAAATAAAGTTTTAAAATTTCAATTTCCATTTTTTCAAAATTCATTAATAAGGTACATTATATATTATTTTGGTATCCCTAATATTGGGGAACTATCACTAGTACAAATGTTGGGTAGTTTCCCCATAGTGTCAACTGATCTCTATTGCATAATTTCTTAGAATCATATTGATCTTGAGTAAAATATCCCATCAGGTTCTCTATGTATAGAATATCATGGGATGGTCATCATATACTCTTACTGTATAATCATGTAACATTTATTAGTCAATTATAGTATAATTTTTGGACCCATATGAAAATTTAAAATGAGACCCCATTATGTTACTCTAGAAACCATTGTTTTTTATACACACCGCAAACCTATATCATTGTGATGAATAAATGCATAATGTAATGGAGAATGTGAAACTAATGGTATGTGTTTTTCACTTTTTATTGTGAATTTTGATGTTATGATATGTCTTGGGTCAATTTTGTGGTTTTTTGGAAGAGATATGGTCAAATTTGGATGTTTTTGGCTCACCAGGCTTCACTAAACCGTAGTGTACACCATTGTGTTAATCATGGTCTGAGTTGTGTTGCTATTGTGGGTGTCTAATCTAACCATTGTGGTGATTGGTGTGTGTTAGGACCAATAGTGGCCTATATACCCTGAGATGGGGGGGGGTGAATCAGGGTATGGATATTATTTTTCAAAGTTCTTCCTGCCCCACTGGATCTTGACCTCTTCATTACAAGGGTCACTTTTTTTGAACTTGTGTGTTTATTGTGATCACTTATTTTCTTCTTTATCTGATGATGATGCTTTAAATGCAATGCAGGGAAGTAAGCAGGTAGACATAGAGATTTTTACTTGGTTCACCCTCACTGGGCTACATCCAAGGAGCATACGCCAAAAAGTTGCCGGACATACCAAATTCCATTATTCTTCACTAGATGTGGATACAAAGGTTCGAGAACAGTCACTCTATCACAGGCTCACTGCCTTTACACGGTTTAGGGTCAGATCACTCCTTTTCCAAGGGTCACTCCCTGTTTCTCTCTCTCTAGCTCACTGCCGGTGGAGAGGATCACCTTATTCCTCTTCCTTTGCTCACTACTTCGGAAAGGATCCACTCACAGTTTATAGACCTGTAGGTCTCTTAATTTTCATGAAAGAATGCATCCTCAACTGTTGATAGATGCTATTTTGAAGTTCAATGTTCATCCACTGATGAATACCACTTTACCAAAAATGTTCTGGGAAAATTCTAACTTTCACACAACCCTAGGGTGACTTGTGCACCCCTTTAACCAGTGCACAACCTCTGCCTTAGTTGAGGAAAAACAAACTTGCACGCCACACTTGTATGCCAAAACCTGCGCACCAAAACCTACTGGCCAAAACCTGCTGCCCAAAACCTTCTACCCAAATCCTACTGGTCAAAACCTGCTGGCTAAAACCTACCGGCCAAAACCTCCAGGCCAAAACCTCCGGGCCAAAACCTCCGGGCCAAAACCTGTGGGCCAAAACCTGCGGGCCAAAACCTGCGGGCCAAAACCTCCGGGCCAAAACCTACGGGCCAAAACCTGCGCCCCAAAACCTGCGCCCCAAAACCTGCGGGCCAAAACCCACGGGCCAAAACCCGCTGGCCAAATCCCGCTGGCCAAATCCCGCTGGCCAAATCCCGCTGGCCAAATCCCGCTGGCCAAAACCTGCTGGCCAAAACCTGCGGGCCAAAACCTGCTGGAAAAAACCTGCTGGCCAAAACCTACTGGCCAAAACAAGCAGGCCAAAACCTGTTGTCCAAAACCTGCTGGCCAAAACCTGCGGGCCAAAACCTTCGGGCCAAAGCATGCGGGCCAAAACCTGCGGGACAAAACCTGCGGGCCAAAACCTGCTGGCCAAAACCTGCTGGCCAAAACCTGCACGCCAACACCTCCGCGCCAACACCTCCACGCCAACACCTGCGCGCCAACACCTGCGCCCCAAAACCTGCATGCCAACACCTGCGCGCCAACACCTGCGTGCCAAAACCTCCTGGCCAAAACCTACTAGCCAACACCTGTGCGCCAACACCTGAGCGCCAATACCTGCGCACCAAAACTTCCACTTGTGTGCTCAGAGCTCGTATTTTCTCTAAGTGTTTATCTTGTTGAGAAATGAAGAGGGTGGTCATCTATTTATAGGCATATTGAGGACCTGCATGACAAAACCTGTGCGCCAACACCTGCGCGCCAACACCTGTGCGCCAACACCTACGCGCCAAAACCTACACGCCACTTTTGGACTTGCGCGCCACCTTTCCTTTGCCAAATTTTTTATGTTCTGAAATTTGAAAAAAAATTACTAGCAAACAACATTAGAAACATTCTTAACACAAGATCACAACTCCCTTTTCCAAAAACACTTTTCCCCATTCTCCAAGAGAACTCCCTTTGTCAACAGTTTGAGTCATTGAGTCTCGCTTTGTCAACAAACACAACATGGAGCCCTGCATTTTCAACAAACATAATCACCTCAAAAATGCTTCAATGATACCTTGAGGGATTGTTTCCCAACAATCACCCCCTTTGGTTTTGTTGACAAATCTTTCATAAAAAGATACATCATTAAACCTTCAGCCACTATTTGCCTATTATGATTCCGATAGCGATCAAGGATTTACTCAACACATACTCTAATCCCACATGAGCAATGCTCAGTGTGAGAAACAAGAGTAAATGAAAAGTTCATCAATGAACCCCTTTAACTCTAACACCAATTTTTGACACCAAATAGATACCAATTTTGGGAAATATTCGTACCCACATTCCGAAACAAATCTTCTGCTTTTATCACGATCCTCAGCTATCGTGATATCTATTCTTTGATCGATAACTTCTAGCATAGTCATATTTAATACGCTCTCTCTTTCTTATTTCTCTCCCCCTATTTCGTTTCTCCACCTGTCATATTCTCCCCAAATCATTCATTATTTATCAAATTTCCACACTATCTCCCCTTGGACAATCACTAGTTTCTCCCCCTTTTTCAATGAACCAAAAGAAAACTCCTTTGTAGTCTGTAATAGAGTAGAGAACACATCAATACATTAGGTAAAAACACATCATACATTAGGGAGAGGGGGTGTTCCACATCTACACTATTTCAAGTGCAGGGAGTTGACTGAACTCCTAGAGCCAGTCGATGCTTTTCAAACGCTTCCTTGGGTAAGGCCTTTGTCAGATTGTCTTCAACCTGTAGTTCTGTAGGCACATACTCCAATTTCACAATTCCTTGCTCAACATTCTCCTTGATGAAATGATATTTGATGTAAATGTGCTTGGTCCTTGAGTGATGGATGGGATTTTTGCTAATATTGATAGCACTTGAATTATCGCACTAGATTCTGATCAGAGACTTCACTTCAACACCCATATTTTCCAGCTGCTGCTTCATCCACAATAAATGTGTGCATGCTTGAGTGGCCACAATATACTCAGCCTCTACGGTGCTCAATGAGATGAAATATTGCTTCTTGCTTATCCAATAAATACACAATCCACCAAGATAAAATGCACCTCTTGACGTTGATTTTATGTCATCTGTTGATCCGGCCCAATCTGCATCTGTATAACCCAATAACACTGATTGAGATTTGTCATTATACATCAGACCAAAATCCAAGGTGCCTTTGATATACCAAAGTATTCTTTTCACTGCAAGAATGGGGATTTCCTTGGGATTACTCTGATATCTCGCTGCTTGGCATGTGGCAAAAACAATATCAGGCCTTACTGCAGTCAAGTACAACAAACTTCCAATAATTTTCTTATATTATGTGATATTAACTGCCCTGCCATTCTCATGTTTTGATAATTTCATCCGGGTAGCAACTAGAGCCTTTATATCCTTATAATTATCCATGCCAAACCTTATTAAAACATCCTTGGCATATTTGGATTGAGAAATGAATGTTAAATTCCTTCCTTGTGTCACTTGGAGACCAAGGAAAAATGTTAGCTCACCAATCATTGACATTTCAAACTCATTTTTCATGAATTCGGAAAATTGTCTACATTGAGATTCATCTGATCTTCCAAATATTATGTCATCCACATAAACTAACACCATCATCCTTTGATTACTATTGTTGATGAAATAGATATTGTAATCAACTCCCCCACGCTGGAAACCAAGCTTCTTCAAGTACTGATCAAGCCTTGAGTACCATGCTCTTGGTGCTTGTTTCAGCCCATAAAACGCCTTTTTCTTCCTACAAACTTTGTTCTCATCCTCAAGAATGATAAAACCATATGGCTGCTCAATATACACTTACTCTTCCAGAACTCCATTCAAGAATGAATATTTGACATCCATCTGGAACACTTTGAACATTCTTTGCACTCCTATAGCCAAAAATAATTTGATTGTCTCTAGCTTAGCAACTGGTGAAAATGTCTCATCAATGTAAATACCCTCTATTTGGGAGTATCCCTTACACACCAGTCGTGCTTTGTTTCAAATCACTATGCCATATTTATTCATCTTATTACGAAAGACCCATTTAGTCCTGATTACATTCTTATCAGCTGGCCTCGAAACAATCTCCCACGTCTGGTACTTCTCAATCTGATCAAGGTCTTCATTCATAGCCTGAACCCAGTGTTCATCTTCAACTGCATCAGCAAAGCATTTTGGCTCTACTTGAGATAGGAAAAATGCTTGTTGCAGTGAATTCATTCTTCTTTTCTAAATTGGAGCTGTCTGATCACCAATGATATTCTGCATATCAATTTCAGCTCAACTCTTTATCTTTCTTGCAGACACAGGCTTGAAAATTCCTTGTTCATTTTTAGTGTCTTCTTCTGAATTAGAATTTTCACTTATACTCCCCTTGAGTCTCCTACCACATCCTCACTTTCAACAGAAAACTTGTCATTGTGTCATTGTTCAATGACGTCATTCCTTCCAACTTATACTCTCAGATTTTTGTTGATACACCTTTGATTTTCTCTCGCAGCTTCTTGGTATCCTGAAAGTAGTCAGCTGATACCACATTGTTAGAACAAAAAAGATAATCATAAAAACCTGTGTGTTGCTACTTGTGCCCCAGTCATTCTTCATGAACATATTGTGATCTTGCATCTGATTAGGATATATAATGCTCCCCCTATGTTATGAAACTCTTCTAGTTGTTAGGACCAACTGTATAGACCCATAAAAATTATTCTCCTCATGCATCTTTTATTATATGGCACTCAGCATTGAGCCACTAATAGAATATCTAAGCCTACTAAGTTGGAACTCGGTGTAGGAAACAAGCGATAAAGTTAATAACCCAATCACTTCCTATTGTGCTCTGTTTCTCCCTTTCTTCTTTAACTCTGGTACCTGATTTGAATTAATTGAAACTCTGGAGCATATCAATTCTCCACTTTTCATCTTTATATGACACTTCCCCTAGGATCGTATCTCCCTAAAACCTAAAACACTTGAATAATCAGTTAATAACATTTATACACATAGGGAGAGGGGTTCTTCTGAAATCCTCAAGAAGAGGATTGCGGTTGATTTTGATGGGTCAAACCTTTGATTCTTTCTTGCAGAGAATCACACTCTTTCCTTGCTTCTTCTAGCTGCCTAGCCAACTTCAACTGCTCTGGCCATATGACTAAGCATTCATTACTCACATGATAAGTCTTTTTCTGATATTAAGATTATGCAGGCCTAGCCTTTCTCACTAGTTGGGGTTTAAAACCACTAGTACACATTTCCGTATTTGATGTTCCACCAAAATTCCATTTCCCTTGATTTATTCTCTGAGCAGAAATATCTTTTCTTTACATATTCCCTTGCTTCTTCCACCATTTCAAGGATCTTGCACCTTCCTCCACTTTTCACTGTGGAACACGACATGCAAATTTTTTAATACATTCTTTGTTCATATTTCTTTTATCAGATGTTTGAGTCACCACACTATTTTTCACTAGTGGTGAGTTCTCCATTGAACGTTCATTCTTCTTTATCACAGCTGGAGTAGATGTCCCCTTAATCTTCCAGGTTTGTTCACATTCTCTCCTTGAGAGCTATTGTGAGTATGACAGAGGAGGTGACTAATACACCTTTCATTCAGCTCCATGTGATTACCCTGAGGCTCTAATCCTATTCTTCTTCTTACCACTTTGTCTCCCAGTGAGAATTTCTCATTATGCATCATTGGGGTCGAGAATCTTTTTTCTAGTTCCTTTTCCTTTCTTGCGTTCTTCTTGATGCAATTTCTTTCCAAATTCCCATAATCTGAACATATAAAACATCTTCCATCAAAATACCTCGTTTCTTCATTTCTATGTCAAGATGCTGATACACCTTGAGTTCTTCTTCTGACACGGGGCTCTTGAGCTTCCTGACACATACTCATGGTGTGTCCCATTCTTCCACAGTAATTACATCTAACAGATTCTTTCCTCTGAGAGATTCTTCTTTCTGATTTCTCATGACACATATTCTTCTTCTCAGATCTAGTAATGTTTCTATTTTCATAGCCTGAGATGTATTCTTGTGCCTATAAAAAGAAGCTTGATATGTGGCCATGAATCCTGCAGAAATAGCACATGTCATCACTACTTATTGGAACTGTCCTCTTAGGCCTATCTCCAGCACCTACAAGATTTTCTCTACTTATGGAACTATTCACAGCTCTCTTTCTATCATGCATGGGAGGGAGTTCATCAAATCCAATACCGGTTTTCCCAAACTGTATGGTCTTTGATATGAGATAATTTTTTCTTGGATCTTTTCAGAAATAGAAAATTTGTTTTTCATTTCATCGTCACCTGCTGAAGGATGATTGAATAGTAAGTGTAAGGAATCCTTCATTTTAGGCATTCCTTTAGCATTGGATTTCTCCACTTCCTTCTTCACCGATTATAGTTCTTCTTCTAACTTTTTAATCTTAATATCCACTGATTCAATTTGGGCATTGAGTTATCTTCTGAGATTCTTTCCACACCTCATATCATCTTCCAGTTCTCATGTGAGATTCTCTACCATGTCACCTTGCTCCTTTACTTTCAATTTTTCCTAAGAAATAGATTCAAAGACAAATTCATTATCTTTTTGTAGCCTTTGATTCTTCTGATCTTCTTCAGACAACTATGTTGCTAGATCATCATTTCTAGCTTTCAGATTCCGAACTTCATCTGACTTATTATTCTCTTCATAATCACCAGCCTTTTTTTCCTTTCATTCTAGCCATATTTTGTAGTTCTTCACCTTGAGACTCATTCTTCTCCCTTAGGTCAGTAGCCACATCAATAAGACTTTGATTTAATCCTCTTAGCTTGTTGACCTCAATTTCTAATACTTGGATCCATATATCTTTATATTTGACTTCTTCATCCAATTTCAGATCCAATTTCTTTGTCATGTTGACAACATCAACTCGTGTCCTCCTTCTTAAAACTTCTTCATCATCAGTTGTTTCAGTATCACTTTGATGTTTAAGTAATTCACTCATTCCTACATCATGATTGAGTGAATAAATCTTTTCCCTATCAGATTCATCCAGACATTCTTTTAGTAAGCTTTTTGATTCTTTTATTTAAATCACACCTTTTCCATAAACACTTCCACACTAAGGGATATCACCTGACTTCTGATTCTTCTTTTATGTTTTTCCATTTGCCATGGCACACAAATCTACTACACCAAGTCTGAGAAAACAAATATGATAAAAGAAACCTTCCCTATTATACCAATTGTTAAGACCAATAAGGGCCTATATACCCTGAGAGGGGGGGGGTGAATCAGGGTATGGATATTCTTTTTCAAAGTTCTTCCTACCCCACTGGATCTTGACCTCTTTATTACAATGGTAACTTTTTTTGCACTTGTGTGTTTATTATGATCACTTATTTTCTTCTTTATCTGATGATGATGCTTTAAATGCAATGTAGGGAAGTAAGCAGGCAGACAGAGAGAGTTTTAATTGGTTCACCCTCACTGGGCTACATCCAAGGAGCATACACCGACAAGTTTCCGGTCGTACCAAATTCCACTATTCTTCACTATATGTGGATACAAATGTTTAGGAATAGTCAATATATCCCAGGCTCACTGCCTTTACACGGTTTAGGGTCAGTTCACTACTTTCCCAAGGGTCACTCTCTGTTTCTCTCTTTCTGGATCACTGCCGGTGGAGAGGATCACCTTCTTCCCCTTCCTTTTCTCACTACTTCAGAAAGGATTCGCTCACAGTTTATAGACTTGTAGGTATCTTCATTTGCATGAAAGAATGCATCCTCAACTATTTATAGATGCTCTGTTGAAGTTCAATGTTCATCCACTGATGAATACCACTTTACCATAGATGTTCTGGGAAAATTCTAACTTTCATGCAACCCTATGGTGACTTGTACGCCCCTTTAACCAGTGCACAGCCTCTACCTTCATTGTGGAAAAACCAACTTGCGCGCCACACGTGCACGCCAAAACTTGCGCGCCAAAACCTGATGGCCAAAACCAACTGGCCAAAACCTGCTGGCCAAAACCTGCTGGCCAAAACCTGCGAGCCAGAACCTGCAGGCCAGAACCTGCAGGCCAGAACCTGCAGGCCAGAACCTGCAGGCCAGAACCTGCAGGCCAGAACCTGCTGGCCAGAACCTGCTGGCCAAAACCTGCTGGCCAAAACCTGCTGGCCAAAACCTGCTGGCCAAAACCTGCTGTCCAAAACCTGTGCTTTAACACCTGCGCACCAACACCTGTGCGCCAACACCTGCATGCCAAAACCTGCTGGCCAAAACCTGCTAGCCAACACCTGCGCACCAACACTTGCGCACCAAAACTTCCACTTGTGCGCTAAGAGCTCGGATTCTATCTAAGTGTCGATCGCGTTGAGAAATGATGAGGGTAGTCATCTATTTATAGGAATTTTGAGGACCTGTGTGCCAAAACCTACGTGCCAACACCTGCGCGCCAACACTTGCTCGCCAAAACCTGCGCGCCACTTTTGGAATTGCGCGCCACCTTTCCTTTGCCAAATTTTTGATGTTCTGAATTTTGAAAAAAAATCATGGCGTACAACATTAGAAACCTTCTTAACACAAGAGAAAAACTCCCTTTTCCAAAAACACTTTTTCCCATTCTCTAAGAGAACTCCCTTTGTCAACAGTTTGAGTCATTGAGTCTCGCTTTGTCCACAAACACAACATAGAGCCCTGCATTTTCAACAAACACAATCATCTCAAAAATGATTAAATGATACCTTGAGGGATTTTTTCCCAACAGTGTCCCATTATGGTCGAAATTGTTAAGGATTCCATTTTGGATAATGATTTTCATACAAGAGTTTATATAGTAAAATCATATTGGACAACCATACTAGAGGATATTGATGGATTATAATATGGAGAAATAAGTGTTTTTTCTTTAGTGTGAGGAGCACTATTCCCATGACCATGGGTAACTTACTGTGTGGGTATCATTGAAAGGACCCCCAAAATGAAATGATTATTGTGAATTATTGAGGGGGTGACCATGGTATACTAGACTAAGTGAATATCGATATACTATTAGCAATTTGATTGTTTCATTATAGGTTCCTCTTTTTCTTGGTGATACATAACTTGGTGTTAGATTGTGGAGTGGGTGAATGCATTATGGGGTGGGTTATTTCCTAGAAATAATGGTTTTTAAAAGAAAATGAATATTTTTTTGTGATTTATTTTCTTTGTTTTCTATAGATTATCTGTTTTATTTAACTTCCTTTCTATTCTAAATAGACAAAATCCAACCTTTTCTTATTTAAGTGGTGTGTGTCGTAAATATTGGAGGGTTTCCATATGAGTATATATACGCTTCCCTTGTATATATTTGGTGGTGTGTATAAAGTCTCCAATAGATATAATATATGTAAGGTAGGATTTTGCAGCTGTATATCTATTTTTTTCTCTTCTGGGGATGTATATTCTATAACTATATTTTTTTACGTGATATATAGAATTAGTTTAAACAACATTTATATATTCCAAATTATGGTTTAAACCACCTCTAGATGAATGTTAAGTTATGGTTCTAATGACCCAAGATTTCCGTACATGGACATTACATTTCTTTTTCAGAATACTTAATATATTACACAAATATATTCCCAAAGACCGTTTTAGTTTAGTGTCTTTGGAAACTCGGACCATAATATTCTAACATGGAGAAAGATCTTCAAAATATACTATAAAGATATTCCACTTCATTTTTCCTACCTAAAACCTTTCTTTGTATCTAGGGGAAATGAGAACATAAAAAGGGTGAGCTCAAATTCTTAGTAAGGGTAAACATGGAGAACATAAAACAATCCATAAACATTTTAACATAAAAACATGAACATAAAGTTTACACATCAAAATCTTGAGACATGAAATAAATATTGGTAGTACATAAGGCACGAAACATAAAGAAACATTAACCATGATAGAATATCATTGGAATAAAACATGTAATTGTAGAAAACTAATAAACACATAATATGATTTCCATAGTATCCAAAGATTTTCTTCTAAGACCATCATAGTGGACAAAGTCCATTACTGAACTAGGTTTACTTGTCATTTTAGCAATGTATTACTGAACTATATTTACTTTCCTTTCAATTAATGTCTATCTCATGAGATATAAATCATTACCTAATGCATTGTATGGATATGTAGTTCCCACCCATATCATAATGAAATCATCCTTACATGTTCCACAAAAACATAAACCATTAATCATAGCATAACCCATGAAATAAAATGGGTTTATTAAGCATCATTCCATAATTACATAATACATATAAAAAATCATTCCATCATTAACATAATAAAATCATAGTTATAATAGGTATTGAAACATAACCCTATTTAAGAGTGTCATCTTAAATGGGAAATAATTTTGATAAAAAACTTGAACTTAATTCTTGAGGAAAATATCCATTCTTCTTCAAAAATGTTTTCTTTTCACAAAATTCCATTCAATTTTAAAATAAAAGAATTTAATTTTAATTTTCTTTTGAAATTGTGTATAGTAAGCTTCTTGGATATAAGGTGTCATTAAACCGTAAAAAAATCCATTCATGCCATATAAGTTAAAAAAATATTCTCCTAGTACTTTTACCAGAAAATTCAAAAAGTACCTCATATGGTAAACAAAATAATGATTACATCCATTACATGTAGTAATATTAAAAATGGATAAAAATGACTTTAAAAATACATATAATAATAGTAAACATTTTATGAAAATATTTTTAGAAAACATGAAAATTGATAATAAATATATCCCCAGTAAATAATTATGATAAACAATCATGGATAAAAATGATATTGAAAAATTAGCCCTTAAATTAGGTCCAATATGCTTTGTATGTACCCAAACCTCATGTATAATGATTTAAATAATGTTACTTGTTTATTCAAGAATCATAATCATTTCTATGAAAACATTTATGATCATATTTTCATCTGTTTTTTAGTAACATTTCATTGTCACTCATTATTTGTGTATTAACTGCTTTATGTTGTTATACATGTTTTGTAGGATAAGTTCTTATTACTATTTTTAGGTTATACTTATATCATTTACAGAATTTTATTAGTATAACATATATCATATTTATTCATTAAATTAATTTATATAATCATGGTATAAAAAAGATTATGCAGAACGAATCACATTGCACAGGGGAGACGACAAGTCGTACGTACGCACAAGCGACAATATCGTTCCCATAATTATCGAATGGTATTGAATTGGATGGTGTATATTATCTCAGAACTAGTATCAGGTTATAATAATCATATATAGTTATTATTTTCACCATTATACCCATCCAAATAAGGTTGTGGTGAAAAACAGATTACACCACTGCGTGGAGATGATAAGTCGTACGTACAGAGGCGCGGTGATTTCATTTTTAGTAGAATGGATAAAAGTTGAAATAGGGTTGTTTAATATTTATAATAACATATAATTATATGATTGATACTGATGTTATTACTTTATAATGAAATAACTAATGAAGAGTAAGTATAAGAAGAAATAAAATTAAAAGAATCGGTAGAATAGATTACCTCTTCCTCGACATGCCTCCTTTAAATTTCCTACTAGGGCACCATTGTTGGTCTTTGAAGAAGTCCAGAACCTCTATAATTAAAATATGAAAGTTTATAAGGAAAAATGGTAGGGTTTTTCTGAGCTTGAAGGCTCAAAATAAAGAGAAGAGGTGAGGGAGGATGCACACTTTTATAATTGAGGTGAGGGGCACTTTTGGAAACATCAAAAATATTAATTTATAATAAAATCAAAACCCACATAAAATCCTATGAAATTTCACAATTTCAAATCTTAGATTAGATAGGGTTTTAATCTCATAAACCAATAAATTTTATCCAAGCCTTTATGTCAATTTAAGCATTATAATTTTAAATAACACTTAGTTATTCTATTTAATTTTAATTGTTGTAATAACATTCTAAATATTTAATGGTTATAAATATTTACTTATGTGGTGTTAATTAAAAATAAATGGATATGTTATAAAATTTTAGACATTATAATTAATTTTTTTAATTTTTTAAATATTTTAATGATTTTTAATTAATTTATGAAAATGTTATATTTATAAAATGTCAATAGTGTCAATTTAGACAGTATTCATTTATTTGAATTTAAATAAAAATAAAATAGAAGAAAAATTTGAAAAAAAATATTGAATTCACTCCTAAAATTTCATAGTAACATAGAAAATTATTTGATCACTTTAATTATTTTATATGATATTTATTTTAATATTTTTAAAACCATTTATTTGATATTTTTATTAATAAAATAATTTCTACATCACCATTGTGTCATCATTAATTGAAAATATATAATCTATAAAAATTATAAATAAATTTCTATGTTGTAGTTAATTCTGTTAGATTTCTAGAGACTATCTATAGTCGTTATTATCTCTTAGTTATACATATATTAAAATTAATATACCTATATAAAATGAGATTGTGACATTTTGTCACATTCATTAGTTTTTATTACATTCATGTCATATTCATAGGTAAGTGTCCATAAAGTGATTCCATTTCTAAAAATAGATGATAGGGGTCAAAATTAGTCATCAAATAAAATTTTTACAGGTGTTAATGTAATTTCATAATATTATTTTTACCTTTAGTTACCTAATTTACCTTTAACTATGGTAATAACAATAATTACCAAAGTTATTATTCATAAGGTCCAAAAAATAAAAGTATCCTATTAACATAGTTTGGACCTAATGATTCCAAATATTGAATCCATTTTTCAGAATTAAAAACATAGAAGTTGCAGTAATTAATTTAAAATTAATCTTGTTGTCAGAAAAAATGGGTTTTATTTAAAAGTTAAAACATTGAAAAATATTGAAATGTATTTATATTTGAATTCAATGTAAAATTAATGAAAATGACTTACATTATATTAAAACATAAACATAAATTCTATTTATACTTCAAAACTATTAAATAATAATTTTTAACCATATAAATTATTTCGATGAAAAAAGTTGTTTTCCACTAAAATTTAGCATATTTTTACTATTCATCAAAATATGAAAGTTTTCAAAAAAAAATATAAAAAATTCATAAAAAGTAAAATTTTATATCCCTCTTACAAATAAGAAGTTTATTTTGTAAAATTGATATTATAAACGTGTCACAAAATAGATTTAAAATGGGTGCATCATCAAAAGGCGGAAGAACTGCATTTTTTTTAAATACTACTTTTATCCGAAAAATTGATTTTGTTCTTATATCATGTTATAGAAATATATAAGATGAATTTTAATGTTATATAACATTAAAAATGTGTTCAATGATATTAATAACTATTAGTTAATATCCCATAATATTTTAATAATATATAGTTATTTAGTGAAACTCGATATTGCATACAACGCAAGCTATCGAGGAAGGTCGCTCTTGCATGTAACAAAATCCAAGTCAGTTTTGCATTTACTACAAGCTAATACGGTGTTATGTATAGAGAAGATAATATTGGTGTATCGTACAATAAAATACATCAAAGAAATTAAAAATAATTTATCTCATAAAATCTCGGGGTGTCACATTCTACCCCATTAAAATGATTTTCGCCCTCAAAATTTGTTAGGGTTATAAAAGGTTTATTATTGAAAGTTTCATTCATGTAAACCCATATCATAAAAAGGAATACTAAAACTTAATTTTAAAAAATAATGTTAGAAACATAATGGTTACCCAAAGTAGCACATCACTAGGTTTCCACATAGTATAATATATGTGAGTAGTGAAAACGTGGATATGGAAGATAAATATAACCATCAAGTTATGATGGATAGTGATAGAGAACAAGGCTTGGACAAAGTTAACTTCCAGAAAGCTATAAATCTGTGATGATTTATGGGACCAACTGATTCATCAGATAAGAAGGTACAAGGATAACATTTTTGGTTTTCAAGATCATTTTCCTAAAGTTGAAGAATTTGGCATGAGAATAAATACTCACTTGATTTTGGTACAATATCACCATTGTTGGTTCCTTGAAAAACATCCACTTGATCTCTTTTTTAATAAAATAAAGTTTTATTTTTCATTATTTAAGTGTTAGCAGATCATGCGATAGAATTATAGGTCATTCCATCTGTCTCAACAAAAAGGTTACCACAAGTAATCAAATATGAATAAATCCACCTATAGTGAGACAATAAAAACTTCAACCTGAATATAACTTATACTATCTCTAAATGGATAACATTACAATCTTTCTAAAAACTAGAAATATAAAACTTTAAAAGGAGGTGAACTAAATCAACTTACCTTTTTTCTCCCATATCTCATTTTGATGTTCTTGTTTGTCACATTCCAAACATGTGAAAACCTTAATCAATTAAAATATTATAATAACACAAATTACTTTATAAATGTAGCGAAAAAATGCACTATATCAAAATTAACTCTTTCCAAACGAAAAAAACCAAAAATTCTATATAGTCAAACCACGATATCACTTTGTCCTTATATCAATCATGAGATCATTAATAATATAAAAAATCTCATTATCTCTTTACCCCTCTATTATGCATATATCATGTGCTTTCCAAAAATAACATCTAAATAAATTTTCATGGTTACCAGTACCATTCAACATATACTTTCAAATACTTAAGGAAAAAATAGTGTAACAATCCTTAGATGTTTCTTTATCCCATAGTACTATACATTATTCTTGATAAACATGAAATCATTCCACTATTTTCTTAAAACATTTACCAAGATTCATCATTTTTTTCCTCAACACTTCTGTCATCTCATATATCATTTGTAGTCTCTTCATCATTAACAAAATAAATACTACACATAAGGCCATGCATATTCTCTTCATGAGATTTTCCCTTAGGGAATCAATTTTCATAATGCCTATACATTCCACATTTAAAACATTTAACCATTGTTGATGTATTAGCATTACCATTATCCTTGTCCATTGTGTTAACTGAAGCTTTTCCTTTGCAATTACTGGATTTGTGTCCTGTCTTCCCACACACAAAGCATATTCTAGTTCCTTTGAAACATTCTCCTTGATGCCTCTTCCCACATGATTTTCATGAGGAAAATTGAACTTTCTTTCCTCTATGATCACCATGAAACTCCATCTTTCTCTTATTATATGAACCAAGAAGCTCACCAAAGTTGAGAATATTGATTATATTATGAGATTTTTTATTATGAATAATAATGATATTTCTTCTTCCAACTCCAATTTCATTTGTTTTCTCATGAAGAATATCATTCCATTGTCCTTCATATTCTTTATTAACAAGAATCCTCCCATTTCCAGTCATTTTCTAAAACCCAAAAAGAATAATGTGAGAGGTAAAAATCGTACTAGGAAAAAAACATAATCAAGGGGTAGTACATTCAATCTCTAACATATAAGGTTTAATCCTAGGTTATTCATGCTCTATACCATAATTCTAGGATTGTAAGCTATAGTTATAAATAACCTTTGGGACATCTCTAGATATACCTTACAAATATCTCTAGGGATCTCACAAAAAGTTTTTTGCATCCATATTTCCAATGGTTAACTAAACCTTTGCTCTGATACTAAATTGAATGACCTAGTCTTGACATACATGTACATTACATTTCTTTTGTAGAATACTTAATACATTACACAAATATATTCCCAAATACTGTATTAGTTTAGTGTCTTTGGAAACTCGGAAAATAATCTTCTAACTTGGTGAAAGAACTTCAACATCTCTGATAAAGATATTCCCCTTTAGTTTTCCTACCTAAAACCTTTATTTATATCCTGGTTAAATGATAACATAAAAAGCGTGATCTCAAATGATTATTAAGGGTAAACATGGAGAAAATAAACTGAACCATAAACATTTGAATATAAAAAAATGAACATAATGTTTAAACATCAAAATCACGAGACATGAAATAAATCTTGGAAGTACATAAGGCATGGATCATAAAGGAACATTAACCATGATTGAATAAAATTGGAATAAAAAATTTAGTTGTGGAAAACTAATAAGCACATAATTTTATTTCTATAGTAGTTAAGGATTTGCTGCCAAAACCATCATAATGGACAAAGTCTATTACTAAATCAAGTTTACCTGTCGTTCCAGCCATGTATTAGTGAACCAGATTTAATTTTCCTTCCATTCATGTATATATAATGAGATATAAATCAATACCCAATTCATTTTATGGAGATATAGGTCCCATCCATATCATAGTTAAGTCATTCTTACATGTGCCACAAAAACATAAACTGTTCATCATAGCATAACCCATGAAATAAAATGGATTTCTTATGTATCATTCCATCTTAAAATAATCTATATAAAATATCATTATATCATTAACATAATAAAATCATAGTAATAATGGGGATATAAAAAACCCTAAAAGTGTGTCATCTTACATGGGAAATAATTTTAATAAACACTTGAACTTAATTCTTGCAGAAAATATCGTTTCTTCTTCAAATACATTTTATTTTCTCAAAATGCCATGAAATTTTAAAAGAAAATAATTTAATTAAAAATAAAGTTGAAATAGTTTAGATTAAGATTCATGGAAATAATGTGTCATTAAACTGTATGAAATCCATTCATGTTAAATAATTTAAAAAACATTCTCCTCATACTTTTACCAGAAATGTCAAAAAGCACCTCCTTTGATAAACCAAAAAAAAATATTACGTCTATACCATGTAGTTAAAGTAAAAAATGGGTAAAAATTTATTTAAAATTATATAGAATAATATTAAACATTTTATGAAAAAAAATTTATAAAACATGAACAGTGATGATAAATATATCCCCAGTAAATACTTACGTTTAAACAATCTTAGATAAAAATTAGATTGAAAAATTATCCCTTACCCTTGGTCTGATATGATTTGTATGTACCCAAACATCTTTTATAATGATTTAAATGTGGTTAATGATTTATTCCATAATCATAATCATTTTTATGATAACATTTATGATCATATTTTCATCCATTTGTTAGTAACATTTCATTATTACATGTTATTCAAGTATTAACAACTTTTTGATCTTATGAATGTTTTATCAGATAAGTTATTATTCCTCTTATCAGGTTATAGTTATAACATTTAAAGAAGGGTATTAGTATAAAATATATCATATTTATTCATTCTATTCACTTATATTATCATGGTTTAATGATGATTATGCTGAACGAATCACATCGCATTGTGGAGACGGTAAGCCGTACGTACGCACGAGCGACGATATCGTTCCCATAATTGTTTAATGGTATTGAAGTGGATGGTGTATAGTATCTCAGAATTATTATCATGTTATAATAATCATATATATTTATTATTTACACCATTATACCTATCCAAGTCAAGTGGTGGTGAAAAACAGATTACACCACAGTGTGGAGATGGTAAGTCGTACGTACGCACATGTAGGGATTTTGTTTTTCGTAGGATGGATAGAAGGTGAAATAGGATTGTTTCATATTTATAATAACATATCAGTATATTAGTTATACTTTTTTTATTACTTTATAATTAAATAACTAATTAATATTAAGTAGAAGAAGAATGAAATTTGAATGAACTAGTAGAAGAGATTTTGTATTCCTCAACGCGCCTCCTTTAAATTTCCTCTTTGGGAACTATAGTTGGTCTTTGAAGGAGACCATAAAATCTAGAATGAAAATAGGGAATTTGGTAAGGAAATATGGTATGGGTTGGACGATATTTAAGGCTCAAAATGAAGGAAAGAGGTGAGGGAGGAGTTTTTCTTTTATAATTGAGGTGAGAGACACTTTTGGAAGCATAAAAAATATTAATTTGTAATAAAAACAAAACCCATATAAAAACCTCAAAAATTCCACAATATATAATATTAGATGCTTAAGGTTGTAATATCACTAAAAAATAAATTTTATAGAAGTGTTTATGTCAATTTAATCAATACAAATTTAATTGACACTTAGTTATTCTATTTCATTTTAATTGTGGTGATAACATTATAAATATTTAATGGTTATTCATATTTAATTATGTGGTTTTAATTGAAAATAAATGGATATATTCTGACATTTTAGACCTTTTATTTATCACTTTGTAATTTTTAAATATTTTTATGATTTTTAAATAATTTAATAAATTTTTATTTTTATATAATGTCAATAGTGTCAATTTTGACAGTATTCATTTATTTGACTTAAAATAAAATTCACACAAAAGATAAATTTAAAAAGAAATATTTAATACACTCCTAAAATTTCATAATAACATATAAAATTAGTTAATCACTTTAATTAGTTCATATGATATTTTTTTAAATATTTTTAAAACCATTTATTTGATATTTCTATTAATAAAATAATTTCTACATCACTATTGTGTCATCATTAATGGTAATTATTTAATATCTAAAATTTTTAAATGATTTTCTAAAATGTAGGTAATTATTTTATATTTCTAGGGACTATCTATAGTCTATATTATCTCTTATTTTATCCATATATGAATATTAATATACCTATATAAAATGAGATTTTGATATTTTGTCACATTTATTAGTTTTTATTACATTCTTGTCATATTCACAAGTTAGTGGCCATAAAGTGATTAAATTTAGAAAAATAGATTATAAGGGTCTAATTTAGTCATCAAATTGGATTTTTAAAGTTTTTAAAGTAATTTTATAACATTATTTTTACCTTTAATTACCCGATTTACTTTTAACAATGGTAATAATAATAATTACCAAAGTTACTATTAATAAGGCCCAAAAATAAAAGTATACTATTAAAATAATTGAAAACTAATGATTAAAAATATGGAATAAATTTTTTAAAATTAAAAACAAATGATTTTTAGTAATTAATTTAATATTAATCCCGATGTCGGAAAAAACGGAGTTTTGTATAAAAGTTAAAACATTGTAAAAGATTGAAATGTTTTTACATGTATATTTAATGTAAAATTAATGAAAATTAATTAAATTGTATTAAAAAATAAAAAATATATTCTATTTATACTACAAATAAATTCAATAATATGTTTTATCCATTTAATTATTTCAAAGAAAAAAGTTGTTTTCCATTACAATTTAGCATATTTTTACTATTCATCAAAATATGAAAGTTATCTGAAAAAAAAAAAAAAATCATCCAAAGTAAAATTTTATATATCTATTACATAGAAGAAGTTTATTTTGTCAAATTTATCTTATAAATGTGTCAAAAACTATATTTAAAATGGTTGTACCTTCAAAAGGCGGCAAAACTGCATTTTTTGGAAAAATAATTCTTTTTTCCGAAAAATTTATTTTGTTCTTATATCATGTTATATAAATATATAAGATGAAGTTTAATGTTATATAACATTCAAAATGTGGTCAATACTATTCATAATGGTTAGTTTATATCCCATAATATTTTAATAATATATCGTTGTTTAGTGAAACTTGATATTGTGTACAACGCAAGCTATTGAGGAAGGTTTCTCTTGCGTGTAAGGAAAGCCAAGTCAATGTTGTGTTTAATGAAATATATTATGGTGTTGTTTATATTGAATTATAATATTTGTGTTTCTTACAACACAATACATCAATGAAATTAAAAAGAATCTATCTCATAAAATCTCGAGGTGTCACAATGGTTCTTAGAAACTACTATTAAATGGATGGAACTGGAATGAGTTGGATAATGACGCCAAAATTAGAAGTGAGTTTTGTAAACCATAATAGAACCATATAGAAGTGGTTTAAACCACCTCCAAATAAAAATACACTGCTATCAATCGATTTTTTTTCTAGTGTTTTCACATCGTGTGTCGATTTAGTGAGAGACTAATTCTTACATGTTACAAATGACTTATAAATCATTTTTATAAACTAGAACGACAATACAAGTATTTTTTCTTGGTTTTTAGTGAGTGAAACATGTTTTGAACTAAAATTTATATATTAAACTGATAACATACACTTTGAGTCATATCAGGAACACTGTTTATCAAATTGAGATGAGGTCAATTCCAACATTTCATAAAACAATTGGAGTTGTTTCCCTAGAATCAACTTTAGTGTAATTTATGGTAACATGTATTTATAGTTTTGAATATTAATAAAATCCTTATCACATAATGAATGTTATTACACCTAACATAATATATGATAATGTCCTAAGAGTATCTATCACACTAAAAGGACATAGTAATTCCCCGCTATGATGAGAACCTGGAAGTGCTACAACGCTATTCGTGAATATTAATTCTATAACTAGATGATATCATTTGAGGGGACTAAATTATAACGGATATCTAGGGTAGAGTCTTATATTACTTTGAGTCATCTTTTCATGGTGTACACCCTTGGTAATATCCAATGTAGAATATTATGAGAACAAGACATACTAGTAGGAAATACACATTTATATGTGTCATTGGATTTTCCTATATGTGGATGTGGATATTTATCTTTAGAATTTATGATTATTATTAATGAATGTTATAAGTTATTTAATTTGATGTATTGAATAAAACTGTGATGACACATGTTCGCAGTGAGGTATGATATATTGGGTGTGTCACGAGTAATATTGCATTAACGAATAATACGAGAAAATATTTTTTCCCTTATGTTATTTAATGGAAGTTAGTATCCCATGACCTTTGATGTAAATGATATAGCCTAAATAAACCCATTTACATGATGTTATATGGGAAAGTTCGATTTTCATAAAGAAAAATAAATGACATTGGGCACATAGGTTGATAGAACTAACATGAAACATTCCTGATTTGAGACATTCTGATAAAGAGATAATATTACACAGTAGGCATCTATATGAGGTATTATTTTATTATGAAATTAACATATTTTCATATGGTTCCCTGAAATGTTTTTATATTTTAACCTTGTACTTTAGGCTACTTCCCCTAATTCCACTAAGAAAAAGGCCTAGAGGTCCACACACAAAGTGTATCCAAAATATTAGTTAAATAATATATTATTATTTATTTTTTAACATGTTGAAAAAAATATTATTCCCACACATGGTTTAATAAATTTTCATGTTTTTTTATCTCATATATTTCATCAACAGTTATTCGAGAGAATATAATATGAGTAGAATATTTAATAAATATATATTTGCTATTTAGTGAATGTAATATTTATTTATTTATTGGTGAATAATAGTGGTATTTATTTATTAAATAAATTGTCATTATTAATGGTTTGATAAATATTTTGGAGGAATGGAATACCAGATTTTTAGGTCCGGTGAGAAATAATATGTATGAAATATTATTTTTTAAATAATATTAATTTAATTCATAATTAAAGCACAAGTAAAGAAATTAATAATAATATTATTATTTTAGACATGGGTTTTTGCAAGGGATTTAAAATATATTAAAGGGTACTTGTGATACTATTAATTTCTAAACCCTTGTTGTATTTACACCCAATTATATTATTTTTCTATTAAAGAATATTAATTTTTGTTGTGCACAACAACATCGGACAAGAATCCTCTCAGGCCTTAGAGAGCTCCCTCTCCAAGAATGCTCCCAATAATGGAGATTGATCTTTCTCCACCTCCCACTCTCAAGTCATCAGAGATCAAGGAGAATGATTTGGAAGTGATTCTCATGACGATCAAATGTGAACGATGCAAGCAATAAGATATATCATGCTAGTACATAAAGATTCCTACGATGACATTCAGAGATTTTTGGAACATATGTTGATAAAAACTAGAGGGAATATGCCCTTGATTCCTTAAACACAACGACACTACTACGTAGATCTATTTCAAGATCCATTAACACAAAAATAATTCACACAAGGTAATTCTTTAATTTATTAAATTAATTATAAGTATTATGTCATGATCCTCTCTACAGATATTATGTTTTGTTAATTTTATATTTTCTTTGATTCAATAACATTGATCATAGTGTTTATCATTGTGTATATCTTGGATTGATCATCGATCATGACAAAAATAAAGGTTGGGCATAGCCAATTGAACGCTTCCTCTATGTCAAGAACATTCAAGTTGTATCAGAGCATTCACATTATAGTTTTAATTTATTTAAAGATCATTGATTGATTTACACATTTGTGATTTATTTTTAATTTAAATTTTAATCATTATTGTAACTGAATTGTGATATTTTCTTCTTCCTCTTTTTTTCTCATAGATCTAATCGAATCGATAAATTTTATGAACAAAATAATATATAAGAAATCATATATAGGTGCTTAGGATTCATGCTGGATAAGACAAGAGTATATGCAGTGTCTCCGGAGTTACATGTCATGTACTAGTGTTCAATGCACCATGAATTAATTCCTAATTAATTAAAACTGTGTGCATTGAATACATATAGTGGTTTTAATTTCTTAAATCGTGTGTTGACTGGGACATCTTGTCACATGGTCTGTTAGAGTACACACCATGTAGCCTAAGTACATGATGTGTAGTCCTTTAAGTCATAGATGGGTCATGTATTTTTATAAATGACCGACCTGACTGGTTACTATATAACTTAGATATCACACATCATGTAGCCCTTGTAAATGGTATGTACTCTAATTTTTAAGAGGCCTTTTTTACACACTAAATCTATTGGTGTGTGCCTTAGATAGACAGTGAGATACGTATATGCTTTGTAGTTCTCTGGTACATGCCATGTACTAATACCAAATTACACATAATTAAAATTATTTTATTATGCTGTGTAAACCTTATTGACATGTGTTTTCATGTGGTCATTAAGTTGATAGGACATACCCAGTGATGAGTTTTAATATATATATATATATATATATAAGGTTTAATTAATTTATGTGTAATGTTCAGATCTTCATTTCATGTATGAGTTTTATTACATATATTGCTCTATGTGCATTGAAGCATGAAATGTTACAGAAAAATCATGTAATTCATGTAATCATTTAGTTGATAGTACACATCATGAAAGTGCATGGTAAATTGTGTTTTCTATATTTCACAAGAGTAAACATTATACATGTATAATACATGTTAGTTAGGTTTGGATGGGTATTCACTATGTTTTGGCCAAGGTACATTTATGTACATAGTTAATTTTAAATAAATTTATTTAATATGTTTATAATTATTATGGATTATAATATCAAGGAAATTAGAATGATAATTAAGACAAAATAATTAATTATTTAAAAAAATAACTAATTTATTCTTACATTATTTATCTTAAAAAAGAAAAAAATAATAACTGAATTCTATTTTTATTAAATATGTAATTTATTTCATTCATGTGGATGATCATGAGTATAGACCGGTCATTTTTATGTGATTGGTTCCATTCAATTAATTATTAAATTAAATTATTTTCCCATGTTCCTTCTCTCATATTATTGTGTAAGGTCCTACATTCCCATAGTTTCTATTATATAAATACTTCCCCTCACTTGTGTGTGAGTAAAATAATATGTAATGGATGAAGCTCCCAAGCTATTGGAGGCGGTTCAAGTTTGGTTCCATGGTGAAACAAATCCAAGAGAGATATATTTGTAGAAAAGTGGAGATATATAACACAAACTAAAATTGGTTCAAGGTGTTTTCCTCCTAGGTCAATGGTTAGTTTATCCACCACTAAATTAAAAAATAATTTTTAAATGATCATGATCATACAACCTGATTATTTAATTTCTATCAAGTTTCATGGTTATTTCATCGTGGATGTTTTTTCAATCACATGAATTAATGAATTAATAAATTAATAAGAATTCAAGATAAAACTAAAATAAATTCAGTTATACATTTATATTATCTAATATATGGTTAGTCACTTAAGTAAATACACTTAATGATAACAAGAAAGTGATAAATATAATAATAGGAAATGTATTCATAAAATATAAAATACCTCAATTATATATTATGTTGATAAATACTTCCACTATATTAGTTAAAATCGTACCATATCTTAAAGTGGTTTACCAAACAAAGTTGGGGTGTTTTTAATTATCATGTAATTCTAACATGAAGTTTTGGGTTGATTTCACTTAGTGAACATCAAGGGTTGAAATCCAAAGAAAGACTTAGTGTAACTAAGAGTAAAGAGTTGAGGAAATCCAATTTCAGGATTTCAGGATTGGGGGTCCACTCAATGGATCAAGGAACTGTGAGTTAATGTAGCTAACATTTGGAATTCATACCTAAAACCATTCATGTTACTGGACCAATCAATGTTTGGGTAATGAGAAGGGGGATATGGATCATTGCCAATATAATTTCCAAGAAACATGATATTCTGAAGCCAATGGTGAGTGATATTGGGTTTTGAGAAAATAGTGGGATATTAATAAATATAATATTTATTTATTTATCTAACATTTATCATATAAAGAAAAAAAATTATGATCATCTTATTTTTAGAAACAATAATAATATGGATTCAAACATATCATTTTTCTCCATACACGAGAAGTATAACCTTCTCATTGGTATGAATTGCAATGAGTGGAAAAGGCGCTAATGCGTTATCCTTCACCATTAAAAGAAATTTTACATTCTAGAAGAACCAATTCCTAAAGAACCTATAAATGAGGAGGATGATGAAGAGTTTTCTCTCTATGAGAAAAATTTAAACAATGTTATATATGTTAAGTGTTTCATGCTTTCATCCATGGAAAAGGATATTTTGAAGAAACTTGAGGACATGGATGCGTATAGAATGATGTCGACCCACCTTCAGGATCTCTATCAAGAAAAGGAGAGATAAGAGATATACTAGATCTCTAATTTTTTGTCTACAACTATGGATAGAGATTCTACACTAGTTGGGCCTTATATAGTCAAGATTGATGGCTACATAGAATTCTTATACATCTTAAGGATTAAATTCCCTCATGAGTTATGGACATATCTCATACTTTCATCACTTCCTAAGAATTTATCTAGTTTTATTGTTAAATACAATATGATAAACAATGAGAATATCTTTTAGAAACTTATTACTTTAATTTACTATGTGGATAAGGACAAGGGGAATGAAAAACCCATAGTTCTTATAATGAATAATAAAAATAAGAAAAAGGTAAAGGGGTCTAAGACTCATAACAATTCTAAAGATCCCAAGAACCATCCTTCCAAGATGAAGAAGATCCATTGGTGCGAAAATGAAAAATATGCATTATGTTTTCCATTTCGAAAGTAAGGCCACAGGAAGAATAACTGCTTCCAGAAGAAAGGGTAAGCTAAAGGTTAATTCCTTATCAAGTGTAATACTTAAATATCTACACATTGGGTATTAGATAAATATTTTTGTGCTCACATCTATATCCAAATATATAAAACATGTAGATTAAAAAATATTAGTAGAGGAGAGGGGGATCTGTGAGCTTCCACTAGTATGAGGCTGGCTGCTATGTCCACTGGTTTCTACAAACTTTCATTTCCAAAAAAAATTGATTTCGATGTTTAAATATTGTTATTATATACCAACTTTTACCATGAACATAATTTATATATCGTTCCTAGATGGAGATGGGTTTATTTTTAATTTTGGAAATAAAAGTTGTCTCTTTTATAAAGACAACATATGTTATGGTACGAAACATTTAAATAATGGTATTTATGTATTAAATTCTAAAAAAGTATTATAAATTGATAATTAATCATGTTCACATGATTCATATAACACCTATACATGGAATCACCATATTGGTCATGTAAATGAGAAGCATTTGAAAAAGTTATTTCAAGATGTTTACTTAGAATCCTCTAAGATAAAGGCACTTGAAAGATGTCATGCATGTATACAAGTAAAAATGAACAACCCTATGCTCGATGGATAGGGTGAAAGAGACATGGAGCTTATAGTATTTGTACACACTGATTTTTGTGGACCATTTCCAGTAGAAGCTACAAGTGGGTATTCATACTTCATAACTTTTACTGAGGACTTGAGTAGATATGGTTATTTATACTTGATGATGTATAAGTCTGATTACTTTGATATATTCATGGAATTAAATAATGAAGTGTATAATCAACATGGAAATAAGATAAATAATCATTGATCAGATTGTGGTGGTGAATATATTAACCACGAGTTTATTGAACTTTTATGAGATTTTGGGATTATATCTCAACTCACACCACCTTATACACTATAGTGGAATTGTGTTAGTAAATGGAGAAATTATAACTTGTTAGACATTGTAAGTTCCATGATGATCCATGTAGATCTTCCATTATCCACTTAAATATATGCATTACAAACATTGGAATACATATTAAAGTGAGTAACAAATAAAGAGTAAAATAGAATTACCTTTGATTTATGGAGTGGAAAGAAACTTGTTCTATCACATACACTTGTATGGGGTTTTGAGGCATTTGATAAGGATTTATCAAGAAATAAACTAGCACCTCAGGGAAAAAAGTGTATCTTTATAGGGTATTTCAAAGAAACAAAGGTATACTACCTATACAAACCCTCATACAAGAAAGTGATTATCACCAGAAAATTCGTCTTTCTTGAGAGGGGGCACATATATAAAAAGGATAGTGGGAGAAAGATTTAATTTAATGAATTTTATTCTCAATATACACAATAGTTAGTATAAGAATAGATTCCATAGGTGCCCATTGAAAAAGTAGTTCTTGAAACACAAGTATTGTGTAGAAGGACTAGATAGGTTAGAGAACCAGAGAGATTTTTTTTCTAGTCACTGAATATGGTGACTCTATTGGTTGAAAATTATGAACCAATATCCTATAAATATACAATAAATATCTCAAAAAATATAATATATAAATAATCCAAGAATAGTAAAATGAATTTTAGGTATTAGAACCATGTTTGGGTTTTGGTCGATACAATAGTTAATGTAAATTACATAAGATGCAAATAAGTATTCAAGAGAAAACTAGACATTGAGGGTAAAGTAAATACCTATAAAGATAGGATATATTCTAAATTGTTTAAATAGTGTCATGTTATTTAATATTATGTAACCTTTTCACCAGTTTTAATGTTTAAATCCATCATAATTATACTTGTTATATAATCTTACCATGACTATGAGATTTTTCATATGGATGTCAAAACTACTTTCCTTAATGGGAACCCTTAGGAAGATGTCTATATGACAAAATTAGAACTATCTGTGGCTCCAAGTAATTCCAAAAGTATTTTTAAGTTTAAAAGATACATTTATATATAAAATAAAGCATTCAATTCATGGAATTTTTTATTTGATGAAGCTATAATAGAATTTGGTTTCATTAAGAATGAATGTGAGTCGTGTGTTTACAAGAGGTTTAATGGGAATGTGGTGTTTAACATAGTATTATATGTTGATGACATATTACCTATTGAAAATGAAATACGAGTCATATATTTAATTAAGGACTGGTAAAAAAAACTACTTCCCCATGAAGAAATTTGGATAAACAGCCTATATTTTAGGGATTAAGATAATTCAGGATTGATCCAATAGGCTACTTGGACAGAGTTAAAGTGCATATCTTGAATAGATACTAAATATATTTAGTATAGAACAATATAAGAGGGTATTGGTTCTAGAATCATATAGTTTACATATTTCTATGTAAATGTGTCCTTAGACACAATAGGAGAAAGATAGAATTAGTAAGATCCCATACGCTTCAATGATAGGATCAATCATGCATTCTATGTTGTGTACTAGAATTGATGTTTCCTATACATTGAGCATGATAGGTACATAACAAGAATATTTGGGAAAGAATAATTACTCAACTATTAAGGATATTCTCAAGTATCTGAAAAGAACTAAGGATGTGTTCATGGTGTACGGAGGAGATGGTGATCTGTTCATTAGGGGTTATAGAGATACTAGTTTTCAAATAGATTAGAATGATCTGAAGACATAGTCAGGATATGTTTTTGATCTTAATGGAGGATATGTGAGCTGGAAGAGGTCAAAAAATCCAGTTTTTTCTGATTCTATAGTGGATCATGAGTATATATCATCTTCTAATGCAGCCAAGGAATCCATTTGGAATCAAAAAATTGTCCAGGACCTCGATGTAGTACCTAGTAGTAAAGACCCAATCACATTTTATCCTTATAATACTTTAACAGTGGATCTTACAAAATATACAAGGTCACATAAATGGACAAATAATATACTCTATAAGTTTCACCACTTGACGGATTTTTATCAAATGGGTGAAGTTTCATCATGAAGATTACCAACAACAGAGAATAGAATGGACCCCTAAACTAAAGGCCTGTCTCATTTGAATCATGAGTATCATGTGAGAGTTATTAGTACTGAAGGTTGTTAGAATTTATATCTAGTAAAAGTGAGAGTCTATTGGAGTTATTGACTGAGAACCAACCTTTTTTTACTTTATGATAATATGTATTCATAGCTTTGAATATTAATAAACTATTTATTACATCACTATTGTTCTTCTATGTAACATTGTACATGATAATGTCCTAAAATTAATTGTCCCACTAAAAGGTCATAGGAGTTCCCTACTATGATGAGAACCCAGAATTGATAAGAAACTTTTATTTAATATATATTCTATATCCAAATGATATCATTTAAAGGACATAAATGATATAATTTATCAAGTGTGGTGACTCATAGGACATTGTAGAATCTTATCATAGTGTACTCCCTTGGTAATATCCAATGTAGGATATTATGAAAACAATACCCGCTAATAGGAAGTCCACATTTATATGTGTCATTGTATATTCCTATCTACAAGCATGTGTATTGATCCTTATACATTAAGATTATTATTAATGAATGTTGTAAGTTGTGTTTTTTGATGTATTGAAAAAACCGTGATGAAATATGTTCATGTTGAGGTAAGATACATTGGGTGCATCATGAGTAATATTAAAATAATGAATAATGAGAGAAGGGACCTTATATTCTTCAAAGAAAGTTTATATCTTATTCCATTTGATGGAAATGATATAGCTTAAATAAATCCCTGGCCATGATGTTCTATAGGAAAGTTTGATTTCTAAAAAGTCAAAGAAAGAGACATCGAGTATAGAGGTTGATGACACCAGCACACAACCTTCTTGATTAGAGATATCATGATAAATGGATTATATTAAACAATAATAATATGTATGAGGCATTTTGTCATTATGAAAATAAATTATTTTCAAATGGGTTCCTTGGCATTTTGTTAGATTATATCCTTGGAATTTAGGCTGCTTCACCTAATGCCACTGAGAAAAAGGCCTAGAGGGTTACACACTAAGTGTATCGAGAATCTCAGTTAAATAATATATTATTATTTATTATTTAACTAGTTTAGTAAATATTATTTCCACATATGATTTAAAAATAATTCATTTTTTCTTGATCGCATATATTTTATCCCAATTTATTTGAGAGAATATTATGTGAATAGAATATTTAATAAATATTATTTTCTTTTTAGTGAATATAATATTAATATATTTATTTAGTGAATATTGAAGTGATATTTATTTATTAAATAAATAGTAATTATTAATGGTTTGATAAATATTGTGGTGGAATTTAGGTATGGGATTTTAGGTTCGGTGAGAAATAGTATATATTGAAGATTATTTGATTAAATAATATTTAATTTAATTTTCAAGTTAGTCATATGTAGATGAAATAATAATATTATTATTTTTTTAGACATGGGGTTCTCCAAGGGATTAAATAAATATCGAAGGGAACTTGTGAAATTATTTATTTCCAAACCCTAGAGGTATATAAACCCAATTATATTATTTTTCCATTAGATCCAATTCATTTATATTATGAACAGCGATATCTGAAGATTATCCTCTAAAGACCTAGAGAGCTCCCTCTCTAAGAAATCTCCCAATAATGGAGAATGATCTTCCTCAGCCTCCAACTCTCAAGTCAAGAAAGATCAAGGATAATTATTTGGATGAAATTATCATGGTGATCAATGGTGAATAATGCAAGCAGTTGGATCTATCATGGAAGAACCCAGAGATTCCTAAAACAATCTTCCAAGATTTTTTGAACAGATGTTGATCATAACTAGAGGGAATCTTCTCTTGATTACTTAAACAAAATGATGGTATAATGTAGATATGTATTCAGATGAATAAATGAAAAAAAAATCACATAGTGTAATTCTCTAAAAAGTTAAATTAATTATAAATAATATGTTATGATCTTCTATCTGGTTCCAACATGTTATGAAATATCCATTTTCTTAGATTCAATTCCATTGATTAGAGAATTTAGTGTCATGTAGATCACAGATTTACCATCAATAATGGAAAAAAGAAAAATTGGGAACAACCCATCACACACTTCCACTTGATAAAAACCTTCAAAAATGACTTATAGATCATTGTCCTAAAGTATCAAAACAATCTAAATGTGTTTTCTCAGTTTTGAGTATGTGACATGTGTTTTGAACTAAAATGTCAATTTTAAATAAGGATACACTTGAAACCATATTAGTCACAGGGTGAATTATACTGATATTCCATTTATTCTTATATGTCACAAATGACTCAAGGATCATTTTTCTAAAGTATCAAAACAATCTTATTGTGTTTACTCGGTTTTGAGTATATCATGTGGCTTTTTTTACTAAAATGTCAATTTAAATTGAAAACAAAAACTTTAAGTTATAAGAGTCATATCATGTGTCATTTTTATATGATACTAATTTCAACACATCACAAATGAATTATGAATTTTTTTTTTGAATTATAAAGATAATTTGAGTGTGTTTTCTTAGTTTTTAGTGAGTAATAAACTTTCTTTGCTAAAATGTCAATTTTTAACTGATAACACACACTTTGAGTCATAACGAGAACACCATGTATCAAATTGAGGTGAAAATGATTCCTACATGTTATAAATGACTCATGGATCGTTTTTTTAAAGTATCAAAACAATAAAAATGTTTTTTCTTGGTTTTGAGTATGTGACATTTTTTTGAACAAAAATGTCAATTTTAAATAAAACAACACAATTGGAATCATACTGATCACACAATGCGTCATATTCATATGAGTTTAATTCCTTCATATCAATAATTACATAAGTATCATTGTCCTAAAGTATCAAAACAATCCGAATGTGTTATCTTTATTTTGGTTATATCATGTGTCTTTTTTACTAAAATGTCAATTTAAACTGAAAACATGAAATATGAGTCATACTGGTCATATCATGTATCATTTTGACACATGGTTGGTTCCTACATATCCAAAAAGACTTTTTAATTGTTTTCCTAAAGTATAAAGACAATCCAAGAAAAAATTTCTTGATTTTCAATGAATGACACATGTTTCGATCTGAAATGTCAATTTTAAACTGATAAAATACACTCTGAGTCATATCAGGCACACCGTGTATCAGGTTGAGGTGAATATTATTTTTACAAATAAAAAATAACTTTTGGATCATTTCCCTAAAGTATCAAAATAATAAAATTCCTTTCCTTGATTTTTAGTATGTGACATGTATCGTGAACTAAATTGTCAATTTGAAATAAAATGACACACTTGGAGTCATACCAGATACACCATGCATCAGATTGACATGTGGTTAATTCATACACATCAAAAATGATTTATGGATAATTTTACTAATTTATAAAGATAATATTAATGTTTTTTTTGTTTGGAGTTTGTCACGTGTCTTTTAAAAAAATGTCAATTTAAATCGAAAACATGCACTTTGAGTCATACCAATCACATTGTGTGTCAGTTTGATGTGAGACTAATTCCTACACATAAAAAATAAATTATGAATAATTTTCCAAAATTATTAATACAATCTGAGAATGTTTTCTCAGTTTTGAATAAGTGACACACATTTTTCACTAAAATTTCAATTTCAAATTGTTAACATACACTTTGAGTTATTCCTAGCTCACTGTATATCAGATTGAGGTACGACTAATTTCTACACATCACAAATGGCTTGTGGATAGTTTTCCTAAATTATCAACAAAATAAAAATGTGTTTTATCCATTTTGACTATGTGATGTTTGTTTTAAACTAAAATTTAAATTTTAAATAAAAAGACACAGTTGGAGTCATATTGATCAAACTATGCATCAAATTGACTCTTTATTGATTCCTACACATTAATAATGACTTAAGGATCATTTTACTAAAGTATTAAAAGAATAAGAATTTGCTTTTTTAGTTTTGAGTATTCCAAGTGTATTTTTTACTAAAATATAAATTGAAACAGAAAACGCATGGTTTGAATCATACCGATCACATCGTGTGTCAGCCTAAAGTGATACTGATTTATACATGTCATAAATGACTTATGAATATTTTTAATAAATTATCAAGAAAATACGAGTGAGTTTTATCCATTTTAGTGAGTAAAACATTTTTTGAACTAAAATTTCAATTTTAAACTAATAACAGACACTTTGAGTCATACTGGAGACACTATGTATCAAATTGAGGTGAGGATAATTCCTACATGTAGAAAATGACTTATGGATAATTTTTGTAAAACCCCTAGATTTTAAAAGTAAACCAAAATGCATGAAACATTTTTTAAGTAGATAGTTATAATTATCACTAAACATAATTTTTCCACCTATGTGATTTGAATTTCTAAAAACGGACATACACGATTGCAAACAATAAGTTATTTAGAGTCTGATAAGACCAACTTAATTTTTAGTGAAAAGTAACATACCATTATGAATAGTAATGTTACCCTTATGAATAGTAACATACCCTTATGAATAGTAACCTAAACTATGATATTATACATATAAGATTTATTTGAAGTTGTGATATACCCATAACTTGGAATAAGTAAATAAATGTTTTAAAATTGTTGGTTTTAAAATAAAATATTATTTTATTTAAAAATTATTTTAATCATATTTAGAAAATTATTTTCAAAAAATGGAGTTAAATTTTGAATTCTACACATCAAAAAATTGTTAGGGTGAACTTTTTGGATTTTTCTTAAATACTTGAATTTTTTATGAATAATAAAATACGATAATTTACTATAAATGCTAAATAAATGAATTATAATATCATCTGATGATGTATGGATTGTGTAAGACCATTATCTCAAGCTCACATGAAATATTTTATATTATTTTCTTGGAAACATAACTATTTCTTTTCTTGTGGAAAAATAATAAAATAATGATTAAAATAATGTAAAACTCCTCCTCTCCTCCTCTATAAATACCACCACTCCCCCCTCTTCCTCCCACACCTCTCAAACCTTTATCCTTGCCTAAGTTATTAAAAATACTCATCTAAAGACCCTTACCGATGTCCAAGACCTTATGGTATCACCAAAAGGACAAAACCAAGGGCCTCAAGAAGGATCTTAAGGAGAAGAGATCAAGTGGTAAACATCCTCTTTTGTTTTCTTTCTTTTCTTTTCATTTTCTTTTTTATTCTTCTTATTTACTCACCTACCCTTCTCCAAGATGCATGAATGGTCTATTATCTTACATATTCTTGATTTCATCGTGTTTATGGAAGATTCAACATTATACATCTTCTCCTCTCCCACTTATTCTAGAAATTAAAACATTGTCTATGATGTGTCGATTTACCAGCATCATGGTTTATGTGATTTCAATTTCCATTACTTATTTCAAGAATGGTCATGAAACTATTTTTATGTATGTATAAGATTATAATTTATCTATTATATCTTATATAAGGTTATGTTATCTTTTTTACACATGTTTTTAATTTACAAAACAAATATGTTCATTATTATCAAAGAACCACCAAAATGTTCTAAAAAATCATTAATGCTTTAACTAATAAATCATCTTAATAGAAGAATTAAAAATGATAAATGGTATAATTTATGGTTCTAGAAATATTTAAATATTATTACATTCCAATTTTGTAGTTTCACTTCCAGTCAACAAAAATATCCATTATGAACTGATTATGGAAACCATGCGAAGAACACACAAAAAAACAATGGAATTAACAAAATATTATTAATGAATGAGTGGAATGATGTCATAAAATGACCATGAAAGGAGTTATAAACATGAATATATTTATTTAAACTATTAATAACACTATTTTAACCTAATACATGAGGTTTAATCACATTTTAGGGAACTCAAACCCGAGTTAAGGGATCTTCTCTTTCACACTTTTATTCAAGAATCACTCCTATGTTATGATCATTAATTTTAAATTCCAAATGATTGTGTAGGTTTTATAACCTCACCAATACTGAAATTATAATATATTAATGATGAGATACCCCATTATACTTCATTAATCTATCCCATGTACACCCAATACCATGGTGAAAATTTGTAAGCGAATTATAAACCCAATTTCTATTCTTTGGGTTGATATAAAACTTCAAGGGTTTTTATCATGCTAAAATGACATGTGAAAGATAATTTGATTATATTGTGTTTTATTATTTTTATTTATATTATATATAAATATTCCCCTCATTTAATCAATTCTCTCTTCAATGTTATGGTATTTGTAAATGAATTTTCTCTTAAAATTCTTTTAGATGTCACCTTTATGTAATCCAAAGAGATTATTTGTTTAATTTAATGAGTGTTATATTCTGATTTCATGATGTTTTAATACTATAGTGCCACAATTATATGTTTTATAGTTATTTTTGAATAATATGTTTTTCATTATTTTGTGTGTGCAATGTTTATGTTCTAAGAGTAATTTTTACGAAAAGGGGGATTTTGAAAAGTGAATGTGTTTTGATCAAGTGTGTAAATGAGTTATGAAGTGAATTAATCATGATATGTTCCTTAGAAATTATTTATGTTGGGTCAAGCCCATTATAGCTCCCGATATGTTGGTTTGATCCCATTATAGCTCAAGATATGTTAGGTGAGCTCCGTTATAGCTCTCCAATACATTGATTACACTAGATATGGAACTTAACCAAAAGGTTATTACATGTGTAAGGGTGTATTTAATATTTATATGGTAAATATGTCCCAAGAAAACTATATTATGTCTCTATGCATATGTTTCTTTATGGTTATGGGTTTTGTTGGTTTTTATGCTATCACTTGACTAATGAATTTTCTCTTTATATACCTAACTAAGTTTGATACTCATCTAAAGTTTTTTTTTAAAAATCATAGGTTATAAGGATGGGTAAGAAAAATAATGGATTCATGATGTTTGATATGGAGTTTAATCAAAGAAATCGTGTTTTAAGTTTTAATGTTTAATATTTTTTTTAAAACAATTGATAGTGTTTTTTGTGGTATCCTCTTTGTATGAATGTGGTATGTTATGTTCATAAGTTATAATAATTATCTAAAAATATAAACCTAAAAGGATCCTCACTGTGTAATAATGTATGTTCTTGACTAAAATTAAAGATTAAGTAATATTATAAGGCCAGGTCCTTATAATCGGTGTCACAGGATGGTTTAGATATCATTAGGGGTTAGGATGATGTTAAGAGAGTAAAATAAATAATTTTTACTCCATGGTAAAATTGAAATTTTGTGGAATTTAAAGATTACTGTGTTTCTTCATCTAAGATATATCTGTTCGGAATGGTTTTCTGTAGAAGAAACAGGGATGCTGATGTTTGAAGACGCCAAGAGGTCGATGTCTATCCGAACCTGCAGCTTGGAATGGTGAAAATATGAACCAAGTAGTTTGTGACAGAAATGGATCTGTTGAATCGAGAAATAAATGGTGGTTCAATCCATGATAGATAAAAACATGATCTACCATAAAGAAACATGTACTATGTAGAGAATTTTATGAGGCAACATCCTCCATCATTCACAGGAACCACAGATCCAGTAATAACCAAAGTATGGATCAACACTATAGAAAAGATATTTGATTTCATGAGATGTTCTGAACGTCAAAAGGTAATACTATCCATTTACTTTTTGGAAGGTGAAGCTGATCAATGGTGGTCTATAGTTAAGAATACTAGGGAAAGAGATGATCTTGATAGTCTAGGATGGGATGATCTTAAGAGTCTTTTCCTGGAAAAATATATTTCTATAATGGTTGGAATCCAAATAAAGAAACAATTCTTGGATATATAGTATAAAGATGATGATTTTGTGGCATCATAAGAATCCAATTTTACAACTCTGTTTAGGTACATACCAGAATTTACTTGGGATTTTGATAGTAAAATTAATAAATTTTACTCTAGTTTGAAATAATTTTTCAAAGGGATTTGGATTCACAAGAGTTTAAAATCTATGATAAACTTGTTTGTTTTTCTAAAAAAAAGTGGAGATAGAGTTTTCTGACACCTATTTTCCTTGTGATGAAAAAAATAAGAAACAGCCAAGTTGGAAGGATTTGGGAAAGAATTCGTCAAAGAAATCTAGAGGTAACAAAATCAATTTCCCTTATTGTGAAAAGTGTGGTAAAAGTTATCCTGGTGGATGTCTTGTAAATTCGAGGAAATTATAACGATGTAGAAAGTTTGGACACATGTATCAGGAGTGCAAGGAAAGTTATCTGAAAAATAATGAGAAAATGATGGTGAGAATCTTTAACCATTAGGAATTTGTTCATTTTTCTAATGTTTTTCCGAGATAGTCACCCAGGCAGGAAATTAGAAAGATTGGAAGAAGAAGGGTGTGGAAAAATGATTTAAAACAACTACAACAGATATTGAGCCTTCAAATGAGGTGGTATCAGATACATTTATTATTTTTATAGATTTTGAAAATGTTTTGTTTGATTTGGGGTCTACATATTCCTTCATTTCTGAGAAATGTTTGGAAAAATTTGGGAATTCCACTTCAGGAAATGAAACCAGAACTCATTGTAAAAATACCTAGAGGAAATATTGTGGCAAAAAGAAATTATAAGAATATACCTATATTTGTCTATGGAAATTGTTTACTTGAAAACCATGTTGTTTTGCCTATGGTAGAGTTTGATGTTATTCTAGGTGTGGACTAGCTTTCTTTTTATCATGCTAAGATAGATTGCAAAGAAAAAGGAGTTGTTTTTTAGAAAGTGTTTCAAAAATTGTAAAATAATGTACACATACCGTTGATAAGATATCAGGAATCTAAGATACTAATAAAAGATATAAATGAAGGTTATATTGCTCATATTTTTAAAGAAAAGGGAACCATCTAGATTAATGATGTATCAGTGGTAAATAAATACCTAGATGTTTTTCCTAATTATTTTCCTGGAGTTATTCCTGATCAAGAGGTTGAGTTTACTATTGACTTATTTCTTAAGGCTAAGACAATTTCTAAACCCCCTTATCGAATGAATCAAATGGAACTTTTAGAATTAATAAATCAGTTGCAGGAATTATTAGATAAAGGCTTCATCCGACCTAGAACTTCACCATGCGATGCTTCTATTTTGTTTGTTAAAAAGAAATATGGTTCAATTAGACATTGCATTGATTATAGAAACTTGAATAATATTACTGTTAAAAAAATATCCTTTTCCTCATATTGATGATTTGTTTGATCAGATCCAGGGAGCACAATATTTTTTCAAAGGTAGACCTGAGGTCGGGGTACCATTAGTTGAAAGTAAAGGATGAAGACATCCCAAAGACTTTGTTCCATTCTTGATATGGTCATTATGAATTTGTAGTTAGGCCTTTTGGTTTAACTAATTCACCCACTGTATTCATGAATCTTAGGAATATAATATTTCATGAGTTATTGGATAAGTTTGTGGTTGTGTTTACTAATGACATTATGGTATATTCTAGAATCAAAGAAGATTATAAAAGACATCTAATGGTTGTTTTGAAAACCATAAAAGAAAATAAATTGTATGGAAAATTCAGAAAGTGTGATTTCTGGTTCTAACAGATTTATTTTCTTGGGAACATTTTTAATAATGATGGAACAACAATTGATCATACTAAAACAAAAGTGGTTGATTAATGGAAAAGACCTCAAAATGTTACAGAGATTCGTACTTTTCTTGAATTAGTATGTTATTAATGATGGTTTGTTAAAAACGTTGAATGGTTATCTAGACCACTGGATAAGTTAACACGAAAAGGTGTTAAATTTGTTTGGACATAAGAATGTGATTTTTTTTTCAGGAACTAAAAAAGAGATTGGTGAATGCTCCAGTTTTGGCATTGCCTTTTAGAAATGGTAAATTTTTCATATATAGTGTTTCTTCTTTGAAGGTTCTTGGTTGTGTTCTTAAGCACAATGATTAGGTAATTTCTTATGCTTTAAGAAAACTAAAACCTCATAAGTTAAATTATCCCACACTTAAATTGGAATTGGAAACTGTGGTTTTTTATTTGAAAATTGTGAGGCATCATCTGTATAGAGTAAAATTTGAAATATATACTAACCATAAAATCTTGAAGTATATATCTACTCAGAAAGAAATAAACATGAGATAGAGAATATGGCTGGAAATAATCAAGTATTATGATTTCATGATTCATTACCAACCTGGGAAAACAAACATAATGGCTGATGCATTAGTTCGTAAAATTAATTCTACATTAACAATGTTATGTTTGTAACATGATCCTTTGGTAAATGATTTCATAAAATTTGTCTTGGAAGTTGTTGTTGTAGGAAATTGCTCTATTTTGTTTTAGGTTTCTACACAGTCATCTTTGTCAGACAGAATAAGTCAAGCACAAGGGGAAAACAGGGAGCTACAAAAAAAGGTAAAATTGGTTAAAAATTGGTAAGTTGTTAGAATTTTACCTTGAGAAATATTGTTTTTTAATATTTGGAAAAAGGTTGTGTGAGAATTGTGATTCTCAGTTGAAGAAAGAATTATTATGTGAACCTCACATGTCTCCATTTTCAGTTTATCCTGGAAGCACTAACATGTATAGAGAGTTTAAGGAGTATTACTTATGGAATGGAATGAAACGAGATATTACTGATTTTATGATGAAATGTTTGACATGTCAACAAGATAAAGCAGAGCGGAAGTTACTAAAGGGGATGATTCAACCTTTTCCAGTGCCAGATTGGAAATGGGAGAATATATCAATGGACTTTATTATGGGACAACAAAAGAATTCTCAATTTAACAATGCAATATGGGTTGTTATTGATCTAGTGACCAAATCTGCATATTTTCTCCCTATTCAAGATACAATGTCTTTGGATCATCTTTCTCATTTGTACTATAATGATATTGTCAAGTTACATGGAATGGCTCTTTCCATTCTATCTGACCGGGATCCCAGGATCACTTCTAAATTTTAAAAGGGAATTTATAAGTCATTGGGAATAGAATTAAATTCCAGTAAAACTTTTCATCCTTAGTCAGATGGGCAGTCAGAACGGATGATTCATACTCTAGAGGATATGCTTCGACCCTATTCAATAGATTACCAGGAAATTTGGGATCAACATCATTCATTAGTTGAGTTTTCTTATAATAAAAGTTTTTCATTTTAGTATATAGATGGAAACTTTTGAGGCATTGTATGAGAAGACGTGTCAGACTCCAGTGTTTTGGGATGAAGCCAGTGAAAGAAATTTTATGGGGCCAGAATTAGTTGAAGAAGTTGTTGAGGAAGTAAAGATGATCTAGCAGAACATAAGGAAATATCAAAGAAGGGAGAAAAGTTATGAAAATAATATAATTAAGGACATATCTTTTGAGGTAGGTGACTATGTCTTCCTTAAAATATCCCATTGGAATAGTGTGATTCATTTTGCTAAGAAAGGAAAGCTAAGTCCATGGTTCATCGGTCCTTTTGAAATCTTGGAGAAAGTGGGACTAGTTTCATATTGATTGGGTGTCCTCTAAGTTTTTATTATGTACATAATTTTTTTCATATATTTCTGTTGAGAAATTATGTGCTAGATTCATCTCATGTTCTGAGCCTAGAAGCAGTTCGGTTGGAATAGAACCTTACTTATGAAGAGAGACCAGTTCAGATTCTTGATCGTAGAGAGAAAGTATTGCGAAATAAGGTAATGCTCTAGGTAAAGGTTTTTTGGAGAAACCACATGGTATAAGAATAAATGTGGGAATTTAAAAATGATATGAGAGAAAAGCCCCATCACTTGTTTAATAAGTAAATAAAATTGCAAACATACATGTTGGAAATCACTAAGTTATTTAGAGTCTAATAATACCAACATAATTTTGTGAATAGTAACATACACTTATGAATAGTACTATTACCCTTATGAATAGTAACATACCCTTATGAATATTAAGATCACTTATGATAGTATACATATAAGATTTATTTGAAGTTATGATATACCCATATCATGGAATAAGTAAATAAATGTTTTAAAATTGTTGTTTTTGGAATAAAATATTATTTTATCTAATAATTAAATTAATAATATTTATAAAATTATTTTAATAAAATGGAGTTCATTTTTATATTCTACACATCAAAAAATGGTTAGGTTGAATTTTTTGGATTTTTCTGAAATACTTGAATTTTCAATGAATAGTATAATATGATAATTTACGATAAATGCTAAATACATAAATTATGATGTCATCTGCCGATGTATGGATTATGTAAGACCATTATCTCAAAATCACATGAACTTTTTTCAATTTTTGGTCTTGTAATCATAACTATTTCTTTTCTTGTGGCAAAATAATAAAATAACGATTAAAATAATGTAAAACTCCTCTCCTCCACTAGAAATACCACCACTCCCCCTCTTCCTCCCACACCTCTAAAGCCTTTATCCTTAACTAATTTTAACCAAATACAACCTAAATCCCCTTCCCATGTACAAGACCTACTGGTATCACCAAAATTCCAAAACTAAGGTCCTTAAGAAGGATCTAAAGAATAAGAGATCAAGAGGTAAACATCCTTTTTTGTTTTATTTCTTTTGTTTTCATTTTCTTTTCTATTTTCTTATTTCCTATCCTGCCCTTATAGAAGAGGAATGAATGATCTAGTGTCTTACATATTCTATATTTAATCATGATTATGTAATATTCACCATTATATATCTTCTTCCTTCCCACTTATTCTCGAAATTAGAATATTTTCCGTGATGTGTCGATTTACCAACATCATGGATGATGTGATTTCAATTTATTTTACTTCCTTAAATAATGGTCCTGAAACCATTTTTATGGTTAAACTAGATTATAATTTATGTATTATATCTTATATAAGTTTCTGGAATATTTTTCTACACATTTTTTTAATTTACAAAACAAAATGAGTTCATCATTGTCAAAAAACCACCAAAATGATCTAAACAAACATCATTAACTGTTTAACTAATGAATCATCTTTATATCAGAATTCAAAATGATAAATATTATAATTAATGGTTCTATAAATATTTAAATACCATTCCACTCCAATTATGTAGTTTCACTTCCAATCGTTAAAAATATCCATCATGAACTGATCATGGAAACCATGTGAAGAACACACCAAAAAACAATGGAATAAACAAAATATTATTAATGAATGGGTGGAATGATGTTATAAAATGATCATTAAAGGTGTTATAAACATGAATATGATTCTATAAAATATTAATAAAACTATTTTAACCTTCATACATATGGTTTAATCACATTTTATGGAAGTCAAACTCGAGCTAAGGGATTCTCTCTTTCACACTTTTATTCAATAATCATCCCTATGTTATGCTCTTTAATTTTCAAATAATAATGACTATGTATGTTTTTTCACCTCTCTCATACTTAACTTGTGATATATTAATTATGATATACCCCATTTCAATCTCATTAATCCCTCCCTTGTACACTCAATAAAATGCCAAAATTTTGTAAGTGAATTCAAAACCCATTTTCCGTTCTTTGGGTTAGCCTACAACTTCAAGGGTTTTTTTTTCATGAAATGATGAATTTTAAAATTTAATTTGATTATATTATGTTTTATTATGTATATTTAAATTATATATACATATCCCCCTTATTTAATCAATTCTCCCTTCAATGTTATGGTATTTGTAATGGACTTGTCTCTTAAAATCATCTTAGATGTATCCATTATGAAATCAAAAGAGATTGTTTATTTTTTTTATGATATGATTGTTCTCTTTTGATTTCATGATGTTTTAATAATACAGTGACTTAATTATATTTTTTATAGTTAGTTTTGAATAATTAGGTTTTCATTATTTTTTTTTGCATAATGTTTATGTTCTAAGAGAGATTTGTACGAAAAGGGGATTTTGAAATGTGAATGTGTTTTTCTCAAGGGTGTAAATGAGATATGAAGTGATTTATTCATGATATGTTCCTTGGACATTACTTATGTTGATTTGAGTCCATTATAGATCAATATTTTTTTTTGATCCCATTATAGATCAATATATGTTGGGATGAGCCCATTATAACTCAAGATATGATGGGTGAGATCCATTATAGCTCTCCAATGCATTGGGTACTCCAGAGATGGAAGTTGACCAAATGGTTATTGCATGTGTAATGGTGAATGTAATAGTGATATTGTAAATATGTCCCAAGGAAACTACAATATGTTTATATGCATATGTCTCTTTATGATTATGGGTTTTATTGGTTTTTATGCTATCACTTGAATAACATTTTCTTTATTTATATCCCTTATTGAGTTTTATACTCATTCCATATTTTTAAAATGTTTTCACAGGATATAAGGATGGATAAGAAAAATAATGGAGTCATGATTTTTGATAGGAGTGTTGGCAAAGGAATCATGTTTTCAAATTTAATTTTAATATTTTAAAAAAATTCATACCTTTTTTAGTGGTATACTCTTTGTATGAATGTGGTATGTTATGTATGTAAGATATCCTAATTCTCTAAAACTCTAAACTAGAAAAGATCCTCAATGTGTAATAATGTATATTCTTGACTAAAATTCAATATTAAGTGACGTTATATGGATGAGTCCTTGTAATGTTAATAATGTATCAAAATAATCCAAATGGTTTTTCTTGGTTTCGATTATGTGGCATGTATTTTGAAATAAAATGCCACTTTTAAATAAAAATAAATGATTGGAGTCATACCAATCACACTGTGCATCACATTTATGTGTGGTTTATTCCTATATATAAAAAATGATATAAGAATCATTATCCTAAATTATAAAGATAATATGAATGATTTTTCTTATTTTTATGTATGTCAGGTGTATTTTTTTACAAAAAAAATTAATTTAAACTAAAAACATGCACTTTGAGTCATACTGGTGACATTATATGTTAGTTTGATGTGAGACTAATTCCTACATATTACAAATAACATATAAATAATTTTCAAAAGGTATCAATATAATAATAGTTTTTTTTCTTAGTTTTTAGTGATTGACTAACATTTTAAACTATAATGTCAATTTTAAACTAATAAAACACACTTTGATTCATAGTAGGCACACCATGTATCAGATTGAGGTGCAGCTGATTCCTACACATCAAAAATTACATATAGATAATTTTACTAATGTAATGAAAAAATATGATTTTTTTATCTTTTTGGATAATGTGACGTTTTTTAAACTAATTTGTAAAATTTAAACTAAAAACATACACCTGGAGTCATATCGGGAACACTATATATTGGATTGAGGTAAAATTGAATCATACAAGTAAAAAATGACTTATGAATCATTTTACTAAAGTATCAAAACAATATGAATGTGATTTCATGGATTTGAGTATGTACCATATCTTTTGAACAAAATTTTTAATTTTAAACTAAAAACATAAATTTGAGTCATACTAGGCCTATCGAGTAGTGGATTGAGGTGTAGTTTATTCTTACACATCACACCATGTCAGTTTATTATATAATTCTTTCATAATTTGGGGTTATATGAAAATATTAATTTTTGATAAACTGGAATGCTGAATACATTTCTGAATAAATGGAATAGTGAATCATCCTGATTTCATCATCCTTATTGAGTTCATGATCATAGTACGTAAGTAAATCATTATTGTTAAAGACTTAATCTATATTTTTTTTCTCTGGTCATTTTTTTCTCTGAATAGATCCTAAATTCTTTAAAGAAAAATAAATATTGATGAATTTATTTCATCACAATCTCTGTGAAAATTAACAAAATAAGTATCTAATTAAAATTATAAAGAATTAACAAATAAATGTTAGATAAAATGATGATAAAATTAATGAAATAAGTAATAGGAAGTCTCCTCTTCATGATGTCTATACACATTCTAAAACCATGTATTTTTCTCCATTTTTTTTCTAAACAAATCTATTTCCACTTTTTAATATGAGGGCTATCAACAGTTCTGGTAGTATTAGAAAAATATAAATAAAAAAAAGGATTAATAAATTTTTAAAATGAAATTATAATCATCACCAAAAATACCTCTTTATAGATTCTAGTTTGTCAATGGAATGCGATATCTTTCATAAAATTTCAAATACAATAACCCCAATATTGTTTATTAGTTTGTTTCAATAATTGTAGAAACATTATGAAAAATTAGTAATCTGTTTTGATATATGTTTTGATAGTGAAATATTATTATACATACCCAAATAATTATCCAATTATATAAGTGGATATGATTATTGTGCTCATGGACTATCCTCAGTCCATTATTTTGATGATATTTAAGCACCACCCAATCATAATGGAATTTTCATTAAAAAATAATATAAAATGTATAACTCGAATTTTATTTGTAAGATGTTTCATGCAATGTATTTCAAATCGATAAACCTCATCATGTGTGGTCAGTTTGTCAGATACCCATGCATTGAATCCATAAAACCAATCTTTATAGTATATAAATTTATTGTAATGAGTAACAAATGCTGCCTAAAAAATAAAAAGGAATAAGTAATAAAAGGAATGAAAAAAAATATTTTATATGATTAAATTGTAGAGCTTTACCACTATATCATGGGTATCATGAAGTGTATGTCATCTTTAAGTATACTTTCAAACATTGTGGCTAGTTTTTTCATCGTTACATCATATTCCTTCAGTTCAAATGAGAATTTTTTGGTATAAGTGATGTGAGGACTAATGAGTCCAAATTTATTCACATGGGTTTTTTCTATTCAAAGTGTATTGATATATAAATCTGAAAAAAAATATGAATAGTATTTAAATATAATTAACATATTAGATTAGATATTGGATAAAAAAAATTTGAAAACACACATCATGTATACATTTACCACCAAGACTCATATCCATTTATGTTTGAGGATTTCATTTATATTGTAAAGACTAGATAGTTTGTAATGGTATATCAGTAATTTTATTCTTAAAAATCAATTATAGTCATATCACCACTTTTTAACATTTTATATGTATGAACCTTTAATGTTTGTAAATATGGAAGTTAAAATAGTGGGATAAAGGCGCATTCTAAAGATCTTTTTGATTGATTGGTTGATCCTTTAGATTATTTTGATATGATTTTCCATTTCAACCCATTCTCTTTATCCTTCTATAATAACATTTATTGGTTCATTCCATTTTTTGTCAATTTTTTAAATGTTTTTAATATAAATTAAATTATAATTGAATACCACCTTTTTTACATGTATTTTTACAAGATCAAACAACCATGCTACGAAAGTTCCAATAGAAAGTGCGAACTTATGAACACCCATATCATCAAGTAAAACAAGTAAATCAACATTATTCTCATGGGTTATATGAATCCATACTCTCACATGAATTTTTTATAGTTGTTTTTGGTATAGAATATATCCTTGGATATTTTACATTGTACCCCTTTAAACAAGTTGATGGATGGGTACTGATAGATATAAATCAAAACTATTTTTACAATGTAGAATATTAGTACATGAAAGGTATAAATTCATTTCAGATTCACATTAAATAAAAATAGTTATAAAAAAATTGATTACCTCGTGTAAGGAAGTCCTTTGAGGAGAATGGATCATCTCAAAGATGGTGGGGGTGGGGTGGGGGGGATCTTCACATGGTTGTTCTTGTTTTTTTGTTTCTTCTATTTGATTGCTTCTAATAAATTTTATAAAACCTCAAACTAGAACGTTATTATTTCTTATAGATCAGCTAATCGTGCTTGTATATCTTTAATTTTATTTCACTTATCCTCATATTTATTTTTTATCAAAATATGTTCAAGGTGGAATCCCAAAACATGCACCTTTGATGTATCCATATTTTTATAGCTGCTTCAAGGCCATTGATAGTATCCATTAATTGAATATATATGATGATGATTATTGTGTATAAGTCAAATAAGTATATAAAAAATAAATAATTATTATTATTTAATACCAGTTTAAATAAAAAAATATTTATTATGCCATACTTATACATGCTTCCCATATTGTTTTTTGTTTTCATATATTAGTATCTCATATTTATTTACATGATCCTCCTTCCATAGCACATGATGTGGGGTGGAATTGGATTTGGATTTTGATTCATCAATTTGCATATAAATAAAGGAATATAATTATGTTTTTGTTTCATATCACATAAAATTATTACTATAGATTTAAAATCTATACCATTATTTCAAGTAAAGCATACCCCATCCTTTCTTTATAGTAGGGGTACATTGGTTTTACTTCATGATAATTATTTTCATCACTCATGTGTTGTTTTATAAAATAATTATTCTTAATAAAAGTGATTAATAAAAAAAATTTCAAGAAATGAATTACCAATCCTAATATACCTGAACAATTGTCTCCTCTTGATGACCAATAAATTAATTCTACATTTCTTAGTTTATCAAGTGTGTATAAATCTATGGTTTTTGTGGGTTTATTTTCCTTTCATTATCTCTGAGATGATACTTTATAAGAATTGTTTGAAATACACTTTGATCCTTTCTTGAGAGAATTAATACAAAATTCATTCTACAATCATCTAGTATAAATGTACCCTATACAGGATAATGAAGAGTAAATCAACATCTCATTATTTTATTTAGTAAATTAAAGAAATTATATCATCATGTTACCATAATATCTTCCCAAATTAGTGTCTTAGTCATAGGAACGACATTGATACATGAATCTACATCAACTGACATGTGTATTAGAGGGGAGAGCCAAATGTAACTACTGAATGTGGTCTTTTGGGGGTTAACAGGTTGGTTGTGTGAAATCCATCAAACCTCGAATTTAATTCCTTTTTTTCTCACCTTAATATTTTTTAACACTACCCCACTATTATAATTCTATTTTTTCTAGGATTCATTTTTTTAACCATTTACTATTTATTTGGATTCAACATTATCAATAAGTTGTTCCTATAGATTGGTATCATAGGTATATGTAGAAACTTAATGCTCTTCTGCATTGAGAGAATCAACATATTAAGAAAAATATTGTTCCTCAGTATTGGAAGCATCAACATATTCATCAGTCATTGTCTAAAGAAGTGTTTTAACATTTAATTTAGATTACATAAATACAATAGTGAACATATAATAATATGAGGTAATTAAATGTATATTACAAAATATATAACTTGATTGTTGAACACTTTTTTTAAAGTTTAAAGGAATTTGACTCCTCTATCAAGTAAAAATTTCCCCTCATTGTGGTATCATATGAAATAAAATCTCTTATCTACATTTAGACTTCCATGAAATTATTACGACATCCCAATAAAAGGTTCATACTTTGTTGAATTTTCATCGAACAATTTAGTTGTTTTTGTAGATAATAGAAAAATTGTACACTTTAATTTTTTAGGATCTGGAATATAAACTACATGTACTTCCTATGATTCCTTTACAAATGGTTATTATTTATACCCTTCCTAACTAATGTCCACTTTCACGATCCTCAATTCATAGATTTTAACTAAACTCCTTTTATCAACCCAATTTCATCGAAAAAATTCACTTATAATATTGTATAATCCAACTCCCATACTTTTTTAATGATTCCAAACAATAACATATTTTCATAAATTAGATTTCTATCCTTGGTACTAGATACAGGAATTGCTTCAGCCATAAGTATAACTATAACAACCCAAAACCCTCACTGTTAGATCCAATGATAAAATCATAAACATTACATTTACATCATTAATACTGATGAAGGTGACCTATTTTTTTACATAAAATCATTTCAATATCAAAATGACAAAATTTGGATCACTTAAATTCTCAAAGAAATTTTATTTTTATATTTTTAGAGAATTATGAAAAAAAAATTACATAAATAATACCCATGTGTTTAAATGAGAATTTCTCCCACTTAACCCATATTTTCTAATTTCAAATTAAGTCATCATCATCATCCATATGAAACCCTTCAAGACATAATTCATTCCACATCATTTTTGATAAATTGTGGAAAATAAAACATATGAAGGGTGAGCTAAAATACTCAGTAAGGGTAAACATAAAAATTAACAATTAAATGTCATCATTGAGAATAATAAGCACATAATGGTATGATGGAATAATCATAGTGCATGAGATAATAAAAAATTACTCATACCCCTCAATACCTAAATCATCAATCAGGAAACATGGAATTAGGATTTAACATGGGGAATATTAAAAAGAATAAAAAATCATGAGCCATCTGATATCAACATTGACCAAAGGAAACATTATAAACCCATGGTAAGTATAGATAAAAGGTATCAGTATCCGAAAAAATCATCATAATAGAACCCATACAGAAACCTTACAACTAGAATAACCATATAGATAACTTCTAATATGATTCTCCAGAGAACATTATTATTACCCAATTCATTGGAGCTCTATCTAGGGGAACCCATTATATAAGTTATAACAATCTCACCCAATGCTATTTGGGAGCAGCCATCATATACACTATAATGGGATCACTCGATGCTATCTAGGGTCTCCCATAGTATAATTTATAATGGGATCATGTGATTCTATCTGGGTGCATCCATCGTATAAGATATAACAGGATCACCTTACTTTGTGTGGGTGCTCCAATCATATAAGAAGTGTCCAAGAACCACATAATGAATATATTACATAGATATATCCTTTCATCACAAAACTCATAAGATAACTATTATCTATTTTATAACATGATTAACCCATATAAAATAAAAGGGTTTCATGAAAATATCTTTAAAACATGATAAACCTATGGAAAAGAAATTGAGTGCAATGAAGTATCATTGAAATAATCTAAATCCAATCAAAAAAATAAGGATGACATAATTAAAAAATATCCCCATTGAATTATAAGTAGAAATGAGGTTTATTTACTTTGATGAATGGATATACCATTAAAATATCATTAAATACCTTTTGAGGAAAATAACCTTTCATTTTTAAAATTATTTTTTTACAATAATATTTCAAAAAATATTATGAAAATATTATTCTTTTAAAAAAACCTTGGAAGCATATAAAGGAATATTTAAAATCATTTAATACATTCCTTGAAGAATATATCTGTTCAATTTTGGAAAAAATATTTTTTAAAAACATAAAACATTTTGAAAATAGTTATCTTCAAAAAATAACCTTAAATAATATAAATTATTATTAAAATAAAATAATGGTCATGGGGGAGTGAAAGTCTATTCGTTTCATACATGTTTGAACAAATATTCCTTTCATGTTTTCAGTAAAATCCAAATGAGCGTTGTTTTTTAAAATGACATGAAGGTTCCATTAAAAAAAATTATAAAAAGTAAAAAAAGGTAAAAATTTCATTAATAAATCATTTAATTAATGTTAAAAATAATTTTTAAAATATAGTTTTGTAAGAAAAAAGTGTTTTTGACAGAAAAGAGAAATAAATACATTTTTTATAAAAACATTATTTTGAAATCCTGAGTACATAAAGAGATAAAAATAAAGGAAAAATATATATTCTATTGAAATAAACAGAAGATAATAAAATTAATGATTTTATTTAGATATGTATCATATTATTTGATCATTGGAAATATAGTCATAATTAATCTTAATAAATGATGAAATTGTAACATAAATACTTTACCACTTTGTTAACTTTAACACGTAAACCCCATGAAGGAATAACATTAAAAAAACATAAAATATCACAAGGAAAAATAAATTCATGATATTACATGTGAAATGGTCTATATATACACCTCATTAAATATAATAGGGGCATAACATATCCATATATCTTAAAGAACAAAAATTGAGACTAAAATCCCTTACTGTTTTGGTAACTTTGGAATCGTAAACCCCATAAAAGAGAGATAATCAAATACACATAAAAAATAAAAATGATTTTAATTATAAATATAATAAATTAAATTCATGGTTAGTATATCCACCACATAAATAAATAGTTTTTTAATATGTTGTATGTCAAATATAAGTAAACGTTTTGACGGAAATCCCTTACCTCGATTCCAGACTTTCCATGCATGTCCTTTAACAATTGTATAATAAGATTATATCAATTATATTATTTATTAAGCAAATTTTATAGGTTTAATACCTTATACATAAATAATTTATTTTATTTCTTTATAAAAACATATTTTAATACTTAATCGGTTAAGTTCACATTGGGTGTTTTATGGACATTCTGTTCAATGTTTCAAAATATCTTCTGTGTGTTGACCATAATGAAAGCTGTGATTATTTCAACATATAGAAAATAATAATAATGAAATATTAATAATATTTAATAATAAATTATAAATTTAAAAACAATAATGAAAAATAATTATTAAAAATTAACTACATTACAATCATGTAGACAGTAGGTCGTACATACGCATGAGTAACATTTCCATTTTCAATGATCATTATGGAAAGGAGGTAAGCAATATTTTATATTTACATAATATCTAAAATATTATATATAACATATTATTTCATTAAATGTACTTATATATTTATAGATATACATCATCCATGTTGTGTAGGGATGAAAAGAGAGTCACATCACTTCGTGAAGGTGGTAGTCCACCGTACACGAACAACAGTGTTGTTTTTCAATGTAAGAAAGAAAATGTTGTATTATATTTTAATAATGAATTTTTTTCAAAAATATCATAATTAATACATTTTTATCACAAATATTTACTAACTTTATCTTCATTACCTTCCATGTAAAACGTTAGTGAAAAATGAATCACATCACTTCGTGAGGCAGTAGTCTGTTGTACAGTTGAGCAACGTTATAATATCCCATAGAAAATAGAAATTAAATATATATATATGATATAATTAATCAATAAGTATAATTATATTATAAAAATAATATATATACTTTATAACCATCATTATACCCAACCATAAGAGGTGTTATGAAAAAACAAATGACATCGGTTCGTTAGTCCGTAGTCCGCCGTATACATGAATGACGATTTTGTAACCCATTTGATGGAAGTAGTGATGTTTTTTAGCCCTGAAATAAAATAAATACATATTAGTATATTTAATATAATAATTTTATTATATAATAATTTTTATTAATTATTTAATGGGTTGGAAAAAGAAATAAAATAAAAATTATTCTTGAAGAACATTACCTCTTCTTTGGGTAACCTCCTTAGGTTTGCACAAAAATCCTTAAAAGGTTGTATTTTTTCCCAAATTAAGAATTCTAGGATTACTGATTGTAAGTTTTTAAGTTATTTTATTAGTTTTTATCAACACAAATTTCTTTATATGTGTGGATAAGTGATGGGAGTTAGTGCCCTTTTATAATTGGAGTGGAGTGGCATTTTTTTAAATACCCCAAAGTATTCAATAATGAGAGACCAATCACTCCTAATTCGGACAAAAAATTAATAAATAATGTAATTGAGTGATTATTTGGTCGATTTAAATCTGAAACACACAATATAAACACATTTTTTATGAAGTTATTCCTTAGCCTTTAGGTTTACTCAATTTTACCCTTTTAGTTTTTTCCATAGTAACTTGTATCCTTTTATTTTCCTAGGTAATTTTCCTCTTAAGAAAAAAATTAAAATGATATTTATTACATTATTTATATCATATTATTATAAATATTAAATAAAATTTAGTAAATAAAAATTCTAGGTGTGTGGAAAATTAATTTAACACAGACACATGTAACGCACAAAACCTTGTTTTGACCTTAATCGTTGTAATTAATTTTTATTATATTTACAAATTATTATGAAAAAAATTAAGTTGAAATTATTATATAATATAAATTATTATAATTAAAAAAAATGGAATCTATTTTACCAAATTCAACTCACAGAATTGAAAAAAATTAAATTCAAAACAAAACCTGTAAATGCAATGAAAAAGTAAATTTTCAAAAAGTGTATTTTTCAAGAGAAAGATGATTCTATGTTAAATATATTACTAATAAAAATAATTTTATGAATATAAATTAATATTTATTTATATATAATATAAAAATTTAATTTAAAAGATTTATAATTTTGTATTATCTTAGTTAATTAAAATGGATAGACATAGTGCATTTTAAAAGAGTTTTAAGAAAAATATTGTTTTTAAATCCAAAAACAAACTTTTGATAAAATCCAAAATAAATTTGATTAAAAATTAACTAAGAAAATTAAATATAACTAAATAATACTTATGTTACTTTAAATCATTTTCAAAATATAATGCGACTTTTAAATTACTTAATTTATTTAAAATAAATTACATTTTTACAAAAAAAATCTGTTTTTTATTATTTTTCAGTAAAAAATAAATGTTTTCAAAAAATATAAAAAATTAAATTATATTATATTTTGATATGAAAGTTTAAAAAATAAGGTTCACTTGATAAAATAAATTTTAAAAAATTTCAAAAAAACAATTTTTTAATTAAAATAAATACAAATCATTTTTGAAAAAACATATTTTGGAATAATAATATTAGTTTAGTAAAATTTTATTGATTATTTACTAAAAATTTAACAATAATTTATATTGAGTAAGAAATATATATATATCATAAAGTAGTTAATACTATTCATACCTATCAATTTAACGGCTAGGTTAAAATGGTTATATATATCATGGGTCGTTTAAGCTCGGTGTTGCATGTTGAATACGTCATCGAACATGAAAACATGAGAATTTTGTTTAATAAAATATATCAAAGGAATGAAATTTATTTTTAAAGTAATGTATTATAATTTCTTAGTGAGTTACATTCTTATCTATGTTCATTATTGCATGTCATTTACGTTGTCGAACATAATTTTCCTCTTTTAAAATCTCAGGGTGTTACATCCTCCCCATTTTATAAAATTAATCCTCTCAATTATAACCTTATATCATTAATAAAAGGTTTGATATTTGACAATACCTTAATTGTAAACCAACATTGCACAAATCATTAATTAATCATATTTTTTATAAAAGTGAAAGGGAAGTATGAGGGTCATTTGGAATAACACATACTAGGTTTCCAAATAGAAGAACATATGTGGGAAGTGAATATGTTAACATGGAAGAAAACCAAAAAATAATTTTTGTTTGTGATTTAGATCATTGATAAAAAAACATAAATGAATGATAAAAAAAATGTTAAGGGAATCAAAATTAGAAATTTTTAATGATTTAGAAGACCATCTGATTCAATGGATATGAATTTAATAGGATAAAATGTTTGTTTGAAGATCCTTTTCTAAAGTTTAGGAGTTACTTTTCCATATATACTGTGAACATAAGGAAATATACTTCATTGATGAGTGTTATTTCATCAGTTTGTCAATTTCCATCATAATCTCATCTTCTCCTCAAAATTATGATTATTCATGATGAATTTTTAATGTCCAGAGCTCTAAAAACTTTTAAAGGATGATATAACCATAAAATGTATAAAAATATATTCCAACTATATTTTTTACTTTTAAAAAAACTAAAATGTTTAGTGCATGATAATATAATTTCCAAAATGGATAAACCTTCATATCATTAATCTCAAAAATTCAATAGTAATTCCCAATGGTCAAACTAAATCATACATAAATAACCTCAACATTTAAGAGTGATTTTACCTAAAATGTTGTATCATAACTTTCATCTTTTAGTCCCAAAAATATTTATGTTTTTTAAATAACATTAATCACTTAGTCACCAAATTACTTTTCAATCCCTTAGCTATCTATATGATAAAATAGGTGTTCCCACAACTACCACACAATCCATGATTATATAAACCATAAAGTTTATCAATACCTTAAAACTAATTTCCACTAAATGTAAAGGAATACTTCACATTAAACTAATTCTTTACAAATAATTCAACAGAATAAAATTTATCCTAAAGTTTCATTAATCACTTTAAGATCTCATCATTTAAAGCCTCAATGAGCTGTCTAAATATATTAACATGTGATTAACCTTAATCTTATAGAACTAAGATAGTATCTATAACTCTTAATATAACCTCTCATAAAGACATACTAATCTACAAAGTTATCAAAACCTCCCTCTAATACCAACTATAATTGCCGAAAACCTACACTCCTGGATCTAGTTTTGAAATCCTAGACTTTGTATTTACAACTTTGATACCAATAATGGTGAACCAATTTTTTCCAACATAAAAAATAAAATTTTGGGTCAATTACAATCTAAAGGACCTTTTAGGTTTAGAGTTTTATAGAATTAAGAAAAACTCTCACATAAATAATATCTATTTCATTAAATGTTAATTTCTCCAACATAACCCAAATTTTTTTAGTTCCCATTAAGTCATCATAATCATCCATATTAAACCCCTCTAGACATAATTCATTTTATAAAATTCTTGGTAACCTAGGGAAAAGAAAAAATAAGAAGGGTGAGATAAAATTCTTAGTAAGTGTAAACATAAACATTAAAAAGTGAATGTAATAAATGAGAATAAGAAGTGCATAATGGTATGACTACATAATAAGAGTGCATGAGAAAATCATAAAAGAAATCATACCCATCAATACCTTAATCATCAATCATGAAACATGGTATAAGGATTTAACAAGGGAAATATTTCAAAGAATCAATAAACATGAGCCTAGGGATGTAAACATTGATCAAAGGAAACATTATAAACCCATGGTAAGAATAGATAAAATGTATTGGTATCCCAGAACAACATTATTATAGAACCCTTACAGAACCATTAAAATTTGAATAACCATACAGATACTTTTAATATGATTCTATATAGAAAATAATCATTACCCAATACATTATAGTGATATATGGGTGCACCCATCATATATTCTATAATTGGCTCACCCTCTAAAATCTGGGAGCACCTATCATATAATCTATAATGCGCTCACTCGACACTATCTAGATGTACCCATCGTAAAAGCTATAATAGGCTAACCCGACAATATCTGGCCACATCAATCATATAATATATAATAGGATCACCTGGTTCTATTTGGTAACACCCATCATATACACAATTTTAAAGAACCACGTCATTAACATAGCACATAGAGCTTTCATTTCATTATAAAACTCATAATATAACCATTATCCCTTTTATAACTTAATTAACCTGTGGAAAAGAAATGGGTTGAGTAAAAATCTCTTTGAAACATGATTAAACCATAAAAAAATAAATGAGTTCCATAAAAATATTTTTGAAACAATCATAATCCATCCAATAAAATAATGAGGATTACATCATTAAAAAATATCTCCATTGGAGCATATGTAACAACAAGTATTGTAGACATTGATGAATGGAAATACAATTCAAATAAAATTAAACAAATTTTGAGGAAAATAGCCTTTTAATTTGGAAAATAATTTTTTTATAAACTAACAGTTCACAAAATATTTTTAAAATCATTTTTGTTGAAAACAACCATAGAAACATGGAAAGTAATCCTCGAAAATTATTTAAAATATTTCTTCAAGAAAATATCCTTTCCATTTGGTAAAAACAATTTCTTAAAAACATAAAAATATTTTAAAATATTTTTCATTGTAAATAAACTTGAAAAATTATAAAGTAATATTCAAAGAAAATAATTATCATGGAGGAGGTAAATTTAGTTCCAGTCATATATGTTAAAACAAATATTCCTTTCACATTTTTGGTAAAATCCAAACTAGCATTCTTTTAGAAATGACATGAGTATTCCTTTCAAAAAATCGTGTAAAAATCAAACATGGGTAAAAATGAATTTAATAAATTATTTTAAAAATTATAAAAACATTATTAAAACCATTTTCACAAAACATGGTTTTGGAAGAAAATGGGGTTTTGAACAAAGAGAGAAATAAAGTTGATTTTTCATAAAAACCATGTTTTAAACTATTGAGTACATAAAGAGAGGAAAATAAATGTAAAACATATATTCTAATGACATAACCGAAGGATAATAAAATTCATGAGTTTTTTTAGAGATGGATTATTGTATTTGATCATTATAAAAAAATCATTAACAATCCTGATAAACGATGTGATTGTAACATAAAATATTTACAACTTTGGTAACTTTGAAACGTAAAACACATGAAGGAATATCAATAAAAGAAACATGAAAAATCATTAGGTTTAAATATATTAATGGTATTATTTTTCAAAGGGGATTTATATACACCTCTTAAAATAATAAAGGAGAATAACATGACTATAAGTTTCAAAGAAGGAAAATTGACAGAAAAATCCCTTATCGCTTTTGTAACTTTTGAACTGTAAATCCCATGAAAGAGATATCATATAATGGATATGTAAATCAAAATAATTTTAAGTATAATCATCATAAAATATATTAAAAGGTAGTATATACACCACATAAAATACCTAGGTGGTGAATATGGAATGTGTATCACAAAAGTAAAAAGTGAGATAGAAATCATTTACCTCAACTCCAGAAATTCCACGCATGTCCTTTAACTCTTGTATAATAAGATTATATAAATTATATTATTTATTAATAAAATTTTACTTGTTTAATAACTTATAATTAAATAATTTATTTTATTTCTTTACAATTCAATATTTTAATATTTATTCAATTAAGTCCACATCGGGTGTTTTGAGAACATTCAGTTCATTATTTAAAAATAACTTTGGTTTATTGACCATGGTCAAAGTGGTAATTATTTAAACATATCAATAATAATAATCAGGAAATATTTATCATTTTTATTCATTAATTATACTTCTAAAACAAATAATAAAATATGGTTATGAAAAATTAACTACATTACGATTTGGGAGATGGTAGGTTGTATGTACACATGAGTAACATTTCCATTTTCAATGATCATTATAGAAAGGAGTTAAGTGATGTTTTATCTTTAAATAATTTTAATCATCACATATTTAAAATATTATTTCTTTAAATATAATTATATATATCATCCGTGTAGTTTGGTGATGAAAAGAGAGTCACATCAATTCGTGAAGGTGGTAATCCATATATACACGAATGATGTTACCATTTTTACTGTAATAAATAATATTATATAATACCTTTTAATAATGATAGATATTACATGAATATTATAATTATTCTATTTTTATCACATATATTCATTAACTTTATCCATATTTCCTTCCATGTAAATCATTAATGAAAAATGAATCACATCGCTTCACGAGACAGTAATCCACCATAAACACAAGCAACATTATCGTATCCCCTATGGAATGGAAAGAACAACATTTATATATTATATAATTATATATAGGTATAATTATATTATAAATATCATATATATAATTTATATCCATAATTATACCTAGTTGTGAGAGGTGGAATGGAAAAATGAATAAAATCCGTTCGTGAGGCGGTAGTCCACTTTACACATGAATAATGATTTAATAACCCGTTTGATGAAAGTGAAAGTTATTTTAGGTAATTATATTAACATAAAATGATCTAATTATATTTAATATACTTTTTGTTATTGTATAATCAAGGTTTAATAATAATTTAAGGAAGCGGTGGAAGAAATAAAATAAAAATTCTTGTTGAATAATGTCACCTCTTGTTCAGGTAACCTCCTTAGGTTAGCATAAAAATAATTTTAAAGTTTTATTTTTGCCCAAAATAATTCTTATATGGCGAGGTTATGGAATTTGGTAGGTTATTTGGGGAGGTTTTGGTCAATAAAAATGACTTTAGTTGTGTGGATAAGTGAGGGGAGTGTGTGCCCTTTTATAATCAAGGAGGAGTGGCATTTTTTCTAAATACCCAAAAGTATACAATAATGGGAGGTCACTCTCACATAATGTGGTTCAAAAATGGTAAATAATGGAGTTAATGGATTATTTGGCCAATAAAAACATCCAAAAAACAAAATAAAAACATTTTTTATCTTTTTATTCCTTTACAATTACGTTTACTCAATTTTACCCGTTGCGTTTTTACTACAGTAACTTGTATCTTTTTTTACCTTGTTTATTTATCCATTTAGGATAAATTAAAATTAGATTTTTTAGATAAAATATAAATTATTATTATAAATATTATATACAATGTTTTAAATAAAAAACCTACTTTGAAGATGTGTTTTTAAGAAAAATATGACTTTATATTAACTCAATGTATAATAATAATAATTTTATGATTATAAATGAATATTTATTGATATATAATCAAAAAAAATCTCATTATGGATTATTGTATTCAATTAAAATGGAGAAACATTTTGAATTTTAAAATAGTTTTTAGAAACATCCAACTTTTAAATCCAAAAAAAACTTATACTAAAATAAATAATAAATTTGATTCCAAATAAATTAAGTGGTTTAATTATAAATAAATAATTATTATTTTAATTTAAATATTATTAAAAACATAATGTAACTTTTAAGTTACTTAATTTACTGAAAAAAAGATATTTTAAAAAAAAAATCTGTATTTTTCACTATTCATTGAAAATTCAATAATTTTCAAAAAATCCAAAAATTTCACCAAAAGAAAATTTTGATATTATGATTTAAAATATTGATTTCATTTTATAAAATACATTTCATTAATTTTACAAAAATTAATTATAATATTTTTTATTAAAATTAATGAAAATCATTTTAGAAGAAAGTATATTTTTTAATAATAAAATTACTTTAATAATAATTGATTGATTATTTACTAAACATTTATCAATAATTTTTATCAATAAAGAAACACACACACATCTATATATTTATATATATCATAAATTACTTAATGTTATTCATACCCTCTAATTTAATGTCTAGGTTATAACGGTTATATATATCATGGGTCATTTAAGCTCGATGTCTCATGTTGAATATGGTATCGAACATAAAAATATTGGGGTTGATTTTTTTGAAAGTTATCAAAGAGATTAAATTTATTTAAAAATTAAAATATAATAAATTCTTGGGGAGTTATATTCTCATATAAGTTCAGTTTTGCATGTCGTTTACGCAATCAAACATAATTTTCTTCTTTTAAAATCTAGGGGTGGTGTAGTAAATAAACTATTTTTCATGGTATTACATTATTAATGTTAATTTACATTGAATTTATAACCATTAATTGCATAACCATTAAAATATAATACATGGACGCTTGATCCTCAAGCTATCCAATTATGTTGTTCTAAAATTGAATCTAGATTTTTAGTTGACTCTTTAAAAACATTCCTTAAAAACATGGTCTCAAAACCATCATATAAACTGTTGATTATGTGTATTTGATATATATAATTAAACCCTTGATAGATTTTATTGCCAAAGAATTACTTTTTGGGTTTCAAAATATGGCACAACCTAGAAACTTTTATGATGGATATAAAGGTGAGACAACTCCTACTCAATAATAGTAAATATGACAACATCTATTCTATAAATAACTTCACCCCCAAGCTCCCTGGTGTGACAAGATTTTGGTAGACCATTTCTTTCCAAATTAGATAAGTAAATAGTACATAATGAAATGGATTCCAAAAAAATATATCACTTTATAGTAATACTTATGAGTCACCTTTAATTTTTGACATATCCTTTCAAAATCATCATATACCATTCAATGGGGTACATATATCTATAATGTACAAGACCACATAGTTGAATCTCTTTAAACATGTGAACCAACAAGTGAACCATCGTTTTGAAGAATAATGGTATGAAGCACATCTACAATTGAAATAATATGGCAGTAATTTACTTTTCCATAGTTACCAATTTCATCGGGTCCACAAAATTGCTGCATTTAACATTGAAAAAACACAGGTTTGTTAATATATTAAATATTTTATTGGGAAAAATGAAATGTAAATCTACATGCATTAGATCATGCATAAAACATGATAGTCATGTAATTCAGACTCTTTAACATTTAATAATTCATTAACATGACAATCTTGATATTTTATGAATACCCCTTTGGAACCTTTACATCATTCAATGAGTTTCAAAAATGAAATATCTCTTTCTTGGAAAGAGTGTAAGTAGTTGAAGGAAGAAAATTACATCTTTCACCCTTCACTGGTGCTAACTTTTGCTATACTCCCCTATAATTTATGTTCCACCTAGCCTTAATTCTAGCATTTGTTTTTCTAGGTGCATTTAGTAATGTTCCAATGGAACTATCACATATATTTTTCTTCATATGCATAATATCAATAAAATGTATGACGTATAATCAATTCTAGTATGGTAATTTAGGAAAAAAATGATATCTTTTTCCAACTAGTTTTTTTTATGTTTTTTCAAACAATGTTTACCAAAAGTAGGGACCATATATTTTACTCTCCCAAATAGTTGATCTTATATTAGTGGTGATGGTGTTGTAACTTCTTCTGAACTCTTGTAAAATGATGTCGTCCCATATCGGTATTTATGTGGCTGAGGAAAAATCTGTAATTTCATAGAAACACAGTCTTCAATAAATGTTTCTACCTAATTTATTATGTACCTTTTTCACAAATGTGAGACACTAGATTTCCTTTAATGATACATCAAAAAAAATCTATAAATAGGAAAGTCATTTATCATACCTTATAATGTGTATTTGAACAAGAAATCTCCATTTCTGTAAGCATCATACAACATAATGCCTGAATCCCATAATAATTTCAATTTTTTTATCAATTGAAGAAAATAAACATCATATCTTTACCTAGTTGTTTTGGTCCTGATATAAGTAGAGATAACATAATGTATTTTTATTTCATGCATAACCATGGTGTAAAGTTATAGTTTACCAACATAATTTTCTATATACTATAAACCTACTTTAAAAATAAAAAATGATTAAATCTATCTATATATAACACAAGATAAATGTGTATCAGCTCATTTCTAAATTTAGGATACTCAAGATCAATTTTATTCCACTGAGAATATTCTATCGAGTGATGAAGTTCCCCATATTTGTTTCTTATATCTACATGCCACATAAATTTCCTTATAGTCTCCCCAATACCATATAGGCCTCTAAACCTTGGAATGATTGTAATGTATGATACAAATTTCGTAGTACTTGATTCATCTTTCTTGTATCAGGATTCATCACACTTTGAGCATTTTTAAGTGATTTGTGGCCCTTAATAAATAGTATATAATCATTTTAACATTCATGTATTCTTTACAATTAAATGTAATATATTTTTAAAGTAATATGTTCAGAAAGGGATCTTATTAACTTCTTGGAGTATATCATTCAAGAGAGAAATAGTTCATTAAAGCCGGTTCTACTCCATCCATCACATTCTTTTTCAATATATAGCTTCAGTGTGACTAAAAATGTTGTATAATTAGTAAAAACAGCATAAAATTTCATCTTGGACTATATATTTAACATATGAAACACTTTAAGACAATCATGAACTTTACCTTTAAGCATTATTCTCAGTTTCTTAATATGATCACCATCATCATCCAAACTTGTAATCATGTCCCCGATATAGTCTTCATCATTTTCAAACTTGTAATCATATTAGATGGTCCATAAAATGAAGTGTTATTCTAATAAATAGCTACATTATATTTCCCCTATTTTTAGTCCAACATTTATAAAATCTATCTATTTCGTGACAGATCTAGTGATCTTATAACTCCTATGGACTAATTATTCTTGAATAATAACAACTTAAACACTAATAAAGGATAGATAAGGGTCATATGCATGATTTTTTTCAAAATTTAGGAATTCTTTCACCCCATCCTCATATTATTTTATTATATAATTTACATCCATCAATTTTCAATTCATATCCATCCTATTTGATTCCGTAATATTAACATTTAACAAAATAAATAAATACACAAAAAGTATGAGCTTATAACCCCTAAAAGACCATTCTTAAATAATCATTTAAGTTACATGAAGCCATTTTTCTAATATAATAAGAGATGAATGATGCATATTGATTTCTTTTAGTGGTGGAAATAATTAAAGGAATGTAATATGTGATGTCTATAAAGTTAAAAATAATCTAACTAAATTTTCATCTATTATAAAAGAGAGAGATCAAGGATGGTTTCTGTAACTTTTCAAGGAGGTAGTACAATAAGAGGGAGGAGTTGATATTTATTCATTTCTTCACTTGGTACATGGTGGTTCAAGTTGTGTTTTTGTGACCGGATGATTAGGATCCAAAGTTTATCTTTTTTCATATGATGAAAACGTTGATAGGTCCCAATAACATGGTCTTGAGGACCCAATGATTTAAAAACACTAGAATTTAATTGGGGTTTGATGAATCAAATTGTGGGTATTTCTCAGTGGTATAAACTGATAATGTCTACAATAAAAAAGAACAAATTGATTACTTAAATAAATACAATGGTGATCAAAATGAATGCAATTGGGTCCTAGAGTAAGAACACAATGCAAATAAAAACCCACACAACAAAAATTTATGTTAAATGACAAAATTAATTTTTAAAAATAAATAGGCAGTAGGATAAGGGTAAAAGTTCAATAAAATAAAATATAAAAATGGGTAATATAATAAATTTGATAAATGTAGCATTGGTTCATTTGTTTCCTTCTAAATACCCTTGATTTTAGGGTCATTTGAATTCTTCAATTAGGGAGAAAATGATTTTTATGGGTTTATACCAAAAGGATTTCACTCTGTCCAAAATAACAATTCCAAATAAGTTAAATGATTTTGAAAGAATCCATTTCATTTTCTTTCTCTCCAAATCAATACTTCTAAATGTGTGTTTAATGTAGTTGAAAAAAATTTCTCATGGAGTTTGGATCACATCAGGATGTTCTCATTAATGTTGTGACCAAGCTAAGAAAATAAATCCATTTTGAAGGTAATGGATGCAGGTAAAGAATAAGGATTGATTTAACCGGTGCTTGAATTACATGACGATGATGAGAATGAAGATGGAGTGATGTAAGATCAATTAAAGTGGAGTGGAAATAATCAAATACCTTAGGTTTTGAGAGGATCGATTTATCCGAGATGTTTGAGGGGGAGCGGTAGTAGTGGTCGATATCCGCAAGAGATTGAATAGTGTGAAGAATAAAGTTATATTAGGGTTGAATTTATAAGTCTCAGAAGGGTTTTATAAGAACTTTCCAAAAATCATTAACAAATATGGGTTTTATCTACATTAAAATAGTAAGGATTGATAAAACATATCCTAATCGGTGCTAAAAAAGTGATAATAAAAACAAACTTTATTGTTGCTAAAAAGTGCTTGTAAAACCAATCTTTATTAGAATTATAATTATTATACTGATAAAGTTTTTTATAATATTAATAAATAAAATAAACAAATATATATTAAATATGAATATATTATAAAAAAGGTAAAGAAAATATCTTTTATTATTAACGAATATATAATCTTAAAAGAATGAATGTCAAAACTGAGTGAAATTGAATAATTAAAATTGAAGAGACTTCAAAAATATTAAAAAATAGATAAATTTTGTTAATTATACAAATTATAAAAAATATATATATATATATTAAAATAAAGATAAATATAAATTGAAAAAATCAGAACATGTCAAATAAATATGTATAAATAAATAATAGAAAATGTTTAAATTAGAAGAAATATAAAATTTAATAAATATTAAGAATGAATAAGTAATATTAACTGGAATAATATTAAAAATAAATAAATATAATTTAATATATAATAAAACTACTTACCATAATAAATTCACATGATTAATTACATTAATTGTAAACATGTACAAAAAAATGAATAAAATAATAAAAATTTATTAGAATTGATTAATTTTATAGATTTTAAAAATTAAAAAAATATTAAAATTAATAAATTAAATTGATGGAATATTAATCATATAAATTAAAAATATTCTAAGTGTTTTATGTTTGATAAAATAATTATGTATAGTTTGTAAGATTAACTACATTGGTTATAAACATGAACAAAAATAAAGAAAATATTAGAAAATACATTTAAATAAATTAATTATATAATTAAAAAACATTTTAAAAATAATTGAATAAACCCTAATCATATAAATTGAAAACATATTATGAAACTGCTAGTGGCCAAATCCATTAGATAGATACCTCCAATCCTAGGGTGGTTAAAATCCAATGTTGATGGGGAGGATTTAGGTGCATCGGGGCCCTCAGGTTGTGTTTGTATCTTTCACACCAATCGAGGTCTCGTTAAGGGATTATTATTTCACTTCCTTGGGAATATATATGTAATTAAAGTTGATTTTTGGGATATTATCAATGTGATTAGGTATGTTGTTCATTATGGTTGGCATGATCTATGGTTGGAATCAGATTCATCTGATGTTGTGAAAAATATAAAAGGTCGCTCAAGGAATGTACCTTGGAGAATGATAACATCCTGAATTGATTTTCTTTTTCTTGTGAACTCAATTTCTCTTCATCTTACTCATGTCTATAGGGAGGTAAATCAGGTTGTAGATGCTATTTCTAAGAGGGAATTTTGGAGGTTAATTAAAGTCGGTCCTTCTTGTTACTAGATTATTGTTCAAGTTTGGTTGAGGCAGACTATCGTTGAGATTTTTCATACTTGACTTTGTAAATCCTCTTTTTAATTTCATGTTTATCACATTACATTTTTAATAAAACAATTTAGGAGCAGGTTCGCGAGACTCCTAAAGATTTTCGTTAAAATATTAAAATCTCGTAAATAATTCTACATAAATAAAAAAAATTCAATAAATCTCAAAAATAATAAAAATTAAAAATTAAAAAATATTAAAAAATAAGATTAAATGGAAAAAATTAAAAAATAAATAAATAGAATTGTATAAATAACAAAAAAAATTAAAAAATGGAATTTGTGACCTTAACTACATGAATTAGAGAAAAATAATGAATAAAACTCAATATATAGATATTATTAAATATATAAATAAAAAAATTAACATGAATTATATTGGATTCAAAAATATTAAAATTAAAAGGAACTTATAGGAATCAATTAAATAAAATTCAATCATATTAAAAATATTAAATCTCAATAAATAAAAATGAATAAATAGTTTTTATATAAATTACAAAACATATTGATAATATTAAAACTTATTAAATAACCATGATTAAATTTAAAAAAAATACAACCTTCAAAAAATTTAAAAATTAAAAAATTTAAAAAATATAAAAAAAATATTAAATAAAATAAGATTAAAAATGAATAAATAAAAAAATAACTTAAAAAATTAAATTTTTAAATATAAAAATAATTTAATTATATAAATTTAAAAACAATTTTAAATGTTAAAACTTAATAGAAAATGAATAATTATTATTCTTTTAAATTACAAAAATATTGAAAATATTTCATAGTAAATAAATATATGTATAAATAAATATTAGAAAATGGATAAATTCCAACAAATATAAGGTAAATTAAATAACTAAAAAATCATTCAGTAAATAAATGTTTTTTGTTTTTATGTTTAAATTTAAATATACAAAACTATTTAATTTTCAACATAATTATCATAAAGGTGTTGATAGTAGGAAGTGGAGATTGTGAAAATGGCTAAATTCCAACAAATATAAAAATAAATAAATATTAAAAATTAATAAATAATTTTAAATAAAATAATATTAAAAATGAATAAACAAAATCTATTAGAAAAACTATATTTAAAAAAATATTCATAAGTTTAACTACTTGAATTGTAAACACGCTTAGAAATGAAGAAAATATTAAAAAATGAATTTAAAAAACTTATTTTTATAAATTTCAAACATTTTAATAATATTACAATTTAATAAATAAAATTGAATGAATGCAAATCATATAGATTTAAAATATATTATAAATAATAATTAGTAATTAAATATGTAAAAATTGAATAAATTCCAAAAATATTATATAACCAATGTAAAAATATACATTAAATGTGAAATAATATTGAAAAAATGAATAGTAAATTCTATACGTACACATATAAACAAGTCCTATAGAAAAACATACATATGCATATATTTACATCCCATATATAGTCAAATATATATATATATATATATAAATTAAAATATCACATATTAATATGTGGCACCCCCGATTAAAAGTAAGTAACCTTTTATGTTTTTTATGTATGCAAAGTATATGGGTGAAGTTTGGGGGAGTTTGGAGGAATTTTTTGATGTTTTAGGATTTTATAAAGGTGCATAATTGCTGGTTTGGAAAAACCATGCAACACCTATAGAAAATTGTAAATATTGAGACAGAGGCTAAATAGAAGGTGCACGGGCTATGCACGGTTTGTCCAAAACATACAAAAGCCTAAAAAAACTATACAACATGATACAATAGGATTTAGCATTTATAAATCATGGTTTTTAAACTATTCATGCCAACCATGTGAGATTTATCCTTAAGGCAGTGGTTGGTGCACTGTTAGCACACAATTTTCTAAACTGTTTAACTAACTGTGCATAGTCAAAAAACTAGATCCTAAAAAAGATGATTTAGTATAGTTTTTTGTTTTAAATCCCCCCAAATGGCCCTAAATTGGTATTTCCCTCACTCAAAGTATGTTGAAACTCTTACCATTGATTTGGAAGAAATATGAAGGTGTTCCTTGGTGTGTTGAAGCTCAATTATTGCAGTAATTCATCATTCTTGGTGGTTTTCCTTAGATATACTACTCACTCTCTCTTGGTTTCTTATATCTATGTCCTATTTGGGTAGATCAAAGGTTTTTGATACCAAATATTTTTAATTTTGGTCTTTTAGTTTATATGGAAAGAGATCCAAGGTGAGTTTTAGATATTCGACCTGGTTTCAATGATGTTTTTCTTATCATTTATCATTTTTTCCAAATTATTGAGGTAGGTGTCTTCACTCTAGACTCTTATTTCTAGAACTGTTATGATTAGTTTCAAATTTATTAAGTTAATTTAAATTTATTTTGAAATTTTTTGAAAATCATAGTAGAAACCTTCTATAGTTTTTGTAAATTTGGGTGAAATTGAGGAATTGTAGTGTAAAGTGCTCTGATAAATGATTTTAAAATGTTGTTTTTAAAATATTTTCTTGGTTTGATTTATGGAACAAGGTTTTCAATAAAAAATTTGATTTATTGAAATGGTCTTGGTATTGATATGAATTTGGTCTTAGAATGGATTTAACAAGATTGTGTTGGCATGGTCTTTGAGCATACTTTGTGGTGAGTGTTCATACTGTGTTACGAGGCATGGTCAAAATATGACTTTGTTCATGGTGCCAAAGGTGTATTGGCACATGGGATTTGATTGCATTAGGAAAAATTGGTAGATTGACAAGAAACTTCTTAGGAGTATGGAATTATCAAAATGAAGTATGCATGTGTATATGTGTGGATTTGTGGATTGGAATGATATATGCCAAAAAGGTAAAATGAAATGGTTGTAGAGATTTGTTTGGTTTCGTTCCATGGAACATGATGTAAACTTGAGAAAACTATTTTACTATGGAAATTGTTTATATTTTGATATAAATTTTTTAGAAATCATTTTTATATAAACTATTTTATATAATTTTCTAACTAGTTTTATCCTAGTGTTGTGAGAAGGGAAGTAATTGGGGAAATTCTACTGAGTTTCATTACTCACCCCTTCTTTGAAACATTGGTGCTTTTTTAGATGTTGTGTATTAAGACATGGACAAAAGAAATGTATCACACATCTTTAGCAGTAATTTTTTAATACTTCTATTATTTTGTATGGTTGGAGTATGGTGCATGTTTGGAGCTTGGATATGTCATTGGATTCCTTGATTTTTTTCCTTCCACTATGTACGTTTATATTGTAGTCCTCCACTGTAGTAATTGGTTTTAGTTTTATTTTAATATAAATGGTTTTCCTTGAGTTTTCATTCATTGATATCTTGCTTTAGGTAGTGGTTCTTTTGGTTATGGCATGTTTGGTTGGTTGTTATATTTTCAAAGGAAACGCCATCCACCATTTGTTAATGAAGCCCTTGGAATTTATTTCCAACCATTGGTGCCTTGGAGATGTCACTTAATTCCAAGTAATGTTCTTATGCCTTATCAAGCTTATGAGAAGAGGAGAGATGTTACAAGTGGTGTCAGCTTGGTCCTTCTCATCTTTTTTGAACTAGTGGTAATAGTCTTGTTTGGCCTTTGACTTGGTATTGTTTGTCAATCTTGGAGTTGAATTCATTCTTCTATATTCCTTGGGTTGGGATCATAGAAGGAGTAGGGTTGTTGGGACTTTAAATGTAGAGAATAAAAATACATAGTTAACCTTTTTATACTGAACTTCAAGTTACCATGGAGTTGGGTACCTAAGTGTTTTGGAGACACTTATAAGATTTGGAATCTCATTTTTTATGAAATTATCCGATGATATGAGGATGAAGTTCATTGATATAATGACTTCCCACTAGGAGTGAATTCATTATTTGGAGTAATCATTTATGAATTGATGTGAAATATTTGGTTTTTGAAAAAAAAATTGTAATGTTGTTTTCATATATGATACTTTGAAAAAAGATAATGGTTGTGGTATTTTAAAAAGGGTTTGATTTTCAATGTAAGTACATATTTTTCAAAAATGGTTGAACATGGAAAATATTGATATTGAAAAACATTATTGTTATATCATGTTGTGGTAGAATTTGAGATGGTAAGCCTCCAGTATCTAGATAGTGAGACTTATGGCGTTTGTTGTTTGTATAGAAAATGAAAACTGATAGGTGTCATAGAAACCAACTAGAGGAATCTGCTGAGAATGTGGTTGAACCTGATCCACATGTGAACCAACAACTATTTTAGAGTATATTCCAATCTCATCAAGCTGTGGATACTAGGAACTAGAGGGATGATCCAAGGAAAATGGATGATTTCGTCCAATTCCAGAAGAAGAATCCACCCATCTTTTTGGGATATTATGAACCATTGAAGGAAGATGTGTGGCTAAATAGTGTGAATTGCATCTTAGATTTCATCCACACATCGGTAGAGCTGAAATTCAAGATATTAATATATATTATAGAAGATATTTCACCCCAGTGGTGGGTTTTAGTTGTTCATGCTAAATTTGACCACAACCTTGTGTGGGAGGGTTTTGAAGAAATTTTCAACAAAAAATTATATCCCCATACATTTAGAATTTAAAATAACGATGGACTTATTTAGCTTGAATTAGGAAAATATCTCTGTCATGAAGTATACAGATAAATTTGTGAATTTAGTGCAGTTTTCACCAAAGTTTTTTTCTAGTGAGTCATTAAAGGCACAAATCTTTGAATCAGGGATGTGGAGAGATATTTTTCGAAGATTTTGCTCTATATTACATATTATACAAAGATATTCAATAGAGTGATGGTAGATTAAAATAACATATTAGGAACTATTTGAGGAGGAATTATGTTGATACCCATGGGAAATGGTTGGAAATCAAATTCTAGGATGAAGTGGAAGAGGGAGAACTATTTCCAAGGTGGAAGTATGAATCAAAATTATATGGCACGATCAGTTAATATTCCTCTGAGACCCACGACTAAAGGTGTATGTTTCCAATGTGGGTCCTTAGAACACATAAATTAAGAGTGTACATCACCCCCAAGACTATTCCATAATTACAATAATATTGGGAATATTCAAAACCATTTCCAAAGTGCTCTAAGTTCAGGTGTTTGGGAAACTTCTCAGGTGTCATAGTCTTTGATGGGACGAGGAAAACATAATCAATCACATAAGTAGAATAGTACTATCTGTGGTGATTCTAAGAATACCATGACTCCCCAGTTAGTTAAATTTCAATAGGGAAACCAAGAATAATGTTCAGTGATGAAGCAATTATATCGAGCTGAGCAGGTTGTCGTGGATGATCAGTCTAGACCATCGACTGTGAAAGGTTTGATTCTTTGGAACTCAACCCTTATATAAGATTTATTTTATATATGTTCATATAATTCATTTATTTATTCTAATTTTGTTGATTTATTGAGTTTAAAACTTGATATGGTTCCTACCATGATAAAAATTCATACTCTTATTAATTAAAGAGAGTGTCAAGCCTTTGTGTGTAGAGCATGTTCTATAAGTGCTGATGGAACAGAGATGAAATGGGATTTCTCTATTCTTGAGATGTATTTTTTTAATATTATCTTAGTTATGGATTTCGTGAAACGTTTTAAGGATAAAATCAACTATTATACCCAAAAGGATAGTTTTACAACTAAAGTTAGTGTCAAGCATCTATTTTTTGGAGACCAGAATATAAAGGAGGGTGTAGTTGGACTGTTGGAACCCGTAGTTGGAATGATGTTATACCAGTTGAAAGTATTGTATTTGGAATTAATGGATGAGATCAAGAAGAACACTTTTCTAGTAGTGGTGGATCATTTTCTATATGTGTTTCTCAAATATTTCTCAGGGTTTCCACCCAGAAGAGAAGTGGATTTTTTGACTGATCTCCTTCTAAGTACTAGTCTTATTTCCCTTCTATTTTACTAGATATAACCCACAAAATTAAGGTAATTTAACGTTTTGTTTGAATATTTGAAAGGAAAAGGGTTCATTTTGCGTAGAACATCTCTATGGGTAGCATCGATCTTGTTTGTGAAAAAGGTGGATAGAACTCTATAGATATGTGTATATTATTGGAATTTTTAACATGTAACGATAAAGAATAGGTATCCACCTCTGCACATTGATGATCTATTAATTAAATTAAGAGGATCTCAATGGTTATATAATATTGACTTGTGATCATGATATCGCCAATTATAGGAGAGGAAGAAGTATATTCCAAAGACAGCTTTCAGAAGAAGATATGACCTCTACAAATATGTGGTAATGCATTTCGATCTTAAGAAAAAATTAAGAGTCCTTATAGAATTGATGGATTTAATATTTTAGAGATATTTGGATTCTTTTGTGGTGGTGTTTTTGGATGACATATTGGTGTATTCAAGGAAAATGGATGAGTATGAGAAACACTTGGAGAAAGTGTTTGGAATCTTAAGGGATTATCATTTATATTCCAAATTATCAAAGTGTGATTTTTGGATATAATTGGTACAACTCCTTGGCCATGTAATCTATGAAAAAGGTGTCTCTATGGATCCAGAAAATATAGTGTTCATTATCTATTGGAAACCACCAAATAACATCTTTTATATACAAATTTTCCTTGGTCTAGGTGGTCATTATAGATGCTTTCTTTGTGAATTCTCATGAATTGCTTCACCAAAATAAATTGGGAAAAAAGAATGTTCCATTCCAATGGGATGAGGAATTTCAGAAGACTTTTTAAGAGATTAATTTATTCCTTACATCAACATAAATATTTATTTTTCCAGAATTGGTACAAGGGTATATGGTGTTTTGTGATTAGTAGAGATCTAGTTTGGGGTGTTTTCTCATGAAAGGAGATCATGTTGTTTTATATAGATCAAGGTAGTTATGAGTTCATGAGAAGAACTACCCAAAACCTGATTTGGATTTATTTTTCATAGTCTATTATTTTAATACATGGCATCATTATCTCTTCAGTGATAAATTTATTATGTTTACATATTATAATATCTGGAAGTATATTTTCTCACAATGATATTTGAAAATGAGAAAACGAATATGGATGGAATATTTTCAAAATTTTCACTTGGACTTGATGTATACATCGGGTAATAGAAATATTGTGGTAGATGCATTAATAAAAAATTCTTATGATCAGTTGTCAAAAAATATTCAAATAAGTGGAAGTTTATGTCATACTAACTGACATGAACATGGAATGTAAATACTGAAGTGATGTTTTGGTGTTATTTCCAGTTTATTTGGTTCCTGATTTAGTGAATATCCTTAAAGAGGAACAGAAGTACGATTCATAATATATGGAGTCATGTCAAAACTAAATAGTGAAGAGACCATTGGGGGATGTAAACAGTATGGGATTTCAGTCTCATGGTTTATAAATTGGATGGTCACACCTATGTCTTTTAAGGAACAAATTCTTTAGGATTACCACCATTTGATATGATTTGTTCATCCTAGAATACAAAAGATTTTTATGTCATTGAAAGCACTGTTTTGGTGGTTTGGTATGAAAAGAAATGTAGCAGAGTTTGTTTTTATATTATTAACTTGTTAGCAAGTTAAGGTTGAGTATCAGGGATCAACATCTATGTTTTAGTCTTCAATAATTCCAGTGTGTAAATAGGAGCATATAACTATGTATTTTGTAATAGGTCTCACAATAATGGTTTGAAAACAAAATTCCATATGGGTGATAGTGGATCAACCCACAAATTCCACTCATTTCATCCCCATTCTTGAATCTTGTACTATGAAATACTTTCTAAAGATATGTATCTAAGAAGTGGTAAAGAGGAATGGCATACCAGTTTCGGTATTGTAAGACATAGATCTAAGTTTTACCTATTTTTTTATAGAAATATTCAAAAAAAAATACATAGGAATTATTTAGAAATTAGTATGGAGTACTATCCTCAGATGGATGGGAAATTTAAAAAAAATGATAAATACATTAAAAGAAAAGTTTCTGGATTTTGTAATCGATTTTTGTGGATTATGGGAAGAGCATGTGTCATTAGTGGAGTTCTCATATAACAACATTTATTAGGAATCAATACAAATGACTCTGTAAGAAGCATTGTATGGTTTTCCTTGTTATTCTCCACTTTGTTGGGTGGAAACAAGTGAGACTTTACTTTTTTGGTTGATCCTTATCCAAGATACAATAGATAAGATTCAATTGATTAGGAAACTTATAAATATGACTCTGATTCATTATAAACCACATGTAGATCATTGTTGACCAATATTTTCATTTTTGGTGAGTGAACATGTGTTCTTTATGATCTCTCCAAGGCTTGGTAATTGAATGGGTTGGTGATACGGAATATTGGTTGGCATTGCTAACACTTTTCAGTATGGTGCATAATTTGTTTCATGTATCTCAGTTGAAAAATTATCATCTTGATCCTGACCATGTGATTTTATGTAATCAGGTTGAACTAGAGTCAGATGCTTTATTGGTACATATCCGGATGCAGATTTTCAATAGGAAAAAGGAAGTCTTGCTTGGAAAAATAATCGGTCTAGTATGGTTTTTGTGGAAATATAGTCAGATTAAGGAAGAGACTTTGGAATGGGTGAAGGAAATAAAGGAGCAATGGACAGAACCCTTTTGGGATAGTGGCGATTTTCTACTTTCTGAGGAAGGAAATACTAATGGTTGAAAGAATCTAGCACTCATGTTTTCAAGTAAGTAACCCTTTATTTATTCTTTTTTAAGTATGTAAAGTATTAGGGTGAAGTTTGGGAAATTATAGATAAATTTGGGGATGTTTTTCAGGATTTTCTAAAGGTTCATGGTTGGTTCAAAATTTGGGAAAACTGTGTAACACCTATAGGAAATCATTCACATTGAGATAGGGGCTAAAGGAATGGAACATGTTTTGTGAACAGTTTTTCTAAACCATTCAGAAACCTAGAAAAAATTGTGAAACATGGTACAGTCAAATTTTTCCATGGCTGGTGAATAGTTTGGAAACCTTTCAAGCCAACCATATGAGTTTAATCCATAAGTTAGTGGATGGAATACATTTAGTTCACAGTTTTCCTAACTATTAAACTAATCATGCACAGTTCGAAAACTAGATCCTAAAAATGTGGATCTAGGTCTTTTTTGTGTTTTAATGCCTTTTTTACCCCAAAAGAGCCTTAACTATGTATTTTTTCCTCTCAATGGTTGTATAACCTCTTCCCATAAATTGTTAAAGGATCTGGAGGCATTCCTTGGTGCTTTGAATCTTTATTCTTATGGAAGGTCACTATTCTTTGTGATTTTTGTTTGTTTTCATTAGATTTACTTCTATCTCTTCTGGTTTCTTAGATCTATGTTTTTAGTTTGATATATCTAAAGTTTATTATACCAAATATGTTTATTTTTGGTCTTGTTGTTTATAGAGGAAGATATTAGGTGGGTTTTAGAGATTCAACCTAGTTTCATAGATGTTTTTGTGCCCTTTATTATTTTTCCAAATTATCGAGGTAGGTGGATTCACTCTTAACTAGTCTTTCTAGAACTGATTGGACTAGTTTAAAATTGATCAAATTTATTTATATTTATTGTAAAATTAGTGTCAAAAAAATTTTAGAAACCGTATTTAGTGATGGTTTTTGAATTTGGGTGAAATTGTGAAATTTTTGTGAAAAGTGATTTGATAATTCATTTTAAAATAGTTTCTTGGTTTGATTTATAGAAAAAGGTTTTCAATAAAAAGTCTGTCTTATTAAAATGGTTTTGGAATTGAAATGGTTTCAGTATTGTATTGGTTTTATAATGATTATATTACCATGGTCTTTGAGAATACTTGGCGGTGTGTGTTCATATTTCATTTCAAGGGCTTGGTTGAAATATGACATTGTGCTCAGTTCCAAAGGTCTAATAGAACAAGAGATTTAATTACCTTATGACAAATTTTTAAATCAATTAGAAACTTCTCATGGTTATGTAACTATCATAATGAAGAATTAATGTGTAGATGTGTGGATTTTTGGGTTGGAATGAGAAAAACCAAGAAGGGGAAATGAAATGGTTTTAGATATTTTTTTGATTTCTTTTCATGGAACATGATGTTATCTTATGAAAAATATTTTACTATGTCAATTATTTATATTTTTATATAAACTATTTTAGAAATAATTTTTATATAAACTGTGTTATATAATGTGTTAACTTTTTCTATCATAGTGGAATGAGTAGGGAATTCATTAGGGAAAATCTAATGAGTTTCATTACTCACCCCCACTTTGGAACTTTGGTTCTTTTGTAAGTTTTGTTTTTCAAGACATGGGAAAATTTAATGTATCACACATATTTAGCAATAATTTCTGATACTTGAGGTTTTTTGTGGAGTTGGATAATGGAGCATGTTTGGAGCTTAGATGTTTTGTTGATTCCATGAGTTTTGTCTTCCGTTGTGTACGTTAATGTTGTAGTTTTCCATTATATTACTTTATTTTAGTTTGATTTTAATATCAATGGTTTTATTTGAGTTTTCTTTCATTGATATCATGTATCATGCAGTGGTTCTTTTGATAATGGCATGTTTCGATGGCTATTTTACTTTTAAATGGTAAATCATCCCCCATCTATTAATGAAGCTTGTGGCATTTATTTCCAGCCATTGGCACCTTGGATATGTCACTTAAGGCCATGTAATGTCCCTCTTCCTTCACAAACCAATGATAAGAGGTGGGATGATACATAATATAATATACGTATATTAATTAAACAAATTATTTAATTAATATATATAAATACACAAAAAATTTTAATATAAATATGATAATTTTATATATATTGGAGTTTTCTCCCTAGAAGTAACTTATATGTACTTTATGATAACTTTTATTCATGGTTTTTGAATATTAATAAAATATTTATAACAAAATTATAGTTCTTCTTTATAACATAGTATGTGATAATGTCTTAAGAGTAGTTATCACACAAAAAGGTCATAGCAGTTCCTCGCTATGATGGGAACTCGAAAGTGCTACAACACTATTCTTGAATATATGTTCTATATCCTGAAGATATCATTTGGGTGAAATATATGTTACAGGAAATAGGGGGTGGAGACTTATATGACATTTAGGCACATTATCATGGTGTACACCCTTGGTAATATCAAGTAGAATATTATGAGAACAGGACCCGTCAGTAGAAAATCTACCTTTATATGTGTCATTGGATGTTACTATCTGCAGACGTGTGTATTGGTCATTAGACATTATGATTATTATTAATTAGTATTATGAGTCACACACTTAGATGTATTGATGAAAACCGTGATGAAAGATGTTTGCATCAAAGTAGGATGTGTTGGGAGTGTCATGAGTAATATTTCATTAATGAATAATGCGAGAAAGGATTATTCACTTCTATTTATTAATGGAAGTTGATGTCTCAGGCCCTTTTATGGAAATTATATATCCTAAATAAATCCATTTCCATGTTTTCTATAGGAAAGTTTATTTTTAGGGAAGTTAAATAAAGATACATCGAGCACATAGATTAATGGCACTATCAGGTAACCTACTTGATTAGAGATATCATGATAAAGGGATTATATTACACATTAAGAATCCATTTGAGGAAACTTATCATTGTGACATTAACTAAATTATCTATGGGTTACTTTACATATTTCAAGATGTTAACATTGGACTTTAGGTTGTTTTGCCTAATGATATTGAGAAAGAGGTCTAGCGAGTCACACACCTAGTGTGTCCAGAATCTTAGTTAAATAATATTTTATTATTTATTATTTAATAGGTTGAATAAATATTATTCCCATATGTGGTTTAATAATTATTCATCTATTCCTGATCACATATAAATATTTATTTGCAATTTAGTTAATATAATATTTATTTATTGATTAGTGAATAATGTAGTGATATTTATTTAATAAATAAATAAACATTATTCAGGGCCAGATAAAATATTGTGAAGGATGGTAGACTAAGTTATATAGTCCCATGGGAAATAATAAATATTGAATATTATTTAATTAAATAATATTTAATTTTAATTTTCATGTTTAGAACATGTCGAGAAATGATAATAATATTATTATTATTTAACATGGGGGTTTTCTAGGATTAAATAAATAATTATGGGCACTTCTGCAATTATTTTGTTTGAACCCTAGAAATATAAATACCCAATTATGTTATTTTCTCAAGAGATCCAATTAATTTTTCATGGTTTTAAAAAATGTATTTGGAGAATCCTATCAAGCCTATAGGGCTCCCTTCTCCAAAAATACTCCCTAGAATGGTTAGCAATCCTCCTCCACTAGATTAAGGAGAACACTTTGTAAGTGGTTCTTGAAGTGATCAAAGGTGGATGATGCAAGTTTAAGGATATTCCATGCTAGCTCTGAGATATTACTTCATAAATGATGGGAGATTGGTGGAACATGTGCGGATCACCAATAGAGAATGTCTACACTTGGTTTCTACAACGCATCGATAGTGGACAACAGATTTTTCACAGATTCATCAATTAAGAAATAATTACTTAAAGTAAATTCTTTGTTTATTTAAATTAATGATAAATAATATGTGATTATCCTCTATCTGGTTCCATTTTATTATCCACCATCTATTTCTTTGATTAATTACATGGATCATGTCATTCATCATCGTATAGATCTCAAATTGATCATTGATTATGGAAGAAATCAAAGTTAGGCACCGCCCACTGCACTCTTCTGCTATGCCCAAAACCTACAAGTTGTATCAAAGGAGTCACATAATTATTTATAATTATTTAAAGATCATTGGTGATTTATACATTTTTTATTTTGTTTTTCAATTCAATTTTAATCATTATTTTAATTCGAATCACGAGATATTATTCTTTCTCCTTTATTTCTCATAGATATTATTGAGATGATTAATTTTATGATTAAATTAATATCTAGAAACTCATTTGAAGGTGCTAAGGTTTCTAGATGAACAACACATGACTAAATGTCATGTAATCAGAGTTACATTCCATCTATTCATGTTCAATGCATCATAATTGATTCTGAAAATTAATTCAATATTATGCATTGATTATACAATTTAATTACACTAGGTGTTGACCAGAACATGGTGGCACATGGCCAGTCGAATTACATGCCATATAGCCCATGTACATGGAATGTAGTCCCTTTGAGTCAAATATGGTCCATGTATATAAATACATTTCCTACCTAATTAGTGACCATGAAATTTGGAGATCACACGGTGTGTAGCCCATTGGAGATAATGAGTCCAGAGACATGTACCTCATATAGGCGATGAGAGATATACATACCATGTAGCATGAATTCACATTCTATAGACTTATACCAAGTTACACATATTTAATTTTTTTTATTTTACAATGTAAACCTTTATACATGTACTTGTGTGTGGTCGTAATGATAGGACACGCCATGTGATAGGTTTTAGTATACATAAATATTTAAATGTTTAATTAATATATACTTAAGGTTTAGATATTCATATCATGTATGAGTTGTATTACAAGTTGTTACTATACGTGCATTTATACATAACATATGACTGAAAAATTATGTTATTCATGTAATCATCTATAAAGTACACATTGTGAAAGTATGTGATAAGTCGTGTATACCATATGTCACTAGAGTAAAATAGTATAAAATTATAATACATGTTGGGTAGAATCTTATGGGTATTCACCATGTTTCCTCCAAGGTACATTTATGTGTATAGATAATTTTTTTAAAAAATTATTTAATTTGTTTAAAATTATATTCGATGATAATCTCAAAGAATTTTGGATGATAATTAAGATAAAATAATTTATTAATTAAAGATAATAATTAATTAATTCAATCATGATTTATCTTAAATAATAGTGATTAATAATTTAATGATTGGTTTATTAAATACAGAATTCATTGTGTGCATGTAGATGATAATGAGCTTGAGAAGACCTTTGTATGTGATTGATTTAATTTAATTTATTAATAAATTAAATTGTTGTCTTGCATGCCTTGTCCCCTCTAATTATGTAGGGCCTACGTTCCAATGGTTTATTTTATGGAAACCCATTTTCCCCTCACCATCTTGTGAGTAAAGGGAATATTTAAATCATAGAGCTCCCAATATGGTGGATTCTCTTCAAGTTTGGAGCTGAGGAAAAACCAATCCAAGGAGATACAAAGGTGGATAGGTGGAAAACTATAACATGAACCTTAAATGGTTTAAGGTGGTTTTCTCCTAGGTCGAAGATTAGTTTATCAACCACTAGATAAACTAACCACTAGTATAAGATCATGATCAAACCCTTTATTATTTTATTTATGTCAAGTTGAATGGTTATTTAATTATGGATGTTTTATCATGATCATGTAATTAATGAATTAACCAGCATGCAAGATAAAATTAAAATAAATTGGTTTATGCATAAATATTATCTAATACATAGTTTATCACTTAATTAAATCCACTTAATATTAACAAGCATGTGATAAAGATAATAAGTGTAAATTTATGCATAAAATGAAAAAATATCTTAATTAAATATGTTAAGACCGTAGAGCATTCCATTACTTTGGTTAAAATAAAACCATAGTTCAAAGTGATTGACCAACCCACATTGGGGTGATTTCAATTATTAGGTAATTTTAACTTGAATTTTAGGGTTGAATTAACTTAGTTCAAGTCAAGGGTTTACTACCAGTGTAATACTTGATGTAACTAAGAGGAAAAGTTTGAGGAAATACAGTTATGGATTTCAGTATTCAAGAGTCCACTCAACAGATCATAGAATAGTGAGTTAATGCAGTTAGAATTTTGAATGCCTACCTAAAAATATTCTTATTTCCTGAACAATCCATTTTGGGGTAATTAGGAGGATAATATGGATCCTTTCCACTAGAATTTCATATAAATGGATATTCTGAATCCAATCAATAAAATAGTTGGAGACTAATAAATATAATATTTATTTATTTGTCTAAATTTTATCAGATAATGTAATCAAATTTTTATTTTCTTATTTTTTTTGAAATATCATTAAAAATGACATCAAACATATCATTATGATCCTTAATTGAGATGGAAAACCTTCTTACCGGCACAAATTTCCAAGAGTGAGAAAGGAACCTACGTGTCATCCTTCTCCATGAAAGGAAATTATATGTGTTTGAAGAACCTTTTTCAGTTGTTCCTAGTAATGAGACAAGTAATGAAGAGAAATATATCTATGAGAAAAATTTTATTGATGCAATATATTTTTAGTGTTTCATGTTGTCATCCATGTCCAATGAGATTTTGAAGAAACATGAGGATATGGATGTCTGTAGAAGGATGTCTCACCTTCAGAATCTCTATCAATAGAAGGTGAGACAAGATAGGTAAGAGATCTCCAATACTTTATTTACAACTAATCTTGGATATTTTACACTAATAGGACCTCATGTATTCAATATTACTAGCTACACTGAAATCCTGAACATCTTTGGGATTAAATTCCTATATTAGTTTCATATAGATCTCATAATTTCATCATTTTTAAATAACTTCTCTATATTTATTGTTAATTACAATATGAGAAATAATGAGAAGATACATTCATAACTTCATACTTTGATTCTTTAAGTGGGTATGGACATGGGGTGTGACACACCTGTAGTCCTCATGGTGAATAATAAAATTAAGAATAAAGAAAAGGGGACTAATAATTATAAATAGTCTAAGACTCCTGATTACCATCCTTCTAAGAAGAAGATGATTCATAAGTAGGGAAAGGAAAAGGAGATAGTATGTTTTTCATGTGTCAATTTAGGTCACTAGAAGATCAACTGAATCCATAATAAAGGATAAGTTAAAGGTACATTCATTATTGAGTGTAATATTTAAATATCTACACATTGGGTATTAGATACAACTTGGGGGGCTCACATTAGTATCCAAATACAGGAACCAAGTAGATTTCGAAAAAAATTCTAAGGAGAGGTGGATCTGAGAGCTGATAATAGTGCCAGGATGGCTACTCTATCCATTGGTGAATATATCCCCTCATTATTAATGGAAATGGTTTTGGTTTTGAAATATTATTATTATGTACCTATAATTTCCAAAAACATAATTTATGTATCATTGCTAGATATAGATTGGTTTATTTTTGAATTTTTAAATAAAATGTGTTTCCTTTATAAGGACAACATATGTTAAGGAATGGAGCATTTAAATAATGGACTTTTTGTATTAAATTATGAAAACCAAATATTGAAAATTGATAATGAATCATGTTCACATGACTCATACAACACCCATCTTTGGAATCACCATCTTGGTCATGTAAATGAGATGGTTTTGACAAAGATCTATCAATATGGCTATTTAGACTCTTCTAAGCTAAAACCACAAGAAATATGTTAGGACCAAAAGGGGATTATATACCTTGATAGGGAGGGGTGAATCAGGGTATGGACATTCTTTTCAAAATTCTTCCTACACCGCTAGATCTTGGACTCTTTATCACAAGGGTCACTTTGTTTTCACTTGTGTGTTTATTATGATAACTTCTTTTCTTCTTTCTATGATGATGATGCTTTGGATGTAATATAGGGAATCAGGCAGGCAGACAGAAATATTTTTACTTGGTTCAGCCTCACTAGGCTATGTCTAAGGGGAATAAAATGATGATGATATGCTATAATAAATCCAATAAAGCTCACTGAAAATATTTTTTGGGATAAATCACTTATTTTCCCAGGCTGATCGGCTTTAAAATGTTTAGGGTTAGCTCACTACTTTACCAAGGGTCACTCCCTATTCCTCTCTCTGGCTCACTACTGGTAGAAAGGATCACCATCTTCCTGTTCCTTTGCTCATATCTCTAGAAAGGATCCACACACAATTTATGAACTTTTAGGTCACTTCATTATCACTAAATAATGCATCATACACTATATATAGATGTTCTATTAAAGTCCAAATTTCATCCAATGATGAATACCCCTTTTCCACTGAACACTGACAAATAAACCTATAATTACCTTTTCAAATCTCACTACTTCGCAAATTTCCCCATTTTGCGTAGCCCAAACCATCCTTTGAAAATCTCTATTGTGAAACTCTGTTGCGAATATCTGATTACGAAGCTCCATCGTAAAGATCTATTGCAAAGATCTATTGAGAATCTCCCTCATGAATCTCCCAATTTTGCAAAGTTCAATCAAGCTGTTGCGAAGCTCCCCTGCGAAGCTCCCTCATGAAGCTCCCTCACTAAGCTCTCAATTTCATAGAGCTCAAACAGGCCACTGTGAATCTCCTTCATGAACATCTTTAGTGAAACTCCTTCATTAATTTCCTTCATGATTTGAGAGACTTAAGATTTTTCATGAAAAACTCTCTACTCTTATCAAGGGTGCCAATTCCTATTTAAATGAAATTCCACCGAACCTTGAACCTTTCATGCGAAGTCAATGCCACGTCATCCCATTTGGAAAAGCTCAACAATTTCAGTAGAAATTCTCTATACTTCACAAAGCACCATGAAAATTTTTAGATCGCAAAGCTCTATCGTGATGTTCTTTAGCAAAGCTCCATAGCGAAGCTCCTTAGTGAATCTCACCTTCAACATTATTCATGTCTTTTCCAAATCCACTTCATGAAGCCCATCTTCTCAAAATTCAGTCCATTGCTATATTTTGATGAGATCTTCAGGGAAATAAAATTTTCACAAATCTCACCCCTCCCATTCATGAATATCATCGTTATCGTAGAGATATCCATTCACATTTTTTGTGTCTTTTCCAAAACCACTTCTTAAAACCCATCTTCACGAAATTCATCCATTTTCCATATTTTGAAGAGATCTTCAAGGAAATATAGATTTCACAAAGCTCACCTCTTCCATTCGAAAAGCTCATCATTATAGAAGAGCTCTTTATCAACATTATTCATGACTTTTACAAAACCACTTTATGAAGCCCATCATTGTTAAATTCATCCCATTTCCATATTTTGATGAGATCTTCAAGAAAATACACTTTTGGCAGAGTTCACCAAACTTTAAATTTTGGACCCCAAAAAGTTGGCCTGCTGGAAAATGGTGCCACAATATATCTATTCTTTTTATACCACCCTAAGATATTCTATATCTATGGAACTCAATAATTCACCAAGGAAACCTGATTTGTCAATAAATACAACCAACCCAAAAATAATGCAATGTTACTTTGAGGAATTTTTCCCCAAAAATCTTCCCTTTGGGTTTGTTGAAAACCCTTCTCATAAAAATTCTCTTCACTTTGATACCTCACTAATTCTCCTTCCATCATCTACCACCATTCACCTCTTGAAATTCAGATAGAGGCAAAGATTCATCCACCACATAGTCTAATCCCACATGAGTAATGCTTGGCGTGAGAAACAAGAGTAGTATTAAAAGTTCATTAATGAATCACTTCATTCCTGACAACAATTTTTGATACCAAACTGATAGAAATAATATGCTTTAATCACAAACCTCATCTATCGGGATATATAATCTTTGATCGATCACTTGAAGCATCATCAGATTTGATACTCTCCCCTTATCTCATTTCTCCCCTATCTCGCTACGCCACCTGTCAGCTTCTCATTATGTCATGAAATAAGAAATTTTCTCCCATAAAAGGTAGACCTTCTCCCCCTTGAATAGTCACATTTTCTCCCCCTTTTCCAATGAACCCAAATTTCACTCCTTTATGGTATGAAAAAGGGTAAAAAACCCACATTATCACATTAGGGAAAAACACATCATACCTTGGGGAGCGGGGGTGACCACATCCAAACTTTTTCAAGTGTGAGGAGTCAACTGGTCTCCTAGAGCCAGTCAATGTCCATCAAAAGATTCCTTGTGTAAATCCTTTATCAGAATGTCTGCAACCTGTAGCTCTGTTGGCACATACTCTAACTTTACTAACCCTTGATCCACCTTCTCCTTGATAAAATGATTTTTTATCTAAATGTTATTTTTCATTGAGTAATGGAATATATTTTTTCCAAGATTGATAACACTTGAATTATCACACTGGATTCTGATTGGAGAGTTCACTTCAACGCTCATATCATCAAGTTTCTACTTCATCCATAATAAATATATGCATTTTTGAGTTGTGGAAATATAGTTAGATTATACAGTTCTCAATGAAATGAATTCTTGCTTCTTCCTTATCCAAGAAATTCACAAACCACCATGATAGAAAGCACCTCCTGACATAGATTTCTTATCATCTACTGTTTCGGCCAAATCTGTATTTGTATATCCCAAAAGCACTGGATGAGATTTTTCAGTAAACTTCAAACCAAAATCCACAATTCCTTTGATATACTGAAGTATTATTTTCACTACAAGAATGTAGATTTACTTTGTATTGATTTGATATCACGCTATATTCTGTTATATTAACTGCCTTGCTATCATCACCATTTGATAATTTCATCCAGGTAGAAACCAGAGTCTTTATCTCCTTGGAATTTTCAATTCAAAATATTCTCAGAACATCCTTGGAATATTTGTGTTGGGAAATGAAAGTTTCATTCCTTCATTGTGTCAACTGTAAACCAAGGAAAAACATAAACTCTCCAATCATTGATATTTCGAACTCACTTTTCATGAATTCAGAAAACTGTCTGCATTAAGCTTCATTGGATCTGCCAAATATTATGTCATCGACATAAACCAGCACCATCAACCTTTATTTTGTTGTGAAAGACAAATTTTTTCCTGATGACATTATTATCTTCCAACCTCGAAACAATCTCTCATATCTGATTATTATTAATTTATTGAAGCTCTTCATTTATAGCATGAACCCAGTTTTCATCTTCTATTTCTTCCTCATACTCATCATCATTATCTTCATCTGAATCAACATTTTACACTTTTACTCACCCGAGGTTTCTCACATACTTGTTTCTACCATAAGGAAACTCTTCACTATTCTATTAATGATTCTTTTCATATTTTACTATAGTGATATCATTAATTTCAACTACATTTGAATTATCATGTGGAAACACTATTTCCATTCTCTAGAAGAATCTTGGTATCCTGAAAATAGTTAGCTGATACCATATTGTTAGAGAAAAATAGATAATTATGAAATATAAGAATTTTTCTTCTTATCCCCTAATCGGGATTCTTGATGTTAGATATCATAAACTTCCATCCTCTATATTTCATTGAGACCTTGAATCTTATTAGGAGATAGATATCTACCGCTACGATATGGAAATCTTTCTATTGTTGGGACCAATGTTTTTACCCACAATAATTCTTCTTCTTCGGCATAATTTATTCGCATGTGATTATAGGTTTGAGAAACGTTTCCATCTCAATAACATATTCCAATTGTAGCTACCTTCAATGGGATTTCCATTAGATGAACATACCACTTACCAATAATCCATCAAAAGAACCTATAAGCCTACTAAGTTGGGACTCAGTGCAGGAAACAAGAGATAAAGTTAATATCACCACCACATTCCATTTCACCCAATTACATCCATACACTTCATGTAGCCATAAACCATTAACTCATTCTAAGTAATTCTTCCATATTTATTCTTCAACACTGGTAAATAATTTGAATCATTTGACATTTCCAAGAACATTACTCACCATGTTACATCTTTTGATGTGACTTCACCAGGGATTTTATCTCCCCTTGATCCTAAAACACTTGAACATAAGTTAACAGCATTTATATACATAGGGATAGGGGTTCTTCTATAATCCTCTATAAGAGGATTGTGGTTGATCCGGATTTATCAACCATTTGATGCTTTCTTCCAAAGCATTGTAATGTTTCTATGCTTATTCCAAATTCCTTGCCAACTTCAATTGTTCTGGACATATGACTAAGCATTATTTACCCACATGTTGAGCCTTCCTCAGATAGATAGTCTATTTAGGATTTTCCTTCTTCACAATTTGGGGTTTAAACCCACACGTACACATTTCCTTCTTACTCACAACTGGAGTTGAGCTTCCTTATTCTTCTAGGTTTGTTCACATTCTCTCTAAGAGAGCTGTTGTAACTGTAAAATCAGAGGTAATTGATACACCTTTCGTTGACATCCTTGTGATTTCCCTAAGACTGCAAACCTATTTTTTAGATTACCATGTGATCTTGTAGTATAGGATTTTTCATTGTACACTGCCTGTGCTAGGGATCTCATTTTAAATTCCTTTTCCTTCCCCTATTTCTTCTTGATTCTATATCTATCCAAATTCCCATGATTAACATATGAAATTTCTTCTATTAGAGGCATACCTCACTCCATCATTTCTCAAATGAGATGTAGATTTTACTTGTGTTATTCTTTTGAAATTGACCTCATGGGCTTCCTAACCCATAATCATGTTGTTTCCCATTCTTCCACAATAGAAGGACTTCATGGATAGTTTATACTGAGATACTCTTCTTTCAAACTTATCTAGATGATTCTTATTATCCTTAGATTTAGAAATGTTTCTATATTCACAACATGAAATACATTCCAAATACTCTAAAAAAATTATGATGTGTTTCCATGCATCCCACAGAAATAGCACATATTGTCACTACATCTTGTAAATGTCCTCTTAGGTCTGTCTCCAGCACCTACAGAAGTTTCTCCATTTCTGGAACTATTCACAACTCTCTCTCTATCATTCACGGTAGAGGACTCATCAAATAAAATACTAGTTTTTTATAAACTATATGGTCTTTGAGGTGAGAAAATATGTTGTTGTTTCTCTTCAAAAATATCAGATTTGTTTGTCATTTTATTATCACTTTCGGAAGGATAATCAAATAGTAAGTGCAAGGAATCCTTCATTTTAGGATTTCCTTTGGTATTGGATTTCCCTAATTCTTTCTTCACTAACTCTATCCCTTTTTCCAATTCTTGAATCTTTATATCACTTGATTCATGTTGATCATTGAGTTCTTTCTCGATATTCTTCCCTCTACTCATCACATCCTCTTACTCAAGTGTGAGCTTATCCACCATGGACCTTTTATCCTTTAATGTCAATTTTTCTTGAGCAATAGAATCAGTATATCATGCACTCACATGTTTTAGTCTTTGATTCTCCTGAACTAGTTTGATTAGCTATGTAATAATATCATCATTTCTATAATTCTAATTTATAATGTTATCTGAGTTCAGATTCTTTACCTTATCATCAGATTTTCATTTCTATATCTTTGACGACATCTCTTTTAGTTCTTTAACTTGGTAATCATTATTCTTGTAACACCCCAAGATTTCATAGTATGTTATTTTTTGAAGTAATTTAATAACTTTCACTACACGCAACACCGAGTTCAAGCACACCACGACTTACCAAACTAGCCGTTGAAAAGAATTTATGAATAGTATTAACTGAATTTTGAACTTTACATAATACTTATAATTTTAGAATCTATATTATGAGTTTCTTAGAAATAATGTAAGAAAAAATTCATTTCTTCCAGATAAAAGAAGTATTTTTTTAAATGCAATTTTACCACCTTTAAATGGTAAACCCTTTTTAAATCCAATATTTGAAACTTTTAAATGTTCAATTTGACAAAATAAACTTCTTATTTAGAATCAGGACAAAAGAATTTAGTTTCAATAAATTTTTGGTGTTTTTCTAATAACTTTTATATTTGGGTGAATAGCGAAAAATACTATATTTTAACTAAAAACAACTTTTTTAATCAAAATAATTTATAGCGTTAAATTATAAATTTTAATGGTTTTGAAGTATAATTAGATTTTTTTTTACCATTTAATCCAATGTTGGTCATTGTAAGTAATTTCATTTTGAAATTGTACATAAACAAGTGTAAATCTTTTGATAGTTGTTTTATTATAACAGGAAACGTTAATAACTAAAATCAGCAGAAGTCCATGTGAAAAGCCATGAAGGAAAATTGTCCAGCCAGAGCTGGTTGGAGTCAAAAGGGCCTAAGGCCACAAGATGATGGTCCGCGTTGTTCCCTTCCCTTTTGGTAAAGGAGAAGGTTCATAAGGAGAAGCATTGGCAAAGTGAGAGAATTCTTCTGATGATGATGCCAAAAAACTGGAGTCCACCATCGTTGTGGTTAATAGCATCAATTACGGTAAGGTAGTCCGACTAAATAATGATACCACTCAATCCACATTCCAAGGAGTGCAATATACCAGAAAGTATGTCCATAGCCTCAGCAACTGCCGGTTCCCAGAAATCCCGATGTGGTTCGAACTTTGCAGCAAGGATTTTCCCCAGATGATTTTGGGCCAGGAGGCCAAGAGCAACATGTCAGACCTTTGGGAGTGATGCGTCCACGTTAATCTTAAGATTACCTTCCATTGGTGGATTTCAATGAGGGGGGAAGGGGAGGGTAACACCTGGCATAAAGTTTCCATTGTGTTATTTCCATCCCTCAATCCAAGAGGTGGTCCGTTCAATCCAGAATTCAGGGGGTTTGTGAGCTTGTTGAAAAATAGCATCGTTGCACCGGACCCAAATAATCCATGATAGAGTGCAAAGTGAACCTAAAGAAGATGAGGAAAGAGAGGATCACCAACACGTCAGAAGATCGGAAAGGTCAAAGGCTGATGTCATTGAAGCGGGCGAAGTCAGGCCCCATTTAGTTCAAATTTTCTTAGCTTCTGGGTAGTGAATGATGGCATGCAAATGAGTTTATGGAATGTTCGGGAAGAAGAGGAAAAAGGCAGTATTGGCCATATGGCGGTAAGCGATGAGGCTCATGGTTGGGAGAGTACCCGTGCAGATATGCCACCAAAATTGGCGTACTTTAGGGGGAACGTTGAGCTTCCAAATCAAATTCCACGGTCCCTCATCCCGGCTGACTGAGTGGATGCCAAGAGCCAGTCTATAACCGGACCTCACCATGTACTCGCTCAAGATTTCATTGATCCAGAAAAGCTGTTCGGGGCCTGCATCAGGGACCCAGGGAATGATAAGGATAATTTTTTGATCTCTTTTATTAAAACAATCAAGGAATTTTTCCAGACACCACCCCTATCCCTCATCGGAGAGGAGGCAGCTGACAGTGGCGTTTTCAAGTTCTGGTTGGACTGGGGATGTAGCTCGCATACCATCCTTATTGATAAGCCAAGGATCAGTCTAGATATTAACCGATGAGCCAGACCCAATCCTCCATCCAAGACCTATTTCCAGAATCTTTTTAGCCCCCCATATGCTTCTCCAAAGGAAGCTGGGACGGGAGCCAAGAGAGGAAGCATGAAAGTCCGTGTGGGGAAAGTACTTAGTCCAGAGAACCCGTACACAAAGAGATGATGGACGGTTAAGAAGGTGCCATCCTTGCTTGGCCAACATTGCATCATTGAAGAGACGCAGATTCTGGAAACCCATCCCTCCCTTTGATTTGGATTTGCAGAGTTTCTCCCAGGACAACTAGTGGGGTTGATTCCTTCCGTCATTATTCCCCCACCAAAAATTAGCAGTGCGTGTGTGGATCTAGTCGACAATGAAATCTAGGAGCTTAAACTGGGACATAAAGTAGTTGGGGATGGAATGGATGACATCTTTGATGAGGGTCTCTTTTCCCACTTTAGATATTCCTTTAGGGGACCATCCTAGAATGTCATTCTCAATCATGTCTACAAGAGATGCGAATATTTCTTTTTTGTATCATCCAAACACCATGGGAATCCCAAGGTACTTCTGATGTTTCACAACCAAATGGATACCAGCTGATGTGCATAGCTCAACCCTCTTAGACAGAGTCACCCCAGGACTGAAAGAAATTTCAGATTTTCCATGATTGATCGATTGTCTAGACGCCCTCTCATACTATTGGATTGCTTGGATGATCACCCGGCATTCATTAATTGTTTCTCTGGAAAACAGGAGACAATCCTCGGTGAAGAAAAGATGTGACATTGGTGCACCAACATGGTAGACCTTTTCCTCATGAATAGATTTGGAGGCTTCAGCCCTGGAAATAATATTAGAAAACACATCAACCACCAGTATGAAGAGAAAATGGGAGAGGGGGTCTCCCTAGCGAAGGTCGTGGGATGGGGAAAATCCTCTAGTGAGATTCCCATTGACCTTGATTCTGAAGGAGACAGTCGATATGCATTCCATGACCAAATCTATCCATTTACCGCAAAAACCCATTTTCAACATGACTACACGAATGAAGTGCCATTCCACTCTATCGTAGGCCTTGTTCATATACAGTTTTCAGGCCATGGTTCCTCTTTTCACGGTGGAGCATGATTTCATGGAATGAAACACTTTATGGGACACAGTTGCATTATTAGTTATCATTCTCTTGGCCACGAAGGCACTCTGATTCTCAGAGATAATATCAGGTAGCCAAGGTCACAGCCGATTGAAAAGGATCTTTGAGAAGATATTGTAAGAGACATTACAAATGTTGATAGGTCTAAAATCAGAGATCACCAGAGGTTTCTTGATTTTGGGGATAAGGACAAGGATAGTTTCATTGATGATAGCAATGCTAGTAGTCCCAACCCATATATTTTTCATCATGTTGCAGATGTCGGGACCGATAATGTGCCAGTATTGTTTAAAGAAAAGGGCGTGGAACCCATCTGGTCCCGGGGCCTTAGTGGGATGAAGATGTTTAAGAGCCAGGCGTATCTCATCATCTATCACATATTTAGTGAGCTGTTTATTGATCTCATCGGTGATCACAGGTTTGATAAAATCTTCCAACTTGGAAGACATGAAATGGGCTCCTGCAGCGAAGAGGTTTTGGAAATAATAAGTCAAGGCCTCGTGGATACCATTGGTGTCAGAAACCTTGCTTCCATCGGGTTGTAAGATGCAAGTAATAGCGTTTTTCCTACGCCTGGCTGAAGCTTTTTGGTGAAAAAATAGGGTATTAGCGTCCCCTTCTTTAATGTGATTATCCCACACCCGCATGGCCCAGAAACTTTCCTTGACATGCAGGGTCCTGTCCATCTCTCTTTGTGTGTCTCCATTCTCAGAGAGAATGTAATTATATGTGGGTTGTTTGAGGAGGTTGTTCAGCCTCTTTTAAAGGAAACCATAGTGTCGGTCGGGGTGTCGGAATTTCTTATAGCTCCATGACCTCTGATCAGATGCGACCTATTGGAGATTGAGTCAAACATCCACTTGAGTGCTTTTCCAGCTTGGTCTGATCACTTCTTTGCATTCCTGATATTTTTCCCGGAAGCTCTCAAATATGAAAGTTCTGCTAAGTTGTCTATTTTGTTCGCCTTGCGTGCAATCAATGAGAATTGGACAGTGGTCCGAACAGTTTAGGTCCATGTGGTCGATATGAAACATTCTAAACAGATTAATCCAATCATTGGATCCCAAAAATCTATCAAGACACTCAGTGACGCGGGTGCCTTCAGTATTGCCGCGGAACCAAGTAAAAGGATTACCTGTGTACCCCAGATAGACCAGATCTTCCCTAGAGACCGTGTCCTTGAAGTTTGACATCAAAGCTGAGGGTCAAATGATTCTTCCCCTCTTTTCCTTATGGAACATAATCTCATTGAAATCTCCTACGAAGAGTATAGGGCTCGGTAAGTCATGTCGCAACTTACATAGAAGATCCCATGACTTCACCTTATCATTATGGGATGGCCAGCCATAGAATCCCACAAAGGTCCAGGGTAGGTGAGAGTCTGTTTGAATAGTCGCTGCCACATGGTGCGAGGAGAAAGACAAAATTTTGATGTCGATATGGTCCTTCCAAAGGAGATAGAGGCCCCTAGAATGGCCTTTTCTGGGCACCGGAAAGCAGCCATGGAAGCCGCACTTCATAGCAATACCATTGGCGTCCTTGTTTTCCGGTATGGTTTCGGATAGGAAAACCATATTGGGGCGACTTTGAGCACAATTGTGCTAAATCATGAGAACCGTTCCTGGGTTTCCAAGCCCATTACAGTTCCAGCATAAGGTAATCATTGCTCTAGGCGGGGCTAGGTCTCACCCACTGCCACCTTTGGTTCTCTCGGACTGGTTTCACCACATGTCGTTTTCCACCTTTTGGTGGGATTCTTCCCTGAGTGGCCTGTTTCAAAATGTCTTTTCCTGACCCCGGTTTTAGGGTCTTCCATAGGACCGTCACATCCTCCTCGTTTCACCCTTTTCCATGTTCGATGAGTAATTGGGACTAGTGATAAAGTCCCCATCATTCCATGTGCCTCTATTGTTAAAGCACTTGTTGCGGACGATTTTGGGTTAGGATCTGGATCTGGTGGTTCGGTGTGCATCAACATTGTCTTTGAGTAGTGTATTGGTGGTTCTTTGTGCGTTGTTGCCAACTTAGTAGATTGAGTCTTGTCCTTCATGGGGTTAGTATGAACTCCAGTGTCTCTCTGAGTGGTAGGGCCAGCATTAGGGAAATCCAATGGTCCCAGCATTTGGGATTTTTCAAGTATGGGTTCCTCCTGATTGGTATGTGCCTGCATGAGACGATCACGATCCTTTTTTTTTCATATCAGGGATGACAGCATATTTATTCGTTTTGGCACGGAGCCAAGGGCCATATTGGAGGATAATGTTACCTGATCCACTCTTACATTTAGTGGTGCACTTTATTTCCAGATGGCCAAGGCGACCACAGGAAAAGCAGAAGATTGGGAGTTTCTCGAACTCGAATGATATCCAAATGTTGGTGTCTTTGATTTTTATGATCATTCCCCTCATCAGAGGCTCTGACACTTCAATTTACACCTTGATCCAAACCTCGAGTCCCCATTGTATTTGGTCTGACCTATCCCAGTCAAGAAAGTGACCTAAACTGTCCCCGATTTCTCTCATGATTCGTTCCGTTCTGGCATGGAATGGAATTCCTTTAATTCATATCCAAAAGGGGGAGCGGGTTAAAATCACACGCTAGATATCGTCCCCCACTTTGAATTCTTCCATGAGTAGGAGTTGGTTATCGAAGGACCATGGTCTTCCCCACAATATTTTGTCTCTATCTCTCTTGTTAAAGAACTCAAAGACGAAACGATTGACCCCCGCTTCTTGGATAGCCACTCCTGCTTCAAGTTTCCAGATGTTCTGTAGAGTGTTTTTTAGAGCCCCCTGATTTACCAAAATGTTTTCCATCAACTTTCCAACCATGAGCAGAGACATGCACTTTTCCAAAATTGTGTCTTTGTTTCTCTGTGCCTCGATGGCCGCCTTTTCCTTGTCCGTTAGGGGAAACCTCTTCCATTGATTCACAAGTTCTGCATCCATAGAGCAGTACCAAAATATTTCGCAAATCTCCTAAATACTGGTGCCCTGGTGGACCCCACTACCATGGAACCCTTGCAAAGGAACTTGATAACGGCTCCGGAAAAATGCCCAATGCACAAAGCCGATCCAGTCCAGCCACACACAAATTAGTCCCGGACCAACAAAGAAGTCACTGGAACGGACACTCCTTCGTGGCCTCCCAGCACGGTCCACTCAGGAAGGTCTGTGACCTTTGCGAGTGAACCTTCCCCTTGAGAGGTCACTCTCAAGAAACCCACACATTCTCTCAGACCAGTCGTCGTGGAGCAACGCCTCATAGCAGAAACATCACGGCTTCACAACGCAACAAAATCTTCGCAAAGGCACGTCGCGGAACTGCCCCGTCGCGATGACCATGCCCACAGGACACCGCCTTCTTCTCTGCGCACACCAAGACTTTGTGGAACAACTCCCCATGACAGGAACTTTGCGGCGTCCCCAAAGTGAACCCACAACGTGGTGAAACAACGCGGCAGGTGCTTTGCGAATCTAGTCACTTCGTGGATTCAACGCCCCACGGAAGGAGCTTCACGGCAGCCACTTCGCACTTTCCCAACACGGTGAATCATCACGGGAGGTGATTTTTAATCAAGTACATCACGGTGATTAGATAATTTTTTTTTAATTTATAATGTTTTTATGACTTTCACAAAAACAAAATACCAAATAGTGTCAAAATTGACATAAATTCATTTTTAATACAAATACTATATTATTGGTTGATATAATATTCTTAAAAATCTAAGGTTTGGACAAAAGGCTTAAATAATATTATATATGTCATTAATGAACCAATTGAGGTTCTCTTTGACGTTTATAGTATGTTTATTAACCATATAGTGTAAGAATACCAGAAGACACAGTAAAAGTTAAATTATTTAACTTAGAGTTGAATCTAAAATATAAGGTTAAAATGGAAACCAAAACTTGTCTAAAACCTATTGGTTGAGATTATTTCAACCCATACCCACTTTATATTCGAAATAAATCAATTTGGAGCCATTATAAACTGAATATGATTTTATTATAAAATAATATTTCAATCTTTTCCTAAGGTGCCTCTCACCCCTCTTATAAAAGGGCACTCCTCCTTCTCTCGAATTAACACCTTAAAAGCCATTTGGATTGGCCAAACCCTACCCAAATATCCTCTAAACTATCCTACCTTCATCCTAGAAGCCTTCCTTTAGTCATAAATCCAACTTATGGATCCCTTTTGATCAAATCAAAAGGAAGAACCCAAAGAAGAGGTAAATATTTCATCACCTCTTTCAAATTCTTTGCTTCATCCACTTCTTATTTCCTTTTTGTTTCCATTCTAAAATAATAAATCCAGTATCTTCTATATACCGTGATGTTATTATAAATATGGTACAACCATATTCATTATTCTATCCATCCTTTGAATGAAATGTCACCATACGTGCGTACGTACGACTTACAGTCTCCACATCGTGGTGTAGTTGTTATTCAATACATTATTATTTGGATGGGTATAATAATGATGTATAATGGATGTAAATAATAAATATAACATGATAATGATTCTATATATATGATATATCATCCAATTATATACGATTTTAATATCAAAAGAATGATATTATCGCTTGTGTGTACGTACGGATTACCATCTCCACAAAAGCGATGAGATTCATTCCCCATCGTAAGCATTCAAGACTATTTTTCATTTGATTATTAAAAATAATGTTTAAAGACTTGATATCATTCTGGATATGAATAAGAAACATCCCATCCATAAAAAACATGACTCGTGTAACAATGAATATAAAGGAAAACAAATCAATTAACAACTGAAATGACGATAATACTAAAATACTATTAACAAAGCATTATTAGAAGATCATATATGATATCATAATTATGTATATGGTTCTTGTATAATTTAATAAAAATTATTTAACTATTATACAGGAGGTTAATGTACCCTCGACCAAGGAAAAGTACAAGGTAATGGTTAATTCTACAATCTCTTCATTGTCCGAGGTTGTTTATATGTAATTATCTACTAGGACCACCTTATCATTCACATCCGTGTTTTCTTAAAAATGTATTTCAAAATATTTTTACAATTTACTAGACTATGGGATAAACTCATTTATACCCTTTTTTGAATTTTTATAAGATAGTTATAAAGTAATCTTTCTGTCATTTTCCAAACAAGGTACTTTATGACCTTTTGGACAAAATTAAGGTAAGAATGTTTTTTTAACATATACGGTGGGTGAGGTTATTTTCCGCCATTATAACTTCATCTAATATTCCCTTAAAATCTTATAAGAATATTTTTAAAAGTAATTTTTTCTTTATAATTATGGGACTCTAAAATGATTTCAAAATAGAAATAGATATTTCTCTCAAATAGTTTTTTTTGAACCCTCTGTGAGATGGTTATTTTAATAATAAAAAATAATTGTTATCTTTGTTTATAAGTCAATTTAGTCAATTATTCATTCTGTTATAAATGTGTTTACTATGATTAATCATGTATACATATGTTTATCTATGATTATTTATGGTTTACTATTGACCTAGAAGTGGTCTGGATTGAACAGACACTTTGTGAGAATTTCATGTTTTTGACTCACCATTAGTTATTTTCTTGAGTCACCGTTAGTTGAGGGCATGAGAACAGTTGCACTGATGACAACGGTCACATCGATGACAACAGTCGCACTGATAACAATAGTGGCACCGATGATAACGGTTGCACTGATGACAACGGTCGCACCGATGAGAACAATCGCACCGATGAGAACGGTCGCACTGATGACAACGGTTGCACCAATGACAATGGTCGTACCGATGAGAATAGTCGCACCGATGAGAATGGTCACACTGATGGAAACAAGTCGCACCGATGACAACGGTAGTACTGATTACAAGGATCGTACTGATGACAACGGTCTCACTGATGACAACAGCCGCACCGATGAGAACGGTCGCACCGATGACAACGGTCGCACCAATGAGAACAGTCGCACTGATGAGAACGTTCGCACTGATGTCAACAGTCGCACCGATGACAATAGTCGCACCGATGATAATAGTCACACCGATGAGAACAGTCACACTGATGAGAAGGGTCACACTGATGCTGATCACATGTCCTACTGAAGCTAATGCTAATCAGGTGAACTACCGACGCCGATGTTGATCGCATGACCTATCGATACCGATGCAAATTCAAATGACTTATCGATCTCATGACTCGATGATAGTCATGAAAACTTTTTGAATTTCTATTAACTCTTATTTAATTCCAACGGTCATATTTTCTTAGTCTAATTCACCTGTTATTAATTAATGTTGGTTGTTGGATGTCAAGAAACCATACCTCATACCTGTAAAAAGGTAATCATTCTTTTTTCCATATCTCAAGGAATAAAAACGAAGATCTGCAGTGAAAAATATGGAGTAAAAACAAAAAATTACACGAGTGTGAAGACTCACGAAAAGAAAAGAACTTGAAGAACACCTGTAAAAACCATAGAACTTCAAGTTGATAATTAACCTGGAACAAACACAAAAGAAAAGTTGTTGTGCCTTACTGAAGATCATACGCACAAGTCTGCAAAACTGTAGCTAAGAAGAACAACGATACTCTGTTTTGTGTCATCCACACCAAAAAGGACTTGAATTACATCTGGAACATCAAAATGAGTCCATGGCTCATATGAAATTACACATAGCATTCTAAACTCATTCATTTCCTATGTTGTATCTCTTTGCTTAACATTTTGAGTAGTGTGTGTGCATCTATTTATTTTGACACATACTGACTCCTGGGATGAAATGGAGTATTTCTAAATCCCCACTCAATCTCTCTCTTACACTCTTATATACCACTGTGGATAGTGGTAGAGGTTAAGTGTGACTTGGATAGCTTGTGTTCTATTGTTTTGTTTTGGTTTTTATCACGTAGAACTGTGGTAGAGGTTTGAGGACCTGAACAGTCTGAGTACTATTGTTAACCCTCGATCCAGGGTGTGGATCATAGTTTATATAAACCGTTTGAGAGGACTAAGTCTCATCTTGAGATTGAACCTCTTGTTTTACAAATTGATGTTCTTTTTATCCTTGTTAAAACCTATTTTGAATATTACACTACTAAGTAATTTAAATATAAATCTGTTTTAAAGTAACTCTGATAGTTGAACTAGCAAGTGTTTGTACTTATTATGAACCAGTAAGTTAGTTTAAAAAGCTAACTTATTATTTGGATTAAGTTAACAGAGAAGTAATCAATCTTTGAGAAACTGATTGAACATTTACAATCTTTATAAATTCACTACAGTTCAACTTGTTTTATGAATTGGGGAATTTTTATACAAATCCTTTTAATAGAGATTTTAATTGGAACTCAATTCACCCCCCTCTTGAGTATCCACTCCGACCAACATTTCGTATCAGAGGGTTGTTTATTAATAAAGGATTTCCAAATACTCTTTTTTTCAAATGTGATTTTAGTTTTATCTTAAAGATCTTAAATTTTTGTTAGTTCTAAATTTTATCTCTTTAAATATATTTTCTAAAATCTAATTATGGATAATAGACTAGATGGTGATGCTACCATCATGCCACCTTTATTTAATGGTGTTAATTATGCCTAATGGAAAATGAAAATGAAAATTCATTTAGAGAGTATGGGATTTGACATTTGGACTGCTATAGAAACTCAGTACAAGATCCTAGAAACTGAAAGAACTAATTGGGAAGAACCTACTAAAATAGCTTACAATAATAATTTTAAATAAATGAATGCCCTGTATTGTGATTTAGGAGATGAGGAATTTAATCGAATATTTGCTTGTAAGACTACTTATGAAATTTGGGATACTTTGGGTGTTTCTCATGAAGGAACAACCAATGTTAAAGAAATGAGATTGAATACCTACACTATTAAATATGAAAATTTTAAAATGAAGCCTGATGAACCTATTTTTGACATGTATCTGAGGTTCAATGAAATTGCAAATACAATGAGCTCACTGGGAAAGGTTGTTCCCACAAAAGAGAAAATCATGAGGATACTAAGATGTCTTCCTGACAGATGGAGAGGCATATCAGTTTCAATTAGAGAATATTGTGACATTGGTGTTCTTCCTGTCAAGGAACTTATTGGCAAGATAATGATGTATGGAGAATAGATAAAGGTAAAAAAGGAAGAATTTGATGAACCAATAAATAATTCTATAGATTTCAAGACCGTTAATTCAAAACTTAAGGACAAAGGGAAACTTCAAAGTGAAAGTGATAGCTCAAGCTGTGAGGAAAGTGCATCAGACAGCGATAATGAAATGGCTCAGATAGCCAGATGATTTAAGAAGTTTTATAGGAAGAAGAAGTTTCTCAGAAAATCAAACTATAAGGGAAAGTATGACAACAAAGGTTATTGGAAGAAATATTAGAAAAGAACTAATAAAAGTGATGATATAGTCTGCTACAAATGCAAGAGGAAAGGACATGTGAAAGCTAACTGTCCAAAATTAAAATTCAGGAAGAGACATGACTACAAGGACAACAAATACAAGAAAGCTATGAAAGAAACCTGGAGTGCTTCAGAAGACAGTTCAAGTTATTCTGATTCCACTCAGGATGAAAAATCTCAAAAATCTAATATGTGTTTCATGACAAACACATCTGAGGTAACATTGGATACTCCTGCTGTAAATTCTTATTATTCGGGAGTTGATTCTGATTCTGAATCTGAAAATATTTCTAGTGAAGAATTATTTGAATATTGTAATATTCTAGAAGATACCTTCAATGAGCTGAAGTATAAGTATAAAACCTTAAAGAAACGACATGCTTTAACTAGAACAGTACAATCTTCATTAGAGTTAGAAAAGGAAAAGAATGCTAAACTGTTAAAGGAGAATACTCAACTTAAATTGTCTAATGAGAAACTTATAATAGATTTAGAGAAGTTCACAAATGGAAAGAATACTCTAACTCAAATTCTTGGAAAACAAGTTGCACCAAAGTATACTACTGGTTTAGGCTATCATCCTGGACAGAGAGATCTTGTTAAGAATAGATTTATTCCTAAATCTATATGGTATACTGCTAGTTCCAGTTTTGGAAACTCTTATGTCTCAACCACATTTTCACATAGTTATAGCTCAAAAAAAGTTTATCTTTCAAAATATTTTGAATCTATTGATTGTATGAAACCCATTAGACAAATCTGGGTACCAAAAGTTTTACTTGCTAACCTGTCTGGACCCAAGAAAATCTGGGTACCAAAATCATTTTCTGTTTAAACCTGTTTTGTAGGAGACTTGCTTGAAGAGTTCCTATAAGAAGACATGGTACTTGGACATTGGATGTTCAAGACATATGTCAGGAGACATTTCATGTTTTAAAAGCTTAGTCAAGTTTGGTGGAGTACATGTCACCTTTGGTGATAATTCAAAAGGAAAAATCATAGGCCTAGGGCAGATTGGTAACACTGATTCAGTGTTAATTTCTAAAGTTTTACTTGTTGATGGATTAAAATACAACCTGTTAAGTATTTCTCAGTTGTGTGGTGATGGGTTCAATGTTAAATTTGAAAATAATTCTTGAAATGTTTTTAATTCGAAAAATGTCTTAGTGTTTTATGCCTTAAGAAATGAAAATGTATATGCAGTAGATTTAAATTCCTTAGCCAAAAAAATGTTACTTGTTTAAATTCTTTTCATAAAGAATCTTGGATTTGGCACAGAATATTAGGACACTGCAATGTACATTCACTTAGAAAACTGAATAGAAAGAACTTGGTTAGAAACCTACCTAAACTTGAATTCCCAGCTGATAAAGTTTGTAATCCTTGTCAAAAGGGAAAGCAACATAAATTTTCTGTTAAATCAAAGAAAGAAGTTTCAACTTCTCAACCTCTCGAGTTGGTTCACATGGACTTATTTGGACCTTCTAGAGTTTCCAGTTTAAATGGGAAGCACTATGTCTATGTTTTAATAGATGACTTTTCTAGATATACTTGGATATATTTTTTATCTCACAAAAGTGAAGCTTGCTCTTACTTTATTAAATACTCCAAGTCTGTAGAAAACCTAAGTGGACTTAAGATTAAGACCTAGAGAAGTGATCATGGTTGTGAGTTTGAAAATCATGAGTTTGAATCTTACTGCTCAAATAATGGCTATAGTCACAACTTTTCTTCCCCTAGGACACCTCAACAGAATGGTGTAGTAGAAAGAAGGAATAGAACCATTCAAGAAATTTCAAGAACTATGCTCAATGATAATGACCTACCTATTTATTTATGTGCTGAAGCTATCAATAAAGATTGTTATATTTTAAATAGAGTCTTGGTTAGACCTGTTCACAAAAATACCCCTTATGAACTGTGGAATAATAGGAATCCTAAAGTTAGTTACTTCAGATTTTTTGGTTTCAAATTCATTATTCTCAACACTAAGTATAATCTTGATAAATTTTCATCCAAGAGTGATGAAGGAATATTTTTAGGATATTGAATTACTAGAAAATCCTATAGAGTTTTTAATAAGAGAACCAAATGTGTGGAAGAATCTATTCGCATCAAATTTGATGAAACGGATCCACATGAACCTAAGACCCCTCTTGAAATTATTGAAGAAGGTTTTTCAATTCCAAATCTTAATGACAAAAATAGTGACCCTATCGTCAAGACAACCAACTCTGAAAATTCCTCAGAACCTGCTTCTGATGAATCCAAACCTAGAGAAGAACATGAAATATCTAGTCCTACCTTCACTAGATCAACCAAGATTCTAAAGAATCATCCTTTAGATGATGTTGTTGGTAATATTGATAGAGGAACACAGACTAGAGCTTCTGTAAGAAATCATGTTTAACATCAAGCTTTTCTTTCACAGCTAGAACCTAAAAATATCAATGATGCAATCAATGATGAATTTTGGGTTATGGTTATGCAAGAATAACTAAATCAATTTGAAAGAAACAAAGTCTGGAAATTAGTAGAAATACCTAAGGACACCTTGACCATAGGTACTAAATGGGTTTTTAGAAATAAATTTGATGAATCTGGAAAAATCATTAGAAACAAAGCTAGATTAGTTACACAAGGTTACAATCAAGAATAGGGAATAGACTATGAAGAAACCTTTTCACCTGTAGCTATATTAGAATCCATTAGGATCTTATTTGCTTATGCATCTCATCTGAATTTCAAGTTATATCAAATGGATGTCAAAAGTGAATTTCTAAATGGTTTTATAATTTAATATGTTTTTGTTGAACAACCACCTGGATTTACAAACCCCCATTTTAAAAATAATGTTTTTAAACTTTCTAAAGCTTTATATGGTTTAAAACAGGCTCTAAGAGCTTGGTATGATAGACTTACAAATTTTCTTATTTCTAAAGGTTTTACTAAAGGAATTACAGATCCCACTCTTTTTATTAAAATAATCTCTGGAGATATTTTGATTGTACAAATCTATGTTGATGATATTATCTTTGGATCTTCTAAAAATTATTCATGTACTGATTTTTCAAAGATTATGCAAAATGAATTTGAAATGAGTTTAATGGGAGAACTCAAGTATTTTCTTGGATTTCAAATTTTTCAAAAAAAAAGGTATAATTTTAAATCAAAGTAAATATACAAAGGATCTTTTGAAACATTTTGGTTTGGATAGTAATAAGGGAAGTGATACACCTATGAGTACCACCTGTAAGTTGGATGATGATGAAACTGGGAAATCAGTTGATCAAACCAATTATAGAGGTATGATTGGAAGTTTACTTTACCTTACTACTAGTAGACCAGATATCATGTTTAGTGTATGCATGTGTGCAAGATTTCAAGATAATCATAAATAATCGCATTAACTTACTGTTAAAAGGATTTTCAAATATCTTAAACATACTATCAATTTAGGTTTGTTTTATCCAAAAGGACAATCCTTTGACTTATTGAGTTATTCAGATGCTGAATTTGTTGGTTGCAAGTTAGATAGGAAGATCACATCTGGAACATGTCATCTTTTGGGAAAGTCCCTGGTATCTTGGTGTAGTAAGAAATAGAACTCGGTTGCATTGTCTACTGTTGAAGCAGAATACATTGTTGCTGGTAGTTGTTGTGCACAGATTCTGTGGATGAAACACACTTTTTTGGACTATGGATATAAATTTAGACATGTGTCAATAAATTGTGATAACACTAGTTCAATTAAAATCTCTAAGAATAATGTGTCTCACTCTAGGACTAAGCACATTGATGTCAAATATCACTTTTTGAGACATTATTATCAAAAGGGTGATATTTCTCTGGAATTTATTGATTTTGAACATCAATTAGCTGATATTTTCACCAAACCCTTAAGCTCAGAAAGGTTATATTTTATTAAAAAAGAGTTAGGTATGATAGATTAGTGAAACCAATCAGTGAAACTGATCAGTGAAACCGATCAGTGAAACCGATCAGTGAAACCAATCAGTGAAACTGATCAGTGAAACCAATTTTTGCTACCATTTGAGTTTTACAGTTTTTGAAACCATCAGTGTTTATCAAAATGATGTTGTTCTACTTAATCGATATTATATTTAATATTGTAACCCTAAATGATAAATTTAATGACCCGCGGCTATTTCATTTCCCAAGAATTGTGACCTTCCATCTCCCGTCGAACCTTGCTTTTTCTGAAACTTGAACCTCTTGAACCTCTTGTACCTTTTTAAATCCTTCAAACCTTTCAAACCTATCGAATATCTAAATGGAAAAGAAAAAGCGACAAGACAAGGAATCTGAAGGTTCCTCTCCGATGAAATGCACTCAAGGAGAATCGAGTAGCACGACTCAAAGGTCTGTAAACCCAAAGTTGGAAACTTGAGTAGTCACTTCTGAAAAGGAAGTAAGTTCTGAATGGGTGTTATCCAGTAAGTCTGCTCTTTTAAAAGTTTTAGAGATGCAAGTATGGAAATACTGGTTCTATGATAATAAACGATTATACTACCCAAATCTAGTGCATGAGTTTTATTTGAATTTGAGCATTGTATTAGATGGAGCAGAAGCTGCAAGATTATCTTCAGTAGTCAAAGGGAAAATGATATCTTTTTCTTCAAAGAAGTGGGATAGGTTTTTGGGAGTGCCTCATAAAATTAGATATGAGGATTATTCTGGTAATATTCCTCTTACCAATGAATATTTTTTTGTATGATCTTTCTCTGGAGAGGCTGACTGGTAATTCTGAATCTAGAAGAATAACAGCTGCTGAGTTGGATGGTGAAAGTAGAATTTTGTTTAAGTTTATTCAGCACCAAATCTGTCCTAAAAAAGGTGATTTTTCTACTGTAAATTATCAATATGTTTTCTTGTTTTTTTGTTGTTAAATGATGAGAAGATCAACTTGTGTAGATATATTACTGTCCATATTGCTGAGATGGTAAATCCATCTAGAAAGGCTACAAACTTGTTCCACTCTAAGTAAATCTCTGCTATGTTAAAGTTTTTGGGTTTTATTGAAGATGGAGATGAGTGTATCTCATCTAGTAGTATTTTTTGTATTAGCAAGGATATTTTTAAAAGAATGAAAATTAATTGGAATCCATGGAAGAATTCATGGGTTGCTTATGAGGATAGGTTGTACGAATCCTTTAATCCTTCTGACCATTCTAAGATACCAAAGGGGATGAGAGATCCTGGTTTAAAACCTAATGAGAAAGTTTTTTATTTTGATGAGGAAGAAGAAACAGAAGTTCCTAATGAAACTGGTGAGTCCAGTAAGAAGGGAACAGGGGAAGTTGAGGTTGAAGATGATGTGGATACTGAAAAGGAACCTGAGTTACCTCCTGATGACAAGAGTGATCCTGATACAGTAAGTCCTAAGAAAAGAAGAATGGAATTTAGACCAGCTAGTCCACCTCTTAAATTACCTGAGTCAGAACCCCTTCTAGGTGATGAAGAAGAATCTAACAATGAAGTATCAAATTCTGATCAGTATGAATCCAGTAACAAAGTAAGTTCCAATGAGACTTCAGTAAATAATAATAGAAATGGAAATGGTCATGATGATGATGGTAATGATGAAGGTGGTGATGATGATGATGTTGACACTCAACCAGTATATGGTCAAAATGTGATCTGAGATGATCCACAACCGCAATGAGTTGAAGAAGAAACTATTCCTGATATTGAAATAACAGTACATTCAGTGTTTGATGTAGATGGGGAAGTCTCTCATGAAAATTATGGTAAAGCTGATTTTGTAAATCCTAAGTACACTTTTTTTATGGATGAATGGGAAGAACATCCAGGTCTTGCAGTTCTAGGTATGGATTATTCAGAGGAATATGAAGAAGGGGTGCAAAAAGCAAGGTCAAGCCTTTCAGTTAAGGCTAGACTAGCTGCTGAGTCTATGCAAATGGCAGCAGAAAGACCTGGTCCTTCAGTTTCTTGATCTGATTTGGACATATTTAAAGATGAGTTGCTCCATGAAGTTAGAGAGACAATGAAAGAAGAATTATCTCATGCTCCAACTCCTTCTCCTGTGAATTTATCTAAGGCTACTATGGATGTTATAACTCAAATAATGGTAAGTATTATCAAGCCAGACCTATACAATACTAGTGAGATGATTGGCAGGCACATTACCTCTCTAAATCAAGCACTCAAGGATTTAGGCAATGACTTAGTTTCACTGTCGGGTGAATTTAGATCAACCATCACTCGTATGATGGAAGTGTTGATAAATTTGATAGAACATCTGAAGAAGTTGGATTTGAGAAAGTTGAAGGCGGAGATAACTCAGGTTGTTGCTCAAGCTAGCTCCTCCAAAGTGACCAAAATTACTGGACATGAGATCAATGCCTTAAAAGATGTTATAAAAGAAGAGTTAGCAGCTCTTGGAAAGATTCTTGATTTGGACTCATTAAAAAAGATGAAAGAAAACAGTGATCATATTCACAAGATGGGGAAGATTAATTCAGCTGATGCTACTCAGGCTCAGAAAGGGATCAAAGAAAAGGTGGATCACTATTTCTCTAAAATCTATACCAAGCATGAGTTGAACCATCAATTTAAAGTCTTGGCTGAGAATTTGAGGCTTCCTCCCATCAATCAAGCCTTTAAGGCTCAGGTCCAGCATTTGAAAGATTTTACTCCTACTCTAGAGAGTTTTATGCAGAACAAAGATGACTTTGAGAAGGCCATGAAATATAGTGGTGAAGTCATTCGGGATTTTATCAATCTACTCAAACCATATCTTCATGTGCAAGCTAAGGCAAATTTTTTTCCTATTGCTAAGCCTCTAAGTCCATCCAGTGTTTCTCCTGTTCAGTTATCAGTTTCTCAGGCTCTCTCCAATATTCAACCAGTCCTTCAGCAGCCTCCTTCAACAAGAGCTTCTAGTCTCCAGCAAGTCACTTTAGCACCCACTCTGCTTCCAGCCAGAGTTGTCCTGCCTCCTCTCTCCATCTGGACAGATCAACCTTCCACCAATCCACCATCTGTCCCATACATTCCTCCATCTTCTAAAGGAAAAGCTCCTCTGTACCCCAAGAAATAGTCGTGCTTGTCATTTTTGATTGGGCGTCTTTTCTATGTTTGTCTTCACTGTACCTTTTTTAGTGGTTATTTCAATGGAACCTTATTCTTTTTTTCTCTTTCTGCACTCCCTTTCTTTTTGATAATCCCAAAGGGGGATAAATGATGACTTCTTATATAAATTAATCCATAGATAAAATGGGAGAAAATAATATATACAAAGGGGAATAATTGACTACTTATATAAATAATTAATCATAGATAAAACATTTTATATAAAGGGGAGATATCTGTAATCTGATGTATTCTCTTATGAACTGTTTATCCTTGGTCATATATTCTGTTTACATAGGGGGATCATAATAAATGTTATATCCTCTCCTCCCTCTTCCTTTATGCCTTAGATTTGTGATTATCAAAAAGGGGTATATTGTTGAACCCTCTGTGAGATGGTTATTTTAATAATCACAAATCATTGTTATATTTGTTTATAAGTAAATTTAGTCAATTATTCATTCTGTTCTAAATGTGTTTAATATGATTAATCATGACTACAGATGTTTATCTATGATTATTTATGGTTTACTATTGACCTGGAAGTGGTCTGGATTGAATAGACACTTTGTGAGAATTTCATGTTTTTGACTCACCGTTAGTTATTTTTTTGAGTCACCATTAGTTAAAAGCATGAGAACAGTCGCACCGATGATAATGGTCGCACCGATGACAATAGTCTCACTGATGACAACAGTCTCACCGATGAGAATGGTTGCACCGATGGAAACAGTCGCACCGGTGAGAACAGTCGCACCGATGAGAACGGTCTCACTGATGACAACAGTCACACCGATGACAACGGTCACACCGATGAGAACAGTCGCACCGATGATAACGGTCGCACTAATGACAACAAGTCGCACTGATGACAACGGTCACACCGATGAAAACGGTCGCACTGATGACAACGGTCGCACCGATGACAACAGTCGCACTGATGAGAACGGTCACACCGATGACAATGGTCGCACCGATGAGAACAGTCACACTGATGAGAACATTCGCACTGATGACAATAGTCACACCGATGACAATAGTCACACAGATGACAACAGTCACACCGATGAGAACAGTCGCACTGATGAGAATGGTCACATTGATGCTGATCATATGTCCTACCGAAGCTGATGCTGATCATGTGAACTTTTGATGTTGATGTTTATTGCATGACCTACCGATATAGATGCAAATTCAAATGACTTACCGATCTCATGACTCACCGATAGTCATGAAAACTGTTTGAATTTCTATTAACTCTTATTTAATTCCAATAGTCATATTTTCTTATTTTAATTCACCTAATATTAATTAATGTTGGTTTTTGGATGTCAGGAAACCGTACCTCGTACCTATAAAAAGGTAATCATTCTTTTTGCCAGATCTCAAGGAATAAAAATGAAGATATGCAGTGAAAAATATGGAGTAAAAACAAAAAATTACATGAGTGTGAAGACTCACGAAAGGTGAAAAACTTGAAGAACATCTGTAAAAATCAGAGAGCTTCAAGCTAATCATTAACCTGGAACAAACACAAAAGACAAGTTTTTGTGCCTTACTAAAGATCATACGCACAAGCCTGCATAACTATAGATGAGAAGAACAATGATACTCTGTTTTGTGTCATCCTCACCATAAAGGACTTGAATTACATCTGGAACATAAAAACGAGTCCATAGCTCATCTAAAATTACACAAAGCATTCTAAACTCATTTATTTCCTCTGTTGTATCCCTTTGTTTAAAATTTTGAGCAGTGTGTGTGCATCTGTTTATTTTGACACATACTGACTCCTGGGATGAACTGGAGGATTTCTAAATCCTCACTCAATATTTCTCTTACACTCTTATATCCCACTGTGGATAGTGTTAGAGGTCAAGTGTGACCTGTATAGCATATGTGTTATTGTTTTGTTTTGGTTTTTCCCATGTAGAACTGTGGTAGAGGTCTGAGGACCTGAATAGTCTGAGTACTGTTGTTAACCCTCAATCCAGGGTGTGGATCATAGTTTATATAAACTGTTTGAGAGTACCAGGTCTTGGTTTGAGACTAAACCTCTTTTTTTACAAATTTTTGTGATTTTTATCCTTTTTAAAACCTATATTAAAAATTCTGCTACTAAGTACTTTAAATATAAATCTGTTTTAAAGTAACTCTGATAGTTGAACTAGCAAGTGTTTGTACTTATTGTGAACCAGTAAGTTAGTTTCAAAAGATAACTTAATCTTCCAATTAAGTTAACTGAGAAGTAATCAATCTTTGAGAAACTTATTGAACATTTACAATATTTATAAATTAACTACAGTTCAACTTGTTTTATGAATTGGTGGATTTTTATACAAAATTTTTAACAGAAATTTTAATTGGAACTCAATTCACCCCCCTCTTGAGTATCCACTCCGACCAACAGTTTTAATCTCATCTATGTCAACATCCTTTGATAAATTTTATACTTGTTTGAAGTTGATTTATTTTGATACAAATCTCCCATATTGTATTTAAGGTTTTGTGATATGTTTGAATGTGGATGAGTTATTTTTATGTCATTCTTGGTTTATGGTTAAAGTATTGGCATTATGTATGCTTGTTTTAATACGAATGTTTATGTTATATTTCAACCTTTTCTTAAGATGAATGTATTAGACTAGTATGTTCTGGGTTGGGGACCGGTAAAAGTAATCCCTTCGGGTTGGGGTCCGGTTACAGCAGACTCTCTAGGTTAGAGTCCTGTTAAAGAGGATCTTCGGGTTGGATTTTGATTACAGAGGCTCTCCGGGTTGGAGTCTGGTTATAGAGGCTCTCCAGGTTGGGTTATGGTTACAGTTAGCCCCTAGGTCCAAGAACGAAGCCTTGACACATAAATTAAAGTCTGGTACTATACATTCCCTCATTATGAAATTAGTTATTTCATGTGATTATTCGACTAGTAGAATATCCATTTGCATGTTTATATGGTAATTTTTTATTTATTTTTTCCATATTATGTTCATGTTTAATTTTAAAAGGCTATTGTTTTTATTACACATCTTGCCTTAAAATTTTATAGCTTCCGCTAAATTATTTTCCGTTACTGAGCATCTGAGCTCACCCCTTTCTTATGTTTTATTTTCCCAGGATCCCAAGAAGTGTTTTTTGTTTGAGATGCAGGGTTAAGATAAGGGAACAATGGCATTATCAAAGGATTGTTTTTTTTTTGTGTTGTATGTTAGAAAGTGTAATGTAACATTCATGTATGTAATCTATTTTTCAGGACTACTAAACTGATCGTTCTTTCGGGACTTGATTCCTTGTAATCATTCCAATTTATTAAAATAATTCACTGACTATGGGAATCTAGGGTTGGGGCGTTACAATTGGTATTAGAGGAAGTTAAGCAATAACCTTGGAAACTAGATTTAGATAAACTCTAATTAGAGCATATTACCCTAAGATAGACTTCGAGGATTAGTATAGAAGAACTTCTTGGAATTTTGGTAATGTAGAGATTTTTTGAGTTTTCCAAGAAAATACATCCCTTTATGGATACGAGCAGGTAGAGGCGGCTCTAGCACATATGTACCTAGGGGTAAAACCCAAAAACACGACTTTGAGCTAGACTCGAACGGGAACTGGTGCACGACAACGGGCCTTGCTTCACTCTTGGTTACAACACTCCCGGGGGATATTCTTAGGATAATTATCATTTTCATTACAAATCATTATGAAGGATTTATGAGTATATACCTACTCAAAGAAAATATTTTTATGATTATGGATTATATCCATAAACTGTTTAATTTACGATAGGTATTTTACAAGTTTGGAATTATTCATTACGATTCGTAAACCGACCTAGTGTATTCCATTATATAGAAATGTAACCTAGTATAAAGAATGAGAACTCCAGCAATACGTATGATCCAAAGAGTATGAAAGATCATATCATTCATGGTATTAAGCTAAAATTTAGAAGGTAAATAGTCTCCCATGTATTCTCAACATATGAAGAAATAATATCATGTGTTAATAAGGTAAGTAAAAAAAATTTTGAGTCATGTGGCTTTGAAGGGAAGCAAGAGAAGAAAAGGATGGGAGAGAGAAAGATTGATAAAGGGAAGAGGGGAAAGAAATATTTTCCCATATGTGATAAATGTGGAAAGAATCACCTTGGTAAATTCTTGAAGGGAATAGGAGTTTGATATAAGTGTGAAGAAAAAGGAAACCAAGTACGTGATTGCAAGGGTAAGAAAAAAGTTTCAAATGTAAAATGCTTCATCTGTAAGGCGTTGGGACACTACACGGATCAATGTCTCAGTCATCATAGTATACCACAAATGATGTTATTGGATAATAATAAAGTTATGATACTACCTCAGATGAAGATGAATGACTAGAGTTCTTATGTTGTTATTATAGAATTATTTCATTTGAGTGTTGTATCAACAATATACTGGTTATATAAATTATGGAGATAAATAAGGATTGTACTACAGTACTATTTTATTGAGGATTTGAGATTATATGATTCTAAGAAAAGTGACTTAATAGTAAGCTACACTTTTTGAAAAATACATGGTTGAAGGAAAGATAATCCTTAATATGGTCCTGATAATAAGGTAGTTTTATTGGAATAAGAGATGGTTGATTTGGATAAATTATATTGGATATTCTTGACTTCCTTGGAACTGATTAATAGTTGGTTTATTTCATCATTGTTGGAATATCCAAAAAATTTGGATATAAGGAATATATCCAGTATTCTATAAATAATAAGGGAGAATGAATGTAGTCAATAAGGTTTTCTGTTAATTCAGGGTGTTACCATGTTTTAAAAAAGAATACATGATGAAGGTGTTCACATGTTATTACGTAGAAAAAAGGATCTTCATTGTGGTTAACTTCCTTATAAATTTTGGACTGGGAGTTTGGATAGAAGTATTTTGGATAAGTATAAAGGTTGGAATGGATTAAGTTTGAAATTGGATACTATTGTTAAGGTTACTTTTGGATTTTCATGAAAAGGACAACCCAGAGGTCAGGTGACAACTAGTCGCAGCCGGCAAGGCCACGAGACTTGTACCCACAACCAAAGGGCGAGGAGGGTGCATCGCCTGCCACTAGCCTACGTGATGTTATGGATTGTATAATGTAGTTTCTTTTTTAAAAGGTCTGATAGGTGAATTATAAATTCATTATTTTTGGAACCTTATACGATTAGGATAAATAGAATAATTTTTTGAAATATTTTGGAGTGAAAGATGCGTTTTTGGTAGGAATTAGTTGAAGGATGAAACTTTAATTTTCATGTATGTATATATATATATATATCCTCTTATTCAATGGATAATTTAATTCTTAAACTTTAGGGAAGGGATATTAAAACCAAAAATGTTTTATCTTAATACTTTATGATTTGTTGAACTGATGGTATTTTAAATCATCGTAGATTGATGGATTTGAGGCCTTCATTTTACACTTGTTTGTGATTGCTGACCTCAATAACTCCCTATAAATATCTAAGTTTTTTCTCTGATTATGTGTCTCTAATTTCCACCAATGTTCTCCTAATCGAGATCATAATTTGGTGGTGACCCTTTCATTTCCTTTTTCCTCTTATTAAGACTAAACTGTATTAACCCAATTTCCGATGTGGGTTTTCCCACAAAGGTACTTTCTATTTTCTATCTTTTATTTTTGAAGAACAATTTCAAATTGCGAGAATGAAATTTATTGAATTAGGGAATAATGTAACACCCCAAGATTTTATAGTACGTTATTTCTTTGAAGTAATTAAATAACTTGCACTACATGCAACACCGAGTTCAAGTGCACCATGACTTACCAAACTAGCCGTTAAAAAGCAGTTATGAACAGTATTAACTGGATTTTTAACTTTATATAATCCTTATAATTTTAGAATCCATATTATGATTTTCTCAGACATAATGTAAGAACAAATTCATTTTTTTCAGATAAAAGAAGTATTTTTCAAAAAATGCAATTTTATCGCCTTTTAATGGAAAGCCCTTTTTAAATACAATATTTGAAACTTTTATATGTTCAATTTGACAAAATAAACTTCTTATTTAGACTCAAGACATAAGAATTTAGTTTCAATAAATTTTTTGTGTTTTTTCGATAACTTTCATATTTGCGTGAATAGTGAAAAATACTATATTTTAACTGAAAACAACCTTTTTAATAAAAATAATTTATAGTGTTAAATTATAAATTTTAATGGTTTGTAAGTATAATTATATTATATTTTTACCATTTAATATAATACTTGTCATTGTAATTAATTTCACTTTGAAATTGGACATAAACTAGTGTCAATCTTTTGATAGTTATTATTTCTTAAAAATACACTTTTTGGTTTTGACAACGAAAATTAATTTAAAATTAATTAATAAAATTTATATGTTTTGAAATTGGTAAAATATAATTCATATTTTAATTCTAAATATCAAAATTATCTTAGGGTGAATTTTTTGTTTTTTTCTGAAAACTGTCAATTTTTGATGAATAGTGAAAAACACTGCATTATTGTTTTAAACCCACTTTTTATTTAAATAAATAATTATTTTATTTAAATTTATTTTATGTAAAAATAGATATATAATAATAATATTAGTTTAATTTAATTAATTATATTCTTTTTTATAATAAAATTAGATGTATAAAATTTTATTGAACTTTTTACCGTCTTTTACCCACCTTCTATGAGGATTTGAAAATTTGTATAAAACCTAATTTTACCGCTTCTATGAGTGTAATTTACAAAATCCTAGAGACATGGTTAACCTCAGTAAGTAAAATTTGGTTCAATAATATGAAAATAATTTTTGGTAAATAGTAACTTTGGACTTTTATTTACCACAGTTAAAAGTAAATAGGGTAATTAAGGGTAAAAATGTTATTAAAATTACCTTAACACATGTCCTAATTCTTTTCGATAAGTGTAATTAGACCAAAAACATCCTTATGAATAAAATATTACCCATTAGGTCTACTTGGATTAGATTAATACATGTATTATTATTTAATTTAAAGAAGAGTTAAAGGTGTTAAATTCAAGTTTTCATAACTAAAACATTTTAATATAGGGTCATACATAAGATAAATTCGACTATAAATATTAATTATAAAGATAAAAAGGTTTCCTACATAATGGTATTTTATTTATAATTTTTAGACATTAAATAATTTAATTTATTTATGACACAATGATGATGCAGTAATTACCTTATTAATGAAATATTAAAATAATTGATATTATAAATATCCAAAAAAATTAATTTGAGACTTTTGATGAATTAAAATAATTTTATAGGTTAATATTACATTTTATGGTTGATTTGATAATTTTTTTTCGAAGTTATAAGGATTTTATGACTTTCACAAAAACAAAATACCAAATAGTGTCAAAACTGACATAAATTAATATTTAAAACAAATACTATATTATTGGTTGATATAATATTATTAAAAATCTAAGGTTCAGGAAAAAGGCTTAAATAATATTATATATTTCATTAATTAACCACTTTAGGTTCTCTTGGATGTCTATATTAAGTTTATTAACCATATAGTGTAAGAATACCAGAAGACACGGTAAAAGTTAAATTATTTAACTTATAGTTGAATCTAAAAGATAAGGTTAAAATGGTATCCTAAACTTGTATAAAACCTATTGGTTGAGAGTATTTAGACCCATACAAAATTTATATTCTAGATAAATCAATTTTTAGCCATTATAAACCGAATATGATTTTATTATAAAATAATATTTCAATCTTTTCCTAAGGTTCCCCTTGCCCCTCTTATAAAAGGGCACTCCCCATTATCTCATATTCACACCTTCAAAGTCATTTGGCTCGTCCAAAACCTGACCAAATATCCTCTAAACTGTCCTATCTTCATCCTAGAGGCCTTAATTTAGTAAAAAAATCCAACCTATGGATCCCTTTTGATCAAATCAAAAGGAAAACCCCGAAGAAGAGGTAAATATTTCATCACCTCTTTCAAGTTCTTTTCTTCTTCCACTTCTTCTTTCCTTCTTGTTTACATTATCAAATAATAAATACAATATATTATATATAATTTGATGTTATTATAAATATGGTACAACCATATTCATTAATCTATCCATCCTTTTAATAACATGTCACCATACGTGCGTACGTAAGACATACCGTCTCCACGTCGTGGTGTAGTTGTTATTCAATACATTATTATTTGGATGGGTATAATAATGATGTATAATTGATGTAAATAATAAATATAAAATGATAATTATTATGTATATATGATATACCATCCAATTATATATAATTTTAATATCAAAATAATGATATTGTCACTCGTGTGTACGTACGAATTACCGTCTCCACGAACACGATGAGATTCAGTCCCCATCGTAACCATTCAAGACTAATTTTCATTTGATGATTAAAAATAATTTTTAAATAATTGATATCATTCTAGATATTAATAATAAACATCCCATCCATAACAAACATAACTCACGTAATAAATAATATAAAATAAAATGAATCATTTAACACCTGAAATGACGATAATACTAAAATACTATTAACAAATCATTATTAGAAGATCATATATGATATCATAATTATGTATATGGTTCTTGTATAATTTAATAACAATGATTTAACTATTATAAATGGGGTTAATATACCCTCTCCCAAGTAAACGTAAAATTTAAGGGTTAATTCTACAATCTCTTCATTATCCGAGGTTGTTTATACGTAATTATATACTGGGACCTCTTTATCATCCACATCCGTGTTTTCTTAAAAATGTATTTCAAAACATTTTTACTATTTACTGGACTATGGGATAAAGTCATTTATACTCTTGTTTGAATTTTTATAAGATTTTTATAAAGAAATCTTTCTGTCGTTTTCCAAACAAGGTACTTTATGACCTTTTGGACAAAATTAAGGTAAGAATGTTTTTTTAACATATACGGTGGGTGCTATTATTTTATGCCATTATAAATTCACAGAATCTTCCCTTAAAAGATTATAATAATATTTTTAAAATAAATGTTTTCTTTATAATTATGTGACTCTAAAATTCTTTCAAAATATAAATAGATATTTCTCTCAAATAGTTTTGATTTCATCTATATTAACATCCTTCGACAAATTTTATACTTGTTTGAAGTTGATTTGTTATGATAAAAATACCCCATATTGTATTTAAGGTTTTGTGATATTTTTGACTGTGGATAAGTTATTTTTATGCCATTATTGGTTTATGGTTAAAGTATTGACATTACATATGCTATTTTAAATACGAATGTTTATGTTATATTTCAACCTTTTCTTAAGATGAATGTATTGGACTAGTATGTTCTGGGTTGGGGACTGGTAAAAGTAATCCCTCTGGGTTGGGGTTAAGTTACAGAAGACCCTACTGGTTGGAGTCCGGTTATAGAGGCTCTCTGGGTTGGATTCTGGTTATAGAGGCTCTCCGGGTTGGAGTCCAGTTACAGAGGCTCTCCGGGTTGGGGTCCGATTATAGTTATCCCCTAGGTCCTGGAACAAGGACTTGCCACAGAAATTAAAGTATGGTACTATACATTCTGTCATTATGAAATTAGTTTTTTCATGTGATTATTCGACTAGTAGAATATCCTTATGCATGTTTATATGGTAATGTTTGATTTATTTTTTCCATATTATGTTCAAGTTTAAGTTTAGAAGGCTATTTTTTTATTACACATCTTGCCTTAAAAGTTTATAACTTCCGCTAAATTATTTACCCTTACTAAGCATCTGAGCTCACCCATTTCTTATGTTTTATTTTCCCAGGATCATAATAAGTGTTTTATGTTTGAGATGAAGGGTAATATAAGGTAACAATGGCATTCTCAAAGGATTGTTTTTTTTTTGTGTTGTATGATAGAAAGTGTAATGTAACGTTCATGTATGTAATCTATTTTCCAAGACTGCTAACCGATTGGTCTTTTGAGACTTTATTCCTTGTAATCATGCCAATGTATTAAAATAATGCACCAACTTTTGGAATCTAGGGCCGTGGATTTACAATTCTCCCTTAGTTCAGTAGCCACATCAATAAGCCTTTAATTTAAGCCTCTAAGTTTGTTGAACTCAATGTATAGTACTTGGATCTGGGTATCTTTAGATTTGACTTCTTCCTCAAATTTCATATCCAATTACATTGTCATATCAACAAAATCTACTAGTGGCCTTTTTAAAACTTCATCATCATCATTAGTTTCTGCGTCACTTTTAATTTCAAGTACTTTACTCATTCCTACATCATTATTGAGTGAATTTATCTTTTACTAATCTGATTCATCCAAGAATTCCTTCAGCAAGCTATTTGATTCCTTTAGTTGAATCAAATTTTTTTCATAAACACTTTCACACTAAGGAATATCATCTGACTTATTATTATTATTTGATGTTTTTTCCATTTCCATGGCACACCAAGATAATAGAAAACTGATTATTAACCACACAAATAGACTAAACCAATCTAGATCAAACAAATATGATAAAATCAACCCACGCTCTGATACAAATTCTTAGGCCAAAACGGGCCTATATACTCGGAGAGGGGGGGTGAATCAGGGTATGGAGATTATTTTCTAAATTATTCCTACCCCACTAGATCTTGACCTCATTATCACAAGGGTAACTTTGTTTTAACTAGTGTGTTTATTATGACCACTTCTTTACTTCGTTATTTGATGATTATTCTTTGGATTCAATGCATGGAAGAAATTCGTAAGACATGTAGATTTTTACTTGGTTTACCCTCACTAGGCTACATCTAAGGAGAATACAATGATGTTGTTCTATTGTACCAAATCCACAAAATCTCACTACAAATAATGTTTGGACTAGATCACTTATATGGTCAGGCTCACTGCCTTTACAATGTTTAGGGTTATCTCACTACATTCCCTAGGGTCACTCCCTATTCCTCTCTCTCTGGATCACTTCCAGTAGGAAGGATAAACTTTTTCCTCTTCTATTTTTCACTACTCTGGAAATTATCCGCTCATAGTTTATGGACTTGTAGGTGCCTTCATTATCACTAATGAATTCATCACCCACTATATGTAGATTCTCTGTTGAAGTAAAAATTTCATCCACCGATGAATAACCCTTTTCCACTAAACACTGGGAAATGACCTTGGAATTATCTTTTCAAATCTCACTACTTCGAAAAGATTCCCATTTTAAAAATCCCAAACCAACCTTTGAAAAGCTTCATTGTGAAGCTCCATTGAGAATATTTGTTTTGAAGCTTTTTTTGAAGCTATGATTATGATTTTATGTTGAAAATTTGTATTGCGATGATCCATTTCAAAGCTCCCTTGCAAAGATCCTAGTTTCATAGAGCTCAAACAAGCTGTTGCGAAGATCCATCACAAAACTCCCAATTTCGGAGAGCTCAAACAATCCACTGTGAAGCTCCTTCATAAATCTCCTTAGTGAAGATAATTCACGATTTTTGTTATTGATTCTAGATACTTAATATTTTTTTTGAAAAACTCTATGCTCTTGTCAAGGGGGTTGAGGCCTATTTATAGGTGATTCCACTGACCCTTGAACATTCTGTTTGAAGTCAACACCATTTCTTCCCATTTGGAAAGGCTCTAAAATTTTTTCAGAAATTATCTCTACTTCATGAAGCACCATGGAAATTTTAGGATTGTGAAACTTCATCGCGAAGCTATTTAGAGAAGCTCCTTAGTGATGCTCATCATAATCACAGATCTCACCATCAACATTCTTCATGTATTTTACAAATCCACTTCATGAAGCTCATCTTCGCAAAATTCATGCCTTTTCTATATTTTGATGAGATCTTCAAGGAAATCCAGTTTCGGAAGGCTCACCTCTTCTGTTCACGAATCTCGTCATTATCGCAAAGCTCTCTATCAAAATTCATCATGCCTTTTCCAAAACCAATTCATGAATACCATATTTGTGAAATTCATCTGTTTTCCATATTTTGATGAGATCTTCAAGGAAATCCACTTTTCGCAAAGTTCACCTCTTCCATTCATGAATCTCGTCATTATCATAGAGCTCTCCACCAACATTATTCATGTCTTTTCCAAAACCACTTCATGGTGCCCATCTTAGTGAAATTCATTCCATTTCTATATTTTTATGAGGTCTTCAGGAAAATACACTTTTCAAAGAACTCACCAAACATAAAATTTTGGACCCCAAAAATTTGGAAAACAATGGAAAATGGTGCCACCATACCACCTCAAGAACTTCCATATCTCTAGAACTCGACAACTCACCATGGAAACCTGTTTTGTCAACAAACACAACCAACCCAAAAATACAGTAATGTTACCTTGAATAATTATTTACCAACAAAAAATATCATGCTTGTTTACAAGGAAAAATGACCAAACCATCATTTGGTGGACACGGTGAAAGGTCCATAGAGCTTCTATGATTAGTACACACTGATGTGTGTAGACCATTTTTAGTAGAATCTAGAGGTGGATATTCTTACTACATAACTTTTACTAATGACTTTAGTAGATATGGATATATGTAATTGATGAGGTATAGGTATGATTCCTTTCAAAAATTCATGGAATTCAAGAATTAAGTAGATAATCAAATTGGTAAGATGATAAAGAAGCTTTGATCATATTGAGGTGTTGAATATCTTAACCAAGAGTTAATCAACTTTTTACATGAGTTTGGGATTATATTTCAACTCACTCCACCTTATACACCAACGTGTAATAGTGTTAGTTAAAGGAGGAACCATACCTTGTTATAAATTTTAAGGCTGATGATGAGTCATATAGATCTTCTATTATCCTTTTTAGGATATACATTACAAACTGCAACATATACATTAAGTTGAGTTCTAAATAAAGAGCCAAATGGAATTCCCATTGATCTATAGAGTGAAAAGAAACCCTATTTGTATCATACATGGGTATGGGGTTACAAGGCCTTTTTAAGGCCTTATTTAGCAACAAAATAGCACCCCAGTGCATGAAGTGTATATTTATAGGATATCCCAAGAAAACAAGGGGATACTTCCTATACAACCCCTTAGAAAATAAAGTGATTTTCACAATACATGCCATCTTTCTTGAGAGGTAGAACATCATCAATAATGATAATGGGAGAAAGATTAAATTTTATGAAGTTGATACTCAAGATACACACACTTTAGAACATGAACCGATTCTTTATGGGGTGTGGAAGAAGAAATTTTTGAAACACAAGTACTACATAGGATCATAAAAGAGCTAAGAGAACCCAAGGGATATGGTTTTCCAATCATCGAAGATGGTGAATCATTATTGTTTGATAATAATGAACCTATATCCTACAAGGTGGCAGTAGAAATATTAGAAGATGAAAGATGGAAAGAAGCCATGAATTATAAAATGGATTCCATGTATTAGAACCAAGTTTGGGTTATGGTAGATGTTCCAATTGATGTAAACTCTATTGTATGAAAATGGGTATTCAAGAGGAAAATAGACATGTAAGGTAAATTAAATACCTATAAAGTAAGGTTAGTGGATAAAGGATTTAATAAGTGTCAAGAAATTGACTATGAAGAAACATTTTCACAAGATTCCATGATCAAATCTATTAGAATTGTACTTGAAATAATAGCTTACCATGACAATGTGATTTAGAAGAGGGATGTAAAAATTGTATTCGTTAATGGGAGCCTTCAGGAATATTTCCGTATGACACAACCAAAAGGTTTCATGACACCAAGTGATTCAAAAAGGATTTAGAAGTTGCATAGATCCATTTATGGATTGAGGAAAGCTTCCAGGTCAAGGAACATTCAATTTGATGATTCCAAAAAATAATTTGGTTTCATTAAGAAAGAATATGAGTCATGTGTTTACAAGAGGTTTTGTGGAAATGAGGTAGTTAACCTGGTTGTATATGTTCCTGACATATTACTTATTAGAAATGAAATACGAGTCTTATTGTCTATTAAGGATTGGTTAGACAAGTGTTTCCCCATGAAGTAATTTTATGAAGTAACCTATACTATAGGGATCAAGATCATTTGTGATAGATCCAAGAGGCTTCTTAGACTAAGTCAAAGTACATATATTGACTAAATACTAAATAGATTTAGTATGGAAGAACCCAATAGGGTATTGGTTCTAGTGTTATATGGTTTACATCTTTCTAAGAAAATGTTTCCTTAGACACAATAAGAGAATGAGATAATGTGTAAGACCCCATACACCATAGTGATAGGATCAATCATTTATTCAATTATATGTACTAGGCTTAATGTTTCATATGCATTGATTATGGTAGGAAGATATAAAGAATATCTAGGAGAACAACATTGGACATCTATTAAGGCTATTCTTAAGTATTTGAGAAGAATTAAGGATACGTTCCTGGTTTATGGAGGTGATGAGAAGCTAGTCATCAAGGTTTATACTGATGCTGATTTTCAAATAGATCTGAATGATCTAAATTTGCAATCATGATATGTTTTATTTCTCAACATAGGATCTATGAGCTAGAAGAGTACAAAGTAGCTAGTTTTCACTGATTCTACAGTGAATCCAAAGTATATAACGACTTATGATGCATACAAGGAATTCGTTTAGATTATAAACTTTGTCCTGGAGCTTGATGTGGTACATAGTATTATATACCCTATCACATTGTATCATGATAATACTAAAATGGTGGATCTTTCAAAAGAGCCAAGGTCACACCAACAGACAAAGCACATACTCTAGAAGTATCACCTCTTGGGATATTTCTATCAGAGGGTTGAATTTTTATTAAATAGAGTCCCCATGAAAGAGAATGTGGAAGAACCCTTGACTAAAGGACTATCTAAACAAAAGAAAGAGTATCATGTTAGATCTAGTAGACTGAATGTTGTTAGCTATTGGATCTAGTGAAAGTTATTGTTTGTTCTAGTTGGTTCCCTAGAACCAACTTCTATATAATTTTGAATAACTTGTATTCGGAGTTTTTAACATTAATAAACTCTTTATCGCATCATTATTGTTCTTCGTTGTAACATATTATGTGATAATTTCCTAAGAGTAGCTGTCACACTGAAAGGTCATAGTAGTTCCCTACTGTGATGAGAACCATGAAGCACTATGACATTGTTCTTGAATATATGTTCTATAGAAAAATGATATCATTTGAGGGAAACAAATTATACTATCTATCAAGGATGGAGACTCATAGGACTTTGAGTCACCTTCTCATGGTGTACACCCTTGGTAATATCTAGTAGGATATTATGGTAATGAGACATGGTAGTTGGAAATCCAAATTTATATGTGTTACTGGATGTTCCTATCTATGGATGTGTGTAATGGTCCTTATAATTTAATATTATTATTCATGAGTATTATTATTCATTCACTTAGATGTATTGATGAAAACCTTGATGACAGATGTTCATGGAAAAGTAGGATATGTTGGGTGTGTCATGAGTAATATTACTTTAATGAATAATTTGAGAAAGGATTTGTCCCTTCTGTTTATTAATGGAAGTTTATTTCTCAATCCTTTGATGTAAATGATATAGCCTAAATAAATCCATAGACATGGTTTTCTAAAGGAATGTTCATTTTGTGGGAAGACAAAAAAAGAGACATTGAGCACATATATTTATGGCACAAGCATGCAACCTACTTGATTCGAGATGTCATTATAAAGGGATTATCTTACATAGTAATCATCTGTATGAGGAAACATGTCTTTGTGGAATTAAATTATTTCTTTATGGGTTATTTAATGTGTTTCTAGATGCTATACATGGAATTTAGGATGATTCACCTAATGCTACTGAGAAATAGGACTAGTGTTTCACACACTAAGTGTGTCTAGAATCTCAGTTAAATAATAAATTATTATTTATTATTTAACTGGTTGAATAAATATTATTCGCATACATGGTTTAATAATTATTCATAGATGCTTGATCGTATATAATTATTTATTTTCTATTTAGTTAATATAATATTTATTTATTTATTGGAGAATAAGGCAGTGGTATTTATTTAATAAATAAATAGATATTATTCAAGGTCTCATAAATATTGTAAAGGAATGGCAGCCCGAGTTTAATTGTCTGGTAAGAAATAATAAACATTGAAATTATTTAATTAAATAATATTTAATTTTAATTTGAAAGTTAAGTGCATGTCGATAAATGATAATATTACTATATACCATGGGGGTTTTTATAGTATTAAATAAATAATTAAGGGCACTTTCTCAATTATTTTATTTTAACCCTAGAAATATAAATACCCAATTATGTTATTTTATCAAGAGATCCAATTAATTTTTCTTGGTTTTTCACAACAGATTTGGAGACTCCTCCCATGAATAGAGATATCCCTTCTCCAAGAATGATCCCATGAATGGAGAGTAGTCCTCCTCCATCATATCATAGAGAACACTTTGGAAGAAGTTCTCGAAGAGATAAAATGTGGACTATACAAGTGCAAGGGTTTTCTGTGATATCACTTGGAGATTCCTTTGGTGACATTTAGATATTCATAGAACTTGTGTGGATCACCACTATAAGAAATATACACTTATTTTATATAATGAAATGATGGTGGACCATAGATCTAACACCAGATTCATAATTTAAGAAATAATTCTTTAAAGGTAATTCTTTATTTTATTAAATTAATTATAAATAATATGTGATGATCCTCTCTTTGGTTACTATGTAATTATATATTTTCTATTTATTTGATTCAATTCTATGGATCATGGAATTCATCATAATATAGATCTCATATTTATTATTAATTATAGGAAATACCCAATTTTGTCATTTCCCATTACACGCTTCCACTATGCTCAGAGCTTACAATATATATTGATAATATTTTTTTATTAAAATTATACTAATATTTTATTTGCGCTAGGAAAAGAGATGATAAAGTTTAACCTTTACCAACACTATAAAATTAACTAACAAAAGGTATACTTTTATCCGTTATATTTTTAATGACGATAAAAGTAACCTTTATCATCACTTTTATCCAGGGTTGATAAATAATTCCCTATTATCAAAGCTTTCTATTTAGGGATGATAAAAACCATTTTTGTATATCACACAATCTGTGGTAGTGTGGGACTTCGAGCCATGTAATATTATTCTTTCTAGAGCTATTGCACTTAGGCTTGGTACTTTGGGCCATGTGAGTTTCCTTGTTCCATCGGGCCACTAGACATATCATCCACTTTTATGGTTGTAAGTGACATGATGTGCCCAAGAAAAAGTATTGATGCATTTAGAATCTAGTAAAACATGGTTCATATAAGTGTCATTAGGTGGCCTCCCATAAAAAGGATATGGGTATGCTGACACCCATCATTTAGTCATTTATATTTATTCCAATGATAGATGGATGGAAACCTGACCACATGGATTTCGGTATGGTTTTTCAGTCATTTGATATGGAACATCAAGTTGATGGTGCAACGAGGGCCACACAAGCATCACCATATGGAAATATTGAAATATTGATGGGTGTGATGGAAACTGTCATTTAGTCCTCTCCAAAATTCCAATGTGGGTAAGAGGGGTACCTTGACACCTTATTTTAGACCATCATGGTGAAAATATTGGTGTAACATCCTGACATGTATGCCACTAAATCAATGCTCTAAGCCAGTTCTCCACAGGGCCTCAAGGACCCCTCTCCATACTTCAGATTCTCCCAACTAGTAGCAAGGGCCTAGGGTGTGTCTGTGGAGAGACTATGCCCTCATATCAGAGTAAACACAATGAAAATAAGTAGATATAATCTAGAGAAGTAAATAAATAGAGTGTTGAATAAATAAATAAAATAAAATAGAACATGTTGTAATAATAAATGAAATGTTATAAATCCCAAACAACCATGCCAAACATACAACACTGGTCACCCACTGGGATGACCATACATGCAAGAGTATATAAAGGAAAGTGAAATAAGAGTACAAGGATCTACTCCTAACTCTGATCCAAGACACATACTTGATCTCCATGACATTTTTGATCTTCTCCATCATGATTAAATGAAACCACATGAGTATCTCTGCTCGATCATGTAACCTAGGACCTCATCACAATCCTCCATGTATTTGTGAACAACATGAAATGAAGACATAATATATCTACACACATCAAGGAGAACATATATAGTAATGAATGTAATATCAGAATCCCACCCCAATGATGAGCCTATAAATCTGCTATCATAAGTGCATGCTAATGAAATATGCTCAGCCTAGATGAGACATAGCTGAAAAGATAAATAAAACAATAACATGAAACCAAATTTGATCCCTGTGTTTGTGATCCTAGTCAACTGGTCAATGTGATATCATGTATATTTATATTTATATTTGGGTATATATATATTCCCATTATTATATATATATAAACATAAATATGAATATGCATGAGTCAGGTGAAAAATAACATAATCAATAGCAGTTAATCCTTGGGTATGAAATCCCGATAATCTAGAAATCCCATAAAAAGGGAATTGATATGGATGTCGTACCACTAAATTTGTGTATAATTATGTTTATCCTCATGACCGTTATCTCAATTAAAAATACCTACTTCAGCTAATGCCACAAATGTCTCTGATCATGCCACATCCCCACAGGGGGATACATGTCTTAACCTGGTGTTCACCCAAACTCTCCTCCAATCACTATAAGAAAGGATATTGTATACCGACAGACAATCCTATAAAGACTGTACAAAGAAAGATTTCATGCCACTCTCTCCATGTAAATCCAATCAAATATTTGAGCCCTAGGTCCTGGTTCATAGGTGGCCATGACCCTTATGTGATGTATAAGGAGAGATCACCTATGAGATATCATTCCCACCCCTCGATCTCTCTGATCAGGGAGAGAATAATCTTCTATGAGTATAAATCAATGATGTGGAACATTGTGTCCAACACCACGATCAAGTAACCAATCAGAGAGAGCATAATAAGCCTCTTCGCCTAGGAGAGCATAATCATCCATGAGTATAATCAATAGGAATTCCATTCCCATATATTATAATCATATATATTTCATGCCAAAATCAATGATAGAAAAATCATCCTGCTTAAACCACAATTCAAGGAGAGCAGAATCATCCTCGTTATACAATAGATTGAGGAGGGTGAAATCATCCCCATCACACAATAGATCTAGGAGAGCATAATCATCATCATAATAAAACATATCAAAGATAGTGGAATCATCTTCATCATGAAATAGGCCAAGGAGAGAATAATCATCCTCAAAAGAATCAATAGAGATTTTAAGAACTTCCGAACATATACGGCTCAAAATATGGATCCCAGGAATAACATCTGGGTATCAAAAAGATATAAAAATTGGGATCATAAGCTGGAGACTAGGAATTACATATGGGAATTCCAATAAATTAATACAATGGATCCCAAGAATTATATTTTTATATACCAAATTTAAACATCACATCGTGTCAAGCTCATCAACCAATGCACTAGCTTAGGGTTGGTCAAACACTGAGGCACCCACTAGGTCCTCCATGTCATTACACATGAGAGTCATCCTACTTGGGATCCTCAAAAATCAAGGTAAAATGAGTTATCCTACATGGAATACTCTAAAAGAGAGAAAACATAGGCATCCTATATGTAATCCTCGAATCAGTATATATGAAAATGAGTCTTACATGGGACCCTCCTTAAAAGTTTATGAAGCCATAGGAATCCTACATGGGATCCTTAGAAAGAGTAAATAGGTAGGGGATCATACAAGGGATTCCCTGGGTAAACATGTATGAAAAGATATCCCATAGGAAACCCTCATTAGTAGTAATAAGATATAGGCATCCTACATGGGATCCTCTAGTTTGAAATGTAAGTTGAGTCATCCTACAGGGGATCCTTAGAAACAAATAACCTCACATCCTTATGGTAAACAAGGGAACATCCCGTGAGGGAGACTTCCATGAGGGTAAAGTTAAAAAAAACCCATTCAATGGAGATAACTCCTATATCATCTCATATAAAGGGGTCTTACTCTAAGGAGATAGATAATTTTGAATACTAAAGGAATAACCTATCTATTTAAGAAAAAGATAAAAACACCTGTTAAGAGTCTTCAAATCACCTCAAGGTTTTCATCATCGTGATATATGTGGAAAGATACTCATTATAGACTTCTCTTGAATCCAATTATGACTTCTGGTAAAAAAATTATGAAAAAAACCCTCAAAATAGTATCATGGGGGAAATACATGACTTGTATACTCATTACATGACGTATACCCCCAGATTCCCACCAGGGCAAGCACTCTAGCTGAACATGGCATGTGAAATACCAACTACACAGTGTATTGATCATGTACACAGTGTATACCCTACATGGGGCACCAACCTGTGTGCCTCACATTTCATTTTCATATATATAGCTTGGTCATGTAACTCTACACGGCATGCAATACACACGGGCTCTGGTCATGTACTCTATATGTCCATGTGCCCCTACAGGGTTTATCTGGCCGGGTACTCGACCACATGACCAAGTCTCGATACACCGCATATATACCCCATACAAGGATTGTACTTATAAAAATATTATCTACCACAAACATGAAGAACACACAGTGTGTGTTCCCTAAACTACACACCGTGTGATCCAGATTTCTGAATGGGAACCCCTTCAAATTGCTTGAAACCCTATTTTTCTACCTAAAGGATATAGATAAACCCTTAATGGGTCCTAAGTAGTCATAATAAATCTATAAAACTTTAAAAAGAGAAATATATAATTATTTATGGAAAAAATTAAAAACAGCTACCTTTGGGAAGAATCTACTGGATCTTCACCGGTTTTCAAGGTCCATGGATACTAAACGATGATCAGGATCCTCCTGAGCTCCATGACAGTACCTATATTCCCTGTACCTCTTTATATATCCCCTTATACCACTTTTATATCTATCAAGTGATGATGTAATCACATAGGGGAACATATGTGAGAATCGAAAGGGATAAATAAGAAAAGAAAACATAAAAAATAAAAATAAAATAAAAATAAAAGAAAAATAAAAAGGGGCTAGGACCGGCCCTGATGCTTGACCTAAGTCTATGAACCACCTAAGAAAAACTCCCCATTTTTAACCTAAAATAGGAGATAAAATCTCAATCCAACACTCCATTCAAAATATATAAGTGAACAAATTCATGTGAATAAATTAATATTTAATTAATTAAATATAAAATATTAATTTTTCCATGAAATTTTGAATAGTTCATAATTATACCAAAATCCTGTAGTAGAGTAAACATCCTATACCAAGACTGATGGAGTAGTAATAAAAATTATCTGAGATCAAATTCTAGGGTAAAATTACCATTTTACCCCTTATAAGAATCTGAAAGCAAAAAATTCAAATTTATACTCAAATTTTCTAGTTATGAAAAACATGGGATGATAAAAACTACCCACCATGAACATTCTCATCCTTGAGAATCCTAGTTGATAAGATAATAGCCATACTCTCATTTTGAGAATCTACACTACTAAACTATCATGATTATCTAATAACCATTCTCACAGTGTATAAAACCCTTCTATATGGGAAACACTTAAATTAAACCGATCTAGTACTACCCACCAAAAGAATACCCTTATCGTCATCTCAAAAACCAAAATAAATCCCAATGAACCACAAAAAATGTTGAATTTCTACTGAAAATAATGGTCACTACCCTCAAACAGTGAATGGCTCAATCCCCACCATATGGATTACCATATATTTCTCCTAGATCAAAACCTAAAATGGTTCCTTTATCAAATCATGAAAGATATTTAAAAGGAATGAATCTTATAATAGAGCTTAATCTCTATCAAAAGAGTTAGGATGATGTCAAAATAGATCATGATTGTCTCTAACTAGGTGTAAAATAATATTCCATTGATAGGTGAGTATAACTCTCTCCAAGATATGATCACATAAAACAAGGAAAACTTTCCTTTAAATAACACCTAACATGATCTATCCCAAAACAACATGGAGAGGTTTAGCTACAGGTCAATCATCTCAAGGAAACAAATTCCTTTCTGTTGTGTCCTCAACCATAGAGGAGCATTTTCATTCAAACACATCTCCCACATAACCATTCCCTTGAATGTTTTTTAAAACATTGTTCCTAGGCTCGTATACATCCACTCACCAATTCATGATTTAGAATATACCATGAATAACCGGTGTGTATTCTTATCACCCGAATCAAACTATAATGATTCGTCTTCAATTAAAACTAAGATGATCATTATATACAGTATGTCATTCCAAACAATCCAGAAGCTTCCTTGGAACTCCTCTTCAAAATCAAACACCTCATCTGTGACATGACTTATTCCACGACCACCTGTCACTTAAAATTGTTCTAATCGTGAGTTTTTAACCATAATATAACTATATTAGTAACAACTAAAACATTGGTCAACAATTCCAGGCACCTAGTCAATCCTACCCATCAAATCCAGTCTTGAAACATAAGCACCGTTGGTTATTTTTCAAAATCTAAAAGAATCACCATGTCTATATTGAAACATCAGAGCACTAACCGTGAATCAGTTTCAATGAGTATAAAACCTAGATCCCTACATAAGAAAGGAATAAAAAACCAAATCCATCATATCTCACAAAGGTTTCCCTCAGTTAAAATTAAATGTAGAACAACAAGGGTTTGATTTAAAACCAAGGGCCTCTAGGTATCCCACCTAGACCTACTAATCATGTCTCACAAGATTGGTAAAGATAGCACAAACCTATGAGAGTAAAAACTATAAATCATTGGCCCACTAAGTCCATGATCCTCTCTAATAATCCTTTTAAGGAAATCCTCCTTGGAGGTCATGATATCAACATAGAAAATATATTGAACAAACACTCATTGGACATCTCTATATTGTAATACCCACTTGAGGAAAGGTTCATGAGAAAAATCTTGGTACTTATTGATATCATACACAAATATCCAACTAGATAACCACAAAAAATGTCAATTAAGTAAAATTCTATTCCAATATATGCAGGAAAACACATTATAGGTTTTTACTAACACTTTAAATAACTAGACTGATCAAAAAAACACCACATAAAGGGTTAAACACATCGGAATCACATGACTTATCGACCTACTAGGATCACTTCACCTCCTATGCATGAGGATTAAGTCATAAGACTCACCACCAAATTTATCACCATATAACCACATCACATTCTATCAGAATGATATATATATATATGTGTGTGTGTGTGTGTGTGTGTGTGTCTATATATATTAAATTCAGTCCAATTGAGTAGAATTCCACAAAAAACCTACATAAGAAAACACAGTTTAGGTTTTCTTGTGATTTAAAAAATTGGACTCTATCATCAGTATAATAAAATACTAGAAGTCCTATAACATGTGAATACTATATACCAAATATGATATATGAGATGCCTCTTTCCTTTGTTGACCAAGAGTCAAAATCCATCACTAGCCCCTTGACAATGGCTTAGAACTATAAATCCATAGTGAATTAAAACATCCACAAAACATGTTAATCCTTAAAAGATAGAATCATGCACAACTATAACATTATAGATCATAAAAAAATCACATATCCTTAAAAATCATAACTTAGTACCAAAATAAGTGTTCTTGACAAACCATTATGATATCCATCACAGGTTATGATACATTCATAATTATCCCATATACCATATCCAATATAGTAATACAATAGAAAAAAAACCCTTTTATACCACTTTTTATTGTCCAGACCCAGATGCCACTAAAATGGTGCTCCGAGATGGTTCACCATAAGGCACAAAGCGCACCTCTCCATACGCTAGAGGATACTCACTAGAAGTGAGGTCCTAAGATGAATCCATGGATATATTATTCCCTAATATTAGTGTAAATACAATAGAAATAACTAGATATTTCCTAGATGATTAAATGAATAGAGTGTGGAAGAAATAAATAAACTAAAATATAACTTTCAGTAATAATAAATAAAATTCTATATAATCCTGAAGATCCAAGTCATACATACAACACAAGTCACTCACTGGGTCGACCAAACATGAAGTATTACATAAAGGAGGATGAAATAAAATTATAGGGATTTACTACTAACTCCAAATCATACCACATACTAGGTATCAATCAAACTACTGAGATGCTCCATCCTGATCAAAAGAGACCACAAGAGTCGATCCACTTGATCATGCAAGCTTGGGCCTTAGCCCTATCCACCATGCATCGGTGCTCAACCTGAAAAGCAGATATAATTTCTTTACATGCAATGAGGTGATCGTACATAGGTGATAATATAATATAATTAGGCCAACCCAATGATTAACCTATGAATATACTGTCACAAGTTAATGCTCATGTAATATACCCAACCTATTTGAGACACAACTGAAAATATAAGTAAAACAGTAACATGAAACCATAGTTGATCCTTGGGTCCATGATTCCGGCCAACTAGGAAATGTGATATCATGTCTATTTTTATTTATATGTATATATATATTCCCACATATATATATATATATGAATATATATGAGTAAGGTGAAAAATAACATAATCCACACAAGTTGATCCAGGGGTTTGTAATCCCAAACGTCTGGACGTCCTATGAATAGGGAATTGAGTTAGATTACATACCACTCAAGTTTTGTATAATTAAGTCAATCCTCAAGTCTGTAATCCCAATTGACAATACCTACTTCTTTCAGTGGTAGAAATATCTCTAGGGAAGCTATGCCACACATTGTGGTTTCATGTATGGGAATCAAGATCCTTGTAATTATGTATGGGAATCCCAATAAATGAATAAGATGGATCCCAAAAAGTAAGTGTGTTCATACAAAAGCTAAAATCCGTATCATGTTAGGCTCATCAACCACAATCTATGAATCGCCTTTAGTAAGCATGGTTGTATCAATAGTAAACATGTGAATGCATAAATCCAAGAGTGAGGGTGTTCAAAAAAACTAAACCCACCAGTACTGTCATACATTATTAGGCTTATAATTTTGGCATAGTTTTTATGGTGACACCTATGACCATCACTACCCAAACCATCAACACACTAGCTCAGGGTTGGTTAAACCCTTGGGCACCCACTGGATCCACCATGTCATTAAACAGGAGTGGAATCTTACTTAGGATCCTCAACAATTAAATTAAAAAGAGGAATCCTTCATGTGATCCTCTAATGGTGAATAGACATAGGCATCCTATGTGGGATCCTTAGATTAGTACATATGAAAAGGATTCCTGCATGGTACCCTCATTAACAGTGCATGAAGGTCGAGGAATCCAACATGGGATCTTATAAAAGAGTAAATAGGTGGGGAATAATATAAGGGATTCCCTAGGTTCACATGTACATTAAGGTATCACACATGCGACCTTCAGTAGTATTCAAAAGACAAATTTATCCTACATGGGATCCTATAGGTTGAGACATAAGCAGATTAATCCTATAGGGGATCCTCCAAAATAGCTAACCTCATGGCCTCCTAGTCTATAATGGCACATCCCACAAGGGATATATACTCAAGGGAAAAGCTACAACTGCATTGGGAAAGAGAGATAGATCCTGAAACTTCTTAGATCAAGGGGTGTTAATCTCAAAATATAGATAATTTCTATTACAGGAGGAAGAACCTCTCTATTTAAAAAAAATCATGAAACACCTCCTATGAGTCATCAAATAACCTCAAGGGTTTCACCATCATGATCTACATGGAAAGATACCCATAATAGACTACTCATCTATCCAATTACAAATATTGAACTTAAAGTTATGAAAAAACCCACAAAGGGTAGCAAAGGGGTTGTACATGATGTGTATACCCAATACACAATGTGTGCCCTCAAATACCCACTCGAGCATGTACTCCAACCAGAATTGTTATGTGAAAACCCAAGTACACAACGTGATTATCGTGTAAATATCATGTTCCCTACTTGGTATGTTGAGTCAATAATGTTTCCTTATGACTTTTTCATTCCTCTATGTTTTGAAAATAACAAACACTTTATCTTAAGGAAAATTACCTTTTCTAAGAACTATTCTCTTAGGGAAAATTTCCCTTCTCTGAGGAAATTTTTATCCTTTTATTTTCATTATCTCATTTTACAAACTCTCAAAACCAAAATCTTTTTATCACTAAATAAAAAAATTTGATTCATATCTAAAACCATAATAATCTTATAGTTACTTGGATATAGAGTCTTCTGTTTTTAGATTCCAAAATCTTGAAAATTAAGACTTTGAATTCTCTGAAATTCAGACTTTGAATTCTCTGAAATTCAGATTCTAAATTATCTGATATTCAAATTCTGAATTCTCTAAAATTCAGACTTTGAATTATCTTAATTTCAGATTCTGAATTATATGAAATTTAGAGACCTAATTCTTTAAAATTAATACTCCAAATTACTTATAATTTAGATATCAAATTTCTTAGAATTATGACTTTGAATTCCTCTGAATTTTGACTCTGAATTCCCCGGAATTTAGACTACAAATTCCCCCAAATTCAGAATCCAAATTCCTCAGAATTATAACTCCAAATTCCTCAAATTTTTGACTCTGAATTCATCACAATTTAGACTCTGAATTCCTTAGAATTCAGACTCCTAATTCCTCAGATTTTCGACTCTGAATTTCTTATAATTCTGACTCTCAATTCCTTAGAATTTAGACTCCAAATTCCTTAGAATTACAACTCTGAATTCCTTATAATTCCAACTCCAAATTCCTCAGAATTTAGACTCCAAATTCCTTATAATTCATACACTAAATTTCTCATAATTTAGACTCCAAATTCATTAGAATTCAAATTCTGGAATCTATAGAATTCAGATTCCAAATTCTTTGTAAAACAGAATTTGAATATCCATGTTTTAAAGAATCTGATTGTTTATTTGATTAGAATCCAAACTTTATTTTTTCCTTTATCTTTAGATATTTAGATTTTGTTAATCTAATATATTTTCCTTACACAAGTTATTATTATGAAATGATGTTGTGTAATCCATTTCTAACTAACTGTTGGTTGATTGACACGTGTACAGGTCCCTCTAAGATTCAAGGAAAAAATATGATTGTTGGAGGAGGGAGTCAACTGTTAGATTTGTGCCTATAAATAGGTTCTCATTTGAACAAGCTCACAATAGTCCCATAAATCTATAGATTATATACTTTTAAGTGATTTATATAGAGAGAGACTATCATTCTTTGTGTAGATCTGAACATCTTGTTCATCCTTGAATCATGTGAATTTGATTGTTGTTGAGTACAATCGAGAGCTCAGTGGATAGGAAGACATAGGTGATGACTGCCTTAATGATTGAGGGATTTCGGGGATATCAAGACAGATTCTGATATTCCTATAAAAGGATTACCCTGGTGTAGGTAAGACATACTTTCTTCAAGGTATAAATCAAGGGACCTTTATCCAAGGTTTTTGGACACCCTACTCTTTGGGTGAAAAGATTTTTTACTTATTACTTGTTTTGTTTCATATTTTATTTCCATTATATTTTGATAAAGGAAGAAAGTATAACTTTCCTATACATTCTTATAATTTTATTATCTTTGATAATAGAGATTTTATATTCTTTAAGGTAGAATATTTTCCTAAGTAAAATTTTCTTATGTTTCTTTTTCGGAACCATATTCTCGGAACCTAAGCATGTTTGTCTCAGTGAACTATTTTAGGGGTTATTAATTTACCTTGTTCAAATTTGTTAAGCATAGTTTTCCTTAAGTTTAAAAATTAATGTTTTAAACTTATAATTCACCTCCTATTGTAATTGAGCATCTACATACACTATTTTGATGTTATAATTGGTATCAGATCATGTTCTCTGAAAAACTTATACTCACCTATAAGTTTTCTTTCTCAAGTTTCCCTTGTTCTAAATTTTCTTTATTAAATTTTCTTGCTTAAGTTTTGCTTAATTATTTTTATCATTGTTTATAAACTTTTACTAATTACATGTTTTGTAGAATGAAATTTTTTTATATAATGGCATGAATGGATTTTGGTTCCATCTACAATTTAAATACTACCATACAACCAATTTTTGATAGTAATTATCATTTGTACTAGAGAGATAGAATGAAGACTTTTTTCATTAACACTGGAGTAGAAAATTTTTTCATACATACTGGGGAATAAAAAATTCTAGACAAGGAAGTCAATACCTTCACCAACCAAGAAAAATCATAATATCAATTAAATTACAAGGTAAAAAATACTTTGTTGTGTTCTATGACCATGAATATATATAGTCAAATATATTCTTGTGAAGCTTCCAACTACATATAGAAGAAACTTGAGGTTACGCATTTTGGTACTTCCAAAGTGATAGAGTCTAGAAGAGATATGTTGAGAGCTAAATATCATAGATTTCTATTTACTTATAGAGAAACTTTTTTCAAGGTTAAACAAAGATTTATAATCATTATCAACAGTCTACAATCTACGGGAGAGAAAGGTTTAGATGATGAATCTCTTGTGAACAAGATAATTAAAATCATTCCAAATGAGTAGGAATCAAAAAGGACAACTATTGATGAGAATAAGAAAGTATCTCAAATTACACTTGATGAGATATTTAGAACTCTTCATCCGCATGAAACCATAATGAAAAGATATGCTGATATGAATAAGAAGAAGAATCGAAATATAATTGTATCCTTTAATACTACTAAAGTCAAGACACCAGAATGGGTTACAAGATCTAAGTATAACAAATTCACTATTCTATCTAAGTCTAGTGAAAGTGAACATTATGAAAATAATTTAGATAATCTTTCTTGAAGGATGAAAAAGATAGTGGGAAAGAAATACTTTCATTATAGATATGAGAAGAATGAAATAATGGACAAGAAAGATTCAAAAGTCACTATTTTATGAATGCAAAAGAGTTGGGCACATTAGGCCAAATTGTCCCATGATTAAAAGAAAATATATAAAAGAAAATTAATCTGAGAGGAATATAAAAGGTATTACAAAACTAAGGATAAGAAAGTATTGAAGGATAATGATATGTGGAGTTCTAGTGTTGGTGACTCATCTAGTTAATCTTCAGAGTATGAAACTTATAGTTAGAATAATCTTGGTCTTCTGTCCAAACTACCCATTAAAAATCATAGTCTAATGGCCAAGGTACACAATGATTAATCTAGAACCAATATATCTTTGAATATAAATTTTACTAATGATAAATATTATAATACATAAGATGAAGAAACTTCTTCTGATGAAGATAACACTTCACCGTCATATGAGGAAGTGTCTAGGTTTTCCAAACTTCTTGAAAATGAGAATTCTAAACTCAAGAAAAAACTTGAGAAGGAAAATTCTAGAATTTATATTTTCACCAAAGAAGTATCAAATCTTTCTAAAGATCTTGATCAAAAAACTTTTGACTTTGAAAGTGTTCCTAAAAACCTTAAGCAAGTTAATTCTGAGAAGGATAAACTTTATAATGATCTTGAAGATGTAATATATAAGAAAAATATTTTAGAGAATAACTCTAGTTAAAAAACTAATACCTTTTAAGATAAAAACATGGTTATTAAACTAAAGTAAGAAATATTTTCCTTAAGAAATTTCATGTCAAAATTTACATTTGGTAAGGAAAAATTTGAGAAAATGTATTCCCAAATTCATCCTTTAAGGAATCATTCTAGATTTTGTTATACTCATTCAAAACTAGTTTTTAGTAATAACTATTTTTCCCTAATGTTCTCCATTTTGTAATAAGTGTAAATGTGGGGGAAATTGGGAAAGAAATTTTTCTTTAAATAAAACCCAATCTTTAGGTTTTCATAAATCTTATTTTTCTATGAAAATGTGGATTCATAAAGTCTTACATTCTAAAATTTCTGGATCCAAGAAAGTTTGGATTCTGAAAGTCTAACTCTTATTTTTAGGAAAATAAAGAAATTACCAATAGCAATGCATCTTACATGGATAGTGTATGTTCCTGGCATATGACTTGTAAAAAAACTTCTTTGAAAATATTATCAAGATGAAAGGAGAAAAGTAACTATCAAAGATAATTCTCAGGGAGAAATTTTTGGTATAGGTAATATTGTTCTTCATGCAAAAACTCAAATTAAATTTTTTTATTTGTTAAGGGTCTTAAGAACAACCTCATTAGAATAATCCAATTATGTGATCAAGGTTACCTTGTTAATTTTAGGAATGATAAATGCTTAGTACACAATTCCAAGGAAGAGTTTATTCTTTCTACCCATAGGCAACAGAATGTATAGACACTAAACATAGAAGACATTAGGAGCCAAGATATAACTTGACTAAGTCTAATGGAAGATCAATCTTGGTTATGGCATAGATGTTTATGACATTGTAATCTTAGAAGATTCTTAATGAAAAGACTTATTAAGGATCTATCGAAGCTTATATTTGATTCTTCAAAATTTTGTGATCATTGTCAACATGGAAAGAAACATAAATCAAGTTTTAAATAAATTAGTGATGTCTCAACTTTTGATGCAATAGAGTTAGTACATTTGGATTTTTTGGTCCAACACAAACAGGAACCATTGGAGGCAAATATTATGTATTTTTCTTAGTTGATGATTACACTAGATTTATGTTGGTCTATTTTCAACCAAATAAATTTGAATATTTTTCTTATTTTAAAACTTTTAGAGACAAAGTTAAAAATTAGAAAAATATTCCATTGATAACATTTTGTATTGGACATAGAGGAGAATTTCAAAATTTAGATTTTGAAACTTTTTGTAGTAAGAAAGGCATTACAAATAACTTCTCATCTCCAAGAAATCCTCAAGAAAAGGTGTTGTTGAAAGAAGAAATCAAATTCTTTAAGAGATAACTAGAACCATGTTGAGTGAATATTCTATTACCAAACACTTTTGGGAAGAAGCTGTAAGTACTAATTAGTATACTATAAATCGAGTTTTAATCAGACCTTTTCTTAACAAAACACCTTATGAATTTTGGACTGGTAGAAAACCTAGACTTTCTTACTTCAAAGTATTTGGTTGCAAAGTATTCATCCTGAATACTAAAGATAAATTACATAAATTTTATCCCAAATCTGATGAAGGAATTTTCCTAGTCTACTCCACTTATTCTAAGGATTATAGGGTTTTTAATAAAAATACTTGTACTGTTGAAGAAACAGTGCATGTTAAATTTGATTAAACTGGTCCTTTTGTTTTTAAACAACCTGAATCTACATATTCGGATGTGTTTTCAAAAACCAATTATCAACCTTTGATAGAAGATTCCTTTAATAAGGAAAATGATCAAGAAAATATTTTATAAGCATTTACCCCAGAATATTTCCTACCATATGTTGATGAACAAGTTTTACAAAACCCAAATTAGTTGTTTCTTAAGAATCATCCCAGTGATAGTATCATTGGTGATGTAAATCAACCAGTAAGGACTAGAGGTTCCTTAATAAATAAAGTAGATCATCTATAATTTCTTTCCCAATTAGAATCAAAAAGTACTGATGAAGCTTTAGATAATGATGATTGGATTAAAGCCCTGAAAGATGAGTTATATTAATTCGAAAGGAAAAAAGTTTGGATCTCTGTTGAAAGACCTAAAGATTCAGTAATTAGAGTAAAATGGATATTCAAAAATAAGTGTGATGAAAACATAATCGCAGTAATAAATAAATCATGATTAGTTGCTAAAGGCTATAAACAACAATAAGGAATATACTATGAATAAATCTATGATCCTATAGCTATACTTGAATCTATTCACATTTTACTTGAATTTGCAACATTATTTAATTTCAAACTTTTCCAAATGGATGCGAAGTGCACTTTTCTTAACGGATATGTTCAAGAGGAAGTTTATTTTGAACAACCTCCTGGTTTTGAAGACGCAAAACATCTTGAACATGTTTTCAAACGTACCAAAGATTTATATGGACTCAAACAAGCCCCTAGATCCTAGTATGATAGACTTAAATTCCTTTTGTTACAAAAAAATTATGTTAAGGGAACTAATAAACCAACGCTTTTTATAAATAATGTTAAGAAAAATGTTTTGATTTTTCAAATTTATGTTGATGATATTATTTGGTTCATCTTTGAAACCTTTAACTGTTTCGTTTGAAAATATAATGAAATCAGAGTTTGAAATGAGTATGATGGGTGAGTTAACATTTTTCCTAGGTTTTTAAATTTCTCAAAAACAATAAGGAACTTATATATAAAAACGTAATTATATTAAAGATCTTCTTAAAATATATAGATGTGAAAACACAAAAAGTATAAGAACTCCAATCGTTACCTCAAACTCTCTTGAACTTGATGAAGCTAGCAAAGCAGTAGATAGATCATCATTTAGAGGTATGATAGGAAGTTTAATATACCTGACACCTAGTCTTCCAAACATAATGTTTTTAGTATTCTTATGTGCAAGATATCAGTCTAATCCAAAGTAATATCATTTAAAAGCTGTGAAATTATTTTTTCACTATTTAAAAAGAACCATGGATTTAGGACTTTTCTATACTTCTAGAAATGAGTTTGTTTTGCAACGTTTTTTGGATGCTGATTTTGGTGGATGCAGAATAGATAAGAAAAGTACATCCGAAACATTTCATTTATTTGGAGATTCATTATTTTCTTGGTTATGAAAAAAGAAACACTCAGTAGCACTCTCCACTGCTGAAGTTGAATATGTAGCAGCTGGAAGTTGGGTTCAAGTGTTGTGGATTCAACCCACACACACATAGACTATGGCATATGTTTTACCAAAACACAAATATTTTGTGATAATACTAGTTCCATTTCCCCAAGAACAAACCCTACACATCACTCTCATGAAAAACACATAGATATTAGGCATCACTTTCTTAAGGATCACATACTTAAAAGAGATATCATTCTTAAATTTATAGGAACACAAGATAAACATGCTAATATTTTCACAAAATATTTATCTTCTAATAGATTTGAATACATTAAAAAAATTAGGAATGATAAATTTAAGGTAAACTTCCATATTAAATTTTTTTTTCAAACCTATCTCTTTACATTACGAAACTCTTTTTCATAGGGGAGTACATTTGCTCGCTTGACGATTTTTTTTCTTAATCAAATATTTCTTAAAAAAAAATTATAATCAATTTTTATCAATTTTTAAATCACAATTCTGGAATCAAAATTTCAGATTCCAAAAATTTTCCTTCCTTAATAAAAAATTCCAAAATATAAAAATTCTCAAGAAGAATATTTTTCTTTGATAACACTTTCCTAGAAATCCAGAAGGTTTGTTTCCTTAATTAAATTTTTTTAATCGAATATCTCAATTATTGGTATTTTTATCTAGTTTTAAGAAAAAATTTCAGATTCACTTTCCTTAAATCTGAATTTTTACCTTAAAAAACCACAAATGATAGGAACCTAGCAAATCCTTCTTCACCTTTCATCTCAACCTTCAGATCAGATCATGCATGTTTCACTCTTTGGATCAATTTGGGATTATGAACCATCACTACAATGACTATATAAAGACCCCCTATTTCTCGTCCCACAACGGTTTACAAGGTTTTCAGCACCGAAGCTCTGCCTCTCTTCAAAAGGGTCGTTCTGCATTTCTAAGTCTTCTTAGATTACAAATGTCTTCGGATGCCTCTCCCGAGAAGAAAATGTCTTCAGTTAAAAAATATTAGAATGGAAAATTTATAGATAATGGTTAGTAGATCTAAGGTTCTTTGTGAATTATAACTCTCTCATTATTCCAAATGTTAAAATGAATGGATAGGAAATCTTGTGTGTCACCAAACTGAAAGCACAAGATCTGGTTTATCCGAAGTTTCTTGTTAAGTTTTATGAGATTGTAAGTTTTTATAATGAAGGTGGGAGAGACAACTTTTTATTCAATTTATTTTGGAAAACATATTCCCTTTCCTTCAATAAGGCTATAAGTATTATTGGAATTCAATATGAAGGGGGAGCCATTTTCTACACCCACAAGCTACCAAACCAGTAAGGAATCTTTGAGAAGGACATGAAAATAGAGTGCCTTAGACTCAAAAAAGTTATAAAACAAAAGATAAACCATATATCAACAAATTTCATGATGGTAGAGTTATGATTTCAGGGTTTTCTAATTCCGAGAAAAGGAGACAAGGACTCCTTGAAGAATAGTGACATCTACATTCTGGATTTTCTAGTCAAACCTAAGGAAGATAAATCTAGTGCAGTACATCCTGGTGATGATTTCCAATATCAAGAATTGAACCCTCAAATCAAAATTATCATGTATTCAGAAATTTTATCCTTGATCATAGTGTTATGCTTAGATTCCTTAAAAATTCCTTATAGTTCTAAGATAAGAACTTTAAATATTTTGTTATTGAGTGATGATATTTTGAGGAGGATGAATTTTTTTCAATAGTAAATCTAAAGAATTTTATGATCTATCAGAAAGTGAGATTGAAGCATTAACAAAGAAAGAGGATATATCAGAGTCTTATAATAAATCACCTAATAAGAGAAAGAAGAAGGAACTATAAATCAAAGAGAAACCTTCATTTCTGAAACCCAATCAGTACCCCCAAAGTCAAAGAAGCAAAAAACCTAGCCTGATGAAGTTATTGTGAAGTGGAGGGAAGAGAAGAAGAATAAAAATGAAGTATATCTTAGCTTTGGATTAGATCCTACTGAGGAAAAGTCATTGAAAATTATGTCCGAAGAAGAGTTAGAGAAGGAATAAAAAGATAAGAAGCAAAAGAAGAAAATTTATGAGGCTGAAATTATTTAAGATCTTCTCAAGGATACTGAGAAACCTTCCAAACAAATCCAGGTACCAGAATCCTTTATACAAGAATTAGTACCTATGACTCTGGTAAATAAGATCATAATTTGGGAACCTGGAGTGGAGGAAGAATAAGTAGAAGAATAATAAGAGAAAGAAAGAGATAAGAGTGATGATGTGATAAAGCAAGTCGAAGAATATCATGATAAGGAAATCCCTTCTAAAAAAATTTTGATCTGAACTTCCCAGGATGAATCAGTGAAACTTGATTCACAAGGAAAATAGTATGAGGTTTAGGAAGAAGTTAATAAACCTTTTGATGATGAATGTATAAATAATTACTTCATTCAACCTGATGATCTTAAGACAGATGTTGAGAAGGAAAAGGTTATTCAAGATAAAATCATTCAAGTATGAGATAGTGAGCATGAATCCCCAAAGGTTGCAGAGAAAATTTCCAGATTTGACAAAGGAAAATAGTTGATACACCTGATAAATCTATCATGGTCACAAATGATGTTTATGGATCATCCAAGATGATGATTGATGAGATAGTAAAAGAATCCTCACCTACAAAGGATTCATATTCGGAATCATCTTCCTTGGGTCAGAACATTTTTGTGTAGTCGCTGAAGAAATTAGTAGGTTTCCGAGTATTGACTCATGGTGTCAGATGCTTCAAAACTCCTTTAATCAAAAGACATAATCTGTAAGCATTCTCATGGAAAAATTCATCAATCTTGAGGCTGATTTAAAAACCTTTTACATCAGGTATGATACTCACAGAAGGTCTTCTAAATAGATTACAAAGTGGTCCAGGATAACAATTGAAGATCTGAGAATTCTTGATGACTTTCGGGATTCAGGAAATGAAGCATTTGATAGAGTAGAAAAGAGGATGAAATATCTTACGAAAAGTTTTACTGAGAATCTGAACCTAGAAGAAGTAGCCCAAAAGCAGGAAGAAAAAGATCTGAATTGGAAACTAAATTCATTTGCTCAAAATTTGAATAGAGAAAGGGATCTTGGAATAGAGTTTGATGAAAAGTTCAAATAGTAATAAGAGATTTTGAAGTCTTGAGTAGAAATCCTTAAGTCTCAGGATGAAAAGATCAAGAATCTAGAGAATAAAAATCAGGATAAGGAATAATTGATCAAGCACTTTGAGGAAGATCATAAAGAGATTATGAAGCTGAAGACTGTCATGAAGAAGATCATGCCCAATGAAAAATAAGGATGAATATTTTTCCTTTCAATTATGATCTTTTTTTGTACTTCCCTGTACCAATTTTTTTTCCAAAATTAATGAAAAATCTTATATTAATTTTTTTGTTTTGTTTTGTATAGTTCTAATATTTTAGCTGCCATTTTTTCCATTCTCTCTATTCCTTGTTGAAAATCACAAAGTGGGGGAAAATAATTATAAAAAGAATACTATGTATAAATTAAAGAATTCCTTAAGTAAGGGGTGGTTTAACTAAGGAGGATCTTACATAAAAAAGACTTTAGTATATAAGAAAAAGTAAAATCTCTCTAAGGAAGTAAATAATATGATCCTTAGGGATTTCAAAACAAATGGGGGGAGTTATTTGTATTCATCGTAATTCTTAAGTAAAGGGAGATAAGATTTTTCTTTTAAAATTCATATAGAGAAATATTAGTCCTTATATTCTTTTTTCGTAAGGATGTTTTTACTTTCCAAAAAGGGGGAGATTGTTGAGTCAATAATATTTCCTTATGAATTTTCTATTCCTCTATGTTTTTAAAATCACAAACACTTTATCTTAAGGCAAATTACCTTTTCCTAAGAACTATTTTCTTAAGGAAATTTTTCATTCTATAAGGAAATTTTTATCCTTAACTTTATTTTCATTATCTAATTTTAAAAACTCTAAAAACCAAACTCTTTTTATCACTAAGTAAAAAAAAATATTCATATCTAAAAAACTCAGAATCATATAGTTCCTTGGATATAGAGTCTTCTGTTTTTAGATTCTGAATTGTCTGAAATTCAGACTCCGAATTCTCTGAAATTCATACTCTGAATTCTCTAAAATTCATATTCTGAATTATTATAAATTCAGAGTCTGAATTCCTTGAAATATAGAGTTCAGATTCTCTGAAATTTAGATTTTTAATTCACTGAAATTAAGATTCTGAATTGCTCTGAATTCAGACTCTGAATTCATTAGAATTTAGACCCCGAATTCCTCAAAATTTAGATTCCAAATTCATAGGAATTCATACTCTATAATCTATAAAAATCATTTTCTTAATTCTTTGTAAAACATAATTTGAATATCCATTTTTTTATAGAAATCAATTATTTATATGATTATACTCGATACTTTATTTTTTCCTTGGAATCTGGATATTTAGATTCAGTTAAGTTAATATATTTTCCTAACACATGTTATTATTATGAAATGATTCCATGAAATCTGTTTCTAACTAACCGTTGATTGAGTGACACGTGTACAAGTCTCTACAAGATTCAAGGAAAACTGTAAGAGTTGTGTCTATAAATAGGATCTCATTTGAATGAGCTCACAACTATTCCATAAATCAAGAGATTACATGAAGTGAAGTGATTTTTAGAGAGGGAGCATCTCATGATTTGTGTGGATATGAAAATCTAGTTCAACCTTGCTTCGTGCGACTCTTATTATTGCTGAGTACAATCGAGGGATTCCGAGGAATGTAAGACAGAGGTGCTGACTACCTTAATGATTGAGGTCTTGTGGGGATCACAAGATAGATTTCGATATTCCTATCGAGGTCTTACCCTGGTGTGGGTAAAAAAGACTTTCTTGAATGTATAATTCAATGGACCTTTATCCAAGGTTGTTGGATACCCTACTTTTTGGGTGAAAATATTTCTTACATATTACTTATTTTGTTTCATGTTTTATTTACACTATATTTTGATAAATGAAGTAAGTATAACTTTCTTATACTTTTGTATATTTTTATTAACTTTAATAATAGAGATTCTAAACTCTTTAAGGTAGAATCTTTTCTTATGAAAACTTTTCTTAAGTTTCATTTCCAGAACCATATTTCTAGAACCTAATCAAGTTTGTCTCATAGAACTATTTTAGGGTCTGTGAATTTACCTTGTTTAACTTTTCTAAACATATTTTTCCTTAAGGTTAAAAAATAATGTTTTTTAAACTTACAATTCACCCCCTCTTGTAATTGAGCATCTACAAACACTATTTCGATCCTACACGGGGTACCTTTCTATTTGCCTTACATGGTTTGTACATGTATATATCCTGATCATGTACCTTAACATGTTGTGCAACCCACACGAGGTCTGGTCGTGTACTCTACATGGCTATGGGCCCATAAATTCATTCTTTGAATGGGTACTTGACTACATGGATGATACCTAGTATATGATGTGTATACCCTATACACATATTGTACTTCTAAAAATATTATCTTCACCAAACGGGAGGAACTCGTGACATATGTTTCCTGAACTACACGTCATGTGATCGAGATTTCTGAATAGGAAACCCCTCAAATCTCCTGAAACAAAATTTTCTCCCCAAAAGCTATAGATTTACTCTAAAGGTGTATTAAGTAGTCATTATAAGTCTATAAAACTTAAAAACATTAAATATATATGGATTTAAAGAAAAACCTAAAAATCACCTATATTTGGGTGGAATCCTCCAAAGCTTCATCCATTTTCATAGATCACTATTGTTGCACGACAATCCGAATCCTCCCAATATCTATGGTGGTAACTCTTTCCCACTCTCCCAATTTCTCTCTCTCAATATCCCTCATAACTCCTTGTCATGTGATGAAGGAATCCCATAGGGGTGAGTATGTGGGAAGACAAAGGGAGAAAGAATATGATATAAAGGAAAAATAAAAGGAAGAAAAAAAAGAAAAAGGGGTTCAGGCTGATCCTACTATCCCACCTCAGTTTATGCTCCACCTAGGAAATAAATCCCATTAAGGACTTAAAATTGAAGATATAATATCAAACCTAAACTCTAATCAAAAGATATAGATGAATGAGGACAGGTGAATTAATTAATATTTAATTAATTGAATATTATTTTCTAATTATTTCATATAATTTTAAATGGATCAGAACTATAAAAAACTTTGGTACTGGGGAAAATACCCTATTCTGGGGTACAAGAGTAGTCAGAAAAATTATCTGAGATCATCTTCTTGGGTAAAATCATTATTTTCCCTTACACGCATTTAGAAGAAAAACTTTAAATTTCTACTCAAGTTTTCCAGTCCGGAAGAACACGGGTCATTACACTCCGTAGGGGAGAAATGAATTATATTAGACTGATAACACGAGTGAAAAAGATCTGTTGGGTGGGGGTGATATGTATGATATGTACTTTATATGAAGCATGCTAACTCTTGGGCCTTTAGGTCATCTCCTTCATGAAGGGCATAATATGCACCCATGGGTCACATGGTCCTTTATGCCATGTAAGGGCCTCTATGGAATGTATTTAAAAGGAATATCTTCTTCTGAGCCTATAGAATAGGTATTGGCTTCCCTCTCAACCCAGTATAAAAGGGGGTTTTCTTTTGTTTTGTCATAATAAATGAGTGCTTGACCCCCAACCTGTTTAATAATAATACATAAATATGTGTTTTTCAATAAAAAAAATATATTAATTTTTATATTCTAATATATACAAATAAATACATTTATTAAAATATTTGTGTGAGTATGTGTGAAATATAAATGTGTACTTTTGTGTGTCAATATGTTTTTGTACATGTGTGTGTGTGTCAATGTTGTGTAAATACATCATATATAAATGTATTTTTATAAATATATTATTATCATTAAATATTGATATAAACATATTTACAATAAATATTTATAAATAAATTATAAAACATTTATATATAAATATACAATTATATGTTAATATGTAAAAATATATATATAAATATATAGACATATAAATATATGTATAAATATGTATAAAATTTATATCTAAATATAGAATATATCAACATATTTCAAAAATGTTTTTAAAAATGATTATATAAATGTATATAAATATATTAATAAATATAAAAAAATTATGTATATATATATATAAATAGATATATCATAAAATATTAAACAAATCTTGTTGGTACTGTGGTAAAGGTGTTAGTCCAAAAAGGAAGAGGGCAGGGGTTCAATTTTAGGCACGAGCATGGTTAAAGTGCCTAAATAGTGCTGATAAAGGGGGTGAACAACATTGATGGGGGGTGTGCTCGGGTAGGGATGTCGGGTGGGTGTAGGGTGGGGGGCATAACTTTGATAGGGGTGAGAGTGATGATAAAAGGGGTGGGTTATAGGATTTTTTTTAAATTTTTTTAATTTTATCAGTGCTAAATAAAAGAGCTTATAAATGACACCTTTATCGGAGTTTTTTTAACGATGATAAAAGTCATAGAATTTTAATAGTGCTTCATCTATCAAATATTTTTATCATTGAAAATAATCTTTCTAATGCTATCAAAAATCTGATCTTTACTAGTGCCCCTGCTGTCACACCCTTCCTTGGCTCTTATCAGTGACTCTACCCTAACCCTATCTCCACATTATTCTTTTTTAACTTTTTCATGTTTTATAAAATTATCATATCCTCTATTTTTTTCTTATATAATTCATAATAACTATTATATATTTTGTTTTTGTATTTTTTATGGATTTCTAATTTCATTTTGAAATTGCAGACATGTGGCTTCTAGGATTTCTTAATTTTATTTCTTTGTGATTCAATTTATATTTTTTTTTATTGATTTTTAAGTAATTATAATGTATTCCAGTCAAGAGGAATATAACATTCATTTATTGTAAAATTTTATTTTTTCATTTTTATTATTCACTTACGTTGTATTCTCTCTATATTGTTCCATTGAATAGTGGAAGTAAGAAGGTTTGACTAAAAAAATAGTTTGAATACCAATCAATGTTGTTAAATTTGTTGTATTTAAATGTGTTTTTTAGCCTCTCAAATTTTTACCCTCATTACATAAAAATATAAGTGAGGATTTCTTCCCAATATCAAAAAAACATTATACTTTTTATTGATCATAAATGGATTTAAATTTAAAAATTAAATTTAAAAAATATTTGATTAATTTATGATCTTGAATCCAATTTCAATTAAGGATCTAAATTTACCCAATTATTGAAATTTTATTTTTTAATTATTATCTAGTTAATTTTAATTTTAAAATTTCCCACTTATTTCGCTGATTTTATTCTATTATTTTTTTCTACTTATGAAGTTGTTTCTAAGTATAATTATTTCAATATTGCATAAGGATTTAAAAATTAAAATTATTTCAGGAGTATGTGTTAAATATTTTAAATATAATGAAAATATTTTGTGCAATGTATTACTAATCTATTATTTTATTTTTATTTTTTATATTTAAGTCTATGATTTTTTTGTTGGGTTTCATATATATTTGAAAACCATTTTCTGACCAAGGCATTAGATCCAACAAAATAATAAATTTTGATGGTTTAATTTTCTATGGATCATATGGTAATAGTGGAGTGACAAATATAAAGTTCATAAGTCCAAAACTTATGTATAATGGATGATCCAATGATTACAGTCGATAGGGAGCATCAAAATTTATCCCTTGATCACTTTAGATAGAGGCATCATGGAAAATGGAAATAACTTATGAGATAGTAACCTTTTGGAACATAAGATTAAAATGAGCCTATGTTAGAGTAAACTCATGATAGTTTCATAAGTGAGAACTTAGTATTGAAAGATAGATTTGGGGATGTGGAAGTGTTTGACTAAAATAAGATCTTTCTATGGAGATCAGATCTAGTGGACTTCTCTCAGAAAATATATAAAGGTAGTGGCCACTAGTTTCATAGTTTATACTATACTATTTTTTGTAGTGTGTAACACTTATATTATGTGTTCTCTATAATATTGTAATCATTTTCTAAACCCTTGAATAAAAATGCAAAGCAACATTCCCACTATGGAGTAAGTACCATGTATGAACCATATTAATTGTGTTCTTATTTTGTCTTTGTTTCTTTAAATCATTATCTTTTGGAGATCTTGTATGTGTGTGTTCAAGAAGTTTTTCACTATGTTATGGTTATTTGGATATGTTGTATTCCATGTTTTAGATGCCTTAGCATGGGCTCATTTTCAGTAATTTTATTCTGACTTTGTAAATTTTGGTGGATACCCTCTGGTGGATTTTCATAAGATAGTTTTGATCACAAAAAGTGGAATAAGATCATTGGTTGGAGAGTTTCATATGGATAAACTCTGGTGAACAGGATTCATATATTGGTTCAGTAGTATCATTTTTTCCTTTTCCTTATAGGATGGTTTTTGGTATGTAGTCTCTAATCCTCCTTGTGAGTTTTAGAATTTATCATGAGTTCATTAACATTCAGAGAAAGGGATTTGGATGAGGGTAAGGTTTGGGTAGAGATGTTTAAAAAAACAAATTTTAGGTTCTGGAGAATATTTATGTAGGACTGTCTAATGTAGAATGACCTTGATCTTATAGGTTTTAGACATAGTGAGAGTGTTTATGGTTGGTGTTAAATATAAATTTATTTTAATATAGAGTTTACTAAAACCTCAATAGAGGATCATTCACATTAAATTTATAATTAATTTATTTAGATCTGAATAAATAATTACCTTATCTTCGGATCCTTTCTTTGGTAATATTATTGATATTCTAAAAACCCTTTCGAATTACCTTCATTTCACCTTAATGATTCATGTGTATAATTCATCTAGCGGTGATCCAAATGTGCTCCTCTGATCTATGAGAAATTCAAATTTATTTATGGGTGCTAGTGTAGAGAATCAATTTTATTGTGTTTTTCATCTTGATCACTCCAAGATCCTTCATGTTTGAAGGATCTCTTCTCATTGTTGAGAGGAAGAGAGGAGTAATTCTAGAGAGAGGGGGGGGATCCCATTGTGCACAACAATTCTATATTCTCAATTTTCAATTAATAATATACACTAGACATAACTATATATTTATAGAGCTAGGTTTTAGGTTAAAATGTTATTTAATTGCATACCAGACCTTAAATAATATTATAATCGTTATTAAACCCCATGACACATAATTATAATAATATTGTTATTTTATGGAACATGATAACATTCACAAAAACAAATTTTATTTTATCATATTTTAAATTAATATTATCACTAGATGCAGTTATAGTCCATTCAAAATCCCCGGTATTTATTGAATTACCAAATAAATATTTAACTAAATATTTCATTCATCAATAAATATTTGTGATCAAAAAAACTTGAATAAAATTATTCCTTTCCCCTGAAAATAATATTTATTCAAATAATTAATTTCAAATAGAATTTTATCGAGATCATTGGAAACACTTAGTGTGTGACCCTCTAGGATTATTTCGCATTGGCATTAGGCATGCTTGCCTAAAGTTCAAGAAAACTATCTAGAAAATGGTCAAGTTTCCCAAGAGAAAAACTTAATGTCGCAATGTCGACAATTACATATAAATGCTCACTATTAAATATAATCCATTTTATATAACATATCATCAAGTAGGTTTAACATATTTGTCATCAACCTATGCATTCAATGCATCTTTCTTTGACTATCATAAATAAAGACATTGTTTCACCATTTCAATTGAATTTAATGTGACAGTTCTATTCTAATAAAATGGCTAAGATATAAGATTCCATAAGAAGCGAATGTAAAAATATTTCATTTAATTATTCATTAAAAACATTTAATTTGGGACTCACCTTATATACCCTAATTCCAACCAAAATATGTAATGAGGGATTTTGTTAGTAAATCTAAGTGTGCGAGTCATGACATGAATCAGTGATAATCTACTGGTGGGTTTTTTCTCATAATCTCTCGTCTTAGAGATTACCAAGTGTCAATATCATGAGAATAATCCTTGTCTAATTATGATTACTCATACATGATAGTCATATTCTATGTGTCCCATCCTAAAATTTTATCCAACCATATAACTATATTTAATAATATCATCATAGGATTTCAAGTTTTTCATCATAGTAAGGAACTTATATGACCTTATCAATGTGACATATACCCTAGGGAATTATTACATTAAAGACGTGAGAAAATGAACAATATGTAATTATATATTTTATTAATATTAAAACCATCAAATATTTATGTAATAAAAGTAAAAATAGTTTTTCCTTGGACACAAACTCTATTTGATCATCCACTGATGGGTACCAATCTAGAAGTGATGAAGAGGGGAAAATGGGAGAGGTTGGATAAAATAACATTGAGGTTGATGTAAATTTTGTTACATATAATATTTATTATAACAACCAAAAATTAAAAACTGCTACAAATTTTATGAATATTATCACTAATATGTACGATAAGCCACCCAAAATGAACAAGTAACTCATTTTGTGAATATTATTTGATATAAAGATGTCGGAAGGTAAACCAGTGACAGATCACACCAAAAAATTCAACATCATCAAAATTTGACAAGTATAACTTGGTGTTTACATAATTTAGAGACTTGATATTGAATAAAGAACTTAATAAAAATGAGATAAAAGCATCTTTTTGAAATTCATATAGTATAGATGGAAGGGGTACATTCAAAATATGAAAGAGTCACGAGAAGGGTAAAGGAAGAAGAATCCAAATTAAGAGAAACTTGATGGAATATGGTATCATTTTTTAGCATTGTGAGATGAAATTTCACCTAAATAAATACTATAATGAGTAGATAGTGAATTATATAAGGTATTATTTCGGAGTTGGATTTGGGAATAATGTATCAAAAGAAAATAGTTTTCTACTAATTAGTGCCTCCATATCAAATGAGTCTTTGATTATAGACTTTGGAGATTCATTTTATATAATATCTAATAAGGGGAGTTTGAAGAACTATACTCATAGAAGATATGGAAAGGTTCATATTATGGATTACCAAACTCTTGAGATTTTGAGAAAGGGTGGTGATTCTATTCGAACAAGGAATAAAAGTTTTCTAGAGTTCCAAGTCCTGTAATACATCCCAGGATTAAGAAAGAACTTAATTTCAATTGGATAGTTAGATGATGTAGGTTTTTGTAAAACATTCATGGATGCAGCATAGAAAATATCACATGGTTCCATGGTTATGGATAAATTAGTTAAGGATAGAATGTTTTAAAACATGCGAATTATGGATTTTATGATGCATACTAGAGAAGTAACTTCCAAAAAGTTATGACCTGACCATCTGGGTCGCTTGAGTGAGAAGTGGATAAATGTAATAACCTAATTTCATCTATTTTCATAGAGAGATCTAATAATTTACCAAACTTAAGTGAAATTCCAAAACACCAAAGGTAGTAAATACAACCTGAGGTTTTGAAAAAAAATAAGGGGTACATTTTACCTTTTTTACACACACCCACTAACACACACATACAATGACAAAATATAAAAAACTAAAGAGAAATATGTAAATTATGCATGATTAAAACCATTAAGTAAAAGTGCAACAAGAAAAATAATTAGAGTCACAACATAAACAATAATCTAGAAAAATAGGACTTGAAAAAAATCAAGACTCAAACACCAAGGTGGAATCGGTACAGACTCCTAGAACATAACCAACTCTCAAGCCCCATCTCCAACATCCATGATAACTATATCAAGAATCACTGCGAGTGAAATAAAAAATACCCCCTTTCCTCTATCATTGAAAAAAAATATTTTTATACACACCAAAGTGCATATTTAGGGGTGAGTAATCATACCCATTAGAAAAAAATAAAAGACTTCCCACATATTTCACTAAAATAAGAACTAGTTTTTCTCAAAAATTTATCAATAAAAAAGGAAGAATATCAAATCATTTTATCTAAAATATATTTGTATTTAACAGTAGTAACAAATATTTTAAACCCAACTTGGATATATAAGTCACACTCTTTCTCACACACACCCATGTATGAAAAATAAAAATCCATATGCTCATAATAATTTATCCATCCTTCACCAAGTCATCACTTGGAGATATATCCTCTCATGTTGTTGTTCTAGAACTGAGTTCCAAGTCTATACCCATAAGGCATAATACAATAAAAATATTAACACATTCCACATCCATTATTTTTTTCACGTTCTTACACAAAAAATCCAATTTTTTAAGCAACTATAAAATTATTTTATCAAACACATTATGTGCATCGCCCATAACCCAATTTTTGAAGATCATCTAGAAAGAGTAATTTTTAGTAAATATTTAGCATGGGTTTTTCATTTCAAAGTAGAATTAATTTACTTAGGAACATGATATCCTTAACATTCTATAAAAATTTGAAAAATAGAGAGTCTACATACCTCTAATACATTCGACACAAGGAAACTTCACATGATATCACAGATCTAGACTATTTTATACAATCCTACAATAAATCACATAAAATATTGATCAAAAAATGTTTAATCCCACAGACCCAACCATAAAAAATTTGGTTTGGAGATCTATTCAAGAGTTAAAAACATATCTATATTATAGAGGATGAATATATCACTTACCATTTGTTTCCAAGATCCAATGCTTGAAGAATTATTGATAATAGAGTCTGGAAGTCAATTCTAAAAAATCACCTAAAGAGGGCCTAGAATTCAAGGGTAATGGGTATGAGACTAGTTAGAGTTTAAGGGAACTAGGATTAAATGGTATTAAAAAACCATCTAAATTCACGGCATGAAATATTAGTTCATGATGTGATCCTTTAGAATATCTAGGTATGCCAAAATTCACATAATCTCAATTAAATTCCTTAAACCCTATGCACGCCTTGAATAAAATTCATGAAAATTTTCCAAAAAAGTATTCACATTGTGAATAACCAGTCATGTCATAAATCAATTCCTATATCCAAATTAAAACTTATTCTCTCCTTCATACTCCAAAAATAATTAGTGATCCAACCCAACAATCCAAAAATCAAAGGAATAATATAAATTAGGGACACACCTAAAACTAGGTGTACCAAATTCTCCCCACCATTAAGGTTTTTTTTCTAAAATACATAGATATTGGAATTGTATTTAAGGAGTTTTGGTCATTGATCCAATATGAATTTATCTCATTCCTAAAAATCTTCTTGACTTTGACCATTCTATTATAACACTCATTCCAAGGAAATAATTCTATCTCCCATATAAGGACTTTTCTTTTCTATCATGAATTTGATTTGGTTCATGGATAAACATCACATCTGGATCAAGAGTCACATGATCCCATATAATCACATGAATTGGATTTTGATAGCACTTATTCAGTTGAGAGACATTGGAAACATTAATCTTGGTGGTAATGTTAATATACATACTATATCAGCAAAGTGTTCAAGAATCTTAGTGGGACCCACAAATCAAGGAACAATTTTTACTTACATCCCAAATAAAGGATGACCTAATCATTGTGAAACTTTTGGAAATACATGGTGAACTACGTTGAATGATAATGGGAGATGATGAATATTTACATATAATTTCTACTATATTTGAGTCATATCTAACTTCCTCATTAGGCTATTGACTAAGGATTGTGTCATAGTAATGGAAATCATGACCCAAACATGTAAATCACTAGGTTGGATTGACCTCTAATAGGGGGGATAAATAAATGGTATATTTTTAAGAACTATTATTTTAGAATCTTCTTATTATAATTTTTAAGGTCTTGATCCACTAAATATATTCTCACATCCTGGCTTAATGTGCAACAATAATAAGAGAAATAAAAAAATAGGTTTTACCTGGTTTTTCATAAAATCGTACTCATTTCTATTATTGGTTAATAACCTCAATAATAGATTATCCATTATATAAACAATTAGTTACTCTGTAGACCACCATAGTCCAATAAACATAACTCTAACTATTCTCCAACTCCCAGTTCATGTAGGAGAGATTTACAGCTTCACATTTCTCCACTATACATGTATGATTGAAAATAAAATTGGATCTCCATTGATATCAGGTTTCTTCTATCCCAATTTAATAAATAATATTTCTCCATGAACAAACTCAAACACTAGACCACTTGTATACACCATCAAGTCTGTACGATCATTTCTTATTCATAACATGGTCATCTTCCTTACTCAACTTTCCAAATATTCACATGATCTAGTTCTTCTAAACACTTCAAATAATTAGGCATGTTGGACCTCTTTCCTCTACAATGGCTCCCAGATTGAAACCCCCTCTTCTATATTCAAAACAATGATGTATAATTATCTCATTTCTTTAGAATTATCACACTCATTGCTTGTTAGTTCCCATAATATTTTAAATTTTTCTTCTATTTTTCTTCACATATATATTCATAAAATAATACCATGAATAATAGTTTCCAAAATGGAATTTTGGAACCTCCCATGTTCATCAGTAGTAGCAGCTATCACATCTCATTAAAATTGGTCCAAGGATTTCCAAATTATGTTTCATTCAAAATCATTTGAATTTAAAATCAAAAAGTCATTTTGAATCTCTAAAAGAATCATGTGTTTCCATATTCTTATCCTTCCAAGAATTCTACTGCATTAAACTCCTTCAAAATCTATATCCATATGTGCATGAAATCATGTACTATGATGTTCCATCTATAGAATGTGGTGTGGTATTTAGAAACACTATATTATCCTTCAAATAAATCTACTTTTATCTTTTCTTGAATCAATATCCAATTGGATTTATCATTTTTTTTATTCCATAAATATTTTTTCAGTAGTATCATCTAATTTCTGCTCATTTTCATAATTCATAATTATGAGATTATGTAATTTCTAATTTTTTGTGACTTTATATGTTGTATGAAGTGATAAATTAATATGGTGAAGAAAATTAATATACCCTATCAAAGTTATATTCCCTCACCTATTAATTTCTTATGATATTGGCTATAAAATCATATACTCAAATTCATATGGCATAATTCCAAATGTGGACACCTCTCAAAGTATTTTGATCCCTATATAAAATATTTTTGCACTAAAATCTATATTCTCTTTGCTAATGGAATTCATATACAATCCACTAAATTCATACAATGGATATATACCCAAAGTTATACGGACATAACCATAAATCCATACATGAACTGTGAAAGTCATATGTTCTCCAGACTTATCCATCTTCCTGATTCAACTCAATGTCAACTAAGATTGATTATAAATGTATTACAGGCTTATAGATATAGTTATTCAATTACATACTTTAGTTATCCCAAACCAAAACCTCTAAAAATCATCTCAAATTCCTCTCAACATCTCAAAAATTATCTCAAATAATCTCATAATCTTTATAAAGTAACTCTATAACTCTAAATTAAAACAACTTCATTGATCAACCCTCTATGAATGATTTCTCAAATTGAAGATTTAGTATTTTATCTCCATTTAATCTAAACACTTAAATCTTACCTTGGAAACATGTTATGTATAACTTCACTTCAATCCAAAACACCCTTCACTCGCTTGAATCACAACATAATCAATCATCACAAGTAAATAATACTTTTTCGAGAATATATTCATGTATGAATTCCATGATACAGCCTTAATACCTTTACTATTTAATACATATGAACTATAATTAATTATAAAAAACTCATTCAATAGATATTTAAGCCACCTTCAACCATTAAGAAGTCTCACCTTATTTATAAAAAAATAAAATTTAATCAAATGAGAACCCCAATCTCCCCCATTGGATTTGTTTTAAATACCGCCACACATATTTTTATGTCAATATGTCTGCTAATATTTATCTTCTTATTGATAATAAATAAATAGAAAAATACATGGCATTTCTTATCATCTCTCCTAGATTATTTGGGATCCATTTTCTTATCCCTTTTCCAGACATGGTAAATAGTTTGTTTCACATGAGTAAGGATGATACCAAATTAGTTTTTTAGAAATGGGCCTTTAGTTAGAAAACTCTAAGTATATATAGGCCAACCCATTTTAGAAATCATGAGTGAATATCCAAGGTTTTAAATTATTTCCATAAACATCCATACATGTGATACATTATAAAAAACTCATTATATGAGATGTTTCAAATAGATTTATTCAAAAGGATATAACCTATACTCAACTCACAAAACCCACAAAAAGATCAAATTAAAGGCATATAAACTACCCATTTTATCATATTTTCATCAACCAACAATCCCCATTTTATAATATATTTTATATAAACTAAAATAAGGGTTGTAAATGTGATTATTAAAAATATTTCCCTATATTTTTATAGTTTTCCATAATTCTTAGGATTCATGGCCTGATAGCAACATTTCATTTTTTCTCCCCCTCAATAGATACACTAAACTCTCCCTATTTATGGATGTTTTGGTACTCCATTAATACAAACATATTTTTTTTGTATAGTGTGTTAAATAATCAATTTAATTCTTCAACTTATTACATGTGAGCACAAATAAATGATGTTTCTTAACAAATAAGGAGGGATCTATTTCTTTCTTAGTAATTGCAGCATGGTTAAGGGTTTTCATTCAATAAATTCCTCTCTTTTGTGGAAAACTAATCATATAATTTATTATCAAAATCAATAATAGGTTTATTATATATCTTCTTTACATTATTTTACATCATATATAAGTAAATATTATTTTCCTTTAAAATCAAATAAAATACATTTCTTTATCCCTGAATTATCTTTCTTATAAAATATTCTTGGGCTGGTGGAATTGTTATGAAATATTTCATTCCATTCCCAACCTTCTCAAACCTCTCACAAAAATTTTCTTGGATTTTCAAGTCACTACCTATATATAACCACTCATGTGTCTAATAATTATTATCTAAGATCACCTTATTTATTTATAAATAGATCCAATTTATACATTCTTAATTTTTTTTTATCTAAGACCAATTTTTATGGCACAACTCTCAAGAACCCTTTATTTTCATGCTCAATATAGTTGAAATTTTCACAAGGTTTCCTAGAAGATTCAGATTCTTTTATAAATATTTCATGTTATTAATCTTTCACACCTTAGGTAAGTTTTCTTGGTAAGTTTACCATTCACTTATTAGCCTTCTGACCCTCCAATACACATCTTCCAAAGAGTCAAATCTATTATGTGGGGATAGATTAGTTAAAAACCATATCACAACTATTTTCTCCTAAAAACCAGTCTACAATTTCTCATCATTTATCTCCCTTAGTTCATGAATTTTCTCTATAGATATCATATTATTCAATAAATATTAGGATTTGTGTACATACCTTCCACAACACCAGTAACATCCTTTGTAATGTGTCCTTCCAACTTGACACCAAATCTATCCCAAAAATAATTGGGGTTATATTTCTTTAATCGTTATTGTTTTTACAAGAGAGTAGTAGTGTCCTTGAAATATTACTTTATCCCTTTGATTTTAAGAGGTAATATCATTAATCTTATTAGTCTAAACAATTTTAAAATTAAATTTTCACCAGTAATGTTAGAATGTTAGAAATAATAGATTTATTTTGAGAGAGATTTAGTGTAGGTTTTACTTCCCTATTGTAACCATTCATCTCACGAACTTGATAAAATTATCCTTTAACCACATAAAACATTGAGAAGTATTATATGATCATATTCAAATCATATTGAGATCCAATAAAATTATATTGTGTCTTGGACATCTCTTCCTCTTTTCCCATCATTTTCTCTTTAAGATCCCTCATATCCTTTTCTTTCCCATCTAACATTAATTTTTTAGTTTTTATCTCAATAATATAGCTAGTTTCATTCCCAATTAAATATTATTTCTCCCCAAATAATTAATTTTTCTCTTATAACAATTTTTTTCTTTCTTGAGTTGTATAATATTCTCAAGATAAGATTCCAACTCACCTTTCAACTAAAATTCTAGATCTATCATTTCTTTACCATCATCCCTACTGGTGGTTTCAAAACCTTTCTCAATATGGGAAATGAAAATTTAATTCATCATATGATTGGATTCTTGATGATGATGATAATGAGTCTTCCTTCTCCTTTTTTCTCAAAAAGTTCGTATTCTTTCAAATGAAAAATATTATTTTTATTCCACCAATTTTGTTTTTGGGGCATATTATCTTCCTCATCTTACTTGGTATCATAATCCTTATTCTTGGGGAAATCATAGGAAAAGTTTCTAATTTCATTATAATTGTATCACCTTGTTTGAATCTTTCACTTACCTTTAAACTTTAATTTTTTAATTTATTTAAAAGAGGAGAAAAAATCTTGTTTAATTATTACTCAACTTCATAATCACTTGATTTCATAACTTCCACTTATTTGACTTTTCATTTTGTTATGGCCTCAAAAGCTATCCAATATTTTACTGTCCTTTTGAAAGTTGGGACATTTATCATCTTAAAATAAATGAGTATATTATGTAAATCATCCACTATCATGTCTTATTTATCTTTTATGGATGATAATTTTAGAACAAACCAATATATAAAATTTCTCATAAATTTATTAACAATGGGATAATCATCTAACTTATCACAAAAACCCTAAATTTTACTCACAATATAATTTTCCCTTATAAAGTAGTCCTTAATTCTCTAATAATTGACCATATTTTTGTAATAAAATTTGATCCTCCAAACTTATAACTTATCCTCATTGACTTTCATATTTCCTTTATAGTTTCTCTTTGATTTTTATAAAATCTATTTGGATGTTTGAAGACTCATAAACTTTTCATATACCTTTTTTGGTAGAGAAATGAAGATGAAATTTTATGGATTTAATCTACTTCCAAATATCTATTATCAGAGAAATACACAGAACCTCCCTTAGTAATGGGTGGACAACCAACAATTTTAGCATGTCAAACCTTTATGTTGAGTGATAAAAGGTAGGGCACCATCACATTCCTATAGTTGTGATACTTCTTTCCCTCAAAAGTAGAGACACCTCATTGTTTACTATAATTTTGATTATCTATACTAAAAAACCTCTTATATGTTTATGAGGTAAACTATATTTTATTTGACACCACTTGTAAATCCTTGGTCCAAATTTACCATTGAGTGTGGGGGAGAATTGGAGGTCTTCTTTTATGAATTATTCTTTTGAACTCAACCTATTGGACTTGTTAAGTTATTGATTCATTCAATATAGTATCATAGCCTCACCTCATTTTAATAGTAATAAAATAAATCCAAATTTATAGGATTTAAAAGGATAAATGTAAAAGCCTACTTTTTTTGTGATTGGTTAGTTTCCCCAATAACGGATTCTCCATTATATGCACAAGTGGTTACACCATTGATCATCATAGTAAAATTGTAGTGACCCGGGCTTCTCATATATATAAATTACATAACTATTTTGTATAATATTTATTACATTTCACAAACACACCCCCAAAGATAATATTAGTTTATTTCATTTGGAATAATTTAAACACAAACACTAGTCCATAATTGAACTACATCATCTCCCGCTACGTTCTTCATAATAAGAACCCTACTTAGACACATCATACATAATACTTATCTTTATAACTTTGGGAAAGGAAACATAGGAAAGGGTGAGCTTAGATTATCATAAATGGTAAAAAAGGGAGATACATAAGCATAATCATGATCATAAGTGTATTAGAACATCAACATAACATTAAAAAATCATACCATGAATATAAAAGATCATAATTTTGAGTCATGACCTAAATATTAGTAATCATAATATATGAACCATAAAAGAATAAAAGAGTATAATCCATGTGATAATAACATAGTCATAAGACATATAATTGTTTCAGATACATAAACAGATAAAATGATTTAGATAGTAGTCAAGGATCGCTACCAAGGCTATCTTAGTGGAATAAGTTCACTCCCAAAACCATATTTGTTTTCAGAGTTCACTCATAAGACCATATTAGTTATAAAAAATACTTTATTGAACTAGGTTCACTACCCATTCCATACATGTCTATATTGTGAGATATAAATCTTTACCCAATGCATTATATGGAGATATAGGTCCCACTTATCACATAATGAAATCACATATTTGCGTGTCACAAGATTCTAATAATTCATCATATCATATCCCATGAAAACATGGGAATAAAAAACATTTCATCATATATTAACCTGTGGAAAAGATACAGGTTTCATATCATATCATAACCTATGAAAAAAATTGGGTTTCCTAAGAATATAACCTATCAAAGAGAAACTGGTTTAATAAGCCTATAACTCGTGGAAGAGAACCAGGTTTCGTAAACAGAATTCCATCAAAACATAAACCATTTGGAGAAATAATTTGAATGGTTCCCTGGTATAATATGCCAAATACTACATGAGTAACACCTACATGTGTCATTTTATATGGAATATTATTTTTAAAGATCATTTAAAAAAATTATTGAGGAAAATATACTTTCCTTCTTAAAAAACACATTTTAATAAATAATTTTTTCTAAACTAGTAATTTGAAAATATTTTTTAAATTTTACTAATTAATATTTGATGCAATGATTAGTCATGGTGTTGGAATATTCTATTCATGTTGTACATGTAAAAAAAATTTTCTTTCATATTTTCGGTAAAATACAAACAAGCATTGTTTTGGAAAATGTCCCAAGGTTTCCATTAAAAAAACTAAAAATTTAAACATAGGTAAAATTATATTTTAAAAATTATAAGAGTAATAAATCATTTTTGAAAATATTTTTTGAAAACACAGTATTGGAGGAAAATATATTTCCGACCGAATAGAGAGATAAAGTCAGGTTTTAAAAAAAATTATTTTCCTAATAATTTTATGTAACAAATAGTGGAAAATGGAACTATTACTTGAATATATCAAAAATAACTCTATTAGAATAAACTTTATGAGAATTATTGAGAAATTTTATCAATTAAAACATAATCATAAACAATCATGATAACCTATGAGATTGTAGAAAAAAATTATTACCACTTTGGTAAATTCGAAACATAATCTCTATGAAATAATAACATTAAATGAAGTTTAAAATATCATTAAAACAATTATATTAATGATATAAAATGTCAAAGGGTCAGTATATACACCTTGTAAAATAATATAGGTGAATAACATAACATGCCCCTTACTACTTTGGTGAATTTGAAACTATAACCCCATGAAAGAGAGATCCCAAAATGGGTAAGTAAATAAAAATAATTCTTAGTATAATAATTATTAAATTAATCCAATTTAATTATATACACCACATACAAGAAATAGGTGGTGAACATGGTTTATGTCTCATGAAAAAAAAGCGAGGCGAAAATCCCTTACCTTAAGTCTGGAAATTCATTGTACACATTAATTACTACTATATAATAAATATAAGTTTTTTCTACATATATCAAAGAATCATATTAATTTATATCATACCATATATTATTTTCTTATGACCTTTTATTACCCATTTATTAACAATTCCATGATGAAGTTGCGTTTTGGGTAATAACCGCTTTGTTTTTCATATATGTTTTGATTTGTTATATTTTAATCATCTTACATTAATAATGATTTAATAATCTCAAAAATTATAAAAATTATATATATATATATAATATTAAGTATATATGTATTTATAATAATTTTTAAGATATAGAAATAGGAAATGAAATACATCGTTCATGGAGGAAATTTATAATACGTACGCATGACCGTTGTTTCTATTTTATTATCATATGGGATGAAATAAAAGTGTATGAAATATTATCATTAAATAATAATTTGTATATCATATATACCATATTTTTCTATTAAAACCATCCTTAATATATTTCATGTCAAGCGTTAGTGAATCACAACGCTTCACGAGGTGGTAATTCACCGTACACATGAACAACCTTATCGTATTCCCAAAAAAGTGAAAGCGTGAAGGTATGTGTGACATAACTATTATAGAATAATAATAACATCATTAAAATAATAAATATAAAATAAAAATATAATTTACATTATTATTAACAACATTGATAAGTGGTAATGTAAAAATGAACGACATTGTTTCATGAGGCGGAAGTCTGATGTACACACAAATGATGATTTTGCAACCAATTTGATGGAATTGTGTGTGGTTGTAGGTCATTACATTACCATTAAAAATATCAGTATATATAATATTATTGGGATATTATATAATCATTTAATAAAAATAATTAAAAGGGTTTTAGGAAAAAATAAAAAAGTGTTTGTTGATGAACGTTACCTCTTCTTTGAGTATCTCCTTTTGATTTCCACCGAAGAACTCCCTTGGTAAGATTTCAGCCCAAATTAAGCCTTAAATGACTATATTAGGTAATTTGGGAATAAATTTGGATAGATATTGGATTATCCAAAGGTATTTATAGGTGTGAGGATTTGGGGAGATGGGGTGGCCATTTAGAAGAGAGGTGAGTGAAAACTTGTAAATATTTGAAAGATAGAATTCCACACGCATATTTTTCATGTAAATTGGATCAAATAATCAACCAATAAAATTATTATAATGTATAAGGTCTAAATATGTCCCTAAAATATGTTTTGGGAAATATTATAGTTCATTTGTTCCCTTAATCATTAATTGTATTCCCTTAAACTCGTTTTACTCTTAATGATTGTGATTAATTTTAACTTTTTCCACTAGTCAATTTTGTAAAAAAATAATTTTTATTATTATAAATTATAAAAAATTATTATTCCAAATCTGGAATCTATTTTTATCAATTAAATTCACATGTGTGGAAAAAATTAATTTAAAATTAATCCTGCAAACGGGATGAACCAATGATTTTTAAAAGGGAAAATGTTCAAATGTTTAAAATGTTTTTATTTCCAATTTTATTCTGAAATTGATTCAAATGACATAAATTTAATTTATTGATGTATATTTTCACTAATTATACTTTAAAATAAATTTAAAATATAATTTAACTATATAAATAAAATAAAATAAAATGCAGTTTTGAATTAAAATTTAGTACTTCTCACTATTCATCCAAAAATAAGATATTTCAAAAAAATCCCAAAAAAATATCTATAAGATAATTTTGAAATTATGAATTTAAAAATGAATTTTATTTTATCAAATTAAATTTCTAAAAGTGTAAAAAAAATAATTTTAGTATTTTTTAAAGGATATAAAAAGCAGTTCTTTAGAGAAAATATTATTTTCAAAATATATATAGTTTACTAAAAATTATATATTTCATTATAAATATGTTTTATTTATATAAAAATATTATAAATAATATATAAATTTTTTTATTACTATTCACATTATTATATTTTATGGCTATGTTATAACTATCTTATTTGAATAATTATAATAATAAATTGTTGTTTCATAGAAACTTAGTGTTGAGTGCAATAGAAGTTAAACTCGGTGTTGTGTGTAGCGCAAGATTAACATGGTGTTTATTATAATGAAATATTATCTTGGGGTATCGTATAATAAAAAATTAACTTTGTGTATAATTCTATACAAGCCATCAATGAAATTTAATTTATTCAAAAAAAAGCTCTTAAAAACTCAGGGTGTTACATTCTAGCCCCCTTAAAATAAATTTCACCCTTTAATTCATCACTATAACACAAAGAAATGTGGATACTTATGCCTCATTATATCCTCAAGTTCCCACATATCTTCCTTAAACTGTTGGTTTCACCATAAAACTTTGACTAGGTGAGTGGTCTTGTTTTGTAGAACATTCTTTGTACGATCCAGAACCTCCACAAGTTATTCCTTACAAGAAATATATTTCTCCAATGGTATGAAATATGAGTCCATTACATGTTAAGGGTCAGGTATGCACTTTCTTATGAGAGATACATGGAACACATCATGGACTTGATAGAGGTTTGGTGGAATCGCTATGCAATAGGATACAATCCCGATACAATCAATAATATCAAAGTGACTGATATACCTAGGGATTAGTTTCCATTTATTCCCTAATCTCATAAACTTATTCAATAGAGAAATTATTTAAAAAACCATATCACCAACATCAAATTATATATCATGATGGCAGCTATTATCATAACTTTTCTGCCGACACTAAGCTGCCTTGATATGTTACTAAATGGATCTAACTTATTAGACATTTATTCATCTATCTTGAGTATCAATAGCTTTATTTATCCAACTTCATTACAAAAACATTGGATCTATACATTTTTTTCATAGAGTACTTCATAAGGATCCATATGAATTATTGAGATAAAGATATAATTGTAAGAGAACTCAACTAGAGGATGTTGTTGATCCTATCCACCTTTAAAATCCAACGAATAAGATCTAAACATATCATCTATGGTTTGAATTTTTCTTCCAAACATAACATACATATAAGGATGATTAGAATTTTTGAAACACAATTTTGTATCAAGGGCTTTCTGAAGAATGTTTCTGAACTTTGAGGTAAACCTCGAATCCCAATTAGAAACAATGGAATGTGGTAATCCATTAAAACTTTCCAATTTCTTAATGTATATCCTGGAAATATGATCTAGAGAGAAGTATTATATGATAGCAATGAAGTGTGACGTATTAGTAAGGTGATATACTACCATCCATATATCATTATTCACTTTAGACATTCTGGGGAGTCCTATGAAAAAAATCCATGGGGGTGTTTTCCCATTTCCATTTTCGTATGGGTAATGGTTATAAAATCCCCTTATAATTTTTTATTTTATACTTAACATTACAGAATCTCAATAATCAAGATACAAATTTTGTGATACCTTCCTTTATTTTATGCCACCTTAAGTATTATTTTAAATCTTTATGCATCTTCGTACATATAGGATGACTAAGGAATGAAGAACTATGAGCTTCCTCTAACAACATGTAATGACCCAGAATTTTATCAATGAAAATTCCCTTCTTATAATTATTTCATATAGTATAAATAACATAAAATCACATTGATAACATAATTTAATCTTTATAAATGAATAATGAATGAAATAATATGTATTTTTATAAATTAAGGAATGCATATTGATGGAATAGTAACATGACTATTGGAATAGTAATATAAACATTAGGAATAGAAATCTAGACAATATAACAGTAAAAGCACCTATTAAAGTATAGATTAAATTTAGGTATCTTATAAGTGAAAATATGATAAATTTATATCATCAAATAAGTAAATAAATGTTTTAAAAATAACAAATTAAGTGTTGGTATTTTTGTAAAATGTAAGTGTTTATTTACAATTTTATTATTAATATATTTATTTAAAAGAAAATTTATTTTTATAAAATATATTAATAAATTAATATTTTGTTTTATTATGATTATAAGATAATTTTATGAGACCTTGATTAATTTCTCAAAGTGTCATGAAATTGGTTATAATATTAAAATCAGAATTTTTCAAATAAATGATGATTTTAATTAAAGATTCAATTTCTCGTATATAAAAACTTATTTTCATAATATTTAGTTCATATTTTAAATCTACACATTGAAAACATGTTGGGGTGAATTTTTGGTATTTTAATAAAATAGTTGATTTTTTGTAAATAGTGAAATACGGTAATTTACGGTATTTAACATTTTAATATAAATACATGAATTTTTGAGACATGGATTATTTAAGACCCCATTAGTTAAAACACGACTGAAATAGTTACTGTACTTAGTCACAAGAAACAAAACTATTGATATTATTGAGCCAAAATAATAAATAAATGAATAACATAATAAAAAACAACTCTCTCCTCCCACTATAAATACCACCGCTCGCCACCTCTTCTCCTCACAACTTCTAATATTTGTATATTTCTAATATTATACCCAATTCCCCTCAAAATACTCTTCCATATTTTATGGTCTTTTTTGTCTCACCAAAATACCATCTTCATGTTTCATAATGAGGTTCTCAAGGAGATGTTATTCTAGAGGTAAAATCATCCACCATTCCCTTTTAAATAATTCATTTCTTCTCCATCATTCTTTCATCCACTTTACAAAGTGACATGATAAATATATGATCATACATATACTATAATTTTATTATTTTAATGGTATATCCATCATCAAATCTCGTCTCTCATCTTTTTTATCTCAAAAGTAAAAACATCATTCAGGATGTGATGATTCACCACCTTCGTGGATGACATTTTTCATTTTCTATTATTGCCTTAATGCCTGTCATAAAATAACTATAATGGTTATAAAATATTTTACAATGTATATTAAAAAAAATTCTTTAATTAATATATATATATATATAATATTAAATAATAAAACAATACTAGTTTTTGATAATAAAAAATTCACCAAAATAAACTATCAGTCATCATTAACACTTTATCTAATTAATCATTAACATATCTCAAAAAAAATATGGAACCATTTAAAATTATGGAGTTTAATAAATATCATATAATTACACTTTTATAGTTTTTCTTCAATTTTTAAAAGAACTCCCACAATTAATCTTAAGGGAACCAATCATAAAATCATGAAACCAATGCTCCCAGAATAACGAAATTGAATCTTATAACTCAAAAAAAATGCCATAGATGAACTTAATAAAATTATAATAAATAAAATACATATTTAATAGGTTCTGAATTAATTAATTAATGGATCTAATTTTATTATCCATGACAATAATAACTAGTGAAAAATAGTTTCATACATGAGTTAAGGGATTCTCTCTTTACCCCCATTTTTCCTTCAGGTTATACTTTCTCTATCTATTTAACCCAATTAAATTATTAATTAATCTTATGTACTCTTCATAGATTCTATGTTTGTTTTCCAAACATATTTACCCATCTAAATTCTACTTTATTTTACATAGAAATACATGTTTTTATAAGTTTCCCTTTTCAAAACCTCTCGATAAGAAAGCCTGATTAATGGGAACTTCCCAATTTATTACCCATTCTCAAGTACACTATATAATCTATTTTAATACACCAATATTTTTCTAAAATAATTTTTTTTATCATGAAAAACTATTTTTTTCATCACTGGTTTTATGAAAAAAATTATTCTTTGTAATCTTTAAAATCTCTTATATATTTTCCCTTAAACCACACAAAAGTGGCTCATTTCTAAAGTTTCTTAAACACACTTTTTACATGTTTTCACTTTATTTAGACATAATTAATCATTATATGTGAATATTTTAACTTATTAATGTACATTTATGATTTAAATCCATTCTTTCAATGACATCATTTTGATATTCCCTTGGTTATTCATTTTGACATGATTACAATACCCTATTATTTCCATGGGTAACCCATATTTGTATACCTTATGTTTTATTATTCAGGTTGAACACATATGAATGAACATTTTATGATTGGTGTTCCCAAATAACTCTCCATTACATTGGGTAATTTTTAGTCTCATGAGATGACGTGTTCAGATAGGGAGTAAACCTGAATACATTATGCGACTTTGTCCACCATGTGATATAGTCTTTCCAGTTATCCTTGACTCATTTTTATGTCATGTTGTGTGTTACTTAAACATTCCTATGATTCCATGATTACATGATCCCATGTTCTAAATTTAATTATTCCATTTTTTTATTCATGTTCTATTCCTTTTTAAGTCATTATGTTATGCCTTCTAACTCATGTGGTATGATTTATTCCTATGTTTATTCCCTTACTAGGCCTTTTAGATCATCCATTTGTTCATGTATTCCCCAAGTTATCCTATATTGATGTAAGAACTCAATGGAAGGTAGGATATCATTATAGAGACTAAATAAAATATGTTTTTTTAATTTTGGTTTCATGCTTTCTAATTATTAACCTAATCTTACAAACACACTAGACTTTATGATCCTTGGTTTGTATTTGATGGTTAATTATGCTTAAAATCAATTAATAATATGTGTAAAGGGATAGGGTCACTATAGATTATATTAGAGTATGATCTAGTTATTTTGGGGGATTAGTATTAATAAAATTTATTAAGAACCATAGGGATAACTCTATCACCATGGATAACCTAGATGGAAACTTAGGGAACCACATGTCATTAAATAATTTTTATTAGAAACTTTATCATTATATGATCAAATTTTACTTTTTATATGATTATTAGATAAGTATTTAAGCCCCATAATTTTAATTTCTTTTCCTTAGTTAATGTATTAAAATATGAGGACTCTTTCCAAAAATCAATGTGATAGGAAATGTGATGACTTACCTAATGAAATTCAAAATTTTATGTGAATGGGTGCTAAAAAATTCATGATGGTACTATAACAACTATCTCAATTTACAAATAATAACTTTCATCATGTGTAATTCCATCCTTATCCTAATAAAGAACAAGTTGTGGTCAAATCCATTATCCGAAAAAGGCCTCTTATCATTAGCGTATTTTATGACCCTCTTATCAAAGAACAATGGATCCATTCAATTTAGAAGATATTATATGAATTTAGTGCTTATAAGAATTAAATTCATGTTAAAGGTCTATCAATTTTATGGGGAAGCTTTTAAGTGGTGGAAACTAACCAAAAACACAAATCCAAAAGTGGAAATTGATTCTATGTATTGGGGTGTATCTAAGAAAATGTTTTTCAATAAATATTTCCCTCCAACTCTTCATCTTAATATAAAAAGGGACATCCTCAGTCTGAAACAAGTAGAAGAGGATTCTATTAGGGCATTTGATGAAAACTTTATAAGGATTCCACAACATGCCTCCATCTTTTTCATGTACACTAGAATAAAATTGGATTGATTCTTTAGTGGAATAAAGCCTAGTCTATGAAAATACATGGAGATTTGAGACTTTGACAGCTATGAGAAGACTATATGGTGTACCCTTATGGTTGAAATGGAGATCGAAGACTCTTAGTGGACCCATACGTCCTAGGATAAAAAGTATAAAATTGAGTTTAATATGGGATAATCAATAGATAAATACCATTATGGAAAGAAAAACCAACATCCCACATGTCAAAAGTGTGGGAAGAAGCATCATGAGAAATGTCTAAATAGAACTAGGAGATGCTTCCAATGTGGAAGAGTGGGGAATTTGGAAAATAATTTCTAAATGGATATAATGAATCCCACAAATGTGGAGTAACGAAGTAAGGTTCAAATAAATACTCATCCTATAGTTAATTTTTTCAAATATAAAAAACATATTCATTATTTGAGACATTATCCTAAGACAATGTTTATTAGAGGTAATAAAAAACAACAGCCTCTAAGGAAACAAGGAAGGGAATATGTTATCACTACTACTGAGGTGGAATGTGAAAATGATGTGGTGGCAGGTATGTTGGTTATTCATTCAAGAAAAGAGAATGTACTATTTGATTCTATTTATATGCATTATTTCATATTTTTCAAGGTTAGTAGAATAATTAAAACACCACCTAAAAATATAGAGGTTGGGTTATCAATGAGAATATAAAATGGGAAAATTATTGCATCCAAAGAATATTACTCCACCCCGGTTAATATTTGTGGATTGAACCTACATTCAAATCTTTTTTTACTTTCTTTGGTGGAGTTTGATGTTATTTTGGGCATGGATTGGCTATCTTTATACAAATCCAACATCAACTATCAACAAATGGAATCACTCTTCACAACCTAAGGAATCCTCCAATTTAGTATATTTGGAAGGTTGATTTTGAATCTCCTTTAGAGTCATTATCTCAAGTGTGGATATTATTTCTTTATTATCAAGCATATCTAGATCAAATGATTGAGACAAAGGATATAATAATTCTCTAAGACATGACCATTGTTAGGGACTAAACTAATGTGTTCCCTACATAATTTCATGGTCTTCCTCTTGAACAAGAGGTTGAGTTCTTAATTGAACTTATTACTTTATATCTTTCTATATCAAAGACACCTTATAGAATAGACGCCACTGTGTTATAAGAAATGAAGAAGCAGTTACAAAAGAATATGGATGAGGTTTCATATGCTTGAGTTCTTCATTGTGGGGTTCACCGGTCCTCTTTAAAAAAAGTATGGAACAATGAATTTCTAGATTGATTACATTGAGTTCAACAAAATCACAATGAATAAGTATTATCCCCTTACCTATATATATTACTTGTTTGATCAAATATGTGGGGACAAGTATTTCTCTAAGGTGGACCTTTGTTTGGGAAGTCAAAAATTAAAGGTGAATAAGGAAGATATTACCAAGACTACCTTCCAAACAAGGTATGGACACTATGAGTTCATAATAATGCCCTTCATAATCACTAATGATCCAGAAATTTTAATGGAATTAATTAATAGAGACTTTTGATATTACCTTGAAAATTTTCTGGTAGTCTTTATCGATGATATTATGATATATTCAAAAAGTAAGGATGGACACTAGGAGCATTTGAATATTTTTCTAAATAATTTTTTTAAGGGATAAAATATATGAAAATTTCTATAAATGTGAGTTATGGATGTAGTAAGTATCATTCTTGGGTCACGTTATCGCCATCAAAGGAATATATGTGGACCCTTCCAAGACAAAGGTAATTTAAGAGTATCCTAGGGCAATATCTATTTTGGATATCCATAGTTTCCTTCGTATAGTTGAGCATTACTGAATATTTGTGAAGAACTTATTGTAATTTTCAAACCCATTAACCAAGATGACAAGGAAGGAAGTAAAGTTTTTAGGGACTAGTGAATGTGATGACTACTTCAAAGAGTTGAGTACTCACTCTACTGACAAGTTGAGAACTATTTATGGGATATAATGAAGCTTAAAAGAAGGTATTAGGCTGTGTATTGATGAAAAATGATAAATTGATAGCCTACACCTCAAGAAAGTTGAAAATTCATGTGAAAAAAAACTATTCCATACATGAACTGGAGTTAGTGGTTGTGATCTTTTCATTAAAAATATAGAGCATTATCTATATGGGGAGAAGTGTGAGATATATGATAATAATAAGAGCCTCAGATATATATTCACACATAAGGATATTAATATGCACCATTGAAGATGGTTAGAGCTCATCATGGATTATTATTGCTCAATCAACTACCATCCTAGTAAGGAATATAATGTGGAAGATGCTATAAGTAAAAATATCCTACAACATTATCAATCATGAGAATTGAGAAGGATCCAATATTCTAATATTTTCAAAGGATAGACATGGGAATCATTAAGGAATGAAAATCATCGATCCTTTCTCAAATGATTTTTCAACCATATCTCGTGGAGAAAATAAAGTATTATCAAATAAATGATGTGGAAATTCAAAAGAATATATAAGCTATCCAAAATTTAAAATCCTTAAGATTTAAAAATTGATGAATGAGTCTTCTTATTTGGGTCACGACTATGTGTACCATCCAATACAGAGATAAAGAAATATATTCTGAATGACACACATAGCTCCACCTTCTCTATTCACCCAAAGAGCACAAAGACATATAGAAATCTCTAAGAGCACAATTGGTGGGACAATATGAAGAAATAAACCACTGAATATACATCAAAATGACTGGTATTTCAACAAGTGATTGATAAAAGGAAAAAATTTAAGAGGATGATGCAACCATTACCCATACCAATATGGAAATGGGAAAACATCACCATGGACTTTGTCCCTGGACTTCCAAAGACATCCATAGGAAACAATGTTATATGGGTTGTTATGGATAGTCTTACAAATATATCTCACTTTATCACAATTTGAGAGAAATTATCACTCGACCAACTTGCATGGATATACATCAAAGAAGTGGTGAGGCTGCATGAATTACCATTATCGATTATATCCAATCGAGATTTTGAGGTTTACCTCCAAGTTCTAGAAATGTCTCCAACAAGATCTAAAAACTAAACTAAACTTCAGTATGACCTAGCATACTTAAACTAATGGCCAGTATTAGTAGACTTTTCAGACACTAGATGAAATGTTAAGAGGATATTCTTTGGGCTTCAAAGTAGGATGAGATCAATATCTGCCTATGGTCGAGTTATCATACAACAATAGTTTCCAATCAATAATCCAATTGGATCTATATGAATCCCTTTATATAAAAATATGGAGAACACTAGCATGTTGGGATGAAGTCGGCAAACATAAACTGTTAGGACCTGAAATAGTAAAAGAAATGTTAGAAAAGGTGAAAACAATTCAACAAAACATCAAGGCATCCCAAATTTGATAGAAGATTTAAGTAGATAGTCATCATTGGTATATACAGTTTGATGTTGGAGATAGCATATTCTTCTACATATCTCTATGGAAGAGGATCATGAGATTTGGGAAGAAAGAAAAGGCTAATTCCTAGTTAAATCGTCCCCTTAGAGATTCTTGATCATTTCAGAGTTGTGTAAAATTGACTAGGACTTCCACCTACCATGTCTAAATTACACAATGTATTCCATTTATACATCTTATGGAAGTACATACCAGATCCCTCACATGAACTAAATCTGGAGGCGATAGAACTTGAGAATAACCTCTCATATGAAGAGAATAAAGTGAAGATCATGGACCATATAGATAATTTTTTTTGTAACAAGAATACTCACCTAATAAAATTACTATGGAATAACCATAATTACGAAGAGTATACATGGGAACAAAAGGAAGAAACGATGGAGAAGTACCCTTAACTATTTCCTCCTTAGTACGTAAAATGAAATTTCGAGGGTAAAATTTCATAAGGGGGAAGAATGTAATAACCCAGAATTTATCAATGGAAATTCCCTTCATATAATTATGTAATATAGTAAAAATCACATAAAATCACATAGATAATGAAATAAAAACTTTATAAATGAAGAATGAATGAAATAAAATGTATTTCTAAAAATTATGGAACCTATACAGATGGAATAGTAACTTAACCATTGGAATAGTATTATAATAATTAGGAAAAGTAATCTAAACAACAGAATAGTAACCTCACCTATAAAATTATACATAAAATCTTGGTATCTTATAAGTGAATGTATGATATATTTATATCATGCTATAAGTAAATAAATTTTTTAAAAATGATATCTTCAGTGTTAGTATTTTTGTAAAACAAAAATGTTTATTTACAATTTTATAATTAATATAATGATTTAAAAGAAAATTTATTTTCATAAAAAAATATCAAAAATTTATAATTTTTGTCTTATGATTATAATATAATTTTATGAGACATTAATTAATTTTTCAAAGTTCCATAAAATTAGTCATAATATTAAAATCAGTATTTTTTGAATAAATGATGATTTTAATTAAAAATTAAATTTATCAGATTTATAAAATTATTTTCATAAAACGGAGTCCAATTTTGAAATATACACATTGAAAAATGGTTATAGTGAATTTTTTGGGTTTTTTCCAAAATAGAAATCTTTTTGGTGAATAGTGAAATATTGTAATTTACATTTTTTAACATTTTAATCATAATACATAAATTTTTGAGTCATGGATAATGTAATCACCCATTATTTTTAACTCAAATTCATTATTTACTATACTTATTCTTGATAATGAACACTATTTATAGTCTTGAGCTAAAATAATAAGCTAATGAATAAGATAATCAAAAAACCTCTCTCCCCCCACTATAAATACCACCCCTCACCACCTATTATCCTCAAACCTTATAATATTTGGATCTTGCTAATATTTTTCCTAATTAGTCTCCCAAGATTATTCCCTAGGTTCTAATATTTCTAGTGTCACCAAAATACCATCTTCAAGTTCTATAAGGAGGTTCTCAAGGAGACGTTATTCAAGAGGTAAAATACTCCACCTTTCCCTTTTAAATATTTTCTTTCTTCTACCTCATCCGTTCCTCCACTATCCCAAGTGACATGATAAATCCAATATAATAAATATATTTTAATTTTATTTAGTTTATTTTATATCCATCATCAAATTTCTTCTCTTCTATTTTTTATCTTAAAAATGAAAACAGCATCGATGATGTGTCAATTTACCACCTTCATGGATGATGAACATTCACTTTCTATTACCAAATTAATGGATGGTCATAAAACCATTTTTATGGTTAAAAAATATTATAAAATTTATATTAAAACTTTTTTATTTTCTTGGAGTAATATATATACATAATATTAAATAATAAAACAAAACTAGTTTGCGATAATCAAAAATTCACCCAAATAAATTAACCTTCATCATTTACATTTTATCTAATGAGTCATTATAATATATGAAAAATGATATATAGAACCATATAAAATCATGTAGGTTCATAAATATCATATAATTCCACTTCTGGAGTTTTTATTCCATTTTCAATGAACTCCCATAATTAAACTCAATGAAACCAATCATAAAATCGTGAAAAGAACACTCCCAGAATGATAAAATTGAATATTATAACTCATTAGAAAGGTCATAAATGATCTTAATAAAATTATAATAAATAAAATAAATTTATAATAGGTTATGAATTAATTAATTAATGGATATGATTTTATTATCTAGGATATTAAGTACAAGTATAGAACAGTTTCAGGCTTAAGGTAAGGGATTCTCTTAAAACCCCTATTTTCCTTTAGGTTATGCTTTCTCTCTCTTTACCCCAATGTAATTATTAATTATTCTTATGTAATCCTCCTATATAATGTTTCTATGTTAAAAATATATGTACCTAGAAAAATTATTCATTATTTTGTTGGGAAATATATGTTTTATAAAGTTTCCTTTTTCAATACCACCTGATAAGGAAGCCCGATTAAATTGAACTTCCCAATTTATTACCCATTTTCAAGTACACACCAAAAACTATTTTAAAACACAAATTTTTTTATAAAATAACTATTTATATCATGAAAAATTATCTTTTAATTTCTGGTTTTATGTAGAAATTTATGCTTTTTCTTCTTTAAAGACTCTTTCATATTTTCCATTAAACCGCACTGAAGTGGCTCATTTATAATTTTTATTGAACACTATTTTTAAATCTTTTCACTTCATTTGAATGTCATTAATCATTAACTATGATTATATTCCCTTATTAATGTCCATGTATGATTTAAATCCATTCTTTCATAGACACCATTAAGATATTCCATTGGTTATGATGTATGACATGATTAAAATACCAATTCCTTTCCATGGGTAACCCTTATGTTTATCCCTTATGTTTGATTATTCATATGGAATAAATATGAATGAAAATTTTATTATGCTTGTTACCATATAGAAGTCTAATAAATTGAGTAGTGTTTAGTGTCATGAGATTTCATGTTGGGTTAGGGAGTAAACTTGATACCTTTATGGGACTTTATCCACCATGGAATATAGTCTTGGTAGTTAGCCTTGACTAATATTTATTGCATGTTGTATATTTCTTCAAAAAAATTATGATTCCTTGATTAAATGATCCCATGTTCTACTTTTTATGATCCCATATGTTATTCATGTTCCATGCCTTTTTATGTCATTGTGTTATGCCTTATAACCCATGTGATGTGATTTATTCCTGTTTTTATTCCCTTGTTGGGATTTTTAGCTCATACCTTTATCCATGTATTACCCATTTTATCCTTTAAATATGTATTATCTAAAATAGTGTTAGGATATCATTATGAATATTAAATAAAAGATGTTTTTATATTGGTTTCATGCTTTCTAATTATATGCTTGATATTCCAAATGCACTAAACTTTACAATCCTTGGTTTTTATTTGATGTTTAATTATGCTTAAAATCATGTAATAATATGTGTAAAGGCATAGGGTCTCTATACATATTCTTCTTTAAATATGTTATATATGGAATGTATACATGTTTCCTAAAACATATCATTTTTTCATTATCAAGGTTAAACTCGGGAATATTTCTAACTTTCTTTTTCAGTTATATATCTTTCTTCTATGCTTATTTAATATTTATATGGGTAGATGGTTTTACATTAAATAGAGAAAGATAATATTTCCCCCTTGATTTAGGATTTCAAGATCCATCATTTCTAATACATAAATATTGGATCTTTTTTTATCCTCATCATGGATACTCTAGCATGATCCTTTCGACTCAAAGCATTAGCAGCCTTGTTCAATTTCCTTGGGTGGTAATGTATTGAGCAGTCATAATCCTTTGTAATTGATAAAAATATTTTCTAGAGAATGTTAAAATCCTTTTATGTGAATATATACTTTAAATTTTTGTGATCGGAGTATATGTCTCACTTTTCTCCATAAATATAATGCCTCCATATTTTTAATAAAAAATTACTGAAACTAACACCAAATCATGAGTTGGGAAAAGATTCTAATGAGTTTAAATTTTTGGGAGGCATAAGCTGTAACCATTCCATTTTTATGAGAAATCATCCCAATACCTTATTATATGAATTACTATATATTACATACCCTTATCCACTAAAGGGTAATACAATCATAGGGACTCTCCTTGATGTTTTCTTCATATTCAATTGTCTAGAGGAACTTTTCACCCTTAAAAGTTAATTTAGTGAGTGTATTAGACTATTGTGAGAAATTATACCCAAAGGATTGGTAATATCTAGCCAAAATAAGGAGACTTTGGATCTCAATCACCATTTTAGGTCTATTCCAACATTAGATAACTTCTGTCTTTGATGGATCCACATATATACCCTATCTTGAGATTATGTGACCCAAAAAATGAAACCTCTTGTATCCAAAAGATACACTTTGTAAATTTTTCATTAAGTTTGTCCTTATTTAGTGTATTTAGAATAATTCTCAAGTGATATTCATGCTATTTATTTTGTTTTGAATAAAAAATAATGTCATCTATAAATACTACCACAAACTGATCGAGGTAATCTCTATAGACTATATTAATTAAATCCATGAAGATAGGAGGAGAATCTGTAAGATCAAAAGGCATCATTATATATTCATAGTGTCTATAACATGTATTGAAAGTTATCTTGGGTTTACCCACCTTCTTAACCCTCAATAAATTAAATATGAAATAAAGATCATTCTTGGAAAAGTATTGAGCCCCATGTAGTTGATCGAATAAGTCATCAATTTGGGGTAGAGGACACTTTTTCTTGATGGTTATATTTTAAAAATCCCAATAATCAATAAAAAGTATCATTTATCGATATTTCTTTTTAAAAAATAGAAAATGTGCACCCCAAGGTTAAACACTTGGTTGAATGAATCCATTCTCAATATTCTCCTAGAGTTTCTTCTTCAATTCATACTACTCAATAGGGTTATTCAATAGAGAGTCTTTGATATTGGTGTGGCATTGGGTATGAGTTATATTGCAAACTAAACATCAAGTTTTGGTGGAAGAATAGGAAATTATTATGTAAAGACATCCACAAATACTTGAAAAATATGAATATCATCAAATTTGTGTTTCTCCCAAACCATATAGGATATACACCCCTTATGAAAAGGAATAATGAACCATAAAAGGGTTGTTATTTCTATAATAAGTTAATATTTATCATCACATTGATATAAAATCATAGGCTCACTTGTAATGTGAAATGTTACTTTAATTCCTTTTAAATTTATACAAGCCTTCTATAAAGAAATAGAATCCATTCCTAATATAACATCAAATTCAACCAGATGGAGAATAATATGTTTTGTGGGAATCATATTCCCAAAAACATTAATCAGAGAGAAAACATAGAATTGTATATAAACATAATACCATTATGGGGTTTTACTAATAATTAAACATCTAATCACTGTGGTGGTATCTTGATACCCTTAAAAAATTATTTAGATATAAAAGAATGGGTATAACTAGATTCAAATATGAAATTATCATTTCTAGAGTGAATGGTAAGTGTACCTTTCACTATATAGTTATCATTACCCTCATCATAAATGATAAATGCATGATATTTCCATTTGTCCCTCATCTTGAGAGGTTGATGACATCAATCATCATTGTTAAACCTTTGATTTGGGAACCAGTTATCATAATGGCTATTCTCCTTACACTTGATGCATTTAAGTGTGGATGGTTCATTCTATGAATCTTTCTCTATATATTCATCATTATCTAATTTTTTCCCCCACTTCCGTAGACAAAATTTCAATGTACATCCCTCCCACACTTAAAATATTTTATTGTGCCCTAAATACAATGTCCTCCATGATTCATTCCACACATTGATCATAAAGGAGATATTATATTCTTTTCTCCTGGGATCTTATATTCTCTTTTGAATTCCATATTTCTCTTCTTATCTAACACATGAGATTGATGCATAACTCAAACCACATTTTCCACCTAAATGGAACATCATATAATTCATTCATAGATACTAAAGTCTCTTATGGATAATGAACTTTATAGACATGTATTTAATCCATTGAAGAATAAATCAATCTTACTTTCAGGTTGGATGATAATTCTTAGAGTGTACCTCACAAGTCTTGTAAAATTTTCCTCGTAGTTACCACTATATTTATCCTATATTTAGTTTAAATAAATTAAATCCTTCTCAATACTCATATGAAGAACATAAGGAAACTACTAATTGAAAAATTATTTCTTAAACTCATCCCAATCAATAGATTCAATTCATATTTCTACCTCATATTATTGATTAGAGTCCACCACTGGTCTACTTCACCTACTAAATGATAAATGTCCATAATGAATTTCTCATGTTCCAAATATTGGAGAATGAAAAATATATTTATAATGGTATTGATCCATTTCTCAGTGACTAGTGGGTTATAAGAACCATGGAAAGAAGGTGGACATTTCCTTATAAAGGACTCAAGAGAACTTTGTTCCCCTCTTTTCTTGTTTGGGAGTCTTGAATGATTCATATCTTGAGAATGTTGTGTGAGCATGGAAACAATATTTTTCATTCTAGTTCCCATATCATTTGGTTTCTCAAGAGTAGAATTCTTGAATTGTATGTTTTATTTATCATTACATGGTTCCTTCAGGTTCCATCCATTAACTAAAACCAAAAAAACATTGTGTAAGAAATAATTATCCTAGTGGGGAACCACATAATCATGAAAATCACTTATAAGATGTATAAATTATGAAAACTTCTTTTATATATGACAACTTAAGTTTATCCTAGGTCATTAATAGTCATCATATATTTAAATCATTCATGATGGTTCCTAAATAGTTTGTGAATTACTAAATTATATCCCCTAGTAGTGTAAAACTAGGTGTGTAAGAATTCTCTTTTTCATAAACCAGTTCCCAATTAAGTCTTTCTTAATACGATGTTTTTAGGGTTATTACCCCTAGGTACATATGTTTTGGAGATATATTCACTTATATTATCTAGATAGGGATGTAATTTCTTATACACAACTCACTCTATTCTTTAATAAAATTATAAGATATTTTCCTATAATTTGACTCATCCTTATACTTAACCCTATACATGTCCTTAAGGATCTGACTAGGATTTTCTCATCCTAGTTTCCAAAGGTTAACTAAACCTTTTCTCTAACACCAGTTATATAAAACAAGGCTTATCATACATAGATATTATATAAATTTTTTGAAATATTTATAAAATTCCATGAACACAAACCCAAACACTACATTAATTTAGCGCCTTTGGAAACATGGAAACATGAGTAGGGGTCCAAAAGTTAACTATATCATCTCTAGCTATGTTCTTCATAACTAAAAACCTTTTTAGAAACATCATACATAATACATATATTCATAAATTGGGAAAAGTAAACATAAGAAAGGGTGAGATTATATGATCATTAAGGGTAAACATGGCAGATATGTAAGCATAATCCTGAGCGTAAAGGTATTAGAACATGAGAATAACATTAGAAAATCATACCCTGCATATAAAAGATCATAATTTTGAGTCCTGAAATAAATATTGGTAATCATAATAAATTAATGATAAAGGAATCAAAGATCATAATTCATGTGAGAATAACATATGCATAAGACATGGAATTTTGGAAAAAAATAAACCTATAAAATTACATCCATAGTAGTCAAGGCTCACTGCTAAGGATATCGTAGTCCAATGGGTTCACTCCCCAACCCATATTAGTATTCAAGGTTCACTCCCAAGTCTATCTTAGTAGAAAAAATCATTTACTAAACTAGGTTCACTGCCTATTTGATTCGTTTCTATCTCACGAGATATAAATCTTTACCTAATAAATTAGAGGGAGATATAGGTGCCACCTGTCACATAATGAAATAATATATATGTGTTCCACAAGTTCATAACCATTCATCATATAATAATCCATGAAATTAAATATTTATCACAAAAACTTTATCATATATTAAAAAATGGAAAAGATATTGGTTTCATAATCATAACATAACACATGAAAAAAAGCAGGTTTTGTAAGAATATAACCCATGGAAGAGAAAAGGGTTTCATAAACATCATGATATCAAAAAATAAACCATTAAAAGAAAAAATTTGAAACTTACCTTAGATAATATCCCCAGAAAGGAAATAGTAACACCAATGGATGTCATTATAGATGGTAAATGATTTTTAAATATCATTTAAAACATTTATGGAGGAAAATATCTTTTCTTATTTGAAAAACACTTTTTAATACATAAAAAAAAATTAAAACCTTTTTATTTTAAAATTATTTTGAAAATTAACTAAGTAATCTTTGAGAAAATTATTTTTCATGACGTAGTAAGATTCCATTCATTCCATACACATATATAATGAAGGTTCCTTTCAGATTTTTTGTAAAATATAAATGAAATTGTTTTGGAAAACTAAAAAAGGATTTATTTCAAAAAAAATAAAAAAAAGTAAAACATGGGTAAAATTGTCATTTAAAAATTATAATAGAGTAATAAAACATTTTTTAGACATATTTATAAATCATAGTATTGAAGGAAAACAGATTTCTGACCAAATAGAGAGATAAAGTCAGATTTTAATAAAACAAATCATAATACTATTAAGTACCAAAGAGTGGAAAAAATGGGACTATTACTTTAATATATCATAAATAACTAGAGTAAAATAAATTTTATGATAATTATTGAGATATTTTATCAATGGAATCATAATCATAAATAATCCCGATAGATAATGAGATTGTAGAAATAAACTATTACCACTTTGGTAACTTTGAATCATAATCCCCAGGAAATAATAACATTGCAAGAAGTATAAAATATCATGAAAAGAATTATATTCATGATATAACATGTCAAAGGGTTATTATATACACCTCTTAAAATAATATACGTTCATAACATAACATGGGTCTCAAAGAATGAAAATTGAGACAAAAATCTCTTACATCATTGGTAACTTTGAAATCTTAACCCCATGAAAGAGAGATCCTAAAATGCATAATTAAATTCTAATAATTATAATTATAATAATAATAAAATAAATTCATGGGTAGTATTTACACCACATACAAGAAATATGCAATTAACATGTCTTGTGTCTCACAGAAAATAAAAGTGATATGGAAATCCAATACCTTAAGTCATGAATTTTATTGTACTCATTAAATCCTCATGTATAATTAATATAAGTTTATTATACATATATTATAAGAAAATATTCATTTATATAATACTATATATTATTTTATTATGAAATTTTACAACATATTTATTAATAATTTCATGTTAAAGTTATATTTTGGGTAATAACTGGTTTGTTTTTTGTATATGTTTTGATTTTTTATATTTTTTGTCATATTACTTTAATCCAGATTAAAAATCCGCATAATTATAACCATAATATAAATATCATATATATTCATTATATATGTAATCATAATAATATATAAAATTTATAAATAGGAAATCAAATACAATATTCATGGAGACGGTAGGTTGTATGTACGCATAAACGTTGTTTCCATTTTCTTATCAGATTAAAAGAAAGAAATTTATATGTGATATTATAATTAAAGAATAATTTTTTTGTCATATATATCACATATTTTTATTAAAATAATCCTACATACATTCTATTTAATGTATGAATGAATGACATCACTTCGTGAGGCGGTTGTCCGTTATATACACGAACGATATTATTGTATTCCCAAAAAATAGAAAAATGATGGTATGTGTTATATAAAAATTAAAGAATAATAATAAAATCATAAAAATAATAAATATAAAATATAAATATAATTTTCATCATTATTCCAACCATTACATGTGGTAATCAAAAAACGAACGATGTTGTTTCGCATAGTGGTAGTTCATCAAACACATAAATGATTATTTCATAATCCAATTAATGGAAGTGTGTGTGGTTGTATGTCATAATCTTAACATAAAAAATCTCAGTATATTTAAGATACTGATTTTATTCAATAATAATTATATAAAAATAATTAAATGGGTTTGTGGAAGAAATAAAACAAAAACATTTGTTAATGAACGTTACCTCTTCTTCAGGCATCTCCTTTTGGTTTTCACCAAAGGACCCCATTGGTCAGATTTATACCAAGATTATGGATCTTAGGATTATAGGAGAGAATTTGGTAAGATATTTGGATATGTATTTTCCAATTAAAAGTTATTTAAAGTTTTAAACAGTTGGGGAGATGTGGTGTCCTTTTATAAGGGAGGTGAGTGGAAAACTATTAAATTTTTGAAAGAGATAATTCTAACCATGTTTTATCCATATCAAGTGGAACCATTAATGGAAAAATATACATTATAGAAGGTATAAGGTCAAAATATTTCCATACAATATGTATTGGAAAAGTTTTTAGTTCATTTTTACCCATAATCATAATGTCTAGTCCCTTGGAAAACTTGTTTTTTTCTTAATCGTTGTGATTAATATTAATTTCATTTATTAATAACATTGTTAAAAAATTAAGTTCACATTATTATAAATTTTAAATTATTTTTATTAAAAATATGGAATCCATTTTTTCAATTTATTTTCATAGAAATGGAAGAAGTTAATTTAAAATTAATCATGTAGATTGGACGAAACAAAGGGTTCTTAAAGAGAAAATGTTCAAAAGTTTGAAATGTTTTTTTATTAAATTTCAATATAAAATTAATTATAATGATATAAACTAGTTGATGTATAATTTAAATAATTATTAATTAAAACAAATTAAAAATATAATTTAACTATATCATTAAATTAGATGAAAATGCAGTTTTCAATTAAAATTCGGTATTTTTACTATTCATCTAAAAATGAAATATATCATAAAAATAAAAAAAAATTACCCTAAGAGTATTTTGAAAATATAAAGTCAAAAATTAAGTTTACTTTATCCAATTAAATTTATAAAATTATGAAAAATTAATTTAATTATTTTTCATAGAAGGACATAAAAAAGAGTTCTTTTGAGAAAATAGTATTTTCAAAACATATATAATTTACCAAAAAATATATATTTCATTATTAATTTATTTTATTTATATAAAACCATTATAAATAATATTTAAAAAGTATTTATTACTATGTTTAATAGATAGTTTATAACTTTCTTATTTAAATAATTATAATAATAATAAAAAATTAGTAGAAACTCAATGTAATGGGTAACACAAGTTAAACCTACTGTTGCGTGTAGCACATGTTTAACATGGTATTTCATATAAAATAATATTAACTTAGTGTATCATATAATTCAAGATTAAATTATTTTTACATGAAAGTCCATCAATGAAATTTTATCTATTTAGAAAAATTCATAAAACCTTAGGGTTTTACAAAAATCAAAAGAGTCTCATTGTGTTTCTACTCCTAAGTCAAAAAAGAGATATTTTTATATTCACAGTATCATACTAAACATGTATGATCCAAAATATAAATGCATTTATTTAATCCATGTTTCTTCTATGCCACTTTGAAAAAATATCTTTCTTCATGAACAAACTGGATCGATTGGTTTACTCTTGTACACCATAATGTCTATACAACTAGTTATTTTTTAGAACATGGTTGTATAGATCACTCAGATTTCTATATCTTCATAGGATATGGTTATATACATAACTTATAATAGTCAAGAACAAAAAATATCCTTCCTCTTCAATGGATCCTAGATTCTAACTCTTTCTTATCTCTTTGATATAGGGATGTACTAGGATCTAAGTTCTTCTAAATTTTCACACTTTGTACTTGTCAGTTTCAAAAATATTCACAAATTTTCATTTTGGTTTTCTGAACATATATATTCCCAAAATAATATCATGAATAATAATTTCCAAATTTTTTTAGACTCTCTTGATCTTGAGTAGCATCGACAATTTCTTCCCATTTAAATTAGTCAATTGATTTCATATTTATCTTTCATCAAAACTTATTTGAATTCTCAGTCAATCATTCCTTTAAAATCCATAAAAGAGTGTGGAGATTTTGTACTCTTATTCTTCCATGAAATCTTATGTATTAAACAACTATTAAATCTCCATCCATGTGTTCATGAACTCATAAACTATGAAATTACATCTATAGAATATAACATGGCACTCAAAAACATCATATTCTCCTTTAACCGGTTCTTATTTTATCTTGGCTTGAATCACAATCTACCTAGATTGAGCGTGATTTTTTATTCCATGAAGATATTTATAGAAAAAATCTCATATTTATTATCCTTTTATTCAAAATTTAGGATTCAGAAATTAAGCATTTTCTCATTTCATGTCACGTTATAAGTCGTATGAATTATCTATAATATTCTTATTTTTATTAAAAATACTATATTTGATAGTGTATAAAACATGAAACATCTAGTTTAAACAAACCATAAAATATTATTATAACCTAGCCACCTAACTAGAAATAATGAGTAGGAAAAACCATATTATAAAATATATGTTAAGTTCATATTTAATTCAAATTTATGAATAGGAACTAAACACTCAATTTTTAGTAGTCATTTTATTCTTAAAATATATGTTTTCTTAAAAAAAACATTTTTTATTGATTTTCATGATAAAATAAATATAATTATTTTTGTACACTTTTAGTAAATTAATTTAATAAAATTAACTTAATTTATAAAACCATCATATAAAAATTAACTTACAGTAAATTTTTGGTATTTTTATGAAAATATTTATTTCCTAGTGAAAAGTAAAAAATACTATTTCTTATTAAAAAACATATTTTTGTTTCAATAATTTAAAAATTAATATTTTATTTTAAAATGGTTTCAAATTAAAATTATTTATATTATTAATAATTTAATTAAGTTAATTGGAATCAATTTCATAGTTGAATTTGGTATAAAAACATTTTTACACTTAAAAAGGCATCTTTCTGAAAAACTATTTTTCATTGCATTTTTATAGTTTAATTTTAAATTAAATTATACTAATTATTTGTTTTTAATTTTAAAAAATTTATTCCATATTTGGAATCAGGAGGTATAAATTTAGTAAATAGTTTCATTTTATTTTTGTTTAATATGAATAGTAACATTAATAATTTGTGCTACCATGGTAAAGGGTAAATTAGGTAATTAATGTTAAAAAATAAGATGATAAAGACTATAAAATGATCTTAACACTTTATTTAATATTATTTAATGATTCCATTTCATCCATACTCATCCTATATTCGTTTATATTTCATTTTATGGCCATTTAGATGAGATTATGACCATTATAGTATTTTATTTCAAAAATATTCTAACATGTCACACTTTTATTTTTAATAACTTTAATATTTTTAATATGGTGTTTTCTAGAGAAAATATAGTGACCCATAACCATGTATCTCATAGTCGGTACCTTCTACCATTAAATTGGCATAATATACAAAGAAATCACGTCCCAACAAACTGAATATTTTAGTAGTCTCAGTAAGCTAGATACATACATGAGTCTTGTATTACAATTGAATACAATAATTAAAACATATTTTTCATCTCAAGAATAAATTTATTCTATCTATCATAACCCTATATATATTTCTTAGTATAATTCATGAAATCCTAGGTAAAGGAAAAAAAATAGGGTGAGCTCAAATGTTCAGTAAGGGTTAACTATAGCTGAAGAAATAATCAATCAATGAGCATATTCAATATAAAAAGGTAAATAACTAAGAACACAAGCCATATAATCAATAACAGTGAAAGAAGTGAGTAAATCATATGGAACTATAAATAACTAAAAATACATTCCATTTAAATAACATGACTTTCATGACAAGATATGGCAGAATCAATATGGCATAGTAAATGATGGAAAACACATGCCATTTAATCAAAAAACTAAGAATGAAATGGATCTATTTATTTTTTTCGTATTGAAAATATCATAGATAATAATAATTATAACTAAATTCTTAATGAAGTAAATTCTTAATTATTTTACATCATGTTTGGGGAACATTAAAACTTATACCATTAAGACCTTTTGCAAGAGGTTTAAAACTATAGGTGGAAATCCGTTAAATTTGGAAAATTGATTTGTCTCATGAGAACCATCGATGTATCGAGGTGCTATATAAATTCCAGGACCCACCCTTCACTTCAATTAGAAATCATTCCTAATATATCAAATAACTAATTTAATTTATGAATGATATGCCTTATCAAATATTTGTATTGATTAAATGATACAGAATTATAAATATTTCCTTAGTTAATCAAATAACATTAAAAGTAAACCCATATGTAAAAATAGTATACGGTTTAGAAAATAAGTATATCCATCATCCAAGGATATTTATATTTTATATAAATGTAATGTCCAATGAAAAATGATTATAATAAAGTTATTTTTTCAATATAATGTTATCAATCACAAAAGAAAGTCATATTTCACAATAACTTTTATCAATTTTCAAATAAAATCCCCTTGGATTACATAATTAAAATTTAAACTTCAAATAACATGAATAATTAAGTATTAATTAAATTTCATTTCAAATGGTTAGTATATACACCACATAAAATTTAATTGGTTCATAATAGAAAATAAGTCTTAATGAAATGTAATTTTATGTGAAATCCCTTACCATTCACTTCCTTTTACTTTTACACTCTTTAAAAAAAATATAATGGTTTTATAAATGTTATTAACTTATAAAATGACTATATTAATATTTATAATATCATATTTTAACATTTTATAACATATTTTTATGCTTTTGTTAATATTTTTTCATTATTTTCATTGCTTTCAGTGTTAATCCCCTTGTTTTTTCGAGTATTGTTTGACTTTTTATTTTGTCTTAATCTTACTTAGATCATGATTTAATCATCTTTGTGATGTAAAACATGATTTAAATTTCATATATACATATTAATTATATATTTATTTTGATTAATCTATAAAATTTTCTGATAGAAAATGAAATACACTGTTCATGAAGATTGTAGGTCGTACGTACGTATGAACACTGCTTCCATTTTCTTATCGTATTACAAGAATGAAAAGTAAATGATATATATGTATATTATTATTATTAAAGTATCATATTTATGTCATATACCTCATATATTTTTATTAAATCTATCCTTAATATATTTCATGTAATGTAATAATGAATCAAATCGCTTCGCGGGGTGGTAGTCATTCGTACACACAAACATCATTATCATATTCCCACAAAATAGAAATCATGAAGGTATGTGTTATATAATAAATATAAAAGCATAAATACATAATAAATAGAATATATATCATATATAAATATTATTTACTGATTATTTTTTACTTTTAAAGGTTGTAAGGGAAAAAACGAATGACATCGGTTTTCCAGACGGTTGTCCGCTGTACACAAGAACACTAATTTTGAAACCCATTTGATGAACCTATATAAATTTATATGTTGTATCCTTCACATAACAATATCTAAGTATATTAAATATAATATGCTTATTATATAAACATGATATTAAAACAATTTAAGGGGTTTGATTTAGAAATAAAACAAAAACATTCATTGATAAATGTTACTTCTTCTTTGAATATCTTCTTTTGGTTTTCACCAAAGACCTTCCTTGGGGGGATTTATGCCTAAATTAAGGAATATATGATGATGGGAGGTAATTTTTTAAGTTAATTTGGTAGTATTATCACAATACAAATGGCTTGGGATTTGTTAATAATTGAGATGAGTGAGTTTCCTTTTAAAGTGGAGGAGGAGTGACATTCTTATAAATACCAAAGAGTAATCACTATTGAGAAGTCTCCCTAACCTCATGTGACACCAATAATTTTTTTTATTTATAAAATAGGTTATATGGTCAAAATATTTCTATAAAATGGATTTTCAACAAGTTTTGGGTCATTTCCACACCTTATCTTTTAATGTTAACAAATAAGTAAACTCATTTTTACTTTAATCGTTGTAATTAACATTAACTATTTTCGTTAATAAATTTGGAGAAAAAATAATTTGAAATTATTATAAAATAAAAAAATTATGATTCCAAAAATTTAATCCATTTTTTAAAATTAAATTCACAAAATTGGTAGAATTTAATTTAAAATTTTTCTCACATATGTGATGACAAAGGGTTTTTTTAAAGTGAAAATATGGACTTAAAGGAAAAGCGTAAATAATTATTGAGAGTTATTGAGTTTATTAATCACAAATAATTGAATGGTCAATGGAATTTTAAATTCCTCATATCCAAAAATATAATAGGTGTGAAAATGTCATTGATATCATTTGAAATTATGGTAATATGATAAAATTTTATTTCAATATCATTTTTATAATATTTAGGAATTATTTTACTATCTAAGAATATAAGAAAATATACTTAGCTAATTTGTTTCTATTTCATAAAAATAAATTAATCTGTTGGTTATTCTTTGATAATTTTAAATTTATTCTTTTTATTCAAAAAAATAAAATCCATGAATGAATTTTTCTATTCCTGAAGTGATAAAATTCACTTTAAGATATCTATCCAAAAAACCGGTCTTTATGTCTATCTATAACCATTTTCCTATAGCAGGCATTTTATTAGGAACTGTTCGGTACTGTAGGAGCCGGAACTATTCATCTATTTGGGATTTCAGGCCACCGGTTTGGGCCTCAGGTCCTTTTAGGTCTTAGGGCCACCAAAGGACTTTGGTATAGTAAGGCTTTAGGGCTACCTCAAGGCCTTCAAGCCACCTGAAATTGTACTTAATGATCAGACCAACTCTACAAGGAGAAGACTCTAGATGGGGATTAAGAGTATGCACATTCACCAGAGCTGAAGCTAAGTGGGTTTGTTAAAAATAGAGGGTATGAAATTTCTCTCAAGACCAGTCTATTCTTACAAGGGAAGCCTAGCCAAACAGCCATGCAAAAGTGGAGATTTTATTTCATGATGAAGAAGCTGGGAGGAGGAGTTACAAGTATAGTTTGTATATTTCCTAAGACATAAGGGTCATGTAATATGTAATCCTACAGGCATTGTAAGTGTTCCCCCTCATTCTTTTAAAGAGGGGTTATTAAAAATTAATAAAAAATAAGGCCTTCAATCCATTCATGTAAAAGTAATGACAAATTAACTAAGACATCACATAGTTCAGTGGTTAGAATGAGACCCTTCTCATCCTTAAGTCATGGGTTCAAGCCCCACCGCATTTCCAAATGCAATAAGTTGTCACCCTACATATTAGTTGTCTTTTTTATAAACTTTATTAATATAATTTCTATAAAGTTCCAAAAATATAATGTAAATCCTTGACATAAAGTTAATCATTGAATAAAATTTTTACTAAACATTTCAACACAATTTATTTTAAAAAGTCTAATGAACTTATTTGACTATTATTAAAATTGTATTAACGATCCTATCAAACCTAAATGTTATCAATACCTTTAAACATATGTATATAAAATTTAAATTCATTATTCCTCAAATAAATTTTCCACTAAAACATATACTTTCCATAAATTTCTCCAAAATTTCCTCTATCTTGGTAGAATCTCATTACATAAAACCTAAAAGAGTTGTTTAGGTCATTGATCTTATTTCCAATCTTGAACATACTAGCCTGTGATGGTATCCATAACTCTTATGTTAATTAATACATAATTTCTTCCAAAAAAATTATATTTTTCATAACTCTTTTAACCAAAATACCATTGATAAAATAATTCTACAATTTAATATTTTAATCCTAATATATAAATATTGTTTTCTTTTTATTTTCACATAGGTCATTCCTTAGAAAAGTGTTTAACCTAGGTTATTTATTATCATCCTATTTTTAAATACTTCATAATGGTTTGTAAAGAAAATGTGAATTTTCTTAATCATATCCCCTATGGGTGTAAAACTGGGTGGACGGTGAGGCCCATTATCGTGTACCAGGTTACGCTCGAGTCATACCCGACGTTCCCTTTTCGGAGTTATTATCTATAGGTATATTTGTGCTAGAACCATTTCTACTAGTAGTATCCAAATAGGGATGAATTTATATGAATAACCATAGAATATATACCTTACAAAAACTTTTTTATGTTCTTCTATACTAATCCTCAAAGTCTATCTTAGGTTTATCTTCCCAAATATATGTTTTACTAAATCTTGTTTCCAAGGGTTCAACTATACTTGATCTAATACCAACTGTAGCGACCCAGACCACAGTATCCCAGATCCAGTTCTTGCTACCATTACATTGAAATAAGATACAAGTAAATCAAATCCTAAAGGACTCAATTGTTTAGTAGTCTTGATAAACTAGATACACTCATGAGTCTTTTATTACAATTGAATACAAAAATTACAATATTTTTTTTTTTGATAATAACTTTATTTCATCTAGAAAATCCATGTATATATTTTGTAGTATACTTCATGGAATCCTAGGTAAAGGAAAAAAAATAAGGGTGAGCTCAAATTATCAGTAAGGGATGTATAAAATTAAATAAATAATGAATCGATGAGCATAATCAATATGAAAAGAAAAAAAAATTGAGAACACATGCTATGTAATCAATAACTGAGAAGGATGTACATAAATAGTATTGAAAGTTAAATAACTAATAATAAATTCCATTTAAATAACTTGAATATCATGAAAAGATAAGGTAGAATCAATAAATAAAGTTAAATAACTAAAAAACATTTCATTTAATCAATAAACTGAGAATGAAATGCATCAGAATATTTTTTTTCTTAGTAAAATTAGCATAGATAATAATAATATGAATTGAATTGTCAATGAAGGAAATGATTAATTATTGGACACCATTTTTAAGGAAAATAAAATTTTATACCATCAAGAAATTTTACAGGACGGTTTAAAACTACAAGTATAAATCCATTTAATTTGGCCAACAGATTTGTCACATGATACATGTCAATGCTTCGAGGGGTTATATAAAGGCTAGGCCCCACCCATCACTACCAGAAAAAAAAATTCATTTAATATTGAATAACCAATTTAATTCATGAAAAATATGCCTTATGAAATATCCATATTGAGTAAAGGATACATATTTATCAATATTTTCCCAGTTAATCAAATAACATTCAAAATAAACATTGTATGAAAAAATGGTATACAGTTTATAAAATAATTATATCCATCATCCAAGAATATAGATATTTAAAAGAAATGTAATGTTTAATGAAAATGATTACTATAAAAATATTATTTCAAGAGAAATCTAATCATCACAAAATAAAGTGAGATTTCAAAATAACATTTATTAATTTTTAAATCAAATCCCCTTTGATGAAATAATTCAAATTGAAACTTAAAATCCAATAAAGAATGAAGTGTTCATGATATTACATGTCATAGGGGAAGTATATACACTACATAAAATTGAATTTTTTAGACCATAATAATAAATATTTTATTAATAAATTCTATGTAAAATAATAATAAATAAATACAAAGGGGAACAAAAAGAGAAAATGTTGAGGATTCATGGAGGTCTGAAGTAAATTGAGACGAAATCCCTTAACATATTATTAATTTTGGTTGAACACTCTTTAAACCTATGTATAATGGTTTTAAGAATATTATTAACTTACACTAGAACAATATTAATATTTATAATATCATATATAATCCTTTTTTAACACGTCTTCACATTTTTTTCAATAGTCTTTCATTATTTTAATTGTTTCGAGTATTCATCGTCGTGTTTTTCGAGTATGTTTTGACTTGTTATTTTTTGTTCCTATTACGCGGATCATGATTTAATAATATAAATGATGTAAATATCATATATATTCATTATAAATTTATTTATTGAAATACAAAAAAAATGGTGATAGGAAATAAAATACACTATTTATAGAGATGGTAGGCAATACGTACACATGAACACTGCTTCCATTTTCTTGTCATTTTATAATAAAGAAAAGTAAATGATGTATATATTATTATTATTATTAAAGTATAATATTTTTTCCATATATATCAAATTATTTTGTTAAACTCATCCTTAATACATTCCATGTAAAGCGTGAACGAATCACATCACTTCGCAGGGTGGTAGTCCATCGTACACACGCACGTCGTTATCGTTTTCCCACAAAATAGAAAAAATTAAGGTATGTTTCATATGATAAATATATAAGTATAAATGAATCATATATATATATAACATCTAAATAGTATTTCTTTCATTATTACCAACCTTGAAATGTGATAATGCAAAAATGAAGGACATCTGTTCACGAGGCGGTAGTCTTTCGTACACACGAACGATGATTTCATAACCTATTTCATGAAAGTGTATGAATTTTTAAATATTAAACTTAACATAAAAAATATATAAGGGTATTTAACATACCTAGATTATTATATAATCATGATATGAAAATAATTTAAGGGGTTTTAATAATAAATAAAACAAAGACATTCATTGATGAACATTACATCTTCTTCTGGTATCTCTTTCTGGTTTTCACTAAAGGCCTTCCATGGTTGAATTTATACACAAATTAAGGATTATTTTTTGAGGGGAGGGAAGTTTTTATGTGAATTGGTCAGGTTTTTTATTGGATAAATGGTTTGGTAGGTGTAAATAAGTGAGGGGAGTGAGTTTCCTTTTATAGTGGAGGAGGAGTGGCATTCTTCTAAATAACAAATAGTAAACACAATTGGGAGGTCTCTCTTACCTCATGTTCCTTAAATAATGAACCATTTTCGATAAAAAAAAATAGGTTTTATGGTCAAAATATTTCCGTCCAATGGGTTTTTTACAATCTTTGGGTCATTTCCACACTTTATCTTTTAAAATTAACCACTAAGTAAACTCATTTTTACCTTAATTGTTGTGATTATAATTAACTGTTTTCACTAATCACTTTGGTAAGAAAATAATTTTAACTTATTATAAATAATAAATTGGGATGATTCAAAATATGGAATCTATTTTTACAAATTAAACTCAAATAAATGTGAGAATATAGTTTAAAATATATCTCGCATGCGTGACGACAAAGAAAGTTTTTTAAGGGAAAATATTCAAAAGTTTGAATTATTTTTATATCATAATTCATTATGAAATTAATTCCATTAACCTAAATTAGATTAATATATTTATAATTGATCTAATTTACCTTTAAAACCAATCTAAAATATAATTTAACATTAAAATTATTTATATTAAAAGTTAGTTTTCAATTAATATTTAGTATTTCTCTTTATTAATAAAAAAATTAAACTTCTCAAAAAAATACCAAAAATTCACCCTAATATAATTTTGACAATAATATTTAAAAAATAAAGTTTAATTTTTCTAATTAAATTTATAAAATTGTCATAATTTAGTTTTAGAACAAGTGTGCTATTAAAAGGTGTCATGACTACCTTTTAGAAAAATACAGCTTTTAGTGTTGTGTGCCTTTCAAGCTATATCAGAGGTTTAATTTTTTTTTAAATAGTAAATTTATTTTAAAGTATTTATATATTATATTCCTTTTTATGCTTGGGGTTTCATGTCATACACGTTGTTGAATAAAGTGTTATTATTTCAGAATTTCAAGATGTTATAGGATATGTTTGACTATAAATTGTCCTTTGCAAGATAAAAAAATTATATAAATCATTGTAATTTATTTTTAATTTTTAGTTAAGAAATAATTAACTTACATGATCACACAACACTAACGCAATAATTATTCAATTAATGAAAAAAATCCAAAAAATGATATTAAAAATATTAAAAGTATTATAATTTGAGATAATTAATGTGATACATGAATTTTATAGATAAACATGACATGTTAGGTATGTATTAAATGATTTGGTTCTAATTTCTATTAGTTTATTTATGTTATTAAATTCAAAGTAATGAATAGTTTCAAAATTTATAATAATGATATTTTATGAAGATAATATATTATTAAATTATATAAATATCATATAAATATTAAATAAGGAAAAAAGGGACAATATATAGCCTTAAATGTCACACTTTATGCATTTATAGTCCATTTAAAATTATTTTTCACTAGAATAGTCTTATTATATTTTAATATTTTGAGAAATTTCAAATGAACCCCTCACTTCAATTAAAAAGGGGAACCTCCTTCCTCACTTATTTACATCACATTGAGCCATATAGCTCAAAAAAACCCTATCCATTCCTCTTCTATGAACCCTTAAGAAATTTCTAGAGGTTTTGGTCATTCCAAAATATGAACCCTAGATCCCTTAAGAAGATATCTAAAGAAATTCCATCGAAGAAGAGTTATCGTCATTATCAACTCTTTCATGTTTATTTATTCTTATTCTCCCTATTTATGTGTAGTTTACACCATAAATAAATAAATATAGTATCATAAATATAATGAGATTTTATTATGATTATGATACAACTATATTACACATTTTATCCATCCTACTAAAAAATGAAGCACCACATGTGCGTACGTGTGGATTGTTGTCTCCCTATAGTAGTATAATCTGTTTTTCGTCACCAGTTTACTTGGATGGTTATAGCGATGGAAATAATGGATATATATTATAGTAATTACATAATATTTATTATTTAAAATTAATATATCATCCACTTTATTACCCTTTCAATAATTAAGAAATGTTATCATTGCTTATGCATACGTACGATTTACCGTTACAATAATGTTATGTGACTCATTTTAAATGTCCAAAATTCAATAATGATTCTAAACATGTATCTAATGAACTAATATGATATATGTAACCTCAATATAATTATGGATATAATGTAACTATATCCTAGGTACATGAACTTGAACTTACATGAAAAAACATGCATTGTAAAATGTAGCAGTTGACACCCAAAACAGGGGTAATAATGAAATATTATTAACAAACGGGTGATAAAATGATATAATAGGATCATATATGATATTATAATCATAAATATGGTCCTGGTAAAAATTAATAACAATTATAAAACAATTATATATGAGTTTAAAGCAAATTAAACTAAAGGGAAGTGTGTGGTAAGGGATTTTATCTCAATTTCCATTTCAATGAGACATATTTGGTATTATGCACCTGTTTCTATTTATATGGTGTACATAATGCCATTTGAGTTAATTAACATGAATATATGTTTATTACTTATGATTAATTTTGTTTTAAGTTTAATCTCTTAATTAGTTTCCATTTTCCATCCATTTTTTCATCTCTTTGGAACTTAAATCAAGAAATGAAATACTAAAAAGAAAAATCAATATTATTACTATTTTAATTAGATATATTTTTATTCCATATCTATATTTCAATAAAATGTATCCAAAAAATTTTACACTTATTCGGTGATTTATAAAAATACATTTTTTGACCTTTTTACAAAAAGGTTTGATAGACATCTTTTTTTCAGTTGTCACACGATGTATTTTGCAACGTTTACAACAAAAGTACAGAAGGAATGTTTTTTTAACTTATATGGTATGAGAATATTTTACCACCATAATGAAAAATATTTTCTTTAAATATTTATTTATAAGTTTAAAATTTTATTTTCAAATAAATTTTTTTCTTTATATTTTCATGCTTTTTTTAATAAGTAATTTCAAGAAAAATGAAAAGGTTATTTTCCAAAATAATGTTTTAGTTATCTTTTAATGGAATATATATTCATCAATTAAAACAAACCTTTATTTTAATTATTCACCATTGGGGATATGTTGTAATGATATAATCCTTTGACACATTCACTTACTTGTGATCATTTAATATTACATTTCTCTTAAATATCCATATTATTTGCATCATGGATATGATTATATCCAAAAAAAATACCATTTAATATGTAGTGTTTTAGTATGGAAATTATTTGATTTAATGGTGAATATGTTGATAAATTTGTATCAGTTATTCAATATGGATAGTTTTTTATAAGGAATATTTTTTATAAATTTAATTTATCATTAAATATACGAGGAATGATTTAGACATGAAATTATAGGTGGGACCAGTTATAGATACCCTCTTGATGAATCTAAAGGTCTCGCAAGAAAAATTAGGTGGCCAAATTTAATGGGTATTTACCCATAGTCTTAAACTATCTTATGAAAGGTCTTGATATTAGAGGTATCTTGATTCTTTAGATAATGATGTACAATATTAAGCATTTCATTTATTGAGAATTCAGTTATTATTATTATCTATGATATTTTCACAATGATATTATATATTGATGCATTTCATTCTCAAGTTATTAATTAAATGGAATGTGTTTTGATTAATTTACCTTTCCATATTGATTATTCCTTATTTTTTCATAATAGTTTTTATTATATGTAATCCTTTCTAAGCAATTGATCTCACCCTTATTCTTTTACATCTCCCTGGAATATGAAGATGAAATATTTTAATGAGTCCATGGATACATATTACTTTCCTTTGTTATGTTCTATGTTTTATTACAAATTTTATAAGGGATCCATGTATTTATCTGCTTCTTCAAGACTACTAAACTAATTTATTCTTGGATATGTGATCCCTATATCTTATGACAATGTAATAACATAACTACTGATTTTGAGATTATAGAGTTGGGGATGTTGCAATTGGTATCAGAGGAAGTTTAGTAAAACCCATGAGAAATAGATTTTAAATAAACATTACTAATATGATAATTATGATAATTAATTATATTATTTAAAAAAATTACCATTAGAGGGTTTTTTATTTTTTTGGATCAATATTCATAATGATTATGAACTAAATCAGTGTGTGCCATTATTTAGTAATAGCACCTCATGGAATAAAGGGAATCAATACTCTTTTTCAATATATGGATTTCCCACATAAGAAATATTATATAGTTGGTGTTGGGGATAAGAATATCATAACCATATTTGGGAAACTTTGTATCATCCCCCGATCTGACACTCTCTTAAATGGCCAGAAAGGGTTAGTAATGAGACCTTAAGTGTGCATCCCCGTATTCTAGAGGCTACTGACTAGTAGTGGGGGTGCGATATGTATAGTGGGGAGACAATACCCCCTAGTTGCAGAGTTACAACACAATAGAATAATATAATAACAAAAAATAAATAACATAGTGAGAATATAATGGAAACAATATAATACAATAGAAACCAACTAATAATACAATTGAATAATACAATAAAAAATAAATTAATAATATAATGACGTGTTGGAATTTAAATAAATTTCATTCTATAATTAATACAAATAAAAGACTAGAATTATAAAATAAAGACTCAAAATACCATAGTCCTGAACCCCAGGTAAGTTCCTTCTCCAAATTCCATCCTATACAACCAGAAACAATCAACAATAAGGTCATTTTCCCTTTTACAATCTTACATCCATGTAATCTATTCATGTACCAAATGATGGCCTGAATAGGGAGTGAGTGTAACTTGGTAGGTTGAAACCAACGTACCTAAACATAACTAGTCTGATAATAAGTGTATGAAATAATAGAATAAACAAGGTTATTAATTAATTAAAAATTAATTTAATACCACATCAACCTACTTCAGCACCATGCTAAAATGTCTTTGAGCATGTCTCACAACCATGCCAACCATAACCTTATAACTAAAGAAAATCATAACCTTCCTCAGCACCATTCCATAATGTCTCTGAGCATTTATTATAACCATGCCAATCATAACTTTATAATCAAGGTATAAATTACATCAATCTAGTTCAAACTCACTATATTAGTATTTCAGCATTTAATCTGGGTTGATCCCATTATATAAGAATTTTGGCAAGTGCAATTGGGCCTAGCCCTCTATATAATTATTTCAGCATTTCAACCAGGATAATCCCTCTATATAATCATTTCAGCATGTGTCATTTCTCCAATCAAACTATATAATCATTTCATCATACATTGCTGGGAATAGGCCGCTATATAATCATTTCAACATGAATCACTAGGACAACACCCTATATATTCAATACAACATTTAATCACAAAAAAATTCATAAAAATAAGGACATCATAATATCACATCATATGGATCAATGGTTAATTATGAAAACTACCATTTATCTTTCAATAATACATTTGATATATCAATTGGTCATAACCAATAACATTATTGTTATCAAAATAAACAAGAAAATCCAAGGCAAATCTATAACAAGAAATCACCCAAAATACATTTCATGTTAAACACACTTTAATCCATTACATATTTCATTTATGTTAAAGGGTTCTCTCACCCGAACGATATCTAAAATCCATGTCAATAATTAATTGGATCCAAAAGGACTTAAAGTAATAATTTAATTCATTCTTTAAATTTATTCAGTGCATGATATGTTAGTGAAATTTTAATATTTCACATAATAGATAATTATCAAACCCTAGAGTTAAGGTTTAGACCCCTACCTTTAAATACAAATCAAAAAATGATTCCAATGGAAAATACCATGATAAATAAGGTGGGGGTTATTACAAGAAGGATCCTAGAAAAAATTGGTCAAGATCAAAACCAACAACACACATGATCAAGAGATTACACTGAATCATTTGGGGAAACAAGGGAGAGAAGGGAAAACTATACCAAAAATAACCAGTGATCAAATGTGTTGTTGAGATGTATGAAAGGGAGGTTGGAACTCTAAAATCACCTAGAAGGCGGCCTGGGGTTAAGAGGAAGAAGTTTCATGTGAGATGAAATAAAAAACAACCTCACGACATAATTTAAAACTGTAAGTCATGGAATTACATGGTGTGTAATATAGTTACACATCATGTAGTTATTTTTAGTGGGATACATTGGAAAACCCATCACATAATATTATTATTTAAAATCATCCAAATATTACATGATGAGTAATCAATTTTCATGGTTTGTCAATATTCTATTGATGGGTTTTCAGCCCATTTTCCTTATAAAACAACATAAACCCCCTTTAAAGCTTCTCAATTTACCAAGAACCCATGGTAACTCTTTAACCACTTATAATTGAACTCCATTAATTAAAAAAATTATAAATCTCTAGATATTAAGTAATTTTCCCCAACAAAGGCTCTCCTCATGGATCCTCTTTGATTTTCTCATGTTTCCTTACAACCCAAGACTATGTTTATTTAAAAAAATAGTCAAACATGACTATTACAAAATGATCAAGGTTTTGATATGATGAAAACCCAATAGAGATAATTTTAATAGAAAACTCATAGAGATATGTACCTGGAAAAAGATAGGATCTTATAACCTACCCACCATATAATAGTTTATCCTTGAGCTACTCCAAGAATCACTTTGGGGTATCAATGAACAATTCTATCCACTATAAATTTATATTAGACTCCCTCTCACAAGTATCCTCATGAACTCCCCCATGCTACCACTAAACCCAAACCAAAGGGATCGCCCTTCCCCGAAGGTACTTCTCACTATGGTCCATAATCCATATCGGATGCTCCTTGAAGGATGCATCAGCACTAATCTCAATGCCTGCTACTTCTATCATCTGAGAAGGGTATAAATAGTATATTTGAAGTAGAGACACATGTAACATGTCATGTATGGAACTACAGTGTTGTGGAATAGATAAACAGTACACCACTGGACTGACCCTATCCACTATCTTAAATAGCCCGATAAACTTAGGAGCCAGATTTCCCTATTTCCTGATACAGCATTGCACCAACCAAGATAGTGCCTGAAGGAAAACTGGAAAACCAACCTCAAATTACAGCAGTCATATCCAATGGTCAGTATAATATTTCTACCTAATATAAGAGGTCACTAACCACTATCTAATCAATTGAACTTGCTCAAAATTTTCCTTCACCAGACTAGTCCCAACAAGCGCTTACTCACATTCTTCCATCCAACAAAGAGGTGAACAGTATGGTCTGCCATATATGGCCTCAAAAGGATCCATTTTGATAGATTCTTTGAATCTTTTATTATATGAAAACTCCATGACTTCCATATGCTACTCCCAAGAGCCATAAAAATAAAAAAATTAGGCTCACAACATATCCTTCAGAACAAGAATAATCCTCTTACATTGACCATCAGTCTGAGGATGATAGGTCATACTCTAGAGAACCTGTGATCCCAGATGCTTCTACATACCCCAAAAAAATACAATGTGAATGGAGGATCTCTATCTAAAATGATTCTCCTCATAACACCGTATAGCTGAACTAACTTGCATATTTAGAGACTACCCATATCATCTACTATAAAGGTCTCTCTGATAGGTAATAAGTAGGATACCTTCATCTATAAATACAAAATCACCCATAAAATATCATTCTTATGGGTTTTCCTAGGTAGTACTTTCATAAAATCCCTAGTGACATCATTTCATTTCTACTCAGGAATGGGAAACGGCTGCAAAATTTCAACTAGCCTCTGATGCTCAGCTTTCACCTACTGAAAAGTGAAACATCTCTCCACAAAACATGATACTTATTTCTTAATTATTTTCCACCAGTACTATATACGAAGATCATGATACACCATGGTCAAACCAAGATTTATATGTAATCTAGAAGTATGAAATTTCCTCATCAGATCCTCATGAAAGCCCATAGGAACCCATGCTCAACCATGTAAAAGAAGATAATTTCCACTCCCAAGAGACAATGATGATAGTGTATCCTACCATATAATATGTCTAATAGAGTTAGTCTCTCTATATCAGGCAACTCCTTAGTCTTATAGTCCAAAAGAACAAGTATAATAGATGTCAAAGTTTTAGCTACTCATCCCTGAACTCTTAAACATCTAGATGCATGTCTGTAAAGAGAGCCATTATTCTCCACTCATCGCAAGACTCATGTACTACCTCTTCCTTCAAATTTTGGCTCAATGTATCATTAATGATGTTTCCCCCTCCTAGTGTATAAGACAACTCAAAGTCAAAAGACTACAGATACTGAACCCCCCCCCCCATCTACCAAATGTTCAGGTCCCACTGAGAAAACATGTTCTTGATGCTCTTGTGGTATGTGTATAACACAATCCTTTCACCCATGAGATAATGCCTCCAGCATCTCAGGGAATTTACAACTAATGTGAACTCCATGTCATGTGTAGTATAATTTCTCTCACGATGAATCAACTAGCAGTATCCATAAGAAATAACTCAATAATTCTATATCATAACTGATCCAATTCCAACTTTGGATGCATCACAATACATGATATATGATTAAACCGACACGGGTAAATTGAGGATAGGTGTTGAGGTCTTTCTGCCTTTTGTAACCTAAAAATATCTCTCATAAGTATCAAACCAAAAAAAAACATCACCCATTTCTTGGTTATACTAGATATTGTTACTACCAAAAGGGAAAAATCCTAGATAAATCACTGGTAATAACCTCCTAAACCTAGAAATTTTAGAATCTTGAAGACATTTTTAGGATTCTCCCAAGATAAAATGACTGTAAATTTACTTGGGTCCACTAACACTCCTTCTTCTAAGATGATGTGAACCAATAAGTACACTTTTTCAATACAAAAATGGAATTTGTTTGGTTTTTTATAAATATTAGTCTCTCTCAATATACTCAACATGATGTCAATATGTTTGGAATGATTGTATACTGATTGGAAGTATACTAATTTTTCTTTAACAATAAAACACCACAACTAGTCCATAAAAGGATGAAATATACTATTCATTAAGGCCATGAATACCCCTAGTGCATTTGTCAAACCAAACGACATCACTAAAAACTCATACAATCCATACATGCTCCAAAACGAAGTCTAAGGTATACTCAATGGTCTCACCCTCAACTGATGGTATCCTGATATCAAATCAATCTTGGAGAAGATCTTTTCTCCTAGCAGCTGATCAAATAGATCAACGATGTGTAGAAGAGGATATTGGTTATTAGGCATCATTTTATTCAATCTATCATAATACACACATAAGCACAAAGTCCCATCATCCTTCTTGGAATAGAGAATTAGATATACCCAAGGAGATGTACTAGGTCATATTAAACCATTAGATTCTAGATCTTTGAATTGAACTTTCAACTCTCGAAGCTCTGATGGTGCCATTCTATAAGGAATGATAGAAACTGGTTATGCTCCCAACACCAAATTGATTATAAAATCTATCTATCACTTGGGAGGTAATCCATATAACTCATCATGAAATACATATTGAAAATGGTCTACCACTAGAGGAAAATAATTCTGCTACATTCTACCATAATCTAGAGAAACACAGGTTGTTTGATCCATGAGACAATCCAATAAACACAGAATTGGTCCTTTATGACCAGTTTAGTGATCCCACTTACCATGGTGAGAATATTATATATATAAAATTTTAACTATCCTCTAGTAACATTTGATACGATACTGATATAAAAATAACCAATCCATACTAAGAATCAAGTCAAAACCTATTGTTTCTATCACAAATGGTTCCCAAAAAAATAGTAAGCAATAATCTCTAGAGAACATGCCTTGAAACATTTAATATTCTATGACCGTACTCCTAATGGTGTGTCTTTGGTCAAAACACCATCAAATATTTCCACATTGAATCCCAAAAAAATTACAAAATGATTGGATAAAAAGGAATTTGATGCTCATGTGTCAAACAAAACATAATCGATGGTAAATGATACAATAATCGTACCTCTCACAGTTGATGGTCCTTCACCCAAAATAACTAAAGTAGTATATATAACATGAAGTTGACCAGCACATTTTCCCTGGGATATTTCCTAAGTCCTTTGAGATATACCCCCTTTATGATACTTTCATTCCTGTATGGGGGTACCGCATCCCCTACCATGACCAGAACACCTCATGAAACTCCAGCTACCTGTATTCTTAGGCATAGATGAGTCCTTCCCAAACTTTGTGCCTATCATGTCCCCTTCCACTACTATGGTAATTAATTCCCCTAGAAAACCTCTTTAGGTGGACTAATATTCTATAAGTGTGACACTCTAAATAGGGGTATATACATTAAGGTCATTTGTGGACCATTATTCAACACTAATAGCATTGCAATGTTATACGATCCATATATAACTGAAAACTACCCTGACTTCTTTTCCCATTTTTTCCATGAAAACAACTGTCATAACGATGATTCTTTTCACTATGAGAAGATCTCATAGTTTTCCATACTGAAATATCCTAGCCACAAATTAGGGCCTCTCTCAAATTTCCTTCTGTGATGAGTGCCTGATTTATCACATCTGTAAAACTACTCAGACAGAACATGTTTACTGGTGACCTAATATCATAGAAAAGACAATCTTGAAAACGTTTCACCCTTGAGATCTCATCAACATCCAGAGATGGCACAAAGTGCTGCATATTGGTGAAATGTTCAGTGTAGTCCAGGATTGACATGACTTTCTATGTTGGGTGAATGAAATTGCAAGCCTCCTCATCCCTAAACATATCAAGATATATATAGTTCAGGAACATCATCTTTAAGTCCTTTCTAGATAACTTCTCTTAGTACCCTTGTTACTCCATAATGTCCCACCAATTATTGGATATTCTATAAAGTATATACACATCAAGTTTCACCCTCATATCTGTAGGTGTATCAAGATTCTTAAGGATTATATGGACTAACACAATACAAAAATCGATTTCCTAGGGTCCTTTCTCCCCAATGAATGTAGGTTAATGTTGAAGCTAATACTCTCTCATCAGCACAGACATCGAAGTCATAGTTTGAATAGTCTTCCTTTCTATGGATCTAATGACCCTCTAGAATCTATCACAAATAAGAACATCTATATGATCCTCTGAAGCTACAAGAAGCTCTAGTTCAACTATGTTAGGAGGGTGATGATTTACACTCTCCTAATTCTCAATATAAGATGATGAGGAGTAATTTTCTCTAAAATAAAAACAAACTCCTTGGAAAAATGACAATAACACGGTCAACCTCAATAGGTGATAACAATAGGGAACCACTAAATCCTTTTCCCTCTATACATGGATTACAAGTGTTTTAGCATGACATAAAAATTTATTTATTTTGTTTAATAGATATAATATATATCATATATCATATTTTAATAGCTAATTATATATCACATGTGAAATAAATATGTCCTTATAATGAACAATTCATGTCAATATGTGTCCCAATGTGCCTATAATGAAGCATGCATACTCATTTCATACCATACTAGTCCATGAGTATAAATCTCAAGAACCGATAACACCATAGAACAATAACCTCACACAACATGTGAATCAAACAAGGTGAAATAACATCAATTATAACAAGAACACAATATAAATAGCAATCTACCCCTCAGAACTCGGGTTTTTTCCCATACATGGGTTAGCTAATCCAATGAAAAATCTTATTACCAAGTCCTGGCATGTCTAAGTCTCCTTTATAACATTCCTAAATAATAATGAAACAAAAAATAAGAACATGTGGGCTCTAATACCACTTTCTAACATCCCCAATCTAAAACACTCTCATGTAGCCAAAAAGGGTTGGTTATGAGAGCTCAAGAGTGCCTCCCCATATGCCATAGGCTATTGATAAGCAGCAAGGGTGTGATATTTATAGTGGGGAGACTATACCCTCTGGTTACAAAGTTACAAAAAAAATGGAATAATTCAATAATAATAAACAAATATCAGAGTACATAAATAAGGGAAACATTTTAATATAGTGGAAACCAACTAATAAGCCAACTGAATAATCTAAAAATAATAAAAGAATAATTCAATGACATGTTAGAATGTAACTAAATTTCATTCTAGGATTAATACAAATAAGTTTCTAGTAGACTCCAATAAAAACTAAAAATTTCCCAATCCCAAACCCCATGTCGGTCCCATCTCCAAAATCCAGCACATCCAGTAAGAAACAATCAATAAAAACATCCTTTTCCCTTTTCTAATTATGAATCCATGTAATCTACTCAGGTATTAAATGGTGGACCAAATAGGGTGTGAGTATAACTCAGTAGGTCAACACCATTGTGTCTAAACATAACGAGTATGATAATAAGTGTATTCAATAATGTAATAAACAAGTTTTTTTATTAATTAAATAATTATCTTATTAATACATAAAATTACTATATCACCATGCCCGAATATCTATGGGCATGTCTCCTAACCACTCCGACCATAATCTTATAACCAATGAATATCATAACCAACCTCGACGCCATGCTAGAATGTTTTTGATCATGTCTTGCAACCATGAAAATCAAAACCATATAATTAAGGTATAAATCACACCAATCTGGGGAAACCTGTGATATAAGTATTTCATCATTTAATCAGGGTTATGCCCTCTATATAATCATTTTAACATGTGTCACTAGGCACAACCTGCTATATAATCTTTTCATCATGTTAACTAGGCCAAGTATTCTATATAAACATTTCATCGTGTGTCACTAGGCCAAGCCAACTATATAATCAGTTTGGAATGTGTCACTAGGCATAGCCCTATTTATAAGCATTTTAGCATGTATCAATAGGACAACTTCCTATATAAGTATTACAAAATTTAATCACAACACTAGTCATATAAATAAGGACATCACCATATCACATCATATGACTCAATCATCAATTTTAAAAATTACCATTTAACTTTTAACTACACATTTTATATAACAATTGGTCATAACCAATAACATGAAATTTATCTCAATAAACCATCAAATACAAGGTGATTCTATATCAATAAATCACTCACATTACATGTCATGATAAACACACATTAATCCATTAAACAATTAATTTATATTCTAAGGTTCTCTCATTCGAATGGTATCCTCAAGTTAGGTCAATAACCAATTGGATTAAAAAGGACTATAATGAATTATTCAATTAATTATTTCAATTTATTTAGTGCATGATATGTTGGAACAATTGAAATATTTTACATAATTGAAAATAATCAAACCATGGGGTTAAGGTTTATACCACCTACCATTAATTTTCAATCAAATAATGTTTCCAATAGGAAACACCCATAATAAATAAGGTGCAGATGATCGCAATTAGGATCCTAGATCAAAACTGGTCAATATCAAAATCAACAATGCACAAGGTCAATATATTACACCATAATGTCTATATAAACAATGGAGAGAGAGAAAAACTAGACCAAATCCACTTATCAGGGATCATATGCATTATCGGGATATTTGGAAGGGAGGTTTGCACTCTAAAATCCCCTGTAATGTTCCCTAGGGTTGAGAGGAAGAAGCTGCATGTGGGATGAAATAAATATCAACATAATGGAATAATTTAAAATTGTGTGTCAAGGAATTATATGGTGTGTAATATAGTTACACATCATGGAATTATTTTTAATGGGATATGTCAAAAAACCCATCCCCTTAGATTATTATTTAAAATCACTTTATAATTGCATGATGTGTAATCTATTTACAAAACATGTAAATGTTTTGTATATGGTTTTTCAGCCCATTCTCCTTATAAAACAACTTGAACCCCCTTTTAAATCTTCTCAAATTACCAAGAATTAATGGTAATTCCTCATAAATTTATACTCATACACTATTAATTCAAACAATTATACATCTCTAATATTTATGTCATTTTCCCTAGAAAAGTCTCTCTATATGGATTATATCATATTTTATCAAATTTACCCACAACACAAGATTGTGTTTATTAGAAAAAATATCCAACTATAAAGAAAAGACAACCAGTAAGGTTTAGAGACAAGGAAAAACTAAACTGATAAAATCTTAATGAAAAAATCAGAGAGATGTGTACCTAGAAAATGAAGGGATCTTACAAACCTACTCTGTTTATGATGAATAACCTTTCCCAAATAGAATAACATGATTCTCCATGGCATGATACACCTATTTTGGATCATTTAGTGTAGTATAAGATCCCATATTTTAGAGGTAATACTAATCTAGTTGTATATGATCAGTAGATCAAGTCCATTGGAAAGATATTTTTGTCTTTAGGATGCAATGAAAGGGAAAAGTTTGTACTATATGTATATTAACTCAAAGGAGATGTTTATTAATGGTGTTTTGTTAATCCAAAATATTAGGGATGGAGATTAAATAGAATACATGAAATGGATAACTTTTAAAAAAATTATTTGATAAAGATTTTACTCGTGATCAACGAATGGAAATGAAGAGAAATTTCATTATCTTAAAGTAAATAGAAGAAAAGAGTGTTGAAAAGTACGAGGTTACCTTTAAAATGCTATTTAGGTATAATATAGATTATATAAATAATTTAAATAGAAATATTTATCATTTCTTTTAAGGTCTTAAGATGAGTCTTCGAAGGGAATTGTCTTCTTAAAATTTCATATCATATGATGAAATAAATATAGAGGAGAAATTTTCTAGAACCTATATATTTAAGGGAAATCAAGAAAATAAGACATCAATTGAACACCAAGGAAAATGAAACTTTTCAAAAGAGGTGAAGAGGATTAAGAAATTTACATCATGTGAAAACTATAGAAAGAATCATCATATAAAATTCTTGAATGGAATTGGAGTTTGTTATAAGTGTGGATATAAGAGTGATTGAGAAAATGAGTTCATGATGAAGAATGAAAACACTATTATCTAGTTCTTCAGCTGTAAATAAATCAAGAATTATTCAAACCAATTTCCCAATCATCAAGGGAACTTACCAGATAAGTGTTTGAGGGTATATGGACAAGTTTATGTGATCACTACAATTGAGGTTAAAGTTCCTAAAGATGTGGTGACATGTACTTTAATCATAACTTCAAATTTAGCTAATTATTTATTTGATTATGGATCCTCACACTCTTTCATATGTACTATGTTTTCCAAAAAAAATAGATATCTTCCTATCACCATAAGTAGAGAGTTGTCAATAAAAAACCATAATGAAAATATCATTGCAAAAATAATATATCAGGTAGTTCCCATTATTAAACATAAACATACTCTATTTACTTAATTTATTATCATACCTATGGTTGAATTTTATATAATACTTTGTATGGGTTGGATTTCAAAATATAAATAAAAAATTTATTGTAAATATAATGAAGTTGTGATTCATGATGAAGATGTGGAATTCCTCATCTTTATAATGGAGAATTCATCACCTAATTCATTCCTAGAACCATCCTCGATAGATCATCTAAATTAGATTCTTATGGAATTAGAGAAAACACAATATATTGATGAAAGAGGTAATCTCAAAATTAAGGATATACAAATCATACAAGAATACATTGATTTACTTACAGTGGAGTTACCGAGACATCCAACAGAACATGAAGTAGATTTTTCTATTGATTAAATTCATGATGTGAAACCTACATCGAAAACTACTTATAAAATGGACACTACGGAAATAGTGGATTTGAAGAAACAACTAAAATAGTTTTGTGATAAGTGATTAATACACCCTAGTGTTTCACCTTGTGGATCTTATGTTCTTTTCATCAAAAAGAAATATGGATATATGAGGATCTACATTGATTACTGGTACATTAATTCTATTAAAATAAATAACAAGTATTATCTACCTCACATAAACTTATTTGATAAACTTCATAGATTTAAATACTTTTCCAAGATTGAACTTTTTTTGGGTATCATGAATTACAATTAAAGAAGGAATATATTTTGAAGAGAAAATTTTGCATGCATTATATACATTATAAGTTTACAGTAATTACATTAGGATTGACTAATAATCCCTCTATTTTTATGAATCTTATGAACCAAGTGATCAAGAAATATCTTGATAATTTTTTTATGGTGTTTATTGAGGATATCTTGGTTTACTCTAAAATCTATTAGGATCATGAAAATAACTTGTGTATTATTCTTAAGACCCTTAAATAAAAAAATGTGAAAAATTTAGAAAGTGTGAATTCTGGCTACATAATGTTTGTTTTATTAGATATATTTTCTCCAAGGAGGAATCTCAGTTGATCCAAAAAAAATAATGGCCTACCCCAATGAACATAATATAGGTACATAGTCTTATTGGTTTGGTACGTTACTACAAGTGTGTTGTTCAAAATTTTGCCTGATTAGCTTACCCAATAACCAATCTTACACATAAAAGGGTTAAATTATTATGGAAAAAAGGAATTTGATGAATGTCTTAAAGAATTGAATAAGATGTTTTTCTATGCTCCAATTTTGACTCTACCATCCGAAAAAGATGGATTTTTTATATATAGTGATGAATCGAATAAGGGATTTGGTAGTTTCCTTATGAAAAATGATAATTTTATTGCAAATGCATCAAGGAATTTAATGATTCATGAACAAAAAAATCCAACCCATTAACTTAAGTTGGAATCCGTAATCTTTTCCTTGAAGATCAAGACACATTATCTATATAGTGAAATATGTGATATATACATTGTTTATAAGTGCATGAAATATATTTTTCATATAAAGAGCTGAATATGAGGCAATGGTGATGGCCTGAGATTTTCAAGGATTATGATTTATCAATACACTACCACCCGTGGAAGGAAAATAAGGTAACATATGTATTGATCAAAAAAGATCATGGAGTAATAACAAAAATAAGGATTGATATAGATCCATGTTAAGGGATTTAGAGTAGAGGGATATGATAATTGTTATGGAATGGGAAGCATCATTCCTTTTTTCAAATGACAATCATTATTTATTAGAAAATATAAAAACTTCTCAATAGGATAATGAAATTTTTTAAAGGAAAATTACATCCGTAAATGATGGAAAAGAGGCATTCTTTGTATATGAAGATGGTGTTTTGAAATTTGTGAATAGAATATGTGTTCCATCTATAATTGAGATGAAAAGGGTAATTTTTGGATGATTCTCATATATCTAATTTCTCTATACACCATAGAAATACCAAGATGTATAAGGATTTGAAGAAACATTTTTGGTGGGATAACCTGAAGAGAGAAATTGTTGATTATGTATCAAGATGTCTTGTTTATCAACAATTTAAGGTTGAGATAGGATATCTTAAAGAATTCATGAAATATATATCTACTTCTATATGGAAGTGTGATGAAATGTTTATGGATTTTGTTATTGGATTACCATATATACCCAGAAAGAATGATTCAATATGAGTTATCATTTATCACCTTACTAAATCTACAGATTTCCTTACGATTAGATAGGATTTTCCTCTTGAGCACATTTAATAGATATATATATATATATTAGTGAATTTTTAAGACTTCATGGAACACCTCTTTAAATTGTGTCTAATCATGATCCATGATTTACATCAAAAAATTTCAAAAAGTGTTCAGAAGGATTTGGATAATGAGCTCTATTTGAGTACTACATATCACCCTTAAACTAATGGACAATACGAAAGTAAAATTCAAATATTGGAAATCATGTTCATATCACGTTCACCTGACTTTCAATGTATTTGGGGAAAAAATTAACTTTGGTAGATTTTTTCTATAACAATATGTTCCATTAGAGTATTAAAATGGAACCATATAAAGCATTATATGGTAATAGGTGTCTTAATCCAACTTGTTTAGTTGAAGTTGGTGAAAGGAATATTGTAGGTCTATAATGTATTGATAGGACAATTTCAAAGGTATATACTATTCATACACATATTAAATCTGGTCAAAGATTAAAAAATAATTATGTTGATAACCAGAGGAATGGTTTGGAATTCATGTGGGAGATCATGTTTTTATAAAAGTATCTCCATGAAAGGGTTTTGTTAGTTTTTTTAAGGAAGGGAAACTGAACCCCAGGTACATCAGAACCATTGAAATCCTAGAAATAATTGTGGTTGTGGATTATCATTTGTAAATTCCACCAAGTCTCTCTAAAGTACATGATGTGTTCCAAATATAATTACTAAGGAAGTACATTCTAAACCCAACACAAGTGATCACCTCTAAAGAAAAATAATTATATAATGATATATATTATTATGAAGAGCCTATATGTATTCTTGAAAAAAAAAAGTGTTGAGGAACTGGATGACTCGACTCATAAAGCTATATTAGATAAATCATAAAATAGATGAAACAACATGGGAACCAAATGATATAATGAAGAAGAACCAACCTCATATATTTAAAATTTAATATTCATGAAAATTTTGAGGATGAAATTTTTGTAGGAGGTTATAATGTGATATTCTAAGTTTTTTTAATAAGAATACTATATTCGATAGTGTATATAACACGCAACATCGAGTTTAAACAACCCAAGAAATATTACTATAACCTAACCGTTGAATTGGAAAGAATGAATTAGAATAACCATATCATGAAATATATGTGAGTTTTATATTTAATAAAAAATTATTCTTAGAAAATAAACAATCAATTTTTAGTAAATTCATTTTATTCTTCAAAAATATATTTTCTTCAAAAATAATTTTTTTTACTTTCATGAGATGATAAAAATAATTAAACTTTTTAAACTTTTAGAAACATTACTTAAAAAATTAAATTAAATTTTTAAATAATCATATAAAAATTATCTTTGGGTGAATTTTTTATATTTTTCTGAAAAGAATTATTTCCTAGTGAATCGTGAAAAATAATTCTTTTTATTAAAAATGATATTTTTATCAACCATTTGAAAAGTTCTATATTATTTTAAAATTATTTATAATTAAAATTATTTATATTATTAATAATCCAATTATTTCAATTGGATTCCATTTCATGGTTGAATTCTTTATAAAAACATTTTTACACTTTAAAATGTATTTTTCGAAAAAAAATGTTTTCCATTGCATTTTGATGGTTTAGTTTTAAATTAAATTCTGTAAATTATGTGTTTTCAATTTTGAAAAAATAATTCCATATTTTTATTTATAAGTTCAAAATTTATTAAATAGTTCCCTTTTATTTTTTGTCAATATGAATAGTAAATTTAGTAATTTTTGTTATCACAGTAAAGGGTAAATTTGGTAATTAATGTTAAAAATAAAATAATAAGGACTATAAAATAACCCTAAAACATTACTTAATATTATCATATGTATCCATTTCATATATACTCATAAATTATTCATTTATATGAAATTTTATTCTCATTTGGATGACATTATGACTTTTATAGTATTTTATTTCAAGAAAAGTCAAACATGTCACACTCTTATTTTTAAAAAATTAAATATTTTAATATGGAGTTATCTAGAGGATATTTTAAACTATAAATATTATTTTGAAATATAAAATATTTATATACATAATGGAAATTTATTTTAAATTTTTAGTGAAAAAATAATTATCTTAAATGCTTACATAACACTAACGTAGTAATAATTTAATTAATGGAAAAATAAAAAAAATGATATTAAAAATATTATAATTTGAGATAATTAATGTGATAAATGATTTTAATATATGAAAATAAATGTTAGTGATGTATTAAAATATATGGTTCAAATTTTAATTAGCTTATTGATGTTATTAAAGTCAAAGTAATGAATACTGTCAAAATTTATAATAATGATGTTTTATGAAAATAATATTTTATTAAATTATTTAAAAGAAATAAAAATATTAAATAATAAAAAATGGGATAAAATATTGTAAAAAAATTCATAACTTGTGAATATATAGGCCATTTGGAATCATTTGTATCTAGAATCGTCTTATTATTTTTGGACTTTTGATAAATTCTAATAGTTCCCCTCACTTCAATTTTAAAAAGAGAACATCCTTCATCTCTTATTTACACCACTTGAATTCATATATCTGAACAAAAACCTACCTATTCCTGTTATAAAAATCCTTATAATTGTTATATAGGTTTTATTCCTTCTAAAATATCATCCCATGACCCCTTAAGAAGATATCTAAAGGAAGTCCACCGCAGAAGAGGTATCATCTTTACCAACTCTTTCAAGTTTATTTCTTCTTATACTTCATATTATTATTATTTTTAAATCATAAATTAATAAATCTAGTATAATATATTTACTAATATGCTATTATGATTATGATAAAACCATATTCTATCTTTTATCCATCCTATGAAAAATGAAATCATTGTACATGCATACGTACGGCTTACCATCTACATACAGCGGTGTAATGTTTTCATCACTACATTACATATATGATTATAATTATTTAAATAGTGGATAAAAATTTTAATTATGAAATTATATTTATTTTTAAAAATCATTATATCATCCACTTCGTTACCATTTCATTCATTTAGAAATTATATCATCACTCGTGTGTACATACGACTTATCGTCTCCACCAAGCGACACGACTCATTTTTTATGTCCACCATTCAAGAATGATTATAAAAACTTATATAATGAATAAATATGATATTTATAGCCCTAATTTCATTCTTTATATTATGTAACTATATTCTATTTATAAGAACTAGAACTTAAATGACTAAACAAGTATGAGAAAATGAAGTAGTTGACACCCAAAACAAGAATAATAATGAAGTGTTATTAATACATAGTTGATAAAACGATGTAATAGGATAATATATGATATTATAAATTCAAATATTGTTAAATAAAAATTTAATAACAGGTTTAAAACTATTACACATGAGTTTAAATCATGTTCAACTAAAGGGAAGCATAAAGTAATGGATTTTGTCTCAATTTCCAATCCTTTGAGATATAAATTATAATTATGAAACTATTTAATTTTATGTGGTGTATATAATACCATTTGAGGTAATTAACCTGAATAATTATTTATTAAATATTATTAAATTTCATTTCGAGTTTACTCTCTTAAATATTTTCCATCTTTTCTTCCAACTTCTCCTCTCTTTAGAACATGAATCAAGCAAATAAATGTTTAATAGAAAAATAAATGTTAGTTCAATTTTAATTGGATATATTTTTCTAACATATCCATATTTTCTATTTAAATTTTCCAAAAAAGTTTTAAATTAATTCAATTATTTATCAAAATTCATTTTTACCCATGTTTGACAATTTTACAAAATGGGTTGAAATGAATATTTTTGTCATTTTGCAAACTAGGTATTTTGTGACTTTTATGACCAAAGTATGGAAGGAATTAATTTTTAACTTATAATACATGAGATTATATTCTATACTTCATGTATAATCTTTGATTTAAAGTTTACTTTACAATTTTAAATGATTATTTTCATATAAATTTTTTAACTTTATAATTTCATTTTTTTAAATAGCTAAAATTTTAAAAATGAAAAGATTATTTTCTTCAAGAATGTTTTAATGGAATTTTATTGGCCATTATATTCATCAATGAAAACAAATATTTATTTTACTAATTCACCATTGGGTATATGTTTTAATGATACTATCCTTTGACATAGTCACTTACTTGTGATCATTGAACATTATATTTCTCTTAAATATCCATATTCTTGGTATCATGGATATGATTATTGTTCAAAATGTATATCATTTTACATATGGTGTTTTACTATAGATATTAGTTGATTGAATTGGGAAAATATTGATTAATATATATCCTTTTTTCAATACAGATAGTTTTTAATAAGGAATATAGTTTATAAATTGAATTGATTATTAAATATATAAGGAATGATTTTGACATGTAGTTATAGATGGGTCCCAATTATAGATAGCCCCTCAATTCATCAACAGGTCTCACGAGACAAATTATATGTAAAAATTAAAAGAGTATTTACCCATAGTTTTCCACTATATTATGAAGTGTCTTGAAAATAGAGGTATCATGATACCTGAGATCATAACATCCAATATTAAGCATTTCATTCATTGAGAATTTAGTTATTATTATTATCAATTATATTTTCACATTGATATTATCTATGGATTCATTTCATTCTTAAATTATTTATTAAATGTAATGTGTTTTTAGTTATTTATATTTCCTTGTTGATTATTCCTTATTCAGTCATGATAGTTTCTATTTTACATAATTTTTACTAAGCATTTGAGATCACCCTTATTTTGTTCCCTTTCCCTAGAATTTGAAGATGAAAACATTGAATGTGTTCAAGGATGAAGATTGCTTTCCTTTTTTATATTCTATGTTTTATTACCAATATAATAATGAACCCATGTATGTATCTAGTTCTTCAATACTACTAACCCGATCTATCCTCAGCTATATGATCCCTATATCTTATATCAATGTAATAAAATAACTATTGATTCTGGTCTGTTGGAGTTAAGATTGTTATAGTGACCAAGTTATACAGTTCCAAAAATTCATACTCCTTATCAAATTCATATGCCCTCACATATTAAAGTCTTATGAGATCACCTATAAATTCATATGCTCAAAGTCATATGACAAAATTCTATACATCAATACTACTCAAACTCTTATGAGCCTTATAAGAAAGTCATTCATGTTGAAATTCATATGCCCTTTTCTAATAATATTCATACATGAACCAATAAAGTCATATATTAGCTAAAAACTCAATGTTATATAGACCAAACTAAAAATACATACATGCACTAGGAAAGTCATACGTGCTCCAGATTTAGCCATTTTCCTACTTCAGCTCAAAGTCATATGATATTTCTTCTCAATGTCCTATGGGATTCCAAATCCTATTATAAAATTTCTAACTACACTTAGACCAAACTAAATCCTCCTAAAATTATCTCCAAATATTCTCAACCACTCAAAAATCATCTTAAATAATCTTAGAATCTTCTTAAACCAGGAATCTAACTCATGATTATAGAAACTTGAATGAACAACCCTCTTAAAATGATTTATCACATTTTTAAGATAGACTTTCATCTCCCTTTAATACAACTACTATAATCTTCACTTGAAATATGTTATGGAAATTTTAACTTCAACCATCAATACCTATTACTCACTCTAAGAAATCTACAAAAAATCATCACATTTAATTTCATTTTTTCTTCAATCTATTCAAGTAAGAATTCTATGATTTATCCTCAATCCACATACCATTTTACTTGGAAACACCTCCATAACTTATCCAAAACTCATTCAACGCATAATGAAATCACCTTGAACCATCAATTCATCTCACATTATTGAAAAAAATACAATTCAATCTGATATGAACATCAAAACTGAATATAATCAAAGTACATCATTCCACAATGTGGTATTATGTATTGTGATGGGTCAATTCCAAAAATATCTTACATATTTTGTTTAAATTTAAAAATAAAAATGTATAGCATGAAATTTGAGAGATTACCTTGACTCATTAATAAAATTTTTATCACAAATAATTATACAAGGAACATGGAATGATCATGATGGATTATAGGTACTGATCTAATCCCAACCATTGATGGTAGGTTTGTAAGCTTGAAGACTTTACTAAAAATTATCACTATAATTATAAAAAAGGATAATATCATTGAATATATAGTTTTATAAAGAGTAAAGGAGAACCAATAATGGTAGATGAGTTTCAACTATAATTTTAGCTATATTGAATAAATAAGGTTTGAAAGAAATAGATTGTTATTACTGTACCTAGTTGTTAAAGAATAAAAAGAAGTGCTTCTATTGTATTTTATTTGAAAGAAAATATTAAACTCTCACATTGAGGAGTTGATTTCATATATCTTTAAAGAAGAATAGAGCAGTAAAGAGGATCTGAATTGAGCATCTATTAAAGAGTTTTAGTTATAAGTAATTTAGTGCCCTATAATTATATGGAAGATTCCATCAAGTCTATAAACTATTGAAGATAACCTCACATATATAAATTGACTTTTCCTTCACCAAAGAAATGTATGAAAGAGAAGAAGTGAGAGTGTCCCTTGGATTGATATAAAGTCTTTCCTAAACCGTGTAATGGTAGTGTGCCTTCACACAAAGTGATTGTGACATAAAATATTGTATCTAACAAATAATGAATGATAGAGGAATCTAGTACATTGACACATTTTAATGTGTATTATCCTTTCATTATCCCTTAGTGGTGAACCAGGTAAAATCTTTGTGTACTTGTGTATTACATTCCTACATATGTGTCAGATATTTCGTATGATTAGTAGTGATACAAAGTGATATTGAATGTTTTTCTTTAAATAAGAGAACGAAATATCTATAAAAAAATTACTTAAAAAAGAAAAGTTTTAATCTAGTGTGTACCCTGATTCACCTCCCCCCTCCTCAGGGTTCTTTCTTTTAGTTTGGTCCTAGAAATATTGACCATAATGAGGTTGATATATTTCATATTATTATTATTATTATTATTGTGATATGTATTTTTATATTATTATGGTTCAATAGAAATTTTTAGTAAGGTGTTTTTAAATAATGTGTTTATATTAATATTATATCAATAATAATAATAATTAAAGTTTCAAATGATCGAATAACAACTGAGAGGGGGGGGTTGAATCAGTTGTTCACTTTTTATAAATTTGAAAACTTTTAGAAACATAAACCATATAACATATTAATATTTATATCCTTGTCAAATTTCAGTAAATACTCATTCATTCAATATTATGAAAAAAAGTAAATCACACAATATTTACAGGGTTTGGCCTCAGTGTGAGAACATACATACTTTATATAGCCACTTTCATGGGTCTATAGAAATACACTATTAAGAAGAAGTAAATAAAACTTGTAGCAACCCCCAATAGACACCCTCCATATCCAAATAAGAATGATTATACTGAATCCCATTAGTTTAGAATGTTTTCTTATAAAACAATTGAGCTAAATAAAATAATAAAGACTGTTGAAACTACACCATAATTGTTGAGTCTAAATCATCAGTCCCATTTGGATAGATATAATTTTCTCAATCTAATGATTTTAGATCTAATTATTTTAATACGATAAGTTTGGATCTGATTCTCTCAATAAAATGAGTCTGGATCTAATTCTCTCAATGCAATGAGCTTGGATCTGATTCCCTCAATACGATGGACTCAATACGATGAACTCATTCTCAATCTAAAAAACTCAAGCTCTCCTCAAATTCTATATATGATCTTCTTTAGTCTGATTAAATCAATCTGATTGACTGAATATGATCTTCTCAATATGATCTTTCTCAATCCAATAAACAAAAATTTAGCTATTCGATCCTCCTCATGAGATCTTTGGCCAGCAATGACTTTCACGTGATTTCTTCAGTGCTCTGCCTTTTCCACTTCCATGAAAAGTTCACAATGAATTAATGACCTGAGAAAGTATTTATAAGTGAAATATAAAACAAAGGTGGGAAAATTGAAAACATTCCCCACTTCCTGAATTTTCTAAAACTTTGAAAATATCTCACATTTAAAATTCAATTTTTACTTCTTCATTCGTCCTTATATTTCTCGCAAATTTACAAAAGATTGAAATGAAAGTTTGATTTCTTTAAATATTCATAAAACATCTATAATTTTCTTTTGGAGTGTTCTTTGTAATCATCATATTACAATCTATTTCCATCTCATCTCATTACGATCTATTTTTTTCTCAGGTCATTACGATATATTTCCTTCTCAGATCAATATGATCTTTTTCATTATCATCTCATTAATATCTATTTCATTATCATCTCATTACGAATTCTATTTCCTTATCATCTCTTTATGATTTCTATTTTTTTATCAACTCATTGTGAATTCAGTTTCCTTCTCGGTGATTATGAATTCTATATCTTTTTTAGGGATTACAAATTAGGTATCATTCTCACTGATTATGAATTATGTTTCTTTCTAATCTTATTGCGATCTTCGTTTAGATTCAGCCCAATGGAATCCTCATAACGACTAAGTTATCATTATGATATAAATCCCATTGTGGTGGATTTTCCCATTATGATAGAAATTTCATTATGATGAAATTACCATTATGATGGAATTATTCACTATACAATTTTGAATTTCTTCAAACCTGTCAAAAATTTCTTCAAAATATTTTATCATGAATGTTTTCATGGTTTTTGATAACTTCATGATCATAAAATCATCATCAGACTTAGTTTAGAAAGTATGAAAACTTTATAACTCATAACATTGCAATCTTCTTTAAAACTCTTCAGAAACAATTTGACTTCTTCACTTAGAAACTTATTTCTTTCTCTGATAATGAAAAGGGAAAACTTAAAACAAAAAATAATTTCTCCCTTTGATTTTTCTGGATCAGATGATATGAATCTGATGTAGATGGATTTGATTCTTTCAACAACTTTTTACTTTATTAAAAAATCTCATTATGATGGAAAGGTTCTGATTCCTGAATGGAAAAAATATTCTTATACCAAAATGTTAGTTGTCAAAAAATACAAAATATTGTTAAAATAAAATAACATAAAGGTTCTTCAATATACCCCATCTATTTTGTTAAAAAACCTGGTTAAAAACTTTGACAACTCTCAAAAATTTTCCACAACTAAACTTTTGTAAAGAAATCATATTTTAGAACTTTATCAAAAAAATAAACTTTCTCAAATGAGAGTTTCCTGACACCAAACAACTAGATAAATTAGTTTTTTTATAGAATTTCATTCCTTCGTGGTAAGAAAATTTTGTATCCATTTAAATATAAACTGCCCATCACTTTTACCTTTTCCAATAACTTTTCTTTTTCTCTACCCCGTTTTATGATAACCACGTCTTCATATTCATTTAAGAAGATAAGTAAAAAATTCTTACAAAGTAAATGTTGTTACTTTCACTCCCCCTTTGTAAACATAATCCAAATCATGGCTTGGGTCTTCCTTATGAGGTTTTAAGAAGAAATGGGAAGAGGTTGGACATAAGGTTTCAACATCAATTCCAAAAACCTTTATTTTGTAATTTCTTCTATAAAGATATCAGTAATATGATACTTTTTTGAAATGTATTGTAGAAAAACATCTCTAAAATAAAAATTAATTTTTATAAATTGAAATGTTATATCTAGGTGTTTTGATATTGTATGATTTAAAGGATTTTTTGGAAGATCAATTGCACTCTGATTATTACAAAGTATCTTCAATGGTTTAGAAACTTTTAATTTCCAATATTCTGATTGAAATTTCATCCATAACATTAGAGTACAATCCTAAGTAGCTGCAACATATTCAGATTCAGCTATGCTCAAAGTTACTGAACTTTTTTTCTTACTATACCAACTCACACAACATTCACCCCTGAAAAATGTTCCTCCTATAGTTGATTTTCTATTATTACATTCTCTACCCCAAATAGGCATTAGTATAACCATGAAACATCATCTCACTATTTAATTCGTATAAAAACCCATGTGAAGTTGTTACTTTGACATATCTCATAATTCATTTTGCTACCAACATATGTGATTATTTATGATTATTTTAATACCCAGCACAAAAATCCACATCATAAACAATATCAGGCCTTTAGGATAAAAGATAGAGTAGACTACCTATTAGCTTCTGAAAATCATTATGATCCACACTTTTGTCGTATTTATCTTTACTCAACTTTGTGCTCACTAAAATGGGAGTAGAAAATTATTTGGATTCTTCAATTCCAAACTTATTTAACAATTACCTAGCATAATTTTCTTGAGATAATAAAATGTATTTTTCCTTTTGTTGAACTTGTAATCCAAGGAAGAAAGTTAATTATTATAGCATAGGAATTTACAAATTCTTCTTCATTTCCTCAAAAAATGTTCTTCAAAAATATTCTCTATCCCCAGAAAAAATTATATCATCCACATAAAAAATTACATTTAGAGTTATGAAGTTAAAATCATTAACATATATGTTTCTATAAAATTTTCCTTTATAAAATCTCAACATTATCATACAATTTTCATGGTTTGAATACCAATCATGTAGAGCTTATTTTATCCAATACAAATCTTTCTTAAATTTAAAAACTTCATTTTCATTCTCATTAAATAGAAACCCAAAAGGTTTTTTAATGTCAAATTCTTCTTCAATATCACCATTTAAAAAATTGACTTTACATCCATATAATAAAATTTTTAATTCTGATAAGAAGCCACATTAAGAAATATTCGAATAGTTTCCATCCTTTCAACAAGGGAAAAGGTTTTATCAAAATATAAAGCTTCCACCTATGCATTGCCTTTATAGACAAGCCTATATTTTCTTAATAAAAATTATCCTTGTTCATTTAACTTTTTTATATAAACCCACATTGTTCTGATAACATTTTTATTTTATGTCTGTGAAACAAGTTCCCATGTTTCATTTTTTTCAATATTATTTAACTATTCATTCATAAAATCCACCCATTATTTTTATTCAATATTTTTTTAAAATGGTTCTGGTTCAACTTTTGAGATACGTGAAGTCTAATTTTCTAATCTCAACTTTCTTCTTTTATGAACTAGAGCCTTCTGATTTCTAATAATGTTTTTAGATTCAATATATTTTTGTAAGTTCAGAAATTTCAAATTCTCTTTCTCAACAATTTTTTAAAGGAAATTTTATTTTCAATTACCATCACATCATATGAGTCCACCAAAAATTTTAAACATTTGTTCCAACATTTATAATTTCTTCCATTTGGTGAAAAACCCATAAAATTTCATTTCTCAGCTTTCTCATCAAACATTCCCAAATCCAGATTTTTTATTTTGAGAAAACTTGGACTTCCAAAAAAGATTAAGTATTTCAATGAAGGTTTTTGGTTATACTGCATTTCATAAGGAGTCATGTTAGTTGATGGTCTCAACAAGAATCTTTTTTGAACATGTACCGTAGTACTAATAGGTTATATCCAATAGAATTTTGAAAGTTTTTATTCATCTAACATATTTATTCCCATTTCCATAAATCTTATGTTATTTCTTTCTACCACACCATTTTATATTGGAGTATACATAGCACTATACTGATGTTTAATACCATGATTTCTTAGATATTTTTCAAAACTATTACTTGTTAATTCGGTACCATTATCTATTCTCAAGATTTTTATGGAAACCTCCATTTCTTTCTCAATATCTTTTCTTAAGAATTAGAATATTTCAATATCCTCTGAATTGGTATTTATAAACATGATAGTTGTCATATGAGTGAAATCATCAATAAAAGTGATAAATTATAAATGTAATTTTGTTGATTGATGTTTCATCATCCCATATAAATCAGAATGAATAATATCATGTAGACTAAAAGATTGAATCTCAACTCTTCTATGAATTTTATTAGTTAACTTTCTTTTATAGAAAGTAATACAAACTTTTTCATCTCTTTCAATTATAGAAAATTCCAAACAACATCAACTTTAGAAAGTTTATTCATGTTTTTCTTCCCAAGGTGTCAAGTATTTTGTACCGCAATATTTTTTCATCTTTAGCACTCAAGTAACAGGAGTTGTTGAATTCTCCTATTTGAAATAGATTCCCACTGGTTCTTTCTCCTTTTGTAATAACGTTCCCATCTTTCACAATTTTGATGATACAAAAATATTTTCTAAAAACAACTAATTTTATGTTATGAAAAATTTGACTTACACTAAGTAAGTTATGTTTTAGCCCATCAACAAATAAAACATCCTTATATTTCACCTTTAAGCTTCAATCTCGGTTATTTTGATTCCTCTAATTTTTAAAGAACTATCATTACCAAAGGTAACTACTCCTCCATTATGACATTCAACATGTTTCAAGATTTTTATATCACCTGTTGTATGTAAATTATGAACACTATCAAGTATCCATGGTTTTTACTTTTTTACTTGCTTTCAAATATGTCTCAATAATAAAATCTCTTTCCTCAACTTTCTTCCTTTCAGCTTCCCTTTCTTTTCTATCATAAGAAACTTGTTCAATAAAGAGTGTTATAAATATTTCAGCGTGATGACCACTTTGATCAAATATTCCACAAACTTCTTCAAAACATTCAATTTGATTTTCTGTTGGATGTTTCTAATATATTGAGAATTCAAATTTTTAACTTTCAATAAGTTTGGAAAGTTACTCATTCTACTTTCAATATTTATTCCCCATTAAGCAAACCTTATTATGATTATAGATAAGTTGTGCCCATAATTATAATCTATATGACCATATATTCCACAACACCAGAAATAGATATCAAATCATGATTTCTATTCAAGAAATATCTTTCTCTATAGAAACATTGTTAAGGTTAGTAGCTTCTTTTATCTCTAACATACTCTGGACGTGCAACATATTTTATTTTGAGTGAGTTTTTTATGTTTTTATATTTGATATATTTTTCACATCCTTTCTCCACCCAATAATTCTTAATACATTTCTCAGAACCTGAAATTTTAAAATAATCATATGAAACATTATTTTTGGTAAGAGAATATTTCACCTGATTCTCATATTAATATCTCTCAACAACTTTAGATGTCTCAGCTTTTAATTTTGATGATTCATTAAAATTTTCATTAATATTCCTCAAGGTACTTAATATATAAGAAGTTTTTATTGAAACTTGTTAACTTCTTATTCCATGGATACCAACTTCATATTGAGATCTTCGATCAACTTTCCTTATTTAGTGATTCTAATTTTGTAACTTAAAATCTCCTCGATGTATTCTTCCTCCTACTTGATGTTATCTTTTCTTACATCATCAACTTCTTCACAATATTTATTCATAACTCTAACTTCTTTCTTGAGATTTTTTTTCTAAAGACATGAAACATGTTCTGTTCTGAGTAGATACACTTTATATTATTTTTCACCACATTCTTAATTATCTAAGGAAACATTATTTTCAAAAAAAAATCAATGAAGGTTCTGAATTTTTATGAACTTTCACCTTTAAAGTAATTGTTGTGAGTTGAGTCTGATTCAACATTATTACTCAACAAACTTGTTTTTTTCCATAAACTTCAACATTCATTTTTTGGAATACTTTTCTTTTTTATCATTTTTTATACTTCTTCCATCGAGGTTTTTCATCAGAATTATCTCAATATTCTCTAACTTTCTTCTTGGGGAAATTCATTGCAAAGTGTCTGATTCCACCAGACTCAAAACATTTGAGATGAAGTTTACCATTATACTTTTCTCTCCCAATTCGATAGTTTTTGGATATAAGAGACATGATTTTTCATTAAACTCATTATCTTCTTTATCTTTATATTCACAAGGATCGACTTCTTCAACATCTTAGATTTTCATTTTCTCATAGCATTAAAAGGAATTTCATATTTCATCTTATTTTTAAACATTACAGTTTTCCTCATTTCAAAGGCAATAATAAAGTTATGTAATTCATTAAGATTTAAATCATCCTTATCTTCTATAGAATAAATTTTAGAATCAAACATGTCCAAAATGTTTCTCATAAGTTTCTTCACAATTTTAGAATATTCCATGACATATCTGAATCCTATGATGTTGCAAACAATTTCATTCACTCTGGTAATGTATTCATCAATTGTTTATTCATCACTCATTATGATTTCTTCATACTTAATATGCCATATTTTTATATCTAGTTCCTTAACTTTAGTATTCCCTTCGAAAACACTTTCTAGCTTGTCCTGTATACTTTTTGAAGTATTGAGACCAATCATCTTCTGATAAAAATTATTTATTAAGGAAATAAGGAACTCATTTATAGCCTTCCTATCAACATCTATATTTCTATTATCAAAAAAAATTATATGATAATCTTTCTCAATAGGTGGAAAACCAATATTAGTGGCAACAAAAACTTCCATACCAAGAGATAGAAGATAAGGATTCATCCAATTTGTTCATCCATAGTAATTTTTTCCATCAAACATACAAATTTCTATACTATTGAAAGAATTGATATTATCCATGATAAGTATTAAACAAGGGAATCTCCCTCTGGTTAAAATTTATGTTCCAAAGGATCGAATAACAACTGATAAGGGGGGATGGTTGAATTAGTTTTTCACTTATTATAAGTTTCAAAACTTTTAGAAACTTAAATCCTGAAACCTGTTAATATTTATATCCTTATCAACTTTTAGTAAATACTCATGCATTAAGTATTAAGAAATTAAGTAAATCACATAAGATTTATAAGGTTCATCCTCTGTGTGATTATCTACATCCTTTCCATATCCACTCTTTCAGGTCTATGGAAATACACTATTATGAAGAAGTGAATACTACTTGTGCCAACTCTCATTAGAGACCTTTTATCTTCAGATGGAAATGATTGTACTGAATCCCATCAGTTTGTAATTTTATATTATAAAAAATTGATCTAAACAAAATAATAAGACTTTATTGAAACTGATCCACAATTTCTAAACTTGAATCCTCAGTCGGATTTAGATGGATCCAATTTTCTCAATCTGATGAGTCTGAATCTGATTCTTTTAATACAATAGATCTGGATCTGGATCTGATTATCTAATTATGATGAGTCTAGATAATATTATCTCAATACGATAGAATCAATACAATGAACCCATTCTCAATCTTTAGAAATCAAACACTTATAAAATTCTCAATATGATCTTTCATTGTCTGATCAACTCAATACAATCTTATCAACACGATATTGCTCAATCCAGTGAACAAAAATTCATCTTTTGGATCCTCCTCAAGAGATTTATGGACAAAAATGACTTTAAATTAATTTATTAAGTATATTCCCTTTTCTTATTGTGTTATAAAATACACTCTAAATGAATGATATGAGTTGGTATTTATAGGTGACTCGGAAAAGCAAAATCAAGAAACATGAAAATTTTCCCCACTTCCTAAAATTTCAAAAAATCTGAAAAACTCTATTATTTAAACTTATACTTTGAATTATTCAATCCTACTTATATTTATTTGAGATTTATGAAAAAATTAAATTTTAGGTTTGACCTCTTCAACTCTTTATAAAACTTCTAGAAATTTCTTTTTGAGTATTCTTTGTAATCAACTCATTACAATTCTATTTTATTCTTTTCTCATTCGGATCTATTACCTTCTTAATTCATTATGATTTATGTTTCCTATTTAACTTATTAAAGTTTCTATTTCTTTCTTCAGATCATTATGATTCATGTCTCCTATTCATCTTATTATGATGTAATTCCTATTATGATGAAATTTCCCATTAAAATGGAAATACCATTATGATGGTTTTACCATTATAATGGAAATACCATTATGATGATTTTCTATAAAAATAGAAAATATTCAACGATGAAGCCACTTCATAAAACTTCCTCAGCTTCACACATTTTGAATTCTGGATATGATAAAGTCTTTTTATTGACTTCTAGAATCGATGTAATCTTCATGATTATTCTCCATTTATTCAAAGGATTTTTTCATGATAGTTTCCATGATTTGTGAGAAATTTATGACCAGAAAAGAATCATATGATTTTCTTTAGAAAGTATGAAAAAAATTTAACTTCTAACTTCACATTCTTCAATAAACCTCTTTAGCAATAATATGACTTTTTCGTTCAGTAACATCTTTGTTTATTATATTTCAAAAAAGAAAATAACAAATTTCACATCTGATTCTTTGGGATCCAATGATTTGAATATAATGAAGATGGATCTGAATCTTTCAGAAACTTTAGACTTTATTACAAAATCTCATTACAATGGACTAGATCCGATTCCTGGATAACAAAAACATTCTTATACAAAAAGGTTAGTTGTCAACAAATACAAAAACAGTGTCAAAAGAATTTATCACAACATCTCTTCAAGGACATGTAAAACATGTCTACGAGTGATGGGCATGGATTTGAGAAGATATTGGTCAAACTAAAAATATTTATATCTAAGTATAATTGAGGTGGTTAAGGGATCCTTTTATAAGTGAGAGGGGTGACATTTTTCTAAATACTCATTAATTTATATTTAATGCATGCCACTTTCAAAGAAAAGTGGATCCAATAGTAGAAAATAATTGATATAGGGTAAGTTTGGTTCAATCCACCTCTAATAAAACCAAATAATGGATAATGTTTGAGATATTTTGGATCCTTTCTGTTAATTTAACATTTTATGATAATTTACTTTTACAATGGTGACTCATTTTTTGACCTTGATTACTTATTTTTATTACCAAAAGTCAAATGGAAATTATTACCTAGTTTGAATATTATGTTTTCAAATATAAATTTTTTACAAGATTCAAAATCTAGAGGTGGTAAAAATAAATTTTAAAAAAACACGCTTAGCACAATAAAAATAGTTTAAAAAGGCCTTTTAAGTATAAAAATGAATTTACACCAAAGTCATGTGTAGTATTGATTACCATGATATTTATTTTTATATGTATAAAAAAGGATAATTATGGGACTTTCAAAAAAAATCCCAAACAAATGGATCATTTTGAATACTTAATTAAATAAAAAAAGACCAAAATATTTTTTTTATTAGAACTAAATATCACTTAGGTTAGAAAATGACAAATAAAGGTTTCTAAATTAAACATAATATTTTTAATGTATTTATTTTACTCATTAAATACATATTTTATTGAGACAAATGTTTTCTAATTTTTTAAGTCATGAATATATCGCGATGATGTCCTAAAATATATCGCATTTGTAAAAACAACATCTTCCCTATTCATCTAAAAATAAAATAATTCATTAAAATCTTAAAAATTCACCCTAATATAATTTTGACATACTAAATTAAAAAACGAAGTTCATTTTATCAAATTCAAATTCAATAATTTATAAATTTTCTTTTTAAAAATAAAACATATATAATATATAATAAAAAATTATTTTAAACAAAACATGTTTGTCTCACCATGAATAATTAAATTAAAATACCTTATAGTAGCTTCATTATTATTATTTTAATATTACTAGTTTAGTTTACTAATAATTAATATAATTTTATCAATACATTTTCTTAATATAATTTCTTCAAAATTATGAAATTTATTAAAAATATTTAATTCATCAAAACATTTTTTCTAGAATTAATAGTATTTTCCTAATTGTAGTAGAATCCTTTAAATTTTAAAAAATAATTTATTTTGTAAATTATGATTCATTTAACTTTATTGTAATGCATTTAATTTTTTATAGTAATAAGGCATTATTTACTTCAGTTTGGTATTGTGTATATCACAAGTTATCATATATACTAGTCTTATTTATAAGAGATACTAAAATCTTGGAGTGTTACATTCCCCCTTAAATAAATTATTTCCTCATAATTTTTATTTTTTCTTACCAAAATAAATGTATCCTAAAATTGGTATAATCACATATTTATATTTTATTGTGATAGGTAATTTCTATGATTTTTCTTGGAAACATATTATTTTTTAATTAAATATTTCTAAAATCATTTATGTGCCATTATAAAACTCATAATGGTGAATTGGTTTCCAAAATTAAACCTTGATACCTAAGTGATATTTTACACATAAGGATCAATATATTTATCTTCTTCTCACTTGAGTTTGTGGTATTATTTTACTATCAAGATAGAGAATATGAGAAAATGTACTTGATTTCTTTCTATACTGTTAGCATAATTTCATCTTTTGGTTATATTTCAATTATTTTTACACCTCTAATTCTTCTCATATTTTAAATTAAAAATAACCATTATTAATTATTTAGTCTTAAAGAAAAAATAAAATTTAATGGATCATAAAATCCACCAAAGAATGAAAAATTATTCCTCATATCTCTATCCATTTAGTAAAACCAAAAATGGTAAACTCAAATTAAGATAATACTCAATATGAATAAATCTTCATCTAAATAAGTGATGCATTAATCTCCTAAACCATAATAATTCCAACCAAATTTCAATATTAATCCTTTCACAAATAACTATACCATAAAACTATTAAATATATGATTGACCACATATAACACAAAAATTCCATGTATTTGAACACATATTCTTTTAAAATAAATATAAATTTCATCCAAAAAATCATTGAACCTCAATAATCATTAAAAATATTCCTTATTATATCCTAAACCTAAGAATCATAAAAATATATACTCCTAGAAATATACTAATCTACCCCAAAATTACTTGAATCGCCTTATCAACTAATCAATTTTCAACTCCCAAAGTTTATGTATACTTCTCAAACTATATTCCAAAAAATCAATTATCCTATTATAACAATTAATTATAATTAAATCATATACCAAATAAATTTGTAATATATATATCAATCATGCCTTCTTCTAAAAAACTAAAGAATATATCATTAATCGCCTTAAAATTCAACTACATAATATCTCAAAAGGGGTATATATGCCTCTGAACTTAATAACAACCATAAACTTATCAACCCATGATGGTATACACAAATATTAAATATCATTATTTTATAACATCAGAACCTCTAAAGTTATCGAAAACCTGCTATGATACCAACCATAATACCTCAAACTCGCACTCCCATGTTTGTTGTTAAAAACACATTCTCCACACACCATATTTGAAAATTATTGAAGATACCCAAACATAACCTTCTATATTTAAACATTCAATAATAAATATTGAGTCACTTATACACCCAATACTTTTTATGTTTATAGTTTTAAAGAGTTAGGAAAAACTTTTAACTAAAAAAACCCATATCTTTCTCATCTAATGGACATTTTCCCAATATACTAAAAATTTATTTTTCTATAATAAACCTTCAATATATCCCACAAAATTATCCACACATGGGACACTTTTAATACATATCATATATATTCCTCTTTTTTATAACTTGGGTAAATAAAAACATAAGAAAGGTGTGGTCAAACACTCAGTAAGGGTAGCTATCATAGAATTAACAAGGTATATATAATATGAAAATAATAATTAGCAATAAAATAATTCCATATAACTTATATCATGATAATATGGAGTAACCATTTTAAATAATCACATTAAAAAATAATTTATTTCCTTGTGATGGAATGTGTAATGTTAGATATCTTAATATTACCATCAAAACCCCATTCTAATACATCATACATATCATCAAGGCATTAGTAAAGACATCATAAACATACTGTAAAGGCCTCATGCTACGAAATTATTAATAATTAGGTACCCATAACCAAAATTTAAAAAAACTATTTTGTCTCATGATATCTTCTGATGCATCAAAGGGCTCTATAATTTGAGGCCCCATTTATCACTAAATAATTACTATACATCCATATTGTGAAATAAAATGATAAATTGTACAATATATGATAAACCTTCCTTAATAATCAATAATCATCCATATTGAGATAAATAATTTTCAATGTTCCCCATTATATAATAAATATTCCTTTAGAAATCAACAGTAATCCATATGGAATTAACTGGTATAAAAATTATAAATATTTTCCAAGTCAATAACTGAACTATCATTCTAGATGAACACCCTATTATCTAATTTATCTATGACAAGGTATTCAAACCATATACAGTAATGAGTATACAATTAAGTAAATAATAGAAATGATGTAGAATATATGTATGATAATAAATAACAAGGACACGAAAGAGAAAATTAAATTCAAATGAGAGATGGAAATTGATAAATAACATAATCACAAGAAACTGAGTAAACTGGGAGTAATCCTTATACAAAAATTAAGGTATAAAAAATCATTAAGGACTGAAAGGAGTCCATAAATTCATCATAAATGATGGTTTTTTGTTATTGTCAAGTATTTTAGAAAATATAGTATAAAATGGAAGAAAAACTTTCAAAATAATTTTATATAAAGCTTTTGTAACTTTATTGAAAAAAATTATAAATCACTTCCAAAACTATTTCCATGATATTTCAATAAAAATGTTAAAAAATTAAAAAGTTCAAAAATAATGGAATATTTAAAATAAACTACACATAAGTAATAAAATGTGGAGAATAAGATAATAATATACATAACATCATTATACAACAAGATTATCTTGTTGAGGATTAGCATCAGCCTCCTCCTGAATATGATTTTCACATCTTCTCAAAGGCATGATGTTACACACCATCAGTATAAAACATTGAAGACATTAGGTAGTGCTCAAATAGGGAAACAAAGGAAATTAATCCCAATAGAAAGAATAAAAAATAATTGGATTTCACTTTATCCAAATAAAAATAGGGAATTTACTAGAACTAGTCCATCAGACATCATTCCCTAACCACCCCTCATGACATAAGGTTCGTTGCGGTGAGATCTGTCTAGAAACTCAATTGCAACTACCTCATAAGTCTTGACAAGATATCACAAATGAATACTGACTTCAAGACAAAAGATAAACCTCCATTTGATACCATTCTTTCACGAACTAGTATGGGTACCCAAGTAACCTGATAACCAAGCATCCCTAACATAGCCCAAAGGGCATTCCCAAACCCCATGGGTTAGCAACTAGCACCTAGAATCATAAAAACTGATAGTGTGAATGATTTTTTCATTAACAATGTGGAAATAAAGGAAGAAAATAGTATGCATAAAAACAAACACCACTAGGAGTAATGTACCAAAATACAATAAGGAACAAACAAGCCCAAAGTACTACAACCCTTGTACTAAAATGGGAAAAATATCCCCAAGGTTTCTAAGGACACAACTCACTAAGTCCAAAGCTTAATAGTTGGATAAACCCCCAAGAGATCTCTTCCCTTTGCATATACCTGTAAAAATAAAATCTACAAACACCTGAAGGCCAAATTAGGGTGTGAGCCTAATCCAAGTATGATACCACCAAAGATTTCATAACAGATTCCAAATATATATTATCCAAAGAAAGGCTTTCAATTTTCAAAATAAATAGGGTTGGCAATTTAAAATCATATTTCAACAAAACCTGATTTAAATTTTCAAAATGGTGGAAAATACTTATAAAGTATAGGCTTTACATTACAAGAGATTAAATATTCCTAAAAAATGGATTAAATAAAATAGTTACATAAAATAGTTTATGTCAATCTAGAAAAGGCATGTAAATCAGTTTCAAAACATTTACATACATTTATATCTCATATATAAATAAACAAGCGAGTAACATGGTCATCTTCCAAGTAGGTGCATTAGTATTATCTAGTTATAGGATTCCACACTCTCTAAGCAATCACAACAAAATGAGTATACTCAAGCCCCCTAACACTGGCCGGAGGCGACTCATTACCCTTCCATTAGGGATCTGACCTGCCATGGGTGTGTTTTAGAACATTGTAATAGCGTAGAGTGTATCCAAATAACTCGCCAACTACCTAAGGCTAGCATGCGCTCTTACATGATGGGAAATGTATTTTAAGACTTCTTAAAATACAATAAATCCATTTCTTCCATTTCAAAAAATGATAATTTCTTTCCATTTAAAACCAAAATTGGTTTTAATAAAAAATCATACCCTTTCCACAAGATAAAACTACTAGGTTTCTATCAAATCATTTTTAATCCATTATCACAAGTTTGAAGTTAATTCAAAACCAATTCCATATTTATTCACAATTCATTTCCACAATTAAATTCAACAATTTAAGTGAAAACATTTCCCTAAAATTCCCAATTTAAATTTCACAATTTAAATCGACCAATTTCCATAAATACATCCCAATTCAATGGAATTGGGGATTTTCCAAATTTTCATGCCAAAATCGTTTCAAATCTCTCAATTCAATGGAATTTTGTTTTATTAATTTAATTGAAATCAAATTTGATCAATTTAATTTAAATGAGTAATTAAAATATATCAAGAAATACATGGATAATAAATTTGGCTAATTGGGATGGAATGACCTACCTCAACATCATCAATGTTAGTAGTGAATACAAGCCATCTTGTATGGTTAAATACACCTCCTCGTGACCTTATTATCGTAATCTGTGACACACTAATGGTCGACATTTGTTAAGGGTTCCTAGAACCAAAACATCGATTTTATTTCACAAGGAGATAAAATATCACAAGTGATAACATTTTCTCTCTCCTGAATAATATATAGATTGTCATTTTTTGTCAACACATGTGTTTAAAATTATCCTTCAATAGTTCATGTAAATAAAAATTGATAATTTTATATTAAATAAAATTATCCTTAACTTCCAAAGTAATTGTCCAAAATATATATCAAACAATATATATATTTATATATCTTTTGATAATCAAAATAAATAACATTAGATAATTTTAATAAATTATATCTAGTGTGATTATGGATATGTATATATATATTGATAATTTTTTATCTTTTGATAATCCAATTAATTTTATTTTTATTATTTTAAATAAATGAACTTTCAATAATTTGATGAAATTATCATTTGTTAAATCATCATGGTAATTATTTGACAATTTTACTTAATTATTCATTAATTGATAATTCTTTGTGATTATCCTTTATTTTAACATGATTATATTCTCAAAATAAATTATCAATATAATTATCATAGGATAATTTTTTATAATTATTCCTGATAATTATGTCAAATAATTATTCACATATCTCTCAACAATTTCACAAAACCAAATTTCTAGAATAATTATTGGATATTTCACATAATTAATCATTGATTTTTTTAGTTTCATCATATTATTATTCAACTATTTTTTTATAATTATCATTGGAAAATTTGGGTAAATGTCCTTTTGATAATATGTTTAAGATATATCCACGATAAATCTAGTGTTTATAATTTATTTTAAATTCCACCATTTTTTCCTTAATTTTTTGATAGAATAATAAAATAAATAAATAAAATAAAATAAATAGAAAACTCGCCTTTCATCTCCAAGCTTGCACTGCACAAAGGTAGAACATGGGAAGACAATTGTGATCGATCATAGGACCACCTGAGCATCGAACGATTGTGCATAAGGGATTATTGAGATCATCGAGATCCAATGAGATCAAATAACAAGGAAAACCAAGACCTGTAGTGATTTTAGAACCCAAAAACATAGCACAACCAAACCCATTATAAAACATCCATTTCCACCCTTAATCAGCCAAAAAATCAATACAGATTCCCTGATTTTCAATTATTATGAGGTTACCAAATTAATTACGATCAAAATGGTGATAAAATGGAGGTTTGAAATTCCTCAGGCGTTACAAATGGAGTTTCATGAATTACAGGGGAGATGAACAATAAAACTCATTTATTTTATAATTAATTTAATAATTGGATTATTAAATAACATAATTTAAAAAGAAGACAGACCAAACACATGTTTCTCATGGAACTTATACCCATTCTAAAGTAAACACCACATTCCAGCCACAACGGTGGTCTCAGATTTCTCAAAAAATGACCCATTTGAGAGATATTAATGATTTATTAATAAAAAATCGGAATAATTAGTTAATTAAAACAAATATGGTTGTTTTTGTGAGTGAGGAGTTCAAACGTATAATGCCTACAAATGTTATACCTCGTTTAGGGTAAACATTGTGTTCCAGACCTATTTGTGGTATTAGATTTCTCATACGATGCACCATTTCAGATATATTTATATATTTTTAATAAAATAATATATTAAATATTATTTAATAACTTTTTCTCACGATTAAGGCATCCAAATGTCCAGCGCCTTCGAATGTTAAACCCCTACTAGTGTAAACACATTATTTTAGACATAACAATGGTCTCATATTTGTTATACGACACATCATTGTGGATTTATTCAATTATTTTGAATAAAAAGTATGTGTTTAACATGTTATATATAATATTTTTATTCAGTCTTCACTGAGACTTTGCAGGCCTCATAATATCACAATAACTCAGTGTTGGGCTCAAAAACTATTTAATTAAACATTCCATGAAGTTAACTGACATTTATGGTCTTTAACACATTTATCAAAATTTCATTGATAAATCATTTTTCCCTCTTAAGATATTAATAATTTAAGACAAGAGGGTTTAGGAATACCTGAAAAAATAACTTGATGTTACAACCTCCCCACCATAGGAACTTTATATCCCCATAAATCCTACAAAGAAACCTTTGTGCCAAAAATATGAGGTCAATGTTCTCTCATCAGTGTCTCCCTCTCCCACGTCTCATGAGAATCATAACCATGCTTTCATTGGACACAGACTAGAGGTATCGTCCTCCCATGAAGTACCTTGGTCTCAAAATCAATAACAATGATTGGTCATTCATTCACGGATAAATTAGGTTCAATCTCAAGATCACTCTACCTAAAAATGTGAGATAGAACATAGAGATAATTTCACAGATGCAATACATGGAACAAGTTATGTATCAATGTAAGTTCAGATGGTAGTGGTAAATGGTAAGAAAATTTCCCCACCTGATCAAAATCCATGAAAGGTCCCACAAAATGAGGATCAAGCGTCCCATGACTCCCAAGTCATCGATGACCCAACCGGGGTGAATCCATCAATAATACCTAGTCACCAACTGAAAATTTAAAAGTTATACAATGAAAATCATCATAAGGCCTGTATTGGCTCTGTGTTATCAACATTCTCTGATGAAGAAACTGGATCTTAGTTGTCATCTCTTGGACTATGGTTGGTCCAACCAAGGAACTTTCACCAATATCTGACCTACACAACATAGATTTACAAGGATTCCCATACAATGCCTCAAAAAGATCCATTCTAATCATGGACTGGTAACTATTGTTATAAGAAAACTCAACTAGCCCCAAATGAACTTCACAATCCCCACCAACTCAATAACACAAGCAGGAAGCATATCCTCAAAAAGATCATCCAACTGGGACTTCAACTCTTTCAATTCCACTGGTTCCATGTGGTAAGATGGAATTTAAACTGGTTTAGTATCGGGCATCAAGTTATTGGAAAACTCAACCTCTCATACTAGCGGTAAACTAGAAAAGACAAAAGGAAATATGAGGTAACTCGATGAAAACTGCAGGGAGATCACCACTAATTAAATCTCGCTCCAGATCAAAATAAAACATTGATATCACTTTCCCCAACTACAGATAAGAAGGTACAGCTCTACTCGAACTTGCACCCAATTCTCCTTGAAAGACAAGAGGCAGACCACTGGGGGTACCCTTCGAAGATAAAAATAAATCCGGGATTTATTGGTAATAAGTCAATCCATCCCAAATACGACGTCGAGATATTTCATGTCGAGTACTAGAAAACTCTAAGAAAATGCAACATTTGATATAGAGAAGATGCAAACAGGACTACAAGGACCATACTCTCTCTTTATAACAATGGGTACTGTAATATTCATTGCACAAGATAAAATCTCAATAAGAAGATTAAGAAGATTAATGATACAATTTGAAATAAACGAGTGAGATGCACTAGTATCAAAAAGGGAATTCACTATAGACGAATATATAGTAATGGTGTCTCTCATGGTCACTGGACTCGTATTAGCTTCCACTGTAGACTATTCTACTGCATGAAGAATCTTTTTTTCAGGTGCATGTGGTCAAAACCCTTTTGTATGTGAAGTGTTTGATTGCCCCTCCATTTTTGGAGGTGATGATGATCTCGTCCCACTACGCGTAGTGGAATAATTGTGGAAGAACTTATGAAAGTTCCCTAAACATCTTTAGGAGCCACAATTATTGGGTGCCTCTGTGAAGGCCCACTTTGAATACCCTGAGCGACCACACTGGTAGCATATCAAAGGGCTTCTTCCAAACACTGTAGGAGTTCAAAAATGAACCTATTGTCGAGAACCACTACGAGAGTCATCATGATTAATCTTTCCTTTAAGATAACTCAAACTATCACTGGGAGACAAAGTAACTCCTTTCAACCCTGACTTTCCAGCCAGGTTCATCTCAACCATCACCGCCCTATCTAGCACATCGACATAAGTGGGCATATTTGACAAGAAAATATGAGAACTGATATCTAATCGAAGTCCAAAATTGAACCATTGGTCCTTTATCCTCTCATTATATACAATCTTAGGAGAAAACTGCACAAGCTCAAAAAAGCGATTTGAATACTCAATCATGCTTTTCTCAACCTACTCAAGCTTAAAAAACTCCAAATCCTCGGTCAGCACCATTGAATCTGGATAGAACCGGTTCATGAAAAGAAACTTCATGTCATTCCACTCTAAGACATCATGTTTTTTTCGTTGTCACCATCATGTACCACCATCTCCTACTTAGTCCTTCTAGAACGAAGGTGGAACAATTTAGCTTGATCTCATACAGTGTCTACAAGAACTAAAATAGATGTTTAATCCTACCCATGTTGAGGATCGATGGAGCCATTGAAAACATGAGGTTTTTTGTGAAGGATCTCTTGAGAATGATTTCAAAGAACACCCCCTCTGTATCCATAGCTAGAACTTGAACGGGGTTTGGTGGTGGTACATGCCCCAATGCTTCGACAGTACACACAATCACCTTAACTAGATTTTGATCCACAAAAGGATTATCCTGCTAAGGTTTAGCAGCAGCCTCCTCCTGGATCTAATTTGCACGTCTTCTCAGATGGATGATGTTACACAACATTAATATACAACATTGAAGAAATTATGTAGTGCTCAGACAAAGAAACAAAGGAAATTAATCCCAATATAAAGAACAAACAAGATATGGATTTCAATTTATCCAAATACAAATAGGGAAAAGACCAGAACTAACCAATATGATAACCTTCCCTAACCACCCCCGACATCTTAAGGTTCATTATGGTGAGAGCTATCCAGACACTTAATCGCAACTATCTCCTAAGTCCAGACAAGATTTCACAAATGCATACTGACTTCAAGATAAAAGATCAACATTCATGTAATATCATTTTGTTACGAACCAGCCCGGGTACCCTGGTAACCCGATAACCAAACTAGCCCTGGCATAGCCCGAAGGGCGTTCCCGATCCACATGGGTCGGAGACAAGCACCTAGCATCATACAAACTGAGAGTAGGGACTACTTTTTCACTAACAATGCAGAAATAGAAGAAGCAAATAGTATGAATAACAAAAGATACTCCACTGTGAGTAATTTAATAGAATATAACAAGGAAAAAACAATTCCAAAGTACTACAACCCATGTATAAAATGGGAAAACAACCCCAAGGTCTCTAAGGACACAACTCACCAAGTCCAAATCTCAGTAGCTGGATCAACCCCTAAGAGATACCTTCCCTTTGATTGAACCTGGAAAAACAAAATATACAAACACATAAAGGAAAAGGTAGGGTGTGAGAATAATCCCAATAGGATACCACCAAAGATTCTATAACCGATTCCCAATATAGATTATCCAAAGAATGGATTTCAATTTTCAAAATAAATAGGTTTGGAAATTTAAAATCATTGTTAAACAAAACTTGTTATACACTTTTCAAAATGATGGAAAATACTTTTAAAGCACATTCTTTACTTTACAAGAGATGAAATATTTATAAAACAATGGCTTAAATGAAACAGTTACGTAAAATAGTTTACGTAAATCTAGAAAAGGTATGTAATGTAGTTTTACAACATTGACATGCATTTATATCTCATATATAAATAAATATTCAAGCAATATGGTCATCTTCCAAGTTGGTATGATAGTATTATCCAGTTATAGGATTCCGCACTCTCTAAGTGATCACATCAAAATGAGTATACTCATGTCCCCCTGACACTAGCTAGAGGTGACTCGTCACCCTCCCATTAAAGATGTGACCCGCCGTAGGTATGTTTTAGAACTTGGTAATAGAATAGCGTGTATCCAAATAACCCACCAACTACCCAAGGCTTGCATGTGATCTTACATGATGGGAAACTTATTTTAAGACTACTTAAAATACAATAAATCTCATTCTTCCATTTCAAAAATGTCAATTTCTTTCCCTTTAAAACCAAAACAGGTCTTAATAAAAAACCTGGTCTTTCCACAAGATAAAACCACTGGGTTTCTATCAAATCATTTTAAAGCTATTTTCATAAGTTTGAAATCCATTCAAAACCAATTTCATCTTTTTTATAATTTATTCCATAATTAAATTCAACAATTTAAATCGGTCATTTTCCATGAACACGCCCCAATTCAATGGAATTGGGGGTTTTCCAAATTTTTGTATCAAAACCATTTCAAATATACTAGTTCACTGGAATCAAGTTTTATTAATTTAATTTAAAGAAAATTAGAGAAATTCAATTTAAATGAATAATTAAAATATATCAATAAATACAAGGATAATAAATTTGGATAATCAGGACGGAACTACCTATGTTAAGATCATCAATGTCGATGGCAGAGATATGCCACCCTATGTGGTTAAATACACCTCATCATGGCCTTATTATCATAAGTGTCGACACACTAATGGTCTACATTCTTCAATGGTTCCTAGAACCAAAACAACTATTTTATTTCACAAGGAAATAAAATATCACATGTGATGCCATTTTCTCTCTCCTATATAATATTTGGGTTATCATTTTATATCAATGCATGTGTTTGAAATTATCCTTCAATAGTTCATGTAATTATACATTTATAATTTTGTATTTAATAAAATTAACCTTAACTTCCAATGTAATTATAATATATATATATATATAACTATATATATCTATATATATCTTTTGATAATCGAAATAAATAACATTAGATAATTTTAATAAATTATCCCAAGTGTGCTTATCGATATATATATCTTTTGATAATTCATTATCTTTTGATATTCTAAAGAATTATCGTTTGATAATTTTAAACAATTTACCTTTCAATAATTTGATGAAATTATAATTTATTAGATCATCCTAGTTATTGTTTGACAATTTCACCTAATTATTCATTTCTTGATAATTATTTGTGATTATCCTTTCTTTTAACAAGATTATATTCTCAAAATAAATTATGCATGTAATCATCATCGGATGATTATTTATAATTATGCCTCATCATTATCTAAGATGATTATTCACATATCTCACAATAATTTTGCGAAAACAAAATTTTATAATAATTATTGGATATTTCATATAATTATTCATTGATAATTTGAGTATCATCATATTATTATTCAACCAATTTTTTTGTAATTGTCATTGGATAATTTGTGTAATTACCCTTTTGATAAATTTTTTTTGAATTATCCTCGATAAATTTAGATTTTTCCATTAATTTTAAATTCCACCATTTTTTCCTTGATTTTACGATGGAAGAATAAAAGAAATAAATAAAATAAAATAAATAGAAAACTCACCTTTCATCTTCAAGCTTGCGCTGCGCATAGGTAAAAGACGGGAAGACAAATGCGATAGATCAGAGGACCACCAGAGTGTCGAATGATATATTGCGCATAAGGGAGACTTGAGATCATCAGGATCGAAAAATATCAACCAGCAAGGAAAACTGAGACCTTCGGTGATTTTAGAACCCAAAAACACAGCACATCCACACCCATTTTCAACCATTAATCAACCCAAAAATCAATACAAATTCAATGATTTTCACTTATTATGATGTTACCAAATTAATCGTGGTCAAAGGATGTTTGAAAATCCTTGAGCGTTACAAATGGAGTTTCCAGCATTGGAGGGAAGATGAACCATAAAACCCATTTCTTTTATAATTAATTCAATAATTAAATTATTAAATAAATTAATTTTAAAAGCTGACAGACCAAATGTCGGCTGCTCATGGAAGTTATACCCAGTCTAGGGTAAACACCTCATTCCAGACACAACAGTGATCATAAATTTCCCAAACGATGAACCATTTGATAGATATTAATGATTTATTAACTAAAAATCAGAATAATTAATTAATTAGAATAAAAATTGTTATTTTTTGAAAGCGAGGAGTTCAAATGTCCAACACCTAGAAATGTTATACCCATCTAGGATAAACACTACATTCCAGACCTATTAGCGGTCTTAGATTTCTTATACGATGCACTATTTGGGAGATATTTAATTATTTTTAATAAAATAATATATTAAATATTATTTAATAACTTTATCTCACAAGCAGGACATTCAAATGTCTGACGCATTCGAATGTTATACCCCAACTCGGGTAAACATATTTTGGACATAACAGTGGTCTCAAACATCTCATAGGACACATTGTTTTGGAGTTATTCAATTGTTTTGAATAAAAAGTGTGCACTTAACATATTATATTTAATATTTTTATTCAGTCTTCACCGAGACTTTTCGGGCCTCGAAATATCATACAAATTCAGTGCCAAACTCCAAAAATATTTAATTGAACATTCTATGATGTTAACTAAAATTTAAGTTTAACACATTTATCAAAATTTCGTTGATAAATCATTTTTTTTACGTAAGATATTAATAATTTAACACAATAATGTTTAGGAATACCTGAAACGTTAACGGGATGTAATAGTGTCACTTTTGGGCAGGGGAGAGGAGGAGGTTAGGGGGAGGGATAGGGGTTAGGGTCAGGGTCTTGTAGAGGGAGCAGGGGAGGGGAGGGATTGGGGTTATTTTTATAATTTTTAATAGAAGTTTTATTGAAATATCCACTAATTGTTAAAAAAAAATATGGCAGTGGTTTGATTAAACCGCATGTATATTATATATATTTTTCTAACCGGATTTATTTTTCGGTAGTTACTAAAACCGCCGCTATGCAGAGATTTTTTTTGTTGTGTACGGTTGTTTTTGGGAATTTGTGAGGCGACATTGATTGGTGGTTAAGGCCGAATAGTAGGTTCACTATATTCAAGGATTGTTTTGTGCAATACCAAGGTATACAGGTTAGAGTTTTATGGTATGGTTTGGATTTAATCAGTGATTATTTTTCATAAATTGTACTTGTTTTTCTTTTAATTAGTTACATTATACTGTACTTGTTTTTCATTTTAGTTGTATTGTATAATATTTATGTTATGAGTTGGATCACATATTCTTTTTTTCCCTGATTGGATGGTTCTTAATTTATTTTACAGTTTTGTTTTATGGCCGAGTATTGCATCTCACATTTGATTTTCCCACCAAACTAGGTGAGGACGTGATCAAATAGAGTTGTGGAATATAAATTAAAAACATGTTGTAGATGTTTCCATGATGTGAATTGAATATATAATAATCAAAGTTGGGGAGATGGAATGGGTGGGAATATGACTCATAAATACATGGATTTTGGATGAATTAAAATATAATAAAATAATAATGATATGGAAATTGTGTATCCATTCTAGCAGTGGCGGCACTTGTGACCACTCTGACCCGTGGGGAAGGATCTGTGGCAGATAGAGCACTGGTGAGGCTTACCATCGCCGGAGGTGGGACTTGCAGCGAAGACGACGGTGGTGGTTGGGTTGTCAGAGGGGCCTTGCGGTGGCGGGCTGTGGCCGCCGAGGGCCTGGTGGGAGGGGAGGGCCTTGTGGCAGAGGGAGCACTTGTTGGGGAGAGGTGGAGGTAGTGTCGTGGTGGCAGCGCTGCGGGCGAGCATGATGTGACAGAAGGCCAGGTACTCGTCCTTGGGAGAAGAGTGGAGACACGGGTGGGCGGTGTCAGCGTCGGTGGCGTAATTGTAGAGAGTGCGGGTAGGCATGGTAGTAGAATTCAAAGCCTCCAAAGCCATGATGAGATGTGTGGGAATGGGTGAGGTTGGGTGTCTTAAATAATGAAGGGCAGTGGATGTGGTGTGCAGAATTGGTAAGCGTCCACAACTTCTTAAAGTCAAACTTCAAACTTATCCTACTCTTACCACCATTTCCCACGTCCATTCTCCAGTTTTTTATGGGTTGTGTTATGGTTGAAGGGAAATGCAAACAAACCAAGCATCCATATTGCAATGAAGATCGAACATGAAACAATGGGTTCTATAATTCAAATACTAGAACAGAATAGAAATTGTAAGAAAGTAAATGAACGTAAAGATTTAACATTATTCATACCCTTAGGGGTCCTTGCACGACAAGAACACCACAGACACACATTTTATTAACCCAAAAGAAAAACCCAAGAACACTACAAATAGAATAGATCCAGCAGAAACAGGAATGTAAAGCACCAATTACAAGATTTGTAACAAACAAAAACCGAATCAAAAGCTTACAGTGACGGACATTTAGTTATCCGGCAGTCCAGATCTCTTCATGCTATGCCTGGATCTGAGATCTTCTGGATCTAGTGGATCATCCCCGAAATGCAGCTTCGTTGTTCCTAGATCGTTAATAAAAGTGAGGGCCACACGTTTTCCTCTGGGGAAGGTCATCGCCTCCACAGGAATCGATCCATAAATTGAGGCTGAGGTAGTATGACAAGCCAAAACGATTCGTAAGGGAGCAGAATGAAGAATCGGCCGTGGGGTTTTTCCAGTTAAACCAAGATCACAACACCACACATGGAATCCAAGAAGCTGGAATGATCGCGCACTGAGAAGCATCAGGCAGGGGTGATGAAACCCCTGCCAATTATTGATTCCCAAAACCGCACGCCCAATCCAAGGGTGCCACGAAGAGAGAAACGGTTCAGCCAAACAAAGTGAAATGGTTAAAATATCCAAGGAACCACATGGACATCCAGATAAAGAGGGGCAGCATTAATGATCAATGGTGGAGAAAACAGTGCCCTACAAAAACAGGATTGCCAGCATGTCAAACGAGATAGATAAATAGGCCTCGAATAGGTGAACCATCGAGATGAAAAACCCAACAAACAACGGAGCCCAAGTATAAAAAACTAGCGTGTATAATAAAATGGAAGAAAATATATTAAACCAATTTTTATTATGAAAACCGAATTAAGAAAACCTAAATTCACAAATCTCCACCATTTTCAATAAAATTTGGTTATGTTCTTGCTCCTAGACTATCAATTGAATTCGGAAATTATGCTAAACAACGTAACGAAAACAAAACCGACAATAAATAGTGAAAGTTAGACTATACGCTGCATATATCCAAAATGTATACCAATATGACAAACACTTTCCCTCATCAATTACATCTAGGATACTACTACAACATTCTTAGAATTAAAAATACTAACACAAAATCATAAGCCGAACTTAACTTCACATACCTGAGTTTCCCGTTTCACATACCTCAACTTTCTACCGGTCACATGCCAACCAGTGGTTCCCGGGACAACTCTAGTGCCTACAGAACACCAATAAACCAAGCATTATGCATCCTCAAAGCACAACAACAATTCAGGGTATGAACATAAACTCCAAAAAAATAGTTCATATGCAAACAGTAGCAATAAAAAAACCCATGCAAATGAAAGCAAACAATAAAAAACCACAAGGCTTAGAGAAAGCTTGCAACTCACTCCACCTAAATCTAAAAGAGACCCAGAAAAAAACCCATGCCTAAGGAGAAGACACTACCCAAAACCATGCAGCAGGTGAAACCACATCACAACCTAGACCGATGTATAACCCATGCAACCCTGGTCCTAAAGGCTAACTCGTAACCATGAGGAAAAAAAACCAGCAAGCAAGGGAAACCTTCTACCGCCCTAAGGAACCCCCCCCCCCTAAATCTATCCCACCAACGGAATCAAGCACCTAATTCCCAGATACCCATCAATTGTCTTTAAAGAGACAACAACAACACCATCATAAAGTTTGGTGATCACCCAAACATATTCCCATGAACATGCTTCTCTAACCACTGCCCAAGACCTCACTATCCTCACACCTGGTTACCTCCTGATAAACCCAACACTCTTAGGACACTAAAAAGGATAACCTAGATTTGAACCCACAACTCCCCCCCCCCCGCATCACATTAGACAAACTACAGAACATCGACATCATTGAAACCTGGCACAAGAACATTATATTGAGCCTCATTACCCTTTGAACCATTTCTTTCAGGACAATCCCTTTTAAAGTTACCCGGTTTACCAAACTAATAGCACTTCAGAGTCCAAAACTAGCTCACACATTTCCTTTTACCCATATCATTGTTGTTACCTTCACCCCTATTATCAGCTCTACTCAGGACATTGAGCCCTTCTCCCTTTAATCCTAATCCATTCTTAGACTACAATTTTCTTGAAAGAAGAGAGGACTTAACCTCTTCTAGTGTTAGAGAGTCCCTGCCATTCAACATCGTTTCCACTAAAGAACTATAACTGTTGTCAAGAGAAATTAAGAGGGTGTTTTCTTGATCCTCATCCTCGACTGCTACATTTATATTGGTAAGATCTATCATTATTTTATTCAAATTATCTAGATGATATTTAATAGAACTTCCAGGTTTTATCTTAAATGTAAAAAAGCGATGTTTTTTATACTGTGTGTCAACTAATGATGTAGTTGTATACAATTTATCTTATTTTAACCAAATTCCGATATTAGTGGACTCGAAGGAAACCTCTTTAAGGACCTTATCTCTTTGGGAAATAAAAGGGAGCTATGGGCCTTAACAAGCACGTCAGAGGAGGACTTCTTTGTATTCTACAACAGTTTGGTCAGTTTGATTAACAGTCGTAAAGGGTTTCTTGGGCACACATTGGGTGACAATTAAACCCTGTTTAACCAGAAAGGCCCTCATTTTAATTCTCTGTAAATTGAAATTGTTCTCTCCATCAGATTTCTCGATTTTGTATCACATCGTAGACATGTTTATCCAGATGAGTCGAGTGGTTATGGACAACATTAGGTGTACGCACCCAAGAACCAACCAATGTCACTTGGTAAACATGCACCATGAGATAAAATATTCAGAGACTTTCAATGAAAACAATGGTTTCAATTATCAAATAATAACTTTAAACATGTTGGAATTAAACAGAGAAATAAATGTGGAATATACAAGTAACAAAACCCGAGTTAATGAGACTATAAAAAGAGTGCAAGAAACTGTAAACAGGATGCAATAAACCAAGTTCAGGAAAAATTTAAGTTGAACATAATAAAACAGATTTATAGAAACTGTTAAACTGAATGTAAAAAACTAGATTATCGAAACAAAAAAATATAGTAGGTTAGAGATGCTCTCATACCACTTTTTGTGGTTGAAGGGCAGTGAAGACAAACCAAGAAACCATAGTGAAGTGAAGATCGAAGCTGGAACTATGGGTTCGATAATGAAAATACTATAACAGAATATAAATTGAAATAAACTAAATGAACATGAGGTTCTAATGTGCTTCAGACCCTTAGGGGTCCTATGTACATGGTAATAACACCACGAAACACATTTTATTAACTCAAAAGAAAAACATGAGAATGCTACAAATAGAATAGAACCAATAGAAAAAGGAATGAAAAGTACCGATTACAAGCATTGAAACAAACAAAAACTGAATCAAAATCTCACAGTGCCTGACAATTAGTTGTTCGTCAGTCCATATATCTTCAAGCGATGCCCTGATCAGAGATCTTTTGGATTTGATGGATCATCCATGATCTGCACCTTCATTGATATGAGATCGTCAATAAAAGAAAGGTCCACACATCTTCATTCCAGAAAGGTCATCACCTCCACCAAAATCTGGCCACAAATTGAGGCCGAGGGAGCACGACAGGCCAAGATGATTCACAAGGGAGCAGAACAAAGAATCTTCCCTAGGGTTTGGACGGTGAAACTGAGAGCACAACACCACACAGAGAAGCTAAGATGAAGGAATGATCCTGCATTGGGAAATATTAGGTAGGGGTGATGAACCCCCCTACGAATGATTGATTCCCGAAACTGCATGCCCAATCCCTGGGTTCCATGAAGCAGGGGAGAAACAGATCAGCCGAACAAATTGTAGCAGCTCAAACAGCCAAGGAACCACATTGATGGATCGATAAAAATGGGCGGCAAAAATGATCAATGGTGGAGAAAAAAACGCAAAAAAATAGGATTGCGAACATGTCAAGCGGGATAGATAAACAAGCCTCAAATAGGCGGCCCACTGAGATGCAAAACCCAACAGACAACTGGACCCAAGTGTAAAAAATAGCATGTAAAATAAAATTGTAGAAAATATGTTAAAACAAATTTTATTATGAAAACCAAATTAAGAAAACCTTAATTCATAGGTTTCTGGAAATTATTATTTTTTAAATGTGTCTAGGTTAATTGTTTTTTGAAATCTATGTTGGAATGACGGTAGGGGCCTGACGCCTTTTGGTTAAGTCGAAAGGTGAAAAATTCCCTACCACCTTTCACCAAAAATAAAAAAATAATAATAATTATCCATGTTTTTATATTTATAAATATATAGGTTTTTATATTATGATATATATATATATATTGTATTTTATTTTGAATAAAATTGTGCCATTAATATTTGAATGTGATAGTGTTACGTTTTTAAGAAATAAATTTTTTGACACTACTTATTAAATTTATGATTTTTTTTATTTTCAATTATGTTTTATTTTCAAGTAGGTTCTCATATGTATTGTTACTTTCTAATCTAACTAATATAATAATTTTTTTCCTATGTATCGTGTTAGAAATCACTTATACAGAGCACTGATAATCGAGACACTATTAAAAGGGGTTTTTTATCCATTCTAAAAAAAGTGATCACAAAGACCCCTTTAATCAATGCTAAAAAAGAATTGATAAAAGTCAAAAAATAATAATATTTTAAAAAAACTGTAAATCAGAGGGTAGACCTACCCCCTTTTTACATCACTTGACCCCCTTTCAATAGCACTAGGAATCTATACCCCTACGCGCACTTCATCCCCTTAATAGTGCTAGGCGCACTCCCCCACCCTTTAACAACACTCTCCACCCTACACTTGCTCATGCACCCCTGCCTCCGCTTGGATTCGAACCCGATACCTCTCCCTTGCACACCTACACATTTACCACTCATCCATATTTTTTAGTTATCCTTTTAATGATATATCAATATATATATATATATATATATTATTTATTTTCATGTCAATATAGATTTATATTAATATATATATATATATATAGTTGTATCAATATATATATATTCACATATTAAATATATATATTAGTGTATATATATATACATATATATTTACATATATTATATATTAAAATGCATATACATATGTTAGAATATATACATTATACATATTAGTTTGTTGATATATACAGACACTAATACACACACACACATTATATAATTATATAAATATTCATATATTTGTATTTCAAATAAAATAGATATTAGTTTTTGTTTATAAAAGACTTATATATTGAGAAATACATTTTATATGTAAATATGTTTAATTACTTATTTATAGAATTAAAATTTTATTTGTGAATATATAAAAAAATATGTATATATTGTTATATATATGATTATAAATAATAGTACATTGTAATAAAAATTCAAAGCCATAATATCAACATGAATTTAATCCCTAGAAATAAATTTAATCCCTTTTAGTCCCCACTGAAAAAGGGAAAAAGCCCCCCCTTAAACGAGGCTGAAATTCCATCTAATGCTAAACAAAGTGGGTGTCCTGACTAAAAAATCAGTTTGGAGGCAATCTAGGCATTTTTAGCCTAATAAAATGTGACAAAGGGTTCCTATGTGTCACCAGTTCAAAGAGCTCATTGCTGGCATTGATTTGATACGTAGCAGAGTTCAAACAGACATCCGGATCAAAAGTTATGGTCATTTGAAGTTTGAGTTATGTTTTCAACTTATTTAGATATTTTATTGATTTTTTGATTTTTTGTGTCTTAAATTTTTTATTAAATGATGATTACTCAATAATAATTAGAGAATTGTTAATTAATAATATTTTTTAAAATATTTTTAAATATATTATCTCTAAATATCTTATATATTAAGTGTAAATGACTATTTATACTTATCTAAAACATATTTAAAAAATATATGTTATATTTATATCAATATAAATATATCAATATATTAATATATTAATATTTTTTTGAAATATACCCTTTATCAGTACTGGTAAAAAAAACACTGATAAAGACCCCCCTTTATCAATGCTTCTAAAAATGCACTAATAAAAGGGGTCCCTTTAACAGTGCTAAAAAACGCTGATAAAGGTACCCCCTTTATCAATTCTTTTTTTAGAGTTGTTAAAGGGTGATGCTTTGTACAAATATTTCTGTGGTGGTGTTTGTTATATACTTACTATACTGTTTTGAATTAAAGATATGTGAACTGTTATACATCAACCATTTCTATAGGATTGTAAGTGATCTTAGCTCGACATCTTTTTTTATTCACAACTATTATTATGTTATATTCTCCCTTTTTGGATTTTGTATGTAAGACTATTCTATAAAATTATAATATACCAACAAAAGGTGGAACTCGAGTAGAAAGTATTCATTTTATCTGGGTTCAATATCTAGGGTTAGTTTGAATCTATAATGTTCAAACTTCATCAATATTTTAATGAAAATTATTTTTTGTAGTACAACATATTGTTGTTTTAAATCATTACAATGGTATTTATAATATTTTTTTACATTTCTTTCATTTTCAATTATTTTTTATATTTATTAAATTCTTTTTATTTTCAAAAAACTTTTTAGATGCTCAGATTATGTTTTAAATTTTATTTATATTGTATTTAGAGTTTATATTTAATAAAATTTTAATGTTTCCTACTTGAAATTTAATATGTTTTCCAATGTTTCAAGTATTCAACTTTGAAATCTTATAAAATATAAACTGTGACTAAAATATAAATGAAAATTGAAATAATGGCTAAACATGTAAAAATAGTAGATAGTAAAAAGAATTTCTTCCTTTTAATAGACAAATAACATATATATGAATGAGTATAAAAAATGTCTATGGTGATGTTTTGTCCCACATGATGGTGTGTGAATGTGACACCTGTATCGAGATCACTGATCTCCGTGTTAGGGTGATGTCTGGTGACTTGGAGAGGAATGATACTTGGGCAATAGATCCTAAACCATCAGATGCTCTACCTGTGTCTCAGTAGGAGGAGCTTTCAATTGGATGTCCTCTTGTGCACCTGATCCTTCTTCTGCCAGTGTAGTTGAAGGACCACCATCATAGTATGGGGGTACCAAATACCCTATGAAGGATACGGAACGCTAGTTGGAGCCATGGGAAATGACCCCTGATAGAAGCTCCAAAAACCTGCACCTGGAGAAAATTGTAGATATGCTCCCAATAGAGATGGACCCCATGTCGCTTGATGTACTCCCCTAATCAACTAAGGTAGGAGTTCTAGAGGGATGATCTCTACCTGTGGAACGGGTGATGCCTCACGTGCAAAATGATGCGGTCTACGTCGGCGTCATTGTGGCTCCTCGGTATTAGCAGCTGCTGGAGGAGGTTTTTAAGTAGGAACCTCTACTCCATGGGAAAGAAAGCCATCTCTTTGAAGTGGAAAATCGAAGATAATATTGAAAACCACATGATAAGCTGGAATCATCCCCTGCACTGCAGCATGGATTGATGTCAGGCTAGAAACATCCTCCTCCTCTAGATCAGACATGCGAATAATCTGATGTGCTCGAGTATACTGTAAAGTGATTTGAAATGAATTATAAAATAGTAAAATAAGGAAACTAATGGAAATTTATTGACTTACCATATCTTGAATCCTTCTTCCGTGTTGAGTAAGAAATATTATATACTTTAGTTTATACCATGACTCAGACTCGACCTTCTCTGAAATATGGAATCACATCATAGGTACACCCTGGATATGATGTGATGCTTGTCTGCCTCAAAGGTCAACATACTGGGCATGTTGTCTGTTTCGGTCGACCTCCTACCTCCCCATCAACTTCAGGGAATGAAGCTCCTATGAATGTCTCGGTGGTAATGGAATGCACTGAACACATCCAAACCCATGCATGACTCTATTAGGCCGGTGCCACTCAATAATATCAAAGTGAATGAGTGGTATTGCAACCATATCATCATGAAGTCCAGTAGTGTAGTATGTAGTCAACTGGTCCAATAAAGCTCGGTATGCAATCCATGAAATCTGAAATGACATGTGAGATTTATTAAAAATATTTGTTAATAAAAACAATAAATGGTGATATTATGATTTTTTTTACTAAATATAAGATTGTATATACTTCCGTCGGTGGGTAGGAGACTGTCCAACATGAGCTGGTATGCACCCAATTGGTGTGTCGGAGCGCTGACAAAGTTGTGTGGCTAACTACACCTATAAATACAAGATCAAAAGTGATAAACAATAAGAAATTAAATTAAAAAACTCCTACTAGCATGAGAAACCAATAGAGATTATTGATCATACCAGCGTCCATGCAGAGCGTCATGCATCACCTCTATAGGAAACTGCTGACCAGCAATATAGGGGAGAGGGAGGGGATGCGCTCCCATGCACACATTTGAAGAAGGTTGATCCTCTCCCAAGATATGAGTGATCATAGCGGCATGTCGTTCTTAATGATCTATTAGTATAAGCCAAGCACACAGATCCCCGATTGTATGTCTCGACCCGATCAATGTTATATAGCAGCCTCAGATAAATCATGTTTTAATGATTACCTGAGTGATCAACGCACAGTTTCCCCTAATGATCTTTAATATATAGGCACATGCATAACATGATAGTCTATTTGCCAGCGTCATCGGATAAATGTGCAAAGTGCATCTCAAGCCATCTCATATATATTGACACTCCATCTGTAACAACATCATCATCTAAAATGTCAATGCCTAGAAATCTATGTACAAGCTCATGCCAATATGAATGGGTGGGTCTAATAACTGCTTCCCTTGGGATAAGAAGACTGAGAAGGACTACCATATCCTCTAGGGTGATGGTCATCTCTCTCTCATACAGGTAGAATGTGTGTGTCACTGGTCATCACCTCTCTAGGAGGGAAACAATAAGGTAATGATAAACGAATGTGAAATCATATATCGAAATACTATAGAATTCATAATGATGCAGGTATGGTAAAATGGAAGCTGAAGGCAACATGTGATGATGATGGTGCGCTCGATGCACCCTGATCCGTCGAACCAGATGACCCTCCATCATGGCGTGAGAAACATGTGTATCCTTCTTAGTGAGTAGTATAGTATCCTCCATGTCTATGTAAAAAAAATGAAATATTCCATTAGTTTAAAATGTAAATATGATGTTATAGTCAGTAGAATGTTATGACTGGTATAATTTAAGACATGACATGTTTATTTCCATTATTTTATGAAGTTTTTTACCCAAAGAAAAGGTCACGACTTCTGGTTTCTCAAATCATATTTCTAAAGTGCTTTTATATATGTTTTTACCTTGGAAAGGGTGTTTTGTAAGATATGGTTTTATATATTTATATATATAAATTTTTTGTCTTCGTTATCTAAAATTTTATTAGAAAATGGTTTTCTTTTTAATTAATGAATGATTTCTCACATGATAGTATGTTTCATGATTATTTTCTCACATGTTTGATTTATGGTTTAGCCATGGATAGTTTGATTATGCTTTCATGTCACCTCACATATACTTTCCATATTCCTTTTAATGTGAGTATGAAATGCCTATTCTTTTTATGATGGATATTATATTAACACCATATAATTAACAATTTGAGAAGATCACATTGGAGACAATACATCATTGTGCCTAAGAGTGTGAAATCAATCTAATAATGTTAGGGTTTCATTTCCTGTTATGACCTTCCTGAGGACATATGCTGCATCTCAAACTTTTCACTTGTTCTTCAGGCTAGTCCATCTCATTCTACATCCCACTTGACTTTGGTCTCCCTCATTTAAGTAACTTGTTGATGTTAGGTATCACTATCAGCTGGTCTTCGGGCATTGGGAAATATCGAAACTCCCCAATAGGCATCCATGGTGCAACATAATAGTTATTAATGGTGTCTATCTAGTACACTGAATTAAAATATGGTTCCCATGAAATTTTCATAGAGGAACATGCTACGGAGATGTGTGTGCATGAAAACCACAATTCTTGGAAGTTTCCACATTGACATTTCCTTGTTTCTAGTAATACCACCATTTTTTCACCACTATGACTTATGATGGGTTATTAACACTCTTGAACTTTAAATCGATAGCCTTATCATCAAAAAAGTAATACTAGATAACCAAATGCTTCTTCAATGTTCTTTTCAATCACTTGTTGAAAGTGTCTTCCATACCTTAGCCCATGTTGAATCCTGTCAGAGGATAGTTTTTTTTCTATTAATGATTTACTTCACAAAATGATAAAATGTCTCCTAAACTCAGATGTTATAGGTAAATTGAGAATCCCCTTTAAGACACCATTGATGCACTCCACAGTATTTATGGTCATGTATTTGTACTTATTTCCCCATCATATGCCAATGTCCATTTTTCTTTTCGAATCTGCATCATATAATCATAAACTTCTTGATTAGACTTGTGGATTTATTTGAAATATTGTTCAAAACATAAATGATCCAGACCATATTCTACACAAAATTGATCATATTTCACATAAAATTTATTTTATCTTTACATTGAAATAGTAAAAAAGAAAAAAGACATCGCATACCAAGCCTCATGATTTCCTTATTCATAGGTTCATTATGGAATGTTTTTCACATGTTTCTAGAAATGTGACTAATGTAGTACCAATGATGTGCATTTGGGGGTCTCTGTGTATTAGGATATTCATTGATTTTCCCATTTATTTCACTATGGTGATCAAATATCAAATAGACACCCCAAATGTAGGTGAAATGGTTACTAATACATGCTTAAAACCAACTCCAGGATTCATAGTTTTCCTTGTTCATAATGGAAAATGAAATCATAAGAGGTGAACAGTTTCCATCGTGGGTTGTCGCAATAAAAAATACTCCCTTTTATTTTCCATTTAAAAAATTCCATCAATATGTATAAACTGTTTTATAAAATGATATGTGGAAATACATGGGAGGAATACCCAGAAAAAATGATGAAATTGAACATGAGATAGATCAAGTTAGTTATCTTGAGACACATGCTGATTTATATGAATATGGAATACAACTTGGTTGTAATGTCTCTCTATGGATAGAAATTATGAAAACACCCAATACGAGTCATCCCAATCACCATATACCTTCATAATTTCTGTCAGTTTCACCATCTGTACCTTGTTATTGGAAATATTATAACCAATTTTTTTTGTATCCTCTCTTTCACAAGGGCTAAGGGAATATCTTGGAAGGTCCTAATAATTTAGACGAAATTGGATAACATAAATTCAGCATCCAATGAGGTATGATATTCTGTTCAGTTTAGCTAAATGCAAGTATGATCTGCCTCAATCATTGAAATTCTCCAACCTCCAAATGCAATGTTCGGAATCTCCCTCAATCAAAATCTATAATCATTCCCATAATTTTCAAAATGTATGATTTATTTTTTACGGGCTTATTCCTGAACTAAATATCTAAAGTGCCTCTCAACGTGAAATTTTTTAGTATGTTTTTCAATGCATCTTTACTTGGAACATTCGTTCCAATATATAATGTTTTTTCTAGCTCAACAAACCTATCCACTACACAGTCAAATTTAAGAAAACATTCCATTGATTCTGACCAAGATTCAAAGAATGGTGGATGATTTATTTTGGGTCGAGGCTGTTGTACAACTATTGCATTTCTAGAAACTTACGCCATAACTTATGTTTCTACCTCCTCATCAAAATTATTGTCTCCATATATTCCATCATTAAAAAAATACTCATCAAAAGTCATATTTACATGTATATATGAGGGATCATATAGGTTTTCCTCTTCCACATCATAGGGAGGAACCTCAATTTCTTAGGGAAGACCTCCTTGAACCAATCTTGTAAGTCTATATCTTTATATAATTGGATGTTGTTTTTGTACATTAGAAACCTCAACATATAAATCTATCACGGTACCATATAACCACTAGGAAAATTAATTTATTACTTGGAACCACTAGTCATCACCAACAAATATACAAGCTAGATGACATAGTGTAACCAGGAATTGAAAATGTCTATAGATAATAGACTTGATCTCTTGATCAGTTCCCAGATTTAAGTAACCATGACCTATGTATTGAAATTCACTTAAGGTTACATAATAAAATTTCATAACCATTGTTGTTGGTTGTGTTTTATATGAATCTCCTTGCTCAGTTTGAATAACCTCTCCATAGTAGTAGACATAGGAAAACATGACTCTCTATATCAAAAATGTTGTTTGATCAACGTTCTGATAGTGTGAATAATATTGACTATAAGGGATGACCATATAATCTTAATGATACTAAAATTTTAGAATGTCTCTTAATATCTTAAAATAATATACTAATGTTTCATTATATAAAAGTTTATTAGAAAATAATTCATATAATGTTTTGGAAGCTGAGGTCAAAATAAGAGAAAACACCAAATCGGTTTATTTATAATTGATAAAATGAAAATTATGATCATATAAAGTGAAATGGATAAGAAAAAACACATTAAAAACACATAAACTATTTACAAAAGACAAGAAATACCTTATAATTTTTCAACAGAACAGAGTTTCGATGAGATGAGCCAGATTTCTTAAGTGAGGTAAAATCCAACTTATTTTCAAATAGTAGCATAATAACAGCTTCCAAAGGGATGTACTTAACTTTTAAAATTTAAAAATATTTTGTCCATATAATAGAATATCTTAGATGTTTTATTAGATATCATTAAAAGGTCAAAAGATTTTGAAAATTCCAAATTTATGTACATCCTTTTGGAAGATTTCATTAAGCTACCACTTGAAAATAATCTGGATTTTACCTCACTTATGAATTTAGTCTCATCTCATCCATACACTAATCTATTGAAAATTTTCAAAGTATTTATTATCTATTGTAAAGAATTAATGTGTTATTTAATATGTTTGTTTTTATCCATTACTCTTTATATGATCATAATGTTCATTTTATCAATGATAAATAAATTGATTTGGTGTTTTCTCTTACTTTTGCCTTGATTTCCAAAACATTATATGAATATTATTGATACTGAGGGTTGAACATATAATCTTTATGATAGTAAAATTTTAGAACATATTATTATGTCCTGAAATATAATACTAATGTTTTGTAGTACAATTTTCAATCATCCTGCAGGTATTTCATTAGTTTATAAAAGAAAATATGTATCATCTAAATAATATCCCTGGGGAGTGTCAAACCACGTGTGCAGCAAGGATCGTTGTCATGTACCGGGTTACGCCGAGTTAGGACCAACACACTTTGTCAGAGTTGTTACTCTTAGATACATCTATGACAGATCCACATCCACTTGTAGTATCTAAATATGGATTTGGTTTCTTAGATAACCACATAATCCTTATGCTACAAAAATTTTAGAATTTTTTTTATATCCTAAAAGATGACACTAATGTTTTGTAGTATAATTATTAAATTTCTTATAGATATGTTCAATTATTTATAAAGAGAATATGAATCATCTAAAACATATCCATTAACATTAACAAAATAGTCGTGAAATAGGGGATGAATCATCTAAATCTTGGGAGTGACAAATATTATGTGTAGTTAACCCTATTTGTCATCCAGTTTTTCATATTTCATCCTAAGTTCATTCCATATTAATCGAAAGTTAAAATTGGTTAATCATTGGTTAATTATTGTTTAATCATCAGTTAATCATTATATAATCATTAGTCAATCATTAATAAACCATTAGTTAATCATTAGTTAACCATTACTTAATCAAATTTTAATCATTAGTTAATCATTACATAACCATTATTTAATCATTAGTTAATCATTACTCAATAATTAGTTAATAATTGGTTAATAATCAGTTAACCATTAGTTAATCATTAGTTAATCATTCCTTAATCATTATTTAATCATTAATTAATCATTCTTTAATCAGCCCTTAATAATTTTTGAAACATTACTTAATTATTCTATAATAATTATTTAATCATTGGTTAATTATTAGTTAATGATTATTTATTCATTAATTAATCATTAGTTAATCATTCCTTAATCATTCTTTAATCAATACATAATCATTACTTAATCAATATTTAATCATCCGTTAACAATTAGTTAATCATTAGTTATTAATTCTTAAATCATTCCTTAATCATCATTTAATCGTTCTTTAGTCATTTATTAATCATTAGTTAATCATTACTTATTCATTAGTTAATCATTACTTCTTTATCCATACCTTATTTATTCTTTAATCATTACTAAATCATAATTTAATCATAATTTAATCAATACATTATCATTAATTAATCATTACTAAATAATTATTTAAATATTCTATAATCATTAGTTAATCATTACATAATACTTAATTAATTATGCCTTAATAATTAGTTAATCATATAATATTAATTTGTTAATTATTTTTAGATAATCATTATATGTAATCATTATTTAATCCTACGCTATTCATTATTTAATCTATACATAATCATTACTAATAACAACTAATATTTATAAACTATATATTTCAAACTAAACTAATTAATAAATAACATACATTGAGCTAACTAAAAACAATTCAAATAAATAAATAAATAACATTAAATTAAATAAGAAAAAATACCTCTAATTTGCAAAATAATCAGGTCTTCTTTTAGGCCATCGGGACCACCACACATAAATAAGTCTTCTTTTAGAGAGAGAAGGTGTGGAATGTAGAGAGATAAGGGAAATTTGAAGTTAGGAGGAGGGTGGGGGTGCCCTTTTATAGGGACTTAAGGGAAGGAGGTAGGGGCTCCTTTTGTCTTTACATTAGGTGAAAGGCCTCACACCCTGAGTCGCCTTTTGCTTTTTTAGACAAAAGGCAACCACTCCCCGCCCACCATTTTCATGTCACCAATAAGTGGAAAAGGAAAAGGGTCCGCCACTTTTTAACAAATCAAATAGGCGGTAGCACCCGAGTCACCTTTATGACACAACTTAAAAATAATTTCAAACCTACAAAAATTTTAAAATAATAATAAAAAAAACTTATAAAAAACTCTCAATTATCCCTGATCGAAATGAACTGTAAAATAATTAAAAATTATATTAATTAATAATTTTCTAATTATTTTTGTCCAATTTCATTTAATTACAATCAAATAAAATAAAAAATCAATAAATTAACAATGATAGAATGAATATACATATACATATATATGTGTGTATAATATGTGCAGCTAAAAGTATATGATATAAAACTATACAAGTTAAAAAGGTAACAAATTTTAAATACCTAAACTCCAAAAAATTCATGGGTATGTTATTAATTAATTTTAATGATATATAATGTGTGTTGTTAAAAAAGGAATTTAATTTTAATGTTACAATAAGAACCCACATTCACTTCAGGAAATAAAGACAAATTAGTTGATCATATTTCAATATTTCCTTTCAGGAGTTTCATTTTAAATAAGTTTAAAAATACTTTGTAATGATTTTTTCATGATATTATTATTGCACAAAAATGTTTGAGACATGAAATGAAACAAATTTCATTTCTAACATAATTATATCGGTAATATTTTCTCTGTATAATTTTAAAAGTGAAGTTAATTTTAAATGTAGGTAAAAATATATTTTCCTACCAACTTGAAATCATGGACATTACAAAGTTTAAATTTTACCATTTTTCATGTTAATGTAGTGTTATTTTTAATCAAATACATACATATTTGCATAAATTTACATATAATAAATCAATTGTACAAATAAAAATTTAGAAATTTTTACATAAAAACATATTTTTAAATATATAATAAATATGGAAATAAATATATATTTATTATTCATCTTATTTAAAATAAAAAATACCCATTTTATTTACCTTATAAAAATGAATTATTACACACACACACACACACACACCTATTAAAGTAATGTTTATATATATAAAAATGTGGCACTAATATATATATATATATATATATATATATAGCATGAGTATATCATGAATTCATTTTCTCTCAAAGCGCTCTCTCAAGCGCATCTCTCCTTCTAGGGTTTCCACTCCTACTAATAGAGAAACCACCCCCAACCTCTGATTTCCCCTTAATGTGACATTACTCATTGTTCCTCTTTATCTCAGCTACCTATGCTTGGATTCTCTATGCATCTTGGATTCTCACCAATAGTTGCTTCTTCCTCCAGATTGCTTCACCAGCTTTGTTGGTATCATCACCTCAGCATCGAAGAGGCGTCACCGTCACTGGGATGTGTGATGCTCTTGGGGTCAACAGTCTTTATCTGGTGCATGAGGCCACTACCTATCTAGATCTGTCTTCAGGTATGAACAACCTTGTTCCTCTCTAACTATGTGGGCTGTGGATCGACAATCAATTATTCAACCTAAGATCATTCAATCGACCTCATTTTGGAGGTTGAGTGGTGAAAAGATGGATGACATTGATATGGGTTTATTCAAGTGTTACCGCTATGGGGTAGTGTGGTGGAACATGGGTAGTACTTTGTTGGGTGTTCAGTATCAGTGGCTTCAGGAATCAATGACACATAGTTTTGTGGAAGGATATTATGGTTGACATCGACCTTATAGTAATTACTGATGGTGGTGGAGAAGTTTGTCGCGCGATGACGACTCAGGAGTGGATCGGGTGACCTAGTTTTAGTGTTTCATGGGCCTTTGGATTTTTTGTTTTTTGATGTTATCCACTATCACTAATATAGATCATTCCTCTAACAACATGAAAAAATGTTTATCAACACTAAAAAGACACTGTTATCATATGTGACCTTAAAATCATACACATTTATCAATGCTAAAAATAGTGCTGATAAAGAACCCCATTTATCATCACTAAACTATCACTCATAAAGGACATGCTGCTATAGTGTGCTGCTAAAATTACAACACATTGTAGTAGTAAATAGGAAATTTATTTGATATTTCATTTAAATAACAAAAACAAGAAAAATCACTTATAGACATTTCAAACATATTTGTTTGTATGATTTCATTAGTATGTACAATTTATCAGAAATATTCCAAAAGATCAATATTCTATTTTTTGGGTCCCCGAACCACTCTCAAAATATCCCAATCAATCTACCATTTGATAAACAAACCACCTTAGCTCAAGAAAAAAGGTACACCTATAAAAAAATTCTTATGTTAGTAATAATATAAAGATATAAATTGAACATAAATATGAAACAATACATTAATAAAATGTCAATTTAAATTAAAAGCACACACATTGAGTCATATCGGTCATATCATGTATTAGATTGATGTGAGACTAATTATTACATGTAAAAATGACCTATGAATCATTTTCCTAAACCATTAAGATAGTTCAAATGAGTTTTCTCAATTTTTAGTGAGTGACACATGCTTTGAACTAAAATATAAATATAAAACTGATAACATACACTTTTAGTCATACCGGGAACACCATGTATCAAATTGAGGTGTGGTTCATTCCTACATGTCAAAAAATGAATTATGGATCACTTTCTTTAAGTATTGAAACAATACAAATGAATTTTCTTGGTTTTGAGTATGTGATGTGTGTTTTAAACTAAAATGTCAATTTTTAAATAAAAAGACACACTTGGAGATATACCACCCATATAGTGCATTGTATTGACATGTGGCTAATTCCTATACATATAAAATGAATTAAGGATTATTTTCCTAAAGTATCAATATAATCTGAATGTGTTGGATCAGTTTTGAGTATCTCACATGGATTTTTTACTAAAACATCAATTTAAATCAAAAACACACTTTGAGTTATACTGATCACATTTTTTTCAGTTTGATTTGATACTAATTTCTACACATAAAAAATGACTTATAAATCATTTTCCTAAAGTATCAAGCTAATATGAATATTTTTTCTTTATTTTTAGTGAGCGACACCCATTTTGAACTGAGATTTCAATTTTAAATTAATAACATACAGTTAGAGTCATACCGAGAATAATATATTTCATATTGAGGTGTAGCTAATACTTAGATGTTAGAAATGACTTATGGATCATTTTACTAAAGTATCAAAACAATCTGAATGTCTTTTATTACTTTTGAGTATGTGATGTTTGTGTTGAACTAAAATGTCAATTTTAAATAAAAAGGCACACTTTGAGTCATACCGATCACACCATGCATCATATTGATGTACGATTGATTCCATCACTTCAAAAATGACATAAGGATCATTGTCCTAAATTATCAAAAAAATATGAATATGTTTCCTTAGTTTTGATCACATCACTTCTCTTTTTTAATAAAATTTCAATTTAAACTAAAAAAATGTTCATTGAGTCATACTGGCCACATCATACATCAATATGATATGAGACTAATTCCTAGACATCACAAATGACTTATAAATTATTGTCCTAAAGCATCAAGACTATCCAAGTTTTTTTTCTTTGTTTTTAGTGATTGACACATGTTTCGAACTGAAATGTCAATTTTAAACTGTTAATAGATACTTTGAGTCATATTAGGAACACTGTGTACCAGATTGAGGTGCGAAGGATTCTTACACATGAAAAATGACTTATGGATCATTTTTATAAAGTATCAAAATAATTTGAATGTGTTTGATTAATTTTGGGTATGTGACGTGTGTTTTGAACATAAATGTCAATTTAAAATAAAAAGATACGCTTAAAGTCATACCAATCACACCATGCATTGAGATTGACTTGTGGTTGATTATTACTCATCAAAAATGAATTAAGGATCATTTTTATAATATATCAAGACAATATGAATGTGTTTTCATAGTTTTGAGTATGTAATGTGTATTTGTTTTACTAAAATATCATTTTAAACTGAAAACACATAATTTGAGTCATACCAGTCATATAGTGTGTCGGTTTGACGTGAGACTAATTCCCACATGTCAGAAAAGAATTATGAAATTTTTTACTAATATATCAAGACAATATAACCATGTTTTCTCAGTTTTAGTGAGTGAAACACATTTTGAACTAAAATATAAATTTTAAACTAATAACATACACTTTTAGTCATACTAGGAATATTTTATATCATATTGAGGTGTGGTTGATTCCTAATTGTCAAAAATGACTTATGGATTTTTTCCTAAAGTATCAAACCAATCTTAATGTGTTTTATCTATTTTTAGTATGTGATGTGTGTTTGGAACTAAAATGTCAATTTTAGATAAAAAGATATACTTGGAGTCATACCAGACACATCTTGCGTCAGATTGATGTGTGGTTGATTCACACACATCATAAATGACTTAAGGATTATTATTCTAAAGTATAAAAACAATATAAATGTGTTTTCTCTATTTGGAGTATGTCAAGTGTTTTTTACTAAATTTTCAATTTAAACCGAAAACATGCACTTTGAGTTATACCAGTCGCATCATGTATCGATTTAATATGATACTAGTTCATACATGTCACAAATGACTTATGAATCATTCTCCTAAATTATCAAGACAATCCAAGCGTGTTTGATTTTTTAGTGAGTGACTCATGTTTTAAACTAAAATGTCAATTTTAAACTGATAATAGACACTTCAATTCATACCCAGAACGCCGTGTATCAGATTAAGGTGTGAATAATTATTACATATCAAAAATTAATTTTATATAATTTTTATAAAGTATCAAAATATTCCAAATTAATTTTAAAAGTTTTTATTATGTGACAAGTGTCCTAAACTAAAATGTCAATTTTAAATAAAAAATACACTTAGAGTCATACTGGTCACACCGTGTGTTGGATTGAAATTTGGTTGATTCCTACATTCTATAAATGACTTAATAATAATTTTACTAAATTATCAAGAAAATATGAATGATTTTTCTTGGTTTTGAGTGTATCAAGTGTCTTTTGGACTAAAATCTCAATTAAAAAGAAAAAAACACACTTTGAGTCATAATAGTCACATCGTGTGTTAGTTTGATGTTAAAATGATTCCTATATCTCACAAGTGACTTATGAATCATTATTCTATAGTATCAATACAATCCAAGTGTGTTTACTCAGTTTTCAATGAGTGATACACCTTTTTAACTAAAATGTCAATTTTAAACTCATAACATAAACATTGAGTCATACCAGACACATTGTGTATCATATTGAGGTGTGGATAATTCCAATAGGTCATAAATTACTCATGGATCATTTTACTAATGTTTAAAAAAAATATAAATTTGTTACTTAGTTTTGAGTATGTGACATGTGTTTTGAACTAATATGTAAATTTTAAACTAGAAACATACACTAAGAGTCATACCAGGAACACCGTGTATTGGATTGAGGTGTGGCTGATTGCTATATGTCCCAAATGTCTTATAAATAATTTTCATAAATAATTAAAAGAATCTAAACTGGTTATCTCAATTTTGAGTATGTAATGTGTGTTTTGAAAAAGAATGTCAGTTTTAAACTAAAAACATAAAATTTGAGTCATATTTGGAATAACCATAATCTGTTCTATTAGTTTGTTTCAGTCACTGCAAAAACATTAAGAAAAATAAGTAATTTTTTATATGTGCTTTGATAGTGAAATATTATTCTATATAGACTAATAATTATTCACTTTTATTATTTTTATAGGATTATTATGTTCATGAACTATCCCCATTCCATGAATTTGATGACATTTAAACATCACCCTATTATGTCAAACCTTTTTTAAAATATAAAATAAAAGGTATAACTTGAATTTTAATTTGTAAAATGTTGCATGTAGTTTATTTCAAAGTGATAAATTTCATCATGTGTGGTCAGTTTGTTGGGTATTCAATGCATTGGATATAAAAAATAAATCTTTAGAGTATCTAAACTGATTCCATTAAGTATCCAATGTTGTGTACAAGAAAAAAAGTAATAAGTAATGAAAGGAATGAAAATACATTTTATATGATTAAATTGAGGATTTTTACCCATGTATCATGGGTATTAAGAAGAGTATTTCATCTATAAGTTTTATTTCAAACATTGCATCTAGTTTTTCTATTATTACTTTATATTACTTTCATTCTAATAATAATTTTTGTGTAGAAATGATGTGGGGATTAATGGGTCCAATTTTTTTTTTCACAGAGATTTCCCTTCAAATAGTATTGGTGTATACATATGAAAAAAAATATGAATAGTATTTAACTATAATTAACATAGTAAATCATCTATTAGAAAAAAATATTAAAACACACCTCATTTATTAATTTACAACTAATACTCCTAGCCATTCATTCTTGTGGATTTCATTTACATTCTAAAGACTAAGATAGTTTGTAATGGAATCAATGTACATTGGTTCTTAAAAATAAATTATGATAGTATCACTACTTTTTAATGTTGAATCTATATAAACATTAAATGATAGTAAATACAAAAGTTAAACAAACTAGGTAAAGGTACCTTCTGATTGATTGGTTGATCCTTTAAATCATTTTGATTTTATTTTATATTTCACCCCTTCCTATTCTGCGTTTATAATAAAATTATCCAGTTCGGTCCTTTTTTATTAATTTATAAAGGTTTTGAAAAAAATTAAATTGTAAAGGAATACCTCCTTATCGACATGTTTTTTACAAGATCAAATGACCATGCTATGAATGTTAAATTAGAAATATCAACCATATTAACATCCATATCATCAAGTGCAACATGTAGCTCAACGACCGTCTCATGAGTTTTGAGAATCCCAACTCTCACATGACTTTTAATAGTTGTTATTTATGTAGAAAATATCTTTGGATATTGTACTTTGTACCCTTCACAATAAGGTGATGGGTGGGTGATGATAGATATAAATCACAATCATATTCATCCTATAGAATATCTGTAGTAAAATTCTATCAATGTTTGTCTGATTCACATTTAACATAAATAGTTATATAAAATTGATTACCTCTTGTAAGGTATCCCTTTCAGGGGAATGGATTGCCTCAAAGATACTGGGGGGGGACTTCATGTAGTGTTTTTTGCTGTGTTTATTATTCTCTTTTATTCGTTCACATAACATTTTCTAACAACTTAGACTTCAAATTTTGTTTTTCTTTTAGAATAGCTAATAATGATTTATCTCTTCTATTTTCTTATCTTTATCCCCATACTCATTTCTTTTCTCAAAAAATGTATGGGGTGGCACCCCAAAACCTGCACCTTGTATGTAGAAATATTTTTATAGATTCTTTAAGGAAAATGATATTAGTCATTCATCAGGTAAAACTGATGATGATTCTTGTGTCTAATTTGGATAAAAAAAATAGGAAAATAAGTAATCAATTTTATGTAATACTGATTTAATGTAATTTTTTATTATTTAATACTTACACATGATTACCATAATTTTTTGTGTGTTTTTATCTATTAGAATACCATCTTTATTTACATAAGCCTCCTTCCATAGAACATGACATGGGATTGAAGTGGATTTAGATTTTGATTCATCAATCTTCATATAAACAAAGGAATATAATTATGTTGTTGTTTCATGTCACATAAAAGTATTGTTGTAGATTTAAAATGTATACCATTTTTTTTCACATGAGGTGTACCCCATCCTTGCTTTACAGTAAGGGTATGTTGGTTTTTCTGCACGCTGATTATTTTAAACACACGGTTGCTATTTCGTAAATTATCAATTATTAATCAAAGTAATTAATACATGCATTTTCAAGAAATGTATTACCAATAATAATATACCAAAAAACATTTCTTCTTACAAAAACCAATAAATGCATTCAACATTTGTTAGTTTATCAGTTGTGCATACATCTATGGTTAGTGTGGGTTTATTTTCCCTTTATAATATTTGATATGATACTTCATAAGAATTGTTTGAAATCTTATGTGAGAAATTATAGCGATCATTAATAAAAATTTAATTCGGTAGTCATCTAATATAAATGTACTCTATAAAGAATAACGATGAATAAATTAATATCCCATTATTTTGTTTTTTAGTAAAATAAAGAAAGTATATCATAATTTTAACATGATATCTTCCAAAATTAGTGCATTAATCACATGAACAACATTGTACCATGAATCTACATCAACCGAAACATCTATTAATGTGGTGATCCCAATGTATCTAATGAATGTGGTCTTATTGGGGTTAATAGGATGGCCACATGCATTCCATCTGATATAAAATTTAATTCCTTCTTTTCTCACCTTAATAATTTTTTAAACACCATCATTCTATGAAAATACTAATTTTTTGGTATACAGGTTGTTCACCATCTACAATTTCATTATCTTCAACATCATCAATATGTTGTTCCTCTGGATTTGTAGCATCATCATATGCAGATACTTGTTGCTTCTCTACATTGGGTGAATCAACATGTTGAAAAACTAGTCATTCCTCTAGATTGGGAGCATCAACATGTTAATAATTCATTATCTATAGAATTTGTTGAATATTTAATTTCGATTATGTAAATGTAGTAGTGAATAGATAATAATATGAGGTAATGTAATTTATATTAAAAAAATATAACATGATTATTGAACTTTATATTTCTTAATGTTTGAATGGATTCGAACCATCTATTGAGTATATAAATCCCCTCATTGTGGTCTACTATAACATATAAGAACATGTATGCATTGGGACCACCTTGAAAAGATTGAAACATCCCAATGAAAGGGTCTTTCATAGTTGAGTGGATATCTAAAACTTCACTGGTTTTGGTAAATAATATAAAAATTTCACATTTTTATTTTATTGTATCTGGAACATAAAATACATATACCACTTGTGATTCCATTATAAACGGTTTCTCTTTGTACCATACCTTACTGAAGTCCACTTTCATGAATCTCAATTCATCAATTTTAATATCACTCATGTTATCAACCCAATTTTATTGAAAAATCAGCACTTTGAATGTTTTATAATCAACATCCCATACTTTTTTATGATGAAAATGTATGACATATTCACATAAATTATATTTCTTTCCTTGGTACCAGATAAATGCATCTCTTCATCCACTAGTGTAAATCCGCTATTTTTCATGGTACTATGTTTATCGTGTTCATTTTTATAGAATGTATATCAATTAATTAAATTATAATTATAAGATAATACATGAAAAATTGGTATTATGGCTATCCATAAAAATAAATTTAAAATTGAAACTAGATTTATAGTTGAATCCTTAAAAATATGTTCTGGAAACCATCCTATAAATTGTTGATTATGTGAATTTGAGATGAATCTTGCAGACATTGATTTATTCAAATGACTAAGAATTACTTTGTGGGTTTCAACCTATGGAACAACCACTAAAATATTTTAAAAAACATAAAGGTGATCTAGGTCCAACTCATTAATAGTAATTACGACAACATCTATTACATAAACTTCTTTACCCACAAGCTGCTTGATGTGATAAAATTTTGGTAGACTAATGATTTCCACACTGGATAGGTAGTCGATTTATAATTCAATGGATTCCTAAAAAACATATCGCTCTATAATACAAGCTACTATCCGACTTCAATTTTTAATATACCCTTCAAAATATTCATATACCATTCAATGGGGTACATATATCTATAATATACCAAATCAAATAGTCAAATATATTTAACAAAGTGAACCATCAAGTTAACCATTATGTCAAATAATAATAACAGGAAGAACATCTCTGATTCACATAATATGATAATGGTTTAATTTTCCATAGATGGAAATTTTTCCGAGCATATACTTTTTTTCATATAATATTTAAAATGAAATATATATTGGGTAATTTATGAAAGTAATTTTTGGAAAAAATGAAAAGTAAATCTATGTGAATTAGATCTTACATAAAAACATGACATTAATTTGATTAAGACCCATTAACATTAAACTAGTTATTAATATGATAATATTGATATTTTATAAATACCCCAATAGAACCTTTACATCATTAAATAAGTTGAAAAACTAATATATCTCTCTCATATAAAGAGTATAAGAATTTGGAGGAAGATAATTTCATCTTTCATCCTTCACTGGTGCCAAGTATTCTTGTATCCCCATGTCAATCATGTCCAACAAATACTTAATTTCATCCTTTTTTTTCTAGGCGATTTCAGTATTGTTCTATTAACAGTATCACATACATTTTTTTCTAGATTTATAACATCAAGAAAATTTTTGATGTAAAAAGAGTTCTAACATTTTTATTTAAAAAAATTGATCTTTTTTACCAACCATTTTTATAAGGGTTTTCAAGGAAGGTTTACCAAAATTAGTGCCCATATATTTTATTTTCTCAAAACATTGATCACATATTAGTGAAGATATTGTTGTACCTTCTACTAAAACTCCCATTGAATGATATCATCAAAGATAATTCTCCATGCCATAAGGGAAAAAATATTTGATTTCCTAGAAGCACAGTCTTCGATGAATGTTCAAATCTAATTGAGTGTGTACATTGTCCACAAATGGGACACCATTTAGTTCCTTTAATTCTAAATCCTAAAAAATTTCCATAATTAGGGGAGTCATTTATCATTCCATACAACATGGATCTCAACATGAAATCATCATTTTTTTAAGAATAATACAACATAACACCTGGATCCCACTATAATTTCAAATCTTCAATCAATAGAGCCAAATAATCCTCAATATCATTACCTAGTTGTTTTGGTCCTAATATAAGTAGATATAACATAATATATTTTTGTTTCATGAATAATGAAAGTGGAAAGTTATAATTTACCGACATAACTGGCCATGTAATATAAATTTTGATTTGAAATGTAAAAGGATTCACTCCATCTATAGATAGCACAAGACAAAGGTTTCTCATGTAGTTTTCAAATTAATAATACTCATGATCAGTTTTCTTACACTAAGGTGAGTTTTTCAAGTGATGAATTTTCCCATATTTATTTCTTTTATCTATGTGCCACATCAATTAACTTACAATCTCCTTAATTCTATATAGGCGTATAAACCTTGGAATGATTGGAAAGTACCATACAAATCTTGTAGGATCTGATTCATCTTTATTGTATCAAGATGCACCATAATTTGGGAATTGTTTAGTGAATCATGGACCTTTCAAAATAGTATACAATCATTTAAACTAGTATGTATTCTTTTAGGGATCATACCCATTGAATGAAAAATTCATTTAATATCATATATTCAAAAAGGAAGATCATTATCTTTTGGTATCATATCATTCAAGAGATAATTTAATTCATTAAAGCGGGAATCACTCCATCTATTTCTATCTTTTACATTATATAGCTTCAATATGGCCAAAAATGATGTATAGTTATAAAAAACAACATAAAATTCTATCTTATCACAACTATTTAAATTCTAATAAAATTTTGGAAAATCATGAAGTGTATCTTCAACCACAGTTTTCATTTACTCAATACGATCATCATCATCATTCACACCTGTAATCATATCCTCAATGCAGTCTTTAACATTGTTCGCACTTTTAATCCTATCAGATGATCCATAAAACATAGTGCTATCCTAGTCACTTTATTCTTTCATTTCCCCCATGTTTAGTCCAATATTTATAACTTTGATCAAATTTTCGACACATCAAGTGTTTTAACAACTCCTTTGGATTAATTAATCTTGAATAACAATAGCATAAAAATAGAAAAAAGATTTGATAAGGGTCATATGCATGATATTTTGCAAACTTGAGGATCTATTTTAGCCCATAATCATACTCTTTTTTATACGATTGACATTCATCCATTTTCAATTCATACCCATCCTATTTTTTTCACTGATATTAATATTTAACAAAATAAATAAATAAAAAAAGTAATAATTTTGAACCAATAAAAGGTCATTCTTAAAGAATCATTTTAGATACATGAATCCATTATTCTATGATAATAAGAGCTTAATGATGTGTATTGAGATGGATTTTTTGGTGGTGGAAATAATTGAAGGAAAGGAATGTGTGATATATATAAAGTAATAGGGAATATAATTAAATTTTCATATATTTTAAAACACATAGATCAAGGATGGTTTCTTTAAATTTTTAGGTGGGAGTCAATAAGAGGGGTGAGTTGATGTTTATTCATTTATTCACTTTGTACCTAGTGTCCCAGGTGGTGTTCTAGTGATAGGATTATTATGAGCCTAATTTGATCTTTTTTTTTTGATGAAAATTTTGATAGGGCCCAATCACATGGTCTTGAGAACCTAATGTTTAAAGAAAATATTGAATTTAATTGGGATTTTATGAATAAAATTGTGGGTCTGTCTCAATAGGATGAACCAATAAAGTTAACTAGTAATCAATATCCACATGATGGCATAAATAAATCCAATTTTGTTCAGAATGGATGCAACTAGGTCCCAGATCAAGAACAAAATGCAAAGAAAGAATCACAAATCAATAATTTATGTTAAATGACACAATATTTTTTTTAAATAAATTGGATGCATACTAAGGGTAGAGGTTCAATAAAATAGAATATGAATAGGAGTAATATAGGAAATATGAAAAAAGTCGCATTGTTTCATTTGTTTCTTTCCAAACCACCCTGATTTTGGGGTGATTTGAAACATTAAATTGGGGAGAAACCTATTTCTCTGGGTTTCTACCTGAAGGATTTCACTCCATACAACATAACAACTCTAAATAGGGGAAATAAGTTCAAATCACTCCATTTAATTTTCTTTCTCTCCAAATTTACACTATCAAACGAGCTATTAAGGTATTGGAAACAAATTTTTCATGTAATTTAGATAGCATCATGATGTTCTCATTTGTGTCACGACCAAGCTATGAAAATAAATCCATTTCGAAGGCAATGGATGCCGGGAAAGTTCCAAGATTTATCGAAGAGGATCTTGAACGATGTGAAGGTGATGATAAGTAATATCATACGATGTAATATTGATTAAATTTGAGTAGAAATAATAACATACCTTAGGTTTTAATAGGATCGATTCATCCGAGAAGTTTTAGGGGAAGCGGTGATAGAGGTTGACTTTCAAGAGAGCTTGAATGGGGTGAAGAAGAAAGCTCGATTAGGGTTTATTTTTTCTATAAATGTGGTGACAGGAATTGGTCACCCAATTCATAACCCAAATAAATTTATTAAAATAAAAAGAAACAATACAAGCATAAAGTGTAATGAGATTACCTCAACAGGGGTTGAGGGTAGTACAATAAGATCAAGTTTCATAAAGAAAGATTGAAATGTCATATCATCAATAAGTCCATGATCTCTATAAAGGGAAGATGCTTGAAAGATGTGTTCCAAGTGAATCCTCTCTATAATAACCACATAAGTTTTACGTGAGATTTTGAAGTAGTAAAAGAAAACCCTTCTGCAATGCTGCCTGAAATGAGCTCAATATACATTCTTTAGACATTGAGTATGTCCAAACAGATCAATGAAATCTGGTAAGAGAAATATGTTCCAAGCGAATGGGAAACACTTGTATTGTTCTGCAGTATGTTGAGCATGATATAGATCACATCTTGGTTCTTCAGAAAATCAAAACTTTGAAATTTATATCTTTATATTTCACCCCTTTTCTCGTTTGGAAGTTCCATTAACCTAGGAAAATATCCATCCCTGTTCTGATAATTTGAATCTTTTTGGGTCATATGTCCAAAAGATTCATAACATGTATAGATCTGGTCAGGCATAAGACTAGAAATAATGGTTTGATGTCCTAAGTGAAGATTAGATACAGAAGTTTCCCTTTCATTAAGTTGAACAATAAAATATTTTTTCCTACACTTCTGAACTATATTTAAGGAAGTGCCACATGCCATATCCTGAACCCAGAAACCCAAAATTTTCAAGAAAGATGATGTTGAATGCATCATCCAGGAAGCATCCATCAGATCTGGCTAGAAACAGATCAACTACAAAGGTCTGAAAAAGGAGAAAACAGGCAGAAAAAGCTAACTCAAAGATTACCAGAAAGAAAAACGTTAAATCGGTAAAAATAATTCCCAAGGTATATCTTTAAAATTAAACTCATGATCCTTCTTATATTCATCAACCATCCTGATGAACGTGCGTTTCACAATTTTAAGATAGATCTCAGCTAAAATATCACCATTGTTGTATTTTTGGAATGTAATTTCATCCTATTCATCCATCCATGCACTGTCTGCTTCACTCACATCATCCACAATCTTATAGGCATCTCTGTACACAAGATGAGTTTTTTCATCATATTCCTCCTCCAAAAAGTACCGATAATGATGAGTTTTATCAGTGCTAAAATAATTTTTGCTGATAAAACATATCTTCATCAGCTCTAAAAAAGTGCCCATAAAGAAATATCTATAGACACTAAAATGCACTGATAAAACCTATCTTTATAAGCACTATAATTAGAGTTCTGATAATGATTTTTATCAGCTTTTATAAATAAAATACAAAATATTAAACAAATATATATTAAATATGAAAAAATTATAAAAAATGTAAAAAATATTTTACATTATTAATGAATATGTAATCTTATATATATGAATGCCAAAATTGAGAAAAATTAAATAACTAAAAATGAAGAGAATTCTGAAATATTAAACAAATGGATAAGTATTATTAATTAAAAAAATTATTAAAAAAATAAAAAATGGATATATATTAAAATGAAGATGAATACATATTGAAAATATTAAAACATAGTAAATAAATATGTATAAATAAATATTATAAAATGATTAAATTTCTAAAAAAATTATAAATAAATATTAAAAATGAATAAATAATATTAAATGAAATAATATTAAAAATGAAAAAAAATAAAATTTAATAGATAAAAACTATTAAAAAGAATAAATATGTAAGATTAATTACATTAATTGTAAGCACATACAAAAATAATGAAATTAACAAAAAACACATTAAAATGCATAAATTTTATAGATCTAAAACATTTTAAAAAATATTACAACTTAATAAATAAAATTGAATAAATATTAATCATATAAATTAAAAATATTCTAAGAGTATTAAATATTCGAAAATAAATATGTATTGTTTGTAAGATTAACTACATTGGTAGTAAACACATACAAAAATGAAGAAAACACTAGAAAATAATTTTAAATAAATTATTTATATAAATTTCAAACATTTTAAAAATATTATAGCTTAATAAATATAATGGAATAAATATTAATAATATAAATTAAAAATGTATTAATAATATAAAAATTTAGTAAATAATTATGTATAAAAAATATTAAGAATTGAGTAAATCCAGAAAATAATAAAAATAAAGAAATATTAAAAATGAATAAATAATATTAAATGAAAAACTTTAAAAACAAATAAATAAAATTGAATATATTCTAAAAATATTGAAAAAATTGAGCTAGATACATTAACTACATTAATTAAAGACACATAAAATTGAATAAAAATGAATATATAGATATTATTAATTATATAAATAAACAAATAATAAAATATAATTATATTTTCTTCAAAAATATTAAAATTAAAATGCATTATTAGGAATAAATTATATATATTTCAATCATATTAAAATATTGAAACATAATAAATAAAAATGAATAAATATTAATCATATAAATTACAAACATTTTGAAAATATTAAAACTTATTGAATAAACATGTATAAATTTTAAAAAATGTATAACCTCTAAAAATATTGAAAATTAATAAATATAAATTTTTAAAAAATAATATTAAATAAAATAATATTCAAAATATATAAATAAAATTAGAAAATTTAAAAATTAACTATTTAAGATAAAAAATTATTAAATAATTCATTAAAATAAATTAATTATATAAATTTCAAGCATATTTTAAATGCTAAAACTTAATAAATACAAATGAATAAATATTATTCATATAAATTATAAACATATTGAAAATATTACATAGTAAATAAATATATGTATAAATAAATATTATAAATTGTTAAATTCCAACAAATATAAAAATCAATAAATATTAAAATTTAATAAATAATATTTAATGAAAGAATATTAAAATGAATAAAAAAATTAGTAGATAAAATTATATTTAAAAAATGAATTCATAAGATTAGCTACATGAATTGTAAACATGTATAGAAATGAAGAAAATATTAAAAATACATTTAAATAACTTAATTTTATAAATTTCAAACATTTTAAAAATATTACAACCTAATAATTAAAATTGAATAAGTTCCAAAAATATTATATATAAAAAAAATTCATTAAATGTGAAATAATATTATAAATATTAATAGTATATTCCATACATACACATATACACATATCATATACATACACAAACACATGCATATATGTACATCCCACATATGGACATAGATAGAAATATATAAATTCAAATATCACAAATTAATATATTATATTTATATTAATTGTATATTTTTTAAAATTAATACATATAATTAAACATTAATTTTTTAATATGAATATGATAATTTTATATATATTAATAATATTTTTTATTAAATTTTTTACGAATATTTTATCTGTGTCAGGAGAAGTGCTAATAATGTGTAAGCTTTATCAATGCTAAAAATACACTGACAAAGGGTATACATTTATCAGTACTTTTCTTAACACTGATAAAAGTAAAATTTATCATCACTTTTAGCTAGTGTTGATAAATGTTCTCCTTTTATTATCACTTTATATTTAGGTTTGATAAAATTTAGTCGTGTATATCATGCAATTTGTGGTAGTGTGGGCCTCTAGGTCATTTAAGATTATTCTACCTAGAGCTGCTTCACTTGGGCTTGGTAATTTGGGCCATGTAAGTTTCCTTGGGAATTTGAACCACTAGGACTCTGGGATACTTGAAGTGTTGTAGGTGACATGATGTTTCTAAGAAAATGTATTGACACATTTGGCAGGTAGTACAACACGGTTCAGGAAAGTGTCATCGGGTGGGAGACCTCAAAATAGAGATTGGTGTGCGGAAACCCATCACTCAATCATTTATCTTCATTCCAATGAGGGACATATGGGTATCTATCCATGTGTATTTCTACACAGTGTCTCAAATAGATGGTGTGGAACATCAGTTTGATGGTATAGTGGGGACCACACAAGCATTGTCAGGTGGGTAGATCAAAAGTGAGATGGGCATGTTGGAACCTATCATCTGATCCTCCCCAACACACTAATGCCAATGTGGGTTGCAGGGGTACCCTGACACATTGAATCAGACCACCATTATGAAACTCTCGATGGGGGTGGGGGGGGGTGCGATGTAGTATCATTAAATAGAAACACGAGTGAAGTAGCTATGAAGGGGGGGGGGGTGAGACGTTTGACTATTGTTTAATAAGAAGCTTACTAACTCTTGGGACTTCAGGTAATCTCCTTCATGAGGGGTGTAATCTAGGTCCACAGTTCACTAGTTCCTTTAGATCATATAAGGGCCTCTAGGCCATGTATTTCACAAGCCTATGTGCTTCAGGGCTCACATGCTATATATTGGGTTCCCTCTCAACCAAGTTTAAAAGTGGTTTTCCTTTTTTGTCTTAATAAATTAGGGTTTGACCATCAAACTCTTTAATACTAATATATAAATATGTGTGTGTCAATAAACAAATATATAATTATGTGTATATTCTAATATATGTAAATAAATACATATATGTAAATATTTGTCTGTGTTTGTGAGAAATATAAATGTGTACTCATGTGTGTTAATATGTGTGTACATGTGTGTACGTGTGTGTATGTGTATGTTAATAATGTGTAAATACATCATATATAAATGTATTTTTATAAATACTTTATTATCATTAATATAGTATATAAACATATTTACAATAAATATTTATAAATTCATTATAAAAAATTTATATCTAAATATACAATTATAAGAAAATATTTAAAAATATATATGTGAATATATAGACAAATAAATATATATGTAAATATGTATAAAATTTATATATAAATATACAATATTTAAACATAATTTTAAAATGTATTTAAAAATCATTATATAAATGTATATAATTATATGAAAAAATATATAAATAAAAATAAATCATGTATATATATAAATTTATATATCATAAAATATTAAAAATATTAAAGGTGATGTAGTAAAGGCCTTAGTCCTAGAAGGTAGAGGTCAAGGGTTTGATTTCAGGCATGAGCAAGGCTGAAGTGCATGAAAATCACTAATAAAGGGGGTGTAAAATGTTGATGGGTGTGGGAGGTGTGCTCAAGTAAGGATGCAAGGTGGCTATGTAGGGGGGGAATATAGCATTGATAGGGGTTAGAGAGATTATAAAAGGGGTGGGTAAAAAGAATTTTTTCTATTTTTTTTTGAATTTTATCATCCCAAAATAAAAGATTTGATAAAGTCCACCTTTATTTGCACTGAAAAATGTCATATAATTTTAAGGGAAATTCATTTGTCAATGATTTTTAACATTGAAAATGATCTTTATAGAACTTTTGAAAGTTTGATCTGTAGTAGTTCCCCCACCTTCCACACCTTTCCTTGGATCCTATTGGTTACTCCACCCTAACCCTATTCCCCCATCATATTTTTTAAAACTTTTTCATGTTTTATAAAATTATCATATCTTCTATTATTTTCTCAAACTATTCATAATAACTATGATAGATTTTGTTTTTGTATTTTTTTCATGTATTTCTATTTTAATTTTTAAATTACATACATATCAATTCTAGAGATGAAAATGGCAAGTTTTTATTAATAAAAAAGGAAGTATGTGGGGTGAAAAGCATATGGATTCTAAGATTTTTTGTGTGTCTGTGTTTCAAATTATATTTCTATAGATATATTTTTTGAGAAATCAGAATGTATTCCAATCAGGATTAATATATCATTCATTTATTGAACAATTTTATGTTTGCATATTTATTATTCACTTCTACCATATTCTCTCTATACTGTTCTATTGAATAGTGGAAGTAAGCAAGTTGGATTAAATAATTAGTTTGAATAACAATAAAATTTTGTTAATTGTTTTCATTTTAATGTGTTTGTTAGCATCTAAAATTTGTACACTCATTACTTAAAAATATAAGTGTTTATATCTTCCCAATGTGTAATTAACTTTATTATATATATTAATAATAAATTAATTTAATTTTAAACATTAAATTTTTAAGTTTTTCCCTTAAGTTCTGATCTTGAATTTAATTTCAATTAAGAATCTAAATTTTCCAAAATATTGAAATGTTATTTATTTAATTATTATCTAGTTAACGTTGATATTATTTTTTCCCACTTATTTCAATGATTTTATTCTATCATGTTCTATTTTTTCACTTATTAAGTTGTTTTTTAATATAAGTATTACTAGATTGCATAAGGGTTTAAAAATGAAAATTATTTTAGGAAAATGATTTATTTTTTTAAATATAATGTAAATATTTTATAGAATGGATCCTTAATATATTGTTTTTTTCTTTTTGATATTTAAATCTATGATTTTTTTGTTGGGTTTGACCCATATTTGAAAACCGTTTTCTAACCAAGGAATTAGATCCAAAAGAATAATAAATTTTGATGGTCTAATTTTCTATGGATCATATGAGAATAGGGAAGTGATGTATATGAAGTTAAAAAGTCCTAAAGTTATGCAGATTGGATGATCTGATGATGACAGAAAAAAGTGATCATATGAAGTTAACCCTTGACCACTTCAGATGGAGGTAGTGTGGAAAATGAAAACAACTTATGAGAAAGTATCTTTTGGGAATGTATGAGTAAAATGATCATATATTCAAGTAATCTCATGAGAGTTTCAGAAGTGAGAATTTGAACCAAAAGATTGAGTTGGGGTGGTGGAAGTCTTTGATTGAAATAATTGCATTCCATAGAGATTGGATCTCATCAACTTCACTCGGAAAAGATAGAAAGGCAGTAGAGGCTGGTTTCATAGTATAACATCTATTATTTTAGTATCATGGATCACTTATATTATGTGTTCTCTCAAATATTGTAATCATATTCTGAAACCTTTAATAAAAATTAATGTGACATTCCCATTGTGAATTAAGAATCACATCTAAACCATAATAATTTTGTTCTTATTTGGTCTTTGTTTCTTTTGATCATTGTCTTTTGAAGATCTTGTATGTGTGTGTTCATGAGTTTTCACATTCTGTTGTGGTGATTTGTATGTGTTATCTTCCAAGTTTTGGACACCTTATCATGGGCTCATTTTCCAGTAATTCATTTTCACATTTACAAATTTATGTGGGTATCCTCTAAAGGATTTTCAGAAGATAGTTGTGATCCCAAAAAGTGGTATAAGATCTTCAGCTGGAATGTTTTATATGGTTAAACCCTAGTGAAGGTGATTCTGAGCATGATTTAGTAGCACATTTTTTCCTTTTCCTTATATGATATTTTTTGGTATGTAGTTCCTAATCCTTATTATGAGTTTCAAAATTTATCATGAGTTAATTAATTTTTAGAGAAATGGAGTTGGATGAGAATAAGGATTGGATGGTGAAGTTTGAATAAACAAATTTTGGGTTTGGGATAATTTAGATGGAGGTATGTCTATTCCAGAATGACCCTGATCTTGTAGCATTTTGGGTGTAGAGGAAGTACCTATGGTTGGAATTAAATTAAAATTCTTTTAATTTAGAGTTTCTTGAAACCAAAAATAGAGGATCTTTCACATTAAATTTATAATTATTTTACTTCGATCTAAAAATAATAATTACACCTTCTTAGGATACTTTCTTCAATGATTTTTTGATCTCCCAAAATCCCTTTTAGATTACCTTCATTTCACTTTAAGGATTAATGTTTAAAATCCATCTAGTAGTGATCCACATGTGCTCTTTTAATCATTGAGTGATGCCAATTTATTTTTGATTGCTAGCATGGTGAATCAATTGTATTATATTGTTCATATTGATTACTTCAAGATATCACATCAAGATCATTTTGGATTGAATGAGTTATTCACATTCTTAAGGGGAAGAGAGGAGGAATTTTAGAGATTGAGAGAGAAAGGGAGAAGTTCGTTGTGCACAATGATTCTCTATTCTCAATTTTTGATTAAACATACACAATAGAAAGAACCATATACTTATAGAGATAGGGTTTAGGTTAAAATATTATTTAATTGCGTACCATACCTTAAATAATATTATAATCATTATTAAACCTAATGACACATAATAATAATAATAATAATAATAGTAATAATAATAATAATAATATTTTAGGTAATGCGCTAACTTTCAAAACAACCAATATTATTTTATTGACTTGTAAATCAATATTTATCACCAAATGTAGTCATGGTTTGTTTGAACTCCTCGATATTTATTGAATACTTGAATAAATATTTAATTAAATATTTCATTCATCAATAAATATTTTTGATTAATAAAATTTTATGAAAATTATTCATTGGTCCTGAGAATAATCTTTATTATAATAATTAAAATCAAATTTAATTTAATCAAGATCAATAGAAACACTTAGCGTGTGACCCTCTAGAATTATTTCTCATTGGCATCAGGTGCAATTTTCAAAAGTCCAAGATTAATATCTAGTAATGGGTTAAGACACCCAAGAAAAAGAAATTAATTTCCCAATGTTAACAAACACATAAAAATGATCACTATGTATTATAACCCCTTTGTCATAATATCTAATCAAGTAGGTTTCACATCTATTTCATCAACCTATATGTTTAATACTTCTTTCTTTGAATATCTAAAATAAACACATCATTGTACCATGGACAAGGAATTTAATGCGATGGTTATATTCCAATCAATGGGTTGAGATATAATCTTCCATAAGGATGTAAGGGACAAATCCTTCTTTGGATTATCCATTAATAACATGTCATTCGTGACACACCCAATGTAACCTACTTCCCACCAATATATGGCGTGGTGGTTTTGGTCAGTAAATATAAGTGCATGAGTCATGACATGGATCAATGATGATCTTAAATTATAATAATCATTACACATGCTCAAAGAAAGGAATATCCTATAATGCCAAAACATACAGAATTCCTACTGATGGGACTGTTCTCATAATCTTATATATTGAAGATTACCAAGTGTGAAATTCATAAGAAGAATCCTCATCTACTTAAGAGTAATAAAACCTGATAGTAATATTATATGTGTCATTCATAGAATGTTATCCAACCATAGAATTGTATTTAATAATATCATCATTACGGGGAACTTCTAAAAACTTATCAATGCAGTAGATACCCAGGGACATTATTACATTAAAGTTATACAGAACAATTAAAAATATATAACAAGATATTTTATTAATATTCAAATCATTGAATATATATATATATATATTCAAAGTACAAATTTTTGGTTCTAGGAAACCAACTCCAACAGATCTTCCATTGATGGGTACCTAGATAGAAGTGATGAAGAATAAAAAATGGGAGAGGCTAAATAATAAAACACTGAGGTTGATGTAGATTTCATTACCTAGAACATTTACTATAACATCTTAGAAGTAAAAAATATTTCAAAAGATATGAATATACTCATTAATATGTACAAGAATCCATCAACAATGAACAAGGTGTTCCTTTGGAGAAGTTTGTTTGGTATGAAGATGTTGAAAGGTAATTAGAAATTGATAAGTCTAACTTGGATTTTACACACATTAGGTACTTGATATTGAATTAAGAACTTCATCAGAAGTATATCCCAATATCTTTTGGAAACACCTATAGTGAAAAAGGAAGGGAGCTATTCGTAGTATAAAGGAATCATAAGAAGGGTAAAGGAAGAAGAATCTGAAGTAAGAGAAACTTAGTGGAATATGGACTCACATGTTATAATTATGGGATGAAATGTCACCCAGATAAAGACTACAATGAGCGGTGAGAGAATTCCAAAAGGAATTCTTCTATAAGTGTATTTGTTAATAATGTATCCAATGATAAGAGTGGTCTACTATTGAGTGCCACAAGATCACATTAGTCTTGGATTATAGACTCTGGAGATTAATTTCATATAAAATATAAGAGGGTAGTATAAAGAACTATACATATACAATATATGCCAAGGTTAATTAATTATATGATCAAACTCTTGATATGTTGGGAAAGGGTGACGATTCCATTTGAATAAAGAATAATTTTGATAGAGTTAAAAGTCATGAAACACTTCTCAAGATTAAGGAAGAACTTAATTTACATTGGATACTTAGAAAATGTATGTTTTTTTAAAACATTCATTGATGGAGTGTAGAAAATATCATGTGGTTACCTATTTATGGATGAAAGAGTGATTGATGGAACATTATACCACATTAGGATTTAAGAAGTTATGATGCATTATGAAGAAGTAACTTCCAAAAAGTTACAACATGACCATTTGGTTTAATTGAGTGAGAATTAGATGAATGTAATAACCTGACCTCATCCATGGGATTGGGGAGAGATGAGAAGTCACTAACATTAGGTTGCATTCCCCAAACACAAAATGTTAGCAATAAATTCCAAGGGTTTTACAAGAAAGGGTTAATACATTTTACCTTTTTTACACACACCCAAAAACACACATATACAACCAAAAAATATACAAAACCCAATACAAATATATATATGATGTTTGATTAAAACCAATAACTCAAAGTATAACATGAAAAATAATCAGAGTAACAACCGAAAAAATAAACTAGAATAAATATGACTCCAAAATAAAGTAAGAATCAAGCATAAAGGTGGAACTGCTACTGACTCCCTAGAACACAACCGACTATTAAGATTTATCTCCAATATCCATGACAACTACATCAATAATCACCACTAGTTAAAAAATATCCACATTTCCTCTTTCATAGAAAACAACATCTACATACACACTAAAGTGCATATACAAGGGGTGATTAATCATACCAAGTAGACAAAAATCCAAGACTTCCCACATATTCCACTAAAAGAAGGACCAGTTTAGATCACAATTTTATCAATAAAAAGGAATAAAATCAAAGTGGTTTATCAAAAATATAGTTTTATTTAACAACAACCAAAAATATTTTAAAACTAATTACCATCCAAAATTCATGTTCTATCTCACACAGACCCATTCATGTAGAGAGATAACCACTATACCCAAGAGCAATGATCTGTCCTTAATTAAGTCATCACAAGGAGATATATCCTCTTATGTCGTTATTCTAGAACTGAGTGCCAATTATGTACCAAAAAGGCCTCATATAATGAAAATATAAACACACTCTACATACAAGATTTTCCCATGTTCTCACACTCAAAACCCATTTTTGTTTTAAGGATCTAGTAAATCATTTTATCAAACACGTTGTGGGAATCACCCATAACTTAAGATTTAATGATCAATGAGGAAGAATATTTTTTAGAAAATATTTAAAATGAGTTTTCATTTCAATGTAGAATGAATTTATCAATAAACATGTGACCCTTCACATTCTATAAATGGTGTAAAAAAGGAGAAGCTTCCTACCTCGAATATGTTTGAATTAAGAAAACTTCACATGATCTCATAGATATGAAATCTTTATTATGTTCCTCTAAAAAATAAAAAAAGGTTTGATAAAACATTGTCTGATCCCATAGACCCAACAATAAAAATTAGTTTTGGGGTTCTATTCTAGAGGTAAAAACATATCTATATTATAAGGGAAAAAATCTCTTAACTTTTGTTTTCAAGATCCAACACACAAAGAATCATTGAGAATAGTGTTTGGAAGTCAATGATTTCTAAAAATTACCAAAATTGGTCTTGGAGATTATGGGGAAAGATAATGAGACTAATTATAATCCAAGGGAACTAGAATTAAAGGGGATGGAAAAAACTTCATAATTAACCGTGTGAAAGATGAGTTCATGAAAAGAACCTTTGGAATAACTACTTACAAAAAAATTCACATTGCATCACTTAAATTATTTGAAACCTATTTATAAGGCCCATTACTTAAACATTACTTAATCTTGAATTAAGATAATAATTCACAATGAGGATCTTTTCAGGTTTAGAGCTTTAGATAATTAGGTTATAACTTATACATAACATTTTGAATATTACAAGTAGACACTTCTATTAAATATACCTTTTTTTCACAACAATAAAACTCCTTAAATAATACAAGAATTATTTTCTTGATATAAATCTTCTTGAATTAATCAATTCTATTACCCTTCCTTATACCCTGTGAAAAAATTTAAAAAACTTTGGATGAGAATAGAAATCTCAGTAAGGGTTATAAAATAAGGAAAGAAAAAAATTAGTCCATCAATACATACAAATCAATAAAATCATACTTGTAAATAATAAAACATAATCTATTTAACACACCTTATTAATTCATAAGATTTATGAATAACACATATAAATCATAAAATATAAAGGTAACTTGTGGCATTCATAACATACTTACATTGTAGCTTTCACAGCTACGTAGGGAGTTACGTTTGGAATACCCATCACAATATATTTCCTAAATCTCTTATGATAAACATTAAAACTTACCTTTTCCATGTTACACAATTCATTGGAGAGATATCTTGGTCTCAACCACCCTAGGTTTATCACAGAACCACCTGTATACATAAACAATGCCCAAGAACCATAACATAATCATAACACATAAAGGAAAGATAACATTTCCACATTGTAATCACAAGATATCAGTTTAAGATATTGACATAATCAATCCATTATCAAAACCATTTTCAATAAAAAAATACATAAAAGGGTATATGGTATTTATTTTCCTTTTAAATAACACCACGTCTTGTTGACAAAGCCAAATAACAATTAGGGAGGCAGAGATGTCATTGTTTCTGAATACGTTAAAAACATTCCTTTTATGGTTTTGTAAATTGATTCATAGATAAAATATTCCCTTTGAACTAAATTAAAAGTCAAATGGGTTTATACACTATATAAAATCAAGTCGTGTAAAAATCAAAATATGCCTCAATGAAAGGAGATTGAGACGAAGTCCCTTACCTCGTGTCCGACAAGACTCGTTCATTCTTTAATTTACTAAATAATAAACTAAATTTAATTTATACTTGATTCAAAACCTTTTTCAAGTTTATTATTACTTTTATATCACTTATTACCACATTATAAAAATTATATAATTATTTAAATTAATATCGGTATTTTTGATGATATTTTGTACTTGAGTAAAAAATGAACATGTTGTAATTACAAAATTTCCACGTGGTTAAAATTACATTATATAAATAATTGTATTAATTATTTAAATATCAAATATATCTAGTAAATATGTATTTATAATAGTCCATAACATTTGGATATAAGAAATGAAAAGCACCATTCATGGAGACAGTAAGTCGTACGTATGCATGAACACTACTTTCATTTCTTTTTCATATTTAAAGGAATGAAAACCTAATGATACATAGGTATATTATAATTCCAGTATAATATCATATTTTATATTTGTTATATAAGTTCATTAACACCATCCTCTATACATTCCATGTATGGAAATACCGAGTCATATCACTTTGAGGGGGCGATATCTTGCATATCCTCAAATGGAATTATCGTATTTACCCATTATGGAAAACATAAAGGTATGATATAAATGAAAAATAAATAATCATAGAGAAAATATAAATATATATCACATATAAATAAATTACCATCGTAATGGAAACCATGAGAGGTGGTATGGAAAAATGGAATAATCATCGTTTCGGGAGGCAGAAGTTCGCCGTACACAGAAACAGTATGTCTGTATCTATTAGCTGGAGGTGTGTAGAAGTGTAGTTTGAATACATATAATAACAAAATCGTATTATATTTAAGATACTGGTTTTATTATAAAGTAATGGAATAAAGAGAGTGTAGGTGGTTGGACAAGGAAAATAAATGGAAGAAGCTTGAGAGAAGACATTACTTTAAATCGGGTAACTCTTTTTGATTTAAGCTAAAAGGCCTTATTGAATTTCCTTATTCCAAATATAAGGCTTCCAAGTGGAATATAGGGATGTTTTGAGCTTATTTGGGAAGAGGTTAGATGATCCAATGGGTATTTATAGGTGTGATTAATGGTTAGATGTGGTGTCCTTTTATAAGAGGGAGGAGGGGGAACTTAAGGAATATCTTGAAATATTATTTTATTACAAATTTATTTTTGGTTTTAAAAGGTCCAAAAGACATTTATTTCAGAGATAAGATACTTTTGAGTCGTAAAACTCTCAACTAATAGGTTTTAGATAAGTTTTGGTCTCATTTTTAACTTTATCTTTTATCTTTAACCCTTAGTTAACTAATTTGACACTTACCATGTCTTCTTGTATCTTCATACTATATGGTTTATATAGTTACAATAAAATTCCAAAATAACCTCAAGTGGTTTATTAATGATATTTTCAATATTATTTAAGTCATTTTTCCAAATCATAGATTATTAGGACTATTATATCTTTTAATAAAATATTATTTGTTTAAAAAAACTCATTTATGTCAATTTATATACTATTCATATCATGTCTTTTTAAGAATCCAAAACAACTTGATATTTTTGTAAAACATCATAAATTAAAATATAACAAGTCATGAGAATCCCTAAAATTTGTGGATGGCATAAAATTTTTCTAAATAAATATATTTTAATATTTATAATCTAATTTATTTAAATATTTAATTAATAAGTTAATCACTACATCATCATTGTGTCATAAATATATTTATTTATTTGAAGTATAAAATTTATAAACAAAATACCATGTTGTATGAAATATTTTTATATTTCTAATGAATATTTATAGTCGAAAAGACAACTTATATAACCCCATATAAAAATTGTTTTACTTAAAGATACATGTTTAGGCTATATTTTCCTTACCTTTAAATTAAAAGTAATTAAATGTCATTTTCACACCCAAGTGGCTCCATGTGGTCCTAAAATAGACCCAAGGATTTACATGGTAGGAAATATCACATAAAATAGGGTTAAGATATGTTTTAGGGTAATTTGATAATATTATAATATTATTTTTACCCTTATTTACATGATTTATCCTTTAACCATGGTAAATAAAATATTTACTAAAGTTACAATTCATATTGTATAAAAATAAAAGTTAAATATTTACACAATTTGGAACTCATGATTCCAAATATGGAATCCATTTTTCCAAATTAAAAACAAATAATTTTCAGAAATTAATTTAAAATTAATTCCGGTTGTCAAAACCAAAAAGCGTGTTTTTAAGAAGTAAAAACTATCAAAAGATTGACATGCATTTATATCAAATTTCAAAGGGAAATTACTTAAAATGACAAAAATTGGAATATATTATAAAAATATAATCCAATTAAAATTTAAAACCAATTAAATGTACAATAAAAATATATAAATAAATTAGATAAAAAGGGAGTTTTGAATTAAAATGCAGTATTTTTCACTATTAATTAAAAAATTAACTTTAACAGAAAAATACCAAACTTTCATTAAAAATAAATTATGATTTTCCTCTTATAAAGAGGAAGTTTATTTTTTCAAATAAAACATATAAATGTGTCAAAAACTATATTTAAAAAGGGTTCACCATCAAAATATAGTAAAACTGCATTTTTAGAAAAATAATTCTTTTATCCGAAAAAATGAATTTATTCATATATCATATCTAGAAAACATATAATATGAATTTAAAACATTAAATTTAATATATATCATATATTTTTAATTAATAAAAATCAATAAAAAGTTATATGAAATCACAATTATTCTCTTTTAAATAGGTTTTCATAAAAGCACATCCATTATATTCAACTGGTTTTTATTTCCATTGCTAATAAATTTGGTAACCAGTGAATCATCATATAAACACGTGTAAAACATATTTAAAAATTTAGTTGATACTATTCATTATCACCATTCAAATAGTTAGGCATTAACTACCATTTAAAATAATAAATATATTATCGTATTATTTTTCAGTATAACTCAATGTTGTGTGAAATGTAAGACTTCATAGAAGCCCGTTGTTGCATGTCGAGTATGCTATCAAAAAATAATCCCCTTTAACATAAAATTAATATAATATTCATAAGTATTAATAGAATTTAAAAATTATTCTTCCATAAATACCTGAAACATTACATCCTTCCCCCCTTTTGGAAATTACGTCCTCACAATTTTAAAATTGGGCTCAGAAACTTCATTGAAATTCCCAAATCGAAAAAGAGTCAATAAAACAATCAAATTAAAAGAAAAAAATAACTATAAAAGTCACCCGAGATAACACATACTAGTATTCCAGGAAAACATGGATATGGAAGAAAAAACTGACCATTAAGTTCTGATGGAGAGTGATAAAAAATATGATCAGGAGAAAGTTAACCACTAGAAAAATACAAACTTGTGATAGGTTAAACGGTCTTTGATTCCCCAGTAGGAAACGTAAATGGGAAAAGTTTTTTGTTTTAATTTCCCTTTCATAAATTTGGTGAATCTATTTATGATATTGAATAAGAACATAAATAAATATACTTACTTTTCAAGTATATTTTCATCCTTTAATAAGTTTCTACCAAAAACCCATTTTTCTCCAAATGATGAGTATTCAAGATGACTTAGTCACACCTAAAGTGATAGAATCAACTTCTAGAGAATAAAATGATCCAAAAAAAATGAACCATATATTTACATCATCTTTAGACATTAACCAAAACCAAAATGGTTATTACAAGATTAGATAATCCACAAAAACGATAATCTTTTACAAAAAAAATACTACTCTTAATATCCAAAATTGAACAAACAATACCCAAATCTCAAAAATGAACATTCAATAAAAAATTGTCATTAAAAATAATTCAAAATAATTTATACTATGTTTGAATCCCAAAATTCATAAGGATTTTATCACATAGTGTTCAACAAAAATCTTAACATTTATCTCCAAATAACATCGGCTACTATTAAAGTATCATACAAAAAAGTAATTAACCTAATCACATATTCTCTATGATAGGTTAATAACTTCCATAAATAACCCAAATCACCATATGTCCATAATAAAAACATAGATTCTTCCAAAATAAAATTCCACCATTAATCCTTAATTGAAATCCCAAATTATTATATTTTTCTTAGGCATATAGTGTTCCCAAAAGAGCAAACGTCTTCCAAAATAAACTTTATCACTTAATCACCAAATCATTTTCCAATACTAAGGATATAAAATTGATAAAACATAATATCCAAAATCAACTTATTCTTGATCAATAAAATAATTTAACTAAAAAGAATAAGTCATACTAACCAAGGACTTCACATAGGCCAGCGGTAAGTGATGCACCCTTATCACCCTTCTGTTGTGGATTCGATTCCCATGGCCTTGACAGACATGACAAGTTGTCACCTATACTGTGGGTTTTATTTTTTCTAAAACCATATCATTCTTATAATATTCTCAAAAATAAGATAATTTCCTCAAAAATAACAATAACCAATTTTATCCTCAAAGGTTATCTAATACCTTTCATTTTGCATACCAAAATGTAATAACCATTTATCACATCAAAAACAAAAGATCATATGAACCCCTAAGGTTATAAATTATGTACATACAAGAAAAGGCAATTCTTTCTTGAATAAAATTTTCACATATCAAACTTTAGGGTTACACATACTAGAAAAAGTCTTCCAAAGTAACCCCGTTATCAAAAGAGCCTTAATACTTTTAAGAATTTCATCATCCTAAAATCAACCATAAATCTTGAATCCCTTATATGTAGACTTATTAATCATTCAATGTTTTTCATGATACATTAACCATTATTTTCCAACTTATTCTTTAATACTTCTTTCTTACATGAAAAATCACGAATCATATCCTAAGATTCAATAATGTCAGAACATTAGATAAGAAATAATCCATACCTTTCATTGGTCCTTGTTAGTTTCCTCATCCTCAATTGGAATGTAATTAGGTATTGGTAAACATATATTTGTATGGTCCTGCTGATCCCATTCCTAAACCTTCTTTATAGGAAATCTATTTGTATAATGACCACACACACCACATTTAAAACATTCAACTGATCCCTCAGAAAGAATATCTTTCCCTTTCTTGGAGTCAACTGGGCGCTTCCTTTTTCCATGACAAGTTATTTCCTTATAAACTTAATTTCCACATCTATAGCATCTTCCCATCCCATTGAAGCATTTTCAGAGGTGTTTCTTTCCACATACTTAACACATAGGTTTTTAAATATACTTACCTTTGTGATTATTACCTGAACTTCCATAGGGATTTTTTTCTCACATATATAATAACTTATAAAAATTACCAAGTTTATGGTTGTCAATCGTGACTCAATATAGTTGGTTGAGAATAACCACAAGAGTTCTCATTGCATCTCCCATTTCATTCAGTTTCTTATTTAAAAAACCGTTACAGTTTTTCTTCACATCCATTGTTACTTTGGTTCCTACTAGATCATTCCATTTATTAAAACCAAAAAGGTCAGTGTGAGTATATCAGTAAAATAATCATATAATTTCTTATGAGGAGGTTAAACACTGAGATATACTTCTTCATGTTATCTTAAACTCATTCAATTTATATTAAATAACTATGACTCTTTCTAATATTCTAACCATTATGGTTATGTCACTTATGCTTAAATAACACCCTAACCTCTAAAGTTATCTAAATCGACCTCTAATACAAACTATAATTCCTCAGCCTTAAATTTTACATAATCTTGAATTAAGATAATAATTCATATTGAGGTTCTTTTCAGATTTATAGATTTATAGAATTAGGTCATAACTTATACATAACAATTTGAATATTATAAGTAGACAATTCAAGTCACTATCCATTATTATCACAATAATAAAACTCCTTAAATAATACAAGAATTATTTTCTTGATATAAATCTTCTTGAGTTCTTCCTTTCTCTTACCCTTCCTTATTCCATTTGAAAAATATTTCAAAAACTTGGGATGAGTATGAAAATATCAGTAAGGGTTATAAAATAAGGAAAGAAAACATTAGTCCATCAATACATACAAATCAATAAAATCATACTTCTTAATAATAAAACATAATATCTTTAAAACACCTCATGAAATCATAAGATTTATGAATATCATATTGAAATCATATATCATAAAGGTAACTTATGGCATCCAAAACATACTTACATTGTAGCTTTCACAACTACGTAGGGAGTTACCTTTGGAATACCCATCATAGTATATTCCCTAAATCTATTTGGAGAAACATTACCCTTTACCTCTGTCACATTACCCAATGCATTGGAAAGCTATCTCAGGCTCACCCACCCTAGGTTTATCACAGAACCACCAGTATACGTAAACAATGTCAAAGAACCCTAAAATAATCATAAAACATAAAGAAAAATAACATTTACACATTACAATCACAAGATATGAGTTCAAGATATTGACATAATCAATCAATTATAAAAACCATTTTCAATTTCAAAATACATAAAAAGGTTATATGTTATTTATTTTCCTTTTATTAACACTATGTCTTTTAGAGGAATCCAAATAATGATTACGGCGACAGAGAGGTCATTGTCACCCCATACGTTAAAAAAATTCATTTTTACATTTTGTAAAATTATTTATAGATAAATATTCCCTTTGAATGAAATTAAATTTCAAATGGGCTTATACACCATATAAAATCAATTCATGTAAAAATCAAAATATGCCTCAATGAAATGAGATTGAGACGAAGTCCCTTACCTCGTGTCTGACTTGACACGTTCATTCTTTAATTTACAGAATAATAAACATAAATTAATTTATAATTCCTTCATAAACTTTTTAAAGTTTATTATTCTTTTTATATCACTTAACCATATTATAAAAATTACATAATTATTTAAGTTAATATCGGTTGTTTTGCCGACATTTGGAACTTGAGTAAAAAATGAACTTGTTATAGTTACAAATTGTCCATGTGGTCAAAAGTGAATTATATCCAGAATTATATTCATGATTTAAATATCATATATAACCAGTATATATGTATTTATAATAGTCCATAACAATTGGATATAATAAATTAAAATCACCATTCATGGAGACGATAAGCCGTACGTACGCATGAACGCTACTTTCATTTCTTTTTCATATTTAATGGAATGAAAACTGAATGATACATATATATATTATAATTCTAGTATAATATCATATTTTATATACATTACATAAATTAATTAACATAATCATTTATACATTCCATGTATGGCATGAACAAGTCATATCACTTTGAGGCGGCGGTAGTCCAGACTTCCTCAAATGAAATTATCGTATTTACCCATTATGGAAACCATAAAGGTATAATATAAATGAAAAATACATAATAATAGAGACAATATAAATATATATCACATATAAATACAGTTCCATCATAATGTCCAACATGATATGTGGTATGGAAAAATTGAACAATCATCGTTTTGTGAGGCAGAAGATCACCGTACACAGAAACAGTATGTTCATATCCATTATATGGAGGTGTGTGGAAGTGTAGTTAGAATCCTTATCATACAAATATAATATTATATTGAAGATAATCTTTTAGAAATAAAATAATGGAATGAAGAGGGTTTAGTGGGTTGGAGAGGGAAAATAATTTAAAGAAGCTAGAGAGAATGCATTACCTTAAATCGGGTAACTCCTTTTGATTTAGGATAAATGGACTTATTTAATTTCATTCATCCCAAGATTAGGATTTTAAGAGGAATATAGGGATGTTGGGAGTTTATTTGGGTAGATTTTGGATGAGCCAAGGGGGCTTTAGAGGTGTGAGTAAGGTTTATAGGTGGTGGTCTTTTATAAGATGGAGGAGGGGCACTTAAGAAATATCTTGAAACATTATTTTATTATAAATTTATATTTGATTTAAAAAGATTTGAAAGTCATTTATTTTAGATATAATATGATTTTGGGTCAAAAAATTCTCAAATAATAGGTTTTAGACAAGTTTTGGTCTCATGTTTAACCTTATCTTTTAGCTTTATCACTTAGTTAACTAATTTGACTCTTACCATGTCTTCTTGTATATTCATAATATATGGTAAATATAGTTACTATAAAATTACAATAGAACCTCAAGTGATTCATTAATGATATTTTAAACATTATTTAATTTATTTTTCTAAATATTAGATTTTTTGGAATATTATATCATTTAATAAAATATTATTTGTTTTAAAAAACCCATTTATGTCAATTTATATACTATTCATATCATGAATTTTTAAAAATCTATATCAACTTGATTATTTCAAGAAAAACATCATATATTAAAAGATAATAAGTCATACACATCCCTAAAATTCTTGGATGACATAAAAAGTTTCAAAATAAATTTATTTTAATATTTATAATCTCATTTATTAAAATATTTCATTGATAAGGTAATCAATACATCACCTTTGTGTCTTAAATATATTTATGTATTTGATGTATAAAAATTATAAATAAAATACCATGATGTAGAAAATCTATTTATATTTCTAATGACTATTTATAGTAAAAAAGATAACTTATATAACCCCATATAAAATACTTTTTACTAAAAGATACATATTTATGTAATATTTTCCTTAACATTAAATTAAAAGTAATTAAATTTCATTTTCACACACAAGCGGAACCATTGAATATTCTGGGAATAGAAAAAGCATGGTTGGGTCGACACCCAACTTTGATTTTTACTATGATCAATGATTATTCCTGGATCAATACGACGATGAACGCCAGTCTCCACGGAATATAATCAAAGATTTAGATAAAGATGGAAGATGCCCGAAACCTTAATAGAGGATCTTCCGAATCATGTTTATAATTAATTTAATTAATTTCATAAAGAAAATAATACTTGTATCTTAAGTATTTTATTCTTTGATGATGTCAACATTCTGGAATGACCCTTCTGGACTATCTCGTTTCACTTGTAAGGATCCAAACTAGAATCCCTCTAGTGATGATCCACACATGCTCTGATGGCCTCCTATCAACACTGCTCGTTCTCTGGGTGCTAGCAAGGTGAAGCGAGTGTCTTGTGTTGATTGTTCTTGATTGGTTGTTATTTTTCCTTAAATAACGTCTCTCGTTCTTAAGAGGGGTGGGAAGTTGATTCAAGAGAGAAATTGTTTAGCTCAACAATTCTCAATTCACTGGGTGTGCAGTTTAGTGCATCACACAATAGACGTATGTGTCTATTTATTGACATGGGGATTCAGTTACAATATTTAATTGTGTAATATAAATTAAATACATTCATAACCTTAATGAAAATCTATTCTATTAATAATAATACCTCATTATTATTTATGGTGTGCTAACTTGTGCAAAATAGAATTATAAATAAATTTTGCATTACAAAATAATAACAGTGTTATTTTAATTTGTTCTCACTAGTTAAATAATTATTTATTATCTTTAAAATAACTATTTTACTACCAGACCAACCTTGGTATAATTGACCTCCACTTACATTTATTGAACACCCGAATAAAAAAATAAATAATTTATTCTCTTAAATAAATTTTTTATTTAAAAACAAGTTAATAAATATTTATTAAATGTTCAATAAAATAAATAAATATATTTTACAATCAATCTAGTGAATAAATATTTATTTAATTTATGCAATCATTTTAACTTGAATAAAATTATTCCACTATCGTGAGAATAATATTTATTAATTAAATTCAAATAGAATTTAACTAAGACCACCAAAAACACTTAGTGTGTGACCCTCTAGGATTCTTTCTCATTGGCATTAGGCGGACCTACCTAAAGTTCAAGAGTACTGTCTAGAAATGGGTCAAGGAACCCAAGAGAAAGAACATAAAGTCACAACAATGATGTCCACATATGAACGCTCACCATGTAATATAATCTCTTTGTCGCAATATCTCATCAAGCAGGTTTTATGATACTGTCATCAGTCTTTGTGCTTGATACGTCATTCTTTGGATACCTGAAATAAACTCGTCATTACACCATGACCATGGAATTTCATGTGACAGTTCTATTTAAATTAAAGTTCCGAGATATCAACTTCCATAAATAGAAGGGAAAAATTCTTTATCGACTTATCCATTAATAACATGCCACTCATGACGCACCCAACATACCCTACTTCCCGCCAACTGTCTCTGTGACAGTTTTCATCAGTAAATCAAACTGCGTGAGTCATTACATGTATTAATGATAATATTAAAGTCTAAGGATCGTTAAAAACTCTCACAAATATAAATATATGATGAGACAAAAACATGTGGAATTTCTACTGGTGGGTATGTTCTCATAGTCTCTTGTCTTGGAGATTACCAAGTGAAAACTTCATGAGAGGAAGTCTCATCTTCTTATGAGTACTCATACGTGACAATATGTATGCTATGAATCCCATCATAGTATATCATACAACTATAGAACACTATTTTTGAATATTGTTATATCATTTCAAGGTTCTCATCATAGCGGGGAACTGCGATGACCTTATCAATGAAACAAATACTTTAGGACATTATTATATCATAGTCATGCAGAACAATGAACAATATGTAATAAATTAAATATCCATGTAATCAAAGTACAAATAGTTGGTTTTGGGACACCAAATAAAACATCCATGGGGTCCTAAAATCTACCCAAGGATGCCCATGGTCGAAGATAGATCATCCAATAGAGTTAGGATATGTGTTAGGGTAATTTAATATTATTATAATGTTATTTTTTACCCTCATTTACTAGATTTACCCTTTAACCATGATAAAAAAAATATTTACTAAAGTTACTATTCATAATTTCTAAAAATAAAAGTTGCCTATTTACTCAATTTGGACCTCCTTATTCCAAATATGCAATCCATTTTTTCAAATTTGAAACACAGATTTTGAAGAAATTAATTTAAAATTAATTCTCGTTGTCAAAACCCAAAAGCATCACTACTGGAAATATAGTCTTTCCCAACGGTTCTGAACCATTGGGAAAGGATGCAGAACCGTTGGTATATGTTATACCAATGGTTCTAAAAACCATAGGGAAGTAAGCCATTGAGAAAGGTTTTCCCAACGGTTTACTGTGAACTGTTGGGATAGGGTGGGGAAAGCCTAACCTATCCCAACGGTTGACACACCCATTGGGATAGTTTTTCCCAACGGTTTGTCTTGAACCGTTGGGAAATACCAAGGATTATCCTCTTTCCCAACGGTTCAATGAACCGTTTGTAAAAAAAGAAACAGACATGCTATGCCAATGGTTTGAAACCGTTGGCATAGCCTATGCTGTGCAAATTGCACAGCAGCTCTGCAATTTGCACAGCAGACCTCATTTTGTGCATTCCCTCCCATTTTCAATCCAATTATTATACCTGCAATAAACTAACACATACATATACAATTATTGTACCTGTAATAACCAACTAACACATACATATAGAGAACAAATTCATACACATTTAACATATAATGCATCCTGGAACTATACACATCCATAATTAAATTAGGATTTATAACATAATTATAAACATACATAATTCATTTAGAATTCAATTTAAAATTTAGATGAAAATTATATGTGGAATCCAGAATTCAATTCATAATTTGATCGGTTTTTTGTATACCATATATTTTTACCTGAAATGATGTCCATTTTAAACAAAATACATACACCTGGAGTGATACCAGCCACACCATGCCTCGGATTGAGGCAAGGTTAACTCGTATACGTTACAAATGACCCATCAATCGTTGTCCTAAAGTATCAACATATTCTGAAAGCATTTGCTCAGTTTTCCGTATGCCAATTTATGTTTTTCACTTAAAATGATGTCCTTTTGAAACAAAAGACAGATACTTTGAGTGGTTCCGGCCACACCGCATCTCATATTGAGGCGGGGTTTATTCTTACATGTCACATATGACCCATGGATCGTTCTCCTAAAGTTTCAATGGAAACCGAATGTGTTTGGTTGGTTTTCCGTATGTACTTAAAATGTTGTCCATTTTAAACAAAAGAGAGACACTTAGACTGATCCCGGACACACTGCGACTCAGATTGAGCCCAATTTGGCTCATACAGGTCACATATGACCCATGGATCGTTGTGATAAATTATCAATAGATTCCGAATGCATTTGGTCAGTTTTCCGTATGCCAGTTGTTCTTTTCACTTATAATCCTGTCCATTTTAAACAAAAGAGACACAGTTAGAGTGGTGTCGGCCACACCGCGCCTCATATTGAGGTGGGGTTGACTTGTACATGTCACATATGACCCATGGATCATTTTTCTAAATTATCGACACAATACAAATGCGTTTGGTTGGCTTTCCGTATGCCAGTTGATGTTTTTCACTTAAAATGATGTCCTTTTGAAACAAAAGACATACACTTTGAGTGGTGCCAGCCACACCGCATCTCAGATTGAGGCGGGGTTGATTCGTACATTTCACATATGACCCATGTATCATTCTTCTAAAGTTTCAATGGAAACCGAATGCGTTTGGTCAGTTTTCCGTATGTACTTAAAATGTTGTCCATTTTAAACAAAAGGGAGCCACTTAGAGTGATCCCGACCACACCGTGCCTCCAATTGAGCCCGAGTTGACTCTTACACATCACATATGACCCATGGATCATTGACCTAAAGTATCAACACATTTTGAATGCGTTTGGTTGGTTTTTCGTATGTCAGTTGTTCTTTTCACTTATAATCCTGTCCATTTTAAACAAAAGAGAGACACTGTGAAAGGTGTCGGCCACACCGCGCTTCGGATTGAGGCGGGGTTGACTCGTACACGTCACATATGACCCATGTATCATTTTCCTAAAACATCAACACATTTCAAATGCATTTGGTCGATTTTTCGTATGCCAGTTGACCTTTTCACTTATAATCCGGTCCATTTTAAACAAAAGAGAGGCGCTATGAATGGTGTCGGCCACACCGCACCTTGGATTGAGGTGGGGTTGACTCGTACACGTCACATATGACCCATGGATCATTTTACTAAAGTATCAACACAATCAGAATCCGTTTGGTCAGTTTTCCATATGTATTTAAAATGTAGTCCATTTTAAACAAAAGAGAGTCACTTAGAGTGATTCCGACCACACCGTGCCTCAGATTAAGGCAGGGTTGACTCGTACACATCAAATATGACCCATGTATTATTGTACTAAAGCATCAACACATTTCAAATGCGTTTGGTCGGTTTTCCGTATGTCAGTTGTTCTTTTCACTTATAATCCTGTATATTTTAAACAAAATACATACACAAGGAGTGATCCCGCCACACCGCACCTCGGATTGAGGCGGGGTTGACTTGTACACATCATATATGACCCATGGATCGTTTTTCTAAATTATACACATATTTCAAAAGCATTTGATCGGTTTTCCGTATGCCAGTTGATGTTTTTCACTTAAAATGACGTCCTTTTGAAACAAAATACAGACACTTTTAGTGGTGTCGGCCACACCGCATCTCAGATTGAGGAGGGGTTGATTCGTACACATCACATATGACCTATGTATCGTTATCCAAAAGTTTCAATGGAAACTGAATGCATTTGGTTGGTTTTCTGTATGTACTTAAAATGTTGTCCATTTTAAACAAAAGAGAGACACTTAGAGTGATCCCGACCACACTACGACTCAGATTGAGCCTGGGTTGGCTTGTACAGGTCACATATGACCCATGGACCATTGTCCTAAAGCATCAACACATTTCGAATGTGTTTGGTTGGTTTTCTGTATGTCAGTTGTTCTTTTCACCTACAATCCTGTCCATTTTAAACAAAAGAGAGACACTATGAATGGTGTCAGCCACACCACACCTCGGATTGAGGCGGGGTTGACTCGTAGACATCACATATGACCCATGGATCGTTGTGCTAAAGTATCGACACAATCCGAATGCGTTTGGTCAGTTTTCCGTATGCCAGTTGATGTTTTTCACTTAAAATGACGTCCTTTTGAAATAAAAGACAGACACTTTGAGTGGTGTCGGCCACACCATGTCTCAGATTGAGGCGGGGTTGATTCTTACATGTCACATATGACCCATGGATATTTCTTCTAAAGTTTCAACAGAAACCGAATGTGTTTGGTCGGTTTTCCATATGTACTTAAAATGTTGTCAATTTTAAACAAAAGAGATCCACTTAGAGTGATCTCGGCCCCACCGTACCTCGGATTAAGGTGGGGTTGACTCGTACACATCACATATGACCCATGGATCGTTGTCCTAAAGAATCAACACATTTCGAATGCATTTGGTCGGTTTTCTGTATGCCAGTTGTTCTTTTCACTTATAATTCTATCCATTTTAAACAAAAGAGACATAGTTAGAGTGGTGTTGGACATATCGCGTCTCGTATTGAGGCAGGGTTGAATCATACACGTCACATATGACCCATTGATTGTTGGGATAAAGTATCGAAACAATCCGAGTGCGTTTGTTCGGTTTTCCGTATGTACTTAAAATGTTGTCCATTTTAAACAAAAGATAGCCACTAAGAGTGATACCGACCACACTGTGCCTCAGATTAAGGCGGGGTTGACTCGTACACGTCACATATGACCCATGGATCATTATTATAAAGCATCAATATAATCCGAATGCGTTTGGTCAGTTTTTCATATTTCAGTTGTTCTTTTCACTTATAATCATGTCCATTTTAAACAAAAGAGAGACACTGTGAATGGTGTCGGCCACACCGCGCCTCGGATTGAGGCGGGGTTGACTCGTACATGTCACATATGACCCATGGATCATTGTGATAAAGCATCAACAGAATCCGAATGCGTTTGGTCAGTTTTTCGTATGTCATTTGTTCTTTTCACTTATAATCCTGTCCATTTTAAACAAAAGAGAGACACTGTGAATGGTGTCAGCCACACCGCACCTCATATTGAGGTAAGGTTTACTCTTACACATCACATATGATCCATGGATCATTTTGATAAAGTATCAACACAATCCGAATGTGTTTGGTCAGTTTTTTGTATGCCAGTTGATGTTTTTCATTTAAAATGATGTCCTTTTGAAACAAAAGACAGACACTTTGAGTGGTGTCGGCCACACTGCATCTCCTATTGAGGCGTGGTTGATTCATACACGTCACATATGACCCATGGATCATTGTGCTAAAGTATCAACACAATCAGAATCCGTTTGGTCAGTTTTCCATATGTACTTAAAATGTTGTCCATTTTAAACAAAAGAGAGCCACTTAGAGCGATCCCAGACACACCGTGCCTCGAATTAAGGCGGAGTTGACTCGTACACATCACATATTACCCATGGATCATTGTGATAAATTATCAACAGAATCCGAATGAGTTTGGTTGGTTTTTTGTATGTCAGTTGTTCTTTTCACTTATAATCCTGTCCATTTTAAACAAAAGAGAGACACTGTGAATGGTGTTGGGCACACCACGCCTCGGATTGAGGTGGGTTTGACTCGTACATGTCATATATGACCCATGGATCGTTTTTCTAAAGTATCGACACAATCCGAATGCATTTGGTTGGTTTTTTGTATGCCAGTTGATGTTTTTCCCTTAAAATGATATCCTTTTGAAACAAAAGACATACACTTTGAGTGGTGCCGGCCACACCACGTCTCCGATTGAGGTGGGGTTTATTCTTACACATCACATATGACCCATGGATAGTTCTCCTAATGTTTCAATGGAAACCGAATGCGTTTGGTCAGTTTTCCATATGTACTTAAAATGTTGTCCATTTTAAACAAAAGAGAGACACCTAGAGTGATCTCGGCCACACCGTGCCTCATATTAAGGCGGTGTTGACTCGTACACGTCACATATGACCCATAGATCATTTTTATAAATTATCAATAGAATCCGAATGCGTTTGGTTGGTTTTTTTATGTCAGTTGTTCTTTTCACTTATAATCCTGTCCATTTTAAACAAAAGAGAGACACTGTGAATGGTGTCAGCCACACCACACCTCGGATTGAGGTGGGGTTGACTCGTACACGTCATATATGACCCATGTATTGTTGTTCTAAAGTATCGACACAATCCGAATGCATTTGGTCGGTTTTCCATATGTCAGTTGATGTTTTTCACTTAAAATGATGTCCTTTTGAAACAAAAGACAGACACTTTGAGTGGTGCTGGCCACACCATATCTCCGATTGAGGCGGGGTTGATTCATACACGTCACATATGACCCATGGATCGTTCTCCTAATGTTTCAATAGAAACCGAATGCATTTGGTCAGTTTTCTATATGTACTTAAAATTTTGTCCATTTTAAACAAAGGGGATACACTTAGACTGATCTCGGCCACACCGTGCCTCATATTGAGCCTGGGTTGGATCGTACACGTCATATATGACCCATGGATAGTTTTTATAAATTATCAACAGAATCCGAATGCGTTTGGTCGGTTTTCCGTATGCCAGTTGTTTTTTTCACTTATAATCCTGTCCATTTTAAACAAAAGAGACACAGTTAGAGTGGTATGTTAGTTGTTTATTCACATTATTCAAATACACTATTTGAATATGGGTCTTTAAATTAATTTATTTATGAAAAATTAACATTTAAAATTAGAATATCAGAAAATTAATAGAAGATAAAACTTTTACTAAAAATCCTTCTGGAAGTATTAAGGTAAACATGATTTATGAGAATCCTCATGTGTCTATTAGTGGAATGGTATTTACTTAAAATCTTGTAGACATTCATATAAAATAGTTTTATATCATTCTTAGTATGGAATAGATTTTATTTTATCATGCTATGAAACATTTAAGAGCTAACAATGTCATACCCAATGAATACATCCCTTTTATAGCATACCAAGAATCTATGATATTGATTAGATGTGTAAATTTGATTTACACTGATTATCATTATGAAAATAAATAAAATATATATTATATATTTTCTAGTAGTAAATGAAATCAAGGAGGGTGGGGGGGCTATCCGGGGGGCTATCCGGTGGGTGTCCGGGGGGTGTCCGGGGACCAAGGTGGGTGGTGGGGGGGCTGTGCGGGGGGCTGTCCGGGGGGTGTTTGGGGGGTTGTTCAGGGTCCAAGGAGGAGGGTGGGGGGCTGTCTGGGGGGCTCTCCGAGGGCTGTCCAGGGTCTAGGGAGGAGGGTGGGGGGGCTGTCCGGGGGGATGTTCGGGGGGTTTTCTGGGGGTTGTCCGGGGGGCTGTCTAGGGACCAAGGAGGATGGTGGGGGGGCCGTCCGGGGGGCTGTCCGGAGGGCTGTCCGGGGTCTAAGGAGGATGGTGGGGGGTTGTCCAGGGTCCAAGAAGGAGGGGGGTTCCCAAACACACAACCACTAAAAGACAACAACATCCATAAAAATAGATAATATATTAAAATAACTCAACTCCAATACTATACTACGAGTCTAGATAAAACCAACAACTAGAATAGATTAAATATCAAATCTCAGTAATATTAGTCGAAAATGTAATGGATAAATTTTTCGCACATCACCATCACCATCATCACCATCATCATCACCCTCATCCTCATCCCCATCATCGTCCTCGCCCTCCTCATCACCCTCCTCCTCGCCCTCTCCCTCCTCCTCTCCCTCACCACCCGCCTCACCCTCCTCCTCTCCCTCCTCTTCTGCATTAGACTCCTCGCCATCATCATCGTCAAGCTAGACATCATCCTGATCACCACTATAACATCCACCTGGTGCACCATATATAGAACGTATCGACAAAATATATTCATCAAAAGCTGGGCTGGCCTCTGCTGGAAGTGTTGGACGTAGAACTTCAATAAATTTCATAAATGAACTGTTTGCCCTAGCAGACTGTTCTGTCGTCTCTGTGGCCCTTTTCTTAGCCTGTTTAGCCTATGCCCTAACTTCCTGCAGCTCGGTGGCACTATAGCTCGTACCTGAGGAGGGCCAATACCTCGTCGGGGCTATCCTAGGTCGGCAGTGTACTCTGCCAGGATGCTCCTCTCCCAACACCTGATGTAAGTGATCTTTTGGCCCAAAATTGTCTAGTTCTTGGGCATCGAGGGCCTCTAAAGCAGCCTGTTACAAATATAAATATATCATTAAGTTACAAAATAGATATTAAAATATAAATTCAACAGATTAAAACTTACAATCTGCTGCTAAGTTGCTTCGTTGACGGCACTTCCATCCTTTTTCTGTCTACTCGAGCAAAACAGTTTTGCTTGAGGCACACGTCCTTCAATATTTTGTATTTTCCTCTAAAATGACATTAAAAAATAAAGTTATATGAAAACTTTAGCAAAATATTAAATAATTGAGGAAACAAAAGAAAGTGTAAGTCGTAAATAAAAATTATAAACAATTGTCATACCTGCTTCCTCTCATGATCATGCATCGTAGTGCGTCCCAGTGTGTGGAGGTATTTTTTTTCATCAATGTTCTTTTTATTTTTTCCAGATTATTCCTAAATAAAATTCGAAAATGCAATATATAGTATTAATGAAAAACATGAAAGTTATTATTTAAATACCTCAAATGTAATTAATACCTTAAACTGGGTACTCGTCCAATGAGTAATCATCTGACAATACTGCTCTATAGGACAATCATCCACCACTGGTACCACCTCTAACTCAGTGCCAACTCTAGAAACCCAGCCAATATACAACTCATGCTTGTAGGCTCTCCAAAGTTCACCTAAATCCTTTAGACATTCCGGTCGTGAACCCTCACCATCGGGAAAATTAAATCAAAGCTAACATCAAAATATTAATTCATATAAATACAAAAATAATTCATGGCATTAAATAGAATAGAATTTTTTACCTATATCTCTGCCCAACCTCTATCCTTGACCTCATGTGGCAAATGTCTCCATGATAGCGGGCTGACGGGAATGATGTCGGAGTATTTGGTAAGCATCGCCAAAAAACTCCGACATTGCTGCCCTATTTTATCAACCATATGGTTGTCTTCATTATAATCCACCATAACCTGTGTGCGGCGGTTCCACACCGAATGCATGCGTGTATGCCCCCGCCCATGCCTCCTGTCAGTAGATGTATTTGTCATGAAATAAAAACAAATATTTTATCAAAACATGTTACAATGAAAATAAATATTACTATAAAAATTTGTTTGGGTTCTATAAATATACATGTGATGGTCTGATTGCTGAGCGCCGCTGGATCCACAGAAACTGATGGAACACCCTGTGGTGGAACAGGAGTCGAAGACGATGGAATATAGAAGCTTAGAGAGACAGAAGTAGAAGGAAAAGAAGATGAGACAGCTGTCTGACCGGATTCTGACTGGGGAGTGGGAATCATCATGGGATGTGAAAATGATGGGCCAGAAGATACAGAAGGTAGCGAAAACATTGGAGGACTAAATATCCCATGTGTCCCTAACGACACACCGGGATCAGAATATGGGAAGGATGACATGTCAGTGGGAGGGGCAGGGTCTAGTCGGGTACGCGCAGCTGCTCGTCCACCTCTGGTACGAACCCTCCTCGTACCACCGGCCTGAGTACTAGGACTAGTACTAGGCTCCTCGTCGAATAACTGTCGACATATAGGTGGATCCTACAAAAATGTTTACAAAAAAATTAATCACATGACATTATATATTCTTTAAATATATCAATTTGAAATAAAGTACTCACTATAGGCACTAATGATGGAATTCCCAACTCCATCATTCGATGATTGTTCTCCATCATTTTTTCCTTCGTCTCTCTTCAATTGGATTCATTTCCTGATTTTGAAAACAAATATGTAATTAATTAGAAAAAGGAAACTAATGTGTAACCTAAAAAACTAAATATATGAGGGAATAGGGGGATTCATTGGTAATTTAGCTATCAATTGTTTTAGAAGAGCTTGAATGGATTTAATAAATCATACAAGTTGTAATGTTCACCAAGTTATAAATATTGTTTGACTGGGTTTGAATACAGTTCAATTCCAAATTAGAAAATGCAATTCAAATAAAATTGCAACCAATAAACATTGAAAATTCATATAACGGTCAAGTCAGTTAAAACATATTTGTGATCAATACTAAATCAATTTGAATATTACTAACCTTAACAACCCAACTCGAGATAAACCAAAAGAATTGAGAACATGGATGAATGATTCTATATATTTTCAACCACAACTTTAGGTTCACAATCAACTCTGACAATTGAGCTATTTGAGTCATCAAAAGAAATAAATGGATTGGTTCCAATGGCACTAGGGATAGTGTCAATTCCATCATCACCATCATCAAAAATATGTCTTGGAATTACTTCAACTATGACACCAAATTCAGGTCGAAGTTGGTCTTTCACTACGCAAAAAACTGGAAAGGGAAGCGCTACCCCTTTATCAGTGCTCAAAAAAAGCGCTGATAAAGGGGACCCCTTTATCAGCGCTTCTTTAAGTAGCGCTGATAAAGGGGGGATTTATCAGCGCTTTTACCGAGCGCTGATAAATGTTGAGTTTCAAAAAAAAATATTTTTTCATGAAAAATAATATTTTGTTATATAAGTATATTTATATTGATATAAATACAATATATATTTTTTAAATATGTTATAGATACGTATAAATAGACTATTACATTTAATATATAAGAAATTTAGTGAAAATGGATTCAAAATATTTTTAAAAAATATTATTAATTAATAATTTTATATTTATTATCGATTAAAAATCATTTAATAACAATTTGAGGACACATAAAATAAAAAAAATTAATAAAAGATGTAAAATATGTTGAAAATGTAACTCAAAATCCACAATCATCAATAAATGTGCCATGTCTCGTCATCGAATCAAACCAATGGCATTTTATCATTGTGACTCGTCCATGAGAGTAATAATCCAATATTATTATTTTCTCAACAACTCCATAATAACCCACATTTTCAAATCATGGTCTACTATATGATGCACTGGCATAACAATCTGTTGTGGTAGTAACCATAACACCATCATGTTGTGTTCTCATGTTCTTTGCTTGTTCAGTGACAATAAATTTGTACCTATTGATAACAATTGATTTACAGTCACGAACCATGGTATTAGGACCAAAATCCAAAGCTCTTATTTCCTCAGAGACAGAGTCAATAGACAAACTCAATACCTTCAATATAAATGACTATTAAACTTAATTAAATATTGATATAATTATTTTAAACATTAATATTTTTACCTTCAATTTTAACCAAGTAGAAAACTCTTTGCTATGCAAAGTATCTCTCCTTCTCAAAGATAAAGAACGATGCTTCCTATTTATCATTGTTTTATGTTCCCTATAGATAAAAAATACGAATAGTTTAATAGATATATATGTAAGATATACATAATAAATTTAGTTACCTGATATAGTCATCGAACAAATCACAGTTGAACAAAACTGTGCGATGTGCCATCTCCCGCTCTTCATGGCTTAATGTCTTCAATGTATATGATCCAGGAATTCCTCCTGTTTGAGGAAGTGATGGAAAACTGGATTCAATTTTCTCATACTGTTCTTCTTCATTTCTCATTGGTCTGTTCAATCTTGTAGTAAGATCAGACAAATACATCGAGCAGAAATCCATACATTCTTGAGCCAGGTAACCGTTCACTATAGAACCTTCGGGATGATTTCTATTTTGGACATAAGACTTTAATGTGAACATATTTATTTTAGTTGGATACATCCAACGAAAATAAACAAGTCCTCTGAGAAGTATTTCAGTGGGAATATGGACAGTCAGATGCAGCATGCATGTGAAAAATGATGGAGGAAATATTTTCTCCAACTCACACAAAATTAATGGAGCATCTGTCAACATTTTTTTCAAGAAAGACTTGGAAAACTTCTTAGCACAAAGATATCTAAATAAATGGAACAACTGAATAACAGACACCCTTACATTATTGGACAGAAGATGACGGATTGCTATTGGAAGCAACTCAGGCAGCAGAATGTGATAATCACGAGTCTTCAAAGATTTTAGCTTCAACTCTCTTCTATTGACCCGTTTAGATATGTTGCTTGAATAGCCATCAAGAACTATAATATTCTCTAATACTTCCACAAATTGTTTTTTTTTCGTAGGTGTCATCACATAAGACGCACATGGAAGTTTCCATTTATTTTCACTGATATGCACAGGATGCAATTCTGGTCTGATGCCCCAATCCACCAAGTCACACCGAGATCATAAATCATCTTTTGTCTTTGTAAAACCTGAGAATTTTATGTTATATAAACAATCAATGGAATCTTTTTCTACACAATACTTGCTTGGCTTGCTTTACATGAAATCGCGACCTTCCTCGATAGCTTGCGTCGTACGCAATACCGAGTTTCACTAAACAACGATATGCTATTAAAATATTATTAAAACTAGCCGTTATGAATAGTAATAACCACTTTTTGAAATTTTATAAATTTTATTTTTCAAAATGGACTTCATTTTTGGATTCATAATATCGAAATTAGCCTAGGGTGAAATTTTGGTATTTTTCTGAAAACTTTCAATTTTTGATGAATAGTGAAACCACTAAGTGGTAGTTAAAAAACTGAATTTTTCATAAAACTTAATTTTACCGCTTCTGTGAGTGGAATTTCAAAAATCCGAGAGACACAGTTGATGTCAGTAAGTAAAATGTGGTTCAATGAGATGAAAATAATTTTTTGGTGAATAGTAACTTTTTACTTTTTTTTACCGCGGTAAAAAGTAAATAGGGTAATTAAGGATAAAGATGATATTATTATTACCCTAACACATGTCCTAATTCTATTGGATAAGTTTAATTCGACCAAAAACAAAATTAGGAATAAAATATGACCATTTAGGCCCACTTGGATTAGATTAGGACATTTATTATTAATTTATTTAAAGAAGGGTTAAAATAGTTAAAATCAAAGTTTAATAAGTAAATAATTTTTAATATGGGGTTATACATACGATAAATTCGACTATAAATATTCATTAGAAAGATAAAAAGATTTCCTACATAATGGTATTTTATTTGTAATTTTTAGACATTAAATAATTTAATTTATTTATGATACAATGATGATGCAGTAATTATCTTATTAATGAAATATTGACATAATTGATGTTATAAACACAAAAATAAATGTAATTTGAGACTTTTTATGAATACCAATAATTTTCTAGGTTAATATGACATGTTAGTATTGATTTAATTAACTTGGTTCGAACTAATAATTCTGTTATGATTTTCAAAAAAATCAATTACTAAATAGTGTCAAAATTGACATAAAATAGTTTTTAAAAAACATATTATATTGGTAATTGTTATTTTATTCCTAAAAATCTAAGTTTCATCCAAATGACTTAGATAAGGTTATATATATTAATAATAAACAACTTGGGGTTCTTTTGGCTGCTTATAGTAAGTTTATTAACCTTATAGTATAAGAACACAAGAAGACATGGTAAAAGTAAAATTATTTAACTTAATGTTAAATCTAAATGATAAGGTTAAAATAGGAACCTAAACTTGTCTAAATTCTATTGGATGAGAGGATTTCGACCCATCCCCACCTTAGCTTCTAAATATATCAATTTGGAGCTATTTAAAACCGAACTTGACTTTATAATAAAATAATAGTTTTAGTTATTCCAAAGGTGCCCCTCTCCTCCCTTATAAAAGGACACCTCCTCCCCCTCTTCCTCACACCACTTTGAGCCTTCAATCTAGGACAAACCCTGCCACTTTCTCCTCTCCAATTCCCTAGAGACATCCTAGAGGTCCTGGTCTTCTTCAAATACCAATTTTAGTGCCTTAAAAGAAGGTCTCAAAGAAGTACTTCAAAGAAGAGGTAATGTCCGTTACCGATTCTTTCATCTTTATTTCTTCTTCCACTTCTTCTTCTTTAGTTGTTTAATTATGAAGTAATAACATAAGTATCACTCATATAATGATATGTTATTATAAGTATGAAACAACCCTATTTCACCATCTATCCATCCTACGGAAAAAGAAATCACCGCGCGTGCGTACGTACGGAATACCGTCTCCACACCGTGGTGTAATCTATTTTCCACCACCACCTTACTTGTATGGGTATAATGGTGTAAATAATGACTATATATGACTATTATAAAGTGATATTGATTCTGAAATAGTATACATATACTCCAATACAATTCCACGATCATAGGAACGATATCATCACTCGTGCGTACGTACGGAATACCGTCTCCACGATGTGATGCGACTCGTTCTACATGATCTTCATTTCATAATGATTATATAAATGAATTGAATGAATGAATATGATATATATTACACTAATAAAATTCTGGAAATGAGGTATCTATAACCTAAAGAAAAGAATAAGAATTTATTCTACAAAACACGCATAAGAACAAAAAGTTATAAACACCCGAATAACAAGTAGCAATGAAATATTACTACTAAGAAGCTAAGAATATGACCATATATGATATCATAAAAATAAGTATGCTTCTGGAATAAGTCAATAACATTATTTAAATCATTATACAGGAGGTTCAGACACTTACAAAGCAAGTCGGACCTAAGGTAAGGGAAATATCACAATCTCATTTTTATCCGAGATTGTTTATACTTTAGTATTTACTGGGGTGTATTTTATCATCCAAATCCATGTTTCATCAATATGTAATATTATTTCCATTCACCTATAATTGTTTAAATCCTATATTACCCTTTGGTGAGTTTTTAGTAAAAGATATGAAAGGAATCTTTTGTCGTTTTTCGTACGAGGTACTTTTTTGACTTTTCCGACAAAAGTACGAGAAGAATGTTTTTTGTAACGTATACGGCATGAATGGATTTTTAAAACATTATTTCCAAGAATCTTCCTTTACAAGTTTTCAAGTTTATTTTTAATAAACTTCATTTAGTTATAATTGTATGACATGTTAAGAAAGGAAAAGTGTTTTTGAAGTAGAAAGGATATTTTCCTCAAGAATGGAGTTCAAGTGTTTTATCAAAATTATTTTCCATCTAAGATAATAAAGGGTTATGTTTCTATCCATATTATTACATGGATTTGATTATGTTGTGATGGAAATGTTTTTATGAATTCCTTTATCTTATATGAATTGTTTTATGATGTCATGTTGTTTAAGAATCCCATTTTTATTACATGGGTTATGCTATGATGTATGGTTTATGATTTTGTGGCACACATAAGAATGGTATCATTATGAGATGGGTGGGACCTATATCTCCCTCCAATGCATTGGGTAAAGATTTTATATCTCATGAGATAGACATGGCTGGAACGGTAGGTTATACCGGTTCAGTGAAACAGGACTGAAACGAGGGTGACTCGGTTCAGAAAGGGACTTTGTCCACTAAGATAGTCTTGGCAATGAGTCTTGACTAACAAGAAATGATTCTCTATGATTATGTGTGTATGACACAAAGTTTCATGTTTTAAGTTATGATTATTGTGATTACATTTCACTTCCATGATTTATCCCATGTTATGAAATTATGATCTCTTTTGCAGGTTAAGATTTCCAAAAGTTATGTGCTTGTGTATACAATGTGATTGATATTTCTTTTGTTTACCATTACTAAGCATTTGAGCTCACCCTTTTGTATGTTTTCTTTACCCAGGTCAGGAAGAAGGTTATTAAGTAGGATATTCCAAAAAGGGACTCTAGATATGATGAAATAAGTGGGAGGCAAAGTTGATGCTTTATGAACCAGCTGTTTATGTTTCTCAGTTTCTAATGGCACTATACCTATACGGTCCTTTCATGGTTTTGTTATATGTTGTAATAATTATGCTTGAATTTTGAAGTATTAACAATGTATGTAAAGTATGGGTCGTTATAGTTGGTATCAGAGGAAAGGTATAGTCAACCTTTGGAAACTAGGATGTGAAAGCCTTAGTAAGAACCCTAAGGATAAGTCTAAGAATAGAACACAATATTAGTGTTTTAGAAATGGCCATGAATAACCTAGGATAAGACCTTAAGTGTGAAATTTTATTCTTGATTATGTGGTTTTCCTATTATAATTAGTGTTTCTCACACTATTCTTCTTGGTTTTAGTCAATGGCTGGAACCCGAAGGAACCGTGTTAATGCGGAATGCGACGGGAAATGCAATGATTGTCCCCCTGAGAAACCAAACGTTATGGGAGATGGAATGAAAAATCTTGTAGCCATGCTCACACAACTTTCTCAAGCTTTGAATCATGCAGGACTTCCAAACGAGCAAAGGAAGGAGCAACATTCTGTTGAATCCTTCATGAGACAGCGTCCACCTTCTTTCAGTGGGTCTACTGATCCATTAGTTGCTGAACAATGGATTAGTACTACTGAAAAGATATTTTCAGTTCTTCAATGTTCTGAACATGATAAAGTCATCCTAGCAGTGTATCGTTTGGAAGGAGATGCGGATCAATGGTGGAATCTTATTAAGAATACGAGGCAAAGGGATGAAATTGAGTCCATGGAATGGGACGAGTTCAAGAACTTATTTTTCAATAAGTACTTCCCTCGTATTCTCCGAACAAAGATGGAGAAAGAGTTTCTTGAACTGAAGCAAAAGGATGATGAATCTGTTGGTACCTATGAAGGAAATTTTACAAGACTTGCAAGGTATGCTTCTGGTATTATTATCCAACCTGAGAGTAAGATCGATCGATTCTTTAGTGGCTTAAAACCAAGTCTTCGAAGGGCGTTAGCCATAAGGGACTTCAATAGCTACGAGGAAATCGTTCGATGTGATCTCAAAGTCGAGATGGAGATTGGAGTAACCCATCAGTCATATGGGTTTGATAAGAAGAGGAAAATAGAATTCAAAGGAAAATCTAAAGAGCACACTGAAAAGAAGATGAGCTTTCCCTTATGCTCAAAGTGTGGAAAGAAACATGGAGGGAGTTTTCTTAAAGGGACAAGTAAATGTTTCAAATGTGGAAAGGAAGGTCATCGGGCATTTGAATGCCGCGATGATGGGAAGAAGATGTCTAATGATGCAAAAAAAGGAAGGGATACACAGAATGAACCTACTACACTTCAATGTTTCAAGTGCAAGGAGATGGGGCATTATGCCAATAAATGCCCTAATCCAAGTGTTGATGATGATGGTCGACGTCAACAAAATCTTAAGGCTAAATACAAAGGAAAGTCACATGCAATTTCTATCAGCGATGTGGAGTACGATAACGATGTGGTGAAAGGTACACTTACCATCCACTCTAAAGTAGCAAATGTTTTATTTGATTCTGGATCCACCCACTCTTTTATTTCTGAATAATTTTCTAAGGGTATCACTGTATTACCTCAAAAATTAGATGTTGAGTTAGCTGTGACAACACCTAATGGCACAACAGTCGCATCAAAAGTTTATAATTCTTCTCTGATCGAAGTTTGTGGGAAAGTGCTTCCTGCAAATCTTGTGATCCTTCCTATAGTGGAATTTAATGTGATTCTTGGCATGGATTGGATTTCTTTATATGGAGCTCATATCAATTTCCAAAGAAGGGAAGTCACATTTCATATTCCAGATCAATCTATGATCGTCTATCAATGCAAGGATGAACATAACCTTCCAGTGGAAATTTCTTCCATTTTATGGGTATTGATTCCACTAAATGAAGGTTATTTATCTCAAATGGTTGGTGAGAAACTCACGATTAAGAATATTCCCATTGTACGGGAGTTTGATGATGTCTTTCTGGAGGAATTAACGGGTCTTCCACCAAATCGTGAAGTTGAGTTTTCAATAGAACTCGTACCGGGTGCTTTGCCTATTTCAAAGACACCTTATAGAATGGCCCCAATTGAATTGCAGGAATTGAAGAAGCAACTCCAAGAGAATCTTGATAAGGGATTCATACGCCCTAGTGCGTCACCTTGGAGAGCACCTGTTCTGTTTGTTAAGAAGAAAGATGGATCAATGAGACTGTGCATTGATTATCGAGAACTTAACAAGATCACTATCAAGAACAAATATCCTCTCCCGCGCATAGATGACCTATTTGACCAACTACGCGGAGCTCAATACTTTTCCAAGATTGATCTTCGTTCAGGGTATCATCAATTAAGGGTCAAAAGGAAGTATATACCAAAGACGGCTTTCCGTACAAGGTATGGACACTATGAATTTATAGTGATGCCATTTGGTCTTACTAATTCCCCTGCTATCTTCATGGATCTGATGAATAGAGTCTTTAGAGACTATCTTGATCAATTTGTGGTAGTCTTTATAGACGATATTCTTGTCTATTCAAAGAGCAAGGAAGAACATGAAGATCACTTGAGAATTATATTGAATACCCTGAGAAAGGAGAAGCTTTATGCCAAATTTACCAAGTGTGAATTTTGGCTTCAAAAAGTTGCATTTTTGGGTCACATAATCTCAAAAGAGGGGATATCTGTGGATCCAACAAAAACAGAGGTTATCGAAAGATGGTCGAGACCAACAACAGTAACTGAGATCCGAAGTTTTCTTGGTTTGGCTGGATATTATCGACGTTTTGTGAAAGATTTTTCACGATTATCTAATCCACTCACCAAGTTGACTCGGAAAGGAGTTAAGTTTGTCTGGACGGAAGAATGTGAAGAGAATTTCAAGGAGTTGAAAAGAAGGTTATCCAGTGCACCTGTGCTCACACTACCTTGTAGTGGAGAAAGGTTTGTGATCTATAGTGATGCATCCAAGAAGGGATTAGGGTGTGTTCTTATGAAAAATGATATGGTGATAGCTTATGCCTCACGACAGTTGAAAATCCATGAGAAAAATTACCCAACACATGATTTGGAGTTAGCTGCGGTAATCTTTGCATTAAAGATTTGGAGGCATTACCTTTATGGTGAAAGGTGTGATATTTATACTGATCATAAAAGTTTAAAGTATATTTTCACACAAAAGGAGATGAATATGCGTCAAAGAAGATGGTTGGAGCTGATTAAGGATTACGACTACTCAATCCATTACCACCCTGGGAAAGCAAACAAGGTGGCAAATGCATTAAGTCAACAAGACCATGCTAGTTTATCCATGATGAGGATCACAAAAGATCCAATATTTATGGATTTACAAAGGATGGATCTTGGAATTATAATGGAAGGCGAAAAATCTTATCTTTCTCAAATGAATGTTCAACCATCTATACATGTGAAGATTAAAGAGGAACAGAAAGAAGATGTCGAGTTACAAAAGAAGGTGAGAAATGTTCCCGAGTTCAACCTTGATTGTGATGGGATAATAAAGTTCAGGAATCAGGTTTGTGTTCCTCCCATCCCCGAATTAAAGAAGTAGCTGCTGGATGAGGCTCATAGTTCTTCATTCTCTATTCATCCTGAAAGCATGAAGATGTATAGGGACCTGAAAGAGTACTTCTGGTGGGATGGCATGAAAAGAGATGTTGCTGAATATGTCTCTCGATGCTTGGTTTGTCAACAAGTTAAAGCTGAGAGACAGAAGTCTAAGGGGATGTTACAACTATTACCCATACCCGAATAGAAATGGGAAAACATCACTATGGACTTTGTCACAGGACTTCCTAAAACATCCAAAGGCAATAATTCTATCTGGGTCATAGTTGATCGACTTACAAAGTCTGCACACTTCATTGCTATTAGAGAGGATTTCTCTCTGGATCAGCTTGCCAGGATATATGTAAAGGAAGTGGTAAGGTTGCATGGAGTACCACTTTCTATTATATCTGATTGAGATCCGAGATTTACCTCGAAGTTCTGGCGAAGTCTTCAGCATACTCTGGATACAGAGTTGAGTTTCAGCACTGCTTATCATCCTCAGACAGACGGTCAATCTGAGAGAACAATTCAAACCCTAGAAGATATGTTGAGAGCTTGATCTATGGATTTCAAAGGTGGTTGGGATCAACACCTACCTTTGGTGGAATTTTCTTATAATAATAGCTTTCACTCCAGTATTTAGATGGATCCTTATGAAGCTCTCTATGGAAAGAAATGAAGGACTCCAACTTGCTGGGATGAAGTTGGGGAAAGAAAGCTATTAGGACCTGATCTCATTGATGAAATGGCAGAAAAGGTCAGATCTATTCAACAACACATAAGAGCAGCTTAGAGTCGACAGAAAAGTTATGCTGACAACCGAAGAAAAGTCCTAGAGTTTGAAGTGGGTGATAAAGTGTTCTTACGAATATCTCCCTGGAAGAGGGTTATGAGATTTGGAAAGAAGGGGAAGTTGAGCCCTAGATATATCGGTCCTTTCGAAATACTGGATCATGTTGGGAAGGTAGCTTACCGATTGGAGCTTCCACCGAATCTCTCTCAAGTTCACGATGTGTTCCATGTATCTCTCCTGAGAAAGTACATACCTGATCCTTCACATGTACTCAGCTCAGAAGTTGTACCGCTGGAGCAAGATCTTTCTTATGAAGAACAACCGATAGAGATTCTGGATCATAGCAAAAAAGTCCTACGAAACAAGACCACTCGATCGGTGAAAGTTTTATGGAGGAACCACCAATTAGAAGAAACTACATGGGAGCTTGAGGATATGATGAGGGAGAGGTATCCTCATCTGTTTGTTACAAAGTGACGAATTTCAAGGGCGAAATTCATTTTAAGGGGGGTAGAATGTAACACCCGAGACTTTTATGTTATATAAATCATCAAAGGAATATTTTTCTACACAAAACTTGCTTGGCTTTCTTTACACGAAATTGCGACCTTCCTCGATAGCTTGCGTCGTATGCAATACCGAGTTTCACTAAACACCGATATGCTATTAAAATATTATTAAAACTAGCCGTTATGAATAGTAATAACCACTTTTTGAAATTTTATAAATTTTATTTTTCAAAATGGACTTCATTTTTGGATTCGGAATATCGAAATTAGCCTAGGGTAAAATTTTGGTATTTTTCTGAAAACTTTCAATTTTTGATGAATAGTGAAACCACTATGTGGTAGTTAAAAAACTGAATTTTTCATAAAACTTAATTTTACCGTTTCTGTGAGTGGAATTTCAAAAATCCGAGAGACACGGTTGATGTCAGTAAGTAAAATGTGGTTCAATGAGATGAAAATAATTTTTTGGTGAATAGTAACTTTTTACTTTTTTTTGCCATGGTAAAAAGTAAATAGGGTAATTAAGGGTAAAGATGATATTATTATTACCCTAACACATGTCCTAATTCTATTGGATAAGTGTAATTCGACCAAAAACAAACTTAGGAATAAAATATGACCATTTAGGCCCACTTGGATTAGATTAGGACATTTATTATTAATTTATTTAAAGAAGGGTTAAAATAGTTAAAATCAAAGTTTAATAAGTAAATAATTTTTAATATGGGGTTATACATAAGATAAATTCGACTATAAATATTAATTATAAATCTAAAAAGATTTCCTACACAATGGTATTTTATTTGTAATTTTTAGACATTAAATAATTTAATTTATTTATGACACAATGATGATGCAGTAATTATCTTATTAATGAAATATTGACATAATTGATGTTATAAACACCAAAATAAATGTAATTTGAGACTTTTTATGAATCCCACTAATTTTCTAGGTTAATATGACATGTTAGTATTGATTTAATTAACTTGTTTTGAACTAATAATTCTGTTATGATTTTCACAAAAATCAATTACTAAATAGTGTCAAAATTGACATAAAATAGTTTTTAAAACAAATATTATATTGGTAATTGTTATTTTATTCCTAAAAATCTAAGGTTCGGCCAAATGACTTAGATAAGGTTATATATATTAATAATAAACAACTTGGGGTTTGTTTGGCTGATTATAGTAAGTTTATTAACCTTATAGTATAAGAACACAAGAAGACATGGTAAAAGTAAAATTATTTAACTTAATGTTAAATCTAAATGATAAGGTTAAAATAGGAACCTAAACTTGTCTAAATTCTATTGGATGAGAGGATTTCGACCCATCCCTACCTTAGCTTCGAAATCTATCAATTTGGAGCTATTTAAAACCGAACTTGACTTTATAATAAAATAATAGTTTTAGTTATTCCAAAGGTGCCCCTCTCCTCCCTTATAAAAGGTCACCTCCTCCCCCTCTTCCTCACACCACTTTGAGCCTTCAATCTCGGACAACCCCTACCACTTTCTCCTCTCCACTTCCCTAGAGACATCCTAGAGGTCCTGGTCTTCTTCACAGACCAATTTTAGTGCCCTAAAAGAAGGTCTCAAAGAAGCACTTCAAAGAAGAGGTAATGTCCGTTATCGATTCTTTCATCTTTATTTCTTCTTCCACTTATTCTTCTTTAGTTGTTTCATTATGAAGTAATAACATAAGTATCACTCATATAATTATATGTTATTATAAGTATGAAACAACCCTATTTCACCATCTATCCATCCTACGGAAAAAGAAATCACCACGCGTGCGTACGTACGGAATACCGTCTCCACGCCGTGGTGTAATCTATTTTCCACCACCACCTTACTTGGATGAGTATAATGGTGTAAATAATGACTATATATGACTATTATAAAGTGATATTGATTCTGAAATAGTATACATATACTCCAATACAATTCCACGATCATAGGAACGATATCATCACTCGTGCGTACGTACGGAATACTGTCTCCACGATGTGATGCGACTCGTTCTACATGATCTTCATTTCATAATGATTATATAAATGAATTGAATGAATGAATATGATATATATTACACTAATACCATTCTGTAAATGAGGTATCTATAACCTAAATAAAAGAATGAGAATTTATTCGACAAAACACGCATAAGAACAAAAAGTTATAAACACCCGAATAACAAGTAGCAATGAAATATTACTACTAAGAAGCTAATAATATGACCATATATGATATCATAAAAATAAGTATGATTCTGGAATAAGTCAATAACATTATTTAAATTATTATACAAGAGGTTCAGACACTTACAAAGCAAGTCGGACCTAATGTAAGGGAAATATCACAATCTCATTTTTATCCGAGATTGTTTATACTTTAGTATTTACTAGGGTGTATTTTATCATCCACATCCATGTTTCCTCAATATGTAATATTATTTACATTCACCTACAATTGTTTAAATCCTATATTACCCTTCGGTGAGTTTTTAGTAAAAGATATGAAAGGAATCTTTTGTCGTTTTTCGTACGAGGTACTTTTTTGACTTTTCTGACAAAAGTACGAGAAGAATGTTTTTTTAACGTATACGGCATGAATGGATTTTTTAAACATTATTTCCAAGAATATTCCTTTACAAGTTTTCAAGTTTATTTTTAATAAAATTCATTTAGTTAGAATTGTATGACATGTTAAGAAAGGAAAAGTGTTTTTGAAGTAGAAAGGATATTTTCCTCAAGAATGGAGTTCAAGTGTTTTATCAAAATTATTTTCCATCTAAGATAATAAAGGGTTCTGTTTATATCCCTATTATTACATGGATTTGATTATGTTGTGATGGAAATGTTTTTATGAATTCCTTTATCTTATATGAATTGTTTTATGATGTCATGTTGTTTAAGAATCCCATTTTTATTACATGGGTTATGCTATGATGTATGGTTTATGATTTTGTGGCACACATAAGAATGGTATCATTATGAGATGGGTGGGACCTATATCTCCCTCCAATGCATTGGGTAAAGATTTTATATCTCATGAGATATACATGGCTGGAATGGTAGGTTATACCGGTTCAGTGAAACAGGACTGAAACGAGGGTGACTCGGTTCAGAAAGGGACTTTGTCCACTAAGATAGTCTTGGCAATGAGTCTTGACTAACAAGAAATGATTATCTATGATTATGTGTGTATGCCACAAAGTTTCATGTTTTAAGTTATGATTATTGTGATTACATTTCACTGCCATGATTTATCCCATGTTATAAAATTGTGATCTCTTTTGCAGGTTAAGATTTCCAAAAGTTATGTGCTTGTTTATACGATGTGATTGATATTTCTTTTGTTTACCCTTACTGAGAATTTGAGCTCACCCTTTTGTATGTTTTCTTTCCCTAGGCCAGGAAGAAGGTTATTAAGTAGGATATGCCAAAAAGGGACTCTAGATATGATGAAATAATTGGGAGGCAAAGTTGATGCTTTATGAACCAGTTGTTTATGTTTCCCAGTTTCTAAAGGAACTATACCTATACGGTCCTTTCATGATTTTGTTATATGTTGTAATAAGTATGCTTCAATTTTGAAGTATTAACAATGTATGTAAAGTATGGGTCGTTATAGTCTTCCACTTGACATTTAGAAGAACCGAAAGCAACATTTCACATATATTATTTTCAATATGTATTACGTCTAAGCAATGACGTAACAAATTGGTTAACCAATAAGGAAAATCAAAAAAGATACTCCTCTTCCTCCAATTGTAATATGTTTTAGTGGAAACATTCTTTCTCTTTCCAGATTTCATTTGACCCTTCCCGAATGAAAAACTGAAATCTTTCAACTCATTAAGCATGTCAGTTCTAGACATACCCTGAGGTGGATCATCGGTCTCTATGGTATTATCAAATCTTTGACGATTCATTCTATATGGATGATCCTTTGGAAAGAATCGTCGATGTCCCATAAAACTAAAACTACAACGATGTTTCAGTCTTCTGGATCATGTATTCTTCATACAAACTGGACATGATAGTTTTCCCTTCATGATCCATCCAGACATCATTGCATAAGCCATAAAATCATTGATCGTCCACATAAGCGCAACATGCATATGAAATATGTATTTCGAACATGCATCATATGTGCGCACACCCACATCCCAAAGAAGTTTCAACGCTTTTATTAAAGGTTGCAAGTATACATCAATATCAATGCTGGGATCAGAAGGACCAGATATGAGTATACTCATGAAAGTGAAAGGTTTTTTCATACACAACCATGGGGGAAGATTATAAATGTGTATAAAAACTGGCCATGTGCTGTGCGAAGTAAGAATCTGCCCAAACGGATTAAAACCGTCGCATGAAAGACCCAGCCTCACATTATGCACGTCAGCTACAAAATCAGGATGTCAAGTATCAAATCTCTTCCATGTAAATCCATCTGAAGAATGAACCAACTCATCATTAGTCTTCTTTCTCTCGGTATCATGCCATCTCATTTTTATTGATATGTCATCAGACATAAAAAGATTTTGGATTCTGGGGATCAATGGAAAGTGCCACATTACTTTCTGTGGAATGTGGGATGGTGTTCCATCAGATTTTGACTTCCAGCGGGATGTGCCACATTTTATACAATCATTTCATTCAACGGTTTCCTCCCAGAATAAACTGCAATCTTTCGAACAAGCATGAATTTTGTTTTTTGAAAATCCCAGTTCCTCAACTAACTTCCATGCTATATAGTGGTTTGAGGGAATATCTACATCATATGGAAGTAAATCCTTCAAGAGGGTAAGAATTTAATCGATTGCTGTATTATAAATCCCATACATAGTTTTCCCATGAAACAATCGGATTAAAAATTCCAGCTTTTTCATTTTATCACATTGTCGATATACTGGAGTCGTGGCAGCATCATTCAATTTTTTAACCCTATCAATATCATCATTTTAAATAGATGCATCAGCTGTTCTCATATCGAAGTCTTCTTGAGTCGAAATCCTTTCTTTTTCATGATGAAGAATAAATGGAAACCGATCATCTAACAAATTCTCCATTCCAGTCCTTTCATTTCGATCATCACCAATTTGAGATTTCATTTTCTCCCCATTGTGATACCACACAAAGTAGTTTTCTTGAAAACCATTTTTGGTTATGTGGTAGCTGACTTCTTGATGGCTCAACCAAGGTCTACCAACACAATTGGAACATGGACAGTGTATGCGACCACTATCTGAAGCATTGTGAAATGAAAAATCTATCAAGATATCCAAATTGTTTTGAAAATCGCTTGATATCCGACGGTTTCATACATCCAACTTCTGTCCATTCTGTAAAAAGAATTTATATAAGTCATTTTGTCATAAAAAATTCAATAGGATTAAACTTTAATAGAAAATACATTTAAGCAAAAGATAAAGGAAGAAGTTTCCAGTCGATGTAGTGAACTATTAAAATAATGTAAAGATCAAATACTCATAAATTTAATTAAAATTTATTTATATTCATTTTCATTAGGTCTATAAGAGGCACATGACTCAGGTCCCATCATGTGTTATAGGCATCCCAAATCATTCACTCATGTTCAATAACTCATTATTGACACCTCTATGGCCATACCTTTCATTACCCAATTACTTCACCAAGTCAAGCGCACCCTATGGGTGAATAAATTTTAGACTTCTACACTAATAGGTTGTTCATGGATTGTAAAAAGATTTAATTTCATTAAGTATAGACAAAAACATTTATTTTTAAATTTTAAATTCTTAATAAAGTATGTCAATGATAACAACATTACTGAATTAAACTTGTGACTTATCTAACATTTTTATGGCCGTCTACACATGCCAAAATGGGTAGTGAAAAGAACCCCACCCTCATAAAAGTGAGTATTGGCCAAGAAGGACACATAATATACAACATACAATGAGAACCATATTTAGTTGACCCTAAAGTTATATTAGTACAGTCATCTTGGGGGAAATGGAATATATGATCCTGGTTAACTGATGAATTCAAAAGCTCGTATTCCATATATTGGACACTATCTAAGGTAAGAAATCATGTGAGGATGGGTTTACATCATTCAATTTCTTACATGCTAGTGATAATGAAGGCTTAAATTAATGACTTGAGTTCACTAATACCATGTCAACCGTTATACACACCATGAAAACCCTTATACACACCATATAAACCCTTATACCATATCGTCATTATTACAACCATTAATAGCAACTTATTAAATAACATCACTTGTTAAAGATAATCAAATTGAACATAAATCAATAATAATATTGGATATATCAAGTAAAATTAAGTCATACTATCTTACATCCTAAATGACCACCCACAACCATGATTAATGACCACAAAGCTCCCCTTTCGGCCAAATCAAAAGTGAAAACAAAAACACATAGTTGTAGAAAACAACTTCATTTTTGTGAAGAATAATAATCTCATGGTCCTCATGATATTTGAACCACGTAGTCATGATTTTCAAGATGAACTTGTATCCATGAAACCATATGAGAAACACGATTCAATACATGCATTTTTATGACTTTCCCAAGCATTTTGAGGAACCCCAAATTAGTGAAAATGGTCATTGTGTTTTAAAAAGGTGATTGAATAACACATGTATGATGTCGAAGGAAGAATGATTAATGGTTATATTAGAAAAACTAATATTCACTAATATTGCGAATTTTAAATTCTGTTAATTAGTTTCATGAAGAAGGAAGAAGTACTAATTAGGTACCACATACTATTTTGCAAAGTTCAAGAAGATACTCCGTATCTTCTATTGTTCAAAGGATAAGTGAACAATGTGTCATTTTATATATATATAGATTTTGATAGAAACATGATACATACTTGTTATGTAATACACATAGTGTACAAAAATTAAGATGAACAAGATCTTCATGTTTGGCATGATCCTAATTAAAGGAGTGATTTTCATGAAATAATATCAATAAATATTACAAACAATTTCTTATTAGTTCATATACATGAAGCTATAATATTTGAAGCATTGAGATTAAAAAAACTATGAATCTTCAAAATTAGAACATAATAAATAGACACCATGCCCTTATAAATGTAAATGTGTAATGAAAAAATTAATTGGACATACACCGATATAGGGATTTCAGTACACAATTCGTGGAACAATCATAAAATTTTACAAAAACCTTAAAAATTGGGAATAACCAAATCATTGATAATAGAAGGATATGCTTGATAAGAGGTGGGACTATATCCTTGATAAAATATGGAAGGATTCTAACCTGGTAGCTGTTGATCCGATGAAAGAGGTGGGGATTCTGAAGTGCTTCTGCGAAGGAATCGCTTCTGGAGACCAGCGGAAGGGTTCTGGAATCGTGGGGAGGCCGCTGCCTGCATTTGGAGAATTTGGGGCTTTTTTTCCCAACAGTTTTTAAAAATCGTTGGGAAAACTCAATCTTTCCCAACTATTTTATGAAATCATTGGGAAAACTAAAATTTTCCCCATCTTTCCCAATGGTTTCATCAAACCATTGGGAAAAGTGATTTTCCCCATCTTTCCCAACGGTTTAATAAAACCGTTGGGAAAAGTCACTTGTTCAAGATTTTCACCAACGGTTTATGAAAACCGTTGGTAAAGATAACATATACCAACGGTTCTTTGAACCGTCAGTATACAAGTGTTGGGAAAAGTCCTCTTCCCAGTAGTGCATGTTTTTAAGATGTAAAAACTACCAAAAGATTGACATGTGTTTATGTCCAATTTCAAAGTGGAATTACTTTCAATTACCAACATTGAATTAAATGATAAAAATATAATCCAATTACACTTTAAACCCAATTAAAATTACAATATAACTATATAAATAAATTATATTAAAAGGAAATTTTGAATTAAAATGCAGTATTTTTCACTATTGAGGCGATTCAGGACGGTGAAAGGTGATCTCATTGAGGCGATTTAGGACTTCTTCGTGGTGGTTCGCTGCCTTGAGTTGCATGCGCTGCCTCTATTGTGCTCATTCCTAAGTCTAGGACACCTTACTCTATTGATAATTTATGCTCAATCATCATGTGCAATGTCCCCTATATGATCCTCACCAGCATCCTAAATGCTTGGATGACCCTTCATCTTCCCAACTGCATTTTGCTGGAACAACAAGACTTTGTGAGGGGATGCTCTATCCTGGGGGTGGTAGCTCTATCCTAGAAAATGATCAGAGATATTAATCTTAAAACTCAGGGATCTAATATGGAAATCAGGCTCAATATGAGAAAGTCTTATGATTGCATCGAATGGGGATTCATCAAAAAAGTATTTGAACGTATGGGTTGGTCCACATGGAATATTGATATTATTTTCCACTATTTTAAATTAGCCTGGATGTCGATTATCTTCATGGGAAATGCCTTCTGTTTTGTCATGGCATCTCATGGTCTTCGTCAGGGAGAACCCATCTGGCCAACCATATTTTTCATCACCCAGGATGTTCTTATCCGACTCATCTATTAAAGAATCAGTAGCAGTGATATTATTTTGTTTCAAAGAAGAATGCATCTTACTTTTATATCACACCTCATGTTCGCGGACGATTCCATTGTTTTCCTTAATGCATTGAGTAGGTCGGTGAGGGGTTTTAATAGGTTTCTAGAGGCCTACACCCATTTGATTGGGTAAGTCATCAACATGAATAAGAGTAGCTTCTTCATATCCAAAAGATGTTTAGAAATTCAAAACCTTTAAATGAGTAACTCTCTGGGTATTCAGAAGGCCAACCTTCCCATGATCTATCTTAGAGCTCCCATGTATTTGAAAGTCCTATGCTTCTGAGACTTCAAACCCCTTGTTAGTAGAGTCACTGAGAGGATTCTAAACTAGAAGAACATGTACCTATCTTTCCCGGTTATGATCATGTTGGTTAACAGTGTTCTCCTCACCACTCCGATTCACACTCTTTCTGCCATTAATGTCCCTAAGGGAATCATAAAAAACATAAAAGGGTTCTTGCAGGCTTTATTTGGGATCTTCTATTTGAGGGAAAATAGAACTGGGTCTCCTAGTCCAAAATGGTGAGATCAAACAACAAAGGGGGTATTAACGCTCATAATATCCATGATACCATTTCATGAAGGCTTGTGAAATTGGCTTGGGAAATATTGGATCAGTGCACTTTTTGGGGATAGTCCATGCATGCATGCTTTGTTGAGGATGGGGATACACCTACAAGACAATCCTCCACCCTTTGGAAAGTGGTTGCTCTGCCGGTTATCTCTATCATACCCCATGTCTGTTGGATCATTGGTTTAGGTGCCATTTATTTCTAGCATGACAACTGGTGTGGTGAGGTCATTGGTTACCCGGGCTGCCCTGCAACTGATATCTTCTTCAGGGAGGCCAACTATTATCGTTCCATAATCAACGCAATTCTGGAAAAGAACCATCTGGAGGTTTTCCATCTCTTCGAGCTTTCTTCTACCCCTAATAAATGTGTGTTCACCCCTTTATCTTCAGGATTTTTCTCCACCAATTACTATTGCCGCATTCTTCCCCTTCATCCCGAAGGAGACACATGGAATGAGGTTCTGTGGGACAAACTCATACACTCTAAGTAAAAATTTCTTATATGGAGATTCCATAACAAAGCGCTTCCCACTGCTAAAAATGTTAGGAGATGTGGTGTGTGTATGGATTCCAGATGCGTCTGTTGTCGGTAGAAGCAGGAGGAGACTTCGGTTCACCTATTCTTAGAAAGAGATTGGGCACAAGCGGTCTATAAATTCTTCAGGGAGTTCATTGTAGTATCCATCCTTGACATGGCAGAGGATCCCTTCATGGTTCATTGGTTCCTTGGCTTGGGATAGGTGGGATCAAAGAGAAAGGTGCACACCCTTATTCTGTAGGCAGGTTTTTGGTGTCTATGGCAAGCTCATAACAAATACATATATGATGGGGTGGTGTTTTCCGGTCAAGCGATCATCTCCAGAACCAAATCTCTACTTCTTGACATAAACATGGCTCTCTATTTATACAAGGATGACCCTATACTACAACAACAAAACCTTAACCCCGTTGAAGTTCCTTTCAGCGCTAAACTTTCTTCTGGTAAATAAAAATGGTGGATTCCTCCTCCCTGGGGGTTAAAGCATAATAATGATGTCTCTTGCGTCTCTGGAGTCATGAGTGGAGGAGGGATTGTCTGTGATTATACCAGCCCGGTCTTATTTGCGTTCTATTTTCAACTAGGGCACCGTACCTCGCTTTTGGATGAAGTAAAGGCCATGCTCACAGGCCTCTCAGTTTGCCGACAGAGAGGATTGGAAGTCATGGAAGCTAAAACGGACTCAATGGTGGTTCACAATGCTATCCATGGTCTGGGTGCTACACCTTGGTCAATTGAATACATCTCTCGTAAGTGTCGCGATCTTCTCAGCACCCACACCAAAGTGTCCCATACATGGCAGGAAGGTAACATGGCAGTGGAATACTTGGCCTCCATTGACTTTCCTAGAATGGGGAGCTTGTTTTTTCATAACTTTCAAAGTCTGATGCCAATAGGGATTAACATCCTAAGAGGTGACGATTTAGGTCTCCATTATTTTAAACTCCCATAATCTGTCTACATTCCTTTTTATGTGGGCCTTGTATACTTTATTTTCTTTCTCTTTGAACAAAATTTATATATATGATGATGATGTATTTTTCACTATTCATTAAAAAAATGAACTTTAGCATAAAAATACCAAAATTTCATCTGAAGTAAATCTTGATATTCAACTTCTAAATAATAAGTTTATTTTGTAAAATAAAACATATAAAGGTGTCAAAAACAAGATTTAAAAAGAGTTCACCATCAAAATGCGGTAAAACAACATTTTTATAAAAATACTTATTTTATCAGAAAAAAATGAATTTATTCATATATCATATCTGGAAAACATATAATATGAATTTAAAACATTAAATTGAATATATATCATATATTTTTTATTAAATAAAAATCCATTAAGAGTGATATGAAAACACAATTATTCTCTTTTAAATAGGTTTTCATAAAAACACACCCATTATATTCAATTGGGTTTTATTTCCATTTCTAATAAATTTGGTAACCAATGAATCATAATTTAAACATGTGTAAACCATATTTCAAAATTTATTAGATACTATTCATTCCCACCATTCTAATAGCTATCCTTTAACTACCATTTAAAATAATAATAATATTATTGTATTATTTTTCAGAATAACTCAATGTTGTGTGCAATGTATGATTTCAGAGAAGCCCGTTGTTGCGTGTCGAGTAAACTATAAAAAAATAATCCCCTTTAACTTAAAATTAATATCTTATTCATAAGTATTAATAGAAATAAAATAATATTATTCTATAAATAAATGGGTCGTTACATCCTTCCCCCCTTATGGAAATTACATCCTTGCAATTTTAAAATTAGGCATGGAAACTTCATTGAAAGTCCCACATCGAAAAAAGAGTAAACAAAACTATCTATTTAAATGAAAAAATAACTATAAAGGTCACTCGAGATAATACATACTAGGATTCCATAAATACATGGATATGCAAGATAAAACTAACCATCATGTTTTGATGGAGAGTGATAGAAAACATGATCAGAAGAAATTTAACCACTAGAAAACCACAAACTTGTGATATGTTAAACAGTCTTTGATTCCCCAGTAAGAAAAGTAAACAAAAAACATTTTTTTAAGTTCCATTTCATAAATTTGGAGAATTTATTTATGATATTGACTAATAACATAAGAAATATACTTACTTTTCAAGTAGAGTTTCATCATTTAATAAGTTTCTACCAAAAACTCATCTTTTCTCCAAACGATGAGTATTCAAGATGACTTGGTCACACTTGAAGCACTAGAATAAATGTTTATAGAATAAAATGATCCAAAAAACATGAACCAATTATTTCCCCTGTCTTTAGAAATTAACTAAAACCAAAAAGGTTATTAGAAGATCAGATAATCCTCCAAAAGGATAATCTTTTATAAAAAGAAATACTACTCTTAATCTCCAAAATTGAACAAACAATAACCAAATCTCAATAAAGACCATTCAATACAAAATTATCATTAAAATTATTCAAAATAATCCAAACTAAGTTTGAAATCCAAAATTCAGAAGGATTTGATCATATAGTCTTCCACAAAAATCTTAACATTTATCTCCGAATAACATTGGCTACTCTTAAAGTTTCATATTGAAAAGTAATTAATTTAATGATATATTCTCTATGATAGGTTAATAATTTCCATAAATAACCCAAATATATATATGTCCATAATAAAAACATAGATTATTTTAAAATAAAATCCACTATTCTCCTTAATTGAAATCCCAAAGTATTCTATTTTCCTTAGGCATGCAATGTTCCCAAAGGAGAAAACGTATTCCAAAATAACCTTTATCACTTAATCTCTAAATAATTTTCCCATACTAATGATATCCAATTGATAAAACATAAGATCTAAAATCAACTTATTATTGATCAAGAAAACAATTTAACTAAAAATAATATGTCATAAAAACCAGGGACTTCACTTAGGCCAGTGGTAGTCGATGTGCCCTTGTCGCCCTTCAGTTGTGGGTTCGATTCGAATGGCCTTGCTGGACACGATGGGTTGTATCCCATCATGTGGTTTTTCATTTTTCTAAAACCATATCATTCTTATAAGATTCTCAATAATAATATAATTTCCTCAAAAATAACCATAACCAATTTTATTCAAAAAGGTTATCTAATACCTTTCGTTTTGCATCCCAAAATCTAATAACCATTTATCACCTCAAAAAAAAAATCATCATATGAACCCCTAAGGTTATCCATTATGTCTACACAAGAAGAGATAATTATTTCTTGAATAACATTTCACATATCAAACTTCAAGGATACACATACTAGTATAAGTATTCCAATGTAATCTCATCCTCAAAAGAGCCTTAATAATTTTAAGAATTTCATCATCTTAATATCTACCATAACTCTTGAATCCCTTATATGTTTACTTATTACTCATTCAACATTCTTCATAATCCATTAACCATTCCTTACCAACATATTCTGAGACACTTTTTTCCTACAAACAAAATCATGAATCATATCCTAAGATTAAATAATGTCAAAACATCATATAAGAAATAATCCATACCTTTCACTGGTTATTTTTAGTTTCTTAATCCTCAATAAAAATGGAATTAGGTATTGGTAAACATATATTTGTACGATCCTGATGATCCCATTCCCAAAAATTCTTCATAGGACATCTGTTTGTATAATGACCATGCACACCACATTTAAAACATTCAACTAATCCCTCATAAAGAACTTCTTTCCCTTTCCTAGAGTCAACTGGGCGCTTCCTTTTTCCATGGATGATTCTTCCTTTATGACCATCATTACCACATCTATAGCATATGCTCTTCCATTTGAATCATTTTTCCTAGGTGTTTCTTTCTACATCCTTAACACATAGGTTTTTAAATATACTTACCTTTTTTATTATTTCTTGAACTTCCATATGGATTTTTTTCTCACATATAATATGCCTTATAAAAATCACCAAGGTTCAGGTGTTCAATAATGACTCTAGATAGTTGGTTGAGAATAACAACAAGAGTTCTAATTGTAGCTTCCATTTCATTTGGTTTCTTATTCATAAAACCATCACAGTTTTCTTCAAATCCATTGTTACTTTAGTGCCTGATAGATCCCACCATTTACTAAAACCAAAAAGGTCATTGTGATTATATCAGTAAAATCATCATATAACATCTTATGAGTAGGGTAAACACTAAGACATACTTATTCATGTTATCTTAAACTCATTCAATTTATCGTAAATAATTATGAATCTTTCTAATATGCTAACCATTGTTGTTAGGTCACTTATGCTTAAATAACACCCTAACCTCTAAAGTTTTCTAAACCAACCTCTGATACCAACTATAATGCCCCGGACTTAAACATTACATAATCTTGAATTAAGATAATAATTCACATTGATGATCTTTTCAAGTTTAAAGCTTTAGATAATTAGTTCATAACTTATACATAACAATTTGAATATTAGAAGTAGAAACTTCTACTCACAATCCATTTTTTTCACAACAATAAAACTCCTTAAATAATACAAGAATTATTTTCTTAATATAAATCTTCTTGAATTATTCCTTTCTCTTAACCTTCTTTATACCCCGTGAAAAACATTTCAAAAACTTGGGATGAGCATGAAAATCTCTGTAAGGGTTATAAAATAAGGAAAGAAAACATTAGTCCATAAATGCAAAAAAATAAATAAAATCATACTTATCAATAATAAAAAAATATCCTTAAAATACCTCATGAAATAATAATATTTATGAATAGAATATAGTAATCATAAATCATAAAGGTAACTTGTGGCATCTATAACATACTTACATTGTAGCTTTCAAAACTACGTAGGGAGTTACATTTAGAATACCCATCATAGTATATTCCCTAAATCTATTTGGAGAAACATTAACCATTACCTCTGTCACATTACCCAATTCATTGGAAAGCTATCTGAGGCTCACCCGCCCTATGTTTATCATGGAACCACCCGTATACGTAAACCATTCCCATGAACCATAACATAATCATAACACATAAAGGAAAGATAAAATTTCTACATTGAAATAAATAGATATTAGTTCAAGAAAAAGACATAATCAATCCATTATAAAAACCATTTTCAATACAAATATATATAGAAAGTTCACGTGGTATTTATTTTCCTTTTAATAACACTACGACTTGTAGAGGAATCTAAATAACGATTACGGCGGCAGAGAGGTCATTGTCACCACATATGTTATAAACATTCATTTTTTCCATTTACTAAAATTCTTCATAGATAAAAGATTCTATTTGAATGAAATTAAAAGTCAAATGGGTTTATACATCGTATAAAAGAAAGTCATGTAAAAATCAAAATATGCCTCAATGAAAGGAGATTGAGACGAAGTGCCTTACCTCATGTCTGACTTGACTCGTTGGTTATTTAATTTCATGAATAATAAACATAAGTTAATTTATACTTAATTCAGATCATTTTTAACGTTTATTATTCCTTTTATATCAATTGTTACCACATTATAAAAATTACATAATTATTTAAGTTAATATCGGTCATTTTGCCGATATTTGGTACTTGAGTCAAAAATGAACATGTTATAATTACAAATCATCCATGTGGTAAAAAGTAAATTATATCTATATTTGTATTCATGATTTAAATATAATATATATCCAGTATATATGTATTTATAATAGTCCATTACATTTGGATATAAGAAATGAAAATCACCGTTCATAGAGTTGGTATGCCGTACGTACGCATGAACATTACTTTCATTTATTTTTCATATTTAAAGGAATGAATACTAAATTATACATAGTTATATTATAATTAAAATATAATATCATATTTTATATATGTTACATAAATTCCATAACACCATCCTTTATACATTCCATGTATGGCATGAACGAGTCTTATCACTTTGTGGGGGTGGTAGTCCGCACTTCCTCAAATGAAATTATTGTATTTACCCATTATGGAAACCATAAATGTATGATATAAATGAAAAATACTAAATCATAGATAAAATATAAATATATGTCACATATAAATACATTTCCATCATAATGGCCACCATGAGAGGTGGTATGGAAAAATCGAACAATCATCGTTTCGTGTGGTAGAAGTTCACCGTACACAAAAACAGTATGTTCATATCCATTATATGGAGGTTTGTGGAAGTTTAGTTAGAATATTTATCATAAAAACATGCTAGTATATTAAATATACTGGTTTTGTTATAAAATAATGTAATAAATAGAGTTTATGGGGTTGGAGAAGGAAGATAAATGGAAGAAGCTTGAGAGAAGAGATTACCTTAAATTGGGTAACTCTTTTTGATTTAAGCTAAAAGGCCTTCTTGAATTACCTTATTCCCATAGTAAGGATTCTAGGAAAAATATAGGGATATTGGGAGATTATTTGGGAAGAGTTTAGATGATCCGGGTGGGGTTGATAGGTGTGAGTAAGGGTTAGAGGAGGTTGCTTTTTATAAGAGGGGGGAGGGGCACATAAGGAATATCTTGAAATATTATTTTATTATAAATACATATTTGGTTTCAAAAGGTCCCAAAGTCATTTATTTCAGATATAAGATTCTATTGGGTCTAAAACCACTCAACCAATAGGTTTTAGACAAGTTTTAGTCTCATTTTTAACCTTATCTTTTAGCTTTAACCCTTAACTAACTAATTTGACCCTTACCATGTCTTCTTGTATATTAATACTATATGGTTAATATAGTTACTATGAAATGCCACTAGAACATCCAGTGGTTCATTAATGATATTATCAATATTATTTAAGTCATGTTTCAAAATATTAGTTTTTAGGACTATTATATCATTTAATAAAATATTATTTGTTTTAAAAACTCATTTATGTCAATTTATATACTATTAATATAATTACTTTTTAAAAATCCATAAAAACATGATTATTTCGAAAAAACATCATAAATAAAAATATAAAAAGTAATAATAATCCCTAAAATTAATTTATGGAATACAAAGTTTCAAAATAAATTTATTTTAATATTTATAATCTCATTTATTTAAATCTTTCATTAATAAGGTAATCATGACATCATTATTGTGTCATAAATATATTTATTTATTTGATGTTGAAAAATTATAAATAAAATACCAAGATGTAGGAAATATATTTATCTTTCTAATGAAAATTTATAGTCTAAAATATAACTTATATAACCCTATATAAAAAATTATTTATTAAAAGATACATGTTTAGGTTATATTTTTCTTAACTTTAAATTAAAAGTAATTAAATGTCATTTTCACACACAAGTGGCTCCATGGGGTCCTAAAATAGACCCAATGATTCCCATGATAGAAATATCTCATACTATAGTTTTATTACACGTGTTAGGATAATTTAATATTATTATACTATTATTTTTACCCTTATTTACCAGATTTTCCTTTTAACCATGATAAATAAAATATTTACTGAAGTTACTATTAATAATGTCTAAAAATAAAACTTACCTATTTATTCAAATTTTAACTCCTAATTAAAAATATGTAATCCATTTTTCCAAATTCAAAACCCAGAAGTTACCGAAATTAATTTAAAATTAATTCCGGTTGTCAAAACCAAAAAGCGTGTTTTTAAGAAATAAAAACTACCAAAAGATTGACATGATTTTAAATACAATTTCAAAGTTAAATTACTACCAATGAAAAAAATTGGATTATATGATAAAAATATAACCCAATTACACTTTAAAACCAATTAAACATACAATCTAACTATCTAAATAGATTAGATTAAAAAGCAGTTTTGAATAAAAATGCAGTATTTTTCACTGCTTAAAAAATGAACTTTAGCAGAAAAATAAAAAGTTTTCATCCAAAGTAAATTTTGATATTATGATTATAAATTAGAAGTTTATTTTTTCAAATAAAACATATAAATGTGTTATAAACATTATTTAAAAAGGGTTCTCCATAAAATGGCGGCAAAATTGCTTTTTTAGAAAAAGACTTCTTTTATCTGAAAAAATGAATTTATTCATATATCATATCTAGAAAACATATAAGATGAATTTAAAACATTACATTGAATATATATAATATATTTTTAATTAAATAAAAATCCATAAATAGTGATATGAAAACACAATTATTCTCTTTTAAATAGGTTTTTATAAAAACACATCCATTATATTTAATTGGTTTTATTCCTATTTCTAATAAATTTGATAACAAATGAATCATAATTCAAAATTGTGTAAACAATATTTCAAAATTCAGTTGATACTATTTATTCCCCTCATTCCAACAACTAGGTGTTAACTAGCATTTAAAATAATAATATTATTATTGTATTATCTTTCAGTATAACACAATGTTGTGTGCAATGTAAGATTTCGGAGAAGCCCAATGTTGCATGTCGAGTACACTATAAAAAAGCGTCCCCTTTAACATAAAATTAATATATTATTCCTCTGTATTAATATAAATCATAAGTATTATTCTATAAATACCTGGGCCATTAAACTATTCACATATTGAATATAATTCATGAAAATTTCCATGAAATTGTTCACATCATGAATAACCATTCATGTTATGAATCAATTCTTGTATACAAATTATAAATTACACTCTCCTTACTCCTCATAACATTAATTAGGATCCAACCCAAAAATCCAAAACTCAAAACAAATAGTTTAAAATAGGGACACACCTAAAATTGGAGGTACTAAATTCTCCCCACCATTAGGATTTTTTTCCTCAGAAAGTTAGAGATTGGCATTATCTTTAAAGAGTTTTGTTCATTACTCCAAAATTAAAGGCTCTTATTCCCAAATCTATTCTTGAATTTGACTATTCTTCCATAAAAATCATAACAAGGAAATTGTTATCCCACACAAGGTCTTTTTTTTCAACAAATAACCTAAATTAGTTCATGTATAAAAATCACATCTAGATCAAAAGTCACACAGTCCCATATAATCACATGATTAGTATCCAGATAGTACTTCTTCAGTTGAGATACATGAAAAAAAATCTTTTTTGTAAAGATAATTGATATACAACATCACCAATGTGTTCTAGAATATCAAAGGGTCTCACATATTGAGGAACTAGTTTTCCTTTATTTCCTAAATGAATATGACCTAATCACAGTGACACTTTGAGAAATACATGGTCACTTATATTGAAATATAATGGGTGATGATGAATATTTTCGTATGATTTCTGAATAATTTGGTTCATTTCAATCTACTTACTGATATGGCTATTGACTGAGGATTAATTCATACTAAAGTAAACAATGGCCCAAACCTATATATCCCTAGGCCAAGCTGAACACTAAGGGGGGGGGGGGTGAATCAATGGTATTATTTTTTGAATTCTTCTTTTAAACTCAACCTCTCAGACTTTTTAAGGTCACAATACACTAAATATATTCGCACAACCTCACTTCATGTGAATCAGTAATAAGAAAGTGAAAAACACATAGGATTTATAGATTTTTTTTCATAAAATTATACTCCATGCCATGATAGCATAATCATATCAATCAAATATTATCTATTATATGCACAATTGGTTACTACAAGGACCATCACAATCCAATAAAGATAGAGTCTCACTGTGTTCCAACTCCCAAGTCATGTAGGATATATTTATATCTTCATCTTCCCCACAACACAAGTATGATCCAAAATAATAAAGATTCTATTGAAACATGGTTTCTCCTACACCAATTTAAGAATTGATCTTTACCCATGAACAAATTAAATCAACTAGTCCACCTATGTACACCTTCAAGTCTGTATTATCACGTCTTCTTCAGAACATGGTTGTCTACAATACTCAACTTTGCATATCTTCACATGGTCTGGTTCTCCTCAGCACTTTGATTAATTATGAATGATATATCTTATTGATCTACAATGGATCCTAGATTTAAATTCCTCATTCTCTCTTAAATAGAGTGATGTATTAGGCTCTCAGTACTTCATAATTCTCTCACTCACTACTTTTGGGTTATCATAATGTTTTCACCATTCTTTCTATTTTTATGCACATATATATTCATAAAATAATATCATGAATAATAGTTTCCAAAATGAAATTTTGGAAACTCCCTTGATAATCAGTAATACTAGTGATCATGTCTCATTAAAATAAGTCAAATTATTTACGAATTTTATTTCATTAAAACTCATTTGAATTCCCAGTCAATCATTCCTTTTTAATATCCAAAAGAATCAAGTTTTTCCTTCTTATTATTTTTCTATAAAATCCACTACATTAAACATTTTGATGTGCAATCTATATTATATAGTGTGGTACTCAGAAACACTAGCTTCTCCTTCATAGTGTTCTACTTTGATATTATTTTTAATCACAATACAATTGGATCGATCATGTTATTTGATTCCTTGAATATATTTGTAGTAGTATTTTCCGATTTATTCTCTTTTTTAGAATTCATAATTATGTAATTATTTATCTTCTCATTTTGTGTGGATTTATAAGTATTATGAAGTGATAAATTCATATATAATATAAAATTTATATTCCCTATAAAATTCATATACCCTAACCTCTTAATGTATTATGATATAGACTATAAATTCATACACTCAATGTCATACAGTGTAACGCCTTATCTAGGAACCTCTCAAAGTCTTACGATGCTTGTATAAAATTTATATGTGACGAAATATTTATGCTATTTCTTAATAAAATTAATAAAAACATCACCAAAGTCATATTAATTGACACGTAAAGTCATATGTGCACTGGTAAAGTCATACGTTCTCCTGACGTATCCATCTTCTTGCATTAGCTTAAAGTAATATGAGATTACTTATCAAAGACTTAAAGGCTTTCAGATCTAGTTCATCAATTCAATAATTCAATTATACCAAACCAAAACCTCCTCAAATCATCTCCAAATCCTCTAAACCACTCAAAAAGAATATCAAATAATCTCTCAATCTTCATAAAGTTAGTTAGTAACTCTTAATTACAATATCTTCATCGATCAAACCTATTTAAATGATTTCTCATATTTCAATGTTAGACATTTATCTCCCTTTAAGACAAAAAATTCAATATTCAATTGGAAACATGTTATGGATAGTGTCACTTCAACCATAAATACCTATCACTCACTTAAAAAAACACAAACAATCATCACATGTAAATGCTACATTTTCTTGAATTTGTTCAAGTAATAATTCCACGTTTATGCCTTAATCCCATTAACATTTAATAGGAAATCATTATCATAAATTTTAAAAAACTCACTCAATAAATTTTAGCATCACCTTCAACCATAAAGGAGTGTCACCTTATTGATAAAAAATAAAATTTAATCTAATGAGAACTTCAATCTACCTATTTTTATTTTTAAAATAACACCACACATATTTTTATGTCTATATTCATTCTTCTCTTTATACCCCTATTGATAATAAAAAAAAATACATGGGGTGTATTATTATCTATCAAGGATTCTTTTGGAACTATTTTATCCTCCCTTTTTTTGATATCAAAACATTTTTTTCACTTGAGAGATGGATGATAGAATATTTGTGTCTTAACAAATATCCTTTTGTCGGGAAACTCTAAGTCTATATGGGATAAAACTTTGTAGAATGAAAGAGTTCATAACCAAGGTTATCAATTATTTCCATACAAAATAATTCATGTCATAAATTCTAAAAAACATATTCGTGGGAATGTTTCAAAAAAATTTATTCAAAAGGATGTAACCTACACTCAACTCATCAAACCCCTAAAAAAGATCAAATAAAAGACAAATAAAATATTTTTTTTCTAAAACTTTCATTAACTAAAACTCAAAATTTAAAATATATTTTAATTAAAGAGAAATAATAATTGTAGGCTTGATTGGAGAACCTATTTCTTTATATTTTTATAGTTCTATAGAGTTTTTTTGGATTCATAGCATGAAAAATGCATTTTATTTCCCCCCCCCTCAATGGATACACTCAACTCTTACTATTAATGGTAGTTAGGGTATTACTTATTTTTTATATAGTGTGTAAAACACTCAAATTCATTCTTCAATTTCCTACATTTTACAAAAAATAAAAATTAAGGGTTTTAAGAAATAATGAGTGATCACTTATTTTCTTAGTAATTATAGCAAGGTTGAGGGTCTTCACTCAACATAGGCATCTCTTTTGTGTCAAAGTCAGCACATATTTTCATGTCAAAAGCATTAACAGGTTTCTAATGTATCTTATTTACATTTTTTCCTCATATATGAGAAAATATAATTGACCTTAGAGGTCAAATAAAATCCATTTCCTTATACCAACATTATCTTTATCAAAGAATATTCTTGGGTTGGTGTAATTGTCATGCATTATTTCATTACATAGATAACCTTATCACACCCCTCACACAAATTTTCTTTAATTTTCAAGTAACCACTTATAGATAACTTATAATGTGTCTCATTATTATAATTTAATATCACTTTCTTTCATTATAACTAGAACTTATTTGAATATCCTTAATTTTTTTATCCAAGCCCAATTTTTCTAGCTAAATTCTTATTCACCATTTCTTTTCATGCTCTCTCAATTTAAATTTTTCACATGGTCCCCTAATAGGTTCAACTTATTTTCTTACCATGTTGTGTTTTTTTCTTTCACACCATAGGGAAATTTTATAGGTATGTTTACCATGACTTCTTAGCTTTGTGAACCTCATGTCGCATCTTTAAAAGATCTGGATATATTGCATGTTGATATATTTTATTAAAACCTGATCACAACTATTTTATCCTAAAAATAAATCCTCATTTCTCATTATGGATCCCCCTTAAATAATGAATCATCCTTATCAATGAAATATTATTCTATCAAGATTAGTCTTTATGTCTATACCTTCTATAACACGAGTAAAATCCATTGCACTGCGACCTTCCAATTTGACACCAAATCTATCCCAAAAATCATTGGGGCTATCTTTCTTCAATATAATCTAAATTTTAACTAGGGAGTAGTAGTATTATTGATATAATCCTCTAACCCTTTTATTTAGAATAGGGAATATCATTTATCTTATTATTTCAAAAAAGTTCAATCTTACATTTTTCACCAGCACTGTTAGAAATAATAGATTTATTTTGAGACAGATATGGTGTAGGTTTTACTTCCCTATTGGAACTTGTAATATCAAAAAATTGATAAAATTATCCTTTAACCCAAGATGAAATTTTGTGTTGTTATACGATCTTATTTAACTTGTCTTGATCTCAAAGAAAATGTATTGTGTCTTAGAGAAATCTTGCTCTTTTCCTATCTCTTTCTCTTAAAGATCACTCACATTATTCTCTTTATAATCCACTTTTAGTTTTTTTGTTTTGGTCTCATCAATATAGATAGTTTCTTTCTTTATTAACTATTATTTTTCCTCATCCCCTTTATTTTTCTTTATTAATTTTTTTTTCTTTAGTAGTGTAATCTTCGCAAGAAAATATTCTAACTCACCTTTAAACTACCATTCTAGCTCTATCATTTCTTTCTTATCATCATTAATAGAGGTATCAAAACCTTTCTCAACATGAGAAATTAAAATTTACTTCATCATATAATTGTATTATTCTTTTTATTCCACCGCTTTTGTTTTTTGAGATTATTATATTCCTCATTTGACTTGGTACCATAATCCTTACTCTTGGGACAATCATTGGAAAAGTTTCCAATGTCATTATAAGTGTAACATCATCTAATTGGATTATTCTTTTTCTTCAACCACTTTTGTTTTTGGAGATTATTATATTACTCATTTTACTTGGTACCATAATCCTTACTCTTGGGACAATCATCGGAAAAGTTTCCAATGTCATTATAAGTGTAACACCTTGGTTGTAGATTTCACTTACCTTTACAATTTACTTTTCTAAATTTCATTTAAAAATGAGTAACAATATTTTTGAAGTCTTTATCATCTTTATAATGACCTGATTTCAAAATTTTCCCTTCTTTGACTTTTTATTTTATCATTGCTTCAAAATCTATCACATATTTTACCTTATTTTTTAAAGCTGGATCTATTATTATCTCAAAAGAAATGAGTATATTATGTCACTCATACACTATCAAGTCTTATCTATCTTTCAGTGATGATAATTTTAGAACAAACCAATCTATAAAAGTTCTCATCAAGTTTTTTAACAATGGTAGTATCATCTAACTTCTCACCAAACCCCAATATGTTACTCACAATATCGTTAAACCTTGTAAGTTATTCCTCAATTATCTAATAATCAAGCATAATTTTTTATTCAAACTTGATCCTCCAAAATTTTAACTTGGCTTCATTGAATTTGATATTTCCTTCATAGATTCTCTTCATTTTTTCTCAAATCTCTTTGTACGTTTTAAGATATATAACCTTTGTGTATAACCTATTTGGTAGAGACATAAAGATTGAATTTTTTTCATTTCCATACAATTACAAATATCTATTATCAAAGAAATAAATTGGTCCTCCCTCATGAATGGGTGGAAAACCAACAGTTGTAGCATCTCTAACCTCTAGGTTGAGTGATAGAAGGTTGGTCACCATCTTATTCCTATAGTTGTGATAATTCATTCCATCAAAAGTTGTGACACATCAATTTTGAAAATAATTTTTATTCTATATACTCAAAGAATTGTTGGATCTTTGTGAGGTAACATGTATTTTCTTTGATACCACTTGTAAATCCTTGATCCAAATTTACCACAAAGGTAAGGGGAGAATCAGAGTTATTATTTTATTAAGTATTATTTTTAAATAAACCTATTGGACTAGTTAAGGTTTTGATCCATTTAATATATTATCATAGCCTCACCTCATGTGCGGTAGTAATAAAATAAATTAAAAAATATAGGATTTGCGAGGTTCAATGTAAAATCCTACTTCCTTTTGCGATGGATTAGTTTCTAAAATAATGGATTCTCCACCATATGAATAAGTGATTACACAATAGCCCTTCTGCTTAGGAAATGGTTTAGTGGTGAAAGGTAGAGGTCCATAGTAATGGTGTTTGGTAAGGTATAAGGTTCTATTATTGGGAACCCCCTCTGGGGAGTATTTTTTTCTCCCATGCTTCACTCACCTTATCGGGTCACCCGATGTCTCCCTGGGTGGGAAGCAGGGTGTAGACCACCTAGATGATGAATTTATGTATCAAACTATCACTGATTGGATTATTACCCCATGGGATCCTCTTCCATCTCGGATCACAAGAGCTCCTTCCCGACTCGGGCTCCTTTAGCAGACCTCTTCATGGGGAAGGGGTTCCTTGTTGTGGAGGGTTCTAAAAGGCCACTATTGGGGATTAACTTTTAAAAAGAGTACTACACCATGTACCGTCATAGTACAATAAAAAACAAGTCTCACTGTGTTCCAGTTCCCATGCCATGCAAGAGATATTTTTAACATCACACTACACTACTACACATGTATGATACAAAATAAGAAAGATCTTTATCGACTCCTAGTTTCTTCTATGCCACTTTAAAAATGACCTTTCCCTATAAAAGAACTAGATCAATTAATCCATTCCTACACACATTATAGTCTATAAAACCAGGTATTCTTTAGAACGTGGTTGTTTAGCTTTATCAGCTTTCCATATCTTCACGGGGTCTAGTTATTTACCGTACTTTGAATAATTGAGAAAAAAATATATCCTTCCTCTTCATTGGATCTTGGATTCAAATTCATTCACATCTCTTCAATACAGTGATGCATCAGGATCTAATTTCATAAAATTTTTGACACTCATTACTTATACGTTTTTATAATATTCACACAGTTTCTTTTTTTTCTATGCATATATATTCAAAAAATAATATCATGAATAATAGTTTCCAAAATATAATTTTGGAAACTCCCTTGATATTATATATTAATGGAAATCTCATCTCATTTAAATAGGTCATATAATTTATGATTTATCTTTTATTCTAACTCATTTTAATTTCCTATCAATCATTCCTTTTTAATATTTAAAAGACTATGGTGTTTCATTCCTCTTACTCTTCCATGAAATCTTTTGTACTAAACACCATCATAATCTCCATCCAAGTGTTCATAATGTAATGACCCAAAATTTTATAAATAAAATTTTCTTTGGAATTGAATTGGATTCCCTATTATATATTATGGTTATAGAAAACACATGAACTTCTCCAGTTTTGTTATATCCTATCAGATTTAGAATAATTTTGTGCGTCATAACCATTGCTAATATAGCTTTTGAACAACGTTCACATGATCAATATAAATATAGGGTTTTGATGAATCTAATTGACATAAAAAAAGGAAGTGATGACCTAAACTAGTAGAATCGTACCCAATGAAGCCCATTTATCAGATCTTTCAATAAAGATAGCTTCACTGGAATTTTCCCTTGACCAATCCCAATCCTAGATCTAACAACTAAATCAAAATTGAAACTTTTTATGGGAGAAGTTCAAGATCATCAAGATCACATCCCAATATTTGTATGTAAAACCACCCCATGAAAATCTGACCATCACACACCTTACCCATAGGGATTTTTTCAGTGTAATAAAGGGATATGTATCAAGACCTTAATAATAATAATATTTATATTTCATTTTAAATAGAATAATTGGTATATTTACTTCTTATTGTCGTCACATTATAAATGATTTTGATTTTGATTTTGATACGATAAAACAAAAATTCTATTTTTGGGTAAAATGCAATTTAAAATGAAAATTATTTTTGAGGAATTAATGTATTTTTGAAATAAAATTATATTTTAATACTATTATTATATATTTTTTTATTAAATATAAATGAAAATATATTTTTTATGAATTAAAATTTAATTTTTGTAAAGGGTCAAAAAATATTTTTGTCAAAAAAAACAATTATTTATCAACAAATGTAAATTATTGTTTTAAAAGTAAAAATTCACATATTTAGATAACTATTTTAATAAAATAAATATTATTTCTAAAATAATCATGTCAAAATTATCCAATAGTGATTTTTTTATAATTTATTGAGATGTTCATATTTTGGGGTAAAAATTCAATTTGGTATAAATATATGGTGTGTATTATGACATCATAATGACCCGAAAGTGATGTAATAAATGAAATAAATGGTATAAATGAAAATATATATTTTTACCCCTTAAAATAATGTGATTTTTAGGTTATTTTATTAATTTTATAATGCCTTTATGAATCCTTAAAAACATATATTATATTTTTATGGTTTTAAAATCATTTTTTATTAACATGACTCACTTACACATCACCAAGGGTAATATTTTAAGGATTTATTCCCTTGATATAATTAAATAATGAAACAAAATCCAATTTGGAAGAAACAATGGTAAAAAACCATGTGAATTATTGTATTTTTTATTACCTTATTGTATAGAGTCCAAAACCTATGTTTAGGAAATAATAAATAACCCCCTCTCTTTTCCTACATAACCAACCCAATATCCCATTAAACTACACTAAAAAACTTTGAATCACATCCTTATTATACCCTCCATACTGTAAATTCCTCTTAAGGTTACTCAAAAATCTCAATAACCTCCTACCAAGATTTTGGAACCACCATCTCTAGGTATGGGTGTAACACCCCAAGCTTCCACGGTACGCTTCTCTTTGAATAATACAGTAGCGTGTGTTGTACACAACTTCGAGTTCTAATACACACCACAACCAATCAAACTAGCCGTTATGAATAGTAATACCCACTTTTTACAATTTTATACATTTTATATTTCAAAATGGACTTCATTTTTGGATTCAGAATATCAAAATTAGATTAGGGTTAATTTTTGGTACTTTTCTGATAACTTTCATATTTTGATGAATAGTGAAAATTACTAAATTTTAATTAAAACCAACTTTTTTAATCGAAATAATTAATAGTGATAAATTATGAATTTGAGTGATTTTAGAGTATAATTAGATTATATTTTTACCATTTAATCCAATGTTGTCCATTGGATATAAATTCACATTTAAACTGAACATAAACAAGTGCCAATCTTTTGATAGTTATTATCTCTTAAAAACACGCTTTTTGTTTTAACAACAGGAATTAATTTTAAATTAATTTCTGCCACTTCTGTGTTCTGAATTTATAAAAATGGATTCCATATTTAGAATCAATAGGTAGAAATTGTGTAAATAGGTAACTTTTATTTTTAGACATTATGAATAATTATTTCGGTAAATATTTTATTTACCATGGTTAAAGGGTAAATTCGGAAAATAAGGGTAAAAAAATAATATTATAATAATAATAAATTACCCTAAAACGTATCCTAACCCTATTTGTTGATACATGCCCGACCATGGGCATCTTTGGGTCGATTTGGGGGCCCCATGGATCCACTTGTAAGTGATAATGACACTTTATATTAATAAAGTTAAAGTAAATACAAAAATGACATAAGCATATATCTTTTAGAAAACAAATTTTTATATAGGGTTATATATGTTATATTTTTGACTATAAATATTAATTAGAAATATAAAAAGATTACCTACATAATGGTATTTTTTTTATAATTTTTAGACATTGAATAATTAAATTTATTTATGACACAATAATGATGCAGTATTTTCCTTATTAATGAAAGAATCATATAATTAGTATTATAAATATTAAAATAAATATAATTTGAAAGTTTTGATGCAATAAAATAATTTTATTGGTTAATATGACATGTTATGATTTCTTAAATAAATTTGGTTCGAATTAATAAAGTTGTTAAGACTTTAAAAAAAATCAATTATTAAATATTGTCAAAATTGACATAAATGAGTTTTTAAAACAAATATTATATTATTAATTGATATTCTATTCCTAAAAATCTATATTTTGGCCATAGGACTTATATAATGATATGTGTATAATTAATTGACCACTTTGGGGTCTCTTGGAAGTATATAGTAAGTTTATTAACCATATAATATAAAAATACAAAGTGACATGGTAAATGTCAAACTATTTAACTAAGAGTTAAATATAAATGATAAGGTTAATATAGTGACCCAAACCTGTCTAAAATCTATTGGATGAAAGTATTTAGACCCATACCCACATTATACTTTGAATAATCCACTTTGGATCCATTAGAAACTGAATATGAATTTATTATAAATTAATACTTTAAGTTTTTCCTAAAGAGCCCCTCCTCCCCCTTATAAAAGGACACCACTTTTCACCAATTCTTCATACCTTCAAAGCCTTTTGGTTCGAAAAAACCCTACCCAATTATCCTATGAAATTTCCTCACTTCAACCCAGAGGCCTTCCTTTTGTCATAAATCCAACCTAAGGAGCCCTTTTGATCAAATCAAAAGGAAGAACCCGAAGAAGAGGTAATGTTTTCACCACTCTCTTTCAAGTTCCTTTATTCTTCCACTTATTCTTTCTTTGATATTTCCACTATAAAATAATAAATCCAGTATATTATATATATTGTGATGTTATTATAAATATGGTACAACCATATTCAGTATTCTATCTATCCTTTGAATGACATGTCACCATACGTGCGTACGTACGACTTACCGTCTCCACGTTGTGGTGTAATTGTTATTCAAAACATTATTATTTGGATGGGTATGATAATGATGTGTAATTGAAGTAAATAATAAATATAACATTATAATGATTCTGTATATATGATATACCATCCAATTATATACGATTTTAATATTAAAAGAATGATATTGTCGCTCGTGCGTACGTACGGACTACCGTCTCCACGAACGCGATAAGATTCATTCCCCATCATATCCATTCAAGAATAATTTTCATTTGATTGTTAAAAATAATGTTTATTAACTTGATATCATTATGAATATGAATAAGATACAAACTATCCATAACAAACATGGCTTATGTAACAAAACATATAAAAGAAAATGAGTAAGTTAACACCTGAAACGACGATAATACTAAGATGCTATTAACAAAGCAATGTTAAAAGATCATATATGATATCATATTAATGTATATGATTCTTGTATAATTTAATAAAAATTATTTCACTATTATACAGGAGTTTAGCCTACCCTCAACCAAGGAAAATTACAAGGTAAGGGTTAATTTCACAAAATCTTTGTTATCCGAGGTTGTTTATATGTAATTATCTACTAGGAACTCTTTATCATCCACATCCATGTTTCTTAAAAATGTATTTCAAATCATTATTAATATTTTACAGACTATAGGTTAAATTCATTTATACCCTTTTTTGACTTTTTATAATATGTTTATAAAGGAATCTTTCTGTCATTTTCCGAACAAGGTCCTTTTTAACCTTTTCGACAAAATTAAGGTAAGAATGTCTTTTTTAACTCATACGGTGGGTGCGGCTATTTTACGCCATTATAAAATCTTTGAAGTTTCAATTACAAGATTATAAGGATATTTTCAAAGTAAATGTTTTATTTTATAATTATGTGACTTTTAAATGATTTAAAAAAAAGAGATATTTCTCTCAAATAGTTTTGATTTTATCTATGTCAACATCCTTTGATGGATTTTAAGATTATTTGAAGTTGATTTATTATGATAAAAAACTTCCATATTGTATTGAAGGTTTTGTGATATGTTTGACTATGGATGTGTTATTTTTATACCATTAATGGTTTATAGAGAAAGTATTGACATTTCATATGCTAGTTTTAATACGAATGTTTATATTATGTTTAAACCTATTCATATGAGGAATGTATTGGACTTAATAAGTGACAGATGTAGCCCGATATATCTCCTTGATGAATCGGTAGGTCTCATGAGACAAACTAGTGTCTTGGAACAAGTCCTTGACAAAATCTTATTTGTAGTCATGACACAAGGCCTTGACTATGTGGTTATGATAGTATGTCATTATGCATTCCATCATTATGAAAGTGGTTATTGATATTGCATGTGATCATTCTACTAGTAGAATATCAATGTTAACATGTAAATGGAATTATTTAATTTTATTTTTTCCATATTATTCTGAAGTTCAAGTTTGAAAGGCTTTTGTTTTAGTTATACATTGCCTTAAATGTTAATGCTTATTTATGAAAGTTTTCGCTATACTGTTATCCTTACTGAGCATATGAGCTCACCCCTTTCTATGTTTTATTTTTCCCAGGATGTGAAGAAGTATTTTATGACTGACTTGCAGGGATAGTCTGAGGGGATATGAGTGTGGACTATGGAGATTATTTTGTTTTAGTTTTTCACTTTATGATGTAATGTAACATTTATGAATGTATCTAGTGTTTCAAAGGCTACTAAACTAATCAGTCTTTCGAGACTTGATATTTTGTGATCATTCCAATGCTATGTAATAATGCACTGACTCTGGGTAACTGGGGTCAGGGAATTACAGTTGGTATTAGAGGAAGTTTAATACAAACCTTGGAAGCTATATATAGATAAAATATGATTAGAGCACATAACCCTAAGATAAAATTTGAGGATTAATATAGAATAATTTCCTATAATTTTGGTATTGTAGAGATTTTGTGAGTTTCCCGAGAAATACATCCCTGTCTGGATACGAGTAGGTAGAGGCGGATCTGGCATAGATGTACCTAGGGGTAAAACCTGAAAACACCACTTTGAGCTAGACTCGAACGGGAACTGGTGCACGACAACAAGCCTTGCTGCACTCTTGGTTACGACACTCTCTGGGGATATGCTTCAGATAATTCTTATTTTATTTACAAACCATTATGAAGGGTTTATGAGTATATACTTCCTCAAAGAAAACATTTTTTATGATTATGGATTATATACATAAACTGTTCAATTTATGTTAAGTGTTTTACAAGTTTGGAATTATATATTTCGATTCATAGACTAATCTAGTTTATGCCATTGTTTAGAAATGGCGCCTAGTAGAAGGAATGAGAACCGTATCAATGCACACACTCCATGTAGGTATTTCCCTCCTACTTAAGATAATTATAGTGGAGCTGGTGATGCAACTGGTGCTGATCATCTAATCACCATACTGGGACAACTCACTCAGGTTATGAATAATAACCTTACCCGTATGGAGCACCCAGATCCACAGCGTGGAGGATCAATGTTAGATCTCTTCATGAGGCAACAACCACCAACATTCAATGGGATTACAAATCCCTTAGTAGCTGAGCAATGGATAAATTCCTTAGAGAAAATATTCCATGCCTTGGGGAGTAGTGAAATGGAAAAAGTTATCATGGAAGTTTACCGCCTCACTGGAGATGCTGATCAATGGTGGTCATTGATTCAAAACATGGAGGAAGATGATGAAGTATCAAATATGGAATGGAGTGAGTTCAAAGAACTTTTCTTGGAAAAATACTTTCCTCGTGACCATCGAGCATATATGGAAAGACAATTTCTGAGTCTGAGACAAAAGGAGGATGAGAATGTCACAAAGTATGAGGCTAAATTTATAAGGTTAGTAAGGCATGAAAAAGATTATATACGTAACCCAATAATTAAGATTTATCATTTCTTTGATGGGTTAAAACTGTTTCTCCATCGAGCATTAGTCTCATAATACTTCTCGTCGTATGAAGATATTGTCTCATGTGCTATCAAGACAGAAAATGAATTCGCTAAGTCTTACAACTTTAAGGAAAAACAAGAGAAGAAGAGATATGCTGATCACTCTGGGAATGGAAATAAGGGGAATAAGGGAAAAGTTGAATATCCATACTACAGTAAATGTGGGAAGAAACACCCCGGTACTTGCATGAATGGAATGGGAGTCTGTTACAAGTTTTGTGAAAAAGGCCACCAAGCTCGTGATTGCAAGGGGAAGAAAGAATCTACCGATGTTCCATGCTACAACTACAGGGATATGAGACATTATGAAAATGAATGTCCTAAGTGTCAGGGGAACTTACCTCAGAAAAGGCCAAGTGATTAAGGCCAAGCTTATGATATTACTACTACTGAGGTAGAAGCTCTGAAAGACGTGGTGTCAGGTAATTTAATGGTTTCCTCAAGTTTAGAAAATGCATTATTTGATTCTGGATCATTGCATTGTTTCATATCTTCCTAGTTTTCTAAGAAAATTAGATATTTTCAATTTGATTTAACAAGGGAGTTGCCAGTCAAAACTCCTAAGGAAAGTATCATTGCAACAAAGTTTTGTGAATCAGTTCCCATTAGAGCATATAAATGTTCTTTATCTGCTAATCTCACCGTCATACCTATGATTGAGTTTGATATAATCCTTGGCATGGATTGGATTTCAGACCATGATGTAAAGATTTATTGTAAGAAGAAGGAGGTTACGATTTTTGATGATGATGATAAGGAACTCCTTATCTTTAGAGCAAAATCATCACCACCTAATTCTTATCTAGATCCACCCCTAGTAGCTCAACTAAATTCAATTATTGGGGAGGAAGAGAATAAAATGACTGTGGGTGAGGAAAGGAATGTTCAAATAAAGGATGTACCTATTTTGAGAGAATATGTTCATGTGTTTCCAGAAGATTTACCTGGACATCCTCCAGAATGATAAATTGAGTTTTCCATTGATTTAATTCCTGGTTCAAGGCCTATATCGAAGACCCCTTATAGAATGGACACTGTGGAATTAGTTGAACTAAAGAAACAACTAGAGGAATTGAGTAATAAGGGATTTATTCACCCTAGTGTTTCTCCATGGGGAGCCCCTGTCCTTTTTGTTAAGAAGAAAGATGGATCTATGAGGTTATGTATCGACTATATGGAAATCAATGCTATAACAATAAAGAACACGTATCCCCTACCTCGCATTGATGATTTATTTGACCAAATGCATGGAGCTCAATACTTTTCAAATATTGAACTTCGATCTGGATACCATCAGTTGTGTGTGAATAAGGAAGACATTCCGAAGACAGAATTTTGAACCAAGTATGAGAATTACGAGTTTACAGTAATGACTTTTGGATTGACTAATTCACCATATGTTTTCCTAGATCTAATGAATAGAGTTTTCAAGGAATATCAAGATGAATTTGTGGTGGTATTTATTGATGATATCTTGGTATACTCCAAAATCTATGAAGAGCATGAAAATCATTTTCGCATTATCCTGAAGACTCTTAGAAGACATGAATTATATGGGAAGTTTAGAAAGTGTGAATTCTGGCTTCAGGAGATTTCTTTTCTTGGACATATTGTCTCCAAATATGGAATTTCCATTTATCCTTCTAAGACCAAGGCAATCCAAGAATGGCCAGCACTGACAAGTATACCTGAGGTACGTAGTTTTATTAGATTAGTAGGTTATTATCGGCGTCTTGTCGAGAAATTTGCCCGATTGGCTAACCCATTAACAAAGCTCACACGTAAAGGGGTTAAATTTATTTTGAAAAAAGAGTGTGAAGAATGTTTTGAAGAACTGAAGAGAATATTAGTCAATGCTCCGATATTGACTCTACCATCGAGGAATGATGAGTTAGTTATTTATAGTGATTCATCGAAGAAAGGACTTGGTTGTATCCTTATGCAAAATGATAGGGTTATTGCCTATGCATCATGACAACTAAACATTCATGAGAAAAACTATCCTACTCATGATCTTGAGTTAGCAGCTATAATCTTTGCTTTGAAGATTTGGAGACACTATCTCTATGGTGATAAATGTGATATTTATACTGATCACAAGAGTTTGAAGTATATTTTCTCACAGAAAGAACTCAATATGAGGCAAATAAGATGTCTTGAACTACTCAAGGATTATGATTGCATGATACACTACCACCCGAGGAAGGCAAATAAGGTGACAAATTCTTTGATTAGAAAGGATCATGGAGTTTTGAACAAGATGAGAGTTGAAAAGGATCCTATATATATGGATCTAGTAAAGATGGATATGGGAATAACCATGGAAGGTGAAACGTCAATGCTTTTTCAAATTCTTGCCAAACCATCTTTAATAGAAAGGATAAAGAGTTCTCAAACTAGTGATGAAGTGTTTCAAAAGAATATTAAATCTATGAATGATGGGATATTGAGTGACTTTGTGTATGAAGATGAAATTTTGAAATTTGGGAAGAAACTTTGTGTTCCCAATATACCTGATCTAAAAATAGAGTTGTTGGATGATGCTCATAGTTCCAATTTATCTATACACCCTGGGATCACTAAAATATATAGAGATTTGAAGGAACATTTTTGGTGGGACAACATGAAGAAGGATATAGCTGATTTTGTGTCAAGATGTATGGTTTTTCAATAAGTGAAAGCTGGAAGGAAACAACCTGGAAAATTATTGCAACCACTTCCCATACCTGAGTGGAAATGGGATAATATCATGATAAACTTTGTCATGGGTCTACCAAAGACTCCTAGAAGGAATGATGCAATATGGGTCATTATTGATCGTCTTACCAAGTCAGCACATTTTCTTGCTATAAGAGAAGATCTACCACTAGAATGTCTAGTAAGACTATATATTAATGAAGTTGTGAGACTTCATGGAGTACCCCTATCGATTTTTTATGATCATGATCCCCGTTTTACTTCAAGATTCTGGAAGAGTCTTCAGAAGGCCTTGGATACTGAACTTCGTTTGAGCACTGCCTACCACCCTCAAATAGATGGACAATCAGAATGTACTATTCAAACCTTAGAAGACATGTTGAGATCCTTCTCACTTTACTTTCAGGGTATGTGGGATCAATATTTACCTCTGGTAGAATTTTCTTATAGCAATAGCTTCCATTCGAGTATTCAGATGGCACCATATGAAGCGTTATATAGAAAGAGATGTCGCACACCAACCTGTTGGGATGATGTTGGTGAAAGAAAACTCGTAGGTGCAGAACTGGTGGAGGAAACGATGGAAAAGGTAAAGGTAATCCAAAACCACATCAAAGCAGCTCAAAGTAGGCAGAAGAGCTATGCAGACAACCGAAGGAAGGATTTGAAATTTCAGGTAGGAGATCATGTTTTCTTGAAGGTATCTCCATGGAAGGGAGTTATACATTTCGTTAAGAAAGGTAAATTGAGTCCCAGGTACATAGGGCCTTTCAAAATTCTAAAACGAATTGGGGCTATAGCTTACCATTTGGAAATGCCGCCAAGTCTCTCCAAAGTTTGCGATGTGTTCCACGCATCACTGTTGAGAAAATACCTGCCTGACTCAATGCATGTACTCACTTATGAGGAAGTAGAACTAGAACCTGATCTGTCTTATTGCGTAGAGCCTATTAGGATTCTTGATATGAGAGAACAAGTGCTGAGAAACCGGACGACTCGTCTGGTAAAATTTCTATGAAAAAACCATAAGATGGAAGAGGCAACGTGGGACCCCGAGGAACTTATGATGAAGAACCACCTGAGTATTTTCATGCAGTAGTATTCTAGAAATTTTGAGGATGAAATTATTTGAAGGAGGGGAGAATGTAACACCCCAATCTTCCACGGTACGCTTCTCTTTGAATAATACAACATCGTGTGTTGTACGCAACTTCGAGTTCTAACACACACCACAACCAATCAAACTAGCCGTTATGAATAGTAATACCCACTTTTTGAAATTTTATACATTTTATCTTTCAAAATGGACTTCATTTTTGGATTCGGAATATTGAAATTAGCTTAGGGTGAATTTTTGGTACTTTTCTGATAACTTTCATATTTTGATGAATAGTGAAAATTACTATATTTTAATTAAAAACAAATTTTTTAATCGAAATAATTAATAGTGATAAATTATGAATTTGAGTGATTTTAGAGTATAATTAGATTATATTTTTACCATTTAATCTAATTTTGTTCATTGAATATAAATTCACATTTAAACTGGACATAAGCAAGTGCCAATCTTTTGATGGTTATTATCTCTTAAAAACACGCTTTTTTATTTTAACAACGGGAATTAATTTTAAATTAATTTCTGCCACTTCTGTGTTTTGAATTTAGAAAAATGGATACCATATTTAAAATCAGGTGGTACAAATTGTGTAAATAGGTAACTTTTATTTTTAGACATTTTGAATAATTACTTCGGTAAATATTTTAATTACCACGGTTAAAGGGTAAATCCGGTAAATAAGGGTAAAAAAATAATATAATAATAATAATAATAAATTACCCTAAAACGTGTCCTAACCCTATTGGTTGATACATTTCCAACCATGGTCATCTTTGGGTCGATTTTGGGACACCATGGATCCACTTGTAAGTGATAATGACCCTTTATATTAATAAAGTTAAAGTAAATACAAACATGACATAGCATATATATTTTAGAATTTTTTTTACATAGGGTTATATACGTTATATTTTCAACTATAAATATTAATTATAAATCTAAAAATATTTCCTACATAACGGTATTTTATTTATAATTTTTAGACATTTAATAAGTAAATTTATTAATGACACAATAATGATGCAGTATTTTCCTTATTAACGAAAGAATCAAATAATTAGTATTATAAATGTTAAAATAAATATAATTTGAATATTTTGATACCATCCATGAATTTTATTGGTTAATATGAAATTTTATTATTTCTTAAAAAAATTTGGTTCTAATTAATAAAGTTGTTAAGACTTTAACAAAAATCAATTATTAAATATTTCCAAAATTGACATAAATGAGTTTTCAAAACAAATATTATATTATTAATTGATATTCTATTCCTAAAAATCTAAGGTTCGGTAAAAGGACTTATATAATTATAGGTATATCCTTAATGGACCACTTGGGGGTCTCTTTGAAGTATATAGTAAGTTTATTAACCATATAATATAAAAATACAAAGTGACATGGTAAATGTCAAACTATTTAACTAAGAGTTAAATATAAATGATAAGGTTAATATAGTGACCCAAAACTATCTAAAATCTATTTTATGAAATTATTTAGACCCATCCCCACCTTATAATTTGAATAATCGACTTTGGAGCCATTAAAAACCGAATATGAATTTATTATAAATTAATAATTTATGTTTTTTCTTAAGAGCCTCTCCTCCCCCTTATAAAAGGACACCACTTCTCAAAAATTCTTCATACCTTCAAAGGCTTTTGGTTTGGACAAAACCTGCCCAATTATCCTCTAAAATTCCCTTAATTCTACCTAGAGTCCTTCCTTTAGTCATAAATCGAACCTAAGGAGACCTTTTGATCAAATCAAAAGGAAGAACCCAAAGAAGAGGTAATGTTTTCACCACCCTCTTTCAAGTTGCTTTCTTCTTCCACTTCTTATTTCTTTGATATTCCCATTATATAATAATAACTCTAGTATCTTCTATATAATTTGATGCTATTATAAATATGGTACAACCATATTCAGTATTCTATTCATCCTTTGAATGACATGTCACCATACGTGCGTACGTACGACTTACCGTCTCACGTCGTGGTGTAATTGTTATTCAAAACATTATTATTTGGATGGATATGATAATGATGTGTAATTGAAGTAAATAATAAATATAACATTATAATGATTCTGTATATATGATATACCATCCAATTATATACAATTTTAATATCAAAATAATGATATTGTCGCTCGTGCGTACGTACGGACTATCGTCTCCACGAACGCGATAAGATTCATTCCCCATCATATCCATTCAAGAATAAATTTCATTTTATTGTTAAAAATAATGTTTAAGAACTTGATATCATTTTGGATATGAATAATATACAACCTAACCATAATAAACATAGCTTATGTAACAAAACATATAAAAGAAAACGAGTAAGTTAACACCCGAAACGACGATAATACTAAGATACTATTAACAAAGAAATGTTAAAAGATCATATATGATATCATATTAATGTATATTATTCTTGTATAATTTAATAACAATTATTTCACCATTATACAGGAGGTTAACCTACCCTCAACCAAGGAAAAGTACAAGGTAAGGGTTAATTTCACAATCTCTTTGTTATCCGAGGTTGTTTATACGTAATTATCTAATGGGACCTCTTTATCATCCACATACATGTTTTTTAAAAATGTATTTAAAATCATTCTTACTATTTTACAGACTATGGTTTAAAGTCATTTATACCATTTTTTGACTTTTTATAATAAGTTTATAAAGGAATCTTTCTGTCCTTTTCCAAACAAGGTCCTTTTTAACCTTTTCGACAGAATTAAGGTAAGAATGTATTTTTTAACTTATACGGTGGGTGCGGCTATTTTCCGCCATTATAAAATCTTCAAAGTTTCCCTTACAAGCTTATAAGGATATTTTTAATGTAAATGTTTTATTTTATAATTATGTGACTTTTAAATGATTTAAAAAAAGAGACATTTCTCTCAAATTGTTTTGATTTCATCTATGTCAACATCCTTTGATGGATTTTAAGCTTATTTGAAGTTGATTTATTATGATAAAAAACTTCCATATTGTATTGAAGGTTTTGTAATATGTTTGACTATGGATGAGTTATATTTATACCATTCATGGTTTATGGAGAAATTATTGACATTTCATATGCTAGTTTTAATATGGATGTTTATGTTATGTTTAAACCTTTTCATATGAGGAATGCATTGGACTTAATAAGTGATGGGTGGAGCCTGCTATAGATCCTCGATGCATCAGTAGGTATCATGGGACAAACTAGTTTCATGGAACAAGGCCTTGAAAAAATATTATTTGTAGTCATGGCACAAGGCCTTGACTATGTGGTTATGATAGTCTAGCATTATGCATTCCATCATTATGAAAGTGGTTATTGATATTGCATGTGATTATTCGACTAATAGAATATCCATGTGAATAAGTAAATGGAATTATTTAATTTTATCTTTTCCATATTATGTTGAAGTTCATGTTTGAAAGGCTTTTGTTTTAGTTGTACATTGCCTTAAATGTTAATTCTTATTTATAAAAGTTTCCACTATACTGTTATCCTTAATGAGCATCTGAGCTCACCCCTTTCTATGTTTTATTTTTCCCAGGATGTGAAGAAGTATTTTATGACTGACCTGCAGGGATAGTCTAAGGGGATATGAGTGTGGAATATGGATATTATGTTGTTGTATTTTTTCACTTTATTATGTAATGTAACATTTATGAATGTATCCAGTGTTTCCAAGGCTACTAAACCAATCGTTCTTTCGAGAATTGATATTTTGTGATCATGCCAATGTTAAGTAATAATGCACCGATTCTGGGTAACTGGGGTCAGGGCGTTATAATGGGACCCTTTCCTTCTCCTCATTATTCAAGAATATTCTTCATTTTGTGCCTTTTATTTCCAATTCCTAAATTAGGATATTTTTTTTCTACATCCCCACTACTATCCATTTTATGTTAAAATTTTTAGATACCACTTTCACTCTCATTAAAACATTTTTTGAATCTTTAAGTACTATTGTTATGCTGTTGAAATTTCACTGTGATTTTTCAATTCCAAACCATTGTATTCTGAATACCATTGCTATTTTTATTCAAGGATATTCACCTAGACATACCATTAATCCTTTAATTGGGGAATTATATGTATTTATTTCACACTCTTTGATCATGGAATTAAATGTGATTAAATATTATCCTATTTTGAATGATCCATGTGGCACATTTATGCATGTACATGATAAGAAAATGACAGGTGGACCCATAATTATATATAACTCCAATAAATTGGGTAATGTTTTAGTCTCATGATAAATCATGCAAGGGATTAGAGATTAAACCTAATCCATCACAGCACCTTTTCCACAATGTTATGATGTCTTGGAATTTATCCTTGACCTATGTTTATGATTTCATGTTTAAAGTTGTTTCCACTTTACCATGTTGCCTTTATGTTATCATGCTATATCATGCCTCTTTGTTCATGGATATTATTTTCAACCATTTTTATATCCTATATAAATTCATATTTTCTAACATGTAATCCTTTATTTATGTTATTCCATGTTTATTCCTTTTCTAGGATTTATATCCCTCCCCCTTTCTTATGTATGTCCCCAGGTTATCCCATAAATTATTGGGAACGATGGAGTATTATGAGCATGTTAAGGATGTTTTCAATAATTATGATGTACCACTTATTTTTAAGTTGTAATGTAATATACTTAGTTACCCAAAGATAATAAAATTTTCAATATTCTGGGTTGTAATATGTGTCTTCATATAAAATAAATCATGAATTAATGTGTAATAAAGACCAGGGTCATCTTAGTTAGTATCAAAGTAAAGTTATTTATTTTTGGGATTAGGATTATAAAACTATAGAGAATGAATTATAGATTAGACTAAACATAAGAATACATCCATAAATTCTGGTAAATCATAGGGTAAGTGTTTTCCAAGAAAATAGATCTTCATCTGCATACTACAAGTTTATGTGGATATAGAATAAATATACCTAGGGGTAACACCTAAAAACACAGTATTGAGATAGACTTGGTCGATAAATGCTGAAAGACAATTAGGCATGCTGCACAACTATACTAAAACTCCAGAAATATATTCTTTGGTAAATTCAAAATATCATTATGAACCATTATTAAGGGAAAAAATTCCCCAAATAGCTTATGTTCGTATACATATCATAGGTAACATAGAATGAAGCCTAGAAATTCTTAAGTTATGAAAATACATGTAATTTATGAATTATACCTTCAATGTTATTGGATTCCAATTTGTGTTTTAATAGTATAAAATTACACATCCCTAATTTTACCTTTATTCTAGCCAATGGTCAGAAATAGGAGGAACTGAGTAAGTATCTAATGTGAAGGGAAATGCGATGACCACCCAAACGAGATGCCCAACCAAATGGGAGTGGTAATCATAATTTATTTGATGATAATATATTAGTTAAATCATGTTATTAATAGAAATATTCATTAAGAGGTTCACCCAAATCCCCATAAGAAAGAACAATCTATAACTGATACATTTATACGAAATTCCTTCAACTATCAATGGACCATACAATCCCTTAATAGAGGAACAATGGATCAACTACATTGAAAATATCTTCTACAACCTTAAATATTCCAATAACTACAATGCTATATTATTTGTTTATCATATGGAGGGAGAACCTGATACATGGTGTATATTGATCAAGAATACAAAGCCTGAGGAAGATATTGATGCTATGGAGTGGAAGGAATTCCAAAAATTGTTTTTCAATAAACATCATTCTCACACTCTCCAAAATAAAAGGAAAAGGAGTTTCTTTTCCCTCAAACAAAAAGGTGATTAATACAACAGGGTGTATGTGTCAAACTTCACAAGACTTGGACAATATTCCTCTCGCATTATAATTACCCCTGAATAAAAATTTGATATATTCTTTAGTGGGATAAAATTGATTTTACTAAAAGCTCTGGAGATCTGAGACATCGATAGATATGAGGAGACTGTATGATGTTCCCTCAGAGAAAAAATAGAGATTATAAAATCTCAAGGGTCTCATAAGGATAATAATTAGAAAGTGGAGTTTTATTTTTGGTGATGCAATGGATAAATCTAATTGTTGTAAAAAATTTCAACATCCCAATTGTCAAAAGTGTGGAACTAAGAACCCTAGAAATTTACTAAAGGGGAAGATTAATTATTTAGGTATGTGAAGTGAGGAAAACTAGCTAGAGATTACAGAATAGAGAATACCACCAATTTAATTTAAGAGAGGATTGCTCCACTAAACCCTCAACTAATTTTCCAATGTTTCAACTGCAAGGAAAAAAGTAACTTTGCCAACTAATGAACTAAACCAAGGGTGGATGGAGACAATCGGCATCAACAACTTCCAAGGTATTAATGGAGAGATTATTACATTACAAACATTTAGGTATATCCTAAAAAGAAACTGGTGATAGGTATGATAGTTATTATTCAATAATAGTAAACATACTTATTGTTTCTAGTTTTACACATTCCTTCATATCATGCAAGTTTACTAGAACTATTCAAACACTCCCAAAAATCATGGATGTAGGGCTATTAGAGAAAATGGAAAATGGGGAAATTATTTCATCCCAAATATATAACTCCTCATATATAAATATTTCTAGTATGACCATCCCAGTGAACATTGTGATACTTTTATTAGTGTAATTTCATGCAATTATGGTTATGAATTATCTTTACTTACATAGAGCTAGTATAACTTGTCATGATAATTCAATAACTCTTTATATGATTAATAGTCCTTTGATTCCGTATAAGTGAAAGGTGGATGATAAATCTAATTTTTCACCAATATCTTAATCATTGATATTATTTCTCTACGAGCAAGCGTATCTAGGTCAAATGATTGAGTCTAGAAAAATATCATACTTGAAGACATTCCCATTATTGGGGAATACACTGAAGTGTTTCCCTAACAAATTTCCTGTCTTCCTTTTAGATGAGAGGTTGATTTTTCTATCGATATTATACCTAGGGCTTTATCAACATATAATAATAAATATATAATGGATATTATATAACTTTTTGAGATGATGAAATAACTATATAATAATCTAGATAAAGGGATCATACACCCAAGTGATTCACCCTGGGGTGCACTAGTCCTCTTCATCAAGAAAAAGGATGGGTCAATGCACCTTTTCATTTATTATCATGAGTTCAATAAGATTAATATAAAGAACAATAATCTGCTACCCTGGATTGATTAATTTTTCGATCAACTACGTGGATCCCAATAATTTTCTAAGTTGGATATTCAATTAGGGTATTATCAAGTATAGGTGAATAATGAGGATAAACCCAATAATAATTTCCATACATGGTATGGGAACTATGAGTTTATAGAAATTCCATTTAGAATCACAAATTATATAGAAATATTTATAGAATTGATGAATAGAGTATTTATGCATTACCTCAACAAATTTTTGGTATTATTTAATGATGATATTATAATATACTTCAAAAATTTGAGGGATCATGAGGATAATATAATAACTATTCTAAAGACCTCATAAAAAGAAAATATTTATGAAAAGTAAAAAAAAGAGATAGTTTTGGTTAAAGGAAGTATCATTGTTGGAGAATATTATCATAAGTAATGAAATATTTGTGGACCCTTCAAATACAGATGAAATTGAAGGATGGTCGAGGCCAACATCTGTGATAGATATCCATAGTTCCCTTGGATTGTCTAGGTATTATCATTGATTTATGGGAAATTTATAATTATTTTCAAACCCTCTAACCAAGCTAACTTGGAAGGGAGTCAATATTTTTTTTGAAATAATGAATGTGAAGAAAGATTAAAGGAGTTCCAAAAGAGGCTTATCACTACACTTTCACTTACACTACCCACATGTGGAGAAATTTTCATGGCATATAGGAATGCTTCGAAGAAGGGCTTGAACTATGTACTAATATCGAATAAAAAAGTGATAGCCTATACCTCAAGGAAATTGAATGTTCAAGAACAGAACTACCCAGTGTATGATCTTGAATTGGCTAAAATAATATTATCATTTAAAATATGGTGGAATTGTATCTTTGGGGAGAAGTGTGAAATATATATCGATCATAAGATCCTCATATATATATTTACACAAAAAGATATGAATACACACCAAAAAAGATGGCTAGATCTGATTAAGGGCTATAGACACTAAATCCATTTCTATCTTTGAAATGAAAATAAAGTGGAAGATAATCTAATTAGAATGGATACAATAATTTTATCATTGATGCAGATTGAGAAGGATCCATTATTCTTATAATTTAAATGGATGAAAATGATAATAATAAATAAATAAAAATCCCCAATCCTTTCAAAAATGATTACTCAACCATTACTTTTGGATAAGATAAAATATTATCAAAGAGAAGATGTGGAAATTCAGAAGAAAGTGGGATCTATATGAAAAAATAAATTCTTAGATTTCAAATTTAGTGAGAAAGGATTTTTATGATTTGGATTATAAAAATGTGTACCAACAACTATTGAGTTAAATAAGGAGGTGTTGGATGATGCACATAGCTCGACCTTCTCCATCCATCCAGGGTGTACAAAGATGTATTGAGATCTCAGAGAGAACTATTGGTGAGAAACTACAAAGAAGGATATTGAAGAATATACATTAGGGTGTATTATATGTTAGAAAGTTAAGGCTAAAAGAAACAAATCCAAGGGGATGATGCAACCATCACTCATACCTATATGGAAATGAGAAAACATAAACACATAATTTTCCATTGTTCTTATGAAGAAATTAAGAGAAAATAATGTTATATGGTTTGTGGTGGATCGTCTTACAATGAATAATCACTTCATTTTAATTCAGGAGGACTTTTCACTAATAAACTTTCAATGATATATATTAGAGAAATGGTAAGATTTCATGGAACACCATTATCAAATGTATCTGAATGAGACCCAAGATTTACCTCCATGTTCAGGAAGAGTCTCCAAAATGATCTAAATACTATATTGAACTTTATCACGACTTATCACCCTCAAACTAATGGAAAATATTAAGGGACTATCTAAACACTTAATGAAATGTTGAGAGCATGCTCAATGGACTTAAAAAGAGTAAATGATCAAAATCAACCTCTAATAAAGTTCATATAAAATAATATTTTTCACTCAAGAATAAAAATAGATCTCTATTAATCCCTTTATGGGAAGAGGTGTAAAAGACCTTCATGATTGTTTGAAGTTGTTAAACGAAAACTAATGGGTCCTGAAACGGTTAAGGAAATGGTGGAAAAGGTTAAAACCATTCAATAACACATCATGTATGATCAGAGTCAATAGAAGATCTATGATGAAAATAGTCGATGAGAGAAAAAGTTTTATGCTAAAGATGAGGTATTCCACTATATATTTTCATGGAAGAAATCCATGAGATTTGGGAAGAAGGGAAAACATAGTCCAAGAAACATCGGTCCCTTTGAGATCCTTGATCACATAGGAGTGGTGGTCTACCGACTAGCACTCCCAAAAAACATACTTAAATAACATCAAGTATTCCATGTATCCCTCTTAAGGAAGTGTATACCATACCCCTTACATTTGTTGAATCCAGAGGTGGTACCATTAGAGAATTATCTTTCATATGAAGATAAGTGAGTTAAGATATTAGATTATAGATACAAAATTCTATGAAATAAGACAATGCATCTGGTCAATGTGCTATGATGAAACCACATGTTTGAAGAAGCAGCATGGGAACTAGAGGAGGTGATGAACCAAAATTAACCTCATCTATTTTAGTTTGTGGAATAAAAATTTCAAGGGTGAAATTTTTGAATAGGGATAGATTATGACAACCTAAACATATATATATATATATATAAAATTCCCTTTATGATTGAATTAAATGGACTATTATATATTATGGTTATATAATTTTTTTTAATTATTTTGTTTTATTATATACTTTATATTTTAAAGACCGTTAAGAATCATAACCATTGATAATATATCCATTTAATAATGATAACATACTTAGTATAAATATAGGGTTTTGATAAATCAAATTAACAAAGACCAAGTAAGTGATGGCCTCGACCAGTAGAATCATACCCTATGAAGCCCATTTATCAAAGTTCTTGTGTGAGATACCATCACTAGAAATTTCCATTGACCAATCCCAATATGATATCCAACATCTAAGGTAGGATTTAAACCATTTACAAGAGAAGTATCCCGTCGAGATCATGTCCCAAACTATGTACATCGAACCACCCATGAAAATATCACCATCGTGCACCTTCACCTTAAATATTTTTTAGTGTAATAAAGAGTTATGTACCAATAACCTAATAATATTAATATATACAATGCATTTTCAATATAATAGTTGTTATATTTAATTTTTATTATTGTGAAATTATAAATTATATTGATTTTGAAATGATAAAACACAAATTGTATTTTTGGGTAATACACATTTTCAAACATGAAAGTCCTTTTTATGAATTAATTGATTTTTGAAATAAATTATATTTTAATATTATTATTAAATAATTTTTATTAAATTTAAATGATAATATAATTTTTATGATTTCAAATTTAATTTTTATAATGGTTCAAAAACTACTATTGTCTGAAAAACCTTGCATTTCATAATAAGTGTCAATTCTTGTTTTAAAAGTAAAAATTAACATATTTTGATTTTTTTTGATTAAATAAATATTATTTTTGGAATCATGATTTCAAAATTATTCAATGGTGAATTTCTAATAATTTTCTGAGATGGTCGAATTTTCAGGTAAAAATTAAATACGGTATAAATATACAATGTGCAATATAACATCATAATTATTCAAAAGTGATCTAATAAATTTCATTAAAGGAATCACAAACCAAATATAGTCTCCCTTGAAAATAATTTTATTTTTATGTCATTTTATTAATTTTATAAAGGCTTTATGAATCCTCTAAAACTTATATTATATTTTATGGTTTTAAAATCACTTTTTATGAACATGACTCACTTCCATATCACCAAGGAAAATATTTTAATTATTTAAGATCATTATATTATTAAATAATTAAAACTAGTCCTATTTGGTAAAAAAATGGGCAAAAAAATGGGAAGGTTTTTAGTTTTGATTACTTTATTATATAGAGTCCAAAACCTATGTTTGAGAAATAATAAAGAACTCACCTCTCTTTTCCTCTATAAACCCACCCAAGATCCCTTTTCTATCCACTAAAAAACATTGGATAATGTACATAATCATTCCTCCCCACCCTATATTCTTCCCAATGTTCCTCCAAGCTCTCAAGAATCTCCTCCCAAGATTTTGGAATCACCCTCTCATGGTAAGGGATCATTTCCTTCTCCTCTTTATTCAATCATATTATTCATTTTATGCCTTTTATTTCCAATTTATAATGTTTGTATATGATTTTTACACATCCCTTTTAATATAAATTTGATTTAAAAATTAAGATAGACCTATTTGTCTCTCATTTAACCATTTTTGGAGTCATTAATTATTTTTGTTATGCTGTCAAAATTTCACTATGATTTTTCCATGAAAAACCATTGTATTGTGAATACCATAATTATTTACACTCAAGGATACATACCTATACATATCTATATTACTTTTATTTTGGACTTACATGTATGTATTCTATATTCCTTGATCATGGAATTAAATGTGATAAAATATTATCCTATTTTGAATGATCTATGTGGCACACTAATGCATATACATGATAAGGACGTGACAAGTGAAGCCATAATTATAAAGTACTCCAATGAATTGGGTAATGTTTTAGTCTCATGATATTTCATGTGATGGATTAGGGTGTGAACCTAATCCATCATGATACTTTTTCCACCATGTTATTATGTCTTAGAAGTTAGCCTTGACCTATGTTTATGTTTCCATGTTTAATGTTGTTTCCACTTTCCTATGTTACCTTTATGTTATGATACTATATTATTCCTCTTTTTTCATGTTTTTTATTCTCACTCATTTTTATTTACAATTTAAATTCCTATTATATGACATGTAATACTATCTTCATGTTATGCGATATTTATTCCATTACTAAGAATTATATCTCACGCCATTCTTATGTATGTGACTAGGTTGTCCCATGAGATATTAGAAAAAATGGAATATTATGAGTATGTTGAGGATGTTTTCAATAATTTTTATATACCTCCTATTTTAAAGTTGTAATGTAATGTACACAATTATCCAAAGACACTAAACTTCTCTATATTATGGGTTATAATAAGTGTTTTATTATATAATAAATCACGAATTAATGTGAAACAAAGATAGGGGTTGTCATATATAAACTCATGCACAATGATGAGACATCTTTAGTAGACAAAAGGGTACTCAGAAACACTATATTCTCCTTCAACTAGTTCTTCTTTGATCTTGGCATGAATCACGATCGACTTGGATTGATCATGATGTTTGATTCCTTGAAGATCTTTGCAAAAACACCATAAAATTTATTTTCATTTTATTTAGAATTTAGAATTATGAAATTATAAATTTTCTCGTTTCATGTGAATTTATAATTCTTCTAAATTTAATGTAATATTCCATGTTTTTTAAAAATAAGACTATGTTTGATAGCGTATAGAACACAGAAAAATGATTTTAAACAAACTATGAAATATTATTATAACCTAGACAATAAATTAGTGAGAATGAATAGTAAAATATATATTATAAAATACATGTGAATTCTATATTAAATACAAATTTATACTTTGGAAATAAGCACTCCATTACTGTTAAAGTCATTTTGTTATTCAAAAATATGTTTTCTTCAAAAATGTTTTTATTTCTTTCCATGAGGAAAAAAAATTAATTATAATTTTTTAAAATTTTTAAAAATTTATTTAATAAAATTAACTTAATTTTTTAAATTATTATATAAAAATTATCTTAGAGTGAATTTTTGGTTTTTTTCTGAAAGTATTTATTTCCCAGTGAATAGTGAAAAATAATACCTTTTATGAAAGACTGCATTTTTGTTTCAAAAATTTAAAAATTTATATTTTATTTTAAATTATATAAAATTAAAAGTATTTATATTATTATTAATCAAATTAAGTTCATTAGATCCAATTTTATGGATGAATTTGGTATCAAAACAGTTTTACACTTAAAACGATATTTTTATGAAGAAACATTTTTCGTTGCATTTTTTCAGTTTAATTTCAAATAAAATTATGAAACTTATGTGTATTTAATGTTTAAAATGGATTAAATATTTTTATTTATAAGGACTAAATTTACTAATTATTTTCCTTTTATTTTTTGTCAATATGAATAGTAACTTTATTATTTTTTGTTACTACGGTAAAGGGAAAATCAAGAAATTAAAGTTAAAAATAAATTTATAGGGACTAGAAAATGACACTAAAACTTACCTTAATCTAATTTAATGAGTATATTTATTAAATAATCATATAATATTCGGTTATATGGAATTTTATTTCCATTTTTATGACATTATTGCCTTTATATTATTTTATTTAAAGAAAAGTCAAACATGTCACGCTCTTATTTTTAATAAATTTTTATATTTTTAATATGGGGTTATCTAGAAGATATGTTTGATTATAAATAGTATTTTTAAATATAAAATATTTATCTAAATCATGTAAATTTATTTTAAAATTTTAGTGAAGAAATAATTACCTTAAATTATTACACAACACTGACACATAAGTTGTTCAATTAATGGAAAAATTAAACATTTGATATTAAAAATACTAAAATTATTTTAATTTGGACAAATAATGTGTTCCATGAATTTAATAGATTAACATGACATGTTAGGGATGTATTAAAATATTTATTTCTAATTTATATTGGTGTCTTCATGTTATTAAAGTCAATGTAATGAATAGTGTCAAAATTGATAGTAATGATATTTTATGAAAATAATGTTTTATTAAATTATTTAAAAATAATAAAAAAATTAAATAAGAATAAAATAAATAATATATATTCTAAAATTACATAATATTTGAAATTATATGACATTTTTAATTATTTTTCTAAAGAATAGACGTATTACATTTTAATGTTTTGGGAAATTCCAAAAGTGGCCCTCACTTCCGTTATAAAAGGGCACCTACTTCCTCACTTATTTACATCACTTTGATCCATATAAAATTACCAAACCTTGAAAATTCCTATTTTAAACATCATTATACAAGTCTTAAAGGTTATGGTCCTTCCAAAAGACCAAAACCCGATCCTTTAACAAGAAATCTAAGGGAAGTCCAGAGAAGAAAAGGTATCATCTTTACCAAATCTTTCAAGTTTATTTCTTATTCGACTTTAAATAACTATGTTTCATTCATAATAAATTAATAAATACAGTATCTTATATATACTGAGATGTTATTATGATAACGAGACAACCATATTATACCTTCTATCCATCCTATGGAAAATGAAAGCACCGTGCATGCGTGCGTACGACTTACCATATCCACACTATGATGTAATTTGTGTCTAATCACCACTTAAATTGGATAGTTATAATGATAGAAATAATGTATATATATGATACTTATGACATATATTTGTTTTTTAAAATTAAAAAATCATCCACTCCCTTACCCTTTCAATCATTTATAAATGACATCGCTGCTCATGCGTTTGTACGATTTATCATCTCTACGAAGCATTGTGAATCATTTTCTATGTATACCATTAAAAAATTATTCTAAAAATGTTTCTAACGAATAAATATCGTATCTATAAATTTATTATAATTATGTATATGATTTAACTATATCCTATCGACAAGAATTGGAACTTACATGAAAAAAGTATGCATGGGAAAATGATAGAGTTAACACCTGAAATAGGGGTAATAATGTAATATTATTAACAAATGGGTGAAAAAATGATATAAGTGGAACATATGTGATATTAAAAATATGAATATAATTTTGTTAAAAATTAATAATATGGTCAAAAATATAATACAAGAGGTCAAATCATGTTCAACTAAAGGGAATCACTAGTTAAGAGATTTCATCTCAATTTCCACTCCATTGAAACATATTTGTTATTATGGACTTATTTATTTTTATGTGGTGTGTATATTAACCTTTGAGGTAATTAACATGAATATATATTTATTCCTGATGATTAATTTTCATTTCAAGTTTCCTATCTTAAAGAGTTTTTATATTTTTTCTAAATTTTCCTCTCTTTGAAACTTGAATCAAGTAAAGAAATATTTTAAAGAAAAACTGATATTATTTCTCTTTTTATCAAATATATTGTTCATACATATAAATATTTTATTTAAAATAATTCCAAAACTATTGTACACTTATTTAATGATTTATCAAAAAAATTTAACCATGTTTTACCTTTTTAAAAAACGGTTTGAAAGGCATATTTTAATCATTTTCCAAATGAGGTATTTTGTTACTAAACTGAGGAAAGTATAAAGGGAATATTTTTTAAACTTATACAAAATAAGAATATTTTCTTGTTATTATGAATAATATTTTATTTGAATATTACTTTATAATTTTACAATTTTATTTTCAAATAAAATGTTTTACTTTATATTTACACAGTTTTTTAATAAGTGATTTCAAAAAAAAAAAATGAAAAGGATATTTTCCTAAATAATATTTTGATGATATTTTAATATAACTTATATTAATCAATGATAAAAAACACTTTATTTTAATTATTCACCATATGGGATATGCTTTAATGACACCATACTTTGACACATTCACTTAATTTTAATAATTAGATATTGTATTTCTCTTAAATAGCCATATTCTTTGTATCACAGATATAATTATTTCCTAAATCATATACCATTTGACATACAATCCTTTAATATAGAAATTATTTGTTTAAATGGTGAAAATATTGATATATATTTATCCTTTATTAAATATGGATAGTTATTGGTAAGTTATATTGTATATAAATTGAATTTATCATTCAATATATGAGGAATGCTTTGGAAATGCAGTTATAGGTGGGACCTAGTTATAGATATCCCATTAATGCATTGAAATGTAGCATGAGACAAATGTTTTCCCCAAATTACATGGTATTAGCCATATTTTTAAACTTTCTTGTCAAAGGTCTTGACAATTAAGGTACAATGATGCCTTAGATCTTATTTTATAATATTAAGAACTTTATTCATTGAGAATTTTGTTATTATTATTATCAATGAAATATTCACATTGATATTATCTATGGATGTATTTCATTCTAAATTTATTGATCAAATGGAATACATATTAAGTTATTTACCTTTCTATATTGATTATTCTTTATTTACTCATAATAGTTTCCATTGTACATAATCCTTACTGAGCATTTGAGCAAACCCTTATTTTGTCTCCTTTCCCTAGAACATGAAGATGAAATATTTGAATGAGTTCATGGATGTAGAATAATTTACATTGTAATGTTCTATTCTTTGTTACCAATGTATTATGGGATCTATGTATATATCTAGTTCTTCAAGACTAATAAACAGATCGATACTTGTTGATGTGATTCCTGTATCTTATTCCATTGTAATAAAATAAATATTGATTATGGGCTTCTAGAGTTGGGGTTGTTATAGTGGAAAAGCTATACAGTGTAAAAAATTCATATAATCTATCAAATTTATATTCCATCACATTTTAAAGTCTTATGATATCGCTAATATATTCTTACGATCAAAGTCACCGGACATAATGTCATTTGCAAACACATCTCAAAGTCTTACGAACCATGTAGGAAAGTCATACGTATTTAAATTCATACACTCTCTACTAATAAAATTCATAATTTAACACTAAATTAATTTATTAGAGACAAATTCAAAGTGGTATGGTCAGAAAAGAAAAGACATATGTGCACAAGGAAACTCATATGTGCTCCAGACTTATCCATTTTCCTGATTCAGCTCAAAGTCTTGTGATATTGCTTCTCAAAGTCTTATAGGCTTCCATATCTAGTTAAAAAACCCTATACTCCACATACCACAAACCAAAAACTCCCAAAATCACCTCAAAATATTCTCAAACACTCATAAATAATCTTAAATAATCATAGAATCTTCATAATTTAGACCTATAACTCATGATTATAGAAACTCAAATGAAAAACCCTCTTCGAATGATTTCTCACATTACCAAGTTTTCCTTTCACCTACCTTTAATACAGCCAATGTAATCTTATCTTTAAACACATTATGGAAAGTGTCACTTCATCCATCAATTTATGTCACTCAATTGAAGAAAAATGCAAACAATCGTCAAATGTAAATGTGATTTTGTCTTGAATCTTTTCAAGTAAAACTTTTAAGATATACCCTCAATCCATTTACTATTTAAAATGGAAACACCTTCATCACATATCCAAAACTCATACAACACATAATGACATCACCTTGAATAATCAAGGCATCTCAAATTATTGACAACAAATACAATTCAATCCAATGTGTCAAGAACTAGACCTGGTACCCGAGTAACCTGATAACTAAGCCAGTCCTAATTGGGATCGACGGGAATTCCCGATCCCCATGGGTTGACAAGAAGCACCTAACGTCATACAAATTGAATGCGGGAATGAATGTTCCACAAAAATTGCAGGAGAAAGAAAACCAAGTTAGTATGCATACAAGAAAACTCCACAGGGAGAAGCATTCCAGAAGCTCAACAGGTATAAAAAACCCAAAGTACTACAACAAAGTACTAGAAAGATAGGATAGATAACCAAAGTCCCAACAGACACAACTCTCTAAGTCCATGGATCAATATCTAGAAGCACCTCCAAGTGGTGCTTTACCCCTGCTCGAACTAGTAAGGATATAATCTAAAACACCTAAATCCACAGGTAGGGTGTGAGCTAAAATACCAGCAGGGTATCACCAAGGATTCCATAAAAGATTCAAATAATTAATTAGTCAAATAAAGATATTTTAATTTTTAGTAAATAGGTATGGAATTTTAAAATAATAATATTTTAAATAAATCATTCATTATATTTTAAATGATGGAAATATGTTAAACAAATGGATTAATAAATTTTTTATATAAAACAGTTTATATGAATTTAGAAGGCTTGTAAAATTGTTTGCAAAAATTGTCATACATTTATATCTCAAATATGAACAAGATAAAAAAATGGTTATGTGCCAAAAGATAATATAATTCTAGGCTATATTACTCCACACAATCAAGGTAAAAAAAATTTGTATACACATATACCCTTCAACACTGGTCAATAGGACTTCAGCACCATCCCATCAGGGATGTGACGTGCTGCATTTATGTTTTGGAATGTTTTAAATTGTAGAGTGTTATCTAGAATAACTCACTAACTACCCAGGCTTTCATGTGCTATAATAAAAAAATCATAGGAAATTTATTTCAAAAATATTTTAAAATAAAATTCATCCCATTCCCCCATTTCAAACATGAAAATTTCCATTTTAAAACCAAAATGGGTTTTTATTCAAAACATTTCTTTTTTTTCAAGATAAAACCCAAAGGATTCTATAAAAACCATTTAAAGCCATTTTTTCATATAATAATAAGAAATAAATTCAAAATTAAATTTCAAAATCAAATTTCTAATTTAAATTCAACAATTTAAATTTCCAAAAATTCCATCAACTTATAATAAATCCCCAATTCAATGGAATTGGAGTTTTCCTAAAATTCTATGTCAAAATTCAATTTCAAATACACATCTCCCAATTCTTTGGAATTTGTTTTTTTAAAATTTAATTTTATAAAAATAAAATTCCACAATTTCATTTGAAATATACTTAATCAAATCATGTAATTTAGGGTTAATTAAATTGGACAATTATAATAGAACCACCTACCTTAGGATATCTAGAAATTAAACCTCTGAACCCTAATCAAGATTCGCCAATGAAGAACAATAACAATAGGATCCTGGAATCACACCTATATCCAATTTCCAAAATAAAGGTTATTAGAACTTCTAATAGCATGGAGATCCACAAAACCCAAGGGAGGAGAAGAGAGATAGTGGGAGGAAGAGAACGAGAAGAGGAAACTAATGAGGATAAGATTGAACATTGTTCTCCGAGATTCAGTTTGCTTCTGTAAGGTTGTAGAGGGGAAAATAACTACACTTGGGAGATAATATTAAAGAATAATTATCTTGGGGGTTGTACTGGATTATTGGGGACCAAAAATGGAGGTTCTAGTATTTAAAAAAAAATAGATTAAAAGGAATTCATACGCATGGTTAGCTAGGTTGAGTCGCACAGTTTAAACAAACCATGAACCCTAGCTATGTTCCCCTTTTAATGGGTATAATGGTTTCTCATAAGTGTGAAAAAAGTTTCTTAAACCATGTGTTATCCATGAAAACCCCCCATGATATGGCATACGGTTTAGGAAAACTATTCACCAACCATGCACTAGCCCATAATTTAACAAAATTTCAAAAAAATATCTTGAATCAACCCCAAATGAAACCCAACCAAAGAATAATTAATATATGGGTGTATTAATACTTGAAAATAGTAACAAGATGTTACAACAAACCCACCATAGAAACTTTCTACCCTTATAAAGCATACTTATAAGCTTCCATTCAAAAATATAAGGTCCTTTATCTCTCATCAGTGCCTCTTTATCCCACGTATCATGAGAATTAGAACCCTACTGCCATAGCACTGGAACCAAAGGTATCCTCCTCCCTTGAAGTACCTTAGTTTCAGAATAAAATATCCTGAATGGTCATTCAATCATAGATAAATCATGTTCAAACTCAAGGTTACTCCAACTCAGAACATGAGATAGATCAGATAGATACTTCCATAACTGAGATACATAAAAGGCTTTACTTATTGATGTCAACCATTTTGGAAGTGATAAATGGTAAGAAACTTTTCCCACCTTCTCAATGACCTCAAAAGGTGCCAAAAAATGAGGAGAAAGTTTCCCTTACCTCCCAAGATTTCGATGACCCAACCAATGTGAAACTTTCAAGAACACCCAGTTACCAACTGAAAAATCGAACGGTCTATGATGATGATCAAAATAAGACTTATACTAGCTCTATGCCATCAAAATCCTCTATTGAATCAAATAAATCTTTATTGCCATATCTTGAACCAAAGTTGTTTCAACCAAGGAACTTTCACCAATCTCTAACCAACATAATATATATCTACAAGTCCATCCAATCAAAGCCTAAAAGTAGCTATTTTAATCACATACTGGTAACTAGTATTATAATAAAAATCAACTAGTGTAAAATGATAATCCTAAGCCCCACCAAAGTTGATAACACAAGCCCTAAGAATATCCTTAATAATCTGTAGAGCTCTTTATGTTTGGAAATATGAATATGGATGGTATGTTATACTCAAATAGACCTGATATCCTAGTGCCTCATGAAGGCATCTCCAAAAATGATATGTAAACCAAGTACCCATATCAAAGACTATATCAAATGGGAATTCATTCAAACATACAATCTCTTTCACATAGAGACCACCCAACTCCTCAACCTTGGATGTATCATGGATGGGTATAAAGCAATCCAATTTTGTTAGCCGATCGATCACAACCCATATCACATTATTATTTATATGGGTAGGAAGAAACCCAACCACAAAGTCCATTTAAATCTAATACCACTTTCAAGTAGTCACTAGAAGTGGATTAAGCCAACCCCAAGGTTTCTGGTGCTCATCCTTGACCTATTGGCACATATAAATATAAGAAACAAAATCATCAATTCCCCATCTCATACTTGGACACTAAAATATAGACCTCTTATCATAGAACATTTTCTTGGTTCCTGGGATCACATTACACTAGGAGTTATATAAATCCACCATAACTTATTTCCTTATCACTAAAGACACAAAAATTGATTATGATAAACATAGAATGCCCTCCATGGAGAATGACCAAACAAGTAGGGCCACCCCCCATAAAGAGAGTCTCTAATGTTACAAAAATCGCCATCATGCTGTTATTAATGAAGTATCGTATCAAGAAGAGAGAAGGTCAAATGAACACTAGAAGAAGAAATCTCAACTTCTGATTCCCAAACTCCAATATGTAACTTTGAAAAGAGAGCCATCAAGTTCCACTCTTTTGATGATTACTTCACTGCTTGGGTTATAATTTTCCTGCTCAAGGAATCTGTGATGACATTCCCCTTCCTTGGGGTATAGGAAATATCAAAGTGAAAATATTATAGGTACTCCACCCAATGCCTCTTGTGGGGATTAAAATATTTGTTAGATAAGATACAACTCAAGCTCTTGTGGTATGAAAACTTGATAAACCTTTCTCTGTAAAGGTAATTCCACCAACTCTTAAGCACGTTCATCAAAACTACAAGTTCAAGGTAATGGTTTGGATAATTCTTCTCATGAGGCCTAATATGATGAGATACAGAAGAAATGGCATGATCACATTTCATAATAACTCAACCCACACATGCACCTAAAACATCATAGAAGACCACATATCCCTAGATTACCTCTTGAAGAATCAACATGGGCACAGTAGTAAAAACACATTTAAGCTCAAAAAATAATTCTAACATTTCTCATACAAAGAAAAATTTACTCCCTTTAAAGTAAGAGTAGTCCTTGGAGAATTAAACTTTTATAATACCTTAAAAAACTGGTGATAATAACCAGCTATAACCAAGAAGCTCCAAATTTCGAAAGAATTTCTTGGTTGTTCCCTTATCACAACAACCTTTACCTTTTTAGGATAAACTTAATTAAACCATTCCATACAACATATCCTAATAATTTCAATTCCCAAATCCAGAAATCACATTTTAAAAACTTTATATAAAGAAAGTGATTTCTCAACAATTCTAGAATAGCTACCAGATGACACACATGATCCTCCTTATACATAGACTAAACCAGGATGTCATATACAAATACTACCTAAATTGCATAAATATACTCGTGGAAAATTCTATTCATTAAATTAATAAATATTATAAGAGAATTGGTTAAACCAATGGTCATAACAAGGAACTCATAATGCTCATGCCTACTCTGAAAGGTGGTTTTATGAATGTCAGATTATTTTATCCTCAACTAATTGTAACCAGATTGAAGATCAATCTTTGAGAAGCACTTTTCCCCTTTCAAATGATAAAATAGATCATTAATCCATGGAAATGGATATTTTCTCTTTATCGTAACTCAATTGAGTTTTTATTAATCCACACAAAGGTGAAGTGAACCATTAGTTTTATTATCAAAGAGAACCGACGCTTCCCAAGGTGACACACTCGGGCGTCTAAAGCATTTCTCTAGAAGATCACCCAACTGAGTCTTCAAATCTTTCTGTTCAATAGGTTTTATGAGGTAATAAGGGATAAACAATAGTTCAATACCAGACACTAAATTGATAAAAAACTCAACCTCTCTTACTGATGAAAAACTAGAGAAGTCATAAGGGAACACATTGAGAAACTCAATGACAACTAATGGGAGATCACCAATCAAATATTCTTGCTCCAGATCAAAGGAGAATACAAATATCACTTTACCCAACATTGGATAATAAGGTCTAGCACTACTCAACCATGGGTCCTATTCTCGTTGAATGATATGACATACAACATCGGGTGTTATAAATGAGACCCGTCGAAGATAATAATCAATCAAGGATTTTTTTTGAAATGAGCCTATACACCGCAAATATGAAATCAAGAGGTTTCCTGTTGAGAACCAAAAAATACCAAGAAATATCAACATCTGATAGAGCGAAAACACAAGAAGTACTACAGAGACCCTACTCTCTCTTTCTACTGAGTGGTGTAGTAATATCCATCACATAAGATAAAATATCTATAGAAATATTTATAAGATTAAAAATAAGGGTTGAAATAAACAATTGAGATGCACCAGTATCAAATAAAGTAGTCACTAATGATGAAGCTATAGTGATGGTACATATCATAGTTGTTGGACTTATATATTCTTCCTCTGGAGAATCTTCCCCTGCATAAAGAAGCTTCGTTCTAGAATCATGTGGCTAGAACCCCTTTTTCCTTGAAGCATCTGACTGCACCACATTTTTAGAAGGGTTTTTTGATCTCATGCAACTACATGGTGTGGATTAAACATGGAATAACTTCTATAGGTGACCCGAGTGTCTACAGAAGCTACATAACTTGGGAGGCTCAGTGAGAACCCTCTTTTAATGCCCCAGATTTCCACAATAGTAAAAAATCAAAGGACCTCTTCCCAACACTGCAGAAGGTTTAGAAATACCCTACTATTGAGAACCACTATGAGATAAAGATACATGAAACAACCTTAAATTTCCAAATATGCCTATTTTTACCATCAATTATCTATTGAGCACATCAACATAAGAAGGAATATTTAAAAAGAAAACCTCAGAGTGAATATCAAATTGAATTCCCAAATAAAATATTTTATCCTCCATCTTCTCATTTGATATAATCTTAGGTGAAAACTAGAAAAACTCTAAAAAGTTGTTTGCATACTCTATCACGGTCTTTTCATCCTACTCATGTTTGAAAAACTCTATATCCATGTGCAAGATAATTGAATCTAGATATAATTGGTCGGTGAAAATAACTTGGAAATCTTTACACTCTAAGACCTTGTGCTTATTCTCTATCACCATCATGCCCCACCATCATCGGCTCAATCTTTCCAACATGAAGGTGGAACACTTCACCTTGATTTTTTTACTTGTGTCCATGAACCAAAAAAAAATCTCCATCCTAATAAACCATTACTCAGCCTCTTGAGGATCATTTGAACCCATGAATGCTGTTGAATTATAGTGAAAGAATTTCTAAGAATGATTCCGGTGATCATCCCCTTGAGGATCCATAGATGGAGCCTGAATGGGAGCTGGTACAGGTTCCTATCCCAAAATATAGTTAGCACACACAATCACCTAAACCATATTTAGGTCCACAAGAGGACTTTCTTACTAATTTTCAATATTAACTTCCTCCTGGATCTTATTCACACATTTACTTAGAGGCATGATGTTGCACAACATCAACAAATAATAAGTAAGACAACAAATTAACACTAAAACAAATCAACGAGGGAAATTAATCCCAATAGATTAGATTTTTTTTTGGATTTCATTATATCCAAATAAAAAGTTGGGAAAAGACTAGAACAAATCCTCAAGTAATCTTTCCTAAACCACCTCTGGATACTTAAGGTTCATTGTGGTGATAGATAACCATGCATTCAATAAAATATACCTCCCAATTACCAACAAGATTAAATAATTTCATATTAATATCAAGAAAATAATCTCAACCTACCATTGATACCACTTTATTATGAACCAGCCCGCATAACCTGGTAACCCGATAATCGAGTCAGTCCTGACATGGCTCGAAGGGAATACCCCATCCCCATGGGTTGAATAAAAGCACCTAGCATTATAAAAAATGAAAGTGGGAAAGAATTTTCCACAAAAATTGAGGAAGTAAGAAAAACAAGCCAGTATGCATAAAAGAAAAATCCATTGGGAGAAGTGTATCAGAATACAAACATTTATAAACATCCCAAATTACTATAGATAAATACCAGAAAAATGGGATAGATAACACAAGTCCTAATGAAATAAACTCTCCATGTCCACAGATCAATAGCCAGAATAACCTCCAAGTGGTAATTTACCCCTACTCAAACCTGGAGGGACATAATCTACAAACACCTGAAGGAATAGGTAGGGTGTGAGCTAAAATCCTAGTAGGGTTCAATAAGGATTCTATAAAAGATACCAACATTTAATTAACCAAATAAAGAGATTTAAATTTTAAGTAAATAGATATGGAATTAAAAATATATAAATTTTAAAAAAACCATTATTTATATTTAAATTTAAAGAAATAAATTAAAAAATGGCTTAATAAATATTTTATATAAAATTATTTATATAAATTTAGAAGGAATATAGAACATTTTATAAACACTGGCATAAATTTATATCTCAAATATAAATAATAAATTTACATGTTCATCTACCAAAATATATGATAGTTCAAGGATATAGGACTCCACACACTCAAGGTGACACAAAAATATGTGTATATATAAGTCCCCTTCAACATTAGTCAAGAGGAATTCATCCCCATCCCTTTGGGGAATTGACATGATACATTTATGTTTTGGGACATTGTAAATCATAGAGTGTTGTCCTGACAAACTCACTAACTACCTAGGCCTGCATGTACTCTAATAAACAAAAACGAGGGTAAATTTATTTTAAAAATAGTTTAAAATTAAATTTATCCAATTCTCCCATTTCAAACATGAATATATCCATTTAAAATAAAAAACAAGTTTTTAATAAAAACATTTATTTTTCCAAGATAAAACCCAAAGTTTTCTATCAAAACCATTTAAAGACATTTTTCTCATTTAAGAATGTGAAATCAATTCACAATTAAATTTCAAAACTCACATTCATAGTTTAAATTCAATAATTTAAATTTCACAAAATTCAATTAATTTTACAATAAATCCCTAATTAAATGGAATTGGGGGTTTCCCCCAATTTTATGCCAAAATCTATTTTCAAATACAAATCCACCAATTTTATGAAATTGGGGTTTTAAAAATTTAATTTTCATAATAATAAATTACCACAAAATCAATTAAAATCAATTTAATCAAATCTATCAATTTAGGGTTAATTAAATTGTCCAATCAGAATATAACCACCCACCTCAGGATATCTTGATCTGGAAACTCCAAACTCTAATCGATTTTTCCCAAAAAGAATGAAAATAATGGGATCCGGGGATCAAACCTAGATCCAAGATCTAAAACAATGGTTATTAGATCATCTAGTGGAATCGTGATCTACACAACCTAAGGGAAGAGAAGTGAGATAGTGGGAGGAAGATAATTGGAAGAGGAAAATATCCAGGAGAAGATTTAATGTTGTTCTCTTAACATTTATTCTCTTTCGGAAGGGTATAGAATGTCCAGAAATTGCTCTTGGGGCTCTTAGGGAAGAATAAATCACATGGGGGTCATACCGGCCAATCGAGGACCTAAAATAGAGTCTTTAAGATTTTGAAACTTATTTTTTGATTAAAAACTTGTACACACTGTTATCTGGGAAGAGGCACATGGTTTGGACAAACTTTGTGCCCTAGCCATGAATCCCTTTTAATGGGTTTCACAATTTCTCCTCAGTAGGCGCACCGTTTTTAAAATAGCGTGATAGACTTAAAAAAACCCACTATGTGAACTGAAAAGGGGCTTGATGTTTTGGAGAATAAGGTGATGATTTGAAGCTACTTCATTGGATTATGTGCTATGTGAACCACATAGTGGGATCAGTTCATGGGAGGAACATCATTTGTAGAAGGTGATGATTTATAATGCATCGTGAATGAATAACTGTGCTATATAGATTGCATAAAAATTTCATAGTGAAGGTTATAGTGTAAAGGAGTTTTAATTAATTATGATTAGTAGGTTTTTTGGATCTATTTGCCTATATAAATACCCTAATAAAATCATTAGAGAGATATAGAGAGAGAATTTCCTTAAAGAAGACCATCATTGGGATAATTCTTGTAAGTATGAAATTAGTTCATGGGGGAGTATTCCATGATTTAATATTTTGTGAAGGAGGTATTCCATGAAAGAATAGATCATGAAGAATGAATTTTAGGAAGGAATTAGTTTGTGAAGGAGAAATTCCATGAAGGAGGCATTCTGTGAAATATTATTTGGAGGACATGGTTATTGAAGGAGTTGATTTCACCAAGATATTTTAGTTTTTGAATGAGGTAACCCACAAAGGAAAATCAGTTTGAGGAGGTTTGTTTGCTGGGAATTGGACCTTAAAAAGGAAAAGCGGGTTATGAAATTAGGCAGTGAATAAAGGTTGTTTATAGGGAGAATATAGCTTGTGGAGAGAAGACAGTTTGTAGAGAAAAGGAAGTCTGTGAAGCAAGGTAGTCTGAGAAACACTCACACCATGCGATGCATGGTAGTTCATGAAGGGATTAAATCAGTTTACAATTTGATCAGAAATAGTTTGGGAATGAATTTTTTTCAAACTAGCAGTACATAGAAAAGTTTATTTCACATAGGAGGATAAAAAGGACTATATGGAACACTATGTGTGAAAAAATTCTGAGAGTCTTTGTAAAAGAGACATGTTACAAGAATACCCACTATAAAATGTCATTGTAATATCTAAATTCTGAAGTTGAAGACTGAGGATATGTACCGTCCGACTATATTTGAAGAAAAAGTTTATTCACCAAGACATTCATGGTATTTAAAGAGATACTTAACATATCTTGAAGATCTTGCTAGAGAAAAAGTGGTAATTTTTGTGTCTACAGTAAATAGAAGTTTGTTCCAGTTAAATGGAATGTAGAAATGTTGCATCCAAGTGTTTTCACAGAAGTGAAGGAGAATCCTAGAAATAACTTCAGTAGTGCATTAACCTAAATTTTTTTATGAATTCAAAATTTCTATTGAAGGGACCTACATTTCCATAAACTATACATGAATCCTTTCTGGAGTAGTGATCAAAGGAAGAGGAAGAAGGTGGTCCTTTCCATTGGTAGTGAGTAATTGAAGGAAAGATCAAGGGAGTGACCATAGGGAAGTAGCGAGCTTTCCCTACATCTTGTAAGGTAGTGATCTTGTGTATAGAAGTGATCTAGACTTAACCTTGTATTAGTAGTGAGCTTTAGTGGATTTGTTACATTGGTATATTGATGTTTTATTCTCCCAGGATATAGACTAGTGATGGTGAACCAAGTAAAAATATGCGTTCCCTTGTATTTTCTTTCCTACATTACTTTCTATTCATCATTATGAGATAAATATTGATAGAATAAGATCAATATAAACACTAAAAAGAAAATGAGATGACCCATATAATAAATAGATCATGATCCAATGGGGCACAAAGAATTTCAAAAAGAATATCCATACCCTAATTCAACCCCTCTCAGGGTATCTAATCCCCTTTGGGGACTAACAATAGTACATTCTATACATACGCATATACACATGTCATATACATACACATACACATGCATATATGTACATCCCAAATATAGACATAGATATAAATATATAAATTAAAATTTCACATATTAATATATTTTATCTATATTATATAAATTAAAATTTCACATATTAATATATTTTATTTATATTATAACTTTTTTTAATTAATATATATAATTAAACATTAAAATTTTAATATAAATAGGATAATATTATATGTATTGATAATATTCTTTATTAAATGTTATATAAATAGTTTATTTATGCTAGGAAAAGTGCTGATAAAGTGTATCCTTTATCAGTTTTAAAAAATGTCCTCACAAGGGGTATTCTTTTATCAATACTTTTTTAAGTTGATAAAAGTAACCATTATCATCACTTTTTGCTAGCATAGATAAAGTTTCCCCATTTATCGTCACTTTTTTGTTTATGGATGATAAAATACAACATTGTATATCATGAAATCTATGGTGGTGTGGGCCTCTGGGCCATGTAAGATTATTATGCCAATAGTTTCTACACTTGGGCTCGGTAATTTGGGAGATTTATGTTTCCTTGGGCCATTTGGCCACTAGTCCTCTAGGACACCTTTATGATCGAAGGTGACATGACATTCCTAATAAAATGTCTTGAAGAATTTTGTAGGTGGTACAACATGGTTCATACAATTTTCATCGGCTGGGAAACTTAAAAAGAGAGATGGGTGTGATGACACCCATAATATGGCCATTTATATTCATTCCAATGAGGGATATATGGTTAACTAGCCACATGGATTTCCATAAAGTGTTTCAGTCAGATGATGTGGAACTTCAGGTTGATGGTGTATCGAGGGCCACACAAGCATTTTTAGGTGGGAAAATCAAAGAGATATGGATGTGCTTAAAATTATCATTTAGTCCTTCACCACACACCAATGTGAATCGAAAGGGAACCCTAACATGTTGTGTCTGACTAACATATTGCAACTCTCAGTAGGGTGGGGGATGAAACAACATCTTTGAGTGGAAACATTAGTGTAGTATCTCTAGAAGGGGGGATGTTTGATTGGTACTTAATACGAATCATGCTAACTCTTAGGCCTTGAGGTCATTTCCTTCATGAGGGGCATAATCTGAGCCCATGGGTCACTGAGCCTTGGATGATTTAAGGGTCTTTAAGCCATATATTTCATAGTTCTATATACTTTTAGGACTACGATCCATGTATTAGGTTCTCTCTCAACCTAGTCTAAAAGGAGGTTTCCTTCTTTTTGTCTTAATAAAAGAGAGCTTAACCCTCAACATATTTAAAAATAATATATAAATATGTTCATGTCAATAAAAAAATATATTTGTGTTTATATTCTAATATATGTAAATAAATACATATAAGTAAATATTTGTGTGTGTATGTGTGAAATATAAATGTGTACTTATGTGTGTCAATATGTCTATATACATGTGTGTATGTGTGTGTCAATATTGTGTAAAAACATCATATATAAATGTATTTTTATAAGTATATTATTATCATTAAATATATTATATAAACGTATTTACAATAAATATTTGTGAATACATTATAAAATATTTATATCTAAATAAACTATTATATGTAAATATATAAAAATATGTATGTAAATATATAGGTATATAAATATATATGTAAATATGTATAAAATTTATATCCAAATATAAAATTTATAGACATATTTTAAAAATAATTTAAAAATTATTATATAAATTTATATAATTATATAAATAAATATAAACATAAAAATAAATTATGTATATATATATATAGATATACCATAAAATTGTAAACAAATTCTGAGGGTGTTGTGGCAAAGGCATTAGACCTAGAAGTAAAAAGGTCAAGGGTTTTTATTTAGGTGAAATAATAGCTGAAGTGTGTGAAAAGTGCTGATAAGAGGTGTGGAAAAGCTAATGTGGAGGGGGGTGTAATGACCCGAATTTCAGGAATAATATTTGTTTCCAAAAAATGTGTGTTTTATTTTTTTACACAAAAAAAATATGAAGTAAGTATATTTTAATATTACCATTGGGTTTCAACCGTCGTATGACTGTTGGTCAATTATGATCGTTGGGCAATATTAATGTTTGAAACTATACTCATAACCTTATGATTATCATTTATAAATTAAAATGATAATGGTTAATTAATACAAAACGAAGAGTTGATGGTATCAACCAGTAGAATCGGGTCGTATGAAGCCCATTTTTCCGATATTTGGAAGGAGGTAGAGATTACCACTCAGTCAATGTTATCTGAACCACCCCAAGAGTCCATCACCATCATACGCCCTACCCTTAAGTCGTATGCATGTGTCTTAAAGGGTTATGTGTCAAGTGCCAAGTTACATAAAATTTAATCCATTTTTTTAAGTAAAAGTTTTATTTCATAATTTCCGGTTTAAGAATATTTTTGCTTAAAAATGGAGATGGAATTTGAAAATTTGATTTTTCGGGTAAAAAAATTTACTTTTCAAAGAAATATAATTTTTTATATTAAATTAATGTTTTATTAATAATTTTTTTATAAATAAATTGTTTTAAAAGACAATTATTTTTAATTAAAAATGATAAAATAATTTTATTTTTTTCACGTGTCGATAATTTTACTACGTAGTTTACTATACATTTCTGCCCGCTATTATTTTTAATGTTTAATTAATTTTATAGTTAAAAGTTAAATTTACCATATTTAGAGAATTATTATGATAGAATAAATTTCATTTTTTTAATTCATAACTTTTATTTTCATTTTTTAATTCATAATTTTGATTTTAGGTTACAATGAATTTATGAGTTTTTTATAAAATATTTTGTTTTTTCAGTGAATAGTAAAATTACAGTTTTGAATTATTCGTGTGTTTAATTAAATCATAATTTTTAATATGTAATTTGAAATTTTGTTTGACTCTTGTGTATTAAAATATCATACGAGGTTTCCCAAGTGTCCAATACCATGTGAAAATATCATTGAAAAGTCCATGGTTTTGCAAATACCGCTACTTAAGTGTCCTCAAAAATTAATAAAAAACTCCATCACTTTTTCTACAAATACCCAACCATTAATCCATTATATTTATTTACCAATTCACTATCCTTGAAGATATGATATTATTACCTCCCAATCGGTCCACACAAGGTTCCATCAAGCCTCCAAGGTCCTGATCTTCGAGTTTTAGAAGTCACACTTCAATGTAAGGGAATCTACCACCATTCTCTTTTCAAGCACTCCTTTTTTGTTATTCCTTTTTAATTTCTATTTTATTATGTTGAGATATGTCATTACATATCCACCTTACTATACATATTATTTAAAAATTATTAGACACCTCTTTTTCTCTCATCAACACATTTTATGAATTTTTAACTGACACTGTTAGGATATCGAAATTTCGTAAGGGAAATACCAACTTTGCTTTTCCATTCAAGTTCTCTTTTTATGTGGATTATATTTCAAATTAACATACCATGTTCTCCTGAACATTTTATTAAATACCTTTAATATATTAATATTATTTTATGAGTTGGATACCCATTTCCCCTCTATTTTTAATGTTTTCTAAAACCATGTTTCTTACCTGTTATGCTGTAGAATTATCTTCTGAAAATTCCACTCTTTATCTCAAGAAATACTTTTATTTTATTTTTTTAATATCAAATCCGCTTTCTTCTACAGGGGTATTAACTTATATTTCAAAATGATATATTTTATTTTGGGATTAACATACATGAAACTTTCCTTCCTTTTCCATTTGTTTTAAAATGACATAAAGATCTTGTTTTTAATGATTTTTTTAAATGCTATGATTTTGATATAAAACCCATTTCTTTTATTCTATAAGAGTTATTTATGAAATTTTTTATGATGATATATGTGGATCACATTAATATAAATATATATTATGTTTTAGACTTGATAGATATCTAATGCATTGGGTAAAGAATTTAATCTCTAGAGTTGATAAGTTTTATGATACCTTGATGAATAACCTTGGTAATTTTTATGACACCTTGGGGATGGACCGTGGTTATATGATTATGAATGTATAGATTAAATGTTGTCTCCACATATAAAATTTATGATTCATGTTATTTTATTTATTATATTCCTCTTTATGATTCCCTTATTATATTCCTCAAGTTCTTATTGATATTCCTTAAGATCACAAGTAAATTGTTTCCACTGTTATCCCTTATTGGGCCTTCTTATCACCCTTTATTTTTATGTATGTCCCTAGGTTATGAGATTATATAAATCTACATAGGATGAACCTTGAAGAATATTTTCACTTGTAATAAAATAATTTTTTATGTTTTCATGTATTATGTACCTTATTTACATGACACTAAACATTAAAAGGTCATCTATTTGTAAAATAATATGTAATATTAGGAAATAAAAGGTTGGATGTCTTAGTTGGTAACAAAGGACAGTTTAGTTATTTATGGAAATTAGGATATGAAAAAATTAGGACAAACCCTATAAAATGTTTAAATACAGGAAAAATTCCTGGTATTTTTTTAAAATATTAAGTAAATAGTTTCGGAATAAATAAATCCCTATCAAGATACGAACAAGTGGATGTGGCTCTGGAACAAATGTATCTAGGGGTAAAACCCAAAAACAATGCATTGAGCTAGACTTGAATGTGAATTGGTGAATGAAAATAGGCCTTGATGCACTCTTGGTTTGATACTCAATGGGGATATGTTTGGTTAATCAAAATATTTTTATAAACCATTATAAAGGATTTGCAATAATGTAATTGTTGTTAAAGAATAAGATATTTAAGAATGATGTTTTAAGACATGAAATTCATTTATAATTATAATATTTTTAAATGAAACACAGTTATCACTAAAGTTTTATTCTTTTAGAAAATGGTGGGAAATAGGATGAACTGTGTGAATGGTGAGAGCAACAGACCATGCGCTGACACCCCTCCGATAGAAGCCAAAATGTATACCTTTATAAGAATATTGAATCAATTAACTCAATATAAGGGAAATAAATTAAATCAATCTGAGAGACTGGTTTCACCATGAAGGGAACAACTTTCCATTAAGTCTTCTATGTGTAATGACCACCAATGTTTAGTTGATCTATAAACCCATTGATTGCTGAACAGTGGATAATCTTAATAGAAAAGGTCTTTTCTGTACATCATTTTTCAAAACAAGAGAATGTAACTCTAGTTGTGTACCATTTAGAGGGAGAAGATAATCATTGGTGGTCACTAGTTAAAAACATGAGTCCAAGAAGGGAGATTGAAGCTATGGAGTGGGAAGAGTTCATGGGAATCTTCTTTAATAAGTATTTCCCTTGTTCGATGAGAACGGAAATGGAGAAGGAATTTCTCATGCTGAAGAAGAAGGAAAATTAATCTGTTGGAATCTATGAGATGAACATCACAAAGCTTTACCATTACACCTCTATATTTTTAATGGATCCTAATATGAAGGTTGATATATTATTATGTGGACTAAGTACTCATCTATAGATGAATCCTTCCAACCAAGAATATGAAAATTAAGGGGATATCGTGACGACTACTACAAGAAGTGATTGGTTAATGCACCTATGTTAAATCTACCCTCTATTAGAGAAGGATTTGTTATATTTAGTGATTAATCCCTAAAAGGGTTTGGGTCCATTCTCATGAAAAATGAAAAGTTGACTGCTTATTCATATCAACAGTTGAAGCCTCATGATCGAAATTATACTACGCATGATTTGGAGCTGGTAGTGGTTGTTTTTACTCTAAAGATATGAAGGCACTATCTTTATGGGGAGAAATGAGATATATACACAGAATAACAAAGTTTGAAGTTTATTTTCACACAAAAGGAATTGAACATGAGATAGGGGAGATGGTTGGAAATTATTCAAGACTATTATTATTCAATTCATTATCATCCTATGAGAGAAAACAAATTCATTGATGCATTAAGTAGAAAAGACCACATTGTGCCAATAATGACGAGGATTCAAAGATATCCTTTGTTCAAATTCCTAGTTAAACTATACATTGGAATCATAAGGGAAGTTACATCATAAAAACTATCCCAAATTATTTCTCAACCATCATTACTAGAGAAGATCAATAAATATAAAATATTTGATACCTTGTTATAAAAGAAGATAGAGGCTGTGAAGAATGGGAAGTTTCCTAAGTTCAATATTGATCAAGAAGGTGTAATGATGTTTCGTACAAGGATATGTGTTCTATCTACTCTGGAAATAAAGAAGGATATGATGGTTGAAGATCATAGATCAAATTTTTTATACGTAAACATCTGTAGTTTCAATAACCTAAAGAAACAATTTAGAGAAGAGTAAAAGGGAACAAAAATAGAGGAACGAGAACATAAGGATTTATGTGGTTTGGGAATGATCCCTACATCCATATATGGGAAGAAATCCACTATATGTTAGGAGAAAAATTTTTATAGAGAGTTTTTTAGGTTTCTCAATCACATAGGAACACTATCTAAAAATGGGCTACAAAAGGAAGAATATGATCCCATATTCCACCAACCACATAGAAAGTCTTCATAACTACAGTGAAAGGAATCCATTCAAGTAAAAAGTGATACAATGGTTTCCGGTTCGAAGTCCAAGGAGATACAATGAATGGAATCTATAATTCCATGTCCCTATAGTGTCCTATTGGTGTCGGTCAGTCAGCTTTGGTATAGTATGGGTCGGAAGCATTCGACTCAGCAACATCCAGAATCAATCGGGCTACACCAAACTAATAATCTCCCACTTGTAGCCTGATTCCCTACGCTACTCTACTTCAATGCCACTGACTAAGACAACTTACTTAATCTGAAATATTCCTCTTATTTACTCACTAGTGTGTGTTATCTCCATTAACAACATCAATTTCATGATGATGATTTATGAAATACATGTTTTTTCTCTTGTACTCCCATTGTGTCCTCCCTTCTTTTGCCTCTCATCCTCCGTTCATCAGTGGAGACCAACAGAGTCACAACAGTGCCTGAACTTCTATATTACCATTGGCTTCATCAAAATGTCTGCCAGATTGTTGGTTCCACAAATTTTATGCAATTTCAACCTCTCATCATGTATCAAACCTCTGATAAAATGATACTTCATCTGAATACTCTTCGTTCAGGCATAAAGCACTGGGTTCTTTGTAAGATGTATTGCACTCTGACTATCAAAGTACAATACATTTTCCTCTAAATTTCTTCCCAACTCATCCAAGACGTTATTTAACAAAACTATCTCCTTCCCAACTTCTATTAAAACAATGTATTATACCTATATAGTGGATAAATCCACCACCATCTATAATTATGATATCCAACTTACCGTAGTTATTCCATAGGTAAATATATAACATGTGTTACTCATTATGTTATCGATGTCACCACCAAGGTCATCATCCTTATACCCTTGCCATGAATTTCCTTTCCTAAATCCTAGATATACCTCCTTGATTCCATTAAAATACCTCAGTATCCACTTCACAACTTCTCAGTGTTGTTTTCTAGGGTTATTCACATACCTTCTCACAACTCCCACTGCATGAGTGATGTCAGGTCAAGTGAAAACCATGGAATACATTAGGATTCCAACATCTGATGCATATGGAACCTTTTCCATGTACTCAACCTCTTCTACCATCTTCGATGATTGATCCTTTGAGAGTATGAAATGGCCTACCAGGGGAATAGAGACTACCTTTACTTCCATCATACTAAATCTTCTCAGAAACTTCCCAATGTAGTCATCATGTGATAATATTATAGTTCTAGTCACACGATCTCTCTTGATCTTCATCCCCAAAATCTTGCCATCCTCTCCAAGATCTTTCATCTCAAACTCCTCATGCAACTGCCTTTTTAATTTATCAATCCTCTTCATAAAAGATCCTGTAATGAGCATGTCATCCATATACAGAAGTAATATATTATATTCATCACCAAAATACTTAATGTAGAAACATTTATCCATGAAACATTTTTTTTATATATTTTTAGTCATGAATGCATTAAATCTTTTCTTTCACTTATTGGGTTCCTACTTTAAACCATACAATCTCTTCTGGAGTTTTCAAATCGGGCCTTCCTTCCCAAACTATACATATCCATCTATTTATTGCATGTATATTTTCTCATCTATATCTCAATGAAGTAAAGAAGTATTAACATCAAGTCACTCAAGATACAAGTATTCTAATGCCATAATGCTGAGAAACACCTGGATGGTGGTAAGCTTCACTATCAGTGAGAATATTTTAGTGAAATTTAATCCCTCCTTCTGTTGGAAGACTTTCATCATCAGCCTTGCCTTGTACCCCCTATTTTCATCATGTTATTACTTGAACCAATATAACCATTTGTTCTACAATTCTATCTTTACTTTTGGTAGAGGTTTCAGCTCCCAAGTATTGTTATCATACAATGAGGAAATATCCTCCTTCATAGCCAGCTTCAACTTTCTCAAATCCTTTAGCTGTATTACCTCTTCAAAGCATTCTAGTTCTCCCCCACCAGTCAATAACAGATAATGTAAGGATGGTGAATAGATTTTCACAGGCTTTCTCACCATTTTTTATCTCATCAACTCCACTGGAGTAGTAGGTTCCACCAGTTCTGATGTCTCATGATCAGATAAACCATCATGTTACACTTTCTCTTTTCTCTCTAATTATATGTTTCCATTTTCATCTTCATCTGCATGGCGATCTTTGTAAATGGAACCTTCATTGAATATCAAATTTTGGATCATGATGCCCATCTTATTGAGATCATCCCAAAATCAATAACCAAACTCCTCATCACCATAGCCAATAAAAAAACATCTTTTGGATTTGGAATCAATTTTTTACCTTGCATTATCATCCACAAGAATGTATTACAAAATTCCAAAGACACATAAATATGAGAGTCTTACCAACTTACCAAAACAGAGATCCTTGAGTAGACATTCTCCCATTGGAATAGATAGACTCCTATTGATGAGATATGCTTCCATGTTCAATGCATCATCCCAAAAGGTCTTGGGAAACCCTGACTGTAACCTCATGCTCCTAGAATGTTCATTCAACATTCTATTCATTCTCTATTCCACACCATTCTGTTTTGATGTAACAAGAATTTTCTTCTCCCACCAAATTCCATTATCAGAATAGAATTCTCTGAACTCATTGGCACCGTACTCTCCACCATTGTCCGACATCATGTATTTCAATTTTTCTCAAAACTCATTCTTCACCATGACCTTCCACATATGAAACATCTTAAACATGTCATATTTTATTTTTATAATGTAAACCCATACCTTCCTTGTTGATTCACCCATAAATTTCTCATAATATTGTGACCCTATAAGGGAATGTACTCATACAGGCCCCCAAACATTAGTGTGTACTAGTTCCAGCTTCGTACCCTTTGGTGTTCTGCCTCATTTTGCAAATTATACTTTCTTATTATTTCCAATGATGCAATATTCACATAAACCAACTTCCATTGATTTCATCTCTAGTAGTAACCCTTTTGTTGCCAGCACTTTCATCCCTTTCTTACTCATGTGGCCTAGCCTATAGTGCCACAGTTGAGAATAACTGGTCACATTTACTAATGCCACCATGTTCATCCAAGTCTATGTCATGTTGTTTAGAGAACCATTTTATGCTCCCTGATCTATGAACATAGCTCCCTTGGTAATATTCTTGGAACCACCAGTAAAAATGTTACTAAAGCTTTCATCATCATGTTTTCAAATATAATTGAGATTTATTTTCAAACAAGTGATATACCTCACATTTTCCAGAACCAGCAAACTCCCACTATTGGTCTTGATTCAGGAATCTCCTTTACTAAAATCTACAAGGGATCATCATCAGTAATATTTACCTTACCAAAATTTCTAGAAACATAATTGTTTATGAAACCCTTCTCTGATGTCGAATTGAAATATTCTCCAAAGTCCAAAATCCAAGACTCCATTGGGCTATACATGCTCAATAGTAACACATCATCAATTAAATCATCCACCATGTTTTCTCCACTAGTTTCCAGAAACTTCTGTTTATCTCTACACTCCTTATTGACATGTCCTTTCTTCCCACAAGTCCAACAGGTAGGACCAACCCCATTTTCATTATCTCAGCTTTTACCTATTGACTATGATCACCCTCTATGATTGTCTCGCTATGGGTACCATTCTCTTCCTTCAATGTTTGGAGAAAAGCCATAGAATCTTCCTGATTCTCTTCTTCTCATATCCTCATTGAGGATTAGGTCTCATATATCATTTAGATACAATGTTTTATTCCCCAAATAACTGATCAAAACTATTACACTTTCTTCTTAACTATCAGGTAAAGAGGATAGTAAGACCAACACACATACCTCATCACCAAGATAAATGTCCACCAATGTTAGCTGACTTATGGCGGAATTGAATCATTGATGTGATCTATAAAAATTATCCCATAAAACATATTCAGGACGAACAATTGTCACAATAAGTACACCTTGTTTCAACAGTAGGATTCACACATATATATTAGAAATAGATTTAATCATTCGAATCATCATCTTCTCCTTTATGATGTTAAACACCATGTTTTTGGAAAACGTAAGGTGAAAAACACCTAGAACCTATCGATCCAGTAGTTACCACTCTGACTACTCCAGGTCTATTAGATTCAGACCCAGAAGTGGAAATTGAATATTTTTTTGATAATGATAATCCTCGATCTGTATCCTCTAGAAAATAAAGTCAGTTTCATCGAATCAATCAATCTTCACTTTTCCTTCATCCATATCCATCATTGGATAATCCAAAAATCATCCTCTAATACTAGTTTATGTGGAAAATTCAGGAGTTTAAACAATATAATGAAATGATTTAGAGAAGATTTCCAAGAATCCATTTGTCGCAGATTCTACAATGGATTTCGAGTATATAGTAGCATCTAATGCATCCATGGAATCCATTTGGAAATGAAACTTTTCCTATGATATTGATTTGGTAACTAGCAGTAAATAACTTATCAGAGTTTACTGTGATAATACTGTAGTAGTGGATTTTGAAAAAGATCCAAGTCACACCAACAAATTAAACACATACACCAGAAGTATCACCTCTTAAGGTATTTTTCTCATAGTGGTAAGGTTGAAATAAGTAGTGTTACTACAAAATAAAACATGTTAGACCCCATGAATAAAGGACCATATTATCTAAATCATGTGTATCATGTGAGATCTAGTAAACTAAATGTTGTTACCAGTTTTCTATAGTGAAAGTGGGAGTCTGTTGGATTTGGTTCCCTAAAACCAATTGTTTTGAACATTATGATAACATGTATTCATTTTTTCAAATATTAATAAACTTATTATCCCATAATCATTGTTCTTATATGTAATATAGTATGTGACAATATCCTAAGAGTAGTTGTCACACTAAAAGGTCATAGAAGTTCCCCGATATGATGAGAAACCATTAGTACCATAATAGTATTCTTAAATATATGTTCTATTACTAGATAAAATAATTTGAAGGGAACGTGTGATATAGGTTATCAAGGGTGGATACTCATATGAATTTGAGTTACTTTCTCATGATTTACACCCTTAGTAATATCCAATGTAAGATATTATGAGAATGATACATGCCTGTATGAAATCTATATTTATATGTGTCATTGGATGTTCCTATCTATGGATGTGTATATTGATCCTTAAACAATAATATTATTATTAATGATTATTATGATTCATTTAATTTTATTTATTGATGAAAACTATGATGACATATTCTTGCGGTGAGTTAAGATGTGTTGGGTGCGTCATGAGTAATATCTTATTAATGAATAATGTGAGAAATAATTTTTCCCTTCTGTTATTTAATTAAAGTTGATATCTCATTCCCCTTGATGAAAATAATATATCCTAAATAAATCCATGTTAATATCATTCTATAGGAAAGTTTGATTTATAAAAAATCAAATAAAGATACATTGACCACATAAGTTAATGGCACCAACATGAAACCTTCTTGATTAGAGATACCATGATAAAAAGCTTATATTATACAGTAAGTGTCCATATGAGGAATTATGTAATTACATCAATAAATTATTTCTCTATGGGTACCTTGGCATATTTCTAGGTTTTAACATTGTATATTATGATGTTTCACTTAATTCCGCTGAGAAATAGGCCTATAGGGTCACACACTAAGTGTATCTAGAATATAAGTTAAATAATATAGTATTATTTATTATTTAACAAGTTGTATAAATGTTATTACCACACATTGTTTAATATTATTTATTTTTTCTTGATCACATATATTCTATCATGAGTTATTAAAGAAACTATTATGTGAGAAAAATATTTAATAAATATTTATTTTCTATTTAGTGAATATAAAATCATGTTATTTATTAGAGAATAATGAGGCTCAAAAAATATTATGAAGTAATGAAGGAGCAAGATTAATGGTCTGGTGGGAAATAATATATATTGAATATTATTTGAATAAAAATATTCAATAGAATTATCAATTTTATCTCATCAAGAAATAAAAATAATATAATTATTATTATAGACATGGGATTTTATATGGATTATAGAAATAATAAGGGTGCAGATGAAATAATTATTTTCAAAGGAGAACTACACAAGCATTATGATTGGTTGTTATAGCACCTAGAGATTCCTATAGTGGCATTAAGAGGTTCATTTAAGATGTTTGGATCACCAATAGTGGTAATTTACCCTATATTACTACAAAAAATGATGGTATGACATAGAGATATTGGTAGATCTATCAATGAAGAAATAATTTCTCTTAAGAAAATTATTTAATTTCATAAATTAATAATAAATAATATATGAATATCTTATGATTTGGTTCTATAATTTATCTATTTTTTTATATTACTTGATTCAATTCCATTGATCATTTCATTTAAAATCATGTAAATATTTGATTAATCATCAATAAAAAAAGTAAATTTTGGAATTCCCTATATGCCACTTCCACTGTGCCTGAAACCTACAGATCACCCCATGAACTTAAAAATAATTAGAATTTTATAATACTAACTTGGTGTTTATATATACCAGGTACTTGATCATCAATAAATAACTTAATTAGATTGAGATCCAAACATATTTTGGAAATTACTATAGTGCAGAAGGAAGGGGTCTATGCTCAATTTGAAAGAGTCATAAGAAGGTCAATGGAAGAACAATCCAATGTAATAGAAAGTAAATGGAAGGTGGTATCATGTGTTGTCATTATAGGATAAAAGGTTACCCAGAGAAAGACTAAAATGATCATATAGTGAATTCAATAAGATATTCTTCTATAAGTTTATTTGAGAATAATGTATTTTAAGATTAGAGTGGTATACTATTGAGTTTCTCCAGCTCACTTGAGTCTTTGATTATAGACTCGGGGTATTATTTTCATAGAACATCTATAAGGGGGAGTATGAATAACAATACTTATAGAATATATAAAAGGTTCATATTATGGATGATTAAACTCTTTATATTTTTGGAAATAGAGACTATTCCACTGGAACAAGTAATGGAAGTTTTCTATAGTATAAAGTCTGGTAACACATCCTAGGATTAAGGTAGAAATTAATTTTTATTAGAAATTTAGATGATGTAGGTTTCTGTAAAACATTCATGGATGGAGTGTATAAAATTTCACGAGGTTCCATGATCATGGATATAGGAGTTAAGGATGTAACCTTGTACCACATGTGAATTTTTTAAGGTATGATGCATGCTAGAGAAGTAACTTCCAAAAATTTATGACATGACCAATTGGGTTACTTCAGTTAGAAGGGGATGAATATAATAACCCAACATCATCCATTGTATTGGAGAGAGATTATAGGTCATTGAACATAGGTGAAAGTCCCCAAAAATCAATGGTTGGAAATAAATTCCAAGGGTTTGATAAGAAAGAGGGTGTAGATTTAAACTTTTTCACACACAACCACAAACACGTACAAACAATTATAAAATCTAAAAAAAACCATGGACAACTATATAAATGACACATGAGTAAAAAAAAAACTCAAATTATAACAATACAAATAATTAGATTAAGAATAGAAATAGTAAACTATAACAACTAAGACTCTAAAATAAAGCAAGACCCAAGCACCATGGTTTCATCACTATAAGCTTCCAGAACATGACCAACTCCCAAGGTCCATCTCTAACATCCATGATAGCTACATCAATAATCAAAACTTGTGAAATATGAAATATCCCCCATTCCTCTATCATGGAAAAAACATCGACATATGCACCAAATTTCATATGAATGGGGTGAGTAATCATAACCCGTAGAAAAAATATCCAAGAATTCCCTCATATTCCATTAAAAGAAGAATCAGTTTAGCCCACAATTTTATCAATAAAAATTGATGAATATCAAAGAAGTTTATCGAAAATAAAGTTTTATTTAACAAAAACCAAAAATATTTTAAAACCAATTAGAATCCACAATTCAAGTTCCACACACAAACACACACCTATTCACGCAGAATGATAATCCCTATATTCACGAGCAGTGATCAATTCTTCACCAAGTCATCACTTAGTGATATATTCTCCCATGATGTGGTTTTGACACTGATTTCTATATCTATACCAACAAGGCCTCATAAAATAAAAATATGAACACATTCCATATCAATTATTTTTCCATGTTCTCACACCCAAAACCCATTTTTTTTAATTAACTAGTAAATAATTTTATCAAACACATTGTGGGAATCACCCATAACCTTAGATTTCAAGATCAAACATCATGGGTATTTTTTAGAAAATATTCCACTAGAAATTTTCATTTAAAAGTATAATTAATTTATTTATGTACATGAAATCCATAAAATTCAATAAAAAGTGGAAAAAATATAGAATCCACCTACCTTTAATATGTTTGATGTGAGAAACATCCCATGATCTCATAGATCTGGACTCTTTCTTCCATTCCTCTAAAGAATCATAAAAAGGTTCAATCAAAACTTTTTTGATCCCATATAATTATCCATAACAATTTTTTTGTGGCTATATTCAATAGGGAACAAACATATCTAGATTGGAAGGGAAGAACATATCCCTTATTTTTTGTTTCCAAGATCCAACTCTTAAATAATAATCTAGGATAGAGTACTGAAATCAATGATTATTAAAAATAAAATAAAGAGGGCCTGTAGTTTAAGGGGAAAGAGTAGGATACTAATCATAATCAAAGGAAACTATAATTAAAGGGTATGTAAAAAATTGGCCAAATTCATGGCATGAAAGATAAGTTTATGGCATGAACCTTTGGAATAACCACTTGCACTAAAATCCACACTGTCTCACTTAAATGTCCTAAAATTGTATTCACACTGTCAATAGAATTATTGATAATTTCCATGAAATTATTCACATCATGAATAACCGTATATTTAATGAATCAATTCTAGTATCCAAATTCCATTTTATGCCCTCATTCCTACTCCAAACATTACTAGTGATCCAACTTAACAATCTAAAACTCAAAAGGAATAATGTAAAACAAGGGCACACCAAAAAATAGGGGTACTAAATTCTCCCCACCATTATAATTTTATTCTTTATAAGTATAGATATTTCTATTTTCTTTAAATTTTTTTGGTCATTTATCCAACATGAATGTCTCTCATTCACAAATCTCTTTGTGAATTTGACCATTCTTACATAACATCATACCAAGGAAATTGTTCTCCCACATAGTTTCTTTTTTTTATCTATTATGAATTTGAAGTATGTCATGGATAAAAATATCATTAAGATTAAGAGTCACATGATCCCATCTAATATCATGAATTGGATCTAGATAATAATTTTTCAGTTCATAGACTTGGAAAACATTAATCTTTGTGGAAAATGTAATTGATATACAACATCACAAATATGTTCTAGAATCTCGTGGGGTCCCACATATTGAGGAACTAGTTTTACTTTCTTTCCCAAATGATGATGACCTAATCATGGTGATGCTTTGAGAAATACATGGTCGCCTATGTTGAATGATAATGATAAATATAAATATTTTAATATGATTTTTTCAAGATTTTGGTAATATCCATCCACTTATTGATCGGGATATTGACTATGTATTACATCATAGTAAAGGAAATAATTACCCAAAATTCTAAATCCCCATGGTGAATTTGCCTTTAAGAGGGGGGATGAATCATTGGTATTCTTTTTTAAATACTTCTTTTAAACTCAACTTATTATACTTGTTAAGATCCTGATATACTAAATATATTCTCATAGCCTTATGTCATGTGAAATAGTAATAAAATAAAAAACAATACATATGATTTACATGGTTTGATGTAAAATTCTAATTCTTTTCATGATTGGTTAATCGCCTCAATAATAGATTCTAAATTGTATACACAAGTGGTTATTCCATGGACTATCATAGTCAAGTCAACATAGAGACTTACTCTATTCCATCTCCTGAGTTATATAGGAGATATTTACATCTTCAAACTACCCCACTATAAATGTATGATCCAAAATAAGAAATATCTCTATTGACACCTATTTTTTTCTGCACCACTTTAATAAATGATGTTTCTCCATGAACAACTTGATCAATTGGTCTGCTTGTGTACACCTTCCAGTCTGTACGATCAGGTAATCTTCAAAACATGATCATATACATTACTCAACTTTACCAATATCCACATGATCAGGTTATCCTTAACACTTCTAATACTCAAGAATGACATATATCCTTCCTCTACAATGGTTCTTGTCTTCAAACTTTGTATCCTCTATTCGATATAGTTATGTGTTAAGCTCTTAGTTCTTCATAATTATCTCACTCAATACTTCCAAGTTATCATACCATTTCTACCCTTTTCTATTATTTTTATGTATATATATATTCATAAAATAATATCATGAATAATAGTTTCCAAAATGGAATCTTGGAAACTTCCTTGATCATCAGTGGTAAAAGTGATCACATAATCTTAAAATCAGTCAAAGGATTTTTGAATTATATTTCAATAAAAATTGACTGAATTCTCAATCAAGAATTCCTTTTAAATCTTTAAAATAATCAGGTGATTCCTTCTTCTTATTCTTTCATTAAATCCACTATATTAAACTCCTTCAAAATCTCTTTACATGTATGAAAGAACTCATATATTGTAATGTATCATCTGTAATATGTGGCGTATTATTCAGAATAAATAGATTCACCATCAGATGGTTCTATATTGATCTTGTCTTGAATCATAATTCACTTGGGTTGATCATGTTTTTTGATTCCATGAAGATATATGCAACAATATCATCTAATTCATTCTCCTTTTCAGAATTCAGAATTATAAAATTCTATATTTTCTCATTTTGTGTGACTTTATTTGTTATATGATGTGATAAATTAATATGGCACAAAATTAATATTACATGTAAAAGTCATATACCTTGCATCTTAATGTCTTATGATAATGACGATAATTTCATACGCTCAATGTCATATGATGTAATTTCATACATGGGAACCTCTCAAAGTCTTATGATACCTATGTAAAATTCATATTAATTGGAATATGTATTTTATTTTCTAATCAAAACCATACACACAACACTAAATTTTTATAATGGAGATAAACTCGAAGTCATATGGACATAACTTTAAATTCATATGAACACTAGAGAAGTCATACGTTCCCTAGACTTATCCTTCTTCATACTTTATCTCAAAGTCATATGAGATTACTTATCAAAGTCTCACGGGCGTCTAGATCCAGTTATTCAATTCCATAATTCTCTTAGACCAAACCAAAACCTCATAAAATCATCTCTAAATATTCTCAACCACTCCAAAATAATATCAAATAATCTCAAAAACCTCATAAAGTAAATCTATAATTTTTAATTACAACAGGCTCAATGATCAAACATATTTGAAAGATTTATCATATTTACAAATTATCCTTTTATCTCCATTTAAACTAACCACATAAATATTCCATTAGAATGGTGTTATAGATAGTGTCACTTTAACCACCAAGGCTTGAGACTCACTTGAAGCACAACACAAACAATCATCACATGTAAATTCTACTTTTTCATGAATTTTTTCAAGTGAAGATTCCATATTGTATCTATAATTCCTTTACCATTTAATTAGGAAGCATTATCATCAATTCTAAAAAAATAATTCAACACATATTGGCATAATATTTAACCATCAATAAGTATAACCTTATTGATAAATACTACAATTCATTCTAATGAGCACTTCAATCTCCCCCTTTGAATTTGTTTTAAATACCCCCACACATATTTTTATGTTAATTTATATTATTATCTTTCTCTTCTATTGATAATAAATACAATGAAAAATACATGGTGGGTCTTATCATTTCTCAAAGATTATTTTGGAACCATTTTGTTCTCCCTTTTCAGATATGAAAACTAGTTTGTTTTACTTCAGAGAAGGATGATAATATATGATTTTCTTAGAAAAGAGCCTTTATTCTGGAAACTCTAAGTCTAATAGGTTAACTCAAGGTAGAAAACCAGTGTTTATAACCAAGGTTTTCAACATTTTCCATAAACAATCATACATGTGATACATTCTCAAAAACTCATTTTAGGGGATGTTTTAAATATATTTACTCAAAACGATGTAAACTACACTGAAATCAACAAACCCCTTAAAAATATCAAATAATAGACATATAAACTACCCTTTTATAATATTTGTATCAAACAACGCTCACCCTTGTAAAATATATTTTATATAAATAAAAATAAGGGATATAAGTGGGATTGGAAGTCCTATTTTCCTAGATTTTTAAATTTGTATATAATTTTTATAATTCATTGAATGAAAACTACATTTCATTTTTTCTCCCCCTAAATGGATATACTCAACTCTTCATATTCATGATTGTTAATGTACTCCATTAAGAAAAACTTATTTTTTGTATAGTGTGTAAAATAGGATTTTTACTTCTTCATTTCCTTGAATGTTAGCATAAATAAATGAAGGTTGTTCATGAATAAGGAGGAATTTATTATTTTATTAGTAATTACAGTAAGGTTGAGGGTTTTGACTCAACACATAACTCCCTTTTATGTAATAATCATCACATTTTTCTTATCAAAAGACTTAATAAGTTTCTTAAATATATTCTTTCCATGATTTTACCACATATACTAAGAAATAACCCTTTACTTAGAGATCAAAGAAACCTTATTTCCTTATCTCTGAATTATCATTCTCATAGAATATTCTTGGGATGGTGTAATTGTTATGTAATATTTCATTCCATTCCCAACCCTCTCACACACCTCACTCAAATTTTATTTGATTTTCAAGTCACCACCTATAGTTGACTTCTCATGTGCCTAATGTTTATGATCTAATATTAATTTCATTCATTGGAACTAGATTTTATTAATATAGTCATAATATTGTTATCCAAGTCTAATTTTTTTAGGTAAAATCTCAAGAAACCTTTATTCTCATGATCATTATAGTTGAATATTTCAAATTAATTCTTAGTAGTTTCATATTATTTTCTTAAATTATGATGTTCATTCTTTTTAAAACCATAGTGATTTTTTAGGTATGTTTAACATGCACTTATCAGATTTTTGACCCTTCTATCCACATATTAAAAAGAGATAGATCTATTGTGTGAGTGGATATATTTGATGAAAACCTAATCACAAATATTTTATTATAGAAAATATTCCTCATTTTCTCATTATATATCCAACTTATTTCATTAATACTACCTATAAATGACATATTATTCTATAAAGAGTAGGATTTTTGTCCATACCTTCCATAACACAAGTAAAATACTTTATACTATGACCTTGAAATTTGAAACCAAGTATATCTCAAAAATTATTGGTGCTATCTTTCTTCATATGATCCTGATTTTTCCTAGGGTGTAGTAGTATCCCTGAGAAATTACTCTCTATATTTAATTTAGAAGAGGGAATCTCATTTGTATTCTTGGTTTAAAAAATTTTAACCTTGATTTTTTCACCAACATTGATAGAATTAACATATTTATTTTGAGACAGATTAGGTGTAGATTTTACTTCCTATTGAAACCATTAATCTCACTAAATTGATAAATTTATCCTTTAACCTTAGTAGGATTTAAGAATTATTATATGATCTTATTCAACTTGTCTTTATCTCTAAGACAAATGGATTGTGTCTCATACAATTATTCCTCTTTTCCCATTATTTTCTCATAAAGATATCTCACAACATTCTTTTTCTTAGCCACATTTAATTTGTTTATTTTTATCTCATCTATATAGCTAGTTTCATTCTTGATCAACTCTTCATTCTTCTCATCGCCTTTATTTTTATTTTTCAACAGTTTTATTTTTTAATTTCTTGAGTTTTGAAATATTCTTAAGACAATATTCCAACTCACCATTCAACCAAAATTGTTGCTCTATCATTTCTTTCTCATCATCACTACTAGATGTGTCAATACCTTTTACAACATGAGAAATAAAAATTGAATTCATTTTCTGATTTTGTTCTTGATGATGATGAGTTTTCCTTCTCCCTTTTTTCTCTTCAAGTTCATCTTCTTTCTTAGAGCGGCCCAACCCTAGTATACTAGAGCCGATTTCTACATTATAACATTTGAATAAGATATGAGGAATTTCATCTCGATGGATTGGATAATTTATCTATCTTAGTAAACTATATATATATATATAATTTACATATTACATTTCAAATGAAAAATTACAACATATATTTTTTAAAATATTAGTATTCCCCTTACCATATCCTTACATATCATTATTAGTACACTTCTAGGATTTCTAGAAAAGGAAAAAAATAAGGGTGATATCAAATTCTCATTAAGGGTTAAGTATAGTGGAAGCTATCATGAATCAATAATGAATAATCAATATGGAACGGTAAATAACAAAACACACATTTCATTTAATCAATAATTGTTATATCAAAATTAGATAATAATAATCAATATAGAAGGGTAAATAACTGAAAACACATTCCTTTTAATCAATAAACTGAGAATGAAATGCATCGAGAGATAATATCATTTTGAAAATATCATGGATAATAATAACTAAATTCTGAATGAAGGACATACTTAATTATTGGATTCCATGATCTCATGCATCATGATACCTCAACTATCCAGAACTTTCATAAGATATTTTAAAACTGTAGGTAACAACCCATTTAATTCTAGATTACTGATTTGTATCATGAGTCCCACTGCATCGAGGGGTTATATAAAATCGGGCCCCACCCATCACTACGATCCCAAATCATTCCTCACCTATTGAATGATCTATTTAATTCATGAATAAATATGTGTTACCATTAAATATGTATATTGCAGAAATAATACATATTAAAGATATTTACCCAGTCAATCAAATAACTTTCAAAGTAAAACGTCATATGTATAAATGAAACACAATTTAAGATATAATAATATCCATGATAAATAATAAGGACATTTAGGGTAAATTTAATTTCTAATGATCATAGTAAAGGGAATATTTCAAGGGAATGTTAATGACTACAAAAATAAATCAGGAAAGTGAATTTAAATACTTTCATTGATCAAAACATCATAAACCATCCATATAAATAATAATAAGGATATCAATACAGTATATACCAATTTTATTAATAATAAATGGTGATTGTAATTTATGAATATAAAAACCATAAAAATATATTTAAAAAAATTCTTTAGGAAAGTATCCTTTTCATTTAGAAAAAAAACATTTTAATACTTAAAGTTCAGAAAACATTTTTGAAATTAAATATATTTTAAAATATAATTTGAAACAAATAAATAAATTTTTAAAACTTTTATTGGTCATGATGGAAGGAAATTTAGGACATGATTAATATGTTAAAAAATATTCCTTTTACATTATTGGTAAAATCCAAATAGAACTTGTTTTAAAAATGATATGAAGATTCCTTTCAAATTTTTTCTTAAAAAATAAAAATCGTTAAAAAATTATTTAATAAATAATTTGGTAAATGGTAAAATCACTATTGAAAATATTTTTTACAAAATACAGTTTTGGAGGAAAATGAATTTTCAAATGAAGAGATTAATGAAGTCGAGTTTTTCCTAAAAACACTTTTTAAATTATTTTAAGTACCAAAGAGTGAAAAAAGTGGTAATATTACTTGAAAATATCATTAATATTCAATGGATAATAAAATTAAATGCATTTATTATACAATTATCAAAAAATTCCCTTTAGATGAAATTCAAGAATAAATAATCTAGATTAAAGTGAGATTGTAAAATAAACCCTTAAAATAACAATAACACTAAATTGAGAATTAACAATGAATCGACTATGTGTATAAATTTACATGAAAATAAAAAAGTTTCAATACAATATAATATAATAAAAATTTATTACACACATAATCTAATAATATCAAAGACAAAGAAGAAGTAATATAACCAAATGAAAAGAAATTGAGTTATGAAATTCATTACCACATGATATATTTTAAGTCAAATACCATTGGATGAAATAATTAAAATTAAAACTTAAATTACCATAAATTATTATGAAATTATTATATTACATGTCAAAGGGTCAGTATGTACACCATATCAAATAAATTAGGTGCACTATAGTAAAAAATGCCTTAATGATAGGAAACTGAGACAAAGTCCCTTTCCTCACGATTCCTTTTGGTTGAATGTGATTTAACCTATTGTATAGTGGTTTTGAAAATTTAATTAACTTATTAATTATTAATATTAATATTTATAATATCATATATGATTATTTTATAACATCTTATTATTAGTAATCATTCATTATTTTCATTATTTCAGGTGTTAATGACATTTTTTTCTCATTCGTGTTACATCATGAAAGATCTTGTTCTTGCACATCATAAATAGTTATATCATATCCATAATAATAATCATTAAATAATTACCACAATTTTAAAACAATTTTAATTTTAAAATAAATCATTAAATATGGTTATGAAAAATTAAGTATGTTACGATCAGGGAGACAATAGGTCATACGCTTGCATGAGCAACATTTTCATTTTCTAATAATCATCATAGAAAGAGAGCAAGTTATATTTTAACTTTATAAAATGATAATAATGTCATATATATCATACTAGTTATTTAAATACTCATATATATAAATCATCCTTGTTTCTTGGTGATGAAAAGAGAGTCCCATTTCTTTATGAATGTGGTAGTCCACACATACACAAACAATGTTATCAATTTTTGGTGTAAGCAAAAAAATGATATATATTTTATTTTTAGAATGAAAAATAGGTCATAAATATAATAATTATTTCATTTATATCTCATATATTAATTAAATTCATCTTAATTACCTTTTTTTTAAGATTCAGTGAAAAATGAATCACATCGCTTCATGAAGTGGTAGTTCGTCGAACACACGAGCGACGTTATCGTATCCCCAATAGAATGGAAAGTAAAAAAAGGTATATATGATATAATTAATATATAGGTATAATTATGTTATAAATATAATTAATATACTTTATATCCATCATTATACCCAACTGCGATAGGTGGTGATGGAAAAGAGAATGACATCGGTTCACGAGGCTATAGTCTGTTGTACATACGAAAGATGATTTCATAACCCATTTGATGTAATTTGAGATGTTTATAAGTCATTAAATTAATATAACAACATATAAGTAAATTTAATACACTAATTTTATTATATAATCATGTTTTACTAATAATTGTAGGATGTGGAGGAAGAAATAAAATAAAAATGCCCATTAAAGAACATTGCCTCTTCATAGGGTAACCTCCTTAGGTTCCCACCAACACCCTTCCTATGTTAGATTTATAGAAAATATATGTATCCTATAATGTCTTTATGGATGTTGGGAATTGATTTTTTTGGTATTTTTTTGAGCCAAAAGTGTGTGAAGGTGCAGATAAGTGAGGAGAGTTGGTGTCCTTTTATAAGCGAGGTGAGTGACATACTTGTAATTTTTTAAAAGAAAAAGTTGTAGCCATATTTTTTACATTTAAATAGGGTAAATAAATGTATAATTATATATAATTATACATTATAGGGTATAATTTTATCCATAAAAAATTAGATAATTTTTAAGTCATTTTATACCTTATCTTGTTAATTTAACCCCCCAATAAATCCATTTTTACCTTAACCGTGGTAAATGCCCTTTTCTATTTTCACTATTTATTTTAGTAAAAAATTAAGTTTAAATTGTTATATAATATAAATTATGATAACAAAAAATACAGAATATTTTTTCCTAAATTTAATTCAAATAAGTGGAAAAATTAAATTTTAAATTAATCTCGTAGACATGACAAGAAAGTGGGTTTTTAAAGAGAAAATGTTCAAAAGTATACATGGTTTTTATATCAAAATTAAATATTAAAATGATATAAATGAACTAAATTGGATTAATTGATATATAATATAACTAATTTAACTTTAAAACTATTTTAAAATATAATTTATTTTTATAATTAATTTAAATGAAAACACAATTTTAAATTAAAATTCATTATTTCTCACTAGTCATCAAAAAATGAATCATTTTAGAAAAATCCAAAAAAATTACCCTAAGATAATTTTGATATTATAATTTCAAAAATGAATTTAATTTTATCAAATAAATTTTCTAAATTTGGTAAAAATTAATTCTAAATTATGTTCACAAAGTGCGACAGAATCATCTTTTAGAAAAAATTTGGTTTTTCATAAAAGATTTATTTTCCTTTTAAATTATTATTATTTTATTTCTAATAAATTTATAAACATAATTTTTTTTATTTATCTAGTACTATTCATACCCCCCAACTTAATATATATGTTATAATAATATACAATATTGTTTTTCATTTTTAATTGGGGTTTTATGTTCCGCAAGCTATTGAAGTTATTAAATTTAAAATAAATATATTTATTGGGTTGTTTAAGATCATTGTTTATTCTCATATAAACTATTAAAATTTACTTATTTTTTAATTTTAGGGTGTAACATTCTCCCCGCATTAAATAAATTCAGTCCTCTCAATTTAAACATAATCTCATTAATCAAGGGTTTGGCATTTAGAAATACCATTGTTGAAAAACCCACCTCATGAAAGGGCTAATAAAACTTATACTTAATAAGAGAGAAAGGGAAATATGAAGGTAATATGTAATAACACATAAAATGGTTTCTACATAAGATAACATTGGTGGAAGGTAAAGATATATACATGGAATAAAAACATAAATAATTATAGAGAATGACAGAGGTCATTGATCATAAGAAAGTGAATGATCAATGGAAAGTTTAGGACATTAAAACAATAAACATGTGATGATTTAAAATACCATTTAATTTATCAGATATGAATTTAACAGTATTCAATTTTTGTTTCAAAATCATTTTACTAAATTTTAGGAAATCTTTTACTATATATGAGTATAAGAAAACATACTTACTTGATACATTTCTATTTCATAAGCTCAATTTCAGGCTTTCGTAGTGCTTCGATAAATTTCCAATTCATAGCATGAAAATCATTTTTTTTCCATTATCAGAAGCCGATTTACGGGTTTCAGTACCCCAAACCGGTTTAAGGAAAACCAGAAACCGTACAAGCATATCCCAACCTTCATACAGAATCCAGCGAAATTCAAAATTCAAAATCAAACCAACCACATTCCACCGTACACCATGTGCCCCACCTCGAGCCGTGAGCCCATCATCATGCGTCACCAGCCTTGCAAGTTGTCAGAGAGGACGACAGAAACACAAAGGTCATCGCCGGAACAACCAGACATACCACCATCTTCATCGCATCCATAGGAGGCTCAAACCACAAAACTGATCTCCTGAACTTTCACCATTCCAACATCACCATGTCAGAAGAGCCCACCGGAATCCCCCTCGACGTCAACTTCAGTAACACAACCCATCAGCTGTACATCCATTCACTTTTACTAGGTTTTAAGATCCCTAAAATAGTGACATGTCTTTCTCTCTCTCTCAAACTATTTTCCAAAACCAATATAGTTAGCATAAATTATCCAATATAATTAATCAATATCTATACCTCAATAGTAACATCATTGGTTTAACATTAATATTTATCCATAAAATTGTTCAACTAAAAACAATGACATATTAACTAGGATATCATGTAGTTTAGTGGAAGGTGTTAAACCCTTATCATCCTTCAGTCATAGTTTTAATCCCCACAAACTTTCCAGACGTGATGGGTTGTCACCTGAATTATGGGTTTTCTATTTTTAAAAACTATATTAATATAGCATCAATAAGGTTTCCAAATAAAATGATGGATATACTTGAAATGAAATTAATCATTAAATGACCTTTTTATTATTGATTTAAATACAACCTATTTTTTCCCAGAAAGTCTAATAATATTATTTGACTATTATTACAGTGTCATTAATGATCATATCAACCCTAAAAGTTATCAATACTTTTAAAATTATTTATATAAAATGTAAATTCATTATTCCTCAAATAAATTTTTCAATAAAAATATACTAAGTAAGTGGGTTGTAATACTATTAATTTCTCCCAAAATATCCTTAATCTTGGTATAATCCCATCACATAAAACCTAAATAGGGGGGGGGGGTTTAAGACTTTGAAAATATGATCAATATTAAACTCATTAAACCATGATGGTATACATAACTCTTATGTTAATTAAGACATATATGCTTCTGAAATTTAATAGAATCATTAAATGTTTCATGATTATTATAAAAAAATGTCATTGGTAAAATAATTTTATGATTTAATTTTCAAATATTAATACATACATAATTCATCTATTTTATTTGCACATAGGTCCTTCCTTGTTCTAGGGGTTAACCTTTAGAAGATGAAATTGACTCAAATAATTCCCAGGTTCCCCATATATAATACAATGAACTATAAATAGATCACTATGATGAAATGTTTCTCCTTCCATCATAATTTTCATTTTTTCCTAGCAATTCATTAATTTATTTCCTTATTTTCCACAAGTAATTTTTTACCATTACTTTGAGATACCTTATTTTCAATCTACGACACAATAGGTTTAATGTAGATCATTCGTTATCATTATCTATTCAAATATTTTAAAATGGATTGTAAATAAAATTTGAATTATCCTAATCATATCCCTCAGGAGTTTCAAACTAAGTGCATATTAAGGCCTGATATCACACACTATGTGACAATTGGGTCAATACCAATGTACCCTTTTTTAATTTATTACCCCTTGGTACATTTATGATATAACCTCATACACTTGTAGTATCCAGACATGGATGTATTTCATGGGAAACCCACATAATCTCTTGCTTACCAAAATATTAGGATGTTCTTATATAGTTATCCTTAATGTATATCATATGGATATGATCCCTAATCTATGAGTTTCTAAATTTAGTTCTCAAGGTTTCTATTAAACTTACTATGATGCCAACTATAGTGACCTAGACCCTAGTATCCCATATCTGGTGTCTGCTTTATTACATTGGCATAAGATAAAAGGAATCACATCTTGAAGGACCGCATTGTTTAATAATATTGTTAAACTACATACTTATATGATTAACATATTAAAATTGAAAACAAATATTAGAAGATATTGATTTTAAGAATATCATTATTCCCTCGAGTATATCCTTACATATCATTTTTAGTACACTTTTTGGATTCTTGGGAAAGGAAACAAAATAAGGGCAATCTCAATTTCTCAATAAGGGTTAAGTAAAATAAAAGATATCATGAATCAATAAATAATAATCAATATGAAAAATTAAATAAATGAACACACGTTCCATTTAATCAATAAGTTGGATATTCTAATTAGATAAGGAATAATAAATATGAAAAGGTAAAAAATTGAAAACAAATGATATTTAATCAATAAAAATAGAATAAAATGCATCTAGAGATAACGTCATTGTGAAAATATCATGGATAATAATTTAATTATTAATGAAATAAATTCTTAATTATTAAATGTCAGGATATCAGGCATCATTATACCTCTACTATCACGACCTTTCATAAGATGTTTTAAAACAATAGGTAAACACATTCTTAATGCTAGATTATGAATTTGTATCATCAGACCAACCGATGCATCGAGGGGTATTTAATACTGGGCCCTACCATCACAATAAGTCCAAATAATTCCACATATATTAAATGATTGATTTAATTCATGAATTAAAATTCCTTTCCATTAAATATTCATCTTACAGAAATAATATGAATTATCAATATTTAACTGGTCAATCAAATAACTTTCAAAGTAAAACAATTAATGTAGAAATTAGATACAGTTTAATAAATAAGCCTATCCATGAAAAAAATATGGGTATTTAGGGGAAATTTAATTTCAAATGATCATAGGAAATTAAATATTTCAAGGGAAAGTTCAGGACTACAAAAATGAATGAAGAATGTGAATGTCAATAATTTCATCAGTCAAATTATCATAAACCATCCATAGAAAGAATTAGGATAGTATCAATACAACATATAACCATTATATTATTAATAAAGGGTTGTTATCATTGATTAATAAAAATACCATAAAAATATATTTAATAACATTCTTGAGGAAAATATCTATAAGGCCCCAACCTTAAACCTTACTTAATCATGAGTTATTACAAGATTACACCTTAAGGATCTTTTCGGGTTTAGAGTTTTAGAGAATTAGATCATAAAACTTGCATTACATTCCACATATAAACAAAGTGGTTACATAAAGATAGTATTCTTCTTTCCCATCAACAGAAACATATTTAAAATAAAACATGGATTCTTTCTTGACACTTCCTTGACACTATCATCATATCATGTACCTTTCCCTTGAACTGTGAAAATAATTTCAAAAAACTTGGGATGAGCATAAAAAGCTCAGTAAGGGATATAAAAATATGGAAAGGAAACATGGGTACACATATACATAAGAATGAAATCATACTTTACCCATAAAACATAAGCACTTTAACATACCTCATCAAATCATGAATAAATCATAGAAATCATAAGACATAAAGGTAACTTGAGGCATTCATAACATTCTTACGTAGGGAGTAACCCTCTTGGTTACGTTTGGAATACCCATCACATTATATTCCCTAAATCTCTTCGGAGAAACCTTAACGTTTCACTCCTTCGCGTTACCCAATGCATTGGAGAGCTATATCGGGCTCACCCACCCTTAGTTTATCACGGAACCACCCGTCTTCATAATAATGCCCAAGAACCTCAATATAATCATATCACATAAAACATGCATAAAGGAAACATAATATTTCCACCTTTCAATCACAATATATCAATACAACACATTGATATAAAAACATTATGAAAACCATTTTCAATACCAAAATAAAAGAAAAGTAAAACATGGTATTTATTTTTCTTTTAAAAAGAAGGTATGGCTTGTAGAGGAAGCCGAAACTCAAATAATGGTCACGGCGGCGGAGAAGTCGTTGTCGCCGCATACGTACGCCAAAAACATTCCCTTTTGTCGTTTAGTAAACGCTTCTTATAAAAAAGATTCCTTTTGAATAAACGTAAAATTCAAAGGGGTTTATACACCATATAAAATAAGGTTGTGTATAAAACAAAATATGCCTCAATGAAAAGAGATTGAGACGAAGTCCCATACCTCGGGTCCGACTTGACTCGATCATTCTTTAATGTCCTGAATAATAAACTTGAGTTAATTTATACTTTCTTAAGAACCTTTTTCAAGTTCACTATTCCTTTTATATCACTTATTTCCATGTCATGAACAGTATGTAATTATTTAAGTTAATAACGGTCATTTTAATGATCATTGGTACTTGAGTAAAAAATAAACCCTTTATAATTACAAGTTGTTCATGTATCCATTATATCCAGAATTATAATCATGATGTATATATCATATATATCCAGTATATACATGCCTTTATAATATTACATAATCATTTAGAGGTAAGAAATGAAATGCACCGTTTATGGAGACGGTAAGCCGTACGTACGCATGAACGCTACTTTCATTTTTATTTCGTATTATATAGAATGGAATCATAATGATATAAAGGTATATTATAATTCCAGTATAATATCATATATAATATCATAGTTCCATCCTTTATACATCCCATATATGGTATTTAATGAATCAAATCACTTTAAGGGGGCGGTAGTCCGCACTTCCTTAAATGAAGATATCACGTTTACCCATAATGGAAACCATAAAGGTATGCCCAAAATGAAAAATACAGAAGCTTAAGGAAAACATAAAAATATTATATATCATATATAAATATAGTGACATCTTAATGTCCACCTTTGAAGGTGTTAAAATAATGTTGAACAATCATCGTTTCGGGAGGCATAAATTCACCATCCACGGAAACAGTATGTCCTTTAACCATTAGATGTAGGTGTGTGTAAGTGTAGATCGAATATTTCTTATAACAACATCGTAGTATATTGAGGATACTGGAGTTGTTACAAAAGAAAAGAATAAAAAGAGTTTAGGGGGTTGGAGAAGCAAAATAAAACAAAATGACTCAAGTGAAGACATTACCTTAAAATCGGGTAACTCTCTTAGATTTGAGCTCAAAGGCTTCATTGGGAAGACTTCTAACCAAAGTGAGGCTTAAAGGAGTAAGATAGGGAATTGGAGAGACAAAATGGGTAGGGGTTGGCCGAGCCAAAGGCTTTGGGAGTGTGGGTAAGGAGGTAGAGGTGGGGGCCTTTTATAAGAGGAGAGGAGGGGCACTCTTGGAAGGTAAAGAAAAGTAACTTTATTTTAAAATGGTATTCGGATTTAAGAGGTCCCACATTGATGTGTTTCGAGGATAAGGTGATAAGGGTTCTAAATCCACCCATCCAATAGGTTTTGGCCATGTGTAGGTCTTAGAATTTACATTATCATTCCATTTTATTTAAATCGTTAGATAATGAGGTCATCGATGCATCATCATGATGTCATAAATAATTTAATTTATTTAATGTATAAAAATTATAAAAAAAATACTATGATGTAGGAAATATTTGTATCTTTCCAATGACTATTTATAATAAAAAATCTGATCTTTATAACCCCATGTAAAAATTGTTTTAGTAAAACATCTCATGTTTGTGTCATTTTTACTTTTACATTAAATAAAACGTTATTTATGTCATTTCCAACAAAAGTGGCTCCATGGGGTCCCCAAGTTGACCCATGGATTGTCTTGGTCGGAAATGACACCTCCAATGAGGGTAGGACATGTGTATAGGTCATTTCATTTTATTAAAATATTATTCTTACCATAAACTGCACTAATTACCTCTAATCGCGATTAAAAACTTAATAAGTTACTATTCACCAAAAAATTATTTTTATCCCATTGAACCAAATTTTACTTCTTAATGACAACCATGTATGTCGGATTTTTGAAATTCAAAACACAAAGATGGCAAAATTTCATTTAAATGGAAAAATCAGTTTTTATAAGTACCACTTAGTGGTTTCACTATTCATCAAAAATTGAAGTTTTTCAGAAAAATCCCAAAAATTCACCCTAAGCTATATTTGATATTCCGAATTCAAAAATGAAGTCTATTTTACAAAATTCAAAACATATAAGTCACATTAATTAATTTAATAATTAATTCCCGTTGTCAGAGCAAATAGCGTGTTTTTATGAAATAATAAGTATCAAAAGATTGACACTAGTTTAAGTCTGATTTCAAAGTGAAATTGATTCCAATGACCACCATTGGATTAAATGGTAAAAATATATTCTAATTTCACTTCAAAACTAATTCAAGAGATAATATAATCATATAAATAAATTAGATTAAAAAGCAGTTTTGATGTAAAATGCAGTATTTTTCACTATTCATTAAAAAATGAACATTGTCTGAAAAATACCAAAAATTCACACAAAGTAAATTTTGATGTCCCAATCACAAAGAATAAGTTTATTTTAAAAAACATAGCTTATAAAATTGTCAAAAGATAGATTTAAAAATGGTTTTCCATCAAAAGGCAGTAAAACAATCTTTTAAAAATATTAGTGTATTCCATGCTTAAGATTGGATTTATTTTCATTTTAAGCCTATAAAACACTATCTAATTCATTAATAGACATAGATAAAAATATCTATTACTCATTACTTACTTGGGATTTTACAATATCCTTTACATTTTGAAAATCAATTTTTAAAACTTGTAGTTCACAAAACATTTTGAAAATACATTTCAAGGTAAATAACCTTTAAAACTTATAAAGGATTTTTTAAAACATTTAGTTCTCATGATAATAGGAATTTCGTATATACTGAGTATGTTAAAATAAATATACATTTCATTTTTTCTATAAAAGGAAAACATGCCTAATTTTGAAAATGACATAAAGATTCCATTATTTAAAAAAAAATGGATAACAATATATTTAATAAATAATTTTTTAATGTTTAAAAACATTTTTTTAAAACATATTTAGAAGACATTATTTTGTAATAAAATGGATTTTCTATTGAAGTGATAAATAATGTTGGGTTTTCATAAAAACGTTTTCTTAATTATTATAAGTGAAAATGAGTTAAAAAATGGTAATATTACTTGAAAATATCATGAATAACATGAGGAGAATAAATTTATATGTGTTTATTATAAAATTTTCAAATAATTACCTTTAAATTAAATTGAGGAATAAACAATCTTGATTATAATGAGACTGTGAAATAGACCCTTAAAATTACCATAACGTTGAAGTGATAATTATTCAATGAATATTTTATGTATATCAACCATAAATACATAGAAAAAAAGTATAAGTACATCATAATATAATCAAAAGGCATTACACATATAATATTATAATGTCAAATATTAATAAAAAGTAATATAACCTAATGAAAAGAAATTGAGTTATGAAAATATTTACCACTTGATAATTTTTAAGTCAAATCCCCTTACTTGATGATTCTGTTTAGTTGAATATGCTTTAACCTCATATATAGTGGTTTTAAAAATGTTATTAACTAATTAAAGAACCGTATTAATATTTATAATATCTTATATGATCCTTTTATAACATCTTATCACCTGTTTGTTAATAATCATTCATTATTTTCACTGTTTCTGGAGTTAATCGCATTATTTTCTCATACATGTTTTGTCATAAAAGATCAAGTTCTTGGGAATATTACATAGTTATATCATCTAAAAAATAATAATAATTAAATAATTATCATTTTTTTACATCAATTTTAATTTTAAAACCAATCATGAACGATGGTTATGAAAAATGAAGTATGTTACGATTATGGAGATGATATGCCATATATACACCTTAGTAACATTTCTATTTTTTAATGATCATATTGAAAAGAACGTGAGTAATATTTTATCTTTATATAATGATAAAAATATCATATATATCATATTTTTTTAGATATAATTATATTTATTATGTATGTGCTGTGGTGATGAAAAGAGAGTCACATCGCTTCATGATGATTGTAGTCCATACATACATGAACGATGTTATCATTTTCAGTGTAATAAAAATTATAAAAATTATATTTATATAATTATAAATATTTCATTAATATCATAATTATTTCATTTATATCACATATATTCATTAAATGTTTCCTTACTACCTTCCTTGTAAAACGTTAGTGAAACAATAATCACATTGCTTTGTGAGGCGACGATCCACCGTACATACGAGTGACATTTTCATATCCCATACAGAATAGAAAGTAAAAAAAGTTATACATAATATAAATAAACCATATATTTAATTATTTTCTAAATATAATATATATACTTTATATCCATCATCATACCCAACTGTGAGAGGTGGTAATAGAAAAATGAATGGCATCGATTCACGAGGCGGTAGTCTTCCACACACATGATTAATGATTTCGTAACCAATTTGTTGGAAGTGGGGAGATTATAGGTAATTAACATAACATAAAATACTCTAGGTATATGTAATATAATAATTATATTATATCATCATGTTTTGATAATAATTGATGCTGGTGGAGTAATAAATAAAATAAAAATGCTCGTTAAAGAATTGTGCCTCTTCTTCGGGTAACCTCCTTAGGTTTGTACTAAAATCCTTCCTAATTTGGATTTCATCCCAAAAAGTACTTTATGATGAGTGAAGAGATTTTATAAAGTGATTTTGGAAGGTATTTTCTGAACCAAAATGGTGTGAAGGTGTGAAGAAGAGAGGATAGGGGTGACCTTTTATAAGTGAGGTGTGTTGCACACCTATAATTTTTGAAAAGAAAATTGTGTACCCATGTTTTTCACATTCCATAAGGGTCAAAAATGAATAATTATAGATAATTATACATTATAGAGTCTAAATATATCCATAAAATTTATTTTAGATATGTTTTTAGGTCATTTTAATCCTTTTAATTTTTTAACCCTCAATAAGTCCATTTTTACCTTAACTGTGGTAAATAATTTTTACTACTTTCACCATTCATTTTGGAAAAAAATTATTTTGACCTTATTATATAATATAAATTATTATGATTTAAAATATTAAATCAAAATTTTTCAATTAAATTCACATAATGTTCAAAATTAAGTATAAAATTAATACTACAAATGTGAGGAGGAAGCCGATTTTTAAAGACAAAATGCTCAAAAGTTTACGTGATTTTTATATCATAATTAAATATAAAAATGATTAAAATGAACTAAATTGGATTAATTTATATATAATTGAACTAATTTTACTTTAATAACAATTCAAATTTATAAATAATTTAAACAAAAATACATTTTTCAATTAAAATTCAATATTTTTCATTATTCATTGATTAATAAAACATCACAGCCAAATAAAAAAAATCACCCTAAGATAATTTTGGTATTATGATTTCAAAAATTAAGTTCATTTTATCAATTAAATTTTCTAAATATGGTAAAAATAAATTTTAAATTATGTGCATAAAGAGCGACTAAACCGCCTTTTAGAACAAATATAGTATTTCAAAAAACATTTGTTTTACTTTTAAATGATTATTATTTTATTTATAATCAATAGACAACCATAATTTTCATAATTTAGTTATTATTATTAATATCCATCGATTGAATGTCTAGTTTATAATGGCACACTATATTATTGGTCATTTTGACTCAAGGATGCATGTTCCACAAACAATCAAAGAGATTAAATTTAAAGAAATATATTTTGTGGGTTGTTTAAGCTCAATGTTGTAAGTCACATATGATATCAAAAAAAGTTATTATTGTTTAATTTCATGGTGTTACATCACTCATTAACTTCTTCTTGTTCTTCAAAAACGTTTTTGGGGGGATTATTATATTCCTCATCTGACTCAGTATCTTAATCCTTCTTCTTCGGACAATCATAGGAAAATTGTCCAATGTCATTATAATTGTAGAACCATGGTAGTAGTTTACACGTAAAAATCTACTTTCCTATTATAAATTTGTTTAAAAAATGAGAAAAAATACTTTTGATTTATTCATCATCTTCATAATCACTTGATTCCAAAACTTTCACTTCTTTGACATTTTATTTTATTATGGCCTCAAAAGTTATCCCATATTTTACCTTATTTTTAAAATTTGGAAACTTTATCATCTCAAATGAAATGATTATATTATGTAACTCATCAACTAACAATTATTATATATCTTCCATGGATTATACTTTTGGAAAAAACCAATCTAGAAAATTTCTCATCAATTGTTTAACAATATAGAATCATCAAACTTGTCAAGAATCCCCCAAATGTTACTCACAATATCATTAACCGTGGTAAATCAGTCCTCAATTATCTTATCATCAACTATTTTTTTTATTCTAATATACTCCTCAAAAATTGTAACATGGCTTATTTTTCTTTTATATTTTATTTATATCCAATCTTCAGTTTTTTCATATCTCTCTGTAAGTTTAAAGACCTGTAACCTTTGTGCATACATTTTTTTGTAGATACATAAAGATAAAATTTTATGCCTTTAAATCCAATTAAAAACATCTATTATCATATAAATAAAAAATTCATACCTTATTAATGGTTTTAAATCTAATATTTTTATAATCTCTTACATCTAGGTTGAGTGATAGTAGATAGTCCATTATCATATTCCTACAGTTGTGATTCTTCCCTCCATAAAAAGTAGAGATACCAAAGTTTTTCATAGAATTGATGATTCTCCAGAATCAAAAACTTATTGGATATTTGTGAGGTAACATGGATTTTCTTTGATACCACTTATAAATCCTTGGTTTAGAGTAAACACTATGGGAGGGGGGAATTATAGTTCTTATTTTATGAATTATTCTTTAGAACTAAAACTATTGGTCTTATTAAGATCTCAATACATTCAATTTATTTTCACTGTCTCACCTCATGTGAATTAGTAATAAAAGAAATAAAAACTAAAAGGATTTACATGGTTTAATGAAAAATAATACTCCTGTTCATCATTGGTTAGTTTCTTAAATAACAAATTCTCCACTATATTCTCAAGTTGTCAAACCGTGGACCGTCACAGTATAATAAAAAAATAGATTCACTGTGTTCTGTCACCTGAGTCACACATGAGATTTTTTCAGCATCACATTACCCTACTAAACATTTATAATCCAAAATAAGAAATATTTATATTGAATATTGGTTGAATATATACCTCACAGAAAAATGATATTTCTCCATGAAAAAATTTGATCCATTGGTCCACTCCTACACACTTTAATGTTTGTATAACTAGATATTCTTTAAAACATGGTTGTCTGTCTTACTCAGCTTTTCCAAATAATCATAGGTTCTGGTTCATTGTAACACTTCAAATAATCATGAAAAAATACCCCCTTACTCTTTAATGGACCCTATATTTAAAATCTTTCTTGTCTCTTTGATATAGTGATGTATCAGGATCTAAGTTCTACATAAATCTCACACTCAATACTTGTGTGTTTTAAAAATATTATCACCTTTTCCTTTTAATTTTCTACACACATATATTTAAAAGAAAATTTCATGAAAAATAGTTTCCAAAATAGAATTTTGGAAACTCCCTTGATCTTAAGTAGTAGTGGAAATATCATCTCATTTAAATAGTTTATAGGATTTCATATTAATATTTCATTCAAACTCATTCGAATTCCCAGTGAATCATTCATTTTAAATCTATAAAAGAATCAGGTTTTCCTCCCTATAATTATTTAATGAAATATTATGAATTAAACTCCATAAAAATATCCATCCACCTATGCACAAACTCATTCACTATGGCACATCATCTGCAACATATGGTGTGGTAATCAGAAACCCCATATTCTCCTTCAACTGGTTATTATTTGATCTTAGATTGAAACATGAGCTACTTGTATTAATCATAATATTTTATTCCTTGAAGATATTTACAAAGAAAAATCAAATTTATTCTATATTTATTAAGAATTCAGAATTCTAAAATTATGAATTTTCTCATTTCATGTGACTATATAATTCTTACAAAGTGAAAAAGTCTTACAATGAAGCAAAGTCATATGCCCTATAAATTCACATTCCATCCATTATTAAAGTCTTATGAGACCTATAATTCATTTCATAATGCCTTAAAATTTTAAATATTTTTTATCCTACTAACTACCGTAGAAGTAGTGAGTAGGGTTGAACCAGTGGGAGAATGTGAGGAGACACTAGGAATATCCTCTAATAAGAGTGTTCTGGAAGATGAGTTTTAAAAGTGATTAAAAACTAAAAAATCCAAAAATTAAAAAAACTTTCAAAATAATTAATTATATTAACTAAAATAATCTAAGTGAACCAATATAATAAATGAAAGAAAACATGTGGATATGAAAGTGTCAGAGTTGTGACATCTGTTCAGGTGTATGCAATATCAATTATTAAATTTCCACATTTGAATATTTGTTAATTCAATTATAATTGATTACTAATTTAATAAAATTAATATCAGATATCATTATCTGATGTTAGATAGTATTCTAATTCTCACACAAATAATCTATCATTTCTTCCTCTGGATTGATGAATAATTTTATGCATCATTTCAGCACTGAATCACTTGGTGAAATTCCACAATCCATTTCTCACTAAGACAATGTATCTATCTGCATTGGGTTTTCTCATATGAGATCACTGATTAAGTACCACTCATGAAAGTTTGAAGGGAAATACACACAAAATATTATTTTTTAAATTAATATATTTATTTATTCGGAATTCATTCGTATGGGATTTTTGATTCCCTCATGTGCATGGGCAAGTTATGGATAAATAAATTCTCTGATGATCTCGTTTCAATGATTACTTATTAGGTATCACATGAATGGGAACCAAAGTAGGTGCATAGAATCCAGTTTATAGTTAATTAAAAAACATATATAATAATTAAATAAGCATATAATAAAAAATAATTAATTGGAAATCAAACATGGAAATAAATTAAAGGCATGAAATTATAATCACATTCATCATAACTCTGGAACTAAAGAATTATCCCTCCATAACGACAACATAACCCATAAACTAATAAAAAATATCACCATGATCATGTCATCATAGTGGTCATATCAAGATATCATCAACAATCACAAAATAATAACCATTGTCTTGCTAATTCCCGTAACATCGAACTAAACAATCACACCACAAAAAATGATCGGATCTTTGTTCGCTCTTTCTGCGCAACGATGTTCTTCGTAAGTGAGACAATCCACTTTGAATGTCAATTTTGAATGAACCCATAATTATGATTATAGTTATGTGAAAAAACTACAATATGTGATGGTGGGAAGAGGAAGAAGGTTGAGGATGCAGGTCTGGGTTGTGCTTAGTGTTTCTTCCAATATGGAGGATTTTCGTAGTGGAGAAGGGCTCGACACTAATAGAGAGGATGAAACACCTATGGATGTGCTACATCAGATTGAAGGTCTATGGTGTGTTGTCTTGGTATGGGGGACTAAATGTGGTGGATGTGGAGGGGGAACATAGGGAGAGAGGGGAAAAGGGAGGGTGATGTGGGGAGAAGGGAAAGGGGTGGCAGTTTGGAGAGAGTGGGGAAGGGGGAGGGGATGGAAGGGGAAGAAGGTATAGGGGCGACGTGGAGAGAATGGGGCATGGGGGTTGGAGGTGGGGAGAGAGGGGGAAGGGGGAGGGGTGGTGGGGGAAGAAGGGGCATGGGTGGTGGGTAGATATGGGGTAGGGGTTGGCTGCGAGGAGAGAGGGGAGAAGGGGGAGGGGCCGCAGGGGAAGTAGGGGAATGGGACACTGATGAGATAGGGGTAGGGGCGGTAGTGGGGAGAGAGGGGAGAAGGGGGAGGGGTGGTAGAGAGAGAGAGGAAGGGGCGAATAGATGTAGGTTGAGCCGCATAGTGCTCTTCTACTAGGGTTTCCCCCCACCTGAAAAGATGATCTAGTGGCCAACCTATTTATGGGGTTTTATGGAATGCATCCTATATGAAAATTGGGAAATCAAAATAAATTAAAATTAAAAAATTAAATTAAATATAATTATCTAAATATTAAAAGTTTGGTAATAATAATAATAATAATAATATTAATATTATTAAAATTATAATTAAAATATAATTATGAGATATAAATATACATAAATGTGTGTGTGCGCATGTGTGTATAAGATTAGATATAATAATATAATATAAAAAATAATTAAAGGTTAGATAAAATTACAACCAATCCTAAAATTAATAATATTAAATGTTAATCAAATTCAATGATAAAATAATAATAATAACAAATAATACTGCAACAATTAATAATACTAATATTAAATACTAATATAATAATAATAACAAACCAATAAATTTGGTACTATTGTAATTGTAACTACTAATATTAAAATGATATACAATAATATAATACTAATGTAGGAAATTAATATAAATACTAAAAAATATTAATATACTAATAAAAAAACTAAAATTAATGATACTAATAATAATAATATAGTGTTAAATATAATATATAAAAATAATTTAAAGTAATAAATTACTAAATTACTAATATTAGTATATAAATTAACTAAAAATTATAAAAATATCTAAAATACTACAAATCTACAAAAAAATATAATAATACTAAAATATGTTAGATAAATAATTAAAACTAAATTAAAAAAATTATAAAAATACGAGTAAAATCCATGTACATCAAATCACCCACACTCATAATTTTTCACTCATGGGAAAAAAATTAGAAAGAATACACAATTGGACCCATCGAAAAAAATCAAAACATCAAAATTACAAGTTCAAAAATTTCCAATCTCTTTTACACACAAAATATCATGCTTCATTTAAAGTTCCAATTTTCAAAAAAAATATTTCACTCGTCTTTCTAAAACAAGTATCTACACTCATGCAACACATGACCTACCTCGCCATCACTATCATCACTCAAACAATTTGATCAATTATTTTCTCAATTATCGTACACATGCATGATTACTATTGGATTTCCATTAATTTCACATCTCCACTGGTGAAAATCAAAGGAATACATTAATATTGAGGACTTTTCATTAGGTTCAAATCTCTCTGAGGCTGTGGAATAGTGGGTCATAAATAATTGATATTTTTTTGGAAAAATGAGGGTTGAATTTTGAAATAAATGCATGATAAGTGTTAATAAAAATTTCACCCTTAAAATCTAACTACCCCACACATAAAAAATTTCTTATCTCCAATAATATGAAAATCCAAATGTCACATTCTTTTTTTTCAAAAAAAAATCATTTTTTGGGGACACAACTCACTCAAATAAGATGGATAGAAAAACATATAGGTAACAGATCCTTAACCCCAAGAAATAAATATCAGACAAAATCCCAAATAAAGGTACACAAGTAGAGCATATGTTGTAGCATCTCAGTGAAAGTATATTATATAGAAAACACTATATATCCTAGAGTAATGGATCATCACTTTTATAGGTATCCCCAAAGGCGATGGTTACTTCGTAATGACCACAAAAGTGATAATTTTTGGAATGAAAAAAAAATTAAATTCCCATATCAAAATAAATTTAATGAATCTGGATATTGTGGAATTTAAAATAAATAACCATGATGGGATAATGTTTATTTAAGTTCATAAAATGGCTCATGTCACATCAAAAAACCCTCTCCATTGATAAATCTCTCCCCACACTTAGATTGAAAATCATCATGAAAATATTTAATAAATAGGTAGGGAGGGTTATCATTTTCGGGATCATCATAAAAAGGCTTCTTCATGGAATCTAAGGGCTAGACGATAAAGAAAATGCAAGCGTGGCTTAGTTGGTCAAAGGGGATGAAAAAATAAAATAGTTTCCTCAGTCATTATAGTGAATCTTTCAAAATTATTATCACTTTGAATGAAAATATGGAAATTTATAGAAGATATAAGATGGTCAAAATTACATCAAGAAGAAGGGAAATAAGAGATGATGGTAAAATAGACCATAATATTCACGTGTATGTAACTAATATGCTGGAAATTAAAGATGATAATGAGTGAACATAAGTGTCTCAGAAAATATAAAAGTTTCCAAAAAAACATTTTTGAAGCATAGAATAATATCAAAAATCATTTCAATTAGGGTATTAAGAATAAAATCATGTCAAACAAGAATCTTGTTCTCGATCATCCTAGGGAGAAAAGTGGTATGACTCTAACTATATTACCGAAAACAACAACAACATTCATGTGGGTTCAGTAATGACAGGACTGTTAGTTTATATATATATATATATATATTAGTTTTTTTACATGGTGTTTTGGGATGTGTAAAATATAACAAAAAATAAAAAACTTCCCAAAGTAAGAGAAGATATACACAGAAAGGCTGCATGTATCCGATGAAGCTCCAAAAAATGATGTACCCTATAAAATCTACACATAGATAACAAATACCTGCATTATATCAAAGAGATAAAACCAAAATAAAATTAACATTTGGATGTTAAAAATATGTATGATTAATTAAAATACACTATGGTTATAGGAGAAAATAGATTGGGGTAAATGAATCCCATTTTATTAACTAAAAAAATGGAATGAAATGAAACTAAATGATGTTAAAGGAAAACAATAAAATGATGGGTTGCCTGACATTGAGTACTAAGTTTACTTCATCTTCAGTCATACAATGATGAAACTAAGTCAAGATCAAATGGAAATGTAAAACATGCATCGGCTTCTTTTTCATTAGAGGTGTGGAATCCATTCATTGAAAATATAATTATCCTGAATGTTTCCCAATATCTCAATTGAAACATATCAAAAAAATAGATAGGTGGAATAAAATGAAAATAACCCAGCTCATAATGGAATGAATGTACATCTTCTAAAGAAAGATTCATCAAATAATTGAGTTTTAAGAAAAGGTAATCATTATAAAGATCAAGAACATTGTTTTTTAGGAATTTCACAAGAGAAGAAATGCCATTACCAAAATATTTAAGTGGTTAGATTATATACATCATATCCTTGAATGTATTATTTTTGGTTGATGATGTATCCCATTTAATTTTCATCGCTAACCACTAGCACAAGGAAATCCACTGGTTTCCAACCCAATACGTGCTTGATGCATGGAGAAAGCGGGGTAGACTCAATTGGAGTAGGTGACTCCATTATGTCAAGAATGATATATTTTTCAAAAGTTTTTTCTATACTTCCCTCTTTATATTTATTCATTGGAACATGTGGAACCATGAAATTATGATCCTCCAGTAAATTCCACTCTTCCATTGTTTCTATAAAATTATGAGTGTTCTCTACCAAAAATTTTGACTAATTTTTTTACTCTTGAAATTCATTTGAAGTCTCCATTTTGGAAAAAATTTCAGACTCACAAGGATTTTTAAAAAGTGGTTATTGGATTTCATTTTAAGTGACATCCTCTTGCATGTAGAAATTAATGTTGTATTAGTTCAATTTAGACTCTATCATGAAAAATAATGGTCCCATTACAATTTCCTCTTCATCCTTAAAGGGTGTAATTTGATAAACATTGTATGTATCCTTTTTCACTTTGGGATGGATGGGTTAGTAACTCACAAAACAAGGACATGAAATCACATTTTTTGAGGGATGATTATGTTCAAAGGGGTGGAATAATAAGCTCTAATATTCTTGAAATGTGATTAATTAGAAGAAGTAAATTGTGATGAGAGGAGTCATAAATGGTATGATTAGAAGGCAGACCAATCTCATTATCAGAATCGGGAAATGGATGTTCTTCAAATGGAACCGCTACTAAACTCTCCTTAGAATAATTATTCTAAATTGGATCATCAAGTTTTAGTGAGGCGTCTAGTTGGACAAGATAAGTTATTTTATTTTCTATATATTTTCTTGGGGAAAACAACTTTACATTATGTTCATCTTGAAGTTGAAATGTCCTATTTGTCTCAGTGATAGTAGAAAGAAACATGTACTCAATTATTGAATCAGTCATTTCAAATGAATTATCAAATTATAAATTTTTGGTAATGCTTTGACTTTAAAAATGATTAATAGTTTTATAGGAACTTGCAGTAGAATATGAATCATAACATGGACTTGAATAATAATCATTAAAATAAAAAATATTTCTTGGAGAGCTCATGTGTAGTGAATCATTATACTCTATAGAATTCAATGTTAGTGGGTAGGGTGCGTATTTTTTGTAACAATGTGGTGTAGTAAATGTCATTCTAAACATCTAGGTGTCTTGAAATTTTGGAAAAGAAACTTTTCCAGAGTTGTAAACTGATTTTTTTTAATTTTTTTAATTTTTTATCTAAATAAATCTATTTGAGGACTTCCTGATGTTAATATTATCCACAAAAAAGGTTCCATAAATTTAGAACATTCATTTCAATGTGTAAAAATTTAAAATATTTATTAACCAACAAACTATTATAGAAGCGGTGAGCAAGGTTGAACCATATAAAGAATGTGAGTACACAATATGAATATCCTCTAAGAAGAATGTTCAAGAAGACAATTTTTAAATGTGATTAATAACAAAAACATCGAAAAATTAAACAATTATTTAAAAACAATTAATTAAATTAGATAAAACTATCTAAGTGAACCAAAATAAAAAATGGATTAAAATAGATAGGGATACAATTATTAGAGTTGTGACGTCCATTCAGGTATATGCAATGTCAATCATTCCATTTACACATCTGAAAATTTATTTATTCGATTATAACCTATTCCGAATTTAATCAAAAATACTATAAAATATATTAATCTGATGTTAGAAAGAATTCTAATTCCCACAAAAATCATCTGTGATTTCATTCTTTATCCTGATGAATAATTTACACATCATTATAACATTGAATCAATTGGTGAAATACCACAACCTGTTTCTCACAAAGTCAAAGTATCTATCTATGTTGAAATCACTCACATGATATCATTGATTAAGTATCACTCATAAACTTTTGAAGGATAATACACACAAAATATTAATTTTTCAATAAATATATTTATTTATTTGTAATTCGTCTGCATGTAATTTATGATTCTATCATGTGTTTGACTAAGTTACAGATAAATAAATTCTATGATTATCTCTCTCCCCTGACTACTTATTAGGTGTCACATGGAAGGGAACCAAAGTAGGTGTGTAAAATCTAAATGAAAATTAATTAAAATGTAGATATAATTAATTTAATAAACATCCAATAAAAAATAATTAACTGGTAATCAAACATGGAAATAAATCAAAAGAATGTAATTGTTGTAATTTTTTTTTCAACTTCAACACCAAAGAATTATCCCTCCATGATGATAACATGATACATAAAAAAATATATATCAATGTGATCATGTCATCATATGGGTCACCGAAAAATATCATTGATGATTAGAAAATAATAACCATTCTCCTATTTATTACCATAATTTTAAACCAAACCATCGCACCACCAAAAAAAATGATCGGATCTATGGTCACTCTTACTACAAAACAATGATATCCGGAAGAGATATAATCTGCCTTGTGTATCAATTGTGAATGCACCTAGAATACTGATGATCTTCACCTGATGAAACAACAACAGTTGATGAGGGCAGTGGAGGCAGGTTATGGCTACTGGAATGGGTTACACCAGGTTTTTCTTTCAAGATGGAGGATGTATGAAGTTGAGAAGATCATGACGTTGATGGATAGGATGTCATTCATGTGGATGTTCTACACCTAATAAGAGGTCGATAGTGTGTTGTTCTGGTGTAGGAGGTTGAAGTTGGATTAGGGGGAGGGAGAAAGGGGATGTGGGGAAAGAAGGTGAAAAGGGAGGGGTGATTGGGGAGAAGGGGTAGGGGTGGTGGTGGGGAGATGGAGGGGGAAGGGGGAGGGTGGTGGTGGGGGAAGAAGGGGTAGGGGAGGGAGGGAGAGAAGGGGTCAGGGGTGGTAGCAGGGGTGGTGGTGGGGAGATAGGGTGAAGGGGGGAGGCATGGTGGGGGAAACGGGGATGGGGGTGGTTGGGATAGAAAGGGGAAACGACAGTATGGAGAGAAGGGGAACGAGGTGGCGAGGGAAGTAGGGGAAGGGGTTGTGGGTGGAGAGGGGGAAGGGGGCTGTGGGGAGATAACTGGAAGGGGTAAGATATGGGGAGAAATGGTGTTCCTAGAGGGAGGTTGATCCACCTAGACCTCTCCTATTAGGGTTTCCCCCCAACTAAAAAGATGATCCGGTGACCGAACTATTAATGGAATTTTATGAAATTCCACTTTCATGAAAAGGGTGAAAAAATAAATTAAAATTCAAAAATAAAAGTAAATATAATTATTTAAATGTTAAATATTAGATGATAATAATAATAATAATAATATTAGAATTAAAAGATAATTATTAGATATAAATATACATAAATGTATCTATGAATGTGTGTGCCTAAGATTAGATATACTACTATAATATATAAAAAATAATTAAAGGTTAGATAAAATTACAACACATCCTTAAAAAATATTATTAAATGTTAATCTAATTTATTGATAAATAATAATAATAATAATTAATATATTACAATTAATACTACTAATATTAAATACTAATATAATAATAATACCAAACTAATAAAATTAATACTTTTGTTATTAAAACTACTAATATTAAAATGATATATAATAATATAATACTAATATGGTAAATTAATATAAATACTAAAAAATATTAATGAACTAGTAAAAAACTAAAATTAACAAAACTAGTAATAATAATAGAGTATTAAATATAATATATAAAATTGATATAAAATAATAAAATATTAAATTACTAATATTAGTATATATATTAACAAAAAATTATCAAAATATCTATGATACTACAAAACAAAAAAACAACAACTTAAAATGATAAAATTATTTATAAAAATAATTAAAACTAAATTAGGAAATAATAAAAATTCAATAAAAATCCATGATTATCAAGATCGCCTATAAAATCAAGTGCTTATAGTTATATGACACAACTTCCTACACAAACACCTCTCAAAGTCTTACGGGCCTTATAGGAAAGTGATACATGTTGAAAGTGATACAATCTCTACTACTCAAATTAATACATGCACAACTAAAGTCATATATTGGATAAAAAATAAAATTTATATGGATTGAAATGAAAAGAAATATGTGCACTAGGAAAGTAATAAGTGACTTCCCAAACCCAGTTCACTCAATAATAACTGAACCTTGTTGGACACATCACCTCAAGCGCACCTCCCCATACTCCGGCGACTGCTGACTGTTAGCAAGGGTCCATGCTGGTACAATGGGTAGACTATACCCTCATGATTAGAGTGTGTCATAGCGGTATATTCGTATCAATTAATAGAGTAATCATAATAGACAACTGAAAAGGGGAAGGGTAAACATCCATCATATAAATAATCAAGTGATCACATCTATTAATGTTATATAAAAATGATGATCATGGAATTCTATACAAAATGAAAAATAAGAAGACATGAAAGCAGGTACACAAACATAAAAATATACCTAAAGAACCAAAAAGACCAAAAATATATCTCCAAATAACATCATGAGCTATATCTTGGTCCTATTCTCCCCTTATCCCATGATATAGTAAATCAAGAAAAAGGAACCAAGAACTTTCTCCTATCCCTACCAGCATCCATGAAGTCTGTTCGAGTACCAAATGGTTGATTGAGTATGATGTGATATAAACTCAGTAATCCATTACCAATGGTGTGTAATTCCATCCAATATGTGAATAAATAATAAATAGTGTGCACGCAATAATAAAAGTTGTAAATGGATTGTGGTATATAAATAACCCACATAGGTCCAGGTTCCTATGGAACACCCATCATCTACTGCCTACTTTGGCCTAAGTTGGAGCATCTATGAGTAATCAGTCAATCATTATATAATTTATGATAAATTTTCTAGACATGGATCATTATCTAATCATCCCCTATGTTTCATATTCAATAGGATGTGTATAATATGGCTATCAGTAAAATTCAAGGCTCTAACTAAATCCAAGCATGTGCTTTGTCATGGAAGACACATTGTATAATCATTTCATTTAATAATTCAAATGAACCTGATCCCATCCATGGATTAATTAATTTGGAACACATGTATCACTCCAGTCATATATGAACCTATCACCTTATAATACTATCTTAGGCATACTTCATAGTAACTTTAGTATCACTTTGGGTGGGGTATAAAGTCTTTTACCACTGAGTCCATCCTTGGTGGTCCATAAAGGGAGATCAAGTTTCACTAGTGTCATACATGATGATCTACCCTCTAAGTACATCCTTGGAAGTCCACATAGGGATTCCATGTAAAACATGTGGAAAAATAACAGTCTTCCATCAGAGTATGTCCTTAGTATTCTATATAGAGAGTCCAAGTATCACTCATGGAATAACAACAACCCACCCTTTCAGTATGTCCTTGGTATTCCACAAAAGAGTCTATGTATCACTCGAGCATAAATAATCCAACTGCCAAATGATTCCATCAAGGGAATTCATATGATAACCCATATGTCAACAAAGTCACATGATCAATTTATTTACATCACATTTAATTAAACAAGACCTAAGAGTTCATTTATACAATTCCTAAGTTGGAACCCATATCTCACTCTTGGTAAGGAAATATGAATGGAAATGGGACCTAAGACTAAACATACAATTTAAGTTCATGTTTAATTTAATTTTACCATCATATTTATATAAAATAATTACTCACCTTATAAGGTGGATCAAATAAAAAAATAGTCTTAAATGGCCTAACATCACTTAAATCCTTCTATCTATCTCAATTGGGAATTAGAATATAAAGGACGTATCAAGCCTAAACAAGAAGGAAAACAACCAAAGGTATAAAGAAATTGTATTCCATTCCATCTTATTTAATTTAATTCAATTTACATGTCATAATACCATTCTGTTGAACATACCAAGCAAGGGTAAAAAAACGCACCTCAAAAGGTCAAACAACTTATAGGCCACCCATGGTGGTTTCATTCATTTAGAAACACACATTATGGTGTAGTTAAAATTCAATTTCCTTAAAATTTAAAAATAATTAATTGGGTCTCGTGAATCATATATGTAAAACCTATTTATTTAATTAATAATTAACCTAATTTAATAAGAGACGGTCAAAAGATCTGGTGCACGACATAAAAACATATATATAAACACCAAAACTTTGAGGTAAAATAATGAGACTACCTAATTTATCATGGTAGTAAAATCATTATCCATTTTTTGACTTTGATATGGCCTTTAATGAAGGAAATTGAGAAAATAAACAAAATCCCTAAAAATAGGGCAAATGAGCTCACACAAAAATAACTCTATCAATGAGAATTTATGAATGGTGAAATAGGAATATGGATATTACCAATATGCAACCAATGAGACTGGATATGGCTTGATCAAAGTATGTATGGGAGATATATCACCAATCCTAGAAGGATATTCAAGGGAGAGCTCAAAATTGAAGGGATGCTATGCATTGGAGGAGAATGAAAATAGAGGTTGGGGTTATAAAGTTCTTAAGGGAAAAAGTTAATTTTACCCTACTTTAAAGGGTTCAAATGGTTTGTAAAAACTTTTTCCCCTTTTTTGGGCACTAAAATACCCTCCACATAGTTAAAAAAAATTGTGTGACATGGGTGACAGAGTTTCTACTAACTGTGCGACCTAGCTATTTTAGACAAAATCTAGGGCTATGAGCTTTGAACAATCCCCAGACATCCTCATAACTCCCATTAAATTTATACACACTCCCATAATGATTAAATTTAAGAGGTAAATGGAACTAAAAAGGTTTCATAACTCATATAAAATATGGGTTCTTACAATCATTCCCCATTAAAGCAATTTGTCCCCAAGTCTCATCATGCACACGATTATGCTACCATAGAATCCATACGAAAGGAATTAAATAGTATTCTAGAACCTTCATAACATGATCATCAATACGAATAGGATTATTCTTAAAGGACACATCTAAATCCAACTCAACAACCACAAGAAAAAGAAAATGTGACATATTTGAATGATATTGGAAAAGCTGAGATACATGGATGACTTCGCTCATGGTCTCATTCCTATGAGGTAAATACAATTAATAGGCTACCATAACAATTCCATATATAATGTTAAAGGTATCAACATAAATAGGTGATTTCTTTCCTTATTTCTGAATCCATATATTCCCCAATCTAGGTGAAAATTGTAAGGAAAACCAACTCCCCACTGAAAACTCTAGTGGTTGACGGTAAAGTTAAGTACATGATTTGTATCTATACTAAGCTATAAACATATTATTCCTAATATTTTGAACCTTCTATAAAGTCTCTTAAACAATACAAGGACCCAGTAGTGCTACCTCTCCTACCTCTAGCCTGCATAGGGGTGAACGACATAGCCTACCGTATTGGGCTCATAAAGTTCCATCTGTATGGTCTCCTAGAATTTGTTATTATAAGAGAAGTCAGTGATAGGTAAGTGTTTCTCCCAAGAACATCTGAAATCAAGTACACATTCTTCAATAATTTACTCAAAAACACTTATCGTATGCTTAAAATAACTATCAATCTATGGGTGATAATTGTACTCAGTAGTACCTATTCACCCATTGCCTTCTACAACCCTTACCAGAAAAGTGATGTAAAATGAGAATTGTTTTTATATAATATAAAATGGAACTCCATGAAGGAATATGGTCTCATGAATTTACATCCTCTTAATCTCATCCATTAAAAAATTCTCCCAAATAGGCAAAAAATGGGTGACCTATTTCAGCCTATCTACGATCACCCATACGACGTCACTGTCCCAGGGTGATCTAGGTTATCCTGTCATGAAATCCATGGTGATGTCATCACATTTACACTCAGGAATAGATAATTACTATAAAATATCCACAAGAATCTGGTGTTCTACCATCCACTATATATAGGTGGTATATCACATAACAAACCCAACTATTTCCCTTTTCATCTCTGACTAACAGTATTAGCGGTGTAAGTCACAATACATCTTGGTAATTCCAGGATGTAATTACCATATAAGGGCATGAAAATATCAAATAAACTCATATATGATATTTTTATGAATCGGGAAACATATTTAAACATGTAATATATCATTCTAATGAATATCCCAATAAAGTGGTGGGTCATCACCTGCAATGCTCTCCCATAGGACCAAGACATTAGAATATGATAACTGCCTCATCTTCACTCTCTCCAGAAGTTAATAGTTTTCTAATAATGAAATTAGTATAGAATATATAATATATTCCCGTAACCTCAAAATAAATCTCATAAAATAGGACTATAAGCTTCCACTCACTACTGACCTCAAGAATAGCCTGTGTGTGAGTCCTCCCACTTAGAGCATCGACAACTGCATTGCCATTTCTGGGTGTATAGAAAATCATGAACTCAAAGGATTAATGGTATTCAATCCAAATTCATTTCCTTATAATAAATTAAAACTATTTATATATATACTTGTGTATTTTTAGGTCAGTATACACCACAAAAGTCTCTTCTAGTAAGTAGTACCTCTAACAGTGCAAGGCATGTACAATAAAAGATAAGTCGAGATCGTGCATTAGGAAATTTCTCTCATGTGGGATCAACTGATGAGACATGTATTCCATGACTCACTCCTACTATATCATAACTTCTCCTATAACAATTCCAAACACATCACAAAAAACTATATAGATTCTACCCAACTATGGCATAATCTGGATTGGTGTTGAATTCAATATTCCCTTCAGCTAATGGAAGGCTATCTCGTAGGATTCTTTCTATATAAACTTCACACCCTTCTAATACAACACTATAAGAGGTCATGATAGAAATGATAAGTCATGTATGAAACACATGTAACAACCACCTATCCCCAATAAACTCTATATATCAAAGACATTCTTGGACTGATTTGAGGAAACTATGGATCTCACCTTCTATGGGTCAACTGATACTCCTATCTCTAAGATAATATGACCTCAGAAGTGATCTTTATCCATCCAAAAGATGAATTTTTTGATCATAGAATATAAATGATGCTCACTCAGTGAATCAAATTTGATATAAATATGTTTGTTATGGTCGTGTCAACTGTTAGAATACACCAAGATATCATCCACCGATACTACCACTAATTAATCTAGTTATGGGTGGAATACCTAGTTCATTAGTTCCATGAAAATTGTGAGCATTTTCATTAGCCTAAATGGAATGAACAAATACTCATATAATCAATATATTCCATGGAATGATGTACATGGTATATCAAATTTTTTAACAAGCACCTGATGATAATGTAATCTTAGATCGATCTTGGAGAAAACCCTTGCTCCTCGGAGTTGGTCGAAGAGATGTTATATATGAGGAATTGGATACCAATTTTTAACTACAAGAAGATTTAATTGATGGTAATACATGAAAATCCTAAGGGTACCGTCCCAATTCATGGTGAAAAGGATCAGTTAAGAACTGATTCATATAAACCTCCTACCTTCCAACTTCTCTAATTGTCACTTGAGCTCCTGCAACTCAGTAGTATCACTAGTACGAAAACAGTTTTTTACGTCAGTTATTTTTTATTTTTCACGTCGATTTTGAACCAACGTGTTTGCGAGCAACGTTAAAAATATTATTTTTAATGTCAGTTATTTATTAACCGACGTTATAAAAAAATTTTCATGATTTTCACGTCGGTTATTTAAAAACCGACGTGAAAGACCGTCGATTTTTCAAAAAAAAAATGACGTTGAAACTCTATATTTCACGTCGGTTTTTAAATAACCGACGTGAAAGACCGTTCATTTTAAAAAAATGATGAATTTTCCACGTCGGTTTTTAAACAACCATCGTTAAAAGGCATTTTTTACGTCGGTTATTTAATAACTGACGTGCAAAATGTTAACCATATTGTAGATAATTTCATGATCTTTGATTTGATAGGTCGTAGAACTAAAACGGAGTTACGATTCGAAAGTTATGACTATTAGAAGATTCAGATTTTTTTACGAGGAAACATCGAATGAGACAATGAAAGCTTCATCTTAAAAGGATTTTTTGAATCCGAAGGAGGATTTGTAGTTATAACTTGATAAGAAACATTTTTATTCATTATAATAAAATAATAATCATTTAATTGTATAAGAATTAAGAAAACTAATCATAAAAAACATAAATCATGGGAATATAATAACAAATGCCTTGATGAGATCGCGAAGTGAAGAACTTTGTCTTAAAAAAATTGAATCCGAAGGATGAATTGTAGTTTTACCATGATACGGAAAATTATTATTCATTAAAATAAAATAAAAATCATTAAATGGTATAATAATTAAGAAAAATAATCATAAAAAACATAAATCATGGAAAAATAATAACAAATACCTTGATAAGTTCGCAAAAAGAAGAAATAATGGATTCATGATGAAGATCAAATGAGTCGACTCGGTTGGACGGTGATGGTTGAAATAAATGATCGTAAAAAATGTTAACAATATGCGCATAATGAAAATATATAAATGATATAGTAAAAGAAAACGCGGTATTAAATGTTTTAGGCGGCAATAAAAAATTTCGATTTCGTGCTGTAAAAAATTGAAATTCCGCATTGGTGGGATAAAAAACTTATCATTCACGTCGGCTATAAAAAACCGACGTGAAAGTTAAAATTTCAAATCACAACAATAATGAGATCAATTTTGTTACAACGCTGCATTGAAATTTTCAATTACCGCCTAATATTTTGTATTTTTTTACAATGCGGCATTGAAATTTTCAAATTCCGCCTAATATTTCGTATGCTTCGAATTTATTTTTAAGCGATTTTCTCTGATTTTTCACGTCGGTTATTATATAACCGACGTGAAAAATAAATTTTTATGACCTTTTCACGTCGGTTACATAAGAACTGACGTGAAAAATACTTTTTTATAACTTTTTCAAGTCGGTTATTAAATAACTGACGTGAAAAATTGATAAAAAACATGTAGTTAGTTTCCTATTCTTCTATTTGACATGTCCCGAAGCTCAAATGGTGTTACGGATCAAAAGTTATAGCCATCAAAATTTGATCTCCTCTAAACGAAGTCTTAAAAAATGTCAACTTCTGATGGCCATAACTTCTGATCCGTAAATCCGTTTGAGCTCCCTGACCTGTCAAAACGAAGCTTGGAAAATTATATACATGTTTCTAAACATTTTTCACATCAGTTATTAAATAACCGACGTGAAAATGACTTTTAACTTCAGTTATTTAATAACCGGCGTGAAAAATCAGATGAAAGCTGATTTTTCACGTCGGTTATTAAATAAAAGATGTGAAAAATGTTTACAAACATGTATATAATTTTCCAATATTCGTTTTGACAGGTCACGGAGCTCAAACAGATTTACGGATTAGAAGTTATGGCCATCAGAAGTTGACATTTTTTAAGACTTCGTTTAGAGGAGATCAAATTTCGATGGCTATAACTTTTGATCCGTAACACCATTTGAGCTCCGAGACATGTCAAATAGAAGAATAGAAAATTAACTACATGTTTTTTATCAATTTTTCACGTCGGTTATTTAATAAACGACATGAAAAGTTATAAAAATTTATTTTTCACGTCGGTTATATAATAACCGACGTGAAAATACATTCGCAGAATATGAAATATTAGGCGGCAATTGAAAATTTCAATGCCTCATTCTAAAAAATCGATCTCATGATTGGCGCGATTCAAAATTTTAACTTTCACGTCGGTTTTTTAAAACCGACGTGATAAACTAATTTATTATGTCGGTTATTAAATAACTGGTGTAAAAATTTGGCTTTATCACGTCGGTTATTTTATAACCGACGTGAGAAAGTGATATATTTGATTTATCACGTCGGTTATTTTATAACCGACGTGATAAATCAATATAATGCATTTTTAACGTCGGTTATATTATAACTGACGTTATAAATCAATTATATGGATTTTCACGTCGGTTATAAATAACCGACGTAAAAAATGACGACGTAAAAAATGTTTTTTGTACTAGTGTATCTATCCTATAAGGAGAGATAAATACCAATGTATCTCTTGGAACTAGCTTGATTAAAAAATCTACCTCAATATTAGGACTTAGTATTGAAAATTCATCCAAGAAAATGTCCCTGATATGATATACCACTGGAGTGATATATATCTAATGCATTCCCTGATCATCTATATATAAACAGGAAATATGGGTTTTCATCCTACCTATCCCATGTTTCTCAGTCCCATATCAAATTTTATAGACATCCCATTATCCCTTGTGAATAAAAAAAAACACTCTATGGTGATGTGAAGGTCACCATTTGGTGATATTTTTCAACATAAACATGTTAGGGAACCAAATAATCCATCCCAAGTATGATATCAAACTCTGTCATCCCGAGGACAAAGAGTTCCCATAAAATTGATACCCACCTATCTCAAGGGGGAACTCCATGTACTGGCTTACATTCTCTAATTATATCCCCAATGGAGTATCAAGTGCTACCACAACACAACAAAAATGAACATCGAGCCAAAGACTCTCTACAACAGTCATAAATATGAAGTAATGTGAAGCACCTATATCAAAAAGAGAAGATAATAATGTAGATGATACTAGAATAATACTACTCACCATGAAAGGTCCAAAACTATACTCCTCAGGTATCGTTTGAACAGTATACATTTTGCCTAATTTTGTGACTTTGTGATATTGCCTAGCTACCCTAAGGAGGTCTGCTTTACTGGCGTTGTATGTATGGTGTCTGGATACCATGTACATGGAACCACCTTAGCCTGATCGGACAACCATACAATATCTCCATGCATGATGAGAAGCTTCTATCCCTACTCCTGAATATGGAGTCTATGAAGACCCTCTCTCACTAGATACTAGAGGAAAAGCTCTACAAAAATGTTGATGATTACCCATCTTTCCACAAGATCTACACTCAACCAATTCCCTCATACACTAATGTCTTTTATGTTATAATTTATTTCATTGATGTCGCCTCACCTTGGTACCTGAGTACGTACCCTGTATAATAACATCACCACAAGGAATCTCCAAACAACTCTTCCTATTGTTGGTAGATATAGTTCCAGATCTAGGTGATAAATTTTATTGGATCTCATCCCAACATATTTCATTTTATTATTTATGATAAAGGAATGATTAATTATTCTAGATTATATAGTAATTAAAAATACATTCACCAAAGATCCAATGTCATACCTGAGACCATCATCAAATTACCTAGCTTTAGATTACTTTTCACCTAAAAGAATAAGAGAAAAAATTTGTAGCTCTGTGAAATGAGAAGAAAAGTCCATGAACAATAATAATTCCTACTCCAAGCCTATAAAATATATATCTTTATTGGACCTCAACGTCTTTGGATAGAAATAATTATAAAAATCCATCTAAAAATCCCCCTAAGGCACATCTCATTGATTGTCCATCTGAATAATAATTTACCACCATATCTTGGAAGAATACCATAGAATATATGAAATGATCTTTACTCTCCTATTGGGAGGTGTCTCAAGATGTTCTAAAATCAATAGTATATCTTATATCCATGACTCTACAACTTGTGGACCTCCATCCCCCAAGAACGTGGGTGGATGGTACTGCTGAAACTCATGTGTCAACTCTGCCATAGTCAAGGAAAGTCATGGAACTCCATAAATAGACTTCAAAAATATTAGGAACCCATATCAAAATTGGGAATCAGTGACCATGTCAGGTACAACTTGTGGGGACTGAAGTGGAACTTCTATATGTCCTACTAGTGGCCCATGGATCACCACCTTCAGAACATGGTCATCTTCACCGTCCTGACATATTACTCAAGGCCTTCATGGTGAAATATCTCTAAAATTCCAAGAATAAGACTATGTACAATATTTGATAATAGATAAAAATCCATAAATATATTTATAGGATTGGTAAAAACTATCCTATATAAGAGTCACAACCCTCTACCTTCACCTAAAGCCAGGTTTAGGTGACATATAGGTTATAATAAAATCATGATACACTGCATACTGCCTGCTATAATGGTTTGGTTAGGGTCAAATTCTCTATTATAAGTCAATGGTCCTAGTATACAGAGTTTCAATTGTATGTTATAGAGTAAAACACCCTTTAAATTGAAATTGGAATCCCCATTTAATGATGATGATTTATTTCAATATTTAATTTCATTTAAGGTTCATACTCATTTATATAAAAAATATTTACTATTGTTGAATTGTATAGATCACCATTTCCAATTTTAAAGTCCTATACTCTTTATAAATTTAATATGGTGTCTATTTAATCACAACCCATTATTTATAAAATCCCTATATGAAATGTTAGCACAATTTCATGGACATAAAAACATATTGTAGTTAATTCACATAATAATATAAGCATGGCATGGAATATACATGACATATTACTCCTAAAGTGATTATAATGATGCATGATGCAATAATTATTTTCCATACCGACCAAGTGTAAAAATCCATAGTCATAAGGAACATCAAACATCAAGAGCATCACCAAAATAGTGAAGTCAAAACAACCATAATAAGAACAATATAGAACAACATATCCCATCCCAGGTAATTAGGATTTTCACTATATATGGGTTAACTACTCTGAGACATAGGCTGATAAAAAAATCTCAACACATCCTATGTATCCTTTATACTATCCCAAAAGAGTAAGGCAAGGAAATGAAATCTCTAAAATCACTTTGTGACATCTTGGACCTGGTTTACTCAATTGTAAATAAACCTAATTGGACATATGAGCTCAAGAATGCCTCCCCATATGCTAGAGGTTGTTGACTAGTGGTGAGGGTCCATGGTGGAATAATGGGGAGACTATTCCCTCATGATAAAAGTGTGTCATAATGGTATAATTGTATCAATCAATAATAAAATCATAACAAATAACTGATCTAGGGAATGTTGAACATCCATCGTATAAATAACCAATTGATCACATCCATCAATTTCATATTCAAATTAATGATCAAGGAATGCTATGTAAAAGGGAATACAAGATTACATGGAATCATGTATACATACATTGAAGTATATAAAAATAACCAAAAATTCCAAAAGACTTTCTCCAGATAGAATCAAAACCCACAGCTCTATCTTTTTCTCCACCTCCCCCATGCTATAATAAATCAAGAACTCGTAACTATGCACTTTCTCATATACCTTCCTATATCTATGAAGTTTTTTAGGGTACCAAATAGTGACCTAAGTAGGGTTTGATATAAAATCAGTAATCCACCACCAATGATGTCTATTTTCTTACAGTCTATGAATATATACTAAATAGTGGAGAGTGAACAATAAAAGCTGTAAATATAGTGTGGTATATAGATAATACACATAGGTTCAGGTTCCCATGGAACACCCATCTTCTACTACCTGCTTCTTCATAAACCTGAATATCTCTGAGTAATTAGTAAGTCATTATTTAATTTATTATAAAGTCTCGAAACCTGGATCATATCCCAAACATACCTCATGTAAAAAATTCAACATGATGTGTATAATAATTCCATTAGTAAAATTTAAGGCTCCAACCAAATCCAAGAAAGTGCTTTGGATTGGTAGACATATTGTTTAATAATTTAATTTAATAATTCAAATGAACCTGATCATGTCCATGAAATTACTAATTTGGAACCCGGGTATCTCTCTCGGTATATATGAATCTATCACATTACAAGATTGTCCTTGGAATTCCTCATAGGAACCCTGGTATCAATCTAGCTGTGGTATAAATTTACTTCCCACTAATTCTATCCATTGTGGTCCATAAAGGTATCTCAAGTGACACTAGTGGTGTGCATTATGATCTTCCCTCTGATTCCAGCCTAGTTATTCCATATAGGGATTAAAAGTATCATTTATGGCACAATAATATTTTACCCTCTAAGTCATTCAATGGTAATAAACATAGGGATTCCAAGTATCACTCATGGAATAATAACAATCTTTCATCTATGTCTATCCTTGGTAGTACACAAAGGATTCCAAGTATCACTCGAGGGTAAATAATCTAGCTTCTAAATGAGTCCTTCTTTTGGGACCACACTTCTGTATAAGTTGTATTTTTTTTTCAATGGATGAAAATGAGGCTGTAATGATGATCAAGATGAATAAGAATATCCAAAGTTAATGGAGAATGGAAATTTAGATGATTGATGTACTGATCTTAAGTTCAAAGAACTTGTATCATATGTGATACATAGTCCACAACAATGAAGAGGATGATTGAAGCGTGTTATTTGGAATTAATAATCCAAAAATAAAAGAAGGATGATGGTTAAAGAAGATTCTTGGTTTTTGTGGTATCCATGCATGAGGTTTATGGTTTAAGGTGTCCATGCCATATTATGCTTAGAAGTATTATTTTCTATGGGATTCACTTAAATTATTAGCCCAACCCATGAGCTACTTAGGAAGCCTCAACATGAGGCACATGTGGGACCACATGGGTCAACCACGCGCCAGGGAGGCTGAAAAAGGCCAGACTGCAAGTAGCAAGACCATATTAAGGCCCGAAAGAGTGCATGAGTAGAATACCGTGTAGAGTTTTGGGATGAAACCCACAGAGGGTGGGAACCAAGACCGTCCGAATAACATGGTATGTGGTGGTACCATGGAGGGAGGATGAGTAATATGAAGATTGGTCAGAGTGGCTTGACTAATATACCACACTCCACCTACATATCCATTTCAATGTGGGACAAGTGAAATGGGTTAATATTAATCATTTAAAAACACACAAGTGATCCTAGCTACACATATCATCTGCACTCGTAATAGAATCCTAGTCATTCATCACTTCACACCATGCATGTTTAAATGAGGGCCGTCTGATTTCCCCTGCAGTTTCTAAAACAACAGCATCATCATCTTCTTTCTCCATCACTCTCTGGCGCCACTACCATTCATCATAAATGATGAAGAACCATGTTCGAACCACCATGCCTCATCATTCTCACATCATGAAGATTGTTTGATCATACCGATTCCATGCATGCAATCTACGTCTTTCATGCATGCGTAAAACTCGAAGATGATGCTTGGCCAAAGCAAGCGAAGCTATGAGGCCACGTGGAAAGATTCATGAAAGTACTAAAAACGAGATACATGTAATCTTGAATACATGCATGTGATTAGGGAGAAGGCCGTGTGCTTGAAAAGGAAACACACCAAGAATCTCAACGTATCTCATCCTTGGTTTGAAAATCATTGAATCCGAGGATCTCGGTTATTCAAAGAAGATATTTAAAGTGTGTATTTCAAGGGATTTAAAATAAAAAAAAGGAAGTGATCTCTACCTATAAAAGGGGAGATCGAGAGCCAAGAAGAAATCTGATGATCCCTTGTTCCCAATAACCCATGTTTTCAAAAAACAAAGCATCTCTTTGTTCCATAATTTTGAAAATAGAAATAAATACCTATAGGCCTTCAAGTCTCTATGAAGAGAGATTCCCACAGACCTTCAATAAGTGTTATGCACTCCTAAAGTGTCTCACAAAGAAGAAATGCACCTCTGTATAAAGGTTTACCGTAGACACAAGGCTGGTTTTCACAAAACCCTCATTGTGATTTGTGAAGTCCAACTCATTATAATCAAGTTATTGAGTTTTAATACCACTGTGCTTTGAGAAGAGATATAATTTTGGACTCATTTCATGAAGAGGGAGAGCTGTGACCGCCCAAGTTCCACAAAGAAGAACCGCGTGTCCCTTGTGTGAGGAAGATGCACGCATCTCTTTCATGAAGAACAATTATGAACACCCTTAGGATTTAACATAAATACTCTACTATTTTCATAGGTTTTATTTTGAAGAATAAGTAATTTTCATTAAGGAGGTCCATACACACATGATTTCAAGTATGTGATTTTCTTGAAGGAACCCGACGCTTCGAGTGTGCAAGAATAATTTGGATAGTGGATTCACTCATTTGTATTCGAAGGAACACACATATAAAACATAAAACACCAAAACTAAGTGATAATAAAAGAATAAAAAGGGAAGAATAAAAGATGTTGTGCGTGTGTGTAAAGACTTACACCCATTAGGTTTTTCACACCAGAAAGAAGAAGTGGATTGTACATTCACTCTTGCATGCACATGAATATGTGAAGGAATTTTAAAAGAAGAACCTAGACTGTGGTTGCATGTTTAGAAATAATAAGAAGAAGTTAAGTGCTTCTATATTCTATATGCACGATCACATGCATACATATGAAAAATAAAGAAGAATATTTTGATTATGATGATGCCTAATGAACTACTCTTCAATGCTTGAAATATAGCATAGGTGCTTGTAATTCTAGTCGATAAGAAGAATATGTTTTTAGTGAATTTAGTTATTTCACTAAAGTTTAAGATTGATTATATGTTTCTCAATTCTTTAGTTCTATGCACAAAAACTCTCATGATGAACAATAAACAAAGACTTTTATGCCTATCTTTTAAAGAGAATTTCAAGTATCTAAACTGAGTAAGACTTCACTAAAGGCAGTGAGCTAGGGGGAGTCAATGGAAGTAATCTAAGTAAATTAGTGTTCTATCCCTGAACATTGTAAAGGTAGTGTTCCTGAGATAGGGTGACTATTCCAAAACCTATGTAATCCACATCTAGTGAAGATCAGTGGAATTAGGTATGGCCAACAACCTGTCAACGTATTCTCCTTAGATGTAGCCCTTAGTGGTGAACCAAGTAAAAGTTTTGTGTTGTATTTATTCATTTTAATGTTTTAATTATTGAACATATCCATCATATAGGTTTAAACTAGTTCCTTCCAAAATGGGAATAAGATCTAGAAAATAATGGAAAAATTTGACACCCTGATTCACCCCCTCTTAGGGTGGTCTAGAGTCCTTCAATTAGTATCAGAGCCAAAGTTTCAGGTATGTTGGATACTCTATAGTAATTATATTTAGTGTAGGATATTAGTTTACTTTCCTAAGTCAACAATAAAGTGCAATTTTGGTGAATATTTAGTTACCCTTAAACAAAAGTATATATCCAGCAAGACCTGGACCAATAAAAAAAGAAAGAGAAGCAACAGTTGAAGAAGTCCCTTTTATCTAAAGAAGATGTAGTATCTAGTTCTCCATGACTTTATAAAATAATAATATTTCAGTCATGGAAATTAAGAAGCAGGAGGCTAAGGTTTCAACTAGAGAAAATGAAAACACTTCTATCTCATTTCCAAGTGATTAGGAGATAATTAGAACCTATCTGCATGAGATTCTGGAAAAATGAGTTGTCGATGTTTGTAGAATATTTCAACGTATGCTGGTTGAGATCACCCAATTGGAAATAGAAAAAGATAATATGGAAAATATCTTGGAGGGGAAAATTATTAAATGTTAAAAGCTATCCAGATAGATTAAATCATTTGAAGAAAATGAGGAAGTCAGTAAGACTCTAGAAGAAAATATCCATGCACTTGAAGATGAGACGAAGAAGAGCACTGAAGTTAATGGGTTACAAGTAGAAGAAACTTCCAAGAAACTAACAAAACTTGACTCTTTGTTACGAAATAATTTTAACATGAATGAATATGAGGTTAAAATATTGAAGAAGACTTATTAAGAAAAGATTATCATGATTGAATATTAGAATATCATCCCCAATATGAAAAGTCTAAAATTGGAATCCTAGTTGACCAATCTTGAGAAGACACATATTGAGCCTTTATAAAAGAAGGAAACAATTTCTCCTAGTATTCAATGTTCAATGAAGTATTGTATTGTAAAAAAACCTTAAACACATGATATGAAGATCATGATTTCACTCAATTATCTATCACAAGTAGCTATGATAGAAAAGTTACCATTTATACCATCTTTTACTAATGTTTCAAAATTTTTTTCCACAGAAAGTGCAGGTTAAAATAAAAATTCTAAAAAATTATAGATGAATAAAGGTGATGATATCCATACCACCATGTCTAGTTTGGATAGGAAAAATAATGTTTAAAGTGGTCCCCTAGATATATTACGATAAATCAAGAATAATGACCAATAACCTTATCTATAAGACATCATGAAGTCAGGATTTGTGGGCCAATGTTGGTGCTACAAAAGGTTTGGGCATTGTGCATTAAACTGTTGGTACAACCCTCAAAATGAAAAAGAACAAAGGAAGACCATATCAAGGGAGAGAAAGGTAGAGAAGAAGAAGAAACATCCACATATCTAGAAGCATTTGTATGCTGCAAACAGAATTGTAATGATTGACAATATCTGTGATGTATGCAATGAAAGTGGTCATGAGGTTTATACATGCTCATATCAAAAGGATTTCAAAGATGATAAGAAGAAAATATCACATAAGCTGGTCAATAATGAAGAAGTTACCTTGAGAAGAAATTATAATAATCCTTAAAAGAAGATTCCAATGAAGTAAAAGTGAGAATTACATAGATTCTAAATCCAAGAAGTTGAAGGGTTGTGAATCAAAAAGAACTACCAAGAAAGATGAAACTCAGAAGAATTCATATAGAAAATCCAAACTTGACACCACAATCCCTAATGGCCTATTGGTTATCTTGCCAAAATATTTAGAACGAATGAGGAAAATGTAAGAAGAAATTAGATCTACACAATCACTATCTGAATTGAACACCAACTATGTATGTGTAAAGAATAGAGAATATTGGTTGATAAAACCATCTCAACCTAGCTGTTGAAATTGATGAAGCAAGGAGGATCCAACTTATTCCCTTAAAGATTTTTTTCATTGTATTTGTAGTTATTGTGTATGGTATTGAAGGTGAATAAATATCTCAGGGGGAGAACCTGTGAAATAGTGATGATAAGTGTTTCCATTGAAGGGGAGACAAATAAAGAAGCCTCTAGAGTTATTATTTCATATGGTATCAAATCCATTTACACAAGAAATTGATTAAAGATCATAACATTGGAAAAGGTATGGGATTTATAAATATCTCATCCTTGGTTACTAAAAAAACATCCTACAAAGGGGGAGTAACTAAAGAAATAGGTTACATAAGAAGAATATAAGTGACCCAAGGTTACTTATCCTACCTATTTCACTTAAATGTTTTTGATCCATTTGTTGAAGTGAGTGCATGAGTTTTAGGTTGTTTATTCTTAAAATTATTTCATATATTCATCCTAGAATGAGAGTGTAAATCCATTTAAGACAAGTAAATGAGTTCTCATCTCATATGGTATCATATCAGTGGGTGATGGATAGCTTTGTTTTCTAAATAAAATCCACTTTTTTTCTATACCGGGCATTGCTCAAGTAAACTTAGAGTGAAATGATGGATGGAACATTGCTTAAGTAAGAATTGATACCCTTTTACCATGAACTTTTTATTTATTTTCAATAAGAGGGAGAGAAGTGAAATGTAATTTTGAGAAGTAAAAAGGGGAGAGAATCAAAATTTAATGAGGGAGATGATTCACATTGACATTGACACATTCATTTGAAAGGGAACTTGGGGTGTTTCCAACAAAAAGGGGGAGATTGTGGGAACCACACTTCTATATAAGTTGTATATGTTGTCAATGGATGAAAATGAGGCTATCACTGATGATCAAGATGAGGAAAAATATCCAAAGTTAATGGAGAATGAAAATAATATGATTGATGCACTGATCTTAATTTCAAAGAACTTATATCATGTATGATACATAGTCTACAATAATGAAGAGGAAGATTGAAGCGTGTTCTTTAGAATTAATAATTCTAAAATAAAATAAGGATGATGGTTGAATAAGAATCTTGATATTTGTGGTATCCAATTATGAGTTTTATCGTTTAAGTTTGCCATTCGATTTTACAATTAAAAGGATTATTTTTGTATGTACATCACTTAAAATATTGGTCCAACCCATGAGTTAGTAGGTCAGCCTAAACCCAATAAAAATGTGGGACCATAAGGGTTAACCACACACTAGGGAGGCCGATGAAGGCCGAACTACTAATAGAAAGGCCATATGAAGGCCTGAAGGAGCGCATGAGCAGAAGCCTATGAAAAGTTTTGGGTCGAAGCCCACAATGGGTGGGTGTAGAAAGAGCCCGTAGAACATGGTACGAGGTGGTACTGTGGAGGGAGGATGAGTAATATTGTAATTGGTTAGAGTGGCATGATTGATATAACTCACTCCACCCACATCCCCAGTTCGATATAGAAAAAGTGAAATGGGTTATTTTTAATCATTTAAAAATATATAAGTGATCATGGCCCCACATCTCATCAATGCCCATGATCAAATCCTAGTTATTCATCACTCCGCACCATGCATGTTTAAATGATGGTCTTCTGATTTCCCCTTGCAGTTTTTGAAACACCAGGACCATCATATTCGTCCTTCAGCGCTCGCTGGCACCACTTACACTTGTCGAAAATGATGAAGAACCATATCTGAACCACCAAGCCTCATCATTCTATCATTGTGAAGATCATTTGATCGTACCAAGTCCATGCATGAAATCTTTGTCTTTCATGAATGTATCAAACTTGAAGATGAATCTCGACCGAAGTAAGTGAAGCTATGATGCCACATGGAAATATTTTTGTGAGGATTAAAAATGAGATACATGCAATCATGAATACAAGCATGTGATTATGGAGAATAATGGAAGCTTTAAAAGGAAAAACACCAAGAATCTCAGTGTATCTCATCTACAGTTTGAAAATAATTAAAACCAAGGATCTCAATTATTCAAAGAAGATATTTGAAGAGAATATTTCATGGGATTTAAAATATAAAAAAGGCAATGATCCCTACCTATAAAAAAAGAGGTCCTGAGCCGAGAATTAGTTGATTCTACCTTCTTCCTGAGAGCCCATTTTTTCAAAAAAACAAAGCATATATTTGTGCCATCATTTCACAAAGATCAAGAAAGACCCGTAGGCCTTCGAGGATCTATGCAGAGAGGTTCCCAAATACCTTAAACAAGTTCTATTCACTCTTTAAGTGTCTCGCGAAGAAGAAATACACTTAAGTGTAAAGGGTTTCCGAAAACACATTACTGGTTTTCTCAAAACCCTTACTATTATTTGAGAAGGCCCTACCACCGTAAGCAAGTTCTTGAGTTTTACTCCCACTGTGCTTTGGGTAGAGACATAATCATGCACTCCTTGCATGAAGAGGGAGACCTATGACCACCCTTTATCTATGAAGAATAACCATGTGTCCCTTGTGTGAGGAAGACGCATGCATCTCTTGCACAACGAATAACATTGAACACCCTTAGGTTTTCACATAAATACTCTACTATTTTCAAGGGTTTTATTTTAAAGAATAAGTAATTTTCATGAAGGAGGTCTATTCACACATGAATGCAAGTATGTGCTTTTCTTGAAGGAACATGATGCCTTGAGTGTGAAACAATATGTTGGATAGTGGATTCACTCATTGGTATTTGAAGGAAAACACATATAAAACCTAAAAAACCCAAACCAAGTGTAAAGAAAAGAAGAATAAGGGAATAAGAAAAGAGTTCATGTGTGTCTGAAAAGATTTACACCCATTGGGGTTTTCACACAAGAAATAAGAAGGGGATTTTGCATGTAATCTTGTATGTACATGCATATTTGAAGGCATTTAAAAAGTAAAACCTAGATTTTGGTTTTACATGTGCAAAAAAGCATAATAATAGAAGTTCATCTAAATTCTACCTATATGATCTCATGCATACATATGATGAAGAAAGAAGAAGAAGTTCATTATGATAATTCCCAGTGATCTGATCTTAATTTCTTGAATAATAAATTAGTTTCTTGTGATTCTGGATGAGAAGAAAAAGAATTTTTTAGTGCATTTAATTATTGAACTAAAGTTGAAGATTGATTATATGTGTATCAATTCTGGAGTTTGATTCAAGAAAATCCTCTTGCTGAACAAGAGAAAAAGAATTCCATGCCTATCTGTTAAAGAGAACTATAAGTCTATAAACTGAGTATGAATTTTTTAAAGGTAGTGAGCTAGGGGGAGTCAACAGAAGTGATATGAGGGAAGCAGTGAGATATCCCTGAAAATTTTAAAGGCAATGTTCCTAGGATAAAGTGATTGTTCTCGTTCCTTTGTAATCCACAACTAGTGAAGATCAGTGGAATTATGTACAACCTAAAACCATCCAGCTTATAATCCCTGGACTTATCTCTTATTGGTGAAAAAAGTAAAATAATTGGGTTTTATTACATTATGTGAATGTTTTAATTAATACACATATCCATCATACTAGTTTAAACACGTTCCCACCAATATGGGAACAAGATCCAGCAAAGAAGAGAAAAATTTGACACCCTGATTCACTCCCCTCTCATGGTGGTATAGGGTTCTTCACCTTCCATGGTGTTCATATGAGATCCCATGTGTCACCCAAGGTGCACGTTCAATTCATTTACATTACATTTAATTAAACAACCCTGAAGAATGTTTTTATGGAATTCCTTGGTTGGAACCCATCTCTCATTCTCAGTAAGGAAATATGAATGGTTATGGGCCTAAATACTAATGACACCATTTAAGTTTACATTTAATTCCATTATCCCATCACATTCATAAAAAAAATTTGTCACCTAATAAGGTGGATCAAATCAAAGCATAGGCTTATAAGTCCTAGAATCACTTAAATACTTCCATCCATCTCAATTGGGAATTTGGATATAAAGAACGTCGAAAACCTAAGTGATAAAGAAAATGGAAAAAGGCATAGGGACATGGTATTAATTCCATATTATTTAATTCAATTCAATTAACATGTTAGAAAACTGTTCTGTTTAATATCTCATGCAATGGGTACAGTACACACCTCAAAAGGTCAACCAAAATAGAGGCCATCCATGGTGGTTTCATCCATTTAGAAACACACCCTAATGGGAAGTTCAAATTCAAGTAACATAACCTATAATATTAATTAATTGGGTCTCATGATTCATATAGGTCAAGAATATTAATTTAATTAATAATTAATCCATTTTAATAAGTGACGCATGGAAAATCCAGTGTGTAGAACAATGACACATATATAAACACCAAGATCTCAAGGGAAAAGTACGAGGCCACCCACCTTAGCTTGGTGGTTGAATGCTCATCCATTGTTGGCCTCTAATCCTAGATATAATATAAGAAATTGATAATATAGATAGACTCTTTGAAAATAGGGCATATGAGATCACACCTAAATAACTTCGTCTTTAAGAAGAGAATAAAAAAGTGAATGTGGAATAAGGATCTTACTAGTACACAACCAACAAGACCGATGATGGATTAATCAGAGTCCATATGGGAGATATATCATCAAGAATAGGAGGAGTATGAAGGGGATCTCCAAATCGAGGAGTTATTGTGCATTGGATGAGAAAGAAAAGATAGGTTAGGGTTTGTAAGAACCTGGTTCTTCTTTGTGGTACAGATCCTTTACATTTCATTAATTTTCGGTTTAAATGTTTAAATATGGTATAGTATGAATTACCTTTGAGTTCATAGAGGTATAAGGGTTGTATGAGGTTGTTACTGAGCCTGAAAACCAACATTTTGGGGTGAAATAAGCATGGCGCATGGTTAGTTTAAACCGTGCGGGGCAGGCTGCACGGTTACACTAAACCATGAGAAGTTGGATAGTGGGGCTCTATAGGCCACATGGTTAGGCCAAAGCATGTTATTTTTGTTTCACATCCATGTGGAAACCTCTAAAATTTTGAAAATTGATATTTTCATGGTTTTCACATGGTTAGTGAAACTGTGCGGGTAAACCATGCACTATGCCCATTCCTACAGATACCCGTGCATGGTTCACGCACAGTTTGAAAAATTGTGCTGCCCAAACCATTTGAAACTATTATTTTGGGTAAATTTTATAATTTCAAATCAAATTAAATTCTATTTTAACCTAAATTAACTATTTTATCTCCTGTATAGTTTCTTATATGTTTGAATTGTTCCTTGGCTGACTATCGTTGGATTTGAGATAACTTTATCATCTGATCTTGGAATCAAGATCTGTCAGAAGCATCAGATCCATCTTGGTGAGTTATAATTTTATTTTGTTCCATTACCAATTTATATCGGTATAAAACATATAGTTTAGGTGAAATATAATTTTCCCTATTATTAGGTTCTTCTTCCATTATTTTAATTTCTCCCTATCTAAGTCAAATTAAGAGTTGATATCGGATGAGCTATAAAATAAGGACATAAAGAAGGTGGTATCATGACTTTATCTTAATTTTAAGTAGTTTATGAATGTCATTTTGACATGAACCCATTTTTCAGGTGTTTCCTTAAATGATTTTAAACCTTTAATTAACTTTTTAGGCATGACATATTTAATTAAGAATACTTTCAATGAATGTTATACGTTTTGGAACTTGGTTTAGAAACACCCCTTGGGTGTGTTGGATATGTTGATAGACCACCATGGGTGGCTTGGCCTTGGACACACTTAGTTGTTCCTGTTTACCCTTGTCATGGGATATTTAAATTAAATTGATGATTGTAAATTGATTGGTGTTATTAATTGTAAATGAAATGGATTAAAGGTAAGGGATGAGATGACCTTGACCCTTGAACCTTATTATGAAATTACATGACTAAGCATAATTTACCTTTATTTTGATGTGACCTTGTGAGTTAAATGGAGATTATGACATGTAATAGTTTTTTAAGCATGAGATGTTAGTTTCTAATGAATTAACCATGTGAGTAAATTAAATTCCAGACCTTCTAGTCTTGTCCAATGAATTGAGTCACATTTTGTGGTGACACTGACTTGAAATGTTCTTAGTAATTACCATGACATGTTAAATGTAATCGATTAAATTATTTTTGGATTAAATGGTAATGAATGTGGATTTATTCGTTAAGTGACAAATGGATTCATATGAATAATTCCATAGAAATTCTCATTTGTCTTTTAGCATGTGTATGCTCGAGTGACACTTGGAATCCTAATATAGACTACCAAGTAAGTACTCAAAGGAGATTTGTCTCTTATTTTTTGAGTGATACATGGGTTCTTATGAGAATTTCATGGATAGAATCAAAGGGAATTTGACTATATCTCTGTGGGTGATACATGGGCTCACTTAGTGGATTTCCAAGGACGGAATGGAGTGGAAAAGAATTTATACCACACTTAGAGCAATACATGGGTTCTTGAAAGGTTCACCATTTATTGGATTATAGGGTGTCCGTTTATATTACAACTAGAGTGATACATGGATTCCAAATTAGGAATTCCATGGATGGGATTAGGTTAAAAATTTCTTATTGAATTAAAAGGTTTCTATGATTCATTTTCGAAGCCAAAGAATAAACTTGTATTTGGTATTTATATTACACTTTATGGATGGACTATATAGGAAACCCTAATCATGTTATCATGGGGGACACAGAGATACACACCGGGTCTCAAGACTTATTCTTTCAATAATAATTAAAGGTTAATTGAAAATTCTTATAAATGACAAAGGAATGACTGTTAAATTAGAGACTCACCTTTTAAAATGAAATTGGTTATAAATGGGAACCTATACATATATGATATTTAATTTTTATTACTTCATTTACTTATTATATTTTTTCTACACACTATTGTTATATATATTCACAAACTAATTGGAACCTGACCTTAGGTTGCTTCCTACTGGGATTATATATCACACCCTATTTGGGACACCGTTGGGTACCCAAATAAACTATGTAATTAAAGGTATAGATATGGGAATGAACCCCTCAATAGGTTCTTGATTGCTACTTAGGAGTAGGGGAGCATGTGATCGAGTTCAGGATCATGATGCTAGCTGGACAGTTTTGACCTTATTATACTTTTGTTCCATATGTCAGACACCTTATATATATTCATGTTTCAGATACTTTATTATATACATATTACATATATCATCATCATCATTGTGTATGAGATTCCTTTGTTTTTTCATCTATTCCTACTATTTATCTATTATCTGTATGTTTTACTATATATACTAATTGTATGCTATTGTATCTCTATTGTGATACACTCTGGTGATGATGGAATTGTCTCCCCATGGAAACACCTAGGTCTTTTCTAATAGTGGGTAGCATCTATAATTTTGGGATACGTTCTTGAGGCCATATGGACAACTGGGATCAAGGCACTGTTTAGTGGAATTCAAGTTTGGGACATTAAAAAGTGGTAACAAAGGCATTATTTCCTGGTTTGATTTTCTGTTACGAGACAATATAAAGGGATATGAAGGAAATAGAATTTGGTAATGAGATGTGCTAGGATTATCTATCTAGTGTATAGAAAAAAAATCCAAATTACCATGAATTAAATTGTTTTTTCTCGATTTTGACTATTACAATTGATTTTATTCCACTGTTGGGTGATGAAATAAAATTTTTATGTTAATATTAATGTTATTATGAATTATTTTTTGTTACAACCCAATGATATGAGGGTATTCCATCTCATTTATCATGCTAATAACCTTATAGAAATCAAATGACAAGCATTAAGACATTCTATTTAGGATGTATTATATGTTGCATATTGTTTTGATAGGTTTATAGATATTTTTACCTAATGTTATGATATAATTCTTAAACAAGTTATGGTGTGAATTCGATGGATGCTGAAATTTGGTTCTCGAGGAGTATGGACCCTCATGTATTGGAATTTATCGAACCATTGGTTCAACATTTTAAATTGAATTGTGATATAATTGTAAATGAAAAATGAATTCAAATGGAAAAAAGAAAAATGAATTCATACAGGAATGAAATGGGAACTGAAGTTTCTTATAGAACAGAACATAGCCCAGACCTGACCTTAGTAGTGGGTAGTAGGTGGTATCTCTTTCTTATATATGATCTTTACATCACCCATACATGACCCATAGAGTAGGAAGAGGATTATTTCATGCTTAAATTATTATTAGCATGCTTTCTGTGTTTACAACCTATGATAACATGTTTATTTATGATTTAAATATATAATTGGTTATAATTAAATGGGATCTAGTCTTAATTTGTAATGTTTATGGGCACTTTATAATTGGGGAAAGGTAATCTGTGTACTCAAAAAATCTCATAATCTTTACATATGTCCACATACCTTTGTTAAAATGTAAAATCTATTTAATTTTGGTCAAAAATTAGTTAGCCTCCTTATTACTGATTATACGTTTATCACCTAGGAATGGAGATCATGTGATTGGGCTAAAAAATACACAACTAGACCAAGTAGGTCAGTTTGATCATGCCTCTTTTGAGATAACCTATTATGGGTGTGTATAACCTTGATAATTAGAAAAATGATATAGGGTTACTTTCTAAAGGAGACAAGTTGGTTTATTAGGAACCTCGTAGGTTTCCTTTTCTTAAATAATTTTAAAGGATTTTATTTTAATAAATTTCATAATTATGACTAAATTTAAATAAATGGAAAATGATTTGAAAATGAAGTATGACTAAAATTTATTATTTTTCCATAACGTGTTCATTAAATTAGGTTCCAAGTGAGTTTGTTTTGTATTTGGTGATAAATTTTATATTTTAAATATTTGAAATGTTTAAATATTAAAGTTGAATAAGAGGAATGAATAAAAAATAGAACCTGAATTGGTATCATTCACTTAAACCCTTATTTAAGGGTAGTTTAAAATTTCTCTTGAGTTTCCTTAGAATGGAAATGTGGTTATTTTACACAGGTCATTTCTTTTTTATCAGTGGGTTAAGTGATAGTATCTTAAGCCTAGTTACTTTTTTAGGTGTGACCTCATTATGGGTTAAAGATTTATGTTTTTAAGGGGGCTATCCTGATGTAGGTATCACCCTTAGAGCTTATGTTCCTTGCTAAATACTCTGAGTTTATATTATTTGGTTCCATTTGGGTGTCTTTTTACCTAGTAGGACCCTTATCTTTTTAATGAAATTGTTGTTTGGATGGGTTTTCATTGTATATTTGACCCTTGTTATGGGTGTGAGCATTGGGTAATGCTCAGTTTCAGCAGGTTAGACATGCCTAGGTCATGGTCAACTGCTTAATAGGTCTGATGACCATCTTCTATTTTGTAGTGATGGACAATTTGGTATGTCGTCTTCCACGATAATGGTCATATGGGTAAATATGAATCTATTTTAAAAATATTTTACGAACTACATGATACTTGGATACAGAGGGAAGACATCCTATAGATAGTATTAGGGATGGTCGTCTTGTTTTTAAACCCTTGGGGTATTGTGCGTTCATATACTCAATACCTATCGAATTGCTAAATTACATAAACAACTAGTTGAGTTTGGTGAAATCATTGAGGTTTGTGCTATTAAGTGTGTAATCAAGTCAAATTCAGAGTGGAGTGACCTGGGCATTAAAGAAATAAAGATCAACCCAATTCTTGGGATGTTTTCTAAGAGAATTAGGTGTTTTGAAACACCGGTTAGGTTAGTTTTGGTTTTCATGAAAAATGCCTTGATGCTGTGAGTGTGACTCAAAGGAGTGTCACATGTATGTTTCTATTGAATTTTATCTAGCATTCTTATGATCAGTTGTTCTATCTTGTCTTTTAATGATGAGGACACTCCTAATGTGGGGAGAATCGCATCAGTTAAAATTTATATGTTATTACATGATTGGAAGAATGACGCTAATGTGGTTGGTGGGGTATGAAACCATTGTGGAACACCGTCAGTCATGGATAGAATTTGGTGGTAAGGCTTGAACAATCATGGGACGCCTTAGATGGTGAATGTGTGTCATCGGTTAATGACAGTTCATCGATAGGTGAAGCTGAGATTCTTTAAAAGGAATTAAAATAGTAATGGTTTGACTGATCTTCTTGCTAATATTTGGTGTCCTTTTAGTGTGACCATCATGTAATGTATATTGATGTCGTCCTAGATGCACTAAGAGACTGTATTTATTACACCACACTAATGTTTTAAAATCCATTGGGTTTGTCTGGGTGTGTTTCTCAATGTTTTCTACTAATGTGTGGTTCATATCAAGACATGGATAGTCCTGAGTGATACTTAGGTTCCCAAGTAGGGACTGCTTGGATGGACTCTTGGACCAGTCGTTTTCTTCTGAATTGACTACTAGGAGGATGCCGCTCTGGGTTCAATCAATGTTTTAAAGTGGTCTTCTAGACGTTGTATTGACATCTCACTTGTAAACATGGAGTATAGACTATATGGGGTTAGTTTCCTAGACTCCAGTCAAAATAATTTGAGGTTACTATGAACACATGTCAGACAACAAGGTGATGTTTAAAATGAGGGGAGTATTCCAATGGGATAGAGTTGGTTTTCCCTCGTTTTTTTAATAAATAATGAATTTTCTAAATGTTTGGGTGATGGTTTGACCAAGGAATGTCACTGGGAGTCGAGTATGGACTTTGGTGGATGTGTTCATGGTAAATTCATGATACCTTGGAATAATGTGTTGCGATTCATTTTGAAATGTGTCAATCATCTAGACTGAGTGCTCTAAGAATAACCAGTTGGGGTGGCTCGACTTGTTATCATTCTTATAAAATGTTTATAGTCATAAGAAACCAATTTAAACACATCACCAAGTGAAGGTGGGTGTGGTAAAAAGTTTGGCATCATCTTTCAAGAAATCTTGCGTGACCAATTTCAGTTGGATGATCAGGACTCAACTGATCCCTTATGGTGAGGTCCCTAATATGACCTCAGATGTAGTCAGGTTATCCTAGTTAAAGAATTTATTCTAGAAACATTGCTAGAATTCTTAGTGGTGTTCTTTGTAATGAAATTCTGAGGGAGGAAGTATTGTGGTTTAAAATTGGTCCCTATTGTGATAAAATCAATGGAGGTGAGAACCATTGGGTAGATGTTTAAAGAGACTATGATTTTATCATGTATCTAGTTAAATGGGCTCCCCAGTACTGATGGCTAGGTATGAAAAGAGTTCTAGATAGTTATTTCATGAGATGTTCCAACTGTCAGTAGGTTAGGGCGGAACTCTAGTGACCAGCTGAGATTTTATAGTATTTTCCCATTCCTAAGAGAAAATTTAATGACGTTGAAATGTATTTCGTGGTAGGTTTAATAAGGTTAAATCAAGGTAATGATGAAGTATGGGTTGTTGTTTACTGGCTCATGAATCCTTTTCATTTCCTACCAATCAAGGAGACTTTCAATATTGATGAGCTTGGGAAGTTTTTTATTGGTGAGATAGTAAAGATTTGTGGGGACTCGTGCACTATCGTTTAATATAGGTACACCAAATTTACCTTAATTTACTGAAAATAAATAAAAAGGGTGTGGGGTACTCAAGTGCTTTTTGAGTACATCATATCACCCTGAGACAAATGGTCAGTAAAAACACATGATTCAAGTACTTAAGGACATACTACAAGCATGCATCCTAGATTTCTGGGGTTCTTGGGAGAGGCATATACCCCTGAATTAATTCACCTAAAATAATAGATTTCAAGATACTATACATATGGTGCCTTGTGATGCATTTACGTTAGGCTATGTCGATCACCCCTGTGTTGGTTAGAGGCAGGATATGCAGTTATGCTTGGACCTTGTCTTGTTTAGGAGGCCACAAAGTAGGTGTAGTTGATTTGTAAGTAGATGGATAATGTGAAGTTGCATCATAAATCATATTATTAACAATATATAGGAACTATCAAGTACGAGGTCATGGATTAGGTTTTATTGCGTGTTTCATTGAGGCTAGGACATAGAAGGATCAAGAGACAAGGTAAGATTTCACTGAGATACAACAGGTTGTTTGAGATTCTGGAGTGAGTTGGATCAGTAGCCAATCAGTAGTAGTTAGCTCAAAGGTATCAGGCCATGCATGATGTCTTCCATGTATCTCATCTATGATGTAATTATTCATACCCATCTCATTCCATTCATCCTAAAGAAGTTGAGATTCAGGTAGATGAATCTTTTGAGGAGCATCCTATTCTTATTTTTTATTGTAGAATGAAGGTTCTTCATGGTTAGTTTGTTCCTTTAGTAGAATAGTTATGGAGGCCTAACTGAGTATAGTAAAAGACATATGAGTGGGTGGCTGATGTGTGATCTTAGTGTCCGAATTTGTTCTCAGATGAATCTTGACCACCATTGAGAGGCAATACAGGGACAAATTGATTTAAGGGGGTATGTATTTAAGAATAAGGTTCTTATTTGAGCTAAAAATCCTTTAAATTCAATCAATTTTCAGTTTAAATATTTAAATATGGTCTAGTATGAATTCCATTTGAGTTCATGGAGGTATCTAGGGAGTCTGGGGTAGGTATGGAGGTCGGAACCGAACCTTTGGGGGTCAAATAATCCCAGCACATAGTTATTTCAAACTATGAAGAGTAGGCCACATAGTTAGAATAAATCATAGAGGTTGGAAATTATAGAGATATAGACCACACAATTAGTCCAAACCATGCGATTTGGTATGCATGGCCATGTAGAAACCTATGCAATTTTGAAAATGGATATTTTCAAAGTTTACACACAGTTATTCAAACTATGAAGGTAAACCATGTTCTATGCCACTTCCGATAGATACCCGTGCATTTTTGGCACATGGTTTGACAAAATATGCAGCCTAAACTGTGAGAACCTATTATTTTGGGTAAATTTTATAATTTTAAATCAAATTCTATTCTATTTTAACCTAAATTCACTTTTTTTCTCTCACAAAAAACACCTCATATGTTTGGAGAGCTCCTTGGGTGACTATCCTTGGATTTAAGATAACTTTATAATCTAATATTGGAATCAAGATCAATCAGAAGCATCAGGTCTATTTCAGTGAGTCTTAATTACTTTTTTTCATTCCTCATTTAGTTTTGTATCAACTGTGCTATTTAGGTGAAAGATAATTTTCCCTATTATTAAGTTATTCATCCGTTCTTCAATTTTATCCTAATATAAGATGAATAAGGATATAATACTGGACAAGATATCAACTAAAAACCTATGGTAGGTGGTCTTGTGCCTTTTACTTAAAATCGAGTTGTTTGTGTATGTTGTTGTGTCATGTTCCCATTTTTCAGGCATCACCTTAAATGATTTTAAACCTTGAATAAAATTATTAGGCAAGGAATATTCAATTAAACAGAACTTTAATGAATGTTATAGTTTGTGGGAATTGATTTAGAAACACCACTTGGGTGGGTTGGATATATAAATGGACCACCATGGGTGGCTTGGCCTTGGACACCCTTAGGTGTGACTTTTTCCCCTTATCATGGGATTTTAAAATTATATTGATAATTGTAAATGGAATGGATTAAAGGTAAGGTATGGGACGACCTTGACCCTTGGACATTTTTATGAAATTAATTGATTAAGAATAATTAACCTTTATTTTGATGATCCCTTATGAGTTAAATGGATTTTATGCCATGTAACAGTTTTTTAATTATGAGATGCTAGTTTATAATGAATCTCCCATGTGAGTAAATTAAATGTCCAGCCTTATAAGATTGGAAAATGCTTTGAGTCTCTTTTTTATGTGAGTTTGACTTGAAATTCCATTGGTGATGAACTTTATATTTTTAAATATAATTGATTAAAATGTTTTTGATTAAATGGTATGTAATGTTGATATATGCATTGAGTGAAACATGGATTCAAATGGGGAAATCCATGTATAAATTAATTCATTTTTCACAATGATTATTCCCGAGTGAAACTTGGACTCCTAATTTGGTCTACCAAGGAAGGACTCATAGGGATTTTTCTCTTATATGCCAAGTGATACATGGGATCTTATGAAAATTCCATCAACAAAATCAAAGGGAATTTAACTATATCTCCATGGGTGATACTTGGGCTCCCATAGTGGACCACCAAGGTTGGAATCGAATGGCTATGACTTTATACCACACTTAGAATGATACCTAGGTTCTTGAGAGGTTCTCCATGGATGGGATTGTTGGGTGTCAGTTTATATTACACATGGAGTGATACATGGATTCAAAATTAGGTATTTCATGGATAAGATCAGGTTGTAAATTTATTATTGAATGAAATGGTTTATATGACATGTCTTCCAAACCAAATAACAAGCTTGGATTTGGTATTTGTATTGAAATTTATGGATGTCATGTTTAGGCATCCTTGATCAAGTTATCATGGAGGACATCGGGATATACACCATGTCTCAATATTTAATGTTTAAATTATAATGAATGGGAAATTAAACATGATTACAAATTATAAAGGCCTGAATGGTAAATTAGCAACTTTAATTTTAAATAAAGTTGGTTATAAATGAGAACCTAAACTTTTAGGAAAATTATTTTTGATTACTTCCTTTACTTGTTATATTTTTCTTGCACACTGTAGTTATATATATATTCACTGACTGATTGAAACCTCACATTGGGTGCTTTCCCATTGGGATTATATCTCACACCATGTTTGGACTGCCTTTGGGTACCCAGACAGACTATATGATCGTAAGTATTTATAAGGGAAAGTTACCTTCTATATGTTATTGATTGCTGCTTAAGAGCAGTGGAGCATGGGACCGAGCTGAGGCTCGCTATGCTAGATGATTTTTTTTCCTTTTATTTACTTTTGTTCTAGGTGTTTTAAACCTTCTATGTATACATTTTTTGAATGATTTATTAGAGACATATGATATATATCATCATCATCATTGTGTATGAGCTTCCTTTAGTTTTTTATCTATTCTTTCTGTTGATCTATTATCTATATGTTTTACTGCTTCCACTACTTGAATGATACTGTATCTCTATTATTCTACACTCTAGTGAAGAGGGAATTGTCTCCCCATATACACACCTAGGCCCTTTCTTCTAGTCGATATCCTCTAGAATTTGGGGAGATGCACTTGAGGCCATGCGGCCAACCAGGCTTGGGGCATTGTTTAGTGTAATCAGGGTTTGGGAAGTTATAGGGATATAGATTTCTAAAGGGAGAAAAGTCCCTTTTACCCAAATTAAAAGGGGCTTCATAGTTTTTTTTTAAAAAAGTGACTATTCTATGCACTAAAACACCACCACATGATTTAACCAAATGTGCATCCTAGATATTTTCCCCAAAATTCAGGGCTTTAGGATCTGAACAAGTCCCAAAAATCCTCATAACTCCCATGATCTCATTTGAAACTCCAATAAAGATGAAATTTAAAAATTACATAGAAATAAAAAGGTTTCTTACCTCATATAAAAGTTGATTTATTACAATTTTTTATCCAGACTTAGCCATTTTTCTGCTTCATCTCAAAGTCATATGAGATTGCTTCTCAAAGTCCTATGGGCTTCCAACTCCAGTTCTAAAATTTCATCCCAAGCCAAAACCACTTAAAATCATCTCTAAATATTCTTATCCACTCAAAAATAATCAAAAATAATCATATAATTTCCATAAATTAGGATTGTAACTCATTATTATAGAAACGTCAATGAACAACCCTCTTCGAATGATTTCTTGCATTTACAAGCTAGAATTTCATCTCCTTTTAATCCAGACATTGTAAGATTACCTTGAAACATGATATGAAAATTTTCACTTCTTACATCAATACCTACCACTCACTTAAAGAAAAACATAAATAATCCTTACTTGTAATTTTTTGTGTCTTCAATCTGTTCAAGTAATAATTCTATGTTATAACCGTAATACATTTACCATTTATCATGGAAACTCTTTCATTAATTCTCCAAAAATCATCCAACACATAATGAAATTACTTTGAACCATAAAGGTATCTCAAATTATAGAAAAATAATACAATTAAATCCAATGGGTGCCTCATAACTGAATAGAATCGAAGTACATTATGCCACAATGCAGTATCATGGATCTTGATGGGTCAATTTTCAAAATATCAAGCATGTTTGGTATAAATTTAAAAAGGTGAATGTATAAAATGAAATTTGGGATATTTTATTAAATAAAATTGTAAAACATTTATAATAATACATTATATGAGGTACATAGAATGATCATAGGAATATATCTAATCCCAACCATTGATGGAAAGGTTGGAAGCTTGAAGAATTTATAAAAAATTATCATTATAATTCTAAAAAAGTAGAGGAACATTTCATATCATGTATTTATAGAGTAAAGGAGATATAATAAGGGTATATAAGTCTTAAAAAATATTATTTCCATTGAATAAAGAAGGATCAAAGGAAATATATCATTATTACTACTCCCGACAATTGAATAATAAAAATAAGTGTAACAAGAATAATTTCATTATTGAATTATTCTTACGTAAGAAGTGATTCTGTTGTATTTTATTTTAAGTAAAATATTAAAATCTCACATTGAGAAGTTGATTTCATTTTTCTTTTATGAGGAAGAGAGTGGTGAATATGATTCTAATAAAGCATCTATTTAGGAGTTTTTAATGTATGGATTTTTAGTGCCTTATAGGGATGTATAATAGACCTTCAAGTTTATAAGTTGGTGAAGAAACCCTCAAATATATAAATTGAATTTTCCATCAAAAATAAATGTGTGAAATATAATAAGTGATAGTGTTCTTTGGCTCAATGATGATTCTTTATTAAACCTTATATGGGTTTTGTCCCTTGAAAAAAAGTGACAGTGACTTAAAAGCATGTTTCCAACAAATAATTCATGATAGTGGATTCTAGTACATTGACACATTTTCATGTGTATACTCCTTATATTATCCCTTTGTGTTGAACCAAGTAAAATACTTGTGTTCTTGTGCATTACTTTCCTTCATATGTGTTTTATATTTAGTGTGATCAGCGATGATATAAAGTGATATTGAACACATTTTGTTAAATGAGGGAACAAAATATTTATAGGTAAGGGACTTAAAAAAACAAAAGTTTTAATATGTTTTTCACCATGATTCACCTCCCCCTCCTTAGGGTTATTAATTTTAGATTGTTCCTAAAAATTATGATCATTATCATTTTGATATATTTCATATTATTATTATTATTATTAATGTGATATAAATTTGTATATTATTATGGTTTGATAGAAAATTTTTGTAAGGTATTATTAACCAATGTGTTTATATTAATATTGTGTAAATATTATTATTATTATTATTATTATTATTATTGTTTATTTAAATATGTCATGAACCATCCTAGATAACCTGCTAAATCGATAGCTGAATCAATCCCATCATGTCCTGAAGGGAATTCCCAAACCCCACAGCCTAATGACTAGTGCATGGATATAAAAAAACAATCAAGATGGAATGATTTCTATAAAATAAAAACTCAACACAAAATTGAAGTAGATATAAATAAAGAAAAATTTGGTATACCAAACACTCATCAAGAGAAAAGTACCACAATAAAACAAGTACATGTCCAAAAAAATGGCTCATCAACCTAGGTCGTCACATAAACCATCAAACAAATCATCACCAGATATCCTTGTAACAAGTTCATCACAAACTCCATTGGTCACCGCCAACTCCCAAGGTCCCACCAAGCAAGAAAAACCTTCGACTTCAAGCAGTTCATTCCCTTTTCCTGAACATACCCTAAGAAACTCTACAAATTCCCAATGCAAAACGTAGGGTTTGAGAAACACTAGCCAATAAGATCTCACAAAATATTCCATAAGGATTCTATATAAAAAAATAAAACACGATTAATTTTAAATAAAATATGGCATAGTAATTTTTTTAGAATAAATAAAAAAACATGTTTTCAAATCATTTCAATGGAAAGTATAAAATAGGTACAAAAGTGTATTCCCATTATAACAAGCATGAATAAGAATTTCATAAACATGGGAATATATAAATAAATTTTCATCATAGAACTATGGTAAAGAGTCTTAAGGTTAAATTATTATAAGTATTCTCACATATCTTAGTGAAATATTGCTCCTTGTGTGGACACATACTTTGATCACTGAACTAGGGGGAATAGTATAACACCTCAAAGAATGAACTCTCTATCCACATCATATTTTAGTGAGGGTTTTCATCATCAATATATTTCCAGGTAGGGATAATACATTCCTAACATGTGTTCTCCCCACATATCTACCAAATATCCCATGTGTTTCAATGGAAATTACACATATAATGGGATATATTTTATTTTAATCGATCTCAAGTCATTTTAATAAATCATTTCAAAATTTCCCTAAGTTTGGGTTTTCATACATGCCCTTTTATTTCAAAAACCAAAATAAAATGGTTTTCAACAAAAATCATTCCTTTAAAAAATTCATTTCATCTCAAACAATAAATGATTTCATGTAATCTTTTCTCAATAAATAATCATCAAAGTCTTTCATCAAACCATTTATCCATTTCAAATCAATTTTTTAGAAATTGTCACTTTAGTTGAAAATCCATAATCAAATAGGTTCAACACACCCAAGCCATTTTGAAAATATCAATCAAGAATTTCAATTAATTCTTTAAAAATGGTATAGAAATCCATTTCAAATAAATAAAGAAACAAAGGTTTCTATTGATATTAACTTCATTGCGTACCAATATACTTCAATCAATGAATCATCAAACACCCAACATCGGATCCCCAGTGGAGAGTTAAAGGGATAGAAACAACCAAGGAAGATTCCCAAAACCATAAATCACCAAATCATGATATGGATCCATTTATGACATAAGGATCCACCACTATCAATGAATGAGAGTGATGAGGAAATGATAATTAATTATAAAAACTAGATTACACGTACCAGAAGAGACATAACACTTCAAATTGAACATTGATCCAATAATAATCAAAGTTGGAAGGGACAAATTTTCCTCTAAAGAATCTCCAAAGCCTTTTGGGTTTAATAAGGGTTAAGGGAGAAGTGTTTAGAAATAAAATAGAGATTAATAGGATTAAAATTATGATACTACATTGGGTTTAATCACCCAGATCAACATCACTTGCTTGACACTGGCTCCCACCAACTTGTCGGTGGCACCAAGAAGAATGCCTATAGGATTCAAAACCCAATTGGGAGGCTGGTGGAATTATTATAGGAATCCCCTATTGTTATACTTCCACAAGCTAGTCAGTGAACCTCACTGGCTAGTCGGTGGACCTCCTATATCCTTCTTGGCTATAATCCCACTCCAAACTTAAGTCATCCTCCTAAGAAATCTCTCAACCTCTCTAATAAGAAAAATGACTCACTCCAAACCCCTTATAAGGTTTAAACAAGTAGAAAACACTAAAGAATCAATGGTAACAACCAGAGATCAACATGAAAAAATACAATAAAAAATAAACCAAGGATTTTAAATGAAAGTAGGTATTGGGATGTTACAAAATGTGTGTGTTAATGATGATTTTTACTCCAGTGTCCAAATTTGATGAATGAATAGTCGAAATTTTTCATTTTCCAAATTGATCACACTAGTGATATTTTTGAGGTCAATAAAGCTCATTTTAGCAATGTTGTTTGGTATTTTAAATTATTAGGCACCGAGATCATTAGTGACACAACTATTGGAAATTTTAAAATCATAAACTTCACTTGTTTTTTGAGGGGACTTCTATATTTTGACTATTTGTATTATAGTATACATACCTTGTAATTTGGAGAGTGATATTTGAGGTGAGATCCAAGATGAAATACTATAATGAGTTATAATTATTAATATTATTCATGGATTATTGAAATTAAATAGGTTTTTTCATAGTATCATATGACACTTTGAGAATAAAATAGTTTATTATTTTATGTTTGACCTAGTTTTTCCATAGGTGGGTTTGGTTGGTGAATACATGACTATATATTATGATATCAGTCAATCACATATTCTTTATTGAATGGTTTGTGATTTATTTTATAATTTTATTTTGAAGATAATTTTTAGATCTCACATTGGATTTTTCCACCAAACTAGGTGCGATATTGATGAAATTGAGTTGTTTCATATCTATTATAAACACATGTCACAAAAAAAAGGGAAGTAGAGACAGTTATTTCATGAATTGGTAGTGGTTTAAACTACCACCTAATAATATAGTCATGGTCTCCAAAACTTCCATGTATTGCACAAGAGGTAGTCATTTAGCAACGATTTCTTTAATTTTTTGGTTCTTTTGGCATGTTTTGTTTTTGGATCATTTAGCAACAGTTTCATTTTTATTTAGTGGTGGTTTTATTTTAAAAATAACTAGAAAAAATAGATTACATGAAAGTAAATCCCGCTAAATATATTAGCGGTAGTTATGTCTACTGTTAATTAAGCATAACCACTGCTAGATATAATTTCAATTAATCTAATTAGAAAAGGTTACTAAAAACTACCACTAAATATTAAAATTATATTTTTTGTAATATATTTTATAAAAAACTGTAAATATAAAAAAAAGTACATGAAATAACAAAAAAATATAAATATATGATAAAACCATCATACATACATCATACATCCACTGTCATATGTACAAACTGTTGTACATCTCGAACCTCTCGTTGTTTGATTTTCATGATCACAATCACTTTCTTTTTTATCTAACATTGTGTTTTAAGTGTTTGTGTTGATAGGCATTTGATTGCCAAGAAGTTGACCAAGGAAGAGGCAGAAATGGACTGAAATTCAGTCCACCGGCCGACCGGTGGCTTCACCACCGGCCAGCCGGTGGCACCCAGACTCAAGGGGTAGCTACTGCCTCCCCACCGGTCGACCGGTGGCTCTGCCACCGGTCGACCTGTGGCACCCAGCACAAATAGTGAGACCTACTGTCTTTCCACCGGCCAGCCGGTGGCTCCTCACCGGTCGACCGGTGGAGCCTGGATCAAGACTCTTCTTCTCTACCAAGGCACCGGCCAGCCGGTGGAGATGTACCGGTCGACCGGTGGCCCCTGGACCAGACTTCTCCTCCACTGCCAAGGCACCGGCCAGCCGGTGGAGCTGTACCGGCCAGCCGGTAGCACTGGTCAAACTAGCCGTTGGCTTTGACCAGTCAACTCCAAAAGCCTCCCAACGGCTCCGAGGCCTTTTCCAACGGCTCCAAAGTCCTCCAACGGATACTTGAAGGTTCCTAGCCTATAAATAAAGGCCTAGGAAGCCCCGGAACAATATACAAGCCACCGGACACATTTTTACATCTTTGGCGAAGCTCCGGCGGATTGTTCCAAGGAATCCTCAAGTGCTCCAACCATCTTCCAATCCAAGGAGCACCTCAAGAAGCTTGGGAGAGCATGCAACATCAACTCCAATCAACCATTGGCGCCCAAGTCTTCCTCAATTACGGGTTTTATTGTTTTATTTATTTTGAGCTTAAATTTGGGTTTGTGCCTACAAACCCCAACCCTTTTCTCAACCTCCCTTTCTTTTGGGTTTCACACCACCACTAAGGTGTGAAGAGGTTGTCAAGCCTTACCTTGTAAAAGGGCTTGAGATCGGTGAGCTAGCCTTCACCCGTAAAAAGGCTAGTGGGTTATTGCTAAACCATTAAAAGCAATTGGGTTCTTGCTAAACCAATAAAAGCAAGCTGTAATAGGTCCTAGTGCTACCTCAAAGCCTAGTGGGTTTCTTGCTATAACCATTGAAAAGCAAGCGGTAGAATCTCTCAACGGTTGAGTTGGGAGCGGAGACGTAGGCCGGGTTTTTGGCCGAACTCCGTTATCAATTTGCGTGTCTTGCCTCTTTATTTCCGCTGCACTTTACTTTGATTTTTAATTTGTTTTTTTTTTTAAAAGGCAATTCACCCCCCTCTTGCCATCATTCCTTGGGGTGTTCTTCCGACCCAACAATTGGTATCAAAGGACGTATTTAAAGATCCTTTTTGATGGCTTCTACCGCTTCAACCTCTTACGCCCCCGAAGGTTTTTCTTTGGATCGTGCTCCATTCTTTGATGGAGCCGATTATTCTTTTTGGAAAACCCGCATGACTACATTTCTTAAAAGCATTCGTTATCCTATTTTTAAAATTGTTATGCATGGTTATTCACTTTCTACTCCCGATGAATCTAAATGGACCCCCGTAGACATTGCAAATTTCGAGCTTGATGGCAAAGCCATGAATGCTCTACATTGTGGGTTAGATCGTAATGTTTTTGATTGTATTTCTTCTTGCACATCTTCGCATGATATTTGGAAATTTTTAGAACTAACCTATGAAGGTACTAGCGAGGCTCCAAAGCAAGAATCCGATCAAAAGCAAGAACCCGATGCAAAATCCGTACCCAATTGCCCACTCCACAAGAAAAGGGCCAAGAAAAAGGAGAAGAAGAAGGCTTCAAAGGAAACATGGAGTGATAGCTCCACCTCTTCATTCTCCTCCTTCTCCTCGAGCGACCAAGGTAAAAAATGCCTAATGGCAAAACATGAGGTATCTTCCTCCTCTTCCTCTTCTTCCTCCTCTTGCTCTTCAAATTCCAATTCTTTAAATCATTTATCTTATGAAGAACTCTCATTTGCTAGAGACCAATTAGAAAAAGGTTTTCATGAATTATCTTCAAAATTTGTTTCTTTAAAAAAGTCTTTCAAAAAACTTTCCTCCGAAAAAGACCAACTTCTCAAAGAGAAGGAGGAACTCTCCCTTAAAATCCAAAATTTTCCAAATGTTGATTCCATGGAATCAACCATCAAAGACCATAGAGAGACCCTAGCCAAGTTCACCCAAGGTGAACAAAATTTGAACAATTTGATTGGTTCACAAAGGGTTTCCCGAACCACCAATGGACTTGGCTATACCAACCAAGCCTCCTCCTCCCATGCACCCACTGTTTTTGTAAGGGGGAGCTCTTGCTTTAAATTTTGTAACTATTGCAAAAAACCCGGGCATCTCATTTATGAATGTAATTGTAAAAACGCCCGGTACGGCCAACCCAAACCGATTTTCTATTCCGATGAATTCTATAGGAGAAGACCCGCTATGAGACAAGTATGGATTGAAAAATCCCTTCTAGCGAGTCTCTCCGGGCATAAAATTGTTTCTTTTCAAAATCCCTCTCCCCGGTGATTCATTGTTTTTATTTAGGGGGAGTTAGGATCTTTTAAGCTTTTTTTGTGTTTTCAAAATTTTTCATTTCATTTTCAACTCTTGGTTTCAATTCTTTCAATTCAAAATTTTCTATTAAATTTTCTTTTCTAAATTTCCATCAGTTGGTATCGATTTTTTTTTAATTCAAAACTTTCAATTCAAATTGTTCTTCAATTTTTGATTCAAACTTTCAAAAATTTCATTTGGTTTCAAATTTCAAATTTCAATTGGTTTTGATTCAAAACTTTCAATTCAAACTGTTATTCAAATTTTTCAATTCAATTTTTCATTTCAAAATTTTCAACAATTGATATCATTTTCAATTGATTTAAAATCTCGTTTTTTATTACTTCCCTCAATCAAGTTTTATGCCCCACTCTATTTTGATAATCACAAAGGGGGAGAATTTCTTGATTGATTGGGGGAGAAACTTTTTTGATCATGCTTTGCTTTACATTTCATTTTATTTAAGCATTCCTTTCAATTCATGTTTTTACTTTAATTGTTTAAGTGATTGTGATCATCAAAATAGGGGGAGATTGTTGTACATCTCGAACCTCTCGTTGTTTGATTTTCATGATCACAATCACTTTCTTTTTTATCTAACATTGTGTTTTAAGTGTTTGTGTTGATAGGCATTTGATTGCCAAGAAGTTGACCAAGGAAGAGGCAGAAATGGACTGAAATTCAGTCCACCGGCCGACCGGTGGCTTCACCACCGGCCAGCCGGTGGCACCCAGACTCAAGGGGTAGCTACTGCCTCCCCACCGGTCGACCGGTGGCTCTGCCACCGGTCGACCTGTGGCACCCAGCACAAATAGTGAGACCTACTGTCTTTCCACCGGCCAGCCGGTGGCTCCTCACCGGTCGACCGGTGGAGCCTGGATCAAGACTCTTCTTCTCTACCAAGGCACCGGCCAGCCGGTGGAGATGTACCGGTCGACCGGTGGCCCCTGGACCAGACTTCTCCTCCACTGCCAAGGCACCGGCCAGCCGGTGGAGCTGTACCGGCCAGCCGGTAGCACTGGTCAAACTAGCCGTTGGCTTTGACCAGTCAACTCCAAAAGCCTCCCAACGGCTCCGAGGCCTTTTCCAACGGCTCCAAAGTCCTCCAACGGATACTTGAAGGTTCCTAGCCTATAAATAAAGGCCTAGGAAGCCCCGGAACAATATACAAGCCACCGGACACATTTTTACATCTTTGGCGAAGCTCCGGCGGATTGTTCCAAGGAATCCTCAAGTGCTCCAACCATCTTCCAATCCAAGGAGCACCTCAAGAAGCTTGGGAGAGCATGCAACATCAACTCCAATCAACCATTGGCGCCCAAGTCTTCCTCAATTACGGGTTTTATTGTTTTATTTATTTTGAGCTTAAATTTGGGTTTGTGCCTACAAACCCCAACCCTTTTCTCAACCTCCCTTTCTTTTGGGTTTCACACCACCACTAAGGTGTGAAGAGGTTGTCAAGCCTTACCTTGTAAAAGGGCTTGAGATCGGTGAGCTAGCCTTCACCCGTAAAAAGGCTAGTGGGTTATTGCTAAACCATTAAAAGCAATTGGGTTCTTGCTAAACCAATAAAAGCAAGCTGTAATAGGTCCTAGTGCTACCTCAAAGCCTAGTGGGTTTCTTGCTATAACCATTGAAAAGCAAGCGGTAGAATCTCTCAACGGTTGAGTTGGGAGCGGAGACGTAGGCCGGGTTTTTGGCCGAACTCCGTTATCAATTTGCGTGTCTTGCCTCTTTATTTCCGCTGCACTTTACTTTGATTTTTAATTTGTTTTTTTTTTTAAAAGGCAATTCACCCCCCTCTTGCCATCATTCCTTGGGGTGTTCTTCCGACCCAACAATTGGTATCAAAGGACGTATTTGAATAATTCCCTAACCGGTTTCAAATTAAAGATCCTTTTTTCTATGGGTTTGAAAATTCCATGCACTTTTTAGTGTTTTAAAACACTAAATACACATTTAAATTTTTCTAGGGAAAAACATTACTCTAAATGACATGCTTTTAGTTCCTAAATTTCAAAATTAAATATACGGTAATTTTCATTTGATTTTAGGGAAATACGACATAATTTTCCTTATTTTGACCCCCAACACATGTTTTTAAAGGCTTTTGTACCTTTAAGAAGTGTTAACCAACTCAATCTAACCACAATGCACATCGTATTGATGTTTTTTCTATCCATACACATCAAAAAAATACACAATGGTGGTTTTACCGTGATTTCACCTCAAACTGAGTTTGTTTTCTATGATTTTGACAATTCTGCACAATTTTTTGTGTTTTAAAACACTAAAAATGCATTTATTTCCATCTCAGGAAAACAGTAACTCAGAATGATGTTCTTTCAGTTACTAAATTTGAATAATAAATTTACAGTCATTGTACTCTAATTCTAGGGATATATGAAATATTTTTATTAGTTTTTACCCCCAACAAGTGTTTTAAAAGGCTTTAGTAACCTTTAAAAAGTGTTTACCGAGTCATTCCAAGCACACTACATGTCAGATTGATGTTTTATCTATGCTTACACATAAAAAATAAAAAAATGGTTTTCTCAGGGTTCTATGTCAATCTAAGGTTGTTTACTGTGTTTTTTAGCATTCCACATATGTTTCAGTGTTTTAAAATAATAAAAATGTGTTTATGTCCATCCTAGGAAAATCATAACTTGGAATGATGTGTCATGAGTTCCTGCATTTAAAAATTAAATATATGGTATTTTTTCTCTAATTTCAATACAATCCAATATTTTTTTTCTATATTGACCCTAACACGTGTTTTAAAGGCTTTTATACCTTTAAGAAGTGTTTACAGTGTTATTTCAATCACACCATACATCGTATTGATGTGTTATATGAATGTACACATAAAAAATAACACAAAAGTGTTTTTACCATGATTTAATGTTAATCTAAGGTCTTTTTCTATGTTTTTTTACCATTCCATGCATGTTTTGGAGTTTAAAAAAAACTAAACATGCATTTACAACCATATCGAGAAAACCATAACTCAGAATGATGTGTTGTTGGTTATAAAATTAAAAAATTCAATTTACAATCATTTATATGTTATTTTAGGGAAATATTATGTTGTTTTCCTAGTTTTGACCCCATAACACATGTTTTTAAAGGCTTTTTTTCCCTTTAAGAAGTGTTTACCAAGTCATTCTGACTACACTACATGTCGAATTAACATGTTGTTTATGTTTACATGTCAAAAGTAACTCAACAGTGTTTTAACCATGATTTTGTGTCAATCTGAGTTAATTTTATATGGTCTTGATCATTCCATGTACGTTTTAGTGTTTTAAGACACTAAAAACATTTTTATAGGAATCCCAGGAAAACCGTAACATTGAATGATGTGTCATTAGTTCCTAGATTTCAAAAACAAATCTATTGTTAGTTTCCTACTATTTTAGGGAAATAAGATGTCATTTTCTCAGTTTGACCCCTAATTCACATTTTTAAAGTCTTTTGTAACTTTAAGAAGTGTTTATCAAGTCAAAATCTAGAAGACAAGCACAAATTATTTTTAAAATTATGGATAATGATCTGTAATTTATTTTTGACTTGTAGGAATCAACCACATGTCAATTCGACACAAGATGTTGTTGGTATGACACAAAATTTGTATTTTCTATTGAAAAGTTTTATTTTAGTTTTATTTATGGATTTTGTATGTGTTCTTTGAAAAAGTGTGAATGATCTATGAAATTTAGAATTTACCTCAACAATATGAGATATAAGGCTAGAAATTTTCTCAAGGATTGTGCTGGTCTTCCACCGAAATACATAAACCAAATCATTTTCCATTTCTGAATACCACTAATACTGTGTTTTCCTATAAGATTCTTGTTCTTTCACTTTTTCTGTCAATCTTATAATTTCTATTTGTGATTCCCTATAAATAAAACTACTTGAACCCCAACTGGGTGTATCATTAATGGATGATGATTCCCTACCAAATATAGTTGATGGAGTAGGACTTGAACCCATCTTCTATACACGTATATGACGCCCCTTCCCTAAAATTATTGCAACTTCATCATTCTGGGAAACTGATGATGATTTTGAAGTGTTCGCATCCTACAACTCATAAATTTTAACCTGTTAATAAAGAAATATTTACAATTATTTTTTAAAAAATCCAAAATTCATAATATTATATAATTAATAAATTTTTAGTTACTATTTATTATTATTTCATTACTATAAAAACATAATAATGAAAAATATATTATAAAAACACACATGCCTTAAACCCAATAAATCAGGGTAAGCTAGATGCATCAAATAACACCAAATTAAAATCATTTGATCCATGTATTCATCCCCATATAATTGGGTTTGAGGATTTTTATTTGTTCTAATATATATTTTCATTATTTTGTTTTTATAGTTATGAAATAACATGAAATGGTAATGAAAATTACATTCTCTAGTGTCTTTGGGGTGTCATTTACAAAACTGTCATTGGGTTTCCTATGAAAATTAAACCACATGAATTCATTATCCTTTATAAAAAATATAAACAGGTTATCAAAAAAATTTACTTATAATAAAACTATATAAATAATGATAAATAAAATAAAACCAAATTTTTTCGTTTTATCGAAAAACTATGAGACCCAAAGATGTGAAGAATGACTTGCTTCTCACAATTCATAATATTTTTTAAAATAATTTCTATAAAAAATAACAACATTAATAAAAATTAAAATTTTATAGTGTTTATGTTCCTAAGATACTGTAAAATATGCAATTACCTCATGAGATACATCACTATTAATATTAACAATGAGCTTTCATTGCTCACGAGAAATGCCTTCAAGTACTTTCTCATACATATTTCATGATCTTAGAGATGTTTCATTAAAATAATTCTTTAATCATCATTTAAAATATCCTAATTTCTTGCCCAAAATTTTTAAAGCCCATCGGCGTGAAATGGAGTTAGGTTCATCAAAATGAAAAAACATCTAGAAATAAAAAACATAATAATTTATAAGTATATTAAAAAATTTTACTCATGTCTTTTAAATTAGTTATCAAGGAATATTATATTAATATTAACTTTAATTTAGTATCAAAGACTTCCTTTTTTCAAGCTATATTAATATGCCTCAAATTTTTATAATTAATTGGAAATATCACCATCTCGTAAGAAAGCTGCCCAAGAAACAACCAATAGTTTGAGAAGTGTCATAGATAGGCACCCCAAACTCATCTAAGGGAATGATAATCATGATTTACTTTAGGTATCATACATACAATGCATTAATATTTGTATCCCTTCTATTTTTTTCTTTATCTATTTGACAAATTCATTAAAAAATTAATAAAATATATAGTTATTTTAATTACATACAAACCAGTAACAATAACTCACCAATATCCCATAGATGGAAGGGGTGAAAAACTACTCCATCATTGGAGTTGAATCAGGAAGCAGGTGACCAATGACATCTGGGGGAACATATGTCTCTTTAGTATTCTTGGATACAAAGGAATCACTCAGATCCACATAAGCTGACGGTAGTGGTGGTGTGCTATGAGATACTAATCGACTAGGGTGATGAAATTTTCTCTCTCGAAATTCCTTCAATTCAAAAGGTTCAAGTTTATTAAATGTATAAAAAATAAAAAACTGACATATTTTTACAAAAAAAATAGAACATTTAATATATGTATGAACCACTTATCAATTTGAAATAGTAATATATTTTCATTACCAATTTATACATTCAATTATATATATCTTCATTATCTTCATTATTATCAATCTCCATTGTGATTAGTCCTTCATTTTCACCCTCTCTTATAAGTTCTATTATTTCGATATTATTAGGAAAAAACTATTCATTGTTTTATGGTTGATGAGGTTCACCATCACAAAGTAACAATTGATTTTCATCACCCATATCATATAAGTCACTCTGATTTAAGTATACAACAACCCTCCAACAATCATATATTTCATCATCCACATAATAAAACATCTTATGTTATGAATCCAATATAAACAGATCATTCCCTTCATTCTCACTAGTATGGATCAAGTGAGATAAGTTTACAAAAGTAAAATGTAACCAAATTTTCATTATACCACTATCAGTGTTAACCCACATTCATTTGAATAAGACAACAGAAAAATTACCATGATAATTTAATTAAATTATATCATTCATCTTTCCATAGTATTCTAACTCTGAAAGTATATATACACCACTATTTTGAGTTTTCAAGTCTTCTTCATGATAAATTATATGAAACCTGAAGCCATGAATATTGTGTGTATCAAATCTCTTAGCCTTCCTTATAGGACGTCAAACCAAAAAATTAAAATCATTTGATATTTCAGCTTGATTCTCAACATTTATTATATAGAAAAAAATATTTAAGGTGTTACTTTTAACATAGACAAAATAAATACACATTAATAACATGAATATGATTATATACTTACTTCATAGGCGAACCATTATAAAATCACTTTATTAATATCTTTTGTTAATTCCAACTCATTTCAAGCTCGACCCCTTAGTCCCATATTTACTTATAATTGAAATTATTCAATAAATGGATCTTCAATAATACTATTGAGTGTCACATATCTATTTTATTATTCTATATACAATTCAATTAGTATAAAATTTGACCGCTTTCCAATTGGTCATTCAACAGTTGAAAATATCGATGATTGGTTTTCAGAATAAGAATTAGTTAACATGTCATTAACACTTCCAACCTGATTGGATCTAGTCTCAATCCCATCCAAATACCTATAAAAAAAAGGAAATCACTCTTGGGCTATGTAACCTTCAAAAATTGAGCCATTTTGTTGAGCCTTATTCATCACATATGATTTAAATTGACCTAAGTACCTAATGAAAAAATGGGAAACATATTAATAAAATTTATTCAATGATTTGATAAAATATAATTCACCAATAAAAATAAAAATAATATCAATGTACCTCTCAATTGGAAACATCCATTGATAGTGTACTGGTCCAATATGTTTATATTATTCAACCAAATGAATAGTGAAATGAATCATGATTGTGAAGAATGAAGTGGGAAATAATATCTCTTATTGAAAAAGTTTCAAAACAATTCTTTCTTGAAGTTTATTAAGCTCATTCAAGTTTAGAGTTTTTCCAAAAATATCTTTGAAAAAGGTATAAAAATAAATTAGAACCAAATCGACTTTTTCAAGAAATGTATTACAAAATGCCAATGGAATCAAATGCATTATCAGAATATACGAGTTATGAATTTTCAATTCATGTAACTTTAGATGTTTTAAGTTAACACACCTTGATATATAACTTGAATATCCATACAGTAATTTTATATTATTTAAATTTTGAAGGAATACATCTTTCTCATGTTTTTTCATTATAAAAATTGCTGAAGGATACTTTCCATGCTCATTTTCCCACAAAAAATGATTTATATTCATTGACACCAAATCCTTATGAGCATTAAGGTGATCATTTCATTTACCCTTATCATTAAGCAATGTAAAAATTACATTGTCACAGATACTCTTCTTAATATACATTATGTCAAGATTATGATATATCAAATTAAACTCCCAATGAGGAAGTTTAAAAAATATACTCCTTTTATTCCATTGTTGTGTTCTAATTGCTTCAGATACTGTACCTTGTACCCTTTACCCATTCTTTAAACTGATGACATTTTCCAAATTCTTCAGTGAAATTAATTAATTGTCCCAACATTTTTTTAAAAATTTAACAACTTTGGTGGTTTTCTCAATTCAATATCTCCATTGAATCATGCCTTGTTAAACCTAAATTTATGAGAAGCATCAAGATATCGACGATGAAGCATAAAACACCATTTTATTATATGAGGTAATCATTGAGGTTCAAAATAAAAATTAAAAACTAGATAATCCAAACTAGTATGAGTGTTCCAACTAGATAAATTTACTATTCCAAGAAAATAACTAATTTTCAACATTAAAGAAGCATGAATTTTGAATAGTTGTCTCATTGAAGCATCATATGTTTCTACGACATATCCTATAATTCTCTAAATTATTTGAATAGAGGTTGAAGGTACACATTTATGTCATTTCCATGCATTTCATTCTAGGAATAATCATCAAAATAATTAAATAATTCTTCTTCATACACATCCACTGAGGTAGATTATAGAGGATCAAAACAATTAGAAAAATTAAATAATTAGTACCTAAAGTACTAAAATGGTTAAAACCATTATAATATAATCCCAAACATACATTCCTAGAATCTGATGAAAAATATGGATATAGAAAATCAAAAATCTTCTATGATGATCAATCCTTTTCATGTCTCATTAATCCATCATTACTATCATGGGAATGTTTCTTAATGTCTTATGCAGTCTTGGATGACATGATAAATATTTTCAAGCATTGATTTAAAGGAAAGTAATGCAAAACTTTTGTAGGAGTTTTCTTCTTATATATCATTATGGGGTTTCATTGGTTAATAATCTCATTGTTGTTGATTGAATTACATTTTCTTATATGAAATCTTATGAATTCTTCTTTATTAGACTCTTCACCCCAATAAAGCATGAAATCATTATGGCATGCATGTATCTTTATATAATCAAGTCGATGATTCTTGATGAATTTCTTCATATCATATAATGATATAGGGATCTTAGATTCACTAAATGAATCATGATGAAAATCTAATATCATGGAAATTTATTTCTAAATAATTCCACAAAGACACTTGACATGATACAACTTAAGTGGAAAAGTCAACTTTGAATATGTGGCACACCTTTTATACAGTTCTTATTGTCCATCTTCAACTAACTCATAAAAACCATTTTTTTGTTCAATGGAGTTCTGAGTAACATTTACCAGCTTCTGATAAACTTAAGGTTCTGTTGATCTATTAAAATATTGGACATTTATTTTGCAAAACCAAATGCATCATTTAACAAATTTTTTAACAGAATTCTCCTCTACCGAGTCACTTTGTTTTTCATTGACAGTATTATCATTGTTTTCACGTTTCATAATATTTTATTCACCATTCCAAATCCAACATACATATCAAGAAGAAAACTGTCACAATATAAAATTACCATATACTTCACTTATATTCAACTATCACTTAAATTTAAAATAAGGACAAAGACATTTTATTCTACCATCCAATGATGGGTTTGCAATTTCATAATCTAAAAATTCATCCAAACCCTTGGTATACCAAGGTGTGTTTTGAGGTAAATTAATATAACTCTTATCCACAGTTTTTTAATTGTATTATCCCTATCCATTTAGATATAAAGATATAAATGTTCAATCAAACTGGTACAATCAAAATTAAACATCACCCAACTTCATCATTGACCTGGGAAGCCTCTTGATTTTATATAATACAAATTAAATATCAAAATGATTCAATGTAACGTTATAAACATAGAAAACACTCAATTTCAAAGAATATTATAAAATTTAATTAAAACTCATAGAAAAATTAAATAAATTTTATCTTCAATTATTTTTTGGTCGGAACCATCTAAAAACTGGGAAGAGAAGACTTCTGGGGTCGTAGTTGAGGATAGGGGGGATTCAAGGTCACAACAGTTACTGAAGGGGGGGGGGGGTGGATTCTTGGTGGTAGTCATCAGGGGGGATTGGGGTAATGGCAGTAGCTGGTAGGGGGTCAGGGTCATGGAAGTCGCCCACAGTGGGGTCAGGGTCATGGTAGTAGATGGTTGGGAGGTTCTAAGTCATGATGGTCACCAACAGGGGTGTTTGACATCACAACGGTCACCAACATGGGGGTTCGTGTTCACAAAAGTATTGGGAAAGTAAGAAAGTGAGAAACATGAAAACAACAAAATAACAAACATGCAGCGGAAAACCATTTCTTTCCCTTCAAACAATCCTGAAAAATTAAAGTGGATGGGCAATGAGAAAATATATGCGTGCATAAAAATAATTTTTGACACCTAAAATTATTATAATGGAAAACCGAAAATGGAAAAACCATGAGACATAGTCTAGAAATATGGATTCACAAATAATCATGAGTGCAGAGTAGAGAATCCCAAAGATGAGTGGGATATAAAAATTATACTCAAATAAAACAGTGGATCAAAGGTGGAGAGCTGATGCAATTTGAAGGTAGCCTGAAATGAAGAACACAATTTGATAAAAAAAAATCCAAAAATAGATCTAACCAAGAAATAATATTTTCAATACATGAATACAAGGTTCTAATGAAAAACACAAAGACCATATCAAAGACCACTGTAGATGAAATTTGGTCAAACCAGAGGAATTTCACCAGATGAAAATCTGAAAACTACTACTTGAAACTATAAAAACAGTATGTGGAAGAAATGTGAACTAGGTGAGAGATACGAGTTTCGCATGTTTGGGATAGAGATGACCGCATGTACCATACCCAAAAAAAACATCTAACTTTCCAAATTATGATAACTCCATTCTCAAATCTCTTATATTTTTTTCTTTTCTTATTTCAATGAACCACATGAGGCCCCCATGTGAGGAAGACCCCGCAAAATCCCCCTCTAACTCAATTAGGGATCTTCTACAACCATACAATCAGCGAAAAAGTCTCCAATTTACATCTAAGTAAAATCTTGGTCAACTTTTTTGACCCATTTTCATTAGTGTGGATCTTCTCAAGCTTTAACATTCTCGAATAAAGGACTTCATGGATCTGATGATACCGAACATCAATATATTTCGACCTTCTATGAAATGTGGAATTCATTCCCAAAAAAATATAACCATAACTATCACAAAATAAAACATACATATCCTGATTAATATTGAGCTCTTATATAATTTTATTCATCAATAACAATTCTTTTCATTCCTCAGTATATGCAATAAAATATGAATCCATATTATATAAAGTAACACATCTCTGCAATCTATACTACTAGGATATTTCCCCCCTATAAAATTGATCAAATATCCTGAAGTATAGTTCCTTGAATCTATATCTCCTTCCATATCTAAATCTGTAAATCCATAAAGCATAGGTTCACCACTACCAAAACACAATCTCAGAATAGATGTTCCACAAAGACAAAAAAAATAATACTTCAATTCTCTAGTTATCTCCACCTATATTAGATTAAAAACTAATGACCACACCAACTGCATGTGATATATAAGGTCTAGTACATACCATTGAATACATAAAACAATCAATTAAGGATGAATATGGTATGTGCTGCATCTCCTCTCACTCTTCATTAGTAAAAGGTGACTGACTGGTACTGAGCTTAAAATGTAATGCAAGAGGAGTACTAACCAATTTCTCTCTATCCATATAAAATCTCTGAAAAACCTTCTCAATATATATATCAAAAGATAACCATAATTTATATTCCTTCTGTTATACATGTTTGACATGAAAAAAATCTGTAATGTTGGCCCCATGTCTTTCATCGTAAAAGGTTGACAAATATACTTCTTAAATTTGTCAATTCTAGAAGCACCATGTCCAAAAATGAGCATATCACCAACATACATAAATTTTTTAATAAAATAAACATCACTAAATCTTGAAATAAAAACACAATGATAAAAATATTTATTCCTAAAACACTGATAAAAATGACCGATTCAAACTTTTTATACCACTCCCTCAGAGCTTGCTTCAATCCATACAAACTGTTCTTTAACCTACAGACAAGATTCCCTTTACCTATTTTGATAAAACCCTATGTTTTCTCCATATAAATCTTATCATCTTAATCTCCATGGAGGAAAGTTGTCTTCACTTCCTTATACTCAATCTATAATTCCAAAATAGAATCCAAACTAAGAATAACCCAAATGGAAAACATTTTGACAACAGGTGAAAAGTCTCATCAAAATCAATAAATTTCTTATGATATAATCATTTAACAACTAAACTTTCCTTGTGTCATGGTATAGAACTAGATTTTTCATTTTTAATCAGATAAACCCACCTATTTTGAAAATATATCTTACCTATAGGTAACACCACCATCTCAAAATTATGGTTATCGTTCAATGATCACATCTCATCACCCATTGCTTCAACCCATCAAACTTTATAATCACTCTCCATTTCCTCATCAAAAGGATTATGGTTCTCCCCCTTCAGTGAGTATCACATACTCATTAAGTGAATATCGAGTAGAAATGGTACGACACTGAGATGACCTCTGTAGTGGAACTGTGGGTTCATTAATAACAGCTAGAACCAAATCATTAGAAACAAAAGGTGGATATGAAATATCAACTCCAACCTATTCATCCTGGACATCATTATTTGCATCAAAATGATCATCAAAATCATAAATATGTGGTAAAGGTGAATCAGAACCTGGATCAAGTCTAAAAAGGCCATCAAAAGTTGGAGAAGTATATTTTTCTCCCTTATCAATATCTGTAATTGTTTGATAATCATTAATCACTGTATCATGACTTTTGACAAGTTTCCTAAAAAATAGGATCATAGAACGTGTACCCAAACTAATCATTTTGATATCCAATAAAAATACACCAGTGTTCCTTACCATCCTAATTGGATCTATCATCTCTAGGAACATGAACAAAATCCTTGCAACCAAAAACACTTAAGTGATCATACTTGATCTCTTTGACGTACCAAAAGTTTTTTAGGAGTACCTATCTACAAAGAAACCACATGTGATAAATTTATAATATAATCATCAGTAAGTAAAGACTCTCCATAAAAATTTTCAAGAACCTTTTCTTTTGAAAGAAAACAATGACCTCTTTCCATCAAAGTCTTGTTCATCCACTCAACTATAACATTTATATGAGGTGTCTTCAGATGTCGAATAACTTCCTATCAATAATACTGGTAACACATACTAAAATAATCACCCCTATTGTTAGGGAAAATAAATTTAAATTTCTTACTAGATTCCATATTAGCATAAACATGAAATTTCTTAAAAATACTAAGCACCTGAATTTTGGAATTAAAAACACAAAACCAAAGCTTACATGATTAGTTATAAATTAATGTGAAAAAATAAATAATTCCACTAAAGATCTTATAATTAAAAAGAATAAAAATATCATTATATACTAATTCAAGTACCTTTGACTTCTTGTGCAAAGGATGACTATTGAAACTCACTATGTTATGTTTTCCATCTATACAGTGATCACATGTGTCCAATTTAACAGTCTTAGAATCTAGATGAATATTTATCTTGACCAAAAAACCAAGACCTTTCTCACTAATATGGTTGATCATCTTATTCCATAACTTTTAAAAAACACTATACTCAATAACACAAGCAGTATCATAAGAACTAGAAGCTTTGGCCAAGTACAAAACAGACTACTTCTTACCTGGAGCCACAATCAAAGAACACTTTGAAATCTTCCATTGGATACCACCAAAGTGTTGGATTTGGTTACCTAGAACCAACTTCTATGTACTTTATGATAACTTATATTCATGTTTTTGAAAATTAATAAATTCCTTATCACATCATGATTGTTCTTATGCATAACATTTTATGTGATAATGTCCCAAGAGTAGTTGTCACACTAAAAGATCATACCAGTTCCCCGCTATGATGAGAACATGGAGGTGCTATGACACTATTATTGAATATATGTTCTATGGTTGGATGATATCATTTGAGGGACAAAAATCATATAAGCTATCATTAGTGGAGACCCATGGGACATTGAGGCACATTCTCATGGTGTATGCCCTTGGTAATATCTAGTAGAATATTATGATAATGAGACCTAATAGTTGGAAATCCACATTTATATGTACCATTGGATGTTCCTATCTGTGGATTTTTTTAATTGGTCCATAGACTTTACGACTATTATTTATGGATATTATGATTTGTGTACATTGATTTATTGATGAAAATTGTGACAACAAATGTCTGCATCAAGGTAGGATATGTTGGGTGTGTCATAAGTAATATTGAATTAATGAATAATATGAGAAATTATTATACCTTATGTTCATTAATGAATGTTAATATCTTAGGACCTTTGATGGAATTGATATAGCTAAAATAAATCAATGGACATGGTGTTCTATAGTAAATTTCTATTTTCAAAAAGGCAGAGAAAGAGATATCGAGCATATAGGTTGATGGCATTCGTATGCAACCTGCTCGATGGGATATATTTTGATAAAGGGATTATATCACATTGTAATAATTCATATGAGGTGACATGTAGTTATGACATTAACTTATTTCTCTTTGGATTCCTTGGCATTTTTCTAGATGCTAACCTTGGACTTTAGGTAGGTTCACTTAATGCCACTGAGAAAGAGACCTAGAGGGTCACACACTAAGTGTATATAGTATATCAGTCAAATAATTTATTATTTAACAAGTTGAATAACTATTATTCTAATTCATGGTTTAATAATTATTCATGTATTTTTGATCAAATTTATTTTGTCACTTGTTATTCAAGAGAATATATTGTGAGAGAAATAATTAATAAATATTGATGAGGATTGGCAGACTGAGTTTAATGGCCTAGTGATAAATAATAATATCGAATATTATCTGATAGAATAATATTTAATTATAACTCACAAGGTAAGTACGAATCAAAAAATAGTAATGTTTCTATAATTATTTGATATGAATGTTTTGCTAGGATTAATAAAATAATTATGAAACTTGTGAAAAAAATATTTATTATTACCCTAGTGAATTAAATTCTCAGTTATAATATTATCTTATTATCCAACAACTAGCCAAGCGATGATGGTTGTGCACAAAAAATTGGGGAAAAGCTCTCAAGAATAGATAGTTTATCTCTCTCCAAGAACACTCTTGAGAATGATAGATGTCCTCCTCTACCAGATCAAGGAGATTTCTATGGAAGCGATTCTCAAGGCGATCGAAGGTGGACATTCCAAACACAAGGATCTTCCATGCTATCACCCGGAGACTCATTCAGTGATGTCCAATGATATGTGGAACATGTGTAGATCACTACTAGTGGAGATCAACCCTTGATCTCTACAACGCAGTGATGGTACACCAGTAGATCTCTGGACGAACACATCAAGGAAGAATGAATCACATTAAATGAAATTCTTAATTAATTAAATTAATTATAAAAAATATACCGATCCTCTCTCATGGGTTCTGGGGGAAATTATTATTTTTCTAAATCATTAATTTAATTCTATGGATACTAGCATTAATTGTCTTATTGATCCTGGATTGATCATCGATTATGAAAACATTTAATGTTGGTCAACAACCCTTCCATGCTTCCGCTATGCCCGGAACCTACAAATGGTATTATAGTGGAGATATTATTGTTTACAATTATTTAAATAATTCATTGATGATTTACGATTTAATAATTTAGTCTACCAATTAAAGTTTAATCGTTCCATTTTAATCTGAATGTCTATATATTTTCTTCCTCTATCGTTTCTCATAGATATAATAGATGCGATTAACTTTTTGATTAAAATTAAATCGAGGAACTCATCCAAAGGTGCCAGGGGTTCTGTCTAGGTAACACAACAGTTTACACCATGTAGTCATATCTACACACTGTGTAGTTGTGTTCAGTAAACTAGGATTAGTTCAACAATTACTCAATTCATGTGCATTTATGAAAAATGGTGTAGTTAATATTTACTATGCATGTTGGCCGAGATAGATAGGAACACAGTTACCGGATTACACTCCATGTGGCCCATTGGAAATAGCATGTAGTCCCTTTTGGGTTTGGGTCGGGCCATGTATCCCATACACATCTTAGCTGACTAGTGACCGTGTAACGTGGAGTCAACACAGCGTGCGGCCCACTAGACATGTCACATACTTCAATATTTCTGAAGTATGCCTCACATGATGAGTCCCTAGTCATGTACTTCATATACACAATAAATAATATACATTCCATGTAGATTGGATCTACACACTGTATACTGTTACCAGTTATGTAGTTTTAAAATTTATTATATTATGTAACCCTTGAGACGTGTACTTGCGTGTGGATGTAAAGATGGGATATTCTATGTGATATGCATAAATATGTATATGTATATGTATATATATATGTATATGTATATGTATATGTATACGTATATGTATATGTATATGTATATGTATATGTATACGTATATGTATATATATGTTTTATTAACATATGTGTAATATTCAAGATCTTCACATCATGTATGAGTTGTATTACAGTTATTATTCTATGTGCATGCTATTTTTCACAAAGAATAAAGTGTATAAAAGTATAATATATGTTGGGTAGTTTTTTATGGGTATTCACAAGGTTACCTCCAAGGTACATTTATTTACAAGGTTAATTTTTAATGAATTTTAATTTTTTTTAAAATTATAATCGATGAGAATCGCATGGAAATTCAGTAAAGGATTAAGATAAAATGATTGATTAATAAAAGATAATAATTAATCAATTTGTGTGTGATTTATCTTAAATAAGAACTATTAAAGAATTGAATGTTAATTTTATTAAATGTGTAATTATTTTCATGTATTTGGATGATCATGATCTAAACCATACCTTTGTATGTGATTGGTTTCTTTGTAATTTATTATTAAATTAAATTGTTTGCATGTGTGCCTTCTCTCCTCATTAATATGTAGGGCCTAAGTGACCATGGTTTATTTTATGTAACCCCCCTTTTACCCCTCACCTTTATGTGAGTAAAATCATATGTATGGGATACATCTCCCAAGCTAGTGGAGGCGATTCATGTTAGGAGATGAGGTGAAACCGATCCAAGGAGATACAAAGGTGGACATGTGGAAAGTTGTAAACATGACCCCAATTGGTTCAAGGTGTTTATTCCCTAGGTCATTGGTTAGTTTATCAATCTCTATATAAAATAAAAATTTGAAAAATCTCATGATCATACCATTTATTTTATTTCTATAAGTTTCATGGTTATTCATCATGGATGTTTTTTCGTGATCACATAATTACTGAATTAATAGGCATGAAAGACGGAACTAAAATAAACTTTCTTATGTGTAAATATTATCTAAAGACATGGTTAATCACTTAAGTAATACTACATAATATTATCAACAATGTGATGAAGATAATAAATAGAAATTTACTCATAAAGGATAAAATCCATCAATAAAATATTAAGTCAGTATAGCCTCCCATTACTTCGGTTAGAATCAAACCATAGTTCAAAGTTCTCAACCAACCAAAGTTGAGGTGATTTTAATTATCAGGGAATTCAAATTTGAGGTTTTGGGTTGACTTGAATTGGTTGAAAACAAGGGTTGAATACCAAAGCAGGACATAGTGTAACTGAGAGGAAAATGTTGAGGAAATCTAAATTAACGATTTTAGGAATGGAGAGTCCACTAAAAGGATCATGGAATAATGAGTTAATGCAGTTGGTATTTGGAATGCATACCTAAAACCATTAAAATTAGTTGACATGACAAAGATGAGGTGATGAGAATGGAATATGGATCCTTTTCACTAGAATATCCAAGAAACATGATATTCGAGAGCCAATGGTGAGGGATATTAGGTTTCAACAAAATAGTGGGAGAATAGTAAATAAATATTTATTTATTTTACTAATTTTATCAAGATAAAGTACTAAAATTATGCTCATATTATGTGTATAAAAGACATAAAAATGAATTCAAACATATCATTGTGATCCATACTCGATAAGAAAAACCTTCTCACCAGTAATAATTTCCAAGAATAGAAAAGGTGCCTACATGTCATCCTTAATTATGAAAGGAAACTATATGTGATGGAGGAACCTTTACCAGTTGTGCCTGGGAATGAGGCGAGTGATGAGGAACTCTCTTTGTATGAGATACATCTGAATGATGATACAGATGTTTATCGCTTCATGTTATCATCTATGTCTAATGTGATCTTGAAGAAACATAAGGACATGGATACTTATAGCATGATGTCTCACCTTTGGGATCTCTATCAAGAGAAGGTGTGACAAGAGAGGTATGAGATCTCTAATTATTTGTTCATGAATAATCTTGGAGGGTCAGCCTTAGTTGGGCCTCAAGTAGTCAATATTATTGGCTACATTGAACACTTGGACATCTTAGGGACTAAATTTCCTGATGATTTGTGTACAGATCTCATACATTCATCACTATCCAAATCATTCTCAAGTTTTATTGTGAATTATAATATGAGAAATTATGATAAGATATTATTTAACCATTTGACCTTCATTCTCCAAGTGGATAAGAACATGGGTTATGACAAACCAACAATACTTATGGGGAATAGGAAGAGGAAGGACAAGGAAAAGGGTCCTAATGATTATAAATAGTCTAAATCTCATGAGAACTATCTCACTAAGAAGAGATCCAAATGAACGGTAAGGAAAATGAGGCAGTGTGTTTTTCATGTGGAAAGCCAATCCACTAGAATAGAAACTGCACTCAGAGGCAAGGGGAATCCAAAGGTGAATTCATTATCGAGTGTGATATTTCCATATCTACACATTGGGTATCAGATAAAACTTTTGGTGCTCACATTTTTATCCAAATTCAGGAACAAAGTAGATTTCTGAAATTTTCTAAAGGAGAGGTAGATATATGAGCTACCAGTGTTTCAAGGTTGGTTTCTCTTGACATTGGTAACTACCACCTTTCATTTCTAATGAGGATGATTTTGGTTTTACGTGACTGTTATTATGTACCAAGTGTTACCAAGAACATAATTTCTCTATCAAGTTTAGATACTGATGGGTTTATTTTCAAATTTAGAAATAAAAGTTTTTTCTTTTATAAGGACAACATATGTTATGCTATAGAACATTTAAATAATAGTATGTATGTATTAAATTATGAAAACCAAGTGTCGGAAATTGATAACAAAGCAAGTTCACATGATTCATATAATACCTAGTTGTGGAATCACCATCTTGGTCACATAAACAAGAAGCACCTAACAATTCTCTATCAAAATTTTTATTTAGAATCTTTCAATCTAAAACCACTTGATAGATGTCATGCTTGTTTAGAAAGGAAAATGGACAAACCACCATTTGGTGGATTTGGTGAAAGGGCTATAGAGCTTCTTTGATTCATACACACTAATCTATGTAGATAATTTCTTTTAGAATATATAGGCAGATGTTCTTAATAAATTTTACTAATGGCATGAGTAGAGAAGGCTATGTCTAATTAATGAGGTATAAGTCTGATTCCTTTGATAAATTCAAATAATTGTGAAATAAAGTAGATAATCATCTTGTTAAGAAGATAAAGAATCTTCAATCGGATCAAGGTGGAGAATATCTTAACCAAAAATTCATCGGCCTTTTTTGGGAATTTGGGATTATATCTCAACTCACTCCACCTTATACACCGAAGTGTAATGGTGTTAGTGAAAGGAGGAACCCAACCTTGTTGGACATGGTAAGGTGGATAATGATTCAAGAAGATCTTCTATTATCCTTTTGGGGGATATGTATTTCAAACTGCAACATACACATTAAACCGAATACCAACAAAATCAGAAAATAGATTTCCCTTCTAATTATGGAGTGGAAAGAGACCCATTTTTGCATACACGTGTATGAGGTTACAAGGAATTTGTTAAGAATTTATCAGAAAATAAACTAGCACCTCGGTGAACGAAGTGTGTCTTTATAGGGTATCCTAAGGAAACAAAGGGATACTACCTATACAACCCCTCATATAAGAAAGTAAATATCACCACACATGTCGTCTTTCATGCGAGGGAGCACATACTCAAAAGGGATAGTGGAAGAAAGATTGAATTTGATGAAGTTTATTCTCAAGATACATAGGAGTTGGTACATGAATAAGTCCCATAAGTCCCCATGGAAGAAGTAGTTCCTGAAATACAAATACTGCATAGGAGTATAATAGAGTTAAGGAAACCATATGGATATGGTTTTCTTATCACTGAGGATGGTGACTCATTATTATTGGATAATGATGAACCTCTATTCTATAAGGATGTGGTAGAGAGTTAAGAAGTTGCAAGATGGATAGAAGCTATGAATTCTGAGATGGATACCATGTATCAGAAGCAAGTTTGGGTTCTATTTGATGCATCAGTTAATGTAAGGAATGTTGGATATAAATGGGTATTCAAGAGGAAACTGAACATGTAAGGTAAAGTAAGTACCTATAAAGAAATACTAGTGGATAAATGGTTTAAATCACATTAATTAATTAACTATGATGATTTTTTTTCCAATTTCCATGTTTAAATCCATCAGAATCATATTTTCCATAGCATCATACCATGACGATAATTTTTGGAATATGGATGTCAAAAATACATTCCTTAGTAGGAACCTTCATGAAGATGTCTATATGACACAACCAGAAGGTTTTGTGACACCAGGAGATATTAATTTTTTTTCAAGTTACATAGATCCATTTATGGATTGAATTAATCATCTAGGTCGTAGAACATTTAATTTTATAAATCCATAAAATAATTTGGTTTCATTAAAATGAATGTTATCCATGTATTTACAGAAGGTTTAGTGGGAATGAGGTCATTATCCTAGTAGTATATGTTGATGAAATATTACTTATTATAAATGGCATACTAGTCTTACAATCTATTAAGGACTGGTTGAACAAGTGCTTCTCTAAGAATTAATAAGAGTAAGAAGCCTACATTATAGGGATCAATATCATTCGTGATAGATCCAAGAGGCTGCTTGGACTGAGTCAGAGTACATAAAACGACCATATATTAATGATATTTAGTAGGGAACAATCCAAAAGGGGATTGGTTCTAGTGTCACATTCCATACATATTTCTAATAAAATTTATCCCCAAATACAATAAGATAAATATAGAGTGAGTAATGTTTCATATGCTTCAGTGATAGGATCAATCATGTATTCCATGCTATTTAATAAACTTGATATTTCCAATGCATTGAGCATGGTAGGCAGATATCAAGAACATCAAGGATAATAGCATTGGACTATTGTTAAGGCTATCCTTAAGTATCTGAGAATAACTAAGGATATGTTTTTGGTGTATGGAAGAGACAATGAACTTATCATCAGAGGGTATGATAATTCTGGTTTCCAAAAATATCAAAATGATCTGAAGTCACAATCAAGGCATGTTTTCTACCTCAACAGAGGAGCTGTGGGATGGAAGAGTTCAAAGAATCCAGTTGTCATTGATTTTATAGTAGAGTCCGAGTACATATCGGTTTCTTATATAGTCAAGGAAGCTGTCTGGATTCATAACTTTTTCCAGGATCTGGATGTGGTACCTAGTAGTACCGACCCTATCACATTGTATTATGATAATACTACACCAGTGGCTCTTGAAAAAGAGATAAGGCCACATCAACGTACAAAGAACATACTTCGGAAGTATCAACTCTTGAGGGATTTTTATCCAAGGGGTGAAGTTGCAGTGAGCAGAGTATCCATAGAATAGAAAATGACAGACCCCTTGACTAAAGGAATTTCTCATCATAATCATGGGTTTCTTTTGAGTTCTAGTAGACTAAAGGTTGTTAGTAGTTGGCTATAGTGAAAGTGGGAGTCTATTGGAGTCGGTGCCCTAGAACCAACTTCTATATACTTTATGATAACTTATATTCACATTTTTGAATATTACTAAATTCCTTATAACATCTTGATTGTTCTTATGTGTAACATTGTATGTGATAATGTCCCAAGAGTAGTTGTTGAACTAAAAGTTCAGATTAGTTCCCAGTTATAATGAGAACCCAAAAGTGTTATGAAACTATTCTTAAATATATGTTCCTTGGCCAGATGATATCATTTGAGAGACATAAATGATATGAGCTATCAGGGGTGGAGACTCATAAGACTTTGAGACACCTTCTCATGGTCTACTCCCTTAGTAATATCTAGTAGGATATTATAAGAACGAGATCCTACAGTAGGAAATAAAAATTTACAAGTGTCATTGGATGTTCCTATCTAAAAATGTGCATATTGGTCCTTATAATTTAATTTTATTATTAATGTATATTATGAGTTGTGTAATTTGATGTGTTGCTAAAAACTATGATGACAGGTGTTTGTTGTGAGTTAGGATACGTTGGGTGTGTCATGAGTAATATTGCATTAATGAATAGTGAGAGGAATGATTTATCCCTTGTGTTCATTAATGAATGTTAATATCTCAGGCCCTTTGATAAGAATGATATAGCCTAAATAAATCCATGGCCTTGGTGTTATATAGGCAGGTTCTGTTTCCAGAAATTCAAAGAAAGAGATATTGAGCATATAGGTTAATGGAACTGGAATGAAACCTTATCGACTGGAGATACTATGATAAAGGGATTATATTACATGGTAATAATTTGTATGATGTTTCGTGTCATTTCATCATTAAATTATTTCTCTATGGGTTCCTTAGCGTGTTTTTAGATGCTAACCTTGATCTTTATGCAAGTTCGCCTAATGCCACTAAGAAAGAGGCCAAGAGGGTCACATACTAATTATATCTAGTATCTCAGTTAAATAATTTATTATTTAACAATTTGAATAAATATTATCTATAGTCATGTTGTAATAATTATTCATGTATGCCTAGTCACATTTATTCCTTCACTAGTTATTCGAGAGAATATATTGTGAGTGAAATAATTAATAAATATTAAGGAGGATTGGCAGACTGAGTTTAATGGTCTAGTGAGAAATAATAATATTGAATATTATTTGATTAAATAATATTTAATTATAACTCACATTTTAAGTGCATATCAGGAAATAATAATGTTTCTTTTATTACTCGACATGGGGGGTTCTCTAGGATTAATAAAATAATTAATTCCCTTGTGCAAATTATATTTTATTAACATATTTAATTAAATTCCCAATTATATTATTCTCTTATTTTCTAAGGGCTAGCCAAGAGACCCTATTTATGCATAATGAATTGGAGAAAATATTTTAATGCTAGATATTTCATCCCTCTCTAAGAACACTCTCAAGATTGAGAGATATCCTTCATGACCAGATCAAGGAGAATGCTTTGGAAGCAGTTCTCAAGGTGATTGAAAGCGGACATCTCAAGCATAAGGATCTTTCATGATTTCACCTAAAGACTCCCTCAGTGATGTGTGAAAATATGTGGAACATGTGTGGCTCACCAATAAAGGAGATCTACCATTGATCTCTACAATGCAACGGTGGTACGCCTATAGATCTGTGGCTGAACGCATCAAAAAATAAATAATCACATTGCTAGTAATTCTTAATTAATTAGATTAATTATAATAAAAGTGTGTTGATCCTCTCTCTTGGGTTCTGGGGGAAATTCTTCTTTTTCATAATCATTGATTCAATTATGTGGATACTAACATTCATCATCGTATTGATCCCAGTTTGATCATTGATAACAACAAAATTGAATGTTGGGAAACAACCCTCCCACACTTATGCTGCACTCGAAACCGACAAAAAGTGCTGATAAAACCTTCATCATCAAGAACATTGATATAAATAATATTTTGATGAACCACAGGTGCATTTAGAACATTCTTCAAAATCAGCTTACTTCATGTGCTAGTCTCTAAACAAATAGTCCTAATACTTACAACATCATCATGACCATCATTAATCATATTGAAAATCACAAAATTACATTGGTTGTAAGATGTAAATAGATCCTTCATCGATGTCATGTGAAAAAAAACACCACTACCAAAAACCAAACAATATTCATCATAATAAATATTAATGGAGTCATAAATAATTACAAGATCACCCCTATAGCAGCAGTGACATGATCATATCCATCACCGTTTTTCTTCTACTGGTTTCCCTTCATTAAATTTTCTCCTTTCAACTAATACCAAAACTTCTTAACATGTCCTTTCTTACTTTAATGATGACATTCAAAATTTCTCTACTTTGACCAGGATTTGAATCTGACATTGATCTTACCAGGACTACTTTATATGTGATTCTTTTCTTGGCTTCTCCCCCTATTCTTTGTGACTAAAATCCCTTAAAAATATTTCTCCAAAGTACGTCTCCCAACCACTTCATTCAAAATAGTAGACTTAACAAAAATGAATTCCATAACACCATTAGGAACAGAACTGGTTATAGTAACACATAAATTCTCCCAAGAATCAGGTAAAGTGTTAAGCAACAAAAATGCTAAAACCTAATCTTCAAAATTGATATCTATACCAAAATATTGATAAAAAAATCCCTAATATTCACTAAATTATTAAGAAATAGAGATACCTTATTTCCCCCTCAAATTCATAATTTTTTAGAATAAATAATTTAATGTTTTCTAACTTGGAATCATAGGAAGTCACAAGCTTCTCCAACAATGTCCTAGAGTGAGAGATATTGACAATATTGTTCATCACATTATATTCGACCCACTAGTGAATGAAACCAAAAACCATGTCATGCTCAAACTCCCATTATTCATCTGACATTGTTTTTGGCTTCTGAGTACTAAACACAGGAAGATGCATTCTCTTAACAAAAAGCATATCCTTCATTTTTAATCACCCCATACTGTAGTTGGTACCATTCAAAAAAATCACCTGGATATAATTGGCTTCCATAATTTATTTGGATAAAACCAAACCCTTTGAGACCAAATGTTCGGAAAGAATGAAAGCGACGAATGTTAAAATAGCACCAAAACAAACTCATAGCAGAAAACATATTATTACCTTCAAATAATCTTGCGAAATTAAAGATGACGCGCAACAAGAAAATATATGTGTGTAGAAAAATAAATGTTGACATTGAAATTTTTAATGTGGAAAACCCAAAAGTAAAAAACTATGGGACCAAGTCCAGAAAGAGGTATCCACTAATAATCAATAGTACAAAACATAGACTCCAAAAGATGAGAAAGACCTAAAAAAATATGTAGATAAAATATTGAATCAAAGGAGGATGTAATTTACAGTATAAAGGCATCCTGAAATGAATAACATAACCTGATAAAGAAACCCAAAAATAATATTTCAAGAAAATAGATGTTCATTGTTTGAATAAAAGGCGCATATGAAAATCACTGAGATCAGATCAAAGACCACTGAAAATGAAATCCAATCAGACCATAGGAATTTCACTAGTTACAAATCTGAAAACCACTACCTAAAACTGTAAAAGCACCATGTGGAAGAAATGAGAACTGGGTGGGAGAGATGAGCTGATGCAGCGATAAAGATGGTAGCATGTCTCAAACCTAAAAAAACTTATGCCTATCCAAATTCCCGTAACTGCCTTCCCAAATTTCACATATTTTTTATTTTTATTCATGTGACCCACGTGATGTCCCTTTGTGAGGAGGAACCTAACTTTTATTAACCAACTGGTGTGTTGGGTAATAGAGGTCACTGGCAGGGGGTCGGGGTCACAACAGTCACAGGAAGATGGTCAGGATTATAGTGGTTGTTGATGGGAGCAGGAGGTTAGAAGGGGGGTATGTGATAAAAAAAATTATTGAATATTTTATTGATAATAAATGATATAATTTCCTCACATTGTGGTAATTATGTTCATTTATGGAATATTTGGAATTAGATCAATCATTTGGAAATTTGATGAAAATTCAACTTTTACCGTTAAAAAAGTCACTGTAGTATTTCGAACATAAATATTTTTTTTGAATTATTTGAACATAATATTTTTAAATGTGTTCTTGACACAATTTTCTACAACTTTCGTTAAGGACATTGGATCTAAATTGTGAATTTGGTTGGTGAAACTGGGCTATAAAGTCAAAGTTGGGCTGGACTTGCTAGATTGGACATGGGTTCTGTATTTGGACCATAACTTCTTCATTATGCATGTATTGGGCTAAAATTTGTAGAGGATCTTGGTAAAAAATTTCTCATAAACCATCCTTTTATATGGAGAGTTTGTTCACGCGTTTTGGATGTCAAATGGGTGGTACAAGTTGGCATAAAATATTTGGCCAAGATTCCCCATTCACACTTGAAACCAATTTGAAACTAGCATCCCCACCACTCTATAAATTGGTGTATTTCACATTTGGTGGGATTGGGACATGTATTAGGATATTGAGGGAAGATGAGAATACGTTCCACTCCAATTCTCCAAGCAATTTAATAAGGGTATCTCTTGAAGCAAGGATCCCTTCGTCGAAGCCCTCTTCTTCTTCCTCATGTTGTAATGTTTGTGTTTTCCTAATAAAATTCTTTGTTATTATTTTATTTCTTCTATTTTCTTATATTTTTTTCAAATTTATTCTTCTCTTAATCTTCCTAATTAGTATGGAATCAAGAGTAGAAACGTGATTGGGTTCTACCCTTCCTAAACCTTTACACATGCAAAACGTTTCTACAATGACTACACCACCCATAGAAGAGTAGTTCTTTTTAGTAATCGATATACCTATAAACTTATTCATTAATTTATTTTGAATCAATTAGATACAGTAATTCACATAATATGATATATTAATTGAGTTTTTAATTTAAATGAAACTGAGAAAACAATTGAACAATAGACACAAAAACACATGAGGTCAGAAGTTGTGTAAATTGTGAGAGTACAATCTTAATCGGTAATAAAAGACCACACAGGATAAATTTTTAGAGTACAAATATATCCCTAAACTCAATTAATCCTCATTTTCAAGGTCTATATGTGCTCTAATTAATCACTGAACATAAGATAACCTAATAACATCAATCAAAGAAGGGTGTTGTGATTGCATGTTCCGAAGCTAGACTGGGGTTTAAGTAATTTCATCTTTGTGGTTAAGTTAACTCTCATAGGGTTTGAGGGTTAAATAATTAGAGTATTATAATTAAGTGTATGTAAATTTAAATTAAAATGAAAAACAATTGATTGAAAAGGTATATTTAGATAGATTACTCCTTTTAAATATTTTCTAAAAAAACATCTTCTTGTTGTGTCATTTTAATCGAACTTCATTTCAAAACTGAAAAAATACAATCTTATTCCAGAAAACTTATTCTAGATTTATATACTATAAAAAAACCCATCCTTTTAATTAATGTCCTTATTTAATTTTATTTTACTTTCAATATACCTTTAATATGTTGTTAAATTTACTTCCTCCTTTGAGAGACGACCTTGGTCAACCACTCTCCTGCACCTAAGTAACCAATGATCACATATCATTTGAAAGTGCTCATGACAGTTCCATTCAAATTAGAACCATTATTGAGGAGCAAAGTAATTAATGCAACTATTTTGGGGTATTTATTTTATTTTACATTTTATTCTCTTTATCTCTTCTTTCTTTATTCTTTACCCAAACTGTTTTTTCTTTCTTTATTTCTTCTTGTTCTTATATTATTTTATTCTTATTTTTGGACCATCAACTCAAACTTCTCATTTTTATTTAACTATGGTACACTTTCCTTATTTTCATTTTTATTTGATTTATGACACAAACTAATTCTAAAGATCTCTTAAATATTGACCCTGAGATTGAATACAGCCTTAGGGATCGAATTAAACATTCTCAGTCTATGGGAAGTTACAACATTCAACCAGTTGGAGAATTACTCCACTCCAAGAACATTGAAATTGGAAACACTTAAAATTAAAACTTAAAACAAGAACCAATGGATGAAAATAATGTAAATGAACTTAATAGAACCATTCACGAATTGGTTTCACATGATATTAATTATCAACCAAATTGAATTTCATACCCAACTCTTGAATCAGACTTTGAGTTAAAATCTGGGTTAATTCACCTTCTTCTGGAATTTCATGGATTATCTGGTGAGGATCCAAACAAAAAATTAAATGAATTCAATGTTGTATGCTAAACAATGAAAGCAAGAAATGTCTTTGAAGATCAAATAAAACATAGAGCATTCCCATTCTCATTTGATGGAACTACTAAGGATTGGATGTATTATTTACAACCTAAAGATGTAACTTGTTGGAAAGATTTGAAATGTATTTTCATGAAAAGATTTTTTCCACCATAAAGGACCACTTCCATTCGTAAGGAGATATCAAGTATCAACCAATCACAAGAGGAGTCAATGTATGAGTACTGAGAGCGATTCAAGAAGTTGTGCATAAGCTGCACACATCACCAAATCAGTGGGCAGCTACTCATCTAGTACTTCTATGAAAGACTCACAACTATGGAGAGTAGCATGGTGGATGTTTCAACTTTACAAGAATTTGTGGACAAGACACCATTAGTTTCACGTGCATTGATTGACAAGATGTAACAAAACTCCCAAAAATTTGGTGATCGAGGTACACCACATGCCAGGGGAGTACATCAGGTAAGTCTTTATTCTCTTGAGAGTAATTTAATTGATACAAAGTTGGAAAAATTGACCACTATGGTGAGGCTGATTTCTTTGTCTCAAAATACATCCCAACCCCTTCCTTAAAGGCCTTGTGGAATTTTCACTGATACAAGCCACCCAACTGACTATTTCCCCCAACTAAAAGAAACAAAATATTGTGTAGACGTGTTTCCTGGGAGACCATATCAGCTGCAGCAACAACCATATCCCCAAGAGAAGCTTGATTAGTTTGCTCCAACATATAACTAAGGGTGGAAGGATCAATCATACACTAGGTATGTATTTGGACAACAACAAAGGACCCCCTTTCAACAAAACTTTCAGCATCCTCCACCTTACCAATAGGGTTTCCAACAACCCCAAAGGTGATTTAAAGATCAAGCATCAACAAGTCAACAACAAGGGAATTATCAACCAAAGTTAGATTCTAATGATGATGATATTTTTAGAAAAATTGTTCTTAATAAGTAGAATGAGCTGAAGAGTCATTGTTCGGAGTTAAGGGAGTTGAAGACTCAAATGATCCATATTTCCACTGCCCTCCATGAACTTGTAAGTAAGAATTTCGGACATCTGCCTTCCAAACCTACTCCAAATCCAAAGGGAAATGTCAGTGCCATCACATTGAGAAGTGGGAATAAAATGAATGATACATCTGTAACCATAGTTCCACCAGGATTCAACTCAACTCTGGAGAAGACTCATTCCACACCAACTATTGAGAAACCCAAGGAGAAATATAAAGGTAAGAAAAAGATTGATGATATTACTCCTAAACCCATTCTGTTTCTAAATAGAGTTATACAAACCAATAAAATGGTTGAAGAGGTGATTCAAAAAGAAGTTTTAGACACATTCAAGTGTGTGGAGATCAACATTCCTCTACATGATGCCATCAAAAAAATCTCAAGGTTTTTTAAATTCTTAAAGGAAATTTGTACCAATCAAAGAGGGTTCAAGGGAAATGAGAGGATAAATCTTGGAAGGAATGTGTCTGAAATCATTACACCAACTCTAGCAATGCCAACAAAGTGTATGGATCCTGAGACATTCATTATCCAATGCACCATAGGGGATTTTCACTTTTATGACACTCTTTGTGATTTGGGAGCTTCTATAAATGTGATTCCTCATTCTGTATTCTCTTCTTTACAGGTTGGTGAGTTGAAGCCGACATGAGTAGCGGTGTAGTTGGTGAATAGAGTTATGTCATATACAGTAAGATTCCTTGAGGATGTACCTGTCTGGGAAAGAGACATGATCTTTCTAGAAAATTTCTATGTGCTTAAAATGGAGTACAATTAGGTAAGTTCTCATGCTACCATTATCTTAGTTAGAACCTTCCTCAAAACTGCAAAAACAATCATAAATGTCAATGAGGTTTCACTTTTCATGGAATTTGGAGATGAAGTTGTGATATTTAATGTCATGGAATCCATGAAGTACCCCTCATAAGACTATTCTGCATTTTTATATCCCATTTTAAACCACCAAGTAAAAGCTCCATGTATTTTGATTGTCCAAGGATTAGAGAGATTATGAGAATTGGTTCTAGTTTGATGTCTAAGAGTATTTACACACCTATTAATAATGCACATGACTCTCTTAGGTTTCATTTTGAAATGGATTCATATTTTTATTTTGATCATGTTTAATCTGATTACGACATGGTTGTGGAGTATGCTATTGGATTTGATGCTTTATTCTCTTATTTTGATGATGTATATTCTGATACTGATGTTTATTGTGCACATATTTTAGTTCCTTCGATTTATCCATCCATACATCACCCCCCTACATTGGAACTCAATCCATCAACACCAAATCTAAAAAAATCATACTTGTTAAGTTGTGAGAAATTACCTATTATAATTTCTAACAATATCCCTTTTGAACATGAAGAAAAACTTTTGAATCTTTTGAGGGAGAAAATTAAGGTAATCGGGTGGACCTTGGTTGAAATATCAGGTATTAGCCCCTCTATTTTCATGCATAGGATTCTTTTGGAGTATGGGGCTAAAATAGTTATGCATCCACAATGGAGACTGAATCCAACTGTTTTGGAAGTTGTTAAAAAAGAAGTTGAAAAATTGCTCGAGGTAGGTATAATCTATCCCATTTCAGATTCTTAGTGGGTAAGACCTATTCAGGTCGTGCCTAGGAAAAGTTGTGTTACTGTTGTTAAAAATGAGAAAGATGAGTTACTTCCAATTATGTTGAAAAAACAATTGGTGTGTGTGTATTGATTATAGGAAACTAAATCAGTCCACTTGCAAAGACCATTTCCCCCTCCCATTTATTGATCAGATGCTTGAGATACTAGCTGGGAAAACACACTATTGTTTCTTGGATGGATTTTCTAGATATTTTTAGGTTCCTATTACTCTAGAGGATCAAGAGAATACAACATTCACTTGTACATTTAGTAATTTTTCCTACCGAAGGATGCCATTTTGACTTTGCAACGCCCTAGGTACCTTCCAAAGATGCATGGTGAGTATTTTATTTAATTTTAATAAGACCCACATGGAGGTTTTTATGGATGATTTTATAGTGTATGGGTCTTCATTTGATGATTGTATCTCTAGTTTGGAAAAGGTGTTGAATCGTTGTACTGAGAAGAATCTGGTATTGAACATTGAAAAGTGTCATTTCATGGTAGAGCATGGCATTGTCTTAGTTCATGTAGTGTCAAAACATGGGATAGAGGTTGATAGATCTATGGTAGATATTATTTCATCCATACCCTATCCTTCATGTGGGTGTGATGTTAGATATTTCCTAGGTCAAGCAGGATTTTATTGGTGCTTCATCGAAGATTTTAGTAAGATTTCTCTTCCTATGTCACGATTAATTCAAGAGGATTCTGATTTTGTGTTTGATGATTCTTGTATGACTTCCTTTAATGAGATAAAGAAGTGTCTCACCACTCCACTGATCATACAACCTCCATGGTGGGATCCTCCTTTTGAGCTTATGTGTGACACGTCCAACTTTGTGGTTGGTGTTTTCTTATCACAAAGGGTGGAAGAACATTTAAATGTGATTGCCTATGCATCGAGAACACTAGATTCATCCCAATCAAACTACACAACCATGGAAAAGGATTTTCTTACTGTTTTATTCACTTTAGATAAATTCCTTTCAAATTTATTGGGCTCTAAAGTAGTTGTTTTTTCTGACCATACACATTTGAGGTACCTCTTGAACAAGCTAGAAGCAAAGACCATGCTAATCCGATGAATTCTCCTTCTTCAAGAATTTGACATTGAGATAAAGGAAAAGAAGGGGTAGGAAAACCTAGTGAAGGACAACATGAGTAGGCTTACTCACACACTAGAGGATGACACCTTGGACCTGGTACCACTTCAGGACACTTTCCACTATGAGCTTCTTTATTCCATCTTAGGTAGGCATCATTGGTATGATGATTTAGTTAAATACATTGTTGCCTCTGAAATCCCTACAAATTTAAAGAAACATCAATTCCAAAAATTAAAGAGTGAGTCAAGATTTTATGTTTGGGATAATCCATACCTATGGTGCATATGTATTGACCAAGTTATTAGGAGATTTGTTCCTGATCATGAGTTTGAGTCTATTATACAATTCTATCATTAACTTGCTTGTGTTGGACACTTTCGACCCCAATGGATATCTAGGAATGATTTAGACTCTAGATTATATTGGCCTAGCTTATTCCATGATGCTCATGTGTATTTTAATTTGTGCTCACGTTGCCAACACATGGGAAACATTTCTAAGAGACATGAGATGCCTAAACAACCCATATTATTGTGTGAGATTTTTCATGTGTGGGGCATCGATTTTATAGGTACTTTTCCTATTTCATTTGGATTTTTGTATATTTTGGTTTTTGATGATTATGTGAGTAAATGGGTGGAGGCTAAGGCCACCAGGATTGATGATTCTCATGTTGTAGTGGAATTTGTCAAGACACGGATTTTTTGTAGGTTTGGAGTACCGAAGGACATCCTCAGTGACCAAGGGACACACTTCTACAATTAGAATTTTTCTTCCCTGCTTCGAAAGTCTGGGGTGAAACACAAAACATCACCACCATATTACCCCCAAACAAATGTCCAGACTGATGTTTTAAATCATGAGTGGAAATAGATTTTGGAGAAAACTATGCAGTCAAATAGGAAGGATTGGAGAAAGTGCTTGGATAATGCGCTATGCGTATATAGGAAAACATACAAAACTCCCATCATTATGTCCCCATTTCAGATTGTTTTTGGGAAAGCATGTCATCTCCCTATGGAAGTTGATCATTGGGCTTATTGGGCTATAAATAAATGCAACATGGATTTGAACCAAGCTGGAATCCAAAGGAAGCTGCAAATTCAAGATCTTGAGGAGATTCAATTGTATTTATATGAGAACTGAAGGCTCTACAAGGAAATATCAAAAGAATCTTATGACAAAATGATCCATAAAATAGAATTTCAAGTTGGAGAGAAAGTATTGATCTATAGTTCATGACTGAAGCTGATACCTGGTAAGTTGCATTCCTGGTGGTTAGGTCCTTATGTTGTGACTAATATTTTTCCTTATGGTGTAGGGGAGATCACACAAGAGGACACATGAAGTAGCTTCATAGTTAATGGGAAAAGTTTGAAGAGATAAATTGAGGTACTTCCTACTAATGCAGTGGATTTCATCATAGTGCATGACCCCATAATCACTTGAGCATATCAGGCTGTTCCTAACCCTTTCTTTTTTTTTATTTTTTTTCTATTTAAATTTGTACATTTAATGTGCATATATCATCTCATGGGTTCACATTGAGGGAAATCCAATATTTTAAGTGTGGTGAAGGGAACCTTTTAGTTTTGTAATTTCAATTTTTTTCCTATTTTTCAATTACTTTCAAACAAAATTATGTGCTTTTCAAATTTTGTGTGTTTATTTTTCTTTTTTTGTGTGTTTTTGAAACTTTTGAGATGAAATGATTCTCATAACCATTTTGAAATTCATATCAACAAGTGAAACAATTTATCCCATGAAACTAATCTTAAATTAATGCTAAAAATAACTTTGTTTCATGTTCAAATATTTAGTAATTTCATGAAAATTACTCTGAATTTTGAATCCCATGCCACATCCCACTATCTTTATATTTGAAATCACTTTCCTATGAGGCTTCTGAACCATTATTTTCATATACTTTATATTTACCTCATTTATTAAGAGAACTAAACCATACTTGATTTAACCATAATTTGATTTATTTCTATCAAAACATGAGGGTTTTAGGTACTTATGTTTAAATGATTGAGGCATTTGTTTGGTATGAAAGCCCATATTTCAAAGAATCCTTTTTTACAATGGAATAACTTGAACATTTAATCCTTTTATCTCTTAGAAGCCATGAAAAACCTGTTAGGTTTTCCACATTACATGCTAAATTTCCCTATCCAACCAACTCTTGAAGTGAAAATGCATAATCTAGTATAACTTTAAGTGTGGGGGAAGTTGTCTTGTGTTGTGCTACCACATTCGGTGATACTTTGGGAGAAAAATTAAATTATGAAGAAATGTGTTTTCTATTGAAGAAAATCATTATATTGAAATATGTGTCTTTTCTATAGCTTTAATGATTAATGAAGTTGTGACTTTTTGGAGCTTCTAATATAGGGAGAAAGTTGTACCTATCTAGAGATTCCAAGAAAATCATGTTTGAGAAGATTGAAATTTTTACTGCTAAAATGTTGAATGGTGTGAACATTCATTTATTTTTTATGAATCAATTCTATGGGGATTTAGTATAAGATCATATTTAAGTGAAAATTAGATTAATGCAATTTTTCTTCAAAAAGAGTCAAGCCCTCCTCATTCAGCCTGAGAATTTTTCACATCTAAATCCTATCAACCAAAAGCCATAGAAAAACCATAAAAATTTTTCATGATAAACATATGTCCTTGAATCACATCAAGTGGTGATGTAGGAATTTATCAAGCCTATTGTGAGCCTTTTATTAGTTTGTATGAGAAATACATTGCTGAAAAATTGACATTTGTGTGATAAGAGAAAATTCAAGTGAGGTAAGTGTTTTGTGCATGGGAGGATAAATGAAGTGGAAATATATTGAATGATATAAATGGTGAACTTGAAATAATAGTTTTTTATGAGTCATTAAAACTTTTGTTTCTTGGTGTGGAATTATTGGATCTCAAGATTAGGTGTTTTAAAATTTGTTTTTACTTGATACTGATGTTTACTTGTCACAATTTCTTAGAATACATGATATGAGGTTTTTCCCTTGAGTTAAAAAAGGTAAGTGTGGGGGAGTTGATAAAACAAAATTTTATTGATAATAAATTATATAATTTCCTCACATTGTGGTAACTATGTTCATTTATGGAATATTTAGGATTAGATCATTCATTTGAAAATTTGATAAAAATTCCAGTTTTACCTTTTAAAAATTCACTGTCGTATTTCAAAAATAAATACTTTTATTTGAATTATTAGAACCTAATATTTTGTAAATGTGTTCCTAAAATAATTTTATAGAACTTTAATATATTACATTGGAGCTAAATAATGCATTTGGTTGGTGAAAATGGTCCATGAAGTCAAAGTTGTACGAGACTCACTAGATTGGACATGGGTTCTATATTTTCACTATAAATACTTCATCCTTGTTTTTATTGGGTTAAAATTTAAAGAGGATATTAGGAGAAAAATTTCTCACAAATAATCCTTCTATATGGAGAGCTGGTTCACACTTTTTGGTGGTCAAATGGCTGGTTCACTTTGGAAGAAAATATTTGGTCGAGATTCTCCATTCACACTTGAAACCAATTTGAACCTAGCCTCCCAAACACTCTATAAATTGGTGTTTTTATTATTTGGTGGGGTTTTGACATGAATTAGTAAGTTTAGGGAATATGAGAAGAGGTTCCACTCTAATTATCCAAGAAATTCAATAAGGGTAGCTCTTGAATCAAGGATCCCTTCGTCGAAGCCCTCTTCTTCTTCCTCATGTTGTAATGTTTGTGTTTTCATAATAAAATTCTTTGTTATTCTTTTATTTCTTATCTTTTCTTCTGTTTGGTTAATTTTATATCTCTTAATCTTCCTAATTGGGCTGGAATCAAGATTAGAAATGTGATTTGGTTCTACCCTTCCTAAACCTTTGAACATGAAAAATGTTTCTATAATGACTACATCGCCCATGGAAGAGTAGTTCTTTTTAATAATCAATATACCTATATACTCTTTCATTAATTTATTATGAATCAATTAGATAATATAATTAAATTAATATGATATATTAATTGAGTTTTTAATTTAAATGAAACTAAACAAGCAATTGAACAATTGACAAAAAAACACGCAAGCTTGGAAGTTATTTAAATTGTGAAAGTGTTATCTTAATCGGTAATAAAATACCACACAAGATAAATTTGTTGTGTTCAAATATAATCCCTACAACCAATTAATACTATTTTATAGAGTGTATATTTTCTCTAATTAACCTATTACCATAATCTAACCTAATAATAGTAATCAAAGAAGGGTGCTGCGATCGCATGTTCTGAAGCTAGCCTAGGGTTTAAGTAATTTCATCTTTGTGGTAAAGTTAACTCCTGTAGGGTTAGAGGGTTATAAAATTAGAGTATTATAATTAAGTGTATATTAATTTAAATGATAATCACAAATAATTTAGTGAAGAGGTAGAGTTAGATCGATTATGACTTTTAAATAGTTTCTAAAAAACATCTTCTTGTTGTGTCATTTTAATCAAACTTCATTTCAAAACTAAAAACAAAACAAAAATACAATATTCTTCCAGAAAACATATTCTAGATTTATAAAATATAAACAACCCAATAATTTTAATTAATGTTCTTATTTACTTTTATTTTACTTTCAAAATACCTATAATATGTTGTTAAATTTACTTCCTCCTTTGAGAGATGACCTTAGTCAGCCACTCTACTGTATCTAAGTAACCAACAATCACATATCATTTGAAAGTACCCAAGATAGTGACTTTTATTATATAACACCCCAAACCTAGTTACCCAGAGTTGGTACGTTATTACATAACATTAGCATGATCACAAAAGATCAATTCTCAAAACACGGTCTAGTTTAGTATCCTTGGAAGTACTTGATACATACATAAGTTTTACATTAAATTATGAAATAGAAAAAAACATTGGGTATACTTTTAATATAGTCATATCCCTTATCCTATCCATGTAGGTCAATCATAATATACTTATTCACATCCTGGGAAAAATTAAACATAAGAAAGGGGGAGCTCAGATGCTCGGTAAGGATAACAATATAGCGGGAGATAACATAAATAAGTGTAAACATTTAAGGAAATGTATAAGACTAAAACAAAATCCTTTTAAACAAAAACTTCATAATAATATGGCAATGATAAATCAAATAATTCAATTTAATTATTGACATGGATATTCTACTAGTCAAATAATCACATGTAATATCAATAGATAATCTCATAATGATGGAATGTATAATGCCGAACATTATAACCACATAGTCAAGGCTTCATGCCAAGACTAAAAATAAAAATATTGTCAAAGACTTGTGGAAAGACACTAGTTTGTCTCATGATACCTACCGAAGCATCGATGGGATATAGCAGGCCTCGCCCATCACTTACTACGTCCAATGTATTACTCACATGAAAAGGGTGAAACATAACGTACAAATTTGTATTAAACTAACATATGAAATGTTAATACTTTAACCATAAACAGTGAACGACATAAAAATAGCACATACATAGTCAAACATATCATAAAACTATTAATAAAATATCAAATATTGTATCATAATAAACCAAATTCAATTAAATATAAAATCCAATAATAGATGTTAACACATATGAAATCAATCCAAAAACTATTTGAGATAAATATCTCTTTCTACTTTAAAATAATTTAAAAGTCACATAATTATAAAAAAACATTTTTTTGAAAATATTAATATTATTTTATAAGGGAATCTTCAAAGGTGTTATAATTTCGGAAAAATCTGCACCTACCGTAGAAGTTAAAAAACCATTCTTTCCTTAATTTGTTGAAAAGGTAATAAAGTACCTTGTTTGGAAAACGACGGAAAAATTGTTTTCAAAAAAAGTTATAAAAATTAAAAAAAGGGAATAAATGAATTTAACCCATAGTCTAGGAAATATTAAAAATGTTTCAAAATACATTTTTAAGAAACACAGATGTGGATGATAAAGAAGTCCCAATATATATTTACATATAAACCACCTTGGATAATAAAGAGATGGTAAAATTAACCCTTAACTTGTACTTTTACTTAGTAGAGGGAGCATTAACCTCCTTTATAATATTTAATTTTTTTTATTAAATTATACAATAATCACTTACATAAATATGATATCATATATGATCCTCTAATATTTCTTTGTTAATAATATTCCAGTAGTATCATTGTTTCGGGTGTTAACTGATTCATTTTACTTTATATGTTTTGTTACGCAAGTCATATTTTTTATGGATAGAATATATTTGATTCATATCCATAATTATATTATGTTCATAAAAATTATTCTTTAATCATCAAATGAACATTAGTCTCGAATGGTTACGATGGGTAATTAAATCTCATCACGTCATGGAGACGGTAAGCTGTGTGTACACAAGAGAGACAATATCATTATATTGAAGGTGAAATGATATATAATTTGATGGTATATAATATATAAATAATAATAAATAATTAATAATTATTATTTACATCAATTATACTCATTATTATACCAATCCAAATAGTGAAGTGTTGAATAACACACTACACCATGATGTAGAGACAGAAAGCTCTACGTACGTACATATGGTGACTTTGAAATTCATAGGATGGATAGAATAATGAATATAGATGTAATATATTTATAATAACATCAAAATATGTAGAAGGTACTGGATTTATTAAATTTTTATGGAAAAAACAAACAAAGGAGAAGTGGAAGAAGAAAAGGACTTTGAAAGAGGTGATGAAATAATTAACTCTTCATCGAGTGATTTACTTTGATTTGAGAAAAAGGGCTCATTAGATTAGATTTATGATCAAATTAAGGCCTATAGGATGAATTGGGAGTATTTGGGAGGATATTTGGTTAGGGTTCGGCTGACCAAAATGGCTTTGGAGGTGTGAATTTAAGAGAAGGGGAAGTACCCTTTTATAAGAGAGGTGAGGGTCACTTTAGGAAAAGCTTGAAATATTATTTTATTATAAAATTATTTTCGGTTTCTAATAGCTCAAAATGTATTTATTTAGAGGATATGTTGCGTATGGGTCTCAATACTGTCCACCAATAGGTTTTAGATAGATTTATATCCCTATATTAACCTTATCTTTTAGATTTAACTCTTAGTTAAATAGTTTAAATTTTACCATGTCTTCTTGTATTTTTATACTACATGGATAATATAGTTACTATAAAATTATAATAGAACATCAAGTGGTTCATTAATGACATATATAACATTATATATGTCTTTTGGACGAATCTTAGATTTTTATGAATATTATATCATTTAATCAAATAGTATTGATTTTAAAAACTCATTTATGTCAATTTTAACACTATTTAGTATTTTTTTTTGTGAAAGTCATAAAAACATTATTACTTCGATAAAAATACATTGAATCAACCCTAACATGTCATATTCACCTATAATGTTCATGTATGGCATAAAAACTTTCAAGGTATATTTATTTTAATATTTATAATATCATTTATTTGATTCTTTCATTAATAAGGAAAATACTACATCATTATTGTGTCATAAATAAATATATATATTTGAGGTATAAAAATTATAAATAAAATATGAAAATGTAGGAAATATTTCAAAATTTATAATTACTATTTATAGATGAAGATATAAATTATATAACCTCGGATAAAAATTGTTTTAGTGAAAGATACATGTTAATGTTATATTTTTCCATACTTTAAATTAATTCTTATAAAATGTAATTTTCACACCCAAGTGGCTCCATGGAGTCCAAAAATCAACTCAAGGAATCCCATGGTCGGAAATATATCATCCCATAATATTAGGACATGTTTTAGGTTAGTTTAATATTATTATAATATTATTTTTTACCCTTATTTACCAGATTTACCCTTTAACGACGGTAAATAAAATAATTACTGATGTTATTATTCATAATGTCCAAAACATTAAAGGTATCTATTTACAAAATTTTTACCTTTTGATTACAAATATGGAACCTAATTTTTAAAATTCAAAAAACATAAGTTACAATAATTAATTTAAAATTAATTTATGTTGTCAGAACCAAAATGCGCGTTTTTAAGAAGTAAAAACTATCAAAATATTGACATGTGTTTATATACAATTTAAGTGTCAAATTAAATCCAATAACCTAAATTATATTAAATTATAAAAATATAATCTAATAATAATTTAAAACCAATCAAATTTATAATTTATCACTATATATTATTTTGATTAAAATAAATTTAATTAAAATTTTGTATTTTTCACTATTCATCAAAATATGAAAGTTATCAGAAAATTACCCAAAATTCTCCCTAAGATGATTTTTATAGTAAAAATCCAAAAACAAAGTCCATTTTGAAAAATAAAATTTATAAAATTTCAAAAAGTGGGTATTTCTATTCATAACTACTTTTTAAACGGCTAGTCTGATTGGTCCGGATGTGCTAGAACTTGGAGCTGCATACAGAGCAAGCTATCTTATTATTTAAAGAGAAACATAACATGGAAGCTTGGGTTGTTACATTCTTCCCTCACGAAAATAATTACATACTCAAAATTTCTAGAATATTACTACATAAAAACATTTGGGTGGTTCTTCATCATGCGTTCATCAGGTTCCCACGTTTCCTCTTCCATTTTATGGTTTCTCCAAAGAACTTTTATCAGACGAGCCGTCCATTTTCTCAACACTTTTTATCTGGTATCAATAATCATGATAGTATCTTCACAATAAGATAGATCAGGTTCCAATTATATTTCTTTATAGGTGAGTACATGCATTGGGTCAGGAATGTATTTTCTCAACAATGATACATGGAGCACATCATGAACTTTGGAGAGACTTGGCGGAATTACCAAATGGTAAGCTACAAATCCAATTCATCTAATAATTTCTAATGGTCCGATGTACCTGGGACTTAATTTACACTTCTATCTAATCGTATAACACTCTTACATGGAGATACCTTCAAGAAAATATGATCACCTACTTGAAATTCCAAATCCTTCCTTTGGTTATCAAACTAGATCTTTTTCCTACTTTTAGCTACTTTGATGTGGGTTTGGATAATCTTCATTGTTTCTATTTTTTCCTCAACATGTTATGGTCCTATGAATTTTCTTTCACTAACATCATCCCAACAAGTTGGTGTGTGACATATCTTTCCATATAATGCTTCATATGGTACCATATGAATACTTGAATAGAAGCTATTGTTATAGGGAAATTCTACCAGAGGTAAATAAAGATCCTATATACCTTGAAAGTCAAGTGAGAAAGATCTCAAAATGTCTTTTAAGGTGTTATTTGTCTATTCTGATTGTCCATCAGTTTGAGGGTGGTAGGTAGTGCTCAAATTAAGTTCAGTATCCAGGGATTTCTGAATACTTTTCTGGAATCGTGATTTAAAATGGGGATCATGATTAGAAACAATTGATAGGGGTACACCATGATGTCTTACAACATCATTAATATATAGCCTTTCTAAACGTTCAAGTGGTAAATCTTCTCTTATAGAAAGAAAATATGATAACGTGGTAAGACGATAAACAATGAACCATATTGCATCATTCCTTCTAGGAGTCTTTGGTATCCCCATGACAAGTCCATCATAATATCTTCCCATTTTCACTCAGGTATGGGAAAAGGATGCATGAATCCTCTAGAATGTTGTCTTCCAGCCTTCACATGTTGACAAACCATACATCTTGACACATAATCGGAAATATGCCTCTTCATGTTGTCCCGCCAAAACTTTTCCTTCAAATATATATACATCTTAGTGCTACCATGGTGTATACAGAAATTGGATCTATGAGCATCATCCAACAATTCCCTTTTTAGATCAAATATATTAGGAACACAAATCCTCTTCCCGAATTTCAAAATTCCATCTTTATATATGAATTTGATCAATCTCACATCATTCAATTCATTAATTTTATTTTGAGACTCTTCATCATCAGTCTAAGAACATTAAATCCATTCTAGTAAAGATGGTTTGACAACCATTTGAAAAACTATTTATGTTTCACCTTCCATGATTATTCCCATATCCGTCTTTACTAGATCCATGAACATAGAATCTCTTTCAACTCTTAACTTGTTCAAAACTCCATGAAACTTTCTTCTCAAATCATCTGACATATTATTTTCCTTCCCTGAGTGGTAGTGTATTGTGTAATCATAATCCTTGAGTAGTTCAATCCATCGCATTTGCCTCATGTTGATTTCTTTCCGTGATAAAATATACTTTAAACTCTTTTGATCTGTATATATCTCACATTTTCAACATATATATTGTGTCGCCATACCTTCAAAGAAACGATTACATATGCTAACTCAAGATCATGAGTATGATAGTTTTTTCATGAATTTTTAGCATTCATGATGCATATGAAATAACTCTATCATTCTATATAAGAGAACAACTAAGTCCTTTCTTTGAAGCATCACTTTAAATAACAAACCGATCATTCCCTGATGGTAGATTCAAGATAGGATCATTGAATAATATTCTATTAAATTATTCAAAACATTCTTCACACTCTTTTTTCAAAACAAATTTATCTCCTTTACATGGGACCTTGGTTAATTGGTTAGCCAATCGGGCAAAATTTTGGATGAAATGCCGATAGTAACCTATTAAACCAATAAAACAGCATACCTCGATTATACTCGTAGGTTCTGTCCATTCTTGGATTTCCCTTATCCTTGAAGGATCAATAGAGATTCCATCCTTAGATACAATATGTCCAAGAAAAGAAATCTCATAAAGCTAGAATTTACAGTTGCTAAACTTCCCATATAATTCATTTCTTCTAATAGTGTTTAGAATAGTTTGAAAGTGATTTTCATGATCTTCTTGGCTTTTGTATTATACCAAGATATAATCAATAAGTAACAATAAAATTTCATCAAGATAATCCTTGAAAACTCAATTCATTAGGTCCTTGAAAATAAAGGGTGCACTAGTCAGTCCAAAAGACATTATTGTAAACTCATAATGCCCATACCTAGTTCGAAATGATGTCTTTGGAATGTCTTCCTTCTTCACGCACATATAATGATATCTATATTGAAGGTAGATCTTTTAATAATATTGAACTCCATAAATTTGATCAAATAAATCATCAATGCGAGGTAAGGGATACTTGTTCACTATTTTTATAACATTGATCTCCCTGTAGTCAATTAACAACGTCATAGATCCATCTTTCTTCTTAATAAAAAGAATAGGGGCTCCCCATGGAGAAACACTAGGGTGAATAAATCCTTTATTACTCAATTCCTCTAGTAGTTTATTTATTTCCACCAGTTCTACAGTGTCTATTATATATGGGGTCTTCGATATGGGCCTTGAACTAGGAATTAAATCAATAGAAAACCCAATTTCTCATTCTGAATGATGTCCAAGTAAATCCTATGGAAACACATCAAAATATTGTTGAACAATATTTACATCCCCTATTTGAACATTCATTTCCTCACTCAGAGTTATTTCACTCCCTTCCTCCCCAATAATTGAATTCAGTAGAGTTACTGAGGGTGGATCTAGACGAGAATCAGATGGTGATGTTTCTTCTCTAAAGATAAAGGATTCCTTATCATCCTCAAAAATTGTAACCTTCTTATTCTTACAATAAATTTTTGCATCGTGGTCCAAAAAGAAATTCATACAGAGAATTATATCAATTTAAATCATGGGTATGACAATTAGATATGAAGATAAATCACATTTATATTCCATAATGGTAAGTGATTAACCAAAATTTATTTCTATTATACTTCACTTAAGAGTTTTAACTAGAAACTCTCGTATTGAGTCAAATTGTGAATATCTAATTTTCATGGAAAACTGGGAAGATATGAAAGAATGTGATGATACCGAGTCAAATAATCCATTGGATAATTTTGAGGAAACAATTAAAGTACTTGCCACCACATCATTAGGAACTTCAACCTCAGTAGTAGTGATCACATAAGATTGTCCTTTCTCCCTTGGCCTATTCTGAGGTAAGTTTCCTTGAAACTTAGGAAATTCATTTGAATAATTCCCTATCTCTTTACAATTGTAGCATTGAACATTGAAAACTTATTTCTTCCCCTTTCAATCAAGATCTTGGTGGACTTTTTCTAAACACTTGTAACAAACTCCAATCCCCTTTAGGCATGTACCAGGGTGTTTCTTCTCATAATTAATGTAGGATGGAATTTTTACTTTTCCTTTCTTATTATTATTTCCTTTTCTAGAGTGATCAACAGATCTCTTATTCTCTTGCTTCATTTTAAATTCAAAAGACTTAGAAAATTACTTTTCTGTCTTGATAACACATGAGACTATATCTTTGTACAATGAGAAGGATTGTGAGACTAATGATTTTCAAATAAATTGTTTTAATACATCAAATATTTGATGAATCTTAATTCTAGGGTTACGTATATAATCTACAGAAAGTCTTTCTAACCTTGTAAAGTAAGCCTCATACATTGCGACATTCTCATCCTCCTTTTACCTCAAACTTAGAAATTGTCCTTCCATATCCAGTAAATGTTCACAAGGAAAGTATTTTTATAATAAAATATCTTTAAACTCCATCCATTCCATATTTGATACTTCTTCATCCTCCTTTGTGTTTTTAATTAAGGACCACCATTGATCGACATCTCTTGAGAGGCGATAAACCGCCATAACAACTTTTTCTCTTTCGCTAATCCACAAAGCATGAAATATTTTCTCTAAGGAACTTGTCCATTTCACAGCTACAAATAGATTTGTAGTCCCATTTAATGATAGTGGTTGTAACTTCATGAAGAAATCTAACATTGGTCCTCTGTGTTTTGGATCAGGGTGCTCCATACAGGTAAGGTTATTATTCATAACCTTAGAGAGTATTCCTCATATGTTTATAAGCTGTTCAACACCAGTTACCTCAACAACTCCACTATAATTATCTTGAATAGGAGGGAAATACCTACATAGATTATGTGCATTTATACGGTTTCTATTCCATACACTAGGTACAATTTCTAAATAATGTCATACACTAGATTAGTTTAAGAATCGAAAATCATAATTCCATACTTGTAAAATACTTAACATAAATTGAACAGTTTCTGCATATAATCCATAATCATAAAAATATTTTCATTGGGGAATTATTTACTCATAAATCATTCATAATGGTTTTTAAAGAAAATGTGAGTTATCCTAATCATATTCCCCGAAGGTGTAAAACCATATGCGCAGTAAGGCCCGTTGTCATGTACCAGGATACCCCTGGTCAAGCCTAAAACTCCTTGTTGGAGTTTTCACTCCTAGGTACATCTGTTCCAGAACCACTTCCACTCTTAGTATCCATACATGGATTTATTTCTTGTAAAACCCACATAATATCCACATCACCAATTTTTTTGGATGTTCTTCTATACTAATCATCTACCTTAAGGTAATGTTCTCTAATCAGAGTTTTTCTAAATCTAGTTTACATGGTTTGTACTAAAAAACCTCTAATACCAACTATATTAGCCCGAACCCAGTTACCCAGAGTCAGTACATTATTACATAACATTTTCAGGATCATAAGAGATAAATGTCTCGAAAGGCCGATTATTTTAGTAGCCTTGAAATTACTAGATACATAAATAAGATTTACATTACATTATAAAATGAAAAAAACCAACATTGTGTCTCCTTTGAACACACTCATATCCCTTAGCCTATCCCTATAGTTCAGTCATAATATAATTCTTCTCGTCCTGGGAAAAATTAAACACAAGAAATGGGTGAGCTTAGATGGTTAGTAAGAATGACAATATATAGGAAACTAACATAAATAAGCGTAAACATTTAAGGCAATGTATAAGAATAAAACACAAGCCTTTTAAAAACAAACTTCTGCATAATATGGAAAAGATAAATCAAATAATTCAATTTACTTATTCACATGGATATTCTAATAGTCAAATAATCACATGTAATATCAATAGATAATATCATATAGAGTGCATAATGTCGGACATCATAACCAAATAGTTAAGGCCTTGTGCCAAGACTACAAATAAAAATATTTTCAATGTCTCGTGTCAAGAAACTAGTTTGTCTCATGAGACCTACCAATTCACAGAGAGGATATAAAGGGTCCCACCTATCACTCACTATGTCCAATGCCTTCCTCATATGAAAAGGTTGAAACAAAACATAAACATTCTTATTAATTTAACATATGAAATGTTAATAATTTATCTATAAACCATGAATGACATAAAAATAGAACATCCACAGTCAAACGTATCATAAAACTATCAATAAAATATGGAATATTGTATCATAATAAATCAACTTCAATTAAACATAAAATCCAACAGTAGATGTAGAGACATATGAAATCAATCCAAAAACTATTTGAGAGAAATATATATTTCTACTTGGAAATCATTTAAAAGTCACATAATTATAAAAGAAAACGTTTATTTTGAAAATATTTATATAAACCTATAAGGGAATCTTTAAAGGTGTTATAATAGTGGAAAATAGTTGTACCCACCATATAAGTTAAAAAAACGTTCTTTCCTTAATTTTTCAAAAAGGTCATAAAGTACCATGTATGGAAAATGACGGAAAGATTACTTTAAAACAATTTTATAAAAAGTAAAAGAAAAGTATAATTGAATTTAACCCATAATATGGGAAATATTAAGAATTTTTTTAAATACATTTTTAAGAAACATGGATGTGGATGATGAAGATCTCCCACTAGATACTTATATATAAAAAACCTCGGATAATAAAGAGATTGTAAAATTTACCCTTACCTTGTACTTTTACTTATTCAATGGTACATTAACCTTCTATATGATATTTAAAACATTGTTATTAAATTATAAAAGAACCACATACATAAATATGATATCATATATGATCCTCTAATATTTCTTTGTAAGTAATATTTTAGTAGTATCATTGTTTCGGGTGTTAACTGATTCATTTTCCTTTATTTGTTCTGTTACGCAAGTCGTGTTTGTTATGAATAGGATGTATTTAATTAATATAAATAATGAAATTAAGTTATTGATTTTTTTTAATCATCAAATGAACATTATTCTTGAATGGTTACATTGGGGAATGAAATTTCATTGTGTCATGGAGATGGTAGTACGTACATATGCAGGAGTGATGATATCAATCTATTGATGGTGAAATGATATATAATTAGATGGTATATTATATATACAGAATCATTAACATTTTATATTTTTTATTTAAATAAATTATAATCATTATTAAACCCATCCAAATAATGAAGTATTTAATAACAAACTACACCACAATGTGGAGATGGTAAGTCATACATACACACGTATGATGAATTTTCCATTCAAAGGATGGGTAGAATAACGAATTTAGTTTTAACATATTTATAATAACATCACAGTATATAGAAGGTACTTGAGTTATATTTTTTTTATGGAAACAACAAATAAATAAGAAGTGGAACAAGAAAATAACTTTGAAAGAGATGATGAAATAATTACCTCTTCTTTGGGTGCTTCCCTTTGATTTGAGAAAAAGGTCTTCTTATATTGGATTTCTGATCAAAGTAATGCTTCTAAGATAAATTGAGTGTAGTTGGGAGGAGATATATCTAGGGTATGGTTGAGAAAAATGGCTTTGGAGGTGTGAATTTAAGAGAAGGGGTAGTAACCTTTTATAAGAGAGGTGAGGCTCACTTTAGGAAAATCTTGAAATATTATTTTATTATAAAATTATTATAAGTTTATAATAGCTCCAAATGGATTTATTTCGAGAATAAGTAAGGGATGGGTTGAAAGCCTCTAAAACAATTGGTTTTAGACAAGTTTAGGTCACCATATTAACCTTATCTTTTAGATTTAACTCTTAGTCAAATAGTTTAACTTTTACCATGTCTTCTTGTATGTTTATACTAAATGGATAATATAGTTACTATAAAATGATAATAGAACCTAAAGTGGTTCATTACTGACATATATAACATTATCTATGTCATTTTGAAGAATCTAAGATTTTTAGGAATATTATATCATTTAATAAAATATTATTGGTTTTAAAAACTCATTTATGTCAATTTTGACACTATTTAGTATTTGGTTTTTGTGAAAGTCATAAAAACATTATTATTTCAAAAACAATTCATTGAATCGATATTAACATGTTATATTCACCTAAAAAATTTGTGTATGGCATAAAAAGTTTCAAATTATATTTATTTTAATATTTATAATATCATTTATTTTATTCTTTTATTAATAAGGAAAATACTATATCATTATTGTGTCATAAATAAATATATTTATTTTCTGTCTAAAAATTATTAATAAAATATCACAATGTATACAATTTATTTAGATTTATAATGACTATTTATAGTTGAATATATCAATTATATGACGTCATATAAAAATTGTTTTAGTGAAAGATACATGTTTTTGTTATATTTTTCTATAATTTAAATTAATTATTATAAAATTTCATTTTCACATCCAAGTGGCTCCATGGGGTCTTAAAATCGACCCAAGGAATACCATGGTTGTACATATCTCATCCAATAATATTAGGACATGTGTTAGGGTAGTTAATATTTTTATAATATTATTTTTTACCCTTATTTACCATCTTTACACTTTAACCATGCTAAATAAAATAATTATTGATGTTATTATTCATAATGTCCAAAAAATAAAAGGTACCTATTTACAAAATTTTGACCTTATGATTCAAAATATGAAATCCAATTTCTAAAATTCAAAACACAGAAGCTGTGGTGATTAAATTGAAATTAGTTCTCATTGTCAAAACAAAAAAGAGGATTTTTAAGAAGTAAAAACTATCAAAATATTAACATGTGTTTATATACAATTTAATTGGGAAATTACCTCCAATGAAATAAAATTTCAAAAAGTGGATATTACTATTCATAACTACTTTTTAAATGGCTAGTTTGATTGGTCGGGATGTGCTAGAACTCGGGGCTGCGTATAGCGCAAGCTATTGTATTATTCAAAGAGAATCATACTATGGAAGCTTGAGGTGTTATAGGGTCTCCATCGATGAGGGGAGTAGGAGGTGGAGGGGTCATCGTTGAGGAGTGGAGAGGGAGTTTGGGGTGGCAGAAGGGAGCACAATGAAGGAGAGAGGGGTGGTGAATTTAGGGTTTTTTTAATATTTAGTGTCAGTTTAGTTGAAACCATACTAAATGTTAAAATTATAAAAATATAGAGATTGATTAATAAAACCTCTAATATTTTATATTCTTTTTATATGATTTATTTCATGTCAGATATTACAACCATCGCTTAAGTATTTTTTTTGTAGTGTTTTGTTCCATGATGAGAATTGAATATATAGTAATAAAAGTTTGAGAGAAGGAATGGGTGGGAATATGACTCATGGATACATGGATTTTGGTTGAATTAAAAAATAATAAAATAATAATAATACAGAAATCTTGTATCTATCCCAAGAGAGTTATACTAGCCTAAATAAATGAAAGAATTTTATTACCACCAAGACTAAAACTAGAGACATATCTCGTATATGAATAGACTGAAAATATTAAAATAAACAAACTATAATAATACTATGTTTAAAATGATGTTACTTAATAAAATAATTAAACCATATAATTATCTATACAAAATGACATCACGATTCCAATCAAATCACATTTATCACTCCCCAAGCCACCCACAAAGGAACGCGATGTTTCATCGCTGGCAAGGGACTCTCTGCCTCATACTCACCAGTGGATTTTTAGAAGGGGTGGATTCTGATCCCATGGGTCAGTTCAGGGATAATAGAATGGTTGAGTTTGAAGTATGTATGGGGGGCCTATGTGGTGGAATTTGACAAGGAAGTGGTGCTGCTACTACCGGAGGCTGCTCCCCCATCATATTGGAGCTACTTGTGAGTGTCGAGGGCCCAACTCGTGGGGAAGGATCTGTGGCAGATGGAGCACCGCTGAGTCTTACTGTCATTAGTGGTGCGAGCCAAATCAAAGAGGGTGACAGTGGTGGGGTTGTAAGAGGGGGACTTGCAGTGAATGGTCTTTTGCCCATCGAGGGAATAGTGGGAGGGGACGACCATGTGGTAGAGGGAGTGGTTGTGGTGGAGGGGTGGATGTAGTGTCATTTCAAACATATTTTCTATATAATTGCAAACCGCTAATGCATACTGAAAAAGAAGTGCTTATTTGAATATGTATACTAAAAAATGAGTACAAATATAAATCTATATAGAGAATAAGTGTATATAGAACAAGAAAACATATATAAGTGCATACAGAAATGAAATTATTTCCTATATTCATTTACATTAAAATGCATACAAAAATATGTATATAAAGAAATAGGTTTATTTTTTTACTTATTTTCTATATGTATAGAATAATTACCTTACTTTTTATATACCATTTAGAATATATGAATATAAATATGTGCATAAAGAAATGTACATATTTTCTATATTGATTACTGATATGCATTTCCTTGTAAATGCATTGAGAAATAATGAAATAAAGAGATAATTAAATAAGTGTATATACAATATGAATAATGAAATAAGTGCATACAAAAATTTTCTTATTTTCTTTATGCATTAAAATTCATATATAGATATCTTCATACAGATATAGGTTAATATATGTACTTATCTGTATAGATATAGAAATAATCTATATGCATAATCTATATGTACTTATTTTCTGTATGTAGTAAATGTGCACTGTTGGTGAACATCGTGAAAATATATCACACACACACACACACACATATATATGATACTATTTAATAATAGAAAAAAATTATAGTGATGATATATATATCCGACATATTCAAAAATGTCATGGAAGTACTGAAATAAGTTTTAAACTATTGATACTAGACAAATTATAAATGTTAATTCATTACTGGATATAAATGACACTAGTCAATTGATACTAAAAGAGTGAATCTATGAAAATGGTTCAAATATGAAACTTCTTTATTGAATGTACCATTAAAAGTAATATTCGTAATAAAAATTCTGCAGATTCATATATTGCGACTGAATAATAGAATATGGTTTAATATTATGAAATATAAATATTTCACAAATTCAAACATGGTATAATAGTATTGAGCATACTATTGAATAAATGACAATGATTAAATATAAATATGTTATTTCAACACTGAAATAATGAAAGTGTTCAAATGACACTATAAAATGAAAACTCTTAAAAAGAAGACCTAGTTTTCATTTAGACAACTGACTTGCAGTGATATGCAACATTGTTAGCATAATAAAAATCCTAAAATAATGGATTATAATTTACAGTTTTTTTTTGATTTTCCTGTTCTTGGATAAAACTTCACAAGCATTATAAATCTCATGAGTAAGAGATTGAGTCTCAACACTCCCCCAAAAAAATATCTATCTTCATCAAATTTCATTATTTCAAACTTGTCTTACTATTATCAACTGAAACCAGAGATACCTTGTGAAGAATATCCTATATAAAACCATATAAAATGTTATTCTAGAAGGAAAAATTACATCAACAATTCCTGAACAGTCAAGATTAAGGCTATAATGGACATTAAAATCACAAATATATTTATCATTCAAGAAAATAAAGAACATAAAATTTATTAAAACTAATTAAAATGAAATATGTAATTATTATGGTAACTGGATTTATTACATGATAAGAGGAATAACCATTTTAATCAATAAACAAAATTTTAATTATGGTAATTTGTAGGATAAGAGAAGAAAAGGGATCACATTGTTTTATAGAAGTTCAATATTAAAATATAAGTACACACACAAAACCTTTAGAAACTATTATTTTTAAATTACCATATAATTCTGCTTTGCCAACTATTATTAGTATTATACCATTAAAATCCAAACCCATTAGTAAAATTGGATGTAAACAAATAGGATGCTTATATGTATCTTGATAGCCAATCTAAATTAAATATGTTAGTTTCAACAATTAAATATTCAAGTAGTTTGACCTGATATTAATGATAAGTGACATGTGCTAGTCATGGGGTGTTGCAAAAACAATTATTTCCCAAGTTAAAAATATAGTAAAGCGGTCGACCTAGTTTTTCCCCAGAGTGGAGTGCACAACAATCATATTTGTCACTTGAAATTAGAGGAAGAAGTGAAGATTTTTTTTGAAATTGTTTTATTTTAAAAATAAATAAAGAAATAAATTAATGTTTGAACACAAATTGATAAAGAGAGTGATGAGGTTAGAATATAATCCCCTTTTTCAATTTCATCACAGTCATAAAAATTATCCCCCCTCTTCTAATTAAATGATAAATGAAAGACTTCTCGATCAAGTTGTCAATCACCCTTGGTTGAAGAATGAAATGAAAACCACTCATCTGTGTATGAAAACCAGTAAATCATTCATAAACTACTAAGGAAAGTCCCAATAAGTAATAATTTCTCCTTAAAAATATAGAAACAACTCACTTATTCAACACGTGTACCAACCATCACTAGACACTCACAACCAAACACAATCTGTTCGATCAAGACAAACTACATTAGGATAATGGAGTTTAAATAACGTCAACCAAAGCTGTAGCCAATAAATAACAAAAAAACCCTAAAAAATAAAATTACAATAATTGGGCACCATAAAAAATATAAATAATTCTAAAAATAAAGAGGGTTTTAAATTAAATCACACGACTCCAACATTACAAAAGGAAAACCCCCCTTCCCCAATCACTCAAAATATTTACCCCTCTTGGTGAAGTGTAATAGTGTTGAATTAAGTTTGAGAGATAATTATGAAACTAATTAAATATAAAATATAAAATCCATATCACTTAAAGGTTCCAATTCTCTAGAAAATCCCTCTTTCTCATTCTTCAACACCTTTTAATAAAAGTGGATACACATATTTATAGAGTTGAGGGGTGGAAAATTTTCCCTACAAATTCTATCCATCATAAGATTGAGGTTATTGAAAATAGTAAATGGCCAATTATTGGAAATGTGTATTCATAAACACTATTTCTATATATCTTGGTCGTTCTCCCTAAAAATTTCAGCTTCTTTGGACCCATGTAAGGAATTTTATACCCAAATTACTCAAGAAAACTTTTTATGGCTGAAGATACTCTTCAACTTTCCCTGCTTTGGAGTTTTAAATTGATACCTTAATGAGTGAAATTCAATATTAAAAATAATTTTAACATGTTTCTTCAAGTCATATTCTAATTACAATTTTAATCAACTCATTTGGTGGTCATTAACCTGAGTTATGCCTCATTTTCTGACGTGGAGTCCATTCAATCAGCCAGAAATATTTTTCAACAAGAATGATTTTTTGGACATATTGAAGTATTAATGAGCTCTAGTTCTAAAATAAAAAGTTTAATCCACCAAATATAATAATTCTAAAAAAAAATCACTCCATTTGGATCAATATTGAAAATTTTATTCTTGAAATCGCAATGTTATAAAAATATATTATAATTTTAGAATTTAGAAATTTTCACATTTTAGCCCAAAACTCACCAAAAATCCAAAAATGATGCAAATTGGTTTGAATTATTAAATTATAAGGGATTAAATCATTTAAATACACATGAAAAATAATGGAAATATTATCTCTATCAATTCCCCCCAAACATAGAACTTGGATTTCTAGACAAGTATGTATCAAAATCATATCAATGAAAATTAAAAACACATACCCATGAGATCCACCAATTTGAAAACATAGAACAAAAGATATCATGACTTATAAAAAACCATTATTTCAAGTGTTCTATTCAGATAATTTAATCTATTTCCACTTCATTTCTTCTCCCATGAAAACAATTCACCTACCTCACATGAATTTTCTCTCATCTCACAAATTTCAATTTTCAACAAGTCTTTTCTCATCTAAACCCATGAAAAGGTCCCCATAGGTTTGATAAATTGCTACATCTCCACTCTATGTGAGTCAAAGACATGTGTTTATCATGAATAATTTTTTGGTTTTTTAGTGGCTTTTGTTTGGAAGGATTTATATGTCAAAAATTATGAGGAAGAATAAGGTGGGATATTATCTTTTTTATGGAAACATGATTCCAATTTTCACTCAATTATGGTCTACTCCTCACTTCCCTTAATGAAAATAAACTCTAGGAATACTTTAAAATCTTTTTGGTATCCCACACTATCAACATTTTAGCAGAAAAAATTACATTTCTCATTTGATTTTTTCAAGAAAGCTCTAGATAAGAATAACTTTATTTCTCCTTTGGAAGCTCTAAAAATACATAAATTTATTTCTCCTATGGAGCCTCTAGAAAGAAATAACTTCTTTTATCCTAAAAGCTACAGAAAGGAAAAAATTTTGACAGAATTAATTTTTCAGTAATAAAATCCCCTCCTCAAAAAAAATCCACTGAAAGTATCGCCAAAGGAGGTATCACAACCCAAGATAGCTCCCCCCCACCCACACACTTATGTTCAACTAGATCATTAAATTTCACTTAAATATTAGGTTGGGTAGGGATAATTGGCTTGTAATGTAGCTAAACTAACTGGGTGTTCATGGATTAGAAGGGATACAAGGATTAAATGTACCATGAAGGCCATAATAAAAAGGATTATCTTGAAAAGGGAGGTTTAAAACCAAATAAATACCTCAATAATTTAAAACAAAAGTACATAAATCTCTTAGGTTATCACAGGAATAAATCAAATTTTGGTTAAAGAAAGAATAATTTGTTTCTCTTAGTAAGTGAGATGAATGTAAAGAGTATTTAAAAATGGTGTTGAGTCGAAAGTTTTACTTTATACTTTTCCTTTCCTTGGTTTTGGAAATCACAAACACTATTAAAACTATGTTTACTAACTTTATATTGCCCATGTGTTTTAGTATGTTTTTTTTGAAAACATTACTTTATATTGAACATAGAAATAGTTATAATGTACAATGAATATAAAAATACATTATTTAATCTGATTCCTCAGACTGAAGGTGCACCCATTCATCAAACTAACTTTTGTTTAGACCAGTGATTAGAATTAAGTATTGTTTATCATATTGAAAAAAATCATGATCATCAGAATGACATTGGTACCGATACATCCGATTGAAATTTGTTTATCTTATTTTATTGACTATCAATTTTAAAGTCCATAGTACTATGAAAATTTTATAATCAGAGTGATTAGAATTAAATATATTGGATGGAATAGATAATATTATTGTAATGGGGATAAATTAAACAATATTAAACAACTGCCGAACAACTCATTATTATATTTCATGATCAAGAACTATACTGTCAAAGTACAAGTTGTCTATGGTCATTGAAACTAACTCAAAAATATGACCACTGGGAGATTGACTATAAATAGGAGGTCATTTTAAGAGCTGGTAGATAATTCAATTTTCAACTAAATTATTCTAATTTTTTCTTTGTGCAAACATATCATTTCTATTCATTGTAATTTCTTAAAGAGTTAATGTTTTAAGGAATCCTTATAAGGATTATATATTCCTTAGATCATTTTTATTTTTTATTTATTGTTTGATCATGGTACTACTAGAGGGATTATAGGTATAAGAAAATGGTGAATTCGATCCATTAGATGGAGGGATTCTAGGGATAGGAGGATAGATAATCTGATCATTATATCAGAGGATTCCAGGGCAAAGAAGGCATATAATTCAATCATCGTATCGTGGGATTTCTTGTTCAATAAAGCTAGAGATGGATCTGGTCACCGTATTGAGGGATTACAAGGGATTGAAAGATAAATCTATATTGGTCATCATATCAAGGGATTTCTTGGTAAGGAAAGATAGATCTTTACAATAGGTACTAAAAATGTGGATATATTTAGTTGGGATTTATGAATACCTTAACCATTGAGGTTAAAGAGTGAATTATTTTATAAGATTGAATTTCATTCTTGCTATTATAACTATTTATTTTTCTTTTATATAAAATATTTATTTTCTGGTGTGCTTTTGTATTAGAAATTTTTATGTAATCAATCTTTCTGGTATTTGTTTTATCAGAATTACTATAATGCTGATAAAAAACTCTCACTTAGTCGGACGATATATGAATATGATTGTAATACTATGATCATCAGACAAAGTCAATTTCCACTCATTTTCAAATAAAAGGATTTTTTTAGTTTAAAATTTAAACTACAGTTCACCCCTATATTATAAGCATGAATAATTCTATGATCCAACAATATCTTTTTTTCTTTGAATATTTCATAACTTTCTCAACAAACTGAACTTTAGTAGGAACATTTTAAGTGGTTGAAAAAGAAACTCCACCATTATTCTGCTTCATCTTTTCAGCATCTATTTTAAATATACCATCACATTGAATGAGAGTGCCAATAATATCATCAAGTGTTAGATTTTCAATCTTCCTTTTATCATCCAACGTTTTCCTTTTGGATTCCCATTCATTCAGAATTATCTATAAAATATTTTCAACTAAGATTCTATATATAATATATTTTTCACCTAGATAATATAGACTATTGACAATATTCATAAATATTTGATGTGTTATTTCTACTAATTCTATAGGTAGGAAATAAAAATATTGATATTCTACTCTCACCATAGCTCTTCTAGTCACAACAAATTTAGAAGTTACAATGTGAGTGACTTATAAATTTTTAAAAATTCTATTTTTTGATTCAAAATAACAAATCTTACTGTATATATCCCGAATCATTGAATATAGTAGAGTGTTCCTTAGTCTATAGTTAATTTGATATTATTTATTTCCTACTGTGTAAAGGTAGTAACATCCTTTTCCATTATCATGTAATATTTAGTAAGTATAACAAAATTATCAACTCCAGTATTGTTAATTTTGTTTCATCCTATCTCTTCAATGCTCATACTCATTTCCATAAAAATTGGTGGTTGATTGGGATTGACATTTTCTGGGGTTCCAACGTTTAAACCTGTAATCATAAAGATGAAAAAAACTCATTTTATAGAATCATGTTATTGTAAATAATTTATAAATAAGTAGTTTATAACGAAACTTAATAAACATGAATAAGATAAAGAATTTAAAAAATGAGAAAGTAAAGCAATAGAACCTTCTATGATACCATTTTTTGGATCAAAGAGTTTACAATGGCTATAATAGGGGTGAATTGTTGTTTAAAATTTAAACTAAAACCAAACATAAATCCTCTTATGTAAATGAATCAAACTAAGAATTCATCAGATGACCAGATTATTACAATAAAATATAGATTTTGTCAAACTAAATTAGAGTTGATGATCTTCTTAAATAAATCATTATTTGCAGTCATATGTATGGAGAAACCACTATCCATATACCAAGTGTTTTTGGTGATTTTCTTATTTTCCTAAATATAAATATATTATTTTTTTCAGAACCCAAACCTTATTGGGTCTAGTATTGCATAAAATAAAATTTTACATAACCATATTTTTCCTGTATTAATAAATTGAGAAAATTTCATTTCTTTTGAAAATTAAGCTTTATGAAAACCTAAGGATTGAACTTTATTTAGAGAAAATTTATTTTTCCAATGTCCACCACTTCGACATTTTTTATAAAATATAGATCTTTTTGGAACAAAATAGTTATTTCTAAAAATAGGTTTATTATTAGTAAAACCCATTCCAAAAATATCAGTCTATGGTCTAATTTTCTTGTACATATTATCAAAATTTTCCTTCAAAGAAGTAAAGTTAGACAAAAGTTTCTCCAAACTATAAATTTATGAATTTTTTTACAACTAATTTATTTTCCCTCGCAGTATATGTTTTCAAATTAATCTTTACAAAATAATTTTGTAAATTTATTTCTCAAAAATTTTCTTTTCAAGATGTTTAGAAATACTATTTTTTCAAAATTTACTTTATTAATATCCTTAAAATGATTCGATATTTCTTTATATAAAGTAGAAATTGTTGAATCTTCCTTCACAAGTTCTATTTTGGCATTATGATGTTTTTTTCAAAGTTTATAATTTTTATTTTTAAGAAATTTAGAAAACCTATACACTTCTTTATAACTAGTTAAGGTACCTCTCTCATTAGGTAAGGAATATTCTTCATCTAAAGATACAGAATTATTCTCATCATTACTGTTATGATAATTTTTATTTATCATAAGGCTGGTAAGGGACTTAACAGTTTGTACCTTTTCCATGATACAATGATTCACCTTAGGTATTTTAGAAAATAAACCAATATTCCTCTATATGGAATTTTCTCTATTTGAAGAACTATCTAATGAAATATCTCATCCACTTTCACTCCAAGTGTAAGAAGATTTCAAACACTTCTGGGCATTATGATTCTTATAGATCTTAGCATTTCTATCTGAATTCCTTTCTTTATTATCCTTTCTTTTGAGTTTCGAATAATCATGTCTTAAGTTTCTTGACATTTTATATTCCTAGAAAATAACATTAAAATATTACTTCTTTTCATTATTATCCTTATTTATTTTCATTTATCTATACTGAAAATATTTCTTGACCATGATTTTATTCATTCATCTAGCAAGATTTCCTAACTCATTTCTAGTAAGTTTTGAAGAAATAGAATCTGATTCAAAAAACACACACAAATGTATCAAGAAAGTTTGAATATGATAAGGATGTAAATATTATGGAAGTTTTAGAGAAAGAAAAACCAAAATAAACAAATAATATAGATACTAAACCAAGTCGTCCACATGCTCCTTAGAAATTATTAAATTCATGAGACTCTATAGAAAAAATAATAATAAATTATTTTATTATATTTTCCAAACCTTGAAATGGTTAAATGATTTGATTCCATATATTCTAAATATCAAGGAAATATGTAAAATTATTCAGAAAATCCTAAAAGAAAAATCAATATCACTGAATGTTTTGACAGAATCAGTTGTTCCGATGGAAGATGAATTGAAATAATTAAAATAAAAGGCCAAAACACAAAATATATCTTACAATTAGATGGTAAAATGGTCAATCTAATTTTAAAAATATCTCAATTACCATGATGATCGGTTTATAGAAGTGAGGAATATTTCTATTGAAATGGATGAATCATTTAAAAAGTTATCAACATATTTCTCAGAAAGAGTCAAACTTATTAAATAATTCAGAGACATGACTGATGATCATAATGAAGAATTCAATTTTAGGAAGAAGAAGTTCAGAATGTGGAATTAGAAAATAGCATACTCCCAACATGTGAAGATAACCTATTCTAGGGAGTCCACTCTTGGGAATATTTACCCTTCCTATGGGATCCACTCATCTTGTCAGGTCACATGATTTCTAACCGGGTGGGTGAAATGATGCATGACCCACCCATGCTAATGGATTAATGTGTCAAACCATCATCTCCCATCATCTATTGGATCAGCACCCTCCGGTATACTTTATTATCTTGGATAAAAAACACCTTCCCGACTGGGGCTCCCACTAGAGTTATCCATTCATGGATCAGGGGGTTCCTATTGTGTAGGGTTCAAAACATCCACTCATGGGGATTGCATTTTAAGGGGGAAAAAGAAGAGAAAAAAAAGATTATTGAGGAAGTTAAAAGGATAAAGTTAGAATCTTAGAAGCAATAAGTTATCAAAGACAAGATTGTGAAGCTTGAGTCATCGATAATAGAAGCCCATAAGGATCATGGTGATGTTAATAAAATGAAGGTGATGGTGAAAAATTTATTCAAGAAAGAATGACCATTTTAATTTCATCTATTGATGTAATTTTTTAGACCTTTTAAATGAATGATTAAATATTAATGAATCTTTAATCCAAGTACTATATGCATGAATGCCTTATAGTTGATTTTTTTATTTATATTCTTTATTTTATATCTTGATTTAATATTTATTTCACAAAAAATGGTTTCATATGTTATTAATTTTCTAACTTTTCAGGTGATTATATTCCTTCCCTATTCTTTTTTAAAATAACAAAGGAGGAGAAATTTTAAGAATATATATTTAAGGGGAGAGTTCTAAAAGGTGGAAAATTTTAAAAGTGATTTTTAAGGGGGAGATATTATCTTAAAGGTGAGAATCTGAAGTATCTATCTATACATTTCATTAGATCATAAAGAAGTCATAAAGTCGGGTGGAGTTAAAAGAATAAAGGGCTGTGAGGGATGTAAATATTTAAAAGATATTAATTTTAATTTTAAGTATTCTGTTTTGTGATTTCCCAAAAGGGGATATTATTGTGTTAAAAGTTTTAATTTTAATTTTCATTTCCTTAGTTTTGTAAATCAAAAATGATTTCATAAAACTATGTTTACTAAGTTTATATTTTCCACGTTTTTAGTATTTATTTGTAAAAAACATTACTTATTATTGAACATAGAAATAGTTCTTATGTATAAAGAATATAAACATTCATTATTAAATCTGATCTATCATAATAAAGGTGCATCCAATTCAACATGGTGAATGTCATTCAGACCAGTGTTTAGACTTAAATATTTTTTTTTCTGACTAACAAAAGTCATGATCATCGGAATGAAAATGGTACTAATATATCGAATTCTATTCTATTCAGTATATCGTATTTAATATCAATAGTAAAGTCCATAGGATTATGAAAATATTATAATCATATTTATTATAATTATATATATCAAAATAAATACATAATTTTATTTTAATGGTGATAAATTAAGCAACGCCAGAAAATTGAAGAACACTCATTCTTAGCAATCAAGATCAATAACCAGGATGTTAAAGTGAAATCTATATGAGGCCACTGCAACTAACTAAGAAATATGAACATTGAGATATTTTTTATAAATAGGCAGTAATATAAATAGTTGGTATCTGATGCAATTTTCAACTCAAGTCATCTAAATATTTCTCTCTGTGAGAATCTCATTTCCAGTATTTGTAATTATTTATAGAGTTACGTTTCTAAGGAATCCTTGTAAGGATTTTACATTACTTAGATAATTTTTCTTTTGTATTATTTGTCTAATCATGGTACTAATCACGAGATTTCAGTGATAGGAAAATGGTGAATATGATCCATCAGATGGAGGGATTACAAGGATAGGAAGATAGAGACTCTAATCATCATATCAAGGAATTTCATGGATAGGAAGATATAGACTCTGATAATGATATCAAGGTATTTATTATTCAAGAATGATAGATATGAATCTTATCATCATATCAAGGGATTACAGGATATTGGAAGACAGAGAAATATTGATCAACATATCATGAGATTTCCTGTTAAGGAAATATAGACCTTTATAGAAGGTACTAAAACTGTGGATATTTTTAGTTAGTATTTTTGACTACCTTAACTTTTAATATTAAAGAGTAAAATATTTTATAATATTATAAGTCATTTTTACTATTATAAGATTTTATATTTATTGTTTATAAAAGAATTATTTTCTATTATGTAAGTGTATTAGATAAAGTTATATATAATTAATATTTTTGATATTAGTTTTTTCAGACTGATTGTGATACAGATAAACAACTCCGATTTAATTGGAAAATATCTAGAACTGATTATAATAATATAATAATTAGACAATATATAAGTCTGATATTTTTACATAATAGGATTTTCGTTTTATTTTATTTTATAGTTTAAACTATAATTAACCCCCCTCTTGTAGCCATCGTAAACTCTATGATCCAAGAATGGTTTAAAAGTCTCATGAGAAAGTGATTTCAAATATAAAGACAATGAGGTGAGAATAAAAAATTAGATCACTTTTCATGAAATTCCCAAAGTTTTGAATAAGAAACAAAGTCATTTTCACCATTCATTTAAGCTCAGTTTTATGGGGTAATTTTGTTCACTAATTAAAATGGGTTTGAAAAATAGAAAATATAATCATTTGAGCTCACAAGTTACAAAAATAGACAAAAATTTAAGAAGAAAAACACAAAATTTGAAAAAAAAAACATGTTTCTTTGGAAAAATTGACAAAGAAAAAACTGAAAATCTTTAGAAACAGTGAAAAATGGAAATCTTAAATTAGAAAGGTTCCCTCTTTCACACTTTAATTATGAAGTGCCCTCAATTCATTAATGTTTATTTAACATGTAATCATATTTTTAATTGAATCATAATAAACAAGTAGGTATCAAGGAGCGGTACAACCTGGTGAATTTTATTTATAAATGGGTTGGACGAGTGTGATATCCTCCATTGGCTCTAATTCCATGTTACCTTGTAATTTAATTAGCCTATGTACATTAATAGTGAATGGATATTACTCTTGGACCTTCATAATCTAGACAAAACTAAAAGTATATACATGAGTAACTATAATTGGACTTTCCCTTCCAGAATAAAGTTTACCTATCATCTTCTTGATTCTTGAGTTGAATAAAAACATTGTGCCTTTAGGATGGAAGTATTTTAGTTAGATCATCTTGTCATGATGAACTCTTATTCTCTATTTTTAAATCCAATAATTTTCAAAATCCTTCTTTTAATTTCCTCAATCTTTCAAAACTACAATCTTCTCTCTTTTTCCTATTCTTTCAAGATCCAAATTCATCTTTCTCACTTCCCAGTACACCATATGTTACAATTACACAGGCATGTGACACATTTTCCCAAAAATAAACCTATATGGATTCATTCTTATTGGGGTTTTATAGGCTATCCTATAAGACCGTAATTTTTCTTCCAATATTTAGCTCTTATCCTTCCGATTTGGTTTAATAGTATTTAACAAAATGCCATTGATTTTTCTATTGGACACTTCAACTTGACCATTAGTCTATGGATGATAGGGAGTTTATTTTTTATGATGAACCCCATACTTTTTCATAAAATAATTTATTATCATACTGAAAAAGTGATTCCATTGATCAATGATGATGTCTCTAAGAAATACAACCAACAAAATATGTTAACCCTAAAATAATCACCAACAACTTTATCATCTTTAGACCTGGTGGATTTTTATTCCACCCATTTTGAAACATAATCAACTGAAAGAAATAAATATGAATTTCAAAATGAAAATGGTAAAGATAATATAATATACAAACATTATACTTAAAAACCCTCAACAAATCAAGTGGATTTTGGGGGCATTCCTTATCTCTTTTAAATATTTCTTGAAAATTAACATTTCCATACATTTTGAAAAATTCATGACCATATTTAAAAAGGATAGGCTAATAAATTCAAGATTATAAAACCTTACCTAATTTTATTTGTGGTCCAAAGTGGCCTCTACATTATAAAGTGTGAAAAAAATCAAAGAAGGATTCAATTTCAATTTTAGGAAAACATTTTATTTTCACTTTATCATTGAAAATATTCCGAAGAAATGGATCTTCCCAAATGTAATATCTGGATTCATATTTCAGTTTACGAATTTGGAAGGAATTTATATGATATGGTACCTGAGATGTTAGCAAATAATTGACCATTTCATTATACTAAGGCACTTCTCATTCACTCAAGTATAACTACTCTCCTGGTATGTGATCATTCAGTGGTTCTTTGTTTATAATTTTAGCTTCAACAATGTTTGGTGGTATACATAAGTGATCAACCACTTGGTTCTAAAATACCTTATTATATTTGATTTATTTGTTGAACTCTTGAATTAGTAGTGTATATATAACTAGAATCATTTTAGCTTTATCCTTCTTCATCAAACATACCCTTTCATTTCAAATACTAGCATCAAATGGCTTTTATCAAAACTCATGCTTTTCAAAGAAATACATTTCATCTCAAACTATAAATCATTTCTTGCCATATTTTTTTAAGAAATCATTATAAAATACTTTAATTCAATAATTCACTCATTTCAAATATCTTTTCTTGAAATTATCACTTTATTAGAAAATCCATAATCAAAGAGGTTCAACACACCCATGGAATTTCGGAAACATCAATCAAGAATTTCAATTCATGCTTCAAAACCCATTTAGAAATCCATTTAAAATCAAGAAACCAACAATGGTTTCCATTTATAAGAATTTCATTGTGGAACCACCTATTTCAATCAAAGAATTATCAAACACCCAACATGGGATCCACAATAGATATTCGAAAGGCTAGAAACAACCAAGGAAGAATCCCAGAACTAAAAATCACCAAATCATGATTTGGATCCATTGACAACATAATGATCCACCATTATCAAATAAGTAGAGTGATGAGAAAAGGAGGATTCATAATAAAAACGACATTACACTTACCAGAAGATATCCAATGCTTAAAAAGACACATATATCTATGAATAATCAAGCTTGGAAGGGCCAAATTTTCCTCTATAGAGTCTCCAAAGTTTTTTGGGTTGAATAAGATTTAAGGGATACATGTTTAGAAATAAAATGGAGATGAAAAGGATAAAAATTAAAATACTACCTTGGGTTTCCTCACCAGGACCAACATCCCTTGCTCGACACTGGCTCCTAATGACTAGGCAGTGGCACTAAGCAGGATGCCTATAGGCCGGAGAAACCCATCAATAGGATAGTGTAATTCATATAGGAATCCACTACTATTATCTTTCCACCAACTAGTTGGTGGCCCTCCTATATCATTCTTGGCTAAAATCCCAAATCCACCCTTAAGTCAACCTCCTAGCAAACCTCCCAACCCCTCTAAAAATAATCCTGACTCACTACCAACCCCTTAAAATTATAAAAAAATAAGGAAACAATTGAGAATCAATGTTAATAACCAGATATCGACATGAAAAATAAGAAAGGTAAAAACCCAAGGATCACTCATGAATGTAGGTGTCAGGATTTTACAAAATGTGCGTGTTAATAATGAAAATACAAATTTTCACTCAAGTTCCCAAATTTGATGAACAAATTGTAGATCTTGCCCATTTTACAAATAGATCACAATGGTTATATTTTTGTGGTCAATAGAGTTCTTTTTAGTAATTTCTTTTTTGTATTTTAAAATATTAGGTAGCAATATCATTAGTGACTCATATCTTGGAAATTTTCAAATCAAAGACTTCACTTGTTTTGTGAGGATCCTCCCATATTTTTATTGTGTTTGTTATACTATACATACCATGTTATTTGAAGATTGATTTTTGTAGTGATATCAGAGATGGAAAACTATAATTAGTTATAATTATTAATATGAGTCATGAATTACTAAAATTGAATAGGTTTTTTCATAGTATCATATGAGGATTTGAGAATAAAATAGTTTACTATTTGATGTTCGAACTATTTTTCCCCTGGGTGGGTTTGGTTGGTGAAGACATTACTATATATTATGATATTAGTCGAAAACATATTATTTATTATCCACAATTTTATGGTTTGTAATTTATTTTCTAGTTTAATTTTAAACATGAGTTTTGGATATTGCGTTTGATTTTTTCACAAAACTAGGTGTAGTCTTGATCAAATAGAGTTGTTTCATATCTATTAAAAATACACGTCACTAGAAAAAAATGTGGGTAGTGGTGGTGGTTTTTAATTAACTGGTGGTGGTCTAAAATTACTCCAAATAATATAGATATAGTTTTAAAAACTATAGTGTTTTACATGATCACTATTCATTTAGCGACAATTTCTTTAATTTTGTGATGGTTTTGTTATGTGTCATTTTTCAAGCATTTAACTTTGGTTTAATTTTTATTAAGCAAATTTTTTTTTAAAAAGTACCTAAGAATAAAATAGATTACATTAAACTGATCCTTTATAAATATATTAGAGGCAGTTATGTCTAGCATTAGTTAAGAATAACCACCACTAGACATTATTTTAATTATTCTACTTAGTGAAGGTTACTGAAAACGACTACTAAAAGAGAAAAGGCAGAGAATATATTCAGAATATTGCACATAAAATTTGTTATGTTTTTAATCAAACAGAATGCATTTTAACATAATAATAATAATATATCATTAAAAACACTTTGAAAATATATACTTACCTATTTAAGATATGATTAAAACCTTGAAAATGAAATTTGATAAATAAATATTCTAATTAAAACCATAACATTTAAGAAAAGAAATATAAAAGAGAAAAGGAAGAGAATATATTCAGAATATTGCACATAAAATTTGTTATGTTTTTAATCAAACAGAATATATTTTAACATAAAAATAATAATATATAATTAAAAACACTTTGAAAATATATACTTGCCTATTTAAGATATGATTCAACCCTTGAAAATCAAATTTGATAAATAAATATTCTAATTAATTTTTAAATCAACATGCGGTGAGCTTGAAATTTACTTAGTAAACAAATTTTAAAAACTTTGATATCACATAAGGTCTTATATTTCAAAAACAACACAAATATGGTTGTAAAATTATTCTATGTTAATATAATATCTATTTATATGGTTTTGATCATTCCATGCACGTTTTAGTGTTTTAAAACACTAAAAACATGTTTACGCCCATCTTAGGAAAATCGTAACTCAGAATGGCATGAATTTAATTTCTACATTTCACAATTCAATCTACAGTCATTTTCCTCTGATTTCATGAAAATATGACATCATTTTCCTAGGTTTTACCCCCGAGACATGTATTTAAAGGCTTTTGTACCTTTAAGAAGTGTTTACTGAGTCATTATGACCACACCACACATCATATTGATGAGTTTTCTACATGTACATGTCAAAAAAATGTATGGTGATTTTCACATGAAACCATGCCAATTTGAGGTAGTTTTCTTTGGTTTTGTGTGTTCCACACATGTTTTCCTATTTTAGATAACTAAAAACACATTTAAGGGAATTAAAGAAAATCATAACATGGAATGCCATTCCATCAGTTCCAATATATTACAATTACATATGTGGTAATTTTATTCTGATTTCAGGGAAATCTGGTATTATTTTCATGCTTTTAACCCCCCAACACATGTTTTTAAAGGAATTGGTACCATTAGGAAGTGTTTAAAAAATCATTATGACCACACCGCACATAGGATTGATATTTTTTCTATGCATACTCATCAAGAATAACACATGTGTGGTTTACCCTGATTTCACATCAATCTGAGGTTGTTTTCTATGGTTTTGATGGCCCAAACATGGTTTAGTGTTTTAAAACACTAAAAACTTATTTATGGCCATTATGGAGAAACCATAACTCAAAATTACATGTCTTTGGTTATTAAATTTAAAAAAGAAATCTATGGACATTTTCCTATGATTTAAGGGAAATATGACTTCATTTTCCTGGTTTTGACCCCCCTGATACGTGTTTTAAAGAATTTGGTACCCTTTTAGAAGTGTTTACTGAGTTATTTTGACCACAATATATGTCAAATTGATGGTTTGTCTATATTCACACATAAAAAAAACTCAATAGTGGTTTGAGCATGATTTCATGTCAATATGATGTCATTTTATATGGTTTTGACTACCTCGTGTGCATTTTAGTGTTTTAAAACACTAAAAACAAGTTTATGAGCATCTTAAGAAAACCATAACTTAGAATGAAATGTATTCAGTACCTAAATTTCATAACTCAATCTATTTTCATTTCCTTGAATTTTAGCATAATCTTACATTCTTTTCTTGTTTTGACCCCCTAACACATTTTGTTAAAAGGATCTTGTACCTTTAAGAAGTGTTTACTGAGTCATTACGATCACACTCCACATAGTATTGATGTGTTTTCTTCACATACACATAGAAAATAACAGAACAGTGGTTTTATAGTGACTTCATGCTAATCAAAGTTCATTTTATACGGGTTTCCCATTCCATTCACATTATAATGTTTTAAAAAACAAATGACACGTTTACATCCATCTCAGAAAAAGTGTAACTCAAAATGAAATTCCATTAGTTACTAAATTTTAAAAATCAACATATATTCATTTTATACTGATTTTAGGGCAATCCGATGTCATTTTCTTGGTTTTTACCCATACACAATTGTTTTTAATGGATTTGGTACCATCTAAGAAGTGTTTGGCAAGTAATTTTGACCACATCGCACATCATATTGGCACGTTGTCTACGTATAAAATTCAAGAAAATATAAATAGAGGTTCTCGCAAGATTTCATGTAAATATGATGTTTTTATATGGTTTTGACCATTCCATGCAATTTTTAGTGTTTTAAAACACTAAAACTGTGTTTACAACCATCTCAGGAAAACTGTAACTCGAAATGATGTGTTGTCGGTTACTAAATTTCAAAAATCAATCTACGGTCATTTTAAGTTTATTTTAAGGAAATAAATTATAGTATTTTTGGGTTTTACCCCCCAAAAAACAATTTTAAAGGCTTTTTTACCTTTAAGAAGTGTTTACCAATTCAAAACCAGGAAAAAAAGATTGTATTATTTTCAAACTTATGGATAATGATATCTAATTCATTTTTTATTTGAATGAATCAACCACACATAAATATAACACATTATGGAATTTTTATGTGTTATGTGTGAATGTGTGAAAGGCATATGGAATTTAGAATTTACCTCGGTTGGATGAGATATAGGGTAAGAAATTTCCTTGAGGACCGTGTCAGTCATCCCTTTCAATACATAAACTAAAAACTTTTCTATTGTTAACCACCACTGATCATGTGTTTTCCTATAAGAGTCTTGTTATTTCACTATTGATTTTAATCATTCAATTTGACATTGTGATTCCCAATCAAGATCATTACTCGAACCCCAACTGAGTGTAGTAGTAATGGATAACAATTCCTTGCCAAATAAATCTGATAGAGTAGGCCCATAACCCATCTATCATACATGCCCAGTATGTTCGTTCTTTAAAATGATTTCAAATACATCATTCTTGGAAATAGATGGTGATTGTGCAAGGTTAGCATCTCAGGATTTCTTAATTTTAACCTTTTAATACAATAATATTAACAATTTTGTTTTAAAATATCTAAAAATCATAATATTATTTAGTTAATAATATTTTTTTCCAACTTATTTTTTTTAATTACTATAAAAACATAATATAGAAAAATATATTATAAAAACATAAAAGAATTGAACCCAATTAATTAGGGTGGACTAGATGTATCAAACAACACAAAATTTCTATTGTTTGATTCATGTTGCCAAACAAATTTAATTGGATGACTTGTGAATTTACATGATATAATTATTTAATTATAAATTTAATTTCATATAATTTGTATTTTTTCTCAATATCCCTTCCTAGAAAATTAGTGCATACAGGAACACACTAATATAAATACTATTATTTTATATATAAGTGAATAAAAGTAATTCATAGTGGATAACCAGTGCATACATGAAAGTATATAGTAGTCATGTCACACTTATTTTCTATATAAGTGTAAACCGGTAATGAATACTGAAAAACAAGTTCATATATGAATATTTATATTGAAAAATGAATAAAAATATGAATCTATATAGATAAAAAGTGCATATAAAATATTTAAAAACATATAAGTGTATTCATAAATACACTTATTTTCAATATGCATTTCCATTGAAATTCATAAGAAAAATATGGACATAAAGAAATAGGTTCATATTTGTACTTATTTTCTATATGCGTGCAAGAATGAACTTATTATATATATAAAATTTAGAATATGTGAATAGAAATAATTTCATAAAGAAATTTACTTGTTTCCAATATTTAATACCAATATGAATTTTTGTGGAAATGCATAAAGAAATAACTGCATATAAAAATAATTACAAATGGAAAATAAGTGAATACATAATTTTCATAAAGAAATAAGTGCATACATAGATTTACTTATTTTAGTTATCAATTAAAATGCATATAGAAATATATTTATAAATAAATAGGTTCATATATATACTTATTTGTACATATACAGAAATATTCTATATGCATATTCTATATGCACATATTTATGTATGCACTAATTTTCTATATGTAGTAATTGTGTAATGTTGTAGACTTTTGTGAAAAAATAGTTCATATATATTCTTCTAGTGAATAATATAAAAAAATTATATTGATGATATATATAGATCTAACATATTCAAAAATTTCATAGTAGTACAGGAACAATGTATAAACTACTGATATAGGAAAAATTATAAATTTTAGTTCATTACCAAATATAAATGACACTATTTAATTGAAACTGAAAGAGTAAAACAATGAAACTAGTTCAAATATGTTACTTCTTTATTTAATTTATCATTTAATATTAATATTCACAGTGAAAATTGTGTGGATTCAAATATTGTGACTGAATAATAGAATATAGTTTAATATTATGAAATATAAAGATTTCAGAAATTCAAACATGGTATAGTAATACTAAACATATTATTGAATAAATGAAAGTGATTAAATGTAATTATGTCATTTCAAAACTCAAATAATGACAATGTTCAAATGATACTATAAAATGGAAATTCTTAAATATTTGACCTGGTTTTCATTAAGACAACTAACTTGTAGTGATATGAAACATTGTCAGCAAATTGAAAATCTAAAAAAATGGCTTATAAATTGAAGGTTCTTTTCTAATTTTTATATACTTTGATAGCACTAAACCAAGGCTTATAGATCAGATGGGTAATATATTGAGTCTCAAAACTCCCCATATAAGAAATCCAGGTTCATCAAAGGGAATTATTTCAAAATTGTGTTGTAGTCATCATCTAAAACCATATATATCTTATTAATAATATCCCATATGAAACCATATAAAATGTTAATATAGAATAAAAAATTACATCAATGAGTCACGAGCATTCAATTTTAATTTTATAATGGGCGTTGACATCACAAATACATTTATCATTCAATCCAAGAAAGCACATAAAATGTCTTGTAGATTTATTAAAATGTAATATATAATTAATATGGTTACTATATTTATTAATTGAGAAGAGATTAATCATTTTAATCACTAAAAAATTGTTAATTAAGATAAATTTCAGGAAAATAGAAAAAATGATCTCTTTTTTATGGAAGCGTAATATGAAAATATAAGTACATGCATAAAACCTTTAGAATACATTATTTTTAAATTACCAATGAATTCAGCTTGTTCAACTACTATTAGTACTATACCATTAAAATCAAGACCCCTTAGTATCTTGGGAAGTAACCAAATATGATTATTCTTTGTATATTGATTTAAAATCTAAATTAAATATGCTAGCTTCAACAATTCCACCTTAAAAAAGTTTAACACGGAATTCATGATAAGTGAAATGTGTTTATCATGGAACACTGCAAAAAAATTATTTCCAAATTTAAAAATGTATTAAAGTGGTCCACCTAGGTTTTCACTATAGAGGATAACATAAAAAATCATGTTTTTCAATTTAAATTAGAGAAATAAGTGGGATTTTTTTTGAAATTGTTTGATTTTAAAAAGAATAAAACCAATAAAATACTATTTGAACACAAATTGATAAGTAGAGTGAGGTGGTTTGGATAGGATAAAATTTTATAGTTTAGTTTTAGTCATAAAAATCATTCCCCCTCTCTTCTGATTGAATGATAAATGAATGACTCCTTGATCATGTTATCAATCACCCATGGTTGAAGGAAAAAATGGAAACTAATCCAGTGTGCATGAAAATCTATAAATCAATTCCAAAATGATAAGGAAAGTCCCAATAAATATTTATTGAATATTATAAATCTATAAACAATTAAATTATTCCACACACATTCTAATGATCTCTAGACACTCGCCACCTAACACAATCTACCCGATCAAGAAAAATTGCACTAGGTGAAGTGAGTTTAAAGAACCTCAAGAAAAGATATAAACAATGAATTACAATAAAACCCTAAATAAAAAATAATTAATATAATTTGGAACCATAAAAAATAGAAATAATTCAAAAGATAAATATAATTTTAAATTAAATCACAAGAATCTAACATTACAAAAGGAAAAATACCCCTTCCTGAATCACTCAATAGTTCCCCCTCCATGTGAAGGGTAGTAGTAAATGGACGATTATTGGGAACATGTCTTCATAAAAGTTATTTCTCTATCTCTTTTCCTTTCACCCTAAAATATCATCTTCTTTGGATATGTGTATGTAATGTTATGATATAATTACTCAAGAAAACGTTTTATGGCTAGAGATACTCTTCAACTTTTACCACTTTGGAGCGTTAAATAGATACTATAATGAGTGAAAATATCCATTAAATTTATTTTGAACATGAACCTTCAAGTCATATTTCAAATAATATAGGAATAACCTCATTTTTAGTTTTTTATCTTGTGTTTTTCCTCATTTACTGATGTGGGATTCATTCTATAATCCAGAGATATTTCTTATGTTGACTGTTTTTTTTGGGCCTGGTGAATTTTGAATGATATGTAGTTTTAAAATAAGAATTTAAATCCCAAAAATAAAATAATCCTTAAGAAAATAATCACTCCACTTGGATAAATATTATAAATTTTATTCTTTAAATTCCAAATTGATAAAAATCTATTAAAATTACATAATTAATCAATTTTAACAATTTATCCCAAATCTCACCAAAAATAAAAAAATGAAAATTAGTTAAAATTACTAATTTTTTTATGGATTAAATCACTAAAATACACATAAAAAATAATTGGAATATTAGCTCTATCAATTCCCCTGCACTTGGAACTTGGAATCTTGGTCAATTAAGCATCAAAATCAAATCAATGAAAATTCAAAACACATACCTATGAGATCCACCAATTTGACAATAAGAAAAAAATCTAGCATGACTCCAAAAAAACTATTATTTCAAGTTCTCCATTCATATCATTCAATATATTTCCACTACATTTATCTCCCCATTCACACAATACACCAAATTCACATGAATTTTCTATCATCTCACAAATGTAAATTTTCAACAGGGCTTTTCTCATCCAAACCTATGAATGAGTCACCATTGGATTCATAAATTCCTACATCTCCACCTGATGTAAGCCAAAGACATGTGTTTATCAAGAATAATTTTCAGGGTTGTTTAGTGGATTTCAGTGTGTGGTCTTTTGATGATAAAAATTATGAGGTCGAATATGGAGGGATTGGATCTTTTTTAAATAAAATCACATGATTCTAATTTTTACTAAAGTACAGTCTCCTCGTCACTTCCCTTAGCTGAAAATCAACTCTAACAATACTTGAAAATCACATGGACATCCCAACACCATCAATATTTCAGCATCAAAAATTATATTTCTGTTCTTCTATTTTTTTCCTTAAAATATCTAGATAAGAAAAACATTATTTCTCTTTTGAAATCTATCGAAAATAAAAACATTATTTCTCATTTGAAAATCCAGAAAGGCACAACTTCCATTATCTTGAAATCTCTCAAAAGGTCCAAATTTTGACAGAATGAATTTTTCAACAGTAAAATCATCTCTTAAATATTTTATTTTCCACCCAAAGTATCTCTAAATTTGGTATCACAACATAAGAAATCCCCCTCTACACTTACATTTGACTAGATATTGAAATTTCACTTCAAGAGAAGGTTGGATAAGAAAACTTGTCTTATAATGTAGCTACCTGAACATGTTATTCATGGATTCTAAGGGTTACATGGATCAAATATACCAAGAAGTAAACAATAAAGAGGGTCTCTTGAAAAGGGGTATTTAAAACCAAAGAAATTAATCAATCATTTAAAACACAAGTAACTCAAAACCACATGTTTTTATAAGAATAAATCAAATTCTAGTTAAAGCATGCACAATTTGGTTCTCTTAAGAAGTGAGGTGAATGTAAATAATAGACCAAAAGGGAGTTGAGTTAATTTTTAATTTTCAATTAAATAGATTTGGAAATAAAAAATAATTTATTAAAAATATTTTACTAAATTTATATTTCTTAGGTGTTTTAGTGTGTTTGTAAGAGAACATTACTTTATATCGACCATATAAATAGTTATCATGTGTAACAAATATAAACATTTATTATTGAATTTGATATATAATACTGAAGGTGGATATGATTCATCAGAATGACTTTTTTTAGTCCAATGGTTAGACTTATGTCTTGTTTGTCAGACTGAAAACATTCATGATCATCAGAACAAAATTGGAACTGATACATCAGATTGAGTTTAGTTTAGTTTATCATATTAACTATAAATATTAAATTCTATTAGACTATGAAAAGTTTATTATCAGATTGATTATAATTATATCTATGGAATGGAATAAATAATATAATTATAATGAAGATAAATTAAATGAAGTCATACAATTAAAGAACAACTCATTCATAGCTGTCAAGATCAATAACCCGAATGTCAAAGTGAAAATTGTCTAAGGCCATCACAACTAACTCATAAATATGATCATTGGGAGATTGCCTATAAATAGGAGGTCATTTTAAGAGTTTTTAGCTGATGCAATTCACAAATCAAGTCATTTAAATATTAATCCGCATGAACAACTTGTTCATAGTCATTTTAATTCTTTAGAGAGTAAAAGTTCTAAGTAATCCTTAAAAGAATTGTATATTCCTTAGATCATTTTTCTTTTTTATTTATTGTCCGGTCATAGTACTAATTGAGGGATTCCTAGGATAGGAAGATGGTGAATCTTATCCATTGGATGGAGGGACTCTATAGATATGAAGATAGGGACTATGATCATATCATTGAGGTATTTTTGGGCTAGGAAGACATAGACTTTGATCATCGTATTGATAGATTTATTATTAAAGAAAAATAGAGCTGAATTTGAACATTGTATTGAGAGCTTCATGGGGATTGGAAGACAAATCTATATCGATCATCATATAATGGTATTTTTAGGTAAGTAAAGGTAGTCCTTTATAGTAGGTACTAAAAATGTTGATATCTTTATTTAGGATTTATAACTATATTAACTCTTATGGTTAAAGAGTAAATTGTTTTCTAATATTTTAATTCATTCTTACTATTATAAGATTTTTATTTCTTGATTATAAAATATTTATTTTCCAATGTTCATGTGTATTAGAATGTTTTATGTAAAAAAATATTTCTGATATTATTTTTATCATACTGACTGTGAGACTAATAAACAAATATTATTTAATTAGACAATATCTAGATCTAATTGTAATACTATGATCATCATATAATGTTTGAGTCTGATCATTTTTCCATAAGAGGTTTTTTGTTTTGTTTTAGTTTATTTTTTAAACTAAAATTCACCCCCCTCTTGTATCCATCACACACTCTATGATCCAACAATCAATTTCTTTTTATTTAAATATTTCATAATTTTCTCACCGGACTGAAATTTAGTAGGAACATTTGATGTAGTTACAAAATCAACTCCACCGTTATTCTTTGTCATCATTTCATAATTTCTTTTCAATATACCTTTATATTTCATGAGAGTACAAATAAGATCATTAACTATTAGATTTGTAATCTTCCTTGTACCATACAAGGTTATCCTTTTGGATTCCCTTTCATTTGGCATGATTTTTACAATATTTTCAACTAATATTCCATCTATAAGATCTTTTTCATCAAGAGAATGTAGAATATTTAAAATATTTATAAATCCTCAATGAATTTTTCTACTGATTCTCCAGGGAGGAAATCAAAATCTTGGTAGTCTTCTCTCATCACAGCTTTTCTCATCTCAACAACTCCATGAGTTCCAAAGTGAGTGAATTCTTACTTTTTCTAAATACTATTTTTTGCTTCACATGAGGAAATATGACTTTATATATTCCTTATCATTAATCGTATTATTTTATTGCTTACTCAATAATTCATTTAATATTCTTACTATTCCTAATGATTAATGGTAGTAACTTTCTTTTTGGTATCTTTTAATCTCCAGTAAGCATAAAAAAATTATCAACTCTAGTATTGATAATAGAAGTTTCCATCCTATCTCTCTAGTAATCATAATGATTTCTATCAAAAATTGGTGGTAGAATGGGATTGAGATTTTATAGGGTGATAATGTTTAAACTTTATATCTTAAAGACAATATAAACACTTTTTTCTAAAAACATTTGTTTAAATAATTTATAAATAAGTAGTTTATAATAAAATTTAATAAACTTGTAAAAGATAAGAAAAGTAACAAACTTAGTAAGTAAAACAGTATAACCTTCTCTGATACCAATTGTTATATCATAGTGTTTATGATGGATATAATATGGGTGAATTGTAGTTTAAAATTTAAACTAAAACAAAACAAAAACCCTATTATGTAAAAATTATTTACCCCATACGTCATAAAATGACTAGAGTATTACAATTGGATATAGATATTGTATTATTAAATAATAGTTGACAATATTCTTAAAGAAATATTTGTTTCTAGTCATATATCTAGAGAAACCACTATCCATGTTCTAAGTGTTTTAGTTGTTGGTACTTTCCTTATTTTTTTGAAAACAAAGACATTATATTTTCTTAACCTGAACCTTCTTGAGTCGAATATTATCAGAAAATAAATTTCTTGGTAATCAAGTTTTTATAACATTACTAAATTGAGAAAATTTTATTTCTCTTGAAATGTATCCTTTAGGAAATCATAAATATTGAATTTGTTTTAGAGATTTTTTACAATGTCCATCACATTGAAATTTTGTGAAAAATGGAGAAATTTTTGGAACAAAATAGTTTTAACTAATGTAGGTTTATTATTATTAAAACCTAAGAATTCCTAACAGGATTTCACTAAAAGAGGGAGGGGTGAATTAGTGATATATTTTTATTCTAAGTTTCATTTATTTTTAAACAACCTTAAACTCCTATTAATGAGTTTATACATTGATGAAAACCAAAAGAAACACACATCCACAGTAATATGATAATTTATAGGGTTCTTTTCTCAACAAGAGTAGCTAAGTATTTGGTATGGTATAAAAACAATTTGATACCTCAAAATCCACTAGAAAAAAAATCCTTTTTTGTGGAATACAATTAGTAGGATATTCATTTGCACTAATTTCTCAATATTTTCAATAAAAATTACATGTTATTCAAGTAGCATGAAATTATGTAATACAATGTTTCTAACAAACATGTTATAATGCTTCTTGATCAAATTTCTCAAATAAGATCTTCAATTCCATACCCTATAACTAGAAAGAACTTCCTTGGACTCTGTAATGATACTCAGTCAGATTTCCCAATATTATTCCCTAGCTCAATTAATCAATATGATAATATTGCTCTGTTAGAATATCGATGAAACAATCCAGAACCACGTCTTCTTTAGTCAGAAATTTCTTGTCCAATTTTTCAGTCCGATTCCAAAAACACTAATTATGATATTATCTCTTTTCCTTTTTTTATTATGATTAGAAAACATCCTCAGGAAATAATAATCCATAAAATTCTTATCTCTAGAACTTTGTATATTATATATCTTCCTTCGCACAAAGTAAAAGTTAGAGGAAAGTACAAAGTACTTCCTCTTTTTACAGGGGACTAAAAATTGTTTGGGTGGGTTTATAAAAATATTTCTTGCTCAACCGAATTTCCCAAAACATAGATTCTTCATGAATTTTGGGTGCATCTTGACTTATTTAATGCTTATCAAATCTTCTCAGAACTTCTCAAATCTTCACGACTTCATCTAACATCTGAATTTATTAACAAAAATTCGTCTGATTCGGATTTTCTATTCCAGTTTTCTCATTAAGATGAAGATAACATATTATTCATTATGCTTCTCCACACCAACTGAAAAAGAAATATATGTCTTCTCATTATTATTCATGGGACCAATTTCTCAATCCGATTTATTCATTACAATGGAAATATAACTTTCTTCATTATATTTCTCCACACTAAAAAAACATTTGAAAATCATTCTTCAAAACTCTTCAACTACTTCTATGATCCCTTTGATAATACCTTTACATGATTTAAAAAATTATCCTTTTCTTATTCTCTCAAATTGACAGTCTTGTGTTTGATGAATTGATCTCGGCTTTAATCTTATTATATGTGTCATCTATATTCCAATAGATCTTGAACCAATTTAAATTATATGGAAAAAGATTCTTTAGCTCATGACCCAAAAAAAACATGTCAGAGTTATTATTTCCTCTTGACACACTTGTTAGTGAAAAAAATAAACAATTTATCTTGATGAAAATGGGTAACTACATTGTTGATTGACCTCTGTTTTTCTTCTTTATATTGGTTAAAATAGAATTGTATTTTTCGATATATTCATTAGTCCTAGTAACTACCAATTTATTTCTTTTATTGGTCCCAAAAATTATCCATAAAAAAATTATACCTCGGATGATTAGTGGCATACCTCATCTGATGGACCAGTTTCAGTGGCATCGACGTGATTAAATTATCTCATTTTTTGATTATGATACTGAAGAATTTACAACACTTATCATTTTTCTCCAAATATTTGTATCTTGTGTCTTATTGGACTGACTGGAAACTAGTACCTTCAATTTCTCACATTACGATCAACATCCCCAGCCTTCAAACAAATCTGTGTTTGATGTTCTCACACTGATGGACTAAGACCTAGATATTCTTCATCAACTTCCTTATTCCACAAAATTATTCATGTATCATTACTTACTCATTACATTTGAATATACTGAAGATCGATATAGCATCATATGAATTTTATTGGGAAGTATTATAACTTGAAAACCTTTCAACCACTATCTTTTATTCCAAACCTCAATATTATTGAGAGCACCAATTCTACCCCTTTCCTTTATAAGGCCTGCATCATAAGTTCTCTGAAAACTTATGAATTTTTTGAATTAAAAAATAAAAAATAACCATCATATTTTTATCGTAGTCATGAAAACTCCAATACTCTTCCTCATTATGATTAACTGTTCATTCTGGACCCATGGTGAGTCCGATCAACCTTTCCTTCTAGAAAAACTCTTCCCAAACTGATGGACTTTCTGACGCATTGTGAGTCTATAATATTGAATATGATGGATATTATGATCACAAAAAATACATTGTTTATTTCATTTCTTTACATTTAAAACATAAGAAAATTCTATTAAAAAAACTTCATTCATCATTCGAAAATCTTCTCCATCAAAATTTGTCCCAACAATCTCTCACTTTAGATTTTGTTATCAACAAAAATTAATAAATCACTAATCTTTTTTACCTAAATATATGGATTTATTATCAAGAAGTATAATCCTATGTGAGCTAGATTATTGTCGAAAACATGAATTATTGACATCAAAACCATATTTTCCAAAAGTAGTAATTATGAAACATCTTCATCTTTTCTTCACATCTTTATTCACTTATTTAGAAATATTGAAAATCAATTATTTCCTATAACCAATCTAACAAACTGTTTGAATAGTTTACACACTAAAAATGTTTAAATCATAGCCTACCCACAACTCCCCCCTTTTTACATGCTTCCTTTAAAGGTTTAGCACATAAAAATTGGTAGATTTATGAAACAATTATCCCACTTTGAAAACACTATACAAAGGAAAGATGAGAGAGAGGAAACAACCAGATACCTCAACCTTGATGAGAAAGAAGTTTGGCACCCATGTTCAACCACAATTTAGAAAACTGTTCCTCTGGTAAGGGTTTTGTGAAAATGTATAAATCTTGTTCCGATATAGGAACATACTCTAACTTCAAGTAATTAATCTCCACATGTTATTTGATGAAATAATATTTGATATCAATATTTTTAAATGAGAATTTTTAATAGATTTCTTATAAGGTTGATTTCACATTGATTATCACAACCCAAGAGCAAGGGTAACTTCTCTTCAACAAGTAAATCTTTCAATTGATTTTTCAACCACATAATTTGAGTAGAATATTGAGTGGCTAAAAAATAATCAGTATCATACATGCTAAGAGTTACAGAATTTTGTTTATTTATATTCCAACTAACAAAACTTTTCTCTAGAGAGAAAACTCCACAATATGTGGATCTTCTATCATCAAAATTTCATACGTAGTCAATATAAGTATACTTAAAAAAGTCAACACATTTTTAAATATCATACCTGATTCCAAAATTTTATATACCTTCGATATACTTTAGAATTATTTTTCTAGAAAAAATGTGATTATTTTGGAGCACTCTGAATTTTTTCATATAAGGTAAAAATATAAACTATGCTAGGTCTGGAGGAATTCAAATAAAACAAACTTCCATTCAGCTTCACACTTTCTGATCAACTTTCTTGCCTTCTCCATCTTTAGTCAAATTGGTTCCAACTAAAATTAGTGTGGAAATGAGTTTCAAATTCTCCATGCCAAAATTCTTAAGAAGTTTCGTAGCATACTTTTCTTGGAAAAGAAAAATGTATTTATTATTTTGTGATATTTGTTACTCAAGAAAGTATTTCATTTCTCCCACCATAGACATCTCAAAAAAATCATCTCTTAAACAAAATATTTCACAAGTTCTTCCATCATTCCCATAAAAGATAACATCATCAACATAAACAATTATGATGATGGAAAAATATGACATTATTTAACATACATATTGCTATGAACTCTCTATTTCTTAAAACTCATACTCCCCAAGAAAGTATATAATTTTGTATACCATTCCCTCAGAGATTATTTTATCACATACAAGGATTTATTAAACTTTCACACATAAATTTTATCATTCCAAATAAAAAATATAGATTTTTTTAAATATAAACTTCTTCATTAAGATCACCATTTAGAAATAATGATTTTACATCCATAAAAAAATTGAAACTTTGTTTTTCATCAATAAAAAGAAAACTTCTGATAGTTTATAACCTTGTCCCCAGATCAAAAGTTTCATCAAAATAAATGTATTCAATATATTGTTAAGTGAATAAGTTTCCATATGAATTTTACAAAATATGATAATGTTTATCATACTTAACAATACAAAATGGTTTCTTCGATTCTTTACATATATTTTTACATAAAACGATGTTGTTTAACCTATTAAAAATTAACCATTACATGAATTCCACTTGTAAAAATCACTCCAAAGTTTTAGGTAAATATGAACATCTGTGGAAGAATTTGACCGTTGAGACTTTTCCTATAAATACCCAACCATTTGAAAAAACTCGAGGGTGTGTAGTTTCTTTCAAGAGATTTTGTTCAAGAATTGAATTCTTGAAGCTCGATGTTGGAGTGATATGATGCGAAATCTCTACTCAACATTCCTTGTGTGAAAGCTGTGAACAACTTGTTAAAGATGTGAAAAAATTGTTCAACATTCCCAGTGTGAATCTGATTGGCGATGTTTACAATTGAGGGATTCTGAGATAGGAAGACAAAGGTTCTAATTACCTACTTAATCAAGGGATTTTGGGGATAGAAAAACAAATAATGATATTCATTTCAAGGGCTTACCCTAGTGTGGGTAGGACATACTTTCTTGAAATATAAATCAAGGGAACATTATCCAAGGTTGGTGGATACCCTTCTCTTTAGGATAAAATATTTCTTTTTTACTTATTACTTGTTTCAAGTTTGTTTAAATTTCATTGCATTTTTTTACAGATTGAAAGTGTAGCTTTCTTAAACTTTCTTATTCTTGTAAAAACTCTAATTAAGATTCTATATGCTTTAAGGTAGAATATTTCCTTAAGAAAATTTTTTAAGTTTATTCATCGAATCCATATTATCAGATCCTAAGAAAGTTAGTTTATTTATTAAAAACTAAATAGGGCTTGTAAATTCATCTTGTTTAACTTTGTTAGACTTAGATTTTCCTAAGGGTAAAAATGAATGTTTTTAAACCTACAATTCACCCCCCACTTGTAATTGACCAATCTACATATACATTTCGACCCAACAATCGGTATAAGAGAAGGTCTCTGAAACACTTATACTTTCATATAATTTTTATTGCTCAACTTTTCTTACATAACTTTACCTGGTCATGTTTTTTCTTAAACCTTTATTTATAAACATTTGTTTACAAACGTTTTCTACTAATCTATTTTGTTGAAAAGTATTTTTTGAGAATGGAAGGAATGGAAATTGGATCAATAGACAACTTAAATACTACCAGGATTCTAATCTTTTATGGAAATGAATATGAATAATGTAGAGATAGGATGAGGACATTTATTATCAATACTAGTGCGGATAATATGGTTATCTTACCTGGAGATTATTTGATTCTTAATAAGGAAATCAGAAAATTTACCAATTAAGAAAAATAAGAGTATCATCTTAACTTTTAGGTACGTAATACTTTATTATGTTCTTTGACTAGGAACAATATAGCCAAATTTATTCATGTGAAGATACTAATAGCATTTGGAATAAATTAGATGTTACATATTTTGGCACATATATGGTTATTGAAACAAGAAAAGCCATGCTTAGAGATGAATAACACAGTTTTTTACTTCTTTATGGAGAATCCATATATAAAGTTCAATAGTGGTATATGAAAAATTTCAACAACTTATAATCAATTGGAGAAAAAGGCTTAAATGATGATATTATTGAGACAAGATTATTGATATCATGCCTAATGTGTGGGAATCAAAGAGAACCTCTATTGATGAATTGAGTAAAGTTACAACAGTTAATCTGGATGAGTTACTCAGGTCTCTTATACAACATGAGAATAGAATGAAAAGAAGTGTTGATAATATTAAGAATAACAATGAAAGTGTTGCTTTTACAACCACTTCTAATTAAATAAATTCCCAAACCCCTAAAAGATATACCAGGTCAAAGTCTAATAAATTTGTTATATCAGACTCAAGTGATAGTGATCACTCGGAGAATGAACTAGGAAATCTTACTCAAAGGATGAAAAATATTGTGTGAATGAAATATTTTCAGTACATATACAAGAAAAAATGTAAAAATGATAAGAAATAATTTGAAGTGACTTTCTATGAATGTAAGATGGCTTGAAATATCAGAACATATTTTCCTAAGCATAAGAAGAAAGAAAGAAATGATAGAAATTTTGAAAGGAATAAGAAAAAGTACTAAAAATATAAAGAAAGTAAAGTAATAAATGCTAATGATTCTTGGAGTGTTGGTTGTGGAGACTCTTCTAATGAATCTTTAGATATTGAATATTTTGAACATAGGAATATTGGTCTTATAGCCAGTATTTCTACTAAAAATTATTGTCTTGTGGTTAAGGTAAACACTGTTGAATCTTTAACCAACATTTCTCTAAGTGATAATTATCCTAATAAAGAAAGTTATGAATCTTTGGATAAATAATATTCTTCATCAATAGATAATACTTTACCTTTATTTGAATAAGTTTCTAGATTTTCTAAATTACTTGAAAATGAAAATTGGAATATCAAAAAGAAGTTAAAGAAAGAAAGTTCTAGAATCTCTATTTTAGAAAAATAATTATCAAGTCTTTCAAAAGATATTGATCAGAAAAATCTTGATTTTGAAAATGTTTCCTAAAACATTAAGGAAGTTAATTCTGATAATGATAAACTTTCTAAGGATCTCTAGAAATTTATTTCTAAGAAATTTGTTTTAGAGACCAAACCTTCTACTAAAACTATTAACCTTAGGGATAATAATTTAGTCATTAGAATAAAATCAAAAAAAATTTCATTAAAGAAACTCTCGTCATAGTTTACTTATGGTACATAAAACATTGATAAAATGTATTCACAAATTTTTCCACTTATAAATAGTTCTAGATTTGGTTATTTTCAATCAAAAAATGTTTTCAGTCATAACTATTTTTTTCCTAAAAGTGATATTTTTTTTGAAATAAGGGTCAATGTGGTGAACATTGGGAGAAAAGTTGTTCTTTGAATAAAACACAATCCTTAGTTTTTCATAAATCCCCCTTTTCTAGGAAAATATGGATACCAAAGATTTTATTTTCGAACAATTTTGGATCGAAGGATGTTTGGATTCTGAAAGTTTAACTATTTCATTTTCTTGAAAACAAAGGAAGTTCCAACAATAATACATTGTACATGGATAGTGGATGTTCTCATAAAATTATTGGTAATACAAACAACATTGAAAATATTATTAATTTGAAAGGTGGAAGAGTCAATTTTGGAGACAATTCTTAAGGAGAAATATTTGGTTTAGGTAATATTGTTCTTCTTGGAAAAGTCTTAATTTAAAATGTTTTATTTCTTAAAGGTATTAAGAACATCCTTATTAGAAAAAGTAAATTATACGATGAAGGTTACCTTGTAAAATTTAGGAATGATAAATGCCTAGTTCACAATTTGAAGGATGGGTTTTTTCTCTCTGCCCATAGGCATGAGAATGTATACAACCTTAACTTACAAGAACTTAGAAACCAAGACATACCTTTACTTAGAGAAATGGAAGATAAATTTGGGTTATTTTATAGAGGAATATGAAACTGTAATCTTAGAAACCTATGAAAACTCTCAAATAAAATACTGGTTAAGGATCTACCAGATCTTAGATTTTTTTCTTCAAAATTATATGATCCTTGTCAACATAGAAAGAAAAAAAAGTCAAGAAATAAATCAATTATTTAAGTCTTAACATCTGATTCACTATAGCTAGTGCATATGGATCTTTTCCATCCAACAAAAACTGGAAGCATTGGTGTAAAATACTATATATTTGTTTTAGTTGATGATTACACTATATTTACACGGGTCAATTTTCTAAAAATGAAATATGAATACTTTTCTTATTTAAAATATTTTCATCCAAAGTTAAAAATTAGAAAGACCTTCCATTGATAACTATTCATATGGATCATGGGGGAAAATTTGAAAATTCATAATTTAAAACCTTTTGTAGTAAGAAAGGAATTAATCATAACTTCTCATCTCCAAGAACTCCTAAAAAATGGTGTTTTTGAAAGAATAAATTGTATTCTTCGAGATATAACAAGAACCATGTTGAGTGAATACTCTATTGCTAAACACTTTTACGATGAAGTTGTTAGTACTTCTTTCTATTCTATAAATTGAGTTTTAATAATACCCTTTCTTAATAAAACACCATATGAGTTATGGACTGAACGAAAACATAAAAACTCTTACTTAAAACTTTTTGGATGCAATTTATTTATCTTGAATACAAAAGATAAATTAAAAAAATTAGCACCCAAATCCGATGAAGTAGTATTCTTAGGATATTCCACAACTTCTGGGGCTTATAGAGTTTTTAACAAAAATTCTTATACTATTGAATAAATAGTTCATGTTAGGTATGATGAAACTGATCCTTTTTTAAACCACCCCAACCTACATATTCAGATGTGTTTTCAAAAAATTATTATCAACCATTATTGAAAGTTTCTTCTAATTCAGAAAATACTAAAGAAAATTTTCCTGAAGTATCTAATCCAGATGATTTTCTACCATATGTTGATGAAAAGTTTTTATAAAACCCAGATTAGTTTTTTCTTAATAATTGTCCTAGTGATAATATCAATAGTGATGTAAATCAACTTGTTTGGACTAGATGTTCTCTAAGAAATGAATTAGAGAATCTAGAATTTCATTCCCAATTAGAACCTTAATGTACTGATGAGGATTTAAGTGATGATGATTGAATTAAAGCTATGCAAGATGAAATAAATGGATTTTAAAGGAACAAAGTCTGGACCTTGGTAGAAAGACCTAAATAAACTTCTATAATTGGAGTAAAGTGTGTTTTCAGAAATAAGTGTGATGAAAGTGGAATCATTGTAAGAAATAAGGTAAGATTAGTTACTAAAGTATATAATCCACAAGAATTAATAGACTATGAAGAAACCTATACTCTAGAATCTAGACTTAAACCTATTAGTATTCTACTATCCTTTCCATAATTCTTCAATTTTATACCTTTTCAAATGGATTTAAAGTGTTCTTTACTTAACAGATATGTTTAATAGGATGTTTATGTTGAACAAAATCTTAGTTTTGAAGACAAAAAACATCCTGAACATGTTTAAAAATATACCAAAGCTTTATATGGACTTTAAAAATCCCCTAGATACTGGTATGATATACTTACATGATTTTTTTTACAAAACAAAATATGTTAAGGGAACTGCTGATAAAAAAATTTTAGTAAGAACGAAAAAAAATGTTTTAGGTGTGAAAATTTATGTTGCTAACATTATATTCAGATCAAATCAACAATCTTTAACTGGTTCTTTTGTGAATCTTATGAAATCTGAGTTTCAAATGAGTATGTTTGGTGAGTTAACATTTTTTCTTGGTTTTTAAATTTATCAAAAACCAAAAGGAACTTACATATATCAACATAATTATATTAAATATTTACTTAAAAAGTATGGTTATGAAAATAATAAAAGTATCAGTATTCCAATCGAAACCTCAAATAGACTTGATCTTGATAAAGCTGGGAAACATGTGGATTAATCATCTTTTAAAGGAATGATAGGAATATTATTATACTTAATATCCCGTCATATAGACGTAATGTTTTAAGTATTCTTATGTAAAATATACCAATAAAATCCAATGCAATATTATTTAAAATTAGTGAAAATAATTTTTTTTCTATTTAAAAGAAACTGTGGATTTGGGACTCTTTTACTCTTCTAGAAATGATTTTGAACTAAAATGTTTTTCAGACACTTATTTTGGAAGATAAAGAATGGATAGAAAATGTAAATTAAGAAATTTTCATTTCTTATGAGATTCATTAGTCTCTTGTTCATGAAAGAAACAACACTCAATAACACTTTACACTACAGAAGATGAATATATTGTAGTTAGAAGTTGTTGTGCACAAGTATTGTGGATATAACACACACTCAAAAACTATGTCATCGGTTTTACAAAAACAAAACGGATAATTTTTTATAATACTAGTGATATTTTTCTAAGAAAAAAGCATACACATCACTCTCATGAAAAGAACATAGGTATTAAGCATCACCTTCTTAGGGATCACACACTTATAAGAAGATATTATTTTACAATTCATTGGAATGAAAGAAAAACATGATGATATTTTTACAAATTCATTACCTTCTGATATATTTAAATATATTAAACAAAAGTTATTAATGATAAATTTAAGGTAATAATTTATATCACCTTTTTAAAACCATATCCTAACATAAATATACTTCTTTTCATAGGGGGAGTACATTTTTTTCCTTAAAGAAAACATTTCAGCACCTTAATAAATTTTTTCGTAACCTAATACTTTTATTTCACTATTTTTTTTGGAAACTATGTTTTATAAGGAAAATATTATCAATACTAAAAAATATTTCTATGAACTTTGGAAGGAACATTTCTTTACTTAAATCATCTTAGTTACATTTCTGTTTGTTGGTATTTCAAAAATTTCTTTAGGAAAACATTTATCAAATTCATCTTTCCTTAAATCAGATTATTTCCTTCAACCTCAAAGGCTGGAACATAAAAATATTCTTAGGAAAAAATTCATCAAACATTAAGCTAAGTTCAGTGTTTTCCCCAACAAATATGATACTCATATAAAATATTATAAATAGATAACTAAGTGGTAAAAATATATTTTAGATGATATTAAGGTTTACGATCATTGCAGTGATTCAGCCAAGGATGTATTTGATAAATCCGATGAGAATTTTAAAAAACTATCAGGAAGTTCATTAGAGAAAATTAAGGAAAAAATTTGTCTTCCAACAAGAAGATAGAGATTTAAATTGAAATTTTAACTATATTAGTCTCAATCTAAAATGGGAGAACGAAATTAGGGAAGAGTTGGCCAAAGAACTTAAGAACCAGGAAAAAGTCATTAAGTCTTAGGAAGAGAGGATCAAATATCATGACAAGAAAAATTAGGATTATGATTTGTTTCTTAAAAAATTACAAGAATATCACAAGGAGTTAAATAAGTTTAAAGCTATGATGAAAAATCTGGTGCCGGAAAAGAAGAAGGATGATTAATTTTTTCCCTAATCTTTTGTTGTAACAAAATTTTTTGTTACACTTTGATATATTAATGGGATTTGTTTTATACAATTGTTTCATGTTGTATATTTCTTAAGCTTTCAGGTAAAATATATATCTTCTCTTTCATTTTTTTAAAATAACAAATTTGGAGAAAATAAAGTTGAAAAAGAATACTAAACTAAGGGAGATTATGTTCATGAAAGATGGAGTTTACTTAAACTTGAAATCCTTAAGTAAAGGAGGAATATTTTCTAAAATATAGAAAAAATCAACGATAAAAATATTATCCTTAGGTGATTTCATAACTTAAGTGGGAATTAGTCTTATTCATTATGTGTCACAAACAAAAAGGGATATAAGTATTTCTTTTACTTGAAAAACATAGGCGTAAATATTATTTTATAATTTCTTTTATGCTTTCCAAAAAGGGGGAGATTGTTAATTCAATAAGTTTCCTTATGAATTTTCTATTACTTTATGTTTTGAAAATCAAAAACACATTTTAATAGAGATATATTTCTTTCTCTAAGGAATTTTATATTCCAAAACATGTTTTTCCTTATCCTAGATCTTAAAAGTATTATCTAGTGTTTTCTTAAACAAGTATAACTATTTTCCTTAAGTCATAATTCTTTTAAGTTAAATATAATTTTATTTACTAGGAAATAAGACTCCCATTTATTCTGAAATTGGACTCTAATTTCCTCAGAAACACGACTCTGATTTCCTCAGAAATTAGAATCCGATTTCATCATAAATCATACTCCAATTACTTCTAAAATTAGACTCCGGTTTTCTTAGAAATTAGAATCATGATTTCAATATTTTGAAAATCTGGTTATTTTTTTTCTTACAGTTATTGAATTTCCTTAATGTAACGTTCCATTTTATTGCATCAAAAATATGATAATGTTTCTCATACTTATCTATACAAAATTATGTCATAAATTCTTTTCATATATTGGTACATAAAAATATGTTTCCAAAATAGTTACAAATTAACTATTTTATGAATTCCACTTATACATATCCCTTTAAAATTTCAGGGAAATATGACCATTGGAGGTAGAATTTGACCATTGAGACTTCTCCTATAAATACACATCCATTTGAAATCATTTTAGGGTGTGTAGTTTTTGTCGAGAACTATTTTTTAATAATTTAATTCTTGAAGCTCTGTGTTGAAGTGATACGCTACGAAAGCTCTACTCAACTTGACTTGTGAGAATTCTGTGAACAACTTGTTCAAGCTGTGAATAACTTGTTCAGCCTATTTAGTGAGAATCTTATTGGTGTTGTTTATAATCTAGGGCTACTGGTATAGGAAGACAGAGGTGTTGGTTACCTTCTTAATCGAGGGCTTGTGGGGATAGCAGGAAAGATATCGATCTTTGTGTTTAGGGATTACCCTGGTGTGGGTAAGACAGACTTTCTTGAAAAGTATAAATCTAGGGAAAATTATCCATGGTTGTTGGATACCCTTCTCTTTGGGTTAAAATATTTCTTTGTTAATTTTCACTTGTTTCATGTTTGTTTAAATTCTATTGCATTTAGTTACAGATAGAATCTTTAACTTTATTACACTTTCTTTTTCTTGTACAAACTATGATTTATATTCTATATGATTTAAGGTAGAATATTTTCTTAATTAAATTTGTTTAAGTTTATTTATCAGAACCATATTATCAGATCCTAAGAAAGTTAGTTTCTATATTAAGAACTAGATATGGCTTGTGAAATCATCTTATTTGACTTTGTTAAACATTGATTTTGTTAAGGATACAAATGAATGGTTTTAAAACTACAATTCACCACCCTCTTGTTAGGTCCACTAGGCTAGATACCCAGAGGGGGGTGAATCCAAGTATGACATATTAAAAAAACTGTCCCTTTTGATCTTGTTTTTTTGTTAGACAAAACTCTTTTCTCTCTCTCCAACTCTTGGAAAAGTATGAACAAACTTTAAATCATGCACATGACACAAAAAATTTACTTGGTTCACCCTCACTGGGCTACATCCAAAAAGTATACACCAGAGATGTGCCAATGTACTAAATCTAATATAAGCACACTACTATTTATAGGTTCGAAGTGGACTCACTACCCCTCCTAGTTTACAATCAAACATAATTTGAAAGAGAAATGTTCACTCAACTGAAGTGCGCTCATTGCTTCTTCAGAAGATCCACACATAGTTTAAAGACTTGTTGGTCCCTTAATTATCACTAATGAATGAATCCTCCACTTTATATAGATTCTCTATTGAATTCCATCTTTCATCCACTAATGAATACCCCCATTTCACTGAACATTGGGAAATACATATTCACCTCTTTTCACAAAGGTCACTGCCTTTGCAAGGCTCCTTTTTATGAAGCACAAATTGGCCTTTGTGAAGCAACTTTCGCAAAGAAAAAATTGGACTTTGCGTATCTATTTATTTCTTTTTCATGAAGCTTCTAACCTTCATGAAGTACACCTCTTTCACAAATCTCAACCTAGCCTTCGCAAAGCTCACAAGTTTCGGTTGTCTTTTTAGGGCCTTTGTGAAATCCTTACATTCGTGATGCCCAGAACATTCGGTTGGCTTATAGACTTTGTGAATGACTTCACATAACACCTTCATAAAGCCCCATAAAAAACTCAGAGTCTTATAATATTATTTGAGTCTCTCTTCTATTATTATAATTTTGAAGGTGGGTGGCCTCATATTTATAGGCTCGACTCTTCATAAAGCTCCACCGCCTCTAGCGCATTTTCTGGATCCATCTTCACTACGCACCTCCATTTGTGAATATCCATTTTCATTTTCTGTTCGTGAAGCCCATCATAGTCACAAATCATTCCGTCTTTGCATCACCCATAAAAAGAATGAATACTTCTGTAAACGACCAAGAAGAACTCTATAACCATTCGTGAAACTCCATTTTCTAAGAATCGCAAAGCTCATCGCAAAGCTCATCGCTTTCGCAAAGACCTCCACTAGAATTATTTTCTCCTTTTCGAAACAGAACTCGAAAATAACATCTTCATGAAATTCATTCCATTTCCATATTTTGATGATATCTTCAAGGAAATCCACTTTACGTGATAAAAACCATACTCCAAATTTTGGACCCCAAAAATTTATCAAACACTGGAGAATGGCGCCACCATGTATTTGATATTTTGAACTGCCTCCAGATCTTTTATTCCCTACATTGATATCTATGGAACTTGAAAATTCACCATAAAAACCTACTTTTTCAAAAAACACAACTAACCCAAAAATGTTTCAATGTTACATTGAGGTATTTTTTCCCAAAAATCTCCCCCTTTGGGATTGTTGACAACTCTTCTCATAAAAATTTTATGCACTTTGATACCTCACTGAAGCTCCTTCCATCATCTACCATCATTTACCTCTTGTGATTCATATAGTGACCAAAGATTTACTCACCGCATACTCTAAGCTCACATGAGCAAAGCTTAGTGTGAGAAATAAGAGTAGTATGAAAAGTTCATCAATAAATCACTTCATTTCTAACACAAATTGCTGATACCATACTGATACCAAAAATACTTCATTCATCACGAACCTCAGTTGTCATGATATCTAATCTCTGATCGATCACTTCAATCATCATCAGATTTTAAAAACTCACCCCTTATCTCACTACTCCACTTATCAGTGTCTCATTGTGTCTTTGACTAAGAAATATTTCTCCCATAAAAATACACACTTTATCCAGTTGAATAATCGCATTTTATAACCCTTTTTAAACGAACCCAAAGTTCACTCCTTTACAGTCTGTAATAGGAAAAAACACATCATACATTGGGGAGAGGGAGACCCACAGCCACACTCTTTCATGTGTGGGGAGTCGACTGAACTCCCAGATCCAGTTGATGCCTCTCAAAACCTTCCTTAGGTAAGGCCTTCATCAGAATGTCTGAAACCTATAGTCCTGTAAGCACATAATCTAGCTTTACGATTCCATTCTAAACCATCTCCTTGCTAAAATGATACTTTATCTCAATGTGATTTATCCTTAAGTGTGGAAGATATTTTTACTGATATTTATATCACTTGAGTTATCGCACTGGATTCTGATTGGAGACTTCACTTTAACTCTCATATCATTAAGTTTTTGTTTCATCCATAATAACTATGTGCATGCTTGAGTGGCCTCAATATACTGAGCTTTTGTGATGATAAATGAAACGCAATTTTGCTTCTTTCATTTCCAAGAAATACACAATCCACCATTATGTAAAGCACCTACTAATGTTTATTTTCTTTCATCTTCTGAACTATACCAATATGCATCTGTATATCCCAACAACTTTGGCTGAGATTTTTCATTATACATCAAACCGAAACCCATAGTTCCTTTGATATACCGACGTATTATTTTCTCTACAAGCATGTGGATTTCATTGGGATTTCTTTGATATCGTTTTTCTTGGCATGTAGAAAAAACAATATCAGGTCTTATCTCTATCATGTATAGTAAACTACCAATAATCATTTTATATTATGTGATATTAACTCTCTTTCCATCATTATAATTTGATAATTTCATTCAGGTTGCAATCAGATTCTTCATCTCATTAGAATTTTCCATTCAAAATCAATTCAGAACCTCCTTGGAATATTTTTACTAAGAAATGAAAGTTCCATTCCTTTTTTGAGCTACCTGTAAACCAAGGAAAAAAGTCATCTCTCCTATCATTGACATTTCGAACTCACTTTTCATGAATTCAGAAAAATATCTGCACTAAGCTTCATCTGATCTGATAAATATTATATCATCGACATAAACCAACACCATCATCCTTTGATTACTTTAATTGTTGAAATAGTGATGTAATCAACTATAACGTGTTGAAATCCAAGCTACTTCAAATACTAACCATGTCTTGAGTACCATACTCTTGGTGCTTTCTTCAACCCATACAATGCCTTCTTCATCCGAAAAACTTTGTTCTCATCCTCATGAATGAGAAAACCATCTAGCTGCTCGATATACACTTCTTATTCTAGAATCCCATTAAAAATTCTGACTTGACTTTCATCTGTAACACTTTGAACTTCAGTTTCACTACAATGGCCAAAAATAATCTGATTGTCTCCACCCTTTCAATCGGTGAAAATATATCATCAACATCTATACCCTCTATTTGTGAGTATAATTTGAACACTAGTCATGTTAGAATTATTATTCCATCTTCATTCATCTTTTTGTGAAAGACCCATTTGGTCCTGATGACATTATTATCTCATGGCCTCAAAACGATCTCCCACATCTGATTCTTCTCATTTTGGTCAATCTCTTCATTCATCACATGCAACCATTTTTCATATCCAGCTGCATCAACAAAACATTTAGGTTCAACTTGAGATAAGAGATATGTCTGTTGGAGTGATTTAACTCTTATTGTTTGAACGAGTGCTATCTGGTCACCAATGATATTCTACCTATCAATTTAAGCTCAACTCTTTGGATTATTTTCAGATACAAATATGACTTCTTCTTGTTCATCGTCAATATATTCTTCTGAGTTATCATATACTACTTCTACACCCCTCTATTCTACTTTCCACTTCATCACTTTCATCAAGAAACTGTTCACTATATTGTTGACTATTCTATTAATTTTCCACAATAGTGACATTATTCCTCTCAAATACTTTTCCCAACCACTTTTTAAATAATTTGTATGCTTTTGTTTTTTACTTAGTAACCAAGGAATATCCCATCATCTCCTTGTGACTCAAATTTATGATATTTTTCTTTGATGGGAATAAAGAACTTACTTCAAAATATTCAATATTACTTTATTGTTGGCTTCCTTCCATACCACATATCATACAAAGTCTTTCCTTTCTTTGGACACAATAGAGCTCTATTAAAAATGTAGACTGATGTCAAAAATGCTTCCTTCCAAAATTTCAATAGTAGGCCATTTTCAATGAGCATACTTCTATCCATGTTGTTGATGATATGATTTCTCCTTTCAACCACTCAAGTCTGTTGGGGAGTTCTCACTGAAGAAACTTGATACCTTATCCCATGTTTCTATAGATTGTTTTCCACTAACATTTTGTAAATTATGTACCATTATTAGTACGAATCTTCAGAATTTTTTGTCCAAACACCCTTTCATATTCCCTTGAATACTGCATTAGGTAGCCACACACATCAAACTTATGGGAAATGACAAATACCCATGCCATTTTGCTATATTTATCAATTAAAAGAACATAATACCTCTTCCTGTCAATTCCTCTTGGTGAGATTGGTCCACAGACATAAAAAAGCACTAATTCAAGCACTCTTCCTTTTCTTTGTATGTATTTATAATGATCTTAACTTATTGAAAAGAATCCCACATACGTGTAGGATCATGTGATAGATTAGGGAGGTCTTTAGTTACATCATATTTGACAAGATCTTCTAGGGATGGTTGGTATAAATGACACAGTCATTTATTCCACATCTTGTTTTCTTACTCTCTAGATAAAATCACATATCATATTCTCCTCTTACAGGGTAGAGATTCCCCTTTTTTATTTTTCCTTGTTGAACCACTACACCATCATTTCCATTTATGAAACATGTATTCATAGTGAACCTTATAGAATTCCCTGAGTAACATTGTTGGCTGACACTAAGCAAATTGTGATTGAGACCCTATACTACTACGACATCTGCATGTCTCGTCTCCTTACCCCAAACCTAGACTTCCATGAGACAATAATATTCAGTCCTTCATCGATTCCAAACATGACAACTCCATATTTGTCATACATTATTCCTATGAAAAGATCCTTATCACTATTCATGTGAGATGTGAAACCACTGTCAAGGATCCATATCCCAGAATGATCTTATTCTTTAAGAGAAATTTCTACCACCATTTCCTTCTCATCCTTTTTATTTTTAACCCATGTATTTGACCTCACACTCAGTGTAGTTTGAAATTCATTTTCTTCCATGTAGTGTGATTTCCCAGCTTCATCCTGCAAAGCTGCAAATCGATTTTGCATTTTCAACTTGTTGGTTTTTTGATTTACTGCTTGTGAATACTTTGATTCTACCTTGGAACATTCCTCTACATGGCTGATACACAATATCTAGACATGTTCCCAAATCCCTTACACCAAAAACAATATCCCTTAAAAGATATTTTAGAATATCGAGCTCTTTTTGGATTCCACTGTTTCCCTTGTGCTCTTTGTACCTATTAGCTGTATAAAACACATTTTGGGAGTGTCCCATATTTCCACAACAATAGAACCTAGTATGGGGTGAATTCATGTGCGTCACTTCTGCACCACTCGATCTTCCTTGGGTTATCTGAATCTAAGGATTCTGTAACACCCCAACCCCAGTTACCCAGAGTCGGTGCATTATTACATAACATTGGAATGATCACAAGAAAGATCAAATCTCGAAGGACCGACTGGTTTAGTAGCCTTGGAAACACTAGATATATTCATAAAGTTTTACATTACATCATGAAGTAAAAAACTACTACAACAACATATTGTCTCCATAATCCACACTATTATCCCCTCATAATATCCCAGCAGGTCATTCATAATTTACTTCTTCACATCCTTGGAAAAATAAAATATAGAAAAGGGGTGAGCTCAAATGCCCAGTAAGGATAACAATATAGCGGAAACTTTCATAAATAAGAATAAACATTTAAGGCAGTGTATAACTAAAACAAAAGCCTTTTAAACATGAACTTCAACATAGTATGGAAAAAATAAAATGAAATAATGCCATTTACTTATTTACATGGATATTCTACTAATAGAATAATCAAATTCAATATCAATAACCACTTTCATAATGATGGAATGCATAATGCCAGACTATCATAACCACATAGCCAAGGCCTCGTGCCAAGACTACAAATACAATTTTGTCAAGGCCTTGTTCCAAGACACTAGTTTGTCTCATGAGACCTACCGATGCATCGAGGAGCTATAGCAGGCTCCACCCGTCACATATTAAGTCCAATGCATTCCCATATGAAAAGGTTTAAACATAACATAAACATTCGTATTAAAACTAGCATACGAAATGTCAATAATTTCACCATAAACCATGAATAGTATAAAAACAACACATCGACAGTCAAACATATCACAAAACCTTCAATACAATATAGAAGTTTTGTTTCATAATAAATCAACTTCAAATAAGCGTAAAATCCATCAAAGGATGTTGACATAGATGAAATCAAAACTCTTTTTAGAGAAATATCTATTTATATTTTGAAATCATTTAAGAGTCATATATTTATAAAATAAAACATTTTCTTTGAAAATATTCTTATAAGCTTGTAAGGGAAGCTTCGACGATTTTATAACGGCAGAAAATAGCAGCACTCGCCGTATAAGCTAAAAAGAAACATTCTTACCTTAATTCTGTCGAAAAGGTTAAAAAGCACCTTGTTTGGAAAACGACGGAAATATTCCTTTATAAAACTCTTATAAAAATTCAAACAAGGGTATAAATGACTTTAAACCATATTCTTTTAAATAGTAAAAATGTTTTGAAATACATTTTTAAGAAACATGGATGTGGATGATAAAGATATCCCAGTATATTTTTACGTATAAACAACCTCGGAAAATGAAGAGATTGTGAAATAACCCTTACCAATTTGGTAACTTAAGAAACATACACCCCATGAAAGAGGTATCATAAAATTAATATGTAAATACACATAAATTAAAGTGTATTACACAAAGAATACAATTATAGGCATTATATACACCACACAAAATGTAATAGTGGCAATATGACATGAATCTCACGGGAATAAGGAGTGAGATGAAAACCCCTTACCTTGTACTTTTCCTTGGTTGGGGTAGGTTAACCTCTTGTATAATGGTGAAATAATTGTTATTAAATTATTAAATAATCATATATATTAATATGATATCATATATGATCTTTTAACATTGATTTGTTAATAATATCTTAGTATTATCGTCGTTTCGGGTGTTAACTTACTCATTTTCTTTGATACGTTTTGTTACATAAGCCATGTTTGTTATGGATAGGATGTATCTTATTCATATCCAGAATGATATCAAGTCCTTAAACATTATTTTTAAATAATCAAATGATAATTATACTTGAATGGATATGATGGAGAATGAATCTCATCGCGTTTGTGGAGACGGTAGTCCGTACGTACGCACGAGCGACAATATCATTCTTTTGATATTAAAATAATATATAATTGGATGGTATAACATATATACAGAATCATTATCATCTTATATTTATTATTTACATGAGTTACACATCATTATTATACCCATCCAAATAATAATTTATTGAATAACAATTACACCACGACGTGGAGACAGTAAGCCGTACGTACGCACGTATGGTGGCATGTTATTCAAAGGATGGATAGAATACTGAATATGGTTGTACCATATTTATAATAACATCACAATATATATAAGATACTGGAGTTATTATTTTATAATGGTAATAACAAAGAAGGAAGAAGTGGAAGAAGAAATGAATTTGAAAAAGGGTGGTGAAAACATTACCTCTTCTTCGGGTTCTTCCTTTTGATTTGATCAAAAGGGCTCTTAGGTTGGATTTCTGACTAAAGGAAGGGCTCTAGGATTAAGTGAGGGATGTTGAGAGAGTATTTGGGTAGATTCTGACTGATCCAAAAGGCTTTGAAGGTGTGAGTTAATGAGAAGGGAGAGTGCCCTTTTATAAGAGGGGTGAGGGGCACCTCTGGAAAAGCTAGAAATATTATTTTATAATAAATTCATATTCGGTTTCTAATGGCTCCAAAGTGGATTATGTAAAGGTTAAGATTGGTATAGGTCGAAAACCACTCAAACAATAGAATTTAGACAGGTTTGGGTCATTATATTAACCCTATCTTTAAGTATTAACTCTTAGTTAATTAGTTTCACTTTTACAATGTCTCTTTGTATTTTTATATTATATGGTTAATAAACTTACTATATACATACAAGAGACCCCCAATTGCTCCATTAATGATAAACCTATCATGATTTAAGTTTCTTGGCCGAACCTTATAGTTTTAGGAATTTAATATCAATTAATAATATAATATTTGTTTTAAAAACTCTTTTATGTCAATTTTGACACTATTCAATAGTTGATTTTTGTAAAACTCATAAAAGAATTATTACTTCTAAAAAAGTTAATTAAATAATTACTAACATGTCATATTAACCTATAAAATTAGTGTAATTCATTAAAAGTCTCAAATTATATTTATTTGGGTATTTATAATATCAATTATTTTAATTTTTCACTATTATGGTAAATCCTGCATCATCATTGTGTCATAAATAAATTAAATTATTTAATATCTAAAAATTATAAATAAAATATAATTATGTAGGAAATTTTTTTATATTTCTAATTAATATTTAAAATAGAATTTATCTTATTTATAACACTATATTAAAAATGTTTTAGTCAGTAAACTTTGATTTTAACTCTTTTAACTCTTCTTTGAATTAAATAATAATAAATGTCCTAATCTAATCCAAGTGGACCTAAATGATAATATTTTATTCCTAAGGTTGTTTTTGGTCGAGATACACTTGTCCAATAGAATTAGGACATGTGTTAGGGTAATAGTAATATCATTTTTACCCTTAATTACCCTATTTACTTTTAACCGTGGTAAATAAAAGTTAAAAGTTACTATTCACCAAAAATTATTTTCATCTCTTTGAACCACATTTTACTCCTTGATATTAACCGTGTCTCTCGGATTTTTGAAATTCCAATCACAGAAGCGGTAAAATTAAGTTTTATGAAAAATTCAGTTTTTTAACTACCACTTAGTAGTTTCACTATTCATCAAAAAATTGAAGTTTTTCAGAACAATGACAAAATTTCACCCTAAGCTATAATTGATATTCCGAATTCAAAAATGATGTCTATTTTACAAAATTCCAAACATAAGAGTTGCATTAATTAATTTTATAATTAATTCCCACTGTCACAACAAATAACGTGTTTTTAAGAAATAATATATATCAAAAGATTGACAATTGTTTATGTCCAATTTTAAAGTGAATTTAATTATAATGAACACCCTTGGATAAAATGGTAAAAATATATTCTAATTATACTTTAAAACCACTAAATAATATAATTTATCACTATAAATTATTTTTATTAAAAAAGTTGTTTTTAAGTATTTTTCACTATTCATAAAAATTGGACGTTCTTAGAAAAATACCAAAAATTTAGCTTAGGATAATTTCGATATTCTGAATCCAAAAATGAAGTCCATTTTGAAATATAAAATATATATCATTTCAAAAAGTAGGTATTACTATTCAAAACGGCTAGTTTGATCGGTTGTGGTGTGTGTTAGAACTCGATGTTGCGTACAACACACACTATTACATTATTCAAAGGGAAACGTACCGTAGAAGTTTGGGGTGTTACATTCTCCCCTCCTTTAAATAATTTATTCCTCGAAATTTCTAGAATACTACCGCATGAAAAGACTCAGGTGGTTCTTCATCATAAGTTCCTCGGGTTCCCACGTTGCCTCTTCCATCTTACGGTTTCTCCACAAGACTTTTACCAGACGAGTCGTCCGGTTTCTCAGTACTTGTTCTCTCATATCAAGAATCTTGATGGGCTCTTCGTAATAAGATAGATCGGGTTACAATTCTCATTCCTCATAGGTGAGTACATGCGTTGGGTCAGGCATGTATTTCCTCAATATAGATACGTGGAACACATTGTGATCTTTGGAGAGACTTGGCGGCATTGCCAATCGGTAAGCTACATCCCCAATTCGTTCTAGAATTTCGAAAGGTCCGATGTACCTGGGACTCAATTTACCTTTCTTACCAAAACGTATGACTCCCTTCCATGGAGATACCTTCAGGAAAACATGATCACCAACTTGAAATTCCAAATCCTTCCTTCGATTATCAGCATAGCTATTCTGCCTACTTTGGGCTTCTTTGATGTGATTTTGGATTACCTTCACCTTTTCCATCGTTTCCTCCACCAGTTCTGGAACTACAAGTTTTCTTTCACCAACGTCATCCCAACAGGTTGGTGTGCGACATCTCTTCCTGTATAACGCTTCATATGGTGCCATATGAATACTCGAATGGAAGCTATTATTATAGGAAAATTCTACCAGAGGTAAATATTGATCCCACATACCCTGAAAGTCAAGTGAGAAGGATCTCAACATGTCTTCTAAGGTTTGAATAGTTCATTCTGATTGTCCATCTGTCTGAGGGTGGTAGGCAGTGCTCAAATGAAGTTCAGTATCCAAGGCTTTCTGAAGACTTTTCCAAAATCTTGAAGTAAAATGGGGATCACGATCAGAAACAATCAATAGGGGTACTCCATGAAGTCTCACAACTTCATTAATATGTAGTCTTTCTAGACGTTCCAGTGGTAGATCTTCTCTTATAGCAAGAGAATGTGATGACTTGGTAAGACGATCAACAATGACCCATATTTCATCGTTCCTTCTAGGAGTATTTGGTAGCCCCATGATAAATTCCATCGTAATATTGTACCATTTCCACTTCGGTATGGGAAGAGGTTTCAATACTCCACCAGGCTGTTGCCTTCCAGCTTTCACTTGTTGACAAACCATACATCTTGACACAAAATCAGCAATCTCCCTCTTCATGTTGTCCCACCAAAAATGTTCCTTCAAATCTCTATACATTTTGGTGCTCCCAGGGTGTATAAATAAATTGGAACTATGAGCATCATCCAACAATTCCCTTTTTAGATCAGGTATATCAGGAACACAAAGCCTCTTCCCGAATCTCAAAATTCCTTCTTCATACACAAAGTCTCTCAATCTCCCATCATTCACATCTTTAATCTTCTTTTGAAATTCTTCATCATCGGTCTGAGAAATCTTAATCCTTTCTAGTAAAGATGGTTTGGAAACCATTTGAAAAATAATTAATGTTTCACCTTCCCTGGTTATTACCATTTCCATCTTCACCAGATCCATGAAAATTGGATCCTTTTCAATTCTCATATTTTTCAAAAGTCCCTGATCTTTTCTGCTCAAAGCATATGCCACCTTGTTTGCTTTCCCCGGGTGGTAGTGTATCGTACAATCATAATACTTGAGTAATTCAAGCCATCTCCTTTGCCTCATGTTGAGTTATTTTTGTGAGAAAATATACTTCAAACTGTTGTGATCAGTATAAATCTCATATTTATCACCATAGAGGTAGTGCCTCCATATCTTCAAAGAAAAGATCACAGCTTCTAACTCAAGATCATGAGTAGGATAGTTTTTCTCATGAATTTTCAATTGTCGTGATGCATAGGCAATAACCCTATCATTCTACATAAGGACACAACCAAGTCATTTCTTCGATGCATCACTATAAATAACAAACCCATCATTCCCCAATGGTAGAGTCAATATATGAGAATTGACTAATCTTCTCTTCAGTTCTTCGAAACATTCTTCACACTCTTTTGTCCAAACAAATTTAACCCCTTTACGTGTGAGCTTCGTTAATGGGTTTGCCAATCGGGAAAAATTCTGGATGAAAAGTCGATAATAACCTACCAAACCAATAAAACTGCATACCTCAGTTATGCTCGTAGGTGCTGGCCATTCTTGGATTGCCTTGGTCTTAGAAAGATCAACATAGATTCCATCTTTAGATACAATATGTCCAAGAAAATAAATCTCCTGAATCCAGAATTCACACTTGCTAAACTTCCCATATAATTCATGTCTTCTCAGAGTCTTCAGGATAATGCGCAAGTGAATTTCATGATCCTCATAGCTTTTAGAGTACACCAAGATATCGTCAATAAATACCACCAAAAATTCATCGAGATATTCCTTGAAAAACCTATTCATCAGATCCATGAATATAGAGGGTGCATTAGTCAATCCAAAAGGCATTATAGTAAACTCGTAATGCCCATACCTGGTTCGAAATGCTGTCTTCGGAATGTCTTCCTTCTTTACACACAATTGATGGTATCTAGATCGAAGGTCAATATTTGAAAAGTATTGAGCTCCATGCAGTTGGTCAAATAAATCATCAATGCGAGGTAGGGGATACTTGTTCTTTATTGTTATGGCATTAATCTCCCTATAGTCGATACATAACCTCATAGATCCATCTTTCTTTTTAACAAAAAGAACAGGGGATCCCCATAGAGAAACACTAGGGAGAATAAATCCCTTATTACTCAATTCCTCTAGTTGTTTCTTTAGTTCAACTAATTCTACAGTGGCCATTCTATAAGGGGTCTTCGATATAATCCTTGATCTAGGAATTAAATCAATGGAAAACTCAACTTCTCGTTCTGGAGGATGTCCAGATAAATCTTCCGGAAACAAATCTACATATTCTTTCACAACAAGTACATCCTCTATTTGGACATTCCTTTCCTCACCCACAGTAATTTCATTCTCTTCCTCCCCAATAAATGAATTTAGTTGAGCTACTGGGGGTGGATCTAGTTAAGAATTAGGTGGTGATGATTCTACTCTAAAGATAAGGTGTTCCTTATCATCATCATCAAGAATCGTAACCTCTTTCTTCTTATAATAAATCATTGCATCATAGTTCAAAAGCCAGTCCATACCGATGATTATATCAAACTCAATCATAGGCATGACGATGAGATCAGGAGATAAAGAACATTTATGTGCTCTAATGGGGACTGATTCACAAAACTTTGTTGCAATGATACTTCCCTTAGGAGTTTTAATTGACAACTCCCTTGTCAAATCAAATTGTAAATATCTAATTTTCTTAGAAAACTGAGAAGATATGAAACAATGTGATGATACAGAATCAAATAATGCATTTTCTAAACTTGAGGAAACCATTAAATTACCTGCCACCATGTCTTTTGGAGCTTCTACCTCAGCAGTAGTGATAGCATAATCTTAGCCTTGATCCCTTGGCCTTTTCTGAGGTAAGTTCCCCTTACGATTAGGACATTCATTTTCCTAATGTCCCATCTCCCTGCAATTGTATCATTGAACATTGGTAGCTTCCTTCTTCCCTTTGCATTCACGAGCTTGGTGGCCTTTTTCACCACACTTGTAACAGACACCCATTCCCTTCAAGCAAGTACCAGGGTGTTTCTTCTAACATTTACCATAGGATGGATATTCAACCTTTCCCTTCTTCCCCTTATTTCTATTCCCATATTGATTAGAAGATCTCTTCTTCTCTTTCTTTGCTTTAAATTCATAAGACTTAGAGAATTCCTTTTCTGTCTTGATAGCACATGAGACAATGTCTTCGTACGATGAGAAGGATTGTGAGACTAATGTTCGACGGAGAAATGGTTTTAAACCATCAAAGAAATGATCAATATTACTTCTTGGGCTACGTATATAATCTCCAGCATACCTTGCTAACCTTTTAAAGTTAGCCTCATACTTTGTGACATTCTCATCCTCCTTTTGTCGCAGACTCAGAAATTGCCTTTCCATATCTGCTCGATGGTCACGAGGAAAGTATTTTTCTAAAAACAGATCTTTGAACTCCCTCCATTCCATATTTGATACTTCATCATCTTCCTTTGTGTTTTGAATCAATGACCACCATTGATCAGTATCTCCAGTGAGGCGGTAAACTGCCATGATAACGTTTTCCCTTTCACTACTCCCCAAAGCCTGAAATATTTCCTCTAGGGAACTTATCCATTGCTCAACTACTAATGGATTTGTACTCCCATTGAACGTTGGTGGTTGCTTCCTCATGAAGCGATCTAACATTGATCCTCCACGCTGCGGATCAGGGTGCTCTATACGGGTAAGGTTATTATTCATAACCTGAGTGAGTTGTCCCAGTATGGTGATTACCTGACCAGCACCAGTTGCATCACCAGCTCCACTATAATTATCTTGAGAAGGAGGTCAATCCCTACATGGAGTGCGTGCATTGATACAGTTTACATTTCTTCCACTAGGCTCCATTTCTAAACAATGCCATAAACTAGATCAGTTTATAAATCAAAATACATAATCCCATACTTATAAAACACTTAACATAAATTGAACTATTTATGGATATAATCCATAATCATAAAAATGTTTTATTTTAGGAATTATATACTTATAAACCTTTAATAATGATTTGTAAAGAAAATGAGATCTGTCCTAAGCATATCCCCTAGGAGTGTCGTAACCAAGAGTGCAGCAAGGCCCGTTGTCGTGCACCAGTTCCCGTTTGAGTCTAGCTCAAAGCGGTGTTTTTGGGTTTTACCCCTAGGTACATCTATGATAGAGCCGCCTCTACCTACTCGTATCCAGACAAGGATGTATTTCTCGGAAAACTGACAAAATCCCTACAATACCAAAATTCTAGGAAGTTCTTCTATACTAATCCTCAAAGTCTATCTTAGGTCTATGTGCTCTAATCAGATTTTATATAAATCTAGCTTCCAAGGTTTGTACTAAACTTCCTCTGATACCAACTGTAACGCCCCAACCCCAGTTACCCAGAGTCAGTTCATTATTATATAACATTGTCATGATCACAAGAAAGATCAAATCTCGAAAGACTGATTGGTTTAGTAGCCTTGGAAACACTAGATATATTCATACAGTTTTACATTACATAATGAAGTGAAAAACTACTACAACAACATATTGTCTCCATAATCCACACTATTATCCCCTCATAATATCCCTACAGGTCATTCATAATTTACTTCTTCACATCCTGGGAAAAATAAAACATAGAAAAGGGGTGAGCTCAAATGCCCAGTAAGGATAACAATATAGCTGAAACTTTCATAAATAAAAATAAACATTTAAGGCAGTGTATAACTAAAACAAAATCTTTTTAAACTTGAACTTAAACATAGTATGGAAAAAATAAAATTAAATAATACCATTTACTTATTCACATGGATATTCTACTAATCGAATAATCACATGCAATATCAATAACCACTTTCATAATGATGGAATGCATAATGCCAGACTCTCATAACCACATAGCCAATGCCTCGTGCCAAGATTACAAATAAGATTTGGTCAAGACCTTGTGCCAAGACACTAGTTTGTCTCATGAGACCTACCGATGCATCGAGGAGCTATAGCGGGCTTCACCCGTCACATATTAAGTCCAATGCATTCCCATATGAAAAGGTTTAAACATAACATAAACATTCGTATTAAAACTAGCATACGAAATGTCAATACTTTCACCATAAACCATGAATGGTATAAAAAAAACACATCCATAGTCAAACATATCACAAAACCTTCAATACAATATAGAAGTTTTTTTTCATAATAAATCAACTTCAAATAAGTGTAAAATCCATCAAAGGATGTTGACATAGATGAAATCAACTCTTTTTAGAGAAATATCTATTTCTATTTTGAAATCATTTAAGAGTCATATACTTATAAAATAAAACATTTTATTTGAAAATATTCTTATAAGCTTTTAAGGGAAGCTTCAACGATTTTATAATGGTGGAAAATAGCCGCACCCGCCATATAAGTTAAAAAGAAACATTCTTACCTTAATTCTGTCGAAAATGTTAAAAAGAATCTTGTTTGGAAAACGACGGAAAGATTCCTTTATAAAACTCTTATAAAAAGTCAAACAAGGGTATAAATTAATTTAAACCATATTATTTTAAATAGTAAAAATGTTTTGAAATACATTTTTAAGAAACATGGATGTGGATGATAAAGAGATCCCAGTAGATTATTACGTATAAACAACCTCAGATAATGAAGAGATTGTGAAATAACCCTTACCAATTTGGAAAATTATGAAACATACACCCCATGAAAGAGGTATCATAAAATGAATATGTAAATACACATAAATTAAGGTTTATTACACAAAGAATACAATTATAGGCAGTATATACACCACACAAAAGGTAATAGTGGCAATATGGCATGAATCTCACGGGAATAAGGAGTGAGATGAAAACCCCTTAACTTGTAATTTTCCTTGGTTGGGGTAGGTTAAACTCCTGTATAATGCTTAAATAATTGTTATTAAATTATACAAGAATCATATATATTAATATGATATCATATATGATCTTTTAACATTGATTTATTAATAATATCTTAGTATTATCGTCGTTTTGGGTGTTAACTTACTCGTTTTCTTTGATACATTTTGTTATGTAAGCCATGTTTGTTATGGATAGGATGTATCTTATTCATATCCAGAATGATATCAAGTCCTTAAAAATTATTTTTAAATCATCAAATGATAATTATACTTGAATGGATATGATGGAGAATGAATCTCATCACGTTCGTGGAGACGGTAGTCCGTACTTACGCACGAGCGACAATATCATTCTTTTGATATTAAAATAATATATAATTGGATGGTATAACATAAATAAAGAATAATTATCATGTTATATTTATTATATACATTAGTTACACATCATTATTATACCCATCCAAATAATAATTTATTGAATAACAATTACACCACGACGTGGAGACGGTAAGCCGTACGTACGCACGTATGGTGACATGTTATTCAAAGGATGGACAGAATACTGAATATGGTTGTACCATATTTATAATAACATCATAGTATATATATGATACTGGAGTTATTATTTTAGAATGGTAATAACAAAGAAGGAATAAGTGTAAGAAGAAATGAATTTGAAAAAGGGCGGTGAAAACATTACCTCTTCTTCAGGTTCTTCCTTTTGATTTGATCAAAAGGGCTCTTAGGTTGGCTTTATGACTAAAGGAAGGCATATAGGATGAAGTGAGGGATGTTTAGAGAGTATTTGGGTAGAGTTTGGCCGAGCCAAAAGGCTTTGATGGTGTGAGTTAATGAGAAGGGAGAGTGCCCTTTTATAAGAGGGGTGAGGGGCACCTTTGGAAAAGCTAGAAATATTATTTTATAATAAATTCATAATCGGTTTCTAATGGATCCAAAGTGGATTATTTAAAGGTTAAGGTGGGGATAGGTCTAAAACCACTAAACCAATAGAATTTATAAAGGTTTGGGTCATTATGTTAACCCTATCTTTAAGTATTAACTCTTAGTTAATTAGTTTCACTTTTACAATTTCTCTTTTTATTTTTATATTATATGGTTAATAAACTTACTATATACATACAAGAGACCCCCAATTGGTCCATTAATGATACAAATATCATGATTTAAGTATCTTGGACGAACATTATATTTTTATGAATTTAATATCAATTAATAATATAATATTTGTTTTAAAAACTCTTTTATGTCAATTTTGACACTATTCAATAGTTGATTTTTGTAAAACTTATAACATAATTATTACTTTGAAAAAAGTTAATTAAATCATTAATAACATGTCATATTAACCTATAAAGTTAGTATAATTCATTAAAAGACTCAAATTATATTTATTTTGGTATTTATAATATCAATTATTTTAATTTTTCACTATTATGGTAATTCCAGCATCATCATTGTGTCATAAATAAATTAAATTATTTAATATCTAAAAATTATAAATAAAATATCATTATGTAGGAAATATTTTTTTATTTCTAATGAATATTTAAAATCGAATTTATCTTATGTATAACCCTGTATTAAAAATGTTTTAGTAAGTAAACTTTGATTTTAACTCTTTTAACTCTTCTTTGAATTAAATAATAATAAATGTCCTAATCTAATCCAAGTGGACCTAAATGATAATATTTTATTCCTAATGTTGTTTCTGGTCGAGATACACTTGTCCAATAGAATTAGGACATGTGTTAGGGTAATATTAATATCATTTTTACCCTTAATTAGCCTATTTACTTTTAACCGTGGTAAATAAAAGTTAAAAGTTACTATTCACCAAAAATTATTTTCATCTTATTGAACCACATTTTACTCCTTGATATTAACCGTGTCTCTCGAATTTTCAAAATTCCAATCACATAAGCGGTGAAATTAAGTTTTATGAAAAATTCAGTTTTTTAACTACCACTTTGTAGTTTCACTATTCATCAAAAATTGAAGTTTTTCAGAACAATGCCAAAATTTCACCCTAAGCTATAATTGATATTCCGAATTCAAAAATGATGTCTATTTTAAAAAATTCCAAACATAAGAGTTTCATTAATTAATTTTATAATTAATTCCCGCTGTCACAACAAATAACGTGTTTTTAAGAAACAATATATATCAAAAGATTGACAATTGTTTATGTCCAATTTCAAAGTGAATTTAATTATAATGAACACAATTGGATAAAATGGTAAAAATATATTCTAATTATACTTTAAAACCACTAAATAATATAATTTATCACTATAAATTATTTTTATTAAAAAAGTTGTTTTTAAGTATTTTTCACTATTCATAAAAATTGGACGTTCTCAGAAAATACCAAAAATTCAACTTAGGATAATTTTGATATTCTGAATCCAAAAATGAACTCAATTTTGAAATATAAAATATATATAATTTCAAAAAGTAGGTATTACTATTCACAACAGCTAGTTTGATCGGTTGTGGTGTGTGTTAGAACTCGATGTTGCGTACAACACACGTTATTACATTATTCAAAGGGAAACGTACCGTAGAAGCTTGGGGTGTTACAGATTATCCTTCATGCCCAAATCCACATTCAATCTCAGAACTAGTGCTTTTGGGCTGACTTCAGTTTTTACAGTGTTTTGTTTTCAGTCAAGCCTCACATCAGTCATAGCATTTGAAAATAATTGATTATTCCTTTTTACAGAACCACTATGCTCCAATTTAAGCTTCTCAATTTTCTTATTGATCTAATTTCCTGATATCACAGTAGGAGAAAATAGTTTTTCTTAATCCTTAACCTTTTTCCTCAAACCGAAAACATCTCCTTCAAGTTCTTCGATATGTTTGATTTTTTCTTTCATTGTGTTATTCAATCCATCCATCTCCATTTTCTATTCTTCAACCTTGAATTTATACTAACTAACTGATTTTGAGTCCTCTGATGTTGATGACTTGAGTTTCTAAATTTCTTCCATAAAATCAAATTTCTCTTCTTCTTGCTATAGCATATAGAGCTTCTCATCATGGACTACTTTCTTATTTTTATTTGTTTAGTCTCTCTAAACATCTATCTCTTCAAGAGCAGCCTCTAACTCAACTTGAATATCAAATCTTCCTTCAACTTCTTCTTCTTCATCAATGTCAGTTTATTCCTTTTTTTGAGTACTACTGACAACTGCCATTATAAAATTTTCTCTATGATCATTTCATTTCTCTAACTCTTCAACCTCCATGACCTCAGACTCATTTGGACTATCACATTCTTGTGAAATAAGATTCTTCTTATTAAAGAAATTTTTCTTGAACTGTTTCTGGACTTTCACATAGCTTGAAGACTTCTTCTTGTGAATTTTAGCTTCATCGATATCATCATCCTCTATGAACTCTTTAGGGAACCTTGTCGCAAGATGACAAACCTTCCCACATTTAAAGAAAGAAAGTAGAAGTTTCCATTTAAACTTTCCTTTTCCACTTTGAAGATTTGAGGAAAGGAATGATGACACATCATCTGTCACTTCTTCCTCCCAATAATCTTCAATAGTGATCTAATTCATGTATTTGAATGCAACCTCTTTGAATTTCCCCTTTTCCATATCATCATTATCATTGTTTCGCATTTAATATGCTATAAGGTTACTATGCAAGTTATCCAGTGTCAGCTCTTTGGGATCCTTGTCTTCCAATACTGAAACCTTTGTATTGAAGTGAGGTGGAAGTTTCCTCAGGATACACTTCACAATATTTATGTCTTCAATGACACCACCAATACCTCACATGTCTTCCACTACAACATTTACCTAATCAAATAATGCATCAACAGACTCATTCGGGTTTATTCTCAGATCTTAATACTTGTTCCACAACAGTTGTAGATTTTATTCTCTCAACTTTGAATCCCCTTCATATATATTCAAAAGTTTTTCCCACATGGAAAGTGATTGTTTTATGAAATCACCTTCATATTGGTAGAATTGGATAGGGATCCCCCAAAATCATTAATTCCCTTGGCGTCTGCATCCAATTCTCTTCACTTAGCATCCGATAAAGCACCACTATTAATATCAGCTATTATACCATGCATTTCTATTATAAACAAATCCATTCACAAAGATTGGAAGTAGTGTTTCATCCAATTCTTCCATAACTAAATACTATTCCCCTCGAAGATCGGAATCCCTTTAGGATTGGTTACCACCATTTGAGATAGAAACACTGATATCAACCTAGATAGGATACCAATTCTTAGGTTCACTAGGCTAGATACCCTAAGAGGGGGGGGGGTGAATCAGGGTATGAAATATTAAAAAAAATCCCCCTTTTGATCTTGTTTTGTTGTTAGACAAAACTCTCTTCTCTCTCTCCATCCCGATGAAAAGTATGAAAAAACCTTAAATCATGCATAGGACACATAAATTTTACTTGGTTCACCCTAATTGGTCTATATCCACGGAACAAACACCAATTATGTGTTGATGTACCAAATACAGTATAAGTGCACTATTGTTTACAGGTTTGAAGTAGACTCACTGTCCCTCCTGGTTTACAACAAAACACATTTTGAAAGCTCACATCTCTCTCAACTGAACTGTGCTCACTGCTTCTTTAGTAGATCCACTCACTGGTTAAAGACTTGTAGGTATCTTCATTATCAATAATGAATAAATCCTCTATTTTATGTAGATTTTATGTTCAAGTAGATATTTCATCTACTGATAAATACCCCTTTTCCACTGAACACTGGTCAATACCACTTCACCTCTTTTCACAAAGCTCGTTGCCTTCGTGGAGCTCCTTTTTAAGAATCACAAATTGGAATTCGTGAAGAACATTTCGCGAAGCACAAACTAGCCTTCATATATCCCCTTATTTATTTTTCACAAAGATTAAAACCTTTGTGAAGTACACCTCTTTCACAAAGCTCAACCTATCCTTTGCGAAGCTCACAAGTTTCGGCTGGCTTTTTAGAAACTTTGGGAAATATTTTCTTTCGCAATGCTCAGAACAGTCAGTTGGATTATATCCTTCAGGAATAACTTTGCATACCACCTTCATGAATATCCTTTGTGAACATAAAGACTTAGAATATTCATCGAGTCTCTATTATATTTCTATACTTTTGAATGGGATGGCCTCATATTTATAGGCTTGGCTCTTCGTGAAGCTCTACCACCTCTTGCATGTTTTCCAGAGCATTCTTTTCGATGCACCTATATTCATGAAGAACCATTGTTATTTTTTGTTCGTGAATCCCATCGTAATTGCAAAGAACTTTATCTTCACAATGCCCATAGAAAAGGTGAACCCTTCCATCAATAAATGTGAAGAACTCTAACACCAATCGCAAAGCTACATTTTCTTGGAATCTCAATGCTCGTCGCTTTCGTGAAGACCTCCACCAAAATTATTTTCTCCTTCACAATACACAATTCATAAGGCCCATATTCACGAAATTCATGCCTTTTCCATATTTTGATGAGATCTTTGTGGAAATCAACATTCCTTGATAAAAATCAAACTCCAATTTTTAGAACCAAAAAATTTAGAAAACACTAGAAAATGGCGCCACCTTGTATCTGATCTTTAAAACCGCCTCCAAATATTCCATTCCTTTTTCATGTTTCTTTGTCAACACTAAAATCATTGGAACATGAAAATTCACCATGAAAATCTAATTTTTCTACAATCACAACCAACCTAAAAATGTTGCAATGTTACCTTGAAGGATTTTTTCCCAACACCTCTTGTAATATAGAAATCTATATATACATTTCGATCCTACATCTATGAGTAGCCTTTACACACTAATATTGATTTGTTCCTTATCACTCATCATCTTCATTTGTCTTTTTCATAAAACCCATTTTTTAATAATAACATTTTTATATATGGATTAGGTATGAGTTCCCATATATCATTCTTTTCAATTGGATAAAGCTCTTTATTCATAGCCTGATCCCACTCCCGATGCTCAAAAGCTTCATTCACATTTTCAAATCAACTTTTGAATGCTAAGAAGTATGTGTGGTTGTTCTTATTATTTGAACCCTTTAATGTTGATAACCAGTAATGTTTTGAGCTTCCACTTGCTTGCTCATCATAGGATAATATTTTGATACTCTTCTTATTCACTAGAAATAGTTGAGTCAGATTCTTCTTCCTGGGAAGAATTATAATTTTTTTCATCTGTATGAGAATCTTTATGATAAGTTTTTTCTTCCTATTCATCTTCCTTATCTTCATGCGTGTTTATCTTCTTCATAATTTTCAATAACATTCACATAGACAAAGTCAAATAATATTATCATCACTTTATTTAAACATCTATTTCCTCTTCCATCCAGAGCATAGCCATGAAAAATACCATCTTCACTGCTTTGCCCAATCTTTCCAAGGTTTCTACCTTTGTTATTTATGATGAATGGACTCCCAAAAACAATTAAGTGTTTCAATCATGGATTTTTTTCATAATAAAATTCATATAGTTCCATATCTAAAATTGGTCTATAGAAACATTGGTTTTGTATATACACGGTAGTGTTCATGGCTTGCCTCTAAAAGTAATGAGTGGTATCATGTTCAAGTAACACCATTCTTTCAATTTCAACTAGACTTGTATTATTTCTTTCAGAAACAACTTTTTGTTAAGTAGTTTATGGTGTATGGAACTCATGATGAATTCCATGCTTCTCAAGATAGATTTCATATTCTTTATTTTTGTATTCACACCCATTATCAATTCTCAACCTCTTCACTGAATAATTAAATTCCTTCTCAGCTTCCCTCCTGAAACGTTTAAAAAAAATTGAGTATCTGACTTATGTTTTATATACATAACATAAGTAATTTGAGTAAAATAACCAATTAATGTGATTATGTACTTATCTTCATGAGTTTATTGTTTTCTAATTGGCACAAAAATATTGAAATGAATAATTTCAAGGGCCATTTTAAATAAATATCAACTTTCTTATGCGCAAAATTAGTAATTTTTTCCTTTCTGAATTTTTTTAAAAAACCAATATATTCTTATTGACATATCAAGAATACTGTAGACACTGTCTCAATTTGATAACTTGCCCAGGTTTCTCTGAAACATGTGTCCCAACCTTTTATGAAACAACTTAGTTTCTTCTATCATACCCAGGTAACAATAGTTTTGTATTTCACCAACCTGAAACAAGTTTCCTTTGGTATGTTGGCCCCTTCTAATTTTTTTTCATATTCCTTATAGAAAAAAATTATGAAAAAAACATTGTTTCCTTTATCACAAAGTTTTGAATTACTTAAAAATTTGTGTTTCTGGCTATCAAAAAACAAATAATTTTTTATTTCAACTTTTCTTCCCCAATTATGGTTGATCCAACTCCTTTGATTCTGATAGATTTATCAATTCCAAATTTCAACATTCCTTGTTTGAAATATTTCACATTATTCACTAATTTTAAATCTCCTACAATATAATTAGAATAACCACAAAATAGAATAAAAGATCACTATCATTTTGTTGATTTGTGATTAGTTTCAATAATTAGAGATTTTATTTTCCTTTATCATTATTTACTTATGGATTTAAAGAATTGTTAACAATATTTTGGTGTGCCAATAACAAAATAAGACATCCTTTTTCAAGTATTTTGGGTTATTCACATATTTTAAAAATAGTTTCCAGGGGTTGGAACATATTTTCAATTTTTACAACAGCCTTCCCAAGTTTCTTCCGAACATCCTTCTACGACTTATTCCTTTTAGGTAATTGAATCTCCATCAAATGTTTCCTTCTGTAGTTTGTGGAATTTTTGGTTAAACAAACACATATTTTCGGAATACCGAAATCCACCACAATTCCAATAGAATCCATATAAAGAATATTATCTTTTGAAAATTTCATATTCTCTGGAGCTGTGAATATGTTTCTCATCAACCTTCTAATCTTTCTTGTAAAATATTTTTGACCACTAAAATTTCTATTTGGAACCTAAATCTTTTATTTCATCTCATCAGAATTAGTACTAATATAATTTTTTTTCGAATCATAATTTTTAGAAACTTATGAATTTTCTACTTTGTTGTTATTTTCCACAAACATAAACTTATCACCTTTATTCTTCTCAGAAAAAATTATAGCTTTCTTCTCAAACTTTGAAAGTGATTTTTGATCCTTCTTAGTTTTTCCCCTTCCAGAGATTTCACCATCTTCAGAGATGGAATTATGGAAACTTGTAAGCCTATTATCATCTTTAGAGAATTTTTATTAGACAATTTCCAACTCCTCTTATTTTAATTTCAACTTTACTTCTAGATTCTCATTTAGTTTATTTTCTTTCTTATGATATTTTTTCCGGTTATAAATCTCTTTTATCAACAAGAATTTATCATTAGGAAAAACTTCTTGACTGTTTTAAGAAGAGTCTTCACTTTTCATCTTCAAAATTTCTTTATAAATCATCCTAATGTTTCTTATACATGATTTCAATTCTTCATTCATATGAAATTTTAATTGAGTTTCTTCTTCTAAAAAACTACTGCTTTCAAACTCTTCATTGGTCACTATTGTAATGAAATTATTTTCTCTAGCCTTTTCAAAAAAAAATACTGATTTATCCTCACTATTTTATTCATTATCATATTTATATAAGAAAATTCTTGTTTTTAATTTGAATGATTTTTTATCTTTACCTTTAGAATAATATTTAACCTTATCACCATGTTTCTTCCATGATATTCTCTACTTTCTATCGTCTTCATCACTGTATTATTCCTTATTTATTCAAGGAAAATTATCCAAAAATTACCCAATAAATCCACATTCAAAACACTTCAAGGGAATTTTCCATTTGTATTTAACTTTACCTATTTTAACATTTTTATAAAATAAGAATTAAAACTCATCAAGATTTTTACATGCTTAATTTTAAGAATCAGATTCTTCAGCTTCATCTTTGACAAGAATCTTCCTTTTTTATTTTTTTCCTTGGAAAACATGAAAGAAAATTATCTTTATTTTTTTTTCCTTTTATAAAATTTTCCATTATCATTTAATAAGTAATGAGAGTGCTGTGAAAATAATCTAGAGATAATGTTTCTAGATATCTATCTTACAATAAAGAAACATTATCATCAAACTTGTCAGGAAGAATTATTAAGATATTTACAACAGCTGTAGACTCTTTTAACTTTTCACCAAGACATATAATAGTGATGAAAACGTCATTCACCCTAGTAAAGAAGTCCACAACATATTTTTATTCACCCATCTTGATATCTTCATACTTCATCCACAAGATTTATAACTTTCCCTTATTCACTTTTTTATTCCATTCATAATTTTTTTCATCTTATCCCAGATACCTTTGATAGTAGAAAAACCCTTCACTGTTAAATAATCACTTTCATAAATTGATGTGATTAAAACATTATTGGCCCTTCCATAATTATCTAGATTCTTTTGGTCAATAGATTTAAGAGAAACTTTATCATTAATAGGAGGAAATCCATCTGTTTTAGCTTATAGAAAATCATAACCAATAGATATAAGATAAGTACACATTTTATATTTAAAGACTTGATAATTATTATTATTTAAGTCTAGAATACCCTTAATGTTCATAAAATTGAGGTTCTCCATCACATCTTATTGTTCAAAACTTCAGTAGAGAGTAAACGAATGGGAGTCTTTCCTCTGATTCTAATTGAGAATACTGAATAGGATCAATGTATCCCTGATAGAGGGAGGGGATGAATCAGTGATATCATTTTCTTTTAGGTCTCCATTATTTGGAAACAACTTTTTCCTCCTATCAAATAGTCTCTATATTGATAAAAACAAAAACAAACACAAATCTATAGGAACATAAGAATGTACACGGTTCAATACTCAATAAGAGTATATACATCATTGGTGTGGTATGGAAACAATCTAATACCATATAATCCACTAAAAAATACTTTTGTGTGGTATACAATTAGTATGATATGATCTTACACTCGTGTAGCACTCTGTTCAACACAACAGTACATATGCTTCAAGTAGCATGAAATGATGTAATAAAAGTTTTGTAACAAATATGTTATGTTGCTGATTGATCAACTTTCACAAATAAGATCTTCAATTTCTTACCTAATAGTAAAAAAGAACATACCTAGAATTTGTAATGATACTCAGTTTGATTTCCCAATCTGATTCCCTAGTTCGATTACTCAATATGATAATGTTACACTATCAGAATATCACTGAAAAATTCATGAACAATTTTTTATTTAGTCTGAAAATCCCAATATGATTTATCTCTCCAATTTCAAAAGATCTGATTATAATCTTATCTCTTCGTGTTTCTTCTTTTATCTAGAAAGCTTCATCAAGAAAGAAAAATCCGAAAACTTGTTCTCATTATAACTTCACATTTTATCTATCTTCCTTTACACATGGTATAAGTGATAGGAAAGTAAAAATTATTACCTCTATTTATAGGAGACCAAAAATGGTTTGGGTTGGATTTTAAAAAACATTCCCACTCAATCAAAGTTCCTAGAACATAAATTATCCTTGACTTTTGGTTCTATCTTGACTTTTTCAATTCTTCTCATATCTTCTCAAAAATTCTCAAATATTCATGACTTCATATCTCTTTTAAATTTCCTAAAAAAATTAGTTAAATTACAATTTTATATTATGATTTTTCCATTATGTTGAAGATATCAGATTCTTCGTTACTTTTCTACACACCAACTAAGAAAAAAATTCTTCTCATTTGATTATCAGAACCAACTTCTCAATTTGATTTCTTTATTATGATAGAAAGAGCGTATTATTCACTATGTTGATCCACACCAAAGGTAACATATTGAAATCATTCTTAAAACTTCATCAACCACTTATATGATCCCTTTGATAATACTTTGACAAGCATCAAGCAATTCTCCTTTTATTCTTTTCCCAGACCGATGATATTATGTCTGATGAATCGATATCAGCTTCACTCTGATAAAAAATTTCATTTACAGCCTGATGTCTCTCAAATAAATTGAAATTATAAGGGAAAAGATACTTTATCACATTCCCAAAAGGAAAACATATTGGAGTTCATATTTTCTCTTGACCCACTTGTTAATGAAAATAATCAAAATTTTATCTTGATGAAAATGGTTGACAACATTGTTGATTGATCTATAATTTTCTTCTTTATATTAATAACATGAAAATTTTATTCCTCTTTATATTCATAATTCCTAAAAACTCCCAATTTTATTCTTTTTATTGGTCCCAAAAGTTCTACATAACAACAATTTTTCCTCTGATGATTGGTGGCACACCCCCCCTAATGGACCGGTTTTAGCAGCTTCGACTTCACCAACATATCAATTTTTTCAATTATGATACCAAATAATTTATAACACTTATCTTGTTTCTACAAATATTGTATCTTGTGTCTTATTAGTATGAATATAAACTATAACCTTTGGTTTCTCACATTATGATCAACAAACCCAGCCTTCAAAAAAATATCCATATGATGTTCTCACATTGATGGACACATACTAGAGAACTTTGGTTTCATAAAATTAATTCTTCAAAAAACTTATTCTTGTACCATGAATTACTCATGAATTTGAATAAGTTGAAAAATGTTATAGGGTTTTTTGACATTCATTGGGAAGTATTGAAACTTCCCAAAATTTCCACCATTATCTTTCTTTATAAACTTCAATATGATTAACAACACCAGTTCCACCCATTTATTTCATAACAATTACATCATAATTTCTGAGATAAATAACAAATTTTATAAATTAAAAAACATAAATGACCATTATATTTTTATCATAGTCAGGAAGACTCAAATACTCTTCCTCTTTATGATCAACACTTCATTAGAGACCCAAGGTGAGTCCAATAAACCAAACCTTCCAAAAAACATCTTCCCAATATCATAGACTTTATTAAAAATTGTGAGTCCAAAATCCTATATATGATTTTAATTCTAATAACCAATAAATAAAAAGTTTAGATGATTTCTTTCCTTTGACAACTAAAGAAAATTATCCTAAAAACAACTTCATTTAGCATCTGAAAACCTTCTCCATCCCACTTGGTCCCAACAAAACCCATTTTGAAAATATCACACAGAGGTCTAATTTTATTTTACACCTTATCGATGTTTCCTTCCGAGAAGTAGACATAGACAAAAGTTTCTTCAAACTATAAATGTATGAATTTTTTTTGACAACCACTTCATTATCTTCAGCAGTATATGTTTTCGAATTATTCTTTAAACAATCATTTTTGTAAATTATTATTATTAGAAGTATACTTTTCAGGATCATTAAAAATAATATCCTTTTCAGATTTTTTTATCAAGATTAATAAAATGATTTAATATTTATTTGGTTAAATTTGAAATTCTTGAATCTGCCTTAACAAGTTTTTTTGGAATTATCATGTTTTTTAAAAACTTTATAATATTACATTTCAAGAAGATTAGAAAATATTGATACCTTTTAATACATATGTATGGTCTTATGCTCATCAACCGAGGAATACTATTCATATCAATATATATAATTATTCTCACCATTACTATCAATAATTTTTATTTATGGTAAGGTGGTAAGGGAATCAGTAGTATGTACCTTTACCATGAGACAATGATTCACCTTAGTCATTTCAACAAACAAACCAAGATTCCAATATCTAGAATATTCACTATCCAAAGAATTATCAAATGAACTATCTACTACCATTTTATTACAAGTGCTATAATACATCAAAAAGTTCATTGAGTTATGCTTAAAATATTTCTTAGAATTTCTATCTGAATTTCTATCTTTATTATCTTGTATTTTGAGTTTAGGATAATCAGGTCTTATGTGTCTTGCTTTTTACATTCATATAAAATAACCTTAGAATATTCTTTCCTTTCATTCTTATCCTTATAAAATTTCTTGTATTTGTATTGAATGTATTAATTTCCCATGATTTTTTTCACTCTTATCGAAAAAATTAAGGTGGTCATAAAAAATTGATAATGAAAGAACGAACATTTTTATTTGAACTCTTGATGATTTTTTTTGAAACATTTATAATGAATAATTAAATTTGAATGACTTATTCATCCAAATAATTCATGTCTAAATATATTTTTATTTATTTTTGATGTATGTTATTTATTTTATTTCTTATCTTAATAGTTATTTCACATAAAATTATTTCATATGTTATTAATTTTATAACATTTCAGTTCATTATATTCATTCCCTATTCTATTTTAAAATCACAAAGGTGGAGAAATTTTAAGAATATATGTTTAAGGGGGAGAGTTCTAAAAGGGGAGAATTTTTTAAAGTGTTTCTTTAAGGGGGGAGTTATTATATTAAAGGGTATAAAAATAATTATCTATCCATACTTATATAGGATCATAAATAAGTCATAAACCCATGGGGAGTCAAAATAATAAAGGGATGTAAGGGTTGAAAGTATTTCAAAGCTATTAATTTTCATTTTAAGTGTTTTGTTTTGTCTTTCCAAAATCGGGATATTATTGATTTGAAAGTTTTAATTTTTAATTTTAATATTCTTTATTTTTGAAAATAAAAAACACTTTTTTAAAACACTTTTTTCTAACTTTATATTTTCCAGGTGATTTAGTATGTTATTCAGAAAACATTACTTTATACCGTACAATCAAATAGTTCTAATATATAAAGAATATAAATTTCATAATTCAATATGATTCATTGAAATTATGGTGCATATAATTCATCAGAATGAATTCTTTTTAGACTAATGGTGAGACTTATGTATTGATTATTAGATAGAAAAAGTCATGATCAATGGAATGAAATTGGTACTGATACATTAGATTGACTTTTGTTCAGTTTATCGAACTGACTATCAATAATAATGTTCATAAAACTATGAAAATTTTATAATATGAGTGATTATAATTATATCTATCTGATGAAATACATAATAGAGTTTTAATGGTGCTAAATTAAATGGCATCAATTTTTTTAGAACAACTCATTATTAGATATCAAGATCAAGAACCAAGATGTCAAAGTTACAGCCTGTCTGAGGTCGTTGAAACTAACATAGAAATATGACTATTGTTATATTTATTAAAAATAGTATTTCATTTGAATACTTGGTAGAAAATGAAATTTTTAACTCGATTAATCTTAATTTTATTTGCCTGACCATCTTGTTCGTAGTCTTTGTAATTTTTTATAGAGTTTAACTTATAAGGAATTCTTAAAATGATTGTTTATTACTTAGATGATTTTGATTTTTTATTCATTGTTAGATAATAGAAATGATCTAGAGCTTTTGGGGATTGGAAGATGGTGAATCTAGTCCATCAGATCGATGGATTATAAGGCTGGGAAGAAAGAGACTCTGATCATCATATCAAGGGATTTTGGGGTTAAGAAGACAGAAACTCCAATCATCATATGGAGGGGTTTCTTGTTCAAGAAGGAAAAAATATGAATATGATCATCATATTAAGGGATTCCAGGTGATTCGAATATAGATCTATATTGATCATCATATCAAGGGCCTTCCTGGTACGGAAATACAGACCTTTACAGAAGGTACTAAAATTTTGGATATTCTTAATCATGATTTTTGACTATATTAACTATTAAGGTTAAACTGTAAATTATTTTATAATATTGTAATTCATTCTTACTATTATAATATTTTTTATTTATTGTTTATATAAGTTTTATTTTCTTTTGTGCATGTGTATTATAAAGTTTTATGTAATCAATATTTCTAATATTAGTTTTATCTGAATGATTGTAATACTGATAAACAAGTATGTTTTAATCAGACAGTATCAGGATCCAATTATAATACTATTATCATTGGATGAAGTTTGAGTCTAATCATTTTTGTATAATAAGATTTATATTTTGTTTAGTTTAATTTTTAAACTAAAATTCACCCCCCTCTTGTAGCCATTGTAAAATCTATTATCTGAAAAATGGTTTAGAATCCTCATGGGAATGTGGTGTCAAAGATAAATATAGTGAGATGTGGAATGATATTAAAATATGGAGTACTTTTCATGAAATTCATGATAATTTGAAAGGTTAACAAAGTCATTTTCAGCATTAATTTAAGCTCAGTTTCATGGGGTAATTGTTTTCACTTATTAACATGTGTTTCAAAAATGGAAAAGATTATCATTTGAGAACAAAAGTTTAAAAAAAATGAAAAATAAACACACAAAAATTTGAAAAAACATAAGATTTGTTTTGAAAATGGAAAAGGAAAAAAATGAAAATATTTGGAAAATAGAAAAACAAAAAAATGAAAATTGTAAACGTCAAAGGTTACCTCCCCCCACATATAAATGATTCAGTTTCCTTAATGTATTTTAGTGGATTTAACATTTAATATTATTCGAAATTGAGTCACAGTAAGAAAGTAAGTGTCAAGGAGAGGTACAACCAAATGAATTTTATTGATAAACATGTTGGAGGAGCATGATCTAATCCATTATCTCAGATGGAATTTTCCCATGGAATTTCTTCAGCCTATGTCCATTAACAGTTAATATATCTTACTCTATACCATTCACGATATTCACAACATTTAAATCTGATAAATGAGTATATATAACTAGACCTTCGGATCTGGAATGAAGTTTACCTAGCATCAACTTGATTCTTGAGTTAAATAACAACACTATATATCTAGGATGTAAATATTTTGGCTTGATCAACTTTTCGTGATCCCCTGTTGCTCTATATTTGTAAATACTATAATTTTTAAAATCTTCCCTTATAATTTTACCCATCTAGTGAAACTATTATCTTATCTATTTTCTTGTGATTTTGTGTTCCATGTTAATCTTTCTCACTGATCAGTACGCCTTATGTTCCAATTCCATAAGCAGGTGACAAGTTTTCCAATAAATCAGCATATATGGACTCAATCCTATTGGGGATTTTTAAAATGTACTATAATCACATAAATTTTCTTCCAACCTTTGTATGTAACCTATCCTATTTCTTTTAATAATCTTTACCAAAATTCCTTTGATTTCCCTCTTGGACACTTCAGTCTGACCCTTAGTCCGTGGATGATAGGGAGTGGACGTTTTATGATATGCCTCAAACTTTATTATAAAAGGATCCATTATCCAACTGAAAAATTGAGACCCTTGATCACTGATGATGGCTCTATGAACTCCATACTTTCAAATTATGTTAACCCAGAAAAAAATCAAAAAAACATTTTGGATCATAAGTCCTGGTGGATTTTTTTCAACCCATTTTGAAACATAATCATCTACAATAAATATATAATAATTTAAAATTTAAATTAGTATGGTGCCAATAAAATTAATATTCCAAACATCAAAAAGCTCAAAAAAAAAATTATGTGGCTTTTTGGGAATTTCTTGTCACTTTGAAATATTTCCAAAAAAACAGACATTCTTCGAAACATTTTCAAAATTCATGAACATATTTAAAAATGGAAGGCTAATAATTTACAAATTCTAAAACCTTTCTTATTACCCTTTTTATCCCAAATTGGACTACACAATATAATTTGTGGAAAATCTCAAAGATATATTCAATTTCACTTTCAAGAAAACATCTTCTTATCACTTGACCATTACAAATCTTCCAAAGAAATAGATCTTACCAAATGTAATATCTAGATTCAGATGTTAGTTTATGATTTTTTTTGGGAATTTAAATGAGACGGGACATGATATTTTGACTGATAATTGTCCATGTCAGTATACTAAGGCACTTCTCCTTCAATCAAGTACAATTTCACTCCAGAAATGTTATAATTAAGTGGTTCTTTCTTTTGAATTTTAGCTTCAACAATGTTGGGTTGCCTACTTAGGTGATCAACCACTTATTTCAAAATTCCATTTTTATCATTGATTTCTATGTTGAAATATTATAGTAGTATAATATATATAACTAGCCTCTATTTATCTTCATACATCTTCATCAAGTACCTAAGAGCTGCATGATCAGAAAACATAGTGACTTTAGTTCCAAGAATATATGATATAAATATTTCAAAAGAAAATAAAAATGAAATAAATATGATTTTTCTGTGGTTGTATAATTTAATTGGGTCACGGCCCGTCCAAGATGGTCCCATGATGTAACTACCCCAATTCGGCCTCCGATAGTCCAGGGGTTGTCGAATAGCACCGAGTAGAAATATCCCACAAATGTGAGGCATTTTCCTATGTAACTGTACACATGAACACATATCCAAGACAAAAGTGTTGAAATGTAAAAACACTAAGTAAAAAATTCATGATTACACTAATATACCAACCACAAAGTAAGACAATAGTAAAATGGAATGCATGGCCAAAATACAATCCCACCAAAATAAATATTCTGAAAAAGTGAAATCACAAGTTCCTAAAACTCAACCGCAAAAAAACCCTACCTAAAGGGTAGGGGTAAGTCAGCTGTCTAAAGCTGTAGGAGCACACCATGTCTGTCGGATCTCTTTAAGAGGAACCTAGTCATGGTAAACCAAGGGATCTATAAAAGTATTGGTCGTATGCACTAGGCATGAAACGTGCAAGAAAAGCCCGTGTTGGGGTGAGTAAAACAGTACTTAGTAGGAAAACCTGAAACCACAATGGAAAACCACTAAGAAATACATGAAATAAAGCACAAAGGAAAAATACATGAATTAAATCCATCTATACACATGAATATGTTTTCAGCACATATATAATGGATGTCCAGGTATACTCATAACCATCTATAAAGAAAAGAGGTAAGTCACAACCAATCATCATAATTGAATTTTTCTCAAGGTGCGCTCATTCTGGGAGAACTCACTCCTCAATCCATGATATCATTAGAGATTCAAAGAGCTACCACTAATTTTGGCCCCACCAAAAGAGAATACACTAGTCAAAGATCACAGTATACAGAGATGGGATACTTCCTATATAATACCGACAACCCAATCTGTATTATCCCACAATGTTTGGGATCCTTCTCAGAGAATACAAATAACCCTACTGATGCAACTCATAATGTAGGGGATCCCTCTTATAGAATATCGAAAACCCTACAGATATGGCCAACTGGATGGAGGGATAACTCTCTATGCTTGGAGGTCATGTCAATTCCCACAAAACTCCACCAGGGGTGATAGAGGATCTCTCTAGTTAAAAGGAGGGATACTACAACTATATATAAGACTTGGCCTCTAGAGGGAACTACTATCTAGTGATGTGGAAATAATGTCGTACAAAACCCCCGAGGAAAGAACCAATGGAAACACTCTACATATACTGGTCCACACTAAGAACCCACTAATCCATCTAAAAAAGCACCTCATCACGAGTGTCCATAGGTGTAACACCCCAAGGTTTTCTAAAAACAAATTTAAATGCATGAAAGTTTGTTTTAAATAGATATTTATAACTAGCCTTTAAAAACAATTTTTCCCCTTTTATGTTTTGAATTTCCAAAACGATCATCTACAATTGTAACAATGTGTAATGTTATGAATGTATTATGACCCAATTATCTAAATATATAAAATTTAAAAGATTATAATTGAAAAAGGATGTGATTTCTTGACTAAAATAGATATTATGTAATGTAATAAGGTTAGGTCTTTATAGTTGGTATTAGAGGATGGTTTAGATAAATTAGGTGGTTAGGATGATGCTAAAAGAATACCATAAATGACTTTTACTCTATGATTAATTTTAAATATTATAGAATTTAATGATTACTATGTTTCTTCATCTAAGATATGTTTTGTTCAGAATGGTTGTCCACAGAAGAGATAGGGAAGATGAATAGGAGAGGCACCGATAGAATGACATCCTTCCAAATCTGCAGCCTAGAATGGTAGAGATTGGAACCAAGCAGTTTGTGATAGTAATGGCTTAGCTAATGCAATAAATAAATTGTGGTGGAATCCATGAAAGAGAGAAACTAGAGGTACCACAATGGAACATGACAATAGTGGAACATTATATGAGACAACACCCTCCTGCTTTCAATGGATCTTCTGACCCAGTTGCGGCTGAAGGATGGATTAAATCCCTTGAAAAGATATTCAATGTTATGGGATGTTCATACAATCAAAAGGTAAGTCTTTCCATTTATCATTTTGAAGGTGAAGTTTATTAGTGGTGGTCAATGGTAAGAAATATCAGGTAAAGAGAGGATTTTGATGCCTTAGAGTGGGATGAATTTAAAAGTATTTTCCTTTAAAAATATTTTACTAAGGCGGTGCAACTTTGGAAGGAGAAGAGATTCCTTGAAATGAAATAGAAGGAGGAGGATTCAGTGGTTGTGTATGAAGTGAACTTTACCCGACTGGCAAGGTATCCTCCAAATCTTATTCTGGATCACGATAGAAAAATCAACCGATTTTACTCAAGACTGAAACCAAGGTATCGAAGGGTGTTAGCCTCCCTTGAATTCAAAAGTTCTGAGAAACTTATCTGATGTGATGAAAGGGTAGAGATTGAGTTTACTGTTGATCACGTGCATTTTGGAAATAAGGAGAAGAAGAGTACTTGATGGAAAGCGATGATTAAGAATCAACAAAAGAAATTTTATGGTAAGAAAATATAGTTTCCAATTTGTGAAATGTGTGGAAAGAAGCACCGTGGAGAATGTCTTAGAAAATATGGGAAGTGTTTTAAATGTGGTAAGTTTGGAAATATGGCCTGATATTGTAATGAAAATGATCCTAAGACTAATCTGGGTAATCAAACTATTATGTGTTTTAAATGTGGTGAGACGGGTCATTATGAAAATTCATGTCCAAAAAGAGATCCAAATGATACAAAGAAGCCAGAATATATGAAGAAAGGTTTAGTGAGATCCTTTATGACTACGTTAGTAGATTTCAGTCCATCCAATGAAGTGGTATCAGGTACCATATTTGTTTACTCATATTTTGCTAAAGTTTTGTTCGATACGAGGTCTACACATTCCTTTATTTCTGAGATATTTTTGGGTAAGTTAGAAATATCACCTCAAGAAATAAGGACAAAACTTATAGTTAAAACACTAGGGTGAAATATTATAGTAAATAGGAATTAGAAGAATCTTTCTATTGTGGTATGTGGAAAGACTTTACCTTCAAGACTTGTTGTTTTACCCTTAGTCAAGTTTGATGATATTCAGGGAATGGATTGGCTTTCTGTTTATCATGCTAAGATTAACTGTAAAGATAAAGTAGTTTTTTTTTTCAGAAATAATTTCATTTTTTATATAAGAACAAACCCGTACAATTTATAACATATCAGGAAGTTGAAAAACTGTTGAAAGATGGAAATGAATGTTATCTTGCTCATATTGTTGAAGACAAGGGAATGATTCAGATTAATGATGTACCAGTGGTAAATGAATGCCTTGATATCTTTTCTGATGAGTTACCTGATTTCATAACTAATCAGGAAGTCAAATTCATAATTGACTTAGTTCTTGATGTTAAGCCAATTTCAAAACACCCAAATTGTATGGCTCAAATAGAACTTCTTGAATTGAAAAATTAGTTTCTGGTTTTTTGATAAAGTCTCCATTCGTCCTATCACTTCACCATGGGGTGCTCTTGTTTTCTTTTTTAAAAGGAAATATGGTTCCATGATACTTTTAATTGATTATAGAGCATTGAATAACATCACTGTTAAAAACAAGTATCCTTTGACTCATATCGATAACTTGTTTGATCAGATCTAGGGAGCTCAGTACTTTTCCAATATTGACTTGAGATCTAGATACCATCAGCTGAAGGTGATGGAGGATGACATCCCAAAAACATCCTTTCATACTATATATGAGCATTGTGAATTTGTTGTTATTCCATTTGGATTAACTAATGCACCTACTGTATTTAGGGATCTTAGGAGTAGAATATTTCATGAGTACTTGGAATTTTTTTTGGTTGTGTTTATTGATGATATTATGGTATTTTATGAAAATAAAGATGGGCATGAAAAACAAATAAGGGTTGTTTTAAAAACCTTAAAAGAAAATAAACTATATGGAAAATTCAGAAAGTGTGATATTTGGCTGCAATAGATTTCTTTTCTTGGGAACATTGTAAATAAGGATAGAATAACAGTTGATCCTGCAAAAACAAAAGTGGTTGATGAATGGATAAGACCCACAAATATTACAGAGATTCTTAGTTTTCTTGGGTTAGTAGGTTATTACTGATAGTTTTTAAGAACTTTGCAAGGTTATCTAGCCTAATAAAAAAGTTAACACAAAAAAGGGGTTAAATTTATTTGGGCAGAAGAATGTGATGTTTGTTTTTAGGCACTGAAGAAGAGATTGGTGAATGCTCTAGTTTTGGCCTTGCCTTCCTGAAATGGTGAGTTTGTCATCTACAGTGATACTTCTTTAAAGGGAATTGGTTGTGTTTTGATGCAAAATGATTTGGTAATTTATTATGCTTCAAGAAAACTTAAACACCATGAGTTAAATTATCCCCCGCATGAATTGGATTTCGCAGCTGTGGTTTTTTATTTAAAAATTTGGAGGTATCATTTATACAAAGCCAAATGTCAAATATATACTGACTAGAAAATTCTGAAGTATATATTATTTTTGAAGGAATTAAACATGAGGTAGATAAGATGGTTTGAACTAATAAAGGATTATGATTGGGATCAATTACCATCTTGGAAAAGTAGAAAAGTGGTGGATGACTTGAGTTGAAAACATCATGCATCATTAACAATGTTATGTTTGGAAAATGATCCCTTGATTAATGATTTGATGAATTTTTGCTTAGAAGTTGTTGGTGTAGGAAATGTATCTTTTTTGTCTCGGGTTTCAGTGCAATCATTATTATCATATAGAATTAAGAAAGCATAGAACAAAGACCATGAGCTACAGAAAAAGGTACAATTTGTTAGAACTGGTAAGTTTCCAGAATTTATCCTTGATAAAGATTGTGTTTTAAGATTTGGAAAAAGGTTGTGTGTGCCTTGTGATTCTTAGTTGAAGTATGATTTGTTGTGTGAAGCATCCTGGCAGTACTAATATGTACAGAGACCATCGGGAGTATTAATTTTGGGATGGAATGAAAAAAGTTATTACTAATTTTACTGTGAAATGTTTGACATGTAAATAGGTTAAAGCAGAGTGATAGTTAACAAAGGGAATGCTTCATCATTTTCCAGTGCCAGAGTCGAAATGGGAGAATGTATCCATGGACTTCGTGGTGGGACTAGTGAAGACTACTCAAGGTAACAATGTGATTTAGGTTATTATTGATAGGCTAACAAATCCTGCACATTTTCTTTCTATTGTAGATACAATGTCTTTGGATCATATTTCTCGATTGTACCTCAAGGATATTATCAGGTTACAAGGAGTTTTTCTTTCCATTGTATGTGACCAGGATATCAGGTTCACTTATAACTTTTGGAAGGGATTTTAGAAGTTGTTGGTCACATAATTAAATTTCAGTACAACTTTTCATCCTCAATCAGATGGGAAGTCAGAATGAATGATTCAGACTTTGGAGGATATGCTTTGGGCTAGTTCAATGGACTATCAGGGAATTTGGGATCATTATATTTTTTAGTTGAGTTTTCTTATAATAACATTTTTCATTCTAGTATATAGATGGCACCTTTCGAGGCACTGTATGGGAAGCAGTGTCAGACTCCAGTGTTTTGGTATGAATTCGGTGAAAGAAAGTTGAAGGGGCCAGAATTTGTAGAGGAAGTGGCTGAGAAAGTAAAGATGATCTAGCAGCACACGAGGATATCTTAGAGTAGGCAGAAAAGTTATGAAGATAAAAGAAGGAAATACTTTTCATTTGAGGTAAGTGACCATGTTTTCCTTAAAATCTATCCTTGCAATAGTGTGATGCGTTTCAGTAAGAAATGGAATCTAAGTCTACGGTTCATCGTTCCTTTCAAAATCCTGGAGAAATTTAGAACATTTGCATACTGAGTAGCTTTGCCTCCGAGTTTGTCTTAGGTACACAATGTTTTTCAGGTTTTGAGGTTGAGGAAGTATGTGCCTGATTCATCACAAGTCTTGATCCCAAAAGCAGTTCAACTGGAAACTAACCTTTCTTATGAAGAGAAACCAATTCAGATTCTTGATCAAAGGGAACCGGTATTGCGAAATAAGTTAATCTACTAGTTTATGGTTTTTGTGGAGAAACCACATGGTAGAAGAAGAAACATGGGAGTCTGAAAATGCTATGAGGGAAAGGCACCCTCACTTGTTTAATTAGTAAATAAAATTGCGAGGATGTAATTTCTAAAAGGTGGGTATATTGCAACACCCCAAGGTTTTCTAGAAATAAATTGAAATTTATGAAAGTTTGTTTTAAATAGATATTTATAACTATCCTTTAAAAATAATTCTTCCACTTTTATGTTTTGAATTTCGAAAAATGGTCATCTATAATTGTGTTCAGTAAGTTATTTAGAGCCTAATTAAACCAACTTGTTTTTTGGTGAATAGTAGCATACCCTTATGAATAGTAATATGAATAGTAATATGACCCTAATGAATAGTAAATTGTGTTATTATTTTATTTAATTAGGTATTTAAGATAATTACATCTTGATTAATTTTTCAATGTCATATAAAAGCAGTTATAATTTTTAAATTATTAATTTTTGAATTAAGTATGATTTTAATTAAAAATTAAATTAATCATATTTAGAAACTTATTTTAAAAAATGGAGTTCATTTTTTAATTCTACACATCAAAAAATGGTAAGGGTGAATTTTTTGGATTTTTCTGATATTCTTGAATTTTTGATGAATAGTGAAATACGGTAAAATACCGAATAATCAAATTATCAGTTAAATACACTATTCATGACATCATAAGTGATGTAAGACCACTTTTTTAGAACTCACATTATATTATTACTATTTGAGGTCACATGAATTAATATTATTCAAAGTCTTTAGCAAAAATATTATAATAATGATTAAAATAATGAAAAATACCCCCTCTACACCACTATAAATACCACCCTCATTCCCCTCTTCTTCCCACACCTCTCAAGCCTTGAGAATTACCTAATTTCTACCCAATAATCCTTCAAAGGATCTTCCCCATGTCCTAGAGTATCTGGTCTCACCAAAAGGCCAAAACTAAAGGCCTTAAGAAGGATCTCAAGAAGAAGAGATCAAAAGGTAAACATCCTCTTTTATTTACTTTAGTTTCTATCATTTTATGTTATTATTTTTCATTCCCTTTCGCTTATGTTGGGATATTTCATTCCATATTACCTTTACTACCCATATTATGTAATAATTATTAGAGACCCCTTTTCTCTCATCAAATTATTTAATGAAATTTTAAATGACGTCGTTAGACTGCCGAATTTTCATGAGAGATTTCTAAATTTTTCTTTTATTTTGAGTTTCTTTATTCTTCTTTCCTAAACTACTCTTATCCACAAGGAATGAAAGCTCAAAAATATTTTATATTCTGGATTTTTCATGTTCATGGAAAATTAATCATCAATCTCGTCCTCCTCCCCCACTTATTCAAGGAATTAAAACATTGTTTGTGATGTGTCGAATTACCGACATCGTGGATGATGTGATCTCAATTGTCTTTAATTCCTTCAAGGCTGGTCATAAAAACGTTTTTATTAATGAACCAGATTATAAAATATTTATTATTTCTCATCCACGGTTCATTAATTATTTTTTACACATGGTTTCAATTTATAAAACAAAATGAGGTCGTTATTATCAAAGAACCACTATAATAATCTAACCGAACATCATTAATGTTTTAACTTATGAACCATCCTCATGTAAGAATTAAAAATGATAAATGGTATTATTAATGGTACTAGAAATATGTAATTACAAATATATTCCAATTCTGGATTTTCACTTCTAATCGAAAAGAACAATCCATCATGAACCGATCTTGAAAATCATGTGAAGAACTCACCCTAATCAGTGCAAGGAACAAAATACTAACAATTAAAGTGTGAAATGATGTAATGAAATGATCATATAAGGTATCATAAAGATGGATATGATTCTTTAATATATTAATAACACCATTTTAACTATTATAAAAGAGTTTTAAATGAGTTTTAAGTAATACAAACCTGATGTAAGGGAATTCCTAACCTGATCTCCATTCTTTGGGTTAAACTTATACTTCATTATTTATGTGGTGTTAAAAATATTTGTGTGGTGGGTATTGTTTATATTATATTTAATTATGTGTATTTATAGTGTTTATAATTATTCCATCCACTCTATTAAGTCTCTCTTCAATTATATGATTTATTTAAGGGGCTTTTCTTTTAAAATCCTCTTTTATAATTCGGTTTTACGAAGTTCAAAAGAAATGATTTTATGAAATTATTCATGTTGTATGATTGTGTTCTGGTTATTGGTAATTATATATGATGAATGTTGGGACCTATATATTCCTCTAATTCATTGGTAATGTGTATGTTTGAGGTCGGTCGTATGGTTACTCCATGTGTAACTGCGATGGTTAAACAAATTGTAATGTAGCCGTAAGGGTTACAAATTATAAGGTAGCCGAGAGGGTTACAATATTATGTAACCAATTCCCCAACATACCTTTATTGTTATATTTATGTTTATATGTGTGGTTTAAATCTTGAATAAATCTCATGTTTCACAAAGTAATTATATATGAGTGATGATTATATCTTTTAAAAATGTTTTCATACATTACAAGTATTCAGGGACTAATGTGCTCTTTGCTTATTTTACATGCCTTACTGAGATTTTTGTGCTCATCAAAATTTTTTTTAAATTATTTTCATAGGTTATAGGTATGTGTAATACAAATAAAGAATCCAAGTTAATGTTTTGAAGAATTTTCAAAGAAATAATGTTTTAATCTTTAATGTTTTATATTTTGAAAAAAATAGAAACTGTTTTTATGGTATCCACTCTATAACAATGTGTTATGTTATGAATGTATTATGTAACAATTATCTAAATATATATAAATGAAAATATCCTCAATGTAAAATTAAGTGATTTCTTGACTAAAATCAAGATTATGTAAGGTAATAAGGTCGGGTCCTTATAGTTGGTATCAAAGAATGGTTTAGATAACTTTAGGGGTTAGAATGATGTTAAAAGAATACCATAAATTATTTTCACTCAATGTTGAATTTGAAATGTTATAGAATTTAAATATTACCATGTTACTTCAACTAAGATATGTTTTTTCTGAATGGTTGTCCGCAGAAGATTCAGGTAAGCTGAAGAGGAGAGGCACAAATAGAACGACATCCTTCCAAATCTACATCCCCGAATGGTAGGGATTGGAATTGAGGAGTTTGTGATAGTAATGGCTATGATAATGAAAGAAATAAATAGTAGTGGAATCTATGAAAGAGAAAAACTAGAGGTACCACAACGGAACATGAAAATATTTGAACATTTTACGAGACAACACCCTCATACTTTCACTGGATCTTCTGACCCAGTTGCGGCTGAAGGATGGATTAAAGCCCTTGAATAGATATTTGATGTTATGGGATGTTCAGACAATCAAAATTTAAGTCTTTACATTTATCAATTTGAAGGTGAATCTGTTCATTGGTGGTAAAAGGTAAAGAAAATCAGGGATAGATAGGATTTTGAAGCCTTAGAGTAGGGTGAATTTAAAAGTATTTTCCTTGAAAAATATTTTCCTAAGGTGGTGAAACTTAGGATGGAGAAGAAATTCCTGGAATTGAAACAGAAGGAGGAGGATTCAGTGGCAGTGTATGAAGAGAACTTCACCCGACTGGCGAGGTATGCTCCAAATCATATTCTTGATCTTGATAGTAAAATCAACTACTTTTACTCATTACTAGATCCAAGGTATCAAAGAGCGTTGGCCTCCCGTGAATTCCAAAATTATGAGAAACTTGTATGATGTGCTGAAAGGCTAGAGATGCATATTTCTGGTGATTATGTTCATTTTGGATATAAAAAGAAGAAGAGGTCCATATCTAAAATGATGGGCAAAAATCAAAAAAAAATCTGACGCTAAGAAAATCCAGTTTCTAGTTTGTGAAAAGTGTGGCAAGAATCACCCTAGGGAATGTCTTAGAAAAATAGGGATGTTTTTTAAAAGTGGTAAGTTTGGATATATTTCCTGATATAGTAATGAAAATGATCCAAGTATCAATCATGATAATAAAACTGTTATGTGTTTCAAATTTGGTGAGATGGGTCATTAATCCAATGCATGTCCAAAGAGAGATCCAAATGATACAAAGAAGCCAGATTATAAGTAGAAAGGTGTAGTGATATCCTTTACAACTATGTAAGCAGATGTTGGTCCATCCAACGAAGTGGTATCATGTGCTCTATTCATTTACTCAATTTTTTCTAAAGTTTTTATCAATATGGGGTCTACACATTCCATTATTTCTGAGAAAGTTTCTGGTAAATTGAAAATATCACATCAACAAATGAGGACAGGACTTGTTGTTAAAACTCAAAGGAGAAATGTTATAGCAAAGAGGAGTTATAAGAATTTTTCTATTATGGTCTATGGAAAGAATTTACCTGAAAACATTTTTTTTACCCTTAGTCGAGTTTTATGATATTCTGGAAATGGATTGGATTTCTATTTATCATGATAAGTTTGACTCTAGAGATAAAGAAGTTGTTTATCAGAAAGAATTTAATTTTGTATAAAAGAATAAACCCGTACAATTGATAACATATTAGCAAGCTGAGAAACTGTTGGAAGATGGAAATGAATGTAATATTTATCATATTGTTGAAACCAAGGGAACTCCTCATATTAATGATGTGCCCGTGGTAAATGAATACCATGATATTTTTTCTGATGAGTTACCCAGTGTCATACCTGATAGGGAAGTCAAATTCAAAATTGACTTAGATCCTGATGCTAAGACAATTTCAAAAACCCCATATCATATGGATCAAATAGAACTTCTATAATTGAAAAATCAGTTGTAGTATTTTCTTGATAATGTCTTCATTGGTCCTCACACTTCACCATGTGGTGCTCTTGTTTTGTTTGTTAAAAGGAAAGACGGTTACATGAGACTTTGAATTGATTATAGAGCTTTGAATAACATCATTATTAATAACAAGTATCATTTGCCTCATATCGATGATTTGTTTGATCAGCTCCAGGGAGCTCAGTACTTTTCCAAGGCTGACTTGAGATCTGGATACCATCAGCTGAAGTTGAAGGAGGACGACATTCTAAAAATAGCCTTTGGTGGTAGATATGGTCATTATGAATTTGTTGTTATGCCATTTGGATTAACTAATGTACCTGCTGTATTTATGGATATTATGAATATAATATTTCATGAGTTCTTGGATAAGTTTTTGGTTGTGTTTATTTATGACATTATGGTATTTTTCTAAAAATAAAGAGGAGCATGAAAAACATATAAGGGTTGTTTTAAAAACCTTAAAAGAAACGAAACTGTATTGAAAATTCAAAAAGTGTGATTTTTGGGTGCACCATATTTTTTTCTTGGGAACATTGTAAATAAGGATGGAATAATAGTTGGTACTTCCAAATCAAAAGTGGTTGATGAATGGCCAAGACCCACAAATGTTACAGAGATTCATAGTTTTCTTGGGTTAAAAGGTTATTACCGACGGTTTGTTAAGAACTTTTCACAGTTATCTATCCTGATATCTAAGTTCACATGAAAAGGGGTTAAATTTATTTGGGTAGAAGAATGTGATGTTTGTTTTTAGGAACTGAAGAAGATATTGGTGAATGCTCCAGTTTTGGCCTTAACTTCCCGAAATGGAGAGTTTTTCATATACATTGATGCTTCTTTAAAGGGACTTGGTTGTGTTTTTATGGAGAATGATCGGGTAATTTATTATTCATCAAGAAAACGTAAACCCCATGAGTTAAATTATCCCACACATGACTTGGAGTTGGTAGCTGTGGTTTTTTCTTTGAAAATTTAGAGGAATCATTTATACAAAGCCAAATGTAAAATATATATTGACTATAAAAGTATGAAGTATATATTCAATCAGAAGGAATTAAACATGAGGTAGAGAAGATGGCTTGAAAAGATAATGTATTTTGATTGCACGATCAATTACCATCCTGGAAAAGCAAACAAAGTGGTGGATACATTGATTAAAAAACATCATGAATCATTAGCAATGTTACATTTGGAAAATGATCCCTTGATTAATGATTTAATGAATTTTGGCTTTGAAGTTGTTGGTGTAGGAAATACCTCTATTATGTCTTAGGTTTCAGTGCAGTCATAGTAATTAGATAGAATAAAGAAAGTGTAGATAGAAGACCATGATCTTTAGAAAAAGGTATAGTTAGTTAAAATAGATAAGTTGCAAGAATTTAATTTTGATAAAGATTTTGTTTTAAGATTTGGAAAAGGGTTGTGTGTGACTTGTGATTCTTATTTGAAGAATGATTTGTTTTGTGAAGTTCATAGTTCTCCATTTTCAGTTCATCCTTGTAGTACTATGATGTACATAGATATTTGGGAGTATTACTGGTGGGATGTAATGAAGATAGATATTGTTGATTTTACTATGAAATGTTTGACATGTCAATTGGTAAAAGCAGAGTGACAGTTACCGAAGGAGATGCTTCATCCTTTTTCTAGTTCCAGAGTGGAAATGAGAGAATTTATCAATGGACTTCGTGGTGGGACTACCAAAGACTACTGAAGGTAACAATGAAATTTGAGTTATTGTTGATCTGCTGACAAAATCTGTACATTATTTTCAATTTGAGATACAATGTCTTTGGATCATCTTTCTCGACTTTAGCTCAAAGATATTTTCCGGTTTCATGGAGTTACTCTTTCCATTGTATCTAACCAGGATCCCAGGTTCACTTATAACTTTTGTAAGGGACTTCAGAAGTCGTTGGGCATAGAATTAAATTTCAGTATAACTTTTCATCCTCAATCATATGGGCAGTCAGAATGAATGATTTAGAATTTGGAGGATATTCTTCGGTCTTGTTCAATAGACTATTAGGTAAGTTGAGATCATCATATTTCTTTAGTTGAGTTTTCTTATAACAAAAGTTTTCATTATAGTATACATATCGCACCTTTCGAAGAACTGTATGGGAATCAGTGTCAGACTCCAGCGTTTTGGGATGAATCCAGTGAATGAAAGTTGATGGGGCCAGAATTAGTAGAGAAAGTTCCTGAGAAAGTGAAGATGATTCAGCAGCACATGAGGATAGCTCAGAGCCAGAAAAAAAGTTATGCAGATATAAGAAGTAAAGACTACTCTTTCGAGGTAAGTGACCATGATTTCCTTAAAATATATACTAGGAAAAGTGTGATTGGTTTCGGTAAGAAAGGGAAGCAAGGTTCGTGGTTCATTAGCCCTTTTGAAATCCTTGATAAATTTGGGAAAACTGCATACCGAGTAGCTTTGCCTCTAAGTTTTTCTCAGGTACACAATGTTTTTCATGTTTTGATGTTGAGGAAGTATGTGCCAGATTCATCACATGTCTTGAGCCTGAAAGTAGTTCAACTGCAAGAGAACCGTTCTTATTAAGAGAAACCAGATCAAATTCTTAATAAAAGGGAACAGGTATTGCGGAATAAGTTAATCCAGCAGGTAATTTTTTTGTGGAGAAACCACATGGTAGAAGAAGCAACATGGGATTCTAAAAATGCTATGAGGGAAAGGTACCCTCACTTGTTTAATAAGTAAATAAAATTGAGAGGACACACTTTCCAGAATGTGAGGATAATGTAACACCCAGAGGTTTTCTAAAAATAAACTGAAATGCCTGAAATTTTGTTTTATGTAGATATTTACAACTATCCTTTAATTTTTTTCTTCCACTTTTATGTTTGGAATTTCGAAAAACGGTTATCTACAATTGTGTATATTAAGTTATTTAGAGCCTAATGGAACCTACATGTTTTTGGTGAATAATATCATACCCATATGAATAGTAATATGAATAGTTATATGACACTAATGAATAGTAAATTATGTTATTATTTTATTTTATTAGGGATTTAAGATAATTAAATCTTGATTAATTTTTTAATGTGATATAAAAGCTGTTATAGTTTTTAAATTATTAATTTTTGAATTAAGCATCATTTTATTTAAAAATTAAATTAATGATATTTAAAAAATTATTTTTAAAAAATGTAGTTCATTTATGAATTCTACACATTGAAAAATGGTACGGGTGAATTTTAGGGATTTTTCTGAAATTCTTGAATTTTCGATGAATAGTGAAATACGGTAAAATACCGTATATTCAAATTATCAGTTAAATACACTATTTATGACATCATAAGTGATTTAATCCCACTTATTTCGAACTCACATGCCATTATTACTATTTGGGGTCATATGAATTAATATTATTCATAGTCTTGAGCAAAAATATTATAATAATGATTAAAATAATGAAAAATACCCCTCTCCTCCACTATAAATTCCACCCTCATTCCCCTCTTCCTAACACACCTCTCATGCCTTGGGAATTACCTAAGTTATTCCCAATACTCCCCCCAATGCTCTTCCTCACGTCCTAGAGCTTTTGGTCTCACCAAAAGGATAAAACCAAAGGCCTTAACAAGGATCTCAAGAAGAAGAGATGAAGAGTTAAACATCCTCTTTTATTTTATTTCTTTTATTTCATTTTGTGTTATTATTTTTCATTCCCTTTGGATTATATTGGGTTATTTAATTCAATATTCTCCTTACTTTTAATATTATGTAATAATTATGAGATAACCCTTTTCTCTCATCAAATTATTTTATGAAATTTTAATCAACGTCGTTCGACTGCTGAATTTTCATGAGAGATTTCTCAAATTTTCTTTTATTCTGAGATTATTTATTCTTCTTTCCTCACCTCCTCTCATCCAAGAAGAAATAAATCTAAAGAATATTTTATATTCTGGAACTTCTCATATTCATGTAAAATTCATCAACAATATTTTTCTCCTACCCCACTTATTTAAGGAATTAAAAACATTGTCCGTGATGTGTCGAATTACTGACATCATGGATGATGGGACTTCAATTTGATTTAATTCTTTCAAGGCTGGTAATGATACCATTTTTATGGTTTAAAAATGTTATAAAATATTTATTATGTCTCATTCATGGTTCTGGAATTATTTTGTACACACGGTTTTAATTTATAGATCAAAATGAGGTCGTTATTATTAAAGAACCACTATAATAATCTAAACGAACATCATTAATGTTTTAACTTATGAATCATCCTCACTTAATAATTAAAAATGTTAAATGGTATGATTTATGGTAGAGGAAATATGTAAGTACTACTCCATTCCAATTTCGTAGTTTCACTTCCAATCGACAAGAACAATCCATCATGAACTGATCATGAAAATCATGTAAAGAACACACCCTAAACAGTGCAAGGAACAAAATACTAACAATTAAAGGGTGAAATGATGTAATGAAATGATAATATAAGGTATTATAAAGATGAATATGATTCTTTAATATATTAATAAGACTATATTAACTATTATATAAGAGTTTTAAATGACATGGAAGTAAGAAAAACCCGAGGTAAGGGAATTCTTAACCTGATTTCCATTCTTTGGGTTAAACTTATATTTCGTTATTTATGTGGTGTTAAAATTGTTTATGTGGTGGGTCTTGTGTAAATCATGTTTAATTATATGTATTTACAGTTTTTATACTTATTCCATCCACACTATTAATTATCTCTTCTATTGTATGATTTATGTAAGGGGCTTTTCTTTTAAAATCCTCTTTTAAAATTCTATTTTACAAAGTTCAAAAGAAAAGTTTTTATGAAATTATTCCTTTTGTATGATTATGTTCTAGTTATTGGGAATTGTTTATGATGAATGGTTGGAACTATATCTCCCTCCAATTTATTGGGTATGTGTAAGTTGGAGGCCAGTTGTATGGTTACTCTAAGTGTAACTGCGATGGTTACACAAATAGTAAGGTAGCTGTGAGGGCTACAAATTATAAGGTAGCTGAGAGTGTTACAAGATTATGTAAGTAATGCCCAAAGATAAATTTATTATTATATTTATGTTCTTATGTGTTTTTTAAATCTTGTGTAAATCCTATGTTTCACAAAGTAAGTATATATGAGTGATGATTATGTCTTTTGAAAATGTTTTCATTCGTTATAAGTATTCATGGCTAATGGGATCTTTCCTTCTTTTACATCCCTTATTGAGATTTTTATGCTAATCATAAGGTTTTTTAAATGATTTTAACAGGTCATAAATATGCGTAATACAAAGAATAAATCCAATTTATATTTTTGATGAATTTTCAAAGAAATCATGTTTTAAGCTTTAATGTTTTATATTTTGAAAAAAATGGATATTGTTTTTATAGTATCCACTCTGTTACAATGTGTAATGTTATGAATGTATTATGTCTCAATTATCTAAATATATAAACATGAAAATATACTGAATGCAAAAGGAAGTGATTTCTAGACTAAAATAAAGATTACATAATGTAATAAGGTCAGTTCCTTATACAACACCATAGAAGGCTCATCAAACAAACCTTCTATTTAAAGGCTATGGCCATTTTAGTGAAAAAGACTGACCCGAGTCTAGTCTAAGTCCAACCCAGCCTGACCGTCTAACCCAAGCCGGTCTGATTGACCGACCCATCCTAGACCATTGGTCCCGATCAAGCCCATCCCACTGGACCCAGCCCGTCGGGCCGCTGGAGCAGCCCGATCCATCTAGCCCGGCCCACTTCAAGCAAGCTACCCCCTTCTCCTGCACATGGCCGACCCAGCCATGTGTACCAGGTCCATGCGGTTCCCCCAGGGTCAATATAGACTTCCATCATGTCCCTGACATCCACTGTTTCTTTCACTGTCTTGGGCCCCACACTGACCCATCCGTGTATGTGGCCTCTCACCATTGAATCCCCTTTCGCCACTCACAACCTCCATCATTGTAGGCTCCCATGTGGTTCTGCCTGGACCATGGCCTCACACTTTGCTGTCGACTGCCCCATCGGTGGCCCATCTTCTTCATGATCTTCCAGGCTTGGTCTTTTATCATGTTGTGTACCACCTTAGCCGCTAGACACCCTACCAGTGGCCCACTATCTGCCTCACACTCTGCCTAAACCCAGCTAGAGACACTACTCTGGGCACCGCCGTAAACCGCTTCCTCGGGTGATTCATGACATGCCTTCACTATAGCACCTATGCAATGTTGTTATGATGTCGGATCCCCAATCTCTAATTGTTGCGCCATGGATCGAAGGTGCAATGATCCTCTGTTCATATTTCACAAATCATGAAGAATGAAGAGATATTTTAGTAAAAAAATAAATGCACAGGAATCCCCAAAAAACGGATCTTGACCATGTTCATGTCAACATCGATCCATTAATGTTAGACTGTAGAACAGAGAGGAAATAAAAATAATCTCTAAATAGAATCATCCTTGATAATCAACCCCTAAAAATTATCCATCCCGCAAGAATGGTCAAACTATGGATAAACATGTTCATGGGTTGGTCCACGTTCGTCATTAAATTTAGAAATATGGGGAAAAAGTCTTGAAGAAAAATGACACCCTACTTGGTGTCTGCATTGGTTTTTGATCAAGGATGAGTCTACATCATCGTTGTTCATCGATATGTCAAACTTTGATCTAGGTTCTGATCTATGATCTAAGTTCTGATCTATGATCCAGTATCGCTATTAAGAGAACCTCCTCATATTTTTCTCAGGGAAACTCCAGTATTATATTAATAACCATGGATCCCTGGAAAACTCTAATATAAGAAAAGGGTTCTTTACATCAAAATAAAATATGTTTATTAAATATTTTATTACCAATATGCCCAAAAATAATTTTCATGACCGGCCCATGCTGGTAGATATTAGGACCTACCTAAGTTAAAGTTGTTATTATGAACACAACAGTGCCCTCATATTTCTAATCCATGCACCTATTTAGAAGTTATTCACACTTTAAAGAAAAATTTCATGCGTGCTTTATTAAAAACACAACATTATTCAATGAATTGTTTTTGGCATACTGTGAATTGGAATCACATGTCATCTCAGTTCCTGGTCTCATAATATTCCAAATTAATTTATGAAAATAAAAACAATGAAAATACGAGTCATTACATTATCCCCACATTAAGGCATTACATCCTCGAAAACCAAAAAAAGGGATACTCAACAAAAAAATGTGGGTACTTAGCATGAATATGAGCCTCCCACTCCCAAGTGCTATCTTGGAGACTCTCATTCTACCACTGAATACACACCATAGGAATAGACTACCCACGAAGGATCCTCTCCTACTATTCCTCAATATCCACCGGGTACTCTGCAAAAGTTACCCCATTTTCAAGGTCTATCTCACCCCAGCTGATGACATGCAACGAACCATGAATGTAACTCCTCAGTTGCAACACATGGAAGGCTTAATACACCTAGTGAAACTTTGGGGGTAGATCAAGTTGGTACACCACATCACAAACTCTATGAAGAATATGAAAAGGACCGATGTATCTTAGAGGTAACTTGCCAGCTCGACCAATTCACTAAAGTCCCCATCGAGGTGAGACCCAAAGGAACACATGGTCTCTCTCCTAGAACTCCAAGGGAGTCCATATCCAGTCATCATATGACTTCTTCTTGCTCTTTATAGTCCTTATCCACTCCCAAATGATTTTCACCTTTTAAGTGGTAGCCCACACCAACTCTCGACCCATGAGTGCTAACTATCTTGGTTCTGTCCAACAGAGTGGTGACATGCATGGTGGTCCATTTAAGGCCTCGAATGGTTCCATACAAATGATGAATTTGTAGATATTGTTGTATACAAAATACACTAGTGGTAGGTGATCCTACCATATACGAAAAAGTACAATATGTTTTCCCATAACATATCTTCTAGAACCTAAATGTTCCACTCAGTTTGGGCATCTGTCTTGGGATAGAACACCATTATCAAGTGTAACTGAGTACCAAATGCCTCCTGCAATCCCTTCCATAACTAGGATTTGAAACAAGAATCACAATCTAAAATGATCGTCGATGGAACTCCATGGAGTTGAACTATCTCTTACACATAGAGGAATCACAATATTTATACTGAACTCTCCTCCTGGATATGTAGTAAGTGAGATGACATGGTGAGTTGGTCAACAATCACCCAGATGGTATTGTGTCACCTATATTTTCAATGTAAACCCATAATGAAGTGCATAGATATCTCATCCCAATTCCAGTCTGTCACCCCAAGGGGTTGGTCTAAGTCCACTAGAACCTGGTGCTCAGCCTCCACTTTTTGAAAAGTGAGGCATTGAGAAACGAACTATGCCACTTCCTTCTTCATTCTCGGCCACCATAACTAACGTTAGAGGTCCAATTACAGCTTCCCCACACCCAGATGTACCGCCATAGGGGGTGTTTGGAACTCCCTCATAACCTCCTCTCACAACTCCTTTGGTATAACTATGTGACCTCTAAAAATAACGACGTGCTCCCAACCTATCGAATATCTATCAAGGGAATCCCCTATGGAAAAATGAGCATGTCGGGTCTCATAGTTGGTATCCCCAACATACATCTCCCTGAGTCACTGCAAGAGTGGAGGGGTGACAACCATCGACTGGATATAAGCTGCTTCATCTCCATCCACAAAGGATATCTATAACATGACCAACTACTCTGATTCCTTAGTCAATAACTGCAAGCCGAATCTTCTACTGAGAGCATCTTCCACCACGTTCCCCTTCCCAGGAGTGTAGACAATCTCAAAGTCATAGTCCTTTAGTAACATGAGCCACCACCAATGTATCAAGATCTAATCCTTATTAGAGAATATATACTTTATACTCTTGTGGTTAGAGTAGATGATAAACTATTCACCCATTAAGAAGTGTCACCACATCTTTAATGCGAAGACCATTGCCGCTAGCTCTAGATCATGGGTTGCATAGTTCTGATCATGCTGTCTCAACTGGCGTAAACCATTGGAAATCACTTCTTTCCCTTGAATTAGGACATAACCAAGATCGTTACCTGATGTATCGCAGAACACATGTACCAGACACCCTCCTCTAGTATTCCTAATATGGTAGTGATCGTCAGTCTTTACCTCATCCCCTGAAATCACTACTAGAACTTCTCTGCCCATACAAAAGGCTTCCCCTTCCATATCAAATTTTTCAAGGGTTCTTCCTCTCTGGAAAAGATGTTTATAGACCTCTGATAGAACCCTACCAAACCCAGAAAACTCCACACCTTAGAAATGTTCTTGGGTGGCTCCCAAGAAATCACTACCTCAATCTTAGCCGTATCCACAATGACTCTAGCCTATGATATGATGTGTCCCAAAAAGTGGACCTCCCAAATATAAAATTGAAACTTTGAGATCTTCCTGTAAATCTGGTGCTCTAGGAGTGTGTCTAGGACCATCCTCATGTGTATCACATGCCCTCCTTAGACATCAAGTACACTAGGATGTCACCAATGAAGACAACCACAAACCAGTCTAAGTAATGATGGAAGATACTATTCATGAGTCCCATGAATACTATTGGGATGTTCATCATGGAAAACTACATCACTAATTACTCGTAGTGGCAGTACTAAAATCTAATGGTTGTCTTCAATGCATCCTCACTCTATACACGAAGCTGTTGATAGCCAGATATGAGGTTAATATTTGAGAACCACCTCACTACCTGTAACATCCCAAGGTTTTATAAAAATAAATTGAAAATTCTTGAAATTTTATTTAAGGTATATATTTATAAGTATCCTTTAAACATAATTTTATTTCTTCTATGTTTTGAATTTCAAGAAACTGTCATCTACAATTGTGTTCAGTATGTTATTTAGAGTCTGATGAAACAAACTTGTTTTTTTGGTGAATAGTAACATGAATAGTAATATGAATAGTAATATGACCTCATGAATAGTAAATAATAATATTATTTTATTTTCCCAAGGCAATAGGATAATGGGATCTTAATTAATTTTCCAATGTCCCATAAAACTAATTGCACTTCAATATTATTATTTTTCGAATTAACTGTGACCTTATTTAAAAATTAAATTAATAATATTTAGAAAATTATTTTTGAAAAATAGAGTTCATTTTTGAATTCTACACGTCGAAAAATGGTTGGGGTAAATTTTTGGTATTTTTCTAAAACTCTTGAATTTTTGGTGAATAGTGAAATACGATAAAATACCGTATAATCAATTTATCAGTAACAATGCACTATTTATGACATCATAAGTGATGCAAGGCCACTTTCTTCGAACTCACATGATATTTTCACTATTTAGGGCCACTTTATTTGAGATTATTCATAGTCTTGATAAAAATATTATAATAATAATTAAAATAATCTAAAATACCTCCCCTCCTCCACTATAAATATCACCCTCACTCCCCTCTTCCTCCCACACCTCTCAAGCCTTGATCATTATCTAATTTCGGCTAACTTCCCTCCCCAATATTCTTACCCACGTCCTAGAGCTTATGGTCTCACCAAAAGACCAAAATCAAAGCCCTTAAGAAGGATCTCAAGGAGAAGAGATCAAGAGGTAAACAACCTCTTTTATTTTCTTTCTTTTCTTTCATTTTATGTTATTCTCTTCCATTACCTTTGTCTTTTGTTGGGATATTTCATTAAATATTCCCCCTTACTGTCCATATTTTGTATGAATGATGAGATATTCCATTCCTCTCATCAATCTTGTTTTTATGAAATTTTAAGAGACGCCGTTAGGCTGCCGAATTTTCGTGATAAATTTCTAAAGCTTTTCTTTTATTTCATGATTCGTTTTCTTCTTTCCTCACTCCCTCTTATCCAAGGGGCATGAAATCTCCAGAATAATTTATATTCATCATGTTTTCATGATTATTTAAAATTCCTCATCAGTATTCTTCTCCTCTTCTACTTATTTAAAGAATCAAAAAACATTGTCCATTTGTGTCGAATTACCGACATCGTGGACGATGTATTTTCAATTTCCATTAATTCTTTAAAGTATGGTCATGAAACCATTTATATGGTTGAACCAAGTTATAATATATGTTTTATGACTCATATAAGGTACTGTAATTCTTTTGTACTCATGTTTCAAATTTAAAAGACAAAAAGAGGTTGTTATTATCAAAGAACCACTTAAATGATCTAAACGAACATCATTAATGTTTTATCTCATGAATCATCCTCATATAAAGAAATAAAAGTGATAAATGGTGTAATTTATGGTACTGGAAATATGTAAATACTAATCCATTCCAATTTTAGAGTTTCACTTCCAATCAACAAGAACAATTCATAATGAACCGATTGTGAAAACCACAAAAGAACTCACCCAAAATAATGCAAGGAACAAAATACTAACAATTAAGGGGTGAAATGAGGTTATGAAATGACCATATAAGATGTTATAAACATGAAAATGTTTCTGTAAAATACTAATAACACTCTTTTAACCATTATACAGGAGGTTCAAACAAATTTTAAGTAAGACAAGCCTAAGGTAAGGGAATTCTTAACCCGATTTCCATTCATTGGGTTAACCTTATAATTTATTATTTATGTGCTATTTAAATTGTTTGTGTGATGGGTTCTGTTTATATTATGTTTAATTTTGTGTATTTACAGATTATATACCTATTCCATACACTCTATTAGGTCTCACTTCAAGTATATGATGTTAATAAGGGACTTTTCTTCTAAAATCCTCTTTTAAAATTCTGTTTTATAAGATTCAAAAGCAATGTTTTTATGCTATTGTTTATGTTGTATGATTATGTTTTGGTTATTGTGAATTGTTAATGATGAAGGTTGGGACCTATATTTCTATCCAATTCATTGGGTATGAGTAAGTTGGAGGTCGGCCGTATGGTTACTCCAAGTGTAACTGTGATGGTTATACAAAGTAAGATAGCCGTGAGGGTTACAAATTTTCAGGTAGCCAAGATGGTTACAAGATTATGTAAGTAATGCCCTAAGATACCTCTATGATTATATTTATGTTTGTGTGGATCTTGTGTAAATCTAATGTTACACAAAGTAAGTATTTATGAGTGGAAATCATGTCTTTTGAAAATGTTTTCATACGTCATACGTATTCATGGACTAATGTGATTTTTCCTTCTTTTTCATACCTTACTGAGCTTTTTTTCTCATCCCAAGTTTTTAAATGATTTTTCACAGGTTAATGGATGAGTAATACAAGGAATTAAGACATGTTAAATGTTGAAGAATTGTCAAGGAGTCTTGTTTTAAGTTTTAATGTTTTATATTCTGAGGAAAATGGAAACTGATTTTATGGTATCCACTATGTAACAATGTGTAATGTTATGAATGTTTTGTCTTAATTATCTAAAGCTCTAAACTTGAAAAGATCCTCAATGTAAAAGGAAGTGTTTTCTTGAATAAATTCAAGATTATGTATGTAACAAGTGCGGGTCTTTATAGTTGGTATCAAAAGATGGTTTAGATAACTTTAGGGGTTAAGGTGATGCGAATAGAATACCATAAATAATTTTCACTCTATGTTTAATTTGTTATAGCATTTAAAGATTACCATGTTGCTTCATCTAAGAAATGTTTGTTTAGAATGGTTGTCTGCAGAAGGAACATGGATGCTGAAGAGGAGAGGCACCGACAGAATGACATCCTTCCTGATCTACATCCCAGAATGGTAGGGATTGGAACCGAGCAGTTTATGACAGTAATGGCTCAGCTAACGCAGGATATAAATGGTGGTGGAATCCATGAAAGAGAACCAATAGAGGTACCCCAACAGAACATGACAGTGGTGGAACATTTTATGAGACAACATCCTCCTGCATTCAATGGATCTCCTGACCCAGTGGCAGCAGAAGGATGGATTAAAGCCCTTGAAAAGATATTTGATATTATGGGATGTTCAGAAAATCAAAAGGTAAGTCTTTCCATTTATCGTTTTGAAGGGGAAGCTGGTCAGTGGTGTTCAATGGTAAGGAATATCAGTGGTAGAGAGGATTTTTATGCCTTAGTGTGGGATGAATTTAAAAGTCTTTTTCTTGAATTTTTTTCCTAAGGTGGTGTGACATAGAATGGAGAAGCAATTCCTTGAATTGAAACAAAAGGAGGTAGATTCAGTGGATGTGTATGAAGCGAACTTCACCCGACTGGCGAGGTATGCTCCAAATCTTATTCTGGATCTCGATATCAAAATCAACCACTTTTACTCAGGATTGAAGCCAAGGTATCGAAGGGCGTTGGCCTCCCGTGAATTCAAAAGTTATGAGAAACTTGTTCGATGTGTTGAGAGGGTAGATATGGATTTTTCTGATGATCACATGCATTTTGGAAACAAAGAGAAGAAGAGGTACCGTTGGCAAGCAATGGGTAAGAATCAACCAAAGAAATCTGATGGTAAGAAAATCCAGTTTCCAGTTTGTGAAAAGTGTGGCAAGAAGCACCCTGGGGAATGTCTTATCAAAACTGGGAAGTGTTTTAAATGTGGTAAGTTTGGACATATGGCCCGAGATTGCAATGAAAATGATCCAAAGACAAATCCTGATAAGAAAACTATAAAGTGTTTTAAATGTAGTGAGATGGGTCACTATGCAAATGCATGTCCAAAGAGGGATCCAAATGATGCAAAGAAGCCAGACTACAAGCAGAAAGGTGTAGTGAGATCCTTTGCGACTACGTCAGCAGGTGTTGGGCTATCCAATGAAGTTGTATCAGGTACTTTGTTTGTTCACTCAGATTTTGCTAAAGTTTTTTTGATACGGGTTCTACACATTCCTTCATCTCTGAGAAATTTTCTAGTAAATTGGAAATATCACCTCAACAAATGAGACCCGAACTTGTTGTTAAAACACCAGGGGGAAATGTTATAGCAAAGAGTAATTATAAGAATATTTCTATTGTGGTATGTGGAAAAACTTTACCTGCAAACCTTGTTGTTTTACCCTTAGTCGAGTTTGATGTTATTCTGGGGATGGACTGGCTTTCTGATTATCATGCTAAGATTGACTGTAGAGCTAAAGAAGTTGTTTTTCAGAAAGAGTTTCAGTTTGTATACAAGAATGAACCCATAAAATTGATAACATATCAGGAAGCTGAGAAACTACTGAACGATGGAAGTAAAATTTATCTTGCTCATATTGTTTAAAACAAGGGAGATATTCAAATTAATGATGTGCCAGTGGTAAATGATTACCTTGATGTTTTTCCTGAGGAGTTACCCAGTGTCATACTTGAACGTGAAGTCGAATTCACAATTGATTTAGTTCCTGATTCTAAGCCAATTTCAAAACCCCCATATTGTATGTCTCCAATAGAACTTCTTGAATTGAAAAATTAGTTGCAGGATTTGCTTGTCAAGGGCTTCATTCGTCCCAACACTTCACCATGGGGAGCCCTATTTTGTTTGTTAAAAAGAAAGATGGTTCCATGGGACTTTGTATTGATTATAGAGCTTTGAATAACATCACTGTTAAAAACAAGTATCCTTTTCCTCATATTGATGACTTTTTTGATTAGCTCCAGGGAGCTCAGTACTTTTCCAATATTGACTTGAGATCCGGATACCATCAGCTGAAGTTGAAGGAGGATGACATCCTGAAAATAGCCTTTCGTACTAGATATGGGCATTATGAATTTGTAGTTATTCCATTTGGGTTAACTAATGCACCTACTGTATTCATGAATCTTATGAATAGAGTATTTCATGAGTTCTTGGATAAGTTTTTGGTTGTATTTATTGATGACATTCTGGTTTTTTCTAAAAATAAAGAGGAGCATGAAAAACATCTAGGGGTTGTTTTACAAACTTTAAAAGAAAAGAAACTATATGGAAAATTCAGCAAGTGTGATTTTTGGTTGCAACAGATTTATTTTCTTGGACACATTGTAAATAAGGATGGAATAATAGTTGATCCTGCCAAAACAAAAGTAGTTTATGAATGGCTAAGACCCACAAATGTTAAAGATATTCGTAGTTTTCTGGGCTTAGCAAGTTATTACCGACGGTTTGTTAAGAACTTTGAACGGTATCTATCCCAATAACTAAGTTAACATGGAAAGGGGTTAAATTTTTTTGGATAGAGGAATGTGATGTTTGTTTCCAGGAACTAAATAAGAGATTGGTGAATGCTCCATTTTTGGCCTTATCTTCCCGGAATGTTGAGTTTGTCATCTACAGTGATGCTTCTTTGAAGGGACTTGGTTGTGTTTTGATGCAGAATGATCAGGTAATTGCCTATACTTCAAGACAACTTAAACCTCATGAGATAAATTATCCCACACATGATTTGGAATTGGCAGCTGTGGTTTTTGCTTTGAAAATATGGAGGCATCATCTATACGGAACCAAATTCTAAATATATACTGACCATAAAAGTCTTAAGTATATATTCACTCAGAAGGAATTAAACATGAGGCAGAGAAGACGGTTAGAACTGATAAAGGATTATGACTGCATGATCAATTACTATCCTGGAAAAGCAAACAAAGTAGCGGATGCCTTAAGTCGGAATAATCATGCATCATTAACCATGCCACTTTTGGAACATAATCCCTTGATTAATGATTTTATGAATTTTGGCTTAGAATTTGTTGGTGCAGGGAATATATCTGTTTTTTTTAGGTTTCAGTGTAGTCTTTATTTGTTAGAAAGAATTATGAAAGCGCAGAGGGAAGACCGTGAGCTATAGAAAAAGGTAGAATTGGTTAAAATGGGTAAGTTTCCAGAATTTAATCTTGATAAAGATTGTGTTTTAAGGTTTGGAAAAAGGTTTTGTGTGCCTTGTGATTCCCAGGTGAAGAAAGAATTGTTGAGTGAAGCTCATAGTTCTCCATTTTCTGTTCGTCCTAGAAGTACTAAGATGTACAGAGACCTTCGAGAGTATTATTGGTGGAATGGGATGAAAAGCGATATTGCTGATTTTACAATGAAATGTTTGACATTTCAGCAGGTTAAATAAGAGCAACAGTTAACGAAGGGGATGCTTCAGCCTTTTCCAGTGCCAAAATGGAAATGGGAGAATATATCCATGGATTTTGTGGTGGGACTACCAAAGACTTCTCGAGGTAACAATGCGATTTCGGTTATTGTTGATCAGCTAACAAAGTCTGTGCATTTTCTTTCTATTCGAGATACAATGACATTGGATTAGCTTTCTCGATTGTACCTCAAGGAGATTCTCAGGTTACATGGAGTTCCTCTTTCCATTGTGTCTGACCGAGATCCCAAGTTCACTTCTAAATTTGGAAGTTACTTCAGAAGTCTTTGGGCACATAGTTGAATTTCAGTACAAATTTTCATCCTCAATCAGATAGGCAGTCATAACGAACGATTCAAACTTTGGAGGATATGCTTCGAGCTTGTTCAATGGACTATCAGGGAAGTTGGGATCATCATCTTTCATTAGTTGAGTTTTCTTATAATAACAGTTTCCATTCCAGTATTCAGATGGCACCTTTTGAGGCCTTGTATGGAAAGCGGTGTCAGACTCCTGTGTTTTGGGATGAAGTCGGAGAAAGAAAGTTGATGGGGCCAGAATTAGTAGAAGAAGTGGCTGAGAAAGTGAGGATGATCCAGAAACACATGAGGACATCTCAGAGTAGGTAGAAAAGTTATGCAGATAACAGAAGGAAAGACTTCTCTTTCGAGGTAGGTGACCATGTTTTCCTTAAAATCTCTCCTTGGAAAAGTGTGATGCGTTTCGGTAAGAAATGGAAACTAAGTCCACGGTTCATCGGTCCTTTTGAAATCTTGGATAAAGTTGGAACAGTTTCATACCACGTAGCTTTGCCTCTGAGCTTATTTCAGGTACACAATGTTTTTCATGTTTCGATGTTGAGAAAGTATGTTCCAGATTAATCACATGTCTTGAGGCCGGAAGCAGTTCAGCTGGCAGAGAACCTTTCTTATGAAGAAAAACCGGTTCAGATTCTTGATCGAAGAGAACAAGAATTGCGGAATAAGGTAATCCACCAGGCAAAGGTTTTGTGGAGAAACCACATGGTTGAAGAAGCAACATGGGAGTCTGAAAATTCTATGAGGGAAAAATACCCTCAGTTGTTTAATAAGTAAATAAAATTGCAAGGACGCAATTTCAAGAATGTGGGGATAATGTAACATCCCAAGGTTTTATAAAAATAAATTGAAAATTCTTGAAATTTTGTTTAAGGTATATATTTATAAGTATCCTTTAAATATAATTTTATTTCTTCTATGTTTTGAATTTCAAGAAACTGTCATCTACAATTGTGTTCAGTATGTTATTTAGAGTCTGATGAAACAAACTTGTTTTTTTAGTGAATAGTAACATGAATAGTAATATGAATTGTAATATGAATAGTAATATGACCTCATGAATAGTAATATGACCTCATGAATAGTAAATAATAATATTATTTTATTTTCCCAAGGCAATAGGATAATGAGATCTTAATTAATTTTCCAATGTCACATAAAACTAATTGCACTTCAATATTGTTATTTTTCGAATTAACTGTGACCCTATTTAAAAATTAAATTCACAATATTTAGAAAATTATTTTTGAAAAATGGAGTTCATTTTTTAATTCTACACGTCGAAAAATGGTTGGGGTAAATTTTTGGTATTTTTCTGAAACTCTTGAATTTTCGGTGAATAGTGAAATACGATAAAATACCGTATAATCAATTTATCAGTAAAAATACACTATTCATGACATCATAAGTGATGCAAGGCCACTTTCTTCGAACTCACATGATATTTTCACTATTTAGGGACACTTGATTTGAGATTATTCATAGTATTGATAAAAATATTATAATAATAATTAAAATAATCTAAAATACCTCCCCTCCTCCACTATAAATATCACCCTCACTCCCCTCTTCCTCCCACACCTCTCAAGCCTTGATAATTATCTAATTTCTTCCAAATTCCCTCCCCAATATTCTTCCCCACGTCCTAGATCTTTTGGTCTCACCAAAATACCAAAATCAAATCCCTTAAGAAGGATCTCAAGGAGAAGAGATCAAGAGGTAAACAACCTCTTTTATTTTCTTTCTTTTCTTTCATTTTATGTTATTCTCTTCTATTCCCTTTTTCTTTTGTTGGTATATTTCATTAATATTCCCATTACTGTCCATATTTTTTTTTAATGATGAGATATTCCATTCCTCTCATCAATATTGTTTTTATGAAATTTTAAGAGACGCCGTTAGGCTGCTGAATTTTCGTGAGAAATTTCTCAAGATTTTCTTTTATTTCATGATTCGTTTTCTTCTTTCCTCACTACCTCTTATCCAAGGGGCATGAAATCTCCAGAATCATTTATATTAATCATTTTCTCATGATTATGTAAAATTCCTCATCAGTATTCTTCTCCTCTTCCACTTATTTAAAGAATCAAAAAACATTGTCCATTTGTGTCGAATTACCGACATCGTGGACGATGTATTTTCAATTTCCATTAATTCTTTAAAGTCTGGTCATGAAACCATTTATATGGTTGAACCAGGTTATAATATATGTTTTATGACTCATATAAGGTTCTGGAATTCTTTTTTACTCATGTTTCAAATTTAAAAGACAAAAAGAGGTTGTTATTATCAAAGAACCACTTAAATGATCTAAACAAACATCATTAATGTTTTATCTCATGAATCATCCTCATATAAAGAAATCAAAGTGATAAATGGTGTAATTTATGGTACTGGAAATATTTAAATACTAATCCATTCCAATTCTGTAGTTTCACTTCCAATCAACATGAACTATTCATAATGAACCGATCGTGAAAATCACAAAAGAACTCACCCAAAATAATGCAAGGAACAAAATACTAACAATTAAGGGGTGAAATGAGGTTATGAAATGACCATATAAGATGTTATAAACATGAAAATGTTTCTTTAAAATACTAATAACACTCTTTTAACCATTATACAGGACGTTCAAACAAATTTTAAGTAAGACAAGCTTAAGGTAAGGGAATTCTTAACCCGATTTCCATTCATTGGGTTAACCTTCTACTTTATTATTTATGTGCTATTTAAATTGTTTGTGTGATGGGTTCTGTTTATATTATGTTTAATTATGTGTATTTACAAAGTATATACATATTCCATACACTCTATTAGTTCTCACTTCAAGTATGTGATGTTTATAAGGGACTTTTCTTCTAAAATCCTCTTTTAAAATTCTATTTTATAAGATTCAAAAGCAATGTTTTTATGCTATTTTTTATGTTGTATTATTATGTTTTGGTTATTGGGCATTGTTTATGATGAAGGTTGGGACCTATATTTCCCTCCCATGCATTGGGTATGAGTAAGTTGGAGGTCGGCCGTATGGTTACTCCAAGTGTAACTGTGATGGTTACACAAAGTAAGGTAGCCGTGAGGGTTACAAATTTTAAGGTAGCCAAGATGGTTACAAGATTATGTAAGTAATGCCCGAAGATACCTCTATGATTATATTTATGTTTGTGTGGATCTTGTGTAAATCTCATGTTACACAAAGTAAGTATTTATGGGTGGAAATCATGTCTTTTGAAAATGTTTTCATATGTCATACGTATTCATGAACTAATGCGATTTTTCCTTCTTTTTCATACCTTACTGAGCTTTTGTGCTCATCCCAAGTTTTTAAATGATTTTTCATAGGTTAATGGATGAGTACTACAAGGAAGGAATACATGTTAAATGTTAAAGAATTTTCAAGGAGTCTTGTTTTAAGTTTTAATGTTTTATATTCTGAGGAAAATGGAAACTGATTTTATGGTATCCATTATGTAACAATGTGTAATGTTATGAATGTTTTGTCTTAATTATCTAAAGCTCTAAACTTGAAAAGATCCTCAATGTAAAAGGAAGTGTTTTCTTGAATAAATTCAAGATTATGTATGTAACAAGTGCGGGTCTTTTTACTACCTTTAGCTGATCAAATAGGTCTTCAGTCCTTATTAGTGGATAAGTTTTCTTCACGGTCACCAAATTTAGGCTCTGGAAGTCCACATATAACCTCAAGATCCCATATTCCTTCTTGAAAAACAAAATTAAATCCACCTAGGGTGAAACACTGGGTCTTATGAAAACCTTAATCTTCAAGTCCTCAAACAGTAACCTTGGATCATGAAGCTCTGAGGGATACATCTGATATACAGGGGTATATATCAATGTTGTACCAGGGTACAGATCAATGCAAAAGTCTACCTCCATATGTGGAGGTAATTTATGGACATCCTTGGGAAGGATGTACTCATACTCTTACATCACTATAGGAAACTAAGGACTCTTATCATCCAATACACCAAGGGTGATTCTAGAAAACTAGTGATTAATCAGATGAACCCTCCTATAAGTAAGTCCATCCTACACTGCATGCATTTCTTTTTCACCATGAAAGGATAACTTGGTCTCATCATCATGGAAACACCACACTCTGCACTTAAAATAGTGAATATGAGCATGGATTGTAGATAACCAGTCCATACTGAGAATTATGTCGTAAGGCCTTGATGTCACTACCATGATATCCTAACTAAAACTCTCAACTCTAAGATTAAACTCACACAGTTGGAACCAGGTTTTGATCATTGAATCCTCTCCGATAAGAGTCTCTAAACATAGGGGTCGAGTCAACGGTTCAACCAGAATATCTGAGCCCCAAATAAGGTTCATGGAAAGAAATGAATGACTGACACTTGTGTACATAAAAACTACAGATAGGGTGTAAAATACACAGATTGTGCCTATAATCATCCTTGGGCTAAGTGCTGTAAGCCTATAATCATCCTTGGACAGAAAACTGGTGACTATTCCTTGGGCTAAGTGCTGTAAGCCTATAGCTATGGGTGGTCTTGGTATTAAAAACATTAAGTACTTCAATGAAGCTCTTCAAGCCAGACTAACTTGGAACCTGATTCACAATGACACCCCTCCCGTTGCGTTTATCAAAAACAGGTTCATTGATAGATTGAAAAGAGCTAATAGAAGTTTCATGACCTCTTCCATTTGGCCCTCTGTTAGAGACACTTATGATAATATTATGCACAATGCTAGATGGATGGTTTCGAGAAACTCTTCCATGAGATTCTGGTTAGACAATTGGACTGGTGACCCTCTTATCTCTGTGACTCCCCTCGACCATCACCCTGTTGATATCAACTCCACTGTCAATGATGTGATTAATTCTCACTTTGATTCCCTCCCTGACAGCATCACTCAAATTATTGATTCCTACCATTTTTCTACCTCGAGTGATTTCTTGATTTGGGAGCCTTCTCATAATGGGATCCTTAATGCCAAAAATTTTTATAATCACTCCTTACACAACACTGAGATTGATATGAATTGGATAAAACTTTTTGAAAAACCTTGGATCAAACCTTCTAGATTCACTCTTATTTGGCGTCTCGCCCACAATAGAATTCCCACTGATGTTTGTCTTCAAAGTTTTGGTATCCAACTTTGTTCAAAATGTCGTCTTTGCAACCAGCATAGAGAAGATACTAACCACTTATTTCTATCTTGTGCTACTGCCACCGCCCTTTGGAACTATATTTTTGACACTTTTGATTGCAGATGGATGGCTCAGAACTCTATTGATGAGCAGCTTAAGAGATGTGTGGCCAAGGATAACTCTCAACAAATCAGAAACTTGCTTCTTGCTGGGATCTCAGAGCTGATACATGTGATATGGTATGATAGAAACTCGATTCTTCACAATAATTGCTCACACAACATTAATGCAGGTAAAACGCGTATTCTTATTGCTATTCGGGAAGCTGCGCTGATTCAGAATGGTTCCTGCAACAATTTGGTGGATGATTTTATGATCCTTCGGCGGCTTCGAGTTGAGGCCAAATTCTCGAAACCGCTCCGCACTCTAGAGGTTTTTTGGAGACCTCCCTTTCCAGGTTGGATTAAAATTAATGTGTATGGAGCTTCTAAAGGAAATCCAGGTCCTGCGGGTTGTGGTGCTGTCTTCAGAAATCATCATGGTAATGTTATGGGATGCTTTTTTGGAGGCTGCGGTACTGCAACCTCTCTAGAAGCAGAGATGCTAAGTGTTATTCACGCCACTGCTTTTGCTCTTCAACGTGGGTGGAAAAACTTATGGATTGAAAGTGATTCTACCACTGTTGTTCAAGCCATTTGGAAGGGAGAGATTCATCTTGCTTGGTCAATTACTACGCGCTGGATGAATTGTCTTCAATCTCTTCATGACGTCAGTTTCATTGCGACTCATACTTACCGCGAAGCTAACATGGTTGCAGATTCTCTCGCGAATAAAGGGATTTCTCAGAATCTAACTTGGCTGGAGGAGCTCCCAAATAACTTGATGCCTTTGCATCGTAAATATTGTAATTTGATCCCGTCTTTTAGACTCTTGTAATCTTTGTTTCCTTTTTGCTAATAAATATGCTTTGGTCCTTTGACCAAAAAAAAAAATCCTTGGATAACCGGGGTCACAAACCTCCATTGCATGTAGTTGTCCTGGTCCTTTTCCACAAACTCCTTGAGCATGGTGTGGACCACTTGGGGGTGGTAGTGGTAACATGTCAAACCTCTTCCCACCTCCTACTACATTACCTTATCCTCTATAAAATGTTTCACCCTACATACCACCATAATCATAACTCTACCTCTACCTCGTCAGTCCCTCGACTGTCCCTTGATCGTGCATACGTCGAGTCGGGTAATCTCGAGCCAGATTCCCCTGACTGCCACATATATAACATCGTATGTCTCTGGGATAACTTGGGCCACCTTAGAATCCATCCACCACTAACCCAGTATCCTCGAGTCTTCTTCTGAAGTGTCTTACTTTCTTGGGTCCCTACGAATATCACCGGTTACCTACTTTTGAAGTCTCAACCACTTGGTGCCTGCTGGTAGATCCCACAACCAGTGTCTACTCTGCTAGAAATCTCTCCACTAGTTGATCTTTCTCTAGTACCCCAGTATATGTTGGAATACTAAGGGTTTTCATGGATTCCCTGATTCCCTAATGTAGTCCCTACTCAAAGGTCTAATCCCTGAAGAACCGGTCTCGCACCATGTCTTTGGAGTAGTGAGAAAGATTAGTAAACCTCACCGAGTACTCTTCCATAGTCTGGATTCCCTATTGCAGATGCAGGAGATCCTGGATTAACACAGATCATAATGCAGATGGAAAGCACTACTCCCTGAAAAGACACTCAAATTATACCCATGCGAGAGCTGCCTCATCATGTGTCTTGGTCACTGAGCTCCATCATCGCCTCGCTGATCCCTGAAGAAGACTCGCAGCTAGGACCTCCATCTAGTCAGAAGGTTTCTTCACAAGGCGGAAGATGCATGTTACTGCATCCAACCAATCCTCAGCTACCTAGGGGTATGTATCACATAGAAAACTTGGAGTTCACTACCTATGGAACACATGCAACACACTCATCCTTTGTACATCATCAATCGATAGTGTTGGGAGTAACCTCTCTTCGATAGGTGGTTATATCACTAGTAAACCACCCGGAGGTTCTATCTCTAGTACAATGAGTATCTTCGATACATGTCCATATACCGACACATCATCTCTAGTTGGATCATCCTCTTTATCACAGAAAAGAACCCTGGATAGCTGTCTATGTGTAGGCATCCTAAAATAAAACAAGATGTAACACTGTCAATAGAGTATACCTGGTGAGATGACTTAAGAAGGATGTGAGAACACACTTAAAATATGATATAATGCATGTACCATTTATCTAATGAAACCAGTATTTTCATGTACTGAGTCAAAAAATAGGTTTCCCGAGTCTTGTTGTATGGATACGTTAGTCACCACACTAACACTAGAGTCTTTGGCCTGAACGCCGAATTCGAAACACTTAACACTGTTTCCCCAAACCAACCTCACAGAATCCTAATACTTAGGTAGAATTGAACCCTCTGATATCACTCTGTCACAACCCATCCCAGAGGGGCCTGTTCCATGACTACCCTAAGCCCACCTCCGATAGGTTAGGGGCTAGCGACTAGCATTGAGTCATAATATCTCACAAATGGGAGGGATTTTCCTAAGTACCTGTACACACGCACACATTTCCAAGTCCAAAGTGTTGAAATGTTAAAACACTAAGTGAACAATGCATGCATACACTAAGATACCAAACAAAGAGCATGACAGTAGGAAAATGGAAATTAAATAGGGCCATAATAAAATCCCACCAAAAGAAAGATTCTTTAAAAGTTAAAGCACAAGTTCCTGAAACTCATTTGCAAAAAAATCTACATGAAGGGTAGGTGTTGGTCAGCTATCGAAAGCCATAGGAGAACACAACATCTGTCTAATCTCTCTAAGCGCCACCTGGTCCCGATCTATCTAGGTATTCATCAAAGTCTTGATCATCTGCACAAGACATGACATGTGTGAGAAAATCCCATGCATGGGTGAGTAAAAAAATTCTCAGTAGGACACTAATAATCTACAGAGGAAAACCACTAAGAAATACATTAAGTATAGCAAAAAGAAAAATAACCTAACTATATTCAAATATACATAGGTATATGTCTGTATCACATTTATCAAGGATCTCTAGAATACTGATAACTAGCCAAAATTTAAAGAGTTAAGTCACAACTAATCATCATCTATTGGATTCTGCTTGAGGAATACTCGTTCTAAGAGAACTCACTCCTTGATCCACGATGTCATCAGAGATTCTTAAAAAGAGGTGATGCTAATTTGGGCCCCTCCTGAAGAGAATACACTGGTCAAAGATCATGGTATACATAGAGGGGATCCTTCCTAGAGAATACCAACAACTGAGTATATATTATCCCGAAACATATGGGATCCTTCTCATAGAATACCGACAACCCTACTGATGTAGATTGTAATGTAGGGAATCCTTCTTAAAGAATACCAACAACCATAAAGATACGACCCACTAGATAGAGGACTAAAACCCTATGCTCATAGGTCACTTCAATTCCCACAAAACTCCACCAGGGGTGATAGAGGATCACTATATTCCTAAAGAGGGATACTATTACTCTATCTTGGAATCATACTCTATAGGAGACTATTATCCAGAGATGTAGACATAATTTCTTACTAAACAGTCAAAAAAAAGAACTATGGGAAACTCTCTACATATACTGGTCCATACTAACCCCCCACCAATCCATTTCAAAAGGAATTCCTCATTGCAAGGGACCCAACATATAGGAGAACTTTTCAAATGGACATTCCATTTAATGTTAAAGATATTTTAGTGAAGAAGTCCGACCTGAGTCCATCCAGGCCAAAGACGGCAAGAAACGCCGCCTAATGAACTGACTCGGTCCGATCGACCGACCTGGTCAGACACACTGAGCCTGGTCTGGCCTGGTCTGTGTAGCATGGCCCACTACGTATGGGCTGAGACCCTATCTTTCACACGGCTGATCGAGCCATGGGTGATGGATCAACGTCTCGATGCCAAGGTTAGTGCGAACAACCATTACATCCCCAACCTCCCCCATGACCTCTGTCGCTATGGGCTCCATGTAGACCCAACTATGTACGTGGAACCTCACCACCACATCCTTGGTCTCCACCTATGGTCTCTGCCTCCACGGGCTCCCATACAGTCTTTCGTAGATCGTAGCCTCATGCTCCGCCACCGGTCGCCCCACTGGTGGGCCATTGTCCTTGCACTCCACCTAGCCCGACCCCCTATCGGGCCATGTGCCACCTCCAATGTCGACCGCCCTGCTAGTGGCCTGTAGTCCACCTCACACTCTTCTTGAACCTATCAGGAGACATTGGTCTGGGCATTTCCTTACAACTCTATAAACTGCTACCTCGGTTTAATCGCATCACACCTTCACCAACACACCTCTACGATGTCATTTCAGTTTCGGATTCCAGATCTCGGAATATTGCACCATGGATTGAAGGCACAATGACCCTCTATTCAAATTTGATGATGAATAAGTAACACATAATGATTAGGGGAAAGAGATAAATGTATTGGAAGCGCAAAGAACAAATATTTTCCTTATTCGTGTCAGCCTCGATTCGTTCATGTTAGAACGAATAATGGATAGGAAATAAAATAAATATTTGAATAGAATCATCCCTGATAATCAACCCCCATAAATTATCCATCTCGCAAGAATGATCAAACTGTGGATCAACCTATTTATAGGTTATTATGTGTTTATCCTTGAATTTAAAAAAATAGGGGAAAGATCATGATTAAAAACAACACCCTACTTGGAATTTGGATTAGTTTTCAATGAAGGGTAAGGTTGTGTCATCGTTGATCCTTCTATCTGTTGATCTTCGATCCAAGTTCTAATCTCTGATCCATCATCACCGTCAAGAGAACCCCCTTATCTTTGTCTTAGGGAAACTCTAGAGTTATGGTGATAAACCCTGATCCTTGGTAAACCCTAATATAAAAAAGGAGTATTTGTGTTGAAATAAAATATTTTTATTAAATATTTTATTACCGATACACCAAAAAAAAACTTCCATTTCTAACCCACACTGATCGATGTTAGGCCCCGCCTAAGGGAAAGTGGTTTTTCCAAATGAAAGGGTGCTCTCAGATTTTTGATTCGAGAACCCTTTTCTATGTTATTCCAGTTTTGGAAAAAAACCACCCATTCACATTACTAAAAACATAACATTATTCAATGAATTGTTTCGGGCACACTGGGTCTCAGAATCACACGTCGTCTCAGCACTTAGTCTCAGGATTTTCTCAATTAATTTATAAACATAAAACCAAAAAAAATACATGTCATTAAAAAGTATGCTACATATAAGGTTCTTGAGGCATATAAATGACATGTTTCCCTTATTTTACTAAGAAAGGACAACTCCAACTACTTCGTTGGAAGCATTAAAAAGTAGCTCGAATGGTTCTTCACAATTTGGTAACTACATCACCAATTTTATAATCAATATAATATCCAACTAATAAAAGGATTCCCTAAACTCACCATTGAAATCAAAATTATCATATTTCAAAATTAATCTATAGAGAGATAAATCTTACTGAATTCTTTGATAAAACTCTTATAGAATCCATCATGTACTAAAAATGACCTAACATGTTTCACACAATTTGGGTAAAACAATGAATTTATCACTTTAATTTTTTATTTATCCACTTCAATACCTTCTTGTGAAATAAAATTACCAAGTAAAATTCCTCTCTCATCCATTAAATGACACTTTTGAAAAATTAAAATAAGATTAGTTTAAATGTCAGTTTTCAATACTTTTTCTATATTTTTTCAACCATGGTCAAATGAATTTCCAGATACTATGAAATCATATAATATATCCTCTAAGAAATATTTATTGTGATCAAAAGATATTCTTAACATGAACCTTTTAAATTTAAATGGATCATTATAGTTCAAATCGAATCATTTTATGTGAAAAAGTTCTGAATAGACATGTAAAGGTATACTTCTCTTGATCTTTGGGAGCAATGGGTACCTATAAATAACTTTGAAAATTCATCTAAAAGGAAATAATTTGTTCTACCTACCAATATATCTAACATATGGCAAATGAAAGGGATGGGGAAATAATATTTCTAAGTGATCTTATTCAATATCCTAAAATCTATGTTTTCTTTCCAGATATTCTATAATATCATTGGGGTTAATTCATTCTTTTCATTCCTCACAGTGGTTAGGCCGGTTTATTTTTTGAAACTACATGAATTGGGATAACCCATTGTGAATCTAAAATGGAATAAATGATACCATCTTCCAAGAGATTATTGATTTCCTTCTTTAAAACCTCTATTAATTTGGGATTCAACCTCCTTTTGGGTTATCTGACATGTTTGGAATCTCCCTCAAGAAGAATTCTTTGTGGGAATATTTTTGGGTCTATTCCTAGAATATCACAAAATCTCCACCTTATATCCTATAAATTATCTCTGAAAATCTCAATCAAATATTCTTATTGGGTTTGAGACAAATTATTAGTAATTATCAACAGTAATTTCTCTCCATTAATGAGGTGTACATATTTCAAATCAGTGGTGAGTGGTTTTAATTATAGATATTGGGGATTTTAAAGAGGTGAAATTAAATTAAAATTCACTAATTTCATTTTTTGTACCTTCTATAAAAATTAAATCATATCATATTCTTCATTATTTAAAAAATCTTTAATGAAATTAGATTTTACCTCTTCTTCTCTCATAAAATTAGAATCTCTAGTGTTTTAAGAATTTACATGTTCAATGATATTTTAAAGGGAATAGTTTTATCCTAAGGCTATGAATTCATTGAATATAAATGAATATTCAATTTCTTTAGTAGAACATTCATGGGAGAGTGAAAATAGTGATTGATCGTCTGATTGGAACCTCATGGAGTCCGAAATATTGAATAAGAAAAACTATCTCCAAACTCTATGGAGAATATCCCTTCATGGACATTGATGATGGTTTTGGACGTATTTAAGAAAGGTATCCTTAAAATAATGGGTGAGTGTGATTGGATCCTATATTCATCCATATTAAGCACATAAAAGTTGGTAGACAATATAATATCATTCAATTTTACAAAGAAATCCTCTAAGACTCCTACTGGGAAAACTGTGAATATATTCTCTAGTTGGACCACCACTCTTATGGGATTAAAATTATCCCATCTGCAAAGAAGTATATAATGAGTGATACAATTAATTAATTGAAGCACCTATATCATATAATTCATTATGAAAATTTAAAGAAATAATGATGCATGGAATAGAAAATGTCACAGGATCTTAACATTTGGTTGGAAACAGTGGTGTGACAAGGGATGAGACACTTGTTCCCAAGTTGATCCTCTTATTCCCTTGAGTTATCATCTTCTTGGTGAAAAGATCCTTAAAAAATCTATCATACCTTGTAATTTTTTTGGGTGATTCATGCAGGTGGATATTAATTTTCTCTTTCTGGAAGGTGTGTTGATTTTTTTTGATTTTCTTCTTCCTGTAATATAATTGATTCTATCATAATTGAAGGAAATGTGTGGGGGGGGGGTAGGTATTTATTATATATATTTTTTATTTGAAATTATTTTTGTCTCTACATACTCATCATATCCTTATCCTCCTCCTATTTTATTTCTTATTCTGAGTTCATTCTCATATAATTTTTAGAATTCATGGATTCATTCTCCCTCAGCATAGGTGGTTTTTTAGGTTCATGGGTTGCTGGTGGTGGGGGGTTATTTTCCAATTATTATTTCTATCATAATAAAAATATTATAGGGATTTTCGATTATCTAAGAAGTTATTTCCCTATATTTTTTGTCAGGAAGTCTGTGATACTCTTGAATGTGTTGGAAAAATGTTTTATGGTGTCTTTCATACCCTCAAAATCATATTTATGCTTTTAAATTTAAATAGGATGTTTTGAAATGGTGTATGATTTTTCATAGGGTGTTTTCAAAGTGGGAGGTCAGTGGTAAGACGATCGATTATAATATTTATTTTCTTAAAATAGAGGGGGGATTTTGGAATTGATGCTGGAATGGTGGTTTGTTTTTTAACCGATTTTGGTAAGAGGTTCTAGCTTAATTATACTGATTTAAAAATCCATATTAGACTTGATTGGGATCTCTCAATCCTTGATTTTGTTAAAAATTCCATGGTTTAAAGGATAGAAGAAAACTTTTCATTCCCTGTAATTCAAGACATTGGTAATTGAAATGATCAAGTGATGAGCATAAACTATATACCTTAGTTTTTACTTATTGCTTAGTCACTTGTTTCAAGTCCATCTGTCTCACCAACAGGTAATATCTTTAATATTAGTTTCCAATAAGAGTTATGGATGAGAATTTATTAACTCATGAACACCTATTATGTTAGAACTTGTTGTACTAGACTATTTAATGTTCTGAGAAATCTTCTCAATCAAACCCTTATCTTGATTTTGCAATTTTCAATCAATACACCTCCAGACGATACATCCGTAAGGTTTACGTCATTTTCCATTAATCATTGGTAAAATAAAATAAGGAAACTATGCTCCTAAATTTCTTGATATGGGATGATGGCACATGTATTCTTAAATCTCTCCCAATACTCATAAAGGGATCCTTTAGATGACTCTCTGATGACATAGATTTCCTTTCTGATGGTTGTGGTTCTGGAGGTGGGGAAAAATATTTGAATGAAACATCTGATTAATTAATTATAATCATGAACATCACGTGACTGTATTTTGAAAACCCATTCTTTTTTAGTACCTTCTAATAAAAATGGTAATTTATTATAATTTTCCTTCCCCTCAACTATGCCTAGGGGTATGAAAGTAGAGCATAAATATGATAAGTCTTTATTATGTTCATTTGGGTCTTCTCCTACCAAGCCAGAAAATTTTGGAAGCAATGGGATCATGTTAGTTTTCATATCAAAATAAAATTATAATTTTTTCATGTAAATTTGATTTTTTTATTAAGGAATTGTGGTGCATAGAGCTCTCTAAGGGGTTGGTTTTGATTTACATCCATGATGATAGGCTTTGAGTAAACACTTGAATTTTTACTCAAGTCACCAAGATAAATTTCCTCAAATTCATATTAAAATTAACATTTCTAAGTTTAATAAAAAAAATTCTTTCTATTTTAGGATCTATCGGAAAGGGTCAGTGTTATTATTTCTAGTCATGTAATATGGAAAAAAATCAACACCACCTCCCAAACAACGGTGCCATGTTTTTACACATTTCTATCATAGGGTGTGGAGAAAACAATTATTTCCTAATTTTAAATTTTAGAAAAGTTTTCAAAATAGTTTGTCTCATTATAAGAGCACACAAAAATCATGTTTGTCCTAGTAAATTATATAAAAAAGTGGATATTGGTTTTGAAATTGTTTTATTTTAAAAATAAAGAAAGCAGTAAAATAAAGGTTGAATACAATTTCATGAAGTGAGTGTTGGGGTTAGGGTAGGATCACTTTTTCAATGTCATAATATTCATAAAAATTATTCTCCATATGTTATTATTGAATGATAAATTAAAGTCTCCTCAATCAGTTTGTCAATCACCCTTGGTTGAAAGAAGCAATGAAAACCACTCCTGTGTGCATGAAAATAATTCAATCATTCCAAAACTGCTAAGGAAAGTCCAAATAATGATTTTTCTCTCCATATAAATATAAATACAATGAAACTATTCCATAAGTGTTCTAATGATCTATATACACTCACCACCTAACACAATCTTGTCGATTGAGACAAACAAATCTAGGTAGAGGGAGTTTAAAAAAATTCAACAAAATTTGTAAAGAATGAATGACACAAAAACCCTAAATACAATTTAATTTATAAAATTGGTCACAATAAAATATAAATAATTTAATAGATAAATATAGTTTTAAATTAAATCACAAGACTCTGATATTACAAAAGGAAAACCCCCTTTCCCCAATCACTCAAATATTTTAACCCTCTATGTGAAGGGTAATAGAGTTGAATGGAGAATTCAAGAGCATTATGAAACTTATAAAAAATAAAATAGAAAATCAAAAGTACTTAAATGTTCCAATTATCTATCACAAACACTATTTCTCTTTATTTAACACCTTTGAATGAAATTGAAAACACGTTTTTATAGGGTTGGGGTGGAAAATTTTCCCTCCAAATTATTTCCATAAAAATTCGAGTTTATTTCACATAGTAAATGGGTGATTAATAGAAATATTTTTTATAAAACGTTTTACCTCTACCTACATTGTACATGATCCCTTAAAATATAATCTTCATTGGACACATGTATAAAATTTATGCCCAAATTACTCAAGAATTTTTTTTATAGCTGAATATATTCTTCAACTTCCTCCACATTGGAATATTAAATGGTTACCTTAATGTGTTTACTTCTACATGAAATTTAACATGAACATGAGTCTTTGAGTTATTTTTCAATTCCATCTGAAATAACCTCATTTTGAAGTCTTTATTCCAAGTTGTTCCTCATTTAATGAGGTGGAGTCTATTCTGTCAGCCATAAATATTATTCAACTTGATTGATTTTTTGGGATTGTTGGAGTTTGAATGATCTATGGTTCTAAAATAAGAAGTTTAATCCCACAAAAATAAGAATTCTACAAAAAAGAATCACTCAATTTGGATCAATATTGATAATTTTATGCTTTAAATACCAAAGTGATAAAAATCTATTAATATTTCATAATTAATCAATTTTCACATTTTATCCCAAAAATCACCAAAAATCCAAAAAAATGATGCAAATAAGTTCAAATTGTTAAATTTTATTGGGTTAAATCATTGAAATACACATGAAATATAATTTAAATGTTATATCTATCAATAATTGAGATGAATTAGAATATAAACCTGAATTTTTATAAATATTTCCATTGAAATAAATTAAATAAAATATAATATAAATCAAAATTAAAACTACACTCAATGAAACTTATATAACTATGATATTTAATCTTATATATGTTAGTTTTTAATCTAATTAATTGTTTGGAATTAAGACTATATATCTTCTTTTTATCATTCATCAATATCGCCTCATGTTTGATGGTTTTCACTACTACGTGTTTCTAATGACCGGATGGTGGTAAAATAATTCATTTAAACATTCAAAGATACACTAAAAATATGAAATGGTTATTTGAAAGGAATTGATAAAAACATTTAAATATTAAAAAAAATCAACGTCACTTTTCCCTAATAAAAATGGATTCCTAGAGTTAAAATAACTAATTTTAAATATGATAGATGAGAAAGATGAAAAGTGAATTCATATATATAAATATATATGATCCCATTATCATTACCCCCTTCTATAAAAGTAATTTATATGTTTTCATGTTCCTTTCCATAAAAAACAAAGCATGGATAATGGCCTCAAATAATTTTAAAGGTTTATGTGTTCAAGGAAATAGTCATCTAAGGATTAAACTATAATATATTAAAAGGAAAAATAATCAACCTATCATTTAGGGAACTAGTACTAATTAAGCATATGTATCTTAAAAACATATTCATATCATTTTAATAGGGATGGATAAGAAAACAATTCAATATTGAATATGTTAAAGATTCATTTAAAAGTAAGATAAGTAATGAAAAAATGATAATCGTAGTCCACTTCCAAAAGGAAAATTTTGTAAGGATATAAATTATTTAAAGTAAAAAATCTTTATTAGAAAGAAACATGTATCATAAAAACCTATATAATTATAATAATTTTTATTAAGAATACCTAGAAACAAACTTTAAACTAATTTCTAATAAGAGTTCCCTTTGACCAACTTTAAATAGTTAAGTTGAGGTCATATATTTTTACTTTTTTTTCTTGTAAATATTTAAAAGTAATAAAACTGGTGATAAAAGATGAGCACATTGATAAAACTAATATGATAAAGTTTAAATGAAATAATAGAATGAAAATCACAAGTACACACTATTTTCATTCTAGTAATTAGACTATTAAAAAATGAAAGATATTCAATATCACACATCACATATATAATATATGAATTTAGTCATAGCTATTCTAACCATGAATCCTCAGTAAAATATAACATTTCAATACAACATAAATGAACATAGTCATGAAAGTGAAATGAAGGTTCTAAAAATATTGTAACAATATATAAAAGAAGGTCTATGTGTTTGGAAATGTGTCAAGAAATAAGGGTGGAAGATTAAAGAGACCGTAGAATCTCATATTTCTTATAAATAGAAACTACATTAAAATGAATGTTAATTATACATTTATATAAGATAAAAATTTATTAAACTATAATTTCATTTCAATTTTTGGGTAAATTAGAGAATCAAGAAAACCATTTACTGTCAAACATTGGAGTCATGTAATTAAAAATGGGTATTTTGTTAATTGGAACTTCAACCAATAGATAAACTACTAATATGTGAAGGAATTTAAATGAGTATATAAAAAACAAGAAATATAAGAATAAATTTAATTTTAAAAAACTGAAATGATATAAGAAATGAATTTAGTCCAAACCAGTATTTGATTTGTAGACACTTGTTCCATGCTTGTGGTCATATGATAAGGAGAGTGTATAGTGATACTATAGAGATCCATAAATAGGAACAATTATTGAATATCATGCCTCATATAGTAGAGATCCAAATCCAAGAATAATACTAAGTAACCATTTCAAAACATTGAGTAATAAATAATAATGTAAATAATTATCACGTCACATTAAATAATAAATGAACAATTACAATAGACAATTTCAAAATCAATAAATAGTTAAGAAATTGAAATTCTTATAACAAATATAGTAATTAAATAGAAGTCTAATATGGAGTTAAAATATAGTAATGAGCAGTTCATGAAAAACTTTATTTATTCCTAGTACTAGAAATAGAGTTTTAAATAGCTAAATTTATGTAGTTCCTCAATATCATTCCTTGTACAATAGAGATCTTAATCCATGAATAATACTAGGTAAAAAATTCAAAACATTGAATAAAACAATAAAAAAGTAAATAATTATCATGTCACAATATATTATGATATTTTGTAATTTTTATATTATGATATTATAATATATATTCAGAATATGACTATAGATTTTATAATTTATTCTAAATATATATATTTTGAGTTTGACTTGAATATTTAGATTATATATTATGTAATTTGAAAGTATCTTAGAATAAAATATATTTTGGTATGGAAAAATAAAAATCATAATATTAAAGAAAACATTTTAAAGAAAATATTATAATAAACAATGTAACATATTTGATAATCAGGTTTTAATTTTTTTCAATGATTTTGAGATAATAATGTTTTGTGGTAAAAAATAGAAATATTCATTGATAAATATGTTTCTTTTTATATGTCACAAAAAATTTTAAAATTCAATATAAAAAACACCATCATCATAAATGGGATCTATATTATTCTTTTTAGTTGAAAATCCATAAAAATGACTTCAATATAGTGAAAATAAACTGAATAACATCGAATGGATTTTTGTTTCTTAATAGAGACCGTAAATAACAAGAATCTTCAAGATTGTTTTATGTGATAGAATTTAGAAAGAAAAAATTTATGATGTCTATGGATCTCGGATTTGGTGACTCCACATTGAATAACTTGATTCCTTTTAAGAAAATATCAGATACAACTGAACATTGTCAAATGGAGAAACAATAAAACGTGATTCATTTGACAAGCACACACATGAAAGAGTAGTAAAACATATTTAGGACCAAAAAACATACACCATAAATCCATAATTGAATGAAAATATTTTTTATATAAAAAATAGCACAATTTCATATAGAAAAATAAGATTTTAGGATCCTTTAAACTCATCCAAAACATACACTAAAGTTTTTGGATGTACTACATCCATAGACATTGACTAAATTAAAAACCCTAGATAAAACATAAAAATAAAATCATGGGGAGTGTAGATAAATATATAACAATTTTTTGGAATTATGTGACTGAGTTACGAGGTATAAAAGATGTAATTCGAGTGAAACAACACATCAATAATCTTAGAAAAGCATCAAATATCTTCAGAGAAGACTGGTTCAGGTTCACATTTATAAATTAGAGACATGGAGAGTAGCATGTGGAAGTGATAGACAGATATTGATGATTCATTATTAGATCAAAATATGTTAAATTTAATTATTTGAAATCCATTCTTCATATTTTATCTAGTCCAACAATAGTTACAGGAGGGTAGTGATTAAAAACATACAATGAGTTCAATTCTGATGGAGACTCCAAAGTTTCAAGAATGTTCTAGATTCAACAATATTAGTGGACAGATGAACTAGATATTAGGAAAGGAGGAGGCATGGAGGAGGTGTCATGGATGCATCATAGAGGAAGAGAGGGTGTGTCCAAGGAAGATATAGAGAGGATTATAGGAGGAGGATGGAGGAAAGGGAGGTATATTGGATTGATGGAGGCACTTGACCCAGTTCTTTATCTGAGATTTTAAGAGGAGAATGAATAGGATGATGAAGGTATTGGGAGAGGCAGATCCAAAATGATATCAAGTTGGACAAGGAAATTAAGAATTGGGAGGGTTTCAGAAATGGTGGAGAGATAGGCATATAAGGGAAATAGTTGTGGTGGTGACACGTGGAAGGAATGGGACATCCTTTAGTATATATAATGGATTTTTATTTTATTTTATTGGAAATTTCCACTCAAAAAATGTTTAAATGGAATGAGATATTCCATCATCCAATTCCAAACACACCACATTATATCACATGTTGTGTATTTATAAGTTCTATCTAAAATCATTGATAAAGGTCACATTTATCACCACATTTTTTAATGCTAATCAAAGGTGGCATTTATCAGTGCTATTTTAGCACTGATAAAATTTATATTTCATAAAAAATTATATATCATTAAAAATCATATATTAATAAAAAAATATATTTAAATTAATATAAATATAATATATTTTATTAAATATGATTTATATAAGACTAAATATACATTTACACTTAATATGTAATATATTTAGTGAAAATGAATTATAAAATAATTCAAAATTATATTTTTTAAAAAATTTATAGTTATTATTGATCAATATAAATTTAATAAAAATTAGATAACATAAAAACTCAATAACTTAATGATGTTATAATGAATATATATATAATATTTGTAGTTATAAGTATATATCAAACCATAAATGTTAAAAATGTTACAAATTTTACCAACATAAGCTCCACAACATTCATAGGTATATTGCTAATTAATTTTAAGGATATATTATTTGTGTTTCTAAAAAATATATTTTCTTTTAGTGCCACAATAAGCATCCACATTCACTTCAGAGAATGAATATGAATTAGTAGATCGAGTTTCTAATTCCTTTTCAGGAGTTTCATTATAAAGCTTTTTAAAAACACTTTGTAATGATTTTTTCATGATATTTTTGTTGGAAAAATAATTTGATACAACAAAAGTAATAAATTTCATGTATAACATATTCATGTTGAAAATATTTTCTCTACATAATTTTAATAGTGAAACTAATTTTTAATGTAGTAAAATTATATTTTCTTATGAACTTGAAATATTTGATATTATAGTGTTTAATTTTTACTGGTCTTCATATTAATGTAGTGTTATTTATAATTAAATATATAAATATTTTCATATATTTATATATCATAAATAAACTGTATAAATAAATATTTATACATATTTATATAAAAATATATTTTTAAATATATAAACAATATGGAAATAAATATATGTTTATTATTTTTTTATTTAATATAAAAAATTACCCATTTTATTTACCTTACAAAATGATTTAATACACACACACACACATCTATATAAGTAATGATTATATATATAAATATATGGAAATAATATATATATATATATATATATATATATATATATTGGATAAGGATATAATGATTTCATTTTCTCCTAGAGGTCTCTCTCAAGCTCATCTTTCCTTCTAGGTTTTTTCCCATAGAAATAGAGAAACAACGCTAAACCTCTAATTTCCCCTTGACGCAACATTCCCCATTGTTCATCTTCATCTCAACTATTTATACTTATATTCTCTGAATGTCTTGGATTCTCTCCAATATTTTATTCTTCATCTGGATCACTTCACCTGCTTTGTTGATCTTAGCACCTCGACATCGGAGTGGTGTCGTCTTCAGTGGGTGGTCGGTGTTGGTGGCTTTGAGAATCTGTGACATGGAGTTATATGGAAGGATTTGATGGTTGGAATCAACCTTTCAATATTCAACGATGATGGAAGATAAAGCTATTGGGTAGTGACGACTCGATAGTGAATCATATAGGTAGGTTTTGGGGTTGCTTAGGAAATTGGGATTTTTTTGGATGTAGTCCACCAGCACTACTGCAGATCCATTATTTAATAGCATGAAGAAATGGTTTTATCAGTGTAAAAAAGTAATGTTATCATAAGCACCCTTAAAATCAAACAGGTTTTATCTGCACTCCAAATAGAATTGATAAAGGACCCCCTTTATCAGCACTAAACAAGTGCTCATAAAGGCCATGTTTCTACAATGTTCTACTAAAATTACAACACAATACAACAGAAAATAGAGGATTTAATTGAAATTAAATTTAATAAAAAGTATAAGGAAAAACTTATATTATAGACATTTAAAACATATTGGTTTGTAAAGTTACGTTGGTAAGTTAGATTTATCACAAACATTAAAAAACATCAAATATTATTTTGTCTTTGGTTCCTAAACCCCACTCAAAAGAGCCCAATCATGCTACCAATTGTTGAACAAACTACCCCACCTCAAGAAAAAGAGTACACCTGTATAACAAAAATAATTATTATGTTAGTAATAATATAAATAAATAAATTGAAAATAAATATGAAACAATACATTAATAAATGGTCAATTTAAACTAAAATCTCACACATTGAGTCATACTGGTCACATCGTGTGTTAGTTTGAAATAAAATTTATTCTTATATGTCATAAATGAATTATGAATCTTTTTCCTAAAGTATCAAGACAATATGATCATGTTTTCTTGGTTTTATATGAGTGACATACATTTTGAACTAAAATGTAACTATTAAACTGATAACATGCACTTTGGGTCATACTAGGAACACTGTATATCATATTGAGGTGAGAATGTATTTCGAAAAATGAATTATAGATCATTTTTCTAAAGTATCAAAACAATCAGAACGTGTTTTCTCATTTTTGAGTATGTGATATGTGCTTTAAACTAAAATGTCAATTTTAAATAAAAAGACACACTTGGATTCCTACCAGTCACATGTTGTTCCAGATTATCATGTGGTTGAATCCTACATGTCAAAAATCACTAAAGTATCATTTTCCTAAAGCATCAAAACAATCCAAATCCTTTTTTAAGTTTTGAGTTTATCGCATGTTTTTTTACTAAAATGTAAATTTAAACCGAAAACACAAACTTTGAGTTATACTGATCACATCATGAGTTAGTTTATGTGAGAATGATTTATATACATTACAAATAATTTATGAATCATTTTCATAAGGAATAATGATAATTAAAGTGTGTTTTCATGGTTTTGTGTGGGTGACAAATGTTTTGAACTAAAATGTCAATTTTAAACTAATAACATACACTTTGAGTCATACTAGGAACACCATGTATCAGATTGAGGTGATGCTGATTCCTACATGTCAAAAATGACTTATGGATTATTTTCCTAAAGTATCAAAATAGTTATATTTTTTTCTTATTTTTTAGTATGTGATGTGTGTTTTGAACTAAAATGTCAAATTTGAATAAAAAGAAACACTTAGACTCATTCTGATCACACCATGCATCAGATTGACATGTGATTAATTCCTAAACATCATAAATGATTTAATGAAAATTTTACTGAATTATAAAAATAATATGAATGTGTTTTCTTGGTTTTGAGTATATCACGTGTCTTTTTTTTCGAACATTTCAATTTAAACTGAAAACATATATGTTGAGTCATACTGGAAACATCTTCCTTCAATTTGATATGATACAGATTCATACACATCAAAAAAGACTTTTGAATTATTTTTCTAAAGTATCAAGACAATCTGAGCGTGTTTTATCAGTTTTTTAGCAAGTGACACACGTTTCGAACTAAAATGTCAATTTTAAACTCATAACATACACTTTGAGTCATACTAGGAAAACCATGTATCTAATTGAGCTGTGGCTAATTCCTAAACACCAGAAATGAATTGTGGAACGTTTTCTTAATGTATCAAAATAATGTAAATGTGTTTTCTTGATGTTGAGTACGTGATGTGTGTTTTGAAATAAAATGTCAATTTTAAATAAAAAGATACACTTAAAGTCATACAGATCACACCATTCATCAGATTCACATGTGGTTGTTTCCTATGAATCAAAAATGAGTTAGGTATCATTTTCATAAAGTATCAAGACAATATGAATATGTTTTCTCAGTTTTGAGTTTATCAGATGTCATTTGTTTTACTAAAACACCAGTTTAAGCTGAAAACATGCACTTTGAGTCATAACGGTCACATCATGTGTTAGATTGATGTGATACTAATTCCTACATATCAAAAATGGATTATGAATAATTGGACTAAATTATTAATACAATCAAAGCTTTTTTTCTTGTATTTTAGTGAGTGAAACTTGTTTTGAACAAAAAATTCAATTTTAAAATGATAACATACACTTTGACTCATACTGGGCACACCGTATGTCAGATTAAGTTACGGATAATTCCTACACTCCACAAATGACTGATGGATATTTTTACTAAAATATAAAAAAAGTATGAATGTTTTTTCTCTATTTGAGTGTGTAATGTTTTTTTGAAGTAAAATTTAAATTCTAAATGAAAAGAAACACTTAGAGTCATATTGGTCACATCATGCATTAGATTGACGTTTGTTTAATTCATACATGTCAAAAATGACATAAGGGAAATTTTCCTAATGTATAAAAAACAATGCAATTTTGTTTTCTTGTTTTTAAGTATGTAAAGTGTCATTTCTACTAAAATATTAATTTAAACTGAAAACACACACTTTTAGTTATAACCGTCACATATTATGTTGGTTTAACGTGAGATTGATTCGTATATCTCAAAAATGACTTATGAATCATTTTTCTAAAGTATCAAGATAATCCAAGTGTGTTTTCTTGGTTTTTAGGGAGTGATAATCATTTTTAACTAAAATGTCAATTCTAAATTAATAACAGACACTTTGAGTCATATCGAGAATATCCTGTATAAGATTGAGATGTGGTTAATTCTCAAATATCAAAAATAAATTATAAATATTTTTCCTAAATTATAAAATAATCTAAATGTGTTTGCTCAGTTTTGGGTATGTGATGTTTGTTTTGAACTAAAATTTTATTTTTAAATAAAAAGTCATAGTTGGAGTCATAACAATCACACCCTATGTCATATTTATGTGTGGTTGATTACTACACATAATAATGTAATTAAGTGTCATTTTTATAATGTATCAAGATAATCAAAAAAAATTCTTAGTTTTGTGTATTTCATGTGTCATTTTTTACTAATATGTCAATTTCAAAAAACCATAATTTGAGTCATATATATCCCATCATGTTTTGATTTGATGTGAAACTAATTCCTACACATCACAAATGACTTTGGAATCATTATCCAAAAGTATAAAGATAATCCCTGTGTGTTTTATCAGTTTTCAGGGAGTGAGACATGTTATGAATAAAAATTTCAATTTTAAACTAATAACATACACATTGATCTATACCAGGAACACTGTGTATGAGATTAAGGTGTAGCTAATTCCTACACATCAAAATTCTTTTACGGATTATTTTCTTAAAGATTCAAAAAAATATGATTTTTTTTGCTCATTTTTGACCATGTGACGTGTGCTTTGATGTAATGTGTTTGTTTTAATCTAAAAACATACACTCTGAGTCATACTAGGAACACCATGTATTGTATTAAAGTATGAATGATTCCTATATTTCAAAAATTAATTATAAATCATTTTCCTAAGGTAAAAAAACAATATGAATGTGTTTTTTTTATTTTTAGAATGTAACATGTGTTTTTAAGTAAAACATTAATTTTAAACTAAAAACATAAAATTTGAGTCATACTAGTCATACCATGTATCAGATTGAGGTGAGGTAGATTTATATACATCACAATATGTCTTTTTATTATACAATGCTTTGATAATTCACTGTTTTCTAACAATATTGGTGTTTGATAACCACGAATGATGAATGCATTGCAAAATAAAAATAAAATTGAATCATCATGAGTGAATCATCCTTCTTGAGTTCATGATTATAGTGCATGAGTGCATCATCCTTGTTGAAGACATAATCTATAATTTTCCTTTCTATGGTCATTTTGTTCTCTTAACAAAGAAAAAAATAGTTAAAGAAAAAAAATATAGATGAAGTCATTTCTTCATGATCTGTTTAATAACTAGTAAAATAAATATCAGATAAAAATGATAAGGAAATTAACTAATAAATAGTAGATAAAATTTTGAGAAAATTAACTACATACATAGTAGGATTCCACCTCTTCATTATGTTTGTATACATTCTGACACCATGTATTCTTCCTTTTTGTTTTTGAAAAAATCTATTTCCTCTTTTGAATATGAGGACTACTAACAGTCCTGGTAGTACTGAAAAAATATAAATAAACAAATGATTAATAAATATTTTAAATGAAATTACAATTATCATAAAAATTCCTCTTTGGAGATACTAGTTTTTTGATGGAATATGATATCATTCATAAATTTTCAAACATAATAACTACAATATGTGTGATTATTGTTTTTCAGGAACTATAGAAACATTGTGGAAAATAATTATTTTTTTGATATATGTTTCGATAGAGAAATCTTATTATATATAAACTAATAATTATACAATTGTATAAGTTGATATAATTCTTTTTCTTATGGACTATCCTCATGCATGATTTTGAGGATATTGAAATATACCCTACCATAACAAGATTTTTATTGAAAAATAATATAAAATTTATAGCGTGAATTGTATTTGTAAAATTTTTCATGTAGTGTATTTAAAATTGATAAACATCATCATGTGTGGTCAGTTTGTTTAGTGTGTATGTATTGAATCTAGAAAATAAATCTTTAGAGTATCCAAATTGTTTATGATGAGTAACGAATGCAGCCTAAAAATAAAAAGGAATAATTAGAGAAAGGAATGAAAAAATGATTAAATTATAGATTTTTACCCCTAAATCATGGGTATTAAGGAGAGTATGTCATCTGTAAGTTTTCTTTTAAAAATTACATCCAATTTTTCCACTATTAATTCATATTTATTTGGTTATAATGATAATTTTCTAGTATAAGGGTTGTGAGTGACTAATGAGACCTAATTTCTATTCACCAGGCCATCCATTCAAATAGTACTGATATATAAATTAAAAAACATGAATAGTATTTAACTATAATTAACATAGTAGATCATATATTGTACAAAAAAAATTATGAAAACAATCATCATGTAAGAATTTACAACTGAAACTCTTAGCCATTAATTATTGAGGATTTTTTTACAGTTTAATAACCAAGATAGTATATAAAGACCTCTCCACACATTGTTTCTTAAAAATCAATTATGGTCATATCCCTGTGGAAGGTGTTGTCATGGGTGCTCTCAAATGATGTGTGGTTTTATGTACTTAGGTGCAGTAGAGTGGCTGACCAAGGTCATCTCTCAAAGAGGAAGTAATTAAAACAACTTATTAAAGGTATTATGAAAATAAAAAAAACATACGTTATAATGATGGGGGGGGGGTCTTGTTTGAGATTTATAATGCAAGAAAAAGTATGCTAGAAAAAGATTGCATTTTTTTTAAAATGAGATTGTAAAAACACAAAAGTAATATGTTTTTTATAAATTATTATTAAAGGTATAATTGATATAACATTACTTCTTCACTTAATTATTAATAATCATAATTCAAATTAAAATCCACTTTATCACGATCCCCTAATTTTTTAACCCATGAACCCTATACGAATTAACTTAACGACAATTATGAAATTAATTAAACCCTAGGCTAGCTTCATAACATGAAATCAAAGAACCATGCTTTGATAAATTTTCTAAGGCTATATTATGATTAGTGGTAAATTAGGGCACACATCTATTCTAGAAATTAGGATGAATTGAGTTTTGGTAATGTATTTGAACTCTACAAGTTGATCCCATGTTATTGTTTTACAGATTAAGATCGCACTCTCACATTTTACACATAACCCAAACTCACATGTTTTGTGTGAATTTTCTAATTTCTTACTTGGTTTATATTAATTAAAAACTAAATTCATAGATTTTATTATGTGAATTGTATAATCTCATTGATCTAAACCAAATAAGTGGAGAATATTAGAGGTTGATTAAGAAAAATTACTCTTCTATTGCATTCACAAAGGTTGTAGAAATGGTATAATGCAATCAAGTTTATACTCTTTATTTCAACCCCAAAGAGGATGAGTAGAGAATTATAGAAATGAAAAATAAAGAATAAATAAAAGAGATAATAATAAGTTTATTATGGAATCAAAAATATTACAATGTAAAGAAGGATAAAAAGGCTTCAATGAAGGGGTACTTGTTTCAAGAGATCTCCATATGAGTATTGGGAGTTCTAGAACCTCAATGGTGATTATAGGAATTCTATAGAACTCTAAAACAGTAGCACACCACTCCTTATTTGAACTCCCAAATGAGGTGCCCATGGTGCCCATTTATAAGAAAAATGGGAAGTTGTTTTTGGGAACCCAAATTTCCAAATACCACTTGTGTATCATTTTTGGGTTGGTAAATGGACTTATCTCGACTTTTAAAAATTTTAAGATCCTTTTTATGGAATATTGTATATCACTATGTAAAATATTTAGTCCATTGGACATCTGGAATTGGAGATATAGTCAAAATACTAAACCTAACTTTTGTATTTGAGCAGATTCAGTTCTTTGGATAGATATATTCAGTTGAGGCACCAGATGGTAGAATTAGGCTTGGATATTTTGATATGAGTTATAGACCAATGAGTTTTGAATTAGAAGAAAACATTTCAACCCAATTAGGAACACATATTTCTCAAAATCATTCAAATAGTGGATAAGTATTCATGGGATTCCATGTATTTTGGTCCATTTTGGTTCAACTACATTTTGGATCCTCCAAATCACCTCCTCATACAACAAAATAGTGTAAAAAAATTAAAATTTAACATTTTAAAAGTGATAAAAATAATCTAATTTAACAAAATGTGAAGTTAAATTTGATAAAAAAATGTGTAATTTATAACTCAAAATTAGTTTCACACATTTGTGTATTGGTGAAAATGAATGGTGAATTGTAGTGCGATCTTGCTGATTTTTAACGTTGCATCCACGTGAAACATTAATATTAATAAATATAGAAGTTAAACTAGAAGGGTAAAGGTACTTTTTGAAGATATTTTTGATTGATCGGTTAACCCTTTAGATTATTTTGATTTTATTTTCCATTTCACCCCTTCCCTTTATCCGTTTGTAATAACATTAATCAATTCAAGAATGTTTTTATTAATTGTTAAAGTTTTTTCATAAAAAATAAATTAGAAAGGAATACATCCTTTTCGATATGTATTTTTACAATATAAAATGGTCATGATCTGAAAGTTCCAAAATAAATATCAGATATATGAACATCTATATCATCAATTGGAATAGGTTTCTCAACACTCATCTCATGAGTTATGTGAATACCCACTCTCAATTGACTTATCGGTAGTTTGTGGTGTAGAATATGTCCTTGGATATTGTACATTTTACCCCTCACAACAAGGTGATTAGTGGGTGCTGATAGATTTAAAGCACAATCATTTTCACCCTATAGAATATCTTAACAAGAAAGGTATTAATGTTTGTCTAATGTACATTTCACATAAATAGTTATGAAAAAATTTATTAACTATTATAAGGAAACCCTTGGAGGGGATTTTTTTACGTCAAATATTGGGGGGATCTTGATGTTGTGGTTGTTGTTCTGTTGTTTATTCTCCTTGATTCCATATCATAACATTTTTTAATAACTCATATTTCCAATTATGTTTTTCTTCTTGAAAAGCTCATTGTGTCTGAATCTCTTCCATTTTCTTATCTTTACCCACTATTCACTTATTTTCCCAAAATATTTTTGGGGTAAAATCCGAAAACCCACACCTTGGACACAACTATCTTTTTATAGACACTTCAAGTCTACTGACAGTTTCCAATTGTCAGGTATAGTTGATAATTATTTTTATGTATAATTTGGATAGAAATATATGAAATAATTAATCATTGTTTTGTAGTATTGATTTGAAGAAAAAAATTATCATGACATACAAACACATGATTCCCATAATTTTTTTTAATCTTTTAGTATCCTGTCATTATTTATATGAGCCTCCTTCCATAGCACATTATGTCTGGTGGAAGTGGCTTTGGATTTTGATTCATGAATATTCATATAAAAATGGAATATAACTATGTTTTTGTTTCATGTCACATAAAATTATTATGGTAGATTCAAAATGTAAACCATTTTTTTAAGTGAAGAGTACCACATCCTTGATTTATTATATGGTTACTTTGGTTTTGCTTTATGTTGATTATTTTTAGAACTCAATTGTTGTTTCATAAATTAAAAATTCTTAATCAAAGTGATTAATACACGCATTATCGAGAAATGTACGACCAAAAACAATGTACCTAAAATGTGTCTCCTCATGATAACTAATAAATGAATTCTATGTTTGTTATTTTATCAGGTGTGCATACATTTATGGTTGGTGTGGGTTTATTTTCACAACATCATATTTGAGATGATACTTTGTATGAATTTTTTGAAATCCCATGTGATCCTTTATAATATTATTAATATAAATTTCATTTGGAATTAATTAAATGCACTTTTCAAGGGATAATTAAGAGTAAATAAATGTTTTACTATTTTATTTTTTAGTAAAATAGAAAAAATATTTCATAATTTTAACCTAATCTCTTCCCAAATTAGTGCCTTCAAATGGGAAAATCATTTTTCCATGAATCTATATCAACCAAAACATGTATTCGAGTGTTGATCCCAATGTAACTATTGAATGTGTCCTAGTTGGTGTTAACAAACTAGACATATTCATTTAATAAAACCTAGAATATGATGCCTATGTTTCTTGCCATAATATTTTATTTGTTAAAATCATCATTCTATGATACTCTTATTTTTTCTGGGATAAAGATTATTCACCATATACTATTTCCTCTACTTCAACATTGTCAATATATTGTTCCTTTGAATTAGTATCATTGATGTATTAAGAAACTTGTTGCTCCTATACATTGGAAGCATCACCATGTTAAGAGACCTATTATTCCATAGAATTGAGAGCATAAACATGCGTTGAAGTCATTATCTATAGAAGTGGTTGGATATTTAATTTTGATCACATAAATTTGGCAGTGAATATATAATAATATTAGGTAACATAATGAATATTATAATAAATATAACTTAATTATTAAACTCTATTTTTTTAAGGTTGAATGGATTTTACCCTCTACAGGGTGACTAAATACATAATTATGGTATCATATGACATATAAGACCCTGTCTACATTGGGAAATCCACAAAAAAGATTGAGACATCCCAAAAATGGGTCATCCTTAGTTGAGTTTATATCTAAACCTTCAGTGGTTTTAGTCAATAAAAGAATAATTGACCACTTTTTTTACAAGATCTAGAACATAAAATACATGTAATTCCTATGATTCCATTAAAAATATTTTTTCTGTGTACCCTTCCTTACTAAAGTCCACTTTCACGAATCTCAATTCGTCAATTTTAACTACACTCATGTTATCAACCTACTTGCATTGAAACTTTTGAACTTGAAATATTGTATAATCCAACTCCCATATTTGTTTTATGATGAAAAAATATGACATATTTGTATAAATTGGATTTCTTTCCTCACTACCAGATACATGTATCAATTCATCCAAAAGTGTAACTCCATTATTTTTTATGGTACTATGTTCATCATGTTCATCTATTCAGAACGTATAACCATTAATTATATAACCCTTATAAGATAATACATGCAAAATTAGTCCTTTGGCTAGATATCAAATTTGTTCTGAAATTGATTCTATATTTTCAGTTGACTCCTTAAATATGTAGTCTCGAAACCATCCTATAAACTATTGATTATCTGTATTTGATATCCAAATTTCATTCCTTGATGGTTTCAAATTCCCAAGAATCACTTTGTGGGGTTCAACATATGGAACAACCTCTAAAATGTTATACAGAACATAAATTTGAGCCAACTCCCACTTGGTAATATTTATTTCAATAAAATATACTTTGAAAATTATTTTACCCACAAGCCACCCAAGGTGACAAAATTTTGGTAGAACAATTCTTTCCACATAAGATGTGTAGTCGGTGCATAATTCAACAGATTCTTTATGAACATATTGCTCACTAACAAAACCTTCTGGTTGGCTTCAATTTTTGAAATACCCTTTCAAAATATTCATATATCATTAAATAGAGTACATATATCTATAATTTAAAGTATCACATAGTTTAATCTCTATAATCAAGTGAACCATCAACTGAACCATCAAATCAAAGAATGATGATAGGAATAACATCTCTAATTCACATGATATGATAAAAATTTCCTTTTCCATAATTGGAAATTTCTTGGGGTCTATAACTTTATTTCATATAATGTTAAAAAGGAAATAGATAATGTTAATGTATGATGGATATTCTTTGAAAAAATACACCATAAAGATACAAACATTAGATCCGGCGTCAAAATATGACAGTCATGTGATTCATACCCTTTAAATTTAACTCATTTATTGGCATAATAGTCTTTGTATTTTATGAATACCCCTTTAGATCCTTTACATCATTCAAGAAGCTGAAAAAATGATATATCTATTTCCTAGAAGGAGTGTAAGAAGATGGAGAAAAAAATAAGACTTTCACCCTTCACTGCACCAACTCTTCTTATATCCCCATGTCAATCATGGACAACCAATACGTTATTCCATCCTTTGTTTTTCTATGTGAATTTAGTTTTATGTCAATTACATTATGAGATACATTTTTTTGAGATGTATAACATCAAGGAAATATCTGACGTACAAATAATTACCGTAAGATAATTAAAAAACTGATCTATTTTTTCAATTCATCTTTATAAGTATTTTTTTAATAAGAATTACCAAAAATAGTTCCCATATCATTTAATTTCTCAAATATTTGATCACCTAGTATTAGATAAGGTGTTGTACCTTCTTAAAAACTCCAATCAAATGATATCATCTAATTTCATTGTTTATGTCACTGGAGTAAAATTCATTGATGTCCTAGAGACATGGTCTTCAATGAATTTTTAAACTTAATTGAGTGTGTTACTTATTCTCAAATGGGACACCCTTTATTTCCTTTAATTATTTATCCTAAAAAAATTCCATAAGAAATAAAGTCATTTATCATCCCATACAAAATAGATCTCAATGTGAAATATTCATTTCTGTAAGCATCATACAACATAACACATGAATCCCATAATAATTTAAAATATTTGATCATTGAATCCAAATAAACCTAAATATGATAACCTTGTTGTTATATTACTAATATAAATAGATATAAAATAATTTATTTTCATTTCTTGCATTACCATAGTGGAAAGTTATAATTTACCAACATAACCAACTATGTTCTGTGAATGCTACTTTGAAAACCAAAAGGATTCACTCCATTTGTAGATAGTAAACGATGATGGTTTCTTAAATTGTTTTGAAATTTATGATACTCATGATCAATTTTATTCTATTAAGGAGAGTATTCTAGGTAATGAAGTTCCCCATATTTATTTCTTTCATCTACATGCCACATCAACTACCTTGCAGTATCCTCACTTCTAGATAGGCTCTTAAACCATGGAATGATTGGAAGGTGCCAAAAAAAATTAGGATCAGATTCATCATTATAATATTGATACACACCATGATTTGGGAATTTTTTATATGATTATAAAACTATATACAGTCATTTATAATTCAATTTATTCTTATATATATCATACATATTGAATATACCATTCATTTAGCATAATATGTTCAGAAAGGAAGCCCATTATCTTCTAGGAGTATATCATTCAATAGAGTATGTTGTTTAGTAGAGCTGGAATAACTCTATATTTTTCTATCTATTATAGTATATAGCTTCAGTGGGACTGACAATGCTATGTAGGGAGTAAAACTAGCATAAAATTTTGCGTTTGAACAATTCTTTAACTTCTAAAACAATTTTCCACAATAAAAAATTAATCTTCAAACATTGTTTTCATTTCCTAAATTCAATCTTCATCATCATTTACACCAATAATCATGTCCTCGATACAATCTTCATCATTTTTCACTCTTGTAATCCTATCATATGATCTATAAAAAATAGTGTTATCTTAGTCAATTTCTTCATTTAGTTTTTCCACATGTTTTTTCTGAAATTTGTAACATTGATTTATTTAATGAAAAATCAAGAGTTCTTCCAACTCCTTTGGACTAATTTTCCCTAAATAAAAATAACTTAAATACGGATAAAGGATTTGATAAGGGCCATATGTATGATGTTTTCAAAATGAAGGACCTTTTTCACCCAACCCTCATACTCATTGGTTATAAGATTGGAATCCATCCATTTTCGATTCATGTCCATCATATTTTATTGAAAAATATTAATATTTAAAAAAATAAATAAATACACAAAATGTGTGAGCTTATAAACCATTAAAGTTCATTCTTAAAGAATCATTTAAGTTACACGAATCCATTTTTCTAAGATAATAAGAGCTGAATGATGCATATTGAGATTATTTGTTAGTGGTGGAAATCACTAAAGGAATAGAATGTGTGACATCTATAAAGTTATAAAAAAATATAATGAAATTCTCATCTATTATAAAAAATAATTATCAAGGAATATTTCTATAATGTTTCTATGTGGGAGTACAATTAGTGGGATTAATTGATATTTATTCATTTCTTTACATGGTACGTGGTGGTGTAGGTGGTGTTTCAGTGACAGGATTCTTAAGAGCCAAAGTTGAGCTTTTTTTGCAGATAATAAAAACATTGATAGGAATCGATAACAAGGTCTTGAGAAGCAAATTTTTAATTAAATTAATTAATTTATTTGGTATTTGAATAATAAAATAGTGGGACTCTCTTATTGGGATGAACTTATAAAGTAAACTAGAAAAAACAAGAAAAAATAATTAAAGAAAACTAATGGTGATCAGAATGAATGAAATTGGGGCCAAGATAAATAACACAGTGCAAAAAAATACCCACAAATCAATAATTTATGTTAAATGACCAAATTATTTTTTTAAATAAATTTGGTTCAGGCTAAATGTAGAGGTTCAATAAAATAAAATAAAATACGCATAGGGATAATATAGGAAATTTGAAAAAATTAGAATTGTTTCATTTTTTCCCTTCCAAATCACATTGAATTTAGTGTGATTTGAAATCTTCAATCAGGAAGAAGCTGATTTATCTATATTTCTAAGGGAAGGGTTTCACTCTGTCCAATATAACCTCATTGAATAGGGGAAATGATTATGAATTGATCCATTTGGATTCCTTTATATTGAAATCCCCAATTCCAAACAAGCTCTTATGGTAGTGGCGAAAAAATTATCATGGAGATTAGATTGTAACATGATGTTCTCATTCGCACTCTGACCAAGCTAAGAAAATAAATCCATTTAAAAGGAAATGGATGTAGGGAATGTTTAAGGATTGATTAGTGAGGATCTTGAATGACACAAAGTCGATGATCATGCAAATCGACTGATGTAAGATTGATTAATGAGGGGTATAAATAATCACTTACCTTAGATTGTGATAATATTGGTTCATCCATGAAATTAGTGGGAGAGAATTGGTAGTGGTAGACTTCCATGAGAACTTGAATTATGAGAAGAAGAAATCTTTATTAGGGTTGAATTTATATGACAGGGAATGTAACAGCATGAGATTTTGTGATTTTTTTTAATGAATCAATTTTTATTGACTTCTTTCATTGAACTAATTTAAAAATTATTTTCACATGGAACCAACTTGGCTTGTGTTACATGCAACACTAACATGGAATACGTTTCACACAATGCCGTGTTTCTATGAAACATTGTCTTATTGTTAGAATTAATTAAACGAGAAAGTTATAACCTAGATGATAAACTTTGTAATATGAATTGTAATAAATACTTTTTAAATTTTTTTATAATGGTTTTATATAAATAAAAAATATTTATTATTAAAATATAATTTTTTGAAAAGAGTTTATATGATTTTAAATATTATTTTCTCAAATGAATTTATTTTCATGTCCTTTTTTGAAAAACAATAAAATTAATTTTAGAAACTTTTATAAATTGAATTTGATAAAATAACCTTCATTTTTGAATTCAAAATGTCAAAATTATCTTAGGGCTAATTTTTTGGTATTTTTTCGAGAAAATTCCTTTTTTATGAATAGTGAAAATACTGTATTTTAGTTAAAACGACCCTATCATCATCATAATAATTATTTTTATTATGGAAATAATTATAGGTGGGTGGAGTGGACATGTCCTAAGGGGGCCTAATGTGTTGGAGACTGATGGAATCCTCTCGATTCAGGTTCACCCCCTCATGTTTAAAGTGATTAATATTTGAAAGGCATGTAACATTGGTACCATGATCTGCCAGAGAAGCCAGGTGGTCTGACACATTGTTCACCTATCGCCAGGTGTGTATGATGGCGATATTGGTGTTAAGGATAACTCTTAATTTCCGAATTGTGTAGGATATCAACCATGGGGAGGTTCCTTTACCATGTAAGGCATCATGGATAGTCTTGGAATTAGTTTCTAGGTGAGAGATGTGGACACTCTGCTGACTGGAAAGAGTGAGTATAGTAGAGACAACATTGGCCTCCACCAAGATAGAATTTCGACTATCGTAATGTGCCTTGAAATCCATGACCATGCTACCCCAAGAGTCATGAACAACCCCTCCTCCCCACATGTCTCCCAAAATACACGAGTTGTCCATTTTAAGTTTGAGGTCGCTTGCAGGAGGTATCCACCGAACTCAATACCCCTATGGCCTGGAGGTCATAGCTTGATACCCTGGAATAGTAGGTTACAGTGGGTGAAGGGGTGGGGCCTTTTTCCAGTTACCAACATGAGTGACCAAATAGACCAGTATGCTCCTAGTTTTCATAAAAATCGACCAACCTGTAGAGATGAACCCCTCAAATCTAGACTGATTTCTAGCTTGCCATAAGAACCAAAAACCTGCATTAAGAATAATAGATCTTTCCACTATATCTATTGTCAATCCTTCTATCCCCTGGAACCATACCTACAATAAAGGGATGTTGTCAGTATGGGATAATAATGCAGTGAAGTTCCCAAAGGCACTCCACACCTGTTGTGCCCAATTGCCTTCAAAGAATAGGTGTTGTGTACTCTCCTCTCACCTGATCTTGCAGTAGTGACCCCATGAAGCAAAGTTGAGGCCCATATTTTTAATGTAGAAATCTGAGGGTATGGATTGGTTTCAGATTCTCCAAGTAAGGAAGTTATATTTTTTGGATTTTTTTTCACCACACCACACCATTATATCTTTCCACCTAGTCATGAGTGTTTGATAACCTACGATAATCCTTCGAGTTGAGTTTCCCCGAGATGGCTGGAGTGAAGAGACGCCTGTCTGTTTCTAAGTTGAGAATAATATTGGTGGACTCAATTTTTTTGTTGATTTCAAGAATGTACCTGATGAAGGCTTGGAATTATCTTGATTCCTTCAACGAGATATTAGTGGCAGGGAATACTAGGTAACTAAGAACATTGTCCGCCCGGTTTTGTGCCAGAAACGGATCTTCCCCTCCCCTATAACCCACTGTGATTTTTTTAGAGAAATGGAATATGGATGTGAACCAAGGTCCACAAGGGAGACCCATGCGCCGAAGAGGGTTCCATATTGGTGTAATTATTTCATGACCTATTATTCCCCCACATTGTTCGTTCCTCGATGGTTTCCCATGAAAGAATCGAGTGTATATAATGGATTTTATCTGCATGGATTTTTAAACTGATGCCCCCATCCAGAATGGGTCTTTCCATCCTCACCCAAGAAACCCAATGTCTCTTTCCATTAGAAAAAGCAACCAAAATGAAATTTGTGAGGATTTTATCAATGGTTTTCACTGTACCCTTCAGCATGTTGGTAGCTGCAAGTTCATACACCAGGATGGTTAATAGTACACTATTAACTAGGGTTATGGGGCCCCAAAGGATAAGTGGTTATTTTTTGAATTGAGAATGAAACCCACAATCTTGCTCACTACATGGTCAAAGTCACGAATACACAACCTTTCGGAAGAGATAGGAGTGCATAGGTATTCCATAAAAAAGTACTCTCACCGTATGCCCAATCATTTTCCTAGATTCATGGCCCTGCTATGCATACATTTGCTGGGTAAATAGAAGTTACTATTCTCCATATTGATTTGCTGCCCACTCTAGTGGAAATACTACCCAAATATCCTCTAGATCCCTTGCACAGACCTCCTTCCTGCATTCATGAATATTATTGTATCATCATCAAACATATAATGAGAAACATAGGGTAGGTTCAGCTTCCTATGATATTGAATTATATCCCCAGTGGACATAATTATATTGATCGAATGACTTAGAGTGTCCTACATAAAAATAAAAATGTTTGGTCATATAGGATCACCTTGATGAAGGTCACGAGTCACCTTGAAGAATCTGTAGGTTTTCCCCAGAAACAACACTTCCATCCATAAAGAACTGAAGCAACTGAAGATGAGGTCAGAATACCATTAAGAGAATCCCATCTTAGCAAACACCCTATTTATGAAACCCCTCTCTAACTTATCTTACAAATTCTTCATGTCCATCTTGATGGATGTGCTGGATCCATGGGGCTTAGTGTTAATTCCTCTCATCATCTTCTGTGCTAGGTAAATCGACCCTGGATAGAGTGTTCCTTCACAAAGTAGTGTTTCTTGAGGGAGATCCACTGTGGTAAGTGAATGGACAACCTCATATTGACGATTCTCTCCAAAATCTTGAAGGGAAAGTTACACATGCTTACGGGTCAATAATGGAGGAGGTAGGTGGGATATTTGATCTTAGTAAAGAGAACGAGAGTTTTAGCACATGCTATCCATAGGAGGTTACCACCGTGAAATAAATCCTGAATGGCCAAGATGATGTCATGCTTTACCACCCCCTTAAGAGACCATGTAGAAAGACCCAGGAAACCCATCTGGTCCCTCCACACTCAATGGATTTATGTTCATAATGGCTATGTGAATATCTTACTCCTCAAGGAGCCCTTCTAGTGAGGCATTGTCCTGGGATTATATGGTGTTTGGGATTTCCTCTTAGATATCTACATCCCTAATCAGATACCCACTGGGCATGTTCATATTCAGACCCACAAGAGGCTCCATAAAGTATGAGACCGCCTTTCCCCCAACCACCTCCCTACTGACAATGATCATTCCATCTTCTAAAGATATATTTGGATTTATCAGATGCCTCTTTTACCTTATGCATGCATGGGAAAAAAATATTTTTCATGTCTCCTTCTTTGACCCATTTTATCCCCGAGCACTCCCTTGCCTTACATTCATAAGACAATACCAGCACCACCAAGTTGTTATTTTTCATAGAGAGCTCTCCAAAAACCCCCACCATCAATAGACTCCTCTATTCTGGCTTCAAGGTGCTCAATGTCTTTATTATCATGTCCATATCCTGATCAATAGGGGGAAGGTTCACATCCCACGTCTAGAGTTCCTACTTAAGATGCTTTAATTTTTTGTGTAATTCCATCCAAGAGTGAACCTGAGTTGGTTCATCCCATATGCCTCGAAACACCTCATGATAGCCCATATTACTTGATCACTGATTGAAAAAATTGAACTGTTCCTGACCAACAACCCTTTGGGTCCTAGAGAGAAACAACAGAGAATGATCAAAGATACTCTGGGTCAAGTGATTAAAATTTTCATTTGGGAACATAGTGGTGGAATTGACATTGGCCATACACCATTCGAGCCTATTCCAACAGAAATTTCTCCCCCTGTGGTTATTGCACCAGGTGAATAGGTCTCCAAAATATCCCAGATCCATTAAAACTTTGTTAGCCATAAACTGTGCAAATTCCATACTCACCCTCCTTAGAAAAGATCCTCTCATGTTTTTCTCATCATGATGCGTGATAATGTTGAAATCCCCACCCACTACCTATGGAAGGTCCCCTGGGTCGAATGCACTTAGATCATTCCATAACACCTACCTTCTCTACGCATCACAACTTCCATAAACAAAGGTTACAAAAGGGTCCCACCATTACCCTACACTCTAGTCATTATATGTTGGTCATCAACATGAATCATATCAACTGAGAAGTCCCTGTGCCAAAAAATCTATATGTTCCTATTGATTGTATATGCATGAATGGATGCATGCATCTTCACTTTCAAAGAGAACTCACTAAATTTAGTAGTGTTCTGCTTGTGCTCAAGAACATTGATGATCATAACATTGTGTTTCTTGGACTCCGAAACCACAAAATTTTTCACCCGCACCCCAATTCCGTGGGAGTTTTAAATGAAAAGATGTATCATTGAGAGATCATAGTCCCGGTTTTTTCCCCATGCACTAAGGTCACTTCCAATAAGGAGGAGAAACTCTCTCAATACTGCATCTTCTTCTTCATCAATCTAGTGAAAACTCCTGGACTGATATTAGGTGGATCTGAAGATGGAGGTTTAGGTCGAGATAAGTTCTTAATTTGGTTTTTAAATTCATAATATATAAATTATTCATATATTAAACAAATTTCGTTCATTAGAATAATTTTTATATGGAAATTGGTTATAAAAAAAACTTATTTAACTTTTGAAAATTTTTATTTTAAAAACTGATTTCTCACCACATCTACGGGATTAACGTTAAACTTAAATTTACCACTTCTCTGACTTGAATAAAAAAACAGATATTCACTATAGTATTTAGTTTAATATTTTTAGTATAATAAGATCAAATTAATTTTTGACCAAAAATATTAGAGAATGTGATTAAAATTACTCAAAGTGATTAAGGTAATATTACACTAAATTAGAGACAAAACCATAATCTTAAGGACCAAAATGACCTGGAAACTTGTCAAAAATCCATTTTCTGCGAATAATTCATCCATATACCATATAGGTTTGAATTTTATGGGTTAGTGGCATATTATTATATGGAATTTCCCTATATAAAAGGTTGAGTAAGAAAAAAAGACAAAAAAGGAACTTTCCTTACCTTTAACATTTATAAAACTTTGAGGTAGGTAAAAACATCATATTTTTGGTAATACATATCCTTTTGAAATGTTAATGGGTTATTTTATCATAATAATTTATCCACAATTTTTTTATATGATTTAGTTACTTAAAATTCTTATGAAACCCTTATATAGTGATTATTTAGTTAATAGTTAACTAAGATAAATGATGCTATAAATATTAAAATTGAAGTGAATTAATTGAATTATTATCCTTAATTAATATTTTTTATGATTAATATATCATGTTACATATATTTAAACTTAATTTAATTGAATATAAATATTATTTTTATATTTTAAAAATAAAATTAAATAAAAAAATTCAAAATTGACATCATTGTTTTTTTCAATAAATGATATTTCATTAAATGATTTAAAATTAATGAAAATACAATATTCTGCCAAGTGATTTTTAATTGTTAAAAAATATTAAATATATTATATTAATGGAACAATTGATCTTTTATAATTATCATATTGACCAATAGATTTTAAAAACAATTTTAGTGCAGTCTGGGTTTAAGAATTGTCTTGCGTGTCACATGGAGTTGTTTTAAAAATTAATTTCCAAAACACAAGAGATTTTGATTTTTGAAAATAGGTATAATATTTATAATTATTTGGATATATATTATATAATAAATCTAACTTTTTTATTATTAAATTTTAAATTCATTATTATAGAAAAATAGATTCTTTAATAAAAACAAAAATAATAAAATTTGGGAATCTTAGAACTTAAAGAACTAATTATTAAAATGAACATATTTTTGTGTGGTGTAGATTTTGTTTGACCATAATTTCATATTACTCCATTAGTTTTACATTTTATAGAAACATTAGGTAAATGATACCTACCATTATTTAATAGATTTTGGTATCCACAAGGGTGCCACTTCCCTCCATTATAAAAAGGAAAGCAATCTACCCCTTCCTCACACCTCTCAAGAGACTTTGGCTCATCCAAACTTTGCCCAAATTTTCTCCCAACATCCCTACCTTTCTCATATAATCTACCCCATGGGAATAAATTAATCCAAGTTATCCCTTTGATAAAAACAAAAATAATTTACTTAAATAAGATGAGGTTTGAATGTGTACGATGAGAGTTAAGATATAAGGTAAAGGAATTTCATCTCACTTTTTATTTCCATTAGATACACGACTTATTCACAACTAACTTATTTTATGTTGTGTATATAATTCCAATGAATGTATTCTATTTCTATTATAATTAAGTTTATGGGTATTTATATATCCATTTTATGATCTTTTTTTAAAGGGGTTTATGTTTCAAAAGTCACCAAAATGGTAAAGTAAATTTATCTCAATTTTCCTAATTTGAGACACATGACATGTTATGGAACTATATTTTTATATTAGGTGTATTTATTGTATTTTTAATTTTATATCATAAATCTAATTATTTTAATTTTATTTTAAGTTTCATGTAATATCATTTTCTTAATTGGAGAGTATGGTTCAAAGTTACCAAGTGGTAAGAGTTTATTGAAACAATCTCATCACTTTTTTAGATTGTTTATGACTATGCTTTCTTAAATAAAATATTATGATCAATATCTCAAGAAAACTCATGAATTTTCTTCTACGCTAGTTATTCATGATATATTCATGTATTGGTACAATTTTTTCATTTCTTTGGCATATACTATTGTTAATAAAGTTTTTTTTAAGAAATAACGACTTTACCCTATCTTCAGTTGGAAATCTGTGTTCTTTTAAACCATGTATTCTAAAAAAATTCAAGATTTATTTATATATTTTTAGGTATTGTAAAAGAAATGTTTTTAAAAATTATTTCATTTTTCTTTTATCGGTTTTGAAGTAGACTAGTTTTCAAAATGTTTTCAAGCTTTATTTATATGTTTTCAAAGTGTTTCTAAAGAAATTGTTTCAATTTTTTTTTCAATGTTTCTTTCTATGTTTTCAAAGTATTTTCACATAAAATTGTTTTCAAAAGGTTTTATTTCAAAAAAAAACTTTTCCAAAGAAGAAAGGATATTTTCCTCAAGAAATTATCTTAAAATATATCTCAAAATTATTTTCCATCTAGGAAGACATCTTTTGATGTTACTTGTGACTTTCTGTGAAATGATCTAAAGGTTTCATTCATATTCTTTTTCTGAATATTTTTTTTATGGAATGAAATTTATAAAACCCATTTCTCTTTTATGGGTTATATTTTTATGAAACTCATTCCTCTTCCATGGGTCATATTCTTATAAAACCCATTTCACTTCAATGGGTTATGTCATTATAAATTATTATTAAATCCACTTCCTTTCATGGGTGATTATAGGATGAAATGATTATGAAACCTATATATTTTACATAGGTTATGATATGATTAAATATTTATAACACCCATTTCATTTCATGGGTTATGATATGATCTATTTTCATTGGCCATGATATGATGAATTGTTTTTTATCGTATGGAACATATATGTATGATTTCATTTTGAAATGGTTGGGACTTATATCTCCCTTGAATGAATTGGGAAATGATAAGTTGTATATGAGATCAAAGGGTCCACGTGTTGTAGCACATGTCTAAGAACAAGATAGTACATATGTTTTATCCCAATCCTGAAATTAAGAGTGTACACGGGTTAAATATCAAGCTTAAAAAATAAGAAGCTACATGGGGTGTGGCCCAGGCCTAAAAGTAACAGGGTATACGGGTTGTAGCCCAGGACTGAAAGTAAGTGGGTTAATAGGTTTTAACCCAATCCCAAAATCATGTAGGTACACTGGTCATAGCCCAAGACTAACAAGTTGTGAAGGTTTTATTTGGTAGCCTTGATATATGATTTTTTATGTTTATGTGTTTGAAATAATTCCATGTTTCATTCCTATGTTATTCTTTTATATATTATGTTCTTTATATTCTTATGATTCATTTATTATTAACATCCATTCTTTATGGAATGATAAATATTTGTGCTATTTTATATAGAGGGAATGATCTTCTAGTGTAATGATCACGTTATCATACCCCTGTTCTCATGTTTATGCTTATATGTCTCCCTTTGTTACCCTTACTGAGCATCTTAGCTCAACCCCTTTTTTATGTTTCCTTCCCCATGTTATAAAGATATGTAATAAGCATGATGTGTCTAAAATGGGTGATAGTCATGAAGAACCTTGTGGAAGATAATGTATCTCACTCATGTACCCGTGTTTATGTTTCCATGTTTCCAAATGAACAAAACTAATATGGTCTTTGGGCATTTGTTTGTATAATGTTTTAAGCATTCCACAAAAATTATGTAATGTATATGTTTGTCAAGACTGGGTGGTAATAGTTGGAATCAGAGAGAAGGTTTATTCAAACATTCTAAAATATGATGAGAAAACTTTAGTGAGATACCTAGGTGTATTTATATGGATATTTCTAGGGAGGTCTCTAAGGATAAGTATAAGGATGAGTTAACATTTAGGAAAATGTCCTAGAATTTTGGTGAAATATTGAGTGAGTGGTTTCATAGAAACACATCTATAATGACCCATTGTTTTTCAATGTCAATTCATTTCTTATAATTATGTCTTATAATCACATGAAATCACAAAATAATGAACTAATAAGTAATATGTGACCATTAAACAAAAGTTTTACACTTCTGTGTTTAGAATTTTGAGAATCTGACATCCACAATTGTGATCAGTAAGATGTTTGAATCAAATAAGAAAAAATTAATTTTTGGTGAATATTAACATAACCTTATGAATAGTGATGTTACCCTTATGAATAGTGACATACCATAATGAATAGTAACATTACCTATGATAGTATATAAATAATATTTAATTGAAATTATGATGTGTCTGTATTGTGGAATAAGTAAGTAAATGTTTTTAAAATGTTTTTTAGATAAATTATGATTTTAATTAAATAATAAATTTGAGGCGCCATCCAAGTTACATTTGATCTAGCCTATAAAATGATGTATCCGAAAGACCTCCATGGTGCCCAGATGTTTAGAAAAATTTCCAGGAAGATGCAGTTTTTTTCCGAACTGTAATTTCTTTAATCGAGTTAAGACGATTAGCATCATGTATACAGTTGGCCTATTGAGTTGCGATCACAACCTCTATGAGCGCTGCTTTATGGTTGAAAGTAGTATTTTCATGCCTTGATATATTCCTGATCCTCCATATAATATGGATTAATTCAGAACAAGCAATTCAAAAGATAATTCGGGCCTACTTTGATAAATATACTACTGTAATTTGCAGCAGAAAATCCTTGATATTGGACACACATGAAGGATGAATCTTAAACAGATAAAAGGTTGAATTCCAGAGACAGGAAGTGGTCTTAAAGGAAAAAAACAGGTGATTTATACCATCTCGATGCTGGTGGCACATGGCACATCTATATCAGAGGGAGATTACAATGTGTTGTATGTTGTCTTCCATTGGAAGCTTGTTTAAGTGGAGGCGCCAAGGCAGTGTGAACTGAGAATTTTGGAGCCATTTTTTATTAAGATTTCCAATTCTAGTACAGTCACATTATAGTTGGTTATTGTAAAATCTTTTGGATTATAGAAAACCCATCAGTCTCAGTTCCCATATGAGAATGTCATCAGTTTTTAGAAAGTCATATGATGAAATTTTGAGGGCTATTTGAGGTGGAATCATGTTGTTCTTCTCAAGATGCACTTTGATGGTGGGAGTTTAGTCTATATCTGGATCTTGGGAGATTATACAGTCCACCAAGGGGGAGACTATCCGGTTTTATTTCCAAAATTTAAGATAAGAATTCACATTTACTAGATAGTGATACTGCATTTTAATCTTCTGGAAAATCCTTTTGGGACTAGGCCAAACTGAGGATCACATGGAAGTCATCCTTACTTAAATCATCTTGTGAAGTAATCTGGCTCTAAGAAAATCGACGGAGTATGATTTTCCATTAACAAGACTCCAAATGAAGTGATCTTGAAGGGAATGGTTGAAAAACTCAATATTTTTATGCCATGTCCTCCCATGTTGTGTGGAAAGCAGCATTTATTTCAGGGGCTGTAATAATTTTCTACTCAAGAATACTACCACTCCAGAAAACATTTCTCACAAAATTCCTTAGAGATCATAATGGTGATTTCCTGGCAGGGTTTCATGGCACTTTTGGTCATTCCACTACTCCTGAGGCAGAGATGATTGGTTTTATTAAGGCCATAGAATTTTCTCATCAAATAAATTGGAATGCAATATGGTTTGGAAGTGATTCATTCACCATTGTCCAAGTAGTTAGAATGGGTCATATTCACCTATCATGGAAACTCACTGCTAAATGGATAAATTGTCCGGACACTCTCGCTTCAAAGCATTATATTATAACACATGTCTATCAAAAATCCAACCAACTTTCTGATTTCCTTGAAAATATGGGAGCCTATAGAGATAATTTCACTTATCATTCCAGAACACATAGTGACATGCTTCCTATCCTCTAAATATATAAGTGTAAAATTCCTTTTTGTCAACTCTTTTACCCTTTTACCTTTTCATTATATGATGTCATGCTGCTTAATTTTCCAAAGAAATATATTAAATTAATCATATTTAGATAATTATTTTAGAAAAATGGACTTCATTTTTTTATTCTACACATCAAAAAAAAGTTAAGGTGAATTTTGTGGATTTTTCTGAAATGCTTTAATTTTTGGTGAATTGTAAAATACATTAATTTACCATATCAATACATCATAATTCAAATCCACTATTTATGACATCACAAGTGATGTAAGTACCCAAATATCTAACTCACATGAATTTATTAGTATTCTTGGTCATGTGATACTAACTATTTCTTGTCTTGTGAAGAAATAATAAACTAATGATTATAATATTATGAAAACCCTCCTTCCGTCCACAATAAATACCACCAATCCTTCCCTCTTCTCTTCACTCCTCTTGAGCCTTGTTACTTGCCAATATTCTTGCAAAATATCTTCCCAATATCCTCTCACACTTCCAACATCCCCTAGTCTTTTCAATATACCATGTATTCTCCCTTTAAGAGGCTCTCAAAGGAGGTAAATTGGAGAGCTAAATTCCACTTTCCAATTCTTTTAATTCTTTTAAGTTCTTTTCATCACCTCCATTCACCCAAATGGTATGATAGCACAAATAACATTAATTTATTTAACTTATATTATTATAATGGGATAATTAATTATCTTATCTCTTTTCCCCACCTTTTATTTGAAATAATTGGAAACACTGTTTGAGATGTGTTAATTTATCACAATCAAGGACGACAGGTTATCAATTTCCATTACGATATTAAATTATGGTCATGAAACCATTTTCATGGTTAAACCAAACCAAAATATATGTATTATTCCTCATATATGGTTCTAGAATCCTTTTTTACACTTTTTTTGGTTTATAAAATAAAATGTGTTCTTTAGGGTCAAAAACTGCCAATTAACCCAAATGGTTGTCACTAAAGGTTTACATAATGATTCAGCTTCACTCAAGTAAAAAAAATTGAATTTTCCACCATGTGATATTCTGTATGTTAAATAATAAAATGTATCCTCAATAATGGATGAACACATTAATCATACATTTTTATCCGAACATGAACTGTTCATTAAAACCAATGAAACAAACAGACCCAAGCAATGAAATTGAACCTCTTAACCAATCAAAATGGTCATAAATAAACTTAAAAGGGTTGTAATAAATATTTTACATATAGAATAGGTTTTGGAATTATTAATTAATGAACCTAAATATATTATTCAGGTCATTGATATCAAGTGGAGAACACCAATGGACTTAAGGTAAGGGATCCTCTCCATTTCACTTTTATTCAAGAATATCCTCTATGCTATGCCATTTTATGTGTAATACCTAATGATGGGGTGTGATTCAAAACCTCTACCAAAATTACCTCATGATTTATAAATTATTATAAACCTTTTTCGCTCTCATTAATCCATCTTATGTACACCTGATACCATACCGATAATCCGTAAGGAATTCTACCCGAACCGCCTTTATTCCTTCGGGTAGCTATATCTTTCTTTTTACCCAAATAAAGTTCTATTTAATTTTTTTGTACAACTTATAAATGATTTTTATATATTCCAAAATCATGTTACAATATCCATATTTCTTTATCTTTTGGAGATATACATTCTTTTATGTGATTCCCTCCTCGATACTTCCCAATAAGCAAACTCATTTTAAGGAAACTTCCCAAATTTCTACCCAATTTCTAGTGCGCTATATCCTATGTTTTAATCCATTATAGTCTTTATAAAATTCACCTTTTTATTATGAAAACCTTCTTGTTTCTCTTCTATTTTTATATAAAATATTATTCTCTTTTCAATTTTAAATATCTATACTATTTTATTTAAAACCCCACCAAAATGTTTTAATGCTAAAATTTCTCAAATACATTTCTTATGTGTTGTCACTTCTATTTGAAATCACTACCCATTATATATAACTATTTTACCTTATGAACGTCCATTTATGTTCTAATTACTTTATTTTATGGACACTTTCATGATACGCCCATTGGTTATGCTTTTTGTCATGATTGTGGTACCCAATTATTTCCTTGGGTAACCCTTATGTTAATATAAGAGTTGTTATATATAATTATTTATGTGTAAAACATATTCATGAAATGTAATGTAATACCCCAAGTTTCCATGGTATTCTTCTCTTTGAATAATGCAATAGCTTGCATTGTACGCAACTTCGTGTTCTAACACACCACAACCAATCAAACTAGTCGTTATGAATAGTAATACCCACTTTTTAAAACTTTATAAATTTTATATTTCAAAATGGACTTCATTTTTGGATTTTTAATATTTAAATTATCTTCGGGTGAATTTTTGGTATTTTTTTGAAAACTTTCAATTTTTGATGAATAGTGAAAAACACTGATTTATTGTTTAAAACAAAATTTTTATTTAAATAATTATTTATTTTATTTAAAATTATTTTAGGTAAATATAGATACATAATACCTATTTAAGATAAATTTAATTCATTGGATTCAGTTTATAATAATTTTAGATATATAAAAATTTTATTGAACATTTCACCATCTTTTACCCACCTCCTTGCAGAATTTGAAAATTCACATAAAACATTATTTTACCACTTCTGTGAGTTGAATTTAAAAAATCCGAGATACATGGTTGATATCAGTAAGTAAAATGTGGTTAAATAAGATGAAAATATTTTTTGGTGAATAATAACTTTTTACTTTTATTTACCACGGTTAAAAGTAAATAGGGCAATTTAGGGTAAAAATGATATTATTATTACCCGAACACATGTGTTAATTCTATTGGATAAGTATAATTTGACCAAAAAACAACATTGTGAATAAAATATGAACCTCTTTGGTCCACTTGTATTAGATTAGGACATTTATTATTATTTTATTTAAAGAAGAGTTAAAAGAGTTAAAATCCACATTTAATAACTAAAACATTTTTAATATAGAGTTATACATAAGTTAAATTCAATTATAAATATTCATTAGAAAAATAAAAAGATTTTATACATTATTTTATTTTATTTATAATTTTTAGACATTAAATAATTTAATTTATTTACGACACAATGGTGATACAGTAATTACATTATTAATGAAATATTAAAATAATTGATATTTTAAATACCCAAATAAATGTAATTTGAGACTTTTAATGAATTCCTATAATTTTATATGTTAATATGACATGTTATGATTTATTAAATGATTTTTTTGAAGTAATAATTCTGTTATGAATTTAACAAAAACAAAATACCAAATAGTGTGAAAATTGACATAAAAAACTTTTTAAAACAAATATTATATTATTAATTGATATTCTATTTATAAAAATATAAAGTTCATTAAAATGACTTAAAAAAGGTTATATATATTAATGATGAACCACTTGGTGTTTTTTTTTGGCTTGTTATAGTAAGTTTATTAACCATATAATATAAAAATACAAAGAGACATGGTAAATGTCAAAATATTTAACTAAGAGTTAAATATAAATGATAAGGTTAATATGGTGTCCTAAACCTGTATAAAATATATTGGTTGAAAGGATTTCGACCCATACCAACCCTTTCCTTGAAATAGGTCACTTTGGAGCCATTATAAACCGAATATGAATTTATTATAAAATAATATTTTAAGTTTTTCCTAAGGTGCCCCTCACCCCTCTTATAAAAGGTCACTTCCCCTTCTCTCGAATTCACACCTTCAAAGCCTTTTGGATCTGCCAAAACCTACCCAAATATCCTATAAAATTCCCTCACTTCATCCTAGAGGCCTTACTTTAGTCATAAATCCAACTTAAGGAGCCCTTTTGATCAAATCAAATGGAAGAACCCAAAGAAGAGGTAAATATTTCATCACCTCTTTCAAGTTCTTTTCTTCTTCCACTTCTTCTTTCCTTGTTGTTTCCATTATAAAATAATAAATACATTATCTTATATATAATTTGATGTTATTATAAATATTTTACAACCATATTCATTATTCTATTCATCCTTTTAATTACATGTCACCATAAGTGCGTATGTACGGCTTGTCGTCTCTACGTTGCGGTGTAGTTGTTATTCAATACATTATTATTTGGATGGGTATAATAATGATGTATAATTTATTTAAATAATAAATATAACATTATAATGATTCTGTATATATGATATACCATCCAATTATATAATATTTTAAAATCAAAAAATGATATAGTCGCTCGTCCATCCGTACGGATTATCGTCTCCATGAACGCGATGAGATTCATTCCCCATCGTATCCATTCAAGAATAATTTTAATTTGATGATTAAAAATAATGTTTAAATACTTGATATCATTCTGGATATGAATAAGATAAATACCATCCATAACAAATATGACTAACATAACAAATAATATAAAGGAAAATGAATCCGTTAACACCCGAAATGACGATAATACTAAGATATTATTAACAAATCAATGCTAAAAGATCATATATGATATCATATTAATGTATATGATTATCTTATAATTTAATAATAATTATTTCACCATTATACAGGAGGTTAACCTACCCTTGACCAAGGAAAAGCACAAGGTAAGGGTTTATTTCACAATCTCTTCATTATCCGAGGTTGTTTATACATAATTATCTATTGGAACCTCTTTATCATCCACATCCATGTTTCTTAAAAATGTATTTAAAAACATTCTAATTATTTTATAGACTATGGGTTAAAGTCATTTATACCCTTTTTTGACTTTTTATAAGATGTTTATAAAGGAATATTTCCGTCTTTTTCCAAACAAGGTCCTTTTTAACCTTTTCAACAAAATTAAGGTAAGAATGTCTTTTTTTAACTTATATGGTGGGTACAGCTATTTTCCACCATTATAAAATCGTCGAAGCTTCCCTTACAATCTTATAAGAATATTTTCAAAGTAAATTTTTTCTTTTATAATTATTTTACTTTTAAATGATCTCAAAAAATAGATATTTCTCTCAAATAGTTTTGGTTTCATCTATGATAACATCCTTTGATAAATTTTAATCTTATTTGATGTTGATTTATTATGATACAAAACTTCCATATTGTATTGAAGGTTTTGTGATATGTTTGACTATGGATGTGTTATTTTTATACCATTCATGGTTTATGGAGAAAGTATTGACATTTCGTATGCTAGTTTTAATACGAATGTTTATGTTATGTTTAAACTTGTTCATATGAAGAATGTATTGTACTTAGTAAGTGACGGGTGGAGCCCGATATAGCTCCTCGATGCATCGGTAGGTCTCATGAGATAAACTAGTGTCTTGGCACAAGTCCTTGAAAAAATCTTATTTGTAGTCTTGGCACAAGGCCCTGACTATGTGGTTATGAAATTCTAGAATTATGCATTCCATCATTATGAAAGTGGTTATTGATATTGTATGTGATTATTAGACTAGTAGAATATCCATATGAATAAGTAAATGTAATTATTTAATTTTATTTTTTCCATATTATGCTAAAGTTCATGTTTAAAAAGATTCTGTTTTAGTTATACATTTCCTTAAATGTTTATGCTTATTTATGAAATTTTCCGCTATATTTTTACCCTTACTGTGTATCTGAGCTCACCCCTTTCTATGTTTTATTTTTTCTAGGATATAAAGAAGTATATTATGACTGACCTGTAGGGGTAGTCTATGGGATATCAGTGTTTTCTTTGGAAACAATGTTGTTTTAGTTTTCCATTTTATGATGTAATGAAAACCCTATGAATGTATCTAGTGATTCCAAGGCTACTAAAATAATTGGTCTTTCGATACTTGATATTTTTTGATCATTCCAATGTTATGTAATAATGCACTGAATCTAGGTAACTAGGGTCGGGGAGTTACATATAAGATGGGTGCACCTAGATACACCTCCAATTCATTGGGTAAAGTTGAGTCTCATGAGACATTATGTGTGATAGTCTTGGAGGTTATCCTTGGCTGGTGCTACTATGTGCAACGGTCTTGGCAGTTAGCATTGGCTTGTCCTGCTATGGGAAACAATCTTGGCAGTTATCCTTGAATCATATTAAATTAATGTTTTATTTTTCTTCTACATTTATTTGATTCCATTTAAAAATTATCCCATGTTTATATGTTATGATTTTATATGTCACATGCCTTTTTATATCATCAAGTCTTGCCTCCTTTTCCATGTGCTAATGATTTGTTCTTACGATTATTCCCTTATTGGGATTTTATCTCATCCCTTTGTTCATGTTATCCTGAGGTTATCCTATACAGATGTATGATCATAATGGAATATATGATCTCATTATGGATTTAAAATAAAAAACATGTTTTTATAAGGTTTGATTATGTACCTAGTCTTCTAAGACACTAGACTTTATGATCATTGGCATGTACTCTGATGTATAATTATTCTTAAAATCATGTAATGTTATGTGTAAAAGGATAGGGTCTCTATAACATCCCTATCTGGATACTAAAAGTGGATTTGGATCTATCACAAATGTACCTAGGGGTAACAACTATGACAAAAATTCATAGGCCCAACTCTAGGTAATTGGGTACATGACAACGAGCATTGTTGCACACCTAGTTTGACACACCTGGGGATATACTTTGGGAATTCACAAACTTTTTATGAACCATCATTAAGGATTTAAATAAAGGATAAATATTAATTACCTATTATAAACCTAAGGTGTCATAGATTTAAGAAGTAGGAGTCAAGACTTAGTATAAGTAATTTTTTTGATTATATGGTATCCCAATATGATAAATAATTCTCACAATATTCTTTTTGGTTTTATTCAATGGAGATATCTAAAAGTAACATTGTGAACATTTTATGTTTTAGATGAGAAATTTATGGGAATTATGTGAATCTATTTCCCATGTAGAAATCTCATAAATAGAATCAAGAAGGTGTTATGAGTATTGGTTATACATCTGAAGATAAAGATACCATAAACAGCATGTGAAAGGTATGTGATGTTATTACAGTATTGTTTGCATTAAAAATAAGAAGCGTGATTAGATTGAGGTTGAGGAACATTAAGACATGATTCAAATTTTATATTCTAGGAAATAGTTATTAAGGAATAAGTTGATGAAGCCTGAGTAATGGTTTGAGAATAATGTTGTATGAATGAAGTATTAATGGTTTGGAATTCTAAGATTATGTTATATTAATTATGAAATATATATGTATTTTCAGTATATGTTTTCATTAAGGATTTAAAGTGACATTTTTAATGGTGATGAAGACATAGAAAAGTGATTTCATGGAAATGTGATATTTTGATTATGTGAAGGTAACCCATAATTAATACCTATCTTTGATATAATGATATTAGGATAAAGATATTCTAGATATGAATAAGTAAATTAAAAAGTATAGATTACCCTAGAACATATTATGGAAAAATTGTTCAATGTCATAAAGGATGAAGTTTACAACTTCTTGGAACTAGATAATATATCTTGTAATCATTGGAATAAGAAATAATGCATGTTTTACAAAATGATTTATGGTAGTTAAGGGAATATAAGATGATGGTATTCACATGTTTGTAATATTTCAACCAAGTGGTACTTTGTGATATATCGGATCAATGTTAATCGGATTTCATGAATTTATTTTTAAATCTTCGAATTATCATCACTCAGATTTATTATAAGGTTAACCATTTATGGAATGTTTAAGTTAAACTTTAGATTAATTCAGTAAGATTAAAATGTTATCTCTCTATATGAAGATATATTCATATTGGATAACCTATTAAAACTATTTTTTGTTGATGATAACTGATGGGATATCATATCATGGGTCTCATGATCTATTATAACTTTAGGAATGAAATGTTCACCTTTCTTTTTATTGAAATAGGTGAAGTGGATCAATAAACCACAAAGGGTGATGTTGTCTTGAAATCATGAAAGTATATCTTTTCATGAAAATTATTGAACTTAAAAAAAGGATCTTCAAGCCAAAAACCTTGTCCTAGTACCTTTGTTTCCAATGAATCAGAAGGTCTCTTAGGTAATCACAGATTCTTCCTTTTTGATTGTTAACTTTCTTCTAACCTTGTTATCTATCACTCTCCATCATAACTTGATGGTAAGATTTCTATTCTATGTCCAAGTTTTCACATCCCATCTATGTTATCTTATGTGGGAATCTTATTATGAGTTACTTTGGGTAACCATTATGGTTCCACATTCACCATTTTAAGGGAAGTTTTAGTATACATTTTTATGATGTGGGTTTCTATGAATGAAACTTTAAAGTATTAAACCTTTGATAACCCAGAATAATTTTTGAGAGTGAAATTAATTTTAAGGTGGGTAGAATGTGACACCCTGAGATTTTGGGAATTTTTTTTCGAATGAATTAACTTTCATTGATGTCTTACATTGAACTAATTCAAACAATCCTTCACATATCATAGACTTATCTTACACTACACACAACACTAACTTGGTGTATTTACATGCGACACCAATTTTCAATGAAACATCATTTCGATTTTTATAAATGATATAGTTATAAACATGCTGATAATATTTTTAATATGAATAGTAATAAATAATTTTCAAATATTTTTTATAATGGTTTTATATAAATAAAACTTATTTATTATGAAAATATATTTCTTTAATTCTTTATATGTTTAAAAATATTATTTTCTCAAATGAACTTCTTTTCATGTCCTTCTGTGAAAAGCAATAAATTTAATTTTAGACACTTTTAGAAATTTAATTTGATAAAATAAACTCCTTTTTTTAATTAAAAATTTCCAAATTATCTTAGGGTTAATATTTGATATTTTTCTGAGAAACTTCATTTTTTGATGAATGGTGAAAACCACTATATTTTAGTTAAAAAATGTTTTTCTGATTAAGTAATTATTAATATTAATATATATTTTAATATGGGTTTTAAAGTCAAAATAGATAAATTATACATATATTAGGACAATTTAGGTTATTGGAATCAGTTTTATATGGAAATTGTTTATAAAAAACTTATTGAACTTTCGAACATTTTTACTTTAATAACCCACTCTCTCGCCACATCTACAGGATTAGGGTTAAGCTTAATTTTCCCACTTCATTGATTTGAATTTTAAAAAATGATCATTCAATTTATTAATAAATATTATATTTTTATTCTAATAAGATTAACTTAATTATTTTACCAAAAACATTAGTGAAAGTGATTAAAATTAATCCTAGCTATTAAGGTAATATTATGCTTAATTATGGACTAAACCTTAATATTAAGGACCAAAATAACCTAGAAAATTGTAAAAAAATCCATTTTACTCTAATAGTTCGACCATATCCCCTCTTGGGTTGAATATTATGGGTTATTGGGATATTTTTAAATGGAATTTACCTATATAAAAGGTTAAGTGAGGAAAATGACAAAAAAGGAACTTTCTTAACCTTTAACATTTATAATACTTTGAGATATGTAAAAACATCATATTTTATGTTATAAATATCCTTTTGAAAGATAATTGAGTTATTGTTATCATAATAATTTATCAATAATTTTTACATATGATTTACTTACTTAGATTTCTTACAAAATTCCAACGTAGTGATTAGTTAGTTATTAATTAACTAAAATAAACGATACTATAAATATTAAAAGTGAAGTGAATTGATTTAATTTTGTATTTAACTATTTTTGAAGATTAATATATCATTTTACACATTTATAAACCTAATTTATTTTATTTAAAATATTTTTTTTATATTTTAAAATTAAATTTAAAAAAATAATGTCAAAATTGACATTATTGTTATTTTACAATAAATGATATTTTTTTAAATGATTTAAAATTAATAAAAAAATATATTTTTTCAAGTGATTTTTAAGTGTTAAAACATATTAAATATGTACTACTAATAGACCAATTTATCTTTTATAATTATCATATAGACTCATATATTGTAAAAACATTGTTAGCATGGTTCAGGTTTAAGTAGTGTTTTGCGCGTCACATGTGCTTTTAAAAAAAATTAATTTCCAAAACACATGATATTTTTATTTTGTAAATTAAGGATCCTATTTATAATTAATTTTATATATATTATATAATAAATATCACTTTATTTTAGTCTTAATAGTTATATTACTTAAGTTAGAAAACTAGATGCTTTAATAGAAACTAAAATAATAAAAATGGGGAATCTTAGAAGTTAAGAAACCAAATTATTAAAATGAAAGTAATTTTGTGTGGTGTTGGTTTAGTTAGAACATAATTTCACATTAATCCACTATTTTTTCATTTTTTAGGCACATTAGGTAAAGGATACCTCGCATTATTGAATACCTTTTGGTATTTACAAGAGTTTCACTCCCACTACACTGTAAAACGGAAAGCACTCTACCCATTCCTCAAACCACAAAGCCACCTTTTCTCTTCCAAACTCTTGAAAAATAGTCTCCCAACATCCATAACAACCTCTTATAAGACTACCCTTGGGTATAAATAAATACATGTAATACATTTGGTACAAAGCAAAAGGATTTACCCAAATAATAGGAGGTTTGAATAAGTACAAGAACAGTCAAGACACAAGGTAAGGGAATTTCATCTCTCTTTTTATTTCCATTAGATACATACCTTATTCCCCACTCTCTTATTTTGTGTGGTGTATATACTGACTGTGAGTGTATTCTATTCCTCTTATACTTAAATTTAAGGGTATATACATATCCATTTATGATATTTCTTTCATGGGGTTTAATTTTCAAAATTCACCAAAAGGGTAAAGTAATTTTGTCTCAATTTACATTCATTGACACAAATGATATGTTATAAAACTATATTTTTATATGATTTGAATATAATGACTTTGGAATTTTATATCATGATTATACTTATTTTAATATATTTTAAGATTCATGTCATTTAATTTTCTTATATAGGGAGTATGGTTCAAAGTTACCAAGTGGAAAGAGTTTATTAAAAGAATCTCATCACTTTTATAGTTTGTTTATGATTATGCTTCCTTTGATGAAATAATATGATCCATCTTTCATGAAAACTCATGAATTTTCTTTTCCTCTAGCAATTCAGGATATATTATTGTATTGGGGAAATTTTTTCCACACATAGGCACATAATATAGTTAAGAAAGTGTTTTTAAGAAAGCCATAATTTACCATATCTTTGGTTATAAATCTATGTTCTTTCGAACATTTTTTTCAAAAAAACATTTTTAAAATTTATTTATATTTTAAACATATTTACCAAGATTTTTTAAAAATATTTTCAGGTTTATTTTTTCAATTTTCAAGTAAAATGGTTTCAAAAAAATTTCAATATTTATTTATAAGTTTACAACGTGTTTTCAAAGAATTGGTTTTCAAAATGTTTTCAATATTTCTATCTATGTTTTCAATGTATTTTAAAAAAAATTCAAAAGTTTTTTTTCGAAAAATCCTCTTTCAAAGAAGAAGGCATATTCTGTGAATGGTTTTTTTGTTGAATGATGTTTATATAAACCCATTTATCTTTTATTGGTTATATTTTTATAAAACTCATTCCTCTTACACGAGTTATATGCTTATAGAACCCGGTTCTCTTTAATGGGTTATGACATGATAAATGATTATGAAACCCACTTCCTTTCATGGGTTATTATAGGATGAAGTGATTAATAAACCTATATATTTTCCATAGGTTATGATATGATACAAATTTTATGATACACATTTAATTTCATGATTTATGATATGATCTCTTTTCATGGTTCATGATAGGATGAATGTTTTGTTATCTTGTGGAATATGTATGTATGATAGAATTATGAAATGGGTGGGACCTATATCTCTCTCTAATTCATTGTGTAATGATAATTTTTATATTAGATCAAAGGGTATATGAGTTATATCCCAAGCCCAAAAATAAGAAGATATATGGGTTTTAGCCCAAGTTGGAAAGTAAGAGGGTATACTAGTTGTAGTCCAATACCAAAAACAAGAAGTTACTTGGGTTGTAGCCAAAGCCTAAAAGTAAGAGGGTACATGAGTTATAGCTCAAGCAAACAAACAAGAAGGTACATGGGTTGTATCCCATGCCTAAAAGTAATAGGTTACATGGGTTATATCCCAAGACCAAAAAAAGAAGGTGCATGGGTCATATCCCAAGCCTAACATGTTGTGAAGGGCTTGGTAGGTATCCTTGACATATGATTTTCTATGTTTATATGTTTTCCATAATTACATGTTTAATTACTATGATATGATTTCATGGTTTATGTTCTTTATTTCCTTATTTTTTATGTATTATGAACTACTAAGATTTATGCTATGATTCATGTTTGTGATCATTGTGATAGGACCAAAATGGTCCTAGAAACCCTGAGAGGAGGGGTGAATCGGGGTATAGATATTCTTCTCCAACTTATTCTTCCTGCCCCTCTAGATATTGAACTCTTTGTTATAAGGGTCAAATTTTCTTCACATTAGTTTTTATGGAGATCATATTCTTTTCTTCTTTATCTAGTGATGATGCTTTGAATGCAATGCAGAGAAGCAAGTAGGCAGACACATATATTTTTACTTGGTTCACCATTACTGGGCTACATCCAAGGAGCTTACAACGACGATGTTATGATGTACCAAATCCACTAAAGATCACTTCCAATTTAAAATTTTTGGGCTTGATAATTTTTATTCCCAAGTACACTACCTTTAAAAAATTTAGGGCCATCTCACTACTTTCCCAAGGGTCACTCCCTATGTCTCTCTCTCTAGATCACTGCTGGTGGAGAGGATTACCTCCTTCCTCTGCCATTTCTCACTGCTCTAGAAAGGATACACTCACAGTTTTTGGACTTATAGGTCCCATAAATTCCACAAATGAATGAATCTTACTCAGTATGTATATATTTTTTGAAGTCACACTTTCATCCAATGATGAATACAACTTTACCATGGGTGTACTGGGAAATATTCCAACTTTCACACAACCCTCGAATGACTGGCGCGCTTCTCCAAGACTGGTCTGAAAGTGTCACTAAAAGAATTGTGTGAAACTCTCTTCATCAACAAAAAAAATGGGAGACTCACACCATTTTACACCAAAAGAAATATCGGTACACAACTATCAACTGGCGCACAACTTATGAATAACTTTATACTTGCACGCCCAAACCACCACATGTGCGCCCAAACCAACTTGTGCGACTGGAGCTCAAATTATCTATAAGTTTTGATATTTATACCAAATGAGGAGGGTTATCCCTCTATTTATAGGCATTTTGGGCACCTTGAGCACCTCGTGCAATTATCCTCCCGGGGCGAAAGTCTAACCGCTTGAGCCTCCATCACCCTAGTCACCTTGTGCGCCCAAACCAAAACATTGGCGCCTCTCTTTACTTTTCTTTATTTTTATGTCATGATCTAGAAAACCATATTGTGTGAAAAATTACAAGACTTCAATATATTGGAATGAGAGTCCCTTTTTCAAAAACTATTTTCTCCATTTTTCGATTTTGAGGCCCATAAATTCAGGACAAACTGGAAAATAGTGCCACCTTGTATCTGCTCATTTTTTACTGCCTCCAAATCATCCATTCCTTTTTCTAGGTTCTTCAGTCAATCATGGATTTTCAACATTTCTTGAACTCAACAACTCACCATGTAATCCCTCTTTTTCAACAAATTGAACATCGTGGTCTGCTTTGTGAACAAACCCAACATGGAGGACCGCATTGTTAACAAACACAATCACCTCAAAAATGATTCAATGATACCTTAGGGGATTTTTTTTCCAAAAATACCCCCCTTTGGGTTTGTTGAAAACTCTTCTCAAAAAATGATACGTTGTTAATTATTCAGTCACCATTCGCCTCTTAAAATTTTTATAGCAATCATGGATTCAATCAACACATACTCTAAGCCCACATGAGCAATGCTCAACATGAGAAACAAGAATAAATGAAAATTTCATCAATGAATCACTTCATTTATGACACCAATTGTTGATACCAAACTAATACCAATTGATGATCAGTAAAAAACTTCTAACACCATTATAATGACACTATCTTCTTTTTATCTTGATCCTCTACTATCATGATATCTATTCTTTGATCGATCACTTCTAGCATCGCCAGAATTTATACTCTCCTTATTTACTTCTTGGGTTCTTGTTTTGTCCAAGATAATCTATGGATGATCACTTCAAACACCACATACGCTCCTAATGGTTCTCCCCCTATCGGATTCTTCACCTTTCTTGATAAACTTCCCCTATCTCACTGCCCCACCTGTCAATTTCTCCTAGGGTCATTGCAAAAGACATTGTCTCCCTTCTCTAGACATAGTTTCTCCCCATTTAGACATCAATCTTTCTCCACCATTTTCAACAAACTCAAAGGTCACTCCTTTTTCATCTGCAATAGAGTAGAGATAACATAGTAGTATAGTAAGGAAAACACACTATACCTTAGGGAGAGGGGGTGTCCCACATCCACACTCTTTCAAGTGTGGGGAGTCGACTGAACTCCCAATGCCATTTGATTCCTCACAAATTCTTCCTTGGGTAAGGCCTTCGTCAAAATATCATCAACCTATATCTCTGTAGGAACATATTTGAACTTCACTACCCCTTTCTCCACCTTCTCCATAATAAAATGATATTTGATTTCAATTTTTGTGGTCGTCGAATGATGGATGGGATAACACTTGAGTTATCACACTGAATTCTGATCGGAGACTAAACGGTCACGCCCATGTCATCAAGATACTTCTTCATCCTCAATAACTATGTCCATGATTGTGTGGTTGAAATATAATCAGATTATATGCTGCTCAAAGAAATGAAATCTTTTTTCTTTCCCAACCAAGAAATACACAATCCACTAAGATAAAAAGAACCTCCTGAAATTGATTTCATATCAGCTACTGAACTGGCCAAATATGTATTTGTATATCCCAAAATATCTTATTGAGACTTTTCACTATACATTAAACTTAAATCAACTTTTCCCTTGATATACCATAGTATTCTTTTCACCTTAATCATGTGGCTTTCCTTGGGATTACTTTGATATCTCACTGCTCGGCATGGGGTGAATACATTTCCAGGCCTTGTTTCATTTAAGTACAAAAAAATTCCAATAATATTAATGTATTCTGTGATATTAACCACCTTTTATTCATCATGTTTTGACAATTTCATCCAGGTAGCAACAAGAGACTTCATTTCCTTGGAATTTTACATCCCAAATCTTTTCATAACCTCATAGTAATATTTTAATTTAGGGATAAATGTGTCATTCCTTCCTTGTGTTACCTGTAAGCCGAGGAAAAACATCAGCTCACCAATCATAGGCATTTTGAACTCATGATTAATGAATTTGGAAAAATGTCTACATTATGCTTCATCTGATCCTCCAAATATTATATCTTCAACATAAACCAACCCCATCATACTTAGATTACTATCATTGTTTACATATAAATTGTAATCAAATCCACCACGTTGGAAACTGACCTTCTTCAAAAATTGATCTAGACTTTAATACCATGCTCTTGGTGTCAGCTTCAACCCATACAAAGCCTTCTTCAGTCAACAAAACATTGTTCTCATCTTCATGAATCAAAAAACCATCTGGTGGCTAAATATAAACTTCTTCTTCCAGAAACCCATTCAAAAATGATAACTTGACATCTATCTAGAATACTTTGAAAATTTGTTGAACTCAAATGGCCAAGAATAATCTAATTGTTTCCAAAATTTCCATATGTGAAAATTTATCATCAACATCAATACTCTCTATCAAGGAGTATCCATTTCACCTGAGATGTGATTTTTTTTATCAAAACACCATATACATTCATTTTGTTGTGAAAGACCCATTCTATCCCAATGACATTATTATCTCCCAGCCTTGAAACAATCTCCCATGTATAATTATTCTCAATTTGGTCTAATTCTTCATTCATCACCTAAACCCAGTTTTCATATTCAGCATCATCATCAAATCATTTATGTTCAACTTGATATAAAAGAGATGTATACTATAGTGAATTCATTCTTATTGTCTGAACTGGAAATGTCTGATCACCAATGATATTATTCTTGTCAATTTCGGCTCGACTCTTTGGATTCTTTAAAGATACATACTTGACTTGTTATTTTTCATCATTAGTATCTTCTTCTGATTTAGAATCTGCTACTTCTACTCCTACTGAGTCTCTTACCTCCTCATCAATTTCATCAGGAAGCTATTAACTATGTTTTTGATGATTTTGTTCATTTTCTATGACAGTGACATAATTTCTTCCAACTAATTTTATCACCTCCTTGTTGAAACTCCATTGATATTCTCTCTCATCTTCTTGGTATATGAAAAATGGTAATCTGATACCATAATGTTAGAACAAAATAGATGAGCAAGAAATACATGAATGTTGTCGCTTCTCCCATAATATGTCTTCTCTTGAAGGACAACTAAAACCTGAACTGGGTTATCCAATTATTGATTTGATAGATCTTGCATATTATTATGTTATTGAATGATCCCTCCATGTTATGCAACACCTTTTTTTGTTAGTCCCATTGTGTAGACCCACAAACATTATTCTTCTCCTGCATCATTACTTCACATGTGACTATAGGTTTGAGAAACTTCTCTAGATCAATTACATCAATGAGATCTTCATTGGGTTAATTCAACTCTTATTAATGAGCCATGAACAAAAACTATAATCCTAATAAGTAGGAAATCAGTGTAGGAAATAATATAGGGAGTTAATAACACCATCACTATCCATTGTACACAATTACTTCCGTTCATCTTCCATTCTGATAACTAATTAGAATCAGTTGACATTCTGGAGAACATCACTTAATCACATTAAATCTCTTGATGACACTTCTCCTTGGATCATATTTCCCCTTGAACTTGAAACACTAGAACATCAGTTAATAGCATTGAAACACATAGGGAGAGAGGAATTTCTGGAATCCTCAAGAAGAGCATTGTGGTTGATCCTGATGGGTCAACCCTTTGATTCTTTCTTGCAAAGCATCACACTCGTTCCTTACCTGCTCTAACTGCCTAGCTAACTTCAAATTTTCTGGCCATATCACCAGGAATTCATTATCCACATTTTGAGTCTTCTTATGATATTTAGATTCTTGATGCTTGGACTTTTTCACAATTTGGTAATTAATCCCATTAGTAGATATTTGATTCTTTGATACTCCACCAATATGCCAGTTTCCATGACTCTTTATTTGAGTAGGAATCTTTCCACTGGTCATTGGCTCTGGCTTCTTCCTCCATTGGACTGTTTTCTCTAACCTTCACTTCTCGGTATGTGGCATGACATGTGAATTTTCCTATACATTCTTTAGTCATATTTCTTTTATCAATTTTTTTAGTCACGCCACCTTTTCTTATTGTGGTTGAGTCTTCCCCTAACATTAAATTATTCTTAATTACACTAGGGGAATATCCTCTCTTTCTCTTTGAAGATTTTACACATCCATTCTAGGGAAGTTTTTGTGATCTTGACAGAGGAGGTGATTGATGCACCTTTTGTTGAGCTCCTTTTGATTCCATTGAGATTGTGATCCTATTTTTCAGTTTACCATGTTTTCTTCCAGTATAGGCTTATTCATTGTAAATTTCTTATGCTGGGGATTTATTTCTAGATTTCTTTTCATTTACTTCATTCTTATTGCTATAATGTATTTCCGAATGTCCATAATCAGAACATATGAAACATATTCCATTAAAGTAATACCTCATCTCATCATTTCTCAGTTGAGATATTGATGCAGCTTGAGTTCTTCTTCTGACATTGATCTCCTGATATTCTTGATACATACACATGTTGTTCCCCATTCTTCCATAATAGAGGCACTTCATGGATACTTTATTATGAGAGACTCTTCTTTAAGATTTCTAATGAATCTTCTTCTTATTCCCATATTTAGAAAAATTTATATCTTTACAGCTTGAAATGTATTCCTGATCCTTTGAATAAAATCTTTATATATGACCATGAATCCAAAAAAAATGGCACATGATATTATTACTTCTTTTAAAATACCTTTTAGGTCTGTCTTCAGAAACTACATGCTATTTTCTATTTCTGTAATTGTCCACAACTCTCTTCCTATCATGCATGTAAAGGGATTCATCATATCCAATACCAAATTTTCACGAATGGTATGGTCTTTGAGATGAGAAAATATGTTCATGTTTCTCTTCAAAAATAACAAATTTACTTTTCATTTCATCACCACCTACTAAAGGATAATAAAATAGTAAGTGCAAGGCATCCTTAAATTTAGGATTCCCATTGGAATTAGATTTCTCCACTTCTTTCTTTTCCATTTATATATATTCTCCAAATTGTTGAATCTTCTTTTCCCTTGATTCAAGTTGTTCATTATGTTCTATCTTCAGATCCTTATCCCTATTTATCTCATCTGTCTATTCAAGTTTGAGCTTATCCACCATATCACTTTGCTTCTTTCTTTTCATTTGTTCTTGATCAACTGAATCAGAGAAGGTTGTATTCTCTTGTTGTATCCTTTGATTCTACTGAACTAGTTCAGATTGTTGTGCAACAAGATCATAATTTCTGGATTTCAAATTCTAAACTTCGTTTGACTTCTGATTCTTTCCCTTGTCATTAGCTTTGTGTTTTTCTCTCTTTGTAGATATTTTTTGTAGTTTTTCGGGTTGAGAATCATTATTCTCCCTCAGATCAGTGGCCATGTCAATAGACCTTTGATTTAATACTCTTATCTTGTTAATATCAATTTCCAATGCTTGGATCCATATATATTTAGATTTAATCTCTTATTACAACTTCTGAACCAATACCTTTGTTTCGTAGAAAACTTCCACTTTTTTTCATCTGGGAGTTTCTTCATCATCAGTAGTTCCAACAACACTTGGAATATCAGGTTTCATCACTCATTCCTTCTACATCATTGAATGTGTATGTATTTTCACTATATGATTTATCCAGATCATTATTATGTTCACTACTTGATTCCTTCAACTGAATCACACTATTTCCATAGACACTTCCACTCAGAGTAATATCACCCAACTGCTGCTTCTTCATTGAAGTTCTTCCCTTTCCCATGGAACACAAAGATAATAACAAACTGAATCTTTAACATTAATAATAGACTAAACCAAGTCAGAGAAAAAATTGATAAAATAAATGTCCCCTCTAATACCATTCGGTAGGACCAAAATATGCCTAGATACGCTAAGAGGGGGGTGAATTAGGGTATGAATTTTATTTTCCAACTTATTATTTCTGCCCCTATAGATCTTGAACTCTTTGGTATAAGGTTCACTTTGTTTGCACATTATTTTTTATACAGACTGTATTATTTTGTTCTTTATCTGATGATGATGCTTTGAATGAAATGCAGAGAAGAAAGAAGGAATTCACATATATTTTTACTTGGTTCACCCTCATTGGGCTACGCCCAAGGAGCATACAACGACGATGTGTCGATATACCAAATCCATTAAATCTCACTGCCAATTTACAATGTTCTAGCTAGATAAATTCTATGCCTAGGCTCACTACCATTACAAAATTTAGGGTCAACTCACTACTTTCAAAAGGTTCGCTCCCTATGTCTCTCTCTCTAGCTCACTGCTGGTGGAGAGGATCACCTTCTTCCTCTTCCTTTACTCACTTCTCTAAAAAGGATCCACTCAGAGTTTATGTACTTGTATGTCCATTAATTATTAAAAATTAATGAATCTTCCTCTGTATATAGATTATCTATTGAAGTTCCACTTTCATCCCCTGATGAATACAACTTTACCATGGGTGTACCAGGAAATATTCCCACTTTCATGAAATCCTAGAATGATTAGAGCGCTTCTACAAGTTTGGCGCACTTCACCAAGATTGACGTGAAAGTGTCACCAAACCAATTGCATGACACTCCCTTATTCAATACAAAACTTGGGAGACTCACACCCTTTTATTCCCAAACCAATATTGGTGCCCAACTATCAACTGGCGTGCAACTTATGAATAGCTTTATTCTAGCGCACCCAAACCACCACTTGCATGCCAAAACCTACTTTCATGAATGGAGATTGAATTATCTATAAGTCTTTATATTTATACCAAATGAGTAGGGGTATTACTCTATTTATAGGCATTTTGGGCACCCTGAGTGCCATGCGCAAGTCTCCTCTAGGTGCACAAGTCTACCCGCCTGAGCCTCAGTCACCCTAGTCACCTTGCGTGCCAAAACAAAATAATTGGAGCCTCTATTTCCTTTTCCATATTTTCATGTTCTGATTTTTAAAAACATATGGCATGAAACTTTCCAAGATTCCAAGAAACTGGTGTGAAAGTCCCTTTTCCAAAAACACTTTTGTCCATTTGTTGATTTTGAGGCCCAAAAAATTGGCAAACACTGGAAAATGACGCCACCTTGTATCTTTTCTCTTTTTTACCACTTCCAGATCATCCTTTACTTTGTTGAGGTTCTTCTTTCAATCATGGATTATTAACAACATATCTTGAACTCAATAACTGACCATGTAAATCCTCTTTGCTAACAAATTGAACAGCGCAATCTTCTTTGTCAACAAACACAACATAGAGGCCCACTTTGTCAACAAACACAATCACCTCAAAAATTATTTAATGATACCTTTAAGGATTTTTTCCATCACTTTGATATGCAGTGTATGATCTTCTAATGTCATGATCACATTCTCATAACCCTATGCTCATATTTATACTTATATTTCTCCCTTGTTTACCCCTATCGAGCTTCTGAGATCACCCATTTTTTATGGTTCCTTCCTCATGTTATGAATATATTTATTAATTATTATGTTTCTAAGAAGGGTTTTAGTCATGAAGAACCTATTGGGAGATAATGTAGCTCAATAATATACCAGTATTTTTGTTTTCATGTTTCCAAATTCACTAAACTAATATGGTATTTGGGCATCTCTGTGTATGATTTTTTAAGTATTTTGCAAAAGTTATGTAATATATATGTACTTCAAGATTGAGTTGTTGTAGGGAAGGGTTTTATAAGTTATTTACAAAAATCTATAATAAAGATGAATTTTATTAGCGGCAAAATAATAAGAGTCGATAATACATATATTTATCAATGATAAGAGAAGATGACCAGATAGGTGAAGCCAAACCCCATCTAAGGATGGCCTCATGCGGAAGCAGTGAAGGATAACCCTAATACAAGGCTTGTGGAAGAACTAACCTTTTTTTTCTTAAGATGAGAAAGGTCACATCAAGTGGCGTTGGAAGATATGATATTATGTGGATTGGTGAACTATACATTCTTCTTTCCAACTAAAGAAAACCCAATCCGAGGAAGGCCATGTGTGGAAGTGGAGAAGTTTAACCCTAATCTTGGGTTGGAGGCGACCATTGATCTCTTGATAAGAGGAAGGCCATATAGTTGGCACTAAAAGATATGAAGTTATATAGATCAGCGGACTATAACCCCCAGATCGTTGGAAGAGGCAGACCTTGTGTTATAGGCAAGGGAGATATCCACTTGACGTAGAGGTTGTGGACTAACGGTGTTCCCTGTTTGATTTTGGGTGACATTGATAAAATCAGAGGAGAGATATAAACCAATGCCCGATAGCGGTGGTAAGTCACTGGAGATTGTCAGAAAACAATAGTGTAGAACACCTCGCATGACAGTGAGGTTGAATCGAATTCTATGGCATAGGATGAATTTTGTTTCCTATGGGGGTTGGTAGAGAAAAAGAATCCCCACTCGACATAGGGGTTAGTGTTGATGCAGTTCAGAGGTAAAGAGTGGGGCAGAAATAGGTGAAGGGTGATCACATTGCTTCTTTGAGGGTAGGTGTCGTGGATAGAGCAGGTGCTGATAAGTGACTGATTCAAATCAGCAGTAGTGTGATATCTTCTATAGGGAGGCTGACAGTAGCACCAGTTCGATGATGGATCGGATGTTCAACATCCCTTCACAAGATGATGACTTTGTGGGAGTCGGCTGATGAAGACCTTGACCTTGACAACATTTTGGGAAGGCGAAGACCTCATGAGTTGGATATGATCCCGAGACACATCGACATCGGAATGCAAAGGTACAGAATCGACCTTGGTCATGAAAACTTCTTGGAACCAAGACTTTTGGGTAGATTTATTGTAATGTATCCATCAAACAACTCGAAAAACCTTGTTTTGGTTGGTGAGCTGATGGACTGCGACGAGGTGATCCTACGAGCTTCATTTTGATTGGCCTTTGGTTGATTCATGGGACTTGATTACATTTTTTTGAGCTTTTCACAACTATGATTTTTAGACTTTAGGTGTGTTTTGGGTTTGGTACCCTTTTTAAATTTTCCTTTGTACCCATTAACTTTTTAATAAATTTTTGGGTCATGGTTTGGGTCTCCAAATCCATGACTGAACTGTCTTGGATTTATCAACACTAAAAAGTGATAATAAAAACAATCTTTATCAGCACTAAAAAACTCTGATAAAACCTATCTTTATCAGTTCTATAATTATAGTTCTTATAAAGTTTTTTTATAAGTTTTTATAAATAAAATTTAAAAATTTTGAACAAATATAAATCAAATGTGAATAAATTTTAAAAAAATAAAAAATATTTTACATTATTAATGAATATATATATTCTTAAAAGCATAAATAACAAAAAATGAGTGAAATTAAATAATTAAAAATGAAGAGACATTAAAAATATTTAAAAAAATTTAACGTTTTATTAATTATACTAATTATTAAAAAAATAAAAATGGATATTTATTAAAATGAAGATGAATGCATACTGAAAAAATTAAAACATAATGAATAATTATGTATAAATAAAAAATTGAAAATGATCAAATTGAAAAAAATATAAAAGTTAATAAATATTAAAAATGAATAAATAATATTAACTAAAAAAATATTAAAAATTAATAAATAAAATTTTATAGATAAAAACTATTTAAAAGAATGAATTCATAAGATTAAGAAAATTAATTGTAAACACGTACAAAAAATGGAGAAAATAATAAAACATTCCTAAAAATGGATTAATTATTTAGATTTCAAATATTTTAAAAATATTACAACTTAACAAATAAAATTTAATGAATACCAACCATATAAATTAAAAATAAGCTAAGAGTATTGTGTTTTAGTAAATAATTTTGTATAGTTCATAATATTTTTAAAAGCATACAACAAATGAAGATAATACTAGAAAATGCATTTAAATAAATTAATTATATAAATTTTAAACATTTTAAAAATATTAATGCTTAATAAATATAATTGAATAAATATTAATCATAAAATTTAAAACATATTAACAATATTAAAATTTATTAAATAATTATGTATAAATAAAAATTAAAATTGAATTACTCCAAAAATATTAAAAAAATAATAAATATTAAAAATAATATTTAATATTAAATGAAAGAATTTTAAAAATGAATAAAAATTTTAAATAAATTACCAAAAATATTTAAAAAATAAACTTCCTGATATTAACTACATGAACTAAAGGCATTTAAAAAATAATACAAAGATATTATGAATTATATAAATAAAAAATATTAAAACCAAATTTATTTACTATAAAAAAATTAAAATTAAAATGCATTTATATGAATTGATTATATAAATTTAAATAATATAAAAAATATTAAAAATAAATAAATAAAAATTAATGAATATTAATCATATAAATTAAAAACATATTAAAAATATTTATACTTATTAAACAAGCATGTAAATTTTTTTAAATATGTATAACTTCTAAAATATTAAAAATTAATAAATATAAAAATTAAAAAAATAATATTAAATAAAATACTATTAAAAATGAATAAATAAATTTAAATAAATTTCAATAAATTTAAAAAATTAACGATTTAAATTTAAAAATTATTGAAAAATCATTTAAATTGATTAATTATATAAATTTAAGATATATTTTAAGTTTTAAAACATAATAAGTAAAAACGAATAACCATTATTCATATAAATTACAAAAATATTGAAAATATTACATAGTAATTAAATATTATAAAATGATTGAATTCCAATAAATATAAAAATCAATAAATATTAAAAATTAATAAATAAAAATAAATGAAAGAATATTAAAAATGAATAAATGAATTATAATGGAAAAAATATATTTAAAAAACTATAATTCCTAAGATTTACTACATGAATTGTAAACAAATATAGGAATGAAGATATTAAAAAATGCATTTAAATAACTTAATTTTATAAATTTCAATCATTTTAAAAACATTACAACTTAATAAATAAAATTTAATAAATACTAATCATATAAATTAAAAATATATTATAAATAATAATTAGTAAATAAGTATGTATAAATTTGAAAAAATTAATAAATTCCAAAAATATTATATAAAAAATAAAAAATATATACATTAAATGAGAAATAATTTTAAAAATATAAATATTACAATCTATATGCACACATATACAAATGTCATATACATACACATACACATGTTTATATGTACATCCCACGTATTTATAGAGATGTAAATAAATCAATTCAAATATCACATATTAATATATCATATTTATAGTAATTATATACATTTTGTAATTAATATATATAATCAAACATTAATTTATGATGTAAATATGATAAATTTCTATATACTAATAATATTTTTTTATTAAAATCTATGAAAATATTTTATCTACGTTAGGGATAACACTGATAAAGTGTAAACTTTATTAGATATAAAGAATTCACTAATAAAGGGTATAATTTTATCATAGAATTTTTTGTGTCGACATAAGTAACCATTATCATCACTTTTACCTAGTGCTGATAAAGGTTCCACTTTTACTAACACTTTCTATTTAGGGCTGATAAAAACCAATTCAGTATATTGTATGATTTATAGTAGTGTGGGCCTCCGAGCCACATAAGAATATTCTTCATAGAGTTGATACACTTGGGCTTGGTAATTTATCCATGTAAGTTTCCTTGGGACTTCGGGCCATAGGGCCTTTGGGAAACTTTCAGGGTTATAGGTGACCTGATGTGCACAAGAAAATGTCTCGACACATTTGGCAGGTTTTACAACCCAATTCATGCAAGTTTAATCGGGTGAGAGACCTCGAAAGAGATATGGATGTGCTGACACCCATGCTTCATTCATTTGTCTTAATGAGGGACATATGGGTACCTTGCCATGTGGATTTCTACATGGCATTTCCATTAGATGATGTGAAAAATCTGGTTGATGGTGTAGGGAGGTCCACAAAAGCATTGTCGGGTGAGTAGATCAAAAGAGAGATGGGTGTGCTGGAACCTATCACCCAGTCCCCCCCATGCCAATTTAGGTTAGAGGGATACCTTGACACATTGTGTTGGGCCATCATGATGAAAATATCATCAAGGGGGTGGCATATCATCTTTGACTAGAAACACAAGTACAATAGCTCTGGTAGTGGGGGAGAGATGTTTTATTGGTATTTAACTTAAATCATGCTAACTCTTGGGCCTTTAGGTCATCTCCTTTATGAGGGGAATAATTTGGGCCCATTGGTCACTAGGTACTTTGACATATGTATGGGCCTCCGAGAAATGTATTCCACAGGAATATATGCTTCTAGAACAATGGGCCACGTATTGGGTTCCCTCTTAGCACAATCTAAAATTAGTTTTAATTTTTTTTGTCTTAATAAAAGAGGGTTTGACCTCCAACCAGTTTAATAATAATATATAAATATGTGTGTGTTAATAAAAAATTCTATATTTATATTTGTATTCCAATATATGTAAATAAATACATATATGTAAATTTTTGTGTGTGTACATGTGAAATATAAATCTGTACTTGTATGCGTCAATATGTGTGTGTGTGTGTGTTTTAATATTATGTAAATACACCATATACAAATTTATTTTTTATAAATATATTATTATCATTAAATATAATATATAAAAATATTACAATAAATATTTATAGATACATTATAAAAAATTATATTTAAATATACAATTATATTTAGATATATAAATATATATATATAAATATATAGACATATAAATATATAAGTAAATATGTATAAAATTTACATCTAAATATTCAATATATAGATATATTTAAAAAATGTATTTAAAAATGATTTTATAAATTTATATAATTATATGAATAAATATATAAACAATAACAAATCATGTATATATATAAATAGATATATCATAAAATATTAATAAAATCTTTATGGTGTTGTGTTAATGGAATTAGGCCAAGAAGGAAGAGGTTAGGGGTACGATATCAAGTGCAATCCAAGATGAAATGAATGAAAAGTGCTGTAAAGAAGGGTAAAGAATGTTGATGGGATGGGGGCTCATGTTAGGATGCAGGGTGGGTTTGTGGTGTGAAGATAGCATTGATAGGGGTGAGAGCACTGATGAAATGGGTGGGATAAATGATTTTTTGAATTGTATCAACTCTAAATAAAATAGCTGATAAAGTCCACCTTTATAATCACTTTTGATAGGATTTATAAAATTCATGTTTGTATGGCCACTGAAATTGTCAATATTTTTTTATCATTGACAATGATCTTTCTATTGATTTTAAATGTTTGATCTGTAGCACTGTTTTAGGGACCCAACCTCAAATATTATATATTCTAGTGATTTTAAAAATGAATTTTATTTCTTTCTTTCCCAAAGATTTTTTAGGTTTAGATTTTTAGATAATTACAATAAACCACTACATATTAAACCCTTATATTATAAGTGGACACTTATACAAAATATCAATTTTTCATAAAACAAAAGCCTTTAAAATAAATTTTGTTTTCTCTTTATGAAAAATATTCACAATTTTCCCCTTGAACACATCCTTTTATCTAGTCCCCCTTAAATCCTAATTTTTTTTAAAACATTGTATGATCATAAAATATTATTAAGTGACATGCGATAATATAAAAATTCAGTTGAGTGAAAATCCATAAAAACATTTTCCTAAAAACATAACTTTTTTTTTTCAGAAAAAGGAATCATATTTTTAAAAATATCAATATATTTTATTTTGTAAATCAATATATTTTCTAGAAAACTCATTAGAAAGAATATAAAATACAATTATGTAACTTGGGAGATCATTTTCTACATCTCACTTACAAATGGAGTAACCAATATAGTAAACCTCCAACTTTGAAGTATCCAATGCATTGGAGGTTGTAACATAACCACCTGTCCTTAGTTTATCATGGAACCACCCGTCATTGGTTTATCACGCCACCAAAATTCATTAATTTATCACATAAATAATCTTCACTGTTTTATTACGTAATCTCCCATCATCATAAAAAATTCCTAATAACCCTAACATAAACATAAACCATGAAATATTTCATCATAAAAGAACTCTTTCAAGAAAATGAACTTTTCATTTTGAAATCACCCATCTTGAAAATCCATTCATGTAAAATGGAAATAATTTTATTTAAAAGTAACCATATAAACTTTTAATTTAATATTCGAAATATTAAATCATGAAATCAAAAAATTCCTTTCATGCCATATATGTAATAAAAACATTCTTTTTGAAGAAGGAACTTTAAAAGATGATTTTTTTAAGGAATGTCCCTTACAAATATCATATCATTGAAGTGATAATTAATTGAATAAATTGATTATGTGTATTAAATTTAAATCCACATAAATAAATTGTATATAAAACTTAAGATACTAAAAATTCATTTCATGCATAATATTATCATGACATAATCAAGAAGTAGACGTTTAACCCAAAGAATGGAAATTGGGATGAGAATACCCTTACACTTTTTAATCAGTGGAATCGTATGTACTATGAAAGTAATAATAATCAAATGAAATATTTAATACCATGATGATACTTAGATTAATGATATGATGTATTAAATGGTAGTATATGCACCACACAACAAGAATTAGTGGTGAATAAGGAATACATCTCACTAAAATAAAAGTGAAATGAGAAACCCACACCCCACACTTCCCTTTAGTTTTTCATGCTTTAACCTCTGATATAATGGTTTGGATAAATTTATTAACTCATTATAAAACTATATTCATATTTATAATACCTTATTTTATGATTTTATAACATTTAATGATCCATTAATTAATAATATTTCATTATTTTCATGGTTTTAGGTGTGTTCATTTCATGGTTTCATGATTGGGTCATTGTGTATAATTATGGATGTTCTTGTAAAATGGAATTAAAACTCTTAAATTGGAATGAAATAGTATTAATGAACTTAAAAAATTATTCATAGCCCCAAATATCATTTTTATTTTTTGTATGAAGATGATTCATTTGATAAAATGTTAATGATAAATCACCATTGAAAAAAATCATATACCAATGGTTTGGAACCATTTGTATAGGTCCTAAAAACATTGGTATAGGCTATACCAATGGTTTGGGTGGTCATTGTATTATATAGTGTTGGTATAAACCTTTAAAAATGGTTTTTAAAAGACGTTGCTATAGGTGGGATATACCAATGGTTTCCAAACCTTTGGTATATATATTTTTAAAAAAACCCTCGCACTGTCTTGATCCCTAGACCTTCGATTTATATCTCAACGACCTGACCACTAAGCTACAATATTTTTTTTGGAACATAATATGAAATATATATATATTTATATGTATAAGTAATTTAATTTTTTTATGTATTCAATTTTATTTGAAAAAATAATCCATTAAAAATAAAAATACCTATACCAATGATTTTTCAAACCATTTGTATAGACCTATACCAACAGTTTGTAAAATTGTTGGTTTATGTATTTTGATTTTTGGGACATATAAAAATTATTTTTTCAAAATAATTGGAATAGTTTATTTAAATGGAGGCTATACCAATGGTTTTTTTCAAAATATTGGAATATCCATCACTTATACCAACAATTTCAGAAAAAACTATTTGTATATGGTCATTTTATTGAATCTATACCAATGGTTTTGGAAAACTCATTGTTATAGGATCATATTAAGGTACCTATACCAATAGTTTTGGCCAAACCATTAGTATAGGTTCATTTTATATTACCTATACCAACGGTTTGGCCAAAACAATCGGTATAGTTCTATTGATATAGGTCCAGTTTTTAGTAGTGAATGTTTAGTTTTTTCGGCAGTTTTTCCGAACACCATGAACTAGTATCATTTTATTTAATATTATGAGTAGATATTAGTTAAAAACATTAAATAGGTTATAATTTAACTTTAAAATATTATTTAACCATAATTATAATTTTATGACCAGCCATGAAGGCAGTAATGGAAAATGAAAAATCATTATTCATGGAGATGGTTAACCGCCATAATTTGAACAATAGTTTAGTTTATTTGAATATGAGGAAATTAGAAATTAAATGGATATGATATATTCCATTAGAAACATAAAAATCATGTATTTTCATTGTTATAGAGTTATCATACCTTGATTTATGAAGGAAGTGAGGAGAAATTAAATGAAGAAACCTAATTAAGAGAGGTGTTTTGATAAAATTAACTCTTGAATATTCCCTCCTCGAGGGACCCCTTGAAAACCTTGGATTAAAACTTTTAGTGAAACCAGAAGAAATTGAACATGGTTAGAGTGAGGAAGATATGTTTTTGAAGATATTAAAGTAGATTCGTGGATTTTGAGGATTAATGGTGTGGTGAGGGGTTGTATTTATACTTAAGGAGGGGTGGTTTTAATTAAATAATGATTATTTTACATTTAAATCCAACCACACTGAAGTGACATTAATTTACATGAAATTTTGAGATAATTAATGTTTTAAAGGCCTGTTAGGGTTGGTCAATATGTCATACGTCCATTAAATTTTGTGGTTTTTTGGTATTATAAGCCTTTACCTTTTAGCTTTATCACATTTCATTATTTTCCTTATACAGCTGTAAATATTTCTTTTTACCATAATACAATTTTGATGCCTAAAAATGAAATTTACCCTATTAATTTTTTTTAACTTATTATTCTAAATATGGAATCCATTTTACAAAATTTTATTCACAAAATTTTAATAATTTTATTTAAAATTAATCTCGTAGACATAACAGGAAGACGAGTTTCAAAAATGAAAAAGTTCAAAAGTTCAATTGTTTTTATATCAAATTTAAGTGTAACATTGGTTCCAATGACCTAAATTGGATTTATTTATGAATAATTTAACTAAATATTCTTTAAAATGAATTTAACATATAATTTAACTATATAAATAAATTTGATGAAAATGTTGTTTTCAATTAAAATTCTATATTTTTCATTGTTCTTCAAAAAATGAAACATCTCTAAAAAATACCAAAATTTAACACTTTGATAAGGTTGATATTAAGATTTAAAAAATGATTTTTTTTAAAAATAAAATTTATAAAATTTTATTTTTAAAACAAGAACGTCATCAAAATGTGACAAACTGCCTTTAGAAAAAATATAGCTTTTTATGCTTAAAATGAAATTTATTCGTATTTTAAGCATGTAAAACAAGTTTTACTAATTTAAAAAAAATTATTGAATATATAACATATAAATTGTATGAATATGTTTCACTAATAGTCATTAATTTAATTTATTAAGATAAAATTTCATTGCGGGTATAAAAATATTTTTTTTATATAAAACACATCCTTTATATTCAATTAGTTTTTATTTTAATTTATAATTAAATTGTAACTAGTGAATTATTTTTATAAAAAATTCTAAAATATATTTTCATAATTTAGTAAATCTCATTCAGTCCCACCATTCCAATGGATAGGTGCTAATTATCACATTAAAATAATATTATTTAGCTGTTTGTTTAAGCTCTATATGATGTATCTTGTATGATTTTGGACATAGTGTTTCATTTTAAAATATCATGACATTATGTTATCCCCCCCATTGATAAATTTTATACTAACAATTTGAACTTGAGAATGAAATACTAGTGTTTTTACTTTTGAAAATACCTTTTTAGAATTCACACTTCATAAAAAGGATAAATAAAACATCATTTTGAAAAGAGAGAAAGGAATGTATGAAGGTCACCTGAGATAACACATTCTAGGTTTCCATGTATAAAAACATATACATGGAAGTGAAAAATAACTCTCAAGGAAAAATCTAAATTGATATATAACATGATCATGTGAAATTTAACCCTCATAAAACCATAAATATTTGATTAGTCAAAAGGCCATCGATAAAAGTAAATGGATAACTCTTTTATTTCAAAATAAATTTTCTAAAATTGAGGAATTATTATACTACATATTTTTATAACATAAGGAAACATACTTAATTGATAAGTATAATTTCATCCTTTAATCAATTTCCACCATAATCCCATCTTTTCTGCAAATTATGAGTATTAAAGATAAATTTTCATACATGAAGCATAATAATCAAATCCTATAGATCCAAAAATCCATAAAAGTATAACTATGTTTTCCTAATGTCATTATGAATTAACCAAAACAAAAAAGGTTAGGACATGATAATTTAATTCTCAAAAAATAATAAACCATTATATGAAAAAAAACAACTTTAAATTCTGAAATTCTATAGTAAAACCCAAAATTTAAGCATAGATCATTCCATAAATAACTTTCCATAAAATTCTTCATATTATTCTTGAATAAAATTGAAACCCAAATATTTGAAGGAGTTTAACACATAGTCTTCCAGGATAAATTTAATATTTTAAAAAAATATCAATCACTACTAAATTCTCATACCATAATTAATCTCCCAAATCAGATAATCTCCAAGATATGCTAACTAATTCCATAAATAACCTAAATCACCAAAAAAAAAATATATTCATCCAAAATAAAATTCACCCTTTATTTTTGAAATAAAACCCTTTTTTATTCTATTTACCTTAATTATATAAGGTTCCAAAAATAGTGAATGTATTATAAAATAACATTAATCAATCAATCACTAAATCATTTTTTTAATCCCATGATTATATATAAGATAACAAATATGCTCCCAAAAAGAATTTTTTCATCAATAAAATCCTTTATCTAAACACAAAAATATCATACAAAACAGTATATCATATAGGCCAGTGGTGGGTGGAGTATCCTTTTCACCCATCGGATGTGGGTTCAATTCATGTGGCCTTGTTAGAGGTGATGGGTTGTCACCCATCCTGTGGGTTTTACTTTTTAGAAAACTACAATATTATAATCCTTATAATATTCTAGATATTTAATTAATATCCTCCAAAATAACCTTAATATATTTATCCTCAAAGGTTATCTCATACCTTTCATTTTTCATCCCAAAGTAATAACCTATAATTACCTAAAATTTAGAGATCTTATAAACCAAAAATATTGCCAATACCTTTAAATTTATGTCTACTAAAATTAAATGAATTTTTCCTTAAATAAAATTTTTCATATCATAAAATTAAGGGTAACATGTACCTTAAATATTATCCCCTTTCCACCACTTATCAAAGTTATCGATTCCATCTAACATATGTTTCCAAATATATGAAAAAAAACTACCATTGGAAAACCCATAGGAATTTCATGATTCCTGTAATATGTATCAAATAAAACTATATCATAAATATAAAAAATCAATACATAAACACATACTTTATTCAACTTCCTTCTTAAACCATTAACCAATATTTTTAGAATTATTCCATAATACTTTATACCTATAATCAAATATATGAATTACATCCTTATGATTCATCAATATCATCCCAAAAACACTACATAATATTTACATATGTAAATAATTCATACCTTAAATCAAAAAATCATAATTTCTTTTATATCCCCATTAAATAAAAAGTAATATAAAAAAATTATTTGCGTAGGAAATTAATTTCGGGATATCACTTGGAATAATTACTGGGGAAAATATCCTTTCTATTTTGAAAATTATTTTTTAAATAAAATTAAATTATAAATGAAATAATTTTATTTTAAAACAATCGTGTAATTTTTTAAAGGAATATTTAAGTAATTATGGAATCATGATGGTGGGAAATACTTTCATTTTGTATAAGTTAAAAAATAATACTTCTGTACTTTTTTAGATAAGTCATAAAGAATATATTTGAGAAAATGACAAAAATGGTCCTTTCAACACATTTTGTAAAAACTAAAACATGAGTAAAAATGATATTAAACATTTTTAATAAAACAATGAAATGTTTTTTTGAAATTTTTTTAGGAAACATGTACATGGAAGAAAATAATAATTTTAAGGGAAATTTTATAAAGATAATTTTTTAAAGAAAATAAATTATAAAAAATAAAATTATTGACATGATCATTTATCAAATTAAAAATATGACCCATAAAATTTTTGGGGAAAATAAAAGGTGTTATATAAGTCAAACAGTTTCTTACAAGTGATTTGAATACTCATAAAGCTATCTAAAACATTTGAATTTGTTTTTGCAATAATAGTGATAATCAAATCATATGTAATGTATAAGAATGTTGTTAAAGATTTATTTCCTTTCCTATTGATAAATTATACTTAATCTATAGAAAATAACATCATTAAAACATGAAATGAATTGTTATATTATAAAATGAAAATGTTACTTTTAAATATTATATCCATAAAAATTCTAAAATACTTCAACCTTAAAATACTTGATACCTAAATTGACTACCTTTCTAAATGAAATCTCAAAAAACATCATTAATATTCTAGAAATCCATCACTTTAAACATCTAGAAGGATGTATAACCCTTCGAAAATATAATCACCTTTAAACTTGTAAACCCAATGTGATATTCAGGACTATTAAGAAACCATTCTAATCTCTAATGTTATCTAAAACCTTCTATGATTCCAACTATAAGAACCCAACCTTAAACACTACATATTTAACTAATTTAAAACTAGAATTCACATTATTACATTCAAAATAATATTTTTGGTTTTGAGTTTTAGAGAAATTTTAATAACCCTTATATATTAAACCAATACATTACAAGTGGAAACTTATACACAGTATCCATTTTTTCATAAATAAAGCCTTTAAAATAAAACATGTTTTATCTTAATGAAAAGTATTCACAATTTTCCCCTTGATCTCATCCTTGTCTCTAGTCCCCCTTAAATCCCATGAAAAAAAATTTAAAACATGGTATGATCACAAAATCTTAGTAAAGAACATATAAGAATAGAAAACATTATTCCAACAAAAATCCATGAAAAATCATTAAATTAAACCTTTTATTTAGAAAAAGGAATCATATTTTCAGAAAGACCAATTTCTCACCTTTTGAAAAGAAATATTTTCACGAAAACTAATTAGAAAACATCTAAAATATAAGTAAGTAACTTGTGAAATCATTTTCTATATCACTCTAACAAATGGAGTAACCAGTATGGTCAAACTCGAACTTTGGAGTACCTAATGCATTAGAGGCTGTAATGTAAATACCCATCCTTGATTTATCATTAAGAAACCCATAATGGGTGTATCATATAACCACCCATCATTGGATTATCAAATTGTTGAGGCCCTCTAAATGAGAATTTGAAAATTTAAGAAGGAATAAATACCTAAATATGGGTAAGATCTTTACTATAAAGAAAACGAAAAAGAAGGTGGAAAAAATCACGTGAATCGTGCAAACCTCCAAGATACATGTGATCGCATAAACTATAGAAGATCCTTTGGATCCAATTTTGAAAAGTCCTGCTCTTGTGAAATCACCCTGGGAAGTTGTTGGTCATGTGGTGATATCCGTACAAATACTCGTAATTCATACACTTTTCAGGTAGAAGACACCTGACAAACAATCTAAAAATACTTGGAAAATTTGAGAAAAAATATCTAAAATGTGGGAACCTCTTGCGGTTGTGAATATTATGTGGTGAATCACCTATATCTAGAGTTATTATCTTTGACAACACTCATAAAACCTCACGATATCACCAATAATTGTAAAATAAGAAAAGGAAATAAAAAGGGAAAAGGGTATTGTAACATCCCAGGTAAAAAAAGAATAATACATTTTCATACTTATTAATATTTGAGAATTTAATATTAATTTTACTTTAAAGGTGTTTCTATGTTCGATAGCGTACCCGATACGCAACAAAGAGTTTCTTTGAAATCTTATGTTGCACACTAGTAATAAAACAATATTATTTTAAATGGTAGTTAACATGTAGCCGTTGAATTGGCGGGAATGAATAGAAATAACTAAAATATTATTATATATGTTTTTTTAAATGTTTCTACATTTATCCAATAAAATATAAAGGCTTAAAATACGAAAAGAATTCAATTTTAGGCATATATACTCTAACATTCACAAAAGGTCGACTTATTGCCTTTTGATGGAGAACCGTCTATAAATATAGTTTTGGTCACTCTTATACATTCTATTGGACCAAATAAAATTCTTCTTTAGAATTGGAACATCAAAATTTACTTTGTGTAAATTTTTGGTATTTTTCTGATAAAGTTCATTTTTAATGAATAGTGAAAATTTTTGTATTTTAATTCAAAACCTCTTTTTAATCTAATTTATTTACATGATTAGATTATCTTTTTAATTGGTTTTAAAGTAAAATTAGAATATATTTTTACCATTTAATCCAATAGTGGTCATTGGAATTAATTTCACTTTGAAATTGGACTTAAACTAGTGTCAATCTTTTGATACTTATTATTTCATAAAAACACACTATTCGCTCTGACAGCGGGAATTAATTATTGAATTAATTAATGAAACTTATATGTTTTGAATTTTTTAAAATAGACATAATTTTATTATTCGGACTACCAAATATATATTAGGGTGAATTTTTTGTATTTTTCTGAAAAACTTCAATTTTTGATGAATAGTGAAACCACTAAGTGGTACTTAAAAAAACTGATTTTTCATTTAAATGGAATTTTATCACCTCTGTGTTTTGAATTTCAAAAATAAGACATAAATGGTTGTCATTAAGAAGTAAAATGTGGTTCAATGGGATTAAAATAATTTTTTGGTGAATAGTAACTTTTAAGTTTTTAATCGCGATTAGAGGTAATTAGTGTAGATTAAGGTAAAAATAATGTTTTAATAACATGAAATGACCTAGAAACATGTTCTACCCATATTTGATGTGTCATGGAAGACCAAGAAAATCCATGGGTAAACTTGGGGACCCCATGGAGCCGCTTTGGTAGGAAAATGACATTAATATCTGTTTATTTAAAGTTAAAATAAAAATGTCACAAACATGAGTTGTTTTACTAAAACAATTTTTAAATGGGGTTATACAAGTCAGATTTTTGACTATTAATATTCATTGGAAATCTAAAAAGATTTCTTACATCATGATATTTGTTTTATAATTTTTTGACATTAAATAAATTAAATTATTTATGACACCATGATGATGTAGTGATTATTTCATTATTTAACGATTTAAATAAAATGAAAAGATGATGTAAAATCTAAGACCTACACATGTCAAAAACCTATTTTATGGGCGTATTTTGAACTTTTATCACCTTATCCTCTAAATATATAATTTTGGGACCCTTTTATCTGAAAATCATTTTTTAATAAAGTAACCTTTTATAACTTTCCAAGAGTGCCCCTCCTCTCCTCTTATAAAAGGCCCCAACCTCTACCACCTTACCCACACTTCCAAAGCCTTTGGATCGGCCAACCCCTACCCATTTTGTCTCTCCACATCCCTATATTACTCCTATAGGCCTCACTTTGGGCAGAAGTCTTCCCAATTAAGCCTTTGAGCTCAAATCAAAAAGAGTTACCCGTTTTAAAGGTAGTGTTTTATCTTGTGTTCTTATGTTTTATTTTGCTTCTCCAACCCCATAAACTCTTTTTATTCATTTATTTTGTAACAACACCAGTATCCTCAATATAATAGGATTTTTTTATAAGAATTAGTCAAGATACACTTACACACACCTACATCTAATGGTTAAAGAACATACCGTTTCCGTGGATGGTGAATTTCTGCCTCAGAAAACGATGATTGTTCAACACTTATATAACACCTTCAAAGGTGGATATTAAGATGTCACTATATTTATATATGATATATAATATTTTTATGTTTTCCTTAAGCTTATTTATTTTTCATTTATGTCATACCTTTATGGTATCCATTATGGGTAAACGTGATATCTTCATTTTTGGAAGCGCGGACTACCACCCCCTTAAAGTGATTTGATTCGTTAATGCCATATGTGGGACGTATAAATGATGGAATTAAAGTTATTATATATGATTTTATACTGGAATTATAATATACCTTTATATCATTATTATTTCATTCCATTAAAGTATGAGATAGAAATGAAAGTAGCTTTTATGCGTACGTACGGCTTACCGTCTCCATGAACGGTGCATTTCATTTCTTATCCCCAAATGTAATGTACTATTATAAGTACATATATATAATGGATATATATGATGTATGTTACATCTAAATGATTAATATAATTCTGGAATTAAAATATACATATCTCTCATTTAGTTTTAATTCCATTAATATGACATAGAAATGAAAGTAACATTCATGCGTACGTACGGCTTACCGTCTCCATGAACGGTGCATTTAATTTCTTACCTCTAAATGATTATGTAATATTATAAATAAATGTATATGCTGGATATATATGATATATATGATATCCAAATCATGAATATCATTCTGGATATAATGAAACTTTGACCACACGAACAACATGTAATTGTAAGAAGTCCACTTTCGACTTAAGAACCAAATATCGACAAAACAAACATTATTAACTTAAATAATTACATAATATTCACAACCTTTAAATAAGTGATATAAAAGGAATAATGAACTTGAAAAAGGTTCTTATGAAAGTATAAATTAATTCAATTTTATTATTCAGGATGTTAAAGAACGATCGAGTCAAGTCGGACTCAAGGTATGGGACTTCATCTCAATCTCCTTTCATTGAGGCATATTTCATTTTATACACAACTTTATTTTATAAGGTGTATAAAACCCTTTGACTTTTACTTTTATACAAAAGGAATCTTTTTCTACGAAGCGTTTTACAAAATGACAAAAAGGAATGTTTCTTTTAACGTATGCGGTGAAAATGACCTTTTCCGCCGCCGTGAGTATTATTTGGTCTTTGGCTTCCTCAACAAGCCAAAATGTTTTTAAAATGAAATAAATATTATATAATCTTTTATGTATTTTGGTATTAAAAATGGTTTTTATAATGGATTTGTTATGTCAATATATTTTAGTAATATATTGTGATCAAAGTGTGGAAATGTTTTCTTTCCCTTATATTTGTTTTATGTCTTATGATTTTATAATGGTACTTGGACATTTGATGGGTGGTTACATGATAAACCGTATGATGGGTGGTTCCATGAATACCAGGACTGGTGGTTACGTTATAACCTCCAATGCATTGGTTATGGAAGTCGGCCGTATGGTTATTCCATTAAGTGATATGTGTGGAAGTCGACCGTATGGTCATTCTATTTAAGTATGATTATATCCCAAGTTACCTTTATATGTTATGTGATCTTTATATGGGTTTTATGGTAATATTTGGGTTACAAAAGGGTATGTAATGATATTTTATTTCAGTGAAGAGTTTTTACTACTTCATAAAGGTGAAAAGTATTACTTTGATAAAGTATACATGGTTTACTTGTTGATTTGAAAAACTAACAGTTTTCATTCATTATGTATCCCTTACTGATCTTTTTATGCTCACACCAAGTTTTTTGAAATGTTTTTCACAGGACTTAATGTGGAATAGGGTCAAGGATGAGATCAAGGGAAAGTCATGCTATCTAAAACATGGAACTAGACATGTTTCCTTTTAAGAGTTTTTATTTTATGGAAACTTAGTATAAGTTTCTACTTTGTAATCTTTTGAGATGTAGTAGTTATTTCCTAATTCTCTAAAACTCTAAACCGTGAAAAGATCATCAATGTGAATTATTAATTTAATTCAATATTAAGTAAGGTTTAAGGCCGAGGCCTTATAGTTGGTATTAGAGGTCGGTTTAGACAACTTTAGGAGTTAGAAAATTGTTAAATTATAAATTAATTTATGGTATGATTGAAATGATATAGCATTTAAAGATTACCATGTTGCTTCACCTAAGGTATTTCAGTGTTAAGAATGGTTTTTCATAGAGGAAACATAGAATCTTTTTTGGGAAGGCATGTTGAGGGAAATGATCTTCCAAATCAGCATACTGAGATGGTCAGAATCATAATTGAGCAGTTTACTACAGTGATGGCTCAGTTGAATCAGGTGATAAATGGTGGTTGTGTTATTGATGATATTTTGGTGTTTTCTAAAATTAAATATAAGCATGAAATTAATTTAAGGTTTATCTTGAAAACCTTAAAATAAAAGAAACTGTATGGAAAATTCAGCAAGTGTGAGTTTTGGTTGCAACAAATTTCTTTCCTTGGTCACATTGTTTCAAAAAATGGCAGAACTGTTGATCCAGCTAAAACAAAAGTTGTTGAAGAATGGCCAAGACCCACAAATGTAACCAAGATCCGTAGTTTTCTTGGTTTGGTAGGTTACTACCGAAGGTTTTTTGAAAAAATTTCATGGTTATCTAGTCCAATGACTAAGCTAACTTGGAAGGGTGTTAAGTTTATCTGGACAAAAGAATGTGATGATTTTTTTTCAGAAGTTGAAAAGAATATTGGTGAATGATCCAGTTTTGGAACTTCCTTCCAGGAATGGCGAGTTTCTTATATAACGTGAAGCTTCATTGAAGGGACATGGTTGTGTCCTTATGCATAATGATCAGGTAATTGCATATGATTCAAGGTAGTTGAAAACTCATGAGATAAATTACCCTACACATGACTTGGAATTAGCTGTTGTTGTTTTTTCTCTAAAAATTTGGAGGCATCATTTGTATGGAGTAAAGTGTGAAATATATACTCATCACAAAAGGTTAAAGTATATATTCTCTCAGAAAGAATTGAACATGAGACAGAGGAGATGGATAGAATTAATCAAGTATTATGATTGTACAATTCATTACCATCTGGGAAAAGAAAATAAAGTGGCTGATGCTTTGAGTCGAAAAAGTAATGCTTCACTAACCATGCTAATTTTAGAACGAGATCCTTTGGTTTTTGATTTGATGAACTTTGTCATAGAAGTTGTTGGTGCAAGAAGTTCTTCTGTTTTGTTTCAGGTATCAATGAGATCATCCCTATCAGACAGAATTAAGCAAGCACAGAAGAAAGATAGTGGGTTGCAGAAAAAGGTAAAGTTGGTTCAGAAGGGTAATTTGCCTGAATATAACATTGATAATGATTGTGTTTTGAGGTTTGGGAAGATATTAGGTGTTCCTGGTGATTCACAGTTGAATAATGAGTTGTTATGTGAGGCTCATTGTTCCCCATTTTTAGTTCATCCTGGCAGTACTAAGATGTACAGAGATCTGCGGGAGTATTACTGGTGGGATGTAATGAAAAGAGATATTGTTGATTTTACTGTGAAGTGTTTGACTTGTCAGTAGGTTAAAGCAGAGCGGCAGTTACCGAAAGGGATGCTTCAGCCTTTACCAGTGCCAGAGTAGAAATGGGAAAATATATCCATGGACTTTGTTGTGGGATTACAGAAGACATGTCGAGGTTTACTTCTAATTTTTGGAAGGGCCTTCAAAAGTCATTGGGTACTGAATTAAATTTTAGTACAGATTTTCATCCTCAATCAGATGGGCAGTCAGAATGAACAATTCAGACTTTGGAGGATATGCTACGTGCTTGTTCGATGGATTATCAGGGAAGTTGGGACCAACATCTTTCATTGGTTGAGTTTTCATATAATAACAGTTTTCATTCCAGTATACAGATGTATCCATTTGTGGCATTATATGGGAAGCGGTGTCGAACTCCAGCTTTTTGGGATGAAGTGGGTGAAAGGAAGATTATGGGACCAGAATTGGTAGAAGATATGGTAGAAAAGGATCAGTTGATTCAGAAACACATGAGAATAGCTCAGAGCAGATAGAAAAGTTATGCGGATAACCGGAGGAAGGATCTATCTTTTGAGGTAGGTGATCATGTTTTTCTCAAAGTTTCACCGTGGAAAAGTGTGGTGCGATTTGGTAAGAAATGAAATATGAGTCCAAGGTTCATTAGACCATATGAAATTTTAGAGAGAGTTGGATCAGTTGCATACAGAGTGGAATTACCTTCGATTTTATCTCAGGTACACAATGTTTTTCATCTTTCAATGTTGAGAAAGTATATGCCTGATCCATCTCATGTTTTGAGCCCAGAGGTAGTTCAGTTGGAATAGAATCTCTCTTATAAAGAATAACCAGTCCAAATTCTTGACCGAAGAGAGAAAGTGTTGCAAAATAAGGTAATTCACCAGGTAAAATTTTTGTGGAAAAACCATATGGTTGAAGAGGAAACATGGGAATCTGAAAATTCTATGAGGGATAAATACCCCCACTTATTTTGATAAGTGAATAAAATTGCGAGGACGCAATTCCCAGAAGGGGGGAAGGATGTAACATCCAAGGTAAATAAAGAATAATACATTTTCATATTTATTAATATTTGAGAATTGCATATTAATTTTACTTTAAAGGGGTTTCTATGTTCGATAGCGTACCCAATACGCAACAAAGAGTTTCTTTGAAATCTTACGTTGCACACTAGTAATAAAACAATATTATTTTAAATGGTAGTTAACACGTAGTCGTTTTATTGGTGGGAATGAATAGAAATAACTATAATATGATTATATATGTTTTTTTAAATGTTTCTAAATTTATCCAATAAAAGATAAAGTCTTAAAATATGAAAATAATTCAATTTTAGGCATATATACTCTAACATTCACAAAATGTCGACTTATCGCCTTTTGATGGAGAACCGTCTATAAATATTGTTTTGGTCACTCTTATACATTCTATTGGACCAAATAAAATTCTTCTTTAGAATCGGGACATCAAAATTTACTTTGTGTAAATTTTCGTATTTTTCCGATAAAGTTCATTTTATAATGAATAGTGAAAAATGTTGTATTTTAATTCAAAACCTCTTTTTAATCTAATTTATTTACGTGATTAGATTATCTTCTGAATTGGTTTTAAAGTTCAATTAGAATATATTTTTACCATTTAATACAATAGTGGTTGTTGGAATTATTTTCACTTTGAAATTAGACTTAAACTAGTGTCAATCTATTGATACTTATTGTTTCATAAAAACACGCTATTCGCTCTGACAGCGGGAATTAATTATTGAATTAATTAATTCAACTTATATGTTTTGAATTTTGTAAAATAGACATCATTTTTGTATTCGGAATATCAAATATAGCTTAGGGTGAATTTTTGGTATTTTTCTGAAAAACTTCAATTTTTTATGAATAGTGAAACCACTAAGTGGTACTTAAAAAAACTGATTTTTCATTTAAATGAAATTTTACCACCTCTGTGTTTTGAATTTCAAAAATCCAACATACATGGTTGTCATTAATAAGTAAAATGTGGTTCAATGGGATTAAAATAGTTTTTTTGTGAATAGTAACTTTTATGTTTTTAATCGCGATTAGTGGTAATTAGTATAGTTTAAGGTAAAAATAATATTCTAATAATATGAAATGACCTAGACAAATGTCCTAACCTTATTGGATGTGTCATGGCCAACAAAGACAATCCATGGGTCAACTTGGGGACCCCATGTAGCCACTTTGGTAGGAAAATGACATTAATATCTTTTTATTTAAAGTTAAAATAAAAATGTCACAAACATGAGTTTTTTTACTAAAACAATTTTTAAATGGGGTTATAAAAGTCAGATTTTTGACTATAAATATTAATTAGAAATCTAAAAATATTTACTACATCATGGTATTTGTTTTATAAATTTTAGACATTAAATAAATTAAATTATTTATGACACGATGATGATGCAGCGATTACCTCGTTATTTAACGATTTAAATAAAATGAAAAGATAATGTAAAATCTAAGACCTACACATGTCAAAAACCTATTGAATGGATGGATTTAGAACTATTATCACCTTATACTCTAAATATATAATTTTGGGACCATTTTTATCTGAAAATCATTCTATAATAAAGTAACCTTTTATAACTTTCCAAGAGTGCCCCTCCTCTCATCTTATAAAAGGCCCCCACCTCTACCACCTTACCCACACTTACAGAGCATTTTTCTCGGCCAAACCCTGATCATTTTTTCTCTCCACATCCCTCTATTACTCCTAGAAGCCTCATAGTGGGCATGATTCTTCCCAAGGAAGCCTTTGAGCTCAAATCAAAAAGAGTTACCCGTGTTAAAGGTAGTGTTTTATCTTGTGTTCTTATGTTTTATTTTGCTTCTCCAACCCCCTAAACTCTTTTTATTAATTTATTTTGTAACAACAACAGTATCATCAGTATACTAGGATGTTTTTATAAGAATTAGTCGAGCTACACTTACACACACCTACATCTAATGGTTAAAGAACATACTGTTTCTGTGGATGGTGAATTTCTGCCTCACGAAACGATGATTGTTCAACACTCATATAACACCTTAAAAGGTGGCCATTAAGATGTAACTATATTTATATATGATATATAATATGTTTATGTTTTCCTTAATCTTCTGTATTTTTCATTTATGTCATACCTTTATGGTATCCATTTTGGGTAAACGCGATATCTTCATTTTAGGAAGTGCGGACTACCGCCCCCTCAAAGTGATTTGATTCGTTAATGCCATATGTGGGACGTATAAAGGATGGATTTAAATTTATTATATATGATGTTATACTGGAATTATAATATACCTTTATATCATTATTATTTCATTCCATTAAAGAATGAGATAGAAATGAAAGTAGCGTTCATACGTACGTACGGCTTACCGTCTCCATGAACGGTGCATTTCATTTCTTATCCCCAAATGTAATGTACTATTATAAGTAAATATATATAATGGATATATATGATGTATGTTACATCTAAATGATTAATTTAATTCTGTAATTAAAATATACATATCTCTCATTTAGTTTTAATTCCATTAATATGACATAGAAATGAAAGTAGCGTTCATGCGTACGTACGGCTTACCGTCTCCATGAACGGTGAATTTCATTTCTTACCTCTAAATGATTATGTAATATTATAAATACATGTATATTTTGGATATATATGATATATATGATATCCAAATCATGAATATCATTCTGAATATAATGAACCTTTGACCACACGAACAACATGTAATTGTAAGAAGTCCACTTTCGACTTAAGGACCAAATATCGACAAAAAAAACATTATTAACTTAAATAATTACATAATGTTCATAACATGGTAATAAGTGATATAAAAGTAATAATGAACTTGAAAAAGGTTCTTAATAAAGTATAAATTAACTCAAGTTTATTATTCAGTACGTTAAAGAATGATTGAGTCAAGTCAGACCCGAGGTAAGGGACTTCGTCTCAATCTCCTTTAATTGAGGAATATTTCGTTTTATACACAACATTATTTTATACGGTGTATAAACCCCTTTTACTTTTAATTTTATACAAAAGGAATCTTTTTCTACGAATCGTTTTACAAAACGACAAAAAGGAATGTTTCTTTTAACGTACGCGGTGACAACGACCTTTTCCGCCGCCGTGAGTATTATTTGGTCTTTGGCTTCCTCAAAAAGCCATAATGTTTTTGAAATGAAATAAATACCATATACTCTTTTATGTATTTTGGTATTAAAAATGGTTTTTATAATGGATTTGTTATGTCAATATATTTGAGTGATATATTGTGATCAAAGTGTGGAAATGTTTTCTTTCCATTATATTTGTTTTATGTCTTATGATTTTGTAATGGTACTTGGACATTTGAAGGGTGGTTACGTGATAAACCATATGACGGGTGGTGCCGTGAATACCAGGATGGGTGGTTACGTTATAAACTCCAATTCATTGGGTATGGAAGTCGGTCGTATGGCTATTCCATTAAGTGATATGTGTGGAAGTCGACCGTATGGTTATTCCATTTAAGTATGTTCATGTCCCAAGTTACCTTTATATGTTATGTGATCTTTATATGGGTTTTATGGTAATCTTTGGGTTACAAAAGCGTAAGTAATGATCTTTTATTTCAGGGAAGAGTTTTTACTACTTCATAATGGTGAAAAGTATTACTTTGATAAAGTATACATGGTTTACTTGTTGTTTTGAAAAACTAACAGTTTTCATTCATTGTGTTTCCCTTATTGAGCTTTATATGCTCAACCCAAGTTTTTTGAAATGTTTTTCATAGGAATTAATGTATAATAGGGTCAAGGATGGGATCAAGGGAAAGTCATGCCATCTAAAACATGTAACTAGACATGTTTCCTTTTAAGAGTTTTTATTTTATGGAAACTTAGTAGAAGTTTATACTTTGTAATCTTTTTAGATGTAATAGTTATGTCCTAATTCTCTAAAACTCTAAACCGTGAAAAGATCCTCAATGTGAATTATTCATTTAATTCAATATTAAGTAAGGTTTAAGTTCGGGGCCTTATAGGTATAGCCCTATCGTGGTTGTAAAATTCTTGAGATGCACCCAAGCAGTTCATGAGATACTAAAATCTCATGGAGACATGTTTGCCTCACCACATGAAATCCCCCTGGTATATCACCCTTTTCACGCAAAAGGATTCAGACATATCTAGGTGGTCTTGCACTCCCCCTTTGGCTCCAAGAATAAGCATAAGTATTTTTCCGTGATAATGTGTGTGCATCACCATGAGAACTTTTTTTGGTCACTGGACGCATCACTGAAAGGGAGAATGGTTATCTTCAAAAACACTCATGCAAACTCACAAGAACTCTAAGTCATCGATAAATACAAAAAGGAAGTATAAAAAGAAAATTTTTGATCCTATTGTGTGCATAACACTCATGCAACACACTAACACAATCTAAAAAATCCCCTTGACAATCCATCCTTGTCTCGTGAAAGGTCCCAGATAAGTTGCCTAAGGTCATACGAAGGCCTTTTGAAAGGTGCCTTGATGTCGTGAGGTCCCTTGGACATGTCAGAATAACAATACAGAAGTCCATCGGCATGTCCGTATGATTAAAAAATAATCCATTAATTGGATATAATCCAATAAATGTGGTTTTAAGGGATGGTCTCACGGTCACTGAAAATCATGTGACAGCCCCAAAATAACCTATAGTAGGACATCGTTAAGACATGCGAGCCAAATCCCTCTGTTGACACCATCCTGGATTTTTATGATATGATTTTTTAAATGTTTGAAATAACTATGTTGGAGATGCCTATAAATCCTCTAACCCATAATGAAAAATGAATCCTTACAGGAATTAAGCAACAATCCTTAGAACCTCTCACCCACTCACTTATGCATCAGATCATATATCTCAAATTGGTTGATCTCATGGATGGTAATGTTTTCCATCAGGTAAGATCTGACAAACAACCGTAGTGATCATGAAGAATGCATGGTATCTTTTAATTATCACTCATATATCATCTGAAGGACTTCTGGTACATCACACAAAGAATATGCAACATACTTACTAAAACATGCGAGAAATAAAACAAGCTAACACTGAAAAAATCTATGGAATTTGCTATAAAAGGCTAGAAAAAAGAATAATATATGGGAGACTTATATAAAAAACATAAACACTGATTATCATGTGCTTTTCATAAACCACCCAAGACATGAAACAACACCAAGACATGTCTCCTAGATCATTTTATACTCCTTTGGTGTACTATATGGATTATGGGAAGTCCTTTGGACATGTCATAAAAAGTTACATGCCCCCTGGGCATACCACCCAAGTCTTGTGAAATCTTCTGGGATAACCATACAAGACCTATAATGTTCTCTAGATATGTAACCCAGATTTTTTGGAGGCACCAGTACATGTCAGTTGAGTCTCACGGTTGCACTAGGGTATGTCAGATGGCTCTTGAAACATCCCCCAAACATGTCATATGTATTTCGCGATGACATCCAGATATGTCATCCTGGGTCATGTGTCACCCTCTAAACATGTCTCAATGATTCTTGCGATTCCATCCAAGCATTTCATCCAACTTTCATGATGCCTCCAGGGTATGTCAGTTGGATGATATGACACCCTCTAATCAGGTCAGTGAGGATCATGTGATGGCTTCTATGACAAGTCGGTCGAGACTTTCAGTGTAGTTTAGACAAGTCATCCTTGATCATGTAACAACCTTTAGACATTCCATCCATATTATTTGATTTACCTTGGACAAGTCAACTCAATCATGTGATTTTATTTGGGCATGTCAGGAAGAAATTCTCAGACATGTCATGCTGATAACTAAGGCATGTCAAGCAGACAATCAACGCATGTTAGAAATAAAAGAAGGGAAGGTAAATCTAGTATCTCGGGACATGGTAATCTTGTCTATCATCAAGATAAATGGAATCCTCAATGTGTAAGCCACGATCAACAACATAATGTGATATGATCTACAAATAATTTCAACCTCAGTGTGTAATCTCCAACCAATCGAACTATGTTTACTCTAATTCCTTTAATAACTGGGATATATAGGAAACCTTTCTAAGGTCTGATCTCCATATAAAATATCCAAAGGGTTGTACCAGTTCATAAGTCCTGAATCCATAAGCAATGGGACTGGTAATTTTCAATCACTTTTTTCTCACACTAATAATATCTCATGTGGTATTATGGAGTTTCAATGATCATATCATTTGAATCATAATCCACTATCATGACAAAGGCAACCTCAGCATGTAATCCCTTATCAATAGCGTAATGCGATATGTCCCGCATATAAGGGCAATGTCAGTGTGTAATCCCCAATCAATTTAACTATGAAAAATATGATTCTTGTAATAACAAGGATATATAGGACAAATTTCTATGGTCCAATATCAAATAGACATCCAATTTGGTGTAAGTCCCCCATGTCTCTGATGTCTCAACCATTGGGACCCAATCATTCCCTTGGTCTGATCACTCAACCTCATCCATCAGTAGACTAAGAAGCTAATATAACTATGAGAGCCATGATTTCGTCTATAACCAAGATATGTAAAACACCTTATGAAGGCCCGAGATCTGTATTAACCATCCAAAGGGTTTTTCTAATACATAAGTCCTACATAAAAATGCAGTGAGAATGATTACTTATAATCCCTTGTTTCTCACACTAATCATGGATCACATGGCCTTAGGGAATTGAAATGTTCATATAATTCACATCATGAATCTCTATCGTCCAGGTAAACCTTAGTGTGTAAGCCCTGATGATTGGCATGATATGATTACATCAATATAAGGGAATCTACCTTGGGGACAGTCCCAATGTCTTGAATGAACTACGATAACTATGATTCCTACCAAAATTAGGATATGTTGGACATCTTATCAAGATTCGATCTTGAATGTCTAGTGCATAAGTGCCCACACATAAGTCCTCTCTGCATTACATTAAACTGAATAGATTTTAATGAACTATGTGGATTTTGATTCCTACTATAAACAAGATTTTTAGGATGGATCATAATAGCTCAATATCCTCCTTAGAATATTAACTTCCACCCTGTATGGTAGAAAATTCTAGAGTGCCTAGTTATGTGGCTTCACCGTATAAGAAGTAGCTCATTACTGGGAAATGAATGAATAAAATCAGATACATTTATATGGATTCACTAATTATATCCCCTTATTCTACAAATAAAAGGGGTTAACCTATGATAATTCTATTAAGGTAACCATACCCACATCAAGATTAGGAAGATATTCATGAACATATTTTAAATATATAAGAGAGTTCCAGAGTAGGTAACAACTCCCCTCAAAAGGGAGTGATGAGACTGATCTCACATCCTCTCGACCAATCTAAGTTCTTATGGGTCTTGGGTCTGAAACACCAACTAACAACCTACCTTTATGAATAATTTATATGCCCATATATGGAAGTGTAAACCGTTGGTAGTTTCTATTAAGAATGAAAATCGTGGCCCAACATCGATGGTTTTGCAAGAAATTGAACCCCTCATAATCAACCATCAGCCCACAAATAAATTCACCACAAATGAGCATTCTCGATCATCCCTTTCCCATAAAAAATGGTGAACCTAAAGTGAACTTATTTAATCATGATAACAGCTTCACAATATAAAAAAGATAGACTTCCCATTTATCATCAAGCCATTTTGTTCATCAAATGTGGGTTTCCGATCATCTCTTTTCTGTTAAAATAAATGGTAAACCCAATATGAATATCTCAAATAACAAAATTATTGATTAATCACGTGTATTACTTTTTTATTTTCATATTCTATGAAAACAAAAACAATGATATGGACATAAAACCATCAAATAGAAGGATGTTCAATTTTCCATGTGTTAGGGAACTTTGTTAGTATATCAAATCTTGCAGCTGATCCTCTATAACCAAGGTTACCATGAAATAATTCCATCCTCTATTTGAAAAGTCCATGTGAGAAGAATGGAAAGATCAAGAATAAAAGGATAATTATGTTAACCATTCATACTTGATAGAGCATGAAACATGCCTAAAATATTTCATTAATCGGTGAAATTTTTCCATACTATCTTCATAACATAAAATACAACTCTATTCAATAGAATCTTGATCTATGATAATTTCATCATCCAGTGATAATTGTGGAAAATTTTCTACTACTACAACCCCCATGGGTCGCAAAATGATCTCACCAAATCAAAAACTTCAACATATGGTGGATAACACAACGGTCCAATAATACCATTGATGTGGTACAAACCTGACCCTTGAAGTTGTCCATTAGGGTCTCCATGTAATGAAACTGATGAGTCCACATCATCCAAAGAAATCTACAGCTAAGTCGGTGTCCCTTATTTTCATAGCCAACTGCTCCAGGAGATTATCCCTAGAGTGATAAAACCACTCCCTTTAGTCTCTAATGAAGGTTGAATCGGGGGTCAAATAAAACCCCCTTTTAGTTTAGGGTTCATTTTGAGGGATCCTATCAACCATCGTCACTAGAACCATCCCACTGGTTCCCATCAGTTGTCTGCTGAGGGTACCTCTCGACACACTTCCATATCTAATATCCATGCACATGCAACAAGGAAGAAACATCAAGTGGGGAAGTATATGGAAAACCATGAGTGGGATCATATCCCCACTCACACTGATGATGTATACCAGCATATTTTGGTAGTGACCAGCAAGAAGGATCATATCCTTTCTCACTCAGAACAAGTTTGTGGTCATATTCCTACAGCATGCATGGGGGTGGCCCATATATATACCCCAGTGCATGAAACTCATCTACATATTCCAGTGGCATACAAAGGAAAAAATTTGGATCATATCCCTACTTTAATAAAATATATATACCAGTATATGGTGAATAATGAAAAATTTCAAGCTTATATACCTATGCACACTTTTTTAAAATTCCATTACCTCTTAGTAATAGCTGAAGAACTCTACCAGCATATTCCAATATTGGTACACAAATAGCAGCAGGTGCATATTTGTAACCCTTTAGCCAAGGAAGCTCAACACTCTAATCATTATGAATAATTGGTTTCTATATAGGAATCAAATATTTATACTCTCGTCTAGGAGGATTATCAATATATTTCAGTAAATTATAAGGCATCAAATCAGGATCATATCCCTGCTCCAACTGGGGCTCACCAGGTGAGAGAAAAACTTGCCTTGGGAGAGGCTCATATTACTATTGAAAAAGTACAGTAGCAGATTCCAAAGGCCCAGGACCAGGCTCATATCTCCATTATAACTGAGGCTCACTATGTGAGTGGGGAACATGCCTCAGGATAGGATCATATTTCTATCAAATAAGACGTTCAACATACTCAAAAGTCCCATGATCGATCTCATATTCATATTCTAGTTAGGTATTACCAAGTGAGAATGGAACATGCCTTAGGATAGGCTCATATTCCTACCAATGAATCTACCTAGAATATTCTAGAAAGACATGGAATCTAGTTTCATTTTTTCAACATTCATTGATGAATGACACCACCATAATCCTTCTGAGGTAACAGAGAAAGAGGCTCACATCCCTTCTTCAATTCCAAATGTCCATTGACATATTTCAATGGGGAATGAATATTCATAAAAGGATTATATTACTATTAAAATTAGGAATCACCAAGTGAGAGAGACACATACCTCGGGGAAGGCTTATATCCTTTCCAAAAAGACCAATGACATATTCCAAATCCTTTGGATTGGGCTCATACTTTTGTTCTGACCGAGTCCAACCAAGGGAGAATGAAAAATGCCTTGGTACTAAATCATATTCCTATCAACAATAAGGAATCTCATTGGGATATTAAAGTAAATTCCCAACAGTGGGAATATACTCGCACAATACCATATGGTTATAAACATGTTTTGGAAACAATTCTAGAAGAAAGGACATCATATTCCATCCAAAACATAGAACATGGATCACATCCCTTATCTTCTCAATGAAAATGTCAATGAGGTGGCTCGAGACAAATTATCAACAATTCAAGGGTCCATAAACTCTTAAACTAAAGTAGAAGATGATCATTACTTCGATATTCTTCCTCACGGTAGGGTAGAGATGGATCTTAGGGACTCTACTTCTGATATCCACCATGGTCAACCTCCCCATGGTGATATCTCCCACGAACAAGAAATTCCTTTTATTTTCAAGAAAAATTAGTATAAATATTTTATCAAAACTCAAATTATTTCATATAGAGAGGTTCTCAAAACATCAGGGTCAACAACATATAGTTCCCCATCAGCTTCCCACAACACTCTACTCCATCCATTAGGCAACCCCAAAAACAATATTTTGTGGTCTATCCAGATGGAGGCGTGTAATTGTGATAATGAGGAATCCAACATTGACATATGGAGAGAGTTATCCAAAAAAAACCTCCCCATCATGTTCTAGACCCTCACCACTTATGACTTTGAGATTGAAGATGAGCTAAAAAATAAATACATTCCTTATCTATGTCAAAATATATGGGAAACTCATCAACGAATAAAGGATAGACATATCCCCTATCAAGGATACAAGTATCACCTTCATCTCATCAAGAAACTCGGTTTTTATATGGATATGATTGCCTTTCCATTAGCTTAGAACTTGGTAATGGAGGATTATGACAAATGCCTATATAATGTTTGTCTCCACATCTCAAAAACTCTCCACGGACTGATTTATAAGGAATCTCTAGATGTCTGTATTGAAGAATGTGTGAAATATGGATCATTTTACTTCACTATATCCCAATAACAACCAAACCCCTAAAATACGATGTCAAATAATGTCATATCCTCCAACAAAATCATAGTACTGGGAAAGTTTCAAGCCATTTAGTCACTACAAAGAATTAACCCACTTCAACAACACCCATACATCTTGAACGGAGGGAGAGTATAACTATAAGATCACTGAACTAGGCCCCTCAAAGTAAAAAGAATGCATTTCAAACATGGAAGATGAATTATAAATCAACTAAATAGCTTCCCGTCGAAAATGACTCCCATCATGAGCTACCATTGAACCCATATACTACACAAGAACAGATACAAAACATCAAACATGCCACAATAGTAGTTTCTATATTACCCATCCCAGAGTAAACCTAGCCCTCTAAGTTCGGGGGATATCTACCACTGCCTCTACCCCTTGGATCATCAATTCCTAAGGGAATTCAGTACATATAATCATAATTTTCAAATAAAACCCTACCCATTGGGCTCAAGTAATTGATATCTCAATCACCATCACCAGGTTCATCATCCCCTAAGAGAGTCCTAGCGAAATCAATGACGATTCGAGATCAACCCCATCCGGATGGGCTGGGGGAATTTATATCTCAATTTATTTCCTAGGATCCATCAAATTCCCAACTAGAATAATTTTACCTTCAACAAAAGGATCAATAAATGCCAATTGTAGCCCCAAATAACCCCTAGTCCATAGGGATGGGGCATTTTAATCATCATCATCACCATAGAGAGAATTATTCTTCTCCAAGTTGGGAGGAAAATATCGACAATCGAAATCCTATCCATTCCTCATACAAAAAGACAAATATCAACAATTTAGGCCTAGTTTAGCAATCAAGACTATAAAATAACTCAAGTTAATTACTCACAACACAGGATAAGAGGAGAATACGATGATGGAAATCATACCCCATTGAGGTCACAAGAAAAAATGTCCAAATTTGACCAAGGGTTATAAGAACAAACCTAATAAAGTTAGTTCATAATATTCATATTATATTGAAAGTAATAGAATAACCACCATCAACTAATACAACTTTTTAAATGTTTTCACTATAAACATGAAAGATATTATGGATTAAGACAAAAATACAGAGGGCCGCAACATGGAAAATACACCCTTAGAGGAGGTGATCTGGATTCATTAACCAAGGCTGCCCAAACCTAGAACCAGAGGAGGCTAAGAAATATAGCACCTCTGAAAATCAATTTTCCTAATCTATGGTATAAAACATTCATAGAAAAAGGGAAATGTGTGGCCATATCCCAATCACCGCCATGAAGAATCAAAGTTCTTTCCATAGAGGAAGAGATGTTACAATATGAGAATGAAATAAAAAATCTCAGACAACTCAATGAGGAGCTAATCAAGGGAAATATTCCCATTGGGGATCATCTTTAGGATGAGGAAAATATTCCTCCTCTCGTACATCTAGAGAAGGATGATCCACCCACAAGATCAGAATCTGAGCTTTAGATTAGCTCTAGATATAGGGAACTGGTCTATATAAATGGGAAATTGAAAAAAGATTGTGACTTCCATCCATTGTGGAGACACCCTCTCCCTCACCAAGGCAATAATGCAATATTATGATGAATCGAGAAACAACAAGACATAAAGGAGAGTCCACCTCATAACCCCCCACCCAGTCCTTGTAGACGGGAGGCTGCTCATACAGTAGTACCCATGAAGCTCTTTAACGTCATTGAGTACCTCACTACTCAAATGGAAGCCTTAGAAGGGTGACGTGAACCTATATAGCCTTAGAGGAATCCATATCCTGAGTGGGTGGATGGCACTTTCCCCACACCCAATTTCAGAAATCCTATCTTCTCTACCTTTGATGGTGATAGAAACCCCAAACAATATCTCACACACTTCGTAAGTTGTTGTAGTCTAGTGATGGGCCCTTGAGAAAATATGAGGCAAAAAATTTGAGGTGTTTTTTATAGAATCTAATAAGGCGAGTCTTTGTTTGGTATAATAGTCTTCCAGCAGGATCCATTGCGGGATGGGAAGACATTCATCGTCAATTCCTTTATCAGTTCAGCTCCATGCTGAGGAAAATAACCATTGTCGACCTACCAAACTGCAAAAAAAACACAAAAATGAGAGGGTGTCTGACTTCATAGAGAGGTGGAAGGGTTTAACCTATTCACTCAACATCCCTCTCTCGGAGGAACAATTTCTAGAGATCTATAGTGAAAATATTTGGGATGAGCTATAGATGCCTCTGATCCCAATCAAGTATACAAGAAGATTTTGTGGGTTCATAGAAATGAAAAAATAATTGGAAGACACCATTTAGTGAACCAAATCCAAATATCGACTCATGAACCCAGGACAAACACTACTACAAAACATGCATTTAACAGCACTGGAATTTATCAGTGCTAGTAAAATGTGCTGATAAAGTGCATCTTTATCGGCACTTATTTTAGCGCCCATAATGGTTACCCTTTATCAACACTTTCTTTTTAGCGCTGATAAAGGATAAACTTTATCAACGCTAATAAAGGTCTGAAAAAAATGAAATAATTAAACAAATAAAAATAATTTATTTAACAATTTCATTAATTAAATAATTATTATTAAAAATGAATAAAATGAATATATATATATATATATTAAAAATTAATAAATAGTATATACTAAATATATAGATATGTAAAATGAATAAAATTAAATAATTAAACAGATAAAATTTTAAAATGAGCGAATTAATAAAAATATTAAACATTTTATTAATTAAATAATTATTACTAAAAATGAATAAATTTTATATACATCAATAAAGATTATAAAGATTAATAAATATTATAAATTAAATATAGATATATAAAATGAATAAATATTAATAATTAAATAAAAAAAATTAAAAACAAATAAATTACATAATTATTTTAAAAAATATTAATGAAAAAATTATTAATAAAAATGAATAAGTATAATATATTTATATATATTAATTATAAATAGCAATAAATGATATTTATTGAATATAAATATATATAAAATGAATAAAATATTAATTAAAAACATATTATTCCTTATTCATTTTTAATGTTGTTTGATTTTTCAATTTATCATATATCATCCATTGCATGTTATATTGATTTCATATACATATATATATGTTTGTGTGTAATTAATACATTTTTATATATAAGCACACACATAAATATATTTATGAAGTATATAGAAACACATACACCTAATATTTATGTAATTTATTCAAATTTTAGTATATTTTAGAATTTCATTATAACATGATACATTTAATTTATTATGTTTTTAATCGGTCATTTTTTAATACCATTACAGTTAGGGTATTTATTTTTATTATTTTTATTATTTATTTTATTTTTGATTTTATCATTTTCTATTATTTATTTAAATATATTTATTTAATATGTTTTAGTATTTTCAATATATATATTCATCCATTTCAATATTTACATATTTCCATATTTTTTTAATAATTTAGATTTAATTACGAAAACTTATCCATTTTTCAAAAAATTTAAAGCGTACTCATTTTCAATTATTTAATTTCACTCATTTCTAAAATGAAGACATTTTAGTTTATATATTCACTAATATTGTTAAAAATATATTTTAAAATAAATATTTCTAAATAAATATATGTATAAATGTATATTTACTATATTTATAAATTTATATATTTTTAATTATTATAAATAAATAAATATTATTTTTTAAATAAGTATTTATATAATTATAAATAAATAATTATATATATTTAAATAACTATAAAATTATAATAAATTATAATAAATTTATTTAAATAATTATAATTATAAAACCTTTAGCAGCACTAAGGTTTTAGCACTGCTAAAAAGAATATTGATCTGTGCTAAAACAATGCTATTAAAATAAATATTTATCAACACTAAAAAATTAGCACTGATAAAGATCAAGCTTTATTAGTGCTAAAAAGTGTTGATAAATATCCCTTTTATCAGTTCTTATCAATTTAACACTAATACATGGGATCTTTATCAGTGTTTTTTTAAAGCACTGTTAAAATTGTCCCGAATCTATTTATAAGAACCCTAACCATGACTCAGTCACTTGTGATTCTAAAGATCTCACAAAACTCCTCTACTGATGGCATGACTCCTCAATGTTCCCCTGGATTAATAAAGGCTAGAATCCAATTTCTGTTATTTTCTACATTTCCTCAATCATTTTTTGATTTTTGGGTTCTGCGTTTTGTGTTTTTGTGCTATTCTTAACCATGGAGAACCCTACATCTCATCTCCTCACCACTAAAATACAAAGAGTGGTTATATTTCCTCTTTTTCCTCAATAGACAATGGTTTTGAATAAAGTGATGGATTTTTTCATATGGTAAGATCAATGTAACACCCCAAGATTTAATTGTACGTTATCTCATTAAAGTAATCCAATAGCTTGCGCTACACGTTTCACCGAGATCGAGCACACCACAACTTACTAAACTAACCGTTCAAAAAGAGGTTATGAATAGTATTAACTGTATTTTAAATATTATATACTCTATATAATTTTAACATCCATATTATGTGTTTCTTAGACATAATATAAGAACAAATTCATTTTTTCGGATAAAATAAGAATTTTTCAAAAAATGCAATTTTACCACATTTTAATGGAAAACCCTTTTAGAACCAATATTTGACACTTTTATATATTCAATTTAATGAAATTAAATTCTTATATAGAAGCGAGACATAAAAATTTAATTTGGATAAATTTTTGGTACATTTCCGATAACATTCATATTTTGATGAATAGTAAAAAATACTATGTTTTAATTGAAGACAACATTTTTAATTGAAATAATTTATAGTGATATGTTATGAATTTGAATGGTTTAAAAGTATAATTAGATTATATTTTTATCATTTAATAAAATGTAGGTCGTTATAAGTAATTTCACATTTAAATTTGACGTAAACACATGTCAATCTTTTGATAGTTTTTACTTTTAAAATACCCTCTTTTTTTTATTTTGACAACAAGAATTAATTTTAAATTAATTAATGAAATTTCTATGTTTTGAATTTGATAAAATAGAATTAATTTTTTAATTTGTAATATCAAAATTATCTTAGGGTAAATTTTTGGTATTTTTCTGAAAACTTTTAATTTTTCATGAATAGTGAAAAACACTGCGTTATTGGTTTAAACTGACTTTTTATTTAAAAAATTATTTATTTTATTTAAATTTATTTTAGGTTAAAATAGATAAATAATACCTATATAATTTAAATTTAATTCATTGGAGTCATTTTATAATAAGTTTAGATATATAAAAATTTTATTGAACTTTTTACCGTCTTTTACCCACCACCTAGGAGCATTTGCAAATTTGCATAAAACTTAATTTTACCGCTTCTGCGAGTTGAATTTAAAAAATATGAGAGACACGATTAATATTTGTAAATAAAATTTGTTTCAATAAGATGAAAATAATTTTTGGTGAATAGTAACTTTTGACTTTTATTTACCACTGTAAAAAATAAATAGGGTAATAAATAGTAAAAATGGTATCATAATTACCATAACACATGTCCTAATTCTATTGGATAAGTATATTTCGACCAAAAACAACCTTATAAATCAAATATGATCCTTTTGGGTCCACTTGGATGAGATTAGGACATTTATTATTATTTTATTTAAAGAAGGGTTAAAAGAGTTAAGTTCAAAGTTTAATAACTAAACCATTTTTAATATAGGGTTATTAATAAGATAAATTCTATTATAAATATAAATTAGAAAGATAATAATATTTCAAATATAATGGTATTTTATTTATAATTTTTAGAAATTAAATAATTTAATTTATTTATGACACAATGATGATGTTGTAATTACCTTATAAATGAAATATTAAAATAATAGATATTATAAATATCCGAGGTTTGGCCAAAGGACATAGATAAGGTTATATATATTAATAATTAACCACATGGGGTTCTCATGGAATGTTATATTAAGTTTATTAACCATATAATATTAAAATACAAAGATATATGATAAATGTCAAACTATTTAACTAAGAGTTAAATCTAAAAGATAAGGTTAATATGATGACCTAAACCTATCTAAAACCTATTGGTTGAGAGGTTTTTGAACCATCCCCACATTATCCTATAAATAATTCATTTTTGAGCCATTAGAAACTGAAAATTATTTTATTATAAAATAATATTTCAAGATTTTCCTAAAGTGACCCTCACCTCTCTTATAAAAGGGCACTTCCCCTTCTCCTAATTTCACACCTCCAAAGTCATTTGGATTGGACAAACCCTTCCCAAATATCCACCCTAATTTTCTCCCTTAAACCTAAATTCCTTACTTTTGTCAGAAATCCAACTTAAGGATCCCTTTTGATCAAATCAAATGAAAGAACTCGCATAAGAGGTAAATATTTCATCACCTCTTTCAAGTTCTTTTCTTCTTCTACTTCCTCTTTCTTTGTTGTTTCCATACAAAAAAAATTAACTCTGGTACCTCCAACATATTTTGATGTTACTATAAACATGGTACAACCATATTAATTATTCTATCCATCCTATAAATGACAAAGTCACCATACGTGTGTACGTACGACTTACCATCTCCACGTCGTGGTGTAATTTGTTATTCAAACACATCATCATTTGGATGGGTATAATAATGAGTATAACTGATCTAAATAATAAATATAACATGTTAATAATTTTTATATATTATATATCATCCAATTACATACTATTACACCATCAATATAATGATATTGTCATTCGTCCGTACGTACGGAATATCGTCTCCATGACGCGATGAGATTCATTCCCACATTCACCATTCAACGATGATTATATAAATATATATTATTAATAAGTATGTAATATATGACATAATAATTCTAATGGATATATATATATATATATATGTTTGTGTGTGTGTACTTACATATATTTCATTCACTTACTTCCGTTCAATACGATATGAAAACAGAAACAACATTTTTGCGTACGTACGGTCTAACGTCTCCATAAATAGTGCCTTCCATTTCATATATCTTTATATTATAAATATTGATATTATAAATATATATGATATATAAATCAACATTTATATTCTGGAAGTATTTAAATCATAATCTAAATGATAGGATCAAGAATAACAAGTTAAAAGACGTACGATAAAGAAAGCGATTATTACCCACAATGTTAATTTAACTTGGAAATCATTATTAAATGGGTAGTATAAAGTCATAAATGAATTATTTATGATATAATAATTATGAATATGGTTCTGGTATAACTTAATAACATACAATGGTCATTATACAGGAGGTTAAGCGTACCCTCTACCAAAGGAAATTGCAAGGTAAGGGTTAATTTCACAATCTCTTTATTATCTGAGGTTGTTTTTACATAAGTATCTACCGGGACATATTTATTATCCATGTTCTTGTTTAATAAAATAGTTTTCAAAGGGATTCTTTTTAAGGGACTTTTTACTAAAACATCATTTTTAATGTTTTAATGATTTATTCTTCTAAACCTTTCTCATTAATGTCCATGTTTTCAAAAATGGTTATAAGGATTTATTTATATGGACATGAATGTCTTAAAATGTTAATTCATTTGAAAAGTTTCAAAGTGGAATGGAACAATTTGATTCAAAACTATCTTTTAAATGACTTCCTTTATAAATTATGTGACTTTTAAATGATTTCCTGAAAAATGGATATTTACCTCAAAGATGTTTACTGATCATTTTCAATTATGTCAATATCCTTTACGAGATATTATTCTTTATGAAGGATGATTTATTATACAAATATTTCATATTGTATTGATGTTTTTAGGATATGTTTGACTGTGGATGTTTTATTTTTATACCATTCATGGTTTATGGATAAAGTATTGACATTTCATATGCAATTTTTAATACGAATGTTTATGTTATGTTTCAACCATTTCATATAAGGAATGTATTGGACATAGTAAGTGATGAGTGGAGCCCGCTATAGCTCCTCGATGCATCAATAGGTATCATGAGACAATTAGACGTGGAATTGGCTGAGGCCTTTCCCAATTTGATCTATGGTTTTGGCTGAGGCCTTAATTATTTTTAGATGTCTTGGTCGAGGCCCTAACAAAATGTTTCAGAATATCTGACATTATATACTCCCTCATTATGAATATAATATTGATAGTTCATGTAGTTATTCGACTAGTAGAATACCCATGACTATGTTTTATTATGGAATTATTTACTCAACTCATATTTCTGCCATAAAGTGTTCATGTTTATTATTTGTAAAGGCATGTGTTTTCAATTATTCACCATGCCTATTGATTATGTCATCTTCTGTTAAATTGTTTACCCTTAATGAGAATCTGATCTCTCCCCTTTCTTATGTTTTATTTTCCCAGGATTTTCAAGGAGTGTATTATGATTGATATATAAGTTTAAGCTAAAAGGGAATAATGGCATTCCCAATGAACTATTTATGCTATATTTAATGTCTAAAATTGTAATGTGAAGTTGATGTATGTAATCTATTTCCAAGACTACTAAACTGATCGGTCTTTTGGGACATGTTTTCCTTATATCATGATAATGTATTAAAATAATGCACCGACTTTGGGTAACTAGGGTCAGGGTGTTACAGTTGGTATCATAGGAATTTTAGAAACAACCTTGGAAATAGATTTAGTTAAAATATGATTAGAGAACATTACCCTAAGATAGAATTTTAGGATTAGTATATAAGAACTTCCTAGAATTTTGTTAATGAAGAGATTTTGTTTCTTTTCCAAGCAATACATCCTTGTCTAGATATGAGAAGGTAGAGGCGGCTCTAGCACAAATGTACCTAGGAGTGAAAACTCCGACAAGGAGTTTTGGGCTTGACCTTGGGTATCCTGGTACACGACAACGGGCCTTTCCGCACTCTTGGTTATAAAACTCCTGGGGGATATGCTTAGGATAATTCACATTTTCATTACAAGCCATTATGAAGTATTTAGTAGTAAATACTTCCTCAAAGAAAACATTTTATGATTATAGATTATATACATAATCTTTTCAATTTACATTAGGTATTTTACAAGTTTGGAATTATGAATTGTGATTCATAAACTAACATAGTGTATGAAAATGTTTAGAAATGACGCCTAGTAGAAGGAATGAGAATTCCAGTAATACGCATGATCAAAATATTAAGAAGGATCATATCTTTCATGGTATTAATCCAACTTTTAAAAGGGAAATAGTATCCCACGTATTCCTATCATATGAAGAAATATAATCATGTGTTAATAAGATAAGTAAATAATTCTCTAAGTCATATTGCTTTGAAGGGGAACCAGAGAAGAAAAGGATGGTAAAAGAAAGATGGATAAAGGGAATAAAGGAAAGAAGGATTTTTCCATATGTGATAAATATGGAAAGAATCACCTTGGTAAATGTTTGAAGGGAATGAGTGTTTGTTAAAAGTGTAAAGAAAAAGGACACAAAATACGTGATTTCAAGGGTAAGAAAAAGGTTTCAAATGTATAATGCTTCATGTGTAAGGAGTTGGGACACTACGCAAATCAATATCCAAATTATCAGAGTATACCCCAAATGCTTTTATTGGATAATAATCAAGTTATGATACTACCGAATATGAAGAGGAATGATTAATAGTTCTTAAGTTTTTATTAACATATTGTATCATTTGATTATTTTGTTAATGATGTACATGTTATATGAATTATAGAGTATATAAGGATTGTACTGTAGTACTATTTCATTAAGGACTTGATATTGTGTGGAACCAAGAAAAGTGAATCAATGGTACGTTAACTTTTTTAGAAAATATTTGGTTTAGTGAAAGGCAATCCTTTATATGATTCTGATACTGAGGTAGTGATTTTGGAATAAGATATTATTGATTTGGATAAATTATATTGGATATTTCTGACTACCTTGAAACTGATTAATGATTTTTATATTCCATCATTGTTGGTGTTTACAACATTTTTGGATATAAGGAGTATATCCAGTATTCTATATGGAATAACAGAGCATGAATTTAATCAATACGGTTATATGATAATTAAGGGTGTTACCGTATTTTAAAAGAATACTTGGTGAAGGTATTCACATGTTAGTATGTGGAAAAAATAATCTTCATTGTGTTTACCTTCCATATAAATTTTGGACTATGAGTTTGGACCGAAGTATTTTGGATAAGTCTAATGGTTGGAATCAATTAAGTTTGACATTGGATACTATTTTTAAGGTAAAATAGTTTATCGAGATTATTTTTTGGATTGTCATAAAAAAGACTACCCGGAGTTTGAGCGACAACCCGTCACATCTGGGAAGGCTGTAAGACTTGAAGCCGCAACCGAAGGGTGACAAGGGTGAATCACCTACCACTGGCCTACGTGATGTCCTGGTTTGTATAATATAGTTTTTTTAATAGTCTGGAAAATGAATATAAATTAATTCTTTTCACCCTATACGATTAGGATAAATAGAATAGTTTTGAATTCTATTATCTTTTGGAGTGAAAGATGAAATTGTGGTAGGAATTAGCTGAAGGATGAAACTCTACTTGTCAAGTATATATATATATATATATATATATATATTCTTTTCTTATTATATGAATAAATTAATTCTTAAACTTTAGGGAAGTTATCTTAAAACCCAAAATTTGTTATCCTAATATCATATGTTATTTTTAACCTATGATATTTTACATCATCTTAGATTGATGGATTTTAGGCCCTCAATTTTACACTTATTTGAGATTGATGACCTCAATCACTCCCTATAAATATTTAAAATTTTACTCCAATTATGTGTCTCTAATTTCAACCAATATTCTTCTAATCGAGAACATAATTTGGTGGTGACTTTTTCATTTCCCTTTCCCTCCTATTAAGACTAAGTTTTATTAACCCAATTTCCGATTTGGGTTTTCCACAAAGTATTTTTCTATTTTTAACCATTTATTTTCGAAGTAAATTTTCAAATTGAAAGGACACAATTTATTTAAGTAGGGTAGAATGTAACACCCCAAGATTTTATAGTACGTTATCTCATTAAAGTAATTCAATACCTTGCGCTACATGCTTCACCGAGGTCGAGCGCACCACAACTTACTAAACTAACCGTTCAAAAAACGGTTATGAATAATTTTAACTGAATTTTAAATATTATATACTCCATATAATTTTAACATCCATATTATGTTTTTCTTAGACATAATATAAGAAAAATTTCATTTTTTTCAGATAAAATAAATATTTTTCAAAAAATGAAATTTTACTACCTTTTAATAGAGAACCCTTTTTAAAACCAATATTTGAAACTTTTATATATTAAATTAAATGAAATTACATTATTCTCTATAAGCGGTGCATAAAAATTTAGTTTGAATAAATTTTTGGTACATTTGTGATAACTTTAATATTTTTATGAATAGTGACAATTACTATGTTTTAATTGAAAACAGCTTTTTTAATCAAGATAATTTATAGTGATAAATTTTGCATTTGAATGGTTTTGAAGTATAACTAGATTATATTTTTATCATTTAATATAATTTATGCCTTTATAAGTAATTTCAAATTCAAATTTTACATAAACACATGTTAATCTTTTAATAGTTTTTACTTTTAAAAAACCGATTTTTTTTTGGTTTTGACAACGAGAATTAATTTTAAATTAATTAATGAATATTATATTTTTTTAATTTGGTAAAATATAATTCATTTTTAAATTTGGAATTTCAAAATTCTCTTAGGGTAAATTTTTCAAATTTTTATGAAAACTTTCAATTTTTTTTGATGAATAGTGAAAAACATTGCATTATTGGTTAAAACCGACATTTTATTTAAATAATTATTTATTTTATTTAAATTTATTTTAGGTCAAAATATATAGATAATATTTAAATAAGTAAAATTTAATTCATTGAGGTTATTTTATAATACGTTTAGATATATAAAAATTTTATTGGACTTTTAAAGTCTTTTACCCACCTCCTAGGAGCATTTGTAAATTTGCATAAAACATAATATTACCGCATCTGTGAGTTGAATTTCAAAAATCAGAGAGACATGGTAAATATCATTAAGTAAAATGTGGTTCAAAAAGATTAAAATAATTTTTTGTGAATAGTAATTGTTGACTTTTTTTTACCACGGTTAAAAATAAATAGGGTAATTAAGGGTAAAAAGGAAATCATAATTACCCTAACACATGTACTGACTCTATTGGATAAGTATAATTCAACAAAAAACATCATTATAAATAAAATATAATCCTTTTTGGTCCACTTAGATTAGATTAGGACATTTATTATTATTTTATTTAAAGAAGAGTTAAAAGAGTTAAATTCAAAGTTTAATAACTAAACCATTTTAATATAGGGTTATACATAAGATAAATTAGACTATTAATATTAATTATAAATATAAAAATATTTCCAACATAATGGTATTTTATTTTTAATTTTTAGACATTAAATAATTTAATCTATTTATGACACAATGATGACACGGTAATTACCTTCTAATTGAAATATTAAAATAATTGATATTATAAATATCCAAATAAATATAATTTGAGAATTTTTATGAATTCCACTAATTTTATTGGTCAATAAGACATGTTAGGGTTGATTAAATATTTTTTTTTAATTAAACATGTTGTTATAATTTTCACAAAAACCAAACACTAAATAGTGTCAAAATTGACATAATTGAGTTTGGAAAACAAATACTATATTATTAATTGATATAATATTCTTAAAAATATAATGTTTAGCCAAAGGACATAGATAAGGTTATATATATTAATAATGAACCACATAATATTTTCTTTTCAGGTTATAGTAAGTTTATTAACCATATAATATAAAAATATAAAGAGACATGGTAAATGTCAAACTATTTAACTAAGAGTTAAATATAAATGATAAGGTTAACATGATGACCAAAACCTATCTAAAACCTATTGGTTGAGAGGTTTTATACCCATACCCACCTTATCCACGAAATAAATCATTTTGAAGACATTATAAATAGAAAATGATTTTATTATAAAATAATATTTCAAGCTTTTCCTAAAGTGTCCTTCACCTCTCTTATAAAAGGGAACTTCCCCATCTCTTAATTTCACACCTCCAAAACCATTTGTCTCAGCCAAAACCTGACCAAATATCCTACCAAATTCCCTCCCTTTATCTTATCAGCCTTCATTTGGTCATATATCCAACCTAAGGAGCCCTTTTGATCAAATCAAAAGGAAGAACCCGAAGAAGTGGTAAATATTTCATCACCTCTTTCAAGTTCTTTTCTTCTTCCACTTCCTCTTTCTTTGTTGTTTCCATACCAAAATAATAACTTTAGTACCTCCTACATACTGTTATGCTACTGTAAATATGGTACAACCATATTCGTTATTCTATTCATCCTATAAATGACAAAGTCACCATACATGCGTACGTACGGCTTACCGTCTCCACGTCGTGGTGTAGTTTGTTATTCAAACACTTAATTATTTGGATGGGTATAATATTGAGTATAACTGATGTAATTAATAAATTTAACATGTTAATGATTTTTTATATATGATATACCATCCAATTACATGTGATTTTACCATTAATATTATGATATTTTCACTCGTGTGTACCTACGGATTACCATCTCCACGACGCGATGATATTCATTCCCACATTCACCATTCAACGATTATTATAAAAATATTTATTATTAATAAATATGTAATATATGACATAAAAACGATACTGGATATATATATATATATATATATATATATATACACTTATATAAATCTTATTCACTTACTTCTGTTCAATACAATATGAAAACGGAAACAGTGTTTATACGTACGAACGGTCTACCATCTCCATAAATGGTGCCTCCCATTTCATATATCTTTATGTAATAAATATTTATATTCTAAATATATATATTATATAAATCAAGGTTTATATTCTGGACGTATTTAAATCATAATCTAAATGATATGATCAAAAATAACAAGTTAAAACACGTACGATAAAGAAAGCTATTATTACCCAAATATATTAATTTAACATGGAAATAATTATTAAATGGGTAGTATAAATTTATAAATGAATTACTTATGATATAATAAATATGAATATGGTTCTTTTATAATTTAATAACATACTATGTTCATTATACAGGTGGTTAAGCGTACCCTTAACCAAAGAAAAGTTCAAGGTAAGGGTTAATTTCACAATCTCTTTATTATCTGAGGTTGTTTTTATGTAAGTATCTACTAGAAAATATTTATTATCCATGTTCTTGTTTCATAAAAGAGTTTTCAAAAGGGATTTTTTAAGGGACTATTTAATAAAACGTCATTTTAAAATTTTTAAATATTTATTCTTCTAAACCTTCCCCATTAATGTCCATGTTTTCCAAATGGTTTTTAGGATTTATTTATATGGAAATGAATTTTTTAAAATGTTAATTATTTTCAAAAGTTTCAAAGTGGTATGGGACACTTTGATTCAAAAATATATTTTAAATTAATTCCTTTATAAATTATGTGACTTATAAATGATTTCATGAAAAAGGGATATTTCCCTCAAATATTTTTACTGATCATTTTTAACTATGTAAACATCCTTTACGGGATATTATTCTTGATCAAGGTTGATTTATTATACAAATATTCCATATTTTATTGAAGGTTTTTTGATATGTTTGACTGTGGATGTGTTATTTTTATACCATTCATGGTTTATGGATAAAGTGTTGACATTTCGTATGCTAGTTTTACTATGAATGTTTATGTTATGTTTCAACCTTTTTATATGAGGAATGTATTGGACATAGTAAGTGATGGGTGGAGCCCGCTATAGCTCCTCGATGCATCGATAGGTCTCATGAGACAATTAGACGTGGAATTGTATGAGGCCTTTCCCAATTTAATATATGGTGTTGGCCGAGGCCTTAATCATTTTTAGACGTCTTGGCCGAGGCCTTGACAAAATCTTTCAGAATGTCTAGCATTATACATTCCCTTATTATGAAAATAATATTGATGGTTCATGTGGTTATTCGACTAGTAGAATAACCAAGACTATGTTTTATTGTGGCATTATTTACTCAACTCATATTTCTGCCCTAAAGTATTCATGTTTATTATTTGTAAAGGCATGTGTTTACAATTATTCACCATGCCTATTTATTATGTTATCTTCTGCTAAATTGTTTACCCTTACTGAGCATCTGAGATCACCCCTTTCTTATGTTTTATTTTCCCAGGATTTCCAAGAAGTGTATTATGATTGATATGCAGGGTTAAACTAAAAGGGAATAATGGTGTTCTTAAAGAACTATCTATGTTGTATTTCTTGTCTAAAATTGTAATGTGAAGTTGATGTATGTAATCTATTTCCAATACTGCTAAACTGATCGGCCTTTTGAGACATGATTTCATTGTATCAGGCCAATTTATTAAAATAATGCACCGAATTTGGGTAACAGGGGTCGGGGCATTACAATCAATCAACATATGTGTATGGGCCTGTTGGATAAATAAAATAGATTTTTTCATAACACGCTACTGCAAAGGAAATGCTGGATTTATAACATGATAAAATTGAGTTTTTTTAAACATTGAAGAGGTAAACCCATTTATCAAACATTTTATATGTATCCCTTAGCATTGACATAAGACTTTAGTGAATGAGAAGTGTGTCTAAGGTGACGTGCTAACCTGAATTGGGAACTATTTGGATATACTATGTCAAAAATGTTACAAAATGGTATCAGAGTGAAACTAGGGTTATTGGTATTGATTATTTAGAAAAGAAAAATTTTCCAGACATAAGAAGTAATCCCTAAATATGTATGTATAGAATAATTATGTTGTATACTTGAGTTACCATAAGAAGTTTAGGTTGGTTTTTTCTTACTTATTTTTTCCTTGACCTATCTAATCGAGTCTCATACTTCTTATTTAAAATTTGATAGGTAGGAATCGGTAAGAATATGTGAAATGTCATGTTCTTATGTGTCTTTGTTTAACATTTTTTTATAATCAATTATAAATTTCTATTAATTGAAACATGACTAATAATCAAATAGTTCATTCTTATTTACTTATGAGTGATTATTAGGTTTATATAACTTATTAATTGATTGAGTTTATTTAGTAACTACATTTATCGATACTATTAGTTATTTGTATTTAAAAGAATTTAAAATATTTTAAATTATAGTTAATGTATAAAAATACTTATTAAAAAGAAAATTATTGAGAGAGAGGGATAGGAGGTTTACATTTAATATAGATTATTTTTTTTCTCTTTCTAAAAGATTATTTTTTTGGAAGGGGAAAATAATGTGAATATCTACATTAATATAGAATATGTCACCATTCTGACACCTATATCTTCATAGTAAGGATCCAATGAACATCCTCTATGAGTTATAACTTATATTGATCCAAATTTCCTAGAGTTAATTTTAAATCTACTTCAAACAATGTGGTATAATTTTCATTGATAGGAACATATAGTATATATGATTCCTCTAGGATTTTATTTTAATATATCACAATAATAAATTTATTATTTAATTGAATAGATTCATTTCATTTATAAGAGTAAAAAAATTAGATCAATACTGAGCATAAGTTTAAAAATATACCCTTTAAAGGGATGTATGTTATTTGAGGGATCTTATTGTGGATTAAAAAACATCCAAAATTGGAAGGCTAGGAATACTTGAGTAGATATAAGTGATTTTGAATGTAGGTGGGTGAGATTCATTTATTCAAGACCATTAGAGTGTAGTTATTCCAATTCCTCTTCAATTCAGGGGGCATTTTTAGTGACTCCATCATTGTAGGTTCTTAAGACACTTTAATCCTTATTTCCTATTCGATGTGAAACATTGATATCGTTGTGGTTAGTTGGGGAACCTTCAATGGTACTTTTGAGCTATTTCTTCTTGGAAGGGTCATTAGATATGATTGGTAGATTATTTATTGATGGGTATTTTATGGATGATTCAATACAGGGTTCTTCTATAGTTATAGGTATAATACTAGTATATTATACACTTGTTGATGGTCATAAGAAACATAAGATTCCTATTCATTATTAATTAGTATCTTATATTTCATCTTGTATTGGGATTAGAAATTATTCATATTTTTTATCATCAATATTCTCTATAAGTAAACATGTGTAAAAAGAGTAATCATTTCCAATTTTTACAATAATGGTAGGCATGAGTGGGTATATCTTCCTGAATTAATAGTGAAAGTTTCCTCAAATTTGATGAGTATTAATACACCTAGGTAAGATGGATGTAATATGTTGTAGATTTATACAGAGAGGAATTATAATTGGTATATATAGTCATTTTAAATATTTTTATATCATTATGATGATGTATTTTAATTTTAATTTTCATACGAGACCACAGTGAACTGCATCTCCATCCGCTATTGTGAAAGAAGAATACAACACATAATTGTCATAAGAAACATAAATAACTTTTCATAAAAAAGGACCATGGGTTTCAAAAATATGTTTGGGTAACTAATGATCCATTTTGGTAAGATTGATATGCAATACAATACACACCATGCATAAAAGTCCACAATTTCATGCATCTTCCATGAAAATTGTTATTGTCATGAATAGAGATATAATAATTCAATACTATAATAAAACTAACCATCATTACAAATATTTAATCCATCCTCATACACTTTATTTCCTTCCATATCTTGATGATGGATTTTACTCCCTCATTCAAACTAGACTTCCTCCCATCATTGTGGTTGAAAAGTTCCTTGATGAAATATCTCCCACTCGGATTGTATTTATTAATCTCTGTCGAAGATGCTTCCATGGATTTGGATTCTGTGTCTTCTAACCCATTTTTCAACTCTTTCATCCTTTCATCCTCCTCCTTTACTACTTCCTGTGAACACAAAGAATGACACCAAAATATTAATCAAAACATAATGAATGAATATTAATGTTCAGTTGTCAAGCTATCCCATATGCCTCATGCCAATAACTCAAATAAAATTTATCAACACTAATCCCTACAAAAAATTGGCATTTCAAAGGAAGTGGAAAAAAATACATGTTTGCGAGTGAAATTAAATTACTGAGAGTGGAATTTATGTGAATTTTATGCTTTATTCCTTTATTTCTGTAATTTAATATGTTAGAATCCATAATTAAAATTTCATTTATTTTTTTTAAAACTCAGTGGAAACTCGAATTTCATCTCCCGAACAGTTATTATTTAATTTTGTTTCTTGAGACTCATCTCTCATATCTTTTATATTGTTTTAATTAATCTAAGTAGTATTCATCCAAAATTACCACTAGTACATGGTATGGGATGATGTTTTTTTAGAGTAGTTTAAGAAACATAGGTGGATGCCCAAAAAAGATGGGAGATAAATATCAAACACCAAAATGCAATAATAAATATTCAAGTGGGTATGTCATCAATGAACATTGGAACCAAAATTATGGGAGGAAGTCTATTTTGAAAGAGGCATTCTAATCCATCCTCAATAGATTGAAGTAAATTAACTCTTGAAGACAGATTAAATAAAGGTAGTGAAGGTTTGTTGTACTATAGTATTGAAGTACATTATCTCTATTGAACAAAGAAATACTGTAGCTAAAAAATGCATGAAATGGTGTAATTTTATACATGGATTGTATATTATTGTTGTCATTAAAGGAAAATTAAATGTTTCAATACTCATGCTGAAAATTTTTGTTGAACATGATGATGGTACCAAACCTGACAAAGAACATAATTTTGATGATGAAACTGCAGAATTTATAGGGGATAAAAACATGTTGATGGAGAAAACAAAAAAAAATGCATCATCATAGTTTCGAATAAAATTATCAAGCAAAGAAGTTAGGGTATAAAATTTTAGTTTGGTTGGAATCAATATATCCAACCAATTGAACACAACAAGTCAGAATTCATTATTTATCTTGGGGTCCCAATGAAGATGAACGTGCCGATTGATATTGAATCATGGCACCACGTCCAACTTGTAACTAAGGAATTTTTTTGGAAATATATAATGGTAATGTTACAATATACTTTCTCTATTTTACTGAAAAATTGTATAATAAAAAGTTGATTTAATTTTCATTATTCCTTGTAGACTTCATTTATTTTTGATTATTCCCATAAGAAATTTATCTTAATGGCCACTAGAAAATTCATAGATGATTTTGGACTCATCTGATGAAGTTAAATCTTAGGGATGTTGGGGGTAAAATAAATCCCCACCCACCTCTTAGTTATACATGAATTATAAAGTTGAAAACATGGGCATCTTTCATCAATTTTTGCAATGGGATAACATTTAAAGTGAATTGCAATTGATAATATATTATTTGACATTATTTATTTTATCCAACTTGATTCAAAATTATTAATTTATGAAATAGTAAATGTGTGTTCTAGATAAAGAACGTTCATCACAACCAATGTACCCATATCACAAAGGAAGGATGGGGAACACTTCATTAGAGAATAAATTCGCATGAATTCTAAATTAACAATAAAAGTTTAATTTTGTGATATGAAACAACATGTGTTCCTTTTTTCTATACAAATTGATGAATCATAACTTGAATCCACTTCCATCCCACATCATTTTCTATATAAGGTGGATCATGTAAATAAGGAGGGTAAATTAGTTGATGAAAACACAAAAATAGTATAGGAAGTATGGGTTAGTATGACATAATTGTAAGTATTTATGTTTTATAACAATATTATATAAAATATATATTTATGACCATATTGTTTTATATTTTATAGACACAATAATCGGTAATGACTGTATTAAAAGAAAAGATACATTCAGTAGCTTCGAAGTTGCCTAAACAATATGGTCACATTAGAGGATTAGGTTTTGGAGTCTCTCCAAGAAGATATTTCTAGAAGATAAAACCACATGAAGATACATATAATATTTGGAGATTATTGTATACACAAGTAGAATCACTACAAGATGTTTTTTTATGGTCTCATTTGGGAGACCAATGTATAATAAAGGATCAAAGAAAACTAGTGGTGGACCAAAGATCCGCACGTGGACCAAATGATCCCACTATCTTTGAGGTCATTCATATTCCCCAACTGCATACCTTACCTGGGGTAATCAATTTTTCCATTAAAATTTCTTCTAAATGTGAATAAAACAAATTATAAAGACTTTATATTACTAAAAATATATAGGGTAAAATTATATGTGTTTTTTTCTTTCAACACCCACATACTGCTGTGTTACGATAGGTACAGTGTATAATATCCCAGTAGACCAACTACGCAATCAAGGCCTCCCAAAAGATCACATGAGAGTGGGGATTGAGGTATCCTATTAACCAACTACTGAGAACACATTTAAAGATAAAAATATGTCTTAAATTGAAAATAAAGATAAAATATACGAAGATTCATTCATATACATAATTAGTCTCAGGATTCTAACTGATATTCTCAAGCATGAATGGTTGGGTTTCTCAATTTTGAATACATACATAAGGTACATTTTTATAATACGACTATCCAAATATTGAGCTAATGTTTTTATTAAATTTAACAACTATTCATATTTTTTAAATTCATTTATATCACAACTATATAAAGGGAAGATTGTTCGAAGCAAGATTTAGATTCATTAATCACTGTATCATTTCTATGATATAACTTACCTTGAATGGGGAAGAAATTAAAAAGAAAATAGATGAGTTACTCAAATCATTTAATAAAAAATCATCAGATGGCAGACTCTTTTTGATGCCTACAATGCAAAGGTAAACTATACAATCTAATCACATAATATATATTTTTAATTTATTCATTAATTTTTTATAAGACACACTGAATGCTAATACCAGTCAATATAGACAGCCCAAATATTTATTTTTTATCCAACGCATGGATATACAACCAACTAACCACACATGATGTGTATTGTGAATATTTAATACACTAAAATAAACATTTTATAGATAAACTTAGAATCATATGTTCAGTCTGTGTTTTTACAAGAATTTTTTATGATAGAGAGGTCTCTCAATATAGGCTAGATCATGGCATGAAGTTGGTGTGTGAAGGGATAAAGCATGTATATTAATACAAATGGAAAAAAATTAAGGTATATAAATAAAGATTTAATTATCAAAACATTTCCAAAAAATTTAATTATTTTGGTCATTGTTTATATAGTGTTTGAAACAAGAAAATGAAATCGATTGTGGATATTATGTTTGAAAATTTATGAGAGAAATCATAAATAATGAAATAACCAGCATACCCCAATAGGTAATTTGTTAAGGTAATTAAAATTTCATTACATATATTTCACAATCATTATTTTTTATATATTTTCTCAGTACTATCGAGATTTATGACAACCTAGTTACTCCAAATAAGAAATCAATTTTTTTAGAGATGACTGTGTAGCATAATTTTTTTTCATAATGTATGTTGAAAACAAATTAAGATTATTACCTGCTATATTTGTGATCTAGTATGATTTATGAACTTAGAAAGATATTTGGGGAGTGTATTATTAGTGTCTGAATGATATATATTATTTTTTGATCTCTTTCGCAAGGATAAGAATAATGGAGTAAATCAATTTATTTAGAAGCACTGGCCTCCAAATAATAAAATTGTTGGTAAATCACAGATATAGGGGTAGAGGTGGAGTCAGAGGTGAAGGTAGAGAAAAAGGTGGAGGTGTAGGTAGAGATAGTGTTAGAGTTGGAGTTGAAGACCAATGTGGAGGAGGAGGTCGAGGTGAAGACTAAGGTTGAGACTGAGGCAGAGGAGGATAAGAGGCAATGGCTTGAAAACATTAAAATTGTTTGTAAATGAAGTAGAATGAGGATTTTAGAATTATTGTGTTTGATAACAAATGTTTAAAAGTGAACACAACACTTATCAGTTGAGATAAGATCCATTGTGTAAGTGTTTCAGGTGAATTATTGAAATAAGTTTTTCACCACTTTTTTAAGTGATTTTATACAGGGTAGTAATCCAAAAGTAAGATCATTCTATGATAGAAGCTTCAATTTCACGACAAGTGTTATTGAAGAAACGTCTTTACAAATCCCTATCATGAAACATATATATAACCTAGCTTAAATTCTTGAATAAATATTTGTATAATCATTCACTGAATTCAGTAGGCATATTAAAGAACTATTGAAGGAAAACCAGTATTGATATATCATGATCATCAAACAAGGATGATGTCAAAATGTCCATTATTATTATAATTGACATTTTAATAAAAAAAGTGTCAATCACTGAAAATCAATAAACTTTTCTAGGATTTTATTGAAGATTTGGGACAAAAAATTTTAATTCATTTGTGAAATATTTGAATCATTCTCATTTCAACCCCACAGATGATGCCACCTATATGGCTCAAAGTGTGTGTTTCATGTTTAACATGACATTTTAGTAAAAAATACAAGTGGAATACTTAAAACCAAGGAAACGGGTTCTGATTTTTTTGATAATTTAATAAAAAAAGATAGAATTTATTTGGTATATTTAGGTATCATCCACACCTCAATATGATGTACGGTGTGATAGAGGTGACTCAAAGGGCGTCTTTTTATTCAAAAATGACATTAATTTTAGTGAAAAAAAACAACTAACATAATCAAAATAGAGAAAATTCATTCAAATTGTTTTGGTACTTTGGGATAATTATCATCATTTTTGACATGTAGGAATCAGCTTCACCTCAATCTGATGTATGGTGTGACCGGTATGACTCCAAGTGTCTGATATCAGTTTAAAATTTACATTTTAATACAAATAATGTTCCACTCATTAAAAATCAAGAAAAAACACTATAATTATATTGATAATATATTATGTTTATTCATAATTAATTTGTGTTTTGTATGAATCAGCCTTATATCAAACCTACACATGATTCTACCTGTATGGTTCAAAGTACGTGTTTCGAGTAAAAAAACAAAAGTGGCATACTCAAAACTAAGGAAACCCATTCTTATTGTTTTTATGCTTTGGTAAAATGATCCATATGTTATTTGAGACATGTAAGAATAATCTTCACCTCAATCTGGTGCATGCCGTTACCGATATGACTCCAAGTACATCATTTTATTCAAAATTGATGTTAATTTTAGTGGAAAAAACAACTCACATACTCAAAACTGAGAAAACGCATTCAAATTATTTTGGTAATTTAGGATAATTATCCATAATTCATTTTTGCTGTGTATGGATCATCTTCATCTTAATCTAACTCATAGTGTGACCAGTATGATTCCAAGTGTCCATTATCAATTTAAAATTGAAAATTTAATACAAAAAAGTGTCACTCACTGAAAACCAAGAAAATGAACTTGTATTGTCTTGATAATTTGGGGAAATGATTCATAATTCATTTTTGATGTGTATGAATCTATCTCATGTCAATCCCATACATGATGCTACCAGTATGGCTCAAAGTAAGTGTTTTCAGTTTAAAATGACATTTTAGCCAAAAACACAAGTGGCATACTCAAAACTGAGAAATACATTATTATTATTTTGATACATTATTAAAATTATTGATATGTCATTTTGGACATGTATAGATTAGTATCAACTCAATCTGATGCATGGTGTGATCGGTATGACTCCAAGTGCGTCTTTTTATTCAAAATTGACATTAATTTTAGTAAAAAAAACTGACATACTCTAAACCAATCAAACCCATTTGAATTGTTTTGGTATTTTATTAGAATGATCCTTAAGTCATTTGTTACATATATAAATCATCCTAACATCAATATGATGCACGATGTAACTAGTATGACTCTAAATGTCTGTTATCAGTTTAAAATTGACATTTTAATACAAAAAAGTTTCACACAATGAAAAATGATAAAATGTGATAATATTAACTTGATAATTTTGGATAATGATTAATAATTTATTTTTGAATTTTATTAATCAATTTCATGTCAAAACCACAAATTATTCCACTTTTATGGCTCAAAGGTCATGTTTCTAGTTTAAAATGACATTTTAGTAAAAAAACATGAGTGGCATACTCAAAATCACATAAATGATTTATTATTATTTTAATAATTTATAAAAATTATAGAAGAGTCATTTGGGACATTTATAAATCAGACACACATCAATATGACACATGGTGTGATTGGTATGATCAAAGTGTGTCTTTTTATCCAAAATTGACATAAATTTTAGTAAAAAAAATATAGCTGACATAATCAAAACTGAGAAAACACATTCATGTTGTTTTGGTACTTCAAGAAAATGATCCATAAATCATTTTTGATGTGTATGAATCATCCTCACCTCAATATAATGTATTATGTGACTAGTATGACTCCAAGTGCATCTTTTTATTCACAACTCACATTAATTTTAATCAAAAAATAATTTACATACTCAAAACCAAGAAAACACATTTAGATTGTTGTGGTACTTAAGTAAAATGATCCTTAATTTGTTTGTAACATGTAAGAATTAGTCACACAACAATTTGAATCATGGTGTGAACATTATGACTCCATGTTCTCCTTTTTATTCAAAATTTAAATTAATTTTAGTAAAAAAACAACTTAAATACTCTATAATAGTGTTTGTTTTTCTTGTATTTGTCTTAGAAATTTTATTTCATTTCAATTCAGTATTTTTATCTTATTTTGGTAATTTCTGTTATTGTTTCTGGTGATTTAGTGTGTTGTTACAACACATTTCCTGTGTTTCTGGTGATGTAGTGTGTTGTAGCATCACACTACAATTTTCACCTTTATCAGTGCTACTAAATGCACTCATAAAGATAGCCTTTATTAGTGATTGTATAAGTGATGATAATAGAATATTTAGAAGAACTGATAAAGGGAATCTTTATCAGTGCTAAATAAAGTATATATAAATTGTGTCTTTTATCAGTTCTTTAAAAATTTCTGATAAAAGAATTATTTTATTAGTGCTTATATTTAAACTGATAAAGCTGCCCTTTATCAGCGCTTTTCTAGCGCTAATAAAAACATTGTCCTTTTAGCCATGTCGAGGTAGTCAGTGCTTTTCTAGCATTGATAAAAGCCTATTCAATCATTGTTAAAGGTGTGTTTTGTATTAGTGAGGAAAAAATTCTAGGCAAATCAGAAGCTGAAGTAGTCCCTCTCAAGTTAGCAGCAATACCTATCCATGCACATAGGTGGGTCTTGAACCACCCAATACCTCATATTGATCGATAACAACCAAAAAATCACCCTAGGCCAAAACCATAGAAAAATTAGGGCTATCTAGGATTTGAGTAATGGATAAATAAATCATAATCCTTCTGAAATGAATATGTATCTAATTATTTCTTGGCATCCTTTTACAATAAACTAATCAATCTTCCACAGTCCAAGAAGCCTAATGAGGTCAACCTCATCGATCGTCCAAACTAATACCCTTTCCATAAATTTTGGGTCGTAATATCTAGGACTTATTTTTCTTCAAATAAACCCTTTAAGGCATGATCAATTCTAGATAGGTGGTGTTTGATAACTCCTTAGAGAAGGTGGAATACATAACCGCTGCCCATTCATAAGAAGATGGTGATTTGTATGAAGTTCCATCCAGGCATGGGAAGTAGTTTGATAATGGGATGACTCAAAAGATAGTTTATTGAGTTCATGCTACCCTCAGAGAAAAGATATGCATACCTAAAATAAATATACCACCTAGGGAGGTAATATTAGATATGCCTCTTGTAGGTGGATGCAACCATCAAAAGCAGGAGGAAACAGAAGATGATGAGTCATACTCTGCTTTAACGTAAGCTCTTACTCTTGTAGATTTCTTCTCTACAACATCCAAAGTATGGGAACCTCCCCACAAAATGGAACCCTAATTAGAAAAATATCTGATATTTAGTTATTTCAATTCGATACACATGGAAGACCCCTTCTCTGATGATGATTATGCCTCTGAGTATGAGTTCCCCACACCAAACTAAGGAACATGAGGCTGCATTCATAGGAATAGAGGATACATGGGACAACCCATGCATGGTCAAACCCAATATTTTAGTCACATCCATATAAATGAAATATCTGTAGCTGATACCCATGGGAAAGCACCCCATAGAGCCCAAATCATACATGTATGTGTCTTAGAACCCTACAACAGTTCTCTATGCTAAGTTGTTTTGCATGACCGCCTAGTGGGCATATTATTTTCTGATCAAACCAGGAAACAATGAAGGTCAGAACGACCCACACCACTAACAAAATATTCACCCAAAACATCTAATCAAGAACTAGGACCATCTAACCATAATTCCTCACTTCTTGCACCATATTTACAAGATCAACCCCACCTCAAGAAGCACTGACCTTTGACACAAAAGTACAAAATTCTGATGCAGTTGGCAGTTTTTCCAGCCAAATTCTAAATCCTTGATTTGCTTCATCATTCAAAATAATATAGATTTTCACTCATTTAGTCCCTCCAAATACCATAGGAATTTGAGATAGAAGTCACTACATCTTGGGGCTATAGAATGATGACCATGTTGGTAGAATGTCTTTTGAAATCTCGTTCAGAGAGCATAATCAAGAAGTGGTCATCCTATTACACATCAGAATCGTATATATTTCAAGAAGACTCTATAGTATCAACATCCAAAGGTCTCTGATTGAAAATGGATCTGGGATAAATCTCATCCCGATTTTAACCCTATGATGTTTGGGATATAGCGAAGTGGATTTATCTCCCATAAAGATGACCATTTAAGGGTATGATAAGTATGAGAAAAGACCTATTCGGAATATCAAACTCAAAGATCAGTTTGGAGATCTCACATATGATGATATTTTATGGTTCTCTATAAGGACATTTAAGACAATGTACTGATTGGAAGTCCCTGACTCTATAGCCACATGGCAGTACCTTTAGCATTACATCAATGTCTGAAATACCCCATAGATGGAAAGGTCATCATACTATATTGGTGATAATACACCTTCAGAGAATTTTGAATCCACATATGCTAAAGTAGGTTTCTAAAAAATAGGTAAATAACCAATGTTGGATGATGATATACAGGTTCCAGTTCACAATGGCTTGGAGATCACCCATGCAAATCCCTAGAATATACTTGACAGTGACTATGTGCTCCCCATAAATCTAATTGAGGTGATTTACCTAGTCCCATAGGCCCAATCTACTATTTTCCCAAATTAAAGTGTAAAAGAAAATCATCTTTAGAATATATATGTAATGGTTCTAGTACTAGGGTATGATAATGTCTCTTCTCATGGACCCTCTCACTTCAACAGTGACAGAGAATCCCCTAGATTTCCAACTTCGTCAGAAAATGTCTCCACAAAATCTGAGGTAGAAGATGATGATTACATCATGAATGCTCCTATTACATTAAAGGAAGTCATCTACACCACCATTTATGATCTCATGTAGGTAAATCAAGGAATATAATAATACCCACTACCGACACTGATAAGTGTCGCTATTCCCATCTAAGAGAAAGATATGTACACCACATTTATAAAGAAACATTGATATATGTTCACTTGGAACTATGTAGAAACGCTTAGATGGAATCCAGATGTGGATAAACACCAGATCTTCTTACCCAATGAGCATCGAGGCTTCATACAGGCATCCAAGATAATGAACCTCCCTCATTCCATAAATATAGATATAAATTTTGACAAATTTATCAAATTCAACTTTGTCCAAGAAGTGAAATAACCAACATGGCTTACCAACATCATCTCTATCAAGAAAAATAATGGGCATATCAGGGTCTATATCGATTTTAGATTCCTTAATCAGAACTACCCAAAGGGAAATTTCTCATCACCGATCACATATCTCTTGATCAATGCAACTGATAGATTCCAGGACCTTTCGTTCATGGTGGGGAATTCAAGGTACAATAAAATAAATATGGACCCAGAAGAGGAATAAGTAATTGTCTTTAAATATCCCCATGGGATCTGTTTATATCAGTTTATTCAATTTAAATTAAAGAAAACTAGTTCCATAAATTAACGCACCATGTGTCATATCTTTAATCCATTGTTTAGAAGGATAGTTAAATGTTACATTGACAACCTAGTTGTAAAATTATTACAATGATGTTATCACTTGAAGGATCAAAAAAAATATTAGAAAACCCACGACAACATATTCTGAAGATGAATCCACCAAAATTCACATTCGGGGTATAATCAAGTAAGTTCATTGTATTTTTGGTATGCCACTATGACATTGAGGTCGAACCTTAGAAGACTAGTGCTATTTTAGAAATGTCACCCCATATAAATCTCAAATAATTGAGGGGTATTAGGGAACCTTTAATAAATTCAATATTTCATAGCCAACTTGGATGAAAAATCCCTCCGCTTCAGCAAGATAAAGAAGGGTATCACCTATCATGGGGAAATTTATTTCCAGGGATCCACTGAAAGTCTTAAGCGGTATCTATTTCACACACCAGTTCTGATGTTTCCGATGGAAGGGAGGATACTAATATTGTATGTGTCCACAATTTAATGCTCACTAGGAATGGTTATCACACATAAAAATTATCTGGGAAGTGAGAATAGTCTCTACTACCTCAGCTGAACAATGATACGTACTGAGACTTGATATCATGATGTTGTGAAGTATTGTCTTCCACTCATCTTCATAGTGAAAAACAATGAGGCATTACTTGAAACACCATGAAGTCCATCTGGTCCCTAGTATTTTTCTGATCAAGTATATCCTTGTTCATCCTATGCTAACTGGGCATCTAGCCTGATAGGGGATCATTCTAAAACAAATTACATTCAATTATTTTCACAGAAGGTGATGAAAGGGAAAGCCCAGGATGATTTCTTTATGGCACATCCCACCCTAGAGAATACATCATTATACAATGAGATCCCATATGAGGGGGGTCTTCTCTTCACATGAAACACCCCGAACATGGAATATGTATTTTGATAGAGCCTCCTGGATTCCTATAGACAAAATGATGGAAAACCCAAATCTCAACCGGGTTGGCTTATTGATTGTATTTGTCTATCTAGACAAAGATTTTTTTTTCAAAACCTTTCTCTCTATCTAAAGGTTTCACGAATAATGATGTTGAATACCAATCCCTCATCACTGGCTTGGAAATATCCCTACATCTATAAAAAGACTGCCTGAATATCAAAGGTGATTCGGAACTAGTGATAAAGAAAATCAATGAAGAATATTCCATCAAAAAGAAATAATTGGACTGTTTCGGTGCGGATGTGCGTCGGGTTTCTGTTCCGACGCTGTTCCGCCAGGACGCGTTCGCGCGTGCGCCCGTCGACCCGAGGGGATGGGCACGCGCGGCTTGTGGTCCCGCAGTCCCGCTTTCCATGGGCGGGCGGCATTCGTCCCTTATTCAGGGGCATCAGCTCCTTGATCGAAACCGGGATGATGGGATGTCGGCTCCTCCTTCCGTGGACGTCTCCTCGGAACTCGTTGCCTAATCCGGGTCTCCCTCATAGATTTAAGAATGTTCGTGAATCTCGTTCCCGACGCCATATCTTCATGGACACCGGTTAATTACACTGCTTCCGCCTAGACGCTCCAAGGAGTCTGTTCGGGGCAGCAACCTGCGGTGAGGAGACCGGGTGGCTCTGGGTGTCGGGGGCGTGCCTTAACACTGCGACTCTGCATGTCTGCCTTCCGTCCCTAATAGGGCTTCTCGAAGGCGTGATGGCCTGAGGCATCCCGCGCTAGGTGCGGGGAACTGTGTTACCTGAGGTTTTCCTCAGCTTCCCATGTTTAACACGGGGTATGCCGCGAGTTTAACGTCCAGCGGGGACGGCATCAGACTGATCAACACGAGAAGTGGATCAGATGACAGAACCCCTTGCGGGGAACCTCCGACGCTGGGGCCAGCACATGGGCGGCTTCCCGAGTGGAGTGGAGTGGAAGGAAGTGGCATGACCCCACCGGGATGTGGCGGCCCGGGTAAGGATCAGGATGGATGATGGAGTGAAGAGCTTGGACCCCGTAGGGGCTTCCTACGTACCGCGCGTTGGCGCGGATCAAAGTCAGCGTAGTTCGAATATACAGTTTAACGTCATGCTGGACGTCGGCAAGCCGACTCACGAAGAGGTCGAGGCCGCCGGGCGGAGGATTGAACCGAACCACCTCACACAGAGGGGGATGGAACGGCCGGGTGGATCACAGTTTCACGTCATGCTGGACGCTGAAAGGAGAAAAGGGAAGTGGGGAAGCACAATGGAGATACACATGTGCAGTCTCCCACAGGGGAGGATTCATAGGTGAATCGACGGAAGTGTGAACCCAGGAGGGGTCCACTGATGGACGAACCGACGTGAATACGACCGGGACGACCAGGTGGTGGGCTTGAACCTCGGAGAGGCTTCCTACGTACCCTGTTTAGAAGACAGGGATCAAAGTCCACGTAGTTCGTTCTGTCTGTAACACTCTACCCCCGTGGGCGAAGGCCACTCCAATCCCGACATCCCTGCAGAGACGCGCGGGTGGGGGCCACATCCAAACCAGGGGGATCCTGCGTGCGAGACACGGGATTGGGTGATGCAGACGGTTTAACGTCTTGCCGGACGAAGTACAATTTAACGTCGTGTGTTGAGGATGAAGCGGACGGTTAAATGTCTTGCCGGACGAAGTACAGTTTAACGTCGTGTGTTGAGGACGAAGCGGACGGTTTAACGTCTTGCCGGACGAAGTACAGTTTAACGTCGTGTGTTGAGGACGAAGATGCTTGGCAGTTTAACGTCTTGTCGCGTGGACGAAGATGCTTGGCAGTTTAACGTCTTGTCGCGCGGACGAAGTACAGTTTAGCGTCCTGCAGGACGAATGCTAAACAGTTTAACGCCTTGTAGCTCGGACGATACTGCCGCCGATGGGTCCGTATCACTTCGCGCGAGCCTGGAGGGCCGCATGGGAAGACAACGCACGGTGCGGGCACCCAGGATGAAGATCATCGGGCGCCATGCAGGCGGGTACCCTCAGGGGGTCAAAGGGGGCGACCTTGGCGGATTGCGCGCAAAAGAGAAGCATGGCGCGCAATACCGCGGGTCGGCGCACAAATGGGCGGGCTGGCGCGCAATTGGGCCAGCGCTTTGCGCACGGAAGATAGAGATTGCGCGCACCGGGCTTCGGATAGCGCGCGGGGGCAACGACTCATTCTTTAATCGAATGGCCACTTTAAAAAAGGGGGTGCGCGCAATCGGGCCGGATTGCGCGCACCCCGGGGGCAATTGCACGCAAGAGGCTTCTTTTGCGCGCGAAGGCCTTTGGGTGAAGAATTAGTTCAAAGGAAAGGAGCCAAAGGCATTGCGCGTGAAGGCGAACCCCGAGGCTTTCTTGCGCGAAATAAAGGAGGTTACCTGAAGATCGGCATTTCGTGCGGAAGGGGTTGGATTGCGCGCACGAGAGACCTTTCGAATTCCGGCAACCTTCAAAACGTCGGGGGTCGCCTTATATTTATAGGCAACCCCGGGCGCGGAATCTGGTTCGCGGGCACGGAATTCCCTTCGCGGGCGCGGAATCGGGCCCGGCGCGCAAGGGAGTTGCGCGGGCAACGGGCGCGCAAAATTGCGCGCCGGCCCAGCACATTGCGCGCATCCCGGGAGGTTTGCGCGCCGCACTCCAACTTTGCGCGCGGCTCTCCAAAATTCCGCGCAAGGCTTCCGGGCCCTCCGAAACGGGCTTCCGACTCCAAATATGACCTCGCTTCCCGCATCCGGAGCTTCGTTTGGGAAAAACGGACTTTTCCGGCGTCTACAAAAGCCCCCCCTCGGAATCTGATCGGCGAGAGGTCGCAACGATCGAGTTCCGAGGGAGACGCCGGAGTGCCGAAGTCCTGGGTGGCGCGGGACTGTGGCGCGCGAAAAGGGGCGTCGGGCGCGAAATTCGCTGTCTCGGTCACGCAAAGTGCTTTCCGCGCAGCGCGGACACCCGGCCTCGCCTATAAATAGGGGCTCTGGGTCCCCCGCACCGTACACTGGCCTTCCGCGCGATAGGCATTCAAGCTCTCGCACGTGAAATTGCCCTTTCCGGCGCGGAATTCACCCGTTCGTCGCGCAAAACATTCCGGATTTCGGCCTGTTTTTGCGCGAACACCCGGGGTTTTACGCGACTGACTTACCGATTGCGCGCCGTCCACTTGGATTGCGCGCCAACTCTCAAACTTCTCTGCCAGCCTCGTCCGATTCCGCACGCTTCATCCCTTAACCCGCACGACTCCCGGAGCTTCTGAGATGGCCGCGAATCAAGGGAATGAGGGGGATGCCGCTACTCGCAGAGCTGAGATGGCGACGAACGAGGAGGTCTACGGAGCCAAGGAGATTGTTTCCAACAATAAATCCTTGTTCGACTTGCTGACGCCGGCCCAGAAGACATATCCGCTGTCGGACAACCTGCCGCTCTGGAACTTTGGCATCCTAGATGAGGTTCTGGTGCCAGGGTTCGAGGTTGATGCGCCACGGACCTGGGTGACTCGGGAGGATGAGCTTCCCCGCTATAACATCACCAACAATGGGCATCCTGCCAGGGAGACCAGACACTTAGATGTCTATGTCCTGAACCCGAGGACGCGAACCATCGTCGGAAGTGAGCCTACTGCGGAGAACTCTCCAGCCCTCTACTCGAGCACATATCGCCAGAGTGTCACTGACGACACCAAGGGCTGGCTGAAGGACTGGGACTTGCGGTCTGGGGGCAATTTCACCAGTGAGTGGGCCTGGGCGTTCTGGGTACGCCACACTTGCGATCACTTCGCGGAGGAGCTGCGGTACATCGGCCTGTTTGAGGCGGTGTGGACGTCGCAGTTCCACTTCTACCAGCAGTCCGAGCTCGGGCCGGAACTGTTCACCCGCTGGTCCCCGGATACCAACACCTTCCATCTTCACCATGGGGAGGTTAGCATCGGCCTCTGGGACATCCACTGCATCGGAGGTATCCCGTTGGAGGGTTACCAATACGATGAGTTCCTGCCTCCGAAGAACATCTGGGAAGACAGGTCACGGACTCCCATTCTGACATGGCATCTGCTTGACCTGGCTACGCAGCGGCTCGGGATCAAGGACTTCCACAAGGACATAGCCTACAAGGAGTGGTTCAGCCAGTTCTTGGAGCATGACCCGACGGTCAAGATGCCAGGCAGGGGGAAGCGGTGCCCGACCGCGGCTCAGAGGAGCCGGAACGGGTCGTACTGGCGGGTCCTGGAGACGGGCGACTACCGCTCATGGGGGTACCGCGTCATCGAGGCCCGGGACCCAAATGTCCGGTACGCGGCGTTCCTGGCCGCCTTTCTAAGTGGGTGGCTCCTGCCAGTGCGGGACGCGAGAATGGGTGTCCACCCGACGACACTGGCGATGGCGGGCGCCATGGCTGCCAATAAAAGATACAACCTCGGGGTCCCCGTGATGGATAAGTTGTACGCCATCCTGGGACGCATCTCGCGAGGGGGTCACCACGAAGGATCTGTGGGCCCTTCCAATTCTTCCACGGCTGGGTGGCTGCCCACCTTGGTGGGTACACATTTTCGAACGCCATCATTCCTCCAGGAAACGGCCTGCGACCCTCCCTGCTGAACATTGCGGGGGTCGCTCCGATGACCCTAAATGAGGAGGGCGTGAGGATTTGGATTGGCAATCATGCCAATTTCAAATTCATCCCGTTCCCCACTCCCGTTGGCCAGATGATCGACAACGGGCAGGGTCCGCTGGAGCAGCACGAGTACTTCCTGAACATGCGGGGCGGGGTGCTCGTGGCTCGGATCGACAGGAAGGTGATCTGCGAGCCCTACGTGCCAACCCGATTCACCAGGCAGTTCGGGTGCCTTCAACGGATGCCGAAGAGGGTATTCACTGCTGTCCGGGAGGAGACGAACCCTGGAATCCTTCGCCAGATGTGGCTGATGTTCGTCGCCTTTGGCTCTAGCGACGTCATCACTCTCCCTCCTACCGGGGTCGACGCAGGCTTGGCAACCGAGTACGCCGAACACTGGGCCATCGCGTACCCCGAGGGGCTTCTACGGAAGCCAGTTCGGCGGCTTGAGGTTACCCGTGCGGAGACCGGGCGTCAAGGAAGGAGGCGAGGCGCCACCACACGGGGGAGAACAGAGGCGCGCCAAGCAGTGGAGCCGGCGCGGGCAGGGACTTCGGCGGCGGGCACATTGCAAGCTGCCGCCACGACTTCAGCGCCCGGAGAGGGGGCACATGCGGCGGTCGGGGAGCGTCCCGGGAAGCAGGTAAGGCGTCTGCTCGAACCCTCCCACGATGCAGTCTTCCCGGCGCTGTGGTCGACCTGGATGACCCTGTGGCAGTCACTGAGGACCGAAGCCATCTGGAGAAAGATACTCAGAGAAGGAATCCATCTACCAGAGGTCGGGTGCCTCCAGATCACCGACAGGGTGAACTTCAACCGGCAGTATGCGTATCTGACGGCCATGGACGAGTACGCGCGCCAACGTGGTCAGCGTGCGGAGCCATCCCTTCTGGTGAAGGTGATGCTCGGTCTAGAGCCTTCTCCAGAACAGATGCCGCCGGAGGAAGATGACAGTAGCGACGACTCCGAGGAAGAGGAGGAGACGGGGGAGGATGAAGGCTCCGAGGGAAGGTCCCATCAGGGGAGCCCGCGGGAGAGCGGCGAGGTGGCCGACTCTGGCAATATTGACATCACTGAGCTCCTCGAGGTCCGCTTCTATCCCTACTCAACCTGCTTCATCCATTTTCTTATGCAGCTTCTAACCCATTTCTCCACCTTTCTCAGGAGTGCACGGATGCTGGTCAGGCATCCTCGACAGGAGTAGGAGAGGCGCCAGCAGGACAAGGCGGGGGCCAGATGCCCATCATTGAATTGAAAAGCGCTGAGGGGTCCCCTGCTGCAATTGCTCCTGCGGCGGCCGAGATAGCGGAAGATGACGCTTTGGATTCCCGTAAGTCTCCTAACCTTACTGTCGGTGCTTGTTGTTGACGATCCGCGACTAACCACGGCATGCCCTGCGCAGTGATCTCAACACTGGAGGCTCGTCGGGCTGCCGAACCCGGGCCATCCACGAGTGGACCAGTGGTAGACATGCCGCCGGCTCCGGAACAGACTTCCCACACCGAGCCGGCCCCACCAACTGCTGGTCAAGGGGCTGCGGACGCCGGTGGTGCTGACATCGGAGAGAGGTCGGGGGCTGACGAGGGTGTCAACGCCACTGGGGCGGGAGAAGAAGGTCGCCCAAATGTCGGGGAACCTATCCCCCGTGAGGACATCCCAGGGGCGGACCCTGCAGCAGACCTGCTGGCTGCCTTCCCTGCCTACCGGCCTGCCGACCCTGAGGAGATGGACAACTCGGATGCGGAGGCGGTCGAGCAGAGCCGGATAACGCGACGAAGGGGGTGGAAGTGCATCCAGCGCTTCCTCAAGCGAGACCCATCGGAGTGGATGGGGCGCATGGGATCACTTCAAACCTGGCTGCGCTTCCTGTGTGCCGGGGGAGATGATGCTCAATGCCTCCATCTGACGGTCCGTGATTTCATGGCCGAAAAGATGCGTGAGAGCCGCCGGCGTGCCGACGTCGCACAATGTCGGGACATGTCGGAGAGCACGCGGGCGCTCTTCGTGGCGGAGCAGGAAGTTCGGCGTCTCGAAGGGCAGGCGGCAGAGAAGGAGGCCTTCGTTGCAACGTGCACTGAGCTTGTGGAGCAACTAACGGCCCAGCTGGATGACACCCAGGTACAGCTGACGGAGGCGGGCCAACAGATGGTCACACTTCAAGTCGAGCGGGAGCGCGCACAGGCCAGGATCGACGAACTGCGTGCTGCGACCGCCGATGAGGAGAGGGCACGCAGAGAGCGAGAAGCAGCCCTGGAGGCCGCCAGCCAAAGGGTAGCGGCATTAGAAAGACTTATCCAGCACGCTAATCCCTAGGGGCTTTGTTTTTGCCACTCCCAGAACATTTGCTTCCGCTACTCAATATTTCGATCCATTTGTATGAACCAATATATTTATCTGCATCTTTTGGCTTAACATGCTCAACCACAAATTGTCTCACGGGAGCGTTAACCAAGCTTCAGGCATCCGTAATTGGGCCTGGATTTCTAAAGAAAAGAGGGAGATCATCCCTAGGAAAGGAGACCTCAGACCTAATCAATGTATCATCCTCCCAACTTGTTCCGACACACGAGCGGGACAACGCTAGGGGCGTTAAGATTTTATCCGAACATAGGGAAATGAGAAAGGGTGAATCGCGTGTCCCGAATTCAGAAATCCACAACGGTCGGCCTTCCAGGAAATGCCCAAGACGACAAGCGGACAATGGATCAATCGACCATACTACTGAAATAGACGGACCGAAGGTCATCATTCATATTGCAGGAGGCGGATCACATGTCATCGTCAATGCCGCTTTGGGGGTTCCTTCAGGCACAAGGGTGGAAATCCAGATCAACAGGGCATGCGAAGCGTGGGGCGAAGTGATGATTTGTTCGGACAGAATCCAACGCTCTCAAAATTGCGCCACCGTGGGGAAAGTGTATTAGGCGGATGCACTAATCTGGCCGTGAATCACCTCAATTCTCAGACAGAACCTCTTTGACGAGGAAACTGTCGCTTCCCATCATTGCAATGGGGCATCCCGAGCTGAATCGGGGAAAATATCACAATCGCACCACTCTACCAGAAGCCAGGCCAGACGGCCGTCGACAAGGAGGGGCGAGACTTAGCGATCCCCGAGGCTGGACCCGAGTCGAGATGCCCGGGTGTTCCTACGTACTCCATCAGGCTGGAGATCAAGCCACACGTAGTTCTGAAAGTGCAGTTTTAACGTCATGCGGGACGTAGAACCCCGTTTGGGGAGATCTTAGTTTAAGGTCGTAGAGCTCAGACCATAGGGGCAGATCTTAGTTTAAGGTCTTAGAGCTCGGACCATAAGAACCTCAAAGCACGCCAAATCGTGGTCCCATCCCCTGGATATGCAAAGATGCACTGAGGGATAGTGTCAAGAGTGCCGAGATTTTGCCTGGTCAGAATGGGGGGTGGAAAATGTAATGTGAATCATGCGGCCATTCACTCAAGGACTGGGGGCACCGGCGTGACGATATAAGAGTACTGCCGACCGTGGCGGAAAAGCAGCATCAATATCGCACTGACTGCTGATGAAATGAGGCAGCAAACGAGCATCAACCGCTCAAGCGCAGGATTCATATCGATTTGCTGCCCGAGGCCCTTGGGGGCACCATCCCGAGTCAGTGGGAGAGCACTGAGGCATTGTGTCCAAACCGATCATGGGGGCTCCACCCAGGGCGTAGGCGATGGGTCCGAATGAAAGGGAGCACGAAGCCTGAAAAGTGGAAGGAACCTGACCAAGCTGAACTTGACCCTCCTAGCAATAAACCAGAGTACTCTTGACACCGGTGGACCACTGCAAGGGGTCGTGGGACACGCCTTGAGGGTGACCCAAAGGCGGCGGATTCCCCAGAGAAGGGGGAATCTCTAAGAGGTGGGGGGCTGGACCCGAATTTTCAAACATCCGGGAGTTCCTACGTATCCCATAAGGATGGGAATCAAGCCATACGTAGTTCTTGAAGCGCGGCGCAACACAATCGGGCACCAGCGCGGGGAGGGGTGCGGGTCTGGCCCTCGTACCCAGAAGAAGCGGCATTTGATATTTCTTGTTTGTCCTTAAAGATGGATGGTTTTTCTTTGTGCAGCGACATGCCTGTGATTAAGGAATCCCTGGCGTCGCCACAATAATCAAGCCATAAAAGGCATTGACAAATGGCGTGGTTAGTAACCAGTGCCCAACGTGAGTGTCCTCTGAGGAGAACATCACGATGCAGTGCCGTTTCTCGTCGGGCGGCCAAGACGATCACAGTTTACGGTCGTGTGGTAGGACCAGACAACACAGTTTAAGGTCGTGTGGTTCGGACCATGGAGGAACCCGCTTATTGCGATATGGCAGACTCAGCGGAGGTGGGAACATACCCAGCCCTGCGGTCACGCACGATTCCAGGAGAAGAATCCTGGGATAGGGGCCTGCGTATGTCCATCACCCGAGGGGCAGAGATGCTAGCCTCCAGCTATACTGGGCCAAGAACGCGATTGTTCGAGCGACTCCTTCCTTCTTATGGGGACGAGGGTCCAGCTACACATGGCCCTTAGGGAGGACATCAACATATATCCTTGGTGCTCAGATCGTGGGAGCCTCGAAAGACACCATTACCCTGGTTGGCCTGCCTAACGTGTAAAGGTGTACTGAAGGTCAGTATGAAGAGAGTGTCGAGATTCCACTACAACGCACAAAGGCGGAGTGTGATGAGGACTGCACAACCAATGTTCAGAGCCTGAAAGAGCCGACATGGCGATCAAGGATGTCGCTGACCATATTCGCAAGACAACATCCGATCGCGTCAGCCTAGGACGGGGCAAGCAAACGAGCATCAACCGCTCAAGCGCAGGATTCATATAGATTTGCGGCCCAGGACCCGCCGGTAAATCGACCCGGAGCGGTAGGAGAGCACTGAGGCATCGTACCCAAACCGCTAATGAGGATCCCTTTGAGTGAAGGCTCGAACAAGAGGAAGCGCGCGGCCCGACAAGCAACACAGGACTTGTCGGGATTGAATCCGACACCACTGGTCATAGACCGAAGTACCCAAAACATGTTAACAGATCACCGGAAAGGGTCAGAGGACTCATCCTGAGAGCAACCAAAAGACAGCAGATTCCCGTGATCAACCAAGAGATGGGGCTGGACCTGAGACACAAGCGTCCAGGAGGTCCTACGTATCCCATAAGGATGGGAATCAAGCCGCACGTAGTTCTTGAAGTGCAGTTTAACGTCATGCAGGACGATGAGGGGTGTGAGGTAGTCTCACACATGGGGGAGGCGTACGGCGCGGCCAGTAGACCAACGTGAATGAGGACATAATCCCCCGCTCATGCCATAGGTCTCGCACAAAAAGGAGGGGAACTTGGGCCAGAGGCCCAACGCGGGATAGAGATTCCCGGGAAATGGGGATGGGCCTGAAACATGAATGTTCAGGCGGTCCTACGTATCCCATAAGGATGGGAATCAAGTCGTACGTAGTTCTTGAAGTGCAGTTTAACGTCATGCGGGACGAATAAGGAAAAGGTGAAGCAGAAGGCATCCCCAACCGTGGGGGGCGTACAGCGTGGCGAGCAAATAGCCCTGCGTTCACACCATACGCCGCATACCCAGAGGCAACTGGGCCAAGGGCCCGATATGGGATGGAAATTCCTGAAGGATGGGGTTGGGCCTGAAACATGAATGTTCAGGCGGTCCTACGTATCCCATAAGGATGGGAATCAAGCCGTACGTAGTTCTTGAAGTGCAGTTTAACATCATGCGGGACGAATGCTGAACAGTTTAATGTCTTGTAGCTCGGACGTGGTACAGTTTAACGTCATGTTGGACGAATGCAGTTTAACGTCATGCAGGACGAACTGCAGTTTAACGTCGTGCGGGACGAATTACAGTTTAACGTCGTGTTGGACGAAGATGCTTGGCAGTTTAACGTCTTGCCGCGCAGACGAAGATGCTTGGCAGTTTAACGTCTTGTCGCGCGGATGAAGATGCTTGGCAGTTTAACATCTTGTTGCGCGGACGAAGATGCTTGGAATTTTAACGTCTTGTCGCGCGGACGATGTGCACTCAGGCAAAGTACTGCTTGAGGAACCTAGCGTTGGTGGGAGGAGTGACACGCTCACCATCCATAGTCGCTAGGGAGTACGCGCCATTGGGATAGACTTTGTGGACGACAAGAGGTCCCTCCCACTTGGGCTCCAACTTGGGTGGCTTCCTGCCGGGGATCATTGGCGCTCTTAGGGCCAGCACTAGGTCACCCTGCAGGAAGGAGCGGAGGCGAACCATCTTATTGAAAGCTCGAGCCATCCTGCTCTGATGCCTCTCCAAGTTGTGCAAAGCGCGAAGCCTATTCTCATCCAGTGCTTCCAGCTCGACTAGACGGGCTTCAGCAGCTCTGTCTGGCGCTTGCTGGTCGTAGACCGCAGTGCACAAGGACGGTAATTGGATCTCGATGGGCAGGATGGCCTCAGCTCCATACACCAGGGAATAAGGATTCATCTGGGTGGAATTGCGAGTCGTCGTCCGATAAGCCCAGAGGGCGTTGGGGAGCTTGTCCGGCCAACTCTTCTTGTTCTGACCAACCATCTTTTGCAGAATGTTAGAGAGGGTCTTGTTAAACGCCTCAATCTGTCCATTCGCCTGCGCATGATAGCGAGATGTATGGTTCGAGCGAATGTTGTACTTGGCGTATAACTTCTTCAACTCGGCTGCTCGGAAATTGGCTCTGTTATCCGTGAGGATAGCATGAGGCACTCCAAATCGATGAATGATGTTGTAGGTCACGAAGTCAGCGATCGAACAGGATTTGACCTCTCTGAGCGGAATCGCCTCTGCCCATTTGGAGAAGAAGTCCGTAGCGGTCAAAATGAACCGACATTGGAGAGCCGTCGCCGGCGGGTAAGGTCCCACAACGTCCATCCCCCAGACTGAAAAGGGCCAAGAATACCTGGTGGTATGGAGAGGCTCCGGCGGCCGATGCACAAAGTTCGCATGAACCTGGCACGCATGGCACCTCCTGGCATACTCGATGCAGTCATGGATCATGGAGGGACAGAAGTATCCCAACCTCCGAATCTGGTGGGACAGCTTTGGCCCAGTCTGATGGGCACCGCATGAACCAGCATGAACCTCTTGCATGACTCGTGGGATCTCAACTCCATGAAGGCAACGGAGGAGAACACCATCAAATCCGCGTCTATAGAGGATCTGCTCCATGCCGGGACTGCTCTGGAGGACAAACTGCGATGCGCGGCGTCGAACTCGCTCGCGCTCGGCCTGATCCGATGGGAGAATGCCATGTTGGAGGTACTCACCCAAAGGCGTCCTCCAATCAGGGGCTGGTTCGACTGCCATATCTGGGGTACTCGGGGCTCCGGGCATAGGGGCAACCGTGGTGAGATTACTTACCGACGGGCCGCGATCTCCCTCCGGGGTAACGGGAGCGATGAGCCTGCGGTGCGTCACGCGGACGATCAGGTTGTCCTGTTCAGGCTCTGCAAGTGACGCAGCAAGGCTTGCCAAAGCATCTGCTCGACCGTTCTGCGACCGGGGAATATGGACAATCTCTGGCCGAGAAGGGAACTGGGCCATCAGAAGGAGGGTGCACTCCAGCAACGGCACAAGTTCCGGCTTCCTGACAACATAGTCGCCATTGATCTGCTTAACGACCAGCTCAGAGTCCCCTTTCACACACAGATGGGGCACGTCGATCTCGAGAGCTAACTCGAGGCCGGTGATGAGGGCATGGTATTCCGCCTCATTGTTGGTACATCCCTCTGACAACAGGAAAGAGTATGGCAGCACGGCTTGCTCCGGGGTAATGAAGACGATACCCAAGCCCACTCTGTTGAGCTTAGGATTATCAAGCCTTCTACCGGTGGGGCTCCGGGAGTTACCGTCAAAGTGCATCTGCCAGCACGGATCGGCATGATCGACCGAGAGAATGGCCTCATCAGGAAAGCCTAGATCCAGCGGCTGATCCGCGGAGGTTGGGTGAGCAGCTAGAAAGTCTGCCAATGCTTGCCCTTTGATGGCCTTCTGAGACACATACCTTATGTCGAACTGCTGGAGAATCACAGCCCACCGCGCTAGACGTCCAGTCAACATAGGTCGGCTCAGGATATATTTCAACGGGTCTACCCGAGAAACCAACTGTACCTCGTGGTGCTGCAAGTAGTGCCGTAATTTCTGTATGGCAAATACGAGCGCCAGACATCTCTTCTCGATGGGGAAATACCTAACTTCCGCATCGAGGAGCATGCGACTGAGGTAATAGAGGCTATTCTCCGTTCCCTCGTTGTTCTTCTGGGCGAGAAGGGCACCAAGGGACCGTTCCAGGGCGGTCACATAAAGGACCAGCGGCTTCCCGGATACAGGCGGCATCAGAACCGGAGGTTGAAGCAGGTACTGCTTGATTTCCTCGAAATCGGTCTGACACTCTTTATCCCATACATAGGTGGCACCTTTCTTCATGAGCTGAGAAAAGGGCTTACACTTGCCGGCCAGATTCACGATGAATCGGCGTATATAGGCTAAGTGGCCTTGGAACCCTTGCAGTTCCCGGATGTTACCTAGGGGAGGCATCTGGCTAATCGCCCTGATCTTCTCCGGGTCGATCTCAATACCCCGGTATCTTACCACAAATCCAAGGAACTTTCCGGAGGTGACCCCGAAGGCACACTTCAACGGTTTCATCTTCAGGCAGCGAGACCGGAGGAAGCCGAACACTTTCTCAAGATCTTTGAGATGGTCCTGACGCTGGCGCGATTTGACCACCAAGTCGTCGACGTAGCATTCCACCAGTGTGTCGAGGATTGTCTTGAATATGCGGTGCATCGCCCGTTGATAGGTGGAACCTGCATTCTTCAGGCCGAAGGGCATGACCTGGTAACAAAAGATACCTTGGGGGGCCCTGAAGGTAGTGAACTCCTCGTCCTCAGGGGCCATCCGGATTTGGTTGTATCCGGAGTATCCATCCATGAAGGAGAGGGCTTGGAACCCCGCCGTGGCTTCAATCAACAGCTCTGTCACCGGAAGGGGAAAATCATCCTTCGGACAGTGGCGGTTGAGATCGCGGAAGTCGATACAGACTCTGATCTGCCCGTTCTTCTTCCTGACCGGCACAATGTTGGCCAGCCATTTGGGGTACTGAACTTCCATCACGAAGTTGGATTTGATAAGCTTGTCAACTTCGGCCTCAACCATGGCACCGTGGAATCGGTGCATCTTCCTGGGAGGCTGCTTGAACCCGCGATGGTTCGCCGGGAGACCAAGGCGGTGGACGGCTACCTGAGGATCTAGCCCCGGCATCTCGTCATAGCCCCAAGCGAACACATCACGGTGCTGTATGAGGAAGTCCACGTACTGCTTCCGCTCTTCAGAGGGCATGGCGGCACTGACCAATGTGGGTCTTGGATCTGCTTCGGTTCCAAGGTTCACCTGTACTAACTCATCGACCGTGGCGGAGACGCCCTCCTCAAAGGCTGGGGGTGCGTCTTTCACGTCCTCTCCACTCGGGGAGGGATCGTCCACGAGAGAGACTGCGTTGAAAACTGCATTGGGGCTACCAGATCCTGTTGGGCCGCTGGTGCTGGCACGGGCGGTTGCGGTCATCTCATCAGGAGACTCACAGGCCGTCGAGACCACGGCTACGTCCAACCGTTGAATCGGGAGGACGTAAGCGTCATCCAAGCTTGCCCAGGGATCACTTGCAACAGCGACAGGCTCAACCTCACCTGCCAGGATCTGCTTTTCCTTGCTCTTGTAATAGTCCGCGTCCAGATAACGGGCTTCACATGAGGCAAAAGGAGAGGCATCTCCCTGAAGCACGCCTACTCGACCGTTAAGGGAGTATTTGAGGCATTGGTGGTATGATGAGGGAACCGCCGCGTGAAGGTGGAGCCATGGCCTGCCCATCAATGCGTTGTACGCAGTGTCTTGAGAGACTACCATGAATTCGGTGTTGGCAACCAAGTCACCGAACTGGGTCTTCAAGCGTATCTTGCCGACCGGGGTTTGCTCGGTGCGGTCGTACCCCTGGATCCTGAGGTCGGAGGGGATCAAGTCATCCTCAGACAACCCCAATCTCCGGAGCGTCCGAGTTGGAATCAGGTTAATCCCAGACCCCGTGTCGACAAGACAGCGCCAGACTTCAAGGCCATTGAACTTGCCAGTAACATACAGCGGACGAATGTGCCCCTGTATAGGAGGGTCTTCATCCTTACCAGAGAACGAGATAACTGCCTGACATTCGGCATCCTCAATCGTTTCGGCGTGAAAGGTCTCTGCAGCTGCAACCTCTGTCTCAAACTGGAGGGGGCTCTTCAGGGCTTCAGCGAGTGCCTCGCGCATCTAAGATGACATGCGCAGAGCCTCAAGGATGGAGAGCCTTGCTGGGATGTCGGCCAAGTGCTTCAGGACATCATACTTTTTGGCCAAGCGTGATCCCCTGGTTGCAGGAGGTTGCTCTGCGGTTGGAGGCATGACGGGCCTTGCCGGTTGGGCCGGCGGCCGACTGGTGCTTGGCGCATCCCGCTGTTCATCGGTTGAAGCCCGGGAAGTAGTCACCATACTGGGGTCAGGAGTCCGGGACGGACTTGCGGCAGGGCGGAGCTGATCGCGACGCGGCTGAGACGGTTCTGCCTGGTCCCACACCACAAACAGTGGCGGAGGCGAATCCGTCATCCCCGGATGGGGGGGCTGCGCACGCTGAGCTCAGCTTTGAGCATGCTGCCTAGTCTCAGTGGCGTGCACGTCCTGGCTAGAGGTACCAACTGCTGTGCCCCGGCGACTCCTGTTGTTGCGGTTCCTCCGACGGTGGCGATGACCGGGGACACTAGGGAGGTCCACCTGGTGTTCTTCAACGTCGGGAACTGAAAAGGGATTTACCAGCTCGACGGTATTAACCGAAGCGTACCCAATACTGTCATTGGACGAGTCATTCATCTCCGGGCGGATCCGAGGAGGGACCCCCATCTCCGGGGGCATGAAATCTCCGAGAGTGCGGGATAGTGGCGGAACTGGCGGGGCGCACTCTTCCTTCTTGCGCCGCCGCCGTTTTCTCTTCTCGGAAGAGGCAGGCTGGGATGACGATGCCGAAGCAGCACCCACAGATTCTGGGGGCTCAGGCTGATTCAAGCGCGCACGGATGATTCCATGGGCGCGAATGATCGTCTTGCGGGCCATCCAGTTTTTATACTTCTGGGATCCGCGGTCGGAGACCAGATGCCATTCGTCCTCATTGCCACTATCGTCATCTGATCCCACGAACACGCCCGCCACTTGTGCTGGAGATGGGCCCAACCTGATTACATTGTTGTTAATTTGGTCTTGGAGTCAGTCCTTAAACACGTAGCACCGCCGGATGGTGTGCCCCAGGGCCCGATGGTAAGGGCAGTAGCGGGGGTTATCTGTGAGATGTGCCTCCTCTGGCCTCCAACACTCAGGCAGTTGCACAATCCTCTGCTCCAGGGCGCTCCGGAAATAACCGGGGACCTGATCCTCGTGAAATGAGTAAGTCAGGTATCGCGGGCCCCTGGGAGCGTGGTCTTGACGAGGGGCTGGAGGGGCCTGTCGAGGAGGTGGACCCTGATTATCTCGCCTGGGTTGTGGCGGTACATTACGCAGAGGGGCCGGCCGGTTCTGAGGCTGCCGCTGCTGGGCCGGGAACTGAGCCCGTGGAGGCGGATTCCTATGAGGCTGTGGAGCTGGCCTCGCCGGCAGCAGCTCCAACGGCCTGGGGGCCTCTATCTGGGCAACAGCAGCGGGCTCAGCCCTGCTGGCTCTCCTTGCAGGAATCATAGGAGGCAGCGGGTGTGCCTGACTGGCCTGTTGCAGGGCTTCCTCAAGACGTTGAGCTTTGTCTGAGAAGTCCCTGAACCCTCCAGGGTAATTCTGAGTGATCAGGGAAGGGACCAGCTCGGTCTTGATGTTCCCGACGCACATTTTCAGCAACTGCTCCTGAGTCAATGGCATGTCAAGGGAATACGTGAGACCCTTCCATCGGGCGACGAAATCCGCGACTCGCTCATCAGGCCTCTGTTTGCACTTGAAGAGGTCTGCGATACTCGTCTTCTGGGTCGTGGAACTGAACTGGTAGAGGAATTGTCGACGAAGGTCCTCCCATCTAGTTATCGACCCGACGGGGAGCTGGCTGTACCAGACAAATGCTGGCCCTTCCAGTGTCTGGACAAAGCAGCGAAGCTTAGCGGCCTCCTGCTGCGCCGGAGTTCCCAACATAGGCCCGCACCTCGAGTTGAAATGGGCCAAATGTTGTGGCGGATCTCCAGTCCCGTTGAAGGGGGCGAAGGTGGGATTCCCAAATCCCGGAGGTGCCGTCTTGTCATCCACCCATGCTGGGTATGGCTTGTCGTCCGGTGGGATCGCCACTTGCCGAGTCTCCAAGGCTTCCAAGCGGGCGATGAGTGCCGCCATCGGATCATCCGGACATGGGTTCCAGTCCTGGCGAGGATCTCTAACCACGAGCGCATTGCATGGCCCTTCAATCGGGTCGTCGAACTCGGCGGCTCGTGGGATGGCGGGCAGAGCGGCCCTTGGGGCAGCGGGAGGAATCCGAGCGGGGTCTCTCAGGTAGTCACGCCGCTCGGGAGGGTGCGGTGAAACATACTGCGCCCTCTTGCCATAGGCAATGGCCTCTCCCCTCTCTCAAACACGGCATAATCACGGTTGCCCGGGAGAGCCTCATCGAGGGGTGGTTGTTCCTGTCCCTGCTGTCCTGGCCTAGGATCACCGTAGTCAGGCCGCTGCTCTGCAGCGCGCTCGGCGAGGAGCTGGTCAACTAGATTCTTCTGCTCGGCGAGCTTTTGACGTAGCTGTTGACGCTCCTTTCGTCACAGAATCTAAAGATCGGAAAAGGGAATATCTCAGCTGAAAGTGATTGAATCCTTTGAAGAAAACATCAAAAATCGACAAAGGCATGAACAAAGGATCAACAGCAAATCCACCGCGCAAGTGATACCACTGCCGCGCAAGTATACTTGCGCGGCTACCTTGGTCGCGCAGGTGACTTGTGCGACCTAATTGGTAACCGCCTGGTAACCGCCCTGGGTCTTCTTTTGCCTATAAATAGACCCTGTGGGCCCCCCATTCGAGAGGATCTTTTTTCAGAAACTCGGATTGAAGCTCCCGACACCCAAGTCTCTTCTCAAAGCTTCCAGAACACTTCTAAGGTAATTTCTTACCTAGAATGGAAGATCTAAAGAGAAGAAGGAAGGCCTAAGTGTTGAAACTTATCAAACACTTGCGCGCCGACTTAATTCCTTCAATATAACTTGCGTGTCCCTTCTCTGGAAGAACCTCAAGAGGATTGTAAAGGGTTTTCAAAAGAGTCGCTCAAGCATTTTAATGCTGGTTGAAAATCGCGCAAGTACCACTCATGTCGCGCAAGTATACTTGCGCGACCAATACTTGTGCGCCGCCACAGGACTTGCGCGCCTTTAAAGACTTGCGCGCCCCTATCTTTTTGGGTACCCATCTTGCCCATTTTACCCCTCTTAAGACATTTCACCTTTCCTATTCAAGATTCAGCCTTCAAGATACTCTTCAAAGCCATTTATGGTATGATTTCTTGATTTTACATCCTTGTCTGAAAGGAATTCTGTGAAATATCTCTCAAAGTCTAGTGATTTAAGTATCTTTAAGTCACCAAAGATTGAGAGTTCATTTATTCAACCTCATCCTTTAAAATGAGAGAATCCTTAACCTAGGTCTCCTTTTTAGGAATAATCCCTAGTTATAAAACCTTTTGATCTGGGCATCTTCCTCAGGAGTAAGCCCCAATCAAGTCCTCTAATCTTGGGCATCCTCCTCAGGAGTAAGCCCCAAACCTTAATCTCTAAACCTGGGTCTCCTTTTCAGGAATAAGACTCAGTCATAACCTTGGGCTTCCTTTTCAGGAGTAAGCCCCAAGTCCCTTAACCTGGGTCTCCTTTTTAGGAATAAGACTCAGTCATAACCTGGGTCTCCTTTTCAGGAATAAGACTCAGTCATAACCTTGGGCTCCCTTTTCAGGAATAAGCCCCAAGTCCCCTTAAACTTCTCTTAACCAGTCATAAATTACCTTTGATTTGGGTTTCTTTTTCAGGAATAAAACTCAATCATAAGTCCCCTCCTAACTTGGGCATCCTCCTTAGGAGTAAGCCCCAAGATTAGAGTATTCAAATCTCCATGAAGCACATATAACTTTGTGGACCCTGTTCATGGATTTTCTCCCTAAAAGTAAATCCTAAACCTTCGTCTATCTGGGCAGTCATCTATACATAAGCCCCAAAACAAATTCTTATGATTGCATCTTTTATGGCACAATTGTCTAAATTTTACCAATACCTCTTGTTTCTCACACCGAGCATGACTCACGTGAGCTTAGAGTGTAAAAGTAATTATGACATTCATCTTTGAGCCGTTAATCATAAACATCATATCTCATTCCTCGAACTACGTGGGTTCTGATTACTTTTCCAAAAGAAAGGATACGTAGGTAGCCCATTTATGGGTTCGATCCCAACTTTGAAATAATCTCTGTCCTTCTGAATGACGATAAACTTCAAGTGCCCCACTGAGTGGCTTTAAAACCAGCCTGGTCATAATAATGACCAAGAGACTTTTATATAAATGTTTTGAAGGATACCATTGACCAAGAATCTCTAAACAGATATAGATGATTCTCTATTAATGAAGAACCTCGAATACATATAAAAGATTCTCTAAATTTCTTGCATATTTAATCATTGATTGTTAAAACTAAAGGAAAGCACATTTTATACTTGGTAATGTAATAAAGGATTCACGAACATAACTTAAATCTATAAAGAGAGTCCCGGAGTAGACAATAATTCCCCTCAAAAAGGTGTGATGAGTCCGACCTCCCATCCTCTCAACCAATGCAAATTCCTAAGCCTCATTAGCCCACAAGCTAATGAGCGCCTGCCTTTGGAAAGTAGGTCCAAACGGATGTGGAATCATTGGATGTTTCCGGTTCTACGAACAAACCCGTTAGAAACCGATCGGAACGTTTGAATCTCCCGTCCAGGAGGTCATCCCCGGATTCCGCGCGAAACAAAAATGGTGAACCCGACGTGAATCCTTAACCAAGTTAAAGTGATGTTCTTCTTATCTGTTAGGCCCTTTGGGCCAACAAGGCAATCATTGACATATGATCATCCAAAAGATGCAGTAGCCGGATTCATCTTGATTATGTCTGTTACATGGAACATGCACTCTTTTTTTAAGATCTTCTGCAAAAATGGCTTTCCTTAAATTCACCCCTGTGAATACTGCTGCTGTGAACACCTCTACTGTGAGGTCTGCTACTGTGAAAACCAATGCTACTACTCCTGCTGGAACGTCATCCGCTCTGAGGATGACATCACCAACTCAGCGTCTTCAACGCTGTGTTTCTAATGCACTGGTTAAGGAGTACCATCGCAACGGTACTATCCCAACTCTGGAGGCCGCTCGTCAAGCCCTCCAAGTTAACAATTCTACCTGGTCGTCCGGACAACGGCGACCAGCAATCAAGAAGCAGGCGGTGCTGACTACCGTCTCCAACCGTTTCGGGTCGTTATCCCTGGAACGCAATTTCCATTCATTCCCTTACTCCGAGGAAGTGAATGAGCAGGTCCCTCGGGGCCTTAATTCAAAAAGACAGGAGTCCTTCCCGAGGGCTCCCATCAACAATCACCGCCAGACTCGTGCGGTAGTGCGCCCTCAACATGATGAGGGTACCGACTCCAGGCATTCAGCTCAGGTTCCTCGAACCCGAGCAGGCAAGATGAACCGCCAGAGACGGAATCTGGTTAACAATAGGCAGGTTGTCATCTCTGCCATCTCCGGAGAAGTCCACCAACCTAAATTGGTGGCAAACAACGAGCAGGCACACACACCTGCCCGTTTTAATTCAGCTGTCCAGCAGACTCGTCTGACAGCATCAAGCCGATCCCGCCAGGCAATTCCGGCGGAGTACCATAGGCAGGAACATACACCTGCTTATACATCATCAGTTAGTCAGCAGGCTCGTCTGACTACATATGATGGATCTCGTCAACCGCGTTTGGCGAAGTGTAATCAGCAGGCACATACACCTGCTAATACTAATCAGGCCTACCAACAGTCTCGCTTGGTAGCGCACGGAGAAGTCAGTCGGAAAGTCCCGACGACAAACAGGGGGCAGACTAAACTCTCTGCCTCCACACTTGAGTACTGTCAGGATTCACTGACAGGAAAAGGAGGACAGGAGCAGGCACATACACCTACTCCAAGCCCGGAATGGACGTATATCCCTGTTCCGGCGGCTGAAGTCACCAAACATATTTTGTCAATGGTGAAAGAGCAGAAGCAAATTCCTGCTCATATTCTGGATGCTTGACAGGATATCATAACAACTTCAGCATCATCTCAGGGACAGACACATAAATCTATCCCTAGCAATGGAGTGACACATCAAACGATTCACTCCGGAACAGACACACACATCTGTTCCAGTCCAAGAGGGTTATGGGGCATACTCCCCCATATCATACGGACAACCAAGTCAGGCACATACACCTGATTTGAGCGATGATTGTCAGCCTAACCTGACCATCTTTCCTGATCAGGCACATACACCTGCTCAGAGCAATCACTTTCGTCATCAAGTGGTTTCTAAAGCGAGTAAGAAGGCATCTAAGAAAAAGATCCGCCCAGCACAGTCAGGAGATCAAAGGCCAATCTGCAACAAGGCCTTGCTCGATGCTGGAGTTCTTGAAGCCCTCAGACATTTATCTGTCGGAATTCAAGATTCTACTCCCTCAGTTCCCAATAACGGGAACATTAATTCTGAAGGTCTTCAACAGACACTTCCTCATGAAGACTTGCTTCATGAAAATTCGGTCAATCTTGAAGTTTCTTCTTCAGATGAGAGCCACAGGAACCCTCTGTGTGGTCAGAAGGCCAAGGAGCAAGAGATTTCATCTTTTGCTGTAACCCATCATGATGGTCCTCCTCATGGTGATGAACTTCGCTGCGAAAGTCCTCTCCGCAGTAGTGATTCATGTTGTCTCGAAAATTCTTCAGAAGGCAATGTAGTGACGAGAAAGCCCTCCTATCTTGAGGCACTTGCAAACATAAAACCAGTCATCTCTGATACTTTACTATCAGCAGGTGAAACTCTTTCTCCATCAGAAGATAGCCTGGGGTTCAGGTTATTCTCCGAACCTTCCCCGGGTCATTCATCTTCCAGCATGAATAGTGATTCCTCTACCAATCTTGTTGAATCCGATGAAGCAACAAGGAAACACCAACTCTGGTCCAAACAGGTAGAAGAATCTTCATTTAATGATAAAGAGGAAATGCTGAACATGAGGAAAAAACTGGCAAAAGGTGAAGTACCAGTCATGTTTTGGCCTTTGGCTGATTCCCAGTACGACATTCCAAAGATGTTGACGGATGATGGAATCCATGATATTCGTCTCAACATATGGAAAACTCTTTGTCAATTAAAGAAGAAGGTATTATCTTACGATGAATATGAAAATCATCTGAAGATAATAGAAGGGTTACAACGCCAGATTGATTTGGCATCTCTATCAGTCTCTCGGTATCCGAAGGCTGAAATGCAACAGAGAACCCTTCAACGTTCATGCCTTGGCGCACTAAGAAGATTGCGTCAGTTAATTTCCAATGATCCATCTAATGTTCATATCAGAGGATGGGGTGTTCACGGAGCACTACATTTCACAGTGCTTTCCGGTCAGCAAAGCCCGCCGAAAATGGTCTCATGCAATGTTATTGCCCATGGCCGGCCACAGTCAATGGGCTTTGTTCATAATCAAAAGCTTGCTCGAGATCAAGCTTCAACTAGTTCCTCTCAAAATCAAGTATATAGAGAACAGGTTGTTGAATTGCTCCTACATCAAGAAGGCGAGAATATTGCACAGGCCTCTCGTCTGGAGCAAACACGTCATCAAATGACAGAAGTTTCGGAAATCATCCAACGGTCTGTTGAACCAGGTGATAAAAGTGGATACAGGTTAATGCATCCAGCTAATTTCCGAACTAAGATTCGCAAGATCAAGAGAGATTTCAAAAAGATCTCAGACATAGCATGTCAAGAGACACCCCAGCTTGCCAGACTGGGGACTTCTCTAACCCAACCCTTAGAATCAATGAATGGGATTCGAGGAGTTGAGCGGAAGCAACAGGAACACCCCCAGTCCACCGGACTGGGGAATTTTTCAAATCTTCAATCCCTCCCTCAGAGAAAGTCAGTATTCTCTCGATTAGGGAATAAGCCTCAAGAGGAACGAAGAGCCAAGCCGTCAGGAAATTCTCTCCAAGTGACGGTTCTCCAAGAAATTCCTAAGGGATCAAGTCAACGGAATTCCATGTCTCATCATGGACATGGAAGAAGACAATATCACAGAAGTGCTGATAGAAAGGATTCCATGAAATATGCATCCATTAATGTCATCAATGCCGTTGTTGCTGATTCACCAGATGAGGCTCAATCAGAGGGATCAGACGAAGAGGTTCCTGCTCAAGAAGTCGCGCACACAGACCTAAATGAAGAAGGTGTGCGCACACGTAATCAAAGGCTTACCCAAAATCTGGGTATTCCTTCAACTAACCCACTTCCCCCTCTCCGAAAAGGATCCAATAAGGGGAAAGGTAAGAATCAGGTTACTTCTCACCCTTCCTCTGAAGGAGGTCAATCGCTCTCATTAGAGCAAAGGTTTGCACAACAGGAGGAAGAAATGAAAGAATTAAGAAGGTTGAATGCAGAACTACTTCAGAGTAGTCTTCTTCTTAAGAATGCTGAAGTCCGACAGCCAAAGGAATTTGTTGTAACTACTAAGATTGATCAAGAATATCCTCCTTTGTCAGTACACCCACAGAGGTCTAATCCTATGAGTCAAACGCAACAACGGTTGGCAGCACTACCATCAGTTGCAGCACCAACCACCACATCTGTCCAAGCTCCATTCATTGCACCTACCCAAAACCAAGTTCAACCTGACGTTTCTCAAAAGTTAATAACTACTATTGAGTCATTAACAGCTCGGTTAGAAACTATGGAAGGGAAACGGGCGCAAGTTCAACCTAAAAAGAAAGTTTACCCTGAATGGGTAGATTCAATTTCTCCTCCATCCAGTTTTGGAAACCCTATTTTCCCTACTTTCAATGGATCAGGCGACCCTGAACAACATTTGACGCATTACGTATCTTGTTGTGATCCTATGATGGGAACTCCAGAGCAGCAAGAAGCAGTGAAACTCAGATGCTTTGTGCGAACCTTGCAAGGACCAGCTTTTGTCTGGTATACAAGCTTGAAATCCCGGTCAGTCATCGGATGGGAGGATCTTCGTCAAAAATTCCTTCTTCAGTTTAGCTCAACTTTGCCAAAAACGACAGTTTTCGATCTTACAAACTGCAAGCAAAGGGAGAATGAAAGAGTCTTTGATTTCATTGCTCGTTGGAAGGGATTAACGTATTCCTTGAGTTTATCACTCCCTCAAGAGGAATTGTTTCCAATCTGTGTGGCAAATTTGCGTGATGAATTACGCACGCCATTGATCCCTGTGAAATACACAGGAGGGTTTCGAGACCTTACTTCAATCGCTCAACAGATTGAAGATTCCCTTATACAGGCTAAGGTTAAATCTCGTGTAATTCCATCAGCTCCAGGAAGAAGAATGGGTAAAGCAGAAACTGCTACAGTTATGCTTAAACAGGCACCTGTACCTATTTCTACTTCAAAACCTTCATCTTCTCGAAGAGCTCCACCTCCTGAACGCCAACAACAAAGGCTATTTCGTCCAAATGATCAAAAAGATCAACGACGAAAACAATTTGAGGATATGAAGAGTAAAACATACTCTTTCCGAAGTGAGCAAGTTCCTGGTTACTTCATTTCAGCTCTGGAAAATAATTCGGTTCAATTACCAGTGCCCAAGAGGCCAAACAAGGAAGGAGATGAAGACCTTCCCAATTATTGTCCCTTTCATCAAATGTTGGGGCATCCCATCCAGGAGTGTTTTGTCTTTAAAGACCTCCTGCAAAAGATGGTCGACTTGGGACAAGTCAAATTGAAGGGTTCTTCAGCTCATGTAGCGTGTATTACCGCTACAGATCCAGAAGAAGGAAGCGAGTGGCAGGAAGTCAAAAGCAAAACTGCGAAAAAATATGATGATTGGATGGTCAGAAAGACAATCAATCGGACCCATTCCATTTTGCGAACACAATTGAAGAAGCCAATTGTGTCTCCTACAAAATCTGCAGTAAAGCCTCCATCAAAGGACAAATCCTCAAAAGGGCAGCACAATTCAAAGAAGAAAGAGGAATCAGGAGAAGATGAGTATGCATCAAAGCCTAAATTGTCTTTGACTCTGGCAGATTTCATGCCATCTACTTCAAAGCAACGGGCACCGTCCCACCAAACGGCACAGCCTAAACAGGCTAACCAGGCAGAGACTTTATCAGACGAAGAGTTAATCTTTGGTTCTGTTAATATGATTCAATTAACAGATTCATATTCCAGTCTTGATGAGCCTGAATTCCCTGTATCAAATAAGGGAACCCGAGGAAGTTCTAGAGGTTTAGGATATAGGGGAAGACGTGGATCTTTCCGAAGCCACTACTCTAATTCTACCCCTGCTAGCACTATATATGCAGCAGAAACTCGTGGTAGAGCCCTTCAGCGAGCTCAAAAAGAACAAGCAAGTTCTTCTGCAAATGGCCAACTCAGCTTCGGCACAGTTATTTTGGAAGACCGATTAAAGGTTCCATCTTCTTTATCTCAACAAGTAAATGGATCTAATCAGTCTAATTTTCCAAAACCAAAGATATTGCCAACTTCAATACAAGATGCATCAGCTTCCAAAGCATCTGCTTCCAAGGTACCTGCTAAACCGCATATTCCTATTGGGAAACGCAGGCCTCTAGATCAAAAGTATGATATATTGAAACACTTGGCCCAAGTACCAGCCAAATTATCAATTTTGGATGCTTTGAATCTATCAAGAGATCTTCGGGAAGCACTCATCGAAGCTTTGTCAAGTCCTCAAGAGTTTGAAGCTGAAATTGCTGCAGCTGAAATTTATCACATAGAGAATAATCCTGCAGAATGTCATGCAGTGATATCTTTTACTGATAAAGATGAAGATGATGTTGTGCATGGGCACATAAAACCTTTGTACTTATCTGGCAAAGTCAATGGTATAGATGTTCGAAGATCTTTTATTGACAATGGTTCAGGAGTCAACCTCATGCCCATTCGTACACTTCGTCGATTGGGCCTCACGGAATCTGATTTATCTCCTTCTACCATGATGTTGCAAGGATATGATAAAAATGAACAAGAACCACTGGGAGAAGTTACACTCAGAACTCAGTTTTGAGATCTTGTTTCCAATTCGGATTTTATGATTGTTGATCATGACTCAGCTTTCAATATCTTGCTTGGAAGACCCTGGCTACATCAGCATGCAGCTATTCCGTCATCATACCATCAATGTCTCAAATACTGTTTCGATGGTCAAGTTGGAACATTGTATGGTGATAAGGCCCCGTTCAAGACATGTGAGTCTCAATACATTGAGGCGGAATTTTATCACATGAAGGGAAGAGAAAAATCTACAATGAAGGAAATTACCAAAGTTAATGCTCCATATGGTTTGGAAAAAATTCCAATAAATCTATTTTCACATGTGAGTACAGATTATGTGTTACCTATTAGTCAAATTGACAAAATAGGCCCAAATCAAAATACTCTTATGGAAAGATCCATAATGTCAATTACGGCAATCGAGCCAGACAACATGGGAGAAATTGGTAACTTACCAAGCAGTGATGAAAGCATAAGTGGTGACGTTTTCATTTCATCTGCTGAAATCCAACAAGTCTATACTTCGCTAATCAGGCCAGAAGAAGTTATAGCAACACTAGAGGTGAATATTGATGTCGATTCTCAATCCATCATCTCCTCTTTAATTCCCAAAGAAGACCATTTATCATCAATAGGGTCGGAAATGGAAGCTTCTTCTTCAAAATGTGAAAATTTTGACATCTCTTATGGTCATGAGAATTTCATTTTTTCATCTACTTTGCAAGTAGAAATGGAAGAAATAACACATGATGAAGAGGAAGAGGAAGATCTTAGAGATGATCCTCCAGCATTTGAAGAGGGTATCTCTACCACTGTGGATGAACTCAGAGAAGTAAATCTGGGTACAGAGAAAGATCCACGCCCCACTTTAATTAGTGCGGCCATGACCCTTGAAGAACAAGAGATGTATATTTCTTTTCTAAAGAAAAATAAAGATATTTTTGCTTGGAATTATACAGAGATGCCTGGCCTTGATCCTGATGTTGCCACCCATCATTTGGGTTTGCCAAAAGAACATCGAGGATTCAAGCAAGCCGCGAGAAGAACACACCCAACCTATGCTTCCAAAATCGAGGCTGAAGTGGATAAGCTTATCAAAGCTAACTTCGTTAGAGAAGTTCAATATCCCAAGTGGTTGGATAATATTGTCCCTGTAAAGAAGAAGAACGGACAAATTAGGGTTTGCATCGATTTTAGAGATCTTAATCGGTATTGTCCCAAAGATGATTTTCCAGTTCCGATTACAGAACTCTTAATTGATGCGACGGATGGCTATGAAGTACTTTCTTTCATGGATGGATATTCTGGATATAATCAGATCCAAATGGCCCCAGAAGATGAGGAATATACAGCCTTCAGAGCTCCTCAAGGTGTGTTTTGTTACCGGGTGATGCCCTTTGGTTTAAAGAATGCAGGTGCAACATATCAACGCGCCATGCATCGTATCTTCAAACATTTTCTAGGGAAATTTGTTGAATGCTATGTAGATGATTTGGTGGTTAAATCCAAATAACGTTTTGATCACTTGGCTGATTTGGAAGTCATATTCCACAAGCTTCGACAACATAATTTGAAGATGAACCCCTTAAAATGTGCTTTTGGGGTAACCTCAGGAAAATTCCTCGGCTTTTTTGTACGCCATCGTGGTATTTAAGTCGATCATGAGAAGACCAAATCAATCCTTGGTATGTCACCTCCTCAGAATTTGAAAGAATTAAGAGGACTTCAAGGACACTTAGCCTATATTCGGCGTTTCATCGCCAATTTGGCAGGCAGAAGTTTACCTTTTACCAAATTATTGAAGAAAGGAGTCACTTACCAGTGGACTAAAGAATGTCAAGAAGCATTTGATGTTCTCAAGAAATACCTCTTGAGTCCACCAGTACTCATGCCACCTGTTGAGGGTAGGCCTCTTATCCTCTATGTGACAGCTTTAGAGCGATCATTGGGTGCCTTTCTCGCTCAAAAGAATGATGCTGGGAATGAAAATAGTCTCTACTATCTTAGTAGAACTATTCTTGAAGTAGAAACCCGGTATTCGAGTATTGAAAAGTGCTGCCTAGCATTAATCTTTGCAGTTCAGAAACTGAGACACTACCTGCAACATCACGAGGTCCAATTGGTATCTCGTAATAATCCACTCAAATTCATCCTTAGTCGTCCAATTCTTACAGGACGTCTGGCAAGGTGGGCGGTTATTCTATAGCAGTTTGACATCCAGTATGTGTCTCAAAAGGAAATTAAGGGCCAAGCTCTGGCTGATTTCTTAGCTGAACACCCTTCAGTGGAAGACACGTATTCAGATATCGAACTCCCTGATGAGGAAGTTTTTTCTATTCAAGAGAGTCCTCAAACATGGGAAATGTATTTTGATGGTGCTTCTAGAAGTCCAACAGGGAAGAAAATGGAAAATCCTAAATTCAACAAAGTTGGTTTAGGAATTGTGCTCATTTCTCCAGATAAGGCAGTGTTACCTTATTCCTTTTTGTTGTGGGGAGGTGGTACCAATAATGAAGCTGAATACCAAGCTCTCATTACAGGCTTGGAGTTAGCGCTTCAAGCACAAGTGAATCACTTAAAGGTGAAAGGTGATTCAGACCTGGTAATCAAACAAATCAATGGGGATTATGCCATCAGAAAAGAAGAATTAATCCCTTTGTATGATTACGTCAGAGAGTTAATGTCGGAATTCCCTTCAGAACCGACATTTTCTTATGTCCCAAGATCACAAAATGCTCAAGCTGATGCACCGGCTAATATAGCCACAGCTTTAGCAGATCCAAATCGGGACGAGACAACCATCGGTATTGCCCACCGTCGTGCAATTTCACCTTATGTTCAAGTCAGAACAGAGGAAATTAATGAAATTAGTCCCATTCCTGAACCGTATGGTCATACTACAGGATGGATGTCACCTATCAAGGAATACCTTCAAAATGGAACACTTCCACCTGATAGATCCGAGAAAGAACAAATTCGGCGATGTGTGGTCAATTTTACTCTTTATGATGGTCCAAACCACCTCGAGAAAATTCTCTACAAACGTGGTTTTGATGGAGTTCTATTCAGATGTATTGATGGTGAAGAGACAATGGCTGTCATAAAAGAAGTGCATGCAGGAGTCTGTGGTGCCCACCAGTCTGGACATAGATTGTCTGATCAAATTCGAAGGCTTGGATACTTCTGGCCTTCAATGATACAAGATTGTGTTAATTTCACAAAGAAGTGTCATTCATGCCAAGTATATGCCAACTTCATTCATCAACCTCCAGAGTTGCTTCATACAGCTAAATACTCATGGCCATTTTCCACATGGGGAATGGATGTGGTGGGACCTTACCCTTCAGCTACGGCCAAGCAGTTTAAGTACATTCTTACTGCTACTGATTTCTTTTCCAAATGGGCAGAGGCAGTACCTCTCAAAGAAGTCAGTTCTAAATGCATAGTTAGCTTCATCAAGTCTAACATCATTACTAGATTTGGTGTCCCTCATACCATATTGACGGACAACGGCACCAACTTCTGTTCTTCTGAGGTAAAGAAATTGTATCAAGAATACAACATTAAGTCTAACCATTCATCTCGATATCATGCAGCGGCTAATGGCCAGATAGAGGCCTTCAACAAGACTCTTTCAAACATACTGCAAAAGATGGTGGATAAAGATAAGAGGTCATGGCCTGATAAACTCTATCATGCTTTATGGGCTTATCGGACTACCACTCGCAATGCAATGCGGTCTACTCCATATTCATTGGTATATGGAATAGAAGCAGTCTTACCAATTGAAGTTCAATTGCCCTCACTCAGAATAGCCATTTGTGATCAGTTATCAACAGATGAGCAATCCCAAAAGCGGTTGAATGAATTGGAACAGTTAGATGAGAAGAGATTGTGCACTTTGCACCACTTGGAAATCTATCAGAATCGGATAGCACGAGCTTTTAACAAAAAAGTTCATCTTCGTTCATTCATTCAGGGAGAATTGGTATTGGTTCTCAGAACACCAATGATACCAGGAAAGAATCCTCCCAAGCTTGAACCAAAATGGGAAGGACCTTATCCAATACATAAGGTCTACTCCAATGGAGCGTATTCTCTGATTTCAATGGATGGAGAACACATCACGACTCCAACTAATGCCAGATTTCTGAAGAAGTATTTTGTATAAACACAAAATATTGTTCCCAGAACCAAGACTCTTACATTTGGTTCATACAGCAATGGTCCAGTATGACCTTAAACTGCAACTTCGTCCAACATGACGTTAAACTATGTCACCTTCAATGTCCTACATGACATTAAACTGTATAATGTCCTATCTACATGACATTAAACTGTGTGGCACTTTCATCATCCAGCATGATGTTAAACTGTAAAAAGTCCCCAGAACTGATATCCTCATATTGGTTCACCTTAGTCCTAGCTACATGACTTTAAACTGTACAGCACCAGTTCGTCCTTGCTATATGACATTAAACTATACAGCGATGGTCCAGTATGACTTTAAACTGCAACTTCGTCCCACACGACATTAAACTGTGAAAAAGTTCCCTAAACCGTCCAGTATGACCTTAAACTGCATCATCCCAGGTCCATGTATATGACCATAAACTATTTGCAAATCCCTTATGTCCAGCAAGACGTTAAACTGTGACGTCCTAAATTACATGACGCTAAACTGTATAAAAGTCCCTCACGTCCGGAAAGACGTTAAACTATATAATCATCAAAGGTCCAACATGACATTAAACTGCACCATCCACGGTCCATGCATATGACCTTAAACTATTCGCACTTTCGTCCGACATGATGTTAAAATGGTACACTCTTTTGTCCTTACTGCATGAAATTAAACTGCACAGTCCCCCTTTTCGTCCAATATGACGTTAAACTATATTGTCCCCATCGTCTTAACTACATGACGCTAAACTGTACAGAAAATCCTTGATAGGTCCTACATGACATTAAACTGTATTTGGTCCCTGCTACATGACACTAAACTGTGTAGCACCAATAGTCCTAACTGCAAGACTTTAAACTGCATAGTCCCCTTTTTTATGTCCTACATGACATTAAACTGTACATCGTTAAGGTTGTTATTACCTCTTGTTTCTCACACCGAGTATGACTCACGTGAGCTTAGAGCGAACATCAACCATAACACTCCCTTTGGGCCACTAACCATGTGTAAGTCCCAACAATATTTTTTATTAGATCATTGTCCACAAGAACAACTTGATCATTGATTCATTCTTTAATTGAACTACACGGACTTTGATCCTTGCCCTCCAGGCTGGGTATGTAGGCAACCTCCCAAGGTTCAAGCCCAAAAACAATCTCTTCACATCGGTTCACCACCATCTCATATGATGATGATTCGTGAAACCACCCCTGGAATCAATATCTTTACATTGATTCACTTTCGTCCTTGTTATATGACGTTAAACTATACAACAATTTCGTCCTACACGACATTAAACTGCATTTCAAGAACTATGTATGGCTTGATTCTCATTCTTATGAGATACGTAGTGAAGTCCAAAATTTCAATTTAGGACCCAGCCACAACATGATTATGGTTTTCATTGACCTATGTATCTCTATATACATTGGACAATACCCATCTTTATGTATTATAATCCTAACCTTAAATATTTTCAGATCTTCATAACCCTTTTCATGACTTCTAGTCACAAAAATGTCAAACTTCTGAGAATTCTTTTGCCTGACTATGCAGCACGTGCCCATAGGTGGCCTTGCATAAACAGTCCACATAACAGACTTGTCAGCCAAAAGATGCTATTTTATTTAACTATGCAGCCAATGCCCATAGGTAGCCCTGCATATTTCAACCCCCTAACGGGTTTTGTTAAATAATAGTAACTTCATTCTTGGAAAGAATGCCTCTTTTGTCCTTATTTGTCTTAAACGACAGTATGTAGGGATCCGCAAAAATAGCCATCCTTAACATATTTGTCCCATATCCTTTTTCATGATCTGAAAGTATTCAAGTCTATGGTTTATTCTTCTTCCCTACGTTTGGGTCAGACCTTCGTAGGAGTGATATTCATCCAGTTATTCGATATTCTTGTTTGGAAATATCTTCTCCATATTCAAGTACCTCTTTCCGTACAACAAACTCTATGCTTTAGAAAATTTGAATCTCCATAAACTTTCACTGGCTTTTAGCACTAGGAAAGTAAATTTCTAGGAGTTCTTTTGCCTGACTATGCAGCACGTGCCCATAGGTGGCCTTGCATAAATAGTCCACATAACAGACTTGTCAGCCAAAAGATGCTATTTTATTTGACTATGCAGCCAATGCCCATAGGTGGCCCTGCATATTTCAACCCCCTAACGGGTTTTGTTAAATAACAGTAACTTCATTCTTGGAAACTACTTCTTCTAATGCCTTTTAGCTCTTTTTTCATATCATTCCTCAGATTCAAATATTCTTAAGCCATAGTTTACATTTTTTCCCTCATACTTGAGTATGGTAAATATGTTTTCAGATAAATTGTCAAGGAATTTAATCCATTTTAATCCATTTTTCGGTCAAATCTATTTCGACCTTAAACATTAGCCACTTTATGTCCGGCGTGCATGACTTTAAACTGCCCACACAAAAGACAAAGGAACTCTGAATAAAAGTCAAGTTCCAGCTCACTAAATATACATTTTTTGTATGATTTAGGTAATATTGAGCAGTTAAAAGGTTCAAAGTTTGTAGGGTTATTTGTAATAATCCTAGTAAAAATCAAACTATGCTTACTAGGCCCATTGGCTTAAGTAAATTTGAAGCAGGTAATGGAAGAATGCAGGTACAAATGATTGAAGACAAAAGTGTTTTTCATTGATACACAAGAGTTAGAAGGACATCCACAGACTGGAGTCTCTTCTCTTCTTTCAAGAATTACAAGAGGCTTTCAACATAACACTTCATTTGATTTACGGCATCCCGATCTTCATTAGAAACCACCTAGAATTCATTCATTCAACTGGATACAATAAGAGATGCAGTGATACTAGCTCTTCTTGGAACAATTGTAAAAGGATGTTCTTGAGTGCGGTTTGAGAAAAATTTTCTGCTGATCAAAACAGTGACTCTGTTTCTGTCCAAGAGACTTGGAAGATGGATACGTGGATTTGAGAATGGAGCATTGGAAGTAAAGAGCCATTTGGAGAGAGTACTCTTTTCAGATATTGCTCTAATACCATGTTTGTCTTCTCTCCACCAACCGGCAGTGGAAAACATTTCAGCCCATGGGTTTGCCATTTTCATATCTGCAAGGGAATGACATGGAGGAAGAATTTGAAAGTTCACACCATTGTTGTTACTCTTAATGCACAGCATAACCGAAATAGAGAAGTAGCAGTGCAGATGCATCTCAGGTGTATAATTGTTTTCATTTGGAACATTGACTCCTTGCAGATAACCATGAACACACAGAGACAGGTAGATGCTCTGTGGGAAATTAAGATGATATTTCTTCAAATACTTATCCAAATCGGGGAAAGTGCTGTCGCAGATATCATAGTAATCATGGCCAATAATGTTCATCATGTCATCAATCCGCTTGCTAGGCAGTTCATCAGCCGTTTCAATTCCCTTGGGAACCACTGAATCTGCACAAAAGATGAATAAACTAACTCTTAAATGGGTTTATTTTCATAAAATTTGTAAAGAAATTTGGAAAAATGGCTAAGGCATTTAAGTCGCGCAAGTCTAAACATGGCGCGCAAGTATTCGTGTGTCGTGCTAGTTTTTGACGCGCAAGTATAAACCGCGCAAGTACAAATACCTTTACAGTGGCGCGACATCGAGGAAAACACTAGAAAACAGAGCAACCTGCGCGGTCAAGGTGACCTGCGCGGCGAGAGCTTGAGAAGGGATGATGTCCGGAAATCCGGATACTTGTATGGAGGTGAGGCCGTGTATTTATAGGCTCGGAAGCCTACCTGCACGCCGTACCCAGAGCACTTAAGGCCTGCGTGACGCAAACTTGCGCGCCACCCTCTGCGTACTGAAGACCTGCGCGCCTCCCTTTTCCTTTGGAAGGATTCGATTTCCTCAGAGTCAAATCCTCATTTTTCTCCGAATCCAACTCTGAGGGGGGACTTTTGTTGACGCTCCTTTCGTCACAGAATCTAAAGATCGGAAAAGGGAATATATCAGCTGAAAGTGATTGAATCCTTTGAAGAAAACATCAAAAATCGACAAAGGCATGAACAAAGGATCAACAGCAAATCCACCGCGCAAGTGATACCACTGCCGCGCAAGTATACTTGCGCGGCTACCTTGGTCGCGCAGGTGACTTGCGCGACCTAATTGGTAACTGCCTGGTAACCGCCCTGGGTCTTCTTTTGCCTATAAATTGACCCTGTGGGCCCCCCATTCGAGAGGATATTTTTTCAGAAACTCGTATTGAAGCTCCCGACGCCCAATTCTCTTCTCAAAGCTTCCAGAACACTTCTAAGGTAATTTCTTACCTAGAATGGAAGATCTAAAGAGAAGAAGGAAGGCCTAAGTGTTGAAACTTATCAAACACTTGCACGCCGACTTAATTCCTTCAATATAACTTGCGCGTCCCTTCTCTGGAAGAACCTCAAGAGTATTGTAAAGGGTTTTCAAAAGAGTCGCTCAAGCATTTTAATGCTGGTTGAAAATCGCGTAAGTACCACTCATGTCGCGCAAGTATACTTGCGCGACCAATACTTGCGCGCCGCCGCAGGACTTGCGCGCCTTTAAAGACTTGCGCGCCCCTATCTTTTTGGGGGCCCATCTTGCCCATTTTACCCCTCTTAAGCCATTTCACCTTTCCTATTCAAGATTCAGTCTTCAAGATACTCTTCAAAGCCATTTATGGTATGATTTCTTGATTTTACATCCTTGTCTGAAAGGAATTCTGTGAAATATCTCTCAAAGTCTAGTGATTTAAGTATCTTTAAGTCACCAAAGATTGAGAGTTCATTTATTCAACCTCATCCTTTAAAATGAGAGAATCCTTAACCTAGGTCTCCTTTTCAGGAATAATCCCTAGTTATAAAACCTTTTGATTTGGGCATCTTCCTCAGGAGTAAGCCCCAATCAAGTCCTCTAATCTTGGGCATCCTCCTCAGGAGTAAGCCCCAAACCTTAATCTCTAAACCTGGGTCTCCTTTTCAGGAATAAGACTCAGTCATTACCTTGGGCTTCCTTTTCAAGAGTAAGCCCCAAGTCCCTTAACCTGGGTCTCCTTTTTAGGAATAAGACTCAGTCATAACCTGGGACTCCTTTTCAGGAATAAGACTCAGTCATAACCTTGGGCTTCCTTTTCAGGAATAAGCCCCAAGTCCCCTTAAACTTCTCTTAACCAGTCATAAATTACCTTTGATTTGGGTTTCTTTTTCAGGAATAAAACCCAATCATAAGTCCCCTCCTAACTTGGGCATCCTCCTTAGGAGTAAGCCCCAAGATTAGAGTATTCAAATCTCCATGAAGCACATATAACTTTGTGGACCCTGTTCATGGATTTTCTCCCTAAAAGTAAATCCTAAACCTTCGTCTATCTGGGCAGTCATCTATACATAAGCCCCAAAACAAATTCTTATGATTGCATCTTTTATGGCACAATTGTCTAAATTTTACCAATACCTCTTGTTTCTCACACCGAGCATGACTCACATGAGCTTAGAGTGTAAAAGTAATTATGACATTCATCTTTGAGCCATCAATCATAAACATCATATCTCATTCCTCGAACTACGTGGGTTCTGATTCCTTTTCCAAAAGAAAGGATACGTAGGTAGCCCATTTATGGGTTCGATCCCAACTTTGAAATAATCTCTGTCCTTCTGAATGACGATAAACTTCAAGTGCCCCACTAAGTGGCTTTAAAACCAGCCTGGTCATCATAATGACCAAGAGACTTTTATATAAATGTTTTGAAGGATACCATTGACCAAGAATCTCTAAACAGATATAGATGATTCTCTATTAATGAAGAACCTCGAATACATATAAAAGATTCTCTAAATTTCTTGCATATTTAATCATTGATTGTTAAAACTAAAGGAAAGCACATTTTATACTTGGTAATGTAATAAAGGATTCACGAACATAACTTAAATCTATAAAGAGAGTCCTGGAGTAGACAATAATTCCTCTCAAAAAGGTGTGATGAGTCTGACCTCCCATCCTCTCAACCAATGAAAATTCCTAAGCCTCATTAGCCCACAAGCTAATGAGCGCCTGCCTTTGGAAAGTAGGTCCAAACGGATGTGGAATCATTGGATGTTTCCGGTTCTACGAATAAGCCCGTTAGAAACCGATCGGAACGTTTGAATCTCCCGTCCAGGAGGTCATCCCCGGATTCCGCGCGAAACAGTAGCATAGCCTTCTCGGGATCCTCATCTGCCCTCTGTGTGGAGGCAGATGGGTCGGCGGGTTTCATAGCCCCGCCGTGCTCTTTACCTTTGCTGACGTTTCGGCTCAACGTCAGTGCTTCAGTGGGTGTGGGGAGACCCAGGAGGTTCCTCTGGTGACGAGTAACTCTCGCCGATGGATCCAACAACGGCTTTTCTTCGGGGGGAGAGCCCCCGTCGAGAAGTTCCAAGCCGTTCCCCTCCCCCGACAGGTCAGCCATATTGACCGTTTCCGTCCCCGGGGATGTACCCTCAGGGCCACCCAGTAAATCGGGTTGTCGGCGAATCGCACTGAAGCGTAGGTCAGCGTACTTCCCCCATCCACGGATATACACGTGGGGGTGGCTTCCTCGATAACCTTGCGGAGTACTTGAAAACACTCAACGCATCGTTGTTGGAGGGCCTCGTGGTGCCCAAATGACCCGGGGTGCCGAACCGCGGGGAGCGTGGCCAGGTCAATTTGACGGCACTGCTCACCAATATCCTCCAGGTGCACTTGAATATCGGGATATGGCATTTGTAGGCGGTGAAGACGGGAGTGAGTCTCCCGGAGAGTTCGGCGGAAGCATTCGAACTCATCCAGGGTGAGTGATTCGGGTGCATCAAAGTCTGGTCCTGCGACTGGCCAAAACTTCTCAGGGAAGTGGCCCTCTGCAAGGACGGTCCAGAAGCTCCACGACTCAAACTCGGGACCCAGATCTCTTTGGTCCTCTTCAATGACTGGGAATGGATGGGGAACCGGCAGTGGTGCCGAGGTGGGCCTCCGGGCCGACGGGCTGGCCGGCGGTGAATACGGTGAGCAGGCCGATTGGCCTCCATATCCCGGGCCGCCCTCTGAGGGTGGTGGTGCCCTAGCTACCACATCACGATAGGACAGGCCGGCGAGCGAACATCCTGCCCTAGCGTCGGTGCTCGCCGAGGGTGCACTAGATCGTGGTTCGACCGTCGGTCCCCAGAAAAAGTCTCCGGCTCCTCCGATCGAGGCAGAAGGTGCTTCTGGAGGGGCTGGTACCAACCGCAAGCTTGATCCTTGGGGGTCTACCAGGATCTCACTACTCCGGATATACCTTCGGAGAGAAGCGGGGATCATATCGATCTCGCTCTCGGGAAGTACGAGGCTGACGTGCCGCATTCCTACCCCTGCCCCTAACTGGCGGGATCGGGGGGAGGGCTCCGTCGCCGAATCATACTCCGCCTCTGTATCAGAGAAACGAACCGGTCGGATCTCTGTCCGGAATTCCGTAACATTCTTCCCTCGGCATCGACGCCTCGCCTTCCTGCCCCTGGGTGGTTCTTCGGGGCATGGCTGATCTCTATCCTGGCGTCCTCCGGCCGCACTGGTGCTGGGGCCAAGAGGACTGGAAACCAAGGTGCGAGGAGCACCGGGACAGATATCAAAGGGGACGCGGGGAGAGATGATTCCGGGCAGGCCATCGGGCCGGGATCGAAAGGTGGGGTGACCCATGCCTCTTGGATCGGCCACGCGGAGTAGACCCTGTTGGTGAATAGCGCTACCGCGAGGTGGTCCGCGGTGGCTATTGCCTATACCAGCAACCGGGAGAGTCAACCCAACCTGCCTTTGGGGCGGTCGGGGCCTCGATCCAGGTCGGGCATAGAAGTGCCCCTGCTCAGGATGCACAGGGGCCTGGTGACTGGAGCCAGCAGTGGCTTGAGCCAACGCGGCCGTGGTTGCTAGGGCCCCAAGGTGGGCATCCTCTTCCGCTCGTGCCCGACGTTGGAGTCGGGACAAACGAGTCGGGATGAGCAGCGCGGGCAGGTGGAGAGCCCGTTCTTCGACTTGAGAGGCCTGGAGGCGGTGTCACCATGGCCTGACAGGAGCCCTTATCGCGGATCCCTGGAACGAATCTCGGATAGGGTGGTCCCGGACATCTTCCACCTCATCCGCATAGGGGAAAGAGTTGTCGGAGCGCTCCGGGGATAAGCTCCCGAAGCGGTTGGACGTCGAGGTAGGCAGCGGTGCCTCCCTGCGCGGCCCTCGGGGGCGGCGTTGGTGGCGAGGTGCAGCTGCCTCGAGGTCTAGGCGATTCATGTCCCTGGTGGGGATGACTCCCTCTTCCTCATATCTCCGCACCAAGTTGTTGATCACCCTTCTCTGGATGACCTCCGATGGGGAGAGAGGGCATGGTTGCCCCGCAGCTGCGGCTGCTGGGACGGCTGTGGAACGGGCGGGACCGCGCGGAGTAGCCGCGTCGGTGTTTCCCCTACCCCTGCGCCAGTGGGCGGGTGGCGATCGGGCACTGGATTGGGCGACTTGATTCCTGAAAGAAGGGAGAAAAAACCCATTAACACAGACAGGAAAAGTAATCGACAACCAACCATTAGTGCCACGACGCCTTCCATGGGGGGAACCCAGGCCCTCGACGTCGTGAGACGGAGTGCCCAATTTCCCTTCCCCAGCCCCTGGCGGGTTCCGTGCCCCAGTGTTGAATGCTTGGTCGAGCAGCATGCTGGTCTTCCAACAACTCTGAAAGCCATCGGTCTTCGTATTGAGGAGAAGAGATTCACGTCGGGTTCACCATTTTTCTGTTTCGGTGCGGATGTGCGTCGGGTTTCTGTTCCGACGCTGTTCCGCCAGGACACGTTCGCGCGTGCGCCCGTCGACCCGAGGGGATGGGCGCGCGCGGCTTGTGGTCCCGCAGTCCCGCTTTCCAAGGGCGGGCGGCATTCGTCCCTTATTCAGGGGCGTCTGCTCCTTGATCGAAACCGGGATGATGGGATGTCGGCTCCTCCTTCTGTGGACGTCTCCTCGGAACTCGTTGCCTAATCCGGGTCTCCCTCATAGATTTAAGAATGTTCGTGAATCTCGTTCCTGGCGCCATATCTTCATGGACACCGGTTAATTACACTGCTTCCGCCCAGACGCTCCAAGGAGTCTGGTCGGGGCAGCAACCTGCGGTGAGGAGACCGGGTGGCTCTGGGTGTCGGGGGCGTGCCTTAACACTGCGACTCTGCATGTCTGCCTTCCGTCCCTAATAGGGCTTCTCGAAGGCGTGATGGCCTGAGGCATCCCGCGCTAGGTGCGGGGAACTGTGTTACCTGAGGTTTTCCTCACCTTCCCATGTTTAACACGGGGTATGCCGCGAGTTTAACGTCCAGCGGGGACGGCATCGGACTGATCAACACGAGAAGTGGATCAGATGACAGAACCCCTTGCGGGGAACCTCCGACGTTGGGGCCAGCACATGGGCGGCTTCCCGAGTGGAGTGGAGTGGAATGAAGTGGCATGACCCCACCGGGATGTGGCGGCCCGGGTAAGGATCAGGATGGATGATGGAGTGAAGAGCTTGGACCCCATAGGGGCTTCCTACGTACCGCGCGTTGGCGCGGATCAAAGTCAGCGTAGTTCGAATATACAGTTTAACGTCATGCTGGACGTCGGCAAGCCGACTCACGAAGAGGTCGAGGCCGCCGGGCGGAGGATTGAACCGAACCACCTCACACAGAGGGGGATGGAACGGCCGGGTGGATCACAGTTTCACGTCATGCTGGACGCTGCAAGGAGAAAAGGGAAGTGGGGAAGCACAATGGAGATACACATGTGCAGTCTCCCACAGGGGCGGATTCATAGGTGAATCGACGCAAGTGTGAACCCAGGAGGGGTCCACTGATGGACGAACCGACGTGAATACGACCGGGACGACCAGGTGGTGGGCTTGAACCTCGGAGAGGCTTCCTACGTACCCTGTTTAGAAGACAGGGATCATAGTCCACGTAGTTCGTTCTGTCTGTAACACTCTACCCCCGTGGGCGAAGGCCACTCCAATCCCGACATCCCTGCAGAGACGCGCGGGTGGGGGCCACATCCAAACCGGGGGGATCCTGCGTGCGAGACACGGGATCGGGTGATGCGGACGGTTTAACGTCTTGCCGGATGAAGTACAGTTTAACGTCGTGTGTTGAGGATGAATCGGACGGTTTAACGTCTTGCCGGACGAAGTACAGTTTAACGTCGTGTGTTGAGGACGAAGCGGACGATTTAACGTCTTGCCGGACGAAGTACAGTTTAACGTCGTGTGTTGAGGACGAAGGTGCTTGGCAGTTTAACGTCTTGTCGCGCGGACGAAGATGCTTGGCAGTTTAACGTCTTGTCGCGCGGACGAAGTACAGTTTAGCGTCCTGCAGGACGAATGCTGAACAGTTTAACGTCTTGTAGCTCGGACGATACTGCCGCCGATGGGTCCATATCACTTCGCGCGAGCCTGGAGGGCCGCACGGGAAGACAACACACGGTGCGGGTACCCAGGATGAAGATCATCGGGCGCCACGCAGGCGGGTACCCTCAGGGGGTCAAAGGGGGCGACCTCGGCGGATTGCGCGCAAAAGAGAAGCATGGCGCACAATACCGTGGGTCGGCGCGCAAATGGGCGGGCTGGCGCGCAATTGGGCCAGTGCTTTGCGCGTGGAAGATAGAGATTGCGCGCACCGGGCTTCGGATAGCGCGCGGGGGCAACGGCTCATTCTTTAATCGAATGGCCATTTTAAAAAGGGGGTGCGCGCAATCGGGCCGGATTGCGCGCACCCCGGGGGCAATTGCGCGCAAGAGGCTTCTTTTGCGCGCGAAGGCCTTTGGGTGAAGAATTAGTTCAAAGGAAAGGATCCAAAGGGATTGCGCGCGAAGGCGAACCCCGAGGCTTTCTTGCGCGAAAGAAAGGAGGTTACCTGAAGATCGGCATTTCGCGCGGAAGGGGTTGGATTGCGCGCACGAGATACCTTTCGAATTCCGGCAACCTTCAAAACGTCGGGGGTCGCCTTATATTTATAGGCAACCCCGGGCGCGGAATCTGGTTCGCGGGCGCGGAATTCCCTTCGCGGGCGCGGAATCGGGCCCGGCGCGCAAGGGAGTCGCGCGGGCAACGGGCGCGCAAAATTGCGCGCCGGCCCAGCGCATTGCGCGTATCCCGGGAGGTTTGCGCGCGACACTCCAACTTTGCGCGCGGCTCTCCAAAATTCCGCGCAAGGCTTCCGGGCCCTCCGAAATGGGCTTCCGACTCCAAATATGACTTCGCTTCCCGCATCCGGAGCTTCGTTTGGGAACAACGGACTTTTCCGGCGTCTACATGGACCCTATCACTAGCTACATTAAGGGGATAATGGAATACTTCCCTTTTAGTACCATATTTCATAATGTTTCCCAATCATAGAATACATGTATCGATGCATTTTCTAATGTATCCACAGTCTTGGTTAGCCCTGATTAGGAAGAAGAAATCTTATGTATCGCACATCAAATAAAGTTCGCATCGATTATCATCTATGATATGGAAGATATCAATTAGGTCAAAACCACCCTAGAGCATGATGAACTAATACCCCCCTGGATGGATGGACCCATAATCAATTATCTCTAAAATGGAGCTCTCTCGACAGATCAAGAAGAAAGTGAATAGATTCAACATCATGTGGTGAATTTTACCCTTAATGGTTGTCCAAATGAGAAAAAATAACTCTAAAAGCGAGTCTTCGATGGAATCCTCCTCAAATTAATTGTAGAAAGATAGATCTATACTGTCATGGAAGAATTCCATGAAGTCTCGTGCGGTGCTCATCAGTCCACGACCAGGCTCTCCCACTAAATCAAGAGGTTGGGATAATACTAGAAAACCATGATACATGACTATGTGGAATTAATCAGGAAATGTCAGAGAATCTAGATATATAAAAATATCATCAATAAACCCTCAAAATTTTTACATGCAGCTAAATATTTCTTTCCATTTTTTGTATGGGAAATAGATGTTGTGTGGTCATATCCCCCAGCCACAACTAAGCACTTCAAGTACATCCTTACTGCTATGACTTCTTCTCCAAATTGGTTGAGATAATAATCCTCAAAAAGGTTGAGAAGAAGAATATCATCAACTTTATAAATTCCCATATCTTCATCAGGTTTGGGGTCCCTCACACAATATTTATTGAGAATAATATCAATTTCTATTATATGGAGTTTAAGAAATTGTACCAGGAGTAAAATATCGACTCTAATAACTCATACCACTATCATGCATTAGAAAATGGATAGATAGAGGCATTCAATAAGACTCTATAAATTATAATCCAGAAGATGGTGAATAAGAATAAGAAGTCCAAGCTGGAAAAGCTCCTAAATACTTTATGGGCCTACCATACCACCATGTGTACTGTTACACAAGAAACTCTATACTCATTAGTGTATGGGATCAAGCCAGTTTTACCCAAATTAGTCTAACTACCTTCACTCCAAATAGCCATTTGAAAACAAATTTCACATGATGATAAATTTCAAATGATTCTAGATGAATTGGAGCGGCTCAATTAGAACATGTTGCATACATTGAAAAACCTTGAAGTGAATCAGAATCATTTTGCATGAGTCTATAATAAAAAGGTTTTCTACTATTCGTTCCTCCATGGAGAACATGTATTGGTTCTCAAAAACCCAATGATACCAAGGAAGAAGCCTCCAAAAATGGAACCCAATTTATAAGGGCCTTATATCATACATAAGGTCTATCATAATGAAGCCTACTCATTGGGAAAAATTGATGGGGAGCATGTCACACCCCCCACCAATGAGAGACTTCTCTATAAATAATTTTCATAACTGTCACGAAGAACCCATCGTATCGGTAACAAGACGTTAAAATAAACAACACCTCTCATCCTAGAAGTAATACATAAAACTACATATCTCCTCCCATCCTAAAATCATGGCGTTAAACTTCTTAACACCTCTCATCCCAATAGAAAGATGTTAAACTACAGAGCACCACTCATCCCAACAATAAGATGTTAAACTGGAAAACACCTCTCATCCTGATAGAAGGCATTAAACTGAACAACACCCCACATACCTACAACAATACATTAAATTGTAAAGCATCTCAAGTCCTAGAAAAAAGTCTTTAAACTATATAGAATATCAAATCCTAGCCACATTATGCTATATTTTATGGATTACATCCTTACCACTTGATGTTATAACTGCATTGATCCCCCAATAGTTCATCTTCATACATGTTGGGTCACATACATCCTTACCTTAAGAGGTTAAACTTCACGGGATCATGTATTTTCTATATGAAATTAAACTAACATGGGTTTTCTAGAACTACATATGGCTTGATTCTCATATCAATGATAAATATAGGGATGCCTTGATCCTACATCTTGTTCTAGCCACCACATGATACTAAATTCTCCTATCCAATCTGTAACCACCTTTGTATAGTGAGAGTAACCCTTTCCATTCCTTGTTTCTCATGTTAATCATAGCTCATTTGAGAATAGTAATTTCAATAAGTTATTACCATTATAAAAAAAGGCAAAAAATTCCTGACATGTTCATCTTGGTCCTAAATGAAAGACTTTAAAATTCATACCATGAGTCCTTGCCACATGATGTTAAACTACATGGTTTATGTCCCTTTCATGATATAAAGTATCACATTTCTGTGGAACTCACCCAAGAGGACAACTATTGTTGGTGTTGGTCTCCCACCACACCCCTATTCTATAACTATGCGTGACTTGATTCCTGACATCACAAGATATGTAGTGACACCTAAATCTCTAACCTTGGGTCCATTCACTACAAATAAGCATAAAATACCCCTCCCTATGTATAGGATAGACTTGAGCATGAATCTAATTCTTCAAGAACTATGTGGGCATTCATTATTGTAATCATGCGATACATAGTGATGTCTAAATTTCCATCCTTTAGTCTATCCTAAATACCATTTTTTATATCGGGAGGCCTACATCCTTTCCATATGACATTAAACTGCATTGTTCCTTGAGAACTATGTGTTGATTTATTTTTATCATCAAATGATACTTTGTGATGTCTGGATCTCAAATATCAGGACAAGATACAACAATCAAGGGAAACAATGGATAACTCTATGTATGAGTCCAACCTGCATATAGAGTTTCCCATTCGAGAACTATGTGTGGATTGATTCTTATCATCACAAGACACATAGTGACACCCAAATCACCAATATTGGGCCCATATACAATAACCGATAAAAATACACCATAACTATAAATAGGATGACCCATAGAATACCATTATTCTTATGTATGAGTCAGATCTATGTGAGACCTACTTGTGCATTAAATATATCTTGAAAAATATTTCATGTCTATTCCCACATCCTTACCTAGGACGTTAAATTGAAAGGTAATCATCCTGGCCGCATAACATTAAAATTTCACAACAAATTTTCCCTTACCATGTGATATTAAACTAAAAGGAAAATGTCCTTACAACATGACATTAAACTACATAGAACCAAGTATGTCCTTACTTTAGGATGTTAAACTTTGCATACCAACAACCACTATCATTCCTTATCAAAGGGCCACAAGTGACTTACAAAAATAAATCAAAGTATAGGATTCTTCCTCCATCATTTATGCGCCACATTCCATATACCAAACTTTATGTCTTGAGAATCTTAATTTTTTGTAAAACTTTCATGTCCCATGGAAAATAAAATAGATCTCTCTGTTTGACCATGATATCGATGCATAAGGGATGATACCTTCCAATCTGATATATCTTGGATCTGTAAGGAAGGATTTCTAATCCTTATGATCCTGATGTCACCATGGTGGATCTCAACACCTATGGGTGTTTTAAACCATCCCAGATATGATTTCCCATATCATTACTCATGACCTAAAAACCCTAAATCATTATTTAAAACATTTTCATCTCCCACTTAGAAATATTTTTTTTTGTTTTCTTGACCTTGGGTATCATAATTAGTCTCTCGTGTAACATATTACATTTAGGTCTATGTGAATCATGGACTTAAACTAAATGCAGCATTTTTCAAAGTGGTGCAGCTTAAACTCTATCCTATAATGGACCAAATCGCACAAGCTTAAACTACTAGAAATAGATATAAAGAACTTGTCCGATTGAAATCTCACAAAGGGTATCCAAAGAAAAAGTAAAGTCTTTTCTCACTAAACTCTTTATCTCCATAATTTAGGAATAAATTCAGGTGAAAATAAATAAGGCATAAAGCTCATTATTCCAATGTTATAGACCTAGTAAAAGCCAAGCTATGCTCACTAGACCCCCTGGTCTAGGAAAGAAATAGAATAATGTTTTTTCACATATACTTAACATGATAACATGTTATCTAGGTGGCGAAAAAAATGTTAATCTTCTCAAACCTTTATTTAATATTACACATTTCATTAACCAAATTCATTCCTTTGAAGTCTGAGCTGACACAACTTCCCCATAGAAGATTTGTAATAGGGACTTGCCCTTCCTAACGAACCCTCTGATCTCAAAAAGTCCCCCCTTAAATCTAGGAGTTGTCATATTAACCATTGGAATAGTAGAGTCTCATATCATCATAGATAGTTGACTTTTACCCATTAGTTCCCATCTCCAGTTAACTTAGATATTCCTAGACCATGATTTACAATCCCTACAACCAAACTATTCAAGAATATTCAACATAATCAATGTTACATCATTGTTCTTTGTACATTTTATCATGGTAGGAATGAAATACTCTATTCCTAAACCTTTTTATGGCCCACACCTCATGATTCAAAATCAAAATGCATAGGGATTGAGTTTCACAAATTAAGAGATAATTTTCCCTAGGGTACCAAAATTCTTCCTGTATAAATTTTCCTTCATACCCAACATCATTTTCCAAACATGTGATTATTTTTAAATATTTCATGGCCCTTTAAAAAGAGTTTGGAAACCACCATTTTAAAATTCTATCAATGAACAAAGTGATTAGACCTACCAACTAGAGGTTTTCCCTCCTTAAAGGAAAGGATCTCCAATCCTCGTGAGGCCTAGTGACACTACGATGAAACTCAGAACCTTGGGGTATCTTGGGTAATCCCTAGTATTTATTCCCCCTTAAATTATCTATAAATTCAATCTTTTAGTCATATTATTTACATCACCCATATCCCAATTGTCTAGGTGGACCTAACAACCCTAGTATTTTACCCTCATCCAATATTACCTCCATAAAACTTCTATAAGCCTTGGAAAAGAGTGGAGACACCTCTATTTGAAAATATAATTGATATATAAGGGATTTGATCTACAAACTAGAGTAATATCCTCCATGAAGGAAAGGAAATCTAATCCTCATTAGCCTTGACAACACCACAGAAGAACTCATCATCCTAGTATGTTTTGGGTCATTCTTGGTAGGTCTGCGCCATATTTCATGGTCATCAATTAAGTCCTAGCTATAAGACTTTAAACTTCATGGAATCCTAAGGGAAAATCTAAAAGACCGTAAGTGATAGAAGGCACTAGATAAAAGACCATAAACTACACTGATAGAAATTCTGAGCTAAAATACCACAAACTACAGTGATAGAAGGTTCCAACTAAAAGAACCTAAACTATAATGATTGAATGTCTGATCTAAAAGAACCAAAACTAGAGTAATAGATAGTCCAAGATAAAGGAACCTAAACTACATATATATAAGGTTCTAGCTAAAATACCCTAAACTAAAATGATAAAAGGTCCATGGTAAAAGACCCTAAACCACCACCCAATAATGAATTTGTCTACAGGAATGGAAAAAAACTTGTAAGGACCAACATATATACTCGGTAAAAATCAAGCTATTCTATATAAGTATATCGAATTTGGAAATAGATAGATCACTCCCCCTCTAGGAAATATATTCTATGCAAATTACCTTTTAAAAAATAGGTGATTTCCAGATAGCTGAACATATATATCAATAAAGAGTCTCATGTAAATGGGAATTCATGAGCACTTCTCGAGAAGAACCTGTTATGATTTAGATATTCAGATCCAAACAGTTAGGTTTAATTGATATTATACAAAGGATGGGTATCATTGGAAATTCATATAACATCATATTAGAGAAATTTCATACACATCATGAATAAAAGAAAAAATGAGAAGAAAAATGAAAGGTTTCTAAAATTCATTCATTAATAGCGTGCAATAGGAGGAATCTCTACATTTCAGAGTCTCTTTTAAAATGTCATAAAAAAATAGTGCATTGAAATATAATAAGATTTTATTGGATAAACTGGCCAAGTTGGAAAGAGTTTGGTGTGAATCATCAATTGAATGTTAATGTGCCTCTTACGCTACCACTTCTTATTCTACCCTAGGGTGGAGAGTCATTAATAAATTAGTCATCTCCTCAACTCTCTTTTGAGTATTTTCCAATTAATATGATGATACAGAGATGCCATACCTCAAGAGTGATATTATTTCCTCATATCTCAATATATGCATAGTCCAAGCATACATATGGTCTTGCAAATTACAAATAAACTAGAGACTTTGCTTCAGTTCCACCAAAACCTTCTTCATCTGTTCGATGAGGGGAGACTCATCTTCAAGATCATGCAAGAAACTGTCATTGGTGTCAAAATATTTCTATGTTAGTATAATTTTTCCCATGATTTCATATAGTGGTTGGTGATTAAAACCATCCACCCCATGTCAATAAATAGCTGATGGATTCATACCCCTTGGTCACTAAATGTTTCTAAAGGATTCTTTGTAATAAAGGCATGAATATACTACCAGATCATCATAAACCTTGTCTGAGGTTCTATAACTATTGGGATGGGAATGCCAAAAGAAAGAATAAAAAACTGAGCTGGAAAGTAAACATGAAAAGAGGCTTCACATATCCTCCCCTCAATAGTGGTATCACCTTTTGGTTGTATCGAAGGGATGATTTCCTCAACAAATTTTGTATCACTATCAGGACTGTCATTTCCATCAGGAGGGTGCTTCCTCAAAGCCTCTCCCTTATTTTGAATAAATTCCATAATTGTGATGGATAGAGGGTTGGTGATGAAAATTTAATTTTCACATGAAGAACTAGTCAAATTAGCACACCACCTGAGTAGGCTGCTACTAAATCCCAAGCACAATCATGAGCAAGAACGGTAGGAGCATTAGTAGGCAGAATAATTATCTCAATATTAGTGTCTTCACATGAAAAAAAAAATCCAAAACTAGTGGAAGAATCTAGGTTGTCACTCTCCTTGAATGTCGGCTAAAGGAAGATGGGATACCATTTGGATGCAGCTGAACTAACGAGAAAAACATTAAAGTGTATATAGATCGTAGACGATCAACTCTACCATCTTGGCTACAAGAACCCCATACCGAAGAGAGATCTTGTATGAGTTTTTGTCAAGAGAGCCACTTACATTATCAGTGATGGGCCCAATTGGTGTAGTATAAGGGGTAAACTAAAAGCTATCAGATCGACTCAACACATTAGTATCCTCTTTATAGCACAATGACATATCCCCAACCCTATATATGGTCAATAAACTGGGGTGAGATAAGGCATCAAGTATTCTGATGGTATTGTAGTATTAATAGGAATGGAAATTTTCCCCTATCAAGGAAAATAAAAATTGTAAAGGACCGCTAATCCTATAGGATATGTTTCCCTACTAAATGTGGCCCAAGAGTTGGTAAAGGCATGAAAAGTTAGAAACCACCAGATTAAGGCACCATCCCTCCACTAGTTGTGTTTTCATCATAAGTGTACTAACCCAAATTCCTAAACACACATCCCTAGATGTGAAAATCCACCCATTTAGAAACATGTCCATGAATACTTACAGCCTAAGGCTTGGAAAGATATCTAGATTCACTCAATATCCCCATGATGTATGATCCCTAGTTTCCAAAATGGACCAATATGAACCAGACCTATCATGAATCTATCGAGAAGGGCACCGATGGTGGTGTATAAAAGTTGGACTAGCTTTAATGTGAGAATGGAAATTATTTATCCAATCTTTGAAATAGATAAGTGATTGAATTGTTAGCTCCTATTTCAAAATTTTCTTCAAGATAATGAGAATATGCCTCTCCAAGGATGGATTTTTCAAAAGATTTTCCCAAACATATGAAGTAGGAAGGAACTCATCGTATATCTCTCTAAGAGGGGGTATTCCACCTAGTTGATAAATATCCCATAGTCTAATTAAAACTTGATCATGGAAAAATCGAATGAGTTGGTGACAAGACACCAATGGCTTAACAATTATCTAAGAGTTTTAGACTTGAGGTAAATGATAAATTTATAAATCCACACAACCCTATAAAGATGGACAGTGTATAACTCATAAGAAAACACTAAGAATATTTTCCTAACCCGGAATGGCCATTCCCATTCATCAAAAAATATAACATCAAGATAGAGATCCCATTTTGATCTCAATATACCACCTGGGTTGTTTAGAGAAGATACAAATATAATTTAGCATCTCATAGTGATGCGATGATGAGTGAAATCACAACCGTCTTAGCCCAAGGTATAGTTTTCCAACATATAAGACAATCCTTTGGACTGAGATACGACAAGTCATCCATCCTAAAAATTTCCATCTGAATATAGTTAAGAAAATTTGTCACCCAAAAATATATAAGATTGAAGTTATAAGGAGAAATTAAAATGTCATCTGGCTAGGCAAAACCGTATAAGGGAATCTGGTGTGATAAAGGATAATTTTGAAGGTCAAATGGAGGAATCCATTTTAGAATCCCATTATCAGAATTCATGTGATATCGAGGGTCGACATTATGGTTTCAAGAAATAATTGACCTTCGATTATCCACAAAAGAGGAACTATGATGAGATCCAAAATTCATATGAACAAAAGTAAGTGGCATAAGTTAGACATATAAAATAAAATATTTTCAAAAGAAATTAAAAACCCAATAGAATCATGTGCATCTCATGAATCATAAAATGGATGCAAGATCTTATAAAGTATTTAAAAATCTCCTAAATCTTGAAGATATCATGGACCACATAAACCTATAGAACATTGCACAACTGAATGACCCCTTAAGATACTCATGATCGCATGACCTTGAACTGGACACAGAGACAAAAAAATTCAAAAAGGAACATGCGATCAAGATAGAAGATCCCACAAAACCTTCCAGAAAATCATGAATCCCCAGGGAAAAATTTAAAACAATTACCAAATTTAAGTTCCCCATTGATTCAAATGGGCACCTAGTAAAAGAAATTCTTGAGAATCAGTTCTTGGAAAGAGGACTTGCGAACAGATAAGGCAAATAGTTCTTGCGAGAAGGTCTTGCGACAAGGTCACGTGATGAAAGTATGGCATATAAGATCTGGAGAATTTAGTAGTCAGTTAATGAATCCTTATCCATGCCCCTATTTATAGGAAATTCTATAGAATACCAACCATCACCAGGCAGACCAAACACCGCCATTGGTACTGATTAATGAAAATTACAAATCTTTAGGTGGGCATTTACTTTCCTCAGAATTGAGCCCTTGTACCCATGGACATTGCTCCTGAGGTGGTCATTTTTTGATGCTCTCCAAATGAGCATCGACAATTTCAGAAAGGAAGAAATCCCTAAATATGATTATTATCTTTCCTGTAAATAAAATGAAGAAGAAGGTGGCCACAATCATGCGTATAGTGAGATCTTGTATGAGACACATGATTGTATAACTTGTGGAATATTAGGAAAATCACCTTTCTATAATTCCTTATGCTTTAGTGAAGGTGCCCTAGGAATTCGTTGATCGTGAAGCAATAGAAATTCAAGCACTCCCAGGTCACACGACTTGTCAGCTGATAGATGCCTGAAAAACCATCAAAAAATCCTTGTAAAATAGGAGGAAAATATCCAAAATTTGGGAACCTCTTAACATCATAAATATCACATGACACATCATTGATAGGTAGAGTGATTGCCTTTGACAACACTCATACGACCTCATGATATCCCCAACCATTGTAAAATAAGAAAAATAAAAAATGGAAAAGGGAGAATTCCTATCATAATAATAGACTTCTTGTGATTTTCCCATGTGTGTTATGAGATAGTACAAGCCCATGGATACATGTATGCCTCAGTTCATGAAATTCTACTGACATATCTCCCTTTTAACATGAATGTCTTCGAACATATCCAGGTGGTCTTGCGCTCCACCATTGGATCCAAAAATAAGCATAAGTGTTTTTTCCATGATAATGATTTCACATCACCATGTGACCTTTTTTGGTAACATGGAACATAATTTATGGGGACAGTGACTGACTTTCACAACACTGATGAAAACTCATAGGATCCCTAATCCTTAGTTAAATGAAATAAGGAAATAAAAATAGAAATTTCAAGAGCCTATTTTATTCATAAAACTTATGTAAAGAAACTAGAACAGCCACAAATTTCCCCTTGACAATCCATCTTTGTCTCATGAAAGGTCTGAGACAAGTTTCTTAAGGTCATATAAAGCCCTCTTAACAAGCTCCTTGATCTCATGAAGGCCCTTGGACGTGTCTTCCTCATAATATGAAATTCATTTGGTATGTAAGTATGATTAAATAAAACCCCATTAAGTGGATATAATCCAATAAATGGGGAATTTATGATATGGTCTCATGGTCACTTAATATCATGCGACGCCTCAGAATAATGTACAACATGACTTCATAAAGACAAGTGACGTTGAATCCCTCCACCAACTCCATCTAAGATTTGTGTGATATGCACTGTAAAAAGAGGAAAATAATTGGGGTGGTGAGTACTCTAAATATCCCATCCCAACATGAAAAATTATCTTTACACAAATAGATGAATGATCCTCAGAAACTCACACCAGCACACTCAAGCATCAAAGTGGATTTCTTGGAGTGGATCATCTGGAAACTTTGAAAGTTTTCCATTAGGTAAAATCTGGAGAACAACCAGATCGTTCATGTATCATGCACAGTCACTTCACGTGATCACTCATAGATAATGAGAAAGACTTATTGCAAGCCACATGAAGAATACCATGTGTACTTAATAAAACACATGAGAATTAAAACAAGCTAATACTGGACAGATCTAAGCCTTTTGAAATAAAAGGCAAGAAAAAGACAAAAATATGGGAGACTTACACAAAGAATATATATGATGATCCTCATACGCTTTACATGAATCACATGGGTCATGTGACAACACCATTACATGTCACCCAGATCACATGATGCTCCTTTGGTATAGTATTTAGATTATGAAAAGTCCCCTAGACATGTCAGAGAAAGTTACATTCCCCCCAGGAAAGCCACCTATGTCATACATAACCCTCCAGTATAGGCATAAAATCCTCACAATTTCCTCTAGAAATGTCTCCCAGATCATATGGAAGCACCATTATATGTCAACTGAGTCTCGTAGTAGCACCCAGGTAAGTCAGATGGCTCTTGCGACATCCAATTGACATGTCATCCATCTTACATGATGACATCTATATATGTCATCTTGGGTCATTTATCACCCTTTAAAGATGTTTAAATGAATCTATAAATGCCCTATAATCATGTCATAAATCTTTCATGGTGAACCAGGGAAAGTCATCTAGATCATGAGACACCCTCTAATCATGTCATCCGAGATCATGTGATGGCTTCTAAGACAAGTCAGTTGGGTCTTGTGATGTCCTTCGGATAAGTCAGCCTTGGTCATACATCAACCTTCATATAGGCCATCCATATTATGCAACATCCCTCGGGACAAGTCAAATAGATTATGCAATTTTATTTGGAAATGTCAGGAAAACATTCTCCAAAATTCCAAGTAAACAGCCAAGGCATGTCGAGTAGACAATCAACACATGTCAGGAAGACAAGCAGGACAGGTCAATCGGGCATCCCATGACTTGATAACCTTTTCCAGCCTCAAGATAAAATGAAACCATAGTTTTTAATCCTTGATCAGCATAATAAAATGATATAACCCACATATAAGGGAAACCTCAGTGTGTAATCCCTAACCAATCGAACTGATATGACTCTGATTCCTGCAAAAACTAGGATATGTAGGACACCTTTCAATGTTCCGAGCTCCATATCAAATATCCAAAGGGTTGTCTCAGTGCATAAATCATGCATTCATAAGAAGTGAGAGTGATCATTTTCTATCCCTTGTTTCTCACACTAATTATTACTCACATGGTCTTAGGGAGCTGCAATGAACATATCATTCCCATCATAAGCCTCTATCAATATAAGGGCAACCTCAGTGTGTAAGCCCTGATCAGTGGCATAATATGATATGTCCTGCATATAAGGGAAATGTCAGTGTGTAATCCCTAACCAATTAAACATTGAAAACTTTGAATCCAACAATAACTATTCTAAATTGGACACCTTTCTAATGTCTGGGCTCAAAAATGAATCCACTTCGGTGTAAGATTCCCATGTCTCTGACCTTTCAACCATCGAGACCCAATCATTCTCATGGGATGATCACTCTAACTAACCCATCAGTGGACTGAGAATCCAAATGAACTATGATAACTCTGATTCCTACCATAACCAAGAAATATAGGATGCCTTATTAAGGCATGAGCTCGATATTAACCATCTAAATGTATCTATGAATATATAAGTTCTACATCCATATATAGTGAAACTAATTACTTGATATCCCTTGTTTCTCAGACTGAGCATGGATCATGTGGTCCTAAAGAATTGAAATGGTCATATCATTCACATCATGAATCTCCACCATATACGGAAACCTTAGTGTATAAGCCTCGATGAGTAGTATGATATGATTGCCTCCATATAAGGGAATCTTCCTTGGGGCTAGTCCCAAGGGATTAAATGAGCTATAAAAACTTTGACCCATTCCATAATCAAGATATGTAGGACACCACCTTGAGATTTGAGCTTGAATGAATAGTGCTAAGTTCCCAAACATATTTTCTCTATGTATGACGTTAAACTATATGGGTTTTTATGAACTATGTGTGTTTTTATCCTTGTTAGAAACAAGATACATAGGATGCCTCATAATTCCTCAATCCCCTCCTCAGAATATTTACCACCTCCCTATATGGAAGAAAATTACAAAGTGCCTAGTAATACAGATTCATCATATATGCAGCTACCCATTACTGGGAAATGGATGAAGAACCTCAGAAACATACAGATGGATTCACTAATCAGATCCCCTTCTTCTACACATAAAAGGGGTTGACCTATGATCATTCTGTTAGGGTAACTGGTCCCACATCAGGACTAGTAAGATATTCATGAACATATATTAAATCTATAAGAGTGTCTCGGAGTAAGAAACAACTTCCCAAAAAAGTGTGTGATGATCCTGAAATCCCATGCTCTCAACCAATTTAATTTCCTAAGCATCATTGGGTCAAAAACCCCAACTGACCACTTACCATTGGAGAGCAAGTCCATACCTAGTTACAGATGGGGGGACTATTTAGAGTTTCTATTAAGAACAACAACGGTAGCCTAACAACAGTGATTGTGTAAGAAATTAAACCCCTCACAATCATCTATTGGTATAAACTGAATTCACCTCAATTGGGGGTGCCTAGTCATCCCTTTTCCATTGAAACAAAAATTTTGAACCTAATGTGAACATATTTAGTCATTACATCTTCTTAGAATGTAAAAAGGATAGACTGGAAAGTTATTATCAAGCCATTTTGTTCATTTAATGTGGGTTTATGGTCATATATTTTCCTTAAAAACACACATAACCTCATTTCATCATAAAACATTTCTATAAATCATAACATAAACATAAATCATGAAATATTTCATCATAAAAACGCTCTTTGAAGAAAATGAACTTTTCATTCTTAAATAACCCATTTTGAAAATTCACATATATACAATGGAAAACATTTTCTTTGAAAGTAACCATATAAAATTGTAAGGTAATATTAAAAATATTAAATCAACATGAAAGAGGAAAATTCCATTCATTCCATATATGTAACAAAAACATTATTTTTTAAAAAGGAACTTTAAGAGTATATTTTTAAATGCAAGTCCTATACTGATATCATATCATGGAAGTGATCATTAATAAAATGAATCAATTATGTGTATTTGCAGTAAATGCACATAAAAATTTGGAAATACAACATAAGATATTAAAAATTCATTTCACATATAATATCATCATGACATATTCAATGATTATACGTTTAACCAAAATAATTGAAATTGGATTAAGAATTCCCTTACACTTTTTAATCAGTCGAATCGTATATAACCTAAAGTAATAAGTATAAAATGACACATTTAATACCATGAAGATAATTATATTCATTATATGATATATCAAAGGTTAGTATATACACCACAAAAAAATAAATTTTTTGTGAATAAGGAATATATCTCACTGAAATAAGAGTGAGATGAGAAACCCTTACCTCACGCTTCCCTTTACATTCATGGAATTTAACATCCTATATGATAGTTTAAAGAATATAATTAACTCATTAAATAAAAAAATCATATTTACAATACCTTATGTGGTGATTTTATAACATATTATGACCCATCAATTAATAATATTTCTTTATTTTCATGGTTTCAGGTGCGTTCTTTTCATGGTTTCATGATCGGTACATTTGTGTATTATGAATGTTCTTGTAAAATGGAATTAAAAATCCAAAAGTGGAATGAAATAGTATTAATGAAATTAAAATATTATTTATGGCCCCACCTATCATTTTTTTACTTATATGAGAATGATTCATTTGATAAAATGTTAATGATAAATGTTTTGTTTATTTTCATGGGTTTTCGATCACCGATTACTCGTTTCATTTTATTTAATATTATGAATATTTATTAATTAAAAAACATGAAATAGGTAATAATATACCTATTAAAATCGTTATTAACCATAAAAATAATTTTATGACCATCCATGAAGGCAGTAATGGAAAACAAAAAATCATTTTTCCCAAAGACAGTTAATCACCATAATTTGGACAATGGATTCGTTTCTTTGAATAAGTGGATATTAGAAATTAAATCGATATGAGATATTACATTAGAGACATAACACTCCATTATATACATGATTCAAGATTTATCATTCTTTTATTGATGAAATAGTTGAGGATAATGTTGATGAACAAAACAAATTAATAGAGGTGATTTGATAAAATTACCTCTGGAATATCACCTCCTTAAGGGACCCCTTTAAGACCTTGGATTTGGTCTTTTAGTGAGAAAAGAAGAATTTGTACGTGGGTATATGTAGTAGTAGAGGGTTTGGTAGAGATTTTCGGATCATAAAGGATTTTGCGGAGAAATTGGGTGGTAAAGGGTGATATTTATACTTGAGGAGTGGTCGTTTTAAGTTATTAAATAATGATTATATTTAAATCCAACCACATTGAGGTGGAATTAATTTCCATGAATTTGGATTATAATTAATGTCATAAAGGATTTCTAGGGTCTATAAACATATAAAAAACCTTTAAATATTTTATTTTTAGGTATTATAAGACTTTACCTAGTAACTTTATCTTGTTTCAATATTTTACCTATACCGTGGAAAATATTTCTTTTCACCGTGGTTAATTTTTATGCCTAAAAATGAAAATAAACGTACTATCTAATTTGGGCCTAATGATTCAAAATATAGAATCCATTTTACTAATTTCAATTCACATAATTGGAAAAAATATTTTTAAAATTAATCCAGCAAATGTAATGAGGAAGAAGGCTTCTAAAGTGGAAAAGTTCAAAATTTTAAATAATTTGATATCCAATTTCAGTGTGAAATTAATTCAAATGACCTAAATTGGATTTACTAATGTACAATTTAACTAATAATAATTTAATATTAATTTAAAATATAAATTTACTATATAAATAAATTATAATAAAATGTAGCTTTCAATTAAAATTTTGTGTTTTTCACTATTCATCAAAAAATAAAACTTCTCCAAAAAAATACCAAAATTTCACCCTTAAGATAATTTTTATATTAACTTTTAAAAAATGAAGTTTAATTTGAAAAATTAAATTTATAAATGTTTCCAAATTTTTTTCACGACCCGACCCAATGGGGTGCAAGCCGCGACTCTTCAAGACTACCTCCATTAGGCTAGGGGCTCATGACTAGCGCCAAGTAGGCTATCACACACATGAGAGTCATTATCCTAAGGTACCTATACACACGCACCCACATAAACCTCCATGAAATAGTGCAATGATATATAAAAAAATAGAAAATAAATGCATGCATACATCTAACCCACAACTAGAGTATAACGAAAAGGACAAAAGGGAAAATACATGGCCCACTATAATAAAACTGAAAAACCATCCAACCTACTCAAAAAGAGGGGATCACTATCAAAATCACCCACCATAAATCTCCTCGATATAGATCCGGTAAACACCACAATCGGTACATCTCACTAAGCTCTTCCTCCTTTGGGTCCTCCTAGGACTCCGTCGAAAGGCATGTGGTCTACACAAGACACAAAACATGTGTGGGAAAATCCCATGTAGGGGTGAGTATAAAAATACTCAGTACGTGTCCCAAAAATTCCAAAATAAAAGAGAGAACCTAATAGGAATCATTCATATCATCCCAGCCAGAGGGAACCCAAACGAGAGAGAAACTTTATGTCAAAACCATCCTCAACAAAACATGACTAGTCAACCCAGCTTAGGTATATTCCCATACATATACCATGAACATTTAGATATAATAATTTTAGGCACCAAGACTCTTGAGGTTATGACCTCAAAAAAAGTGATAGGTTCTACACAAAGATCTAAGGATTACACAAACTAGAAGAATACACTCCATAAGCTCTATCATCCCAGATGCCACTTGTCTGAGAGATACACTCTATCAGGCCTCACACCACCATCTCAGATGGCCCATCCGAGAGAACATGATCATTGAACATCATCTCTAAGAAAACCATGTTGAAACAGTGGAAACACAAAACTCCTCGGATAGAGGATAACTTTTAGGTTCTACTAGGGGTAACATGAACCCACTTCGGTAATTCCAAGATCTCACAGATAGGGGATCACTCCCAGGATCCACTGGGGGATACTACAACCCAATCTAACATTCCACAAATCATATCACTTAGATAGAGGATCGTCACCTATGCAAAGGTAGTCACAACGATGCTGGAACCCCCATTTGGTAAAACTTACAAAGTAAGGGGATCGAACTGATGATACCGAAAACCCTACTGAAACTATGCACTGAGTAGAAGATAGTATAACCAATGATACTGAAACCTTACTAATACATCCCACTGCATAGGGGATCATATTCTCAGTGATTCCATAAACCCTACAGGGTTTTCCTCCTAGATAGGGGATTGCCACCCTTGGATAATTGGTCACAACAATACCAATAACCCGGTCTAGGGGAGTGAAACAAGAGGATCCTACCACAGACCCACCAGAGGGATACCAAAAATCTATTTGAAAACAACCTATTGAGGGGATCACAACCCTATACTGGGGTTTTAATTCCACACGAACCCTCATAGGAACAAACCAAGGGAGTTCACTCAACTGTTGTTGGTCCAAACGTTGCTAACCCAAGCGACCCACAACATCAGCACACTGCATACCTCTGAGATATAAACTGAGTCTACTATCACATTCTATGTGAAAAAACACGCAGGATATGCTATTTACTCACCCAAAATAGAAAACTAGTGAAAAATGTATAATTCACCATTACAAATCCAAGCAGGGCCCACACCTCAATTCTTAAACTCATCAAGCGGGTTGCACCGTTTCGATCCCCTCAAAAAAATGCATGTGATCGATTGCTCGTTCCTCTAAAATGGACACCAGAAGAAAAAGTCATGTTTCTCTGTAAACACCCAAACCTGGCCTCATGGGGCCCACACCTTGATCTCAGTCCATTAACCCAAAATCTATCTTGAAAAATAATCTTTACCATCAGGATCACAATGCTACTGATGGCATGTCAATCGGACGCTCCGTGCAGAAGTTATGGCGGGTCAAAGCTGAATAATAATAAAATATTATTATTATTTCAACATTTCGTATACCCGAGACATGAAACCAACTCATAAAATTCCTAAATAAAATTCAAAAGTTCCTCCTCGATGTAAGGAATGTGTCTCCACAAATGGCTAGCAAATCAGACTTCTAGTTTGCGAGTTACGGGGGGTTCAAAGAACCCTCGGAAAATTATGTCGGACCACCATCAGTCTTGCTGGAAAACGCCGTGCCGGAGCCAAAAACCGCTACGCCAAAGCTGAAAACCTTTGTTCCATTTCCATACTCATAGGATTCCACCATGGTCACCACCAAAATCTGGTCTTGCCACTAGAAAACTTCTGGGAACCACTGGGAGCACCCCGGTGCTCTAAATTCAGATATGAAACATGTTTCGGAAAGCTTTGGACCCTAACTACATAATCCATACAAATATTTTTAGAAAAACAATTCATAAATGGGATTTGGGATTTTAAAACTCAAACCACCTACCTTTTGGTAGATCGTTGATGCTTTTCACGCTCTGCTGCTACTACTGCTGCACGATCCGGGAGCATCCACCGTCAAGATCTGAGACTAATGGTGCTTTGTTTCGACGATTCGGCCTCCAATTCATCAATGGAGGAGGAAGGAGGAGGGTATTAGGAGTTCTACTACATTGTATTTTCAAAAAGGGGGATTGATTATGTTTTATTATTATTATTTTTAATAAAAAATTCATTTTATCTCCCCGCCAGCATGCCTCCAACCCGGCACCCTGCGCCGACTAAAATTATGTTGCGCCTAGGGTAATCTTTGCGTTCTAGACTCAGCCATGATCTCATAATTTTGATTCAAGACTCTGTTCAAGAGTTATTCGAGGTCATGGCCATAAATAAATTATTCATTTATTTACGAAAATGTCATTGGACACCTTTTTTTATAGGTAGACCGCACCCGCAAAGGTTACACCCCGCCTAGGGTAAATGGCATGCTCCGGACACAGTCGTGCCATAATATATTTTATCAGACCTAATATTTTGGATATAAATCTTCCCTACCTCATTCATAGTATAAAAATACATAATACTTTTATAAAATAAATTCCAGGCACACCGGGCTTCAGAATCGCATGCTACTTTCGTGACTAGATTTGGAATTATTCGTAGGAATATTCTGAAGTCTGATAGGTCCAAAACCCGAGTCGTTATAATTTAGTTTTAAAAACATTTCTCCATAAAAAGGTGACAAAACTACCTTTAGAAAATGTTGGAATCCTCATGTATTATTCATGTTTTAATGATCGTAAATATTATTACTGTTAATTAATCTCATTATTATTTATCACAAATCTTACTTATCTTATCAAATCTCTGTATTTATGTTTCAAGTTCTCTTACCTTATAATGGTTAAGATTAATTCATATTATGCATATTACTTTTTAAGTTAGAATATAGTTATTTTTCTAAGTATCAAGACACCGTGAAGTGTAAGACAGACACAGTAAGCCTAACACTGTGAATTCTAAGTCTCAGACACCGTGACCAGTGAGACACCGTGACCTCAACACACCATGACAGTAAGCCTAACACCGTGAAGAAAAATACTATGAGAAAGGCACTGTGAAGGACACACCGTGAGTCAGACACCATGAGTTGGACACCATGACATGGAGACACTGTGAAGGATACACCGTGAGCCACATACCATGAAGGTCATACCGTGAAGGTCATACAGTGAAGGACACACCGTGAAGGAGTTACCATTTGCATAACTACCGTGACAACATTTCTTAACCTTTTTTCAATATTATTTAAATAATTCTAAAGGTCATATTTTCTGTTTTTAATGCATTGAATGTTATTTAATAATAGTTGTTGGCATGTCCAGAAACTGTACCTCGTACCTATGAAAAGGTAATCATTCCTATTGCCGAAGCTCGAGGAATATAAGGAGTATTTAGCTGCAATAGAGGAAATATATACACAAAAATACACTTACTAGAACTTACACAAAGCTACAGACAATTCACGCGAGATCTGTACTGAACAGAAGAACAATACTAAGCACGAATAAGAGATTTCAAGATCTTTCAAGAACTCACATGCATGAAATCCAACACTACTGGAGGAACTGAAATCAGGAGAACGTTCTCACTCTTGAAGAACCCAAGATGAACCACGACACTCTGTTTTTTCACACAAAACCAGAGAAGGACTCAGAAGCATTTATGCTGAATCCAAGGAGTCCAGAGCTGCACTGCTAATCACTAGAGCTTTCTAAACTTTCATATACTCTCTCTCTAAGTGATTTCTTTATTTACTTCTTTGAGCAGTGTGTGTACTCTGTATATCTTACACACACACTAACTCCTTTGATAAACTAGAGGATATCACAATCCACACACCAAAACTCCTTACTCTTGTTTACCCATGACAACTATGGAAGAGGTCCTTGTGTATACTGGTCTTTATTTTTGTTTCCCACGAAGAACTGTGGTAGAGGTCCATGCGTGGCTTGGAAAGTCTTATACTGTTGTTAACCCCAATCCAGGGTGTGGATCACTTTTATATAGATTGTTTAAGAGGACTAAGTCTCAGCTTGAGACTTAACCTCTTGGTTATATCTTCTGTTCTTTTTAGTTTAAGTATAAAGTATACATTATCTAATTTATATTCCACTGCTATTACTTTGAAATACAAAATATTTAAAGTTACTCTGATAGTTAATCTAGAAAGTGTTTGTAACTATTTTAAATCAGTAGGTTATTTTCAAATGCTAATTTAATCTTCTGATTAGATTAAGTCAGACCTAATCAGTATTTTGAGAATCTAATTGAACATTTACAGTTTTACAAATTCACTACAGTTTAACGTGTTTTATAAATTGGGGATTTTAATAGAAATATTTTTAAACAGAAATTTTAATTAGAACTAAATTCACACCTATTGAGTGTCCACTCTGACCAACATTTGGTATCAAAGGGAGGTTTTTGTTAAAGAATTTCAAAACACTATGTTTTTCAACTGTGATTTTAGTTGCATCTTTAAAGATCATAAATTTATGTTAGTTATAAATTTTATCTATTTAAATATTTATCTTCTAAAATCACTTATGGACAATAGACTAGAAGGTGATGCTACTAAGCAGCCACCTTTCTTCAATGGTACAAATTATGTACAGTGGAAACTTAAAATGAAAATACATTTAGAAATTTTGGGTTTTGATATCTGGACTGCTATAGAGACTCAGTATAAGATTACAGACACTGAAATAACTACTTGGGATGAACCTACTAAAGTAGATTACAATAATAATTCTAAAGTAATGAATGCCTTGTATTGTGATTTAGGAGATGAAGAGTTTAATAGAATATCTGCTTGTAAAACTTCTTATGAAATATGGGATACTTTAGGTGTTTCTCATGAGGGAACAACTAATGTTAAGGAAATGAGATTGAATACATATACTATTAAATATGAAAATTTTAAAATGAAGACTGATGAACCTATTTCTTATATATATCTCAGGTTCAATTAGATAGTTAATACAATGAGTTCACTTGGTAAATCTGTTCCAGTAAAGGAACAAATTATGAGGATACTGAGATGTTTTCCAGATAGATGGAGAGGCACATCTGTTTCGATAAGAGAGTCATGTGACATTGGAGATCTTCCTGTCAAAGAGCTAATTGGTAAGCTTATGATGTATGAGGAAGAACATAAAGTGAATAAGGAGGAATATGATGAACCTAAAAGGATGTCAGTGGAATTTAAGTCTACTGCTTCAAAGAGCAAGGACAAAGAAAAAGTTCACATACAAACTGAAAGCTCAACAAGTGAAATTTTAGAATCTGACAGTGAGGCAAAAATGGCTCAGATGGCCAGGAGATTTAAGAAATTCTATAGAAAGAAGAAATTCTTCAGAAAATCAACCTAAAAAGGAAAGTATGACAATAAAGGTCATTGGAAAAAGGACTGGAAGAAAGCTGATAAGAGTTATGAGGTTGTTTTCTATGAATGCAAAAGGAAAGGATACATAAAAGCTGAATGTCTGAAACTGAAGTTCAAGAAGAAACATGATTACAAGGATAGTAAGTACAAGAAATATATGAAAGATACTTGGAGTGCTTCAGAAGACAACATGAGTGAGTTTGAAGCATCTTAATCTAAAAGGAATCATTCCAACATGTGTTTCATGACCAATACTTCTGAGGTACATGTTTCCCCTATGCTAAATGATTATTATTCTGGAACTGATTCTGATTCTGAATCTGAAAATATGACTAGTGGGGAATTGTTTGAATACTAAAATATGCATGAGGAAACATGAAATGAACTTAAGGAAAAATATAAGTCATTAAATAAACAGCATTCTCTCACTGCAAATGCTAAATATGCCCTTGATATAGAAAAAGAAAAGAATTCTCAACTGCTAAAGGAAAATACTGAACTAAAAATGTCTAATGAGAAACTGAGAGAAGACTTAGAAAAGTTCACAAATGGAAAAGACACTCTAACTCAAATGCTAGGAAAACAAGTGGAACCAAAGTACACTACTGGAATAGGTTACCAACCTGTAAAAAGATAGTTCACTAAAACTAGATTTATTCCTAAATCTCGACAAAATACTACTAGTTCAAGTTCTGGAAATTCGAATTCTTCAACTAGTTATTCACATAGTTATAGATCAAATAGATTTTATATTTCAAAATCTTTGGATTCTGTAAAATATATGAGACCCATAAGAAAAATTTGGTTACCAAAATCATTGATTGCTAACCTGTCTGGACCCAAGAGAATCTGGGTACCAAAATCATTATCTGTTTAAAACTGTTTTGTAGGAAACCTGCTTGAAGAGTTCCCATAAGAAGATATGGTACTTGGAAAGTGGATGTTCAAGGAATATGACTGGGGATTACTCATGTTTCAAGAGCCTAATCAAGATTGATGGATGCCATGTCACCTTTGGTGATAATTCTAAAAGAAATATCATCGGCCTAGGCCAAATTGGTAACACTAACTCAGTTTTAATTTATAATGTTTTATTTGTTGATGGACTTAAATACAACCTGTTAAGCATATTTCAATTATGTGATGATGGCTTTAATGTGAAATTTGAAAATGATTCTTTTAATGTTTTTAATTCTAATAATTTTTTAATATTTTTTTCTTTGAGAAATGAAAATGTTTATGTTGTTGATTTAAATTCCTTAGCCAAGAAAAATATTACTTGTTTAAATGATTTTCATAAAGAGTCTTGGTTATGTAATAGGAGATTAGGACATTTTAATATACATTCACTTAGAAAACTGACTAGGAAGAACTTTGTTAGAGACTTACCCAAACTTGAGTTTCCAAATGACAAAGTTTATAATCCCTGTCAAAAAGGAAAGCAACACAAAAATCTCTTTCAAGACAAAGAAAGAAGTGTCAACTTCTCAACCTCTCGAGTTGGTTTATATGGACTTGTTTGGACCTTCTAGAGTTTCTAGTATAAATGGTAAGCACTATTTATATGTCTTAGTAGATGACTTTTCTAGATATACTTTTGTATACTTCTTAGCTCACAAAAGTGAAGCTTGTTCTTACTTTATTAAATACTCCAAGTATCTAGAAAACCTTAGTGGAATTAAGATTAAGACCCTAAGAAGTGATCATTTCCATTAGTTTGAAAATCATGAGTTTGACTCTTATTGATCACAAAATGGTTATAATCACAATTTCTCTGCCCCAAGAACACCTCAACAGAATGGTGTAGTAGAAAGAAGAAATAGAACCCTGTAAGAAATTGCAAGAACCATGATTAATGAGTATGATCTGCCTATTAATTTTTGGGATGAAGCTGTAAATACAGCTTGTTATATCATCAATAGAGTCTTAGTCAGACCTGTTCTCAAAAAGACCCCTTATGAACTATGGAACAATAGGAAACCTAAAGTTAGATACTTTAGAGTCTTTGGTTGCAAATTCTTTATTCTAAATACCAAGGATAATCTGAACAAGTTTGCTTCTAAGAGTGATGAAGGAATATTTTTAGGATATTCTATAACTATAAAAGCCTATAGAGTCTTCAATAAGAGAACCAAGTGTGTGGAAGAATCTGTTCACATTAAATTTGATGAAATTTATCCACATGAACCTAAGTCATCTTTTGAAAATCTTGAAGAAGATTTGTTTGTTCTAAACCTTAATGATAAATTCAATGAACCTACTGTAAAGACAACCAGTTCTGGAAATATTTCAGAATCTTCTCCTAATGAACCCGAACCTAGAGAAGAACATGAAATTTATAGTCCTACCTTTACTAGATCAATAAGGATTCTAAAGAATCATCCTTTAGATGCTGTTGTAGGAAATCTGGATAGAGGGACACAAAATAGAGCTTCTCTCAGAAATTAGGTTGAACATCAAGCCTTCTTGTCACAACTTCAACCTAAAAACATTAATGATGCTATTAATGATGAATGTTGGGTAATTTTTATGCAAGAAGAACCCAATCAGTTTGAAAGAAATAAAGTTTGGAAACTTGTTGAAAGACCTAAGGACACTTTCATCATATGCACAAAATGGGTGTTTTGAAATAAAGTAGATGAAGCTGGAAACATAGTTAGAAACAAGGCTAGATTAGTTGCACAAGGCTATAGTCAAGAAGAAGGAATTGACTATGAGGAGACTTTTTCTCTAGTATCCAGACTTGAAGCCATTAGAATTCTACTTGCTTATGCTGCACATCTGAATTTTAAACTATATCAAATGGATGTCAAGAGTGCATTCTTAAATGGGTATATAGCTGAGGATGTTTTTGTTGAACAACCACCTATATTTACAAACCCTAATTTTCCAAATCATATTTTCAAATTATCAAAATCTTTATATGGTTTAAAGAAAGCTCTAAGAGCTTGGTATGACAGATTAAGTACTTTTCTAATTTCCAAAGGTTTTACAAAAGGAATAGGTGATCCTACTCTATTCCTAAAACGAATTTCTAAAGATGTTTTAGTTGTACAAATTTATGTAGATGATATTATTTTTGGATCTTCAAAAACTTCATTATGTACTTATTTTTCTAAAATGATACAAAACAAATTTGAAATGAGTTTAATGGGTGAAATTAAATTCATTCCTGGATTTCAAGTCTTTCAAAATAATGATGGAATTATTTTAACTCAAAATAAATATACTAGAGATATTTTAACACGTTTTCGAATGGATAGCACAAAAAGTAGTGACACTCCCATGAGTACCACCTGTATGTTAGATCTTGATAAAGATGGAAATTTTTTTGATCAAACCACTTATAGAGGAATGATTAGAAGTATACTATACTTGACTGCTAGTCATCCTGATATTATGTTTAGTGTGTGTATGTGTGCTCATTTTCAATAAAATACTAAAGAATCACATTTAAATACTGTAAAAATAATTTTCAAATATCTCAAGCATACACCAAATTTAGGACTGTTCTACCCTAAAGGACAATCATTTGAATTAGTTAGTTATTCTGATGCTGATTTTGCTGGATGTAAGTTAGATAGAAAAATCACCTCTGGAACATGTCGCCTTTTAGGCAAGTCACTAGTTTCATGGTGTAGTAAGAAACAAAATTTTGTTGCATTATCTACTGTAGAAGCTGATTACATAGCTGCTGGCAGTTATTGTGCACAAATTTTGTGGATGAAACACACTTTACAAGACTATGGATATCAATTCAGACATGTACCAAAAAATTGTGACAACACAAGTTCTATTAACATTTCAAATAATCCTGTTTCACATTCTAGGACAAAGCATATTAATGTAAGACATCACTTTTTGAGGGATCATTATCAAAAGGGTGATATCACTTTAGAATTAATTGGTACTGAACGCCAACTTTCTAATATATTCACTAAAACATTAAATTCTGAGAGATTAGATTGTGTCATACATGATCTTGGTATGATCAATCATAAATAGACATCTTACTGGTCTTAAATTTTAATATTTTACTGAATCTTACTTTACTGTTTTAAGTTCACTGTTTCTTGGTTACTGTTTCATGCTTATAGTCTCACAGTTAACACCTTTTGTACACGGTCTGTCACTCAACTGTCTCACTGTGATGGAAAATTTAACTCACTATCTCACCATGACTGCACAAAATAGTCACTATCTCACCGTGACGGCCACCAATGGTCTCACCATGACGAATGCTTTTCATCGCACCGTAACGCCTACTCACGGTCTCACCGTGAAGATTATTTATGCATTTATTTTAATCCGTATCACGGTAATTTTTATTTCACCACTATTTACATTCTAAATTTTCTGTTTTTATGATGTTTGACATTCCCAAATGATAAAATAAAAGGGTTTTCATTCGATTCCTCACCCGAGCTCTCTACTGCTCACTCTCTCGAACCCTCTTTACCTTGAAAACCCTCTCTCCTTCTCTCTCGCATGAACCTTCATTGAATGCCAAGGATGAATCATCCATCTCCACCCTCATCTGAGAAGCGCCGCTCTAAGAAACAAAAGAGGACACTGAAGCTTTCTTCCGAAGGACCCCTGAATCATAACCTAGTAATCCGTACTATAGTTCTTGAGAAAGAGATTTTCCCTGAGTGGCTATTGTCTAGCAAGTATTTGGTTCTAAAAATCTTAAGAGAGCAAGGATGACTCGAATGGTTCTCTAAAAGAGATAGACCTATTTACCTGAGGTTGGTATCTAGGTTTTACCAGTATGTAAAGTTTTCCTTTAATGCTGGAGAAAGTTTTATGGTAACAAGCTGGATCAATGGACAAAAATTCTCATTCTCTTCGAGACTATGGGCTGCATGCATGAGGATCCCTCGTGAAGGGATTTGTGATGATTACCAAAGATACCCTCCTCCTTCAACCGACATATTTAATCTATAAAATGACTTGGAAATCTTAACTGGAAATGGCACCAAGAGAAGGGTCATAGCAGATGAATTGGGTGGGGAGACAGGGCTCCTGTTTAAGTTTGTTTAGAATTTGATTAGTTCGAGGAAAGGACACTTTGTTGTGTTGAAGTATCAGGATGTGTTCCTTATTTATCTGATAAAGAATGGATATAATATCAATCTTTGCAAATATATCATTCACCACATGTGTGAACTGATTAAGGTCACTTCCAAATCCACCTCTTTGTTTTACTCAAGGATGATCTCAACTATGCTAGTTTCCAAAGGAGTGGTTGGACCAAATGAGGAAGTAATCATGGATTTTGATTTTTGTTTGTCCAAGCCTACCATTAGAAGGATGAAAATTAATTGGAACCCTTAGAAGAAGTAGTGGGTTGAGGATAATGATCAACTTTATAAGAAGTATAATCCTGTTGATTATTCAAGAAGGCCAACGAATATTACTGATCCTGGTTTAGAACCAGATGAGATGGCTGAGTATCTAGAAGTGGAAGAAGAAGAGGAAGTGGCAATTGATGTACCACCTAGAGAAGAGGCTGAAGTACCTCAAAAGGAAGCAGCTCCTGTTGAGAAGGAAAGGACTGTTGTCCCTGCTGATGTTCCTGCTAAAATACCTCTTAAAGAGGAATTTGTTGTTGTTCTTAAAGAAGAAGAACCTTCTGCTGTTTTTAGAGAATAAGAATCTCCTATTTTTCTTAGAGAGGAAGAATACCATGCTTCTAGAGAGGGTGTTGATCCAGAAACCCAACCTAAGGTTGAAAGAGATTTGATTATCCCTGATTTAGAGAAGCAATCCATGGAAGAGTCTGGTGGTGTAGAAAACCTCCCTGCAATTCTAGAATCTAGTCTAGAAGAACTCCCTGTTGAAAAAGAAGCAAGTCTAGAAGCACAGCCTATGGAATAGTCGGTTCCTGAGTACATACCCCCTACTAAAGAGAGGATGGAAATTGCCTTTCAGTTGGCAAGGAAAGAAATGGATGAGGAGAATAGAGTTGATCCTGTGGATCTTGATCATTCTTCTGAGCCTATAGTTTCTAAAATGGAAGCACAGTTTTAGGGGGAGGAACCTCAAATCCTTGAGACTGGTGAAGCTGAAATTGATGAAGCTGGATCTGCTGAAGCCTCTCAATAAACTGTCACTTTTTCTCTGTACACTCGGTATGAATTTCCAAGCTTTTATGATTTGAGTGAATCACAGCAAGTGACTGAAACTGGTATAGAACTCTCTTATCTATTTCAATTGAAGTCAGTCACTCCCCCTGAACCTCAACCTCAACCTCAACCTGAATCAGAATCTGAAACTGAGAATGACTCAGAACCGCAACCAGACCCTGAACCTACCCATGGACCAATTTCTTCACCTGAATCCTTACCTGATCAACAATCTTTTGTAACTAAAGATGATTTGAAATTCTTTGGAGAGACTATATTGGCTGGAATGAAGAGGATCTTGACCTCTCAACCTCTTCCTGTGACTCAACTAAGTCAGGAAGATGCCTATTTGATTTTGGAGAACATCATTCTTCATATTCAACCAGGGATGATCCGTGAAATTCAAGAAGTCAGAGTTAAAAGTAAGTTTCTTAGTGCTGATGTTGAAACTTTGAAAAGTATGGTTTTAGACATGTAGAATGAACTATCTTCAAGATCATAGCCTTCTCCTGTTGTTACTGATCCTACACCTGTTTCTACTTCTCCTGAACCAAATGTTTCCAACATTTCTAGAGAGATTGTATCTTAGATCCATCCCTACCTATTTTCGTTTGATGAGAAGATTGGATAAAGGCACACAAAGATGCTGCAACGCATGAGAGAGCTTGTAGAGAATCTGAATAAGCTCACAGATGAGTACACTGGATGCCTTCAAAAGGTTTTGAAACAGCACAAAGATCTAAATGTAGCTATAAAGGCTTATCCTCCATCTGTTCAACCTTCTGTTCCTTCTTTGGATGATTCTCTGTTGATATCCATAATCAAGGAAGAAATTCAGAATTCTTTCAGTGGCTTGGATTTGTCTTATTTATCTGAAGTTGTGAAGAACAGTGATAGAGCACTTACTTGGTTTGCATTCATTCTAAGATTGCAACTGATGCTCAACAGGATATCACAAAGAAAATAGATTTGTATCTCAATCAGATTTACTCCAAATATGATAAGACAAATCAATTTAAGTATCTTGTGGAAAATTTGAAGATACATCATGTGACTCAGGATTTCAAAAATAAAGTTCAGAAGCTCACTGAGTTCACCAGATTGTTGGACAAATTCATAGAGAATAAGGATGATTTTGAAAAGGCTACGCAATATGGTGGAGAAATCATTACTGATTTCATAAATCTTCTGAAGCCATATCTTGATGTATAGAGAATAGCTACAGTTGCACTAGCTGCTGCCCCTCTTCGACCAGGTCTACCTGCCCTAGCCTCAACTGCTATGTCAGTCATCCAAGCCCTTTCTCAAATCAGACCAGTCATTCTTGACCAACCACAGACTAGATCTTCTACTGCTCCTTCTTTGGCTCCATTTATTTTTGAAGGTCTAACTTTAACATCTTTTTCTACTACCTCCATGCCTTTTTCTACATTATCTCTAGCTCCTACTGCTGATAAAGGCAAAGAGAAAGCCAATCCGTGATGCCAACCAATGATTCTTAATTTTTGATTGGATGTCTTTGATTTTGGTATTTCTATTGTATGATGTATTCTGAAATTTTTTAATGAAAAATGCATTGTTTCACTCCATTTTCTCTACTTTTTGATTATCCCAAAAGGGGGAGAAAAAGTATTCCAAGTTAAGTTATGTGTTATTATATAATATGCTTTTCTATATGTTATTTTCTCTAACATTGAATTTCATTTATACTTTAACTATACATGATTTGTGATCATCAAAAAGGGGGAGATTGTAGGACTCCTCATGTATTAATCATGTTTTAATGATCACAAATCCTATTACTGTTAATTAATCTCATTATTATTTACAAATCTTATGCATGATCACAAATCTTACTTATCTTATCAAATCTCTGAATTTATGTTTCAAGTTATCTTACCTTATAATGGTTAAGATTAATTCATATTATGCATATTACTGTTTGAGTTTGAATATAGTTATCTGTCTAAGTATCAAGACACCGTGAAGTGTAAGACATACATAGTAAGCCTGACACCGTGAATTCTAAGTCTCAGACACCGTGACTACTGAGACACAGTGACCTCAACACACCATGACAGTAATCCTGACACCGTGAAGCAAAATACTATGAGCAAGGCACCGTGAAGGACACACCGTGAGTCAGACACCGTGACTCAGACACCGTGACATGGAGACACCGTGAAGGAAACATTGTGAGCCACATACCGTGAAGTTCATACCAGGAAGGTCACACCGTGAAGGACACACCGTGAAGGAGACACCATTTTCATAACTACTGTGACACCATTTCTTAACCTTTTTTAAATATTATTTAAATAATGCTAACTTTCATATTTGATGTTTTTAATTTATTGAATTTTATTTAATGATAGTTGTTGGCATGTCAGGAAACCGTACCTCGTACCTATGAAAAGGTAATAATTACTATTATCAAAGCTCGAGAAATATAAGGAGGATTGAGCTGCAATAGAGGAAATATATACACACAAATACACTTACTAGAACATACAAGAAGCTATAGAAAATACACGCGAGCTCTGTACTGAATAGAATAACAATACTGAGCACGAAGAAGAGATTGAAAGATCTTTCAAGAACTCACATGGATGCAATCCGACACTACTAGAGGAACTGAAATCAAGAGAACATTCTCACTCGTGAAGAACCAAAGGTGAACCACAACACTCTGTTTTTTCACACAAAACCAGAGAAGGACTCAGAAGCATTTCTACTGAATCCAAGGAGTCCATAGCTTCACTGCTAATCACTAGAGCTTTCTAAACTTTCACATAATCTCTATCTAAGTGATTTCTTTATTTACTTCTTCGAGCAGTGTGTCTACTCTGTATATCTTTCACACACACTGAAACCTGTGCTGAACTGGAGGATATCACAATCCTCACACCAAAACTCCTTACTCTTGTTTACTCACGACAACTATGGAAGAGGTCATTGTGTATCCTGGTCTTTATTTTTGTTTCCCACGAAGAACTGTGGTAGAGGTCCCTGCGTGGCCTGGAAAGTCTTGTACTGTTGTTAACCCCGATCTAGGGTGTGGATCAATTTTATATAAATTGTTTAAGAGGGACAAGTCCCATCTTGAGACTGAACCTCTTGGTTATACCTGTTGTGCTTTATAGTTTAAGTATAAAGTATACATTATCTAATTTATATTCCGCTGTTATTACTTTGAAATACAAACTATTTAAAGTTACTTTGATAGTTAATATAGAAAGTGTTTGTAACTATTGTAAATCAGTAGGTTATTTTCAAAAGCTAATTTAATCTTCTGATTAGATTAATTGAGACCTAATCAATCTTTTGAGAATCTAATTGAACCTTTACAGTTTTACAAATTCACTATAGTTTAACTTGTTTTATAAATTGGGGATTTTAATAGAAATATTTTTAAACATAAATTTTAATTGGAACTCAATTAACCCCCCTCTTGAGTGTCCACTCCGACCAACAGAAAAAAAATATTTATTTTTATGATCAAAATTGGATTTATTCTCATCTTACGTCTATCAGACATATTGGATGAATTTAAAAACATTTTATTAAAATTATAAAATATTAATTTCATTAATATATTTAACTAATAGAGATTAATTTAATTTATTAAGATAAAATTTAATTGTCTGTATAAAAATATTTTTTTTAAAGATCCTTTATATTGAATTAGTTTTTATTTTTATTTATAATTAATTGGTAGTTAATGAATTCATTTTATAAACATTTGTAAACTATATATTCATAATTTAGTTAATATCATCCATTCCTCTCATTCCAATGGCTAGGTGATAATTATCACATTAAAATAATAATATTTATTCATTTGTTTAATCTCGATGTGGCGTATCTTTTATGATATTGAACATAGTGTTTCGTTTTAAAATATTGGGATGTTACAAGTGCCCCCACTTGTTAGCCCTTCCTTGGATCCTATCAGTGACTCCTCTCCAACACTATTTCCCCATCATCTTTTGTTTTCATGTTCTATACAATTATCATATCATCTATTTTTTCTCAAATTATTCATAATAACTATGATAGATTTTATTTTCATATTTTTTTCATGGATTTATATTTTCATTTTCAAATTGCATGAATGTGAATTTCATTATTTTTTAATTTTTTTGTCTTTTGTTTCAATTTATATTTATTTTAATTGATTTTGTTAGAAATTAGAATCTATTATAAAATTCATTGATTAAAAAAATTTATCTTTGCATATTTTGTTATTAACATCCATTATATTCTCTTTATGCTGTTCCATTTAATTATATATGTAAGTTGGATTTACCGATTAGTTTTTATACCAATCAAATTTATCAATTTTGGTTCATTTAAATGTGTTTTTTAGCCTCTAAAGTATTCACCCTAATTACATAAAATTAAAAGTAATGATATCATCCCAATATGAAATAAAATTTATTCTTTGTATTGATAATAAATGGAATTAAATAAAAACATTAAATTTTGAAAATGTTCGATTAAGAGTTGATCTTGAATTTAATTTCAATTAAGTATATAAATTTACCAAATTATTGAAATTTTATTTTTTTAATACCTATCTAGACAATGTTGATATTAATTTTCTCCACTTATTTCAATGATTTTATGCTACGATATTCTAATTTTCCACTTATAATGTTTTTTTAAATAAATTATTACTAGATTATGTAGGGGTTGAAAAATGAAAAAGATTTTAGGAAAATGTGTTAAATTTTTTAAATAGAATGTCAATGTTTTATAGAATGTATCCCTAATATATTATTTTTTTATTTTTGATATTTAAATCTATGGATTTTCTATTGGTTTTCAGGCATATGTGAAAACCATTTTCCGACCAAGGCCTTTGATCCAACATAAGAATAAATTTTGATTGATTAATTTTTTCTGTCTTGGATGGAAATATAATAGTGATAAATATGACGTTTTGAAGTCTAAAATTTATGATGACCAAATGATCTGTTGATGACATTTGAAAGGGAGAATCAGAGGTTACCCCTTGATCACTACAGATAGAGGTAGTCAGGAAAATGAAAAGAACTTGTGAGATAGTATCTTTTGGTAGTGTAGGATTAAAATTATCCTTTGTTAGAGTAAACTCATGAGAGTTTCAAAAGTGAGCACTTTTTACTGGAAGATGAGCTTAGGGTGGTAGAATTATTTAAATTAAAGAAGGGATTCCCATGGAGGTCGGATCTGGTGGACTTCTCTCAACAAAGATAGAAAGGAACTCGAGGTCAGTTTCATAGACTAGAATCTAATATTTTAATAGGGTGGATCACTTATATTATGTGTGCTCTTTAATATTGTAATAATATTTTATATCCTTGAATAAAAATTAAAGATTCTTCCCAATGTAGAGTAAGACTCACATATGAACAATATTAATTGTGTTCTTATTTTGTCTTTCTTTATTTCAATCATTATCTTCCAGAGATCTTATATCTATGCATTCAAGTAGCTTTGAACTATTTTGTGGGGATTTTGATGTTTTTTCCATGTTTTGGACACCTTAGAATGAGGTCATATTCCCATAATTCATTTTTTACTTTTGTTAATTTTTGTGGATATCCTTCATTGGATTGTTATAAGATAGTTGTGATCCCCAAAAGTGGTATAAGACCTTATGTCAGAGACATTCATATTGTTAAACCCTAGTGAAAGTGATTCAGATTTTGGTTCAGTAACATCATTTTTTCCTTTGCCTTATAGAATAATTTTTGGTATGCAGTTCCTAATCCTTCTTAAAAGTTTCAGAATTTTTCATGTGTTCCTCAACTTTTAGAGAAATTTAGTTGGTTGAAAATAGGTTTTGGGTGGAGAAGTTTGACTATTTTTTTCAATTTTGGAGAATTTGGATGGAGTATTATATACTGTAAAAGGACATTCATCTTAAAGGTTCTAGGCACAAAATAAGTGTTTGTGGTGGATGTTAAATTAAAATTTCATTTAATTTAAAGTATCCTAAAACATTAATAGATGATATTTCATGTTAAATTAATAATTAATTAATTTATACCTGGGTAAATAATTTCCCCATATCAGGATCCTTTTTTGATGAAATTTTTGATCTTTTGTAAACCCTTTCGGATTACCTTCATTACACTATAAGGATTCAAGTGCCTAATCCCTCTAGAGGTGATCCACACATTCTCCTTTGATCTCTAAGTGATTCCCATTGATCTTAGGGTGTTAGCAAGAAGAATCAATTATCTTTTTTGGTTCATCTTGATTGCTCAAATATCCTTCATTCTTGAAGGAGTTATTATAATTATTGAGAGGAATAGAGGAAGAATTTGAGTTAAAGAGAGATGGAGGGAGGGAGGGAGGGAGATTTAGAGAGAAAGAGAGAAGTTTGTTGTGCATAATGATTCCTTATTCTTAATTTTAAATTAAATCTACACAATCGATATAAACATATATTTATAGATCTAGGATTTATGTTAAAATATTATTTAATTGTATACTAGGACTTAAATAATATTATAATATTTTTTAAACCCCATATCACATAATAATAATAATAACAATAATAATTCATGGAACACACTAACTTGAATAATAATAAATATTATTTTACCGACATATAAATTAATATTTATTGTCAGGTGTAGTCATGGTCCACTTGAACTTTTTGATAGTTATTTAATACGTGAATAAATATTTCATTCATCAATAAATATTTTCAATAAAAAAAACTTTAATAAAATTATTCCTCGATCCTGATAATAATATTTATTATAATAATTAAATTTAAATCGAATTTAATTGAGATTAATGGAAACACTTAGTGCCTAACCCTATAGGATTCATTCTCATTGGCATAAGGAAACCTTTCTTAAAGTCCAAGATTAATGTCTAGAAAAGGGTAAAGTCATCCAATAGAAAGAATATAATGTCACAACATTGACAACCACATAAAAATGCTAACTATGTAATATAATCCCTTTTTCATAATATTTCACCAAGTAGGTTACACATCTGTGTTATCAACCTATATATTTGATATATACTTCATTGAATACCTTAAATAAACACATCCTTGCACCATGTCCAAATATTTTAATGTGACAGTTCAATTCCTATCAAAGGGTCGAGATATAAGCTTCTATAAGGAAGGAAGGGACAAATCCTTCCTTGGCTTATCTATTAATAACATTTCATTAGTGACACACCTGTAGGGTCCTGGAAATTCTGCAAGGCGGAGATCCAATTACCCCAAGACTTGGGAAAGGACCGAACTGGTCCACGTAATGACTCACAGCAACATTACATGGCCGGTTCGGTGAACCGAAATCCCACGCACCGCGTCACTCGTGAAACAAAGGTGGAAGCCATATGCGGCCGCAAACCTCATTGCTCACGAAATGGAGGGGGAAGTCATATGCAGCTGCGAACCTCATCGTTCACAGAACAGAAGCAGAGAGGTATGCGATGAAGGTTCCGGGCGCAGCGGAAGCGCGTGGGTGGATATGCCCACTTGTATTTTTGTCATTAGCAATGATCAATCCGGGATCAATACGACAATAAACTCCAGTCTCCACGGATCGAATCACAGAAAAAGACAAAGAAGATGGTTTGTCCCGGAACCAAAAACAAGGATCATTACAGGTTGATTATAGTTAATTTAATTAATTATAAAGAAATTCCTTTTGGGTGTTCTTTCTTTGTTTATGTTCTTGATCATGTTGTTGATGTGATCCGTCGTTGAATCGCAGAAGCCAAGTGTAGACTCCCTCTAGCGGTGATCCACACGTGTACGTTGTATCTCTGGACGTCGCCAAAGGATTCTCCGGGTGCTAGCATGGAGAATCCTTTGCTTGCGTTGTCCGACTTAGATCGTCTTGATCCGATGGAAGAGGATCTCTCTCGGTCTTGAGAGCGTTCTTGGAGGAAGAGGTTCTTTCGGTCTTGAAAGAATTCTCCAGAGATGTTGTGCACAATGATTCTCTTGTGTGTAGGAAAAGAGTTGGGGTTGTGAGGATATTTATAATCGGGTTTGTGGGGTTATAGAGTTATGACAATAAATAAACGCGTTACGCGTTTTATTTATTTCATTGACTCTTATTTAAAACCCCCATGTCGAATAGATAATTCCTTGACATGCGCCCACACTGATTATAATAAAGATCATTTAAAACAATATTATATCCTCCAAATCCCGACTGGAAAAACTACACGGCGTGTAATAATAAATACACAGCGTGTACTTGTTTTTCATTGAAAACTACACGGAGTGTACATTAAATGTACACGGCGTGTATATCTTGTTTTCATTTATTCATTTCCTTTCCAAAATAAAACTACACGGCGTGTACATTTAATAATACACAGCGTGTACTTGTTTTATTTTATTTTTCCTCCATCATTTAAAACAACTTAGGCATCCTTGAATAATTATTAAACCACGTATGGGAATAATCTTTATTCAACATGAGATACTTGGATACACTTAGTGTGTGACCCTCTAGGCCTCTTTCTCGTTGGCATTAGGCAGGCTTGCCTAAAGTCCAAGATTACTGTCAAGCAACGGGTCAAGGCACCCAAGAGAAAGAAGTTGACGCCGCATTGACGTATCACCTCATACGAAATCTTACTGTGTAATTTAATCCCTTTGTCTCAATATCTCATCAAGTAGGTTTCATGTAAGTGTCATAAACCTATATGCTTGATTCGTCATTCTTTGACTACCTGAAATAAACTCGTTGTTTACACCATGGACATGGAATTTAATGCGACAGTTCTATTTCAATCAAAGGGACGAGATATCAACATCCATAAATGGAAGGGACAAATCCTTCCTCGACTTATCCATTAACAACATGTCACTCGTGACGCACCCAACGTACCCTACTTCCCACCAACTGTGTGCGTGATGGTTTTCGTCAGTAAATCTAAGTGCGCGAGTCATGACATGAGTTAATGATAATCTTCCAGTCTAAGGACCATTACACACGCTCGCAGATAGCAATATCTGATGACACCAAGACATGCGGAATTACTACTGGCAGGTCTGTTCTCATAATCTCCCCCCTTGGAGATTACCAAGTGTGAACTCCATGAGAGAGAGTCTTGTCTTCTTACGAGTACTCGCACATGATAGTCTGTATACTATGTGTCCTATCATAGTATGTCATCCAACCACAGAACATTATTTAAGAATATTGTTATCACATTTCAAGGTTCTCATCATAGCGGGGATCTGCTATGACCTTATTAATGCAACAAATTTTCCAGGACATTATTATATTATAATCATGGAGAACAATGAACAATATATAATAAGTGAACATTCATGTAATCAAAGTACAAAGCAGTTGGTTCTGAGGACACCAACCCTTAAAAACTCCCACTTGGACTAGAGCCAACTGCCTACGACTTTTAGTCCGCTAGACCTCACATGATGATCATGTTTCTGCTGAGTCAAGGCTTTAGTCAATGGGTCCGCCACGTTGTCTTCTGTGGAAATACTGCTCACTGCAACTTCACCTCTCTGAGAAAAATCCCTCAAGAGATGATACTTCCAAAGTATGTGCTTTGTCCGCTGATGTGACCTTGGATCTTTTTCAAGTGTCACTGATGCAGTATTATCACAATAGAGTGTGATAGGATCTTTACTGCTTGGTACAACATCCTGCTCTTGGATGAAGCTTCGAATCCATACTGCTTCTTTATCTACCTCAGAAGCTGCGATATACTCGGACTCCGCTGTAGAATCTGCCACCACACTTTGTTTTGAGCTCTTCCAGCTCACTGCACCTCCATTCAAACTGTAGATGTATCCAGTCTGTGACTTCATGTCATCTTGATCAGTCTGGAAACTAGCATCTACATGTCCTCTGATGACTAGTTCCTCATCTCCTCCATAAACCAGGAAAATGTACTTAGTACGCCTCAGATACTTAAGGATAGTCTTGACTGCCATCCAATGGCGTTCTCCTGGATCATATTGATATCTACCTACCGCACTTAATGCGTAAGCAACATCCATCCTCACACATAACATAACATACATGACTGACCCAATCGCGGATGCGTAAGGGATCCTTGCTATCCTCATTCTTTCCTCATGTGTCTGAGGACACATTTTCTTGGAAAGATGAATGCCACGTGACACTGGCAACAATCCTCTCTTGGACTGTTCCATACTGAATCTCTTCAGTATCTTGTCAATGTATATACTTTGACTCAGGCCCAACATTCTCTTGGATCTATCACGATGGATCTTGATCCCAAGAATATATGCCACCTCGTCCAAGTCTTTCATGGAGAAGCATTTATGAAACCATGCCTTAACTGACTGTAAGACAGGTACTTTGTTTCCAATTAGCAATATGTCATCAACATATACTATTAAGAAAAAGACTGCACTTCCACTAAACCTTTTGTAGACACAAGGCTCACATTCATTCTTAACAAAGCCAAATTCTGTAATAGCTTCATCAAAACGAATGTTCCATGACCTTGATTCTTGCTTTAATCCATAAATGGATTTCTGCAACTTGCATACCTTTTTTGCATCCTTTGGAGTCACAAACCCTTCAGGTTGTTTCATGTAGACATCTTCCTGGAGGTTCCCGTTAAGGAAAGCTGTTTTGACATCCATTTTCCAAATTTCATAGTCATGGTAAGCAACAATGACCAATAGGATTCTGATGGACTTTAGCATTGCAACTGGTGAAAAGGTTTCATCATAGTAAATTCCTTGACGCTGTCTAAAACCTTTTGCAACCAGTCGTGCCTTGTAGGTGCTGACTTGCCCCCCCCATGTCCAGTTTCTTCTTAAATACCCATTTATTACCAATAGGCTTTACATCAACTGGAGGATCTACCAAAATCCAGACTTGGTTTTGGTACATGCACTACTAGAAAAACCGGTATTTGCGATGGGTCATTTGTGACGGGATCCCGTCGCAAATGGCCTTTTGCGACGGGGGCCCATCGCAAATCGCCCGTTGCGGAAAACGTCGTCGTAACAACAATTATTTGCGACGGGCCCGTCGCTAAAGATATTATTTGCAACAGGGATCCTTCCCGTCGCAAATATTACTTCGTATATTTGTAAAAACTTTAAAAATAGTAATTGCGACGGGGCCCGTCGCAAATACGTGTTGCGATGGGCCCCGTCGCCATTACTATTTTTTAAAAAAAATAAAAAACTATTATTAAATTATTTTAATGAATATCATAATAATACTATTTGCGACAGGCATAGTATCCCGTCGCAAATACTATAAAAAAATAAAAATAAATTATTAATAAATTATTTTAATTAATATAATAATAATCCAATTATAATTCAAAAATAAAAAATAATAAAATATTACTAAATGATTTTAATTAATATAATAATAGAATTATAATTCACAAATAAAAATAATAAATTATTAATAAATTATTTTAATTAGTATAATAATAGAATTATAATTCAAAAATATAAAATAATAGAATATTAATAAATGATTTAATTAATATAATAATATTAGAATTATAATTCACAAATAAAAAAAATATTAATAAGTTATTTTAATTAATATAAAAATAGTAGAATTATTTTACATTCAAATATTAAAATAATTCAAATATTACAAAAAAATATAATTAAATTATAATATTATAAAATTTTAATATATATATATAATTTAATATTATAAAATATAAATAATATTATTATTCATATTAATATTGTTATTTCAAAATATAATATTATTAATATTTTATAATGAGACAGAAACTACGAATAGAAAAAAATTCATATTTTGATTTAACAAACTTTATAACATAAAAACAAACTCTAATCTGAATGAGGGGGAGGGGGGATCTGTAGATGCTGGTGGAGGAAACTCCATCCCTAAAGCATGAGTGAGTCAGCGCATGTACTCCATCTGCTCCTGGTACTGCTGCTGCCACCGACTCATCTGCTCCTCGTACAACTGCTGCTGGCGTCGACGCTCCTCCTCATGCTACTGCTGCTGCTGACGCATCTGCTCCTGCTCCTGTCGGAGACTCTCTATCAGTGCAGTCTGAGATCGCAACTGATCCTCATACTGTGTAGCAGAAGAAGATGCACGAGCTCCACTCGAGGTGGACGCCGACATCGCAGCACTGCCATAATAATCTCCGGGAGTCAGTCGAGAGCTAATACCAACTACTCGGCCCTTCTCGAAAGCATACTGGGTGGCCTGCATCCATACCGCCTCATCAAACTGACAGCCAGTGGTCTGATCTGATGACTCGGCCTGACTCTCAGGCCAAGTCTGTGACGCTGTGGCCTCATATGACTCCTGTAGTTGCAATTTAAAATTAAAATTGTGAATATATTATATGTAGTTAATTTTTAAACTTGAAAAAAAATAATACTGACCACGATGTGATGCTGATGATCACCTCTGAGCTCCCCAGTAGCAGGATCACTATACATCCTCTGATATACGTCGTACTCCGTAATATTGGGGTGCTCGACAGCCTATAAGAATAAAAAATAAACTGTTAATATTTATAGTTATATAAAATATTTATAAATAATGTACATACCAGATGCTGTCTATGAGTACTGAAAGAACGACTCCCAGCTCGATGAGTCACCTCCTGTCTCCCCCAATTCTGCCTCCCCACCGATGATCTCCTCTGAAAGGCACCACTGAACCAGTGCGCACATAATCCATCCCATACATGGGATGAAATGTACTCTGGTCGGTGTGCTCTACATGACTCGTCAAAATCTGACACTCCTGCTTTCTTCGTGGAAGCTTTTCTTAAATTGTGCAAAAACTGACGAAAGCGATCACGCATGGCCACCTCCCATGCCTTGTGGATGGCGTCACACATGGTATCCTCGATCGGATACCATAAACCCTACAAATAAATCAAAATATCAAGTTATAAATGAAATAATTTTCAAAATAAAAATTATTTATTTACGCACGTACCAACCAATGGCCGAACATGTCCTGCTGCACATCAATGGGAATCTGCTCCCATGCGGTCCACGACTGAGAGAAATAGTTGCGCAAAATAGCGCTGCCCTGTCCGACTGCTATATGCGAAAAACTGTAAAAATAATAAACATTTATTATGTGAACAGATTAATGAAATCTTAGTCAAATACACAGATTATGACACAGGTTATCACACCTCTGTGTGCGTGGATCAAACCCAAGACGTGGACGTTGCTCGGGGACGGGGTCAGGAATCATCAATCGTGCAAGACCGCACCCCCTCCGCGTACTCCCTGGAGCGCCTGCAGGCTGAGGGTCATCTGCCAGCAACTCATCTGCATCGAAAGGCAGGTCAGCATCCGCCAACTCACGAAATGTGGCGTCGTCCATCTAAAACAGAAAATGTTAATGTTGTTAGCAAATAATTGATAATTACTATTATATATACATATATATATATATATTATGATTGTATATAACTACCATTGAATTCTATCAGTGTTCATCTTCATCATCATCTTCATATATGTCAATGTCATATTCATATTCCTCCTCAACATCATCGATATCCATTCGAGTTTCAGTTGCTTCATCTCTTACCATTTCAAATTCATATGTGACATCATTAACATCATCGTCATCACCGACTCTTAAATGTGGGGTGTCGTCATCGATACTCATGTCTCTTTGTAAAAAAGATTGATTTTGAGTACTCTCTTGAAAAACTTCAATTCTTTGCACATCCATGAAAGCACATTCACTTTGACTAAACTGATTGTCTCAAATTTTGATTTTTATTACACTCCACCAATCAGTCAAGTCTCTTGATGTAGCACAGTACTTTGCGTAAGAAACTTGATGTGCCTGTTGAGCCAATAAGAATGGTTCATTTACTGCAAGAACACTTTTACATTTAATATCGATGATTCCATGAGTCGGATGAACACGCACGCCTCTCTCTGTATCCAACCACCGACATTTGAACATGGTTATGTAATGTTTTCCAAGATAACAGAGTTCAATGATTTCATCAAGTATGCCATAAAAGTCAACTTCATTTTCTCGATGATGAGATCCTCTCAAGCTAACTCTACTGTTCATTGTTTTTTTCGATTCCCCATATTCATGTGTGTGAAATCGAAATCCATTCACCACATATGCATTATAAGTTTTAACAAGTTTGGAAGGTGGGTTACTCAATATACATAGCCGTTTGTCAATTTTATCAGCATGTCGAGACACCTGAAAATTTGTGAAATAATTATCAATATAGTAAACTATACATTGAATGAGTTGCTAAAAGATAAAGAATTTATGTTACCAGTTTTTGAAACCACTGAGAGAAATTTTTCAGTCGACGTTCTTCGAGAGCAGCTGCTGTAATTTGTGGAATTTGTTTCTTGATATGATTATCATACAACCTATAAAAACCAAAGTTATTTACTGTAACATAAATGATAGAATAAGTGATATAAACACTTACAGTACAACTGATGTCATCTCTTCACAGTTGACCAGAACATACGTATGAGCTCTGTGATGTTCATCATCCGAAATCCAGCGTTCATAAACTCCACCAAAACCAAGCTCTGACTGGTTGAAAACAAATAATTGATTGTCGATTTCATCAATATTCCTCTCATTCCATCCCATTCGGTTTTGTTTTGAAGGATACTCAGATTCAAAATAATGGGAGCAGAAAAAAGATATTTCCTCTTGCAAATAAGCTTCTGCAATAGATCCTTCAACAGATGCTTTGTTATGTACTTTTCTTTTCAATTTTTGCATGCATCTTTCAAATGGGTACATCCATCGAAACTGTACTAGACCTCCACATTTGGCTTCATATGGAAAATGTAACATCAAATGTTCCATTGAGTCGAAGATAGACGGCGGAAATATTTTTTCCAGTTTACATATAATTACAACAACATCTTCTTCAAGTTTGCATAGAGAATCATAATCTAATGTAGCCGCACAAATTTCCCGAAAAAAATGTAATTCATCAATCAATGGTTTCAAATAAACATCAATATTTTTCTTCGGATGTCCTGGAATTAGTAAAGTCAAAAAGATATATGGGTCCTTCATCAACATCCATGGAGGTAAATTGTACGGAGTTAAAAAAATAGGCCAACATGAATATTGACTACCATAAGATCCGAACGGACAGAAACCATCAGTGGAATGGCCCAGTCGAACATTTCTAGCTTCTAAAGCAAAGGATGGATGCACTCTATCAAAATGTTTCCATGAATCACCATCGGCTGGATGATTCAAGCTTTTATCGGTTGAAATATTCTCTTTATGCCATGACATCATTGTCGTTGTATTCTTAGACATGAATAAACGCTGAAGTCTGGATGTAATCGGAAAATATCTCAACTTTTTTACAGGAATCAAACCAGACTTCCCATGTTGTCCTTCTTTATATCTCAATTGCCCGCATGTGGGATAACTATCCAATGACTCATTTTCCCCAGAATATAAAATGCAGTCATTTGAACATGCATGAATCTTTTGACAAGTAAGTCCCAAATTTCGAACCAGCCTCTTACTCTCATAGTAATTTGCAGGAAAAACATTTCCTTCGGGTAACAGTGTTTTAAGCAAAGAAAACATCTGGTCAAAACAGGTGTTTGACATTCCGTTATCTGATTTGATAGCCATAAATTTTGCAACTGCTTCTAATTTTCTCATCTTGCAGCCATGATATAATGCATCCTCAGCAGACCTCAACAACTCATAAAATTCAGACGGTTCCAACTCAGGATTTGAAGCTATATCAGCCGGAGTTTCTGTATGTTGAACGGATGAACCTGCAACATCATGTACTAAATCTTGAAACCGGGATGGATCTGGAATCAAGTTGTTATCACCTGCTCTGGAACTGCGTTCACCGTGTTGATTCCAAAAAACATAATCTGGTTTAAAACCAAAACGCAAGAGATGTCACCCCACTTTGTCAAACGTGTCAAACGTTCTCAATGCACATTTTCTACAAGGGAATTTTATTTTTCCTTCTGAAACAAATTCTGGATTTGATGCCGCAAATGATAAAAAAGTCTCCACACCCTCTACATATACTGGATTTAAACCAGAACCGTTTGGATTTCTACGTTGATTTATCCATATGTGGTCACATAATAATGATTGTTGATGACCTCGTTGTTCCATATTTTTCTATAAAATATAAAATCATTACTGGTTTTGAATAATTTGTTAGAAAAAACACTCAAGAAAGGATAATTATAGAGTTTACATCATACATGACTGACGCAAACGTTTTATTGAGATAGACCTAAAAATTGACCCTTTAAGAATTGAATATGTTGAGAATAAAGAAAAACCTGTTACAAATATTGATAATTTTAATATTATATAATTTTTTTATTATTTTCATAGTACTAATATTATTTTTTCATAAATATAAATTATGTAATAATAACATTATTACATTATTAGTATATTTTATTATTAATATTAAAATAATATAATTTTCTATATTATATACAATTCTCCTTTCATCTATGCGTTTAACATTCTGTCTCCACATGTAATATTTGCATTCACTTTCACCTCTCCATTAGTGAGTAGGTTGATAATTTTGAAAAAGAATGCAAATATTACATGTGGAGACTAAAAACACACAAATGAAAGGATAATTGTATATAATATATCAAATTATATTATTTTAATATTAATAATAAAATATACTAATAATGTAATAATGTAATTATTCCTAATTATTGGTAATCATTACTAATTATTGGTAATTATTTCTAATTATTGGTAATTATTCCTAATTATTGGTAATTATTTCTAATTATTGGTAATTATTCCTAATTATTGGTAATTATTCCTAATTATTGGTAATTATTCCTAATTGTTGGTAATTACCAATAATTAGAAATAATAACATTATTAGTATATTTTATTATTAATATTAAAATAATATAATTTTCTATATTATATACAATTCTCCTTTCATCTGTGTGTTTTCTGTCTTCACATCCAAATATTACATATGGAGACAGAAAACACACAGATGAAAGGAGAATTGTATATAATATAAAAAATTATATTATTTTAATATTAATAATAAAATATACTAATAATTTAATAATGTTATTATTCCTAATTATTGGTAATTATTCCTAATTATTGGTAATTCTTACTAATTATTGATAATTATTACTAATTATTGGTAATCGTTACGAATCATTACTAATTATTGGTAATTATTCCTAATTATTGATAATTATTCCAAGTTATTGGTAATTATTTCTAATTATTGGTAATTATTCCTAATTATTGGTAATTATTCCTAATTATTGGTAATTATTCCTAATTATTGGTAATTATTGGTAATTATTGGTAATTATTCCTAATTATTGGTAATTATTCCTAATTATTGGTAATTATTCCTAATTGTTGGTAATTATTGGTAATTATTTTTAATTATTGGTAATTATTCATATAATTACCAATAATTAGGAATAATTACCAATAATTAGAAATAATAACATTAGTAGTATATTTTATTATTAATATTAAAATAATATAATTTTCTATATTATATACAATTCTCCTTTCATCTGTGTGTTTTCTGTCTCCACATACAAATATTACATGTGGAGACAGAAAACACACAGATTAAAGGAGAATTGTATATAATATAAAAAATTATATTATTTTAATATTAATAATAAAATATACTAATAATGTAATAATGTTATTATTCCTAATTATTGGTAATTATTCCTAATTATTGGTAATTCTTACTAATTATTGATAATTATTACTAATTATTGGTAATCATTACGAATCATTACTAATTATTGGTAATTATTCCTAATTATTGGTAATTATTCCTAATTATTGGTAATTATTTCTAATTATTGGTTATTATTACTAATTATTGGTAATTATTCGTAATTATTCGTAATTATTCCTAATTATTGGTAATTATTGGTAATTATTGATAATTATTGATAATAATTATTAATTATTATTAATTATTGACAATTATTACTAATTATTGGTAATTATTACTAATTATTGGTAATTATTACTAATTATTACTAATTATTAGTAATTATTACTAATTATTGGTAATTATTACTAATTATTACTAATTATTGGTAATTATTATTAATTATTACTAATTAGTGGTAATTATTGGTAATTATTACTAATTATTACCAATTATTACTAATTATTGGTAATTATTGGTACTTATTGGTAATTATTACTAATTATGGATAATTATCGGTAATTATTAATAATTATGGATAATTATTGGTAATTATTTCTAACTAATGGTAATTATTGGTAATTATTTCTAATTATTGCTAATTATTGGTAGTTATTACTAATTATTGGAAATTATTACTAATTATTGGTAATTATTATTAATTATTGGTAATTATTAATAATTATTGGTAATTATTACTAATTATTGGTAATTATTACTAATTATTACTAATTATTGGTAATTATTATTAATTATTACTAATTATTGGTAATTATTATTAATTATTATTAATTAGTGGTAATTATTGGTAATTATTACTAATTAGTATTAATTATTACTAATTATTGGTAATTATTTCTAATTATTGGTAATTATTCCTAATTATTGGTAATTATTCCTAATTATTGGTAATTATTCCTAATTATTGGTAATTATTGTAATTATTGATAATTATTGATAATTATTATTAATTATTATTAATTATTGATAATTATTACTAATTAGTGGTAATTATTACTAATTATTACTAATTATTAGTAATTATTACTAATTATTGGTAATTATTACTAGTTATTACTAATTATTCGTAATTATTTGTAGTTATTTCTAATTATTACCAATTATTACTAATTATTGGTAATTATTGGTACTTATTGGTAATTATTACTAATTATGGATAATTATCGGTAATTATTACTAATTATGGATAATTATTGGTAATTATTTCTAACTAATGGTAATTATTGGTAATTATTTCTAATTATTACTAATTATTCATAATTATTACTAATTATTGGTAATTATTAATAATTATTGGTAATTATTACTAATTATTACTAATTATTACTAATTATTTTTAATTATTACTAATTATTACTAATTATTGGTAATTATTATTAATTATTACTAATTACTGGTAATTATTGGTAATTATTACTAATTAGTGGTAATTAGTGGTAATTATTACCAATTATTACTAATTATGGATAATTATTGGTAATTATTGGTAATTATTACTAATTATGGATAATTATCGGTAATTATTACTAATTATGGATAATTATTGGTAATTATTACTAATTATTGGTAATTATTACTGATTATTACTAATTATTGGTAATTATTACTAATTATGGATAATTATTGGTAATTAGTAAATTATTACTAATTATTGGTAATTCTGGGTAATTATTGGTAATTATTACTAATTATGGATAATTATTGGTAATTATTACTAATTATGGATAATTATTGGTAATTATTACTAATTACGGATAATTATTGGTAATTATTACTAATTATGGATAATTATTGGTAATTATTGGTGATTATTACTAATTATTGATAATTATTGGTAATTATTACTAATTATTGATAATTATTTGTAATTATTACTAATTATTGGTAATTATTACTAATTATTGCTAATTATTGGTAATTATTATTAATTATTACTAATTATTAGTAATTATTGGTAATTATTACTAATTATTGGTAATTATTACTAATTATTACTATTTAGTACTAAATATTGGTAATTATTGGTAATTATTACTAATTATGGGTAATTTTTACTAATTATTGCAAATTATTAGTAATTATTACTAATTATTGTTAATTATTAGTAATTATTACTAATTATTACAAATTATGGGTAATTATTGGAAATTATTACGATTTATTGGTAATTATTACTAATTATTACTAATTATTGGTAATTATTACTAATTATTAGTAATTATTACTAATTATTACTAATTATTGGTAATTATTGGTAATTATTACTAATTATTCCTAATTATTGGTATTTATTACTAATTATTAGCATTTATTCTTAATTATTGAAAATTATTACTAATTATTCCTAATTACCAATAACTATGAACAATGAATACTAATAATTTAAATTTATTAAGTAACAAAACAATGTAAACATAATTAAATTACAACTAATCAAAAATAATTGAAACTAATAAAAAATTTAAAATAAATATTAAATTAAAATAAACATAAATACCTTTAAAATTGATCTGAGGTTGATCTCTGAGCGTTGTTGAAAACTTCAATATCAACTCTGAAAAAAAAGTAAACTTAAGAAACGATGAACTCTAAAAATAGAGTTTTGAGAGAAGGAGAAGATGGAGTTTGAGAATGAATGAAAAAAAAACGGATGGGGGTATTTATAGGTTAGATTATTTGCGACGAGACTATTTGCGACGGGATACCCCTCGCAAATAGTATTATTTGCGACGGTACCCGTCACAAATACCTTGACCCTCATTTATTACGGTCAACGGTTAAATAGTTATTTGCGATGGGTACCGTCGCAAATAATAACCTGCCGACATACTATTTGCGACGGGCGGTAACCGCCCGTCGCAAATAACTTTCCCGCGATTTGGCGCGCAAAGCACGCTAGTCCTTTTGCGACGGGGAAAGCAAACCCGTCGCAAATACCTACTTATTTGCTACGAGAAAATTCTCCCGTCGCAAATAAGTTTCTAACGGGACTATTTGCGACGGGATTTATCCCCGTCGCAAATAGCCCGTCGCAAAAGACCATTTTTCCCGTAGTGATGGAATCCATTTCAGAATTCATGGATTCTTGCCACTTGTCAACGTCTGTGCCTTCAACTGCTTCCTTGTAGGTAAGAGGATCATCATTGTCAACCAATAATGAGTCACCATCCTCGGTGATAAGAAAACCATATCGTTCTGGTTCTCTCACCTCTCTCGTGCTCCTACGCAGTTCTTGTGTCTCTGGAACAGATTGTTCTTCCACGGGGATTTGTGGAATCTGTTCTTGTACCAACTTCTGTGTATCTTGAGCTTCGACTTCATCGAAGTCTATCTTGCTCCCACTATCTCTTTTGGATATGTTCTCCCTCTCAAGGAATATGGCGTGTCTTTCCACTGTAAACTTTTTGTCTGAGGGGTTGTATAGGTAATATCCTCTTGTTTCCTTGGGATATCCTATAAAGATACACTTTGTGCCTCTGGGTGCAAGTTTGTTACCTGAAGAGGCCTTAACAAATGCTTTGCTACCCCACACATGTAAATTCGATAATAGGGCTTTGCGTCTACTCCATAATTCGTATGGAATACCATTTATCAATTTAGTTGGTACTTGGTTTAGTATGTGCGCTACTGTTTGTAATGCATATCCCCAAAAGGATAATGGAAGACTCGCATGACTCATCATTGATCTCACCATGTCCAACAGGGTGCGGTTCCCCCTTTCACTTACACCAATCCACTGAGGTGTGTAAGGAAGAGTGAGTTGAGATAGAATACCAAACTCCCATAAGAAATCAATGAAGTCCTGATTAAGATATTCTCCTCCTCTGTCTGAGCGGAGTTTCTTAATCTTCTTACCAAGCTGGTTCTCAACTTCATTATTGTATTTTTTGAACCAATCAAAAGAATCTGACTTATACCTCATTAAGTAGATATATCCATATCTACTAAAATCATCAGTAAAAGTTATGAAGTACGAGAACCCACCCCTTGCTTTAACTGGAAATGGTCCACACACATCTGTGTGAACTAATTCTAGAAGCTCTTTAGCTCTTTCACCTTTCCCACTAAATGGGGCTTTGGTCATTTTGCCTTGTAGACACGCATGACATATACCAAGTGGTTTTAGTTCGAAAGAATCTAAATACCCATCTTGATGTAATTTTGTCAAACGTTTCTCATTGACAAGACCTAGCTGGTGATGCCAAAGTTGGGTGTGGTATGAGTCATGTGAATTAACTTTGTTATCGATTTCCATCACTTGGTTTGTGTAGTCTAACACATAAAGGCCGTTATATAAATGTGCCCAACCAAAACAAATGCTATATTTATAAAAATAGCAACATCCACTTCCAAACTTGAAGATGAATCCATCAGTATCTAATCTGGATACTAAAATAATGTTTTTGGTTACAGAGGGTACATAATAACATCCTTTCAAAACCAAGACCATCCCCATAGGCAATGTGAGGTGTTAGTCCCCGACAGCTATAGCAGCAAGTCTGGCTCCGTTGGCTGCTCGTAGATCTACCTCCCCTCGATCAATCTTCCTGAATCTACTTGGTTCCTGTATTTGGATACAGATGTGAGCACCACAAGCAGTATCTAATACCCAATTAGTAGAAACAGATAGATTTCATTCGATAACAAACGCACCTGAAACTTCCCCTTGCTTCCTTGACTGGGTGCAGTTTTTCTTCCAGTGGCCCTTCTTACCACATGCGAAACAAACAACATCCTGTTCCTTTGTCTCCCCTTTGATCTTCCTTTTCTTGTAAGGCCTTGAAGAATCTTTGGGCTTAAAGCTCTTCACATTTCCTTTCCTTTTATTCACCATGAGGAAAGAAGGATTTTCACGCTTCATGTCAGTGTCCACTTGGCGAATGAGGATGAGAATATCAGACAAAGACTTCTCAATGTTGTTCATATTGAAGTTCACAAAAAAGTTTGAGAAGCTCTGGGGGAGTGATGAAAGAATGAGATCGGTACCCAGTTCTTCGGGGAGTTTAAACCCTAGAACCTCCAAACGCTCAATGTATCCAATGAGCTTGACTACATGAGGCCCGACTGGGGCACCTTCTCCAAGTTTGCTCTGAAATAGAGCCTTGGAGATCTCAAACCTTTCCTGTCTTTCTCTCTCCTGGTATAGACCAGGGAGGTGCTCGAGCATGCTGTAGGCATCCATGTCTTCATGAGACTTCATGAGCTCACTAGACATAGATGACAACATCAAACATTGAACGTCGATAGCGTCGTTCAAATGTTGATCATAGACCAGGAAATCTTCATCACTCGCCCCTGGGGCAGGAGAATCAGGAAGTGAGGACTCCAGCACGTAAAAATTCCGTTCATGGAGTAAGATAACCCGAAGGCTCCTAAACCATTCCTGAAAGTTACTGCCGGTGAGGATATTGTCTTTATCCAGTATTGATCGTAGAGAAAATTTGGTTGAAGAGTTCGTCATCTTGATTCTATAATTTTTAAAAGAGCAGATTTATTAGTACTTTCTTGATTACATTTTTATGAGAAATAATAAAAAATTAATTATGTCTCCCACTATTTTATCAAGTCCCAATGGCCCTCACCATTGAACTCAGAATGTCCAGTTGCTTTGACATTCTAGTGGCAAGGATCCATATTCCCCTTCGCATAACCCCAACAAGGGTTGGTCAAGCTATTTGAAGGTATTTAGGTAGGCAGGTCTTTGCTAACTGTGAGCTTACAGTTCCTTGATCTGTTGAGTGGACTCCCCAATCCTGAAATCCTGACTTGGATTTCCTCAACTCTTACCTCCAATATTACATCAAGTCTATCAAGGGCTACCTCTCTTGATGTAATATGGTTAATTCAACCCGAAACCTTTCATAAGGGCTTCCTTTATAAAAGTAAGTGTCCCAACAAGGGTTGGTCAAACACATAGTTTTATTGAGTCTTTCCCTTAATCAAGTAATGGAAGGCTTGGTCTGACTTAATATGGTATTTGAGGGATTTTACTCTTTATGCGTATTTTTGCATTATCACATGCTTGTTAATATTAAGTTATGCTTTCTTAAGTGATTAACCATGTTCCGATAATGTTTATGCATAGTCTGGTTTTTTATTTTATTCCATCTTTGCATGCTTGTTCATTTTATTAATTATGTGATCGCGACAACACATACATAATAAATAAACCATGCAATCAGACAGAAATAAAATAAGATGGCATGATCATGAGCTTCTATTGGTTAGCTTATCTAGTGGTTTTGATAAGCTAACCCTGACCTAGGAAAAACACCTTGAACCTGTTGGTTCGTGTTTTGCAGCTCCCACCTGTCCACCTTTGTATCTTCTTGCGTCGGTTTCTCCTCGGCTTCGGGATTTGAACTGTCTCCTCTGGCTTGGGAGATCCTCCATTACATTGGTTTACATTAAAGAAACCATGGGCATGCAGGCCCTACATTTTATTGGAAGAAGGCTCGCAGGCCAACAAATTTAAATTAAATAAATTTAAATGAAACTTTACACATACAAAGGATCTTTGGTCTAGCTCATGATCATCCATAGTATGCAATGACATTTACGCATATTTTGAATTCAAATTCTTTTAATCGTTCTTTTATTTAAGATAAGGCGCGCTCGAATTCAATTAATTATGATCTTATAATTAAGCAATTCTTTATCTTAAATTCCTTTCTGAATTTCCTTGAGATTCTTCTCATCCATATTCCTTGTACGGGTCTTTGTACATTAGAGGAAACCTGGTGAAATTCCATTTTTGGAAAGTACACGGCGTGTAGTTTATAATTACACGGCGTGTATTTTTCTTTTCACCCTTTATCCAAAGTACACGACAGGGCTTTGGCGTGTTTTCTGTACTTTGGAAATTTTAGAGTACACAACATGTAGATGAATCATACATGGCGTGTACTTCCTTGTTACGCGGTAACCGGCCTGGCGATCCCGTGTACGCGGTACGCGGCTTATCTTTGTACACGGTTTCACCTGGGTCGGAACGGAATACACGGTGTGTTGTTCCAACATACACGCCGTGTATTCCGGTTTCCACGCGCCGTTCAATTCTGGTCAACACGGCATGATTAAAACTTAGGCATAATCAATTCAGACGGCGTGGTTTGGCGGACCAGTGCCGGTTTGTTGAACCTAAGTACACGGCGTGTAGTTTTAATTACATTCCGTGTAATCCCGTGTTGTACAGACAGAAAGAGCGGCTCCTCCGGATGAGTTCCTCGTTTTTATTTTAATCAAAATTAAAACTAAAAGGTCATTTCTATGATATGAATCGAGAAACGAAGGAGGAAGAATATATCTCGTTAATTCAGATTTATAGAACGATTTATTTCGAATTGAATCAAATATGAAAGCGTAAATTATCAACAAAAATTAAATAACTATAATCAACATTGTAACCTCCCTCTGATACCATTTGAAGGTTCCGGGTGCAGCGGAAGCGTGTGGGTGGATATGCCCACTTGGCTTTTTGTCATTAGCAATGATCAATCCAGGATCAATACGACGATAAACGCCAGTCTCCACGGATCGAATCACAGCAAAAGACAAAGAAGATGGTTTGTCCTGGAACCACAAACAAGGATCGTTCCATGTTGATTATAGTTAATTTAATTAATTATAAAGAAATTCCTTTTGGGTGTTCTTTCTTCGTTGATGTTCTCAATCACGTTGTTGATGTGATCCGTCATTGCGTTGCAGAAGCCATGTGTAGACTCCCTCTAGCGGTGATCCACACGTGTACCTTGTATCTCTGGACGTCGCCAAAGGATTATCTGGGTGCTAGCGTGGAGAAGCCTTTGCTTGCATTTTCCTCCTTAGATCGTCTTGATCCGATAGAAGAGGATCTCTCTCAGTCTTGAGATCGTTCTTGGAGGAAGAGGTTCTTTCGGTCTTGAAAGAATTCTCCAGAGATGTTGTGCACAATGATTCTCTTGTGTGTAGGAAAAGAGTTGGGGTTGTGAGGATATTTATAATCGGGTGTGTGGGGTTATAGAGTTATGAAAATAAATAAACACTTTACGCATTTTATTTATTTCATTGACTCTTATTTAAAACCCCCATGTCGAATAGATAATTCCTTGACATGCTCCCTTGCTGATTATAATAAATATCATTTAAAACAATATTATATCCTCAAAATCACGACTGGGAAAACTACACGGCGTGTAATAATAAATACACGGTGTGTACTTGTTTTTCATTGAAAACTACATGGTGTGTACATTAAATGTACATGGAGTGTATATCTTGTTTTCATTTATTCATTTCCTTTCCAAAATAAAACTACACGGCGTGTACATTTAATAATACACAGTGTGTACTTGTTTTATTTTATTTTTCCTCCATCATTTAAAAAAACTTAGGCTTCCTTGAATAATTATTAAACCACATATAGGAATAATCTTTATTCAACTTGAGATACTTGGATACACTTAGTGTGTGACCCTCTAGGCCTCTTTCTCATTGGCATTAGGCAGGCTTTCCTAAAGTCCAAGATTACTGTTTAGCAACGGGTCAAGGCACCCATGAGAAAGAAGTTGACGCCGCATTGACGTATCACCTCATACGAAAGATTACTGTGTAATTTAATCCCTTTGTCTCAATATCTCATCAAGCAGGTTTCATGGAAGTGTCATAAACCTATATGCTTGATCCGTCGTTCTTTGACTACCTGAAATAAACTCGTCGTTTACACCATGGCCATGGAATTTAATGTGACAGTTCTATTTCAATCAAAGAGCCGAGATGTCAACTTCCATAAATGGAAGGGACAAATCCTTCCTCGACTTATCCATTAACAACATGTCACTCGTGACGCACCCAATGTACCCTACTTCCCACCAACTGTCTGAGTGATGGTTTTCGTCAGTAAATCTAAGTGCGCGAGTCATGACATGAGTTAATGATAATCTTCCAGTCTAAGGACCATTACACACACTCGCAGATAGCAATATCCGATGACACCAAGACATGCAGAATTACTACTGGTGGGTCTGTTCTCATAATCTCCCATCTTGGAGATTACCAAGTGTGAACTCCATGAGAGAGAGTCTTGTCTTCTTACGAGTACTCGCACATGACGGTCTGTATACTATGCGTCCTATCATGGTATGTCATCCAACCGCATAACTTTATTTAAGAATATTTTTATGGCATTTAAAGGTTCTCATCATAGCGGGGATCTGTTATGACCTTATTAATGCAACAAATTTTCCAGGACATTATTATATTATAGTCATGTAGAAAAATTACAAATATATATTAAGTGAAAATTCATGTAATCAAAGTACAAAACAGTTGGTTTTGAGGACACCAACCCTTACATGCAACCGTGGAAAAATCCCGTGAATCTCGGTTCCAAAATCCCTGGTTGACTGAGTCGTCCGTAGGTGGGGATTCCTTCATGGTATTCTGAAAAAAGTGTCGTGTGCCCATGAATACAGCCTCTTCATGACTCTATAAATAGTCACCGAGGGGCACCAAAAAAGGGAGGAGGAAGGACAGGTGAAAACCCATGGGGAGAGGCTGGAGAAATCGCTCCCAGCGTAAAAGTTCCACGTCCATCCATGGACCCCATATCGTCTGCGGATGCACACTTCTGCATAGAGTAGAAACCAAACCATGAACCACATGCGGCCACTTCCTCCGTGTATAGCCCTTAGCGGCCATTTCCTTCTCGGATATCCTAGACGGCCTACTGCTATGCATCACGCCTCCTCTGCGGCAATCTTATCCACAGACTCCCTTCGCGGACAACCTCTCCGCGGATCCTCCTACGCGGCCATCTCCCAAGCATCTCGCTCCTTCACGAACATCCAAGGAGGCTAGCTTCTACATGGACCACCTCCTCCATGGCCATTTCATCTGCAGACACCCTTCATGGACATCCTCCCCGTGGACACCCTATGAAAAATGGAGAGTCGCACCACGAACTTTTCGGGCTGGGGCATCGGGATTTTCTATTGCGCCCTTATGTGAAGCCTCCTTCCACCTATGGAATACCATGATTTGAGAGACTTTTCCACACACCATGAAACACCTAGAGTCGACATATTCCTCTTGGTCCCTTTCACATGTCGCCAGTTGAGATTCTCGTCATCAATTCCCCGAGTACCTTGAGTCGAACCATTCCTCATGTAACTCATCCAAACCCCATCACTTGGATCCTATGCTAGGTTGAACCAGAAAGGGTTTCCCTTTCATATGTCCCAACACCAACCATTTCTAGGCGCCTTATGCCTAATAGTCCTATCTACATGACTATAAACTGTAGTAAGCCCTATGTTCCAATCAAAGGATGCCTCTTGCTCTAAATAAGTGATGCCTTATGTTCCAAGCATAAGATGCCAATAGTCCACTCTACATGACTCTAAAATGTAGTGTACCCTATGTTCTAATCATTGGATGACTCTTCCTACAAAAAATAAATTCCTTATGCTCCAATCATAAAATGCCTAATTCCATGATTACAGTGGCATAATTTCAAGAGCATTGGAATCCGTCCAAACATTCCATCATTCCACTCTACGCTTTGCATGTCCTTCATTCGGGTCTTCATCGACTTCAATGTCTGAAGGGACCCCCTAATGGCCTGGTCACATTCCGCATCGGCTCACCTATCGTCCTGGGAAAATGTCCCAAAAGACTTTGGACAACACTTTGAGTCAGGTCCTTTGTTTCGAACACGGTCAACAGTTGACCCTCATTTGTTTGTCCCCACTTCAGGATAAAGTGATATGGATGTTGTGTTTCGAACATGGTCAACAGTCATCCTCCATCGTCACACCACCTTCACCGCGTTCCGAATGTCGGGTATGTGATTCACACATTTCATCTCCCTTTGTTCGGACTGATTCCAATGCCCTTGGCGTTATCACACTTGTGCACTAGCGCATAGGTAAATGCCTTAACCCACCAGTGAGTTGGGATGCCCTCATGGCCATACATGAGGAAGACACCAGGAAAGATTCCTTGCATAAGCCATATTCACCATTGTCGCTCCACAGTGGCACATGGGCATCCCTCCTGGAGTAAGCCCCACACCATCCTCACCGGGAGCCAATGGACCTTCCCCTCTCATCACATAAGGTTCATTGCTCCACTACATGACTCCTATTTTCCTCCAACACCAGGGAGAAGGAGAGTCTAGTGGTCTCGGCCTTCTCCTCCACTCTCTGTCTTCTTCCCCTTCTCTCAGTAGGGAGAAAGTGTGAGGCACGCCAAGTCTGTTGAATTCTCTTGTTTCTCACACCGAGCATGACTCACGTGGGCTTAGGGATTTGTAATGGCCACGACACCCGCACAACATCATGCCCTCTGAACGAACTATGTTGGTTTTGATCCCTATTTCCTAAACAGGGTACATAGGACGCCTCCCCGAGGTTCAATCCCCACAACGGGCCACTAACCATGTGTAAGTCCCATTCATGCCCTCATAACGAACTACATGGATTCGGATTCCTCTCACAAGGATATGTAGGAAGCTCGTATCATGGGTTCGATCCAAATGCTCAAGTAGTTATCGGTCCCCCTAGATGGCAATAAAATCCAGAGCGCCCAATTATAAGGCTTCAAACCTGTGTCTTCTCAATGATTCCAAACTCCTCAGAGTCATTAATCCAATGAGGGATGGTAAATCTCGGGCTTAAATGATTCCAAATCCCTGCGTTCAGCTAACCATGGCCAACCAGGAGTAATCCAAGGATACTATGCTTGGGTATAAACCAAAGATTCGCGAACATATGAATAAATATTAAATCTATAAGAGAGTCCCGGAACAGGCAATAATTCCCCCCAAAAGGATGCGATGAGACCGACTTCCCATCCTCTCGACCAATGTGAGTTCTTAAGCATCGCTGGCCGAATCGCCCAGCAAACACCTGCCTTTGGAAAGCAGGTCCATGGATCGTTGGATAAAGAACCGTTGGGAGTTTCAAAACAAAGACCGATATACCTGACCTGAGCGATTGAGCGGAACTCATACCTCCTCTAGATTGACCGTCGGGCGCATCGGTCCTCCCACCCTCGGTCAAAACAACACCCAACATACCCTACTTCCCATAAGCATATGACGTGATAGTTTTATCTAGTAAGTCTAAGTGTGTGAGACATGGTATAAATCAATGATAGTATTAAATTATAAGGACCATTATACATTCTCATAGATAGGAATATACTATTATTCTAAAACATGAATAATTCTTACTTGTCGATCTGTTCTCATAATCTTCTATTTGAGTGATTACCAAGTGTGAAATTCATGAGAAGAAGCCTCATTTTCTTATGATTACTCACAGCTGATAGTCATATTCTATGTGTCCCATAATAGAATTTTATGAAACCATAGAACTATATTTAATAATATCATCATAGCATTTCAAGGTTCTCATCACAACATGGAAATTCCATTACCTCATCAATGCACCATACACCCTTGGACATTATTAAGTTAAATCTATGAATAACTATGAACAACATGTAACAATATGTTTTATTAATATTCAAATCATTTAATATATATGTAATTAATGTACAAACAATTGTTCATATGAAACCAAATCCAGCAGATCTTCCATTGATAGGAACCAAGCTAGAAGAGATGAAGAAATAAAAATGGGAGAGGTTGGATAAGAAGATACTAAAGTTGATATTGACATATTTACCTAGAAAATTTATTATAACCTTCTAGAAGTAAAAAAATACAAAACTTTTGAATATTCACAATGATATATACAAGTGTCTTCTGTCAATGAACATGGTGTTCCTTTTGTGAATATTCTTCAATATAATGATATTATAAGTTAAACCAATGATAGATCATGACAAAAAAGATCAACATCATCAGAAGATGAGAATTATAAAATTGTATTTATATATTTTAGGGACTTGATCATGAATGATGAATTTCATCATAAGAATATCCTAACATATTATGGAGATTCCTATAGTGCTGAAGGAAGGGGGTCCATTCGTAGTATGAAAGAGTCACAACAAGGGTAATGAAAGAAGAATCCAAAGTTAGAGTAACTAGGTGGAAGGTGGTCTCATGTGTTAGAATTGTGGGATGAATGGTCACTCAGATAAATACTAAAATGAGAAGAGTGTGAATTATAGAATATATTCCTCCAAAGGAGGATGTTTGAATAATGTATCAAAAGATAAGTGTGGTCAACTACTAGGTTCCTTAATCTCCCTTGAGTCTTTGATTATAGACATTGAAGATACATTTCATAGAACATTTGAGATGGGGGTATCAAGAACTATGCTTATAAAATATATGAAAAGTTTTTTCTTATGGATGACCAAACTCTAGAGATTTTGGGAAATTTTGTTGATTCCGTTTGAACAAGGAATATAATTTTTCTATAGTTTTAAGTCCTGCAACACATTCTAAGATTAAAATATAACTTAATTTCCACTGTATATTCAGACAATGTAGGTTTCTATAAAAAATCCATGAATGGAAAATATAGAATATCATGTGTTTCCATGGTTTTGGCTCAAAGAATAAAGGATTGAACATTGTACCACATAGGAATTTCATAAGGTATGATGCATGTAGGAGAAGTAACTTACAAAAAGTTGTGACATGACCACCTATCTCAATTGAGTGAGAATGGAATTAATATAATTACCTGACCTCATCCATTAGATTGGAGAGAGATGAGAAGCCACTAACCTTAGGTGACATACCCAAAGCACCAAAGGTTGGAAATAAATGCCAAGGGTTTGACAAGAAAGAGGGGGTTCATTTTGCCTTTTTTACACAAACCCACAAACACACACATAAAAAATATAAAAAACCAAATACAACTACACAAATGATGCATTAGTTAAACCAAAAAATCAAAGTATAATAGAAAAAAATCCAAGTAACAATATAAAAAATAGACCAAAATAACTAAGACTCCAAAATAACGAAAGACTCAAGTACTAAGGTGGCATCACTACAAACTCACAGAACACAACCAACTCCCATGCACCATCTCCAACATCTATGAGAGCTATATCAAGAATCACTTGTAGTGAAATAAAAAATACAATCATTTCCTCTATAATGGAAAAAAAACATCTACATATGCACCAAAGTGCATATGCAAGGAGAAATTAATCATACCCTATAGATAAAAAAAACCAGACATCCAAAATATTTCATTAAAATAAGAATCAGTTTAGAGCATAATTTTATCAATAAAAATTGAATAATATCAAATAAGTTTATTACAAATATAGTTTTAAGATTAACCATATATATTTTAAAACCATTTTTCATCCACAATTAAAATTCCCCCACACACACATCCATGAATGTTGAATTATAATCCCTATAGTCAGGAGCAGTGATATGTCCTCTGCCAAGTAATCCCTTGGTGTTATATCCTCCCATGACACTATTTCAACACATAGTTCTATGTCTATAGAAACAAGGCCTCATATAATGAAAAAATTAACACATTACACATCCGTGATTTTTCCAAGTTCTAAAACCTAAAATCTATTTTCTTAAGGAAATAGTAAATCAAATTATCAAACATGTTGTAGGAATCTCCTGCAATTCAAGATTTCAAGATCAACCATCAAGAGTAATTTTTAAAAAATATATAGAATGAGTTTTTTACTACAAAGTAGAATGAATTTATTTTGGAATATGAGATCCTTTATATTCTATAAAAATTGGAAAATGGGAGTATCCACCTACCATGAATACATTCAACATGACGAAAATTCACACGATCTCATAGATCTATAATATTTCTTCCATTACTATAATGAATCACAAAAATGTTTTATCAAAACATGTTTGATCCCATAGATCCAACCATAACAAATTTGTTTTGTGTTTCTATTTAATATGGAACAAAAATATCAATATTATAAGGGAAGAACATATCAATTACCTTTTGTTTTCAAAATCCAATGCTTGAATAACCATTGAGAATATAGTTTGGAAGTTAATAATTGTTAAAAATCATCTAAAGAGGGCATTGAGTTCAAGGGGAAATAGAAGAAGAATAATTATAATCCATGTGAACTAGAAATAAATGAGATGGAAAAGCTGACTGAATTAACTGTGTGAAATATATGTTCATGATGTGAACCATTGTAATAGATTATTATAAACAAAAATCACACTATCTCACCTAAATTCCATGAAACATATTCAGAAATTTAATATAATTCATGAAAAGTTCCATGAAATTATTCACATTATGAATAACCATTCCTATCCCGAATTAAATACTATAGCTAGATTCCAACTTATACCCTCCATCCTTCTCTAAACATAACTTTTGATCCAACCCAAAAATCCAAAACTGAACAGAAAATTATGAAACCTGGACACACCTAAAACTTGGGTACTAAATTCTCCACACCATTATGATTTTCTATTAAAAAAATTAAAGATTGACATTTTCTTTGAAGAGTTTCGGTCATTTCTCCAATATTAATTTCTCTCATACCAAAATCTTGTATTAAATTTTACCATTCTTCCATAATACTCATTCCAAGGAAATAGTTCTCCCACAAAAGGTATTTTCTTGTCTATAAATAATTTTAATTGGTTCATAGATAAACCTCACATCTAGATCAAGACTCACAAGACCCCATTTAATCACATGACTAGGATCTGTATTGTACTTATTTAGTTAAGAGACATCAAAAACATTAATCTTAGTGGTAAAGATAATTGATATAAAACAATAACAATGTGTTCTATAATTTCAAAGGGTCTTACATATCAAGGAACTATCTTTCCTTATTTCCCAAATGATTATGGCCAAATCACAGTGACACTTTGATAAATAAATTGACACCTATAATGAAAGATAATGGAAAATGATGAATATTTTCATATGATTTCTACTGGATTTGGGCTGTATCAATCTTCTTCCTGATATGGTTACTGACTAAGGATTATGTCATAGTAAAGTAAATCATGTCACAAACTTGTAAATCCCTAGGTCGAATTGACCACTAATAGGGGTTTAATCAATGGTATTCTTTTATGAATTATTATTTTGAAATAATCATCTTAGACATATTAAGGTCTTGATCCATTGAATATATTCTCATAGCCTCATGTCATGTAAAACAGTAATAATAGAAATAAAAACATATAGTATTTAAAAGGGTTCATAAAAAAACCTACTCTATGTTCTGATTGGTTAATCGTCCCAATCATAGATTCTCTTTTATATGAATAGGTGATTACTCCATGGGCCATCACATCCAAATAAATATAGAGTATCACTATGTTTCATCTCCTAAGTCATATATGAGATATTTACAGCTTCACACCACCCCACTACACATGTATAATCTAAAATAATAAAGATCTCTATTGACACCTAGTTTCTTCTACGCCACTTTTAGAAATTAAATTTCACTATGAATAAATTGAGTCAACCGGTCCTCTTGTGTACATTTTAAATTATGTATGATTAGGTCTTCTTCAGAACATGGCCATATACCTTAATCAACTTTCCAAATCAATACATGACTATGTTCTCCTCAGAACTTAGAATACTTAATAATAACCTATACGTTACCTCTAAAATGTCTCTTAGATTCAATCTCTATCTCTCTTCAATGCAGTTATGTATTAGTCTCTCAATAATTAATAATTCTCTTACTCAGTACTTTCAAGTTATTATAATATTTTCAACCTTGCCTTATATTTTTCTAAACATATATATTCCAAAAATAATATCATGAATAATAGTTTTCAAAATGGAATTTAATAAGCTCCCTTGATCATTAGTAGTAGAAGTGATCACACCTCATTAAAATTGGCCAAAGGGTTTATGAATTTTCTTTCATTCAAATATTTTGGAATTCCCAATAAATAATACCTTTTTAATCTCTAAAAGAATTTTGAGTTTCCTTCTTCTTATTATTCCATGAAATCTACTAAATTAAACTCCTTTAAAATCTATATCCATGTGTTCATGAACTCATGCATTATGATGTGGCATATTCAGCATGTGGAATGGTACTAAAAAACACTATATTCTCCTAAAGATGGTTCTACTTTGATCTTGGTTTGAATTAAGATTCAATTTTATTGATCATGTTTTTTGATTCCTTGAATGTATTTATAGTAGTATCATATGATTTATACTCATTTTTTAGAATTCATAATTATGAAATTCTGTATTTTCCAATTTTTTGTGACTTCGTATGAAGTGATAAATTCATATGTCATAGAAAATTCATATTACCTGTCAAAGTAATATTCCATCACTATATAAACTCTTGAGATATTTATTATAAATTCATATGCACAAAGTCATATAGATAAATTCCATATGTGTGTACCTCTTAATGTCTTACGATCCCCATATAAAATTTATATGTACTGAAATCTTTGCACTCGTTTCTAATAAAATTCATGAAATCATCACTAAATTCATACAATGAAGAAAATCTAAAATTAATATTTAAAAAAACCACAAATTCATATACACACTTGTAAATTTATAAGTTCTCCAGAATTATCCATCTTCCTGCTTCAACTCAAAGTCATATGAAATTGGTTATCAAAGTCATAAAAACTTCCACATGTATTTATTGAATTCCATACTTCACTTAGACCAAACCTAAACCTCATAAAAACATCTCTAAATATTCTAAACCACATAAAAAATATAACAAATAATCTCAAAATCATCACTACTGATGTCTATAACTCTTAATTAAAACAGCTTTAAGGATCAACCCTCTTTGAATGATTTCTCATATTTTTATGTTATCCTTTTATCTACCTTTATGAAGACCATATAAATATTCCCTTTTAAACATGTTACAGATATTTTCACTTCAACCATTAACACCTATCACACACTTGAAGCACAACACAAATAATCATCACATGTAAATTTTACTTTTTATTAAATCTATTCAAGTAATAATTCCATGTTATAACCTTAATACCTTTACGATTTAAAATGGAAACACTGTCATCAATTCTAAAAAATGCATTCAAAACATATTGGAATCACTATTACCCTCAAGGAGTCTCACCTTATTGATGAAAAATTACAATTCAATATAATGATCACTTTAATCTCCACCATTGAATTTGTTTTAAATACCACCATACATCTTTTTTTGTCAATATGTGTAATTATATTTTTCACCCATTGATAATAAATACAAAGAAAAATACATGGGGGTATTCTCATCTCTCATAGATTATTTTGGAACTATTTTATTCTACCTTTTTTAGATATGAAAAATAGTTTGTTTCACTTGAGAGAAGGATGATACCGTTTGATTTTCTTAGAAAAGAGCCTTCAGTCAGGAACATCTAAGCCTATATGTGAAAACAATTTGTATAAGAAAATAGTTAATAACCAAGGTTGTAAATGTTTTCCATAAACAATCAAACATGTTTTACATTCTCAAAAACTCATTATAGGGGATGTTTCAAATAGATTTATTAAAAAATATGTAATATGCACTCAACTTAGAAAACCCATTAAAAAGATAAAATGAAATACATATAAAATCCCCATTTTTTCCATATTTTCATCAAGCGACACTACCCCTTTTAAAATATATTTGATTTAAAAAAAATAAGGTCTATAACTATGACTAGAAAGCCTCTTTACCTAGATTCATGTAGTTGTCCCTAATTTTTAGGATTTACTACATGATATCTACAATTCATTTTTCTCCCCATCAATGGATACTATGACAACCCTTCTTTTTATTACAACTTAAACATGCTTTATTACATAAAACTTCACTTGATACAACAAAGAATATCGAGAGGTTTAGTGTCTTTGGGGATTAGGATCATTACATAAAAACTTTAAACTTGAAATACAACATCTTTATTGAAAACCTCATTTACATGAACACTACATTCCTTTGTACTTAGCATTGCATGGGATAACCTGAGGACATGCATAAGAAAAGGGTGAGCTATAAAGCCCAGTAAGGGAGTACACAATGAATAACATGAGGAGTACAATACATGTTAGGCAATAGGAACATCAATAGAGAATAAGAGTAACATGAACATAAAGGCATGATAAAGCATGATAATCATAACGTGGAAATGTGGCAACAACACTTAACATTAAATTAGCATGAGCCAAGGCTCATTGCACATGGAGCATGAGTAAACCCTCATTGCACTTGAAGCATGAGTAAACCCTCATTGCACTTGAATTAGCATGAGTCAACACTCATTGCACATGACGTACCATGATACTATACTTTACCCAATGCATTGGAGCGCTATAAAGGGCGCACCCTTCTTAAACATTTCATTTCATGCATAAGTGTGCCACATGGATCATAAAACATGGATTCATAAAACATAATCATTTATTCCACGATAAAGGAATGTGGAATTAATACATGAAACTTTATAATCAATATGTAAATGTGCATAAAGGTTAATACCCTTGATGGAGAAATGGGCATGGTATTCACTACACAAAGACATTGGCTTAGAAAATCGGTGCGATTTCGGCAGCGTAACGACATGACATAAGAATTCATAAAAAAGGTTGATGAGAGATAAAGGGGTTCCTCATCATATTTACATGTAATGGACAGTAATTATATCATATATATACATGTCCCAACAATATAAATGGAATTTAGATTCATGATACAAAAGTATTGCTTGAATGTAAAAGAAGAGAGAGAAGTTGCTTTCAGAATTTCAGCATAGTAACGGGTGTACATGGGAGGCATTTAATGAGAGAGAAAGGGTTCTAACATCATTAAAACAATAAGAGGGAAGTATGGGGGAGGTGAGAAACCATACCCCAACATTCATAATTGAAATAAAAAGGGAAATACAACTTAAATAAAATTGACAAAAAATGAGAAAGGAAGAAAACCCCTTACTTGGAAGTGTGCTTCCAAAGGCTAGAGAGAGGCTTGTAAGAGGCTTCTTGGGATCTAGGGGCACCTTGGGAGGATTCTAGAGAGAGTAGGGTAGAGGTTGGACGAAATCCAAGGGATTTTAGTGAGGAGGAAGTGGGAGCTTGGGTGGGTTTATATAGGAAAGGTGAGAGAATTCTTTATTATTTAGGTTTGGGACCCCTTATATTAAAATAATCCAAACCACAAACCATCCCATGGTATTTGCCCATGGTTTCTGGAAAAGGAAAGAGGAAAAAAATATTTTACAAGTCCAAGGTCCGAACTTATTAAAAAATTAGGGTTGCTTATGTGGAGGTGAGTCACACTCCCATGGAAATTAATTTAAAAAGGCAAAGTGTTGAATAAGTCTTGAGGGCTCCATTAATGCTTTGAAAAGTAAGTCAAACAAACCCAAAACCTCATTATTTTAATGATAGAACACATATTGGCCGAACATAAGGATTATGTTATTTTATTACATCACCATTGGGTCATTATGATGTCATAAAACACATTATATATTTAAATGGTATTTAATTTTTACCCAAAAATTTGACTGTCTCAGAAAATTATGAAAAATTCACCGTTAGATAATTTCAACGTCCTGATTCCAAATATAATATTTATTTTATCTAAATAATTTTCTAAATATGTGAATTTTCACTTTTAAAATAAAAACCGACATTTTTAAAAAATTCACGGGTTTTGACAGAAATGGCTTTCAAACCTTAATAAAATTTTAATTGCATTCATAAAATTATAAGATCATTTATACTTAATAAAAAAATTAATTTAATATTAATAATAATATTTTATTAAAATATTATTTAATTCAAAAATCCTTTAATTTAATAAAATATAATTCTTAATTAAATAATAACTAAAAACACCATTTGTACTTTAAAAACTAATTACAATGTATCAAAAATGACTAGAAATTATATTCATTATTATATAAAAAAAATAATGTACAGGAACATGGTGCTACTTATTTGTTACATAACCCCTTAAAATAGCCGCATAAGACCTAAGGGTAAGGTGTGTGATGGTGACAGACTCTTGGGGTGGCTCGGATAACATCGCTTGAGTGGTAATTTCAATCAACTTCCACTTTTCCCGTAAACGATCACGTTCGAGCTTGACTTGATGAAGCTCAGCTTGGGCTTGGTCAAGGGAAAAGCCCAAAGACGCCACCTCTTTTCCGAGCTCCGACAAATGGGCTTCGTAAGGGGAAATTCTACTGGATGAGGCCATCGCTTCCTTTGTCTGAGTAGAAATGAGTTCGTTAAAGCCTTATATTTATACTACTCAGATGATCACTGTTCAACAGATATAAAAGTAACGGTCACAAATATTAACGTAAAACTAAAGAAGTTGACATCTTATAAAAAACATTTTTCATAAAGAAACATTTAACTAGATCAAGAGGGATTTTCCATTAATGAAACTTTGGTTCGTTACAACATTCCCCCCTTAAGAAATTTCGCCCTCGAAATTTTTCTTTTCCCATACTAAAACAAATGTGGGTAACTTAGCTTCATCATATCCTCCGACTCCCAAGTTGCTTCTTCAAACTTGTGGTTTCTCCACAACACCTTGATGAGGGGCATTGTCTTATTTCGTAGAACTTTTTCTCTACGATCTAAGATCTTCACTAGTTGCTCCTCATAAGAAAGATCGTCTTCTAATTGTACCACCTCGGAAGAGAGTACTTGTGAAGGGTCTGGTATGTACTTCCTTAAGAGGGATACATGGAAGACATCATGCACCTTGGCCATAGTAGGTGGAAGTGCTAGTCGATAGGCCACAGCCCCAACACGATCAAGAATCTCGAAGGGGCCGATGTACCTTGGACTTAACTTCCCTTTCTTTCCAAACCTCATGACCTTCTTCCACGGAGATATGCGTAAAAAAACCATGTCTCCGACTTTAAACTCAAGGTCTCGTCGACAATTATCTGCATAACTCTTCTGTCGACTTTGGGCTGCCTTGATATACTGCTGAATGGTTTTCACCTTCTCCACCATTTCTTCGACCATTTCTGGTCCAAGCAGCTTACGTTCACCGATCTCATCCCAACATGCCGGTGTTCTACACCTTTTCCCATACAGGGCTTCATATGGTGCCATTTGGATGCTCGAGTGGAAACTATTATTATAAGAGAACTCAACTAGAGGAAGATGTTGATCCCATCCTCCTTTAAAGTCCATTGAGCATGCTCTCTACATATCCTCAAGTGTTTGGATAGTCCGCTCGGATTGGCCATCAGTTTGAGGATGATAGGCCGTACTGAAGTTCAGTTCATTATTCAGAGCATATTGAAGACTCTTCCAAAACTTAGAGGTAAATCTTGGATCTCGGTTAGACACAATAGATAGTGGTACTCCATGCAACCGTACCACTTCCCTGATATATATCCGTGCCAGTTGCTCCAAAGAGAAATCCTCTCGAATAGCAATGAAGTGTGCAGTCTTTGTAAGACGATCCACAACAACCCAGATTGCATTGTTGCCTTTGGATGTCTTTGGAAGTCCAGTGACGAAGTCCATGGTGATGTTCTCCCATTTCCATTCTGGTATGGGCAATGGTTGCATCATCCCCTTAGACTTCTGCCTCTCTGCCTTCACTTGCTGACACACCGGGCACTTTGATGTATATTCAGCGATCTCCTTCTTCATATTATCCCACCAAAAGTTTTCTCGGAGATCTCGATACATATTTGTGCTCCCTGGGTGAATAGAGAAATTTGAACTATGTGCATCATCCAAAAGTTCCTTCTTCAGCTCCGAACTTGATGGAACACATAGTCTTTTCCCAAACCGCACAATTCCTTCTTCATTAACATTAAACTCTGAGGATTTTCCCTTTTTGATAGCTTCCACTTTTTCTTGGATTCCTGCATCATCCTTTTGAGCATCCTTTATCCTTTCCAAAAGAGATGGTTGAGCAATCATTGGTGAAAGGATTGATTATGTTCCCTTCTTTATGATTCCCACATCCATCTTCATCAAGTCTAAGAAGATTGGATCCTTATCAATTCTCATCATTGATAGAATAGCTGGATCCTTTCTAATTAGGGCATCCGCTACCTTGTTCGCTTTCCCAGGGTGGTAATTTATTAAACAGTCATAATCCTTGATGAGCTCTATCCATCTTCTCTGGAGCATATTAAGCTCTTTCTGTGTGAATATATATTTAAGACTCTTGTGGTCAGTATATATCTCACATTTCTATCCATAGAGATAATGCCGCCAGATTTTCAAGGCAAAGATCACCGCTGCCAACTCCAGATCATGCGTTGGATAGTTTCGCTCATGGATTTTCAACTTCCTTGAGGCATAGGATATCACTTTATCATTCTGTATCAGCACACATCCTAAGCCCTTCTTCGAAGCATCACTAAATACCACAAAAATCTCCCCACTTGTGGGTAAAGTGAGCACGGGTGTAGTGATAAGCCTCCTTTTCAACTCCTTAAAGCATTCTTCACATTCATCACTCCAAGAAAACTTTACTCCCTTTCGAGTTAGTTTGGTAAGAGGGTTGGACAATCGTGAGAAATTTCTCACAAATCGTCGATAATATCCAGCTAACCCCAAGAAGCTACGGATATCAGTTACCGATGTTGGCCTCGGCCATCCCTCAATTGCATCTGTTTTGGAGGGGTCCACAGATATCCCATTGCTTGTGATGATATGGCCCAAGAATGAGACTTCCTTCAACCAAAACTCACACTTTATGTACTTTGCATAGAGCTTCTCCTTGCGCAAAGTCTCTAGTACAGTTTTTAAATACTCCTCATGGTCCTCCTTGGTTTTGGAGTATATTAGAATATCATCTATAAAGACTACCACAAATTTGCCTAGGTAATCTCTAAAGACTCTATTCATCAAGTCCATGAATATTGCTGGAGCATTGGTGAGTCCGAAAGGCATTACTATGAATTCATAGTGCCCGTACCTTGTACGAAAAGCAGTCTTGGGGATATCTTCCTTCTTCACCCTTACTTGATAATATCCCGACCGCAAGTCCACCTTGGAGAAGTATTGTGCTCCACACAACTGATCAAACAAGTCATCGATTCTTGGGAGAGGATACTTGTTATTTATCGTGATTTTGTTAAGTTCACGATAATCGATGCAAAGCCGCATTGACCCATCCTTCTTCTTGACGAAGAGGACTGGTGCACCCCATGGTGATGCACTTGGGCGTATAAACCCTTTATCCAGATTCTCCTGTAGTTGTTTCTTCAGCTCTTCAAGCTCAACAACAGCCATTCTGTATGGAGTCTTGGATATTGGTAGCGCCCCAGGTATAAGTTCAATTGAGAACTCAACATCTCTTCTTGGAGGAAGACCAGGAAGTTCCTCGGGAAATACTTCAGCGAATTCCCTCACAATAGGCATTTCTTCAAGGGTGGTTTCTTCCTTGGACTCAATCATCTGAGCTAGATATGCGTGCTCATAAGGCAGTAATATCCATGCTTGAGATGATGGAGCTAAAGGAGATTCATCTTCCTCCTGACACTTGTAAAGAATCGGGGGTCGATTCTCCATATGGAGTGTGATTTCCCTCTCCCGGCAATTTATGTTGGCTCTATATAAGGAAAGCCAATCCATTCCAAGAATTGCATCAAATTCCACCAAAGGGAGTATGACGAGGTTCGCCGGGAAATTCAATCCACAGATTATAACAGGGGAGGACTTATATTCATGGGATGCAATGATTGCCCCATTTTCCGTACTCACCGACATCTTTACCTCCAGGATTTGTGGTGGTGCTGTGATTGTTCTACTAAACATTTGAGATATAAAAGAATGCGTAGAACCTGAATCAAAAAGTATGTTCGCTATTCTTGAATGAATAACTAGCGTACCTGTCACCACTTCGTTGTCGGGGTTCACTTCGGCAGAAGTGATGGGAAAAGTTCTTCCTTGCTGTCTTGGAGGTTGCTGGTTGCCTCCGATAACCCTTGGATTAGGGCACTGATTTGCAAAATGACCTGGTTCTTTTCATTTGTAGCATTAAACAATGCGTTGAGGTTCGAACGGAGCGTTCCTCTCCTATTTCGTAGCCGCGGGTCCTTCTTGCTGACAGTTAACAGCTAGGTGCCCTTCTCTTCCACACTTGAAGCATTTTTTTGTCCCCCTAAGGCAATTTCCAGGGTGCTTCTTTCCACACTTTTGGCAAGTGGGGTGCTGGAATTTCTTAGCGCCGTTGGATTTATCCATCAGACCACCAGCATTGAAGTCCACCTTACGCTTCTTGTCCCCCTGATACCCCTGTGATTCTCCGATCTCCATTTCAACCTTGAGGGCACATCGGACAATTTCCTCATAGCTGTCGAAGTCACGGATCGCTAATGCTTTCCGCAAGCTAGGCTTCAGCCCACCAAAGAAGCGGTCAACCTTGCATTCGGGGGTAACGACATAGCCAGAAGCGTATCGTGCAAGCCTTGTGAAGTTTTCCTCGTACGCTCCCACAGATTCTTCATCTTTCTGTTTGAGGGGAAAGGAAGTCCCTTTCTATCTTAAGACGGAGGGTGCGTGGAAAATATTTATCAAAAAACATCTTCCGGAATTACTTCCATTCCAAAGCTTCGATATCCTCCTCAGGCTTCGTATTTTTGATCAACGTCCACCATTGATCAGCTTCACCCTCCATACGATAAGCCGCCAGGAGAACCTTCTATTTTTCAGAACATTGGAGGATGGAGAATATCTTTTCAATGGAGTTGATCCATTATTCAGCGATCGTGGGATCGGATGATCCACTAAAAGTAGGAGGCCTTTGTCTCATGAAGCTTTCAATATAGACTTGTTCTTTCTTAGGGGGGGGTTGAACGTTCCTCTTGACCAGTGTTTCTATTCAAAACTTGAGTTAGCTGAGAGAGAAGCGTGACAAAGTTCGCGATTCTCGCTCCCATTGGATTGGGCATCTCATAAGTACAATCATCACACTGATCTTCACAACGGTTGTTAGCCCGAGTTCTCCTATTACCGGCCATTGGCTTGAATAAAAGGAAAGTTAGGGGTAACACATAAAGGGTAATCCAAAGAAAAAAGTTTGATGACTTATAAATAAACTTTAATCTCTTTAACTCATGAGTCTATAGGATTCAATCCAGGATTTTCATAATATTCCTTCTAACATATATTCTTAGGGGCATTTTTTCCCTTAATAAGGGTTCATACTAATATTGTGAATTTATCAAAACATATCCCCCGGGAGTGTCGTAACCAAGAGTGCAGCAAGGCCCGTTGTCGTGCACCAGTTCCCGTTCAAGTCTAGCTCAAAGCGGTGTTTTCGGGTTTTACCCCTAGGATACATCTATGCCAGAGCCGCCTCTAACTACTCGTTTCCAGACAGGGATGTATTTGTTTGATAAACCACTTACTTAGTATTTACCAAAACTTAGGGATGTTTTTATTATGCTTAGTCTTGTATCTAAGGCTTTACTAGGGTTTCCTAATCCCAAAAATAACTAAACCTATCCTTTGATACCAACTATGACAACCCTTCTTTTTATTCCAATTTAAACATGCTTTATTACATAAAACTTCACTTGATACAACAAAAAAGATCGAGAGGTTTAGTGTCTTTGGGGATTAGGATCATTAAATAAAAACTTTAAACTTGAAATACAACATCTTTATTGAAAACCTCCTTTACATGACCACTACATTCCTTCGTACTTAGCATTGCATGGGATAACCTGAGGACATGCATAAGAAAAGGGTGAGCTATAAAGCCCAGTAAGGGAGTACACAATGAATAACATGAGGAGTACAATACATGTTAGGCAATAGGAACATCAATAGAGCATAAGAGTAACATGAACATAAAGGCATGATAAAGCATGATAATCATAACATGGAAATGTGGCAACAACACTTAACATTGAATTAGCATGAGCCAAGGCTCATTGCACATGGAGTATGAGTAAACCCTCATTGCACTTGAAGCACGAGTAAACCCTCGTTGCACTTGAATTATCATGAGTGAACACTCATTGCACATGACGTATCATGATACTATACTTTACCCAATGCATTGGAGCGCTATAAAGGGTGCACCCTTCTTAAACATTTCATTTCATGCATAAGTGTGCCACATGGATCATAAAATATGGATTCATAAAACATAATCATTTATTCCACGATAAAGGAATGTAGAATTCATACATGAAACTTTATAATCAATATGTAAATGTGCATAAAGGTGAATACCCTTGATGGAGAAATGGGCATGGTATTCACTACACAAAGACATTGGCTTAGAAAATCGGTGCGATTTCGGCAGCGTAACGACGTGACATAAGAATTCATAAAAAAGGCTGATGAGAGAGAAAGGGGTTCCTCATCATATTTACATGTAATGGACAGTAAGGAGATCATATATATACATGTCCCAACAATAGAAATGGAATTTAGATTCATGATACAAAATTATTTCTTGAATGTAAAAGAAGAGAGAGAAGTTCCTTTTGGAATTTCGGCATAGTAACAGGTATACATGGGAGGCATTTAATGAGAAAGAAAGTGTTCTCCCATCATTCAAACAATAAGAGGGCAGTATGGGGGAGGTGCGAAACCATACCCCAACATTCATAATTGAAATAAAAAGGGAAATATAACTTAAAGAAAATTGACAAAAAATGAGAAAGGAAGAAAACCCCTTACTTGGAAGTGTGCTTCCAAAGGCTAGAGAGAGGCTTGTGAGAGGCTTATTGGGATCTTGGGGCACCTTGGGAGGATTCTAGAGAGAGTAGGGCAGAGGTTGGACGAACTCCAAGGGATTTTAGTGAGGAAGAAGTGGGAGCTTGGGTGGGTTTATATTGGAAAGGTGATAGAATTATTTATTATTTAGGTTTGGGACCCCTTATATTAAAATAATCCAAACCACAAACCATCCCATGGTATTTGCCCATGGTTTCTGGAAAATGAAAGAGGAAAACAATATTTTACAAGGCCAAGGTCCGAACTTATTAAAAAATTAGGGTTTCTTATGTGGAGGTGAGTCACACTCCCATGGAAATTAATTTAAAAATGAAAAGTGTTGAATAAGTCTTGAGGGCTCCATTAATGCTTTGAAAAGTAAGTCAAACAAACCCAAAACCTCATTATTTTAATGATAAAACACATATTGGCCGAACATAAGGATTATGTTATTTTATTACATCACCATTGGGTCATTATGATGTCATAAAATACATTATATATTTAAATGGTATTTAATTTTTACCCAAAAATTTGACTGTCTCAGAAAATTATGAAAAATTCACCGTTAGATAATTTCGACGTCCTGATTCCAAAAACAATATTTATTTTATCTAAATAATTTTCTAAATATGTGAATTTTCACTTTTAAAATAAAAACCGACATTTATAAAAAATTCACGGGTTTTGACAGAAATGGCTTTCAAACCTTAATAACAATTTTAATTGCATTCATAAAATTATAAGATCATTTATACTTAATAAAAAAATTAATTTAATATTAATAATAATATTTATTAAAATATTATTTAATTAAAAAATCCTTTAATTTAATAAAATATAATTCTTAATTAAATAATAACTAAAAACACTATTTGTACTTTAAAAACTAATTACAATGTATCAAAAATGACTAGAAATTATATTCATTATTATATAAAAAAATTAATGTACATGAACATGGTGCTACTTATTTGTTACATAACCCCTTAAAATAGCCGCATAAGACCAAAGGGTAAGGTGTGTGATGGTGACAGACTCTTGGGGCGACTCAGATAACATCGCTCGAGTGGTAATTTTAATCAACTTCCACTTTTCCCGTAGACGATCACGTTCGAGCTTGACTTGATGAAGCTCAGCTTGGGCTTGGTCAAGGGAAAAGCCCAAAGACGCCACCTCTTTTCCGAGCTCCGACAAATGGGCTTCGTAAGGGGAAATTCTACTGGATGAGGCCATCGCTTCCTTTGTCTGAGTAGAAATGGGTTCGTTAAAGCCTTATATTTATACTACTCAGATGATCACTGTTCAACGGCTATAAAAGTAACGGTCACAAATCTTAACATAAAACTAAAGAAGTTGACATCTTATAAAAAACATTTTTTATAAAGAAACATTTAACTAGATCAAGAGGGATTTTCCATTAATGAAACTTTGGGTCGTTACAGATACACTCAACTCTTCTTATTCATGGTAGTTAGGGTACTCCATTAGGACAGATTTTGTTTTATACAATGTTTTAAACACTAAAATCCGTTCTTTAATTTTCTAAATTTTAGCACAAATAAACATGGTTTTTAAGGAATAAGGATGGATCTATTAGTTCTTTATAAATTTATAGTAAGGTTGAGAGTTTTCACTCATCATAAGCCTTTATTTTATATCAAAATCATCACATAATTTCTTTTATAAAGACTTAATACGTTTCTTATGTATCTTATTTACATTATTGTTTATCATATATGTGGAAATATTCTTTACCTTAGAGATCAAAGAAACTCAATTTCCTTGTCCCTACAATATCAATCTCATAAAATATTCTTCGGATGGTGGAATTTTCATGAAATATTTATTTCTATACACAAAATTTTTAAACATATCACACCAATTTACTTTGATTTTGAAGTCCCCACCTACAGATAACTTTTCATGGGTCTCGATATTAAGATATAAGCTCACTTTTTAATTAAAACTAAAACTGATTTGTACATTACTAATTTCTTTTATTCAAGTCCAATTTTTCTGGCTAAACTCTCAAGCACCCTTTCTTATCTGATCCGTATAGTTGAATTTTTCACATGTTTTCCTAGTAGATTTCACATATTTTATTAACTTATGATGTTATTTATCTTTCACAACATATACAAGTTTTCTAGGTATTTTTTCTATGAAATTATCATCTTTGTGACCCACATATCCAAATCTTCCAAATATTTGGATCTATTGTGTGGGCATAGATTTGATGAAAACCAGATCACAACTATTTTCTCCTAAAAAACCATCCTCATTTTCTCATAATTTCTCCCACTTAGTTCATGCTTATTCCCTATAAATGACATATTATTCTATCAATATTGTGATTTGTGTCTATACCTTACACAACACTAGTAAAATCCTTCATATTGTGACCTTCCAATTTGACACCAAATCTATCCTGAAAATCATTGGGGATATCTTTTTTCGATCTAAGCCTACTTTTTCCCAAGAATTAATAGCATTCTTGAGACATTCCTCTTTTAATTTGATTTATAATATAGAATCTCATTTATCTTATATGTTTAAAAAAGTCCAACCTTAATGATTTCTCTAGCACTATTAGAAATAATAGATTTATTTTGTGAAAAATTAGGTGTAGGTTTTACTTCCCTTTTGGAACCCCTAATCTCACTAAATTGAGAAAATTATCCTTTAACCTTGCCAGCCTTTGAGAAGTATTATATAATCTTCTTCAGTTGATCTTGAGCTCTAAGACCAATGGATTGTGTCTCATCCATCCCTTCCACTTTTTATATTTTTTTATCTTCAAGATCTCACAAAATCTTTTATTCCTCTGGAACCTTTAGTTTTTTTTGGTCTCATAAATATAAATAGATTATTTCTTTATCAACTATTCTTTATCCTCATCCCATTTATTTATCTCTTTAAAAAGCTTTCTTTTATTCTTAAATGAGTTGTGTAATATTTTCAATATTAGATTAAAACTCATCTTTTAGCGGCCATTCTAGCTCTGTCATTTCTTTTTCATCATCACTACTAGAGGTGTCAAAAACCTTCTCAACATGAGAAATGAAAATTTAATTCATCATCTGATAAGATTCTTGATGATGAAGACTCATCCTTATCCCTTTTACCCATCAATTTCCTCTTATTTCTTATGAAATTATTCTTATTATTCTACTATTTTTGTTTTTGGGGGTTATTATCTTCCTCATATTAGTCAGTATCATAATACTTCTTGAAACAAATATTGGAATTGTTTCCAATTTCATTATAATTATAGCACGTTATTGTTATTTTTCACTTCCCTTTCCACTTGACTTGTCTTAATTTCTTTGAAAAATGAGAAAAAAATATTTTTGAATTCTTCCTTATCATCAAAATCACTTGATTCTAAAAATTTCACTTCTTTAACTTTTTTATTTTCTCATGAACTCAAAAGATATCCCATATTTTTTTTTATTTTTGAAATTTGGACCATTTTTATCTAAAAATCATTGAGTATATTATGTAAATCATCCACTATAAATTATTCACTATCTTTCATGGATGATAATTTTAGAAAAAACCAATCTATAAAATTTGTTATTAGTTATTTAATGATGGTATAATCATCTAACTTCTCACCAAACCCCTATATGTTACTCACAATATCATTAACCCTTGTAAATTAGTCATTATTACCTCTTGATAAAACATATTTTTGTATTCAAATATGCTCCCCTGGACTTGTAACCTGGATTATTTGAATTTAATATTTACTTTACAGGTGCTCTTCAATGTTTCTCAAATCTCTTTGGATGTTTGATAACCCATAACCTTTGTGTATACCTTTTTTGGTAGATACATCAAGATGGTATTTTATGCCTTTCCATCCACTTTCAAATATCTATTATCATAGAAATACCTAGGTCCGACCTTAAAATTTACTGTAAAACCAATAGTTGTTGCATCACTTACCTCTTTATTGAATGATAAAAGGTTGGGAACCATTTTATTCCAAAAGTTGTTATAATTTCTACCATAAAAAGTATAGACACCTCAATTTTTTATAGAATTTTGATTCTCCATACTCAATAAATTATTGGATATTTAAGTGGTAACTTGGATTTTCATTGATACCAATTCTAAAGCCTTGGTCCAGATTGGCCACTAAGGGAGGGGAGAGTCATCACTATTATTTTTTGAATTCTTCTTTTGAACTCAACTTATTGTACCTATTAAGGTCTCAATCCATTCAATATATTATCATAGAATTATCTCATGTGGGGTATTAATAAAATTAATCACAACACATAGGATTTACAAGGTTCAATATAAAATACTACTCCCTATTTTGATTTTTTAGTTTCTCCAATAACAGATGCTCCATTATATGAACACGTGGTTACGCTATGAACTATCATAGTACAATCACAAAACAGTCTCATTGTATTCCAGATTCTAAGTCAGACAAGATATATTTTCAGCTTCACACTTCCCTACTACACATGTACGATCCAAAATAATAAAGATATTTATCGACACTTAGTTTATTTTGTGACTCTTTAAAAACAATATTTATCTATGAAAAAACTAGATCAGTTGGTCAACTCTTGCACACCTTAAATTCTATACAACCAAGTATTATTTAGAGAATAGTTGTCTCACTTTCAAATCTTTCTAGATCTTCATTGGTTTTGATAATATTCAGAACTTTTCATTTCGATTTTTTGTACATATATATTCACAAAATAATATCATGAAGAATAGTTTCCAAAATAAAATTTTGGAAACTACATTGATCTTTAATATAAACAGTAATCACATCTCATTTAAATTGGTCAAAGGATTATTTTATTTTTCATTTATTAATACTCATTTGAATTCTCAATCAATCATACGTTTTAAATATATGAAAGTATCAGATGTTTCTTCACTCTAATTCTTCCATAAAATCTTATGTATTAAAATACTTTGAAATCACTATCCACATGTTCATAAACTCATAAAATATGAAATGGAATCTACAGTATATAGTGTGGTACCAAGAAACAACATGTTCTCCATTAACTAGTTCTTCTTTGATCTCATATTGAGTCACGGTCTACATGGATTGATCATGATGTTTGGTTACTTAAAGATATTTGTAGAAACATCATCAGATATGTTATATTTTTATTCAAAATTAAGAATTATAAAATTATTCATTTTATCATTTCAGTTTACATTATAAGTCATACAAAAATGATAGTAATATTCTAATTTTTTTAAAGAGAAGACTATGTTTGATAACATATAGAAAACTCAACACCGAGTTTAAACAAACCATAAAATATTATTATAACATAGCCATTAAATTGAATAGAATGAATATAAATAACTATATTATGAAATATACCTGAACTTAATCTTCAATAAAAATTTATTCCTATGAAATAAACACTCAATTTTTAGTATTCATTTTATTCTTTAAAAATATGTTTTCTTTAAAAACATTTTTTATTGCTTTCCATGAGAAAAAAATATATAATTGATTTTTTTAATGTTTTAGAAAATTAATTTTATAAAATTAATTTTATAAAATTAACATAATTTTTTAAATATAATAATAGAAAAAATTTCTTATGGTGATTTTTTTTATTTTTTTGAAAAGATTTATTTCCTAGTGAATAATGAAAATACTGCTTTCTATTGAAAACTATATTTTTTCTTCAACCATTTGAAAAGTTAAATTTTTTTGAAAATTATTTCAAATTAAAATTATTTATATTATAAATAATACATTTATTTTCATTTGAATAAATTTCATGATTTAATTTGGTATAAAAGTATTTTTACACTTAAGAAGGAATTTTTCTGAAAAAACTATTTTCAATTGCATTTTGCTGGTTTAATTTTAAATTAATTTTTTCACTTATGTGGATTGGATTTTTAAAAATAGATTAAATAGTTGGATTTAGAGGTTATAAATTTTTTAAATTTTACCCTTTTATTTTTTTTTCAATATGAATACAAACTTTAGTAATTTTTGTTACCCATATAAATAGTAAATCAGATAATTCAAATTAAAAATAAAATGATAAGGACAAAAAAATGACTCAAGTACTTGAATTAATTTTATTATATGAGTCCATTTAATCTATACTCATAAAACATTCTGGTACATGGAATTTTATGTCCACTTTTATGAGACTATGATATTTGTAGTATTTTATTTCAAGAAAAATCAAACATGTCACACTATTATTTTTAATAACCTTAATATTTTTAAAATGGGGTAATCTAGAGGATATGTTAGATTATAAATATTATTTTTCAAGATAAAATATTTATCTAAATAATGGAGATTTATTTTTAATTTTTAGTATAGAAATAATTACTTTAAATGCTCACACTACGTCGACATAGTAATTATTAAATTAATGGAAAAAATCAAACAAATGACATTAAAAATATTGAAAGTATTATAATTTGAGATAATTAATGTGATACATGAATTTTATAGATTAAAATGAAATTATTGGTCTAAAATTTTGTCCCCTAAAATTTATAGGCCATTTGGAATCATTTGGATCTAGAATAGTTTTATTATATTTTAATCTTTTGAGAAATTCCAAAAGTTCCCCTCACTTCAATTATAAAAGGGTAACTCCTTCCATGTTTTTTTACATAACATTGAGCCATATAAATTGACAAAAACCTACCCATTACTACTATAAACATCCTTATAAAATTTCTAGATTTTCTTTTCCTTCCAAAAGACCAACCCTAGATCCCTTAAGAAGAGATCTAAAAGAAGTCTACTGAAGAAGAGGTATCGTCTTTAACAACTCTTTCATGTTTATTTACTATTCTACTTCCTATATATGTTTTGTTTCCATCCTAAATTAATAACTCAAATATAATATATATTCATATTTTTTATTATGATTATCATTCAACCATATTCAACCTTTTATCGATCTAACGAAAAACGAAATCATTTCACGTGCGTACGTACAACTTACCGTCTCCACACATCGGTGTAATTTTTTTCATCACCACATTACATTGATGGTTATATTGATGTAAATAATTGATATATATGATAATTATAAAATTATATTTATTATATAAAATTAATTTATCATCCACTTTCTTACCCTTTCAATCATTTGTAAATGATATAATCCCTCGTGTGTATGTATGGATTACCGTCTCCATAAAGAGATGCAACTCATTTTATATGTCCAACATACAAGAATGAATCTAAAAATGTATCTAATGAATAAATATTATATATATATAGTTAATTTAATTATGGATATGATGTAAACATATCATAATTATAATAATTCTATCTTACATGACAAAACACGCATGGGAAAATGAAGCAGTTAACACTTGAAACAAGGGTAATAATGAAAAATTATAACAAACAAGTAATAAAATGATATAATATGATCATATATGATATTATAAATATTATTATTATTATGGTAATAATTAATAACATCTTTAAAACCATTATACAGTAGTTTAAATCAAGTTCAACTAAAGGGAGGCATGAGGTAAGGGATTTCATCTCAATTTCCACTCCATTGAGACATATTTGGTATTATGAACATGTTTATTTTTATATGGTGTATATAGTGGCCTTTGAGGTAATTAACATGAATATATATTTATTCATGATTATTGAAGTTTATTTCATGTTTAATCACTTAAATAGTTTTCATATTTTCTTACAAATTTCATCTCATTATAACTTGAATCAAGCAAAGATATGTTTAAAAATAAAACCGAACTTATTTCTCTTTTGATTGGATATATTTTTGTTATATATCTATATTTTCTATAATATGTTTCCAATTTTTTTTTAAACTTTTTAAATTATTTATCAAAATAAATTTTTACCCATGTTTGACATTTTTACAGAACGGTTTGAAAGGTATCTTTTTATCATTTTCCAAATGAGGTATTTTGTGACTTTTCCAAAAAATGTATAGAAAAAATATTATTTTTAACTTACAATAAATGATAAAAATTTCAATAATCATGACTAATATTTTATTTGAAACTTATTTCACAATTTTACAAGTTTATTTAAAATAAAATGTCTTACTTTATATTTTTGCAGTTTCTTTAAATAAGTGATTTAAAAAATTGAAAATGTTATTTTAAACAAGAATTTTTTAATGATATTTTAACATAATTTCTATTAATGAATGATAATAACCCTTTATTTTACTTATTCACCCCTGGCGATATTTTGTAATGATACCATCCTTTGAAAAATTCACTTACTTTTGATAGTTGTATATTATATTTCTCTTAAATATACATATTATTTGTACCATGGATATAATTATTTCCTAAACTATATACCATTTTAGATATGGGGTTTTACTATGAAACATATTTGATTGAATGGGGAAAATGTTGACAAATTTTTATCCTTTATTCAATACTGATGGTTTTTAAAAAGTTAAATTGTTTATAAATGGAATTGATCATTCAATATATGATGAATTCTTCAGAAATGAAATTATGGGTGGGACCCGGTTATAGACAACCCCTTGATGCATGGAAGGTGTCATGAGAAAAATATGTTGGCCCAATTAAATGGTTATTTACCCATATTTTTAAACTATCTTGTGAAAGGTCTTGATAATAGAGGTATCATGATGCCTGAGATCATGAAAAATGATATTAATCATTTAATTCATTGATAATTCATTTACTATTATTATCCAATATATTTACACATTCATATTATCATTATATGCATTTAATTCTCACGTTATTAATTAAATGACATTATTTTTAAATTATTTACTTTTCCATGTTGATTATACCTTTTTTACACATAATAGTTTCCACTGTATGTAATCCTTACTAAGCGTTTGAGATCACCCTTATTTTTTTTCCTTTCCCTAGGATATAAAGATGAAACATTTGAATGAGTTTAGTGATGAAAATTACTTTCCTTTATTATTTACCATAATTAATTATCAATTTAATGAGTGATTCATGTATGTATCTAGTTCTTTAATGATAGTAAACTGATCGATCCTTGGTGATGTGCTCTCTATATCTTATGCCAATGTAATAAAATAACTATTGATTCGGGGTTTCTAGAATAGGGAGTGTTACGGGGGGAAATTCATATGGTGAAAAAAATTCATATTCCCTGTAAAATTAATATTCCCTCACCTATTAAATTATTATGAAATATCCTATAAAATCTTATGCTCGAAGTTATATGGCACAACTTCATACGTGAACACCTATCAAAGTCATTAGAGACTTGTAGGAAAGTCATACATATTGAATGTTGTAAGCTCTCTACTACACAAAGTCATACATGAACCACTAAATATTTTTATTTTGGAAAAAATAAAATTCATATGGCCATAACATAAGTTACATATGTGAAATAGTAAATTCATACATGCTACAGACTTAGCCATTTTTCGGCTTCATCTCAAAGTCATATAATATTTCTTCTCAAAGTCCTACGGTCTTTCAACACTAATTCTATAATTCCATAATCCACTTAGCCCAAACAAAAAACTACTAAAATAATATCAAACTAATCTAAACCACTCAAAACCCATCTTAAATAATCATAAAATATTCATAAATCAGTTATGTAATGCATGATTATAGTAATTTCGATGAAAAACCCTATTCAAATGATTTATGAAATTTATAAGATATCCTTTCATCTCCATTTAGTCCAAATTATATAATCTTTACTGGAAATATTTTATGGAAAGTGTCACTTTATCTTTCAATACTTGTCACTCAATTGAATCGAAACACAAACCATCATCACATGTAAATGTTGTTTTATCCTAAACTTGTTCAAGAAACAATTCTAAGCTGCAACCTCAATCCATTTACCATTTAACATGGAAACACCTTCATCACTTAACCAAAACTCATCCAACACATAACTATATCACCTTGAACAATCAAATCATCTCACATTATTGAAAAAAATATAGTTCAATCCAATGGTCACTTCAAAACTTAATATAATTGAAATACATCATTCCATAATACATTATCATGTATTATGATTGGTAAATTTCCAAAATATCATGCATATTTTATTTAAATTTAAAAATAATATGGTATATCAAAAAATATGGGAGATCAACTTGACTCATTTGGAAAATTTTGACCACAATTATTTATATGGGGCACATGGAATGATCAAGAAGGATTTGACGATAGATTTGATCCCAACCATTGAAGGAAGGATTATAAGCTTGAAGACTTAATAGAAAAATATCATTGTAATTCTGAAAAAGTAAAGTAAAATTGCATATTATGTTTTCAGAGATGAAATGAGATCCAATAATGGTAGAGGAGTTTCAAAAATAACATCAGTTCCATTTAATAAAGAAGGTTCAAAGGAAATATATCGTCATTACTACACTAGACTGTTGAAGAAGAAAAATAAGTGTAATAAGAATAATTCCATTGTTGAGTTTTTCTTATAGAATAATTTATTCTTTTATATTTTATTGGAATTAAACTATTAAAATCTCACATTAAGGAGTTTATTTAAATTTTCTTTGAAAAGGAATATAGAAGCAAAAAGGATCCTAACAGAGCATCTATTCAAGAGTTATAGATGTTAGGAATTTCAGTTCCTTATACTGATCTGGAAGATACCTTCAAATCAATAAAATGTTGAATTGACCCTCACATATATAAATTGAATTTTCCTTCACCAAAGAAATGAATGAAAGAGAATAATTGAGAGTGGAACATGGATAAATAGCGAGTCTTTCCTAAACCATGTAAGGGTAGTGTGCCTTGGAAAAAAGTGACCATAACTTAAAATCTTGTATCCACCAAGTAATAAATGATATTGGATTTTAGTACATTGAAAAAAATTCATGTGTATTATCACAAGATTATCCCTTAGTGTTGAACCAAGTAAAATCCTTGTATGCTTGTGTATTACTTTCATGAATATGTGTTTGATATAAAATGTGATTAATGATGAGAAAAAGTGATATTGAATGTGTTTCATTAAAGGAGGGAACAAAATTTAAATGGGAAATGTACTTAAAAAATAAAAAAAAATTAATGTGGTGTGCACCTTAATTCACCTTCCACCTTTTTATGGTTCTTACTTTTAGTATGGTCCCAACAATTATGATCATGATGATGTTGATATATTTTATATAATAGTTATTATTATTAATGTGATATTCATTTTTATATTATTATGGTTTGATAGAAAAATTTAGTAAGGTATTGTTAACTAATGAATTTATATTAATATTGTATCAATAGTAATAAAGGTATTCATTTATTATTATTACTATTACTATTACTATTATTATGTATTTAAATATTTCATAAAATAACCGGGATAACCACAGATCAATCCTGAAATGGCCCGAAGGGTATTCCCTATCCCCACTACCTGATGTCTAGTGTATGGCCATAAAAAATCTAGAGGGAATTTTTTCGCCATAATAAAAAATCAACAAGACAAATCAGTGGATAAGAAATAGTAAATAGTCATTATTTTACACTCATCAAGAGAAAAGTACCACAAGTAGACTAGTACAAGTCCCAAAAATGGAACATCAACCCAAGTCGTCACATAAACTATCCAAGACATCATCACATGATCTACTTATAACAATTGAATCACAAACTCCATCTGTCAGTACCAACTTCCAAAGTCCCGCCAATAAATAACACTCACTACCTTTGAACGATGATTTTCACTTTTATGGACCTGGAATAAGAAATTATACAAATTTCCAAAGTCAAAAGTTGGGTGTGATAAACAATGGCCAGTAAGATATCACCAACTATTCTATAAGTTGTCCATATAAAAAACATACTTAATTTTAAATAAAACAGGGCATAGTAATATTTTAAAAATTCATAACAAAACATGTTTTTCAAATCATTTCAATGGAAAGTATAAAATAGGTACAAAATTTTATTTCCATAAAAACAAGCATGAATAAGAATTTATAACAGAAGATGCATGAATAAAAATTTAATAAACATGGGAATGTATAAATAATTTCCCCTCATAGAACCATGGTTAAGAGTCTCATGGTTAATTTAGTACAAGGGTTATCACAAAAATTAGTGAAATATTACTCCATGTGTTCACAGATCCTTAGATCTCAGGTCTATGGAGAATAGGAGAACACCCCAAAGAATGAACTCCTTGCCCTCATCATATTTTAGTAAGGGTTTTTATCATCAATATATTTCTAAGTAAAGCTAATACATTACTGGCATGTGTTATTCCCACATAGCTACCCAGGATACCATGTGATTCAAGTAAATAAAACATAAAAGGGGATATTTTTCATTTAAATCGATCTCAAGTCAATTTAATAAATCATTTAAAATTGGCCCAAAGTTCAAGTTTCCAAGCATTACCTTTCATTTAAAAAACCAACATCAAATGGTTTTCATCAATACTCATGCCTATTAAAACAATTAATTTCATCTCAAAACATAAATCATTTCATGGCATCTTTTCTAAATAAAACATCATCAAATTCTTTCATCAAATCATTCATTAATTTCAAATACATTTTCTAGAAATCATCATTTTATCATAATAAATGTGTTTTGAACTCACCCATGCCATTTTGAAAAAAACGACTAAAAATTTCAATTCATGCTTCAAAAAACATTTATAAATATATTTCAAATCAATAAATCCATAATGGTTTCAATTGATAGAAATTGTATTATAGAACCACTTAATTCAATCAAGGAGTTTTCAAAGACCCAACATAAGATCCACAATGAAGAGCCCAAAGGATTGAAACAACCAAGGAAGAATCCTAGAACCTCAAATCACCAAATCTAGATTTGGATCTATCAATGACATAAGGATCCCCTAATATTGAAGAAGTATATGGATTATGAAAGGATAATTCATAATAAAAATGGGATTACACTTACTAGAAGAAACCCAATGCTTCAAACGACACTTCGATCCGTGAAGAATCAATGTTAGAAGAGATGAATTCACCTCTAGAGGGTATCTAAAGTCTTTTGGGTCGAATGTGGTTAAAGGGAGATGTATTTAGAAATAAAATAGTGATTAAAAGGATAACAATTACAATATTACCCTAGGATTCCTCACCCATATTGACGTCACTGGCTAGACGTTGTCTCCCACAGGGTAGCTGGTGGTGCCAGGAAAAATAGGTGTAGGCCTGAGAACCCCATCGGCAGGCTTGTGGAATTCCTGTAGGAATGATATACTATTAGCCTTCCATTAGCTAGTTGGTGGACCTCACCAGCTAGTTGGTGGCCTCTTATACCCTTCTTGAACACAGACCCAAGTCCACTGTTATTTCATCCTTCTAGGACACTGCTCGACCTCTCTAACAAGAAACATAACTCACTCCCAACCCCTTGAAGGGCAAAAAAATTAAGAAGAAACCAATATTCAATGGTAACAACTGGAGATCAAAATGAAAAACTAGAAAGGAAAAAAATATAAATGAAGGATCGTGCATCAAATAAAGTATTGGGATGTTATAAAATTTGTGTGTTAATGATGAAAATACACATTTTCACTCTAGCATCCAAATTTGATGAATGCATAGTTTATCTTGCTCATTTTCCACACAGATCACACTGGTGATTTTTTTTAGTTCAATAGAGATCATTTTAGAAATGTATGTTTTTCTATTTTAAAATATTAGGTATTGATATCATTAGTGACACTTCTATTGAAAATTTTAAAAGCACCAACTTTACTTGTTTTGTGAGGGGACTTCTATATTTTGATTGTGTGTATTATACCATACATACCTTATTATTTGGATAGTGATGTTTGTTGTGAGCTCACGAAAAAATATACAATAATGAGTCTTATTAACATCACTACCACAGATCCGGGAAAGGGATGTGCCAACTTTTATCAGCACTAATAAGGAAGCACTGATAAAAGACACGCCTTTATCAACACTAGCTAAAAGCTATAATAAAGGTGTACCCTTTATCAATGATAATTAAAGCACTGATAAATGTTTTTAATAAAAATATTATTAATTTATATAAAATTAATATATTTATATTAAAAATAATTTTTATTTTTATACATTCATTAAAAAATCCATGTTTATAATTAATATAAATATGATATATTATAATATACATTTTTTAATAATTCAAATATATATAATTTTTTAAAAAGTATTTATAAGTTTATAAATAAATAGATATATATATATATATTTAAATAATTATAAAATTATAATATATATATATATATATTTAAATATTAAAATAAATATGTATTTAATATATATATATATCATGAGATAATGATGTTATTGATTGTCTTTATTTATGTTTATATATTGATTCATGAGTATAATTGATCCTATATAATCATAAAGATTATTTGTGGATGTGATTGTGTTCTAAATGTTAAGATTGCCTATATTATGATGACGTGCACATGCATATATTATGTATTCATCATTATAAATATTCATTTATCAATTGAATCCTCTATAATTCATTAATGTTATACCCATGAACTTATGATGTTCTCATAAATACTTATAAAATTACAATAAATATATCTAAATAATAAATATATTTATTAAAATTTTAATTATAAATTTTTAATTTTATAGAAATGATTTTTAAATTTATTTATTTATAATTATTATTATAATTATATATATATATATAAAAGATTATAAAATTACAATAATTAAATTTATTATAAATTTTTAAATATAAATATTTATATATTAATATACATTTATATATATATATTTAAATAATTATAAAATTATAATAAATATATTTATAATAATTATAATTTTATAAATATATATAATTATATAAATATATTTATAAATATATACAAACATTTATACACTTATAAAATATTTTTACTTATAATTATAAATAATATTTATATATACATGCAAATAATTATAAAATTATAATAAATATATTTATTATAATTATTATTCTAAATATAAATAAATGTATATTTATTTATATCCATAAATATAAATAAATTTATATTTATTTAAATACTTTTGAAATTATAATAAATATATTTTTTATATATATTTATTATTGTTTCAAACTTATAAATATATTTATATGTATAAATAAATATTTATTTATTTAAATAATTATAAAATTACGATAATTACATATATTATAATTTTATAAATATATATTTATTTGTATTAATGAATATATATATACATACATACATATATATATATAATTGTATACAAATATTTATAAATAAATTTATGTATACCAATAATTATAAATAAATATAAATATAAATATATATTTAAATAATTATAACATTATAAAAAATATATTTATTATATTTATAATTTTATAAATATATATTATTATATATATATATTAGGTGCTTGGGGGTACAATTATATTAAACACACACACACCACAAACACATGCCAGAATGTTATGTTATAGCCCCCCAAGGGTATCCCACCCATCAAGCATTATTTATTCAGTACATGGCCTAAAGTTCGAGTGGGCATGAAGTCCATTACATGGCCCAAAGGCCCACAAACTGTCCCGAAGGCCTAGTGCAGCGATTTGCCTACGTCATGCCTGCATCACCGCGTATGTCACCACCTGTGTCATCGCTTTCCTACATCATGACTACGTCATGTAATTGGCTTCATGCCCATTAATTATATTTATTAATATATAAATATATATAATTAATACATTTATTATATATAATTAAAAATATAATACATATATTTATTATAATTTTGAAAATATTTAAATAAAAGTATATTAATTAACATTATATATTTATCAGTGCTTTTTTGGAACTGATAAATATTGGCCTTTATCAACACTAAAAAAGTGCTAATAAATTGTGTCTTTATCAGAACTATATTTTAGCACTGATAAAGATGCCATTTATCAGTGCATTTTTAGTGGTGATAAAGGCCTATCTTTATCACCGCTAAAACGGGTTGATAAAGGTAGTTTTTATCAGTGCTTTCTATTTTAGCATTGATAAAACATACCTTTATCAGTGCTTTCCAACATGTACTGATAAAAGCCTTTTGTTTTATTATAAAAGAAACCCTATTAGTACCCTTCTGCCGCTCGTGCTCAAGCTCTCAAGGAACCAGACATATGTCACCGCTTCCTCCCATCACCGTTACCTCTTACCTCTGATGCCTTCCCCTATTGCCTCCACTCCCTCCAGTGTTGCTGCTAACACGTATGTTGTCATTTCCACTGACCCTGAATCTGCCGTCGTCGGACCTCCAAATCTAAGGTATGTTATTATTTGGTGTACGCGACTAGTTTTGGTATTATTTGAATCCTATAATTGTGAGTTGGGTTGTATGATCTAGTGGTATGATAGTGTACCCCATTATTTTGATCAATACTGAGATAATGTGCATGGTTTCATGTCATGCATGTTGATTTTTAAATCAGTGGGAGGTCGTGTGCTTCCAGAGGACCAATGAGAACTTTGAATATGGGTGGGTATAATTACCTAATGATTGGATAAAAATGGTAAATTTCACTCTATGTTAGATTAGATTCTATAAATGGATCGAGTTTCATGGGACGGTCAACCTATGTATGGGTTTGACATGGATCGCCATGAATTCTTAGTGATATAGGTTGATAGTGGGTGAATGTGGATCATAAGTTAAAATGAATGTTTGATGGTGGAACCTATTTTTGTTTCACTCATGGAGTGATTTAATTTAGGCAATATGATGGGTGGTGTTCCATTAGCCTTTTAAGAGAATAGAACCCATTATGATTTTATTTTGGAAAGTGCTAGGGAATATGTCCATGTGAGTAGTGAAAGGCAGTGATTGTTGGTTCATGTTAACCCTTAGGTATAAGCGATGTTTCCATGTCTAATAATTAATGGTCATAAAAAATGTATATAGGTTTTGAATATTGTGTTTGACTAATGATAAGGACACTCCAATATTGGGATGTCTTATATCGCTCTTGGGTGATGTGATCTCATGTGGGTATGGTAGTGGTTAATTAAGAATGAACATTGGAAAATCATTATGGGATTATAATAATAGTGGGAGAATTGATATGAATTTATATAGATTCCTCTGGTAATAATATTCATAAATGACAACTGGCTAAGTACGCATGCTAGATTTGGGCTCAGGATGTGAATTGAGGTTATTCAAGCATAGATCTGATAGGTGATGCATCAATGCTTGTGGAAGAGCATGGGGATAGTTTTGGTTGATTAATAAATCATCCATGGTATTACAATGGAGATTAGATTGAATCTTTAGTGGATGTATCGAGATTATATTTGGTTGACTTCAAGAGTAATGGAATCGTAATCATGTGTTTCGGGTAATGCGTCGGTGGGGGAAATTGAGTATTTTTAGGTGGGTCATATTGAGTAGGTTCAACCTATACTCTCAAGTGGAATTGGATTTGGTTCGATAATAACTGTGTTGGGTATGCCTTTTTAGACATGTAAGGTATGTTTTGGTGCTTATAAGTCTTTTTATGGATAATTTAGTGTATTCATGCTTATTTTTTGGGTAGTGGTTATGCATTTACTTTGATTTAGAACTATAAAATAAGAACTGGAACTAGTTTTATCACATTTATGGAGGTGTTTTATATCAAAAACTACATTGAGCATGCCATTGGACTTCTAAGAATGTGTTTTGATAGTAAATTATAATAGTTGAGGGTACCATATCTTAGAGTTGGATTCTTTTAGCAAGGACCTAAGGTGAGGAGCACCGCAGTCCGAATGATTAGCGGGATGAAAACCCTAGGGTGTATTTGGATATATTGGTGTGGGTGGATATCATATCGGGGTTTTGATAATGGATTTAATATATGGCTTGTGCTTTGGTAGTTTAAGTACCTTTATTTCAAATTTATTCTATAGAAGCATGTTTAACATTCAAGGATGGAACATAGTGATAGTTCTTAGAATTAATAACAATATAATTCCATTAGGTTTGGTTTGATGACCACTAAGGCTTCTTTAATATGGGTAATATTATTGTAGGGAGGTTTTAAGAACCTGTTCATGTACAGGTATTAAATTTTACCGAAACTTTGAAATTTCATATCTTTGGATGGTATAGTTTTTAATTTTACTTCGAAATAAGATTATAAAGGTGGTTAAATCTTAGAAAATTGTTGATGGTCTTGAATTTTTTTTTTTGATATTGGGAAGTCTTGAGAGGGCACTTGAGAAGGCCTAGGGTAGTTGGGATACTCGTAGTAAGCAGCATGTAGCCAACAGATAGTCACTGGCCATCCATCAAATATTCGATGGGGTATTTAAAGGGAAAAATTACATTTCCCCCTCTAATTTTTGATGGGGGGTCCCATATTATCCCCCTTTTCTATCTTTCATATCTGTGAGTTTCTTACCCCTTCTTCACCTCTTCAATCCAAGGGGTGTTTTAAGTAGATTTTATTATTAATCAATTGTATAATTTAACCTTAATTAGTCTCTTTTGTTATCATGTAACTTTTATTATAAATTTTCTTCTCTTTTGATATAGTTTTTTAGATGATTCCATCCTAGCATGGTGGAATCATATGATTCTCATGGGGATCTAACTTAGCCAAGCTAGAGGAAATCACAAGATTACATCTGCACATCATCACATACCATTTCAGGGAGGTATGTCATTGTAGTGATCTTTCAATGTTTAACAAATATCCAGCCAAACCATTTTTTTCATTTTATAATACCCAATTTAAGGGTTTCCGGTAACCCAAACATCCCTCCAAACTACACAGTCAAACAGGCACAACATCCCACTTTCAAAGTAAAAAATCAACATTCAAAAACTCACCATTCCCCACCTCGATCCACGAACCCACGCTGCAGCCTCGAAGCACAGGACCCCTCAAAACCTGCAACACCTCGAACCACGGTCAGCTTCGAAACCACCGAGACGACTGGAGAATCCGCAACGAACCACCGACGAGCTTCACCAGCGTTCCTCATCACCGTCACAGAGGAAGAACATCACACAAATTGATATCCAAAAATCACCGTCGACCCAATCCGAAGCGGCCACCGCTCATCTAACCGCGCACGCGCCACCTTCAACGCTAAATCCAACCTTATGCCGCCGGTGAGACCCCGGACCAGCCACCGTCAATCAGCATCGAATCGACAATCGCACACCACCTTCACCGAAATTCCTCGCCGTTGCCACCATCAACCACCACCAGCACAGAAACCGGATGGAATCCCCATTTTCAAAACAAGAATCAAACAGAGCATTGAAAATCAACCGAGAAAACCCCACTGCAGCCACCCCAACCGCCGAAGAAACCCTCGCAGATCCTCAGAGTACTCAGCCGCCGCACATCAGGAGACGACCTCCACATGCTGAGAGACCGCCGCATGACAAAAACTCAGAACCGGGAGAAAACCCTCAAACACTCTGTAGAGTATGCCATTGAACAAACCGGTCTTACGCCCATGGGTCAGACCAGCAGAGTCGAAGCCCAAAGCGTTCGGCCATAGTAAGGAGGACGAATCCCAAGACCATCACGGAGAACACCCGAGGTATCCGAAGAAGTTCCACCACAGGGATGAGGTGACAGTAAGAAAATCCAAGCACTGCCAGCTTCAAACAGAATCGCTACGAGAAAATAATCAACACTAGAAACAATCAAGGAAAACAAGAAACGAGAAAGAAACCCCTCCCCCCTGGGCCACTCCAGATCCGTCGTCAACCTTAATGAAAAGATCACCTCCGCACAATCCGAGCCCACATCGATGAAATCGTCGCGCCGAGCCAACCAATCCGCAGGGAGGAGACGATTCAACGAGAGTCGAACCAAGGCAAGATGGCCAGAGAGGGGAGGAGTGGGCGTACAGGGGAGAAACCCTAGCTGCCGCGGGAGAGAAAGAGAAGTTTCTCCGAGGCTAGGTGAAATTCTAGGTATTTTACCCTTTTACAAATATCAATTGAGGTTTTTTAATGTAATTGGTTATTGAATTAGAATGTGATGATACCAGGAGTTTGTAATGGACCTCCCATGTGAATTTGGTCATGGTTCGTGTGCAGTGATATGACCCAATAACTAATTAGGAAATTATTTTTAATGGTATTAAATTTAAATTTAATTGTGATTTATTTAAATTTATTTTTTCGTTTAACTTTATATTTTGGATCATGTGTAAACATTTATAGCTATATATTTTTTTAAATGTTAGTTATTTTTTATTCATGTATCCTTTATAAATATACTCTCTTAGGATTTATGTCATTGTAAAAATCCATAAGTGTCCCATTTAAAATAATTCATGTGTTTTGAAATATTTCTTAAAAAATTATATGTGTTCAATATATCATTTTTTTGTTTTAAATAGATTTAAAATGATTTAAACTCTTGTAATGAAATTATATTGCATTATAATTGTTTTTTAACTCACCAAATTGGATTTCATAAAGGGATGTGAATGTTTTGAAAGCGTATTTATTGCTGGTTTCATTTTAAAAAGGGCTGTGTGAAGTTTTAAGTGAAAATTTGTAAAATATAGAGGATTTGCACTCATTTTAACTGATTAAGACTTCTGGGTCATGAATTTTCCTTGAATTATTTAAATAAAAGGATTTGTGGTTTTTGAAAGAGTTCTTGGAATTTATTGGTTTATTTTAAAAATGTTGTGTTATTTTATGGAAGAATTTGTGTAAATGGTTGGATTTTTAAATGGGATTTAAAGTGTGATTTTAAAAATAGTTTTCAAAGGACATCTAAAATGTATTTTTTCCATAATATTTTAAGTGTATGTTTTTATAGAATTAGGAAAGTTGTTACATTATATAGGGACGAAAATTGTGTTGATAATAACAACATGAAAAGGGTATGTCAATAAATCTATCCAACCCATAGGATATCCATCATAACCTCACTCCCAAAAAAAGGTGAATCAATGTTTAACCACATTGAAAATCTAATACCTACTTTGCATTGAACATCACATGAATGGTTTAAATTAGGGGAGTCCTCTATAATTATATCTTATTTCTGATTTGGTGTTTGATTAAAAGGGGATGAGTCTCAGGAACAAAAATCTAATAATAACTATCATTCAAATGTCATGTTACCATTATTTGAAAGGCCTATTTTGTATATTGTTTCAGTAAAATATTAATATTTCCAAATAAAATAGTATGGATATGAATAAATATTGAATGGATTCCAATCATATGAAAAAAGAGTACGAATATGCAGTGAAAGAGTTAATCAAGTTTTCTAAAGATCGTGTACATGACCCCTATCAAATCCTTTTTCTATTTTTACACTGTTATTATTCAAGACTAATAGTCCATAAGAATTGGAAGAACACTTGATCTATCATGGAATAAATAAATTTTATAAATGTTCAAATAAATAGGGGGAAAAGTGAATATAACTAGTGGCTAGTATAACACTGCATTTTATTGATCATCTAAAATAGTTACACATGTGTAAAATTAAAACAACGTATCAAGTAAGTGATTACAGATGTGTATGATGATGAATATTATATTAAAAAAATTGAAATGATTGTTGAATATAAACTTTGTGATTGTCAAAAAATGTTTGAGAATTTAAAGAGTTGTGTAAAGATGACATTGTTTGTTGGTTGCACTAAATGTATAACACTGTCAGCTGTAATGAAGCTGTATAATATGAAAGTAGGCAATAGATTTATTGAAACTAGTTTTAAGGAACTACTTTATCTCTTGAATTACATTTATCCAGAAGATAATTATCTCCCTAGCTGAACATATGATGCCAAATGAATGGTACACTTGATGGGTAGGATCTCTATAAAAATACACGCCTACCCAAATGACTGTATAATATTTCAAAAGGACCAAAAATCACTTATATAATTCCCAATGTGTTGTTCTTATCAATACAAGAAAGATGAATCTTGTACTGAAAAAATTGTATGGTAATTTCCACTCATTCTATGGTTTGGGTTCCTATATGTAATTGAGAGGATTATAAGGAAATTTACGTGGCATGCTTATATAAGAAATAAAGATGGGAAATTATGTCACCCGATAGACTCTTCTTATTGAGAGAAAATTGATCATTAGTATCCTGGATTTGAAAATGAGTAATGAAACCTTCATTTTGTGTTATCTACAGATGGAGTGAATCCTTTTAGTTTTCAAAGAAGCACTCACAGTACATTGCTAAATATGTTGGTAAATTATAACTTTACATCGTGGTTATGCATGAAATGAAAATACATCATGTTATCTATGCTTATATTAAGACCAAAACAAACAGCTAATGATATTGATGTTAATTTGGCTCTATTTATCGAGGATTTGAAATTGTTATGGGATTCAGGTGTTACATTGTATGATACTTATAAAATTGAAGATTTCACATTGAGATCCATATTTTACAAGATGATAAATGACTATCCTACTTATATAAATTTTCTAGGATATAGCATTAAAGTAACTCAAAGGTGTCCCATTTGCGAACAATCTATATAGTAAATTAGGTTGAAACATTCATCCAAAACTGTGTTTCTAGGACATAACAGATTTATACCCCGATGACATAAGTAGTGATCTTGGATGACATCATTCAGTGGAAGTTCAAAAGAACATACAAAACTATCTCAACTAACAGGTGATCAACTATTTGAGAAAGTAAAAGATGTTGAAAATTGTTTTAGTAAATCATTGTCAAAAAACATTATGAAAACCTATTGGAAAAATAGATTAGTTTTTTTTTGAATTACCATACTGGAATGTTCTGTATGTCAGAAATTATCTTGATGTTATTCATGTTGAAAAAAATGTATGTTATAGTTTCCTCGTCATGTTTCTAAATGCACCCAGTAAAACAAAGGATATAATTAAGGCTAGGTTGGACATTGTTGACAAGGGAATAAGAGAAGATTTTTCATTAATGAAGGTTGAACATGAACTTTTCTTCCTCCAAGTGCTTACAATATTTCCAAGTAGGATAGATTCCAGTTTTCAAATTATTGAATGATGTAAAGGTTCCAGAGGGATATTCATCGAATATTAAGAATATCATGTCAATTATCAATTTAATTTTAAAGGGTCCGAAATCACATGACTCCCATGTTTTGATGCAAGATCTAATTTCTATATCTTTAGGTTGCATTTTGTCCAATAATTTCCATCATACATTAACCAAGCTCTATTTCTTCTTCAAATCTATATGTAGCAAAGATATAGACCTAGAAAAATTACTAACTATAGAAAGAGAAATTGGAATCATATTATGCCAGTTGGAAATGTTATTCCCACTAGAATTATTTTATATGATGGTTCATTTGACAGTTTACTTGGTGAGGGAGATTCGACTATGTGGTCTTGTACACTATATATGGATGTACCCCATTAAATGGTATATGAAGATTTTGAAAGAGTATGTCAAAAATTGATATCAGCCATATGGTTGTGTTGAGAAGTGATATATTGTTGAGGAAGCCATTTAATTATGTACTTAATACCTATCTGGTGTGGAAATAATTGGTCAACCAAAATCTTATCACACCAGGAGACTTAAAGGTAGAGTAATTTATGGAAGATATGTTTTCACAATCTATATTAAAAATAAAGATTAGTCCCACCTTTATGTTTTGCATAAAATTTTAGAGGCTTCCCCATATGTCAAAACCCATAATAAAATTACTAGTAATTTTAATCCATCAATGGAAGTAATATGGATTGAAAATACACATAATACACATAATTCACATTTTATAGGATGTTTTCAGGACTATATTTTTAAGGGGTCATATGAAAATATAAATTCAATTTCAGAATGACTTCAATGGATAGCCAGAGGACCAAGTGTCAATGTATTACCTTACAATAGTTATATAATTAATGGTTATATGTTCTATACAAATGAACATGATGGAAATTAAACATCGGATGACCCTTTCATTAGGACGTTGTAATCATTTTGTAGTGGTCCCAATATAGAAAACATTTTTTATACTAGAGGAGACCACAATTAATGGATTTGGATAGTTGATAGAGGGTAAAAATCTATTAATTCTTTAAAAAAAAGTGTTCAATAATCAGGTTATATATATTTTTAATATACATTATACTACCTAATGTAAATGTATATTTGTTTCTTCCTTCATGTAGTCTAAATTTAATGTTAAACCACTTATGCAAAAAATGATTTCTACATGTGTTGGTGCTCCCAATATTAAGGAAAAATAACTCTCTCAACATGTTGTTACTCGCACTTTATAGGAACCATAACCTTTTGCATGTGTTGGTGCTCCAAATCCCGAAGAACAAAAGGTTTATAAACCTATTTCTTCTCCCAGTGCAGAGGTATAATGACCATATGCACATGTTGATGGTATCGTTGTAGAGTAACAACATATTGATGATGTTGAATCTGAGGAAATGGTATGTGATGAAGGAATGGTAAAGAAGAAAAAATAGGAGTGACGTAGTTTGACAGTGTAAGCAAAAATCATTAAGGAGAAAATAAAATTCATCAAATATGATGTCAGATAGAATGTGTGGGGACAACTTGTTAACCACAACAAGGTGATGTTCAGTAGTTACATTGGAATCATCACTCGAAAATGTGTGCTAATTGATGTATATTCATGGCACCCTGTTGTGCCTACACTTAAGAAACTGATGTGGGATGATATTATAGTAACATTATGATATCATATCTTTATTTTATTAAAAAAATAAAATAATGAAAAAATGACTTAATCTTCATCATCCCTTGCAGAGTGAATTTATAGTTGATGAATCCCATAAGAAATATTTATTAATGTTTTCTCGAAGGATTCACAGAGTCTTTCACACAATTATAACGAGACATAATCTTAAATATGCAGAAGGGAAAATAAACCTACACCCACCTCTTATGTATGAACACCTGATAACCCAAGAATCTTGGGATGTGTTTAATATCTGTCATGAAGATGTGTATTTTTAGGTAAATTGTGGCTAGTAATACATTGTTTGACTATATGTGTATTCATCACTTTGATTGAAAATTTTTTATTTATGAAACAACAAGTGAGTTCTGAAAATAAGGAACGGTCAGAAAAACCAATGTACCCCTACCGTAAATCAAGGATGGGGTACGCTTCACTTGAAAAAATGGTATGTTTTTTAAATATATCATAATAATTTTATGTGACATGAAACAAAAACATAATTATGTTCCTCAATTTATATGAAAATTGATGACTCCAAATCCAAAGCCACTTCCATCCCTGTCCTTGTGCTATGGAAGGAGGCATGTGTAAACAAATATGGGTTAACCAATAAATGAAAACACAAAAAACGTGTGAAAAACATGTCTAAGTATGACATAATAATAAAAATTCTTTAAATCTCTATTACATAACAATGATTACTTATTTTCCTATATTTTGTATCTAACATAGTCACAAGAATTAGAAAAACCTGTATCGAATGGACACCTACTATCGGTGGCCTTTAAGTGGCTAGAACAATATGGCCACGTTAGAGCTGTATTTTTGGGGTGAAACCCCGGACATATTTTGAGAAAAAAAAACAGGAGTTGGATAAAGAAAAATAAATTAAATATATGAAATAAAGACTAGCTACCCTTGAAGAACAATTCAAATGGGAGAGATAGATGCAATAAAATTATATGAGTGGGGAAGAAAAAAGAAGAAACAACTCAAGAACAATCATTGTGTGAAGATCCCCCCCACCCCCACTAGTATTAAGGCGATCCATTCCCCTCAAAGAGCTATCGTAGCCTAGTTAATCAATATTCTAAAAAGTGTTTATATGAAATGTGAATCAGAAAGACATTGATACCTTTTTGGTACTAATATTCTATTGGGTGAAAATGACTATGATTTATATATCTCAACACCCATCCATCACCTTGTAGAGAGGGATATGGAGTTCAATATCCAAGATGATAGTATACACAATAAGCCACTTCCAATAGGTCATTTGAGAGTGGTGATTAACATATATCATGAGCCAAGCACCGAGATACCTGTTCAACATGATGATGACAATATTCATATGGTTGACCAAGCTACTGGAACATTCATTACATGGACTTCCTATCTTGTAAAAAAACATGTCAACAAGGAGGTATTAATTATAAATTTATTTTTCAAGACAAACCTTTTAAATTTAATGAAAAAAGGTATGTACTTATGAATGTTATTATAGACTGACAAAAGGAAGGGGTGAAATGAAAGACCAACTCAAAACCTTCAAAAAATTGACTAACCTATTGAAAAGATCTACTAAAATCACCTTTTCTATTCCCATTCCATATGCACATTTACTAACATTGAAGGTTCATGTGGATATATTGTTACAAAATGGTAGTAGTCACATAGATGATTTTGAAGAAAATATGTACATAGAGGAAGGTAATGACTACATTGGTGTTGAGAATTTAAATGAAATCCTTGACTATGATTGGTTAGGCACATCAGCTGTAAATTTATACATTGGGTATGTTTTTATCATTTGATTTTCAAAAGCCAATATACTATGTTAATTATGAGTAAATACATTTCCTATTTTGGTAGGCATATGTATCAACACCAATTGAAGCGATTTTCCAATTAAATTTTTTTTGACTCGTTAGTCCTCACGAAACCTCAATAGAAAAAAATAGAATCCAATGAAATGGATGAAATAGTGTCACACTTGGTCAAATAATTTGAAAGAAAAATATTGGAAGATAGACTCTTCTTAATTCCAACGATGCAGGGGTAAAACTATATAATTTAATCATATCACATATATTTTCATTTATTTTATTACTTATTCCTTTTTGTGTTTTAGGAAACATTTGATGCTAATTGCGGTCAATTTATATACTTCAAATATTTATTTCTTTGTTTCACTGTATAGATGACTAACAAATAGACAACATGTGATGGAGTTTTTTGATAATTAATACACTACATACGACATTTTATAACTAAAATTCAAGTTATATAATTTGTATTAATTTTTTATTAGGTTTATGTTTTGATAGGGTGGTGCATCAATATGGAGACAAACAAGGAATGAGGTCAGGGGATAAACACAAGGAAACTGAAAAGTTCTACAACTAGACAAGTATTATGGTATATATAATAATATTTCTCTATCCAAACACATATCAAAAAATAATAATTATTTTTCTCAATTTTTCTATAGTTTTTGAAAAAAACAAATAGAAAAGATTATAGTTGTTGTGTTTATAAATTGACGAGATAGATCATATTCTATTAACAAACTAGAATCCCCTAAGATGTATTTTCTAAGATAATTACTATTTCATTTAAAATATTTATTAATCCTTTGTATATTTATATTTTTATTGTACGAATATTACTATCAAAAAGAAAAATATTTAAAAGATGATATAGAATTTCTTAGAAACTAATGGGCAACATACCTGATGATATAATATACACAAATAACATGAAGATGTGAATTCAATTGAAATAATGGATTATTTCACATTTATGTTTTATTTATTTTTAGTATTACTCACATAAGAATTGTTTTCTTATATAGGTGGATTCCTTTGTTTGAGTTGGGGTGGTTTGCTCAAAGATTCTCATGCTTGTGAGAGATTGAGCTTCGAGGACAACACTGAGATAATGGAAACAAAGAAATGGGCCAAGAATTTATAAAACCATTGTTGAAATTTGAATTCCTACTAAATATTTAATTAATTTTTTTTATCATTTTATCAACTATTATTATGTTAATTTCTTTATCATTTTTCTTTGATACTTAGTTTTTTCACAGATATTTATGCTTTCCATTGCTTCTCTTTGTTGAGTTGTAAACACTGCATAGAGTTGATGTTATTTAGTACAAAAACCTTTATCATTGAAATCCAGATGGGTGGAGGAATTTCATTTGATCATTGCGGTGACTAATCCTGATATAATGGGAACATTAGCTTCCTCCACTATCCTAGTTTTCAAAAATAATAATGGTTTTTAGCTAAGAACATTGAGTCAATATGTAGTATAGAAACACAACAGGAAAACAGGCATTTCGCGGCGGTTTTAAAAACCACCGCGAAATAGCTTTCAGGCTGGTATTTCGCAGCGGTTTTTAAAACCACCGCGAAATGTGTAATTTTTTTTGAGGAATAGTGGAGGTTCTTTAAAAAACTGCCATGAAATAGCGGCGGTTTGGGTCAAACAGCCGCGAAATGAAAAGAAAAAAATAAAAAAACATGAGTAACCCTGAAATCACTAAAACGACTATAACTTTTGATCCGGGCGTCCGTTAGAGCGCCCGAACAGTCAAATCGAAGCTCATGAAGAGATCTAGAGGCACGTGTAATCCAAACCGCGAGATGGTCTAAGATGCAGAAGATATGAGAGTTATAAAAATTTGAAAAAAGTTCACCAACTTCAAACGGCCATAACTTTCGCTCCGGGTGTCCGTTTGGGCTCTACCACATATCAAATCAAAGCCAGCGAAGAGATCTACGCACCAAATCAATAGAAGCGAGATTTTGTCATGTTTTTCCACCCCAAAACCCCTCCAAAGGCCTACAAAACCCTATTTCTGTCACCAGTGTCCTGTCAAACTTGTCTTCAAACGGACTTAATTTTCGATCTGCGTGTCAGTTCGGACTCCTCCGCCTTCCAGATCGTAGTTCATTCCATGAGCTTCAGTTTGACTAGTCGTGGAACCCACATGGACTTCTGGATCATAAGTTATGGCCTTTTAGTGGGTATCGGGTTTGTTATGTTTTTCGATGCCTCGTTTCTAGCACCCGTTCCCCGTCAGTTTTTTAAAATGGCCGTAACTTTTGATCCGCTGATCCATTCGACCTCTTTCACCTATCAGCTCGAAGATCGTTTTAGGATATTTGATTTGACTGGTCTTGGATCTGGAACGGACTCTCAGATCATAATTTATCTTTGTTACTACGAGTCCAATGTTTTTGTCACTTTATGACCGTTTTGACGGGTTTTAATGATTGCCCCATTTATTACTGTTTATTTGGATTTCCATGACTTGTTCTCTTTATCAATGATTTTTTGTGGGTTATTATGTTGATTATGTTGAAATTTTAAGGGGTTTTCTAGAGTTTTCATGAGTTTTCATGCATTCTCATGCTTTCTAATGCTTCCTCCTTCATGCTTCTCCATTTGTTTTCATGTGTTTTCATAAATTTTCATCCCTTATCACGCCTTTTCGTACTTTTTCATGTGTTTCATTTATTATTTATTATTTATTATTTATAATATACTTTAATTTATTTATTATATATTATTTTTTAGTGGTTATTTATTATTTATTATTTATTATTTATTATTTATTATTTATTATTTATTAATTATTATATATTATTTATTATTTATTATTTATATTTTATTATTTATTAGTTATTATTATTATTAATAATTTTTGTTACTCATTATTTCTTATTTCTTATTTATTATTTATTATATATTATATATTATATATTATTACTAATAAAAATATTTTATTTGTTATATATTATATATTATTATTTATTTATTATTATTTATTGTTTATTATTTATTAATTATTTTTTATTTTTTATTTTTTATTTTTTATTATTTTTTATTTTTTATTTTTTATTATTTATTTATTATTTATTATTTATTTATTTATAATTATTAATTATATGTTATTTATAATAATAATAATAATTATTTAATATTTAATATTTATTTTTTATTATTATTTATTATTATTATTTCTTATTTATTATTTATTAGTTATTATTTATTATTTATTATTTATTTTTATTATTTATTATTTATTATATATGTATTATTATCTATTATTAATTGTTGTTTATTATTTATTATTTATTATTATATATTTAATTAGTTATAATTATTAATTGTGTGTTACTTATTTTTATTATTATTTATTATTTATTGTTTATTATTATTATTTATTATTATTATTTATTATATATGTATTATTATCTATTATTAATTGTTTTTTATTATTTATTATTTATTATTTTTGTTATTTGTTATTTGTTATTATTTATTGTTCGTTATTTATTATTTATTATTATTTATTATTATTTATTATTATTTTTTATTATTTATTTTTTATTTTTTATTTTTTTATTATTTATTATTTATTTTTTATTTTTTATTTTTTATTTTTTATTTTTTATTTTTTATTATTTAGTTTTTAGTTTTTTTTATTTATATTTTATTATTTTTTATTTTTTTTATTTTTTATTTTTTATTTTTTATTTTTTATTTTTTATTTTATTTTTTTATTTTTTTTATTTTTTATTTTTTATTTTTTATTTTTTATTTTTTATTTTTTATTATTTATTATTATTTATTATTTATTATTTATTATTATTATTATTTATTTATTATTTATTATTTATTATTATTTTATATAATTTATTATTTCTTATTTATTATTATTTGTTATTTATTATTTATTATTTATTATTTATTATTTATTATTTATTATTTATTATTTATTCTTTATTCTTTATTCTTTATTCTTTATTCTTTATTCTTTATTCTTTTAATTACTTAATTTTATTATTTTGTTATTTTATTTTCATAATTTTATAATTTATGTAAATATTATTTGAATTTATTTGTTATTTATTATAATAAACAGGAAATAATAATAAATAACTAATAAATCAATAATTATTAATTATTAATTATTGATTATTGCTTATAGTTTAATTATTATTGAGTGTATAGTTATTAGTTATGTATTATTTGTTTTTTCAATTATTATATATAAGTATATTAAATTCTGTTTATTAACCACATGACGAGCTTGGTGGAGTGGTAAATTCTTTGAAAAATATGCAAGAGGTTAGGGGTTCAAATCTCACCAAACGCAGTATTTCTTTATATTGTAAGGGCATGTGCATGGGCATGTGCATCAGCATTTGCATTGGCATGTGCATGGGCATGAGCATACAAGCATGGATAAAGTAAATAAAATAAATACGAAATAAATAAATAAAATACGAATAAATAAATAAAATAAATACGAAATAAATAAAACAAATAAATCAAATAAGTAAAATAAATCAAATAAATCAAATAAATGAAAAAATAAAAAATAAAAAATAAATAAATAATAAATAAATAATAAAAAATAATAAATAAATAAATAAATAAAAAATAAAAAATAAAAAATAAAAAATAAAAATAAAAAAAAAATAAAATAAAAAACTGCCGCTAAAAAACCGCCACGAAACGTTCTATGATGGTTTTCAAAACCGCCGCGAATAGTTTCCCAACGCACGATTTAGCAGCGGTTTTTCAAAACCGCCGCCAATCGATTTAGCAGCAGTTTAAACCGCCGCGAAACGAAAAAAAACCGCCTCTAAATCATGATTTTCCGTCCTGAAAGTTTGATAAATAAAAAAATGGAAATTGTGATAAAATTGGAAGTTAAAGTTTTTTTAAGACTTTGGGATGTGTAGGAATAATCCACAATTCGATCTGACACATGGTGTGATAGGTATGACTCTAAGTTCTTCTTTCTATTTAAAATCAACAAAAAGTTTAGTAAAAAACACAACTGACATACTCAAAACTAAGAAAACCTATTCATATGGTATTGATAATTTAGGAAAACCTTCCATACATCATTTTTGACATGTAGGAATCTATCAAACCTCAATCTGATACATGATGTGCTTGGTATGACTCAATGTGTCTCTTTTTATTTAAAAATTGACATTAATTTTTGTAAAAAGAACAAACGACATACTGAAAACTAAGAAACTAATTTTTTTTTGTTTTGATACTTAATTAAAATGATCTATAAGTCATTTTTGACATGTATGAGTCAACATCCCCTCAATATGATGCACAATGTGACCGATATGACTAAAAGTGTGTCTACTTATTTAAAATTAACATTAGTTTTAGTAAAAAGAACAAGTGACATATGGAAAACCAAGAAAACTCATTCAAGTTGTTTTGATGAATTAGGAAAATGATCCATAATTCATTTATGATGTGTAAGAATCAATTGCACCTCAATCGGATGCACGGTGTGTCCGTTATAACTCTAAGTGTGTCTATTTATTTAAAATTAACATTAATTTTAGTAAAAAGAACAAGTGACATACTGAAAACTGAGAAAACAAATTCGTATTGTTTTGATAATTTAGTAAAATGATCCAAATGTCGTTTTGGATGTGTAGTAATCAACCACACATCAATATGATGCACGATGTGACTGGTATAATTCCAAGTGTTTCTATTTATTTTCAATTTACATTAATTTCTATAAAAAGAACAAGTAACACACTGAAAACCAAGAAAACACATTTAGATTTTTTTGATACTATAGGGAAATGATCCATAATTCACTTTTGATGTGTAATAATCAAGTAAACATCAATCATATGCACTATGTGACCGCTATAACTCTAATTGTGTCTTCTTATTTAAAATTGAATTTATTTTTAGTAAAAAGAACAAGTGTTGTACTGGAATATGATAAAATAAATTCATATTGTTTTAATAAATTAGGACAATGATCCATAAATCATTTGAGACATGTAGGAATCAACATCACCTCAATATGATGCATGGTATGACATGTATAATTCCAAGTGTGTCTATTTATTTATAATTGACATTAATTTTAATAAAAAGAACAAGTGACATACGAAAAATCAAGAAAACCCATCTAGATTGTTTTGATACTTTATAAAAACGATCCATGAGTCATTTTCAATGTGTAGGAATCAATCACACCTCGATCTAATGAAGGTTGTGGCCAGTATGACTAAAAGTGTCTCTTGTTATTTTTAAATTGACATTTTAGTTCAAAATGTGTCACTCAATGAAAACCAAGAAAACATGCTCTGATTTTCTTGATAATTTCGGACAATGATTCATAAGTCATTTCTGATGTGTATGAAGTATTTTCACATCAAACTGATACACGATGTGGCCAGTTTGACTCAAAATGTGTGTTTCCAGTTTGGAATGACATTTTAGTAAAAAACACAACTAGCATAATGAAAACTGAGGAAACACATTCATATTGTTTTGATATTTTAGGAAAATTATCTATAAGTCATTATGGACATGTAAGAATCAGGTTAACCTCGATATGATTCATGGTGTGGCTAGTATAACTCACAGTGTCTCTTTTTATTTGAAATCGAAATTAATTTTACTAAAAAGAGCACGTGACATACTGAAAACCAAGAAATCACATTCAGATTGTTTTGATGATTTTTTCCAATGAACCTTGAATCATTTTTGACATGTATGAGTCAATCACACCTCAATCTGACGCACAGTCAGACCTCTATGACTCAAAGTTTGTCTTTTTATTTAAAATTGACATCAATTTAAATAAAAAGAATAAGAGACATACTGAAAACCAATCAAATGCATTCAGATTGTTTTGATACTTTAAGATAATTATCCTTGATGCATTTTTGACGTGTAGGAATCAAAAACACCTCAATCTGATCATAGTGTGACCAAAATGACTAAAAGTGTCTGTTATGAGTTTCAAATGGATATTTCAGTACAAAACATGTCACTCACTAAAAACCAAGAAATCATGATCCGGTTGTTTGGATAATTTACAAAAATGATTCACAAGTCATTTGTGATGTGTACAATGTAGTCTCACTATAAACAGATGCACAATGTGACCAGTATGACTCAAAATACATGTTTCTTGTTTGAAATGGAAATTTAGAAGAAAAAAACAAAATTGTCATATAGAAAACTAAGAGTGTGAATTTCTATTGGTTTGATACTTTAGTAAAATGATCCATCAGTGATTTATGATGTGTAGGAATCATCCTCACCTCAATCAGACGCACGATGTGACTGGTGTAACTCTAAATGCTTCATTATTTAAAATTGAAATTATTTTAGTAAAAGAACATGTGACATACTCAAAACTGAGAAAAAAAATTCATATTTGTTTTGATATTTTTATGAAAATGGTCCATAACTCGTTTTTCAAATTTAAGAATCAACCCCACCTCAATATGAAACTTTATGTGACCGGTATAACTCAGAATGTGTCTTTTTTATTAAAAATTAACATTTTATTATGTTATTCTTTCATATTAATGTTTAATTTATTTATTTATAGTATTACTAACATTATTTTTTTTCTTATATAAGAATAATATTTTTCTCGAGTTGAAATGATTTGTTCTACCATTGATACTCTGGGCGGGCATTTTTGAGATGGGATCACAGATGTCAAAAGTTGAAACACTAATTTTTTTAAATGTCTGTTGGATAATTGTAAATGTAATTATATAAAAAATCATTTGAAATGTATATAGAATTGTTTTTCCCTATATACCATGGGATTACATTTTTTGTATTCATAATGTCAACTAAATGTCAATAACATTGTTTGAAATTACAAGTTTTTTTGGGTGAGTTCACCACTACAAATAGAACTTTTAAAAGCGTTGAGAACTGCCATTAAGAGTGCTAGAAAAGCATTGTTAATCGTGGTGAAGATAAAGGGGGGGTACCCTTTAACCGTGCTAAAAAAGTGCTGATAATGGTCCCCATTTATTGGCGTGTTTTTCACCTGGATTAAGTATGCATTTATCAGTGATTTTCATAGTGCTGATAAAGGCCCACTTTATCATCTCTATTTTGAGTGCTGGTAAAGGACACCTTTATCAGTGTTATTTTGAGCGTAGGTAAAGTTTTCCTTTATCAGTTCTATTTTGAGCGCTGATAAAGGCATCTTTTATCAACTCTCAATTAGAGTTGATAAAGGCCAAGTTGACAGAGCAAACCTAGCACCTGCACAAAACCAGCACAGCTAACCCAGCACCTGCACACAAAATAGCTAAAAAACAAAACCTACACACAAACAAAGAATAGAAGAAAAAAATTGTGCACATAAGAGTTCCGTAAACAATGTTATATACATTTACTTGAAATCATGAATACAAAAAAAACACTGTTATATACATTTCAAATAATGGTTTATAGGTTAATAATTATAATTATCCAACAAATAGCTAAAAACATTAATGTTTCATAATCTTTACATCTGTGATCCCCTCTCAAAAATTTTCATCCATGGTATTAGTTACCGAACAAAGAATCCGAATTCAGGAAAAAAATCCACTTATATAAGAAAACCAATATTTTGTTAGTAAAAAATAATTAAATAAATTAAACATTAATATGAAAGAATGCATTAATAAAATGTAAATTTTTAATAAAAATACACATTTATGTAGGTAGGGGGCTATAATACTGGATGATACTTGATAACTAACCTTGATATGGGTAGGTAAGCAGCCATGATAAGCAACTAGAGTAATGAAAATGAAAAAAATTCCACAAAAGACAACAATTAATGACTTTGAGAGGTTTCTTCATGTATGGACTTGCCCACTTTCTCTTATTATTCCCCTTATAAGAAGAAACATCAAAACATAACTCGAGGTCCCAAAGGTGGTGCTGATGGAGGCACAAATGGTATTTCATTTGGATTAGAATCAACTATATTCATGAGCTCCATTTGACTTGGACATCCCTAATAATCATCCTCTCAGTCACTTTTTGAACCAACTTTTGCCAACATGTCCCTGGGAAAGTAAACTAGAGAGGTGGGAGGTGACCAAATTTTACCGGCCTCTTGAAATATCCAAGATAAAAAGAAATATCACCATAGTCCTAATAATATCAAAGAATATATGAAAGTGATGATAAAACTTATCTTACCTCTTCACTAGATCCATCTGAGTCTCCCTTATCTTTACTAGTTACCATTGTGCTAGGAATTGTCATTCTCTAAGCTAGGAGTGTTTAATGGTCTTATCTTTTAACAGAATGAATAACCACACTAAGTTATTGGAGAAGTGATTTTACTTCAGTGGGGTGTTGTTCATAGAAGATTCCTTTGGGAGCGATCACACTCCCAAATCCCTCTAACTCTATTTCCACTTGACACAACACTCCCCAGACCTCTATGGTCAATGTTTTCCTCCTCTAGTTTCCCTAGTATTGGAATGCGATGGAAAACACCACCATAATTAGATAATATCCCCCACTGACTGGAACTTTTTTCATGGTAACCCCATACATTGTTAGAAAATCCATTGGCACCCTCATTATTGATAGTGTTGGATCTAAGTGCCTTATTTTCTTCTAAGACATATAGAGAATTGTGGGTCTTCTAGAAGATGTTTTTTTTGTCTGGAATCTAGATTTTGGATGATTCTAGATCCCATATGTCCTCCTCCTCATCGACTATTAGAAGATCTATGTGCTTTGTCACCAATGGAGACAACTGACCAATAGGGTATGATTGGACAAAGGTGTCGACATAAGACCTATAGAGGCCAAAACCAACACTTTCTAGAGGGAAGGTCACCTGAACCTAAGTTTCCTATCAGGTGAACATTATCCATGATTTTTGAGCCACCATGGGATGAATTTCTGAATGGATGTGGGGAGGAGTGGGAAATTTTATCTGAATGAATTGAACTATCTCCCAAAGTGGTATGATGCATACAACTCGTAGAATATCTTTCAGTTAATCCAAGTGGATAAAATACCCTAACATATGGCTAAAAGATATTCTTAGGCTACAAGATCACCCTTCAAATTATTGGTAATTTCATAGGTTGGTGCTCCATATCATAAAAACCTGATCATACCGGTTCACTTTTCTATTGATCTCTTAGTTCTTTAGTGTGATTAGCCAAACCCCACTGATACTTTATAGAAATTTCCTGAATTGGTAACTTGGGATGTCATGAGTATTAAGTAACTCATATCCACAAATGTAGTCCCCTATCCAAAACCACTACAGTTGGAAGGGTCTGAATATTTTGAATGGGGCATACCCCTATAGATGTGGTGAAGTTGGCAATATAAATTAGACAACATGGGAAAAACAAGATGATAATCGTACAACCTAAAATCACATCTACCATCATTAAGGTAGAGACCATATATCCACCTTTTTTCTTCATTTTGAATAAGTACCCACTTATGTACATTGCTAAGAAGCTTTCTAGATGAAGAAGGTGATGGTCTTAGGAGGCAACTAACCATCCATAGTCACCGAATTGACAATCTTAAACTATTTTAATGTGATAACCCTCTTCCCCATAGGACTATCATGATGTCCAAGCCTTGGGATTCTTATTCAGACACTCATGTTGAGTCTTCTTGATGAACAAGTAAGCCCACTTCTTGAAGGGGATGTCAACCCACAGATATGGGTCCTTCCCAAGGGATTTTCTAGCCAAATTGATGAGATCCTTCATAATGGGAGGATTATATTCCATGTTATCCCGAGTATATGGGGGATTAATTTACTCATCATAATTTTCTCCTAAAATCATCACACCATAGATCATCTTAATCTCCCATATACTGATGTCGAACTCACCATACATAAAATGAAATGTGTTCATGTATTGATTCTATAAACTGAACAAGTCTACCATCAGAATTTTGTTGAAATAAGTAAAGGTTTGGTAATCCTAAATAGATTCATAAAATACTATCTTTTTCATCTCAACCACAAACTCAGTGGAAGTAAAATGAACCAAGAAGGGACAACCCTGATTCATCCCAAAGCTTCCACCTGATTGAATAACCCAACCAAATAACCACCCAAGCTCTAATTTGATATATAATTCTACATTTTTGATCTATAAATATGGGTTTTAAGCTCCAAATCATGTTAGAACCATTTAAAATAATTCCACATAGGCTTCAAAATCAAGTTCATGATTTGTTCAAAGTCTTGTGATAACATGACCATAATAAGATCATGTGATCAAATGAACCTGGTAGATTTATATGATTACACGACCCTTGATAATTTATGTGATCATATAAATAATACAAGAATACACAAATCATGGTTCAAGTGAATTACTTTGATTATGTGATTTGTTTATGTAATTTGTTTATGTGATTTGATCATGTGATGAGATCAAACGATCATTTCACATGATGAATTCTTACAATGGAGCTTATGTGACACGATCACATGAAGAGGCTTATGTAAAGTAAATCAAAAACCTAAGAGTTCTCATAGAACTATGAAATATTGAGTCATTAGTGAAAAATATTTCCCATTACTCTCTTATCTATAGGGATGTTCATAGAATACCAAGAGTATATTAGAATACTAAAAGAAAAATAGAAGCCCAAGGGAATCATTCAGGTATTCACTTCCTTATAAAAAAGTCCCTTTTTATTCTTCCATAATTTGTATGTGAGGTATTTATGCATCTGGGCATTGATGTGATGCATGTTCTATATGAGGTGAGTAGGCACCCATATTTTTATGGGCATGCGTATGTATATATGATTCAGGTTTATTTGATTAATTTTTGAGATGTAAGATCTATGGACAATGATTTTACTATGAAAACATCAAGATTACCTTTGTGATTGAGTAGAAATAGTATTGTTTCTCTTCCAACAAAGGCATGTCACATGGACAAAAATATTCTAAAACAAACTAACCCAGAAAAAAATAATGAAAATCAAATCAACATTTCTTTGTATAAGTTTTCATTAAAATAGACATATTATATCATAACACTACCTTTAAATCTTTACAAATAGTTTATTTAGTCAAAAAATAAGATAATAACAATACTAACTATTCTTTGTTCACTTTACTATTGTTGGTTCACTACCGCTTAGCATAACATCTAATTTGAACTTCTGATCTGGCGTCCCTATGATGCTCTCATCTAACACCATATCTATGATATGATCATTCAGTGTTCACATTTCCTTCTCTTCTTGCACCCATTTACCTAGAAAATGGGTGCAGTAAGAGAAGGAAAAGTGAATGCAAAATGATGATATCATAGAGATGGTGTTGCAAGAGAGCATCAAGGGGAGGCCAGATAGGAAGTTCAGATCAGATGCTATGCTAAGTGGTAGTTAACCAACAATAGTAAAGAATCCTTAGTTTTTTTATTAAATTTGTGAGTGGTGCACAACCAATATTCTTCGAACACACTCCATCAGTAGAAACAACTACATAAATGACCAAAATACTGAATATAAATGATCCATGACATAATAGTTTAGGTCTACTACTTTTGTAAACATGGAAACCTAAAGAACTAGTTCATAAGAGTCTCTCATTATGTTATGCTTTACTAGAAATACAAATCATTTCTAAAACCATTATTTAGAACCTAAGAATATAAAACATAATAAAGGGTGATTATTTTTTTTTAATAAAAGTGGTGACATGAGTTGGTCACCCAATTCATTCCCCAAGGGAATTTATTAAAAAAAAAAGTAGCAGTACAAACACGAGGTGCACTGAATTTACACCAGCTGGAATTTTGAAATTACAAACTAAGAAATTCGAAGGAAAATCTAGTAAAGTCATGAGTTGCACTGACCAAAGGGGACTCTACCATTTCATCTAGAAGGGATGACACTGGAATCTCAAATCAAGTCTATTTGTAACTAAACATCTGGAGTGTTGCTCGATGTTTCTTCTTTATAAATATGAGCTACTTATCTCAAACTTCTATAAAGTTGTGACTAATGGAAAAAATGAAACCTTAACAAGTCCTTGAGACACTGAACTAGCATTAAAAAAGAGAAAAATGGGAAAAATTTTGGATCAAAAAGCATTAGAGGGTGTCAAACAGCAGCACAAATTCATCTTCTAATAGAAGATCATGTAGCAGTTCAAAAATTCAGCAAAGAGAGTTATCTTTTTACTATAGAACCCAACATACAAACCTTCGTGAATCCAATATTCAAACAATAGTAACTAATAGAAGATTAAAATAAGTATACTAGAGCAAGGATCCGTCGAAGATAGTTGCATGTAGAAAATTGAAAAAACGGGTTGTACACATGAATTCACGATCAGATTCATATAAAATTAGGGTGTTTGCTTAGGCTCATGCACCAACCTCTTATTAAAAATTCTGCATCTAATATCAAGGTATGTCTCCACATAAATTTCTCTATTTTTGAGCCTTTGGTAGGCTATTTTATCTCGTTCTTCCATTTGAGATTCCAGATCTTCATTCAACTTTTCATTTGACCGAAATGTCTCCTCATCAGTTGAGTGAATCATCACAGCATGGGATTTAGAGGGTCTAGTTATTTTTTTCTTAGAGGTTTCTAAATAACGTGTGACAATTATTCATTCAAGCTGAGAGTAATCTCTTTGTTTTTTAGTTTTTCTAGGATTTGGAGTAATTAATCCATCAGCATCCACAATAGATTTTTTCCCTTTCTTGGACATTGAGTTTAGATATATTTCCTCAATCTGATTGGGATGATCATCATTTCTATGTGAGTGCTCACTAGAATCTGAGAGTTCACCTTGATCATTGGCTCATTCATCTTGTGATTCCAATTTATTACCCTGCTCCTCTATCAAAGGAGGTGGATCAGGGGAGTCACATGCAGCAAATAAGGAATCACTTCCCTTGGCTTCAGAAGGATGTTCCAAATTCACCACCTTGCGCACAAGAGTTTTCTCATTAGATGAAAGCATAGGTTGCCTGACAACTATTTGTCTAACTTTAAGCTCATCCTACTTTTCCTTCGCAACCCAAATAGCTTTGGCCTCAGGTCGTGCAATCTTGTGTCCGAAATACTTTGGAGAATGTCCTATCTTGAGGCATAAATGACAGTATTCAGGTAGTCTCTCATAAACAACCTCTTGAATGAAACCAAACTCTCCATTCTGAATCCACATTTGAGAATTCAGATTCTGAGAAACATTATCCTCAACATAGATCCTAGAAACTGATGTCCTTGAAATACTCTTCGTTGCAGAATCGAGATTCAATGGATAACCAATGAGCATGGAGATCAGGAACAGTGCAGGTTACTTGAACAGATGTAACAGGAGTCCAGGGAATCCAATCCAAACCAGAACGATATGAGATTCAACATTGGGATCGAAATATGGGGTCCATTTAAGGACATTCATAGAGTAACCCCCAAAGAACAAATAACGTCTCACCCATAAATTTACAAACATAATAACCACAGTCCTTTCTGTTTTTTTTTTGTTTTGGACACTGTAGAAACATCGAGAAAAATAAGTAATTTTTTTTATATGTGTTTGGATAGTGCAATATTATTATATATACTATGACATTTGTCCATTTATAGATCTTTTCGGGGTTCTTTTCTATAGGACCTAGATTCATTCCATGAAGTAGACAATATTGATACACTGCCCTATCATAACAGAATCCTCATTAAAATATAATATAAATTATATAACTAGATGTTTAGTTCTAAAATGTTGTATCTAGTGTATTACAAATTGACAAACACCATCATGCGTGGTTGTTTTGTTGCATATCCATGAATTGAATCCAAAAAATAAATCATTGGAGTATCCAAATTGATTGTAATCAGCAACCCATGCTGCTTAAAAACACAAAAAGGAATAAGTAATGAAAGAGATGAAAATATAGTTGATATGATTAAATTATAGAGTTTTACCCCCGCATCGTTGGTACTAAAAAAAGTCTTTAATCTGTAATTTTTTTCTTCAAACAATTCGAGCAGGGATGACATTATTTTAGCCTCTTTATCAAAATTTATTTCTTCTTTTGAAGAGGTGATATGTAACGAGTCCAATTTTTTGTTCATGGGGAAATCCCTTCAATTGTTTTTCATATATACACCAATTAAAAATAAGAAATGTATTTAGTCATAATTATTATAGTATATCAGCTTTTGTAAAATAAAATCATGAAAACATACCTCTTGTATACATTCACAACAGAGGTGCCTATCCATTCATACTTAAGGACTTCATTTACATTTTCAGCACTAATGAAATCTGATTTTCCTCTCCATACATTTTTTTTTTCAAAATCAGTTGTGTGAGTATTTTCATCTATAAACTTTGTATCCACATGATCCTACAATGATATTAAATGTGGATATAGAACATGCAGGTTGAAGGTTCTCTCAGTAGATCATTAGCTACGTTAATAGAAACTTTGACATGATTTGTTGGAAGCTCTCTATTGGGTATCATGTCATTCTGCATATTGAACACCATATCCCTCACTACAAAGAGATAGGTGGGAGTTGATAGATATATATCATAGTCATTTTCACCCTGCAGAATATTAGTATAAGAAAGGTATCACTGTCTATGTGATTCACATTTCATAGAAATAATTATTATAACATTGATTAACTTAGCTAAATCTGGTTTTTGAGGAGAATGACTCACCTCAAAGTGGGGGGGGGGGGGATCTTCACTTACGAGTTGTTGTTGAGTTGTTTATTCTATTTTCCTCCCCCCCCCATAAAACTTTCTATCATCTCTATTTGGTATTGTAATTATTCTTGAAACATAGATATTGTTTCTCTCATCTTTTTCATTTCCTCATTTTTATTCTCTACTTTTTTTTCTTTCTAAAAATATTTTTGGGGTTTCACCCTAAAACCCGTACCTCTTACACGACCATACAGTTCTGGCTGCTTCAAGGCCGTTGAAAATATGTCTTCATCTAGTGTGGGTGTTTTTGATTCATGTGACTATGTCAGATAAAAAATATAGGAAAATATGTATTCATTGTTATGTAATTGTGATTTAAAGAAAATAAAATTTATATTATGTCATACTTACACATGTTTCTCACACTTTTTGTGTGTTTTCATCTATCAGTATCCCCTATTTATTTACAAGAGCCTCCTTTAATATCACATGAAGTGGGATGGAAGTGGATTTCAATTTCGATTCATCAGTCTACATATAAATAGAGTAACATGGTTATGGTGTTGTTTTATGTAACATAAAAGTATTACGGTTGATTTAAAATACGTACCGATTTTTTCTCAAGTGAAATGTACCCCATCCTTACTTTATAGTAGGGGTACGCTAGTTTTGTTGCCCGTTCTTTATTTTCAGAACTTAGTTGCTATTTCATAAATAAAAAACTGTCAATCAAATTGATGAATACAAGAAACGTCACAGAACATATTACCAGACACAATGTGCCTGAAAAGTCTTCTCCCTGCAACGATTGCTAAATGCATCCCATGCTCCTTGGGATATCAAGTGTGCATAAAGAGGAGGTGGGTGAGACTTGATTTTACCTTCATAATCTCTAAGATGATATTTAGTTAAAATTGTGTAGAAGCCTCTATGAATCCTTTATAAAACTCTTAATATATATTCCTTGTGTGAGGCATCTACTATAAATGCACTCTATAATGGATGATGAAGATTAAGTCACTATTTTAGTATTTTATTTTATTTTAATAAATTAAAGAAATGATATCATAATGTTAAAATAATATCTTCCCACATTAGTGTCTTAAGCCAGGTGACAACATGGTGCCACGACTATACATTAATTGGCACGCGCAACAGGTTGAGAAACCTGTTGTTGCTCTGCACTGGGATCAGCAACAGCGGGTTGAGAGACCTATTGTGCCTCGGGATTGGGTGCATTAGTAGGTGAAAAATTAATTATCTAAATAAGTGGTTTAACATTTAATTTAGATTTGTTAAAAGTAGTAGTGAATAGATAATAAAATAATGTAACACAATGTATATTACAATAAAAAATAACCTGATTATTGAACTCTTTTTTAGGCTGAAGAGAATTGAACCCTCTATCGACTATGTAAATCCCTTAAATGTGGTATCCTATGACATACAAAACACCGTCTAAATTTGGACCACTTTGAAATGATTGCGAAGTCCCAATTAAAGGGTCATCCTCCGTTGAACTCTCATCTGACCCTTCATTTGTTTTGGTCGATAATGGAAAAATTCACCAATTTCAGTTTGTGAGATCTGGAACATAAAATACTTGTACTACCTGTGATTCCATTATAAATGATTCATCTTTCTCCCCTTCCTTTCTGAAATCAACTTTCACAAATCCCAATTCATCTATTTTAACATCCCTCATGTTATAAACCCACTTGCATTGAAAAAAAAGAGCACTTAGAATTTCGTATAATCCAACTCCCATATTTGATTGATGATGCCAAAGTATAACATATTCGAATAAATTGGATTACTGTCCTTAGAACCAAAAACATGCATCACTTTTTTCACAAGTGTAACCCCACTATTCATCACAGTACTATCTTCAACATGTTCATTAGTATAGAATTTATAACCATTAAATACATAATAATTGTAATATAATACATACACACTTTCTCTTCCATCTAGCCATCGAAGTCGTTCTGAAATTGAGTCCATATTTTCATCTAACTTCTTAAAAATATGGTCTCGAAACCATCCTATAAACTGTTGATTTTGTGTATCTGATATCCATTTTTCAGCTCTAGATGGATTCAAATGCCTAAGAATTTCTTTTTGTGTTTGAACATATGGGTTAATGAAGAAACTGTTATGCAAAACGTAAAGGTGGGCCTGCTCCCGGTTTTTAATATTGAATGTCACAATCTCTCTTCTAGAAATTACTTCACCCTCACGCCACCCAGTTTGTTAAGATTTAGGTAGGCCAATGATTTCCACACCATATAGGTATTCGGTACAGAATTCAATGGCTTCCTCAACAATATATTGCTCCGAAATACAACCCTCCGAACGACTTCAATTTTTGACATACCCTTTAAAAATCTTCATATATCATTCAATGGGGTACATCCATCTATAATGTACACGAACACATTGTCGAAAATCTCTCACCAAATGAACCATTAAATGAACTATCATATCAAATAATGTCGGTGGGAAAAACATTTCCAATTCACATAATATTATGAAAATTTCTCTTTCTGTAGTTTTCAATTTCTCTAAGTCTATAACTTTGTTGCATATAGATTTGAAAAAGAAAAAGAGCTTAGTTAATGTATGGTGAATATTCTTGAAAAAAATGCAATGTAATGATATAGGAATTAGATCTTGCATCAAAAAATGACATTCATGTGATTTCAGACCCTTTAACTTTAAATCTCTCATGGATATGATGTTATTGATATTTGATGAATACCCCTTTGGAACCTTTATGTCATTCAAAAAGTTTCAAAACTGATATCTCTCATGCCTAGAAAGAGTGTAAGCAGCAGGAGGTAGAAATCTTCGTTTTTCACCCTTCACTGGTGCCAACTCTTCTCATATTCCCATCTCAACCAGGTCTAATTTATCCTTAATTCCATCCTTGGATTTTTTGGGTGTGTTTAGAAATGTGTCGATAACACTATCACATAAATTTTTTTCAACATGCATAACATCCAAAAAATTTATGACATACAGAAAATTCTAGTATGGTAATTCAAAAAAATTGATCTCTTTTTCCAACTGGTTTTCGTAAGGTTTTTCAAAAATGGTTTACCAAAAGTAGTGTTTGCATATTTTACTTTTGCAAAAAATTGATCACCTGTTAGGGGAGATGGTGTTGTACATTCTTATGAACTTCCATCGAATGATGTCATCCAAGATCAATACTTATGTCGTTGGGGTAGAAATTTATGATGTCCTAGAAACACGGTTTTTATGAATGTTTCAACCTAATTGACAGTGTACCTTTTTCGCAAATGAGACCCCCTTGAGTTCCATTAATTCTATATCCTAAAAAATTTCCATAAGAAGTAAAGTCATTTATCGTCCCATACAACATGGCTCTCAAAGTGAAATCTTCATTTTTGTGGGTATCATACAACATAACACCTAAATCCTGCAATAATTTCAAATCCTTGATCAATGGAGCCAAATAAACATCAATATCATCACCCAGATGTTTTGGTTCTGATATAAGCATAGATAACATGATTTATTTTCATTTCATGCATAACCACGGTGGTAAGTTATAATTTACCAACATAACCGGCCATGTACTGTGACTACTACTTTGAAAACCAAAAGGATTCACTCCATCTGTAGATAATGCAAGATGGAGGTTTCTCGGTTCATTTCAAAATTTAGGATACTCAAGATAAATTTGTTTCCACTGAGGAGAGTCTATTGGATGACATAGTTTCCCATCCTTAATTCTTGTATCTGCTTTCCATGTCAATTGCCTTGTAGTCTCCTCACTTCCATATAGGCACCTCAACCTTGGAATGATTGGAAAGTACCATACAACTTTCATAGTACTGGATTCATATTTCTTGTACCGAGAAGCACCACACTTTGGGCATTCTCTAAGTGGTTGGTGGTCTTTGATAAACAATATACGATCATTCGGGCAGGCGTGTATTCTTTTAGTGATCATACACATCGATATTAGCATTCATTTGGCATCATATTTTCGGATCGAGAGATTACTATCTTCTGGGAGCATGTTATTCATGAGAGCAAGTAGTTCTGTAAAACTGGTGTCACTCCACCCATTACCTGTTTCAAATTATACAGCTTAAGTATGACTAACAATGCTATATATTGAGTGCATCCATCATACAATAGCATCTTTACACAACTCTTTAACTTCTCAAACAATTTTAGGCAATCACAAAGTTCATCTTCAGTTATCCTTATCATTTCCACAATACAATCATCATCATCATTCACATCTATAATCACATCCTTCATATGATCATCTTCATTATTCACACTTGTAATCATATCAGTTGATCTATAAAACACAGTGTTATCCCATCAACTACATGCATTCATTTTTTCGTCATGTTTATTCCAACATGTATAACTTCGATCTATTCTATGATAGATCAGGTGTTCTTCCAACTCCTATGGACTAATTTGTCTTGAATAACAACAGCGTAAACACTGAAAAAGGATTTTAGAAGGGTCATATGAATGATATTTTTCAAACATGATAAACTCTTCCATGCCATATTGATACTCTTTTGTCAACCAATTAGTATTCATCCACTCTTTATTCATATTCATCATATTTGATACAGTAATACTAATAATAAACAAAATAATTACACAAAAGATGTTAAATTAGGGTCATCATACAACTATAATTAATTGAACTAGCTATGGAAAACCATACCCTTACCTCTATATGAATCACTCAAGACCAAAGTAGATCACACCCATCTTCCCAACCACCTAATAAATGGAATTATCTATAAGAATCCCTTGCACTAGAATGTTTTAGTATCCCAAATGTGATCTATATGCATTGTTGTAAACGTGTTTTTTAGTGTTTCTCTAGAAACATAATGTATATAGTCAAGAAATATGGTACTAAACTAATAGATTGTATGACTTTCAATAGAGTGATTGCGGTTGGAAGGATTAATTACATGTGTTGTTATGGTTATTTGACTAGGGTGTCCATAAAGTGTCTCATAGAGTCCTCTAGTGAAGTTGTTTTCTAAGATTCAATGGAATTGCACTAGTTACAAAGTAGTGGTTTCATTGAAATGGGTAAAGATTGGATTGATATTAAATGGTGGATTAAATAAAACATGGAAAACAGATGGCATACCAATCATGACAACAACCACAACACCATACAAACACACAATCGTATTAACAATTGTAACACCATACAAACCAAACAATAACAATTTCATATTTTACAAAGCATACCTTATTCAATTTCGTTTGTTAATTCAAGGGTTATCACAAAATTTTTATCATCCTGGGGCATTCATTCATTATACAGTATATGTAAATTACCAATTTTTATATTCAAATGTTCAACAGGAACCAACCAACATGCAATTCATTTAGTGTGCAAACAAGGACCACCAATGGCCACAATTTTCAGTGGGGCATTTCGCTTGTACATTTCACCACATAACCATCAATATCAAATAGTAATAACATGCGAACAAGAAGAAACCAATGAGTAAGATTAGAAAACTTTCCACAAAGGTGTCGTTCAGTGTGCAACAGATGTGTGTTCGTGGCTGAGGAGAAACGTGCGGCAGAAGAGATTTCCAACTGAAAAGAAAACATAAAATGAGAAAACACGTGTTAAAAAATTTTATTGGTAAATAGTGGGATTTTATTTTCCATCTATGATATATGATTCCTATTTATTTATTTATTTTGTGTATCTATTATTTTCTTTGATGTTCATCTTATGAATGAGACAGGTATGCTTTTCAGGAGAAATATCTTTTGTAATTTTCTCTAATTTAGGGGTAAATTATTCCACATTAACTGTATTTTTCCCCATGGGATCATTGTTATCCTATAGAGATCATGAATGCCTATTAGGTTAGTGGAATGTTAGGTTACTAGTTGGTTATGATACTATCCTGGTCCGTATCAATACATTTCCAATTGCAATTGACCCATGTCCATTTAAATATAGGATTTGGGGGGGGGGTCATACACTAATTTATAGAAGGAATAAGAGAGGTAAAAATTATCCTAGGATCTCCAATAAATGTGATGAAAGATGAAGCATACACTGAGTGAGGGATAACTACCCAAGAGGAGAGGAGGGGGAGGTTGGCATAGCGCAGAGGGGTTCTAGATGAGAAAAGGGGAAATCTAGTAAAACATAAAAGGATTAAAGCGGAAGGGGCTGGGTTGTCCGAGGGGTGTAGGGGGGCTATAGGGGTGTGGGGGAGGGGGGTGTAGGAAGTCCAGGGAGGGGGGATGTCCAGGTGGGGGCTATAGGGGTGTGGGGGGTGTGGGTTGTCCAGGGAGGGGGTGTGGGTTGTCCAATATGAAACGACCATTAGGGATCCTAAAGAGTGAATTGTGGGAGGAGAAAATTATGGGGAATAGGGGTTTGGGTAATGGGGTCAAGTGACTAATAAGGAATAGGGGAGCCTCATTAAAAAGACTAAAAAAATCTCTTTTCAATTCAAGAATAGGGTACATTATGGTAGAGCCTAATGGTCTATTGCATAGTTCACCCTATGATGTCACATTTTTGAATTACCACAAGGTATACACTACAACATGAATCCCCTAGTTAAAACCATTAAATCTTGATCATGAATTCTGATGTGACTATATGACTCATGGAATAACATCCACCCCCAAAAAATAGTATGGAGGGCATAACCTAGCTAAACTTCAACATGATCTAAACCATTAACATAATGTAGTTACCAAGGATAAAATCACATACATAAATGAGGACCTATAGAGGAATAACCAATCTATCCTCTAACACAATATAAATCACTAATACAAGGTATTATTCATAGATAATAATATATACTAGAAGTGGATCATGAGAAGGTCATAAAAGATCCAACTTACTATCTGAGAAGAACTAACAATGTAAGAAAAATCCCTTGGATAAAGGAACATACATAAAGAAGATCCTATGGAGGGTATAAGATAGCTAACATTCAACATAATCTGTACTAGTAAAATAATTTATGTCTTGTGGAAAAATAGCATATACCTCATGATGTATATCCAAACACAATCTTTAAAAAATTTGAATTAATATTCACCTTGGGGGAGTATATCTACATTACAATCTCAAGGTCTCTAAGAATCATCCTCATCATAGATATATAATAAAAATTAATATATAATGAACAATCATGGAAGATAATCCTCATTATAGATATTAGCTAGCCAATGATTGCTACCTAGCATCGAGGAGGAGGAGGAGGACGGTCGCGGAGAAGGGGGAAAAGGTAGTGGCAGCTGAGGAGAAGGAGTGGGCATCATTTTCCAACACTAAGGTATAATTTTACTAGTAATGGGCTCACCATAGAATGGGTATATTATCCCTCAAATTCATTCATGTTGAGATATCAATGTTATTGGGCAGTGCATCTCAAACCATTTGAATATTTCATAATTGGTATAGCATCTCAGGTCACATTATTATATGGTAAGTGGGAAATGAAACTCATAAAACACATCATAGTATCACATCAAGTATATCATCCCATTACTTAGACATCTTCAACATAAATTTTTATATCATTCCAGTCCATAGGCCATGTCGGAGTGATTAGGCAAGTCATCCCACACCCAAACAGAGATATTAATCAAGGGTCATCACTTCCACCACATAAAAATATAATTACCAAAGGGAATAGTGTCCTATAGTGTTTAAAAAATATAAAATGGCATAATAAATATCTCAGAAAATACTAAATAAACCATAAATAGGTTTTCCTAACATATGACTTACTCAAAGTTTAAGATTAGTTGATCCACACATGCCGAACCCATATCCAAATCCAAAACTAGGCTATAACCCACTCAAATATTATAGGCCAGAAGGGGGAGGAACACTCACCCCATAAGTTAGTCAAATAAGTCAAAAATTATATGATGAAGCACTAAGTTCCATTTGTGTCAAGGATCACATTCACCTCACATAATGCACACAGCTCTTATTCAAGGGAGGCTAAAGGAACCTATTTTGTTCCCTCTATGTTATTTTCTACAAAGGAGGAATAACTATTGGTTATATACCACATAATTAACATTAATTTAATTTTCAAACATGGCACATATTTTACATTGAATCACTCTACATCACATGTATGGATAGAACATAGCCCCAAAAGAACTCTCCTACTCTTAGGTGGTGAATTAAAAACATCCTAGTAAAAAACTCAAAATTGAATCTCTCAATTATACACTTATCCTATATCTGGGTTGGAAAAAAGACACTTAACCAAGGTCCTAGGAATCATAGTATAACACAAGGTAATTCCCCAAGGGCTCTTGAATGTAATGTTCAACATATTTTAATTTATTCCAACAACCCCTGATGGTCGTGGAATTAAGTCATAATACTCAGAGGGTCCCTAACATCCCTATATGTTTTACCCAATAAATATGGTCATGGAAAACAATTTGAGTTGATTTAATACCAACTAAACAAGGATGTAAAGACTACATATCACACAATTCATGAAACAATACATAAAACATTAGTAATAGTTTGAAACCACCAACCTCAAAGTGGAGTTGACCCCTTAATAATTATTAGCCGCCATATCCTAAGCTCATCTAGGATCAATCTAGATCCATCATGAACCTTCAAAACACATGAGTAGGTGGATGTGGAGTAGAAGGATTATTCAGTGGCCAAATGAGGAGGAGGTAGTGGTGGCGGAGGATGAGGAGAAGCAAGGTCTTAGCGGAGGAGGGATCGTGAAAGAGGAGGAGGAGAAGGTAGTGGTGGCAGAGGAAGAGGAGGACAGTTGCGCCAGAGGAGGTGGACAAGGCAGCGGTGGTAGCAGCGAAGGAGGAGGAGTAGGAGGGGTCGTGGCACAAGTTTCAGCTTCCGTTAAGGCTTGAACGAGTGTGATAGAGGAGGGGGATGTTATGGTTATTTTATAAAAACCATTGGAAACTTTATCAGCGCTAGTTAAAAGTGCTGATAAAACATACCTTTATCCTCACTTTTTGAGTGATGATAAAGATAATCCTTTATCAGTGCTAAAAAAGTGCTGATAAAGGACCAATTTATTAGTGCTAACATTTTAACACTAATAAATAGGTATTTCATCAGCACTTTTTTAGCACTGATAAAGGCATATCTTTATCAGTGCTCAAAAAGCACTGATAAAACAAATGTTTATTATTACTAAAATTATAGCGCTGATAAATACTTATTTCTGTAATACTTTTTAATTATATATATATATATATATTATGAAGAAATATATATTTATAAATAAAATAAATATATTAAATATAACAAATATAATAAATACAATGAATTAATCTAATAAATCTAATAAATCTCTAAAAAATATAAAAATATAATAAATATAATTATTATTTAATGTAATTTATTATAATCTTATAATTATATAATTATTAATAAATATATATATTTATTTAATTATAATCTTAGAAATATGTTTTTCAATTAAAACATTATATATATATATATTTGAATTATTGAAATATATATATTAATTATATAAATTTTTTAATTTAATGTTTTCAAATAAAAATTGTTTTTTAATAAAAATATAATAAATTTAAATAAATTTATAATAAAAACTTTTACCAGTGATAATAATAGCACTGATAAAGGACCACCCCTTTATCAGTTCTTTTTGCTTAGCACTGATAAAGGGCAGTGCTTCCCTTTCCTTGATTTGTGGTAGTGGTTGTTATATTAACAGCACACTTGCAGTAAGCTAGGCCTTTATCAATACTGTTTGAGTGGTGATAATGTGGCCTTTATCAGTGCTGTTAAAAGCCTTTTTACATGTTGTAAAAGGGTATATCTCACTATTACAAAATGAGGTAAGGGAAGCGCCTCATTTTATCAACGCTAAGAAGAAATCCCTGATAAAGGGGGTGGTCTTTATCAGTGCTATCTAAAAGCGTTGATAAAGGTGTACCCATTATCAGTGCATTTCTTAGCGCTGATAAATGTTTGAAATAATAATTTATATAAAATTATTATATTTATATTCAAAAATAATTTTTATTTGTATACATTATATAAAAAATGTATGTTTATAATTAATATATATATTTTATTAATTCCAATATATATATATATATAATGTTTCAAAAAATTATTTCTAAGATTATAATTATATATATATATATATATAATTATAAGAGTATAATAAATTTCCTTAAATAAAAAATATATTTATTATATTTTTTTGATTTATTATATTTATTAGATTTATTCGATTTATTCGATTTATTAAATTCTTTATATTTATTATATTGGTTATATTTTTTATATTTTTTATATTTAACATATTTAATAAATTTATTTTATTTATAATTAATATCTATAAATACTTTTTAAATATATATATATACATATATATATATATATTATAATTATTAAATATATATGTGTTTCAATGAATTTGATCAAAAAATATATTGATCATGCTTGCATATATGTTATGCATAGTCATGAATGTCCATTTATACTCAATGTAGCTTAGATAGGGATTTGGAGAGTCCAAATCCATGACCACAAAATTTATTAATAAAAAGTAAAGCATACAAAGTAGGATGATGGTAAGTCAACATAACATAAAATGTCAAAAGTGAAGAAAATTAAACAAATCATTTAGATCTCAGATTCCTAAGAAATCATCCTTTTCCTTTTCGATGTCGGCCATGCTGCTATGTCTTGGTCTTTTGAGGCACTACACATTCATCTTCTGATGATTAGGATGAGGCCTTCACGGTGGAGCAAACCCTGAATTTTCAAGAAATATCACAAAATTCCATTTTTGGATTACAGAAAATTCCATTTTCAAAATTAAAAGATAAGATCCTATACACTACCATGTAGTCATTATAACCGAAAACATCTAGTTCCATTTCTATAAAGGTCGCCTCAAGTTGTGAAAAATACCATTGTGTCACTTCCTTCTGAACGACTTTAATGGGTCTTTCACATTCTTGACCTTCAAAAGTAAAAATAATCGAATTCCTTGCCCATGTAGTTGCACACTCATCATTAGTGGCGTAGCCAAAAAATTCATAGACACTTTTCTTTAAGTAAAAGAAATGGGATGAAAAGGTCCACTCAACATCTTCAATTATCCTGCAAGAGGGGATAACAAAGTTAATATGTGTGTGAGAAGGCTGCTTTTCATCGCATGTCATGTTTTCCAACAGAGGTGGGGTTGACTCCAAAGATGTGCTCACATGGTCCTTTAATGGAAGAGTTGTGTTTAATGCCTACTCATTTTTAATCCTCTCAGATGAAGGAGTTAGAAATTTTTTCGAAATCACCAACTGGAATCCATCATCATCAACCATTTTGGTCTCATCTTTCTCGTTCATAGCCACAACTGATTCATGTCCCATTTCCAAATTGACCGCATCCTAGATCATATTATCATGGTTGGTTTGAGCTTCTTCCTAAGCGGCCACATTAGCCTAGGATGCATTCAATTCAAATGCACCCACAAGTGCACCATCAGCATCCTGTAAACAAACATGTCCCTTATCACTTGAAGCAGTAAGATCTGGGCCATGAGAGAAAAAAGGGTCTCGGACCATCGGAGGCATTGCATGAGTGGTAGCTACCTCATCACAAGATTTAATCTACTCTGCTGTACTCTACTCAATAGCATCGGTAAAGGATTTTGTGACGTTACCAGGTTCAATGTCCTTTTTCCTAAAAACTAGCTCACTCTTCCTCCCATCTGGCTACTACTTTCCTTGTTTTGGGGCATGTCTTTCCCTCTTATTCCAACAACACTGATAATTAGAATGTCTAATACATACACAGCTGCCAAAAAAAACTAGGCAGCCACTCAAAATAGAGAGACAACTCGAGTTTGATATCACCCACAACCAAGATAACTTTTTAAATCAATTCGTATTCAAGATCAACTTCAATGGGAATGCGAGAAAAGTGTCCATACCTGGAACACCCAGTCTCTTTGTGGATTTTGATTGGGATACCCACAGTAAATCCATCCTCCCAAAGGATCGAAGAATGCTTGAAGAATCAGCTCAGTCCCTGGATCCTAATCTAGGTCTGCACTAAGCTCTGCGTCGTGAAGGGATTCAAGAGAGGATCCCATTATTGTAGGGTAAAGAATCAAGTTTTTTGAAGAATCAGTCCATGGATCCTTACAAATTTCTGGAATTCATTTGGCAGGAAAATGAGGTGGAATGATCCCTTCCCGATTGAGATCAATTTCTAGTTGATGATACCCCAACACTACTGGATTAGATTCATCAAATCACCAAGCCTCTATTGTGACTGAAAGCTTGAGATTCAAGAAAGAAGGGAAAAACAGCACTCCTCAAGCTGCCCCGCAAAAAAACCGTGGCTTTGCCTCCACAAACACGATTGGTCCATTACGAGTGATGTGCTTCTCAAACAAAGCCAAATCATCAGGAGATTCCAAGAAAAACCTTTTATTTAAAGCAGTGATCAACACACCATCAACAACTCGGTCATTCTTTACATCGACCGCATGAAAAATAATTATAAAATTACATTAAATATATTTAAAGAATAAATATATTTATTTTATTTATAATTTTTAAATTTTAATTATATATAAATACTTTTTAAATATATTTATTTGTAATTATAATTATAACAATATATATTTAAATAATTATAAAATTACATTGAATACATATATTATAATTTTATAAATATATATATATCTATATATAATTATAATTATATACAAATATTTATAAATATATTTATTTATAGTTATAATTATAACTATATATAAATATATATATGTAAATAATTATAAAATAATAAATATATTTATTATACTACTTATAAAGTTATAAATATATAATTAAATAAATATATTTATAAATATATACAAATATTTATAAATAAATAAAAATAGTTATAAATATAATTGTAAATTAATAGAGATATATTTAAATAATTAAAAAAATTATAATTAGCATATTAATTTTATATATTTATAAAATTATAAACATATTTTTTATAATTTGATAATTATTTATATATATATATATATATTTGCAACTACAAATAAATATTAATTTATTATAATTTTTAATTAAAAATAAATATATATTTATTTAATAGTTATAAATATAAATAAATATATATTTATTTAAATAATTATTAATTTATAAAAAATATATTTATTATTTTCAAATGTAATTTCACATATAATTAAATAAATATGTTTATAAATATATTTATAAATATATAGAAATATTTATAAGTAAATACAAATATTTATATTTATGGTTATTAATAAATACAGATATTTTTAAAGAATTGTAAAATTATAAAAAATATATTAATAAAATTATAAATATTTGAAATATAAATTCATTATAATTTTATAATTATTTAAATAAGTAAATATATATTCATTAATAATTATAATTATTAATAAATATATATTCATATAAATAATTATAAATAAGAAGAAATATAGTTATATATATCTATAATCTTATAAATATATATAATTAATATATTTATTATATATATTTCTAATATTATAAAAATAATAAATACATTTCTTATAAGTTTATAGTTATTTAAATTATAATTTTATAAATATAAATATAAATTTATTTATTTTTTATAGATATAATTATAAATAAATAAATATATTTATTTATCATATATATAATATTATAAATATAAATAATAATATAAATAAATTATTAACATTATATATTTATCAATACTTTTTTAGCACTCTTAAAGATAGGCCTTTATCAAAGCTTAAAAACAACTGATAAAAGGGTTCTTTATCACCGCTGTATTTTTAGTGATGATAAAGACAGTTTTTATCAGTGTTTTTTTTATCACTCATAAAACATACCATTATCTATGCATTGTATCTAGCACTAATAAAAGTTTCCTTGTATTTTATAAAGAAACCCTAACTTTCTCCTCCTTCCTGGCACCCCTCAAGCTCTCACGAAAGTCGATCCTTATTGTCGCCTCCTCCTCATCCTCCTCCTCTCCCGTCGACTCATCTGTCGCCATGAATCCCTCCGTTGTAAACCCACATTTTCTACGTGACTCTCCTCCATCACATGTCTCTCCTACCTAGTTCCTATCCTCCTCTAGAGGACTCCTCCGCCATGCACCTCTCCACCGTCGTGAATGCACCTCCACCGCATGCTGAACCACACCTCCACATTGATTTTTCTCCTCTTCCTCATTCATTTCCTCTTGTTCTTTCCCAAAAATTCGCTATAGTGTTTCCGTTTCACTTGAGTTGCATGTTTAGGAAGTGTTTTTATAATCTTATGGTGAAAAATAGGTTGATACACATTTCTAATGGTGTGGTTTTCACATTTGGGAATCCTACTTTTCCCTGCAGTACACAGACGAGTTGAAAGAGTTCTTTGTGGTAGGTATTCTTTTTTGTTTCTCTTTGTTTGTGTATCATGTGGTAGGGATCTACTCTTGCTTTCCTATGGTTTATATTTGATCCACACTTATCAAAGATAAGAACATGATAATTAAATAAAAAGGGGAAATTCGGTTTGTTCTCATGTTATTATAGTTTGATATTGATGGTAATGTTGTGAATTGTATGGGCAAAAAGCCCAGCTAGAAATCGTGGCTGTTGGTGGTCCTTGTTTGCACACTAAATGAATTTCATATTGGTTGGTTCTTGTTGAACATTTAAATATAGAAATTGGTAATTTACATATACTTGGAAAATGAATGAATCCCTTCGGATGATGCATCTTCTGTGATAACCCCTAAATTAACAAGAGGAATTGAATAAGGGATGCTCTGTAAAATGTGAAATTGTGTTTGTTTGGTTTGTATGGTGTTGCGGTTGTGGGCACATTTTTGTGTCATGGAATTTAGGTTGATTCATCCTTCCTAGGTACCTAACCAAGATTTTATTTGTGAAATTTTCTTTAAAAGGTTCTAGAATATTTTGGGACTTGATGTTGTTAACTTCATGGATAAGTTTTGGAGAGGTAAGATCTCTCTTGACGCTTATAATGATACACTCATCACTTTGATTCTTGAGGTTACTGATATGATTTCAGTTAATGATTTTATAATGACTAGTCTTTGTAATGTCATTTATAAAGTATTTTTGAAATTTTTAAAAAATACACTATGGAAAAACATACCATATATTACTTTAGTACCATAGTTATTTTCTTGTGTTAATGAGTTTTATGATACTATAGTATCCATGAAGTATTCTTCAAGCATAAAAAATATTTATAATGTGAATCCTTACTCGTTTTTTGATTAATTCAAACCAAAGGAGAGTCTCCATAACATAGCCTCATTTTTTATATATAGGATGTAGATAGTGAAATATACTATAGATGTGGTAATTTTTAAAGAGATGATTTTTAGAAGTGTATGGTGTAATGGTAAGTACTCTAGAAGTTATGAATAGAACTTTTGGTTTTTTAAATATGGGTTTTTAATGGTGATATATTAAGGTCTTCTCATCATTTTATTGAGAAAATGTTTTTGGAATGTAAGATTCATTCATTGAAAAGTAAGAGTGACATTGAATGTTCATCCAAAGTGAAAGGTTATAGTTGGACAAGATACATGTGTTAGAAAGTCCACATGTTCAATGGGGAGACTTCTATGAAATTTTGGAAGTCGATGAAGATGGATGAAAAGTAAATACTTACTATAAGCAAGTGAGACAATAAGCACAAGAAACATGTGATAGTGGTGTTTTTGGAATACTCATTGAGAATAAAAATTATTTCACAAGAATATTTGGAACATGAAATGAGAATCTTATTGTGCTGATTTTGTTAGGGGTTAACTTTTATTACCAGAGGGTCAACTGGGATTCTTCCCAATTTGAAGTGCTAAGAAGTCCTTAAACAATAATGTGGTATGGTTCCTTTTCTTAGATGTTTATGAGATATCCTTCTAATATCTTAATGATATATTCATGAAAACATCAATATTAACTATAAATGATATTGGTAAGAAGTATAGCTTATATTGTGATTTATCAAGAGTCTGGATTTGAACAGTCCCAATCCATGATGGTCATGTGGTTGCTTATTGGTACAGATAGTTAAAAACGCATAAGAGAAACTTTCCAAATCCATTCCTAGAATTGGAAACAGTGGTTCTTTCCATGAGGTGTTATTGGAATACACTAAAAAAGTGTTTGAAATATATTTAATCACAATGTGAAATGAACCATTGATAGAAGAGAAGGTATGAGTACCTATAGTCCTTTAACTTTGACTTAATGTATACCCTCAAGAAGGGGGAAATTCTTTCTAAAGAATCTTATTAGAAGGATCAAGCTTAGATAGTATAGTATTCAAGCATCAAGTGGGAGATGGTTACCCACTTTGAATATTTATGACTTTATGTTCAAAAGTATCATTTTCAAGTGATACTTAAAGTTTTATCTATCACTTATTCACTCTTTAGTAGTATTATGGGAGAAAAATATAGTATTTATTCAATTTATTCATGAGAGACATGATAAACCATTTATAGATTTATATTTTTTTAAAATGTTGGTTATTTTTTATTCATTTATCCTTTTTAAAGATCCTCTCTTGAGATTTATGTCTTTGTGAAAATTCCTAAGTAGCTCTTCTAAAATGATTCAAGTGTTTTGAAATGTTTCTTAAAAAATTACATGTGTTCAATATACCTTTTTTGTTTTAAATACCTTTAAAATGATTTAAACACTTAGTATGGACATAGGTTGCATGTCAAGTGTTTGTTAAGTCATTTTATTGGCTTTCATAAAGGGATGTGAATGTTTTGAAAGCGTATGTAATGCTGGTTTCATTTTAATAATGGATGTGTGCTGTTTTAAATGACAATTTGTAAAATATAGAGGGTTTTCTTTCATTTTAAATAATTAAGATTCTTGGTTCAAGAAGTTTCCTTGACTTATTTAAAAAAATGAATTCGTGTTTTGAGAAAGAGTGTTTGGAACTGGTTGGTTTATTTTAAAAAGGGCTTGTTATTTTAAAGAGTAATTTGTGTAAATTGTTGGTTTTTTTAATGGGATTTCAATTGTGATTTGATAAATAGTTTTCAAATGAGACTTAAAGTGTATATATTTTTCTAGCCTTGGTTGATTTTTATATCAACGTTTTGTGTATTTATTTGTTTAAATATTAATATGACCGAATCAAATAGGATGGATATAAATAAATAATGGATGGATGTAAATCATTTGACAAAATAGTATGAATATGGAGTTAAATTGTTCATCAAGCTGGAAAAAGATCATGCATATGAAACTTCTGAAATCCTTTGTCTGTGTTTACACTATTGTTATTCAATAAAAGTTAGTCTAGAGGAGTTGGAAGAAAATATGATTTTTCACAGAATAGATCTAAGTTATAAATTTTGGAATAAACATGGGTAAAAAGTATATATAGCTAGTGGGTGGGATAACACTACATTTTATAGATCATCTAATATGATTACAATTGTGTTCAATGAAGAAGATTTTATCGATGATGTGATTATAGATGTGAATGATGATAGAGATCATATTGAGGAAATGACAAGGAAAGTTGATGATGAACTTCGTTATTGGAAAAAATTGTTTGAGTAGTTAAAAAGTTATGAAAAGATGTAATTTTATGTTAGTTGAACTAAATAAACAGTATTGTTTTCTATACTAAAGCGGTTTAATTTTAAATAAGGAAATGGATAGAGTGATGCCAGTTTTATGGAATTACTTGATCTCTTGAGTGACATGTTCCCAGAAGATAACGAGATATCAATCCGAACATATGATGTGAAACAAATGCTAAGTTCAATGGGTATGATCTCTGAAAGAATACATGCTAGCCTGAATGGCTATATACTATTTCCCAAGGACAAAAAAATCACTTAGATAATTCCCAAATTGTGGTGATTCTTGATATAAGAAAGATGAAACCGGTCCTAGGAAATTTTTATGGTACTTTCCAATCATTCTTAGGTTTAGGATCCTATATGGAAGTGAGGATACTATAAGAAAATTAACCTGGCACACAGACAACGAAATAAATATGGGAATCTACGTCACCTGAAAGACTCTCCTCAGTGAAAGAAAATAGATCATGAGTATCCCAACTTTGGAAACGTCATGAGGAACCTTCATCTTGCATTATCTACAGATAGAGTGAATCCTTTTGGTTTTCAAAGAATCACTCATAGTACATGGCCAGTTATGTTGATAAATTATTACTTTCCATCGTGGTTATGCATGAAACAAAAACACATCATGTTATATATGCTTATATCAATACCCAAACAATCGGGTAATGATATTGATTTTTATTTGCCGCTATTGATAAAGTATTTGAAATTATTGTGGGATTAATGTGTTATGTTGTATGATTCTTATAGAAATGAAGATTTCAAGTTGAGATCTGTGTTGTAAGAGATGATAAATGACTTCCCTTCTTATGGAAACGTTTTAGGATATAGCGTTAAAGGAACTCATGGGTATCCCATATATGAACAAGGTACATAGTCAATTAGGTTGAAACATTCATTGAAAACAGTGTTTTTAGGATATCATAGATTTCTAACCCAAAGAAAAAAGTACCAATTTTGGACAACATCGTTTGATGGAAGTTTAGAAGAACGTATAACACTATCTACACTAATAAGTGATCAACTATTTCAGAAAGTAAAATATGTGGACACTACGTTTGGTAAACCATTTTCAAAAAACCTTATGAAAACCAATTGGAAGAAGAGATCAGTTTTTTTCGAATTACTATACTGGAATTGTCTATAAATCATACACTTCCGTGATGTTATACTTTTTGAAGAAAAAAACACATGTGATAGTGTCATCAGCACGTTGCTAAATGCACCTAGAAAAGAAAATGATGGTATTAAGGCTAGGTTGGACATGGTAGACATGGGAATACAAGAAGCGTTGGCACTAGTAAAGGGTGAAAATGGACTTTTATCCGTCCAACTCCCTGCACTCTTTCTAGGAAGGAGAGATATCAATTTTTCAACTTCTTGAATGATGTAAATGTTCTAGAGGGGTATTCATCGAATATCAAGAACCTCGTGTCAATGACCAATTTAAAGTTAAAGGGTCTGAAATCACACGACTTCCATGTTTTTATGAAAGATCTAATGCCTATAGATTTACATTTCATTTTTTCCAAGAATGTACATCATACATTAACCAAACTTTGTTTCTTCTTCACAGTTATATGGAGCAATGTTATAGACCTGAAAAAATTTCTTAGTATGGAAAGAGAAATTGTCATCATGTTATGTGAATTAGAAATGTTCTTCCAGCCAACATTATTTGATATAATGGTTTAATTGATGATTAACTTGGTGTTAGAGATTCTAATATGTGGTCATGTACACTATAGATGAATGTACCCCACTGAATGGTATATGAAGATTTTGAAAGGGTGTGTCAAAAATCAAAGCCGACCAGAGGGTTGTATTGCGGAGTAATATATTGTGGAGGATTTCACTGAATTATGTGATGAATACCTATCCAGTGTGGAAATAATTGGTCTTCCAAAATCTCATCATACTAGGTGTCTTGCAGGTGAAGTAATTTCTGGAAGATTTGTGGTCACTATCAATATTACATATTGAGAGTGGCCCCATATTTACTTTTTTCATAATCATTTGGAGGTTTCACCACATGTCGAAACCCACAAAGAAATTATTAGGAATTTGAATCCATAATGGGAAAAAATATGGTTATCAATTAAACATAATCAACGGTTTATAGGATGGTTTCAGGACCATATTTCAAAGGAGTAAAATGAAAATACAGATTCAATTTCAGAATGACATTGATGTCTAGCCATAGGACCAAGTGTGTATGTGTTATCATACAAATTTTATGTAATTAATGGTAATAATTTCTATAAAAATGGGAATGATGAAGACAATACCATGAAAAATAGTGGAGTTAAACTCATGTATGATGTGATTCATGTTTTTGGTACTAAGGATAGAAATCCAATTTTTGTGAATATGTCAAACTTTGGCATAATCAAAAAATATGGGAGTTGGATTATATATAATTCCAAGTGATGATTTTTCGATTCAAGTGGGTTGATAACTAGATTTTTGTTAAAATAGATGAATTGGGATTAGTGAAAGTCAATTTCAATAAGGAAGGGTACAAATCAAACCGTTTATAATGGCATCATAGGTAGTACAAGTATTTTATGTTACAAATCCCATAAACCAAAATTGGTAAATTGTTATTTTATCAACCCAAACCATTGAAGGGTTAGATGAAAATTCCACTGAGGATGACCCTTTAATTAGGACGTATCGATAATTTTTCATCGGTCCCAATATAGATGGTTTTTTTTAATTCATAGGAGACCACAATGAAGGGATTTGGATCATAGATAAAAGGGTCAAATCCCTTCATTCTTTAAAAAATAAAAAGTGAGTTCAATAATCAGGTTACTTTTTTCATAATATATATCATGTTATCTCATGTTATTATCCTATTTTTGATGAATTTATATACTCTAAATTAAATTTTAAACCACTTCTGTAGATAATGACTTCCACATGTGTCGGTGCTCCCAATACCCAAGAACAACAGGTCTCTCAACCTACTACTGCTCGCAGTGTAGAGGAGTGACATTTTGCACGTTCTAGTGCACCCATTCCTAAGGAATAGTAGGTCTCTCAACCTGCTGCTACTCATAGTGCAGAGGAGCGGCCTTCTGCATGTGATGGTGCTCCCAATGCTAAGGAATAACAGGTCTATCAACCTATTATTGCTCACAATGTAGAGGTACAACATCCATCTGGTTGTACTGATGACACCACTCTAAAAGAACATATTGACGATGTTGATTCTTGGGAAATGGTAGGCGATAAAGGACTGACATCACAAAAAAATGAGCATCATAGTTTGATGGTGTTAAAAAAATCCTTAATGTGAAAGCCAAAGGCATCAAATGTGAGGTCAGATAAAATGTGTAGGGCCAGCATGTTAACCATAACAAGTCCATGTTCAGGTGTTATATTGGAGTCGTCACTCAGCAACACGTTCTGATTGACACAGATTCATGGCACCATGTTGTGACTGGGCTTAAGACATTGATGTGGGAAGAGATTACGCTAACATTATGATTTCATTTATTTATTTTACTAAAAACATAATATAATGAAACATTGACTTACTCTTCATCATCCATTGAAGAGTGCATGTAAATTAGATATCTCTCACAAGAGGCATATATTAATTCTTTCTATAAGGATTCACAATGGATTTCAAACAATCCTAAGAAGATATTATCTTAAATATGTTAAGGGAAACTAAAATAGTGCCCACCGCTTATCTATACACACCTGATAACCTAAGAATCATGGGATATGTTAACTAGTCGTCATGTGGATGTGTCTTTTTTGGTACATTGTGGCCAGTAATACTATGCTTGATGATACATGCATTCATCACTTTTATTGACAATTTTTAATTTATGAAACAACAATTAAGTGCTAAAAATATGGATCGATTATAAAAACTAGTTTACCCCTACCATAAAGCGAGGATGGGGTATGCTTGACTTGAAAAAAAATTGGTACGTATTTTAAATATACCGTAATACTTTTATGTGACACGAAACAACACTATAATTATATTCCTATATTTATATGCATATTGATGACTTGAAGTCCAAATCCACTTCTATCCCATGCCATGTGATATAGAAATAGGTGCGTGTAAATAAAGATGGGATACTAATATATGAGAACACACAAAAAGTGTGGGAATCATGTGTAGTATTACATAATAATTTTTTTACATCACTATTATGTAACAATGATCACTTATTTTTCTATATTTTCTATATGATATAGTCACAAGAATTAAAAAAACCTATTCCAGATGAACACAAACTATCAGTGGCCTTAAAGCATCCAGAATAGTATGGTCGCATCAGAGGTTCCAATTTTGGGGTGACACCCTGAACATATTTGGAGAAAAAATAGGTGGAAAATCAAAGTAAATAAATAAAATAAATGAGAGAAAAAATATCTACCCTTGAAGGAAAATTCTGATAGATGAGGGAGATGATGTGAATTTTAATTAGGGATAGGCAAAGAGAAGAAGCTACTCAATAACATCCACCGCATGAAGATTCCCCCCAAAATCTATAGAGATATCCATTCTCCTCAAAGAGATGTCTTAGTAGAGGTAATCAATGTTCTCGTAAATGTTTCTGTGAAATGTGAATCAGAAAGACACTGATACCTCTTCTGTATTTCTATTCAACAAGGTGATAATGATTGTGATTTATATCTAGCAACACCCACCCATCGCCTTGTGAAGAGAGCTATGGTGTTCAATATTCAAAATTACATTCTACATAATAGACCACTTACAACAGTTCATGTGCGAGTGTCGATCAACATAGCCCATGAGCCGAGCACATAGCTACCTATTCCAATTCAAGAGCATGATATTAATATGGTCAAAAAGCTATTGTAACATTCATCGCATGGTCGTCACATTTTGTAAAAAAACATTTCAAAAAGGTTGTATTCATTTCCAATTTACTTTTCAAGCTTAACCATTAATATTTAATGAAAAAGGTCTGAACCGATGAATGTTATTATTGATGGACCAAGAGAGGAGGATGAAATGAAAGATTGTCTCAAACCCATCTAAAGTATCGAACAACTGATCAAAAAGACCTACTAAAAGCACAATTACCCCACCTGTTCTATATCCACATTTACTATCATTCAAGGCTCTTGTAGATATAAAGTTAAAAGCTGGTGGCAACCACATAGTTAAATTTGAATCACATATGTATGGAGAGAAATATCAATACTTCATTGGTCTTGAGCGTGAAACTAAAATCCTTGACTATGACTCGTTAGGAGGATCAGTTGTAAATGTATACATGAGGTATGTTCTCATGATTTAATTTTCTAAAAGATGATATAATATGTTAATTATGACTAAATACATTTCATATTTTTTGCGGGCATATGTATGAAAAATTTTAAGGTATTTTAACATGAGAAAAAGTTTGAACACATTAGCCCTCACGTCACCTCAACAACAGAAGCTAAAATAGAACCCAACAAAAAGGATGAAATAGTGCAAGGTCTTATCAAATCCTTTGAAAAAAAAATTATGGATGATAGACTCTATTTAATACCAACTATCCAGGGGTGAGACTCTACAATTTAATCATATCAAATTTATTTTCATTTCTTTCATTACTTGTTTATTTTTGTGTTTCTAGACCGCATCAAATGATCAATTCAGTAAATTTGGATACTCCAAAGATTAATTTACTAGATTCATTGCATGGATATCCAACAAACCTTCCACACATTATGGCATTTGTTAATTTATAATACAATACATCAAATGTTTTAGAACTAAAAAATAAGGTATATAATTTATATTATATTTTAATGATGATTCTTTTATGATAGGGTGGTGCATCACTATCGTCTGAAAAAAGGAATGAGTCCACGTACTAAGGAAAAGGAAGAACACAAGTGTTGGTCGGAATAGATTACTCAAGAGTTGGGTGAATTGAGTATCAATAAAAATTTCTTTTAAAATTAGTTCTCTGAAAAAGTTCCCCCAATTAAAATATAATCAAACTCTGTTTGTAGTGAATTTATAAAATTCCTTAATGTTCAATTAATTTCTCTGAAGATTTATTAGTTCTTAGCTATACTATTCTGAAGATTGGTATAACTTTTGAAACCAAATTACGGGTTCAAAACAAATATAAACACTTGCTAAACTAACTATCAAATTTTAATTTCGTTTTATGAAATGCTGATAAAATAGAGTAAAAATAAAGAGTAAAAACACAGTGAAAATAAACAAGATTTTCAGTCTCAAAATAAGACTTATTCCTCTCCAATTTGTGATCACCTTCCACAATGAAGTTTATATTAATAAATAGTTTGATCCACACCCTGGATCTGGGTTCACAACAACAAACAAGGATGTCCAGGTCACACCTAACCTCTATAAAAATTATTCATGGGAAAAACAACAAACATGTCACAATAGTCCTCTTCCACTATTCTATATTGGATATAGAAGATAATAAAGATAGTGATATTGAGGATATCAGGTATCCTCCAGTTATGCACAGGAGTTAGTGTGTGTAACATACAAATACACACACTACTCAAAAAAATGTAAACAAAAGAACAAAACCAAGCTAAATGTGTAGAATAGAGTTTAGAAGTCTCTGTGTGCTATGAAATGAAGTTCTAGAATTGTATGATGTAGAGAGAATGATACTTGAGTCCTCTTCTAGAAGTCGGCTTCAAAATAGAGTATCGCAAACTCTGTGATTTGGTATTTGAAGGAGTTTGAAGTGTTCACAACTTTAGTGGAAAGATGTTCAGTGTAGTTCACCAGGTCTTGCTCATCTTATTGATTTTTATATATGTTCTTTCTTTGATTTCTTGGTACTTTGAAGAAATATCGAGTGTTGCGGGAGTATTTTCGGTTCTTATGTTCCATATTTTTCTTTTCAGCATATTCCCCACCGTCTTTCAAATGATCTAGTATGTAATTATTTTATACTTCTTGATCCAGTAGTAATGATGATCTCCCCACATGTATATACCTCGTACTATCTATTGAATGTTCTATAGATAGCATTAAATAATACCAAAAACATTATTTTGTCTAAATATGACCGTTAGATATAAATTTTAATTAATAATATAAAAACAGATTTTATGACTATCGGTGAGTCACAAGTATCAGTGACTCATTTGCAACAGTCTGTCATCATTAGTCAGTCAACATCAATGACTCCATGTAATAGTGAGTCCTTTCCATCGGTATCAGTGACTCATTTATAACTGTCACTATGACTCCCATTGGTGACTCACTTGAACTATCAGTGCGACCGATCAATGGTGAGACAGATGAACTAATAGTGACTCATATTAATGTTGATTCTTTCCTCCTGTCGGTGAGAAAGTTGATCCAATAGTGACTCATTTAAATTGACGGTGACTCCTTGAATTAGTAGCATCATTAAATGGTCGGTCACTTGAACTAACGGTAGGTCGTTTGCATCGATATCATGTGCAATGGAGAGTCTTATGTTTGTTGGTTTCATGTCTAATGGTGTGTCCTTTGTAACAGTGTCAACTTCACATACTTAGAAAAATATGCATGTTTGATCTATCTATCTATCAGTAATACATATGTATGATGGAAAGTCATCAACCTTTCAGTGTCAGTGACTTATACATAGACAATTTTAGATGATCTGTCTTGTAATTTAACAATGTTAGAAACTGTTAATCATCTTAATTACACATAGATAATCAATTAAAATATTATTTAGACTTATGCATGCATAAATAGTTATATGAATGAAATGATATGATATTCAAGATAATGTTGTGTAATAATATAGGAACTAACATGAAATAAGACATATATTAATATTATGACATGATTTGTGATAATTAAAACCTTTAGTTAGATACAGTGGCCAACAACATCTATGGGCCAACATCCCATACCTGGAGAGAGGGGAACAAAGTTGCGGACTTCCTCGCCTCTCTTGCAGCCCCGACCTCCTCTATCACTGACCTTTCCAATTCAACCTCCCTTAAGCCGGAGGGGGTTAACCTTATCTGAGGGGATTCCCTCGGTCTCCATTATTTCAGACCCCTCTAATCTGGGGTCCTCTGTTGTTCCTTTCCCCCTGTTTTTGTACTCTTTTCCCTTTATTAAATATTTAATTATTTTTGTGTGCTATGGGCCAAAAATCTCCCCTTTTTGATAATCACTAACTATGGAATTATCGAATTTCATAAATTCCTCCCCCTTTTGTGATTAACATAAAGTAATTGGATAAAATAATAGGAAATACAATAAATTAGGAACAATGAAATAGATTTCAAAAACTGTGTACTTCAAAAATAAATACAAGAAGGAAGCCCTATCAAATTAAAAACAATACACACTACATGATCAAGAGGTAGGGTCAAGGGGAACCTTCCCCTTATCAGAAGGATCAATAGAAGGTTGATCAAGAGGGGTAGGATGAGGAGAAGGAGCGTCTAAATGGATTGTGAGAGGATGCAGAGGCACTCCTTCAGGAATTATAGAAGAAAGGGTAGGTTTTTGCTAAGAACGAACCCAAGATGGAACATTTTCTATGACGAATGCTCTGATGTGAGATAAGGCTTGAGAAACTGACATTTGAGGTTGATCAGCCACATAAATATCAGGGCCAAGAGTTTTAGTAGGAGGTACTAAAATTGCATCACTCTGGACATGAAGATATGGTTTTAGTAGCTTAATGAATTCTTCAATGATCTATGCACCATATTTCATAGCCTTCTCAAAATCATCATTATTTTCTATAAACTTATACAAAAAATAATTATATTATCTATGTTTCTGAATTTTATCCTTAAAGGCATTTGTTACTGGAGGACGAGTAAGATTATTGGTTAAGTACTTGAATAGACTATTCATTTGGTGCTTTGTAATGAGTTTGGAGAAAAAAGTCATTAATCCTTTTATTCAACTCCTCCTGAGTGTGAGAAGAACTCTAAGTATAATATTTGACTTGATCATGCACTTTATCTAAAGTATCCTCAACTTTTTCCATACTTTCAATCAAATCTTCCAGCTCCTCATTGAACATTGAACTAACAGTAGCAAGATCTTCAAATTGAGAGGACTGAGCAGGTGTAGCAGAACTTGAAGTTAGAGTCGAAGAGGTGATATCCTGAACTTATTTCCTTAGCTTGGAAAACTCAAGATCTTTAAAATGAGAAACAAGGTTATCAAGTCCTTTCATGATTGTTTCCATTGTATCCCTATACTCTGTGGTCAAAGCATTGATCCCAGTTGTTAACTACTTGTTATCATTTCTGAGAATGGTATTTCTTTTCACAATTGTCTCTGCAGTTGTGATTAGATTAGGCTGAATCTCTTTTATCACTAACTTTGAAATAGAAGTTGCATCATCTTGAGAGAGACTCGTTGAATTAGAAGGAGAGTTAGAAGAACTAGCATGTTTTACACCATCAACCACAGATCTGATTTACTTAAAATTCTCAATCAGCATAGTATTCTGTCTCCTAGATTAATAAATATCATACCACATTTTAGATTTCATAGAGTTTCTTATGGAGGCACATATTTCTTCCATGAAATGTTAAAAATTGGATTTAGTGACGTAGTCACTAGAAGTGGTCTCATCCACTGGTTCCTTTGCAACATGGGCAACAATACCATCATCAGAATCTTCATAATCCAAACCCAATGCTACACAACTAGGATTCCTTATTCATTCAGTAAGAATATCATAATCCAAAGTAGAAATAGTATCAAGCATTACTCTTCCTGTTTGATGCTCTTCATCAGCTTGACCAACTGGTACTTGAGGCTCCCCCTCAGTGTCAGATCTTAGGTCAGACGGTTCCCCATCTGTCAATGTTTCCTGGACAGGTTGCTTTTCCTTAAGAAGAGTTCTTTTCCTAGTGTACACAACTTGAGAAACAGGTTCATCTAGAGCAATATTTTCTTCTTGAGTAGCACCCTCAATAGAGATACCAATATTATCTTTAGTAACATCCATACTCACAGAATCTGGATTTTTATCAGGGTGACCAGAGTCACTGTTACTTTCACTTTCACTTAATTCTTCATCATTACCATCTTCATTATTCTCATCTTCAACTTGTTCTTATTTTTATTCAATTCCTGATTTTGAATCTTTTTTACCACTTCCAGTTTCTTCCTCTTCATCTTCTTCATTTAATTCACTAACATACTCTACTCTGCCTTCAAATTTGGTTTATTCACTAACAGAGGATTTTAGAATAGGTTCATAAGAGGCTAAATTTAGAGGTGGACTTGCAGGTCCAATAGAAATTCTTTTCGATGGTCTAGTACTGTTTGTGTCACTTCGATCATCAACTGATGATCCCACATCTCTAATAGGGGCACGAGGTTCTTCTTCCTCAACTAAATAATATGTTACTTGTTCATTTGGACCTATACCAGTATATCATAGATCCTTTGGTCTAATAGGATAATCTATGGGATTGAACTTCTCATATAATCCTTCTTTATAACCAACCCATTCTTTTTTCCAAGGATTCCAATTTATTTTCATCATTTTAAAGATTTTAGAGATTAAGAAGATTTCACTTCACTCAATACATACTAAATCCTCAAATCCATTTACACAATCATTCTTCTTCACTATAGTTGAAATCATTCTTGAATAAAAGAGAAAATTAGATTTACACCTAGGTTTTATTATTCCATTGATGTGAACCAACAGATAGCTACAATAATTCCATTTAACATTTCTATGAAGTAAAAAAATCATGTATACATCTTGATACTTGAGAGAATAAAATTATCATTTCATAGGACACATCTGATGTTTAATAAACTTAATAACAATCTTGCAATCACCATTAAATTCTGAGGCGATGGGTCTCCTTGTTCTTCTTTCTAGTTAGCCCCTTTAGAGTAGTCTAATAACTGAAAAATCACTTTTAGGAGGTAAAGTATCTAGTTAATCATCAAAAATTACTTCATAAGGTACCTTAATACACTCAACCCAATTCCTCTAAGATAACAATATTCTCTTCCCTTTCTCAATCGACTTCGTCCATGAAACATCACTTCCTTCCAGTAGAAGTTCTAGATTCATATAAAACTCATACACCAGCTTTGGATAAAAGACTCCATCATTATTTGCAAACCATTCATTTCATCCTTGATATTTCATCAATTTCAGCAACAAATATTTACTCTCCAAGATCCATTCAACTAAAAATTCCTTCTCGGAAGTTACATCACGGTTTACCAGACTGCGATCCACAGGACCTAACAATTTGCTTGACTCCCCTTTCTATTTCTTGGAAGGACTAGACTCACCCTCTACCAGAGCTCGCTTTACTCGTGCCATTCCAATCAGTTCCGTTCAAAGGTCAGAAGGTGAAAGGTCAGGAGTAGAGAAAGAGAAAGGAGGAAGAGAGAGAGGGGGAAGATAGAATAGTGGTAATGAGGGTAGAGTGGAAAAATTAAAATTTATATCAATAGAGATTTTAATATTTTACAAGCACAAAATCATGAACTGGGTTCACTGGACTTAATGAAACAATGTCATTTTGATAAAAACATACAATGTATAAAATAAATGAGTCATCGGTGTCATTATGACAGACTTCAAAAAACATCAATGGTGTCGTCTTGATAATAGTGTCGGCATGAAAACTTCGCCAAAAAAGATTAAAGGAAAGATAAACATAGGGTCTTACTAACTGATCATTCCTTGCTCACATATGATGTAATTTATCCTTTCAAATTTTAATGGATTAGAAAATATATCAGCAAGTTGGTATTTAGTTCCAATGAATTCTAAAGTAATATCACACTTTTGATACTGATCTCTGAACAAGTGATGTCTTACATCAATATTTTTCATTCTAGAGTGAGAAACTAGACTCATAGATATGTTAATATCACTTTTGTTGTCAAATTTTATAGTTACATGCCTAAATTGATATCCATATTCTATAAGAGTGTGTTTTATCCACAAAATTTCTGCACAATAGCTACCAACACCTATGTATTCAGCTTCGGTAGTAGATAGTGTAACCGAATTTTACTTCATACTACACCATGAAACCAAATATTTTCTTAATAATTGGCATGTCCTATAGGTTCTCTTTCTATCTAACTTACATCCACCAAAATACGCATCAGAATAACTCACTATATCAAGTTATTGTCCTTTGGGGTAAAACAAGAATAAATTGATAGTATGTTTGAGGTATTTGAAAATTATTTTAACAGCATTTAAGTGAGATTATTTGGGATTTCCTTGAAAACAATAACACATACACACACTAAAAATTATATCTGGCGTACTAGCAGTCAAGTACAGGAGGCTTCCAATAATTCCTCTGTAAGTGGTTTGATCAAAATATTTACCATGTTCATCAAGATCCAACTTACAAGTACTACTCATGGGAGTGTCACTATTTTTAATGATATCAAATCCAAATATTTTTAAAATATATTTTGTGAACTTACTTTGATTTAAAGTGATACTTTCAATATTTTGAAAAAAAAATTAAATCTAGGAAAGAATTTGAGTTCACCCATTAAACTCATTTAAAATTTATTTTGCATCATTTTAGAAAATTCAATACATAAAAAATATCTTAAATATCCAAAAATAATGTCATCAACATAGATTTGGACTACTAAAACATCTTTACAAATTCACATTACCAAAAGAGTAGGATTTGAAATTCCTTTTGTAAAACCTTTTAAAATAAATAAAATTCCCCAATCTATCATACCAATCTCTTGGAGCTTGTTTTAAACCATATAAATCTTTTATTAATTTGAAAGCATGATTTTAAAAATGAGTATTTTTAAAACTAGGGGTTTTTTAACAAAAACATCCTCAACTATATAATCATTTAATAAAACACTCTTAACATCTATTTGATACAGTTTGAAATTAAGATGTGCAGTATAAGAAAGAAGGATTATGATGGATTCAAGTCTATAAATAGGTGAAAAGGTTTCGTCATATTCAATGCCTTCTTCTTGAATATAGAATTGTGCAACTAATATAGCCTTGTTTCTAAAAAAATTCAACTTCATCGACTTTATTTCTAAACACCAACTTAGTTCCTATGATCAATGTGTCTTTTGGTCTATCTAAAAGTTTCCAAACTTTATTTATTTCAAATTGATTGAGTTTTTCTTGCATAAAAATCACCCAAAATTCATTATTGATTGCATCATTGATAATTTTAGATCAATTTGTGACAAGAAGGCTTTATGTTTAACCTGATTTCTAAGAGAATCTCTAGTTTGTGTTCCCTTATCTAAGTCTCCAACAAAAGATTCTAAGGGATGGTTTTTAATAATTCTAGTTGGTCTGATAAAGGTAGGACTAGTTAATTCAGATTCAGAATTTTGATCTGGTTCATTATAGCTAGATTCTAGAGAATTTCCATTATTGTTAAATTTCACAGATTTATTAACACAAGGATTTGATGAATTTTCCTCTATGTCTCAATCGGATATATCATCTTCAAGGTTGTCTAGAAAGGCATTAGGATCATGTGTATCTCCTTCATCAAATTTTATATCCACATATTCTTCCACACACTTTGTTCTTTTATTAGATACTCTATAGGATTTACTAGAGGATGAGTAACCTAAAAAGGATTCCCTCATCACTTTTGGATGTGAATTTTTCTAGATTGTATTTAGTGTTCTAAATAAAAAATTTACATCCAAAGACTTTAAAATAACTTAATTTGTGTTTCCTATTATTCTGTAACTCATATGGAGTATTCTTAAAGATAGATCTAACCAAGACTCTATTTATTATATAATAAACTATATCAATAGCTTCAGCCCAGATGTAAATTGGTAGGTCATATTCATTCATCCTAGTTTGAGTAATTGCTTGCAAGGTCCTATTTCTTATTTCTATAACTCCATTTTGTTGAGGTGTCCTATGGGAATAAAAGTTATGATTGTAGCCATTGTGTGAGAAAAACGATTCAAATACTTTATTTTCAAACTCACATCCATGATCACTTCTTAGAGATTTAATTTTAAGTCCACTGAGATTTTCTACAGTTTTAGAATACTTGGTGAAGTAAGTACAGGCTTCACTTTTGTGCGATAAGAAATAATTCCAAGTATACCTAGAATATTCATCCACAAGAACATAGACATAGTGCTTTCCATTTAAACTAGAGAATCCATATGGTCTAAAAAAATCCATGTGAACCAATTCTAAGGGTTGAGAAGTTGACACTTCTTTCTTTGATTTGAAGTAGATTTTAAGTTTCTTTCCTTTTTGACAAGTATTGCACACTTTATTGTCTGGAAGCTCTGATTTGGGTAGAACCTTGACTAGGCCTTTTTTATTATGTTTTTAAGTGAGTGTACATTGAAATGTTCTAATCTTCTATTATAGTGCCAATAATCTTTGTGAAAGGTACTAAGACAAGATACATTCTCTAAGGCTAGTGTGTCTAAATTTATAGCATATACATTATCATTTACTAGAGTAGTAAATAATAAATTTTTCTTGGAATCAAAAACATGGAATGAATAATTTTAAAATTTTACATTAAATCCATCATCACACAGTTGAGATATACTAAGCATATTATACTTTAATCTATCAACATAAAGTACAATAGAAATTGAAATAGAGTTAAGGTTACTAATCAATCCTAGACCGATGATTTTTCCTTTACCATTGTAACCAAATGTGACATGTCCTACATAAATTTTGAAAAGACTTTTGAAACTTGATTAGTCCCCTTTCATGTGTCTTGAACACCCACTGTACAAATACCACATATTCCTACAAGAACTCTTTAGGTAGTTTACATACAAAAAAATTTATCCAAGAAATGATTTTGGTACATATATTTGTCTGGGTCCACAAACATTAGTAATAAACGATTTAGGAACCCACACTTGTATTATGGGTTTTCTATATGTATAATATAGAGTATTTTAAAAATAAACTTTGTTTGGTCTAGAATAACTGGATGTAGTAAAAGAATTTTTAGAACTGGAGCTTGTAGTAAAATTACAGTTTTTTCATAAAGAAGTAGATTTTCTAATTTTGTTCATAAAATGTGTTTTTGAAAATTTTATTTGTCCTGGTTGATATCTTATTCCAGAAGTGTACTTCGAAGCTATCTATTTACCAAGAGCTTGTGTAAGTGTGATTTTTCCATTGATAATCTTTTCAAGATCCTTCTTCAATTTCTCATTAGATATCTTTAATTCATTGTTTTCCTTGAGCAGTTGAGCATTCTATTATTTTTTAGTAGTAAGCTAAGATTTCATAGTTATAGTAAGAGAATGTTGTTTCTTTAAATATTTATACTTATCCTTTAGTTCATTACATGTCCCTTATGGCATGTTTCAGTATTCAAATAATTCTTCACTTGACATATTCTCTGACTCACTTTCATTTTTAGAATAGTAAGAATGTTGAACTGGAGAGTCTAAGATTACCTCATATGTGTTTTTCATAAAACCCATATTTGACGTATCTTCTTTCTCATCATGAGAAGAAACAGATTAAATAGATCTATCCTCTGAGGCACTCCAAGTGGCCTTCATGGATTTCTTATATTTTCTATCCTTATTATCATACTTCCTTTTGTATTTGAGATTTGGGGAATCATCTTTGACATGTCCTTTCCTTTTACACTAATATCACAATATCTCTTCTGATTTATCATTTATCCTCCAAAGCCTTTTCAAATTTCCCTTGTTATCATACCTTCCTTTTTAATTGGGATTTCTGAAAAACTTCTTTTTCCTATAAAATTTCTTGAATCACCTGGCCAGTTGGGCCATTTCTTCATCACGTTCTGAAGATGAATATTCACTATTGTAGCTTTCAACAGAAACATGAACTTATATTTGTCTTTATTTTTATAGGTAGTAGTCTTAAAATCTACAGACTTCATCTTAGTTTCATCATCCTCCTCTTTGTTGACTTTCTGTTCTTCTTCTTAGATCATCATCTTTCAAATGAGTTATTTTATAGGTAATTTGCTGACGTCATATGATTCTCTAATTAAGACAGAGGTTCCTCTCCATCTATCTGGTAAAAATATGAGAATCCTCATGATTTTTTCTTTGGCTGTGACTTTTCTTCTGAGAGAAATCATTATGTTGAAAATTTCGTTGAATCTAAGACAATATCAAAATAGATTCATCAGGCTTCATTCTAAAATTATCATAATTAATAAAATAAGTATTTAATCTCATTTCTTTAACATTAGATGTTTCCTCATGAGAAACAGACAAAGTGTCCCAAATATCATGGGCTGTTTTACAAGAAAAAATACGATTAAACTCTTCATCTCCTAAAACACAGTATAGAGCATTCACTACTTTACAATTATTGTTTTAATTAGTCTTGGTAGGTTCATCCCAAGTGTTTATAGAAGTTTTAGGAGTTGCAGATTTACTTTCAATAGCAACCCATATTTCAAATCCTATGTTTTCTATGTGTATTTTCATTTTAATATTCCTTTGAGCATAGTTGGTTCCATTGAAAAAGGGTGGTCTATTAGTAGCAGCTCCTTCAAAATAATTTTCCAAAATATGAATTATAAAAAAGTAAAAAAGATAAAAATTTAAAAATAATATAAATTTTAAGATCTTTGAAAGACAACTACAATCACTGTTGAAAAAGATTTAACAAGATTTAAAAATTGAATTTTTTTTAAAAACAACCTCTGATAACAAATGTTGGTCGGAGTAGATTAATCAAGAGTGGGTTGAATTTAGTATCGATAAAAATTTCTGTTAAAATTGGTTCATTGAAAAATTTCCCCCAATTAAAATATAATCAAAGTCTGTTTGTAGTGAATTTATAAAAGTACTGAATGTTCAATTAATTTATCATAAGATTGATTAGTTCTCAGCTATACTAATATGAAGATTGGTATAACATTTGAAACCAACTTACTAGTTCAAAAAATATATAAAAACTTTATAAACTAACTATAAAAGTTCAATTTAATTTTATGAAATGGTGAACAAACAGAGTAAAACTAAAGATTAGAAGCACAACAGAAATAAACAATAGTTTCAATCTCAAGCTTAGACTTAATCTTATCCACTTTGTGATCACCTTACACTAAGTAGTTTATATTAATAAATAGTTTTATCTTCACCTAGTATCAGGGTTTAGAATAGCACACAAGGCTGTCTTGGTCACACCTGACCTCTACCACAATTATTCATGGGAAAAACAACAAATAGGTCACATTATAGCTCTTCCACTTTTTTGTGTGTGATATAGAAGATGATAAAGAGAGTGATATTGAGGATATCAGGTATCCTCCAGTTATTCACATGATTCTGTGTGTGGGTAATAGACAGATACACACACTGCTCAAAAAAATGTAAACAAAAGAACACAGCAGAGCTAAAGATGTTGAATAAAGTTTAGAAGTCTATGTGTGTTATGAAATGAAGTTCTGGGCTCATCTAATGTGGAGAGAATGAATTTTGAGTCCTCTTCTAGAATTTAGCTTCAAAACAGAGTATTGTAGACTCTGTTATTTGGTTTTTTAAGGATTCTGAAGTGTTCAACACTTTGGTGGAAAGATGTTTAATTCGGTTCAGTAGGTCTTTCTCATCTTATCGATGTTCCTGTATGTTTGAGTTTTGAGTTCTTGAGACTTTGAAGAAATATCAAGTATTGCAAGAGTATTTTTAGTTCTTATGTTCCTTCTTTTTCTTTTCAGCATATTCCTTTTCGTCTTTTAAATCATCCAGTATGTAATTCTTTTATACTTCATGATCTAGTAGGAATGAATATCTCCCCATGTGTTTGAACCTCGTACTGTCTAATGAATTTCCTACATAAAACATTAAATAATTTTAGAAACATTAATTTGTATGAATATGACCATTAGATATAAATTTGAATTAGTAATATAAAAATAGATTTTATGATTATCGGTGAGTCACAAGTATCAGTGACTCATTTGCATCGGTCTGTCATCATTTTTCAATCAGCTTCAGTGACTCCTTGTATCAGTGATTCCTCTCCATAGGTATCAGTGAATCATTTATAACTATTGGTGTGAAGACCATCAGTGACTCTCTTGAACTATTGGTGTGATCAATCAACGATGAGACAGATGAACTAACGGTGACTCATATGACTGGTGAGTCCTTCCTCCTATTGTTGAGACAATTGATCCAACGATGACACATTTAAACTGTCAGTGAGTTCTTTGATCTGTAACATCATGCAATGGTAGGTCACTTGAACAAATGACAGGTTGTTTGCATCGGTAGCATGTGAAATGGTGAGTCCTCTGTTTTTCAGCGTCATGTCCAATGATGAGTCCTTTGTAACGGTGTCAACATCACATCGAAAAATATGTCGGTTTGATATGTCTTTCAGTAATACATATGTATGACGGTGAGTCATTAGCTTTTCAGTGTTAGTGGATTATACATAGACATTTTTAGATGATCTGTCTTGTAATTTAACAAAGTTAGAAACTTGTAATCCTCTTAATTACACATATATAATCAATTAAAATCTTTTTTATACTTAAGCACACATAAATAGTAATATGAATGACACGATATAATATTCAAGATAATGTTTTGTCATAATATAAGATCTAATAATAAATAAGATATATGTTAATATTATGACATGATTTTTGATCATTAAAACCTTTAGTTAAAGATAGTTTCCAACAGAATCTATGGGCCAACAACAAGTACTAAGAATGGATAAGTATCAGGGTATGTATAATTATATTTCACTGTCCAAACACATATCGAAACAAATAACTTATTCTCCTTAACTTTATGTAGTTTTAGAAAAAACCAATGGAAAATATTGAGGTTATTATGTTTGTAAATTTATGATAGATCATATTCAATGAACAAACCAGTATCACTAAAGAGGTATTCTCAAAGATAATTACTATTTCATTTAAAATATTTTTTAATCCTTTGTGTATTTATATTTTTTAGTACTACTTTGACTGTCAAAAAGACTCAAATTCACAAGACGGTATAGATGCGCTCAAAAAGAAATGGAAGCATACCTTATGAAAGAATGTACACAAATAGCCTGAAGATTAGACTTCCATATCCAGTGTATGAATTTCTAATGTTAATATAACCTTCTAACATATTTATGCTCGTGTTATCCATATATGATCATTTATATCTCCATTTTTTACACTAATTTTCCATTTATGATCACCCTTTATTATGTTTCATATCCTTAGGTTATTAAAAATGGATTTATAAATGATATCTAAGAAGGCCGGTACAACTAAAAGTGTCTCTTTTCATTTAAAATTGACATTAATTTAAGTAAAACAACAAGTGAAATACAGAAAACCAAGCAAACACATTCGGATTGTTTTGATATTTTAAGAAAATGAACTATTATTCATTTGTGGCATATAGGGATCATATGTACATCAATAACACACACAGTGTGGTTGGTAGAACTTAAAGTGTCTCTTTTAATTTATAATTGACATTAATTTAAGTAAAAACAACAAGTTACATACAAAAAACTGAACAAACACATTCTAATTATTTTTATACTTTTGAAAAATGATTCATGAGTCATTTGTGATGTGTAAGAGTCAACAATACCTCAATATGATGCATGGTTTGACTGGTAAAACTCAAAGTGTCACTTTTTATTTAAAATTGACATTAATTTATGTAAAAACAAGTGACATATTGAAAACCAATAAAACACATTTATATTGTTTTGATATTTTATAAAAATGATCTATTAGTCATTTTTGAAGTTTAGGGATCAGCTTCACCTCAATCGATGCATAGTCTGACCAGTACAACTCAAAGTGTCTCTTTTTATTTAAAATTGACATTAATTTTAAGTAAAAACAACAGGTGACATACTTAAAACCATAAAAATACATTCATATTATTTTAATATTTTCGGAAAAATATCCATGAGTCATTTTTGACATGTACGATTCAACCTCACTGTAGAGACCCACACTTGACGTACATGGAAATTACATTACTTTTGCGGAATACTTAATACATAACAAAAACAGACACACAAAGACCGTAATAGTTTAGTGTCTTTGGAAACTCAGAATATAATCTTCTAATCATGGTGAAAGATCTTCAACATCTCCCATAAAGATCTTCCCCTTTTTTTTCATACCTAAAACCTTTCTTTATATCTTGGGGAAAAGAAAACATAAAAAGGGTGATCTCAAATTCTCATTAAGGGTAAACATAGAGAATATAAAACAATCCATAAATATTTGAATGTAAAAACATGAGCATAAAATCTAAACAGCAAAATCATGAGCAATGACATAAAACATTGCAGTACATAAGGCATAGATCATAAAGGAACATTAATCATGATAAACTAGCATGGGAATAAAACATGTAATTTTGGAATCCATTAAGCACATGTTATGATTTCCATAGTATCCAAGGCATTGCTACCAAGACAATCTTAGTGGAAAAAGTCCCTTACTGAATCGAGTTCACTCCTCATTCCAGTCCTGTATCACTGAACCAGATTAACTTTCCATTTCAGCCATGTCTATCTCATGAGATATAAATATTTACCCAATGCATTGGAGAGAGATATAGGTCTCACCCATCTCATAATGAAATCGTTCTTACTTGTTCCACAACATAAACATAAATCATTCATCATAACCCAAATAATAAAATGGGTTTCATAAACATCATCCCATAATAACATAATCCATATAAAACAAATGGATATTATTTCATCATACAAAAGGTGAAACTATTTAAATCATAGAGACGTTATACTTGAAACATAATCATTCTAAATAATGTCATCTTAGATGGAAAATATTCTTGACAAAACACTTGAAATTAATTCTTGAGGAATATATCCTTTCTTCTTCAAAATCATTTTCTTTTCACAAAATGCCATGAAATTTTCAAAGAAAATGATTTTTTGAAAATAATTATGAAGTATCATGGAGGAATATTTATGAAAATAAGTCTTTATGAAACCATAAAAATCCATTCATGCCGTATAAGTTAAAAAAATATTCTTCTCGTACTTTTTCCAGAAAAGTCAAAAAGTACCTTATTTGGTAAACAAAAGAAATATTCCTTACATACCATGTAGTAGAAGTCAAAAATGGGTAAAAAGGAATTTACAAATACATGAAACCATTTTTAGAAAACAGGGACATGGATGATAAAGATAACCCCAGTAAATACTTACAAATAAACAATCTCGTATAAAAATGAGATTGGAAAATTTATCCCTTACCTTATGTCCGATATGCTTCGTATGTATCTGAACCTATTGTATAATGATTTAAATAAGGTTATTGACTTATTATAGGATCATATTCATTGTTATGATATCATATATAGCTCACTTATGACTTTATATTACCCGTTCTTTTGTAAGTTCCATGTTAAAGCAGCGTTTTGGGTAAAATCGTTTCATTTATCGTACGTATTTCCACCTGTTGTTCTTGATATTATTACTTATATCCTGATTTACTTAATTCCAGAATGTAAAACATGATTTAAATATAATATATATTCAGTATATGAATATATATTATTGATCGATAAATGGAATGAAATACACCGTTCATGGAGACGGTAGGTCGTACGTACGCATGAACACTGTTTTCGTTTCCTTATTGAATTGAATGGAATTAAGTAAATGAAACATATATGAACATAAATCTAGTATCATTATTATGTAATATATTTCATGATTATTTATTATATATACTTTATAATCATACTTGAATGGTTAATCATGGAAAATGAATCTCATCGCATTCATGGAGACGGTAGTCCGTACGTACGCACGAGTGATGATATCGTTCCCATAGTTATTGAATAGAATTGGAGCGGATAATATAATATCTCATAATCAGTATGATGTTATAATAACCATATGTAGTTATTATTTACACCATTATACCCATCCAAGTAAGGTGGTGGTGGAAAAACTGATTACACCACGGCGTGGAGACGGTATTCCGTACGTACGCACGCCTGGTGATTTCATTTTCCATAGGATGGGTAGAAGATGAAATGGGGTTGTTTCATTTTTATAATATCATATCAGTATATTGGTGATACTTATTGTATTAATTTACAATTAATCAACTAAATAAGGGGAAGTTGAAGAAGAAAGAAACTTGAAAGAATCGGTAGAAGAGATTACCTCTTCTTCGTCGCGCCTCTTCTTAACCTCCTCTTAGGGCACTAAAGTTGGTCTTGGAAGAAGACCAGGACCTCTAGAATTCTACTAGGGAAGTGAATAAGAGAAATGGTCAGGTTTTCTCGATCTTTAAGGCTCAAAGTGTTGTGAAGAGGAGAGGGAGGAGGTTCCCTTTTATAAAGAAAGAGAGGGACACTTTTGGAAACCTCAAAAATATTAATTTATAATAAACTCAAACCCCACCTAAAAACATCCAAAGTGAATAAAATTTGGATATGGGGTAATATATGGTTGTAATATCATCAACCACTAAAATTTAGACATGTTGGAAAATTATTTTAAACCTTATCAATTTAATTTATCATTATTTAATTTATTTAATCCTATTTGTGGTAATAATATTCTAAATTTTAAATTGTTATAAATAATTACTTATGTGCTGTTAATTGTCCATAATTGGGTAATTTATGAAATTATAGACCATATAAATTTAAATTAATAATTTTTAAATATTTACGTTATTTTTAAACAATTTAATAATATGTTATTTTTATAAAATAACAATAGTGTTAAATTTGAAACTATTCATTTATTTGAATTTAAATAAAATCCAGACAGAAGATATATTCAAACCAAAATATTTAATAGATTCCTAACATGTTATATTTATCTAGAAAATTTGTGTAGAATATTAATTAGTTCACATAAGGTTTATTTTAATATTTATAAAACCATTTATTATATATTTCTCTTAATAAATCAATTACTACATCATTTTTGTATAATCATTTAATATACTAATTAATATAATAAACATTAAAAAAATCCTATAATAAAGATAAATATAAAACCTTTCATAATAATATTTTTACTCGAATTTATCATCTAAAAATAACAACATTTAAATTTTTATATTTTTTAAATTATGAAGGTGACATATTTGACATCATTTAAAATAAAATAATATAAATGTCATAGCCTATTTTATAAGGCTCTAAATGGTCCAAAAATAGTCCCTTGGATGCTTAGGGTATATATATACTCAACCAATAATGTTTGGTCAAGTTTCTGATCCTTTTGATAGGTATTATTATTTTAATAAAAACTATATTATTGACTTTTCACTAAATAAATAATTTTTACATCATTAATGTACATGCTATTAAGGTAATTAAATATTTTTTAAAAATTAAAAATAAATTACCATGATAAAGAAAAAAATTAGCTTTCAAATGAGTATTTATAATCTAATTATTAAAGTTTGAGTGAGACATATTTCACTTTCTTTAAAATAAAATAAATTAAAGGTCGTAATCACATCCAAGTGGGTTACAATGGATTCCATTTCGACCCAAATATGCCTTAGGACGAAATATAACCATCCAAGTATATTAAGGTAGGTGTTAGGGTAATTTTATAATATTATTTTTACCCTTAATTACCTAATTTACCTTTAACTGTGGTAAATAAAATTTACCGTAGTTACTATTCATAATGCCCAAAAATATAAAGTAGCTTATTAACATAATTTGGACCTAATGATTCTAAATATGGAATCCATTTTTTCCAAATTCAAAACACATAATTTCAGTAATTAATTTAAAATTAATCCCCTTGTCGAAAAAAAGGGTTTTTGTTTAAAACATTGCAAAAGATTGAATTGATTTAACCTACGAATTCAATGTAAAATCAATGCTAATGACATAAATTATATTAAATGGTAAAAATATATTCTATTTATAATTTAAAACAATTTACTATTATAATTTAACCATATAAATTATCTCGAGGAAAAAATTTGTTTTTAAGTAAAAAATTAGCGTGTTTTTACTATTCATCAAAATAAGAACGTTGTCAGAAAAATATCAAAACTTTATCCAATGTAAATTTTTATATCCTGATTCAAAAGAAGAAGTTTATTTTGTAAAATTGAATTTACAAACTTGTCAAAAAAATATATTTAAAATGGGTGCGCCATCAAAAGGTGGCAAAACTGCATTTTTTTGAAAAATACTTATTTTACCCGAAAAAAATTATTTTGTTCTCATACCATGTTCTAGAAAATGTGTAAGATGAATAATAATATTATAAAATTAAAAATGCAGTTAATACTATTCATAATGGCTAGTTTATAATAATATTATAACCATATATCGTTGTTTAGTGAAACCCGGTATTGCGTACAACACACTCTATCAAGGAATGTCACAATTGTGTGTAATGCAAGCCAAGTCAGGGTTGCATGTAGTTCAAGACTCCTTTTTTGTTGCATATAACAAAATAAAACCATATTTAATTTATACATTAAATATATATATATATATATATACACACACACTCAGTGTTGCTTAGAATAACTACTATCAAACAAACTTGAAATTGTGTGTAACATGATCCAAGAATAGTGTTGTATATACTGAAAGCTAATACGGTGTTGCGTATAGCACAAGATAATCTTGGTGTAGCGTAAAACAGAAGATATGAAAGAAACTAAAAAGAATATATCTCATAAAATCTCGAGGTGTTACATTCTACCCCCCTTAAAATGAATTTCTCCCTCGAAATTCATCAGGGTTATAAATGGTTTGTTACTTGAGAGTTTCCTTCATAGAAACCCAAATCGTAAAAGGAATACAAAAACTTAATGTTTAAAAAATGAACGTTAGAAAAAAAATGGATACCCAAAGTAACTCATCACTTGCGTTCCCACATAGGAGAACATAGTTGAAAATATGGATATGGAAGAGAAATCTAACTGTCAAGTTCTGATGGAGAGTTTTAGAGAACAGGGATATGAAAAATCCAAAAATTACAATGCCATAAATTTGTGATGATCTAAGGTACCATCTGATTCATCAGATATGAGGACACTAGGACAACATTTTTTGTTTACAAGATCATTTCCCTAAAGATGAATAATTTGAACTAGAAGAAATACTTAATTTATTTGGGTACAATGTCACCATTGTTTGTGCCTTGAAAAACTTACACTTCATCTCTTAATAAAATGAACTTGAATTTTTCATTATTGAAGTTTTAGCAGATCATGTGAAAGAATGATGGGTTATTCCATCTGTCTCAAATAAAAGGTTAGAAAAAGTTATCAAATATACATAAGTCCATCTATGGTGAGGTTAATCATATATTATTCCAAAAATGGACTTATACTTCATCTATCATACTGCTTAATAAAATAAAACTAGTTTCTACTAACCAAGGACTTCTTGTAGGCCAGTGGTAAGAAATAAAGGCTTGTCACACTTCAGTTGGGGGTTCGATTCCCACAGCCTTGTCCAACGCGACAGGTTGTCGCCCATCCTTCAGGTTTTCCTTCTTCTAAAACTACATTATTATAACACCCCATCAATAATATCGAAAAAAAGTTTTATCCTTAAACAATACTAACTTATGTCCAACATAATCCATTCCAATATTTAGGATTATCCAAAATACTTATGTCCAAGCTCATAGCATAAAGAAAATAATTACTAGAAATGTCATCTACCGAGCATGTGAATACCATCATTCATCCCCTATATATGATACGATATATCTTGTTGGTCACATTCCAAACATGTTAATACCTTAATCATGTATTCTCTTGAAAAATCAATACCCATTGAACCTTAGTAAAAACATGAATGCTATCAAAATTTAACTCTTTCCACATACCAAAATCCCAAAATTTCTATATACTCAAACCATGATATAACTTTGTCCTTATATCAGTTATGGGATCATTTCATTTTCTCTTTATCCCTTCATTATGCGCATATCATATTCTTTCCAAAAATATTTCAATCACTTTTCATGGTTACCGGTACCATATAATTATTGAAAACCAATACATAGATATTCCAAAATTCGACGATACCATAAATTTGATTCCATGATACTATTTTGAAATCCCATTACATAAACATTTAATCATTCCACAACATCATTTTCATACACAACATCACAAATAGTGTTCTCATGTGACTTTCATTTATCCTTTTCCTTAAGAGTTTTCTCACGTAGATCATCATTAACCCTTAGATTAGGGCATTGATTAGCATAATGCCCCATTTCCTTTCACTTGAAGCATTGAAGGTTTGGTGGAGATTTCTCTGTAGTCTTTTCTCTATTCACATAATTAGCTAAATTTTTCCCATTACTTCGACACTCAACTGATTGATGAACTTCTTTTCTACACTTAAAACATTTTCTTATACCTTTCAGACAATCTCCAACATGATTCTTTCCACACTTTGAGCATGAAGAAACATTCATCTTCATTTCACCATTGTTTTGAGATTTTCATTGAACTCCATCTTTTGTTTCTTGTCAAAACCATGAGATGGATATGTAACACAAACTTCCATTCCTACCTTGATAGAACAACGCACAATTTCTTCATATCTACTAAAGTCTCTTATAGATAATTCCCTTTGAAGACATGGTTTTAAGCCACTGAAGAATCAATCAAATTTACTTTCAGGTTGGATGATAAAGAGAGATGCATACCTTGCAAGCCTTGTAAAATTTTCTTCGTATATACCAAAAGATTCATCATCCTTTTTCTTAAGCTCAAGGAAATCCTTTTCCATCTTTGTTCGAAGAATACAAGGGAAGTACTTATTAAAAAACAAGTTATTGAACTCATCCCATTCCATGGATTCAATTTCATCTTGGGGCCTTGTATTCTTAATTAGAGTCCACCACTGGTCTGCTTCACCTTCTAAGCGGTAAACAGCCAGAATGACTTTTTCCTGTTCTGAACAGCGAAGTATGGAGAATATCTTTTCAATGGTACTGATCCATTGTTCAGAAACAAGTGGATTAGAAGACCCACTGAAAGAAGGTGGACATTACCTCATGAAGGACTCAATAGAATATTGGTCCCTTCTCTGCTCATTTGAAGTCCAGAATGATACATATCTTGTGTAAGTATAGCAATAAGATTTTTCACTCCATCTCCCACAACATTGGTTTGTTCAGATGGATAATCATTGCATTTTCCATTTCATTGATCAACACGGTTCCTTCGGGTTCCATCCATCTTCTAAAACCCAAAAATAATAGTGTGAGAGACAAAAATCATGCTAGGGAAAACAACATAATAAAGGGAAAGTACCTTCAATATATAACATATTAGGTTTAATTCTAATACCGTTACCATAATTCTGGGACTATAACCTATACTTATACTTAACCATATGGGCATCCCTAGAAATACATTAGAAATATCTATAGGGATCTCACTAAAGTTTTCTCATCCTAGTTTCCAAAGGTTAACTAAACCTTTCCTCTGATACCAACTGTAGAGACCCACACTTGATGTAAATGGACATTACATTACTTTTGTAGAATACTTAATACATAACAAAAACAGAATGGATATAATTTCATCATAAAAAAAGTGAAACCATGTAAATCATAGAGACATTATACTTGAAACATAATCATTCTAAATAATTTAATCTTAGATAGAAAATAGTCTTGACAAAATACTTGAAATGAATTCTTGAGGAAAATATCTTTTCTTCTTAAAAATCATTTTCTTTTCACAAAATTCCATGCAATTTTCAAAGAAAATGATTTTTTTGACAATAATCATGAAATATTGTGGAGGAAGCCTCATGAAAATAAGGATTTTTGAAACCGTAAAAATCCGTTCATGCCGTATAAGTTAAAAAAACATTCTTCTCGCACTTTTGCCGGAGTACATTGTATGGTAAACAAAAGAAAGATTCCTTACATAACATGTAGTAAAATTCAAAAATGGGTAAAAAGGACTTTAAACATACATGAAACTATTTTTAGAAAACATGGACATGGATGATAAATATAACCCCAGTAAATACTTACGAATAAACAATCTCGGATAAAATTGAGATTGGGAAAGTTATCTCTTACCTTATGTCTGATATGCTTCGTATGTATCTGAACCTCCTGTATAATGTTTTAAATAAGGTCATTGAATAATTATAGAATCATATTCATTGTTATGATATCATATATGGTTCACTTATGACTTTATATTACCCGTTCTTTTGTAACTTCTATGTTAAAGCAGCGTTTTGGGAAAAATCGTTTTATTTATCGTACGTGTTTCGACTTGTTGTTCTTAATATTATTACTTATATCCGGATTTAATTAATTCCAGAAACATGATTTATATATAATATATATTCAACATATAAATATATATTATAGATCGATAAATGGAATGAAATACACCGTTCATGGAGACGGTAGGCCGTACGTACGCATGAACGCTGTTTTCGTTTCCTTATTGAATTGAATGGAATTAAGTAAATGAAACATATATGTACCTAAATTCAGTATCATTATTATGTAATATTTTTCATGATTATTTATTATATATACTTTATAATCATACTTTAATGTTTACTCATGGAAAATGAATCTCATCGCGTTCGTGGAGACGGTAGTCCGTACGTACGCACGAGCGATGATATCATTCCCATAGTTATTGAATAGAATTTGAGTGGATGATATAATATCTTAGAATCCATATGATATTATAATAACCATATAAAGTTATTCTTTACACCATTATACCCATCCAAGTAAGGTGGTGGTAGAAAACCTGATTACACCACGGCATGGAGACGGTATTCCGTACGTACGCACGTGTGGTGATTTCATTTTCCGTAGGATGGATAGAAGGTCAAATGGGGTTGTTTCATATTTATAATATCATATCAGTATATTGGTGATACTTATTGTATTACTTTAAAATTAAATAACTAAATAACAGGAAGTTGAAGAAGAAAGAAATTTGAAATAATCAGTAGAAGAGATTACCTCTTCTTCGACGCTCCTCTTCTTAACCTCATCTTAGGGCACTAAAGTTGGTCTTGGAAGAAGACCAGGACCTCTAGCATGTTACTAGGTAAGTGGAGAATAGAAATGGGCAGGGGTTGGACGAGCATGAAGGCTCAAATTTTTGTGAATAGGAGAGGTAGGAGGTTCCCTTTTATAAGGGAAGGGAGGGGCAGTTTTGGAAACCTCAAAAATATTAATTTATAATAAACTCCAACCCCAACTAAAAACTTCCAAAGTGAATCAAATTTGTATATGAGGTAATATAAGGTTTTAATCTCATAAACCAATAAAATTTAGACATGTTGTAAAATTATTTTAAACCTTATCAATTTGATTTACCATTATTTAATTTATTTAATCTTATTTTTGGTAATAATATTCTAAATTTTAAATTGTTATAAATAATTACTTATGTGTTGTTAATTATCCATAATTGAGTAATTTTTGAAATTATAGACCATATAAATTTAAATTTATAATTTTTAAATATTTACGTTATTTATAAACAATTTAATAATATGTTATTTTTATAAAATAACAATAGTGTTAATTTTTACACTATTCATTTATTTGAATTTAAATAAAATCCAAAAATATGATATATTCAAAAAAAATGTTTAATAGATTAATAACATGTCATATTAATCTATAAAATTTGTGTAGAATATTAATTAGTTCGCATAATGTTTATTTTAATATTTATAAAACCATTTATTTGATATTTCTCTTAATAAAACAATTACTACATCATTATTGTATAATAATTTAATGTACTTATTAGTTGCATAAAAATTAAAAATAAAATCCTATGATGAAGATAAATATAATAACTTTCATAATAATATTTTTACTTGAATTTATCATCTAAAAATCGAAACATTTAAATTGTTATATTTATTAAATTATGAAGGTGACATCTTTGACATCATTTAAAATAAAATAATATAAATGTCCTAATCTATCTAATAATGCTCCAAATGGTCCAAAAATCTACCCTTGGATTCTTAGGGTATATATATACTCGAAAAATAAGTTTTTGGCCAAGTTTATGGTCCTTTTGATAGGTATTATTATTTTAATAAAAACTATATTATTGATTTTTCACTAAATAATTAATTTTTACATCATTAATGTATAAGCTATTAAGGTAATTAAATATTTCTTAAAAATTACAAATAAATTACCATAATAATGAATAAAAAATTATATTTCAAATGAGTATTTATAATAAAAATTATATTCTGTATAACCTTATATTAAAAATAATCTAATTATTAAAGTTTGAGTGAGACATATTTCACTTTCTTTAAAATAAAATAAATTAAAGGTCTTAATCACATACAAGTGGGTTACAATGGATTCCATTTCAACAAAAATATTCCTTAGGACGAAATATAATCATCCAATTATATTAAGACAAGTGTTAGGGTAATTTTATAATATAATTTTTACCCTTGATTACCTAATTTACGTTTAACTCTGGTAAATAAAATTTACCGTAGTTACTATTCATAATGCCCAAAAATAAAAAGTAGCCAATTAACATAATTTGTCCCTACTGATTCTAAATATGGAATCCATTTTCTCCAAGTTCAAAACACATAAGTTGCAGTAATTAATTTAAAATTAATCCTGTTGTCGAAAAAAACGGGTTTTTGTTTAAAACATTGAAAAAGAATGAATTGATTTAACCTACGAATTCAATGTAAAATCAATGCTAATGATATACATTATTTTAAATGGTAAAACTATATTCTATTTATATTTTAAAACAATTTACTATTATAATTTAACCATATAAATTATCTCGATGAAAAAAATTGTTTTTAAGTAAAAATTTAGCGTGTTTTTACTATTCATCAAAATAAGAACGTTGTCAGAAAACTATCAAAACTTTATCCAATGTAAATTTTTATATCCTGATTCAAAAGAAGAATTTTATTTTTAAAATTTTACTTATAAACTTTTCAAACATTATATTCAAAATGGGTGTGCAATCAAAAGGCGGCAAAACTGCAATTTTTTTAAAATTACTTATTTTACCCGAAAAAATTTATTTTGTTCTCATACCATGTTCTAGAAAATGTGTAAGATGAATAATAATGTTATAAAATTAAAAATTTAGTTAATACTATTCATAAAGGCTAGTTTATAATAATATTATAACCATATATCGTTGTTTAGTGAAACTTGGTATTGCGTACAACACACGCTATCAAGGAAGGTCGCGATTGCGTGTAATGAAAGCCAAGTCAGGGTTGCGGGTAGTGCAAGACTCCTTTGTTGTTGAGTATAAAAAAATACAACCATATTTCATTTATACATTGAATATATATATATATACACTCAATGTTGCATAGAATAACTACAATCAAACAAACTTGAAATTGTGTGTAACACGATCCAAGAATAGTGTTGTGTATACTGAAAGCTAGTACGGTGTTGCGTATAGCGCGAGATAATCTTGGTGTAGCGTACAACAGAAGATATGAAAGAAAATAAAAGGAATATATCTCATAAAATCTCAGGGTGTTACACTCACCCCAATCTGATGCATGGTGTGGCTATTACAACTCAAATTGTCTCTTTTTATTTAAAACTAGTACTCGCCCGTGCACTTGCACGGTGGTATAACAAAGTTCTTAGTTCATGCGTTCTCTAGACGATATGGTTCACTGATTTTATAGAGGCAATAAAATATTTTGAAAAAATAAATGAAACTGGAAAAGTTGTTAACTGTACAATGACTAGTAATTAGTAACATAAATTAAGTGGAAATAATTCATTGATAAGAAGAAAAGTTTCATAAAAGGTTTGGCATGGATAACGGCGAGCTTGAAAGGGGGATTGGAAGTGAAAGGAACGAAGAAGTGATCAAGCGTCCACCCCAGAGCGTACACGCTATGATATCATTCATCCATCACCACCACCATCATCGGTTTCTCCTTCGGCGCTGATTCCTCCGCCATTGGAGACCTCACTCAGCCTCATTCACTCCCTCTCCCATTCCTTGTATGCGTCGATCTGTTTCGCTGTGGGGTATATATCAGCGATGTCAACAGGTTTCTGTACATTAAGAGATGAATAAAATCAATTAGTTGCAAAAAATACATAGCAAAGTTATTATTGAATAAGTAATTTCAGGTTTAAAAATTGAAAATTTAGATAGAAAACTGAATTGTGTTTAAATGATACAGTGAAAATGATACTGCAAAAGGCAGTATTGTCTAATGTGATGATGTAATCAAAATAAAAGATAGTGAAAATAAACACTTACCTGGGTTTCTGTTTTTATAGCATGCATGAAAGGAGAGAAATCCTGTGTAGACAGAGCGGTATCCAGATTTCAGTTCCCATAAATGGAGACATTCACCCATCCTGGGTAGGCAGAGCAGTATCCAGATTTGTGCCCCTAACCAATTGGAATTAGAAACATGGACCAATAAAAATAAGATTATATTGGAAAAATCACAATAAACTTATCATAAATTTTTGATAAAGAATATTGATATGACACAATTTGACATTATAAAAAATAATGAAATCAAAACTTCCTACTTTATTTATGGTCTCCTAAAGAACCTAGGTTACTAAATAAATAGTTTGTGAACATTATTTACCTGATATTTATATTCCAGCATCTCAAAATAATAACTCTTTATCAAATCTATAACAAAATCACTACAGTCAGTAAATTTAAATACAATTTATAAATTTATTCCCAGACCCCCCCCCCTTCCAGCCCCATCCCCAGACCCCCCCCCCTTCCAGCCCCATCCGCATCCCCCCCCCTTCCAGCAGTCCCCCCAGCCCCCCCCCCCAGCCCCATCCGCATCCCCCCCTTCCAGCAGTCCCCCCCAGCGCCCCCCCCCCATCCAGCCCCCAGCCCCTAGCCCCCAGGACTCCCCCCCTCCAGCCACTTCCTCTCCCCTCCAGCCACCCCCCCTCCAGATCCATCCCCAGCTCCCCCCCCCTTTCCAGACCCATCCCCAGACCCCCCCCCCCTTCCAGCCCCATCCGCATCCCCCCCCCCCACACACTTCCAGCAGTCCCCCCAGCCCCCCCCCCTCCAGCCCCCAGCTCCCCCCCCCTCCAGCCCCCAGCTCCCCCCTCCATCCCCATCCGAATCCCCCCCCCCCCATCCAGCAGTCCCCCCAGCCACCCCCCCCTCCAGACCCATCCCCAGCTCCCCCCCCCCTTTCCAGACCCATCCCCAGACCCCCCCCCCCCTTCCAGCCCCATCCGCATCCCCCCCCCCACCCTTCCAGCAGTCCCCCCAGCCCCCCCCCCCCTCCAGCCCCCAGCTCCCCCCCCCTCCAGCCCCCAGCTCCCCCCTCCAGCCCCATCCGCATCCCCCCCCCCTTCCAGCAGTCCCCCCAGCTCCCCCCCATCCAGCCCCCAGCCCCCAGCTCCCCCCCCTCCAGCCCCCAGCCCCAGCTCCTCCGCCCCTCCAGCAGACCCCCCCCCCCTCCAGCCCCATCTTCCAACAACCCCCCCTGCCCAGCCCCTTCGCCCACCACTTCCCCCCCTGCCCAACCGCTTCCCCCACCAGGCCCCACTTCCCTAAAACAAAAAAACGACATGCCTCAATGGATAAAACAACAGGTTCAGCCCTAGGTTTAAGGTCAAAAACATCCACTACTTTAATGAGAGTACATGAAGTGTAAAAAATGAATGACATCTCACATTTAATACAAGTAAAATAAACTAATAATTGAAAAAAATACCTAATTCTTGAAAATATACCCTTGCTGCAGTCTTCCATGATGGTGTCTTCTCCTCAATTTTGTGTCAATGACCCTGTCATTAAACAATCTGATTGTTAGAAATTTGAATAATTCTTGAACATGAAGAATGAAATAAGTTATGTTCTCAGTTGGGGCAGGCTGGAGGGGAGGGGAGAGGGAGAGAGGGTCTGGGCAGGTTGGAGGCAGGGGGAGGGGAGGAGAGGGTGATGGCAGGGGGTAGGGGGTTGCTGGGGGGAAAGGTTGGGCAGGAGGGGAGGGGAGGGGCAGGGGCTGGAGAAGCTGGAGGGGCGCGGAGGGGAGGGTGATGGTAGGGGGAAACGGTTGCCCAGGGGGGGAGGGGAGGGGAGAGGCAGTTGCTGGGCTAGGGGGGAGTGGAGGGGCAGGGGCTGGCTGTGCTGGAGGGGAGGGGAGGGGAGGGGCTGGGGAGGGCAGAGGCAGTTAGTGGGCAGATTTCCAAACCCTCACCTAGTTGCTGCAGTTTTCCAATGTTAGGCGCGTCAAAAGGATGACCAATAGGTTCCCACCTATAAGTAATCATAGAAAAAAAACTTAAAAGCATATGATCAAACATTTTATACAAAAAAATTGAAATTTTGATGAATAATACCCTAGAGGTGGGAAGTACATGAAGAAGATGCAACAGAAACATCACCTTCAAATCAACAATGGTCGCCCCTAAAGGGAAACTGGAAGTCGTTATGCCCCGATGTTTGGATTGTAGGCCGTCTGACGAGATTAGCATGTCCAATTTATACATTACATGATCCCCTGCTCTAAAATACACGATCCACTACTATAAAAAATGATCTACTGGAAAAATCATGATCCAGTACCCAATAAACTGAATGTTACACTGCTTACAGGGAAAACATGTTCCACTACTGAAGAAAAATACATGCTCCAATCTACTGCTCAGAAAATGTAAGATCCACTACTAAAAAAAACAATCCACTGGTATAATTAATGTAAAGTCACATTTAGTATAACTAAATGTAACTAACAACTCAAATAAAATATAATGATCATGAACACCATAAAATGACAGTAAACTTATGTTGTACCAAAATCTATTGAGTCCATGAAAATCCGATACATTAGTAATCAAGAAGTGAAGAAAACCGTCCAACATATTGGGAAATGCAGAATACAACAAAATGCCCAGATTGAAGTATTGTCCAGCATTAAATCACCAACCTAAGTAATCTGTAAAAAACATAAGAAACAGTGCAGCATTAGAAACCTACAGCATTAACTTGTAGTAGCAGAAACCTCAAGCATTATGATCACATTAATGGGAAGTATTTCATCAGTGTAGATGTATGTTTACCTTCTATTTCCAGGATGAGTTTTCAGTCTGTTTTTTTGGTTCTCTTGTTTATATATCCCTTCAGCATGCTCTGCAAATCAGTAGATGGACATGTTGTAGGCACGATGTCTGGAAATGTCTGGACAGTATCTTCCACACCATTATCAATATCAAAAGAACGCGACAGATTTTTCTACAGAGAGGTTTCATGTTAGAATAACTTGAAACTATAAAGTAGAGCAATTAAAAGAAGTGAAATGAAGAGTTGCTCAACCTGAATATGTAGACTGTTTTTTATCAGCACATAGATGTAATAACTACGTACATCTATGATTTATAAATATTTAAAAATCAGATTGCACAACAGTAATGCATTGTGTTTTTCTAGTAATAGAAATAATCTAGGAGTAATAGAAGATAACATATGTATACCCTAGTAGAACACGGGTTGAAGGGTGAAGTATGTAATCCTGTATCAGTGTTTAAAGTGCCAGAAGAAGACCCCACTGTTTGATGAGCCTACGAGGAAATGTAAAAGGAATATATCAATAATCTGAAATCAATTCTTAGAAACACATAGTAATGTAATTGAAAAACAGTTACCTGCATATAATGATCTACACCACTTACTGTAGAAGAAGAACTGCTTTGATAAGCCTGCATATTATTGACGAAAATTGTAAGGTATTGTGACTTGTTGGGTTTATAGATAACGTGAATTAAATACAGACTGACGTGATTATGTTCTAAGACGTCATTGAAGAGGTTGATGTACTTCTCATTATCATTCATATAAATGACTTTGTAACAGTTTTGCTCAGATGGGCGATGACGATTCTTAATATTATAATTTGTCGGGTCAATTCCCAACAGAAAATTTCTGCTTTTGAAGAAGTTCAATTCATGAGGGAAACCAAACTCGTCATCATCCCAATAAAAAAACCCATTGTCAGTGTAATTTTAAATATTTCAAATAATTTTAAAAGAGAAGACATAAGGATATGGATTTACCTGTAACAAATTAGCTCTCAGTTGCGCTGCTGTTTTTTGTATGTATTGCATGACATGTTTTTCAAACAACACCACAGAAAAAGAGTCTGTCTTGTCTGTAACCATTAGTTGAACTCTAAACCTATTGCAATTGTTATTATAACTAAAGTTTCAGTATCATTTTGAATGTGCTGCTTAATGAAGTAGCATAATGATAAAAAGATATTTTTCCAGCATTGAATACATGAAAACCTTGGAATAATGCTTGTAGGTGAGGACTTGCAGGACATGCAGCAAATGCTTCAATCTATAATCTGCACTTTCTTCATGCACAACTGGCATGATTCATAGAACCAGTTGTGGGTGCTTTGAATTTTCTAAACTGTAACTGCAATTAAGCACCTAGTACTCTGCAGTAGATTAATTACATGTTAATATAGTATTTTGTACAGGACAATAGTTAGCACATAATAATATTGCATAATAAAAAAACGGAAAAGAATTGAATATTGCTAACCTGTAGACAGGTTTTCACATCTAAAATGGTTGTCTTGTTATTCCAATACGGTATTTCCATTGTTTGGTTGGGAATTTTTGGTGATGTGGTATGTGCTGGTGATGCTATTATCACAGCAAGCCTGGAAAAAGCCGATCAAGAATAATGTAAGTAAACACTAAAAGAATGTCGGTAGTACAGTTTTGACGATGAGATAAATAAAATATTGTACTTCGAAAGAAAAGTAAGATACACAGTTACCTGTTTTTGAAGTCCTCAACTGGTGGAAGGTTTGGGTTGTAGAGAATCCTGGTTGCATTAGCAGTTGTTGTGACAAGAACAGAGGCTAAAAGCCGTATGAAGTCAGGATTATATTTTTGTACATTAAAACCACAATTTTGAAAACACCAAGTAGATATATTGAGATTATGAACTATTGAAAGAAACCATACTCGTCAATTTCTTAACCCGGACAAGCTGTAATATCAATATGGTAGTGGGGTCTGAGTTGTTTTCCATGTACTGTGACATTTCAAATGCAAAATTGCTCCATAAGCTGCAGGTAATTTGCAAGCGTCTGCAAATAAAACAAAGTGAGTAAATTAGTAGTTTTTTTCTGATAGAGTTGTGAAATGAAATCAATTCAAAAAAAAAGTACCGGTCATCTTCTAAAACAATCTGCATTCTGTGGTTCGAAGTGCCCATTGATTGCATTGGATGTGAGTAACGTAGGACTCCAATTATTTCTAAATCACAGTACAGAGAAACAATGTTTTTGTGAAAAACATTTGGCTGAAGGGAAATACATTCTGCATGTTAATTTAACAAAACTTGGTCAAAGGTAGTGTAAATAGGTCGTATTAACCACATGTACCTATTAGATGTTCCTCAGGGACTTTGTCCTGAATTATGTCATCAAACGAAGTAAAATGAAAACTAAAAAGAGGTAGTTGTACTTCACACGGACGAACAAATGTCGTCGATGTGAACATGATTCGACACGGGTGTCTTGTTGCGAGGTAACTTCCTAGATTGGAAGCTATTTGGAAATTCTGTACAATATAGCATAGTCCCTCAACCAACAGTTGTTTGTACTTAGAGATAAGTTGACGATTCGTAATGGTACATTGAATCTTGGTTCCCTGCATATAGTATGTTTCACTGTTGGTTAATGAGGAATCATTACAAATTGCAAGGAACGATAACATTATTTATATATATATATATATATATAAATGTTCTCATCGTAGGTGACAGACAGTGAAAATAAATAGTAATGTATTGTTGTAAGGAAAACTAACCTGGATGTCGCAGAGTACAAGATCAACAGCAACAACTTCATTGGAGTATTTGGAAGACGAATTGAACCACATGTTGAGGACACGAACTTGTATTCGTAGTGTTTCATCGTCGTCTGGGATGATCTCATTCAGCATGGTTATTGAGCGTGACATATTTCTGACTGTACATAATCATTAAGTGTTCAAATAATACATATTAAGCATGTAAAAACACCATGACAGTAAACAAAATAATTTTCCAGCATAGAATAAAGCACATAGAAATAATTTGAAATGATACCTAAGATAAATTCTGAAAGATTTCCTTATATACAGTATTTTCTGTGTAACTGTTGGACTCAGGACTGGTACCTTCAACTACAATTTTCAACCCAGTAGCCGATGTGACTCTAGACACTGCAACATATAATTGACCATGAGAAAACACTGGTTTCCGAAGATAAAGCCCAACTGAAGACAGTGATTGACCCTGACTTTTATTAATAGTCATCGCATAAGAAACTGTCAAAGGATATTGTCTTCTTTGTAGTTTGAATGGCCATTTACTATCAGAGTGAGTCATAGTTAATCTTGGAATGAATGCTGAATTTCCCGAATGGCACCCATTTAATACTTTAGCGCCAACAACATGTTCACCCAAGTGTGTTACTATCATTCGAGTTCCATTACACAGACCAACAGATTGGTCCACATTTCTGAGTAACATAATAGGAACACCAAGATGAAGTGTAATTTTGTGCGCTGGTAACCCAGAGACGTTTATACAATTCAACATGTCAGATGTGTAAATATTTTCTAGTTTGTCTGTATCAAAACTTGCATTTCAAACAGAGTCTGAGCTGAAGTAATATTTTTTTTCACCGCCAGTGAGGCTCAACATATATTCATTTACTTCTTGTACGACATCACGAGTTGGAGCTAAAATTGCACGGTCTGGTAGATATGATCTGTCTCCATGTCTGTCAGGGAAACCCGGGTATGTATGGTTGACGATTGCAGCCATGGCATTAACAGTGTCTGTAAGAAGAAACATTGACGGAATTGGAATGAGTGCTTCACCATAATTTGGTTCTCCAATTCGACCTTCACCAATATCTAAGGTCCATTTTGCAAAGTCATGTAACACAGCCGCATCAGGAGTGCTAGTAGTACTATGCAATCTCATGTTTTTTGTAAGAGACAACACCCGACAGTGTTGCCAAAGAAACGATGACTTCACACTTGCGTAGACAATGTCACATCTGTTTCCTCCCGGTATAACTGGCAGTATTTGCCTAAAATCTCCTCCGAGGACAACTGTTAATCCACCGAATAGCAAATTCTGAGCATTATCATTCCTGATAGTCATAATTTCCCTAAGAGTACGGTCTAGAGCCTCAAAACAGAATTTATGAATCATAGATGCCTCATCCCAAATGATGAGCTTAGTCAATTGCAGAAGTTCTGCTACGTCACTCCCCTGCTGAATATTACAAACTGATTGTTCAGTAATGGAGATTGGAATACGGAACTTGGAATGCGTTGTTCGTCCACCAGGCAACAGTAGTGAAGCTATTCCACTCGATGCAACTGCAAGTACAATTGATCCCTGTGCTCGCAGCAATGATGTTAATACTCTCCAGACGAACGTTTTACCTGTGCCTCCATAACCATGCAAGAAGAAGAACCCCCCTGAGTTGGTATTCAGTGAAGAGAGGATGGTAGACATAACATCTTTCTGTTCATCTGTAAGCAATCTTTGTAAACAGTTTCCCTCTTCTAGAAGTGTTTCTCTATTTTAATTCAATTCTTCTGCAATTAAACGATTTGCAGTGGCATCAGAATCTGAATCTGGAAGTGGCATAGGAGGAAATAAATGAAGTGCTCTTCCATTGCTCTGTAAAATGCGGTCTATCTCTCTCAAAGCATACGTTTGTATCTGGTGATCTGTGGGTGTCAAATCTACAATGTTGAGGAATAATGTTAAACAGTAGTACGAGTAACCGCTAACGAAGTCATTACAACATATTACATTTAATTGAATATAAGAAAAATAGTTGAAGCTAAAAAACGTTGATAGAAAACATCAGTACGGATGGCAATGTAATGTGAATAAAACACATAGGTTCTTTGAATTTATTAAATTGCAGAATATTTGTACAGATTCTTATATTGTAGTACAAATGGAACTTTCATCTGAACAAATGATATATGAATATGTGGATTATGTGTACAGAATTGTACAGTTTAATATATATTCAAATTATATTTGAACACCAAGGCTGTAAATTATGATGTAATGGATTACACTGAATAAAACATATATGTTTATTGAATTTAAAAAAATGCAGAATTACTGTACGGAATCCAATATTGCAGTACATAAGGCAATGTAATGTGAAGAAACGATATAAGTATATGTGCATTATGTGTACGGATTTGTACAGTTTAAAATATATTGAAAATATATCTGAACAGCAGGGCTTTAAACTTTGAAGTACATGTTTATATTGAATATAAACAAATTTATAGAAGTGATTAATTTACAATGAATGCATATTCAATTTACTACGAAGTATTACATGTTTTTTTAATGTTTGATGATGCAGATTATTTATACAGATTCAAGAATTTCAGTACAGAAGGCTATTTAATGTTACAAAATTATACATTAAAGTGCCAAAGATCTGTACAGCATCGTACAGATTTTAAGTATGCTTGAATTACTGTAATTGTATTTGAAAAGAAAGGCTGCAATCTTTGTTGTCACAAACTGTGGACAATATACTTATGTGAATTAGTGCACTGAAATTTTTTTTTGAGTGTTTACAGAGCAGAATAAATAAAGTCAATTGAAATATAAGAATGCTGTTCAGAGGGCATAAATAATTAGACAATGGGAAGACATAAAAAGAAAACTATGAAGCAGGAACATGACTAAATGTGCACCTAGAATTTCTTGGGTCCTTCTCTGTATATATAAAATGTCTTCTGATAGTATGTCTTTGGTTGCATCCCAGACCATATCTGGGCGAGATATGTTATTACAGATTAACATGTTGGCGAATAGTCTGCGTACATGTTGTCCCATTCCCCAACCAGACACTTCTTTTATTGCTTCAACAAACTCTCTGTCATCTGTTAGTAGTCCCATAGCAGAGCAAGCCTCTCGAAATGTACCATGTGTGATGCTGTTTACAGTCCTGATATACTCAAAAGAAGTTGCACCTTTGATTTTTGTTAGAAGTATTCTCAAGTAGTAGAGTTCACCTGTGGTTTGAGGCACATAGTACAGTCTTCCAATACAGAATCCTTGTTTCCGGGGATGCCATTTTCTATCTTGAGATTGGAAAACAAATCTAGTTGGATACTCTGCAAAAGTTAACCCTCTTCCTTCCGGGTAGTTAATATTTGCTTCGAACCAAGAGGTTAACATTGACTGAGAGATGTTTCTATGATTCAATACATCTTCAATGATATCGGATTCCAAGAAGGTGACACAATTCTGTTGTGGCAAATGGAAATGCAACCTCTCAACTGGTGGATATCTGTAATGGATATCATATGAAAAAATCCTCCAACATGCCTCACAAGGAGATATGTAACAACAGTCATAATACATTTTTATCTCATCTACCGTATTATGTGTGGACTGTTCGTTGTTTCCATCATAGAGTTCTGCCGTTACCCGGTCATTTCCTTTGCTAATATACTTAAACAGGTATTTGATTGAAGACGACTGATTACAAACTTCAATGATGAGATGTGCATGGTACTTTAATAGCAACACCGGATTATATGGGACTACATAGCGATTATCCAGAGGAATGTTATTTTTCAGAATAGTTCTTTTGTCATCCCTTCTCCGATAAACGACACGGCCATCCTCATCTACTGTCGTATTTTCAGCAAATTTTTTTGGAAAAAATTTAGCACATTTATCATGTTTCATGCAAGGTGATGATCTGTTGGCAGCACCGCAGGGGCCGTGGAGCATAAAGCTTTTGACAACTTCATGTAGGTTTGGGCAGGCATCTTTATCCGGGATTTCAGCACTGACGTATTTGTTTATAACCAACGGAGTGTCCACTTTATTTTCACGGCAGAGGAATAATAAGATGTGAACGTGAGGCAAGCCGCGTTTCTGAAATTCTACAGTTCGAACTACTAAATGGAAACAAAAGTTCCATAGTCAGTAAGTGATGATAAAATTGCAAATTGCATGGAAAATATTATTTGATATATGCAAGTAGATGGTTACCTGCCCTTGAATTTCCAAAGAAACATCCTTCTCGTAAATCTCTCATTAGATATTCAAGCTTCATATTGAAAACTCGAGATAGAATTTGAGGTGAGTCTACTGGTCGAAGGTTCTTGTATCTTAGATACCGAGTGATCTCAGGCCACATTGGGTTACATGTAAAGGTTAGAAACAAATCTGGATACCCTGCCCAATTACAAATAGATATTGCATCTTGGTAATTTTGGATCATATACCTTGGACCACCTGTGAAGGATGAAGGCAAAATGATCCGTTTTCCGCATGAAGAACCTTCTATGTCGCCTCGTAGAAATGCATCTTGCAAGCCGTTGTATAGATCTACCCTCAATTTCTTTTGATTAAAGCGAATGAATGATAGTCTCTGAGACTCTATCATCGTATAAGCATCAACAACGAACTGCTGCAAAAGTCTTCTTGAATGTAGTAGTGTTGAAGATTGATTCTCACGGAATTGAAGGTGGAAAGAGAAGTACTCTCTCATGGTAACCTTCTTAAATTTTGTACTTGTTGTGAAAGAAGTTGGGCGATGTAGAATGTTGTCGACATATCCATCACTGCCATCTGTGAATATCAAGGGATATTGCAATGGAAGATATAGTGGGTGCTGCTCATCAATTCATTGAAAATCACCAGTTTTGGTATGAATAATTATATCACGCTCTTGGTTGAGATCTTCAACATCACCGACGATAAGCATTGCAATCTCAGAATTATTTGGTATGTTATATGTACTGGGATTAGTTTCTCTTCTCTTCAGCAGACGTAGTTTCAAATTCTGCACACCCTGATGTTAAAGAACATCCCTTGAACTTCTGAAGTGTCTAGCTAAACCATTGTTGTCATGAAGCATTTGTTTCAGGTTTTCGACTATGTCGTTGTCAATACGAGATTGGACATTATGATTTTCTGAGCTGCAGGAAATAGGTATGTTAATACAGAAATAAGCCACAATGAGAAATAAGTCGACAACAGATAAATGCAGCGATACCTAAACTCGCGAACCCTATTCTGACATTCATGTGTTGTGTCATACACGTATAGTTGTGCAAATCTCGGTCGGTGACCATCTGGTGGACATAAACTTCCAATACGATGGTAGTTTTGTCCATTCAATCTGAATATACATGGAGATCCACCCTTGTTGATAGACCTATCAATCTTACCACCCATAGAAGTGAAAGAAAACATGGAGTTGTAAATATGTAAGTTTTCCTGGAATGCTCTTGCTACTGTGGATGTTGTATTGAACAGCAACATTTCTAGATACGGCGGAGACGCTGGTATAAAGCTCAAAGAAATCTTTCCCATAGCACAACATGCAGAGAAACGTTGGCTTTGTCGGTTGCTACATTTTTTGTTTCTTTCATCGAACCACATTAAAGCATGACAGTACTGACAGACGTAAGATGGGTGACCAATGTCTAAATATCCTGGTTGAATAAAAATATATAGTAGCTGTCAGTACTTACAAAGTAGATAACGTGCGCGGTATTTGCCTCCAGTATTTTGTTACTATTAATGTTGAAAAAATTAGTACGCTGACTTGTGTTATCTGAAATCACCTGTTGTACAGAGCAGCCTGCAACAGTAACCCGTTTAATACCGAAATCACTTAGTATAAATAAGATATTACTGTTTTTAGTATCTAGGGTTATTCGTTAAATACCTGTAGTGCTTCCTGTACGCTGTATTCCACCATTGATGTCGTAATTTGTTTCTGAACTGTTAGAAACTGCTGCTTGTGGACGAAAAAACACTGTACGATGGTCTGTTATTTTTTTTATAAAATAGTATAAGAAAAAAAATGTAAGCTAATTGAAGTGTGGGTGCGTGTGATGCTGTATATTTGTGTTAAATACGACGTTGAACCTATAGATGATATATTACTATATTCCGTGTTATTTGGTCGACTCAACCTGCAACAAATGGGAAAGTAAATTGTTAATTTTTGAAGATTCCGTAATAATTATAGTAATATTTAAATATTGAATTACGTGCTTACATTGTCAACGATCCCGGCGATGAATTTTACAGATTGGTATCATCAGTCACGATCGCTACCGAAAGTGTGAAGGAAATAGTTAGATGAATAATATCCCAGTATTGTGGTGTACAGAATGGTTTTAGCAGATATGTGTCACCAGACTTACAATATGGAATAGGAGTGTGTATGAGGGAATTTGTTCTTTGCCTTCGATTGTTCGCTCCCACAACGGATGATGTCGTACCTGATGATTGATGTTGCACTGTAGACGAAGTAATTGAAGACAAATAGCTTATGTTAGTAGATATAGTGGATTTGAAATTTATGTACTTACATACTAAAATTTGAACAGAAGTAACCATTGATAGAAAGTGGTTGTAATGGCGTGCGTGTGACTCCATTTTCACCACCATGTGTAGATGTCAATGAAGCACCTCCGGTAGATGATAACATCGGCACTATGTCATCAGTTTGTTATAATAATTATTGTATTATTACATAATTGAAAGAAGTATCAGGTGAAGGTATTAGTGAACTCACAATTGTGTCGTTCCCTCATGTGCAATCGTCTTTGGAACCTTGCATCTCTAGAGGTCGACGGGCAGTGGAGGTTTTCGTTCGTTATGAGCGCTATCGAAATTGTGAATGGAATAGTTAGACCATGTCTTGGTTTTCATGCGGTGTGCAGTATGAAAATTGAAAATAATGGTCATTATACTTACAAAAAGGGATAGGAGACTGTTTGAAGGAATATGATGTTTGCTTCCGCTTCTTTGCATTTGCGATAGATGTTCTCCCTGTATCGGACTTTTGTTGAACTGCTGACAAAGTAGTTAGAGAGCGATATATTCAATTAATATGCAAAGTATTTAGTAAGTGAGTGATTTCTGCAGTGCAATGTAAACAGAACAGACCCGGTATAGACGCTGCTGTTAGTGGCGTTGGTGGGACTCCACCTGCACTCCCATTTGTAGAATGCATGTCCTCAGTTATTATGAAGAGTAATAAAGAAAGTATGGATATAGATAATATAATGTAAATATAACAGACCATTGACAGATAATGGTGTTAGGGGAGTCCGTATGACTCCATCTGCACCGCCATTTATAGAATGCGGTTCACTTGTTAGTGCAGGAGAGAGATTTGTAGATGTCATTGATGGACTTGAAGTTGTTGACACTGCAAGCGTGACAAAATTAGGTTGTCCATATGATGGAATAAAGCTATGAAAGAAACATGTATAAAACTAAGTCGACAGTAAACTCACAGTTCCGTTGTTCAATTGTTAGCACTCTTTTCTGCAACACATCATTCGTAGAGGTTGTCGAGGAGTGAATTGTTTGGTTCTATATCTATATATATTAATGTAAAGGAGTGTACTAACACCATTGTATGGAAGGAGAGAATTAAATAAATTGTAGTTCAAATTGTGAATGAAGACTCAGAATATGCTAAAGATATATGTGTGCAACTATATGTAACTGTCAGAAATTTATAAACAAAACATGCCTGTATGACTTTGTGGAAGGTGCCGGTTGCACTTATTGGCAAAGAAATCCAAATGGATAGAAGTACGAGGCCCGTATAATGTGTAAGGTATACTCACATTGTGAAAATAAGCAGCAGTAGAAGACAGATCGTTGCCAAGAGGAAATCGTTGTCAGGTTACTGGGTAATACAGGATTCATAGTCAGTTGAATGATGTAGGTTGCATGTTTTAGTCTACTTTAAGAAGACTGTTACCTCAGTGAAAATAGGGTTGTCGGTTGTTCCAGTGAAAGCTGTAGTAGTCGCCGGAACACGGAAACCGCATGGCGCAAGTCGGATGGTGATATGGCCGTCGTCGCTGGCGCGTTGCGTGGCGAAAGAATTTGCTACGGGAGAGAAATTAATGGAGGAAGATGGTACGCTCGCTGCGGGTTCAAGAAGGTTGAAATCTGGAGAAGCGGGAGGAGGTAGCAGGTTGAAATATCCTACCGGACTTAGTTGGAATTGTAGCACTGGCCGGAACAGGGAAGCCCCAGAGCGGATGTCCGCGGTTGGAGCTGGTTCGCGCGTAGCGGGATGCAAATAATGGAAATCGTGAGAACCGAGAGGAAGGAGCATGGAGGAAGATCCTACCGGCCGTGGGAGCTGACGGTCGTCGTCGGAGAAGGTTGCTGTACGCAAGGAGCTGCGGGAGAGATTTGCCGGTAGAGGGTAACCTAATGGAAGAGACGCGGGAGGAGGCGAGGCGAAAGAGGTAACAGGTTTGGGTGGGAGGCGAAGCCCGCGATATCGGGTAGGGCACGGCCGGGATTTTGGAGGAACACGGATGCTGTAATGGTAAATGGAGGTATGGAAGTGGTGACGTGGGAGGCTGTGGAGGAGACACGTAAGTATGGAGGTACCCAGCCTTAGTAAATATAGTGGATTAAACCCAAATTCATATCAATACGAGGCCTGTATGGTAACTGGTGTTGTCTTGAAAATTGGAAATACTAAAGGGACAAATTTGTTTGTAGATAATTATAAATGTATTACGTGAAGTAGTATGAATGTTTGATAATGTGTTTGGTATACTCTCATTGTGAAAATCAGCAGCAGTAGATATGAAAAGTTAATGATAAATGTACTACGTGAAGTAGTATGAATGTTTGATAATGTGTATGGTATACTCACATTGTGAAAATCAGCAGCTGCAGATATGAAAAAAGAAGACGAATCGTTGTCTGGAGGAAATCCTCGTCTGGTTACTGGGTAATACAAAATGCATAGTCAATTGAATGATATATGTTGCATAGTTTTGTTGAAATTATGAAAACAGTTACCTCACTGAAATAGGGTCATCGTTTCTGGTAGTTCAAGGTGTACCAGTCGCCGGAAGAGGGAAACCTTAGGCCGCAACAGGGGTGTTTGTACGTCCATCGGCGTAGGCGCGCTGCGGGACGAAGAAGCTCGGAGATGGAAGATGGTCGGAGAAGTAAACCGTAATCAGGGAGCCGACAGGATAAATTTTTTTGGAGAATTATCGAATGCGCGCTGCGGGGCAAATAAGCTTGGAGATGGAAGCCGTAAGTGGGGAGACGCCGGGCGATGAAGTTCGAACAGGGAAACCTAAATCCGAAACCCGCGGGAGAAAGAAGACGGTAGATGCAACCTGTAATCGAGGACCGACGAGAGGAAGATGGTGGAAGAAAGATCTTGCCGGCGCTGCGAGTCGCTGAAGCTCGGAGATGGCAGCCGTAAACGGAGGAGGCGATGGAGGAATTAGCTTGGAGATCCAAACCCTAATGGTGTAGCCGCGGGAGTACCCAGGTCGGTGGAGGAATTGCAATCGGGGGAAATCCCGATTTGAGTCGCGATGTAGAGTAGGATTTGGGTGGTATTAAAACGGAAGTTGGATGGCGGTATGGTAATTAGGTATGTAAAAACGGTGACGTGGATTCATGTGGTGGTGACACATCAGCCTGGGGGAACCCATATTTAGTAAATATAGTGGATTAACATCTATTTAAGTAAAAAAAACAAGTGATGTACTGAAAACTGAGAAAAAACCTTCGGATTGTTTTTGATATTTTTGGAAAAATTTCTATTAGTCATTTTTTAACTGTAGGGATCAGTCACACGTCAATACGACACACAGTGTGGCCAGTATAACTCAAAGTGTCTCCCTATTTAAATTTGGCATTAATTAAAGTAAAAAACAACAAGTTACATACTGAAAACTGAGAAAAGACATTTGGATTATTTTGATATTTTATAAAAATGATCTATTAGTAATTTTTGACGTGTAGGGATCAGCCTCACCTCAATATGATTCATGGTGTGGCTGGTAGAACTCAAAGAGTCTCTTTTTATTTAAAATTGACATTAATTTTTTTAAAAACAACAAGTGACATAATGAAAATTGAGCAAACTTATTCGGATTGTTTTGATAATTTAGGAAAATGACACATGAGCCATTTTTGACATCTATGAGTCACCTACACCTCAATCTGATGCATGGTGTGACCATTATGACTGAAATTGTCTGTTATCGGTTTAAAATTGACATTTTAGTTCAAAACATGTCACTCACTGAAAACCAAACAAATGCACTCCAATTGCCATGATAATTTAGGATAATGATTCATAAGTCATTTTTGATGTTTATAAATAAATATCACATCAAAATGGCGCATGATGTGACCGGTATGACTCAGAATGTGTGTTTTCAGTTTGAAATGATATTTTAGTAAAAAAAACAAAACTAACATAATGAAAAATAAGAAAAGGAATTCGGATTGTTTTGATACTTTATAAAAACAATCCATTATTAATTTGTGATAGGTAGGAACCATTTTCATCTCAATATGATGCACGGTGTAGCAAGTATAACTCAAAATGTTTCATTATTTAAAATTGATATTAGTTTTAGTAAAACAACAAGTGACATACTCAAAAATGATCAAATACATTCAAATTTTTTTGATATTTTAGGACAATGATCCATAACTCATTTCTAAAGTGTAGGAATCAACCCCACATCAATAGGATGCACGGTGTGACCAATATAACTCGAAATGTGTCATTTTTATTAAATATTAACATTTTATTAATTTTTTTCTTTCATATTAATGATTAATTTATTTATTTATAGTATTGCTAACATAATATTTGTTTTATTATATAGGTGGAATCTTTTTCTTGGGTTGAGATTATTTGTTCACCATCTGATACCAGGAGTGAAGATTTTTGAGAGGGGATCACGAGCATCAAAAATTGAAATATTAATGTTTTAGAATGTTTGTTGGACAATTGTAAATGTAATTATATAAAAAAATTTATTTTAAATGTAAATAATAGTGCTGATTTTTTTATATTCCATGGGTGGAAAAAATTTTATTCCTAATTTTAATTAAATTTATATAGTAGGTTTGCTTCTGGTGTTCTGTTTAAATTGCAGTTTGCTTCTGGGTGGGCTATCTTTAAATTGAAGGTTCAGTGTGTTGTTATATGTGTTTAAATTTTAGGTTGGGTGTGCTATTATATAAACAACACATTGCAGGTGGGTATCCCTTTATCTCTTCTAAAAAGGCACTCATAAATGTATCCTTTTATCAGCACTGTGATTAAAAACACTTTTTTAGTGGTGTTAAATTCCATTTTTCGCACTGTTAAAATCCATATTTGTAATAGTTTCTGTAGTATTGATGAGACGTGGATTATTGGAATTGAATATGTTTTTTCATAGTATCTTATGAGCCTTTGAGAATAAAAAAGATTACTATTTGATGTTTGACCTAGTTTACCCCTTGGTGGGTTTGGTTGGCGAAGAGAGGACTATATATTATGATTTTACTATTTTGATTCATTCTCAATATTGACTTGATTTCTTATCCTTAAAGGAATATGTGGATATACCTAACCCTACTTTTATATACATATTTTAGGGTTGTGTGTTGTGGAATTTGTGAGGCGGCATTTTTTAGTGGCTAAGGTGAATAGTATGTGCTCCATGTTCAAGGACTATTTTGTGTACTACTGAGGTATATAAGTTTGATTTTTATGGTATTGTTGGTATTTAATGAGTGGTTATTTTCCAGTGATTATACTCGTCTTTCATTTTATTTACATTGTATTATATTTGTTTTTCATTTCAGTTACGTTTTATAGGATTTATGATATTATTGGATCACATATTCTTTATTGTCTATATTTTTTACAGTTTTATTTTAAAGAAACGTTTGGTGAGGAATTATGAAATAGAGTTGTGGCACATCAATTAAAAACACACGTTTTAAATGTTTCCATGATGCGAATTGAATATAAAATAATAAAAGTTTGGGAGATGGAATGGGTGAGATTATGACTCTTGGATCCATGGATTTTGGTTGAATTAAAATGTAATAAAACTATAATAATATGGAAATTATGTACCCATTCTAGAAGAGTTCTACAATAATACATAGATGTAATAATTTTATCACCACAAAGACTAGAGGAAAGAAACATGTTGTTTCTTCACTGACAAGGGACTCTCCCCCTTCTGTTCGCTGGTGGCATTTGGGTGGGGGTGGATTCTGATCCCGTGGGTGGGTTCAGGGAGAGCTGATAGGTTGAGTTTTAAGTCCAAGTGGGGGGACTGCATGGTGGACTCTGACAAGGAAGCGGCGCCGGTGGCCGATCCCCCGTCATAGTGGCGGCACATATGACCACTGAGGGCCTGACCCGTAAGGAAGGATCTGTGGTAGATGGAGCACTGGTGAGGCTTGTCCTCACCGGTGGCGGGAGTGGCTATGAGGACGGTGGTAGTGGTCACACCCTTATGTCCCACAATAATTTATAATGGTTTCATTATTCAAACTTTAACCTTTATCACAATTCCTTAATCAATATGAAATAGAACATGTATTGTTATTTAAATAGTCACCCTACTCCAAATCAAAAAAAAATCTGATATACCAAAAATAAAAAAATTAATTCCTGATATACATTACTGGGAAATCAATTTAAAAAAATATAGTGATGCTTTGGGTAGGATTATGTGGCTTAAGTCACCACATAAAACAACACCTCCATTAAAAAACAATAGAAGAGTGGCTTGATGGAAAATCACTTTCTTCCAAAAAAAATTACAAAAGGTGTTTTCTGAAAACCCACCCACCCATATACTTTTTTTAAATATTTTTTTTTATTTTTATATATATAAACAAAAAAACAAATTTAACAATTAAATAGTATTTAATTGTTTTTAAATAATTCAATGAATAATTTAATTAATAATAAAAATATATTTACTAATAATTTCTACTAGTAAATATAAATAAATAAATTAAAAATATATTTAATTTAATTTTTAAAAATAATTAGTAATAGTTAATCATATAAAAATTATTCATTATTTTATTATTATCTTAGTGAATAATATTATAATTATTATTAATTTTAGTTATTATTAAATTATAATATTTTGTCTCAGGTAAATTATTTTCTATTTATTATATTTACGACTAATAATAATATTAATAATAATGATTATGATCATGTAAATAATATTATTATTATTAAAAATTATTAATATTAAGTAATTGATTAATTACTATGACATCATAAAATTAATATATTTATTATATTTATTATTATTAATATATAGAAAATATTAATTAATTAATTTATTTAATTAATTATAGTATTTTTATTATTATGTCATATATTATTATTAATACTTAATATTTTTATTTATTTTTTATGAAATTGTCTTTTTTTAGTTATTTTATATGTTTTAAGTGCATGACTTAAATTCCATTTAAAATCTAGCTATAATTTATATTTCATAAGTTTTTAGAGTTGTCTACTAAGTTTAAAGTCCAAATGTTATGTTTCTAAAAAAATTTGTTTCATATCATCTATATTATTTTCTGTTTAATATTTGGTGACAATCATCTTATTTTTTATTATTTTTTATGTGTTTATTCTATGTTTTAAATTTCATTTTGATTGTATTTATAGCTTATTTTTTTATAATCTTTTAAATTCACATACTTAAAAAAAATTAATTTGTTTCTGGTATGTAACATTGGAAACCTATAAAATACCTGCTATAAGTAAAATCTCAATGAAACAGAAAATATGGATTAAACATGCCAAAAAATTGAATAAAAAATCATAAAAAAACCAAAAATAATTTACAGGACACAAACATTATTGATTAAAACATAACATTTACACTTCAAAAAACTTATGTATCGTTGTCCTAAAGTATCAAAACATTCAGAATTCATTTTCTTAGTTTTTAGTATATCACTTGTGTTTATTTACTTAACTTTAATTTTAAAATGAAAACACATAATTTGGGTTATATTGGCCACATCGTGTGTCAGGTTGAGGTGATACTTATTTCTAAATGTCACAAAAGACTTATGAATCATTGTCCTAAATTATCAAGATAATTGGAGCAAGTTTGTTTGGTTTTCAGTGAGTGACACACATTTTGAACTAAAATGTAAATTTTAAACTAATAATAGACACTTTGAGTCATACCTAGCACACAGTGTATCAGATTGAGGTGAGGATGCTTCCTACACATCAAAAATGACATATTTGTCATTTTCTTAATGTATCAAATTAATATTAATGAATTTTCTCAGTTTTGAATATGCCACTATTTCTTTTTACTAAAATTAATGTCGATTTTAAATAAAAATACACACTTGGAGTTCTATCGGTCACATTGTGTGTCGGATTGAGGTGCGGCTGATTCTTACACATCAAAAATGGCTTATAATTTTTTTTCCTAAAGTATCAGAATAATCCAAATGTGTTTTCCTGGTTTTGAGTATGTCACTAGTCCTTTTTACTAAAATCAATATTGATTTTAAATAAAAAGACACACTTTTAGTTATATCAGTCACACTGTGTGTCGTATTGAGGTGAGGATGATTCCTACACATCCCAAATGATTGACGGATCATTTTTTTAAATTATCAAATAATCCAAATGTGTTTTATCTATTTTAAATATGTCACTTATCCTTTTTACTAAAATTAATGTTGATTTTAAATAAAAGAACACACTTGGATACATACCGGTCAAACCGAGTGTTAGATTGAGGTGCAGATGGTTCCTACATGTCAAAAATAACTTATGGATCATTTTCCAAAAGTATCAAAATAATCTTAGTATGTTTAATCAGTTTTTTTAATGCCACTCATCCTTTTTACTAAAATTAATGTCGATTTTAAATATAAAGACACACTTGGTGTAACAACCCAAACTTTTATTAATGTAAATTTCTCTTGATCTAAATAAATGTCTTATTATGTAAAATAGTTATATAACATATGCACTTCATTGGTTTTAAGTTTCTGGATTTTAAAATACTATTAAGAATTTTTATCTTTGCTAATATAACCATTGAACAGTGATCAATTGATTAGTATAAATATAGGGCTTTAAACAATCTAATTTACTTAGACAAAGGAAGTGATGGACTCATTCTGTATAATTTCTCCGTATGAAGCCCATTTTTCAAAGATCAGAAAATAGGTGGCATTATTGGGCTTCACTCTTGACCAAGCCCAATCTGATCTTTAGCATGTTAAGCTTGAAGGGAATTTCCTACTGAAAAAGTGGAAGTTGATAGAGATTACCACCTGATCAATGTTATTCAAGCCACCCCAAGAGTCTTTCACCATCACACGCCTTACCCTTAGGTCATATGTAGGTGTTATAAGGGGTTATGTTAGAAGTTCCTTGCACTATGATTATGTGCATGATTTATTTATATAATAGAGAATATAAATTCATTTTATTATTGTTACTTTGTAAATAGTTTTTAAAGAACAAATAGTATTTTTAGTAAATATTCAATTAAGAAATCTATTTTATGAATTAATGGATGTTTGAATTAAATAATATTTTAATGAAATATTATTAATAATTTAATTTTTATTAAATATAAATGATCATATAATTTTTTCTGAATACAATTGTAATTTTTATTAAGATTTGAAAGTCGTTTTTGTCAAAACCCGAGAATTTGTTATAAATGTAAGTTTTTATTTAGAAGTAAATATTCACTTATTTAAAAAATTATTTAGCTAAAATGAATATTATTTTTTGAGTTAGGATGTTGAAACTATCCAATGGTGAATTTTTCATAATTTTCTGAGATAGTTGAATTTTTGGGTAAAAATTAAATACCGTTTAAATATATAATGTGTTTTATGACATCATAATGACCCAATAGTGAAGTAATAAGATACTATAAAAATGGTTTTCAGAAAATAAATTTTTAACCTTTAAAATAATGTGATTTTAGATTTGTTTCATTAATTTTATGGTGACTTAGTGGACCCTCAAAGACATAAAACATTTTAACTTTTAAAATGATTTCTTTAAGATTGTGACTAACCTCCACATAATAAAGCCTAATATTTTAAAAATTTTGTCCACTAGATTTATAAAATAATATTTTCCAATCCAATTTGGAAAAAACCATGGTCAAAAACGAGGGGTTTTTCTCTGGTTTTTATTAGCTTAATCAATGGTGTCCAAAACCTAAATAATAAAGAATTCCCTCTCTTTTCCTATATAAACCCACCCAAGATATCACTTACTCTTCACTAAAAGACTTTGGAGCTTGACAAAACTTGGCCCTCCTCTCCCTATAATCCTCCCATGGTTCCCTAAGCTCCCAATAATCCTCTCTCAAGCCTCTCTCAAGCCTTTGGGATCACATTTCCAAGTAAGGGATTTCTTCCTTTCACATTTTTGTCCAAATTTCATTATTTTGTTATGCACTTTTATTTTCAATTAAAAATGTTGGGGTATGATTTCTAACCTCCCTTGTACTTCCTTACTTATATTTTAATGATTATAGACCCCTTTATCCCTCATTAATTCCTCTCATGTACATCCGTTACTATGCTGAAATTCTGTAAGGGATTTCTCTCTCCTCATTTACATTCAAGCAATTCCTTTACATTATGCATATAAATTACATTACATGTTTGGGGACATGTATCTATATGAACCCCTTAATTTCCATTTAATTTACATATTATGAGAAACCCCTTTATATCTTATCAACCATTTTTATGAATTCTTATGTCACATCGTTATGCAGCCGAAATTGTACCGCTATTTTCCATGCCAAAGTCATTGTGTAGTGAATACCATGCCCATTTCTCTATCAAGGGTATTCACCTTTATCCATATTTACATATATATTGTAGAGTTTCATTTATTAATTCCACATTTCTTTATCATGGAATAAATTATTATGTTTAATGAATCCATGTTATATGATCCACGTGGAACACTTATGCATGAAATGAAATGATTAAGAAGGGTGTGCCCTAATAATGCTCCAATGCAATGGGTAAATATTAGTATCATGATACATCAAGTGTAATGAGGTTTTACTCATTCTAATTCAAGTTCAATGAGGTTTTAATCATGCTCCATGTGCAATGAGCCTTGGCTCATGCTAAAATCATGTTAAATGTTGATGTTATATTTATATGTTATGACAATCATTCTATAACAAACCATTATGTTTATTTTTCTCTTATGATCCATTGATATGCGTATTGCCTAACATGTACTATATTCTTCATTTTATGCCTTTTTTACTCCCTTACTAGGCTTTATAGATCACCCTTTTTTTATTCATGTCCTCAGTTTATACCATTCAATGCTAAGTACGATGGAATGTGTGTGGTCATGTAAAAAAACTTTTCAATAAAGATGTGTATTTAATGTTTTAAGTAGTTATGTAATGTTTCTAAGCCTCAAAGAAACAAAACCTCTCAATACTCTATCTTGTATCATGTGAATATTTTATGTAATAAATTATGTTTAAGTGTGAAATAAAGAGCGGGGTTGTTATAGTTTGTATTAGAGCAGAGGTTTGGTTATTTTTAGGATTTGGACTAGAAAACCCTAGTGGAATCATTAGGGATAAGACTAAGTATAATAAAAAAATCCTCAAATTTTGGTGAGTATTTAGTATGTGTTTTATCAATAAAATAAAACCATTTCTGGATATGAGTAGGTAGAGGTGGCTCTGGCACAGATGTATCTAGGGGTAAAACCCGAAAAAACCACTTTGATCTAAACTTGAATGGGAACTGGTGAACGACAATGGGACTTGCTACACTCTTGTTTACGACACACCTAGTGGATATTATTTTCTAATGGATTGTAGTAGGAGTACTCGGGATAAAAACTGATGTGAAAGTCAATGTGATGATTGTTCTAATGAGATTCCCAATCCGATGGGAGCGGGAATCGTGAAATATTTCATGATACTCTCTCATTTAAATCAAGTTTTGAATAGAAACATGGGTTAAGAGGAACTTTTAACCCCCCCCCCCCCCCCCAAGAAATAAAAAGTCACAATCAAGAGCTTCATGATACAAAGGCCTCCTACTTTTAATGGATCATCTGATCCGTCAATTTCTAAACAATGGATCAACTCCATTGAAAATATCTTCTCCATTCTTTAATGTTCTAAACAAGAGAAGGTACTTCTGGCTACTTATTGTATGGGGGGTGAAGTTGATCAATGGTAGACATTGATAAAAAAAATACAAAGCTGTAGGAGGAGATTGAGGCATTGGAATGGAATGATTTTGAGAAAATTTATTTCGATAAATATTTTCCACGCACCCTCTGACTTAAGATGGAAAGGGAATTCCTTCCCATCAATAAAAAATATGACGAATCCATCAAAGCATACGAGGAAAAATTCAAAAGCATTGAATGATATGCCTCTATATTTTTTGTTACCCTTGAATTCAAGGTTGACTTTTTCTTTGGTGGGATAAAACTTAGCCTACGGAAATCCCTAGCAATATATGACTTCAAGAGCTATGAAGAAATTTTCTGGTGTTCCCTTAAAGTCAAAATGGTGATCAGCGAATCTCAGGGGCATCATGGGGATAAGAAGTGTAAGGTGAACTTTAATTTTGGCAGTCTTCTGGATAAATCCAACGGTACTAATAAAATCTATCACCCCACTTTCCAAAGGTGTGGAAAGAAGCACCCTGGAAATTGCCTGAAGGGGACGAGGAAATGCTTTAGGTATGGAAGAGAAGGACACCTATCCAATAAATACCGACAAGAAAACCCTTTGGATGCGATAGAGAAAATGAATTCTCTGTTAGACCCTCAACGCATTAATCATTTCATCAAATCAAAATAACTTGGTTACTTTGCAAACTAGTTCCCTAAGCCAAGGGTTTTCGGAGGAAACCAATAACCTCCAAGGAAACAAGGGTGAGATTTTTCCATCACTACCACTAAAGTGAACCCCAACAATGATGTTGTGACAGGTACACTAGTTTTTCATTCAAGAATAGTGAACGTATTTTTTGATTTTGGTTCTACGCAATCTATTATATCTTAAAAGTTTAGTAGAAAAATCCCACCACCACAACAAATCATGGAATCAAATATGTCGGTGAGAACGAAAAATGGGGAAATCATTGCTTCCCCTAAATATAATTCCTCCCCTATCATAATTTGTGGATTGAACTTCACAAAGAAACTCTTCATAATACCTTTGGTGGAATTTTATGCAATTATAGGCATGGATTCTCTTTCTTTACATAGATCCAATATAAATTTCTGTGAGAGGTAAATCACTCCAAATATGGAGAATTGGCCCCCGATTCTATACAAGTGCAAGGAGGAAGATGAATATTCTTTAGCACCATCATCTCGAGCATGGATATTACTACACTATGATCATGTGTATATGGATTAGATGATTGATTCTAAGTAAGCAACCATTCATGAATACATGAGTATTGTGAGGGAATTCTCTGAAGTGTTTCCCAAGGAATTACCTAGTCTTCCTCCTAGAAGAGATGTTGAATTCTCAATTGATCTTATACCTAGGGAGTTGCAAATATCCAAGTCTCTGTATAGAATGGCTATTGTGGAGCTTAAGGATATGAATAAAAAACTACAAGAGAATCTAGATAAAGGGTTTATATTCCCAAGTGATTTACCATGGGGTGCACCGTTCCTCTTCATCAATAAGAAGGATGGGTCAATGCACTTTTTCATTAATTATCGTGAGCTCAAAAAAATCAAGATAAAAAATAGGTATCCTTTATCCCGAATTGTTGACTTATTTGATCAGCTACGTGGAGAATAATACTTCTCAAAGGTGGATCTCCGGTTGGGATATTATCAAGTAAGGATGAATAAGGGGGATATCCCAAAGACTGTTTTTTCATACAAGATATGGGCACTATGAATTCATAGTAATGACTTTCGGACTCACTAATGCTCCAGAAATATTCATGGACTTGATGAATAGAGTATTTAGATATTACCTTGAAAAATATTTGGTATTCTTTATATATGATATTCTAATATAATCCAAAACCAAATAAGTGCATGAGGATCATCTAAGGACTGTACTAGAGACCTTACGAAAGGAGAAGCTCTATGAAAAGTATAGTAAGTGTGAGTTATGGTTGAAGGAGGTCTCATGCTTAGGTCATATCATCACAAGTAATTGGATATCTATGGATACTTCCAAGAAGGATGAAATTGAGGGATGGTTGGGGCCAACATCGGTAATGGATATCTGTAGCTTCTAGGGGTTAGCTGGATATTATCGCTGATTTGTGAAAAATTTCTCACGGCTGTCTAACCCTCTTACCAGGATAACTTGGAAGGGAGTAAAGTTTTATTAGAGTGATGAATGCGAAAATAGATTCAAGGATTTTAAAATAAGTCTTATCACTACACCTGTCTTAACACTACCCTCAAGTGGAGAACTTTTTGTGGTATTTAGTGATGCTTCAAAGAAGTGTCTGGGCTATGTGTTGATGAAAATTGAAAAGGTCATTTCCTATGATTCAAGGTAATTGAAATTTCACGAGAAAAAATATCCAACACATGATCTGTAGTTTTCTGCAGTAATCTACATTTTAAAAATTTTGTGACATTACCTCTTTGGGAAGAAGTGTGAAATATACACGGATCACAAAATCCTCAAGTATATATTCACACAGAAAGAGTTGAATGTGCACCACTGAAGATGGATAGAGCTGATCAAAGATTGTGACTAATCAATCCATTACCATCCTGGGAAAGCGAACAAGGTGGCGTATGCTCTAAGTATAAAGGACCCATCAATTCTATCATTAATGATAATTGAAAAGGATCCAATATTTTTAGCTTTGATGATGATGGACATGATAATCATAAATAAGGGAAAATCATCAATCCTTTCACAAATTATTTCTCAACCATATCTTTTGGAAAGGATAAAGGATGCTGAAAAAGTTTATGTGGGAATTCAAAAGAAAGTGGAAACTATCAGAAATGGGAAATCCTCAGAGTTCAATGTTAATGAAGAAGGAATTGTGATATTTGGTTCAAGACTATGTGTTACATCAAATCTGAAGTTAAAGAAAGAACTTTTGGATGATGCATATAGTTTGAATTTCTCTATTCACCCAGGAATCACAAAGATGTATCGAGATATCCAAGAGCATTATTGGGGGGATAAGATAAAGAAGAAGATCACTGAGTATACATAAAAGTGTCTGGTATGCCAGTAGGTGAAGTTTGAGAGGTAGAAGTATAAGGGTATGATGCAACCATTACCCATACTAACATAAAAATGGGAGAACATCGCCATGGACTTTGTCACCGGACTTCCAAAGACGTCCAATGGAACCAATGTTATCTGGGTTGTTGTGGATCGTCTTATAAAGATTTCACACTTTATTGCAATTCGAGAGGATTAATCTTTGGATCAACTGGAATAGATATATATCCGAGAAGTGGTAAGGCTGTATGGAGCACCACTATCTATTGTATCCAATCAAGGTCCAATATTCACCTCAAAGTTATGGAAGAGTCTTCAACATGCTCTAAATACTGAGATGAAATTCAGTACGACTTACCATCCTGAAACTGATTTCCAATCTGAGAAGACTATCCAAAAACTTGAGGACATGTTGAGACCATACTGAATGGACTTCAAAGGAGGATGGGATCAACATCTTCCTCTGGTTGAGTTCTATTACAATAACAAATTCCACTCAAGCATCCAAATGGATCTTTATAAAGCCCGGTATGGGAAGAGGTGCAGAACACCATCAAGTTGGGATTATGTTGGGGAGCGAAAACTCATAGGTCTAGAAATGGACGAATAAATGGTGGAGAAGGTTAAGACCATCCAGCAACACATTAAAGCTTCTCAGAGTCAGAAAAAGTGCTATGATGATAATCATTGACGAGACCTAGAGTTTGATGTTGGAGACATGGTATTCCTCCACATATCATTGTGGAATAGAGTTATGAGATTTGAGAAGAAGGGAAAACTTAGTCTAAGGTACATCGGCCCTTTTGAGATCCTTGATTACATTGGAGTAGTGGAGTATCAACTAGAACTCCCCTGAACCTATCTCAAGTACATGATGTATTCCATTTATCACTCTTGAGGAAGCACATACCTGACCCATCACATGTACTCAATCCAGAGGTGCTACCATTGGAGAATGAAATCTCCAATAAAGAGAAGCCGATGAAGATCTTATATTTTATGGAAAAAGTTCTATGAAATAAAACAATGCCCCTCATCAAGGTGTTGTGGTGAAACCACAAGTTTGAATAAGAAACGTGGGAATTGGAGGAAGTGATGAAGTAGAGTCACCCGCATCTATTTTAGTGTGGGGAAAGGAAATTTTGAGGGAAAAAATTCTTAAGGGGTGAAGATTGTAACGAACCAAACTTTTATTAATGAAAATTCATCTTAATCTAATAAAATGTCATATTATGTAAAATGGTTATATAACAAATGAACTTCCTTGGTTTTATTTTTTTGGATTTCAAAATACCATTAAGAATTGTTACCATTTCTAATATAGTCGTTGAGTTGTGATCAATTGATTAGTATAAATATAGGACTTTAAAAAATCCGATTTACTCAGACAAAGGAAGCAATTGCCTCATCCGGTAGAATTGCTTCATAGAAATCCCATTTTTTCAGAGCTCAGAAAGGAGGTGGAGTCACTGGGATTCACTATTGACCAAGCCCAAGTCGAGCTTCAACACATTAAGCTTGAACAGAACCACCTACGGGAGAAGTGAAAGTCGATAGAGATTACCTCCTGAGCGATCTTATCTGAACCACCCCAAGATTATTTCACCATCGCATACCTTACCCTTAGGTCATATGTGGGTGTTATAGTGGTTATGTAACAAGACCATATCACTTTGATTATGTGCATTATTTTTGTATATAATAAATAATATACATTCATTTTATTATTGTTTCTTTGTAAATAATTTTTAAAGCACAAATAATATTTCTAGTTAATATTCTATTAAGAAATATATTTTCTTAAATTAATGGATTTTTGAATTAAATAATATTTTATAAAAAATTATTACTAAATTAATTTTTATTAAATATAAATGATTGTATAATTTTTTATGAATACAATTGTAATTTTTATTAATGTTTGAAAGCCATTTTTTTCAAAACCTGTGATTTTTTAATAAATATAAGTTTTTATTTTAAAAGTAAAAATACACATATTTAGAAAATAATTTAGATAAAATTAATATTATTTTTGGAATCAGGACATCTAAATTAACAACGGAGAATTTTTCATAATTTTCTGAGACAGTCAAATGTTTGGGTAAAAATTAAATACCGTTTAAATATATAATGTGATTTATGACATCATAATGACACAATAGTGATGTAATAAAATACTATAAAAAGTATTTTTGGATAATATATTTTTTAAATTTAAAATAATGTGATTTTATATTTTTTTGATTAATTTTATGGTGCCTTAGTGGACCCTCCAATACTTAAAAAACATTTTAACTTTTAAAATGATTTCCTTAAGAGTGTGACTCACCTCCACATAAGAAAGCCTAATATTTGAATAAGTTTTTCCATTGGACTTATAAAATAATTTTTTCCACTCCCGTTTGGAAAAAACCATGGGCCAAAAGCCATGGTTTGTTTTGTGGTTTTTATTATTTTAATGTGTGGTGTTGAAAACCTAAATAATAAAGAATTCCCTCTCTTTTACTACATAAACCCACCCAAGCTCCACCTACTTATTCACTCAAAGTCTTTAGAGATATACCAACCTCTTCCCTCCTCTCCCTAGAATCATCCAAAGGAACCCCATGATCCCAATAAGCATCTCTTAATCCTCTCCTAGTCCTTTTGGATCACACATCCAAGTAAGGGATTTCTTACTTTCTCATTTTTTTTCTAAATTTTTTTATGTTGTTAGGCCATTTTATTTTCAATTAAAAACGTTGGGGTATAATTTTTCACCTCCCCTATACTGAACTACTTATGTTATAATGATGAGAGACCTGTTTCTCTCTCATTAATTTCCCCCATGTACACCCTTTACTATGCCGAAATTCTGTAAGGAATTTCTCTCTCCTCATTTACACTCAAGAAATTTCTTTACATTATGCATCTAAATTCCATTAAATATGTTGGGACATGTATCTATATGAACCCATTATTGTTAATTTCATGTACGTTTGATGAGACACCCCTTTCTCTCTCATCATCCATTTTTATGAATTCTTATATCACGTCGTTATTCTATCGAAATTGCACTGCGATTTTCCAAGACAAAGTCATTGTGTAGTGAATACCATGCCCATTTCTCTATCAAGGGTATTCACCTTTACGAACATTTACTTATTGATTATATAGTTTCAATTATTAATTCCACATTCCTTTATCTTGGAATAAATGATGATGTTTAATGAATCTGTGTTATATGATTCATGTGGCACACTTTTGCATGAAATGAAATGATTAAGAAGAGTGTGCCCTGATAGTTCTCTAATGCATTGGGTAAAGATTAGTATCATGATACATAGTTTGCAATGAGAGTTTACTCATACTAATAGTGAAATGAGGGTTTACTCTTGCTCCATGTGCAATGATCCTTATCTAATGCTAAAATCATGTTAAATGTTGATGCAACATTTACATGTTATGACAATCATGTTATACCATTATTTTCTGTTCAAGTTTCTCTTATGCTCCTTTGATATGAATATTGCCTAAAATGTACTGTATTCTTCTTGTTATTCCTTGTTGACTCCCTTACTGGGATGTATATCTCAGCCTTTTCTTATGCATGTCCTTGAGTTATCCCATGTAATTCAAATTATGAAGGAATGTGTGTGGTCATGTAAAATAATTTTTCAATAAAGATGTGTATTTCATGTTTTAAGTTGTTATGTAATGTTTCTAATCCCCAAAGACACTAGACCTCTCTATCTTCTATCTTATTTCATGTGAATATTTTATGTAATAAATTAGGTTTAAGTGTGAAATAAAGAGAAGGGTTGTTATAATTGGAGTCATTCTAGCCACACTGTGTGTTGGGTTAAGGTGAATCAAATTTATAAACATCAAAAATGACATATGGATCATTTTCCTAAAGTATCAAAACAATATGAACGGGTATTTTGGGTTTTGAGTATGTTACTTATCCTTTTTACTAAAATTAATGTCTATTTTAAATAAAAATACACAGTTTTAGTCATACCGATCACATTATGTTTTGGATTGAGGTTAGTCGGACTCTTACACATCACATATGATTCTAATACATATTTCATGATATTTCACATCAATTGGAGATCGTTTTCTATGGGTTAAACAATCAAACACACGTTTTCGCATTTTAAAATATTGAAACTGTTGTTTCACTCATCTTGGGAAAACAACACCTCAATTTGAAGAACCACCAATTCTTAAAATTAAAAAATTAATATAAGGTTGTTTCCAATGATTTCAAAGAAATCTGAGCTCATTTTGTCATCTCGCCCACTATGGCACACATTTTTAAAGACCAAAATTTTCTAGAAACTCTTTATTTAGTCCTTTCAAGAATATCACACGTCATATTGATGCGTCATCTTCTCACACATGTAAAAAATAATTTCATGGTAGTTTCCATAATATTTCACATCAATTGGACATCATTTTATTTTGTTTTAAAAGTCAGACATGTGTTTTAGTGTTTTAAATTAGTTAAACTTTGTTTTCGATCATCTTAGGAAAACAACTCATCGACTTTTTGCGCCATCAGTTCATAAAATTAAAAAATAAATTTATGGTTATTTTTATATGATTTTATAACAATCCAAACTCATTTTTTTGTCTCTCCCTCTATGGAACATGTTTTTAAAAATCGTCATTTTCTAAAAACTCTTTATTTAGTCCGTTTGAGCACATCACAAGTCAGATTGATGCACCGTATACTCACAGAAGTTAAAAATAATTCTAAGACAGGTTTAATAATATTTCACATATTTTGGAAATCATTTTTTTTAATAATCAAACGCACATTTTACTATTTTAAATTACAGAAACTACACTTTTTATTGTCATGGTAAAATAACACCGCAATTTAACGCACCATCAGTTCCTAAAATTTAAAAATAAATCTATGATTTTTTGTGATTTAATTGTAATACATGATCATTTATACATATCTCCCACTATTTTAAAGACTCGGAATTTTCCATGTAAATGTTTTTTAATTATATGGATATATTATGAGACTGCGAAAATTGACGGCATTAGATTTCGAGACTCGAAGTGATTGGAATGGGTTTCCAAACATTCTTTCAGGTATGTTCAGTTAACATGTGAGTGAGAATTTTTAACATTTTTACCGATGCTTGGAATTGAAATCTGAGGACTCCATTGAACTCGTAGAACCAGTATTTGCTTTAGGAGACCTTCACTTCAGCCGTAGTAGGTCGAGGGGAAGATCTTGTTTTATGGGTTTTCATTTAGGATTAAAATAAAATAAATGATTTATTGTTATTAAAATCTTTCCATACCTTTTAAAATTCTTTGGAGGTGGGGACCACACAAGGGTGGTCGGGCATTTAATAATGGGCATTAAATTCCTGTTTACACAATGTGTTTAACCATGAAACCCACCATTTAATGAAATCTCATTAAGGATGAGTTAACCATTAACTAAACTTAAATGAGAGGGGCTCCTAACCTATGGTGGTTGGGGGAATTATTAGAAAACCGGTTTGGTGGAGAAATCTTGGTGGAAGAACATCCTCCAATGAAGAACAAACCTCCAGATCAAGAACGAGGAATCGATGCTCGAGCCCGGATCAGAAACGTGTTGCGGGAGTGACGAGCACCGGCGTCTCCTTCAATGTCCTCATCCTCTTCCTCACTCCATCCCCAACGAACGATCGAGGTAAGTAAATTGTTCGTATTATTCTTTGAGATAAATCATTGTTTTTAATCTATGAACCGCCTACTATTGATCTAATGTGAAGCGTGAGGGCCAAACAAACACAGCCCGATAACTCAGATACTTCATTGTTTGACGTGTCCTTCGTGGGAAGATCGTCAGGATGATAGGAACCCGACCACGTCACCGGTGACCGATGCCAGTGGGGTACAGGCGGCGACTGTCACACAGTCCGGTCATGATGGTGGTGGCGGCGCAACCACTGCCGAAGGATCCTACAGCCCGTAGGCCGTGACAGAGGAGGGTGACGGCCGACACGCCGGCCGGCCGTGTGGAACCAGGTTAGCATGCGTCTGCATAGATGGTAGAGGGGAAGGTCGCAGTGGAACACTTGGAGGGAAGCCGACACCTAGCCGGCCACAGAGGTAGCAGTGGTGCACGCCAGCTCCGTTGGAGGGGGAGCCAGCTGGAACCCCAGTCGTCCGCGTCACGCCGAGCAGGACTCACTCCGACGGGTCCTGCGTGCCAGCAGTCGGCGCCACGTGGGACCCCCCGGTTGGCTAGAACCGAACAGTCCTTGGGTTGTTCGGGAATCCTGGGGGGGGGAACCTCCACTGGGGTAGCTAGGGTGGGTCCCGCAATGGCGGACCGCACCCAGCGGGTCGTGCCCAACGTGGGTCAGGTCGCGCCCAGTGGGCCGCACCGCCCCTTTTGAGGCTCGGGCCAGATTGCGGCCCAGCAGGATGGACCCACCATGGTCCTGCCCATATAGGCTGGACCAGGATCAGTCTGGGTCGTCCAGGACCTGGCCGGGTCGCCCCAAACCGGGTCGGTTTGGCCCTGGCCGGGTCGCATCGGACCCGGGCCCATTTAGACCTAGTTACGCCTTATTGGCCATATCTTGATAACCGAGCATACATTTGATGAACCATCTATGGTTCCGGTATCCTAGGATCGAGACGGTCCTTTTGGTATACTCCACTTGTGTTTGGATAAAGTTGGAGTATGGCCGGGTTGGATCGAACCCGAATCCAACCAGGCCCTATGAACATAAATGCTAATAACTTACAGACCGGGCATCCGATTGAAACGTTGTCAGTCGCATTGGGTCCCTATTGATGTGACAGACCTTCGTGATACTTCTTTGTGGGATTTTGTGGCAGTTGAAGTATTGTATAATGTATCGAGGAGAAAATCCTCCCCGAATCAAGCATGCTTTGTGCGGGAGAGAATCTTCTGATCCTGTGTGGGTCAGCATCTACCGATCATGCGTGGGTCATCTTTAGATCCTATGTGGGTCATATTCTAATACTTTTTTGGTAAACTCTAGATCTAGTGTGGGTCATCTTAGGATCATGTGTGGGTCAGCATCTTCGGATCTTGTGTGGGTCATCTTTGATCCTGTGTGGGTCAATAGTAGAGCTTCTCAACAAATTAAGATGATCTAGAAATATAGCGGATCGTATATAATTTTGTACTTAAGTTATACATTGTGTGAGCGGAGTCTTCACCTTTGTGGTGCACTTCTGTATGGTGATACCTTCGTGGTATTATTCTGTGTGGCGTTACATTTGTGGTACTTACCTATGTTGTATTCATTCCTTCGTGGAATAGTTTTGCATGTGGCTAAAGAGTTGGGCTATGTGTTCCTCTTAAATTAGTTGGGTTACTTGATAACTTAGGTATATGTATGGGCATATACCTAAGTAGGGTTTACTGTTGTTTTCATTCTCTGTTATTATGGTATTGCTTTGTGGTTTATCCATTGTGGATTCTGAGAGACCTTCGGGGGTCTTGGGATCCCTATTGAGTATTTTTATACTCACCCATGCATGGGCTACACCCTCACCTTGTTGTGTCTTGGGAAGATGACGGACAACATTGATTGAGGCTGAGGATGCCTGGTCTGGAGGCTTCTCGGAGGTGAACCATTAGATAAGATGTACTACTGAGAGGACCATTCAAGAGATGTACCTACCCTTTAGGTAGGATCCTTGGCGGGTGTTCACAGGAGTTGTATTCAGTTTTACTTGTACTTTCCAGTTGGACTTGTATTCCCTCCCCTTTACTTACAGTACTCACTTTATTTACTATATAGATTACATTGTGCTTGTATCTTTTTGTATGCTTTGATTGTGTGATTTTGTTGGTTAAAAGGAAATTCCTTCCCAGTTTTAGGGATATGCCTTCCCGGTGCTTGTCGCCAGCCCCTGGCCTATGGAAGGTGGGCTTGGGGTAGTCACGGTATGGGCACCAGGGGACGGTTCATGACAAATTTGTATCAAAGGAGTCGGTTTTAATGAAGAACTTAAACTATGACCTTTTAATAAACAATATTTTTAAGTGTTATGAGTGTGGTAATCAGTTTGGGGAATCCATTGTTGGTGCGGTAGCTAACGTATCCATACACCAAGACCCTGACCTCTGATTTTGGACTCAGTGCATGAAAACACAAGGTGCATGTGGGTTTTTTAAATGTTTTCTTTGTGAACTCTCTGAGTCATCTCACCAGGTATAACTTATTGACCATGGCACACCTTTTTCATTTCATGATGCCTCCACGTAGACAACCAGCCACGGTTCCAGGTAGAGTATGTGATGACACCCCACCAAGTGACGAGGCTTCAGTGTAGGGGCCCCTTTCGGCAGTTGTACCATTGGGTGGTGTACCAGCAGCGCCACTACATGTTGGGAAGTCGATGCCACCCACCTTAGCAGTAGAGGGTGCATGAAGATTGAGCATGTTGCATGAGTTCTAACATGAGAGGCCACTGAGGTTCTGGGGAGAGACAGATCCACAGGCAGCTGAGGACTGGCTGGAGGTCATGGTTAGAGTTTCTTAACTAGTAAGGACACCAGCTGATCTCATGGTGATCCTTGTCGCCAATATCTTTCAGGAAGCAGAAGGAATATGGTGGAGCTTGATGCTCCAGGTTCATGATGAGGTGACTCTCCTCCAGGTGGACTATGAGAGCCTATTTAGGGCAGAGTTTGTCCCAGTGACTTTACACACAATGCATATATAGGATTTTCTCCACTTGAATCAGGGCAGCATGACTATGGCTCGGTATTCAGCAAGGTTCAATGACCTCTCGCGCTACTCCACTAACATGGTGGGGGACCCTTTCATCAGGGCCTGGACCCTCAATCATGGGCTCAGGCAGGAGATTAGAGATTTGATGATTTCTCTTAGCATCCCGACGTAGACGAGGGTTTTAGAGCGAGCACTCTTAGTGGAGAGCTTCCTTGCTGAGCAGTCACCAGTAGTGAGACCCACCACTGGGCATCACGTAGAAGAGTTATCTACAGTTGGCAGCAGACAGATGAAACAGAGGTTCAAGAGGGCCGGACCTATAGGTGGATTACTGTAGGATATAGGTTCAGTTGTGTGGGGATCTCGAGACATAGCAGGACAGACGAGGAGCATGCAGTGTCACTCATGCGGTGGGCAGGGTCACATGGATCACGACTACCCAACCCACCGTACGAACGACCAACAGATGGTCGAAGGACTGCCTGGGCAGAGGTGAAGATACGATCGAGGAGGTCCATAGGCATCAGGAAGACGTTTCATAGGATCTGGTTGTGCAGGAGGCAGTGGGTGGTGATTCGAGGTTCTACTACCACCACCTCTAGGTGGTCCACCCCAACCATAGGGAGCAGGTTGACAGGGATGAGCTCAGCTTGAGGAAGCTAAGGCCAGTGACCACGAACTATAGAGATGATTCATGGTATGATATGTGTCTACTCCACCTTACCTGCATAACTTATAGACATAGGTTATAGTCACTCTTTTATTGCCACGACCCTCGTTCGGAGCTCAGATATTTCGGTGGAGTTTTTGGCTTGATCCTTATGGATAGAGACTCCTATGAGAGAGGATTCTATGATTACACATTGGTGATGGTAGTGTGAGATTAATCGAGGAAAGAGCTTTAGTTGAGATCTTTTTGTAGTGGCATCGAGGCCTTACAATGTCATCTTGGGTATGGATTGGTTATCTACAGTCCATGCTCAGATTGACTGTATTAGGCAAAAAGTGTGGTGTGTCTGCATGGATGGGACAAGGTTTTCCTTCACCTGTGAGAAGGGAACCTTTGCAGCACAAGATAGACATACCCAAAAGAGGGTGTAGATGATCACTCATCAGTTGGCTAGCCTTACCCTCGGACCAGTTTATATTGAGAGTCTGAACTATCCTGTAGTGGTGGACCAGTACGCTAATGTTTTTCCTGATGATGTTTTGGGTCTACCTCATCGCCGAGAGGTGGACTTTTATATCGACTTGTACCCCTGGACAACACTGATATCTACACCAGCATATTGTATGGATCATGTGGAGCTTCGAGAGCTGTGAGTAGAGCTATAGGAATTGCAGAGAAAGTGGTTCATTAGGCCCAGTGTTTCTTCTTAGGTAGCCATGATTTTGTTTTCCAAGAAGGCGGATGGGAGTTTGAGACTCTGTGTGGACTATCGACGCCTGAACCAGGTAACCATGAAGAAAAAGTACCCACTCATGAGGATTGATGATATCTTTGATCATTTGAAGGGAGCATAGTGGTTTTCAAAGATAGACCTCAGATCAGGCTATCACCAGCTCAGGATATGAGACGAGGATGTATAGAAGATAGCCTTCAGATGTCGGTATGCCCATTATGAGTTCTTTGTTATGCTATTTGGTGTGAACAACACCCTTGCAGTGTTCATGGGACTCGTGAACAGAATCTTCCAGCCATAACTCGATCGCTTTGTGGTAGTCTTCATCAACTACATCTTGGTATACTCAACTATAGAGTTGGAGCATGCCTATCATCTGCATATAGTTCTGTACACACTCTGAGAGCACCAGCTTTATGGTGATCTCTCAAAGTTCTAGTTCTATATCTGAGAGGTTCACCTCCTAGGACATGTTATCTCAGAGGCTGGATTTGTAGTGGATCCAGTAAATATTGAGGTTGTGCTTACTTGGGATCCACCCAGGAGTGTGGTAGAGGTGAAAAGATTCCTGGTTCTGGCCGGTTAATTCTGGAGGATTATGCCTAACTTTTCTAGAGTTGTGGCACCCTTATCAGATTTTATGAAGAAGGAGAAACCCTTTGTGTGGTTGGAGATATGCCAATAGAGTTTCCAATAGTTGAGGTAGAGACTGACGAGTGCCCCCATCTTGAGGTTACCGGAGTAGGGTGTTGGGTACGTAGTCTACTGCGACGCATCAGGGATCGGGCTCGAATGTGTTCTGATGCAAGAGTGAGTAGTGATCTCACATGGTTCTCGATAGCTGATAGAGCATGAGTAGAAATATGATACCCATAACCTGGAGTTAGTAGAAGTGGTCTTTTCCCTGAAGATGTGGTGAACGTTTTATAGTCTAATATGATCACAAGAGACTTAGGTATATCTTCTCTCAGAAGGACCTGAACCTGAGACAGTAGCATTGGCTTGAGTTCCTCCAGGACTATGAATTTGAGATAGTGTATACTTCTGAAAAGGGGAATGTGTTAACATATTCACTCCGTAGGAGATCTAGTATATTGTTGCTGAGTGAGGTGACCGATCAGTTGGATGCTTTGTAGATATCTTATGTGGATCGAGATGGAGCATCTTATGTTCACTCTCCGATAGTCACTCCCCCACTCCTTCAGTGAGTCATGGTGGTACAGCTTGAGGACACTGACTATGAGGTTCGATGTGCTCAAATATCCACAGGACAAGCACCTGATGGAGTTTCTGAAGGTGGGGAGCACGTTATCCTCTTCAGAGGGTGTACTATGGTACCAGTGGAGCTACGAGAGGAAGTTTTGAGGGAGTTCCATACGTCCCCTCTATTGGTACATCCAAGAGTGGCGAAGATGTACCAGGACCTTCGGTGTCAGCACTGGTGGCCGAGAATGAAGAAAGCAGTGGAAGAGTTCGTCTCATGGTGCCTCACTTTTTAGCAAGTAGAGGCAGAGCATCAGGTTCCAGAAGGCTTAGTTCAACCACTAGAGGTGCCAGAGTGGAAGTGGGATCAAATTTACATGGACTTTGTGACAGGACTTCCACACATGTCCAAGGGACATGATTCCATCTGGGTGATCATTAGCCGACTCACCAAGTCGGACCACTTCCTACCTATCTAAGAGAAGGGTTTAGTACAGGGCGTGGGATGCCTCTACATGCAGGAGATTATACGGATTCATGGAGTGCCCTCGATGATTGTATCTAATCCTGATGCACATTTTACTTCCCAGCTATAGAAGGGGTTGAAAGAGGCGTTCGGGACTCTAATTCATCTGAGCACCTCCTTTCATCCTCAAACGGATGGTTAGACAGAGCGGACCATTCAGAATCTTAGGGATATGTTGTGTGCTTGCGTCCTTGATTTCGGTTGTAGCTGAGAGGATCACTTACCTTTGGTGGAGTTCACATACAAAAATAGCTACACTCCATTATCAGTATGGCACCATTCAAGGCTTTGTATAGTCAACCATGCAGATCACCATTGTACTGGACTAACCTAGGGAAGTTATCACTCATTGGACCGAAGATGGTTTGGGCTACCACGAAGAAGGAAAAGATCATCCAGGAGTAGATAAAGACTGCACAGAGTAGGAAGAAGTCATATGCTGACACGAGACGTATACCTCTAGAGTTTGAGGATGGTGACCATGTCTTTCTATGGGTCTCACCTCAATGAGGTTTATGGAAATTTGGATGGGGCGGCAAGTTATCTCTAAGGTTCATCGGACCCTTCTAGGTTCTCATCAGAGTTGGTTAGGTGGCGTACCGCCTAGATCTTCCCCCTTAGTTGCACCGGGTGCAAGACATTTTCCATGTATCCCAGCTGAGGAGATACATACAAGATAATATGCATATCGTTGACTGGGGTGAGCTGGACATCGACGATGGGGCGACATTTTCATAGGATCTAGTGGAGATTGAGGATCAACAAGAGTGGGCCCTTCGTGGGTGGTTGATACCCTTTGTGCATGTTCATTGGAAACACGAGAACCTTCAGGAGAGAAAATGGGAGCGGGAGGCTCAGATTCGTGCTCAGTACCCCCCTCTTGTTTTCCCTAGTTTGTGTTTTGGATTTTGAGGATGCCAAGCCCTGAGGTGGGGAGAATGTAAAGACCAGGAATTTTCCATGTAATTTTTTTTAATTATATGAAAATATTATGAGACTGTGAAAATAAACGACACGTGATTTTAAGGCCTGGAGTGCCCGGAATAAATTTTTGAACTTAAGGTACGCTCTGTTAACATAGAAGTGAGAATTTGTAACTTTTGAACTAGTGCTCAGAATTGAAATATGAAAACACCATTGAACTCGCAGCGCCGATATTCACTTAAGGAGACCTTAACTTCAACCGCAGTAGGCCAAGGGGAAGATATCTGGTTTTACGGGTTTTCGTGGAGGATTAAAATAAAACAAATGTTTTATTTTTATTAAACTTATTCCATCCCTTATAAAACTCATTGGAGGTGGGGACCACACAAGGGTGGTTGGGAATTTAATATTGGGCATTAAATTCTCAGTTACACGAAGTGTGAAACCATGAAACCAACCATTTAATGAAATCTCATTAATGACAAGTTAACCATTAACTTAACTTAAATGAGAGGGTATCCTCACCTCTGGTGGTTGGGGGAATGTTTGGAAAGATGTTTTGGTGGAGAACTCATGGTGGAAGAACATCCTCAAATGAAGAACGATCCTCAGGATCAAGAACTAGAAACTGACGCTCGATACGGGATCAAAAGCATGTTTTAGGAGAGATGAACATCGGCGTCTCCTTCAATGTCTTCATCCTCTTCCTTATGCCATCTCCAATGAATGATCGAGGTAGAGAAATTTTTCATATCGTTCTTCAAGATAAATTGTTGTTTTCAATATATGAACCCCCTGGTATCGATCTAACATGGAGGGTGCAGGACAAACGAACACTGTCTGATCCCTCCGCTACTACATTTTTTTATGTGTCCTTCGCGGGCGAATTCTTGGGATGAGCAGAACCCGACCACATCGCCGGAAATTGATGTCGATGGGGTATAGGCGACGGATGGCACACCGACAGACCGTGAAGGTTGCGGCGGTGCAACCACATTTCCGATTAAAGCCGTGTCCTGTCGGCCGTGGTGAAAGAGGGTGGCAACCGGCACGCCGGTCGGCCACCTAGAACCTAGGTGGCACGTGTCTGTGCCACTGATAGAGGGGGAGGTCTCAACTACTGAGTCGCGACGACGTACCTGGAGGGTGGCTAGCCCCCAGCCGGCCGCAGAGGCAGCAACGACGCACGCCAGAGCCGCTTGAGGGGGCAGCATGCTGAAACCCCAGTTGACCGTGTCACACCGAGTAGGACCTGCTTCGATGGGTCCCACGTTCCAGCAAGCGGCAACACGTGGCATCGCCGTGTTGGCCAGAACCGAACGGCCCTTGGGCCGTTCAGGAATCCGGTGGTGGGCCTCCCCCAGGGTGGCTAGGGAGGGTCCCGCCACTACGTCCTACACCCAGTTGTGGGCAGCGCTGAGCGGCGGCAACCAGTGGGTCGGGGCCAGACCCGAACCGGTTCAGTCTGACCGGTCGGACCGGACCGAGGCCCGTCTAGACCCAAATACATCTTATTAGACATATCTTGAGAACTGAGCATCCATTTAATGAACCATCTGCGGCGCCAATATCCTTGTATCGAGATGGTCCTTTTGGTATAATCCACTTGAGTTTGGATAATGTTGGTGTATGGTCGTGTTGGATTGAACTCGAATCCAATCGGTCCCTCAGAACGGAAATGCTAATAACTTACGGACCGGGTGTCCGATTGACACATCGTCAGTCCCGTTGGGTCCCTATTGATGTGACAGACCTTCATGATACTTATTCATTGGATTTTGTGGTTGTTGAAGTTTCTTCCAATGAATTGAAGAGTGAATCCTCCCAAAATCAAGCATGCTTAGTGCGGGAACCCTGTGGCTGGCTGTACTTCGAGAATCTTTGGATCCTGTCTGGTTCAACACCTACCGATCTTGTGTAGGTCATTCTCAGATCCAATGTGGGCCATCTTCCAATCTTGTGTGGGTCATATTCAGATCTTGTGTGGGTCATCTTCAAATCCTGTGTGGGTCAGCACCTTCAGATCTTGTGTGGGTCATCTTTGATCCTGTGTGGGTCAACAACAGAGCTTCTCGACAAAGTAAGATAATCTAGAAATACTTTTAATCATCTATACTTTTGTACTTAAGTTATACCTGGTGTGAGATAAGTCTTTACCTTTTTGGTACACTTCTGTGTGGCGATACCTTTGTGTCATTATTTTGTGTGGAATTACCTTTGTGGTACATACCTACGTGGTATTCATTCCTTCGTGGAATAGTTGTGCTTGTGGCTAAAGAGTTGGGCTATGTGTTCCTCTTAAATGAGTTGGGTTACTTGATAACTTAGGTATATGTATGGGAATATACCTAAGTAGGTTTGATTGTTTTTTTCATGCTCTATGATTATGGTATTGCTTTGTGGTTTATCCTTTGTGGATTCTGAGAGACCTTCGGGGGTCTCGGGGTATCTACTGAGTATTGTTATACTCACCCATACACGGTCTACACCCGCACCTTACTGTGTCTTGTGTAGATGATAGAAAACAATGATCAAGGCTTAGGGTGCCACATCTGGAGGCTGCTCAGAGGAGGACCATTAGACGAGATGTATCGTAGAGACGACTGTTCAATAGTTGTACCTGCCCTTCAGGTAGGATCCTTGGTGGGTGTTCACTGGAGTTGTTTTCAGTTTTACTTGTACTTTCCAGTTGGGCTTGTATTCCTGACCCTTTACTTACTGTATTCACTCTATTTAATATATAAATTACATTGTTCTTCTATCTTGTTGTGCGCTTGGATTGTGTTAATTTGCAGGTTAAAAGTCAATGCCTTCCCGGTTTTAGGGATATGCCTTCTCGGTGCTAGTTGTCAGCCCCTGGTCTATGGAAAGTGGGCTTGGGGTAGTAACGACACAGGCCATGGGGGACAGGTCATGACAACTATGGTTTGTTTTTTAAAATTCCAACATATTCCAAAAACTCATTATTTAGTCAATTTGAGCACATCGTGCATCATATTGATGTGTCATCTACTCACAATTTTCAAAAATAATTATAATATAGTTATCATAATATTTCTTGTCAATTGGACATCATTTTATTTAGTTTTAACCATCAAACACATATTTTAATGTTTTAAATTACTGGAACCATCTTTTCATTCACCTCGAGAAAACAACACATCGGTTTGACGCACTATCAGTTCCTAAAATTTAAAAATAAAACTATAGTTCTTTTCCTTTGATTTCACAATAATCCAAGAACATTTGGGCAGAACGCCCTTTGTGGTGCACGTTTTTAAAGACCATAATATTCTAAATATTTTTACTTAGTCCGTTTGAGAAAATCACACATTGGATTAATTTTTCATATGATTATATGTCATAAAATTATTTTATGACAGAATTATAATTTATATTTTATAATATTTTAAAGTTGTTTAATAATTTAAAATTTCAGTTATATGGGAATTTTATGTGCATAAAACATAGTATAAATAATATATATATGAAATTAAAACATTCTATCTCAAAATAAAAATTTATTAAAAATAAAATGAATCTAAAAAATACAATGACTTATGGATCGTTGTTCTAAAGTATCAAAACAATCTGAATGTGTTTTCTTTATTTTGAGTATGTCACATGTTTTTTGCTAAAATGTATTTTTAAACTGAAAACATGCACTTTGAGTCATACGGGTCACATCTTGTGTTAGTTTAATGTGAGACTAATTACTATAGGTCAAAAATTACTTATAAATCATTTTTATAAATTACTAAGTTTTTATTTGTATTTAAAATTGACTCTAATTTTAGTAAAAAGGACTAGTGTCAAACTAAAAACCAATAAAGAACGTTTAGATTGTTTTGATACTTTAGGAAAACAATCCTTAAGTCATTTATGATATTTAGGAATTGGTCTCACCATAATTTGATACACAGTGTTCCTAAAATGACTCAAAGTGTCTGTTATCAGTTTAAAATTGGTATTTTAGTTCAAAATGTGTGTCACTCACTAAAAATTGAGCAAACATGTTTGGATTATATTGATAATTTTGGAAAATGATTCATAAGTAGTTTTAGAAGTGTAGTAATTAGTCTCTCATCAAACTAACACACTATGTGGCCAATATGACTTAAAGTTCTTGTTTTGAGTTTAGAATGACATTTTAGTTAAAAACAAAAGTGCCATACTCAAAACTAAAAAAATTCTTTCATATTTTTTTGATACATTAGGAAAATGATACATAAGTCACTTTTGACATGTAGGAATTATCCACACCTCAATCTGATATACAGAGTCCCTGGTATGACTCAAAGTTGTTGTTGTTAGTTTAAAATTGACATTTTATTTCTAAATGTGTGTTGCTCACTTCAAACTAAGAAAACAATTTTGTTTTCTCTTAATAATTTTGGATAATTATTCATAATTAATGGTTTATGTATATGAATTAGTCTCATTTTAAACCAAAAAATGATGTGACTGTTTAACTCAATGTGTTTGTTTTCAATTTAAAAGAACATTTTATTAAAAAAAACACTTGTTACATACTCAAAACTAAAAAAACCGTTTGTATTGTTTTTATGCTTCAAGAAAAGGATCAATAAGTCATTTTTGACATGTAGAAATCAGTATCACCTCAATCTGAAATAAAGTGTTCCTGGAAAGACTCAATGTGTCTGTTATGAGTTTAATATTTCCCTTTTAGTTCAAAATTTGTGTCACTCACTGAAAACCAAGTAGACGTGCTCAAATTGTATTGATAATTTAGAAAAAAATTATGAATTTCTTTTACATTTAAGTTATTTTTTATATTTTTAATCTATGTTTTAGGTTTTATTTAGATTATAATTATAGTTTATATTTTATAGGCCTCGAAAGTCACTAACTTGAGATGTAATAATGTTTCGAGTAAGTGAATTTGAAATCCTATAAAATATAAAGTATAAATTTAATATAAATAAAATTTAAAACATTGAATAAGTATCATTTCAAACCAAAACATGATGTTACCAGTATAAACCAAAGTATGTATTTTCATTTTAAAATTACATTTTAGTAAAAAACACAAGTGATATACTCAAAACTAAGAAAACACATTCGGATTATTTTAATACTTTATGACAATGATCCATAAGTCATTTTTTTCATATAAATTAATATTTATTTGTTATATTTATTAATTTCCTTTAAATTATTGTTATTTCTTATATATTTATTCTATATTTCTGTTTCATTTAGAATATACTTATAGTTTATATTTTATAGGCCTCCAAATTCACCAACTTGAAATGTAATAATTTTTCAAGTAGGTGATTCTAAATGCCTATAAAATATAAAGTATATATTCAATATAAATAAAATATGAAACAATGAATGAAAATATAAAAAAAATTGAAAAGGAAAATAATTTCTTAAAAAGAGTTGATTAGAAATTATTTCAATCACACAAAATATTGTAATTTCCAACCATTACATTTGTACTTATAAATTATTTTTTTACCAGACATTTTTTGTGTCATTTTTTTAATTATTTTTTCCATTCCTTTTATTTTCAATTAATTTTAAATTTTAAATTTAATGTTTTTACTTTAATTTATTTTATATTTTATGTGCATAAGTTTTTTGAAGTGTAAATATAATGTTTCAATCAATAAAGCTCATGTCATGTAAATTAGTTTTTGTTTTTTATATTTATAATTTTTTTATTTTCAATTGTTTTTATATTTTTAATCCATGTTTTAAGTTTCATTGAGACTGTACTTATAGCTTATATTTTATAGGCTTCCAATGTTACCTACTTGAAATAGAATAATTTTTGTTGTGTTTCAAGTAGGTGACTTTAAAAGCTTATAAAAAATAGACTATAAATAAAATCAAAATGAAATTTAAAAGAATGAATAAACACATAAAATATAATTAAAAATAAGAATATTTTCATCAAAATAATAAATAGACAATAGTATAGATGATTCAAAATAGATTTGTTTAAAAATATAACATTTGGACTTTAAAAGAATTAGCCAACTCTAAAAGATTATGAAATATTAATTATCATCAGATTATACATGAAATTTAAGACATGCACTTGAAACATATAAAATAACTAAAAATGAAAATAATTTCATAAAAAAATAAAAAAAATTAAGTAATAATAATAATATATATCATAATAATAAAAATACTGTAATTAATTAATTAATTAAAAATAATTAATATTTTCAACTTATTAATAATAGTAAATATAATTAATATAATATTTTTATAAAGTCATAGTGATTAATACATTACTTAACAATTATAATAATATTTAATAATATTACTATTATTTACATGATCATCATTAACATTATTAAAAGTATTACTAGTCATAAATATAAAAAATAGAAAATAATTTACATGAAACAAAATATTATTATTTAATAGTACTTAATAATATGTTTATTATTAATAATAAAACATATAATGAAATAATTAATATTTATTAGATGATTAATTATTACTGATTATTTTTAAAAATAAAATTAAATACATTATTAATTACTTTATTTATATCCACTATTATAAATTATTAGAAATTATATTTTTTATTAATTACATTATCCATCAAATTAATTAAAAATAATTAAATATTTTTTAATTATTAATTTTGTTTTTTTGTTTATATATACACACACACCCACAAAATAAAAATAAAAAAATAAAAAAACTTACAAAAAAGTATATGGGTGGACAGGTTTTTAGAAAACACCTTTGGTAAAACTGTCTGGAAGAAGGTGCTTTTCCATTCAGTGCCTTCTTCCATTATTTTTTAAGGGAGGTGTTGTTTTACATGGTGCCTTCTACTACAAAATCCTACACCATGAATCATAGTATTTTGGGAAATTATTTTCACAGTAATGTATATCAGAAATTCCTTTCTTTATTTGTGGTATATCGGACAGTTTTCCACTATAAATCCCACTTTTATTAGCCTTAAACAAACCCTTTATCAGCTCTAAAAAATATTTATGTTCTAAGTGCTGGTAAAAGGGAGTCCATTTTAGCAGTGATAAAAAGAACACTAATAAAATGACTCTTTATTAATTCTAGAAATATTACTGATAAAAGGAATATTGTTGTAGTGTGATGCTAAAATTATAGAAAATTGTAAAAGAAAACTGTAAAATCTTGACCCAGGTACCACATATCGGTGCCCCGAGTCGGTCAGTTACATGACCTCTGGCATGCCTTCCCATACACCAGAGGCTTCAGACTAGTAGTGAGTGTCTAATATATATAACATGGGGATACTATACCCTCTTTATCAAAGCATAAAAATAGAAGAAATGTAGTATCCCACCCCGAATTCAACTTAACAGTGCCCCGAGACGGTGGCCACAATACCTTAATCACACCTCCCTGAATGCCAGAGGTTGCCAACTAGCAACGCGGGCCTAGTGTGTGTCTGTGGGTAGACTATTCTCTCATATATCAGAGTGGAACGTAAGAAGATATAACTAATCAGAAATATTAGATAAACATAGATCAATAATGATAAAACATGTAAGATAAATAAACAATAAGTGGAAGCTGAATAATAAATAGTTATAAAGTGATGATGATGTTATTTCATGTATCTATAGAAAAAAGTTCACAAGGAACATATAATAAAGGCATCTACCACATGCTAAAAATTATAGAAAAAGATCAAAAAATGTTATGACTAGCATCTCAAGCATAGGTTCAATCCTCTCCCTTTGACTCCATACTAGAGCTGTAAACCTAGCATTAGAATCGGGCCACCTCCCTTTATTCATACTTGCAATCATGAAGTTTTCATGGGAACCAAAGGCAACCCAAGCAGGGTTTGAGATATAATCTCAGTAGACCACCACTAACGGTGTTTAGTTCTAACCATTTAGTGCACTATAAAATGAACAGTGTTCCATTAATAATAATATTCAAGATTGGATAAATAACTAAATAAACTAGACTGATTTCTATTTGGACACTCATCTAATTGTACCTACTTTAGCCTAATCTAGTGAGTCTAAACTAAGGGATCATGTGAAGCTAAAGTGAGTGATATAATGTGTTAGAATATGTATTGTCCCTAAACTTTTTATTGGTATTGGAGGACACATCCCTAATTTTTCCAAGTTCAAGGTTCATTTCTTTGTTCAAATCATTCAATTTTTTTTTTAATTCAATTTATCCTCTTTTTAAAATAATAAGAGTCACCTTGAGCCCATCCATGAAAATTATAAAATAATTTCAAGCATCACTATAGGGGCTTAGTATAATTTCAAAGTTAAGGGATTCCATCCCAGGATATCCAAGAATGAGATCCCAAGAGTCACTCCAGGCATAGTGTGATGATAGTAAAAACTAACATCTAAGTTCTTCTCTAGTATTGCATGTAGGGTCCCGAGTCTGCCTTGTGTCATGGTACAAACATCATATCATTGAGCCCAACCACATAGTATCCCTTATAGAACTAATTCCACTCATCTGAATGTAAAAAATTAATAATTCTTGGAGATCCCATTCTAAGCATAACTAGTTTCATCCATGACATGTTTAAAAGCATTTACAAATTCTAAATAAAGAACAACGAGTCCTTCCAGAGGGTCCTTAATTTTTAACCCCTTGTATATCCATCAACACCAAGGTGAAGGCATTTAAACAAGCATTTATTACATAATACACATATTGGTCAAGGAATTTTCATTGGATAATCCATTTATGTCATAAGACATGAGGTACATGGCCTAGTATATGGACAATTAAATTATTTCAACTTAATTCATTAACTCAATACATAAATTATAAAGAAACACACCTCAAGGGGTGTTTATCTAATTTAGAACAAGGTAAAATAAACATCAAAGGTGGAGCACACCAATTGGGGTAGCATAATTAAAGGCGATCAATACATGGGGTTGAGTTTATGCTATCTCGAGTCACATTAGGTGAGGTAAGGATTTTAATTTAATTTAATTATAAATTATGATGCATCACTGAAAAGGTTCATCTCATAGTACAACAACACATATTATATAACACAAAAAATGAGGGTAAAGAACCTAAAACACCTACCTTATCCCCATAGTGCTTCCCTCATCTAGTTTCTACCTTTGATTCAATCTAGAATATAATATATTGAAGACACCATCAAATACCCTCAAAATAGGGAAAATGAAATTCTATCAAGATAGCGCAATAGAGGGTAAGATCAACTCAAAATAGAAGGGTGTGGATTGAGGATATTACCTCTAGTTTCTTGATGGATCTAACGATGAGCGATTTGGTTTCCGAATGGAGGAGATAGAAAAAAAATCTAAGATAAGAAGAGGGGAAGGCTTCATGTGAGGGAGGGGTATCGGTACACTAGAGTGTAAGGGAGGAAGAAAGGAGGGATTAACTTAAAACATTTCAAGGGATATTTTGTAAAATATCCCACATAGGTAAGGGAACATGGTTTGCCTACATAGTTAGCCAAACCACCACTACTACAAAACATGGTTTATCCAGCACTAGGGTTTTAACATCACTTGCTAAAAGTGCTGTTAAAACCCCCTTTCTCAGTGATGGAAAAGTGTTATTAAATGGGGTCTTTAACAGTGATTTTTATAGTTCTGTTAAAGGGGGTCTTTAAGAGTGCTAAAAATAAGCACTGCTAAAGGGGTCCCTTTATCAGCAATTCTAATAAACTGATGATAAAGGCCCCCGTTTATCAGCGCTAGTAAAAAAGCAATGAAAAATGATAAATTATCTGGGCTTCTAAACAAGAACAGATAAAAGGGTGGATTTATCAATTCTTTTTTAGAATCACTGTTAAATCCCCCCTTTATCAGTGGTTTTTTACACGTGCTGATAAAGGGAATCTTTCAAAAAGAAACAAAATATTTCATTAAAGGACACCCGTAGAAGAAGTTATGGCCATTTGGAGGTCTTTATAGCATTTTTTGGCCTCAATAGATGTGATCTAGGGTTCCTATGGTTCATTGAGGTGTAAATATTATCACATTATTCTATTTGATTTGTGGTAGAAGAGAAACGAACACCTGGTTCATAAGTTATGGTCTTCGAATGTGAAAAACCCTTAAAACCCCTAAAAACCCTGAAATGATCATAACATTTGATCTGGAAGTCAATTTTAGCTCCAAAACTAGTCAAATTGAATATTATGAAATGATCTATAACTATGTTATATTCAATTTGTGTGAAAACTAAAGGAATAAAAGTTTTCATAGTTTCAAAAAAGTTGTAAATTGAAATCAAACTTCAAATGGCCATAACTTTTGATCCTGGTGTCCATTTTGTCTCTACAACATATCAAATCAAAGCCTATAATAATATATACACTATTTAGTTCTGGGAATAGATCTTTTATCAATTTCCCCCTCCCCACCCCAAAGGCCCATAAGGCCTCCGAAATATATTTTTTAGTCGACGACCCCAATTTCTTAAAATTATAACAGCTGTAAGTTTCGATCCAAGTGTTCAATTGGCTAGTACTGCATATCATATCAAATCTAGTTTTATGATATTCAATTTGACTAGTTTTGAGTTAAAATGGACTCTCGGATCATAATTTATGATCATTTCACGGTTTTAGGGTTTTTAGAGTTTCTTAATGTTTTTATGTGATTTAAGGGTTTTTAGAGTTAATATCCATTTTAAAAAATATATATAAATAAATATATATATATATATATATATAAGAATATATATAAACATATATATAAATATATGTATAGAAAATGTAATTATATATATATAAATATACATATATATCTTAAAATGTAAAACAAAATAGTATAGGTTAGTGGAAATGTTACTAGTGTATAAGCTATATGTCCCATGTTTGAAACTTTCTGGAGACAGGGGTTCATGATAAAGTGATAATATATAATGGAGGTAATCACTGATAATCAAGGGTGGGAAGCATTGATAAAGAGGGGTGGGAAGCACTGATAAAGAGGGGGCACTGATAAAGGGGGAGGCGTGAAAAATACTATACCCTTTATTCGCGGGGCCTTTATCAATTCTTTTTACAAGCACTATTAAATCTAAAACTTTAACATAACTTACGTTATCAACACTTCTATAGTGCTGATAAATCCCTTTTACTTGTGTTGTTAAAGGCCTGATTTATAGTAGTGTGTACGCCAACCATGTGACAGGTTCTGCACCATGGCCACCCCACATGGGTTGGTGAACAATTTGGCTAACCGTGCACTAGACATGTAGAATTACTATGTCCTGAGGGTCTGTAATTCTGCAAGACTGTGCACCTAGCATCGTATGGATGTAGAAAATAATGTTTCCCCCATTAAGCCACTTTATAAAGCTGAATGGTTAAGGAAACCATTTGGGTTGTGATTCATGGTTTCAACTAACTGTGTGGCCCAATCCGCCTCTTCCTATTTCATGGTTCTAGGATTTGAACAAGCCCCAGACACCTTCGAGACCTCCATTAAATTATTTTTCATCATTATTAGGGCCAAACAAAAGACTTAAAATTGAAAAATAATGGTCTATAAATTTGAAAAAAATCCAAGATGTTACAACTTCCCCTCCTTAAGACAACTCGTCCCTGAGTTTCCCTTTCACGGGTGGTAAGACATCAATTGAGAAAAGCTTCAGCCACTGTGCATGTACATTGGCCTCTATCATCCAAGTCTCATATTGTACAAATCTGTGAAACCATAGCACCCAAACCAGAGGAACTAACCAGCCTCAGAGATCTATCATGCTCCAATAAATGATATGTATCATATGCTCCTCGAAGGATACATCTTCTACCAGATCAATGTCATCAGGGTCAAATGAATGAGACAATTCAGGATGATAATATAGAAGTTGAGATATGTGGAAGACGTTTTGCATGGAAAAGTTGCTATGAGGTAACTGAAATAGATAGGACACCTACCTAAATAACTCCACAATCTCAAAATTCTTGACATATCAAGGCAATAACTTTCCATGTCTCCTGATTCATCTATGATCCAATCTATTTGATACACACAGAAAGACCCGATGTCCCACCTCAAACTCTATATGTCATTGGTAACAATAAGTATATGAATTTTTCCTAGACTGAGTTGTATCCATATGCTCATAAATCAATTGTACTTGATCTCAATTCTTTTGAATGAGATAGAGACCCAGTAGAGTTGCCTCACCTTCCTCTAACTAGCATAGAGGTGAATGACATGAGGTACCGTAAAGGGACTCATACAGATCCATCTAAATCGTTTCCTGCAAGTTATTGTTATAGGAAAAATCAACCAGGGGTATATGTTTTTTCATGAACCTCCAAATCCAAGGATGTAGGATTGAAGAATATCCTCTAACACTGATATCATCTTCTCTAACAATCCTTCTATATGAGGGTGATATGTTGTACTCAAGAGGACCTACGAACCCAGTGCCTTTTTCAACCCTTTCTATAACAGATATGTAAAGAGGGAGTATCAATCCAAAAAGATAGAATGACGAACACCATAGAGGTAAAATATATTCATAATATAAATCCTTACTAGCTCATCAATAGAGAAGGTCACATATATAGGTAGGAAGTGTGAAGCTTTGGTCAACCTATTAATGATCACCCATACTACATCACTACCTCATGGGGTTATCAGAAATCCCATCAGGAAATCCTTGGTGATTTCATTCCATTTCCACTCATGAATGGAGAGAGGTTGTAAAAGATTAATCGGTTGTTGGTGCTCTGGCTTCACCTATTGATAGGTATAGTACTGAGTAATAAACCCTTCTTTTTTCCTCTTCTTACCAGACCAAAAATAATGGCGTTGTATATCTATATACATCTTAGTAAACCCAAGATAAACTTCCCATGTAGAGGCATGATATTCCCTCATCAACTCTTCCATTATATCGAATATCACCCACACATGACCATAGAATAGTATGGATTCACTTCCATTAATAACCTGAACGGAAGGTGGTTTCTCACCTGTGATGCTTCCACTCAAGTCTAGGCCCTCAAAATAAGATAATTACCTCATCTATACCCACTCCAGAAGGGAGTATTTCACTACCAAATCTTCTAATACTAGTTACCCATGTTGTTCCAGACCCTCCAGGTGCATCTTAGAAAATAGTGCCATCAACTGCCACTCATTGTTGGCATCCTTGATGGCTTTAGTCTGAGTCTTCTGGATCAAGGAATCATCTATGGAATTTCTTTTTCCAAGTGTATAATCCAGATCAAAAGAAAATTATTGCAGGTATTATACCCACCTGCACTACCTCATATTCAAGTCTTATTGTGTAGAAATGTATTTGAGACTTTTATGATCTGTATAGACAACAAATTTCTCTCCCAACAAGAAGTTCCTCCAAAAAAATAGAGCATGGACCATGGAAGCTCGATTGAGGTTATGTGTAGGATAATTCCACTCAGGAGGTCTTAGGTGGAAAGACCCATACACTACAAAATGATCACCCTGCATTAGAACTACCCCCAACTAGATTCTTAAAGAATCACAATAAACAATATAGAATCTACCGAACTCATGAAGGAGAAGGATTGGTTATGAATTCAATCTTCCCTTTCACTCTGGAAAATATATCTCACAAGATTCAATCCATCAAATTTTACACCTTTCTTGGTCAAACCCATAATAAGAACTTCCAGGCATGAGAAGTCCCAGATGAATCCCCATTAATCTCCATCCGTCCCTAAGAAGGTTCATATGTAAGATAAGTTCTTGGGATACTTCCCTGAAACCCCAATTCACACCTTCTCTAGGTAAAAATATATTCCTTCCTCAAATATGATATGACTTAATAAGTGAACATTTCTATTACAGAAATGGAATTTATTGAGCTACACATATAGCCGGTTCTCTCTTAGAGTATTCAGCACAATCTCAAGATTATTTTCATTATTTTGTTTGGTGCATGAATACATTAATATGTAGTCTACGAAGACCACCACAATGGAATCAAGATACAAGTAGAAAAACTTATTCATCATATCTATAAAGAATACTGGTGTGTTCGTTAAAGATAATTAAATGACCAGATACTCATACAAGCCATACTTGATCTGGAATTTTGTACGTGGTATTTCTAATTTCCTCACTTTCACCTGATGGTATCCCAACCCTAAATCATTCTTGGTGAAAAATATTTCTCCTCAGAGATGGTTGAAGAGATAATCTATATGAGGAAGTGAATACCAGTTCTTTACCATAATCCAGTTCAATCAACGGTAATCCAGACACAATATAAGGGTAATTTCATCCTTATTGGAAAAAAGGATAGGTGAATCCCATGGTGATATTATGGTTCAGATAAAAGAATTAGCCTCTAGATCTTCAAGAAGCTTCTTAAGTTCCTGGAGCTCTTCAGGTTCCTCCTATGTAGCGGAATAGACTCAGGTTCCAAAATTTTAACCAACTTGATGGTGAACTTGACCTCTCTCTTAGGAGGTAAGTAGAGAAATATTTAGGGAATAATTCCTAGAAATGATCCACAGTAGGAGGGTATTCCAAAAGCCGCATTCCTTGATCACTCAAAAAGAGACTGGCCATCTGGGATATTACTCCACCTAGCCCAATACTCCTAAGTTCAGATCAAATTGAATAGATATACCATTCACCTTTATGGGTATACGTGTTTACCTTGGTTGATGTGAAAGATAACATACAACTATAGACATACACCTGGGCTTGATAAGTTACAATCTAATATATGCCGAGAATGACATCAAAATTGATCATATCAAGGATGAAGAAACTCCACAAAAATGGTACCCATCTATCTCAAGGGGAAACTCCTTGAACTAGAATATACACTCAATCTGAACTTCTAATAGTGTGTCAAAATTCATAATGACATTGGAGTACTCTATCACTAAGACGAGACACACCATAGTTGCAGCAGATTGAAAACAGTGCGATGAACCTATATCAAACATGGTAGATTCTAGAGTGGAGACTAATTAAATAGTACCTACAACTATATATGTCCCTGGACTATGATCCTCTATTGTAGGATGCACTAAATAAATGTGGCCTAAACCACAAACCTAAGATGCTTCCTGAGTAGCCTGAGAGGTCCACTCTACTGTCGCTGAAAATCTGATGCCTGAGTAGCTCTGCCAAGACCACTTGCTTAGCCTAAGCAGCATATACAAGACTAACTTCTTGATTATTGAGGATTATATAATCCTAAACCTGATGGTATTTCTAGAATAGAATACCACTCATGTGTAACTAGATGAAATTATCAGTAGAAACACTAGTCGTGACCCATCCTGCTACAAGCACATCACTCGATCTAGTTCCTCATACATTAGGGATTTTATGGTATGTCCTACCACACTGGTGAAACACCGCATAGATATTGGTTCATGCCACCTGTCTAGTACTTCCCCCATGTATAGCTTCAAATCACTGCTTCCTGTATCTGTATAAACAACTAATCTTCTTGAAATTTGAACTTCCCTATTTCACATCGCTTGATTTCTTAAGGTTCTACTCGGTGATGAGGTCTTGGTTAAAAATCTTTGAAATAGTGGTGATCTAAAATACATTCACTTGTAAGGGGATGGAATATGAAAGCCCATCCTTGAATCACCTCACAGTCTTCAACTCGTCACCAGAAAAGGTTGGTGCAAAACACTATAATTTGGTGAAGCGAGTTCATTATTCCATCACTGACATGTCACTTTGTTGAAGGTGCATGAATTTACAAGCATAGTCTAACCTCAAATTATATAGAATCAAGTATTAGAAAAGGGATATCTAGAAGACCACTCAGACTATACCTTGATTTCTACCAGCTTGATTAAGGACACCCCACTAACACTTGATGGAGTCATGTAGTATATTGGTCTTGAGATTGACCCTCTGCTCTAGAGGCATATCTATAGGATCAAATACCGACAAGATGGGATCAAGTCATGACTCAGTAGCTTGTGGTATTCCATACAACAAGAAGGTGGGATGATGGTGATGCTAGAACTCATGGGTCGTCTCTGCCATGGTAGGGGAAGTTCGAGGAGAAACATGTACATACTTCATCAATCATAAGAAACTATCACGGAACTGTGCATCGACATCCACTGGAATATCTGGAGGAGGTGCCTCAGGTTTAACTATAGGAGATACTATGGGAGTCTCAGACCCCAACACCTATGGAGTATGCTCATCACCACTTTCCAAGCATACAGTATGAGGACGTCATGGTGACATAGCTCTACATTTAATAAGTGTATTACTCAGATAAGATTTATAATAGGTAGGGAAAGAGATAAATATATGATATGTATAACATGTTCCTATAAGCACATTTCAACACTTATAATACTCTAGGGTCCAGGTTTAGATTATTATTAAATATTTAAAAAATAAAATAGGATAAATTTCATACTTCCCACTATTGAGGTTGGGTCATGGTCAAGGTCTCATAGAACACATATAAAAGATGACCATTTCATTTTAAAAGATTAACCATTTTAATTTACTATTATTTATGCATTTCAAATTTTCATTAAATGGTTGAATTATAATGATCACCATTTATAATTTATAAAGTCTCATACACCTTATAAATTGAAATATGGTTTCCACTTAACCCTAACCATAACACATTCCAACCCATGTGATAGATGGTCCATGAATCTACATGCCATAACCAACTACTTAAGGTGTCTGTTTTAACCTATTAAGGAAACATTTTTAGGATTAGGAAGGCACTTTAAGTCTGAGTTATGTTTTCACAACCTTGAAAATAATAGTAAATAAGGAAACATAACAAGAACATGCAATTCAAACAATGCATGAAGTAAAGTAGATATGGCATGGAATTTTAAGTTCTATGGTGCCTCAGACGATGCATTACTTTTAATATTCTCTTATATCATTAGGATACGGTATAAGATATCCCATAAATATAATAACAACACAAGTAAAGTTTTTCACCCAATGGTAAAATCCATGAAATTTTATCGATGTAAGAAATAAAAGGATTTTCCCACCCTATGTAATTTGGGTTTCCCTTGTATGTGGGCTAGCTACACCTAAACATAGGCTAATTTCTAAATTCCAATATCCTAGTCTCCAATCTAAACCCAAAAAGTGTGGAAAAATGAAAAGATCTCTAATACCACTTTTTAGCATCCAACCTCAGATTCCACTTAATGGTTCCCTGAGACGGTGGCCACAAGACTTCAAGCATGCCTCACTGAATTCTAGAGGATGTCGACTAGTAGTGATGACATATGGTGTGCTTGTGGAGAGACTATGCCCTCATAGATCCAATTGGAGCACAAAAAGATATAAATAATTCAAAACAGTATATATTAGAGGAAAAATAATGGTAAAACAAGATAAATAAACAATAAGTGGAAGATGAATAATAAATAGTTACAAAGTGATGAGGATTCTATGTCATGTATCTATACAAAATTGTGAATGGGGAACAGGGAATACAGTCATATACCGGATGCTAGAAAAATATTAAAAAATGAAAAAAACTATTATGACTTGCATCACGAGAATAAGATCAATCCTCTACCCCATACTCCATCATAGAACAATAAATCCATAATATTGGCACTTCTTTTTATCCATACCTACAATCATGCAGTCTGTTTGGGATCCAAAGGAAGCCCAAGCAGTGTGTGAGATATAATCTCAGTCCTCCACCACAAATGATGACTAGTTATAACCATTTTGTGCAATAATAAATGAATAGTATTCCATTAATAATAATATTCAAGATATGATAAATAATTAAATAAACTAGGATGGGTTCCATTTGAACACTCGTCTAATTGTACATGCTTTGACCTAAGCTAGTGAGTCTGAACCAGGGGATCCTTGTAACACCCTGAGATTTTGTGAAATTATTTTTTCAAATTAATTTAATTCTTTTGATATTTTTCATTTCACACAATACTAAATGATGTTTTTTTATTAAATCACTAAATTTGCCTTGTGTTACATACAACACTAAGTTTCTACGAAACAACATTTTATAATTATAATTATTTAAAAAAGATATTTATAAACTATAAAACAAAAATAATAATATGAATAGTTATAACTAATTTTTAAATGTTATATATAATGGTTTCATAATAATAAAACATAGTGATATTGAAATATATAATTTTTTTTAAATCTTATCTGTTCAAGAATACTATTTTCTTAAAAGAATTTCTTTTTATGTATTTCTATGAAAAATAATAAAATTATATTTAGAAAAAATTTTAAATTGAAATTTATAAAATAGAAATAATTTTGGAATTCATAATTTCAAAATTATCTTAGGGTAATTTTTTGGGATTTTTTGAGAAAAATTATTTTTGTATGAATAGTGAAAATATAGAATTTTAATTCAAAACAACTTTTTTTATAGTTTATTTATATAGTTAAGTTATATTTTAATTTGGGTATAAAGTAAAAATATATCTATTATACATATATTAATCCAATTTAGGTAATTTGAATAATATTTATATTAAATTTAGATATAAAATCCTAATGAACTTTTCAACAATCTCACTTTCAAAACTCACTTTCTCACCGCATCTGTGGGGTTAGAATTAAACTTAATTTTTATACTTAAGTGAATTGAATTCTATAAAATGTACATAAAATATTTTAATATTTATAATATTTATTTTCTAATAAGATAAACTTTATTTTTTACAAAAAATATTAGTGAAAGTGATTAAAATTAATTACAATGATTGAGGGAAAATTAAGCATAATAAAGGAAAAATCCATCATCTTAAGGGAAAAAATGACATATAAACTTGTCCAACTCCCATTTTATTTCCATATTTCATCCATAAACCTTATATTATTGAGTATTGTTTGTTTTTTATGAATTTGTTTAGGTAAAAACATGGGTACATAAAACTTGTTTTCAAAAATTCTAAGTGTGTCCCCTCCACCCCTTATAAAAGGCCACCACCTCTCCCCCTTTTTCACACCTCTCAAACCACTTAGGTTTTGCCAATATTTTAATAATTAAATTATAAAAATCCATCCTTTAATCCTATAAGACTACATTTTGGAATAAATCCATCCAAGTAATCCCTTTGGTGTAAACTAAAAGGAGTTACCCAAAGAAGAGGTATCATCCTTCCTAAAGATCCTTTGTTTTTGTTTCATTCTCCCCAAAATAAATTATTCTTATGCCATGATTATATAATATCCTAGTTATACTCAATATATTTATTAGTTTTTATTTTAATTATTCTACCTTCACTTACATACTCTTCCATCTAATGGGTAACGAACTTATCGTTCTTGTGTATGGTGAACTACCACCTCACGAAACGATGTTGTTAATTATTCTTTTACCACCCCTCATGGTTGGTAATTATGATGGAAACTATATTTTTATATAATATTTATTATATTTATGATTTATTTATTATTCTATAATTATTATATAAAACATACCTTCATGCTTTCCATTTTGTGTAAATACGATAACTTCGTTTGTGGAAGTGCAGACTACCACCTCCTCAAAGCAATGTGATTCGTTCACACTTTACATAAAATGTATTAAGGATGAGTTTAGTAAAAATAAATGATATGTATTAAATAATAATGATACTATAATTATATTATATATATATATCATTTAATTACATTCATTCATTATGATAGTAAAACAGAAACAACGTTCATGCGTACAAACAGTCTACCATCTCCATGAATGATGTATTTCATTTAATGTTTTTCTATTTTATAGATTAATATATATAATTATATAATAAATATATATTATATTTATTTCATGGTTTAAAATCTTGATATCAAGATATAACTATGAGGACCAAAAATATAACAAATCAAAACACAATAGAAAACAGAGTGATTATTACCTGAAACGTAACATTAACATTAAGTTCTTAAAAATGGGTAATATAAAGTCATAATGAAATAATATATGGTATTATATGTAATAATATTTTTCTATGATACATTTATAATAAAATTATATTTACTATATAGTATTTTTTAATGATTATAAAAAGGGTTAAGACCTAAGGTAAAGGTTTTCTCATCTTGCTTTCATTTTTCGTGAGACACAATCCATGTACACCACCTATTTATTATATGTGGTGTTTTTAATACCCATTGATGTATTTTATTATTATTATACTTAAATTTATGGTTATTTACATATTATTTTTATGATATTTATTTCATGGTGTTTATGGTTCAAAATATAATAAATCAGTAAAGTAGTTCTGTCTCAATTTGTCTTCTTTGAGATACATGCCATGTTATGCACTTATAATTATCTGTGGGGTGTATATAATACCATTTGACAGGTTATATCATGAAATTGAATCTTTTTATAATATTTTAATCATCATTTAATTTTATTTTCTTACATGGGAAGTATAATTCAATGTTACCAAGTGGTGAGAGTTTACTGAAACAATCTCATAATTTATTGAGATTGTTTATGATTGCGCTTCCATTGATGAAATATTATGATCTGTATCTCAATATATCTCATTAAGTTTATTATCCTATTTTTATTAATTATTTATTCATTTATTAGTACCATTTTACACACTTTGGTACTTAATATAATTAAGAAAATGTTTTTATGAAAATATGACTTTATTTCTTCTTTTGGTCAAATATCTGTGTTCTTTCAAAATCGAGTTTTCTAATAATGTTTTCAAAAATGTTTTAATATTATAATATAATGTTTAAAGGAAGTTTTTACACTTTTTAACTTTTTAAAAATGTTTTTAAAATGAATATTCTTGTCATTTTCCGATCAAGGAGCATTTCTAAACTTTTATGGTGGAAATGGAATGTTCGGCATGTAAGGACTTACCTACCATTATGACCATTATTTCCCTGAAACATACTTTTTAGGTTTACATTAAAATAATTTTTTCCTAATATTTTTTAAATTTTTTAAATTTAATTTTTTTTTCAAATAATTTATTTTCCCAAAATTATTTTATGTTTAAAATGTGTTTTAAATGATTTTCAAGTCTTCCTTTATATCTTTTCAAAAGGTTATTTTCAAAGAAAAGGATTTAAATGTTTTCAAGATTTCATTATAAGTTATAAAATCCATTTTATTGAAAAGGTTTTTCAAAATGATATTGAGCCTTCTGTTTAGGTTTTCAAATTATTTTCAAAGAAAAATATTTTCAAAATGTTTTCAAGCTTCATTTAAAATTTTTCAAGGAACAGGTTTTTTAAAAATATTCCAATATTATTTTATAATTTTTCAGGGAAAATTTTCTTCAAAACATTTTCAAGCTTCCCTTATACTTTTTCACGGGAAAAAATTTCAAATTTTTTTCCTAGCCTCCTTTATAACATTTCACGTTTATTTTTAAAGAAAATAGTTTTCAAAATACTTTATATTTTAAAATATTTTTTCAAATAAGAAAGGATATATTCTTCAAGAAATGTTTTAACTGAAATTTTCAATATTTCTTTATATGAAAATTATTTTTGAAATGGTTTTATGAAAATTATTATCAAAGAAATGATATTTAACTTAATAAATGTTATATGAGATCTTTCAAAATCCTTCTCCAAATAAGATGAAAAACTTTGTTATAGTTTATGATTTACTTGGGATATGAAATAAAAATACCATTCATATTATTTATTTAATGGTTTATATTTTGATGAAATAATGTTAATGACACCCATTTCTCTTCCACGAGTTATATACTTTTGAAACCCGCTTCTTTTCACAGGTTATGGTTTAATGAAATTAATATGAGATCAATATATTTTTCATAGGTAATGATATTATGAAATATTTATGTTAACCATTTCATTTCATAGGTTATGATATAATGTTTATGAAACCCTTTTATTTTTATGGTTCATGAAATGATGAATAGTTTGTATATTGTAGTACATGCATGCATGATTTCATTATGTGATCGGTGGGACCTATAACCCCCTCCAATGCAATGGGTAATGATAAATGTTTTATGATATCAATAGGGAATATTAAGACTGAAACAAGAGGGAAATGGTAGGTTATCCCATGATTGAAACAAGAGGGTACACATGAGGAAATTCAAATCATGAAATAAGATAGTACAAGGGAGGGAATCCCAAGCCTGAAACAAGAGTGTACATAGAAGGGAATCCCAATCCCGAAGCATTTAGATAGGTTTTATACCAATAATAACATGTTATTAAGGTCTTGGTAGGTATCCATGACATAATATTTTCTATGCTTTTGTGTATGCCTAAAATTCTAAGTCATATTCCTTAGTTATGCATTCATGGCTCATTCTCTTGATTCCATTAAGATACATGTCTTATGAACTTCCAATATTTATACCTTGTATCATGATTATGAAATTTGATATACAGGTTATGATCTTGAAATGATATCCTTGTGTTCTCATACACTTATGTTCATGTTATGATTACGTACTTCTTTTATTTACCATTACTGAGCATTCGATATCACCGCTTTCTTATGTTTCCTTTCCCCAGGCTATGAAGAAAGGTTTTAAGTATAATTACTAAAGGGGAATATATTTAAGAAGATTTTAAAAAAATTTCACCAAATTAGCATAATTTTTTCCATGTTTCTAAAGGCACTAAACTATTACTATCCTTGATCATGTATTTTTGTAATTTTTTAAATATTCATCTAAAATGATGTAATATCCATGTATATTAAGCTTGGGTCACTATAGTTGGTGTGAGAGGAAATGTTTAGTCAACATTTGGAAACTTGGATGAGAAAACTTTAGTGATATCCCTAGGGATATTTTTTAGGATATTTATAGTGATGTCTATAAGTATAAGTCTAAAGATGAGCTAAAGTATAGGAAAATGTCTTGGAATTTTGGTAAAGGATAGAGTGAGTGGTTTCATAGAAATAAATCCTTTTCTAGATACTACAAGTGGATCCTATTATATCATGGATGTACCTAGGAGTAACAACTCTGAAAAGGTGTGTCGGTCCTGACTCGAGCGTAACCCGGTACATGAAAATGGGCCATACCATGAACCTAGTTTGACACTCTTAGGGGATAAGCTTTTGGAATTCCCAAACTATTTTAGAACCTTCATAAATGTTTTAAATATAATATCACTATGAATAACCTAGTATAAACCTAATATGAAATATATTAAAGAAGTAGGTGTCATTATTTAGATATCCTATAAGTAATTTTTCGGGATTATGTGTTTTTCTACTATGATAAGTTTTTATCACCCTATCTTTTCTGTTCTTAAGTCGATTGAAGGAACTATAAGAAATTGGGGTAAAATTGAATTTTTTAGGTGATGAAAGTATGGGAATTATAAAAATAGATTTCCTAAGTGGAAACCTCATGAAGAGAACCAGAAAGGTGGTACGAGTATAAGATATACTTCTTAAGATAAGGAAACTACAAATGACATGTGAAAGGTATGGAATGTTCTTCCAGTAGAGTTTACATTAAATGCAAGAATATTGATTATATTACGTTTTAGGAACCTTACGACATGATTTATATGTCATATTCTTGAAAATAGTTTTTAAGGAATAAGTTGATGAAGCCGAAGTAGTGGTTTATGAATAAATTTATATGATTGAAGTGTATATGTTTTTGAATTTAAATATTATGTAATATGAATCATGAATTAATTGTAAATTAGGGTACTATAGAAGATTTAAGTGATAGTACTGAGGGTGAAGATTAACCTCACAAAAGTGCATGCACTACAGGTGACAATGAGGTAGTAAGAGATTCCCATACTAGTGCAATGGTGGAAAATAATCTGGATATGAAAAATGATTCTTTTAACCAACCTGATTACTAAAGTGAATAAGGAAGTATTTGTTGGTCAACCTTTTTGTGATGCAACTCTAGGCATGGATTTTTTAGCTAAGATACATTAAAATGTTGCGTGATATTGTTGAATAACTTTTAAATTATGAAATTTTATAGAAACCCTAGACTTTTAAATATATCATTATATTATTTTAATCATATTAAAGCATCATATTACCAGCCAAGGATCATAAAGTATAGTTTCTTGGGAGACTAGGTACATAAAACATAAAACATGGGACTAAATAAAACATTTTTTCATGTAGTATTCAAAAAGATATCTGAACTTCAATTATGATCATACATCTTTATAGTATAACCTAGGGATAACAAGAACAAATGGATGAGTTAAAACTGCAGTAAGGGAATAAAGATAATAATAAATCTTTAGCACATGGGATATAGGGAATGACATAATGATATAAAAAGGCATGGAACATATGGAATTATAACATATAAACATGGGATCATATGAACACAGAGTCATAGTAATGTGAAAGAAACATAAAACATGACTTTATCATGAGTCATGGATCATATATCATGGGTTAACCACCAAGATCGTTGTACATAGCAGCACAAGTCAAGGATAACCACCAAGACCGTTGCACATAACATCTCATGAGACTCAACTTTACCCAATGAATTGGAGATCTATCTAGGTGTACCCATCATAACAAGTTCAAGAATATTATTACCACATATACAATCATACATAATCAATCATATATAAACATAAGGGTTACCCATGGTAAGAATTAGGTATCATAATCATGTCATAAAGCATAACAAATGGGAGAATCATAAAAAATTACCTGAAAAAAATTAATTATACCATTCAAGGACAGTAATAGGGTAGAATATGAATATATCATCAAAATTGTGGTCAACTTGTAGTAATAACATGTAAAATGAGTACTTAATAAACTTTATAATTAAAACATTTTAGTGTGGTGAAAGGAAAATATCAAAGGACATTTAAAACATAAAAGGGGATAAAATTTTATATAAATCCAGAAGTGAAACAATAATTTTTTAATAATAAAAAAAAGTGTTTTCATAAAAATAATGGTGGATTAAAACAGATTATATAGTGTACTTGAAAATGGGTAAGAATTCGGGTAGAATCCCTTACCTTTAATCTAATGGTGTCCTTCACTTGATATTAATATCCTGGATAACCAAATTAAATTCATTAATTAAAATTTCAAAAACCTATTCTTCATAAAATTTATTTATTATAACCTTATTATGTTCATTCATGACCTTTGGGGGGGGGGGGTTAAGAGGTTTAATTTCATTGTTTTCGGAGTTTTTTTCCCTTGCTTTTGATGATTGGTTTAATTATATACGTGTAAGGATAAACATGTAATATTAGAATGATTGTCTAGAATTTGAGTTATATGTTATTAGTGAACATTAAAAATATTACATGGTTATAATATACATTTGGTAATTTGTAGTGAAGATGAATCATTATATAAAACATTAATGATAATTGTTTTAGTTAATTGGTGGTTTTTTATCACAACAAACACATTTTTCTTTATATATTAATATAATATGTACAAAAGATTCCAAAACCTTTAATAAGACATAATAAATATATTATAGTCTGTTTAAACCATAAAAATGGTTTCATGACCATAATTGAAGATGGTAATAGAAATTGAAAACTCGTTGTCCCCGAATGTGATGAATTAACACATATCATATGGTATTTTCATTTATAATATAAAAGGAGGGGAAATTAGAGATGATGATTAATTATTAAATTATAATAACAAAATTCCAATACATTTATGTTACTATAGTTATCATAAAATCTGTATGAAAGGATGTGAGGAAAGAAAAATAAAAAAATGGAACTTGAAAGAAAATAAAAGAAATGAAAAGTGGAATTTACCTCTTGAATATATCTTCCTTGAGAACCTATATGGGGGAGAGGATTTGGTATTTTTAAGATACCAAGAGCTTATAGAAGTTGGATAAGGGATTAGGGAGATATTTGAGCAAAATTTGGACTAGTAAAATGGCTTGAGAGGAGTGAAGAGAAGAGGTAAAGAGGGGTGGTATTTATAGTGGAGATGAGGAGGGATTTTCCATTTTCTTAATCATTAGTTTAATATTTTTATTCAAGAATTTAAATATTATTAATTATTGTGAAAAAAAGTAAATAGAGCATTTTATTTTGAACCAAATTCCATTTTCATCATCCATGACTGAAGAATGATGCATAAATTCATTTATTTACTATTTATCGTAAATTGTCGTATTTTTCTATTCACCAAAAATTCAAATATTTTAGAAAAATACCAAAAATTCACCTAAACTATGTTTCGATGTGTAGAATTTAAAAATGAACTCCATTTTATGAAAATATTTTTCTAAATAAGAGAAATCTAATTTTTAATTAAAATCATAATTTACTTGAAAAATACAAATTTGAAATTAAAACTCCTTTTCTAACACTTTGAAAAATTAATTAAGGTCTCTTAAAATTATCTTATAATCATAAGTTATCAAAATAATTATTTATGAATATATTTTTTGAAAAACAAATTTTCTTTAAAATTATTAAATTAATCATAAAATTATAATTAAATATAAATGACTTACAAAAATACCCACACTTAATTAATAATTTTTAAAATTTTTACTTACTTATACTATGATATATTTATATCATATTTCCACTTATAAGATCAATAAATTTCATTTATAATTTCATTTTTTGAGGTTACAATTACATTGGATGGGTTACTATTCATAAGGGTTACATTAATATTCCAAAGTTCAAGTTACTATTTCATTTGTATAAGTTCCTTAAATTATAGTGATACCTTTTGTTTCACTCATTCTTCCTTAATAAGGTTAGTATTTTGTTCTATAATTAATCTTATGTGATTATACTATAAGACATAATTATAAAAAGTGAATTCCATTGATAAAACATTGGTTTGTCACATTCTTCCCCCCTTTTTAATTTTTTCTCTCAAAATTTCAATTTACATTATAAGTTGTAAATAGGTGTGGGTACTTTTCATTCATTCCCTCCTCCAGTTCCCATGTTGCCTCTTCGTACTTATGTTTCTAACACAGTGCTTTGACCAGATGAGTAGTCTTGCTGTTTGAAAATTTATATCTATGATCCAAGATCTTCAATGGATTATCTTCATAATTAAGATCATTCTCCAACTGTACCAACTATGAAGAAAGTACATCTGAAGGGTCTGGTACGTACTTCCTTAAGAGGGATATGTGGAAAACATCATGTACTTTAGACATGGTAGGTGGAAGTTAGAGCTGATAGGCCACAACTCCAACACAATAAAGAATCATGAAGGAGACGATGTACCTTAGAATTGTCTTTCCTTTCTTCCAAAACCTCATGACCTTCTTATATAGAGATCTATGGAGGAATACCATGTCTCCAACTTTAAACTCAAGGTCTCGTCAATGATTGTCTGCATAGAACTTTTGTCAACTTTAGGCTGCCTTGATGTGTTGTTGAAAGGTTTTCACCTTCTCTACCATTTCAAGTCCTAATAGCTTACTCTCACTAACTTCATACCAACATGCCAGTGTTCTACACCTTTTCCCATAAAGGGCTTCATATGGTGCCATTTGGATACTTAAGAGGAAACTATTATTATAAGAGAATTCAACCAGTGGAAGATGTTGGTCCAACCCTCCTTTGAAGTCCATATAACATGCTCTATGCTTATATTCCAATTTATGAATAGTTCGCTCATATTGGCCATCAGTTTGGGGATGATAGGTCGTGCTGAAGTTCAACTCAGTGCTAAGAGCATGTTGGAGACTTTTCCATTATTTTAATCATCAGTTAAATATTTTTTCTCAAGATTATAAATAGTCCTGATTATAGTAACAAAAAATACTAAATTGAGTATTTTAGTTTAAAAAAAAGGACATTTATATCATCAATAACTCAATAATGATGCATGAATTCATTTATATAGCATTTATGATAAATTATCATATTTTTTATTCACTAAAAATTTAAATATTTTAGAAAATTCCCAAAAAATCTCCCCAACCATTTTTTAATGTTTAGAATGAAAAAATGAACTCCATTTTATGAAAATAATTTTATAAATATGAGAATTTTAATATTTAATTAAAATCATAAATTACTTACAAAATATACATTTTAAAATTAAAACTCTTTTTCTAATACTTTGAAAAATTAATTAAGGTACCTTAAAATTATCTTATAATCATAACTTATCTAAATACTTATTTATGAATACATTTTATGAAAAATAAATTTTCTTTTAAATTATTAAATTAATCATAACATTTTAGTTAAATATACTTGACTTACAAAAATACCAACACTTAATTACTAATTTTTAAATATTTTCTTACTTATACTATGATATATTTATATCATATTTCCATATATAAGATGGATGAATTTTATTGATACTTTCATTGGTTAGGTTACTATTACATTGGCTTATTTACAATTAATAAGGGTCACATTACTATTCCAAAGGTCAAGTTACTTTTTCATCGGTATAATTTCCTTAACTTCTAGAGATACCTTTTATTTCACCCACTATTCATTTATAAGGATTTTATTATATTCTATAATTAATCTTATGAGATTATACAATAAGAAATAATTATAATAAGAGAATTTCATTGATAAAACATTATGTTGTTACACATTTCAAGCCACAATGTGTAGAAAGGGAGTGTTGGGGTCAGGGAAGATGATGGTCTGGTTCAAGATGAAGATGTTGGGAATGAGGATAGGGAGATCTAATTGGATTCAATTAATGAAGTTTTAATGAATGAGGTAGTTTGTGATGATCAAGCCACGGGGGTGGATCCCCAATGTTCAGTCTTGGAAGACTCTAATATACAACCATAATTTATAGGACATGGCTTTATGCATCCAAAACACACAAATATACCATAGAAATACCTAAGATATGGGGATCCTGACACTAAATTACTAAATATTAATTTCCATCAAGATATTTAAAACTCCATATCTCATCACAAGTTTCTAATATGTGTTGGAATATTACTAATGATGAAAAAGTGACTAACAGAAACCCTCCTAAATCCCTGAGTTTTAGTAAATCCTCATACAAAGACATCATCACACATGGGAAGAAAAAAATGATTATCAGTGAAGGATTTATCTTTGTTTCTCCAAATATATGGTAGAGGATGGACTAATTAAATTTTCCATGGACCGTGTCTACCAGGTCCTCTTCTAAGGTGTCAAGAAGGATTGAGGTTGAGAAGTTTAATCTCTTTAATCAAGGTAAATATCAATCTCAATGGGAAACTACTGATGAGTATGGTTATTGGAATGAATTTCCTTATTATTATTTGTAGCCTTTCTTCTACTAGACATGGGAAATATTTCATCCCTGTATGCTTTTCTTATGTACCTTTTCTTTCTTCATAATAAATGTTTAGAATATTTTTCTTTTTACTAGACTTTTATGGTATATTAGTATTGTTTGAAGAATTTTTTCAATTTTCAATAATGTGTTAAATGATACTAATAATATTTATTTAATGGTAAGGTTACATTAAGGGAAGGTAACCCTTAACATGTTCTTGAGGATTATAAAATGATATTTTAAATAGATAAAGGGTTGATTATATGGAAAAAGTATATTAGATAGTATTTTTGACATTAGAACTGATAAATGGTTTCTTGAAAAAGTGGTCTATGTTATCATGGATGAAGTTTACAACTTCTTGGATTCATTGAATATATCTAGTGATCTTTATAATAAAGAATCATGCGTGTTTTCAAAAATTATTTATAATAATTTAAGTTATTACCATGTCTCAAGAGAATATACGATTATAGTATTCACATGTTTCAAATGTGAAAACGAAGAGCTACTTTAAGATATATATGGGATCAATGTTAAGATGATATAGTGACCTTATATCTAATGTTTTGGATTTTCATCTTTCATAAGGGTTATAAATTTAACCATTTATAGAAATTTTAAGTTTAAATTTCGATGAATTTTGTGAGATTAAAGTATTATCTCGCCACCTGAGGATTTATACATATTAGATAAACTGTTCAGACCACTTTTTGTCAATGGTAAATAAAGAGAGATAAGATTTATTATCATAGATATCATAATCTGTTAGTAATTCAGGAATGAAAAATTTACCGTTCTTTTTGGAGAAATATGTGAAGTGTAAATTGGTCAATACATGACCAAAGGGTGAGATTTTACTTATGAAAGGGAATGAAATTAGGTAAGTATATCTTCTTGTGAAAAAATAATTATTTAACTTTTGGAAAAGGGTATTGAAATAAAATGTTATCCTATTATAATAATTTTAATGTTATCAATGACCTCTTCAATGATTCATAACTTTATGGTTTTGTGATTGTTAACTTTATTTGGATCACCCACATTCCTATGATATATGATATTTATCAATCTCTATGATTATTTATGATATTATTATATGTCTAATCCTTCCTTCTCACCTATGTTCTCCAATGTGGAAACCTAGTTATATGATACTTTGGGTAACCATTATGTTTAAAACATTCCCTTTTAAAAGGAATTTTTAGTATTCATTAATTTTTTTGAAGTTGGTTTCTAATAATGGAAATTTAAATTATCAAACCTTTAATAACCCAAACAAATTTCAAGGGTGAAATTCATTTTAAGTGGGGAAGAATATAACACCCCAAGATTTTCTAAAATATTTTTTCAAATTAATTTAATATTTTTGATATTTTTCATTTAAAGACACATTTAATATTTTTTTTAAATCACTATGTTTGTATTTATTTATATTATATACCAAGTTAATATTGTTGCACACACAACACCAACTTGGATTGTGTAACACAAAATAATGAATTTCTACGAAACAATATTTTATTATTTTAATTATTTAAATGGGATAGTAATAACTTAGCAGTTAAACATAGTAATATGAATAGTAATAACTAATTTTTAAATTTTACTTATAATATTTTCATATAAATAAAAAAATATTGATAATGAAATATATAATTTCTGGTAAAGTCTTTATATGTTCAAAATACTATTTTCAAAAAGGATCTTCTTTTTATGTCCTTCTATGAAAAATAATAAAATTAATTTTAGAAACTCATAAAAATTGAATTTAATAAATAGACAAAAAAATTGAATTAAAAAATTCAAAAATTATATTATGTTAAATTTTTGAGATTTTTCTGAGAAACTTCATTTTTTGTGAATAGTTAAAATATACAAAAGTTTAATTCAAAAAAAAAATTTGTATCGTTTATTTATATAGTTAAATTATATTTTAAGTCAGTTTTAATGTAAAAATAGATCATTTATAAATATATTAATCCAATTTAGTTCATTGAAATCATTCTCATATTAAATTTATATGTAAAATCTTAATGATCTTTTGAACATCTCAATTAAAAAACTGACTTTCTCACCACGCCTGTGGGATTAACATTAAACTAAATTTTTTCACATATATGAATTGAATTTTCAAAAACAGACATAAATAGTTGTAATCAGTATAATATTTATAGTATAATAATATCAACGTAATTTTTCACTAAAAATATTAGTGAAATTTATTAAAATCAATTACAATGATTAAGGTAAAATTAATCTTAATGAGAGACTAAACCTTAAACTTAATGTCCAAAATGACCTATCCACTTATAAAACACCCATTTTATGGAAATATTTATTCCATAAAACTTCATTTATTAATTGTTTTTGGGTTTTCAGGATTTTTTAGGTAAAAACATGCGTACACCTACCTTTTTTTCAAAAATGCCAAGTGTGTCCCCTCCCTCTCTTATAAAAGGCCACCAACTCTACCCCTTCTTCAAACCTCTCAACCTAGTTTGGTTCAAAAAATTTCAGACCAATTAACTTTAAAACATCCCTAAATTATTCCTACAATACTCCCTTTGGGCATAAATACATCCAAGGAATCCCTTTGGTGCAAACCAAAAGGAGTTACCCAAAGAAGAGGTAACATCCTTCCTCAAGCTCCTTTGTTTTATTTTCATTCTCCATCACCTAAATTATACTTATTACAGGATTATATAATAAAATCAGAAAGATAAATATACTAATATGTTTTCATTCTAATGGTTATACCTACACTTACACACAATTCCATCTAATGGGTTACAAAATTACCGTTCTTGTGTACAGTGAACTACCACCTCATGAACTAGTGTTGTTCAATTTTCCTTTACCACCTCTCATGGTTGGGAATTATAATGGAAACTAAATTTTTATATGATATTTATTATGTATTTATTCTTCTTTAATTATTATATAAAAAATACCTTCATGCTTTCCATTTTTTTTAAATACGATAACTTCAGTTTTTGAAGTGTGGACTACCTCCTCCTCAAAGCGATGTGATTCATTCACACTTTACATGGAATATATTAAAGAATAGTTTAATAAAAATATGTGATATATATGAAATAATAATTCTAATATAATTATATTATATATTTATATGTATATATATATGTTTTTGTGTGTGTCATTTACTCACTTTATTTCAATATGATAGTAAAATAGAAACAACGTTTATGCATACGTACGACCTACCATCTCCATGAACAGTGTATTTAGTTTAATATTAATATCAATTATATATTACTATAAATAATTATATAATAAATATATATGATATTTATATCGTGTTTTAAATTTTTGAGATCATGATATAACTATAAGGACCAATAATATAACAAATCAAAACACAAGAGGAAAACAATGCGATTATTACCTGAAATATAACATTAACAGTGAGTTGTTAATAAATGTGTAATATAATATAATAATAAAATAATATTTGGTATTATATATAACAATATAGTTATTTTATAGATTTATAATAAACATACATTAATTATATAGTATTTTTGAATGAGTATAAATAGACTCAAGACTTAAGGTAAGAGTTTTCTTGTCTCTCTTTTATTTTTCATGAGACACAAGCCATTTTCACCACCTATTTCTTATATGAGGTGTGTTAACTAAAAATTGAATTATTTTATGATTATTATACTTAAATTTATGGTTATTTTCATAGCATTTTTGTGATATTTATTTCATTGGATTTATGGTTCAAAAGTTACCAAATCTGTAAAATAACATTGTCTCAATTTGTCTTCTTTGAGATACATGCCATGTTATGAACTTATATGGGGTGTATATATTACTATTTGACATGTTATATCATGAACATAATTCTTTTAATTATTTTTTAAGATTCAATAAATTTCATTTTCTTACATGTGGATTATAATTCAAAGTCAAAACATGGTAATATATTTTTGAAACAATCTCATAATTTATCAATATTGTTTATGATTATGCTTCCATTGATGAAATATTAAGATTTATATCCCAATAGCACTCATGAATTTCCTTGTCATATTTTTATTCATGATGTATTCATGTATTATTACCATTTCCACTCTTTATTACTTAATATAAATAAAAAATGTTTTTTTATGAAAATCCAACTTCATTTATCACTTCACTCGGAAATCAGTGTTTTTTTTTAAAACTATGTTTTATAAAAATACTTTTAAATTTTTTTACTGTTATCCTATGATGTTTAAATGAAATTCTTACACATGTTTTACCATATTAAAAAAATTAAATTAAAACTTCTTGTTATTTTCCAATCAAATCACTTTTCAAAACTTTTAAGATGGAAAAGGAATGTTCAACATGTACAGACTTACCCGCCATGATGACCATAATTTCCTTGAAAGTTTATTTTTAAGTCTACTTTAAAGAAATTATTTTCCCTAAAATTCTTTATTTTTTTTAATTTATAGTGGTTATCAAAGAAAAATGTTCCAAAAAATATTTTTTGTTTAAAATGAATTTTAAATTATTTTCAAAAATCCCTTTATATGTTTTCAAAAGGTTATTTTCAAAGAAAAGGATTTCAATGTATTCAATAATTCTTTATAAGTTCTCAAATAAATTTTCTATAAAAGGGTTTTCAAATTGATTTTGAGCCTTATGTTTAGGTTTTTTAATAATTTTCAATGAAAAAGGTTTTCAATATTATTTGATTAGTTTTCAAGGAAAAAGGTTTTCAAAATGTTTTAAAGATTCATTTATAAGCTTTCATGAAAAAAGGTTTCAAAAATATTTTCAAGATTCATTTATAATTTTTTAAGGCAAACTGTTTTTAATTTTTTTTTGTGCCTCCTTTATAATATTTCAAGTTTATTTTCAAAGAAAATGGTTTTCAAAAGTTCTATGTTTTAAAACTATTTTTTAAAATAAGGATATATTCTTCAAGAAATGTTTTAAATGAAATGGTAAATATTTATTTATAGAAAAAGGATTTTTAAAGTGGTTTTATGAAAATGATTTTCAAAGAAAGGCTTTTTAACTCATGAAATATTCATGTTATCAGTCAAAATATTTCTACATATAAGTTTAAAAACTTTTTAAAGTTTATATCTTACTGAGGATATGATCCAAGAATACCATTATTATTCTTTCTTGAATGGTTTTTTTATGAAACGTTTTTTTATGATACCTATTTTTATTCCATAGGATATATACTTTTAAAACCCGCTTCTTTTCATGAGTTGTTCTTTGATGAAATGATTATGAGAACTATATATTTTCCATAGGTAATGATATGATGAAATTTTTATGAAACCCATTTCATTTCATAGGTTATGTTATGATTTTTAAGAGACCCTTCTATTTTTATGGGTCATGATATGATGAATGATTTTTTATCTTGTGGTACATGCATGTATGATTTCATTTTGTAATAGGTGGGACCTATAACCCGCTCCAATGCATTGGGTAAAGATAAATGTTTTATGAGTTCAAAAGGGTATCTTAATCCCAAAACAAGAAGGTACACAGGAGGGCATCCTAATCCTAAAACAAGATGGTACACAAGAAGGAATCCTAAGCCTAAAACAATATGGTACATGGGAGGGCATCCCAATCCCGAAATAAGAGGGAATATTAAGCCTTAAACAAGAGGGTATAAGAGAGGTAATTCCAGGCCATAAATAAGAGGGTATAGGAGAGTGAATCCCAAGTCTTAAAATAGTAAATAGGTTTTAGGCCAAACCAAACATGTTATGAAGGTCTTGGTAGGTCTCCTTGACATAATACTTTATATTCTTATGTGTATGATAAAAATTACGTCTTATTCCTCAGTTATGATTTCATAGACCATTATCTTGATCCCATTAAGATTAATGTCTTAATAAATTCCAATATTTATGCCATGTATCATGATTATGATCTTTGATATATAGGTTATGATATTTAAATTATATTCACATGTTTGCATACCCTTATTTTCATGTTATGCTTACATACTTTTGTTATTTACCCTTACTGAGCATTCAAGATAACCCCTTTCTTATGTTTTGCCTCCCCAGGTAATGAAGAATGGTTTTAAGTAGTGGTACTAATGAGGAATAAATTTAAGAGGATTTTGAAGATATTTCATCAAACCAGAAGAATTTTTTCCAAGTTTTAAAATATAATAAACGATTACATTCCTTGGGCATACATTTTTGTAATATGCTGAATATTCATCTAAAATGATGTAGTATCTAGGTATGTAAAGCATTGTATTATATAGTTGGTATCATAGGAATTGTTTTTTCAACCTTTGGAAACTATAATGAGATAATTTTAGTGAGATCCCTAGGGATATTTCTATAGATATTTCTAGGGATGTATCTATGGATAATTCAAACAATGAGTTAAAGTATTGAAAACTATATAATAATTTTGGTAAAGGTTAGAGTGAGTGGATTACTATTAATAAATACCTATCTAGATTCTAAAATTGGACATGGTTTTGGTATATATATACCTAGGAGTAACAACTATGATAGGGAGTGTCAGTCCTAAATTGAGCGTAACCTAGTACACGAAAACAAGTTTTACTGTGCACCTGGTTCGACACTCTCAGTGGATATTCTTTGGGAATTAAAAAACTATTTCAAAACCATAATAAAATATTTAAATATAATATTGATATGAATAACCTAGGATAAACCCAATTTTTCATATATTAAATAATTAGGTGTCATTATTTAGACATCCTATAAGTAATTTCTCATGATTTTGTGGTTTTCTTCTATGATAAGTGTTTCTCACCCTATGCTTTCTAGTCTTAAGTCAACAGTAGGAACTATAAGGAATTGGATTACCATTGAATTTTTTATATGTTTAAAGTATGGGAATTATACAAATAAATTTCCTAAGTTTAAATCTCATAAACATAATCAGGAAGGTGATACAAGTTTTGGATATACTTATAAAGATAATGAGATCGAAAACGACAAGCGAAATGTATGCTATGTTATTCTAGTATTTTTTACATTAAATGAAAGAATAATTATTATATTAATTTTGAGAAACATTAGGTAATGATTCATAATTCATATTTTAGAAAATTGGTATTAATGAATATGTTGAGGAATATTGAGTAATGGTTTAAGAATAATGTTGGATGATTGAAGTTTATATGTTTTGGAATTAAAAGATGATGTTATATGAATCATGAAATATATAAGGATGGCTTGTAGAACTTTTTCTATTTTCAAGAATGTTTTTAATGATACGTCTAAAATTTATTTAATGTTAATATTACATTAAGGTAAGGTAACCCTTAACATGTTATTGTGGATAATAACATGATTATTTATAGGGATAAAGAGGCAATGATATGGTTAAAGTAAATTTGATATTATTTACGAAATCAAAACTGATAAAGGAATTATTGAAAATGTGGTCTATATTATCATGGATGAAGTTTAAAAATTATTTAATTTATGTAATATATCTAGTAATATTTGGAATAAGGAAGCATGTATAAGGATTTATGGTAATTCAGGTTATTACCATGTCTCAAGAGAATATACGATGAGGGAATTCACATGTTTCGAATGTGAAAACAAATACCTACCTTATGATAGATATGTGATCAATGTTAATCTGATCTAGTGACATTCTTTATAAAGTTTTATATTTTCATCTTTCGAAAGGGTTATAAGGTTAACTATTTATGTAAATTTTAATTTAAACTTTGGATGAAGTTTGTGAGATTAAATTATCATCCCAAAACATGAGGATTTATACATATTGGATAACCTATTCAAACTAATCAGTGTTGATGGTAACTAATGGAAAATATTATGTCTTATCATAAATCTCATGATCTGTTACTACTTCAAGAATGAAAAATTCACCTTCTGTTTTGGATAGATAGGTTATGGGTAAATTGGTTAATACATGACCAAAGGGTGAGATTTTACTTAATAAAGGTAATTAAATTAGGTAAGTATATATTCTTGAGAAATTTATTTTATTCAACATTAGTAAAAGTGTCTTGAAATAACAAAATTTCCTATTATCATAATTTTTTATGATATTAATGACCTCTTTAATGCTTTTTCACTTTATGGTTTTATGATTATTAAATTTCTCTGGATCACCCACTTTCTTGTGATTAGTGATATTTATAAATCTCTATGATTATTTACGCTTTTCTTCCATGTTCAATCCCCCCTTACCACTTATGTTCTCCTATGTTGAAACCTAGATATGTGATACTTTGAGTAAACATTATGTTTCCAAATTTCCCTTTTTAAATGAAATTTTAGTATTCATTTTTATGATGTGGGTTTATAAGAAATAAACTTTCAAGTATCAAACTTTAAATAACACATATGAATTTCTACGGTGAAATTCATTTTAAGGGGGGTAGAATGTAACACCCCGAGATTTTGTGAAATATATTTTTTCAAAAGAATTTAATCTTTTTGATATTTTTCATTTAATGAAACGTTAAATATATTTTTTTGTTAAAGAAATATTTTTATATTTCTTTTTTACATTATTCCAAGTTAATATTCTCCTACATGCAACACCAACTTGTCTTGTGTTACACACAACATTGCGTTTTTATAAAACAACATTTTATTATTATAACATTTTATATAGGATTGTTATAACCTAGATGTTAAAATTAGTAATATTAATAGTGATAACTAATTTTTAAATTTTATTTATAATGGTTTCATATAAATATAGTGAAATATATAATATTTGGTAAAGTCTTTATATGTTCAAAAATACTATTTAGTTAAAGGAACTGCTTTTTTATATATTATAAACAATAGTAAAATTAATTTTAGTAACTATTAAAATTTTAATTTGATAAAATAGACTTAATTTTTTAAATTCATAATTTTAAAATTATCTTAGATTAATTTTTTTATATTTTTATAAGAAACTTCATTTTTTGATTCATAATAAAAAATATATAATTTTAATTAAAAATTGATTTTTCATCTAATTTATGGATATAGTTAAATTATATTTTAAGTTGGTTTTAAAGTTACTATAGATCAATTATATATATATTAATCCAAATTAGTTCATTTGAAATATTTTAATACTAAATTTAGATATAATATCTTAATGAACTTTTCCACACTCTCACTTTAAAAACTCGTTTTCCCGCCAAGTCTACAGGATTCGCATTAAACTTAATTTTTCTACTTCTATGAATTGAATCTTGAAAAATTAAAATAAAATATTTTAATAAGTTTAATATTTATAGTCTAATAATATCAAAAAAAAAATTACAAAAAAAATATTAATGAAAGTGACTAAAATTAATCACAGTGATTAAAGAAAAATTAAGCTTAATAAGAGACTGAACATTAATCTAAAGGAAACAAATGACCTAGACACTTATCCAACACCAATTTTCTAGAAATATTTTTTCCATAAAACTTATATATTTTTTATGACTTTTTTTGGTAAAAACATGGGTACATATAACTTGTTTTCAAAAATACCAAGTGTGTCCCTTCCCACCATTATAAAAGGCCACAACCTCTAACCCTTCTTCACACCTCTCAGACCACTTAGGGTCGGGTAAGATATGACCAATTCACTTCCAAACATACCTATATTCCTCTTAAAATACTAAATTTTTGAATAAATTCATCAAAGGATTCCATTTGGTGAAAACCAAAAGGAGTTACACAAAGAAGAGGTAACATCATTCCTCAAGCTTATTGGTTTTATTTTCATTCTCCACCACCGAAATTATTATTATTAAAAACTTATATAATAACCTAAGTACACTAAATATACCGAATTTTTTTATTATATTATTAATAACTATACTTACACACACTTCCATCTAATGGGTAACTAACTTACCGTTCTTGTGTAAAGAAAACTACTGCCTCACGAAATGATGTTGTTCTTTTTTACTTTTCCACCTATCATGATTGGGAATTATAATGGACACTATTTTTTTATATTATATATATTATATTTATTATTTCTTTTTTTTATTGAATTATTATATAAAACATACCTTCATTCTTCCCATTTTGTGTAAATATGATAACTTCATTTATGAAAGTGTGGACTACCGCCTCTTCAAAGTGATGTGATTCATTCACACTATACATGGAATGTATAAAGGATGGGTTTAGTAAACATATATGATATATATATATATATATGACATAATAATTCAATTTTAATGATATTATATATATACACACACATATATTCCATTAACTTTCTTTAATTAAATACAATAGTAAAACAGAAACAGTGTTCATGTGTATGTACGACCTGTCATCTCCAAGAATGGTGTATTTCATATTATATCTGTATCTTGTATATATTATTAAAAATAATTATATATTAAATATATATTATATTTATATCATTTTTTATATTATTTATATCATGATATTACTATTAGGACAAAAATTATATCAAATCAAAACACAAGAGAAAAAAAACGAGTATTACCCAAAATGTAACATTAACATTGATTTGTAAATAAATGGATAATATAAATTCTTAATCAAATAATATATGGTATTATATATAATAATATTATTCTATGATAGATTTATAATAAAATTATATTTATTATACAAGAGTTTTTAATGAGTATGAAGAGACTCAAGACTTAAGGTAAGGGTTTTCTCATCTCACTTTTATTTTCTATGAGACAAAAGCCATATTCACCACTTAATTTTTATATGTCGTGTGTTTATTGTACAAGGATGTATTTTATGATTCTTATAACTAAATTTTATATTTATTTACATATCCATTTTATGATCTTTATTTCATGGGGTTTATAGTTCCAAAGTTACCAAATATGTAACGTAATTCCGTCTTAATTTGTCTTATTTGTGATACATGCCATGTTTTGCACCTATAATTTTCTATGGGGTGTATATAATGATATTTCACATTTTATATCATGAACATAATTTTTAATGATATTTTAATCTTAATTTAATTTCATTTTCATACATGGGGAGTATAATTCAAAGTTACCTAGTGGTAAGATTTTATTGAAACAATCTCATCGTTTATCGAAATTGTTTATGATTATGCTTCCATTAATTAAATATTATTATAAATATATCAATATAAATCATGTATTTTCTTATCCTCTAGTTATTTATGATGTATCCATGTATTATTACCATTTCTCATTCTTTTGTACTTAATATAACTAAGAAAATGTTTTTATGAAAATGAAACATTATTTCTCATTTAGGTCAAAAATTTGGGATCTTTTAAGACCTTGTTATATAATAATGCTTTCAAAACTATTTTAATATTATCCTATGATTCTTAAAGTAAACGTTTATCCATGATTTAACTTTTTAAAAAATGGTTTTAAAAATAATATTCTTGTTGTTTTCTTATCAAGACACTTTTCTAAACTTTTATGGTGAAAATGAAATGTATGGAATGTATAGACTTACCCACCATCATGACCATCATTTACATGAAATGTACTTTATAATTTTACTTTAATAAAATTTATTCATAATATTATTTAATTTTTTTTAATTTAATGTGGTCTTCAAATAAAACAAAATCCAAGAAAAAAGTATATTTAAAATGTGTCTTAAATGATTTTCAAATCTTTATTTATATGTTTTCAAAATATTATTTTCAAAGAAAACTATTTGAATGTATTCAATTTTTATTAATAAGTTTTAAAATACATTTTTTATAAAAGTGTTTTCAAATTTATTTTGAGCCTTCAGTTTAAGTTTTTAAATTATTTTCAAAGAAAACGGTTTTCAAAATGTTTTCAAGCTTCCTTTATAAGTTTTCAAGGAAAAAGTTTTTCAAAATGTTTTCAAGTTTATTCAATAATTTTTCAAGGAAAAAGGTTTTCAAAATGTTTTCTAGCCTCCTTTATATTTTTTCAAGTTTATTTTCAAAGAAAATGGTTTTCAAAAAGCATTATGTTTTAAAAATAAATTTTAAAATAATGAAGGATATATTCCTCAGGAAATATTTTAAATGAAATAGTAAATTACTCTTTATAAGAAAAGGATTTTTGAAATGGTTTTATGAAAGTTTTTTTCAAATAAAGGCAATTTTACTTAAGAAATTTCCTATGTGATCTTTCCAAATCCTTCTACATATAATATGAAAAACATTGTTATATTTTATGCTTTACTGGGTATATGATCCAATAATACCATTCATATTATTTCTTAAATGGTTTATGTTTTGATGAAAAGATGTTTATGACACCTATTTCTCTTCCACGGGTTATATGATTTTGAAACCATATTATTTTCATGGGTTATTCTTAGATGAAATGATTATGAGACCTATATATTTTCGATAAATAATTATATGATGAAATTTTAATGATACCCATTTCATTTCATAGGTTATGATATGATGTTTATGAAACCCTTCTATTTTTATGTGTCATGATATGATGAATGTTTTGTTATCTTGTGTCACATGAATGTATGATTTCATTATGTGATGGGTGAGACCTATAAACCCCTCTAATACATTGGGTAAAGATAAATATTTTATGATCTCAATATATCATCTTAATCTTGAAACAAGAGGGTACATGGGAGGTCATCCTAAGCCTAAAAAATAGGGTACACAGGAGGGCATCCCAAACCTAAAATAATTGGGCATCTTAAGCTCAAAACAATAGGGTACATGGGGGGGAATCCCAAGCCTGAAAGAAGAGGGTACATGGGAGGTCATTCTAAGAAAGAAGAAAGTACAAAGTATGTATCCCAAGCCTAACATGTTATTAATGTCTTAGTAGGTGGCCTTGACATAATAATTTCTATGATTATGTATATGTCTTATTCAAAAGTAATTATTTCATAGCTCATTCTCTTTATTCCCTTAAGATTCATGTCTTATGAACTTCTAATATTTATTCCATTTCTAATTATTATGATCTTTGATATTTGTGGAATGATATTATAATGATATTATAATGTTCCCATACCCTTATTTTCATGTTATTCTTACAGAATTCCTTTATTTACCCTTACTAAGCATTCAAGCTCACCCCTTTCTTATGTTTACTTTCTCTGGGTTATTAAGAATGGTTTTGAGTATAAGTACTAAAGGGAAATATATTTGAGGATATGTTGAAGATATTTCATATAATTTGAAGAATTTGTTACAAGTTTCCAAAGACACTAGACTATTACAGTCCTCGGGCATTTATTTTTGTAATTTGCTGAATATTCATCTAAAATAATATAATATTCATGTATGTTAAGTCTGGGTCGCTATAGTTGGTATTATATTAAAGTTTTAATCAACCTTTGGAAACTAGGATTAGAAAACCTTATTTAGATCCCTAGGGATATTTCTAAGTATATGTCTAGGTATGTCTCTAAGGATAAGTATAATGATGAGTTAAATTATGGGAAAATGTCTTGGAATTTTGGAAAATGATAGAGAGAGTGGTTTCCTAGAAATAAATACATGTATATATACTACAATTGGACATAGTTATATAAAAAATATACCTAGGAGTAACAACTCCAACAAGGTACGTCAGGCCTGATTGGAGCATAACTTGGTACGTGACAACGAGCCTTACTATGCACCTGGTGTGAAAATCACAAGGGATATGCTTTGGGAATTCAAAAACTCTTTTAGAACCATCATAAAGGTTTGAAATAGAATATGATTATGAATAACTAGGTATAAAACTACAGTTTAATAGATTTAATAAGTAGGTGTCATTATTTAGACATCCTATACTTAATTTTTCACGATTATGTAGTTTTCTACTATGATAAGTATTTATAAACCTATGCATTATTATCTTAAGTAAATAGTAGGAACTAGAAGAAACTAGGTTAAAATTGAATGTTTCATATGTAAAAATTATGGGCATTATAAAAATCTATGTCCTATGTGGAAGCCTCATGAAGATAATCGAAAATGTGGTACGAGTGTTGGATATAACTATGAAGATAAGGAGACCAAAAACAACACGTTAAAGGTATGGAATACTTAAAGGTTGGGGCCGAAGCCTCATTTTATTATTAAATCAAAGAAAATACCTCTTTTTACTAGGTATAGGGAGACCCTTGGATTGTTTTTATAGTATTATTTACATTAAATTCAAGAATCATGATTATATTAAGGTTGAGGAACCTTAAGACATGACTCATATGTCATATTCTAGAAAAGACGTATTATGTAATAAGTTGATGAAGTCTGAGTAATGGTTTAAGAATAAAGTTGGGTGATTGAAGTGTATATGTTTTAAAATTCAAAAAATATGTTATATGAATGATGAAGTATATAAGGATCTCTTATATAAGTATTTCTATTTTAAATAATTTTTTAAATGAAATAGATAAAATTTATTTGATGGTAATGTTACATTAAGGGAAGGTAATAGTTAACATGTTCTTGAGGATGAGAAAATAATATTTTATATTGATAAAGTAAATTGGATAGTATTTATGTTATCAAAACTGATGAAGGATTTCTTGAAATTTTTGTCTTTATTATCATGGATGAGGTTTAAAACTTCTTAGATTCATGGAATATATCTAGTAATCATTGGAATAAGGAATAATTCATTTTTTAGAAAAGGATTTATGGTAATTCAAGTTATTATCATGTCTTAAGAAAATATAAGATAAGGGTATTCACATGTTTGGAATGTGACAACCAATAGATACTTTACAATTTATGTGGGATAAATGTTAATATGATCTAGTGTCCTTCTTTATAATGGTTTTTTTTATATTTTGGAATATTTATACTATTAACCATTTATGGAAAGTGCAAGTTAAACTTTGGATGTAGTTTGTTAGATTACATTATTATCTCACTACATGAGGATTTATATATATTGGATAACTTGTTCATACCACTTTTTGTTGATGGTAACTGAAGACAAATCATATGTATTACCATAGATCTCATTATCTATTAGTGTTTCAAGAATGAAAAACGCACCTTCCTTTTTAGAGATAGAGGTAAAGTGGTAATTGTTCAATACATGACCAAAGGGTGATATATTACTTATGAAAGGGAATGAAATTAGGTAAGTATATCTTCTTGTGAAAAAACAATCATCTTTAGGAAAAGGGACTTGAAATAAAATTCTTTCCTATTATAATCATTTTTATGATATCAATGACCTCTATTATGCTTCTTCACTTTATGGTTTTGTGATTTTTAACTTTATATGGATCACCCGATTTCTTTTTATCAGTGATTTATATCAATCTCTATGATAATTTAAGATTTTCTATCATGTCCAATCATCACTTCCCACATATTTTCTTCTATGTAGATACCTAATTATGTGATAATTTGGGTAACCATCATGTTTCCAATTTTTTATTTTGAAAGGAAGTTTCAGTATTCATTTTTATGATGTGGTTTTCTATGAAATTAACTTTCAAATATCAAACTTTTAATAACCACTAGTAGAAAACTGGATTTTAATGACGCCATTTTAACGTCGGATTTTCAAGACCAATGTTTAAAGTATTCCGTTAGGACTTTTAACATCGGTTATTTAGTAAATGATGTTAAAATCTCACTTTTAAATTTATTTCTAAATAAAATTATGTTAAAATTCCACAAAAAAATTATTTTTACATTGGTTATTTAATAAACTTCATGAAAGGATAATAAAAATATCATTTTTCATGTCAGTTTTATGATAAATGACATTAAAAGGCCTCATGTAAGTATTTTTACATCAGTTATTTAATAAACTTCATAAAAATATATTAAAAAAATTATTTTTCTCATCTTTTATGATAACCATATGGAAAAAATATTAAAAAATTTATTTCTCATATCTTTTTTATGATAACTGATGTGGAAAACTAGATTTTAATGTCAGTTTTTTCAAGAACCGGTCATAAAAGTCCTTTTCACATTGTTTTTTTCCAATAAATGATGTTAATAATGTTTAAAAAAATTATTTTAATTTCTAATCTTATATTTTACAGATCTTGGATCAAAAATGGAGTTATGGATCAAAAGTTATGTCTGTTGAAAGTTGGACTTCTCTAAGACTCTGTTTAGAGATGATTCACTTTTGACTCTATAAATTTTGATATGTAAGTCTCTTTTAGCTTCATGAATACTAAAATTTCATATTGAAAAATAAGGTAAAACTTTTTTAAAAAAATTTAACATTGGTTTTTTAAAAAACTAACATGAAAAGTGATATTTAATGTCCTTTTTTTTAAAACTAACTTTAAAATTCGTCATAAAAGACTTTTGACGTTAGTATTTTCCATGAAATGACATTAAAATTAATTATCATTTTGTTTTCTCAAACAACCAACATTAATAATTTTGAAATTTTTTTAGTTAATTTCTCAAAATTTTATTTGACTAGTCATGGAAACAAAATAGACTTAGAAAGAAAAGGTTATGGACATTATAAGTTGATCATCTCTAAACAAAGTCTTAGAGAAGTGCGACTTCTGATAGCCATAACTTTTTATCTGTAACTCCATTTGAGATACATGACCAGTAAAATAAAATATTATAAAATTAACTAAATGTTATTACATTTTATTAACATAAATGTTTTTAAAAAATGATGTGAAAAATAACTTTTAATGTTATTTCCTGAAAAAAAAAGGATGTTAAAAGCTAGTTTTTTTTATTTTGGTTATCATAAACCCTATGTAAAAAATGAATTTTTTTTAAAAAAATCATGATTTTTATCATAAAACTGACGTGAAATATAAATTTAACATATTTTCAATGTATAATGCCAACTATTTTATAATGAAACTTCAAAATTTTCAACTTCCACCTAAAATTTATAATAGTATGTTTACATTTATTGTGTCATTTATATGCTTTCATGCTCCACATATATCAATATCACTATCAATTCTTTAGATCATCATCATTCAACCAACTCAACTTGTTTGATCTTAATCATCAATCCACTATTTCTTATTTTAGAGATCTCTTCATGGAATTTGTTATTATTTTTCAATAATTTAATTTTTTTGTGGTTATTTTTCTTAATTCATATACCAGTTAATGATTTTGTTTTTCTTATAATGAAAAATACTTCTTAATATCATGGTAAAACTAAAAATATTATCATAATTATAAAATTCCTTCTAAGAAGAAGCTTTTTCTATCTCATGAGATCTTTCCTCAAAAGAAAATTATATACACTAAGACTTCGACAACCTTGAATATTACGTCAATGATTTATGTTCTTTTCCTAATTGCTTATGGTTTCTATGATTTGTTTTTTATAGATATTCTATTTCCCCTGGATGGATTAAATTAATGTGAAGAATTATTTTTTGAAACAAATATTTTTCATATCATTTTTCAAAAAACCAATGTGAAATATTGTTTTTTAACATCAATTTTTTTTAAAACCTGATGTTAATATGGAGTTTCACATCTGTTTTAAAAAAACGTGAAAATCATAAAAAAATACATTTTTAATGTCGGTTTTAATAAAAGATGTTAAATGTTTTTTAAAAAATTTCCTTCAAAGACATCGCCTCAAGAACTAATGTTAAAAATATAATAACCCGATGTAAAAAATCATATTTTTTTACTAGTGAACCCAAAAGAATTTTGAGTGTGAAATTCATTTTAATGGGGGTAGAATATAACACCCCGAGATTTTGTGAAATAATTTTTTCAAATTAATTTATTATTTTTGATATTTTCATTTCATACAACACTGAATATATTTTTTTTATTAAATAACTATGTTTGGATTGATTTATATTCTATACAAAGTTAAGCTTATGCTACACACAACACCGACTTGGCTTGTGTTACATGCAACATTGTGTTTCTACGAAAAAACATTTTATTATTATAATTTTTTAAATGGGATAGTTGTGACCTAGACATTAAACTTAGTATTATGAATAATAATAACTACTTTTAAAATTTTATTTATAATGGATTCATATAAATAAAACATATTGATAATGAAATATATAATTTTTGGTAAAGTATTTATATGTTAAAAATACTATTTTTTTAAAGGAACTGGTTTTTATGTCCTTTTATGAACAATAATAATATTAATTTTAGAAACTCATACAAATTGAATTTTATAAAATAAGCTTCATTTTTTAATTCAGATTTTCAAAATTATATTAGCATAAATTTTTGGGATTTTTCTGAGAAACATTGTATTTTGGATGAATTGTGAAAATTGCATAATTTTAATTCAAAGAGGCTTTTTAGTCTAATTTATTTATATTGTTAAATTGCATTTTAAGGTGTTTTTAAAGTAAAAATATATAAATTATTTATATATTAATCCAATTTAGGTCATTGGAATCATTTTTATATTAAATTTATATATAAAATCCTAATAAACTTTTGAACATTCTCACTTTAAAAACCAACTTTCTCACCATGTCTGTAAGATTAGAATTAAACATAATTTTTCTGCTTATATGAATATAATTTAAAAAAACATACATACACGGTTGTAATAAGTATAATATTTATATTCTAATAATATCAAATTAATTTTTGACCAAAAATATTAATGAAAGTGATTGAAATTAATTACAGCGATTAAGGTAAAATTAAGGTTTACATAGGACTAAACCTTAAACATAAGATCCAAAATTAAAAATGTGCCTATAAAACACCCTTTTATGGCCATATTTAGTTAATTAACCTTATATTATTGAGATTTTTTGTTTTTTAGTGAATTTTTTTTAGGTGAAAATATGGGTACATGAAACTTGTTCTGAAAAAATGCCAAGTGTATCCCCTCCCTCCCTTATAAGAGTCCACCACCTCTTCCCCCTTATTCACACCACTCAAACCACTTAGGTTCATCCATGATCTTCCAAATTAACTTTCAAATATCTATACCTTCCTCATATAAGACTCCTCTTTTTTATGAAGTCCATCTAAGGATGCCCTTTGGTGAAAAGAAAAAGTAGTTACCCAAAGAAGAGGTATCATCCTTCCTCAAGATCCTTTGTATTATTTTCATTATCTACCACCTAAATTATTATTATTACATGATTATATAACAACATAATTATCATCAATATATAGATATTTTTTTTATTATAAGGGTTTGACTTTCACTTATACACACTTCCATCCAATGGGTAACGAACTTACTGTTCTTTTGTGCGGTGAACTATCGCTTTGCGAAATGATGTTTTTCATTTTTCCTTTACCAAATATCATGGTTGGGAATTATGATGAAAATATATTTTTATATGATATATATTATATTTATTCTGTATTTATGATTCTTTAATTATTATATAAAACATACCTTAAATATTTCCAATTTGTTTAAATATGATAACTTTGTTTGTGGAAGTGTGGACTACCGCCTCCTCAAAGCAATCTGATTCATTCACACTTTACATGAAATGTATTAAAGATGAGTTTATTAAAAGTATATGATATATATGAAATAAAAATTATACTATAATTATATTACATAACTATAAATATATGTCATTTACTTACTTTCATTCATTACGACAGTAAAACAGAAATAGCGTTCATGCATACGTTCGACCTACATCTCCATAAATAGTGAATTTCATTTCATATTTGTATATTTTTGAGATTAATATAAATAATTATATAGTAAATATATATTATATTTATTTTATGGTTTCAATTATTGAATTCATGATATAACTATGAGGACCAAAAATATAACAAATCAAAACACCAGAGAAAAACAAAGTGATTATTACCCGGAACATAACATTAAAATCAAGTTGTTAATAAATGGGTAATATAAAGTCATAATAAAATAATATATGGTATTAGATATAAGAATATAGTTCTTTTATATATGTATAATAAACTTATATTTATTATAAAGTATTTTTTAATGATTATGAAGATACTTAGTATTTAAGGTTTGGTTTTTCTCATCTCACTTTTATTTTCCATGAGACACAAGCCATATTCACTACTTAGTTCTTATATTTGGTGTATTTACTACACATAGATGTATTTTATTATTATTATAAATAAATTTATGGTTTTTTAAATGTATTTTATATGTTCTTTATTGCATGGGGTTTATGGTTAAAAAGTTTCCAAATTATTAAAGTAGTTTTTTTCTTTAATTTGTCTTCTTTGATATACATGCCATTTTATGCACCTATATTTTTCTATGGGGTGTATATACTACAATTTGAAATTTTATATAGTGAAACTACTTATTTTTTTGATATTTATAGATTAATTTAGTTCCATATTATTACATGGGGATTATAATTCAATGTTACCAAGTGGAAAGAGTTTATTAAAATAATATCATCATTTATCAAGATTGTTTAAGATTATTATTCCAATACTGAAATCTTATCATCTATCTCTCAAGAGAACTTGAGAATTTAATTATAATTTAGTTATTCATGATTTATTAATTTATTAGTACCATTTTACACTCTTTGGTACTTAATATAATTAAAAAAATGTTTCTATGAAAATCCGACTTTATTTCTCATTTCGGTCAGAAATCAATATTATTTCAAAACTGTGTTTTCTAAAAATGTTTTCAAAAATGTTTTAATATTATCCAATTCTGTTTAAAGGAAATTTTTACGCATTTTTTACATTTTAAAAAAATGAAAAGGAATATTCTTGTTATTTTTTAATCAAGCCACTTTTCTAAACCTCTAAGGTAGAAAAGTAATGTTTAGCATGTATGATCTCACCCACCATAATGGTTGTTATTACCTTGAAAATTCCTTTATAAGTTTACTTTAAAGAAACAATTTCCTAATATTATTGAATTTTTTTTAATTTAATGTGGTTTTCAAAGAAAAAATTTTTCAAAAAAGTTTTATGTTTAAAATTTATTTTCAATTATTTTTAAATCTTCTTATATGTGTTTTCAAAAGGGTATTTTCAATGAAAATGATTTCAATGTTTTTAAGATCTATTTATAAGTTTTCAAATTAATTTTCTAGAAAATGGTTTTCAAAATTAATTTTATCCTTATATATTGGTTTTCAAATTATTTTTAATGAAAAAGGTTTTTAAAAAAATTCAAGCTTCTTTTCCATGTTTTCAAGGAAAAATTATTTCAAATTTTTTTCTAGAGTCCTTTATAAATTTTCAAGTTTATTTTCAAAGAAAATGGTTTTCAATAGGATTTATGTTTTAAAAATCCCCTTTCAATGAAGAAAGGATATACTCATCAAGAATTTTATTTAAATGAAATTGTAAAGCTTTATTTATAATAAAAGTATTTTTTAAATGGTTTTATGAAAAGTATTTTCAAGGAAAGGATATATAACTTAAGAATTTTTCCAAGTGATGTTTCAAATTCATTCTCCATATAAGATGAAAAACATTTTTATAGTTTATATTTTAATGGGGATATAATATAATAATACCATTCATATTCTTTCTTAAATGGGTTATGTTTTGATGAAATGATATTTATTTCACCCATTTCTCTTCCAAAAATTATATGCTTTTGAAACCCACTTATTTTCATAGGTTATGCTGTGATGAAATGATTATGAGGCCCATATCCTTTTCATAGGTAATGATATTATTAAATTTATATGATACTCATTTAATTTCATAGGTTATGATATAGTGTTTATGAACCCCATCTATTTTTATTGGTCATGATATGATGAATGTTTTGTTATCTTGTGGAACATGCATGTATGATTTCATTATGTGATGGGTGGTACCTATATTTCCCTCAAAGGATTTGAGTAATGATAAATGTTTTATATGATCGAGTTGCAATCTTAATCCCGAAACAAGAGGGTATATAGGAGGGAATTACAAGCCCAAATCAAGAGGGGACATGAGAGGGAATCCCAAGCCTGAAATGAGAGGGTACATGGGAGGGAATCCTAAGCCTGAAACAAGAGGGTATCTTAAGCCTGAAAAATGAGTTTACATGGGAGGTCATCCCTAGCTAAAAACAAGAGGATACATGGGAGGGAATCCCAATCCTGAAACAAGAGGGTAAATAGAAGGTAATCCCAATCCTAAAGCAAGTACATGGGTTTTATACCAATATTAACATGTTATGAAGGTCTTGGTAGGTAGCCTTGACATAATATTTTTGGTTCTTATGTTTATGACACAAATTCTATTTCTTTTTCTGCAGTAATGATTTCATGGATCGTTCTCTTTATTCCCTTAAGATTCATATCTTATTAACTATTAATATTTATGCCATGTTTCATGATTACAATATTTTATATGTTGGTTATGATCTTAAAATGATATAATCATGTTCTCATACACCTATGTTCATGTTTTTCTTACGTACTTCCTTTATTTACCCTTACGAGCATTAAATATATGCCCTTTCTTATGTTTCATTTCTCTAGGTTGTGAATAATGGTTTTAAGTATAATTAAAAAAGGAGAAGATCTTTAAAGAGATGTTGATGATCTTTCACCAAATTAGAAGAAATTTTTTCCAAGTTTCTAAAGACACTAAACTATTACTGTCCTCAGGAATTTTTTTGTAATGTGTTGAATATTCATCTAAAATGATAAAATATCAATGTATGTTAATCCTAAGTCACTATAATCCTGTGAAGGTAAAGTGAGTGATATATTTTGTTAAAATATGGACTTCCCCCAAGCTTGTGATTGGGATTGGAGGATACATCCCGATTTTTTCCAAGTTCAAGGTTAATTTATCAGTTTAAATCATTAATATAATTTTTAATCCAATTTAACCTCTTTATTAAATATTAAGAGTAACCTTGATCCCATCCATGGAAATTCTAAAATAATTCCAATTATCTCTCTAGGGACTCAGTATAAGTACAATACTAAGGGATTTCATCCATGGTGACCCAAGAATGAGATCCCAAGTGTCACTTCGGGCATGCTGTGATGAAAACAAGAACTAACATACAAGTTCATCCCTCATACCACACATAGGGGCATGAGTCTCTCTAGTGGCATGCTAGAACCATTGTTCCATTGAGCCCATCCATGGGGTCTCCCCTAGGGATCCAGTTTCACTCATATGAAGGTAAAAAGCAATAACTTTTAGTGAGGCCATCCCAATCTTAGCTAATGTCACCCTTTACATGTTTACAAGCATCTAAAAATTCTAAATAAGGAACAAGGATCCCATCAAAGGGGTCACTAAGTTGGAACCCCTTGTATCACCTTCACCACCATGGAAAAGGAATTTAAACAAAATTTTATGTCATAATAGGCATATCAGTCAAGGAATTTTCATTGGAAAATCCATTTATGTCATAATTCATGCCGAAAATGACTTAATATCATGGTCAATTCAATCAGTTCAACATAATTGATTACCTCAATCCATTAATTATAAGGTAAAACAACTCAATGGGTGTTTATCTAATTTAGAGCAAGGGAAATTAATCCTAAAAGTTGGAGCACACCCATTGGATGGAATAATTCAAGGAGATTAACCCAATAGGTTGAGTTGCCGCTAGCTCGGGGTGCATAAGGTAAGGTAATACTTTCAAATTAATTTAATTAGAAATTATAAGGGGTCTCCAGAAAGGTTCCACTCAAGGTAAAATAGATCATATTATATAATTCAATGAAATGTGGGGAAATAACCTAGACCAACTACCTTATCCCCATAGTGCTTCCCTCATCCAGTGTCGGATTTGATTCGAGCTAGAACAAAAGATATCAAAGAAACCGTAAAATACCTTTAGAATAAGTAAAATAATCTTAGACCGAGATAGTTCATTAGACAGGAAGAGAAAATTGAAATAGAAGGGAGATGCCTGAGGATATTACCTCTAGTTGTCTGACGGATCTAACGATGGACTATTTGGTTGTAGGATGGAAGAGATAACAACAAACCTAGGAGGAGAAGAGGAGAAGGCTTCATGCAAGGGGATCTCCGAATGGGCTTGGTACATAGTTTGGATAACTGAGTGTTAGTTAGGTGGAATTACTCTCTCCTGGGGTTATAAAATATAGCATGACCATGTGCCTAGGTTTCACTATTGTAGAAAAACCATGTGTCCCCTAGTACCCCACTATCTGAAGTTACATAGTTAGGGAAACTGTGTGGGCTTGGAAACATATTTTCTACTAATTATGTAACCCATTCTATCTCATCCAATTTCAAGACTTTGGGATCTGAACAAGCCCCATACACCGTAAGGACCAATATTTATTCATTATGCTTTATTATTAGGTCCGAAAAAAATTAAAACCAAAAACTAACAGTCCATACCTTTAGAAAAATCTAGGATGTTATAAGAAATAACCATGTAATAACCAAAGGATGATAACTAACAACCATTATAATTCCATAACCAAAATATACCATTAATAAAAGATTAATTAGAACAAATGAAAATATCAATAACTAAAACAATAGATATTTCATTCAAAATATCTGAACAATATAGAATGGAAAACCCTAAATAAAGACATTGACAACTCCCAAGTGGTTCCTGACACCATGTCTGGTTCCATCATCCATGATCCATCCCAACTCAGCCATCTAACATAGAGATATTTCCCTTATCCTATCCTACAAACAATATTTCTCTTCAGGTACTGATCAGGAAGCCCAAGTAGGGTGTGGGTAAAACTTAATAGGCCACCACCAACAATGTATAAACTAATATCCAGTCAATAATAGTGTATGTAGTTTTATAAAGAATAAAGTATAACAATAAGGTAAAGAGTTTATATATTCCAATATTCTTTATCTAATCACATAATTTCCTAGGATCATGATGACACCCATATTATCAATACCTCATTTGGCTCGTGTTAGAGTCTGAACCATATCACATGGGGAAACACAGTTCATTATATTGTAAGATCGAAATATGAATGTAGATGCCCAATTACAAGAGGGGGTGAATTGTAAGTTTAAAAACATTCATTTTTATCCATAATAAAAACTATGTTTAACAAATTTAAACAAGATAAATTCACAAGACCTCTTTTAGTTATACTAAACAAACTTACTAGGTTCTGGAAATATGTTTCCAGAAATGAAAATTAAGGAAAGTTTATAAGGAAGAGATTCTACCTTAAAGCATATAGAATGTTACTTATTAGAGTATACAAAAGTAAAAATATATATAATAAAGTTATAATTTACTTATTTATCAAAAATAAGTGAAAATAAACTTGAAACAAAATAAGTAACAATTATAAAATCCTTTAACCCAAAGTAGGGTATCCAACAACCTTGGATAAAGGTCCCTTGATTTATACTTTAAAGAAAGTCTGCCTTACCTACACTAGAGTAATCCCTTGATAGGAATATCAGAATCTATCTTTTTATCTCTAAAATTCCTCTAACTTTAAGGTAGTCTGTACCTCTGTCTTCTTATCCCTAGAATCCCTCTAACTTTAAGGTATTCGGCACCTCTGTCTTCCTATCCCTGGAAGCACTCGATTATACTCAGTAATAATCATTTTTATTCAGAACCTATGTCTTCCTATCACAGCATGTAATCTCTATATATATGGATCGATTCTCGATAATGATATCGTTTAAATGAAATCTTATTTATAGGCACAATTTCAACGGTTGTCTCCCTCCTCCAATAGTCATATTTTTCCTTGAATCTAGAAAGGACCTATACACATGTCACTCAACCAATAGTTAGTTAGAAATTGATTGTATGACAATGTTTCTTAACAAGTGTAATGAAAATGAAGTTACTCAACCAAATCTATTTTTTTAAGTCTAAAGAAAAAATAGAATTCAGAGACTAAGAAAATAAACATTCAAAGTCTATAATACATGAATATTCAGATTCTGTTTTACAAATAATTTGGAATCTGAATTCTATAGATTTTAGAGTATGAATTCCAATGAATTTAGAATCTGAATTCTGAGGAATTATGAGTATGAATTATGAAGAATTAAAAGTCTAAATTATAAGGAATTAGGATTCTACACTCTAAGGAATTTGGAGTCTGAATACTAATGAATTAGGAATCTGAATTCTGAGGAATTCGAAGTATGAATTATGAGGAATTCGGAGTCTGTATTCTGAGGAATTAGGAGTCTGAATTCTGAGGAATCTGGAGTCTGTATTCTAAGGAATTCATAGTTTGAATTCTAAGGAATTTGGAGTGTGAATTCTGATGAATTTGGAGTTGTAATTTTTAGGAATTCAGAGTCTGAATTTCAGAAAATTCAGAATCTTACTTTTAGAGAATCAGAGTAAGAATTTTAGAGAATTCAGAATCTGAATTTTATAGAATATGGAGTCTAAATTTTAGATAATTCAGAATCTGAATTTTAGAGAATTTGGAGTCTAAATTTCAGAGAATTTGGAGTCTAAATACAGAACACTCTATATCCAAGGAATTATAAGATTATGAGGTTTTACATAATAATATGAGTTTTAGACTTAGTAAAAAATGGGGTTGATTTAGAGAGTTTGAAAAATGAAATAATGAAAATAATGGTATGGATAAAAATATCCTTATAGAGGGAAAATTTTCCTTATGAAAAAAAATCCTTAGGGAAAAAAATTTCCTTAAGATAAAGTGTTTGTGATTTTCAAAACATAGAGGAATGGAAAATTCTTAAGGAAACCTTATTGACTCAACCATCTCCCCCTTTTTGGAAAGCACAAACATACTTATGAAAAAGAATATAAGGACTTATAATTATTCATTATGAACTTAAAATAAAATCACATCTCCCTTTACTTATGGATCATGGTGAATATTACTAACTGCCCCTTAGGTTTTTAAATCCATAAGGATCGTATTCTGGACTTCCTTAAAGAGATTTCTCTTTTTCTTTCATAAGGAAATATTCTTTGATAAAACTCCCCCTTAGATAGAATCCCCCTTACTTAGGGAATTATATTCTATGCTTAGTATTATTTTTGACATTCCTTTCTCCCCCTTTGTGATTTTCAAAAAGGAATAGAGAGAATGAAAAAAAATATGGTACCTGAAATATTAGTACTATACAATAAAACATATGAAGGACAACCAAAAAATTTATTATGATTGGGAAAATTTGTACAAGAAAGGTAATACAACAAAAGATCAGAGATTAAGAAAAAATCATACTTATTTTTTCTTCAGCATAAGCTTCTCGAAAATGGTCTTCATATTTTTAAGCTCCTTATGATCCTATTCAAAACGTTTGAGCAGTTTATCCTGATATTCATTTTTCTTCTCCAGAGATTTTATCTTTTCTTCCTGATCCTTAAGAATTTATCCCTGAGTCTTCAAAATCTCATCTTGCTTACTGATATTTTCTTCGAACTTGATTCTGAGATCTCTTTATCTTTTCTAATTCAAAGAAACTAAGTTTCCCATTCAGATCCTTGTCTTCCTACTTCTGAGTTTGTTCAAGATTGAGATTATCATTGAAACTTGAAGTAAGATCTTTGATATTGTTATCTTCGTTGTCAAACGAATCCTTCACATTATCTTTAAATTCATCAAATATTCTCAGTTATTCCATTGTATTATTGGACCAATTATTGATTTACTTGCACGAACTCCTATGATAATCATACCTGATGTAGAAAGATTTAAAATTGGCCTCAAGCCTGACAAATTTTTCTATAATCATGGAAATAGAATCTGATTTCGGATTAAATTAATACTGACACATCTGACATCTCAAGTCAATACTTGGAACTAGAGGGATTGTATCAAACAATTTCTTCAGGGATTGGACCACAAAATCATGACCCATAGAAGATGATTCTGAATTAGATTCTCTTATTAGTGAGGATTCTTTCTCAATATCATAATTATTTCTTTTAAAAGATCCCCCAACATCTTTCTTAGACACCACATCCTTCTTAGGTGTATTAGCGAACACCTGTTTTTCTTTGTCAGCTCTTAGAATGATATCAACAGCCTTTGGTGATACATGTTCACTATCTGATGGTTGGACTATCTTATCTTCCTCAACCTTTTCCTTTTTATCATCTTCCACCAGATCCTATGGTTGAACCAATTCATGGTTGCTGCTCTTATCTATTGATGGTTTTCTTACTTCTTCCTAACCCTCATCTTCTTTTCCGGAGGTAACAAGTTTAGAAGATTTTTCCTGTGAAGTCGGGATCGAAAATTTATCATAAGGACTCTCCTTCTCAGGATACTCTTCAACTTGTCTTATCATATCATCATTATCATCACTTCGTTCCTCTTATTCTTCTTCCACTTCCTATTCTTGCACAATTTCTTCCTCTTAATCAGGTTCTGAAATGAATATTTTCATTCTTGGATTCACTAGATGTGATTCTTGTAAAAATGATTCTGGTACCTGGATTTTTTCATAGAATTTTTCGGTATCTTTGAGAAGAGCTTGAATTATTTCATCCTTAGATAACTTCTTCTTTTTATTCTATTTTTCTTGTTTTCCATACTCCTCAACAGCCTTAATCTTCAATGATTCTTCCTCAGTAGGGTCCAGGAAAAAGCTAGGATCTCCTTCATTTTCATTCTTTTTATCTTCTCTCCACTTAGAAACAACTTCATCTGGATAAGACTTTTTATTCTTGGGTTTTGGAGGTGCTGATTGGGTTTCCTGGACTATAGGATATTTTCTTTTTCATTTCGGTTCCTTGAGATTTCTCTTCTTTCCACCCTTACTTGGAAGTCTTAGCCACTTCCATCTTCTTGGATAAGTCTTTGATCTTGCTTTCAGACAAGTCATAAAATTCTATGGAATTGCTGTTAAATCCAACCTTCATCCTTCTCAGCGTATCATCACTCAGTATCATAACCTTGAAATTTCATGGCTTAGAACTGCATGGAATTTTGAAAGATTTTGGACAAAGGAATATGATCTTGGAAAGAATAACCGAATATATAATTATTTTCGATTTTTGGGTCCCATTATTGATATTCTTAATTGTAAACAAGACATACTTCACCAGATTAATAATCCTGAGGTTCACCAGAAAATATAGAATGTAGATATCACTCTTTTTCAAGGTATCCTTATCACCTTTTCTCAGAATGAGAAATCCTTGATCCCATAACTCTAGAATCCGAAAATTTATAGAGAGATGATTAATCTTAAGTGTCTTTACCCCTTATAAACCAAGTCACTCTATGGCCTTCTACTTATCAAAACTTTTTAATATATCTGGTAACTTGTGGGTGCATAAATAAGCTTCCCCTTCATACAGAATTCTTATAATGCTTACAACCAATCTAAAGGAAAGGGAATAAGTTTTCTCATAACTCTTAAAAGAAAACTTATCTTTCCTATCTTGAATAAAAAATCCTACAGTCTCATAAAATTCTACCAGCAAATCTATATAGACCAGATCTTGTGCCTTTGATTTGGATAAACACAGACTCTCCCAATCATTCAACCTGATATTATTCTAAATAAGAGAATCATACTTAGCAAAAAACTTTGGATCTAATAACCTCTCTCTTTGGATCTGACATTTATAAATTTCCTTAGCATATGAAATTTTCTTATATGGAGATGCTTCAAAAGATATTCGGATTTGAGCAAACCAGAAAATTCAGTATGACCCTTAAGTAGAGAGATAGATCTTTAGAATGCAAGATCTTGAAAACTGATGTGGTACAATGATTATAGGGTCCTTTATATAGGTCTTGAGGCTATGGTTTATATTCCCAAATTGATCTAATGACTGAAACAATCTTGATAAGATCTGATGGTTGAGATGAAATATGAAGAAGGATTTTGGTAGATTCTAATCTTTTGAGATTTTTAAGATAAAATTTTAGAATTAAGGAAAGTGAATCCAAAAAAAATTCTTAGAACAAGATGAAAATACCAACAAGTAAAATTTTGATTAAGAAAAATTTAGTAATGAAACGTACCATATGGATTGCTAGGAAAATTATCAGTAATGAGGAAAATTCTACTTGAAAAGCATTAAAATCAAGAAAATTTAATTAAAGAAAAAAAATTCAAATAGAAAAATTTATCATGTAAACAAAACAAGTTCCATAATTTTGAGTTCTGAAAAAAAAATTGATTATGAAAAAATTTTGATTATGAAAAAAAAAATGGATTTTGAAACAAATTTAATTACGAAAAAATTTTGATTAAGAAATCAAATGTACTCCCCCTATGAAAAGGAGTTTTTTAATGTAAGGATATAGGTTTCAGAAAAAACATAAAATGGAATATTACCTTACGGTTATCATTTTGAACTTTTGTTAAATGTATTCAAATATTTCAGAGGGTAAAGATTTTTCTAAAATATCATCAAGTTGATCTTGTGTTCCGATAAACTGAAGAATGATATCTCCTTTAAGTTCTTAATACCTTTAACAAATAAAAAATTTGAAATCTACGTTTTTCCAAGAAGAAAAATGTTACATATACCAACAATTTCTCCTTGAGCATTATCTCCGAATGTTACTTTTCCTCCTTTCATCTTGATAATATTTTCAAAAAAGTTTTTGTTACCAATCATATGTCAAGAACATACACTATCCATGTACCATGTATTCTTATTGGTACTTTCTTTGTTTTTTTTAAAATAAAAGATTTAGACTTTTATAATCCAAACATTCTTTGATCCGGAAATTTCAAAAAGCAAAATTTTAGGAATCCACATTTTCTTAGAAAAATAAGCTTTATGAAAACCTAATAATTGAGTTTTATTTAAAGAAAAATTTTTCTCTCAATGTCTACCACAATGACATTTAGTACAAAATGGAGAACTTTGGGGAATAAAATAGTTATTACTAAAAATGGGTTTAGAATAGGTATAACCAAAACCCGAATGATTCTTTAAAGGATGAATTTGGGAATACATCTTGTCAAAATTTTCCTTACCCGAGGTAAAATTTGACAGACATTTCCTTTAGAAAAATATTTTTAACTTTAGTTTAATAACCAAGTTTTTTTCCTCAAGGATATTGGTTTTATAACTATAATTATCTTCTAAAACATTTTTCTTAGAATTTACATTTTCAAGATACTTGGAATGTTTATCCTTATTAGAATTAACTTCCTCAAGATTTTTTGAAAAACTTTCAAAATCAAAAATATTTTGATCAATATATTTATAAATATCTAATACTTCATTAGTTAAAATTGTTATTCTAGAATTTTCCTTTTCTAACTTTTTTTTTATTTTAGAATTTTCATTCTCAAGAAGTTTAGAAAACCTAGAAAATTATTCATAAGAAGGTAAATAGTTATCTTCATTAAAAGAATATAATTATTCTGATTTTTAATATTTATCATCAGTATAATTTTCATTCAAATATACATTAGTAATAAATTTTTAATTGTGTACCTTATCCATTATAAAATGATTTTCAATGGGTAGTTTGGCTAGTTGAACAAGATTCTTCTGGCTAGAAGATTCATACTCTGAAGATTCATCAGATGAGTCACTACCACTGGCACTCCATGTACCATTTGCCTTCAACACCTTCTTAGACTTAGACTTGTAATACATCTTTCTATTCTTATTAGAATGTTTTTCCTTCCTATCTTTTCTTTTAAGAATAGGACAATCCGGCCTTATATGCCCTTCTATTTTGCATTCATAACAAGTGACTTCTGAGTCTTTCTTGACTTTTCTTTATTTATTCTTATATCTATACTGAAAGTCTTTCTTTCCCACTATCTTGTTCATCCTTTGAGAAATATTGGCTAATTCATTTTTAGAATGTTCACCTTCACTAGACTCAGATAGAACAGTGACTTTCTTAGACTTAGATCCTGTAACCCTTTCTGGATTCTTGACTTTGGTATTTGTAAAGGCTACACTTCCATTTTCATTCTTATTCTTATTCATATCAGCATCTCTCTTCATTATTGTCTCATGTTAAAGAAGAGTTCCAAATATTTCATCAAGAGTGATATTGGAAACTTTCATGTTCTCATCAATGGTTGTTCTTTTAGACTCCCATTCATTTGTCATAATATCTATAATATTCTCCAGAAGAATTTTATCATCAAAACCTTTCTCTCCCATAGATTGAAGACTATTTACAATGGTCATAAATCTTTGTTTCACTTTGTAAACTAGTTCTCCATAGGTAAAAAAAAATTCATGAAATTCTGATCTTAACATATCTCTTCTAGTTTCTATCACTTTAGATGTACCAAAATGAGTAACTTCATGTTTTTTCAAGATGTAGTTGGTGGCTTCACAAAAAGAAATTTGACAATATATATGACTGGTCATTGAACACAAAAAAGTATTGTGTACCATCTAATTTATTTGATATTCTGATTTTTCCTGATTGGTAAAGGTTTTGACTTCCTTGTGTGGGATTTTATAGTCTCCAGTAAGAATAAAAAAGTTGTCTACTCTAGTGTTAATGAAAAAAAAATTCATTATGTCTCACCAATAATCATAATATTTACCATAAAAATAGGTGTTCTGGTAGGGTTATGATTTTCAATTGACCTAACCTTCATTCCTGTCATTCTATAAAAAAATATCTTTCCAAAAAACCTGTTAATAGAAAAAAAATTTAAAAAAAGATAAAAATCTCTGAGAAAAACTTAAGCAATAAAAGTTAATAAAGAAAAATTTGGAACAAAGAAAACTTGATAAAGAAAACTTATATGTGACAATAAGTTTTTTAGAGACCTACTCTGATACCAATTGTAGGATTAAAATATAAATTTAGATGCTCAATTGCAAGAGGGGTGAATTGTAAGTTTAAAAACATTCATTTTTATCCTTAAGTAAAAATATGTTTAACATAGTTAAAGAAGATAAATTCACAAGACCTATTTTAGTTACACTAAACAAACATACTAGGTTCTGGAAATATGGTTCCATAAATGAAATTTAAGGAAATTTTACAAGGAAAATATTATACATTGAAGCATATAGAATCTTACTTATCAGAGTATAAAAAAGTAAAAAAATATATAAGAAAGTTATAATTTCTTTCTTTATCAAAAAGTAGTGGAAATAAACATGAAACAAAACAAGTAACAAGTGTAAATTCTTTTACCCAAAAGAGTAGGGTATCCAACAACCTTGGATAAAGGTCACTTGATTTATACTTTTAAGAAAGTATATCTTACCCACACTAGGGTAATCCCTCGACAGGAATATCAGAATCTGTATTATTATCCCTACTAGCCCTCAAACATTAAGGTAGCTGGCACCTATGTCTTCTTATCCCCATAAACCCTCGAACTTTAAGGTATTCGGAACCTCTATATTCCTATCCCCAGAATCCCTCAATTGTACTTAGCAATAATCAGAGTCACACGAAGCAAGCTGAACAAGATGTTCTGTACACACAAAGCATGAGATTCTCTCTCTAGAAATCACTTCACAACATGTAATATATAATTATATGGATCGGTTCTTGATAATGAACTTGTTCAAATGAACTCCTATTTATAGGAACAACTTTAAGAGTAGTCTCCCTCCTCCAATAGTAATATTTTTTCTTGAATCTCAGAGGGACCTATACACATTTCATTCAATCAAAAGTTAGTTAAAAACAGATTGTACAACATTTTTTCATAATAAGTGTAAGGAAAATTAAGTTACTTAACCAGCTCTATTTTTTGGATTCTAAGGAAAAATAGAATTCAGAGTTTAAATAAATAAACATTTAGAGTCTATAATACATGAATATTTAGATTCTATTTTACAAAGAATTCAGAATCTGAATTCTACAGATTTCAGAGTTTGAATTCCAATGAATTTAGAATCTAAATTCTGAGGAATTCGAAGTCTGAATTATAAGGAATTTAGAGTCTAAATTATGAGTAATTTGTAATCTAAATTCTAATGAATTCAGAGTCTAAATTTTGAGGATTTCAAAGTATGAATTATTAGAAATTCAGAGTCTGAATTTTAGATAATTCTGAATCTGAATTTTAGAGAATTTGGAGTCTGAATTTCAGATAATTCAGAATCTAAATTTCAGAGAATTCAAAGTCTTAATTTTAGAGAATCCCTAATCTAAATTTTAGATAATTTTGAGTCTGGATTTCAAAGAATTCAGAGTCTAAAAACTAAACACTCTATATCCAAAGAATTATAAGATTCCGAGGTTTTATATAAGAATCCAAATTTTGAGACATAGAAATAATTTTTTTTTTGATTTATAGAGTTTGTAAAATGAAATAATGAAAACAATGGTAAGGATAAAAATTTCCTTAGAGAAAGAAAATTTTCATTAAGAAAAATAATCCTTAGGGAAAAACAATTTTCCTTAAGATTATGTTTGTTTTATTTTCAAAACATAGAAGAATGTATAAGTCATAAGGAAACCTTATTGACTCAACATATAACACATGGGATCTCATTATCCATTTAATTATATTTCATAACATGACCATTTTGAAGAATAGTCTAATTTCAATATCATAGGCTTTGAACATTATTTCTAGAACCCTATGGGTATTTGGAGCATCATTCCTTATCCCACACCCCATGGGTATTTGGATCATCAATCCCTCTCCCATAGAAGAATATTCACATGATTTCATTTGGTATTATAATGTCATGGCTAGGGGACCTTGGGTATTTGGAGCATCATTATGTGTCCCACACCCCATTTCTCAATCAATCACATTTATCACACATCTCACATTTAACAGGGTTAATCAACATTACCCCTATAATAAATATTTCACATCATGATATACCATTTCAATTATCAAATCAATAATAATTAATTGCTTTAATCATGTGGAATAATATGAAAAAATAACCATTAAACCATCTATCAAAATTTAATAAAAACCCATTAACTATTCAAGGTTATGTCAAATATCCCTCAATTCCCATTATCAACCAATTCAACATTCCATAAATTAACCAATTACACAATCCTATTATCCCATCAATTTTAATATCATAATTCAACCAATTTCAATTTCCCCAAGTTTAACCTAATTAATTATCACATGGAAATTCAATTTAATCAATTCAATCTCTAATGCAATTTCCCAATCATGGAAATTGAAATCTCACAATTACATACATGTAATTAAAATATGACTATTGGGTTTTCAATTTAGATTGCCTACCTCAAAATCATTAATGGACACTCACCAACAAAAATACCCAAATTGATGTAAAATGTTTAATTACACAATGAAGAACAATACCTAAATCCAAAACCTAGATCCAACAACAAACATATTACATCCAAGAAAACCTTTATCTAAACCAATCACTAATGGAGGAAAATATGCCTTCAAAAATTGATGGGAATGTGGGATAGAGTAAAGAAACTAATCTATTTGATATTATCTTACCAAGAGAGGTAAATATGCTTCAATAAGGTCTTTGATTCGTCAATAAAGGAGTTTATAATGCCTTTGAATCCATCCAGGAGGCTCCAAAATTGAAGTAATATTGAGAGGGTCGAGTGGTGTAGAATCAGGATTAAAACTGGGGGGTTCAGAATTTTAAAAATACTTTAGGAGATTAATATCCACATGAATGGTTTCTTGGGCTAGATCACATAGTTTTCCAAATTTTATGCCCTAATTGTGTGCCTCACTCAGGGGTCACACAATTACTATTAAGGGGGTGTATGATTTTCTAAACTGTGTGCCAACCATGAAATCCCTCTCTTTTTGGGGTTACATGGTTTTTTGGGATAGGGTGCATGGTTGGGGAAAACTATGCGCCAACTATGCACTACCCAAAACCCCTCCAAAAATCTCTAAATTCATCCAAAAGCTCCATAAAGTGAACCCCAAAAAAGATATATCAAAAAGAAGGTAAAAGGGTACCTGAAAATGATCTCATGACATATCTATAAAAGGTAAGGATCTTACAATATTCCCACCTTATAATAGATCATCCTTGAACTGTACTCCCAAGAATATCTAAGATTCTAAGGTTAAAATATTGGGCCACTTATCCTACATATCAACTTCTCTCTTCAAAATTTCTTTAAAACACTTCCATGTTTCCACAATACTCTAAATGTTGAAATTATATTTCCCTATAACTCTTTATCACTACAATCCACAACACGTATCAGAGGCTTCTCAAAGGACTCATTGGGCTCAAGATCAATATCATCTACATCGATCAAATGAGAAGGGTTGAGGTTGTAACAACTCAAACTTTCATAAATGAAAATTCCTCTTGATCTAATTAAATGTGTTTTTATGGTTATATAAAATGTGAACTTCGCTGGTTTTATGTTTCTGGATTTTAAAATACCGTTATTAATTGTGACCATTGAAAATATAGTCATTGAATAGTGATCACATGATTAGTATAAATATACAGCTTTAACAAATCCAATTTACTCAGACAAAGGAAGTGATGGCCTCATCTAGTAAACTAGCCTCGTACGATGCCCATTTTTTGGAGCTTGGAAAGGAGGTGGCATCATTGGGATTCTCTCTTGACCAAGCCCAAGCCGAACTTGAACACGTTAAGCCTGAGCGGAAATGACTATGGGAGAAGTGGAAGTTAAGAGAGATTACCACCCGAGCAATGTTATCTGAGCCACCCCAGGAGTATGTCACCATCACACACCTTACCCTTCAGTCTTATATGGGTGTTATAAGGGTTTATGTAATAATATCCTAGTACTATGACTATGTATATTATTTTTGTATAAATAATGGGATTCATTTTATTATTTTTACTTTGTAAATAATTTTTAAAGCACCAATAGTATTTTTAGTTAATATTCAACTAAGAAATATATTTTGCTGAATTAATGGATTTATGAATTAAATAATATTTAAATAAAATATTATTATTAAATTAATTTTTATTAAATATAAATTATCGTTTAATTTTATGAATGCAATTGTAATTTTTATTAAAGTTTGAAAGCTATTTTTGTCAAAACCCATGAATTTTCGATAAATGCCGGTTTTTATTTTAAAAGTAAAAATTCACATATTTATAAAATTATTTAGATAAAATGAAAATTATTTTTCGAATCAAGATGTAGAAATTATCCAATGGTGAATTTTTTATAATTTTTTGAGACAGTCGAATTTTTGGGAAAAAATTAAATACCGTTTAAATATATAATGTGTTTCATGACATCATAATGACCCAATAGTGATGTAATAAAATAATATAAACATTATTTTCGGCAAATATATTTTTTACCATTAAAATATTGTTATTTTAGATTAGATTTTAGAAATCTTTAGTGGACCCTTCAATCCTTATAAAACATTTTGTATTTTTAAATTTTTTTCCTTGAGAGTGTGACTCACCTGCACATAAGAAACCATATTATTTTAAAACGTTCATCCATTGTCCTTATAAACTATTTTTTTCCACTCCCCTTTGGAAAAAACCATGGGCAAAACCATGTGCTGGTTTGTGGTTTTGATTAGTTTAATGTGAGGTGTCCTGAACATAAATAATAAAGAATCCATCTCCTTTCACATATAAACCCACCCAAGCTCCCACTTCCTCTTCACTAAAATCCTTTGGAGTTCAACCAACCCATTCCCTCCTCTCTCTATAATCCTCCCAAGGTTCCCCAATCTCCCAATAAGCCTCTCTCAATCCTCTCCCAAGCCTTTGGGATCACACTTCAAAGTAAGGGATTTCTTCCTTCCTCATTTTGTCCAATTTTCTTTAAGTTGTTATGACCTTCTTTTCAATTAAAAATGTTCGGTTATGATTTATCATCTTCCCCATACTACTATATTTATGTTTGGATAATGTAAGACCCATTTATCTCTCATTAATTCCTCCCATGTACACCTGTTACCATGCTGAAGTTCTGTGAGAGATTTCTCTCTTCTATTTTACATCCAAGTAATTATTTTATATTATGTATCTAAATTCCATTATGTTTGTTGGTACATGTACCTATATGACCCCCTTAATGTCCATTTCATTTACATATTATTAGACACCCTTTTCTCTCTCATCAACCATTTTCATGAATCCTTATGTCACATCGTTATGCTGCCGAAATTGCACCGTGTTTTTCCAAGCCAAGATCATTGTGTAGTGAATAACATACCAATGTCACTATCAAGGGTATTCAACTTTATGCACATATACATATTGAATGGTACTTTAATGTATTTATTTATTTATTTTATTTTTTGAAAAAATAAGACGGATCCATTAATGATGGAGATCAGCAGAAATACAGTCGCATAACCACGATGGAAAATGATTAAACCAGAGCAAATCCTCGTAAGGAGGGCCAACGGCTGCCATCTTGTGAGCGGCTTCATTCGCTTCCCTTTTAATAAATGAGAAATTTCAGGATGTAAAGCCTTGTCTCAGAGAGTGAATACACTGAGTAATGGAGCCGAAAGGTTGAAGCTCGTCGTCAGTGAGATTGATGGCATTGATTACGGTGAGACAATCAGATTCGATGTGAATGGAATCCCAACCGCGGTCTTTTGTGAAGTTTAACCCAGTAAGGATAGCGGCGGCCTCCACGACTGAGGACTCCCAAAGTGCGTATCATGCTTCGTATTTGGATGCGATAAGATTACCCTGGTTGTCTCGGGCCAGCAAACCTAGTCCAACTGGGCCATCCTTAGGGAGAGAGGCATCTACATTGATCTTAATAGTTCCTTCTGGTGGGGGGCACCAATGTTGGGAATGAGGAGAGGGGGTGGAAATTCTTTGCTGCTCAGGGTGGTTCTGCCAAACCGCAATCCATGATGATTCCCGGTCAATCCAAAATCTGGGGGGCCTCCGAAAAAGATTGAAAATGGCCTCGTTTCGCCTATCCCAGATAATCCAAGTCAGAATGGTGAGCTCTTATAGCACTCCAATGCATTGGGTAAATTATAGTATCATGATACGTCATGTTAAATGGGTGTTGAATCATTCTAATTCAAGTGAAATGAGGTTTTACTCATGCTTCATGTGCAATAAGGGTTTACTCAAGCTCCATGTGCAATGATCCTTGGCTCATGCTAATTCCATGTTAAGTGTTGTTGCCACATTTCCATGTTATCATTATCATGCTTTATCATTTTTTATGTTCATGTTTCTATTGTGCTCCATTGATATTACTATTGTCTAACATGTATTGTATTCCTCATGTTATTCCATGTTTATTCCCTTACTAGGCTTTATATCTCACCCTTTTCTTATTCATGTCCTCAGGTTATCCCATGCAATGCTAAGTGCAAGGGAATGTAGTGGTCATGTAAAGGAAGTTTTCAAGAAAAATATTGTGTGTTTTATAATCTAAGATATTATGTAATTTTCCTAACCCCCAAAGACACTAGACCTCTTGATCTTTTATGTTTTATCAAGTGAATATTTTATGTAATAAATCAGTTTTAAGTGTGTAATAAAAAGCATGGTTGTTATTGTTGGAATCAGAGGATAGGTTTAGTTATTTTTTGGGATTAGGATTAGAAACCCCTAGTGAATACTTAGAGACAAGAATAATTATAATAAAAGCATCCCTAAGTTTTGGTGAGTATTGAGTAAGTGGTTTATTAAGAAAGTAAATCCCTGTCTAGATAGGAGTAGGTAGAGGCTGCTCTAGCGCAGATGTATCCTAGGGGTAAAACCTGAAAACACAACTTTGAGATTGACTAGAACAGGAACTGGTGCACGATAGTGGGCCTTGATGAACTCTTGGTTACAATACTCCCGGGGTATATACTTTGGTAAATTCACAAGCTAAGTATGAACCTTTATTAAGGGAATGAAAAAAATGCCCTTAAGAATATATGTTAGAAAGTAGATCATGAATAGCATAGATTGAAGCCTACGGATTCATATGTTAAGGAAATAAACGTTTAGTAATTAGTTTTTTCCTTGGATTTCCCTTTATGTGTTGCCCCTAACTTTCCTTTTATTCCAGCCAATGGGTAGTAATAGGAGGACTCGGGCTAACAACCGATGTGAAGACCAATGTGATGACTGTTCTAATGAGATGCCCAATCTAATGGGAGTGGGAATCGGGAAATTTGTCATGATTATCTCTTATTTAACCTAAGATTTGAATAGAAACATGGTTCAAGAGGAACATTCAACCCCCCCCCCCCCCCCCCAAGAAAGAACAAGTCACTATCGAGAGCTTCATGAGACAAAGGCCTCCTACTTTTAATGGATCATTTGATCCCTCAATCATCGAACAATGGATCAACTTCATTGGAAAGATCTTATTTATCCTTCAATGTTCTGAACAAGAGAAGGTTCTCCTAGATTCTTATTATTTGGAGGGTGAAGTTGATCAATGGTGGACGTTGATAAAAAATATGAAGCCTAAGGAGGATATCGAGGCATTGGAATAGAAGGATTTCCGGAAGATGTTTTTTAATAAATATTTTCCACGCACCCTCCGGCTTAAGATAAAAAGGAACTTCCTTTACCTCATGAAAAAATACAATGAATCTGTCATATTTTATGAGGAAAACTTCACAAGTCCGGCATAATACGCCTCCAGATTTGTCGTTACCCCTGAATTCAAGGTTAACCGCTTCTTTGGGGGGCTGAAACCTAGCCTACAGAAAGCGTCGGCGATCCGTGACTTCGAAAGATATGAGGAAATTTTCTAATGTGCCCTCAAGGTCAAAATAGAGATCGTAGAATATCAAGGGTATCATGGGGATAAGAAGCGTAAGGTGGACTTCAGTGTTGGTGGTCCGATGGATAAATCCAAATGTTCTAAGAAGATCCATCACCCCACTTTCCCAAGGTGTGGAAAGAAGTACCCCAGAAATTTCCTGAAGGGGGTGAGGAAATGCTTTAGGAATGGAAGATAAAGGCACCTAGCTGTTAACTTCCAATAAGAAAAATCCATGGCTACAATAGAGAAGAGGAATGCTCCATTAGAACCTCAATGTGTTGTTCATTGCTACAACTACAAAGTACCAGGGAATCTTGGAAATTAGTTCCCTAAGCCAAGGTTTTTCAGAGGCAACCAACAACCTCCAAGGTAGCAAGGGAGAGCTTTGGCTATCACTACTTCCAAAGTGAACCCCGAAAATGAAGTGGTGATAGGTATGCTATTTATTCATTCAAAAATAACAAACATACTTTTTGATTCAGTTTCTATGAATTCTTTTATATCCCAAAAGTTTAGTAGAACAATCCCAACACCACCACAAATCATGGAAGTAAATATGTCGGTTAGTATGTAAAATGGGGAAATCATTGCATCCCATGAATACAACTCCTCCCCTGTCATAATCTGTGGATTTAATTTCCCAGCGAACTTCTTCATACACCCTCTGGTGGAATTTGATGCAATTATTTGCATAGATAGGCTTTCCTTATATAGATCCAACATAAATTTCTATGAGAAAGAAATCACTCTCCATGTGGAGAATCGACCCCCGATTTTATACAAGTGTATGGAGGAAGATGAATCTTTTTTAGCTCCATCATCTCAAGCGTGGATATTACTGCCCTATGACCATGCGTATCTGGCTCAGATGATTGATTCTAAGGAGGAAACCATTCTTAAAGACATGTCGATTGTGAGGGAATTCGTTAAAGTGTTTCCCAAGTAATTTCTTGGTCTTCCTCCTAGAAAAGATGTGAATTCTAAATCGATCTTATACCTGGGGTGTTTCCAATATCCAGGACTCCATAGAGAATGGCTTTGGTGGAGCTTGAGGAGCTGAAGAAACAACTACAGAAGAATCTGGATAAAGGGTTTATACGCCCAAGTGCTTCACCATGGGGTGCACCAGTCCTCTTCGTTAAGAAGAAAGATGGGTCAATGCACCTTTGCATCGATTATCGTGAGCTTAACAAAATCACGATAAAGAACAATTATCCTCTCCCACAAATCGATTACTTGTTTGATCAGCTGCATGGAGCACAATACTTCTCCAATGTGGATTTGCGGTTGGGATATTATCAAGAAAGGGTGAAGAATAAATATATCCCAAAGACTACTTTTCATACAACATACGGGAAATGTGAATTCATAGTAATGCCTTTTGGACTCACTAATGCTTCCGCAATTTTCATGGACTTGATGAATAGAGTGTTTAGGGATTACCTCAAAAAAATTTGGTAGTCTTTATAGATGATATTCTGATATACTCCAAAACCAAGGATTATCATCAGGAGCATCTAAGAACTATTCAAGAGACCTTGAGGAAGGAAAATATCTATGCAAAGTACAGCAAGTCGGAGTTCTGGTTGAAGGAGGAATCATTCTTGGGCTATATCATCGCAAGCAATGGGATATCTTTGGATCCCTCCAAAACAGATGCAATTGAGGGATGGATGAGGCCAACATCGGTAACAGATATTCATAGCTTCTTGGGGTTAACTAGATATTATCGATGATTTGTGATAAATTTCTCATGATTGTCCAACCCTCTTGCCAAGATAACTTGGAAGGAAGTAAAGTTTGCTTGGAGTGATGAATGTGAAGAAAGATTCAAGGAGTTAAAAATGAGGCTTATCACTGCGGTCGTGCTCACTTTACCCACAACTGGAAAACTGTTTGTGGTATTTAGTGATGCTTCAAAGAACTTCTTAGGTTGTGTGTTGATGAAAAATGAAAAATTCATTGTCTATGCTTCAAGGAAATCTAATGTTCATGAGAAGAATTTTCCAACACATGATTTGGAGTTGGCTGTGGTGATCTTCTCTTTAAAAATTTGGCGGCATTATCTATTTGGGGAGAAGTGTGAAATATATATGGACCACAAAATCCTCAAGTATATATTCACACAGAAAGAGTTGAACATGCACCAACAAAGATGGTTAGAGGTAATCAAAACTATGACTGCTCAATCCATTACCACCCTGGGAAAGCGAACAAGGTAGCAGATTCTCTAAGTAGAAAATACCCAAAAATACTATCATTGATGAGAATTGATAAGGACCCAATATTCTTAGATTTTATGAATATGGACATGGGAATCATAAATAAGGGAACATCATCAATCCTTTCACAAATGATTTCTAAACCATCTCTTTTGGAAAGGTTAAAGGATCCTCAAAAGGATGGTGTGGGAATTTAGAAGAGATTGGAAGCTATCAAAAAATTGAAATCCTTGGAGTTAAATGTTAATGAAGAAGGAATTGTGAGATTTGGGAAATGACTATTTGTTCCATCAAGTCTAGAGTTGAAGAAGGAACTTTTAGATGATTCGCATAGTTCAAATTTCTCTATTCACCCAGGAAACACAAAGATGTATCGAGATATCTGAGAGAATTATTGGTGGGATAATATGAAGAAGGATATTCATGAGTATATATCAAAGTGCCTGGTGTGTTAGCAAGTGAAGACAGAGAAGCAAAAGTCTAAGGGGATGATGCAACCATTTCCCATACCCTCATGGAAATAGGAGAACATCACCATGGACTTTGTCACCGAACATACAAAGATATACAAAGGAAACAATGCAACCTGGGTTTTTGTGGATCATCTTACAAAGTTTTCACACTTCATTGAAATTTAGGAGGATTTCTCATTGGATCAGTTGGCACGAATATATATCAGGGAAGTGGTAAGGCTGCATGCAGTACCACTATCTATTTTACCCGATCGAGATCCAAGATTCACCGCTTTGTTTTGGAAGAGTCTTCAACATGCTCTGAATACTGAACTAAAATTCAGTATGGCCTATCATCCTCAAACTGATGGTTAATCTGAGTGAACTATTCATACACTAGAGGATATGTTAAGATCATGTTCTATGGACTTCAAAGGAGGGTGGGACCAATATCTTCCACTAGTTGAATTATCCTATAATAATAGTTTCAACTCGAGCATCTGAATGGCATCTTATGAAGCCCTGTATGAGAAGAGGTTCATAACACTAGCATGTTGGGATGAAGTTAGTGAACGTAAGCTGCTAGGACCATAAATGGTCGAAGAAATAGTTGAGAAGTTGAAAACCATTCAGCAGTATATCAAGGCAGCCCAAATTCGATAAAAGATTTATGTAGATAACCATCGACAAGACCTTGAGTTTAAAGTTGGAGACATGGTATATCTACGCATATATCCATGGAAGAAGGTTATGAGGTTTGGAAAGAAAGGGAGGTTAATTCCTAGGTACATCGGCCCCTTCAAGATTCTGGATTGCGTTGGGGCAGTGGCCTATCGAATAGCACTTCCATCTACCATGGCCAAAGTACATGATGTATTTCATATATCCCTCTAAAGTAAGTACATACCAGACCATTCATATGTACTCTCTTCAGAGGTAGTACAACTAGAGGATGATCTTTCTTACGAGAAGTAACCAGTGAAGATCTTATATCATAGAGATAAAGTTCTACGAAATAAGACAATTCCCTCATCAAGGTGTTGTGGTGAAACCACAAGTTTGAAAAAGCGACATTGGAATCGGAGGAAGTGAGGAAGCAGAGTTACTCAGATCTATTTTACTGTGGGAAAAGGAAATTTTGAGGGGAAATTTCTTAAGGGGGGAAGATTGTAACGACCCAAACTTTCATTAATGAAAATTCCTCTTATTCTAATTAAATGTCTTATTATGGTTATATAAAATACGAACTTCAATGGTTTTATGTTTCTGGATTTTAAAATACCATTATGAATTATGACCGTTGCTAATATAGTCGTTGAACCGTGATCACATTATTAGTATAAATATAGGGCTTTAACAAATCCAATTTACACAGATAAAGGAAGCGATGGCCACATCCAGTAGACTTGACCTGTACGAATCCCATTTGTCGTAGGTCGGAAAGGAGGTGGTGTCATTGGGCTTCTCTCTTGACCAAGACCAAGTCAATCTTGAACACGTTAGGCCTGAGTAGAACTGACTATGAGAGAATTGGATGTTAATAAAGATTACCATCCAAGCTACCCCAAGAGTCTGTCACCATCACACACCTTACCCTTCAGTCTTATGAGGGTGTTATAATGGGTTATGTAACAAGACCCTAGAACTATGACAATGTACATTATTTTTGTATAAATAATGTACATTCATTTTATTATTGTTATATTGTAAATAGTTTTTAAAGCACAAATAGTATTTTTAGTTAATATTCAACTAAGAAATCTATTTTGATGAATTAATGGATTTTCGAAATTAAATAATATTTTAATAAAATATTATTATTAAATTAATTTTTATTAAATATAAATTATCATATAATTTTATAAATGCAATCATAATTTTTATTAAGGTTTGAAAGATATTTTTGTCCAAACCCATGAATTTTCGATAAATGTCGGTTTTTATTTTAAAAGTAAAAATTCACAAATTTAGAAAATTATTTAGATAAAATGAATATTATTTTTGGAATCAGGATGTAGAAATTATCCAATGGTAAATTTTTCATAATTTTATGAGACAGACGAATTTTTGGGTAAAAATTAAATACCGTTTAAATATATAATGTTTTTTATGACATCATAATGACCCGATAGTGATTTAATAAAATAATAAAAATATTATGTTCGGACAATATATATTTTACCTTTAAAATATTCTGATTTTAGATTTTATTTATTTATTTTAGAAAGCTTTAGTGGACCCTTTAAGGCTTATAAAACATTTGGTCATTTTAAATTGTTTTCCTTGAGAGTGTGACTCACCTCCACATAAGAAACCCTATTATTTTAAGAAGTTCATCATTTATACTTTTAAAATATTGTTTTCCACTCCCCTTTGGCAAAACCATGGGCAAAACCATGGGCTGGTTTGTGGTTTTTATTAGTTTAATGTGAGATGTCCCAAACCTAAATCATACAGAATTCCCTCTCATTTCTTATATAACCCCACCCAATCTCCCACTTCCTCTTCACTCAAAGCCTTTTGAGTTTGACAAACCCCTTCCCTCCTCTATCTAGAATCCTCCCAAGGTTCCCCAAGCTCTCAATAAGCCTCTCTAAAGCCTCTCCTAAGCCTTTGGGATCACACTTCCAAGTAAGGGATTTCTTCCTTTCTCATTTTGTCCAATTTTCTTTAAGTTTTTATGCCCTTTTGTTTTCAATTAAAAATGTTGGGGTATGATTTCTTACCTTACCCATACTTCCCTCTTTATGTTTGGATAATGGGAGACCCCTTTATCTCTCATTAATTCCTCACATGTACACTCGTTACCTTGCTGAAATTCCCTGAGGGATTTCTCTCTCCTCTTTTACATCCAAGTAATTCTTTTGTATTATGAATCTAAATCCCATTATGTTTATTGGGACATGTATATATATGACCCAATTACTTTATATTTCATGTACATATGATTATACACCATTTTCTCTCTCATCAACCATTTTCATGAATCCTTATGTCACATCGTTATGCTGCCGAAATTGCACCGCGTTTTTCCAAGCCAAGATCATTGTGTAGTGAATACCACACCTATGTCTCTATCAAAGGTATTCACCTTTATGAACATATACATATTGACTAGTACTTTCATGTATTTATTCCACATTACTTAATCATGGAATAACTTATGATGTTGATTGATTCCATGTTATATGATCCATGTGGCACACTTATGCGTGAAATGAAATATTTAAGAAGGGTGCACCCTGATAGCGCTCCAATGAATTAGGTAAAGTTTAGTATCATGATACATCATGTGAAATGGGTGTTTACTCATTCTAATTGAAGTGCAATGAGTTTTTACTCATGATTCATGTGCAATGAGGGTTTACTCATGATCCATGTTCAATGATCCTTGGATCATGCTAATTCCTTGTTAAGTGTTGTTGCCACATTTCCATGTTATGATTATCATGCTTTATCATGCCTTTATGTTCATGTTTCTCTTGTGATCCATTGATATTACTATTTTCTAACATGTATTGTATTCCTCATGTTATTCCATGTCTATTCCCTTACTAGGCTTTATATCTCACCATTTTCTTATGAATGTCCTCAGGTTATCCCATGCAATGATAAGTACGAGGGAATGTAGTGGTCATGTAAAGGAATTTTTCAATAAAGATGTTGTGTGTTTTTTGTTCTAAGATGTTATGTAATGTTCATAATCCCCAAAGACACTAGACCTCTAGATCTTCTATGTTGTATCATGTGAAGATTTTATTTAATAAATCAGGTTTTAGTGTCTAATAAAAAGTAGTGTTGTTATAGAGGTGATACCACTAAATATGTGACACATGAAAAATTTCATGCATAGCATTATACCTCTATGGAAGAGATAATCGATATTCCACTGTCCTGATTCTCTACAACCTATAAAGGTCCAGGAAACCTGGGTTCCAACTTCCCCTATCTCTGAATCCTATGGTGACCCAATCTAAGAGACACCTGAAAGAACACACGATCACCCACTATAAACTCTAGTGTTTTCCAATGTCTATCAACATATTACTTCTTCCTAATATGATCTATATCTATATGTTTTCTAATAATCTAAACCTTCTTTTATGTCCCCTGCATGAGAATCGGTCCCAAAAACTCTAACTCACCTACCTCCATACAACATAGAGGTGATTTTCATGGCCTTCCATAAAGATCCTCATATAGTGCCATCTTTATAGTTTCCTGATAACTGTTTTTATAGGAAAACTACAAAAGTTCTAGGTACTTATCCCAAGACCAAATAAAGTATAGAACACATGATTGTAGAATATCCCCAAGTAAATGTATCATATGTTTTGACAACCTATGTATTTGTGGGTGGAAATCCATACTCAGAAATACCGGTGTAGCAAGTGCCTTCTACAAACCTTTCTAGAAGAGTGGAGTGAAACATGGGTTACAGTCTGAAATTATACTCCATGGAACCCCATGCAGAAAAAATATCTCCCGAACATACATGTCTGACAACTAATCCATTGAGAAAGTCTCCAATATAAAAAATAAGTGTGAAACTTTCTTCAGTCGGTCCACAACCACCCAAATAGTGTTATTATTCTCAGAAATCCTTGGGAGACCCACCATAAATTCTATAGTAACATTATCCCACTTTTATTACAAAATGTTCAACAACTATAATAAACCACCAAGTCTTTGATGCTTGTTATTCACCTATTTATGGGTGTAGCATTGTTTCATGAACCCTAAATTTTTTTTTCATTCTCGACCACCAATACTATTGATGTAGTTCATGATACATTTTGGTCAAACCCAGATGCACCGACCACTTCAAGGCATGAAATTCACATATCAAATCCTCTCACATACTCATAGCCACAACTACATAGCCCCAAACATAGATGATCTCATCTTGGTCTATAGTTCAATCGGAAGGTGACTCCCCACCTTTAAGGATTTCTCTCAAGGAAAACACTACGGATCTTCATAATTCTTTTCCCTAATCTGAATCAAAAGAGTAAACTATACTAAAACTTATTTGATTGTTATGTGTTCCTAGACCTCCTGAACCACAACATGCATCTCATCCAACAAATTCATCATCTTCCACTTAGAGTTAGACTCCTGAACTTCTTGAGTTTGAGTCTTCCTACTCAAAGCGTCAAAAACATTGTTTCCTTTCCCTAACGTATATGGTAGCTGAAAATCAAATTAAATCATATACTCAACCCATCTACACTACCTGAGATTCAAATAACATTGTTGAAAGATATTATTTAACATCTTGTGATCAGTATGCACAATAAATTTTTCACTTAAAAGATAATGCCACCAACAATTTGAGGAATAAAGAATTGTAGCTAACTCAAGGTCATGTGTAAGGAAATTCCATTCATGTGGCCTCAACTATCATGAGCCATACACCACAACTCGATCACCCAGTATCAACACTTCTCCAATCCCCACTCCTGGATCATCACAAAACACCGTATACACTTTCCCCGAATCGGGTAGGATCAAGATTGGTGTGGTAGTAAAATTCTTCTTCAACTCCTAGAAAGTATTCTCACATGATTCAGACCATTAAAAATGTATCCCTTTCTTGGTTAATCCTAAAAGTGGTTCTTTCTAGTTGGAAAATTCTTGGATGAACCTTTGATAATATCCTACTAAACCCAAAAAACTATGGATATCAAAAACATTCTTGATCTTCTCCCATGAAGCAATTGATTGAACTTTCTCTAGGCCCACTAACATGCCCTCCTCCAAGATGATGTGACCCCAAAAATGTACCAGATCGATCTAGAATTAGAAATTAGATATTTTTTTGTATATAAGATGCTCTCTAAGTGTACTTGATATGAATTAAAGAAGTTGGGAATGATCATCAAGATTCTTTGAGTATACCAATATTTCATCCACAAAAACAACCCCAAACTGATCTAGGTACGGGTGGAAGATTTAGTCCATCAAGGACACAAACATTGTCGAAGAGTTCGTTAGCCCAAATGGCATCACAAAGAACTCATAAAGAACATACCTATTTCTTAAAGTAGTGTGAGGTATATCAGAAGGTTGAACTATCAACTAATGATAACCTAATATCAATTCAATCATTGAGAAGACACAAGCTCCTCTCAATCGGTCAAAGAGAGCACTGATACACCGAAGAGGATACCAGTTCTTAACAATTATCCAGTTCAACATCAAGTAATCTACATATAAGAAAAAAGTCTCATAATCCTTATTTTAAAAAAACTAAAGAACCCCAAGGCGACGTACTCAGATAGATAAATACCTTATCCATAAAATCATTCATCTGAGTCTTAATCTCCTGAAGCTCTATTGGTTCCATTCTGTATGGTTGAATAGAAACTAACTTATCCCCTAGAATGAGATCAATTTTAAATTCTAAATCTCTATAATTTGTCTGCCTTGATAAGTCCTCATGAAACATGTCTTATAAACTATCCAATATGGGTGGAAATACATCATGATTTATACCTCCATTTTCCAACAACATACTAGAAACCTAGGCGATGAGCTCCCCCAGTTGTTGATGAATTTTTCCTGCATGGTCCGCCTTGATATCCCACTCTTCACATTGAATATAATTTAAACCTCATGAGACATAAAATTCACTCTCCTTCAATAACAATCAATGTGGTCTAAGTACACCACTAACTAGTTTATACCCATTATCAATTCAAATCCTATCATATCCAGAATGTAAATATCCTAGGGAAAACGATACTTCACAACCTTAAGAGAATACCCTTTGCACAAAAAATTATCTCTTAACCATACCCCTAAACTTTTATCAATTTTCACAACTCCACTCAAAAACTATCTTTCTAGAATCAACCTATTCACAAGTTGTGTAGATTTAAAATAATGAGAGGCACCAGTTTCAAATAAGGCACTAATAAGTATGGAAGATACAAGAATAGTACCTCTTTTTTCAATGGTCCAGTCTTGATATCCACCAATGTAGGATAAAATACATGCAACTGTCATTCCCCTCTTCCTTGTAATGTATTCTGAGTCCCCTAAGATGCACCACTATGCTGATGAGGGTGCTCTTTACCAGAAGCACCACATCCACTGCCTCTACCTCCATAGGTAGTAGAAATTCACATTCCAAACTAATATGGGGTTGAAGACCCTCTTCCCATACTCTGGTTCTGCCAAGATTCCCCACAATTACCCATCTGTTGTGGGTTCCTACCGAACCTCTATAGATGTCCCATCCTAATGAAATCTCAGAACTCTATTGGTGGTCATGCACAATGCATACAAAATTGACCCAGACTACTACAATGGTGGAAGAGAACTCTATTAAGATCCTAAGTAACTGATCCTTCCCCCAATCCACTCTATTTTCCACTTCACTATTTGAAATTCCCAAAGATACACTTCCTACTCTCAAAATACATACTACTTGATCATCTAGCCAAAATCGCATGTCCTCTACTAGAATATTCCTTTAGTTTCTCCTCAGATATGAGAGCCTGGTCTACTACCTCATCAAACTTCATAAACCAAAATATGTTAACCTGGGACTTAATCTCATATTTAATATTATCCAAAAAATGCCTTTTTGTAGTTGTCTCATCCCCTTCTGGCACTATAGAAAATAAAATAAAGTCATTAAAGTGACCAACATAGTTCATCGTAGACGTACTCCCCTGGTTCATCCTCATAAACTCATTTTCCCTCTCTTATCTCAGCATCTCTAGATAAAAGTTCTCTAGGGACTACTCTTGGAAGTCCTTCCATACCATCATTTCTAGCTATCCATCCCAAACCTGAATGTCTCACTATCTAATTATTTATCCTTTCAACGTATAATATTCCAACTTGACTCCCTTCTTAGCAGGAGTCTCCAAGTGATCAAGAATATTCTAGATAGACTCAATCTAGAACTCACCTACCTCATATCCACCCTCTCTAGTGAAATTTAGAGGGTTATACAATTAAAATTACCATGTCAACTTACACATACTTTCACAACCATCCATGAGTTAATTTCAATAAAATTCATAAAACAAGAAAAGTTCTCAAGGAATTTCTCTCCAGCTTCCTCACCTAGAACTCTCAGAGCCTCTGGTTCCACTAATGGAGGCACATTTCCAGCCATGTCCTCATGTCACCCTATAAACAAGATTATTCATAGAGTCATATATCTACAATGAAAAACACAAATATTAGGACACATATCACAACATTTTCACAATTATGGGGAATCACAAAAATCCATAACAATTCATCCGCAAAACCCTACCACGCATTCAAAACTAACACATTATCACTACTCTTAACCATCCAACATCTAGATCATGGTTAAAAAAGGGAAAAAACATTCTTATAACTCAATATTCTCATTAGACACCCAATTATTCACCATTTTACATCATTTTACAACTTTCAATATCATATTAGGCACCTTTTTTAGTTTAATTACAAAAGCAAAGAAAACATTTCAATTTAACAAGTTACCCAGAACCTATTTTCCCTTGTGTGCCTACAAATTATGAATGTGAAAAAAATCCCTGAGTTCCTATAATGATACATGAATACTCAACTCTCATTCTATATCGGGACATGAGTCAAATCTCATAATGTCTTAGAAAAAATAATCACATTACACAATATGTGCATCAATCGAGGTGAAATAACATTCAACTATGGCATAAAACATAAATAAAATCAATCCCACCCTGGGTACTTAGTTTTAATCCCATACATGGGTTAGCTACTCCCATGCATAGGATCTTGACCATGTCCTAACTCATCCTAATCTCATGTCTACTTTTCCCAAAGAATAATACAAATTAAAATAAAACCAAACATCCTTTGATACAACTTTGTTACTTCCCAACCCGGGTGCCACATACCGGTACCCCGAGATGGTCGGTTACATGACCTCAGGTGTGCCTCCCCAAACAACAGAGGGTGTTGACTACAAGCAAGGGTCTAATATATAAAACATGGGGAGAATATACCTTCTTTATCAAAGTACCACAATAGTAAAAATAACCCTTAAATAACCAAATGATGATAACCAATAAATAGGATAATGTCATAACCAAAACAAACTAGTAATACATAAAGAATTAGAACGAAAGAAAATATCTAAAACTAAAACAATAGATATGCCATGCCAAATATATATCCTGTGTCAAATTAAAAACCCAAAATATAGACACGAACAAATCCTAAGAGGTTAGTGACACTATTTATGGTTCTCTCATCCATGATCCATCCCAAATTATCCATCTAACATAGGTACTTTTCCTTTATCTAGTCTTGAAAACATGATGTCTATTTGGGTACCAATCAGGCTGCTCGAGTAGGGTATGAGTATAAATCAATAGAACACAACAAACAATATCTAAATCAATATCATGTCAACAATAGTGTATGTAGTTGTGTAAATAATAAATTCCAACCAATAAGGTAAATAGTTTACATATTCAATTATTCTTTATTTAACAGTATAATTTTTTTGGGCTCACGATGACACCCATACCATCAACACCTGCCTCATCCCATTCCGTAGTCTGACCCATATCACATAGGAAAACAGATTTCATTATAAAATAATGAAGTTCATTATCCATTTAATTAAATTTCATAACATGAACATTTGGAACCATAGTCCAATTCCAATCTCATGGGAATTGAACGTCAAATCTAGAACCCCATGGGTATTTGGAGAATCATTCCCTATCCTACACTCCATGGGCATTTAGAGCATCAGTCCATGTCCCACACAATAATATTCACATTCATGCATTTGGGACTAGAACTTCATGGGTAGGTCCTCATGGGTATTTGGAGCATCAGTCAATGTCTCATGCCCCATTTCTCAATCCTTCAAATTTATCACTCATATCACATTTAACAAGGTTAATAAACATTAACCATATAATCAACATTTCACATCATGATACACCATTTCAATTACAAATCAATCCTAATTATTTACGTTAATCACATGGAATAATATAAACAATTAACCATTAAAACATCTATCAACATTTGATCCAATTCCATTAACTCTTCGAGGTTATTCCAAACACCCCTCAATTCCCATTATCAACCAATTAAATATTCCATAAATTAATCAATTACACAATCCCATTATCCCATCAATTTCATGGTCACAATTCACCCAATTTCAATTACTCCAAGTTTAACCCAATTCTTTATCACATAGTAACTCAATTTAATCAATCCAATATCTAATGCAATTTCCCAATAATGGAAATTAAAATATCACAATTACATACATGTAACTAAATCAAGACTATGATATTTCAAATTTTGACCACCTACCTCATGATTTTTGATAGATGCTCGCTAATATAAATCCCCATATTGAAGTAGAATGTTCAATTGCACAATGAAGAATCAGATCTAGATATGAAACTATGATCCATGATCAAACAGATTATATCCAATAAAACCTATATCTAAACCCTCCACAAATGTTGTAAAATCCCTTTAAAACATGAGAGAAATATAAGAGGGAGGGAGGAAACCCATCGGGATGAGAATATCTTACCACGAGAGGTTTATATTCTTCAATACGGTCTTATATTTGATAAGAACATAGTTTATAAGTCCTTTGAATCCATTAGGGAGGCTCCAAAATTGAATGATGGATGTTAGGGTCGAGTGGGGTCAAATCAGGGTTAAAACCAGGGGGTTTTGGATTTTTAAAATAACTTTTTGGGATATTAATTTCCATGTGCATGATTTCCTCAGCTGGGTTTCATGGTTTTCTAAACTATTCACCCAAACCATGTGCCTCACTTAGGGGTCACATGGTTCCTACTAAGAGGGAACATGGTTTTCCAAACTGTGTGACAATTGTTCATTCCTCCTATTTTTGGAGTTTCATGGTTTTCTAGGGCAGGGCACATAGTTTGGGAAAAACTTGTGCCAACCATTCACTACCCAGAACCACTAAAAAATATCCAAATTCTACCAAAATATCCCAAAAGTAAACTCTAAAAAAAGATATACCAAAATGAAGGTAAACTAGTGTCTAAAAACAAGCTCAATACATCTCCAAAAATGGTCAGGATCTTACACAATTATAGGGATCAACAAATAAATAATTTAATTGAAATAAAATTTTCATCACAAATACAAGGTAAAACACTATATTGTAGAAATTTTAAATATTGTTTTTTAAAATTACATTACCATGTATAATTTATAACAAAAATTCAAAAACATCAATGTTCAATTATCTTTTTCTCTTGACACCCTCTCAAAAGGGCCTAATCATGCTATCATTTGTCGAACAAACCACCCCGATTGGAGAAAAATAATTCACCTATATAAGAAAACAATTATGATATTAATACTATAAGTAAATAAATTAAACATAAATATTAAACAATACATTAATAAAATTTCACTTTTAAATTGAAACCACACATTTTGAGTCATACTGGTCACACCATGTATTAGATTGAGGTGCGACTAATTCCTACATGTCACAAATGATATATTGATCATCTTCCTAAAGTATCAAAAAAAATATGAATGTGTTTTCTTGGTTTTGAGTATGTTATATGTGTTTTGAACTAAAATATAAAATTTAAACTAAAAAAATATACATCAATTCATATCGGTCGTGTCGTGTATTGGATGGAGATGTGGTTGGTTCTTACATGTCAAGAATAACTTATGGATATTTTTTATAATTTATGAAAACAATCTGAATGTGTTTTCTTGATTTTCAGTATATGGTGTTTGTTTTTAACTAAACTAACAATTTTAAATAATAACACACACTTCGAGTCATACCAATCACACTGTGGGTCAGACTGATCTGAGGGTGATTTATACACATCAAAAATTAATTAAGTATCGCTATAAAAAATTATCAAGACAATATGAGTGTGTTTTCTTGGTTTCCAGGGAGTGAAACACATTTTTAACTAAAATTTTATTTTTAAACTGAAAACACACACGTTGAGTCATATCGATCACACCATGTATCAGATTGTGGTGAGGAGGATTCTTATATGTCACAAATGACTTATAGATCATTATCCTAAGGTGTCAAAACAATATAAATGAGTTTTTTTACTTTTGATTATGTGATGTGTGTTTTGAAATAAAATGTCAATTTTAAATTGAAAACATGCATTTCATTTTATACCGGTCACACTGTGTATCTGATTAAGGTGTGGCCAATTCTTATACATCACAAATGGCTTATGGATAATTGTCCTAAATTATCAAAATAACCTGAATTCATTTTCTCAGTTTTGAGTATTTCACTTGTGTTTTGAAGTAAAATGTCTATTTTAAACTAAAAACACACACTTGAAGTCATGCTAGGCACATCATGTATCAATTTTAAGAGATATTCTTCTTTCAAGGCTTTCTAGAATTGAAAAAATATTTCTATCTCTTCTGAAAGTCTAATCTGTAATACTTCCCCTACCTATCACACCCTCCCCAGGCTCCTATCAGTGACTCTATAAGACAACACTTCACTTTATTACATATTAATTCATGATTTATTACATAAGAGTGCACATAATACAACCAAAAAAATATTGATAAATCTTGTGTATTTTAGAATTAGGTACATTACATAAAAAACATAAAATAGGGAATACATCATCTGTATTAAAAAATTCCTCAACATGCTTATATTATTCCTTATTACTTAAAAATTCATGGGATAACATGGGGACATACATAAGAAAGGGTTGAGATATAAAGCCTAGTAAGATAATAAACATGGCATAACATGAAAAAATTAATTCATGTTAGAAAATAGGCATGTCAAGGAGACATAAAATGGGTGATAATCATAAACAAGAACAATGAGGAATGATATAACATGATAATCATAAAGGCAACATGGTAAATGTGGCAACAAATTAAAACACTTCATCATAAAATAAGTTCAAGGATAACTGTTAGGAATTCATGAAGGAAAAAGTCTCATGGTGGATTTGGTTAACTTCATAACCCCTTTAATGACGTATCAGGAGGCTAAAACATTACCCAATTCATTGGAGTTCTATATAATTTCATGTGCACCTGTCACTTTCATTTCTTTCTCATACTTAAGTGTTCTATGTAGATCATAAAACATGGAATCATTTATCGATACATTTTATTACACGATTAGTGTAGATTACATACATGTAATAACCCAATAAAATAATTATTAGTTCATGAATTTTACCACCCTTGATAGGAAATGGTTATGGGTATTCACTTCAAAATTGTTTTTCATGGAAACTCATGGTGAAATTTTTGCAGCATAATGGGGATGTATAAATGTTCAAGGAAGGGATTAATAAGAGTGAAAGAGGTATCTCATCATTTAGAAGTAAAATGGGCAGTTATGGGGATATAGAACAACACATCCCAACATTATAAAATTGAGATAAAAGACATAAGATAATGAAGATACTTTAATAAAAATGAGAAGAAGCGGATCCCTTACTAAATTTCATCATTGTAACGAGTGTACATAAAGTTTAATAGGAGGGATTAATGAGATTTAATGGGGTATATAATCATTTAAAAACCACATGGTTAGTAAGGTGGATATGTAATAACATATCCCAACATTAGGAATTGGAAACAAAGGGCATAAAATAAAGAAGATGCTTGAATTGAAAAGAGAAGAGATAAGTCTCTTACCTTGATAGTGTGATTCTATATGATTGGGAGGATCTTATTGAGAGATTGTGGCACCTTGGGAGGAATATAAAGATGGTATGGTAGAGAAAATACGTGATATAAGGTTTTTGAGTGAAGATAAATGGGTTCTTGTGTGGGTTTATATAATAAATGATTGGAGAATTATTTAATATTTCTCAAACTTAGGTTTTGGAAACTATATAATAAAGTAATAAAACAAAATAAGCATCCCATGGTTTCTAAAAAATTGGTTTTTTCATTATTTTATAATTCCAAGTGCTTAACTTATTAAAATAATATCCTTTGTGATGTGGAAGTGAGTCATGATTGTAAAAAATGACTTTAAAACCATAAAATATATTATAGATTTTGGAGGATTCATAAAAGCTTTGTAAAATTAATAAAATAAATTTAAAATTATATTATTTTAAAGTTTAAATATAAATTTGGTCATGGATACCATTTATATTATTTATTAGATCATTTTTTTGTCATTAGGATGTCATAATACCAACCATATATTTATACCATATCAAAATTTTACCAGAAAATTCAGTTGTCTCATAAAATTATGAAAAATTAACCATTGGATAAATTTCTATGATGATTCCAAATATAATATTTATTTTTTCATAATAATTTTATAGATATATAAATTATCACTTTTAAAATATAATTGATATTTATTGATAAATTCTAGGTTTTGACAATAATAATTTTCAAACCATTGTCAAAATTACATTTGATATCATAAAAATTATATCATCCATTAAATTTATCAATAATAATTTAATAATAATATTTTATTAAGATAAAAGTTATTTCAAAAATATATTAATTCATAAAAATTAATATCTTAATTGAAATTTTATATTTCTTAAAAATAAATTTTGTGTTTTATTGTATCGAGATATATATTTTTTCAAGCTGATTACTTAATAATTTATAAATTAAAAAAAATATAATAATAATTTAAATAAAAAAAATATAAATATTCATACTATTATGGTTACTTGTTTTCTAATCTTTTTTAAGTTATTTCTTACCCTTAATTAACCTATTTTCCTATTAACGTAGTAATTAATATTTACTATAGTTACTATTCAAATTGTTCAGAAATTTAGTTAAAATTATTAACTAATATAAATTATTATGATTAAAAATATGGTATCCATTTTATAAAATTAATTCACATAGGTGGAATAATTTAATTTACTATAACACCTGCAATCATGATGGAAGTAGTTTTTTAAAAAATCCATTTTTCATGGAAAATATTATTTCACTCAAACTATATAACTAGAAGTATTCATTATTTGAATTTAAATTAATAATTATAGATATTTAATCTAAAAATTTTAATGAAATAATTTCTCATTATGGGTTATTTTAATTAATTTAAATGTATAAACATAATGAATTTTAAAACATTTTTCACACAAATATGTTTTGAAGTCTAAAAGTAAACTAATACTAAAATCTAGTATAATGATGATTTAAATATATCTAATTGAATTAAATTTAACTAATTAATATATATTATACATTGAAATCATATTAAAAAAATATTGGTACTTTTTTATTCCTTAATTTATCAAATGAAATGACAACTTTACTTAAAAACGTTATTTTTCACTATTCACTGGAAAATCTATATTTTCCAAAAAATCCCAAAATTATACCATATTTTAATTTAAATACTCTGAAATAAAAAGTAGATCTCATTTTATCAAATAATGTTTTTAATTATTCTATAAATTAAATATAATATGTTTTTCACAAAAAAATAAAAATCATTTTGAAGAAAACTTATTTTGAAGAACAAAACAGCATTACCAAAAATTGATTGATTGTGTCACGTACTGAACCTAGTCACCACCAATACTAGCACCAAACCCAGCCTGTGACAAGACCCAAAGGGTTTTCCCTATCCCCACAGGCTGTCACAAGTTCCCGGGTATCATTTATCTTGGTTTGGGAATGATTTACCCGAATATGTATACATAAAACATCAAAAATATTTGATAAAATGAATTTGAAAAATTCATACCAACAAGGCTTATACAAAAATCCATAACTGAATACATAAGTTAAAATGTAATACAAAAGGTTCAAAGACACAATTAAACAGCAACAAAACATCCCCATGGACTCCACATGACAAGGGGTCATCACCCCCAAGCCGTCTCTACAACTCCACCCCAAGGATGGGGACTACCACCCTGAACTGCCATCACCCTTAGCCTTTACTTTACCTGCGTCAAACGTAACCAATTATACTTACACCAAAGGGGTATAATTAGGGTTTGAGGCTAATACTAATAGGATACCATCCAATTATTCCAATGAGCCAATGTGAAAAAACAAGTAGTTTTAATACGCAAAGAAAAGCAGTGATAAAATCCAAGAAATGCAACTTTCAATTGAAAACGGTTTTCAAGCTAAAGTTTTCAGAATGTTCACATATTTAAATAGACATGTTAGATACTGTAAAGTACTACGAAAAACACCCCAATACATAGGGAAACTACCACAAACACAATGAGAAACAAAATTGGGAACACCCCTAGGCACTAGATAGTCTCGGGCCCCATTTACCTCATACCTCGGTGTAAAGTAACCATAGTAAAATCAATTCTCGTGCACTAGCCACTAGTAGGGAACATAACCATAACCTAGTGGTCCAAAATAATAATCTAAATAGTTTATTTATAGTTTTTTGTATCCAAATTCTAGGTGAAACAGGGACAAAACCCATCTGGTCCACTAGCCGTACGAGTACACATCTGCCCCACCTAGGTACCCGAGCTTCCCCCTTTGTGCTCAAAAAATTTTAGAATGATACATATATAAATTTTAATAAAAACACAAATACTGGTCACATAAAATTAATATATTATCTACACACATTTTATACCATTTAAAACACACAACAAAACACTTTGAGTTTCAATAAAACAACTTCTCCAAATCGTTCCTTGTTTTGCACCCAAAACTCTTTGAAAACCCCACTTGAACACCATATTCATACTCATATTTATCAAAAAATAATCCAAAACACCCTAAAAATTTATTTAAACTCATTATATGAGTTATAAAACAATCCCAATAAGCATCTCATAGAATACCCATGTAAAACACCCAATTCAACACCAAATTGGTACTCAAAAACCATTTTCTTAACAAACGTCACCCAAAACCAATTTCGCAGAAATAACCAAAGAATAATAACATTTAAAAAATTATTTTAATCCCTAATATAGTTCAATAAGTTCAACTAAATAATTAAAAGGAATCCCTTAACCAACCAATAAAAGATTTATATGAAAAAAACACAAATTTCACATGAAATTGGCCCTTAAAATTCACTTTCACTTCAAACACCACTAAAACCAATTTTTGTAGCACCAAATCAATGGGTTGAAAATGAAAATATAATAAACACTGTATCTATGCCACAAGTATTTCACACAAAGTGGAACCACCTACCAAATTAGTAAAAACCTTGAATCCTTTGTGCGAAAATCAAATCGCAGCACCGCCGCACCAAGAGAGACCGAGATCAATCCTTAAACCACAAGAAATGACCCAAAAAACTCAAGGTTAAAACCTAGGTTCGAAACCCAACCCTCTATACATTTGGTAATTCAAGAAAATGATAATAAACTTCATAGAAATTGGAGAAAAGGAGTAATAATTGAAAGTGTTAAGATGGAAAGAACTTACCTCCTCAAATCTGGCCGATTTGAGAAACCCTAGGAAGTTAGTCCCTAAATCGCGATACCTAAGAGATCCAAAGAAGGAGGAAAGAGTTCGGGTGCACGTCTGGGTGAAATGGTCTTGTGTGAGACTTTTAATCATTGAAAAATACTTAATATTGAATATGTTTTTAAATAAATAAAATTCATTTTTAAAACTGGATATGGGATTTCGGGTACACACAATCCCTTAAATAAAAACCAAAATACACCATTTTTATGGATTTATAAAGGTTCAAAATTTTAATTTTGGTGTTAATATGTCAAGGGAGGACATTTAAGAATTAAAATGAGTGAAAAATATTAAAAAATGAAAAAGTTATAAAAGAAACAAAATTTATTTTTAAATCTAGAATTGGGCTCACGGTTTGGCCCAATTCATGAAAACTCACTTATTCCTCCATAAAACCTTGGGAAACCTCCAAAAAAAGAATTACTAGAAATTAAATGAAAAATACATTTAAAATATTTCATGTATGTGATAATTCTCCCCACCCTGAAAACCTTTCGTCCCGGAAAGTCAACGTGAATCTTGATCAGAAAACAGGAACAAATACTCTTCCTCAACCCATGACTTCTGCTCCTATGTCTCATGTGTATCATTACCATGCTTCCAACAAACCCAGACCAAAGGAATAGACTTCCATCGAATCACCTTCTCTTGGGAGTCCATTATTTTCACTGGCTGCTCAATAACAGACAAGTCTGGCTCTAGCTCCAGTTCTTCCCAACTCAGCACATGGGATGGATCCGGGTTGTATTTATTTAACTGGGAGACATGGAAGACATCATGGGTGAATGTCAACTGAGAAGTTAAAGCCAACCTGTATTCCACATTTCCAATATGCTCGGTGATCTCAAAGGCCCTGACATATCGCAGCATTAGCTTACCTTGCTTCCCCAATCGACGATGGCCCAGACGAGGTGCCACTTTCAAGAATACCCTGTCACCCACAAGAAAATTCTAGGTCTCAATGCCTTTGGTTAGCATACGCTTTATGGTGACTCTGAGATTTCAATAAATTCTGTCTGATCAACTTGACCTTCTTAGACGTATCCTGCACTATACTTGGCCCCAACAGTGAGGTCTCACCTACCTCAGTCCAACACAGGGGGGACCAACAAGGGTGACCATTGAGCACCTCAAAAAGAGCCATTCGAATGGAGGATAGGCAACTGTTATTATAATCAAACTCAACCAGTCCCAAATGGCTATCCCAAGAACCTCCAAAGTCTAGGACACATGCACGGAGCATGTCCTCCAAAATCTAATTCGCTTCCTCTTTCTAACCATCCGTCTGAGGATGGTATGTCGTGCTCATCTTAATATGAGACCCTTAGGCCTTATGAAGGCCTTCCCAAAATCGAGAAGTAAAGCGGGGTATCTATCTGAGAAAACTGATGATGGTATTCCATGGATTCTCCCTACTTCCTGAAGATACAAATGCCCCAACTTATCCACTTTACTTGTATCTTTTATCGGAATGAAGTGGGATGATTTGGTCAGATGATCAATCACCACCCAAATGGAATTATTACCCCAAGGTGTACTAGGTAATCTAAAAATGAATTCCATGGAAACCTCTTCCCACTTCCAGGTAGGAATGGGTAGTGGTTGGAGAAAATCGGAGGGCCTTTGGTGCTTTGTTTTCACCTGCTGGCATGTGTAGCATCTTGAAACAATGTCTGCTATGTCCCGTCTCATACCAGGCCACCAAAACTATCGACAGACATCATAATACATCTTAGTGGCACCCAGATGGAAATCCCACTGAGACTGGTGGATATCCTGCATCACCACCTTTTGTAGAGATAACGACACTATTGAACGACCCTTGAGGCACAAGATGCCCTCGGGAGATGACGACCAATCAGAGGATGTCTCCCCACCATGAAGAACCTGCATCGACCACTGACAAAGCTCATCACTGGGTTGTTCCCATTGAATCAAATCCAATAGAGAAGGATTTAGCTGGATGCTTGCCAAGAATGCCCCTGCATTGTGTTCCCTAGTCTCCACATGCATCTGAGAAAAGAGCCCCATCAAAGTCCACTCATCACTGGACTTCCTAAAAGCCTACACTGGAACTCTTATGCTCAAAGCGTCAGCCACCACATTACCCTTGCTTGGGGTATAGACAATGTCAAAGTTGAACCCTTGTAAGTACTCGATCTAGCGACAATGCCTCAAGTTGTGGTCCTTCTACGAGAAGATATAGGCTAAGCTTTTGTGATCAAAGTAGGCCACAAACTTCTCCCCAAAGAGGTAGTGACACCAAGTCTTCAAATCATGCATCACCGCTGCCAACTCCAATTCATGGGTTGGGTAATTCTTTTCATGTGGTCAGAGTTGGAAAGAGCCATACGCCACCACATGATCATCCTGCATAAGCACACACCCAAGACCCATACCTGAAGTGTCACAATAGACCACATACCCTTCCCGGACTTAGGCAAAATCTGCATGGATGTGGTAGTTAACCGATTCTTCAGCTCCTCAAACAATTCCTAGCATTCTAGACCCCATACAAACTTCACCCCTTTCTGGGTGAGCACAGTCATTGGTGAAGCAATCCGAGAGAAATCCAAAATGGATCGCCTGTAATAACTAGCCAGGACAAGGAAAATCATGATCTCAAACACATTCTTCGGTTGTTGAAATAACATAACTGCACGAATATTCTCAGGGTCCACTGAAAATCCATGCTCAGAGATCACATTCCCCAGAAATATAACTTCCCTGATCCAAAACGTGCACTTTAACAACTTTTCATAGAGGCGGTGATCCCATAATATACCCAAAATGATCCTCAAGTGATGTTCGCATTCCTCCTCAAAGACAGAGTATACCAGAATGTCATCCATGAACACCACAATGAAGGAATCGAGATACTGATGAAAAACCCTGTTCATGAGTACCATAAAGACCACTGGATCATTGGTCAATCTAAAGATAATGAACAAATACTCAAAGTGGTCGTACCTGCTTCGGAAGGCTGTCTTTGGGATATCTGACTCTTTCACCCAGAGTTGATGATACCCCAAACGTAAGTCTATTTTTGAGAACCACTTATCCCCCTTAAACTGATCGAATAAATCATCTATTTTGGGAAAAGGTTATTTGTTCTTAATTGTTACCTTATTCAGCTTCCGGTACTCAATGCACAACTGGAGGGATCCTTCAGCCTTTTTCGCGAACAAAACAGGAGTGGCCCAAGTAGAGATACTCGGGCAAATGAATCCTTTAGATTCTAATTCATCCAGATGTATATTTAATTCCCTCATCTCTGTGGGGGTCATGAGATAAGAGGGAAGAGATATCGGCTATGTTCCCGATTCCAGATCAATCAAAAACCCCACATCCCGCTCTAGGGGAAAACCTGAGAAATCATCCGGGAATACCTCTGGAAACTCATTCAATACATGAGGTAGTGCACCTCTAGGGGAAATACCATCATCCTCTAGCATGAGCGATGATAACTAGAAGTTAAAACTTCCCAACTCAGGGAGTGGAGGTCCTGTGTGACCTGACCGAGGATCCCATTCTCCCCGAAAAACCTGATGACTCCCATCAGGTGTTGTGAAACTCACTCTCCACCTGTAGCAATCGATGTGTGCTTGGAAGTGTATTATCCAATCCATGTCAAGCATGAAATCAAAAATTTCCATGTCTAATACCCAGAGGTCCCACTCCAACTCGACCCCTAACACAGAAAGCGCACACGAAGGGCACCAGAGACCCTGCTCCTTCTTCTTTCCCAATGGTGTCACCAACTCCATCGCGAAATACATCAGCTCAGTTGAAAAATTCACCATGTCCACAAAAAAGGAATAAATAAATGAAACAGAGGCTCCAATATCAAAAGGAGTAGTAGATATATAAGATGCGATCAAAACTGTACCTCGAACTATCTACGGTCCCGCCTCTGATCCTACTGGTGCCTGATCCACTACATGGAGATGTCCAGTATCTGCCTGAGGAAAACCGCTAGTCTGTGGTTGTGCCCTGAACTGGATCTTTCCAAAAGATGACCCATCCCTACCACCACGATTGCCAAATCTAGATCCCCCAATCCTCGACGGCTCAGACTGTGATGGCACTCCTCTTGAAGCCACTAACCCTGCCCCACTCAGAATTGGGCATACCACACCACAGAAACACTGAAAATGCACCATACCTCCACACTGGTAACAAGGCTTCAAAGGAAGTCATCATTCTGGTTGGATGTTCCAGGGCTTCCCACACTTGTGGCACATGACTGATCTCGCATCAGAATCCACAGACGAAAACTTCCAGGAAGAGTGGCCTAAACCGCCACCTCCTTTCTTCACATGATCCTCCTGCTTCCTTTTCTTCTCTGAGGATCTGTCAATTCCCACTACTGATACTGAACCAGAGAAACCAGCCCTTCCTTTAATATCAATCTCCACCATGCATGCCCAACCAACAACCTCAACATAGGTCCTCATCTTAAAAAAGAACACTTGGGAGTATATCTCTGGTCGCAAGCCTTTCTCAAACCTCTGGGGCTTTGCCTGCTCATTAGAGAAAATTTTTGGAGCATACTGAACCAACTCAGTGAAATGGTTGGCATACTCCATCACAGATAGATTCCCCTGAACAACGTCCATGATCTCTCTGGACCTAGCATAATCCAACACCTCAGGGTAGTACTGTTCATTGAAGATAGCCTCGAAATCTCCCCAGCACATCTGCTCACTCTTCCCAGTCTGAAGCACTGACTCCCACCACTTGCAGCTAGGACCCTCCAACAGAAAGGAGGTACACTTCACCCTGATCTCCTCAGGTGTTTCCAGGAACCCAAACATACGCTCGATCTTCTCGATTCATTCCTCTTCTTCCTGGGGTTCTGAGATGCCTCAGAAGGTAGGAGGCTTGTTCTTCAGAAACTCTTGGGCTTTATCTTTTCTAGGACATGTCTCTTCTACCCTAGAAGGAATAGGAGCAGGATTTGGTCCCCATATTAGATCTTGTACAGCCCGGACCACATCCTCGACTAGCCTCTGCTCAATCGGTGAGGTAGAACTCTCTCCAGCTTCCTCCTGTGGGCGTGTGGGAGATTTCTGGGGAGGCATGTTGCTACAAAATGCAACAATCACAAAACAATAATCAATACCACAATTCTGAAATTTTAATCAAATACATCAAGTATAAATAATATAAAAACATTCCAGTAATAAAAGAAATAACTACACTACCTCTGCATGATGTCCACGTGTGGTCTGAAGCCCACACGTCTCACCTGGAAGTGATGTCAATCCGTAAATTTGAACATCCCCTGGTGACTCAAGGTCTGCCACGAGAGGTGCGGGCCAAGTACCCTACACATAACCAAAACCCCAAGCCTCGAAAGTCCTAGCTCTTTTCTATCCCGACTCATCCTAAAATAGCAATATATCCCAAAAACATTAACCACCTCTGATACCATTTTGTCACGAACTGAATCTAGTCACCAGTAATACCGGCACCAAACCCAGTCTGTAAGAAGTCCCGAAGGGCTTTACCTATCCCCACGGGCTGGAACAAGTGCTCAGGTATCATTTTTCTTGGTTTGGGAACGATTTATCCAAATATGTATACATAAAACATCAAAAATATTTGATAAAATGAATTTGAAAAATTCATACCAACAAGGTTTATACAAAAATCCACAACTGAATACATATGTTAAAATGCAATAAAAAGGTCCAAAGACACAATGAAATAGCAAAAAAACATCCCCATGGACTCCACATGACAAGGGGTCATCACCCCCAAGGCATCTCTACAACTTCGCCCCAAGGATGGGGACTAACACCTTGAACTGCCATCACCCTTAGCCTTTCCTTTACCTGAGTCAAACATGACCAATTCTACTTACACCCAAGGGGTGTAAGTCGGGTGTTATCCAAATCCCAATATGATACCACCCAATTATTCCAAAGGGCATGCAATACAATGTGAAAAATCAAGCAGTTTTAATACGCAAAGAAAAGTAGTGATAAAATCCAAGAAATGCAACTTTCAATTGAAAACAATTTTCAAGCTAAAGTTTTCAGAATGTTCACACATTTAAATAGACATGTTTGATACTTTAAAGTACTACCAAAAACACCCCAATTCATGGGAAAGTACCACAAACACAATGAACAACAAAATCAGGAACACCCCTAGGCACTAGATGGTCTTGGGGCCCATATACCTCATACCTCGGTGTAAAGTAACCATAGTAAAATTTGTTCTCGTGAACGATCCACTAGTAGGGAACATAACTATAACCTAATTGTTCCCAATAATAATCCACATAGTTTAGTTAGATTTGTCTTTATCAAAACGTTAGGTGAAACAGGGACAAAACCCATCTGGTCCACTAGCCGTATGAGTACACATCCGCCCCACCAAGGTACCAGGGCTTCCCCCTTTTTGCTCAAACAATTTCAAAATGATACATATATCCATTTTCATATAAAACACCACTAATTGTCACATACAATCAGTACAGTAGATACACACATTTTATACCATTTAAAACACACAACGAAACACTTTGAGTTTCAATAAAACAACTTCTCCAAATCTTTCCTTATTTTGCACCCAAAACTCTTTGAAAACCCCACTTGAACACCATATTCATACTCATATTTATCAAAACAAAATCCAAAACATCCTAAAAACTTCTTTAAACTCATTACATGATTTATAAAACAATCCCAATAAGCATCGCATAGAATACCCATGTAAAAAAACCAATTCAACACCAAATTGGTACTCAAAAACCATTTTCTTAACAAACGTCACCCAAAACCAATTTTTCAGCAACAAAGAAAGAATAATAAGATTTAAAACATTTTTTTATGCCCTAATACTATTCAATAATCACAACTAAATAATTAAAAGGCATCTCTTAATCAACTAACAAAATATTTATATGAAAAAAAACAAAAATTGCACATGAAATTGGCCCTTAAAATTCACTTTCACTACAAACACCACTAAAAATATTTTTTCAGCACCAAATAAATGGATTAAACATGAAAATATAATAAATACCGTAACTATGTCACAATTATTGCACACAAAGTGGAATCACCTACCAAATTAGTAAATACCTTGAATCCTTTGTGCGAAAATCAAATCACACCACCACCGCACCAAGACGGAAAGAGATCAATCCTAAAACCACAAGAAATGACACAGAAAACCCAAGGTTAAACCCTAGGTTTGAAACCATACCCTCTATACATTTTGTAATTCAAGAAAATGATAATAAACTTCATGGAAAGGGGATAAAAGGAGTAAGAATTGAAAGAGTTATGATGGAAAGAACTTACCTCCTCAAATCTGGACGATTTGAGAAACCCTTGGAAGTTCGTCCCTATATTGCGATACCTAAGAGCTCTAAAGAGTGGGAAAATAGTTTGGGTGCGCGGATGGGTGCAATGGGCTCGTGTGAGACTTGGAATCACAAAACAATATTTAATATTCCATAAGTTATTAAATAAATAAAATTAATTTTTAAAACTAGATATGGGCTTCCGGACAGGCCCAATCCCTTAAATAAAAACCAAAATACACCATGTTTATGGATTTATAAAGGTTCCAAATTTTAATTGTGGTGTTAATATGTCAGGGTAGGACATTTATAAATTGTAATTAGTGAAAAATATTAAATAATGAAAATGTTATAAAAGAAACAAAATTTATTTTTAAATCAGGAATTGGGCTCACGGTTTGGCCCAATTCATGCAAACTCACTTATTCCTCCATAAAACCTTGGGAAATCCCCAAAACAAAGCATGAATGGAAATTAAATGAAAGATACCTTTAAAATATTTTGGGAATGTGACAGATTGTTTATTAATAATTTATCAATATATTTAGGACATATACCTATATATTTCATAAATAATTTAACCCTAATAATATAAATAATTTAATGGAAAGATTTAAACATTTATATTTAAATCATCATTGTTTATTTGTGTTTGGTGTTGTGTACTGCATACTCTATCGAACATAGTTTTCTCTTTTAAAATCTCAAGGTGTTACATTCTTCCCCCCATTAATAAATTTCATCCTTTAAATTTTAAATTGAACTCATTAAGTGATATTTTGACACTTTAAAATATATTAATTGAGTAACCACATCGTAAAAAGGTTTAATAAAACTTACTCTTGAAAAGAGAGAAAGGGAAGTACAAAGGTCATCGCATAACTAGGTTTTCAAGGAGAATAGAATTATTTTTAAGTGAAAAAATAGACATGGAAGATAAAACTAACACTATAGAACTAATTGAGTGTGATAGGGAACATGGTCAGGATAAAGCCAATGACCACAAAACCATAAATTGGTCATCGTTAAAATAACCATCAATTCATTGGAAAGGATCGTAATATGGCGAGATTTTTTTAAGATTATTTTCATAGTGTTAAGGAATTACTTCATCTCGCCATGTAAAATAAGGAAATATAATTTCATAACAAGTATAATTTCATAATTTAATTGATTTTCACTATAATCTCATCTTTTTCTCAAAATGATGACAATTCAAGATAAAAAAATTTTCATAAAGCACTAGAATAAGATTCTAACGGATCTCATAATCATCCAAATAATAATAAGTTATTCTTCTGATTTTAGGCCATTGTATAGAATAAATGGAAAATTGGGGATGATTTTTTTTAAACTATTAAATGCATAAATAGAAATCCAATAATATTAAAGGTATAACTTATAAATGATATTTATTTATTTAACTTATTAATTTCTTGGATTCAATCTATGTTATCTGTGATCTATTTCAAAACATATAAACTTATGGGAATTTGTGTTCCCTTAGTAATGGTTCCAAATGATCTTATAAATTTACCAATACATATACCCTAAGAGTATCAAACCAGGTGTGCTTCAAGCCCCGTTGTCGTGTACTAGTTCCCAATTGAGTCTTTCCCAATGCAGTGTTTTGGGTTTTAGCCTATGGTACATTTATGCCAGTACCACATAAACTTATATTATCAAAAAAGAGATATATTTGTGTGGAAAACACTTACTCTATACTTTACAAAAATTAAGGGATGTATTTTTATGTTTAGACTTATCACTATGGATTTCACAAGAGTTCTCTAATCCTAATCCCAAAAATAACTAAACTTTTCCTTTCATACCAACTACGAAAACCATGCTCTTTATTACACTTTAATTCATTATTTATTATATAAGATTAAACATAATACAACCTGGAAGATCAAAAAGTCTAGTGTATTTGGGAATTTGGTAAATTTTATAAAAACATAAAATAGTTAATACATCATATTTATTGAAAACTTCCTTAACATGATCACATTATTTTTTCAAACTAAAACCAACATGGGATAAATTTGGTACATACATAAGAAAGGGGTGAGATATAAAGACCAATAAGGTAATAAACATGGTATAACATGAATAAATTAATAAATTTTAGAAAATAGGCATTCCAATGGGACATAAAAGGGGTGAAAATCATAAAAATGAACAATGAGGCATGATATAGAAATGTATTTATAAATGGAAACATGGGAAATGTTAAAATAACTTAAAAAATTGCATCATAAACATAGGCAAGGGATAACTACCAAGACATCATGATGGAAAAGTCCCAAGGTGGGTTTAGTTTACGCCCAAATCCCTTTCATGATGTCTCATGAGACTAAAACATTACCCAATTCAATGGAGAACTATATAATTCCATCCCCACAAATCACTTTCATTTTATTCTTGTGCTTAAGTGTGCTACATAGATCATAAAACATGAAATCATTTTTCATCACATTTTATTCCAAGATTAAGGAGTGTGGAATAAATACATGAAATTCACTAATAAAATAATAATGAGTTCATTGAGATGAACACCCTTGATAAGAAATGGGTATGGGTATTCAATACACAATTGTTTGGTATGGGAAAAACACGGTGAAATTTCAGCAGCATAACGGGGGCATATAAATGTTCACATAAGGTCTTAATGAGAGTAAAATGTGTATATAATCATTTAAAAATAAAATTTATAGTAAAGGGGATATTTAAGAACACATTACAACATTATTAAATGGAGATAAAATACATACGATAATGAAGATACTGGAATAAAAGAGAGAAAAAGATGATCCCTTACTAAATTTCATCATGGTAACGAGTGTTAATAAAGGTTCATGGGAGGTATCAATGAGAGTGAATGTGGTATATCATAATTTAAAAATAACTTTGAAGTAATGGGTACATGTAAGAATATATCCCAACATTACTAATTGAAATCAAAAGGCCGAAAATGAATACTATGCTTGAATTGAAAAGAGGAGAGAGAGGTCCCTTACCTTGAGAGTGTGATTCCACGTTCTTGGGAGGAACTTATTGAGATATTGGGGCACCTTGGTAGGGCTCTATATATGAGAGGTAATATTAAATACATTATCCAAGGTTTTTCAGCAAAGATAAATGAGATTTTGTGTGGTTTTATATAAAAAATGAGTGGGGAATTCTTTATTATTCCTCAAACTTTGGTTTTAGACTCTTTAATAAAGTAATAAAAACCACAAAACTTCCTAGTTTTTTCACATTATTTTTACCAAATAGGTTTTTTTAATTATTTTATAATTACAAGGTTAAAACTTATTAAAATAATACCCTTACAGATGTGGAAGTGATTCATGTTTGTAAATAAATGACTTTAAAACCTTGAAATATATTATAGGTTTTGGAGGATTCAAAACGTATTTATAAAATTAATAAAATAAACTTAAAATAAAATTATTTTAAATGTTAAAAATATATTTGGTTATTTAAACCATTAATAGTATATATTATACCATTTTGGGTCATTATAATGTCATAATAAAAACTATATATTTATACCGTATTAAATTTTTACCCAAAAATTTGACTGTCTCAAAAAAATATGAAAAATTAAACATTAGATAATTTAAAAATGATGAATATAAAAATAATATTTATTGTTTAAACATAATTTTCTAAATATATGAATTTTCACTTTTAAAATTTAATTGACATTTATAGAGAAATGATGGGTTTTTGACAATAACAGTTTTTGAACCATTATCAAAATTTCATTTGACATCATAAAAATTATATTATCAAATACATTATCAATAATAATTCAATAATAATATTTTATTCAAATATAATTTATTTTAAAAATATATTAATTCATCAAAAGTAATGTCTTAATTGAAATTGTATATTTCATAAAAATATAATTTGTGTTTTACCATGTCAAAATATAATTTTTTTCAATCTGATTACTTATTCATTTATAATGTAAAAACAATAAATATAATCATAATTTAAATTAAAATAAAATATAAATTTTCATATTATTAGGGTTACATTCTTTTTAGTCTTTATTAAATTATTTTTTACCCTTGATTAACCTATTTTTCTTTTACCCTAGTAATTAATTTTTACTATAGTTACTATTCATATTGTTCAAAATTTAGTTGAACCTATTACCTAATATTATTTATTATTATTCCAAATATTTAATCCATTTTATCAAAATCAATTCATAGAGGTGGAATAATTTAATTTAATATTAAACCTGTAAGCATGATGAATGCATTTTTACAAAAACAAAATCAAATTTTTAAGGAAAGATGATTTCACTTTAACTATATAAATAGAAATATTCTTTATATGAATTTAAATTAGTAAAAATAGATATATAGCCTAATAATTTAAATTAAATAATTTCTCATTACATGTTATTGTAATTAATTATAATGGATAAATATTATTCAATTTAAAACAGTTTTCAGAAAAAAAAATGTATTTTGAAGCATAAAAATGAACTTATACTAAAAACTGGTATAAAAATGATTTAGATGTATTTAATTGAACTAAATATAACTAATTAATATATATTATTCCTTTAAATATTATTAAAATAATATTGGTACTGTTATATTACTTAATTTATCAAATTAAATGACAACGTTACTTAAAAACATTATTTTCACTATTCACTATAAAAATCTATATTTTTTAAAAGATCCCAAAATTTATCCATAAGTTAATTTTTATATTATGATATCAAAATTGGATCTCATTTTATCAAATACATCTAATTTTTCTAGAAAATAATTATAAAATTTTATCATAAAAAGAAATAAAAAACATTTTTTGAAACATGTTTTGAAAAGAACGACATTGCCAAAAATTGATTGATTATTTACTAAGAATTTATCAATATATTTTGGAAATAGTCCTATATATTTCATAAATTACTTAATCATACTCATATATATAATTTAATGGAAAAGGGTAAAATGGTCATATTTAAATAATCATTGTTTGTTTGGGTTCATTGTTGTGTATCACATCCACTATCGAACATAGTTTTCTCATTTAAAAACTTGGGGTGTTACACTCCACCCAAACCATATTTACCCATTAAGTTTTTTAACTTTTTAATGTTCTATAAAATTATCATATCTTTACTTTTTTTATGAAATTATTCATAATAACTATGATAGATTTTGTTTTTTTATTTCTTTTTATGGGTTTCTATTTTTGTTATGAAATTTCATACATGTGGATTCTAATATTTCTTAATTTTTTTGTATTTATGTTTCAATTTATATTTATTTTTATTGATTTTTTAAGAAATTATAATTTATTCCAGTTAAGATGAATATAATATTAATTTATTGAATAATTTTATGTTTATATATTAGTTATTCACTTCTATTGTATTCGCTCTATATTGTTATACGGTGGAAGTAAGAAAGTTGGATTAACCAATTAGTTTGAATACCAATTAAAGTTGTTAATTTTATTTCATTTAAATGTGTTTGTTTTACACTAAAATTTTTAACCTCATTACTTAAAAATACAAGTGATTATGTCTTACCAATATGAAATAAAATTTATTCTTTGTATTGATAATAAATGGATTTAAATTTAAAAATAAAATTTGGAAATTTTTTATTAAGATATGATCTTCAATTTAATTTTAATTAAAGAACTAAATTTACCGAATTATTTGAAATGTTATTTTTTTAATTATTATCTAGTTAATGTTGATATTAATTTTTTCCCACTTATTTCAATGATTTTATTCTTTAATTTTCCATTTCTTCTACTTATTAAGTTTTTTTTAATATTAGTATTACTAGTTTTCATAAGGGCTTAAAATGAAAATTATTTTAGGAAAATGTGGTCATTTAATAAATATAATGACATTTTCTTATGGAATGGAACCCTAATATATTGTTTTTTATATTAGAATTCATGAATTATTTGTTGGGTTTCAGCACTATGTGAAAACCATTTTCCTACCAAGGAATTAGATCCAACAAAATAAATAAATTTCAATGGTCTAATTCTTGATGGATCATATGGAAATAGTGGACTGATAGAAACAAAGTTTGTAAGTCTTAATGTTATGCAGACTAGATTATCCAATGATGATAGTAAAAAGGGATAATCAAAAGTTACCTTTTAATCACTTTAGATGGAGGTAATGTGGAAAATGAAAAGAACTTACGAGATAGTAACTTTTGTGAACATGTGAGTAAAATGAGCCTATGATAAAGTAAACTCATGAGATTTTTAGATGTGATAACTTTGTAATGAAAGATGGAGTTGGGTTAGTGAAAGTCTTTGACTTAAATAATGTATTTTTATGGAGATCATATCTGGTGTAATTCTCCTAGAAAATATAGAAAGGCAATGGTGACTGGTTTTATATGATATACTCTACTATTTTAGAAGGGTAGATCACTTATATTATGTTTGATCTATACTATTATAGTCATCTTTTGAATCCTTGAATAAAAATTAAAGAAATATTCCCAATGAGCGGTAATTCTCACATAGAAACCATACTAATTGTGTTCTTACCTTATCTTTGGTTCTTTCTATTATTATCTTTTGAACATCATGTATGTGTGTGTTCAAGAGGTTGTGCATTTATTTACAGTGATTTAGATGTGTTTTCTTCCACATTTTTCACACCTTATCACAAGATCATTTTCTAGTAATTTGTTTATGACTTTGTAAATTTAAGTGGATATCCTCTGGTGGATTTTTAGAAGATTTTTGTGTGCCCAGTAAGTGGTATAAGAGCTTTGGTTGGAGAGTTTCAAACGGTTAAATCATAGTCAAGGTGATTAAAATATTGGTTTTGTAGAATGATTTTTTACTTTTCCTTATAAGAGGATTTTTTTTTGCATGAAATTCCTAATCCTTCTTACAAGTTTCAAAATTTAGCATGAGTTCGTTAATTTTTAGAGAAATGGAGTTGGGTGAGGGTAAGGTTTTGGTTGAGAAGTTTTAATAAATGAATTTTTGGTTTTGGATAATACACATGGAGGATTTTATACTATATAAGGACCTTTATATTATAGATTCTAGGCATAGTGGAAGCACCTGTGGTGGGTGTTAAACAATAACTTCTTTTAATTTAGATTTCAATGAAACCTCAATTGAGGATCTTTCATGTTGAATTTTTAATTAATTTATTTATATCTAAAGAAATAATTACCTCATATTAGAATCATTTCTTTGATGAAATTTTTAATCATCCAAAAACCCTTTTGGGATACCTTCATTGCACTATAAGGATTCAAGTGTAGAATCCCTCTAGCGGTGATCCACACATACTTCTTTGATCTCTGAGTGATGTCAATTTATTCTTATTTTCTACTGTTTTGAATCAATTATCTTGTGTTGTTTGTCTTGATCGATACAAGATCCTTCATTCTTGAATGTGTTCTTCTCATTATTGAGAGGAAGCAAGGAGGAATTATAGAGAGAGCGAGAGATATAAGTTTTTTGTGTACAACGATTCTCTATTCTCAAGTTTTGATTAAAAATACAAAATAGACATAACCATTTATTTATAGAGCTAGGGTATAGGTTAAAATAGTATTTAATTATGTACCAACTCCTAAATAATATTATAATATTTATTAAACCCCATTTCACATAATAATAATATTATTATTATTTTATGGAACACGCTAACTTCAATAATAGAAAATATTATTTTACCAACTAGTAAATTAATATTTATCATCAAACGTGTTCATGGTCTATTCGAATTCCTCTACATTTATTGAATACACAAATAAATATTTCATTAAATATTTCATTCATCAATAAATATTTTTGATCAATAAAACTTGAATAAAATTATTCCTCAGTATTGAGAATAATATTTATTTTAATAATGAAATTCAAATAGAATTTAATCGAGATCAATAACTACACTTAATTTGTTACCCTATAGAATTATTTCTCATTGTCATTAGGAGATCTTTCCTAAAGTACAAGATTACCATCTAGAAAGGTGTCAAGGTAATCATGAGAAATTAATTATTATCTCAATGTCATCAACTACATACAAACACTCAATGTGTAATATAATCCATCTTTCATAATATCTCATCAAGTAGGTTGCACATCTGTATCATCAAACTATGTGTTTGATGTGTCTTTCTTTAACTATTTTAAATAAACACATCATTGCTCCATGGCTATGGGATTTAATGTGATAGTTCTATTATAATAAAATGTATGAGTTATAACATTCCATAAGGATGGAAGGGACAAATCCTTCCTCAACTTATCTATTTTTGACATGTCATTCGTGACACAACCAACATACCCTACTTCCCACCAATATATGACATGACTGTTTTGTTAAGTAAATCTAAGTGTGTGATTCCTGACATGAATAAATTATAATCTTAAATTCAAAGGACTATTACACATTATTGTAGATAAAAATATCCTATGACGTAAAAACATAAGGAATTCCTACTGGTGGGTATGTTGTCATAATCTCTCATATTAGAGATTACTAAGTGAGATCTTAATGAGAAGAATCCTCATATGCTTACGAGTACTCACACATGAAATTCATATTATATATGTCCAATTAGATAATGTTATATAACCATATAACTATTTTTAGGAATATCATCATAGAATTTCTAGGTTCCCATCATAGTGGGGAACTATTATGACCTTATCAATGCGACAGATACCTTAAGGCATTATTACATTAAATACATGAAGAATAATAAACATTATGTAACAAGATATTTTATTAATATTAATATCATTGAATATATATGTGTAATCAAAGTAAAAATAGTTGGTCCTAGGATACCAACTCTAATAGATCTTCCATTGATGGGTACCAATTTTGAAGTGAAAAAAAAAGGTAAAATGGGATAGGATGGATAATAAAACACTAATTTTTATGTAGATTTATATTGTCCCAACTTGGTTAAATACCCTAATAAGTGGGTTGAATCAAGGTATGACATTTTAAAACAACTTCCCCTTTAGATCTTATTTCATTATTAAATTAAAAACTCTCCTCTCCTTTCTTATAGCAATGTATGAACAGAAATGAGAGCATGCATGATACACAACAATTTTACTTGGTTAACCCACACTATGATACATCCAAGGAGAATAAAAAGAAAATTTACCTATGTACTAAATCCACTAAAGTGAATTTATGCTACAAATTTTGGAGCAAAATCATTGTCCCACGTGGTTTACAAATAATCACAATTTGAAATCTCCTTGCTCACTCAACTAAAGTGTTCTCACTACTTCTTCAGAATAATATTCTTTTGATCACTTGTATAAATAGGTGTTATTCCTAATTTGGTGCATCAATAATTTACAAATTCATCCACTTGATGAATACCACTTTACCATACATTTACCAGGTAATTCATTCTATTTTGCAAAGCTCGCTACCTTCACAAAACTTCCCAATTCTTAACAATAATTCCCTGGTTTCATGATGCTCCCATATTTTGTGAAGCCCAATACTATATTTAATCTCATATAGCCTTCGTGAAGTTGATAATACTAACTTAGGGTTTATATATGTCAAGTAATTGATCTTGAATGAATAACTTCATCAGAAGGAGATCCATATATCTTTTGGGACCACCTATAGTGAAAAAAGAAGGGGGGAAATCATATTATAAAAGAGTCACAGTAAGGGTAAAGGAAGAATAATCAAAAGTAAGATAAACTCAGTGGATGGTAGTCACATGTGTTGGAACTATGGGATTAAAGGTTACACGGCGAAATACTATAATGATTAGAGAGTTAATTCTAGAATTTATTCTTTCAAAAGTGGATTTGGGAATAATGTATTGGAAGATAATAGTGGTATACTACTTAGTGCCTATACCTCACTTGAGTATTTGATTATAGACTCTGGATATTCATTTCACAAAAAATCTGATAGGGGGAGTATGAATAACTATACTTATAGAAGATACAGAAAGGTTTATCTTATAGATGATCAAACTCTTGAGATTTTGGGTATGGGTGATGATTCTATTCAAATAAGGAATGGAAGTTTTTTAGAGTTTCAAGTCCTGCAACACATCCTAGGATTATGGAAGAACTTAATTTTCATTTGATAGTTAGACAATTTGGGTTTTTATAAAACATTCATGGATGGAGAATATAAAATATCATGTGGTTCCATAGTCGTGTCTAAATGAGTTAAGGATGGAATGTTGTACCACATGAGAATTTTAGAAGGTATAATGCATGTCAAAGAAGTTACTTACAAAACATTATTACATGACCATATAGGTCCCACAAGTGAGAAGAGGGTGAATATAATAACCTTACCTCATCCATTGTCTTGAAGAGAGTTGAGAATTCACTGACCTTAGGTGAAATTCCCCAAACACCAAAGGTTGGAAATAAATTTCAATGGTTTGACAAGAAAGAGGGGATACATTTTAACTTTTTTACACATAGCCACAAACACAGACATACAACCACAAAATATAAAAAACCCAAGAAAACTATGTAAATGATGCATTAGTAAAACCAAAAACTCGAAGTCTAAAAAGAAAAATCATCAGAGTAACAACATAAATGTAACACCCCAAGATTTCATAGTGTGTTATTTCTTCAAAATAATTCAATAACTTGCACTACACGCAACACCGAGTTCAATTACACCATGACTTACCAAAAAAAAGCCATTAAAAGAGGTCATGAATAGCATTAACTACATTTTTAACTTTATATAATCCTTATAATTTTAGAATCCATATTATGAGTTTCTTAGTCATAATGCAAGAACAGATTCATTTTCAGTATTGCACTTTTATCAACTTTTGATAGTGAAACCTTTTTAAATACAATATTTTAAGATTTTTGACTAAATGGAGACATCAAAAAATTTAGAATGAAACATCCCAAGCTTCCACGGTACGCTTTCCTTTGAATAAAACAGTAGCGTGTGTTGTACGCAACGTCGAGTTTTAACACACACCACAACCGATCAAACTAGCCGTTATGAATAGTAATACCTAAATTTTGAAATTATATATATTTTATATTTTGAAATGGACTTCATTTTTGGATTCGTAATATCGAATTCATCCTAAGGTGAAATTTTGGTACTTTTCGGATAACTTTCATATTTTGATGAATAGTGAAAATTACTAAATTTTAATTAAAAACAACTTTTTTAATCAAAATAATTAATAGTAATAAATTATGAATTTGAGTGGTTTTAAAGTATATTTAGAATATATTTTTACTATTTAATATAATGTTGGTCATTGGACATAATTTTAAAATTAAACCGAACATAAACAAGTGTCAATCTTTTGATAGTTATTATCTCTTAAAAACACGTTTTTTGTTTTGACAGCGGGAATTAATTTTAAATTAATTTCTGCCACTTCTGTGTTTTGAATTTTGGAAAATGGATTCCATATTTGGAATCAGGATGTTCAAATTGTGTAAATAGGAAACTTTTATTTTTAGACATTTTGAATAATTACTGCGGTAAATATTTTACTTACCATGTTTAAGGGTAAATCCGGTAAATAAGGGTTAAAAAAATAATATTATAATAATACTAAATTACCCTAAAACGTGTCTTAACCCTATTGGTTGATACATGGTCGACCATGGTCATCTTTGGGTCAATTTGGGGACCCCATTGATCCACTTGTAAGTGATAATGACACTTTATTTTAATTAAGTTAAAATGAATACAAAAATGGCATAAGCTTACATCTTTTAGAAGAACAATTTTTACATAGGGTTATACATGTTGGATTTTAGATTATAAATATTAATTAGAAAGATAAAAAGATTTCCTACATAATTATATTTTATTTATAATTTTTAGACATTAAATAATTTATTTTATTTATGACACAATGATGATGCAGTAATTACTAAAATAGTGAACAATTAAAATAATTGATATTATAAATACCCAAATAAATATAATATGAAACTTTTAATGAATTAAACTAATTTTCTAGGATAATATGATATATTAGGATTGAGTTAATTGACTTTTTTCGAAGTAATCAATCTGTTATGAGTTTCAAAAAAATCAACTATTGAATATTGTCAAAATTGACATAAAAGAGTTCTTAAAACAAATATTATATTATTAATTGATATTAAATTCCTAAAAATCTAAGGTTCGGCCAAGAGACTTATATCATGATAGGTTAATCATTAATGGACCACTTGGGGGTCGCTTGGATGTATATAGTAAGTTTATTAACCATATTATATAAAAATACAAAGAGACATTGTAAAAGTGAAACTAATTAACTTAGAGTTAATACTTAAAGATAAGGTTAATATAAGTACCCAAACCTGTCTAAATTCTATTGGATGAGTTGTTTTCGACCCCTACCCACCTAAACCTTTGAATATTCAACTTTGGAGCCATTGGAAACCGAATATGAATTTATTATAAATTAATATTTCTAGCTTTTCCAAAGGTGCCCCTCACCCCTCTTATAAAAAGGCACTCCTCCTTCTCATTTCTTCACACCTCTAAAGCCTTTCGGTTCGGCCAAACTCTGCCCAAATACTCTCCCAACATCCCTCACTACAACCTAGAGGCCTTAGTTTGATCAGAAAGCCATCCTAAGGAGCCCTTTTGATCAAATCAAAAGGAAGAACCCGAAGAAGAGGTAATGATTTCACCACCCTTTTCTAAGTTCATTTCTTCTTCCACTTCTTCTTCCTTTGTTCTTACCATTCTGAAATAATAACTCCAGTATCTCACATATACTGTGATGTTATTATAAATATGGTACAATCATATTCAGTATTCTATCCACCCTTTGAATAACATGTCACCATACGTGCGTACGTACGGCTTACCGTCTCCACGTCGTGGTGTAATTGTTATTCAATATAATATTATTTGGATGGGTATAATAATGATATGTAACTCATGTAAATAATAAATATAACATGTTAATGATTCTGTATATATGATATACCATCCATTTATATATTATTTTAATATCAAAAGAATGATATTGTCGCTCGTGCGTACGTACGGACTACCGTCTCCACGAACGCGATGAGATTCATTCTCCATCGTATCCATTCAAGTATAATTATCATTTGATGATTTAAAAATGATTTTTAAGGACTGTATATCATTCTGGATATGAATAAGATACAACAACCATGGCTTATGTAACAAAACATATAAAAGAAAATGAGTAAGTTAACTCCCGAAACGACGATAATTCTAAGATATTATTAACAAATCAATGTTAAAAGATCATATATGATATCATATTAATATATATGATTCTTGTATAATTTAATAAAAATTATTTCACCATTATACAGGAGGTTAACCTACCCCAACAAAGGAAAATTACAAGGTAAGGTTTATTTCACAATCTCTTCATTATCCGAGGTTGTATATACGTAATAATCTACTGGGATCTCTTTATCATCCACATCCATGTTTTCTTAAAAATGTATTTCAAAACATTTTTACTATTTACAAGAATATGGGTTAAAGTCATTTATACCCTTTTTTTACTTTTTATAAGAGGTTTATAAAGGAATCTTTCCGTCGTTTTCAAAACAATGTCCTTTTTAACCTTTTCGACAGAATTGAGGTAAGAATGTTTTTTTTAACTTATACGGCGGGTGCGGTTATTTTCCGCCGTTATAAAATCTTCAAAGCTTTCCTTACAAGATTATAAGAATATTTTCAAATAAAATGTTTTATTTTATATGGATCTTAAATGATTTCAAAATAAAAGGAGATATTTCTTTAAAAAGAATTTTGAATTCATCTATGTCAACATCCTTTGATGGATTTTAAGATTATTTGAAGTTTATTTATTATGATACAAAACTTCTATATTGTATTGAAGGTTTTGTGATATGTTTGACTATGGATGTTCTATTTTTAAAACATTCATAGTTTATGGTGAAATTATTGACATTTCGTATGCTAGTTTTAATACGAATGTTTATGTTATGTTTAAACCTTTTCATATGGGAATGAATTGGACTTAATAAGTGACGGGTGGAGCCCGCTATAGCTCCTCGATGCATCGGTAGGTCTCATGAGACAAACTAGTGTCTTGGCACAAGGACTTGACAAAATCTTATTTGTAGTCTTGGCACGAGGCCTTGGCTATGTGGTTATGATAGTCTGGAATTATGCATTCCAACATTATGAAAGTGGTTATTGATATTGCATGTGATTATTCAATTAGTAGAATATCCATGTGAACAAGTAAATGGCATTATTTCATTTTACTTTTTCCATACCATGTTGAAGTTCAATTTTAAAAGGCTTTTGTCTTAGTAATTCATTGCCTTAAATGTTTATGCTTATTTTGAATGTTCCGCTATATTGTTATCCTTACTGGGCATTTGAGCTCACCCCTTTTCTATGTTTTATTTTTCCCAGGTAGTGAAGAAGTAAATTATGATTGACTTGCAGGGATATTATGAGGGGTTTATAGTGTGGACGTTGGAAACATTATGTTGTTGTAGTAGTTTTTCATTTTATGATGTAATGTAAAACTTATGAATATATCTAGTGTTTCCAAGGCTACTAAACTAATCGGTCTTTCGGGATTTGATCTTTCTTGTGATCATGCCAATGTTACGAAGTAATGCACCGACTCTGGTTAGCTGGGGTCGGGGTGTTACAGTTGGTATCAGAGGAAGTTTAGTACAAACCTTGGAAGCTAGATTTAGATAAACTCTGATTAGAGCACATAGACCTAAGATGAACTTTGAGGATTAGTATAGAAGAACTTCCTATAATTTTGGAATTGTAGAGATTTTGTGAGTTTTCCAAGCGATACATCCCTGTCTGGATACGAGCAGGTAGAGGCGGCTCTGGCACAGATGTACCTAGGGGTAAAACCCGAAAACACCGCTTTGAGCTAGACTCGAACGGGAACTGGTGCACGACAACGGGCCTTGCTGCACTCTTGGTTACGACACTCCCGGGGGATATGCTTAGGATAACTCTCATTTTCTTTACAAATCATTTTGAAGGGATTATGAGTATATACTTCCTCAAAGAAAACATTATTATGATTATGGATTATATCCATAAATAGATCAATTTATGTTAAGTGTTTTATAAGTATGGGATTATGTATTTTGATTCATAAATTGATCTAGTTTATGCCATTGTTTAGAAATGGCGCCCAGTAGAAGGAATGAGAACTCCGGAAATGCACATGATCCAAAGAGAAGGAAGGATCATATCTTTCATGGTCTTAAGCTAGAATTTATAAGAGAAATAGTCTCCCATGTATTATCATCATATGAAGAAATAATATCATGTGTTGATAAGATAAGTAAAGAGTTTACTGAGTCCTATGGCTTTGAAGGGAAGCAAGAGAAGAAAAGGATGGAAGGGAAAAAGATGGATAAAGGGAAGAGGGAAAAGAAGAATTTTCCCATATGTGGTAACTGTGGAAAGAAACACCCTGGAACTTGCCTGAAAGGAATGGGAGTTTGTTATAAGTGTGGAGGAAAAGGGCACAAAGTACATGACTGCAAGGGTAAGAAAATGGTTTCAAATGTACAATGCTTCATTTGCAAGGAGTTTGGACACTATGCGAACCTATGTCCCAGTCATCAGACTATGCCGCAAATGATGCTATTGGATAATAATCAAGTTATGATACTACCACAGATTAAGAGGAATGATTAGAGTTATTATGTTGATTATATCAATTGAGTGTTGTATCAACAATGTACTTGTTATAATAATTATGGAGTATATAAGGATTGTACTGCAGTACTATTTCATTAAGGACTTGAGATGGTGTGGAACAAAGAAAAGTGACTCAGTAGCAGGTTAAATGTTTGGAAAATATATGGTTGAGAGAAAGATAAACCATAATATGGTTCAGATACCGAGGTGGTGATTTTAGAATAATACATGATTGATTTGGATAAATTATATTGGATATTCTTGACTACCTTGGAACTAATTAATGATTTGTATATTCCATCATTGTTGGGGTTTAAAACATTTTTGGATTAATGAAGTATATCCAGCATTCTATATGGAATAGGGGAGCATGAATGTAATCAATAAGGAATATGGTAATTCAAGATGTTTCAGTTTATTAAAAGAATACAAGATGAAGGTATTCATATGCTATTGCGGGGTAAAAAGGATCTATATTATGTTTACCTTCCTTATAAATGTTGGACTGTGAGTTTGGACAGAAGTATTTTGGATAGTTCTAGTTTGGATTATTTTGGATTACCATAAAAGGAAAACCCGGAGGTTGGGCGGCAACCCGTCGCGTCCGGAAAAGCTGCGAGACTTGAACCCGCAACCGAAGGGCGACAAGGGTGTATCACCTACCACTGGCCCACGAGATGTCCTGGATTAAATAATTTAGTTTTTATTAAAAGATCTTGTAGATGAATTATAAATTCATTTATTTTGTAACCCTGTACGAATAGTATAAATAGAAAAAAAAAATTTACGTTCTATTATCTTTTAGAGTGAAAGATGAGTTTGTGGTAGAAATTTATTAATGGGTAAAATTCCTATTATAAAGTAAGTATATCTCCTTATTATCTTATCCAATCTCATAAATAAATTCCTCAACATTAATAATAGAAACTTAGAACAAAAATTTTGTCCTAGATGGTACCTTAAATCATCACAAATTTATGGCTTTGGAATTGTTGGCCTTTTCATAGCCATGTTCTCTACCACTCTCCATCAGATAATTGATGGTTAGATTTTTCTTCCATATCCATATTTTTCTACATGGAACCCTAGTATGTGTTATTTTCGGTAATCTTCATACTTTCGACTCTTTATTTTAAATAGAGGCCTCATTAATTCATTTTTCGATGTGGGATTTCAACTAAGATATTTTGAAACGTCAAAAATGTGTTATCCCAATACCCTATATTTTGTTGAACCGATGGTACTTCAAATCATCATAGATTGATGAGTTTAAGGACCTCAATTATACGCTTGTTTGTGATTGATGACCTCAATCACTACCTATAAATATTTACGTTTTTCCTCCGATTATATGTCTCTAATTGCCACCAATGTTCTCCTAATCAAGATCAGAATTTGGTGGTGACCCTTTCATTTCTCTTTTCCTCATATTAAGACTAAATTTTAGTAACCCAATTTCCGATGTGGGTTTTCCCACAAATATATTTTCTATTTTCAACCTTTTATTTTCGAAGAACAATTTAAAATTGTGAGGACGCAATTTATTGAAGGAGGGGAGAATGTAACACCCCAAGATTTCATAGTGTGTTATTTCTTCAAAATAATTCAATAACTTGCACTACACGCAACACCGAGTTCAATTACACCATTACTTACCAAAAAAAAGCCATTAAAAGAGGTCATGAATAGCATTAACTACATTTTTAACTTTATATAATCCTTATAATTTTAGAATCCATATTATGAGTTTCTTAGTCATAATGCAAGAACAGATTCATTTTCAGTATTGCACTTTTATCAACTTTTGATAGTGAAACCTTTTTAAATACAATATTTTAAGATTTTTGACTAAATGGAGACATCAAAAAATTTAGAATGAAACATCCCAAGCTTCCACGGTACGCTTTCCTTTGAATAAAACAGTAGCGTGTGTTGTACGCAACGTCGAGTTTTAACACACACCACAACCGATCAAACTAGCCGTTATGAATAGTAATACCTAAATTTTGAAATTATATATATTTTATATTTTGAAATGGACTTCATTTTTGGATTCGTAATATCGAATTCATCCTAAGGTGAAATTTTGGTACTTTTCGGATAACTTTCATATTTTGATGAATAGTGAAAATTACTAAATTTTAATTAAAAACAACTTTTTTAATCAAAATAATTAATAGTAATAAATTATTAATTTGAGTGGTTTTAAAGTATATTTAGAATATATTTTTACTATTTAATATAATGTTGGTCATTGGACATAATTTTACAATTAAACCGAACATAAACAAGTGTCAATCTTTTGATAGTTATTATCTCTTAAAAACACGTTTTTTGTTTTGACAGCGGGAATTAATTTTAAATTAATTTCTGCCACTTCTGTGTTTTGAATTTAGGAAAATGGATTCCATATTTGGAATCAGGATGTTCAAATTGTGTAAATAGGTAACTTTTATTTTTAGACATTTTGAATAATTACTGCGGTAAATATTTTATTTACCATGGTTAAGGGTAAATCCGGTAAATAAGGGTTAAAAAATAATATTATAATAATACTAAATTACCCTAAAACGTGTCTTAACCCTATTGGTTGATACATGGTCGACCATGGGCATCTTTGGGTCAATTTGGGGACCCCATTGATCCACTTGTAAGTGATAATGACACTTTATTTTAATTAAGTTAAAATTAATACAAAAATGGCATAAGCTTACATCTTTTAGAAGAACAATTTTTACATAGGGTTATACATGTTGGATTTTAGATTATAAATATTAATTAGAAAGCCAAAAAGATTTACTACATAATGATATTTTATTTATAATTTTTAGACATTAAATAATTTATTTTATTTATGACACAATGATGATGCAGTAATTACTAAAATAGTGAAAAATTAAAATAATTGATATTATAAATACCCAAATAAATATAATATGAAACTTTTAATGAATTAAACTAATTTTCTAGGATAATATGATATATTAGGATTGAGTTAATTGACTTTGTTCGAAGTAATCAATCTGTTATGAGTTTCAAAAAAATCAACTATTGAATAGTGTCAAAATTGACATAAAAGAGTTCTTAAAACAAATATTATATTATTAATTGATATTAAATTCCTAAAAATCTAAGGTTCGGCCAAGAGACTTATATCATGATAGGTTAATCATTAATGGACCACTTGGGGGTCGCTTGGATATATATAGTAAGTTTATTAACCATATTATATAAAAATACAAAGAGACATTGTAAAAGTGAAACTAATTAACTTAGAGTTAATACTTAAAGATAAGGTTAATATAAGTACCCAAACCTGTCTAAATTCTATTGGATGAGTTTTTTTCGACCCATACCCACCTCAAACTTTGAATAGTCAACTTTGGAGCCATTGGAAAACGAATATGAATTTATTATAAATTAATATTTCTAGCTTTTCCAAAGGTGCCCCTCACCCCTCTTATAAAAAGGCACTCCTCCTTCTCATTTCTTCACACCTCTAAAGACTTTTGGTTCGGCCAAACTCTGCCCAAATACTCTCCCAACATCCCTCACTACAACCTAGAGGCCTTAGTTTGATCAGAAAGCCAACCTAAGGAGCCCTTTTGATCAAATCAAAAGGAAGAACCCGAAGAAGAGGTAATGATTTCACCACCCTTTTCTAAGTTCATTTCTTCTTCCACTTCTTCTTCCTTTGTTCTTACCATTATGAAATAATAACTCCAGTATCTCACATATAATGTGATGTTATTATAAATATGGTACAATAATATTCAGTATTCTATCCACCCTTTGAATAACATGTCACCATACGTGCGTACGTACGGCTTACCGTCTCCACGTCGTGGTGTAATTGTTATTCAATATAATATTATTTGGATGGGTATAATAATGATGTGTAACTCATGTAAATAATAAATATAACATGTTAATGATTCTGTATATATGATATACCATCCATTTATATATTATTTTAATATCAAAAGAATGATATTGTCGCTCGTGCGTACGTACGGACTACCGTCTCCACGAACGCGATGAGATTCATTCTCCATCGTATCCATTCAAGTATAATTATCATTTGATGATTTAAAAATGATGTTTAAGGACTGTATATCATTATGGATATGAATAAGATACAACAACCATGGCTTATGTAACAAAACATATAAAAGAAAATGAGTAAGTTAACTCCCGAAACGACGATAATTCTAAGATATTATTAACAAATCAATGTTAAAAGATCATATATGATATCATATTAATATATATGATTCTTGTATAATTTAATAAAAATTATTTCACCATTATACAGGAGGTTAACCTACCCCAACAAAGGAAAAGTACAAGGTAAGGGTTATTTCACAATCTCTTCATTATCCGAGGTTGTATATACGTAATAATCTACTGGGATCTCTTTATCATCCACATCCATGTTTTCTTAAAAATGTATTTCAAAACATTTTTACTATTTACAAGAATATGGGTTAAAGTCATTTATACCCTTGTTTTACTTTTTATAAGAGGTTTATAAAGGAATCTTTCCGTCGTTTTCAAAACAATGTCCTTTTTAACCTTTTCGACAGAATTGAGGTAAGAATGTTTTTTTTAACTTATACGGCGGGTGCGGTAATTTTCCGCCGTTATAAAATCTTCAAAGCTTTCCTTACAAGATTATAAGAATATTTTCAAAGAAAATGTTTTATTTTATATGGATCTTAAATGATTTCAAAATAAAAGGAGATATTTCATTAAAAAGAATTTTGATTTCATCTATGTCAACATCCTTTGATGGATTTTAAGATTATTTGAAGTTGATTTATTATGATACAAAACTTCTATATTGTATTGAAGGTTTTGTGATATGTTTGACTATGGATGTGCTATTTTTAAAACATTCATAGTTTATGGTGAAATTATTGACATTTCGTATGCTAGTTTTAATACGAATGTTTATGTTATGTTTAAACCTTTTCATATGGGAATGCATTGGACTTAATAAGTGACGGGTGGAGCCCGCTATAGCTCCTCGATGCATCGGTAGGTCTCATGAGACAAACTAGTGTCTTGGCACAAGGCCTTGACAAAATCTTATTTGTAGTCTTGGCACGAGGCCTTGGCTATGTGGTTATGATAGTCTGGCATTATGCATTCCAACATTATGAAAGTGGTTATTGATATTGCATGTGATTATTTGATTAGTAGAATATCCATGTGAACAAGTAAATGGCATTATTTCATTTTACTTTTGCCATACCATGTTGAAGTTCAATTTTAAAAGGCTTTTGTCTTAGTAATTCATTGCCTTAAATGTTTATGCTTATTTTGAATGTTCCGCTATATTGTTATCCTTACTGGGCATTTGAGCTCACCCCTTTTCTATGTTTTATTTTTCCCAGGTAGTGAAGAAGTAAATTATGATTGACTTGCATGGATATTATGAGGGGTTTATAGTGTGGACGTTGGAAACATTATGTTGTTGTAGTAGTTTTTCATTTTATGATGTAATGTAAAACTTATGAATATATCTAGTGTTTCCAAGGCTACTAAACTAATCGGTCTTTCGGGATTTGATCTTTCTTGTGATCATGACAATGTTACGAAGTAATGCACCAACTCTGGGTAGCTGGGGTCGGGGCGTTACAATAAACAATAAATGACAACAACTAAGACTCGAAAATAAAGAAAGAATCAAACACCAATGTGGAATCATTAAAAACTCCTGGAACACGGACAAACCTCAAGCCCCATCTCCAACATCCATGATAGCTTTATGAATTATCACCATTAGTGAAATAATAAATATTCCCTTGTCTTCTATCATAGAAAACAATATCTACATATGAACCAAAGATCATATACAAGGGGTGAGTAATCATGACCAGTAGATAAAAAACCAAGACTTACCACATATGACACTAGAAGAAGAATCATTTTAGCGTATAATTTTATTGATAAAAAATAATTCATATAAAATTATTTTATCAATAATATAGTTTTATTTTAATAGAATACACAAATATTTTAATACCTCTTGGAATCTACAATTCCATTTATCTCTCACACACATCTATACAAGCCGAATGACAATCACTACACTCATGAGTAGTGATCTATTCTTCACCAAGTCATCACTTGGGGATATATCATCTCGTGATATTGTTTTAGTACTAAGTGCAAATTCTTTACCAAAAAGGTCTCATATAATGAAAATATGAACAAATTTCATATTCATTATTTTTTCAAGTTCCCACACCCAAAAAACATTTTTGTTTTAAGGAACTATTAAATAATTTTATCTAACATGTTGAGTCCATCCACACAACCCAATATTTTAAGATCAACCAACAAGAGTAATTTTTAGAAAATATTTAGAATGAGTTTTTAATTTCAAAGTATAATGTATTTATTTAGTAACATGACAGGCTTAAAACTATAGAAAAAGTGGAAAAGGAGGGAATCCAACTACCTCAAATACATGTGATGTGGTGAAAACTTAAATGATCTCATTGATCTAGAATCTTTTCTCAATTCCTCTAATGAATTGAAAAAAGTTTTAATAAAAACTTTTCTAGTCCCATAGATCCAACCATAAAAATTTTACTAAGGGGTTATATTAAAGAGGGAACAAACATATTTAGATTATAAGGGTGGAACAGATACCTTACCTTTTATTTCCAATATCCAACGCTCAAAGAATCATTGATAATGGAGTCTAGAATTCATTGATTATAAAAAAACTCCTATAGAAGGCTTGGATTTTGAGGGGAAATAATAGGAGACTAATTGGAATGGAAGGGAACTGTAATTAAAGGGACTGGAAAAAAAATAGCTAAATTCATGGAGTGAAATATGTGTTCTTGACATAAACCATTAGAATATCCACTTACACTAAAATTTACATCATCTCACTTAATTTCCCTAAACCCTATTCACACCAATAATAGAATTCATAAAAATTTACAAGAAATTATTCACATTGTGAATAACCATTCATGTAATGAATCAATTATTGTATTGAGATTCTAGCTTTTCTCTCCTTCCTGCTTCGAATATAGCTGGCGATCCAACCCAATAATCCAAAACTCAAAAGGAAAAATATAAAACAAGGACACACCTAAAACTAGGGGTAGAAAATTCTCCACGCCATTAGGCTTTTGTACTTGGAAATATGGAGATTGGAATTTTATTTAAATATTTTTATTCATTGCGCCATTATGAATTTCTCTCATTCGAAAAATATCTTCTGAAATTTGACCATTCTTCCATAACACTCATACCAATAAAATAGTTCTCCCAGACAAGGTATTTTCTTGTCTATTAATAATTTTAATTGGTTCATGGATAACATCACACCAAGATAAAGAGTCACATGATCCCATCTAATCACATGAATAGGATCTGTATAGTACTTCCTCAGTTGCGAGACATGGAAAAAATAATCTTGGGGGTAAATTTAATTGATATAAAACATCGCCAATGTGTTGTAGAATCTAAAAGGGTGCCACAAATTAAGTAACTAGTTTTCCTTAATTTCCCAAATGATGAAGACAAAATCACAATGAAACTTCGAGAAATAAATGGTCACCTATGTTGAAATATAATGGGATATAATGAAGATTTTCATATGATTTATATAGTCTTTGGGTCGTATCCATCTACTTCCTAATTTGTCTATTGACTAAGGATTTTGTCATTATAAAATAAATCATGACCCAAAATTGTAAAGCCCCGATCCAAATTGACTAATGAGGGGGGATGAATCAAACGTATTCTTTTATGAATTTTTATTTTAAACTCAACCTCTTAGACTTGTTAAGGTACCGATCCACTAAATATATTTTCACAGCCACATGTCATGTGAAATAGTAATAAGAGAAATAAAAACACATAGGATTTATAGGGATTGATGTAAAATCCTACTCCTTTACATGATTGATTAATTGCCTCAATCATAGATTATCTATTATATACACAAGTGTTTATTCCATGGACTATCATAGTCCAATCAACATAGATTCTCGCTATGTTCTAGATCATGAGTCTTGTAGGAGAAATTTATATCTTTTCACTACCCCACTACATATGTATGATCCAGAATAATAAAGATATATATTTAAACCTATTTTCTTCTATATCACTTTAAGAAATTATCTTTCTCCACTAACAAACTAAATAAACTAGTCTGTTTGTGTACACCTTCAAGCCTGTATGATTAGGTCTTCTTCAGAACATAGTCATATGCCTTACTAAATTTTCCAGATCTTCACATGATATAGTTCTTATCAACTCTTCAAATACTAAATCATGAAATATATCCTTCCTCTACAATGTCTCTCAGATTCAAACTTGTTGGTTGGAGTAGATCACTCAAGATAGGGATGAATTTAGTATTCATAAAAATTTATGTTTGAAAAGTTTTCTTAAAATGTTCCCCAATAAAAATAAATACAGCCTAGTTAATCAGTAATATGGTTATGAAAGTTTTACTATGTAAATAACTTTTCAGAAGATTGATTAATTCTCAGTAATCTTGATATCGGTTATTAATATTAATTTTGAAGCTATTCTAATAAGGAAAAACAATTATAACTTATTTCCAATATTATCTATCAAAGTAAATCTAGTTATTTTTAAAGTATACAATAAAATAGAGAAAACTAAATTAAACAACTCAACGGATATAAAATAAGTAGTTCAGTCTCAAGCCAAGACTTAATCCACTCCACTTGGTGATCACCTTAAACCAAGTAGTTTATATTAATAAACTTGATCCAAACCCTAGATCATGGTAACAATAGTGCATAAGACTATCCTGGTCACAAGACCTCTTCCATAGTTCTTCGTCGGTATAAACTAATTGGTCACACAGGTACCTCTTCCATAATTATCTGTGGGAGCAAACAAGTGTAAAAAAGATATGAGAGGAAGGATATCTTGTATCCTTCAGTTTAGTGTAGGAGACAGTGTGTGTTTTAATACAGACACACACACACTGCTCGAAAGATAAAAACAATACACAATAGAGTAAAGATGATGAGATAAGGTTAGAAGTTCCCTGAGTATTATTCTATGCAGCTATGGACTTCTCGAATGAAGCAAATGTAAGAATCAAGTCCTCTTTCAATAAAAAGAGTATCACAAGTTTGGTGTTTTGGTTTCCAGTTAGATCTAGCTCATGTTCTGCGTGGAGTTGGTATTTCAAAGATGTTCTTCACTCTGATCTATAGTCTCTCAACTTTTGGATTCATGAATTCTTCATGTGATCTTTAAATGTATCTTGTTGCATGTGCTGGTTAGCTCTTATTCACTATATCACACCACTTTGTTTATGGGCCACGCTTTTTCTTTTTAGTCTTGGAGTGCATGTGTTGGAGTTGACATGATACATGTATTTTTCACCTCATAACTCATACTATCAGGTGATATGTCTACAAAGAAATATTAATTATGTTAGTGCATTTAAAAGTCCCAAATATGACCATTATAAATTAAATTGAAAATGACAAAACATATTAAAGAATGGTGTCACAAACTTTCTTGAAACAATGTCACTTGGAAATGGTGTCTCCATGAAGCGGTGTCTCCATGAAGCGGTGTCTCCATGAAGTGGTGTCTCCTTCTTTTCCTTTGAGTGGTGAGACAGTTATGATGGCATATTTGTATAGAGATCTGGAACCGATAGCATAGATGCGGGGTTAGGATCATGGTGTATGGGTCATAGTGTCTGGTCATAGTGTCTGGTTCACGGTGTCTTGGTCATGGTGTCTACTCACCATGTTTGGGTCCTTTTCCAGAAAAATAGAACCAGTGGTAGACTCATGGTTTCTCATACTTAGAAAAATATCTGTATATAGACTTGAGAAGTGATATCCACATAATGAATTAGACTTAATCATTCGTCAAAAAAATCATTATAAACCAAAGGTAAATATAGTTTACAATTATAAAACGTAATTTATAGAAATTAAGATCTTGGATAGGTTTATTTAAATCATACATAAACAAACCATCTATACACATTATTTGAGATAGATTAAATATGATTAACAAAAATTTTAGAATGTACAAGATTTGTGATCATTAAAACATGATTACTATAGGAGGAGTCCAACAATCACCCCCTTTTGATGATCACAAATCATGTGAGTGAGATATCTATTCTTAGTGTGAATTTAGAGTCCATGAGTGCATGTCTCTCCCCCTTTTGGGATTATCAAAAAGAGTACAAAAGTAAATAATAGAGGAGATAATCAAAGTTAATAGAGAATTAGATTGAAAAAGAGGTGTCATTAAAATTAGTAAGCAAAAAAAATAAAAAATATCCCTATCAAAATATAGTGTTAAATTTTTTGTAGCATTGACTATCTTCTATTTTCCCTTGGTATCAGCTTCACTAGAAGCCACAGAAGTAGAGGTAGAAGTTGAAGAAGGAAGTGAACCAACTGACAAACAAGATAGAGGGAGACCTATAAAAACATAAGGGGACAAGGTAGGTGTAGTGGAAGAACGAGGTAGTTTTTGGTCAAGGATAACAGGTATTATCTGACTCTGATCCTAAGAGACAAACATAGAGGTAGAGGCAAGGGTAGTGGATGAGAAGGTAGGCAAACCAGGTCACAAGGGTGAATCTATAGGAGCCACAATAGCATTGCTCTGCACATGAAGATAAGGCCTCAAAAGCTTGATGAAGTGAGTAATAATATCACCACCATATTGCATCACTTTCTCAAAGTCATCCTTGTTTTCCATGAACTTTTCCAACAAAAGAGTAAAATCCTTCAGCTTTTGAACTTGCGTTTTGAAAGCTTGAGTGACATGATGGATTTTCAGATTCTCTACAAGGTACTTGAAATGGTTTTTCATATCATGCTTAGAGAAAATCATATTAAAGTATAAATCCACCTTATTAGTAATTTATTCTTGAGCATCGTTGGAAATATTGGAATATATTCTTACTAGATCAAGAACTCTGTCACTATTCTTGACAACCATAGATAGAGACTCTTTGTCAAAGCCACTGAGCACTGATTGGAGTTCTTCTTTAACAACTATTTTGAGAAGATCACTATCCAAGGATGGTTGAGATGACTGTCCAAAGGCACTAGAATCTGTAACAGCAAAAGTAACGGACTTCAGTTGATTAAGAAATTGTTGGACATAGACCTTATACTCATCAGTTAACTTTTTAAGACCAATAACAAACTCATGCATTTCTCTTACTATTTTCTTGTTTCTTTCAACCACCTTGTCAGCTAAGGAAGTTTGGTTCAGTTGAATTAGGGGGGTGACTTCCTGTGGAATCTGACTACTAACATCCTAAACAGGATGAGAAACAGGTTTTGGTCTTGATTCCATCACTCTCTGCATATCTTCAATTATACCTCTAAGAGACTTCACTTCATCACTTAATTGTTTTTTATCAACTCTAACTTCTTGAATTTCATGAATTATTTTTGGCTGAATATTCCAAATGATCTTCTCTAACAACAGGACAACATCTCTTTCACTCAGTTTTGTCACAGGATCAGGTTGAGTGTTCATGATCTTTTCAACGCCACCCAATGAATTAAATTCAAGGGATTTCAAATCATCTTTACTTACTAAGGTATAACTTTCTTTTGAATGTTTAGGAATAGAAGTTGAGATAGGATCAGGTTACTTTGAAAATACATGGTCAGAGACTGATTTCAATTGAAATACAGTAGATATGTATATACCTTTAATTGAGACTTCTTGGGAATCATCCAAATAAAAATATTTGTGGAATTTATACCAAGTATCAACAGATCCTGGATCAACTAGATTAGGAATAACAACACGTTCTAGATTGGGGTGTGTCTGCCCCTCAATAGGTGCATCTCTTATAGGACTAAGATATTTAGTTCTTTGATTTGTTTCCAAAATTTCATCCCCAATAGTATCACCCATTTCTTTTTTATCCAACTGAAAGGTTTGCTCCATTCTTTCTTCAGTAGATGGGATAATCTCAGGAATAGCTTGTTCCTCTAGGTGTTCCTTAGTAGAAGCTTCTTTCTCAAAAGAAATATCTTCTTCTAGATATTATTCCAGAACAACATTTTCCCTTTCAACAACAATAGATTCTTCTTCATAAATAGGTTCTTCTTCCAGGTTAACAATTTCTTCAGGAATAGGTACTTCCTTCTCAATTAAGACTTGAGGAATAGGTTCATTGCCTTCCTTATCCTGGATAGTTTCCCCTGTAAGTGCAACAACCTCTTATTCTTCTTCCTCAATAGGATAGTCAATGATTTCATTCGGCTCCAAACCAAGATCAGAAGTGTCCTTAGGCCTTGAAGAATGCTCAACCGGGTTGAAATTTTCCTAGACCCTCTCATTATCTTATACCCATGCTTTTCTCCACAGATTCCAACTGATTTTCATTATTTTGATAGTAACTTTTGAGATACAAAATTCATAGTCCTTAATGACTTCTTCATCTGGTCCAACCAACCCTTTATCATGAATCATAGTAGAAATTAACCTTGAGTAGAATATGGAGTTTTACATTGAGGTTGTTTTTATCAACTCACACATGTGAAGTATGACATACTGTCATAGGTTAATATTGTGTCCATTATTCATAATATGTATCAAAAATACATCCTGATACTTGATTATAGAAAAATATCCTTTTCTTGGACAAATCAGATTATGAAAAAACTTAAACAAAGTTCTAGTTTCACCATCTAGATCAGCAATAATATCTCTTATCTTAGTTGAATTGCCAGTCAAGATTACCAAGGATTCTTCTAAAAAAAGATCCCACTTAGAGGTGGAAGACCTCTCTGATAGTCCTCATAAATACCTTCATGAGGTATCCTTAGGAAATCAGTCCATAACCTCGAAGAAAAGGTACATCTTTACCCATTGATCTAGCTTCTCAAAACAAAACCATCTTCTGTATCAAAAGATAATTGAACGAACTGATAAAACAGGTCGACTAGCTTTGGGTAAATTGGTTTTTCCTATTTTGTGAACTAATCCATCCATACTTTCTCTTTTAGTACTTTTAGTACTAAATACTTACTTGATAGTATCCACTTGGGTCAAATTTCCTTTTTGGGTACTACTATTCTGTTAACCACGTTCAGATTAAAAGGGACTTTGGGTGTTATCTTCGGTGTCATTTTCATCTTCTTCTTTGATCTTCTCTTCTTAGGAGTTGATGATGATGGGAATTTCATTCTGGGATTTCAACAAAGGTTCGAGAGAAAGAGAAAGGTTGAAGTAGGGGTTACGATTTGAGAGACGAGATCTCGGGTGAAGAAAGGAGTGAAACTTATTTTGTTCTTATCATTTAGGGATATCAAGCATCACAAAATCAAAAGTGAGATAAAGTAAAAGAATAAAATAATTAATTATTGTGATACAGGTTGTAATATGTAAATAAAACAATAACGTGTCATTATGGTGAGACTAGAATAGACTTTCAAGGTGAGACTGTAACAAGTTTTTCACAGTGAGACCATAATAGGTTTTCACGGTGAGATCTCTATTTTGAGGCTTCAAAACTATGTGACTGTATTGTTTAAAACAGTATGTTCCAGACCGTAACTGAGAGATAGTAACTGTGAGATCATAAACATGAAACAACAACTTTTAAGATAGTAAACTATAGAACTGTAAGAGTTAGATAGTAATCTTAACACAGTGACTAGGGAAACCGTAAATTTTGAAACAGTAAGTTGTGAAACAGTACACTTACTACTTAAGATTTATAATTCTCAATTCTTGTATGATTAATATATTCTTTCATAAGATAATGGTTTGGTGAATATATCAAAGAGATGATATTCAGTTATAATGAATTCCAAAGTGATATCACCTTTTTGATAATGGTCTCTCAAAAAGTGATGTCTTACATCAATTTGTTTTATCCTAGAGTGTGAAATAGGATTTTTTGCGATGTTAATAGCACTTGTATTGTCACAATTTATAGGTACATGCCTAAATTGATATCCATAATCTTGTCATGTGTGTTTCATCAACAAATTGTTTTCACAACAACTACCAGAAGCTATGTACTCATATTCGGTGGTAGATAATGCAATAGAGTTTTGTTTCTTACTACACAATGATACTAGTGACTTGCCTAAAAAGTGACATGTTCCAGAGGTTATTTTTCTATCTAACTTACAACTATTGAAGTCATCATAAAAATAACTAACTAAATCAAATAATTGTTCTCTGGGATAGAACAATCCTATATTGGGTGTATGCTTGATGTATTTGAAAATTCTCTTAATAGCATTTAAATGAGATTCCTTAGGATTTTCTTGAAAATGAGAACACATACATACACTAAATATAATTTTAGGTCAGCTAGCAGTTAAGTAGAGTAATCTTCCAATCATTACTCTGTAAGTGTTTTGATCAACATATTTTCCATCTTCATCAAGATCCCACTTACAAGTAGTACTCATTGGAGTGTCACTATTTTTAGTGTTATCCAAGCCAAAACGTTTTAGAATATACCTAGTATATTTGATTTGATTTAAAATAATACCATCAATATTTTGAATGATTTGAAATCCAAGAAATAATTTTAATTAACCCATTAAACTCATTTCAAAAAAAAATTTGCATCAATTTAGAAAAATCAATACATAAAGAATTTTTTGAAGATCCAATGACAATATCATCTACATAAATTTGAAGTACTAAAACATCATTGGAAATTTGTTTTATAAAAAGGGTAGGATCATATATTCCTTTTGTAAAACCTTCAGAAATAATAATGGTACTTAATCTAACATACCAAGCTCTTGGAGCTTGTTTTAAACCATATAAAGCTTTTGATTATTTAAAGACATGATTTGGAAAATGAGGATTTCTAAAACCAGGGGGTTGCTCAACAAAGATATCCTCAGCTATATACCCATTTAGGAATGCACTTTTAACATCTATTTGATATATTTTGAAACTTATATGTGTAGCATAATTAAGTAGAATTCTGATGGCTTCAAGTCTAGCTACTGGTGCAAAGTTTTCCTCATAGTCAATTCCCTCTTCTTGACTATAGCCTTGTGCAACAAATCTAGCCTTGTTTCTAACTATGTTACCAGCTTCATCTAATTTATTTCAAAATACCCACTTAGTTTATATGGTGAATGTGTCGTTGGATCTATCAAAAAGTTTCCAAAAATTGTTCCTTTCAAACTGATTAAGTTCTTCTTGCACAACCATAACCCAAAATTCATCATTGATAGCATCATTAATGTCTTTTAGGTTCAAGTTGTGACAAGAAGACATGATGTTCAACCTAATTTCTAAGAGAAACTCTAGTTTGAGTTCCTTTATCTAAATATCTTACAATAGCATCAAAAGGATAGTTCTTAAGAGTTCTAATAGCTCTAGAAAAAGATGGAATGGTGATTTTTGGTTCATCAGCAAGTTCAGGTTCATTATGACTTAAATCTAAAGAATTTCTAGAACTGGAAGTTTTCACAGATTTCTTTACAGGATGGTTATAGGATTTTGAATTGATGTCTAGATTTGACACATAATCCTCCAGGTTCTCTAGAGTGGTCTTAGGCTCATGTGGATCTGTTTCATCAAATTTTACATGGAGAGATTATTCCACACATTTAGTTATTTTATTAAACACTCTATAGGCATTACTAGAGATTGAATGTCCTAGAAATATTCCTTCATCACTCTTGGATGAAAATTTATCAATATTTTCCTTAGTATTAAGGATATATACATTGCAACCAAAAACATTGAAGTAGCTTAATTTGGGTTTTATATTGTTCCATAACTCATATAGAGTTCTTTTAAGAATGGGTCTAATCAACAGTCTATTAATAATATAGAATGATGTATTTACAACTTCAACCCAAAAATAAATAGGTAATTCATATTCACTAAGCATGGTTCTAAAAATCTCTTACAAGGTTCTATTTATTCTTTCTACAACTCCATTTTGATGAGCTGTTATAGGGGCAAAGAAATTATGACTATAGCCATTTGGTGAACAAAAGGATTAAAACTATTGATTGTCAAACTCAAGACCACGATCACTTCTTAAGGATTTAATTCTAAATCCACTAATATTTTCTACAGTTTTAGCATATTTGGTGAAGTGAGAGAAGGCTTCACTTTTTTGAGTCAAAAATAAAGACCCTGTATATATAGAATATTCATCTACAAGAACATAAACACAGTGCTTCCCATTTAAACTAGAAACTATAGATGGTCCAAACAAATCCATGTGAACCAGTTCAAGAGGTTGAAAAGTTGACACTTCTTTATTTAGTTTAAAGGAAATTTTGGGTTGCTTTCCCTTTTGATAAGGATTACACACTTTATCATTTAGAAACTCAAGTTTGGGTAGGTATGACTAGAATCTTTCTTGTTAGTTTTATAAGATAGTGAATATTATAGTGACCTAGTATCATATTCCAAATACAAAAATCTTTGTGAAATACACTTAAACATGAAGCATTTTGAGAGACTAAATAATATAAGTTAACAGAGTATACATTTTCATTTCTCAATGTAGAAAACACTAATTCATTTTTAGAATTGAAAACATTACAAACATTATTTTCAAATTTAACATGAAATCCATCATCACATAGTTGTGAAATACTAATTATATTATATTTCAATCCATCAAAAAAAGTACTTTGGAAATTAAAATTTGGTTACAGTGACTGATTTGGAAAAGTCCATTGATCTTTACATTGGCATTGTCACCAAAAGTGACATGTCCACCATCAATTTTTATTAAGTTCTTGAATCATGAATAGTACCCTGTCATGTGTCTTGAACACCCACTGTCCAAGTACCATAAGATTTTACAGGATATCTTTAAGAAACATTCCTACAAAGTATTCAAATAAAAATAGACTTTGGTACCCATGTTTGTTTGGGTCCAGTAATATTAGTGATTAGTACTTTATAAACCCACACCTACCTCATAGGTTTCCTATAAGAATTATGTAATGTTCTTGAAAAATAAACATTATTTTGACCAGAAAATCTTGAGACAGTAGAGACTGCATCATAATTTGAACTAGCTGAATGTTTTTCGGAACTAGAAGTAAAGTTGTCTTTCTTATATTTAGAAACAAAATTAGTTCTTACAAAATTTCTTTTATCAAGTTGATATCCAATACTAGTAGTATATTTAGAAGCAATTTGTTTACCTAGAATTTGTACCAATGTATCTTTACCATTATTAAACCATTCAAGTCCCTTTTTCAATTTCTCATTAGATACCTTTAGTGCATTGTTTTATTTGAGTAATTGAACATTTTCCTCCCTTTCTACACTAAGTTCGGATTTAACAGTTTAGGTAAGAACATGTTGTTTCTTTAAAGACTTTTATTTCTATTTTTTTCATTACATGTATCTTCAAGCATATTATAGTACTCAAACATTTCTTTATTAGACATATTCTAAGAATCACTTTCATCTCCAGGATAATAGGAATTGTGTACAGGAGATTCCAGTATTACCTCAAATGTTTTTGTCATAAAACACATATTGGATTTGTTATCCTATTCATCATGTGAAGATTTTGAGTCACTTGAGTTGTCCTCAGAATCACTCCACATTAATTTCATTACATTTTTATAGTTTCTATCTTTTCCCTCATATTTATTTTTAAACATGAGCTTGGGATAGTCATCATTTACATGTCACTTTCAGTTACATTCATAGCATACTATCTCATCATACTTATCACTTATTTTCCAATATTTCATCTAGTTTCATTTTTGATCATATCTTCCTTTGAAGTTAGGATTTCTAAAAAAATTATTCTTCTTGTCAAATCTCTTAATAATTCTGGCTAATTGATCCATATCCTCATCATTATCAGGTGGTGATTGTTCAATGCTGTAACTTTCTACACAGGCCTCCAATTTACATTTTTCATTGTTTTTAGAGGTGGTGGTCTTAAATGAAAAAAAAAATTCTTTAAGGTTAATCCTCCTCTTCCTTGTTGAATTTCAACTCCTCTTTATACATCATTAGTTTCCCAATGAGTTCTTTTATAGCTAACTTGCTGATGTCACATGATTCTCTAATAGAGACAGATGTTCCTCTCCATCTATTAGGTAGGCATCTGAGAATCCTCATGATTTGTTCTTTGGTAGTGACTTCTCTTCTAAGAGAAATCATTATGTTGAAAATTTCTTTGAACCTGAGATACATGTTAGAAATAGGCTCATCAGGTTTAATTTTAAAGTTATCATATTTAATAGTATAAGTATTAAGTCTCATTTCTTTCATACTTGAAGTTACTTCATGTGAAACAGACAAAGTATACCAAATTTCATGGTCATTTTTACATACAGAAATTATGTTAAATTCCACATCTCCTAAAAAGCAATATAAAGCATTCATGGCTTTGAAATTGTTATTATAGGCAGTCTTGGTTGGGTTATCCCAAGCGATTCTATCAGTAGAAAGAATCTTATATTCATCTATAATTAAAGACCAAATTTCAAAACCCATACTTTCTAAATGCATTTTGATTTTGATTTTCCATTGGGCATAACTGGTTCCATTAAAGAATGGTGGCCTATTTGTTGTAGCACCTTACAGTTTATTATCCATAACAAGGAAATACTTTGAAAGAGATAGAAATTTAGAATTAAAAAAATTATATATCTTTAAAGTACAACTAAAATCATAGTTGAATAGTTTAAAAAATAGAGGCTTAGCAAGAATAAAAAACTCCTCTAATACCAAATGTTGGTCAGAGTAGAGTACTCAAGAGGGGGGTGAATCACGTATTCATAAATATTTGTGTTTGAAAAATTTTCTTAAAAGGTTCTCCTGTAAAAATAAATACATCCCACTTAATCAAAGTAATATGGTTATGAAATTTTGAATATTTAAATAACTTCTCAAAAGATTGATTAATTCTTAATAATCTTGATATAAGTTATTAATATTACTTTTGAAGCTATTCTAATAAGGCAAAACCATTATAACTTATTTCCAAGATTAACTATCAAAGTAAATCTATTGATTTCTGAATTATACAATAAAATAGAGAAAACTAAATTAAACAACACAATGGTTATAAAACAAGTGGTTCAGTCTCAAGCTGAGACCTAATCCACTCCACTTGGTGATCACCTACCACCAAGCAGTTTATATTAAAAAACATGATCCACACCCTATATCAGGGTAAACAATAGTGCACAGGACTATCCAGGTCACACGACCTCTTCCACAGTTCTTTGTGGGTATAAACTAATAGGTCACATAGGGACCTCTTCCACACTTATCCATGGGAGTAAACAAGTGTAAAAAAGATATAAGAGGAAGGATATCTTGTATCCTTAAGTTTAGTGTTGGAGACAGTGTGTATTTTAATAAAAACACACACACTAATAGAAAGCTAAAAATAATACACAATAGATCAAAGATGATGAGATAAGGTTAGAAGTGCTCTGAGTGTTATTCTATGCAGCTTTGGACTTCTCGAATGAAGTAGATGTAAGAATCAAGTCCTCTTGCAAGAAAAAGAGTATTGCAAGTCTAGTGCTCTGGTTTCCAGTTAGATCTGGCCTGTTTTCTTCGTGGAGTTGGTATTGAGAAGATGTTACTAACTATTATCTATGGTCTCTTAGCTTTTGTATTTTTGGATGCCTCATGTGTTCTTTAGATGTATCTTTTTTCATGTGACAATTATCACTTCTTCACTATATCACACCACTTTGTTTCTAGGGAACACTTTTCTCTTTATTCTTGGAGTGCATGTGCTGGATCTGACAGGATGTAGGTATTCTACACCTCGTACCTCATACTATCAGGTGATATGTCTACAAAGAAATATTAATTATGTCAGTGCATTTAAAAGTTTCAAATATTACCCTTATAAATTAAATAGAAATTGAAAAAACAAATTAAATAATGGTGTCATAGTCTGTATGGAAATGGTGTCTCTGGGAAGTGGTGTCTCCATAAAGCAGTGTATCCATGAAATGGTGTCTCCTTCTTTTCCTTTGAGCAGCGAGACAGTTATAATGTCATAGTTGTATAGATATCATGAACCAATATCATAGATGCAGTGTTAGGATCATGGTGTCTAGGTCACGGTGTCTGGTCACGGTGTCCGGTTCAGGGTGTCTAGGTCACGTTGTCTGGTCACGGTGTCTAGTTCCTTCTCTAGGAAAACAGAACTCGTGGAAGTCTTAAGGTTTCTCATACTTATCCAAATATCTATATATAGACTTGAGTAGTGATATTCACAGAGTGAATTAGAATTAATCATTCATCAAAGTATTCATTATAGGCCAAAGGTAAATATAGTTTACAATAATAAAACATAATTTATAGCAATTAAGATCTAGGATAGGTTTATTTAAAGAATAAAGAAACCAACCATCTGTACACATGATTTGAGATAGATTAAATAGAATTAACAATATTTTCAGAATTTATAGGATTTTTTATCATTAAAACATGATTAAGACAAGAGGATTCCAACAAAACTCTTTCTTATCTCTTCAATATAGTGTTGTATTAGGATATTAGTTATTCAGAATTATCTTACTTAGTAATTTCATGTTCTCATAATATTTTCATACTTTCCTTCTATTTTTATGCACATATATAATCATAACATAATATCATGAATAATAGTTTTCAAAATATAATTTTGGAAACTCCTTGATCATCAATAGTAGAAATGATCACATCTCACTAAAATCGATCAAAGGATTTAAGAATTATTTTTAATTCAAAATCATTTGAATACCCAATCAAGTATACATTTTGAATCTCTAAAAGAATAAGGTGTTTCTTTCTTCTTATTCTTCCTTGAAATCCAATGCATTAAACTCCTTCAAAATATCTATATATGTTTTCATTAACTCATTCATTATGATATGGAATCTAGATAATGTGGTGTGGTACTCATAAATAATATCTTCTACTTCAAATGGTTCCTATTTGATCTTGGATTGAATCATGATCCACTTTTTTTGATCATCTTTTTTTGATTCCTTGAATATATTTTCAATAGTATATTATGATTTATTATCATTTTAAGAATTCATAGTTATAAAATTTTGTATTTTCTCATTTTTTTTTGAATTTATAATTCATATGAAGTGATAACTTCATACGGAGGAGAAAATTCATATACCCTATAAAATTCATATTCCCTCGCATCTTAAATTCTTAATAAATTGACAATAAATTCATAAACTCAAATATATATGGAATAATTCCAAATATGGGAACCTCTTAATATCTTGTGAGCCCTATGTAAATTTCTATGTGTTGAAATTTTTATGCTCTTTACTAATGAAATTCATACACACACCACTAAATTCATATAATGGAGACAAAATCAAAGTCATGAAAATAGGATCGTAAAGTCATACATGCATTAGGAAAGTCATATGTTCTCCAGACTTATCCAACTTATTTATTTAGATCAATGTCATATGATATTGCTTCTCAAAGTCATACAGGCTTCCAGGTCTAGTTTTTCAATTCTATACATCACTTATCCCAAACAAAAACCTTATCAAATCATCTACAAATTTTCTCATCCACTCAAAATCCATCTCAAATAATCTTAAAATATTTATAAAGTAACTTTTAATTACATCAACATAAATGATCAAACTTCTTGGAATGATTGATCATATTTCCAAGTTATCCTTTTATCTCTCTTTAATCCAACCACTTCAATATTACCATGGAAACATGTTATAGATAGTGTCACTTCAACCATCAACACATTTCAATCACTTGAAGCACAACACAAAAAATAATCACATGTTAATGCAAATTTTTCTTGAATCTATTCAAGTGAGAATTCTATGTTACATCCTTAAGCCCTTTACCATTTAATAGGGTAGCTGTTACGACCCCCTCCCCACAAGGTGTACCCCTTTTGGGCCGACAATGTGAGAAGGGAGATGATTACCCCCAAGTCCTGCCTCCAAAAGGCCCTGGGTTGGCGACTAACACTGAGGGTATATTAAACACACAAATGAGAGGCATTACCCTCTAAGAGAGAACATGCGAAAGAGAGACATAAGACAGACACCAACTAACTCCAACTCAGACTACAATATAAAATAAATCCCAAGTACACATATGTAATGTCATGAAAAACTACTACAACTAGAAGAAGAAAACTATAAATACCCAAAAGAAAGTAAAACAGCAGCAACCATGAAGCCCAAATAGCTCATGCAACCCCAAGCTAGTAGAAACCAGCCTGATCTCCAACATACTCCAAGTGACCTAAAAAACAGTTTATATACACATAGGTTAAGTATAACAGTATACTCAGCAGGATCCTCCCTGAATACTCTTGTGAAAAATTAACAAAATCATTCTAAAGTACAATGAACAACAAGTGAAAATAACTCGTCACCTAAACAGGTATACTAAGTTCCCAGCCTCACCATGGCTACTCTCACCAAGTATCACATACAAGAGTATATAATATAATAAATAATATAAAGGGTACCCCACTACTACTTCCCCACTAGTTTTCTGCTTTTCCCCAATGTCGCATATCCCAAGAATCTCTCTTCAAAAAGGCTTGCCCGCCAACACCTGGGCGAAGCACCACAACATGAACATCATGAAACAAGACCACCATGTCCACACATGAAAAGTAACCAAGTAGTTTCCGGGAGCCACCACAGCTCGCATAACGTGTATCATATGTCGGGCATTATACTTCAAGCCATTACAGCCCATAATCTAAGTAAGTATCCTCAAGCCATCACAGCCTATACACATTATACCTATAGTATTCCATACGGAACTATATCCAGAATATATGTGTGTGAATATCCAAAAGTCATTACATCCCTCTACACACATATATGGGTAAAACTAACTGTTGTGTCTACCAGCATAAGTAACTACCAAGAGAAGAGAGTGGGGCCAAAGGGGGTAGTCATCCATCCATCCTCCCATCGGAATGTTGGGGAAAACACCCCCGAAGGCTCATAATCCCCGGGGTGTCGTTTTCCCTAACTAACATGGTGGATTACCGTAAAGAAACAAAAAAGGTATAGAATATAATATAGCTCACAACCACGCTATGGGCATAACCTAGTCTTAGACTCAACTGTAGCTAACATCTCTCAAACTCCTGACTGCCACTTATAAGACTAGGTATCCTATAAGTACACAACCATTTAAAGAGATTTATTAAATTACTTCATTCCCTTTTTATCATTATCACTTTACGTTAATTAATTCTTCAAACATTAATTAATTGATAACAATTCTACATAAAATTTCATTATCATCACACCCAAAGTTCGTTGTCCTCAGCATTGCATCCCAGAAAGCTCCAAACCCACGGGTTAATATCATTATTCAATTATTTATTTATAGCATTACATTCCCATATTCCCAGGTATTCTAGAAAAACATTCTATGATACTAATCACAATGGGGCTCAACACGGTGAGTAGATGAACTACCCGTCGAGTCTTTTCCACCTATAGTAAGAGCGTAGATCCATCCTCCCTTGATAATCTAAACACAGAAAGAACATGGAATACCTTGTGCATCTTCGCACCTTTCGAAAGAAGGGTAAGCAAGACCATCTTCCTTGAGCAGTGGGGAATGTAAAGCAGATAAACAACCAATAAGAATCAGCAAGAATCAAAACATTCATATCCAACCTGTTTCATTATCCCAAGTGTCCTCCCTGACACCCACATGCATAAACCGATGCTTCTCACCACTCTAGGAATCAACTGCTTCCACAACCAGTAGGCCTCCCTTTCCCCACATATCACAACAGCCATCATGGCTCACATCACAACACAAGCAGCATGAAAACAAACATCATATCAATTGGGATCTTATCCCTTAAAAAAGAAATGGGGTAACTCAGTACCCTACAATGAATTATCTTTTATCAAACAACTATCTCTTTAATCCATCTTGGATTAAATGATTTATTATTCATAGGTTCCAAATTCGGGAAACCTAAACAATAAGATATCAAAAATTGATTAAACATGCTTACTGCATCAATTTGATTAACATCAAATTACAGCAAAAATATTCGGATTCATTCACATGCCTTTTTATCTTTATCCAAACAATTATCAATTAATTCCATCATTATTTTCATTACCAATTTCCATCAAGAACGAGAAGCTAAACAAAGAAATAATAGATATCACACTATCTATCAAATCAAGAGGGAATAACATACGGTCGGTATCAATTTATTTATCCAGTTCAAATATTTATTATGCCTATTCCATTGTGCTCTGGTGGGATAAAACATGATAACACTATAGTTGCATGTAAAAAAGAGAAGCAACAAATCCCATACTTCAAATGGTTCTTGATTTTTTTTATACGAGAACAAGCAACATAATGGGTCACGATCTCCTCCCCCCGTGACAATTGTATCCACCCGAGGATGCAGAGACACCACCACACTAGTCAACATCCAAGAAAAGCCCATTAGGAACATGGATATAGCATTCCATAAAAGGGAAAGGAGAAACAAAAAGAGATAAACCCAAAATAATGTTGATAGATCATACCTTATATTGAAGATTGATCGATACTGCTTGATTGCATCAAAAAAAGAGGGGAACCAATCCAAGGAGAAAAGTTTGATCACACAACTCCTAGGGGAAGGAATGGAGGGTTCAATTGTCTCACACTCAAGAACAAGGAGGAAGAACTAGGGAGGAAGATATCTCATCCCATTATAAGATTTAATGGAGTAGTGGTTTAAGATACGTTGGATTTTCCTTTAAAATCAGATCGCATTGAACCAAACGGTTTGACCAAGTAAAAGCATCATGAGCCTTAAGGAAATTAATATAGGAGTTATGGCCTTTTAATCGGCCTTAGAGTCCTTAAAATGAGGCTTTAACTACATTTTATTTCAAAGGAAACGTTAAAGGGGAAAACTGTAGGAATCTGGAAACATTGTTCACGAACTCAAATTTTGGAAAAGGGAAAACATTGTTCATGAACCTCACCATTGAAACCTCACCATTGGAACCTCGCCATTTTGGAAACACTGTTCATGAACTCAAAATTTGGAATGGGAAAAACATTGTTCATGAACCTCAACATTGAAACCTCACCATTGGAACCTCACCGTTCTAGAAATAATGTTCATGAACTCAAATTTCAGTAAAAGAAAAACACTGTTCTTGAACCTCACTATTGAAACCTCACCATTGAAACCTCACCGTTCTTGAACTCTATTCATGAACTCAAAATTTGTAAAAGGAAAAACATTGTTCATGAACCTCACCGTTGCAACCTCAATGTTCTGGAAACACTGTTCATGAACTCCAAATTTGGAAAAGGAAAAACATTGTTCATGAACCTCACCGTTAAAAACTCACCATTGGAACCTCACCGTTATAGAAACATTGTTCATGAACTCAAAATTTGGAAAAGGAAAAATATTGTTCAGGATCCTCACCATTGGAGCCTCCCCATTCTGGGGACACTGTTCATGAACTCAAAATTTGGTAAAGAAAGAACACTATTGATGAACCTCGCCATTGAAACCTCAATGTTGGAACCTCACCGTTTTGGAAATACAATTCATGAACTCAAAATTTGGAAAAGGAAAAATATTGTTCCTAAAAGGCTACCATTACACTGTACACCTAAGGATACCATTGCACTGTTCACCTAAGGCTACCATTGCACTGTACACCTAAGGCTACCATTTTACTATTCACCAAAGGCTACTATTGTACTGTTTATAGAACTGGAAATTTGGTAAAGTGTTGGGTATAAGTCACCTTGACCTCCTGGAACACCTCAGACACCAGATTTTCACAAGGAATTTACCATAGAGATCTAGTCCATTACATCAGATACCTCTCAAAACATTTTTTCCCTCAAGAATTATAAAAAAAACTAAAAGGAAATAGAAAATAATATTGAACAACCACCCATTGAGATACCTCTCAAAATAGAGAAATCCATAAGAAGAGACCAAAGAAAGCCATCTCATAAACACGAATGGTCTACAAACACAAAGCGAATGTCATTAAATGAAAATTTTTAAACATCAAAAAACTATATATACTAAGCATTTTTTTGTGGCTCACGTTCCTAGGTACACTCCTCTACACTACCGTGTCGCCATAAGACACAAACCAAGGGGATAGAATGCTTGTGCATCACCTTCTCTTTGCGGTCTTAGATCTCCACGGGCTACTCCTCAAAGGTTGCATCATCATCAACATAGAACTATCTACAATAGATGACGTGAGAATAATCATGAATATAATGATAGAGCTATGGCACATCAAAAACATCGTGTATCCAGCTCATCTATAGGGGGAGTTCCACTCGATACGACATAGCTCCAACACAAGCTAACACCTCATAGGGCCCAACAAACTGGGGATAAATCTTACTCCCACGACCAAACCTCTGTTTCCCTTAGCAGGGAGTCACCTTAAAAAACACATGATCCCCAACATCAAACTCCAAAGGTCTCCTCCTTTGATCGGAATATGATTTCTAGCGATCCTGCGCTATCTTCATCCTCTCACTAATCACATGAACCATCTCTGTTGTATTCTGCATTAGTTCTGGTCCAAGAATTTCTGACTCTCCGAACCCAGTCTAGCACAATGGAGAATGACAAGGCTGGCCATACAAGGCTTAAAATGGAACCATAATGATAGTGGAGTGAAAACTATTGTTTTAAGATAACTCCACTAAGGGTAAGTTCCTCATCCCCAAACCTCCAAAATCTGGGACACAAGAGCATAACATGTCTTCAAGAGTATGGATGGTTCGCTCTGTCTGACCGTCCGTTTGAAGATGAAAAGAAGTGCTAAGGCATAGATGAGAACCAAAAGAATGTTGTAGACCTCTACACACCCTAGAAGTAAAAAAAGGATCTCGATCAGAAATGATCTCCCTTGGGACTTCATGAAGTCTCACCACCTCCTTCAGATACTACCTCGACAAAACTTCCACTAAGCTTGACTCCTTGATTGCAATGAAGTGGGATGATTTTGTTACATGATCCACAACCATCAAAATAGCATCATGTCCTCCATGATATCAAGGTAAACCAGTAACAAATTCCATTTAGATGTCCTCCCACTTCCAGTGAGGAATATATAATGGATGGAGAATACCACCAGGAACACGGTGTTCGGCCTTCACCTTCTGGTAGACCAAACATCAAGACACAAACTTTGAAACTGCCCACTTTAGCCCAGGCCACCAAATCTGACTCCTCAAGGCTCAGTACATCTTTGTAATGCTAGGATGCACCGCTAATGGTTAACTATATAACTCTCTAAGAACCGTCTCACGTATCGCCAAAGGAAAAAATATCCTTCCATGATATAACAATCGGTGTTGTTCATCCTCAGACCAACCATCAGGGGCCTCACCACAAAAAACTCGGTCTCTCCAGACCTCCACCTCTAGATCCCCCAACTGGAACTCTTCCACATTTTGCACCAGAGATTACTGCACCATCATCTAAAGAAGAAAACCTCTGCCCCAAACTTCTCCCATATCAAGATGTAAACCTGACAGTTCTTCCATTACTCTCCATGAATCACCAGATTTACCCACTACATCACCACGTGACTTCCTAATTTTTGCATCACCTACAACATTCCCATTCTCCAGTTGTATACGATATTTCAAAGTCGTATTCCTGTAATAACTCCATCCACCAACACTGTCACAAGTTTAATTCACGCTGAGAGAAAATATACCTCAAGGTCTTATGATCGGTGAAAACCACAAAGTTCTCACCAATGAGGTAATGTCTCCATAACTTCAGAGCAAACACCATGGCTCCCAACTCAAGATCATGGGTGGAATAGTTATGTTCATGGGAACGTAACTGTAGAGACCCATAATAAAAAATAGATCTTTTCTTCATCAGAAAACAGCCTAACCCCAGATGCAAAGCATCGCTGAAAACATAAAACTGAACTCCCTCAGCTGAAAGACAAAGAACTATATCACTTACTAACTTCTCCTTTAGATACTTGAAATATTCCTGACTCTAATCAGTCCATATGAACACCTGATCCTTCCTGGTAAATGCTATCAGATGAGTCGAAACTTAAAATAAATCTGCTACAAACCTCTTGTAGTAGCCTATGAGACCAAGGAAACATCGCACCTATGACACTATCTCAGGGGATTCTAAAGACACAACTAATTCTATCTTCGATGTATCCATAGATACTCCATGTTGGGACACAACATGACTCAGGAAATGGACTTCTCAAGACCAAAACTCACACTTCAACAACTTCCCAAATAGATGATGTTGACGAAGAACTCCCAAAACAGTGTGTAGATGCTCCGCATGATCCTCATTAGACGTGGATTACACAAGAATGTCATCGATTAAAACCACCATGAACTTTTCCAAGAACTCACGGAACACATTGTTCATTAATCCCATGAATATAGCTGGACCATTCATCAAAACTAATGACATTACAATGAACTCATAATTCCCATGACGACAACAGAAAGTAGTCTTCGGAATATCCTCATCCTTCACATGCATCTAATGATATCCTGACCTCAAGTAGATCTTTGATAACTAACTTGCACCCTTCAGTTGATCGAATAAATCATCAATCTGTGGAATTGGATAGTGATTCTTCACTGTCACTTTCTTTAAGCAGTGATAATCAACACACAACCATAAACTGCTGTCAGCCTTCTTCACGAACAAAACCGGTGCACCCCACAGTGACACACTCGGCCGAACAAAACTGCACTATAACAGACCATCAAGCTGTATATGTAGCTCTCGTAACTTAGAAGGGTCCATCCTATATGGATACATAGAGATGGGAGATGCTTCTGGTTGTAGCTCTATCCCAAACTCGATCTCTCATCGAGGGGGTAATGCTACAAGCTCTTCTGGAAAGGCATCAGGGTACTCTTCTACAACCCTAGGAAACGCCAACTGCTGAACCTCTAAAGAACTTAGCATCAAATCATCCATCAAGGATGATATGGATGGAACATGCCTCTGACCTATCTGAGGTTCTTTCTCACCAACGAACACCACTAGCTCTCCATCTGCATCAAAGAACACAACCTGCCTCCTGAATAAATCCACAACAGCCTACACCGAATACAACCAATCCATGTCAAGGATGAAATCATATGGTTTTATTTGTAAACATAAGAAATATCCCCAAGAGTGGTGATGCCCCAACACTAGATCACATTCTCTACATACTTCAAACAACTCAGCTCGGCCTCCAACTGGTGTAGTCAACACCAAGGGCACTGGAATCCTCTCTACCTCAAGTCCCAAAGCATGGACAAGGGTAGGTGATATGAAGGAGTGTGTCACTCCTGAATCAAACAAGGTATACACCAAGCTAGAAAACAAGAAAAGGGTACCTTGAATGACGTCTGGCTTGCCTGGAGCTCACAACGCTAAAGCATGAAGCAGACCACGGCCTCCTCCATGGCCTATATAACCCTAATGATGACCACCACCATGGCCTCCCTCTACTCTCTGAGGATGGGGAGTATTACAGGGTTGTCCTTTGCTTGCCCCATCTACCCTCTGCTGATCTAAAGCTGGTGCATCCTGCTGCTGCTGCCTCAGTTGGAACTACCTCAATAGAGGAACCTGGAGCGGAACACTTGGTGCACAATGACTTCTCTGAAAGGTCGAGCACTCTCACTACTGATGACCTCGACCATTGCAAGAAAAACAAGAACATGATCCCTTGGCATAGGCCAAAGAGCTACTTCCCCTAGAGAAACAAGATGTTGAGGGGTAAGACCTACCCCCGGCTGAACAAAAACTCTTCTTCCCTGAAAACTAGGAACCATGTACCACATCTTTGCTTTGTGAGGAATCATGACGACTCCACTCTCATGATGATATGATTCTTGCCAACATCCTCTCCATGACCTATGACCTCACCAGCACCTCAAGATATGTCTTCAGCATAAATGGGGTGACCTGGCTATGGATATCTGGACACAAAGCCTCTTCAAAATGCCTTGCCCTGGCCTCCTCATCTGGAAATAGGACTGAAGCATATTCTAAAAGGTTCCTGAATATAATTCCAAACTCTCACACACTAGAGATCCCTTGTCGAAGGGTAAGAAGCTCCTAGTGACTGGATGCCTTCACAGTTGAAGAAAGAAACTCGAATCTAAAATTGTATCAGAACTCCTCCCATGAGATCGCTAACTCCCCGCGATTCCCAAGGAACAAGAACCACCAATACCTCACTTCTCCATGGAGCATCGTCAAAAAAAAGGACACCCATTTCTCCTTCCGAGCACGAATCAAACTAAATCCTATCTCGACCTCCTCCAACCAGTCTTTTCTTACTGCATCTAAAACAGAGCCCTCATACTTCTGTAGACTCTGGCGCTGAAACTCTTGGAGTGTCCTCCTCCAAATGTCATCTTCGTCAACCTATACCCTACGACGATCTGCTGGAACAGCCTACTGGATATATTCTATGTGATCCTAATGAGGACGTCGACCTGGATCCATACCTGTAAAAATAACAAATAGATAGAGCTCCTAGACCTGGAATATCAAATACTCAACATTAATTAATTAATTTTTTCCTTTTATTAATTTTAGGTTAACATGTCCCAAGGTCTACCCATTCAAACACAGGCACAAAGAAGAATTATGCATGATCATTTACTATGTCATTACCTTGAAACTAGTATCACCTCATTTAGTATCGATTGTTAACTTAAAGGTCTGTACATCATATTATAGGGGGCCTTAAATGCCTATGTCTCAGCAGGTCTCTAGTGGTTACATCACTTTCCAAACTTGACTGACACTGTTTCCCTACCAACCCATGCAACCTCACCTGTGCCTAACACCAAACTCCATCCAATATCTCAACCAGGCCTTTGATAACACTCTGTCATGGCCCCCTCCCCACAAGGTGTACCCCTCCTGGGCTGGCAATGTGATAAGGTAGATAATGATCCCGAAGTCCCACCTCCATTAGGCCCCAGGTAGGAAACTAGCACCGAGGGTATAGTAAACACACAATTGAGAGGCATTACCCCATAATAGAGCACATGTGAAAGAGAGAGATATGACAGACACTAACCAACTCCAACTCAAACTACAATATAAAATAAATCCCAAGTAAACATATGTAATTTCATGCAAAACTACTACAATTGGAAGATGAAAAAACTGCAAATACCCCAAAGAATGTAAAATAGTAGCAACCACAAAGCCCAAATAGCTCTGGTAACCCCAAGCTAGTAGTAACCAGCCTGATCTCCAACCTACACCAAGTGACCAGAAAAAAAAATTATATATAAATAGGGTGAGTATAACATTATACTCAATAAGATCCTCCCCAAAGCCTCTCGTGTAAAAGTAAAGAAATCATGATAAAGCACAGTGAACAACAACTGAAACCAAATCATCACCTAAACAGGTATACTAAGTTCCCAGCCTCACCATGTCTACTCTCACCAAGTATCACATACAAGAGTATATAATGTAATAAATAATATCAAGGGTACCCCACTACCACTTCCCCACTAGTTTTCTTCTTTTCCCCAACATCGCACGTCCTAAGCATCTCTCTCCAAAAAGGCTTACCCGGAAATGTCTGGGGAAGCACCATAACATGCACCTTGTGCAAAAAAACCACCACATCCACACATGAAAATTAACCTAGTAGTTTTCAGGAGCCACCATAGCTCGCGTAACGTGTATCATACATCGTTCATTATACCTCAAGCCATTACAGCCCATACTCCGAGTAAGGATCCTCAATCCATCACAGCCTATACACGTTAAAACTATAGTAGTCCATAGGGAACTATATTCAGAATATATGTCTGTGAATAACCAAAATCCATTAAATCCCTCTACACACATATATAGGGAAAACTAACCGTTGTGCCTACCAGCGTAACTACCAAGTGAAGAGAGCGGGGCCAAATAGGGTAGTCAGCCATCCATCCTCCCACCAGAATATTGGGGGAAACACCCCACCCCCCCCCCAAGGCTCAGAATCCCTAGGGTGTAAATTGCCCTAACTAATGGGGTGAAGTAGCATAAAGAAACAAAAAAAGTATAGAATATTTTATAGCTTACAACCACACTATTGGCATAACCTAGTCTTAGACTCAACTGCATCTAACGTCTCTTAGAATCCCAGATTACACTTCTAAGACTAAGTATCCTATAATCACACAACCATTTAAAGAAATTTATTACATTACTTCATTAACTTTTTATCATTTTCACTTTACATTAATTAATTCTTTAAACATTAATTAACCAGTAACAATTCCACATTAAATTTCATTAGCATCACACCCAAAGTATGTAGTCCTCCGCATTGCATCCCAGCAAACTTCAACCCCATGGGTTAACATCATTATTAAATTATTTATTTACAGAATTACATTCCCATATTCTCAGGTATTCTAGAAAAACATTCTATGCTACTAAACACAAGGGGGCTCAACACGATGAGTAGATGAACTTCCTATCGAGTCTTTACCGCCGATTACAAGAGCGTAGACCCATCCTCCCTTGAGAAACTAAACACGGAAAGCACATGGAATACCCTATGCATCTTCACCCCTTTTATAAGAAGGGAAAGTAAGACCAGTTTCCTTAAGAATTGGGGAATGTAAAGTAGACAAACAACCAATAAGAATCAGCAAGAATCCAAATATTCATATCCAACCCATTTTATCATCCCTAGTGTCCTCCTCGACACCCACATGCATAAAACAATGCATCTCGACACTCTAGGCGTCAAATTCTACCACAACTAGTAGGCCTCCCTTCCCCCACATATTACAATATCCATCCAGGATCACATCACAACACAAGCAGAAGGAAAACAAACATCATATCAATTGGGATCTTGGACCTTAAACAAGAAAGAGGGTAACTCAGAACCCAAAAAGAAATTATCTTTTATCAAACAACCAGTTATTTAATCCATATTGGATTAACCTATTTATTATTCATAGGTTTGAACTTTAGTAAACCTAAGTACTAAATTATCACAAATTGATTAAACATACTTACTGCATCAATTTGATTAACATCAAATTGCTACAACAACAATCTGATTCATTCACATGACACTTTATCTTTAGCCAAAAAATTATAAATTAATTCCATCTTTATGTTCATTACCAATTTTCATCAAGAATGAGAATAAAAACAAAGAGATCATAGATATCACACTGTCTATAAAATCAAGAGTCAATAACATACGATCGGTATCAATTTATTTATCAGGTTCAAATGTTTATTATGTCAATTCCATTGTGATCCAGTGGGATAAAACATGCTAACTCTACAGTTTCATGTAAAAGAAAAGGGAATCAATGGATCCCCTACCTCAAACGGTTCTTGATGTTCTTTATTCAAGAATGAGCCGCACAACGGGTCATGATCCCCTCCCCCCATGACAATTGTATCCGCCTGAGGATATAAAGACACCACCACACCAGTCAACACCCAAGAAAACCCCATTAGGAACTTGGAGATGGCATTCCATAAAAGGGAAAGGAGAAAAAAAAAGAGATGAACCCAATGTAATGATGATATATCATACCTTATATCGAAGATTGATCGATACTGTTTGGTTACATCAAAAATAGAGGGGAACCAATCCAAGGTGGAAAGTTTGATCGCAAAACTCCTATGGGAAAGAATGGAGGGTTCGAATGTCTCACACCTGAGAACAAGGAGGAAAAACTAGGGAAGAATATATCTCATCCCTTTAAAAGATTTAACGAAGCAGCAGTTTAAGATACGTTGTATTTTCTATTAAAAGAAGGTCACATTAAACCGCACGGTTTGACCAAGTAAAATCATCCCAAGCCTTAGGGAAATTAATATAGGAGTTATAGCCTTTGAATCAGCCTTAGAGTCCTTAAAACGGGGCTTTAAATGCATTTTATATCAAATGAAATGTTAAAGGGGTGAAACTATAGGAAGTTGGAAACACTATTCACGAACTCAAAATTTGGAAAAGGGAAAACATTGTTCATGAACCTCACCATTGAAACCTCGCCATTGGAACCTCACTATTCTAGAAAAACTATTCTTGAACTCAAAATTTGGCAAAGGAAAAACATTGTTCATGAACCTCACTGTTGAAACCTCACCATTCTGGAAACACTATTCATGAACTCAAAATTTGGAAAAGGAAAAAACATTGTTCATGAACCTCACCATTAAAACCTCACCATTGGAACCTCACCATTCTGGAAACACTGTTCATGAACTCAAAATTTGGCAAAGGGAAAACACTGTTCATGAACCTCAGTGTTGAAACCTCACTGTTGGAACCTCACCATTCTAGAAACACTGTTCATGAACTCAAAATTTGGAAAACGAAAAACATAGTTCATGAACCTCACTGTTGGAACCTCACCGTTCTAGAAACAGTGTTCATGAACTCAAAATTTGGAAAAGGAAAAACACTATTCATAAAAGGCTATCATTGCACTATTCACCTAAGGATACTATTACCTTGTTCACCTAAGGCTACCATTGCATTGTTCACCTAAGGCTACCATTGTACTATTCACCTAAGTCTACCATTTTACTGTTCACAGAACTAGAAATTTGGAAAAGTGTTGGGGATAAGTCACCTTAACCCTCTGGAACACCTCAGACACCAAAATATTTCTAGGAATGGACCATAGAGGTTCAGGCCATTACAGAAGCACTATCATCAATTCTAAAAAACTCATTTAACACATATTGGAATCACCTTCAACCATAAAGGAGTCTCAACTTATTGATAAAATATACAATTCAATATAATCATCAGTTCAATACCCCCCTTTATGTTTGTTTTAAATATCACCAAGAATCCTTTTATGTTAATATGTTTTCTTCTCTTTCTCCTTCTATTGATAATAAATACAAAGAAAATTGCATGGGGGTCTTCTCAGATCTCCTATATTATTTTGGAACCATTTTATTCTCCATTTTTAAGATATAAAAACTATATGTTTCACTTGAGATAAGGATGATACCATGTTATTTTCTTACTTATTGAAAATTGTTTTTTTATTATGCAAACACTTTTAAGAAAAAGGTGAGAAACCATACATGACCTCACCACATCACCAAATCACCACGTCACCACTTGAAAACATACAATCACAATGGATAAAATCCATTCAAGACTTCAAACTGACAAACCATCAAAGCTGGAGCTAAAGTCACGAAGAAAGGATGAGTTACCACGAACCAGGGAAACAAACATTAGGAGAGCTGGACAAACCTCAGAGCCAGTCTCCTCAAACGCCCACCGGTTCAACCATCGACACCAGCCCAAATCCAAAAACTCGTTGACGAACTCCAATCGGATTCTTCCCAACCCTCCAGTGAAGTGAGATGGGCCCTGAAAAAGCACATCTACAAAGGGTGAAAAACAGACCAGAGCGAGGAAGACCAGGCCATCCTGATGTTGCACCCAGCTCTCCAGATAACCGCAGTGCACCCTCAGACCAAACGCCACTCCGCAAACCTCTTTCCAGCATCTCTGAAGCAGTGAAAACCCAAATCCAAAAGACGACATCAGATCCAAAAACCACCATAAAAAAACTTTCACAAAGCAATAAACCATTCATAAAATCAATAACAACGAATCCAACCACTCAGATGTTATAACCCTTATCGAACGACAGTACCACTGTAACACAGGACCATCCCGGCAACGCCCATGACCAAATCACCTCAAATCCCGCCGTTGCCATCAAAATTGCACGCCAAAACCACAAAAAACAACCCAAAGCATTCGTCCAGCCATAGCACAACGTGGTAGACTAGAATCTCGACAATGACGTGGATGACTAGGACTCAACCATCCTGAACCGCGGAAGATCTGAAATCCACGACAGAAAACCAGGTACCCGACCACCCTGCTAGATCACGACAGAAGACGGAAAAATCCCCCACAACGCAGAAGTCTAAACCCTCTGAAGCACTGGAACTCGGCCATATAGCCCTTCTCCAACAGGACCAGACGGTCGCTGCCCTGAGAAACCAAACTCACAAACCCCAATAACCGGAGGTCCAGGAGCCCGCCACCGAAGACTCGTCATGACCCCAAGTCACAAAAGGTCTGGATCTTGTCGCAGAAGACCCGAATCCCATCCACCAAGTCAGAGCGCGACAAGGAAGGCCAGGAACCCAACCGCGTTGCTGCAGAGGACCAGATCTCGAGCATCTCCATCGCCTTGTCTCCTGACATCCAAGCCCGAAGACAAAATGTGAGACAGAATGCGACTGACGCCATCACTGCAACACAAGACAACAGAGCCCAAGAAATCCTCTTCACCGCACTAAGAAGGATCCACCACGCCGGGAATGGACTGAGAAAATGCTAGGAAGGAAGGAAATGGTGCAACCCTAAACGGAGGGAGAATGCGACGGCGAGGGAAAATCTATGTCGCTGCACCCCTTACGAGCTCATCCTTCTCATGTTATTTTCTTAGAAAATAGCATTTAGTCAGGAACCTCTAAGTATATATTAGCTAACCCTTTGTGAAAAAAATAGTGCATAACCAAGGTTGTCAACATTTTCCATAAAAAATCATACATGTGATACATTTTTAAAAAATCATTCTAGGGTATGTTTCAAATAGATTTATTCAAAATTATGAAACATTCACCAAAAATATCAAATGAAATAAATATAAACTCACCCTTTTTCACATATTTTCATCAACCAAAACCCCCATTTAAAAATATATTTGATATTAATTGAAATAAGGGTTGTAAGTTTGATTAGAAAACCTCTTTAACTATATTTTTATAGTTTTCCATAATTTTCAAGATTCAATACATGACAACTATATTTCATTTTTTCTCCTCCTCAATGGATACACCTAACTATTACTATTCATGGTAGTTAGGGTACTTTATTAAGAAAAACTTATTTCTTGTATACTTTTTAAAATAACAAATTTACATATTCGATTCACAACATTTTAGGACAAATAAATAAAGGTTTTTTAGGAATAAGGAGGGATCTCTTAGATTCTTAGTAATTAAAACAAGGTTGAGGGTTATCACTCAACATAGGCCTCTCTTTTATGTCAAAATCATCACATATTTTCTATTCAAAGTCATTAACATGTTTCTTATAGATCTTCTTTATATGATTTTCCCTTATATATGAGGCAATATTATTTTCCTTAGAGATCAATGAAACTCATTTTACTTTTCCATGAATTATATTTCTCATACAATATTATTGGGATGGTGGAATTGTTATGCAATATTTCATTCCAGGCCCAACCTAATCACACATCTCACACAAAGTTTCTTTGATTTTCAAGTCACCACCTATAGATAAATTCTCATGTGCCTTGATCTTATGATCCAAGAACATTTTATTTCATTAGAACTCAAAATTATTTTTAAATTATTTATTTTTTTATCCAAGTATAATTTATCTGGATAAAATCTTAGGTACCCTTTCTTTCCATACCTAGTCTTGTTAAATTTTTCACATGTTTTCCTAGTAGATTCAATTTATTTTATTACATTCTGATTTCATTTCTCTTTCACACCATAAGGAAGATTTCTAGGTGATTTTAACATGAACTTCTCAGCTTTTTGACCCTCCTATCTATATCTTCTAAAGAACTATATCTTTTATGTGTGGATATATTTGATGAAAACCAGATCACAAAAATTTTCTCATATAAATAATTCCTCATTTTCTCATCATGAATCTCCATTAGTTTATACCTCTTCCCTATCAATGTAATATTATTCTATCAAGAGATGGATTTTTTTCCATACCTTCCAAAACACCAATAAAATCCTTCGTACTGTGACCTTCCAATTTGAAACCAAATATATCCTAAAAAATCAATGGGGTTATCTTTATTTAATTTGAGACTTATTTTTCCTAAGGATAAGTAGTATTATATAGATATTTCTCTCTATATTTTATTTATAATAGTAAATCTCATTTATCTTCTTTTATAAAATAAGTTCAATCTTACTTTATTCATCACCACTATTAGAAATAATAGATTTATTTTGAGATATATTAAGTGGAGGTTTTACTCACCTATTCGAGCTCTTCATATCACCATCTTGAAAAAATTATCCTTTAACCTAAAAATCCTTTGAGAAATATTATATGATCTTATTCAAATCTTATTAAACTATAATAAAAATGGTTTTTTTATTTTCTATCTCTTCCTATTTTCCCATTATTTTCTTTTCAATATCTCTCATAATCTTATATTTATCATCCACATTAAATTTGTTTTTTTATCTCATTAATATAGCTAGATTATTTATTGTTCAATAATTATTTATCCTCAACACCTTCATTTTTAACTTTCAACATTTTTTTTCTTTTATTGAATTGTGTAATATTCTCAAGATAAGATTCCAATTCACCTTTCAATGGATATTCTAGCTCTATCATTTCTTTCTCATCATCACTAATAGAGTTTTTAAAACCTTTCTCAACATGAGAAATAAAAATGGAATTCATCATCTGATTATCTTCTTGATGATGATGAGTACTCCTTCCCCCTTTTTCTCATCAAGTTCCTCTTCTTTCTATTTAACTTCTTCTTTTTCTTCCAATATTTTTATTTTCGGGGCTTATTATCTTCCTCATCTTACTTGGTGTCATAATACTTATTCTTGAGATAATGATAGGAAAAGTTTACAATGTCATTATAAGTGTAGTACCTTGGTGGTATATTTTAATTCCATTTACACTTTATTTTATAAATTTATTTTAAAATGGAGAAATAATCTTGTTGAAGTAATCCACATATTAAAAACACTTAATTCCACAACTTCTATTTCTTTCACTTTTTATTTTATCAATGCCTCAGAATTTGTCCCATGTTTTACCTTCTTTTTTAAAGTTTTACCCTTTATCATCTCAAAAATAAATGATTATGTTATGTAACACATCCACCATCAAGTCGTCTCTACCTTCCAAGGATGATACTTTTGGAAGAAACCAGTCTATAAAATTTTTCATCAATTTTTTAAGAATGGTACAATCATCTAAATTCTCACCAAACCCTCATATGCTACTCACAATATCATTAACACTTTTAAAGGAGTCCTCAATTATCTCATCATAAACCATATTTTTATATTTAAATATCCTCCTCCAAAATTATAACTAGGACTCCTTCACTTTGATATTTCCTTCATTGCTGATCTTCAAATTTTCTCAAATATCTATGGAATTTGGAAGACTCATAACCTTTGTGTATACATTTTTTGGTAGAGATGTTAAGATAGAATTGTGTTCATTTTCATACACTTCTATATCTATTGTATCAAATAAATACATAGGGACCCCCTTGGGAATGGGTGGAAAACCAACACTTGCAGCATCTCTTGCCTCTAGATCAAGTAATAGAAAGTATGTCACCATCATATTCTTATAGTTGTGATACTTCCTTCCATCAAAAGTAGAGACGCCTCATTTTTTCACATAATTTAAATTCTCCATACTCAATAACTTCTTGGATATTTATAAGGTAAAATGGTTTTTCATTGATATCATTTATAAATCCTTGGTTTAGATTGACCACTAAGGATTGGGATAATTAGAGGTCTTCTTTATGAATTATTATTTTGAACTCAACCTATTGGACTTTCTATGGTCTTGATCCCTTAAATATATTGTCATAGAATCACCTCATGTGTGGTAGTCATAAAATAAATTGAAATGCATAGGATTTACAAGGTTCAATGTAAAATCATACTTATTTTCATGATTGGTTAGTTTCTCCAATAATGAATTCTCTACTATATGCACAAGTGGTTACACAATGGACTGTCACAGTACAATCAACAAAGAGTCTCACTATGTTCCAGTTCCTAGGTCACAAAAGAGATATTTTCAACTTCACACTACCCTACAAAACATGTATGATAAAATAAATATATATATTTACCGACACCTGGTTGATTTGGTGATACTTTGAAAAATGATTTCTCTCCGTAAGTAAACTAGATCAATTGGTCCACTCATGCACACCTTAAAGTCTATAAATCAAGTATTATTTAGAATAAGGTTTTATAGATTTCTTAGCATTCCAAATATTCACAGGATTTGGTTCTCTACAGAACTTCTAACACTCAAGCACAAAACATTGCTTTCCTCTTTAATGGATCCCTGATTCAAACTCATTATTTTTTATTTGATAAAGCGATATACTAGGATCTAAGTTCTTCGTAATTCTCACACTCAGTACTTCTATGTTTTGAAAATATTCACACTTTTTACTTTTTTTTATGCACATATATATTCATAAAATAATATCATGATTAATAATTTCTAAAATATAATTTTGGAAACTCTTTTGATCTTCAGTAACAACAAAAATATCATATCATTTCAATTGGTCAAAGGATTTATAATTTATATTTCATTGAAACTCATTTAAAATCCTAATCAATCATTAATTTTAAATCTATAAAATAATTATGTTTTTCCTTCCTATTATTCTTCCATAAAATTTTATGTATTAAACTCTTTTTAAATCTCTATCCGCGTGTGGATGAACTCATGTACAATGACACAACATCTACAACATACAATGTGGTACTCAAAAATCCTACATTCTCCTTCAACTGGTTCTTCTTTGATCTTGGATTGAATCAAGATCTACTTAGACTAATCATGATGTTTGATTCCTTGAAGATCTTTTCAACAACATCATCATATTTTTTCTCCTTTTATTTAGAATCACTACTACAAATACAGCCTTTATCAATGCTAGAAAAAGTGATGATAAAGCCGGCGAAGATAAAGGGGGGTCCCCTTTATCAGCACTCTGAAAAGCGCTGATAAAGACTCCTTTTATCAGCGTTAAAAAAAGCCCTGATAAAATGGGTCTTTTATCAGCGCTAAAAAAATCGCTGATAAAAGTACCCCTTTATCAGCGCTTTTTTAGCACTGATAAAGGGGTCCTATATCAGCGCTTCCTTTATCAGCGATTTCGTTTTAGGGCTGATAAAAGTTAAAAAAAAATTAAAAAATACTGCAAATCGAGGGGGCTTTTATAGCGCTTGAGCCCCCCCCCCTTTTACAGTGATTTTCTGCCCCTGTACAGCACCCCATGCACCCCCTTCACCATTTAACAGCGCTTGGTGCTATATTTCCCCATGCGCGCGCACCCCCACATCAACCAGGATTTGAACTCGAGACCTCCCCCTACGCGCCTAAGCCTTTACCACTACTCTATTTTGATTTGTCTTCCAATTCATGATATCTCTATATATATATATTTATTTAGTTATATTTATTCGTATAGTAATATATATTTATATTAATATATATATAGTTATATTATAATATATATATATAGTTATATTAATATATATATATATAGTTATATTAATATATATATATATATAGTTATATTAATATATATCTATAAATATATATTTAGTTATATTTATTCGTATAGTAATATATATTTATATTAATATATATATATATAGTTATATTAACATATATATAGTTATATTAACATATATATAGTTATATTAACATATATATAGTTATATTAATATATATATATATATATTGTTATATTAATATATATATAGTGATATTAATATATATATATTTATAGTGATATTAATAAATATATTTATAGTAATACTAATATATATATATGTAGTTATATTAATATATATATAGTTATTAGATTAATATATATATAGTTAGATTAATATATATATAGTTAGATTAATATATATATATAGTTAGATTAATATATAGGTATATAAATATTCATATATTTGTATTTTAAATAAAATGGATGTTAGTTATTATTTAGATAAAGCTAATATATTTTATATGTAAATATATTTTATTATTTATATTTATAATTAAAATTTTAGGTGTGAATATATAAAAAATATGAATATATTTTTATATATTGGATTATAAATAGCAGTTCATTATAAAAAATGATGAAATTTTAAAGACATAATATCAATATGAATGTAATACCTTGGAATAAATTCAGACCCCACCAAAAAAATCCAATAATACCCCCTTAAACGAGGCTGAAAATCCACAAATTGTTAAAAAAATCGGAGTACCCCGACTAAAAACTCAGTTTTGGAGGCCTTCTGGGTATCTTTTGGCCTTTAAAATACCTTTACCAGGGTCCCCCTCAGTAATAGCGACATAGAGCTCGTCACAAGCTTCGATTTGATATGTGGTAGAGCTCAAACGGACACCCGGATCAAACGTTATGGCCGTTTGAAGTTTGAGTTGCGTTTTCAATATATTTTGGATCTTTTTTTAATTTTTTAAATTTTTTTAGTCTTCAAATTGTTATTAAATGACTATTAATCCATAATAATTATCAAATTTTTAATTAAAAATATTTTTTAAATTTTTTAAGAATCCATTTTCACTAAATATCTTATATAAAAAGTATATTAATTGTAAATGTACATTTATACTTATCTAAAATATATTTAAAAATTATATATTATATTTATATATCAATATAACTATATTTATATATTAATATATTTTTTTAAATTTTTTTTTTGAAGTTGACCCTTTATCAGCGCTTTTAAAAAAAGCGTTGATAAATCCCCCCCCCCCTTATCAGCGCTACTAAACAAGCGCTGATAAAGGGGGTCCCTTTATGAGCGCTAAAAAAAGTGCTGATAAAGGGGGTCCCTTTATCAGCGCTTTTTCATTAGCGCTGATAAAAGGGGGGCGCTGCGAAAAACTGTTTTTGTGGTAGTGAATTTAGAAATGTGAAATTATGCATTTTCTCATTTCATGTGTAACGCCCCAACCCCAGCTACCCAGAGTCGGTGCATTACTTCGTAACATTGGCATGATCACAAAAGATCAAGTCTCGAAAGACCGATTAGTTTAGTAGCCTTGGAAACACTAGATACATTCGTAAACGTTACATTACATCATAAAGTGAAAAACTACAATAACAAAGTCTCCATAGTCCACACTCATATCCTCTTCTGGCTATCCCTGCAGGTCATTCATAAAATACTTCTTCACATCCTGGAAAATATTAAAACATTGAAAGGGGTGAGCTCAGATGCTCAGTAAGGATAACAATATTGCGGAAGCTTTCATAAATAAACATAAACATTTAAGGCAATGTATAACTAAAACAAAAGCCTTTTTAAACTTGAACATCAACATAATATGGCAAAAGTAAAATGAGATAATGCCATTTACTTCTTCACATGGATATTCTACTGGTCGAATAATCACATGCAATATCAATAACCACTTTCATAATGATGGAATGCATAATGCCAGACTATCATAACCACGTAGTCAAGGCCTCGTGCCAAGACCACAAATAAGATTTTGTCAAGGCCTCGTGCCAAGACACTACATGAGACCTGCCGATGCATCGAGGAGCTATAGCGGGCTCCACCCGTCACTTATTAAGTCCAATGCATTCCTCATATGAATAGGTTTAAACATATCATAAACCATAACATAATCGTATCACATAAAACATGCATAAAGGAAAAATAACATTTCCACATTTCAATCACTAGATATAAATACAACACATTGATATAGTAAAAATTCTTTCAAAACCATTTTCAATACCAAAATAAAAGAATGTTAAAACTTTGTATTTATTTTTCATTAAAAAAAGTGATGGATTGTAAAGGAAGCCGAAACTCAAATAATGGTCACGGCGGCGGAGAAGTCATTGTCGCCGCATAAGTACGGAAAGAAAAACATTCCCTTTTGTCGTTTAGCAAAACGCTTCGTATAAAAAGATTCCTTTTGTACAAACGTAAAAGTCAAAGGGGTTTATACACCGTATAAATGAAAATTGTGTATAAAACCAAATATGCCTCAATGAAAGGAGATTGAGACGAAGTACTTTAAAAGATAATTTTTAAATAAAATATATCTATTATGTGTATTCACTATAGGTACACATAAAGATTGTAAAAATACAAGATAGGACATAATAATATCATGACATAATTTGAAAGTAGGAGATTAACCCAAAGAATGGAAATTGGGTTAAGAAGTTCCCTTACCTTGTGTCTGACTTGACTCAACCGTTCTTTAACCTCCTGAATAATAAACTAGAGTTAATATATACCTTATTAAGAACCATTTTCAATTTCATTATCCTTATTATATCACTTATTACAATGATATGAACATTATGTAATTATTTAAGTTAATAACGGTCGTTTTGTCGATCTTTGGTACTTGAGTCAACAATAAGCTTCTTATAATTACAAGTTGTTTATGTGGTGAAATATCCATTATATCCAGAATTATATTCATGATTTATATGTCATATATATCTTATATATCCAGTATATACATTCATTTATAATATTACGTAACATTTAGAGTTAAGAAATGAAATGCACCGTTCATGGAGACGGTAAGCCGTACGTACGCATGAACGCTACTTTCATTTCAATTTCATATTTAATGGAACTAAATCATAATGATATAAATGTATAATATAATTCCAGTATAATATAGTGTATAATACTATTTACTCCATCCTTTATACATCCCACATATGGCATTAACGATTCAAATCACTTTGAGGGGGCGGTAGTCCGCACTTCCTAAAATGAAATTATCGCGTTTTACCCATAATGGAAATCATAAAGTAAGCCATAAATGAGAAATACAGAAGCATAAGTAAAACATAAACACATTATATATCATATATAAATATAGTGACATCTTAATGGCCACCTTTGAAGGTGTTATATGAGTGTTGAACAATCATCGTTTCGTGAGGCAGAAATTCACCATCCACAGAAACCGTATGTTCTTTAACCATTAGATGTAGGTGTGTGTAAGTGTAGCTCGAATCCTTCTTATAACAACATCCTAGTATATTGAGGATACTGGTGTTGTTACAAAATAAATGAATAAAAAGAGTTTAGGGGGTTGGAGAAGAAAAATAAAACAAAACAACATTAGAAAAGACATTACCTCAAAATCGGGTAACTCTTTTTGATTTGAGCCAAAGGCTTCCTTGGGAAGAGTTCTTCCCAAAGTGAGGCTTCTATGAGTAAGGGAGGAATGTTGGGAGAGTATTTGGGCAGAGGTTGGCCGAGCCAAATGGCTTGAAAGTGTAAATGAGGTGGGAGAGGTGGGGGCCTTTTATAAGTGGAGAGGAGGGGCACTTTTGGAAAGATTGAAATGTTACATTATTTCACAATGATTTTCGGATTCTAAAGGTCCCACACTTATATAATTCGAGGCTAAGGTGATAAGGGTTCTCAATCTCCTCATCCAATTGGCTTTGGACAAGTGTAAGCCTTAGATTTTGCATTATCTTCCCATTTTATTTAAATCGTTAAATAATGAGGTCATCACTGCATCATCATGATGTCATAAATAATTTAATTTATTTAATGTATAAAAATTATAAAAAAAATACTATGATGTAGGAAATCGTTTTATCTTTCTAATTAATATTTATAATCAAAATTTGGACTTGTGTAACCCCACTTAAAAACTGTTTTAGTAAAACATCTCATGTTTGTGTCAATTTAATTTTAACATTAAATAAATATATATTAATGTCATTTTCCAACTAAAGTGGCTCCATGGGGTCCCCAAGTTGACCCATGGGTTGTCTTGGTCGGCCATGACTCATCCAATAGGAGTAGGACAAGTGTCATGCTCATCTCATATTATAAAAACATTATTTGTACCTTAATCTACACTAATTACCTCTAATCGCGATTAAGAACTTAAAAGTTACTATTCACCAAAAAATTATTTTAATCTCATTGAACCACATTTTACTTCTTAATGACAACCATGTATGTCGGATTTTTGAAAATCAAATCACAGAAGTGGTAATATTTCATTTAAACGAAAAATCAGTTATTTAACTACCACTTAGTGGTTTCACTATTCATCAAAAATTGAAGTTTTTCAGAATAAAGCCAAAATTTCACCCTAAGCTATAATTGATATTCCGAATTCAAAAATGATGTCTATTTTAAAAAATTCCAAACATATAAGTTGTATTAATTAATTTTATAATTAATTCCCGCTGTTACAACAAATAGCGTGTTTTTAAGAAACAATTTATATCAAAAGTTTGGCAATTGTTTATGTCCAATTTCAATGTTAAATTAATTCTAATGACCACCATTGGATAAAATGGTAAAAATATATTCTAATTATACTTTAAAACCACTAAATATTATAATTTATCACTATAAATTATTTTGATTAAAAAAGTTGTTTTTAAGTATTTTTCACTATTCATAAAAATTTAGAAGTTCTCAGAAAAATACCAAAAATTAAACATAGGCTAATTTCAATATTCCGAATCCAAAAATGAAGTCCATTTTGATAAATAAAATTTATAATATTTCAAAAAGTAGGTATTACTATTCACAACGGCTACTTTGATTAGTCGCGGTGTTTTAGAACTCGAAGTTGCGTACAATGAAAGCTATTGCATTATTGAATGAGAAGCGTATCGTGGAAGCTCGGGGTGTTACATTCTCCCCTCCTTCAATAAATTGCGTCCTCGCAATTTAAAATTTTTCTTTGAAAGTAAAAGGTTGAAAATAGAAAATACCTTTTTGGAAATCCCACATCGGAAATAAGATTAATAAAATTTAGCCTTAATAAGAGGGAAATGGAAATAAGAAAGTCACCACCAAATTATGATCTCGATAAGGAGAACATTGGTGGCAATTTGAGACATATAATTGGAGGAAAAACGTAAATATATGTAGGGAGTGATTGAGGTCATCAATCACAATCAACTGTCAAATTGAGGGCCTCAAAGCCTTCAATCTATGTTTATTTAAAATATCATCAGTTCAATAAGACATAAGGTATTAGGATAACACATTTTTTTGTTTTAATATCCCTTTACTAAAGTTTAAGAATTAATTTATTCATTGAATAACAGATAGGTATATATATATTTGTGCCTGACAATTGGAGTTTCAACCTTCAACTCACCTTTCACTCAAAAAGATAATAGAACCCAAAAATATTATACTTTTCCTAATTGTATAAGGTTACAAATGTTAACACATACAATTTAGATTAGTAAAATTATTTTCTAATAACCAGGGACTTCCTGTAGGCTAGTGGTAGGAAATAAAGGCCTGTCGCACCATGATTGTGGGTTCGATTCCTGCAGCTTTGTCCGACGCGACTAGTTATGCCCCACCCTGCAGGTTGTCCTTTTCCTAAAAATATAGTACTATACTATTCCAAAAATAATCTTCATAAATGTTTTAACCTTAAACAATACTATCAAAAGATCAACTTAATCCACTCCAACCTTTATAGTTATCCAAAATACCTCTGTCCAGACTTTCTCTAAAAGGTCTCTTAATTCCAAAATCAATTTATCAGATTCCCCAAACAAAGTAAAGTTTCTCTTATTGTCACATACTAAAAATATGATTACCTTAATCATATTAAAACCTTACTGAAATCAAAAAGTACTACAGTACAATCTTTATATATATCACATTATTCTTATAACCAGAATATAATCCTTGAGTCCAAAAGCACCAATACATTAGTTATTCTGCTTCAACTGTAGTAACAGCATAAGATTGTCCTTGATCCCTTGGCCTTTTCTGAGGTAAGTTTCCCTGATGCTTAGGACATTCATTTGCATAATGACCCATTTCTCTACAATTGTAGCATTCAACTTTGACAGCCTCTTTCTTTCCCTTGCAATCACGAGCCTGGTGACCCTTTTCTCCACATTTATAACAAACTCCCATTCCTTTTAGGCAAGTACCAGGGTGATTCTTCCCACAATTATCACATAATGGAAAATCCTTCTTTCCCTTTTTCCCTTTATCTGTCTCTTGTTCCACCATTCTCTTCTTCTCTTGCTTTACTTTGTTGTCATAAGACTTAGAGAATTCCTTTTCTGTCTTGATACCACACGAGACAATATCTTCGTATGATGAGAAGGATTGTGATACCAAAGCTCGACGGAGAAATGGTTTTAAACCATCAAAGAAACGATCAATCTTACTCCTTGGGTTACGTATGTAATCGGTAGCATGCCTCGCTAACCTTGTAAAGTTAGCCTCATACTTTGCGACATTCTCATCCTCCTTCTGCCTCAGACTCAGAAATTGCCTTTCCATATCTGCTCGATGGTCACGAGGAAAGTATTTTTCTAAGAAAAGATCTTTGAACTCCCTCCATTCCATATTCGATACGTCATCATCTTTCTTTGTGTTTTGAATCAGCGACCACCACTGATCGGCATCTCCAGTGAGGCGGTAAACTGCCATGACAACCTTCTCCCTTTCACTACTCCCCAAGGCATGGAATATTTTCTCTAAGGAATTTATCCATTGCTCAACTACTATAGGATTTATACTCCCATTGAAGGTTGGTGGTTGTTGCCTCATGAAGCGGTCTAACATTGATCCTCCACGTTGCGGATCAAGGTGCTCCATACGAGTAAGGTTATTATTCATAACCTGAGTGAGTTGTCCCAGTATGGTAATAAGTTGATCAGCACCAGTTGTATCTCCAGATACACAATAATTATCTTGATCAGGAGGGCAATCCCTACACGGAGTTCGTGCATTGATACGGTTTCCATTCCTTCTACTAGGCGCCATTTCTAAACAATGGCATAAACTAGATTAGTTTATGAATCAAAATACATAATTCCATACTTGTAAAACACTTTACGTAAATTGAACTATTTATGGATATAATCCATAATCATAAAAAGAAATGTTTTCTTTGAGGAAGTATATACTCATAACCCTTCATAGTGGTTTGTAAAGAAAATGAGAATTATCCTAAGCATATCCCCCGGGAGTGTCGTAACCAAGAGTGCAGCAAGGCTCGTTGTCGTGCACCAGTTCCCGTTCGAGTCTAGCTCAAAGCGGTGTTTTCGGGTTTTACCCCTAGGTACATCTGTGCCAGAGCCGCCTCTACCTTCTCGTATCCAGACAGGGATGTATTGCTCGGAAAACTCACAAAATCTCTACAATAACAAAATTCTAGGAAGTTCTTCTATACTAATCCTCAAAGTCTATCTTTGGGCTATGTGCTCTAATCAGAGTTTATCTAAATCTAGCTTCCAAGATTAGTACTAAACTGCCTCTGATACCAACTGTAACGCCCCGACCCCAGCTACCCAGAGTCGGTGCATTACTTCGTAACATTGGCATGATCACAAAAGATCAAGTCTCGAAAGACCTATTAGTTTAGTAGCCTTGGAAACACTAGATACATTAGTAAACGTTACATTACATCATAAAGTGAAAAACTACAATAACAAAGTCTCCATAGTCCACACTCATATCCTCTTCTGGCTATCCCTGCAGGTCATTCATAAAATACTTCTTCACATCCTGGAAAATATTAAAACATTGAAAGGGGTGAGCTCAGATGCTCAGTAAGGATAACAATATTGCGGAAGCTTTCATAAATAAACATAAACATTTAAGGCAATGTATAACTAAAACAAAAGCCTTTTTAAACTTGAACATCAACATAATATGGCAAAAGTAAAATGAGATAATGCCATTTACTTCTTCACATGGATATTCTACTGGTCGAATAATCACATGCAATATCAATAACCACTTTCATAATGATGGAATGCATAATGCCAGACTATCATAACCACGTAGTCAAGGCCTCGTGCCAAGACCACAAATAAGATTTTGTCAAGGCCTCATGCCAAGACACTAGTTTGTCTCATGAGACCTGCCGATGCATCGAGGAGCTATAGCGGGCTCCACCCGTCACTTATTAAGTCCAATGCATTCCTCATATGAATAGGTTTAAACGTATCATAAACCATAACATAATCGTATCACATAAAACATGCATAAAGGAAAAATAACATTTCCACATTTCAATCACTAGATATAAATACAACACATTGATATAGTAAAAATTCTTTCAAAACCATTTTCAATACCAAAATAAAAGAATGTTAAAACTTTGTATTTATTTTTCATTAAAAAAAGTGATGGATTGTAAAGGAAGCCGAAACTCAAATAATGGTCACGGCGGCGGAGAAGTCATTGTCGCCACATAAGTACGGAAAGAAAAACATTCCCTTTTGTCATTTAGCAAAACGCTTCGTATAAAAAGATTCCTTTTGTACAAACGTAAAAGTCAAAGGGGTTTATACACCGTATAAATGAAAATTGTGTATAAAACCAAATATGCCTCAATGAAAGGAGATTGAGACGAAGTACTTTAAAAGATAATTTTTAAATAAAATATATCTATTATGTGTATTCACTATAGGTACACATAAAGATTGTAAAAATACAAGATAGGACATAATAATATCATGACATAATTTGAAAGTAGGAGATTAACCCAAAGAATGGAAATTGGGTTAAGAAGTTCCCTTACCTCGTGTCTGACTTGACTCAACCGTTCTTTAACCTCCTGAATAATAAACTAGAGTTAATATATACCTTATTAAGAACCATTTTCAATTTCATTATCCTTATTATATCACTTATTACAATGATATGAACATTATGTAATTATTTAAGTTAATAACGGTCGTTTTGTCGATCTTTGGTACTTGAGTCAACAATAAGCTTCTTATAATTACAAGTTGTTTATGTGGTGAAATATCCATTATATCCAGAATTATATTCATGATTTAGATGTCATATATATCTTATATATCCAGTATATACATTCATTTATAATATTACGTAACATTTAGAGTTAAGAAATGAAATGCACCGTTCATGGAGACGGTAAGCCGTACGTACGCATGAACGCTACTTTCATTTCAATTTCATATTTAATGGAACTAAATCATAATGATATAAATGTATAATATAATTCCAGTATAATATAGTGTATAATACCATTTACTCCATCCTTTATACATCCCACATATGGCATTAACGATTCAAATCACTTTGAGGGGGCGGTAGTCCGCACTTCCTAAAATGAAATTATCGCGTTTTACCCATAATGGAAATCATAAAGTAAGCCATAAATGAGAAATACAGAAGCATAAGTAAAACATAAACACATTATATATCATATATAAATATAGTGACATCTTAATGGCCACCTTTGAAGGTGTTATATGAGTGTTGAACAATCATCGTTTCGTGAGGCAGAAATTCACCATCCACAGAAACCGTATGTTCTTTAACCATTAGATGTAGGTGTGTGTAAGTGTAGCTCTAATCCTTCTTATAACAACATCCTAGTATATTTAGGATACTGGTGTTGTTACAAAATAAATGAATAAAAAGAGTTTAGGGGGTTGGAGAAGAAAAATAAAACAAAACAACATTAGAAAAGACATTACCTCAAAATCGGGTAACTCTTTTTGATTTGAGCCAAAGGCTTCCTTGGAAGAGTTCTGCCCAAAGTGAGGCTTCTATGAGTAAGGGAGGAATGTTGGGAGAGTATTTGGGCAGAGGTTGGCCGAGCCAAATGGCTTGAAAGTGTAAATGAGGTGGGAGAGGTGGGGGCCTTTTATAAGTGGAGAGGAGGGGCACTTTTGGAAAGATTGAAATGTTACATTATTTCACAATGATTTTCGGATTCTAAAGGTCCCACACTTATATAATTCGAGGATAAGGTGATAAGGGTTCGAAATCTCCTCATCCAATTGGCTTTGGACAAGTGTAAGCCTTAGATTTTGCATTATCTTCCCATTTTATTTAAATCGTTAAATAATGAGGTCATCACTGCATCATCATGATGTCATAAATAATTTAATTTATTTAATGTATAAAAATTATAAAAAAATACTATGATGTAGGAAATCTTTTTATATTTCTAATTAATATTTATAATCAAAATTTGGACTTGTGTAACCCCACTTAAAAACTGTTTTAGTAAAACATCTCATGTTTGTGTCAATTTAATTTTAACATTAAATAAATATATATTAATGTCATTTTCCAACTAAAGTGGCTCCATGGGGTCCCCAAGTTGACCCATGGGTTTTCTTGGTCGGCCATGACTCATCCAATAGGAGTAGGACAAGTGTCATGCTCATCTCATATTATAAAAACATTATTTGTACCTTAAACTACACTAATTACCTCTAATCGCGATTAAGAACTTAAAAGTTACTATTCACCAAAAAATTATTTTAATCTCATTGAACCACATTTTACTTCTTAATGACAACCATGTATGTCGGATTTTTAAAAATCAAATCACAGAAGTGGTAATATTTCATTTAAACGAAAAATCAGTTATTTAACTACCACTTAGTGGTTTCACTATTCATCAAAAATTGAAGTTTTTCAGAATAAAGCCAAAATTTCACCCTAAGCTATAATTGATATTCCGAATTCAAAAATGATGTCTATTTTACAAAATTCCAAACATATAAGTTGTATTAATTAATTTTATAATTAATTCCCGCTGTTACAACAAATAGCGTGTTTTTAAGAAACAATTTATATCAAAAGTTTGGCAATTGTTTATGTCCAATTTCAATGTTAAATTAATTCTAATGACCACCATTGGATAAAATGGTAAAAATATATTCTAATTATACTTTAAAACCACTAAATATTATAATTTATCACTATAAATTATTTTGATTAAAAAAGTTGTTTTTAAGTATTTTTCACTATTCATAAAAATTTAGAAGTTCTCAGAAAAATACCAAAAATTAAACATAGGCTAATTTCAATATTCCGAATCCAAAAATGAAGTCCATTTTGATAAATAAAATTTATAATATTTCAAAAAGTAGGTATTACTATTCACAACGGCTACTTTGATTAGTCGCGGTGTTTTAGAACTCGAAGTTGCGTACAATGAAAGCTATTGCATTATTGAATGAGAAGCGTATCGTGGAAGCTCGGGGTGTTACATCATGTGACTTTATAAGTCATATGAAATGAAAAATTCATACAGTGAAACGAATTCATATTCCTTATCAAATTCATATATCCCCACCTATTAAATTATTATGATATCACCTATAAAGTCATATGATCAAATTCATATCATACAATGTCACACACGAACAACTCTCAAAGTCTTACAAGCCCTGTATAAAGTTTATACATTTTGAATGTCATACACTCTTTGATACTCAAAGTAGTACATCCACCACAAAAGTCATGTATTAGAGACAAAATTAGGGTCATATATCTAGAACCAAAAAAACATACATGCGCTAGGAAATTCATATGTTCTTTAGAATTATCAATTTTCCCGCTTCAGCTCAAAGTCATATGATATTGCTTCTCAATGTACCATGGGCTTCCAACTCCAGTTCTACAATTCCATACTCCACTTATCCCAAACCAAAAACCTCCTAAAATTATATCTAGAGATTCTCAACCACACAAAAATCTTCTTAAATAATCTTAGAATCTTCATAAAGTAGGCATGTAACTCATGATTATAGAAACCTTAATGAACAACCTTAATTAAATGAATTCTCAAATTTCCAAGATAACCTTTCATGTCCCTTTAAGATAGCCACTATAAGATTCCCTTGAAACATGTTATGGAATCTGTCACTTAGTCCATCAATACCTATCACAGACTTGAATAAAAAAAATAATCATCACATATAAATGTCGTTCTGTCTTGAATTTGTTCAAGTAAGAATTCTAAGCCACAGCCTCAAGAAAGTTACCATTTAACATGGAAACACATTATCACTTCTCCAAAACCCATACAACTCATAGTTATATCACCTAGAACCATAAATTCATCTCACATTATTTAAAACAAATAAAATTCAATCAAATGGGTGCTTTGAAAGTGAATAGAATCAAGGTACATCACACCACAATGCAGTATCATGTATCGTGATGGGTCAATTTCCAAAATATCTTTCATATTTGGTTTAAATTTAAAAAGGATGAGGTATAACATGAAAATTTTGAGATTTTCTTAACTCATTTGGAAAACTTTGACCATAATTAATTATACAGGGCACATGAAATGATCGTGAAGGATTAGAGGAATAGATCTAATCCCAATTATTGATATAAGGGTTGGAAGCTATAAGACTATAAAAAATTTCATTGTAATTATAAAAAAATTAGAGGAGAATTTCATATTGAGTTTTCATAGAGCAAATGAGATCCAATAAGGGTATAGGAGTTTCTACAATAATATCAGTTCTATTGAATAAATATGGCTCGAAGGAAATAGATCGTCATTACTACACCCAATTTTTGAAGAAGAAAAAAAAGTGTAACAAGAATAATTCCATTGTTTAATTATTATTATGGAAGAAGTGATTATGTTTTATTTTACTGGAAGAAAATATTAAAATCTCATATTAAGGAGTTGATTTCATTTTGTTTTGAAGTGGAAGATAGAATCAAAGAGGATCCTAATAGAGCATCAATTTAGGAGTTGTAAATGTAAGGTGTTTTAGTTCCTTATACTGAAATGGAAGATACCTTCAAGTCTATAAACTATTCAAGTGACCCTAACATATATAAATTGAATCTTCCTTCACCAAAGCAATGTGTGAAAGATAAGAAGTGAGATTGTCCCTTGGATCGATAGTGATTATTTCATAAACCTTGTAATGGTAGTGTGCCTTGGTATAAAGTGTCCATGACTTAAAAGCTTATATCCACCAAATAATGCCTGATAGTCGATTCTACTACACTAAAAAATTGTCAAGTGTATTCTCCTTGGATTATCCCTTAGTAATGAACCAAATAAAATACCTGTGTGATTGTGTATTAATTTTCTATATATGTGTTTGATATTAAGTGTGATTGGCGATGAGAGAAAGTGATATTGAATGTGTTTCTTTAAATGAGGGATTGAAATCTATATGGGAAAGGGTCTTAAAAAAAAGAAAAAATTCAATCTAGTGTGAACTTGGATTCACCTCCCCCCTCCTTAGGGTGCTTACTTTTAGTTTGGTCCCAGCAATAATTGATGTGGCCTTAAAATCACTTGGGTTCCCAAATATTTTTATTAAGTTTTTGATGTTTTAATTGGATACTTATAAATTTATTTTTTAAAAATTCAAATTTTTTATTTAAGTTGTTGAATAGACTAATTTATCAATTTATGTGTTTATTTTTGTATTATTTCATTTAAATTTATAATTCAGTTTATTTAGTTCTTCTTTATCTTTTATTTCTAAATTTATTTTAAAATGTTAATTTTAAGTTTGTGAGTTTACTATTTATTCTGTGTAAATAAATATTTTATCATTGTATTTATATTTAATTTTATAAAATTTTAATTTAATCTAAGTATTTTATTATTATTATAATTTAACTTTTATCAATTTTATTATTTAATTTGATCTCAATAATTAATTTAAAATTTTTAAATACAATTTTTTAATTAAATGTTTAAATGAAAAATAAAATTATTTCACTGATATGATTTATAATTTCACTTAGTTTTTAATTTAAGTTAAGTTTTTAATATTTTTGTTTTTGTTTTGAATTTATTAATTATTCAACTGTTTAAAATTTTTATTAATTTAGATTTTAATTTGAGTTTCATTTATTTAATTAAATGATTTAGTTTTTTAAATTTTAATTTCTTTAGTTCTTAAATGTTTAAATTATATTTTTATTTTTTAATTCATTTTTTTCTATTTTTGTAGAAGAATCAATGATTCACTGCCAACTTTATTACCCACCGCCAGATGAATCGCCATTGGCATCCCAACGGTGACTCCCACAAATGAAAAACTACTACATTTACCCACCCCCAAACAACCAACTTGACAACGGCGGTCCCTCCATTATTTGCCAAAATGCAAACCCACCATTGGGATAGCCACCTTCTGCTCTTCTATTTAACCCACCATCAGGACTCTCAATGGTGACACCACTCTACCTTCCACTGCTGCCACCACCAACAAGTCATTGCCACTTTGTTGACCACCCATTAGCTCATGTCACTACCAAAAATCCAAGACTCTCTACAAGAAACCTTGAAGCTGCAAACCTACTACCATCTATGATTCCCAGATCTACAAATAGAAATTTTGGATCAACAAAAAATTCCATTTGATGTTGTCATCGCCCAATTACACAAATCTAAAACCCAAAACGAACTGAGTTGTGAAAACCTATTTCCACCACCATATTTGTCAAACCATCAGAGAAGTAGAACCACTACTAAAATATCCCAAAGAAGCCCATCACCATCATTGCTGATTAAAGTGATGTCGACGAAGCTGAACCCCCATGTCACCAGCAACTGGATGAAATAATTTCACAATCGTAAACCGAAGCTTGACCCTCACTGGATCTAAAGGGATGTCGTCATCGCTCGTAATCTGAAGTCATCCTGGAGGAAGTCACCACTGACTCTAGAGGCTTCCTTATGAATCCCTCTCCTTCAGTGGAGAAGGGAAGAATCTACGGTAGGGGAAGAAAACTAAAAGCCCCCCCCCCCCATGTGGTAGTGGATAACACAGTAAAAAATATAATAAAAATAAAATAAATAAATAATAATAATAAAATTGATTTAAATATAATAATAATAATTTAAATATAATAATAATAATTACTAAAAATATTAATTAAATAAAATAGAATAATTAAATAAAGTGTTTTAAAATAAATAAAAATTATTTTATAAATTATATTTTAATCTAATAATTTTATTTTTTATAATTTTTTATATTTTTATAAATTCATTATATAATTAAAATTTATTTTTTATTTAATATATTAATTTTCAACTATTAGTAAATAATAATTAATGATAATAATTGTATATTTTAAATATGTAATTATTTTAATTAAAATAAAAAACATAATAAATAATTATGTAAATATATATAATAATTTAAAAAACTAATTATAATAATTAATATATTTGTATAACTATTTCTCTACTAATATTTTATTTTATTTCTATAAAATCTTTTTAAAATTTTTATTTATTAATTAATTAATTATGTGTTATAATTAGAGGTTCGTTTTCTGTTTCAAGTGATTTTCTAAAGTCACAAAGATTAGAGGAGGTTGTGAGGGGTGTTCAGTGACTTAGAGAAGACCAACTGAAGTTGGTACTTGTTGGTGGTGACCAACTGGAAGACAAAAAAGGATAAAAATCATGATCCAGATGTGATGAGGAGAGATAGGACATTCTAACATTCATAATTCATAGATGAGGAGAGAGAGACAGAGACCTAACTTTTACAACACACCACTGCTAACCTAGGATCTCTGGACTTCGAGCAGGAGTGCGAGGCAACCCATAGGGATTCGATAAGATCTTTAAAGGGGAGTTATTTTCTTTATATTTTTCTTATTACTTCCTATGGTTCTATTCTTTTAATATGTTATGTGTGGTTTTGTTTTGTATTTTTTCATGAACATGAAGTTTGAGTAATATTCAATCGGGGATTTCGAGTATGTTTGTTTAATATTTCATCTTCTTTTAATTATTTTTCTAAGAAATTAGAATTAATCATCAAGATCAATTCAGATTTCATTAAAATTGATTTTCACATTACAATTTTAATTAAAAAACTTCAGCTTCAATTGGAATATTTGATTCTTTCAATTTTTTTCATTCAAACTGCTTTGCTATTGGAATATTCTATGAAGTGATGAGCTTTAAGAACCATCTTTCTGCATGTTTAATCTCTCAACAAGGGAGATTAATCAAACCCTTTTTCAAGAATGTAGTTTCAATTTAATTACTATGATAGAGGAGCCCATTTAAACTAGTAGGTATAATTTCCCCTAGTAGAAACATCATTTATTCTTTCAACTCCTTAACACCATCATTTAACCCCATTAACACATTACTCTCACCAATAAAAATTAAAACCTATCACTTTCAAACATTAATGAATTTCACGTTGTTTTTAATAGTTTAGAGATAATATAAATCCCTAGAATATTCACCCTTATTCCCTTCAGTTCAACCCTTCACTACTATACTAGTGTTAGTTTATAAATGATATTTTAAAGACTATAATGACCTCCAAACCTATCAAAATTTGATGCCATTATTGGGGAAGGAATGAACTGAGTGTCTTAGGGTTAGAAAATTAATTATATATATATAATAAAAAAAATATATTGTTTGTGGTTCTTATCATTTTTTTCCTACCTATTGTGTGTTTTGAAGTTCAAAATCTTAAGTGCTACTCTCTTTTAATGTTTTCAGTGTTTTTCACATCTATGATAGTTCTTCAGTAATTTTGATGTTAAGTTTTTTGAAATCCTTTTTGTAGTTGTAGTTTTTTATTTCTATTTAAAAAATGTAGTATCAAGGGGGTGGAGTCAAAAAAATAAGGTTTATTGGGTTTTTTGTGGATACTCTGGGCACACTTCTTGGTATTGTATCAATAATGTGCCACGACAGCCTAAACAATAGGAAGAAAATGTTAGCTATCATGAACCTAAACCCAAATATTATTCCATGTTGGATCAAATTATGTTGTAGATGATTTAAAAATTTGATGAATTTGATAAAACACATAATTCCAGAATTAAAAGTTTACAAAATGAAACATGGGAATCCCATTAAAACATTAAACATAAAAAGAAACCTGAATTTAGTGATGAGGAAAATTAATTTAGAAAATTTTAAAATTATATTGTGAAGGAGTGTTAGGATAAAATTGAGAAATAAACATTTTATTTTGAAGAATCTAAAACCTAATAAGAGAAAAATTAGGAAATAACTATCTCTATGAATAAAGAAATCAATTATGATGATGCCATTAATAAATTAAATGGAGTTGAGTTATGAAATTTTGAGAAAGAACTAAAATATATTGAATAGTAATTCCCCATTTTATACATGGTTTCTAGATTTAAAAAGGTTCAACATTATAAGAGCTTTGAGAATGTGATTTCTTAGGTTGAAGAGAAGCTAGAAAATAAAAAAAGTAAATGTTGAAAACCCTTCACCTAGATTTTTTGATTTTTTTTAATGATGAAACTAAACTTGAAATTGAGAATAGGTTGGAAGAGAATAATAAATTGGAAATCAGTGATTCTGGAATTCCTGAACCTAATTTGAAAACAAATCTTCCCTATTTTGAAAGATTTAATCTAATAATATTTTAAATTATGTGTGAGGAAAATTATTATGGGGATTGTTTTTAAGAAAAATTGATTATTGATTTTTCATCTATCAGTCCTTTTAATAAAAACCCTTCAATTTATTGGCCATCTGAAATGGATAATAGTGTCATCATACCTAGGTATTTTTTTAAAATATGAATATTATAGTATCTGAATTTATTGAAGTTGAACTGAAAAATTATACCCCTAAAAATGAACTGATACACTCAACTAAATTTTTTTTAGAGAGTGAAGTTTTTGAAAGTGAACTAAAAGGAAAGGTTGAACACACATTAGATTATTTTAGAAGTGGAACTTTTTCATAAGTAGTTGATGATGATTTTCTAATTTCTGATGAGGAACTTTTACAATAAATTTATAATCTAGTCAAACCTGAATCCATTAATTGTCAAATAAAATCTCTCCCCTATTGTTTATACCCATCCTCAGCTGACTCGGGTGCATAATACCATCTAGATACTGAGATTAGTTTAGAAGGGGATTTTCACATGAGTTCCAATGTTTTTAAATTTCCTCAGTATAATATTGATATCCTTCTTGAACCTGTTAGTCATAACTCGTCTATAATCACCCTTGAATTTTATTTTATTGTGGTTGAATTTGAGAAAGATTGTTTGGGGGATAATTCCACACCTTTATAAACACCTAGTATATTAGATAATTCTAAATTTTTTAAATATGAGTTTATTCCACAAGTGGACAAAACACCTTCCAAGAGTGATCCTTGTGATTATTTTTTTGTTTTAGATCTTAAACATATCTTGGAAGAGATTTAGGGGGTCAATTATTTTTTACTTGAACCTAAATGTCTTGAAACCACTAAGAAAGTGGATTTGGGTGATGATTTTTCTACTCAAGTTGTAGACTCACATGATCTGTTCCTTAATGTTAAAGGGTGTTTCTTTGGGATTTTTGTAAGGGTAAAGGGAGTCAGGTGTTTCCTTTGTGGTTTAGGTTCCCAAAAAAATCATTTTTATATTAAAAATTAATGGGAAAATCATATGTGGTGGTTTCTACTTAGGAAACCACACCCACCTAATGACCATGGATGAATTTTAGGAGATTTTGACAAGGGACTTTAAAACTAGCATTGCATGGGAGGAAACCCATGATTCCATTTCTTTCTATAAAAAATTGTGTGATTTCAATAAAATTGTTCTTTTTTATTTTTAGAATCACAATAAGTCTAACTGAAGACATACAATTATGTTCTTCATGGGAGTCAACCAACGGTTTATCCTTTTTTTATTTTTTTCTTATTTTGTTTTTAATAAATTGATTCTTTGCTTTGTCTTTTTTTAACCTTTTTGGCTAGATATAAGTTCTTGGTATTCCTAGTATTATTACTTTAAGAAGGTTGTTTCTTGTGTTAATAAAGGAGCATAATTCCCTTTTGTTCTCAAGTCACAAGAAGTTGGATGCTGGAGTCTCACTGGAAAAAACTCCCTACACTCATACCCTAAATTTTTCATTTCTTTTGAGTTTCATATGTTGATTTATTATTCTAAGATTTTTAATTTTTACAGAAACTGAAATAGAACAAACCTTAGGATTTCATTTAGCTAAGATGGAAGAATTAATTTTATACTGACTATGAAGACAAAACTTTTTTAAATAGGTGGTTTTTATTTCTACATTAATTTTCTTCTCTTCTTTATTAATGTTCTTCTGTGCTACATGTTTTGGTTTGCGGGAATATTTCTAAATTTATTGTTAATTTATTCATTGTATGAAATTAAGTTTGGGGCAGTTAAAACCCTTCCTATTTGTTTTAGTGAATATGTTTTTCTTTCTTGGGTGTTTATCATACACTTTTACTGTGCTGTTGAAAATCTAATTGAATAAAATTTTCAAACATTATTACACCCAATTCACTATGTACTCAATTTTCACATGCTACAAATTGAACATAATAAAAAAATTATTATCACTGTCTTTAATTATAATGCATGAGATTTCTAGAATCTATTGTAAATATTTTATTATGAAAAACATATTATTTAAAATTCACTATAACCCTTGAATTTATCACTTAACTGTTGAGTGGAAAAATTACCTTGAGATTTAAAATTCAAATATTCTTTCTCCTCCATTGAATTCAACTTTGGGAAAAAAATTTCTTTTTAAGCACTACCACAAAATTGGGTTTCCGCAGCACCACCCTTTATCAGCGCTTCTTTTAGTAGCGCTGATAAAGGGGGGTTTATGAGCGCTTTTTACTAGTGCTGATAAATTTTATATTTCAAAAAAATAATTATTCATGAAAAATAATATATTTATATATAAGTATATTTATATTGATATAAATTTAATATATATTTTAAAAATATGTTTTAGATAAGTACAAATAGACTATTACATTTAATATATAAGAAATTTAGTGAAAATAGTTTTAAAATATTTCAAAAAATATTATTAATTAATAAATTTATAATTATCATCGACTAATAATCATTTAATAACAATTTGTAGACACAAAAAATCAAAAAAAATATCTAAAATAAGTTGAAAATGTAACTCAACCTTCAAATGGCCATAACTTTTGATCCGCGTGTCCATTTGGACTCTAAGACATATCAAATCGAAGCCTGTGATGAGATCTATATGCTTGAAACCCAAGGGAGCCTTCTGTTACACTTTTCAAGGCCAAAAATGGCCCATAAGACCTCCAAAATTTAATTTTTAGTCGGGATACCCTGATTTTTTAACATTCAAACAGCTATAACTTATGACATGGATGTCTATAAGGCATGTACCATATATCATATCGAATATAGTTTCATGTTCTTAGATTTAACTAGTTGTGGAGTTGAAACTAACTTCTAGATTAGAAGTTATGGTCGTTTTAACATTCTATGGATTTTTAGATACAAATATATATGTATTTATTTGTTAATATATATATGTGTTTGTGTTTGTGGGTTTGTTTGTGTGTGTTTGTTGTATATATCTATTTATTTATATATTTATTTATTTATAAACACACATAAAAATATATTTTATAAATGTATTTAAAACTAATCTTATAAATATATATTAATATACAAATAAAAATTTATAACTAAAAATATATATATAAATATATATAAATATATATTTATATAAGAATAAATATATATATATATTAATATAGAAATAAATAAATATGTGTTAATATAACTAAATATATTTATATTAATATGAATCAATATTAATATACGAATAAATATAATTATATATATATATCTCATTAAATAGAGAAAAAAATAAATGGATAAGTGGTAAAGGTGCAGGCGCACAAGGGGGGAGGTCTCGAGTTCGAGATATGGTGTAAGCAAGGGCGCACAGGCACAAGTGGGTGGGGGTTACATGGGAAAGGGCAGTGTGCAGTGAGAGGGAGGGGGCTCCAGCTAGCGCTGATAAAAGTGGGGTTTAAGCATAGTTAAAAGTTCCCCTCCCCCATATTATATATTCTTTTTAAAAAAAATATTTTTTATTTTTTTACATTTATCACCACTAAAATAAAGCACTGATAAAGGACCTTTTTATCATCACTTTTTTTAGAACTGATAAAAGGGGTCTTTATCAACACTTTTCGAAGCGCTGATAAAAGGGACCCCCCCCCCCCCATCTCCAACTCGATTAATAGCACTTTTCTAGCACTATTAACACCCTTTTCTAGCACTGATAAAGGATATATTTGTAGTAGTGAAGTGTGGGGGAGAGGGTCTTCTTATTCTGAGCTAATATTTGCTTTAATGTAATCCCATTAAATCCCTCGTACCTCTATTTTTTTGTAAAAAAAGGTACAACTTTTTCAAAAAATATTCACAATCTAAGGTTCATTAGGCTTCATTATGCACTTAAATTCAATATTTCTTAATGGATAATAACTTACTGGGTTTTAAGGGTTGCATTTAATATGAAATTTTTTAGGATGAATGATTTTTGAGTTGATTTGCATATTTCTTTCATGAATATTATATTTAGGAACTAAGAATGAGAGTGATATAGAATAGATATATGTGGAGTTATGACATGAATTTAGGAAACTAGAAACCTGAATTCGAACCTACGATGCTCATTTTTTTAAAGTAATAATAATCACTTTAGGGAGCCAAATCAAATGGTATTCTTATAAGTCCATTGAAACTGGAGTAAAATATGAAAATGGGAACCCACAATGAACATCTAAGACACTAGCCACTGTGTGTGTAATCTCTCTATACATTTCAAAAAAGTGCATCTACATGGTTCTTTGTATAAGTTACATGGTTGGCTAAAATTCAAAAAAAAATGAATAAAAAACATTAAAGTGTCGAGTTGTCAAAAACGAGTTCATTATGGTGAGGGAACTTTTGAACACCACATGAAGAAGGGGAAAATTGACTTATATTAAAATCATTTAATTTTTATCAATATCTTGATTCAAAAAAACGTTTAATTTAAAACATTGATTTTTGGAACCTAAGAGAAAGTAAAAGTTGAAGGTGTCTGTTGTTATTATTTTATTTCCATTTATATGTAGCCTTTTATAACTCATTGATTTAGAAGTTGGATTTTAATTGAAGTAAGTCAATATGTGGATTTATATATGATTCATGAAATCCTCATTGGTGAATGATTCTTCACTTCCTTGATCTTCTAGTAGGTATTTGAATTTAGATAATGCCCCTTTTCAGACTTTTCATTTGAAAAGCCAAACTCACTATTTTTATTCAATTATTTTTATATAGATTGACATGCTTCTTTTTTAGTTGAATGTTTTAAAAAAGCTTTTTTCTATTTCAAAAAGACAAAAATTCACAGAATTGATTGAGTACAATCAATGCTTAAGTGTGGGGAATTTTATATGGCCTTAAAATCATTGTGTTTGTTGCATCTTTTTATTATGTTTTTGATGTTGTAATTAACTAATTGTAACTTCATTATTAAATAATTAAACTTTTGTAATTCAGTTGTTGATTTTACAAATTTATCAATTTATGTGTTTATTTTTGTATTATTTCATTTAAATTTATAATTCATTTTATTTATTTCTTATTTAGAGTTTATTTTTAAATTTATTTTGAAATATTAATTTTACGTTTTTGATTTTACTGCTTCTTATCTGTAAATAAATAATTTATCATTATATTTGTATTTAATTTTTTAAAACTTTAATTTAATTTAAATATTTAATTATTTATATAATTTAACTTTAATCAATTTTATTATTTAATTTGATCCCAATAATTAATTTAATTCTTTTAAATTTAATGTTTTAATTCAATTTATAAATCCAATATCAAATTATTTAATTTATCTATATTATAATTTCATTTAGTTTTTAATTTAAGTTAAGTTTTAAATTTTTATTTTTCTCTTGAATTTATTAATTATTCAATTGTTCTAAATTTTTATTAATTCATATTTTAATTTGAGTTTCATTTATTTAATTAATTAATTTAGTTTTTAAATTTAAATTTCTTTAATTCTAAAATGTTTTAATTTTATTTTTATTTGTTAATTGGTTTTTTTTAAGTTTGAATAAGAATCAATGAGTCACTGCTATCTTCATTACCCACCGCCAGATGACTCAATGTTGGCATCCCAACATTGACTCCCACAAATAAAAAACTCATACATTTACCCACCACTAGACAACAAGCTTTCCAACAGTGACTCCCTCCATCCTTTTCCAAAATCTCTACCCACCATTGGGGCACTCACCATCCACTCCTTTGTTCGACCCACCATTAGAATTCTCAATGGCGGCACCACCCTACCTTCCATCGCCACCACCACCAATAAGTCATCGCCACTCCATTGACCCACTATCGGCTAATGTCACGGGCATAAATCCAAGATTCTCCATGAGTAGCCTCGAAGCAAAAAACCTGCTACCAATAGTGATGCCCAGATCTACAGATCAAACAATTGGATCTGCAACAAATTCCATCGTCCATCGTCGCTGCCCCCTTGAGTAAATCTGAAACCCAAATCCAATTGAATCATGCAAACCCACTTCCATCACTCGAGTCATTGAGTCATCAGTGAAGAAGAAGCACAACAGAACCAACCCAAATAATCCCATCACCATCATCTCTGATTGAAGGGGATGCTAACGAAGATGAACCCTCATGTCGCCGACCACTGTATGAAACAGTTTTACAGTCACGAACCGAAGCTCAACCCTCTTCGGATCTAAAGGGACATCACCACTGCTTGCCATCTGGACCCGTCATGGAGGAATTCACTGACAATTGTGGTGGATTCTTCATGAAACCTTCTCCTTCAGTGGATAGGGGAAGATGTTGCGGCAGGGGTAGAAAAAAATGACCCCCTCCCCCCCTGTGCGGTTGTGGATAACACAGTAAAAAAATATAATAAAAATATAATAAAACTAAAATAAATAAATAATAAAAAATAATTAAAATATAATAATAATAATAATAATAATTACTAAAAATAATAATTAAATAAAATAGAATAATAATTATAAAATAAAATAGGTAATTTTAAAATAAATAAAGATAATTTTATAAATTATATTTTAATCTACCAATTTTAATTTTTATAATTTTTTATATTTTTATAAATTTATTAAATCATTAATAATTATTTTACATTTAATATATTAATTTTTAGTTGTTATTAAATAATAAATAATGATAATAATTATATATTTTAAATATGTAATTATTTTATTTAAAATAACAATCATAACAAATAAATATGTAAATATATTTAATAATTTAAACAACTAATTATAAAATTAATATATTTTTATAACTATTTCACTACTAATATTTTATTTTATTTATATTAAATTTTTATAAAGATTTTATTTATTAATTCATTCTTTGTTTATTGTACTTCAAGGTTCATTTTTTGTTACGAGGGATTTACTAAAGTCACAAGGATTAGAGGAGGGTGCGAGAGGTGTTTGGTGACCCAGAGAAGATCAACTGAAGTCGGTGCTTGCTGGTAGTGACGAAACTATGGAAAAAAAGGATACAAATTATGAGGAAGACATGACGAGGAGAGCTAGGACATTCTACCATTCACAATTCTTGGACGGGGAGAGTGAGAGAGAGTCCTAACTTCTGCAACACCCTGGTGTTAATTTACGAGCTCTGGACTTTGAGAAAGTGTGAGCCGGACCAGAGGGGTTCAAGCATCTCTTCAAATGAGATTTCTTTTCCTCATCTTCTTCTTCTTACTTCCTCTGGTTCTATTATTTGAAGATGCTTTATGTGGTTCTATTTTTTATTTTTTCTTCAACAAAAAGTTTGAATAATATTCACTCAAAATATTTCTATTACGCTTGTTTGATATTTTATCCTCAACGCATTATTTTTCTAAGAAATCATAATCAATCAAATAGATCATGATGATGTTGATATATTTCATACTATTATTATTATTATTAATGTGATATGCATTTTTATATTATTATGTTTTGATAGAAATGTTTAGTAAGGTATTGTTAACTAATATGTTTATATTAATATTGTATCAATAATAGTAATAATAATAACAATATTATTATTATTATTATTATTATGTATTTAAATATGTCACAAACCAACCTAGATAGGCCACTAAACTGGTGCATCAACATAAAACAATCAATAGGGAATGATATTTCTATAGTAAAAACTCAACAAGACAAAGAAATAGGTAAGAATAAATAAACAGTTGGTTTTCCAAACACTTATCAAGAGAAAAGTACCACATGTAGACAAGTGAAAGTCCCAAAAATGGTATGTCAACCCAAGTCATCACATAAACCATCAAAGACATGATCATATGATTTCTTTGTAACAAGTGGGTCGCATACTCCAACAGTCACCGCCAACTCCCAATATTCCGAAAATCAAGAACACCCATTACCTTCGAGTGTTGGTTTCCCTTTTCTTGGACCTAGCATAAGAAAGAAGACAAACACCCATAAGAAAAAATTAGGGTGTGGGCAATGTTAGCTTGTAAGATCTCAACAACTATTCTATAAGCATTCCATATAAAAATCCAAACATGCTTAATTTTAAATAAAAAATGGAATGGTAATCTTTTCATAATTCATAAAAAAACATGGTTTTCAAATCATTTTAATGGAAAGTATAAAATATGTGAAAAAGTGTATTTCTATCAAAATAGGCATAAATAATCAATTTTATCAAAATAGGTAATAATAAGAATTATATAAACCTAGGCATGTGTAAATCAGTTTCTATCATAGCACTATGGTTAAGAGTACCAAAGTTAATTTAGTACAAGTATTATCACATATCACAGTGAAATATGGCTCCATGTGTGCACACATCCTTAGATATCAAGCCTAGGAGTAATATGAGAACACCCCAAAGAATGAACCCCCTGCTGTCATCATAGTTTAGTGAGGGTTGTCATCATCAATCAATTACCAAGTAGAGATAATACATTACTAATGTGTGTTTTTTCCACTTAACTACTGAGGCTCCCATGTGCTACAAGGAAATATTTCATATAAGGGGATATCTTTCATTTTAATCAATATAAAATCATTTCAATCAATCATTTCAAATTGGCCCAAAGTTCGAGTTTTCAAACATACCCTTTCATTTCAAAAACCAACATCAAATGGTTTTCATCAAAACCCATGCCCTTAAAAATAATTCATTTCATCTCAAACCATAAATAATTTCCTACCATATTTTCTCAAGAAATCATTATTAAATTATTTAATAAAATTATTCATTCATTTTAAATCCATTTTCTAGAAATCATCATTTTATTTTAAAATCCATAATCTATGAGGTTCAATAAACCCATGCCATTTTTAAAGCTTCAATAAATAATTTAAATTCATGTTTCAAAAACCATTTTAAATAAATATGGAAACAATAGTTTCAACTGATAATAATTTCATTGTGAACCCACCTACTTCAATCAAGGTATCATTAAACACCCAACACAGGATCCACAATAGAGAGTCAAAAGGCTAGAAGCAACCAAAAAAGAATCCCAAAACCAGACATCACTAAATTAGGTTCTAGATCCATCGATGAAATAAGGATCTACCACTCTCGAAGATGGAGAGATACAAGGAAAAGAGAATTCATAACACAAAACAATATTAAACTTACAATAAGATATCTAACGCTTCAAATGGCACTTTGATGCATAAATTATCAAGGTTGGAAGGGCCAAATTCGCCTCTAGAGAGTCTCCAAAGTCTTTAGGTAAAATTAGGTTTAAGGGAGAAGTGGTTAGAAATAAAATATATATTAAAAGGATGAAAATTATGATACTACCTTAGGTTTCCTCACCCATATCTACATCACTGGCTTGACACTGGCTCCCACCGTCTATCCAGTGGTGCCAGTCAGAATGATTGAAGTCTGAATAGCCCCATCGATAAGCCAATGGAATTCCTATAGGAATCCATTACTATTGGAATTCCACCAGCTAGATGGTGGACCTCATCAAACAGCTGGTGGACCTCCTATAGACTTCTTGGATATAATCCCAAATCCACCCTTAATACATCCTCCCAGGACACCCCATGACCTCTCCAACAAGAAACATGACTCACTCCTAACCCCTTGAAAGGCTCAAATAAGAAACAAACAACCAATAATCAACTATAATAACCATAGATCAACATAAAAACAATAAAGGTAAAAATAAAGCAAGAATTTTTACATGAAATCAGGTGTCGAGATGTTACAAAATGTGTGTGTGTTAATGATGAAAATACAAATTTTTGCTCCATTTTCGAAATTAGATGAATGGATAGTTGATATTGATCATTTTTTCACATAGATCACATTAGTGATTATTTTTAAGTCAATAAAGATCAATTTAGAAAAAAAAAATTGTATTTTAAAATATTATGCACCAAGGTTTTTAGTGACACGTCTCTTGGAAATTTTAAAATCGTCGAATTGACTTGTTTTGTGAGGGGGCTTCTATATTTTGATTGTGTGTGTTATACTACACAAAATTTTTTATTTGGAGAGTGAATTTTGTGGTGAGCTTGAGGAAATAATAATATAATTAGTTATACTTATTAATATGATTCATGGATTATTGGAATTGAATAGGTTTTACATAGTATTTTATAAGTATTTGAGAATAAAATAGTTTACTATTTTATGGTTGACCTAGTTTACCCTTCGGTGGGTTTGGTTGGTGAATACATGACTATATATTTTGATTTTACTATTTTGATTTTTAAAAATGCTTAATATTGAATGGTTACTTGTACTTAAAGGGATATGTTAATATATCCACCCTTACTTTTGTATATAGATTGTAGGGTTATATTGGAGAATTTATCATGCAATATTTCTTAGTGGATAAGGTTAATAGTAGGTGATCAATTTTCAAGGATTGTTTTGTATGCTAATGAGGTATACAAGTTATTTGGGTTTTATGGTATTATATGGATTTAATCTGGGTTTTTTTTTTGTAATTTTACCTATTTTTTATTTTAGTTACATTCAATAGTAGAAAAATATATTTCCACATTTGTTTTTTTTTAATTTTTAACAATGATTTTTAACCGATGTTTATGCATGTGATATTATAAATAGTAGTTTTGATGTTGGTTTTAATAAAACCGAAATCTAAAAATTAACTAAGAGAGAATTTAATGGTTATTTAAACATAATTTTTTTATAATCCAATATTGGAAATATATTTCCACAACAATTTTACTATAAAACTGACGTGGAAAATATTTCATAGAAATATCAATGTCGGTTTTTTGGTAAAATCGATGTCAAAATTCATATTATTTTTAACATAGAAAAAATATCTTAATGATTTCTATGTTATTGTTTACGATAAAAATATGTTGAAATTCCACCTAGAAAAAATAACTTAAGACTTTCAATGTTGTTTTTACTAAAAAATGATATTGAAAGTCTAATAATTATGATTCCACGTCAGTTTATAGAAAAACTGATATGGAAAGTTGATTTTTTTTTTAAATACAGTGAATTTCATAACCCAAAATTATCTAAAAACCTATAAAACGTAACATAATATACCTCAGAAAAAAAATTATATACATTGGAGAACAAACCTATAAAAACAAACATAATTTAACAATTTAAATCAGAAAAAAAATATTGTCTAAATAATAATTTTTTAAACTATAATAAAAAGACACATACATGATAATTTATAATTTAATCATATTTAGTTGTCTTTGAAGAATTCCTTGGAGATCATTAGACTGATAAAAATTTCTAATGAATAAGTTAGGGGGTCCCAAATTATTTCTAGGATACGCTTAGGATATTCCCTCTAGTTGTTTTCCTAAATGAATTGTAAAAATAACACTTTCCTTTCATAATTATTAATGGATGGTTTTTAAATAAATTTTTATATATCTAGTAAACTAACTTTTAGTAAATATGCACCTAAAATGTAAATATATTATATTGGAATGTAACAAAATAAAACAAGGATTAAAGAAAAAAATTAATATATTAAAAAATGATTATTCCTCTTTCATTTCTTGTACTCCTCCAAACATCTAATGAGGAAACTTCCATAATATTCAAATGTCAATGATGTAACTTCCTACATATTCATAAATTATTGATATAATCATTTAGAACAATTTCAACCAAAAAAACAAAAACATAAAATTGCCACCACGGGACATGTAAACAAAATAACATAATATTTTTTAAAATAGAGAATAATATAAATTTTTAAGGTGAGAAAGTAGTAATTCAATTTTGATAAATATGTATCAAAAACTGTAAAAATTTATTTTAATGAAATATTTAAGTACACGCTCAATGATATATTAACCATTGAAATATAACAAAAATGATTCGAGTTTTTCTAATTAGAAAATGATTTTTTCAAGAAAGTGGTCTATTTAAGGAATTATTGTAATTTTTTCATAAAATTGAATCCATTTCATAAAATATTTAAAATCCATATGTTTCTACCATGATTTGTTTAGAGAAAAACATTTTTATCATATTTTTTTCATGTCAAAGAATGATAATAATACATCCAACCTTGGAATGTTGATAATATTGTTGTGATTAAACGTTGTATTATTATTATTCTATATTTCCTATAATATAATTTGTAACTATTATATTCAACCAATATATAGTTTTATCAGATTAATAAAAGGAAATAATATCATCATTTTATAATCATCTGAGAAACCATGCACCCTTTCACAACTAAGAAAGTGATAATAGTACAGAAGGTGAAAATATAAACTCAATCCACCAAGAAGCACTATAGGGGACACATGAAAGGAAAATTAATCAAATTGGTATAATTTTAAGTGTATAAGAAATTAATAAAGTTAAAACATAGTAAATACAAATTTATAAATTATAGACAACACATACCCAAAGAGAACTTTATTTCAATGCAGTTGACCATTATAGTAAGAGTATAAGTCTGCCTCAATTTATTGCAATCCCCAAACTTCATTTAAGTTTATGGTAAAAATTATATCTATAGATAAATTTCATGAAGATAATTTTAATATTAAAAATGATTAAAAAGTATATGGTATACCCATGTTAAGGTAGATAAGGTTACCATTCATCCATTTCCCAAGTTGAGAAATAGTTCCCAAATAGTTAAATGACTATGAAACAAAAATGAGAAGTATGTAACCTTACATTAGTATTAAATTTATAATGAGTGCAGTAGGATAATGATGAAGTGATACGTATGGAGAAAATGTGTTTATTCCATGAGAGTTAATGGATGATAATGGTCCATGAATGAGATCAATTAAAACTAAGAAAATAGTGGAATAACCTGCAGTCAACTCAGATCTAAATTAGAAAATAATTGAGAATTTATACATAATAGAATAAATAAATTCAATATATCCAATATTTTCTAGTTAAATAACCTACAATCAACTCAAATCTAAAATCATAGTATCTGATTAAGTCAAAACTGCATCAAAAATAGAAGTTATAAGGAGACAATGTTTAGTACTCTACTGAAACAATATAAAAAACATATTATGTGAAATCTAAAAAAATTTATCATATAATATTTTTTTAAATAAAGTATCCTCCTATAATTTTAATAGAATAGATTTTGTAAACATAAATAGTAAATAATGATATCATCCATACCTTATTTATCAAATTAATAATATATATTAACACTACTACAATGTGAATTCTCTTTGTTGTAAGGGAAGTAAAAATTGAAAAACTATATATCACAAAATAATATAGGAAAACAAAATAATAGAAAAATCAAAGGGACCATGAGAGATCTAATATATGTTTTATTTTACATGGGATGAGTGATACTATTTAATACTTGAAAATCATCTATAGATGGGTAGAAGATTCTTGATTCTTAGATCCCTGTAGATCAAAGGGAAAAAGGAAATAAAATTGAGGATTAAAACCAAAAACAAATTGAATATGATATAAAAATAGATAAACATAATAATATATCACCTTAATATTCTATATAACTTGGAATAAATTTACATTTTAAATGAAAGAAAATAAAGTCATCATAACATTATCAAGAAAAAGAGTATAAGAATCGATGAATTTTGATAGGAGGGGAAGGCACTCTAAGGGTAAAATTCATACCAAGATGAATCAAAAGATGGAATTTAAACACCAAGATGATGAATTTGAATATATTAACTAGAAACTTATAGGTTGAAGTAATAATAAGATTCTGAAATGCACTAAACATTTTAAAGACACCAATCAATGGAAATATTAAAATTTATTAGTATATTGTTGCAATTTATAGTGGCAATTCTGATTGGAAAATAAAATATCATGAATTTGGATAAGTAATTCATTTTTATACAACTCGACCTCATTGAAAATCTATAATAACAATTAATTTTATAAGATTAAAAAAAATTGATATAAAACCAAAAATAATTAATATAACTAATCTTAGAAAATTTATTCATCATCCCAACTATGATTATCTCAAACATGAATCTTAAAACAAAATAAATGCATTCCACCCTTCCTTTTTGATGATGAAACTACGGTTACAAAACATTAACTTGAAAATAAAAACCAACACACGCATATATATAAGACAAAAAATATATATTATCTATTATAAAATATATTTACCAATAATTTCACGTAGTTGGTTTTATTTAGCTTATTTATCAATTAATCATTGTTAAACCTTTTCCATGGTCTATATTTTCATATATCAATTTTCAAAAAACATATAAATAATAATAATTAAGAATCAATAACTTATAAAAAATACTAAAACTTACCATTTTAACAATTTTCTAAAAGATTTATGTACTCTTCGTAATACACTAACTTAATGAAAAGAACAAACCTATAGAATCAAACACAATGTACTAAATTAAAGAAGAAAATAATTAGTATAAATACTCATTTATTTAACTTTAATTAAAATATACATACATGAAACATATAAAACTTGTAAAAAACAAAATATATAAACATTAAGAAAAAAATAATTGTATAATTACTCATTTTTTAAAATTAAATTAAAAGATATATATTTGATAATTTAAAATTTAACCAAGAATAAAAATAGTGCGCAAACAAGAAACCTATAAAAACAAAAAAAAATATACAAACTTAAAAAAATGATTATCTAATTACTAATTTTTTTTAACTTTAATTAAAAGAGACATACCTTGTAATTTAAATCACAATCACACTTAACAAATATTTTTCAAACAAGATATGAAGATGGGAAATTTCTTCATTCATATATGAATCTGGATCATTGAAAATTTACAATAACAATGAATGTTATAAGATTAAAAAATAGAATATTTTTATATAAAACATAAAATAATTAATATAACTAACCAAATCAAATTCATTCATTGACCTAATTATGATTATCTCATACATGAATATTAAAACACAATAACCACATTCCACCTTTCCATTTTGATGATAAAACTGTGGTGATAAAACATTAACTTAAAAATAAAAACCAATAAATATATATATATACCAAAAACTATATATTATCTATATTTACCATTACTTCAACTTATGGGAATGTATTTGGATACATTATCGACAAGTGATATTTTTTAAACATTTTTCATTACCTATATTTTCATATATATCAACTACAAAAACATGTATAAACAATAATAATTAAAAATAAAGAACTTATAAAAAATAATAAAACTTACTTGCTTAATAAGTTGCTATTTTTTATGTAAACCACCTAATAAATAGGAAAACTAATATAATGTTCTTTCATTTGGGTAGAATACACCTAACATCCCATGACCTATACAATATAAAAAGTTCACAATTATTAACATTATAATAATATTATTTCATAATTATCTTAGTGTTCTTACCCATCAAGGAATGAAAAAAACAACACCCAATCTTTATATTTGATAATCTATCACATATATATATATAAGTAACTCTAGTATAAGTATTTGAATATTTCATAGTCGTTGAAATTAATTTTGGATCTATGAGACCATAAACACCAGTGGTCTCATTTTTTATAAGAAAAATGTATAGATGCATAATTAAATAAGTAATATAGTAAGCCACTTATCTTTATTTAAATAATGAAAAACTAAAACATAAATTTACTTACATGGGAAAAAATCACAACACAGGTAGGATGATCTCCTAAAAGATAACCAGTTCCATCATATTTTTTTTAATATTCTCAATGGATAGTCGCTTCCACATATATCATACATCATCCAAAACTTATAAATATTATACAAGGAAGAAGAAACATCGGATAATATTTTCAGCCCATCAGAAATATTATAATTATCTAAAGTTTTTGGTTCCTAAACATTTTTTTGTTTTGTACTAATTCTTTTAATTTTAGATACTCCTATATAAATTAAATATCATAAAACATTATAAGTAATTTTCAATCAAATGTAAATAATATTTAAAAAACAATTCATACCTCATATATAAGATGACAAAGAAGGATAGACGGATAAAGTAAAAAAGGAACTATACAATATACAACTTTGGTAACCGTCTCATAAGGTAATGAGAGTAGAATAGTTGGATCAATAATATCATGTACTTATATTATTACCTAACCCAACTACACAGGATGATGATGTATAGAATCCCTGAAAATATATATTACTTTTTACACTACAATATGTACATGGGGATCTCCATTATACAACTCATAGTATAAGGTCAAGTCTAGAAGAGTAGGTGTAGAATCCAAGTAGGTAGGTTGGGCTGGCTAGGTAGGCTAGGCAGGTTGCACATGATGTGTAGTATGTGATTGTCTTGTCAATTGTTCAAATATTGTATGCATAGATAATTTATTTTGATCATCCATGGAATGTGTTAGTTCTTTAACATCAAAGGAATCTATTTTGGGTCTCTTTATTCCTTACTTTGATGACCAAAATCTTTCATAAAACTGACACCCAGCTCATATTGTCTTATGTGGCCTATAACAACCCTGCTTTTATTACACACTTAAACATGATTTATTACATAAAATCTTCACTTGATACAACATGGAAGATTAAGTGGTACAGTGTATTTGGGGCTTAGGAACATTATATAACAACTTAAAACATGAAACACAATATCTTTATTGAAAACTTCCTTTACCTGGCCACTACATTCCCTCTAACTTAGCATTGCATGGGATAACCATGGGACATGCATAAGAAAAGGGTGAGCTATAAATCCTAGTAAGGTAATAAGCATGGAATAACATGAGAAATACGATACATGTTAGACAATAGGAATATCAATGGAGAACAAGAGAAGCATGAACATAAAGGCATGATAAAGCATGATAATCATATCATGGAAATGTGAAAACAACACTTAACATGGAATTAGCATGATCTAAGGCTCATTGCACAGGGAGCATGAGTAAACCCTCATTGTATATGAAGCACGAGTAAACCCTCATTGAACTTGAATTATCATGATTAAAAACTCATTTCACATGATGTATCATGATACTATACTTTACCCAATTCATTGGAGTGCTATCAGGGTGCACCCTTCTTAAACATTTCATTTCATGCATAAGTGTGACACATGGATCATACAACATGGAATCAATCATCATCATGTATTCTATGGTAAAGTGTTTTGGAATACATACATGAAGATTTATAATAAATAAGTAAATGTGTATAAAGTTGAATACCCTTGATAGAGAAATGGGCATGGTATTCACTACACAATGACATTGGCTTGGAAAATCGGTGCAATTTCGACAGCATAACGACGTGACATAAGAATTCATAAAAATGGTTGATGAGAGATAAAGGGGTGTCTCATCATTTTTACATGAAATGGACAGTAAGGGGTCATATATATACATGTCCCAACATATATAATAGAATTTAGATTCATAATACAAAATAATTTCTTGAATGTAAATGAAAAGTGGGAAATTCCTTACAGAATTTTGGCATAGTAACAGGTATACATGGAAGGAATTAATGAGAGATAAAGGGGTCACCCTTAAGAAATTTCACCCTCAAAATTTCCTTTTCCCATAATAAAATATATTTGGGTAACTATGCTTCATCACTTATTCTAATTCCTGTGTCTCTTCTTCAAACTTGTGGTTTTACCACAACACCTTGATGAGGGGCATTGTCTTATTTTGTAGAACATTTTCTCTACGATCTAAGATCTTCACTGGTTTCTCCTCATAAGAAAGGTCATCCTTTAACTGTACTACCTATGAAGAGAGTACATTTTAAGGGTATGGTGTGTACTTCCTTAGGAGGGATACATGAAAGACATCATGTACTTTGGCCATGGTAGGTAGAAGTGCTAGTGGATAGGCCACATCCCCGAAAAGATCAAGAATCTCAAAGTGGTCGATGTAGATATGACTTTACTTCCCTTTATTTCTAAACCTCATGACCTTATTCCATGGATATATGTGTAGAAATACCATGTATCCAATTTTAAACTCATGGTCTCGTCGATGATTATCTACATATCTCTTCTATCGACTCTGGGCTGCCTTGATATTCTACTGAATGGTTTTCACCTTCTCCTCCATTTCTTCGACCATTTATGGTCCTAGCAGCATATGCTCATAGACTTTATCCCAACATTCTGGTGTTCTACACCTTTTCCCATAAAGGTATTTATACGGTGTCATTTAGATGCTCGAGTGGAAACTGTTATTTTAGGATAATTCAACCAATGGAAGATATTGATATCATCCTCCTTTAAATTCCATTGATCATTCTCTAAACATGTCCTCAATTTTTTGGATAGTCCACTCAGATTGGTCATCATTTTGAGGATGATAAGTTTTACTGAAGTTCAGCTCTGTATCCAGAGCATGTTGAAGACTCTTCCAAAACTTAGAGGTGAATCTTAGATCTTGATCAGATACAATAGATAGTGGTACTTCATGTAGCCTTACCACTTACTTGCTATATATCTGTGCCAGTTAATCCAATGAGAAATCCTCTCGAATAGAAATGAAGTGTGCAACCTTTATAAGATGATACACAACAACAGATATAGTATTGTTTCCTTTGGATGTCTTCAGAAATCTGGTGACAAAGTCCATGGTGATGTTCTCCCATTTCCATGATGGTATGGGTAATGGTTACATCATTCCCTTAGACGTATGCCTCTCAACCTTCACTTGATGACACACCAAGAACTTTGATTTGTACTCAGCGATGTCCTTCCTCATGTTATCTCACCAATAATTCTCTTGGATATCTCGATACATCTTTGTGTTTCCTGGATGAATAGAGAAGTTTGAACTATGTGCATTATCCAAAAGTTCCTTCTTCAGCTCCGAACATGATGGAACACATAGTCTTTTCCCAACTCTCACAATTCCTTCTTCATTAACATTGAACTCTGATGATTTCCCTTTTCTAATAGATTCCACTTTCTTATGAATTCCTATATCATTTTTTTGAGCATCCTTTAATCTTTCTAAAAGAGACGGTTGAGAAATAATTTGTGAAAGGATTGATAATGTTCCATTATTTATGATTCCTATGTCCATCTTTATCAAATAAAAAAAGATTGGGTCCTTTAAAATTATCATCAATGATAGAATTTTTGGGTCCTTTTTACTTAGAGAATTTGTCATCTTGTTCGCTTTCCTAGGGTGGTAATGGATTGAACAATCATAGTCTTTGATAACTCTAACCATATTCATTGGTTCATGTTCAACTCTTTCTGTGTGAATATATACTTGAGGATTTTGTGGTGTGTATATATTTCACACTTCTCTCCAAATAGATAATGCCTCCAAATTTTTAAAGCGAAGATCATCGCAACCAACTCCAAATCATGTTTTGGATAATTCTGCTCATGAACATTCAATTTCCTTGAATCATAGGCAATGAATTTTTCATTTTACATCAACACACAGCCCAGGCGCTTCTTCAAAGCATCACTGAATACCAGAAAAATTTATACACTTGTGGGTAAAGTGAGCACGGGCGCAATGATAAGCCTTCTTTTTCAACTCCTTGAAGCTTTCTTCACATTCATCACTCCAAGAAAACTTTACTCCCTTATGAGTTAGCTTGGTAAGAGGGTTGGACAACTGTGAGAAATTTCTCACAAATCGTCGATAATATCCAGCTAACCCCAAAAAGCTACAAAAATCTATTACCGATGTTGGCCTCAGCCATCCCTATATTTCAGATGTCTTAGAGGGATCCATAGATATCCTATTACTTGTGATTATGTGGCCCAATAATGTGACCTCCTTCAACCAGAACTCACACTTGTTGTACTTTGCATAGAGCTTCTCCTTTCGCAAGGTATCTAGTACAGTTCTTAGATGCTCCTCATGATCCTCCTTGGTTTTGTAGTATATTAGATTATCATCTATAAAGTCTACCACAAATTTGCCAAGGTAATATCTAAAGACCCTATTCATTAATTCCATGAAGATTTCTGAAGAATTAGTGAGTCTGAATGGCATTACTATGAATTCATAGTGCCTGTATTTTGTACGAAAAGTAGTTTTGGGGATATCATCCTTCTTTACCCTTACTTGATAATATCCCGACCGAAAATCTACCATATAGAAGTATTGTGCTCCACGTAGCTGATCGAACAAGTCATCAATTTGTGGGGGAGTATACTTATTCTTTATCGTGATTTTGTTAATCTCACGATAATCGATGCAAAGGTGCATTGACCCATTCTTCTTCTTGACAAAGAGGACCTATGCACCCCATGGTGAAACACTTGGGTGTATAAACCCTTTATCTAGATTATCCTATAGTTGTTTCTTCATCTCCACAAGCTCCACAACAGCCATTCTATATGGAGTCTTGGATATTGGAAGTTTCCCAAATATAAGATCAATTGATAATTCAACATCTCTTATAGGAGGAAGACCAGGAAATTCCTCAGTAAACACTTCAACGAATTCCCTCACAATAGGCATGTCTTCAAAGATGTTTTCCTCCTTAAACTTAATCATCTAAGACAGATGTGCGTGTTCATAGGGTAGTAATATCCACACTTGAGATGATGGAGCTAAAGAAGATTCATCTTCCTCATTGCACTTATATAGAATCGGGGGTCGATTCTCCACATGGAGAGTGATTTCTCTCTCACGAAAATTTTTGTTGGCTCTATATAGGGAAATCCAATCCATGCCAAGAATTGCATCAAATTCAAATAGAGGGAGTGTGACGAGGTTTGCTGGGAAGTTCAATCCACAAATTGTGATTGGGGAGGATTTATATTCATGGGATGCAATGATTGCCCCATTTGTTGTACTCACCGAAATATTTACTTCAATGATTTTTGGTGGCATTAGGATTGTTCTACTAAACTTTCTAGAAATAAAAGAATGCATAAAACTATGGAAGATAACCCTACCTTTCAATTTTTGAATCTGGTTCTACTCTATCTGATATATACATAGGGATGAGTGTCTTAATGTATTATCACATAAAGGGGAACCCAAAGGCAAAATGGGGTAACCTATAAATAACTTTTATTTCCATAACTTATGAATCTATAGGATTCAATCTATGTTATCCATGATCTACTTTCTAACATACACTCTTAGGGGATTTTTTTTAATTCCCTTAAAAATGGTTCATACTAAGCTTGTGAATTTACCAATGCATATCCTCCGGGAGTGTCATAACCAAGAGTGTAGGAAGGCGCGTTGTAGTGTACCAGGATACCCTAGGTCAAGCCCGAAACTCCTTGTTGGGGTTTTCACCCCTAGGTACTTCTGTGCCAGAGCTGCCTCTACCTACTCGTATCCAGGCAGGGATGTATTTTCTTGATAAACCACTAACTCAATACCCACCAAAACTTAGGGATGATTTTATTATACTTAGTCTTTTCTCTACAGATTCACTAGGGTTTTCTAATCCTAATCCCAAAAACAACTAAACCTATCCTTTGATACAAACTATGACAACCCTGCTTTTATTGCACAATTAAACATGATTTATTACATAAACCCTTCACTTGATAAAACATGGAAGATCGAGAGGTATAGTGTATTTGGGGATTAGGAACATTACATAACAACTTAAAAAATTAAACAAAACATCTTTATTCAAAAATTCCTTTACATGACCACTACATTCCCTCATACTTAGCATTGCATGGGATAACCTAAGGGCATGCCTACGAAAAGGGTGAGCTATAAAACCCAGTAAGGGAATAAACATAAAATAAAATGAGGAATAAAATACATGTTAGGCAATAGGAATATCAATGCATAACAAGATAAACATGAACACAAAGGCATGATAAATCATGATAATCATAACATAGAAATGTGGCAACAACACTTAACATGGAATTAGCATGAGCCAATGCTCATTGCACATGGAGCATGAGTAAACCCCCATTGCACATGAATCACAAGTAAACCCTCATTTCACTTGAATTAGAATGAGTCAACACTCATTGCACATTACGTATCATGATACAATACTTTATCCAATGCATTGGATCATTATCAGGGCGCACCCTTCTTAAACATTTCATTTCATGCATTAGTGTGCCACATGGATCATACAACATGGAATAAATCATCATTATTTATTCAATGGTAAAGGGTGGTGGAATACATACATGAATATTTATAATCAATAAGTAAATGTGCATAAAGTTGAATACCCTTGACAGATAAATGGGAATGGTATTCACTACACAATGACATTGGCTTGGAAAATCTGTGCAATTTCGGCTACATAACAGCGTGACGTAAGAATTCATTAAAATGGTTGATGAGAGAGAAAGGGGTGTCTTCTAATTTTAACATGAAATAGACAGTAAGGGGGTCATATAGATACATTTCCCAACATATTTAATGGAATTTAGATTCATAATACAAAATAATTTCTTGAATGTAAATGAGGAGAGGGAAATTCCTTACCTAATTTCGACACAGTAACAACTGAACATGGAAGGCATTTATTAGAGAGAAAGGGGTATCTCATCATTCAAACATAAAGAGGGTAGTATGGGGGAGGTGAAAAATAATATCCCAACATTTATAATTGAAAATAAAGGGACATAACAATATTAAGAAACTTGGCTAAAATGAGGAAGGAAGGAATCCCTTACGGAAATTTGGCATGGTAACAGGTGTACTTGGGAGGCAGTAATGAGAGAGAAAGAGGTCTCTCGTCATTCAAACATAATGAGGGAAGTATAGGGGAGGTTCACGATGGTGAAAGACTCTTGGGGTGGCTTAGATAGTATAGCTCGAGTGGTAATCTCTATCAAATTCCACTTCTCTCATAGACGGTTCCGCTCGAGCTTAACGTATTCAAGCTCGGCTTGGGCTTGGTCAAGATCGAATCCCAATGATGCCACATCCTTTCTGAGTTTCGACAAATGTTCTTCGTATGGGGAAAGTCTACTAGATGAGGTCATTTCTTCCTATTTCTGAGTAAATTGGATTTGTTAAATCCCTATATTTATACTAATCATGTGATCACTATTCAATGACTATATTATCAACGGTCAAAATTCTTAACAGTATTTTAAAATACAAAACACAGAACCAAATAAGTGCATACATTTTAGATAAACATAAGAATAAATTTAAATAGACCAAGAGGAATTTTCATTAATGAATTTTTGGGTCATTACATGGCCAGGGGGTTCTGGATTTCCTAAATCATTTTCTAGGATGTCCATTTTACCCTCAGGGATAAAAGTACCATTCATCAATTTATTTTTAATATCATACTAAAATGAAAAATTAAAATGGTATATTAGTGTTTTTAATTTAAAAAATACAAACATTAAATGGAAATAAAAATTAATTTCTTATAATTCTATATGCTCCTCCTTATATTTCTCTGTAATATGTTTTTCATTTTTTTCCTTCTTGCTCTTTTCTATTTTTATGGTGAGTGAGGGGCGGATGGAGGACCTAATTGGACCACTTATAGACCACTAATATATTTATCTATTAATATATCATACTTTTCTGGAATCATTTTCTCCTCCATTAAATGATACCCTCCATGTGAAAAAGTATGAGGGTATATATTCTGCAACTTGTTCTCTTCATGAGATCTCCTAGAGGCCTATTACATAAAAATAAACTAACATGTAATTAGGTAATTTACAAGAAATATTTCAATATAAAATAATTACCATACCATAGATGTTTAATCATTTGGTTGGAGACAAATTTTTTCCTTGTTTCTACTTCTAAAAAACCATATTGAGGCATGAATTTTCATTCTATAACTTCCCAAAAAGATAATTTTTTCAATTTTTTTTAAAATCACTTTATAGAACAGTTTGTAAAGATAGAAATATTTTCTTAATTTCTTTCATTTATTCAAAATTTAATGTCATCTATAACTGAATATACTAAATATTATTCATTTAAAATATATAATATTCAAAAAATGTGGTAAAAATAAATCAACGGAGATATTTTATCATTATGGACTCCCACATCTAGTCTTTCTCCATCTTATCAATAGACTTCGAATAAGGATATAAATTTTAAACCTGTAACAGCTCTGCATAGTGATATAACTAGTAAACAACATTGAATTTGGGATAGTTGAGTTATTATTAACATCAAAATTATTATGTATTCTCTGGTCTCCATGAGAAAGTGACATATTTGGAAAACATGTAATCCCATATCTACCAACTCTTGAAATTGATTTATTTGTAGAAGGAGAAGTCTCCTCTGTAGGAGGTGCATCAATAGTCTGAAAATTATTTTTTTATAAATTAAACATTTTCTTTCATTAAATAATTATATTACTGAATATTTAATAATATTAAAAATATATATATACCACGATAAATTGTCTTATGCCTATATTTATTTCATTTAAATATAAAAATATAATGAAAGTCGGTATACCTAAACATTATAAAAAAAATTGGATATTTAAAAAATGATTAAAAAAATATAAAAGTAAAAAAAATATCATCACGCATGTATAGGTTTAAAAAATTATGTTATGATTCTTAGAACAAAACTATGAAAGTTATACTATTAAATATAAACATTAATTTTAAAATTATAGAAATATTTATAAATTTAAATATCACAGTTACAAAAAAAAGGGTTTTATAAGTATAAATTTAACCAAAACATAGTGATGTACGTCGAGTTTTTCAATCAAAAAATATTTAACCAAAATTTTTAATATAAAATTTAACACAAAATCATATAAATTATCAATATATATATATATAATTAAACATCCAATAATTAAAAAAATATTTTTTGTATATTTCAATTTCAAAAAATAAATAAAATATAATTATTTACATGAATAATTAGGAGAGTGATTTAGTTTTTTTCATATCCCTTTAGTATGATCATTTCATATAGCATGGAATATGTCTGCATTATAGTCATTATTATCATATGAAAATAGTGTAATATATGAATAAGCCTCACATAAATACATAACATCATCATCATCCTCATCGCCCAAATGAATTCTTTTCCCTTACAAAATGACGGACCACTAATCATTCGATGGAACAATGATATAAAATATTTTCTCTTCATGTGTTTCCATGATAAATGGTTCCACTTTGTAACTAAATATTTTCAAATCTACCATTGTAAACCCATAATCATCATGTTTTACACCACCATTAATGTCAACCCAGTTGAACTTAAACACCATGACTCAAAATGTAGTATAATAAATTTTCTATATAAACTCAAGAACTCCAAAATATGTCGTTGATGCAGAAATTGGAGTTTTATCTTTTCCACTCAAAATATTCGGTGCTTTAATGATAAACATTTCCTCACTATTTTGATTGGTACTCTTGTCATTCTAATTTTTTGTGTAAAATGTGTACCCATTAATATCAAAACCAGACCATGTGATCACATTAAGAGATGACCCCCCATCCAACCATTTCAATTTTTTTGACACATAAATATATGTTATGAATTTCTCTTTAAACCATTAAACAAATATCTTTTTATGCTCCATCATCAACCACTTTTCATTTATTTTCAGATATTAGGACTTTAATTCAGTAATATGTGATGATATATATAGTTGAACCTCATTTTAGTTGTTTAAAATGTATAAATGTGTCTACATCACTTCATCTAATGGAATGATATTTACCTTTAAGCCTTGAATCCTTGAACCATCACTATCAACTACCATATGTTGAGATATAGGGAGACCAATATTCTCCACTTCAAACAAATAATCAGTATAGAACACAATCACCTCTTCCAATACATATTTTTGAACAATATAGGCCTTCAGTCGATGAGTATTTTTAACACATACCTTCAAAATTATCATATATCTTTCAAAAGGATACATACAACATAAATAAACAGGACCATATTTTCTTATCTCATGCACTAGATGAATCATGAGATGAACCATTATATAAAACAATAGGTGGGAAATATATTTATATTTGAAAAATTATAAGAGTGTATTTATTATCCAACACATATAACAAATTTAGATCAATGATTTTACTACAAATGGATTTGAAAAAATTACATAACCTTATGACAGACTTTTTGACAGGTGTCAGTAACATACCACACAATGTGATTGGTATAATTCGTTATGTCAATACATGACAATCAGGAGATTTCATACCTATTAATTTAAAATCCTTAAATGATGCTAAATTTCACGCAGACACTGACAAAAATTAATATTCTCACTCTTTCTTAATGTATGATAATCCAGAAGAAAATATGTTCTGATTCCTTTCCTAGTGGGAGCTAACTCCAAACATGTCCCCATGGATATCAAGTCCAATCTAGCATGCAATCCATATTTTGTTCATTCCTTTTAATTTTAACAAAGTTCCAATCAAACTATCACATATGTTTTTCTAAACATGCATAGCATCAATGATATGTTTTATCTCTAAAAATCTCCAATAAGGTAGTTTGAAAATGATAGACTATTTCTTACATATATTTTTTGATGACCATAACTACCTTTCTTTCCAAATGTGAAATCAATATTTTTTACTCTGTCATAACATTCTTAAACTGATAATGGTTGTGGGGGAAGATTATATTCCTTTAAACTGTTAAATGATTTTTTTCAATCTATGGTAAGGATGATCAATTCGCAAAAATATTCAATGTCCCATGTACATTGTGTTTCTTCCATTGTATAATTAATAATATTAAGTCTCTTATTCACAAATTGGAAATTATTTATATACCTTAACACTATATCCAAATAAGTTTCCATATGCAAGAAAATCATTTATAGTGAACATTATCATAGCACATAAAAGAAAATACTCTTTCTTATATACATCAAAAACTATAACACATTTCTCCATTAGAAGTTTAAATTCATCAATCAATGGTGAAATATAAACATCAGTATCATTTTCCGAATGTTTTGGTCTATAAATAATCAATCTCATCATAACATATTTTTTCTTTATACATTTTTTGGGGGACAAGTTGTAAACTACCAACAAAATAGTTCATGAACTATGTTGTCTATTGAGGCTCTGATATGGGTTCATTTCATCTATGCACGGTCTCATTATGAGATTTCTAACTTCACTTCCAAAATTAGAGTTTTTTATAAAATCTATTCCATTGTGGATAATCAACAGAGTGACACAAGTTACCATTAGGGATTCAATTTTATGTATGTCATATTAACCTTTTTGCATCAACTGAATTTGAAAATAAATGCTTCAAATGAGGAATTATTAGAAGGTATCAAATTTCTTTAGCAGGAGGTTTGATTCTGGTACTTGATAATGAATCAGAGTTGAATTATTGGAATTATTGGAAGGAATTATTAGAAGGTACGAAATTTCTTTAGTAGAAGGTTTGATGTTATTAACTAAGAATGAATTAGAGTTTCATTTTTCATCCATATTATATCATGATGTCCCATATTTAGGACATTTTTATAAACATTCATATTCCTTCTTATACAACACACAATCATTAGGGAAAGAAGGTATATTTTTATACCCTAATCCCATTGGGCATAATATTTTATTTTCCTCATAATTGAAATATGAAATCCCATTACCTTTTGGAAGTAGCTCTTTTAAAATTTTAAGCAACTTAGAGAAACTATTATCAAACCACCCATTTCTTTCTTTCAAGTTAACTAATCCTAGAACTATTGATGACACTGTATATTTGATGCAACCTAAGAATAATGGTTTCTAAGAATCTTTATACAAATTTTCAATAGTTCCTACTTTTTTGATGTTTTCAACGCCTACATCATGAATTAATTCTTCAATATAATCCTCTGCCTCATTCTAAATATTTCCATCAACATTAGATGTTGAATTTTCCATTTTTTCACTATGACATATCCAACATGTATAATTATGGATAAAACTATAGTAAATGAGATGATCATTGATTTCTCTAGAATTTAACTTTCTTATATTCAATAACTTCATCCACGGGTAGAAAATAAAATATTTGTTTTAAAGAGTTCATTTAGAAAATTCCAAGAAATCATTTATTCCTTTTTCATATTCATCAGTGTGGTTCTTCATAAATTTATCGAATTATGATCCATTAACTCCACTACAAACCCATTTTTCCATTTTCAAATAAACCACTTTAGGGTTAGTGGGAACATCGCAATAACCATTTCTGGATACCAAAATCAAAACATCACAAAAACACAAGTTTAATAGAATGTGAAATTACAACAAATTCACCATGTATTCCACATGCCAAACTCCGCGGACTTCAAATTACAAATAAAAAACACGCCAGCTCCTCAGGCCTCAAACCGTAAGGCAACTGGTGCCTAAAGCCTTGCACCCTGACACACCTTATCACCATCAACGACAACAACTTCACCGGTGAAAAAACCATTGGAAACCAGACTACATTGCTTTTAAAAATGCGGCACCAAGGATTTTTTTAAGGCTTGGTCTTGGTCCAGTTGTTGTTGTGGTTCTTGGAAATTTTCTCGTGTGTGGCCGACCTTCCTGGGTGCTCATCTGGGTCCCTTGTCCCCTCAGTTGCAACGATTATTTCGACTTTGTCACTTATCAAATGTGCTGCTAGGAAGCTCCCAATGGTTATGTCTCTTGAGCAGCATGCTTCTCAGGTGATTCATTTCATTCTCTACGGTCAGAGTTTTTCCTCGCTGGCTGTCTCGAAAAGCATTCCCGTTAATCATAGTATGGTTAATGATGGATTTGTAGGTCTCTCTACTTTCTCGGTGATCTCAAGAGATAAGGATGATTATTCCCCACTTCCATGAGAATTTATAACCGGCACCATGTCTTCAGGTTAGCTCTTCTAACAGGTTTTCAGTGCTAGAAGATGATGATGTGGTTGAGGTAGCTAGAACCTTTAAATTAATATGTTTTAATTCAATATTTTTTTTATATTAAATTCATTTTATTTTTCTGTCTCACCTCTTTTAAACATCGCAAGCTTGTGTTTGTTTATTCTTCCACATAAGTTTTTCCACGCTGGCAATCCAGTTTTCATTCGGCTTTTTCATTATAGTCGTTGATCTTCTTCACCGCCCATTCATGTTGGGCCATCCATCTGAGCGCCGTTTCGTGAATCGTGCGATGGATGTTTGGTTTCGGTTTCACTCCGTGTGATTTGTGGCAGGCTCTGAGTAGGTGCTGGTGGTTTTCTCGAACGGCCGCTCACAGGAGGTTTAATCACTCCTACTACGGTTCTTCCCGAGGTGTGTATAACACTCTTGACCTGCTCTCATGTACTGTCTCTCGGCGTCTTCGGTGACTTTCTTCATCACTGGCTTCGTGTGGTATCATTGGAGTGTCCCTGCGCTTGTCGATCTCCTTGGAGACCAAGTCTTGACATTCTGTGAAGGAGTCGATCTCCCTTCTCTAACGAAGGATGTGCAGCGCCAGTTATTGTTGAAGAAACTACCTGATCCAGATGAGGAAGAGGACGTGACCAGATCCAGACGACGCGCACCCCTACAATCCTGCGTAAAGTGAACAGGACCACCGGAGTATGTTTGAACTCCAGAACTGTAATAAAACTACTACTTATTTATGTTTTTGTTCTTGCTAATTGTTGTTTCATGTCTTCAAAGATCTATTAATAATTCAACATCTCTTCTAGGAGGAAGACCAGGAAATTCCTCAGGAAACAATTCAACGAATTCCCTCACAGTAGGCATGTCTTCAAAGATGGTTTCCTCCTTAAACTTAATCATCTAAGACAGATGTGTGTGTTCATAGTGTAGTAATATCGACACTTGAGATGATGGAGCTAAATAAGATTCATCTTCCTCATTGCACTTATACAGAATCGGGGGTCGATTCTCCACATGGAGAGTGATTTCCCTCTCACGACAATTTTTGTTGGCTCTATATAGGGAAATCCAATCCATGCCAAGAATTGCATCAAATTCAAATAGAGGGAGTGTGACGAGGTTCGCCGAGAAGTTCAATCCATAGATTGTGATTGGGGAGGAGTTATATTCATGGGATGCAATGATTGCCCCATTTTTTGTACTCACCGAAATCTTTACTTCAATGATTTTTGGTGGCATTGGGATTGTTCTACTAAACTTTCGGGATATAAAAGAATGCGTAAAACTATAGAAGATAACCTTACCTTTAAATTTTTGAATCTGGTTCTACTCTATCTGATATATACATAGGGATGAGTATCTTAATGTATTATCACATAAAGGGGAACCCAAAGGAAAAAGGGGGTAACCTATAAATAACTTTTATTTCCTTAACTTATGAATCTATAGGATTCAATCTATGTTATCCATGATCTACATTCAAACATATATTCTTAGGGGATTTTTTTTAATTCCCTTAATAATGGTTCATACTAATCTTGTGAATTTACCAATTCATATCCTCTGGGAGTGTCATAACCAAGAGTGTAGCAAGGCGCATTGTTATGTACCAGGATACCCTAGGTCAAGCCTGAAACTCCTTGTTGGAGTTTTCACCCCTAGGTACATCTGTGCCAGAGCTGCCTCTACCTGCTCGTATCCAGGTAGGGATGTATTTTCTTGATAAACCACTTACTCAATACCCACCAAAACTTAGGGATGTTTTTATTATACTTAGTCTTGTCTCTAAAGATTCACTAGGGTTTTATAATCCTAATCCCAAAAACAACTAAACCTATCCTTTGATACAAACTATGACAACCCTACTTTTATTGCACACTTAAACATGATTTATTACATAAACTCTTCACTTGATAAAACATGGAAGATCGAGAGGTCTAGTGTATTTGGGTATTAGGGACATTACATAACAACTTAAAACATGAAACACAACATCTTTATTCAAAAATTCCTTTACATGACCACTACATTCCCTCTTACTTAGCATTGCATGGGATAACCTGAGGGCATGCCTAAGAAAAGGGTGAGTTATAAAGCCCAGTAAGGGAATAAACATAGAATAACATGAGGAATACAATACATGTTAGGCAATAGTCATATCAATGTATAACAAGAGAAACATGAACCCAAAGGCATGATAAATTATGATAATCATAACATGGAAATGTGGCAACAACACTTAACATGGAATTAGCATGAGCCGATGCTCATTGCACATGGAGCATGAGTAAACCCTCATTGCACATTAATCATGAGTAAACCCTCATTTCACTTGAATTATCATGAGTCAACACTCATTTCACATGACGTATCATGATACTATACTTTATCCAATGCATTGGAGCATTATCAGGGCGCACCCTTCTTAAACATTTCATTTCATGCATAAGTGTGCCACATGGATCATACAACTTGGAATCAATCATCATTATTTATTCAATGGTAAAGGGTTGTGGAATACATACATGAATATTTATAATCAATAACTAAATGTTCATAAAGGTGAATACCCTTGATAGAGAAATGGTCATGGTATTCACTACACAATGACATTGTCTTGGAAAATCTGTGCAATTTCGGCTGCATAACAGCGTGACATAAGAATTCATTAAAATGGTTGATGAGAGAGAAAGGGGTGTATCCTAATTTTAACATGAAATGGATAGTAATGGGGTCATATAGATACATTTCCCAACATATTTAATGGAATTTAGATTCATAATACAAAATAATTTCTTGAATGTAAATGAGGAGAGGGAAATTCCTTACCGAATTTCGACACAGTAACAACTGAACATGGAAGGCACTTATGAGAGAGAAAGGGGTATCTCATCATTCAAACATAAAGAGGGAAGTATGGGGGAGGTTCAAAATCATATCCCAACATTTATAATTGAAAATAAAGGGACATAACAATATTAAGAAACTTGGCTAAAATGAGGAAGGAAGGAATCCCTTACGGAAATTTGGCATGGTAACGAGTGCACTTGGGAGGCATTAATGAGAGAGAAAGAGGTCTCTCGTCATTCAAACATAATTAGGGCAGTATAGGGGAGGTGCACAATGGTTACAGACTCTTGGGGTGGCTTAGATAGCATAGCTCGAGTGGTAATCTCTATCAACTTCCACTTCTCTCATAGACGGTTCCACTCGAGCTTAACGTATTCAAGCTCAGCTTGGGCTTGGTCAAGAGTGAAGCCCAATGATGCCACATCCTTTCTGAGTTTCGACAAATTTTCTTTGTATGGGGAAAGTCTACTAGATGAGGTCATTGATTCCTATTTCTAAGTAAATTGGATTTGTTAAATCCTTATATTTATAATAATCATGTGATCACTGTTCAATGACTATATTATCAACGGTCAAAATTCTTAACAGTATTTTAAAATACAAAACACAGAACCAAATAAGTGAATTCATTTTACATAAAAATAATAATAAATTTAAATATACCAAGAGGAATTTTCATTAATTAATTTTTGGGTCATTACATGGCTAGGGTGTTCTGGATTTCCTAAACCATTTTCTAGGATGTTCATCCTACCCTCAGGGATAAAAGTCAAATTCATCACTTTATTTTTAAGATCATACTAAAATGAAAAATTAAAATGGTATATTAGTGTTTTTAATTTAAAAAATACAAACATTGAATGAAAATAAAAATTAATTTCTTATAATTCTATATGCTCTTCCTTGGATTTCTCTATAATAGGTTTTTCATTTTTTTCCTTCTTTCTCTTTTCTATTTTTCATGGTGAGTGAGGGGCGGATGGAGGACCTAATTGGAACACTTCTAGATGACTAATAGATTTATCTATTAATATATCATACATTTCTGCAATCATTTTCTCCTCCATTAAATGATACACTCCATGTGAAAAAGTATGAGGGTATATATTCTGCAACTTGTTCTCTTCATGAGATCTCCTAGAGGCCTATTACATAAAAATAAACTAAAATGTAATTAGGAAATTTACAAGAAATATTTCAATATAAAATAATTATCATACCATAGATGTTTAATCATTTGGTTGGAGACAAATGTTTTCCTTGTTTCTACTTCTAAAAAACCATATTGAGGCATGAATTTTCATTCTGTAACTTCCCAAAAAGATAATTTTTTCAATTTTTTTAAAAATTACTTTATATAACAGTTTATAAAGATAGAAATATTTTCTTAATTTCTTTCATTTATTCAAAATTTAATGTCATCTATAACTGAATATAGTAAATATTATTCATTTAAAATATATAATCTTCAAAAAATGTGGTAAAAATAAATCAACTGATATATTTTATCATTATGGACTCCCACAGCTAGTCTTTCTCCATCTTGTCAATAGACTTCGAATCAGGATATAAATTTTAAACCTGTAACAGCTTTGCATGGTGATATAACTGGTAAACAGCATTGCATTTTGGATAGTTGAGTTATTATTAACATCAAAATTAGTATGTATTCTATGGTCTCCATGGGAAAGTGATATATTTGGAAAACATGTAACCCCATATCTACCAACTCTTGAAATTGATTTATTTGTAGAATAAGGAGAAGTCTCCTCTGTAGGAGGTTCATCGGTAGTCCGGAAATTATTTTTTTATAAATTAAACATTTTCTTTCATTAAATAATTATATTATTGAATATTTAATAATATTAAATATGTATATATATACCATGATAAATTGTCTTATGCCTATATTTTTTTCATTTAAATATAAAAATATAATGAAATTCGGTGTACCTAAACATTATAAGAAAATTGGATATTTAAAAAATGATTAAAAAATATAAAAGTAAAAAAAATATCATCACGCATGTGTAGGTTTAAAAAAATGATGTCATGATTCTTAGCCAAAAACTATGAAAGTTATACTATTAAATATAAACATTAATTTTAAAATTATAGAAATATTTATAAATTTAAATATCACAATTACAAAAAAAAGGGTTTTATAAGTATAAATTTAACCAAAACATTGTGATGTACGTCGATTTTTTCAATCAAAAAATATTTAACAATAATTTTTAATATAAAATTTAACACAAAAATCATATAAATTATCAATATATATATATATAATTAAACATCCAATAATTAAAAAAATATTTTTTGTATATTTAAATTTCAAAAAATAAATAAAATATAATTATCTACATGAATAATTAGGAGAGTCATTTAGTTTTTTTTTCATATCCCTTTAGTATGATCATTTCATATAGCATGGAATATGTCTGCATTATAGTCATTATTATCATCTGAAAATAGTGTAATATATGAATAAGCCTCACATAAATACATAACATCATCATCATCATCCTCACCCAAATGAATTCTTTTCCCTTACAAAATGAAGGACCACTAGTCATTCGATGGAACAATGATATAAAATATTTTCTTTTCATGTGTTTCCATGATAAATGGTTCCACTTTGTAACTAAATATTTTCAAATCGACCATTGTAAACCCATAATCATCATGTTTTACACCACCATTACTATCAACCCAGTTGAACTTAAACACCATGACTCAAAATTTAGTATAATAAATTTTCTATATAAAATCAAGAACTCCAAAATATGTCGTTGATGCAGAAATTGGAGTTTTATCTTTTCCACTCAAAATATTCAGTGCTTTAATGATGAACATTGCCCCACTATTTTGATTGGTACTCTTATCATTCTAATTTTTTGTGTAAAATGTGTACCCATTAATATCAAAACCAGAACATGTGATCACATTAAGATATGACCCCCCATCCAACCAATTCAATTTTTTTGATACATAAATATCTGTTATGAATTTCTCTTTAAACCATGAAACAAATATCTTTTTATGCTCCATCATCAACCACTTTTCATTTATTTTCAGATATTAGACCTTTAATTCTGTAATATGTGATGATATATATGGTTGAACCTCATTTTAGTTGTTTAAAATGTATAAATGTGTCTACATCACTTCATCACGTTGAATGATATTTACCTTTAAGCCTTGAATCCCCCTACCATCACTATCAACTACCATATGTTGAGATATAGGGAGACCAATATTCTCTAATTCAAATAAATAATTAGTATATAACACAATCACCTCTTCCAATACATATTTTTAAACAATATAGACCTTCAGTCGATGAGTATTTTTAACACATCCCTTCAAAATTATCATATATCTTTCAAAAGGATACATCCAACATAAATAAACAGGACCATATTTTCTTATCTCATGCACTAGATTAATCATGAGATGAACCATTATATAAAAAAAATAGGTGGGAAATATATTTATATTTGAAAAATTATAAGAGTGTATTTATTATCCAACACATATAACAAATTTAGATCAATGATTTTACTACAAATGGATTTGAAAAAATTACATAACCTTATGACATACTTTTTGACAAGTGTCGGTAACATACCACACAATGTGATCGGTATAATTTTTTATGTCAATACATGACAATCATGAGATTTCATACCTATTAATTTAAAATCCTTAAATGATCCTAAATTTCACGCAGACACTGACAAAAATTAATATTCTCACTCTTTCTTAATGTGTGACAATCCAGAGGAAAATATGTTCTGATTCCTTTCCTAGTGGGAGCTAACTCCAAACATGTCCCAATGGATATCAAGTCCAATCTAGCATGAAATCCATATTTTGTTCATTCCTTTTAATTTTAACAAAGTTCCAATCAAACTATCACATATGTTTTTCTAAACATGCATAGCATCAATGATATGTTTTATCTCTAAAAATCTCCAATAAGGTAGTTTGAAAATGATAGACTATTTCTTACAGATATTTTTTTGATGACCATAACTACCTTTCTTTCCAAATGTGAAATCAATATTTTTCACTCTGTCATAACATTCTTAAACCGATAATGGTTTTGGGGGAAGATTATATTCCTTTAAATGGTTAAATGATTTTTTTTCAATCTATGGTAAGGATGATCAATTCGCAAAAAATATTCAATGTCCCATGTACATTGTGTTTCTTCCATTATATAATTAATAATATTAAGTCTCTTCTTCACAAATTGGAAATTATTTATATACCTTAACACTATATCCAAATAAGTTTTATATGCAAGAAAATAATTTAAAGTGAACATTATCATAGCACATAAAAGAAAATACTCTTTCTTATATACATCAAAAACTATAACACATGTCTCCCATAGAAGTTTAAATTCATCAATCAATGGTGAAATATAAACATCAGTATCGTTTTCCGAATGTTTTGGTCTATAAATAATCAATCTCATCATAACATATTTTTCTTTATACATATTTGGGGGGAAAAGTTGTAAACTACCAACAAAAATAGTTCATGAACTATGTTGTCTATTGAGGCTCTGATATGGGTTCATTTCATCTGTGCACAGTCTCATTATGAGATTTCTAACTTTACTTCCAAAATTAGAGTTTTTTTATAAAATCTATTCCATTTTGGCTAATCAACAGAGTGAAACAAGTTACCATTAGGGATTCACTTTTATGTATGTCATATTAACCTTTTTGCATCAACTGAATTTGAAAATAAATGCTTCAAATGAGGAATTATTAGAAGGTATCAAATTTCTTTTGCAGGAGGTTTGATTCTGGTACTTGAGAATGAATCAGAGTTAAATTATTGGAATTTTTGGAAGGAATTATTAGAAGGTACGAAATTTCTTTAGTAGAAGGTTTGATGTTATTAACTAAGAATGAATTAGAGTTGCATTTTTCATCCATATTATATCATGATGTCCCATATTTAGGACATTTTTATAAACATTCATATTCCTTCTTATACAACACACAATCATTAGGGAAAGAAGGTATCTTTTTATACCCCAATCCCATTGGGCATAATATTTTATTTGACTCATAATTGAAATATAAAATCTCATTACCTTTTGGAAGTAGCTCTTTTAAAATTTTAAGCAACTTAGAGAAACTATTATAAAACCACCCATTTCTTTCTTTCAAGTTAACTAATCCTAGAACAGCTGATGAAATTGTATATTTGATGCAACCTAAGAATAATGGTTTCTAAGAATCCTTATACAAATTTTCAATAGTTCCTACTTTTTTGATGTTTTCAACACCTACATCATGAATTAATTCTTCAATATAATCCTCTGCCTCATTCTAAATATTTTCATCAACATTAGATGTTAAATTTTCCATTTTTTCACTATGCTAGATCCAACGTGTATAATTATGGCTAAAACCATAGCAAATGAGATGATCATTGATTTCTCTAGAATTTAACTTTCTCATATTCAATAACTTCATCCACGGGTAGAAAATAAAATATTTGTTTTAAAGAGTTCATTTAGAAAATTCCAAGAAATCATTTATTCCTTTTTCATATTCATCAGTGTGGTTCTTCATAAATTTATCCAATTATGATCCATTAACTCCACTACAAACCCATTTTTCCATTTTCAAATAAACCACTTTATGGTTAGTGGGAACCTCACAATTACCATTTCTGGATACCAAAATCAAAACACCACAAAAACACAAGTTTAATAGAATGTCAAATTACAACAAATTCACCATGTATACCACATGCCAAACTCCACTGACTTCAAATTAAAAATAAAAATCACGCCACCTCCTCAGGCCTCAAACCGTAAGGCAACTGGTGCCTCAAGCCTTGCACCCTGACACACTTGATCACCATCAATGACAACAACTTCACCGGTGAAAAAACCATTGGAAACCAGACTACATTGCTTTGAAACCACTTCACCCATGTCCCCTCAAACATCTGCATCATCACCTAGAAGTGATTGAGTGAAGAAGTTACAAAACATATCCAACCATACCACCATGATTGAGTGAATAAGTGCCAAAATAGATCCATCCATGCCACTGTCAAATTGAAAGATTGCTATGAACCAAAAGAAAACAAAACCAATCACTAAAAGAAGACCACCAACGCCATCAAGTACAAGATGAAACCTTCTAAAATAGGGAAACACCATTGTTGATCACCACCATGAATACCTAGCGCCATATGTAAGAACAACGCTCCTGAAGCCAAGACGAAGTTGAACCATCGCCACTAGAGATACTGAAACCAAAGGAAGAAAGAAACTAATGCAAACCCCCCTAGAACATCATTGACGGGTCAACCTCACATCCCAAAACATCCCTAAACACCATCACAATAAAATTACGATCCATTAATTACCTACAAACACAATATAAATGGTGAATATATTAAAACATATAAACATTTAAAAAAATTATCAACAGAAATATTTTAAACATAAAAACATATAATCAAAACAGTCAATTGTTGATAACTATTTGATCATGATAAACAATTATACATAATGATCAAAATATATCATTGAAAATTTTAAATACAAGTGATTAATAATATATAAAAAATATAATTTAAACATGTATAAATTTTTAACAAATAATTTGTCTTCAAAACAATTTAAAATTGAAAATCAACTTACAACGATATTTTTTAACCAAAAGTCTTTATATTGAAAAAAAAGATAAATGAAAACATAAATCACTACTGGAAATCTGATCTTTCTCAACGCTTCTATACCAATGGTTAGGTTCCCTTTCCCAACGGTTTGGCCAAACCGTTGGGAAATCCCACATTTTAGCCACCTTTGGGATAGGTATACCCTTTCCCAACGGTTTGGCCAAACCGTTGGGAAATGTCCAATTTGTGGACACCTTTCCCAACGGTTTGGCCAAACCGTTGGGAAAGGGTATACCTATCCCAACGGTTTGCCCAGCCCGTTGGGAAAGGTCCCCACAAATCAACCTTCTACCCAGAATCAAAATCTAAAATCAAAGGATCTATACGAACGGTTGTCAAAACCGTTGGTATAGGTCTATACCAACGGTTTTGAAAACCGTTGGTATAGGTCTATACCAACGGTTTAGAAAACCGTTGGTATAGATCCTTTGATTTTTTATCATTTCCTCTTACCCAGAACATTATATAAATCAAAATTTAAAATAATTATGAGAATACATAAATTTATTTATGTAATTATATTCACAAAAGTCATGTTAGGTTAGTGGTGAAGTCATTTAATAATAAATTAGGGGTCCTGGGATCAAATCCCAGCGAATGTTTTTTTTTAAACACATATACAAACGGTTCCATAACCGTTGGTATAGATTTTCATATTAATTATACCAACTGTTTCCAAAACCATTGGGATAGGTCTATACCAACGGTTTTGGGGAAAACCGTTGGTATAAACCTATCCCAACGGCTTACTTGGCAACGGTTCTCCAAACCGTTGGTATAGGCTATACCAACGGTTTGGAGGCATATACCAACAGTTCCAAACTGTTGGTATAGGTTAGTTTTCCAGTAGTGAATTGAAGAAAAAAATAATTTAAGTTAGAAAAATACAATAACGATAAAAAAAATTATAAATAAAAACAATTACAAATACAAACAGATTCAGAAGAAAACAAATTACAGTGAAAAACAATTAATAATAATAATACATTTATAACATTAAACAAATTTAAAAAAATGACAATAAGATGCATGAAAACAAATAAATGAATGAATCAAATTATAACTAACACACAATTGATTTATACTCAAAAAAAATCACTTACAAAATATGGAGGTTGATAATGTAAAATATATCTTTAACTCCAAAAAACTACTCGATGTTGTTTGCAACAGGGCAAAACTTTGCAAGACTGAAGAAAAGCGATTGCAAAAAACAAAGCAGAAAAAATAAACAAAAGAACCTTCTGCTGCGGTAGTTAGTCGGCTGAAATAGGGTTTCCTTGAAGAAAATAATACCAAGGATTGTTAAAAAAACGATGAAGGATGGAAGACTGAGACGAAATAACGTGAAAAAGTGATGTGAATTGACATAAAAGGTAAGATCTATCGTCATCGAGGGTTTTGGGTACTGTTAGTGTCGTCAAAGGTCAGGAGAGGAGGATTAGTGGAAAATAAAATGAGGGGTTTGGGATCCAGTGTTTTTTAAAGACTCTTAACATCATTTTTTTATAAAAAACCGAAGTAATTTTTTTTTTTAATTTTAACATTGGTTTTTCAAAAAGCCTTCTGGAAAGTTTTTTTTTAATTTCGGTTTTTATTAAACTGGCTTTAAAAGTTCTCTCATGAAACCATTATCGTCGGTTTTATATAAGACCGATGTTTAAGGTTCCTCGACATGGATTTCATAATAAATCAACTTTAAAGATATCTATGCTTCACTTTTAACAATTGTTTCTAAGAAACTTACGTTAAAGACGATCTTTCTACTAGTGATTGTATGGTACTTGTTTTTCATTTCCGTTATGTTAGTTTGGGGGAGGGGGATTACAAAGAAAAAAGAAACTATTGTGCCTATAAGAAACCTCCTACGAGACCCCTCAAAGATGTAACCAATAGGTACCTCCTTGGGGGTATAGTTACGTAGTATATTATTTGTGATATAGTCGATCAGGTATTCTTTATTGTCCATGATTTGATGGGTTTTAATTTATAATAAAATAATTCTAATATGGAAATTGTGTACCCATTCCAGTAGAGTTCTACTAGCCTACATAAATGCAAAAATTTTATTGCCACAAATACTAAAACGAAAGAACAAAGCCACCAAGAATTAAACAATACAATTCTCTATACGAAACTCGGAAGGCGAATCCGATCAAATCCCGTTTATCAAACCCCACGCCGGCCACGACGAAACACGTTGATTCTTCGCCGGTAAGGGACTCTCTGCCTCCTGCTCGCCGGCGGCTTTCTGGCGTGGGTGGATTCCGATCGTGTTGGTGGGTTCAGGGAGAGCCGGCAGATTGAGGTCCAAGTCCAGGCGGGGGGCCTGCGTGGTGGACTCCGACAAGGAAGCGGCGCTGCTACTGCCGGCGGCCGCTCCTCCGTCGTAGTGGCGGCGCTTGTGACCGCCGAAGGCCTGACCCGTGGGGAAGGATCTGTGGCAGATGGTGCAGCTGTGAGGCTTGCCGCCGCCGCCGGCGGGAGTGGCAGCGAGGAGGGTGGCGGTGGTGGGGTTGTCGGAGGGGGCCCTGCGGTGGCTTGCCTTGTGGCCGGCGAGGGCCTGGCGGGAGGGGAAGGCCTTGTGGTAGAGGGAGCACTTGTGGGGGAGAGGCGGAGGCAGTGTAGTGGCGGCAGCGCCGCGGGCGAGCATGATGAGACAGATGGCCAGGTACACGTCGTCCGGAGATGGACGGGGACACGGTCGGAGCGTGCGGAGGCTGCAAATAAATAGAAAATAATAGTAATAAAATATTAATTAATTATTCAAAAATATTAATTAAATATTAGTAAATGTTGATAAATATTCATAAATACTAAAAAAATCTTAATAAATACCTATAATTATTAACAAATCTTAATAAATATTAAATAACTATTCATAAATACTAATTAAATATTAATCAAATATTCACAAAAAATAATAAAATTTAATTAAACATTCATAAATACTAATAAATATTAATTAAATATCAATAAATTCCAATAAATATCAATAAATATAACTAATTATTAATGCATTTAAATTAAATATTCTTAAATATAAATAAAATATTAGCAAATATTAATAAATAATAATGAAATAATTTTCAATATTTATAAATTTTAATTAAAAATAAATAAATGTTAAAAAAATTAAATAAATATGAATTAAATATTAATAAATATAAATTAAATATTAATGCATATAAATTAATATTAATACATATTAACTAAATATTCATAAATATTACTAAATATCAATAAATTTAAATAAATATTAATAAATAATAGATATGTATTAAATAAATATTAATATATATTAATATATATTAATAAATATTAAATAAATATAATTAAATATGACTAAATAACAATTAAGTATTCGTAAATATTCATAAATATTACTAAATATTACTAAATGTTAATAAATATTCATAAATATTAATATTTACTTATATTTAATAACATTTATGAATATATATGAATATTCATTTAATGGATATCTATTATTTATTAGTATTTATTAATATTCATTAATATTTATTAATATTCAATTAATATTAATTTATAATCATTAATATTTAATTAATATTTATATTCTTAATAAAAGAGGGTTTGACCCTCAAACTCTTAAAAAAATTATTAAAAATCATGAATATTTATTTTATATTTATTAATATTTAATTGATATTTATTAATATTCATGAAGATCTATTGATATTTACTTTATGTTTATTAATGTTTATTAATTTTTAATTAATATTTATAAATATTTATAAATGTTGAAAAATATTTTGTTGATATTTATTAATATTTTATTAATATTTTTTATTATTTAATTAATATGTATTAATATTTAATTATATTTATTGATATTTATTGATATTTATTAGTATTTATGAGTAGTTATGATAAAATTTTATTACATTTCATGAATATTTAAAAAATATTTCTTAATATTTGATTAATATTTATTTAATATTTATTAATATTTGTTAAAATTTAGTGTTTTTTATTAATATTTTTTAGTATTTATGAATATTTATTGATATTTAATTAACATTTGTTAATAATTAATTAATATTTATCAATATTTTATTGTTATTTGTTTTTTATTTGTCTTTATTAATATTTATTTACATTTGTTTACAGTCGTTAATATTTACCAATATTTAGAGATATTTATTTAATATTGAATCAATATTTATTAATATTTATACGTATTATCAATATTTATTTAATGATTATTAATATTTATTAATATTTATAAAAATTTAATTAATCTTTATTGATATTTTATAAATATTGATTATTTTTTAATTAATATTTATTTATATTTAATTAGTAATTAATTAATTTTTATTAGTTTTTATAAATATTTATTTCAATATTTAATTAGATATCTATATATATATATATATATATTTAGTAATATTTATAATAAAAAATATTCTGGAGGAAGTGTGAATGTTGTTCACTCTTCTTTCAGAGAACTCTCATAGGAAGCGTGAACCTCATTCACGCATCTCCAAACCCCTTTTTAAAAATACTTCCAACCCTATCCCTTTTGTAAAAAAAATAAAAAACTTGTTTAAAAATTTTTGTTTGCGGAGGCAGAGGGTGCGACAGAGGCAACATTGCGGAGAGGTCGAGCAGGCATGGCAGGAGAATTCAATGCCTCCAAAGCCATGATGAGATGGGTGGGGTGGCAAAATTTGCACATTGCTTCTTATGATGCAAAATGCAGGACATGATGCTGATTAATCTAGAGAAATGCATGTTAATGCCATTAGGCAAGTGGATGTAGGTGCTTCACATACAGAAGACATCTAGCAATCTGTAGAACTTCATGTATAGAGATCTGGTAAGAAGAAGCTTTGGTCAAATATCGTTGCCAAGGAAACTTCGCCTCATGATGATGATGGGAAAAGTGCAATGGAGAACAGACCAGAAAGAATTCCCCAAGATGAATAAAACATTAATGAGCTTATTTACAACCAAGTGGATGGTCCTTATGTGATTTTATCACCTATCCCAAATGATAATGATGGCCAAAGTTCAATGGTTGACAGAATGGAACTCCTTGATGAGCAAGACACCTGAGATATTGACACACAAGTTGCGGCTAATGAACACATTATGCATGGGAGAATGGTTGCTTCTTATTATGCATGAGAAAATGGTTACCTCAAGAAGCAGTAAAGGTAATCAAAAAGTGGGTTTCAATTCCCCTATTAAATCTAAAGAGAAGATGAAAATTCAAGACATTGTTTCTATGGACAATAAAGGTTTTCAAATGGTTACATACAGGAAAACCATTTCTCACCCTAAGTCTAACTTAGCTGGTGTAAATCAACCTGAAAAATCTGGTATCTCTTCTATCATCTCTAAGGCTTCTAGACATAACCTGGTCCATTCAGTGAACGTTGCAACTGCAACCAGCTTTGGTGTGCTTCAATCACTAATGGCATTGTTAAGGAGCTAGACATTGGTGTTGAACCATCTGCTACCATTGATGAACTTACTGGTAAAGAATGATTTTACACTATGAAGGACAATCTTGATGTTGAGAAGAAAGAGCCTGAAGGGATTTGGAATCAAAACTCTTCGAGAAAGGGTAGGCATCTAAAAGGTCGGGGATGAGGACGTGACTGAGATGATTAGGCTGTAGTACGTGGGTGTGGCTGAAATGCTTCTACAAGTTCTTCTACCAAGGAATCTAAGATCCATCTCACTCCAGAGCAGGAAAGGATCAAGGAGGGGATTTATGTTTTCTTCAACAAAAGAAATTCATAGTCAGAGTGGGAAACTGCTATTTATGATGATGAATCTGCTTATGATTATGGGAATGATCCTAATTTTCTCAATCAATCGTTTTATTTTATGGATGAGGGAATGCCTCTTTGTTTGACCTCGTCCAACTTCTTTTTTGCTTGTTTTTATTTTCTTTAACTTTTAATAAATGGTTAGGAACTTTGGAACCTGGCTATATTTTTCTGTTTATTTTTTGTTTACTATATGTTTGAGTTTATTTTCATTTTTCAATAATTTAGTATATGTTTAGTCAGTGTGAAATTTTTTATTTATATTGTATTTATAATTTATAATTTATATACTTTTGAAGTCACATACGTGAAACATAATAATGTTACAAGTATATGACTTTGAAAAAAAATATAAAGTATAAATAAAATTTAAATAAAACTTATCATACTAACTAAATATATAACTAATTATTAAAAAATGAAAATAAGTTTGCAAATAAAGTTAATGAAAAATAACTTTAATGGTGTAATAATTTATAAGTTAAAATTTTATGTTATGAGGAAACTTATAAGGTATAAACTATAAGAAAAATCTAAGTAAAACTTTAAACTATTCGGAGTTTATTGTTATTTAATAATAGTTTAGGTAAATTAGGTTTTCTTTACTATATTTTTGAATTTATTTATATTTTTCTAAGACAACAATTAATCATCTCAATAAATTGGGTTTTTAATATATATAATGTGACATCCAAATAAATCAACATTGACACCACATAGTACCACAACCCGGTATATAAACCTCACACCCACTCCACATTGGACGTCTCTGTCACTCTAGTGTCCTAGCTATAGGCATGGGTTCCTCCTCTTACGGTGATGCAGGTTCCTTATTATGGTTCTGTGTAGAGGATTGGCCGATATCATGTGTGGAGGATGACCCAAAAAAATGTGGAGTCATATGACCCTGGAGCTCCTAAAAATGGTGGGAAGTTTGATATCAAAGAAGTCATCATCGACATGAGTGGGGGATACAACAAGCTGTGTTACCACACTTAGCTCGTAGTCCATCACATTCAGTGGATATGAAATATGTGGCATATAAGCATCTCCCAGCTGTGCAAGATCCTCAATCAGTTATGCAGGACTATCTCTATGTGGTACGACAACATTTATAGGAGCCTCTCTCAGATGTCTATGTCATCGCCTCTACCCCCGCTGATTTTCTCATCTCTGTCTTCTGGCTAACGGCAGCGGTGGCGGTGCATCATCCTCAACAGGTACAATAGGGAAATCATAATCCCCAATAGCCTCATCTCAAGAATGTGGATCAAGATATAATAATGGATCCTCATCATAGACACTCTCACATATGAAACGGAGAGGATCTCTAAGAGCTAGCATATTTGGGTGAACAACATCCCGCCTAATAAATTCATCCTCCTTAGGATCTATGATATGTACAAGACGATCAAGGTCATCTAACTGAAAATAAAATATCAATCAAATTAATAAAAAATAGAAGATAAACAAATATAATAAAATTCAGTAATCTTACCAAAATTTGAATGCATGTCCCCTAATGCGTAAGGTACATGATCATATATTATTGGAACCAATCTACATAATCCCCCTGGTCATCTTACTGAAAGTGTGTTGTGATATATCCATGCTGAAATATATTGTATTGGGCATGCATGTCCAAATATTCAATATAATGTGCATGAAATTATGGCCATAACCTCATCTGTCTATTGGTAAGTAGAATGGAATGTAACCCATCAACCTATCATGGTGTCATTGGGATACACTATATATAACCAAATTGGCGCGTGATTCGGTCTAGATGGTGCCACTCAATGATGTGGAAGTAGATCAGTGGAACTACTGCACCATGATCTCTAATCTACATACCACAATTTATCATTAAATTGTAGATATATGTATATGATGAACTCTATCACTTGATTCTCCATCAATTTTAACTTTCAATGAATTTTTTATTTGAATAGATTCCAAAGTTTTACCTTCTCCAAAAATCACAACTCTTTCTAGTTGTATACTATAACTACATCCTTGTCCATTCTCAATTACTTGACCGTTGTAATATATATAGGCATCCATCTTTTTATCTAAAATAAAAGATCATTATTAAATAAATATGACTAGAGAAAAAAAAATATGAATTTCAACTATTTCAATATTTCAGTGGTATCTCACACTTGGTATTTGAGGGGTATTTAAGCTCAATCTTATGTCATGTTATTCTTTTTTATGTATGCATGGGTTCAAATCTTATTCCCTCCACCAAATCAATATTTTCAAACCATTTTGATGTGAAACTCTTTACAAACCCCACAAGTTTGTGTTAATTACCCCAAAATAGAAGTCAAAACACATTCATACATATACATATTCATTATATGCATTAGTTACATGAACTTTTCTTATAAAATCATAGAGTTATATGAGATTTAAAAACTCCACATGTGTAAGTTGAGAGTGAAAAATAGACAACCCCATTCACTTTCCTAGACAAGGCCAACCTCTAGGAAAGTAGGTGGTCCAACCCAAATCCCCTCTACTCAAGGTGACTTTACTCAATAAAGTGATCAATTCATTTTAATTGTAACACTTAATATGCAAAAAAAATAATCAACAACAAAATTCAAGTTCATAACTTCAATTACAAATCAAGGTCAAGGTAGATGAAAAACTAAATTCATTATCATTCCTATGATGTAATGCAAGGATCTATTCTAGAATAAATGTATCAAATGTACTATGACATATAGTCTTTCATAATATTAACAATTTATAGATATGAATAAAAATTTATTAATTAATTACTTTAGTAATTATAATTAATTGGTAATTACTTTGTAAGTAATTGTTAATTAATTGCTAATTCTTTCGATTCAAATTAAATAATACTTTAGTAATTATTTATTTGACTAAATTGGATGAATTAATCACTAAGTACACTTAACTGATTACTAATTCTTATTACATAATTGCTAATTATGATAATTTACTTAATAATTAAAAATAACTAATTTATAATAATAATTAACTAGTCCCTAATTACAATAAAGTATTTCTTAATTACAATCATGTATTTCTAAATTAATTACTAATTACAGTTAATTATTTACTAATTAGAGTTAATTATTTACTAATTAAAACTAATGTAAAGACCCCTACCCTAGTATCCAAGAGTTGGTTCCTCACTTAATTATATTGGTATAATAAACAAGGAAGTTGCACCCCGAAAGACCGAATAGTTTAGTAGCTTTGGAAAACTAGATAAAAACATAATTGTTACCTTAAAACTTGAAATAAAAATAAAAAATAAACTCCATAGGAAACACCAATAAACTCCTAGATTATCTTTACAAGTCATTCTTAATACACATCTTCGCATTTTGGGGAAAAGTAAAATGTAAGAAAGGGGTAAGCTCAGATGCTCAGTAAGGGTAAAAAATATAGCGGAAGTTATCAAAAATAAACATAAAAAATAAGGTATGGTGAATAACTAAAATCACGTTCCATTAAAACATAATCATGTGCATAATATGATAGGAATAAAATCTGAATAAATAATAATTCCATATAGGTAATCACATGTGAATGAAACTTAACCATGAATATTCTTCTAGTCGAATAATCACATGGGGTATCAATTAATAATATCATAATGAGGGAATTAATAATACTATACATCATAAATATATCATTAAGGGCTCATCCAAGAAGTCTACATAAAAGGGTAAGACCTTGGCTAAAACCCGATCTAGTTTGTCTCATGAGACCTACCGATGCATCAAGGGGCTATAACGAGCCCCACCTATCGCTTACTAAGTCCAATGAATTCCTTATATGAAATGGGTGAACATAATCAACATATAAATTCATATTACAACTAGAATATGAAATGTTAATAACTTCACCCAAATAGTAAATGTAATCATAAACCATCTAGAGTAATATGGAGAATGGTATCAAGATAGTACATCCCCTGTCAAAATAATCATAAATCAGTAAATAAAATATAGTAGATGGTAACATAAGAGATCAATTTCAATAAGAATAAGATCCAACAAAGTTTTTTGAAATAGATTTAAATACTTTAATAAAATCATTTATGAATTCTTGAGAGAAATATCCGTTTTAATTTTGGAAAGAAGAGTTATTTTGGAAAATAATTTTGTATTTGTCATAAAATCAGATATAAACATGTATATCCAATAAAATAAAATGGAATAATAATGAAATTATTTTGGTGGCATAAATTATGTCCAACTAAAGAAAAAACATGTAAAAAGTGTTTTTAATAAAATTTAGAAATGGGCCACTTCAGTACGGTTTGAGGGGAAATATAAAAGATTCTTTAAAGTGGAAAAAGGCTAAATTATTTACATAAAACTAGAAAAGAGATAAGATGGGTTTTCATGAAAAAAAGACTAATTTTATAAAAATATTGGTGCCTTATAATAGATTATGTAGTGTAATTGAAAATGGATATGAAATTGGGAAATACCCTTTTATTGGGTTTTCTTAACGGGAGGAATTGAAAAGGGATCCTTTTAAGACATATACATCCCCATCAAATAAAGATGACCTAATCTTGTTACATGAGTTTTTTTGTAACATACCGGATATGTATTCCACTCAAGGGTCCAGTACCTGTTTGGCCACATGGCCTCAAGTGCGTCTCCCCAAATTCCAAAGGATGCATACTAGCAGTAAGGGCCTAAGGGTGATAGTGGGGAGACTATGACCTCATTAGATGAGTGTAAAATAGAAAAAAACAATATAAAATCAATAGTGTAAGCAGTAATACCATGAAACATAAGTAAACAACAGAAGATCGATAATATAAACAATCAAATGTCATATCACACAAAATATGATGCTTCTTGTTACATGTTCTAGTAAAACAACCAAAACAGGTTACACTATATTAATACATGATATAAGTACCAAAAGTACAAAAAGTACAAAAGAAACTCAGAAGCATTGCAAGGCTTAGCGTGGTCCCATTCTCTCCTTCTCTTAAACAGAATATCAAGTACTTGTAGAAGGGGATTTTCCCTTATTGACACCTATAACCATATAATATGTTTGGGCCAAAAACCATGATCCAAATAGGGTGTGAGACTAAATCCCAGTAGGAAACCACCCAAGGTTTGTGACAATCTTTCAGTGAATATATATAATAGGCATTATACAATAATGAAAGTATTAAGCTAAGAAGTACTCAAAAGTAAAGAGTCCTACAAGCACTGGTTTCCATTTTCATTCATTTTATGTCCATTAAAAATTTAATTACATTGAATTATGTATGTCTCAAGATCCAACATAATCCTAACATCCCCCATATAAAAGTAAGAACAACAGATGTCTCATAAGACCATCTAAACAAACAAAAGTGAAGATCAAATCCAAGCTTGTTTTTTGGATTGGAAAACAATTCATAAGACATTCCTTTTTAATATTAAATTTATAACCTAAGCCCTTTCTTTACATTCTTAAGTTGGAATTCAAGTATCATTCTAGGTGCAATTCCACCAACATCCTATGATCCCATTTTGATGAACCTCTCATTAACTCGGAATCCCTCTAGGTGTGGTATAATTAAAAATCAACTCATGACATATAAACATTGCCAATAGATCCCATCTGTGGCATACCTCATTGGATCCATGGTTCTCTCGACATTTAAATAAAGCCTCCATGAGGCTGGACACTATATCATGGGCTCACTCATAGCTTAACATAATAATACCCTCTTTGAGTCCATCCATGGAATTCTAATCGTAATCCATTGTTCATCCAAGGTATATGGTGAAATAGTCATATGATCTCATCCATGGCCTTTTAACCCAATACCATGGTTCTCCCATCACTATTTACCCTTTTAATGTTTATGATTTAATTAAACATTTCATATAAGAATAAAAACATGTAAATAAAACTATTACATGTATTTAACATTAAACAACTCATGTGGTAACATTTCTTATAAGAAGAAACATATGTAAATTAAACTATTACATGGATATAACATTAAATAACTCATGTGTGTAGGTTATAGTTGGATAAAAACATTCCAAACTTTATTAAACAAGAAAAGTAAAACAAAGGTCAAGGGGAAAATCAACCATCCCATAACCTAACCAAATTAAATTACAATTCAATAACCTTATAATTTATTAACCAACTCAAATCATTTTTAACAACCCAAAAATGGGAAACAAAGGCATACCTCATAGTCATCCTGGCCCAAATGGGCATAATTTGTCATCTAAGGAAACTCACTCATGGGGTGGCCCTTGATCAATGTATACAACCTAAAACATGATTTAAAACACTTATTCAATTACCTAAAAAATGATAGGAAACCACATGGATCAACTATAAATCAAGGAAACACCCCAAAAATGGGAATGGGACACTCCTACATATATAAACAACTTGACAATTAAATAAAGGCATGATACCGCCTACCTCATACTCATACGACTCTCCTCATCCAACATCGACCTCTAATTTAATCTAGAATGGATTTGATCTAAAAAAACAAGAATAAACTCCCAACCTTTATAATTAGTTTGATGGAAGAAGAGATGAATAACGACTTAAGAGGAATTAGGAACTCACTGAAGGGGTTCCAACACAATAGATGACGTTCGAAATAGAGTCCAGATGAAGAATCGAGAGGAAACCCTTTCCATGGGTCAACATGGTGTTTTAGTTCTTCAAATGAGGGGGGAGGGTTTTGTCCATATAACAAAATAGAGGCCACTTCCCATTTCAGAAAAAAAAATACACAGCATTTATTAGAAAATACATGTCGTGTATATGCATGTTTCCCCCTTTTCTTCTGAATTCTTTTACATGTCATGAACTGGTCCAAGCCAGACCATTACACAGTGTGTACTGGGATTACACAGTGTCTAACCCCCATTCATGTCGTGTAACAAGCCTGCAGCCAACCCTCAACCTCTTTTTCCTCCTCTTTCTTAAGTATAACCTGAAAATAAAATTTTCATACCTAAAATGAAGAAGTGAGTTCTTAAAAACTTTCCCCCTTTAAGAAATTAATCCCTGAATTTACCTTTAAAGGGTGGTGAAGAAACATATAAGAACAAATCTAGACACTATGATCGTACATCGGCCTCCCCTTACTAGTTCTTATCCTGCACTTGGTCCTGCTTCCATAACACATGTAATAAAGGAACAAACCAACCATGGAGAACCTTCATGGTATGATCCACAATTCAGATAGGATGCTCCTCAAAGGACGCATAAAACTGTAACACAGCATCCTTAAGATTAAAAGCATGAGACGAGTCTGAAAAGTTACATCGCGATGGAGAAACATGGAAGATGTAGTGCATAGACCAGTACCTCTGAGGAAACTACAACTGATAGGAAACCAGACCGACCCTCTCTAGAATCTCGAATGGCCCAACATATATGGATGAAAGATTACCCTATCATTTGAGGATCTTGTGTCCCAACCTTGGGGAAACATATAAGACAACCCGATCCCCGAACATGAACTCCAAAGGTTGTCTGAATCGATCGACAAACTTTTTATGATGAGACTGTGTAGTATCCATCTGCTTCTGAATAAACTACACCTGCTCAGTGGTCTCCTCAAAAAGTTTAGGTCCCAATATAGTTTCCTCTCCTACCTCCATCCAACACAGGGTTGATCAACATAACCTACCATACAAAGCCTCATATGGCATAATTTTAACTTTATCCTAAAATCTATTGTTATAGGAAAACTAAAACAGCGGTATGTGTCTCTCCCAAGAACCCTCGAAATCCCGGATGCATGCTCATAGCATTTCCTCTAGTACCTGAATCATGTGATCTGACTAGGCGTCTATCTGGGGGTGGTAAGCTATGCTTAGAATCACCTGTGTACCCATCTCCCTTTGTATCCCTTTCGAGAAATGAGAAGTAAATTGGGAATCCCTATCTAAAATGATATAATGCGAGACCCTGTGTAGTAATACAATCTCATAAATGTAAAACCTCCCAAGCTTATCAACACTGAAGGTTTCCTTGATCGATAGGAAATATGAAACCTTTGTGATCCTATAAAAAACAACTTATACGACAACTTTACCTCAAGGAAACCTCGGTAAAACCATCACGAAATCCATCATGATATCATTACATTTGCACTCAGGAATGGGTAGCTGCTGTAAAAGTCTTTCTGGTCACTGTTGTTTTTCCATCACCTGTTGACAGGTGGAAAACCTCATGAAAAAACCAACCACATATTTTTTCATACCTGGCCACCAATACTAACGATGTAAATCCTGATACATCTTAGTGAAACTAGGATGCACTTCCCATAAAGAGGCATGAAAGTTTTTCATTAGCTCCTCGTGAATGTCCGTTGAAACCCATATGCGTCTGTGTAACTGCAGAACCCCATCCTCACCAATGGTACAACCTGGAGGAGGGTCCTCACGTACCACACTCTCCCATAGAATTAGGCCTTTAGAATCTGATAGCTTCCTCATCCTAACTCTATCCAATAGGTTGTAGGTAACGTCTAAGGGTAAAAGAAACATTTTTCCCTAGATATTGTGAACCTACAAATGCATCTTAGAGAACAAATTCATAAGATTCCACTCACTATTAGCCTTACTGCACTGCCTATATCGGATTCTTCCTACTCAATGCATCATCCTATACATTTTATTTATTATGAATATAGGCAAGATTGATGTCAAAATACTGAAGGTATTCTACCCACCTTCTCTACCTTAGATTCTAATCACGCTGATTAAACATGTAATTGAAGATTTTTTGATTTTTGTACACCACAAAACACTCTCCCAATAAGTAATATCTTTAATAACATAATGCGAGAACAACTGCAGCTAACTCAAGATTGTGCACTAGGTAATTCATATCATGTTCCCTAAACTACTAATACCCATAAGTAACAACTTGATCCCCTTTCATAAGAAATGATCCTAGCCTGATACCTGATGCATCACTGTACACAATGTAACTTCTTCCAGGATCTGAAAAAATCAGTATCGGCGCTGAATTCAATCTCCCATTCAGATTTTGAAAGGTTTTCTCATAGGAATCTGACTATACATACTTCGCACCCTTTTGAGTCAGGCCTATCAACTATGTTGCTAAACATGAGAAGTCATGTATGAAGTGAATGTAGTAACTATCTATCCCTAGAAAACTTTGCACCTCAAAAATGTTCTTTGGATGATACTCAGAGAGTACTTCTCCTAGGAGAGTAGTTCTATCACCTTCTCTATGTCCCCTGATACTCCTATCTCCAAGATGATGTGAACTAGGAAGTAAATCTAATCCATCCAGAAGTGGAACTTTGTGATCTTAACATATAACTGATACTCTCTCAGTGTAATCAAAAAAATCTCAAGATGTATTTCATGGTCTTATCAATTATTAGAATACACCAAGATACCATCTATGAAAACCACAACAAAAGAATCAAGATAAGTATGGAACACTCTGTCCATCAGTTCCATAAAAACTATCAGCACATTCGTGAGGCTGAACAACATAACCAAATACTCATATAGACCATGCCTACTCTAAAAGGTTGTGTGAGGCATGCATGATGATCTAACAGGAACCTGATGATAATTGGATCTGAAATCAATCTTTGAGAAAACCCTATATCCTCAAAGTTGGTCAAAGAGATCATCTCGGTAGAGGATACCGATTCTTAATTGTCAACAAGTTCAATTTCCTATAATCCATGAATAGCTTGAGGGTAACATCTACCTTTTTCACAAAAAAGACTAGAGAACCCCATGGATAAGTACTAGGTATGATAAACCCCTTCACCTCTAAATACTCTAATTACCGCTTGAGCTCCTGTGACTCCATCGTAGCCATCCTATAAGGAGGAATGAATACCGGTGAAAGTCCTGGAACTAGCTCGATAGAGAAGTCTACCTCTATCACTTGATGTAAACCTGAAAGTTTATCCTAGAAGGTTCCCCTAAAATGATCAACTACTGGAGGGAAATCCATATGATGAGTTCCCTAGTCATCCAGATACAAACTTGCAATCTAGGCAGTCATCCTACCCAACCCTTGATACTCAGGTCTAGCTCAGCTCACCTAGACAACTCATTCACCTTTATGTAAACCCCCCACCCTTTGGTGACATTAAACTCACCCTGTGGTGATAGCAATAAAAAAATATTGGAAGGGAACCAACCAATTCATTCTGAGGATGACATCAAAACTTGTCATCTCTAAGACATAGAGTTCTCATATTAAGTGACACCCACCAATCTCAAGGGGTCACTCCTTGAACTGATGAACACCTTCCTTTCTATTCTCTAATGGTGTGTCTAACATCATAAAATCATCATAAGTAAAATCATAGATCCCAATGATCTCCAAAACTGGCACAAATAAGAAACTACATGAATCCCCTATATAAAAAAGTGAAAAAGCTAAAACAGAGGTGACTAGAATAGTACCTGTGATAGTAGAATATCTGAGATCCTCCTCCTGATGGTTCTATTCCACTGTATAAGTCTGACATATATTGTGGCCCTGTGACACTACATGGCTTCCCTAAGCAGATCCACCCTATTGTCGCTAAGAACCTGGGGTCTGGCTACCATGGCCACGACCACCACCTCATCCAAAACAGCCTGACGTACCCCAGCTCCCTTTCTGATGAGAAGCTACTGACCCTACTTCTGAATGTGGAGTTAGTAAAGACCCTCTCTCACTAGCTGCTAGTGTAAATGTCATTAAGAAGCACTATAGATGTCCCATATTACCGCAAGATCAGCACTTGACTAGGTCCATCAAACATTGTGGTCTTGTATGCCCAATCCTACCACATTGGTAGCACCTCACATGGCTACCTAAAGATATGTTCTGACTACTAGTATCACCACGAGAAAGCTCCAGATGACAATTATTACTAGTAGTCAAGACAGTACTGGATCTCGGTGCTGAACCGACCTGGATCACACCGCCATATTCCCTCAGGTTATGTTCGGTAATCAACTCCTGATTCACTATAGCAGATACAATAGTCAATCTAAAGACATTTACCTATGATCAGATGTCATATCTAAGACCATCCCCAAATCACTAATCCTTCGATATATCATCCCCCATAAGAATATTTGTGGAACGTTGAAGCTCAGTAAAATAGAACGAATAGTTTTTAATTGACATTGTTCCCTACTCCAGATGAAAAAACTCCCAGGCTCAATCATCCCTCATCATCTTAGGAAAATAATAATCATAGAAGACTATCTAAGAACCTCACCATGACATATCTCGAGGATTCTCTACCTGATTGATAACATACCACCATCTCTTGGAGAAATCATGTAGTATATATGTCGTGATCTTTACCCTCCTCTCAGGTGGAGTCTCTAAATGCTCAAAGATCGAAATCATGGACTCCAGCCATAACTTCATAGCATGTGGTCCACCATACCTAGAAAATGTGGGTGAATGCTACTGTTGGAACACTCGCATCATCTCTTTCGTAAATGTTTTAGGGTGTGGTGCTCCCTAAAAATTTTGCATGAACTTCATAAAGCCTTCACAGAACTGTGCATCAACACCTACATCCATTATAATAGATGGGGCCACAACTGGCATGACTAGAGGATCCACTGGCAGCCCATGGCCTACCACCTCCGGGGTATGATTATCTCTACCCTTCTGGCATACAACTAGAGGTCATCATGGTGTCATGACTCTACAATTCCAATCACACACATTAGTTCAATTCCATAGTCAAGGTTTGTAGTTAAAGATTAAAAAAATAGGAAAAGACCCTCAAAAGGTACCAGAAGAGGAGTACACAATGTGTAGACACCATACATGGCATGTACCCTCAAAATCTTACATGTGCGTGTACTTCCTCTGACCTGGGTGTGTAAACACCCTAGGTACACAATGTGTAAGACTAATACACTATGTGTACCCAACACATGGTACATGCCCATGTCCCTCAATCGACTTGTCTGTTTACCTAGTCAAGTTGTGTACTTCTATATGGTGTGCTACCTACATGGGGTATGGTCATGTACTTTACATGACCATGTACCCCTAAAAAGGTAGACATGCACAGGTACTTGCCTACACAGTCAAGTATCAGTACACTGCATGTATACCCCTCACATGATGTGTACCCCCTTAAACCTCTTCTTCTCCAAATGTAAAGAACATACAACGTGTCCCCCTATACCACACGCTGTGTAATCTGGGTTTCCAAAAGGGAAAACCCTAATATTTACTGAAACCCTCATGAATAAAACTAAGTTCACATTAGTATCATGAATGGTATGTTGAATTCTTATCCTTGGGGTCCATACTCTCCACGAATCAAAGCTTGGAATCCACCTACAGCACATCATAACACGATACAATACAAGGCTGAAACATGATCCACCAAATTCCAATCTAAGAGGTTCCATACACCTTAGGGAAAAAATATTGGTGCCTATCCAATTCAAACCATAAAACCAACCAATACACCTATCACAACAGTAGGCATACCAATCAAAGTACCTATTACAATAGTATGCAATCAGTAATTCTTCTAAATATCATGGAAAGAATGCATGGCATGTGATTTCTAGAAAGTGTCTATATGATGCATGAGATGGAATAATTTCATCTCATTAGGTTGAAATAGATATAGAACCCACATTTGTATCAACAGTAACAACATAAACCAATTTTTTCACCTAACGGTGAAACTAATCAATTGTAATAGTTAAAAATCCAAAGATAACAATTCATTCAATGTGGTTTCGATTTTCCTTGTATGCAGGGTAGCTACTCCTGGACACAGTTTATTAATAAACTCTATTCCCTTCCTATCCCAATCTAATATCACCAAACAGTAAGTAAAACCAGAAAAGACCTACTCTGATACCACTTTGTAACTTCTCGAATCCAGATAACACACAAGGTACCCCATACCTGGTTGGACACATGGCCTCAAGCACGTCTACACTAACGCCAGAGGCTGCTGACTAGTATTTAGGGCCTAGGGGTGATAGTGGGGAGACTATTCCCTCATTAGGAGATTGTAACACAGTAGAAAAAATATCAAATCAATAGTAGAAGTAGTAATACCATGCAACACTCAGATATGCATGGATCTATTGTATGGTTCCCACTTACCCAAAAAGTGGGTTTTTAAAAAAATAAAAAAATGGATTTTGGTAATACCATGAAATAGAAGTAGATAGCGGAAGACTGATAATATAAATAAAAATATGTCATATAATACAAAAGATGATATTGCATGTTAAATGTTCTTGGAAAACAACCAAAACATGTTACATTGTAGTAATACATGATATAAGTACCAAAAGTACAAAAAGAAAAAAAGAAACTCAAAAGCATCATAAGGCTCAGCTTGGTCCTATGCTCTCCTACTCCTAAACATCATATCAAGTACCTATAGACGGTATCTTTCCCTTATTGAAACTTACAACCATATAATCTATTTGGGCCCAAAAACATGACCCAAATAGGGTGTGAGACTAAATCCCAGTAGGCAACCACCCAAGGTATAGGCCAATCTATCAGTGAATATATATAAAAAGCAGTGCACAATAATGAATGTAGTAAGCTAGGAAGTACTCAAAAGTAAACAATCTTAAAAGAACCGATTTCCATTTAAATTCATTTCATGTTCATTAACAATTAAATTATATTGAATTATATAAGTCTCAAGATCTGACATAACCCCAACATCCCCCGTATAAAACTAAGCACAATAGATGTCTCATAAGACCATCTAAACAAACAAAAGTGAAGACCGAATCCAATATTGTACTTTGTCTTGAAAAAAAATTTCATAAGACATTCCTTTTCAGTATTAAATTTATAACCTGATCCCATCCTTGATATTCCTAATTTGTAATTCAAGTATCACTCCAGGTGCAATTCAACCAACATCCTACGTGCCCATTTCAGCAAACCTCTCATGAATCCGACATCACTATAGGTGTGGTATAAGTAAAAGTAAACTAGTGACATATAAACTTTGAAAATATAGCCCATCCATGGAATCCCTCATTAGATCTATGGTTTGCTCGACATTTAATTAAAGCCTCCATGAGCCTGGCCACTACATCTGTGGCTCACTCACAACTTAACATAATAATACCCTCTTTCAGTCTATCCATGGAATTATAATATGAATACATGGTCCAACCAAGGTATAAGGTGAAATACTCATACAATCCAATCCATGGCCTTTTAACCTGAGACCATGGTTTAACCATTGCTATTTACCCCTTTAATATTTAAGATTCGATTAAACATTACATATAATAAGAAACACATGTAAACTAAACTATTACATGGATTTAACATTAAACAACTCATGTGGTAAACATTTCATATATGAATCAACACATGTAAATTAAACTATTACACGGATATAACATTAAATAACTCACGTGAGTAGGTTATAGTTGGAGAAAAACATTCCAAACATGCTTAAACAAGCCAAGGCAAACAAAGTTCAAGGGAAAAACCGATAATCTCATACCCAAACCAATTAAATTACAATTCAACAACATTGTAATTTATTAACTAACTCAAATCTTTTTTAACAACCCAAGAAGGGGAAACAAAGGCATGCCTCATAGGAATCCTAGGCCAAACAACCATAAAATATCACCCTAGGAAAATCACCCATGGGGTGACCCTTAATCAAGGTATACAACCTAAAAAATTATTTAAAAAACTTATTCAGTTACCTAAACATAAATAGGAAACAACAAGGGTCAATTATAAATCAAGGAGACACCCCAAAAAATGGGCGTGTGACACTTCGACATATATAAACAGCTTGACAATTAGTGAAAGGCACAAGACCACCTACCTCACACTCGTATAACTCTCCTCATCCAGCATCAGCCTCTAATTTGACCTAGAAAAGAGTAGATCTGAAAATGAGAATAAATTCCCAAACCATGATAATTAGGTCGAGAGAAGAAGAGACGAAGAACGAATCAAGAGGAATTAGAAACTCACCAAAGGGGTTCCAGTGCAACCGACGACCTTCGAAACAGAGTCCAGATAAGGATTCTAGACACAACCTTTACCTTGGGTTGACTTGGCATTACAATTCATCAAATGAGGGAGTAGGGTTCTATCCATCTAACTAAATAGAATCCACTTCCCATTTTAGAAAAAAAAATGAAAAATACACAGTGTGTATTGAAAAATACATGTCGTGTATATTCCTATTTTTCCCTTTTCCATCAACTTCCTCTATATGTCATGAATAGGTCCTAGATAGACCATTACATGGAATGTATTGGGATTACACAATGTGTAACCCCCAGTCATGTTGTGTAATAAGCTTGTAGTTGGCCCTCAACCTCTCTTTCCTCCTCTTTCTTAAGTATAACCAGAAAAGAAAATATATTTACCTCAAAGGAAGAACTAGGAACTTACATTTGGAACATATAAAAATAATTTATAATAAGTATAAAAAAATAATTAAATTAGGGTAAAGAAAGATAAAATGTAACCCGAATACAAAATGGAGGTTCGGGAAGAAACTCATACCACTTTGTAATCAATAGAATTGTATGCCCCAAAAATTAATAATAATATAATGAAACATTGAATACCATAAGGATAAATATATTCATGATATTATATATCAAATAGGACTATAAATACACCAAAAACAAAAAATAAACGGTGAATAAGGGAAATCTCATAGAAATAAAAGTGATATGAGAAACCCCTTACCTTATGTCCGAATGTATTCTGTACCTGATCTTAATTTCATGGATAATCATATTAAATCCATTAATTAATTAATTAAGAACCTTTTATACATGAATTTGATTTATTATAATTTTATTAAGTTCAATTATGGACTTTTTTATGGGTTATAAAATATAATTTTATCAATTGGGGGCATTCGATTCCTTGGTTTTCATGATCAGTTACTTGTATATATGTATGGAAAATCATGTAAAATGTGAATAGTTATCCAAAATTAAAATTATATATTATTAATGAACATATAGAATATTTAATATTTATATAATTTATTTGGTAATTTTGGGTGAGAATGAGTCATTAGATAAGATGTTTGTGATAATAGTTTGGATTCTTTTGGCGTTTTTCAATCATTATGCACTAGTTTTGTTCTATTAATTAATATTATGTATATACACTAGTTCTAGAGCATTAAATAAGATTTAATACATATATTATTATATTTTTTAACCATAAATATGGTTTTATGAACTGTCTGTAAGGTGGAATTGGAAAACGAAAACACGTCATCCACAAGGGCGGTAAATCGACACATCATAGATGATGTTTTCATCTTTAAAATAAAAAGAAAGAGGTGAAGAGACACGATGGTAGATTTTACATTGAAATAATAAAATTACAGTATATTTAAGATACTGGAGTTATCATCCATGTTTGGATAGATAAGGTGAGGATAGAATAAGAAAACAAAATAAATTGAAAAGAAATTAAAATAAAAGGAAAGAGGTTTTACCTCTTAAATTATTCTCATTGAGAATCTCCTTAGGGAAATTGGTTTTGGTCTTTTGTTGAGACCGAAACCTCCTAGACATGGGAAAGAGGCTTGGGAAAATTATTGGGTAGTAATTTTACAAGATTCAAGGATTAAGAGGTGTGAAGAGAAGAAGTGGTGAGGGATGGTATTTATAGTGGAGGAGAAGGGTGTTTTTTGAATATTTTATTCATTTATTTATTATTTTGGCTCAAGAATATGAATAGTTTGAGCATTATAACTAAATATATTAAAATAATGAAGGATAGTTTTAAATTATGGGATTAAATCATCCGTACATAATCTATGACTCAATAATTCATATATTTATTAAATATGGTAAATTACCGTATTTCACTATTGACTAAAAATTCAACTATTTTAGAAAAATACAAAAAATTCAACCTAACCGTTTTTCAACATGTAGAATTCAAAAATGAACTCCATTTTATGAAAATAATTTTATAAATAGAAGAAATTTAATTTTTAAATAAAATAATCATTTACTTGGAAAATATAGATTTTAAAATTATAACTGATTTTATAACACTTTGAAAAATTAATTATGGTCTCATAAAATTATCTTATAATCATAAGAAAACAAAATATTAATTTATCAGTCTATTTTATGAAAATATATTTTCTTTTAAATCATTATATATCATTTTTAAAATATTTATTTACTTATTCAATGATATAAATATACCACAGTTTCATTCATAGTATACATAAATTATATTTATATTTTCATAGATGAATTTATTGTTCTAATGGCCACATTATTATTCATAACGATCATATTATTATTCTAATGGCTACATTAATATTCATCAAAAATTAAACTTATCAGAAAAATACCAAAAATTTAACCAAAGTAAATTTGAATGTTATGCTTTAAAAAATATTTTTTATTTTGTAAAATATAATTTATAAGTGTCAAATTTTATATTTAAAAAACGTTCTCCATTAAAAGGAGGAAAAAATTGTGCTTAGAAAAATATAGTCTTTTTATGTGTAAAATTGGATTTATTCTCATCTTATACCTCTAAAAATATTTTGGATGAATGTAAAAATATTTGAATTAATATATAATATATAAATTTCATTGATATCTTTCAAAAATATTGTTTAATTTAATTTATTAATATAAAACTTTATTGTGGGCATAGAAATATTTTTTTTATTAAAATATATCCTTTATGTTCAATTGGTTTTTATTTGTAATTAATTGGTAACCAATGAATTAATTTTATAAACATGTGTAATCTATATTTTTGTAATTTACTTAATCTCGTTCATTCCCTCCATTCCCAACATCAAAGAGATAACTATATTAATTAAATAATAATATTAATCATTTGTTAAGCTCATAATCTATCGAAGAAGTTAAATTTTAAAAAAAGGCATACCGTAAAATCTTAGGGTGTTATAGTTAATTATTTATTAATTATAGTTAATTATTTACTTAATTATAGATGTGGGGCAGAAAATCATATCCACCAAGCTTATCACTGAAGTGTCTGGCTTTGATAAAGGGGATGGTTGTGGGTCATTACCAGCCCAAAGGTTTTTTTATGCGGATTAGAATGTGGGGGTTTTAGATCATGCACTCTCATTTAGAGAGGCTCCTTGCAAAAGCACCAGAGTTGGTGTGGAGAATGAGGCTTTCTCGAAGAGGAAAGTGATGGATGAGATGGCTAATTCAAGAAGTTCAAATGCTTCTTCACCTTATTCAATGAGTGAGAAGGTTGTGGTGGTGACAAACCATGAATGTCCATTGAATTCTGGACCTGGCTCTGAGGATGTCTCAGGCGCACAAATGGACTCTAACAATAAATATCAATAAATATTAATATCAATTAAATATTAATAAATTCCAATAAATATTAATAAATATCAATAATTATTAATGTATTTTAATTAAATATATTAAAATATAAATAAAATAATGGAAAATATTAATAAATAACAAGGAAATAATTTTTAATATGTATAAATTTTTATAAATTTTAATTAAAAATTAATAAATGTAAAAAAAATTAAATAAAAATTAAATAAATATTAATTAAATAGTAAAGAATATAAATTAATATTAATACATATTAACTAAATATTAATAAATATTAACTAAATATTAAGAAATTTAAATAAATGTTAATAAATAATAGATAAGTATTAAATAAATATTAATAATTATTAAATAATTATTTATATTTATTAAATAATTATAATTAAGTATGACTAAATATCAATTAAATATTCCTAAGTATTCATAAATATTACTAAATATTACTAAATGTTAATAAATATTCGTATATATTAATATATACTTATATTTAATAATATTTACTAATATATATGAATATTTATTTAATGGATATTTATTATTTATTAATATTTTTTTAATAATTACTAACATTTATTAATATTTATTTAACAATTATTAATATTCAATTAATATTTATTTATATTCATTATTATTTAATTAATATTTATATTCTTAATAAAAGAGGGTTTGAACTTCAACCTGTTTAAAATTTATTAAAATTTTGGAACATTTATTTAATATTTATTAATATTTAATTGAAATTTATTAATATTCATGAATATTTATTAATATTTACTTAATGTTTATTAATTTTCAATTAATATTTATAAATATTTATAAATGTTGAAAATATTTTATTATTATTTATTAATATTTATTACTATTTTATTTATATTTCTATTTATTTAATTAATATGTATTAATATTTATTGATATTTATTGGTATTTATGAGTATTTATGAATATTTAATAAAATTTTATTACTTTTCATTAATATTCAACTAATATTTATTAATATTTGATTAATATTTAATAAATATTTATGAATATTTATTTAATAGTTTTTTAATATTTTTTAATATTTGTTAATATTTCCTAGTTTTTATTCATATTTTTAGTATTTATGAATATTTATGAATATTTATTTATATTTAATTAATATTTTTAATAATTAATTAATATCTTATAATATTTTATTATTATTTGTTTTTTATTTATATTTATTAATATTTTTTTACATTTGTTTACATTCATTAATATTTAATAATATTTAGGGATATTTATTTAATATTTAATCAATATTTATTTGTATTATCGATATTTATTTAATGTTTATTAATATTTTTTAATATTTATAAACATTTAATTAATCTTTATTGATATTTTATATATATGGATTAATTTTTATTTAATATTTATTTATATTTAATTCTTATTTAATTAATTTTTATTAATTTTTATTAATATTTATTACAATATTTAATTAGATATCTATTTATATATATATATTTAGCAATATTTATAATAAAAAATATTCTCGAGGGAGAGTGAACAATGTTCACTCTTCCTTAAAAAAACTCACAGAGGAAACATGAACCCCGTTCACGCTTCCTTGCAAAGGGAGAAGCGTGAACGAGGTTCACGCTTCTCGAGACCCCTTTTAAAAATACTTACAACCATATCCCTTTTGTAAAATAAAAATAAAAAACCCATTTAAAAATTTTTGCATATGGAGGAAGAGGGTGTGCCAGAGGTGTTATTGCAGAGAGGGTGGGAGGCATGGCTGGAGAATTCAATGCCTCCAAAGCCATGATGAGATGGATGGGGTGGAAAAAAATTTCTATTGCTTCTTATGATGCACATATATGACATGGTGTTGATCAATCTGGAGAACAACCTATTAGTGCGATTAGGCAAGTGGATGTAGGGGCTTCACATACAGAAGACATATGGAAATCTGCAAAACTTCCTTTAAAGAGCTCTAGTAAGAAGAACCTTTGGTCAGATACCATTGCCGAGGAAACTTCACCTCATGATAATGATGAGCAAAGTGTAATGGAGAAAAAACCATAAAGAATTCCCCTAGATGAATAAGACATCAATGAGTTTATTTACAAGAAAGTGGATTGTCCTTCTGATCTGATTTTATCACCAATCCCAAATGATGATGATGGACAAAGTGCAATGGTTGACAGAATGGGACTCCTTGATTAGAAATACACCTGAGATATTGATACACAAATTGTGGCTGATGAACACATTATACATGAGAAAATGGTTTCTTCTTATTATTCATGAGAAAATGGTTACCTCAAGAAGCAGTAAAGGTAATAAGAAAGTGAGTTTCAATTCCCCTATTAAATATAAAGATAAAAATTAAATTCAAGACACTATATTTATAGACAATGAAGGTTTTCAGATGGATACATATAGGAAAACCAGTTCTCAACCTGATTCAAACTTTTCTAAAGTAAATCAACCTGAAAATCTGGTATCTCTTCCATTGTCTCTAAGGCTTCTGGACATAACATGGACTATTCATTGAATATAGCAGCTGCAAACAACTTTGGCGTGGTTGAATCACTCAATGACATCGTTAAAGAGCAGGGCACTGGTTGTGAACTATCTGCTTCCATTGATGTCCTTAATGGCAAGGAATAGTTTTCCACAGTGAAGGACAATATGGATGTTGAGAAGGAAGAACCTGAAGGGACTTTGAATCAAAAATCTTAGAGATAGGGTAGGCATCCAAAAGGTTGTGGCTGAGGATGTGACTGATATGATTGTGCTGCAGTACGAGGGTGTGGCCGAAATTCTTCCACTAGTTCTTCTACCAAGTAATCTAAGATTCATCTCACTCTAGAGTAGGAAAGGATAAAAGAGATAATTTCTATGTTCTTCAACCAAATAAATTCACAATCAAAATGGGAAACTGCTAATGATAATGATGATGACTCTACTTATGATTATGGGAATGATCCCAATTTTCTCGATTTATAGTTTTCTTTTATAGATGAGGGCATTCCTCTTTGTTTGAACTCATCCATCTTCTTTTTTTATTGTTTTAATTTTCTTTAAATTTTAATAAATGGTCAAGAGATTTGGATTCATGCTATATTTTTTCGTATATTTATTTATAAATACAGATTTATGATTATATAATTATTAACGTAATTAAAAATATGTATTTATAAATTTAATTATAAATAAAAATAATTATATATAATTAAAAATAAAAAATTATTATATAATTATAAATATAATAAATATATTTATTATTTAAATATATTTATTATAATTATATAATGATATAAATATATAAACTTTTATTTATAATCATATAAATATTTTTAACTTTTTTTTGTATATTCATGTATAATTATAAATATATAATTATATATATATATTAAAAATAATAACATTCAATAATAATAACACAATTAATAATATTTTATAATAATTGAATTAATAATATAAAACTTAATAGGAAATATGACCATAAATAATGTAAACTCTAAATGTAATGTTCGTAAACATTTAAGTTTTTTCCATGTAAAATATTTTTTGTTTACTTTATGTTTGAGTTTCTTTTCATTTTTCAATAATTTATTATATGTTTAGTCAGTGTGACAAGTTTCATTTAGATTGTATTTATACTTTATAATTTATATGATTTTGAATTCACGTATATAAAACATAACAATATCTCAAGTATCTAACTTTAAAAAAATATAAATTATAAATTATAAATAAAATTTAAATGAAAATTTTCATGATGACTAAATATATAATAAATTATTTAAAAATAAAAGACGTTTAAAGATAAAGTTTATGAAAAATAACTTCAATGGAACTATAATTTTAAGTACAAATTTTATATTTCGAGGAAACTTATAATATATAAACTATAAGTACAATCTAAGTAAAACATTAAATTGTTCGAAGTTTGTTGTTACTTAATAATAGTTCAGGTAAATTAGGTTTTCTTTACTATATTTTTTAATTTATTTATATTTTTCTAAAACAGAAATTAATTATATCAATAAATATATTTTTTAATATATACAATGTGACATCTGAATACATCAACATCGATGCCCGTTAGTACCACAACCCGGAATATGAACCTCACACCCACTCCGCATCGGACGTCTCTATCGCTCTGGTGTCCTAACTATAGGTGTAGGATCCTCCTGTTATGGTGATGCAGGTGACTCCCCATGGTTCTATGTAGAGGACTAGCCGACATCATGTGTGGAGGATGGCCCAAAAGAAAATGTGGAGTCATATGGCCCGAGAGATCCTAAAAGTGGCGGGAAGTGTGATATCAAAGAAGTCATCATCAGTGGGAGTGGGGGATACAACAATCTACATTACCACACATAGCACGTAGTCCCCATTCAGTAGAGACAACATACGTGGAATATAAGTATCTCCCGACTGTGTAAGATCCTCAGTAAACTGTGCAAGATCATCTCTTTGTGGTGTAACAAAATCTATAGGATACTCTCTTAGATGTCTATGTCGTCACCTATTCCCCCACTGATGTCCTCATCTCTACCTCCTGGATGGTGGTAGTGGTGGTCATGTATCATCCTCAATAGGTACAATACGGGAATCATCATCCCCAAGATCCTTGAATGGAGCATGTGGATCATGATATAATCGTGGCTCCTCATCATATACACTCTCATGTATTAAATGGAGAGGATCTTTAAGAGCTAGCAAATATGGTTGAACAACATCTCACCTAATAAATTCATCCTCCTTAGGATCTGTGATATGTACAAGATGATCAAATTAATATAATTATAAAAGAAATATCATTCAAATTAATATGAAACAGAAGATAAAAAAATATAATAAAATTTAGTAATCTTACAAAAAGATGAATGTCTATCCCCTGATGCATAAAATATATGATCGTATATTGTTGGTACCAATATACATAATCCCTTTGGTCATATAACCGATAGTGTGTTGTGAGATATCCATGTTGAAAGATATTTTATTGGGTATGTGTGTCCCAATACTCAATATAATGTGCATGAAATTGCATCCATTTCGTCATCTATTGGTAAGTAGAATGGAATGTAACCCATCAACTTGTCATGGGGTCATGGGGATACATTGTATATTACTAAACTATCGCATGAATCAGTCTATCTGGTTCCACTCCATGATGTAGAAGTGGATGAGTGGAACTACTCCACCACGATCTCTGATCTACATACCACAACCTATCATTAAATTCTAGGTATCTTTATATGATGAACTATGTCACTTTATTAACTGTCAATTTTAACTTTCGATGAATTTTTCTTGGAACAGATTCCAAAGTTATACAATCTCCAAGAATCACAACTTTTTCTGGTTGTATACTATAACTACATCCTTGTCTAGTCTCAATTATTTGATTGTTGCAATATATATAGGCAACCATCATTTTTATCTAACATAAAACATCATTATTAAATAAGTATGACTAGAGAAACAAAATATGAATTTCAAATTTTTCAATATTTCAATGGTATCTCACACTTGGTATTTGAGGGGGATTTAATCTCACCATCTTATGTCATGTTATTCTTTTTTATGTATGCATGGGTTGGAATCTTATTCCCTCCACCAAATCAATATTTTCAAACCATATTGATGTGTAACTTTTTACACAACCCATGATTTTGTGTTAATTACCCAAAAATAGAATTCAAACATATTCATACATATTCACATGAATCATATGCATTAGTTACACGAATGTATAATGTAAAATCATAGAGTTATATGTGATTGAAAAAATCCACATGATTAAGCCGAGAGCGACTGATGGCCAACCTCATTCACTTTCCTAGACAAGTCCATCCACTAGAAAAGTAGGTGGTCCGACCCAAAGACCCTCTAACCGAGGATACTATACTCAATAAAGAGTTTAATTCATGTCAACTCAAACACTTAATTGGAAAAAAAATTATTCAATAACTAAATTCAAGTTCATAACTTCAATTACAAACTAAGGTCAAGGTAGATGAAAAACTAAATTCATTATCATTACTAGAAAGTAATGAAAGGGTATATTCTAGATAAAATGTATCAAATATACTCTGACATATAGTCTATCATAATATTAACAATTTTTAAATATGAATAAAAATTTATTAATTAATAACTTTAGTAATTATAATTAATTGGAAATTTCTTTGCAAGTAATTGTTAATTAATTGATAATTTTTTAATTCAAATTAAATAATACTTTATTAATTAGTTATTTGACTAAGTCTAATGAATTAATCACTAATTACACTTAACTAATTACTACAATTACATGATTTCTTATTACAATAATTTATTTAATAATTATAATTATCTAATTTCTAGTTATAATTAACTAATTTTTAATTAAAATAATATTTTTTATAATTAAAATTAAGTTTTTATAAATTAATTACTAATTATAGTTAATTATTTACTAATCACTATTAATTTAAAGAACCGAGATCCAGTAGCTCAAAGTCAGTGCCTCACTTAATTACATTGGTATAATAAATAAGGAAGTTGCATCCCAATGGACCGAATAGTTTAGTATCATTGGAAAACCAGATACAAACATAATTTTTACATTACAACTTGAAATAAAAAAATAGAAAACTCCATAGGAAACACTAATAATCTCCTAGATTATCCCTACAAGTCATTCATAATACACATCTTTGCATCATGGGAAAAAATAAAACATAAGAAAGGGGTGATCTTAGATGCTCAGTAAGGGTAAACAATACAGCAGGAGTTATAAAAAATAAACATAAACATTAAGTTATGGTGAATAACTAAAAAAAGTTCCATTAAAACATAATCTTGGGCTTAAGTTTTTAGGAATAAAATATGAATAAATAATAATTCCATATAGATAATCACATATGAATGAAACTTAACCATGAATATTATGCTAGTGGAATAATCACATGGGATATCAATTACTAATATCATAATGAGGGAATGAATAATACTAGACAATATAAACATATCATTAAGGGATCGACCAAGAATTATACATAAATGGAGAAGGGCTTGGATAAAACCTAGTCTAGTTTGTCTCATAAGACCTACCGATGCATCGAGGGGCTATAGTGGGCCCCAACAATCACTTACTAAGTCCAATGATTTACTCATATAAAAGGGGTGAAACATAATCAACATATACATTCATATTTAAACAAGAATCTGAAATTTTAATAAATTTCCCTAAACAATAAAAGTAATCATAAACCATCTAGAGTAATATGGTGAATGGTATCAAGATAGTACATCCCCAGTCAAAATAATCATAAAAAGTAAATAAAATATGGTATATAGAGACATAAGAGATCAATTACAATAAACATAAGATCCAAAAAAGGTTATTGAAATAGATATAAATACTTTAATAAAATCATTGAGGAATTCTTGATAGAAAGACCCTTTTTAACTTTTGGAAGAGTTATTTTAGAAAATAATATTGTATTTATTATAAAATCATATTATAAACACTTATATCTGAGAAAATAAAAGGGAAGAACAATGAAATTATTTTTGAAGCATAAATGATGTCTAACTAAATATAAAATATGTAAAAATAGTTCTTAAGAAACTTTAGAAATGGACCACTTCAATTAGGTTTGAGGGTAAATATAAAAGATTCTTTAAAACATAAAAAAGATAAATTGTTTACATAAAAAAAGAAAAGATATAATATATTTTTTTCATTATAAAAAAGACTTGTTTTATAAAAATATTGGTGCCATATAATAGATTATGTAGCATACTTGAAAATGGATATGAAATTGGGAAGTATCATTTTATCGGGTTTGCTTAACGGGGGGAATAAAAAAGGAACCTTATAAAACATGTACTTTCCCATCAAATAAAGATTAACTTATCTGGTTACATCATTTTGGAACATATACATAGAATTTATAGTAATTATAAAAAAATAAAGAATAATTACATTAGGGTAAATAGAGAGAAAATGTAACCCAAATACAAAATAGAGGTTCGGGAAGAAACCCATACCACTTTATAATCAATATAATCATATGCCACAAAAACTAATAATAATAAAATGAAAAATTTAATTCCATGAGGATAAATAGATTCATGATATTATATATCAAATGGGATTATACATACACAAAAAAACAAAAAATAAGTGGTGAATAATAGAAATGTCACAAAAATAAAAGTGAGATGAGAAACCCTTATCAAATGTATGAATGTATTATGAAATTGATCTTAATTTCATGAATAATAAGATTAAATACATTAATTAATTAATTAAGAACCATTTATATAAGTATTTTATTTATTATAATTTTATTAAGTTCATTTATGTCCTTTTTTATGAGTTATAAAATATAATTTTATCATTTGGGAGCATTCATTTCCTTGGTTTTCTTGATCAGATTATTTGTATATATGTATGGAAAATCATGTAAAATGGGAATAGTTATACAAAATTTAAATTATATGTTATTAATGAACATAGATAATATAATTAATTTGGTTATTTGGGCTTATCAGGAATCATTAGATAAGACGTTTGAGATAATCGTTTGGATTCTTTTGGCGGTTTTTTTATCATCACATACTAGTTTTGTTTTATTAATTAATATTATGTATATATAGTAGTTATAGAAAATTAAATGAACTTTAATATATATATATATTATAATCTTTTCTAACCAAAGAAATTGTTTTATGACCAGTCTTGAAGGTGGAATTTTAAAAACAAAAACACATCTTCCATAAAGGTGGTAAATCGGCACCTCACAGATGAAGTTTTCATCTTTAAAATAAAAAGAAAGAGGAGAAGAGACATGATGGTAGATTTTACATTGAAATAATAAAATTATAGTATATATATGATAACATAGTTATAATTAATGTTAAGATAGACTAGTTTTTAACAGAATAAGAAATGAAAATAAATTGAAAAGAAATTAAAAGAAAAGGAAAGAGGTTTTTACCTCTTTAATTCTTCTCTTTAAGAACCTCCTTAAGAAAATTGGTTTTGGTATTTTGTTGAGACTCGAACCTCATGTAAATGGGTAAGAGTATTGGGAATATTATTTGTTATTAATTGTGAAAACTTAAATTCTTAAGAGGTGTGAGGAGAAGAGGTGGTATTTATAGTGGTGGAGAGGGGTGTTTTTTTGAATATTTTATTCATTTATTTATTATTTTGGCTCAAGAATATGAGTAGTTTGAATATTATCACTAAATATTTTAAAGTAATAAAGGATATTTTGATATAATGGGATAAAATTAGTCATACATCATATGTGACTCAATAATTCATGTATTTATTAAATACGGTAAACTAGTATTTCACTTTTCACAAAAATTCAACTATTTTAGAAAAATACAAAAAATCCACCCTGAACATTTTTCAACACTTAGAATTCAAAAAAGAACTCCATTTTATGAAAATAATTTTCTAAATATGTGGAATTTAATTTTAAATAAAATCATCATTTACTTGGAAAATAACGATTTTAAAATTATAACTGATTTTATAACACTTTGAAAAACTAATTATGCTCTCATAAAATTATCTTATAATAATAAGAAAATAAAATATCAATTTATGAGTCTATTTTATGAAAAATATATTTTATTTTAAATCATTATATTAATTGTAAAATTTTAATTAATTATTATGACTTACAAAAATACAAACACTTAATTTATCATTTTTAAAAGATTTATTTACTTATTCACTGATATAAATATACCACATTTTCATTCATAATATACCTAAATTTTATTTATATTTTATTAGGTGAATTTATTGTTCTAATGGACACATTACTAATCCTAATGGTCATATTATTATTCCAATGGCCACATTATTATTCATCAAAAATGAAACTTATTAAAAAATACCAAAAAATTAACCAAAGTAAATTTTTATTTACCACATTCAAAAATAATGTCTATTTTGTCAAATATAATTTATAAAATTTTCAAAAATTTTATTTAAAACAAGTTCTCTATTAAAAGGCGGAAAAAACCACGCTTAAAAAAATATAGGCTTTTATGTGTAAAATTGGATTTATTCTTATCATATATCTCAAAATATATTTTGAATGAATGTAAAAATATTTTAGTGAATATATAATATATAATATATAAATTTCATTGATATCTTTCAAAAATATTGTTTTATTTAATTTGTTAATATAAAATTTCATTTTGGGCATAAAAATTATTTTTTATTAAAATACATCTTTTATGTTCAGTTGGTTTTCATTTCTAATTATTTGGAAACTAGTGAATTAATTTTATAAACATATGTAATCTATATTTTCATAATTTATTTAATCTCATTCATTCCCTTCATTCCCAAAATCTAAGAGATAACAATAATAATTAAATAATAATATTAATAATTTGTTAATCTCATAAGCTATTAAAGAATTTAAATGAAAAAACAAATACCATAAAATCTTGGGTTATTATAATTAATTATTTATTAATTACAGTTAATTATTTACTTAATTACAGACATGGGGTTGAAAATCATATCCACTGATCTTACCACTAAAGTGGCTATCTTTGATAAAGGGGATGGTTGTAGCTCATCACCATCCCCAAAGGTTTATTTTGCTGTGGAGGAGAATGTGGGGGTTGAGGATCATGTGCTGTCATTTAAAGAGGATCCTTATAAAAGCACTGGAGTTTCTATGGAGAAAGAGGCTTTATCGAAGAGGAAAGTGATGGATGAGATGGCTACTTCAAGAAGTCCCAGGGCTTCTTCACCTCATTCAATGTGTGAGAAGGTTGTGGTGGTGAAAAACCAGGAAGGACCATTGAATTCTGGACCTAGCTATGAGGATGTATGGGGTGCCCAAATAAACTCGGACAATCAAATAGCCTTGGGGATAGGAAACCAGAACAAGTTGAAAGTGGAGGAGGTTGTATTTGAATCATGGATGAAGTACTGTGTTGGATGTCGATGGTTTGGGCACCTGGAATCCATTTGTTGTAATGCCAAGGTGGGTGTTTTCTCTCGGGTGGTGGAGACGCAGTATAGTGGTGGCTGTGACTTTGGCATTGATGAGAGGCTACCTCAGGTGATTGTGAAGGATGGATTTGGGACGGTTCCGGTTGGGTCTTGGAATGTGAATGGGGATCTGGGTTCTCCTTTGGAACCTGCGTTGTGTTCTGATGCTGGAGATTCTTCTGGGATGGGAGTTCATTTGGAGGCTTCCTGCACTGATTTGGCACCTGTTAAGGATATTTTTTATGGGAATTTGGAGAGGTAGATGAGGCAAGGTCTTTCTGCTGCTGTGCCGAGTCCTGGATGTAGTATGAAGGCAGTGGAGGTGTCTTTGAACCCAACCATGCGGAAAGTTTTTAACAGGTTGAGAGGTGACCTTGGTGTTGAGTCCCGAACTGCAATGGATGGGGCAGGCCATATGAAGCCGGTTCCTATTCCTCAGGTGTTTTTGGCCATTTAGGGTTTTGGTTCTAAGAATATGGGCACCCCTGTGACCTGCATCCGGTTTGAGAGTATAGAATCTGAGGAGTTGTCGCTGATGCTGGAAGATCCAAAGATGGCTGAAGATGGTGTCTTACAGGATGTTGTCATTAATACAGGAGGAGAAGTGGAAGAGATAGTGGAGAGGGAGCCTTCTGTTGATCCTAGTATTCCTTATCGTGAGGAAAACATGAAATATCTTGCAATGATTGATACTAATAGTCATTTTGAGAAAGAGAGAGGAACAAATAATGGTTTCTAAGAAGTGCATGCCTCTGGGAAATGGGGGGATCTTTCAGATAGTGAAAAGGAGAACAATAGTGGCAGGACCCAACTCTCTTATAGTGATATTGTTCTGGGAGAGAAGAAGAATGTGTCGGGGAATGAGAAAGCTAAGACTGCCCCGCCAAGGAGGAAGCAAAGGAAGGATTATTCCTCTATGCCAAAACCGATGACTACTAGGTCCTCCTCCTGCAAGGGAAAAGGTATGCAATCCTCTGACGAGCTCCTATATTTGGAAAAGTTAAATCTCAGAAGGAAGTATGTCAAGGCCCTAGCACAATATGACATCTCAGAGTGGGATTCGGCTACTGCAGATGAAGTAATGGATCATGGGTATGGAGATGGGCATGATTTCTATGATATGTATTTGTTTTCATGGATTGTGTTGTTCTCTTTGTGTACTTTTATTTTATTTTAATAAATGGTCAGGGACTTTGTCTCTGGCTGAGCTTTCCTGGTACATTAATTAATTTACAAATTAAATTATTAATTTACTAATTGTATTTAATTAATTTTCTAATTGTAAATAATTAATCTACAAATTACAACTAATTATTTTTCTAATTTACTAATCATAAACTGATTATTTAGAAACTAAATTAATCTATAAGTATGAATAAAAATTATTAATTAATTACTATATTATTGATAATTAATTGGTAAATAATTTAGTAATTATAATTAATTGATAATTAATTTGTAGATAATTATTATCTAATTTTTAATTAAATGATAATTATTTTTTAATACAAATTAAATAATACTTTCATAATTAGTTATTAATTAATTACATAATCACTTAGTTACTTAATTACTTAATTATAACAAATACTGTACTAATTACAATTAAGTAATTTTTATGTTCATTAATTTATTTACTAATTACATTATTTAACTTACTAATTACAATTAATATCTTTTCTAATTACAATTAATTAATTTTATAATTAAAAATAATTAATTTTATAATCTACTAATCACAAACTAATTATTACACAATCAAATAAATGAATTAAAAATATTAACACAATTTAAATGAAAATATATTTAAATAAAAATTTATTAACTTTAAACAAATTACTAATGAACTAAATAAATTAATTGAAATATCTAAAGAACTAAAAAAATGAGAAGAAGGTCGGAGGTAGCACCACGTTGGAGGATGAGGGAGGCTCATCACTGGTGGGGAGGATGGTGCAGGTCGTCGCAGGAAGGGGGAACTGGAGAGGATGAGGTAGGCATGGGGGGATAGATAGGATGAGGTAGGGAAGGGGGATAAGGCCATCTATGGGGATAAGGGTTTAGGGAGGAAGCCTTTTATAGAGAAAATTAGCAGCCAAGACGCCACATGAAGTGATGTTTTGGGAATAAAATCCCAAAACGCCACTTCATGTGGCGTTTTGGCTACCGAAATTTCCAAAACACCGCATGATTTGGCGTGTTGGGAAAAAATTCCCGGAACTCCATATGATTAGGAACTTTGTATCCATAGATCCCAAATTATACGAACCCTAACCCCATTAAATTATATAAAAAAAATTACCCCCATACTCAAATTTTCCGCTTTGGGTGGCTTAAATAATGAAATGGGGAAGACAAAGGGGAGTGGTGATGGGGGTTTTGGGATCTATTGTGCAGTGTTGGTAAGCTTCCATGACTGCTTAAAGTCAAACATCAAACTTATCACACTTTTACAATAATTTTAGGCATCATTTTGCTGATAGACATCCCATATCAATCAAAATTAATTATAAAATAATTAAAATATATATTAATTAATAATTTGAAAATTATTATTTACTAATAGTCATATAATAAGAATTGAATGACATAAAACTCAATAAATTAAGGATTTTACATTTCAAAAAGGTAACAACTTTTAACTACATAATTGTAGGTTCTGGGCGAGGTGGAAGTGCATGGATGAGAGTAACCAAATTTAATTTTACTGTTAACAATGATCAATCCGAGATCCGTCAGGATGATAAAACATTAGATCTTCATAATAGAACAAATAATGAAAAGGGGAGAGGGAAGTCACAAAACCATATATAGGATCATCATATGTTGGTTATAATTGATTTAATTAAAAGAGAAGAATAACATTGATGGAGTTCTCTCTCTGTTTATGTTTCTGGTAAAGATTTGATGTGATCTATCATTACAGCGCAGAAGCCAAGTGTAGGCTTCCACTAGCAGTGATCGACACATGATCCATGTATCTTTGGACGTCGCCGAATAGATCTCCGAGTGCTAGTGAGGAAGATCCTTTACTTGCGATGCTTTCCTTCGATCACCTTGAGAGCGGCTTCCAAAGTGTTCTCTTTGATCTGGTGGAGGAGGATCCCTCTCATAACTTGAGAGAGTTCTTAGAGGAAATAAATTCTCTCTTGGATTTAGAGCTTTCTCCAGATCCGTTGTACACAACCACAAATAATTGTTGGGCTTAATGAGAATAATGTAATTGGGATTTATAATAATTAGAATAATAAAATGAATTAATTACCTAGAGGCATTTACTCATTTCATTTAATTATTAGTAAGACCCCATTTCTAATAACAACATTTGACTATTATTATCACTTTACATGCACCCAAAAAATTACACCTTATATTATTTAATTAAATAAAAAATATTATTTCTCACAAATCCCTAAAAAAACTACATGGCGTGCATATTAATATAAATGGTGTGTACTTTTGTTTTTCTATTTTCTTTATTCCCTCTACCACATTTATTAGACCTTGAATAATGAGTATTTATTTCTTAAATAAATATCACTTCATTAATCAGTAATAAATATATTATTTTTCCCACAATATATTCTATTGAATAACTAGTTTCAAAATAAATGCAATCAGAAATACTTGAATAATTATTAAACCACAATCAGGAATAATCTTTATTCAACTTGTTAAATGAATACTTAACTGTGATACTTGGATACACTTAGTGTGTGACCCTCTAGGCCTCTTTCTCAGTGGAATTAGGCAGAGTCTGCCTGAAGTCCAAGGTTAGCATCTAACAACATACCAAGGTTCCCATAGACAAAGATGGTAACTTCATAATGACGTGTCACCTCCTAAAAATTCTTACCATGTAATCTAATCCCTTTGTCTTGATATATCAAATCAAGATGGTTTCATGCTAGCGTCATCAACCCATGTGATCGATTACTCATTCTTTAACTTCACAGAATCAAACTTTCCCATTCCTCACCATGGACATGGATTTATTCAAGATATATAAATTCCATCAAAGGTCCTAAGATATCAACTTCCATTATATAATATAAGTGAAAAATTCTTTTTCGCATTATCTATTAATGTGATATTACTCGTGACGCACCCAACATATCCTACCTCACTGCGAATAGTGTGTTGTCATAGTTTTCATCAATAAATCTAAGTGTGTGAGTTGTAATACCCATTAATAATAATATTAAAGTCTAAGGACCAATACACACATCCATGGATAGAAACATCCACTATGAAATTTGGATTTTATAGTCGCAGGTCTCGTTTTCATAATGTCCTCCTAGATATTACCAAGGGTGCACACCATGAGAAGGTGCCTAAAAGTTTTATGAGTCGTCACCCCTAATGGAATATATTATTTGTCTCCCTAAAATAACATCATACGGTCATAGAACATATATTCAAGAATAATGTTCTGGCACTTTTGGGTTCTCATCATAGTAGGGATCCGTTATGACCCTTTTGTGAAATAACTATCCTTAGGAAATTATCACATGCACTATCATGAAGAAGAACAATAAAGATGTGATAAGGTATTTATTAATATTCAAAAAAATTAATACAAGTTTATAATAAAGTAAAAAAGTAGTTGGTTCTAGGCCACCAACTCCAACAAACCCCCACTTAGACTAGAGAAAACTACTAACTACCTTTAACCCGCTATCTCTCACATGAAATTCATGATTCTACTGACATAGGCCTTTAATCATGGGGTCCTCCACATTATCTTCTATGGACACTCTACTCACTAAAACATTAATCATTGATAGAAATCCATCAATAAGTGATACTTGCAGAGAATGTGATTTGTTCATTGATGTGACCTTGGTTCTTTTGAAAGATCCACCGCTGTAGGATTATCACAATAAAATGTGATAGGATCTTTACTTCTAGGCACCTTATCAAGATCTTGGAAAAATTTAAGAATCCATATGGCTTCCTTGGATGCATCAGAAGCCGCTATATATATTCTTACTCCACTATAGTGTTAGTGAAAACTGGCTTCTTTGAACTATTCCTGCTCACAGCCCCTCCATTAAGACAGAAAACATATCCTGATTGCGAGTTCAGATCATTCTGATCTATCTGAAAACAAGCATCAACATACCCTCTGATGACAAGATCCTCATCTCATCCATACACCATGAACATATCCCTAGTTCTTCTTATATAATTAAGGATATTCTTAATAGCAGTCCAATGGTGTTATCCTAGATCTACTTGATATCTCCTACCATGCTCAGTGCATAGGAAACATCAAGCCTGATACATAACATGGAATACATGATGGATCCTATAGCCGAATCATATGGAATATTACTCATCCTATCTTTATCCTATTGTGTCTGAGGAAACATTCTCTTAGAAAGATGTAGGTCATCTGACACTGGAACCAATCCCACTGCAAGAAAGTTGACTTATACCAGTAGTTTCAAACTGTTGGGAATGGCCTAAAAATCATTGGTATAAACTATACCAACAGTTGCTCAAACTGTTGGCTAGTTAGTCCTGGGGATAGACATATAACAACGATTATAGTATAACCATTGGTATATAGTTCTGGAATCCACCTTATACCAATAGTTTCAGATAACCATTGGTATCTCTTTATACCAACAGTTGATACCCATTGCAAATTAAGGCATTTCATATCTATTCTAATAGTTTCAAAACTGTTGGAATAACCATTTACCAATGGTTTACATAAAATAGTTGGTATAACTATATACCAATTGTTTTATGTAAACCATTGGTATAAATTTACTGATCACACATATACCAACGTTTTACAACCGTTGGTATAGACTTGGTGTAATTGCAACAATAGGCCAGCCTATCTCCCCCTCTACAACCCCCTATACACCTGGGAATTCAGAATTCATTTCAGAACCCAATTACCCTATGAAATACAGAATTCATAATTAAATTCTCAATTGAATACATACAAGATGAATTATGCATTGAATTCTGAATTATGAATGAATAACACATACAAAAATATAAAATGAATTATGAATTACATATAGAATTCTAAATTATATATAGTGTATTCAATTCAGAATTCATTACATAGAGAATTTAATTATGTATAACACATATAGAATATTTCATACAAAAATGAATTCAGAATATGGGGGTGTCCAAGGGGGTGGGGTCTTACTAAGGGGGTGGGGGTGTCCAGGGGGTGTGGGGGCTGTCCAAGGGGGTGGGGGTGTCTAGGGGGTGGGTGTCCAAGGGGGTGGGGGTGTCCAGGGGGTGGGGGGGCCTTCTAAGGGGGTGGGGTGTCTATGGGTGGGGGGAGGGCTGTCCAGGGGGGTGGTTGTCCAGGGGGTGGGTGTGTCCAGGGGAGTGGGGGCTATCCAAGGGGGTGGGGGTGTACAAGGAGGTGTGGGGGTTGTCCAAGGGGGTGGGGTGTCAATGGGTGGGGGTGTACAGGGGGTGGGGCTATCCAGGGGGTGGGGGCTATCAAAGGGGTTGGGGGTGTCCAGGGGGTGTCTAGGGGGTGTGGTGGTTGTCCATGTGGGTGGGGGTGTTCAGGGGGGTGGGGGTTGTCCAAGGGGGTCAAGGTGTTCAGGGGGTGGGGATGTCTAGGGGCTGGGGGGATATCCAAGGGGGTGGGGGTGTCCAGGGGTGGGGGCTGTCTAGGGGGTGGGGGTTTTCCAAGGTGGTGGGGATGTTTAGGGGGTGTCCAAGGGGTGTGGTGGCTATCCATGGGGTGGGGGTGTCCGAGGGGGGGTGTCCAAGGGGGTGGGGGTGTTCAGTGGGGGTGAGTGGCTATCCAGGGGGTGGGGGGATGTCCAAGGGGGTGGGGGTGTGTGTGTGTGGGGGGGGGGGGGGGGTTGTCCATGGGGGGTGTCCAAGGGGTCGGGGTTTCCAGGTGGTGGGGTGATTTCCAAGGGGGTGGGGGTATTCAGGGGGGTGTGGGGGATGTCCAAGGGGGTGGGGTCCTATCTAAGGGAGTGGGGTGTCCAAGGGGGGTGGGGTTGTCCATGGGGGTGTCTGGGGGACTGTCCAGGGGGGGTCTGGTGGGTGGGGGTGTCCAGTGGGGGTGGGGGCAATCCAGCGGTTGGGGGATGTCTAAGGGGATAGGGGTGTCCAGAGGGGGTTGGTGTCTAGGGGGGTGTCCAGGGTGGGTGGGGGATGTCCATGGGGGGGTGTCCAGGGGGTGGGGGTTTCCAGAGGGTGGGGGTGTCTTATGGGGTGGGGTGTCCAAGGGGGTGGGGGTTGTCCAGGGGGTGGGGGCTATCCATGGGCGATGGGGGTGTCCAGGGGGTGTCAAGGGGGTTGGGGAGGGATGTCAATGGGGGGGGGGTTGTCTAGGGGGTTTCTAAGGGGGTGGGAATGTCCAGGGGGTGGGGGATATCCAAGGGGGTGTGGGTGTGTGTGGGGGGGGGTGAAGGGGGAGGGGGTGTCCAAGGGGTGGGGGTGTCGAGGGGATGGGGGTGTTTAGGGGGTTGGGGTGTCTAGGGGGGTGGGGGGCTATCCATGGTGGGATGTCTAGGGGTGGTGGTGTCCAGGGGGTGGGGGTGTCCAGGGGGTGGGGGTTGTCCATTGGTTTGGGGAGGTTGTCCAAGGGGGTAGGGGGTGTCCATGGGGTGGGGGTGTCTGGGGGGGGGGGATGTTTAGGGGTGGGGGTTATCCAGGGGTGGGGGTATCCAAGGGGTGGGGGTGTCCAGGGGGTGGGGGTGTCTAGGGGTGGGGGGATGTCCAAGGGGGTAGGGGTTCCAGGGGAGGGGTGAATGAGTGACACATAATCAGTTACATCAAATCATCATGTCAAGTTTTATTATTTATAGATAATGAAATAAAGATAATGTGACCTACCTAGTCACACATATATTCAGGCACAAAAAATCATCAAACATCAAATTTCAGTAATATCAGTAAAAAATGTAACTGATCAATCTGTACCTCATCACCATCACTATCATCACCATCATCATCAGCCTCATCCCCATCATCATGGAAACATCATTCGATTTTTTCACCCTGACAACATCATAATTTTCATTAGACACATAATGTGTGCTCATATCTTAGTCTTCTTAGGTTGGAATCCTTTCTTTTTCATGATGAAGAATAAACGAAAACTGGTCATATAACAAATTATCCAATCCAGTCCTCTCATTTGGATCATTAGAAATTTGAGATTTCATTTTATCTCCATTGTGATACCATACATAGTAGTTTTCTTGAAAACCATAATTGGTTATGTGGTAGATGACTTTTTCACCACTCAACCAAGGTTTTCCCACACAATTGTAACATGGGCAGTGTATGAGACCACTATTTGAAGCATTGTGAAATGAAAAATCTAAAAGGATCTCCAAATTGTTTTGAAAATCTCTTGAGATCTGATCGGTTTCATACATCCAACTTCTATCCATTTTATAAAAAAATAGTAATAAGTCATTTCGTTAAAAGAAATTCAATAAGATTGAATTTTCATAGAAAATATATTTAAGTAAATGAGAATTATTCACTTTATATGAAACCATAACTAACACACTACTCTATATGTGAATCATAATATAAAAGACAACAAAATACTATAAGTTAATATAAATCCATGATATTGACTTCAATTATAAATATTATACCATGACAGTTGTTCATATTGAGAGAACATATATAATCTATGGGAGAATTATGAGAGTCATATACATCTTGTGTCAAAGATAAGGAGAGAGTTTGAATCCATGAGCCTTTGAAGGAGAAGAATCCCATTATTCTCAAGTATTCAATGAACTATGTAATAACTTGATCATGTTAGATATGGAGAGTGTTTTGAGGCCAAAAAAATGTTCAATGAAGGTTTTGAATATCTTTGAAGAACTATACATGAGTGTACAAGATTAGGTATACTTGTGGAGCATAATTATTTAGGCTTTGAGTAAATTTTATATCAAAGAAATTTTATATTTTAGTATATTATTTGAGTGATATTCATAATATCTATTCTGAATAAATGGGAAATATAATATGAAAATGCTGGTAAAAAGTTCCTTAGGGATTGAAACATCATGGTCATACATGTGGATCATGATCCAAGAAAGATTAAAAGGAACTAATAGGAGTTTTATGTCATAAGATGAAGGTTCCATGGGGAAAAGAAGCATGATTTCATGTACATGGATATTTCAAATGATGAGATTGAAATTTATTTTCTAAATGGGATAATCTTTCCCCTTTTTAGATATCCATAAAATAAGGGGTTTCTAGTTGATGTATTGAACTATTCTTGGGTTGATACCTTATTATTACAATAATGTGAAGATATATTAATTCAGTTATGTGTGCCTAAATTTGAGGTGACATGTGTTTTGGAATTTTTTCATTTATTATATACAAGAAGACACCATGGACCTGATAGAAAATTATTCAAGATATTACAAAGTGAATTCCTTTTATCAAATATTAAAAACATGTAAAGAAAGTTTTTTAAGTTATTGATGCTAAAAAATGGGAATATTTTTGAAAAGTTAGGAGATTTCATAACACCCAATACACAAAGTCGAAGTATACATTGTGTGGGGGTGTCTAGGGGGTGGGTTCCAAGGGGGTGGGGGGTTGTCCAGGGGGGATGGGGGTGTCCAGGGGGTGGGGGTGTCTAGGGTGGTGGGGGTGTCCAGTGGGGTGGGGGGGCTGTCCAGGTGGGGTGGGGGTTGTCCAAGGGGGTGGGGGTGTCCAGGGGGTGGGGGTGTCCAGGGGGTGGGGTGGTGTCCTGGGGGGTTGTCCCGGGGTGGGGGCTATCCAAGGGGGTGGGGGTGTACAGGGGGTGGCGGTGCCTAGGTGGTGGGGGTGTCCAGCGGGGTGGGGGTGTCCAGGGGGTGGGGGTGTCCAGGGGGGTCCAGGGGTGGAGGCTGTCTAATGGGGTGGGGTGTCCAAGGGGGCGGGGGTGTCCAGGGGGTGGGGGTGTCGAGGGGGTGGGGTGGTGTCCGGGGGGGGGGGGGCTGTCCAGGGGGTGGGGACGATCAAGGGGGTGGGGGTGTCCAGGGGGTGGAGGTGTCTAGGGGTGGGGTGTCCTGGGGGGTTGTCCAAGGGGGAGGTGTGTCCAGGGGGTGGGGGTGGTCCAGGGGGTGGGGGATTGTCCATGGGGGTGGGGGTGTCTAGGGGGTGGGGATTGTCTAGGGGGGAGTGTCTAGGGGGTGGGGTCTGTCCAGGGGGTGGGGATATCCTGTGGGTGGGGGTGTCTAGGGGGTGGGGGTGTCCAGGGGGTGGGGGCTGTCCATGGGGGGTGAGGGGTGTCCAGGGGGTGGGGGTGGGGGTGTCTAAAGGGGTTAGGGGTGTCCAAGGGGGTGGGGGTTCCAAGGGGGTTGGGTGTCCAGGAAGGTGGGGGTGTGTAGGGGGTGGGGGTGTCCAAGGTGGTGGGGGTGGGGGTTTCCAGGGGGTGGGGTGGGGGTGTTCATGGGATACAATACCCATATAATACCTTAAAACTTACCTATACCCAATCCAACAAACATCACAATTCCAATCCATCACCCAACCAATAACCAATTCAACCTCAATAACACTACCCTTCCCATTATTCCTTGAACAAAAACTATAAATACAAAATACAAATCCAATTTTCAACTAAACTAAAGTCCATAGAAACTACCATATCACCACACTAAAAAATGGAAAACCACCTACACCACTACCCCAACCATCCCCAATCCCTTCACATGGACCATCCTTATATCCATTAACCACCTTGAGACCATATGACTAAACAAACCCTTTACCATATTTGAGTGGGGATACATCTCACCAGCACCTCCATTAGTTCATATGGTTCATGAACTCTACATATAATGAGCGGCTATGAAGAATTAAAATAAAGTTGATTCACACAATCAAGACACTTGAAGTGTAGAAAAAAATAGAAAACAAATCAAAGTGTTCGATATACCATGCCATAGACCACACAGACCTCTGGTTTAGGCCAAATCAAAAAACAAAACTAAAAAAATAGATGTAGAACATTAAAACTAAGTTAGAACTTACAAATTTTAATTGTAGGACTAAAATATTGCTTGATTTAAGAAAGACCTATCAGGTGGAAGGAGTTTCACAGCCTAGGGTAAAGAGAGATCTTTGGGAGAGCTTCGTTTTAGGGCTAGAATCACGCAGACGATGGAATTGGATCTACTGTGTATTTGGGGGGAAACTTTCCTAGTGGTTTTATAAAACCTTTGAGAAATGTAATCTTTACCAACAATTTTAAAAAACTATTTGTATACATTATAAAAATTAAATATTTCCCAATGTTTTGAGTAAACCATTGTGAAAGCTTCATTCCAAAAATAGTATACCAACAGTTTCAAAAAATCATTAGGAAGGGTTGCTGTAAAAATAGTATACCAAAGGTTTTTTCAAAAAATTTGCATAAAAGTGTTGGTAAAATATCCATTTCCACTAGTGTCCCCTATTGGATTGTTCCATACTAAATCTCTTTAGTATCTGGTCAATATATGTACCTTAACTTATTCCAAGAAACCTCTTTGATATATCACAAATGATCTTGATCCCTAAAATGTAGGCTTCCTCAGCTAAGTCCTTCATGGATAAATACTTATTCAACTATTCCTTAACTGACTGAAAGACTGGTACATTTTTTCCAAAAATTAAATGTCATCAACATATACTTCTAGGATAACAACCACATTCCCATTAAACCTCTTATAAACACATGGATTACATTAATTTTTAATGAAACCAAATTCATGTATGGCTTCATAAAATCAAATGTTCCATGACCTGGATGATTTATTTAATCCATAAATGGATTTCTATAACTTTCAAACTCATTTAGATTCACCTAGTGTCACAAAACCTTCTGGTTGTGTCATATATACATCTTCCTAAAGGCTCCTATTAATGAATGTTGTTTTGACATCCATTTTCAAAATCTCATAGTCCTGGTAAGATGATATGGAAAGTACGATTCTTATGGATTTAAACATGGAAACTAGCGAAAAGGTTTTATCATAGTCAATTCCTTAATGATGTATGAATCCTTTATCCACTAGCCTTGTTTTGTAGGTGATAAATTGACCTTCCATGTCCATATTTCTCTTGAATATCCATTTTCATTCAACAAGCTTTATATCAACTAGCTCATCGACCAGAACCCATACTTGGTTATGATACATAGAATCCATCTCAGAATTCATAGTTTCTAGGAATTTTTCAGCTTACGAGTTCTCTATTTATTCCTTATTAGAGAGAGGCTCATTATTGTCCAATAATAATGATTCACCATCCTTAGTGACTATGAAACCAAATCTCTCTAGTTCCCTTACCTCTCTTGAGATCCAACGTAGTACTTGTGTTTCTAAAACCTCTTCCATGGGGACCTGTGGATCTTTTTCCAATACCAACTCTTGTGTATCTTGAGCATCAACTTCATCAAAGTCAATCTTTCTCCCACTATACTTTTTAAGGATGTTCTCCCTCTCAATAAAGATGGCTTGTCTAGCGATAATCACTTTCTTGTCTGAAGGGTTATATAAGCAATATCCTTTTTTTTCCTTGGGATATCCTATAAATATATAATTCATAACCGAGGGTGCTAGTTTTTTTCCTGATAATTCCTTAACAAATTCCTCGCATCCCCATAAACATGTGTGAGAAAAAATGGGTTTCTTTCTATTTCATAAGTTGGAGGGAATTCCATTTTCCACCTTAGTTGGTACTCAGTTTAATTTTTATGCTGGAGTTTGTAATCCATATCCCCAAAAGTATAATGGAAGATCTACAGGACTCATCATCAACATCACCATGTCCAACAAGGTGTGTTTACTCCTTTCATTAACACCATTCCACTATGGTGTATAAGGACGAGTGAGTTGAGATAGAATCTCATAATTTTGTAAAAAGGTCAATGAACTCCTGGTTCAGATATTCTCCACCTCGATCCGATCAATGTTTCTTTATATTCTTAACAAGATGATTCTCTACTTCATTCTTGAATTCCTTAAATTTCTCCAAGGACTCTAACTTATACCTCATTAAGTAGATATATCCATAACTACTCAAATCATTAGTTAAAGTAATGAACTAAGAATACCCACCTCTAGTTTCTATTGGAAATAGTCCACACACATCTATGTGTATCAATCCTAGAAGCTCTATGGTCCTTTCACCCTATCCATTGAAATAAATATTGGTCATTTTATTTATAAATAAGCATGACATCTATCAAGTGGTTTTAGCTCAGTAGAGTATAAATAACTATCTTGGCAGAGCTTTGTCAAGTGCTTCTCATTTACATGATAGAGACGGTGATGCCACAACTGGGTGTTGTATGAGTCACGTGAGTTTGTTTCATTTTCAATTTCTAACACTTGGTTTTCATAATTTAATACATACAAACCATTATTTAAATGCACTATACCATAACATACATTGTTCTTATAAAAGAAACAACCCTTATTTACAAACTTGAAAATAAATCCATCCATATCAAAACATGATACAGAAATTATGTTCTTGGTAATTCTAGGTACATAATAACAGTTATGTAAAACAAAAATCATTTCAGTTGGCAATGAGAGATGGTAATCACTAATGGAGAATGCAGCGAACCTCACACCATTGGTATCTCAAAGACATATCTCTCCTCTAGATATTTTTCTAAATCTACTTGATTTCTAAATTTGAATATATATGTGATCCCCACATGTTTTATCTAATACCCAATGTGTATAAATGGATATATTACACTCGATAACAAACATGCCTTTAGTGTCCCCACACTTCTAGGTGTAGTTCCTCTTCTAGTGGCCTGGAATACCACATGAAAAACATACTACCTCCCATTATTTTCCATGCCTCTAGATATTCTTCTTCTTAGAGGGATGGTAATCAGGGGCTTCAAACCATTTATAAATCCTTGGCCCCTTTTCCATGTCCTTCCTCTTCTTATTCACCATAAAGAGTGTGGATTTGTCACGCCCCATGTACTTATCTAACTGGAGAATCAAGGTTAGAAGTTCTGATAGACTATTCTCATTATTTCTCATGTTTTAGTTGACAATAAAGCTAGATAAGGTCTTATTAAGTGATTATAAGATGAGATATATATGTAACTCATATGGGAACTTAAGCCCTAAGATGTCCAAGCATTCAATGTAGCCAATAAGCTTGACTACATGAGGTCTAGCTGGAACAGACTCTCCAAGATTAGTTGTGAACAAAGCATTGGAGATCTCATATCTCTCCTACCTCGCCTTCTCTTGATAAAGATACTTAAGGTGAGACATCATACTATACGCGTCCATGTTTTCATGTTGTTTCAAGAGCTCATTAGACATGGAAAATTGCATGAAACATTGGAAATATATGGAATCATCCAAAATTTTCATATAGAGATATATTTCCCCATCACTGGCCTCTTTTAAAGTCGCAACTGGAATATGCTTCTCCAGCATATACAATTTCATCTTGTGGTGAAGGATGACTCGTAAACACCTCCGCCACTCCTAGAAATTAGTGTCGGTGAGAAGGTTTTTCTTATCAAATATGGTTCAAAATGATATGTTTGAAGTCATTTTTCTTTCCATTTCTAAAAATAAAGATGATAAAATATTTATTACTTTATCATGATAAAACTTAGATAAATAAATAAATCAATAATTATTAGCCTCCCACTATTTTATCAGATTCCAATAGCCCTCACCACTGACTTCAGACTATTCAGTTGCCTAAATATTCTAGTGGAAATGATCAATATTTCCCTTCTCATTACCCCAACCATGGTTGGTCAAGAAAATTGAAGGGTTTTAGGTAAGCATTCCAAATTCCGACTTCATTAACGTGAAAATCCTTGATCCGCTGAGTGGACTCCACAATCCTGAAATCCTTTTATTTTGTATTTCCTCAACCTTTGCCTCTTGGTCACAACAATTTATGTTGTTGCAGAAAAACCTTGATGTGAACCAAGTCAAGTCAAACCAAAACCTTGAATTAGAATTCCCCTATAATTGAAATCACCCCAACTAGGGTTAGTCAAGCACTTTGAACTATGGTTAGATTCTAACCAAGATTATGGAAGGGTATACCGACTTAATATTTCCTTGAGGTATTTTATCCTTATACATAAATTTAAATTTTATTACCTTTCTTACATGCTTTTTAATATTAAGTGAGATATAATTTAGTGATTAACCATGCCTATGATAATATTTATGCATAATCTGGTCTTATTTTAGTTCCATATTGCATGCTTGTTTAATTCATTAATGGTGTGATCGTGACAACACACCCACAATAAATAAACCATGCGACTGAAAAAAATGGCATGATCATGACATTGTTAAATTGGTTATTTTATCTAGAAATTGATAAACTAGCCCAAGACATAGGGGAGAAAACACCTTGAACCTTTTGGGTTTGTGTTTACAGCTTTCCACCTACCCACCTTTGTATCTCCTTAGATTGGTTTCGCCTTGGATCTTAACTTGAGCTGCCTCCACTAGCTTGGGAGCTCCATCCATTACATATACTTTTATCTCACATGAAGGTGAGGGGTAAAATGGGGTTTTACATAAAAGAAACCTTGGGCATGTAGGCCCTACATATTAATGAGGAGAAGGCTCACAGAACAATAAATTTAATTTAAATAAATAAATTAAATGAAACCATCCACATACAAAGGTCCTGGTTTATCTCATGATCACACATGCATGAAATGATATTTAAGCATAAATAAAACTAGAATTCAATTCTATAATCATTATTGTTTAAGATAAATCCTTCTTGAATCAATTAATTATTTTCTTTAATTAATTAATCGTTTTATCTTAAACCCTTTTATGAATTTCCTTGAAATTCTCATCCATCATAATTTTAAACAAATAAATTCATTTAAATTATCTTTGTACGTAACTTTTTCCTTGGAGGGAACCCAGTAAATTATCGTTCATAACTACCCAATGAGTATAAATTAACATTACATAGATTTTAAATTAAACACATATATATAAAACACTTATCACGTGTTGTTCCCCAACTTTACGCCTGCACCGTGGTACACGTCTCAAGGGTTTGTATAATATAATAATAAATTTTAATAAATCTACGTAATTTGGATGATTACAAGACGTGTAGTTCCTACTACATGATTTGTACTATCATTCACCGTCCATACAAAGTACACACTTGGGGATAAAGCATGTAAATGTACTTCATAAATCTTCAGAGTACACGGCGTGTCCAGTGAGCCACATGTCGTGTAGTATCCATGTTACACAGTCTCCAATCAGGAAAGTCGTGTAAGGGTTATAGGGTCTAACCCTAACCTAAAGGGACTACATACCTTTTCTAGTGGTCCATACAGTGTGTAATCCAGAAACCATGTGCCACCTATTCCTGGTCAACACACGGAATCATTAAGACTTAGAAAAACTCCAATCACACGGCCTGGTTTAGCAGACTAGTCCTGATGTATTGAACCTTGAATACACAACATGTACTATCGAATACACACTGTGTGTTCTGTTTTTGTACGACAAGGAACCTTTGGCACCTCCAGATGAGATCCTCTATTTTATTTTAATCAAAATTAAAATAAAATATCATTTTCTTAAGGTGAATGAGAACTGAAAGAGGAGGAATATATCTCAAGATTCAGATTTACAGAACTATTAACTTGAATTAAAACAACTAAATTATTAAATGTGCAAATCCTAAAAAAACTAAATAATTATAATCAATGATATGAATGCTCTGATACCACTTATAGGTTTTGGGTGTAGTGGAAGTTCATGGATGGGAGTACCCAACTTTAATTTTACCATTCATAAAGATCAATCAAAGATCCATCACGATGATAAAATGTTTGATCTTCAGAATAGAACGAAGATAGAAAAGGAAATAGGGAATTCCCAGAAACCATAGAGAGGATCATTATATATTGGTTATAATTAATTTAATTAAAATATAAGAATTACCTTGATTGAATTCTCTCTTCGTTGATGTTTCCAGTCACGATCTAATGTGATCCCTCATTGCGTCGTAGAAGCCAAGTGTAGGCTTCCTTTAGCAGTGATCCACATGTTCTCCACATATCTCTAGACATCATTGAAGTTATATTTGAGTTCTATATTGGAAGAGACATCATTTACGATGTCCACATTAGATAGCCTTTAGAAAGGATTCCAAAGCACTCTCCTTGATCTGGTGGAGGAGGGTCTCTCTCGTAACTTGAGAGCATTCTTGGAGGAAATCAATTCTCTCTTATCTTGAGAGATTTCTGCAGATATGTTGTTCGCAACCACAAATAATGGTTGGGCTTAATGAGAATAATGTAATTGGGATTTATAATATATAGAATAATAAAATTATTTAATAACCCAAAGGCATTTATTCATATTTTTTTTTGAGAAAAAAAAGATATCATTAATGACGAATATCATCAGACGTACAAATGCAAAGCCACGAAGGAAAATTGTCCAGTTAGAGCTGGTTGGCCTTGAAGGGGCCTGATGTTGCCAACTGGTGGGCTGCATTGTTGCCTTCTCTTTTGGAAAAGGAGAAGGTGTAGAATGAAAAGCATTGGTAGAGCGAGAGAATTCTCCAGATGATGAGGCCAAAAGACTGGAGTCTGCCGTTGTTGTGGTTAATGGCATCGATCACGGTGAGGCAGTCAGATTCAATGAAAATATCAACCCACCCAAATTCCAAAGCCATAATCAAAGCTTCCAGGATGGAATTAGCCTCAGCAACAGCAGGTTCCCAAAAGGCATGATGTGATTCATACTTTGCTGTGATGATTTGTCCCAGATGGTTTCGGGCCAGGAGACTGATGGAGATAAGTCCATCCTTGGGGAGAGACGCGTCCACGTTGATCTTAAGATTACCTTCCATTGGGGGGTTACAATGAGGGGGGGGGGAATCAGGCATATGATGTCCATTGTGGTGATTTCATCCCTTGATCCATGAGGTGTCTCGTTCTATCCAGAAATCAAGAGGTTTATGCATGTGGTGGAAAACAAAATCGTTACGCCGGACCCAGATGATCCAGGCCAGGGTGTAGGATGAACTTGCCTTAGCTGCTGAGAGAGAGGAGCACCATTGCACCAGGAGATCGGGGAGGTCAGAAGCCGTATCCAGTGATGCATCTGGGGTCGGGTCCCATTTATTCCAGATTTCCTTAGCTCCTGGGTAGTGAATGATGTCATGCAAGGGGGTCTCTGGGATGTTCGGGCAAAACGGGCAGAAAGCGGCATTGGACATATGTCAGTACGCGAGAAGTCTCATCATTGGTAGGGTGCTCGTGCAGACCTGCCACCAAAAGTGGCATATTTTTTGGGGGACTTTGAGCTTCCAAAGTGATTTCCATGGTCCCTCGTTCCGGTCGGTTGGGTGGTTTCCAAGAGCAAGCTTGTATCTGGATCTCACCGTGTATTCGCCCGATATTTCATTGCTCCAGAAGAGATGGGCAGGGCCTGCGTCAGGGACCGAGGGGATGCTTAGGATAATTCATTGGTCTCTTTCTTTAAACCATTCAAAAATATTATCCACACACCACCCTGCTCCTTGGTCGTAAAGGAGGCTTCTGACAGTGGAATCTTCAAAGCCTGGTTGAGCGTGGGATGTAGCTCGCATACCTCCCGTATCAATTATCCATGGGTCAGACCATATGTTGACAGATGATCCATCCCTAATCCTCCATCCCAGTACCTTTTCCAAGATCTTTCGACCTCCCCAAATGCTTCTCCAAAGGAAGCTAGGATGCAGGCCAAGTGAGGAAACCTAGAAGTCCGTATGGGGAAAGTACTTAGCTCGTAATACCCGCGCACAAAGGGATGATGGACGGTTAATAAGGCGCCATCCTTGCTTGGACAACAGTGTGTCATTAAAGAGAAGAAGATTCTGGAATCCCATCCCTTCCTCAATCTTAAGGATGCAAAGTTTCTCCCAGGCCATCTAGTGGGGTCTATTTCTTCCATCGTTTTCCCCCCACCAGAAGTTGGCAGTACGTGTATGGATCTGGTTGACGATGGCTGTCGGGAGCTTAAATAGGGACATAAAATAGCTTAGGATAGACTGGATGACAGATTTAATGAGGGTCTCTTTACCTACTTTTGAGATTCTTTTAGGGTTCCAGCCTTGAATTTTCTTCTCAATCCTATCCACAAGAGATGCGAAAATTTCTTTTTTGGACCGGCCAATCACCGTGGGTAGCCCGAGATACTTTTGGTGTTTCTCAACCATATGTATACCAACTGCTGCACAGAGTTCATCTCTCTTGGAGCGAGGCACCCCTACATTGAATGAGATTTCTGATTTTCTGTGATTGATTGACTGTCCAGACGCCCTATCGTACTGGTGGATCGGATGGCTGATCGCCTAACATTCAATAATTGTTGGTCTGGACAAGAGGAGGCAGTCATCAGAGAAAAAAAGGTGCGACACTGGTGGGATTACGTGACAGACCTTTTCCCCATGAATATTTTTAGCGAATGCAGCCCTAGAAAAAAGGTTAGAAAAGACATCAGCCACCAAGATGAAGAGAAAAGGGGAGAGGAGATCTCCCTGGCACATGCCACAGGATGGAACAAATCCTCGAGTGAGCTCCCAATTGACCCAGATTCTGAAGGAGACGGTCGAGATGCATTGCATGATCATATCTGTCCACTTAGTGCAGAAACCCATTTTCAACATCACAACTTTGAGGAAGTGTCATTCCACTTTATCATAAGCCTTGGTCATATCCATTTTCTAGTCCATGGTTCCTCTTTTTGCATTGGAGTGTTTTTTCTTAGAGTGAAACACTTCATGGGACACAATTGTGTTATCAGTGATCAACCTCTTGGCCATGAAGGCACTATGGTTTTTCAAGATAATATCAGGCAACCAAGGTCGTAGCCGATTTACAAGGATCTTAGAGAAGATCTTGTATGTGACATTGCATAGGCTGATAGGCCTAAAGTTAGGGGCCACCCGGGGCTTCTTAATTTTGGGAATGAGGAAGAGTATAGTTTCATTGATGGCGGCAATGCTTGTTTTCCCGGACCAGATATTCTTTATCATTTTGTAGATGTCGGGACCGATGATGTGCCAGTATTGCTTAAAGAACAGGGCGTGGAACCCGTCCGGTCTTGGGGCCTTAGTGGGATGAATCTGTTTCAGGGACAAACATATCTCTTCATCCGACACATCTTTCGAAATCTACCGATTGATCTCCTCGGTGATCACTGGTCGGATACATTCTTACACTTCAGCCGAAATTAAAGGAGTTCATGAATTGAAGAGGTTCCGGAAGTAACATGTCAAAGCTTCGTGAATTCCCTTAGTATCAAAGACTTTTCTTCCATCTGATTGTGAGATGCAATTGATAAAAAAATTTCAGCACCTAGCTGATGCTTTATGGTGAAAATAACAGGTATTGGCATCCCCTTCTGAGATGTGGGTATCCCACGCTCGCATAGCCTAGAAGCTTTCCTTCACGCATAGGGTCACGTCCAACTCTCTTTGAGTGGCTCCAATCATGTCAAGAGTGCAACTAGATGGGGGTTTCTTGATTAGGTTGTGAAGTTTCTTTTCGAGGAAAGAACAATGCCTCTTAGGATGACGGAATTTCTTATTTCTCCAAGAACTCAGATCGGATGCGACCTTTTGTAGATTGAGGCCAATATCTTCGTGAGTGATGTTCTAGCTTGATCTTATAACATATTCACATTCCCGGTCCTTTAACCAGAAGCTTTCAAATCTAAAGGGCCTACAAGGTTGTTTGATGCGTTCACCTTGAGTCCAGTCAATAAAAATTGGGCAGTGGTCTGAACAGTTGAGCGTCATGTGGCCGATCTGGAACATGTTGAAGAGATTTAACCAATCTGTTGATCCCAGAAATCTATCAAGTCGCTCGACGATTCTTGTGTCATACGTATTACCTCAGAACCATGTGAAAGGATTACATGTGTATCCCAAATCGACCAGGTCCTCCCTAGTGACCGCATCCTTGAAATTTTCCATCGACGCAGTGTGTCGGACATTTCTGCCTCTTTTTTCCCTATGTAACATAATCTCATTGAAGTCTACACCGAATAGAATAGGTATTAGAAGCTCGTGAAGAAGTTTGCAGAGGAGATCCCAAGATTTCCCCTCCTCATTATGGGCCGACCAGCCATAGAATCCCACAAAGGTCCATGGCGGGGTGTGGTCCGCCTGAACAGTAGCAGCCATGTGGTGCGAGGAGAAAGAAAAGATCCTGACGTCGAGATGATCCTTCCATAGGAGATAGAGTCCCCCAGAGTGGCCTTGTCTAGAGACCGGGAGACAGCCTTGGAAGCCGCATTTTTGAGTAATGCTAGTGGTTTCCATGTTTTCCAAAATGGTTTCGGACAGGAAAACCATATCAGGGCGAATTTGGGCGCAATTGTGTTGGAGCATGAGAACAGTTCGTGGGTTGCCAAGCCCAAAACAGTTCCAGTATAGGACAATCATTGATCTAGGAGGGGATGGGTCTCACCCACCTCCACCTTTCAGTTCTCGGCATCTGTTATTCCACTCGTCATTTTTCCTCTCTTTGGGGAGTTCCCCATTGAATGGCATGTTTCAATTTGTCTTTTCCGATCCCCAACACTTACCAACACCCATTTTACCAGCACTTACTTCACGTTGTACCCTTTTCCAGGTTCGACGGGTGATTGGGCCTGGTGGTTAAGTTCCAGACATTCCATCTTTATACTGTGTTAGGATGTCAACCATGTTAATTTCTAGGTCAGGGTCGGGATCTGGTGGTTCAACGTGCATCTGTATTGACCTCTCACTTTGTTATGCTGGAACTTTTGGTGTGTTCCCTGGCTCTATAAGTGGTGAGGCTGTGTCCTTCAGGGGGGGTGTATACATGATATTAATACTCTGATTGGTTGGGCTCTCTTTAGGGAAATCTTTCAGTCCAAGCCTAATGATCGTTCCCTGTTCGGTTCCCGCCTGACTTGTGTGGGCCACCTTGAGATGTTCACGATCCTTTTGTTTTTTTTCCTCAGGAATGAAGGCATATCTTGTCATTTTGGCTCGGAGCCATGGGCCATAATGGATAATGATATTACCTACTCCATTCCCTTGCTTTGAGCCACACGCTCTTTCTAGATGGCCGAGACGTCCACAGAAGAAGTAGAAAATTGGGAGTTTCTTGAATTCAAATGAGATCCAGTTGTCTGCGTCATCGATTTTCAAAAACATGCCCCTCATCAGTGGATCCGACACTTCAATTCCGGATCTAATTCGAACCTCAGGTCCCCATTGGATAGGGTTCAAGCAGTCCCATTCAATGAATTGTCCAATGATGTCCCCAATTTCTCTCATAACGTGTTCTGTTCGTGCGTAAAGGGGAATTCCTTTAATACGTATCCAGAAAGGGGATCGAGTTAGCTTAATGTTCTGGATATCATACCCCCTATGAATTATTCCATGAGGAGGAGTTTATTATCAAAGGATCACGTTCTACCGCTAAGAATTTTATCTCTATATCTTCTGTTGAAGAACTCGAATACAATGTGATTGTTCCCCGCTTCACGAATGGCCACACCCGCTTCCAATTTCCAAAGGTTCTGTAGAGTGTTTTTAAGTGCCCCCTGGTTGACTGAAATATTTTCCACAAACTTTCCAACCAACAGTAGGGACATGAGTTTTTCGAAGAGTGTATCTTTGTTTCTCCGAGCTTCAATAGTCGCTTTCTCTTTATCCTTCAGGGACATCCTCTTCCAAAGGTTCACAATATCCACCTCCATTGTTCAGTGTACGTGGGATAAGAAAGAGCTCCGAACAGTCCCGGTTATCCGCCCCTCTTGGGTCAGCACGCGAATGTCTGCTACCCCAAAAAACTGGGCCTGACACCCCACTATGCGGCCTCATTCCGCAATGGGGCAGCACGACTAAGGCCTTGGCGAAGAAGAGGATTCGCGGATAGGGCTCCTCAAACCCTTACCACACAGGCACACCGCAAAGAATTACACCTAATATTATTTAATTCTTAGTAAGACCCCATGTCTAATAATAACATTTGACTATTATTATCACTTGTCATGTGCCCAACGAATTACACCAAATATTATTTAATTAAATAAATAATATTATTTCTCATAAATCTCTAGAAAAACTACATGGAATGTATATTAATATACGCAACGTCTACTTTTTTTTCTATTTTCATTATTTCCTCCACCGCATTTATTAGACCTTGAATAATGGAATTTTATTTCTTAAATAAATATCACTGAAATGTTCACTAATAATTATATTATTTCCCCCACAATATATTCTCTCAAATAACCAGTGTCAAAATAAATACGATCGGGAGTCCTTAAATAATTATTAAACCATAATTGGGAATAATCTTTATTCAAATTTTTAAATGAATATTTAACTGAGATAATTGGATACACTTAGTGTGTGACCATCTAGGCCTCTTTATTAGTATAATTAGGCGGAGCCTACCTAAATTACAAGGTTAGCATCTAGAAACATGCCAAGGAACCCATAGAGAAATAATTTAATGCTGCAATAATGTGTCACCTCCTACGAACGCTTACCGTGTAATCTAATTCCTTTGTCTTGATATCTCGAATCAAGGGTTTTTTTTCCAGCGCCATCAAACTATGTGCTCGATTACTCATTCTTTGACTTCACAAAATAAAACTTTCCCATTACCCACCATGACCAAGGATTTACTTAGGAAATATCAATTTCATCAAAGGGCATGGGATATCAACTTTTTTATGGAACAAAAGTTACAAATCCTTTCTTTCATTATCTATTTATGTGATATTACTCATGACGCACCCATCATATTCTACCTCATTATGAACAGTGCATCATTATAGTTTTTGTCAGTACATCTAAGTGCACAAGTTGGAATACCCATTAGTAATAATCATAAATTCTAAGGACCAATACACATGTCTGCAGATATGAACATCCAATGAAACTATGAAATGTGGATTTCCTACTGGCAGGCCTCATTCTCATAATATCTTCCTAGATATTACTAAGAGAGAAAACCTTGAGAAGGGGCCTCAAAGTTTTATGAGTCCTCACCCCTAATTGCCTGTATTATTTTTGTCCCTCAAATAACATCATCCGTCCATAGAACATATATTCAGGAATAGTGTTATGGCACTTCTGGGTTCTTATCATAGTAGGGATCCGCTATAAACCTTTAGTGAAATAGTTATCCTTAGGAAATTATCACATGAATTATCACGTAGAAGAATAATCAAGATGTGATAAGGTATTTATTAATATTCAAATCCATGAATATAAGTTTACAATAAAGTAAAAAGTAGTTGGTTCTTGGCCACCAAATCTAACAATAAGCTCCACAACATTAATGGGTATGTTATTAATTACTTAATGATATATAATGTGTTTTTTTTAAAATTAATTTTCTTTTAATTTAACTATAAACAGTCAAATTCACTTCAAGAAAATGAAGATGAATTAGCAGATCGGGTTTCATGATTTATCTATAGGAGTTTCTTTATGAATCTGTTTAAAAATACTTTTTAATGTTTTTTCATGATATTGTTATTTCAGAAAAATGTTTGAGACATGAAAAGTAATAAATATCATTTCTAACATATTTATATTATTAATATTTTCTCCATGAAATTTTTAACAATTAAGTTAATTTCGAACATAGTAAAATTATATTTTCCTACCAACTTGAAATCTTGGAGTGGATCGGGTGGGTGGGTTTTGGTGTTTCTTGGTCCTTTGAGATTTCTATTTTTGGATGTTGTCTATAAAAACTACTATAGATCCACCCTTTAATAATGCACAAAGAGAGGTTTATCAGTGAGAAAAAGTTCTATTATGATAAGTTCCCTTAAAATAATATGGATTTTATCAATGATAAAAATAGTGCTGATAAAAGACCCCCTTTATCAGTGCTAAATTAGCACTCATAATGGCTGTGTTGCTACAATGTGCTACTAAAATTAAAGCACACTACAGTAGTAAATAGAGAATATAATTGAAATTTCATTTAAATCACAAATACAATAGAAAAAACACTATATCATAGACATTTATATACATTTCGAACATATGAATTTGTACAATTACATTAGTAAGTACAATTTATCACAAACATTAAAAAAACATCAATATTCCATTGTCTTTGGTCCCCAAACCCCTCTCAAAAGAGCCTGATCATGCAACTAGATGTCGAAAAAACCACTCTAGATCAATCAAAAGAGTACACCTATATAAAAAAATTATGTTAGTAATAATACAAAGAAATAAATTTAACATAAATATGAAACAATGCATTAATAAAATGCCTATTTAAACTAAAATTATTCACTTCAAGTCATACTGATCACATCGTGTGTCATTTTGATGTGAGATTGATTCTTATATATCAAAAATTACTTATGAATCATTTGCCTAAAATATTAAGACAATTCAAGCATTTTTTTCTTGATTTTTAGTTAGTGACACATGTTTTGAACTAAAATGTCAATATTAAACTGATAACATACACTTTGAGTCATACCAGACACACCGTGTATTAGATTGAGGTAATAATAATTCTTATAGGATACAAAATGACTCATGGATCATTGTAATAAAGTATAAAAACAATCTGAAAGTGTTTGATCAATTTTGAGAATGTGACATGTGGTTTGAACTAAAATGTCAATTTTAAATAAAAAGACACACATGGAGTTAGATCAGCCACACTGTGAATTAGATTGGTGTTAGATTGATTACTACAAATCAAAAATGACTTAAAGATCATTTTCTTGAAGTATCAAAACAATTATAATGCATTTTCTCAGTTTTGAGTATGTATGTGTCTTTTTTACTAAAATGTCAATTTAATCTGAAAACACCCACTTTGAGTTATACCGGTCACATCATGTGTTGGTTTTATGTGAGACTGATTTATATAAATTAAAAATGACTTATGAATTGTTTTCCTAATTTATTAAGATAATTTGAGTGATTTTTCTCAGTTTTTAGTGAGTGACACAGCTTTGAAACTAAAATGTCAATTTTGAACTCATAACAGACACTTTGATTTATATTGGGAACACCATGTATCAAATTGAGGTTTGGATAATTCTTACATGCTAGAAATGAATTTTGATTGTTTTCATAAAGTATAAAAACAATCCAAATGTTTTTTATTAGTTTCGAGTATGTGATGTGTGTGTTGAACTAAAATGTAAGCTGTAATTAAAAAGACACACTTAGAGTCAATCCGATCACACTATGCATCATATTGACATGCATTTGATTCTTACACATAAAAAATGACTTAAGGATAAGTTTCCTAAAGAAGAAGAAATATGAATGTGTTTTCTCAATTTTGAATGAAAATTAACTTTTTATTATTAAAACACTTTTAGGGGAAAATTGAGAACCCACACAGCTTAACCAGATCATGCACTAAAATAAATATAGAATTATCTAAGAAAATTTTAAGTTGTCTCGAATCATTCTCCCTAAATAATTTCAAGGTAATAGAATCTACCTATGCATCCATATCATCCATTAGGTGGTCTTAAAAATGATACACCTGATAATACCAATATTTCATGTATTACTCTTTGTTGATATTCCCCACATTGAAGCCTCTTATTAGTAGTATAGGGTCTTGCTTATCAATCCAAGAACATTGCTCACTAGTAGTGTCCACTTGTATCATTCTTCCCATATTTTTTTAGCATCCTCTTATGTGGAATTAATCATTAGAAATCCATCCATCATTTCTTCACCCAAATGAAATAGCATCTCTATAATATTCATTGGAACCAAAACTTTCTCTTGATAATGAAAATTGAGGATTTCTTTGAAAGGAACTGCCTCAAAGACTGCAACCTCCACCTAGTTAGAGGAACCGAAAACCTTGGGATTATCTGATATCTCTATGGCTTTGATCCGTTTGGTGTATTTAGTCTCCATTGGAAGGGGAAAATAGGAATAAAATTTCTGACCCTTCTTGTTGCCTCTCTAACCCTTCCTCCTCTGATTAAGGAGATCTTCACCTTAGATATTGCCATTACTATCTCTCGAGAGTTGGAAAGATTGATCATCACTGGATACATCTCCAAGGTCTCCTTGATCCTCATTTGGATAACCTAGAAGGGCTTCTTCCACCTACTATTTTAGCCTACCGGGATCCAGACCCTCAAAGAAGTTGGAAGGATTTAGGATAGGAGATTCCCTTCTTAGACTTGGACCCCTTGCTACATTTGATTCCTCTATAAGCCTCTCAAGATCTTGGGATCCCTTTATTCCTATAAAACCTTTACTTGAATTTACTATATCCACATAAGATGCATCATTTTGTGTCCTTGAACCTCTATCTTCATCCACTATGAACTTTCAACTGTCAGATCTTAGAACTCCTCCATGGGAGTCCCCTTTTGATTTTCTAGGAGAAGAAGCTAGGAATACGTCCGCACAAACCTACTCTATGACTATTAGACCTAGAGGAACACATATATATGAATTGGGATCATCTTGGTCCTTCTTAAACCACTTTAAGATATCATAAACCAATATAATTTCCCCTAAAACTCCTGGTTAATAGTCTTAGAATTTTTTGGATTAATCGAAGTAGCCAATAGACTCTAACCTAACATCCCTTAACCAACACCCAAATATATTGCCTTGCCATTATTTCTTAAAACCTAAATAAGTGGTTGAACATAGTTCTTGGGACATTTTCAATAGACAGGCGTAGAGTGACCCATTTTCCTACATGAAGAGAAAAAATCAACCCATGATTTGAAAACCGCTATCTACTTGTATCAAAATTCTTCTTCCACTACAACCCAAATAGAATCCATAGGTAGTTTTGGTACATCAACTTCCACGAAATTAAAGGATAAAAAAGGTGATAAACTGAGCTAGTCCAACTATAAGATCATAAACATTGATCAAATAGATTCCCAAGCATGCGTATAATCATTGGATTTTGAAAAGGTAAAGGTAAATCAGGTAAACTAACCCAAATATCCATATTATGGATGTTGTGCTTCATATGGAAGTCATAGGATCACAAGAAGAGGTAGAACTAGAAATAATTTCATCTATGATGCGCACTAGACTAGGCCCTGACCATATCATTCTCTGAAGCAAACTGGATCATGATGTGCCTCTTGTCAAGAAAACCTACCATTGCAAGGTTTTGAAATCCCAAAAACTCAAAGATAAACCTATTGAAGGAGTCAAAACAGGGGAAAAACTACTTAAATCATGAAATCAATGTGACATTCATAATAAAAAAGGCTAAGTTGAACTCTAATGTTGAGATCGAAAGCTGTGGAAACCCATTGAACAAACCTGGGACCTTATGGTCGAACGTGATTTGAGGGAAAGCAGAGAAATAGTTGAGGTTCAAGAAAGGGGAGAAGGATAAAGTAGTGGTCTCAAGGGGGGACAGTGGTCCCTCCCCCAACATGGGGGGAGGGACCGGTTCATTGACCATCACCGTCACAGGGGAGGATCCGCAATCACAGAAACCCTCTTCCAAACATAGTCATGTTTTCTCGACTTTGAGTATATCATGTGTCATTTTTTACTGAAATGTTAATTTAAACTAAAAACATTCACTTTGAGTCATACCAATCACATTGTGTGTTATTTTTACATGATAATGATTCCTATAAATTGTTTTACTAATGTATCAATACAATCTGAGAACATTTTCTTGGTTTCTAGTGAGTGCACATTTCGAACTAAAATACTAATTTTAAACTGATAACATACACTTTGAGTCACATCGGACACCCCATGTATTGTATTGAGGTGTGGATGATTCTTACACATAAAAAATGACTTATGTATCTTTTCCCTAAAGTATCAAAACAATAAAAATTAGTTTTATTGATTTTGAGTATGTGATGTGCGTTTTGAACAAAAATGTCAATTTTAAATAAAAATACACACTTAGAGTTATACCTGTCACACATGCATTGGATTGACATCTGGTTGATCCCTAAACATCAAAAATGAAATAAGGATTTTTTTCAAATATATCAAGATAAAATAAATTTTTTTATTGGTTTTTGAGTATGTATCTTGTCTTTTTTACTAAAATGTCAATTTAAACTAAAAACATACACTTTGTGTCATACCGGTCACATCGTGTGTCAGTTTGATAAGAGAATAATTCATATTAGTCACAAAAGACTTATGAATAATTTTACTAAAGTATGAAGACAATCACATAATTTTTTATCAGTTTTTAGTGAGTGACACACATTTTGAACTAAAATGTCAATTTTAAACAGATAACATACAATTTGAGTCATATCAGACACACTATATATTAGATTGAGGTGTGGCTGATTCATATAAATCAAAAATGACTTATGTATTTTTGTGATAAATTATAAAAACAATATGAACGTGTTTTCACTATTTTGAGTATGTGATGTGTATTTTGAACTAAAATGTCAATTTTAAATAAAATGACACACTTTGATTCATACCAGGCACATACAATATTAGATAGACGTATGGTTGAATTCTACATGTCAAAAAAAAATACTTAAGGATAATTTTCATAAATTATCAAATCAATTTGATTGAGTTTTATTGGTTTTTAGCATGTTAAGGGTCTTTTTTACTAAAATGTCAATTTAAATGGGAAACATGCAGTTTGAGTCATACTGGTCACATCATGTGTCAGTTTAATGTGATATTGATTCATTCATGTCACAAATGAATTATTAATCTTTGTAATAAAGTATCAATAAAATATGACGGTGTTTTATCTATTTTCAGTGAGTGACACTTGATTTGAACTAAAATGTAAATTTTAAACTGATAACATACACTTTGAGTTATACCAGGAACATTGTGTATCATATTGAGGTACAGATAATTACTACATGTTAAAAAGAAATTATGGATAATTTTCATAATGTATAAAAATAATCCAAATGTTTTTTATCGGTTTTGAGTATGTGATGTGTGTTTCGAACAAAAATGTTAATTTTAAATAAAATGACACACTTGGAGTCCAACCGGTCACACATTGCATCAAATTGATGTGTGGTTGATTCCAAAATGTCAAAAATGAATTAAGGATCATTTTACAAAAGTATCAAGACAATCCAAATGTGTTTTCCTGGTTTTGAGTATGTCACATATCTTTTTTACTAAAATGTTAATTTAAAATAAAATCAAGTAATTTGAGTCATACCGGTCACATCGTATGTCGGTTTTATGTGAGACTGATTCCTACATCTCAAAAATGACTTATGAATCATTTTCCTAATGCATTAAGACAATTTGAGTTGGTTTTCTCAATTTTCCATGATTGAAACCCATTTTAAACCAAAATGTCAATTTTAAACTGATGACACACATTTTGAGTCACATCGGGTACACCATGTATCAAATTTAGGTGTGCCTAATTCCTAAACATCAAAAATTACTTATGGATCATTTTTCTAAAGTATCAAAAAAATATGAATTTCTTCTCAGTTTTGATCATGTGACATGTTTTTTGAACTAATGTGTAAATTTTAAAATAAAATCACACCCTTTAAGTCATATTGGGAACACCATGTATTGGAATTTTGTGCGACTAATTCCTACACATCTCAACTGATTTATGAATAATTTTCCTAATGTATTGAAACAACATGAATGCGTTTTCTCAATTTTAAGAATTTGACACCTATTTTGAACTAAATTTTCTATTTTAAACTAAAAAATAATCTTTGATTCATACTAGGCATACCATGTATCGGATTAAGGTGTGGTTGATTCCTACACATAACACCATGTCTTTTTATTATATAATTATTTTAACATTTTTGGTTATTTAACAATATTGTTGTTTGATAACCTGGAATGTTGAATGATTTTTAAAATAAAAATAAAATTACATCATCATGAGTGCATCATCCTTGTAGAGTTCAGGATCACAGTGCATGATTACAACATCCTTGTTGAAGATTTCATATATAATTATTTTTTCTCTGATCATTTTGTTCTCTCGATAGAGAAAAAAATATTTAGAGAAAAACAATTATAAATGAAGTCATTTCTTCATCATCCCTGAAAAAATTAATAAAATAACTATCAGATAAAAATGATAAGGAAATTAACTAAGAAATAATAGATATAATGATGATAAAATTAACTACATAAGTAGTAGGAAATCACTTTTTCATGATGTATATATACATTATGAAACCATGTATTCCTCCCATTCATTTCTAAAAAAACTATTTCCTCTTTTAAATATGAGCACTATTGACAATCCTGGTAGTACTGGAAAAATATGAATAAAGGATTAATATATATTTAAAACTAAAATTTAATTATCGTAAAAAATACCACTTTAGAGATTTTGTTTTGTTAATGGAATATGATATCTTTTATAAATTTTAAAATATAATAGCCATAATCTTTTCTATTAGTTTGTTTGGGGTACTACAAAAACATTGATAAAAATAAGTAATTTATTTTAATATATGTGTTGATAGTGAAATATTATTATATATAACCTAATAATTATCCACTTGTATAAGTTTATAGGATTTTTGTTCTCATATACCATCCTCATGTAATGATTTTGATGATATTTAAACACAATATTATCATAAAATAATTTTAATTAAAAATAATATAAAATGTATAACTTTAATTTTATTAGTAAAATGTTTCATGTAGTGTATTTCAGATTGATAAACATCATCATGTGTGGTCATTTTTTTTCGTAATCCATGCATTGGATCCATAAAATAAATCTTTAGAGTATCCAAATATATTACAATGAGTACCAATGGTACCTAATAAAACAAAAAGGAACAAGTAATTAAAGGAATAAAAATATATTTTAGGTGATTAAACTGTAGAGTCTTAACCCTGCATCATGGGTATTAAGAAGAGTCGATCATCTGTAAGTTTTCTTTCAAACATTACATCTAGTTTTTCCAATGTTACTTAATATTCCTTTGGTTCTAATGAGATTTATTTAGGAGTGATATGGGGACTAATGAGTCCAAATTTCATTTCATAGGGTTTTCTATTCAAGTATCATTGATATATACATCTGCAAAAAAATATGAATAGTATTTAACTATAATTAACATAGTAGATTAGCTATTGGATTTTTTTTTTGAAAACACACCTCATGTATACATTTACAACTGAGACTCCTATCCATTCATGCTTGAGGATTTCATTTAAATTCTAAAGACCAAGATAGTCTATAATGGATTCTCCATATATTTTTTATTAAAAATCAATTATCCTTGTATCATCACTTTTTAACGTCATATCCACATAAATCTTTAATGTCAATACATATCTATGTTAAATCAGTGAGTTAAAGGTACTTTTTGAAGATATTTTTGATTGGTTGGTTGATCCTTTAGATTGTTTTGATTTTATTTTATATTTCACCCCGTATATTTCTCTTTTTATAATAATATTCATCAGTTCAATCATTTTTATTAATTGTTATAGGTTTTGTACAAAAAAAATAAATTGGAAAGTAATACCTTCTTATCGACATGTATTTTTACAAGATCAAATAACTATGTTATGAAAGTTACAATAGTAATATAGACCGTATAAACATCCATATCATCAAGTGAAATAGGTAGCTCAACACTCGGCTCATGAGTTATGTGAATCCCCACTCTCACATGGATTATTAGTAATTTTGTGCATTGTAGAATATCTCCTTGGTTATTTTACATTGTACCCCTTGCAATAAGGTGATGGTGGGTGATGATAGATATAAATCAAAATCATTATCACCCTACAGAATATCAGTACATGAAAGGTGTAAATTTCAATTTGATTCACATTTCATAGAAAATGTTATGAAAAAATTGATTTCCTCTTATAAGTAAACCCTTTAACGGGAATGGATCATCTCAAAGATGGTGGGGTTGGGGGTAGGGGATCTTCATATAGTAGTTGTTTTTGTATTGTTTCTTATCTTTTATTACTTCCCATAAAATTTTCTAAAAACTTAGAATACCAATTAATTTTTTCTTCTATAGTAGCTAATCATGCCTGCATCTATTCCATTTCCTTATCTTTACCCCCTATTCATTTCTTTTCTCAAAATATATTCAGGGTGACACTCCAAAACATGCACCTCAGATGCAACCATATTTTTCTAGCCACTTCAAGACCACTAAATATAGCCATTCATTAGGTAAAGTTTATGATCATTCTTGTGTCTAGGTCGAATAAAAATATAGGAAAATAAGTAATCGTTGTTATTTAATACTGATTTAAATAAAATATTATTATGTCATACTTACAGATGATTCCCATACTTTTTTTTGTTTTCATCTATTAGTATCTCATTTTTATTTACATGATGCTCCTTATATAGAACATGACGTGAAATGGAAGTGGATTTGTAATTTGATTCATCAATCTACATATAAACAAAGGAATATAATTATGTTATTGTTTCATGTCACATAAAAGTATTACTATTGATTTTAAATGGATACTATTTTTTCAAATGAATTATACCCAATCCTTGATTTACGATAGGGGTAAGTTCATTTTGGTGCATGATGATTATTTTCATCACTCATTTATAGTTTCATAAATTAATAATTATTAATCAAAGTTATTAATATACAAATTTTCAAGAAATATATTACCAATCAAAATGTACATGAAATGTTTTCTCTTCATGATAACCAATAAATTTATTCCTAATTTGTTATCTTCTCAGGTGTGAATACATATATGGTTGGTTTGGGTTTATTTTATTTTTATAATCTATGATATTATACTTCATAAGAATTGATTTAAATCCTCTATGACCATTTCTAGTTAGCATTAATACAAATTTCATGTGGCAGTCATCTGGTAAAAATGAACTCTGCAAGGGATAATGAAGAGTAAATCAACATTTCATTATTTTTATTTTTTAATAAAATAAATAAATTATATCATAATGTTACCCTAATCACTTCCCATATTAGTGACTTAAGAACTAGAACAACATTGTTCCATGAATCTACCTCAACTAGCATGTGTATTCGAGTGGTTATCCCAATGTGACTACTTAATTTATCCTTATTGGGGTTAACATGCTAGCTATGTGCATTCCCTCAAACCTTGATTTTGATTATTTTGTTTCCCACCTTAATAATGTTGGTAAACATAGTCACACTCTAATGATTTTATTTTTTTGGGATATAGGTTGTTCACTGTCTCCTATTTCCTCAACTTTAACATCATTAATATGTTGTTCCTCTGGATTGGTAGCATAAACATATGCAGAAACTTGTTTCTACTCTTCATTGGGATCATCAACATGTTACGAAACCTATTTTTCCTTTGGATTGGGAGAATAGGAATGTGCAGAAGTCATTATCTTCATAAGTGGTTTAATATTTAATTTATGTTATATAAATGTATAAATAGATAGATAATAGTATGAGGTAACACAATGTATATTACAAAAAATATAACCTGATTATTGAACCTTATTTTCTTAAATATTGAAGGGATTTGACCCCTCTATAGATTATCCAAATCCCCTCATTGTGGTCCCTTCTAATATAAAAGACCCCACCTATATTGGAACCACTATGAAATGATTACGACATCCCATTAAAAGGTTAATCCTTATTTAAATTTACTTATAACACTTCAATGGTTTTAGTTGATAACATAATAATTGAACACTTTCATTTTGAAGGATTTAGAACATAAAATACATGTACTACCTATGATTCCATTATAAATGGTTCATCATTATACCCTTTCTTACTGAATTCCACATTCATGAATCTCAATTCATCTATTTTAACTGCACTTCTATTATTAACCCACTTGCATTAAAAAATCAAAACTTGGAAAGTCATATAATTCAACTCCCATATTTTTTTTGATGATTCTAAAGTATGACATATTCACATAAATTGGATTTGTATCCTTGGTACTAGATACATGAATATCTTTATCCACAAGTATAAATCCACTATTTTTCATGGTACGTCATTCATCATGTTCATTTTCATATAAAATATAACCATTAATTACCCAACCATTATAAGATAATACATACAAACTTGGTCCAGCCAACGAGCCTGTACCCAAGTGGTACAGCCTCCTGCTTGGCATCCAAAAGACCCGGGTTCAAATCTGGGAAGGGATGAATTTTCGGGGTACTGTAGTGGAGCATTGTAGCAGTGGTGGAACTGTAGCGGCGGTAGCACTGTAGCGGCAGAGGAACTATTGCAGGATACTGTAGCAGCGGCGGGTACTGTAGTAGGTACTATAACTGCGCGGGGTACTATAGCAGTACTGTTCACAGAGGGTCCTTTGGGCCAAAAAATGGGCTTTCAAGCCTTGTATTAAGGCCACTTGGCCTTGGGCCTTCAGGCTATGTATTGGGTCTCTCTCTACCCTCTAAAGAGTTATTTTCTTTAACAATAAATTGAGGCTTCGGCCCCAACCTTAAAAAAACATACAAACTTGGTCCTCTTGTTAGCCGTCAAAGTAATTCTGAAATTGAATCTAGATTTTCAGTTGACTCCTTGAAAATATGGTCTCAAAACTATCTTACAAATTGTTTATTATGTGTATTTCATATCCATATTTTATCCCTTGATGTATTAAAATTATTAATAATTACTTTGTGGGTTTTAATATATGGTGAAATCTCTAAATTGTTATAAAAAACATAAATTTGAGCCAGATCCAACTTGGTAATAGTAATTTTGACAACATATATTCTAGAAATTCCTTTACCCACAAGCCACATGATATGACAAGATTTTGGTAGAATAATACTTTTCACATCGAATAGGTAGTCGGTATAGAATTTAATGACTTCCTCAACAACATATCACTCTAGAGTACAACCTTTTGGTTGCCTTTAGTTTTTGACATACCCTTTTAAAATAATCATATACCATTAAATGGGGTATATATATCTATAAGGTATAGGACCATGTAATTTAATCACTTTAACCAAGTGAACCATTATATAAAAAAATGAAAAAAGGAATAAAATATCCAATTTACATAATATGATAGTAATTTCCTTTTCTATAGTTGAAAATTTCACCAGGTCTATAAATTTTTTTGCATATAACATTGAAAATTAAATATATTTTGGCTAATGTATGAATAACATTATTCGAAAAAATGAAACATAAAGCTACATGAATTATATCTTGTATCAAAAAATGATAGTCATGTGATTTAGACCCTTTAACTTTAAATCAGTTATTGACATGATAACTTGATATTTTATAAATACCCCTTTGAAAACATTATATCATTTAAGAAGTTTCAAAAATGATATATCTCTTTCCTGGAAAGAGTGTATTAGCTGGAGGAAGAAAATTCCATCTTTCACCCCTCATTAGAACCAACTCTTCTTATATCCCCATGTTAATCATGTCTAACTTAGCCTTAATTACAACCTTAGTTTTTCTAGGTTAATTTAGTATTGTTTCAATAACACTATCCTATATTTTTTTCCATATTCATAACATAAAGAAAATATAAGACCTAAAAACAGTTCTTTCATGGTAATTAAAAAAACCGATCTCTTTTTCCAATCAGTTTTTATAAGGTTATTCAAATAAGACGTACCAAAATTAGTTCCCATATATTTTACTTTCTCAAAAATTTGATCACCTATTAGTGGATATAGTGTTTTACCTTCTTCTGAACTCCCATATAATGATGTCATCAAAGACCTTTATTTATGTCACTAGGGAAAAAAACTATAATGTCCTAAAAAAATAGTCTTCAATGAATGTTTCAAACTAATTCAATGTGTACCTTTTACCAAAATGGGACACCCATGAGTTACTTTAATGCTACATCCTAAAAATATTCCATAACTAGAAAATTCATTTATCATCCCATACAACATATCTCTTGTAACATCTTATTACCATTCATAATGTATGCCTTTTCCTTTGGTTTTTGGTTTTTGGTTTTTTAATAGACATAAGCATGTTTGTTTTCTTATGGGAGATTACACACCGTGTAAATGTATTACATGTCATGCAATATTTGTTGAGTAGATAAATTAATGCACAACATGAAAGGATGACACATTGTGTAACATTTACATGTTGTGTAATGGTTGAAAACTGTTTTTTAGTAAAAGTTGATGACTTTTTTAGAATATGTGGCCTTCATGATATAAACGACGTGAACCAGGATTACATGTTGTTTAATTATCATGGACAATGGTTTTAATTATGATGCATGGATACTTTTCATTCTATTTAACCTACATCTCTCCCTCTTGCAACCCAGAGTCTTCCCTAGGTGATTTTTTTTCCTCCAAACCATTTTCCTTGGAAGGACGAAGCAGCGTAAACCTTGTTCGATCTCCTCTAGGTAAGTGGATATTGTATCATGTGTTTTATTTAATTATTTCTTCTTACACTCCTTATATTTTTATATATCATCATGTAATGGATAGATCTAAACTTATTTTTCTTGGATCTTACTTTGAGGTTGTGTTTCTAGACCTTTTGTGCCTTCATTCTTCATTGGCAAGTCCCATTGTGGGTTTTTATTTATTGTTCATTGATTAAAGGTAGGTGGTTCCATGATTATATTCCCTATAATTGAAACCTTGAATTATTATATTAAATTGAAATGAGTTTTTTATTTATTTAAAAATGTGTAATTGTGATGATTTTATTTTTGATTTGAAATGGTTATGAAAATTGATAAAAACCCCAAACTCAATGGAATTAAAATTGTGTGGTAGATTTCTAAAAAATTATGGTTTTATTTATAAATAGTTTATAAAAAATGATTTTATGTTGATCTTGAGAAATTTCATTAAATTGGAAAGTGATTTTAATTGGAATGAAATGATGAAAACATATGATTTGGTTTTGAAATGGAAAAAATAATGTTGAAAAATAAAAGTAGGAAATTTTATTTTATACTATTTTAAAATGATTAATTACTAATTTTATTGATTTTTAAAGAATATGTTATCTTGGGTAGTTATTTATATTTGGGAAAAGAATGATAGGGCCTTTCCTCAATAAAAATGGATTTATGATTGTTTTCAACGCTTTCACCGAGGTGCGCACGTTCATCTTGTTCGAGGATGGTGACGCTATTTTTTTCCCCGCATTCCCACTTTCCAAAGGCAGGTGGTATCCATTCTTTGTTTAGGGATGTTTTCTCCTTGATCTAAATGGGATGATGGGATGTCGGTTCTTCCTTCCATGGATTCCTCCTCGGAACTCGTTACCTAGTCTGGGTCTCCCTTAAATATTAAGTCACGGTTCATGAATCTCATTCCCAGTGCCATATCTTTGTGCATGCCGGTTAATTACACTACTTCTGTTAGGACATTACATGGGGTCTTGACATGGTAGCAACATTCGGTCGGAGTACATGACAATATCAGGAATGTCGGGGTATCTCTGGATGCGTGGACGTTGGGGAATCTGTATACTTCCTCAGAAGAGGGCATCTCAAGGGGGAAGAACCCGAGGCATCCCACGTCAGTCATGAGTTATCTTATGCCAGAGGCATGTCTTTGTGGTTTTCCGTAGCTTCCCATGTTTAACACATGGTAAAGCACAAGTTTAATTTCTAGAAGATATGGTTACTCCAAAGGCATGTCTTTCGAGGTTTTCCTCAGTCATCTCATGTTTAAAATGAGGTAGGACACGAGTTTAATGTCTTTTAGAGACGGTTACGCCAAAGGCATGTCTTCTGAGGTTTTCCTCAGGCATCTCATGTTTAACACGAGGTAGGCCGTGAGTTTAATGTCTTGCTGAGATGGTTACACCAAAGGCATGTCTTATGAGGTTTTCCTAAGGCATATCATGTTTAACATGAGGTAGGTCGTGAGTTTAATGTCTTTCGAAGATGGTTACACCAAAGTCATGTCTTCTGAGGTTTTCCTTAGGCATATCATGTTTAACACGAGGTAGGATATGAGTTTAACATCATGTAGAGATGGTTATGCCAAAGGTGTGTCTTCCGAGGTTTTCCTCAGGCATCTCATGTTTAACATGAGGTAGGCCGCGAATTTAATGTCTTGCGAAGATGGTTATGCCAAAGGCATGTCTTCCAAGGTTTTCCTCATGCATATCATGTTTAACACGAGGTAGGCCGCAAGTTTAACGTCTTGTGGAGACAGAATGAGGGTGATCAGAACATCCCATAGAGAGGGATCAGATTGGTACATCCCTAGGAGGGAACACATGGAAGGTTCATTAGGTGGATGGATCAGAACACTCAATAAGAGTATACCCAAGATGGTGTGTCCCATAAAGGTAAGATGTCACACCGTGAAGGATGATCTGGACACCACTGAGGGCGGATCATGGAGTGTGTACCCTAGAATAGGGGAACACTAAGGTTTACCATTGGCTAGGTTGAACCTCGTGGAGGTTTCCTATGTACCCTATATAGACTACAAGGACCAAAACCCACGTAGTTCGAAGGGGTAATGAATCGGGGTGTACAGAAAGTACAACAACCCAGATACATGTTGGGGCTTATGCATTGATAGCATCCCATCAAAAGAGGGATACTCTTGGGTGGATGTTTATGGATTGAGTGGGGCTTATGCATGGTTAGTTGCCCTTGTTCCGCAAGGAGTGTCGCTGGGATGAATGGCATGATCTCGTCGGGATGTGGTGGCCCAGGTAAGAATCGTGATGGATGATGAATAATTTAATGAAGTGGAGGGGGAATGAGATGGATTCATCATGAAGGTGACGGTAGTGTTGGGATTGATCCTTGAAGAGACTTCCTACATATCCCTATGGAATGGAATCAAAGGCCTTGTAGTTTGGTGGGACGACAGGACACCTGAGGAGGTGGCCCGTGAGAATGGACGCATGGATGGGATCTAGAGGAAATGGAACCTCAAGGTTGGGGCATGATCTTTCTGGAACACATGGGATCAAGGGATATATCAAGATGATACATGGATGATGGGCTTGAACCTCATGGAGGCTTCCTACGTATCCTCGTGGCAGGGAATCAAAGTTTTTTTAGTTCATATGATGACGTATTACCGTCGATTGGGGACTTCAACAGCTTACCGCCGAATGAGGTTGACAATGGATTAATGCTGAATGGGGTCAACAACAGCTTACCACTAGATGATATTGACAATGTCTTACCACTGGATAGGGGATTGACAATGGATTACCACTGTATAGGGGACAGTTTAGTGTCATGTGGGACAAAAGGGAATACAGTTTAACGTCAGGGAGGACAGGGTTGGACCGACATGAAGGGGGTCAGAACCAATGGATAGTGGTCTTGAACCTCAGGGAGTCTTCCTACGTACCTTGCCTTGGAAAGGATCAAAGACCATGTAGTTAAGGTAGAGTGTTTGGTGAACTGATGTAGAGATATTCAGGACCAATGGGTGGTGGGCTTGAACCTCAGGAAGGCTTCCTAAGTACCTCGTCTTGGCAAGGATCAAAGACCACATAGTTAAGGAGAAGTGGGTGTTGATGTGAAGATGGTCAGAACAAATGAGTGTTGGGATTGAACCTCAAGGAGGTTTCCTACATACCTTGCCTTGGTAAGGATCAAAGACCACGTAGTTTAGGAGGAGTGGGTGCCGACATGAAGGGGGTGGTAACCAATGGATGGTGTTGGGATTGAGCCTTAGTGAGGATTCCTACGTACCATTCCTTATCAAGGATCAAAGTCCACATAGTTCAGGCGGGTGTTTGGGGCTTACACTCTAGGCTGCCCAGATTGGATGTCATGGTCGATGCTTACTACTCTAAGCCCACGTGAGTTGTGCTCGGTGTGAGAAACAAGATGCGGAAAGGACCTGATGATCACAACGCAAAGGTGCCTCTATGAAGGGTGGTAAATGAGGCTTATGCAAGGAAAGATGCACAGGTGCCACTAAGGAGTGGCAATGGTGGATGGGGCTTACGCAAGGAAGATGCCTGGGTACTGCTATGGAGTAGCAATGGTGGATGGGGCTTACACAAGGAAGATGTTGGGGTGCCGCTATGGAGAGACAATGGTGGATGGGGCTTACGCAAGGAAGCTTCTCGAGTGTCGCTATGGAGTGGAAATGGTGAATGATGGAATATGCAATGAAGCCACCCGGGTGCCGCTATGGAGCAACAATGGTGGATGGGGATTACGCAAGGAAGCTACCCGGGTGCCGCTATGGAGTGGAAATGGTGAATGGGGCTTATGTAAGGAAGATGCCTGGGGTGCCGTTATGGAGTGGCAATGGTGAATGGCGCTTATGCAAGGAAGCTGTCCAGGTGCCGCTATGGAGTGGCAATGGTGAATGGGGTTTATGCAAGGAAGATGCCCGTATGCTGCTACGGAGCAGCAATGGTGACTGGGGCTTGTGCAGGGAAGCTTCCTGTAATTTCTTCCTCATGTATGGCCATGAGGGCATCCTAACCCACTATTGGCATCTCATTCTTGGAGAATAAGGCATATCTTATTTGGAGAAATAGGAATTCTATGTTTGGGACATAGGGTGAACTACAATTTATAGTCATGTAGAGAGGACTGTTGGCATCTCATGCTTGGAGCATAAGGCATCTCTTGTTTGGAGTATGAGGAATCCTATGTTTGGGACATTGGTTGAACTATAGTTTATAGTCATGTAGAGAGGACTGTTGGCATCTCTTTCTTGGAACATAAGGAGTCTATTTTTTGGAGCAAGAGGCATCCTATTTTTGGGACATAGGGTACACTACAGTTTATAGTCATATAGAGAGGACTATTAGGCATAAGGTGCCTATAAATGGTTGGTTTTGGGACTTACGCAAGGGCGGCCCTTTCTAGTTCAACCTAGCATAGGAGTCAGGTGATGGGGTTCAGATGAGTTGCTTGAGGAATGGTTCAAGTCAAGGTACTCAGGGGGTTGATGAAGAGAATCTCAACTCACGACATTGGAAACAGACCAAGAGGAATATGCTGACTCAAGGTGTTTCATGGTGTGCGGAGGATTATCTCAAATCATGGTATCCTATGGGTGGAAAGCAGTTGCGCATAAGGGCACAATGGAAATTTACGACATCCCGGCCTGAAAATTTTGTGGTGTGACTCTCCATTTTTTCATGGGGGGTTAGTGACAGTAGAGAAGAGATTGTTCCAAAGGGCCAGGACCGCAGGTCGGCACTGACCCCGAGCGGGTGGGGGGGCAGGGGCATAGCCCCCGATGTATGGACCAGAGGGCACAAGCCTGGGCACTGTTGCACGTAAGATGACCTATGTACAGGATGGGTTGCGCGCAAGATTGGACTGGGAAAAAAAGGTCTTTGTGCAAGATGGAAGGATTGCATGCAATATGGAAGGGTTGTGTGCAAGAGGGTAGAGTTTCACACAAAAGGGGAAAGTTGTACTCAAGATAGAAGGGATGCGGCATATATGCATGCAAGATTCAGCACCTTGGTACTGTTGCACACAAGATTGAAGTCTTGGTGAAAGTTTTGGAGTCTTTCACGCAAGCACAGAATCTTGCACGCACATGACATCGCAGAAAATATGCCAGGTGAGGATCAAATCACTATGGGCCCATGGAAAGCGGACCCATATGGGACTTGTTATATAAGATCTCACATGGAGGATTCCATTATTCCATGTGGGTGCGGAAGAGGTGGTCTTACTGCATCAGAGCGGTGGCTGACCGCCAGATAGCTCCCCCTGAGAGGTGGGGCTACCCTTGTATTTATCGGCGAACTCGGGAGTAGTTGCGTGGAAGATTTCGGACGTGGAAGTGATCTTACGCGCACCCTGGGGTGGGTGTGCACACGAAGGGGTGTTTAACGTCACCTTGGGAATGTAAGAATCTTGTGCGTGAATTCTCATCTTTCGTGCACCTTGTGGAGGGTGTGCGCGCAAATGAGTGTTTGATGTCGCCTTGGGCGTGAAAGAATCTTGTGTGCGGATTCTCATCTTGCACGCACCTTGCGGCGGGTGTGCGCGCAAAGGTGAATTTGACGTCACCTTAAGCACGAAAGAATATTTCACATGGATTCTAATCTTACGTGCACCTCTCAAAACTTTTGCGCACCTTCCTTGGATGTTGTTCGGTTGGCCTGGGTGGAAGATGACCTCTCATTGGTCATATAAAAGGTTTTCGCGACATGTTACACGCAACGTTTTACTGTTGTGTGCAAGATTCCATTATTTCATGCAAAACATCCATTCTTTCACACAATATTTCACTTCTTATGTGCAAAAACATCATTCTTACATGCAATATTTCACTTCTTACACGCAAAACCGTACTTTTCCCCAAAATCGTCCCAGGTGTCCATTTCTAGCCGCCGGACTTCGAACGGCCATAACTTTTGATCCATAACTTCGTTCATGATCCAAGACTAGTCAAATCGAAGCTTGCGGAATGAGGAATGATTTGGGATCATGTATGGAAGCATTATTTGAATTAAATGGACTCGTTTTTTGGTTCCAACATTGATGAAAACTATTACTAAAACAAATTTAGCATGACTGTCCGTAATGGGTTCCCCCATTAGGATGTATAATTACCATGATGGGTTACCCTCTTAGGGTGTATTTTTGTTTACACACATGACTATATTCGAGATCACTATGAGATGTTTGAGGATACTATTACCTTATAAACTAACTTACCATAGGGATTTTGTACATGGTGTTTTCTATATTATGAGTTATTTGACTCAATATACATATCATTTATTATTGAAATATTTTATTCATGCCAATTGATTTATATAAAATGTTTATTTAATCCTATTTGAATGTTTTTTTGATATATATTCCATATTTTTTAAATGAAATCATGTTTTGTATTTAAATATGAAAATTGAAATGTCATTCATTGTCTTATTTAAATCGATTTCATTAATGATAAATTTTTATGGTATTGATTATGGAACACTTGGTCAGACCTAGTGGTAGTTATAGTTCACACACTACCTTTATATTTTGGAGTTTTTAGATTTTATTATTCCAAGTCTTAGAAAAGGGAAAGTGCCACTTGGAGGTAGTGGTTGTTCTTGATCCTTTAGACCATGGGTTGTAACTGATGTTTGGATTTCTACTTAGTACTTTGATGATGTACTGCTTTGAGTTTTTTATACCTATTTGATTTAAGGTACTTTCTCTTTTTGAAGTATTGAGAATGTTGACTTGTAATCTTTTATCTTATGCTTTTTTAGTGTCAAATTTGTACCATCTTTTATCTTATATGATGATGGGTGCTAGTCGCCAACCCATGGGGATCGGGAATACCTTTTGAGATATGTTAGATCCGGCTTGGGTATCAGGGTACCAAGGTATCCAAGATGGTTTATGAAAATGTGGTATTAGAGGTTCAGGTTTAATATCTTTCCATGATGTCGGTATGTATTTTGGGATATCTTTTTGAGACTTATGAGGTTGCTATGAGTGAGTTATTGGATAGTTCTCATCATAATGATCCTTAAGTAACCATGAGTGGTTTGGGAAATGAATCTTTAGGAATAATTTTTTCTTATTCTTTTATTTTCCATGATTTTGATTTTGATAGGTTGAAATCCAAATCTTGATAGCTTATCTAATGGGATTAATTTCCCCATTTCTCTTGTTTTAGTTGTTTATTTGAGTAATCTTCTGATGTTTCAATGTTGTTTACTGATGTTGTGCAACATCATTCCTCTGAGAATATGTTTTAATCGGCTCCAAGAGGAAGATGATGGTGAATCGCAATGAGAATACCCTCATGTGGACCAGAATCATTTTGAGATTAATATGTGTGTTTTCCAAGATCTAAGACAGGAACCTACACCCATTCCCATTCAAGCTTCTGTTGTGGAACCTCAAAGAGATGAATCTTGGAATCATGATAAGGAGTTTTTTCACCAGAATCCACTAGTGTTCCAAGGATATAATGATCCTCAAGAGGATGAGGATTGGTTTAGAAAGGATCTTCTATCTGATTTCTTGGAAATTCTTGATTCGATTAAGGTTAAATGTTTCACCATTAATCTAGAGGGACCTAGTAGGAGATGGTAGAAATCGATGGTGATGAAAAAGAATCATAAGGTTTTAGAGTATAATGACTTCAAGGTTATTTTCACTGATTAGTTCCATCCAAATTCTAGGGTGCTAGATAAGGCTATGGAGTTTTTCAAACTCGAATAGGCTGATAGTACTGTGATAGAGTATATGAACCAATTTTACAAGATTGTTAATTTTTCACCTGATATTGTACTGAATGAGAATATGATTAATCAATGGTTTGAGATGGTTATTCAACCATATATTTATTCTTAAGTGTTCTTACTAAATCTTTATTCTTATTCTGACATGTTGGATAGGGTGTCAATGGTTGATCATGACCAAGCTAGTAATTCAGGGTTGATGGGAGTTCCTTTTTCTCCCAATGGAATTTTTGTGAGTTCTTTTAAAGGGAATAGTAATTGTGTTGAGTATCATAGTGTTTATAAAAAGTAGGAATACTCTAGAACTCCAAGAGTGCCTAGAAGAGTCCCTTTGTATTGTTTCTATGGTGGAAATCCTGGGCATTCGATACATGTTTGTACCGAGGCATCCAATATCTGCAGTTCTTAAGGTCATTCTGGTTACCTATATAAATTATTCCATTTATTTTATACTTTTTGTAGTGTAATAGGCTCATCATCACCTAAAATTATTGTGTTGCAATAAAATGCTTTACAAATAAAGGGGTTTTGTCCATAGAAATCCAGAACAAATCTTTTTCATATAATGGAAGTTCCTATAGAAAGATAATACAAGTCCAGTGATTGTGATTGGTATCATAACTATAGCTTCATCTTTAGCGAATTATTAATTTGATATTTGTTCATCTCAATTTTTATATTTAATCATATTGTGAACTTGTTAAATATTTCTATGGGGCTTTTGTCTTATTTGATGTATATTAGTACACCCCTTAGAACGAAGAGATAGAAGGGTCTAAGTTGTCATGTTCATGTATTAGCTTTATCTAAGATAGATCTTACATGATATTTTTTGGTTCTTGACATTAAAACTATTGATGTTATTTTTAGGATGGATTTAATTATTGCTAAAAAGGCCCAAATTGACTGTTATCTTATATGGGTCTCCTTAATTGTGCTCAATGGGGTGAGTTGTATGCTTTCGGGATAATGGGCCCTAAGTTCAAGTAGAGTTGAGCCTTCTTTTTTAGAGTAGGGGAAAGTAATATCGGTGTTTTATTTTGATCTGAAGTGGGAATATTTGAGTGATGATATCCCTCTTGTTTTCATCAAGTTTTTTAATTTATTTCCTTCTTGTTTATATGTCTTTCCATCGATAAGATATGTGGAGTTTTCTATTGATTTAGTGTTTAGTACGCAACCAGTGTCTATTCCTACTTACTACATGAACCCAAATGAAATGAAATAATTGAAAACTCAGTTGGATGATCTGTTAGATAAAGTATTTTTATGGCCAAGTGTGTCACCTTGGGTGGTTCCTATTCTCTTTTCGAACAAAGTTAATGGAACACTTTTCCTATGTGTTGATTATCACAAACACGATTGAGTTATGGTGAAGAAAAAGTATCCATTACCCTGGATTGATGATCTGTTTGAATAGTTAAAAGGGGGGAAATGGTTCTCAAAGTTTGAACATTGATTTAGGTGTCACCAATTGAGAATAAAATAATATTACATTTAGAAAACCACCTTCCAAAGTAGGTATAGAAATTATGAGTATATTGTTATGTAATTTGGTCTAACCAATTATCCTACAATTTTTATGGATTTGATGGATAATATCTTCCATGATTATCTTGATATATTCATGGTGGTCTTTTTTGGATGAAATCCTAGTTTACTCTATGTACGAGGAGGATCATGTACGTCATCTGAGAACAGTTCTATAATTTTTGAAAAATTACTGACTCTATGAAAATATATCTAAATGTGATTACTGGATTCAATAGGTGAAGTTATTTGGACATGTGGTCTTAGAATATGACATCTTAGTTGACCTTGAAAAGGTAAAATCTATTGTGACATGGGAACAACCAAAAAAGGTTTTCGAGAATTGGATCTTCTTGGGTTTAGCAGGTCGTTATCTCCATTTCATAAATACTTTATAAAGGTTGGATTCTCTAATTATCTCTCTCACTCAGAAGGGAGTGAAGTTTTCTTAGGATGAGAAATTTTAGAGTTATTTTGTAGATTTGAAATGTCTTTTGACTTTTGTTCTGGTTTTGACTCTTCAAGAGGTCATCCAGGCTATGTGGTCTTCTATGACATGTCAGGTTTGGTTTTGTGTTGTGTTCTTATATAGGGTGATCATGTGGTATCCTATGACACTCAAAATCTTAGTCCACATGAGAAAAAGTATCTAACCTATGAACTAGAACTTGTAGCTGTGATGCATGCACTTAAGAGTTGGTGACATTACCTTTTTAGAGAAAGTTTTACTGTTTATTCTGACAAAAAAATCTAGGGTTATATCTTCTCTCAATAATATTTGAACCTTCGGTGGAGGTTTTGGGTGGAGTACCTCCAATATTTTGATTTTGACATTGCCTATACCCCAGAGAAAGGTAATTTAATTTCTAATGCATTGATAATGAAGCTTATGAACCATTCCATGAAGGAATCATCAGAAGAGTTCAATTTTATGCACTTTTTTCAAAGTATCATTTAGGATTCCAAGAGAAAAATGAGGTTTTCTTAGAAAGTGACCAGTTGGCCTCATCTCTTATCAAGATGATTATTCATGAAAAACATCTTGATGATGAATTACATATCACTATGATATATATTTATAGTGGGGAGACTATTGTTGAGTGTTCGTTTCCATGGAGGGTATCTTATGTTTCTAGCATCGGTATGTTGTACCTTTTCTAGTGAGAAGAGTTTTAATGAGCTATTCCCATAATTCTCAATGGGTTGTGCACCCAGGAACCAAAAATATGTTTTATGACATGTGGCGATGATTTTTGTGGTTAGGAATGATATGGGGCAGTTCTAACTTTGTTTCTTATTATTATACCTACTAAAAATTCAAGTCCAACCAATAGATACCTTAAAGTTTTCTTCAACCACTCCGAGTTTCAACTTGAAAGTGGGATGATATTTCTATGGAATTTTTGGTTGGGTTGCAGAATACTCCCAAAAAGAAGAACACGATATGGGTTGTGATAAATTGGATGATCTAATCATTTCACATTATACTCATCCATGATACAACCAAAGTTAAAGACTTGAGAAATATCTATGTGAAAGATATTTTTCATTTTCACAAACTTCCATATGGTATAGTCTCTGATAGAGATATCCATTTTACTTCTAATTTTTTTCAAGGAATTCGTGAGGTGACGGAATCTCAAGTTATTTTGAGTAAGTAATTTCATCCATAGATGGATGTCCATACAGATAGGGCTATACATATTTTTGTGGACATACTACATGTATGTATTCTTGAATTTGGTGGAGCTTGGTATGACTATTTGATACTAGTTGAGTTTTCTTATAATAATAGTTACCAGTCCTTAATCAGAATGGATCCTTTTGAGCCCTTGTATGAAAGGCTGTGTAAATATCTATTATGTTGGTTGGATATTAGAGAAACTTCCTTAGTTATACTGAGTTTGGTCCAAGAGACAATGGTGAAGATTCAGTTTATTTGTTAGATAATTTTGATGGATTATAACTAGTATAAATCATATGATGATCATCATCATACACTATTGGATTTCTTAGTTGGTGATTAGGTGTTCTTGAGAGTATCAAATTGGTTGGGTCATCAAAATCTTAGGAGGTAGGGGATGTTTTATCCTCATTTTTTGGGACCTTTTGAGGTTGTTGATAAGGTGGGGAAAATGGATTACCATTTATCACTTCCACCCCAGGTGATGTTGATACATAATGTGTTTCATGTATCTTAGATATGGAAATATATTTTTGATCTATATTTTGTTTTGAGATTGATTGATCTTGATATTGATCCTTATTTATCAAGGATTGACCATCCAATCAAGATAGTGGATTCAGAGACAAAGGTACTTCGTGTGTTGTGGTAGCATGGTTTTGATTCTCATGTGACGTGGGAGCGTGAGGCACTGGTGAGATATTAGTGGACTAATCTATTTAGTATGGAAACTTATTGATATGATTTATAAGGATATTTAGTTTTTATAGTGGGGAGTTTTTAAAATCCCATTACCTTTTATTAGGTATTCCTTGTCCTTTGGTTTTTAGTTTTTAGTTTTCTAGTAGAAAGTGGTCTATTTTTTGTCTGTTGGGTGATTAGATACCCTGTAAAGGTATTACATTCCATGTAATGTTCTCTGGGAAGATAATTTGAAACTAGTACAAAAAATTAAAGTATGAAATATTGTGTAACATTTACACATTGTGTAATTGTTGAAAATAGGTTTTTAATAAAAGGTGATTCCTTTTTCAGTGTATGGAGCCTTCATGAATTACACAACAAGAACCAGGATTACATGTCATGTAATTCTCATGGAATAAATTTTTAAGTGTGTTGTATAGCTATTTTTCATTCTATTTGACCTGTATCCCTCCATCTTATAGCCCAAAGTCGTGCCTAGTTAATTTTATCTCATCTAACCCCTTTTCTTTAGTAGGTAGATGTGGTGTAAACCTCATTTGATTTACTCCAAGTAAGTGGATATATGCTTGTGTGTGTTTTTTTCATTCTCTCTTACTCTCCTCCTTATAGTTTGATATATGATCACGTAATGGATATATATAAACTCCATTTGGTTGGATCTTTCTTCTAGGATGTGTTCCTAAACCTTACACACCTTCATTTTCCATTAGCAAGCCCCATTGCAGATGTTGATTTCTTGATCATTGATTAAAGGCAGGTTCTTCCATGATTATTTTCCCAATACCATAACAATTACTCATTAATTCTATCAATTTAAATAATACAAGGAATGCAATTTCAATTTGCATATTTAAATCCAACACCTTCATTTTTCATTGGCAAGCACCATTGCAGATGTTGATTTCTTGATCAGGGTACCAGGTTATCTGAGCTAGTTCATGATAGTTCTGAACGTGAAATCTTAATTTCTATAAACATTATACAATGTAACACCTAAATCCCATAGTAATTTTAAATCCTTGATCAATGGAGCCAAATAAACATCAATATTATTACCCTGTTGTTTTGTGTTGATATAAGTAGAGATAATGTAATGTATTTTAACTTCATGCATAACTATGGTGGAAAGTTATAATTTAGAAACACAACTGGCCATGTAATGTGAATGATACTTTGAAAACAAAAAGGATTCACTCAATCTATAGATAGCATAAAAAGAAGGTTTCTTATCTCATTTCCAAATTCATGATACTCATGATCATTTTTCTTCTATTTAGGAGATTCTTTCCAATGATAAAGTTTCCCGTATTTATTTCATTCATATACATTCCACATTAATTAACTTACAGTCTTCTCATTTCTATATAGGTGCCTAAACCTTAGAATGATTTGAAATTACCATAAAAATTTTGAAGGAAATGATTCATCTTTATTGTATCAAGACACACCCCACTTTGGGAATTTTTTAAGTGATTCATGGTCCTTAGGAAATAGTATATAGTCATTTGTACATACATGTATTCTTTTAGATATCATACCCATTGAATGTATCCTTCTTTTAACATCATATGTTCGGAAAGGAAGATCATTATCTTCTAGGATAATATCATTCAAGAGATTAAGTAGTTCAGTAAAGATAGAATCACTCCATTAATTGCTATATTTTGCATTATATAGCTTGAGTATGGTTGACAGTGCTATATAGTTAGTACAACCAGTATAAAATTGTGTCTTGGCATGACTCTTTAACTTCTAAATTTTTTGTGGACAATCATGAAGTTAATCTTCAACCATAATTTTAATTTACTCAATACGATCTTCATCATCATTAACACCTATAATCATATCCCTGATACAAACTTTTTAATCATATCAGATTATCCATAAAGCATAGTGTTATCCCAGTCACTAGCTACGTTAATTTTTTCCCCATGTTTAGTATAACAATTATAAATTTGATCTACTTCTTACCATATCAGGTTTTCTTCCAACTCTGCTAGACAACTTAGTCTTTAATAACAAAAGCGTAAACACATAAAAAGGATTTGAGAAGGGTCATATGCAGGATCTTTTACAAACCTTAGAAAATATTTCACCCCATTCTCATACTATTTTTTATACGATTGACATCCATCCATTTTTGAATCATATCCATCCTATTTGATTCACTAATATTAATGTTTAACAAAATAAATAAATAAATAAAATATGAACTTATAACCCAAAAAAGTTCATTATCAAAGAATCATTTAAATTATATGAATTCATTGTTCTAAGATAATCAGAGCTGAATGATTCATATTGAGATTTTTTATAGTGGTGGGAATCATTGAAGGAAAGGAATGTGTGATATTTGTAAAGTTACAAATAATATAATTAAATTATCATCTATTTTAAAATATAGAGATCAAGGAATATTTCTGTAACTTTACTAGGTAGGATTACAAAAAGAGGGGGAGTTGATTTTTATTCATTTATTTACTTGGTATGTGGTGGTTCAGGTGGTGTTTCAGTGACAAGATTCTTAGGGTCCAAAGTTGATCATTTTTAGATGATGAAAATGTTGACAGGGCCTAATCATATGGTCTTGATAACCAAACATTTGAAAAAACACTTGAATTTAATTAGGGTTTGAAGAATAAAATTGTGGGTATATCTTAATGGGACGAATTGATATATTCAATTAGAAAAGAAGATCAAAATGATGAGTTAAATAAATCTAATGGTGATCAAAATGAATGAAAGTGGGTCCAATAGAAAGAATACAATGCAAAGAAAGATCCACAAATCAACAATTTATGTTAAATGACACAGTTGTTTTTTTAAAATAAATTGGATGCAAGAGAATAATAGAGGTTTAATAAAATAAAATATGAATAGGGGTAATATAGGAAATTTGAAAATATAGCATTGTTTCATATGTTTCCTTCCAAATCACCCCAATTTTGGGGTGATTTGAAATCTTCAATTGGGGTGAAACCAATTTCTCTTTGTTTATACCCAAACAATTTCACTTCATCCAACATGACCTCACCAAATAGGGGAAATGGGTTCAAATTGCTTCACTTCATTTCCTTTCTCCCTAAATTTCCACTTCCAAATGATCTATTAGGGTAGTGGCAAAAAATTTCTCATGGAGTTTGGATCACATTATGATGTTCTCATTCATGCTACAACCAATATAAGAAAATAAAACCATTTTGAAGGCAATATATGTAGGTAAAGTTCAAGGATTGATTAAAGAGGAGCTTGAATAGTGAAAAGGCAGTGAGCATGTAGATTGAGTGATGTAAGAATGATTAAATAGGAATATAAATAATCACATACCTTAGGTTTTGAGAGAATTGATTCGCCCGGCAATTTTGAGGGGGAGTAGCGGTGGAGGTTGACTTCTATGAGAGCTTGAACATCGCAAAGCATAAAGACATGTTAGGGTTGAATTTATAATATGAAGAAGGGTTTTGTTATTGATTTTCAAAAAGCACTGATAAAGATTAGTTTTATCAGTGCTAAAATAATAAGCACTGATAAAACATATCTTTATCAGTGCTAAAAAAGTGGTGATAAAAACAATCATTATCGACACTAAAAAGCGATAATAAAACCTATCTTTATCATCATTATAATTATAGCACTGATAAATATTTTTTATAAGATTTTTTAAATAATATACAAAAAAATTTAACAAATATATATTAAAAAAAATAAATTATAAGGAAAAGTAAAAAAGTATTTTACATTATTAATGAATATATAATCTTAAATGCATGAATGTTAAAAATGACTAAAACTTAATAATTTAAAATTAAGTGACTTCAAAAAAATTTTAAAAAAAGGTTAAATTTTATAAATTATACAAATTATTAAAAAAATTAAAAATAGATATATATATTAAAAGGAAAATGAATACATATTGAAAATGTTCAAACATAGAAAATAAATATGTAAAAATAAATATTCCAAAATGATTAAATTTTAAAAAATTTAAAAAATAATAAATATTAAAAATGAATAAATATTATTAACTGAAATAAAATTTAAAATGAATAAATAAAAGTTAATATATAAAAAACTATTTAAATTAATAAATTCATAAGATTAATTAAATTAATTGTAAATACATACAAAAAATAAAGAAAATAATAAAAGTTGCATTAAAATGGATTAATAATATAGATGTAAAATATTTTAAAAATATTACAACTTAATAAATAAAATTGAATAGATATTAATCATACAAATTAAAAATATGCTAAGAGTATTAAGTCTTAGTAAATAATTATGTATTGTTTGTAAGATTAACCACATTGGTTGTAAACACATACAAAAATGAAGAAAGTACTATAAAATGCATTTAAATTAATTAATTATAAAAATTTCAAATTTTTTAAAAATATTACAGTCTAATAAATATAATTGAATAAATATTAATAATATAAATTGAAAAAATATTAAGAATATTAAAATTTAGAAAATAATTGTGAATAAATAAATATTAAAAATTGAATAAATCCCAAAAATATAAAAAATGAATAAATAATATTAAATGAAATAATTTTAAAAATTAATAAATAAAATTGTATAAATTGAAAAAATATTTAAAAAAGTCAATTCAGGACACTAACTACGTGAATTACATACACATAAAAATGAATAAAAATGAATATATAGATATTATAAACTATATAAATGAAAAAAAAATTAAAAATGATTTATATTGATTAAAGAAATATTATAATTAAAATACATTTATAGGAATCAATTATATAAATTTAAATCATATTTAAAAAAAATTAAACTCAACAAATAAAAATGAATCAATATTAATCATATAAATTATAAACTTACAATATATATTAAAACTTATTAAATATACATGTATAAATTTTAAAAAAATGTATAACTTCCAAAAATATTAAAAACTAATAAAAATAAAAAATGAAAAAAAATAATATGAAACAAAATAATATTAAAATGGAATAAACAAAAATAAATAATATAAAAAATATTAACTATTTAAACTAAAAAAGTATTAGAAATAATTTAAATAAATCAATTATATAAATTTCAAACATATTTTAAATGTTAAAACTTAATAAACAAAAATGAATAAATATTATTTATATAAATTATAAATATATTGAAAGTATTACATATTAAATAAATATATTTATAAATAAATATTATAAAATGGTCAAATTCCAAAAAATATAAAAATCAACAAATATTAAAAATAAATAAATAATGTTAAATGAAAGAATATTAAAAATGAATAAATAAAATTTAATAGACAAAAATATATTTAAAAAATTAATTCATAAGATTAGTTTTATGAATTGTAAACATGTACAGAAATGAAGAAAATATTAAAAAATGCATTTAAATAACTTAATTTTATAAATTTCAAAAAAATTAGAAATATTACATCTTAATAAATAAAATTGAATAAATATTGATCATATATATTAAAAATATATTATAAATAATAGTTAGTAAATAAATATGTATAAATTTTAAAAACTGAATAAATTCATAAATACTATATAATAAATAAAAAATAAATTAAATGTGAAATAATATTAAAAATATTAAAAATACATTCCATACATACACATATAAACTTTTCATATACATACACATACACATGAATATATGTACATCCCACATATACAAAGAGATATAAATATGTAAATTCAAATATCACATATTGATATATCATATTTATGTTAATTCTATAAATTTTGTAATTAATATATATAATTAAACATTAATTTTTGAATATAAATATGATAATTTTATATATATTGATAATATTTTTTATTAAAATATATACAAATATTTTATTTACATTCGGAAAAGAGATGATAATGTGTAACCTTTATCAGTGCTAAAAATGAACTGACAAAGGGTATAATTTTATTTGTGCTTTTTTAGTGCTGATAAAAGTAACTTTGATCATCACTTTTAGTTATCACTAATAAAGGTTCCCATTTTATCATCACTTTCTTTTTAAAGCTGATAAAATCCAAGGTTGTATATCATAGGATTTGTGGTAGTGTGCGCCTTTGGGCCATGTAATATTATTTTTCCTAGAACTGTTTCACTTGGGCTTTGTAATTTAGGCCTTATAAGTTTCCATGGCCCTTTGGGCCACTAGGCTGCTGGGAAACTTTAAAGGTTTTATGTTACATGATGTGCCCAAGAAAATTTCTTGATTAATTTTCCATGTGGTATAACATGGTTCATGCATGTTTCATCATGTGAGTGACCTGGAAAGAGAGATGGGTGTGGTGACACCCATCATTCAATCATTTATCTTCATTATAATGAGGGATGGATGGGTACCTCACCACATTGATTTCAACATAGTGTTTCAGTCATATGATATGGAACATCAAGTTAACGGTGCAGTGAGGGTCACACAATCATAACCAGGTGGGTACCTTGAAAGAGAGATGGTTGTGCTGACACTTATCATCTAGTCCTCCCTCACATGCCAATGTTGGTCGAAGGGGTACCCTGAGATTTTGTGTCAGACCAACATGACGCAACTTTTGACCAGGGAGGCGACCCAACATCTTTGACTGGAAACATGATTGCAGTAGCACTGGCAGGGGTGGAGAGATGTTTGACTGGTACTTAACATGAATCATGCTAACTCATGGGCCTTATGTTCATCTCCTTCATTAGAGGCATAATCTGGGCACATGGGTCAATGGGTCCTTTGGACCATGTAAGGGACTTCAGGCTATGTATTTCATAGGCCTATGTGCTTATGGCCCTACATTCCATGTATTGGGTTCCCTCTCAACCTAGTCTAATAGGTGTTTTCTTTTTTTTGTCTTAATAAAATAGGGTTTAACCCTTTGCCTCTTTTATAATAATATATAAATAACCATGTGTCAATAAAAAAATATATTTTTTTGTTTACTCTAATATATGTAAATAAATATATATATGTAAATATTTTTGCATGTATCTGTGAAATATAAATGTGTACTTGTGTGTGTCAATATGTGTTTGTATGTGTGTGTTAATATTTTATAAATAAATAATATCTAAATTTATTTTTATAAATATTTTATTATCGTTAAATGTAGTATATAAAGATAATTATAATAAATATTTATAAATACATCATAAAAAATTATATCTAAATATACAATTACATTTAAATATGTAAAATTATATATGTAAATATATATACATATAAATATACAGGCAAATATGTATAAAATTTATATCTAAATATACAATATATAGACATATTTTAAAAATGTATTTTAAAATGGTTTTATAAATGTTTATAATTATATGAACAAATATATAAATAAAAATAAATTATGAATATATATATAGATATATATATCATAAAATATTAAACAAAACTTGATGGTGTTGTCATAAAGTTGTTAGGCTTAGAAGGAAGAGGTTAGGGGTTCGATTTCAGTCACGACAATGAATGAAGTGTATAAAAATCACTAATAAAGGGAGTGTAAAACCCTAAGGGAGGGGGATTGAGAAAGGGTTTAGGGTGGGCATGTGGGGGCACATATATTTGATTGGGGTGATAGTGTTGATAAAAGGTGTGGGTTAAACAACTTTTTTAATTTTTCTTTTTAATTTTATCAGCCCTAAATAAAAGAGCTGATAAAGGAAACCCTTATCAATGCTCTTATTAGCACTGATAAAGGAAGTATAATTTTAAGGTTGATTTATATGTCAATACTTTTAAGCATTGACAATGATCTTTCTACCAATATTAAAATTATGATATTTTGTAGTTCCCCCACCCATCTCACCCTTCCTTGGCTCCTATGGTGACTCCATCCCAACCCAATTTCCTCGTCATCATTTTTTAACTTTTTCATGTTCTATAATATTAGCATATCTTCTCTTTTTTTCTCATATTATTCATAATAAATATGATAGATTTTGTTTTTGGATTTCTTTTCACGGATTTCTATTTTCATTTTGAAATTTCATACATTTAGATTCTAGGATTTCTTAATTTTTTGTGTTTTTATTTCAATTTATATTTATTTTTCCTAATTTTTTTGAGAAATTGGAATGTATTCCAGTCAATATGAATATAAAATTCATTGAATTAACAATTTTTTTCATATATTTTCTTCACTTCTATTGTATTCTATTTATATTGTTTTATTTAATAGTGGAAGTAATTATGTTGGATCAACCCATTAGTTTTAAGAATGATCTAAGTTATAATTTTTTTTTGTATTTAAATATTTTTCTTAGCCTCTCAAAATCTCACCCACGTTACTTAAAAATACAAGTGAATATATTTTCCCAATATGAAATAAACTTTATTCTTTATATTGATAATAAATGGATTTAAATTTAGGCATTAAATTTTGAAAATGTTTGATTAAGATCTAATCTTGAATTTAATTTCAATTAAGGATCTAAATTTTGCAAAGTATTGAAATTTTCTTTTTTAAATTCTTATCTATTTAATATTTATATTAAAAAATTTCAACTTATTTCAATTATTCTATTCTATTATTTTCTATTTTTTCCACTTACTAAGTTAATTTTAATATTATTGTTAATATATTGCTTAAGGTTTTTTTAATGAAAATCATTTTACAAAAATGTGTTAAATTTTTTAAATATAATTTCTGTATTTTATGGAATAGATCCATAATTTTTTTTCTTTTTTTATATTTAAATCTATGATTTTTTTTGGTTTCATCCATATATGAAAATCATTTTAGAACCAAGGCATTATATCCAAAAGAAGAATACTTTTCTATGGTCTAATTTTTGATGGCTTAGATAGTAATAGAGGAGTGACAAATAAAAAGTTTGCAAGTCTTAAAGTTATGAAGACTGGATGATCTGAAAATTACAGTCAAAAGGGAGCATCAAAAGGTACCCCTTGATCACTTCATATGGAGGCAGTATGAAAAAATTAAAAACCTATGATATAGTAACTTTTAGGAATATAAGAGTAAAATGATCCTATGTTAGAGTAAAATCGTGAGAGTTTCTGAAGTGATCAATTTATACAAAAATATAAAGTTAGTATAGTGGAATTATTTGATTAAAATAATGGATTTCCATGGATATCAGATCTGGTGGACTTTTCCCAGAAAAGATGGAAAGGCAGTTGTGACTGATTTCATAGGCTAGACTCTACTATTTTAGTAGGGTTTATAACTTATATTATTGTGATATCTAATATTTTAATCATCTTCTAAATCATTGAATAAAAAGTAAAGTAAAATCCCCAATGTGGAGTTAGAATCGCATATGAATCATATTAATTGTGTTCTTATTTTTTCTTTTTTTCTTTTGATCATTGTCTTCTAGATATATTTTATGTGTTCATTCAAGAGGTTTTTCACTAAGTTGTGGTGGTTGGGATGTGTTATATTCCAATTTTTGGACACATTAACAAGGGATCATTTTTCAGTAATTATTTTATAACTTTTTTAATTTTGGTGGATATCCTCCGATGTATCTTCATAAGTTAGTTGTGAGACCAACAAATTATGTAAGAGTTTTTTTTTGGAGAGTTTTAGATGGTTAAACCCTAATGAATGTGATTTAGATCTTGGTTTAGTAGCATCATTTTTTCCTTTTACATATAGAATAATTTTTGGTATGCAGTTCCTAATCATTGTTATGAGTTTCAGAATTTAGTATGATTTAATTAATTTTTAGAGAAATGAATTTGGATGAGGTTAAGGTTTGGGAGGAGAAGTTCAACTAATTTTTTTGGGTTTTGGAGAATATAGATGGAGGATTTTCTATTGTAGAAGGACTTGATCTTGTAGGTTCTGGGAAGAACAAAAGCATCTGTGGTGGGAATTAAATTAAAATTTCTTTTTAATTTAGAGTTTCCTGAAACCTCAATATAGTATATTTCTTATTAAATTTATATATAAAGAAATAATTACCTCCTATTAGGATCCTTTCTTCGATGACGTTGTTGATATTTAGAAAACCCTTTTGTATTACCTTCATTTCATTATAAGGATTCAAGTGTATAATCCCTCACGTGGCAATCCATATGTGATCCTTTGATCTCCAAGAGATTCCAATTGATTTTTGGGTACTAGTGTGGAAATTCAATTGTCTTAAATTTTCCGTCTTGATTGTTTCAAGATCCTTCAAGGTTTGAGGAGTTATTCTCATTATTAAAAGCAAGAGATGAGGAATATGAGAGAGAGAGAGAGATAGTTAGAGTGAGAGAGAGAAGTCTATTGTGAAAAAAAATTCTCCATTCTCAATTTTTTATTAAACCTACACAATAGACATAACCATCTATTTATAGGGCTAGGTTTAGGTTAAAATATTATTTAATTGTGTACCAAAAATTAAATAATTTTATAATATTTATTAAACCCCATGCCACAGAATATTATTTTTATTATTATTTTATGGAATGAGCTAACTTTCATAATAACAAATATTATTTTACCATCTTATAAATTAATATTTATCATCAGATACAATCATGGTCCGTTCGAACTCCTATAAATTTATTGAATACATAAATAAACATTTAATTAAATATTTCATTTATCAATAAATATTTGTGATCAATAAAACATGAATAAAATTATTCCTTAGTCTTGAGAATAATATTTATTCTAATAATTAAATTCCAATAGTATTTAATTGAGATCAATAGACACACTTAGTTTGTGACCTTGTAGGATTATTTTTCATTGGCATTAAGTGTGCATGCCTAAAGTCTAAGATTACTATCTAGTAAGGGGTCAAGGCACCCAATAGAATGAATTTAATGACATAACATCGACAAACACATACAAATTATCACTGTGAAATATAATCCATTTTTTATAATATCTCATCAAGTAGGTTGCACATCTGTTTCATCAACCTATGTGTTCGATACATCTTTCTTTGACTATCTGAAATAAACACATCATGACACCATGACCATGGAATTTAATGTTACAGTTTTATTACAATTAATGGTCCAAGATATAATATTACACATGAATGGAAGGGAAAAATCATTCCTCAACTTATCCTTTAATAACATGTCATTCATGACACACCCAACATACCATACTTCCCACCAATATATGGAATGACAGTTTTGGTCATTAAATCTAAGTGCATGAGTCATGAACTAAATAAATGATAATATTAAAGTTTAAGGACCACTACACGTGATCGCAGATAGGAATATCCTATGACACCAAAACATGTATAATTAATACTGGAGGGTATGTTCTCATACTCTCCCATATTGGAGATTAACAGGTGTGACCTTCAAGAGAATAATCCCCATCTTATTATGAGTACTCTCACCTAACAGTCATATTTTATTAATCCCATCATATAATTTTATCCAACAATAGAAATATATTTAAGAATATCATCATAGAATTTCAAGGTTCTCATCATAATAGGGAACTCCTATGACCTTATCAATGTGACAGATACCCTAGGACATTGTTACATTAAAGTCATATAGAACAATGAACAATATGTAACAAGATATTTTATTAATATTAAAATCATTGAATATATATGTAATCAAAGTAAAAATAGTTAGTCCTGTGACCCCAACTCCAATAAATATTTCATTGATGGGTACCAAGATAAAAGTGATGAAAAAGGAAAAATAGGAGATGTTTGATAAGAAAACATTGAGGTTGATGTAGTTTTTATTACCTTGAACTTTTATTATAACATCATATAATTAAAAACTAATTCAAAAATTATGAAGATTATCACTGTTATGTATGAGAATCATCCAAAAATGAACAAGGTGTTCTTCTTATGAAGGTTGTATGATTTGAAGATGTTGAAAGGAAAACTAGTGACTGATCACATCAAAAACATTAACATCATCGGAAGTTGAGAAGTATAACTTGGTGTTTACATACATCAGGTACTTGATATTGGATGAAGAACTTCATGGGATAGATATCCAAATATATTTTGGAAATTCTTATAGTGTAGAAAGGAGGGTACCATTAGTAGTATGAAAGATTCATGAGAAGGGTAAAGGAAGAAGAATCCAAAGTAAGAGAAATTCATTGGAAGGTGGTTTCGTGTGTTGGCATTATGGGATGAAAGGTCACTTAAAGAAATACCATAATGAGAAGAGAGTGAATTCCATAATGTATTCTTCTGGAAATGTATTTTTTTATAATGCATCGAAAGAAAAGAGTGGTATACTAATGAGTGCCTCCAACTCACTTAAGTCTTTGATTATATACTCTATAGATTCATTTCATAGAACATACAAGAGGGGCAGTATAAAGAGCTATACTTATAGAAGACATGACAGGGTTTATCTTATGTACGGTCAAACACTTGAGATTTTTGGATAGGGGGATGATTCCATTTGAATAAGGAATATATGTTTTCTAGAGTTTCAATTCCTAAAACACATAATAGGATTAAGAAAGAACTTAATTTCCATTGGATAGTTATACGATGTAGATTTATATAAAAAAAATTGTGGATAGAGCATAGATAATATCGCGTTGTTCCATGTTCGTGGCTAAAGGAGTGAAGGATGGAATGTTGTACCACATGAGAATTTTGGAAGGTATGATGCATGCCAGAGAAGTAACTTCCAAAAAGTTATGAAATGACCATCTAGGTCGCTTGAGTGAGAATGAGATGAATGTAATAAAATGACCAGATCCATTGGATTGGAGAGAGATAAGAAGTCACTTACCTTAGGTGAAATTCTCCAGACACCAAAGCTTGGCAATAAACACCAAGGATTTTGACAATATAGAGGGGTATATTTTACCTTCTTTACACACACTAACAAACACATTAATATTACTAAAAAATATACATAACCCAAGGAAGCTATATAAATTATTCATGATTAAAACCAACAACTAAATTATAACGAGATAAACAAATAGAGAAATAAAAGAAATAATAAACCAAAACAACTAAGACCCAAAATAAATAAAGACTCAAGAACCAAGGTGGAATCACTACAGACTCCCATAACACGACCAACTCCCAAGCTCCACATCCAACATCCAAGAAAACTACATCAAGAATCACCCTTAATGAAATAAAAAATATACCCCTTTCCTCTACCATAGAAAACAAATATCTATACACACCAAAGTGCATATATAGGGGTGATTAGTCATATCCAATAAGAAAATCCAAGACTTACCACACATTACACTAAAATAATAATCAGTTTATATTATAATTTTATCAATAAGAAAGGAAGCATATCAAAGTAGTTTATCAAAAATACATCTTTTTTTAACAGAATACAAAAATATTTTAAAACCACTTTGAATCCATAATTAAATTTCTCTCTCACACACACGCACTCATGCAGGTTGAATGACAATACCTATACTCATGAGCAGTGATCCTTCCTTCACCAAGTCATAACATGGTGATATATCCTCCCATGAAACTATTATAGAACTAACTTATGTGTTTTCACCAACAAGGCCTTGTACAATGAAAATATGAACACATACCACATCCATTATTTTTATATGTTCTCACACTCAAAAATCCCATTTTTGTTTTAAGGAACTAGTAAATCATTTTATCAAACACATTGTGGGAATCACCCACAACCCAAGATTTCAAAATCAAATAGAAAGAGTAGTTTTTAGCAAATATTGAACATGATTTTTTCATTTCAAACTAGAATAAATTTATTTAGGAACATGATATCATTCAAATTCTATAAAATTTGTAAAAGAGAGTCTATAGTGAACCTTTGTAAAAGCCACTTAATCCAAATTCACACCATGTCACTTAAATTATCTAAAACATATTCATGAGTTAAATAGAATTAATGAAAATTTACCAAAAATTATTCACATCGTGGATAACCATGCATGATGTGAATCAATTTCTATATCCATATTCAAACTTCTTATCTTATTCCTACTCTAAACATAACCATAAATCTAACCCAACAATCCAAAACTTAAAAGGAACAATGTAAAATAGGGAATCACCTAAAACTGATGTTACTAAATTCTCCACACCATCAGGCTTTTTTCCCTTCAAAATATGGATATTGGAATTTTATTTTAAGAGTTTATGTAACACCCCAAGCTTCCACAATAAGTTTCCCTTTAAATAATGCAATATCTTGCATTGTACGCAACTTTGATATTCTAACACACCGCGACCAATCAAACTAGTTGTTATGAATAGTAATACCCAATTTTTGAAATTTTATAAATTTTATTTTTCAAAATGGAATTCATTTATGAATTCGGAATATCAAAATTATTATAGGGTGAATTTTTAGTATTTTTCTGAAAACTTTCAATTTTTTATGAATAGTGAAAAACACTGCGTTATTGGTTAAAATCGCCTTTTAATTTAAATAATTATTTATTTTATTTAAATTTATTTTAGGTAAAAATAGATCCATAATACCTATATAAGTTAAATTTAATTCATTGGAGTTATTTTATAACAAATTTAGATATATTAAAATTTTATTGAACTGTTTACCGTCTTTTACCCACCTCCTAGGAGCATTTAGAAAGTTGCATAAAACTTAATTTTACCGCTTCTGTGAGTTGAATTTAAAAAATATGAAAGACACGGTTAATATCGGTAAGTAAAATGTGGTTCAATAAGATGAAAATAATTTTTTATGAATAACAACTTTTGACTTTTATTTACCATGGTTAAAAGTAAATAGAGTGATTAAGGGTAAAAATGATATCATAATTACCCTAACACATGTTTTAATTATATTGGATATGTATAATTCGACCAAAAAAAACTTAGGAATAAAATAGGATCCTCTTTGGTCCACTTGGATTAGATTAGGACATTTATTATTATTTTATTTAAAGAAGAGTTAAAAGAGTTAAATTCAAAGTTTAATAACTAAACCATTTTTAATATAGGGTTACACACAATATAAATTCAACTATAAATATTCATTAGAAAAATAAAAAGATTTCCTATATAATGGTATTTTATTTATACTTTTTAGACATTAAATATGTTAATTTATTTATGACACAATGATGATGCAGTAATTACCTTATTAATGAAATATTAAAATAATTGATAATGTAAATATTAAAATAAATGTAAATTGAGACTTATGATGAATTAAACTAATTTTATAGGTTAATATAATATATTATGGTTGGTTAAAAAAAATTATTCGAAGTGATATAGTTTTTATTGCTTTCAAAAAAATCAAATACTAAATAGTGTCAAAATAGACATAATTGAGTTTTAAAAAAAATACTATATTATTAATTGATATAATATTACTAAAAATATAAGGTTCGAAAAAAAGACTTATATAAGAATATATATATTAATAATGAACCACTTGGGGTTCCCTTGGCAGTTTATAGTAACTTTATTAACCATATAATATAAAAATACGAAGAGACATGGTAAATGTCAAACAATTTAACTAAGAGTTAAATCTAAAAGATAAGGTTAATATGGTGACCTAAACTGTCTAAAACCTATTGGTTGAGAGGTTGTCTACCCATAACCACCTTATACTCTAAATAAATCATTTTGTATGCATTATAAATCGAAAATTATTTTATTATAAAATAATATTTCAAACTTTTCCTAAAGTGACCATCACCTCTCATATAAAAGGGTACTTCCCCTTCTCTTAATTTCACACATCCAAATCCATTTGACTCCACCAACCCCTGCCCAAATATTGTATCAACTATCCTCCCTTAAACCTAGAGGCCTTAATTTTATCATAAATCCAACCTTGGGATCCTTTTTGATCAACTCAAAAGGAAACACCCAAAGAAGAGGTAATAATTTCACCAACCTCTTTCAAGTTCTTTTCTTCTTCCACTTACTCTTTCTTTGTTGTTTCCATACCAAAATAATAAATCCATTACCTTTTACATACTATGATGTTATTATAAATATGTTACAACCATATTTGTTATTCTATCCATCCTATAAATGAAAAAGTCACCATACGTGCGTACGTACAGCTTACCATCTTCACGTCGTTGTGTAGTTTGTTATTCAAACACTTTATTATTTGGATGGGTATAATAATGAGTATGACTGATGTAAATAATATATATAATATGTTGATTCTTTATATATGATATACCATCCAATTACATACTATTTCTCCATCAATATAATGATATTGTCGCTCGTGCGTACGTACGGATTACCATCTCCACAAACGCGATGAGATTCATTTCCCCATCACAACCATTCAAGAATAATTTTTATTGGATGATTAAAAATAATATTTAAGAACTTAATATCATTCTGGATATGAATCAAATACATCCTATCCATAACAAACACATCTTATGTAACAAAACATATAAAGGAAAATGAATTAGTTAACACCCGAAATGACGATAATACTAAAATATTATTAACAAACCAAATTTAGAAGATCATATATGATATCATATTTACAAATGTGGTTCTTGTATAATTTAATATAAATGATTTAACTATTATATAGAATATTAATGTACCCTTGACCAAGGAAAAGTACAAGGTAAGGGCTAATTTCACAATCTCTTAAAAATGCATTTCAAAACATTTTTACTATTTACTAGACTATGGTTTAAGGTCATTTATACCCTTATTTGACCTTATATGTTTTGAAAGGAATATTTCCATCATTTTCCCAACAAGTTACTTTATGACCTTTTCGAAAAAATTAAGGTAAGAATGTTTTTTTAACTTATACGGCGGGTGCGACTATTTTCCACCGTTATAACATCATTGAAGCTTCCCTTACAAGATTATAAGAATAGTTTCAAAAGAAATGTTTTATATTATAATTAGGTGACTCTTAAATGATTTAAAAATAGAAAGATATATTTATCTCAAATATTTTTGATTTCATCTATGTCATCATCCTTTGATAAATTTTACACTTGTTTTAAGTTGATTTATTATGATACAAATATTCCATATTGCATTTAGGGTTTTGTGATATGATTGAATGTGGATGTGTTATTATTATACCATTCATGGTTTATGGTTAAAGTATTAAAATTTCATATGATTGTTTTAATATGAATGTTTATTTTTTGTTTCAACATTTTCATATGAGGAATGTATTGGACTTAGTATGTGACAGGTGGAGCCCGCTATAGCTCCTCGGTGCATCGACAGCTCTCATGAGACAATTAGACGATATATGGTTTTGGCCGAGACCTAAATCATTTTTAGACATCTTGGTCGAGGCCTTGACAAGATATTTTAGAATGTCCGACATTATACATTCTTTCATTTCAAGTTGTAATGTTGAACTTATGTATGTATCTTGTTTCCAATAATACTAAATTGATTGGTCTTTCAGGACATGGTTCCTTATATCATGCCAATGTTATGTAATAAGCACTGACTCTGGATAACTGGGGTTTGGGTGTTACAATTTAGGTAATTTATCTAGTAAGAATTTCTCTCATTCTCAAATCACTTATTGAATTTGACAATTATTCCATAACACTCATACCAAATAAATAGTTCTCCAACATAAGGTCTTTTCTTGTCTATCATAAATTTGAATCGGTTCATGGATAAACACCACATCAAGCTCAAGAGTCGCATGATTCTATATAATCACATGACTAGGATCTGGATAGCATTTATTTGGTTAAGAGACAAGGAAAAAATTAATTTTCATGGTAAATATAATCTATATACAACATCACCAATGTGTTATATAATCTCAAAGGGTCCAACATATCAAGGAACTAGTTTTCCTTGCTATCCTAAATAAAGATGACCTAATCATGGAAACACTTTGATAAATACATGGTCACCTATGTTGAAAGATAATGAGAAATGATGAATATTTTCATATGATTTCCACTGTATTTGGTTCATATCCATTTGCTTCATGATCTAGCTATTGAGTAAGGATTATGTCATAATAAAGAAAATAATGACCCAACCTTGTAAAGCCCCATTCCGAATAGACCACTAAGAGGGGGGGTGAATCAATGATATTATTTTATGGATTCTTATTTGGACTCAACAGGTTGAACTTTTTAAGGTCATAATCCACTAAATATATTCTCACATCCTCACATGCTTCACTTTGTCACACAATTGATAATAAATAAAAATAAAAAATACATGGGGGGCCTTCTCATCTCTCCAAGATTATTTTAGAACCATTTTCTTCTCCCTTATTTAGATATGAAAAATATTTTGTTTCACTTGAGAGAAGGATGATACCATATGATTTTCTTAGAAAAGAGTATATAGTTAGAAACTCTAAGCCTATATGGGCTAACCATTTTTTTTAAAAATGAGTACATAACAAGGGTTTTTCATGTTTTCCATAAACAATCATACATGTGATACATTCTAAAAAACTCATTCTAGGGGATGTTTCAAATAGATTTATTAAAAATTATGTAACCTATAGTCAACATAGAAAACCCTTCAAAAAGATCAAATGGAATACATATAAAATACCCCATTTTCTCATTTTCTTCGTCAACCAACACTCCCCCAATTTAAAATATATTTGATATAAAAAGAAATAGGGGTTGTAAGTGTGATTGGAGAACTTATTTTCCTATATTTTTATAGTTGTCTATAATTTTCAGCATTCACTTCATGATAGTTTAATTTCATTTTTTTCCCCCTCAATAGATACAATCAACTCTTCATATTCATGGATGTTAGGGTACTCCATTAGGAAAAAATTATTATTTTTGTATAGTGTGTAAAACACTCAATTTACTTCTTTAATTTCCTACAAGTTAGCACAAATAAATAAAGGGTTTTAAGGAATAAGGAAGTATCTCTTAGTTTCTTAGTAATTAAATCAAGGTTAATGGTTTTCATTCAACAATTGCCTCTCTGTTATGTTAAACTCGTAACATATTTTTTATTAAAAGCCTTCATAGGTTTATTATATATATTATTTCCATGATTTTACCTCATATATGAGACAATTGTTTTTACCTTGGAGACCAATGAAACTACATTACCTTGTCCCTACATTATATTTCTCATAGAATATTCTTGGGCTGGTGAAATTTTTAGGTAATATTTCATTCTATTCCTAACCCGCTCACACCTCTCGCACAAATTTTATTTAATTTTAAAGTCACCACTTATAGATAACTTATCATCTGTCTTGGTCTTATGATGTAAGGTCGCTTTATTTCATTATAACTAGAATTGATCTATACATTCTTAATTTTTTTATTTAAGTCCAATTTTTCTGGATAATCTCTCAAGCACCCTTTCTTTTCATGCTCAACATAGTTGAATTTTTCACATGGTTTCCCAGTAGATTCAATTTATTTTCTTACCTTATAATATTATTTATCTTTTATAGTATAGGTAATTTGTATAGGTAAGTTTAGCATGAACTTATCATATTTTTGACCCTCTTGTACACATCTTCTGAAGATCAGGATCTATTGTGTGTGGATAGATTTGATGAAAACTTTATCAAAACTATTTTCTCCAAAAAATAATTCCTATTTTTCACATCATGGACCCCCATTATTTCATGCCTCTTCCATTATAATTAAATATTATTTTATAAAGAGTAGGATTTATTCCCATACCTTTCACAACACCAATAAAATCCCTTATTCTACGACCTTCCAATTTGACCCCAAATATATCCCAAAATTCATTGGGGTTATCTTTCTTTAATCTAGGACTACTTTTTCCTCAGGAGGATTAGTATCCTTTATATATTACCATATCCCCTTGATTTATAATAGTTACTCTCATTTAACAAGTTAAACCTTAATTTTTTCACCTACACTATTATAAATGACATATTTATTTTGAGACAGATTAGGTTTGTGTTTTACTTCTCTATTGGAACCCTTCATCTCAAAAACCTAAGAAAATTATCCTATAACCTTAGAATAATTTTAGAAGTATTATATGACCTTGTTCAACTGATATTTAACTCCAATACAAATGGATTGTTTCTTTTCAATATCTTCCCCTTTTCCCATCATTTTCTATTAAATATATCTCAGAATATTCTCTTTCTCAGCCTCTTTTAATTTGTTTTTTATCTCATCAATATAGATAGTTTCTTTCTTAATAAAATATTTTTTCTCCTCAGCCCCTTTATTTTTCTCTTTCAAAAAATTTCTTTTTTCTATATCGAGTTTTGTAATCTTCTCCATAAAATATTCCAACTCACCTTTCAACTTCCATTCTTGCTCTGTCATTTCATTCTCATCATCATTAATAGAGGTTTCAAAAAACTTTATAAATATGAGGAATGAAAATTGACTTCATCATCTTATTGGATTATTAATGATGATGAGTTTTCATTATCCCTTTTTCTCATCAAGTTCCTCTTCTTTCTCATGAACTTCTTTCTTGTTCTTCCACCACTTTTGTTTTTAGGTATTATTATCTTCCTCATATGACTTTGTATCATAATCATTGTTCTTGGGAAAATCATAGGAAAACTATCCAATGTCATTATAATTTTATAATCTTGGTGGTATCTTACACTTACCTTTGAACTTTCCTTTTCTGAATTTCATGAAAAAGGAACAAAAATCTTGTTTAAGTATTCCTCATATTTAGAATCACTTTATTCCAAAACATCTAATTCTTTGAATTCTAATTTTCTCATGGCCTCAAAATATATCCCATATTTTACCTTATTTTTGAAAGTTTGTCCCTTTCTCATATCAAAATAAATGATTATATTATGTAACTCATCCACTGTCAAGTATTCTCTATATTTCAAGGGTGATACTTTTGGAACAAACCAATCTAGAAAAATTATCATTAGTTTTTTAACAATGGTAGAATCATATAACTTATTTCTAAACCCCTTGATGTTACTCACAATATCATTAACCCTTGTAAAGTATTCCTCAATTCTCTCATCATTAACTATATTTTTATATTCAAATATTCTCCTCTATACTTATAACTTGGATTACTTGACTTTGATATTTCCTTCAAATACTTTCTTCAAATTTTCTCAAATATCATTGAAATTTTGAAGACCCATAACCTTTGTGTACACATTTTTTATTAGATATATAAAGATATAATTTAATGTCTTTAAATACACTTAAAAATATATATTATCATAGAAATAAAGAGGTCCTCCCATATAAATGGGTGGAAACCAATAGTTCCAATATCTCTTAACTCTAAGTTGAGTGATAGAAGTTAGGGTACCATCTTATTCATACATTTGAGATACTTCCTACCATAAAAATTATATAAACCTTAGTTTTTATATTATTTTTATTCTCTATACTCAATAAATTTTTGGATATTTATGAGGCAACCCAGATTTCCATTGATACTACTTGTACATCCTTAGGCCAGATTGACCACTGAGGAAGGGGAGAATCAGAGATATTATTTTATGAATTATTATTTTGAACTCAACCTATTATAGTTGTTATGGTATTGATCCATTAAATATATTATCAAAACCTCAACTCATGTGTGGTACTAATAAAATAAATCACGATGCATAGGATTTACACGGTTCAATGTAAAATCCTACTTCTTTTCATGATTGGTTAGTTTCTCCAATAACGGATTCTACACTATATGTATAAGTGGTTACACCATGGACCATCACAGTACAATTAACTAAGATTCTAACTATGTTTGGGCTTCTAAGTCACACAAGATATATTTTCTACTTCACACTACCCAACTATACATGTATAGTCCAAAATAATAAATATCACTATCAAATTATGTTTCTTTCTATTCCACTTTGAAAAATGATCTTTCTTCGAGAAAAACTAGATCAATTAGTTCACTCCTGCACACCATAAAGTCTATACAACTAGGTATTATTTAGAACATAGTTTTATAACTAACTTATATTTCATTATCCTTATAGTATCTAGTTCTTTGCAACACTTAAAATACTCATGAAAAAAATATCGCCTTCCGATTTCATGGATCCCTAATTCAAACTCTTTATTGTCTCTTTGATATAATGATGTAATGGAATATAAGTTCTTTATAATTATCATACTCAACACTTGAAAATTTTGAAAATATTCACACATTTTCCTTTTGGTTCTCTACACATATATATTCAAAAAATAATGTCATTAATAATAGTTTACAAAATATAATTTTATAAACTCCCTTGATCTTTAGTAGTAGCAATGATCTCATCTCATTTAAATCGGTCAAATGATTCATTATTTATCTTTCATTCAAACTCATTTGAATTACCAATCAATAATTCCTTTTAAATATATAAAATACTCAGGTTTTTCTTTCCTCTTATTCTTATATAAAATCTTCTGTATTAAAATCCTTTGAAATCTCCATCCACATGTGCATGAAATCATGCACTATGATGTAGCATCCACAACATACAATGTGGTAATCAGAAACACTATCTTATCCTTAATGTGGTTCTTATTTTATCTTTACTTTAATGATTATATACATGGATTAATCATGATTGATTCATTTAATATCTTTGTAGCAGCATCATCATATTTATTCTCCTTTTATTCAGAATTTAGAATTCGGAAATTATGAATTTTATCATTTCATGTGACTTTATAAGTCACAAAAAGTAAAAAATTCATAAAGTGAAAAAAATTCACATTCCCTATAGTATTCATACTACCTCACATATTAAAGTCTTTTGATATCACTTATAAAGTCTTATGATTAAATTCATATGACACAATTCCATACGTGAACACCACTGAAAGTCTTACAAGCCATGTGGGAAAGTCATACATGTTGAATGCTATACACTCTTTGCTACTCAAAGTTATACATGAACCAATAAAGGAATATATTGGATGAAAACTCAAAGTCATATGTCCTGAACTGAAAAGACATACACGCACTAGGAAATTCATATGTGCTCTAGGTTTAGCCATTTCCCTGCTTCAACTCAAAGTCGTATGAGATTTCTTCTCAAAGTCTTAGGAGATTCCAGATCTAGTTATACTATTCCATAATCCACTTATCCCAAATAAAAACCTCCTAAAATCATTCCTTTCAAAAAAATCTCCTAAAAGCATCTTCAAATCTTCTCAACCACTCAAAAATAATCTTAAATAATCTTAGAATCTTCATAAAGTGGACCTGTAACTCATGCTTATAATAAATTAAATGAACAACCCTATTCAAATGATTTCTCACATTTCCAAGATATCCTTTCATCTCCCATAAATCTAGCCACTATAATATTTCCTTGAAACATGTTATGAAAATTGTTACTTCATCCATCAATACCTGTCACTCACTTGAATAAAAACACAAACAATCATCACATGTAAATTTTGTTTTTTATTGAATATGTTCAAGAAAGAATTTTGAGTTGTAGAATTAATCCATTTACCATTTAATAAGGAAACACCTTCATCAATTATCTAAAACTCATACAACATATAATTAAATCACATTAAACCATAAAATAATCTCAACTTATTGAAAATAAATACAATTCATTCAAATGGGCAATTCAAAAGTAAATAGAATTAAAGTACATCATGTGAAAATGTAATATAATTTATTGTGAAGGTTAAATTTCCAAAATTTCTTTCATATTTGTTTTAAATTTTAAAATGATAAGGTATAGAATGAAATTTGGGAGATTTTATTGAATCGTTTGGAAACATTTAACCATAATTATTTATATAGGTAATATGGAATGATCATGACGGATTAGAGGAATAGACTTGATCCAAACCATTGATGGAAGAGATTAAAGCTTGAATATTTTATAAAAAATATTATTTTAAATATAAACATAGAGGAACATTTCATATATATTTTTCATAAAGTAAAGAATATCCAAGAAGGGTAGATTATTTTCAACAATAATTTCAGTCCCATTGAATAAATAAGTCTTGAAATAAATAGATCATCATTACTACACTCAGTTGTTAAAGGATAAAAAGAAGTGTAATAAGAATAATTGCAGTATTGAATTATTCTTATGGAATAATTGATTCAATTGTATTTTATTGGAAGGAAATTTTTAAACTCTCTCATTGAGGAGTTTATTTCATTTAGCTTTGAAGAGGAAGAAAACAACAAAGAGGATCCTAATAGAGTATCTATTCAGGATTTGTAGATATAAGTAGTTTATGTGCTTATACTGATATGGAAGAGACCTTCAAGTCTATAAATAGTTGAATCAACCCTAAAATCTATAAATTAAATTTTTCTTCACCAAATAAATGTGTGAAATAGAAGAAGTGATAGTGTCCCTTTGATCGATAGTGTGTCTTTCCTTAACCTTGTAAGGGTAGTATTCCATGGAAAAAATTGACTGTGAATTAAAATCGTGTATCCACCAAATAAATCATGATAGTGGATTCTAGTACATTGACACATTGTCTTGTGTATTTTCCTTAGATTATCCCTTATTGTTGAACCAAGTAAAATCCTTGTTTTCTTGTGCATTACTTTCCTGCATATGTGTTTGATATTTAGTATGATTAGCAATGAGACAATGTGAGATTGAACATGTTTCTTTAAAAGAGGGAACAAAATTTTCATAGTCAAGGGACTTGAGAAAAAAATTATTAATATGGTGTGAACCTTGATTCACCTATCCCTAATTAGGGTGCTTACATTTAGTTTGGTCTTAAAAATGATGATCATGATGATGTTGATATATTTCATATTATTATTATTATTAATCTGATATGCATATTTATATAATTAGGGTTTGATAAAAAAGTCTAGTAAGGTATTATTAACTAACATGTCTATATTAATATGGTATCAATAATAATAATAATAATGGTATTATTATTATTGTTATTATTACTATTATGTATTTCAATATTTCATGAACCAACCCAGATAACCCGCAATCAATCTTGATATGGCCTGAAGTGAATTCACAATCCCCATAGCCTGATGACTAGTACATGGAAATTAAAAATAATCAATAGGTAATGATTTCTCCATAAAAAAACAAAACAAAGCAAGGCAGTAGATATGAATCAATAAATAGTTGGTATGCCAAACACTCATTGAGGTTAAAGTAACATAACTAAACAAGTGAAAGTCTCGAAAATGGAACATCAACCTAATTCATCACATAAACCATCAAAGACATCATCACAGGATCTGATTTAACAAGTGGATCACATACTTCATCAGTCGGCACCAACTCGAAAGCCCCCCCCCCCAAATCAAGAACACCCACCACCTTCAAGAATTATTTTCTGTTTTAATACCTTGAATAAGAAATTCTACAAATGACCAAAGGAAAAATTAGGTTGTGAGAAACACTAGACAGTAAGATCTCACCAACTATTACATAAGTTATCTATATAAAAAACAAGCATGCTTAATTTTAAATAAAACAAGTAATAATAATCATTTCACAATTCATAACAAAACATGTATTTCAAATCACTTCAATGGAAAGTATAAAACATGTACAAAAGTGTATTTCTATAAAAAAAATAATGAATAAGAATTTCTATCAAAACATACATGAATAATAATTTCATAAACATGGGCATGTATAAATCATTTTTCATCACATCACCATGGTTAAGAGTCCTAAAGTTAATTCAGTACAAGTATTCTCACACATATCAGTGAAATATGGCTCCATGTGTGCACACATCCTTATATCTCAAGATAAGTGGTAATAGGAGAACACCCCAAAGAATGAAATCCCTGCCCTCATCAAAGTTTCATGAGGGTTTTATTCATAAATCCATTTCTAAGTAGATCCAATATAGGCCTAGAATGTGCTCTTCCCACTTTGATACCTACTCTCCCATGTTCTTCAAGGAAATAACACATACAATGGGGATATATGTCATTTCAATAAATAAAAAATCATTTCAATCAATCATTTAAAATTTCCCCTAAGTTAAACTTTTCAAACTTTCCCTTTCATATAAAAAACCAAAATCAAATAGTTTTCATCAAAACTCACACCTTTCAAAACAATTCATTTCATCTCAAACTATAAATCATTTCATGAAATATTTTCTCAAGGAATAATCATCAAAGTCTTTCATCAAAACATTCATTCATTTAAAATCCATTTTCTATAAATCATAACTTTATTTGAAAATCCATAATCAAATAGGTTAAACACACCCATTCCATTTTGAAAACATCAATCAATAATTTCAATTAATGCTTTAAAAACTATTTATAAATCCATTTCAAATCAAGAAAGCAACAAAAGTTTCAACTAATAAGAATTTCATTTCGGAACCACCTACTTCAATCATGGTATCATCAAACACCCACTATTACAAAACTGGGTTTATCTTGCGCTATCTAAAAGTACTGTTAAAAACCCCCATTGTCAGTGCTATAAAAGTGTGATATTAATGGGGGTCTTTAATAGATCTTTTTTGTAGTGCTATTAAATGGGTTCCTTTATCAGTGCTTGTAAAAAAAACCTAATAAATTCCATTCCTTTATTAGTGCTTGTAAAAAATCACTGATAAATGTCTCCTTTATGAGTGCTAGTAACAAAACACTGATAAATGGGGGGTCTTTATTAGAACTTTAAAAAAATATGTCATTGAAAATAATATATTAATGTATAAATATATTTTTATTAACACAAATATAGTATATATATTTTAAACATGTTTTAGATAAGGATAAATAGGCATTTACACAAAATATATAATATATTTAGTGAAAATGACTTATAAAATAATTAAAAAATATTAATTAATAATTTCCTAATTATTATTGAGTAATATTCATTTAATAACAATTTGAATATAAAAAATCAAATATTTAATAAAAGATAAAAAATAAGTTGAAAATGTAACTCAAAATTCAAATGGACACATCTTTTGATCCGAGTGTCCATTTGGGATCTACCACATATCAAATCAAATATTGTGATGAGATATATAACTTGTTGACTAGGGTTACCCTGATCACTATTTTTTTAAGCACAAAATGGTTCTATAATTCCTCTAAAATTGGGTTTTTAGTCAGGTTACCCCAATTTTTTAACACCCGATGGATTTTTAATCGCATGTAAGGGGATATTATTGTCTTTTTTGGGTAGAGACTGAATTTATTCCCATATATTATGTTCATGTAGATATTATGGTTTTTAATATTTATCATTTTTCATATTGTACTATTATTTATAATCAAATATGTTAAAATATATACAATTTTTTTTATATATTCACACATACAAATTTAATTTTATAAATAAATATTTAAACATATTAACATATAAAATATTTTTATAATATATTTATATAAATATTAATATATAATATATGAAAATAAATATAAAAATTATATTTATATTTATAGATCTACTTATATATTTATATAAATAAATGTATGTATGTATGTATGTATGTATGTATTTATAAACACACACATACACACAAAAAGAAATGTATTGTATATATGTATTTAAATATATATATGTAAACATATAATAAATATAAATATATGGATAAAAATTTAACAAAATATATATAAATATATAGATATATCATAAAATGTAAAACAAAAAAATACATGGGAGTGGAAAAGGCGATGGTGTATAAGCTGAAGGTCTTAGGTTAAAAACTCACTGGAGGTAGGGGTGCACATGGGAGGGTGGGATTATCCAAAGAGATGATAAGGGGGGAATAACTGATAAAGGTGGGTGGGGGTGGGAAGAATTGATAAAGGTGGGGCAGGAAAAAAATTACCCCCTTTATAAGTAGGGCTTTTATTAGTTCTTTCTTTAGCACTGTAAAAGGGGGACTTTATCAAAACTTTTTATGAGAACTATTGAAGTCCACCCTTTAACATCTCTCACATTATCAATAATTTTATAGAGATGATAAAGACCTTTTACTAGCACTATTAAAGGCCCGGTTTTTAGTAGTGATTCGACATAAGATCCACAACGAAGAGTCGAAAGGCAAGAAACAACCCAAGAAGAATCCTAGAACCCCAGATAAACAAAATTAGGATATAGATCCATTGATGAAATAAGGATCCACCTATATAGAATAAGTAGATACATGATTAAAGTAGAATTCATAATAAAAATGAGTTTACACTTACTATAAGAGATCCAATGATTCAAACAACACTTCTATTCGTGAAGAATCAAGGTTGGAAGGGCCAAATAGACCTCTAGAGAGTCTTCAAACTCTTTTGGGTCAAATGAGTTTTAAGGAAGAAGTGTTTAGAAATAAAATATAGATTAAAATGATGAAAATTATGTTATTTACTTGGGTTTACTAAACCTAATCAACATCACTGGACAGATGTTGGATCCCACTAACTAGACGGTGGTGCCAGTCAGAATGCTTGTGGGCCTAAGAACCCCATCAGTAGGCCAGTGGAATTCTTATAGAAATACCCTTTTATTAAACTTAATCCAGATTTTCAATAGACCTCACTAGCTATCTGGTGGACCATTTATACCCTTCTTGGCTACAAACCCAAGTCCAACCTTAATCCATCCTCCCAGGACACCTCCCGATCTCTCTAACAAGAAATAGGACTCACTCCCTACACTTGAATGGATCAAACAAGTATAAAACAACCAAGAATAAATGGTAAAAAATATATATCCACATGAAAAATAAGAAAGTAATAAATAAACCAAGGATACTATATGAAAATGGGTGTCGATATGTTACAAAATGTGTGTGTTAGATATGAAAATACACATTTTTTCTCCAGTTTCCAAATTTGACAAATGAATAGTCAGTCTTTCTCATTTTTCACATAGATCACACTGGTGATATTTTTTATGTCAATAGATATTTTTTTAGTAATTTTTTCTATATTTTAAAATATTAGGCAACAAGATCATTAGTGACACATCTATTGGAAATTTTAAAATCGTTGAATTAAATTTTTTTGCAAGGGGGGTTCTATATTTTTATTGTGTGAATTATACTATAAATACCTTGTTATTTAGAGAGTGATGTTTATGATGAGATTGGGGAAGATATAAAATATTGATTTTATTAATATGATCCATGGATTACTATAATTGAATAGGTTTTTTCATAGTATCTTATGAGGCTTTGAGAATAAAATATTTTACTATTTAATGTTTGACCTAGTTTACCCCTGGTTGGATTTTGTTGGTGAAGAAATGAATATATATTTTGATTTTAAAGTTTTTAATATTAAACATGCTCAATATTTACCGGGTTTTTTGTCCTTAAAGGGATATTTAGATATACCCACCCCAACTTTTACATACAAATTGTAGGGTTTTGTTGGGAAATTTATCTGGAAACATTGGTTGGTAGCTAAAGTGAATGGTAGGTTCTTGATGTTCATGGGTTTTCTTGTATACTACTGATGTATACAATTTTTTTTAGTTTTATGGTATTATTGGGATTTGATTAGTGGCTATATTTTGGAAATTTTACCATTTTCATTAGTTACATTATATTGTACCTTTTTTCAATTTAGTTTCATTTTATATTATTTATGATATCATTCAATCACATGTTGTTTATTGTCCATGATTTGATGGTTTTTAATTTATTTTATAGTTTTATTTTAAAGATAGAGTTTGGTAAGGACTTGATGAAATCAAGTTCTAAAATATCTATTAAAAATACATGTTGTAAATGTTTCAATAAAGAAAATTGAATATATAATAATCAAAGTTTGGGAGATGAAATGGGTGGCCTTAGTAGTGGACTCTGATAAAGAATTAGTGCAGTTGCTACTGGCCGCCGCTCCCCCATCGTAGCGGTACCACTTGTGACCACTGAGGTCTTGAAATGTTGAGAAATATATGTGGAATATAGAGCATCTGTGAGGATTTTCTTCACTGTTGATGAGGCTCGCAGTGGGGAAGGTGGCAGTTGTGGGGTTGTGAGAGGGGCCTTGCAATGGCTTTCCAAGTGGCCACTGAGGGTCTGGTGTTAGGGGAAGGCCTTATGGATGATTAAGAAATTGTGGGGGATAGGAAGAGGAATTGTCTGAAGGTGGTTTTTGGAAATGAAAGTGTAAATGGATGTGGATCTCACTGATTTTTCAACACACCTCAACCTCCCTATAATACCATTGAAGGTGGTTATGTCCAGCGGAAGCAAACGCAGATCTAACGGATCTATCTTTGCTCACCTCAACTTAAAACCTTCCTTTGATACTAATGAAGGAGGATTTATGGAAGTGGATAACATAACAATATAATCATATACGGATCACTGGAGGTGATCACATGAAAAAAATATACAGTGGAATAATGATATTTATTTCATTAATGAGAATTGTTATTACATTTCATAAACACACACCCTACTTATAGGGATACAATATTATAAGAAAAATAAATGATAAAAATAGGGGAAAACAAAGTCCATGGTTGGTTTCATTAGGGGCTACCCAATCCTCCTTATCCATAGATTTCAAGCAACCCAATGTTGAATTATCCAAGCCTCCATTGCTGGAGTAGAGGTTGGCGTCGTCCAAGGGATAAATTTTTTTAATTTTCCAAAATCCTGCCTTAAAAATTTTTCCCATGTAACCCATGAATTTTCATCATATTTGGGTGGTGGACCAAAATCTATAATTACTTCCCCATATTCATTAGGTGCATTAAATTCAAAAGTGCATGTGGAAGTAGATAAGCAGATCACTGGAAGTGATTGCAGGAACAAAATAACAACTATAGGAAACAAATTGCTTTTTATTGCTTTGATTTGGAATTATTTCATCTTGTAATCCTTTTCTTGTCCAAAAAACCCTCTGTCTGGGGTTCATTCAAAATTTCCCCCCTTACTATGGGATGTCACTGGGACTCAGATGCATTGGAAGGAGGTGCCAGTATTCTTCACCATGGGAACTGACATGGGGATTTGATGCTTCAAGAAGTATGAACTAGTGTATTATTCAAAATATATAACATCAAAGGAGGTTTTGACTTTTGGGAAGGTGTCTACATTAGATATAAACTCCAGTTATTTATTGGATGCAGGTGAAGACGATAGTTTCATCTTAGGAATATAAGATAGGGAGGATAAATATGAAGGTAGTGGGAGTCCATCATTATCATCGATGTCCATAGAGAAGTCTAAGAGATTGTCGATGAAATAGAATTTGGTGTCCAGGAAAATTATTTTTCTGAATAATACAGAATGTGATTATATTTTTTTTGAATCGTAAACTTCATTTTTTTCAGAATTGAAGAATTTTTGTTTTGAATTTCGATTTTTTGTCTAATAAAAATGAATGGGAATTTTTTTTATGAAATAGAATGAAATATGGTATAGGAGGGATAATGGAAGGAAATGGGGTGTTTTTTTATTAAGGAAATATGGAAATGGAAAGATATATGGAGGGTAAAATGAATAAAAACAAATAGTGGACCCCCTCATTTTGTTTTTTTAACAAAATAGAGGAACATTCATGGGATAAAATAAATTTCAATCCACATTTTTGACAAATGGGGAGAAAGAGGGAGGCCAAACCAATTGGTTACACAAATTGGGAGTCATGTAGACCCAGAAAAGAAAAAATCAAATGATTTCCTTTTTATATAATGTTAAAAATCAAACCAAATATCTCATAGTACTTCTCATCGTATTCTAAAAAACTACTCCATTGTTGCAATTAATATAGTTGTAGATCTAATGAATATTTCTTGACACACCTCACCTTTAACCTACCTCTAACGCAACTAATGGTGGTTTTTAGCAGTGAAAATGGAAGCAGATGCATCTCACTGATCCTTCGAGACACCTTAACCTCCCTCTGATACCATTGAAGGTGGTTATTGTAAGTGGAAGCAAACATAGATCTAAAAATCTCTATTTTCTCACCTCAACTTTGAAACTTCATTTTATACCACTAAAAGAGGATTTATGGCAGTGATTAACACAACAACAGAAATACATGCAGATCACTCGAGGTGATCTCATGAACAAAAATATAGAAGTAGCACATAAACACACACCCAATTTATAGGGATACAATCATATAAGAAAAATAAAATGATCAAAATAAATGAAATAAAATTCTATGGTTGGTAGCAGACGGTTTTACCCAATCCTTCAGATCCACACACGTTAAGATACCCAATGTTGAATTCTCCGTGCCTTTATTGTCATAGTGGAGGTAGGTGTCATCCAAGGAATAAACAAGTTTCCAACACTGTTTTAGTAGTAGCACCATGAGTGAGAATAATGAGATATATGGTCAGGTATTCATCATCTAGATAAGGGCATGAACACTGGTCAGTGGTGGCAGGGTCATTGCAGAGAGGGTGGGTAGGAACAGTAGGATAATTCCACGACAAGTCAAATGTCAAACTTATCCTAATTTTACCAGCATTTTACACATCTATACCACAGATAAAAATCCCTTGAAGATTAATACCAAGATTTTTTTTGTATTTAATTGGAAGTATCTACCCTTTTTATATCATTCAATATGGTTCAAACAAGATTTATCTATAAACTAAACTGATCCACTGGTATGCACACCCTTATGTTCCACAAAAAAATCAAAATGGATTCATTAGTCAAACTTTCACCTTTAATTTAACACCACAATACCTTAATCAACATAAAGGATAAAATTTATTGTCATTTATATAGTGACACTACTATAAATTTCACTTTAATCATCTTTAGAAAAATCCTTTATCAGCACTAAAAAAATATTGATCTTCTAAGCTCCAATAAAAGGGAGTTCTTTTTATCAATTATAAAAATAGAACCAGTAAAAGGACTCTTTATTAGAGATATAAATAGTGTGTATAAAAGTAATATTGTTGTAGTGTGATTCTAAAATTATAGAAAACTATAAAATCAAATTGTAACATTCTGACCTAGATTCCATATACCAATGCCCCAAGACAGTTGGTTATGTGACCTCAGGCGAGCCTCCCATATGCTAGAGGCTACTGACTACCGAAAAAGGTATGATATATATATATATATATATCATGTGAATGCTATACCCTATTAATCAAAACATCACAATAACAAACATGTAGTGTCTCGCCCTGGATTCCACTTAACGGTGCCCCGAGACGGTGGCCATAAGACATCAAGCACACCTCCCTAAACGCCAGAGGCTACCAACTAGCAGCAAGGGTTCAAGGTGTGTTTATAGAGAGACTATGCCCTTATAGATCATAGTAGAGTGAAAAAAGATATAACTAATCTGAAATAGTAGATAAAATTGGAATAATAATTATAAAACATGTAAGATAAATAAACAATAAGCAGAAGTTGAATAATAAACAATTACAAAGTAATGATGATGCTATTTAATGTATCTATACAAAATAATGCACATGGAACATGAAATACATTCATATACCACATGCTATAAAAATATGCAAAAAGGTCAAAAATTTCAATGACTAGCATCTTGAGCATAGGATCAGTCATCTTCCCCCATAATTCATCCTATAATTGAAAATCAAGCATCAGAAGTTGGTCACTTCCATTTATCCACACCTACAATCATGAAGTCTGCTTGGGTACCAATGGCGATCCAAGCAGGGTGTGAGATATAATATCAGAAGGCCATCACCGATACTTCCTATTTCTAACCATTTCGTGGAATATAAAATGAATATTTTTCCATTAATAATAATATATAAGACATGATAAATAAATAAATAAAATATGCTGACTTCCATTTGGACACCTGTCAAATTTTACCTTCTCCAGTATAAGCTGGTGAGTCTAAAACAAGGGACCCTATAAAGGTAAATTGATTGATACAATGTGTAAGAATATGGATTTTCCCCAAACCTGTGATTGATATTGGAAGACATGTCCCTAAGTTTTCTAGTTCAAGGTTCATTTCTTAGTTTAAAGCATTCACTTAATTTTTAATTAAATTTAACCTCTTTATAAAATATTAAGAGTCACCCTAATCCTGTCCGTGAAAATTCTAAAATAATTCCATGTATCACTCTAATGGATTAGTATATTTCCAAATCTAAGGGATTCCATCCAAGTTGACCTAAGAATGAGATCTGAAGTTCCACTCCAAGCATGTTGTGATGACAGTAAGAACTGACCTCTGATTTCATCCCTTATATTGCACGTAGGGGCCCAAGTCTCTCTCATGGCATGGTACAACCATTTTTTCATCAATCCCATCCACAGGGTGTCCCCTATGGAATCAGTGTCATTATTATGGAGGTAAAAATCAATAATAATTGGTTATCCCATCCTCGACATATATATTTTCACCCTCGGCGTGTTTATAAGCATTTACAAATTATAACTAAGGAACGATGATCCTATCTAAGGGTTCCTCAAGTTATGACCCCTTGTATCTGCCTCAACACCATGGTGAAGGAATTTAAACAAGCATTTATATCATAGTAGGCATACTAGTCAAGGAATTCTTATTGGTAAATCTATTTATGTTAGAAGGCATGGGGCACATGGCTTAATCTCATGACCAATTCAATCATTTCAACTTAATTCATTACCTCAATGCATTAATTATAAGAAAACACATCTCAATGGGTGTTTATCTAATTTAGAACAAGGGAAATTAGTCCTAAAAGGTGGATAACACCCATTGGGGTGGAATAATTCAAGGAAATCAACCCGAGGGGTTGATTCACCGCTAGTTTGAGACGCGTTAAGCAAGGTAAGGCTTTTAATTTAATTTAATTATCAATTATGAGGCATCACCAGAAAGGTCCAGCTCATGGAATACCAACACATATTATATAACACAATGAAATGAGGGGAAAACCTAGAACACCAACCTTATCCTTGTAGTTCTTTCCTTATCCAGCTTCAGCCTTTGGTTTGATCTAGAATGAATGATATCAAAGAAACCATAAAATGCCCTAAAAATAAGGATAATGAGATTGTACCAATATAGTGAAATAGAGAGGAAGAAAAACTAAAAAATTAAGGGAGAGGATTGAGGAGATTAACTCTATCTTACTGATGGATTTTATGGTGAGTGATCTAATTTCTGTATGGAGGAGATAGAAAGAAACATAGGAGAAGAGGAGAAGGCTTCGTGCGAGGGAGGGACACTAGTCCGCTGAAGAATAAGGGAGGAAGAAATATGGTTTAACTGAAAACATTTCTATGATGGTTTCATAAAATCTCCCATGTAGGTAGGGGCACATGGTTTAGTCACATGGTTTTCCAAACTGTACATCAATCACATGACAGGTTTTTCTCCAAGGGGAACCCCACAAGGTCTAAGCGCATAGTTTGGATAACTGTGTGGAATGCTTCTATCCCAAGGGTCTGTAATCACACACAACCATGCACCTAGTGTCATAGGGTTTCATAAAAACTATGAGTCCCTTGGTACCCCACTATCCTAAATTGCACAATTAGGGAAACCTTACGGGCTGGGCTTCATGGTTTCTACTAATCGTGCGGCACTGTCTACCTCTTCCTATTTCAGGGCTCCAAGATCCGAACAAGCCTCAAAAACCTATGAAACCTTCATGAATTCATTAGGAATCATTATTAGGTCCGAAAAAAATAATTAAAACTAAAAATTAATTTTCCTTACCTATGGGAAAAGCTGATACATTACAACCCCCCTCTTTAAGAAAACGGTTCCCTGAGTTATCCTTCAGAGGGTGGTAAGACATCAATTGAGAAAATTTCAGACCACTGTACACATACATCAACCTCTGACTCCTAGGTCTCATTATATATGCATTTGTGATACCATGTCACTTTGATCCAAGAAACTGACCTACCTCATATAGCCTTCATGCTCTGATCAATGATATGTATCAGATGCTCCTCGAAGGATGCATCCACCACCAACTCAATATCCTTGGGGTCAAACAAATGAGATGGTTCGGGATGATATTTTTGAAGATGAAAAACATGTAAGACATCATTAATGGCATGATACATCTGAGGTAACAGAAATAGATAGGCTACCAACCCAACTCTCTTCATTATCTCAAAAGGCCTGGCATATCAAGGTGATATATTTCCATGTCTCTTGATTTTTCTATTACCTAATATAGGTGATACATGAGAAAGACCTGATATCCCAAGTAAAAAACTATAGGTTGAGGTGATGATCGGTATATGAATTTTTCCTATATTGATTGATTTCCATATGCTTATGAATCTGCTAGACTTGATCTGAAGTCTCTTAAATGAGACGAGGACGTAGTGGAGCTACCTCACCTACCACTAACCAGCATAGAGGTAAACAACATGACCTATCATAATGGGCCTCATATAGATCCATTTGAATCATTGCCTAAAATCTTGTATTACAATAAAACTCAGTATATTCTTTTTCTATGAACCTCAAAAGTCAAGGATGTAGGCTCAAAGAATATCCTCCAACACCCGTTTCATCTGCTCGAACTATCCATCAGTCTGAGGGTGATATGAAATACTCAAGATAACCTATGAACCCAGTGCCTTTTTCAACCATTTCCATAACCAAGATGTAAAGATACAATCTCGATCTGAAATTATAGAGTAGGGAACACCATAAAGGCATGTTATCTCATAGATGTGAAGACTTCCAAGATCATCAATAAATAAGAACTTCTGTATAGGTAGGAATTGTGAAACCTTGGTCAACCTATCAATGATCACCCATATTTCATCGATGCCGCAAGGGGGTCTTGGAAATACCATCATTAAATCCATAGTGAATTAATTCCATTTCTACTCAAGAATGGAGAGAGGATGTAAAAGACTCACAGGCCACTGGTGCTCTATCTTCACCTACTGACAGGTGGAGCACTAAGTAATGAAACCTGATATCTACATCTTCATACTAAGACACCAATACTGACATCATATGTCTTCATACATCTTGGTAATCCCCAAATGAACTGCCCAAAAAAAGGAATGAGATTACCTCATCAATGATTCCCTTATATCTGAAGTCACCCATACATGGCCATGGAAGAGTAGGGTTTCACTTCCATCAACAACCCCACCCGGAGGTGGGTTCTCACCTATGACCCTCTCCCTCATGAAGAGGACCTTTGAATCAAATAACTTCCTCATTTGAACCCACTCTAGAAGAGAGTATGTCACTACTAAAGCTACTAATACTGGTTTCCCCTTCTATTTATGAACCAACAGGTGCATCTTAGAAAATAGTGCCATCAACTGCCACTCACTACTAGCCTCCTTGACGAATTGAATCTGAGTCTTCCGACTCAAGGCATCAGCTACAACATTTACATTTATGGGTGTATAATCTAACTTAAATTAGAATTCTTGTGGTTATTCCACCCACTTACACTACCTCATATTCAAGTCTCACTATGTGTAGATGTATTTTAGACTTTTATGATCCATATAGAAAAAATATTTCTCTCCCAACAAGTAGTGCTTCCAAAATTATAGATCATATACCATGGAAGCTAGATTGAGGTCATTCATAGGATAGTTTCACTCATGATGCCTCAACTATCAAGACCCATTTTCTGAAACCCGATCACCCTACAACATAACTACCCCCATCCTAATTCCTAAAGCATCACAATAAATAGTATATCTTTTTCCCAGCTTAGGAATAATCATGATAGAAACTGAATTTATTCTTTCATTTAACTTCCAAAAAGATGTCTCACAAGCTTCATTCTAGTTTAATTTCACACCTTTCTTGGTAAAATTATTTAGTAGTACTTCCAGGTGTGAATATTTTTGGATTAATATACTTTAATATAAAATAATCCCAAAGAAGCTATGTATGTAAAATACATTCTTAGGATGATCTCAGGAATCCATGATGATCACCTTCTCTGAGTCAATAGATAATCCTAACTCAAAGATGATATGACCAAATAAGTGAACCTTGCTAATCCAAAAATGGAATTTACTAAGATTCGTATAAAGCGAGTTCTCTCTCAATGTATTCAAACCAATATCTAGATGATTGGAATAGTCATGTTTGGTGTGAGAATAAACTAATATGTAATCTAGAAATACCACCAAAAAGGAATCAAGATATGGGTGGAAAACCTAATTCATCAAATCTATAAATACTTCCAATACGTTCGTTAGAATAAACGATGTGGCCAGATACTCATAAAATTTGTACCTACTCTGGAACATTGTACATGGTATGTCTGACTTCCTCACTCACACTTGATGGTAGATTGACCTTAAATCAATCTTTAAGAAAACTATTGCTCCCTGGAGTTGGTCAAAGAGGTCATCTATATGAGGAAGTGGATACCAGTTATTTACCATAAGCTAGTTCAGTCAGCGGTAATCCATGTACAATCTAAGGGTATTATCCACCTTCTTATAAAAAAGGACAGGTTAACCCCCTATAAATGTGTTGGGTCAGATAAAACCCTTAACCTCACGATATTAAAGCTTCTTATTTATTTCCTAGAGCTCTGCAGGTGTCATCCTATATAGAGGAATGGACACGAGTGTCGCACCTAGCCCCATCTCGATGGTGAACTAGACCTCTCTATCAGGAGGTATAAGATAGAGAAATATTCAGGGAATATTTCTTGGAAACAATCCACAATAAGAGTTAATTCCACTAGTTTCATTCCATGGTCACTCATAAAGAGACTGTCCATCTGGTCTATTACTTCTCCTAGCCATGTAAGCTTGATTCTAGCCCAATTTTCCTAGATAACCCATTCAACCTTATAGATATATGTGTTTCTCTTGGGTGATTTGAAATATACCGAATGAAGATAGCTATCCACCTAGGATAGATAAGTTAAAATCTAGTCCATACTGAGAATGAAATCAAAAAACAGTCATCTTGAGGACAAAGAAACTACACACAAAAAAGGTACCAACCTATCTCAAGGGTAACTCCTTAGACTAGCATAAACCCTCAACTAAAACTCCAAATGGTGTGTCAAGAGTCATAATTCCACTGGATTACTCTATCACTAAGCCCATAAATCCCATATTTATATCAGATAGAAAATATTTTGATGCACCTATATCAAAAAAGGCAGATACTAGAGTGGAGGCTAACCAAAGAGTACCCCTAACTATAGATATCCCTGGAGTCTACTCCTCTGGCATAGGTTGCACTGTATAAATGTTTCCTGAATTGTGACCCTAATATGCTACTAGAGTAGCCTAAGTCGGTCCACTCTACTATCACTGAAACTTTGAGGCCTGACTGCCTCATCCACGAACACCTTCTCGGCCTAAGTTTCTTATAAAAATCAGCTTCTTGCCTATCGAGGAGTCCTTAATCCTACACCTGAAGGTGGTGTTGGCATGGAATCCTACTCACTTGGAACTAGAGGAAAGGATCGACAATAACACTAGAGGTGGCCCATTATTCTACAAGCTGAGCACTCGATTGGGTTCCTCATACACTGTAGTTTTTATGGACTAGCCTTCCACACTGGTGACACACCACATAGCTATCAGTGCATGCCACTTGGTAGATACTACCCCCATGTATACCTTTGAGAATTCTCTTCCTACCATTGGATAAACCACTACTCTTCTTTAAAAATGAACTTCCCTATTTCAATTCATCTAATTACCTCAGTTTTTAATCATTGATTAAGGCCTGGTTCACTATCTTTGAAATAGTTTTTAGCTGAAATATGTTCACCTATGAACAGGTGGAATATGCAAGCCCAACCTTGAAACCTCTCAAATTCATTAGTTCATCACCAGAAAAGGTGGGTGTGAAATGTTGTAATTCAGTGAAGTGAGATGAATATTTTATCACTGACATGTCACCTTTCTAAAGGTGCATGAATTCCCAAGCATGGTCTATTAAGTATTAAAAAAATCTATCTGGAACTCGACCCAGACTATACCCTAATGTCGACTAGTTTGAGTGAGGACATCCCAACAATGATTGGTAGAGTCATATAGCATTTAAGTCATGAGAATGGCCTCAAGCCATGAATCAATAGCCTGTGGTTTTCCATCCCTCAAGAAGGTGGGAGGATGTTGTTGTTGAAACTCATAGGTTACCTCTACCAGGGTAGGGGTAGGTCAAGGATAACCCTTCAAAGAATGCATGAATCAAAATAAACTATCACGGAATTGGGCATTGACACCCAATGGAAGATCTGTAGGAGGTCCCTCAGGTTGCACTATAGGAGGTACCACGGGTGTCTCAGCACCCACCACCTCAGAAGTATGATCATCACCACTTTCCTGATATAAAACATGAGTATTTAATGGTGGAAGAACTCTACAATTTCCAAGAGAATTCCTCAAATAATATTTATAATATATAGGGAAAGTGATAAATAAAGAACAGGTACAATTTATACCTATAATCACATTACAACCCTTATCCTCCTCTAGGATCCAGGTCTTCGTGATTAGTAAAGGTCACAAAAAGATCATAAGAGGCATGAACTACTACCCACTACTGAGACTGGGTTAGTTTCAATGTCTCCTAGCACACTTATAACAGATGACCATTTCATTTTATAAGATTAACCATTTTAATTTAGAATTAATTTATGTATTTAAATTTTTCCTTAAATGGTTGAATTATATGGATCACCACTTCAAATTTATAAGGGACCATACACCTTATAAATTGAAATATAGAGTCCACTTAATCTTAACCATAACATGTTCCAACCCATGTGATTGATGGTCCATGGCTCAATGTGCCATATTTGACTACTTAAGGTGTCTGTTTTAACATATTTAGGAAAACACCTTTAGGTTAAGGTAAGAAATTTAATCATCAGTTATGGTTTCACAACATTTCAAGGAATAATAAATAATGCACCACAACAAGAACATTCAATTCAAGCAATGATTTTAGTAAAATAGATACGGAAAGATATAATGCATGAAATTTTAAGTTCTATGGTGCCTAGGATGATAGATGATTTTTAATATAACCTCATATCATTGGGATAAGGTAGAAGATATGCCATAAAGATGATAAAAATTCAAGGTAAGTCCATCAACCAATGGTTAAATCCATTAAACTATAACAATGTAAGAAAGAACTGCATTTACCCACCCTAGGTAATTTGGGTTTCCCCTAAACGTGGGTTAGCTACTCCCAGGCATAGGCTAATTACCAAATTCCAATATCCTTGTCTCCTATATAATCCCAAATAGTAATACAAAAGGAAAATAGTGCTAATAAAAATTTTTAGTGTCCATTCCTAGATTCCACTTAACGGTGCCCTGATATGGTGGCCAAAAAACATCAAGTGTGCCTCTCTAAATGATAGTGGATGCTAACTAGTAGGGAGGGCCTAGGGTGTTTTAGTGGGGAGACTATGACCTCATAGATCAGATTAGAGTGTATCAAGATATAACTAATCAGAAAAAATAGATATAATCCAAATAATAATGATAAAACATGTAAGATAAATAAACAATAAGAAGAATATGAATAATGAACAGTTGCAAAGTGATGATGATGTTATGTCATGTATCTATACAAAAGTGTGCATGGGGAACAAGGAATGCAGGCATATACCACATGATAGAAAATATTCAAAAATGTCAGAAACTTCTATGAATAGAATATCGAGCATAGACTCAGTCCTCTTCCACCATACTCTATCCTAGAACTAAAAATCAAGTATCAGAAGATGGATGTTTCCATTTATCTATACCTACAATCATGAATTCTACTTGGGCACCAAAGGTGAACCGAGTAGGGTGTGAGATATAATCCCAGTAGGCCACCACCAATGGTGGCTAGTTATATCCATTTCATGTAATATAAAATGAAAAGTTTTCCATTAATAATAATATAAAATCTAGGATAAATAAATAAATAAATAATTCGGACTGGGTTCTATTTGGACACCCATATAATTTAATATGCTTTGGGCTAAGATAGTGAGTCTAAACCATGGGATCCAGGGAAGGTAAAGTGAGTGATATAAGGTGCAATAAGATAGATTATCCTCAAGTTTGCGATTGGGAGTGGTAGACACATCTCTAAGTTTTCCAAGTTCAAGGATCACTTCCTACTTTAAATCATTCACTTACTCTTTATTTCAATTTAACCTTTTTATAAGATATTAAGAGTGACCATGAGAACATCTATGTAAATTATAAAATAATTCCAAGTATCTATCTAGGGGATCAATATAATTCAAAATCCAAGGGATTCCCTCCAAGGTGACCCAAGAATTATATCCCAAGTGTCACTCTAGGCATGGTGTGATGACATCAAGAACTAACACCTGAGTCCATCCCTGGTATTGCATGTAGGGGCCTGATTCACTCTCATGGAATGATACAACAATCATGCCATCGAGCCCATATAATAGATATCCTATAGAGTATTGTTTTCACTCTTTATGAGGTAGAAAATAAATAATTCTTGGCCCACTCATCCCATGCATAATTAGTGTCTCCCCCAACATTTTTACAGGCATTTACAAATTTTAACTAAGTAACAATGAGCCCTTCTAAGGGTTTCTTAATTTGAAACCCATTTTATCACTATGAGCACCAATTTTAAGGTATTTAAACAATAATTTATGTCAAAATATTCATATTGTTAAGGTAATTTTCATTGGGAAATCTATTTATGTCATAATTCATGAGGAAGGAGGCCTAATCTCATGGGAAATTCAGTTATTTCAACTTAATTCATTACCTTAATGTATTAATTATAAGGAAAAACACCTCAATGGGTGTTTTAATAATTTAGAACAATTTAAATTAATCCTAAAAGGTAGAGAAAACACATTGTGGTGGTGTAATTCAAGGTGATCAACCCAAGGGGTTGATTCACCACTAGCTCGGGGCACATTAAGCAGAGTAAGACTTTCAATTTAATTTAATTAGAAATTATAAGGCATCACCAGAAAGGTCCTGATCACAGCACAATGAATCATATTATATAATTAAAATAAGTTATGGTAAAGAACCTAGAGAACCTACCTTATCCCTATAGTGCTTCCCTCATCCAGTGTGGTCCTTTTATTCGATCTAAAACAAAAGATATCAAAGAAACCATCAAAATCCCTAAAAATAGGGAAAATAATCTTTCACTATGATAGCACAATAGAGGGGGATAACAACTCAAAATAAAAGGCATAGGATTGAGTAGATTACCTATAGCTTCCCTATGGACATGAAACCAAGCGATTTGGTTTCCGGATAGAGGAGATAGTAAGAAATCTAGGAGGAGAAGAGGAGAAGGCTTCGTGTGAGGGAGGGGTGTTCATCTACTAGATAATAAGGGAAGAATAAAGGAGGGTTTAACTTGAAACATTTCAGGGGTAGTTTCATAAAATCACCCACTCAAGAAGGGACGCACAATTTCTCTACATCGTTGGCTAAATCGTGCTCCAGTTGTGCAACAAGTTCTACTCCAAGGGGTACCCCGCACGGTCTAGGTATACGGTTTGGATAACTATGCACTAGATATATAGTTTCCTATTTCCCAGAGGTATTCAATCATGCATGTACATGTACTTAGGGTATCATGGTTTCAAATAAATTTCTTTTCCTTATGTACCCCACTATCTTAAGCTGCACAGTTAGGGAAACCATGCGGGCTAGACTGTATGGTTTCTACTAACCATGTGGCCCAGTCTTCCTATTCCTATTTTGGGGATTCGGGATCTAAAAAAGGCATTTACACCTTATAGACCTCCATTAATTAATTATCCATCATTATTAGGGCTAAAAATAATTAAAACTGAAAACTAATGGTCCATACCTTTGGGAAAATAAGGGACATTACAAGAAATAACCAAGAAATAACCAAAGGAAGATAACCAAAAACCAGTATAATGCCATAACTAAAATAGACTAGTAATACATGATGAATTAGACCAAATGAAAATATCCATTCAATAACAGTGTATGAAATTGTAAAAAGAATAAAGTATAACCAATAAGGTAAACAATTTACATATTCAATTATTATTTATTTAACCACATAATTTATCAGGCTCGTGGTGACACCCATACCATCAATACATGCTTCATCACATACTGAAGTTTGAACCATATCACATAGGGAAACAAAATTCATTATAACACATGGGCTTCCACTATCCATTTAATTCTATTTCATAACATGACTATATGGAACCAAAATCTAATTCCAATCTCATGGGCATTGAACATTATATCTGGAACCTAGTGGTATTTGGATCATCATTCCTTGTCCCACACCCCATGGGTATTTGGATCATCAGTCTCTATCCCATAAAAAAATATTCACATGCATTCATTTGGTCCTAGAATATCATGGATAGGGCCTTGTGGGTATTTAGAGCATCAATCTGTGTCCCACGCCCCATTTATCAATCATTCACATTCATCACACATATCAAATTTAACATATTTAATCAATATTAACCCTCTAATAAACATTTCACATCATGAAATACCATTTTATTATCTAATAAATCATAATTATTTACTTTAATCACATAGAATAATATGAAAATTTCACAATTAAACCATCTATCAACATTTAATAAAAATACATTAAGTCTAAAATGTTATGAAAAACATCCCTCAATTACCATTATCAAGCAATTAAATATTCCATAAATTATCAAATTACACAATCCCATTATCCCAACAATTTCATGATCACAATTAAACTAATTTCAGTTTTCCCAAGTTTAGACCAATTCATCATCACATGAAAATTCAATTTAATTAATTCAATATTTTATGAAACTACCCAATCATGGAAATTGAAATCTTGAAATTATATAAATGTAATTAAATCAAGACTATGGGATTTTCAATTTAGACCACATACCTCAAGATCGTTGGTGGATGATCGCCAACAGAAATCTACAAATTGAAGTAGAACGTTAAATTTCCCAATGAAGAATGAGATCTAGAACCAACACCTAGATCCAAGATCAAATTTAATAGATTCAAGAAAACCTATATCTAAACCCATCACCAATAGAGGGAAAAAGCCCTTCAAAACTTGAGAGAAATATGGGAGAGGGGGAGGAAACCAATCGGGATGAGAATCTCTTACTGAGAGAGGTAAAGATTCTTCAATCCAGTCTTTGATTCATCAATAATAGAGTTTAGAAGGCCCTATAATCTATTTGGGAGGCTTCAAAATTGAATTAAATACATTAGGGACTAGTGGGGTCAAATCGGGGTTAAAACTGGGGTGTTCAAAATTTTTAAAATAATATTTTGTGAGATTAATTTCCACATGCATGGTTTCTTGGGCTGAGGCGCATGGTTTTCTGAACCATATAACCTAATCATACACCTCAATTAGGGGTCACATGGTTGCTATTATGAGGGTTCATGGTTTTCCAAAACATGCACCAACTGTGAAATCCTCCTCTATCTAAGGTTTCATGGTTGGTGGGGTCAGGGTGCACAATTTGGGAAAACCATGCATTTCCCAAAACCCTTCCAAAATTCATTAAATTCACCCAAAATATCCCCAAAGTAAACCCCAAACAAGATATACCAAAAATAAGGTAAAATTTTACCATAAAATGAAATCAAGACACCTCCAAAAAAGATCAGGATCTAATAATCTCCCCACATTATAACACCTCATCCTCAAGATGTACTCCCAAGAATCTCTAATATTCAGAAGTAAAAATATTAGGCCACTGAACCCACATATATGCTTCTCTCTCCCAAGTTTCCTTCTAAGAACTTCCATGTTTCCACAATACTCGAACTGTTAGTATAGTCTTTCCCCAAAACACTTTCTCACTGTGATCCACAACATGTATCAAATGCTCCTCAAAGGATGCATCAACCTCAAACTCAATATCATCCAAATCGATCACATGATAAGGTTTGGATAAATAGTATCAATGTTGTGACACATTAAAAATGACATTAATAATTCTATACCTATATAGAAGATCCAAAATTTATCATCATATGACTTATGCCTACTCTAATCCATAGTCATATGTTTCTAAATCAGCTAAACCTGCTCCGACATCTCCTACACGAGAGTCAGTCCCAACAGCTCGGACTCACCTACCTCCATCCAACATAGAGGTGATCAACATGACCTACTATAAAGAGTCTCATATGGTGTCATCTGTATAGTTTCATGATAACTATTGTTATAGGAAAACTCCAAAAACATTAGGTACATATCCCAAGACCCACTGAAGTATAAAACATGTGCTCGTAGAATATCCACAAGTACCTGTATCGTACGTTCTGACTACCCATCTGCATGTGGGTGGAAAGTTATACTCAGTAATACCTATGTACCATGTTCCTTATACAAACTTTTCCAGAAGCATGAAGTGAAATATGAGTCACATTCTGAAACTATAATCTGTGGAACCCTATTCAAATGGACTATCTCCTAAACATACAAGTCTCTAAACTGATTCACATAGAAAATCTCCCATATAGGCAAGAAATGTGATACTTTAATTAGTAGATCCAAAACCACCCAAATAGCATCATTCTTATAAGGAATCCTATTAAGAACCACCACAAATTCCATAATAACATCATCCAAATTCCATTCCAAAATGAGAAATGGTTTTAATAAACCACCAAGTTTTAATGATTGGCCTTCACATATTGATCAGTGTAGAATCATGTTACAAACCCTAAAATTTCATTTTTCATTCTTGATCACCAATATCATCGATGTAGGTGAAAATACATTTTAGTCAAACTTGTATGCACCTCCCACTTCAAGGAATGAAATCCATGCATAAGATCCTCTCACATACTCATAGGAACAACAAAATGGCCCAGGCATAGATGATATCATCCTCATCTATAGTTTAATCGGAAGGTGACTCCCCACGTTCAAAGATTTCCCTCAAGTATAAACAATTTAGATCCTCATACTTCCTTTTTCTGATCTAACTCAAAATAGTATAATCCACTAAAACTAATACAAGATTAATTTTCTCTTAGCCCTCATGAACTACAACATGCATCTCATCCAAGAAAGTCATCATCTTTCACTCAGAGTTAGACTCCTAAACTTCTTGAGTCTGATTCTTCTTTCTCAAATCTTCAACAACACTATTTAATTTTCCTAGCATATATGGTATCTCAAAATAAAATGACTACATATACTCAACCCATATCCACTATTGTGGATTCAAATATCGTTAAGAAAATATATACTTTAAGCTCTTTAGATCAGTGGACATAGTAAACTTTACACCCAAAAGATAATGTCGTCAACACTTCAAGTCATAAACAACTAAAACTAACTTGAGGTCATGTGTAGTTTAATTCCATTCATGTGGCCTCAAATTTTATTACCCATACACCACAAATAAATCACCCCACATCAACACTCCTCCAAGCCCCAATCCTGAATCATCACAAAACACTGTGTATTCCTTCCCTGTATTCGGTAGGATCAATATTGGTGTGGAATTCAAAAACTTCTTCAAATACTTGAAATCATTTTCACTTGATCTAGACCATTCAAAATTTATCCCCTTATTATTCAAGGCCAAAAGTGGCGATGAAAAATGGGAAAATCCTGGATGAACTTCCGATAATATCCTACTAACCCTTGAAAATTACAGATATCAAAAACATTCTTGGGATGTTCCCATAAAACAACTACCTAAAATTTCTCCGGATCTACTAACACACCTTCCTCTAAGATCATGTGACCCAACAAATGTACCTAGTCAATCTAGAATTGGAACTTAGAAAGCTTGGCATATAGCCGATGCTCTCTCAGTGTACTTAGGACAATGTTAAGATGTCAGACATGGCCATCATGAGTCTTGGAGTACACCAATATGTCATCCACAAACACAAACACAAACTGATACAGGTATGGGTAGAAGATTTGATTCATCAAGGCCATAAATACTATCAGATCTTTCTTTAGATAGAATGACATCACGATGAACTCATATAGGTCATACCTTATTTTGAAAGCAGTCTGGGTATATCACAAGGTCGAACTCTCAACTAATAATACCCAAATCTCAAGTTAATATTATATAATACACAATATCCTCTAAATTGGTAAAATAGATCATCGATACTATAAGAGGATACAAGTTATTCACTATCATCTAGTTCAAATTCTTGCCCGAATGGCCCAAAGGCCTTTTTTTATTGATTTTTTGATAACCCCCTTTCAAGGGATGAGGGGAAACACTGACAAGGACCATAGGCTTAGAGATTACATAACCTGTAGGTCATAGGAAATATACAGACTATACTTAAAACTCCTCCTCCCAAATTCTTCATCGTGATATCAACTGTCCAACTTCATATGGATGTTCAGATAGGCTTCTCGTGCAAGCACACGCTGGTCCCGATGGTAATTTCATACCCTCTCTTTTTAACAAATCCTCTTAGATTCTGCTCTAGTGAATGTGCCTGCTCTGAATCCCCATATGGAGTTTGCCCTTTGTAGAGTCTGTCTGATAATTTAAGCACAATTTCAGGTGTCCTGAAGTCCTTGAGGTGGCCCTAAGGCCTTGAGGTGGCCCGAAATCCTTATTGACCCAAAGGCCTTGGGTGGCCTTAAGGCCTTAAAGGACCCAAGGCCCAAATCGGTGGGCCAAAAGCCCAAACAGATGAATAGTTCTGACTGCTACAGTATCGAACAATGTCTGTTATAGTCTCTGCTACAGTACTACTATAGTACCCCAAAAATATGTCTCTGCCCGGTTTTGAACTCAGGTCTCTTGGATGAACTTTCTGAGTGATGTACTTAGACAGATAAATCCATTATCAATCAACTATTCCAGTTTATTTTTAAGCTCTTGATTCTCTTTTGGTTCCATTCTGTATAGTGGAATAGAAACTAGCTCAGACCATAGCATGAGATCAATTGAAAATTTCACATAACTCTCAGGTAGAAACCTTGAGAAGTCATCAGGAAACATTTCCTAGAATATATCCACTATTGGTGTAAAGAAATAATTATTTACACCTCCTTCATCCAGTAACAGACTAGCAACCTGGGCAGTTTGATCCCCTAGTTGCTGATGAAGTGTCCCTACATAGCCCACCTTGATATCCTACTCTCCATGATGAATATAATTTTCACCCTCAAGAGGTGTAAAAGTCACTCTCCTTTAGTAAAAATCAATGTGGGCTCAGTACACCACTAACCAGTCCATAACCATGATCAATTCAAATCTTGAAATATCTAGAATGTAAAGATCCCATAGAAAATGACACTTTCCAACCTCAAGAGAGCACCCTTTTCACAAACAGATGTCTCTAAACCATACCCCCAAAGGTGCATCGATCATCACAACCCCACTCAAAAAACTCCACTGTCAGACTCCACCCATTCACATGTTGTGAAGATATAAAAGAATTAGAGGCACTGATATCAAATAAGGAACTAACAAGCATAGAATATACAATAATAGTACCTCTGAATTTTTATGGTCTAGCCTCATTACCTACCAGTTTAGGCTGAACTACATGCAACCGTCCTACCCCTCTTCCCTGTGATTTAGTCTAAGTCCCAGGAGTTTCACCACTTTTCTTATATGGGTGCTCTTAACTAGAAGCATCATGTCCACTGCCTCTACTGTCACAGCCAGTATAACTTCAACTGCCAAACTAAAATGGGTTTTAATACATCCTTCATGTACTCTAGTTACCTAGATACATCATAATTACACATCTATCATGAGTTTCTATGGAACCGCTTTAGATGTCCCATCCAGCCACAAGATCAGCACTCTACTAGAGGTTCAGTACAATGCCTACGAAAGTGACCGAGCCTACTGAACTTGTGGAAGAGCACTCAGGTAAGATAATGAGTAACTGATCCTTCCCCATGTCCACCCTATTTTCCACTACTATGGTTGACATTCTCAAATTAATGCTTCCTACTCTTGGAATACATACATCCTGATCATCAATTATAAACCATGTGTCCTCCACTGTAAGCTTCCTTCAGGTTCTCCTCATATATGAGAGCCTGATCCACTACCTCAGTAAACTTATTTAACCAAAATATGTTAACCTGGGATTTAATATCATATTTAATGTCATCCTAAAAATGTGTTTTCATAGCTGTCTTATCCCCTTCCATCACTGGATAAAAGAGCTACAAGTCAGTAAAGTGACCAACATAGCCCATTGTGGATATACTCCCCTGGTTTAGCCTCATAAACTCTGTTTCCCACTCCTGTCTAAATGTCTCTGAATAAATATTCTCTAAGAACTTCTTTAAAAATTCATTCAATACCATGTTTTCTAGCTCTCCATCTCGAACCTAAATGTCCCACCATCTCTTCATTGATCCTCACAACACATAATTTTACATCTTGACTCTCTTCTTAGAAGGAGTCTCCAAGTGATCAAGAATCATCTGGATAGAATCAGTCTAGAACTCATATTCCTCATATCCAACCTCTCTAATGAAATTCAGAGGGTGCTGAAACTAAAATTACTATATCAAGTCATTCATACTTTTCATAAATCTTCCTGGGTCTCTTTCTATAAACTGCATAACCTGAGCAAAGTTCACACAGAACTACTCTCTAGATTCCTCAACCAGAACTATCAGAGCCTCAGGTTCTTCTACTAGAGGTGAATTTACAGAAAATTCCTCCTATCACCCTATAAAAAATCATAATCAAGGAGGCATATATCTACAATGTCAAACACACATATTAGGAAACATAACACAACATTTACACAATTATCGATATTCACAAAAATTTATAACAATTTATCCACCAAACCCATTCACATGGTCAAAACTAAGGCACTATCACTACCCTTACCCATCCTACATCTAGTTCATGGTTAAAAAAGGTAAACCCATTCTCATAATTCATGTTTCTCAATATAAACCTAATTATTCACCTTATTACATAATTTCAAAACTTTCAGTTTCATATTAGGAACCAATTTCTATTAAATTACACAGGAAAAGAAAACATTTCAATTTAACAAGTTACCCAAAACCTGTTTTCCTGTGAATTCCCAAAAATGATGCATATTAAAATAATCCCTGAGTGTTTAGAATGATGCATGAATACTCAACTATCGTTCCATATTAGGAAATGATTCAAATCTCAGAAAATCTTAGAATCAATAATCACATAACACAACAAGTGCATCACTTAAGGTCAAATAACATTCAACTGTGACATTAAACATCAATAACATCAATACCACCCTAGATACTTGGTTTTACCCCCATATATGAGTTAGATACTCCCATGTGAGATCTCTTGACCAAGTCCAGACTCATCCTAATCTCTTGTATACCTTTCCAAAATAGTAAGACAAAATAAAAGGAAACCAAATGTCCTTTAATACCACTTTATAGCATCTCAACCTAGGTGCCACATATCGGTGCCCCAAGACAATCAGTTATGTGACCTCAAGCATGCTTCCCCATATTCTTGTGGCTTCTACCTAACAGCGAGGGTATAATATATATATATATATATATATATATAACATGGGTATACTATACCTTCTTTATCAAAGTATCACAATAGATAAAATAACCAAGAAGTAACCAAAAGACAATAACCAAAAACTAGTATAATTCCAAAACCAAAAACAGACTAGTAATACATGATGAATTAGAACAAACAACAATATTTGAAACTAAAATAGCAGATATTTTATGCCAAATATGTTTCTAGTTTCAAATGAAAAACCGAAAATAAAGACACTAAAAACTCCCAAGAAGGCCCTGATACCATGTCTAGTTCCCTCATACATGTTCCATCCCAACTCAGCCATCTAACATAGGGTTTTTCCTTTATCTTGTCCTATAAAAATTATGTATTTTTGGGTAATGATCTGTTAGACAGAGTAGGGTGTGAGTACAACTTATTTGGTCCCCACCAATAGTGTTTGTATAAAGAATAAAGTACAACCAATAAGGTAAACAATTTACATATTCAATTATTGTTTATTTAACCACATAATCTCATGGGATCACAATGACACCCAATCAATACCTGCTTCGAACCATGTCATAGTCTGAACCATATCACATAGGTAAAACAAATTCATTATAACATATGGTATTTAATTATCCATTTAATTCCATTTCATAACACAACCATTAGGAACTATAGTTCAATTCTAATCTCAGGGGTGTTGAACGTCATTTCTAGCACCCCATGGGTATTTGGAGCATTATTCCCTATCCCACACCACATTGGTATTTGGAGCATCAATCCCTGTCTCATGCCTTGTGGTTATTTGGAGCATTAGTCCATGTCATATTCCCCATTTCTCAATCATTCACATTTATCACGCATATCACATTTAACAATGATAACCAACATTAACCCTCTAATCAATATTTCACATCATGATATACCAATTCAATTATAAAATCAATCATAATTATTTACTTTAATCACATGGAATAATATGAAAAATTTACCATTAAACCATCTATCTACATTTAATAAAAACATGTTAACTCTTCAAGGTTATTCCAAATGTAATGACCCAAACTATCATTAATGGAATTCCCTCTTGGTCTAATTAAATGCCTCTTTATGTAAAATGTTTATATAAAATGTCAAATTCTTCAGTTTATGTTTTTTGGATTTTAAAATACTTTTAAGAATTGTGATTGTTACTAATATATCCATTGAACAGTGATCACATGATTAGTATAAATATATTGCTTTAACAAATCCAATTTACTCAGAAAAAGTAAGTGATGGGTTCATCCAGTATATGTGCCCCATACAAAGCCCATTCGTCAGAGCTCAAAATGGAGGTTGCATCATTGGGATTTGCTCTTGACCAAGCCCAAGCTGAGCTTGAATATGTTAAGCTTGAGCAGGATCACCTACGAGAGAAATGGAAATTGATAGAGATTACCACCCGAGCAATGTTATCTGAGCCACCCCAAGAGTCTGTCACTATCGCACACCTTACTCTTCGGTATTATGCAGGTGTTATAAGGGGTTATGTAACAAGACCCTAGTACTACGGTTATGTACAATATTTTTGTATATAATAATGAAAATACTTTCATTTTATTATTGTTACCTTCTAAATAGTTTTTAAAGCACAAATAGTATTTTTAGTTAATGTTCCACTAAGAAATCTATTTTTATGAATTAATGGATTTTTGAATTAAATAATATTTTAATAAAATATTATTATTATTAAATTAATTTTTATTAAATATAAATGATCTTATAATTTTATGAATCCAATTTTAATTTTTATTAAGGTTTAAAATCCATTTTTGTCAAAACCCATGAATTTTTTATAAATGTTGGTATTTATTTCTAGAATTATGATGTCAAAATTATCCAACGATGAATTTTTCATAATTTTCTGAGATAGTCAAATTTTTGGGTAAAAATTAAATAATGTTTAAATATATAATTTGTTTTATGACATCATAATGACCCAATAGTGATGTAATAATGTACTATAAACTTTATGTTCCACCAATATATGTTTTAAAATTAAAATAATATTATTTTGGGTTTGTTTGATTTATTTTACAAAGCTTTAGTGGACCCTTCAAGACTTATTAAACATTTTTTCTTTTTAAAATGTTTTCCTTGGGAGTGTGACTCACCTCCACATAAGAAACCCCATTGTTTTAAGAATTTATGAATTTGGCCTTATAAAATATTTTTTTCCACTTCCCTCTGCCAGAAACCATGGGCAAAAACCATGGGTTGGTTTGTGGTTTGGATTAGTTTAATTTGAGGTGTCCCAAACCTAAATAATAAAGAATTCCCTCACATTTCCTATATAAATCCACCCAAGATCCCACTTCCTCCTCACTCAAATCCTTTGGATTTCATCCAAACTCTACCCTCCTCTCTCTAGAATCCTCCCAAGGTGCCCCAAGCTCCCAATAATCCTCTATCAAGCCTCTCTCAAGCCTTTAGTAGAACACTTCCAAGTAAGGGTTTTTCTTCCTTTCTCATTTTTGTCCAATATTCTTGAAATTTTTATGCCATTTTAATTTCAATTATAAATGTTAGGGTATGGTTTCTAACCTCTGCCATACTTATCTATTTATGTTTTAATGGTGGGATACCCCTTTCTCTCTCATTAAATGCCTCCCATGTATACCCGTTACTATGCCGAAATTCCGAAAGGAATTTCTCTCTCCTCATTTACATTCAAGAAATTATTTTGTATTATGAATCTAAATTAAATTACATTTTTTGGGACATATATCTATATGACCCCCTTACTTTCCATGTTATGTAAATATTATGAGACATCCCTTTCTCTCTCATCAACCATTTTTATGAGCTCTTATTTCACGTCGTTATGCTACCGAAAGTGCACCGCACTTTTCCAAGCCAAAGTCATTGTGTAGTGAATACCATGCCCATTTCTCTATCAAGGGTATTAAACTTTATAAACATTTACTTATTATTTAAAGAGTTTCTTGTATGTATTCCAAATTCGTTTATCATGGAATAAACTATTATGTTGAATGATTCAATGTTTTATGATCCATGTGGCACACTTATGCATGAAATGAATTGTTTAAGAAGGGTGTGCCCTAATAGTGCTCTAATTCATTGGGTAAAGTATAGTATCATGATATGTCATGTGAAATGGGTGTTTTCTCATGATAATTCAAGTGCAACGAGGGTTTACTCTTTCTTCGCGTGCAATGAGGGTTTACTCATGCTCTATGTTCAATGAGCCTTGGCTCATGCTAATTCCATGTTAAGTGTTGTTTCCACATTTCCATGTTATGATTATCATGCTTTGTCATGACTTTATGTTTATTCTTCTCTTGTGCTCTATTGATATGCATATTATCTAACATTTATTGTATTATTCATGTTATTCTATGATTATTCTCTTACTGGGATTTATAGCTCACCCTTTTCTTATGTATGTCCTCAGGTTATCCCATACAATGCTAAGTACGAGGGAATGTAGTTTTCATGTAAAGGAAGTTTTAAATAAAGATGTTGTATTTTATGTTTTAAGTTGTTATTTAATGATTCTAATCCCCAAAGACTCTAGACCTCTCAATATTGTATGTTGTATCAAGTGAATTGTATGTAATAAATTATGTTTAATTATGAAATAAAAAAAGGGTTGTCATAGTTGGTATCAGAGGATAGGTTTAGTTATTTTTGGGATTAGTATTAGAAAACCCTAGAAAAGCCTTATATACAAGACTAAGTACAATAAAAACATCCTTAAGTTTTGGTGAGTATTGAGTAAGTGGTTTATCAAGAAAATAAATCCCTGCCTGGATACGAGCTGGTAGAGGCGGATCTGGCACAGATGTATCCTAGGGGTAAAACCCAAAAACACAGCTTTGAGCTAGACTCGAATGGGAACTGGTGCATGACAATGGGCCTTGTTGCACTATTGGTTACAACACTCTCGGGGGATATTCTTTGGTAAATTCACAAGCTTAGTATGAACCATTATTAAGGGACAAAAAAATTCCCTAAGAATATATGTTAGAAAGTAGATCATGGATAACATAGATTGAAGCCAATAGATTTATATGTTAAGGAAATAAAAGTTATTTATAAGTCATCTGTTTTGTCCTTAGATTACCCTTTATGTGTTACCCCTAACTTTCCTTTTATTCTAGCCAATGGCTGGTAATAGGAGGACTCGGGCTAACAACTGATGTGAAGATCAATGTGATGATTGTACTAATGAGATGCCCAATCCAATGGGAGCAAGAATTGCAAACTTTTTCACACTTATCTCTCAGATAACTCAAGATTTGAATAGAAACATGGGTCTATAGGAACTTTTAACCCCCCCCCCCCCCCCCCAATAAATAAAAAGTCACTATCAAGAGCTTCATGAGACAAAGGCCTCCTACTTTTAATGGATCATCTGATCCCTCAATCGTTGAACAATGGATCTACTCCATTGAAAAGACCTTCTCCATCCTTAAATGTTCTGAACAAGATTAGGTTCTCCTAGCTTCTTATCATATGGAGGGTGAAGCTGATCAATGGTGGACTTTGATCAAAAATAAAAAGCCTGAGGATGAGATCGAGGCATTGGAATGGAAGGATTTCCAGAATATGTTTTTTGATAAATATTTTCCACGCACCCTATGGCTTAAGATGGAAAGGGACTTCCTTGCCCTCAAGCAAAAAAGATGACTAATCTGTCGGAGCGTATGAGGAAAACTTCACAAGGCTTGCATTATACGCCTCTGGCTTTGTCGTTACCCCCGAATTCAAGGCTGACTGCTTCTTTGGTGGGCTAAAACCTAGCCTGTGGAAAGCACTGGAAATCCGTGACTTCGACAGCTATGAGGAAATTGTCTGATGTTCCCTCAAGGTCAAAATGGATATCGGAGAATCTCAGGGGTGTCATGGGGATAAGAAGTGTAATTTTTACTTTAATATTGGTGGTCCTATGGATAAATCCAACAGTGCTAAGAAGATCCAGCACCCCACTTGCCAAAGGTGTGGAAAGAAGCACCCCAGAAACTGCCTGAAGGGGATGAGGAAATGCTTTAGGTGTAGAAGAGAAGGACACATGGCTATTAACTATCGGCAATAAATACCCACGGCTGCGCTAGAGGAGAGGAACACTCTTTTCTAACCTCAATGTATGGTTCATTACTACAACTGCAAAGAACCCGGGCATCTTGAAAATTAGTTCCCTAAGCTAAGAGTTTTCGGAGGAAACCAACACCTTCCAAGGCAGCAAGGGTGAGCTTTTGCCATCACTACTGATGAAGTGAACCTCGACAATGAAGTGGTGATAGGTATACTAGTTATTTATTAAATAATAGTGAATGTACTTTTTGATTCAAGTTCTATGCATTCTTTTATATCTCAAAAGTTTAGTAAAACAATCCCAACACCACCACAAATCATGGAAGTGAAGATTTTGATGAGTATGAAAAATGGGGAAATCATTTCATCCCATGAATATAACTCCTCCCCAGACATAATCTGTGGATTAAACTTCTCGTAGAACCTTTTCATACACCCTCTGGTGGAATTTGATGCAATTCTTGGCATGGGATGGCTTTCCTTATATAGAGCCAACATAAATTTCCGTGAGAGGGAAATCACTATCCATGCGGATAATCGACACCTGATTCTTTACAAGTGCAAGGAGGAAGATGAACCATATTTAGCTCCATCATCTCAAGCATGGATATTACTACCCTATGAGCGTGTGTATCTGGCTCAGATGATTGAGTCTAAGGAGGAAACCATCCTAGAAGACATTCATATTGTGAGGGAATTTGTTGAAGTGTTTCCCAGTGAATTTCATGGGATTCCTCTTAGAATAGATATTGAATTATCAATTGATCTTATACCGGGGGCGTTTCCAATATCCAAGAATCTGTATAGAATGTCTGTTGTGGAGCTTGAGGAGCTGAAGAAACAACTACAGGAGAATCTGGATAAAAGATTTATATGCCCAAGTGCTTCCCCATGGGGTGCACCAGTCCTCTTCATCAAGAAGAAGGATGGTTCAATCCGACTTTTCATCGATTATCGTGAGCTTAAAAAAATTACAATAAAGAACAAGTATCCTCTCCCATGAATTGATGACTTGTTCGATCAGCTGTGTGGATCACAATACTTCTCCAATGTGGATTTTCGGTTGGGATATTATCAAGTAAGGGTGAAGAAGGAATATATCCCCAAGACTACTTTTTGTACAAGATACAGGAACTATGAATTCATAGTAATGTCTTTCGGAATCACTAATGATCCATCAATCTTCATGGACTTGATGAATAGAGTCTTTAGAGAGTACCTCAACAAATTTGTGGTAGTATTTATAGATGATATTATGATATACTCCAAAACCAAGGAGGATCATGAGGAGCATCTAAGAACTATACTAGAGACCTTGCGGAAGAAGAAGCTCTATGCAAAGTACAACAAGTGTGAGTTCTGGTTGAAGGAGGTCTCATTATTGGGCCATATCATCATAAGAAATGAGATATCTGTGGATCCCTCCAAAACAGATGCAATTGAGGGATGGTCGAGGCCAACATCGGTAACGGATATCCATAGATTCTTGGGGTTAGCTGGATATTATCGACGATTTGTGAGAAATTTCTCATGATTGTCCAACCCTCTTACCAAGCTAACTCGGAATGGAGTAAAGTTTTCTTGGAGTGATGAATGCGAAGAAAGATTCAAGGAGTTAAAAATGAGGATTATCACCGTGCCCGTGCTCACTTTACCAACAAGTGGAGAACTTTATTTGGTATTTAGTGATTCTTTGAAGAAGGGTATGGGATGTGTGTTGATGCGAAATGAGAAAGTCATTACCTATGCTTCAACGCAATTGAAAGTTCATGAACATAACTATCCAACACATGACCTCGAGTTGGATTCAGTGGTCTTTGGTTTGAAAATTTGGCGCCATTATCTCTTTAGGGAGAAGTGTGAAATATATATGGACCAAAAAATCCTCAAGTATATATTCACACAGAAAGAGTTGAACATGAGCCAACAAAGATTTTTAGAGCTGATCAAAGACTATGACTGCTAAATCCATTACCACCCTGGGAAAGAGAACAAGGTGGTCGATGCCCTATGTAGAAAGGACCCAGCAATTCTATCATTGATGAGAATTGAAAAGGATCCAATCTTATTAGATTTGATAAAGATGGACTTGGGAATCATAAATAAGGTATAATAATCAATCCTTTAACAAATGATTGCTCAACCATCACTTTTGGAAAGATTAAAGGATGATCAAAAGGATGATGTGGGAATTCAGGAAAAAGTGGAAGCTATTGGAAAAGGGAAATACTCAAAGTTTAATGTTAATGGAGAAGGAATTGTGAGATTTGGGAAAATACTATGTGTTCCATCAAGTCCGAAGTTGAAGAGGGAACTTTTGGATGATGCACATAGTTTGAATTTCTCTATTCACCCAGGAAACACAAAGATGTATCAAGATCTTCGAGAGCATTATTGGTGTGATAATATGAAGAAGGAGATCATTGAATATACATCAAAGTTCCTAGTATGTAAGCAAGTGAAGGAAGAGAGGCAGAAGTCTAAGGGGATGATGCAACCATTGCCCATACTAGAATGGAAATGGGATAACATCACCATGGACTTTGTCACCGGACTTTTGAAGACATCCAAAGGAAACAATACAATCTGGGTTATTGTGGATAATTTTACAAAGGTTACACACTTCATTTCTATTCGGGAGGATTTCTCATTTGATCAACTGGCACGAATATATACCAGGGAAGTGGTAAGGCTTCATGGAGTACCACTATCTATTGTGTCCGATTGAAATCCAAGATTCACCTCTAAGTTTTGGAAGAGTCTTCAATATGCTCTGAATACTGAACTAAACTTCATTATGACCTATCATCCTCAAAGTGATGTGCAATCAGAGCAGACTATCCAAACACTTTAGGACATGTTGAGAGCGTGCTCAATGTACTTTAAAGGAGGATGTGATCAATGTCTTCCTATGGTTGAGTTCTCTTATAATAACAGTTTACACTCAAGCATCCAAATGGCACCATATGAAGCCCTTTATCAGAAAAGGTGTAGAACACTGGCGTGTTTGGATGTGATCGGTGAGCATAAGATGCTTGGACCAGAAATTGTTGAAGAAATGGTGGAGAAGGTGAAAACCATTCATTATCATGTTAGGGCAGCTCAGAGTCGACAGAAGAGTTATGAAGATAACCGTTGATGAGACCTTGAGTTTAAAGTTCGAGACATGATATTTCTACGAATATATCCATGGAAGAAGGTCATGAGGATTGGAAAGAATGGGAAGTTAAGTCCAAGGTACATCGGCCCCTTCAATATTCTTGAGCGTGTCGGGGTTGTGTCCTGTCGACTAGCACTTCCACCTACCATATCCAAAGTACATGATGTCTTTCATGTATCCCACTTAAGGAAGTACATACTGGACCCTTCACATGTACTCTTTTCAGAGGTGGTACAGTTAGAGGATGATATTTCTTATGAGGAGAAACCAGTGAAGATCTTAGATCATAGATAAAATGTTCTACAAAATAAGGCAATGCCCCTCATCAAGGTGTTGTGGTGAAACCAAAAGTTTGAAGAAGCGATGTGGGAATCAGAGGAAATGATGAAGCAGAGTTACCCACATCTATTTTAGTGTGGGAAAAGGAAATTTCGAGGGAAAAATTTCTTAAGGGGGTAGACTGTAATGACCTAAACTTTCATTAATAGAAATCCCTCTTAATCTAATTAAATGCCTCTTTATGTAAAATGTTTATATAAAATGTCAAATTATTTGGTTTTATGTTTTTGGATTTTAAAATACTGTTAATAATTGTGACTATTTCTAATATATTCATTAAACAATGATCACATGATTAGTATAAATATAGGGCTTTAATAAATCCAATTTACTCAGACAAAGGAAGTGATGGCCTCATCCAATAAACATTCCCCATAAAAATCCCATTTATCAGAGCTTGGAAAGGATTTTGCGTCTTTGGGATTCACTCTTGACCAAGCACAAGCCGAGATTGAATATGTTAAGCTCAAGTAGGACCGCCTATGAGAGAAGTGGAAGTTGATAGAGATTACCACCCGATCAATGTTATCTGAGCCACCCCAAGAGTCTGTCACCATTGCACACCTTACTCATCAGTCTTAAGCAGGTGTTATAAGGGGTTACGTAACAAGACCCTATTACTATGGATATGTACATTATTTTTGTATATAATAATGAATATACTTTCATTTTATTATTGTTACCTTGTAAATAGTTTTTAAAGCACAAATAGTATTTTTAGTTAATGTTAAACTAAGAAATCTATTTTGATGAATTAATGGATTTTTGAATTAAATAATATTTTAATAAAATATTATTATTATTATTAAATTAATATTTATTAAATATAAATAATCATATAATTTTATGAATGAAATTGTAAATTTTATTAAGGTTTGAAATCCATTTTTGTCAAAACCCGTGATTTTTTATAAATGTCAGTTTTTATTTTAAAAGTGAAAATTAACATATTTAGAAAATTATTTAGATAAAATGAATATTATTTTTGGAATCAGGATGTCAAAATTATCCAATGGTGAATTTTACATAATTTTCTGATACAGTCAAATGTTTGGATAAAAATTAAATATCATTTAAATATATAATGTGTTTTATGACATCATAATGACCCAATACTGATGTAATAAAATACTATAAACTTTATGTTCATCAAATATATGTTTTACCATTAAAATAATGTAATTTTGGGTTTTTTTGATTTATTTTACAAAGCTTTAGTGGACCCTTCAAGACTTATTAAACATTTTGTCTTTTTAAATTGTTTTCCTTGGGAGTGTGACTCACCTCCACATAAGAAACCTCATTATTTTAAGAAGTTCAGACTTTAGACTTATAAAATATTTTTTTCCACTTCCTTTTTCCAAAAACCATGGGCAAAAACCATGGCCTGGTTTGTGGTTTGGATTAGTTTAATGTGAGGTGTCCCAAACCTAAATAATAAAACAATTCCCTCACCTTTCCTATATAAACCTACCCAAGTTCCCACTTACTCCTCACTCAAAGCCTTTGTAATTCATCCAACATCTGCTCTCATATCTATATAATCCTCAAAAGGTGCTCCAATCTCCCAAGAATCCTCTCTCAAGCCTCTCTCAAGCCTTTGGAAGCACACTTCCAAGTAAGGGTTCTTCTTCTTTTCTCATTTTTGTCCAATATTCATTAAATTGTTATGCCCTTTTAATTTCAATTATAAATGTTGGGTTATGGTTTCTCACCTCCCCCATACTTCCCTATTTATGTTTTAATGATGGGAGACCCCTTTATCTCTCATTAAATTCCTCCCATGTACACCCGTTACTATACTGAAATTCTGAAAGGAATTTCTCTCTCCTCATTTACATACAAGAAATTATTTTGTATCATGAATATATATTCCATTAAATTTGTTTGTACATATATCTATATGACCCCCTTACTGTACATGTCATGTAAATATGATTAGACACCCCTTTCTCTCTCATCAACCATTTTTATGAGTTCTTATGCCACGACGTTATGCTGCTGAAATTGCATCGCACTTTTTCAAGCCAAAGTCATTGTGTAGTGAATACCATTCTCATTTCTCTATCAAGGGTATTCAACTTTATGAACATTTACTTATTATTTGAGGAGTTTTATGTATTTATTCTACATTCATTTATCGTGTAATAAAATATTGTGTTGAATGATTCAATATTTTATGATCCATGTGGCACACTTATGCATGAAATGAACTGTTTAAGAAGGGTGCGCCCTGATAGTGCTCCAATGCATTGGGTAAAGTATAGTATCATGATATGTAATGTGCAATGGGTGTTTACTCGTGCTAATTCAAGTACAACAAGGGTTTACTTGTGCTTCATGTTCAATGAGGGTTTACTCATGCTTCATGTGCAATGAGCCTTGGCTCATGCTAATTCCATGTTATGTGTTGTTGCCCCATTTCCATGTTATAATTATCATGATTTATCATGCCTTTATGTTTTTTCTTCTCTTTTTATCTATTGATATGACTATTTTCTAACATGTATTGTATTCCTCATGTTATTCCCTGATTATTCCCTTACTGGGCTTTATATCTCTCCCTTTTCTTATACATGTCCTCTGGTTATCCCATGCAATGTTAAGTATGAGGGAATGTAGTAGTCATGTAAAAGAAGTTTTCAATAAAGATGTTGTATTTCATGTTTTAAGTTGTTATGTAATGATCCTAATACACAAAGACACTAGACCTCTCGATCTTCTATGTTGTACCAAGTGAAGTTTATGTAATAAATTATGTTTAATTGTGTAATAAAAAGAAGGGTTATCATACCAAATATCACTCCATTACAATTATCAAAAAATTAAATATTCTATACATTAACTAATTACATAGTCCCATTATCCAATCAATTTAATGATCACAATTAAACCAATTTCAATTTCCCAATGTTTAACCCAATTCATTATCACATGGGAATTCAATTTAATCAATTCAATCTCTGATACAATTTCCCAATCAAGGAAATTGAAATCTCACAATTAAAAAAATGTAATTAAATCAAGAATATGGTATTTTCAATTTAGACCTCCTACATCAAGATCATTGAAATATTATCACCAACAAAAATCCCCAAATTGAAGCGGAATGTTCAATTTCACAATTAAGAATGAGATCTAAATCCAAAACCTAGATCCAAGATCAAATGTATTAGATCTAATAAAACCTAGATCTAAACCCATCACCAATAAAGGAAAACATCCCTTCAAAACATGAGATAAATATTAGGGAGATGGAGGAAACCAATCAATATTAGAATCTATTATGGGGAGAGGTGAAAATTCTTCAATTTTTTTATCAGCACATAAATAAAAGAGACTAGACATCCTTGGAATCCATCTTGGATGCTCTAAAATTTAAGGGAAAATGTTAGGGTCGAGTGGGGTCAAATCGAGGTTAAAACTAGGGGTTTTGGGTTTTTAAAATAATTTTTTGGGAGATCAATTTCCATGTGCATAGTTTCCTGGGATGGGGGGCACTATTTTTAAAACCGTACACCCTGATTATATGCCTCACTTAGGGGAAACATGGTAAATACTAATAGGGTACATGATTTTACAAACTATGCATCATTCGTGCAATTCCCCTCTATCTAGTGTTGTACGGTTTGCTGGGGAAAGGTGCACAGTGTGGGAAAACCATCCACCAAATGTAAACTGCCCAAAATCCCTCCAAAAATATATAAATTCACCCAAAAGATCCCCAAAGTAAACCCCAAACAAGATATACCAAAAATAAGGTAAAATAGTACCTAAAAAATCTTGAGACTTCTCCAGAAAATGTTAGGATCTTACATAAATATAGGGATCAAAAAATATATAATTTAATTAAAATAAAATTTATATTACAAATATAATTGAAAACACTAAATTATAGACAATTCAAACATGGGTTTGTAAAAGTACATTAGCAAGTACAATTTATCAAAAACATTCAGAAACATAAATGTTCCATTGTCATTTGCTCCCAACCCCCTCTCAAAAGAGCTTGATCAGGATGTTAGTTTCTAAACAAACCACCCCAATTAGAGAAAAATAATTCACTTGTATAAGAATAAAATTATGTTAGTAATACTATAAAGAAATAAATTAAACATAAATATGAAAAATAAATTAATAAATTTTCATTTTTAAACTAAAAGCACACATTTTGAGTCACACTGGTCACGCCGTGTATCAGATTAAGGTGTGAATTATTTCTACACATCAAAAATGACTTATTGATAATTTTTCTAAAGTATCAAAAAGTGAATTTATTTTGTTGTTTTTGAGTATGTTATATGTTTTTTTAACTTAAATTTAAATTTTGAACTAAAAACATACACTTCGAGTTATATTGGGAATACCGTGTATCAGATTGAGGTGTGGTTGGTTCTTACATGTCACAAATGACTTATGGATTGCTGTTCTAAAGTATCAAAATAATATGAATGTTTTTTCTGGATTTTTATTGTGTTGAATGTGTTTTGAACTAAACTATAAATTTTAAATAAAAACACACACTTTGATTCATACAGGTTACACCGTGTGTCGGATTGATGTGCAGGTGATTTTTACATATCACAAATGACTTAAGGATCATTTTCCTAAAGTATCAAGATAATATGAGTGTGTTTTCTAGGTTTTCAGTGAGTGACACACATTTTTAACTAAAATTCCATTTTTAAACTAAAAACACGAATTTTGAGTCATACCGATCACACTATGTATCAGATTGAGGTTTGGATAATTCCAACACATCACAAATAATTTATGGATTTTTTTTCCTAAAGTATCAAAAAAATATGAATGAGTTTGTTTTATTTTGAGTATGTGACATGTTTTTGGAACAAAAATGTCAATTTTAAAATAAAAACACACATTTAAATTCATACTGGTCACACTGTGTATTAGATTGAGGTGAGCATGATTCTTACATGTCAAAACATCTTATAAATCATTGTCTTAAAGTATCAAAGCAACCTAAATTAATTTTCTTAGTTTTGAGTATGTCGCATGTGTTTTGAAATAAAATGTCAATTTTAAACTTAAAACACACACTTCAAGTCATACCAGTCAGACCATGTATCAAATTTTAAGGTTGATTCATCTGTCAATTCATTTTATCATTGACAAAGATCTTTTTAGATCTTTTAAAATTATGATCTATAGTTGTTCCCCCACCTATCACAACCTTCCTTGTCTCCAATCAGTGGCTCTATATAACAACCCTGCTCTTTATTACATATTAATTCATTATTTATTACATAAGTGTACATGTATTACAACCTTTAAGATCAATAAATATATAATATTTGGGAATTATTTAAATTACATAACTACTTAAAACACAGAAGACATCATCTTTATTGAAAAATTCTTTAATATTCTCATATTATTCCTTCGTACTTAAAACTACATGGGATAACCTGGGGACATACATTAGAAAGGGGTAAGAAATAAATCCCAGTAATAGAATAAACATGACATAATACGAATACAGTAATACATTTTAGATAATAGGCATTCCAAAAGGACATAAAAGGGGTGATAATCATAAAGAATAATAATGAGGCATGATATATCATGATAATCATGAAGGAAACATTCTAAATGTGGCAATAACTTAAAACACAGCATCATAAACATAGGTCAAGGATAATTTCAAAGAAATCATGATAGAAAAAGTAATGTAGTGGATTTGGTTCACTCCATAATCCCTTTCACGATGTCTCGTGAGACTAAAACATTACCCAATGCATTAGAGTATTATATAATTTTCGGTGCACCCATCACTTTCATTTCATTCTCATGCTTGAGTATGCCACATAGATCATAAAGCATAGAATCATTTATATCAAATTTTATTCCTTGATAAAGGAGTGTGTAATAAATTCATGTAATTTCCCAATATAATAATTATAAGTTCATGAAGGTGAACACCCTTGATATGAAAGGGGTACATGTATTCACTACACAATTGTATGTCATGAAAAAATCATGGTGAAATTTCGGCAGTATAACAGGGGTATATAAATGTTCATGGAAGGGATTAATGAGAGAAAAAGGGGTATTAATAATTTATACATAAAATGGATAGTAATGAGGATATATAATAAAACATCCCAACATTAGAAAATGGAGATAAAATATATATGATAATTAAGATACTTGAATAAGAAGAAGAAGAAGAGGATCCCTCATTGAATTTTGACATGGTAACGGGTGTACATAAAGTTTCATAGGAGGGATTAATGACATTAATGGGGTATACCATAATTTAGAAATCACATTTCATGTAAGGGGATATGGAAAAACATATCCCAACATAAGTAATTGGAAACAAAAGTAATAAAATGAAGAAGATGATTGAATTGAAAAGAGGAGAGAGAGGTCCCTTACCTTGAGAGTGTGAGTCCAAATGCTTGGGAGAAGCTTATTGAGAGCTTGGGGAACCTTGGGAGGAATATAGAGAGGGTAGGGAAGAGTAAATATGTGCTCCAATGTTTTTTTATTGAAGATAAATGGGAGATTTTATGGGTTCATATAGAAAATTAGTGGGTAATTCTTTATTAATTCTCAAACTTAGGTTTTGGAATCCATATAATAAAATAATAAAAACCACAAACCTTCCCATGGTTTTTGACCATGGTTTATACCAAATACGGTTGGTTTTTATTTTTTATAAGTTCAAGGGACTAACTTATTAAAATAATACCCTTTCTAATGTGAAAGTAAGTCATGTTTGTAAAGAAATTATTTTAAAACTTTAAAATATATTATAGGTTTTGAAGGATTAATAAAGGCTTTATAAAATTAATTAAATAAACTTAAAATAAAATTATTTTAAAGTTTAAAAATATATTTTTTTATTTATATAATTTATATTATTTATTATATCATTTTTCAGTCATTATGATTTCATAATACACACCATATATTTATACCGTATTAAATTTTTACCCGAAAATTCGATTATCTTGGAAAATTAGGAAAAATTCACCATTGGAAAATTTTGATGTGATGATTACAAAACTAGTATTTCTTTTTTCTTAATAATTTTATAAATATATAAATATTCAATTTTAATATAGAATTGATATTTATTGAGAAATGTTGGGTTTTTGAAAATAACAGTTTCTGAACCATTATTGAAATTACATTTGACATCATAAAAATTATATCATCAATTAAATTTATCAATAATTATTTAATAATACAATTTTATTAAAATATAATTTATTTCAAAAATATATTAATTCATCAAAATTAATATCTTAATTGAAATTGTATATTTATTAAAAATATAATTTGTTTTTATCGTATCAAATATATATTTTTTTTCAAAATGATTAATTAATAATTTATAAAGTAAAAAAAATAAATATAATAACAATTTAAATGAAAATAAAATATTAATATTAATACTATTAGGGTTAATTTTTTTCTAGTATTTTTAAAATTTATTTTGACCCTTAATTAGCCTATTTTCCTTTTACTGTGGTAATTATTATTTACTATAGTTATTATTCATATTGTTCAAAAATTTAGTTGAACTTGTTACCTAATATTAATTATGATTATTATAAATATGGAATCCATTTTATCAAAATCAATTCATATAGGTGTAATAATTTAATTTAATATAAAATTTGAAAGCATGATAGAAGCAGTTTTTCAAAAAATCCATTTTTCAAGGAAAAGATGATTTCACCTATATAACTAGAAAACTTCATTATATTAATTTAAATGAATAAATATAGATATGTAATATAAAAATTTAAATTAAATAATTTTTCATTAGGTGTTATTTTAATTAATTTTAATGGAGAAACATTATGCATTTTAAAATGGTTTTTATAAAAATGTGTTTTGAATCCTAAAAATAAACTTATACTAAAATTTGGTATAAAGATGATTTAAATGTAATTAATTGAATTAAATGTAACTAAATAATGAATATTTTACCTTAAAATAATATTAAAATAATATTGGTACTTTTATATTACTTAATTTATCAAATAAAATGACAATTTTACTTAAAATTGTTATTTTCACTTTTCACTAAAAACTCTATATTTTCCAAAAAATATAAAAAATTCACCATAAATTAATTTTGATATTATTATATAAAAAATGATCTCATTTTATCAAATACATTTTATAATTATTAAAGAAAATAATTATAATATTTTTTCATAAAAAGAAATAAAAACCATATTTTAAGAAAACATATTTTGAAGAACAAAATGACATTACAAAAATTTAATTGATTATTTACTAAGAATTTATGAATATATTTAGGAAATATACCTATATATTTCATAAATTAGTTAATCATACTCATATCCATAATTTAATGGAAAGTTTAAAACAATCATATTTAAATAATCATTGTTTGTTTGGGTTTGGTTTTGCGTACCACATACGCCGTCGAACATAGTTTTCTTGTTTAAAAATCCAGGGTGTTACATTCTTCCCCCCTTTAAAAAATTATATCCTCACAATTTAAACTTGAACTTGGTAAGTGATTTTTTAATACTTGAAAAAATATTTATTGAGAACCCACATCGTAAAAAGGGTTAATGAAATATCCTCTTGAAAAGAGAGAAAGGTGATTAAAAAGGTCATCACTGATTGAAAATTAACATTTTATTGTAAAATCACTTTTTAGGAAAAGTGAGAAACTAGTCCCAGTTAATCCAGAGGTGAATCCTTATAGGAGAAAGCAAAGCCATAAAATAAAATCCCTAGCCTATTAGTGATTTCCTCTCTATAAAGATTACAGTTCATAAGCCATACCTTAGCAGCAGGGTCGTTGCCGATAACATATTCAAGACGACATGCCATTTTGTCCCAAGTTTGAACATACTCTTCTTTGCTGATTTTCCAATCATTGAAGCTTCTCATCAGGATCATATCTTGTTTGTAGATCCAATCCACCTTCTCATTATTGAACACCACTTGAATAGGTATTCCCATCATCTCCGCCTCTTCCTGTGGAATGTTGACATAAAGAAATTCCTCCACAATCTCCTCTTCAGAGTGGAGGATAGGTTATTTAGAGTCCTTTTTCATTCCGGTGTAGTTTTCCTTGTTGCTGTTTTCCTAAACTGTAACTTGGTGCTTCTCCTGCACAATAACTATGAGGGACTATGACATATCCATCTCACATGTTTTTGATTTTTTACCTGATCGTGTTTCTATCAGTTTTGGTAAATGTGAGTAGTCCTTGCGTCCTTTCCCCTTCTTCTTCCTAGGGGTTTTACCCTCCTCACGAGCCTTAGGATCCTCTTCAGACTCCAAACCTTCTGCAATTCCTCCATCCGGGTCATTGGGTGTATCCTGAATGGACTCAGTGGAGTCCAAACACTCAAAGGAGTTTAGAGTCAGAACACCATCTTGAACTGAATCCTTCCCCACTGTTTGGTTGTTGACACCCGCAATACTCTCCTTGATTTGATATTCATTTTCCACACCTTCTGACCACACCTCAATTTACTTCCCATATAAACTCCTACCTTCATCTTGAGATGCCTGTGAAGCGGATATATCTCTCTACATTGAAATACCCAGGTCTCGATCCCTCAAATCCTCTTTAATTCTATCAAAAATCCCTAACACAGAGGGTTCCTCAACTTGTTTTGTCGAAGGTATCTTCTGCACTGCCTTACCCACCAAAAGATTAGTCTGTATAGCCTCATTCCCCTCCCTCTCATGCACTGTCACATTATTCTAATGGTCATCCCATCTGCATGCAGTGGCTGAGTGTCCCAGTCTTCTGCAGAAAGAGAAAAATTTCTCCCAATGATCGAAGACCACTGGTTTTTTACACAGTACTTCCTCACCAGCTTATATCCACACTGATTCAACTCGCAGCCTTGACACATCCACCTCCACACAAATGCATGGGTTGATTGGATGAAATACAGATGTAGTATGTGAATCCATATAGATAAATAGACCAACTAGATTTCCTAATATACATAGAATTGAGGGATTCTGGAATGGTAGAGGGAGTTGAGGAAGACTTACCCAAATTGGCACTGTAAGAGTATCGCGATTCAGGTATAAATCATAGCTCCACCGAAATAGATAGAATCTGCATCCACCACATTTTCTAGGTTCACACTAAAGATCATGAACAAAGTCCTCTGATGAAGAACATCTCACCATCAAATTCCTTTTATCAAGAAGTCTGAAAACCGCTCATTCTTTTAAACCCCAATGATCGAAGAAAAACCTGTCAAATTCATCCACCGAAGTCTGTTTTCCCCTAAATCATGAAACCAGTGTTAGATGCAATAAAACTCTGCCTCTGTAAACTCCCAAGCCAAAAATGGAATCATAGGGTCGCCTTCCTGAATACCAAGGACCTTCAGATCAAGGTTGGTCACATGAAAGCCCAGAATCGAAGCTAAATCGGTGAAGGGATAAAAGTCACATCTCTGACCATTATGAGGAAGCTGGGAATCCTCCCCCCTCCCATTGACTAGTGGTGGAGGGGGAAGCGTCTTCGACCCCATTAGGGTTAATACATGACCGCTTCGAGCTCTCCCTCCAGCTTCGAATGCAAGGTCATCACATAACTAGGTTTTCAAGTATGAGATAAATAGTGGGAAGTTAAAACATAGACATGGAAGAGAAAATAACAATAAAGAACTAATTTAGTGTGATAGATAACATGGTAAGGATAAATTCAATGGCCACAAAATCATAAATCGGTGATGGGTAAAATGACCATCAATTCATCAAAAATGATCGTAATATGTCAACATTTTTTTAAGAATATTTTCCTTGAGTTAAGGAATTACTTTTCCATCTAGACTAGGAACATAAGGAGATATAATTTCTTAAAAATTATAATTTAATCCTATAATTAATTTCTAATATAATCATATATTTTTCTCCAAATGATGATAACTCAAGATAATTTTTTTCCTGAAGCACTAGAATAAGCTTCTAACGGACCACATAATCATCCAAATAATAACAAGTTATTTTTCCTATTTCTAACCATTGGATAGAATAAAGAGAAAATTATGGATGTGTATTTTTAAAATATTAAATGCATAAATGGGAATATAATGAAATTAAAGGGATAACTTATAAATGACATTTATTTCTTAACTTATGAATTTCTAGGCTTCAATATATGTAATCCATGATCTATTTTCTAACATAAACACTTATCAGAAGTTTTTCCCATAAAAATGGTTCATAATGATCTTGTGAATTTACCAATGTATATCCCTTGAGAGTATAAAACTAGCTATGTAGAAAGGCCTATTTTCATGCACTAGGTCCCAATCGAGTCTAACCTAATGCGGTGTTTTCAGTTTTTACCCCCAGGTGCATCTTTTTCAGTGCCACATCTACTTATAGTATACAAATGAAGATGTATTTTAATAAAAACCACTTACACTATACTTTACAAAATTTATGGATGTCTTCTTATGTTTATTCTTATCCCTAAGGCTTTCTATAGAGTTTTCTAATCCTAATCCCAAAAATAACTAAACTTTTCCTTTGATACCAACTATGACAACTTTGCTCATTATTACACATTAATTCATGATTTACTACATAAGAGTGAAAAAAATAAAACCTGGAAGATTGATAAGTATAGTTTATTTGGTAATAAGGTACATTTAAAAACAACTTAAAATAGTTAATACACCATCTTTATTGAAAATTTACTTAACATGGTCATATTATTCCTTCACACTTAAAACTGTATGGGATAACCTAGGGACATATATAAGAAAGGGGTGAGTTATAAAGCCTATTAAAGAAATAAACATGGTATAACATGAATAAAGTAATACAAGTTATAAAATATTAATACCAATGGGACATAAAAGGGGTGAGAATCATAATGAATAATGGGACATGATATACCATGATAATCATAAAGGCAACATGGTAAATGCGGCAATAACATAAAACATTGCATCATAAACATAGGTCAAGGATAAATTTGAATACATCATGATGGAAAAATTCCCAGGGAATATTAGGTTCACTCCTTGATACCTTTCATGACATCTCATGTGACTAAAACATTACCCAATTCATTAGAGCACTATATAATTTCAAGCACCCCATCACTTTCATTTCATTCTCATTATTAAGTGTACCACATAGATCCTAAAATATGGAATAATTTCTCATCAAATTGTATTCCATGATCAAGGATTTTTTAATACATACATTTAATGCCCCAATAAAATAATTATAATTGTGTTAAGGTGAACACCCTTGATAATAAATGGGTATGGATATTCACTACACAATTTTTTGGCATAGAAAAATCGCGATGAAAATTTAGAAGCATAACGAGGGCGTATAAATGCTCAAGGAAGGGATTAATAAGAGTGAAAGTGGTATATAATAATTTATAAATAAAATAGAAAGTAATGGGGTATTTAATAACACATCCCAATAATAGTAAATGGAGATAAAAGACATGATAATTAAGATACTTGAATAAAAAGAAGAATAAAAGGATTTATTAGTAAATTTTGACATGGTAACAGGTGTTAATAAAGGTTCATGGGAGGGATTAAAGAGAGTGAGTGGGGTATCACATAATTTATAAATCACATGGGAATTAAGGGGGATATGAAAGAACATATCTCAATAATAAGAATTGGAAACAAATGGCATAAAATGAATAAGATGCTTGAATTGAAAAGAGGAGAGAGAGGTCCCTTGCCTTGAGAGTGTGATTCCATATGCTTGGGAGGAGATTATTGAGAGCTTGGGGAACCTGGGGAGGATTCTAAATAGGTTATGTAATATTAAATATGTGATCCAATGTTTTTTGTGAAGAGAAATGGGCGATCATGTGGGTTTATATAGGAAATGAGTGGGGAATTCTTTATTATTCCACAAACATAGGTTTTGGACTCTATATAATAAATTAATAAAAAAAACATCCCATGTTTTTTCCCATTATTTATAAAAAATAGAGGTGTTTTCAATAATTTTATAATACGAAGGGACTAAATTATTAAAATAATACCCTTACTCATGTGGAAGTGCGTCATGTTTGTAAAAAATGATTTTAAAACCTTAAAATATATTATATGTTTTGAAGGATTCATAAAGTCCTTAAAAATTAATTAAAAAAAATTAAAATAATATTATTTTAAATAGGAAACATATATTTGGCTATGTACACTATTTATAGTATTTATTAAATCATTTTTGTGTCATTATAATGACATAATTCACACCATATATTTATACCATATTAAAGTTTTTCTTGAAAATTCAAATGTCTCATAAATATATGAAAAAATCACCATTGGATAATTTTGATGTGATAATTCAAAAAATAAAATTTATTTTTTAAAAAAAGTTTTATTAATATATGTATTTTCACTTTAAAAATAGAATTGACATTTATTGAGAAATGTTGGGTTTTTAACAATAACAGTTTTCGAACCATTATTGAAATTACATTTGATATCATAAAAATTATATCATAAATTAAATTTATCAATAATATTTTAATAATAATATTTTATTAAAATATCATTTATTTATAAATCAATTAATTCATCAAAAATAATGTCTTAATTGAAATTTTATATTTCGTAAAAATAAAATTTGTGTTTTATCGTATCAAAGTATAATTTTTTTTAAACTGATTACTTGATCATTTAAAACGAAAAAATATATAATCATAATTTAAATTAAAATAAAATATAAATATTCATAATATTAGTGTTTTTTTATAGTCTTTGTTAAATTATTTTTTACACTTAATTAACCTATTTTCTTTTTTACTTTGGTAATTAATATTTACTACAATTACTATTCATATTGTTCAAAAATTTAGGTTGCCTTATTAAATAATTTTAATTAGTATGATTCAAAATTTTGAATAAATTTTATAAAAATCAATTCACAGAGGTGTAATAATTTAATTTAATATAAAACCCACAAGCAGGAAGGAAGCAATTTTCCGAAAAAAAAATCCATTTTCAATGAAAAGATTATTTCACTTTAACTATTTAACTAAAAATTTACATTATATGAATTTAAATTAATAAATATATATATTTAATATAAAAATTTAAATTAAATAATTTCTTATTACTGGTTTTTTTAATTAATTATAATGGAGAAACATTATGAATTTTAAAATAGTTTTCCAAAAAATGTGTTTTGAAGCCTAAAAATAAACTTATACTAATATATGCTATAAAGATGAATTAAATTTAATAAATTGAATTAAATATTAATAATAAATACATATGTTACCTATAAATTAGATTAAAATAATATAGGTACTTTTATATTCCTTAATTTATCAAATGAAATGACAACTTTACTTAAAAACGTTATTTTTCACTATTCACTGAAAAATCTATATTTTCCAAAAAATATCAAAATTTCATAATAATTTAATTTTGATATTATGATATAAATAATGATCTTATTTTATCAAATACATTTTCTAATTATTATATTAATTAATTATAATATTTTTTCATAAAAATTAATAAAAAACATTTTTTAAGAAAACATATTTTAAAGAACAAAATGGCATTACCAAAAATTGATTGATTATTTACTACGAATTTATCATTATATTTTAGAGATATACCTATATATTTCATAAATTATTTAAGACTAATCATATCCATAATTTAATGGAAAGGTTAAAATGTTCATATTTAAATAATCATTGTTTGTTTGGATCCAGTGTCGGGTATTACATATGCTATCGAACATAGTTTTATATTTTAAAAACTCAGTGTGTTACGCTCCACCCCAACCATATTTACCCATTATGTTTTTTTAACTTTTTCATGTTTTATAAAATTATCATATCTTATTGTTTTTCTCAAATTATTCATTATAACTATGATAGATTTTGATTTTTGATTTTTTTTTCATTGATTTATTTTTTCATTTTGAAATTCCATACATGAGGCTTCCAATATTTCATAATTTATTTGCATTTATGTTTCAATTTTTATTTCTTTTGATTGATTTTTTATCAAATATAATTTATTATATTTAATATGAATATAATATTCATTTATTGAACAATTTTATGTTTTCATCTTTGTTATTCACTTCTACTATATTCTCTCTATATTGTTTTATTGAATAGTGGAAGTAATAAAGTTAGATTGACCAATTAGTTTGAATACCAAATAAAGTTGTTAATTTTGTTTCATTTAAATGTGCTTGTTATCCTCTCCACTTTACACCCTCATGACTTAAAAATACAAGTGGTGATATCTTACCAATATAAAATAAACTTTTTTTGTATTTATAATAAATGGATTTAAATTTAAACATTAAATTTTGAAAATGTTTGATTAAGAGATGATCTTGAATTTAATTTCAATTAAGGATCTAAATTTACCAAAGTATTGAAAATTTATTTTTTTATTCTTATCTAGTTAATATTGATATTAAAATTTCCCACTTATTTCAATGATTTTATTCTATTATTTTCCATTTATGCCACTGATTAAGTTCTGTTTTTAATTATATTTATTACCAGATTACATAATGTTTTAAAAATAAAAATCATTTTAGGAAAATGTGGTAAATTTTTTAAAATTAATGTCAATTTTTATAGAATGGATCCCTAATATGTATTTTTTTTCTTCTTTCTGATATTTAAATCTATGAATTGTTTATTGGGTTTTTGCCCTATATGAAACCCATTTTCCAACAAAGGAATTATATCCCACAAAATAAAAAAAATTAATTGTTTAATTTTCAATGTATCATATTGAAATAATGGACTTACAGATACAAAGTTCAATAGTTTGAAAGTTATGAAAACTAGATGATCCAACGATGATAGTGAAAATGGATCATTAAAAGTTACCCCTTGATCACTTTAGATAGAGGTAGTGTGAAAAATGAAAAGAAATTATGAGATAGTAAATTTTGGGAACATATGAGTAAAATGAGCCTATTTTAGAGTAAACACATGATATTTTTAGAAGTGAGAACTTTGTAATGAAATATAGAGTTGGGTTGGTGAAAGTCTTTGATTCAAAGAAGGTATTTCTAGTGAGATCAGATCTAGTTGAATTTTCCCAGAAAAGATAGAAAGGCAGTGGTGACCAGTTTCATAGGCTATACTCTACTATTTTAGTAGGTTGGATCGATTATATTATGTGTTCTATATAATATTATAGTTATATTTTGAATCCTTGGATGAAAAGTAATGATATAATCCCACTATGGAGTAAGACTCATATCTGAACCATATTAATTTTTTTCTTATCATGTCTTTGTTTCTTTCTATCATTGTATTCCAAAAATCATGTTTGTGTGCGTTCAAGAGGTCATGAATTGTGTTAGGGTGATTTGGATGTGTTTTATTCCAAGTTTTGGACACCTTATCATGTGATCATTTTCTATTAATTTGTTTCTACCTTTGTATATTTTGGCAGATATCCTCTGGTGGATTGTCAGAAGATAGTTGTGAGCCCAAAAAGTGGTATAAGATCTTCATTTGGAGAGTTTCATATGGTTAAACCCTAGTCAAGGTGATTCAAATCTTGGTTAAGTAGCATCATTTTTTCCTTTTCCTTATAAGATAATTTTTGGTATGCAGTTCCTAATCCTTCTTATGAGTTTCATAATTTAGCATGAGTTCGTTAATGTTTTGAGAAATGGAGTTTGATGAGGATAAGGTTTGAGTAGAGAATTTTAAATAAATGAATTTTGGGTTTTGGAGAATACACGTGAAGGATTTCATACTATAGAAGGACCTTGATCTTATAGGTTCTAGGCACTGCGGAAGCTCTTATGGTGGTGTTAAATTAAAATTTCTTTTAATTTAGAGTTTCTTAAAACCTCAATTGAGTATATTTCATGTTAAATTTATAATTATTTTATTTAGTCTTAAATAAATTATTACCTAATATTAGGATAATTTCTTTAATGAAATTTTTAAACTTCCAAAAACCCATTTTGAATTATCTTTGTTCCACTATAAGGATTAAAGTGTTTAATCCCTCTAGTTGTGATCTATAAGTGATCTTTTGATTTTCGAGTGATGCCAATTGATTTTTGGGTTCTAGCAAGGTGAATAAATTTTATTATGTTGTTTTTATTGATTGAACCAATATCCTTAAAGCTTAAAGGAGTTCTTCTCATTCTTGAGAGGAAGAGAGGATGAATTTTAGAGAGAGTGGGGGGGAGAAGTCTGTTTTGCACAATGATTCTCTATTATTAATTTTTTATTAAACCTACACAGTAGACATAACCATATATTTACAGAACTAGAGTTTTGGTAAAAGTATAATTTAATTATTTACCAACCCCTTAATAATATTATAATATTTATTAAACCCCATGCCACATGTTAGTATTATTATTATTATTTTATGGAACATGCTAAATTTCACAATAACAAATATTATTTTACCATTTTTTAAATTAATATTTATCACCATACGTGTTCATGGTTCGTTTGAATTCCTAGAAATTTATTGAATACCTGAATAAATATTTAATTAATTAATAAATATTTATGATTGATAAAACATTAATAAAATTTATTCCTCAGTCCTGATAATAATATTTATTTTAATAATTAAATTTAAATAGAATTTAATCAAGATCAATAGAACCAATTAGTGTGTGGCCCTGTAGGATTCTTTCTTATTGGCATTAGGTGGGATTTCCAAAATTCCAAGATTATTATCTAGAAAGGGGTCAAGGTGCTCAAGATAAAGAACTCAATGTCACAAGGTATAAAACCACATAAAAATGTTCACCATGTAATATAATCCCTTTTTCACATTATCTCATCAAGTAGCTGGCACATCTATTTCATCAACCTATGTTTTTATGCTTCTTTCTTTGACTATATAAAATAAACATTTCATTTCACCATGGACATGGAATTTAATTTCATGGATATATTCCAATAAAAGTTATGAGATATAATATTCCATAAGGATGGAAGGGACAAATTCTTCCTTAACTTATTCATTATTAACATGTCATTGGTGACACACCCAACATACCTTACTTCCCGCCAATATATGGAATGAAGGTTTTGTTAAGTAAATATAATTGTGTGATTCATGAAATAAATAAATGATAATTTTAAATTATAAGGACCATTACACATGCTCGCATATAGGAATATCCAATGACACCAAAACATGTAGAATTCTTTAGTGTGGGCATGTTCTCATAATCTCCCATATTGAATATTAATAAGTGATAACTTCATGAGAGGAAGCCTCATATGATTAAGAGTACTCAAAATTGATATTTATATTCTATATATCCTATCATAGAATATTATCCAACTGTAGAACTATTTTTATGAATATCATCATAGAATTTCAAGGTTCACATCATAGCTGGGAACTGGTATGACCTTATCAATTAGACAGATAACCTAGGACATTATTACATTAAATTAATGAATAATAATGAACAATATGTAACAAGATATTCTAATAATATTCAAATCATCATATATACATGTAATAAAAGTAAAAATAGTTGGTCCTAGGATACCAACTCCAATATATCTTCCATTGATGGATACTAAGATAGAAGCGATGAAGAAGGGAAAATGGGAGAGGCTGGATAAGAAAACACTAAGGTTGATGTAGATTTATATTATCCCAACAAGGTTAAATATCCTAATATGGGGGGTGAATCATGGTATGATAGTTTAAAACAATTTCCTCTTCATATATTGTCTCGTCATTAAATTAAACACTCTTCTCTCCTTTCCCGCAGCAGTGTATTAATCGAAATGAAAGCATGCACAAGACACAATAATTTTACTTAGATCACCCACACTAGTCTTGGTCCAAGGAGCATACAAAGGAAATTTTCCTATGTACCAAATCCAATAAAGTGCAATATTATTACAAATTTTAGAGAAGACTCACAATCCCTCCTGTTTTACAACCAATCACAATTTGAAATCTCACAGATCTCTCAACTAAAGTGTGTTCACTTCTCCTTTAGAAAAATATTCTTTTGATGAATTTAATCAATATGTGTTACACCTCATTTTGTGCATCATTAAGTTCCACTTTCATCCACTTGATGAATACCACTTTACCACAAATTTAATGGGTAATTCGTTCTGGTTCTCAAAAGTCACTACCTTCTCAAAACCTCGCAATTACTAACAATAATTCCATGATTTAGAAATGCTCCCAACTTTCGCTAAACTCACTACTATCAAGAAGCTCATATAGACTATGAAAAGTTCACTCCTTTCACAAAGCACACTTATCCTTCATGAATATCGCAAATTTTTTGAAACGTAGATAGACTTCGTGAACTACCTTCCTCTTTAAAATAGATAATCTTATGAAAACCTTCATGAAAGAAAAATCCTTCATGAATCGCCTTCACGAATTCAGATCCTTTTGATTTTCATTAAGTCTTACTTTCATTCAAATGAGGGGTATCCTCATATTTATAGGCATTTCCTCCCTTTCATGAAGCTTTCAACCTCACCATCACATTTTTGAAAATCTTTCCATTCTTGTTCATAAACCTCATTGTATCTATGAAGCACCATGGAAATTTTCACATTCACAAAGATTATTGTATTCATAGAGATTACCGTATTTCCATCACTCATTCAAGAAACTTCAAACCTTTTCAAAACCAGATGAATTCACAAATCTCAAAATCTTTCGGTACCATCTCCATATAATCCATTCCTTTATCTTGGATCTTTTTCAATATACATATTCATCAACCATGTTGGGACTCCACAACCGATTGTGCCCACATTTTTTCCAACAAACACAATCAAGCCAAAAATACTACAAGGTTACATTTATGGGTTTTCTCCCAAAAATTTCATTACTTGGAACATTTATTATAACATCCAAGAAGTAAAAACTACATCAAAATATATGAAAATTCTCACTAATATGTAGGAGAATCTTCCAAAAATGAACAATATGTTATTTTTTAAAAGTTTTTTTGATATGAAGATGTTGGAATCTAAATCAGTGAAATATCACACCAAAAACTTTAACATCATTAAAAGTTGAGAAGTCTTACTTGGTGTTTATATATGTCAAGGAATTGATCTTGAATGAATAACTTCATTAGAAAAAGATGCATACATCTTTTCAAACCACCTATAGTGTATAAAAAAGGGGCCCATTCATAGTATGAAATATTCATAAGAAGTGTAAAGGAAGAATAATCCAAAGTAAGTGAAACTCAATGGAAGGTGGTCTCATGTGTTGGAATTATGGCATGAAAGGTCACCCAGATAAAGACTACAATGAGTATAGAGTGAATTACAAAAGGTATTTTTCTAAATTTGGATTTGTGAATAATGTATTAGAAGATAAGAGTGGTCTACTACTGAGTGCCTCTAGCTCACTTGAGTCTTTGATTATATACTTTGGAGCTTCATTTCACAGAACATATGAGAGGGTAAGTATGAATAACTATAATTATAAAAGGTACAAAAAGTCTCATCATATGGATGATCACACTCTTGAGATTTTAGGAAAGGGAGATGATTCTATTTGAAAAAGGAATAAATGTTTTCTAAAGTTTCAAGTACTACAACACATCCCAAGATTAATGGAGAACTTAATTTCCATTGGATATTTAGAAGATAAATATTTCTTTAAAACATTCATGGATAGAGAATAGAAAATATCACATGGTTCCATAGTCGTGGATAAAGGAGTGACGGATGGGATGTTGTACCACATGGAATTTATAGAAGTTATGATGCATGTCAGAGAAGTAACTTCAAACAAATTATGACATCACCATCTAGGTACCTTATGTGAGAAGGTGATGAATGTAATAAATTGACCTCATACTTTGGATTGGAGAGAGCTAAGAATTCACTGACCTTAGGTGAAATTACCTAAACACCAAAGGTTGGAAATAAATTCTAAGGGTTTAACAAAAAAGAGGTGATACATTTTACCTTTTTTTACACACACCCACAAACATAGATATACAACCAAAAAATATAAAAACCCAAGACAACTATATAAATTATGTATTAGTAAAATGAAAAAAAATATAACAAGAAAAATAATCAAAGTAACAATAGAAATAATAAACCAAAACAAATAAGAATCTAAAATAAATAAAGACTCAAGAACCCATGTGGCATCACTGTTGACTCTGAGAACATGACCAAATCCCAAGCTCTATCTCTAATATCTATGACAACTACATCAAGAATCACCGCTAGTGAAATAAAAAATGTTCCCATTTACTCTATCAGGGAAAAAACATCTGCATATGCACCAAAGTGCATATACAGGGGGTGAGTTATCATACCCAATAGACAAAAATCCAAGACTTCCCACATATTACACTAAAAGAAGAATAAGTTTATATCACAATTTTATCAATAAAAAGAAATCATGTCAAAGTAGTATATCAAAAATCTAGTTTTATTTAATAGCATCCAAAAATCTTTTAAAACCACTTGGAATCCACAATTCAAGTTTTTTCACACACACATCCACACATACCAAATGATAATCCCTATACACATGAGTAGTGATCCATACTTTACCAAGTCATCAATTTTTTATATAACCTCCCATGTTGTTGTTCTATCACTAACTGAAAAGTATGTACCAATAAGGCCTCATATAATAAAAATATGAACACATTCTACATCCATGATTTTTTAAAGTTATCACACCTAAAACAAATTTTTTTAAGGAACTAGTAAATAATTTTATCAAACACATTGTGGAAATAACCCACAAACCAAGAATTCAAGATCAACCAACAAGACTAATTTTTAGAAAATATTCAACATGAGTTTTTCATTTCAAAGTAGAATGAATTTAATTAGGAATATGAGAGCCTTAAAATTAAATAAAAAGTAGAAAATGGAGAATCCACCTACCTCAAATACGTTCAACATGAGGAAACTTTAAACAATCTCATAGATCAAGACTCTTTCCTACGTTCCTCCAAAAAAAAATTAAAAAGGTTTAATCAAAACTTTTATGGTCTCATAGATCCAACCATAAAAAAATTATTTAGGGGTTTTATTAAAGAGGGAACAAATATATATAGATTATAAAGGTAGAACATATTCCTTAACTTTTATTTACAATATCCAACGCTTGAGGAATCACAGATAATAGAGTTGAGAAGTCTATGATTGTCAAAAAACTCCTAAAGAGGGAATGGAGTTCGAGGTGAAAGAGTATGAGACTAATTATAATCAAAGGTAACTAGAATTGAAGGGTCTAGAAAAAATTATCATAATTCATGGAGTGAAAGATTATTTCATGACGTAAACCTCTAGAATATCCACTTACTCTAAAATTCACATCATCTCACTTAAATTCCATAAAACCTATTCACACCATGAATAGAATTTATAAAAATTTCCTAGAAATTATTCACATCATGAATAACAATTCATTTCATGAATTAATTTCTATATATGGATTCTAACTTTTATCTCCTTCATACTATGAACATATCTGGTGATACAACCCAAAAATATAAAACTAAAAAGGTACAATATAAAATAGGGACACACCTAAAACTAAGGGCACTAAATTCTCCCCTCCATTTGTCATTTTTTCCTTAGAAATTTGGTGATTGGAATTTTATTTTAATATTTTCATTAATTTCTCTAACATAAATTGCACTCATCCACAAATATATTCTTGAATTTAACCATTCTTACATAAAAACATACCAAGGAAATAGTTCTCCCACACAAGGTTTTTCCTATCTATCAAGAATTTGAATTGGTTTATAGATAAACATCGCATTAGGATAAGAGTCACATGATCCCATCTAATCACATGACTAGGATCTGTATAGTAATTCTTAAATTGTGAGACATGTAAAACAGTAATATTGGTGGTAAATCTAATCAACATACATCCTTACCAATCACTAATACAAAATAGTCCTTTAAAAATGCTAAAAATGGTCTTTATCGTTACTAGAGAAGTGTCGACTATCAAAATGAGATTAAAATACATAGGCTTCTATCAATGCTAAAAAAATCAATGATAAAGAATAAAATTTATCACTGTTTTTATTTAGAATAGATAAAGGGGAAAATTATCAGGGTTTATAAAATAAATAATAAAGGGTATCTTTATCAGAATTTATAAAATCACTGATAAAGGGAACCTTTATCAGCATTTTTAAAAGCACTGATAAAGGGTACCTTTATCAACATTTGTAAAATCTCTAATAAAGTGTACCTTTATCAGCATTTGTAAAAGCCCTAATAAAGGGTGACTTTATTATAATTTTTAAAAGAACTGGTAAAGGGGTTCTTTATCAGTACTTTTAAAAGTTATCATAAAGGGGCATACTATAGTGTGTTGTTGAAGCACATTGTTGCACCAGTGTAGTGTGTTGTAACAGCACACTGTAAAACCAGAAACACCACTAAAAACCATCAAAATTAAGTACCAATAAAGAATTTAAATGAAATAAAATTTACAATGAAAATAAAAGAAAAAAACACTATATTATAGACATTTCAAACTTTAGTTTATTCAATTATATATTTATAAATTAATACATACATTCAAAATCATCAATATTCCTTTGTCTTTTGATCCTCACCTTGACTCATGTTATTGCCGAAAAAACCACCCCTTCTTAAGTAAATGAATGAAACCGTATAAGAAAAAAAACATGTTAGTAATAATATAAAGAAATAAATTAACAAATAATGTTAATTTTAAACTAAACTTTGATTCATACCAGGAACACTATGTATCAGATTGAGTTACTTTTGATTCTTGTATGTCACACCATTTCTTATTCATCTTCAAAAATTATCTCTGTGAAAATTAACTAAATAAGTATATGATAAAAAAAATAAGGAAATTAATTATATAATAGAATATAGAAGAATGAGAAAACAATCTAGATTCATTTTCTCAGTTTTGGCGATGTGATCCGTGTTTTAAACTAAAATGACACATATATATTGAAAAGATGCACTTGGAGTCATACCGATCACACTATGTGTCATATTGAGGTGAAGATGGTTCCTACATGTCCCAAATGACTTATGGATAATTTTCTTAATGTATAGAAACAATATGAATGCATTTTATTAGTTTTGAGTATGTCACTTGTCTTTTTTACTAAAATGTCATTTTAAACTGGAAGCATATACTTTGAGTCATATTGGTCATATCATGTATCAGTTCAACATGAGACTAATTCTGACACGTCCAAAATGACTTATGAATCATTTTCCTAAATTATTAAGATAATTCGAGTGTGATTACTCTATTTTCAGTGAGATACACTTTTTGAACTAAAAGGTTGATTTAAAACTTATAAAAAACACTTTGAGTCGTACTGGGAACATCATGTATCATATTGAGATGAGGCTGATTCTTACACATCAAAAATGACTTACAGATCATTTTCCTAAAGTATCAAAATAATATGAATGTTTTTTCTCAGTTTTGAGTAGGTTAGTTTTCTTTTTTACTAAAATGGATGTTAATTTTAAATAAAAATATGCAATTAGAGTCATACTAATCACACCATGCATCAGATTGAGGTTCATATAATTCATACACATCCCAAATGACTTATGGACCATTTTCCTAAAGTAACAAAACAATACGAATGTGTTTTATTGTTTTTGAGTACGTAACTTGTATTTTTTACTAAAATTTTATTTTAAACTAGAAACACACACTTTGAGTCATACTGGTAACATCATGTATCAGTTTGATGTGAAACAAATTCCTACACATCAAAAATTAATTATTAATTATTGTCCTAAATTATCAAGATAGTCGAAGATTGTTTTCTCAATTTTTAGTGTGTTCCACTTTTTGAACTAAAATATTGATTTTAAACTAATAACGGATAATTTGAGCCATACCAGGAATATCGTGTATTAGATTGAGGTTCAGATGATTTCTACATATCAAAAATGATTTATTGATCATTTTCTTAAATTATCAAAAACAATCCCAATGTGTTTGCTCAGTTTTGAGTAGGTTATTTGTATTTTTTACAAAAATCAATGTTCATTTTAAATAAAAAGATGTCCTTGGAGTCATACTAGTCATATTGTGCATCATATTGAGGTGAGGTTGATTCATACATGTCACAAATTAATTTTTAACAATTTTCATAAAGTATAAAAACAATATGAATGTGTTTTCTTAGTTTTGAGTATGCCACTTGTCTTTTTTACAAAAATGTCATTTTAAACTGGAAACAACCAATTTAATTCATACTGGTCACATCATGTATTAGTTTGACATGAAACTAATTCTTACAAATAAAAAATTACTTGTAAATAATTATTATAAATTATAAAGATACTATCAGTGTGTTTTCTTAGTTTTCAGTGAGTGAAACTTTCTGCACTAAAATGTGTATTTTAAACTGATAACGGACACTTTGAGTCATATCAGGAACATCATGTATCAAATTGAGGTGAAACTAATTCATACATATCACAAATGAAATATGGAATGTTTTCCTAATGTATCAAAATAATATGAATGTTTTTTTGTTGTTTTCTAATAGGTTAGTTGACTTTTTTACTAAAAGGGATGTCAATTTTAAATAAAAAGACGCACATGGAGTAATATTGGTCACACCGTGTGTCAGATTGAGGTAAGTATGATTCCTACACATCTATAATGACCTATGAATAATTTTACTAAATTATAAAAACAATATGAATTTTTTTTCTTAGTTTTGAGTAGGTCAGTTTTCTTTCTTACCAAAATGGATTTCAATTTTAAATAAAAAGACACACTTGGAATCATACCGATCAAACCGTGAATCAGATTGAGGTACAATAGATTCCTACACATCCCAAATGACTTATTTATTATTTTTCTAAAGTATAAAAATGACACTAATGTGTTTTCTTGGTTTTGGGTATGTCACTTGTCTTTTTTACCAAAATGTCATTTTAAACTACAAACACACACTGTGATTCATAATGGTTGCATCATGTATCGGTTTGATGTGAAAATGATTCCTAAATGAAAAAAATGAATTATGAATCATAATTCTAAATTATCAAGAAAATATAAGTGTGTTTTCTTGGTTTTTAGTGAGTGGAACTTTTTGAACTAAAATGTTGATTTTAAATTGATAGCGGATACTTTGAGTCATATCGGGCACATCGTGCATCAGATTGAGGTGAATCTAATTCCTACACATAAAAATTGACCTATAGATATTTTTTATAAATTATAAAAACAATATTAATATGTTTTCTCAGTTTTGAGTAAGTCAATTTTCTTTTTTACTAAAATCAATGGCAATTTTAAATAAAAAGACACAGTTGGAGTCATATCGATCACACTATGCGTCAGATTTAGGTGTGGATAATTCCTACACATCCCAGATGACTTATGGATCGTTTTCCTCAAGTGTAAAAAAAATCTACTTGTGTTTTTTTAGTTTTGAGTACATGACTTATCTTTTTTACTAAAATTTCATTTTAAACTGAAAACACATACTTTGAGTCATACCAATCACATATTGTATTAGATTTAAATGACATCAATTCCTACACATAAAAAGTGAATTATGAATTTTTTTTCTAAATTATCAAGACAATATGAGAATGTTTCCTCATTTTTTAGTGAGTGGTGATCTTTATACTAAAATATCGATTTTAAATCGATAATAGAAACATTGAGTCATATCAGGAACATCGTATATCGGATTGAGGTAAGGATGATTACTATACATAAAAAATTACTTATGTATCATTTTAATAAATTATCAAAAACATTTTAATGTGTTTTCTTAGTTTTAAGTATGTTATTTGTCTTTTTTACTAAAATCAATGTGAATTTTAATTAAAAAGATGAACTTGGATTTATACCGGTCACACTATCACCGTATTAAAGTGATGATAATTTCTACACATCCAAAATTACTTATGGATATTTTTTCTAAAGTATCAAAACAATATGAATGCATTTTATCATTTTTGAGTATGTCACTCGTCTTTTTTACAAAAATTTCATTATAAACTGGAAACATGCACTTTGAGTCATATCGATCACATCGTGTATTAGTTTGATGTGAGTTAAATTCCTACATAACAAAAATAACTTATGAAAAATGTTCCAAAATTATTAAGACAAGTTGATTATGTTTTCTCATTTTTCAATGAGTGACACTTTTTGAACTAAAAGGTCGATTTTAAATTAATAATAGGCACTTTGAATCATACAGGGAACATCATGTATCATATTGAGGTGATATTGATTCCTAAATGTCAAAAATGACTTATGGATAATTTTAATAAATTATCAAAACAATATATGTGTGTTTTCTTGGTTTTGAGTAGGTTAGTTGTCTTTTTTATTAAAATAGATGTCAATTTTAAATAAAAAGATTCACTTAGAGTCATATCGTTTACACCGTGCATCAGATTTAGGTGAGGCTAATTCCTAAAAATCATAAATGACATAGGATGATCTTACTAAAGTATCAAAACAATATAAATATGTTTTGTTAGTTTTGAGTATGTCACTTGACTTTTTGACTAAAATGTTAATTTAAACTGGAAACACACACTTTGAGTTATACCAGTCACATCGTGTATTGGTTTGATGTGAGATTGATTCCTACATGTCAAAAATGAATTATTAATAATTTTCCAAAATTATAAATAAAATATGAAGGTGTTTTCTCAGTTTTTTGTGAGTGACACTTTCTGAAGTAAAATGGTGATTTTAAACTAATAACGGACACTTTGATTCATATCAGGAACATTGTGTATCATATTGAGGTAAAACTAATTTTTACACATCAAAAAGGAAATATGGATCATTTTTATAAATTATAAAAACAATCCGAATGAGTTTTTATAATTTTGAGTAGATCGGTTTTCTTTTTTACTAAAATCAATGTCAATTTTAAATAAAACTACGCACTTGAGGACATATCGGTCACACCATGCATCAGATTGAGGTGAGGATGATTCCCAAAGATACATAATGACTTATGTATTTTTATAATAAATTATCAAAATAATAGTATTTTTCTCATTTTTTTGTATGTCACTTGTCTTTTTTAATAAAATGTCATTTCAAACTGGAAACATGCACTTTGAGTCATACCGATCACATCATGTATTGGTTTGATGTGATACTAATTCCTACATGTCAAAAATGACTTATGAATTATTTTGATAAATTATAAAGACAATACAATCGGGTTCATTTTTCAGTGAGTGACATTTTTTTAATTAAAATTTTGATTTTTAACAAATAACAGACACTTTGGGTCATACTAGGAACAACATGTATCAGATTGAGGTGAGGTTGATTCCAAAACATCTCAAATGAATTATAGATCATTTTAATAAAGTATAAAAAACAATACAGATGTGTTTTCTTAGTTTTGAGTAGGTCAGTTGTATGTTTTACTAAAATCAATGTCAATTTTAAATAAAAAACATGCACTTGGAGTCATATCGTTCACATCATATGTCGTATTGAGGTGAGGCTGATTCCTACATGTCCAAAATGACTTATAAATTGTTTTAATTATGTATAAAAAAATCCAAATGTGTTTTCTCATTTTTGATTATGCCACTTGTCTTTTTTACTAAAATGTTATTTTAAACTAAAAACACTCACTTTAAGTCATATCGATCACATTTTGTATTGGTTTGATGTGAGACCAATTCCTACATGTCAAAAATGAATTATGAATAATTTTACTAAATTATCATGACAATTTGAGTTTGTTTTCTTGATTTTTAGTGAGTGGCATTTTTTGAACTAAAATGTTGATTTTAAACTGATAACGGGAACTTTGACTCATATTGGGCACATCATGTATTGTATTGAGATATGGTTAATTAATACATGTCACAAATGACCTATGGATCATTTCACTAAAGTATAAAAATAATAAGAATGAGTTTTATTGGTTTTCAATATGTAATTTTTCTTTTTTACTAAAATAAATGTTAATTTTAAATAAAAAGAAGCCCCTTGGTTCATACCAGTCCCATCATGTATCAGATTGAGGTGAGGATAATCCTACACATCCCAATGTCTAAAAAGAATCCCAAATTACAATGTTACCACACTTTTAATAGCATTTATTTATTGAGCTACCAACACTGCATATTGACTCAATATACGGTTTTGGTAGTTTGACAAAGAAAGACAATGGAAAGTGTGGTAAAATTAAAAAAAATGAACATGTTATCTCTTTTGTGTTTTATTGCAGATAGTTGGAAGAAAAATATGGCTTCCAAAAAGATCTATGAAAAAACTAAGTAATTATTAGATAAAAATGATAAGGAAAGTAAATTATAAATAGTAGATAAAATGATGACAAAATTAATTAAATAAGTAGCAGGAACTCACCTTTTCATGATGGTTATATACATTCTTATCTCATTTCCTTATTTTAATTATCTCATTTGTAGTATTAAAATATAATATCTCATGATCATGAGCATCTTCGAACAAACCACCCCTAACTCGAACAAAAGAATCCACCTATATTAGAAAACAATTATTATATGAGTAATTCTAAAAATAAATATGAAATAGTACATTAATTATATGGAAAATGATTTTATTATCAAAAATATTAATATTACCTCTCTGATTGAGCAGAGTTAGTGTCGTTTCTCTTCCTGTAAAGGTAATAGAGGGAACTTTAAGGAAAGTGATAAATTTCAACACTTTAGGGGTGAAAATGTTTTGAGGGAGAAGAAATATTTGGAATTTTTGGTTCAAAAGGGAATTAAAGATGGAAAAAATATTATAAAATAAATAAACTATAAAAATATGACTTCCAAAAAGATATGTGAAAAAAACTAAATAAGTATTAGATAAAAATTATAAGGAAATTAACTTTACAATAGTAGAAAAATTTATGAAAATTTTAATTAAATAATTAGTAGTAATTCACCTTTTCATTATGGTTTTTTAAATTCTTTGCCTATTTCCTTATTTTTATTATCTCAGGTATAGCCTCTAAGTCCAATATCTCACGAGTATGAGTACTTTCGAACAAACCACCCTAAATTAAACAAAAGAATCCAACTGTATAAAAAAATAATTATTATGTGAGTAATACTAAAATGATATAAATTAAACATAAATATTAAATAATAAATTAATTCTATGGAAAATGGTTTTACTATGAAAACATCAAGATTAACTATGTGATTGGTCATATGTAGTGTAATTTATCGTATTGTAAATGGAGTGGAGGGAACATGAACGAAAGTGATAAATACCAACACTGTAAGGGTGAAAAGGTTTTGAGGGAGAAGAATTATATATAAGTTTTGGTGAAAAAAAGGCATGAAATATTAAAATAAATCTTATATAATAAATGAAATCTACATGGAATAATGAAAATTAAATCAATCTTTCATTATATAATTTTTTTGGTAAAATATAGAAAGAATATCATAACATTACCTTTACATCTTCCCAAAGGGTTTCCTTCGTTATAGTATGTTCTTCCATAGGATTGGTAACATCATCATGTGAAGAAAAAAATTTCTACACAAGAAGAAAAACATTTAATTTAGATTATTTTAATTTTTTAGAGGAAAAATAAAATTATGAGGAAAAACATATTATATCAAAAAACACTTTTACCTTCTCATTGAACTCTATTTATTTTTTTAAATGTTTTATGGATTTGGTTTCTCTATCTTGAATCTAAATCCCCTCTTTGTGGTACCCTATAATGTACAATACATTGTCTACATTGAGACCGACATGAAAAAAGTGTGATCTCCCAATGAAAGTGTTATCCTCAATTGAATTTTTATCTAACCCGACATTTGTTTTAGTTTCCAGTAAGAAAATCATCCAATTCTTATTTTCTTGATCTGAGATATAAAATACTTTCACTACTTGTGATTCTAATTTGAATGAATCGCTTTTTTCTCCTTCCACACTGAAATTCACCTTCACGAAGCCCATTTCATTAAATTTTACTACACTCATATTTTTAACCCATTTGTAATGGAAAATCATCACTTGAGATGTTTTATAATCCAACTCAAATATCTGTTAATGCCAAAATATGAAATATTTTCATAAATTGGATTTCTATCCTTAGAACCAGATATGTACATCATTTTTTCCACAAGACTAACACTATAATTTGGCATCCTACTACAGTTATCATGTTCTTTTGTATATAACATATAATTATTGATTACAAAACCAATGTAACATATATCATTTTCATTCATTCATTTGGTTATCCATTGAAGTAATTTGGAAATTGAATTCGTATTTTCATATAATTACTTATAAATTTGATCACAAAACCATCCTATAAACTATTGATTGTGTGTATTTAATATTCATCCTTCATCCCTAGATGGATTCAAATCTCTAAGAATTTATTTTTGGGAATCAATGTACGGATCAAAATATTCACTATTATATAAAATGTAAAGGTATTCTTTCTCCCAATCAAGGTAATTTTACCAACATCTCTTTCGTAAATCCCTTTGTCCATAAGGAATCTGCTATGATGATATTTTGGGTGACCGATGTTTTCAACATCTGATAGGTAATCGTTACAAAATTCAAAATCTTCTCCAAAAATATATCATTCTAAAATAAATACTTCTAGTCTACTTCAATTATTGAAAAAACCTTTCAAAATATTTATATATCATTCAATGGGGTACATCCATATATAATGGAAAGGACCACATAGTTGAACCTCTCTAACCAAGTGAACCATCAAGTGGATCATTATTTTAAAGAATTATAGTGGGAAGAATATACCTAATTCATATAATATTACTACAACCTCATTATTCATGATTGGAAACTTTTTCGGGTCAATAAATTTATTTCATATTGCTTTGAAAAAGAAGTAGAGCCTAGTTAATATATGTCGTACATTTTGAGACAGTTTGTAATGGAAATTAAAATGCATCAAATCTATCATTAAAACATGACAGTCATGTGATTTTAGTATCTGTAACTTAAAATAAGTCATTAACACAACATTCTTGATATTTGATGAATACCACTCTAAAACTTTTTAACTATTAAGGAAAAATAAAAATTTTAATTTTTCTTGTCTCGATAGAGTGTAAGATGCTAGAGGAAGAAAAGTATTCCCTTTACCCTTCACCAGTGCCAACTCTTCCCTTATACCCTTGCCAATCATGTCTAACCTAGCCTTGATTCCATCTTTTGTTTTTTTAAGGAACATTTAAAAACATGCTAATAACATTATCAAATAAATTTTTTTCTACATCCATGAAACCAAGAAATTTTATCACAAAAAACATTCCAATACATTAATTCATAAAAAACCTAATCTTGTATTCTAACATGATTTTGTGAAGTTTTTTTAAAATGGTTTACCAAAAATAGTGTCAATATATTTTACTTTATCAAATAGTTGATTTCCCATTACTGGAGAAGATGTTGTATATAAGGACCCGGCCTTAAACATTACATAATATTGAATTAAATGAATAATTCACATTGAGGATCTTTTCAGGTTTAGAGTTTTAGATAATTAGTACATAACTATTACATCTCAAAAGATTACAAAGTAGACACTTCTACCCATTATCCATTTTTTCATAAAATAAAAACTCTTGAAAAAAAGATTCATGTCTAGTTCCATGTTTAATACAGAATGACTTTTCCTTGATCTCATCCTTGACCCTAATCCACATTATGTCCTGTGAAAAACATTTCCAAAACTTGGGATGATCATAAAAAGCTCTATAAGGGATACATAAAGAAGGAAAACTGTTAGTTTTTTCAAAACAACAAGTAAACCATGAATACTTTAACTTAAGTAATACTTTTCACCTTTATGAAGTAGTAAATACTCTTCACTGAATAAAATATCATTAATTACCCTTTTGTAACCAAAAGATTACCATAAAACCCATATAAATAACACATAACATATAAGGGTACACTACAAAATATTTCACTTTTTCCAACGAGGGTGTATCTGTTGGTAAAAGTGCATTTTCTATTGGTAAAACGTTTTACTAACATATATGTCCCTATCACTAAACTGTCGGTAAAAACTCTGTCACTAAATGTTTTTGCAACAGATAAAATCATTCTATTGCAATTATAATAATACCAACAGATAATATATATGTTGGTTAAAATATTTAGCAACATGTACTAATGACAATTATTTTTGTTGGTAATAATATTATCATCATATAATATCTGTTTATAAATTACATTTGAATAAAAATTATAAATTCTTATTTATAATAAAATTTAATATTATATTTATTAATTTATCACTTATTACAATCTTTTTTAATTATTAAAGAGATGAAGATTTTAAGACATATTTAAAATTAGAAAAAAAATTAATTATATTAATAATATAATTTAATACAAAATTAATCAATACAAAATTCATTCCACAACAACTCACATCCCACCCCACCCCCATGCCAGCAGCCCATCCATGCCACACCAGGGACCAGCGAGCACTAGCAGAACATCAATGCCCCAAGACTAGCGAGCCAGCAACAACTCATCCATGCTAGTCGGCCAAGAGAAGCTCATACATGTCACACCAAGAGCCAGCGTGCACCATACACCCATCCATCCATTCCACAAGACCAGTAATGGATTATTCCTTGACAGAGCATTCCTAATCAGAGCATAATCAATCAAGGAAGAAGTATGTGAAATGTTAAAATGAAATAGTTGTTTGTTCTATCTATCACCATGCTTCCACTCTACCTGAAACAATAATAAAGGATTCCACAATCATTTTGAATTATGAAAACCATTAAAAAATCAAGATAAGTCGATGAGTAAAAAGATAACTATTAGAATTCCAAATTAGTAAACTAACCTGAGGTTTTACATAAATGTTTTTCCTGAACTTCAAGAATCTTGAACTTGAGAATTTGTTTGATCTTGCAACAGAAGGTATTCATTAACATAATAAAATTTAGAAGACCCAACCTTGACCTTAAGTTAAATAATTATTGAAAAGAATTCATACCAGTACCAACTCATGTGGTCCAACATATCTTGAAGAGATGCTCTATAGATGCAGAAATAAGAGCATCTACTAGTACCAACTCATGTGGTCCAAAAATATGAGTTCACATAAAACAAAAAAGAGCATGGGAATAAAGGATTTATCTGGAAAAAAAATTATAGAATACCTATGAAACTGTAAAGTTGGGCTTATCATCACGACCAGATGAGTCCTTCAATCCACTTTATCAATTTTGTACATACCTGTCGTAACAATTAATATCAATCGGACTTCCACTTTCATTCCATGACATGAAAATGAATAAATTGATACAATTTAGAAGACTCTACTTATTAAAAAAGGATGAAACTGCTAGCACTACACTCCAGAATTCTATAAGGGCTACTCATGTAGGTGACAATGAAGCCTTCCCCCTTACCACATGTATTTCTAATCACATAGTAGAATTGAAAAGCTACAATGTAAAGAAGAAGAATCATATATATGATCTATTCCATTTTTAATCTAAATTCTCAGTATACATTTGATAAACATTTGAAAATCCTCCGTCCACATGAGTTGATCATCATAAGGAAATACCAATAAAAGAATAGACATCATTCAACCAGCTTATTTTTTTCCTATTATTTTTCCAAACATTTATAAAAAATGAGTGTAATTCTTTCAAAAGTTCAATAATAATAAAAATACAACATCAAAATTGATATTTTGTAAAATAAGATCATTATGAACAATATGAAAAAGAACATATGACAAAATGAAATGATGAAATAAGCACAAGTAATTTATCTGGTTTGACCAAATAAAACATATATAAATTTAATTAAAAACAATTAATCATATACCCTAGAAAAGTTTACTAAAGAAATAAGAAATTTAATCAAAGAAAAAATGAAAAAGACTCACACATTCTAACCTAATCAACTTCAAATAAGCTTCCCACTATGCCTCATAGAATAGCTCACCCATGAGTGAGATCTTTAAGGGGCACTCAATCTAGCAAGTGTTGCATTCTTCAAATCTGGTTTGTAACTATTTTCTGACAAAAACAACAGTTTAAAGTATTAACATCAACAACGTACATACATAATATTACAAATGTATTATAAAAATAATACCACTAATATATGGACCAGAAAAACAAGCTAAGAATCAATGTGTAACAAGGTAATTTCCATGAATGTTCCCTGAAAAATAATCATTTTTACATGTCACCTTCTCATCATTTCAGATAAACATAGAATGAATACTTTAAAAACAACTATAATCTCACCACTTATAAGTACTATATAATATTTTCTAAAAACATCGCAACCCAGACACATTAATATATCTATTTACCTTATTCATATTTATATCAATAACCAACCTAATTAGTCTTATCATGATGTTCTGTATGAAAAAACAACATAAGAGTTGCCGAAGAAGAAATATTGGGAAGCGGCGAGGGGGTGAAGTAGGGCCACCTGGTCTCCTATATCCATCCATGAACCCCTTCTTATCATGGTATCTTGGGAAGATAAATGGACCATCCGATGGATGGACCTTCCCCGAGCTATTGGAGTCAGTTTGCATTGCAGTGCCACCACTATGGTAGATCTCCACATGAAAAACAACACAGATGAACAGTTTGAGCATAATGCACAGTGGGTACTTAATATCCAACCTGAAATCCAACCATTTTGGGTTAAAACACTATTTAAATCCATTTATAGTCAGTAAATACAGACCTTTAAGAAACCATGGAAGATCCTTCTAGAAATATTTCCTCAAGAACATCTAAATCACAGTACTCTTTATCAGCATTAGAAGATGATTCAGTGAGATTTTTGTGGAACATGCCATTGATGACTTCCCATGTTTCTTTGGCTATAGTATAGGAGGGATTTCATTTTCTGTAGGTATTATAACTATCACAATACAAGTCATACAGTATCAGGCATTCCAACCAAAGTAATGAAAACTTGAAATTTAACACGGATAGAAACCAAACTAGGAAAATCCTGAAAATTTACACCATCATACAGTCTGTATGAATCTTCTCCTTAAATGGCCATTTGAGACAAAAACAATTAAACCTCAATCAAACACCAACTCCATCAAATATCCCCACTAAAAGCATTGTTCAAAACAGAAGAATAGAAACTCAAAAGTAGGGACTGACCATACCACCCTTAGCTGCTAAGGAGAATGAGAACGCCGAAGATTCGGGTACCCGTCAGATCAATATAGATACACCAATCCTGCTCTGCACTGGGGGGGATTTCTTTCAAGACCGAGATAGGCCACCAGAGACAACAACTTCATCCACCCTTAATGACGACCATCTTTGAGATCTTGTGATCGAAACAGTATACGAAACATGGAAATTAAAACTGGTTGAAGTGTACATCGAAATACCCTAAATCCAAATAGATAAAGTGAATATAAAATCTATTCGAGGTTCGATCTGAAGTTATGGGGAAGAAAACCTAAAGAGATAACACCACAATAAACCTAAACAGCACTGAAATCACTCTATGTGACCAACTCCTCATATCATCATGAGGAAGAAGAAGAACTTGTTACCAAACGTGATTGAAGAGGGAAACAAAGAGAGAGTAGGATGCAAGGCGAGACAGGGGCAATGCGATTCAAGATGGGATGATGGGTGGCAGGCTGGAGCTGGGCGGCGGGACTTGAGGTGTAGCGGCGGGACATGATGATTCCTTGAGGAAGATCAGGGTTTTGGTGGTGTTTATTTTTTTTATAAAAGGTATTTAAATTTTCATTGAATAAATTATATTGAAACATATAAAAATAGTTAATATTTCTATAAAACTGCATAAAAAATATTTGAAAATAAAAAAACATTTAATATTTCAAGAATATTGAAAATTAAAATCAATTATGAGATGTTTTTAAAAAAACACCATGAAATAAAATTTTACATTGATAATAAAAATAATATATATATATATATATATATATTCACTTTGTTTCTATTGATTAGTTGTTGATAAAATATTTTTTTGTTGTTTAATGGTTTCTTGTAACATTTTTTATTTACAAGAAAATATTTTTTGGTAATAGCGTTATTAATAACAGATTCATGTGTTGATAAAAAAATATTGGTATTAGTATGATAAAGCAATAGATTCAACTATTGGTAAATGATATGTTGGTATTGAATAATCAATATCAACAGATATATATGTTGGTAAAAAGAAGTGTTGGTATTAAAAATTAATACTAATAGAACTTAAAATCTGTTGGAATTGCTCATTTTTACCAACAGATATATTATCTGTCAATAAATTTCTGCTGGTATAAGACATTTTTTTTGTAGTGGTAACTTGGGACATAAACATACATAAATGAAATAACCATAAGGTCGACTTCCACACATATCACTAAATGGAATATCTATACGACTAACTTCCATACCCAATGCATTGGAGATTATAACATAACCACCCATCCTGGTATTCACGGCACCACCCGTCATTTGGTTTATCACGTAACCACCCGTCAAATATTTATGTACCATTATAAAATCATAAGACATAAAACAAATATAAAGGAAAGAAAAAATTTCCACATTTCAATCACAATATATCACTTAAATATATTGACATAAAAAATCCATTATCAAAACCATTTTCAATACCAAAATACATAAAAGAGTATATGGTATTTATTTTCTTTTAAAAACATTACGGCTTGTTGAGGAAGCCAAAGATCAAATAATACTCACGGAGGAGGAAAAGGTCGTTGTCACCGCTTATGTTAAAAGAAACATTCCTTTTTTCATTTAGTAAAATGATTCATAGAAAAATATTCCCTTTGAAAAGTCAAGGGTGTTTATACAGCGTATAAAAGAAATTCGTGTATTAAAACAAAATATGCCTCAATGAAAGGATATTGAGACGAAGTCCCTTACTTCGTGTCTGACTTGACTCGATTGTTCTTTAATCTCCGGAATAATGAACTAAAGTTAATTTCTACTTGATTAAGAACCTTTTTCAAGTTTATTATTCCTTTTATATCACTTATTACCATGTTATAAACATTATGTAATCATTTAAGTTAATAATGTTCGTTTTGTCGATATTTGGTACTTGAGTCAAAAATGAACACCTTATATTTACAAGTTGTCCATGTGGTCAAAGTTTCATTATATCCAGAATGATATTCATGATTTGGATATCATATATATCATATATATCCATCATATACATGTATTTATAATAGTACATAACATTTAGAGGTAAGAAATGAAATGCACCATTCATGGAGACGGTAAGCCGTACGTACGCATGAACGCTACTTCCATTTCTATTTCATATTTAATGGAATTAAAACATAATGATACATAGTAGTATTATAATTCCAGTATTTTATCATATATAATATCATTAAATATATTATTTATACGTACCACATATGGTATGAATGAGTCGTATCATTTTGAGGGGGCGGTAGTCCACACTTCCTCAAATGAAATCATCACGTTTACCCATAATGGAAACCATAAAGGTATGCTATAAATGGAAATTACAGAAGAATAAAGAAAACATAAAAATAATATATCTCATATATAAATATATTTCCATCATAATGGCCACCATGAGAGGCAGTTGGAGATATTTTAACAATCATCATTTCGTGAGGCATTAGTTTTCCATCCACAGAAACATTATGTTCTTCATCCATTAGATGGAGGTGTGTGTAAGTGTAGTTTGAATCCTTATCATAACAAAATACTAGTATATTGAGGATACTGGTGTTATTGCAAAATAAATGAATAAAAATATTTTAGGTGTTGGAGAAGTAAAACAAAAGAAAACAACTTAAGAGAAACTGTTACCTTTAATTTGGGTAACTTCCTTTGGTTTGAACCAAAAAGACTTCTTGAAGTGCCTTATGCCTAAGGTAAGTCTTCTAGAGAGAGGAAAGTGATGTAGGGAGATTAATTGGGTAGATTTTGGACAATCCAAATGGCTTGAGAGGTGTGATGAATTGGTTAGAAGTGGTCTCCTTTTATAAGGGGGAGGAGGGGCTCTTTAGGAAAGTGTGAAACTATTATTTTATTATATAATGATATTCAGTTTCTAATGGTCCAAAAATCATTATAGTCGAATATAAGATGACTCATAGTCGAAATAAAATTATCCAATAGGAATTGGACAGGTTTTGGATAATATTTTAATTATTATAATCTTATTTATTTAAATCATTTATTAATGAGGTAAATACTGCATTATTAATGTGTCATAAATAATTTAATTTATTCGATGTCTAAAAATTATAAAAAAAATACTATCATGTAGGAAATATTTTTAGATTTCTAAAGAATATTTATAGTAGAAAAAATGACTTATATAACATTATATAAAAATTAATTTACTAAAAGACTTTTGTTTATGTCATTTTTGGCTTTACTTTACATTAATTAATCTAAAGTGTCATTATCATTCATAAGTGGCTCCATGGGGTCCCAAAATCGACCCAAAGATGTCCATGGTCGGATATGTATCAACCAATAGGATTAGTATATGTTTAATGGTAATTTTATATTATTATAATATTATTTTTTACCCTTATTTACCTGATTTACCCTTTAACCACGGTAAATAAAATATTTACTGAAGTAAATATTTAAAATGTCTAAAAATAAAATTTACCTATTTACACAATTTGGGCCTCCTGATTCCAAATATAGAATACATTTTTCCAAATTCAAAACACAAAATGGCAGAAATTAATTCAAAATTAATTCCCGCTGTCAAAACAAAAAGCGTGTTTTTAAGAAATAATAACTATCAAAAGATTAACACTTGTTTATGTCCAATTTCAAAGTGAAATTAAGTACAATGACCAACATTGGATTAAATGGTAAAAGGATATTCTAATTACACTTTAAAACTAATTAAAAATATAATTTAACCATATAAATAAATTAGATTAAAATTCACTTTTGAAATAAAATACAATATTTTCACTATTCATTAAAAATGAACTTTATCGGAAAAATCCCAAAAACTTACACAAAGTAAATTTTGATGTCCCTATTCTAAATAAAGATTTTATTTGGTAAATTAGGATGTATTAAAGTGACCAAAACTATATTTAAAGAGGTTTCACCATTAATAGGTGGTAAATCGACCTTTTAATGTAAATTATGCTTAAAATTAGATTCATTCATATTTTAAGCCTCTAAATTTTTATTGGATAAATGTAAATATATTCAGAAATCATGTATAATCATATTTTAGTTTGTTTTTTTCATTCCCACCAATACAACGGCTATGAGTTAACTACCTTTTAAAATAATAATATTATATTATTAGTGTGCAACGTAAGATTTCAAAGAAACATGTTGTTGTGTATCGGGTACGCTGTCGAACATAGAAACCCCTTTAAAGTAAAATTAATATTTAATTCACAAATATTAATAAATATGAAAATCTCTTATTCTTCATTTACCTGGGATGTTACATTGTACCTTGTTTTATATTCCTATCAAATGATATCATATAGGATCGGTATTTATGTCATCGAGGTAAAAATATCTAATTTTCTAAAAATGCAGTCTTTGTGGAATGTTTCAACCAAACTAAGTGTGTGTGTTCTTCATAAATGGGACACCCTGAAATTCCTTAAATGTTATAGCATGATAAATTTCTATAAGTGGGGTAGTCATTTATCATCCCATAAAACATGGACCTTAATGTGAATTATTCACTTCTATGAGCATCATAGATTGTAACACATGTATCCCATATCAATTTCAGATCTTCAATCAATGTATCCAACTAGACATTAATATCATTATCGGGTTTTTTTGGTCGATATATAAGCAGATACAACATAATGTATTTATGCTTCATGCATAACCATTGTGGAAAGTTATAATTTACCAACATGATGGGCCATGTACTATGACCACTACTCTGTATGCCAAAAGTATTTATTCCATCTATAGATAAAGCAAGATGAAAGTCTCTTGGATCATTTTAAAATTCAGGATACTCTTAATCAATTTTCTTCTACTGAGGAGAATCTGATGGATGACGCGGGTTCCCATATTTAATTCTTATATCTATATGACCTGTCAATTGTATTGTGGTTTCCTGAAATCCATATAGTCTTCTAAACCATGGAATGATAGGAAAGTACCATACAAATTTTTAAGGACTTGATTTATTTTTCTTTTATTGATCCACACCACACTTAGGTCATTTTATGAGTGATTCATGGTCCTTGATAAACAATATGAAATCATTTGGACAAGCATATAGTTTTATAGAGATCATTCCCATTGAATGTATAATTCATTTATCATCATATGTTCGACATGTTAGTTCATTTTATTCTAGTAGCATATCATTCAAGATATCAAGTAGTTTTTTAAAGTTGATGTCATTCCACCTGCTGCCATATTTCAAATTATATAACTTCAATACATCTGACAATGTTGTGTATTTAGTATAACTAGTATAAAATGGTCTCTTATCATAGTTATTTTACTTTCAAATAATTTTTTACAATCATGAAGGTCATCTTCAATTTTCATTTTCATTTCTTCCATGTGATCTCCATCATCATTTACATTGGTATTCATATCAACTAATCCATAAACCACAGTTTCATCCCAATCAGTGTGCATGTTCAGTTTTTACCCATGTTTATTCCAATGTATATAGATATGGACTATTTTGGGACAAAACAAATTTTCTTCCAACTCTTTTGAACTAATTTTTCTTGAATAACAACAAAGTAAACAAAGAAAAAGGATTTGATAAGGGTCATATGCATGCTCTATTGCAAACATGATGAACTATTTAACTCCATATTAATACTATTTTGTCAAATGATTAGCGTACATCCATTTTTGAATAATATACATCCTATTGGGTTCATAAAATATTCATTTTTTATAATAAATAAATAAATACACATAATATGTTCATTATCAAAGGTGAAAGTTATAGATAATTCTAATAGGGGAAACCTAGCATTTGATTGTTTCAAATAATTTTAGTATACTTTGAATAAAATGGGTAATTTAATTTAAGAAAATAATTACTCTACTATGATAGGTTTTATCCTCTAAATTCATCCAAAGGTGAAAGTTATAGACAATTATCACCCCCATCAGCTTATCACTCAAACATTTATCATTTCATTTTTTTGTTTGACACTCACCCTCCATCTCTTGTGGAAATGGACCAATGTTTCTTGAAATAATCTCAGCAGTAGTCATCCATGGAATGACTAATTCTCAAAGTAGTATAAGAAATATAAAAGATGTGGGAGATGAGTCTCAAGAAACAAGTTGAAATAATAACTATTCATGAGATGAAGCTGATGAAGATGACAATTGTACTTCATTGTGTTCTATAAAAGGGGTAATGCCTCCCATTTTTTAGAATTATATGATTAGAACTAGTTATTAACTTGTGGCCTATTGAAGGTGATATTTCAGGGGGCATACATGTTCTTGTCTGTGATTCAAGGGGTCTTTGGCAGAGACATGTTATGATATATGAATCCTTGGGGCCTCTATGAATTATATATTTATAATAAAAATGCCACTTTTAATACTTTAAATCCTCTAACTAAGACTAGTCCTACCTCTATTAAAATGAGCCATAAAGTCTTTCTTAAATCCCCTAAACAAATGAAAATATAATATAGAAAATTAATGAGTAATAAGAAACCCAAATATGATAAACATGAATAATAAACTCCCATTCCATCAACTAGATGATATAAAAATGCATTGATAAAACATTTTAATAAATAAAGAGTTATTTCATATACATGGATGGAAATCAGAGGTTCCTAGGGGTGGAACCAATACATGTAGACCTAAAATGATGAATACCTAAAAATAATTTCTAATAATTATTAAAACATATATAGAATTTGATAACCTCCATTTTATTTTTTGGAACAAGTGATGTAACAACCTAAGGAATTATTACATTTAATATCAATGCTATATCAAATATTTTAAAACATATCGAAATTATAATTTCAATTTCAATTAAAAAATAAATAAGGAATGGAAAAATAATTTAAAGAAAATAATATACCTAATAACGATAAAGGTTTTAAACATCCAAAAATTCTTAGTTCATAAATTGATTCAAGAATTATGTCTAGAAAGGTTGAAAACATGAATTATTTTCAAGAAGATGAAGAGTAGGATTTATAAGAAAATTTCATTTTCATGGCTATTATGGGTTCTATGGTGATTTTGGACACATAGTAAAAAAATAGTCATAATGAGATAAATGATTTTAATTATGGAGGATATAGAAGTTTTAATTTAAAGGGAAGATGACCCACATTTAAAAAAAATAGTTTCAAAGTGAGATGAATATTCATAAGTAAAATTGGATGATGAATTTCAACCATTGAATGAAATCTATTGAAAATGTGACAAATTAAATGGTTGTGTGAAGGATTGTCAAGATTTTCTAAAAACATATATGAATGTGAATAAACAATTAGAAATGTATTATATGAAAAATAATGGAATGTAAGAGGAATTTATTATTGATGTTGCACTAAAGGATTTACAAAATAAGCATCTTTAATATTAGATATTGGTTCTTCATCTCACATATGGTAGGTAAATTGATTCAAATAAATATTTTTGAAAATTTCAAAGGGTACTTATTATTTTAGAAATGGTGGATCTCTTAAGATAATTTTTTTTCATTTAAAATATGTTGTAAATAAAAGGGAATGTTAAAGAATGGTATGTTTTTAGATGGATTAAAGTAAAATATGAATAGTGTTTATTAGATGTGTGATGAAGGAAATGAAGTGGTTTTTTAAGAAGTATTAATGAGTGGGTTATCATTTTAAAGATTTATATATTTTTACAAAAGTATAGAAAACTAGCTAAACCATATTCTAATTTGGGGTTGGTAAAAAGTTATGGTAATTGTGTTTGAAAGAGGAAATTGATTTATGGTAGTGAAAAATTTATCATATTAGATAATGATACATTTAAATAATGACTTAAAAGGGTGGGTTGAGTTGTTTTTATGATGAGAAGATAAAATTGATAGACATTTTTAACTAATTAGAATGGGGATATTGTTAATAATTAAAATAATAAATTAGAAATTTAAATGAAATAAACCTTGGAGTTTATTCATTATGATATATATGGACCCTCAAAGTATAAATCAATGCATTGTGATAAGTATTTCATTTCACCCATTTATAATTATACTCAGAGCATATGTATTATATTTTAGACATATATATATATAATGCTCTAAAGGGGATTACAATTTTAAGAAGAAGTATAATAAGAATGAGTTTCATTATGTGGTAAATAAGACTGTATTAGATTATAGAATTTTTATCAAAGTTGTGTGCCTCAGCACTCCATTACATGAGGTGAGGTGAGACGCACCTAGTGCACCTCACCAATGATGAGGTGATGTGACCTCACTAAGGCATGCCAAAGGTGTGTGCCTCGCACGCCAACTAGAGAGGCATTGTAGTGTCAGACGCGATACAATTACATCACTAGCTACCAAAATCAGGGGGAAAAAGGTGGTGTGTGCCTCACATTCCAACTCATGTGTAATTGTAGCACCAGGCATAGTAAAGGTGCACCACTGGCTGCTGAAATTGGGGGGGACAGGGTAGTGGAAATTGTGATTGCAGGAGTGGTAGAAATCAAGGGCGACCCGATGGAAATTAGGGGTGGTGGTGGAAAGAATGATAAAAAACACAAATATATACCGTCAAAAAAAATAAGTGGGGAGGATAAAATAACATACCCTGGATTGAAACATTGAATCACCCAAGAGAAAGTATATATATCTCCAAACCTGGAATTTGTTTGAGATTTGGATTTGTTCAACCCTTGAATCGTTTGAGCCTTGGATTCGATCCTTGATAATGTTGAGCTTGATTTGAGCCTTGATTGGAGCTTAGATTCGATGAAGAGGAGCACCCGAAGCTAGTGTCTTCCATGGAAATCTCAGATATCGTGACTGGTTCGAAACTTGCTAGGGTTCTTAAAATAGATTTGGTTACTTTTATCAATGTTTCAAATAAATGTTGATAAAGATCCATTTTATCAGCACTAAATTAATAAGCACAGATAAAAGTCATCTTTATCAGGAATAAAAAATGTTGATAAAGGATTTATAATTATAATTATAATTAAAAAATATTGTGAATATATTTATATAATTATATGTATATTTAATAAATATATATAAATATAAATATAGTAAATATATTCATTATTTAAATATATTTATTATAATTTTATAATTATTTAAATATATAATTATTTATTTATAATTATATATCTATCCATACAACATTAATTTTTTTAAACAGTAACTTTTAAGGGGAAAGTGCGAACCCTCACAGCTCAATAGTTTTAGTACCAAAGGATACGACAGATTTGTTAAAGAAAAGAGCGAGTTGTTTGGAAAAATTTTCCCTAAAAAAACTAGGGAATAGAATTTACCTGAGTTTCAGGGGGATCCTTCAAGGTACCCTTGATTAGAAGTGCCAAGTTGTCCCAAGATTTCTTGTATTCCTCCTTGCTAATATTCCCAATGTTTAAGCCTCTAAGTAGAATGCGAGCCTGCTTATCAGCCCACTCACCTTGCTCCTTTGTAGTGGCCACCTGGATCAGTCTCATCTTCTTTAGTTCCTTAATATCCAAAGTATCTTCACACATTTCCTCATCTGAATGCATGAGTAAATCCATATGTTCCATCACTGAGGCCATCTGGCACTGATAATCAGCTTTGGAACCTTCTTCGCACTACTTCCCTTGACCACCCAACTTCACACCACTTGCGGGAGTAATTAGAGAAGTATCCTCACATCCTACCCTAACCTAGTCCTTGGTGATGGCAGTCACCTCCTGTTGGCTATGGTATTTGGCCCTGTTCTGGGTTGAGGTTCCAACCTTTGTAGAATCCTTTGGTGACAACTTTCCCCTGCACGCAGATCTTGTAATGGGAGGGCTAGGGAGGTTGGAGTAATCCTTCCTTCTATGCGCCCTCTAATTGTTCGAAATGAAGCCATATGAATCCATGGTTTTTTTTCTTACCCTTTCGTATAGAGGATCTAAAGTAGTCCTCCTATAAGTCCAGTTCCTTGGAATCATCATGGTCTGAAGCCTCAACCATATCCTCTTGGGATGTTTCTGTTTCAAGTAGAGTGCCCTGTCCGTGATCCCCCCACCCTGTTGCTTCCTCACTGTTAAGGCAGTGTTCTTCACCCAGCACTGCAAAATGATTCTGAGAGGTCCTGATTGGCCCCCTGCTTTGAGCTTCTCAGCATAAGAGGATGCATGTGGGACCTTCTTTGGCTTGGATAGAACTTCTATCTACTCAAGACCTCGGCCCGTGAATTGAAGATGGTTAGGGTTGGCTTCTGAAACCAGTCGTTGTGCATCCTCACTGGTGACATGACCCTTACAGTCATCCTTCAGGACAGCTCCCTTGGTTGTTGATGGAGTGACCTTCAGTAATACCTCTGAAGAATCCTGAAGGACCTCCCTAACTGCCTTCCCCTCCCTTTGGTTGTCCAGATCAGCATTCGTAGGCAAGGGCCTCTCGTCATGCCGAACCCCGCACGCCTGCATGTCCTCGCCCAAACTGCTTGGTAAGGAGCTGCCTCCCAGATCACGATGCATCCAATCAAAAACCTCTGAGACAAGAGGCCCTGAAACCTCTGTAACTCCTTTCTCAATGGAAACCGAAGCACACCCCCGACTTGTACCTGCTGGATCTTTCCAGGAACGATCCCCACCTGTGGAGATAGGGACCCCCCCTATTCTGGACATTCGTAGATTCCTCCAGGTGTGCATTCCCTGAAGAATCCACCTGTGAAATGAGCCCAACTGATATACCAGATTGGTTGATCTCATGAGAACCTGGAGCCTTCTTCTGGCAGTCAAGTTGACTATGGCCCTGTCTATTACAGTAGGAGAAAAGTGTGGTCCAAGATTCATAAACAATCAGTTGGAAATACATATACTCCCCCTCAATCACAATCCACACTACTTTGGGAGGGGGCCAAGAGAGGTCCATTTCAACACAGAACTGTGCCACAATCGGGTGCTTCAGAGTGGAAGTCTACCGATCAGCACAGAGAAAATGCCCAATGGAGTTACCTATAGAAGGGAGTAATGCTGAATTCTTGAAAGGCAGCGGGACACCGGGAAGTTGAATCCAAATCGATGTGGTGGAAGGGTCCTGCTCCATGTGAAGATCGAACGACCAGCGAAGCAGATGAAAGTGGAAGCCTCAAACAGATCTTCCTGGTCTAGACCACACCCGCACCAAATCTTCCTCACTCGAGAAGATGAGAAGAATTCGTCACGGCCTTAGCAACCCAACAACCGCACGTTGAGCTAAACCCCACTCCTCATTCACAAGCCTGTCAAACAAATCGACTGGGGGTCTTCATCGAACGAACTGAGCCACCAGAGATGAAGATAGGAGCGCAGAGGCTTCGGTGAACTCCTATTGAGAAATCGGAACCATGGGTTGTCCATGGGGAACCCTCGGAACCTTTGGGGAGACGAGAATGCTAGGAAAGAATGAGAAATCCACTACTGGAGGTAACAAACCAGAAACCATACCTCTATCCTGAGATCCCTGCTGAGGAGCATCGTGGGAAAGAGACCCCTCCCCCGGTAGAGGAGGGGCCGCCACATCCATCATCGTCGCTAGGGCATCATCACAGGGCACCAATGCTCTCAAAGATTAACATTTATTTATAATTATATATATACCTTTAAAAAAATAATATTTATATATTTATATAATTACACAGACACATATATATATTTAATAAATATATATAAATATAAATATAGAAAAATATATTCATTATTTAAATAAAATTATTATAATTTTATAATTATTTAAATATATATAATTATTTATTTATAAATATATAAATAATTTTTTTAAAAATAATATTTATTTATTTCTAATTATAAATATATAAATGTGTAAATATAGTAAATATGAATTTATAAATATATTTATTTATAAATATTTATTTACAAATATATTTTGAACATTATTAATGAATATTTAATTTTAAGTGCATGCATGTTGAAAATGAGTGAAATTGAATAATTAAAAATGAGTACACTTTAACAATATTGAAAAATTGGATAAATTTTATTAATTAAAATTAAATTATTAAAAAAATATAGATATATTTTGAAATAAATATGATTACATATTAAAAATATTAAAACATAGTAAATAAATATATATAAATAAATAATACAAATTGATTAAATTCCAAAAAAATAAAAAATAAAAAATATTAAAAATGAATTGTTACCTAAGTGTAATAAAATTAAAAATAAATAAATAAAATTTACCAATTAAAGACATGATATATTAAATTTATCATGTCGTAATGAAGTTCTAAAATGAATAGTAAAATTTGAATAAATTACATAAATATTAAGTGTATGTGTTTCTATATAAGATTTCATTAATTTTGTAAATATTTGTGTGTGTGTGTGTGTTGTATATAAAAATGCATTAATTATGTATATGTATGTGAAATCAATATAAAACACATTTGATATATGATAAATTGAAAAATCAAATGACATTCAATTATTTCCATTACTCGATGCAATTAGTCAGTGTTTTTTATTCAAATTAATTTTTAATTATAAACCATTCTTCAATAAATATATGACTATTTAATGTAAATCATAAATATTTTGTATTATATAAATCATATTTATATACATTCATATATATATATATAATATACTATTTATTAATATTATCAATAATTATTTAATTAATAAAATATTTAATATTTTTCTTAATTTACTTATTTTTTAAATTTTATTTGTTTAATTTTCATTTAACATATATCTATATATTTAATATATACTATTTATTAAAATTTATAATTTATATATAATATAATAAATTTATTCATTTTTATCAATAATTATTTAATTAATAAAAATTATAATATTTTTTTTATAAACTCATTTTTATTTTTTATTTATTTAATTATTTCATTTTTATCGGGGCCTTTATCAGTGCTAAAAACACTGATAAAGGATCCCTTTTATCGACACTAAACATAAAGCACTAATAAAGGGTACCTTTTATCAGTGCTGAAAATAAAGCGCTGATAAAGGGTACCTTTTATCAGTGCTAAAAAAACACCGATAAAGGTGCCCTTTATTAGCACTTTTTTCTAACACTGATAAAAGCTAGTGCTATTATAGCCTTGTTTTGTAGTAGTGAATGTGTTCTTGAATCTCAAAGGGTCTCACATATTGAGAAACTAGTTTTCCTTACATTCCCAAATAATATGACCTAATAATGGTGACACTTTGAGAAATACATGGTCAACTACACTGAATGATAATGGGATACAATGAATATTTTCATATGATTTCTATAGGCTTTGGGTCATAGACATCCGCTTCCTAATATGGCTATTGACTAAGGATTGTGTCATAGTAAATAAAATTATGACCCAAACTTGTAATGCCCCAGGCTGAATTGACTGATGAGAGGGGGATAAATCAATGGTATTATTTTATGAATTCTTCTTTTGAACTCAACCACTTTGACTTGTTAAGGTTTCGATCCACTGAATATATTTTCACAGCCTCACATCATGTGAAATAATAATAAGGGAAAGAAAAACTCATAGGATTTACAAGGTTCGATGTAAAATCCAACTCATTGTCGTGATTGGTTAATCACCTCAATCACAGATTCTATATTATATGTGCAAGTGGTTACTCCATGGACCATCACAGTCCATTCAACATAGAGTCTCACTTTGTACTAGCTCCTGAGTCATATAGGACAGATTTATAGCTTTACACTACCCCACTACACATGTATGATCCAAAATAAGAAAGATCTCTATTGACACCTAGTTTCTTATACACCACTTTAAGAAATTATATTTCTCCATGAACAAACTAGATCAACTAGTCCATTTGTGTACACCTTCAAGTCTGTATGATCAGGTATTCTGTATAACATAGTCGTCTTCCTTAATCAATTTTCTAGATCTTCACATGATTTAGTTCTCATCAACACTTCAAATATAAAGGCATGACTGATATCCTTCCTCTACAATGGTTCCCATCTTCAAACTCTTTCTTTTCTCTTTGATACAATGTTTTATTAGGCTAGCAATTTTTCAAAATTCTCTCACTCTGTACTTGTGAGTTCTTATAATATTTTTCATTTATTCCTTATATTTTTCCTCACATATATATTCATAAAAAATATCATGGATAGTTGTTTCCAAAATGGAATTTTGACAACTCCCTTGATCATTAGTAGTAGTAGTGATCACAACTCATTAAAATCATTCAAAGGATTTACAAAATTATCTTTCATTCAAACTCATTTGACTTACCAATCAAGTATACCTTTCTAATCTCTAAAAGAATCAGGTGTTTTGTTCTTTTTATTCTTCCATGAAATCCAATGCATTGAAGTAATTCGAAATCTCTATCCATGTGTGCATGAACTCATGCATTGTGATATGGGATCTACGTCATGAAACGTGGTACTCAGAAACACTAGATTCTCTATCAGATGGTTCTTCTTTGATATTGGATTGAATCACAGTCTACTTGGATTGATCATGTTGTTTGATTCTTGATATTTGAATCAATATTGTATGATTTATTCTCCTTCTCATAATTCATAATTATGAAATTCTATATTTTCTAATTTTTTGTGACTTTATAAGTCATATGAAGTGATAAATTCATACGGAGAAAATTCATATGCCCTATCAAATTCATATACCCTCACCTCTTAAAGTCTTATGAAATTGACTATAAATTCATACACTCAAAGTCATATGGAGTAATGCCATACGTGGGAACCTCTTAAAGTCTTATGATCCCTGTGCACGATTTATATGCACTAAGATCTATAAGCTCTTTGCTAATTAAAGTCATACACACACCACTGAAGTCATAAAATGGGGACAAATAGGATCGTAAATTCATACATGCACTGAGAAATTCATATGTTCTCTAGACTTATCCATCTTCCTACTTCAGCTATTCTGCGGTATGTTTCAAATAGATTTATTCAAAAAGATATAACATACACTCAAATCAATAAACCCATTAAAAAGATCGGAAGAAATACATATAAACTCCCACTTTTTCTCATATTTTCATCAACCAACGCCTACCCTTTTAAAATATATTTGATATAAATAGAAATAAGGGTTGTAAGTGTGATTGGAAAACCTCTTTCCTTATATTTTTATAGTTGTACAGAATTTTTAGGATTCACTTTATGACAGCTGCATTTCATTTTTTCTCCCACTCAATGGATACACTCAACTCTTCCTATTCATGGTAGTTAGGGTACGCCATTAAGACAAAATTATTTTTTGTATAGTGTTTAAAACGGCCAATTTCCTTCTTCAATGCCCTACATGTTGGGACAAATAAATAAAGGTTTTTAAGGAATAAGGAGGGATCTCTTAGTTTCTTAGTAATTACAGCAAGGTTTAGGGTTTTCACTCAACACAGGTGTCTCCTTTTTGTCAAACTCATCAAATGTTTTCTTGTCAAAAGCCTTAAAAGATTACATACATATATTCTTTCCATGATTTCCCCTCACATACAATGTAATCATATTTACCTTATAGATCAATGAAACTCCATTTTCATTTCCATTTCCATTTCCATGCATTATATTTCTCATAGAATATTATTGGGATGGAGGAATTGTTATGCAATATTGCATTCATGGCCCAACCTAATCACACCTATCACACAAAGTTTCTTTGATTTTCAAGTCACCACCTATAGATAACTTCTCAAGTGTCTAGGTCTTTTTAACGTCGGTTTTTATTTAATCGATGTTAAAAGTTCGCTCTTGAAGCCTTTGATGTCGGTTTTATATAATACCGACGTTAAAGGTTCCCTGGCCGTCATTTTAACATCGATTTTATAATAAATTGACGTTAAAGATACCCCTGCTTCACTTTTAACATCTGTTTCAAAGAAACTAACATTAAAACCATGATGTTCCCATCTTTCTACTAGTGGTTGCATGGTACTTGTTTTTCATTTCAATTACGTTGTATATTGTATAACAGTTCGGAGGAGGGGGATTACAAAGAAAAAAACTATTGCACCTACAAGTACTCGCGAAGACTCGATCCTAAGACCTCCTATGAGAGTCCCTCAAAGACATAACCACTAGGTTACCCCCTGGGGCACAGTTATATTGTATATTATTTATGATGTCTCACATATTCTTTATTGTCCATGATTTGATGATTTGTAATTTATTTTACAGTTTTATGTATTGTTTTTTTAGAGGATAATGTATTTCATTTATGAGATTTATACCGTCTCTAAATAGTCTCAAACTTATAATCTATTAAAGATGAGTTTTGGATCTCAAATTTGATTTTGCCACCAAACGAGGTGAGGTATTGATGAAATCAAGTTGTGGTATATCTATTAAAAACACATGTTGTAAATGTTTCCATGATGCTAATTGAATATATAATAATCAAAGTTTGGGAGATGGAATGGGTGGGAATATGACTCATGGATCCATAGATTTTGGTTGAATTAAAATATAATAAAATAATAATAATAAGGAAATTGTGTACCCATTCGAGTAGAGTTCTACTAGCGTACATAAATGGAAGAATTTTATTACCACAAAAGCCACAAACATCGCTCTCATATGAACAGCCTGCAAATATGAAAAACAGAGCAAATCTGATAATCCTCTGTACAAAACGCGGCTCCTTCATCAAAGAATTAAACAATACAATTCTCTATACGAAAAGCCGTAGGCGAATCCGATCAAATCCCGTTCATCACACCCCACGCCGCCCACGACGAAACGCGCTGTTTCTTCGCCGGCAAGGGACTCTCCGCCACCTGCTCGCCGGCGGCTTTCGGGCGGGGGTGGATTCCGATCATGTGGGTGGGTTCAGGGAGAGCCGGCAGGTTGAGGTCGAAGTCCAGGTGGGGGGGCCTGCGTGGTGGACTCCGACAAAGAAGCGGCGCTGGTACTGCCGGCGGCCGCTCCCCCGTCGTAGTGGCGGCGCTTGTGACCGCCGAGGGCCTGACCCGTGGGGAAGGATCTGTGGCAGATGGAGCAGCGGTGAGGCTTGCCGTCGCCGGCGGCGGGATTCGCAGCGAGGAGGGTGGCGGTGGTGGGGTTGTCGGAGGGGGGCCTGCGGTGGCTGGCCTTGTGGCCGCCGAGGGCCTGGTGGGAGGGGAAGGCCTTGTGGCAGACAGAGCATTTGTGGGGGAGAGGCGGAGGCAGTGTCACGACCTCTGGGATGACGACCACTCCTCTAGGTTTTCACTTGTTGTCGAAGGCCCGTCACTATCCTCCGAGTCTCTAATTGAGTCTCCAACTTCTTAGATGGAGGTCATCAAGTCTGGTAACCTCACTGTCTTTCTCTGTGAGTGTCTACACCTTATCTGCCTGGACTCATCTTTCACATCATTAATAGAATCAAGTTCGCCATAAGAATTGCTACTAACCACTTGTGATTTGCCTAATGTTTCAAATGATTCTTGAGCATTGGATGCCAAAACACCCACCTTCATTGGGGAAGAGCATATGGCTTCTAATTGCACTAGGGACCGAGGGTGCATCCCTGGGAAGGAAGTACCAAGCCCCAAAGTACCACCATGGAGCCCAATGGCATTTGGGGTAGACACGTGAATCTTTCCAGCATCGGACTAAAGCACCTGCACTTCCTTCATAGTTTTAATCTTCCCAGAAGATTCAGCATTCATTTTTTGTTTACCTTTGCTATATCTTGATGCAATCATATGCCCCTGCCTTAGTTGCTGATCAGCTAAATCTTGTACAGCACCTCCGTCAACAGATTGATCGTCCATTGATGTCTCATCTGGACCACCATCCTTCATATCATTTGGGGTATTTTCCACTACATCTAAAGATGTAATGAGTGCATCAGCTGATAAAGGCTCCATAGGTGGTTCAAATGGCAAGGCATCATCTGATCCAGGTAGTGAGATGGCACCAGAACTATCCACCATCCTTCCAGATTGAAAGCGATCAGCAAATGTAGTAACCTTTAATCCAGGACCATCAGTGGTTCTAAAGGATGACACAACATTTGCTAAAATCGTATCTCTGTAAGAAGGCAGAGCCTTCTCATTCTGGAATTGTGCCAATGAATTATTATTAACTTACTGAGCAATATTCTAATCATCAGAGTGGACATAGCCCTCTTCCGCAACATCAAACCGTGACCTACTCTTCACCTGCATGTCTAGGATTGCTTCGGAAGCTTCCTCATCAAAAGACACCCCCTTCCCCTTATCCCCAGAGACTGCAACTGCTTCCCCTTCGACTTCAATGACAACAACAGAAGGGGCAACAAAGACCTCCATACCTACAGAACTACTAGTCCTTGCAAAACGCATCCTCCTACAACCATCAAGATCACCCCCTTTCAATTTACAGATGGAGAAGCATATATCTTTACAACATTTCTCCTTGATATGTCCAATATATTGACATCTAACACAAAAACAAAGGTAATTTATCATATTTTATGGATAAATCAAAACTAAAATCTGAAGTGGACAGGACCACATTATCAATGGGCATTGAGCTGAGGTCGGCCTCCACCATGAAACATGCAAAATATCCAAAACATGCTTCCTCTATTGCACGATCAAGCTTTATTGGGGTTCCAATTGTCAAGATAATGTCAAATAATATATGTGGATGCCACTGAATCCAGCTTAAACCATAAATGTGGACCCAAACTTGTGTCCTTGTATTACGGATTGTAAATGGAGTAAAACAAGGATCTCATTCCTATAAACAAAGTGTACTTGGCTTGAGAGGAATCAAAATGAGCCCCCAGAATTTCTATTTCAAATTCTTCTAAAGGGAACAAGATGTGGAAGTAACCATGCCCGATGGGAATACATTTCCATTCACAGAATCCCCAAACGATAGATATCCATCGCTCTAGATCCACCATTTTCGATGGTTTTTGTCCCAAAGGCAAAAGCAACTTGTAATAACAGAGAATTCATATATCTTCAACCTGTCAAGAATCATATCCCAATTTGCATGAATGTGAGCCAAGTTACCTCGTTTAAAAATTCTTCTAGAAACCCCATCCTTGCTCGATATGAAGATGCACTTTGCCTCATTCACACCAAATCCATGAGAAAGAGAGTCAGGCATCTTCTAATCAGCCAACTTCATCATCACCTTAGGGTTAAAATCACCTCCAGTGAAAAAGATCAATCTTGATATCCCTCAGAAAGGCCATCAAACCCTAGCACCAGAGATAACCATTAAAGTCATTGTGAAAAGCTTCTCCCGATGCGTGTCCTTCTATCAATAATAATAATAATAAGAATAATAATATCATTAAAAATCATATATTAATAAATAAATATATTTATATTAATAATAATATAATATATATTTTTAATATGGTTTATATAAGACTAAATATACAGTTACACTTAATATATAAGATATTTAGTGAAAATGACTTATAAAATAATCTAAAATTATATTAATTAATAATTTGTATATTTTTATTGAGTAATAGTCATTTAATAATAATTGGATGACATTAAAATTCAATAAATTAATGATGTTACAATGAATATATATATATATATATGTATATATATATATATATATATGTTGGACTCACCTGTTTTAATAATCTCAATTGTGATTAATTATGTTTTGATAATCCTGAATGATATCTATTGATTAAACTTTTCATTACTTTAGTTACTGTTTAAGTGCTTATTTTCAAAATATAAATACTGTTGAATATGTTCAAATGATATATCTTTCATTCAAGAACATTCGGTTAATCAAATGTTCATCCTAACTTAATCTCTGGATAGTTTGCATAGACAGACAAACAGCTACCGATACAAAAAGACCATCGGTATGCAAATCAGCTACCGATACAAAAAGGTCACTGGTATGCAAATCAGCTACCGATACAGAAAGGTCACCGGTATGCAGACAGTTATCGTTACACCTGAGCTACCGATAGAGTAGGTCTACCGGTATGCACAAGTCGACCGATACAGAGAGTAACAACTACCGATGCAAGACCTACTGTTACAAGCTCACTGGTATGAGTCACTGGTACATAAGTCTACCGCTACCGAGAGCTACTGCTAAAGGAATTCACCGCTACATATATTCACCAGTACTTGGAGCTACCGCTACACACATCTAGCGTTACAGAGTCCACCAGACACCTGACACTGTGTCATTTCTTTAACTTTGTTTGTTATCAGTAACGGTCATATTTGACTAATTTAATGCGTCTGCTATTAAATAATGATAGTTGTTGACATGTCAGGAACCGTACCTCGTACAAACCATTCCTATTATCGGAGCTCAAGGAATATAAAAGGGAACCTCAAGCTACTGGAGAACAAGTCTTTCAACGCACATACGAAACAAGTTTCTGGATGTACACGAGGACATAGAAGAATAAGGAAGAACACATGCGAAACTTGTAGTACCTGAACACTCAAGGAGTAAAGAGCTTCAACGACTTCACCTACACTCAAGCTAATCAAGTTGATCAAGCTGCACCTGGAAGTCAAGAAAAAAAAACGACACTCTATCTTGTTGACAAAAACCAGAGAAGGACTCTTTTGGACTCCTCATGTATTAATCATGTTTTAATGATCACAAATAATTACAAATCTTATTCAACCTAGTTAACTCCTAAATTATATCCAATCATGTGTATTTATGTTTCAAGTTCTCTCATGCTTTATAATGGTTAAGCTCAATCCATTTCATGCATATCACTATTTAAGTCTGAATATAGTTATTTTACCAAGTACAAGACACCGTGAAGCCAAACACCGTAAGCCAGACACCGTGAAACAAGACACCGTGAAGCCAGACACCATGAACAAGACACCGTGAAGCCAGACATCGTAAGCCAGACACCGTGAAGCCAGACGCCGTAACCCAGACACCATGATGTCAGACACCGTGAAACAAGACACTATGAACAAGGCACCATAAACAAGACACCGTGAACAAGACACCGTGAAACAAGGCACCGTGAACAAGACACCGTAAATGAGACACCGTGACACTCAGACACCGTGATGTCTAGACACTGTGTGAAGGAGACACCATTTTCATAACTTACTGTGACACCGTTTCTTAAACTAATTTTTCGTCTTTCAATTTAATTTCTAACGGTTATATTTAATGCCTTTAATGCACTGACATAATGAATGTTTCTTTGTAGACATAGTACGAGGTGTAGAACACATGGAACATGTCGGCTAAAACTCATGCATTTGAAGATAAAGAGCGAAGTGTGCCCAAGAATAAATAGAGCGATACTGAACGAAAAACAAGCCGATGAACACGACCACGAAGAACATATTGAAAGATTTTCAAAAGGAAGCATTGTCTCATGCATGCAATCCGACTCTGATGAAGAACATACGAAGTACACTGGAATCCAGAGAACATCTTCACATTATCAAACCTCGTGATGAACACAAGCTGAATCGCGACACTCTGTTTTTCAAGACAAAAAACAGAGAAGGTCTCAGAAGCATTTCAGTTTAATCAAAGGAGTCCAGAGCTGCACTTCAAATCACTAGAGCATTCTAAACTCATATCTACTCTCTCTCAGTGATTCTTTTACTTAATTTTTGAGTAGTGTGTGTACTCTGTATATTCCATACACACACTGACTCCTGTGCTAAACTGGAGGATTTCTAAATCCTTGCACCAAACTCTTTATACTTCTGTTTACCCATGAAAACTGTGGAAGAGGTCCTTGTGTGGCCTGGTTATTATTTTGTTTACCCACTAAAACTATGGAAGAGGTCCCTGTGTGACATGGAAAGTCTGTTTACTGTTATTAACCCCGATCCAGGGTGTGGATCAAATTTTATGTATATAAACTACTTGGTGACAGGTGATCACCAAGTGGAGTGGATTATGTCTCGGCTTAAGACTGAACCACTTGTTTCATATCCACTGTGCTGTTTAAATTTAGTCTTCTTTGTTTTATTGCTTTATTGCATAATCCAGAAAACACTAATTTCACTTTGATAGTTTGTCTTGGGAAGAAGTTATATCTGATTTGTCTTAGTAGGATAACTTCAAAAGTAATATTAATAATACAAATTAAGATTACTAAGAATTAATCAATCTTCTAAGAAGTTTTTAAAAAATTCAAACTCTTATAACAGTATAACCTTGATTAACTGGGCTGTATCTATTTTTGGGGAAACCATTTCTTTTGAAAATAATATTCTTTTAACAGAAATTTTTATAGTTACTCAATTCACCCCTCCCATCTTGAGTAAACTACTCCGACCAACATTTGGTATCAGAGGGTGCTTTATTAGGACTCTGTGTAATCTTACTCAACTGTGATTGTAGTTGTATTTTAAAGATCTGTAAATTTATGTTAATTCTAAATTTCTAGCTCTTTTAAAGTAATACATTAGTATGGACAATAGATTGGAAGGTGATGCAACCAACATACCACCATTCTTTAATGGAACCAATTATGCTCAATGAAAAATTAAAATGAAAATGCATCTAGAGAGTACGAGTTTTGAAATTTGGTTATCCATTATAGACGAATACAAACTTCCTGTGACTGATAGAATTACATGGGATGAACCTACCAAACTTGCATACAATAAAAATTGAAAATCCATGAATGCTTTGTACTGTTCCTTAGGAGATGAAGAATTTAATAGGATTTCTGCTTGTAAAACTGCCCATGAAATTTGGGATACCTTGTTTGTCTCACATGAAGGCACATCTAGTGTAAAGGAAATGAGACTTAATACTTATACTATAAAATATGATAATTTTAAAATGAAACCTGATGAGCCTATTTATGACATGTATCTCAGGTTCAATGAGATTGTCAACACAATGATTTCTCTAGGAAGAGAAGTCGCTGCCAAAGAACAGATCATGTGAATCCTTAGATGTCTACCTGACAGATGGAGGGGAACCTCTGTCTCAATTAGAGAATCGTGCGACATTAGCAAGATACCTGTAAAAGAACTCATTGGGAAACTGATGATGTATGAGGAAGAGTTGAAAGTCAACAAAGAAGAGGAGGATAAACCAAAGAGAAAATATGTAGCATTCAAGACCACCTTCTCGAAGCACAAAGACAAAGGGAAACAGGAAGCTTCTGTAGAAAGCTCTACCACTGAACAATCATCACCTGACAGTGATGAGGAGATGGTTCAACTGGCCTGAAGATTCAAACGATTTTATAAAAAGAAGAACTTTTTCAGAAAGCCTAACTTCAAGGGCATGTATGATCTAAAAGGAAACTGGAAAAAGGACTGGAAAAGAAGTGACAAAACTGATGAAATTGTATGCTATGAATGTAAGCACAAAGGACATATAAAGGTTGACTGTCCAAAGCTCAAGTATAAGAAGAAATATGAGGACAAGGACAAGAAGTACAAAAAGGCAACGAAAGCAACCTGGAGTGCCTCTGAGGATAGTTCAAGCTACTCAGACACATCACATGATGAACAGGCTAACAAAGCCAATATGTGTTTTATGACACACACATCTGAGGTAACTTTGAACTCTTCTGTACATAATTCATACTATTTTGAAGAGGAAAGTGACTCTGAAAATATGACTAATGAAGAAATTTTTGAATATTGTAACATGCTTGAAGAGACATGCAATGAATTAAAAGATAAATATAAATCATTGAAGAAACAACATGCTCTCACTGTAAATGTTAAATCTGAACTTACTAATGAAAAGGATAAAAATGCTCAACTGCTCAAAGAAAACAATCAATTAAAAATATATAATGATCAATTAAAAAGTGACTTAGAAAAGTTCACTAATGGGAAAAATACCCTTACCCAAATGCTAGGAAAACAAATTTCCCCTAAATACAATACTTGCATTGGTTATCAACCTGGTAAAAGAAACCTTGGTAGAACAAATTTTGTTCCAAAATCTAGGACATATGGTTTTGTTCCCAGTTCTGGACACAACTCAACTAGATCAAGTCATGATACATATTCTATTGTTTCAAATTTTTGTGGACCAAATACAGTTTATTTTTCAAATACTTTACATAATGCTTATAGGAAACCTATGAGACAAATATGGGTTCCTAAAGCACTTATTACTAATGTTACTGGACCCAAATGTGTATGGGTACCAAAATCTGTCTTTGCTTGATCATGTTATAGGAAAGATGCTTAAAGATCTCCTACAAAAATCTATGGTACTTGGACTGTTGATGTTCAAGGCACATGATAGGAGACTACTCATGCTTCAAGAATCTGATAAAAGTATATAGAAGACATGTCACATTTGGTGATAATGCCAAAGGGAAAATCCTTATCTTAGGACAGATTGGTAGCACATATTCGATTTTAATTTCTAAAGTACTGTTTGTTAATGGATTAAAATATAATCTTCTTAGTATCTCACAATTATGTGATGATGGATATCATGTTAAATTTGAAAATGATGCTTGTAATGTCTTTAATTCTAAATATGAATTAGTATTTTCTGCATCAAGGAATGAACAAGTTTATTCTATTAATTTAGATTCCTTAGCTTCTCAAAATGTTTTATGCTTAAGTGTATTTCATACAGAATCTTGGCTCTAGCATAGGAGACTAGGACACTGTAATGTTCACTCCCTTAGAAAGCTAACTAGAAAAGGCCTAGTTAAAGACTTACCCAAAATTGAGTTTCCACATGAAAAATTATGTAATCCTTGTCAAAAGGTAAAACAACACAAAATCTCTTTCAAAACAAAGAAAGAAGTTTCTACTTCTCAACCTCTCGAATTAGTTCACATGGATTTGTTTGGACCATCTAGAGTTTCTAGTTTAAATGGGAAGAACTATGTTTATGTTCTAGTAGATGATTTTTCTAGATATACTTGGACCTTCTTCATGGCTCACAAAAGTGAAGTCTGCTCTTATTTTACCAAGTATGCCAAGTCTGTAGAAAATCTTAGTGGCCTTAAAATTAAAATTTTAAGAAGTGATCATGGTCGTGAGTTTGAAAATCAAGAGTTTTAATCCTTTTGCTCACAAAATGGTTATAGTCACAATTTCTCTGCCCCTAGAACACCTCAATAGAATGGTGTTGTAGAAAGAAGAAATAGAACCCTGCAAGAAATTGCTAGAACAATGATTAGTGAGTATGACTTACCTATTTACTTTTGGGCTAAAGATATTAATACAACATGCTATATAATCAATAGAGTCTTGATTAGACCAATACTCAAAAAGGCCCTGTATGAACTCTGGAACAATAGGAAGCCTAAGGTTAATTACTTTAGAGTTTTTGGTTGCAAAGTCTTTATTCTCAACACTAAGGATAATCTTGACAAATTTGCATCCAAAAGTGATGAAGGAATATTCCTAAGTTATTCAATTTTAAGTAAAGCTTAGAGAGTATTCAATAAGAGAACTAAATGCATGGAAGAATATGTTCATATAAAGTTTGATGAAATAGATCCACATGAACCTAGAACCATCCTAAAAAATATGGAGGATGATGTATCAAATCTGAACATCAACTCAAAATCCTCAAATTCCTCTGTAAAAGAATCTGTGAAAACTTCCAATTCTAGAAATTCTCTACAATAGAGTCATAATGAACCTGAATCTATTGATGAACTTGAAATCACTTGTCCCGCTTTTTCTAGAAAGGTTAAAACCCTTAAAACCCATCCCTTAGATGCTGTTGTAGGAGACTTAGAGAAAGGAACACAAACTAGAGCTTCTCTTAAAAATCAGGTTGAACATCAAGACTTCTTGTCACAACTTGAACCTAAAAACATTGATGATTCCATCAATGATGAATTTTGGGTAATGGCTATGCAAGAAGAACTTAATCAGTTTTAAAGAAACAAATTTTGGAAACTTGTTGAAAGACCCAATGACACATTCATCATAGGCACTAAATGGGTGTTTAGAAATAAGGTAGATGAAGCTGGAAATATAGTTAGGAATAAGGATAGATTAGTTGCACAAGGATATAGTCAAGAAGAATGAATTGACTATGAGGATACCTTTTCTCCAGTAGCCAGACTTGAAGCCATCAAAATCCTACTTGCCTATGCTGCACATCTGAATTTCAAACTATATCAAATGGATGTTAAGAGTGCGTTCTTAAATGGGTATATAGTTGAGGATGTCTTTTTTGAACAACCCCCTGGATTTAAAAATCCTCATTTTCCCAATCATATTTTCAAACTATCAAAAGCATTATATGGTTTAAAGCGAGCTCCAAGATCTTGGTTTGACAGATTGAGTACTTTTCTCATTTCCAAAGGTTTTACAAAAGGAATAGTTGATCCTACCCTTTTTATAAAATGAATTTCTAATGATGTTTTAGTAGTTCAAATCTATATAGATGATATTATTTTTGGATCTTCAAAAAATTCATTATGTATTGATTTTTCTAAAATAATGAAAAAAGAATTTGAAATGAGTTTAATGGGAGAACTAAAATTATTTCTTGGATTTCAAATCTTTCAAAATAATGATGGAATTGTTTTAACTCAAATTAAATACACTAGATATCTTCTAAAATGTTTTGGATTAGATAATACTAAAAGTAGTGACACTCCCATGAGTACCACCTGTAAGTTAGATCTTGATGAAGATGGAAAATCTATTGATCAAACCACTTATAGAGGAATGATTGGAAGTTTACTCTACTTAACTGCTAGTCGTCCGAACATTATGTTTAGTGTGTGTATGTGTGCTTGTTTTCAAGCAAATACTAAAGAATCTCATTTAAATGCTATAAAGAGAATTTTCAAATACCTCAAGCATATACCCAATCTAGGACTGTTCTATCCTAAAGGAAAATCATTTGAACTAGTTAGTTATTCTGATGACGACTTCGGTGGCTATAAGTTAGATAGAAAGAGAACCTCTAGAACATGTCACCTTTTACATAAGTCACTAGTATCATGGTGTAGTAAGAAACAAAATTATGTTGCATTATTTACTGTAGAAGCTGAATACATAGTCGCTGGCAGTTGTTGTGCACAAATTTTGTGGATGAAACACACATTACTAGATTATGGATATCAATTCAGACATGTACGAATAAATTTTGACAACACAAGTGCTATTAACATCTCAAAAAATTCTGTTTCACATTCTAGGACAAAACATATTGCTATAAGACATCACTTTTTGAGAGATCATTATCAGAAAGGTGATATCACCTTGGAATTCATTGGTACTGAATATCAACTTGTTGATATATTCACTAAACCATTAAATTCTGAGAGAAAAGACTACATCATACATGATCTTGGCATGATAAATCTCAAATTGATATCTTACTTGTCTTACTGTTCAATATTTTACTATGTTTTACTTTACTTTTTCATGATTACGGTTTCTCAGTTACTGTCTCTAATGTTTACATCCTCACCGTTAGCACTTTGTACTTACAGTCTGACATTTACTATCTCACCGTAACGCGTACTGAAAAGTTCACTTACTGTGTCATCGTAACGACCATTTATTGTCTCATCGTGACGACTACCCATTGTCTCACCGTGACGACCACTCACTGTCTCACCGTAATGACCATTCACGATCTCACCATGAAAATTCTTTATAATTTTCTTTAAACTCGTGTCATGGTAATTATTATTTTACCTCTTTTACTTTCCCGTGTTTTTATTTTTGTGATGATTGACATTCCTAAATGATAAAACAAAAAGTTTCACTTGGTTCTTCACTCAGACTTTCTCTCGTTTCGAACCCTTTCAATCTTGCAACCCCTTATCTCTCTCTCTCTCTCAAACCTTCAGTGGATACCAAGAATGAAACGTCTGTCATCATCCACACCTGAGAAGCGCATCCCGAAGAAGAAGAAGAATTCACCTAAGCAGAAACCCGAAGGACCTTTAAATCTGAATATGGTAAATCGAAGTGTTTTACCTGAGAAAGAAATTTTCCCCGAATGGCCTATGTCTAGAAAATCTCTGGTTTTGAAAGTGTTAAAATAACAAGGCTGGTTAGAGTGGTTCTCAAGGGAGAATAGACCCATCTATCCTTGGTTAGTAGCTCAGTTCTAGCAGTTCGTACAGTTCTCTTTTGACTATGGTGAAAGTTATGTTGTGAGGAGCTAGATTAATGGACAAAGTTACTCTTTCTCTTCGAGGTTATGGGCTGCATGCCTTAGGATACCTCATGAAGATATATGTGAGGATTATCAGAGAGGACCTCCTCCTTAAACTGATTTATTTGATCTTGAAGATGCTCTAAAAACCCTAACCGGAAATGGCACCAAGAGAAGGGCCATCACTACTGAACCAGATGGAGAAACAAGGCTTTTGTTTAAGTTTGTTCAAAATATGGTTAGTCCAAGAAAAGGTGATTTTTGTGTGTTAAAGTATTAGGATGTATTTTTGATTCATATTATGAAAAATGGACACAAGATTAACCTGTGCAAGTACATCATTCACCATATGTGTGAGTTGATCAAGGTTACATCCAAGTCCACTTCTCTGTTCTACTCTCGGCTGATATCATCCATGCTTGTTGCAAAAGGCGTGGTTGGACCTAATAAAGAAGTGTGTATGGACTGTGAGTACCATCTCTCTAAAGCCACCATCAGGAGAATGAAGATAAACTGGAATCCTTGGAAAAAGGAATTGGTGGAAGACAATGATAAGGTTTATGAGAAGTTTAATCCTATGGATTATCCATCAAGGATGAAAAACATTTCTGATCCTGGTTTGTAACCAGATGAACTTGTTGAGTATTCAGAAGAAGAGGAAGAAGAGGCTGAAGTACCTCATAGGGAAGTAGTTATTATTGAAGAAGAAAGGACTATTGTTCCTCATGTTGTCCTTGAAGAAGAATCTCTTTCCCCTGGAAACGATGTCAATATAGAAATACAACCCAAGACTGAAAAAGAATTAGTTGTCACAGAATTTGAGCAGCACGTCATGGAAGAGCCTACAGTAGAAGAACTCCCTATTGTGCAAGAAGCGAATCTGGAGGAACTCCCTGTGGAACAATTTGTTCCTGAAATAATACCCTCTGCTGAAGAGAGGATGGATATGGCCTTTCAGCTGGCTAGACAAGAAATGAATGAGGAACTTAGAGCTAAGTTTGTGGATTTAGACCAAGCTCCTGATCCTATTAGTCCTGAGAAGGAAGCACCTGTTGAGGGGGGGGGGGAACCCTAAGTCTTGAGCCTGATGAAGCCTCACATCCAACTGAGTCAAGTCCTATAGACTTTCAGTTTAAATTTCCTAGTTTCTATGATGTGAGTGAAGTCTCAGCAGGTTACTGCAACCGGGATTGATATTTCCTCCCTGTTTCAGTTGAAATGAATCACAAACTTTACACCTGAGAAGGAACCTGAACCTGAACCTGTACCAATTCCTACACCTGAACCTTTACCTGAACAGTCATTTTTTCAGTAAGGATGATTTAAAATAATTTGGATATACTCTCTTATCTGGTTTTGAGAAACTTATGAACTCCCAACCTCATCCTGTGACAAATTTAAGTGAGAGAGATGCCTCACTAATTTTGGAGAAAATTATCTGGAAAATACAACCTAAGATGCTCCATGAGATTCAAGAAGTACGAATTGAAAATAAGTTTCTCAGTAATGAAGTCACAACCCTGAGAAGCATGGTTGAAGACATGCAGAAAGAACTGCATTCGAGATCAGAGCCTGCTACTGCTCCTCTAGCACCCACTGTTTCTAAAATCTCTCGAGATGTTGTGTCTCAGATTCACCCTTATCTGGCATCCTTCAAGGAAAATATTGCAGAAAGGAACAAACAGATATTGAAGGAAATGAGAGAGCTTGTGGTGAACCTTAATAAACTCACTGACAAGTACACTGGTTGTCTTTAAAAGGTACTAAATCAGCTCAAATCTCTAACCAAAGCCGTCAAAGCTTCTAATACCTCTGGTCAATCCTCTAAAACTTCTTTGGACAGTACTTTGCTCAAATCTATAGTCAAATAAGAGCTTCATAATGCTTTCAATGGCTTTAATGTAGCTTCTTTCTCTGAAGTTGTCAAGAATATTGATAGAGTTCTTGATCTTGTACAAATTCACTCCAAGATTGCAAATGATGCCCAATAGGATATTTCTAAGAAAGTAGATTTCTATTTCAACCGAATTTTCTCCAAGACTGATATGACCAACCACTTCAAATAACTTGTAAAGAATTTGCGAATTCCTCACATGACTCAAGCCTTCCAAACCCAAGTTTAGAAGTTAACCGAGTTTACCCAATTGTTGGACAAGTTTATGGAAAACAAAGATGACTTTGAAAAAGCCATGCAGTATGGTGGAGAGATTATTGCAGACTTTATCAAACTCATGAGACCCTATCTTCATGTCTAGAGTACAAAAATTGTTTCTCCAGTAGCTGCACCTCTCAGACCTGGGCTGCCTACCTTCACCTCTACCTTATCATCAACTACCATGTCTGTTGTCCAAGCTCTCAATTAGATCATGCATACGATTCTTGATCAGCACCTGCCTAGATCTTCTATTGCTCCTACCTTGTCTCCCTCAGTCTTTTAAGGTCTCCCTTTACCCTCTCTATCTACCGTGTCTCTACCTTCTTCTACATCAACCACTACCCCTATGGCTTCCTCTTATGCTGCTGCTAAAGGCAAAGAGAAGGCCAATCCCTGAAGAAGACCAGTGCTTACTCCTTTTTGATAGGGATGCCATTTTTTTGTATTTATCCTTATTTTTTACTCCACTATGTTTACTCTTAATGGAATGTGCACTATTTTCCCTCTCGTCTTTTAACTTTTTGATAATCCCAAAAGGGGGAGAAGTTTCTATCTAATTTACACTTTAACTGTACATGATTTGTGATCATCAAAACGGGAGAGATTGTTGGCCACCTCATGTATTAATCATGTTTTAATGATCAAAAATCATCAAAAATCTTATTCAACCTAGTTAACTTCTAAATTATATCCAATCATGTGTATTTATGTTTCAAGTTCTCTCATGCTTTATAATGGTTAAGCTCAATCCATTTCATGCATATCACTGTTTAAGTCTGAATACAGTTATTTTCCTAAGTACAAGACACCGTGAATCCAGACACCGTAAGCTAGACACCGTGAATAAAGACACCGTGAAGCCAAACACCATGAACAAGACACCGTGAAGCCAGACACCGTCAGCCAGACACCGTGAAGCCAGACACCGTGAAGCCAGACACCGTAAACCAGACACCGTGAAGCCAGACACCGTGAAGCCAGACACCGTGAAGAAATACACCGTGAATAAGAAACCATAAAAAAGACACCGTGAACAAGACACCGTGAAACAAGGAACCGTGAACAAGACACCGTGACACTCAGACACCATGATTTCTAGACACTGTGTGAAGGAGACACCGTTTTCATAACTTACTGTGACACCGTTTGTTAAACTATTTTGTCGTATTTCAATTTAATTTCTAACGGTCATATTTGATGCCTTTAATGCACTGACATAATGAATGTTTCTTTTTAGACATAGTATGAGGTACGAGGTACAGAACACATGGAACCCATTGGCTAAAACTCATGCATTTGAAGATAAAGAGTGAAGTGTGCCCAAGAACAAATAGAGCGATACTAAACAAAAAACAAGTCGATGAACACGGCCGCGAAGAACATATTGCAAGATTGTCAAAAGGAAGCATTGTCTCATGCATGCAATCCGAATCTGCTGAAGAATATACAAAGTACACTGGAATCTAGAGAACATCTTCACATGATCAAACCTCGTGAAGAACACAAGTTGAATCGCGAAACTCTGTTTTTCAAGACAAAAACCAGAGAAGGACTCAGAAGAATTTCAGTTTAATCAAAAGAGTCCAGATTTTCACTTTAAATCACTAGAGAATTATAAACTCATATCTACTCTCTCTCAGTGATTCTTTTACTTACTTTTTGATCAGTGTGTGTACTCTGTATATTCCATACACACACTAAATCCTGTGCTAAACTGGAGGATTTCTAAATCCTTACACCAAACTCTTTATACTTCTGTTTACCCACGAAAACTGTGGAAGAGGTCCCTCTGTGACCTGGACAGTCTGTACTATTGTTAACCTCGATCCAGGGTGAGGATCAAAGTTTATTTATATAAACTGCTTGGTGGCAGGTGATCACCAAGTGGAGTGGATTAGGTCTCGGCTTGAGACTGAACCACTTGTTTCATATCCGCTGTGCTGTTTAAATTTATTCTTCTCAGTTTTACTGCTTTATTGCATAATCCAGAAAACACTAATTTCACTTTGATAGTTAGTCTTGGAAAGAAGTTATAAATTATTTGTCCTGGTAGGATACCTTCAAAAGTAATATCAATAATACAAATTAAGATTAATGAGAATTAATCAATCTTCTAAGAATTTGTTTAAAAAGTCAAACTCTTATAACAGTATAACCTTGATTAATTGGGCTGTATCTATTTTTGGGGAAACCATTTCTTTTGGAAATAATATTATTTTAACAGAAATTTGTATAGTTACTCAATTCAACCATCCCCTCTTGAGTAAACTACTCCGACCAACAGACTCAAAGAAAATTCTGATCAATCCAAGGAGTCTAGAGCTTCAATGAAAAACATTTAGAGCATTCTAAACTCTTATCTATTTGTTTAGCTCTATTGTGTTTCATTTATTTACATTTTGAGCAGTGTGTGTGCTCTGTATTTTAAGCACTCACTGTCTCATGTGCTGAACTGGAGGATTTTTAAATCCTCACTCAATCTTTCCCTTACACTCTTGTATCCCACTGTGGATAGTGGTAGAGGTCAAGTGTGACCTGGACAGCCTATGTTCTAGTGTTTATTTTTCCCACGTAGAACTGTGGTAGAGGTATGAGGACCTGGACAGTCTGTACACTGTTGTAAAACCCCGATCCAAGGTGTGGATCATATTCTATATAAAACTATTTGAGAGGACTAAGTCTCTGCTTGAGACTGAACCTCTTGTTTAAATCTGTTGTGCATTTTATTTTAGTTAAAAATATTTTGAATAATTCCACTGCTAATTAATTTAAATATAAATCTATTTTAAAGTTACTCTGATAGTTAAACTAGAAAGTGTTTGTATTTATTGTAAACCAGTAGGTTAGTTTCAAAAGCTAGTCTAATCTTCAGATTAGATTAACTGAGAACTAATCAATCTCTTGAGAACCTAACTGAACCTTTATTGTATTACAAATTCACTACAGTTTAGCTTTTTATTTAATTTGGGGGATTTCAATATAAATATTTTAAACAGAAAGTTTTATAGGAACTCAATTAACCCCTCCTCTTGAGTATCAACTCCGACCAACATTTGGTATCAAAGAGAGTTGATAAAAGTGTTTCAAAATCCTCTATTTGTGAAAAGTTTTCAACTGTGATTTTAGTTGTGTCTTAAAAATCTTAAATTTATGTTATTTATAAATGTTTATCTCTTTAAATAAATTTTCTAAAATCTAATTATGGATAATAGATTAGAAGGTGCAGCTACCAACAAGCCACCTTTCTTTAATGGTGTCAACTATGCCCAATGGAAAATAAAAATGAAAATTCATTTAGAAAGTATGAGATTTGACATCTGGACTGCTATAGAGACTCAGTATATGATTCCAGAAACTGTTAGAACTACTTGGGATGAACCTACGAAAGCTGCTTAAAATAATAATTGTAAAGCAATGAATGCCCAATATTGTGCTTTAGAAGATGAATAATTCAATCAAATATCTACTTGTAACACTGCTTATGAAATATGGGATACTCTGGCTGTTTCCCATGAGGGAACAACCAATGTTATGGAAATGAGACTAAATACATACACTATTAAATATGATAATTTTAAAATGAAATATGATGAATCTATTTCTGACATGTATCTCAGGTTTAATGAGATAGTTAATACAATGAGCTCGTTGGGAAAATATTTTCCAACAAAAGAGAAAATCATGAGAATACTTAGATGTCTTCCAGAAATATGGAGAGGCACATCAGTTTCAATAAGAGAATCATGTGACATAATTTCACTACCTTTTAAAGAGCAGATTGGTAAGTTGATGATGTATGAAGAAGAGATGAAGGTAAACAAAGAAGAAGATGATGAAACAAGAAAGAAATCAGTAGCCTTCAAGACCTCTGCTTCAAAAATCAAGGACAAAGAGAAAATTCAAGCTACAAGTGATAGTTCAAGCAGTGAAGAGAGTGCATTTGACAGTGATTCTAAAATGGATCAGACAGCGAGATGATTTAAGAAGTTTTATAGAAAAAAGAAGTTTTTCAAAAAATCTAATCACAAGGGAAAGTATGACAATAAAGTTCATTGGAAGAAGGATTGGAAAAGGACTGATAAAAGTGATGACATAGTCTACTACGAATGCAAGAGGAAAGGATGTGTGAAAGCTTACTGTCCGAAGTTAAAGTACAAGAAGAAATATGAGTACAAGGACAAAAAATATAAGAAATCTATGAAAGAAACCTGGAGTGCCTCAAAAGACAGTTCAAGTGAATCTGATTCCACTCATGATGAAAAATCTCAAAAATCTAATATGTGTTTCATGACAAACACATTTGAGGTAACATTGGATACTCCTACTTTAAATTCTTATTATTCTGGAGATGATTCTGATTCTAAAAACATGTCTAGTGAAGAATTATTTGAATACTGTAACATGCTAGAGGATACCTACAATGAGATGAAAGACAAGTATAAATCCTTAAATAAACAACATGCTTTAACTAGCACTATCAAATCTGCACTAGAAGTATAAAAGGAAAATAATGCTCAACTACTCAAAGAGAATACTAAACTGAAATTGTCTAATGAGAAACTCAGGAAAGATTTATAAAAATTTACTAATGGAAAGGACACTCTTACACAAATTCTAGGAAAAATTAGCACCAAAGTATACTAATGGTTTAGTCTATCAGCCTGGATAGAGACAAACTACAAAGAATATATTTATTCTTAAATCTGGATAGTATACTGCTAGTTCTAGTTCTGGAAATTCTTATGTCTCAATTAGCTATTTACATAGTTATAGATCAAAAAAAGTTTATCTTTAAAAATCTTTTAAATATATTGATTATATGAAACCCATTAGACAAATATGGGTACCAAAAGTTCTGCTTGCTAACCTGTCCGGACCTAAGAAAATATGGGTACCAAAATCATTTTCTATCTAAAATTGTGTTGTAGGAAACCTGCTTAAAAAGTTCATGTAGGAAGACATGGTACTTGGACAGTGGATGTTCAAGACATATGATAGGAGACTTTTCATTTTTTAAAAGCTTAGTCAAAGTTGATGGAAGATATGTCACCTTTGGGGATAACTCAAAAGGAAAGATCATCGACTTAGGCCAGATTGGTAACACTGATTCAATTTTAATTTCTAAATTTTTATTTGTTGATAGACTAAAGTATAATCTGTTAAGCATTTCTCAGTTTTGTAAAGATGGATTTAATGTTAAGTTTGAAAATAATTCGTGTAATTTTTTTGATTCTAAACATGTTTTGGTATTTACTGCAATAAGAAATGAAAATGTGTATGCTGTAGATTTGAACTATTTAGCTAAGTAAAATATTACCTGTTTAAATGATTTTCATAAAGAATCTTAGCTTTGGCATAGAAGATTAGGACACTAAAATATACACTCACTTAGAAAACTGACTAGGAAGAACTTAGTTAGAGACTTACCTAAACTTGAATTCTTAGCTGACAAAGTTTGTAATCCCTGTCAAAAGGGAAAGTAACATAAAGTTTCTTTTAAATCAAAGAAATAAGTTTCAACTTGTCAACCTCTTGAGTTGGTTCACATGGATTTGTTTGGACCATCCAAAGTTTGTAGTTTAAATGGGAAGCACTATGTCTATATCATTTTAGATGAATTTTCTAGATACACTTGGGTATATTTTCTAGCTCACAAAATTGAAGCTTTCTCTTATTTTATTAAATACTCAAAGTCTATAGAAAACCTAAGTGGACTTAAGATTACGACTCTAAGAAGTGATCATGGTCATGAGTTTAAAAATCATGACTTTGAAACTTATTGCTCACACAATGGATATAATCATAAATTCTCTTCCCTTAGGACACCTCAGCAAAATGGTGTAGTAGAAATAAGAAATAGAACTCTTCAAGAAATTGCACGAAATATGCTTAATGAATATGATTTACCTATTTATTTTTGGGCTGAATCTATAAATACAGCTTGTTACATTATAAATAGAGTCTTTATTATACCAGTACTTAAGAAGATCTCATATTAATTATGGAATAATAGAAAACCTAAAGTTAATTATTTTAAAGTTTTTGGTTGTAAAGTTTTTATTCTGAACACTAAAGATAATCTGGATAAATTTTCATCTAAAAGTGATGAAGGAATTTTTCTTGATTATTCTTTAACTAGAAAAGCCTATAGAGTTTTTAATAAAAGAACCAAATGTGTGGAAGAATCTGTTCACATCAAATTTGATGAAACTGATCCACATGAACCTAAACCTTCTCTTGAAAATATTGAAGAAGATTTGTCTGTTCTGAACCTTAATGATAAAATCAGTGAACCTGTTGCAAAAACAACCAGTTTTGGAAATATGTCAGAATCTGCTTTTGGTGAACCTGAACCTAGAAAAGAACCTGAAATGTATAGTCCTACCTTTACTAGATCAACTAGGATTCTAAAGAATCATTATTTAGATGCTGTTGTAGGTAATCTCGATAAAGGAACACAGACTAGAGCTTCTCTAAGAAATCAGGTTGAACATCAAGTCTTTCTTTCACAGTCAAAACCTAAAAATATCAATGATTCTATCAATGATGAATTTTGAGTAATGTCTATGCAAGAAGAGTTAAATAAATTTGAAAGAAACAAAGTCTGAGAATTAGTAGAAAGACCTAAGGACACTTTGACAATAGGCACAAAATGGGTGTTTAGAAATAAGGTTGATGAATTTGGAAACATCATTAGAAACAAAGCTAAGTTAGTTGCACAAGGTTACATTCAAGAAAAAGGAATTTATTATGAAGAAACTTTTCACCCGTAGCTAGATTAGAAGCCATTAGGATCTTACTTTCTTATGTATCTCATCTGAATTTCAAGTTATATCAAATGGATGTTAAAAGTGATTTTCTAAATGGTTATATAATTGAAGATGTTTTTGTTAAACAACCACCTAGATTTACAAATCACCATTTTCAAAATCATGTTTTTAAACTTTTTAAAGCTTTATATGGTTTAAAAAAATCTCCAAGATCTTGGTATGATAGACTTACTACTTTTCTTATTTCAAAATGTTTTACTAAAGGAATTGATGATCCCACTCTTTTTATCAAAAATATTTTCAAAGATGTTTTGATAGTATAAATATATGTTGATGATATTATTTTTGGATCTTATAAAAATTCTTGATGTACTGATTTTTCAAAGATTATGAAAAATGAATTTGAAATGAGCTTAATGGGAGAACTCAAATATTTTCTTGGATTTCAAATTTTTGAAAATAAGGATGGTATTATTCTAAATCAAATTAAATACACAAAGGATTTATTAAAATTTTTTGGGTTGGATAGTAATAAGGAAAGTGATACACCTATGAGTACCACTTGTAAGTTGGATATTGATGAATCTGGGAAACCAGTAGATCAAACCAATTATAGAGGTATGATTGGAATCTTACTTTACCTTACTACTAGTCGACCTGATATTATGTTTAGTGTATATATGTGTGTATGATTTCAAGATAATCCAAAAGAATCACACTTACTTTCTGTAAAAAGGATTTTCAAATATCTTAAACATACTACTAATTTAGGTTTATTTTACCCAAAAGGATAATCTTTTTATTTAATAAGTTATTCAGATGCTGACTTTGCTGGTTGCAAGTTAGATAGAAAAAGTACATCTGGAACATGTCATTTATTGGGAAAATCCTTAGTATCTTGGTGTAGTAAGAAACATAATTCAGTTGCATTGTCTACTACAGAAGCAGAATATATAACTGCTGGTAGTTATTGTGCATAGATTCTGTGGATCAAACACACTTTGTTGGACTATGGATATGATTTTAGACATGTTTCTATTAATTTTGATAACACTAGTGCAATCAATATCTCTAAGAACCTTGTATCTCACTCTAGAACTAAGCACATTGATGTAAGGAACCACTTTCTAAGAGATCACTATCAAAAGGGTGATATAACTCTTGAATTTATAGTCACTAAACGTCAACTAGCTAATATATTTACAAAGCCTTTAAGTTTAGAGATATTAAGTTACATTAGACATGAATTAAGAATGATCAACTACCCTTAACCTCACCATTAGACAAACCTCACCGTTAGACAAACCTCGCCATTAGACAAACCTCACCGTTAGACAAACCTCACCGTTAGACAAACCTCACCGTTAGACAAACCTCACCGTTAGACAAACCTCACTGGTAGTGCTTACCGTTATAATCCTCACCAATAGAATGGTTACTGATATATCACGCTGTTTTAATTTTTTTTGTGTTTTAAGCTAATATGCTTTATTGTTTTAATGTATATTTTTTATGTTTCGATTCCAAAATGATATAAGTTGAGTCTAAATCACATTCAATCCACCATGAACTCCACCCTTCCAAACCCTCACCTACCCAAGCCTCTGAAATCTTGCAAACCCTAAGTTTCTCAATTTGAAAATGGCCCGAGTCAAGCGACCGATAATTGATGAAGGTAATGAGCCGAGTGCGAAGCGACAAAAGGATGGTTCTGGAGCCACTGGAAGTAGTAGTGGTACTAGTAAAGAGAAGATAAAGTCTGAGAATCTGCATTTATCGAAAAGGGAGATAGTGATTGAGAAAGAGTTTTGCCGAGTGGTTGATGTCAAGCAAGTCTTTGATTTTGAGGATTTTAGAAGAGCAAGGATGGCTAGATTGTTTTGCAAACAACAATGGGCCTTATTACTCAAAATTGGTTAAGGAATTTTATAATTTTTTTAGATTTGAAATGAATGAAGATGAGAACAGGATGATTTCTATGGTAAATGGTAAAGATATATCTTTTTCATCTGCTGATTGGGCTAAAAGTCTAAAAGTACCTCATGAAGGAGAGTATGGTTTTTCATCCAAATCAGTACCTGCAGTTAGTGACCTTTTTGAGTATGAGGCTTCTTTTCTTGAGTTAACTGGGAATGGATCACCTAGAAAAGTGATTTCTGTTGAAATGGAAGGAGAAAACATATTGTTGTTTAAGTTCATTCAACATGTGATTAGTCCCAGAAGAGGAGATTTTGCAACCCTGAAGTTTCAGGATATATATTTGATGTACTTGTTTAGGAATGGAGTGAAGGTAAATATATGCAGATTGTTGATGATTTAGATAAAAGATATGACCAGACCTAAATCAAAGACAAATACTTTGTTCTTTGCTAAGCTGATTTCCATTATGTTAAAAGTCAAAGGTATTTCTGAATCTTGGGATGAAACTGTTGTTTTTAGAGATAATTTCTTCCTTACTAAAACTATCTGCAATTATATGAAAGTAATCTGGAACCCTTAGATGAAATAATGGGTAAATGATGATGGAAAATTGTATGATAAATTTAATTCTATGGACTATCCTTCTAGGCCTAAGGATGAGAGGGATTCAGGTCTAGGACCTGATGAAGATGAACCTGCTTATAGTGATGTCGAGGATGCTGTTGATGATGAGGATGAAGTGACTTCAGTGGAAGAAGGAGGAGACCCTGACCTGCCTCCTAGCCCTGCAATTCAGAGTATTTCTTATGGATAGGCTAGTCCTCTAGCTACTTTACCCAGAAGAGAATCTAATTCTGATAGCCCAGATGAGAGTACTTTGAGTTTGAGTCCAGTAATTGGGAGTTCTGCTATGCATGTAGAGGCTATTTTGGTTGAGAAGATATAACCTACACCGATCCCTGATGAGCCTCCTGTTGTTGAAATGGAGATGGTTATGGATGATTCTTCTAAGCAAGACCTGCCTGCTGAGGCTGCTATTGATGTACATGTACAGGAGAATGCACAAATTGAGGGGGAGCATTCCACCAGACACGGTACTATATCAGTGGCTCATGAGATTGAAGATTAGGCAAAAGACCCAGGTTTTGTAGTTTTTGGGTTGGACTATCCTGATTCTGAAGATGAGACACCCATCACAAGACCACATGTCAATTATAATATCCTTTCTGAGACTTTACCTGAGGATTTAGTAAGAAAACATGACCTAGACCAGTTGAAGTATGATCTCAAGACCTGTTTTGTGGAAGAAATGAGAAGAATGGAAATATCTTTAATATCATCCATTCAATCTGTTATGATTGAATCTGTATCTAGTATTTTGGATGAGGTCAAGACCTACCAAAGTCAAGGTTCAAGCTTGGCAGAGGATGTTTAATCGCTAAAGAAATCAGTTGTCTCTATGGAGTCTTATATGAGGTCTAAATCTCAAGCAGATAAGGATTTGAAATTTGTGAAGAGTATAGTTGGCCAGATGGTATCAATTTTTGAGGAATTTAATAATTCCATGAAGCAGCATGTTAGTACCCATGAAATTGTTGTGAAAAAACTCATTAGTGGGCTAACTAAATCTTTTAAGGAAATAATAACTTTTACTATTGAACCTTTGAGTGATCCCAGGCCTTCTTTAGATGTTGATCAGATTAGTGCTGTGATGAGAGAAGAGCTTGGATAGTCCTCTACCAGTGGCTCTGTAGACTCTACTGCCTTGACCCGAGTAGTGACTACCACTAGGGATATAAGAAAAATTATTCAAGATTTTATGAGATAGGCCATTTTTTCTTAGAAAGAATTAAAGGACAAGGTCAATTACTATTTTCAATAGGTCTACACTAAACATCAGTTAAATAATCACTTCAAACTTTTGTTAGAAAATTTGAAATTACCTCCTGTGACTCAAGCCTTCAGAGAGAAAGTGATTAAGCTCAAGGAGTTGACTTCATCTTTGGAAAAATTTCTGGAAAACAAGGATGAATTCTTTTCTGCTATGGAGAGAGGAGGAGCGATTATCATGGATTTCAGAAATATCTTACTGCCCTTTTTGCATGTTGATGCTTAGCTAGTGATTGTACCTCCAACTTTACCTGCATCTGGGTCTATTACTTCTGCTTTTCAGATGACCCCAGCTCAAGCTATCATAAGCTTTACACCAATGATTACTCAGAGTACCCACTACAGACCAAGAACAGTTTCAGTTGCTCAACCTACAATGGTCATTTCTGGAGTTCCCAATCCTTCAATAGAAGCTACCCAGCCTGAGTCTACCTCAGATCCCCAATTAAAATCCAAAGTGGAAATTCAGGATGTGGATTGAGTGGGTCTAGATGAATTTTATAGGGATTATTTGTACCTTGTATACTATTTTTGTAATCCTTATGTACTTTTTCCTACTTAATATATACCTCTTTTGTAATATCTTTATCTCAATTTTTACCTATGATGCCTCCTTAATTTATTTATCCTTTACTTTTAAACTTTTGTTTTTACCTCTGGTCCATACTTGTATTGTCTAATTTCCCTTTGCTAAACTACTTTATCTCTTATCTTTTAACTCTGATTCCCCATCTTTTCTGTTCTATGATACATTCCTTACACCCTTATCTTATATCTCCCTTATTTTTTCTAATCCCAAAGGGGGAGAAATATTTCCCATGAGGGATAAATGATAAAGGGGGAGGATTATTTATTAAAAGAGGGACATATGTCAGACATGGATATTAATATTTTATTTCTTTTTTTTTAAATAAATTTTCTTTGATACATTTGAACTTGAGAATTTCTGTTTATCTCTAAAAAATATTTCACCCGTGTTGAAACACACTGAGAAATAAGAACAATTGTATGTTAGTCTGATACATTTTGGATTACCTGCCATAATTTGTTATTATCAAAAAGGGGGAGATTGTTGGACTCACCTGTTTTGATAATCTCAATTGTGATTAATTATGTTTTGATAATCCCAAATGATATCTATTGATTAAACTTTTCATTACTTAGTTACTTTTTAAGTGCTTATTTTCAAAATATAAATACTGTTGAATATGTTCAAATTATATATCTTTCATTCAAGAAAATTTAGTTAATAAAATGTTCATCCTAACTTAATCTGTGGATAGTTTTCATAGAAAGAAAAACAGCTACCGATACAAAAAGGTCACTGGTATGCAAATCAGTTACCAATATAAAAAGGTCACCGGTATGAAAATCAGCTACCGATACAAAAAGATCACTGGTATGCAGATGAGCTACCGATACAGAAATGTCACTGATATGCATACAGTTACCATTACACCTGAGCTACTAATAAAGTAGGTCTACCGGTATGCACAAGTTGATCGATACAGAGAGTAATATCTACCGATGCAAGACCTATCGTTACAAGCTCACCGGTATGGGTCACTGGTACATAAGTCTACCGCTACCGAGAGCTACCACTAAAGGAAGTCACTGCTACATATAGTCACTATTACTTGGAGCTACCGCTATATAAAGCTACCGTTATAGAGAACAATAGACACACGACACTGTGTCATTTCTTTAACTTTGTTTATTATCAATAATGGTCATATTTGACTAATTTAATACATCTACTATTCATTAATGATAGTTTTTGGCATGTTAGGAACTGTACCTCATATAAATCAATCCTATTTCCGAAGCTCAAGGAATATAAAAGGTAACCTTGAGCTACTGGAGAACAAGTCTTTCAGCGCACATACGAAACAAGTTTCTGAATATACACGAGGACATAGAATAAGAAGGAAGAACACATGAAAAACCTATAGAACCTGAACACTCAAGGAGTAAAGAGCTTCAATGACTTCACCTACAATCAAGCTGATCAAGCTGATCAAGTTAGACCTAGAAGTCAAGAAAAAAAATGACACTCTATCTTGTTGAAAAAAACCATAGAAGGACTCAAAGAAAATTCTGATCAATACAAGGAGTCCAGAGCTTCACTGAAAAACATTTTGAGCATTCTAAACTCTTCTCTATTTGTTTATCTCTATTTTGTTTCATTTATTTACATTTTGAGCAGTGTGTGTGCTCTATATTTTAAGCACTCACTATCTTCTATGCGGAACTGGAGGATTTTTAAATCCTCACTCAATATTTCCCTTACACTCTTGTATCCCACTGTTCATAGTGGTAGAGGTCAAGTGTGACCTGGAAAGCCTATGTGCTGGTGTTTAGTTTTCCCACATAAAACTATGGTAGAGGTCTGAGGACCTAGACAGTCTGTGCACTATTGTAAAACCCCGATCTAGGGTGTGGATCATAGTCTATATAAAACTGTTTGAGAGGACTAAGTCTCTACTTGAGACTGAACCTCTTGTTTAAAATAGGTGTGAACTATTTTTAATAATTCTATTTCTAAGTACTTTAAATATAAATATATTTTCAAGTTACTCTAATAGTTAAACTAGAAAGTGTTTGTATTTATTATAAATCAGTAGGTTAGTTTCAAAAGCTAGTCTAATCTTCAGATTAGATTAACTAAGAACTAATCAATCTCTTGAGAACCTAACTGAACCTTTATTGTATTAAAAATTCACTACAGTTTAGTTTGTTATTTAATTTGGGGGATTTCAATATAAATATTTTAAACAGAAATTTTTATAGGAACTCAATTCACCCCCTTCTTGAATATCCCTCGAAAAGGCCATCAAACCTAAGAACCAGAGATCACTATTAAAGTCATTGTGGAAAGCATCTCCCAATGCCTGCCCTTATATCAATAATAATAATAATAATAATAATAATATCATTAAAAATCATATATTAATAAATAAATATATTTATATTAATAATAATATAATATATATTTTTAATATGGTTTATATAAGACTAAATATACAGTTACACTTAATATATAAAATATTTAGTGAAAATGACTTATAAAATAATTAAAAATTATATTAATTAATAATTTGTTAATTGTTATTGAGTAATAGTCATTTAATAACAATTGGATGGCATTAAAATTCAATAAATTAATGATGTTACAATGAATATATATATATGTGTGTGTGTGTGTGTGTGTGTGTGTGTGTATTTAGAAGTATATGGTATCAAACTATACATCTTAAAAAGGTAACAACTTTTAACTACATAAGCTCCCCAACATTCATGGGTATGTTATTAATCACTTTTAATGATATATAATGTGTCATTAAAAAATGAATTTTCTTTTAGTTTCAAAATAAGAAGTCACATTGACTTCATGAAATGAATATGAATTAGTAGACCCGGTTTCATGATTTCTTTTCAAGAGTTTCATTATAAAGCAGTTTAAAAATACTTTGTAATGATTTATTAATGATATTGTTGTTGCAGAAAAATATTCAGAACATGAAAATTAATAAATGTGGTTTCTAACATATTTATGTTGGTAATATTTTATCCACATAATTTTAAAAGTGAAGTTAATTTTGAACGTAGTAAAATTATATTTGTCTACCGACATGAAATATTGGATATTATAGTAAAATTATATATATAGGATGGGGATATCATGGATCTGTTTTCTCCTGAATCAATCTCTTTTTAGGGTTTCTATCCCTAAGAATGGTGCAACAACCCTCGACCTCTGATTCCCCCTTGTCACGACATTCCTCACTGTTTCTCTTTATCTCGACTATATCTTCTTGGATTTTTCTTGCAACTTGTATTCTTGCCAACAGTAGATTATAGAATGCGAGGGAACAATGGAGGTGTTTGGAAACACAAATCACACAAAAATTGATGAAAATGGAAGAACAAGAGGATTTAACGTGGTTTAGTTTGATTCCTACATCCACGGAAGAAGGGGCCAATTTATATCTCTCTCTCTCTATTTAGATCTTATCAGAGGATCACAAAACAATAATTACACACAATGGGATTGATTCACATTTTATAGAGAAAAAACATCAAGCACTTCCAAGGGTTGGTTTGGGTAGCTCATCTACCCAAGACATTTCTCCCACCGCTGGCTGCTCGTCCACGAAGGTTGCTGTGCATTGTTGCTGTCCAGGGAAGAGTCGTTGCACCTAGTTTCCAACATAAAAATAGTCTTCCAAATGGAATCTCATTGATTTCTTCCTAATTGGGAGTGTCCCCCACAAATATCCCCCTCACGATCAATTTGGGGTAGAAATCGGACTTGTAGTCTCCTTGTAGACATTGGAAACTTCATCAGCAAATCAAACACGCTTCTTCATGCTAGATGACATGAAACTTCCACTTTCTTCAATAGATCTCAAGCTGACTACGGTCCCCATAAAATGATACAACCCTTGGGACTCTTTCCTAGTAAGCATCATTGCATCACCATGAGATACTTCCAACACTCCACCCACTATGGAAATATTGTACCCTCTCACATCGAGCCTACTTAATGATACCAAGTTCCATCTCATCCTTAGAACGAATTTCCCGTCAGCCAATTTTTGTACTACTCCATGGGTGTCTTTAATTTCACCATCTCGACTCCTCGAACCTCGCATGTTGATCCATCACCAAGCCTTACTAAATCTTGCACTTGCATAAAGGTATGAAACACACCTTTTGATGTACATATGTGTATCGAGCTCCTTGAATCCAAAACTTATCCATATTCCTTGGTATTTTGAGCCCGCTCGTTCTTCCTTTTTTGAAGTTGACATTCTCGCTTCATGTACCCATATCTTTTAGAGTAATGACAATACATTTTTTCCCATTCAATTCTCCTATCTGAGTGCGAGCTTCCTATTTTCATCCAGACTTCATCATCTCTCGGTAATTTTATGATACTCACATCCTACTTTTCATCTTTCTCTTTCCCAGCAACATACCGTTTACGCTCTCCATAGTCACTTTTACAGTGACCCTTTTTCTCACACCAGAAACATGTGATTTCTCTAGGATCACATCCCCTAGATTTTTCCACCATTCTTTACCTCATGACTTCCAATATTGGATCCTCCCATGTTGGTCATCTCGCATCAACATGATTGCTTGCCTGAATGTGTCGCAGGTCTTCAGAATGCCTCTGAATCTTGATGTGACGCCATCACCTTGTCTAGCTTGAATATTTCCTTCCCCAAGAGTAAATAATACATAATTCCATCAAATTATCTTGGTAGAGATGACAAAAGAAAAAGTGATTTTTCTTCCTCTCCAACCTTCACACTGAGCCCCTTATAATTGTGTCAGGATCTTGTCCAATTCATTAGTGTGATTTAACAAATTTTTTCCCTCATCCATGCACAACTGGTACAATTTATTCTTTAAGAATAATTTTTTGGTGAGAGACTTCTCCATATATCATTGCTCCATCTTCTTCCAGATATCCTTTGGTGAGGACTCATCCAACACAGATTATTTTACATCATTCTCCATACACAGTTGAATTGTGCTGACAACCTACATCTCGAGATATTACCAATCATCGTCACCGGTTCTCTCAATAATTTCTCTGATCAATGGTCTGAAAATTCCTTGATTCACAAGAATATCTTTCACCATTATTTTCCACAATATGAAATTGTTCTGACCATCAAACTTCTCAATATCAAATTTTGGCAGTGCACCGCCACCAACCATCATCGATGTTGCAAAATGAGATTACCACTATTGATGTCACACCATTCTGAAAAAACTTTATAGATTTCTAATTTTGAAAAACTAACTATACTGATGCGTCTAGAATGGTCTAAATAGTAGAAATCATCTTCCAGATCGTCGAAATCGGACACCGATTGATCAAGATATGTCCAAAACAGTGTCAAAGGGCGAGATCATCTAATAATGTGGCAATGATGTGGAAATGAAGGGGAACACTAGAGAAGCTGCTTGAAAACTTGTCGGAAAGTTTTCAGTGCTGGAATAATATGTTCTTCTCTAGCAAGAGGGTATTGTAGCATCATGGTTTGACCAGAACTTTGACTGAGCCTATCAGGCTCATTTCAGCTCAGTTTTTGGCGACGCTTGCGTTGTTGTAATTGTCTCATCATTCCCTTCATGAATCAGGCCTCAGAAACATTTTCCAACCAACTTCAATTTTCCAGTCACCAGAAAACTCAATGTCGTTCCATCGTTTCAAACTCCCAACCTCTAAAACCACTTGTGAGGGCGAAACAGAGGTGTGTGGCAACATAGATCACACAAAAACTAATGAAAATAGAAGAACAAGAGGATTTAATGTGGTTCATCTTGATGCCTACATCCATGAGAGAAGGGAGCCAATTTATTTCTCTCTCTATGGATCTTTTAAGAGGATCACAACACACCAATTATACACAATGGGATTGATTCTCGTTTTATAGGGAAAAAACATCAAGTGCTCCCAAGGGTTGGTTTGGGTAGCTCATCTACCCAAGACATTTCTCCTACCATCGGCTGCTCATCTATGAAGGTTGTTGTGCATTGTTGCTTTCCAGGGAAGAGTTGGTACACCAAGCTGCCGATAGAAGAATAGCCTTCCAAATGGACTCTCATTGATTACACCCTAATTGGGAGTGGACCCCACATGACATTCATCATCTGGTGCATGGGGAATCTTCATCTCAAGATTTGGGTTCAAATATGGGCCATCTTATTGCTCTAGGACATTGCATGCTACAGATCAGTGGTCACCAGGTGGTTAGATTCTTTCCAAGATCCATCAAGTGGCATTGGTTTGGAGGTCAAGTGATGGGTAGGTGGACGAGTGGATTGGGTGGGTAGGTTTTGGGGTTTCCTGGACCATTGGTATTTCTATTTTTGGGTGTTGTCCATTTGGCCTCCAGTCCATGTAAGATTATTATGCCTAGGGTTGCTTCATTTGGGCTTGGGAGTTCGGGCCATGTATGTTTACTTGGGCCTTTGGGTAACTAGGCCTCTAGGCCACTTTTAGGGTTGCAGGTGAAATGAAGAGGCAAGATAAATGTCTCTATTCAGTTGGTATAAATTGAAACATAGTTCATGCAAGTTTCATCAGGTGGAAAAACTCAAAAGATGGATGACACTACAAAAAAAACAGGCATTAGTGGTGTTTATTTCTTTTTTCTACTGGCAGCAGTTTAAATCACCGCTAAATCATTTAGGGTCAGTTACTAAAACTATTTCATATTGCACTTTTGTCAATCATTTAGCGGAATTTTTTTTCTTTTAATGGTGGTTTCTGTATGTGTCATTTTGGGAACATTTAGTGGCGCTTTAAAAAAATTAATCTGAAAATAAAATAGATAAGATGAACCTAACTGACGCTCATATATATAGTAGCGGTTATGTTTAGTGGATTATGATCATGTTGGTGGGTTCAGGGAGAGCCTATTGGTTGATGCCAAAGTCCAGGTGGGGGGGCCTATGTGGTGGACTCCGACAAGGAAGCGGCGCTGCTACTATCGGCAGCCGCTCCCCCGTCGTAGTGGCACCGCTTATGACCATCGAGGGCTTGAACTGTGGGGAAGGATCTATGGAAGATGGATCACCGGTGAGGCTTTTCGTTGTCGGCGACGGGAGTCAGAGCAAGGAGGGTGGCAGTGGTGGGGTTGTTGGAGTGGGTCATGTGGTGGCTTGCCTTGTGGCTGCCGAGGGCCTAGTGGGAGGGGAAGGCCTTGTGGAGAGGGAGCACTTGTGGGGGAGAGGCGGATTCACTGTCGTGGTGGCAACACTACAGGAGAGAAAGATGAGACAGAAGGCCAGGTAATCATTTTCGAGAGAAGGGCAGGGGAACCAGTCAGTGGCAGCGGTGGAGGCAGAGGCAGAGGTGGAGGCGTCATTGCAGAGAGGGTGGGTAGGCATGGTAAGAGAATTCAAAGCCTCCAAAGCCATGATGAGATGAGTGAAGTGGGTGAGGTTGGTGTGGCTTAAATAATGAAAGGTTAAAGGTGGGGTTTTGGGATCTGGTGTGCAGTGTTGGTAAGCTTCCACGACTGCTTAAATTTAAACATCAAACTTATCCTACTTTTACCACCATTTTATGTGTCCATGCTGCTTCCATTGGAAATCCCATGTCTAATAAAATAAAGATGATTTTTATTTATTTAATTAGAAATTTACACTCAAATAAAGTTGTCATGGAATGAGATATTACATCATCCAGTTCCAAACACACCACATTATATCACATGTTCACATTGTTAAAATGAGTTTATTTATCAATGATACTTAAAATCATTGATAAAGTCCGCATTTATCATAGTATTTTTTTAGTAATGATAAAAGTGGCATTTATCACCGCTATTTTAGAGGTGATAAAATATATATTTCATAAAAAAATTATATATATATTTTTAAGGAAAGGGAGGAACACTTTTGTTGAAAGAAAAAAAATATAAGAGATGGAGGATTGGGTTAGACATAGCAAACTTCCCTCATCAATAAAAATAGTATGTGACCTAACTCCTTTCTAATTTCAACTCTAATCTTTACATTCCACATCACAAATTACATTCCAATTGATTCTCCCATGTTCACGACCACGACCTCTGTGATTATGACCAATCCTCTAGGTTTTCACTTGTTGTCAAAGCCATATCACCATCCTACAAGTCTCTAATTGAGCCTCCACCTTCTCATATAGGTCATAAAGTCCGATAACCTCACTGTATTTCTCTATGAGTGTATTCACATTATACTCTTGGACTCATCATTCACATCATTAATAAAATCAAGTATGCCATAAGAATTATGAGAATCCACCTCTTCTTTGCCTAATTTTATAATGATTCCTGAGCATTGGATGCCAAAACACCCACCTCCATTGGGGAAGAGCAATTGACTTCTAATTGCATCGGGGACTAGGGTTGCATCCCTAGGAAGGAAGTACCAAGCCCCAAAGTACCACCATGGATCTCAATGGAATTTGGGGTAGACATGTGAATCTTTCCAGCATCTGACTAAAGCACCTACACTTCCTTCATACTTTTAATCTTCCCAGAAGATTCAGCATTCATTTTTTGTTTACCTTGCAATTTCTTTATGCAATAACATGCCCCTGCCTTAGTTGTTGATCAACTAAATCTTGTACAGAAGCTCCGTTGACAAATTGATCATCCATTGATGTCTCATTTGGACCACCATCCTTCATATCATTTGTGTTATTTTCCACTAAATCTGAAGATTTAATGAGTGCATCAGCAGAAAAAGGCTCTATAGGTGGTTCAAAAGGAAAGGCGTAATCTGATCTAGGTAGTGATATGGAACCAGAACTATCTACCATCCTCCTTCCAGATTGAAAGTGATCATAAAATTTAGTAACCTTTAATCTAGGACCATCAATGGTTCCAAAGGATAACCCAACATTTTCTAAAATCGTATCCCTGTAAGAAGGTAGATCCTTCTCATTCTGAAATTGTGCTAGTGAATTATTATTAACTTCATAAGCAATATTCTCATCATCCGAGTGGACATAGACCTCTTCTGAAACATCGAACCGTGACCTACTCGTCACCTGCATGTCCAGGATTGCTTCAGAAGCTTCCTTATCAATAGAAACCTCCTTCCCCTTATCCTTAGAGACTGCAACTTCTTCCCCTTCGACTTCAACAACAACAACAGAAGGGGCAGCAGAGACCTCCATACCTATAGAATTACAAGTCCTAGCAGAATGCATCCTTATAAAACCATCAACATCATTCCCTTTCAATTTACATAGAAGCATATATCTTTACAACATTTCTCCTTGACATGTCCAATATATTTACATCTAACACAAAAAAATTATAATTTCTCATGTTTTATGGATAAATAAAAACTAAAATCTAAAGTGGAAATGACCAAATTATCAATGGGAATTGAGATAAGGTCAACCTCCACCAAGAAACGCACAAAATATCCAAAACATGCTTCCTCCATTGCACGATCAAGATTTATCGGGGTTCCAATTGTCAAGACAATGTCAAATAATATCTGTGGATGCCACTAAATCCAGCTTAAACCATAAATGTAGACCCAAACTTGTGTCTTTCTATTACGGATTGTAAATAGATTAAAACAAGGATCTCATTCCTATTAACAAAGAATACTTGGTTTGAGAGGAATCAAATCAAACCCCTAGACTTTCTATTTCAAATTATTCTAAAGGGAACAAGATGTGGAAGTAACCACACCTGATGGGAATACATTTACATTCACAGAATCCCCAAACGGAAGATAACCATGGATTCAAATCCACCATTTTCAATGGTTTTTATCCCAAAGTAAAAATAAACTTGTAATAACTGAGAATTCGTAAATCTCAAACCTGTAAAAAATCAGATCCTGATTTTCATGAATGTGAGCCAAGTTACCTCATTTAAAGATTCTTCTAGAAACCCCATCCTTTCCCTATATGAAGATTCACTTGGCCTCATTTACACCAAATCCATGAGAAAGAGAGTCAGACATATTCTAATCATCCAAATTCATCATCACCAAAGGGTTAAAATCACCTCCAGTGAAAAGATCAATCTTGATATCCCTCAGAAAGGCCATCAAACCCTAGCACTAGATATCACCATTAAAGTCATTGTGGAGAGATTCTCCTGATGCCCATCCTCATATTAATAATAATAATAATAATATAACATATCATTAAAATCACATATTAATAAATAAATATATTTATATTAACATAAATATAATATATTTTCTTTTTAATATGTTTTATATAAGACTAAATGTACAGTTACACTTAATATATAAGATATTTAGTGAAAATGACTTATAAAATAATTAAAAATTATATTAATTAATAATTTCTTAATATTTATTAGTCATTTAATAACAATTGGATGGCATTAAAATTCAATAAATTAATGATGTTACAATAAATATATATATATATATGATTTGTGTAGTTAGAAGTATATGGTATCAAACTATACATGTTAAAAAGGTAACAACTTTTAACTAAATAAGATCCCCAACATTCATGGGTATGTTATTAATTACTTTTAATGATATATAATGTGTCATTAAAAATTAATTTTCTTTTAGTGTCACAATAAGAAGTCACATTCACTTCATGAAATGAATATGAATCAGTAGACCCAGATTCATGATTTATTTTCAAGAGTTTCATTATAAATTATTTTAGAAATACTTTTTAATGATTTATTAATGATATTGTTGTTGTAGAAAAATATTCAAAACATGAAAAGTAATAAATTTCATTTCTAACAAATTTATGTTGGTAATATTTTGTCCACGTAATTTTAAAAGTGAAGTTAATTTTGAACGTTGTAAAATTATATTTGTCTACCAACTTGAAATATTGGATATTATAGTAAAATTATATATATAGGATGGGGATATAATGGCTCTATTTTCTCCTGAAGCACTCCCCTCTAGAGTTTCTACCCCTAATAATGGTGCAACCACCCCTGACCTTTGATTCCCCCTTGTCGTGACATTCCTCATCATTCCTCTTCACCTCGGCTATCTCTTCTTGGATTTTCCACACAACTTGGATTCTTGACAATAGTTGATTCTGGAATGTGAGGGCACAATGGAGGTGTGTGGCAACACAAATCACACAAAAATTGAAGAAAATTGAAGAATAATAGGATTTAACGTGGTTCGTCTTGATACCTACATCCACGGAATAAGGGGGCCAATTTATCTCTGTCTCTCTGGATATTTTTGGGGGATCAAAACACACCAATTACACACAATGGGATTGATTCATGTTTTATAGATAAAAAACATCAAGTACCGCCAAGGGTTGGTTTGGGTAGATCATCTACCCAAGACGTTTCTCCCACCACTGGCTGCTCGTCCCCAAAGGCTGTTGCGAATTGTTGTCGTCCAGGGAAGATTCACTGCACCCAGCTGCCAATAGAAGAACAATATTCCAAATATAATCTCATTGATTGCTCCCTAATTGGGAGTGGCCCCCACAAATATCCCCTTTATGATCAATTTGGGGTAAAAACTAGATATGCAGTATCCTTGTAGACATTGAAAACTTCATCGTAAAATCAAACAAACTTCTTCTTACCAGATGATGTAGAACTTCAACTTTATTCAATCGATCTCGGGCTGAATACGACCCCTATCAAATGATACAACCCTTTTGAATCTTTCCCAGTAAGCATTGTTGCATCACCACATGATACTTCCAATGCTCCACCCACTATGGAAATATTGTACCCTCTCACATCGAGCCTACTTAATGATACCAAGTTCTATATCATCCTCAGAACAAATTTCCCATCATTCAGTTTTCGTACAAATATATCAGGTGTCTTCAATTTCACCGTCTCGACTCCTCAAACCTCGCATGTTGATCCATCACCAAGTCTTACTAAATATTTCATATGCAGAAAGTTATGAAACAAACCTTTTTTCATACATATGTGTATCGAGCTCTCCGAATCAAAAACTCATCCATTTTTCTTTGTATTTTGAGACCGCTCGTTCTTCCTTTTTTTGAAATTGACATTCTCGCTTCATGTACCCATATCTTTTGCAGTAATGACACTGCACTTTTCCCCCATTAAATTATCCCATCTGAGTGCAAGCTTCCCGTTGTCAGCCAGACTTCATCATCTCATGTTAATTATGTGATATCCACATATTACTTTTCATCTTTCTCTTTCCCGGCAACATACCATTTATGCTCTCCATAGTTACTTTTATAGTGAACCTTTTTCTCACACCAGAAATATGTTATTTCTCTAGGATCACATCCCCTCTATTTTTTCCACCATTCTTTACCTCTTGACTTCCAATATTGACTCCTCCCATGTTGGTCATCTCGCATCAACATGATTTCTCACCTGAATGCATCATAGGTATTTAGAATGTCTCTGAATCTTGAAGTGACGCCATCACCTTGTCCAGATTCAATGTTTTCATACCTATGAGTAATGCAGACAAAAGTCCATCAAATGATCTTAGTAGAGATGACAAAATCAAAAGTTTTTTTCCTCTCAAACCTTCACACTAAGCCCCTATAATTATGTCATGATCTTGTTTAATTCATTAGTGTGATCCAATAAATTTATCCCATCATCCTTGCACAACTGGTACAATTTATTATTTAAGAATAATTTGTTAGCGAGAGACTTCTCCATATATATTTTCTCTAACTTCTTCCAGATCTCATTTGGTGAGGTCTCATCCAACACATAGTATTTTACGTCATTCTCCATACACAGTCGAATTGTGATGACAACCTACATCTCGAGCTATTCCCAATCATCATCACCGATTCTATTGAGCTTTTCTCCAATCAACGGTCTGAACATGCCCTACTACACAAGAATATATTTCACTATGCTTTTCTACAATCCAAAATTGTTCTGACCATCTAACTTCTTAATATCAAATTTTAGTAGTGCACCGCCACCATCCATCATCAATGTTGCAAAACATGATTACCACTATTGATATCACACCATTATGAAACCACTTTATAGATTGCTAATTTTGAAAAACTAACCATACCAATGCGTCCATAATGGTTGAAATAGTGAGAATCATCTCCTGGATCATCGAAATCAGACATCGATTGATCAAGATATGACCAAAACAGTGTCAAAGGGCAAGATCATCTAATGATGTGGAGATGATGTGGCGATGAAATGGCACGCTAGAGCAGCTGCTGGAAAACTTTCCAGAAAGTTTTTGGCACCAAAACAGTACCTTCTTCTCCAGCAAGAGGGTACTGTAGTACCGTGGTTTGACCAGAACTTTGACTGAGCCTATTTGGATCGTTTCAGCTCAGTTTTTGGTGTCGCTTGCATTGTTGGAATTGTCTTGTAGTCCCCTTCACAGATCTGGCCTCAGAAAAATTTTCCCACCAACTTAAATTTTCCAGTCACTGGAAAACTCGTTGTCGTTCTATCATTTCAAACTCCCAACCTTTGGTACCACTTTTTAGGGCACAAGGGAGGTGTGTGGCAACAAAAATCATGCAAAACTGAAGAAAATAGAAGAACAAGAGAATTTAATGTGGTTCGGCTTAATGCCTACATACATGAGAGAAGGGAGACAATTTATTTCTCTCTCTATCTCTAGATATCTTCATAGGATCACAACAAACAAATTATACACAATGGAATTGATTCCTATTTTATAGAGAAAAAACATCAAGTGCTACCAAGGGTTGGTTTGGGTAGCTCATCTACCCAAGATGTTTATCCTGTCATCAGCTACTCGTCCATGAAGGTTGTTGCACATTGTTGTCGTCCAAGAAAGAGTCGGTGCACCCAACTGCCGATAGAAGAATAGCCTTCCAAATGGACTCTCATTGATTTATCTCTAATTGGGAGTGGCCCCGACATGGTAGTCATCGTCTGGTGCATGGGGCCTCTTTATCTCAAGATTTGGCTTCAAAAATGGACCATCTTATTTCTCTAGGATAGTGCATACTACATATCGGTGGTCACCATGTGGTTAGATTCTTCCTGAGATCCATCAAGCAGGGTCGGTTTGGAGGTCAAGTGATGGGTAGGTGGATGAGTGGATTGGGTGGTCAGATTTTGGTGTTTCTTGGACCATTGGGCTTTCTATTTTTGGGTGTTGTACATTGGGACATCAGTCCATGTAAGATTATTATTCCTAGGGCTGCTGAATTTGGGATTGGGAGTTCAGGCCACCTAAGTTTACTTGGTCCTTTGGTTAACTAAGCCTCTAGGAAAATTTCAGGGTTTCAGGTGACATGAAGAACCCAAATAAATGTCTCTACCCATCTGGAAGACAATACAACATAGTTCATGCAAGTGGCATCAGGTGGATGACCTCGAAAGATAGATGACACTACAAAAAAAACAGGCATTAGCAGTCTTTTTTTTTCTTTTTTTTTCTACTGGAAGCAGTTTAAACCACCGCTAAATCATTTAGGGGTGGTTACTAAAACTGCTTCATATTGAACATTTGGAAATCATTTAGCGGCATTTTTTTTCTTTTAACAACGGTTTCTGTATGTGTCATTTTTGGAGCATTTAGCGGCGCTTTTAAAAAAAATTAACCTGAAAATAAAATAGATAAAATGAACCTAACCAATGATCATATATGTAGTAGCGGTTATGTTTAGTGAAGGTTAATAGTAACTGTTGATAATTAATATTTTCAGTTATTTATTTAGTGGAAACTTTTATAAACCACGGCTAAATATTTTTCTTAATATTTTTTAAATATTTAATAAAAATAAATAAATAAAAAACTCTTATATATAATAAACTAAAACATAAATGCATAGTAAACCCATCATACATACATCATACATCCACAATAATATATATATACATCCACAGTCACCATAACCTCAGTCACCACAACCTCGATCAACTGATTACATCAGTCAACCCATACCTCAGTCATCAATATATACATATAAAATATTTCCAACAACAACCCATGCCCAATATACATCCATCCCACAACCTCTTTTGCATCCATATGCCTCGACATATCTCATCAAATAGAACCGACCACATCATCTCATCGATTATAACAAAAAAGAAGAAAGAAATTAAAACTAAACATAATAAATCTGAATTACAGTAGAATCATTGATAAAATTTAAATATAGCACGACAACTAAGAATCATCACAACTGCCTTTTAAATAATTTCATGTATCGTAACGTTCAACCTTCTACCTAATACTAGCATATGTGACCTATAATAAAGACCATTCCATTTAAGAAAAGAAATGTGAAAGAGAAAAGACACATAATATATTCAGAATGTTGCACATAAAATTTATTATTTTGTTAATAAAATAGAAGAAATTTTAACATAAAATAAATAATATATGATGTAAAACACTTTGAAAACATAAAATTACCTATTTATAATATGATTCAACACTTGAAACTGAAAAGGGATAAGTTTATAATAGAAAATTTGATTTTTAAATCGATGTGTAGTGTGCTTGAAATTTAATTAATGAACAAATTTTAAAGACTTTGATATAAAAAAATATACTATATTTGAAAAAAATAACTCAATAGCAGGTTTCCCATGATTTCAAGTCAATTTGAGGTCATTTGATATGATTTTGACCATTACACAAACGTTTTAGTGTTTTAAAACACTAAAAAACACGTTTATGGGAATACTGAGTAAACCATAGCTTGGAATGATGTGTCCTTGGTTCCTAAATTTCAAAAATCAATCTACAATAATTTTCCTCAGATTTCATGGCAACCAATACCATTTTCTAGGTTTGACACCCCAACACACATTTTTAGAGGTTTTGGTACCTTTAAAAGTTGTTTACTGGGTCATTATAACTATACCACATGTCAGATTGACGTGTTGTCTACATGTATATGTAAAAAATAACTCAGAAGTGGTTTTACCATGATTCCAAATCAATTTGAGGTCATTTTCTATGGTTTTGACCATTAAACACACAATTTTGTGTTTTAAAACACTAAAAACATGTTTATGAGATCTCCGGAAAATTTTAACTCAGAATGATGTGTCTTCAATTCCTACATTTCACAAATCAATCTACAATTGTTTTTCTCTGATTTCATGGAAATATGGAATTTTTTTACTAGTTTTGACCCCCTAACACATGTTTTTAAAGGATTTGGTACCTTTAAAAACCTTTTACCAAGTTTTATCGACCACACTACATGTCATATTGATGTGTTTTCTATAGGTATACAAAAAAAATAAATCAAAAGTGATTTTTCCATGATTTCATGTCAATATGAGGTCATTTTCTATGGATTTTACTATTAAACACTTCTTTTTGTTTTTTAAAACACTAAAAGCACGTTTACAGGCATCCCAAGAAAACCATAACTTGGAATGATGTTTATTTAATTCCTATATTTCACCAATCAATATTTGGTTATTTTCCTCTGATTTCATGGAAATCTAATATCATTTTCCTATTTTGACCCCTCAACACACTTTTTTAAAGGCTTTGGTACCTTTAAAAACTGTTTACGATTTATTCCAACCACACTGCATGTTCTATTAACATGTTTTATATGTGTACACATAAAAAATAATTCAAAGGAAATTATCTCATGATTTCATGTCAATCACAGGTCATTTTCTATGGATTTTACTATTATAATCATGTTTTAGTGTTTTAAAACACTAAAAACATGTTTACAGGAATCCTGAGAAAACCGTTACTTGGAATGATGGTTCTCCAGTTACTACATTTCAAAAATCAATCTACAATCATTTTCCTATTATTTTATGTAAATCTGATGTTTTTTTTGGTTTTGACCCCTGACACACGTTTTTAAAGGCTTTGATACCTTTAAAAACTGTTTACTGAGTCATTCCGACCACATCATGCATCATATTGATGTGTTATATTTGTGTACACATTAAAAATATCTTGATGATTGTTTTCTCATGATTTCAAGTTAATATGAGGGTTTTTTCTATGGGTTTGATCGTTACATGCACGTTTTAGTGTTTTAAAACACTAAAAATGCATTTATGGGAATCTCGAGAAAACTATAACTTGGAATGACTTGTCATTAGTTCCTATATTAAAAAAACAATCTATAGTCACTTTCCTATGATTTAATGGAAATCCAACATCGTTTTCCTAGTTTTGATCCTCAGACACACATTTTTAAAGGCTTTGATACCTTTAAAAAATGTTTACCGACTCATTCCAACTACAACGCATGTCATATTGACATTTTTTCTGCATGTACATGTCAAAAATAACTCAAAGTTGGTTTTCCCATGATTTCATGTCAATCTAAGGTTTTTTTCTATGGTTTTGACTATTACATCACATTTTAGTGTTTTTAAACACTAAAAATGCATTTACAGACATCCTGGGAAAACCATAACTTATAATGACATGTTTTTAGTTCTTACATTTCAAAAATCAATCTATGGTTGTTTTCCAAATATTTCATGGCAATCCAATATTATTTTCCTCATTTTGACTCCCTAACACACGTTTTGAAAGGCTTTAGTACCTTTAAAAATAGTTTATCGAGTCATTCAGACCACTTTGAAAACCAGATTTGTGGTTTGTCTACGTGTATGCATTAAAAATAACTCAATAGTGGGTATCCCATGATTTTAAATCAATATAAGGTCGTTTTCTAGTCTTTTTACCATTGAACACACATTTTAGTGTTTTAAAGAACTAAAAATTCACTTACGGGCATCCCAAGAAAGTCGTTACTCATAATGATGTGAGTTGGTTATTACATTTCAAAAAATAATCTATGGTCATTGGCCTCTAATTTTATGGAAATATGACTTCGTTTTCTGGGTTTTGACTCCCCAACACATGTTTTTAAAAGCTTTATTATCTTTAAAAACTATTTACTAAGTTATTCTGACAACACCACATGTTTGATTTATGTTTTGTTTTTGTGTACACATAAAAATAACTAAACAGTGGTTTTCCCATGATTTCACATTAATCATAGGTCATTTTATATGGTTTTTACCATTACATGAATGTTTTAGTGTCTTGAAAGACTAAAAAAGAATTTACAGGCATCTTGGGAAAATAGTAACTCTCAATGATGGGAGTTCGATTCCTACATTTCAAAAATAAATCTATAGTTATTTTCCTCTAATTTCATGGCAATGTGACATCATTTTTCTAGTTTTGAACTTCTAACACATGTTTTTAATGACTTTGGAACATTTATAAAAATTTTATCGAGTTATTCTAACTACATAGAACATCAGATTGATGTGTTTTATATTTATACACATAAAAAATATCTCAATGGTGGTTTTCCCATGCTTTTTCATTAATATGAGGTTGTTTTCTATGGTTTTTACTGTTACATGCACGTTTTAGTGTTTTAAAACACTAAAAACATGTTTACGAGCATCCTGGGAAAACCGTAACTCAAAATGATATATCATTGATTCTTACATTTCAAAAATAAATATACAGTCATTTTCCTTAGATTTCATGGAAATCTGACATCTTTTTCCCAGTTTTTACTACCCGACACAATTTTTTAAAGGATTTTATTCCATTAATAACTCTTTACCGATACATTCTGACTATACCACACATTGTATTGATGTGTTTTATGTGCGTAAACATTAAGAATAACTCAATAGTCATTGTCCCATGATTTCACATTAATTTTATGATGTTCTTTATGGTTTTTATCATTACACTCGTGTTTTAGTGTTTTAAAATAATAAAAACACGTTTATGGACATCCTAGAAAAACCGTAGCTCAGAATGACATGTCATTAATTCATACATTTCAAAAATAAACCTACAATAAATACCTTATGATTTCATAGCAATCCAACATCATTTTCTTGGTTTTGACCCCCAAACACATGTTTTTAAGGGATTTAGTACCTTTAAAAACTTTTTACTAAGTCAAAACAAAGAAAACAAGCTCAGATTATTCTCAAAGTTAATAATAATGATTCATAATTCATTTTTGATGTGTAGGAATCAACCAAACATCAATATGGCTTAAAATGTGGTTGTTATGACTTAAAGTGTGTGTTTTCAATATTAAAGTGTCATTTTAGTTTTATTTATAGAATTTTATGTGTTCTTTTCAAATGTGTGAATGATCTATGGTATTTAGAGTTTACCTTGGCAAGATGAGATATAAGGTTGTCAATTTTCTCATGTATTGTGTTAGTAATATACTGAAATATAGAAACTAAATCATTTTCCATTGCTGACTACCACTGATCATGTGTTTTCATATAAAAGTCTTGTTCTTGCACTTCTTCTTTTAACATTAAAATTTTCTTTGTGATTCCCGATCAACAACAAAACTTAAACCCTCACTGGGTGTAGTAGTAACTGATGATGATGCCCTACCAAAGATAGCTGATAAAGAAGTCCCATAACCCATCCCCCATACACATATGATATTTTCCTTCCCTAAAACGATTGCAACTATATCGTTCTAGGAAACTGATTATGATTGAGAAGGGTTCACATCCTAAGCTTCTTGAATTTTAACATTTTAATAAAAAAATATTAACAATGAGTTTTTAAAATATCTAAAATTCATATTATTATCTAATTAATAAATTTTTCATTACTATTTATTATTATTTAATTGCTATAAAAACATAATATTGAAAAATAAATTATAACAAAAAACAATTCTTAAACCTAATTAATTGGGGTCAGCTAAATGTATCAAACGATGCCAAATTGGCATTGTTTGATCCATACAACCATCCTCATTTAATTTTGTTTAAGGATTGTTTGTTTTTATAATATATTTTTCATTAGTAATGAAATAACATGAAATAGTAATGAAAAGGCATTTTTACAAAATCTTTGGTAGTTTCATTTACAAAACTACAATTGAGTTTCCTATGCACTTTAAACCACATCTCTGTTTGGCCAAAAAGCTGACCTAATTCATTAAGATTTATAAAAAATATAAACAAGTTTGACAAAACCTTGACTTATAATAAAATTATATAAATAATAATGGATAAAATACAAACCAAAATTCTTCTTTTTCTCAAAAAAACTCTAAGACCCAGTGATATTAGGAATGAATTGTTTCTCACAATTCATAGTATTTTTTTAGAAAATTCATATACAAAATAGAAACATTAACAGAAATTATAATTTTATTGTTTTTATGTTATTAAGATACTATAATATATGAAATTACCTCATGAAATTAATCTATGTTAATATCGAAAAACAACTTCCCTTGATCATAAGAAATTTCTTTAGGAACTTTCGCATACATTTATCATGAGATCAAAGACGTGTCATTAAAATCATTCCATAATCTCCAATTAAAATATCTCCATTTCTTTCCCAAAATTTTTAAGATCCCATGAACATGAAATGGATTCAAGGACATCAAAATGAAAAAACATCTATAAATAAAAAACATAAAACTTTATAAGTATATTAAAAAATTTCACTCAAGTATTTTAAATTAGTTATCAATGATTATTAAATTAATATTACCTTTACTTGATTATCAAAAACCAAAATTTTCCAATATGTGGTAATATGCCTCCAATCAATATAATTAATGGGAAAAATCACTGTATCGCAAGTAAGTTGCCCAAGAATCTGCCTATAGATTTTGGCAGCGTCACCAGTAGGCACCCAAAACTCAAAAAATGGAACAATAATCATGAATTCCTTCAAGTTATATACACCTTCCTTGTTCATATTTATATCCCTTCTATTTTTATCTTTATCTATTTGAAAAATTCATTAAACAATTAATAAAATATATAGTTTTTTTGTACAATGACATATGTACCAATAACAATAACTTTCCAATATCCCCTAGATGGAGGGGTAATGAACAACCCCATTGTTGAAGGTGAATCAAATGATGGGATACTAACAACATCTAGGGAAATTGATGGATTTCTAGTAGTCTCGGTAAAATCGAATAACTCAAATCCACTGAAGCTAAGGGTAGTGGTGGTGTTCACTAAGATGACGATTGACTAAGATCTTGATTTTTTTTGTTCTTGGAATTAATGTAATTCAATTGGTTCAGATATATTAAATGCATAAAAAATAAAAAACTAAAAGTTTTTTACAAAAAAATAGAACAATGTATATATATACAAAACACTTATCAATGATAAATAGTAATATATTTTCATTACCAATTTATACATTTAATTATCTTCATCTTTATTGTATTTGTTTTTATCAAACTCCATTACGATGAGTGATTCATTTTCACCCTCTCTTGTAAGTACTATTATTTCAATATTTTATAAAAAAAATGTTCAATGTTTTTTGGTTTTTGAGTTTCACTATGATGAAGCGCCAATTTATATTCATCATCCATATCATATAAGTCTCTCTACTTAAAGTATACAAAAACACTCCAACATCCATGTATTTAATCATCCACATGATACACCATATTCTATTGTTAATCCAAGATAAATGGATCATTCTCTACACACTCACTAGTATGGATCAAGAAAGAGAAGTTGAAAAAAGTAAAATGTAACAAATCTTTCATTATACCCCTATCAATGTTGACCCACTTTCATTTGAATAATACAACTAAAGATTTACTATAATAGTTTAATTCAATTATATCATTCAAATTTCCATTGTATCCCACCTATGAAAGTGTAAATACACCCCTATTTTGATTTTTCAAGTCTTATTCATGATGAATTGTGTGAAACATAAATCCATGAATACTGTAGGCATCAAATCACTTAGTCTTCCTTTGAGGACCTAGAGCCAAAAACATCAAATAATTTGATATTTTAGATCGATTCTCAACACTCATTATCTAGATAAGAATATATAAGTTGTTATTTTAACAAAGGAAAAATAAATACAAATCAATAATATGAATATGATTATATACTTACATGGTGGGAGAACCATTTTAAAATCTCATTATTAATAACTTTTGTTTATTCTAGCTCATTTCAAGCTCGGCCCCTTAATCTCCTATTTGTTTATAATCAAAATGATTCAATAAATGGATCTGAAATAATAATATTTAGTTTCACATGTCTATATTCTTGTAGAAACTCCAATTCTTCTAGTATAAAATTTTACCCCTTTCCAATTGGTCGTCCAATAGTTAGAAATAGTGATTACTAGTTTTCAGAATAAGAATTAGAAAAGATATCATCAACACATCCAACATGATTAAATCTAGTATCAATCATATCCAAATACCTAGAATAGAAGGTTAATCACTCTCCAACTATGTAACCTTCAAAAATAGAGCCTTCTGGTTGACCTTAATTCCCCACATATGATTTCAAATGACCTAGGCACCTAATGAAAAAAAGAAACATATTAAAAATATTTACACAATGGTTTGATAAAATTTAATTCACTAATGAAAATAAAAAAATATCAATTTACCACTCAATTGGATACATCAATCGATAGTGAACCAATCCACCAAGTTTAGATTCTTCAACCAAATGAATAGTAAAATGAATCATGAATGTGAATAATGAAGGGAGAAATAACATCTCTGAATGAAAAAGTTTAAAAACAATTATTTCTTGAAGTTTATCAAGATTAGTTGGATTTAGATTTTTTCCAAAAACATCTCTAAAAAGGGAACAAAACTCAATGATAACTACAGTTACTTTTTCAGGTAATGTATTACGCAATGCCAATGTAAATAACTTCTCCATCAAAATATGTAAGTCGTGACTTTTCAATCCATGTAAATTTCAATGTTTTAAGTCAACACGCCTTGATATGTTACTTGAATATCCATCTCAGACATTTAAATTATTTAAAGTTCAAAGGAATATGCATTTCTCATTATTTTAATTGTAAAAATATCCAAAGGATACTTTCCATTCTCATTTTCCCACAAACCATGATTTATATTCATTGACTTTAAATCCTTATGAGCATTATGGTGATCCTTTGATTTACCCTGCACATTAAGAAATTTAAAAATGACATTATCACATATGTTATTCTCAATATGTATTATGTCCAGATTATGACGTATCAAATTAAACTCCCAATAAGTAATTTTGAAAAATATACTCTTTTTCTTACATTTTTTTGTTCTAAATACTTCGGAAACTATACCTCATACCCTTCCCCCCTTCTTTAAACTAATTACATTTTATAAATTATTTAGTGACATTCATTAATTATCCCAAGATTTCTAAACTATATAACAACTTTAGTGTCTTTATTAATTCAATATCTCCATTTAGTCGTGTCATGTTAAACATGAATTTATGATAAACATCAAGAAATCGATGATGAAACAAAAAACACCATTTTTTCTATGAGTTTATCTTGGAGGTTCAAAATAAAAATTACAAAATGGATAAGACAAACCAGTATGAGTGTTCCAACTGACTAAATTTCATAGTCCAAAAAAGTTAGTAATTGTCCACATTAAAGTAGCATTCATTTTGAATAGTTTTCTCATTGAAGCATCATATTTTCCCACACCATCGTCCCATAATTCTCACAGTTATTTGATTAAAGGTTGAAGGTATGCATCAATGTCATTTTTAAGAATTTTATTTCTAGGAATAATCATTGAAATATTGAAAGAATTTTTCTTCATACACATCCATGGAGGCAGATTATAGGGTATCAAAACAACTTTCCAAATTCTATAATTAGAACTTAAATTACCAAAAAGGTTAAAACCATCAAAATCAAATACCAAATGCACATTCATAGGATCAAAAGAAAAATTTGGATATAATGAATCAAACATCTTCCATGATGTTAAATCATTTGGATGTCTCATCAATCCATTTTTCCTATCCTATTAATTCCACTTCATGTCATATGCAGTCATAGACAACATGAATAATCTTTGCAAGTGTGGTTTCATAGAAAATTAACGCAATACCTTTGCATGAGTTTTCTTCTTATGTTTCTTCCTAGGGTTGCATTTATTTATACTCTCATTTTTTTTCATTGAATTCAATATTCTTGTATGATATCTTATGAATTATTCTTTATTGGACTCTTCTTCCTAGTATGTCATGAAATTATTAGGGAATGCATATATTTCTATATAATCATGTCCAAGTTTTTTGATGAATTTATTCATCTCATAGAATGATGAAGGGATATTATATTCACTAAATGAATCATGTAGAAACTCTAAAGTCATGGAAATTGATTTTTCATCAATTTTATAGAGACACTTGATATGATACAACATAAGTAGAAAAGATAACGTCAAATACTTGGCACACCCTTTATACAGTTCTTGTTGTTCGTCTTCAACTAATTCATAAAACTCGTTTTTTGGTCATTAGAGTTCTAAGAAAGATTAACCTGCTCCGGATCAACTGAAGGTTCTATTGATCTATTAAAGTATTGAAAATTGTATCCTGTAAAACCAAATGCATAATTTATCAAATTTCAAACTAAATTCTCCTCTGGCGGGTCACTTTGTGTTTCGTTGACATGAATTTCATGATTTTTATTTTTCATACCGTTCAATTTACTATGAAACATCCAACATACATATCAAGAAGGAAACTATTTAAATATAATGCTTATATACTTCATTTCTATCCAACTATCACTTGAATTTACAATCAGTACACGGATATTTTATTCTATCATCCACTGATTAGTTTGAAATTTCATAATCTAAAAATTCTTCCAATCCCTTGGTATACTAAGGTGTGTTTCAAGATAAATTAATCCAAATTTTATCTATAGTTATTGGATTATAACTCTTTTCCCCATACATTAAAATATAAATATATAAATGTTTAATAAAAAAAGTACAATCTAAATTAAACATTACCCAACTTCATCATTGACAAGGGCATGGTATCGATTCAACGTAACACAAATTCAACATAAAAATGATTCAATGCACAATAAAATCATAAAAAACACTCAATTACATATATAATTATATAATTTAGTTAAAAACCTTATAAAATTAAATTAATCATACCTTCAATGATTTCAGGGGTCTCATTTATTGGAATAATGGGAAGAGAGGCCTTTGGGGGTCGTCATCGAGGAGAGGGAGGTCACTGTGAGGTCCTTGTTGGGGAAAGGGGGTCAGGGTCATGGGGATTATGGGAGACCATCATCAAGAGTAGGGGTTGGGGTTATCGCAGTCACCGGTAAGGGGGTCGGGGTCACGATGGTCCCTGGTAGGGGGTTCGTGATCACGACGGTAGCTGACAAGGGGGTTCAAGTTCAAAACAGTCACTAAAAGGGGGGTTGGGGTCTTGACAATCTCTTTTGGGAGCACATGGAGTTGGGGTCATAGCGGTCATCATCGGGAGTAGGGGGTTGGGTTTGAGGGTCGCCGAGGGGAGTGGGAGGGGTGGTTCATGGCCAAGGGGATTGGGGGGATTGAAATTAGGGTTTTTAAAAGGATTAGTGGTGGTTTAAATAAAACTAATGCTAAATTTTAAAATAAAAAATACAATGGCAGTTATATTTAATCGCTGCTATATTATACATTTTTTTAATATGATTTATTTTATGGCAGTTATTAGAACCACCGATAACAAACCACTTATAAGACCATTTTTTTATTGTTTGGGTGTGTTGAAATCCATTATTTATCCATTTATCTTAATTCTTATGATGGATATATGGTTACCTATCCACGTGGATTTCTGCACGTTGTTTCAGTCAGATGATGTGGGGCATCGGGTTGATGGTGCAGTAAGGGCCACACAAGCATCATCAGGTGGATAACTCAAAAGAGAGATGAGTGTGAAGAAACCTATAATCCAATTATCCCTCATACACCAATGTGGGTTTAAGGATTTATGATACATTGTGTTAGGATAGCACAGTGAAGCTCTTGATAGGGGGGAGGTGACATAACATCATTGACTAGCAGCGCGAGTTAGCTCTAGCAAGGGGGGTGGTGAGACATTTGACTGGTACTTGACATGAAATGTGCTAACTCTTGGGAATTCAAGACATCTTCTTCATGAGGGGATTAATCTAATCTAATGGGTAACTGGGTCATTTGGACCATGTAAGGGACTTCAGGCCCAATATTTCATAGGCCTGCGTGCCTTTGGGCCTATGGGTCATGTATTGGGTTCCCTCTCGACCCAGTCTGAAAGGGGTTTTCCTTTTTTTGTCTTAATAAATGATTGATTGAACCCCAACCCATTTAATAATAATATATAAATATGTGTGTGACAATAAACAAATATATATTTATGTGTATATTCTAATATATGTAAATAAATACATATATGTAAATATTTGTGCGTGTATGTAAGAAATATAAATGTGTACTTGTGTGTGTCAATGTGTGTGTGTAGATATGTATGTTTGTGTCAATATTGTGTAAATACATCATATATAAATGTATTTTTATAAATATTCTTTTATCATTAAATATAGTATATAAACATATTTACAATAAATATTTATAAATACATGATAAAAAAATTATATCTAAATATAAAATTATATGTAAATATGTAAAAATATATATGTAAATAAATATATATATATGTATAAAATATATATCTAAATATAAAATATATAGATATATTTTTAAAATGTATTTAAAAATTATTAAATAAATGTATATAATTATATGAATAAATATATAAATAAAATTAAATTATATATATATATAAATGAATATATATATCATAAAATATTAAACAAATCTTAACGGTGTTGTGGTAAACTTGTTAGGCCTTGAATACAGAGGTCAAGGGTTCAATTTTAGGCATGACCAAGGTTGAAGTGTGTGAAAAGCATTGATAAATGGGGAAGAAAACATTGATGGGGGAGGGGGGGAAGTCGAGCAAGGCTGCATGGTGGGTGCATGGGGTGAACATAGCTCTAAGGGGGGTGAGTTTTGATAAAATAGGTGGATTGAATGAAAAAAATTAAAAAATATTTTTTAAATTTTATCAGCACTAAATAAAAATCACTGATAAAGACCACCTTTATCAGTGATTTTGTTAACACGGATAAAGGTCGTAGGATTTTAAGGGTAGTTTCTCTATCAGAGATTTTTAGCATTAATAATGACCATTTATAACACTTTTAAAAGTCTGATCTTTAGTAGTGCCCCCATCTATCGCACCCTTCCTTGTCTCCTATCGGTGACTCCACCCCAACCCTATTTCCCCATAATATTTTTTTTAACTTTTTCATATTCTATACAATTATAATATCTTCTCTTGTTTTCTCAAATTATTCATAATAACTATGATAGATTTTTGTCTTCAGATTTTTTTTCAAGGATATCAATTTTCATTTTAAAATTTCATACATGAGGCTTTAAGTATTTCTTAATTTGTTTGTGTCTATGTTTCAATTTATATTACTTTTGACTTATTTTTTGAGCAATTAGAATGTATTCCAATAAATATGAACATAACATTCATTTATTGAACAATTTTATGTTTGTATCTTTGTTATTAAATTCCATTGTATTCTCTCAATATTGTTCTATTTAATGGTGGATGTAAGAAAGTTGGATTAACACTACAGGAAAACAGCCGTTTAGCGGCGGTTTTAAAAACTACCGCTAAACGTGTTTCGGGCCGCCATTTCACGGCGGTTTAAAAACCGCCGTGAAATGCCTTAAATTTTATTTATTTATTTATTTATTTTTAATTTATTTAAAAAATTTCGAGGATTATCAGCGGTTTTTTAAAAAACCGCCATGAAATAGTGGCGGTTTGGTTAAAACCGCTGCGAAATGAAAGGAAAAAAATAAAAAAACACAAGAAACCCCGAAATCACTAAAACGACCATAACTTTTGATCCGGGTGTCCATTGGAGTGCCACGACCAGTCAAATAGAAGATCATGAAGAGATATAGAGGCACGTATAATCAAAACCCTGAGACGGTCTAAGGTACGGAAGATATGAGAGTTATAAGAAAGTTGAAAAAGTTCTCCAACTTCAAACGATTATAACTTTCGCTCCGGGTGTCCGTTTGGGCTCTACCACATATCAAATTGAAGCCAGCAAAGAGAGATACACACTAGTTTGACACAAGAAAGCTTCTATTTTGTTTTTTGACCCCAAAAACCCCTCCAAAGGCCTCCGAAACCCCATTTCCTTCACTGGTGTCCCGTCGAACTTGTCTTCAAACGGACCTAACTTTCGATCCGCATGTCAGTTCGGACTCCTCCACCTTCCAGATTGTAGCTCGTTCCATGAGATTCAGTTTAAATGGTCGTGGTGCCCACATGCACTCCTGGATCATAAGTTATGGCCTTTTTATTGGGTATCGTGTTTGTTATGTTTTTCGATGCCTCGTTTCTAGCACCCGTTCCCCGTCATTTTTTTTAAATGGCCGTAACTTCCGATCCACCTGTCCATTTGGACTCTTTCACCTATCAGGTTGAAGATCATTTCAGGATCTTTGATTTGACAGGCCGCGGATCTGAAACGGACTCTCGGATCATAAGTTATCTCTGTTAATGTGAGTCAAATTTTTTTGTCACTTTATGACCGTTTTGACGGGTTTTAACGGTTGCTCCATTTATTACTGTTTATTTGAATTTCCATGACTTGTTATCTTTATCAATGATTTTTTGTGCGTTATTATGATGATTATGTTGAATTCTTAAGGGGTTTTTCAGAGTTGTCATGAGTTTTCATGCGTTCTCATTCTTTCTAACGCCTCATTCTTCATGCTTCTCCATCTGTTTTCATGCGTTTTCATGATTTTTCATCCCTTATCACGTCTTTTCATACTTTTTCATGTGTCTCATTTATTATTTATTATTTATTATTTTTAATATACTTTAATTTATTTATTATCTATTATTTGTTACTGGTTATATATTATATATTATTTATTATTTATATTTATTTATTTATTATTTATTATTTATTATTTATATTTATTTATTATTTATTATTTATTATTTATATTTATTTATTATTTTTTATTTTTTATCTATTATTTATTATTTATTTATTATTTATTATTTATTATTTACTATTTATTATTTACTATTTATTATTTATTATTTATATTTATTTATTATTTATTTTTTATTTTTTATATTTATTTATTTTTTATTTTTTATTATTTATTATTTATTATTTATTATTTATTATTTATTATTTATTATTTATTATTTATTAATTATTAATAATAATATTTTATTTATTATGTGTTATTTATTATGAAATGTTTTTTTATTTCGTATTTATTATTTATTATTATTTATTATTATTTATTATTATATATTATATATTATATATTATTTATTATTTATTATTTATTATTTATTATTTATTACTTATTGTTTATTGTTTATTATTTATTATTTATTATTTATTATTTATTATTTATTATTTATTATTTATTATTTATCGTTTATTATTATTTATTGTTTATTATTATTTAATATTTATTATTATTTATTATTTATTATTTATTTTTATTATTTATTCTTTATAATTATTTATTATTTATTGTTTATTATTATTTATTGTTTATTTTTTACTATTTATTATTATTATTATTTATTATTTATTATTTAATATTTATTATTTATTATTTGTTTATTAATATTTATTAATATTTATTATTATTTATTATTTATTGTTTATTGTTTATTGTTTACTTTTTATTGTTATTTATTTATTTATTATTTATTATTTATTATTTATTATTTATTATTTATTATTTATTATTTATTATTTATTATTTATTATTTATTATTTATTATTTATTATTATTTATTTATTATTATTTATTTATTATCATTTATTTATTATTTATTTATTTATTATTATTTATTTATTATTATTTATTATTATTTATTTATTATTATTTATTTATTATTATGAATTATTTATTATCTATTTTTTATTATTTACTATTTATTATTTAGTATTTATTATTTATTATTTATTATTTATTATTTATTATTTATTATTATTATTTATTATTATTTATTGTTTATTGTTTATTGTTTATTATTTATTATTTATTATTTATTATTTATTATTTATTATTTATTATTTATTATTTATTATATATTATTTATTATTTATTATTTATTATTTATTTATTGTTTATTATTTATTTATTATTATTTATTATTTATTTATAATTATTAATTATGTTTTATTTATTATTATTATCATATATTATATATTATTGAGTTTATATCTATTATTTATGTATTATTTGTTTTCTCAATTAATATATATAAATATATTAAATTCTGTTTATTAAACACATGACGAGCCTGCTGGAGTGGTAAAGTCTTTGGAAAATATGCAAGAGGTTAGGGGTTCAAATCTCACCAAACGCAGTATTTCTTTATATTGCATGGGCATGTGCATGTGCATGTCCATGGGATGTGCATGCATGGATAAATAAAATAAATACGAAATCAATAAAATAAATAAAATAAAATTAATAAATAAAATTAATAAATAAAATAAATAAATAAAATAAATAAATAAAATAAATAAAATAAATAAATAAAATAAATAAATAAATAAATAAAATAAATAAAATAAAATAAATAAAATAAAATAAATAAACCGCTGCGAAACGTAAAACCAAACCGCCGCTAAATGCCTTTTTTGCCGTAGTGTAACCATTTTGTATGAATACCAATCAAAGTTGTTATTTTTTGTATTTAAATGTGTTTGTTAGCCTCTCAACTTTTCACCCTCATTACTCAAAAATACAAGTGATGATATCTTCCCATTATTAAATAAAATTTATTCATTGTATTGATAAAAATATAGATTTAAATTTAAATATTAAATTTTGAAAAAGTTTGATTAAGAGATGATCTTGAATTTAATTTCAATAAAGGATCTAAATTAATCATAGTATTGAATTTTTTTTCTAATTATTATCTAGTTAATATTGATATTAATTTTTTCCCACTGTTTTCAATGATTTTATTCTATTTTTTTGGTTTTTTTCCACAAATTAAGTTGTTTTTCATTAAATATAAGTATTATTAGATTGTGTAAGGTTTTAAAAATGAAAATGATTTTAGGAAAATGTGTTGAATTTTTTAAATATAAAGTCAATATTTTATGGAATGGATCCCTAATATATTGTTTTTTTCTTTTTAATATTTAAATCTATGAATTTTTTGTTAGGTTTAAAGCATATGTGAAGACCATTTTCCATCCAAGGCATTAAATCCAATAGAGGAATAAATTTTGATGGTCTAATTTTCAATGGATCAAATAGAAATAGCGGAGTGACATATACAATGTTCTAAAGTCAAAAATTAATTCAGACTGGATGATCTAATGATAACAATCGAAAGGTAGCATCAGAAATTAACCATTCATCACTTCAGATAGAGGGAGTCTGGAAAATGAAAAGAACTTAAGAGATAGTAACTTTTGGGAAGGTAAGAGTAAAATGAGCCTATATTAGAGTAAAATCATGAGGGTTTCAAAAGTGAGCACTTTGTATTGAAATATGGAGTTAGGGAAGTGGAAGTTTATGACCGAAATAAGGTATTTTCATGGAGATTAGATCTGGTAGATTTATCCTGGAAAAGATAGAAAGGTGTTGGTGACCGGTTGAATCAGTTAGACTCTACTATTTTAGTAGGACATATCGCTTATATTATGCGTTCTCTCTAATATTTAAATCATCTTTTGAATCCTTGAATACAAATTAAAGTGATGTTACCATTGTGGATTAAGACTCAAAGATGAACCATATTAATTGTTTCTAGGACTGGAAATTAATTTTTTATTAAGATAGACCCCCTTTAAGGGGTAAGGGGGAACCCGACGGACTTAAAAGACATAAAATGACAACCAAGCCCCATAATATAAAGTACCAAGGAAAAAAAATTCAATTAAAGTATTCAAAGAAGCCCCCCTCCCCAATAACAAAAACATTAAGACCATCTTACACCATCTCATCACTTCTCAGCTAGTTGTACCGTGTAAGGATGCACGAGCCTGGTACCGATGGAAAACAACATACCCTCTTAAACATCCAATTCCGGATAGCCATGATTTGGTGAAAGCTATATGATATAAAACTCTTATGAAACCATCCCTTGAGGTGAAATGAATGCATTTTACCATAAACCATGGGTGGTAGAGCCACAAATCAAACAGACCAACACAAAAACCATTCCATGAATTCAAAAAATTATCCAACAGACTACATTGTAGAACCTTCACACAACCCGATTGCTCCTCCACCAAGAATACCTCATGATTTCAATGTCCCAGTTCACAAAAAATCACCCTAAACCAAGATCTCATTCACCAAGAAGCCATCATCGATCGCCAAAACCGAAGCCGGAACCCTACCGATAGGGCAGGACCACTCGACGACGTTGACACTACGCGCCACCAAAGCCACCGCACATCCAAAACCAATTAACATAGTCAAAAGATAAAAAAACCAAACCCAAATTGGGGAACTCTTGAGCACCAGATATCTCCATAAGAAGAACCTACCTCCAGCTAGAATATTAGATCACGCCGCCGCCTTCAAAACCTCACCTAGAGACCAGATCCTCCCACTACACCCACAGACGACACGAAATGCGATGGAAACCCCAAGACTGTAGAATATAGAACTCTCACACTAGATAAAAACCATGAAACCAAGTAAAAACCTATCCAACTCGAAGTTTAGGGCGAGAATAAGGCCAAAAAATGATGAGGTTCTCTGAGAATGTCTATCCCACATGATGCAACCACTGGATGAGTTTGTGCACTGCATTGTGGTGATTTAGATGTGTTGTCTTCCAAGTTTTTGACACCTTAACATGTGATCATTTCTAGTGATTTATTTTGGCCTTTTTAAATTTTGGTGGAAATCATCCGATGTATTGTCATAAGATAGTTGTGAGACCAATAAGTGGTATAAGATCTTTGGTTGGAGAGTTTCAGATGATTATAACCTCTTGAAGGTTATTCAAATATTGGTTCAGTAATATCATTTTTCATTTTTCCCTATAGGATAATTTTTTTATGTAGTACCTAATTCATCTTTTGAGTTTCATAATTTATCACGAGTTCATTAATTTATGGATAAATGAAGTTGAATGAGGTTAAGGTTCTGGTGGAGAAGTTTTACTAAACAAATTTTGGGTTTTGGAGAATTTAAATGGAGTATTTTCTAATGCAAAATGACCTTGATCTTCCATTGATGGGTACCAATCTAGAAGTGATGAAGAAGGAAAAAGGGGAGAGGTTGGATAATAAAACACTAAGGTTGATGTAGATGTAGTTATCCTAGAACATTTCTTATAACTTATGAAAAGTAATAATTGTTTCAAAACTTATAATGATTCTCACTAACATGTATGATAAGCCAATAATAGTGAAAAAGGTGTTCCTTTTGCAAAGGTTGTTCGACATGAAGATATTTGATGGTAAAATATTGATAGAGAAAACTAATATCATCAGAAGTTGAGAAGTACAACTTGGTGTTTTTAGATGTCAGGGACTTGATCTTGAATGAATGACTTTGTCATAAGGATATCCATACATCTTTTAGAAACTCATATAGTGTATAAGGAAGGGGTCTATTCACAATATGAATGAGTCACAAGAAGGGTAAAGGAAGAAGAATCCAAAGTAAGAGAAACTCAGTGGAAGGCGGTGTAGTGTGTTGGAATTATAGGATGAAAGGCCACCAAGAGAAATACTACAATGAGCAGAGAGTGAATCCCATAAGGTATTCTTCTGAAAGTGGATTTGTGAATAATGCATCGGAAGATAAGAGTGATCTACTACTAAGTGACCCCATATCACCAGAGTCCTATAGACATTGGAGCTTCATTTCAGAGAACATCTTATAGGGGCATATGAATAACTATACTTCCAAAATATATGACAAGGTTCATCTTATAGATGATCAAACTCTCAAGATTTTGGGAATGGGTGATGATTTCGTTCGAACATGGAATGAATGTTTTCTTGAGTTGCAAGTCCTGCAACACATCCCAGGATTAAGGAAGAAATTAAATTACATTGTATAGTTATATGATGTAGGTTTCTATAAAACATTCATGGATAAAGCATAGAAAATATCACATGGTTCCATAGCCATGAATAAAGGAGTGAAAGATGGAACGTTGTACCACATGGGAATTTCGAAAGGTATGATGCATTCCAGAGAAGTGACTTCCACAAAGTTATAAAATTACCATCTAGGTTTCTTGAGTGATAAGGTTATGAATGTAATTATAGTTAACCTATCCTTTTTATATAATATTACATGATTTTAAACATAATTAACTATCAAATTACAAGCCATAGATCATAAATTCTAGTGTCTTTGGAAGACTAGGTACATAAAACTGAAAACATGGACTAAATAAAAAATTTCTTTATTTATAATTAATTATGAGATCCTAAATTCCTTTGATCCCTTAGATATTCATAGTATTAACTAGGGATATCATGAACAATTGGGTGAGCTAAAAATCCTAGTAAGGGAATAAACATAACAATTAAGTATAACACATGGGTTAGTAGGAATAATAAGACGACATAAAAGGAATGGATATACATAAGGAAGAATAACATATGTAATCATGGCATCATAGGATATGTGGAAACAATATAAAACATGACATAATCATGAGTCAAGTATTATTTCACATGAAGGAGAATGATTCAAGGTTAACCACCAAGATCGTTGCACATGGAGCACGAGTCAAGGCTAACCACCAATACTGTTGCACATGACGTCTCAGGAGACTAAAAATTACCCATATGGGAGAACCATCATAACATTTTCATGAATATGTGTGTCACATAAAGAATCATACATAAGGAATCAAACATAAACATAAGGGTTACCCATGGTAAGAATTGGGTATCATAATCTTGTCAAAAAGGAATAACATAAGGAAATATCACAGTGGGGTACATGAAAGAAAGGATTTAAATAATACATAGACATTCATAAGGGAAAATATGTGTGGATCATGATAAGTGATTTCAAATAGAAGTGATAACATGTAAAAAGAGTATGTAAGAAACTTTATAATTAAAACATTTTAGTGCGGTTTAAGGTAAATATTAAAGAGAATTTAAAGAAAAAAATATAATAATATTTTATATAAAACCAGATGTGACCCAAGAAGGTTTTCATAATAAAATGATTGATTTTAGAAAAATAATTTTGGATAAAAATAGATTATATAGTGCACTTGAAAATGGGTAAGAATTTAGGAAGTGCTGTTAATTTGGGATTTCTTATAAAAAAGAATCGAGTAGGGAACCTTTTAAAAACATGTATATCCTAGAAAAATAAGGATGAAAAGATCTTGATACATGATTTTAGAAAATATACATGGAACTTAGAATATTTAAATAAAAATAAAATAGAATTTCATTTGGGTAAAAAGAGATAAATAATTACCTGAAGGAATAATGGAGGTTCGAGTAGATCCATTACCTTAAGTCCGAAGGTGTTCTTCACTTGATCTTAATGTTTTGGGTAATATAATTAGATTAATTAATTAATAATTATATAACCCTTTATACATTTATTTTATTTATTATAACTTTATTAAGTTCATTTATAGATTTTTTATGGGTTAAGAGGTTTAATTTCATCATTTGGGAGCGTTGGTTTCCTTGATTTTCATGTTTGGTTTACTTTTATACATGTACGAAAGGTCATGTAAAGTGGGGGGTAATTATCCATAATTGATCTTATATGTTATTAGTGATATTATAGAGGTTTAATTTGTCTTATTTATTATTTTTTTATGACATGGGATGAATCCTTAGATAAATAGTTAATGATAATCATTTGGGTTTTTTTGGTGGGTTTCAATCACAACAAACTCATTTTGTTTTATAAATTAATATCAGGTGTAATAAATGATTTTAGAACATTAAATAAGATATAATATATATATTATAATTTGTTTCAGCCATAAAAATGGTTTCATGACTAGATTGGATGATGGTAATAGAAATTGAAAACTTCGTCCTCCTTTAATGTGATAAATTAACACATCACGATTGATGTTTTCATTTTTAGTATAAAAGAAGGGGTAAAGTGGATGATGATGAATTATTACATTAGAATAATAAAATTACAGTATATGTAAGTTATTGTATTTATCATACTATTTATATGATTAGGGTTGAGGAGAGAAAAATAAAATAAAGGAACTTGAAAAGAAATTAAAAGAAAAGGAAAAGGGTTTTACCTCTTGATTCCTTCTTCTTATGAACCTCCTTAGGAGATTGGTTTTGGATTTTTGTTAAGAAAAAAATCTCTTAGATGTGGGTGGGGGGTGACTAGGAATATATTTAAGTATAATTTGGATAAGTCTCAAGTCTTGAGAGGTGTGAGGAGAAGAGGTGGTGAGAGGTGGTATTTATATCAGAGGATATGGGCGTTGTTTCATTATTTTAATCATTAGTTTATTATTTTTGGATCAAGAATATAAATAGTTTGAGAATTATCAAAAAAAAAAATATTAAAATAATAATGGGGAGTTCTAGATTATGGTTCTAACATTAGTGATGACTCAAGTAATAGTGTATTTAACTTGTAATGTATAAATACTGTAAATTACCATATTTCACTATTCACAAAAATTCAAGTATCTTAGAAAAATCCCAAAAATTCACCCAAACCATTTTTTGATGTGTAGAATTAAAAAATGAACTCTATTTTATAAAATTAATTTATAAATATTAGAAATTTAATTTTTTAATAAAAATAATAATTTACTCGAAAAATAAATATTTTGAAATTATAACTAATTTTATAACACTTTGATAAATTAACTAAGGTCACATAAAATTATCTTATAATCATAAGACATAAAAATATTAATTTATGAGTAAATTTTATGAAAATAAAATTTCTTTTAAATTATTAAATTAATCATAAAATTGTAATTAAATATTTTTGACTTACAAAAATACAAACAATTAATTAATTATTTTTAAAATGTTTATTTAATTATACTATAATATAATTATATCATATTTTCACTTATAATATAGATAAATTTTATTTATAATTTCATTGGTGATGTTACTATTCAATTGTTTGCTTTACTATTCATAAGGGTCATATTATTATTCCAAATTTCAAGTTACTATTTCATTGATATAGGTTTCTTAACTTCTAGAAATACCTTTTATTTCATTCATTAATCATTTATAAAGATTTTTATTGTGTTATTAATGTGATTTTATGTGATTATACTATATGTAATATTTATAAGAAAGGAATTTCCATTGATAGAATTTAGGGTTGTTACATTCTTTCCCCTTATGAAATTTCTCCCTCAAAATTTTGTTTTACATTATAAGTTGAAAACAGGTGTGGATAATTTTACTTCATCACTTCCTATGGTTCCCATGTTGCCTCTTCATACTGATTATTCCACCACAATACTTTGAATATGTGAGTAGTCTTGTTTTTTAGAACTTTATCTCTACGATCCAAGATCTTCACCGACTACTCATCATAATAAAGATCATTCTCCAAGTATACTACCTCTAAAGTCAGTACATGTGAGGGATCTGGTATATACTTCCTTAACTAGGATATGTGGAATACATCATGTACTTTAGACATGGTAGGTGGAAGTTCTTGTTGATAGGCCACAACTCTGACACAATCAAGAATCTCTAAGGGGATGGTGTACTTGGGAATTTTCTTTCCTTTGTTCCCAAATATCACGATCTTATTCCATGGAGATATTCATAGAAATACCATATCTCCAACTTTAAACTCAAGGTCTCATTGATGATTGTTTTCATAACTCTTTCATCAACTTTGGGCTACCTTGATATGTTGCGGGATGGTTTTTACCTTTTCCACCATTTTTTTTACTATTTTAGGTCCTATCATCTTATGCTCACTGATTTCATCCTAGAATGTCGGTGTTCTGTACCTTTTCCCACAAAGGGCTTCATATGAAACCATTCAGATGCTCTATTGGAAACTATTTTTGTTAGAGAACTCAACTAGAGGTAGATGTTACTTCCATCCTCCTTTAAAGTTCATAGAAAACGCTCTCAATATGTCTTCTAGTGTCTAAATAGTTCACTCATATTAGAAATCATTTTGAGGATGATAGGCCGTAATGAAGTTAATCTTAGTGCTTAGATCATGTTAGAGACTTTTACAGAACTTTGAGGTGAATCTCAGATCTTGATCAGATACAATCGATAGTGGTACTCCGTGCAGCCTTACCAACCCTTTGATATATATTCGTGCAGGTTGAACCAATGAGAATTCTTCTCAAATTGTAATAAATTGATCTATCTCTGCAAGTTGATCCATAATAACCCATATAAAATTATTCCTTTTGGATGTCTTTGGATGTCCAGTGAAAATGTCTATGATGATGTTTTCCCATTTCCATGTTTGTATGGGTAATGGTTTCATAAATCCTTTATAATTTTTCCTTTTAGCCTTCACTTGATGACATACAAGGCACTTTGATGTATATTCAACAATATCCTTCTATATATCATCACACCAATAGTTCTCTCAGATATCTTGATACATCTTTGTACTCCCTAGGTGAATAGTGAATGTTAAACTATGTGACTCATTCAGAAGATCATTATTTACCTATGGATTAGATGGTACAAATAATCATGACCCAAATCTTATGACTCCATCCTTATCAATATTTAACTCATAGGATTTCTCATTTCTGATATATTACACCCTTTTCTGAATTTTCACATCATTTCTTTAAGCATCCTTTATTTTCTCCAAGAGGGATGGTTGAGAAATCATTTGGGAAAGGATTAATGATGTACCTCCTTTAACGATTCCCATGTCCATCCTTTGTAAGTCTAATAAGATTGTATCCTTCTCAATTCTCATCATTGATAAATAGATAGGATCCATTATACTTAGAGCATCTGCCACCTAATTTTCCTTACCAGGATGGTAGCAGATTGAGCAGTCATAATCCTTGATGAGCAATAACCATCTTTGCTAGCACATATTAAGATCCTTCTATGTTAATATATATTTGAGACTCCTGTGATCAGTATATATCTCATACTTCTCCCCATAGAGATAATACCGCCAGATTTTCAATGCGAAGATCACAACCGCCAAATCTAGATCTTGCATAGGATAGTTTTTTCTAATGAATTTTAAACTGCCTTGAGGTGTAGGCAATCAATTTTTCATATTGCATCAGTAAACATCCTAAGACTTTATTTTAAGAATCATTGTATACCACAGAGTTCTCCACTTGTCAGGAGTGTGAGTACCAACATAGTGATAAGCCTCTTTTTGAGATCTTTAAAGCTTTCCTCACATTCTCAAGTCCAAAAAAACTTCACTCCCTTTCATATCAGCTTGGTTATGGGGTTTTAAAATCATAACAAGTTATTCAAAAATAATTAGTAATACCCAGTTAGGCTAAGGAAACTACAGATCTCTGTTACAGATGTTGGCATGGTATACTCTTCGATTGCCTTTGTTTTAGAAGGGTCCACAAATATTCCTTTGTTGGTGATGACATACCCCAAGAGTGCTACTTCCTACATCCATAACTCAGATTTACTATACTTTTCATAAAGGTTATCTCTTTGAAAATTATTTAGCACAATATTTAAATTCTCCTCATGTTCCTCCTTACTCTTGAAGTATATCATAATATCATCGATAATGACTACCAAAAAAATTCAAGGTAATCTTTAAAGAATATATTAATTAAATACATGATTTTTTTTGGAGAAATAGCGAGTCTGAAGGGAATCACTATGAACTCATAGTGTTCAAATCTTGTTCAAAAGGATATCTTGGGAATATCTTCATTCCTCACCTTTAATTGATGATATCTCGACTGAAGGTCCACCTTAGAAATATAACTAGCCCCACACAACTAATCAAACAAGTCATCTATATATGGTAGGGGATACTTATTCTTTATTGTGATTTTATTGATCTAATGATAATTAATAAATAGGATCATTGATCCTTCCATATTCTTGACAAAGAGGACTAGTGCACCCCTTGGTGAAGCACTAGGTCATATAAAACCTTTGTCTAGATTTTCCTATAACCACTTCTTAAGCTCTTCCAGCTCTATGGTATCCATTCTGTAAGGTGTCTTTGATATAGGTAGAGATCTATGAATAAGTTCAATTGTGAACTAAACCTATCAGTTAGGAGGAATACTAGGAAAATATTTTTGGAATACATTAGTTTAGTCCCTTACAATGAGAATGTCTTTAAGTATGATTATCTTTTTTGTCTCAATCATTTTAGCTAGATATGATTTCTCCTAAGGTAGAAATATCCATAATTGAGATAATGATTCTAAAGGAGATTCATCCCCCCTTACACTTATATATAATTGGAGGATTCTTCATGATGTGAAGAGTGATCTCCCTTTCCTGGCAGTTGATGTTTGCTTTGTGAAGGAGTTATATACTTTGTATGCAATAATTACCCCATTTTTCCCATATATAACTCAACCTCTCTATTTTGAGGTGGTTCTTTAATAGTTCCACTAAACTTTAAAGATATTAAAGAATGCATAGTAACAGAATCAAATAGTCACCACATCGTTTTCTGAATCCACCTTAGAAGTAGTGATAAAATATTCCATTTCTTATTACCATGGAGGTTTATGTTTATTTCATCCAACAACCTTGGGATTAGGGAATTGTTTTGAAAAATTCCTATGTTCTTTGCAATTGAAACACTACACTATAAGATGAGTGTTGATTTGAACATTCATTTATTCTTTCACAATAGTGAAATTATTTGTGTACCTTCAGCAGTTATTATCCAGATTCCCCATTATTCCACATTTGAATCATTTCTTAGTTCCCTTTAGATAGTTCCTATTAGAACCAAAATGGGCCTAGATAACCTAAGAGGGGGTGAATTGTGGTATGGATATTCTTTTCAAAATTATCCCTTCACTGGATCTTAACCTCTTTATTATAAGGGTCACTTTGTTTTCACTTTTGTTTTACTATTGATCTTATTCTTTTCTTCTTTATATTATGAGGATGCTTTGAATGCAATGCAGGAAACCAAGAAAATAGACACATAGATTTTTACTTGGTTCAACCTCAATGGGCTACATCCAAGGAGAATAAAATGACAATGTGCCGATGTACCAAATCTACTAAAGCTCACTTCTAATTTACAATGTTTCAGCTAGATCACTTCTATACCTAGTCTCACTACCTTTACAATGTTTAGGGTTAGCTCACTACTTTCCCAAGGGTCACTCCCTATCTCTCTCTCACTAGCTCACTACTGGTAGAAAGGATAACCTTCTTCCTCTTCCTTCACTCACTGCTCTCGAAAGGATCCACTCATAGTTTATAGACATGTAGGTATCTTCATTATCAATAATGAAATCCACATCTTTAACTATTGATAGATGCTCTGTTGATGTCCAAATTTCACTCACAGATGAATCTCACTTTGCACCAGGTGTACCGAGCAACTCCAATTTTTACACGTATCCTTCAATGGGAATTGTGTGTAATTACATGCTTTTACAAGAAATACACTTTTTGTGCAACACCTATTTCATGTGAAACCAATTATTTTACATGCAACAACCTTATTTTAGGAACATCCTTGGATTTATGTACATACACTTCTTTTATGCACAACCTTTTCTTTACGCACAAAACACCTCTTTTACGTGCAATAGTTATCTTTTACATGCAAGATTTTCTTTATGCGCAAACACATCTTTTACGCACAAACTTGTCATTTATGCACAACTCCCTTGCATACTCTAATTTTTTTCACCAGAGCTTGGATACTATCTAAGTATTGAGCTGCATTGAATGAGGGGGTCACCTCATATTTATTGGAAAACTCAACCCTGTGTGGAAAACCCTCCTTGAGAACGTATTTCTCTTCGAGCGTAGAAAACACATCTTCCGCACAACATTGTATTTCGCACACTGCTCCAATATTTCACGCACCTCATGCCTTTTCCATTTTTTTAGCTTCTAATCTAGAAAAACCTCTTGTGAAAAAAACTACATTACTCTATTTTGTGCACCTTCATTTTACAAAAACACATCTCTCTATTTGCTGATTTTTAGGACCAAAAATTTGGAAAACACTGGAAAATGGTGCCACCTTGAATCTGCTCTTTTTGTACCGCCTCAAGATTATACATTCCTTTGTCGAGGTTCTTCTATCAATCATGGATTGTCAAAACATCCATTGAACCCCAAAAATAACTATGGGTTCCCCTTTTGTCAGCAAACTGAACTTAGAAACCCACCTTGTCAACAAAAAAACAACGAGGCCCGGACACCTATGGGTGGGAAAAATGAGGCGTAACCTAATTGCTGATGGATCACTGTGACAGACCTTTTCTACTGGGTTCTAACCCTCTGGGATGCTCTTCCATCTCGGCTAGAAATGCCTCCTTCCCCGGATGGGGAGCTGCCTTCGGGTGCTACTCCTTCGTGGGGGAGGGGGTTTCTCTGTGTAGAGGGTTCGAAAATGCCACACTGTGTAATTCCCTTCTGAAAAGGAAAAAAACACAACCAACCTAAAAATGATTCAATGATGCCTTGAGGGATTTTTTCTCAACAGTTCTCAGAATTATTCTTCCCACAATTTTGACATGTGGTATATTCAATATTCTTTCAATCATGTGATTTATTTTCTAATCCACCCATATTAGACTCTATTTTATGCTTTTTTTTTCATCATACCCATGAGACCATTGAGATTATTTTATATCCATTTCAACCTTGAGGACACAACATACAATCTCCTAATAACTGTCAAAGTCTCAAATAACAATTCTTTTTATAGACTTGGCTTCAATCCTCTAAATAAGCAATCCACCTTTCTTCCAGTGTTCATGAAAAATCCGGAGACCTATCTTTATATCCTTGTAAATTTTTCTATATAATCCCTGATAGAATCATCTTCCTTCTACATAAGTCCGAGGAACTCTCTTTCCATCTTGAGACATAGGGTTTGGTAAAAATATTTATTAAAAAACATTTTTTTGAATTCATCCCAATTCATGGAATCAATTTCCTCCTTGGACTTCATATTTTTTATCAATTTCCACCACTGATCAGCTTCCCTATCAAAACGATAGACCACTGACACAACTTTATCTTCTTCTGAGCACTGGAGGATAGTGAATGTATTTTCAATAGAGTTAATACACTATTCCACAAGGAAGGGATAAGAAGATCCACTAAACATGGGAGTCTTGACACATGAAGGATTCGATGAAAACTTTCTATTTCCTTGGAGAAGGAGGGTGTTTCACCTGATTCAAGTTATTATTCATAACTTGAGCCAACTGAGAAAGTACTATCATAAAGTTTGGTGAACCCATTACCATAATATTTGGAATATCATTAGGTAAATCATCACATTTCCTATCACATTGATTTTTGGAACATGTTTTTCTATTTCCTATCATTAACTAAGAAAAACAAAGTGTAATTAGGGGGTTTTAATACTTAGATAATAAGCGTGTAAAAATAAACTTTGAAGATAAAGTTTTAAAAGAAATGGATACCCTAACTTGTGATTCCTAGGTTTCAATATAGGTTATCTAAGGTTTATTTCCTAACATATACTCTTATGGGATCCCCCCCCCCCTTAATAATGATTCATGATGAGCTTATGAATTTACCAAATCATACCCCCCTAGAGTGTCAAAATAGGTGTGTATTAAGGATCGTTTTCATGTATTAGGTTACACCGAGTTAGGCTTGGAACACCTTTTTGGAGTTATTACTCCTAGGTACATCTGTTCTAGAACCACTTCCACTTTTAGTATCCAGATAAGGTTGTATTTTCTTGATAAACCACATACTCTATACTAACCAAAATTTAGGGATGTTTTCTTAGACTTAGTCTTATCCCTAAGCTTCTTACTAAAGTTATCTATTCCTAATCTCCAAAAAAACTATACCTTCCTTTGATACAAAATATAGTGACCCTATACTTTTCACATAATATTATATGATTTTAAACATAATTAACTATCAAATTACAATCCAAATATCATAAAGTCTAGTGTCTTTGGAAGACTAGGTACATAAAACTAAAAACATGAGACTAAATAAAACATTTTTTTGTTTATCATCCATTATGATCACCTAACTTACTTTGATAACTTACATATATATAAAATAACCTAGGTATAACATGAACAAAGAGATTAGTTAAAAAACCCTGTAAGGGAATAAACATAAGAATAAAGCATAGAATATGGGTTAGTATGCATAATAAGATGACATAAAAGGCATGGATATACATAAGTAAGAATAAAATATATAATCATGGCTTCATAGGAGATGTGGAAATAACATAAAATATAAAATAATATATATTCAAGGCTCATTATACATGAAGGATCATGATTCAAGTTTAACCACTAAGACCGTTGCACATAGAGCATGAGTCAAGGCTAACCACCAAGACTGTTTCACATGATGTCTCATGAGAATAAGAACTACCCAATGAATTAGAGTGATATATGGGTGATACCATCATAATATTTTCATGAATATGTGAGCCACATGAATAATCATACATAAATAATCAAACAAAAACATAAGTTTTACCCATGGTAAGAATTGGGTATCAGAATATTATCAAAAAGGCATAACATAAGGGAATATCACAATAGTGTATATAAAAGAAAGTATTTAAATCATACATGGACATTAATAAGGAAAAATAAGAATATATCATGATAAGTTATTTTAAAGTAAAGTGATAACATGTAAAAATATTATTTAAGAAACTTTAGAATTAAAACATTTTAGTGCGGTTTAAGGTAAATATTAAAGACCATTTAAAGAAAAAAATGGCATAAAATTTTATATAAAAATAGAAGTGAAAAAGAAATTTTTCATAATAAAATGAATTATTTTATAAAAATAATGGTTTATCAAAACATATTATATAATTCACTTGAAAATGGGTAAGAATTCAGGAAGTTCCCTTAATTAGGGCTTTTTATTAGGAAGAACAGAGTAGGGAACATTTTAAAAACAAGTATATACCTGAAAAAGAAGGATGAATAGATATTGATAAATGAGTATGGAACATATATATATCATTTATAATATGTACATAAAAGTAAAAGTTAATTTTATTTGGGTAAAAAGAGAGAAAGAATAACCCAAAAGAATAATGGAGGTTCAGGCAGAATCCCTTGCCTTAAGTCCGAAGGTGTTCTTCACTTGATTTTAATGTCCTATATAATCAAATTAGATTCATTAATTAATAATTATATTACCCTTTATACATGTATTTGATTTATCATAACTTTATTAAGTTTATTTATGGCCTTTTTATGGGTTAAGAGGTTCAATTTCATCATTTGGGAGTGTTGGTTTCCTTGGTTTTCATGATCAGTTTACTTGTATACATGTACGAAAGGTCATGTAATGTGGGGGGTAATTATCCAGATTTTAACTTATATGTTATTAATGATATTAAATAGGTTAAATTGGTTTTATATATCATTTTGTTTTATAGAAAGAGGATGAATCATTAGATAAATAGTTAATGATAATTGTTTGGGTTTATTTTGGCGGGTTTCGACCACAATGAACTCATTTTTTTATAAATTAATAACATGTGAAAAAAATGATTCTAGAAAATTAAATAAGATATAATACATATATTATATTCTGTTTCAACCATATAAATTTTTTCATGACCATCCTTGAAGACAGTAATGGAAATTGAAAACTTTGTCGTCCATTAATGTGATAAATTAACACATCACGATTGATGTTTTAATTTTTAGTATAAAAGGAGGGGGAAAGAGAAATGATGATTAATTATTCAATTAGAACAATAAAATTAAAATATATGTAAGTTATTGGAGTTATCATACCATTTGGATGATGAGAGTTGAGGATAGAAAAGTAAAAGAAAGGAACTTGAAAAGAAATTAAAAGAAAACTAAGAGGGTTTTACCTCTTGATTCCTTCTTATTGAGAACCTCCTTAGGGGATTAGTTTCAGTATTTTGTTAATAAAAAAAGATCCTCGATGTGGAAGAGGGTATTGGGAAGATATTTGAGCAGAATCTTGACAAGTCTCAAGGCTTGAGAGGTGTGAGGAGAAGTGGTGGGGATGGGTGGAATTTATAGTTGATGAGAGGGGTGTTTTTCATTATTTTAATCATTAGTTTATTAATTTAGCTCAAGACCAAGAATATTTTGAGAATTATCATAAAAAATAATAAAATAATGAAGTTTCATTCTAGATTATAGTTCTTACATCAGATATGACTCAAGTAATAGTGTATTTAACTTTTAATGTATAAATATTGTAAATTATTGTATTTCACTATTCCCCAAAAATTCAAGTATTTTAGAAAAATCCCAAAAAAAATAACCCTAACCATTTTTTGAGGTGTAGAAATAAAAAATAATTTTTTATATATGAGAAATTTAATTTTTAATTAAAATTATAATTTACTCAAAAAATACAGATTTTAAAATTATAACCGATTTTATAGCACTTTGAAAAATTAACTAAGGTCACATAAAATTATATTATAATAATAAGACATAAAAATATTAATTTATGAATACATTTTATGAAAATAAATTTTCTTTTAAATTATTAAATTAATCATAAAATTTTAATTAAATATTTATGACTTACAAAAATACCAACATTTAATTAATAATTTTTAAAATATTTATTTACTTATACTATGATATAATTATATCATATTTTCACTTATAAGATAGATAAATTTTATTTATACTTTGATTTGTGATATTACTATTCAATTGTCTAGTTTACTATTCATAAGAGTCACATTACTATTCCAAAGGTCAATTTTCTATTTCATTGGTATAGGTTCCTTAATATCTAGAAATACTTTTTATTTCATTCATTAATCATTTATAAAGTTTGTATTCTATTTTTAATGTGATTTTATGTGATTATACTATATGACATAATTATAAAGATAGAATTTCCATTGATAGAATTCAGGATCATTACAGTAATAACACAACCTCATCCATTAGCTTGGAGAAAGCCAAGACGTCACTGACCTTGGATGAAATTTCCCAAACACTAAAGGTTGTAAACAAATGAAGAGGGTTTGAAAATAAATAGGGGTACCTTTTACCTTTTTTACACACCCCCAGACGCACAAATATAACCATAAAATATACAAAACCAAAGACAACTACATAAATGATGCCTGAGGAAAACCAACAACTAAAAATCTAACAAAAAAACAATCATAGTAAGAATATAAATAACAATCTAGAACAACTAATACTCCAAAATAAAGCAAGACTCAAGAACCAAGGTGGCATCCCTTTAAATTCCCTGAAAATGACCAACTCCCAAGCGCCATCTCCAATATCCATGACTGTTACATCAAGAATCACCACTAGTAAAATATGAAATATTATCTTTTCTTGTATTATGGAACACCAAAGTGTATATGTATAGGGTGAGTAATCATACCTAGTAGACAAAACTCCAAGACTTGCCATAGATTCTACTAAAAGAATATTAGTTTATGTCACAAACCAAATTTGTTCGCCATTAAAAAAGACTCCTAACTCAGTCTGTGGAAAGTCTTGAAGGGTGTTCCCTATCCCCATGGGCTAGCACAAGTTCCCAGGTATCATAAATATTGGTTTGGGAATGATTTAACCAAGTATGGATACATAAAACAACAAAAAACAATCAAGAAATCGAATATGAAAATTCATGCCAAACACACCTTAAATGAAATTCATAACTAAATAAATGGGTCTAAACATTACAAAATAGGTCTAAATATACATAAAAGTAACATAAAAACAGCCCAAGGAACACCACATGATAAGGGGTCATCACCCACGAGCCTTCTCCACAACATCGCACCATGAAGGAAACTAACACCCGAACCACCACCACCCAAGGCCTTGCCTTTACCTTTGTCAAACATGATCAAGTATACTTACAAACAAGGGTTTAAGTAGGGTGTAATCCTAATCTCAATAGGATACCACCCAAAAGACTCTATATGGTAAGCATTACAGGATAAAAATCATGAAAGTTTTAATAAACAAGAAATGGTGGAAATAATTTCTAAAGAATGAAACTTTTAAAAGTAAATAGTTTTCAAATATTATTTCAAAGGATGAACACATTTCAATAAAACATGTAATCTATTGAATTTTCCAACCAAATTCACCACAATACAATGATAAATACAAAAGAGTCAATGAGCACTAATCTTGGGAACATCCTTAGGAACTAGTTAATTTTGGGCCCCATGTACCTCGTATATCGGTGTAAAGTAACCATAACAATATATGTTCTCATGCACGATCCACTAGTAAGGAACATTCCTATAACCTAGTGGTCCCCTATAATCCCTATTATAGGTTTGTTATTGTTGTCAGTGTCCAACTTTCTAAGTGAAACAGGCACAAAACCACTCTGGATCACTAGAATACTAGTTCACATCCGCCCACCTAGATACTCGGGTTTCCCCCTTTATTATAAAACAATTTCCACATGTTACCAAATGAAATTTGTATATAAAAGCACCATTTCTGGTCATACACACTCAAAACAATATCTACACATGCTTTTCACCATTTATATAACTCAATAAACGATTTAGAATTTCCATAAAACATTTTCAATGAATATAACCAAACATTGAACTTAAAATCAATATAAAATCCCTATTTGAAAACCTAATGCACCCCAATATTACCCCAAACTAGAATTGGTAGCAGAAAAACATTTTAATAATACCCTCCTATGAATTATAAAATAGCCCCAAATGGCACAACATGGATTGCACATTTAAAACACCCATTTTCACAAAAAAATGGAACTTAAAAATCAATTGCTTAACAAATTCCACTAAAAATAATTTTCACAGCAAGAACAATGATGTATGAGTAGGATAAAAATATAAATCAAACAAGTCTAACTCATCTAGTAGTGCTTACGCATGTAATCACCTGCCAAGTGTGTAAAAAACATAAAATCCTTGTGCGAAAGTTCAACCACACCACCGCCACACCACAAGAGAGTTAAAAAAACCTAAAACCAAAATATTAGACCAAGAACCCCAAGATAAAACCCTAGGTTCAAAGCCCTACTTTATGGACATTAGGAACTTCAAGAAAAATGGAAGAAACCCTAAGAAAATGGAAGGAGGAAGGAAACCTAATTACTTGAGAGATCTTGAATAAATTTCCCCAAATACACCAATAGGTGAATATCCAAGCATCCAAAACTGATAGGGAGGTTCAAACAAGGCTTAGTAGGTCATGTGGGTACTGAAATGGGGGGAAAAGAGTAAAAATTGAATGATTTATGAAAGATACAAATTACCATCTCAAATCTAGATGATTTGAGAAACCCTGAGTAATTTCTCCCTAATCCACAATGAATATGAGCTCCAAAGAGGAAAAATGGAATATGGTGTCACTCCTAGGTCTTTTGGTCTTGAGTGGGAGGTTTAATCACTGAAAAAGATAAAAAATGAATGAGATATGAAAGAAATATTTTTTTAAATGGGAAATGGGGTCATGGGTTGGCCCAATGTCTGAATAAATCAGCCAAACCCACCATGATAACGAGTTCCTAAGGGGTCCAAATGGATATAGTATTTTTAATAGGTCAGGGTAGACCAAGTGGAAAGTATAATGGGTAAAAATTGTTAAAAAATGAAGGAGTTATAAAAGAAACAAATTTTGTTTTTAAATCTAGAAATGGGCTCACGGTTTGGCCCAAATCATGATGAAAACATCCATTTCTCCAAAAACACATGGGAAACCCCCACAAAAAAAATAGAAATTAAATTAAAAATAACTTTAATAGAATTCATGTGTGTGACAATTCTCTCCACCATAAAAACTTTCCACCCTCATAAATTCAACTTAAAACTTGACCAGATAAGAGAAACGGAAACTGCTCTTTGACCCAAGACTTCTGCTCCCATGTATCATGCTCATTAGTCCCATGATGCCTGAGGACTCAAACAATAGAAATAGTCTTCCCTAGAAGAACATTTTCTCAAGATTCCATAATTCACATCGGCCTCTCAAACACCAATAAATCAGGCTCTATCTCGAGTTCTTCCCAATTCAACACATGGAACGGATCTGTGTTGTACTTTTTCAACTGGGATACATGGAAGACGCCATTAATGGATGTCAACTAAGAAGGAAAATCCAAACTTTATTCCACATTGCCAATATGGTCGGTGATTTCAAAAGTTCTAACATAATGTGGAATCAAATTCCCTTAATTTCCCAAATTACGATGACCCAGACGAGGGGACACTTTCAAGAATACCCGGTCACCCATAGATTAGTCTAGGTATCAATGCCTCTAGTCCACATAAGATTTATAGAGACTCTGAGCTATCAATAAGCGATTCTTGATCAACTTGATCTTCTCAGATGTCTCTTGAACAATTCTCGACCCCAACAGTGAAGTCTCACCTACCTCAGCCCAACACAGGGGGTGCCAACAAGGTCAACCATAGATCACCTCAAAAGGAGTCATTTGAATTGAGTATTGGTAACTGTTACTATAAGAAAATTCAACTAATCCCAAATGGCTATCTCAGGAACCTCCAAAGTCCAAAACACATGCATGGAGCATTTCCTCTAAAATCTGATTTTCCCGCTCTGTCTGACCATCCATTTGAGGATGGTATGCCATGATCATTTTAATCTGAGACCCCAAGGCCTTCTGAAGTCCTTCCCAAAATCGCTAAGTGAAATGGGGGTCTCTATCTGAGACAAATACATATGGAAGACCATGAATCCTTACCACCTCCTCAAGACACAATCTGCCTAAATCATCCACTTTAGTTGTATCCTTGATTGAAATGAAGTGGTCTGATTTGGTCAGACAATAAATTACTACCATAATGGCATTATTACCTTGAGTTTTATGAGGCAATCTAATAATGAAGTCCATGGAGACCTCTTCCCATTTCCATGTAGTAATGGATAATGGCTGGAGAAAACCAGAGGGCCTTTGGTGCTTCGCTTTCACCTGCTAACATATATAGCATCTCGACATGAATTCAGCTATGTCTCATCTCATACCTGGCCGACAGAACTACTGAATCACATCATAATACATCTTGGTGGCACCAAGATGGACATCCCACTGAGATAGGTGTCTATCCTGCATCACTGCCTTCTACAGAGACAACAGAACTACTAATCGGCCCTTGAAGCACAATATGCCCTTAGGAGACGATGAACAATCAGAAGAAGTCTCCCCACCATGAAGAAATTTCCTTAACCACTAAAAAATCTCATCATTGGGCTGTTCTCACTAAGTCAACTCTAAGAGAGAAAGAGTAAACTGAATTCTTTCCAAGAACACACCTCCACTGTTCTCCTTGGTGTCCACATGAATCTGAGAAAATATCCCCATCATAGTCCACTCATCACTAGACTTCCACAAGGCTTACACTAGTAATTTTATACTCAAAGCATCCACCACCACATTTCCCTTTCCTGGAGTATATACAATGTCAAAGTCGAACCCCTACAAGTACTCGATGCAGCAGCACTACCTCGTATTGAGATCCTTCTATGAGAAGATGTAGGACAAGATTTTTTTATCAGATTAGACCACAAACTTCTACCCAAAGAGGTAGTGGAGCCATGTCTTCAAAGCATGAATCACGGCTGTTAACTCCAAGTCATGGTTTGGATAATTATTTTCATGTGGTTAGAGTTGGTGGGAACCATACGCCACCACATGATCACCCTGCATAAGAACACACCCAAGACCCATAACTGAAGCATCGCAATATACCATATACCCCTTTATAGCCTATTTAAAAATCAGCATGGGCTGGTATTCAACCACCACATCAGTTATTTAAAGAATTCCTAATACTATGGGCCCCGTAAAAACTTCACCCCTTTCTGGGTGAGCACGGTCATGGGCGAAGAAAGCCAAGAGAAATCCTGAATAAACTACCTATAGTAACCAGCCAGGTCAAGAAAACTCCTAATCTCAAACATGTTCTTCAGCTGATCCCATGATATAAATGAAATAATCTTCTCAAGGTCCAATGAAACCCCATGCTCCAAGATCACATCCCCTAGAAACATTGCCTCCCTAATCTAGAAAGTGTACTTGGATAACTTTGCATAAAGGTATTTCTCTCGTAAGGTGCCCAACGCGATCTGAAAATGATGTTTGTACTCCTCATCATATCCAGAGTAAACTAGGATTTCATCCATGAATACCACAACAAAAGAATCAAGATACTGGTGGAACACCCTGTTTATGAGTTCCATAAAGACTGTTGGAGTATTGGTCAATCCGAAATTCATGACTAGGTACTCAAAGTGGCTATATCTACTTAAGAAGGTTGTCTTTGCGATATATTCCTCTTTCACCCTGATTTGATGGTAACCTGAACACAAGTATACTTTAGAAAACCACCCCCCCCCTTAAACTGATCAAACAAGTCATCTATTCAAGAAAAAAGATATTTGTTCTTGGTGGTTACCATGTTCAGCTTCTGGTAATCAATACAAAATCAGAGGGATATGTCATCCTTCTTCGCAAACAGAATATAAGCGACCCAATGAGAGATTCTTGGGCAAATGAATCCTTTGGATTCTAAATCATACAATTGTATTTTTAATTCCCCCAGCTCGGTGGGGACCATACGATATGAGGGAAGAGATATCAGTTGTGTTCTTGGTGCCAAATCAATCAAGAACTCCACATCCCACTCTGGAGGAAATCTTGGAAGATCATATGGGAATACCTCCATAAATTCATCCACTAAATGAGGTAGTCCAACTTTAAGAGCACAACCATCATCCTATAGCACAAGAAATGATAAATGGAATACAATATTCCCTAACTTTTGGAGTGGAGGTCCTGCGCGACCCGACCGAGGATCCCAATCCCCAAGGAAAACCTAACAACTACCATCAGGTTCCATGAAACTGACCCACCACCTATAATAATAGATGTGTGCTTGAAAGTGTACTAGCCAATCTAGGACAAGTATCATGTCAAATAGATCCATATCTAAGACCATTAATTCTCACTCCATCTCAACCCCTAATATGGAAAGCGCACACGACGGTCACCTAAGACCATGCTTCTTCTTATTTCCCAGCGGCATCACCAAATCCATCGCAAAATACAAAATATATGTTGGAAAATTAAGCATGTTCACAATACAGGCAAGAGATGAATTAAATAGAAGCACCAGTATCAAAAAGAGTAGCATCTATAGAAGATGAAATCAAGACGGTACCTCAAACTATCGAAGGCCTCACATCCGATATTTCCGGTGCTTTCTCCACCACCTAAAGATGCCTACTATTTGAATGAGAATGGATAATCACCTATATATCTTCCTTGAACTAGATCTTCCTAGAAGAAAATCTGACCGTACTTCCATGGCCACCAAACCTAGATCCCCCATTCCTCGATGGCTTTGACTGGGCTGGCACTCCCCATAAAGCCACTGAACCTACCCCACTCTGGAGTAGACGTGACATCCTAAAAAAATTCCATAAGTTCCCTATAGATCCACACTAATAATAGGGATTCATAGAAGATGTTCATTCTAGTTGGATGTGCCCTGGCCTCCAACACTGGTGGCACATGACATACCTTGCATCAGAAGCCACAGATGAAAGTTTCCTGGAAGAGTGGCATGAACCAATGCCTCCTTTGTTCCCATGATCCTCCCACTTCCTTTTATTTTCAGATGAGGTAACGCTTCCCATCACTGATATTGTACCAAAGAGACCAGACCTCCCCTTTCATTCAATCTCCACTATACACACCCAGTTAACCACCTCAGCATAGGTCTTCAGCTTAAACAAGAACACCTAATAATAAATCTCCAACTGAAATCCCCTTTTGAACTTCTGGGCCTTCATCTTCTCATTGGAGACCATTTCAGGTGCATATCAAACTAGATCAGCAAAACAGTTGGTGTATTCCATCATTGAAATATCTCTCTAAACTAGTTCTATAAACTCCCGGGATCTAGAATATGCTAAGACTTTAGGGTAGTACTAGTCATTGAAGGTAACCTTGAAGTCATTTCAACTCATATGTTCAAGATTCCCAGCTTGAAGCACTGATTCCCAACACATATGGTTGGGACCCTCTAATTAAAAGAGGCACAATTCACCCTAACCTCCTCAGTTATGTTAAGAAAATTGAACATGTTCTCAATCTTCTCAAGCCACTCCTCTGCTTCCTGGGGTTCTGTGGTACCTCAGAAAGTAGAAGGCTTGTTCTTTAGGAACTCTTGGGATTTGTCCTTTTTTGAACCAAATTCCTCTTCTATAAATATAGAATGGGAAGGCATAGGATTTTCTCCTTTTCCTAGATCCTGAAAATACTAGAATACATCTTCCACCAACCTCTGATCAAGAGACAATAGAGAACTCTCTCGGGTTTCCTCATGTGGGTGCATGTGAGCTCTCCGAGGTGGAATGTTGCTATAAAAAGTGACAATCACAAGAAAAAAAATTAGTACAACAGTTCTGAAAATTTTCATCAATAACATCAAATATAAATAATCCAAACACATTACAACAATAAAATAAACTACTTCACCTCCACCCGATTTCCACATGCAGTCTGCAACCCACACATCTCACTTGGAAGTGAAGTCAAACAAACAATTCCAATGTCCCATGGTGACTCAAGGTCTATCATGAGAGGTGCAGTCCAGGTACCCTAGTCATGACCAAAACTCCAAGCCCCAATAGTCATAGCTCCTATCTATCCAGACTCATCCCAAAATAATAATATAACCCAAAACATTAACCTCGCCTTTGATACCATTTTGTCACGAACAGAATCTGGTTTCCATTAAAATTGGCACTCGACCCAGTCTGTGCAAAGTATTTAATCGCGTTACTTATCCCCATAGTCTAGAACAAGTTCTCAAGTATCATAAATATTGGTTTGGGAATGATTTACCTGAGTATGGATACAAAAAACAACAAAAAAAAATCAATAAACTGAATCTCAAAATTCATGCCAAAACAACCTTAAATGAAATTCAGAACTGATTACACAGGCCTAAAAATTACAAAATGGGTCCAAAGATACATAAAAGTAGTAGCAAAATAGCCAAGGAACACCTCATGATAAGATGTCATCTCCCACAAGCCATCTCCACAACACTGCACCATGAAGGAAACTAACAACCCTAACTGCCATCACCCAAGGCCTTGCCTTTACCTGTGTCAAACATGATCAAGTCTACTTACACACAAGGGTGTAAGTAGGGTGTGACCCTAATCCCAATAGTATACCACCCAAAAGACTCCATATGGTAAGCATTATAATATAAAAAGCATGCAAGTTTTAATAAACAAGAAATTGTGGCAATAATTTCTAAAGAATGAAACTTTAGTTTTCAAAAGATGATTTAAAAGGATGAACACATTTCAATAAAACATGTAAGATGCTGAATTTTCCATCCAAACACACCAAAATCCAATGATAAATATGAAAGATTCAATGATCACTAATCTTGGGAACATCCCTAGGAACTAGTTAGTTTTAGGCCCCGTGTACCTCGTATCTCGGTGTAATATAACCACAACAATATTTATTCTCATGCACAAGACACTAGTAGGGAACATATCCATAACCCAATGGTATTTAATCATCATCATTATAGTTTTTTTAGTGTTTTCAATTTCCAACATTCTAAGTGAAACAGGGAAAAACCACTTTGGATCACTAGCATACTAGTACATGTCCGCCCACCTAGATTCCCAGGGTTCTCCCTTTGCGCTCAAACAATTTCCACATGTTACCAAATTAAATTTGAATATAAAAACACCATTTAGGTTCATAAACACTCAAAATAGTAGCTACACATGCTTTTCACCATTTATATAACTCAATAAACCATTTATAATTTCCATAAAACATTTTCAAGGAATATAACCAAACTTTTCACTTAAAATCCATCTAAAAGACCTCTTTGAAAACAAAATACACACAAATATTACCCTAAACCATAATTGGTAGGAGAAAACATTTTAATAATACCCACCCATGAATTATAAAATATCCTCAAATGGTACAATATAGAATGCACATTTAAAACACCCATTTTCACACAAAAATGGAACTTAAAATCATTTGCTTAACAAATACGACCAAAAATAATTTGTACAGAAAGAAAAATGATTGAGGAGTAGGATAAAAATAGAAATCAAGAAAGTATAACTCATCTAGTAGTTCTTACACATGGAATCACCTACCAAGTGTGTCAAAAACACCAAATCCTTGTGCAAAAGTTCAACCACACCACCGCCGCACTAAAAGGGAGTTAAAATAAACCTAAAAACTTAATATTAGACCAATAACCCCAAGATAAAACCCTAGGTTCTAATCCTCACTTTTTGGACATTAGGAACTTCAAGAAAAATGGAAGAAACCCTAGGAAAATGGGAGGAGGAAGGAAGGAAACCCACTTACTTGAGAGATCTTGAAGAAATCACCCCAAATACACCAATAGGTGAATCTCCAATCATCCAAAACTGATAGGGAGGATCTAATAAGTATGAGTAGGTAAATTGTGGACTGAAATAGGGGAAAAGCAATAAAAATGAACGATTTATCAAAGAAACAAATTACCTTCTCAAATATGGATGATTTGAGAAACCTTGAGAAATTTTTCCCTAATCCATGATGAAATATGAGCTTCAAAAAGGAAAAATGTATCATGGGGAAGTGACATGGTATTTGAGACTCAAGTGAGATATGGAATCACTGAAAAAACATTAAAAACTGATTTATATATGAAATAAATAATTTTAAAAAAATAGTAAATGGGATCACGGGTTGGCCCAATGCCTGAATAAATCACTAAAACCAACCCTGATAATGAGTTCATAAGGGGTAAAAATGGATATGGTGGTTTGAATAGGTAAGGGGAGGCCAAGTGGTAAGTGTAATGGGTGAAAAATGTAAAAAAATGAGTTATAAAAAAACAAATTTTGTTTTTAAATCTGGAATTGGGCTCATGGTTTGGCCCAAATCATGATAAAAACACCATTTTCTATAAAAACACATGGTAAACCCCAAAAAACAAAGAAAGAATAGAAATTAACTGAAAAATACCTTAAAAATAAGTCATGTATGTGACAGTTTAGCTCACAATTTTATAAATAAAAAGGAATCATATCAAAATAGTTTGTCAAAAAAACAATTTTATTTAACAGTAGCCAAAAATATTTTAAACCCACTCAGCATACACAATTCATATTATCTCTCACACACACCCATGTATGACAAATGGAAATCCTTATACTCACAAGTAGTGTTCTTTCATTCACCAAGTCATCACCTGGTGATATATCCTCATGTGATGTTATTCCTTCACTAAGTGCAATGTATATACCAACAAGGCCTCATACAATGAAAATATGAACACATGAAACATCTATGATTATTCAATGTTCTCACACCCAAAACCCATTTTTTTAAGAAAAACCAATAAATCATTTTATCAAACATGTTGTGGGTATCAACCAAAACCTAATATTTCAAGATCAACTGGGAAGAGTAATTTTTAGCAAAGATTTGTCATGAGTTTTTCATTTCAAAGTTAAAGGAATTTATTTTGGAACAGGTGAGACTTCAAATTATATAAAAATTTGGGAAAGGGAGAATCCACATACCTCAAATACATTAGACACGAGGAAACTTCACATGATCTCACAAATCTAAACTCCTTCTTGTATTCCTTGAATGAATCACAAAAAGGTTTTATTAAAACATGTCTAATCCCATAAATCTAACCATAAAAAATATGTTCTAGGGTTTTTTTCAAGATGGAATAGAAATATCTTGATAATAAATGAAGAACAGATCACATACCTTTTGTTTCCAAGATCCAATGCTCAAAGAATTATTTAGAATGGAGTATGAAAGTCGATGATTGTCAAAAATCATATAGATGGGTCCAAAAGTTTGGGGGGAAAGTGTAGGTGACTTATTAGAATCAAATGAAACTGGAATTAATATGGATGGAAAAACTATATGAATTCATGATGTGAAAGATGAGTTCACTATATGAACCTTTAGAATAAGAACTTACACCAAAATTCACATCATCTTACTCAAATGACTTGAAACCTATTTAGAACTTGAATAGAATTCATGAAAATTTCCTAGAAATTATTCAAATAATGAATAATCATTCACATCTTGAATCAATTCCTATATCTAGATTCAAACTTATTCTCTCATTTCTAATCTAAACAGAACTGGTGATCCAACCCAACAATCCAAAACTCAAAAGGAATAGTGTAAAATAGGGACACACCTCAAACTGGGAATACTAAATTCTCCCTACCATTAGGCTTTATTTCCTCATAAATATGGATATTGGATTTTTTTTTGAAAAGTTTCAATCATTTCTACAGTAGAAATTTCTCTCATAACTAAGTATCTTCTTGAATTTGACCATGCTTCCATAACACTCGTATCAAGGAAATAGTTCTCCCATACAAGGTATTTTCCTATATATCCAAAATTTGAATAGGTTCATGGATAAAACTCACATCAAGATCAAGAATCACATGATCTCTCCTAACAACATGAATAGGATCTATATAATACTTCTTCAGTTGAGAGACATGGAAAAAATTAATCTCAGTGGAAATGTTAATCAATATACAACATCATTGATGCATTATAGAATCTCAAAGGCTCCCACATATCAAGGAATTAGTTTTCCTTACTTTTACAAATGATGATGACCTAATAATGGTGAAACTTTTATAAATACATGGTAAGCTACATTGAAAGACCATGGGAGATGATGAATATTTTCATATGATTTTTTCAGATTTGGGTTATAGACATTTGCTTCCTGATATAGATATTGACTAAGGATTACATCATTATAAAGGACATCATGACCCATACTTGAAAATCCTTATATTGAATTGACCACTGAGAGGGAATGAATAAATGGTATAGTTTTTGAATTATTTTTTTGAACTCAACCACTTGGACTTGTTAAGGTCATGATCCACTCAATATATTCTCATTGTCTCATGTCATGTGTAGTAGTAATAAGAGAAAGAACAACACATAGGATTTATAAGGTTCAATGTAAAAGCCTACTCCTTGTCATGATTGGTCAATCACCTTAATCATAGATTCTCTATTATATAGAAAATTAGTTACACCATGGAATATCACAATCCAATAAACATAGAGTCTCACTACGTTCCATCTCCTAAGTCATGTAAGAGAGATTTACATGTAAGATCCTGATTTTTCTAGAGATGTTGTGCGCTCGTATTCAGGTACTCTTATACCCAGTTTTTGGTTATACCTTGGATGAGTTTTTTTTTGGGGATGTTTTGGGTGAAATTGGGGAAATTTTGAATCACATGAGACTAAGCACAATTGGCGCATGGTGAGGGAAAATATTGTGGTTTTCCCCAAGAAACCATGCACCCCATTTTGGAGCCATAGGAGGCGGTGCACGGTGTTGGAAAACCATGTGGCATCCCTACCCAAACCATGAACCCTAATTCAAAGGGGGTTTTCAAGGTTAGAACATATCTTATCAAATCATGCACCACCTTGGAGTAACTATGCACCCCCTAAGTAGAGGTGTATGGTTATGTAACACGATTTGGAAAATCATGTGCCTCCTCCCAGGAAACTAAGAACGCAAGTTTTAAACTACCCAAAAATTTTATTAAAATTCATGAACCATCTAGTTTTTATTACTAATCCTCCAAACTTGGCCTAATATGGTTTACTTTGTTTTGGAGGCTCTTGGAAGGATTACAAGGCTCATCGAACCCCATTCTTGTTGAATTAAAGATCCATTTGAAAGATCAACTCCTCCTAGGTAAGTGATTTCTTTATAATTTGGTTTCCTCTATCTTTCATCTTTCTTTCCCAATGAAGAGGGTGATTTTTACTTTGTTTTCTATGGTTTAGATCTAGGTTTTGAAAGATCTAGTTTCTTTGGATCTTGGTCTTATATATTGATCCTAGATCCTCCGTGACATTGTGATTCTGATCTTTCCACATTAAATTGAGGGTTATGATTTGGTGAGAGTTCACCATTGATCTTGTGGTAGGTGGTCTAATTTTCGATTATCATAGTCTTGATTATAATTAGATTTATAAGTTGAACAATTTCAATTTCCATGTTGGAAAATTTAATTTTAAATTAATTTAATTAATTGATTGCCTTGAGATTATGAAACCCTTCACGGATCACGTTGGACCCATTGATGATTTTGAAACTGGACTTAATGTAAATTCATGTGGTGTGATGATATAATTGAAATGATTAATTATTAATTATGCATGATTGATAAATGGGATGGTGAATATGGTTGATAAATGAAATTATTAAATTGGTTGAATAATGGATTAAGTAAATGGTTGATTAATGGGTTATGAATGTGAAACCATGAGTTGTGATATTTATTGATGAGTTATGGGATAGGGAATGCTACTAAAAATATCCATGAGGTTCTAAACTACTTCTCTAGGACCCCATGATATATATTTATTTCATGTGGTTACTGAGCTGTGGGATGGGGACTACTACTACAAATACACACATTATATGAAGGTGAAAGTTTATATTAAGTGATTAATAAAGCCATAATAGAATAAAATGTGATATACCTTAGTGGATAGTTCAGACTCTGGCACAGGTCAAATAAGGTATCATTGGTTCGGGTGTCACCATGAACCTGGGGACCTATGTGGTTAATTAAAGAATAATTTAATGTGAATAATGTTTACTTTATAATTTGTAAATCATTATTTATACAAATTAATAAACTATTATTGATTGGATATTTCTTTAGACACAATTGGTGGTGGCCTACTGAGTTGTATTCACACCCTACTTGGGCTGCCTGATTAGTACTCGAATAAACTTCATGTTTGCTGGGCAGGATAAGGGCAAGAGCCCTATGTTGGATGGATGAGTTGGGATTCAGGATGGATCTTGGATGATGGAACCATACATGATGTGGGGACCCTCTTAGTATTTTTTAGTGTGTCTTTATTTTGGGTTTTCTTTTAATGCTTGACACTTATTTATCATGACATGTCTAGTGTTTGGTCTATGGTTATCTTTTCCTATTTTGGATTTATTCTATGATGTTGGGTGATTATTGATTATGGTATTATTCTGGTTGTTTTTATTGTCATTTGGATCTAATTTAATGATTTATCTTACTGTGTTGTTTTGATAAAGAGGGTATAGTCTCCCCACGTTCCATATTATAACCTCACTGCTAGTCAGTGGCCTCTGATATATAGGGAGGTATGCCTGAGATCATGTAGAAAACCATCTTGGGGCACCGACATATGGCACCCAGATCAGGACATCACAAAGTGGTATCAGAGGAGTTTTCTTTTCTTTTATTAAGTATTTCTATTTTGTAGAGGTGGGAAGGATTCTATATTGATTCAGACCTTGGTCATGAGCTCATTCATGGGAGTATCTAACCCATGTGTGGGGGAAAGCCCAAGTACCCAAGGTGGGATTGTTGTTCATGATGTTCTCTATTATAGTTGAGTGTTATTTCACCTCAGGTGTTTCACATGTTGTGTGATTTTTTTTAGATTTTACTCATCCTCTAGTATGGCATGAGAGTTGAGTATGCAAGCACCATTCTAGGCACTCACCATTTACTATTACATGCATCATTTAGGCATACATGGAAAATCATCTTTTAGGTGAGTTTCTTAAAAAAATGTTTTTATTTTAATTATATAATTTAAAAAAAATATGCCTAATAATGAATTTAAATTGTTAAAATGATGAAAAATGTGATAAGTTGAAATAGATAAAGTGGTGTCTGAAGATAAATTTTGATTTATGAAAGTTTTTTACCCTATGTTATCCATGAACTTGATGAGGGATGGTTGAGGGTAGTGATAGTTCCTTAGTTTTGACTTTGTGGTAGAGTATGGTGAATGGACTATTATATCCTTACATGAATCCATATTATATAAATGTTATAATGATGTGTTATGTGTCCTAAGTCATATGTTTGGCATGGTAGATACATGCCTCCTTGACGAAGTTTGTTCATAGGATGACAAAAGTACATGACTAGAAATGTGCCTCTGGTAGGGGAACCAGAGGCTTTGATAGTTTAGGGTGAAGTATATGGAGATAATTTCCATGAGAACATTGATCACTTTATATAGTTCATGGGTAGAGTCCCAGGGAAGGTTGTATAGAATATGTTTGACATGATATGGGAGTTTTAGTTACAACATAGCCTAACCTTCACCAGAGAAGGTGGACCTAAGGTAGTCTAGTTCTAGATCAAGTCTATCCAGACAATTCTTGACCATATAGTGAATCATATAGTGAAAAGAGTCAAGATGTCCGCCTATATGTTACATGGTCAAGAGAAACATTGGTGGGACATTCAGGCTTGGGATGAGCATCTGGAGGGCATGGTATGGTATGAATTTCAGGAGACATCATTGTATAATTTTTACCATGATTCATTCAAACAAGATAGAGTATATGAGTTTATGAGATTTAACCAAGGGAGTATTTCCAAGATGGACTATGATGGTCGCTTCACTAATTTGTAGTGCTTTGTCCCAACATTAGAAGGAGATGATGAAACCACATAAAAACGTTTTTTAGGATGGACTTAAGTGTGAGATTAAGTCTTGGGTTAAAATATTTTGGCTGAATAAGTTTTATGAGGTGATGAATCAAGCTCTCATTTCTAAGGGGAACCCGAAGGAGGATTCTAGTGAAATATAGGTGGATTTTTCTAGATGAATAGGAGGTACATCTTCCAAGAGTATGAAGCATAACTTTGAAAATTTCAAGTATGGTAATGGTAAACAAAGTGTCCAGGTATAAGGATCAATTAGTTAGAGCAGTAACTGAGTATACAACCACCAATGTGGTGGGTAGGGACACAATCATAGCTAGTGTACCTGACCACCAGTAGAGTGTTAAGCCTATGGCATGATGGGTCAGTTATAAAATAATTGTAAAGACTGTAACACCCCACGAATTTTCAAATAGATTTATAATAGAATGCATGAAACACTGAGTCTCTACAAAACACCACTATGTTATAACCTAGTCAAGTAAACATAATTTTTCCACCTATGTGATTTGAATTCTAAAAAACTGACATACACGGTTGTGTTCAGTAAGTTATTTGGAGTCTGATAAAAAAAACTTAATTTTTGGTGAATAGTAACCTACCCTTATGAATAGTAACATACCCTTATGAATAGTGATATACCCTAATGAATAGTAAACTTACCTATGATAGTATATAATTAATATTCAAGTGGAAGTACGATATACCTATGTTTTGGAATAAGTAAATAAATGTTTTAAAATTGTTTTTAGAATATATTATGATTTTAATTAAATATTAAATTAATCATATTTATATTTTTTTGAAAAATTAACTTCATTTTTTTATTCTACACGTTAAAAAATGGTTAGGGTGAATTTTTTTGTATTTTTCTGAAATACTCAAATTTTTTATGAATAGTGAAATACGGTAAAATACCATATATACAAATTATCAATTAAATACACTATTTACCACATCATAAGTGATGTAAGACCACTTTTTTCTAACTCACATGCATTTATTACTATTCTTGGTCATGGAATCGTCACTATTTCTTTTCTTGAGGGAAATTAATAAACTAATGATTAAAAAATTATGAAAACCCTCCTCTCCTCCACTATAAACCCCCCTCACTCCCTCTTCTCTGCACTCCTCTAAGCCTTGAATCTCCTCAAAGTTCTTCCCAAATACCATTTCTTAGTCACTCCCCACATCCAATAAGCTATTGGTATTTCCAAAAGACCAAAATCCCTTCCCTTAAGAAGGTTCTAAAGGAGGTTATTTCAAGAGGTAAAGCACCTTTCTTTTCCATTTAGTTTCATTTTAATTTATCTTCTTTTGTTATTCTCTCAGAACCTAATCTGTCCAAATGACCATGATAGATCCATTATCATATATATAATGGAAATATATCATGTGAATTTAAGAACCACCATCAATATCCTTACTCTTTCTCTCTTTTATTTTATAAATGAAATCAACGTTCATGAGGTTCCAATTTATAACCTTCATAGATGACAAAGTTTTGTTATTCCATTTCTCCTTCATTAATGGTAATGAAACCATTTTTATGGTTTAAAAAGAATATAATATATGTATTATAACCTAATTAATATTCAGGAACCAGTATATGTACATATTATTAAATCGTATGACCAAACTAGTTCCTAATAATCAAAATACCGCTAAAATAATCTAAGTGAATGTCATAAATATTTCATCTAATGATTCATCCTATTTCCATGTAATAAAATGATAGAAATGAAAATTAAAACTTATATATGTTCATAAATAATATTTAATTTCAATTATATAGATTTACATCCATTTCACATGAACTCCATTACTAAAGAACAAGTGAACTGATTATGAAAATAAAGAAAACGGCCACTCCGTAACGATGGAATTCAATATAATAACTTATCAATAAGAACATAAATGAATTAAAAAAGATTATGATAAAATAAATAAATGTCTAAAATTTTACTAAATAAGTTATTAATAATACTGATTTCATATTCCAGGACCTTAAGTTCAAGAGTGGAACACATTCAAACTTAAGGTATGGGTTTCTTCATCTCACTTCCATTTTTGTGAGATTTTTCGTATTCACTAATAATACTTCTGTATGGTGTATGTATACTTTCCATTGATGTAACATATCATGAATATATTTATTTTCATGTTATTCAATTTATCATTTTAATATTATTAATTTTTGGGCATACGAATCGATTGATTACAAAGTGGTAAGGGATTTCTACCCGAACCTCCATTTTCATTCTGGTTACTCTTATTCTCTACTTACCTCAATTGAATTCTTATTTATTCTTATGTACACCACATAAATTCTGTTTTAATTTCCTTTATATATTTACCATCCAGAATCATTCTTTATTTTATGGGGATTTACTTGTTTTAAAAGTATCATTCAAAAATTGTATCCCGATAAACAAACCTGATTCAAGGGATATTTTCAAATTCTTACCCATTTTCAAGTGTACATCATAATCTGTTTTAAGACACCATTATTTTTATAAAAAAAATAATTTTATCATGAAAATGATATTGTATCATTTTTTTATTTTTTATAACAAACTTTCCTTTCCACTTTAAAATTCTCTTTAATACTTTCATTAAATTTCTCTAAAATGTTTTATTTCTAAAGAATCTTAAGAATTATTTTTACATGATTTCACTTCAGTGGGACATCATTTATGCCTAAAATATAATTTAAATGTCCTATTATTTTATTTTATTATATATTCATGCTTACAATCTGATTTCATGGAAAATATAAATGATTTTCCAAAATAACTCTTCCTTCAGAAGTAAAAAGGATTTTTCTCATCTCACATTAACTTTTATGAGATATATGCCTTGTCCACCACTTATTTATATCTTGCGGTGTATTTAATTCCATTTGGTATATCATATCAAGAGTATCCTTATTCTCATGATATTATTAGGGATTATTATTTGAATATTTTAAGGTGGTATGGGACACTTTGGAATGTTTAAGGATTATTTCCCTCAATTATTTCTCAATGGTCTCATTTAAATGTATCTCCATCTATGTCAACAAACATTGTAGAATATTTTACTTCATTGAGTTTTATCTCATATGATATCATCCACCATGTTTTATTGAATTGTTTATGGTTATTTTTACTATGGATGTGCTATCTTGATACCATTCACCATATTATTCCGAATAGTTAGTGTTTATGTTCAATGATTGTGGAAAGTTATTTATATTTCATATGTTAGTTTCAATATGAATTTATATGTTAATTATGTTCATCCCTTTCATATGAGGAATGAATTGGACTTTTTATGTGACGGATGGGGCCTGCTATATCCACTCGATGCATCGGTAGGTCTCATTAGACAAATAGACGTGGAATTGGTCGAGGCCTTTCCCAATTTGATATATGATTTTGGTTGAGGCCTTAATCATTTTTAGACGTCTTGGTCTAGGCCTTGACAATATGTTTTAGAATGTCCGGCATAGGCAATTCCATCATTATGGAGCTAGTAATTGAAAGTTCATGTGGTTATTCAACTAGTATAATACCCATGATTATGTTTTACTATGGAATTATTTACTCAACTCATATTTTTGACATAATTTGTTCAAGTTTATTATTTGTAAAGGCATGTGTTTTCATTTATTCATCATGCCTAATGTTTATGTTTATGTTATCTTACTCTTTATATCTTACTCTTAATGATTATTTGATCTCGCCCCTTTCTTATGTTTTATTTTCCCAGGATATGAAGAAGTAAGTTATGAGTGACTTGCAGGCATAATCTAGGAGGCTTGGATGTTTCTAATGAAATAATTTAGTGTTTTTTTTCATTTCATGATATAATGTTGAACTTATTTATGTATCGTGTTTCCAAATCTACTAAACTATTCATTACTTTGGGATACGAATTCCTTGTAATCATGCTAATGTAATGTAATAAGTCACCATCTCTGGGAAACTGGGGTTAGGTCCTTACAGTTGGTATCAAAGAAAGTTTAGTAGAAAACTTAGAAACTAGATTAGAAAATGTAGATTAGGGAACAAATTCCTAAGGTAGTATTTGAGGACAAACATACAATAATTCCCTGGAATATTGTTATGGAATAGATTATGTGGATCTTTCTAGAAAATACATCCCTGTTTGGATACAAACAGGTAGATGTGGATCTGGAACAGATGTACCTAGGAGTGAAAACTCCAACAAGGAGTTTCAGGCTTGACCTGGGGTATCCTGGTACATGAAAATGGGCCTTATTTCACTCTTGGTATTGACACTCCTAGGGGATATACTTAGGATAATTCACATTTTTTACCCACCATTATTAAGGATTTATGCCCCCAAAGTAATCGAAGTATTTATGATGCAGAAATTAATGCTATGTGTTATACCATTTTTAGAGTCATGGAGAGTTCATAATGTTACCATCTAATATATAATATGGAATTTATTAGAAATGAAACCTAGTAGAAGAAATGATAACTTCACCAATTCACGAAATTAGAAGAGTAAGAAGGATCATATATTTTATGCTATTAAGACATCATTTCAAATGAATATTGTCTCCCAAGTATCCTCATTATATGAGGAAATAGTATCATATGTTGACAAGGTATGTAAAGACTTCTTTAAGTCCTATGGATTTGAAGGGAAGTAAAAGAATAATAGGATGGAAAGAAAAAAACATGGATAAATGGAAGAAGATAAAGATGTATTTTACCACATGTGATAATTGTGGAAGGAAACACCTTGGTATATGATTGAGAGGAAAAGGAGTTTGCATCAAGTGTGGAGAAAAAGTCCACCATGCTCATAATTGCAAGACAAGGAAATAATTTCTCTATATTCAATGCTTTAACTATAATGAGATGGGAAACTATGTGAATCAGTGTCCCAAGCATCAAAGGAATATACCCCAAATGATGATTTTGGATAATGATCAAGTTATGATGCTACCGAAGATGAATTAGAATGATTAATATCCTAGTCAAGAATCATGTCATTTGAATATTTTTTTCAGTAATGTACTGGTTGTAAGAATTATAATATATATAAGGATTTTACAACAATACTATTTCATTAAGGATTTGAGGTCATGTGGTGAATGGTACAAAGGAAAATTGATTCAATAGAAAGTTAAATTTTTTATAAAACACATGATTTAGGGAAAGACAACCCTTAATATATATCTCATGTTGATATAATGATGAAGAAATTATTGATTCAGATAAGTATTGACTACCTTGGAACTGATTATTGACATGTCGAGAAGTGGTATATGCTATCATTGATGGAGTTTACATCACTTTTTGATTTAAGTAATATATCAAATAAAATGTATCTTACTTAAGGAATACAGAGTAATTCATGTTTCTAATATGGTTTTTATGGTAATTGAAGTTATTACCATACTTCAAGAGGATACATGATGATATTATTCACGTGTTTAGAATGTGAATTTTAGAGTTGATTCTTATTGATTAAGGGTTAATGATAAGTTCATATTGTAAATTTATAGGAATTCATTATAATGTGTTGAATCATTATATTTTATAATTTTTAACCATTTATGAAATGTTTTAATTTGATCATTGTATGGGTTTTAGAGTTTAATGTCGCTACATGATGGGTTGGTTATTCATCCTTAACCATGTTTTCCGATTAGAATGTGATGTTTTGTAGTAACCTATGCTTTCCCCTTTCCTCTTATTAATATAATATTTTAACTATATTCTTTATGTGGTTTTCCCACAAGGAAATTTTTAAGTATCAACCATTAACTTTCGAAGTTCAATTTCAAATTTTGAGGATGAAATTTTTGTAAGGAGGGGATAATGTAACACCCCAAGAATTTACAAATAGATTTATTATAGAATTCATGAAACACCAAGTCTCTAAAAAACACCACTTTTTTATAACCTAGTCAAGTAAACATAATTTTTCCACCTCTATGATTTGAATTTTGAAAATTTGACATACACGGTTGCGTTCGGTAAGTTATTTAGAGTTTGATAAAAAAAACGTAATTTTTGGTGAATATTAACCTAACCATATGAATAGTAGAATACCCTTATGAATATTGATATACACTAATGAATAGTAAAATTACCTATGATAGTATATAAATAATATTCAAGTGGAAGTATGATATACCTATGTTTTAGAATAAGTAAATAAATGTTTTAAAATGTTTTTTAGAATAAATTATAATTTTAATTAAATAGTAAATTAATCATATTTAGAAAATTATTTTTGAAAAATGGACTTAATTTTTGGATTCTACACATCAAAAAAATTTAGGGTTATTTTTTTTTATTTTTCTAAAATACTCAAATTTTTTATGAATAGTGAAATACGGTAAAATACTGTATATACAAATTATCAGCTAAATACACTATTTATGAGATCATAAGTGATGTAAGACCACTTTTTTCGAACTCACATTCATTTATTACTATTCTTGGTCATGGAATCATTACTATTTCTGGTATTGAGGGAAATTAATAAACTAATGATTAAAAAATTAGGAAAACCCTCCTCTCCTCCACTATAACCCCCCCCCCCCCGCCCTCACTCCCTCTTCTCTTCACTCATTTAAGACTTGAATATCCTCAAAATTCTACCCAAATACCCTTCCTTTTTCACTCCACACATCCAATAATCTCTTGGTATTTCCAAAAGACCAAAATCCCTTCCTTTAAGTAGGTTCTCAAGGAGGTTATTTCGAGAGGTAAAGCACCTTTCTTTTTCATTTAGTTTCATTTCAATTTATCTTCTTTTGTTATCCTCTCCTAACCTAATTTGTCCAAATGACCATGATAGATAAATTATCATATATATACTAGAAATATATCATTTTAATGGAATAAATTTCTTTAATATCCTTACTCTCTCTCTCTTTTATTTTATAAACAAAATCAACGTCCATGAGGTTCCAATTTATAACCTTTGTAGACGACGAAGTTTCATTATTCAATTTCTAATTTATTAATGGTAATGAAACCATTTTTATGGTTGAACCAGACTATAATATATGTATTACAACCTAATTAATATTCATGAACTAGTATACATACATATTATTAAATCGTATGACAAAACTAGTTCCTAATAATCAAAATACCGCTAAAATAATCTAAGTGAATGTCATAAATATTTCATCTAATGATTCATCCTATTTCCATGTAACCAAATTATATAAATGACCATTAACACTTATTTATGTTCATAAATAATATTTAATTTCAATTCTAGAGATTTAAATCCATTTCACATGAACTCCATTACTTAAGAACAAGTGAATTGATTATGAAAATAAAGAAAACTAACACTCCGGAACGACAAAATTCAATATAATAACTTATAAATAAGAACATAAATGAAATAAAAATTATTATTATAAACTAAATACATGACTAATAGGTTCTTATATAATTTAATAATTATTATAACTTCATATTCTAGGACCTTAAGTTCAAGATAAGAACACATTCAGAATTAAGGTATGGGTTTCTTCATTTCACTTCCTTTTTTGTGAGATTTTCCATATTCGCTACTAATACTTGTGTATGGTGTATGTATACAGACCATTTATGTAACATATCATGAACATATTTATTTTCATTTTATTCAATTTATCATTTGAATATTATTAATTTTGGGTCATACGAATTGATTGAGACAAAGTAGTAAGAGATTTATACCTGAACCTCCATTTTCATTATGGTTACTCTTATTATCTACTTACCTCAATTAAATTATTATTTATTATTATGTACACCACATAAATTCTATTTTAATTTCCTTTATATATTTACCATCAATAATACTTCTTTATTTTATGGGTATTTACATGTTTTTAAAGGATCATTCAAAAATTTTATCCCGATAAACAAACTCGATTCAAGGGATATTTTCAAATTCTTACCCGTTTTCAACTGTACACCAGAATCTATTTTTAGCCACCATTATTTTTATAGAAAAACTCATTTTATCATGAAAAAATATCTTTTATCATTTCTGTATTTAAAATAACATACATGTCTTTCCACCTTAAAATTCTCTTTAATACTTTCCTTAAATTTCTCTAAAATGTTTTATTTTTAAAGAATCGTAAGAACTATTTTTACATGAATTCGATTCAGTGGGACATAATTTATGCATAAAATATAATTTCAATGTCCTATTATTTTATTTTATTGTATATTCATGCTTACAATCTGATTTTATGGCAAATATAAATGATTTTTTAAAATAACTCTTCCTTCAAAATTAAAAAGGATTTTTCTCATCTCACATTAACTTTTATGAGATATATGCCTTGTTCACCACTTATTTATATCTTGTTGTGTATTTAATGCCCTTTTTTATATCATATCAAGAGTATCCTTATTCTCATTATATTCTAAGGGATTATTATTTGAATTTTTCAAGGTGGTATATGACAATTTAGAATGTTTAAGGATTATTTTCCTCTAAGTATTTTCAATGGTCTCATTTAAAAGTATCTTCATCTATGTCAACAAAATTTGTTGAATATTTTACTTCATTGAGGTTTATCTCCTATGATATCATCCACCATGTTTTATTGAATGGTTTATGGTTAGTTTAACTATGAATGTTCTATCTTGATACCATTCACCATATTATTCTGAATTGTTAGTGTTTATGTTCAATGATTGGGGAAAGTTATTTACATTTCATATGTTAGTTTCAATATGAATGTATATGTTAATTATGTTTAGGTATTTCATATGAGGAATGAATTATACTTATTATGTGATGTTTGGGGCCCTCTATAGCCTCTCGATGCATCAGTAGGTCTCATGAGACAAATAGACATGGAATTGGCTGAGGCCTTTCCCAATTTGATATATGGTTTTAGCTGAGGCCTTAATTAGTTTTAGACGTCTTGGCCGAGGCATTGAAAATATGTTTCAGAATGTATGACATATGCAATTCCCTCATTATGAAGCTAGTAATTGAAAGTTCATATGGTTATTCGACCAGTAGAATACTCAAGATTATGTTTTACTACGACATTATTTACTCAGCTCATATTCCTACCATAATGTGTTCAATTTTATTATTTGTAAAGGCATGTGTTTTAATTTATTCACCATGCCAAATTTTTATGTTTATGTTATCTTCCACTGTATATCTTACTCTTACTGAGCATTTGAACTCACCACTTCCTTATGTTTTATTTTCCTAGGATATAAAGAAGTAAGTTATGAGTGACTTGTAGGCATAATCTAGGAGGCTTAGATGCTTCTAATGGAATAATTTAGTGTTTTTTTTCATTTCATGCTGTAATGTTGAACTTATTTATGTACCTTGTTTATAAATCTACTAAACTATTCATTCCTTAGGGATATGACTTCCTTGTAATCATGCCAATGTAATGTAATAAGGCACCAACTTCGGGAAACTGGGGTCGGGTCCTTACAAAAACCATAAACCTGTGGGTAATGGTGGAGGAGCCAAGAAGAGTTAGACTATCGAAAGGTGGTCTTATACCCCATATCAATTGGGTAGTTGAAGTTATTTTGGTCATGGTGGTCGAGGTAGTAGACGTGCTACTTTAGGGTAAGAGAACATGTATCAGTAGAGTATTGTAAATCAGGGAACTCAAAATAAAACATAGAGAAGAGGGGAAGGATAGTTTCATGTAGATCATCCTATACTTGTAGATTGAAAGGCTGAGATATCAATAGTCATAGGTACTATTCTTGTAGCTTCTATGCTTTCTAGTGCCTTATTTGATATAGTATCCTCTCATTATTTTATATCTTCTCAACTTGTGAATGGTTTATGTCTGGTGGTGGGGTTTTGAGTGGGGTTATACAGATCAACACGCCATTGAGAGTACGGTCAAAGAACATATGTTTATGTCAGGGGTGTTCTTTCAAGGTTGGGGAGTATCATTTTCTTTGGGATATTTATATACATGACATGTCAGGTTTTGACTTGATTTTGGGTATGGACTAGCTGGTGTCATACTGAGCCCACATTGACTATAACCATAGAGAAGTAAACTTAATGTTTCCTAAGGGTAATAGTTATGTTCATCATGGAGAGTGGGATATCCAAGAAGGCCATGCAGGGCCAGTACATAAAAAACTAAGGGATCTCACCACCCAGGTTTCAAGTATTTTTCTAGATGATGGGGGTTTGAATCATGATGTCTTTCCACCTATAGTATACCCATTTTAGGAAATTTTTCTTGAGAACTTCTTAGGGTTTCCACCTGAGAGATATGTTGATTTTACTATTTATATGATGCCTAGATATGAAGCAGTTTCCCTTATGCCTTATATAATGAATTCAAAAAATCATTAGGAACTTAAGACGCAGATGTAATAATTGATGGATAATGGTTTTATCTATCCGATTACATCACCTTGGGGTTCTTTTGTTTTTTTTCTAAGAAGGATAATGGGACGTTTCATTTTTTTTTTTGATTATTAGAAGTTGAACTAGATGAAAATGAATAACTGATATCCTCCTCTATTTATCGATGATAACTTTCTCTAGTTGACTGGAGATTGTGTGTTCTAAAAAATTAACTTGAGATTGGGGCTTCATCATTTGAGAGTTAGACATTCAAATGTACCACATGCTACTTTCAGAAGCAGGTATAACCTATATGAGTTTTTTTAGATGATGTCTAGGCTGAAAAATGCTCTGGATGTTTTTATAGACTTTATGAAAAAAAATCTTCCACCCATACCTAGATTAGTGTGTGTGTTTTTGGATGATATCTTGGTGTACTCCAAGATTCATGGAAATCATTCCCAACATCTTGACATCATCTTGAGTACTCTGATAGAGCATCAACAATGCACCAATCTATCTAAGTGTTAATTATAGATCAATATGGAACATTTATTGGGTCAAATTATCTTATAGGAAGGTGTGTTAGTGGATCCAGAGAAGGTGAAGGCTGTGGTTTCTTTGGAGAATACTAAGAATGTTTTTGATATTTAAATATTTCTAGGATTTTCAGGTTATTATAATAGGTTCATCCAATACTTTTACCATCTAGAAACACCACTTTCGAGCTTTACCAAAAATTGAATCAAGTTTGAGTGGTCTAGAGTATGTGATAATGCATTCTAGGAGTTTAATAAGTGGTTTACAGTTGTGCCAATTTTGATCCTACCCAAGCGGGGTGAGGAGTATACTGTGTTTTGTGATGCATCCAAGATTAGGCTTGGAGTAGCATTGGTTTAGGGAAATTGAGTTGTGGAATATGGGTTATGATAGTTGAGGCCACATGATTGGAATTAACCTATGAATGATCTTGAGTTAGCAGTGGTGTTTTATGACTTAAAGTGTTAGCGAAATTACCTATTAGGTGAAAAGTTTACTGTGTATACCAATAATAAGAGCTTAAACTACATATTCTCACAACTATATGTGAATATTAGGCAATAGATATGGGTTGAGTATAAGCATTAATTTGATTTTGAGCTATCATATATACCTGGGAAGGGAAACAATGTTGCTGATGCTTTAAGAAGGAAGACACATACTCATGCAGTTCAGGAGTCTAATTTTGAGTGGAAAATTATGACATTACCGGATGAGATTCTTATTGAGGTTTAAGAGGGCCAAGAGAAGATGATTCTTATATCCTTATCTAATGATTCCACACTTTTTAACCAGATCAAGGATATGAATTATGAGTATCTGAAATGTTTGACCTTAAGGGAAACCCTTAAATGTGGGGATTCACATTCCAATTGGACTATAGATGAGGATGAGATCATATATTTCTGGAATTGTGTTGTTGAGACTATGTGTATGCGTGAGGAGATGATGCATGAGTTTCATGCCTCAAAATGGGAAGTGAATCCTAGTTTGACAAAAATTTACCATGACCTATATTGATATTATTAGTGGCCAAGCATGAAAAAGGAGATTATAGGTTTCATAACATGATGCTACACCTATAATCCAGTGAAGTCCAAGCATCAACGACCTAATAATTTTATATAACCATTCCACATTTCAGAATGGAAGTGGGATGATGTGACATAGGAATTTATGCTAGGACTTATGATGATCTATCAAAATAACAATGTGATTTAGGTTATTGTGGATCCGTTGACAAAGGTATCCCATTTCCTACCTATCTGAGAGACTTTTACCATGGATTAATTGGATGAGATGTATGTTTGGGAGATAGAGTTTTTTCATGGAGTGTCACAGAGTATAGTTTTAGACTATGATTCATTCTTGACATCATGATTTTATAAAGGATTATAGAAGGCATTGGGTATGAAGGTGTTTCTGAGTATATCTTTTCACCCTCCGATAGATGGGAAATCAGATCATACTATTTAGGTGCTATAGGACATAATATAATAATGAATACTAGAATTTGGTGGATATTGGGAGAAGAAATTTAATATCATTTAGTTCACCTATAAAAATATTTATCATGTGACTATTCATATGGAACCATGTTCTGCTATTTATGGTAGGCCATGAAGACCACCTTTATGTTGGATGAAGGCAGGTTAATTTGAGTTGTTAGGATTGAGTCTCATATAGGAGACATCAAAACATGTCCATTCGATTTGGGAATGTATGGCCATGGATCATAGTATGAATAGGTCATATTCTAATCGACATTGTTGACCTTTTTAGTTATATTGGAAGACTTTTTATTCCTTTAGGTTTCACCTAGATTGGGTCATTGTAAGATTTAGAGGCAGAGAAAGTTGACACCCAAGTTTGTTGGAACTTTTGAGATTGTGGATAGGATTGGACCAGTGACATACTGACTGGCTCTTCCACAGAGGTATAGTGCTATGCATGATGTTTTTCATGTTCCAAAACTCTGGAAGTATCACCTCATCCCTTCTCATGTGATCGATGTTGATGATGTTGATCTTGAGGCCTGTGCATTCTTTGAGGAGAATCTGATTCATATTGTGGATCACAGTGAGAAAGTGTTGTGGTGAAAGTATGTGCTGATATTTTGAGTGTTTTGGATACATGGTTGTGTTTAGGAGGGAAAATGGGAGAGGGAAGCTGATATGTGGTCTTAGTGGTCTGATCTTTTTACCTCATAATATTTAAAATGATTGGGAGTAAAACTTGAGGATGAACTGTTATAAGGTGGAGAGATCGTAAGATACCAACCTTTATGGAAATGACTCATACTCATTTTGAGGTACTCTTTTACCATCATTTTTTTTATACCTAGGTTGGGTTTTGTTTTGGGTTTGTTTTGGGTAAAATTAGATAAATTTTGAGGCCCATTGGGCTGATCATGGTTGGCGCATAGTTAGGAAAACATGCGTGGTTTTCCTAGGAAACGGTGTGTCATATTTTGGAGCCATAGGAAGTGGCGCACAGTTTGGCCAAATTGTGGCGCCTCCCTCCCCAAACCATTCAACCACAAATAGAGGGGGTTTGTACGGTTATCACACAATTTGGAAAATCTTATGCCTCCACCCAAGAAACCATGCGTGTGGGTTTTAAACGCCCCAAATTTTTTATTAAAATTCCCCCAAACCCTGGTTTTTATTCTTAATCCTATCATCTCAACCTAATTTGGTTTTCTTCATTTTTGGAGTGTCTTGAAAGGCTTCCAAGGCTCCTATAACACCATTCTTTGTGAATTTAAGATCTAGTTGAAGGATCGACTTCTACTTAGTAAGTTATTTCTTCCTCATTTGGTTTCCTCACTCTTGCATCTCTCTTTCTTGATGAGGAGGGTGAAGGTTCCAAGCACAGCAGAAGTGTGGTTGGGATGACACCCAACTTTAATTTTTACCATGATCAATGATTATTATGGGATCAATAAGATGATGAACACTAGTCTCTAAAGAATAGAATCAAATATTTGGATAAAGAAGGAAGAGACTCGAAACCTTTATAGAGGATCTTGCACATTATATTTATAATTAATTTAATTAATTTCATAAGGAAAGGAACACTCGAATCTTCGTTATTTTCTCCATTGATGATGTTGATCATTCGGAATGACCCTTCTGGATTATCTCATTGTGCTTGTGAGGATACAAACCAGAATCCCTCTAGCGGTGATCCACATGTACTCTGATGGCCTCTGATCAACACCACTCCTTATCTGAGTTCTAGCTTGGTGAAGTGAGTGTCGTATTTTGGTCACTCTTGATTTATTGTTCTTCGGTCCTAAAGAAAGTCTTTCGTTACTGAGAGGGACTGGAAGAGGATTTGAGAGATAAATCATTTATCTCAACAATTCTCAATTCATCGGGCATGCAGTTCAGTACATGGCACAATAGACGTACGTGTCTATTTATCGACATGTGGATTTGATTACATTATTTAATTGCGAACAGAAATTAAATACATTCATAACATTATACAAAAACCATGATTTTAATAATAATCCCACATCATTATTTATGGTGTGCCAACTTGCACAAAAATGAATAAATAAAATTCCATGTCACAAAAAAAATAGTAGCATTATTATTATTTTAATTTGTGCCAACTAGTTAAAAAAATATTTACCATATTGAAAATAATTATTTTACTGCTTGATTAGCCTTGGTCCGCTTGAACTCCACTTCCATTTATTGAACACCTGAATAAATAAATAAATAATTTACTCTATTAAATAAATATTTTATTTACAAAATATTAAATAAATATTTATTAAATGTTCAATAAAATAAATTAATATATTTTAATCACAATTCGGTGAATAAATATTTATTTAATTTATGAAATCATTTTAACTTGAATAAAATTATTCCACTGTCATGAGAATAATATTTATTCCATTAATTAAATTCAAATAGAATTTAACCGAGACCACCAGAAACACTTAGTGTGTAACCCTCTAGGATTATTTCTCATTGGAATTAGGAAAACTTGCCTAAAGTCCAATAGTACTGTCTAGCAATGGGTCAAGGCACCCAAGAGAAATAACTTAAAGTCACAACAATGATATCCACATACGAATGCTCACTTGTAATATAATCCCTTTATCTCAATATCTCCTCAAGCTGGTTTCATGATACTGTCATCAACCTTTATGCTTGATACGTCATTCTTTAATTACCTGAGATTAAATCGTCATTACACCATGGACATGGAATTTCATGTGATGGTTCTATTTCAATCAAATGTCTAATATATCAACTTACATAAATGGAAGGGACAAACCCCTTCTCGACTTATCCATTAATAACATGCTAATCATGATGCACCCAACGTACCTTACTTCTCGCCAACTATCTGCATGATAGTTTTTATCAGTAAATCAAAGTGTGCGAGTCATGACGCCTATTAATGATAATATTAAATTCTAAGGATCATCACACACACTCGCAGATAAGAATATCCGATGACACCAAAACATGCAGAATTCCTACTAGTGGGTCTTTTCTCATAATCACTCATCTTGGAGATTACCAAGTATAAACTTCATGAGAGGAAGTCTCATATGCTTACGAGTACTCACACCTGAATATTTTTATACTATGTGTCTCATTATAGTATGTCATCCAACCACATAACAATATTTAAGAATATTGTTATATCATTTCAAGGTTCTCTTCATAGCGGGGAACTGCCATGACCTTATCATTGCAAAAAATACTCTAGGACATTATTACATCATAGTCATGCAAAAAAATGAAAAATATATAATAATATATTTTTATTTAAAAAAATTAAATATCCATGTAATCAAATTAAAAAAATTTGGTTCTAGGACACCAAATCTAACTGCCTTTGAATTTCAGTCCGCTAGACCTCGCATGATGATCATGTTTCTACTAAATCAAGGCTTTAGTCAAGGGTTCCTCCATGTTGTCTTCCATAGAAATACTACTCACTACAACTTCACCTCTATGATAAAAATACCTCAAGATATGATACTTCTGAAGTATGTGCTTTTTCCGCCGATGTGACCTTGGCTCTTTTTCAAGATCCACTACTGCAACATTATCACAATATAGTGTGATGGGATCTTTACTATTAGGTATCACAGCCAGCTCCTATATGAAGCTTCAAATCCAACTTATTTAGATACCTCAGAAGATGCGATATACTTGGAATCTACTATAGAATCTATGACCATACTCTACTTTAAGCTCTTCTATCTCACTGCACTTCTATTCAAAGTGAATATGTATCTCGTTCGTGAATTCATCCCATCTTGATCAGTCTGGAAACTAGCATCTTCATATCCTCTGAGGACTAGTTCTTCATCTCCTCCATAAAATGAGAACATATTCTTAGTACACCTCAGATACTTTAGGATAGTCTTAACTGTCATCCAATAGTGATCACCTGGGTTAGCTTGATATCTTCCTACCACACTCAATGCATAGGCTACATCCATCCCAGTACATAGATTGACATACATGACTGACCCAATCACTGATATGTATGGAATCCTTTCCATTATCTTTCTTTCCTCATGTGTCTGAGGACACATTTTCTTGGAAAAATGAATGCCATGTGATGTTGTAAACAATCCTCTCTTGGATTGTTTCATACTAAATCTCTTAAGTATCTTATCAATGTATGTACTTTGACTTAGGCCCAAAAATCTCTTGGATCTATCATGATGGATATTGATCCCAAGAATATATCCTACCATGCCCAAGTCCTTCATGGATAAGTATTGATTCAACCATACCTTAACATACTAAAAGACTGGTATCTCATTTCCAATAAGTAATATGTCATCAACATTGTTTCCTATAGAATTGGGGATGACCTTGTTGATTAAAGGTTCAAACATTCCAATCCGTTTCTAACGGGTTTATTTATAGAACCGAAAACATCCAATGATTCCATATCCATTTGGACCTACTTTCCAAAGGTATGCACTCATTAGTTGTGGACTGATGTGGCTTAAGAATTTGCATTGGTCGAGAGGATGGGAGGTCGAACTCATCACACCTTTTTTAGGGGAATTATTGTCTACTCTGGGAATCTCTTTATAGATTTAAGTTATGTTCGTGAATCCTTATTACATTACCAAGTATAAAATGAGCTTTCCTTTAGATCTGACAATCAATGATTGATATGTTAGAGATTTAGAGAAACTTTTATATGTATTCGAGGTTCTTCATTGATAGAGAATCATATGTATTTGTTAGATATTTTTAGTCAATGGTATCCTTTAACACATAAAAGTCTCTTGGTCATTATGATGACCATACTGGTTTTAAAGTCACTCAGTGGGGCACTTGAAGTTTATTGTCATTTAGAAGGACATGGATTATTTCAGAGTTGGGATCGTACCCGCAGATGGGCTACCTACGTATCCTTTATTTAGAAAAGGAATCAGAACCCACATAGTTCGAGTGAGGGAGTATGATGTTTATGCATGATTGATGGCTCTAAGAAAGATGTCATGATTACTTTTACACTCTAAGATCACATGAGTCATGATCGGTGTGAGAAACAAGAGGTATTGGTGAAACCATACAATTGTGCCATGAAAGATGCAATAATGTGGGGATTATGTATGTATGACTACCCAAATAGACGAATATTAGGATTTACTTCAGGGAAGAAACCCAGAAACAAGGTCTATAAAGGTATATGTACTTCATGGAGATTTGGATACTCTAACTTGGGGCTTACTCCTGAGGAAGATGACCAAATTAGGAGGGGACTTTATGATTGGGTTTTACTAATGAGAAGGAAACCCATATCAAAAGTAAATTAAGACTGGTTAAGAGAAATTAAGACCGGGACTCAATCCTGAGAAGGAGGCCCAGGTGAAAGGTATTTAAAAAATTAAGGGACTTGGGGCTTACTCCTAAGGAGGATGCCCATATTTGAGACTGGGGATTACTCCTGAAAAGGAATCCCAGGTTAAGGGAATTATGGTTGGGGATTACTCCTGAGGAGGATGCCCATATTTTGGGAACTTTGAGACTAGGGATTAATCCTGAAAAGGAAGCCCATATTTGGAAAATTATAACTGGGGCTTACTCCTAAAGAGGATGCAAAAATTAATGAGGACTTGGGGCTTAATCCTAAGTAGGATTCCCAATATTAATGAGAATTTGGACTGGGGATTACTCCTGAAAAGGAGGCCCAGGTTAAGGATTCTCTCATCTTAAAGGATGAGGTTGAATGAATGAAATTTATGACCTTAGTGACATGAGGATATGTAAATCACTAGGTTTTAAGAGATGTTCCACATAATTCCTTTTAGATAAGGAATCCAACAAAGAAATCATGCCATGAATGAATTTTGAGAGAGTTATGAAGGCTTAATATTGAAAATGATAGGTGGATAAACATAGGAGAGGTGAAATAGGTAGGAAAGGTGCCCAGAAAGAAGGTGGCGCGCAAGTCCCGCGTGGGCGCGCAAGTCCTAGTCGCGCAGGTGTACCTGCGTGACACATGGGTACTTGCACGATGGTCAATCTTTAGGGTATAACTTGGGTGAGACTTGTCTCAAGCCTTTAATAATAACCCTAGAGACTTCTAGAAGAGAGTCACACAAGTTATGTTTAAGGGGTAATGCGGCGCGCAAGTGTGGCCATTTCCCTTAAGGGGTGGCCACCTAGGCGCGCAAGTGTTGATGAGTTTCAACACTTAGGCATCCCCCCTCTTAAGATCTTCCGTTCTAGGTAATAAATTACCTTATAAGTGTTCAGAAGCTTTGAGAAGAGACTAGGGTGCTGGGATCTCAAATCTGAGGTTTTGGAATTTTTTGTCCCTGAAATGGGGGGACCATCGGGGGTATTTATAGGTTGTAGAAGACCCTGGGTGAAATTAAAAGAGGGCGCGCAAGTTACCTACATGGCGTGCAAGTCACCTACGCGGTGCGCAAGTATACTTGCGCGACCTTGGTGGAACTTGCGCAACTCAAGTACATTTGAACCTTTGTTCATGCCTTTGTCAATTTTTGATGTTTCTTCAAAGGATGAATCATTTTGGGTTTAAGGTATTTCCCTTTTCATTCATTTAGAATCTGTGACGGAAAGGAGTGTCAACAAAAGTCCCCCCTCAGAGTTGGATCTGGAGAGAAAAGAGTATTTGACTCTGAGGAAGAAAGAGAAACCAGGGGTCTTTGTGGTTATTGGCAGTTTAAAGTCATGCATGTCGGACATAAAAAGGCTAATGTTTAAGGTCGAAATATCTTTGACCGAATGGATTAAAATTGACTCAATTCATTGATAATTTATCTGAAAACATATTACCATATTCAATTATGAGGGAAAAAATGTAAACGATGACTTAAGAAATTTTGAATTTGAGGAATGATATGAAAAATGGCTAAAAAGGCATTAGAAGAAGTAGTTCCCAAGAATGAAGTTACCATTATTTAACAAACCCTTTAGGGGGTTGAATTATGCAGGGCTGCCTAAGGGCATTGGCTGTATAGTCAAATAATAGTATCTTTTGGCTGACAAGTCTGTTATGTAGACTATTTATGCAAGGCCGCCTAAGGGAACGTGCTGCATAGTCAGGCAAAAAGAACTCTCAAAAATTTACTTTTCTACTGCTAAAAGCCTATGGAAGTTTATGGAGATTAAAATTTTACAAAGCATAGAGTTTGCTGTATGGAGAGAGGTACTTGAATATGGAGAAGATATTTCCAAGCAAGATCGTCTAAGAACTAGATTAATGTCACTCCTACGAAGGTCTGACCCAAACGTAGGGAATAGAAATATAAACCATAGACTTGAATACTTTCAGATCATGAAAAAGAACATGGGGTGAATATGATAAGGATGGCTATTTTCTACAGATCCTTACATATTGTCGTTAAGACAACTAAGGAAAAAAGAGGTTTTCTTTCCAAGAATGAATTTACCATTATTTAACAAACCTGTTATGGGGTTGAATTATACAGGTCCGCCTAAGGGCATTGGCTGCATAGTCAAATAATAGTATCTTTTGGCTGAAAAGTCTGTTATGTAGACTGTTTATACAAGGCCACCTAAGGGCACGTGTTGCATAGTCAGGCAAAAGAACTCTCAGAAATTAGACATTTTGTGACCAGAAGTCAAGAAAAGGATTATGAAGATCTGGAAGTATTTAAGGTTAGGATTATGACACATAAAAATGTGTATTTTCCAATGTATATAGAGATACATAGATCAATGCTAACCATAATCATGTAGTGGCTAGGTCCTGAATTGAAATGTTGGACTTCACTACGTATCCCATAAGGATGGGAATCAAGCCGTATGTAGTTCTTGAAATATATTTTAACATCGTGTGGGACGAAAGTGTAAGAGATCTTAGTTTAGGGTCATAGAAATCAGACCATTATAATGAATAAAAAATGTGTGTTTTCACAGGGACTTTTCAGCCAGGGGACTGAAAGTGGAATTTGGGGTTAGGCCCAAAGACTTGGGGCTAGATTCGAGGGATTATTGAACGTTCCTACGTATCCCATAAGGATGGGAATCAAGCCACATGTAGTTCTTGAAATACCCTCTGTGTAGATTTGGTTCATACAAGTGAAGGGTGAAAAAGGGGACTTTAGTGCAATGATGGTTTGACCCAAGATAAAAGGTTCAGGCATTACCTTGTATGCACATAGTCTTTGAAATATAACATGATTGGATATCAATGTAAATAATGATTTCCTCTCAGGTGAGGACATCAAATAATGTTGTAGTTTATTGTCATACAGGATAAAGGTGTTGTACAGTTTAACGTCATGTAGAAAGGACAAAGGTGAACCGATGTGAAGATAATGGTTTTGGGCTTGAACCTCGGAAGGTTTCCTATGTACCCAGCCTAGAAAGTAGGGATCAAAGTCCGCATAGTTCAATTAAATAATGAATTAGTGATCAAGTTGTTCTTGGGGACAATGACCTAAAAAAATGGTGTCGGGACTTACACATGGTTAGCATCCCAGAGAGGGTGTTATGGTTGAAGTTTAATCTAAGCTCATATGATTCATACTCGGTGTGAGAAACAAGAGGTAGCAGCAACCTTAACAATACACAGTTTAAAGTCATGTAGGACATAATAAGGGACTATGCAGTTTAAATTCTTGCAGCGAGGACTATTGGTGCTGCACGGTTTAGTGTCATGTAGCAGGTACAAAATATAGTTTAGCGTCATGTAAGAAAAATATAGGGACACAGTTTAACATCATGTTGGACGTAAGGGTGTTGTACAGTTTACCATCCTGTAGCTAAGACGATGGGGAAAATACAGTTTAACATCATGTAGGACAAAAAGGGTGATTATGTAGTTTAATTTCATGCAGTGAGGACAAATGAGGACACGGTTTAATGTCATGTTGGACGTATTAGGGACTTTTTCACAGTTTAACATCATGTTGGATGATGGTGTGAACAATTTAAGGTCATATACATGGACCAGAGATTATGTTGTTTAACGTCTCGCTGGACAAGAAAAATGCCAATAGTTTAAGGTCGTATACATGGACCCTTGGTGTATTTTGTGTTTATACAAAATACTTCAAAAATATATCATTGGTTGGAGTATTAATGAGTTCTCCATCTATTGAGATTAAAGAATAATCTCCATTGGAGTAGACCTTATGTATTGAATAAGGTCCTTCCCATTTTGGCTCAAGATTGGGAGGTTTCTTTCTTGGTATCATTGGAGTTCTGAGAACTAATACCAATTCTCCCTGAATGAATGAACAAAGATGAACTTTTTTGTTGAAAGCTTATGCTATTCAATTATGATAGACTTCTAAGTGGTGCAAGGTGCACAATCTTTTCTCATCTAACCATTCCAATTCATCCAATCGCTTTTGAGATTGTTCATCTGTAGATGATTGATCACAAATAGATACTCTGAGCGAGGGTAATTGAAACTCAATTGGCAAGACTGCTTTTGTTACATATACCAATGAATATGGAGTTGACCGCGTTGTAGTGTGGGTGGTGGTCCGATAATCCCATAAAGCATGAAAGATTTTATCAGGCCATGACTTCTTATCTTTATCCACCATATTTTGCAGTATATTTGACAAAGTCTTGTTGAAAGCTTCTATCTGGCCATTGGCCGCTGCATGATACCGAGATGAATGATTGGATTTGATTTTGTATTATTGATATAACTTCCTCACCTCAGATGAACAGAATTTGGTGCCATTGTCCATCAGTATGGTATGAGGGACACCAAATCTGGTAATGATGTTAGACTTGATGAAGATAAAAATGCATTTATAACTGACTTCTTTGAGGGGTATTGCCTCTGCCCATTTGGAAAAGAAGTCATTATCAGTAAGAATGTACTTAAACTACTTGGATGTAGCCGAAGGATAAGGTCCTACTACATCCATTCCCCATGTGGAAAATAACCATGAGTATTTACCTGTATGAAACAACTCTGGAGGCTAATGAATGAAGTTGGCATGTACTTGGAAAGAATGAGACTTCTTTGTGAAATCAACACAATCTTGCATCATTGAAGGCCAAAAATATCCAAGCCTTCGAATTTTATCAGATAGTTTATGTCCAGACTAATGGGCACCACAGACTCCTGCATGCACTTCTTTCATGATGGCCATTGTCTCTTCACCATAAATACATCTGAAGAGAAATCCATCAAAACCATGCTTGTAGAGAATTTTCTCTAGGTGATATGGGCTATCATAAAGAGTGAAATTGACCACACGTCTCCGGACTTGTTCTTTTCTGGCTCTATCAGGCAGAAGTGTTCCATTTTGAAGGTATTCCCTGATAAGTATCATCTATCTTGTAGTATGACCATATGGTTTAGTAATGGAACTAATTTCATTGATTTCCTCTATTCTGGTTTGAACATAAGGTGAAATTGTACGACGGTGAGCAATAATGATGGTTGTCTCATCCCGATTTGGATCTACCAGAGCTGTAGCTATATTATCCAATGCATCAGCTTGGGAATTTTGTGATCTCAGGACATAAGAAAATGTCGGTTCTGAAGGAAACTCCGACATTAACTCTCTGACATAATCATACAAATGGATTAGTTCTTCTTTTCTGATTTCATGATCCCCATTGACTTATTTGATTACGAGGTCTGAATCACCTTTTACCTTTAAGTGATTCACTTGTGCTTGAAGTGCCAACTCCAATCCTACGATAAGATCTTGGTATTCTACTTCATTATTTATACCACCTCCCAACAATGAAAAGGAATAAGGTAGCACTTCCTTTTCCAGGAAAATGAGTACAACTCCTAACCCAACTTTGTTGAACTTAGGATATTCCATTTTCCTCCCTGTTGGACTTCTAGAAGCACCATCAAAGTACATTTCCCATGTTTGAAAACTATCTTGAATAAAGAATACTTCCTCATCATGAAGTTCAATATCTGGAGATGTATTTTCCACTGAAGTGTGTTCAGAAAGGAAATCATCCAGAGCTTGGCCCTTTATTTCCTTTTGAGACACATATTGAATATCAAATTGCTGCAAAATAACTGCCCACCTTGCCAGACGTCCTGTACGCATTGGATGACTAAGGATGAATTTGAGCGGGTTATTGCAAGATACCAATTGGACCTTGTGATGTTGCAGGTAGTGTCTCAACTTCTAAACTGAATAGATTAATGCTAGGAAACACTTCTCAATACTTGAATATCGGGTTTCTGCTTCAAGCATAGTCCGACTGAGATAGTAAAGGATGTTTTCATTCTCATCATCATTCTTCTGAGCAAGAAAGGTACCCAATGATCGCTCTAAATATGTCACATAGAGGATAAGTGGTCTTCCTTCAATAGGTGGCATTAACACCGGTGGACTCAAGAGATATTTCTTAATAATATCAAATGCTTCTTGACATTCTTCAGTACACTGGTAAGTGACTCCCTTCTTCATCAATTTGGTGAAGGGTAAACTTTTTCCTGCCAAATTGGTGATGAAACACTGAATATAGGCCAAGTGTCCTTGAAGTCCTCTAAATTCCTTTAAATTTCGAGGAGGTGAAATACCAAGGATTGACTTTGTCTTCTTAGGATCAACCTCGATACCACGATGGCGTACGACGAAGCCGAGAAATTTTCCTGAGGTTACCCCAAAAGCACATTTTAAGGGGTTCATCTTCAAATTATGTTGCCGAAGTTTGTGGAATATGATTTCCAAATCAGCCAAGTGATTAGAACTTTGTTTGGATTTAACCACCAAATCGTCCACATAACATTCAACAAAATTCCCCATAAAGGGTTTGAAGATACGATGCATGGAATGCTGATATGTTGCGCTTGTATTCTTCAGGCCAAAGGGAATTACCCGATATCAAAACACACCCTGTGGGGATCTGAAGGATGTATATTCTTCATCTTCTGGAGCCATTCATATTTGATTATATCCAGAATATCCATCCATGAAGGAAAGTGCTTCATAGCCAACTGTTGCATCAATCAAGAGTTCTGTAATCGGAACTGGAAAATCATCCTTAGAACAATGCCGATTAAGATCTATGAAATCAACACAAACTCTAATTTTCCCATTCTTCTTTTTCACTGGGACAATATTATCCAACTATTTCGGATATTGAACTTCTCTTACGAAGTTAGATTTGATAAGCTTATCCACTTCAGCTTCAATTTTGGAAGCATAGGTTGGGTGTGTTCTTCTAGCGGCTTGTTTGAATCCTCGATGTTCTTTTGGAAAACCCAAACGATGAGTGGTAACATCAGAATCAAGCCCTGGCATCTCTTTATAGTTCCAAGAAAATATATCTCGATTTTTCTTTAAAAAGGAAATATACATCTCTTTCTCTTCAAGAGTCATGGCCACACTAATTAAAGTGGGGCGTGGATCTTCTTTTGTACCCAAATTTATTTCTCTGAGTTCATCCACGGTGGTAGAGATACCCTCTTCAAATTCTGGAGGAGCATCCCTAAGATCTTCCTCTTCTTCTTCAACATGTGTTATTTCTTCTATTTCTACTTGCATAGTAGATGAAGAAGCAGAATTTCCATGATTAGAAGAGATGTTAAAATTTGAATATCTTGAAGAAGAAGCTTCCATTTCCAACCCGATTGATGATGAAGGGTCTTCCTTGGGTAATAAAGAGGAGATGATGGATTCATAATCGATATCATTGTTCACCTCTAACATTGCTATAACTTCTTCTGGCCTGGTTGGCGAAGTATAGACTTGTTGGATTTTAGCGGATGAAATGAAGACATCTCCATTTGAGCTTTCATCATTGCTTGGTGAATCACCAATTTCTCCCATGTTGTCTGGCTTGATTGCCATAATTGACATTATGGAAGTTTCCATAAGAGTATTTTGATTTGGGTCTATCCTATCAATTTTACTAATAGTAAATACATAATCTGTACTCACATGTGTAAATGGGTTTACTGGAATCTTTTCCAAACCATATGGAGCATTAAATTTGGTAATCTCCCTTATTGTAGATTTCTCCTTTCCCTTTATGTGATAGAATTCCACCTCAATGTATTGAGATTCACATGTCTTGAATGGGGATTTATCACCATACAATGTCCCAATTTGACCATCGAAACAATATTTGAGACATTGATGGTATGATGAAGGGATAGTCACATGCCGATGTAGCCAGGGTCTACCAAGCAAGATGTTGAAGGCTGAATCTTGATCAACAACCATGAAATCTAAATTGGATACAAGATCTCCAAACTGAGTTCTGAGTGTAATCTCGTCCAGTGGTTCTTGTTCATTTTTATCATATCCTTGTAACATCAAAGTAGAAGGAGATAAATCAGATTCTTTGAGGCCCAATTGACGAAGTGTATGAATGGGGATGAGGTTAACTCCTGAACCATTATCAATGAAGACTCTTCAGACGTCTACACCATTTAACTTTCCAGAAAAGTATAAAGGTATGATATGTCCATGCACGAAATCATCTTCATCTTCATCTGTGAAAGATATAACTGCATGGCATTCTACAGGATTATTCTCAACATGGTAGGCTTCAGCCGTAGCAATTTTAGTTTCAAACTCTTGAGGACTTGACAAAGCCTCGATGAGTGCATCCCAAAGATCCTTTAATAAATTCAAGGCATCCAGAATTGATAACTTGGCTGGTACTTGGTCCAAGTGTTTCAATACATCATACTTTTGATCCAAAGGTCTGCGTTTCCCAACAGGAACATGTGGTTTCGTAGGTACCATAGAAGTATATGATTTGGAAGTTGATGCATCTTGTATCGGGATAGGAGTTGGTAACACTCCTGGCTTTGGAATATTAGATTGATTAGGTCTATTTACTTGATTAGGGGAAGAAGATGAAACCTTCAACCGATCTTCCAGAATAATTGTGCTAGGGATGAGTCTGCCTTTTGTGGAAGAACTTGTTTGTTCTTGTTGAGTTCGTTGAAGGGATCTTCCACGAGTTTCTTCCGCATACACAGTTCTAGCAAGGGTAGAATTAGAATATTGGCCTCTGAAAGATCCATGTCTTCCCTTGTATTCTGAGCCTCTGGAACTTCCTCTGATTCCTCTTTTTGCTACAGGGAACTCGGGCTCATCAAAATCAAAACTGCGACTGCCATAAGGATCTGTTAAGTGAATCATATTAACAGAACCGAAGATTAACTCTTCATCTGATGAAGACTCTGTCTAATTAGCTTGTTTAGGTTGTACCGTTTGGTGGGGTGGTGCCCGTGGCTTTGAAGTAGATGGCATAAAATCTTTCAGAGTCAAAGAAAACTTGGTCTTTGACACATACTCATCTTCTTCTGATTCTTCTTCTTCCTTTGAATCATGTCGTTTCTTTGAGGATTTTCCCTATGATGAAGAAGGTTTTGTTGCAGCATTCATGGCAGAGGACATAATTGGTTTAATCAATTGAGTTTGCAAAATGGAATGAGTTTAGTTGATCATTTTTCTGACTATCCAATCATCATATTTTTGCGCATTTTTGTTCTTGACTTCTTACCACTCGCCCTCCTCCTCTGGATCTGTAGCAGTAACATGTGCTACCTGAGATAAAGAACCTTTCAGTTTGACTTGTCCCAAGTCGACCATTTTCTGCAGGAGGTCCTTGAAAACAAAACACTCCTGAATGGGATGCCCCAACATCTGATGAAATGAGAAATAATTGGTATGATCTTCATCTCCTTCATTATTCAGCCTCTTGGGCCTTGGAAATTGAACCAAATTATTTTCTAGATCCAAAATGAAGTAACCAAGAACTTGTTCATTTCAGAAAGAGTATGTTTTTCTCTTCAGATCCTCAAATTGTTTCCATCTTTGATCTCTTTGATCATCTTAATGAAACGGCCTTTGTTGTTGACGCTCAGGAAGCGAAGCCCTTCGAGAAGATGAAGGCCTTGAAGTAGAAGCAGGTGCAGGTGCTTGTTTAAGCATAACGGTAGCAGTATCTGCTTTACCCATTCTCCTTCCTGGAGCCGATGGAATTACACGAGCTTTATCCTTAGTCTTTATAAGAGACTCTTCAATCTGTTGAGTGATTTAAGTAAGGTCTCAAAACCCTCCTGTGTATTTCATAGGGATCAATGGTGTGCGCAATTCATCACGCAAATTTTCCACATAGATTGGAAACAATTCTTCTTGAGGGAGTGCTAATATCAGGGAATATATTAATACCTTCCAGCGAGAAATGAAATCTGATACCCTTTCATTCTCCCTTTTATTACATTTTGTAAGATCAAAAACTATTGTATTTGGAAAATTTGAGCTTAATTGAAGAAGAAATCTTTGGCGGAGATCCTCCCATCCAGTAATTGACCGGGATTGCAAGCTTGTGTACCAAACAAAAGCAGGTCCTTGTAATGACTATACAAAACACCTGAGTTTAACTGCTTCTTGTTGCTGAAGGGTTCTCATCATAGGATCACAATTAGAAACAAAATTTGTTAAGTGTTTCTATGGGTCTCCCGAGCCATTAAAGATTGGGAATGTGGTACTTGAAAAATTTTATGGGGGGGGAATTGCATCAATCCATTCAGGGTAAGCCCTCTTTTATATTTGAATTTGAGCATGATTTCCCTCCATAGCTTCCAAACGAGCTATTAATGACTCAATAGTAGTTATTAACTTTTGATAAACATTTGGTTGAGCTTGGACCTGAACAGGTGCAATGACTGGAGCTGGTACAGATGTGGTAGCTGGTACTGCAACCGATGGCAGCACTGCCGATTGTTGTTTCACTTGACCCGTAGGATTAGACCTGTGAGGGTGTACTGATAGAGGAGGATATTCTTGATCCATCTCAGTAGCCACAAAAAATTCCATTGGCTGACTAACTCCATCGCGCTTAGGAGGAAGACTACCTTGAAGTAGTTCTGCATTCATCCTCCTTAATTCCTTCATTTCTTCCTCTTGTTATACAAATCTTTGATCTAGTGAGAGCGATTGGACTTCTCCAGAGGAATGGTATGTAACCTGATTCTTTCCTTTCCCCTTATTGGACACCTTTCGGAGAGGGGAAAGTGGGTTACTTGAAGGATTACCTAGGTTCTGAGTAATCCTTTGATTTCATGTGCGCACACCTTATTCATTTGTGTTTGTGTGTACAACTTCTTGAGTAGGAACCTCTTCATCTGATCTCTCTGAGTGAGCCTCATCTGGTGGATCAGCAACTATGGCATTGATTACATTGATTGATGCATAATGCATTACATCCCTTCTATCGGCATTTCTGCAATATTTTCTTCTTCCATGTCCTTGATGAGACATTGCCTTTTGTTGATTCGATCCTTCAGGAACTTCTTGATGAACCGTAATTTAGAGGGAATCTCCTGATAATTTGGATCTTCATTCCTCTTGAGGATTCTTATCCAATCGAGAGAAGACTGACTTTCTATGAGGGAGAGTTTGAGGATTTGAAAAAGTCCCCAGTCCAATGGACTGGGGTTGTTCCTGATCAACTCCTCAAATCCTATTTGTTGATTCTGAGGGTTGGGTTAAAAGAGTCCCCAGTATGGAAAGATGGGGTGGTTATTGACATGATATATCTAAAACTTTCTTGAAATCTCTCCTGATCTTGCGGAATTTAGTCCGAAAATTAGCTGGATTCATCAACCTGCATCCACTTTTACCAGCTGGTTCAAAAGACCTTTGGATGATTTCTGACACTTCTGTCACTTGATGATGTGCTTTCTCCAAATGAGAGGCCTGTTCAATATTCTAGTTTGCTTGATGTAGGAGTAATTCAATAACTTCTTCTCTGTATGATTGATTTTGAGAGGAACTAGTTGAGGCCTATTCTTGGGAAATATTTTGATTACAAACAAAACCCATTGACTATGGCTATCCATGGGAAATAACATTTCATGATACCATTTTCAACGGGATTTGATGACTAGAGAGTATAGTGAAATGTAGCACTCCATGAACACCCCATCCCCTGATATGAATACCAGATGGGGCATTGGAAATTAACTGGCGCAATCTTCTTAGTGCGCCAAGGCATGAACGCTGAAGGGCTCTCTATTTTTTTTCAACCTTCAGATATCAAGAAAATGAGAGAGATGCCAAATCAATTTGGCATTGTAACCCTTCTATTATCTTGACATTATTTTCATATTCATCATAATATAATATTTTCTTTTTCAACTGACAAAGATTTTTCCATATGTTGAGACGAATATCATGAATTCCATCTTCTATCAACATCTCTGGAATGTCATACTGAGAATCAGCCAGAGGCCAAAACATAACTGGTACTTCATCTTTTTCCAATTGTTTTCTCATGTTCAGGATTTCCTCTTTATCATTCAATGAAGATTCTTCTACCTGATTAGACCAAAGATGGTGCTTCCTTGTTGCTTCATCAGATTCAACAACATTGGTAGAGAAATCACTGATCAAACTAGAAGATGCATGACTTAGGGGTGGTTTAGAGAATGACCTACACCCTAGGCTATATTCTGGTTGATAAAGTATTTAACCTACTAATGGTAAAGCATCACACATGACTGGATTCACATTTTCAAGAGCCTCAAGATAAGAGGGCTTTCTCATCACTACATTTTCTATTGGATAATTTTCTAAGTAATGTGAATCACTACTTCAGAGAGGACTTTTGCATCTAAATTCATCATCATGGGGAGGAACACCATGGTGGGTTACAGAAAAAGATGAAACATTTTGCTCCTTGATCTTCTGGCCACACAGAGGGTTCTTGTGGCTCTCATCTGAAGATTAAACTTCGAGATTGACCGAATCATCATGAATAAAGCCTTCATGAGGAAGTATCTGATGCAGACCTTCAGAATTAATGTTCCCACTATTGGGAACTGAGAGAGTAGAATCTTGAGTTGCAACAGATAATTGTCTGAGTGCATGAAGAACTCCAGCATCGAGAAAGGCCTTGTTACAGATTGGCTCTTGATTTCTTGACTGTGTTGGGCGGGTCTTCTTTTTAGACGCCTTCTTACTCACTTTAGGAACCACTTGTTGATGAAAGTGGTCATTATGGGTAGTTGTATGTGCCTGCTCAGGAGAAATGATCAGGTTAGGCTGATTATCTCCACTCAAATCAGGTGTATGTGCCTGACTTGGATGTCCGTATGATATGGGGGTACGCCCCACAACCCTATTGGACTAGAATAGATGTGTGTGTCTATTCTGGAGTGAATTGTTGATGTGTCACTCCACTGGTAGGGATAGATTTATGTGTCTTTCCCTGAGATGATACTGAAGCTGTTATAATATCCTGGCAGGCATCCAGAATACGAGCATGGATTTGTTTCTGCTCTTTAACCATTGACAGAATGTGCTTGGTGACTTCAGTAGCCAGAATGGGGATATACATCCATTCCATGCTTGGAGTATGTGTATGTGCCTACTCTAGTCCTCCTTTTTCTATCAGTGAATTCTGACAGTACTCATGTGTGGGGGAAAAGGGTTGATTCTGCCTCCAGTTTGTCGCCGGAGCTTTCCGACTGACTTCTCCGAATGCTACCAAACGAGACTGTTGGTAGGCTTGATCAATACTAGCAAGTGTATTTGCCTTCTGATTGCACTCTGCCGAACTTGGTTGACAAGCTTCCTTAAATACTAACAGACGAGGCTGCTGGCAGGATTGATGAGTGTAAGCAGGTGTATGTGCATGTTTACCAGTTGTCAACACATTGGGTTGGCAGGCTTCATCGTATGTAGTCAAACGATCCTGCTGACTAGCTGATGATTTATAAACAGGTGTATGTTCCTGTCTATAATACTCTACCCGAATTTCCTGGTAGGATTGGTGTGCTGCTTCCAAACAAGTCTGCTGGACAACGGGATTAAAACGGACGGGAATGTGTGCCCACTCGTTTCTTGCCACCAAGTTAGGTTGGTGGACTTCTCCGGAAATGGCAGAGATAAGAACCTACTCACTGTTAACCAGTTGTCACCTCTGATGGTTTATCTTGCCTACTCAGGTTCGAGTAACCTAAGTCGAACACCTGGAGACGACACCCTAATCATGTTGAGGGCACACTGTCGCACGAGTCTGGCGGCGATTGTTGGTGGGAGCCCTCAGGAAGGACTCATGTTTCCTTTAATTAAGGACCTGAACGACCTTCTCATTCACCTCCTCATAATATGGTAGGGAATGGTTGTTGCGTTCTGGGGATAACGACCCGAAACGGTTGGAGATGGTGGTTAGCCCCACATGCTTCTTGATCATTTTTCATCGCTGTCTGGACGACCAGGGTGAGTTGTTCACTTTGAGGGCTTGTCGAGCAGCCTCCAGAGTTGGAATGGTACCATGTTGACGGTACGCCTTAACCAGCGCATTTGATACCCATCATTGAAGATGCTGAGTAGGTGATGTCACCCTCCGAGTGGACGACGATCCAGCAGGAGTAGCAACAGATGCCTTCACAGCAAAGGCAATCACAGTAGAGGTATTCATAGGTGTGAATTTAAGAGAATCCATTCTTGTAATACATAAGATCTTGGAAAAGAGTATCTGTTTGATATAACAAACATAATCAAGATAAGTTTGTCTGCTACATCTTTTGGATGATCACATATGTTATTGATTGCTTTGTTGGCCCTCCCATTGAGTTTAAATAGGGGCCTAAAAAATAGGTAAAACATCACTTTAACTTGGTTAAGGATTCATGTCGGGTTCACCATTTTTTGTTTCCTCTGGAATTGGGGATGACCTCGTTGATTAAAGGTTCAAACATTCCAATTGGTTTCTAACAGGTTTATTCATAGAACCGGAAACATCCAATGATTCCATATCCATTTGGACCTACTTTCCAAAGGTAGGCACTCATTAGTTATGGACTGATGAGGCTTAATAATTTTCACTGGTCGAGAGGATGGGAGGTCGGACTCATCACACCTTTTTTAGGGGAATTATTTTCTACTCTGGGACTCTCTTTATAGATTTAAGTTTTGTTCATGAATCCTTATTACATTACCAAGTATAAAATGATCTTCCCTTTAGATCTGAAAATAAATGATTGATATGTAGGAGATTTAGAGAATATTTTATATATATTCGAGGTTCTTCATTGATAGAGAATCATCTGTATTTGTTAGAGATTCTTAGTCAATGGTATCCTTTAATACATAAAAGTCTCTTGGTCATTATGATGACCATACTGGTTTTAAAGTCACTCAGTGGGGCACTTGAAGTTTATTGTCATTCATAAGTACATGGATTATTTCAGAGTTGGGATCATACTCGCAGATGGGCTACCTATGTATCCTTTATTTAGAAAAGGAATCAGAACCCATGTAGTTAGAGTGAGGGAGTATGATGTTTATGCATGATTGTTGGCTCCAAGAAAGATTTCATGATTACTTTTACACTCTAAGCTCACGTGAGTCATGCTTGGTGTGAGAAACAAGAGGTATTGGTGAAACCGGACAATTGTTCCATGAAAGATGCAATGATGTGGAGATTATGTATGTATGACTGCCCAAATAGATGAAGATTAGGATTTACTTCAGGGAAGAAACCCAGGAACAAGGTCCATAAAGGTATATGTACTTCATGGAGATTTAGATACTCTAACTTGGGGCTTAATCCTGAGGAAGATGCCCAAATTAGTAGGGGACTTTATGATTGGGTTTTACTCCTGAGAAGGAAACCCAGATCAAAAGTAAATTAAGACTGGTTAAGAGAAATTAAGACTGGGGATTACTCCTGAGAAGGAGGCCCAGGTGAAAGGGATTTAAAAAATTAAGGGACTTGGGGCTTACTCCTAAGGAGTATGCCCATATTTGAGACTGGGGATTACTCCTGAAAAGGAATCCAAAGTTAAGGGAATTAGGGTTGGGGATTACTCCTAAGGAGGATGCCCATATTTTGGGAACTTTGAGACTAGGGCTTACCCCTGAAAAGGAAGCCCAGATTTGGAAAATTATGACTGGGGATTACTCGTAAAGAGGATGCCCAAATTAATGAGGACTTGGGGCTTACTCCTAAGGAGGATGCCCAATATTAATGAGAATTTGGACTGGGGATTACTCTTGAAAAGGAGGCCCAGGTTAAGAATTCTCTCATCTTAAAGGATGAGGTTGAATGAATGAAATCTCTGACCTTAGTGACATGAGGATATGTAAATCACTAGGTTTTAAGATATGTTCCATAGAATTCCTTTCAGATAAGGAATCCAAAAAAGAAATCATGCCATGAATGACTTTGGAGAGAGTTCTGAAGGCTTAATCTTGAAAAGGATAGGTGGATAAACATAGGAGAGGTGAAATAGGCAAGAAGGGCACCCAAAAAGAAGGTGGCGCGCAAGTCTTGCGTGGGCGCGCAAGTCCTGGTCACGTAGGTGTACCTGCGTGACACATGAGTACTTGCGCGATGGTCAATCCTTAGGGTAGAACTTGGGTGAGACTTGGCTCAAGCCTTTAATAATACCCCTAGAGACTTCCAGAAGAGAGGCGCGCAAGTTATGTTGAAGGGGTAAGGCGGCGCGCAAGTGTGGCCATTTCCCTTAAGGGTTGGCCACCTAGGTGCGCAAGTGTTGATGAGTTTCAACACTTAGGTCTCACCCCCCCCCCCCTCTTAAGATCTTCCTTTATAGGTAAGAAATTACCTTAGAAGTGTTCAGAAGCTTTGAGAAGAGACTAGGGCACCGGGAGCTCAAATCTGAGGTTCTGGAATTTTTCGTCCCTGAAATGGGGGGCCCACCAGGGGTATTTATAGGCTGGAGAAGACCCTGGGTGAAATTAAAAGAGGGAGCACAAGTTACCTGTGCGGCGTGCAAGTCACCTGTGCGGCGCACAAGTATACTTGCACGACCTTGGTGGAACTTGTGCGACTCAAGTGCATTTGAACCTTTGTTCATTCCTTTGTCAATTTTTGATGTTTCTTAAAAGGATGAATCATTTTGGGTTTAAGTTATTTCCCTTTTCATTCTTTTAGACTCTGTGATGGAAAGGATCGTCAACAAAAATATATTATTAGGAAAATTAATGCACTCCCACTAAACTATTTGTAGACACAAGTCTCACATTCATTCTTGATAAAACCAAATTCTGTTATGGATTTATCAAAACAAATGTTCCATGACTTGGATGCTTGCTTTAATACATAATGGATTTCTGAAACTTGCATACCTTATTGGCATCCTTTGGAGTCATAAACCCTTCAGGTTGTGTCATGTAGACATCTTCTTGAAGGTTCCCGTTAAGGAAGGTTGTTTTGACATCTTGTTTTCCAAATCTCATAGTCATGGTAAGAGGTAATGGCCAATATAATTCTGATGGATTTTAGAATTGAAACTGGTGAAAAGGTTTCATCGTAGTCAATGCCTTGATGCTGCTTGGATCCTTTTGCAACTAGTCGCACCTTATAGGTACTGACTTGTCCTTCCATGTCCAGTTTCTTCTTGAATACCCATTTGTAACCAATAGGATTTAAATAAACTAGAGGATCTACCAAAATCTAGACTTGGTTTTGGTATATGGAATCCATTTTAGAATTCATGGCTTCTTGCCACTTGGAAACATCAGTTCCACTTACTGCTTCCTTGTAGGTTAGATGATCATTATTATCAACTAAAAATGAGTCACCATCCTCGGTAACTAGGAAATTGTACCGTTCTGGTTCTCTAACCTCTCTTGTACTCCTACACAGTTCTTGTGTCTCTGAAACAATTCTTTATTCCATGGGGCTTTATGGAATCTGTTCCTATACCAACTCTTGTGTTCCTTGAGCCTTGACTTCATCGATGTCTATCTCGCTCCCACTATCTATTTTGGATATGTTCTCACTCTCAAGGAATATAGAGTGTATTTCCACTATAACCATTTTGTATGAGGGGTTTTATAGGTAATATTCCCTTGTTTCCTTAGGGTATCCTATAAAGGTACACTTTGTACCTCGAGGTGCAAGTTTTTTACCTGGAGAGGCCTTAACAAATGCATCACTTCCCCACACATGTAAATTCAATAACATGGATTTCTTTCCACTACATAACTCGTATGGAATACCATTTATCGATTCAGATGGTACTTGGTTTAGTATGTGCGCCTCTGTTTGTAATGCATATCCCCAAAAGGAAAATGGAAGACTTGCATGAATTTTCCTTGATCTCACCATGTCCAACAAGGTTTGGTTCCTCCTTTTGCTCACACTATTCCACTGGGGCGTGTAAGGAGGAGTGAGTTTTGATAAGATCCCAAACTTCCATAAGTAATCAATAAAGTATTGATTAAGATATTCTCCACCTTGGTCTGAGCAAAGTTTCTTAATCTTCTTACCAATCTGGTTATCAAATTCATTCTTTTATTATTTGAAATTATAAAAATAATCATACTTATACCTTATTAAGTAGATATATCCATATATACTAAAATCATTAGTAAAAGTTATGAAGCATGAGTACCCTCCCCTTACTTCAACTGGAAATGGTCCACACACATCATTATAAACCAATTAAAGAATCTCTTTAGCCCTTTCACCTTTCCCACTAAATGGGTCTTTGGTTATTTTTCCTTGTAAACATGCATGACATGCGCCAAGTGGTTTGAGTTTGAAATAATCTTAATATCCATCTTGATGTAACTTTTTCAAGCATTTCTCATTTACATGAAATATCTGGTAATTCCAAAGTTGGGTGTGGTATTAGTCATGTGAAGTATCTTTATTATTGATTTCCATTAATTGGTTTTTGTAATCCAACACATAAAGACTATTGTATAAATGTTCCCTACCAAAACAAATGCTATCTTTGTAAAAGAAGCAACATTCGTTTCCAAACTTGAAAAAAAAACATCTTTATCTAATATGGATACATAAATAATGTTTTTAGTAACAAAAAACACATAATAACAACCCTTTAATACTAAAATCATTCCATTTAGAAATGTGAGGTGGTAGTCCTCAATAGCTACAATAGAAATTATGGCTCAATTGGTTGCTCGTAAATCTACCTCCCCTTAATCAATCTTCCTGAATCTAATTGGTTTCTATATTTGGATACATATGTGGGAACCAAAAGTTGTATCTAATAACCAATTTTTAGAAACATATAGATTGAATTCGATAACAAATGCACCTGAATATTCCACTTACTTTTTAGGCTGGGTACAATTTTTATTCTAGTGGCCCTTCTTGCCACACGTGTAAAAAACAACCTTCTATTCCCTTTCCTCCCTTTTGATCTTCTTTTTCTTGGAAGGGTGTGAAGAAGATTTGGGCTTAAATCTCTTTTCCTTCCCTTTCCTCTTATTTAACATAAGTAAAAAAGGAATGGCGAGCTTAATATCTTTGTCTACTTGGAAAATGAGGATAAAAAGATCAGATAGAGACTTCTCAATGTTGTTCATATTAAAATTAACAACAAAGCTGGAGAAGATTTGAGGGAGTGATGCGATAATGAGATCGGTTCCCAATTCTTCGGGGATTTTAAATCCTAGAACCTCCAGGAACTCAATGTAGCCAATTATCTTAACTACCCGAGGCCCAGCTGGGGAACCCTCTCCAAGATTACTCTAAAAGAGTGCCTTGTAGATCACAAACCTTTCTTGTCTTTCTCTCTCCTGGTAATGACCATGGAGGTTCTTGAGCATGCTATAAGCATCCATGTTTTCGTGAGACTTCATAAGATCACTAGACATTGATGACAACATCAAAAATTGAACGTCGACTGCTTCGTTCATATATTTCTCATAGACTAAGAAATCCTAATCACTCACCTCTTTGGAAGGCGGATCAGGTAATGTTGACTCCAACACATAAGACTTATGTTCATGGAGTAGGATAACCCAAAGGCATCAAAACAATTCCTAGAAGTTACTACTGGTGAGGATGTTGTCTTTATCCATAATTGATCATAGGGATATTGTGGTTGATGAGCTTGTCATTTTTATTCTACAATTAAAAGAGTAGATTGTTATTGCTTTCTTGATTACATTATATAAGAAATAATAAATTAATTTGATTAAGTCTCCCACTATTTTATCAAGTCCCAATAGCCCTCATCATTAAACTTGGAATGTCCAGTTTTCATGACATTCTAGTTTCAAGGATCCATATTCCCCTTTGCATAACCCCAACAAGAGTTGTTCAAGCTATTTAAAGGTATTTAGGTAGGCATGTCTTTGCCAACTGTGGTCTTGTAGCCCCTTAATTTGTTGAGTGGACTCCCTAATCCTTAAATCCTAACTTTTTATTTCCTCAACTCTTTCCTCCAATGTTGCACCAAGTCTAGAAAGGGCTACTCCTCTTGATGTAATATGGTTAATTCAACCTAAAACCTATCATAAGGGATTCCTATATAAAAGAAAGTGTCATAATAAGGGTTAGTCAAACACATAGTTATATTGAGGTTTTTCCTTAATCAAGTAACAAAAGGCTTGGTATGACTTAATATTTTTAGGTAGGTAGGTCTTTCCCAACTGTGGGCTTGTAGCTCCTTAATCTGTTGAGTGGACTCTCCAATCCTTAAATCCTGAATTTGGATTTCCTCAACTCTTGCCTCCAATATTGCACCAAGTTTAAAAAGGTCTAATCCTCTTGATATAATATGGTTAAGTCAAAATAAAACCTATCATCATGGATTCCTGTATAAAATTAAGTGTCCCATCAAGGGTTGGTCAAATGCATAGTTATATTGAGTTTTTTCCTTAATCAAGTAACAGAAGGCTTGGTCTGACTTAATATTTTATTTGAGGGATTTTTTATATCTTACACAGGAATTTCTTATTATCATCATCGCATGCTTGTTAATATTAATTAGAACTTACTTAAGTGATTAACCATGTCTTGATAATATTTATGCATAATCCTAGTTTATTTTAGTTCCATCTTGCATGCTTGTTTAATTCATTAATTATGTGAATGCGACAATACATACATAATGATAAACCATGAAACTGATAGAAATAAAATAAAGAAAAGGGAATGATCATGAGATTTTCTAATGGTTAGTTTATCTACTATTTGATAAGCGAATCCTGACATAGGGGGGAAACACCTTGAAACTTTTAGGTTTGTGTTTACAGCTTTCCACCTGTCCACCACTATATCTCATGGGATTGGTTTTGTCTCGACTCTAGCTTGAACCACCTCCACTAGCTTGAGAGTTCCATCCATTACATATTCTTTTAAAATCACACAGATGTGAGGGTTAAAATAGGGTTTTATATAAAAGAAACATTGGGCATGCAAGGACTATATATTAATGAGTAGAAGCCTCATAGGCCAAAAAATTTAATTTAAATAAATTAATTAAAAAAACCATCCACATACAAATTTCATGGTCTATCTCATGATCATCCATACATGCAATGATATTTACATATAAATAAAACTAGAATTAAATTCTTTAATTGTTCTTGTTTAAGATAAATCACACTTGAATCAATTAATTATCATCTTTAATTAATAAATCCATCTTAAACCCTTTTCTAAAATTTCTTAAGATTCTCATCCATAATAATTTTAAAAAAATAAATTCATTTAAAACTATCTTTTTACATAACTTGTACCTTAGAGGAAACCTTGTGAATTCATGTTCATAACTACCCAATGAGTAGAAATGAACATTATGCAGATATTAAATTAAACACATATATATAAAACAGCTATCAGATGTTGTGCCTCAGCTTTACACTCGCACCATGGTACACGTCTCAAAGTTTTGTATAATATAAAAATAAATTTTAATAAATCTGCGTAATTTGGATGAGTACACAGCATGTAGTTCCAACTATATGGTGTTTACTATTGTTCACTGTCCATCTGAAGTACACGCCCAAGGATACAGTGTGTGAGTGTACTTCGGAAATCTTCAAAGTACACAGCGTGTCCAGTGGGACATATGTCGTGTAGTATTCGCATTACATAGTCTCCAGTTGGGAAAGTCATGTATGGGGTATATGGTCCAACCCTAACCTGAAGGGACTACACACTATGTCTAGTGGGACACATGGCGTGTAATATAGAAACCGCGTGCCACCTGTTCCTGATCAACACACAGAGTTATTAAGACTTATAAAAACTCCAATGACACATATTGGTTTGGCGGACCATACCTAGTTCATTGAACCTTGACTATACGGCGTGTACTTCCGAATACACGCCGTGTGTTCTAGTGTTGTATGGCCAGGAACCTTGGGAATCTCCTGATGAGATCCTCTGTTTTATTTTAATCAAAATTTAAAGGAAAAATCATTTCTATAAGGTGAATGAGAGACGAAAGAGGAGGAATAGATCTTGAGATTCATATTTGTAGAAAGATTAACTTGAATTAAAAAAACTAAATTATTAAATGCGTAAATCATCCAAAAAATATTTAAATAATTATAAAATATGATATAACCTCACTCTGATACCATTTGAAGGTTCCGAGTGTAGCGGAAGTGTGGTTGGGACAACACCCAACTTTAATTTTTACCATGATCAATGATTATTCCGAGATCAATACGATGATGAATGTCAGTCTCCATGGAATAGAATCAAAGATTTGGATAAAGAAGGAAGAGGACTGAAACCTTTAGAAAGGATCTTGTACATCATGTTTATAATTAATTTAATTAATTTAATAAAGAAAAGAATACCTGGATCTTTGGTATTTTCTTCATTGATGATGTTGATCATCCATAATGACCCTTTCAGATTGTCTCATTGTGCTTTTGAGGATCCAAACCAGAATCCCTCTAGTGATGATCCACATGTGCTTTGATGGCCTCCGATCGACACCACTTGTTCTCTGAGTGCTAGTGCAGTGAAGTGAGTGTCTTGTGTCGGTCATTCTTGATCGCTTGTTATTTGGTCTTAAAGAATATATCTCATTCTTGAGAGGGGTGGGAAGAGGATTCAAGAGAGAAATTGTTTAGCTCAACAATTCTCAATTCATCAAGCTTGCAGTTCGGTACATGGCGCAATAGATGTATGTGTATATTTATCAACATGAGGCTTCAATTACAATATTTAATTTCATAATAGTAATTAAATACATTCATAACCTTAGATAAAACCCATGATTTTAATAAATAAATAAATAATTTATTCTCTTAAATAAATATTTTATTTACAAACTAGTAAATAAATATTTATTAAATGTTCAATAAAATAAATAAATATATTTTACTCACCATCCGGTGAAAAAATATTTATTTAATTTATGAAATCATTTTAAATTCAATAAAATTATTCCACTGTCATGAGAATAATATTTATTCCATTAATTAAATTAAAATAGAATTTAACCTAGACCACTAGAAACACTTAGTGTGTGACCCTATAGGATTCATTCTCATTGGAATTAGGTGGGCTTGCCTAAAGTCCAAGAGTACTGTCTAGAGATGGGTCAAGGAACCCAAGAGAAAGAACTGAAATTTGCAAAAAAAAATCCACATATGAACATTCACTATGTAATATAATCCCTTATCTCAATATCTCATCAAGTTGGTTTCATGATAGTGTCATAAACCATTATTCTTGATATGTTGTTCTTTGACTACCTGAAATAAACTCATCATTGCACCATGACCATAGAATTTTGTGTGACGGTTATATTTCAATCAAAGGGTCAGGATATCAACTTTCATAAATGGAAGGGGAAAATCCTTCCTCGACTTATCCATTAATAACATGCCACTCGTGACGCACCCAACGTACCCTACTTCCCTCCAACTTTATCTGTAACGGTTTTTGTTTGTAAATAAACGTACATGAGTCGTGACATGTATTACTCTTAAAGTTTAAGGATCATTACACATGATCATAGATAGGAATATCTGATGAAACCAAAACATGCAGAATTCCTACTGGTGGGTTTGTTCTCATAATCTCCCATCTTGGAGATTACCAAGTACGAACTTCATGAGAGGAAGTCTCATCTTCTTATGAGTACTCGCATCTGACAGTCTGTATACTATGTGTCCCATTATAGTATGTCATCCAACCATAGAAAAATATTTAAGAATATTTTTATAGCAGTTCAAGTTTCTCCTAATAGCAGGTAACTTCCATAACCTTATCAATGAAATAAATACTCTATGACATTATTAAATCATAGTCATGCAGAACAATAAAAAATATGTAATAAGATGTTTGATATTTAAATACATTAAATATACAGGTAATAAAAGTAAAAACAATTGGTTCTAGAACACCAACTCTAACAGAGGGGTGATTTTTCCTTCATTTTCAATGGTTTAGATCTAGGTTTTATGGATATAGTTTCTTTGGATCTTGGTCTTAGGTATTGATCCTAGATCCTCCACACCATTGTGATTCGAATCACTCCACATCAAATTGAGGGATATGATTTGGAGAGCATACGCTAACAATATTGATGTAGGTGCTCTAATTATCTATTCTGATATTCTTGATTATAATTGGATGTATGGGTTAAGAAATTTCAATTTACCCATTGTCCAATTTTATTTTAAATTAATTTAATTAATTGATTCCCCTAAGATTGTAAAAGCCTTCATTGATCCCGTTGGACCTATTAATGATTTTGAAACTGAACTTAATGGAAACCCAGGGGGTGTGTCAATATAATTGAAATAATGAATAATGAATTATACATTATTCAATAATGGGATTGTGAATATGGATGATAAATGAAATTATGAAATTTGATGAATAATATATTATGGAAATGGTTGATTAATGGGTTATGAATGAGGAACCATGAGTTGTGATATTTATTACTGGGTTGTGGGATAGGGAATACTACTCCAAATAACCATGGGGTGCTAAAATGTAACTCTAGCCCCCATGATATATTTTTATTTCATGTGATAAATGAGTTGTGGGACAAGGATTGTTACTCCAAATACCCACGGGGTGCTAAACTACTACTCTAGGCCCCCATTGTATGATTGTAAAAGTGGATATTAAATGATTAATAAAACCATGATAGAATGAAATGTGATATCCTTTGGGGGATGGCTCAGACTCTAGTATAGGTCGAAGCATGTATTATTGGTTCGGGTGCCACCATGAACTCGTGAAACTATGTGGTTAATTAAAGAATAATATAATGTGAAAACTATTTACTTTCATTTTTATATTATTCTTTATATAATTTCATACACTGTTATTGAAAAGATATTACTTTAGATATCGTTGGTGGTGGCCTACTGAGTTATACTCACACCTACTTGGGCTTCTTGATTGGTACCCAAATAGATTTCTTGTTTGTAGGATTGGATAAGGGAAAGATCCCTATGTTAGATGGATGAGTTGGGATTCAAGATGGATCTTAGATGCCGGAACTAGACATGATGTTAGGACTAACTTGGGAGTTTTCAATTTGTCTTTATTTTGTGTTTTCATTTGATTATTTAAACTTATTTGGCATGACATATCTGATACTTTGTTTATGGATATATTTTCCTATTTTGGATTCATCGTGTGATTTTGGATGATTGTTTATTATGGTATCATTGTGGTTATTGTTATTATCATTTGGATATTGTTTACTGATTTCCTCTATGGTGATGCTTTGATAAAGAGGTTATAGTCTTCCCGTGTTACATATTATACTCTCACTACTAGTCAGAAGCCTCTAGAATATCGGAAGTAACACCTGAGGTCATGTGGAAAACCGGCTAGGGGCATCGGCATGTGACACCCTGGTCGGGACGTCACATTATAGATTCACACTGTCCCACTACAAATGTATGATCCAAATTAAGAAATTTATCTACTGGATCTAGGTTATTCTACACCACTTTAAGAAATGATCTTTCTCCATGAACAAACGAGATCAACTGGTATTCTTGTGTACACCTTCAAGTTTCTATGATCAGGTCTTCTTCGAAACATAGTCATTTTCCTTAATTGATTTTCAAAATATTTACATGATATTCTTCTCCTCAACACTTTGAATACTCAGGCATGATAGATCTCCTTCCTCTACAATGGATACTTACTTAAAACTCTTTCTCTCTTCGATACAATGATGTACTATGATCTTAGTTCATTATAATTATCACACTAAGTACTTGAAAGTTACTATAATATTCATAACCTTTCCTTCTACTTGTATATATATATATATACATTCTTAAAATAATATCATGAATAATAATTTCAAAAATGGATTTTTGGAAACTCCCTTGATCATCGGTAATAAAAGCGATTGCATCTCATTAAAATCGGTCAAAGGATTTCTGAATTATCTTTCATTCAAACTCATTTTAATTAAAAATTAAGCATTCCTTATGAATATGCAAAATAATTAAGTGTTTTATTATTCTTTTTTTCTATGAAATTAACTACATTATAATCCTACAGAATCTCTATTAATGTGTGCATGAAATCATATATTGTGATGTAGAATCTACAGTATGAGGTGTGGCACTCAAAAAAACTAGCTTGTCCTTTGGATGGTTCTTCTTTGATCTTAGCTTTAATCAAGTTCCACATGGATTGATCATGTTTCTTTATTCCTTAAAGATATTTGTAGTAGTATTTTCTGATTTATTATCTTTTTCTGAATTCATAATTATAAAACTCTTTATTTTCTCATTTGGTGCATCTTTATAAGTTATATGAAGTGAAAAATTCATATATCATAGAAAATACATATGTCCATTCAAATTCATATTCCCTCACCTATTAAAGTCTTAAGAGGATTATTATAAAGTTATGCACTCAAAGACATATGGTTTAATTCTGTACGTGGGAAAATCTCAAAGACTTATAAGACCTGTGTAAAATTTATACATGCTTAAGATATTTTCTAATAAAATTCATACACACACAACTAAAGTCATACATTGGAGAGAAACTCAAAGTCATATAGACAAAACCGTAAAGTCATACGTGTGCTGGGAAAGTCATACTTTCTCTAGACCTATTCATCTTCCCATTTCAATTCAAAGTCATATGAGATTGCTTCTCAAATACTTACAAGATTCCAAATATAGTTCTTAAATTCCATACTTCAATTATCCCAAACCAAAACCTCCTCAAATCATCTCCAAATCTTCTCAACCACTCAAAACTCATCTCAAATAATCTCATAATCCTCATAAAGTAACTTTGTATCTCTTAATTACAACAACTTCAATGATCAACCCTATTTGAATGATTTATCATATTTCTAAGTTACCCTTTTATCTAACTTTAAGCCAACCACTTAAATATTCCCTTAGAAACATGTTATGGATATTTTGACTTCAACCATCAACACCTATCACTCACTTGAAGCACACCACAAACAATCATCACATTTAAATGCTATTTTTTTCTTAAATATGTTCAAGTAAGAATTCCATGTTGTGACCTAAATCCCTTTACCATTTAATAGGGTATCACTATCATCAATTCTTAAAAACTCATTCAACACATATGTTTATCACCTTTAAACATCAAGGAGTCTCACCTTATTGAAAAAATATAAAATTCAATCCAATGATCACTTCAATCTCCCCATTTGTATTTGTTTAAAATACAAACACACATCTTTTTATGTCAATATGTGCACTCATCTTTCTTCTCTTATTAATAATAAATATGAAGAAAATTATTTGGGGGTCTTCTCTTATCTATTATATTCTTTTGGAACCATTTTATTATCCTTTTTTCAGATATGAAAAATTGTTTATTTCACTTGATAGAAGGATGACACCAAATGATTTTCTTATAAAAGATCCTTTAGTTAGAAAACTATAAGTCTATATAGACCAACCCTTTATAGAAAATAAGAGTGCATAACCAAGGCTATAAATGTTTTCTATAAACAATAATACATGTGAGACCATTCTCAAAAACTCATTCTAGGGGATGTTTCAAATAGATTTATCCAAAAGGATGTAACATGCACTTAACTCAGAAAACCCATCAAAAAGATCAAATACAAGACATATAACCTCTCCCCTTTTCTCATATTTTCATAAACCAACACTCCCCCTTTTAAAATATGTTTGATATAAATAAAAAATAATGGTTAAAGTGTGATTAGAAAACCTATTTCTCTATATTTTTATAGTCGTTTAGAATTTTCAGAATTCATTGCATGAAAAATGCATTTAATTTTTTTCCCCCTCAACGGATACACTCAAATATTCCTATTCATAGTAGTTATAGTACTCCATTAAGAAAAACTTATTTGTTTTACAGTGTGTAAAACATACAATTTTTATTTTTAATTCCATACATGTTATCACAAATAAATGAAGGGTTTTAAGGAATAATTATGGATCTATTATTTTCTTAGTAATTGTAGAAATTTTGGTGGTTATCAATAAAAACCTACCTCTCTGTGTCAAAATCATCACATATTTTCTTGTAAAAACCCTTAACAGGTATCTTATATATCCTTTTTACATGATTTTTCCTTGTAAGTGAGGTAGTATTATTTATCTTAGAGATCAAAGAAACTCCATTTCTTTTTCCCTGCATTATCTTTCTCATAGAATATTCTCAGGACGGTAGAATAGTAATGTAATTTTTCATTCCATGCCAACCATCTAACTCATCTCACACAAATTTTATTTTATTTTCAAGTCACCACATATAGATTACTTCTAATATATCTCTATCTTATGATCTAAGATCACTTTATTTTATTGGAAATAGAACTAATTTATACATTCTTAATTTTTCTATCCAAGTCCTTTTTTTGGATAAACTCTTAAGAACCCTTTCATATCATGCTTAGTCTAGTTGAATTTTTCACATGGTTTCCTAGTAGGTTTAGATTCTTTTCTTACCTTCTGATGTTATTTCTCTTTCACACCATATGGGAGTTTTTAGTTAAGTTTACCATGAAATTATCATCTTTTTTACTGTATTTTCCACATCTTCCACACACTTCTTCTAAAGATATATATCTGTTGTGTGTGGCCAGATTTGATGAAACCCAAATAACTACTAGTTTCTCCTAAAAATCATTCATCATTTTATGATAATGGATCCAACTTTGTTCATTAATCTTCACTATAAATGAAATATTATTCTAGAATGAGTAGGATATTTTTCCATACATTCCATAATACCAACAAAATCCTTTTTACTATGACCATCCAATTTGACACCAAATATATCCCAAAAATCAAAGGGGATATCTTTATTCAATACTAGCCTACTTCTTCCTAGGGATAAGTAGTATTCTTGAGATATTATTCTATACCTTTGATTTAAAATAGGTAATCTCATTTATATTCTTGTTTCAAATAGTTTAAACCTTACTTTTTTTCACTAGCATGGTTATAAATACAAAAAAAAATTGAGACAGATTAGGTGTAGGTTTTACTTCCCTATTGGAACCATTCATTTCACTGAATTGATAAAAGTATCATTTAATCTTAGAATAATTTTATAAGTATTATGTGATATTATTCAACTAATTTTGAGATCAAATACAAATGTATTGTGTCTTGGCCAACTCTTCCTCTTTCCCACCATCTTCTCTTCAAGCATTCTCACCATCTTCTCTTTCTCGGTCACTATTAATTTGTTTGTTTTGAAACCATAAATATATATAATTTATTTCTTGATAAAATATTATTTATCCTCATACACTTTATTTTTCTATTTCAATGTATTTATTTATTATTTATTGAGTTGTGTAATATTCTCAAGACAAGATTGCAACTCACATTTCAACTTCCATTCTAGCTCAATAATTTATTTATCATCATCACTAATAGAGGTGTCAAAACATTTCTAAACATGAGTAATAAAAATTGAATTCATAATTTTATTAATTTTTTGATGATGATGATGAGTCTACCTTCTCCCTTTTTATCATCAAGTGCCTCTTCTTGCTTGTGATTTTCTTCTTGTTCTTCCTCTACTTTTGTTTTTGGGGTTTATTATCATCCTCATATAACTCAGTATCACAATCATTATTATTGGGATATTCATAGTATTTTCATTCCCTTTCCACTTTACTTCTATAAATTTATTTAAAATAAGAGAAACAATCTTGTTGAATTATTCCTCATCATTTGAATCAATTGATTCTGCAACTTCCACTTCTTTGACTTTTCATTTTCTCATAGCCTCAAAAGTTATCCCATATTTTACCATCTTTTTGAAATTTTGACCCTTTATCATCTCAAAATTGATGATTATATTATGTAAATCATCCACTATCAAGTCTTATACATCTTCCTGGGATGATATTTTTGGATCAAACTAATCTAGAAATCTTCTCATCAATTTTTTAACTAAGGTAGAATTATCTAAATTTTAACCAAACCACCATATGTTACTCATAAAATCATTGAACCTTTTAAATTAGTCCTCGATTCTATCATCATCAAACATATTTTGGTATTCAAATGTTCTCCTATAGACTTATAACTTGGATTCCTTGACTTTGATATTTCCTTCATAGTTTCTCTTCAATTTTTCTCAAATCTATTTGGATGTTTCAAGACCCATGACCTTTTTGTATAAATTTTCTGGTAAAAACATCAAGATGGAATTTTAAACCTTTCCATCCACTTAAAAAATTATTTATCAAAAAAATACATAGGTAATCTCTCAATAATGGGTGTAAAACCAATAGTTTTAGTATCTCTTACCTCTAGGTTGAGTGATAGAAGGTAAGGTGTTTTCCCATTCCTACAATTGTGATACTTCCTGTCATAAAAGTGGAGACACCTCATTTTTTCATATAATTTTGATTCTACATACTAAAAATATTCTTGGATATTTTTAAGGTAACCTGGATTTTATTTGATACCACTTGTAAAGCCTTGGGCTATGTAAACCACTGATGGAGGGGATGAATCATGGTTATTATTTTATGAATTATTCTTTTGAACTCAACATATTGGACTTGTTAATGTCTCGATCCATTAAATATATTATCATAGACTCACCTCATGCGTGATAGTAATAAAATAAATCACAATATATAAGATTTAAAAGGTTAAATGTAAAATACTACTCCATTTTGTGATTTTTTTAGTTTCTCTAATAATGGATTATCCACTATATGCACAATTGGTGACACTATGGACCATCGTAGTACAATACAAAAAGAGGCACAATGTGTTCTAGCTCCTAAGTCACACAAGATATATTTATAGCTTCACACTAGTATACTACACATGTATGATCCAAAATAAGAAATATATCCATTGACTCTTAGTTTCTTCTATGCCAATTTGAAAAATGATATTTCTCCATAAACAAACTAGATGAATTGGTCCACTCTTGCACACCTTAAAGTCAGTACAACCAGGTATTCTTCATAATATGGTTATCTATCTTTATTATCTTTCTAGATATTCAGATGATATGGTTCTCTACATCAATTTGAATACACATTCATAAAATATCTCTTACCTCTTCAATGGATCCCGGCTTCAAACATATTCTTGTATCTTTTATATAGTGATGTACCTGGATCTAAGTTGTTTAAAATTATCACACTCGATAGTTATAAGTTCTAAAAATATTCACACCTTTTACTTTTGATTTTATACATATACATATTCAAAAAATAATAGCATGAATAATAGTTTCCCAAATAGAATTTTTCAAGCTTTGTTAATCTTCAGTAGCATTGCCAATATCATCTCATTTAAATCGGTCACGGGATTTCTGATATATATTTCATTCAAACTTATTTAAATTCCCAGTCAATCATTCCTTTTGAATATATAAAATAACCAGGTGTTTATTTTTTCTAATTCTTCTATGAAATATGTTGTATTAAACTCCTTCAAAATCTCTATCCATGTGTTCATGAACTCATTCTCTATGATGCGACATATGCAATATGAAACATGGAACTTACAAACACCAACTAATCCCTCAATCAGTTCTTCTTTGATCTAATCTTGAATCAAGATCTAGTTAGATTAATCATGATGTTTAATTCCTTGAAGATATTTATAAAAACATCATCCAATTTATTATCCTTTTATTTAGAATACATAATTATGAAAATTTTCATTTTCTCATTTCATATGATTGTAAGTTGTACAAAGTGACAAAGTCATAGGGTGCAACAAATCCATCTTCCCTATCAAATTCATATTCCCACTCTTCTTAAATTCTTATGTGATTTTACATAAATTCATATGCTCAAATTCATATTACACAATGTTATACATGAGCACCACTCAAAGTATTATGAGCTTTATAGGGAATTCATACGTGTTGAAAGTCAGACTCTCACTACTGATCAAAGAAATACATGCACCACTAATGTCATATATTAGAGAAAAACTCAAAGTCATATGTACAGAACTAAAAAAATCATATGTGCACTATGGAATCATACATGCTATAGACTTATCCATTTCCTTGCTTCAGCTCAAAGTCATATGATATTTCTTCTCAAAGTCTTATGGGATTCCAGACTATGTTCTAAAATTCTATAATCCACTTAGATAAAACCATAACCTCCTCAAATAATCTCTAAATAATCTTTAAATCTTCTCATCCACTTGAAACACTTCTTAAATAATATTGAAACCTTTATAAATTAGGTCTGTAAATCTTGATTATTGAAAACTCAATGAACAACCCTCTTCGAATGATTTCTCACATTTCCAAGATGCCCTTTAATCACCCTTTAAGCGAGCCACTATAATATTCCATTGAAACATGTTATGTAAAGTGTCACTTCATCCATAAATACTTATCACTCACTTGTAGAAAAAAATCATCACATGTAAATGTTGTTTTGTCTTAAATCTATTCAAATAAGAATTCTAAGCTGAAACCTCAATCCATTTACCATTTAATATGGAAACACCTTCATCACTACTCAAAAACTCATCCAACACATAATTAAACCACCTTGAACCATCAAATCATCTCACATTATTAACAAAAAAAGAAATTCAATATAATGCTAACTTTAAAATTTAATATAATTGAAGTAAATCACACCACAATGAATTATCATGTATCGTGATGGTTTAATTTAGAAAATTACTTTTATATTTGGTTTAAATTTAGAAATGAGAAAGTATAATATGAAATTTGGGAAATTATATTAACTCATTTGGAAAAATTTGACCATAATTAATTATAAGGGTCACATGGAATGGTCATGAAGGATTAGAATAATATATCTGATATCAACCATTAATGGAAGGGTTGGTAGCTTAAATAATTTATAAAAAAAATGCACATTGTAATTCTAAAAAATTAGATGAACATTGCACATCTTTTTTGTATAGAGGAAGGGAGAGACAAAAAAGGGTATAGGATTTTGAACAATAATATCAGTTCCATTGAATAAAGAAGGCTCAAATAAAATAGATCATAACTATTATACTTAGTTTTTTATGATGAAAAAATAAGCGCAACAAAAATAATTACATTTTTTAATTATTCTTCTGGAAGAAGTGCTTATGTTGTATTTGATTAGAATAAAAATATTAAACTCTCACATTGAGGAGTTGATTTCATTTATATTTAAAGATAAAGAGAGAAGTGAATAGGATCCTAATAGAGAATATATTTTAGAGCTGTAGATGTAAGGAGTTTCAGTGCCTTATAATTATATGGAAGAGATCATAAAGCCTATGAATTACTAAAGACACCTCCACATCTGTAAATTGAATTTTCCTTCACTGAAGTAATGAGTGAAAGAGAAGAAGTGAGAGGGGTCCTTGGATTGACAGTGAGACTTTCTTAAACCTTGTAAAGAGAATGCCTTGGAAAAAAATTTACTATGACCTAAATGATTGTATCCACTGAATAATTCGTGATAGTGGATTCTAGTACATTGAAACATTATCATGTGTTTTCTCCTTGGATTTTCCCTTAGTGGTGAACCAATTAAAATCCTTGTGTTCTTGTGCATTATGTTCTTGTACATGTGTTTCATATTCAGTGTGATCAATAATGAGAGAAAATGTGATTGAATGCATTTCTTCAAAAGAGGGAACCAAATATTTATGGGAAAGGTACTTTAAAAAAGAAAAGTTGTAATCTAGTGTACACTTAGATTCACCCCCCCCCCCCTCCCCTCATCAGGTTGTTTGTTTTTAGTTTTGTATCAACAATTATGATCATGATGATAATGATGATATATTTCATATTATTATTATTAATGTGATATGCATTTGTATGTTATTATGGTTTGAAAGAAAAATTTAGTAAGGTATTGTTAATTAATTTGTTTTTATTAATATTGTATCAATAATAATAATAATGGTATTATTATTATATTTTTAAATATGTCAGGATCAAACCTGCATAACCTGCTAAATTGGTACCTGAATCAATCAAGATATGGCCTTGAGGGCTTTATCGATCCCCATGGCCTGACAACTAGCACATGGGCATCAAAAACAATCAAGAGGGAATGATTTTTCCATAATAAAAACTAAAAAAACAAATAATAAGATAAGAATCAATAAAAAATCAGTATGACAAACATTCATCAAGAGAAAAGTACCACAAGTAGACAGGTACCAGTCCCAAAAATGGTATGTCAACCCAAGTCGTAACATAAAACATCAAATACATCATCACAGGATCTCCTTTTAAAAAGTGGAATACATACTCCATCAGTATCCACCAACTCCCAAGGTCTCACCAATCAAGAAAACCCACTTCCTTAGAACTATGCTTTCCCTTTTCCTGGACTTGGCATAAGAAATTCTATAAATGGCCTAAGTCAAAAGTAGGGTGTGAGCAACACTAGTCAGTAAGATCTCACCAAGTATTTCATAATCAATCCTTACAAAAAACCAAATATAATTAATTTTAAATAAAAAATGGCATGGTAATATTTTCACAATGCATAACAAAACATGTTTTTCAAATCATTTCAATGGAAAGTATAAAACAGTTAAAAAATTCTATTTCCATCAAAACATGAATGAATAATTATTTCTATCAAATTAAACATGAGTAAGCATTTCATAAACATGGGCATGTATAAATCATTTTCCATCATAGAATTATGGTTAAGAGTCTTGAGGTTAATTTAGTACATGGATTCTGACACATCTCGCTGAAATATAGCTCTAGGCATGCACACATCCCTAGATCTCATTCTTAGGGAGAATAAGAGAACACCCCAAATAACGAACTCCCTACCCTCATCATAGTTTAGTGAGGGTTTTCATCATCAATCCATTTCTAGGTAGAGAGAATACATGCCAAGCATGTTTTCTGCCCACCCAATTACCCAAAATCACATGTGCTTCAAGGAAATCATACATATAGGGGAATATCATTCATTTAAATCAATATCAAATCATTTCAATCAATATTTTCAAATTGGACCTCAGTTCAAGTTTTCAAACATTCCCTTTCATTTAAAAATCTAGCATCAAATGGTTTTCATCAAAGCTCATGCCTATGAAAACAATTCATTTAATCTCAAACCATAAATAATTTCATGCCATATTTTCTCAAGGAATCATCATTAAATCATTCATTCATTTCAAATCCATTTTCTAGAAATTGTCACTTTATTTGAAAAGCCATAATCAAATAGGTTCAACACACCCATGCCATTTTAAAAACATTTAACAGGTATTTCAATTCATGCTTCAAAAACTATTTAGAAGTCCATTTCAAATCAATCAAGCAACAATAGTTTCAATTGATAGGAATTTCATTATGGAACCACCTACGTCAATCAAGGTATCGTCAAACACCCAAAACAAGATCCACAACAGAGAATCGAAAGGCTAGAAACAACCAAGGAAAAATCCTAGAACCACAAATCATAAAATCAAGATTTGGATCCATCAACAACATAAGATCCACCACTCTCAAAGAAGGAGATAGACAAGGAAAGAATAATTCATGATAAAAATGAGATTACACTTACTAGAAGATATCTAATGTTTCAAACGAAACTTTGATCCATGAAGAATCATGGTTGGAAAGGATAAATTATTCTTTAAAGAGTCTCCAAAGTATTTTGGTTTGAATGAGTTTCAAGGGATAAGTGTTTAGAAAAAAATAGTGATTAAAATGATGAAAATCACACTATTATCCTAAGTTTCCTCACCCAGATCGACATCACTAGATAGCCACTGGCTCCCACCAGCTAGTTGATAGCACTATGTAGAATTCTTGTAAGCCAAGGAACCCCAATAACTAGATTGTGGCTTCCACTAGATATCTAGTGGCTTTCTATATGAATACCATACTATTAACCTTCCACTGGACAGCCGGTGGACCTCCTATAGCCTTATTGGCTACAGACCCATGTCCATCCTTAAGAAATCCTCCTCGGACTCCTCCCAACCTCTCTAACAAGAAACAAAACTCACTCCCAGCCCCTCTAAAGGCTCAAATAAGCATGAAACAACCAAGAATCAATAGTAACTACCATAGATAAACATGAAAAAAAAAAGAAATGAAAAAGATAAATCAAGGGTCATACCTGAGATAAAGTGCCAGCATGTTACAAAATGTGTGTGTGTGTTAATGATAAAAATAAACATTTTTTCTCCAATGTCAACATTTGATGAATGAATAGTTGATCTTGCACGTTTTTCCACATAGATTACATAGGTGATATTTTTTAGGTCAATAGAGATCATCTTAGGAACATTTTTTTGTATTTTAAAATATTAAGCACCGAGATCATTAGTGATGCATCTCTTGGAAATTTTAAAAAGCACCAACTTGACTTGTTTTGTGGGGGGGCTACTATATTTTGATAGTGTGTGTTATACTATACATACCTTGTTATTTATCTAGTGATGTTTTTGGTGAACACGAGGATGAAATACCATAATGAGTTAGACTTATTAATATGATGTGTGGATTATTGGAACTGAATAGGTTTTTTCATAGTATCTTATGAGGCTTTGAGAATAAAATGTTGTAAAATTGGGTGCCCTAGACCCAAATTTAACAGTAATTTTAGATTACCATTTCATGTATATAGTTAGATATGCATGATGTACACTTACCATTATAGTGTAGACAATTATGTGTCCATTATTTAATGTTAATGTCCATAGATTAATTTTTTTATCCAAAGGTTATAGCAGATCCAAAGAAATAATAAGAATCTCAAGATACCCTGACATTAATCTTAAACATATGTCCTAAGTTATAGATACATGATACTGATTATGAATAATAGATTTTTGACTATCAGGTGTTGGGACCTCATAATCATTGAGACTTCTTCTCATGAAGTTCACACTTGGTGATCTCTAGTAGTTAATATCATGAGGAGAAACTCACTAATAGGAACACCACATGTTTCATGTGTCATTGGTAGTTCCTATATATAGACATGTGTATTGGTCTCCTAACTTGAGATCATTATCAGTGTGTTTCATTTGATCACATACTTTGATGCAAGGAAAAAAACATGATAATGAAATCGTGACGAGGTAGCTTGTGTTAGGTATGTCGTTGGTGGTATGACATTGGTTGAATGATCAAGATAGAATTTTTCACTTCTGAGTTGAGGAAGTAATATCTACGGACATGTTGATCAGGATGGTAGTACTTTCATAAATTCATGGTCATGGTAGTCAAGGGTAAATTCATCGAGTTGGATCAATAAATAGTAAAGCAATAAAGGAATGTGTCACAAGTGTGCATCCTGCTATATGAGATATCAAAAGACAAAGAGATTATATTACACAATGTGTGTTCGTAGGTTGGTTGTCATTCCTATGACTACTCATTATCTCTTTAGGGGTAATGATATATCGCTAGATTCTACTCTTGGTCTATGAATAATACTCACTGCTATCGGGATAAGGGCCTAGAGGGTTACACATAATAGCATATTCAAGAATATGTCATATTTTGGTGAATAGGTATACAGGACATGGTGGACCACACCACTGGGGTATGAGATTTGTCTAAGGATGTACGATCACCAAGGGAATAAATAAATTCATATTATTCGAGTTAAGAATAATTTGCATTGAATTTATTTATTAAATGTATTTACAAGTATTAAAGTAAATACATGGAAAATATTATATGAATGAATATTAGTTTAAAATATACAAGGTTCACTGAATATTTACGGGAATGACGAGTTGAGTTAATGGCTCAGGTTTTATCATGTAATATATTTATTATATTACAAGAAAGTGATAAAATTATAAATTATATTTATGACTCAATACAGTAGTCATAATATATCGTTCATATAGCATTTAAAAATATTTTGGGGGCCAGAGAGCCTTTTTGGGCAATTTCATAACACACTATAAATAGGAGGAGAGAGGCTCTCACCTATAAATTGTTCACTGTAATCCCTTTAGAGTTTATATCTCCTCTTCCACTTTCTAGAGAGATAAGAACTTGATCCAGGTGATCAGATTGATCTCTTTCTCCCACATCGAAGGTACGATGATACAACGATCATTGGAACGTCGAAGGCGTCGTCGGATCTTTGTGCTAGCACTCAAAATTCAACGATCGATGCTCCTGTGGATTTTTGAAGCATGTGTGGAGGATCTTGAGAAATTCTTCTTTGGATCCTTTGAGAAGCAATCGCCGGTGACAAGCAGATGTCGAGCATGAGTTCAAGTCGAACTAGGTATTCATGGTTTAATTTTTCTTCTTAAACTTCTTCACACGTGATCCTTGGACTTAAAATGGGACAGTGTTTTATCAATGATGACGTTGTTACATTGATCGTCGGTGAAAATTTTTAAATTTACGACACACTAGCTTCCGATGCACGTTCTGATACCTACAATTGGTATTAAATCGATGCGTGGAAATTTTAGGCCAAGGGAAAAAATTAAATTTACATTAAATGTTGAAGAGAGTGTTGTTTCGGTCCTAACGTCGTAGACGACATTTCATTCTGACCTCGGATGATTATGGTCATCCAAAGTTTTGAATACAGATTGAAATCGCTAATTTAAAGGTTAATTTTTAAGAACAAATAATTTTAATATATATGTTATTTAAACCCGAAGTTAGTAATTGGCGGAGGCAATTTCCAGTAAACCAAGTTTTCCGGTCAGCTGAAATATTTTTTTCTGGCCAAACTAATATTCCACTAGTTTATGAATTGGAAATCGAAGAAAAAAATTATATTTAATTATTATATTTTTTCCAAAGCCTATGAAATGGGATATTAGACAAATTAAATAGACTATTGAAAAACTTACCGAGCGGCTGGCCTTATCTGCGAAAGAAGAACGAAAAAAACTGCAATTTTAAGCTTTGGTGGTCAACAGATAATAATAAAAAGTATGGTGGGGCGGCTTCGAGAGGAAGCCACCCCGTTACCCCACCCTGACCGGTCACCACCCCTCATGGCCGCCCCTTCTCGCCGTGCCGCCTCTCCCATTTGCCGGACCACCGCAACAGAACCCACCTGGTTCTAGCTCTCGCCGTTGTTGCGATCTCTTCAAAAGTTCGTCCTCGCTGACCAGGGAACAGCCGAAGCCTAGAAAAATAAGTTTAATTTTTGGAATATAATTTGATTGATTAAAGTGACCGAACGATGAAAATTTTAAATTAAAAAAAAGCGAATTTTTAATTCAATCAAAACACCCTTAGAAAAATAATTTATTTCAAGTTTAGTTTTATTTATGTATTTAATTTAAATATACAGGTTTAATGCGTATTGACTGATCATGATCCGTAAACCCACCAATGCTTATTTATGCTATATTTATTTATTTAATTACTGCAATGTGTGTTTGTAATAATTAGTTTAATAAATGACGATCTGTGCGTTGTATACGTGTCATTATATGTATAAGGTCCTGCATGTCCAATTTATATGTTGTATTTTATAATCCTGAGACCCCCTCATATGCATGCGACTATTGTTGAATATTTACAAAGATGAGCAGTGGCGTACTTCATGCCGAGATTTGGCGACACACCAGACAGAAGTTTGACGCATTGAATGAGTGAGTGCTGCAACTCGAGTCGCAAGTGACACGACTCCAGGAGTTTACCCAAGGGTTTAGGTTGGTCTATTATTTACTCAATGGATCAACCATTAATATCGACTCATGATCACGTCATCTTATTTTATTTATGTATGGTTTATTATTTTATGTATGTGTAGTTTACACACGATCACATAGAATAATAAACAAGCGTGCACAGATAAAATGAACAGGTGACGCGATGTATATTTTTTATTTATTGCATGATCTGTCATGAGTAAGATCACACAGTATGTGCTTATGAGATAGAAATTAATTTCATTTTGTCATGTAATAATAATAAAAGTCTCAAATAAATATTAAGTTGCAAACACCTTATGTCATTTGAATTTGAACACAATCAGGTGTTTGAGGTGCTCGGTCAGCCATAGTTGAAGGTGTCTCCTAATACTGGGGAGTTCTTATGAGAATAATGAGATTAATTAATTGAAGTTGATAGTTAAAGATTATCCTGTCATGACCCAACCCTACCGGTCTCGAGCCACAACTACCCCAAACTCGCCTCCATAGGCCATGGGCTGGCGATAAGCGCCGAAGGCGTAACAATCTCGAGGAGACCTTTGCCTAAGTACCTGTACACACACACACAACCCACTCAACCTCTAAATATGAAAAAGTAAAGTGCTGAAAAGTACTGACAGATACTGAACAGAAAAAAGGGGCAAAACACACACCCAACCCGAAAGGTTTCACAACCTAGCAATAGGTAAACGAAAATAAACAACTAGTGAGTCTCACACCTGAAAGTCCTACAACATCCACTGAACGCATCCCAAGCTCCTGTGTCCTCTACGCTCCTTCGTAGTCTTGATCGACCTGTCCGTCATCTGCAAGGGCACACCAAGTGCTGGCAAAGCCCAAGTAGGGGTGAGTATAAGGATACTCAGTAGGATGCCCCGAAAGCTCGAGGGAGCAACAAAGGAGGTACTAAACGGTAAATGATAGACAGAACAAAGTACGAGTAAAATAGAGAGAGTGCAGCTCAACCCAACAAAAGAAAGGAAGTAGACTCGTCCCAACCAAGAGGAACTAAACACGGAAAGCACGTGGCATACCCCGCGTGTCCTCGCCCCTCCTAGAAGGAGAGTAACTGGACCTAAAGAGTGGGAATAAAAGTAGGGTGTATATATATATATATATGCTCAACAAGAAACCCGAACAAGTGCGTAAGGGGATCTTCATCTCCAAGCTTAGCCCAGGATAAGTCACCAACAGTTCTAAGGGTAGCCATCACTGATGCCCAATAGTCCCGCACGTTAAAGCTGCCTCATTGCTAAACCGTACCACCAAAAGTCCCGCTCCGGAAACCACAGAGAAAAAGCCACTGACTAGCCTCATCGAAAGGGGCTGAGTATGAAAGAAGTCGTCAGGTGACTCACTGCCAGCCCTGCTGGATGGTAAACCCTAAAAGGTCACCGGGTGACCCACTGCCCAGCCCTGCTGGAGGGTAAACCCTAAAAGGTCGTCGGGTGACCCAATGCCCAGCCCTGCTGGAGGGTAAACCCTAAAAGGTCGTTGGGTGACCCACTGCCAGTCCTGCTGGAGGGTAAACCCTAAAAGGTCGCCCAGTGACCCACTGCCCAGTCCTGCTGGAGGGTAAACCCTAAAAGGTCGTCGGGTGACCCACTGCCCAGCCCTGCTGGAGGGTAAACCCTAAAAGGTCTTCGGGTGACCCACTGCCCAGCCTTGCAGGCGGGTAAACCCTAAAATCAATAGGTAACCCACTGTCTAGCCCCGCTGGAGGGTAAACACTAAGATCAATGGGTAACTCACTGCCCAGCCCTGCTGGAGGGTAAACCCGGAACTGGTCCGATAACTTTGCACTGCCCGCGCCATCACTGGGTGTCGCTAACATCGCGACCGTGCGTTGGGTCAAAGTGCGTCAAAGAAACATCCGACCAACGCCCTTTCATGTTTCCATATTTAATGAGATCTCGAAAGAGGCTCCGCACGCCCAAATAGATTACACCGTTGTAATCCCCGTGGAAAAACCCGCGAGATAGACTACTTACTCGCTGGAAACAGACACCCGATGAAAAAGTTAGTCAACACCGCTTTACGCCCATACAACGTCTCGTGGGGCCCACACATCAGTCCCGAAAGAGGTCGGGTGCACTGTGCCATCGCGATGCTCTCGGAAAAACACGCCAAAACGACTACTCATTCACCCCGAACAGACGTCTGAGGAAAAAGTCGCAAAACACTGCTCACAGCTTAAAAGATGGCCTATGGGGCCCACGACTCAACTCCGACTTCAACACTTGAAACCACCCTAGATCACTTCGTCTCGACGCCAGGGTCACAACGCCGCTGACGGCGCCTTAAACGGACTCTGGGTGTGCTCGCGCCGTCCGAAGGAAGAATCCCGGCGAAGTACTTAAAGAGCGTGCCACGCCACCGAGCCCTCGTCTTGAGAATTAAAAATCCCCAAGACCATCTCAAAATCTCCGTCTCGGGCCGAGGCTTGCACTGCCATAGACGGCACGCAAAACGGACACCCGCAGTGGGAGTTACGGCTGTCCGAAGACAAGGGCGAACCCCTTTGGGTTGGACCGGCCCGGTCCGGCCAGTCCACCTGGCTTGGGCCGGCCCGCGGCTCATACGCGTGGCCCGGTAGCTGACCCCCGGTCCACCCTGCGCCGAACGGCCCTCATGGTCGGTCGTTGTCTTGTGCGGAGACCCACCGAAGGCGGGTCTCGGTCTCCGCACGGGGTCGCACGCCGCGACCCCCCGTCGCGCCCTGCACCGGTGAGCTCGCCCGCCGCCGCCGCCTGGGACACCCCGCGCCACCTGGGTATGCCGCGCCACCTGGGTCCGTCATGCCACCGCCCGAGAAGCCGCCGCGCCACCGCCGCGGCCCGCCGGACCTCCCTGGAACCGCCGAAAACCAAGGGAAATGGTCGGAAAACTTCCCGGGGCCACCCCGGACGCCTCGAGACTCAAAAATTTGATCCAGAAAGGGAGTCGGAAAGCTTGGATCGATCCCTACACATATATGGTCTTCGCTCGACGATTGGAAAACATTTCGACGTAAGAAATTCAATTCAAGGAAGATGCGGAAAATAAAACAAACAAAAAACGCAACTCCTACCTCACTGGGCGTAGCCCGTCGCTTTGTCGACGATCCGCTGGAGCCGCCGCACCTTGGAGAGGTGTAGGAGAGGATCTTGGAGCTTGTTGAGAGGAATCCTCTAGGGAGAGGAGCAAGGGGGAAGAAGGTGGAGGAGTGGATGTGTTTAAATAGAAAAACACTTAAACCCCCGCCAGTCGGCCCCGTACCCGAACTTTCGGAGGGGTTGGGGTTAAGCCACCCCTAGGGTAAAATCCACGTTCTGAGCGCAACGGTGGTCTTGGAATTTTAATCTGAGCCTCCGTTCAAAAGTTGTAAAGTCCACGCCTGAGGCCGCTAAATTAGAAAAACGCCCCTGGTGGCGTTTTCCACAGAAGGGTCGCGCCCGTGAAAGTTACACCCCTCCTAGGGTGAACAACATGCTCCGGACTCAACAGTGCCCTTGGTTTTCCAATCTTAGCAACCTTTTAGGAGTTATTCTATTTATTTGGCATATCTAGTGTGAACACACTTAAAATTTAATTCCAGCCACACCGGGGCTCGAAATCACACGCCGTCTGAATGCCCTACTCTGGAATAACATTAAGAAAATTTCAAAGTCTTACAGGCTCAAAACTCGGGTTCTTACATCATTCCCTCCTTCAAGTTTTTCTTCCCCATAAAACAAAACTACAAAAACAACTCGGGATACTGAGCCCGCATCTGGCTCTCCCATTCCCAGGTGCTCTCCTGCACTCTCCCGTGCTGCCACAACACACGAACCAAAGGGATGGTCCATCCACGCAGTGTTCACTCTTGCCGGTCCTCAATCACCACCGGGTGCTCCGCAAAGGTGGATCCATCCTCAATGTCCATCTCTCCCTAGTCGATAACGCGCATGGGGTCGTGCACGTATTTCTTCAGTTGCGACACGTGGAAAACGTCATGCACCCTCTCCAACTGTGGGGGTAGAGCAAGATGGTAGGAAACCACATCGAACCTGCGTACGATCTCAAAGGGCCCAATGAACCTCGAGGATAGCTTGCCACCCCGTCCAAACCTTCGTGTACCACACCGCGGAGAGACTCTCAAAAAGACATGGTCCCCCTGCCCGAACTCTAAAGGCCTACGATGACGATCCATGTAGGACTTCTGTCTGCTCTGAGCTGTCCTCATCCGCTCATAGATGACTTGCACCTTCTCCGTCGTCGCCTGCACCAACTCTGATCCCATGAGGGAGGTCTCCCCAACCTCCATCCAGCACAACGGTGACCTGTAGGGTCTCTCGTAGAGGGCCTCAAAAGGTGCCATGCCGATAGTAGAGTGGTAACTGTTGTTGTACGCGAACTCCACCAAGGGTAGGTGATCCTCCCAAATCAGGCCAAAGTCTAACACGCACGCCCTAAGCATATCCTCCAACACCTGGATAGTGCGCTCAGTCTGCCCATCCGTCTGGGGGTGAAAAGTGGTACTCATCCATAGATGGGTCCCGAATGCCTCTTGCAGGCCTCGCCACAATCACGACGTAAACCGCACGTCACAGTCGGAGACGATCGTCGAGGGTACTCCATAAAGGTGGACGATCTCTTGAACGTATAGCCACCCCTGACTCTCCACTGAGCTTTGCTCCCTTATGGCAAGGAAGTGCGCCAACTTCGCGAGTCGGTCCACTATCACCCAAATGGAATCATGGCCCTTCGCTGTGCGCGGGAGCCCTGAAACGAAGTCCATAGATATTCCATCCCACTTCCACTCCGGGATATCAAGGGGCTACAACAACCCTTCCAGAACCTGATGCTATGCCTTCACCTACTGACAGGCAAGACACCATGAAACAAACTCAGCTACACTTCGCTTCATGCCAGACCACCAAAACTACCGCTGAAGGTCTATGTACATCTTCCCCACACTGGGATGTATAACCAAGGGAGAAGTGTGGAACTCCCGCATCACCTCCTCCCACATCTCCACTGGTACTACAACTCGCCCCTGGAGCAGGATCTCGTGATTCCCTCCTTCAGAATACCCATCGGGTGCATCGCCCATGGATATCTGATCATGCAGTACCTCGCTATCGACATCCCCCAACTGTGACTCTCTCACACACTCAAGGAGCAAAGGAGTCAACACCATTGAATGCAGAAAATCCATACCCTCCTGCTCCACTAAGGTCAGCCGCAGGGAAGCCAACTTCTCTGAAGCTTCCCGCACTAAACGAGCCTGAGTCTTCCTGCTAAGGGCATCTGCTACTACGTTGCCCTTCCCTGGAGTGTAGAATATCTCGAAATCATAGTCCTGCAGAAACTCCAGCCAGCGCCTCTGCCTCAGATTCAAATCCCTTTGAGTGAAGATGTACTTGAGGCTATGGTGGTCTGAGTAGACCATAAAATGCTCACCCATAAGGTAGTGTCTCCATAACCTCAAGGTGAATACCACTACTGCCACCTCCAAATCGTGAGTCACATAATTCTGCTCATGGGGCCTCAACTGCCTCAACCCATATGCAATCACTGCTTGCTGCTGCATCAGCACATACCTGAGCCCAGCTCTTGAAGCGTCGCAGTATACTATGAACTCAACGCCCTTCTCTGGCAGCCTCAACACCGAAGAACTAGTTAGCCTCTGTCTCAACTCCTCAAAGGCCTTATGACACTGATCAATCCAGGTGAACGGTCGTCCCTTCCACATCAATGCGGTGAAAGGGGTGACAATACTAGAGAAATATTACACAAACCTCCTGTAGTACCCTACCAAACTAAGGAAGCTCTGCTCCTCTGATGAATTCTTGGGTGGCTCCCAAGTAAGAACTTCCTCTATCTTTGCGGGATCTATGGAAAATCCTTCCTCTGTAATGACATGCCCCAGAAAGTGAACCTCATGAATCCAGAACTGAAACTTCGAGAGCTTCCCATACAGATGGTTCTCTCGGAGTAAGTCTAGGACCATCCTCAAATGCTCCGTGTGCTTCCCCTCCATCACAGAGTAGATGAGTATGTCTTTAATAAAGACAACAACAAACCGGTTCAAGTACGGCTGAAAGTTCTAGTTCATCAAAGACATGAAAATGGTGGGGGAATTCGTCACGCCCAAGGGAATCCCCAGAAACTCGTAATGCCCATAACGACAATGGAAATCCAACTTCAGGATGTCATCCTCACGAACCTAAAACTGGTGGTAGTCGGATCAAAGATCAATCTTGGAGAACCACTTCGCACCTCTCAACTATTTGAAGAGGTCATAGATCCTCGAAAAAGGGTACTTGTTCTTTATCATATCCTGATTCAGGCGATGATAATCTACACAAAGTTGTAGACTCCCATTTGCCTTTTTTACAAAAAAAACCGGAGTTGCCCAGGGGGACACTCTAGGCCTGATAAATCCCTTCTCATGAAGGTCGTCCAGCTGAAGTCGTAGCTTCCGAAGCTCTGTGGGTTCTATCTGATAAGCCGCACATGATATCAGGGAAGTCCTCGGCTTCAAGTCAATGTAGAACCCCATCTCTCGCCTTGGAGGTAGTCCCGGGACATCCTCGGGAAAGACGTCCATGTAGTCCTCTAAAACGGTAGGGATCCAGGTGCCTGTAGCATCTGCTGATCCGAGAGCCATGCTCGCCAACTGGTGCAAAAAAGGTCAGGGTCTCCTGCTCAGAGTACCCATCTGCTCTACCATGAGGTCTTGTTCACCAAGGACGGTGGACCTCATCCCATCAGAAAACATGCCTCTGACTCGTCTGTGATGACAGTTGATCTGGGCGTGAACCATAGAAAGCCAATCCATGCCCATGATGATGTCGTAAGGTTCCATCGTGATGACGAGCATGTCCCACATGAAACTCTCTCCTTTGAATGATAGTTCACACTATCTACAGATAAAGGTCACTAATGAGGCACTTCCCATAGGAACCTCAAGGCTAAGTGCAGGTGTCAGCACCTCTACTGGAAGCTCCAACTCCCATACCAATAGCAGTGATATAAAGGAGTAGCTGGAGCATGTGTCTACTTGTACCAAAGCAAGCGTAGAGTAAACACAAAGCATACCTCGAACCATCTCGTGTGCTGGGGGGTCACAAACACCCATATCTTGAAGCTGTCCGCAGCCCCTACCACAAGCTCCCTGAGCCTGGTATGGGCCGCCTAGCGGTGGTGGTGGAAGGACCTCGAAACGCCGTCCCAGACCTCCAGGTCCTACCGCTCTGCTTGCGCCACCTCCCTAAGGACCACCCTGTCCTCGCCTGTGGGATCCCCGGTCACAGCGCTGCCTCTGCTGCTGCGGTGTTCCCACTGCCTGCCACGACTGCTTGGTACGCCTGGTCGGGCAGTCCCGTGCTAGGTGACCCTGTCCATCACAGGCATAGCACCGGCTCTCTCCTGACTGCCCTGGTGCTCCACAATTCCACTACAGTGTACGACCCTTCCCCTGAGTCTACTCATAGAAGGGACTCTGTGACCGAGGCTCTGCTCTCTGCCGTCTGCATGTCACTGAAGAATCTCCTCTGAGGTGGCCACTACTAGGCCCTGTCAGCTGACGTCCTTCATCCAAGAAGATCTCCATCATGAGCACCCGCTCTATCACCCCAGCATAAGTATGGATGCACAAGGGCACTACACTAGAACGAATCTCCCTGCGAAGACCCTGCTCAAACTTCTGCGCCCGAAAGTAACTGTCGTGGATCATATCCTGCGAGTAGCATGTCAGATTGGTAAACTGGACTGAGTACTGCGCCACGGTCATCCCCCCTGCTTCATCTCTAGAAGCTCCTGAATCCGAACAGAGTGTAAACAAGAGGGGGAGTACTCCTCCTAGAAGAGCTGTTGGAAGCTATCCCACGTGAGAGACGACTCGTCGTGGGTCTGCGTAACCAACCCCCACCAACGCCCGAACATCCCATGGAAAAGGATGGCAGATAGAGCTACCATCTGGTCCACTGGTGTCCGTACCAGTCTGAAAAGTCGGTCCACAGACTCTAGCTAGTCTTCTGCTGCCTGGGGATCTGGGTCTCCATGGAACTTCTGTGGTCGCTGACGCTGAAAGTCTCGGAGCGCACTCAGCCTGCGCTCAACCTCGGCCTATTCTGCCGGTACTAACTGCCACTCCTCAGGTGGAGGGGATACTGCTGAAGCACTGGGTGGAAGGGGATCACGTGAGGGTCCCTGAACTGATGCCTCGTCGCTCGCCAGGTCATCGTCATGAACTAGAGAGAGTAACCTGGCTGGATGCTGCCGTGGGGGCATCCTAAAAATTATCAAGGATTACCGTGATCAGATGAGCATATATATATATATATATATATAAAATAGTAATCAAAAAGGGGAGATAACTCAACAAGGACATTGAAAGACTCAATCCTACCGGATGCATGTTCCAAAGTTCCCTGCAACAAATGTCTCAACGTGCCGAGTCGACAAGCGGGTTATCAGGGTCCTGGTGAATGGATACGTCGGCCGCCCGTACCATCACTAGACTCCCTGGCCTAAGATCCGCTCTCTAGACACGTCGACACTATTTCCCTAAATCCCAACCAATTCCTTTTTAGGGACTTCCGAACAATGCCTCAAGGAATGAACCACATCTGATACCACTTTGTCACGACCCAACCCTACTGGTCTCGAGCCACAACTACCCCAAGCTCGCCTCCATAGGCCAGGGGCTGGCGACAAGCCCTGAAGGCGTAACAATTTCGGGGAGGCCTTTGCCTAAGTACCTGTACACACACAAACACACAACCTACTCAACCTCTAAATAGAAAAAAGTAAAGTGCTGAAAATTAATGACAGATACTGAACAGAAAAAAGGGGCAAAACACGCGCCCAACCCGAAAGGTGCCGCAACCCGGCAACAGGTAAATGAAAATAAACAGCTAGTGAGTCTCACACCTAAAATTCCTACTATGTCCACTGAACGCATCCCAAGATCTTGTGTCCTCTACGCTCCTCTGTAGTCTCGATAGACCTATCCATCGTCTGCAAGGGCACACCAAGTACAGGCAAAGCCCAAGCAGGGGTGAGTATAAGGATACTCAGTAGGATGCTCCGAAATCTCGAGGGAGCAACAAAGGAGGTACTAAATAGTAAATGATAGATAGAAAAAAGTAAGATTACAATAGAGAGAGTGCAGCTCAACCAAACAAAAGAAAAGAAGTAGACTTGTCCCAACCAAGAGGAGCTAGACATGGAAAGCACGTGGCATACCCTATGTATCTTCACCTCTCCTAGAAGGTGAGTAACTGGACCCAAGGAGTGGGAACAAAAGTAGGGTATATATATATATATATATACTCAACAAGAAACCCAAACGATTGCGTAAGGGGATCTCCATATCCAAGCTCAGCCCATGACAATTCACCAACAGTTCTATGGGTAGCCATCACTGATGCCCAACAGTCCCGCACGTCAAATCTGCCTCATTGCTATACCGTACCACCAAAAGTCCCGCTCCGGTAATCACGGAGAAAAAGCCACTGACTAGCCTCATCGAAAGGGGATGAGTCTCAAAGAAGTCATCGGGTGACCCACTACCAGCCCTGCTGGAGGGTAAACCCTAAAAGGTCATCAGGTGACCCACTGCCCATCCCTGCTGAAGGGTAAACCCTAAAAGGTCATCGGGTGACCCACTGCCCAGCCCTGCTAGAGGGTAAACCCTAAAAGGTCATCGGGTGACCCACTACCCAGCCCTGCTGGAGGGTAAACCCTAAAATCAATGGGAAAACCACTTCCCAGCCCCATTGAAGGGTAAACCCTAAGGTCAAAGGGTAACCCACTGCCCAACCCCACTAGAGGGTAAACCCGGAACTAGTCCGATAACTCCAAGCTGCCTGCACCATCACTGGGTGTCACTAACATCATGACCGTGCGTTGGGTCGAAGTGCATCGAAGAAACCTCTGACCAATGCCCTTTCATGTTTACACATTTAATGAGATCTTGAAAGAGGTTATGCACGCCCAGATAGATTACACCATTGTAATCCTTATGAAAAAACACGCGAGATAGACTACTTACTCGCTGGAAATGGACTCCCGACGAAAGAGTTATTCAACACCACTTTACGCCCATAAAACGTTTCATGGGGCCCACACCTCAGTCCCGAAAGAGGTCAAGATCACTGTTCCATCACGATGCTCTCGGAAAAACATGCCAAAACGACAACTCATTCGCCCTGAACAGACGTCTGTTGAAAAAGTTGCAAAACGCTGCTCACAGCTTAAAAGACGACCCGTGGGGCCCATACCTCAACTCCAGCTTCAATGCCTAAAAACACCCTAGAACACTTCATCTCGACGCCAGGGTCCCAACGCCACTGACGGCGCCTTAAACAGACTCCGGGTGTGCTTGCGCCGTCCGAAGGAAGAATCCCGGTGAAGTACTTAACGAGCGTGCCGCACCACCGAGCCCTCGTCTCAAGAATTAAAAATCCTTGATACCATCTCAAAATCACCGTCTCGAGCCGAGGTTTTCCCTTCCATAGACGACACACAAAACGGACACCCGTAGTGGAAGTTACGGGTGTCCAAAGATAAGGGGCGAACCCCTTTGGGTTGGACCGGCCCGGTCCACCCGGCCTGGGCCGGCCCGCGCCGGCCGGCCCGACTCACAGTACCAGCCCACGGCTCATCCGCGCGACCCGGACGCTGACCCCCGATCCACTCGGTGCCGACTGGCCCTCGTGACCGATCATTGTTTCGTGCGGAGACCCGCCGAAGGCGGGTCTCGGTCTCTGCACGAGGTAGCGCACCACGACCCCCCATCGCGCCCCGCACCAGCGAGCTCGCACGCTGCCGCCGCCTGGGACAACCCACACTGCCTGGTTCTATCACGCCACCTGGGTCCGCCGCACCACCACCCGGGAAGCTATAGCGCCGCCGCCTGGAACACCCTGTTCCGCCGCCGTTGCCCGCCAGACCTCCCTGGAACCGCCAGAAACCAAGGGAAATGGACGGAAAACTTCCCAAGGCCACCCCGGACACCCCAGGACTCTAAAATTTGATCCAGAAAGGGCGTAAGAAAGATCAGATCGATCTATACACATCTACGGTCTTCACTCGATTATTGGATATCATTTCAATGCAAGAAATTCAATTCAAGGAAGATGTGGAAAATAAAAAAAAACAAAAACGCAACTCCTACCTTGCTGGGCGTAGCCCGTCGCTTCGCCGAAGATCTGCCGGAGCCACCACCCCTTGGAGAGGTGGAGGAGAGGATCTGGAGCTTGTTCAGAGGAATCCTCTAGGGAGAGGAGCAAGGGGGGATAAGGTGGAGGGGTGGATGTGTTTAAATAGAAAAACACTTAAACCCCCGCCGGTCGGCCCCGTACCCGAACTTTCAGCGGGGTTGGGGTTAAGCTGCCCCTAGGGTAAAATCCACGTTTTGAGTGAAACAGAAGTCTCAGAATTTTAATCCAAGACTCCGTTCAAAATTCGTATAGTCCACGCCCGAGGCTGCTAAATTACAAAAATGCCCCTGGTGGCGTTTTCCACATAAGGGTCGCGCCCGCGAAAGTTACACTCCTTCTAGGGTAAGCGACACGCTCCGGACTCAAAGGTGCCATCAGTTTTCCCATATGAGCAACCATTTATGAGTTATTATGTTTATTTGGAGTGTCTAGTGTGAACGCACATAAAATTTAATTCTGGCCACACCGGGGCTTGGAATCACATGCCGTCTGAACGCCCTGCTCTGGAATAACATTAAGAAAATTTACCATTTGTGGTGCTTGGTCAGCCATATTTGAGGGTGTTTCCTACTACTGGGGGGTTGTTATGAGAATAATGAGATTAATTAACTGAAGTTGGTAGTTTAAGATTATCCATATCTAACTTTATATCACTTTAGAGGGAAAACACTGAGGGGATCAAGGTTATAATTCTGATAAGCTGGGACTCTACTTAATAGATCAAGGAATTATGAGTTAATGTGATTGGATAGTCAAACACCTACCTTGAACTCTCCGAGTAGTGGCGTAGCCATATATTTTAGACTATGAGTGGAGGTTCAAGGATCCTTTCCCCTAGAATACTCAAGTGGAAGAGTATTCTGATTCTAGAACAGAGAGTTCCTAGAATTCGATAAAATAGTGGGAGACATCTAATTAATTAATCAATGTCTAAATTGGTAATCAATATAAACAAGTACTAATATGATAGATTTATTTTTTTGTAGAAAATTAAAAGTAATACCACAAGACATACTATGATATTTATTAGAAAAAGTTAATGTTATATCTAGAATGAGTTTCCAAATATTAGTATAGACACTTTCATACAATACTATGATATAGGAAATTCAAGGTGCTGGTGTCCCCAATACCTATTAAGCCACCTCAAGAAGCGAATGTGTTAAAAATGATTACAAGAGACTCATGTATTAAGAATATAATGGTTATTTCATATTTATATCATCAAACTATTGATATAAGTTGTGAATACTACATCTGCACATGGATGATATTACATGTTGTGTCATCTTTGAGAAGCTTTTAAGGAGATAATAAAGCATGATATGAATGAGTGATGATTACACGAGACATGTGTAAATTGAAAGATGGATTATGATCATTCAATAGATTCCTTTCTTATATCATTTTTATCCAATTACTCCATTTTTTTAATATTAAAAATGAATAGTATAGTGAAAATGCTTCATTTCCTTCTAGGTAAGGTTCTCCAAGCATTAATAACTTAAAGTATAATATTTAATTCTTATGGTGAACAAATTTAAAGATAAGGTTAAAATCCCAATGGACAGAGCAACACCAAAGGCACCTTCAAAATTTCTTTCAAATAGAGTTATTAAACAAGAGGTTATTTTCTTCTCACATCATGAAATAAATCTATGGAAGTTTAAATGCAATAAACTGAATCAAAGAAGCAGGTAGCCGCTTCTTCATCAGGTATATCCATCAATATAAAATGTAATGTTTTAGTTATAATTATTGGTTATTAAATACAATATGCTAATCACATATGAGTATTTGAATATGGTGACCAAGTAAGGAATGAAATGTTACAAGATGTAAGGTGTGTTCTCCAAGCTGCTGAGAAAGGGTGATCCCTAAGTCAGCGGTGAGAAGTACATGACTTCTATATTGCCAAGTGAATGATTCTAGTAGAACTTTTATTGAATACTGTAAAAACATTTATCTCATGTGTCCTTTTTACATAAAGAGACATTATTTTGGTTTAATAATGAATGTTTTTGTGGTATTTCATACTCAACCAATAGTTCAGTGATACATGAATCATAGGTAATACATAATGAATATAAAATGAAATACTTATATACCCAATTGTGAAAAGATAATTCTTTATCAAATAAAACTAAAAGTGGATGTCAAGGATAAAACCAGTATGGTGTTTAGACTTAGTTGATCTGAACACCTTAGGTATTATCAATGTATATACTTATTTTTTAGATAAGTAAAACTTTAGAATTAAAGGTAATCCACAAAGATTTCGGAACTAGTTCAGTTAGAGAGCATGAATTATTCAAAGTGTAATCTAGTGGTAAATATACTTAATAATATCTATTTAAGTGCTTATTAAGGAATATTAAAGTTAAGTATGTTATATTCATGGTTAAAAGATATAATATTTTTTAGGCTGGTCTACCAAAGAATATCTTGAAAAGGTTTCATCGATCAATATAATGTAGCATGAAATAATTCCTAAACACACATTAACTTATCCATATCAGGGTTATGATTTTAATAATAAGGATCGATGATGAAGTATTACATATTAACATTGATAAATATAATTTAGTGTAGAACAATTTATTAACACAAATTTCCTTATATACATCAGAGTGATAATGTAAGTAAAAATAGTATCAATGTTTCAACTTATATCTATTGCAAAAAATTTCATTATTTTCAAAACATGCATCACAAATAACAACATTATCCCATAACCATATTCCAACTATAATTATAAATGGATATCATATGTGTTATAGTATGATGGAAATCCATTATGTCCTAAGAACATGTGTTTAAATGCAAAGAGTTTGTTCAAGATATAAACAAAGTTGCATCAAGGAAAAACATAATGTGCATATATAGTTATTATCCTAAAAGTTTCAAAGGATATTACAGAAATCCCTATGATAGAAAAATGTTGTCAAATTATAGATTATATTTATATATAAGGGTGAATATCTCTATTTGAGATAGTGTGAGCCAGATTGACATGGTCTTAGTCAATGGAATAGGTGCACAAGTAGTTGTCATGGGAATGAGTTCCACAAGAGGTGTGGAAGAAGAATGTTCCAAAGGCACATACTACATAGGAAGGATAAACCATGGTTATTTTTTTTGAATCCACCATGGTCGGTGATTCATTATTCATTTCAAATAATAATTCCTACAAGTAAGATGTATATGGAAATTATATGAGATTGACAAGATCAATTAAAATTCAATAATGGATTCCATGTATCAAAGTGTAGGGGGGTTATTATTTTTGAATACTACAGTGGTTATTCATGTGAGATTATACATGGATGGTATGTGTGTAGTAACAACAAGGCTCGATTGGTTACATCAATTAATTATACCTAAATCCATTATAATTTTACTTTTCATTGATAATTTCTATGATCATTTTATTGAGAAATAAATGTCAAGACCACCAATCATGGAAGGTGTCTATACGACGCAACCGGAAAGGTATGGTGACATCATAGAATGCTAATAAGGGTTATAAGTTACTAAAAGCTAGTTTTGGATTAAATTAACAAGATAATAGAATATTAATTTGTAATGGATCCTTTCTATGTGTCTACCAGAGGTTAGTGGGAGTGCCATGGTTTTCCAAGTGAAATATTTTTGGTAACATATGGAAAATAACTATTGATCTTACAGTTAGTTAAGAATAGGATGAAAGTTATTCTCCAACGATTGACTTAAAATAACAACCTAGGTTCTAGGGAACATGATCTACTAAGGTAGATATAACAGTTGCTTAGAACTAGTCAATCATATATATACTAACAAGCTATTAAAAAATAGAAGTTGGAACAATTTAAGTTAGAATTGTTTCCAGTGTCACATGGCACAATCTCTCCAAGAAGACATGCATGTGCATAAGAGGAGATTAAAGTGGTGAGTTGAATTATACGTGCTTATGTGATGGATCAATTATGTATTCCATGATATGTAAAATATTTGATATTGAAAACATATACTTCATGATAGAAAAATATAAATTATATCTAGGACAACTACAAGGGAAGCAGTTAGAACTAACCAATTGTACTTGAGTGAGTACAAAGGGGAAATTTACTTGGAATGTGGAGAGGAACAAATACTAGTTTTTAGGGGACACAAACCAATCTTCCTTAGATCAATATAATCTAATATCTTAGTTAGGATAAGGTAATGAGCATAAAAAGCTCATTCAATCAAGTGTCATCCATGTCTACAAATACCAAGTACGTTGTGGCTTATGAGGAAGCTAAGAAGCAGTATAAAATAAAAATCAGTTTTTTCTAGTAATTGGAATCACATATAGTAAGTAAAGTATTATCATAATATAAATTATGATAATATCACTAGCCAAGATGTTAAGTTTTTATAGTGAAAAAAATGAATACACTTGGGGTTTACATATCTTGAGGATTTTTTCTCAAGTAGATGAGGTCACATGTAGAAAAATATCCATACAGTTGAGAAATGGAAAACCCAAAAACTAAATCCATAACTCAATAGAAACACAATCTTAATCATGTGATAGATAACAAGCATAGTTAGCAAGTTAGCTCTAGTGCAAGTAAGAGTGTTGTAAAAGTGGGTTACCTAGACCCAACTTTAATAGTACTTTTAGATTACCATTTCATATATACAATGAGGTATGAATGTTGTACACTTACCATTATAGTGTATAAATTTCTGTGTCCACTATTTAATGCTAATGTTCATAGATTAATTATCATAATAAAAGCTTATAGTAGATCCCAAGATATAATGAAAACCTCAAGATACAATGATATTAATCTTAAACATATGTCCTATGGTCTAGATATATCATACTGACTGGACATATTAGATGTTTTACTATCAGGTGTTGAGGGATCATAAGCATTGAGAGTTATTCTCATGAAGTTCACACTTAGTGATTTATAGTAGTTGAGATCATGAGGACAAACCTACTAATAGTAACACCACATGTTTCGGGTGTCATTGGTTGTTCCTATCTATGGACACATGTATTGGTCTTTTGACATAAGATCATTATCAATATGTTTCATTTGATTGCATTCTTTGATGCAAGGAAAAGCCCATGATAATGAAATTGTGGAAAGGTAGATTGTTTTAGGTGTGTAATTGGTGGTATGGAAATGGTTGAATGATCAAGATAGAGCTTGTAACTTCCGAGTTGAGGAAGTAATATCTTAGTCTAGGTTGATCAGGATGGTAGTAATTTCATAAATCTATGGTCATGGTAGTCAATGGTAAACCCATCTAGTTAGATCAACAATTAATAAATCAAGAAAGTATGGTTACACAAGCGTGAGTCCTGATTTATGAGATATCTAAAGATAAATAGATTTTATTACAAAATTCATGTTCGTAGGTTGGTTTTCAATGCTATGTCTACTTATTATCTCTTTAGGGGTCATGATGAGTTGCTAGATTCCGCTCTTGGTCTATGAATAGTATTCACTACTATCGAGATAAGAGCCTAGAGGGTCACACACAATAGCGTATTTAAGAATCTACCTTATTATGGTGAATAGGTAAATAAGACATGGTGGAACCCACCACCAAGGTCTGAGTTTTGTCCAAGGATATACGATCACTGAAGGAATTAATAAATTCATATTATTTAGTTGCGGTGTTGAGGGTGGGTAGGTGTAATGACCCATACCCATCAGGGCCATTCCTTTGTGAAAATATAGTGTTTGGGGTGTTCTGGGAGGTAATGGCGACTTAATTAAGGATTTTACCAAAAATACATTTTTTGCAATGGTGACACCTAACGGTGGCTCACCAAGAGGTGCCTTATCAAACAGTGGCACCAAGTGGTGGTTCACTGAATGGTGACACTGAAAGGTGGCTCACCAAATGGTGGCACCAAAGGGTGCCTCACCAAAATGTGGCACCGAACGGTGCCTCATCAAATGGTGGAACCAAGCAGTGCCTCATCGAACAGTGGAACCAAGAGGTGCCTCACCGAATGGTGGCACTAAACGGTGGAACCAGATGGTACCTCACTGAATAGTGGAACCAAGTGGAGCCTCACAAAATGGTGTCACTAAATAGTTCCTCACCAAATAGTGGCATTGAGTAGTGCCACCAATGACTCACCCAATGGTGAGTCACTTCTGACAGTTTTCCAAATTTCTAATTTTTCCCAGTTTCTCCTAGTTTTTCTAGTTTCACCCATATTACGTCTTATTGATGTAAATCGAGTTTAAACCCTTGTTTGAGAGTTTTTAAGGGAGTTTCAAAGGATATTAAGTATATAGTTAATATCCTAATGCTCCGGGGACTTTGAGATATTCAAACTGCATGATCTTGACCACGATACCACGTTAATGACCTTTAAAACTGTTTCTGTTCAGTTGATATAGGATTTGGATTTTTCTAAAGCCAAGGTCCTCTATTCTTTTTTCCCTTGGTGCATGGATAAATTTTCTTCCTAGATGAGCCATACGCCTGTGCTGTGGCCTCCCCCTATTCAGTTTTCCTAGGAGTCTCCTACTCACGTGACTCCCCTGTTTTGGAAACAAGAAGAATCGTTGGTTTCCTATTGTTCCAATTAGGGATTTCCTTCATCTCTCTTTTAAAGTGTGTATCATGCGGGGTGGGTGTAGTAATGTTCTCTTGTGAAAACTTCTAAATCTAACTTATAACAAAGATAAATGATAATATAAACTTGATAATGGGTTGGGAGTGGATTGATATTGATCGCCTGTTTTATTTGTTATCATTGTTGATGATGTGACTAGTTCTAGATGCGTGGCTTCTATAAATCATGTTCATTGGTGGTCTTTGAGTGCGCAAGGGAGATGATTTATAACTTTTTTTGTTTCATTATGAATAATTGATCTAAAAATCAATCTGGTGAATCATGTATACCCAGTTAAATAAAATGAATGCCCTAGGATCAAAACCCTTGTGTGATCAACCCTGTTTATCAAAGTGGATTTAAAGAATAATGTTTTTCAAATTTGAATACACCCTGTTTGATAAGTGTGGTTGTGTGCTGTGTTATTTTAGGTTTTGTGACTTGTGTGGGTTGTGTGGTGCTAAAGTTGTAAGCACGGTTGTGGGTGCATGGGTGTGTAGAGGGGTTTGTTCCATGAGAAGGGTGTGGTATGTGTATTCAAAAGGGTTGTGGTTTAGTAGTTGTTGTTGTGGTCCTTGTGTATGAGGTGGTGCAGGAGGTGTGATGGAATCCTAGGTTGAGAGATGGATTGATTGTGGAATGGATGAACTTGTTATGTAGTGGGACTTCATCTGAGAAGTATTTGGGTAATAGGGCTGCAGGACTGGGCTGCCATGATTTCATGTTTATGAGTGTGTTGGGTGTGGTGTTGGTGTGCAGTGGGACTGCAAGTGGGTTGTTTTTTGTTTGTTTTTATGAATGGGTGTTAAAATGGAAATCCTTTAACTTGGATCTTCTTTCCATGTTTGATGTTGGTAGTATCAAATAATGAAGTGGGTTGGTTGCTTTGTTTTTAGTGACTTTTATCCTTCTAAAAATGGTTTCATATATTGTGCTTATTAGTTTCCTGAGTTGGGATGGAATAAATAAATAAATGATTGGAAATTTTAATGCAGAATACCAATTGGTTAAATGAAAGGGGTGGGCTGATGTTTTGGTTGTGGCTGTTATATGGCGGTTCATATAGTGGTAGAAGCAAAAGTGGTTTTGTGTGGGATGTTTGTTTATTTGGAAACCCATAGGTTGGGATGAGTTTTTTATTTCCTATATATATAAACTTGTAGTTCCTTGTGATTTCTATATGCACTCCACCCATGTTGAGCACTATGTGCCGAACACCCTCATTGTTATGGGGGAGGGTGTCATTTCCCAATATCCTAGTAAGAGGATGGATGGATGGTTATTGGATATTCTCTGCTCTCTCTTCTAAAAATTTACCGCCCAAGACTCTTTGGGAAGGTTGTAGTGGCTTGAGGTTTATTACTAGATTTATGGTATTGGTTTTGTGAGAGGTAGTTTGTTTTCCAGGTGTCTTTGGGATGAGGGCCATGTGTTTTCGGGAAAGGGGTGGTATCTATGAGGCCCATGTGTCTATGGGAAGGATTGCAGTGTGGTAGTGTCCCAGGTATCTATGGTCAGGATGTGTGTGTTTGTGGCCTAGGAGTGTGCAGGAAGGTTGTGATAGTGGGGCTTGTGGAAGAGTATAACGCCCCGACCCCAGTTACCTAAAGTCGGTGCATTATTTTAATACATTGGCATGATTACAAGGAATCAAGTCTCGAAGGACCGATCAATTTAGTAGTCTTAGAAAATAGATTACATACATGAATGTTACATTACACTTTATAACATGCAAAACAACATAAATAATCCTTTATGAATGCCATTATTCCCTTGGCCTAACCCTGCATATCAATCACAATACACTTCTTGGAATCATGGGAAAAATAAAACATAGAAATGGGTGAGCTTAGATGCCCAGTAAGGATAAAAATATAGTAGAAACTTTCATAAATAAGCATAAACATTTAAGGCAATGTATAACTAAAACAAAAGCCTTTTAAACTTCAACTTCAGTATAATATGGCAAAAATAAAATGAAATAATGCCATTTAATTATTCACATGGATATTCTACTAGTCGAATAATAACATTCCATATCAATAACCACTTTCATAATGATGAAATGCATAATGCCAGACTATCATAACCACATAGTGAAGGCCTCGTGCCAAGACTACAAATAAGATTTTGTCAAGGCCTTGTGCCAAGACACTAGTTTGTCTCATGAGACCTACCGATGCATCGAGGATCTATAATGGGCTCCACCCATCACATTCTAAGTCCAATGCATTCCTCATATGAACAGGTTTAAACATAACATAAACATTTGTATTAAAACTAGCATACGAAATATCAATACTTTCTCCATAATCCATGAATGGTATAAAAATAACACATCCACAGTCAAACATATCACAAAACCTTCAATACAATATGGAATTTTTGTATTATAATAAATAAAATTCAAATAATCTTAAAATCCATCAAAGGATGTTGACATAGATGAAATCAAAAATATTTGAGAGAAATATCTCATTTTTGAAATCATTTAAAAGTCACACATTTATTAAGGAAGTAATTTAAAAGAGATTTCTGAATCAAAGTGTCCCATAAAACTTTGAAACATTTGAAAAGAAATATCATTTCAAAACATTCATGTCCATATAAATAAATCCATAAAATAATTTTGAAAACATAGACATTAATTAAAAAGATTTAGAAAGATAAATCTTTAAAACATTTAAAATTCTGATCTTGATAAAAAGTACCTTTCACAAATTCTTAAAATATTCATTTTGAAATCATTTAAAAATCATATAATTATAAAATAAAACATTTACATTCAAAATATTCTTATAAGATTGTAAGAGAAGCTTAGATGAGTTTATAATGGTAGAAAACATCCGCACCTGCCGTATAAGTTAAAAAAAACATTCTTACCTTAAATTTGTCGAAAAGGTCAAAAAGTACCTTGTTTGGAAAACGATAGAAAGATTCCTTTCAAAACAAATAAGGGTATAAATGAATTTAACCCATTTTCTATTAAATAGTAATTTTTTTTGAAATATATTCTTATGAAACATGGATGTGGATGATAAGGAGGTCCCAGTAGATAATTACGTATAAACAACCTTAGATAATGAAGAGATTGTGAAATAAACCCTTACCAATTTGGTAACTTACGAAACATACACCCCATGAAAGAGGTATCATACAATTAATATGTAAATACACATAAATTAAAGTGTATTAAACAAAGAATACAATTATGGGCAGTACATACACCACACAAAAGGTAATAGTGGCAATATGGTACGAATCTCATGGGAATAAGGAGTGAGATGAAAACCCCTTACCATGTACTTTTCCTTGGTCGAGGGTAGTTTAACCTCCTGTATAATGGTGAAATAATTGTTATTAAATTATTAAAGAATTATATACATTAATATGATATCATATATGATCTTTTAACATTGCTTGTTAATAATATCTTAGTATTATCATCGTTTCGGGTGTTAACTTATCGTTTTATTTTATATGTTTTGTTACATAAGCCGTGTTTGTTATGGATAGGTTGTATATTATTCATATACAAAATGATATCAAGTTCCTAAAAATTATTTTTAATCATAAAATGAGAATTATACTTGAATGGATACGATGAGTAATGAATCTCATCGTGTTCGTGGAGACGGTAGTCCGTACATATGCACGAACGCTACATCCATTTCATTTTTCATTTTAAAAAGAATCAAAACCAAATGGTACATAGGTAAATTATTATTACAGTATAATATAATATCTTATATGTGTTAATTAAGTTCATTAACACCATCCTTTATACATTCCATGTATGGTATGAATGATTCATATCAATTTGAGAGGGCGGTAGTCCGCACTTCCTCAAATGAAATTATCGTATATATATATAAAACATGAAAAGAATAATGGTATGATATAAAATGAAATTATATAAGCTTATATATAAAATAAATATCATTAATATCATTTTTAATTATAGTTCCATCATAATGGCTACCATGAGAGGTGGTAGGAGATAATTGAACAATCATCGTTTCGTGAGGCGTTTGGTTGCCATCCATAGAAACATTATGTTCTTCACCCATTAGATGGAGGTGTGTGTAAGTGTAGTTCGAATAAATCTTATAAAAATATCATAATATATTTTTTATACTATTTTTGTTAAAAAATAAAATAATAAGAAGAGTTTAGGGGTTGGAGAAGTAAAATAAAAGAAAAGAAGCTAAGAGAAATCATTACCTTTAATTTGGGTAACTCCCTTTGGTTTGAACCAAAAAGGACTCTTGAAGTGCCTTATGACTAAGGTAATTCTTCTAGGAGCAGGAGATAGAGGTAGGGAGCTTAATTGGGTAGAGTTTGGATGAGCCATAAGGCTTGAGTGGTGTGAGGAATTGGTTAGAAGTGGTGTCCTTTTATAAGGGGGAGGAGGGGATCTTTAAGAAAAACTTAAAGTATTAATTTATAATAAATTCATATTCGGTTTCTAATGGCTAAAAAGTGGATTATTAAAAGTATAAGGTGGGTATGGGTCTAAAAAAACTCAAACAATAGGTTTTAGACAGGTTTGGGTTACTTTATTAACCTTATCTTTTTGTTTTAACTCTTAGTTAATTAGTTTGACACTTACCATGTCACTTTGTATTTTTATATTATATAGTTAATAAACTTACTATAAACTTCCAATCGACTCCCAAGTGGTCCATTAATGATACACCTATAATGATACAAGTTCTTTGGCCAAACCTTAGATTTTTATGAATATAATATCAATTAATAATATAATATTCGTTTTAAAAACTCTTTTACGTCAATTTTGACACTATTTGGAATTTGATTTTTGTGAAAATCATAACAGCATGATTACTTCAAACAAGGTTAATTAAATCAATCCTAACATGTCATATTATCCTATAATTTTTTTTAATTCATAAAAAGTCTCAAATTACATTTATTTGTATATTTATAATATCAATTATTTTAATATTTCATTAATTCGGTAATTACTGCATCACCATTGTGTCAAAATAAATTAAATTATTTAATGTCTAAAAATTATAAATAAAATACCATTATGTAGGAAATATTTTTAGCTTTCTAATGAATATTTAAAATCGAATTTATCTTATGTATAATCCTATATTAAAAATGTTTTATTAATTAAACATTGATTTTAACTCTTTTAAATCTTCTTTGAATTAAATAATAATAAATGTCCTAATCTAATCCAAGTGGACCTAAATGATAATATTTTATTCCTAAAGTTGTTTTTGGTCGAGATACACTTGTCCAATATAATTAGGACATGTGTTAGGGTAATATTAATATCATTTTTACCCTTAAGTACCCTATTTACTTTTAACTGTGGTAAATAAAAGTAAAAAGTTACTATTCACCAAAAATTATTTTTATATTATTGAACCACATTTTACTCTTTGATATTAATCGTGTCTCTCGGATTTTCAAAATTTGACTCACAGAAGCGGTAAAATTAAGTTTTATGTGAATTTCCAAATTCTCCTAGGAGGTCGGTAAAAGACGGTGAAAAGTTCAATAAAAATTTTATATATCTAAAATTATTCTAAACTAACTTCAATGAATTACATTGAACTTATATAGGTATTATGTATCTATTTTGACCTTACTTGAATATAAATAAAATAAATAATTATTTAAATAAAAATTCATTTTTAAACTATAACTCAGTGTTTTTTCACTATTCATCAAAAATTGAAAGGTTTCAGAAAAAAAAACAAAATTTCACCCTAGACTAATTTCGATATTAAAAATCCAAAAATGAAGTCCAGTTTGAAAGATAAAATGTATAAAATTTCAAAAATTGGGTATTATTATTCATAATGGCTAGTTTGATTGGTTGTGGTGTGTGTTAGAACTCGAAGTTGCGTACAACACATGCTACTGTATTATTCAAGGGGAAACGTACCATGGAAGCTTGGGGTGTTACATTTTCCCCTCCTTAAAATAATTTCATCCTCAAAATTTCTAGAATATTACTACATAAAAAGACTCGGGTGGTTCTTCATCATAAGTTTCTCAGGTTCCCACGTTGCTTCTTCCATCTTATAGTTTCTCCATAGAACTTTTACCAGACGAGTAGTCCAATTCTCTGTAATTGTTCTCTCGTATCAAGAATCCTGACGGGCTCTTCACCATAAGACAAATTAGGTTCTAGTTCTAATTCCTCGTAAGTAAGTACATGCGTTAGGCCAGACATGTATTTTCTCAACAGTGATACGTGGAACACATCGTGAACTTTGGATAGATTTGGCGACATTGCCAAACAGTAAGCTACAACCCCAATTCGTTCTTGAATTTCGAATGGTCCAATGTACCTGGGACTCAGTTTACCTTTCTTACCAAAACGTATAACTCCCTTCCATGGAGATACCTTTAAGAAAACATTATCTCCTACATGAAATTCCAAATCCTTTTTCGGTTTTCAGCATATCTCTTCTGCCTACTTTGAGCTGCTTTGATGTGGTTTTGGATTACCTTCACCTTCTCCATCGTTTCCTCCACCAGTTCTGGGCCTACAAGTTTTCTTTCACCAACGTCATCCCAACAGGTTGGTGTGCGACATCTCTTTCCGTATAACGCTTCATATGGTGCCATCTGAATACTCTAATGGAATATATTGTTACAGGAAAATTCTACCAGAGGTAAATATTGATCCCACGTACCCTGAAAGTAAAGTGAGCAAGATATCAACATGTCTTCTAAGGTTTCAATAGTCTGTTATGATTGTCCATCTATTTGAGGGTGGTAGGTAGTGCTCAAATGAAGTTCAGTATCCAAGGCCTTCTGAATACTCTTCCAGAATCTTGAAGTAAAACAGGGATCACGATCAGAAACAATCGATAGGGTTACTCCATGAAGTCTCACAACTTCATTAATATATAGCCTTGCTAGACGTTCAAGTGGTAGATCATCTCTTATAGCAAGAAAATGTGCTGATTTGGTAAGATGATCAACAATGAACCATATTACATTGTTCCTTATAGGATTATTTGGTAGTCCCATGAAAAAGTCCATTGTGATATTATTCCATTTCCACTCAGGTATGGTAAGAGGTTGCATGACTCCTCCAGGCTGTTGCCTTCTAGCTTTCACTTGTGGAAAAACCATACATATTGAAACAAAATCAGCAATCTCCCTCTTCATGTTGTCCCACCAAAAATGTTCCTTAAAATCTCTATACATTTTGGTGCTTCGAGGGTGTATAGAGAAATTGGAACTATGAGCATCGTCCAACAATTCCCTTTTCAGATCAGGTATATCGGGAACACAAAGTCTCTTACCAAATTTCAAAATTACTTCTTCATACACAAAGTCTCTCAATCTCCCATCATTCATAGATTTAATATTCTTTTTAAATTCTTCATCATCGGTCTGAGAACTCTTAATACTTTCTAGTAAAGATGGTTTGGCAACCATTTGAAAAAGCATTTATGTTTCACCTTCCATGGTAATTCCCATATCCATCTTTACTAGATCCATGTATATAGGATCCTTTTCAACTCTCATCTTGTTCAAAAATCCATGATCCTTTCTGCTCAAAGCATCTTCCACCTTATTTGCCTTCCCTGGGTGGTAGTGTATCATGCAATAATAATCCTTGAGTAGTTCAAGCCATCGCCTTTGCCTCATGTTGAGTTCTTTTTGTGAGAAAATATACTTCAAACTCTTGTGATCTGTATAAATATCAAAATTTTCACCATAGAGATAGTGTCTCCAAATCTTCAAATCAAATATTATAGCTTCTAACTCAAGATCACGAGTAGGATAGTTCTGTTCATGAATTTTCAGCTATCGTGATGCATAGGCAATAACCCTATCATTCTGCATAAGGACACAACCAAGTCTTTTCTTCAATGCATCACTATAAATAACAAACCCATCATTCCCCGATGGTAGAGTCAATATAGAAGCATTGACTAATCTTTTCTTTAGTTCTTAAAAACATTCTTCACACTCTTTTTTCCAAACAAATTTAACCCCTTTACGTGGGAGCTTTGTTAATAGGTTAGCCAATCGGGAAAAGTTCTAGACGAAATGCCGATAATAACCTACTAAGAAAATAAAACTGCATACCTCAGTTATACTCGTCGATGCTGGCCATTCTTGGATTCCTCTTATCTTAGAAGGATCAATAAAGATTCCATCTTTGGAGACAATATGGCCAAAAAAAGAAATCTCTTGAAGCCAGAATTCACACTTGCTAAACTTCCCATATAATTCATGTCTTCTAAGAGTTTTCAGGATAATTCGCAAGTGATTTTCATGATCTTCGTAGATTTTGGAATATACCAAGATATCATCAATAAATACCACCACAAAATCATCAAGATATTCCTTGAAAACTCTATTCATTATATCCATGAATACAAAGTGTGCATTAGTCAATTCAAAAGGCATTACTGTAAACTCATAATGCCCGTACCTTGTTTGAAATGCTGCCTTCAGAATGTATTCCTTCTTCCCACACAACTGATGGTATCCAGATCGAAGGTCAACCTTTGAAAAGTATCGATCTCCATATAGTCGGTCAAATAAATCATCAATGCGAGGTGGGGGATACTTGTTCTTTATTGTTATAGCATTGAATTCCCTGTAGTCAATACATAACCTCATGGATCCATCTTTCTTCTTAACAAAAAGGACAGGGGCTCCCCATGGAGAAAAACTAGGGCGAATAAATCCCTTATTACTCAATTTCTCTAGTTGTTTCTTTAGTTCAACTAATTCCACATTGGCCATTCTATAAGGGGTCTTCGATATGGGCCTTGAACCAGGAATTAAATCAATGGAAAACTCAATTTCTCGTTCTGGAGGATGTCCAGGTAAATCTTCTAGAAACACATCTACATATTCTCTCACAATAGGTACATCCTCTATTTGAACATTCCTTTCCTTAACCATAGTTATTTCATTCTCTTCCTCCCCAATAATTGAATTTAGTTTAGCTACTGGGGGTGGATCTAGGTGAGAATTAGGTGGTGAATATTCTACTCTAAAGATAAGGTGTTCCTTATCATCATCATCAAAAATCGTAACCTCCTTCTTCTTATAATAAATCTTCGAATAATGGTATGAAAGCCAATCGATACCAAGGATTATATCAAACTAAATCATAGGTATGAGGATGATATTAGCAGATAAAGAACATTTATGTGCTCTAATGGGGACGAATCCACAGAAATTTTTAGCAATGATACTTCATCATCTTCCTTTGTGTTTTGTATCAATGACCACCATTGATAAGCATCTCCAGTGAGGCGATAAACTTCCATGATAACTTTTTCCCTTTCACTACTCCCCAAAGCCTGAAATATTTTCTCTAGAGAACTTATCCATTGCTCAGCTACCAATGGATTTGTACTCCCATTAAATTTTGGTGGTTTTTTCCTCATGAAGCGATCTAACATTGATCCTACATGCTGCAGATTAGGGTGCTCCATACGGGTAAGGTTATTATTCATAACCTGAGTGAGTTATCCCAGTATGGTGATTAGCTGATCAGCACTAGTTGCATCACCAGCTCCACTATAATTATCTTGAGTAGGAGAGTAATCCCTACATGGAGTGAGTGCATTGATACGGTTTCCATTCCTTCCACTAGGATCCATTTCTAGACAATAACATACACTAGATTAGTTTATGAATCGCAATACATAAATCCAAACTTGTAAAACACTTAACAAAAATTGAACAGTTTATGGATATAATCCATAATCATAAAAAGGTTTTCTTTGAGGAAGTGTATACTCATAAACCCTTCATAATGGTTTGTAAATAAAATGAGAATTATCCTAAGCATATCCCCCTGGAGTGTCGTAACTAAGAGTGCAGCAAGGCCCATTGTCATGCACCAGTTCTCGTTCGAGTCTAGCTCAAAGCGGTGTTTTCGGGTTTTACCCCTAGGTACATCTTTGCCAGAGCCTCCTCTACCTGCTCGTATCCATACAGGTATGTATTGCTCAGAAAACTCACAAAATCTATAAAATACCAAAATTCTAGGAAGTTATTCTATACTAATCCTCAAATTCCATCTTAGGTCTATGTGCTCTAATTAGAGTTTATCGAAATCTACCTTCCAAGGTTTGTAATAAACTTCCTCTGATACCAACTGTAATGCCCCAACCCCAATTACCTAGAGTCGGTGCATTATTACATAACATTGGCATGATCACAAAAGATCAAGTCTCTAAAGACCGATTAGTTTAGTATCCTTGGAATAACTAGATACATTTATAAAGTTTACATTACATCATAAAGTAAAAACTACAACATCTTGTCTCCACACTCATATCCCATTATAACATCCCTGCAGGTCATTCATAAAATACTTCTTCACATCTTGGAAAAAATAAAACATATAAAGGGGTGATCTTATATGCTCAGTAAGGATAAAAATATAGCAGAAACATTCATAAATAAGCATAAACATTTAAGGCAATGTATAACTAAAACAAAATCCTTTTAAACTTCAACTTCAGCATAATATGGAAAAAATAAAATGAAATAATTCCATTTACTTATTCATATGGATATTCTACTAGTCAAATAATCACATGCAATACCAATAACCACCTTCATAATGATGGAATGCATAATGCCAGACTATCAGAACCACATAGTCAAGGCCTCCTACCAAGACTAAAAATAATATTTTGTCAAGGCCTTGTGCCAAGACACTAGTTTGTCTCATGAGACCTACCGATGCATCGAGGAGCTATAGTAGGCTCCACCCATCACTTATTAAGTCCAATGAATTCCTCATATTAATAGGTTTAAACATAACATAAACATTTGTATTAAAACTAGAATACGAAATGTCAATACTTTCTCCATAAACCATGAATGGTATAAAAATAACACATCCACAGTCAAACATATCACAAAACCTTCAATACAATATGGAAGTTTTGTATCATAATAAATAAAATTCAAATAAGCTTAAAATACATTAAAGGATGTTGACATAGATGAAATCAAAACTATTTGAGAGAAATATCTCTTTTTTTAAATCATTTAAAAGTCACACATTTATTAAGGAAGTAATTTAAAATAGATTTTTGAATCAAAGTGTCCCATACCACTTTGAACCTTTTGAAAAGAAATATCATTTCAAAACATTCATTTCCATATAAATAAATCCATAAAATCATTTTGAAAACATGGAAATTAATTAAAAATATTTTGAAAGATAAATCTTTAAAACATTTAAAATTCCGATCTTGATAAAGATTACCTTTCACAAATTCTTAAAATATTCATTTTGAAATCATTTAAAAGTCAAATAATTATAAAATAAAACATTTACATTCAAAATATTCTTATAAACTTATAAGGGAAGCTTCAATGAGTTTATAATGGTAGAAAACAGCCACACCTTCCATATAAGTTAAAAAACAATTCTTACCTTAAATTTGTCGAAAAGGTCAAAAAGTACCTTGTTTGGAAAATGAAGAAAAGATTCCTTTCAAAACACATCAGGGTATAAATGACTTTAACCCATTTTCTAGTAAATAGTAAAAATGTTTTGAAATATATTCTTAAGAAACATGGATGTGGATGATAAGGAGGTCCCAGTAGATAATTATGTATAAACAACATTAGATAATGAAGAGATTGTGAAATAAACCCTTACCAATTTGGTAACTTACGAAACATACACCCCATGAAAGAGGTATCATACAATGAATATGTAAATACACATAAATTAAAGTGTATTACACAAAGAATACAATTATGGGAAGTACATACACCACACAAAAGGTAATAGTGGAAATATGGTACGAATCTCACGGAAATGAGGAGTGAGATGAAAACCCCTTACCTTGTACTTTTCCTTAGTCGAGGGTAGTTTAACCTCCTATATAATGGTGAAATAATTGTTATTAAATTATGAAAGAATCATATATATTAATATGATATCATATATGATCTTTTAACATTACTTGTTAATAATATCTTAGTATTATCGTCGTTTTGGGTGTTAACTTATCGTTTTATTTTATATGTTTTGTTACATAAGATGTGTTTGTTATGGATAGGTTGTATCTTATTCATATCCAGAACGATATAAAGTCCTTAAAAATTATTTTTAATCATAAAATGAGAATTATACTTGAATGTATATGATGAGGAATGAATCTCATCATGTTCGTGGAGACGGTAGTCCGTACGTACGCACGAACGCTACTTCCATTTCATTTTTTATTTTAAAAAGAATCAAAACCAAATTATACATAGGTATATTATTATTCAAGTATAATATAATATCTTATATGTGTTACTTAAGTTCATTAACACCATCCTTTATACGTTTCATGTATGGTATGAACGAGTCATATCACTTTGAGGGGGAGGTAGTTCGCACTTCCTCAAATGAAATTATCATATATATATATACAACATGAAATGAATAATGGTATGATATAAAATGGAATTACAGAAGATTATATATAAAATAAATATTATTAATATCATATTTAATTATAGTTCCATCATAATGGCCTCCATGAGAGGTGGTAGGAGATAATTGAACAATCATCGTTTCGTGAGGCGTTTGGTTTCCATCCACAGAAACATTATGTTCTTCACCCATTAGATGAAGGTGTGTGTAAGTGTAGTTCGAATAAATCTTATAAAAATATCATAATATATTCTTTATACTATTTTTGTTACAAAATAAAATAATAAGAAGAGTTTAGGGGTTGGATAAGTAAAATAAAAGAAAATAAGCTAAGAGAAATCATTACCTTTAATTTGGGTAACTCCCTTTGGTTTGAACCAAAAAGGACTCTTGAAGTGCCTTATGACTAAGGTAATGCTTCTAGGAGCAGGAGATATAGGTAGGGAGCTTAATTGGGTAGAGGTTGGATGATACAAAAGTCTTGTGAGGTGTGAGGAATTGGTTAGAAGTGGTGTCCTTTTATAAGGGGGAGGAGGGGCTCTTTAGAAAAAACTTAAAGTATTAATTTATAATAAATTCATATTCGGTTTCTAATGGCTAAAAAGTGGATTATTCAAAGTATAAGGTGTTTATGGGTCTAAAAAAACTCAACCAATAGGTTTTAGAGAGTTTTGGGTCACTTTATTAACCTTATCTTTTTGTTTTAACTCTTAGTTAATTAGTTTGACACTTACCATGTCACTTTGTATTTTTATATTATATAGTTAATAAACTTACTATAAACTTCAAATAGACCACAAAGTGGTCCATTAATGATACACCTATCATTATAAAAGTCCTTTGGCCGAACCTTAGATTTTTAGGAATATAATATCAATTAATAATATAATATTTTTTTTAAAAACACTTTTATGTCAATTTTGACACTATTTGGAATTTGATTTTTGTGAAAATAATAACAGCATTATTAATTCCAGAAATGTTAATTAAATCAATCCTAAAATGTCATATTATCCTATAAAATTATTTTAATTCATAAAAAGTCTCAAATTACATTTATTTGGATATTTATAATATCAATTATTTTAATATTGCATAAATTCGGTAATTAATGCATCACCATTGTGTCATAAATAAATTAAATTATTTAATGTCTAAAAATTATAAATAAAATACCATAATTTAGGAAATATTTTTAGATTTATAATGAATATTTACAATCAAATTTATCTTATGTATAACCCTATATTAAAAATGTTTTATTAATTAAAAATTGATTTTAACTCTTTTAACTCTTCTTTGAATTAAATAATAATAAATGTCCTAATCTAATCCAAGTGGACCTAAATGATAATATTTTATTCCTAAGGTTGTTTTTGGTCGAGATACACTTTTCCAATAGAATTAGGACACGTGTTAGGGTAATATTAATATCATTTTTACCCTTAATTACCTTATTTACTTTTAACCATGGTAAATAAAAGTAAAAATTTACTATTCACCAAACATTATTTTTATTTTATTGAACCACATTTTACTCCTTGATATTAACCGTTTCTCTCATATTTTTAAAATTCTACTCATAGAAGCGGTAAAATTAAGTTTTATGTGAATTTCCAAATTCTCCTAGGAGGTGGGTAAAAGACGGCGAAAAGTTCAATAAAATTTTTATATATCTAAAATTATTCTAAACTAACTCCAATGAATTACATTGAACTTATATAGGTATTATTTATCTATTTTGATCTTACTTTAATATAAATAAAATAAATAAATGTTTAAATAAAAATTCATTTTTAAACTATGACTTAGTGTTTTTTCACTATTCATCAAAAATTGAAAGTTTTCATAAAAAAACCAAAATTTCACCCTAGGATAATTTCGATATTCTGAATCCAAAAATGAATTCCATTTTTAAAGATAAAATGTATAAAATTTTAAAAATTGGGTATTACTATTCATAATGACTAGTTTGATTTGTTGTGGTGTGTGTTAGAACTCGAAGTTGCGTACAACACACACTACTGTATTATTCAAAGGGAAGCGTACTGTGGAATCTTGGGGTGTTACAAAGAGAATGATAGAATCAATATTCTCACCATTAGGGATGAGCAGCTAACTAGTGGGAAGTGGTGTGGGGTACCCAAATACCAATGTGCTTACTACTTTACTTTACTTTTTTTTCATTACTTGGTAAGTGTGCCTTAGTGAGGTTAGGTGGTTAGTATTCCTTGATAGATGATGCTGGGTTGTGATGTTTTTTCACAGAGGCATTAGTATCCTTCTCCCACTTGTGCATGAGTGAATTTGGTTTTTACTTACTGAGTATACTTGTATGATCACCCTTTGTATATAAAACTGTGTTTATGTTTCTAGGGAGATTATGTGGACCATGATGTACCTTACTAGCTCAGACATTGGGGACAATTGTGGTTTTTATTCTTAGTTAATTTTGGTACTTTGGAGTTTTCTTTTTATTTCTAGTAGTTTTACTTTAAACATACATGTGGGATGGATTTTGGTTTCTTTATATATATGTTTCCTGGAGTTGTTTGAGGTTGATGCATCTTATATCCCGATCATGGTTAATATAAAAAAGGGAAATTCCACCCATTTTTTAAGATATTTCTATACCCTTGGTGTCGGTTTCCACCTCGAGGCCTATTGGAGGTGAGACTCAGGGTTCATTATCTCTCTTTAATCTTGAGGAAGGAAGGAAGGTCTCAACATCTTTCTATCCCTTACCTCATCTTGAAGTAGGCGCATCGTGACAGAATGGTATCAGAGGTAGGTTAAGAGTTAAGTGGAGTTTAGAGTTAGGCACAGTGATGATTGCATGGGTTGGTAGAGAAACAATGTTAGATGATCTTGGTGCATGACATAGTCCATGGAAGATTGGTTAGGACACGGGATTTTAGCCACCCCCGTGATCCGATGCAAGGACTCCGAGCTTACCGAACGACCAAGTGAGGATACACTATTTGTAGGGCAGAGACCCTAAGAATGATACATGCACTATGATGTCTTTTTTTCTTGTTTGTTTTGGGAATTTTCTGGGAATTAAAATAAACAATGAGGTAAAATAAAACTTAAAAGAATCCCATACTACCCATGTTTAGGAGTTCCTTGTTTTCCTTTTAGCTATGGATCCCGGATGTGACCCATGTGTGGTGCGAGAAGTAGAGGGTCAGTAGGCTAACCCGGTTGATTGGTGAAGGGTTGAACTAGAGGAGGAGGAAAATCAGTGGTAGAATACACTTCATGATTTCCAGTGATAGACTCTAGGAAAGTATGAGGGTAGTGTCTCAGACATAGAGACAGAGAGTTAACTCAAAGAGCTAGTGATCTCTTTCAGCTTGATCCGAGCTCTGACACAGTACTGGGTTCCTTTAGAGGTGATCTAGATGAGGGGATTAGTGTGCCAGTGGTGGATTCTTTACCTTAGAGATAGGAAGGAGACTGATTTTCTGTGGGTCAACATTGATAAGGAGTTCCGAGTGGAATTCCTTTCTCCCATGACAAAGGTCGAGAAGAGTCAGGAGATACTCTCCCTCCAGTAGGGGAGTATGTCAATGGGGGAGTATGGGATCAAGTTTAAGGATCTTCTACATTTTTCTCTGGACATATTTTCATATGAGGTGTCTCGAGAGAGGCATTTAGAGGTGGCACTTTGTCCTTCTCTTCAGTATGCGATTACTCCCTTCACCCTAGCGACATACTTAGAGGTTTAGAAGAAGGATGAGGTGGTGGATACGATGCACTCATGAGGAGTTCTACTATGAGAGGAAATTAAACTGAGTTATTCAAAGGGGAAGGTCATCAGTAGCAAGTCTCAGACATCAGGGCCTTCCAGGTTTCGACCAACGGGGAGCCGAACCCAACTGTTTCAGTTCTAACCCTCTAGCCCTCGCCCTTTTCCCACGAGCCTGGAGACAAGGTGTTTTTATTGTGGAGGCTGTGGGTACCTCCAGGGATAGTTCCCGACTCGAGATTAGTATGGTGGAGGTGTACAGGTTCAACACCCACCTCAACAACAGTTCTAGTAGGGCTGAATATCATTAGAGGTATGATCAGTTTGTTTAGTATAATTGAATGTGCTTTATTTGATTCGAGATATTCAAACTCCTTCATTACACCTAGTCTGACCCATTCCTTGGGACTAGACATAGAGAGAATTTCCATGCCATTGGTGTTGAGTACACTAGTCGGAGGTCAGACCATCTTGTTTGATGTTTTCTGGGGATGTAGACCGATGCTAGGGCCACATCAGTCCAATGGGGATCTTTTTCTATTACAGATGAAACTATATGATGTCATCCTTGGCATCGACTGGTTGTTTTTGGTTCATGTTATTATCAAATTATTCTAGAGAATATTCATGTTTTTAGATGTGGGTGGACAACGTGTGGCTTTCATTGGCGAGCAGAGTTGTCAGATGGGTAGTCGGCACATGGAGCCTCTTCTTTTCTTGTTAGTTGAGCTATTAGTGGGATCAATAGATGATGAGATGGTGGAGGTTCTGGGAGTTTTCATATAGTTTCTATATGTTTTCCCTGAGGAGGTTGTGACTCTACCCCCTCAACACGATGTTGAGTTTTGGATAAGATCACAACCCGATGCTAGTCTGATTTTGATGGATCCTGATCGGATGATGCCTTCTAAATTATGGGATTTGTAGATTCATATTTATGATTGGATGAAGAAGTGTTTTATTCATCCAAATGTTTCATTGTGAGGTTCTCCAGTCTTGTTTTAGAAGAATGAAGATGGTGGTCTAAGGCTATTTATAAACTACCAGAGACAGAATTAGGTATTGGTCAGGAACGGTTACCCTTTAACGAGGATAGATGATCTTTTCGACTAGCTAAGGAGAGCGATTTGTTTTTACAAGATCGATCTATAGTATGGATATCATTTGTTGAGTGTGAAGTAGGGTGACATTCCAAAGACTGATTTTAGGTGCAGGTATGAGTACTTCAAGTTCGTAGTTATTCCATTCAATGTTTCAAACGCACCAGCCGTGTTCATAGGGATCATGAAATCTGTATTTCATGAGTTCTTGGACTGGTTAATCATCATATTTATCGATGAAATTATGATATATTCAAGGTTATAGGAGGAGAAAATTGAGCATCTCAGGACTATCCTAGAGATCCTTAGGCAACACCACCTCTACGGAAAGCTGTCTAAGTGAAAGTTTTGGACATAGGAGGTACACTTCCTTGGGCATGTGGTATCTCAGAAAGGTGTATAAGTGGACCCGTCTAAGGTAGAGGAATTTTTTTCTTAGACAACACCCAATAATGTGGCAAAGGTTCATAGTTTTCTCAGTCTGGTAGGCTACTACTAGAGATTCATATCTGATTTCTCTCAGGTAGCAGCCCTATTGATAGCTCTGACCAGAAAAGGACAAACCTTTGTGTGGAGTGAGAAGTGTTATGAAAATTTTATCTATCTGAAGGGTAAGTTTATCAATGATCCAGTGCTTAGGTTTTTATAGCAAGGGGTGATGTTTGGGGGGTTTTGCAATGCTTACCATCTGGGCTTGATTTGAGAGCTGATACAACAATGGGGAGTGATCTCTCATGGGTCTAGGAAGTTATGTCCCCATGAACATAACTATGGAACCCATGATCTGGAACTTCCAGTGGTCATGTTTGCGCTAAAGTTTTGGCGGTATTACCTCATCAGGGAGCACTTTTTGGTCTTCACAGATCACAAGAGTTTTAGGTATATATTTTCCTAGTGAGATCTGAAATTGAAACAATGAATGTGAATAGAGTTTATCAAGGATTATGATTTTGAGATATCTTACACCTTAGGGAAAGGAAACTTGGTGGCTGATTCCTTGAGGAGAAAGTCGCAGAAAGAGGTAGTTCGGTAATCTACGGATGCTTGGAGGGCGATAAAAGAGTTAGATGCCTTGCACTTAGACGCGTGAATGGATAGTGGAAGAGGCTGCCTATTTTAGGTGAAAATTGAGTTTTTTCTGATGCGGTAGGTGGAGGAGTCTCAGTGGGAAGACTCAGAGGAGGAGGTGATGCATGATCGCGTTGAAAAAGGAAATACTCTGGAGGGATGGTCAGAGGATGGTCAGAATCAGATGTTGTTCCATGGGAAGCTATTCATCCTAGTGGCGATGCATGAGGAGGTTCTCCATGAGTTTCATTGATCACCCTAGTGGTACACCCAGAAGTTTCCAAGATGTATCGAGGCTTGAAGGAATTGTTCTGGTAGTCCAAGATGAAGCGGGAAGTGGTAGAGTTTTTAGAAAAGTTCATAGTGTTCCAGCATGTGAAGGTTGATCACCATGTTCCCAATGATTTGTTTTAGCCCCTAGATGTCCTCAAGTGTGAGTGGGATAACATATCGATGGATTTTGTCATAGGATTACCCAGGGCTCAGGGAGGATGTGATACTATTTGGGTATTAGTGTATCAGTTGACGAAATTGGTGTACTTATTAGCGATTAAAGAGTTGAGCATTTTGGATGCCTTAGCGCAGAGGTATGTGGATGAGGTGGTGTGGCTGCATAGAGTTACAAGATCCATCATCTCAGATTGAGATACAAATTTTATTTCATGAGTATATAGGGGATTATAAATGATTTTGGCACTCAGTTACGCCTCAAAACAGCTTCCCACCCTCATAAAGATGGACAAATAGAGAGGACCAACTGGATGATGGAGGACATGTTGCAGGCATGTGTTCTAGAATTTAGTGGGTCTTGGGTGTGACATTTTCCCTTGGTGGATTTTTCTTACAATAATAGTTATGACTCTTCCATTGGCATGACTCTGTTTTAGGATTTATATGGGAGATAATGTCATTCACCCTTATGCTGGACAGAAGTTGGGGAGGTGACTGTTCTTGGTCCAGACGTGGTGCAGAGTACAACTGAGAAGGTGCAGCTTGTCCATGAGAGGATGAATGTAGTGCATGACCGACATATGTCGTATGTCGATCGCATGAGAAAGGCCTTGGAGTTTAAGGTTGGGGACCATGTATTCTTGAAGTTTTCCCCTCGACATGGGAACTGGAGTTTTGGTAGATGGAGTAAGATTTTTCCTAGGTTCATCATACCTTTTGAGGTGTTGGTATGAGTTGGTGAGGTGGAACATCAGTTGGAATTTTCACCATAGTTGGGGAGGATCCCTGACGTCTTTCATGTCTCCCAGCTTCATCAGTAACTTCATGATGACTCCCATGTCATTGATTCAGGAGAGTTAGATATCGAGGATGACACAACGTTCATAGAGCAGCTAGTAAAGATCTAGGATCGTCGAGAGAAGGTTCTACATGGGTGGACCATTCCCTTGGTTAATGTGTTGTGGAGGCATGGTGTCCTGGAGGAGAGTACTTGGGAGTGGGAGACGTAGATGCGTGCCCAATACCTAGAGTTTTTTTTGAGTTTTTCTTGTGTGTTTTTATATGTGATGCAGTGATTGAACCTTGTTTGTTATAAAATGGGTTGTTTCCTTGTTCTCTAATTTGTGATAAGGTCCTAACATGCAGAAAGGGGAAACCTAATTCCAAATTGAGACACATTAATGCGGATGTGGTTAAACCCATGCAGGCGAGTCAATGCTGCCTAAAGAGGATAATATATTGACATGGAGGAAGGAATTTTCCTAATTCATGTGTTCATATAGTTGGTTTGTGGGGTATCTTGTATATGTTTGGGTTAACAGATGTTGGAGGAGGTGTTTTTGGATGTCGAGGTTTTCACTCCATCTTTTGAACAATGCAAGAAGGTTTATCCTTAAGAGGTATCTTAAGGGTGGTTGCTCAGAACCCTCCTCTTTCTGGGTTTAGTTTTGAATTCTTGAGGATGAGAATAGTTTGACAGGTATCTGATGTGTTGACCCAGACCCATTTGGGCCATTCCTTTGTGAAAATATAGTGTTTGGGGTGTTATGGGAGGTAACTGTGGCTTACTTCGGGAGTTTAAAAAAATCCAATTTTTGCAACGGTGTCACAGAACGATGGCTCACTGAGTAGTGCCTCACCAAATGGTAGCACCAAGCGATGGTTCACCGAATAGTGCCACCAAACTATGCCTCACCGAATGGTGGAACCAAATAATGGTACTGAGTGATGCCTCACCAAATAGTGTCACTGAAAAGTGGCACTAAATAGTGCCTCACCGAATGGTGGCACTGAGCAGTGCCTCATCGAATGGTGGCACCCAACAGCACGTCACTAAATGGTGGCAAAAATGAGTACTTGACCGAACAGTGGCATAAAGCGGTGCCTCACCAAATGGTGCCACTGGTGACTTACCCAACGATGAGTCACTTTCGACAGTTTTCCAAATTTCCAGTTTTTCCTAGTTTCTCCCAATTTTTCTAGTTTCTCCCCTCTTACGTCTTATTTGACATAAACCGAGTTTAAATACTTGTTTGGGACTTTTTAAGGGTGTTTTAAAGGATATTAAGTATATATTTAATATCCTAATTCTCCGGGGACTTTGAGATATTCAAACTGCATGATTTTGACCACGATCCCACATTAATCACCTTTGAAACCATTTCCATTTCATCGATATAAGATTTGGGTTTTTCTAAAGACGAGGTCCTCTATACTATTTTCCTTTTGTGTACATATAACTTTTCTTCCTAGAAGAGTTGTACACCTGTGCTGTGGCCTCCCCCTGTTTGGTTTTCCTTAGATTCTTTTTCTCACAATACTCCCTTGTTTTGGCACAAGGAAGAATCGTTGGTTTCCTATTGTTCCATGTAGGGATTTCCTTCATCTCTCTTTCAAATTGTGTATCATGCGGGGTGGGTGTAGTAATGTTTTCTTGTGAAAACTTCTGAATCCAACTTATAACAAAGATAAATTCTAACAACAAATTGGTAACAGGTTGGGAGCAGATTGAGGTTGGTTTCCTATTTTATTTATTATCTTTGATGATGATGTGACCGGTTGTGGCCGTGTGGCTTCTAAAAATCATGACCTTTGGTGGTCTTTTCCTGCGCATGAGAGATGCTTTATAACTGTTGTTGTTTCCTTATGAAATGTAGATACCCAAAGCTTGACGTATATAGACATTACATTGCTTTTTCAGAATACTTAATACATAACAAAAACAGACACCAAAGGACAGTAATAGTTTAGTGTATTTGGAAACTTGGAACATAATATTATAATCTTGGTGAAAGATCTTCAACATCTCCCATAAAGATATTCCCCTTTTTTTCTTACCTAAAACATTTCTTTATATCCTGGGGAAAGGAAAACATATAAAGGGTGAGATAAAATTCTCAGTAAGGGTAATCATGGAGAAAATAAAACAAACCATATACATTTGAACTTAAAAACATGAACATAAAGTTTAAACATCAAAATCTTGAGTTGTGAAATAAATCTTGGCAGTACGTAAGGAATAGATCATAAAGGAACATAAATCATGATAAAATAGCATGGGACTAAAACATGTAATTGTGTAAAAACATTAAGCACATGATATGATTTCCATAGCAGCCAAGGCATTGCTGCCAAGACCATCTTAGTGGACAAAGTCCCTTTCTGAATCGAGTTCAATCCTCGTTCCAATCCTGTATCACTGAACCAGATTAAATTTTCCTTCCAGCCATGTCTATCTCATGAGATAAAAATATTTACCCAATGCATTTGAGGTAGATATATGTCCCACCCATCTCATAATGAAATCATTCTTACGTGTGCCACAACATAACACTACTAGAAAAGAAGGATATACCAACGGTTCTAAACCATTGGTATAGGCTGGAAAACCATTGGTTAGTAAGCTGTGAGTAAAGCCTTATACCAACAGTTTGATCTAAACCATTGGTATATTGTTTCATTAAATTTCTCCCAATGTATACCAACGGTTTATAACCGTTGGTACTGCATTTTTTGAGAATTATTATACCAACGGTTTTCAACCGTTGGTAATGTGATTTTCCAGAACACCTATACCAATGGTTTAGAACCGTTGGTATTGTGTTTTTACAGAATTCTAGAACACCTATACCAACGATTCTAAACTGTTGGTATTGTGTTTTTCCAGAATTCCAGAACACCTATACTAACGGTTTAGAACCATTGGTATTGAGTTTTTCCAGAACTGCTGCACAACACCCCCCCTCCAGTAGCCCCTCCACTATACACCTACACCTGCATAAAAAATATCATAAAAACCACATACAAACTTAAAACAGTATAAAAAACACCTAAAATAGCACAAAAAAACACATAAAACCATCAAACTCTTCCAACCATGTCATGTACTACAATTCCCTATTTCAATCTTCATATGACAACAATCATCCGATAGTAATTCACCTCACCCCTGCATAACCCCCCAACCAGCACATCCTCACCACCTCCCCATCAAATTATAATAGGAAGAATAGTATGAGAAATACCTATTAGAGTTGAATAAGAGTTTGAAATTGGCTCATATCCCATTTTTTTTTCTGATCCTATATTTGGGTATGTAATGATTTGTGATGACTTTTGCATTGAACTTGTATTGTTTATAATATATGATGAAAAGGTATTTTCTTAGGAGTCTCTTAACTTATGACCCCATGAGTGAAACTACCCAACTCATGAAAAAGAGTTTGCGATTATCGTTTATGAGTGTAAATTTCAGTTGTATTCACTTAAAATGATGTCCTTTTCAAAAAAAAGAGAGACATTGAGAAGTTCCATCCACACCGCACCTCAGATTGTGGTGGGGTTGACTCGTACACATCACATATGACCCATGGATCGTTTTCCTAAAGTTTCAACAGAATACGAATGCGTTTGGTCAGTTTTCCGTATGCCAGTAGATGTTTTCACTTAAAATCTTGTCCATTTCAAATAAAAGTGAGACAATTTGAGTGGTACCGGCCACACCGTGCCTCTTATTGAGGCGGGGTTGACTCGTACACGTCACAAATGACCCATGGATACTTGTCCTAAAGTATCAACAGAATCCGAATGCGTTTGGTCCATTTTCCGTATGTCAGTTGTTGTTTTTACTTAAGCTGTTGTCCATTTCAAAGAAAAGTGAGACACTTTGAGTGGTTCCGGCCACACCACACCATGGATTGAGGCTAGGTTTACTCATAAACATAAAAAATGACCCATGGATCATTTTCCTAAAGTATCAACAGAATCTGAATGCGTTTGTTCAGTTTTACGTATGTCGTTTATTTTAATTAAAAGCGCATCCATTTTAAACAAAAGAAAGACACTTTGAGCGGTACCCGGCCACACCGGCCATCGGATTGAGGCAGGGTTGACTTGTACACGTCACAAATGACCCATGGAAACTTTTCCTAAAGTATCAATAGAATCCGAATGCGTTTGGTCGGTTTTCCATATGCTGGTTGTTGTTTTCACTTAAAATCCTGTCCATTTCAAATAAAAGTGAGACAATTTGAGTGGTACCGGCCACACCGTGCCTCAGATTGAGGTGGGGTTGACTTATAAACATAAAAAATGACCCATGGATACTTTTCCTAAAGTATCAAAAGAATCCTAATGCGTTTGGTCTGTTTTCCGTATGTCAGTTGTTGTTTTTACTTAAACTGTTGTCCATTTCAAAGAAAAGTGAGACACTTTGAGTGGTTCCGACCACCTCGCGCCTCAGATTGAGGCGGGGTTGACTCTTACATGTCACAAATGAACCATGGATCGTTTTCCTAAATTATCAACACAATCCTAATGTGTTTGGTCGGTTTTCTGTATGTCATTTATTTTACTTAAAAGCGCATCCATTTAAAAAAAAGAAAGAAACTTTGAGCGGTAACGACCACACCAGCCCTCGGATTGAGGTGGGGTTGACTCGTACACGTCACAAATGACACATGTAAAGTTTTTCTAAAGTATCAACATAATCCGAATGCGTTTGGTCTATTTTACGTATGCCGGTTGTTGTTTTCACTTAAAATCCTTTCCATTTCAAATAAAAGTGAGACACTTCGAGTGATACCCGGCCACACCGTGCCTAATATTGAGGCGGAGTTGACTCTTACACGTCAAAAACGACCCATGGATACTTTTACTAAAGTATTAATAGAATCTGAATGCGTTTGGTCCATTTTCCGTATGTCAGTTGTTGTTTTGACTTAAACTGTTTTCCATTTCAAAGAAAAGTGAGACACTTTGAGTGGTGCCAGCCACACCGCGTCTCAGATTGAGGCGGGGTTGACTCGTACATGTCACAAATGACCCATGGATCGTTTTACTAAAGTATCAACACAATAAGAATGTGTTTGGTTAGTTTTCCGTATGTCATTTATTTTACTTAAAAGCGTATCCATTTTAAACAAAAGAAAGACACTTTGAGCTGTACCAGCCACACCGGCCCTCAGATTGAGGCGGGGTTGACTCGTACACGTCAAAAATGACCCATGGAAACTTTTCCTAAAGTATCAATAGAATTCGAATCCGTTTGGTTGGTTTTCCGTATGCCGGTTGTTGTTTTCACTTAAAATCCTGTCCATTTCAAATAAAAGTGAGACACTTCGAGTGGTACCGGGCCACAACATGCCTCAGATTGAGGAAAGGTTGACTCGTACACATCAAAAATGATCCATGGATACTTTTCCTAAAGTATCAACAAAATACGAATGCGTTTGGTCCATTTTCCGTATGTCAGTTGTTGTTTTGACTTAAACTATTGTCCATTTCAAAGAAAAGTGAGACACTTTGAGTGGTGCCGGCCACACCATGCCTCGGATTGAGGCGGGGTTGACTCGAACACGTCAAAAATGAACCATGGATCGTTTTCCTAAAGTATCAACATAGTTCGAATTCATTTGGTCGGTTTTCCGTATGTCGTTTATTTTACTTAAAAGCGTATCCATTTTAAACAAAATAAAGACACTTTGAGTGGTACCCGACCACACCGGCCCTCGGATTGAGGTGGGGTTGACTCATACACGTCACAAATGACCCATGAAAACTTTTCCTAAAGTATCAATAGAATACGAATTCATTTGGTCAGTTTTTCATATGCCGGTTGTTGTTTTCACTTAAAATCCTGTCCATTTCAAATAAAAGTGAGACACTTCGAGTGGTACCGGCCACACCGTGCCTCAGATTGAGGCGGGGTTGACTCGTACACGTCAAAAATGACCCATGGATACTTGTCCTAAAGTATCAACAAAATATGAATGTGTTTGGTCCATTTTCCTTATGTAAGTTGTTTTTTGACTTAAATTGTTGTCCATTTCAAAGAAAAGTGAGACAATTTGAGTGGTGCCAGCCACACCATGCCTCGGATTGAGGTGGGGTTGACTCGTACATGTAGAAAATGATCCATGGATCGTTTTCCTAAAGTATCAACACAATCTTAATATGTTTGGTCAGTTTTTCGTATGTCGTTTATTTTACTTAAAAGCGCATCCATTTTAAACAAAAGAAAGACACTTTGAGAACCAAATGCATCCGCAATGAAGAAACCCTCCCTAAAGGTTTGTTTGAAGAGGACATCATGAATGATCAATATTATGCACCTTATAACAATATTAGTTTCCAACCAAGGATAATTTTCTATACCGTGTTTAAAACTCACAAGTTGTCCCAAATGAGATTCCACTTCAGCAATAACCATTTTGTGCTGACTTCATATCATAAATCCTAGCAGAAGAGACCTGCCCTTTTCTTTAAGAGAAGACCCATCAAAAAATAAACATTGAACTTCATAATAACCAAACTTTTGATTTCCCTGAATAATTTTCCACCACGCATCTGCACAGCTAAACAACAGTAGAAAGCATACATTATATTGGAACAGGATTGCAAAATTTATTCTCAACAAATTGAAATAGTAATCCTGAAGTAACATACATTTAAAATAATAAAAGGAAACAAAATCAATGAAACATACAAAACCTCCCCCCTCCCACCTCAGAACCCCCCCCCCCCCTGCATAGCCCCTTCCCCCATCATCCCATCCCCATCCCCTGCCCCTCTCCTCCCCTCCCCCCTGCCCAACCTTTTCCCCCAGCAGGCCCCTCCCTCCTGCCATCACCCAACCCCTTCCCTGCCATCCCCTCCAACCTGCCCAGCCCCAGCCCCTCCCCTCCCCTCCCCCCCTGCCCACCCTTTTCCCCCAACAGCCCCCTCCCCTCCCCTCCCCCCTTCCCAACCTCTTCCCCCCCAGCACCCCCTCCCTCCTGCCATTATCCTCCTCTCCCCCTCCCCTCCCCTCCCCTCCCCTGCCCTCCCCTCCAACCTGCCCAGCCCATGCCCCTCACCTCCCCTCTCCCCCTTCCCACCATTTTCTCCCAGCAGCCCCATCCCCCCCCTGCCCAACCTTTTCCCCCAGCATCCCCCTCCCCTACCCTCCCCTCCCCTCCCCTTCCCTACCCTCCACTCCAACTTGCCCAGCCCCAGCCCCTCCCCTCCCCTCCATCCATGTCCACCCTTTTCCTCCAGCAGCCCCCTGCCCCTCCCCTCCCCTCCCCCCTGCCCACCCTTTTCCACCAGCAGCCCCTCCCCCTGCCCAACCTTTCCCCCCAGCAGCCCCCTCCCTCCTTCCATAACCCAGCCCCTCCCCTACCCTCCCCTCCTCTCCCCTACCCTTCCCTACCCTCCCCTCCAACCTGCCCAGCCCCTGCCTCTCCCCTCCCCTCCCCCCTACCCACCCTTTTCCTCCAGCAGCCCCTGCCCCTCCCCTCCTGCCCACCCTTTTCACCCAGCAGCCCCCTCCCCTTCCCTCCCCTACCCTCCTCCCCTGCCCACCCTTTTCCTCCAGCAGCCCCCTGCCCCTCCCCTCCCCTCCCCCTGCCCACCCTTTTCCACCAGCAGGCCCCTCTCCCCTGCCCAACCTTTTCCCCCAGCAGCTCCCTCCCTCCTTCAATCACCCAGCCCCTCCCCTACCCTTCCTTCTCCTCCCATCCCTTTCCCTGCCCTCCCCTCCAACCTGCCCAGCCCCATCCCCTCCCCTCCCCTCCCCCCTGCCCACCCTTTTCCTCCAGCAGCCCCCTGCCCCTACCCTCCTGCCCAACCTTTTCACCCAGCAGCCCCCTCCCCTTCCCTCCCCTCCCCTCCCCCCCCCTCCCCCCTGCCCACCCATTTCCTCCAGCAGCCCCCTGCCCCTCCCCTCCTGCCCACCCTTTTCACCCAACAGCCCCCTCCCCTCCCCCTACCCAACCTCTTCCCCCAACACCTTCTCATTCATGAAATAAGTTTACATGCAGATATAGTAATATTTAAAAATAACAATATATACTATGTATGACTAATAGGGAAACACTTTAATAATAAATTCATAATTATGTATAAGAAATATTTTAAAACAATAAGTATGATAAATTTGGAAACACTTCAATTAGAATTCTAGAATTGAGTTGGCATCCCCAAAATTCCCAAAAGATCCACCATTACTAAAACAGAAATCATCCCCTGAACAGAATGGAAATTCAAAAACAGCACGATTCACTTCAAAAACACAAAAACAAGAACATAATCAATAATGTACAATTACTACTTGCAAAAGAACATTTATTTTCATGTGATTATTCCACGCATGTTACTATCAGGCATAAAACTATCAGGCATAAATGACATAAAATGCACTTCTATGGGAAAATGACATAAACATGAAATACATGGCTAACTAAGAAATATAAGTAATACAAAATAGAAAAATGGGTATCACAGTACCAAGGAATACTGAAGGTCTAGGTAGTAGACTAATCATACAATAAGAATCAAGTTCAAAAAATATATCTAATAACAACATCCCTATGAAGCAGAGGAAAACCCCAGAGTGGAAAACCAGGTTCAAAAATAAAGAGTTATACAGAATTCAAAAATGTAATCGATCAATCTGCCCCTGATCAACATCACCATCACCACTGTCATCATCGGCCTCATCCTCGCCTCCATCTCTGCCCTCTTCGTCATCCTCGTCATCATCCCCATGCTCATCTTTGGCCTCATCCTTGTCCTCAGCCCCATCCTCGCCCTCGGCCCCATCCTCACCCTCGGCCCCATCCTCGCCCTCGTCCTCATCCTCATCCTCTCCCTCGTCCTTTGCAGCATCCTCGTCATCACCAGGAACTTCATCATCTCAACTGCCACTAGATCTTCCACCTGGTGAATTGGATAATGAACCCATCGATGAAATAAATGTCTGAAAAGCCACGCTAGCCTCTGGTGGAAGTGATGAAGATAAAGCTTTCATCAGTTTCATAAATCATTTGTCCCTCGTTTGAACTTGTACTTCCAAATCTGTGACCCTTTTATCAGACTGTCTTGCATGCTCCTTGACCTATTCCAACTCGGTGGTACTATAATGGATACCTGGAGAGGACCAATACCTCGTCAGAACTATATTCTTACCAGGTCGGCAGCGTACTTGACCAGAGTGCTCCTCTCCCAAAACCTGATATAAATGATCGTGTGGCACAAAATTGTCAGGCTCTTGGGAATCAAGAGCCTCTAAAGAAGCCTGTTAAAAATATTAATAGATTAATAAATTTCAAAATAGATACTAAACTTTGAAATAAACAAATTAAAACTTACAATCTTTTCTTGGGTTGATTCATTTACCGCAGTTCCATCTTTTTTTCTTCTACTCGAGAAAAACAATTTTTCTCGAGGGATACGTCCTTCAATATTCAATTTGTGCTTATGTAATGACATCGAAACAATATAAAGTGCAAGTATAATCATATATTCAATATTCAATAAATCACATAATTTAAGTAGGAAACAATAAAAAGGGAAAGTCCTAAAAAAAATTATAAACAACTATATCATACCAGCTGCCTCTCATGATCTGACATAGTTGTGCACCCCAAAGTGTGAAGGTATTGCTTTGAATCAATGTTTTTTTTTGTTTTTTTTCAGAAGATTCATAAATAATGTTTAATAATAAATAAGATTATATTAATGAAAAATATGAAAACTCTCATTTAAATACCTCAAATGAGATTAGTACCTTATATTTGGCAGTCGCCCAATGGGTAATCATTTGGCGATATTGATCTATCAGGAAGTCATCCATGATAGGTAATGTCTCTAACTCCGTGCCCACTCTATCACACCAGCCAATATACAGGTCATGCTTATAAGCTCTCCAAAGCTCTCCTAACTCTTTTAAACATGCTGGTCGTGCACCTTCGCCATCAGGGAAGTTAAACCGAAGCTGAAACACAATAGATTAGTTCATATAAATACAAAAAAAATACTACATTAAATCCAATAGATTTTTTACCCATATTTGTGCCCACGCGTTATATTTGACTTTGTGTGGCAGATGTCTCCAAGAGAGAGGGCTGACCGGAATGATATCGGAGTATTTGGCTAGAGTCGCCAAAAAATCCTAACATTCCTACCCAGATTTCTCAATCATTTGTCCATCAACATTGTATTCAACCATCAACTGTGTCTGGTGGTTCCATACCACACGCAAGCGGGTACGCCCCCTCCCCCACCTCCTATCTGTAGATGAATCTGTTATTAAAGAAAAATAATATCAGTACAAGTTATAATAAAATAAATTTTGGTATAAAAATTTGATAGAGTTATATAAATATACCTGTGATAGTCAGATCAATGGGAATCACTGGATGTGCAGAAGCTGAAGGAATATCCTGTATAGGTGGAGTGTCCCTCAGTGTACGCTCCTCAACCACATACTATGTCGCAACAGGAGTCAAAGAAGGTGGAATATAATAGCTTGGAGATAATGAACCAGAAGAAAAAGATGATGGTATAGACGTCTGGCCAACTGGTAGTGTAAACATCAGAGGTCTAAATATCCAGTGTGTCCCAGAAGACACTCCAGGATCAAAATGGGGCGAAGAAGATACGTCTGTGGTAGTGGATCGTCTAACTCTCACCCCACGAGCCCTCGTACCACTGACCTCAGTACCGGGACCACTAGATGATCGTCCATCTCTAACACCCCCCTCCTACCACCAACCTCTCTACTAGGGGTAATATCAGGCTCCTCGTCAGATATCTCTTGTCTAGGGAGTCGATCCTGAAAAAAAGTTTAACACAAAAGTAAACACAGGATATTATAAGTTATTGAAATATTTATATTTGAAATAAAATACTCACAACAGGGATGAGTGGAGGAACACCCATCTATACCATGCGCTGATTATTATCTGTCATCTTTTTCCGTCGCCTCTCTTCAATGGGTGTCATTTCCTGCAATGAAAACAAATATTGAAGTAATTAGAAACAGATAACTAATGTCTAACCCCAAAAAATATATATAAAAACCATTATGATAAAAAAAACATAAAGTAAAAGAAGATTTATGGTGGTTTTAAGGTAAGTACTAGGATACACACTCTGAAGTATGTAGGTGAAACATGTAGGTGAGAACACGACTGTATGATTCTATATATTTCCCACCACAACTTCGGGTTCACAATCAACTCTGACAATTGAGCTATTAGCGTCATCATAAGTAATAAATGGATTGCTTCCAATTGTAGTAGGGATAGTGTCAACTTCATCATCACCATCATAAAAAACATGTATAGGATTTACTTCAATAATTACATTGATTTTAGGATGACGATGATCTTTGACATAAAAAACTTTTTTCACCATTGATGCCAATACATATGGTTCATCAGTGTCAAGAGTGCGAGTCATGTCAATAACTCGAAATCCACAATCATCAATAAAGGTGCCTTGCCTCGTCATTGAATCAAACCATTTAAATTTCATCATCATGACTCGACCATGTGAGTAATAATCCAAAATTATTATTTTCTCCACGACTCCATAATAAGCAACAGTTTCAGAACGAGGACTAGTATCCGATGAAATGGTATAATAGTCTGTTATGGTAGTTATCATAACACCATTATGCTGTGTTCTCATGTTTCTTGCTCGTTCAGTGATAATAAATTTGTATCCATTGATCACAAGTGATTTAAAATCACGAACCATGGTATTAGGACCAAAAGCCAAAGATCTTATTTCCTTAGAAACAGAGTCTGTAGGCAAACTCGATACCTGAAATATAAAAAAATAGTAAACTTAATTAAATATTATTTTTATTTAGTTATTACAGAAATATTTTTACCTTCAATTTCAACCAAGCAGAAAACCCTTTGCTATGAAAAGTCTCTTTCCTTATCAAAGATAAAGAATGATGCTTTCTATATATCAATTCTTTATGTTCCCTGTAGATAAAAATAATAATAGTTTAACACATATTTAAAATTACAAGAGATAAGATAAGAGATACATGTACAATTTACTTACTTGATATACTCATCGAACAAATCACAATTGAACAACACTGTGCGATGTGCCATCTCTCTCTCTTCAAGGATTAATGTCGTCAATGTATATGATCCTGGAATTCCTACTGTCTGAGGAAGTGATGGAAAACTGGGTTCAATTTTCCCATATTATTCTTCTTCATTTCTTATTGGTCTGTTTATTCTCGTAGTAAGATCAGACAAATACATTGCACGGAAATCCATACATTCTTGAGCCAAGTAACCATTCACAATAGAACCTTCGGGATAATTCCTGTTCCAAACATATGATTTCAATGTGAACATGTTTCTTTCAGTTGGATATATCTAACGGAAAGCAACGGGTCCTCCAAGAAGTATTTCGGTCGGAAGATGGACAGTCAGATGCAACATGCATGTAAAAAATGATGGAGAGAATATTTTATCTAAATCACACAAAATTAATGGTATCTCTTCCAACAGTTTTTGTAAGAAGGAATTGGACAACCTCTTAGCACAAAGATATCTAAACAAATAGCACAACTGAATAACTGAGACTCTAACATTTTTGGACAAGAGATGATGGATTGCTATTGGAATCAACTCATGAAAAAGGATGTGATAATCATGAGTCTTCAAAGATTTCAGCTTCAACTCTTTTCTATTGACCCGTTTTGATATATTTCTTGAATAGCCATCAGGAACTTTAATAATCTCTAGCACTTCCAGAAATTTATTTTTTTCAGCAGGTGTCATCACATAAGAAGAACATGGAACTTGCCATTTATTTTCACTGATATAGACAGGATGAAATTCTGGTCTGATCCCCCAATCTACCAAGTCACGCCGAGATCATAAATCATCTTTTGTCTTCCCCTTGACATTTAGAAGAATTTAAAGGAACATTTCACATATATTCTTTTCAATGTGCATTACGTCTAAGCAATGACGTAACAAGTTGGTTGACCAATATGACAACTCAAAGAATATACCCTTCTTCTTCCAATTGTAACATGTATCATTGGAAACATTTTACCTCTTTCTAGATTTCATTACACCCTTCCCAAATGAATAACTAAAATCTTTCAATTCATTAAGCACATCAGTTCCAAACATACACTGAGGTGGGTCATCATTCTCCATGGTATTGTCAAATCTTCGAAGATTGTTTCTATATGGATGGTTCATTGGCAAGAATAATCGATGTCCCATAAAACTAAAACTATGACGATATTTCAGTATTCTCAATCGAGTATTCTTCATACAAATAGGACATGAAAATTTTCCTTTTGTGCTCCATCCAGACATCATTGCATAAGCAGGAAAATCATTGATCGTCCACATAAGCGCAACATACATCTAAAATATGTCTTCCGAACATGCATCGTATGTGGGAACACCCACATCCCAAAGAAGTTTCAACTCTTTTATTAAAGGTTGAAAGTATACATCTATATCATTTCCAGGATCAGAAGGTCCAGATATCAGTATACTCAAGAAAGTGTAATGCTTTTTCATACACAACCAAAGGGGAAGGTTATAAATGTGTATAAAAACCGGCCATGTGCTGTGCAAAGTAAGAATCTTCCCAAATGGATTAAAACCATCACATGAAAGACCCAGTCTCACATTACGCACATCGGCTGCAAATTCAGGATATCGAGCATCAAATCTCTTGCATGAAAATCCATCTGCAGGGTGAACCAACTCTTCATTATTCTTTTTTATCTTGGTGTCATGCCATCGCATTTTTACGGATATTTAATCAGACATGAAAAGGTTCTATAATCTGGGGATCAATGGAAAGTGCCACATTACTTTTTGTGGCACACGAGATGGTGTTCCATCATCTTTTGGCTTCCATCAGGAGGTTCCACATTTGATACAATCATTTCTTTCAGCAGTTTCCTCCCAAAATAAGCTGCAATCATTCGGGCAAGCATGATTTTTTTTGAGAATCCAAGTTCATCAACTAACTTCCATTCCATATAGTGGTTTGAGGGAATATGTGCATCATCTGGAAGTAATTCCTTCAAGAAGGTAAGAATGTAATGAATTGCAGTATTTGAAATCCCATACATAGTTTTCCCATGAAACAATTGGATTAAAAATTCCAACCTTTTCATTTTACCACATTGCCGATATACTGGAGTTGTCGCAACATCATTCAATTTTTTCACCCTATCAACATCATCATTTTCATTGAACGCATCATATGTTCTTATATCGAAATCTTATTGGCTGGACATCATTTCCTTCTCATGATGCCGAATAAATGGAAACCGATCATATATCAAACTCTCCAATTCAGTCCTATCATTTGGATCATCAAAATTTTGAGATTCCATTTTCTCTCCATTGTGATACCACACATAATAGTATGTTTGGAAACCATATTTGGTTATATGATAGCTAACTGCTTCACGACTCAACCAAGGCCTTACAACACAATTAAAACATGGGCAGTGTATGCGACCACTATCTGAATCCTTGTCAAATGAAAAATCTAGAAAGATGTTCAAATTATTTTGAAAATCGGTTGAAATCCGATAAGTTTCGTACATCCAACTTCTGTCCATTCTGTAAAAAAATTGCAATAAGTCATTTCAAATCAATTCAATAATATTGAAGTTTAATCAAAAAAATATTTAGGTAAATGAAATTTTTTTACTTTATATAAAAGAATAACTGACACATTAATCTATATGAGAATCATATTAAGAAATAAAACAAAATACAGTGTATATAAGAAAATAAGATACATAATTTCTAATGCCTATATTCAAGGATTGCCCAGTAAGATATTGGAAGTGGATCAAGGAATACATAATCCTTAAGGATCTTATTGGGAGTACATGAGTTTTATACTTTAACTTCTTCAGGGAGATCAGGATGAGGAGTAGAATGAGGATCAGGGGAGTGGCGGGACTATCCAAGGGGGGTGCGGGGTGTCCAGGGGGGGTGTGGGGTGTCTAGGGGGTTGGTGGGGCCGTACGGGGGGTCGGAGGTGTCCAGGGGGTTGGGGGCTGTCTAGGGGGGTCGGGGTGTCCAGGTGGGCGGGCTGTCCGCGGGGGTGGTCAGGCTGTCCAATGGGGTAGGGGGAGTCCAAGGGGGTGGGAGGGCTGTCCAAGGAGGTGAGCGGGGTGTCCAGGGGGTGGGTGGGGCTGTCCGAGGGGGGGGGGGGGTATGGGGTGTCCAGGGGGTGGGTGGGCTGCCCATGGGGGTGGCAGGGCTGTCTAGGGGGTCTAGAGTGTCCAGGGGGGTGGGCGGGCTGTCCAGGGGTGTGGGCGGGCTGTCCATGGTGGGTGGTCGGGCTGTCCACGGGGGTGGAGGCGCTTTCTAGTGGGGTCGAGGGTGTCAAGGGGGTGGGGTGGGGGGGGGGGATTTCCAGGGGTGGGTGGGGGTGGGGGCTTTCTAGGGGGTGGGGGGCGTTCGGGGGGATGCGGGTGTCTGGGGGGTGGTGGGCGGGTGTCCGGGGGTGGGGTGGGCGGGCTGTCAACAAGGGTGGGGGGGGGGGGGGGGGCTGTCCAGGGGGGCACGAGCTGTCCAAGGTGGTGGGCGGGTGTCCAGGGGTGGGGTGGGTAGGCTGTCAATGAATCTTAATTAGTTAATAGAGATGAAGAAGTTCTCTATAACAAATATTAGGAAAAATTGATCTGTTACAGGACATTTTGTTGCTTTCGATGGATTAATATCCTTAAAAATACCATTAGTAGTGGGTCATATAAAGATTCATTCCCAAGATTGAGTTTAGGAGTATATATGGTTTTTATTATTTTTTCCATGACTTTTGGGTTGATAAACACTATAATTTTCTTCATAGATCTCATGAATATGATTTTCAATCCATATAATGTCTCTTTAATCATTATATTTATAGATGAAATGACAATATAGTTTATGAAATTATTTTTTAATGATTGACGCTGTGACATATTAATGATTACAATTAAATAAAATTTTATTTATAAAAATAATTTTGTGTGTCAATATTGGATACAACAGACTAAGAGAAATTGAAATTAGAGAAGCACTAGGATTTTGGTCTATCTCAATCTCAACATCATGTCAAGGGAGTATCATCACAACCAACTCATAAAAAAAAACAAAAACCCTAACAACCTTGGTATCCTCCAACATAATAGCTTTAATCTATTCTATAAAAGTATGAATAATCACATAAACTAGGTGATCCACATATCAACTTCCCACCTAAAATTCCCACTCAATAAAAAAAACTACATTTTTTCTATCCCCATATGATTACACAACCCTCCTTCAGAATAATTTGATAAAAATCTGTAAGGAATATAACTAGTTGATTCATTTGATGACATATTATAGGTATATTTATATAAAAAGAATACCCCCACAATAATCATGCAGCCCTGTCATCAGTCTAAACCCCTAGAACACATAAAAGAAGCTAGTATGGACATTTACTAAAATATTTAACACCATAAGAATAAAAATACACTCTAAATATAGTTTGAGAGGATATAATGGTGTGTGTGAAAAAAATGATATTAAATCAATTTAAATGGATATGGAACAAATGAGGGTTTACAATACACTAAGAGTACCTCAAACAATCCAAAACCACTATAGTGCCACATATTCAACTTCATGAAACAGGACCTGGAAATATTACCTACGTCTTTACTGATGACCACCTAATTGGAACACTCTATTTATGGTTCTTGAACACAAGTAACAAACTATGTTTGGTCTCTACCAACTCAATCACCCCCTTGTAGATCATAATCTCGTTTCCCCTTATACTAAAATGGTCTCACGGAAAGCTACTTATAATGCTAGTCCTAAACCATTCATTCTCCACAAAACAATAATCAAAGAACCATTGGACACATCTTAATGACGATACAAGCTCATCACATATAGGTTAAATCAAAACAGAAACAAAAACATATACACATCAAAATCAAAACTAAAAACTGAAATATTAGATAAATTTCAATAAAAATAAGGTACCAGTTAAGAAAATACCTAATTTAGGATGGGTCTGATAAGATTCGGAAGGAGATTCAACACCTTGGATGGGATGGAGGAAGAGGAAGCCGAAGGAGCTCCAAGATCACCAAACTGCTCCCACCGAAGGAGCTCCAAGATCGCCTGCTGCTCCCGTTTAGGGTTCTGTATCGCGAATGAGGGAGAGGACGGGCCGCTGGTAATTTGAGGGAAAGTTTTACCAATGGGTTTTAAAAACCGTTGGTATATACCTTCAGGCCAAACCTATACCAATGGTTCCTTATAACCATTGGTAAAATCTTCCCTGAACCACACTTATACCAACGGTTCTCATTGAACCGTTGGTAAAACTCCCCTAAACTACATCTATACCAACGGTTCTAATGAACCGTTGGTAAAATCTCCCACAAACACACCTATACCAATGGTTCTAAGGAACCGTTGGTAAAAGATTACCTAAAAAATCCTTTACCAACGGTTTCATGAAACCGTTGGTATGGAAGTGTGGGGAAAAACCCACATTCCAGTAGTGTAAACATAAATCATTCATCATAACCCAAAGAATAAAATGGGCTTCATAAACATCATTCCATCATAACATAATCTATATAAAACAAATGGACATCATTTCATCATAAGAGAAGTGAAACCATGTAAATCATAGAGACATTATACTTGAAACATACACATATGAAATAATGTCATCTTAGATGGAAAATGGTTTTGATAAAACACTTGAAATGAATTCTTGAGGAAAATATCCTTTCTTCTTCAAAATCATTTTCTTTCACAAAATGCCATGTAATTTTAAAAGAAAAACATTTTGTTGAAAATAATCAAGAAATCATGTAGAGGGAGCTTTATTTACATAAGGAATTATGAAACCGTAAAAATCCGTTCATGTCGTATAAGTTAAAAAAACATTCTTCTCCTACTTTTGCTGGAAAAGTCAAAAAGTATCTCATACGGTAAACAAAAGAAAGAGTCCTCACATACCCTGGGGTAAAAGTCGAAAAAAGTAAAAAAGACATTAAAAATAAATGGAAGAATAGTAAACATTTTATGAAAACATTTTTATAAAACAAGGACATGGATGATAAACATAACCCCGGTAAATACTTACGAATAAACAATCTCGGATAAGAACGAGATTGGAATAATTATCCCTTACCTTATGTCTGATATGCTTCGTATGTATCCTAACCTCCTGTATAATGATTGAAATAATGTCATTGACTTATTAAAAAAATCATATTCATTGTTATGATATCATATATGGTTCACTTATGACTTTATATTACCCATTCTTTTGTAAATTCCATGTTAAAGCGGCATTTTGGGTAAAATCGTTTCATTTATCGTACGTGTTTCGACATGTTGTTATTGATATTATTACTTATATCCTGATTTACTTAATTACAGAATGTAAAACATGATTTATATATAATATATATTCATCATATAAATATATATGATAGATCGATAAATGGAATGAAATACATCGTTCATAGAGACGGTAGGCCGTACGTACGAATGAACGTTGTTTTCGTTTCCTTATTGAATTAAATGGAATTAAGTAAATGAAACATATATGTACATAAGTCCAGTATCATTATTATTTAATATATTTCATGATTATTTATTATATATAACTTATAATCATACTTGAATGGTTAATCATGGAAAATGAATCTCATCGTGTTCGTGGAGACGGTAGTCCGTACGTACGCACGAGCGATGATATCATTCCCATGATCATGGAAATGTATTTAAGTGTATTTATAATATTTCAGAATCAATATAACTTTAGAGTAATCATATATAGTTATTTATTTACACCATTATACCCATCCAATTAAGGTGGTGGTGGAAAACAGATTATACCACGGTGTGGAGACGGTATTCCGTATGTACGCACGCGCAGTGATTTCATTTTACATAGGATGGATAGAAGATGAAATATGGTTGTTTCATATTTATAATAACATATCAATATATGAGTGATGTAGATGTTATTAATTTATGATGAAACAAATAAAGAAGAAGAAGTAGAAGAAGAAATAAATTGGAAAGAATCGGTAAAGGATATTACCTCTTCTTTGACGCACCTCTTCTTAACCTCCTCTTAAGGCACTAGAGTTGGTCTTTTGAGGAGACCAGAACCTCTATAATATTTCTAGGGAAGTTTAGAAGGGAAATAGGCAGGGTTTGGATGAGCTTTAAGGCTCAAAATTGTGTAAAGAGAAGAGGGAGGAGGTGCCCTTTTATAAGGGAGAAGAGGGGCACCTTTGGAAAGTGTGAAAATATTATTTTATTATAAACTAATATTCGGTTTCAAAAGGTCAAAAAACCATTAAAGATGAATATAAGATGACTCATGGTCTAAATAAAATCATCCAATCAGAATTGGACATGTTTTGGATAATATTTTAATCATTATAATCTTATTTATTTAAATCATTTATTAATGAGGTAAATACTGCATCATTATTGTGTCATAAATAATTTAATTTATTTGATGTCTAAAAATTATAAAAAAACACAAAAATGTAGGAAATCTTTTTATATTTCCAATGAATATTTATAGTCTAAAAGATAATTTATATAACCCCTTATAAAAATTAATTACTAAAAGATTTTTGTTAATGTCAATTTTGTATTTACATTAAATTAATTAATTCAAATTGTAATTATCACTACCAAGTGGCTCAATGGGGTCCCAAAATAGACCCAAGGATACCCATGGTCGGACAATACTCATCCAATAAGGTTAGGATAAGTGTTAAGGTAATTTTGAATTATTATAATATTCTTTTAACCTTGAATTACCCTATTTACCTTTAACCACAGTAAATAAAATTCAAAAGTTACCATTCACCAAAAATTATTTTCATATTATTGAACCAAATTTTACTTCTTGATAACAACCATATATGTTGGATTTTTGAAATTCAATTCACAGAAGTGGTAAAATTTCATTTAAATGAAAGAGTCAGTTTTTTAACTACCACTAAGTGGTTGCGCTATTCATCAAAAATTGAAGTTTTTCAGAAAAATACCAAAAATTCAGCCTAATATATATTTGATATTCCAAATTAAAAAATGATGTCTATTTTTCAAAATTCAAAACATATAAGTGGTATTAATTAATTTTAAAATTAATTCCCGTTATCAAAACAAATAGCGTGTTTTTAAGAAATAATAACTATCAAAAGATTGACACTTGTTTATGTCCAAATTCAAAGTGAAAATAATTCCAATGACCAAAATTGGATTAAATGGTAAAACTATATTCTAATTACACTTTAAAACCAATTAAAAAGATAATCTAACCATATAAATTATTGCGATGAAAAAAGTTGTTTTTAATTAAAATATATCGTGTTTTTACTATTCATTAAAATATGAAAATTATCAGAATAATATGAAAAATTTATCCAAATTAAATTTTTATATCCTTATTCCAAGGAATAATTTTATTTTTTCAAATTTAACTTATAAACATTTCAAAAACTAGATTTAAAGTGGGTGCGCCATCAAAAGGCGGTAAAACTGCATTTTTTGAAAAATACTTATTTTACCTGAAAAATTTATTTTGTTCTCATACCATGTTCTAGAAAATGTGTAAGATGAATAATAATGTCATAAAATTCAAAATTTAGATACTACTATTCATAAAGTCTAGTTCATAATAATATTATAACAATATATCATTATTTAGTGAAACCCGGTATTTCGTACAACACATGCTATCGAGGAAGGTCGCGATTGCGTGTTATGCAAGCCAAGTCAGGGTTGCGTGTAGTGAAAGACTCCTTTGTTGTTGCGTATAACAAAATCCAACCATATTTCATTTATAAATTGAATATATATATATATACCCTCAATGTTGCATAGAATAACTACTATAAAAAAACTTTAAATTGTGTGTAGCACGATCTAAGTTTAGTGTTGCATATACTGCAAGCTAATACAATGTTGCGTATAGAGCAAGATAATCATGGTGTAGCGTAAAAAAGAAGATATGAAAGAAATTAAAAAGAATATATCTCATAAAATATCTGGCTGTTACATTCTACCCCCCTTAAAAATGAATTTCGCCCTTGAAATTCGTCAGGGTTATAAATGGTTTACTACTTGAGAGTTTCTTTCATAGATCCCACATCGTAAAATGGAATACTAAAACTTATATTTAAAAACTAATGTATGAAATTTCACGGTTACCCAAATTAACTAATCACTGGTCTTCCACATAGGAGAACATAGGTGGAAATATGGATATGAAAGAGAAATCTAACCATCAAGTTCTGATAGAGAGTGGTAGAGAACATGACTATGAAAAAGACAACAATCACAAAGCCATAAATTTGTGATGATCTAAGGTACGATCTGATTAATCAGATATTAGAGCACTAGGAAAACATTTTTAGTTTTCAAGATCATTTCCCAAATGTTGAAGAATTTTTGAATTAAAAGAAATACTTACTTGATTTTGGTACACTCTCAACGTTGCTCGTGACTCGAACCACTTCATCTCTTAATGAAATGAAGTTGAATTTGTCTTTCGCGATGTTTTAACAGATCATGCGATAGAATGATAGGTCATTCCATCTATCTCAAACATAAGTTATCAAAAGTTATATACATAAGTCCATCTATGGTGAGATTAATCGGATATGGTTCCAAAATGGACTTATACTTCATCTATCATCCTGTTTAATAAAATAAAACTAGTTTCTACTAACCAGAGACTTCTTTTAGGCCAGTGGTGGGCGATAAAGGCCTGTCATACTTCGGTTGTGGGTTCAATTCCCGCAACCTTGTTTGACGCGATGGGTTGTCGCCCATCCTACGGGTTGTCCTTTTTCTAAAACTACACTATTATAACATTCCAGAAATAGTATCAAAAAAAGTTCTAGCCTTAAACAATTCTATCTGATGTCCAACTTAATCCATTCCAACCTTTAGGCTTATCAAAAATACTTCTTTCCAATATTATAGTATAAATAAAACTATTACTATAAAGGTCACATAACAAGCACATGAATACCATCATTTATCATACAATATATCTTGTTGGTCACATTACAAACATGTGAATACCTTAATCATGTATTCTCTTGAAAAATGAATACCCATTGAACCTTAGTGAAAACATGAATGCTGTCAAAAATTAACTCTTTCCACATACCAAAATCCTAAAATTTCTATATACTCAAACCATGATATCACTTTTTCCCTATGTCAGTCATGAGCTCATGAATACTATTAAACATTTCATTTTCTCCTTATCCCTTCATTATGATCATATCATCTACTTTCCAAAATCACTTTTCATGGTTACTGGTACCATATTCTTATGGAAAACCACAATGGAACAATACATAGATATTTCAATATACCATAAAAGTATCTCAACAACATTATTCTTTAATTCCAATACAAAAACCATTCAATCCATCCTCTTTAATGATTGGCATGGAATAGGTCCTTACTTGATTTAGAAGTAACCTCTTAGGTCAGGACATTGAGTTGGGTAATGCTCATGTTTTCCACATATAAAGCATTGAACTCCATAACAGTCTATAACTCTATGACCCTTTTCCACACATAGATAACATCTTCCCCTCCATTTGAGGTATTCCCCAAGGTTATTCTTCCCTTATTTAGAAATCTCAATCTTCCTTTCTCTATTCTCCTCACCATGCAAACATGCATAAAAGTCCATCTTCCTCTTATTTGATGAATTAGGAACACCATTAAAGTTCACCTTGTTAATCATATATCGCGATGTCTGATTCGGCATAATTATAATATCTTTCTCTCTAGGAATTACGCAATTTCACTGCTCATAGTCACCAATTTTTTCATCGGATTCAATGTTAACCCAATTCATTATGGTTCCCTCCATTAACTAAAACCAGAAACGATTGTGTAAGAAACAGTTAAAATAATGAGGAACCACATAATCATAAAAAGTCACTTATAGGATGTATAACTTATGACACCTTCTTTAACCTATGATAGCTTAGGTTCACCCTAGGTTATTCATGATCGTCAACATAATTCTAGGACTGTAACCTATAGTTATACTAAACCTTAGGGACATCCTTAGACATACCTTAGAAATATATCTAGGGATATCACAAAATTTTTCGCATCCTAGTTTCCAAAGGTTAACTAAACCTTTCCTCTGATACCAACTGTAGAGACCCAAAGCCTGACATACATAGACATTACATTACTTTTGCGGAATAATTAATACATAACAAAAACAAACACCAAAGGACCGTAATAGTTTAGTGTCTTTAGAAACTTGGAACATAATCTTCTAATCTTGGTGAAAGATCTTCAACATCTCCAATATAGATCTTACCCTTTTTTTCTTACCTAAAACCTTTCTTTATATCCTGGGGAAAGGAAAACATATAAAGGGTGAGCTCAAATGCTCAGTAAGGGTAAGAATGGAGGAAATAAAACAAACCATATACATTTGAACTTTAAAACATGAACATAAAGTTTAAACATCAAAATATTGAGTTGTGAAATAAATCTTGGCAGTACGTAAGGCATAGATCATAAAGTAATATCAATAATGATAAAATAGCATGGGAATAAAACATTTAATTGTGGAAAACCATTAATCACATGATATGATTTCCATAGTAGCCAAGGCATTGCTAGCAAGACCATCTTAGTGGAAAAAGTCCCTTTCTGAATCGAGTTCACTCCTCGTTCCAGTCCTGTATCACTTAACCGGATTAACTTTCCATTCCAACCATGTCTATCTCATGAGATATAAATATTTACCCAATGAATTGGAGGGAGATATAGGTCCCACCCATCTCATAATTAAATCATTCTTATGTGTTTCACAACATAAACATAAATCATTCATCATAACCCAAAGAATAAAATGGGTTTCATAAACATCATTCCATCATAACATAATCCATATAAAACAAATGGATATCATTTCATCATAATAGAAGTGAAAACATTTAAATCATAGAGACATTATACTTGAAACATACACATATGAAATAATGTCATCTTAGATGGAAAATGGTTTTGATAAAACACTTGAAATGAATTCTTAAGGAAAATATCATTTCTTCTTCAAAATCATTTTCTTTCACAAAATGCCATGTAATTTTAAAAGAAAACTATTTTGTTGAAAATAATCATGAAATCATGTAGATTAAGCTTTATTTAAATAAGGTATTATGAAACCGTAAAAATATGTTCATGCCGTATAAGTTAAAAAAACATTATTCTCGTACTGTTGCCGGAAAAGTCAAAAAGTACCTCATATGGTAAACAAAAGAAAGAGTCCTAACATACCATGGGGTAAAAGTCCAAAAAGGGTAAAAAAGACTTTGAATATACATGTAAGAATAGTAAACATTTTATGAAAATATTTTTAGAAAACATGGACATGGATGATAAACATAACCCCAGTAAATACTTACAAATAAACAATCTCGGATAAGAATGAGATTGGAATAATTATCCCTTACCTTATGTCCGATATTCTTCGTATGTATCCAAACCTCCTGTATAATGATTGAAATAATTTCATTGAATTATTACAGAATCGTATTCATTGTCATGATATCATATATGGTTTACTTATGACTTTATATTACCCGTTCTTTTTTTAAATTCCATGTTAAAGCAACGTTTTGGATAAAATCGTTTCATTTATCGTACGTGTTTCGACATGTTGTTCTTGATATTATTACTTATATACTGATTTACTTAATTCCAGAATGTAAAACATGATTTATATATAATATATATTCAGCATATAAATATATATGATAGGTCGATAAATGGAATGAAATACACCATTCATGGAGACGGTAGGCCGTACGTACGCATGAACGCTGTTTTCATTTCCTTATTGAATTAAATGGAATTAATTAAATGAAATATATATGTACATAAGTCCAGTATCATTATTATGCAATATATTTTATGATTATTTATTATATATACTTTATAATCATACTTGAATGGTTAATCATGGAAAATTAATCTCATCGCGTTCGTGGAGACGGTAGTCCGTATGTACGCATGAGTGATGATATCATTCCCATGATCATGGAAATGTATTGAAGTGTATGTATAATATTTTAGAATAAATATCACTTTACAATAATCATATATAGTTATTTATTTACACCATTATACCCATCCAAGTAAGGTGTTGGTGGAAAATAGATTACACCATGCCGTGGAGACGGTATTCCGTACGTACGCACGCGTGGTGATTTCGTTTTCCGTAGGATGGATAGAAGATGAAATAGGTTTGTTTCATATTTATAATAGAATATTAGTATATTATTTATACTTATGTTATTAATTTATGGTGAAACAAATAAAGAAGAATAATTAGAAGAAGAAATAAATTGGAAAGAATCGGTAAAGGATATTACGTCTTCTTTGACGCGCCTCTTCTTATCCTCCTCTTAAGTCACTAGAGTTGGTATTTTGAGGAGACCAGAACCTCTATAATGTTTCTAGGGAAGTTGATAAGGGAAATGGGTAGGGTTTTTCCGATATTGAAGGCTCAAAATTGTGTAAAGAGAATAGGGAGGAGGTGCCCTTTTATAAGGAAGAAGAGGGGTACCTTTGGAAAGTGTGAAAATATTATTTTATTATAAACTTATCTTCAGTTTCAAAAGGTCCAAAAATCATTAAAGATGAATATAAGATGACTAATGGTCTTAATAAAATCATCCAATCAGAATTGGACATGTTTTGGATAATATTTTAATCATTATAATCTTATTTATTTAAATCATTTATTAATGAGATAAATATTGCATCATTATTGTGTCATAAATAATTTAATTTATTTGATGTTTAAAAATTATAAAAAACACCACCATGTAGGAAATATTTTTATATTTCCAATGAATATTTATAGTCGAAAATATAATTTATATAACCCCTTATAAAAATTAATTACTAAAATATTTTTGTTAATGTTGATTTTGTCTTTACATTAAATTAATCAATCCAAATTGTCATTATCACTACCAAGTGGCTCAATGGGGTCCCAAAATAGACCCAAGTATGCCTATGGTCAGTCAATACTCATCCAATAAGGTTAGGACAAGTGTTAAGGTAATTTTTAATTATTATAATATTCTTTTAACCTTGAATTACCCTATTTACCTTTAACTGCAGTAAATAAAAGTCAAAAGTTACTATTCACCAAAAATTATTTTCATCTTATTGAACCAGATTTTACTTCTTGATAACAACCATGTATGTCGGATTTTTGAAATTCAATTCACAAAAGTGGTAAAATTTCATTTAAATGAAAGAGTGAGTCTTTTAACTACCACTAAGTGGTTGAGCTATTCATCAAAAATTGAAGTTTTTCAGAAAAATACCAAAAATTAAGCCTAAGCTATATTTGATATTCTGAATTAAAAAATGATGTCTATTTTTCCAAATTCAAAACATAGAAGTGACATTAATTAATTTTAAAATTAATTCTCGTTATCATAACAAATAGCATGTTTTTAAGAAATAATAACTATCAAAAGATCAACACTTGTTTATGTCCAAATTCAAAGTAAAATTAATTCCAATGACCAAAATTGGATTAAATGGTAAAAATATATTCTAATTACACTTTAAAACCAATTAAAAAGATAATCTAACCATATAAATTATTGCGATGAAAAAAGTTGTTTTTAATTAAAATATAGCGTGTTTTTACTATTCATTAAAATATGAAAGTTATCAGAATAATATGATAAATTTATCCAAATTAAATTTTTATATCAAGATTCCAAGAAAGAATTTTATTTTTCCAAATTGAACTTATAAACATGTCAAAAACAAAATTTAAAGTGGGTACGCCATCAAAAGGCGACAAAACTGCATTTTTTGAAAAATACTTATTTTACCCGAAAAATTTATTTTGTTCTCATACCATGTTCTAGAAAATGTGTAATATGAATAATAATGTCATAAAATTAAAAATGTAGATACTACTATTCATAACGGCTAGTTCATAATAATATTATAATAATATATCGTTGTTTAGTGAAACCCGGTATTGCGTACAACACACACTATCGAGGAAGGTCGCGATTGCGTGTAATGCAAGCCAAGTCAGGGTTGTGTGTAGTGCAAGACTCCTTTGTTGTTGCGTATAAAAAAATCCAACTATATTTCATTTATACATTGAATATATATATATATATACACTCAATGTTTCATAGAATAACTACTATAAAAAACATGAAATTGTGTGTAACACGATCTAAGATTAGTGCTGCGTATACTGCAAGCTAATACTGTGTTGCGTATAGTGAAAGATAATCATGGTGTAGCATACAACAGAAAATATGAAAGAAATTAAAAAGAATATATCGCATAAAATCTCTGGCTGTTACATGAATAATTACTCTAAACATCAATCTAGATAATCATGTATACCCGGTTAAATACAATGGATGCCCTAGGATAAAAACCCTTGCGTGATCACCCCTATTTATCAAATAAGATTTAAAGAATAATGTTTGTCAAATTTGAATACGCCATGTTTGATAAGTGTGGTTGGGTGCTGTGTTCTGTCAGGTTTTTTGACTTTTGTGGGTTGTGTGGTGCTGCAGTTAGAAGCACAGTTGCAGGTGTAGGGGTGGACATAGGGGTTGGTTCCATGAGAAGGGTGTGGTATGTGCTTGCAGTAGGGTTTTGGTTTAGTAGTGGTTATTGTGGGACTTGTGTATGGGGTGGTGAAGGAGGTGCAATAGAATCCCAGGTTGAGAGATGGATTGATTGTGGAATGGATTAACTTGTTATGCAGTGAGACTGCATATGGGAAATGTTATGGCAGTGGGGCTGGGGGACTGGGCTGTTATGATTTCATGTTTATGGGTGTGCTAGGTGTGGTGTTGGTGTGTAGTGGGACTGTAAGCAGGTTGTTTTCTGTTTGTTTTTATGAATGGGTGTTAAAATAGAAATCCTTTACCTTGGTCCTTATTTCCTTATTTGATTTTGGTAGTATCAAAGAACAAAGTGGGTTGGTTGCTATGTGTTTAGTGGATTTTAGCCTTCTAAAAATGGTTGTAGATGTTGTGGTTATTAGTTTCCTGTGTAGGGATGGAATACATAAATAAATTAATGGAAATTTTAATGTAGAATGATAACTGGTTAAATGAAAGGGGTTGGTTGATTCTTTGGTTGTGGATGTTATGTGGCGGTGCATATAGGGGGTAAAAACAAAATTGGTTTTGTACGGGATTATTTTTTGTTTGGAAACCCATATTTTGGGCCGAGTGTTTTCTTACCTATATGTATAAACTTGTAGTTCCTTGTGATTTCTATACGCACTCAAACCGTGTTGAGCACTACATGCTAAACACCCCCATTATTATGGGGGAGGGTTTCATTTACCAAAACCCCAGTGGGAGTATGGATAAATGGTTATTGTCTCTTATATGCTCCCTCTTATAGGAATTTACCACCCAAGACACTCCGGGTAGGTTGTAATGGCCTGAGGTTTATTACTAGATTTATGGTATTGGTTGTGTGAGAGGTGGTTTGTTTCCCAGGTTTCTTCGGGACGAGGCCCATGTGTTTTCAGGTAGGTGGTGCTATGTGTGAGGCCTAAGTGTCTGCGGGTAGTATTGCAGTGTGGTAGTGGAATAGGTGTATGCAAGCAGGATGTGTATGGTTGTTCCCTAGGTGTGTGTGGGAAGGTTATGACAGTGGGGCTTGTGGAAGTGCGTGGTAGAGTTAAGACATTCTCCATTAGGGATGAGTAGTTAACCAGTGGGAAGTGGTGTGGGGTACCCAATTATCGATGTGATTAATACTTTATTTTAATTGTTTTGAATTACTTAGTGAGTGTGCCTTGGTGAGGTTGGGTGGTTAGTATTCCTTGATAGGTGTTGTTGGGTTGTGATGTTTTCTCATAGGGGCATTATTATGCTTCTCCCACTTGTGCACGAGTGACTTTGGTTTTTCCCTACTGAGTATACTTGTATGCTCACCCTACATATATAAAACTATTTTCAGGTTTCTAGGGAGATTACACAGACCGTTCTGGACCTTACTAGCTTAGATGTTGGAGACAATTGCTGTGTTGCTTCTTAGTTGATTTTGGTACTTTATAGTTTTCTTTGTATTTATTACAGTTTTACTTTAAACATGCATGTGGGATGTATTTTTGTTTCTTTATATATATATATATTTGTCTTGGAGTTGTTTTAGGTTGATGTATTTGGGCCTTTGGGTCATCGGTTTGGTCCTCTGGTCCTGTAAGGCGTTCGGGCCACCCAAGGCCTTCGGGCTAGTTGTCTTCAAGGCCTTCAAGACACCTCAAGGACTTCGTGCTACCCCAAGGCCTTCAGGCCACATGAATTTGTAGATGTACCAGTAAGACTACAAGAGACAAGGCTCCAGATGAGGATTCAGAGCAGGCACATTCACCAGAGCAAAGCTAATCAGATTTAGAAGAACGAGAGGGTATGATGTTGCCATCAATACCGGGCCTATACAGCTCTACACAGGATAGCTAGCCGACCAACCTTGAAAAGGTGGAGTGCTGATATCATGACACATGATAGGGAGGAACAATTCCAAGTTTTCTTCTCTAGGTGATTTCCTCTAAGGCCTACGGATCATGTAATTGTCTCTAAGACTTTGATTCTTGTAAGGGTTCTACCTCACCCCTTGAAAGGTGGATTATCAAAAATAATAAGAAAAAGGAATGCCTTTGTTCCATTTAGTCATAAAAAGGGAAATATCTCCCATTTTTTGTGATATTTCTATACCCTTGGTGCTGGTCTCCACCCCAAGGCCTATTGGAGGTGGGACTTGGGGGTTATTATCTCTCCTTCATCTTAAGGAAGGAAGGTATCATCATCTTTCTATCCCTTCCCTGATCTTGAAGAAGACGGGTCCTGACAGTAGGGGTTTGGGGTGTGGTCATGGGGTTGAGTCCTTGGGCCAGCGGTTTCTGAAAATTTTATTTGTTGCGTCGTGTGCTTCTTTCGCAATTTTACCAACCTTTTAAGTTAAGAATAATTGAAATTGAATTTATTTACAAGTATTAAAATAAATACATGGAAAATATTATATGAAATAATATTAATTTGAAGTATTTAAGGTTCATTTAATATTTACATGAATGATGAGTCAAGTTAACGACTCAAGTTTTATCATGTAATATATTTATTATATTACAAGAAACTGAAAAACTATAAATGATATTTATGAATCATTAGAGTAGTAATAATATATCATTTATATAGTCTGTAAAAATATTCGGGGGTTGAGGGGAAATTTCTGGGTAATTTCATAACACACTAAAAATAAGAGGAGAGAGGATCTCACCTATGAACTGTTCGCTGTGAGCTCTTGAGAGATTCTCTCTCCTATCTCAATTTATAGAGAGTGAATCACTCGATCTTGGTGATTGAATCAATATCTTTCTCATGCAACAAAGGTACCATGAAGAATTGATCATTGGAATGTCGAAGGCGTCGTCAGATCTTCGTGCTAGCACCCGGAAGTCGATGATCGATGCTCCTGATTTCTGAAGCATGTGTGAATGATTTAGAGAGATTGTGTTTTGGATCCTTTGAGTAGTGATCGCCAGTGATAAGTAGATGTGGAGTGTGACTTTAGATCGAACCTTATATTTATGGTTTAATTTTTGTGCTTTAATTTCTTCACGTATAATCCTCGGGCTTAAACTGGGGAAATGATTTGCTGGCGATGACGTTGTTACATTGATTGTTGGTGAAAATTTTTAAATCCCCAACTGACCAATTTTTGCTACGCATACTAGTACCTACATAAAATATTTTAATATTTTATGTTCGACATTGTTTACATTTTTGTGGGTTTGGTTGGGGAATACACGACTTTATATTACGATTTTACTGTTTTGATTGTTAACCATGCACAATATTGACTTGGTTTCTTATAATGTGGATATATCCACCCCTAATTTTACATAAAAATTGTGGGGTTGTATTGGAGAAGTTATCATGTGGCATTGCATGGTGGATAAAGTGAATAGAACATTTTTTATTTTCAAGGATTTTTTTGTGTAATGCTGAGGAATTCAAGTTTTTTGGGTTTTATGGTATTGTTGGGATTTACTCAGAAGTTGTTTTTTCACAATTATACATTGGGTTTTATGGTATTCGTGGGATTTAATCAACAATTATTTTTCCATTATTGTACATATTTTTCATTTTAGTTACATTGTATTGTACCTATTTTTCATTTCAACTACATTGTATATTATTTATGACATCAATCAATCACCGATTCTTTATTTTCATGATTTGATGGTTTGTAATTTATTTTACAATTTTATGTAGTGTTTTTTAAAGGATAATTTATGCCATTTATGAGATTTAGACCATCGGTAATAGTCTCCAACCTATAATCTCACATTTTGATTTTTCCAAACCAGATGAGGTCTCAATGAAACCGGGTTGTGGTCTCTGTATTAAAAACACATGTTGTAATGGATTTCATGATGTGAATTGGATATATAGTAATCAAAGCGTGTGAGATGGAATCAGTGATAATATGACTTGTGGATCCAACAATTTAATATTATAGATTTTTTTTGAATTAAAGTATAATCAAATAATAACAATATGGAAACTGTGTACCCATTCTAGTAGAGTTCTACTAGACTATATAAATGTAAGAATTATATTTCCACAAAGACTAAAGGGAAAGAAAAAAGTCACAAACATCACTTAGATATGTATATCCTATGAAAATAAAAAATAGAGAAAATATCAAAATCCTATGTAAAAATGTACTTCATTCATCAAATAATTAAACAATACAATTCTCTATTCGAGATGATGAAGATGAATCCAATAAAATCTCATTTATCACACCCCACGCCAGCCACAATGAAATGCATTGTTTATTCGGTGGCAAGGGACTCTTCACCTCCTGCTCACCGGTAGCTTTCGGGCATGGGAGGATCCCGATCCCGTGGGTGGGTTCAGGGAGAGTTGACAGGTTGAGGTCCAAGTACAGGTGGGGGGCCTACGTGGTGGACTCCGATAAGGAAGCAACTTCGGTTTGGAGGTCAAGCAGCCTCGGTTTGGAGGTCCGCATTATCCTTACAGTAACCATCCACGGTGGTGCCTGGGAGTGGATAGGGCATGTGACTTTTGGTGTTTCTTGGTACTTTGGACTTTCTGGTTTTAGATGTTCTTTAGTGGGAATATTTCATATCTTCCCATCCTTTTAACAACACTAAAAAAGAAATATTATCATAAGCATCTTTAAAATCATACGGTTTTTATCAGTGCTAAAAATATTGTTGATAAAGAATCTTTATTTCATCACTAAACTAGCACTCACAAGGGCATGTTGTTACAGTGTGTTGCTAAAATTACACCACACTATAGCATCAAATAGATAATTTAATTGAAATTACATTTAAATCACAAATACAAGAAAATACATTTATAGAAATTTCAAACATATTGGTTTGTACAATTACATTGGTAAGTACAATTTATCACAATCATTCAAAAACATCAATATTCCTCTGTCTTTGGTCCCCAACCCCCTCTCAAAAGGGCCTAATAATGTTACCAGTCGTCGAACAAACTACCACAACTCGAGAAAAAAAGTACACTAGTATAAAAAAATAATTCTTATGTTAGTAATAATACAAAGAGATCAATTGGACATAAATATAAAACAATACATTAATACAATATTAATTTAAACTGAAAATACATACTTTGAGTCATACCGGTCACATCTTGTGTCAGTTCGACGTGATACTGATTCCTACATGTCAAAAATGATTTATAACTTGTTTTCCTAAAGTATCAAGACAATATGAGCGCGTTTGATTGGTTTTCAGTGAGTGACACATGTTTTAAACTAAAATGTCAATATTAAACTAATAACATACACTTTGAGTCATAATGGGCACATCGTGTATTAGATTGAGATGAGGTTAATTCCTACATGTCAAAAAATGAATTATGGATCTTCCTAAAGTATCGAAACAATATAAATGTATTTGATTGGTTTTGATTATCTAACGTGTGATTTAAACTAAAATGACAATTTTAAATAAAATAACACACTTGGAGACATACCAGTCACACAGTGCGTCATATTGATGTGTGGTTAATTCCTACACATCAAAAATGACTTAAGAATCATTTTCCTAAACTATTAATACAATTTGAATGCATTGGATCACTTTTGAGTATGTCATGTGTCTTTTTTACTAAAGTTTCGATTTAAACCGAAAACACACACTTTGAGTTATACTAATAATATTGCATGTCAGTTTAACGTGAGACTGATTTTTACACATCAAAAATGACTTATGAATTGTTTTCATAATGTATCAAGATAGTTTAAGCATGTTTTTTCAGGTTTCAATGAGTGACACACATTTTGAGCTAAAATGTCAATTTTAAACTCATAACATACACTTTGAGTCATACCAGGAATGTTATATATCCAATTGAGGTGAAACTAATTCCTACATGTCATAAATTAATTATGGATCATTTTTATAAAGTATAAAAATAATCTGAATGCGTTTTCTCATTTTTGAATATGTGACATGTGATTTGAACTAAAATGTCAATTTTAAATAAAAAGTCACACATAGAGTCATACTGATCACATCGTACATCAGATTGACATGTGATTGATCACTACACATTATAAATGACTTAAGGATCATTTTAAAAAATTATCAAAACAATATGAATGTGTTTGTTTGGTTTTTAGTATATCACATCTTTTTTTTACTAAAATGTTAATTTAAACTAAAAAAATGCACTTTGAGTTAGACTGGTCACATCGTGCATCAATTTGATATGAGAAAGATTCATACACATCAGAAATGACTCATGAATTGTTTTACTAAAGTATCAAGACAATCCAATCATGTTTTTTTTTTGGTTTTTGAGTGAGTGATACACGTTTCAAACTAAAATGACAATTTGAAACTGTTAACAAACACTTTGAGTCATATCCGACACATCATGTATGAGATTGATGCACGAATAATTCCTACACATCAAAAATGACTTATGGATCATTTTAAAAAATTATCAAAACAATATATATGTGTTTTCTTGATTTTGTGTACGTGACCTGTGTTTTGAACAAAAATATTAATTTTAAATAAAAAGAAACACTTGGAGTCATACCGATCACACCATACATCAGGATTGACATGTGGTTGATTCCCACTCATCAAAAATGACTTAAGGATAATTTTAATAATATATAAAGACAATATGAATGCATTTTCTTAGTTTTGAGTATATCATGTGTCTTTTTTTACTAAAATTTCAATTTAAACTGAAAACACGCACTTTGAGTCATACCAGTCTCATCGTATGTCGGTTTGACGTGAGATTAATTCCTACATGAAAAAATGACCTATGAATAATTTTAATAAATTATCACGACAATATGAGTGTATTTTCTTGGTCTTTAGTGAGTGAAACATGTTTTGAAATAAAATGTCAATTTTAAACTGATAACATACACTTTGAGTCATATTAGGTACACTATATATCAGATTGAGGTGCAGATGATTCCTACATGTCAAAAACATCTTATGGATTATTTTCCTTAAGTATCAAATCAATATTAATGTTTTTTCACCATTTTGAGTATGTAATATGTGTTTTGAACTAAAATGTCAATTTTAAATAAAAAGACACACTTGGAGTCATACCAATCACATTATACATCATATTAATATGTGGTTGATTCTTAAACATCATAATTGAATTAGGAAATTTTTTTCTAAAGTATCTAAATAATATGAATGTTTTTTCTTTGTTTTGAGTATGTAAAGTGTCTTTTTTACTGAATTTTCAATTTAAACTGAAAACATTCACTTTGAGTCATACCGGTCACATAGTCTGTTGCTTTAATGTGAGATTGGTCCATACATGTTACAAATGTCTTATGAATCATTTTTCAAAATTATCGAGATAATTCGAGTGTTTTCTTGGTTTTCAATGAATGGATCACACTTTAAACCAAAATGTAAATTTTAAACGGATAAGAGATACTTTGAGTCATATCGGGCACACCATGTATCATATTGAGGTGAGAATAATTCCTACATGTCACAAATGACTTATAGATCATTTTCCTAAAGTATCAAAATAGTTCAAATTTGTTTTCTCATTTTTGATTATGTGACATGTGTTTTGAACTGAATTGTCAGTTTTAAATAAAAAGAAACAATTGGAGTCATACCGACCACACCGTGTATCAGATTGATATGCAGTTGATTCTTACATGTTAAAAATGACTTAAGGATCATTTTCCTAAAGTATCAAGACAATCTGAATGTTTTTTTCTTGGTTTTGATTATGTAAATTGTATTTTTTTATTGAAATGTCAATTTAAACTAAAAATACACACATTGAGTCATACCGGCTACATCATGTGTTGATTTGATATGAGACTAATTCATACATGTCACAAATGACTTATGAATCATTTTTATAAAGTATTAAGATAATCCAAGTGTGCTTTCTCAGTTTCTAGTGAGTGACACATGTTTTGAAATATAATTTAAAATTTTAACTAATAACATACACTTTGATTCATACTGGGCACACTGTATTTTAGATTGAGGTGCGAATAATTCCTAAAAGTCACAAATAACTTATGGATCATTTTCCTGAAGTATAAAAAATATGAATTTTTTGCTCTGTTTTGAGTATGTGACGTGGGTTTTGTGATAATATGTAAATTATAAACTAAAAACATACACTTTGAGTTATTCTAGGAACATCATTTATTTGATTGAGGTGTGGCTAATTCTTACACATCAAAAATGTCTTATGAATCATTTTTCTAAAGTATAAAAAATATGATTTTTTTAGTATTGTACGTGTGTTTTGTACTAAAATTTCAATTTTAAACTAAAACATAAACTTCAAGGCATACTAGGCATATCATGTATCATATTGCAGTGCAGTTGATTCCTATACATCACACCATGTCTTTTTATTATACAATGATTTTAAAATTCAATGTTTTCTAACAATATTATTGTTTGATAACCTAGAATATTGAATGCATTGTATAATAAAAAGGAAATTTCATTATGATGAATGTATCATCCTTGTTGAGTTCATAATCATAGTACATGAGTACATCATCCTTGTTTAAGACTTAATCTATAATTTTTTTTCCAACCATTTTGTGCTCTGCATAGAGCACAAAATGGTCAAATAAAAATAATTAAATATGAAGTCATTTATTCACAATCTCTGTGAAAATTACCAAAATAAGTATCATATAAAAATTATAATGAAATTAACTAGGAACTAATAAATAATATGATGAGAAAATTAACTATATAAGTAGTAGGAAGTCACCTCTTGATGATGTTTATATACATTCAGACACCATGTATTCAGTCCATTCCTTTTTAAAAAAAATTATTTACTCTTTTGAATATGAGGACTGTCGAAAATCCTGGTAGTACTGAAAAATATAAATAAATAGAGGATTAATAAATGTTTTAAAGGAAATTGTAATTATCATGAAAAATACCTCTTCAGGGATACTTGTTTGTTAATGGAATATAATATCTTTTATAAATTTGAAAACATAATAACCACAATATGTGCTATTAGTTTGTTTCAAACACTACAAAAAAATTGAAAAAAATAAGTAATTTGTTTTAATATGTGTTTTTATAGTGAAATATTATTATATATAGACTAATTCTTATCCAGTTATAGAATTCAATAATCTTCTTGTGCTCATGGACTATCCTCATGCCATGATTTTGATGACATTTAAACACTACCCTATCATATTATAATTTTCATTAAAAAATAAAATACATTTTATAACTTTAATTTTATTTGTAAAATGTTTCATGTAGTGTATTTCAAATTGATAGACATCATCATGTGTGGTCGGTTTACTGGGTATACATTCATTGAATCTTGAAAACCAATCTTTTGAGTATCCAAATTGATTATAATGAGTAACCAATGCTTCTTAAAAAAGGAATAAGAAATTAAAGGAATTAAAATATATTTTATATGATTAAATTTTAGAGTTTTACACCTATATAATGGGTATTAAGAAGAGTCTTTCATCTATAAGTTTGCTTTAAAACATTTCGGTCAGTTTTTCCACTGTTACTTCATATTACTTTGTAAGTATTTAGAATTTTTGCATAGAAGTGATATGTGGAAAAATGATTTCAAATTTATTTTCATAGAGTTTTTCCTTTAAATCATATTGGTATATACATCTGCAAAAAATATGAATAGTATTTAACTATAATTAACATAGTAAATCATCTATTGGATAAACAAATTATGAAATCACACCTCATGTATAGATTTACAACTAAGACTCTAAACCATTCATGATAGAGGATTTCATTTATATTCTAAATATCAAGATAGTATATAATGGCCTCTCTGTACATTTTTTCTTAAAAATAAATTATTTGTTGGAGTAGATTAATCAAGAGGGGGGGGGGGTGAATTTTTTATCTATAAAAATTTCTGTTAAATATTGGATCTTTGAAATTTTACCCTAATTAAAAATACAATACAAGTCAGTTTATAAGAGTCCTGAATGTTCAATTAATTTCTCAAAAGATTGATTAGTTCTTAGCTATACTAATCTAGATATTGATATAACTTTTGAAACTAATCTACTAGTTAAAAACAATTATAAACACTTGCTTAAATAATTATAAAAGTTCAATTTAGTTTTATGTAAAATTAATAAACATAGAGTAAAAATAAAAGGAAAATACATAAAGGATATAAACAAGAGGTTTAGTCTCAAGATGAGACTTAGTACTCTCCACTTGGTGATCACCTGCCACCAAGTAGTTTAAATTAATAAACAGGTTGATCCACACCCTGGATCAAGGCACACAATAGCACACCATGCTGTTCAGGTCACACTTGACCTCTACCATAGTTATTCATGGGAAAGACAAAAAACAAGTCACACTCGACCTCTTCCACTATTCTATGTGGGATAAAAAAGGATAAATAGATAGTGAGTTTGAGAATATCAAGTATCCTCCACTTATGTACATGAGTCAGTGTGTGTGTAACATACATATACACACACTGCTCAAAAAAGTAAATAAAATAACACAATAGAGCTAGGGATGTAAAATATGGTTTAGAAATGTTTATGTGTTATGAAGTGAAGCTCTAAACTCGATTGATGTAGTGGAAATAGAATTTGAATCCTCTTCTGGAAGTTGGTTCCAAAATAGAGTATCCCAGTCTCTGTGGACTGGCTTCCAGGTGTGTAAAATGTTCAGCTCCTTTGTTTGAAATATGTTCAGTGTAGCTCATCAGGTTTAGATTGTCTTTTTCATCTCCCCGTATGTTGTTCCTTATAGTTCTTGGGATTTGTAAGTAAGCTTGATAGTTGTAGGGAATTGAAGTTCTTTTATTCTTTCTACTTTTTAGTTACGCCCAAATGATCTAGTTGTAATTATTTTATACTTCGAGGTCTAGTAGACACGAAGATCTCCCCACATGCATGTAACTCATACTGTATATTGAATTTCCTAAATACAACATTAAATAGTGTCCAAAACATTAATTCCTCTAAATATGACTATTAGATATAAATTTGAATTAATAAATTAAAAATAGTTTTTATGACTATCGGTGAGTCATAAGTATCGATGAGTCATTGGCATCGGTCTGTCATCATCGTTCCGTTAGTATAAGTCCCCATCCTTAAACATTACTTAATCTTGAGATATTTCAAGAAAACACCTTGAGGATCTTTTCAGGTTTAGAGTTTTAGAGAATTAGATCATAAAAATTGCATTACATTCCACATTTAAACAAAGTGGTTACATAAAAGATAGTATTCATTTTTCCCATCAACGGAAACATATTTAAAATAAAACATGGATTCTTTCTTGACACTTCCTTGAAACTATCATCATATCATGTACCCTTCCCTTGACCTGTGAAAAACATTTCAAAAACTTGGGATGAGCATAAAAATCTCAGTAAGGGATATAAAAATATGGAAAGGAAACATGAGTACATGTATACACAAGAATCAATGAAATCATACTCTACTCATAAAACATAATCACTTTAACATACCTCATCAAATAATGAATAAATCATAGATATCATAAGACATAAAGGTAACTTGAGGCATTCATAACATTCTTACGTAGGGAGTAACCCTTTTGGTTACGTTTGGAATACCCATCACAGTATATTCCCTAAATCTCTTCGGAGAAACCTTAACGTTTAACTCCTTTGCATTACCCAATGCATTGGAGAGCTATATCGGGCTCACCCACCCTTATTTTATCACGAAACCATCTGTCTTCATAACAATGCCCAAAAACCATAACATAATCATGTCACATAAAAAATGCATAAAGGAAACATAACATTTCCACATTTCAATCACAAGATATCAATACAACACATTGATATAATAAAAACATTATGAAAACCATATTCCATACCAAAATAAAAGAAAAGTAAAACATGGGATTTATTTTTCATTCAAAAAAGGTTATGGCTTGTAGAGGAAGACGAAACTCAAATAATAGTCACGACGGCAGAGAAGTCGTTGTCTCCGCATACGTACGACAAAAAAAAACATTCCTTTTGTCATTTAGTAAACGATTCGTATAAAAAAAGATTCCTTTTGAATAATCATAAAAGTCAAAGGGTTTTATACACCGTATAAAAGAAGGTTGTGTATAAAACAAAATATGCCTCAATGAAAGGAGATTAAGACGAAGTCCCATACCTCGGGTCTGACTTGACTCGATCGTTATTTAACCTCCTGAATAATAAACTTGAGTTAATTTTTACTTGCTTAAGAACTTTTTTCAAGTTCATTATTCCTTTTATATCACTTATTACCATGTCATGAACACTATGTAATTATTTAAGTTAATAACAGTCATTTTATCGATCATTGGTACTTGAGTCAAAAATAAACTCTTTATAATTACAAGTTGTTCATGTATCCATTATATCCAGAGTTATACTCATGATTTAGATATCATATATATCATATATATCCAGTATATACATGCATTTATAATATTACATAACGTTTAGTGGTAAGAAATGAAATGCACCGTTCATGGAGACGGTAAGCCGTACGTACGCATAAACGCTACTTTCATTTCTATTTCGTATTTTATGGAACAGAATCATAATGATATAAAGGTATATTATAATTCCAGTATAATATTATATATAATACCATTAATTACATCCTTTATACATCCCACATATGGCATTAACGAATCTAATCACTTTGAGGGGGCGGTAGTCCGCACTTCCTAAAATGAAGATATCACGTTTACCCATAATGGAAACCATAAAGGTATGACATAAATGAAAACTACAGAATCTTAAGTAAAAAATAAACACATTATATACCATATATAAATATAGTGACATCTTAATGGCCACCTTTTAAGGTGCTAAAAGAATATTGAACAATCATCGTTTCGTGAGGCAGAAATTCTCCATCCACGGAAACAGTATGTTATTTAACCATTAGATGTAGGTGTGTGTAAGTGTAGCTCGAATAATTCTTATAAAAACATCCTAGTATATTTAATATACTGGTTTTGTTACAAAATAAAGGAATAAAAAAAGTTTAGAGGGTTGTAGAAGGAAAATAAAACATAAGAACACAAGAGAAAACACTACCTTTAAAACGGGCAACTCTTTTTGATTTGAGTTAAAAGGCTTCCTTGGGAATACTTCTTCCCAAAGTGAGGCTTCAAGGAGTTATAGAGGGATGTGGAGAGACAAAATGGGCAGGGTATGGCTGTAACACCCGAGACTTTTATGTTATATAAATCATCAAAGGAATCTTTTTCTATACAACACTTGCTTGGCTTGCTTTACACGCAATCGCGACCTTCCTCGATAGCTTGCGTCGTACGCAATACCGAGTTTCACTAAACAACATTATGCTATTAAAACTAGCCGTTATGAATAGTAATAACCACTTTTTGGAATTTTATAAATTTTATTTTTCAAAATGGACTTCATTTTTGGACTCAGAATATCGAAATTAGCCTAGGGTGAAATTTTGGTATTTTTCTGAAAACTTTCAATTTTTGATGAATAGTGAAACCACTAAGTGGTAGGTTAAAAACTGAATTTTTGCATAAAACTTAATTTTACCGCTTCTGTGATTGGAATTTCGAAAATCCGAGAGACACGGTTAATATCAAGGACTAAAATGTGGTTCAATGAGATGAAATTTTTTTTTGGTGAATAGTAACTTTTTACTTTTTTTACCGCGGTTAATAGTAAATAGGGTAACTAAGGGTAAATATGATATTAATATTACCCTAACACATGTCCTAATTCTATTGGACAAGTGTAATTCGACCAAAAACAAACTTAGGAATAAAATATGACCATTTAGGCCCACTTGGATTAGATTAGGACATTTATTATTAATTTATTTAAAGAAGGGTTAAAATAGTTAAAATCAAAGTTTAATAAGTAAATCATTTTTAATATGGGGTTATACATAAGATAAATTCGATTGTAAATATTCATTAGAAAGCTAAAAATATTTCCTACATGATGATATTTTATTTGTAATTTTTAGACATTAAATAATTTAATTTATTTATGACATAATGATGATGCAGTAATTATCTTATTAATGAAATATTGACATAATTGATGTTATAAACACCAAAATAAATGTAATTTGAGACTTTTTATGAATTACACTAATTTTCTAGGTTACTATGATATATTAGTGTTGATTTAATCAACTTGGTTCGAACATATAATTCTGTTATGACTTTCAAACAAATCATATATCAAATAGTGTCAAAATTGACACAAAATAGTTTTTAAATCAAATATTATATTATTAATTGTTATTTTATTCCTAAAAATCTAAGGTTCGGCCAAATGACTTAGATAAGGATATATATATTAATAATAAACAATTTGGGGTTCGTTTGGCATGTTATAGTAAGTGTATTAACCATATAGTGAAGGAAAACAAAAAGACACGGTAAAAGTTAAAATAATTAACTTAGAGTTAAATCTAATTGATAAGGTTAAAATAATACCCTAAACTTGTCTAAATCCTATTTGTTGATAGGATTTCGACCCATCCCCACTTTATCTTCGAAATAAGACCCTTTGGAACCATTATAAACCGATTTTGACTTTAATATAAAATAATATTTTGAGATATTCCTAAGGTGCCCCTCTCCTCCCTTATAAAAGGGCACCTCCTCCCCCTCCTCCTCACACCAAATTGAGCACTCAAGCTCGTCCAACCCCTGCCATTTTCTCCTCTACACTTCCCTAGAATAATCCTAGAGGTCCTGGTCTTCTCCAAAGACCAATCTTAGTTCTTTAAGTGGAGGATTCAAAGAAGCGTTCCAAAGAAGAGGTAATATCCATTACCGATCTTTTCAATTTCTTTCTTCTTCAACTTCTTCTTCTTTAGTTGTTTCATGATAAAGTAATAACATCAGTATTACTTACATACTGATATGTTATTATAAATATGAAACAACCCTAATTCACCTTCTATCCATCCTACGGAAAAATGAAATCACCACGCGTGCGTACGTACGGAATACCGTCTCCACGCCGTGGTGTAATCTATTTTCCACCATCACCTTACAAGGATGGGTATAATGGTGTAATGAGTAACTACATATGATTATTATGAAGTAATATTGATACTTAAATAATATATATATACTCCAATACAATTCCACGATCATAGGAACGATATCATCACTCGTGCGTACGTACGGAATACCGTCTCCACGATGTGATGCGACTCGTTCTACATGATCTTCATTTCATAATGATTATATAAATGAATTGAATGAATGAATATGGTATATAATACACTAATACCATTCTGGAAATGAATTATCTATAACCTAAAGATAAGAATAAGAATTTATTCGACAAAACACGCATAAGAACAAAAAGTTATAAAGACCCGAGTAACAAGTAACAATGAAATATTACTAACAAGAAGCTAATAATATGACCATATATGATATCATATAAATATGTATGATTCTGGAATAAGTCAATAAAATTATTTAAACCATTATACAGGAGCTTCGGACACGTACAAAGCTAATCGGACCTAAGGTAAGGGAAAATATCACAATCTAATTTTTATCCGAGATTGTTTATTCGTAAGTATTTACTGGGGTGTATTTTATCATCCACATCCATGTTCCCTCAATATGAAATATTGTTTCCATCCACTTGCAATAGTTTAAATCCAATTTTACCCTTAGGTGAGTTTTTAGTAAAGAATATGAAAGGAATCTTTTGTCGTTTTTCCGTACGAGGTACTTTTTGACTTTTCCGACAAAAGTACGAAGAATGTTTTTTTAACTTATACGGCATGAATGGATTTTTAAAACATTGTTTCCAAGAAGCTTCCTTTAAAAGTTTTCAAGTTTATTTTTAATCAACTTATTTTATTTTAAAGTTGTATGACATGTTATGAAAGGAAAAATGTTTTTGAAGAAGAAAGGATATTTTCCTCAAGAATGGAGTTCAAGTGATTTTCAAAATTATTTTCCATCTAAGATAATAAAGGGTTCTGTTTTTATCCCTATTATTACATTGATTTGATCATGTTGTGATGGAATTATTTTTATGAATTCCTTTATCTTATATGAATTGATTTATGATGTCATGATGTTTCAAGAATCCCATTTTTGTTTCATGTGTTATGCGATGATGTATGTTTTATGATTATGTGGCACACATAAGAAAGGATTCATTATAAGATGGGTGGGACCTATATCTCCCTCCAATGCATTGGGTAAAGATTTTATATCTCATGAGATAGACATGGCTGGAACGGAAGGTTATTTCGGTTCAGTGATACAGGACTGAAACGAGGAGTGAACTCGGTTCAGAAAGGGACTTTGTCCACTAAGATAGTCTTGGCGATGAGTCATGACTAACAAGAAATGATTTTCCATGATTATGTGTGCATGCCACAAAGTTTCAAGTTTTATGTTATGATTATGGGGATCTCATTTTCACTTCTATGATTTATTCCATGATAAGATATTATGATCTCTTTTGCAGGTTTTGATTTTCAAAAAGACATGATATGATTTTTATTTCCTTTATTTGCCCTTGCTGAGCATTTGAGCTCACCCTTTTATGTTTTATTTTCCCCAGGTCAGGAAGATGGATATTAAGTAGAATATGCTAAAAGGGACCTTAGATATGATGAAATAAAAGGGAGACACTGTAGAAGATTTATGAACCATTTGTTTATGTTTCCCAGTTTTTAAAGACACTATACCTATACGGTCCTTTGTGGTTTTGTCATATGTTGTAATAAGTGTGCTTCAATTTTGAAGTATTAACAATGTATGTAATGTATGGGTCGTTATAGTTGGTATCAAAGGAAAGGTATAGTCAACCTTTGGAAACTAGGATGTGAAAGCCTTAGTAAGAACCCTAAGAATAAGTCTAATCATAGAACACAATCTTAGAAATGGCCATGAATAACCTAGGATAAGACCATAAGCATGAAAATTTTATTCTTGAATTATGTGGTTTTCCTATTATAATTAGTGTTGCTCACACTATTCTTCTTGGTTTTAGTCAATGGCTGGAACCTGAAGGAACCGTGTTAATGCGGAATGCGATGGGCAATGCAATGATTGTCCCCCTGAGCAACCAAACGATATGGGAGCTGGAATGCAAAATCTTGTAGCCATGCTCACACAACTTTCTCAAGCTATGAATCATGCAGGATTTCCAAACGAGCAAAGGAGGGAGCAACATTCTGTTGAATCCTTCATGAGGCAGCGTCCACCTTCTTTCAGCGGGTCTACTGATCCATTAGTTGCTGAACAATGGATTAGTACTACTGAAAAGATATTTTCAGTTCTTCAATGTTCTGAACATGATAAAGTCATCCTAGCAGTGTACCGTTTGGAAGGAGATGCTGATCAATGGTGGAATCTTGTTAAGAATACGAGGCAAAGGGATGAAATTGAGTCTATGGAATGGGACGAGTTCAAGAACTTATTTTTCAATAAGTACTTCCCTCGTATTCTCCGAACAAAGATGGAGAAAGAGTTTCTTGAACTGAAGCAAAGGGATGATGAATCTATTAGTACCTATGAAGCAAATTTTACAAGACTTGCAAGGTACGCTTCTGGTATTATTATCCAACCTGAGAGTAAGATCGATCGATTCTTTAGTGGCTTAAAACCAAGTCTTCGAAGGGCGTTAGCCATAAGGGACTTCAATAGCTACGAGGAAATCGTTCGATGTGCTCTCAAAGTCGAGATGGAGATTGGAGTAACCCATCAGTCACATGGGTTTGATAAGAAGAGGAAGATGGAATTCAAAGGAAACTCTAAAGAGCACACTGAAAAGAAGATGAACTTTCCCTTATGCTCAAAGTGTGGAAAGAAACATGGAGGGAGTTGTCTTAAAGGGACAAGTAAATGTTTTAAATGTGGAAAGGAAGGTCATCGGGCATTTGAATGCCGTGATAATGGGAAGAAGATGTCTAATGACGCAAACAAAGGAAGGGATACACAGAATAAACCTACAACACTTCAATGTTTCAAGTGCAAGGAGATGGGGAATTATGCCAATCAATGCCCAAATCCAAGGGTTTATGATGATGGTCGACGTCAACAAAATCTTAAGGCTAAAGACAAAGGAAAGTCACATGCAATTTCTATCAGCGATGTGGAGTACGATAACGATGTGGTGAAAGGTACACTTACCATCCACTCTAAAGTAGCAAATGTTTTATTTGATTCTGGATCCACCCACTCTTTTATTTCTGAAGAATTTTCTAAGGGTATCACCGTACTACCTCAACAATTAGATGTTGAGTTAGCTGTGACAACACCTAATGGCACATCAATCGCATCAAAAGTTTATAATTCTTCTCCGATCGAAGTTTGTGGGAAAGTGCTTCCTGCAAATCTTGTGATCCTTCCTTTAGTGGAATTTGATGTGATTCTTGGCATGGATTGGCTTTCTCTACATGGAGCTCATATCAATTGCCAAAGAAGGGAAGTCACATTTCATATTCCTGATCAATCTACGATCGTCTATCAATGCAAGGATGAACATAACCTTCCAGTGGAAATTCCTTCCATCTTATGGGTCATGATTCCACTAAATGAAGGTTATTTATCTCAAATGGTTGGAGAGAAACTTACGATTAAGAATATGCCCATTGTACGGGAGTTTGATGATGTCTTTCCAGAGGAATTACCAGGTCTTCCACCAAATCGTGAAGTTGAGTTTTCAATAGAACTCGTACCGGGTGCTTTGCCTATTTCAAATACACCTTATAGAATGGCCCCAATTGAGTTGCAGGAATTGAAGAAGCAACTCCAAGAGAATCTTGATAAGGGATTCATACGCCCTAGTGCGTCACCTTGGGGAGCACCTGTTCTATTTGTTAAGAAGAAAGATGGATCAATGAGACTCTGCATTGATTATCGAGAACTTAACAAGATCACTATCAAGAACAAATATCCTCTCCCACGCATTGATGACTTATTTGACCAACTACGCGGAGCTCAATACTTTTCCAAGATTGATCTTCGTTCAGGGTATCATCAATTAAGGGTCAAAAGGGAGGATATACCAAAGACGGCTTTCCGTACAAGGTATGGACACTATGAATTTATAGTGATGCCATTTGGTCTTACTAATGCCCCTGCTATCTTCATGGATCTAATGAATAGAGTCTTTAGAGACTATCTTGATCAATTTGTGGTAGTCTTTATAGACGGTATTCTTGTCTATTCAAAGAGCAAGGAAGAGCATGAAGATCACTTGAGAATTATATTGAAGACCCTGAGAAAGGAGAAGCTTTATGCCAAATTTACCAAGTGTGAATTTTGGCTTCAAAAAGTTGCATTTTTGGGTCATATAATCTCAAAAGAGGGGATATCTGTGGATCCAGCAAAAACAGAGGTTATCGAAAGATGGTCGAGACCAACCACAGTAACTGAGATCCGAAGTTTTCTTGGTTTGGCTGGATATTATCGACGTTTTGTAAAAGATTTTTCACGATTATCTAATCCACTCACCAAGTTGACTCGGAAAGGAGTTAAGTTTGTCTGGACAGAGGAATGTGAAGAGAATTTCAAGGAGTTGAAAAGAAGGTTATCCAGTGCACCTGTGCTCACACTGCCTTGTAGTGGAGAAAGGTTTGTGATCTACAGTGATGCATCCAAGAAGGGATTGGGGTGTGTTCTTATGCAAAATGATATGGTGATAGCTTATGCCTCACGACAGTTGAAAATCCATGAGCAAAATTACCCAACACATGATTTGGAGTTGGCTGCGGTAATCTTTGCATTAAAGATTTGGAGGCATTACCTTTATGGTGAAAGGTGTGATATTTATACTGATCATAAAAGTTTAAAGTATATTTTCACACAAAAGGAGTTGAATATGCGTCAAAGAAGATGGTTGGAGCTGATTAAGGATTATGACTGCTCAATCCATTACCACCCTGGGAAAGCAAACATGGTGGCAGATGCATTAAGTCGACAAGACCATGCTAGTTTATCCATGATGAGGATCACAAAAGATCCAATATTTATGGATTTACAAAGGATGGATCTTGGAATTATAATGGAAGGGGAAAAATCTTATCTTTCTCAAATGAATGTTCAACCATCTATACATGTGAAGATTAAAGAGGCACAGAAAGAAGATGTCGAGTTACAAAAGAAGGTGAGAAATGTTCCTGAATTCAACCTTGATTGTGATGGGATAATAAAATTCAGGAATCGGGTTTGTGTTCCTCCCATCCCCGAATTAAAGAAGGAGCTGCTGGATGAGGCTCATAGTTCATCATTCTCTATTCATCCTGGAAGCAAGAAGATGTATAGGGACCTGAAAGAATACTTCTGGTGGGATGGCATGAAAAGAGATGTTGCTGAATATGTCTCTCGATGCTTGGTTTGTCAACAAGTTAAAGCTGAGAGACAGAAGTCTAAGGGGATGTTACAACCATTACCCATACCCGAATGGAAATGGGAAAACATCACTATGGACTTTGTCACAGGACTTCCTAAAACATCCAAAGGCAATAATGCTATCTGGGTCATAGTTGATCGTCTTACAAAGTCTGCACACTTCATTCCTATTAGAGAGGATTTCTCTCTAGATCAGCTTGCCAGGATATATGTAAAGGAAGTGGTAAGATTGCATGGAGTACCACTTTCTATTATATCTGATCGAGATCCGAGATTTACCTCGAAGTTCTGGCGAAGTCTTCAGCATACTCTGGATACAGAGTTGAGTTTCAGCACTGCTTATCATCCCCAGACAGATGGTCAGTCTGAGAGAACAATTCAAACCCTAGAAGATATGTTGAGAGCTTGCTCTATGGATTTCAAAGGAGGTTGGGATCAACACCTACCTTTGGTGGAATTTTCTTATAATAATAGCTTTCACTCCAGTATTCAAATGGCTCCTTATGAAGCTCTCTATGGAAAGAAATGCAGGACTCCAACTTGCTGGGATGAAGTTGGGGAAAGAAAGCTATTAGGACCTGATCTCGTTGATGAAATGGCAGAAAAGGTCAGATCTATTCAACAACACATAAGAGCAGCTCAGAGTCGACAGAAAAGCTATGCCGACAACCGAAGAAAAGACCTAGAGTTTGAAGTGGGTGATAAAGTGTTCTTACGAATATCTCCCTGGAAGAGGGTTATGAGATTTGGAAAGAAGGGGAAGTTGAGCCCTAGATATATCGGTCCTTTCGAAATATTGGATCGTGTTGGGAAGGTAGCTTACCGATTGGCGCTTCCACCGAATCTCTCTCAAGTTCACGATGTGTTCCATGTATCTCTCCTGAGAAAGTACATACCAGATCCTTCACATGTACTCAGCTCAGAAGTTGTACCGCTGGAGCAAGATCTTTCTTATGAAGAACAGCCGATAGAGATTCTGGATCGTAGCGAAAAAGTCCTACGAAACAAGACCACTCGCTTGGTGAAAGTTTTATGGAGAAACCACCAACTTGAAGAAGCTACATGGGAGCTTGAGGATATGATGAGGGAGAAGTATCCTCATCTGTTTGTTGCAAAGTGACGAATTTCGAGGGCGAAATTCTTTTTAAGGGGGGTAGAATGTAACACCCGAGACTTTTATGTTATATAAATCATCAAAGGAATCTTTTTCTATACAACACTTGCTTGGCTTGCTTTACACGCAATCGCGACCTTCCTCGATAGCTGGCGTCGTACGCAATACCGAGTTTCACTAAACAACATTATGCTATTAAAACTAGCCGTTATGAATAGTAATAACCACTTTTTGGAATTTTATAAATTTTATTTTTCAAAATGGACTTCATTTTTGGACTCAGAATATCGAAATTAGCCTAGGGTGAAATTTTGGTATTTTTCTGAAAACTTTCAATTTTTGATGAATAGTGAAACCACTAAGTGGTAGGTTAAAAACTGAATTTTTGCATAAAACTTAATTTTACCGCTTCTGTGATTGGAATTTCGAAAATCCGAGAGACACGGTTAATATCAAGGACTAAAATGTGGTTCAATGAGATGAAAATAATTTTTTGGTGAATAGTAACTTTTTACTTTTTTTACCGCGGTTAATAGTAAATAGGGTAACTAAGGGTAAATATGATATTAATATTACCCTAACACATGTCCTAATTCTATTGGACAAGTGTAATTCGACCAAAAACAAACTTAGGAATAAAATATGACCATTTAGGCCCACTTGGATTAGATTAGGACATTTATTATTAATTTATTTAAAGAAGGGTTAAAATAGTTAAAATCAAAGTTTAATAAGTAAATCATTTTTAATATGGGGTTATACATAAGATATATTCGATTGTAAATATTCATTAGAAAGCTAAAAATATTTCCTACATGATGGTATTTTATTTGTAATTTTTAGACATTAAATAATTTAATTTATTTATGACATAATGATGATGCAGTAATTATCTTATTAATGAAATATTGACATAATTGATGTTATAAACACCAAAATAAATGTAATTTGAGACTTTTTATGAATTCCACTAATTTTATAGGTTACTATGATATATTAGTGTTGATTTAATCAACTTGGTTCGAACATATAATTCTGTTATGACTTTCAAACAAATCATATATCAAATAGTGTCAAAATTGACACAAAATAGTTTTTAAATCAAATATTATATTATTAATTGTTATTTTATTCCTAAAAATCTAAGGTTCGGCCAAATGACTTAGATAAGGATATATATATTAATAATAAACAATTTGGGGTTCGTTTGTCATGTTATAGTAAGTGTATTAACCATATAGTGAAGGAAAACAAAAAGACACGGTAAAAGTTAAAATAATTAACTTAGAGTTAAATCTAATTGATAAGGTTAAAATAATACCCTAAACTTGTCTAAATCCTATTGGTTGATAGGATTTCGACCCATCCCCACTTTATCTTCGAAATAAGACCCTTTGGAACCATTATAAACCGATTTTGACTTTAATATAAAATAATATTTTGAGATATTCCTAAGGTGCCCCTCTCCTCCCTTATAAAAGGGCACCTCCTCCCCCTCCTCCTCACACCAAATTGAGCACTCAAGCTCGGCCAAACCCTGCCATTTTCTCCTCTCCACTTCCCTAGAATAATCCTAGAGGTCCTGGTCTTCTCCAAAGACCAATCTTAGTTCCTTAAGTGGAGGATTCAAAGAAGCGTTCCAAAGAAGAGGTAATATCCATTACCGATCTTTTCAATTTCTTTCTTCTTCAACTTCTTCTTCTTTAGTTGTTTCATGATAAAGTAATAACATAAGTATTACTTACATACTGATATGTTATTATAAATATGAAACAACCCTAATTCACCTTCTATCCATCCTACGGAAAAATGAAATCACCACGCGTGCGTACGTACGGAATACCGTCTCCACGCCGTGGTGTAATCTATTTTCCACCATCACCTTACAAGGATGGGTATAATGGTGTAATGAGTAACTACATATGATTATTATGAAGTAATATTGATACTTAAATAATATATATATACTCCAATACAATTCCACGATCATAGGAACGATATCATCACTCGTGCGTACGTACGGAATACCGTCTCCACGATGTGATGCGACTCGTTCTACATGATCTTCATTTCATAATGATTATATAAATGAATTGAATGAATGAATATGGTATATAATACACTAATACCATTCTGGAAATGAATTATCTATAACCTAAAGATAAGAATAAGAATTTATTCGACAAAACACGCATAAGAACAAAAAGTTATAAAGACCCGAGTAACAAGTAACAATGAAATATTACTAACAAGAAGCTAATAATATGACCATATATGATATCATATAAATATGTATGATTCTGGAATAAGTCAATAACATTATTTAAAACATTATACAGGAGCTTCGGACACGTACAAAGCTAATCAGACCTAAGGTAAGGGAAAATATCACAATCTCATTTTTATCCGAGATTGTTTATTCGTAAGTATTTACTGGGGTGTATTTTATCATCCACATCCATGTTCCCTCAATATGAAATATTGTTTCCATCCACTTGCAATAGTTTAAATCCAATTTTACCCTTAGGTGAGTTTTTAGTAAAGAATATGAAAGGAATCTTTTGTCGTTTTTCCGTACGAGGTACTTTTTGACTTTTCCGACAAAAGTACGAAGAATGTTTTTTTTAACTTATACGGCATGAATGGATTTTTAAAACATTGTTTCCAAGAAGCTTCCTTTACAAGTTTTCAAGTTTATTTTTAATCAACTTCTTTTATTTTAAAGTTGTATGACATGTTATGAAAGGAAAAATGTTTTTGAAGAAGAAAGGATATTTTCCTCAAGAATGGAGTTCAAGTGATTTTCAAAATTATTTTCCATCTAAGATAATAAAGGGTTCTGTTTTTATCCCTATTATTACATTGATTTGATCATGTTGTGATGGAATTATTTTTATGAATTCCTTTATCTTATATGAATTGATTTATGATGTCATGATGTTTCAAGAATCCCATTTTTGTTTCCTGTGTTATGCGATGATGTATGTTTTATGATTATGTGGCACACATAAGAAAGGATTCATTATAAGATGGGTGGGACCTATATCTCCCTCCAATGCATTGGGTAAAGATTTTATATCTCATGAGATAGACATGGCTGGAACGGAAGGTTATTTCGGTTCAGTGATACAGGACTGAAACGAGGAGTGAACTCGGTTCAGAAAGGGACTTTGTCCACTAAGATAGTCTTGGCGATGAGTCATGACTAACAAGAAATGATTTTCCATGATTATGTGTGCATGCCACAAAGTTTCAAGTTTTATGTTATGATTATGGGGATCTCATTTTCACTTCTATGATTTATTCCATGATAAGATATTATGATCTCTTTTGCAGGTTTTGATTTTCAAAAAGACATGATATGATTTTTATTTCCTTTATTTGCCCTTGCTGAGCATTTGAGCTCACCCTTTTATGTTTTATTTTCCCCAGGTCAGGAAGATGGATATTAAGTAGAATATGCTAAAAGGGACCTTAGATATGATGAAATAAAAGGGAGACACTGTAGAAGATTTATGAACCAGTTGTTTATGTTTCCCAGTTTCTAAAGACACTATACCTATACGGTCCTTTGTGGTTTTGTCATATGTTGTAATAAGTGTGCTTCAATTTTGAAGTATTAACAATGTATGTAATGTATGGGTCGTTATAATGGCCGAGAAAAAGGCTTTGGAAGTGTGGGTAAGGTGGCAGAGGTGGGGGCCTTTTATAAGAGGAGAGGAGGGGCACTCTTGGAAAGGTATAAAATGATACTTTATTATAAAATGATTTTCGGATTTAAAAGGTCCCAAAATTATATATTTCTAGGATAAGGTGATAATAGTTCTAAATCCACCCATCCAATAGGTTTTTGAAATGTGTAGGTCTTAGATTTTACATTATCTTTTCATTTTATTTAAATCGTTAAATAATGAGGTCATCACTGCATCATCATGATGTCATAAATAATTTAATTTATTCAATGTCTAAAAATGATAAAAAATATATCATGATGTAGGAAATATTTTTAGATTTCTAATTAATATTTATAGTCAAAAATATGACTTTTATAACCCCATTTTAAAATTGGTTTAGTAAAACATCTCATGTTTGTGACATTTTTACTTTAACATTAAATAAAAAGATATTAATGTCATTTTCCTTCCAAAGTGGCTCCATAGGGTCCCCAAGTTGACCCATGGATTTTATTGGTCTGCCATGACACATCCAATAAGGGTAGGACATGTGTCAATTTCATTTCATATTATTAAAACATTATTCTTACCTTAAATTACACTAATTACCTCTAATCGCGATTAAAAATTTAAAAGTTACTATTCACCAAAAAAATATTTTAATCCCATTGAACCACATTTTACTTATTAATGACAACCATGTATGTCAGATTTTTGAAATTCAAAACACAGAGGGGGTAAAATTTCATTTAAACGAAAAATTAGTTTTTTAAGTACCACTTAGTGGTTTCACTAGTCATCAAAAATTGATGTTTTTCTAAAAAATACCGAAACTTCACCCTAAGAAATATTTGATATTCCAAATTCAAAAATGATGTCTATTTTAAAAAATTCAAAACATATAAGTTACATTAATTAATTTAATAATTAATTTCCACTGTCTGAGCAAATAGCGTGTTTTTATGAAACAATAAGTATCAAAAGATTGACACTAGTTTATGTCCAATTTCAAAGTTAAATTAATTCCAACTACCAATATTGGATTAAATGGTAAAAATATATTCTAATTGAACTTTAAAACCAATTCAAAAGATAATCTAACCATATAAATAAATTAGATGAAAAAGCAATTTTGATGTAAAATGCAGTATTTTTCACTATTCATTAAAAAATGAACATTGTCAGAAAAATACCAAAAAATTATCCAATGAAAATTTTAGTGTCCCAATCATAAATAATAAGTTCATTTTGACAAATAGATCTTATAAAATTGTCAAAAGTTTGATTTAAAAATGGTTTTCCATCAAAAGGCAGTAAAACAATCTTTTAAAAATATTAGTGTATTCCATGCTTAAGATTTGATTTATTCTCATTTTAAGCCTCTAAAACACTATATAATTCATTAGTAGACATAGATAAAAATATCTATTATTCATTACTTACTTGGGATGTTACAGTTAGCATCTGTGACTCTCTGTGTTGGTGAGTCCTCTTTATCTGTATCGATGACTCTGGGTATCTGTGAGTTGTTTATGCTATCGATCTGTCTGGGAATTGGTGAGTCGTCATCAGTGACTCATTTTAAACTATTAGTGTGTCACACATCGATGACATGTCCATCGATAAGTAGCCCATCGGTGAATCATTCATCAGTGTGTCTCTCTTTGGTAAGTCCTCCAATCAGTGAGTTGCTTGAACTATCAGTGTGACTGATCATCAGTGACTTGTCCATCAGTGTGTCGTTTGTTCTATCAGTGAGTCCTGCATTGGTGTCTTCTTCGATCGGTGACTTCCTCGATCAGTTACTCTTCGATCAGTGAGTTCTTTGATTAGTGAGTCCTCATCAGTGAGTCAGCCAATAGTTACTCCTTTGAACTATCGGTGTCAGGGACTCTGAAAGACTTACGAAGTGTCTGTCTTATACAGAACAATACCAGATTAAGTAAAATTCATAATATTATATAAATATACACTTGTAAATATATTTAAACATAAATATACATAATAATATATTGACTTATTGAAATGTACTATATAATGTGACATAATCAATTTAGTAACTTGACTTAGCATACCAACAGTTAGAGTGATTTGTATTAAAGGTGAGATATATACATAAATTCTGTTGAGTACATGATATTTTTCCTATGCCAGAATTACTCCTCCTGAGATTAAGATATTATGCCATCCCATCCATAAAATTATCCTAATTTAAGTGTCAATGAATTACATTTTATTCCATCCCATCCATATATTTCTCTCCCTATTAGGATTAGCAAAAAGGTTAAAATAAAGAGAAAGAATAAAGAGAAATAACACAAAGAAAATTGGAAACACGGTGAAGGAAAAAATTGATATTCATGAAGGCTAAAAAAGTACAATAATCAAAAGAAAAGTACAAAGAACAATTCCCTATAAAATAAATAATTTAGAGCTAAGAATTTGGATTATGAGGTGCTTTCCTTTTGTCTGAAAGGTCAACTAGAGGTGCAAGAGGTGGTGTTGTGGTTTTAGGAAGTGCTGGTTGAATGACAACACCGGGTAAGGAAACACCTGTAAGAACATTTTCTACAAGGACGTATCTTCTCTCTGATAGAATACGACCCTGAGGATGATCCTTGACCACTAGCCATATCTGAGATAAGGTTTGAGAGACTATCATCTGAGCAGGAGGCAGAGAACTAGTTCCAATTGAAGCAGCAGTTGGGACCACTATTGCCTCAGCTTGTACATGAAAGTAGGGCTTCAAAATCTTGATGAATCCATTGACGATTTCACCCTCATACTGCATTGATTTCTCAAAATCATCCTTATTATCCATGAATTTATCCAAGAGAGGAGTAAATTTCTTCAACTGACCCACTTTCCTTTTGAAATATTCTATCACTAGAGGGATCTTGATATTTTCATCCAAATACTTGAAGTTGTTGATCAAATCATACTTGGTATAGATTTTAGAGAAATACTAGTCCAATTTTTCTCTAATTTTCTTTTGAACAGCAGAGGATTCATTGGTGCACTGTCTTACCATATTTTAAACAAGATCAGTGTTTTTTTGAACCTTAGTAAGAGTCTCCTTGTCATAATCACTCTAAATACCTTTGAGCTCTTCCCTTACCACAATCATAAGGGACTCCATATCAGCAACATGATCTCAGGTACGTTTAGAACTAGAGGCACTAGTAGTTATCTTTCTAAGATCCTCCTTTAATCTTCTCAAATATACACTCAGTAGATGTGTAACCAAGTTCCTAATAACCTATCTAACGCAACCAATTGTGGTCTTGAAATCAGTTGTTAGATATTCCAACTCATTGCTCGTCCTCTCTACTTCTTCTCTCAGTAGTGTATTGTGTCTAATGATGGTCTCAGCTATAGTGATTATATTAGGCTGAATCTCATAAATCATTATCCTTGCAATTCTAGCAGCACCATCTTATGAAATAGTCTATGGAAATAGAGCGCTCAGTTATGGTGCCGATAAGAAATCTTACTAAATCACATATATCAATCTTGAACTATTCTAAATCAGCATTGGTGACATAGTCACAAGGCACTTGATGTTCAATAGGCTCACCAGTAGGTAATTCTAGTGAAGCAGGAGTAATTGGTTCCACTCTAACTTGTGCTTGTGGAGTAGGAGGAGGAGGAGGAGGAGGCAGCATCTCCTCATCTTAGTCATAGTCCAACCCAAATAGAATGAAACATGGGTCTTTATTCCACTCACGAGTACATGTCTAGTCTCTTGGCTCCACTGTATCAATCTGAACTCTTATTCCCTAAGGATTAGGTACAATCTCAGCTTCATCATATTATTATTCTTGTAATCTATCCAAAACAACATTTCTAAGCACTGGTACCACGCGAACTTGAGGTTCTACTTGAACTCCAGCCACTCCTGCTACTCCAGGTTATTCCTCAATTGGAGGCATAGGTGCAACATGATCCTCAACCTCTTCCTCTTGACCTCCAACCATAATGTAATTAATCTCCTGAATTATGCCTTAATCTTCAACATTAGGGTGGTAAAGTCTATCATCTCTTCCAATATCTTCATCAGCATGATCATCAGCCTCCTATCCAACAGGATCGACATCACCTTACCCATCAACCTATGCATCTACTCCATGCATCAATTTATCACTTGACCTAGCTCCATCTTGTATATATTTTAAGGAATCACTAACATGCTAATCATTATCCTCCTACTACTCCTCATCATCCTCATCATCATCACCATCTATTTTTCTTATATATCCTTCCACTTCATAGAATTCAGTCTCTTCCCCTTCTTCATCACCTAATAAAGGCTCTTGAGAGGGTAATTTCAATGGTGGACTGGCAGGTCCATAAGACATATCCTTTGGGATCTTATCTATATTTGGGTCACTCCTATCATCTATAGGATACCCTTATTCCCTTTGCAGCTCAGCCTAAACCTATTCCTCATCAGAATAAACAGCCTCTTCATCCAGTTTAAGACCTGGATCAGCTTGATCCTTTGGTTTAGTAATATGGTCAATAGTATTGTAATCCTCATAGAGATTTTATTCATATGCTACCCAAAATCTATTCCATGGATTCCAAAATATCTTCATCCTCTTGAAAGTTTCCTTGTGTAGGAATAATCCACTAAAAGATGTGATAACTTCATCTCCATCTTCTATACATCCCAGCTTTTTCAGCATCGCATAAATCATCTTAGGATAGTACAAAAAAGTTTCCTTTATGGATGGCTTGATCATATCAGAGATATGTACCATAAGGTACCTTCATAAGTTCACCTTTACTTTATTCTTCAATAGATAAATCACGAATACATCCTGATACTTCACAGCTGCAAAATCTCCCTTCCTTGGGAAGATTTGATGTTGAATGAACTTAAAAAGAAATCTTTCTTCTTCATCTAACTATGTGGAAGTAGCTCTCCTAGACTATTCATTCCTAGTTAACTCCTTTAAATCATTTTAATAAGAAAATAAGTCTGAGGTTGGAGGAATATTTCCCTGATAATCAGCATACATTCCCTTATGTGGAATTTCTAAACACTCAACCCATTCTTTTGAAGAAAATAAGATCTCTTTTCCCTTTAATATTGATTTCATATTAGCCTCCTTGGATTCTTCCAAGGATACCTTCAAGTTAAGGTAGAAATCATGTACCAGCTGAGGATAAAAGTATCTCTCATTATTTGTGAACTAACTAATCCATCCTTGAGACTCTAGTACTTTCAGGAAAAGTGACCTGCTCGATAACAACCACTCAATAGACACTTCCTTATTAGCAGTCACTACACGGATTCCCAAACCTGGATTCCCAGAGCTTGAGACACTACTAGATTTACCTTTATGATGCTTAGCTAATAGTGATTCACCCATCCCTTCCATCACACGATTGGTTCTCGCTATTCTGAAGGTTCAGATTCGAAGGAGGGAGTCAAAAGGTCAACGGTAAAGAGGTAGAATGAGGGAGGTAAAAGGTAGAAGTGTGGATCAAAGTGATTTTATCATTTAGGGATTGTACTTAGTAAAATAGAAAATAGAGTAATGGTAAAAAGGAAAATAGAACTGTATCGATTTACTTAAAATAACACAGAAAAATAAATTTACTAAAAGACCCTATCACTATTGAATTTAGTCAATCAATATCGGTCTCACCTGATTGGATTCATAAGACTAGTTTCACGCAAATGGTATAACTAAAACATTTTCACTTGATTAGTTTCACTGGTCAGTTTAAAACAATCAGTTTCATAGATCGGTTTTACCTGAACGGTTTGACAGATCAGTTTCACCTGATCAGTTTGATAGTGACCAGTGTCACAAACAAACAGAATTTTCATAAGGGGATAAGGTTGGATAGTATTTATAGATTTATCATTCCTAGTTCATGTTTGATGTAGCTCAATATCTCATAGTTTAAGGGTTTGGTAAATATCCCAACAAGTTTATTCTTAGTCCCAATAAACTCAAGAGTTATATCACCATTTTGATAATGGTATCTCAAAAAGTGATGTCTTACATCAATATGTCTTGTTCTACAATGATAATTTGGATTTTTAGAAATTTTAATAGCACTTGTATTGTCAAAATTTTTGGGGATATGTTTGAATTGAAATCCATAGTCTAATAAAGTGTGTTTCATCTACAAAATTTGTGCACAACAACTACCTGCTGTAATGTACTCTACTTCAGAAGTTGATAATTCAACTGAGTTTTACTTTTTACTAAACCATGATATTAAAGAATTTCCCAAAAATTGACACGTTATAGAGGTGATATTTCTATATAACTTACATCCACCAAAATTAGTATCATAATAACTAACCAAACAAAATGTTGTACTCTTGGGTAGAACAATCCTAAATTAGTTTTATATTTGAGGTATTTGAAAACCTTTTTAACTGAATTTAAATGTGACTCTTTTGGGTTTTCTTGAAATCTTGCACACATACACACACTAAACATGATTTTTGGCCTACTTGCAGTTAAGTATAGTAAACTCCCAATCATTCCTCTATAAGCAGTTTGATCAATAGATTTTCTATTTTTATCAAGATCTAACTTACATGTAGAAGTCATAGGTGTTTCACTACACTTAATTTTATCAGAGCCATATATTTTCAAAAGATATTTAGTATAATTAATTTGATTTATAATAATACCTTATTTATTTTGAAATATTTTAAATCCAAGAAAATATTTAAGTTCACCCATCAAGCACATTTCAAATTCACTTTGTATAATTTTTGAAAAATCATTACATAAATAATTTTTAGAAGATCCAAAAAATAATATCATCTACATATATTTGAGATATTAAAACATATTTAGAAATTATTTTTATAAATAAAGTAGGATCTAAAACACCTTTTATAAAACCTTTAGAAATTAGAAAGTTACATAGCCCTTCATACCAAGCTCTTGGAGCTTGCTTCAAACCATATAAAGATTTAAATAATTTGAAAAATTGATTTGGAAAATGTGGATTTGTAAAACCCAGGGGCTGTTCAATAAAAACATCCTCAATTATATAACCATTTAAGAATGCAATTTTGACATCATTTTGATAATGTTTGAAATATAAGTGTTTTGCATAGGCATGTAAGATTCTAATGGATTATATCCTAGATACCGGTGCAAAGGTCTCTTTATAATCAATTCATTATTCTTGATTATAGCCTTGTGCAACCAACCTAGATTTTTTCTAATTATATTTCTAGCTTTATCTACTTTATTTTCAAAAACTTATTTAGTTCCTATGGTCAAAGTGTCTTTTGGTCTATCAACAAGCTTCCAGTCTTTATTTCTCTCAAACTGATTAAGGTCTTCTTATATAGTCATCACTCAAAATTCATCATTGATTGCATCATTTATATTTTTAGGTTCAATTTGCGATAAGAATGCTTGATGTTCAACTTGATTTCTTAACTAAGATCTAATTTGTGTTCCTCTATCTAAATATACAACTATAGCATCTAAGAGATGGGTTTTAAGGGTCCTAGTTGGTCTGGTACAAGTAGGGATAGTTATTTCAGGTTCACCATTTGGTTTTGGTTCATTATTACTAGATTCTGGAGAATTTACAGAACTAGAAGTTTTCAAATATTCCTTTACAAGATGATTTAAGGTTTTTTCATTAATGTCTAGATTGGATATATCCTCTTCAAGATTCCCTAGTGAGGTCTTAGGCTCATGTGGATATGTTTCATCAAACTTGATATGTATAGATTCTTACACACATTTTGTTTTCTTATTAAAGACTATATAGGCTTTTCTTGATGTAACATATCCAATGAATATTCCATCATCACTTTTAGAGACAAATTTATCTAGATTGTATTTAGTGTTCAGTATATAAACTTTTCATCCAAACACTCTAAAATAATTCACCTTGGGTTTTCTACTATTCCACAACTCATAAAGAGTTTTCTTAAGGATAGGTCTGATTAAAAATCTGTTTATTATGTAATAAGATGCATTAACAGCTTCAGACCAGAAATAATGTGGTAGGACAGTTTCATTAATCATAGTTCACGTTATCTCTTGTAAGGTTATATTTATTATTTATACTACACCATTCTGTTGAGGTGTCCTAGGGGTAGAAAATTTGTGACTATATCCATTTTGAGAGAAAAAAGATTCAAAGTCTTGATTTTCAGACTCACGACCATGGTCACTTCTTAGAGATTTAATTTTAACTCCACTAAGATTTTCTACAGTCCTAGAATACTTGGTAAAATGAGAGTAAGCTTCAATTTTGTGAGCTAAGAAAAAGGTCTAAGTATACCTAGAAAAATCATCTATAAGAACATAAACATAGTGCTTCTCGCTGAGACATAAAAATCTATATGGTCTAAATAAGTCCAGGTAAACCAACTCAAGAGGTTGAGAATTAATAACTTCTTTCTTTGGTTTGAAAGAGATTTTATGATGCTTTTCTTTTTGATAAGGATTATACACTCTATTGTCTGGAAACTCTAGTTTGGGTAAGTCTTTAACTAAACCATTTCTAGTCAATTTCTTAAGGGAGTTTACATTAAAATGTTCTAGTCTTCTGTTTCAAATCCAAGACTCTTTGTGAAAGGCACTTAGACAAGAAACATTCTGTGATTCTAGTGTGTCTAAGTTGACAACATATAAATTATCATTTCTAAGAGAAATAAATTCTAAGTTATTATTGGCATAAAAAACATGGAATGAATTATTTTTGAATTTAATATTAAATCCATCATCACATATTTGGGATATTATAAGAAAGTTATACTTTAATCCATTAACATAAAGTACTTTGGAAATTGAAATAGAGTTAGGGTTACCAATCTGGCCTAAGACGATGATTTTTCCTTTACCATTGTCACCAAAAGTGACATGTACTCCATCAATTTTGATGAGATTGTTGAAGATTGAGTAGTATACTATCATGTATCTTGAATAGACCTTGTCAAAGTACAAAATATTTCTACAGGAACTATTTAGGTAGTTTACCTACAAAACAATTCATCCAAGAAAATATTTTGGTACCCATATTTGTCTGGGCCCAAAAACATTAGTAATAAAAGATTTAGAAACCAACACTTGTATTATGGGTTTCCTATATGTTTATTGTAAAGTATTTGAAAAATAAACTTTGGTCTAGAAAAAACTAGATGCAGTAAAAGATTTTCTAGAACTGGAACTGGAACTTGAAGTAAAATTCTGGTTTTTGAATAAAGAAGCATATTTTCCAGATTTTGGTATACAATGTGTTTTTGATAAATTCCTCTATCCTGGATGATATCCTATTCTAGAAGTGTACTTAGGAGCTATATGTTTACCAAGAAATTGAGTAAGTGTATTTTTACCATTGGTAAAATTTTCTAAATATTTATTCAATTTCTGATTAGACATTTTTAACTCATTGTTTTCCTTGAGCAGTTAAGAATTATTTTTCTTTTCATTAGTAAGTTCATATTTGATAGGTACAGTAAGAGCATGATTTTTCTTTAAAGATTTATATTTATCTTTTAGTTAATTTCATGTTTCTTCCATCATATTACAATACTCAAATAGTTCATCACTTGTCATATTTTCAGACTCACTTTCATTTTCAGAATAATAATAATTTTGTGAAGGAGAGTCTAAAGTTACCTACAATGTGTTTGTTATAAAACACATATTTTCCACATCTTCCTTTTCATCCTGAGAAGAAGAAGATTCACTGGAGCTTTCCTCAAATGATCTCCAAGTGTCCTTCATGGCTTTCTTATATTTCTTATCCTTATTATCATACATTTTTTGGTATTTCAACTTTGGATAGTCAGCTTTAGCATGTCCTCTCATCTTGTATTCATAGAAAACAATCTCTTATAATTTTTTATTTCTCTTCCAATCCTTTTTTCCAATTTCCATTCTTGTCATACTTCCCTTTATAATTATTATTTTTGAAAAAACTTATTTTTCCTATAAAATTTCTTGAATCTTATGGCTAGCTGGGCCATTTCCTCATTACTGTCTGAAGCTGATTCTTCACTAATTGTACTATCAACAACAATTTGGACTTTCTCTTCATCTTTACTCTTAGAATTGGTAGTTTTGAAGGATACAAATTTTATTTTTGGTTCATCCTCTTCTTGACTTACTTTGAGTTCCTCTTCACACAACATTAATTTTACAATCAACTCCTTCACTAGAATCTTATCAATGTCTTATGATTCTCTAATGAACATTGATGTCCCTAAACATCTCTCTGGTAAGCATCACAAAATCCTTAGGATCTGTTCCTTTTTTGTGATATATCTTCCTAAATAAATCATGGTATTCACAATTTCATTGAACCTACGATACATATCAGAAATAGATTCATGATTCATGATTCTATTATTTTCATATTTAATAGTATAATTATTTAGTCTCATCTCTTTTACATTAGATTTTATCTCATGAGAAACAATGTGTCCCAAATATCATGGGTAGTTTTACAAGAAGAAATGCAATTAAACTCTTCATCTCCTAGTACAAAGTTTGGAGCATTCATTGCTTTGCAGTTATTATTATAGGAAATCTTGGTAGGTTCATCCCAAGTATTTTTATCATTTTCAGGGATTTCATATTTACTTTCAATAGCAGTCCGAATTTTAAGTCCCATGCTTTCTAGATGTATTTTCATATAAAGATTCCACTTATCATAGTTTGTTCCATTAAAAATGGTAGTCTATTTGTAGAAGCTCCTTCTAGTCTATTGTCTATAATATAAATTGTGAAAATATTTCAAAGAGATAAAAATTTAGAAATAATAGAAATTTCAAGATCTTTGAAAAACATATATAATCATAGTTGAAAAAGATTTGAAAAATCTTTATAAACTGAAAAATTCCATACCATTTATACCAAATGTTGGTCAGAGTAGATTACTCAAGAGGGGGGGTGAATTGAGTATCTATAAAAATTTCAGTTAAAAATTGGATCTTTGAAAATTTCCCCTAATTAAAAATATAACACAAGTCAGTTTTTCGTGAATTTATAAGAGTCATGAATGTTCAATTAATTTCTCAAAAGATTTATTAGTTCTTAGCTATACTAATCTAGATATTAATATAACTTTTGAAACTAATCTACTCATTCAAAATAATTATAAACACTTGCTAAACTAAATATCAAAGTTCAATTGAGTTTAATGTAAAATTAATAAATAGAGAGTAAAACTAAAAGGCAAAGGCATAGTGGATATAAACAAGAGGTTCAGTCTCAAGTTTAGAATTAGTCCTCTCCACTTGGTGACCACCTTCCACCAAGCTGTTTAAATTAATAAACATGTTCATCCACACCCTGGATAGGGGTACACAATAAAACAAAAGGTTGTCTTGGTCACACTTGACCTATTCCATAGTTATTCATGGGAAAGACAACAAACAGGTCATACTCAACCTCTTCCACTATTCTACCTGGGATAAAAAGGATAAATAGAGAGTGATTTTGATAATATCAAGTATCATTCACTTATTCACATGAGTCAGTGTGTGTGTAACAGACAGAGACACACACTGCTCAAAAAGGTAAATAAAAGAACACAACAGAGCTAGGGATATATAATATGTTATAGAAATCTCTATGTGTTATGCATTGAAGCTCTAGACTCTATTGATGTAGTGGAAATGGAATTTGAGTCCTCTTTTAGAAGTTGGCTCCAAAATAGAGTATCCCTGTCTCTGTAGTCTAGCTTCCAGGTGTGTAAAATGTTCAGCTCCTTTGTTTGAAAGATGTTTAGTGTAGCTCAGTAGGTTTAGCTTTTCTTGTTGATCTCCTCGTATGTTGTTCCTTAGAGTTCTTGGTATTTGGAAGTAATCTTGAGAGTTGAATGGAATTGAAGTTCTTTTATTCTTGTTACTTTCAGTTACGTCCAAATGATCTAGCATGTAATTCTTTTATAAATCGAGGTCCAGTACAGAAAATGATCTCCCAACGTTAATGTACCTCGTAATTTCTATCAAATTCCTTAAATACAACATTAAATAATGTCAAAAACATTATTTTTTCTAAATATCAACATTAGATATAAATTTGAATTAATAAATTAAAAATAGTTTTTATAACTATTGGTGAGTCATAAGTATTGATGATTCATTGTCATCGGTCTGTCATCATCGGTCTATCAACATCAGTGACTCTCTATGTGGGTGAGTCCTCTTCATCTGTATCGATGACTCTAGGAATCAGTGAGTTGTTTATGCTATCGGTCTGTCCGGGCATCAGTGAGTCGTCATTAATGATTCATTTTGAACTATCAGTGTGTCACCCATCGGTGAGTCATCCATCGATAAGTAGCCCATCAGTGACTCTTTCATCAGTGTGTTTCTCATTGGTAAGTCGTCCAATCGGTGAGTCAGTTGAACTGTTGGTGTGACCGATCATCAGTGACTTGTCCATCAGTGTGTCTTTTGTTCTATCAGTGAGTCCTGAATTGGTGTCTTCTTCGATCAGTGACTTCCTCGATCAGAAAATCCTTCGATCAATGAGTTCTTTGATCAGTGAGTCCTAATTAGTGAGTCATCCATCAACGAATCCTTTGAAATATCGGTATCAGGGACTCTGAAAGATTTACGAAGTGTCTGTATTATATAGAACAATACCAGATTAAGTAAAATTCATAATTATATGTAAATATACACTTTTAAATATATTGAAACATAAATATCCATAATAATATATTGACTTATTTAAATTTATTATATAATGTGACATAATCTATTTAGTTACTTGACTTAGCATACCAGTAGTTAGAGCGCTTGGTATCAGAGGTGAGATATATACATAAATTCTGTTGATTACATGCTATTTTTCCTATGCTAGAATTACCCCCCCTGAGATTAAGAGTTTATTCCATACCATCCATAAATTTATCCTAATTTAAGTGTCTATGAATTCCATTTTATTCCATCCCATCCATATATTTCTCCCCCTTTTAGGATTAACAAAAAGGATAAAATAAATAGAAAGAATAAAGAGAAATAACACAAAAAAAGTGGAAACACAGTGAAGGATAAAATTGATATTCATGAAGGCTCAAAAAGTAAAATCATCAAAAGAAAAGTAAAAAGTAAAATTCCCTATCAAATAAACAATCCATAGATATGGTTTTGGATTTTGAGGTGTTTTTCCTTTTTCTGAAGGGTCAACTAGAGGTTAAATAGGTGGTGTTGTGGTTTTAGGAAGTGTTTTTCAAATGACAACACCAGGTAAGGAAAAAACTATAAGAACATTTGCTGTAAGGATGTGTATTCTCTCTGACAGAATATGACTCTAAGGTTGATTCTTGACCACTAGACATATTTGAGATAATTCTTGAGAGACTATCATCTAAGGAGGAGGTAGAGAACTAGTTCCAATTAAAGCAGCAACTGGGACCACTATTGCCTCAGCTTGTATATGAAAGTAGGGCTTCAAATAATAATGAAGCCATTGATGATTTCACCCCCATACTGCATTTCTTTCCCAAAATCATCCTTATTCTCCATGAATTTATCCAAGAGAGGAGTAAATTCCTTAAACTAACCCACTTTCCTTTTGAAATATTCTGTCACTAGAGGGATCTTGAGATTTTCATCCAAATACTTGAAGTTGTTGATCAGATTATACTTGGTATAGATTTTGGAGAAATAATTTTCCACTTTTTCTATAATTTCTTTCTGAGAAGAAGAGGCTTCATTGGTGCACTATCTTACCATATTTTAAACAAGATCAGTGTTTCTATGAACCTTGGTATGAGTCTCCTTGTCATAATCACTCTGAATACCTTTGAGCTCTTACCTTACTACAGTCCCGAGGGACTCCATATCAGCAGCAGTAGCTCTGGTACCTTTAGAAATAGAGGCACTAGTAGTCATATTTCCCAGATCCTCCTTTAATTTATTCAAATCTACACTCAGTAGATGTGTAACTAGGTTTATAAGAACCTCTATAACACCACCAAGTGTGGTATTGAAATCAGTTTTTAGAGATTCCAACTCATTGTTCATCTTCTTTACTTCTTCTCTTAGCAGTGTATTGTGTCTAATGATGATCTCTACTATAGTTATTATATTAGGATGAATCTCCTAAATCACTATCCTTGAAATTATAGAAGCATCAGCTTTTGAAATATTCATGCAAGTAGAGGGCTTAGTTATGGTGCCAATAATAGATCTTACTAACTCACATATATCAACCTTGAACTATTCTAAATCAGCATTGGTGACATAGTCACTAGGCACTTGCTATTCAATAGGATCATCTACAGGTAAGACTGGTGAAGTAGGAGCAATAATTTCTACTCTAGATTGTGCTTATAGAGTAGGAGGAGGAGGAGGAGGCACCATATCCTCATATGAGTCACAGTCCAACCCAAATAGAATGAAACATGGATCTATATTCCACTTACGAGTACATATCTAGTCTCTTGGATCCACTGTATCAATCCAAACTCTTCTTCTCTGAGGCTCAAGTACAATCTCAGCTTCATCATATTCTTCTTCTTGTCCTCTAGAAAAAACCACATTTCTTTCCACTGGTACCAATTGAACATGAGGTTTTACTTGAACTCCATACACTCCAGTTACTCCAGGTTATTCCTGAATCTGAGGAATATGTGAAACCTGATCCTCAACATCTTCCTCTTGACCTCCAACCATAATTTCATTAATCTCCTGAATTATGCCTTGATCTTCAACATTATGGTGGTCATCTCTTTCATCTCTTCCAATATCTTCATCAGCATGATCATTATCCTCATATCCAACATGATCAGCATCACCCTTCCCATCAACCTCTACATCTAATCCATGCACATATTTATCACTTGAAATGGCTCTATCATGTCTAGCTTTTAAGGAATCACTAACATTCTCATCATTATCCTTCTACTCATCATCATCATCCTCATCATCTTCACCATCAGTTTTTATTACATATCCTTCCACTCCAGAGACTTCAGTATCTTTCTCTTCTTCATCACTTAATAAAGGCTCTTGAGAGGGTAATTCCAATGGTGGACTAGTAGGTCCATAATACATATCCTTTAGGCCCTTAGCTATATACGGGTTACTCTTATCATCTATAGGATTCTCTTATTCCCTTAGCAGCTCAGCCTCAACTTGTTCCTTATCAGAATAAACAACCTCTTCACCCGATTTAAGACCTATATCTGCTTGATCCTTTGGTCTAGTAGGATGGTAAAAAATATTGTAATCCTCATAGAGATTTTATTCATCTTCTACCCAACATCTCTTACATGGATTCCAAAATATCTTCATCCTCATGAAAATTTAATTGTGTAGGAAGAAGCCATTAAAAGCCGTGATCACTTCATCTTCATCCTCTTGAAAATTTCCTTGCACACATACACACACTAAACATGATATCTGGCATACTTGTAGTTAAGTATAGTAAACTCCCAATCATTCCTCTATAAGAAATTTGATCAACATATTTCCCATTTTCATCAAGATCTAACTTACATGTAGAAGTCATAGGTGTTTCACTACACTTAATTCAATCAAAGCCATATATTTTCAAAATATTTTTAGTATAATTACTTTTATTTGTAATAATACCTTCTTTATTTTGAAATATTTTAAATCTAAGAAAATATTTATGTTCACCCATCAAACTCATTTCAAATTGACTTTGCATCATTTTTGAAAAATCATTACATAAAGAATTTTTAAAAGATCCAAAAATAATATCATCTACATATATTTGAGATATTAAAACATATTTAGAAATTATTTTTATAAATAAAGTAGGATATGAAACACCTTTTATAAAACCTTTAGAAATAAGAAAGTTACTTATCCTTTAATACCAAGATCTTGGATCTTGTTTCAAACTATATAAAGATTTAGAAAATTTGAAAAATTAATTTGGAAAATGTGGATTTGTAAAACCTGGGGGTTGTTCAACAAAAAAATCCTCAATTATATAACCATTTAAGAATGCACTTTTGACATCCATTTGATAATTTTTGAAATCTAAGTATGCTGCATAAGAATGTAAGATTATAACGGATTCAAGCCTAGATACCGGTACAAAGGTCTCTTCATAATCAATTAATTCTTCTTGATTATAGCCTTGTGTAACCAACCTAGCTTTTTTTATAATTATATTTCTAGATTTATCTACTTTATTTCTAAAAACTCATTTAGTTCCTATGGTCAAAGTGTCTTTTGGTCTATCAAAAAGCTTCCAAAATTTATTTCTCTCAAACTGACTAAGCTCTTCTTGCATATTCGTCACCCAAAATTCATAATTAATTGTATCATTGATATTTTTAGGTTCGATTTGTGACAATAATTCTCGATGTTCAACCTGATTTCTCAATGAAGATCTAGTTTGTGTTCCTCTATCTAAATCTCCAACTATAGTATCTAAGGGATGGTTTTTAAGGGCCCTATTTGGTTTGGTACAAGTAGGGATAGTTATTTTAAGTTCACCATTTGGTTTTGTTTCATTATGACTAGATTCTGGAGAATTTACAGAACTCTAAGTTTTCACAGATTCCTTTATAGAATGTTTTGAGGGTTTTTCATTAATGTCCAGATTGGATATATCCTCTTCAAGGTTCCCTACTGAGGTCTTAGGTTCATGTGGATATGTTTCATCAAACTTGACATGTATAGATTCTTTCACACATTTTGTTTTCTTATTAAAGACTCTATAGGCTTTGCTTGATGTAGAATATCCAAGGAATATTTCTTCATCACTTTTAGAGACAAATTTATCTAGATTGTATTTAGTGTTCAGTATATAAACTTTACATAAAAACACTCTAAAATAATTCACCTTGGTTTTTCTACTATTCCACAACTCATAAAGATTTTTCTTAAGGATATGCCTGATTAAACCTCTGTTTATTATGTAACAATCTGCATTAACAGCTTTAACCCAGAAATAATGTGGTAGGTCATATGCATTAAGCATAGTTAGGGATATCTCTTGTAAGGTTCTATTTATTATTTCTACTACACCATTCTATTGAGGTTTCCTAAGGGCAGAAAATTTGTGGCTATAGCCATTTTTAGAGCAAAAAGATTCAAAGTCCTGATTTTGAGACTCACGACCACGGTCACTTCTTAGAGATTTAATTTTAACTCCACTAAGATTTTCTACAGTCCTAGAATACTTGGTAAAATGAGAGTAAGCATCACTTTTGTAATCTAAGAAAAAGGTCCATGTATACCTATAAAAATTATCTACAAGAACATAAACATAGTGCTTCCCACTGATACTTGAAACTCTATATGTTCCAAACAAGTCCAGGTAAACCAAATCGAGAGGTTGAGAAGTTGTAACTTCTTTATTTGGTTTGAAAGTGATTTTATGTTGCTTTCCTTTTTTACAAGGATTGCACACTCTATTTTCTAGAAACTCTAGCTTGGGTAGGTCTTTAACTAAACCTTTTATAGTCAATTTCTTAAGGGAGTTTACATTACAATTTCCCAGTCTTCTATTCCAGAGCCAAGAATCTTTGTGAAAGGTACTTAGACAAGAAAAATTTTGTGATGCTAGTGTGTCTAAGTTTACAACATAGACATTATCGTTTCTAAGATCAGTAAATACTAGGTTATTCTTGGCATAAAAAACATCGAATGAATTATTTTTTAATTTAACATTAAATCCATCACCACATAGTAGGGATTGCAAAGAAAGTTATACTTTAATCCATCAACATAAAGTACTTTAGAAATTGAACTAGAGTTAGGGTTACCAATATAGCCTAAGCTGATGATTTTTACTTTACTATTGTCACCAAAAGTGACATGTACTCCATAAATTTTGATGAGATTATTAAAGATTGAGTAGTATCCTATCATGTGTCTTGAACAAAATCTGTCCAAGTAAAAAATATTTCTACAAGAACTATTTAGGTAGTTTACCTAAAAAATAGTTCATCCAAGAAAATATTTTGGTACCCATATTTGTCTAGGTCCCGAAACATTAGTAATAAAAGATTTAGGAACCCACACTTGTCTTATGGGTTTCTTATATGTAGATTGTAAAGTATTTTAAAAATAAACTTTTTTTTGGTCCAGAAAAAACTCAATGCAGTAAAATGTATTATAGAACTGAAACTTGAAGTAAAATTATGGTTTTTGAATAAAGAAGCATATTTTCTAGATATTGGTATACAATGTGTTTTTGATAAATTTCTTTATCCTGAATTATATCCTATTCCAGAAGTGTACTTAGAAGCTATCTATTTACCAATAAATTGAGTAAGTGTGTTTTTACCACTGGTAAACTTTTCTAAACCTTTCTTCAATTGCTGATTAGACATTTTTAACTCATTGTTTTCCTTGAGCAGTTAAGCATTATTTTATTTTTCAGTAGTAAGTTCATATTTGATAGTTATAGTAAGAGCATGATGTTTCTTTAAAAATCTATATTTATATTTTAGTTCATTTCATGTTTCTTCTAGAAAATTACAATACTCAAACAATCACCACTTGTCATATTTTCAGACTCACTTTTATTTTCAGATTAATAATAATTGTGTGCAGGAGAGTCTAAGGTTACCTCAGATGTGTTTGTTATAAAACACATATTTTTCATATCTTATTTTTGATCCTGAGAAGAAGAAGATTCAATGGAGCTTTCCTCAGATTCACTCCTAGTGGAATTGATGTCTTTCTTATATTTCTTATCCTTATTCTCATACATATTTTTGTATTTCAACTTTGGACAGTTAGATTTGTCATGTGCTCTCATCTTGCATTCATAGAAAACAATATCTTATGATTTGTCATTTCTCTTCCAATCCTTTTTTCAAATTTCCATTATTGTCATACTTCCCTTTATAATTGGTATTTCTGAAAAAATTATTTTTCCTATAATATTTCTTGAATCTTCTGGCTAGCTAGGCCATTACCTCATCACTGTCTGAAGCTGATTCTTCATTACTTCTGTTATCAACAACAGTTTGGACTTTCTCTTTGTCTTTACTCTTATAAGTGGTTGTTTTGAAGGCTACAAATTTTCTTTTTTTGTTCATCCTCTTCTTGACTTACTTTGAGTTCCTCTTCATACATCATTAATTTTCCAATCAACTCCTTCACTGGAATATTATCAATGCCACATGATTCTCTAATTCACACTGATGTCCCTAACTATCTCTCTAGTAAGCATCACAGAATCCTCACAATATTTTCCTTTGCTGTGACATATATTCCTAAAAAAATCATGGTATTCACAATTTAATTGAACCTAAGATATGTATCAGAAATATATTTATCAATATTCATTCTAAAATTTTCATATTTAATAGTATAATTATTTAGTCTCATCTCTTTCACATCAGATGTTCCTTCATGAGAAACATACAAAGTGTCCCAAATATCATGGGTAGTTTTACAAGAAGGAATGCGATTAAACTCTTCATATCCTAGTACATAGCATAGAGAATTCATTGATTTACAGTTATTTTTATATGCAATAATGGTAGGTTCATCCCAACTATTTCTATCAGTTTCAGGGATTTGATATTTACTTTCAATAGCAGTCCAAATTTGAAATCCCGTGCTTTCTAGATGTATTTTTATCTTAAGATTACACTTAGCATAGTTTTTTCCATTAAAAAAAATGTGGTCTATTTTTAGCAGATCCTTCTAGTCTATTGTCCATAATATAAATTGTAAAAAGATTTCAAATAGATAAAAATTTATAAATAATAGAAGTTTCTAGATCTTTGAAATTAAACTACAATAAAAGTTGGAAAAGATTTTAAAAAGCTTTGTAAACTGAATAATTCCATACCACTAATACCAAATGTTGGTCAAAGTAGATTACTCAAGAGGGGGTGAATTGATTATCTATAAAAATTTTAGTTAAAAATTGGATCTTTGAAAATTTGACATAATTAAAAATATAACACAAGTCAGTTTTTAGTAAATTTCTAAGAGTCATGAATGTTAAATTAATTTCTCAAAAGATTTATTAGTTCTCAGCTATACTAATATAGATATTAATATAACTTTTTAAACTAATATACTGGTTCAAAAATATTATAAACACTTGCTAAACTAAATATCAAAGTTCATTTTAGTTTTATGTAAAATTAATAAACATAGAGTAAAACTAAAAGGCAAAGGCACAATGGATATAAAAAAGAGGTTTAGTCTCAAGTTGTGACTTAGTCCTCTCCACTTAGTGGTCACCTGCCACCAAGTAGTTTAAATTAATAAACATGTTGATCCACACCCTGGATAGGGGTACACAATATCACACAAGGCTATCCAGGTCACACTTGACCTCTTCCATAGTTATTCATGGGAAAAAAAACAAACAAGTCACACTCAACCTATTCCACTATTCTACATGGGATAAAAAAAGGATAAATAGAGAGTGAGTTTGAGAATATCAAGTATCCTCCACTTATGCATAGGAGTCAGTGTGTGTGTAATAAATAGATACACACACTACTCAAAAAGGTAAATAAAATAATACAATAGAGCTAGGGATGTAGAATATGGTTTAGAAATATCTATGTGTTATTCAGTGAATCTCTAGACTCTATTGATGTAGTGAAAATGGAATTTGAGTCCTCTTCTGGAAGTTGGATCCAAAACAGAGTATCCCAGTCTATGTGGTCTGGCTTCCAGGTGTTTAAAATGTTCAAATCCTTTGTTTGACAGATGTTTAGTGTAGCTCGGCAGGTTTATCTTGTCTTGTTGATCTCCCCGTATGTTTTTCCTTAGAGTTCTTGGGATTTGGAAGTAATCATGAGAGTTTTACAGAATTGAAATTCTTTTATTCTTGATACTTTTCAGTTACTCCCAAATGATCAAGCTTGTAATTCTTTTATACTTTGAGGTCTAGTAGACACAAAGATCTCCCCACATAAATGTACCTTATAATTTATATTTAATTTCCTAAAGACAACATTAAATAATGTAAAAAACATTAAGTTTTCTAAATATGAACGTTAGATATAAATTTGAATTAATAAATTAAAAACATTTTTTATGACTATCGGTGAGTCATAAGTATCGGTGATTCATTGGCATCGGTCTGTCATCATCGGTCTGTCAGCATCTGTGACTCTCTGTGTTGGTGATCCCTCTTCATCTGTATTGATGACTCTCGTCATTAGTGAGTCGTTTATGCTATCGGTCTATCCAGGCATCAGTGAGTCATCATCAGTGAATCATTTTGAAATATCGGTGTATTACCCATCAGTGACTCGTCCATTGGTAAGTAGCCCATGAGTGACTCTTTCATCAGTGTGTTTCTCATCAGTAAGTCATCCAATCGGTGAGTCACTTGGACTATCAGTGTGACTGATCATCAGTGACTTGTCCATCGATGTGTCATTTTTTCTGTCGGTGAGTCCTGCATAGGTGTCTTCTTCGATCAGTGACTTCATCGATCAGTGACTCCTTCAATCGGTGAGTTCTTTGATTAGTGAGTACTCATCGGTTAGTCATCCATCAGTGACTCCTTTGAACTATTAGTGTGAGGGACTCTGAAATACTTACAAAGTGTCTGTCTTATACAGAACAATACCTGATTAATTAAATTTTATAATTATATGTAAATATACACTTGTAAATATATTGAAACATAAATATCCATAATAATATATTGACTTATTGAAATGTATTATATAGTGTGACATAATCTATTTAGTTATAAATATTACTTAAAAAAATATGTGAATTAATAGTTTTTATAAATTGGCATGATTTGTGATTATGAAAACAACTATTTCACAAAGGGTCCAACATAAATTATAGTAGCATCACCACTTTTTAACTTTTTATCTATATGAAACTTTAATGTTAGTAAATATGAAAGTTAAACTAGTGGGGTAACGGTATTTTATGAAGATTTTTTTGATTGATTGGTTTATCCTTTAAATCATTTTGATTTGATTTTCTATTTCACCCCTTCCCTTTCCTCATCTGTAAAAAAATTCTTTGATTCAAGCCTTTTTTTATTAATTGTTTCATAAAAAAAATTGTAATGGAATAACTCCTTCTATAAAAGTATTTTTAAAATATCAAATGGCCATGATATAACAATTCCTATAGCATTATTGACCATATGAACATCCATATTATCAAGTGGAATAGTTAGCTTGGCACTCAGCTCATGAGTTACCTAAATCTTTTCTCTCACATGACTTATTAGTAGTTGTTTATGGTGTAGAATATCTCCATGGATATTGTACACTGTAACCCTCACAAAAAGGTGATGGGTGGGTGATGATATATTTAAATAACTATCATTTTCACCCTATAGAATATCAGTAGAATAAAGGTATCAATGTTTTTATAATTCACATTTAACAGAAATAGTTATGAAAAAATTGATTACCAGCTGTAAGTCATCCTGTTGAGGGGAGTGGATTGCCTTAAATATGGTGGGTGTGGGGTGGGGAGATCTTCACATGGTGTTTTTTTGTGTTGTTTCTTCTATTTGATTCATCCCAATAACATTTTTTAACAACTCAGACTGTCAATTATGTTTTTCATATAAATAAAATAATCATTAATATATCACTTCAATTTTCTTATCTTTATTCCACTATTCATTTCTTTTCTAAAAAAATGTTCAGGGTGACACCCTAAAACCCGCACCTTGGACACAACAATATTTTTCTAGACACTTCAATGACACAGATAGTAGTCATTCATCAGGTACAACTGATGATTATTCTTGTGTCTAAGTTGGATAAAAATATATAAAAATAAGTAATCATTATTATGTAATACCTATTTGTAGAATTGTTTTTATTATGTCATACTTACACATGCCTCCCATACTTTTTGTGTGTTTTCATATATTAGTATCCCATATTTATTTATACGAGCCTCCTTCCATAGCACATTATGTGGTATGGAAGTGGCTTTATATTTTGATTAATTTTTATTCATATAAACAAAGGAATATAATTATACCATCGTTTCATGTCACATAAAAGTATTACTATATATTTAAAATGCATACCATTTTTTTCAAGTGAATTGTATCCCATCCTTACTTTCTGGAAGGGGTATGTTGGTTTTTCTATACACTGATTATTTTATACACTTATTTTTTATTTCATAAATTAAAAATTCTTAATCAAAATGATTAAGACACACATTTTCAAGAAATGTATTAACAATCATAATGTACCTGACAAATAGTATCCTTACGATGACCAATGAATACATTATACATTTGTTAGTTTATCAGGTGTGCATACATCTGTGGTTGGTGTGATTTTATTTTACCTTCAGCATATATGAGATGATACTTTATAAGAATTGTTTGAAAGCCTCTATGAGCCTTTCTAAAGATCATTAATACTAATTTCATCCTGAAGTAATCTAGTATAAACACACTTTGCAAAGGATAATGAATAGTAAATCAATATTTCATTATTTTTTCAGTAAAATAAATAAGTATATCATAATATTACCCTAATATCTTCCAAAATTAGTGCCATAATCTTGGTCATAACACTGTTCCATGAATCTAAATCATTTGACACATGTATTCGAGTGGTGAGACCAATGTAACTACATAATATGGCCTTGTTGGGGTTAAAAAGATGGTTTCATGCATTCTATCCAAATTTAAATTTGATGCCTTTATTTCTCACCTTAATAATTTTTGTTAACACTGTCACGCTATGACACTCATATTTTTTTAGATATAGGTTGTTCATCATTGACTATTTCCTCAGCTTCAACACCATCAATATATTGTTCCTCTGGATTGGTAGCATCAATATATACAGAAACATATTGCTCCTATGCATTACATTCATCAACATGTTGAGAAACCAGTTTATCCTCAATATTGGGAGCATAGAAATATATAGAAGTAATTATCTATAGAAGTGGTTGAACATTTAATTTGGATTATGTAAATTCAACAGTTAACATATAATAATATAAAGTAACATAATGTATATTACAAAAATATAACCAGATTATTAAACTCTCTCTTTTTTAAAGGTTAAAGGGATTTGAACCCTCTATCGATTATCTAAACCCCCCTCATTGTGGTCTCCCAAGACATGCAATACCCTATCTATATTAGGACCACCACAAAATGATTACAATGTCCCAATGAAAGGGTATTCCTTAGTTGAATTGATATCTAACCCTTTAGTGGTTTTGATCGATAAAAGAACAATTGACCACTTTCATTTTATAGGATATGGAACATAAAATACATATACTACTTTTTATTCCATTATAAATGGTTTATCATTGCACCCTTTCTTACTGAATTCCACTTTCACAAATCTCAATTCATCCATTTTTATATCATTCCTATTATCAACCCACTTGCATTGAAAAATCATCACTTGGAACATTTTATAATTCAACTCCCATATTTTTTGATGATTCCAAAGTATGAAATATTTACATAAATTGGATTTCTTTCATTAGTACTAGATATATGAATCACTTCATCCACAAGTGTAACTCCATGATTTTTCATGGCATTGTGTTCATAGTTTTCATTATTATATAAATTATAACCGTTAATTAGATAACCATTATAAGATAATACATGCACACTTGATCCTATGAATAGCCATCAAATCCATTCTGAAATTAAATCTATATTTTAAGTTGAAACCTTAAAAATATGGTCTAAAAACCATTCTATAAACTGTTGATTTTTTGTATATGATATCTTTATTTTATCTCTTGATGGATTAAAATTCCTAAGAATTACTTTGTGGGTTTAAACTTATGGAACAACAACTAAATTGTTATAAAAAACATAAAGTTGATCCAGCTCCTGCTCGTTAATAGTTATTAAGACAACATCTATTCCAAAAATTCATCCACCCACAATATTCTCGACGCGACAAGATTTTGGTAGACTAATGATTTCCACATTGGATAGGTAGTCAATACAGAATTCAATGGCTTCCTCAACAATATATCACTCTTCAATACAAACTTTTTGACAACTTTGATTTTTGATATACCCTTTCAAATCTTCATATACCTTATAATGGGGTACATATATCTATAATATACAGGAGCACATATTCAAATCTATTTAACCAAATTGAACAATTAATTGAACCATCATGACATAGAATTATGACAGGAATAACATATCCAATTCACATAATATGATAACAATTTCATTTTCCATAGTTAGGAATTTCACTAGGTTTATAACTTTACTACATATAACATTGAAAAAGAAGCATATTTGGGTCAATTAATGACATACATTCTTGGAAACAATCAATGTAAAGCTACATGTATTAGATATTACATCAAAACAATACAATCATGTGATTTAGACCCATTAAATTTAAATTAGTTATTGACCTGATAATATTGATATTTGATGAATACCCCTTTGGAACCTATAAATCATTCAAGAATTTGAAAAATTAATATATATATTTCTTGGAAAGAGTACAAGTAGATGGAGGAAGAAAATTCAATCTTTCACCCTTCACTAGATCTAACTCTTCCCATATCTTCATGTCAATCATGTCCAACCTAGCCTTAATTCCAACCTTTGTTCTTTGGGTGATTTGAGTAACATGAACTTGAAATTATCACATACATTGTTTTCCATATGCATAACATCAAGAAAATTTCTACCGCACAAACAATTTCAGTATGTTATTTCAAAAAAATGATCACTTTTTCAAACTAGTTTTTATAGTTTTTTTTGAAGAAGTTTTACCAAAAGTAGTGCCCATATATTTTACTTTGTTAAAAAATTGATCACCCATTATTGGATATGGAATTGTAAGTTCTTCTAAACTACCATAAAATTATATCATCCAAGATATCTATTTATATAACTGGGGAAAAATATACAATTTCCTATAAACAAAGTATTTAATGAATGTTTCAACCTAAGTGATTGTGTACATTTTTCACAGATTGGACACCTTTGAGTTCCTTTAATTCTACATCCTAATGAATATCCATAAGTAGGAAAGTCATTTATCATCCCATACAATATGTCCCTCAACATTAAATCTCCATTTTTGTAAGAATCATACAACACAACACCTAAATACTCTAATAATTTCAAATATTCAATCAATGGAGCCAAATAAACATCAATATCATTACCCGGTTGTTTTGGTCCTGATATAAGCAGAGATAACATAATGTATTTTTGTTTCATGTATAGCCATAGTGGAAGGTTATAATTTACCAACATAAATATCCATGTACTATGAATTCTATATTGAAAACCAAAATTATTCACTCTATCTATAAATAGTGAAAGAAAAAGGTTTCTCAACCCGTTTCCAAATTCAGAATACTCAAGATCAATTTTCTTCCAGTGAGGAGAGTTTGTCAGGTGAACATTTTTCCAATATTTATTTCTAGTATCTTCATTCCATTTAAATTACCTTACAACATATTCACTTACATATAGTAACCTAAACCTTAGAATAATTGGAAAGTATAAGACAAATTTTGTAGGACCTGATTCATATTTCTTGTATTGAGAAACACCACACTTTGGGGATTTTTAAGTGATTTGTGGTCCTTGAAAAATATTATACACTCATTTGGACAAGCATGTATTCTTTAAAAGATCATACCCATTGAATTTAATTTTTTTTAACATCATATGTTAGGAAAGTAAGCTCATTATCTTATGGGATTATATCATTAAAGACAACAAGTAGTTCGGTAAAGCTGGCGCCACTCCATCTGTTGTTATATTTTACATTATATCACTTCATTATGGTTGAAAATACTCTATAGTTTGTAAAATCATCATAAAATTGCATCTTGGTACAACTATTTAACTTCTAAAATAATTTTGGACAATCATAAAGTTCATCTTCAACCATTTTTTTCATTTCCTCAAAATGATCTTCACAACCATTCACACCTATAATCATATCCTCGATATAGTATTCATTATAGTTCTCACTTGTAATCATATCAGTTGATCCATAAAATATAGTTTTATCCTAGTCACTAGATACATTCATTTTTTCCCTGTGTTTAGTCCAATATTTAAAACATCGATCTATTTTGTAACAGATCAATTGTTCTTCCAACTCCTTTGGACTAATTAGTCTTAAATAACAGTAGTGTAAACATGAGCAAAGGACTTTAGAAGGGTCATATGCATGATAATTTGAAAACTTGAGGATCTATTTCACCCCATCATCATACTCTTTTTTCATACGATTTAAATTCATCCATTTTTGATTCAAATCCATCCCATTTGATTCACTAATATTTATATTTAACAAAATAAATAAATAAAAAAAAAATTATGAGCTTAGAATTCATAAAAGGTCATTAATAAAGAATAATTTAAGTCACATGAATCCATTGTTATATGATAATAAGATATGATTGATGTGTATTGATATTGTTTTGTAATGGTGGAAATCATTGACGGAAAGAAATGTGTGATATCTATAAAGTTATAAATAATATAATTAAATTTTCATATATTGTAAAACATAGAGATCAAGGATGATTTCTATAACTTTACTAGATGGGATTCAATAAGAGGGAGGAGTTCACGTTTATTCATTTATTCACTTGGTACATGGTGGCCTAGGTGGTGTTTCAGTGATAGGATGCTTAGGAGCAGAAGTTAATCTTTTTTCAGATGATGAAAAGGTTGACTGGGCCCAATCATATGGTCTTGAGAAACCAATGTTTGAAGAAACTCTTGAATTTAATTAGAGTTTGATGAATAAAATTGTGGATCTGTATAAATGGGATTAATCAATGAATTAAACTAGAAAAATATCAAAATGATGACTTAAAGAAACCCAACTGTGATCAGAATGAATGCAATTGGGGCCAAGATAAAAAAAACAATGCAAAGAAAGACCCACACATAAAAAATTTATGTTAAATGAAACAATTATTATTTTTTAAATAAATTGGGTGAAGGATAAGGGTAGAGATTCAATAAAATAAAATTTGAATAGGGGTAATATAGGAAATTTTAAGAAAGTAGCATTTTTTCATTTGTTTCCTTCCAAATCACCCCAATTTTGGGGTGATTTGAAATCTTCAATCAGGGAGAAACCAATTTCTCAGGGTTCTACCTGAAGGATTTCACTCTGTCCCACATAACCTCACCAAATAGTATAAATGAGTTTGAATCACTCTATTTTTTTTCTTTCTAACCACATCACCACTGCCAAATGAGATATTAAGGTAGCAGAAACAAATTTCTCATGGAAGTTGGATTGCATCATGACGTTCTCATTCATGCTGCGACTAAGCTATGAAAATAAATCCATTTTGAAGGAAATGGATGGAGGAAGAGTTTGAGGATTTATTAAATAGGAGCTTGAATGACATGAATGTGATTAACATGAAGATCGAGTGATGTAGGATCGATTAAAGAAGATTAGAAATAATCACATACCTTAGGTTTTGAGAGGACTAATTCGTATAAGAAGTTTTAGGGGGAGCAGTGGTAGAGGTCGACTTCAATGAGAGATTAAACAAGGAAAAGAAGAAAGATGTTTTAGGGTTGAATTTATAAGACCTAGAATTGTTTTATCAGCACCTTCCAAAAAGCACTAATAAAGATGAGTTTTATCAATGCTAAAATAATAAGCGTTGATAAAACATATCTTCATCAGCACTAAAAAGCACTGATAAAAATAATCATCATCGACATTAAAAAGTGATGATAAAACCTATCTTTATCAGTGTTATAATTATAGTGTTGATAGAGATTGTTTTTATAATATTTTATAAATAAAATACAAAAAATATTAAACTAATATATATTAAATATGAATAAATTATAAAAAAAGTAAAAAATATTTCAGATTATTAATGAATATATAATCTTAAATGAATGAATGTAAAAAATGAGTTAAATTAAATAATTAAAAATGAAGAGACTTCAAAAATATTTTAAAAATTGATTGGATTTATTAATTATAATAATTATTAAAAAAAATTAAAAATGGATATATATTAAAATTAATATGTATACATATTGAAAATATTAAAACATAGTAAATAAATATTTATAAATAAATATTAAAAAATGATTAAATTGATAAAAAATAAAAAATAAAAAATATTAAAAATGAATAAATAATTTTAAACTAAATAATATTAAAAATGAATAAATAAAATGTAACGCCCCAAAAATCTAAATTAGGAACATTATATTCGATAGCATGTGTGATACGTAACACCAAGCATGTAAGAGAATATAATATCATGAGAATTTATAATATATTTAATATTTTAAATAAATTAAATATAATTCATAGCTTGCAATGCACATGAAACTAAGGTAGTATACATCACACACAATAACGAGTTTCTTCAATGGATTACATTATGCGCAAGACCGAGTTTTACCAAACAATAATATATTATAATAATAATATTATTTAATATAATAAGATATAAACTAGTAATTATGAATAGTTTTAGTAACTTATGAAAATATATGGTTTAAAAAAATATAAAATGAATTAATTGGTTACAAATTAATTATAAATGAATGTAAGAACAAATTGAATATAAAGGGAATGTTTTTTATAGAAAACTATTTTTATGCTCACAAAGATGTTTTATCCTAATAAATTTAATTAATTACAATTAGTGAGTGATATTAATATATATATATATATATATTATATTCAATCAAATATTTTTTATATTCATCTAATAGATTTTATTGCCAAGAGATAAGAACAAATCCAATATTACACATAAAAACCTATATTTTTATTAAGGCACTTTTACCGCATTTTAATGGAGAACCTATTTTAAATCCAATTTTCATCCATTTTATAAATATTATATATCAAAATAAAATTAATATTTGAAAAAATAACATAAAAAATTTGGTTTCGGTGAATTATTGGTATTTTTCGGCGAAGTTTCATTTTTTAATGAATCGTGAAAAATAATGAATTTTAACTTAAAACTTATTTTTCTTATAATTTATTTATAAAGTTAAATTATATTTTTATTGGTTTTAAAGATTAATTAGATAAATTTTACATAATTTAATAAAATTTATCCCATTTTAATCAATTTCAATTTGAAATTGGATATAAAAACATAGCAAACATTTGAACATTTTCACTTTAAAAAACCGCATTATCGTCCCACCTACGGGATTAAATATAAATTAATTCCTTCCACTTATGTGACTTTAATTTAAAAAAATTAATTAAATATTGGGAATAATAAAAATTTATAATGTTTAATAAGGTTAAATTTTTTTTTAGAAAAAATATTTATGAAAGTAATTAAAATTAATTACAACGATTAAGGTGAAATTAAGCTTAACAAGGGACTAAACCTTAACTTAAGCTCCCAAATGACCTAGAAAATTCTCCAAAATCTATTTAATGGTTATATTTAGACTATATACTCCATTAGATTTAATTTTTTATATTATCAGATCCAATTTCAATGGGAAAACGTGGGTTGAATTCCCTTTTCCAAAATTTACAAGAGTGTCACTCCTCCTCCACTATAAAAAGGAACTCAAGCCTCCCACTTCTTTACACCTATCAAGACAATTTTAATAAATTAATATCTACCCAAATAACTCCTAAAAATCCTTACCCTAAACCTATAATCCTCACATTATTCATAAATCCATCCAATAAGTCCCTTTGGTTCAAACCAAAAGGAGTTACCCGATTAAAAGGAAACATCTTTCCTCAAGCTGTTTAGTTTTATTTCCATTTTCCACCCCCAAAAATATCTTTATTCCATGGTTATATAAAAAATACAGTATCTTTAATATAATTATATTTTTTAGGTTAATTGTTCAAACTAAACTTACACACACTTCCATATAATGGGTAATTAACTTACCATTTACATGTATGACGAACTACTGCCTCACAAAATGATGATTATTCGTTCTTCCTTTACCACATCTCATAGTGGTAATTATGATGAAAAAACTATTTATATATGATATATATGATATTTATAACGTGTTTATGCTCCTGTATTCTTTATATATAACATACCTTTATTCTTTCCATTTTTTTGTAGATATGATAACATCGTTTGTGGAAGTGTGGACTACCGCCTCCTAAAAGCAACGCGATTCGATCACATGATACATGGAATGCATAAAGGATGGTTTCAATTAAACATATGTGGAATAAAAAATCTATATGATATTAATTAAATAAAAAAATTTCTGGCAATATAATATATATCATTTTCTTTATTACCCTTCTCACACACTAAAAAGTGATAACTTCGGTCATGTACGTGTGGACTATCGCCTCTCCGACACGATGTGATTCCTTTTACATCACAATAATTATATGTATAAGTATATATAATTAAATAAAATGTTATTTATAAAATAATTATCATTCTATAAATATATACCATTACTTACCTTCTTTTCATAATGATCATTGAAAACTGGGAACGTTACTCATGCGTACGCACGACATACCATCTCTATGATTGTAATGTTGGTTTATTTTTCATAATAATATTTAATTATTGGTTTTAAAAGTATAATTGATGTATAAATATTATAATTATTTCATGATTATTATTCTTTATATGTCATATAATGATCCCTTTGACCATAGTTGAACTAAAGAAGTTGTTTTTGACACATAAACCGAATTTCGTTAAAACACCTGACATAAACTTAATTTGTTTAAGTAGTTGTATACAACATGGAAATAAGTGAAATAAAAAATATGATAAACATGAATATGGGTTTTTAATAATTTAGTTACACTATTAAAACCATTATACAAGAGGTTAAATTTAGTTCACATAAAATGAAACACAACGTAAGGGATTTTCATTTCACTTTTTACATTTGTGAGATAAATGTCATATTAACCACTTACTTCTTTTGTACGGTTTATCTAATACCAATTTTGATATATTATATGATTAATCCCTTTATATTCATGGTATTTGAAGTTTTCATTTAATGTTATTCCTTCATGAGGCTTATGATTTAAAAATTTTCAATGTGGTATGAGACTCTTTGGAATGTTTAAAGATTATTTTCCTCAAGAATAATTTAAATGATATTTCATTTCCATTTAAGGAAATTATATAAGAATTGTTTAATAAACCATTTAATTTTCCTATACTCAGGTTATTCACAACCTTTTTCAAGTATTAGTTCTATTTCCCACTCTTTGGTACTCAAATTTTTTTATAAAATGTTTTTTATGAAAACTCAACTTTAGTCTATATTTAGTTAGAGACCCATTTTCTTCTAAAAACTTTGTTTTCTAAAAAGGTTTTAAAAAATATTTTTAACTTTTAAAAAACGATTTATTAATGAAATTTTTACCATTGTTTTCTTTTAACAATTTTTTTAAAGGAACATTCTTGAGATTTTCTAAACAAGGATTTTTTTCTAACCTTTTTACAGTGAAAAAGGAAGGTTCTTTTTATCTTGTATGGAATATATGGATTTTCCCACAATAATTTCTTTGAAGCTTCCATTGAATGTTTAAAAGGTTAATTTTTAAAGAATTTTTTTTCAAAAGTGATTTTTGAAGAAAAGTTTTTTCAAAACAAAATGATATTTCCCCCAAGAATGTTTTTAAAAGATATTTTTATAGTATTTTCATTCATCAATGACAACAACCTTTTATTTTTAATGCATTTGGGATATGTTGTATTAATACCATCATTATTCTTCATCTAGATGGTTTATGATTGATTTGGCCAAGGAAGGTATTGAAATTAACTTTCTTGATTCCTTTTAGTCCACTTGAAACATTTAATTTCCTATAATCATTTAACATTGACTTTACCCTAAATATTTGTATCATTTTTCATGGATATGATTGTTTCCTGAACCATCTATCATTTTTCATACGGTGTTACTTTGAAAGTTATTTGATTATTTAGGGAAATAGTGATAAATCTGTATCCATTTTTTAATATGGATATTTGATAGGGTACATTGATTTTTAATTAAATTAATAATTTGATATGAGAGGAATGCGTTGGAAATGTAGTGATGGGTGGGGCCAGAACATTATAAAGCCCCTCGATACATTGGTAGTCTCATGAGATAACATTAGTTTTCAATAAAACCTTAGAGTTTGTTTCTAAGTGGAATAGATGGGTTTCTACCCATATACTTAAACTATATTAAGTTTAGATCTTTATGGTATAATGGTTCATCTTCCAAATACATGATGTCCAATAATTAAACATTGCCTTCATTTTGAATAAACTATTATTTATCCATGATATTTTTCATCAAAATATCTATGGATTCATTTCATTATCAGGTCATCTATTAAATGGAATGTGTTTTAGTTTCTTGCCTTTCTATATTGATTTTCCTCATCTAGTTATTTGAATGTCATGTGTTTCCAGTTATTACCTTGCCATATTGTTTATAAACTTCCTTATTAGTTTATTGATTACATGGCTTGTGTGTTCAATTTTTTACCATTACATAATTATTGTTCTTATTGATTAATTATTGCTTTCACTACACTTTACCCACACTGAGCATTTGAGCTCACTTTTATTTTGTTTCCCTTTCCCAGTAATCCAAGAAGTGTACTAAGAATGATATGAAAGGACATCATAGATGGAATAAAGTTATCCTAAAAAAAATTATGTTGTAATTAGTGTATTCATTTGTAATACAAGAATGATTTATGTATCCATTTTACCAAGACTACTAAACTCTTCCGTCATTAGGGATTTGGTTCCTTGTAATCATGCCTATGTAATTGAAGTAGACACCAACTCCAGGCTTTCTGGGGTCGGGTCGCAACACAAAATTTAATAGATAAAAAAACTATTAAAAAGAATAAATTTGTAAGATTAATTACATTAATTGTAAACACGTACAGAATAATAAAAATAATAAAAAATGAATTAAAATCGATTAATTATATAGATTTCAAACATTTTAAAAATATTACAACTTAATAAAGAAAATTGAATGAATATTAATCATATAAATTAAAACTATTCTAACAGTATTAATTATTAGTAAATAATTATGTATAGTTTTTAAAATTAATTATATCTTTTTTAAACACGTACAAAAATGAAGAAAATACTAGAAAATACATTTAAATAAATTAATTATATAATTTTCAAACATTTTAAAAATATTACAACATAATAAATATAATTGAATAAATATTAATCATATAAATTAAAAATGTATTAAGAATATTAAAATTTAGAAAATAATTATGTATAAATAAATATTAAAAATTTAATAAATCCCAAAAATATAAAAAAATAGTAAATATTAAAAATGAATAAATAATATAAAATGAAATAATTTTAAAAATGGAAAAATTGAATAAATTAAAAAAATATTTAAAAAGTTGAATTTACGACATTAACTACTTAAATTAAATACCCATAAAAATGAATAAAAATGAATAAAAATGAATATATAGATATAATTAATAATATAAATAAAACAATTATTAAAAATTAATTACATTGGCTATAAAAAAATTAAAATTAAAATGAATATATAGAATTCAATTATATAAATCTAAACCATATTAAAAATATCAAAACTCAATAAATAAAAATGAATAAACATTAATCATATAAATTAAAAACATATTGAAGATATTAAAACTTATTAAATAAACATGTATAAATTTTAAAAATTATATAACTTTTAAATTTTTTAAAAATTAATAAATATCAAAAATTAAAAAAATAATATTAAAAAAATAATATTAAAAAGTATAAATAAAATTAAATAAATTAAAATTTGTTGACTATTTAAATTAAATAAAATTATTAAATAATTCATTTAAATAGATTAATTAAATAAATTTCAAACATATTTTAAATAATAAAACTTAATAAATAAAAATGAATAAATATTATTCATATAAATTACAAACATTTTGAAAATATTACTTAGTAAATAAATATATGTATAAATAAATATTAGAAAATGGTTAAATTATAACAAATATAGAAATCAATAAATATGAAAATTGAATAAATAATATTAAAAATGAATAAATAAAATTTAATAGACAAAACTATATTTAAAAAATGAGTTCATAATTTTAAGTATATGAAATTGTAAATACGTACAGAAATAAAGAAAATATTAAGAAATTCATTTAAATAACTTAATTTTATAAATTTCAAACATTTTAAAAATAATACACCTTAATAACTAAAATTGAATAAATACAAATCATATAAATTAAAAATATATTATAAATAATAGTTAGTATATAAATATGTATAAATTTTAAAAATTTAATAAATTCCAAAAATATTATATAAAAAATAACAAAAAGTTCCTTAAATGTGAAATAATATTAAAAATATGAATAATACATTCCATACATACAAATATACACATGTCCTATACATACACATACACATGAATATATGTACATCCCATATATAGACATAAATATAAATATATAAATTCAAACATCAAATATTAATATATTGTATTTATATTAATTATATAAATTTGGTAATTAATATATATAATTAAACATTAATTTTTGAATATGAATAGGATAATTTTATATATATTGAAAATAATTTTTGTTAAAAGTTATCCAAATACTATATCTATGTTAGGGAAAGCACTGATAAAGTGTAGGCTTTATCAGTATTAAAAAATTCCCTAATAATGGGTATACTTTTATCAGTGATTTTTTTAACACTGATAAAAGTTACATTTATCATCCCTTTTTGAAAGGATTGATAAATGTTATCCTTTTATTAGTAATTTCTATTTAGGGATTATAAAATCCAGTGCTTTATATCTCATGATCTTTGGTAGTGTGGGCCTCCAAGCCATGTAAGATAATTCTGCCAAGAGTTGGTACATTTGGGCTTGATACTTTGGTCCAGGTAAGTTTGCTTGGGCCTTCAAGACCCTAGGCCTATAGGCTACTTTAAGGGTTGAAGGTGACATGACGTTCCCAAGAAAATGTCTTGACTCATTTAGCATGCGATTCTGTATGATTAATGCAAGTGTCATCAGGTGGGGGACCTCGAAATAGAGATGGGTGCGCTGACACCCTTAATTCATTCATTAATCTTCATTCCAATGAGGGATGGATGGGTATATTTCCACATAGCTTTCTACAAGGTGTTTTAGTGAGATAATGTTGATCATCAGGTTGATAGTGCAGCGAGGGCCACACAAGCATTGTTAGGTGGGTAGCTCGAAAGAGAGAGGAGTGTGTTGACACCTATCATCCAGTCCTCCCCCCACATAAATGTGCATTTGAGGGGTACCATTTTATGTTTTTTTGGATCATCAGGATTAAACTCTCAAAAATGGGGGTGGGGGAGCGATGTGACATCTTTGAATAACAACATGAGTGTAGTAGATTTGGTAGGGGTGAGACATTTGATTAATATTTGACATGACCATGCTAACTCTTGGAACTTTGGGTCATCTCCTTTATGAGGACATAATCTGGGTCTTCGGGTAACTCAGTCCTTTGTACCATGTAAGTTCTTCCAAGCCATGTAATTCACAAGCCTATGTGCTTTTAGGCCTATGAACCATGTATTGAGTTCCTTCTCAACCCAGTCTAAAACTAGTTTTGATTTTTTATTATCTTAATAAAAGAGGTCTTGACCCTCAACCTATTTAATAATAATATTTAAATGTGCATGTTCCAATAAAAAAATATAGTTATGTGTATATTCTGATATATGTAAATAAATATATATTTTTAAATATTTGTGTGTATGTGTGAAATATAAATGTGTACTTGTGTGTGTCAATATGTCTGTGTACATGTGTGTGAGTGTGTGTCAATATTGTGAAAATACATAATATATAAATTCATTTTTATAAATATATTATTATCATTAAATATAGTATATAAACATATTTACAATAAATATTTATAAATACATTATAAAAAATTTATATCTAAATATATAAAAATATATATGTAAATATACAGACATAGACATATATATGTAAATATGTATAAAATTTCTATCTAATTATACAATATATAGACATATTTCAAAAATGTATTTAAAAATGATTATATTAATGTATATTGTTATATGAAAAAATATATAAAAAATAAATTATGTATGTATATAAAGTCGATATATCATAAAATAAAAAACAAATCTTGATGGTGTTGTGGTAAATGTTTTAGGACTAGAAGGCATAGGTCAAGGGTTTTATTTCAGCCATGAACAATGTTTAAGTGAATGAAAATCACTGATAAAGGGGGTGGAAAATGCTTATGTGTGTGTGGGGGGGGTCAAGTAATGATGTCGGGTGGGTTCGTAGGGAGAACATAGAATTGATATGGGTGAGAGCGCTTATAAAAGGGATGGGTTAAATATATATATATATATATTGAATTTTATCATCCAAAAATAAAAGAGTTGATAAAGGCCACCTTTATTAGTGTTTTTTAGCACTGATTAAGGTCATAAAATTTTAAGGGCGCTTTTTCTATCAATTATTTTTAGCACTGAAAATGATCTTTCTTCGATGGCACCTCAATCGCCTGGATGCTATTGAGATCTCTACTTGTCTCCTAGGGTTTCAAATTTCCTCGACAGTGATGGTTCCTCCGTACCACTCCTCTTGGGTTCTTCTTCTCTCTAGCTCGCTCTGAGCTGTACTCTCTCTTGGTTTTTCTTTCTCTATCACTCGAATCTCCCTAATCTGTGATGGTGATATCCTTTTCTCCCTGTCCATCTATTCGTGCTCTATTCTTGCGTTCGTAAGCCCCTCTCAAGGTAATATTTAGAGCATGGGATACGCTGAAGGTTTGAGAAATCAGTTTGATGGAAGACATATTTCCAAGCATTAACGAAGTTGGTTATTCTTCCTACGGTTTCAACCCCAAGCTCATTTTCAAGTTTTTTCCAACTTTCATTTTTTCTTGTTCATGTTTTTTACTGGTTATGGTTCTCGTCCTATGATCGTATTAGGGTTTTAATCCTATTTCCTTTTTCTATGTTCCATGGTGGTTATGGGTTGTGATTCTATTTATATTGGGGGTTCCAATGGATTTATGGTTTCTACTTTTCTGGTGAAGGTTCATCAATGTTTTTTATGGTGATTTATGTGGTGTTTTCTCATTCGCGGATTTCTTGTAAGCCATAGACACTCGTACTCCTCTCTGGCCTCCATATCCACCACTCCCTTCCAGATCGGTCAGGTGTGGTAGTTTTTAAGAGGCTTTGGGATGTGTTTTGTGTTGTGGTGGGTGGTTCCTAGTGGCCCACTCTATGTTCAAGCGATGGTGGGATCCTGGTTTTGTTAGGAGATGTTTGAAGGACAACAATTTTGGTGGTGGTGGATCAATGTTTATGACTATCATGATGAGGGAGGTCCTATGAGACAGTGGAGATGGTGTTTGGTGCAATCAATAGACTTCAAAGAATATTATGGTGGTGAATAGATGATGAGGAATATTACTTTTATGATGGGATGACATGATGGTGGTGACAGTGATGTGATGATGGACAACAATGTGATGATGCAATGATAGTTTGGAGTTGTGATGATGGTGGTGTCCTCATTGGTGGTTTTCTTGGGTGGAACACTTTACCTATGTTTTTTTTTGATTTACACTCTTTGAATTTTAATTTTTAAACTTGAATGTGGTTTTGGGTTTAGGTATGGTTGTTTAATGGTTTCCCAGTGGGTCATGTTTGAATTTGATATCGGTTTTTATGAGGTTTCCACTCAACCAAAAGTGGTTTTTTGAAAATGAAAAAAAAGAGATTTGGAGGGACAATGATCTTTCTAGTACTTTTAAAACTTTGATATATAGTAGTGCCCCCATCCACTACACCCTTCCTTAGATTCTATCAGTGACTCCACCCTAACCATATTTCCCTATCATCTTTTCTTATAACCTTTTCATGTTCTATAAAATTACTATATCTTCTCTTGTTTTCTAAAATTATTCATAATAATTATGATAGATTTTATTTTCAGATTTTTTATGGATTTATATTTTTATTTTGAAATCACATACATGTGGATTTTAGGATTTCTTATTTTTTTTGTGTTTTTATTTCAATTTATATTACTTTTGATTGTTTTTTGAGAAATTAGAATGTATTCCAGTCAAGATGAATATAACATTCATTGATTGAAAAATTTTATGTTTATATATTTTTTATTAACTTATATTGTATTTTCTCTATATTGTTATATTAAATGTAAGAATCAAAGAAGTTGGGTTAACCAATTAGTTTTAATACCAATCAAATTTCTTAATTTTGTTTCATTTAAATGTGTTTGTTAGCCTCTCAACTTTTCACCCTCATTACTTAAAAATACAAGTGACTATATCTTCCCAATATGTAATAAACATTATTATTTATATTAATAATAGATATATTTAAATTTAAACATTAAATTTTGAAAAAAAATCGATTAATAGTTGATCTTGAATTTAATTTCAATTAAGTATCTAAATTTACCAAAATATTGAAATGCTGTTTTTTTATTCTTATCTAGTTAACATTGATATTAATTTTTTCCCAATTATTTCAATTATTTTATTCTTTCACATACCTTTTTTCACTTATTATATTATTTTTTTAAATATAAGTGTTACTAGATTGTGTAAGGGTTTAAAAATGAAAATTATTTTAGGAAAATTCATGAAAGTTTTTAAATATAATGTCAATATTTTATGGAATGGATACCTAATATATTGTTCTTTATTTTTGATATTTAAATCAATGATTTTTTTATTTGGTTTCATCCATATGTAAAAACCATTTTCTAACCTAGGAATTAGATTCTACCGAAGAATAAATTCTGATGGTCTAATTTTTAATGGATCAAATGACAACAGTGGAGTGACATATAAAAAGTTAGAATGTTTAAAAGTTATAAAAACTGGTTGATTCAATGATGATGGTTGAAAGAGTGCATCAGAAGTTACCCCTTAATCACTTCAGATATAGGAAGTGTATAGAATGATAAGAACTTACAAGAAAGTAACTTTTAGGAATGTAAGAGTAAAATGATATTATATTAGAGTAAACTCATGAGAGTTTCATAAGTGATCACTTTATATCAAAATATTGAGTTGGGGTGGTGGAAGTCTTTGACTGAAAGAAGGGATTTCTATAGAGATTGGATCTAGTGGACTTCTCTCAAAAAATATGTGATGTTTGGTTGCATAGGCTAGAATCTACTATTTTAGTATGGTGGATCACTTATATTATGTGTGATCTCTAATATTGTAATCTTCTTTTGAATCCTTTAATAATAAGTAAAGTTGGATTCCCACTATGGAGTAAGACCCACATCTGAACCATATTACTTGTGTTCTTATTTGGTCTATGTTTATTTCAATCATTGTCTTCCATAGATCTTGTATGTTCACGTTCAAGAGGTTGTGCACTATTTTGTGGTTATTTGGATATGTTATCTTCCAAGTTTCAGACACCTTATTATGGGATAATTTTCTAGTAATTCATTTCATCCTTTGTAAATTTTGGTGGATATCCTCTGTTGGATTGTCAGAATATAGTTGGGAGACCAACAAGTGGTATAATATATTAGTTTTGAGAGTTTCAGATGGTTAAACTCTAGTGAATGTGATTCAGAGCATAGTTCAATAGTATCATTTTCCCCTTGCCTTAAAGAATATTTTTTGTTATACAACTCTTAATAATTATTATTAGTTTCATAATTTAGCATGATTTCATTAATTTTTAGAGAAATGGAGTTGGATGAGCATAAGTTTTGGGTGGTGAAGTTTGACTAAACAAATTTTGGGATTTGGAGAATATAGATGGAGTATTGTCTACTATAGAAGGACCTTGATCTTGTACGTTTTGAGTGTAGAAGAAGCACCCATGGAGGGAATTAAATTAAAATTATTTTAATTTAGAGTTCCTGGAAACCTCAATAGAGGATCTTTCACATTAAATTTATAATTAATTTATTTAGATCTGAAGAAATAGTTACCTCATCTTAGGATACTTTCTTCGATGATTTTTTTGATCTTCCAAAAACCCTTTTGGATTACCTTCATTTCACTTTAAGGATTCAAGTGTAAAATCCATTTATTGGTGATCCACACATGCTTCTTTGATCTTCAAGCGATGATAATTGATTTAAGGGTGCTAGCATAGTGAATAAATTGACTTTCATTGTTCATCTTGATCACTCCAATATCCTTCAGGCTTGAAGGAGTTCTTCCCATTCTTAAGAGGAAGAGAGGGGGAAATTCTAGATATATATAGAGAGAGATAGAATTCTAATGTGCACAATGATTCTGTATTCTCAATTTTTAATTAAACATACACAATAGACATAAAAATATATTTATAGAGCCATGGATTAGCATAAAATAATATTTAATTATGTATTGTCCCTTAAACAATATTATAATATTTATTAAACCCCATTCCACATATTAATATTAATAATAATATTTTATGTAATGTGCTAACCTTCATAATAAGAGATATTATTTTACTGGATTGTAAATTAATATTTATCATAGGATGTGGTCATGGTCCATTCGAACTCCTTAACATTTATTGAATACCTAAATAAATATTTAATTAAATATTCCATTCATCAATAAATATTTGCGATCGATAAAGTTTGAATAAAATTATTCCTCAGTCCTAAGAATAATATTTATTATAATAATTAAATTCAAATATAATTTAATAAACATCAATGAAAAAACTTAGTGTGTAACCCTCTAGGATAATTTCTCATTGGCATCGAGTGGGATTATATAATGTTTAGGATTAATATCCAGCAAGGGGACAAGAAACCCAAAATAAAGAACTTAATGTCGCAATTTCAACAGCCACATACAAATTATCACTGTGTAATATAATCTCATTGTCATAATATATCATCAAGTAGGTTACACATATGTTTCATCAACCTATATGTTCGATACGTCTTTCTTTAAATATCTTAAATAAACATGTCATTGTACCATGTCCATGGAATTTAATACGAAAATTCTATTCTAATCAAAGGGATGAGATATAAGCTTCCATAAGTATGTAAGGGAAAAATACTTTCTAAAATTATCTATTAATGACATGTCTTTCATGATGCACCCAACGTACCCTACTTCCCACCAACATAGGGCATGACGGTTTTGGTCAGTAAATATAAGTGTGTGAGTTGTGACATGAGTCAATTATAATCTCTATGTCTAAGAACCATTACACATGCTTGCAGATAGGAATATCCTATGATTAAAAAATAATTAGAATTATTACTGGTGAATCTATTCTCATAATCTTCCATCTTGGAGATTACCTAGTGTGAACAACATGAGAAGAAGCCTCATCACTTTTGAGTACTCGCATATGACATTTATATTTTATGTGTCCCATCATAGAATTTTATCCAAACATAGAATTATATTTAAGAATATAATCATATAATTTCAAGGTTCTCATTACATATGATAACCGTTATGACCTTATCAATGCAACATATACCCTAGGACATTATTACATTAAGGTTATAAAAAAAATTAACAATATGTAATAAGATATTTTATTAATATTTAAATCATAATATATATATATATATATATAATCAAATAAAAAATATTTTTCCTAGGAAACCAACTTCAAAAGATCTTTTATTGATGGGTAACAAGATAGAAGTGATGAAAAAGGGAAATTGGGAGAGGCTGGATAAGAAAAACTGATTTTAATGTACATTTCGTTACCTAGAACATTTATTATAACATATAAGAAGTAAAAAATACTTAATTTTTTTTGAATATTCACACTGATATGTAAAAAAATCCATCAACAATGAACAAGGTGTTCATTTTGGGAAGTTCGTTCAATATAAAGATGTTGGGAGGTAAACTAGTGATAGATCACACTAAAAATATCAACATCATCAGAAGTTAAGAAATATAACTTGATGTTTACATAAATTAGGAACTTGATATTGAATGAATAACTTCACCATAAGGATATAAAAACATCTTTTGGAAATTCCTATAATGCAAAAGGTAGGGGATATTCACACTATGAAAGAGTCATAAGAAGGGTAAATGAAGAAGAATCCAAAGTAATAGAAACTCGGTGGAAGATGGCCTCATGTGTTAGCATTGTGGGATGAAAGGTCACTCAGAGAAAGAATAAAATGATCAGAGAGTGAATTATATAAATTATTATTTTGGAAGTGGATTCATGAATAATGTATTGGAAGATAAAAGTGGTATACTACTGAGTGCCTCCATCTCACTTGAGTCTTTGATTATAGACTCTAGAGCTTCATTTAAAAGAACATATGAGAGGGGGAGTATGATGAACTTTACTTATATAAGATATGGAAAGGTTCATATTATGGATGATGAAACTCTTGAGATGTTGGGAAAGGGTGATGATTCTATTTGAACCAGGAATAATAGTTTTCTAGAGTTTTATGTCATAGAAACCAAGTCTCTCACGCTTGAGATTTTCTCTCTTAGGGCTTCCTAGGTTGGAGTTTTCCTTGTCCGTCTGGGTATCGGCGGCTCCGTATCCCTCCAAGCACCCCGCTTCGGCTCTGAGGTTCATCGCTCCTTCTTCTTCCTCGAATACAGTGATCCATTTCCTCTATTCTGTACAACCCCACAACCCTCCGTGAAGGATCTGGGCTTTATCTTCATCTGCTCAAATTCTCCTTCAGGCACAGATCCAGCCCCCCCAGGGGTCTTGAGGCTCATTTCGTCGCCTTCATCCATCGTCGGTGCCAGATTTGGAGAGGGTGGGCGATTCCAGATCTCAAAACCTCAAACTTCACCTGCTTTTCAGATCCGAGTGATCCTGCCTCGAGACAAACTCCATATTTCGAGGAAAACTCAACCCTAATTGCACATCCCCTTCCGCACTCAGATATGAACACACAGAATCTCGAATCTCCATCTGAGTTCGTGGTCTTCTTCACCTTTTTGAGTTTTTCTCCCTGCTTACTACTTCCATGATGAAAGGTGAGGTATGATAGGTGGTTTGACGTTTTCACATTCTGTGAATATTCCGCCACGAAGTGGTCTACTCCGCGAAGCACCTTCCACGTTGAGTCACCGCATTGTGTGACCATAAGCGGCCGTCACGACGTCCTGCCACGGGGTGTTTGATCCACATTGTTTTGGTGCGCTATGAAGATGGAAATGTTCCTTGGGTGGTAACCTCTACCACGTTGCTGTGAAGTTCCACCGCATAGTGGCTGATTTGCGAAGCACCTTCCGCGAAGTTCCACCGCGTTGAGTGTTCGCGAAGTGGCTACTGTGAAACTCCTGTGCTAGGTGTTGATCTGCGATGAAGTGGTAAATATAGAATCCCGTCTTTTTATAACCTAACTTTTCATTCCATTACACGGAACTGAGGATCTTTAAGGTTTAGTGTCTTGGAAAAAAGGAACATAAAACATGAAACAAAAAAAAAACATTCTTCTTAAAAACTTGAAAGGCTTCTCCTCATGTTCACCCTAGGCTCATTACTGCATCTCATAACCTGGGGACATACATCAAAAGGAAGGGTGAGCAGAAGGCCCAGCAAGGGAAACAAGTGAAACATTTTACATATGAACTTGAGATACATCAATAAAGTCATGAAAAGAACTTTAAGGCATGAGAAAGAAAATCATGAGGAATTTCATAATAAAAATAACATTTTCCATAACTTGAAGATGTGGCTACATCATTTAACACAGACAATCATGAACATATCACCAAGGTCCATCCCCAAGGTGTCATTTGAAAATTACCAAGGTTATTCACCAAGGTATCATGAAAATTGTAATCTCTAGTGGTTACATCATTACCAAATGCATTGGAGCGATATCAGGGCGCACCATTAAATTTGCCTTTATTATCATGTGAGCTACATATATCATCATCAAAAATTTCATAAATAACCCACATAGCATAAAATAAATGGGTTTCATTTCATAATCATAACGTTTTAAAAACTGCTTTAAAGACATGATCTTTACGTCACTTTAAACCCACGGAAAGGGAAAGAGGGTTTCATGTATGTAAATCCCAGAATTTAAAATGGAACATTTTGATATATATGTGAATACCCTTGTAAAAATAAGAGCTTTGAGTATTCACTTTATAACATGAAATAATTTTTGAGAAAAGAGAGAGGCATTTTGAGGGGAAAATTCTGCAGCATAACGGCTAAGTTTCGGGGTTTTAGAAAACATTGAAATGAGAGGGGACATGGGTCACCCACTAATAAATGATCCATAAAACAGTAGGGTGAAAGAATAAGAAGGAAATATGGACATGGTAATGAAATTTTAGGGACATACCATTTGAAATGAAAAACATGGAAGGAAAAAAAGATTAGATTTCTCTTATGAAAGTTCGGCAGCCTAACGGCGTTACTTAAACCTCAACAAAAAATGATTTGAAAAGATCAAATAGGATATCTCATCATGTGAACATAAGAGTTCAGTATGATAGATATAGAGATAATTCCCCAACATAACAAAAGGAACTTGAAAGAATTGACATGAAAGTAGAACTTCAAAACGAGAAGGGTGAAGAACCACTTAAAAATTCGGCAGCCTAATGGCGCCACTTAAAACATCAAAATACTGAATTGAAGAGATCAAATGGGGTCTCTAATCATATGAACATAAGAGTCCAGTATGATATATATAGAGATCATACCCCAATATAACAAAAAGGAACTTGAAATAATTGACATGAAAGTAGAACTTCAAAACGAGAAGGGTGAAGAACCACTTAAAAATTCGGCAGCCTAACGACGCCACTTAAAACATCAAAATACTGAATTGAAGAGATCAAATGGGGTCTCTAATCATATGAACATAAGATTCCAGTATGATATATATAGAGATCATACCCCAATATAACAAAAAGGAACATGAAAGACTTGAATGAAAATAGAACTTGAAAACGAGGAAGGTGAAAGAATCCCTTAAAAATTCGGCAGCCTAACAGCGCCACTTAAACATTCTTAAAACGAATTGATGAGAGAAAGGTGGGTCTCTCATCATATGAACATGAAATAGGCAGTAGGATGAATATAAAAGAATATCCTCCAACATAATAACATGGAGTATAAAAGAAAAGACATAAAAGAGATTACTTGAAAAGAAAGAGAGAGGTCGGATCCCTTACCTTAAAATGTAACTCTTAAACCTCAAAGGTTGGGACCTTGAGGGCTTGGGGGCACCTTGGGAGGACTCCTTGGGAGGTAATGAGACCAGAAATTCGTTTGGAATGAGTGGGGAGTCGAATGGATGAGATGAGGGCTTGGTATTTATAGGGAAAGTGAGGGGACAAGGCATTAATGGCCAAGGGACACCTCACATGTGCTTTTCTCAAACCCATGTGCTCTCCCTTGTCATTTATCATGGAGTTAGGCCACATGGGGCCCCCAAAACAATAATTCATCACCCTTGGACGGCCAACCCTCAAAAGATCTCATGACATCATCATGACACCGTTATGATGTCATTAAACATACCGAAACCCTAAAACTGTATTTTTTACTATTCACTGAAAATTCAACTTTCTCAGAAAAATCCCAAAATTTCACACTAACCAAATATCAATGCTCTGATTTCAAAAATGAAATCCATTTTATAAAAATAATTTTCTAAATATTTTTAATTTAATTTTTAAATAAAAACACTATTCATCGAAAATTCATTTTTTTTCAGAAAAAACCCCAAAAATTACCATAACATAATATCGATGCTCTGAGTTCAAAAATAAAGTCATTTTTATAAAAATAATTTTCTAATTATTTTTAATTAATTTTTTTTAATTAAAAAACACTATTCACCCGAAAAAACTAATACTTGAATAATAATTAATGAAACCGTTATTTAACTATTTTATTGAATCACATTACTTAATCAAGGTGCCTATATTATTTTGAAACTTTCTTTAAGTGAGATTACTAATCCATTTGGTCATATTACTAATCCTAATCATAAAATCACTGTTCATAATTTACTATTCATCAAAAATCAAGTTGATCTTATTAGACTCTAAATTTAGTACTGAACATAATTGCAGAAGACCATTTTTTGAAAATCATTACACATTTTTAATTATTTAGGGTTTACATAAACATATTTAAAATATCCTTTTTCTAAAATTCATCAAAAATATGCATACTATATTTATCCGGTCATTTCAAAATTCATAAACTTCATCATAAGAAGAAATCCCAATTTTTATTTAAAACAAGGATTACACAAGGTAGTTACGGTCTCGTTACATAACCCCTTATAATACCAGCATAGGACCTAAGAGTAAGGTGTGCTAGGGTGATAGAAGCTTGGGGCGGCTCATTCAACATTGCCCGAGTAGTAATTTCTATCAGTTTGAACTTCTCACGAAGGAGATTTCGTTCCAGCTTCACATGATGAAGTTCGGCTTGGATTTGATCCAGAGCAAAGCCCAGTGGTGCTACCTCCTTCCCAAGATCTGTTAGATGGGCTTCGATCGGTTCAAGACTACTAGGTGAGGCCATCGAATCTTCTTTCTATAATAATTAACCAAGATTACTTATATTTAGAGACAATAATCAAAACATTTTGTTCACAGCGGCCATGTTGACCGATGGTTATATAATAGTCAAAACCCACTGATCTCATTTTAATTATAATCATGTTTATCAAATAAAACATTTTTGTTGAGTATAACAATAACACATAAAATTAGGAAACAAAATTTATTTAAAAATTTCGGGTCGTTACAATCTTCCCCCCTTAAGAAATTGCGTCCTCGCAATTTTAAAATTGGGTTTTGAAATTTCATTGAAAGTCCCACATCGGAAAAGGAGTCAGTAAACTGTTACTTTAAAATAAAGAAAGGGGAGTACAATGGTCACCCGAGTTAACCCACACTAGGGTTCCATGTAGGAAAACATGGACATAGAGGAAAAAAACAAAGGGTCAAGTTCTGAGGGAGAGTGATAGAGAACATGATTAGGAGAAAGTTAACCATGAGAAAATCCCAAACTTATGATGTGTGTAAACGGTCTTTGATTACCTAGTAGGAAACGTAAACCAACAACATTTTTGTTTTACGTTTCTTTTCATAATTTTGAGGATTTCATTTACTACATAGAACAAAAACATAAGAAAATATACCTACATTCAAGTAGAGTTTCATCCTTTAACAAGTCCCTACCAACACTAATCTTTTCTCCAAATGATGAGAATTCAAAAACACTTGGTCTCATAAAAGCACAAGAATCATCTTCTATAGAATCACATAATCTACAAAAGATTAACTATCTATTTCTTCTATCTTTAAACATTATCCCAAAAACAGAAAGGTTAAGGTAAAACAACTCTTCAAAAAGAAAGAATCCCATAGGAATGGAAACTACTTTTAAATCATCAAAGTTCCATGGTACTACCCAAAGTTCATCATAGACCATTCCATAAATAACGGTCCTTAAAATTCCTCAAAACAAACCAAACTAAGATTGAAACCCAAATACAATAAGGATTTGATAACATAGTCTTCCAAAACAACTTCATTGTTCATCTCCAGACAACATCAACCACTCCTAACATCTTATAAAAAAGTAGCTAACATAAACATATTTTACCCAAGATAGGTTAGTCATTCCCATAAGTAACCTAAATTACTATAAGTTCACCTTAAATTCATCGATTCTTCAAAATATAAGTCAACCTTACTCCTCAATGAAAATATCGTAGTAATCTATTTACCTCGATCAAATATGGTTCCCAAAATAATGAACGTCTTCCAAAATAATAATCATATTTTAATCCCCTAATCATCCCTGTCATATTAATACGAAAATCGTCGCATTTCCTATCACATTGGTTGTCAGAACATGTTCTTCCATTTCCCACCATTAACTAAGAAGAGAAAGCATAATTAGGGGCTTAAGTACTTAGCTAATAATCGTGAAAAGGAACTGAAAGCATATAAGGATAACTTGTATATGAAATCTATACCCTAACTTGTGATCTCATAGGTTCCCATCTAGATTATGAATGATCATATATTCTTATGTGAACCTTTATTTTATTTTATCTTTGTTCCTTTAACAATGGTTCATACCAAGCTTATGAATTTACCAAAGCATATCCCCCGGGAGTGTCGTAACCAAGAGTGCAGCAAGGCCCATTTTCGTGTACCAGTTCCCGTTCGAGTCTAGCTCAAAGCGGTGTTTTCGGGTTTTACCCCTATGTACATCTGTGCCAGAGCCACCTCTACCTGCTCGTATCCAGACAGGGATGTATTTTCTTGGCAACCCCTTACTCAATACTCACCAAAATACCAGGAAGATTTCCTATATTAAACTTTTCTATAGGGTTCCTCCTAGAGTTTTCATATCCTAATTTCCACAAATAAATAAACCATCCTTTGATACCAACTATAGCATCCCGTCTTTTTATAACCTAACTTTTCATTCCATTACACGGAACTGAGGATCTTTAAGGTTTAGTGTCTTGGAAACAAGGAACATAAAACATGAAACAAAAAAAAAACATTCTTCTTAAACACTTGAAAGGCTTCTCCTCATGTTCACCCTAGGCTCATTACTGCATCTCATAACCTGGGGACATACATCAAAAGGAAGGGTGAGCAGAAGGCCCAGCAAGGGAAACAAGTGAAACATTTTACATATGAACTTGAGATACATCAATAAAGTCATGAAAAGAACTTTAAGGCATGAGAAAGAAAATCATGAGGCATTTCATAATAAAAATAACATTTTCCATAACTTGAATATGTGGCTACATCATTTAACACAGACAATCATGAACATATCACCAAGGTCCATCCCCAAGGTGTCATTTGAAAATTACCAAGGTTATTCACCAAGGTATCATGAAAATTGTAATCTCTATTGGTTACATCATTACCCAATGCATTGGAGCGCTATCAGGGCGCACCCTTAAATTTTCCTTTATTATCATGTGAGCCACATATATCATCATCAAACATTTCATAAATAACCCACATAGCATAAAATAAATGGGTTTCATTTCATAATCATAACGTTTTAAAAACTGCTTTAAAGACATGATCTTTACGTCACTTTAAACCCACGGAAAGGGAAAGAGGGTTTCATGTATGTAAATCCCAGAATTTAAAATGGAAAATTTTGATATATATGTGAATACCCTTGTAAAAATAAGAGCTTTGAGTATTCACTTTATAACATGAAATAATTTTTGAGAAAAGAGAGAGGAATTTTGAGGGGAAAATTCTGCAGCATAACGGCTAAGTTTCGGGGTTTTAGAAAACATTGAAATGAGAGGGGACATGGGTCACCCACTCATAAATGATCCATAAAACAGTAGGGTGAAAGAATAAGAAGGACATATGGACATGGTAATGAAATTTTAGGGACATACCATTTGAAATGAAAAACATGGAAGGAAAAAAAGATTAGATTTCTCTTATGAAAGTTCGGCAGCCTAACGGCGTTACTTAAACCTCAACAAAAAATGATTTGAAAAGATCAAATAGGATATCTCATCATGTGAACATAATATTTCAGTATGATAGATATAGAGATAATTCCCCAACATAACAAAAGGAACTTGAAATAATTGACATGAAAGTAGAACTTCAAAACGAGAAGGGTGAAGAACCACTTAAAAATTCGGCAGCCTAATGGCGCCACTTAAAACATCAAAATACTGAATTGAAGAGATCAAATGGGGTCTCTCATCATATGAACATAAGAGTCTAGTATGATATATATAGAGATCATACCCCAATATAACAAAAAGGAACTTGAAATAATTGACATGAAAGTAGAACTTCAAAACGAGAAGGGTGAAGAACCACTTAAAAATTCGGCAGCCTAACGGCGCCACTTAAAACATCAAAATACTGAATTGAAGAGATCAAATGGGGTCTATAATCATATGAACATAAGAGTCCAGCATGATATATATAGAGATCATACCCCAATATAACAAAAAATAACATGAAAGACTTGAATGAAAATAGAACTTGAAAACGAGGAAGGTGAAAGAATCCCTTAAAAATTCGGCAGCCTAACGACGCCACTTAAACATTCTTAAAACGAATTGATGAGAGAAAGGGGGGTCTCTCATCATATGAACATGAAATAGGCAGTAGGATGAATATAAAAGAATATCCTCCAACATAAGAACATGGAGTGTAAAAGAAAAGACATAAAAGAGATTACTTGAAAAGACAGAGAGAGGTCGGATCCCTTACCTTAAAATGTAACTCTTAAACCTCAAAGGTTGGGACCTTGAGGGCTTGGGGGCACCTTGGGAGGACTCCTTGGGAGGTAATGAGACCAGAAATTCGTTGGGAATGAGTGGGGAGTCGAATGGATGAGAGGAGGGCTTGGTATTTATAGGGAAAGTGAGGGGACAAGGCATTAATGGCCAAGGGACACCTCACATGTGCTTTTCTCAAACCCATGTGCTCTCCCTTGTCATTTATCATGGAGTTAGGCCACATGGGGCCCCCAAAACAATAATTCATCACCCTTGGATGGCCAACCCTCAAAAGATCTCATGACATCATCATGACACCGTTATGATGTCATTAAACATACCGAAACCCTAAAACTGTATTTTTACTATTCACTGAAAATTCAACTTTCTCAGAAAAATCCCAAAATTTCACATTAACCAAATATCAATGCTCTGATTTCAAAAATGAAATCCATTTTATAAAAATAATTTTCTAAATATTTTTAATTTAATTTTTAAATAAAAACACTATTCATCGAAAATTCATTTTTTTTCAGAAAAAACCCCAAAAATTACCATAACATAATATCGATGCTCTGAGTTCAAAAATAAAGTCATTTTTATAAAAATAATTTTCTAATTATTTTTAATTAAATTTTTTTAATTAAAAAACACTATTCACCCGAAAAAAACTAATACTTGAATAATAATTAATGAAACCGTTATTTAACTATTTTATTGAATCACATTACTTAATCAAGGTGCCTATATTATTTTGAAACTTTCTTTAAGTGAGATTACTAATCCATTTGGTCATATTACTAATCCTAATCATAAAATCACTATTCATAATTTACTATTCATCAAAAATCAAGTTGATCTTATTAGACTCTAAATTTAGTACTGAACATAATTGCAGAAGACCATTTTTTGAAAATCATTACACATTTTTAATTATTTAGGGTTTACATAAACATATTTAAAATATCCTTTTTCTAAAATTCATCAAAAATATGCATACTATATTTATCCGGTCATTTCAAAATTCATAAACTTCATCATAAGAAGAAATCCCAATTTTTATTTAAAACAAGGATTACACAAGGTAGTTACGGTCTCGTTACATAACCCCTTATAATACCAGCATAGGACCTAAGAGTAAGGTGTGCTAGGGTGATAGAAGCTTGGGGCGGCTCAGTCAACATTGCCCGAGTAGTAATTTCTATCAGTTTGAACTTCTCACGAAGGCGATTTTGTTCTAGCTTCACATGATGAAGTTCGGCTTGGATTTGATCCAGAGCAAAGCCCAGTGGTGCTACCTCCTTCCCAAGCTCTGTTAGATGGGCTTCGATCGGTTCAAGACTACTAGGTGAGGCCATCGAATCTTCTTTCTATAATAATTAACCAAGATTACTTATATTTAGAGACAATAATCAAAACATTTTGTTCACAACGGTCATGTTGACCGATGGTTATATAATAGTCAAAACCCACTGATCTCATTTTAATTATAATCATGTTTATCAAATAAAACATTTTTGTTGAGTATAACAATAACACATAAAATTAGGAAACAAAATTTATTTAAAAATTTCGGGTCGTTACAGTAAAGATGGCGGTGACCTATGGGTGGTTTTCCATAACCACTAATTGAGAAACTCTACTATGTTGTGGTTTGATTCGTGAACACCTTTCGCGAAGGTTTGATGTTTGAGTGACCGCGAAGGGGTCGTCGGCCGCGAGGGGGTTTCCGGTCCAGGGAAATATTTTGGAGGATTGCATTTTACACTGTTTGGTTTTTCTCTATGGATGAAGAATTGATTAATAAATGTAAGAGGTTGTCCCTGATGGAAAAAGAAAATGCGACGATCAAGGTATGGAGAAACAAAAACACGGTCTTGGAAAAGCGTCTGTCTCTGCTCGTGGTGGGAAAGTTCGTGGAAGACATATCGGTTAATCAGGGGGCTCTCAAAAACAGTCTACAGAACATCTGGAAACTTGATGCAGGAGTGGTGATAAAAAACTATTTTGTTGAATATTTTATTGATAATAAATGATAAAATTTCCTCACATTGTGTTAAATATGTTTATTTATAAAATATTTTGGATTTGATCATTCATTTGAAAATTTGGTAAAAATTCTAGTTTTACCCTTTATAGTGCACTGTAGTATTTCGAAGATAAATATTTTTATATTTATTATTTGAATTTGAAATTGTGCAACAGTGTTCCTAATTTAATTTTCTACAACTTTAATTCAGGACACTAGAGCTAAAAAGTGGATTTTGATGGAGTAAATGGGCCATTAATCCAATGGTGGGCTGGACTCGGCAGAATGGACATGGGTTCTGTATTTGGGAGATATCTTCTTCATCTGTTATTGGATTGAGCCCAAACTTTGAGCAAAGCTCGGGGACATGATTTTTCACAAATAATCCTTCTGTAAGGTCGGTCAATTCACACGTCTTGGAGGTCAACTAGGCGGTACAACTTGGAATAAAATATTTGGCCGAGTTTTTCATTTCACACTTAAAAAGTTATGTAACCCTAGCCCTCAAAAACTCTATTTAAATGGGGTTTTAACTCATTGGAAGGACTATTAGAGGCTTTGGGAAGGTGTTTCCGAAAGGGTGTCTCTTGGTAGCCCCTCACAACTCTTGGAATAAGTAATCCATTGTGAAAACCTCTCTTCCAAAAAGGCTCTCCTCTCCCACCTCTTCTTTGTATTTATTTTATTTCATGTTTGTTTCTTGAATTTTTCTTCAAATAATCTTCTGTGTTCTTAACTATTATTCTAATATTAATATTTTTAATTGGGTTGTAATCAATAGTGGAGACAATATTGGGTTATACCCTTTTAATCCTTTGCTTATGCAAAACGTCTCCACGATGACTACACCGCCCTTGGAAGAGTAGTTCTTTTTAGTAATCGATTGACCTCTATCCTTCTTCATTTAATTATTTTGAATAATTGAGATACTGTAATTTACTTAATATGATCCATGAATTTTGTTTTTAAATTGTAAGAAACTAATCAAGAAATTGAACAATTAACACAAAACACGCGAGGTCAAAAATTGTGTAAATTTTGAGAGCGCGATCTTAATCGGTAATACAAGACCATACAAGATAAATTTGTATAGTTCAAATATAATCCATAAACACAATTAATCCTCATTTCTAGAATGGATATGTTCTCTAATTAACCACTTACCATAATCTAACCTTAGAACAACAATCAAAGCAGGGTGTTGCGATTGCTTGTTCCGAAGCTAGCCTAGGGTTTAAGTAATTTCATCTTTGTGGTTAAGTTAACTCTCGTAGGGTTCAAGGGATAACAAATTAGGGGATCATAATTAAGTGAATATTGATTTAACTGATAATTATTAATAAGTTAATGAAGAGGTAGAGTTAGATCAATTACGCCTTTTAAAATATTTTCTAAAAAACATCTTTTTGTTGTGTCATTTTAATCGAACTTCATTTCAAAACTAAAAAAATACAATCTTCTTCCAGAAAACTTATTCTAGATTCATAAACTATAAACAAACACCCCCATCCTTTCAAGTAGTGTTTTTATTCTCTTTTATTTTATTTCTATAATACCTCTAAAAATTGTTTTAATTCACTTCCTCCTTTGAGAGACGACCTTGGTCATCCACTCTGCTGCACCTAAGTACCCCAAAATCACACTAATCATTTGAGGGTGCCCACGACAGCGCTCTTTCAAATTGGAGACATTGACAGGGAGGCATGTAATTTATTCATCCATTTAGAGGTATTTATTTTATTTTTCATTTTATTATTTTCTTCACCTCTCTCTTTCATCTTTCCACTTTCTCAAGTTTTCATTTTTTTCATCCTCTTCTTTTCTTTTTGTACCATCAACTCAACTTCTCATTTTTATTTTACTATGGTCCACTCAATTTATTTTCATTTTTATTTGATTTATGATATGAAGTAATCCCAAAGATCTCTTAGATCTTGACCCTGAGATTAAACGTAGCCTTAGGGATCGAATCAGACATTCTGAGTCTACGGGAAGTTTCAATATTCAACCAGTTGGTGAATTCCTCTCTTCTGGAAACATTGAAATTGGAAGTAATTCAATTTCAAACATAAAAGAGGAACCAATGGCTAGAAATAATGGAAATGAACTTAATATAACCATTCAAGAATTGGATGCACCTGATATTAACTATCAACCAAATTGTATTGCATACCCGAATCTCGAATCAGGCTTTGAGTTAAAATCTGTATTAATTCACCTTCTTCCAAAGTTTCATGGATTATCTGGTGAGGATCCCAACAAACACCTTAAGGAATTTAATGTGGTTTTCTAAACCTTAAAACCAAGAAATTTTTCTGAAGATCAACTCAAATTAAGAGCATTCCCATTCTCACTTGATGGAGCTGCAAAGGATTGGATGTACTATTTACAACCTGAAGATGTAACATGTTGGAACGATTTGAAATTCCTTTTCTTGCAGAGATTTTTTCCAGCATCAAGGACCACTTCTATTTGTAAGGATATCTCATGGATCAAGCAAGCACAAGGGGAGTCAATGTATGAGTACTGGGAGCGATTCAAGAAGTTGCGTGCAAGCTGCCAACATCACCAAATCAGTGAGCAACTCCTCATTCAGTACTTCTATGAAGGACTCATACCTATGGAGAGGAGCATGGTAGATTCTGCAGCAGGAGTGGCATTGGTGGACAAGACACCAGTAGCTGCACGTGCATTGATCGACAAGATGGCACAAAACTCCCAACAATTTGGCGATCGAGGTACACCACATGTCAAGGGAGTACATCAAGTAAGTCCTTCTTCTCTTTAAAGTCATTTGATTGATACCAAGTTGGAAGAATTGACCACTATGGTGAGGTAGATTGAATTGGATTAAAAGACATCCCAACCCCCTCCTTCAAGGCCTTTTGGCATTTGCACTGAGACAATCCACCCAACTGACTGTTGCCCACAACTACAAGAGATAGAGGATTGCACAGCAGTATTCCCAGGGAGACCATTTCAGCAACAGCAACAACCATATCCCCAAAAGAAGTTTGATTCATTTTCTCCAACATACAACCAAGGGTGGAAAGATCAGTCAGACATGAGGTATGGCTCTGGACAACAATAAAGGACCCCTTTTCAACCAAACTTTCAGCAGCGTCCACCTTACAAACAGGGTTTCCAACAACCCCAAAGGAGATTCGAAGCTCAAACATCAATGAGTCAGCAACAAGGGAATCTCCAACACAAGGTAGACTCTAACACTGATGATCTTTTGAAACAAATTGTTCTTAATCAACAGAATGAGCTAAATAGTCAAGGTTCAAAGCTGAGAGAGTTGAAGACTCAAATGAGCCAGATTGCCATCGCCCTCCATGAACTTGTGAGTAAAAATTCTGGAAATCTACCTTCCCAACCCACTCCAAATCCAAAGGGGAATGTTAGTGCCATCACATTGAGAAGTGGGAAGCAAATGAACGATACATCTGTACCTAACATTCCACCGAGATTCACCTATACTATAGAGAATCCGCATTCTATACCAACTGATGAGAAATCCAAGGAGAAAGATAAAGGTAAGAAAAAGATTGATGATGTTCCTCCTAAAACCCTTCCTTTTCCAAATAGGGTTGTTCAAACCAATAAGATGGCTGAAGAAGCAATGAAAAAGGAGGTTTTGGACACATTAAAATGTGTGTAGATCAACATTCCTCTACTTGAATCCATTAATAAAATCCCAAGGTATGCCATATTCTTAAAATAACTTTGCACCAATCGAAGAGGGCTCAAGGGAAATGAGAGGATCAACCTTGGAAGGAATGTCTCATCACTCATTACACCAACTCTAGCAATGCCAACAAAGTGCAAGGATCCCGGGAAATTCACCATCCCATGTACCATAGGGGAGTTTCACTTCTCTGATTCTCTTTATGATTTAGGAGATTCAATAAATGTGATGCCTCACCTTGTATTCTCTTCCTTGCAGGTTGGTGAGTTGAAGCCAACAAGAGTTGTGGTGCAGTTAGCAAATAGAGATACAACATATCCAGCAGGAGTCCTTGAAGATGTACTTGTCTGGGTAAGAGACATGATCTTCCCAGCAGATTTCTACGTGCTTAACATAGAGGACGATCAGGTAAGTTCTCATGCTCCCATAATATTAGGTAGACCCTTCCTCAAAACTACAAAAACTATCATAAATGTCAACGAGGGTACACTTTCCATGGAGTTTGGAGATGAAGTTGTGATATTTAATGTTATGGATTCCATGAAGTACCCCTCAGAGGATCACTCTGAATTTTTTATCTCCCATTTTGAACCACCAAATAAAAACCCCATGGAATTTGGTTGTTCTATGCTTAGGGAGATTATGAGTATTGGTTCTATTTTGATGTCTAAGAGTACTTCCAAACCTATTTCTAATGCAAAAGACTCTATTAGATTTGATTTTTAAATGAAATCATACTCTGATTTTGATCATGTGAACTCTGATTATGACATGACTGTTGAGTATACTGATAGATTTGATGTTTTATTCTCTGATTTTGATGATGTATATTCTGATACAGGTGCTCTTTGTGCACATATTTTAGTTTCTTCTATGTCTCCATCCATACACCACCCCCCCTACACTGGAACTCAAGAAATTACCATCAAATCTCAAATACTCATACTTGTTGAGTGGTGAGAAATTACCTATTATCATTGCTAACAATCTCCCTTTTGAACGTGAAGAAAAACTTTTGAATCTTTTGAGGTAGAACATTAGGGCGATTGGTTGGACCTTGGCTGACATATCAGGTATTAGCCCCTCTATTTGCATGCATAGGATTCTCTTGGAGAATGGGGCTAAAACGGTGAGACAACCACAAAGGATACTCAATCCCACCCTCCTGGAAATTGTTAAAAAATAAGTTGATAAATTTCTCAAGGCAGGTATAATCTTTCCCATTTCAGATTCTCAGTGGGTAAGTCCTATTCAGGTTGTGCCTAAGAAGAGTGGTGTTACTGTTGTTAAAAATGAGAAAGATGAGTTAGTTCCAATGAGGGTGAAAAACAGTTGGCGTGTGTGTATTGATTATAGGAAACTAAATCAGTCCACTCGCAATGACCATTTCCCCCTCCCATTTATTGATCAAATGCTTGAGAGACTAGCTGGGAAAACACACTATTGTTTCTTGGATTGATTTTCTGGATATTTTCAGGTTTATATAGCTCCAGAGGATCAGGAGAAGACTACATTCACCTATCCCTTTGGCACATTTGCCTACTGGAGGATGCCATTTAGACTTTGCAATGCCCCAGGTACCTTCCAGAGATGCATGGTGAGTATTTTTTCTGATTTTATTGAGACCTGCATGGAGGTATTTATGGATGATTTTACAGTGTATGGATCCTCATTTGATGAATTCCTAAATAGTTTGGGAAAGGTATTGAATCATTGTATTGAGAAGAATCTGGTCCTGAACTTTGAAAAGTTTCATTTCATGGTAGAGCATGGCATTGTCTTAGGGCATGTAGTGTCAAAACATGGGATAGAGGTTGATAGATATAAGATAGACATTATTTCATCTTTACCCTATCCTTCATGTGTGCGTGATGTTAGATCTTTCCTAGGGAATGCAGGATTTTATCGACGCTTCAGCAAAGATTTTAGTAAGATTGCTCTTCCTATGTCACGATTACTCTAAAAGGATTCTGATTTTGTGATTGATGATACTTGCAGGACTTCCTTTGATGAGCTAAATAAATGTCTGACCACTCCACCTATCTTACATCCCCCACCGTGGGAGATTACTTTTGAACTTATGTGTGACACCTCCAACTTCGCAGTTGGAGCTGTCTTATCTCAGAGGGTGGAGGGACGTTCACATGTGATTGCCTATCCATCGATGACACTGGATTCAGCCCAATCAAATTACACAACCACGAAAAAGGATTTTATTGCTGTCATATTTTCTTTAGATAAATTTCATTCATATTTATTGGTCTCTAAAGTAGTTGTTTTTTATGACCATGCAGCTCTGAGGTACCTCTTGAAGAAGCCAGATGCAAAGCCACGACTTATCCGTTGGATGCTCCTTCTTCAAGATTTTGACATCGAGATAAAGGACAAGAAGGGGTCAGAGAATTTGGTGACAGACCACATGAGTAGGATTACTCACACACTAGAGGATGCCACCTTGGACCAGTTACCACTTCAGGACACTTTTCCCAATGAGCATCTTTTTTCCATCTTAGGTACGCATCCTTGGTATGCTGATTTAGTGAACTACCTTTTTGCCTCTAAAATCCCTACAAATTTAAAGAAACATCAAGTCCAAAAATTAAAGAGTGAGTCAATATTTTATGTTTGGGATGATCCATACCTATGGCGCATGTGTAGTGACCAAGTTATTAGGAGGTGTGTTCCTGATCACGAGTTTGAGTCTGTTTTTCAATTCTGTCATACACTTGCTTGTGGTGGACACTTTGGACCCCAACGGATAGCTAGGAAAGTTTTGGACTCTTGATTATATTGTCCTATCTTATTCCACGGTGCCCATGTGTTTTGTAAGTCATGCTCTCATTGCCATCACACTGGGAACATTTCTAAGAGACATGAGATGCCCCAACAACCCATATTATTTTGTGAGATTTTTGATGTATGGGGAATTTATTTTATGGGTCCTTTTCCCAGTTCATTTGAATTTTTATATATTTTGGTTTCTGTTGATTATGTGAGTAAATGGGTGGAGGCTAAGGCCACCAGGACTTATGATTCTCATGTTGTTGTGGACTTTGTCAAGGCTCAAATATTTTGCAGGTTTTGAGTACCAAAAGCTATCGTCAGTGACCAAGGGACACATTTCTGCAATCGAAATCTTGCTTCCCTTATTCGGAAGTATGGGGTGACACACAAAACATCTACACCATAACACCCCCAAAAAAATGGCCAAGCTGAGGTTTCATATCGTGAGTTGAAACAAATTTTGGAGAAAACTGTGCAACCAAATAGGAAAGATTGGAGAAAGAACTTGGATGATGCATTTTGGGCTTATAGGACAGCATACAAGACACCCATTGGTATGTACCCATTTAGGATTGTTTTTGGGAAAGCATGTCATCTCCCAGTGGAAGTCGAGCATTGGGCATATTGGGCTATAAAGAAATGCAACATGGATTTGGCCCAAGCTGGAACTCAAAGGAAGTTTCAAATTCAAGAGCTTGAGGAGATTCGACTATCATCATATGAGAACTTAAGGATCTACAAGGAAAGATCAAAAGTAGCTCATGACAAAATGATCCAAAAAATGGTGTTTCATGTTGGAGAGAAAGTCCTTCTCTATAGTTCATGACTCAAGATGATGGCTGGAAAGTTGCATTCCAGATTGTTAGGTCCTTATGTTGTGACTAATGTTTTTCCTTATGGTGTAGTGGAGATCACCCAAGAGGACACTAGAAGGAGCTTTACAGTCAATGGGAAACATTTTAAGAGATACATTTAGGGTCTTCGTACTAATGCAGTGGATTTTATCACACTGCATGACCCCATCATCACTTGAGCACATTAGGCTGTTCCTAACCCTTTCAATTTTATATTATTTGTCCTATTTAAAAATTCTGCATTTCATGTGAATATATCATCTCATGGGTTCACATTGAGGACAATGCAATATTTTAAGTGTGAGAGAGGGAACCTTTTAGTTTAGTAATTTCAATTTTTTCCTGATTTAAAAAAAAATTGTGTGTTTTTTTTTAAATTTTGTGTGTTAATTTTTCAATTTTCTTTGTGTTTTTGAAATTTTTGAGTTGAAATGATTCTCATCACAATTTTGAAATGCATATCAATGAGTGAAACAATTTATCCCATGAAACTGAGCTTAAATGAATGCTGAAAATGACTTTGTTTCAAGTTCAAATATTTAGTAATTTCATGAAAAGTACATTGAATTTTGAATCCCATGCCACATATCACTGTCTTTATATTTGAAACCACTATCCTGTGAGGCTTATGAACCATTATTTTCATATTCTTTACATTCAACTCACCTCTTGAGAGAACCAAACCATGCTTGATTTAACCAGAATTTGATTTATTTCTGTCAAAACTTGAGGGTTTGAGGTACTTATGTTTAAATGATTGAGGCATTTGTTTGGTATTAAAGCCCCTATTTCAAAGAATCCTTTTTATAATGGCCTACCTTGAACATTTAATCCTTTTAGCCCTTATAATCCATGCACAACCTATTAGGTTAGCCATATTACAACCCAATTTTCCCTATACAACCAACTCTTGAAGTGAAATTGCATAATCTAGTTGAGAAGTGTGGGGGAAGCTATCTTGTGTTGTACTACCACATTCTGTGATACTTTGGGTGGAAAATTAAATTTTTAAGAGATGTTTTTGCTGCTGAAGAAAATAATTATATTGAAAGTTGTGCCTATCTGGAGCTTTCAAGAAAATCATGTTTGACAAGATTGACATTTTTGTAGCTGAATTGATGAATGGTGAAAAACTTCCATGAATTTTCATGATGATGGAGCTGAATTAATACTATGGGGATTTAGGAGAAGACCACATTTAAGTGAAAATTATATTAATGCAATTTTTCTTCAAAAAGAGTCAAGCCCTCCTCATTCAGCCTCATAATTTTTCACATCTAAATCCTACCAACCAAAAGCCACAGAACAACCCTGAAAAGTCATCATGATAAATATATGTCCTTGAATCACATCGGGTGGTGGTGTAGGAATTTATCAAGCCTATGGTGACCCTTGTATGAGTTTGGATGATAAAGACAGTGCAAAAAAATTGATATTGAGTGATGAGAGAAAATTCAAGCGAGGTAAGTGTTTTGTGCATGGGAGGATAAATGAAGTGGAAATATATTGAATGATATTAATAGATAATTTGAAATAAGGTTTTTATGAGGCATGATATCTTTTTATTCTTGGTGCAGAATTGATGGATCCCAATGATATGTGTTTTAAAATTGGTTTTGATTTGATATTGATGTTTACTTGACATGAGGTTTTTCCCAGGAGTGAAAAAAGGTAAGTGTGGGGGAGTTGATAAAACACTATTTTGTTGAATATTTTATTGATAATAAATGATATAATTTCCTCATATTGTGTTAAATATGTTTATTTATAAAATATTTGGGATTTGATCATTCATTTGAAAATTTGGTGAAAATTCCAGTTTTACCCTTTATACTGCACTGTAGTATTTCAAAGATAAACATTTTTATATTTATTATTTGAATTTTAAATTTTGGAACAGTGTTCCTAACGTAATTTTCTACAACTTTAATTCAGGACACTAGAGCTAAAGAGTGAATTTGGATGGAGTAAATGGGCCATTAATCCAATGGTGGGATGGACTCGGCAGAATAGACATGGGTTCTGTATTTGAGACATATCTTCTTCATCCAGGCTTGGATTGAGCCAAAATTTTGGGGAAAGATCTGGAACATGATTTTTCACAAATCAACCTTCTGGAATGACGGTTAATTCACGCGTTTTGGAGGTCAACTAAGCGTTGGAACTTGGAATAAAATATTTGTCCGGATTTTTCATTTCACACTTAAAAAGTTATGTAACCCTAGCCCTCACAAACTCTATTTAAAGGGGGTTTTTAACTCTTTGGAAGGGATGGTAGAGGCTTTGGGAAGGTGTGTCCGAAAGGGTTTCTCTTGTGAGCCCCTAAAAACTCTTGCAATAAGTAAGCCTTTGTGCAAACCTCTCTTCCAAAAAGGCTCTCCTCTCCCACCTCTTCTTTGTATTTCTTTTATTTCATGTTTGTTTCTTGAATTTTTTCTTCAAATAATATTCTGTGTTATTCCCTCTTATTCTTCTCTTAATCTTCTTAATTGGGTTGGAATCAAGAGTGGAGACAAGATTGGGTTCTACCCTTTCAATCCTTTGCTTATGCAAAACATCTCCACGATGACTACACTGCCCATGGAAGAGTAGTTCTTTTTAGTAATCGATCGACCTATATCCTTCTTCATTTAATTATTTTGAATCATTGAGCTACTGTAATTCACTTAATATGATCCATAAATTTTGTTTTTAAATTATAAGAAACTAATCAAGCGATTGAATAATAAACACAAAACACGCGAGGTCGGAAATTGTGTAAATTGTGAGAGTGCGATCTAAATCAGTAATACAAGACCATAAGGGATAAATTTGTAGAGTTAAAATATAATACCTAAACACAATTAATCCCCATTTCCAGAATGGATATGTGCTCTAATTAACCACTGACCATAATCTAATCTTAGAACAACAATCAAAGCAGGGTGCTGCGATTGCGTGTTCCGAAGCTAGCCTAGGGTTTAAGTAATTTCATCTTTGTGGTTAAGTTAACTCTCGTAGGGTTAGATGGATAAAAAATTAGGGGATAATAATTAAGTGGATATTGATTTAAGTGATAATGATTAATAAGTGAATGAATAGGTAGAGTTAGATAGATTATGCCTTTTAAAATATTTTCTAAAAAACATCTTTTTGTTGTGTCATTTTAATCGAACTTCATTTCAAAACTAAAAAAAATAAAATCTTCTTCCAGCAAACTTCTTCTAGATTCATAAACAATAAACAAACACCCCTATCCTTTGAAGTAGTTTTTTTATTCTCTTTTATTTTATTTCTATAATACCTCTAAAAATTGTTTTAATTCACTTTCTCCATTGAGAGACGACCTTGGTCAGCCACTCTGCTGCACCTAAGTACCTCAAAATCACACTAATCATTTGAGGGCGCCCACGACAGTGCTCTTTCAAATTGGCGCCATTTCCGGGGATGCAAGTAATTTATTCAACCATTTAGAGGTATTTATTTTATTTTTCATTTTATTATTTTCTTCACCTCTCTCTTTTATCTTTCCCCTTTCTCACGTTTTCATTTTGTTTCATCCTCTTCTTTTATTTTTGGACCATCAACTCAACTTCTAATTTTTATTTTACTATGTTCCACTCACTTTATTTTCATTTTTATTTGATTTATGAAACGAACTAATCCCGAAGATCTCTTAGATCTTGACCTTGATATTGAACATAGCCTTAGGGCTCGAATCGAACATTATCAGTCTACAGGAAGTTTCAATATTCAACCAGTTGGTGAATTACTCTCTTCTGGAAACATTGAAATTCGAAGAAATTGTAACGCCCCGACCCCAGTTACCCAGAGTCGGTGCATTATTACATAACATTGGCATGATCATAATAAAGATCAAATCTCGAAAGACCGATTGGTTTAGTAGCCTTGGAAAATGCCAGATATATTCATAAGTTTTACATTACATTATAAAATGAAAAACTACTACAACAACATAATGTCTCAATAGACCACACTATTATCCCCTCATAAAATCCATGCAGGTCATTCATAACTTACTTCTTCACATCCTGGGAAAAATAAAACATAGAAAAGGGGTGAGCTCAAATGCCCAGTAAGGATAACAATATAGCGGAAAGAATAAACATTTAAGGCAATGTATAACTAAAACAAAAGCCTTTTAAATATGAACTTTCAACATGGTATGGCATAAATAAAATGAAATAATGCCATTTAATTATTCACATGGATATTCTACTAATCGAATAATCACATGCAAAAATCAATAACCACTTTCATAATGTTGGAATGCATAATGCCAGACTATCATAACCACATAGCCAAGGCCTCGTGCCAAGACTACAAATAAGATTTTGTCAAGGCCTTGTGCCAAGACACTAGTTTGTCTCATGAGACCTACCGATGCATCGAGGAGCTATAGCGGGCTCCACCCGTCACTTATTAAGTCCAATGCATTCCCATATGAAAAGGTTTAAACATAACATAAACATTCGTATTAAAACTAGCATACGAAATGTCAATAATTTCACCATAAACTATGAATGGTATAAAAATAGCACATCCACAGTCAAACATATCATAAAACCTTCAATACAATATAGAAGTTTTGTATCATAATAAATCAACTTCAAATAATCTTAAAATCCATCAAAGGATGTTGACATAGATGAAATCAAAATTATTTTTAAAGAAGTATCTCCTTTTATTTTGAAATCATTTAAGATCCATATAAAATAAAACATTTTCTTTGAAAATATTCTTATAAGCTTGTATGGAAAGCTTCGACGATTTTATAACGGCGGAAAATAATCGCACCCGCCGTATAAGTTAAAAAAAACATTCTTACCTCAATTCTGTCGAAAAGGTTAAAAAGGACCTTGTTTTGAAAACGACGGAAAGATTCCTTTATAAACCTCTTATAAAAAGTCAAACAAGGGTATAAATGACTTAAACCCATATTCTTGTAAATAGTAAAAATGTTTTGAAATACATTTTTAAGAAACATGTATGTGGATGATAAAGAGATCCCAGTAGATTATTACGTATAAACAACCTCGGATAATGAAGAGATTGTGAAATAACCCTTACCTTGTACTTTTCCTTGGTTGGGGTAGGTTAACCTCCTGTATAATAGTGAAATAATTGTTACTAAATTATACAAGAATCATATACATTAATATGATATCATATATGATCTTTTAATATTGATTTGATAATAATATCTTAGTATTATCGCTGTTTCGGGTGTGAACTTACTTGTTTGCTTTTGTATGTTTTGTTACGTAAGACATGTTTGTAAAGGATAAGTTGTATATTATTCAAATCCAGAATGGTATCAAGTCCTTAAACATCATTTTTAAATCATCAAATGATAATTATACTTGAATGGATACGATGGAAAATGAATCTCATCGCGTTCGTGGAGACGGTAGTCCGTACGTACGCACGAACGCTACTTCCATTTAATTTTTATTTTAAAAGAATAGAATACAAATGATACATAGGTATATTACTATTCCAGTATAATATAATATTTTATATATGTTACTTAAGTTCATTAACACCATCCTTTATACGTTCCATGTGTGGTATGAACGAGTCATATCATTTTAAGGGGGCGGTAGTCCGCACTTCCTCAAATGAAATTATCGTATGTATATACAACATGAAACGAATAATGGTATGAAATAAAATGGAATTACAGAAGCTTATATATAAAATATATATCATTAACATCATATTTAATTACAGTGCCATCATAATGGCCACCATGAGAGGCGGTAAGATGTATTTGAACAATCATCGTTTCGTGAGGCGTTAGTTTGCCATCCACAGAAACATTATGTTCATCATCCATTAGATGGAGTTGTGTGTATGTGTAGTTTGAATCCTTCTTATAACAACATCCTAGTATATTGAGGATACTGGTGTTGTTACAAAAGAAAGGAAATAAAAAGAGTTTGGGGGTTGAAGAAGCAAAATAAATGAAAATAATTTAAGAGAAATCGTTACCTTTAATTTAGGTAACTCACTTTGGTTGGAACCAAAGGACTTGTTGAAATGCTTTCTGCCTAAGGTGAAGCTTCAAGGAGGAGGATAGGGATGTGGGGAGCTTAGTTGGGCAGAGTTTGGACGAGCCAAGTGGCTTGAGAGGTGTGAGGAATGAGTAGAAGTGGTCTCCTTTTATAAGGGGGAGGAGGGGCTCTTTAGGAAAGAGTGAAAGTATTACTTTATAATATAATTATATTCGGTTTATAATGGTCAAAAAATCATTGAGGTCGAAGATAAGATGACTCATATTCTAAATAACATCAACCAATAAGAATTGGACAGGTTTTAGATAATATTGTAATCATTATAATCTTATTTATTTAAATGATTTATTAATGAGGTAAACATTGCATCATTATTGTGTCATTAATAATTTAATTTATTTGATGTCTAAAAATTATAAATAAAATATCATTATGTAGGAAATCTTTTTAGCTTTCTAATGAATATTTATAATCGAAAATTCAACATGTATAACCCTATGTAAAAATTGTTCTTCTAAAAGATGTAAGCTTATGCCATTTTTATTTTTATTTTAACTTTATTAATATAATGTGTCCCTACCACATACAAGTGGATCCAAGGGGTCCCCAAATTGACCCAAGGATGCCCATGGTCGGGTATGTGTCCACCAATAAGGTTAGGACACGTTTTAGGGTAATTTTGTATTATTATAATATTATTTTTTTAACCCTTATTTACCGGATTTACCCTTTAACCATGGTAAATAAAATATTTACCGCAGTAATTATTCAAAATGTCTAAAAATAAAAGTTACCTATTTACACAATTTGGACATCCTGATTCCAAATATGGAATCCATTTTCCTAAAATCAAAACACAGAAGTGGCAGAAATTAATTTAAAATTAATTCCCGCTGTCAAAACAAAAAGCGTGTTTTTAAGAGGTAATAACTATCAAAAGATTGACACTTGTTTATGTTTGATTTAATTGTAAAATTATGTCCAATGACCAACATTATATTAAATGGTAAAAATATATTCTAAATATACTTTAAAACCACTCAAATTCACAATTTATCACTATTAATTATTTTGATTAAAAAAGTTGTTTTTAATTAAAATTTAGTAATTTTCACTATTCATCAAAATATAAAAGTTATCCGAAAAGTACCAAAATTTCACCCTAGGCTAATTTTGATATTACGAATCTAAAAATGAAGTCCATTTTGAAATATAAAATATATATGATTTCAAAAAGTAGGTATTACTATTCACAAGGGCTAGTTTAATTAGTTGTGGTGTGTGTTAGAACTCGAGGTTGCGTACAAAACACGCTATCGCATTATTCGAAGGGAAACGTACCGTAGAAGCTTGGGGTGTTACATTCTCCCCTACTTCAAATAATTGCGTCCTCGCAATTTCTAGGGTATTACTGCATAAAAAGACTCGGGTGGTTTTTCATCATAAGTTCCTCGGGTTCCCACGTTGCCTCTTCCATCTTATGATTTCTCCACAAAACTTTTACCAGACGCGTCGTCCGGTTTCTCAGTACTTGTTCTCTCGTATCAAGAATCTTGACGGGCTCTTCGCAATAAGACAGATCGGGTTCCAGTTCTAATTCCTCATAGGTGAGTACATGCGTTGGGTCAGGCATGTATTTTCTCAACAGAGATACGTGGAACACATCGTGAACTTTGGAGAGACTTGGCGGCATTGCCAATCGGTAAGCTACAACCCCAATTCGTTCTAGAATTTCGAAAGGTCTGATGTACCTGGGACTCAATTTACCTTTCTTACCAAAACGTATGACTCCCTTCCATGGAGATACCTTTAGGAAAACATGATCACCGACTTGAAATTCCAAATCCTTCCTTCGATTATCGACATAGCTCTTCTGCCTACTTTGAGCTGCTTTGATGTGATTTTGGATTACTTTCACCTTTTCCACCGTTTCCTCCACCAGTTCTGGGCCTACAAGTTTTCTTTCACCAACGTCATCCCAACAGGTTGGTGTACGACATCTCTTTCCGTATAACGCTTCATATGGTGCCATCTGAATACTCGAATGGAAGCTATTGTTATAGGAAAATTCTACCAGAGGTAAATATTGATCCCACATACCCTGAAAGTCAAGTGAGAAAGATCTCAACATGTCTTCTAAGGTTTGAATAGTCCGTTCTGATTGTCCGTCTGTCTGAGGGTGGTAAGCAGTGCTCAAATGAAGTTCAGTATCCAGGGATTTCTGAAGACTTTTCCAAAATCTTGAAGTAAAACGGGGGTCACGATCAGAAACAATCGATAGGGGTACTCCATGAAGTCTCACAACTTCATTAATATATAGTCTTTCTAGACGTTCCAGGGGTAGATCTTCTCTTATAGCAAGAAAATGTGCTGACTTGGTAAGACGATCAACAATCACCCATATTGCATCATTCCTTCTAGGAGTCTTTGGTAGCCCCATGACAAAGTCCATCGTAACATTGTCCCATTTCCACTCTGGTATGGGAAGAGGTTGCATGACTCCTCCAGGCTGTTGCCTTCCAGCTTTCACTTGTTGACAAACCATACATCTTGACACAAAATCAGCAATCTCCCTCTTCATGTTGTCCCACCAAAAATGTTCCTTCAAATCTCTATACATTTTGGTGCTCCCAGGGTGTATAGAGAAATTGGAACTATGAGCATCATCCAGCAATTCCCTTTTTAGATCAGGTATATTGGGAACACAAAGTCTCTTCCTGAATTTCAAAATTCCATCTTCATACACAAAGTCTCTCAATCTCCCATCATTCACAGCTTTAATCTTCTTCTGAAATTCTTCATCATCGTTCTGAGAACTCTTAATCCTTTCTAGTAAAGATGGTTTGGCAACCATTTGAAAAAGCATTGATGTTTCACCTTCCCTGGTTATTCCCATGTCCATCTTCACTAGATCCATGAAAATTGGATCCCTTTCAATTCTCATCATGTTCAGAACTCCATGGTCTTTTCTGCTCAAAGCATTTGCTACTTTGTTTGCTTTCCCCGGGTGGTAGTGTATCGTGCAATCATAATCCTTGAGTAATTCAAGCCATCTCCTTTGCCTCATGTTGAGTTCTTTTTGTGAGAAAATATACTTCAAACTCTTGTGATCAGTATAAATCTCACATTTTTCACCATAGAGGTAGTGCCTCCATATCTTCAAAGCAAAGATCACTGCTGCTAACTCTAGATCATGAGTAGGATAGTTTTGTTCATGAATTTTCAACTGTCGTGATGCATAGGCAATAACTCTATCATTTTGCATAAGGACACAGCCAAGTCCTTTCTTCGATGCATCACTATAAATAACGAACCCATCATTCCCCGATGGTAAAGTCAATATAGGAGCATTGACTAATCTTCTCTTCAGTTCTTCGAAACATTCTTCACACTCTTTTGTCCAAACAAATTTAACCCCTTTACGTGTGAGCTTCGTTAATGGGTTAGCCAATCGGGCAAAATTCTGGACGAAACGTCGATAATAACCTGCCAAACCAATAAAACTGCGTACCTCAGTTATACTCGTAGGTGCTGGCCATTCTTGGATTGCTTTGGTCTTAGAAGGATCAACAGAGATTCCATCTTTAGAGACAATATGGCCAAGAAAAGAAATCTCCTGAAGCCAGAATTCGCACTTGCTAAACTTCCCATATAATTCATGCCTCCTCAGAGTCTTCAAGATAATGCGCAAGTGATTTTCATGATCTTCGTAGGTTTTGGAGTATACCAAGATATCATCAATAAATACCACCACAAATTCATCGAGATACTCCTTGAAAACTCTATTCATCAGATCCATGAACACAGAGGGTGCATTAGTCAATCCAAACGGCATTACAGTAAACTCGTAATGCCCGTACCTGGTTCGAAATGCTATCTTCGGAATGTCTTCCTTCTTCACACACAACTGATGGTATCCAGATCGAAGGTCAATCTTTGAAAAGTATTGAGCTCCATGCAGTTGGTCAAATAAATCATCAATATGAGGTAGGGGATACTTGTTCTTTATTGTTATAGCGTTGATCTCCCTATAGTCGATACATAACCTCATAGATCCATCTTTCTTTTTAACAAAAAGAACAGGGGCTCCCCATGGAGAAACATTAGGGCGAATAAATCCCTTATTACTCAATTCCTCTAGTTGTTTCTTTAGTTCGACTAACTCTACAGTGGCCATTCTATAAGGGGTCTTCGATATAGGCCTTGATCCAGGAATCAAATCAATAGAAAACTCAACTTCTCGTTCTGGAGGATGTCCAGGTAAATCTTCCGGAAATACATCTACAAATTCTTTCACAACAGGTACATCCTCTATTTGAACATTCCTTTCCTCACCGACAGTTATTTCATTCTCTTCCTCCCCAATAATTGAATTAAGTTGAGCTGTTGGGGGTGGATCTAAATAAGAATTAGGTGGTGACGATTCTGCTCTAAAAATAAGGTGCTCCTTATCATTATCATCAAGAATCGTAACCTCTTTCTTCTTACAATAAATCTTCGCATCATAGTCCGAAAGCCAGTCCATACCGAGGATTATATCAAACTCAATCATAGGTATGATGATGAAATCAGCAGATAAAGAAAATTTATGTGCTCTAATGGGGACTGATTCACAAAACTTTGTTGCAACGATACTTCCCTTAGGAGTTTTAACAGACAACTCCCTTATTAAATCAAATTGGAAATATCTAATTTTCTTAGCAAACTGGGAAGATATGAAACAATGCGATGATCCAGAATCAAATAATGCATTTGCTAAACTTGAGGAAACCATTAAATTACCTACCACCACGTCTTTCGGAGCTTCTACCTCAGCAGTAGTGATAGCATAAGCCTGGCCTTGATCCCTTGGCCTTTTCTGAGGTAAGTTCTCCTGACGCTTAGGGCATGCATTTGCATAATGCCCCATCTCCCTGCAATTGTAGCACTGAACGTTGGTTGCTTCCTTCTTCCCCTTGCAATCATGAGCTTGGTGGCCTTTTTCACCACACTTGTAACAGACTCCCATTCCCTTCAAGCAAGTACCAGGATGTTTCTTCCCGCATTTACCACAAGATGGATATTCAACCTTTCCCTTCTTCCCCTTATTTCCATTCCCAGATTGATCAGCAGGTCTCTTCTTCTCTTGCTTTGCTTTTAAAGTCATAAGACTTAGAGAATTCCTTTTCGGTCTTGATAGCACATGAGACAATGTCTTCGTACGATGAAAAGGATTGTGAGACTAATGCTTGACGGAGAAATGGTTTTAACCCATCAAAGAAACGATCAATCTTACTTCTTGGGTTGCGAATATAATCTCCAGCATACCTCGCTAACCTTGTAAAGTTAGCCTCATACTTTGTGACATTATCATCCTCCTTTTGTCTCAGACTCAGAAATTGCCTTTCCATATCTGCTCGATGGTCGCGAGGAAAGTATTTTTCTAAAAACAGATCTTTGAACTCCCTCCATTCCATGTTTGATACTTCATCATCTTCCTTCATGTTTTGAATCAATGACCACCATTGATCAGCATCTCCAGTGAGGCGGTAAACTGCCATGGTAACTTTTTCCCTTTCACTACTCCCCAAAGCCTGAAATATTTTCTCTAGGGAAAATATCCATTGCTCAGCTACTAAGGGATTTGTACTCCCATTGAACGTTGGTGGTTGTTGTCTCATGAATCGATCTAACATTGATCCTCCATGCTGCGGATCAGGGTGCTCCATACGGGTAAGGTTATTATTCATAACCTGAGTAAGTTGTCCCAGTACGGTGATTAGCTGATCAGCACCAGTTGCATCACCAGCCCCACTATAATTATCTTGAGCAGGAGGGCAATCCCTACATGGAGTGCGTGCATTGATACGGTTTCCATTTCTTCCACTAGGCGCCATTTCTAAACAATGGCATAAACTAGATCAGTTTATGAATCAAAATACATAATCCCATACTTATAAAACACTAAACATAAATTGAACTATCTATGGATATAATCCATAATCATAAATATGTTTTCTTTGAGGAAGTATATACTCATAAACCCTTCATAATGATTTGTAAAGAAAGTGAGAGTTATCCTAAGCATATCCCCCGGGAGTGTCGTAACCAAGAGTGCAGCAAGGCCCGTTGTCGTGCACCAGTTCCCGTTCGAGTCTAGCTCAAAGCGGTGTTTTCGGGTTTTACCCCTAGGTACATCTGTGCCAGAGCCGCCTCTACCTGCTCGTATCTAGACAGGGATGTATTGCTCGGAAAACTCACAAAGTCTCTACAATACCAAAATTCTAGGAAGTTCTTCTATACTAATCCTCAAAGTTCATCTTAGGTCTATGTGCTCTAATCAGAGTTTATCTAAATATAGCTTCCAAGGTTTGTACTAAACTTCCTCTGATACCAACTGTAACGCCCCGACCCCAGTTACCCAGAGTCGGTGCATTATTACATAACATTGGCATGATCATAAGAAAGATCAAATCTCGAAAGACCGATTGGTTTAGTAGCCTTGGAAAATGCCAGATATATTCATAAGTTTTACATTACATTATAAAATGAAAAACTACTACAACAACATAATGTCTCAATAGACCACACTATTATCCCCTCATAAAATCCCTGCAGGTCATTCATAACTTACTTCTTCACATCCTGGGAAAAATAAAACATAGAAAAGGGGTGAGCTCAAATGCCCAGTAAGGATAACAATATAGCGGAAAGAATAAACATTTAAGGCAATGTTTAACTAAAACAAAAGCCTTTTAAATATGAACTTTCAACATGGTATGGCATAAATAAAATGAAATAATGCCATTTAATTATTCACATGGATATTCTACTAATCGAATAATCACATGGAAAAATCAATAACCACTTTCATAATGTTGGAATGCATAATGCCAGACTATCATAACCACATAGCCAAGGCCTCGTGCCAAGACTACAAATAAGATTTTGTCAAGGCCTTGTGCCAAGACACTAGTTTGTCTCATGAGACCTACCGATGCATCGAGGAGCTATAGCGGGCTCCACCCGTCACTTATTAAGTCCAATGCATTCCCATATGAAAAGGTTTAAACATAACATAAACATTCGTATTAAAACTAGCATACGAAATGTCAATAATTTCACCATAAACTATGAATGGTATAAAAATAGCACATCCACAGTCAAACATATCACAAAACCTTCAATACAATATAGAAGTTTTGTATCATAATAAATCAACTTCAAATAATCTTAAAATCCATCAAAGGATGTTGACATAGATGAAATCAAAATTATTTTTAAAGAAGTATCTCCTTTTATTTTGAAATCATTTAAGATCCATATAAAATAAAACATTTTCTTTGAAAATATTCTTATAAGCTTGTATGGAAAGCTTCGACGATTTTATAACGGCTGAAAATAATCGCACCCGCCGTATAAGTTAAAAAAAACATTCTTACCTCAATTCTGTCGAAAAGGTTAAAAAGGACCTTGTTTTGAAAACGACGGAAAGATTCCTTTATAAACCTCTTATAAAAAGTCAAACAAGGGTATAAATGACTTAAACCCATATTCTTGTAAATAGTAAAAATGTTTTGAAATACATTTTTAAGAAACATGGATGTGGATGATAAAGAGATCCCAGTAGATTATTACGTATAAACAACCTCGGATAATGAAGAGATTGTGAAATAACCCTTACCTTGTACTTTTCCATGGTTGGGGTAGGTTAACCTCCTGTATAATAGTGAAATAATTGTTACTAAATTATACAAGAATCATATACATTAATATGATATCATATATGATCTTTTAATATTGATTTGATAATAATATCTTAGTATTATCGCTGTTTCGGGTGTGAACTTACTTGTTTGCTTTTGTATGTTTTGTTACGTAAGACATGTTTGTAAAGGATAAGTTGTATATTATTCAAATCCAGAATGGTATCAAGTCCTTAAACATAATTTTTAAATCATCAAATGATAATTATACTTGAATGGATACGATGGAAAATGAATCTCATCGCGTTCGTGGAGACGGTAGTCCGTACGTACGCACGAACGCTACTTCCATTTAATTTTTATTTTAAAAGAATCGAATACAAATGATACATAGGTATATTACTATTCCAGTATAATATAATATTTTATATATGTTACTTAAGTTCATTAACACCATCCTTTATACGTTCCATGTGTGGTATGAACGAGTCATATCATTTTAAGGGGGCGGTAGTCCGCACTTCCTCAAATGAAATTATCGTATGTATATACAACATGAAACGAATAATGGTATGAAATAAAATGGAATTACAGAAGCTTATATATAAAATATATATCATTAACATCATATTTAATTACAGTTCCATCATAATGGCCACCATGAGAGGCGGTAAGATGTATTTGAACAATCATCGTTTCGTGAGGCGTTAGTTTGCCATCCACAGAAACATTATGTTCATCATCCATTAGATGGAGTTGTGTGTATGTGTAGTTTGAATCCTTCTTATAACAACATCCTAGTATATTGAGGATACTGGTGTTGTTACAAAAGAAAGGAAATAAAAAGAGTTTGGGGGTTGAAGAAGCAAAATAAATGAAAATAATTTAAGAGAAATCGTTACCTTTAATTTAGGTAACTCACTTTGGTTGGAACCAAAGGACTTGTTGAAATGCTTTCTGCCTAAGGGGAAGCTTCAAGGAGGAGGAGAGGGATGTGGGGAGCTTAGTTGGGCAGAGTTTGGACGAGCCAAGTGGCTTGAGAGGTGTGAGGAATGAGTAGAAGTGGTCTCCTTTTATAAGGGGGAGGAGGGGCTCTTTAGGAAAGAGTGAAAGTATTACTTTATAATATAATTATATTCGGTTTATAATGGTCCAAAAATCATTGAGGTCAAAGATAAGATGACTCATATTCTAAATAACATCAACCAATAAGAATTGGACAGGTTTTAGATAATATTTTAATCATTATAATCTTATTTATTTAAATGATTTATTAATGAGGTAAACATTGCATCATTATTGTGTCATTAATAATTTAAATTATTTGATGTCTAAAAATTATAAATAAAATATCATTATGTAGGAAATCTTTTTAGCTTTCTAATGAATATTTATAATCGAAAATTCAACATGTATAACCCTATATAAAAATTGTTCTTCTAAAAGATGTAAGCTTATGCCATTTTTATTTTTATTTTAACTTTATTAATATAATGTGTCCCTACCACATACAAGTGGATCCAAGGGGTCCCCAAATTGACCCAAGGATGCCCATGGTCGGGTATGTGTCCACCAATAAGGTTAGGACACGTTTTAGGGTAATTTTGTATTATTATAATATTATTTTTTTAACCCTTATTTACTGGATTTACCCTTTAACCATGGTAAATAAAATATTTACCGCAGTAATTATTCAAAATGTCTAAAAATAAAAGTTACCTATTTACACAATTTGGACATCCTGATTCCAAATATGGAATCCATTTTCCTAAAATCAAAACACAGAAGTGGCAGAAATTAATTTAAAATTAATTCCCGCTGTCAAAACAAAAAGCGTGTTTTTAAGAGGTAATAACTATCAAAAGATTGACACTTGTTTATGTTTGATTTAATTGTAAAATTATGTCCAATGACCAACATTATATTAAATGGTAAAAATATATTCTAAATATACTTTAAAACCACTCAAATTCACAATTTATCACTATTAATTATTTTGATTAAAAAAGTTGTTTTTAATTAAAATTTAGTAATTTTCACTATTCATCAAAATATAAAAGTTATCCGAAAAGTACCAAAATTTCACCCTAGGCTAATTTTGATATTCCGAATCTAAAAATGAAGTCCATTTTGAAATATAAAATATATATGATTTCAAAAAGTAGGTATTACTATTCACAACGGCTAGTTTAATTAGTTGTGGTGTGTGTTAGAACTCGAGGTTGCGTACAACACACGCTATCGCATTATTCGAAGGGAAACGTACCGTAGAAGCTTGGGGTGTTACAGAAATTCAATTTCAAACATAAAAGAGGAACCAATGGCTAGAAATAATGGAAATGAACTTAATAGAACCATTCAATAATTGGATGCACCTGATATTAGCTATCAACCAAATTGTATTGCATACCCGAATCTCGAATCAGACTTTGAGTTAAAATCTGGATTAATTCACCTTCTTCCAAAGTATCATGGATTATCTGGTGAGGATCCCAACAAACACCTTAAGGAATTTAATGTGGTTTTCTCAACCTTAAAGCCAAGAAATGTTTCTGAAGATCAAATAAAATTAAGAGCATTCCTATTCTCACTTTATGGAGCTGCAAAGGATTGGATGTACTATTTACAACCTGAAGATGTAAAATGTTTGAATGATTTGAAACGTCTTTTCTTGCAGATATTTTTTCCAGCATCAAGGAACAATTCTATTCATAAGAAGATCCCAGGGATCAAGAAAGCACAAGGGGAGTCAATTTATGAGTACTGGGGAGATTCAAGAAGTTGTGTGCAAGCCGCCCACATCACTAAATCAGTGAGAAAATCCTCATTCAGTACTTCTATGAAGGACTCACACCTATGGAGAGGAGCATGGTAGATGCTGCAGTAGGAGGGGCATTGGTGGAAAAGACACCAGTAGCCGCACATGCATTGATCAACAAGATGGAACAAAACTCCCAACAATTTGGAAATCGAGGTACACCACATGTCATGGGAGTACATCAGCTAAGTCCTTATTCTCTTGAAAGTCATTTGATTGATACCAAGTTGGAAGAATTGACCACTCTGGTGAGGCAGATTTCATTGGATCAAAAGACATCCCAACCCCCTCCTTCAAGGCCTTGTGTCATTTGCACTGAGACAAGCCACCCAACTGACTGTTGCCCACAACTACAAGAGATAGAGGATTGCACAATAGTATTCCCAGGGAGACCATTTCAGCAGCAACAACAACCATATCCCCAAAATAAGTTTGATTTATTTGCTCCAACATACAACCAAGGGTGGAAAGATCAGTCGAACATGAGGTATGGCTCTGGAAAAAAACAAAGGCCCCCTTTTCAACCAAACTTCCAGCAGCCTCCACCTTACCAACAGGGTTTCCAACAACCCCAAAGGAGATTCAAATCTCAAACATCAACGAGTCAGCAACAAGGGAATCTCCAACACAAGGTAAACTCTAACACTAATGATCTTTTGAAACAAATTGTTCTTAATCAATAGAATGAGCTGAAGAGTTAAGGTTCGGAGCTGAGAGAGTTGAAGACTCAAATGATCCTGATTTCCACCGCCCTCCATGAACTTGTTAGTAAAATTTTGGAAATATACCTTCCCAAACTATGCCAAATCCAATGGGGAATGTTAGTTCCATCACACTGAGAAGTGGGAAGCAAATGAAAGATACATCTATACCTACCATTCCACCGGGATTCACCTCTACTCCAGAGAAGCCACATTCCATACCAACTGATGAGCAATCCAAGGAGAAAAATAAAGGTAAGAAAAAGATTGATGATGTTCTTCCTAAACCCCTTCCTTTTCCAAATAGGGTTGTCCAAACCAAGAAGATGGCTGAAGAAGCAATGAAAAATGAGGTTTTGGACACATTCAAGCATGTGGAGATCAACATTCCTCTACTTGAAGCCATTAAGAAAATACCAAGGTATGCCAAATTCTTAAAAGAACTCTACACCAATCGAAGAGGGCTCAAGGGAAATGAGAGGATAAAACTTGGAAGGAATGTCTCAGCACTCATTACACCAACTCTAGCAATGCCAACAAAGTGAAAGGATCCCGAGACATTCACCATCCCATGTACCATAGGGGAGTTTCCCTTATCTGATGCTCTTTGTGATTTAGGAGATTCAATAAATGTGATGCCTCACCTTGTATTCTCTTCCTTGTAGGTTGGTGAGTTGAAGCCAACAAGAGTAGTGGTGCAGTTGGAAAATAGAGCTACAACATATCCAGTGGGAGTCCTTGAGGATGTACTTGTCCAGGTAAGAGACATGATCTTCCCAGCAGATTTCTACGTGCTTAACATGGAGGACGATCAGGTAAGTTCTCATGATCCCATAATCTTAGGTAGAACCTTCCTCAAAACTGAAAAATGTATCATAAATGTCAATGAGGGTACAATTTCCATGGAGTTTAGAGATGAAGTTGTGATATTTAATGTTATGGATTCCATGAAGTACCCCTCAGAGGATCACTCTACATTTGTTATCTCCCATTTTGAACCACCAAATAAAAACACCATGGAATTTGGTTGTTCTATGATTAGGGAGATTATGAGTATTGGTTCTAGTTTGATGTCTATGAGTACTTCCACACCTATTTCTATTGCAGAAGACTATTAGATTTGATTTTGAAATGGAATCATACTCTGATTTTGATCATGTGAAATCTGATTATGACATGGCTGTTGAGTATGCTGATGGATTTGATGCTTTATCCTCTGATTTTGATGATTTATATTCGGATACTGATGCTATTTGTGCACATATTTTAGTTCCTTCTATGTCTCCATCCATACACCACCCTCCTACACTGGAATTCAAGCCATTTCCATCAAATCTCAAATACTCATACTTGTTGAGTGGTGAGAAATTACCTGTTATCATTGCTAACAATCTCCCTTTTGAACATGAAGAAAAACTTTTGAATATTTTGAGGGAGAACATTAGGGCGATTGGGTGGACCTTGGCTAACATATCAGGTATTAGCCCCTCTATTTGCATGCATAGGATTCTTTTAAGGGATGGGGCTAAACCGGTGAGACAACCACAAAGGAGACTCAATACCACCCTCCTGGAAGTTGTTAATGTAGATACCCAAAGCTTGACATACATGGACATTACATTACTTTTGCAGAATACTTAATACATATGAAAAACAGACACACAAGGACCGTAATAGTTTAGTGTCTTTGGAAACTCAGAATAAAATCTTCTAATCGTGGTGAAAGATCTTCAACATCTCCCAATAAAGATCTTCCCTTTTTTTTACCTAAAACCTTTCTTTATATACTGGGGAAAAGAAAACATAAAAGGGGTGAGCTCAAATGCCCAGTAAGGGTAAACATAGAGAACATAAAACAATCCATAAACATTTGAATGCAAAAACTTGAACATAAAATCTAAACATCCAAATCTTGAGAAAAGACATGAATCTTGGAAGTACGTAAGGCATATATCATAATGAAACATTAAGAATGATAAAATAGCATGGGAATAAAATATGTAATTGTGGAAACCATTAAGCACATGTTATGATTTCCATAGTAGCCAAGGCATTGCTGCCAAGACCATCTTAGTGGACAAAGTCCCTTTCTGAATCGAGTTCACTCCTTGTTCCAGTCCTGTATTACTGAACTGGTTTAACTTTCCATTCCATCCATGTCTATCTCATGAGATATAAATCTTTACCCAATGCATTGGAGGGATATATAGGTCCCACCCATCTCATAATGAAATCATTCTTCCTTGTGCCACAACATAAACTTAAAACATTCATCATAACCCAAAGAATAAAATGGGTTTCATAAACATCATATCATCATCACATAATCCATATAAAATAAATGGATATTTTATTATAATAAAATTTAAATCATTTAAATCATAGAGACATTATACTTGAAACATACACATTTGAAATAATTTCATCTTAGATGGAAAATGGTTTTGATAAAACACTTGAAATGAATTCTTGAGGAAAATATCCTTTCTTCTTCAAAATCAATTTCTTTTCAAAAAATGGCATATACTTTTAAAAGAAAATGGTTTGTTGGAAATAATCCTGAAAACTTTTAGAGGAAGTATTATGAAAATCAGGCGTTATGAAACCATAAAAAAATCCATTCACGCCGTATAAGTTAAAAATAACATTTTTCTCGTACTTTTGTCGGAAAAGTCAAAAAGTACCTCGTAACGTAAAAAAAAGAAATATTCCTTACATACCATGTAGTAAAAGTAAAAAATGGGTAAAAAGGAAATTAAACATACATGAAACCATTTTTGGAAAACATGGGCTTGGATGATAAAGATAACCCCAGTAAATACTTACGAATAAACAATCTCGGATAAAAATGAGATTGATAAATTATCCCTTACCTTACGTCTGATATCCTTCGTATATATCCGAACCTCCTGTAAAATGATTTAAATAATGTCATTGACTTATTACAGAATGATATTCATTGTTATGATATCATATATGGTTCATTTATGACTTTATATTACCCATTCTTTTGTAAATTAATGTAAAAGTAACGTTTTGGGTAAAATCATTTCATTTTTCATTCATGTTTTAACTTGTAATTATTCATATGATTACTTAGATCATGGTTACTTAAATCCAGAATGTAAAACATGATTTATATATAATATATATTTAGAATATACATATATAAAATAGATCGATAAATGGAAAGGAATACACCGTTCATGGAGATGGTAAGCCGTACGTACGCATGAACGCTGTTTTTGTTTCCTTACTGAATTGAATGAATTAAATAGATGAAATACATATATATATACATAAATCCAGTATCATTATTATGTCATATATTTCATGATTACTTATTATATATACTTTATAATCATTCATTAATGGTTAATCATTGAGAATGAATCTCATCGCGTCGTGGAGACGGTAGTCCGTACGTACGCACGAGAGATGATATCATTAACATGATCGTGGAATTTTATTGAAGTGTATAATATTTCAGAATCAATATCACCTTAAAATAATCATATATAGTCATTATTTACACCATTATACCCATCTAAGTAAGGTGGTGGTGGAAAATAGATTACACCACGGCGTGGAGACAGTATTCCGTACGTACGCACGCGCGGTGATTTATTTTTCCGTAGGGTGGATAGATGGTGAAATAGTTTTGTTTCATACTTATAATAACATATCAGTATATGAGTGATACTTATGTTATTACTTCATAATGAAACAACTAAAGAAGAAGAAGTGGAAGAAGAAATAAAGTTGAAAGAATTGGTAGCGGACATTACCTCTTCTTTGAAGCGCCTCTTTGAGACCTCCACTTAGGGCGCTAAAATTGGTCTTTTAAGAAGACCAGGACCTCTAAGATGTTTCTAGGGAAGTGTAGAAGAGAAGTTTTCAGGGGTTGGACGAGCGTGAAGGCTCAAATTGTTGTGAGGAAGGGAGGGAGGAGGTGCCCTTTTATAAGGGAGGAGAGGGGCACCTTTGGAATAACTAAAAATATTATTTTATTATAAATAAAAATTTGGTTTTAAATAGCTCCAAATTGATTTATTTAGAATATAAGGTGGTTATGGGTCTAAATACTCTCATCCAATAGAATTTAGACAAATTTAGGTTCCTATTTTAACCTTATCATTTAGATTTAACATTAAATTAAATAATTTTACTTTTACCGTGTCTTCTTGTGTTCTTATACTATAAGGTTAATAAACTTACTATAAGAAGCCAAAAGAACCCCAAGTTGTTTATTATTAATATATATAACCTTACCTAAGTCATTTGGCCGAACCTTAGATTTTTAGGAATAAAATAACAATTAATAATATAATATTTATTTTAAAAACTATTTTATGTCATTTTTGACACTATTTAGTAATTGATTTTTGTGAAAATCATAACAGAATGATTAGTTCAAAAAAAGTTAATTAAATCAATACTAAAATTTCATATTAACCTATAAAATTAGTTTAATTCATAAAAAGTCTCAAATTACATTTATTTTGGTGTTTATAACATCAATTATGTCAATATTTCATTAATAAGATAATTATTGCATCATCTTTGTGTCATAAATAAATTAAATTATTTAAAGTCTAAAAATTAAAAATAAACTATCATTATGTAGGAAATCTTTTTATATTTCTAATGAATATTTATATCCGAATTTATCTTATGTATAACCCCATATTAAAAATGATTTAGTTATTAAACTTTGATTTTAACTATTTTAACCCTTCTTTAAATAAATTAATAATAAATGTCCTAATCTAATCCAAGTGGGCCTAAATGGTCATATTTTATTCCTAAGGTTGTTTTTGTTCGAATTACACTTGTCCAATAGAATTAGGACATGTGTTAGGGTAATAATAATATCATTTTTACCCTTAATTACCCTATTTATTTTTAACCGTGGTAAAAAAAGTAAAAAGTTACTATTCACCAAAAATTATTTTCATCTCATTGAACCACATTTTAGTCCTTGATATTAACCATGTCTCTCGGATTTTCAAAATTCCACTCACAAAAGCGGTAAAATTAAGTTTTATGAAAAATTCAGTTTTTTTAACTACCACTTAGTGGTTTCACTATTCATCAAAAATTGAAAGTTTTCAGAAAAAATACCAAAAATTAGGCCTAAGCTATATTTGATATTATGAATTCAAAAATGATGTCTATTTTACAAAATTCAAAACATATCATTTTCATTAATTAATTTAAAAATTAATTCCCGTCGTCAAAACAAATAGCGTGTTCTTAAGAGATAATAAATATCAAAAGATTGACAGTTGTTTATGTCTGATTTAAATGTGAAATTACATCCAATAACCAACATTGTATTAAATTGTAAAAATATATTCTAAATATACTTTAAAACCAATCAAATTAATAATTTATCACTATTAATTATTTCTATTAAAAAGGTTGTTTTTAATTAAAATTTAGTAATTTTCACTATTCATCAGAAAATGAAAGTTATCCGAAAAGTACCAAAATTTCACCCTAAGCTAATTTCGATATTCCGAATCCATAAATGAAGTCCATTTTGAAAAATAAAAATTACAAAATTTTAAAAAGTGGTTATTACTATTCATAACGGCTAGTTTTAATAATATTTTAATAGCATATCGTTGTTTAGTGAAACTCGGTATTGCGTACTACACATGCTATCAAGGAAGGTCGTGATTGCGTGTAATGCAAGCCAAGTCAGGGTTGCGTGTTGTGCAAGAATCCTTTGTTGTTTTGTATAACATAATCCAAACATATTTCATTTATACATGGAATATATATATATATATATATATACTCAATGTTGCGTAGAATAACTATTATCAAAATTGTGTGTAACACTATCCAAGGAATAGTGTTGCATATACTGTAAGCTAATACGGTGTTGCGTATGGCGCAAGGTAATCTTGGTTTAGCATACAACACAAGACATTAATGAAATTAAAAGAATATTTTTCATAAAATCTCAGGGTGTTACAGTTAAAAAAGAAGTTGAGAAATTGCTCGAGGCAGGTATAATCTTTCCCATTTCAGATTCTCAGTGGGTAAGTCCTATTCAGGTTGTGCCTAAGAAGAGTGGTGTTACTGTTGTTAAAAATGAGAAATATGAGTTAGTTCCAATGAGGGTGAAAAATAGTTGGCGTGTGTGTATTGATTATAGGAAACTAAATCAGTCCACTCGCAAGGACCATTTCCCCCTCCCATTTATTGATCAAATGCTTGAGAGACTAGCTGGGAAAACACACTATTGTTTCTTGGATGGATTTTATGGATATTTTCAGGTTCCTATAGCTCTAGAGGATTAGGAGAAGACTACATTCACCTGTCCCTTTGGCACATTTTCCTACTAGAGGATGCCATTTGGACTTTGCAACGCCCCGGGTACCTTCCAGAGATGCATGGTGAGTATTTTTTCTGATTTTATTGAGACCTGCATGGAGGTATTTATGGATGATTTTACAGTGTATGGATCCTCATTTCATGAATGTCTAAATATTTTGGGAAAGGTATTGAATCGTTGTATTGAGAAGAATCTGGTCCTGAACTTTGAAAAGTGTCATTTCATGGTAGAGCATGACATTGTCTTAGGGCATGTAGTGTCAAAACATGGGATAGAGGTTGTTAGATATAAGATAGACATTATTTCATCCTTACCCTATCCTTCATGTGTGCGTGATGTTAGATCTTTCCTAGGGAATGTAGGATTTTATCGGTGCTTCATCAAAGATTTTAGTAAGATTGCTCTTCCTATGTCACGATTACTCCAAAAGGATTCTGATTTTGTGTTTGATGATTCTTGAAGGACTTCCTTTGATGATCTAAAGAAATGTCTAACCACTCCACCTATCATACATCCCCCACGGTGGGAGATTTCTTTTGAGCTTATGTGTGAAGCCTCCAACTTTTCGGTTGGAGCTGTCTTATCTCAGAGGGTGGAGGGACGTTCACATGTGATTTCCTATGCATCGATGACACTGGATTCAGCAAAATCAAATTACACAACCACGAAAAAGGAGTTTCTTTCTGTCATATTTACTTTAGATAAATTTTGTTCATATTTATTGGGCTCTAAAGTAGTTGTTTTTTCTAACCATGCAGCTCCGAGGTACCTCTTGAAGAAGCCAGATGCAAACCCACGACTTATCTGTTGAATGATCCTTCTTCAAGAGTTTGACATTGGGATAAAGGAAAAGAAGGGGTCATAGAATTTGGTGGCGGACCACATGAGTAGGCTTACTCACACACTAGAGGATGACACCTTGGACCATGTACCACTTTAGGAAACTTTTCCCGATGAGCATCTTTATTCCATCTTAGGTACGCATCCTTGGTATGCTGATTTAGTGAACTACCTTTTTGCCTCTGAAATCCCTACAAATTTAAAAAACATCAAGTCCAAAAATTAAAGAGTGAGTCAATATTTTATGTTTGGGATGATCCATACCTATGGCGCAGGTGTAGTGACCAAGTTATTAAGAGGTGTGTTCCTGATCATGAGTTTGAGTCTTTTTTCAATTCTATCATACACTTTCTTGTGGTGGACACTTTGGACCCCAACAGATAGCTAGGAAAGTTTTGGACTTGGGATTATATTGGCCTAGCTTATTCCATGATGCCCATGTGTTTTTTAAGTCACGCTCTCATTTCCAACACACTGGGAACATTTCTAAGAGACATGAGATTCCCCAACAACCCATATTATTCTGTGAGATTTTTGATGTATGGGGCATTGATTTTATGGGTCCTTTTCCTAGTTCATTTGGATTTTTATATATTTTGGTTTCTGTTGATTATGTGAGTAAATGGGTGGAGGCTATGGCCACCAGGACTGATGATTCTCATGTTGTTGTGGATTTTGTCAAGGCTCAAATTTTCTACAGGTTTGGAGTACCAAAGGCTACCATCAGTGACCAAGGGACACATTTCTGTAATTAGAATCTTTCTTCCCTTCTTCGGAAGTATGGGGTGACACACAAAACATCAACACCATACCACCCCCCAAAAAATGGACAAGCTGAGGTTTCAAATTGCGAGTTGAAATAAATTTTGGAGAAAACTGTGCAGCCAAATAAGAAGGATTGGAGCAAGTGCTTGGATGATGCATTGTGGTCTTATAGGACAACATAGAAGACACCCATTGGTATGTCCCCATTTAGGATTGTTTTTGGGAAAGCATGTCATCTCCCAGTGGAAGTCGAGCATCGGGCATATTGGGCTATAAAGAAATGCAACATGGATTTGGCCCAAGTTGGAATTCAAAGGAAGTTGAAAATTCAATAGCTTGAGGAGATTCGACTGTCATCATATGAGAACTCAAGTCTCTATAAGGAAAGATCAAAAGTAGCTCATGAAAAAATGATCCAACAAAGGGAGTTTCATGTTGAAGAGAAAGTCCTTCTCTATAGTTCACGACTCAAGCTGATGCCTGGTAAGTTGCGTTCCAGATGGTTAGGTCCTTATGTTGTGACTAATGTTTTTCCTTATGGTGTAGTGATATCACACAAGAGGAAACTGGAAGGAGCTTTACAATCAATGGGAAATGTTTGAAGAGATACATTGAGGTCCTTCCTACTAATGCAGTGGATTTTATCACACTACATGACCCCATCATCACTTGAGCACATTAGGCTGTTCCTAACCCTTTCACTTTTATATTATTTGTCCTATTTAAAAATTCTGAATTTCATGTGCATATATCATCTCAGGGGTTCACGTTGAGTACAATGGAATATTTTAAGTGTGGGGGAGGGAACATTTTAGTTTAGTAATTTCAATTTTTTTCCTGATTAAAAAAAAACAAAAAAAAAAAATTGTGTGTTTTTTTTTCAAATTTTGTGTGTATATTTTTCAATTTTCTTGGTGTTTTTGAAATTTTTGAGCTGAAATGATTCTCATCACAATTTTGAAATTCATATCAATGAGTGAAACAATTTATCCCATGAAACTGAGCTTAAATGAATGCTGAAAATGACTTTGTTTCAAGTTCAAATATTTAGTAATTTCATGAAATGTACATTGAATTTTGAATCCCATGCCACATCTCACTGTCTTTATATTTGATACCACTATCTTTTGAGGATTCTAAACCATTATTTTCATATTCTTTACATTCACCTCACTTCTTGAGAGAGCCAAACCATGCTTGATTTAACCAGAATTTGATTTATTTCTGTCAAAACTTGAGGGTTTGAGGTACTTATGTTTAAATGATTGAGGCATTTATTTGGTATTAAAGCCCCTATTTCAAAGAATCCTTTTTGTAATGGCCTACCTTGAACATTTAATCCTTTTAGCCCTTAGAATCCATGCACAACCTGTTAGGTTAGCCACATTACCAGCCAATTTTCCCTATCCAACCAACTCTTGAAGTGAAATTGCATAATCTAGTTGAGATTAAGTGTGGGGGAAGCTATCTTGTGTTGTGATACCACATTTTGTGATACTTGGGATGGAAAATTAAATTTTTAAGAGATGTGTTTGCGGCTGAAAAAAATCTTTATATTGAATGTTGTGCCTTTTCTAGAGATTTCATGGCAAGTGAAGCTGTGCCTTTTCTGGAGATTCTAATTGAGGTAGAAAGCTGTGCCTATCTGGAGCTTTCAAGAAAATCATGTTTGAGAAGATTGACATTTTTGATGCCGAATTGATGAATGGTGAAAACATTCCATGGATTTTCATGATGATGGAGCTGAATTGATACTATGGGGATTTATGAGAAGACTATATTTAAGTGAAAATTATATTAATGCAATTTTGCTTCGAAAAGATTCAAGCCCTCCTCATCCAGCCTCAGAATTTTTCACATCTAAATCCTACCAACCGAAAGCCACAAAACAACCCTGAAAAGTCATCATGATAAACATATGTCCTTGACTCACATAGGGTGGCAATGTAGGAATTTATCAAGCCTATGGTGACCCTTGTATGTGTTTGGATGAGAAAGACATTGCAAAAAATTTGATATTTGAGTGATGAGAGAAAATTCAAGCGAGGTAAGTGTTTTGTGCATGGGAGGATAAATGAAGTGGAAATATATTGAATGATATTAATAGAGAACTTAAAATAAGGTTTTTTATAAGGCATGATATATTTTGATTCTTGGTGCGGAATTGATGGATCCCAATGATATGTGTTTTAAAATTGGTTTTGATTTGATATTGATGTTTACTTGACATGAGGTTTTTCCCAGGAGTGCAAAATGGTAAGTGTGGGGAGTTGATAAAACACTATTTTGTTGAATATTTTATTGATAATAAATGATATAATTTCCTCACATTGTGGTAAATATTTTTATTTATAAAATATTTGGGATTTGATCATTCATATGAAAATTTGGTGAAAATTCCAGTTTTACCCTTTATAGTGCACTGTAGTATTTCGAAGATAAATATTTTTATATTTATTATTTGAATTTGAAATTTTGTAACAGTGTTTATAACTTAATTTTATACAACTTTAATTCAGGACACTAGAGCTAAAGAGTGCATTTTGATAGAGTAAATGGGACATTAATCCAATGGTGGCTGGACTCGGCAGAATGGACATGGGTTTTGTATTTGGGACATATCTTCTTCATCCGGGCTTGGATTGAGCCCAAATTTTGAGGAAAGCTCTGGGACATTATTTTGCACAAATAATCCTTCTAGAAGGACGGTCAATGCACGCTTTTTGGAGGTCAACTAGGCGGTGAAACTTGGAAAACAATTTTGGATGAGTTTTTCATTTCACACTTAAAAAGTTATATAGCCCTAGTCCTCACAAAATCTACTTAAAGGGGGTTTTAACTCTTTGGAAGGGATGGTAGAGGATTTGGGAAGGTGTGGCCGAAAGGGTGTCTCTTGGTAGCCCCTCACAACTCTTTGAAGAAGTAAGCCTTTGTGCAAACCTCTCTTCCAAAAAGGCTCTCCTCTCCCACCTCTTTGTATTTCTTTTATTTCATGTTTGTTTCTTGAATTTTTCTTCAAATAATCTTCTGTGTTCTTCCCTATTATTCTTCTCTTAATATTATTAATTGGTTTGGAATCAAGAGTTGATATAGGATTGGGTTCTACCCTTTCAATCCTTTTCTTATTCAAAATGTCTCCACAATGACTACACCGCCCGTGGAAGTGTAGTTCTTTTTAGTAATCGATCGACCTCTATCCTTCTTCATTTAATTATTTTGAATCATTGAGATACTGTAATTCACTTAATATGATCCATGAATTATGTTTTTAAATTTTAAGAAACTAATCAAGCAATTTAACAATTAACACAAAACACGCGAGGTCGGGAATTATGTAAATTGTGAGAGCGCGATCTTAATCAGTAATACAAGACCATACGAGATAAATTTGTAGAGTTAAAATATAATCCCTAAACAAAATTCATCCTAATTTCCAGAATGGATATGTTCTATAATTAACCACTGACCATAAGCTAACCTTAGAACAACAATCAAAGCAGGGTGTTGTGATTGCGTGTTCCGAAGCTAGCCTAGGGTTTAAGTAATTTCATCTTTGTGGTTAAATTAACTCTCGTAGGGTTCGAGGGATAAAAAATTAGGGGATCATAATTAAGTGGATATTGATTTAAATGATAATTATTAATAAGTTAATGAAGATGTAGAGTTATATCGATTAATCCTTTTAAAATATTTTCTAAAAAAACATCTTTTTTATGTGTCATTTTAATCGAACTTCATTTAAAAACTAAAAAAAAATACAATATTCTTCCAGAAATATTCTTCTAGATTAATAAACTATAAAAAACTACCCCCATACTTTCAAGTAGTGTTTTTATTCTCTTTTATTTTCTTTCTATAATACCTCTAAAAATTGTTTTAATTCACTTCCTCCTTTGAGAGACGACCATGGTCAGCCACTCTGATGCACCTAAGTACCCCAAAATCATACTAATAATTTGAGGGCGCCCACGACAGCGCTCTTTGAAGTGGATATTCGGGAAGCTGGGATCAATCACTTCATATTTGAGTTCTTTAATGAGAGAGATAGAGACAAAATCTTGCACGACAGTCCGTGGTCTTTTGATAATCAACTTCTCCTCATGGAAGAATACAAAGGGGGCACGATATCCAGTGAATAAATTTAACCCGCTCTCCCTTATGGGTAAAAATTAAATGAATCCCCTTCCATGCAAGAACGGAACAAATCATGAGAGAAATTGGGGATAGTTTAGGTCACTTTCTTGACTGGGATTGCTTTGACCCAATACAATGGGGCCCCGAGGTCTGGATCAAGGTGGAAATTGATGTGTCAGAGCCACTGATGAGGGGAATGTTCCTGAAAATCAAAGATACCAACACTTGGATATCATTCAAGTTCGAGAGGCTCCCAATCTTTTGCTTCTTCTGTGGTCGCCTTGGCCTTATGGACAGATCGTGCACCACAAAACATAAGAGTGAATCAGGTAAAATTTTCCTCCAATATGGCCCTTGGCTCCGTGCCAAAATGAATAAAAATGCTTTCATCCCTGAGACAGAAAAACAAAAGGACCGTGACCATCTCATGTTGGCACATACCAGTCAGGTGGAACCTATACCTGAAAAAACCTTAATGCTAGGACCACTAGATTTCCTTAACACTGGCTCACCTACTCAGAGAGAAGCTGGAGATCATCCTTACCCCTGAAGGAAAATACTCAAACATCTTCAAAGATGGAGACAAAGAAAAAAGAACCACCAACACATGGTTCAAAACCAATTCTGATGCACATCGAAGCACCAGAGATGGATCCTGACCCACAATTGACCGTAGTATGAATTCTAACAATGGAGGTCCATGAAATGATGGGAATTCCAATACTGGGCCCAATTACCCATCGAACGTGGAAAAGGATGCAATGTGGAGGGAGTGATGGTCACACAGAAGACCCGAAATACAAGGTCAAGAAAAGACGAAATGAAACATGTCAATCAGGGTGGAATCCCACCAAAATATGGAAAATGAAAAGTGGAGAAACAAGTCCGAAGGAACCAAAGGCGGCGGTGGGCGAGACCCAGCCCCACCTAGAGCAATGATTGCCTTATGATGGAACTGTCGCGGGCTTGGCAACCCAAGAACGGTTCGCATGCTTCAGGGAAACTGCACTCAAAGTCACCTTCATATGGTTTTCCTATCTGAAACCATACTGGAAAACAAGGACACCATTGGTATTGATCAAAAGTGTGGTTTCCAAGGCTGCTTTCCGGTGTCTAGACAAGGCCACTCTGGGGGCCTCTATCTCCTTTGGAAGGACAATATCGACGTCAAAATCTTTTCCTTCTCCTTACACCATGTGGTAGAGACTTTTCAAACAGTATTTCACCCATCATGTACTTTTGTGGGATTCTATGGCTGGCCATCCCATAATGATAAGACTAAGTCGTGGGATCTTCTTTGCAAGCTGCGACATGACTTACCGAGCCCTATCCTCTTCAGAGGAGATTTCAATGAGATTATGTTCCATAAGGAAATGAGGGGCAGAATCATTCGACCCTCAAATTTGTTGTCAAACTTCAAGGACGCGGTCTCCAGGGCGGACTTGATAGATCTGGGGTATACAGATAACCCTTTTACATGGTTCCGCGGCAATAATGAAGGCACTCGTATCACAGAGCGTATTGATAGATTTCTGGGTTCTACTGATTGGATTAATCTGTTTATCATGTTTCATATCAGCCACATGGCCCTTAACTATTCAGACCACTGTCCAATTCTCATTGATTGTACACAAGGCAAACGAACTAGACAACTCTGCAGACCCTTCAGATTTGAGAGCTTCTGGTCGAAAGATCAGGAATGTGAAGAGGTGATCCAATCAAATTTGAAAATCACTCACATGGATGTGTGACTCAATCTCCATCAGGTCTCAACTGATCTGAGGTCTTGGAGTAATAATAAATTCTGCACCCCGACTGGCACTGTGGTGTCCTTGAAAAGAAACTGAACAATCTCTTTAATCAACCCACATCCAATCACATTCTCACTAATATTGGAGCCATGCAAAGAGAGATGGACACAACCCTGCATGTCAAGGAAAGTTTCTAGGCTATGCGGGTGCGAGATAGCCACATTAAAGAAGGGGACACTAATAACAGGTTTTTTTTTCACCAGAAATCATCATCCATACATCGGAAAAACTCTATTACTTGCATCTTACAACCTGATAGAAGCAAAGTTTCAGATACCAATGGTATCCACGAGGACTTGAATCACTATTTCCAGAACATCTTCACTGTAGGATCCACTTTCATGTCCTCCGAGGTGGAAAATTTTATCAAACCTGTGATCACCGATGAGATCAATAGGCAGCTCACTAAAGATGTGACAGATGACGAGATATGCCTGGCCCTGAAACATCTTCATCCCACTAAGGCCCCAGGACCGGATGGGTTCCATGACCTATTTTTTAAACAATACTGGCATATTATCAGTCCCGACATCTTCAACATGATAAAAAGTATCTGGGCTGGGAATTCTAGCATTGCTTCTATCAATGAAGCTGTCTTTTTCCTCATCCCCAAAATAAAGAAACCTCTAACAATCCTGGATTTTCAACCTATCAACCTTTGCAATGTCTCTTACAAGATCTTTTCAGATATCCTTATCAATCAGTTGCGACCTTGGCTACCTGATATTATCTCTAAAAATCAGCGCGCCTTCGTGGCCAAGAGATTGATCACTGATAATGCGATTATGGCCCATGAAGTGTTCCATTCTATGAATTCACGCTCCACCGTGAAAAGAGGAACCATGGCCTGGAAACTGGATATGACTAAGGCCTACGATAGAGTGGAATAACAATTCCTTCATGTCGTTATGTTGAAAATGATCTTTTTCACTAAATAGACAGATATGGTCATGGATTTCATCTCGAACGTCTCCTTCAAAATCAAGGTCAATGGGGAGCTCACCAGAGGATTCGACCCATCCCAAGGCCTTCTCCAGGGAGATCCCCTCTCCCCTTTTCTCTTCTTACTGGTGGATGATGTGTTTTCTAATCTTATCTCCCGGGCTACATCCTCTAATTCCATTCACGGGGAAAAGGTCTGCCGTGTTAGCCCACCATTTTCGTATCTTTTCTTCGCCGACGACTGCCTCCTTTTTTCCAAAGCAACAATTAATGAATGCTGAGTGATCAGTCATGCGATCCATCAGTATGAGAGGGTGTCTGGATAGTTAATCAATCATGGAAAATATGAAATTTCTTTCAGTGCAGGGGTGCCTCATTCTAAGAGGGATGAGCTATGCACATTTGCTGGTATCCATATAGTTCTGAAACATTAGAAGTATCTTGGGCTGCCCACGGTGATTGGTCGATCCAAAAAAGAAATCTTCGCATCTCTTGTGGATAGGATCAAGAAAAAAAAATCTTGGCTAGTCCCCAAATGGAATTTCTAAAGCTGGCAAAGAGACCCTCATAAAACTGTCATCCAATCCATTCCCATCTACTTTATGTCCCTGTTTAAGATCTCAACATTCATTGTCAACCAAATCCACACACGCACTGCCAATTTCTAGTGGGGGAAGAATTATGGAAGGAATCGACCCCACTGGATGGCCTGGGAGAAACTATGCAAACCCAAATCAGAGAGAGGGATGGGATTTCAGAATCTTCTTCTTTCAATGATGCACTATTTTCTAAGCAAGGATGGTGCCTTGTTAATCGTCCATCATCTCTATGTGCACGGGTTATCCGAGCTAAGTACTTTCCCCACACAGACTTCCTTGCTTCCTCTCTTGGACCCCGACCCAACTTCCTCTGGAGAAGCATTTGGGGGGCTAAAAAGCTCATGAAAAAAGGACTGGGATGGAGTATTGGGACTGGATCATCGGTCAATATCTGGACTGATCCCTAGCTCATTGATAAGGAAGGTATGCAGGCTTCATCCCCCGTCCAACCAGGTCTTGAAGACACCACTATCAGCTGCCTCCTTTCCGACCAGGGACAGAGGCAGTGTTTGGAAAAGATCATGGATTGGTTTAATTAAAGGGACCAAAGAATTATCCTTAGCATTCCCTGGGTACCTGACGCAGGCCCTGATCATATTTTCTGGATCAATGACATCTAGGGTGATTACATGGTGTGGTCCGTCTACAGATTGTCTCATGGAAACCACTCAGGCGGCCGGGATGAGGGGCCTTGGAAATCGATTTGAACGCTCAATGTGCCCCCTAAAATTCTCCAATTTTGGTGGTAGGTTTGCACGGGTACTATCCAAACCATGATCCTTCTCGCTTACCATCATATGGCCAGCTCTGCCTTTTTCCCTTTCTGCCCGAACATCCGTGAAACTCCTTTACATGCTATCATTCACTACCCGAGAGCTCTGCAAATTTGGAATAAATAGGGCCCAACTTCAGCCGCTTCTCTGGCTCTGGCCTCCGACCTTCCTGATCTTCTGACGCGCTGGTGATCCTTCCTCTCCCTGGCCCTTTCAAGTTCTCTTTGCACTTTGGCTTGGATTATTTGGGTCCGGCGTAACGATGCTGTTTTTAATCAAGTTCACAACCCCCTGATATCTGGATTGAACGGGCCACTTCTTGGATTGAGGGCTGGAAAGACCACAATGGACATTTTATTCCAGTTGTTACCCTCTCCCTTCCCTCTCATTGGAACCCCCCAACAGAAGGGATTCTTAAGATTAACGTGGACACGTCTCTTTCAAGGGTTGGGCTTGTTTCCCTAGGCCTCCTGGTCCACAATCATCTCGGGAAAATCTTGGCTGCAAAATATGAACCACACCAGGCTTTCTGGGAACCAGAAGTTACTGAGGCCATGGCCATCCTTGCCAGTATGTTGCTTGACTTGGACTGTGGATGGAGTGATATTATTATTGAGTCTGAATGCCTTATTGTTATCGATGCTATTAACCACAAAAATGGCGGGCTCCAGTCCTTTGGCATCATCATCAGGATAATTCTCTCACTGTGTCAATATTTCTCCTTTTTCACCTTCTCCTTTTCCAAAAGGGAAGGAAACAATGTGACACATCATCTTGCGGCCTCATGCCCTTTCGACTCCAACCAGATCTGGTTATACAATTTCCCTTCATGTCTTTGCACTTGTACTTCTGTTGATATTAGTCATTAATGAATTCTATTTTCCATCAAAAAAATGTCCAACAACACAACCCAGTATTAAGGAAGAATTTAATTTCCATTGGATACATAGATGATGTAGGTTTCTGTAAAACATTCACTGATGGAGTGTAGAAAATATCACATGGTTCCATGGTTTTGGATAAAAGAGTGAAGGATAGAACATTGTACTACATGGGAATTTCGGAAGGTATGATGCATTCTAAAGAAATAACTTCCAAAAATTTATGACATGACCATCTGGGTCGATTTAGTGAGAAGGGGATGAATGTAATAACATAACCTAATTCATTTTCTTAGAGGGAGATGACAAGTCACTAACCTTAGGTTAAATTACACAAACACCAAAAGATGTCAATAAATTCCAAGGTTTTGAAAATAAATATGGGGTACATTTTACATTTTTTACACACACCCACAAACACACAAACAATAAAAAAATATACAAAACCCAAGATAACTATATAGATGATTCATTAGTAAAACTAATAACACAAATTCTAAAAAGAAAAATAATCAAACTGGAAACATAAAAAATATACTAGAACAACTAAGACTCAAAAATAATTAAAGACTCAAACACTAATGTGTCATCACTATAGACTCAAAAAACCCAACCAACTCCCAAGATACATCCCAAACATCCATGAAATCTACATCAGGAATCAACACTAGTGAAATAAAAAATATCATTCTATCCTCTATCATGGAATACAACATATACATACACACCAAGGTTCATATGTAGGGGGTGAGTAATCATACCCAGTAAGAAAAAATAGAAGACTTCCCACATATTCCACTAAAATAAGAATCAGTTTAGCTCACAATTTTATCAATAAAAAATGAATAATATCAAATAATTTTATCAAAAATACATTTTTATTTAATAAAAACCTATAATATTTTAAAACCACTTGGTATCCATAATTCATGTTTTCTCTCTCACATACCCATGCATGTCGAATGATAATACCTATGCTCATGATTAGTGATATTTCCTTCACTATGTCATCACCTGGAAATATATTTTCTCATTCCACTACTCTGGCACTGAGTTCCATGTCTGTACAAACAAGGCCCCATTCAATGAAAATATGAATGAATTCCACATCCATGATTATTCAAATTTCTCACACCCAAAACCCATTTTTATTTTAAATAAATAGTAAATAATTTTATCAAACATGTCATGGGAATCACCCAAAAAATGAGGATTTCAAGATCAATAAGAAAGATTAATTTTTAGAAAGTATTCAACATGATCATTTAATTTCAAATTAGAAAGAATTTATTTAGGAAATGAGATCCTTCAAATTATATAAAAAGTGAAAAAATGGAGAATCCACCTACCTTGAATACGTTTGACATGAGGAAACTTCACACGATCCCATAGATCTGTAATATTTCTTCTATTCCTCTAATGAATAAAAAAAGGTTCAATCAAAACTTGTCTGATCCCATAGATCCAACCAGATTTTTTATGGGGTTATATTCAATTGGGAACAAACATATCTAGATTATAAGTGAATAAAATATCCCTTACCTTTTGTTTCCAAGATCCAACACTCAAAGAATCATTAAGAATGTAGTTTGGAAGTCAATAATTGTCAAAAATCATCAAAACTAGGCCTTGAGTTTGAAGGGAAAAAGAATGAGACTAATTATAATCAAAGGTCCCTAAAATTAAAGGGGATGGAAAAAAATTTCCTAATTCACAGCATGAAGGATGAGTTCATGACATGAATGTTTGTAATAGTAACTTATGACAAAATTCACACTAAATCACTTAAATTTTGTGAAACCTATTCACACCTTGAATATAATTCAATAAAATTTCCTTCAAATTATTCAAATTGTTAATAACTATTCATTTCATGAATCAATTCTTGTAATAAGATTCCAACTTCTTCTCTCCTTCCTATTCTGAACATAACCAACGATCCATCCCAACAATCCAAAACTCAAAATGAATAGTTTAAAATAGGGACACACCTAAAACTGGAGGTACTAAATTCTCCCCACCATTAGGCTATTTTTCGTTGAAAATATAGAGATTGGCATTTTCTTTGAAGAGTTCCAGTCATTAATCCAACATTAATTTTTCTCATTGCCAAATCTATTCTTGAATTTAACCATTCTTCCATAACACTCATTCCAAGAAGAATATTTATCCCACATGTGGTCTTTTCATGTCTATAAATAATATTAATTGGTTCAAGGATAAATATCACATCTGGATCAAGCTTCAAATGATCCCATTTAATCACATGACTAGGATCTAGATAATACTTCTTTAGTTGAGAGGAATAGAAAAAAATAATCTTGGTGGTAAAGATAATCAATATAAAATATCACCAATGTTTTATAGAATCTCAAAGGGTCACACATATTGAGGAACTACATTTCCTTAATTTCCCAAATGAAGATGACCTAATCATAGTGACACTTTGTGAAATACATGGTTACCTACATTGGAAGATAATGGGAGACGATGAAGATTTTCATATGATTTATGCTGTATTTGGGTCATTTCCATCCGATTTCTAGTCTGGTTATTGATTAAGGCTTACATCATAGTAAAATAAATCATTACCCAAATTTTAAAATATCTAGGCCAAGTTGACCACTAATAGGGGGACAAATCAATGGTATTATTTTATGAATTATTCTTTTAAACTCAAAATCTTGGAATTTTTAAGGTCCTGGTCCACTGAATATATTCTCATATCCTCACATCACGTGAAATAGTAATAAGAGAAAGAAAAACACATAGGATTTACAAAGTTCATCATAAAAACCTACTCTTTGTCATGACTAGTTAATCACCTAAATCATAGATTATCCATTATAGGCACAAGTGGTCACTCCAAGAATAATGAAAATCTAATCAACATTAAGCCTTATTGTCTTCCATCTACTAAGTCATGTAGGAAAGATTTACTACTTCACACTACCCACTACACATGTATGATCCAAAATAATAAATATTGCTTTTGAAACTAGGTTTCTTTTTCACCACTTTAGGAAATGATCTTTCCCCCTGAACCCACTAGATCAACTAGTCCTATTGTGTACACCATTAAGTCTGTATGATATGGTATTCTTCGAATCATGGTCATCTACCTTACTCAATTTTCCGTATCTTCACATGACCTAGATTCCTTAGTACATTGAATACTCAAGCATGATAGATCCCCTTTCTCTAAAATGGATACAAACTTTAAACTACTTATCATATCTTCAATAAAGTGATTTATTAGGCTCTGAGTTCTTTATAATTCTCTCACTCAGCACTTGTGAGTTCTCATAATATTTTCACCCTTTCCTTCTATTATTATGAACATATAAATTCATAAAATAATATCATGAATAATAGTTTCCAAAATAGAATTTTCAAAAATCCATTAATAATCAGAAAGATAAATGATCACATATCATTAAAATTAGTTAAAGGATTTGTGAATTATATTTCATTAAAACTCATTTGAATTACCAATCAAAAATTCCTTTTGAACATCCAAAATAATTGGGTGATTCCTTCTTCTTATTATTCTATGAAATCTACTACAATAAACACTGTGATGTGAAATTTTTAGCACACAATGTGATACTTAGAAACTCTAGATTCTATTTAAAATGGTTCTACTTTGATCTTGGATTGAATAAAAATACAATTGGATTGATCGTGTTGTTTTATTACTTGAATATATTTGTAGCAATATCATCTGATTTATTCTAACTTTTGGAATTCATAATTATGAAATTCTACATTTTCTCATTTTTTATGAATTTATAAGTCTTATGAAGTGATAAATTCACACGACAAGGAAAATTCATATTCATTATCAAAGTAATATTCACTCACCTATTAAATTATTATGAGATTGATTATAAATTCCAACAATCAAAGTTATATGACATAATACCATACATGGGAACCTCTCAAAGACTTATGGTACCTGTGTGAAAATTTTAGGTTTTGAAACATGTATGATATTTACTAATAAAATTCATACACACACCACTAAAGTCATAAAATGGAAAAAAACTCAAAGTCATTAGAATATAACTTTAAAGTCATGTACACACTGGGAAAGTGATACATTCTCTAGACTTATACATCTTCCTATTTTACCTAAAAGTTATATGAGATTTCTTCTCAATGACTTAAAAGATTCTAGATCCAGTTATTCAATTCAATAATTAACTTATCTCAAACCAAAACCTCCTAAAATCATCTCCAAATATTCTAAACCAATAAAAATCATATAAAATAATATTAGAATCTTCATAAAGAAAGTCTATAACTCTCAATTACAATAGATTCAATGATCAACCCTCTCTAAATGATTTCTAATATTTCTAAGTTATCATTTTATATCCCTTTAATCCAAAAAATTAAATATCACATTGGAAACATATTACAGATAATGTCACTTCAAACATAAACACCTGTCACTTACTTGAATCCCAACACAAACTATCATCACATGCAAATGCTATTTTTTATTGAATCTGTTCAAGTAAGAATTCCATGTTTCAGCCTTAATCCCTTTACAATTTAATAGGGAAACACTATAATCAATTATAAAAAACTCATTCAACACATATTGGAATCACCTTGAACCATTAAGGAGTCTCACCTTATTGATAAAAAATACAATTCAATCTGTTGAGACTTTCAATCTATCTCTTTGTATTTCTTTTAAATACCACCACACATATTTTAATATCAATATGTGTGCTTCTCTTTTGACCCTTATTGATAATAAATATAAATAAAAATACATGGGTGGTATTCTCATCTCTCTTAGATTATTTTGGAAATATTTTATTCTCCCCTTTTCAGATGTGAAAAACAATTTGTTTCACTTGAGAGATGGATCATACAATATGATTTTCTTTACAAAGATCCTTTAGTCAGGAAACTACAAGACTATGAGGGATAAACCTTTATAGAAAAAAAGATCACATACCAAAGGTTGTCAATGATTTCTATTAACAATCATAAATGTTATACATTCTCAAAAACTCATTCTTGGGGGTATTTCAAATATATTTATTCAAAAGGACCCAACATGCACTCAACTCATCAAATCCATTAAAAATATCAAATTAAAGACATAAAATCCCAATTTTATCAACCATTTATTAACCAACACTCCCACTTTTAAAATATATTTGATATAAATAGAAATAAGGGTTGTAATTGTGATTGGAAACTTATTTCCCAAGATATTTATAGTTTTATTGAATATTTAGGATTCACAGCATGGCAGATAGATTTCATTTTTTCTCCCCCTCAATGGATACACTCAACTCTTCTTATTAATGGTAGTTAGGGCACTCCATTAAGAAAAAAATATTTTTGTATAGTGTGTAAAAAACTCAAATTCATTCTTCAATTTCCTAAATTTTAGCACAAATAAAAAGGAATAATAAGGGATATCTTAGTTTCTTCATAATTGTAGCAAGTTTGGGGGTTTTCACTCAACACATGCCTCTCTTTTGTGTCAAACTCATCACATGTTTTCTTGTAAAAAGCCTTAACAGGTTTCTTATGTATCTTATTTCCATGTTTTTTCTTCATATATGAGGGAATATTATTTACCTTAGAGATCAAATAAAATCCATTTCCGTTTACCTACATTATCTTTCTTATAGAATATTCGTAGGCCGGTGGAATTTTCATGCAATATTTCATTCCATGCCCAACCTACTCATGCCACCCACACAAATTTTCTTTGATTTAAAAGTAACTAATTAGAGATAGCTTCCCATGTGTCTTGGTCTTATAATATAAGTTAAAGTTATTTAATTATAACTATAACTTATCTGTATATTATTAATTTATTTATCCAAGTAAAAATTTTTATGCTAAAATCTCAAGCACCCTTTCTTTTCATTGTGAGTCTATTTTAAATTTTCACATAGTTTCTTAGTAGATTCATCTTATTTTATTATTTTATTAAATTATTTCTCTTTAAAACCATAGGTAATTTGTCTAGGTAAGTTTACCATGAAATTCTTAGATTTTTGACACTCATGTCAACATCTTCAAAAGAGATGAATCTATTATGTGTGGATAGATTTGATGAAAAACTGATCACAACTATTTTAACCTAAAAATAAATCCTCATTTTCTCTTCATGGACCCATTAGTTCATGAATATTCCCTATCAATGAAACATTATTATATCAATATTAGGAGTTTTGTGTATACCCTCAACAACACCAGTAAAATCCTTTGTACTGTGACCACCCAATTTGACAAAAAATATTTTTTGAAAATAATTAGTGTTATCTTTCCTCAATCTGAGCCATATTTTTCATATGTTGCAACAATATACTTGAGATATTAATATCTCACTTTTATTTAAAATAGGTAATCTCATTTATCTTCTTGGTTCAAACAAGTTCAACCTTAATTTTTTTATCATCACTATTAGAAATAAGATACTTATTTTGAGATTGATCAGGTGTAGGTTTTACTTCCCTATTAGAACCCTTCATATCACCAAATTTAGAAAATTATCCTTTAAACTTATAAACCTTTGTGAATTATTATATGATCTAATTCAAATAATATTGATCTATAAGACAAATGAATTGTTTCTTACCCATATCTTCCTCTTTTCCCATCATTTTCTCTTTAAGATATCTCATGGTCGTCTCTTTCTTGGCCACCTTTATTTTTTTGTTTTGATCTCATAAATATTGCTGGTTTCTTTCTTGATCAGCTATCCTTTATCCTAATCCCATTTATTGTTCTATAACAATAGATTTATTTTTCTCCTTTCTTAAGTTGTGTAATATTCTCAAGATAATATTCCAAATACCCTTCAACTACCATTCTAGCTTTATTATTTCTTTCTCATCATCAATACTAGAGGTGTAAAAACATTTCTCAATATTAGAAATTAAAATTGACTTAATCTTATAATTGGATTGTTGATGATCATGAGTATACCTTCTCCCTTTTCTCATCAAGTTATTCTTCTTTATCATGAACTTATTCTTTTTCATCCACCACTTTTATTTTTAGGGCTTATTATATTCCTCATCTAACTTGGTATCAGAATCCTTCTTCTAATGACAATCATAAGAATAGATTGCAATGTAATTATAAGTGTAGAACCTTAGGGGAATATTATTCTTACCTTTACAATTTACTTTTCTAAATTACTATAAAAATGATAAACAATATTTTTGAAGTATTTCTTATCTTCTGAATCACATGATTCCACAACTTCCACTTCTTTGACTTTTCTGTTCCTCCTATAATCCAAATCTATCCCAAATTTGACATTATTTTTGAAATTTGGAAACTTTATCATTTTAAAATAAATGAGAATATTATGTAACTCACCCATTATCAAGTATTCTCTATGTTTCAGGGATAATAATTTTGGAACAAAATAATCTAGAAAATTTCTTACCAATTTTTTAACAATGGTAGAATCATATAACTTCTCACCAAACCCCCAGATGTTACTCACAATATCATTAACACTTGTAAATTAGCCCTGAATTCTCTCATCATCAACAATATTTTTGTATTCAAATTTTATTCTCTAGACTTGTAAATTGGCTTCCTTAAGATTGATATTTCTTTATAGTTTCTCTTCAATTTTTCTCAAATATCTTTGTAAGTTTGAAGACCCATAACCATTGTGTATAATTTTTTTTGTAGATACATCAAGATGGAATTTTTTTCCTTTCTATCCACTTTAATATATCTTTTATCAGATAAATACATAGGTCATATCATAGGAATGGGTGGAAAACCAATAGTTGCGGCATCTCTTACCTATAGGTTGAGTGATAAAAGGTTGGACACCATCCTATTCCTATAGTTGCGATAATTCATACCATTAAAAACAGTGACACCTTAGTTTTTAATATAATTTTGATTCTACATAATCAAAAACTTCTTGAATATTTGTGAGGTAACCTAGATTTACTTTGATTCCACTTATAATGCCTTGGCCCAGATTGACCACTAATGTAGGGGAGAATCAGAGGTCTTATTATATGATTTATTCTTTTGAACTCAATATATTAAACTTGTTAAGGTATTGATACATTCAATATATTATCACATACTCACCTCATGTGTAATTTTAATAATATAAATCACAAAACATAGTATTTATATGGTTCAATGGAAATGCCTACTCCTTTTCATGATTAATTAGTTTCTCAAATAACATATTCTCCACTATATTAAAAATTTATTAAACCATGGACTATCATTATGAAATAACAAATAGTCTCACTATGCTTTGGATTATAATTCAAAAATTAGATATTTTCATCTTCACACTACCCTACTACACATTTATGATTGAAAATAAGAAATATCTCTTTCAACTCCTGGTTTCTTATGTTCCACTTTTAAAAATGATATTTCTCTATGAACAAACTAGATAAATTGGTATAATTTGAGACACCTAAAAGTCTTTAAAACTAGGTATTATTTAGAACATGGTTGTTTTTCTTGATAAAATTTAAAAAAATTCATAGTATCGGTTTCTTTGTATCACTTAAAATAATCAGGCACAAAATATCTCCTTCTTCTTTATTGGATATTGGATTCAAACTCTCTCTTGTCTCTTGGATATAGTGATGTATCAAGCTCTAAGTTCTTCAGAATTCTCACACTCAGTAATTTTAAGTTTTGAAAATATTGACAAATTTTACTTTTGGTTTTCTAAATATATATATTTAAAAAACAATATCATGAATAATAGTTTCCAAAATAGAATTTTGGAAAATCCCTCAATCTTTAGTATCAACGAAAATCTCATCTCATTTATATCAGTCAAAGGATTTCTAATTTATCTTTCATTTATACTCATTTTAATTCCTAGTTAATCATTCATTTTAAATATATAAAAGACTCAGGTGTTTCCTTCCTCTTATTCTTCCATGAAACATTCTATATTAAACTCCATAGTAATCTTCATCCACATGTGAATAGTGTAAGGACCCTAAATTTTATAAATAAAAATCTCTTTTTGATTGAATTAAATTCCCTATTATATATTGTGATTATATAAAAAAACGAAATTATATGGTTTTATTATATCCTATCATATTTATAAGACCATTAATCATAATAACCATTAATAATATAACTATTTAATAGTGTTCACATGATTAATATAAATATAGAGTTTTGATAAATCTAATTGACACAGACAAAGGAAGTGATGAAATCGACCAATAGGATAGTAACCTATGAAGATAATTTATTAAAGATCTCAAGGGAGATATAATCACTAGGATTTAGATTGACCAAGGCTAATATGAGATCCAACAACTAAATCATGAGTGAAACTGTTTACGGCAAAAGTTCAAGACCATCAAGATCATGACCCAAACCATGCATCCCAAACCACCCCATGAAAATATAACCATCAGACACCTTACCCTTAGGTATTTTTATGGCGTAATAAAAGTATATGTATTAGTACCATAATAATATGAATATTTATATTGTATTTTCAATAGAATAATGGTTATATTTACTTCTTATTTTTGTTATGTTGGTCGGAGTGGATACTCAAGAGGGGGGTGAATTGAGTTCCAATTTAAAATTTCTGTTAAAAACTTTCAGGCTTAAATTTCCCCAAATTAAAAAGGCCTAGTTAATTAAGGTAGTAGAGATATAAGTGACCTATTATTCAACAAGTTTCTTAAAGGTTGATTATTCCTCATTAGAGTCAGTATGAGAACTAATTCCACTTTTGAAACAAGTTTACTAAACAACTCAGATATACACACTAACCAGAACTAACTATCAGAGTGAATGTAAAAATAGATTTATGTTTTTGCTAATATAAGAACAGTGGATAGATGTTAAATAGATTAAAGAAAAGATGAAAACAAAAAATTTAAACAAGAGGTTCAGTCTTAAGACAAGACCTAGTCCTCTCCACTTGGTGATCACCTGCCACCAAGCAGTTATATTAAAAGTGATACACATCCTGTATCGGGCTTTACAACAACTTTCACAAACTGTCAAGGTTTTAAAACCTCTACCACAGTTCTTCATGGGAATCAAATAAACTACCAAGCCACACCAGGCTTCTTCCACAGTTATACATGGGAAACAAATGTAAAGATAGTTTGGTATGAGGATTTTCAATATCCCTCAGTTCAAGCACAAGAGTCAGTGTGTGTAACACATACACACTGCTCACAAATGTTATGTATTTAAACACAGTAGAGATAAATATGGTAGGGATAAGTTTGGAATTCTCTATTGTGTTGTCAGATCAGCTCTGGAATCGTTGGAATGAACGAAATAAAGCTTTGGTCCTTCTCTACAAGTTGCCTCCAAAACAGAGTGTCACGACTTCCAGGTTGTGACTTCCAAATGTTGAGATGACCAGCTTATAGGATTCAAAAACTCTTTACAGCACACTACTAAAGATTGTATAAGGTTCTTTTCAATAGATCTTTGTGAATCTCTTTTTCCTTTTGGATTAGTGCTTGAGATTTCCCTGCTTCTTTCCAGTATGTTTGGGTTCTTTTTGTGTCTCTCTTCTGTGTCTTTTATATAGTCTCTTGTTTTTGTGTTTTGTTGTCCAGTAGGGGATGACAAGAGAAATGTTTCAACCACGTGTGGTCTTCCTCGTACATCGTACTGTCTCTTGATATCCCTGCAAATATCATTAAATAATGTCAGGTGCATTAATTTTTCCAGACATGAACTTTATAATAGTATTAATAAAATAGGTAAAGGAAATAATAGAATTTCATTTGACTGGTAGCAGATGCATGTTACACGGTATAATTCAACTATGGACTTCATTGGTAGATTATTAAACTATTAACTTCACCGGTAGATTCTTCAATTGTGAACTTCACCGGTAGGTTATTCAACTATGAACTTCACCAGTAGGCTCTTTGACTATAGACTTGTAATGGTAGTTGTTTACTTTTTGTAGCAGTATCTCCTTCTCAGTAAACTCCATCGATAGGCTCAACAATAGACCTTTAATAGTAATCTTATAATCGATAGTTCTGTAACATTTGACTACTTAAACTATAACCTTTACAACTGCAGACTTGAACAGTGAAGTTCTCAACAGAAGACTTGAGAAAGAGTCTGATAGTGGACTTCTATCAGAAACCTTGTTAGAGCAGTGACCTTGTGATAGTAACCTTGTACCAGTAGCTTCCAGTAGTGACTGTAAATCTTAAATGGTGATCTTTTAGCAACAATGACTTAAGGTGATAGCAGGCTATAACGGCGACTTTGAACAGAAGGCTCTTACCAGTAGCCTTTAACAATGAGCTTATATTTGGATAAATATGGATTGTAAGTTGATATAGTAATGTCATGAGTCTTAAGAATATACATTTTTGAGAATAAGATAATTGTATATGTAGATTAAAAGGATTAAATATTGACTTAATATATTATGATCAGTATTTAAACATGATTTGTGATTATTAAAACAAGTGAGTCCAACAATCTCCCCCTTTTTGATAATCACAAATTATGTCAGTATGTATTAAAATTTTTCAAGTATCAGAGATTAATAAGAATAATATTTCGAGAGTTAGCACAATATTTTCATATTAGTTTCTCAATTAGCACAGTAAGCACAGTATGCACAGTATGCAATATTTCCCCCCCTTTGTGATTATCAAAAAGAAATACAAATAAGAGAAAAACTAAGAAGGCATATATTAATAACACAATACATTTCATGACAAAAAATAATACAGAGTACCTATCAAAAGACATAAAAAAACTCAATCCACAACATCCGTAGGTAAGGGGTCTTTACCTTTAGAAGAAGAAGATGGAGAAGAAGCCGGTGGATCAGCAGGTTTAGGAATAGCTGCAAGAATGACTGGAGGGGCAGCAACAGAAGCTCCTGTGGGTCTGTAGTGGGTAGCTCGTTGAGGTATCAGTGGAGTAAGACTTATGATAGCTTCAGCAGGAGACATGGTGGAAGATCCACTGGGTTGAGAAGCAGGTAAGACAGGAGGGATGATGACAGGGGTGTAGTCCACATGGATAAAGGGTAGAAGAATGTTTCTAAAATCCATAATAATGATTCTTCCTCTTTCCATAGCAGATAAAAAATCATATTTATTCTCCAAAAACTTATCCAAAGCTGGGGTCAATTATCTCAGCTTGCTGACCTGCTCCCTGAATTCTTGAGTCACTGGAGGGAGCTTCATATTCTCTATCAAGAGTTTGAAGTGGTTGGTCATTTGATGATTGGTATAGACCTTCTCAAAGCAGGCATTCACCTTATTCTTAATGGCCTCTTGAGAAGTATTAGCTACCCGTAGGTCATCATGAAAAAAACTGCTGACTTCCCTAGTGGTATCAAGTATCTGAGTATTAGAGGTGCCACTGGTACTGGCCTTAGCAAACTCTTCCTGGATCACAGTTCTGATCTGGTCAATGTTTACAGTGGAGCTGGATGAGGGAAGGGGTTTGACTGAGAAAGCTACTGTCTCTTTGAAAGACTGAGTCAAATTACTAACCACCTTCTGAACAAGTGCATCTTGACAGTTCAAATATTTTTTGACTGATGTCTTAAAAGCCTCAAATACTTCCACAAACTTCTTGACTACTTCTTTGGTATATCTAATATCAGCATTCACTTGGGTTTGAGAACTGTTCATGGAATTCAATGAAGCAATCAATTGTCTTAGAGAAACCACAGCTCCTGTCCAACTCTCAATTTGAGTATGGCATACTTTAACTTCATCCATCATTTCCTTCACTGGAATAGACACAGCACATCCGAGAGATATCTCCAGGGACTGCTCCACACTCCTCATCTCTTCAACCAGGATTTTCTTCAAATCTGCCACTGATTCTCTCATTGCTTCTTTCATTTCAGCCTTTAAAGACTCAAGGTCCTCCTTGGTTTCCAAATTGTCAGCCACAACAGGTAGGATAACAGAATCCCTTTGAGGCTGGTCTTCCTCATTAGAATCTCCATAATTGAGTCCAAGTACCATATATCCTAGATCTGATGACCAACCTTTGATGTCATACAACACAGAAACTGAACCAAGATTCTCCCCCTAACTTAGAGCATTCTCCTGAGGAATCTCCTCTAACTGTTCTACTCGAGGTAACTCCACAACCTCCTCTACAACTTTAGCAGATTCAACAACTATTTGATCTGATAGTTCAACAGTAGGGTTAGTCATATCCTTTTCTGAGTCATCAATGACTCTCTCATCAATGGTAGAAGATTAAACTCCTGCTTCCTGATCAGGCACTATATTGTCTGTATTATCAATCAGAGGGCTCAAACTGAGCTCTTATTCTTCATTTTCCTCATCATCTGTGTCAGCAATAGTCTCCTTTTCTTCATGAGTAATATGATCTGACTCAGTAGCCTCATCCTATTCAGAGGTTTCCTTGACAACATTCTAATATGCTTCTTCTTCTTCATCAGTGGCCTCAGTATCACTGTCCTTTAGAACAGTCTCTCCCCTTGGTAGTTATTTTGGAGGGCTAGCTGCTCCAAAAGCTACTGTCCGTACAGGAATGTGAGATAAATCATGATCACTCCCATCATCAATGGGGGTGTTCTCTATTTGAGGGTCCATAGATCCATCAACCTCCTCCTCATCAGAATAAAACAGTTCTGGCTCATCAGGCTTCAGGCCTGGATCTCTTTTGTCTCTTGGCCTAGTTGGATGAGTATTAGGGTCATACTTTTCATACAACTTTCCTTCATCATTCACCCATGCCTTCTTCCAGGGATTCCAGCTAATTTTCATGAACTTGCAAATTACCTTGGAGATACAGACACTGTTCTTTGCCACTATCATCTCTTCTTGATTTCTAGCCACACCTTTTACCTTTAGCATAACTGAAATGAGCTTGACATGAAATAAGGCATTAGACTTTGAGATTGCCTTGGTCATATCCTCCAATTGTGCCATCAGTAACCTACATAGGTTAATCTTCTTCCCATGCTTCAGTAAGTACATCGGGAATATGTCCTGGTACTTTAGTACTGCAAAGTTCCCTCTCCTAGGAAAAAGTACATGCTGAATGAATTTGAATAAGAGCCTGTCTTCTCCATTCATCTCATCTGCAACGATCCTTCTTGATTTTCCATCTCTTGTCAGTTATTCCAGAGCTTTTTCATACTCAAAAATAGCACTGTTAGTAGGATCCACTCCAGTGTAGTAATCAAATATTCCTTCATGAGGAACTCTCAAACAGGCATCCCACTCAGTAGATGTGAAACTAACATCATTTCCATTGACTCTGGATATTAGCTTATGCACATCCTCTTCCTCTTCGAACATCAGATATTCATAGAATTATTTCACAAGTTTCGGGTAGTAAGGTCCATTGTTGTTGGCAAAGCATTCGGTCCATCCTTGGGCATCTAGTACTTTCAGTACTAATGACTTGCTCGATAGTAGCCATTCTTCACTTAACTCCTTCTCAGTAAAGATTTGTCTCTTGTTCAGATGTGGGTTTACAAGTCCCGACGGGGTGTCACTGGTGCCACTGGATTTGGCTCAAGTTCTCTTAGGCCTTGGTGCATCCTCATTGACAGTCAGAGGTCACTTGGTTTTGGCCATAGAGATTGAGAAAGGTTCGAGGGCTCAGGTGAAGGGTTAGGATGTAGGAATTTTGAGAGCCAGGTTCAAGATTAGGAGAGGAAGGTGGATTGAAATATGTTCGTTGCCTTTGATTTTATCATTTAGGGATTAAAAGAAAATAAAATAGAAATAATAAAAAGAAATAAAACGGTTCGAATTCCCAAAAAAATAAAAACAAACAGCGAGGTATCCAACAGTGAGATGCATTAGTGAGGTATAATAGTAAGGTCCAACTGTGAGGTCTAGCTGTGAGGTTCGACTATGAGGTCTAACTGTGAGGTTCGACTATGCTGAAATTAATCATACCTAACTCATGTTTGATGTAATTTAACCTCTCAGAATTCAAAGGCTTTGTGAATATATCATCCAATTGTTGTTCAGTGCCAATTAATTCAAGAGTGATATCACCCTTTTGATAATGATCCCTCAAAAAGTGATGTCTCACATCAATATGCTTTGTCATAGCATGAGATACTGGATTTTTTGAAATGTTAATAGCACTAGTATTGTTACACTTTATAGAGACATGTTTGAATTGATATCCATAGTCCAGTAAAGTATGTTTCATCCACAGAATTTGAGCACAACAACTACCAGCAGCTATGTACTCAGCTTCGGGAGTGGATAATGCAACATAATTATGCTTCTTACTACACCAAGATACTAATTAATTTCCTAAAAAGTGACATGTACCAGAGCTGATTTTTATATATAACTTGCAACCGGAAAAATCAGCATCATAATAACTCAATAAATTAAATGATTGTCCTTTTGGATAGAATAATCCTAAGTTGGGAGTATGTTTGAGATATTTAAAAATTATTTTCACAGCAGTTAAATGAGACTCTTTTGGATTGTCTTGAAAGCAAGCACACATGCATACACTAAACATGATGTCAGGTCTACTAGCTTTAAGATAGAGTAGGCTCCCTATCATACCTCTATAGTTGGTTTGATCCACTGGTTCTCCAGCTTCATCTGTATCCAACTTACATATGGTACTCATAGGTGTGTCACTAACTTTACTACCATCCAAAGAAAAAAGTTTTAAAAGATCCTTAATATATTTGCTTTGATTCAAAACAATGCCATTTTTATTTTGAAAGATTTGAAATCCAAGGTAAAATTTGAGTTCTCCCATTAAACTCATTTCAAACTCATTTTGCATCATTTTTGAAAAATCAACACATAATGAACTTTTAGATGATCCAAAAATAATATCATCCACATAAATTTGTACTATCAAAACATATTTATAAATCAATTTAATGAAAAGAGTATGATCAACTATCCATTTGGTAAAACATTTTGAAATAAGAAAAGAGCTGAGCCTATCATACCATGCTCTTGGAGCTTGTTTTAAGCCATACAAAGCTTTAGACAGTTTGAAAACATGATTGAAAAAATGGGGATTTGTAAAACTAGGCGGTTGTTCAACAAACACATCCTCAACTATGTATCCATTTAGAAAAGCACTTTTAACATCCATTTGATAATGTTTGAAATTTAGATGATCTACATAGGCAAGTAGTATCCTAATGGATTCTAGTCTAGCTACAGGTGAAAAGGTCTCCTCATAGTCTATTCCTTCTTCTTGGCTATATCCTTGTGCAACTAGCCAAGCTTTATTTCTAACTATATTCCCAGACTCATGTACTTTGTTTCTAAAAACCCATTTTGTGCCTATTGTTAAAGTGTCCTTGGGTCTTTCCACTAATTACCAAACTTTGTTTCTTTCGAACTGATTTAGTTCTTCTTGCATAGCCATTACCCAAAATTCATCATTGATTGCATCATTAATATTTTTGGGTTCAAGCTGTGAAAGAAAATCTTGATGTTCAACCTGGTTTCTTAGAGAAGCTCTAGTTTGTGTTCCTCTATTTAAATCGCCTACAACAACATCTAGAAGATGATTCTTGAGAGTCCTACTACCTCTAGGAAAAGTTGAACTAGATTCTTCATAGTTGTCTGTTGGTTCAAAATCAGCAAGTGTAGATTCTAGAAAATTTCCAGAACTGGATACTTTTATAGGGGATCCATTATTTTTATCATTAAGGTTCAAATTTGATAAGTATTCCTCATGATTTGAAAGAGAATATTTAGGCTCATGTGGATCAGTCTCATCGAATTTGATATGAACTGATTCTTCCACATATTTGGTTTTCTTATTGAACACTCTATAGGCTTTACTTGAAATAGAATAACCCAGGAAAATTCCTTCATCACTTTTGGGAGAAAATTTGTCAATATTATCTTTAGTATTAAGAATAAAGACTTTGCAACCAAAAACTCTAAAGTAATTAACCTTAGGCTTCATATTATTCCAAAGTTCATAAGGGGTTCTTTTTAAAATAGGTCTAATTAAAACTCTATTAATAATGTAACAAGCTGTATTTACAGCTTCTGCCAAAAAATAAATAGGTTAATCATACTCATTAAGCATAGTCTTTGAAATTTCTTGAAGGGTCCTATTTATTCTTTATACAACTCCATTTTGTTGGGGTGTCCTAGGGGCAGAAAAATTATGACTATAGACATTATGCGAGCAGTAGGATTCAAACTCATGATTCTCAAACTCATGACCATGATCACTTGTTAGGGTTTTAATCTTAAGACCACTAAGGTTTTCTACAGACTTAGAATATTTGAAAAAGTAGGAACAAGCTTCACTTTTGTGAGCTAGAAAGTATACCCAAGTATACCTAGAAAATTCATTTAAAAGAACATAAACATAGTGATTCCCATTTAAACTTGAAACTCTTGATGGTCCAAACAAATCCTTATGAACCAACTCAAGTGGTTGAGAAGTTGAAACTTCATTCTTTGGTTTGAATGAAACTTTGTGTTGTTTTCCCTTTTGATAGGGATTACACACTTTATCATTTGGGAATTCCAGTTTAGGTAGGTCTATAACTAAACATTTATTAGATAGCTTCCTAAGTGAGTGCACATTATAGTGTCCTAATATTCTATGCCACAACCAAGATTCTTTATGAAAATAATTTAAACAAGAAACATTTTGTTTGGATAAGGAGTTTAAATCAACAACATACACATTCTCATTTCTATATGCAGTGAAAACTAAATCATTTTTTAAATTAAAAACATTGCATGAATCATTTTCAAATTTAACATTAAGTCCATCATCACATAACTGAGATATACTAAGTAAATTATATTTTATTCCATCAACAAAAAGTACTTTAGAAATTGATATTGTATCAGGGTTACCAATCTGGCCTAAGCCTATGGTTTTTCCTCTTGCATTGTCACCAAAGGTGACATGCCCACCATAAAATTTAATTAGACTCTTAAAACACAAATAGTCTCCTATCATATCTCTTGAACATCCATTATCCAAATACCATAGAGTGTTACAGGAACTCTTTAAACAACTTCCCTACAAAACAGATTAAACATGAAATAATTTTGGTACCCAGATCTTCTTGGGTCCAGAAAAGTTAGCCAATAAAACTTTGGGAACCCATATTTTCTTTATAGAATTTCTGAAATCAACAAACATATTTTGTTACATAAATACTTTGTTCATTCCTTTAGAGAATTGTTTCTCAAAATATTGTCCAGAATTAGCAGTGAACTGTCCAGATTTTGGAACAAATTTGGTTTTTCTAATCTGTCCAGGCTGATATCCTAGACCATTTGTATATTTTGGAGCAATATATCTTCCTAGAAACTGTGTTAGGGTATCCCTACCAGTAGTGAAATTCTCAATATCCTTTCTTAATTGTTCATTAGATAATTTGAGCTGGGTATTCTCTTTCAACAATTGAGCATTATTCTCTTTTTCTACACTTAGATCTGTTTTAATGTTAGTAGTCAAGGCATGCTGTTTCTTCAAATATTTATATTTATATTTTAGTTAATTGCAAGTATCTTCTAGTATATTGAAATATTCAAAAAGTTAATCCTTATAAATATTTGCATCATTATCTGAATCACTATTATTTCCATAGTAATAATCATTTAGAATAGGGGAAACAGGTACCTCAGATATGTTAGTCATGAAGCACATGTTGGCATGATTATTTTCAGAGTCAGTAGCTTCTGATTCACTTGTGCTGTCTTCTGAAGCACTCCAGGTTGCTTTCATGGATTTCTTATACTTCTTGTCCTTATAGTCATATTTCTTTTTGAATTTTAACTTCGGAAAGTCAGCCTTGATGTGTCCTTTCTTCTTACATTCATGGCAGACTATATCATATTCCTTATCAAATTTCTTCCAATCCTTCTTCCACTTACCTTGTTGATCATACTTACCCTTGTAGTTTGGCTTTATGAAAAACTTTTTCTTCCTATAGAACCTCTTAAATCCCCTAGCTATTTGAGACATTTCTTCATCACTGTCTGAATCTGAATCTTCACTAGTGAACTTACAGTAGGTACATGTATTTTCTCCTTATCTTTTCTATTTAAAGTAGTATACTTGAATGCTACAGATTTTATTTTGGGTTCATCATATTATTCTTTGTTCACCTTCAATTCCTCTTCATACATCATTAGTTTACCAATCAATTCCTTAACCGGTATCTTGCTGATGTCACATGACTCTCGGATAGACACAGAAGTGCCTCTCCATCTATCAGGAAAACATCTCAATATTCTCATGATCTGCTCCTTTTTTGGAACATCTTTTCCCAGTGAACTCATGGTGTTGAAAATATCATTGAACCTAAGATACATATCAGAAATGGGTTCATCAGGTCTCATCTTAAAATTATCATATTTAATAGTATAAGTATTCAATCTCATTTCCTTTACATTGGTTGTTCCTTCATGAGAAACATCCAAGGTGTCCCAGATTTCATGAGCTGTTTTACATGCAGAAATTAGGTTAATTTCCTCATCTCCTAAAGAGCAGTAAAGAGCATTAATAGCTTTACAGTTATTATTATAGTCAGACTTTGTAGCATCATCCCAGGTAGATCTAGCAGTTTTGGGAATTTCATATTCTGATTCTATAGCAGACCAAATATCAAAACCAATACTTTCCAAATGAATTTTCATTTTAATCTTACATTGAGAATAATTCACACCATTAAAGAAAGGTGTCCTGTTAGTAGTATCACCTTCTAGTCTATTGTCCATAACTAGATTTTAGAAAATATTAAAGAGTGAATATTTAGAACTAACAAAAATTTAAGATCTTTAAGTAAAACTAAAATCACAGTTTGAAAACAGAGGGTTTGAAAACATTTTATAACTAGGAATAAACCTATGATACCAAATGTTGGTTGGAGTGGATACTCAAGAGGGGGGTGAATTGAGTTCCAATTTAAAATTTCTGTTAAAAACTTTCAGGCTTAAAGTACCCCAAATTAAAATGGTCCAGTTAATTAAGGCATTAGAGATATAAGTGACCTATTGTTCAACATGTTTCTCAAAGGTTGATTATTCCTCATTAGAGTCAGTATGAGAACTAATTCCACTTTTGAAACAAGTTTACTAAACAACTCAGATATACACACTAACCAGAACTAACTATCAGAGTGAATGTAAAAACAGATTTATGTTTTTGCTAATATAAGCACAGTGGATAGATGTTAAACAGAGTAAAGAAAAGATGAACACACCAAATTTAAACATGAGGTTCAGTCTTAAGACAAGACCTAGTCCTCTCCACTTGGTGATCACCTGCCACCAAGCAGTTATATTAAAAGTGATACACAGCCTGTATCGGGCTTTACAATAGCTTTCACAAACTGTCCAGGTTTTTCAACCTCTACCACAGTTCTTCATGGGAAAAAAATAAACTACCAAGACACACTAGGGTTCTTCCACAGTTATAAATGGGAAAAAAATGTAAAGATAGTTTGGTATGGGGATTTTCAGTATCCCTCAGTTCAAGCACAAGATTCAGTGTGTGTAACACATACACACTGCTCACAAATGTTAAGTATTTAAACACAGTAGAGCTAAATATGGTAGGGATAAGTTTGGAATGCTCTTTTGTGTTGTCAGATTAGCTCTGGACTTGTTGGAATGAATGAAATAAATCATTGGTCATTCTCTGCAGGTTGCCTCCAAAACAGAGTGTCTCAACTTCCAGGTTGTGACTTCCAGATGTAGAGATGACCAGCTTATAGGATTGAAAAACTCTTTGCATCACACTACTAAAGATTGTAGAAGGTTCTTTTCAATAGATCTTCGTGAAGCTATTGTTCCTTTTGGATTAGTGCTTGAGAGTTCCCTTCTTCTTTCCAGTATGTTCGGGTTCGTTTTGTATCTCTCTTCTGTGTCTTTTATATAGTCTCTTGTTTTTGTGTTTTGTTGTCCAGTAGGGGTCGACAAGAGAAATGTTTCAACCACGTGTGGTCTTCCTCGTACATCGTACTGTGTCCTGATAAACCTATAAATATCATTAAATAATGTCATGTGCATTAATTTGTCCATACATAACCGTTATAATAGTATTAATAAAATAGGTAAAGGAAAGAATAGAATATCATTTGACTGGTAGCAGATGCATGTCACATGGTAGACTTCAACTGTGGTCTTTTCAACTGTGTACTTCATCAGTAGTTTATTAAACTGTGAACTTCACTGGTAGATTATTCAACTGTGAACTTCACCGATAGGTTTTTCAACTGTGAACTTCACCGGTAGGCTCTTTGACTATAGATTTGTAACGGTATCTGTTTACTCTTTGTAATGGTGGCTCCTTATCAGTAAACTCCATCGGTAGGCTCAACAATAGACCTTTAACAATAAGCTTCTAATCGATAGTTCTGTAACATTTGACTACTTCAACTGTAACCTTTCCAACTGTAGACTTGAATAGTGAAGTTCTCAACAGAAGACTTTAGAAAGAGTCTGACAGTGGACTTCTAGCAGAAACCTTGTTAGAACAGTGACCTTGTGACAATAACCTTATACCGGTAGCTTCCAGCAGTGACTATAAATCTTCAACGGTGATCTTTTTGCAACAGTAAATTAAGGTGATAGCAGGCTATAACAGTGACTTTGAACAGAAGGCTCTTACCAGTAGCCTTTAACAGTGAGCTTATATTTGGATAAATATGGACTGTAAGTTGATACAGTAAAGTCATGAGTCTTAAGAATATACATTTTTGAGAATAATATAATTGTATATGTAGATTAAAAGGATTAAATATTGACTTAATATATTATGATCAGTATTTAAAGATGATTTGTGATTATTAAAATAGGTGAGTCCAACATGTTACATTATAAATGATTTTGAATATGATATGATAAAACACAAATTGTATTTTTGGGTAATATGCAATTTCAAATAAGACATTACTTTTAATAAATTAATGGATTTATGAAATAAAATATATTTTAATATTATAATTTTTTTATAAAATATAAATTATAACATCTTTTTTATGAATTCAAATGTAATTTTATAAGGGTTTAAAAACTATTATTGTAAAAAAAACACAGTATTTCTCAATAAATGTAAATTCATATTTCAAAAGTAAAAATTCACATATTTAGAAAATTATTTTTCTAAAATAAATATTTTATTTGAAATCTTCTTGTAAAAATTATCCAATGGTGACTTTTTCATAATTTTATGAGACAATCAATTTTTGGGTAAAATTTTAGCATGGTATAAATATATAATGTGTATTATGACATCATAATAACCAAAATATTATATAATAAATGCCATAAAAGGTATAAAAGAAAAAATCTATATTTCCCCTTTAAAATAATGTGACTTTTAGGTCATTTTATTAATTTTATAAATCCTTTATGAATCTTACATAATCTATATTATATTTTAAGGTTTTAAAATCTCTTCTTTAGGAACATGACTCACTTACACATCACCAAAGGTAATATTTTAATGATTTATCCCCTTGTACTTATAAAATATTTAAAACTTATCTTCTTTTGAAGAAACCATTGGGAAAAACATGGTATGAATTTATTTCTTTTATTAATTTATTGTATAGAGTCCAAAACCTAAGTTTGGGAAATAATAAAGAACTCCCATTTCATTTTCTACAAAACCCACCCAATATCCCTTTCATATCCACTATAAAAACTTTTTACCACATCCTTACACTTATTTAGCCACTCTATATTCTTATAAATGTTCCCCTATGCTCTCAAGAATCTCTTACCAATATTTTAAATCACCCTCTCAAGGTAAGGGGTCCTTTCCTTCTCCTATTTATTCAAGGATATTCTTCATTTTATGAATTTTATTTCAAATTACTAATGCTAGGATATTATTTTTCCAATTCCATATTACTATAAATTTTATTTAAAAATTATTTGATACCTATTTCTCTCTCATTAAATTTTTTTATGAATATTTAAGTATTGTTGTTATACTGTTAAAATTTGACTACTATTTTTTCATGCCAAACTTTTGTATTTTGAATACCATCGATATTTACACTCAATGGTATTTACCTAGACATAACTATACTCCTTTTATTGGGGAATTAAATGTATGTATTCTAAACTCCTTGATCTTGTAATTAAATGTGATCAAATATGATCCTATTTTGAAGGATCTATGTGGTACATTTATGCATGTACATGATAAGAAAACAATGGGTGTGCCCATAATTATATATTGCTCAAATGACTTGAGTAATGTTTTAGTCTCATGAGATATCATGAAAGTGATTAAAGAGTGAATCTAATCCATAATGTTTATTTTTACACCATTTTATGATGTCTTGGTGGTTATCTTTGACCTATTTTTATGTTTTCATGTTTAAAGTTGTTTCAAATATCCTATGTTGCCTTTATGTTATCATGCTATATCATGTCTCTTTGTTCATGTTTATGATTCTCATCCCTTTCTATGTATCATAAGAATTTTTATTATCTAACATGTAATATTTCTTCATGTTATTCTATGTTTATTCAATTACTGGGATTCCTTGCTCACTGCTTTCTTAAGTATGTCCCCAGGCTATCCCATGTGGTATTAGGAGCGATGGAATATTATGAGAATGTTAAGTAAGTTTTCAATAATTCTGATATACCGCCTATTTTTAAGTTGTAATTTAATATACCTAATTACCCAAAGATACTAAACTTCTCAATCTTCTAGGTTTTAATATGTGTTATTAAGTAATAAATCATAAATTAATGTGTAATACAGATAAGGGTTGTCTTAATTGGTATCAAAGGAAAATGTAGTTATTTTTTGGGACTAGGATTAAAAAAAACTATATAATGCATTATGTATAAGAATAAAAATAAGAATACATACCTAAATAATATTAAAGTATATATTAAGTAGTTTCCAAGAAAAAACATCCCTATCTGTATACTACAAGTGTATGTGACTCTGGCCCAAATGTACATAGGGGTAACACATAAAAACACTGTATTTAGCTATACTCTATAGAGAACTAGTGAATGATAATGATCCTTTCTTCACACCTAATTTTACACTCCTAGGGGATATGATTTGGTGAATTTTCAAGATCATTATGAACCATTATTAAGGGAAAAAATTCCCATAAGAGTTTATTTTAGGAAATATATCATGGATAATATAGATTAAAGTCTAGAGATTTATAAGTTAAGGAAATACATATAATTTATAAATTATACCTTAAATTTTATTATATTCTCATTTATTTATTTAATAGTTAAAAAAATCACTCATACCTAATTTTCCCTTTATTCTAGCCAAAGATAAGAAATAACAGGAACCTATAAAACAACTAATGTGAAGGGAAATGTGATGACTGCCCAAACCAGATGCCCAACCTAATGGGAGTAGGAATCATGAAATTTGAGATGATAATATGTTAGTTGAATTAAGTTCTGAATATAAATATGAAATAGTAGGATCACCCAAATCCCCTAAGAAAGAACAAGCAGTAATTGAAACATTTACACGACAAAGTACTCTAAATTTAAATGGATCATCCAATCCCTTAATCATAGAACAATTGATCAAATCCATTGAAAAGATCTTCAACATACCTCAATGTTTCAAGAAAGAGAAGGTTATACTGGTTTTTTATCATACATTGGGAGAATACAATTAGTGGTAGAAATTTTTCAAGAATAAAAAGCCCGAGGAAGAGATTGATGCGATGGGGTGGAAGGAATTCCAATTTTTTTTGATATATATTTTCCTCACACTCTCTAGCATAAAATTCAAAGGGGTTTTCTTTCCCTAAAACAAAAAGATGATGAATCTATCAGGTCATATTAGGAAAATTTCACAAGGCTTTCATGATAAACCTTTGAGTTTTTCATTACCTCGTAATGAAAAGTTGACCGCTTCTTTGGTGGGATAAAGCTGAATCTATGAAAATACCTATAGATATGATACTTTGATAGCTATGAGGATATTTTTCAATGTTCCCTCAAAGTATAAAGAGAGTTTAATTAATCTCAAGTTCCTCATAGGGTTAATAGGTATAAATTGGAGTTTTATTTCTGGTAGTGTAATGGAGAAATCTAATCGTGGTAAGAAATTTAAACATCCCACTTGTCAAAAGTGTAGAAAAAAACACCCTAGAAATTGCTTGAAGGGTAAAAGGAAATTATTTAGGTATGGGAAGTGAGGGAAACTAGCTAGTGATTTCTGAATAGAGAAACCCACCAATGTAATAGAAGAGATGAATTCTACAGTCAATATACTGTCGATTTTCCAATGTTTCAACTACAAGTAACAAAGGAACTTTTCAAACCAATGCACTAAACCCAGGGTGTTTGGAGACAATCAGCGCCAATAACCTCAAAGGTAGAAAGGGAAAACTTATCCCATTACAACCAGTGATGTAGATATTGATGAAGAAGTGGTGATAGGTATGCTTGTTATTAATTAAAAAATAGTAAACATGGGTTTTGATTCTAGTTCTATGAATTAATTTACACAAGTTTACTAGAACTATTCAAACACCCTTAAAAATCATGTTAGTAGATTTTTTAGTGAAAATAAAAAATGGGGAAATTATTTCATTCCAAGTATATAATTCCTACCCTATCAAAACTTTTGGTATGAACTTCCCAAATAAACTTGTGATACTCCCTTTAGTGGAATTTGATATAATTATGGGTATGGATTAGATTTCCCTACATAGAGCTAACATAAATCTCCGTGAGAAATAAATCACTCTTCGTATCATGAATTTTCTTCTAATTCTATATAAGTGATAAGAGGAGGATGAATATTATTTAGCACTAACATATTAATCATGTATATTATTTCCCTACAATCAAGAATATCTATATCAAATTATTTATTCTAGGGAAAATATTATCCTTGAAGAAATTACCATTGTGAAGAAATAAGCTAAAGTGTTTCCCAAATAATTGTATGGTCTTCCTTCTAACCAAGAGGTTTAATTTTTAATAAATCTTATACCAAGGGATTTTCCAATATCCAAGAATCAATATAAAATGGATTTTTTTGGAACTTAAGGAGTTGAAGAAGCAACTACAAGATAATCTTGATAAAGGGTTCATACTCCTAAGTGCTTCACCATGGGGTGTGCTGGTCCTCTTTATCAAGAAGAAGGATGGATCGATAAACATTTTCTTTATTATCATGATCTCAATAAGATCATGATAAAGATAACTTCTCATATTCATCAGATTTATGATTTTTTCAATCATCTACATGGATCCCAATACTTCTCTAAGTTGGATCTTTGATTAGGGTATTATCAAGTAAGGGTGAAGAAGGTGGATATACCCAAGATTACTTTCCATAAAAGGTACATGAACTATGATTTCATAGTAATTCCATTAGGACACAATAATTCTCTAGAAATATTTATAGAACTGATGAATAGAGTCTGTAGAGATTACCTTGAAAAATTTGTGACTGTATTTATAGTTTATATTATAATATACTCCAAAAGTAAGGAGGATCATGAGGATCTTCTAATCACTTTGCTAATAACATTACAAAAGGAGAAGATTTAGGAATATTAAAAAAATATGAGTTCTAGTTAAAGTAATTCTCATTACTAGTTCATATTATCATAAATAATGGGATATCTATGGACCCTTCAAAGATAAAGTCATTTGAAGGATGGTTAAGGCCAACATCTGTGATAGATATCTGTATTTTCCTTGGATTGGTTGGGTATTATCATTGATTTGTGAGAAATTTGTCATGATTTTCAAACCCTATAACCAAGATAACTCGAAAGGGAGTCAAGTTTTTTTTGTAATAACAAATGAGAAGAAATGTTTATGGAGTTAAAAAATAAGCTTATCACTACACTCGTACTTACGCCACCCACAAACATGGATCTTTTCATGGTATACAATGTTGATTTGAAGAAGGTCTTGGGCTATATAGTAATACATAATGATAAAGTGAAAGCCTATACCTCAAGGTAATTGAAAGTTCATGAACAGAACTACCCAATATGTGATTTAGAGTCGACTGAAATAGTCTTTACATTGAAAATATAGTGAAATTATCTCTTTGGGGATAAGAATTAATTATATAGGGATCTTAAGATCCTTAAGTATATATTCACAGAGAAAGAGATGAATATGTACCAATGAAAATGGTTAGATCTGATTAAGGACTATGAATACTCAATCCAATACCACCCTGGGAAAGAAAATAAAGTAGAAGACACACTAAGTAGAAAAGATTCAGCAATTTTATCATTGATGAGAATTGATAAGGATCCACTCTTCTTAATATTGAAAAGGTTGAACATGGGAATAATAAAGTAAGGAACATCATTAATCCTTTCAGAAATGATTGCTAAACCATTTCTTCTAGAGAACATAAAGGATGATCAAAGAGAAAATGTGGGAATTCATAAGAAAGTAAAATCTCTAATAAAAGGTAAATCCTCAAAGTTAAAATTTAATGATTAAAGAGTTTTAATATTTACGTCATGACTATTTATACGAAAAAATCCTGAGTTAAAGAAGGAGCTGTTGGATGATGCACATAGCTTGACCTTCTCTATCCAACCCGAGATCACAAAGATGTATTGATATATCATAGATTAATATTAGTGGGATGATATGAATAATGGGATTTCATAATATACATTAAGGTGTCTTATATGTTGTAAATTTAAGGTTTAAAGGTAAAAGTACAAGGGGATGATGAAACCATTACCCATACCTACATGGAAATAGAAAAAAATAAATATAGACTTTGTCACTGGTCTTCCAAACACATCAAGAAGAAATAATAATATATGGTTTTTGGAGTATTTTCTTACAAATACTGCTCACTACATTGTAATTTAGATGGAATTATCACTGATCAACTTACAAGGATATATATTTGAGAAGTGGGGTGGCTCCATGGAACATAACTATCGATTGTATATAATCAAGACCCAATATTTACATCCAAGTTATGAAAGAGTCTCCAACATTATCTATATATTGAGTTGAACTTTATAATGAGTCATCACCCTCAAACTGATGTCAAATCTTAGTGTACTGTCCAAACACTCAAGGACATGTTTAGATCATACTCAATGAACTTCAAAGGAGGATGAGATCAATATATTACTCTAATAAATTTCTCATACAATAATATTTTCCACTCAAGAATCTGAATAGATCACGATGAATCCCTTTATGGGAAGATGTGTAGAAGACTTGCATAATGGGATATAGTTTGTGAACACAAACTGTTGGGTCCTGAAATGGTCATAGAAATGGTGGAAAAGTTCAAAACCATTATGTATCACATAAAGGCTTCTTAGAGTCGATATAAGATCTATGGTAATAATTGTTGATGATACCTGGAGTTTAAGGTTGGAGATAAGGTATTTATACACATATTTACATGGAATAAATTCATGGCATTTGGGAATAAGGGATAGATTAGTCCAATATATATCGATCCCTTTGGGATCCTTGATTGCATCAAACTGGTGGCCTATTGACTAGAACTCCCACATAACCTATTTAAATTAAATTATGTGTTCCATGTATCCATCTTGAGGAAGTAAATAACATACCCCTTAAATGTGTTTAATCTATAGGCGGTACCATTAGATAATGATCTTTTATATGAAGAGCATCCTATGAAGATATTATATTTTAGAGACCAAATTCTATGAAATAAGACAATGCAACTGGTTAAAGTGCTATGGAGAAACCACAAGTTTTAAGAAGTGACATAGGAACCGGAGGTGGTGATGGAAAAATGACCCCCTTCTATTTTAGTGTGTGAAATGAAAATTTTGAGGGTGAAATTTTTAAATGGGGGAAGATTGTAATGACCTGAACTTTTATAAATAAAATTCCGTTTGTGATTGAATTAAATTACCAATTATGTATTATGGTTATAGAAAATAGATGAACTTATTTGGTTTCATTATATATTATCACATTTAAAAGACTATTAAGAATAATAACCATTTATAATATATCCATAATAGTGATCTCATTATTAATATAAATATAGGGTTTTGATAAATCAATTTGACACAGACAAAGGAAGTGTGCCCTCAAACAGTAGGATTATACCCTACAAAGCCCATTTATTAGAGGTATTGAGGTCAACATCATCATTGGTATTTTACCTTGACCAAGACCAAGCCTATATACAATAAATAAAGCATGATAAAAACCATTTATTGGAGAATTTCAAGCTTATTGAGATCATAACCCAAACCATATATGTCGAACCACCCCATGAAAATCTCACCATCGCACACCTTACCCTTAGAGATTTTTCATGTGTAATAAAGGATTGTGTATAAAGATCCTAATAATATGAATATATATATATATATATATATATATATATTATTTTTAATAGAGTAATGGTTATATTTACTTCTTATTATTGGTAAATTATAAATTATTTTGATTTTGATACGATAAAACAAAAACTGTATATTTGGGTAATATGAAATATAAAATAAGACATTAATTTTGTTGAATTAATGTATTTTTTAAATAAATTATATTTTTATACTGTTATTAAATATTTTTTATTAAATATAACTGATAATATAATTTTTATGAAGTCAAATGTAATTTGTATAAGAGTTTGAAAACTGTTATTTTCAAAAAAACCCAGCATTTCTCAATAAATGTAAATTATTGTTTTAAAAATATAAATTGAAATATTTATAAAATTATTTTGATAAAATAAATATTATATTTTAAATCATCATATACAAACTATCCAATGTTTGATTTTTCATAATTTTCTGAGACAACTGGATTTTCAGGTAAAAATTTTATACGATATAAATATACAGTGTGTATTATGACATCATAATAACCCAAAAGTGATGTAATAAATTCCATAAAATATATACATGAAAAAATATAATTTTACACCTTAAAATAATTTTGTTTTTAGGTTATTTTTGATTAATTTTATAAATCCTTTATAAATCCTCCAAAACCTATTTTATATTTTAAGGTTTTAAAATCATTTCTTTATGAACATAACTCATTTATAGATCACCAAAGGTAATATTTTAATTATTTCAGACCTTTTACTTATAACATAATTAAAACCAATACTCTTTGATATAAAACATTGGAAAAATATATGGGAAGGTTTTTATTTTTTATTACTTTATTATATAGAGTCCAAAACCTAAGTTTGGGAAATAATAAAGAACTCCCCTCTCTTTTCCTACATAAAACCACCTAATATATCATTCCTCACCACTCAAAAACTTTGGATCATATACTTAATCTTCCCTCCCCACTCTATATTCCTCTCAAGGTTCCTCCAAGATCTCAAGAAGCTCCTCACAATCTTTTGGAATCACCCTTTCATGGTAAGAGATCATTTCCATTTCCGCTTTATTTAAGAATCTTCTACATTTTATGCCTTTTATTTCCAATTTATAATGTTGGGATATGTTTTTTTTAAATCCCTATTACTATAAATTTTATTTCAAAATTATGAGATGCCACTTTATCTCTCATTAAACCATTTTATGTATCTTTAAGTATTGTCATTATGCTACTGAAATTTCACTATGATTTTTTCATGCCAAACCTTTGTATTGTGAATACCATCACTATTTATACTCAAGGGTATTCAAATAAACATACCTATACTTATTTTATTTGAGAATTCCATGTATTTATTCCACGCTCCTTGATCATGGAATAAAATGTGATGAAATATGATCCAATGTTGAATGATCTATGTGGAACACTTATGAATGTACATGATAAGAAAATGGCAGGTGAACGAAGAATTATACAGTGCTATGATACATTGGGTAATGTTTTAGTATTATGATAAATTATGAAAGGGATTAAGGAGTAAACCTAATCCATCATGATACTTTTTCCACCATGTTATGATGTCTTTATGGTTAGCCTTTACCTATGTTTATGATTTCATGTCTAAAGTTGTTTCCACCTTCCCATATTGCTTTATGTTATGATGATATATCATGCCTCTTTGTTCATAGTTATGATTCTCACCCCTTTTCACATCCTATTATAATTATAATTATTTAACATGTAATAATTTCTTTAAGTTAGTCTATATTTATTCCATTATTGGGATTTATAGATCACCCCTTTCTTATGTATGTCCCAAGGTTATCCCATATGTAATTAAGAATGATGAAATATTACAAACATGATAAAGAAATTTTCAATAATGCCGATATACCACTTATTTTTAAGTTGTAATATAATGTACCTAATTACCCAAAGACACTAAACTAATCAATCTTATTGTTTATAATATGTGTGTTCTTATGTAATAAATTATAAATTAATTTGTAATAAAGACAAGGGTTGTCTTATATAAACAAGTGAACTATGATGCGGCATCTGAAGCATACAATGTGGTACTGGGAAACACCATATTATCTTTCAACTGGTTCATCATCAATCTGGTCTTGAATCATGATCTACTTGGATTGATCATGATGATTTATTCCTTGAAGATCTTTACAGAAACATCATCATATTTATTCTCATTTTATTCAAAATCCAGAATTCTAAAATTATGATTTTTTTTCATTTCATGTGAATTTATAATTCATATGAAGTGACTGTAATATTCTGAGTTTTTTTTAAAATAATACTATGTTTGATAGCGTATAAAACACACAACACCAAGTTTAAACAAACCATGAAATATTATTATAAACTAACTGTTTAATTGGAGAGAATGAATATAAAATACTATATTATGAAATATATGTGAAGTTCATATCCAATTAAAATTTATTCTTACAAAATAAACACTCATTTTATAGTAAAGTCAATTTATTCTTCAAAAATATATTTTCTTAAAAAATCATTTTTATTGCTTTCCATGAGAAAATAAATTTAATTATTTTTTTGAAAAAAAATGAAAATTTATTTCATAAAAGGAAATTTATTTTTTAAATTACTTTAGAAAAAATAACTTAGGGTGATTTTTTGGTATTTTTCTAAAAAGATTTATTTCCTAGTGAATAGTGAAAAATATTACTCTTTATTGAAAACTACATTTTTGTTTCAACCATTTGAAAAGTTATATTTTATTTAAAAATTGTTTCAAATTAAATTTATTTAAAATTTTAATAATCTAATTAAGTTCATTAGAACCAATTTCATGGTTAAATTTGGTATAAAAACATTTTTACACTTAAAAAGACATTTTTTTTGAAAAAACTGTTTTTCATTGCATTTTACAGTTTAATTTTAAATTAAATTATTCCACTAATGTGTATTGAATTTTTAAAAATGGAGTAAATATTTTTATTTAGGAGGTCCAAATTTATTAAATATTTCCCTTCTATTTTTTTGTCAATATGAATAGTAACTTTAGTAATTTTTATTACCATGGTAAAGGGTAAATTGGGTAATTAAAGTTAAAAATAAAATGACAAGTACTATAAAATGACCCTAAAACTTGAATTAATATTATTTTATGATTAAATTTATTCCATAATCATAAAATATGTAGTTATATGTAATATTATGGACATTTAGATGACATTATGACCTTTATAGTATTTTATTTCAAGAAAAGTCAAATATATCACACTCTTATTTTTAATAACTTTAATATTTTTAGTATGGGGTAATCTAGATAATATGTTTGAATATAAATAGTATTTATCAAGGTAAAATATTCATCTACATCATCTAAATATATTTTTATTTTTTAGTGAAGAAATAATTACCTTAAATTCTTACACAACACTGATGCATAAATTATTCAATTAATGGAAAAATAAAACAAATGATATTAAAAATATTAAAATTATTGTAATTTGATATAATTATTGTGATCCCCAAAATTAATAGATTAATATTACACGTTAGGAATTCAATTAAATATTTATTTTCAATTTATATTGGTTTCTTGATGTTATTAAATTCATTGTAATGAATAGTGTAAAAATTTATAATAATGATATTTTATCGAAATAATATTTTATTAAATGATTTAAAAATCATAAAAAATTAAAAATGAGAAAGGGGATAATATATAGTCTAATATTTTATCATGTGTATGTTTATAGGTCATTTGGAATTATTCGAATCCAGAATAGTCTTCTTATGTTTTAATCTTTGGAGAAATTCCAAAAGTGCCCCTTACATCAATTATAAAAGGGCACCTCCTTACTTATTTACTTCACTTTGAGCCATATATATCTACCAAACCCTAAACATTCATATTCTAAAAATCCTTATACAAGTTATACAGGTTTTTTTTCTTCCAAAATACCAACCCTATATCCCTTAAGAAGACATCTAAAGGAAGTCCACCAAAGAAGAGATATCGTCATTACCAACTCTTTCAAATTTATTTCTTATTATACTACCTATACATATGTTGCTTCCATACTAAATTAATAAATCCAATATCATATATATACCATGAATTTCTTATAATTATTAGATAACCATATTCGACGTTTTATGCATCTTACGAAAAACGAAAGCATTGTGCGTGTGTACGTATGACTTACCGTCTCCACACAATGGTGTAATTTTTTTTTGTCACCAATTTACTTAGATGGTTATAATGATGGAAATAATGGATATATATGATACATATGACATGATATTTATTTTTTAAAATTAACATAACACCCACTTTGATAAAGAACATTTTTATTGAATATTTTATTGATAATAACTGATAAAATTTCCTCACATTGTGTTAAAAATGTTTATTTATAAAATATTTGGGATTAGATCATTCATTTGAAAATTTGATGGAAATTCCAGTTTTACCCTTTATAGTGAACTTTAGTATTTCGAAGATAAATACTATAATATTTATTATTTGAAAATTTTTTATTTGTTTTCTTGACTTAATAGTCTAAAAATTTTGTTAAGGAAATTAGAGCTAAATCGTGTATTTGTTTAGACTAAATAGATCGTGAAGCCAAAGGTGGGCTGGGCCCGCCAGATTGGACATTGGTTCTGTATTTGGACCATAAATTATTCATAAAAGCTTGTATTGGGTCTAAATTTTGAGAGGATCTCTCTAAACCAATTCGGTACAAATCATTATATTGAAAGAATAGCTGGTTCACGTGTTTTAGAGGTCAAATGGGTGGTTCAAGTTGGATTAAAATATTTGGCTGGGATTTTCCATTCACAGTTGAAACCTCTTTAAACCTAGCCTCCCCTCTACTACATAAAATAGTGTTTTTCTCATTTAGAGGGGTTGGGACGTGCATTAGAAAGTTAAGGGAAGAGGATAAGTGTATCAACTCCAATTCTTTAACCATTTCAACAAGGGTAGCTCTTGAAGCAAGGATCCCTTCGACGAAGGCTTCTTCGTCTTCTTCGTGTTGTAATGCTTTTGTTTGTGTAATAAAAATATTTTCTATTCTTTTATTTATTCTATTTTCTTATTTTTGGTTCAAATTTCTTCTTCTCTTAATCTTCCTAATTGGGCTGGAGTCAAGATTTGAAACGAGATTGGGTTATACCCTCTCTAAACCTTTACAAATGCAAAATGTTTCTATGATGACTACACCGCCCATGAAAGAGTAGTTTTTTTATTAATCAATCAACATATATCCTTATTAATTAATTTATTTTGAATCAATGATGTACTTTAATTCATATAATATGATCAATTAATTGAGTTTTTTATTTAATTTAAACTAAGAAAGCAATTGAACAATTAACACAAAAACACACGAGGATGAGATTTTGTGTAAATTGTGAGAGCATGAACTTAATTGATAATACAAAACCATAATGGATCAATTTGCAGTGTTCAAATATAATACCTAAACTCAATTAATTCTAGTTTTCAGAGAGAAAATGTGCCTTAATTTACCACTGACCATAAGCTAACCTTAGAACATCAATCAAAGTAGGGTGCTGCGATTGCATGTTCCAAAGTTAGCCTAGGGTTAAATTCACATCATCTTTGTGGTAAAGTTAATTCTTGTAGGGTTTGGGATTTAAAAAATTAAGGGATCATAATTAAGTGAATTTTAATTTAAATAATAATGATAAATAATTGAGATAATAGGTAGCGTTAGATCGATTACTCCTTTTAAAATATTTTCTAAAAAACATCTTCTTGTTGCATCTTTTTAATCGAATTTCATTTCAAAATTTAAAAAAAAATAAATCTTCTTCCAGAAAAATTATTCTAGTTTTATAAATGATAAACAACCCCCATCCTTTCATGTAGTGTTTTTATTCTCTTTTATTTTATTTTTATAATACCTTTAATAAGTTGTTTTAATTTACTTCCTCCTTTGAGAGACAACATTGGTCAGCTTCTCTACTGCACCCAAGTACCCCAAAAAACCATTAATCATTTGAGGGCACAGATGAAAATGCCTTTCAAATTGGTGACATTTCCAGGGAGGTGAGTAATTATTTCAAAAAATTAGAGGTATTTATTTTATTTTACATTTTATTATCTTCTTCTCTTATTTCTTCCTCCTTTACCCTATTTGAATTTTTTCCTTCTTCTTTTATTTTCTTCTTCTTTTTTTGGACCATCAACTCAAACTTCTTATCTTTTATTTTATTATGGTCCACTTTTCTTATTTTGATTTTTATTTTATTTATGAAACGAACTAATGCCAAAGATCTCTTAGATCTTGATCCTGAGATTTAACGTAGCCTTCGGGCTCGTATCTTAGACATTCTCAGTCTATGGGAAGTTTCAACATTCAATAAATTGGAGAATTAATCCACTCTCAGAACATTAAAATTGGAAGCAATTAAAATTTAACCATAAAACAAGAACCAATTGCTGAAAGTAATAGAAATAAACTTAATAAAACCATTCGAGAATTGTTTTCACTTGATATTAAATATCAACCAAATTATATTGCATACCCAAATCTCGAATTGGACGTTGAACTGAAATATGGGTTAATTAACCTTCTTCCAAATTTTCATGGCTTATTTGGTGAGGACCCAAACCAACACCTTAAAGAATTTAACGTAGTTTGTTCAACCATGAAACCAAGAAATGTATCTGAAGATCAAATCAAACTAAGAGCATTACCATTCTCACTTGATTGAGCTGCGAAAGATTGGATGAATTATTTACAATCTAAAGATGTAACTTATTGGAATTATTTGAAACATCTTTTATTATAGATATTTTTTCTAGCTTCAAGGACCAAATCCATTAAAAATAAGATCTTATGGATCAAGAAATCCCAAGGGGAGTCAATGTATGAGTATTGGGAGCGATTCAAGAAGTTGTGTGCAAGACGCCCACATCACCAAATCAGTGAGAAACTCCTCATCCAATAATTCTATGAAGAACTCACACCTATGGAGAGAAGCATTATGGATGCCATGGATGGAGGAGCATTAGTGGAAAAGACACCAGCTGATGCACATGCGTTGATTGAAAGATGGACCAAAACTCCCAATAATTTGGAGACCAGGGTATGCCACATGTTAGTGGAGTACATCAGGTAAGTCCTTCTTCTCTTCATAGTCATTTAATTGATACTAAGTTGGAATAATTGACCACTATGGTGAGACAGATTTCTTTGGATCAAAAGACATCCCAATCCACTCCTTCAAGGGCTTGTGGCCTTTTCACTGAGACAAACCACCCAAATGACTGTTTCCCCCAATGACAAGAAACTAAAGATTGTGAAAAAATGTTTCCTGGGAGACCATATCAGCAGCAACAAAAACCATATACCCAGAATAAGATTGATTCCTTTGCTACCACATACAAACAAGGGTGTAAGGATCAATCAAACATGAGATATGGCTCTGTAAAACAACAAAGGACCCCTTTCAACAAAACTTCTAGCAACATCCACCTTACCAACATGGTTTCCAACAACCCCAAAGGCGATTTGAAGATAAAAAATCAATAAGTAAACAACAAGGGAATACCCAAGGTAGATTCTAACAGTGATGACCTTTTTTAAGAAAATTGTTCTTAGTCAACAGAATGAGCTGAAGAGTCAAGGTTCGATGATGAGGGAGTTGAAGGATCAAATGAGCTAGATTTCCACCGCCCTCCCTGAATTGGTAAGTAACAATTATGTAAATCTAACTTTCCAACCTACTCCAAATCCCAAAGGTAATGTCAGTGCCATCACATTAAGAAGTGGAAAGAAAACAACTAATACATCTGCACCTATCGTTCCATCGGGATTTACCTCAACTTCTAAGAAGACCCATTCAAAATCAGCTGATGAGAAACCCATGGAGAAAGTTAAAGGTAAGAAAAATATTAAATATGTTCCTCCTAAACCCCTTCCATTTCCAAACAGGGTTGTACAAAACAAGAATATGACTGATGAGGCATCACAAAAAGAGGTTTTGGATATATTTAAGCATGTGAAGATCAACATCCCTCTACTTAAAGCTATCAAGAAAATCCCAAGGTATGTGACATTATTAAAAGAACTTTGTACCAATCGAAGAGGGATAAAGGTAAATGAGAGAATAAATCTTGGAAGAAATGTGTCAGCACTCATTACACCAACTCTAGAAATTCCAAAAAAGTGAAAGGATCCCGGGAAATTCACTATCCCATGAACCATAGGGGAGTTACACTTTTGTGATGTACTTTGTGATTTAGGAGCTTCCATAAATGTGATGCCTCACTCTTTATTCTCTTCTTTCTAGGTTGGTGAGTTGAAGCTGACCAGAGTAGTGGTGCAGTTGGAGAATAGAGCTATAGAATATCCATGAGGAGTCCTTGAGGATATACTTGTCCGGGTAAGAGACAAGATCTTTCTAATGGATTTCTACATGCTTAACATAGAGGATGATCAAGTAAGTTCTCATGCTCCCATTATCTTAGGTAGACCCTTTCTCAAAACTGCAAAAACTATCATAAATGTCAATGAGGGTACACTTTACATGGAGTTTGGTGATGAAGTTGTGATATTTAATGTTATGGACTCCATGAAGTACTCCTTAGAGTACCATTATGCATTTTTTATCTCCCATTTTGAGCCACAAAATAAAAAACCCATGGAATTTGATTATCCTATTCTTTGGGAGATTATGAATATTTGTTCTAGTTTTATGTCTAAGATTACTTCCAAACCTATTTCGAATCCACAATACTATATTATATTTGATTTTAAAATGGATTCATATTCTGATCTTGATCATGCGAAATATGATTATGACATGACTGTTGAGTATGCTGATAGATTTTATGCCTTATTATCTGATTTAGATTATGTATATTATGATACTGATGTTCTTTGTGCACATATTTCAGTTCCTTCAATTTCTCCATCCATACATCACCCCCCTAAATTGGAACTCAAGCCATTTCCACCTAATCTCAAATACTCATACTTGTTAAGTGGTGATAAATTACATGTTATCATTGCTAAAAATATCCCTTTTGAACATGAAGAATTTTTTTTGAATCTTTTGAAGGAGAACATTAAGGAAATCAGCTAGAACTTAGATGAAATATCAGGTATTATCCCCTCCATTTGTATTCATAGGATTCTTTTAGAGGATGAGGCTAAACCAGTTAGGCAGCCACAAATTATACCCAATACAACCCTTCTGGAAGTTGTTAAAAAAGAGGTTGAAAAATTGCTCGAGGCAGGTATAATTTATCCCATTTCAGATTCACATTGGGTGAGTCCTATTTAGGTTGTGCCTAATAAAATTGGTGTTACAATTGTTAAAAATGAGAAAGATGAGTTAGTTCCAATGAGGGTTCAAAACAGTTGGAATGTGTGTATTGATTATAGGAAACTAAATCAGTCCACTCGCAAGGATCATTTCCCCCTCCCATTTATTTATCAAATGATTGATATACTAGTTGGGAAGACACATTATTGTTTCTTGGATGGATTTTCTGGTTATTTTCAGGTTTATATTGCTCCGTAGGATCAAGAGAAGACTACATTCACTTTTCCATTCAGTGCGTTTTCCTACCGACAAATTCCATTTGGACTTTGCAATGCCCCAGGTACCTTCCAGAGATGCATGGTGAGTATTTTTTTTCTGATTTTATTAAGACCTTCATGGAGGTATTCATGGATGATATTATAGTGTATGGGTCTTCATTTTATGATTTTATCTCTAGTTTGGAAAAGTTTTTGAATCATTGTATTGAGAAGAATATGGTCTTAGACTTTGAAAAATATCATTTCATTGTAGAGCATGGGATTGTCTTAGGGCATGTAATGTCAAAACATGGGATAGAGGGTGATAGATATAAGGTAGATATCATTTCATACTTACCCTATCCTTCATGTGTGTGTGATGTTAGATCTTTCCTAGGAACTTCATCAAAGATTTTAGTGAGATTTCTCTTCCTATGTCACAATTACTTCAAAAGGATTATGATTTTGTTTTTGCTAATTCTTGCAGGAAATCCTTTGACGATCTAAATAAGTGTTTGATCACTCCACTGATCATACAACCCCCATGGTGGGAGCATCCTTTTGAGCTTATGTGTGATGCCTCCAACTTTGTGGTCAGAGTTGTCTTATCTCAGAGGGTGGAGGGACGTTCACATGTGATTACATATGCACCAAGGACATTGGATTCAACCCAATAAAACTACACAACCACAGAAAATGAGTTTCTTTCTATTATATTTCATTTAGATAAATTCCGTTCCTATTTATTAGGATATAAAGTAGTTTTTTTTCTGACCATATAGCTCTAAGGCACCTATTTAAGAATCCATATGAAAAGCCTAGTGTAATCTAATGGATGCTTCTTATTTAGGAATTTTACATTGAGATAAAGGGAAATAAGGGGCTGGAAAACCTAGTGGCAGACCACATGAGTAGGCTTACTGAAACACTATAGGATGATACCTTGGACCAGGTACCACTACAGGACACTTTCCCCAATGAGAATATTTATTCCATCTTAGATACACATCCTTGGTATACTGATTTAGTGAACTACCTTGTTGCATATGATATTCCTACAAATTTAAATAAACATCAAGTCCAAAATTTAAAGAGTGAGTATAGATTTTATGTGTGGAATGATCCCTACTTATGGCACATGTGTAGTGACCAAGTTATTAAAAGGTGTGTTCCTGATCATGAGTTTTAGTCTGTTATGTAATTCTCTCATACACTTGCTTGTAGTGGAAACTTTTGACCCCAACAGACAGCTAGGAAAGTTTTGGACTCCAGATTGTATTGGGCTAGTTTATTCCATGATTCTCATGTGTTCTGTAAGTCATGCTCAGGTTTCCATCACACTGGTAATATTTCTAGGAGAAACAAGATTCCGCAACAACCCATATTATTCGGTGAGATTTTTGATGTATGGGGCATTAATTTTATGGATCCTTTTTCTAGTTGATTTGGTTTCCTTTATATTTTGGTTTCTATTGATTATGTGACAAAATGGATGGAGGATAAGGCCACCAAGACTGATGATTCTCATGTTTTTGAAGACTTTGTCAAAGAACAAATTTTTTTGTAGGTTTAGAGTACTGAAGGCCATCATTAGTGACCAAGGGACACACTTTTGAAATTGGAATTTGGATTCCCTGCTTTGTAAGTATGAGGTGACACACAAAATATCAACACTATACCACCCCCAAAAAAATGGTTAGGGTGAGGTTTCAAAGTGTGAGTTGAAACAAATTTTAGAGAAAACCATGCAACAAAATAGAAAGGATCGGAGAAAGCACTTGGATGATGCACTATGGGATTATAGGATATCATACAAGACCCCCATTGGTATGTACCCATTTAGGATTGTTTTTGGGAAAGTATGTCATCTCCCCGTGGAAGTTGGGAATCGAGCTTATTGGGATATAAAGAAATATAACATGGATTTGGCCCAAGATGGAATCTGAAAGAAAATACAAATTGAAGATCTTGAGGAGATTTTATTGTCTTAATATAAGAACTCAAGGCTCTATAAGGAAAGATCAAAATCAACTCATGACAAAATGATCCAGAAAAAAGAATTTCAAGTTGGAGAGAAAGTCTTGCTCTATAGTTCACGACTGAAGTTGATGCCTGGTAAGTTGCGTTCTAGGTGGTTAGGTCCTTATATTGTGACTAATGTTTTTCATTATGGTACAGTGGATATTTTAGAGACCCAATATTGATGTATATAGGCATTACATTACTTTTTATGAATACTTAATACATAATAAAAACAAACACCCAAGGACCGTAATAGTTTAGTGTCTTTGGAAACTCAAAACATAATCTTCTAATCATGGTGAAAGTTCTTCAACATTTCCCATAAAGATCTCCCCCTTTTGTTTTCTTACCTAAAACCTTTCTTTATATCCTGGGGAAAATAAAACATAAAACATATAAAGTGTGAGATTTAATTCCTAGTAAGGGTAAACATGGATAACATAAAAAATTCCATAAACATTTGAATGTAAAAACATGAACATAAAATTTAAACACAAAAAACTTGAGCAATGACATAAAAAATGGCAGTATGTAAGGAATGGATCATAAAGGAACATCAATCATGATAAAATAGCATGGTAATAAGACATGTAATTGTGTATAACCATTAAGCACATGATATGGTTTCCATAGTAGCCAAGACATTGCTTCCAAGACCATCATAGTGGGAAAAGTCCATTACTGAACCGAGTTTACCTGCCATTCCAGCCATGTATTACTGATGTATATTTACTTTCCATTCCAGAAATGTATATCTATTGAGATATAAATCATTACCCAATTAATTGGAGGGAGATATAGGTCCCACCCATATCATAATGAAATCATTATTTCATGTGCCACAAAATAAACATAAAGCATTCATCATAACCCAACGAATAAAATGGGGTTCTTAAACATCATCACATCATAACATAATACATATAAAACCATTTAAATAATAGATACATTATAATTGAAACATAACCATATTAAATAATGTCATCATAGATAAAAAATAGTTTTGATAAAACACTTGAAATGAATTCTTGAGGAAAATATCCTTTCTTCTTTCAAATCATTTTCTTTTCTAAAAAAGACATGTAATTTTAAAAGAAAAGAATTTTGTTTAAAATAATCATGAAATCTTGTAGAGGAATATTTATGTAAATAAGGTTTTATGAAATCATAAAAATCCATTCACACCGTATAAGTTAAAAAAACATTCTCCTCGTATTTTTGCTATAAAAGTAAAAAAGTAGATCGTATGGTAAACAAATGAAAGATTCCTTCCATACCACATAGTAAAAGTCAAAAAGAGGTAAAAATGAATTTAAACATACAGGGAAGAATAGTAAAAACTTTATAAAAAACATTTTTTATAAAACATATACATGGTTGATAAATATAACCTTAGTAAATACTAACGAATAAACAATCTCGGATAAGAACGAGATTGGAATAATTTTCCCTTACCTTAGGTCTAATTTCTTCTGTACGTGTCCGAAACACCTATATAGTGGGTTTAAACAAATTATAAACTTGTAACAGAACCATAATAACATTTATGATATCATATATGATTCACTATGACTATATTTCCAGTTCATTTGTAAATTCCATGTTAAAGCTGCGTTTTGGGTAAAATTGTTTCATTTATCGTATGTGTTTTGACTTGTAATTTTTTCATATGATTACTTAGATCATGATTAATTAATTCCAGAATGTAAAAAATGATTTATATATCATATATATTTAATATATTAATATATATAATCGATCGATAAATAGAATGAAATACATCGTTAATGGAGACGGTAGGCCGTACGTACGCATGAATATTGTTTTCCTTTCCTTATTGACTTGAATGGAAGTAAGTAGATGATATATATATATATACACATACATAAATATAGTAGAATTATTATGTCATATATTCCATTATTATTCATTATATATACTTTATAATCATTTTTGAATGGTTAACATGGAGAATGAATCACATCGTATCGTGGGGATGGTAATCTGTACGTACGCACGAGCGATGATATCATTCCCATAATTATTAACTGGAATTGGAGTGGATGAAATAATATCTAATAATTAGTATCATGTTATAATAATCATATATATTTATTATTTCCACCATTATACGCATCCATGTAAGGTGGTGGTGGAAAAAAAGATTACACCACGACGTGGAGACGATAAGCCGTACGTACGCACGTGCAGTAATTTTTTTTTCATAGGATGGATAGAAGGTGAAATATGGTTGTTTAATATTCATAATAACATATAATTATACAAGTGATACTGAAGTTATTACTTAATAATGAAACAAATTATATAGAGAAAGTAGAAGAAGAAATAAGTTTGAATGAATCGGTAAAGGATATTACATCTTTTTCAACGAGCCTCTTCTAAACCTCCTCTTAGGGCACTAAAGTTGGTCTTTGAAGAAGACTAGGACCTCTATTATATCTATAGGGAATTTGAGAAGGTAAATGTTTAGGGTTTGGCCAAGTTTGAAATCTCAAAATGGAGTGAAGAGGAGAGGGAGGAGGTGACCTTTTATAATAGAGGAGAGGGGCACTTTTGGAAACCTAAAAAATATTAATTTATAATAAAAAACAGCCCTACATAAAAACCTCCAAAATGGCTCAACATAAAAGATGAGATGATACATGGTTTTAATCTCATCAACCAATAAAATTTAGACATGTTTTGATTTTATTTTAAACCTTATCATTTGGATTTATCATTTTTTAATCTATTTAATTTTATTTGTGGTAATAATATTCAAAATTTCAAATGGTTATGAATAATTAATAATGTGTTGTGAATTGTTTATAATTGTATAATTTATGACATGGTCGACCATATAAATTTTAATTTGTAATTTGTAATTTTTTTTGATTTTTAAACAATTTAATAATATTTTTTTTATAAAATATCAATAGTGTAAATTTTGACACTATTCATTTATTTGAATTTAAATAAAATCCACACAAAAGATATATTCGAAAAAAAATATTTAATAGATTTATAACATGTCTTATTCATCTATAAAATTCTTGTATCACATTAATTAGTTCATATAATATTTATTTTAATATTTTTAAACCATTTATTTGATATTTTTCCTAATAAAATAATTACTTCAACATTTTTGTATAATTATTTAATATATTTATTTTTTGCATATAAATTAAAAATAAAATACTATGATGAAGATAAATCTAATATATTTCATAATAATACATTTAGTTGAATTTATCTTCTAAAACAACCAAATTTTAAAATGATATGTTTATTAAATTATGAAGGTGACAACTTTGACATCATTTAAAATAAAATAACATAAATGTCATAATCTGTTTTATATGGCTCCAAATGGTCCAAAAGTAGACACTTGGATGATTATGGTGTAGATATACTCGAATAATAAGTTTTGGTCAAGTTTTTGGTCTTTTGATGGGTATTATTAGTTTAATAAAAACAATATTATTGATTTTTCACTAAATAAATAATTTCTGCATCATTAATGTATAAGCTATTAGAGTAATTATATATTTATTATAAATTAAAAATAAATTACCATGATAAATAAAAAAATTAGCTTTCAAATGAGTATTTATAATCGAATTTATATTTTGTTTAACCTTATATTAAAAATAATTTAATTATTAAAGTTTGAGTGAGACATATTTCACTTTCCTTTAAATAAAATAAATTAAAGGTCTTAATCTCATCCAAGTGAGTTCCAATAGATAAAATTTCAACCCAAGTATATTTTAGGATGAAATATAATCATCCAATTATATTAATGAAAGTGTTAGGTTAATTTTTATAATATTTTTTTATTCTTAATTACCCAATTTACCTTTAACTATGGTAAATAAAATTTACCATAGTTACTATTCATAATGGAAAAAAATAAAAGTATCCTATTAACATAATTTGGACCTACTGATTTCAAATATGAAATCCATTTTTCTAAATTCAAAACATATAATTTTCAGTAATTAATTTAAAATTAATCCCATTGTTGAAAAAAATGGGTTTTTGTTTAAAACATTGCAAAAGATTGAAATGTTTTTACCTATGAATTAAATTTAAAATTAATGATAATGACATAAATTATATTAAAAGGTAAAAATATATTCTATTTATAATTTAAAACCATTCAATATTATAATTTAACCATATAAATTATCTCGATAAAAAAATGTTTCTTTTAAGTAAAATTTAGCGTATTTTTACTATTCATCAAAATATGAAAGTTATCATAAAAATATGAAAAATTAATCCAAAGTAAATTTTTATATCCTGATTCAAAATAATTAGTTTATTTTTTCAAATTGAACTTATAAAATTGTTAAAAATTAGATTTAAAATAGGTGCGTCATCAAAAGGCGACAAAAATGCATTTTTTGAAAAATACTTCCTTTATAAAAAAAATTGATTTTGTTCTCATACCATATTCTAGAAAATTTGTAAGTTGAATTATATTGTTATAAAATTCAAAATGTGGTTAATACTATTTATAATGGGTATTTCATAATAATAATATATTTTTGTTTAGTGAAACTCGGTATTGCGTACAATGCAAGCCATTAGGGAAGGTCGCTTTTGCATGTAACGCAAGCCAAGTCAGTTTTGTGTGAAAGATTTCTTTGGTGTTTCATATAAAATAATATAATCTTATTTCATTGAACAAAATCTATATTCAGTGTTGAATTATATCAAAATAACTTGAAATTGTTCGTAAAACAAGCCAATAATAGTGTTGCGTATACTACATGCTAATACGATGTTGCGTACAACGCAAGCTAATCTTGATGTAGCGTACAAGAAAAGACATCAATAAAATTAATAGTATTTTTTCTCATAAAATTTTGCGGTGTTACATTATACCCCTTTTAAAATGAATTTCACCCTCGAAATTCATTGGGGTTATAAATGGTTTACTACTTGAAATTTTGTTTCATAGAAACCATCATCGTAAAGAGGAATACTAAAACTTAATTTTAAAAACTAAAGTATGAAACCTAATGGTTACCCAAATTAACTCATCATTGGGTTTCCACATAGGATAACATAGGTGAAAACATGGATATGGATGAGAAATCTAACCATCAATTTCTGATAGAGAGTGGTAGAGAACATGACTATAAAAAGTCCAATAATCACAAAGCCATAAATTTGTGATGATCTAAGGTACCATATGATTCATCGAATATGAGGGTACTAGGACAACATTTTTGGTTTTCAATATCATTTCCCAAAAGTTGAAAATTTTGAATTAGAATAAATACTTACTTGATTTTGTTACAATATCACTGTTGGTCATTTCTTGAACAACTTCCACTTCATATCTTAAAGAAATAATGTTGAATTTTTCATTCATGAAGTGTAAGCAGATCATGTGATAGAATGATGGGTCATTCCATCTTTCTCAAAAAAAGGTTAGCAAAATTTATTAAATATACATAAGTCCATATACGGTGATATTAATCGTATATGGTTCCAAAAATAGACTTATACTTCATCTAACATACCGCTTAATAAAATAAAACTAATTATAATAACCAGGGACTTATTATAGGCCAGTGGTAGGCGATAAAGTCCTATCACACTTTGATTGTGGGTTTGATTCCCAAAACCTTGTCCGACGTGATGGGTTGTCACCCATTATGTGGGTTGTCCTTTTTCTAAAACTGCACCATTATAACATTCCAGAAATAATATCGAAAAAAAGTTTTATCCTTAAACAATACTATCTGATGTCCAAATTAATTCATTCCAAACTGTAGGCTTATCCAAAATACTTCTATCCAAACTCACAATATAAAGAAAATGATTACTAGAATGGTCATATAACAAGCATGTGAATACCATCATTTATCCCCCATATATCATAGGATATATCTTGTTGGTCACATTCGAAACATGTGAATACCTTAATCATGTATTCTTGAAACATAAATTACCAAAGAAAATTAGTGAAAACATGAATGCTGTCAAAAGTTAACTCTTTCCATATACCAAAATCCCAAAAATTCTATATAATAAAACCATGATATCACTTTGTCCTTATATCAGTCATGAGCTCATTAATAATATCCAACATATTACTTTATCCTTATCCCTTTATTATGCGCACATCATATACTTTCCAAAAATATTTCAATCACTTTTCATGATTATTGGTACCATATAATTACTGAAAACCACAATAAACCAATACATAGATATTCCAATATTCTACGATACTATAAATGAGATTCCAGAACACTATTTTGGAATCCTGTTACATAAACACTTAATCATTCCACCACTTCGTTGTCATATTTAACATCGCCAATAGTGATCGCATGTGACTTCCCTATGTCCTTTTCCTTAATAGGTTTTTGATTTCGATCATCATTAACCCTTGTATTAGGGCATTTGTTAGAATAATGCCCGATTTCCCTACACTTGTAGCATTGAAGTGTTGGTGGTGCCTTCTCTTTAGTATTTTCTCTATTCACATCATTATATACCTTTTTCCCATTACATCGGTACTCATCAGCTCGATGACATTATTTTCCACACTTAAAACATTTTCTAGTCCCTTTTAGATAATCTCCACCATGCTTCTTTCCACACTTTGAGCATAACGAAACATTTACCTTCTTTTCACCATAGTTTTGAGATTTTTCCTTGAACTCCATCTTTAGTTTCTTGTCAAAACCATGAGATGGATATATAAAATCAACTTCCAATTATACCTTGATAGCACAATGCACAATATCTTAATAGTTACTGAAGTCTGTTATAGCTAATTCCCTTTGAAGACTTGGTTTTAAGCCACTGAAGAATTGATTAACTTTACTTTCAGGTTGGATGATAAATCCAGATGCATACCTTTCAAGCCTTGTAAAATTCTCTTCGTATATACCAATAGATTCATTATCCTTTTTCTTAAGCTTAAGGAAATCCTCTTCCATCTTCGTTCGAAGAATACCAGGAAAGTACTTATTGAAAAATAAGTTCTTGAACTCATCACATTCCATGGATTCAATTTCATCTTGGGGCCTTGTATTCTTAATTAGAGTCCGCCACTGGTCTGCTTCACCTTCTAAACGGTAAAAAACTAGAATGAATTTTTCATGTTCCAAATAGAGAAGTATGGAAAATATCTTTTCAATGGTACTGATCCATTTTTCAGCAACAAGTGGATCAGATGACCCACTGAAAGAAGGAGGACGTTGCCTCATGATGGACTCAATAGAATATTTTTCCCTTCTCTTCTCATTTGGAAGTACATAATTATTCATAGCTTGTGTAAGTATAACAATAAGGGTTTCACTCCATTTACCATAACATTTGGTTGTTCAAGAGCACAATCATTTCATTTCCTAGTGCATTGATCATTAACACGGTTCCTTCGGGTTCCATCCATTATCTAAAACCCAAAAATAATAGTGTGAGAGGCAAAAATCATACTAGGAAAACAATATAATAATGGGGAGTAATTTCAATCTATAACATCTTAGGTTTAATCCTAGGTTATTCATGATCGTTATCATAATTCTAGGAATTTAACCTATACTTATACTTAACCTTAGGGACATACCCAGACATACCTTAGAAATATCTCTAGGGATCTCACTAAAGTTTTCACATCCTAGTTTCCAAAGGTTGACTAAACATTTCCTCTGATACCAACTATAGAGACCCAAGATTGACATACATGGACATTATATTACTTTTTCGGAATACTTAATACATAATAAAAACAGAAACCCAAGGATCGTAATAGTTTAGTGTCTTTGGAAACTCGGAACATAATCTTCTTATCATGGTGAAAGATATTCCAAATCTCCCATAAAAATCTTCCCCTTTTGTTTTCTTACCTAAAACCTTTATTTATATCCTGGGGAAAGGAAAACATAAAACATAGAAAGGGTGAGCTAAAATTCTCAGTAAGGGTAAACATGGAAAACATAAAACAATCTATAAACATTTGAATGTAAAAACATGAACATAAAATTTAAACATCAAAATATTTATCAATGACATAAAACATGGCAGCACATAAGGCATGTATCATAAAGGAAAATCAATCATAATAAAATAGAATCGGAATAAAACATGTAATTGTGGAAAACCGTTAAGCACATGATATTATTTCCATAGTAGCCAAGGCATTGCTTCCAAGACCATCATAGTGAACAAAGTCCATTACTGGACCGGGTTTACCTGCCGTTCCAGCCATATATTACTGAAGCATATTTACTTTCCATTCCAGCCATTTCTATCTCATGAGATATAAATCATCACCCATTTCATTATAGGGAGATATAGGACCCACCCATCTCATAATGAAATCATTCTTTCGTGTGCCACAAAACAAACATAAATAATTCATCATAACCCAACGAATAAAATGGGTTTCAGAAACATCATCACATCATAGAATAATCCATATAAAACCATGTAAATAATAGAGAAATTATACTTGAAACATAACCATATTAAATAATGTTATCATAAATGGAAAATAGTTTTGATAAAGCACTTGAAATTGATTCTTGAGGAAAATATCCTTTCTTCTTTCAAATCATTTTCTTTTCTAAAAAAGACGTGCAATTTTAAAATAATTTTTTTGTTGAAAATAATAATGAAATATTATAGAGGAAGATTTATGTAAATAAGGTGTTAGGAAATCATAAAAATCCATTCATGCCGTATAAGTTAAAAAAACATTCTCCTCGTACTTTTTCCAGAAAAGTCAAAAAGTACCTCGTATGGTAAACAAAAGAAATATTCCTTCCATATGACATAGTAAAATTCAAAAAGAGGTAAAAATGAATTTAAACATATAAGGAAGAAAAGTAAAAACTTTTTGAAAAACATTTTTTTATAAAACATGGACATGGTTGGTAAATATAACCCCAGTAAATACTTACGAATATATAATCTCGGATACGAATGAGATTGGAATAATTATCCCCTACCTTAGGTCCAATTTCTTCCGTACATGTCCAAAACTCCTGTAAACTTGTAACATAACCATAATAATATTTATGATATCATATATGATTCACTATGACTTTATATTTCTCATTCATTTGTCAATTCCATGTTAAAGCAGTGTTTTGTGTAAAATCGTTTCATTTATCGTATGCGTTTTGACATATAATTTTTTCATATGATTACTTAGATCAGGATTAATTACTTCTAGAATGTAAAAAATGATTTATATATCATATATATTCAATATATTAATATATATAATTGATCAATAAATGGAATGAAATACACCGTTCATGGAGACGGTAGGCCGTGCGTACGCATGAACGCTATTTTCCTTTCCTTATTGACTTGAATAGAAGTAAGCAGATGAAACCGACACACACACACACACAAATATATATATATATACATAAATACCGTAGCATTATTATGCCATATATCTCATTATTATTCATTATATATACTTTATAATCATTCTTGTATGGTTAACATGGAGAATGAATCTCATCGCGTCGTGGAGACGGTAATCCGTACGTATACATGAGCGATGATATCATTCCCATAATTATTGAATGGAATTGGAGTGGATGATATAATATCTCATAATTAGTATCATGTTATAATAATCATATATAGTTATTATTTCCACCATTATACCCATCCAAGTAAGGTGGTGGTGGAAAAACAGATTACACCACGACGTGGAGACGGCAAGCCGTACGTATGCATGCGCGGTGATTTCATTTTTTGTAGGATGGATAGAAGGTGAAATATGTTTGTTTTATATTCATAATAACATATAAGTATACAAGTGATATTTAAGTTATTACTTAATAATGAAACAAATCATATAGAGTTAGTAGAAGAAGAAATAAGTTTGAAATAATCAGTAAAGGATATTGCCTCTTCTTCGACGCGCCTCTTCTAAACCTCATATTAGGGCACTAAAGTTGGTATTTAAAGAATACCATAACCTCTAGTATGTTTATAGGGAAGTTGAGAAGAGAAATGGGCAGGGTTTGGTTGAGTTTTAAATCTCAAAATGTAGTGAAGAGGAGAGGGAGGAAGTGCCCTTTTATAAGAGAGGAGAGGGGCACTTTTGGAATCCTCAAAAATATTAATTTATATTAAAAACCAACCACATTTAAAAACCTAAAAAATGACTCAACTTAGAATATGAGATTATATATGGTTTTAATATCATAAAAAAAATAAAATTTAGACATGTTTTGATTTTATTTTAAACCTTATCATTTTTATTTATCCTTTTTTAGTCTATTTAATTTATTTGTGGTAATAATATTCAAAATTTCAAATGGTTATGAATAATTACTTATGTGTTTTTAATTTTTCATAATTAGATACTTTATGACATGGTATACCATATAAATTTTAATTTTTAATTTTTAATTTTTTTTTGATTTTCAGACAATTTAATATTATGTTATTTTTATAAACTATCAAGTGTAAATTTTGACACTATTCATTTATTTGAATTTAAATAAAATCCACACATAATATATATTCGAACCAAAATATTTAATATATTTATAACATGTCTTATTAATCTAGAAAATTTGTGGAGAACATTAATTAGTTCATATAATATTTATTTTAATATTTTTAAAACCATTTATTTGATATTTCTCTTAATAAAATAATTACTACAACTTTTTTGTATAATTATTTAATATACTTATTTGTTTCATAAAAATTAAAAATAAAATATTATGATAAATATAAATCTAATATATTTCATAATAATACTTTTAGTCGAATTTATCTTCTAAAACACCCAACTTTTAAAATGATATGTTTATTAAATTATGAAGGTGACAACTTTGACATCATTTAAAATAAAATAACATAAATGTAATAATCTATTTTATGAGGCTCAAAATGGTCCAAAAGTCGACACTTGGATGATTATGGTGTAGATATACTCTAAAAATAAGTTTTTGTCAAGTGTTTGGGCCTTTTGATGGGTATTATTTTTTTAATAAAAAAAATATTATTGATTTTTCACTAAATAAATAATTTATGCATCATTAATGTATAAGCTATTATGGTAATTATATATTTCTTAAAAATTATAAATAAATTACCATGATAAAGAAAAACATTTTAAATTTCAAATTAATATTTATAATAGAATTTATATTCCATTTATCCTTATATTAAAAATAATTTAATTATTAAAGTTTGAGTGAGATATATTTCACCTTCTTTTAAATAAAATAAATGAAAGGTCTTAATCTCATCCAAGTGGGTTCGTGTCATGACCCGTCCCAGTGGGGCCCGAGCCACAACTCCCCAAGCCCGCCTCCAATAGGCCAGGGGCAGGTGACTAGCACCGAGTAGGCATGTTACTAACATGGGAGGCATTTCCTATAAACCTATACAGACGCACCCACATCTCCAAACCCACAAAGCTGAAAAGTAAAAACTACTAAAAAAGGGAAATGCATGCATACACTAAAATCCCAACCAACAGAGTATGACAAGAAAGTAATGTATAGTAAGTGTGAAACCTTGGGCCAAAATTACAAGCCCACCAAAAGAAAGTATGTAATAAAGTCCAACCTATAAAGAAAGGTACTGGGACTGCAATCTGTAGCCGTAGGAACACACCTCGGCCCGCCTGATCTCACTGAGCACCGTCCGGTCCTAGTCCACCTAGAATCCTGTCAAAGGCTTGCTTTTCTGCACAAGACATGACACGTGTGGGAAAACCCCATGCAGGGGTGAGTATAACAATACCCAGCAGGACATCCCGAAACCACAAAGCAAATACAACAAGGGAAATACCACAAAGTAAAAATACAGTCATCTCCACACAGTATATGTCTACAGAACATATAACAAGAATATCCAGATATACTCATACAAGATCGACTATCACGATAACACCACTAAGATCCAGCTCGAATATTCCACTAATCACGTAACAAGGAGAACACACTCCTAGGTCTGAAGAGAGAGATACGAAGTACTTATTCCAGGATAACACTCTACACAAGTACTTGAGAACATGATGCTCATATGAGGATCACAACCAATAGCCATGGGGTGATTCCAACAACTCAGTCTAAACTAATCCGCTAAGAAGAGGATCGACGCCCGGGTAAAGTTGGTCACGTCGATACCAAGAACTCTACCTAGGGTACCAGGAAGGAATAGAGGATCCAGCTCCAAGTCTCACAGAGGGGATTCGAACAACTATATTCAGGAAGTCCTGCTGAAGGGATCATACTCCTGTATGTAGGAAATGATACCGAAAACCTTCAGGAGAAAGACCAAGGGGACGAACCCTAAGGAAACTAGTCCAAGTCAAAGAAGGCAACTGGCTCAAGCCATGTAAAACAGGTTACACGGCATGTAGTATGGTTACATGCCATGTTCCTTGACCCCAGGTAATGCCCATGTAAACAGCCCATGTAATCCATCCAATTTGTGTAAACCTCAACTACACGGTGTGTAGAAGGATCACACGTTGTGTTCCTTGACTCCGGGTACTACCCATGTAACCGGCCTGTGTCAAAAGTCAAAGTCATGTAGGAAAGCATATAGATAGTGTGTAAGTCAAAGCACATGAAGTGTCCTGTCAATTAGGAAACACCCATGTACCCTGGCCGTATGCCCATACACGGTGTCTGTCTGTGTTGCCTACCCATGTACCATTACACGGGGTATCCCGTGTATATGGCCGACTCTGTCCAGTGAAGGGTATACATACCGTGTCCTTGGACGTGTACCCAACCCGTGTCCGTGTACTCCCAGAGTACACTCCAGGTGGTCCACCATCGAACACACGCTGTGTAGCCCATACTACACGCCGTGTAGTCGGGGAATTTCCAGAAGTGTCGTCTTCCTCCTCACGCCTCAGCCGATTCTCCGAATCATGTTTCTCTAGTCCGTTTGCCGTGAAACTCAAGACACTAGGTCACCTCGTCACCGTGATGCCGAATCCGTGGGTTTCGGGCCTTCAATCGGCTCCTAAATCCGATTCCGGCCACCCATGCGGAAATCGTTCGAAGAACGATATCTTCCGATCCACTTCGATCCGTCTTCCGAAATCGTCGTCACACCTCCACAAGATCACTACGGTGTCGGTTCTTCAATTTGGGATCATTGCGTCACATAACGGATGTGCAATGATCCATTGTTCATTGCCCCATGAAGAACACGAAGAGCGCACGAAAGAAAAAGGGAAGAAAAATCCAATGAAACAAAATTGAGGAACGAACCTTCACTGTCGTTCAACACGATGTTGATCCACTCCCGTTAATAGGTTTAAACAGAGAAGAAATCAATAAAAAATAAATCAACATGGATCAATTTCCCAAAATACCCACAAGAAGCCCATCCTGCAAAATTAGGATCGACCCATGGGATAATCTGTTCATTGATTAGTCTGTGTTCATCGTAGGAATCAAGAACAGGGAAAATGAATCACAAAGAGATCAAATACCCTACCTGGATCCGCATCATTCATTGGTGAAGATCTAGTCGCCACGTCGTCGTCGCTACGTCGTGAGGTTTTCTCCAGAGCCTCCAGATCCTCCAAGGGTTTCAGGGTTATGAGGTTTTTAACCCTAGACCTCTGCGTAAAACTTTATTTAAAAGGAAAAAAGATAAATATTTCACTGTAGAAAATATTTTAATAAAATATTTTTAATAAATATTTTATTACGGTTACGTCCAAAAACCAGATTTCACCACCGGTCTGCGCTAGCCAATGTTAGGTCTCTTCTAGGGTAAACCCGCTACTCCGGACGCAACGGTGCTCTCGAATTTTCGATCCGAGCACCCGATCAGGTGTTATTACAGTTTTTCAGGAAAATACCATGCACATGTAAATTAAATTATTTAATTTAATTCAAACATTTGATCTGGGCTCACCGGGCCTAGGAACTGCACGTTGTCTTGAAGTCTGGTCTTGAAATAATTCCCACATAATATTAAAATAAAACATGGAAAAAATCTGAGACATTACATCACACCCACCTTAGGGATTTTACGTCCCTAAAAATCCAAAACAAAGGCTACTAAAAAAGATGTGGGTACTGCCCATGAATCTGAGCCTCCCGATCCCACGTACCAAGGGAATAACTCACCCACGAAGGATTTTCTCCTACCGATCCTCGATCTCCGCTGGGTACTCAACAAAGGTTGTTTCATCATCAATGTCTAGCTCTCCCCAGTCGATAAAGTGCGATGAATCATGTACGTACTTCCGTAGCTGCAACACATGGAAGAAGTTGTATACATGGTCCATCTGAGGAGGTAGAGCCAAGCGATACGCCACCTCGCCAACTCTACTCAGAATCTTAAAAGGGCCAACGAACCTCGGAGATAGCTTGATTCCTCATCCAAATATCCACAATCCCCGTCAAGGTGAGACCCGAAAGAACACATGGTCTCCCTCCTAGAACTCCAAGGGCCTCCATCACTTGTCGGAATAAGACTTTTGACGACTCTGTGCAGTCTTCCTCCGCTCCTAGATGACTTGAACCTTCTCTGTAGTAGCTTGCACCATCTCTAGGCCCATGAGTACTGAGTCTCCTAGTTCAGTCCAGCAAAGTGGTGACCTATAAGGTCGCCCGTACAAAGCCTCGAATGGTTCCATACCAATAGTGGAGTGACAACTATTGTTATAATCAAATTCCATTAGTGGTAGGCGATCCTCCCAGCTACGACCTAAGTCAAGTATGAAAGCTCGTAGCATATCCTCCAGAACCTGGATGGTCTGCTCCGTCTGACCATCAGTCTGAGGATGAAACGATGTGCCCAAGCGTAACTGAGTCCCAAATTATTCCTACAATCCCTTCCACATCCGGGATGTGAAACGAGCATCACGATCTGAGACAATCGTGGATGGCACTCCATGAAGTCAAACTATCTCTTGCACGTAGAGGCGTACCAAGCTCTCTACTGAACTCTACTCCCATATGGCTAAGAAGTGGGCCGACTTGGTGAGTCGGTCAATGATCACCCAGATGACATTGTGTCCCCTAGACGTATGTGGGAAACTCGTCATGAAGTCCATGGATATCCCGTCCCACTTCCACTATGGCACCTCAAGGGGCTGAGTCAATCCTGATGGCACCTGGTGCTCATCCATTACTTGCTGACAAGTAAGGCACCGAGAAACAAACTCCGCCACACTCCTATTCAATTATATCCACCAGAAATAATGTTGGAGGTCCTCGTACATCTCTGCCACGCCTCGATACACCGCCAAAGGAGATGTATAGAACTCCCTCAGAACCTCCTCCTAGAACGTCACTGGTACTACTGTGCATCCTATGAAAAGAACAATGTGCTCCCCACCTTTTGAATATCCATTGATAGCATCACCTGCGGATATCTGAGCACGTAGAGTATCACAGCTAGCATCCTCATGCTGTGCTTCCCTGACTCGCTGTAAGAGTGGAGGGGTAACAACCATCGACTGAAGGTAAGCACCCTCATCTCTATCCATGAAGGATAACTGTAAAGAGGCCAACTATCTTGTCGCCTCATCTAGCAACTGCGGAATGGATTTCCTGTTGAGAGAATCTGCCACAACGTTCCCTTTCCCATGCGTATAAATGATCTCAAAGTTGTAATACTGTAGGAACTCAAGCCACCGTCTCTGTCTCAAATTCAGATCCTTCTACAAAAAGATATATCTGAGAATCTTGTGATCAGAGCAGAAGATAAACCACTCACCCATCAGGTAGTGCCGCCACATCTTCAACGCAAAGACTACCGCTGCCAACTCAAGATCCTGGATTGCGTAGTTCTGCTCATGTGGCCTCAACTGATGTGAGCCATAGGCAATCACCGCTTGCCTCTGCATCGGGACACAACCAAGACCAGTTCCTGATGCATCTCAGAACACTACGTACTCGACACCCTCCTCCGGTAATCTCAAGATCGGGGCGCACGTCAGACTCTGTCTCAACTGCTGAAAAGCCTGCTGGCATCTCTCAGTCCACACGAAAGGCTACCCCTTTCAAATCAAAGATGTCATGGGTGCTGAAATCTTGGAGAAATTGAGAATGAATCTCCGATAGTATCCTATCAACCCAAGGAAACTCTGCACCTCTGTCACGTTCCGGGGTGGCTTCCATGCTAGCACTGCCTCTACCTTGGCTGGGTCCGCTGCTACACCATCTGCTGAGATAACGTGTCCCAGAAAGTGGAACTTATGTATCCATAAATGACACTTTGAGAGTTTCCCGTACAACTGGTTCTCTTAGAGTGTGTCAAAAACCATCCTTAGGTGCCTCGCGTGCTCCTCCTCAGATGTGGAGTACACAAGGATATCATCGATAAAGACCACTATGAACCGATCTAGATAGGGATGGAAGATCCGGTTCATGAGTCCCATAAACACTGCCGAGGTGTTTGTCACGCCGAAGGGAATCACCAAGTACTCATAGGGACCATAGCGACATCTTAATGCTGTTTTTGGTATATCCTCATCCCGTACTCGCAACTAGTGATAGCCTGATCATAGATCAACCTTCGATAACCATCGTGCCCCTCTTAACTGGCCGAAGAGGTCATTGATTCTCGGTAGTGGATACCAGTTCTTCATGGTCACCTGATTCAAGCATTGGTAATCCACACATAGCCTCAAGCTCCGATCTGCCTTTTTGTCAAACAACACTGGGGCCGCCCAGGGTGAAACACTAGGTCTCACAAATCCCTTCCTCTACAAGTCTTCCAACTGCACCCTCAGCTCACAAAGCTCTGTAGGAGCCATCCGATATGCTGATGCTGATATCGATGTCATCCTAGGTTGTAAATCAATGCAGAAATCTATCTCTCGATGAGGAGGTAGTCTGGGGACATCCTCCGGAAAGACGTCCTCGTACTCAACCACTACTACTAGAAACTGGAAACTCGTAACATCTGCTGAGCCAAGGGCTAGGAAAGCCAACTGATGTGAAATCTGATGTACCTTCCTACGCACGAGTCCATCCTGCGTTGCCTGGGTCTCCTTTTCACCAACGAAGGAGAACCTCATTCCATCACTGCGGACACACTGCACCCTTCACCTAAAACAATCAATCTGGGCATGAATTTTGGATATCCAATCCATACCAAGAATGACATCATAAGGCCTCGACGCTACCACTAAGAGGTTCCAACCAAAACTCTCACCTCCAAGGTTCAGGTCACACAGTCTGCAAAGGTTTGTGATCTCTGAATCTTATCCAGTCGGTGTTTCTAAGCATAAGGGTCGAGTCAACGGCTCAACTGGAATATCAAGGTCTCGAACAAGATAAGCATCCAGAAAAGAATGACTAGAACCTGTGACTATCTGTACGGAAACCAAAGTAGAAAATACTAAGATTGTACCTCTAATCATTCTAGGAGTACCTGGGTCATAAGCCTCTACCACCTGCAGCTATCCCTACCTCTGTCCACCAGCTCCCTGAGCCTGGGGTGGACCTCCTTGGGGTGGTGGTGGTAAAAATTAAAAACGTCAACCACCTCCAGCTGCTCTCCCAGCTCCTCTTCCATGTCCACCACCCCACGGATCTATCTGCTCCACATGTTGCCTCTGCCTTGGTGGTCCATCCACTGCTCCTATGTTAGTAGTACAGCAGGTCGGACAATCTCACGCAAGATGTCCCCTGCCATCACAAGAGTAGCATTGCCTCTCTCGAGGCTAGCTGGATGCGCCCTGCGAACCTTGTACGGAAGATCCCATGTTCTAGGATCTCCTCTGAAAATGTCTCCCATGCCTGGGTCCCTGACGTCGACTCCCTGCTGCCAAGGTCTCTGCTCTAGCTCGCTCACTACTAACAACTACCAGTTGTCTCTGCTCTTACAAGAAGCTCTCGACCACCAAATCCCGCTCGAGAACCCCAACATAAGTAGGAATGCTCATAGGGATGATGCTAGATCAGATATATTTGCACAAGCCCTTCTCAAAAGTCCGAGCTCTGAATTAATGATCCCTGACCATATCCATCGAGTACCGTGAGAGGTCTGTAAACCTCGATGAATAGTCAGCCATCATCATGGTTCCCTACTGATTCTGAAGAAGCTCCTGTATAGATACTGCTCTCAGGGTAACCGGTGAAAAATCATCTCTGAAGAGACGCTCAAACTCTAACCATGAAAGAGTCGCCTCATCGTGGGTATGGATAACCTAACTCCACCATCACCCTGCTGAGCCCTACCGAAGGCTCGCTGCCCGGATTACCATATGGTATGCTCGTGTTTTGAAAAAATGGTAGACTCTGGCCACTACCTCAAGCCAGTCCTCTATTGCCTGGGGGTCAGGATCTCCATGAAACCTGAGGGGTCTCTGTCTGTGAAACTCGTGGAGTGCGCTCAGCCTGTGCTCCTCTTCTACTGGTACAACAGGCACTAAGCACTGCTCCATAGGTGGTGGGATAACTGGCACACCACCCGAAGCTAACACTGAGGGATCTGGTCCTTGTATCGAAGCTTCATCACTGAGGGGGTCATCCTCGTGATTGAGCTGCTGGATCCTAGCGGGTGCGCATTGTGGAGGCATCCTGTAACGAAACAAGATGTATCACAGTCAGTGAGTATATTTGGAGAGCTGACTCAAGAAGGACATGGAAACCACAAACCATTCCTATATGATGCGTGTACCGTTATTTCCCCCCGCAAATAGTGTTCTCATGTTCTGAGTCGAAAAGAAAGTTATCAGAGTCCTGTTGTATGGATACGTCGGCCGCCCGTACCAACACTACGGTCCCTGGCCTGAAAGCCGAACTCGAAACACTTAACACTGTTTCCCCAAACCAACTCATAGTCTCTTGGTCCTAAGGTAGAACCGACCACCTATGATACCACTCTATCACAACTCATCCTAGTGGGGCCCGAGCCGCAACTCCCCAAGCCCGCCTCCAATAGGACAGGGGCTGGTGACTAGCACCGAGTAGGCATGTCACTAACATGAGAGGCATTAACTAGTGCAGAAATCGTTTTTATGTCACCATTTTTTACGTCATTTATATATAACCGACGTAACAATGCGGCGAGTAGATTTTTCACGTCATTTATTTTAATAACCGACGTTACAAATCGCACCTGTTGGGTTTTTACGTCGGTTATCAAATAACCGACGTAAAAAACCAATCCGCGGGGGGTTTTTTACGTTGGTTATTTTGTAACCGACGTACAAAACCCGATATCGACGCATTTTTTACGTCGGTTATCAAATAACCGACATAAAAAACCAAAGCGCGGTGTGTTTTACGTCGGTTATTTTATAACCGACGTAAAAAACCAAAGCGCGGGAGCCTTTTTACGTCGGTTTTAAGATAACCGACGTAAAAAAGCTAAAAAATAGTTTATAATGTCGGTTATATAATAACCGATGTTATAAAGCATTTAAAAAAATTAAAGCCCGTGTTCTGTCATTTACGATTTTTTCGATTGACAGTCGCCGGCTCGTCTCTCTCTCGCACGATAAACCCTAATCGGCTCGTCGATCGCCTGCATTACACTCATTTTGGCTTCATTTTTTATCTTCTTCACTGCTCTCGGATCTATCATCTCAACTCGCGACATTCAAGTAAGCCTTCCACGAATTTATTTCGTTCGTTTTTGTTTCGATTCTTGATGTGCTTTTCGTTTGTTTTTGAATCTCGTGGAATTTTTTTTATTGCAAATGGTTATTATGTTCATTCAACTCGCAACATTCAACTCGCAAATGGTTATTAAAACATTGTGGATTAGCTTCAGCAAAATCTGAAAAATAATGGGTGGTACTGTAACGTTCCATTCTTCCAGCAACATTATTTTTTCCTACTTAGCTGGAATGTGTCTTTCTGGATGAATATTGGTAGTACTTATTTTCTTAAAATCATATTTTCAATATGATTGTCCAGAAAATTATTTTCATGAATGAAATTGGACCAGGTACAATCGGTAATACCTATCCTTAAAATTTCATTCAACATTCTTACATCATAATATTTTTTCAAAAAATTATGATTTTTAGAACTCCTAGATCAGAAAACCATCATCTGTTTTCATCTGCATTCATAAAAATATCAATTCATACCTATTACAATCAAATATTTCATTCTGGACTCATGGTGAGTCTGATAATACATTTCTTCTTTCAGTCATCTCCTAAAAATGATGGACCTTTTCATGCAAAGTGTATCTGATTTCTTGAATACGATGGTATGTCTGATTTTCAACAAAACCAAGTGAGGTGATTTCTTTTATTATTAATAATTCATAAAAAATTATAATACCTAAATATTATTATCATCCTTTTCAGATTTTTCATTATAAAAAAGGTAAAGGGTACTTTCTTTTCATTCTCAAGTTAAATTATATTTTTTATAAAGGTATTTTCTATCTAGGTAGAAATAATTTAATGATAATTAGATTGAATTAGGTATATTATCTCATCTTACCATCCAAACACATTTTTATGTATTAATAATTATTATGTTTTGTAAAAACAATTATGACCACCATTTCATTTTTGTTAGTTAATTAATCTAAGAAAGTGTTATAAATGATTTGATGATCACGATTCACCCATATATATGGTTAGTCATTATGTGACATTTGGGTCCATAATATCCTTCTAATGCATTCGACAATGCATTATATATCATAGATCAATATGGGATACAGATGGTTATACCATGTCCAATGTGTTATGCGATGTGCCTGGTAAGAAATATTATAATAAATTATAGGAAAGCTGATTAACATATCCCAATATGAGGTGAATGAAACTATGTTTTCCCTTGACATATGTTATGACTTATATGATTATGTTTGTGCCACACTCTTATGTTATTCCACATACCAATGTTGTGATCTTGTGAATAAGGTTTTTTAAATCATGTTCCCACTATCATATAAATCATGTCTTATGTTATGCTAAAATTGTTATACTTGGACTCAGGTTTTATGATCTATGATTATATAGAACTGTTTCACTTATCTTTTTGATCATGTGCTTTGTGTATGCTCTTATACCCCCATGGATATCTTTTTATGAGATTAGATATTATATTTATATATATCATGTTTACCCATAATGAGTATCATAAATCAAAACTTTTATTATTTTCATTCCCTAAGTTATAAAAATAAGTATTATGTAGGATGATTCAAAAATTTAATCTGTGAGATGAGTTGTTTTATGTGTGAAACCCAGGACAAACACATATGTATTTTTTTATTGGTATTACATATATATAGTTCGACATATACTTTTTTTTACATTATCATGATATTAACATTACTTTTTCTAAAGAAATATTAATGTCCTTAGATTATATATCAGATCAAAAGGATATAGTAATTCTAATATATAATCAGAATGATAAGATAATATGAAAATATTATTAAACATAAAACAAATGGTCTATATTCATATTTTTAACATGACACTTATGATGTATAGCTATTTGGTGTTGGGTACTTATGAAAACTACTACTACTTTCAAGATTTGTTTTATATTTTAAATTGTTTTACATTCAAATTATGATTTTTTTCATATAAACATGTTTTGTCTTATCTTAAAAATATATATTTTTTGTTGATATTTGTTATAGGTAATAATGAGTCGAAGTTGGATTACGGCACATCGAATGAGCAATGAATTTGAGGAAGGTGTTGATGCCTTTTTGGAATTTTCAAAACGAAATGTTCCAAGTAGTGACATTTTTTTCTGCCCATGCCTGAAATGTTTGAATATGAAGAAGTTGAAAAGTAGAGAGATAAAAGATCATCTGATATGTCATGGTTTTAATCCGAGTTACAACCCTTGGATTTGGCATGGTGAAACTGGACGGAATGTCACTGATGATGATGATTCGCAAGATGGTAACTCCGATGGAATTGAAGAAATGATTCGCGATATTGTAGCAGAACAAATTGAGATAGAACCGACAGTTGCACGTCTATATGGTGATGCTGAAAAACCATTATATCCCGGTTGTACAGATTTTACGGTTCTGTCGGCGGTGTTAAGATTTATTAACCTAAAGGCGAAGCATGGATGGAGTGACAGAAGTTTTACAGAGCTACTACAATTGATGAAAGACATTCTTCCAAAAGATAACGATCTTCCAGATTCACATTACAAAGCCAAGAAAATATTATGCCCGATGGGATTGGGATACAAGAAAATACATTCCTGTCCGAATGAATGCATTATATATAGGAAGGAATATGAATTTCTGTCAGAGTGTCCAAAATGTGGGACATCACGGTATAAGGTGAAAGAAAAATCATAGGGTGATGTAGAGATTACAAAGCTCCCTTCAAAGGTATTCTGGTATCTTCCTATAATTAATCGTTTAAAACGTTTATTTGCTAATTCACATGATGCAAAAAGGTTAAGATGGCATGCTGAAGAGCGGGTATGTGATGGAAAAATACGTCATCCAGCTGATTGTCCACAATGGAAGAAAATTGATGTGCAGTATTCTACATTTGGAAATGAAATAAGAAATCTCAGACTAGGGTTGTGCACAGATGGAATGAATCCATACCGAACACTCAGTAGCACACATAGTTCATGGCCTGTTTTATTGGTAATTTACAACCTCTCTCCTGAAGTTTGTATGAAGCGCAAATATGTCATGTTGAGTACAATGATCTCTGGTCCAAAGCAACCCGGTAATGATATTGATGTTTACTTGTCACCGTTGATTGATGATTTGAAACTGTTATGGGCTGATGGTATTAGGGTGTATGATTCTTATAAAATGGAATATTTTTAACTGCATGCAGTGCTTCTATTCACTATAAATGACTTCCCAGTGTATGTAAATTTGTCTGGATACAGTGTTAAAGGGCATAAAGCATGTCCAATTTGCGAACAACAGACGTCCTATTGTCAATTGCATCATGGGAGGAGAACAGTGTACATGGGTCATCGAAAGTTTTTGCCTATGGAAAACCCTTATAGAAGACTAAAAAAGGCATTTAATGGCTCACAAGAATTTGATAATGCTCCAAAACCTTTATCCCATGATCTGTATTTTGAGAGGGTGAAAAACCTTGACGTGACATTGGGAAAGAAACAGAAATCTGGTAATGATAGACATATTTGGAAGAAAAGGTCAATATTTTTTGAGCTACCATATTGGAGGTATCATGAAGTTAAACATAATATTGATGTCATGCACGTGGAGAAGAATATCTGTGATTCTTTGATTGGAACATTGTTAGATATTAAAGGAAAGACTAAAGATGGGTTGAATGCAAGATTAGACTTACTATCAATGGGAATACGTTTGGAGTTAGCTCCCACTCCTAAAGGAAGACGAACATTTCTTCCCCCGTCTTGTCATACATTATCGAAGAGGGAGAAAATTAGCTTCTGTCAGTGTCTTCATGATACCAAAGTGCCTCAAGGTTATTCTTCCAATGTAAAATTTTTTGTCTCATTGAAGGACTTGAAGTTGATAGGTATGAAATCACATGATTGTCACGTCATGATGCAACAAATTCTACCAGTTTCATTGCGTGGAATATTGCCCATTCGTGTCAGAAAGACTATAATGAAGTTGTGTTATTTTTTCAATTCAATTTGTAACAAGGAGATTGAGGTGAATGATTTGAAAATTTTGGAAAAGGATGCAATTTTAATACTTTGTCAATTGGAAATGTATTTTCCTCCAACTTTTTTTGATATAATGGTGCATTTAATGATTCATCTGGTTCGAGAAATAAAGCTTTGTGGACCTGTATATCTTCGTTGGATGTATCATTTTGAAAGGTATATGAAAATATTAAAGGGGTATGTTAAAAATCTATATCGACCTGAAGCCTCCATTATTGAAAAGTATATTTCTGAGGAGGTAGAAGAGTTTTGTACGAGCTACTTGGCTGCGGTGAAACACATAGGTTTGCCTCCATCTCTCCATGAACGAGTTAATAATGAGGGAAAGGGGATTCGCGGCTTGAAAGTCAAATCATTGTCAGCTGAACAGATGAAGAAGTTAGAATCATACATCTTGAAGAACATAGCTGATGCTCAACCATATATCACATTGCATATTAATGAGTTGAAACAATGTCATCCAAAGAAGAAAGAAATGTGGATTTTGAATGAGCACAACAAAACTTTTTTGTCATGGATTAAAAAGACTTTTCTTGGTAGATCAGATGTATCAGAGACATTAAAATGGATAGTGGGTGGTCCATGTTTAAATGTGATAACATGGTCTGGTTATGACATTAATGGTTATACATTTCATACAAAAGCTCAGGACAACAGAAGTGCAGTTCAGAATAGTGGTGTATTGGTGTTTGCAGAAGCAATGCATTTTTCGAGTGCTAAGGACAAAAACCCAATTTCTGCATCAAATGCATATTATGGAGTGATTGAAGACATATGGTAGGTTGATTACTTTAAAATTAAAGTTCCCGTTTTTAACTGTAAATGGTTTAACGGTAACAACAGTGTCAGACACGATGAATTTGGAATGACACTTGTTAATCTGAATAGATTGGAAGACACAACTGATTCTTTTATAATGGCAACACATGAAAAACAAATTTTTTATGTAGTAGATCAATCAGATATTCAGTGGGCTGTTGTTTTACAAGGGAAAAAACAATATGTTGGTGAGGATGAACTTGATGAATATGCTGATTTATGTGAGATCCCTACTTCAATGGAAATATTAACAGAACATAATGACGATCATGTTGAAGACATAATTTGTGCCATAAGGAATGATCACGACGAAGGAATTTGGGAAAACAATCCATCTGTACATTCCTAAAATTACAGGTAACATATGTTTATTTCTTGTTTACATTTACTTTTTCCATAAATGTTAGATATTGTAAGTTTTTTATTTATTAAAACATGTTTTAAAATAAAATAAGTATATGTTATTGTTTGTTTTAAGTTTGTTTAGTTTACTTTATCATGTTTATTGTTGTACCCCTCTCTCTTGGATTTTAATGATCACAATCACTCTCATCGTGTTCTAACTTGTTTTCAAGTGTTTTGATGCTAGGAAAAAGGTTGTCCAGGAGTTGGCCCAAGAAGGCTGATAGTGGACTCTCTGAGTCCACCGGGCAGCCGGTGGTCTCTGGCAGAAGCATTGCTTTCTGCCAGAGCCACCGGTCAGCCGGTGTTAGCGCACCATCCAGCCGGTATGGGCACCGGCCAACCGGTTCTTGCCCACCGGCCAGACGGAGGACCCAGGCAGTAGGCTTGCCCACTGCCTGGTGACACCGGCCAACCGGTGGATTCCCACCGGCCAGCCGGTGGTCTCTGGCAGAAGTATTGCTTTCTGCCAGAGCCACCGGTCAGCCGGTGTTAGCGCACCGGCCAGCCGGTATGGGCACCGGCCAACCGGTTCTTGCCCACCGGCCAGCTGGAGGACCCAGGCAGTAGGCTTGCCCACTGCCTGGTGACACCGGCCAACCGGTGGATGACCACCAGCCAGCCGGTGGAACCCAGACAGAAAGCCTACTCTGTCTGGACCACCGGCCAGCCGGCAGCTCAGCACCGGCCAGCCGGTGAGACACCACCGGCCCGCCGGTGTGCCCAGTCAAACTAGCCGTTGGCCTTTGATAATTGTTTTAAATTGTTAATTATTTTTTGAAAAGGCAATTCACCCCCCCTCTTGCCATCCTCTACGACCCAACAGTTTATAACCATTACATGAATTTTAAAATGCTTATTTTTGTTCACTGACAATTACTTTACCATGTTTACAATGTTTACCAGGTTTACCATTTTTACCATTTTTACCATCTTGACCATCTTGACCATCTTTGCCATCTTTACCATTGTTTAACATGCTTACCATATTACCAATGTTTACTATTATGTAACTTAGTACACTTTTCTATTTTCTGATTACAGTAGTATTAAAATATTTGAATTTATATATTTGTTCACTGACAATTACTTTACCATGTTTACAATGTTTACCAGGTTTACCATTTTTTCCATTTTTTACCATCTTGACCATCTTGACCATCTTGACCATCTTTTCCATCTTTTCCATTGTTTAACATGCTTACCATATTACCAATGTTTACTATTATGTAACCTAGTACACTTTTCTATTTTCTGATTACAGTAGTATTAAAATATTTGAATTTGTATATTTGTTCACTGACGTTTGTTTTTTTTTGATTTGAAGGATAATGACAGATCATTTAGATGATCAACCACATGATTCTGGGGAGGAGCATATTGCTGGTCATACCTCTGGGGATGAACATTTACATGCTCCTATTATGACAAAGAGTTCAAAGGTTGGTAAACATGGTTGCACACGTTTACCAAAATTAGCACTTTCCCGTACGCAGGATCAGAGGATAGTAGTTGAGTTTGATGATGATGATATTCCTAGAGGTCCGAATGCCAAATATTTTAAGAGTTTTGTTGCAACTCAGGCTAAGACCAAAGTAAGCATTCTGTATGATGATTGGAGAGGTGTGGATAAAGCGATTATCTCTCAGTTGTGGGAGACGATTTTGGTAAGATCTTTTGTCATTGTTTGACCATTCATTTAATGTTTTTGGTATATATAATATGTTTAACCTCTTCTTTATCAGATGACATTTGATATTCCTGACACTGGAGGAGTCAAGAAGAAATGATTATCATTGGCTGCCAGGAGATGGAGGGATTTCAAATCAACCCTCACATCTGATTTCATTTATGGTCATAGGAGTCATGACAATCCATGTCGTATATATATCCTTTTATAGATGAAGACACATGGAGACAGTTTTTTGAAAGTAGAAAAAAAGAGTCATTTCTGGTAAGGGAAATGTAAACTTTTATATACTTTCTTATATAAATTATTTTATTAATGTTTTGTTAATGGTTTCTTATTCTTAAATTACAGCAAACAAGGAAATCTCATCAGGAGATCCAATCTAAAAATTTATACCCTCATAGTTTATCTCGGGGAGGGTATACATTATTGGAATAAAAAATGATAGCGGAAAAATTTCAACAACTAAGAGCTGAGTCTTCAAGCTCTGGAGAGGTGGCCCCTCCATCCCCTCCATCTAGACATGAAAAATGTAAGAGAGCTCGGAAGGGAAAAAAAGGGCATTATCTTTCGAAAGAATCGAGAATCGTAGCTGAGAGGATTGTAAGATATCTATTTAATTTATTTAAGTTAACTTTTTTCTTCATATAAGTTTCAATAATTACAGAAATGTTCAATTAATTAATACAGGACTCTCTTGAGGAGAAAAGTTCAGAGGGGACATTTACAGCTACTGGGAGGGAAGATATTTTATTTGCAGCATTGGGAAGGCCCGAACATCCTGGTCGTGTAAGAGGATATCCGACAGGTGTATCGGTAAGAAAAGTGTTTCCACGTTCTTCAACTTCTAACATTGAGGGGTTTATAAAAAAAAATAGAATCCTTGGAGGCTGAAGTTCAAAATATTAATGCGACAATGGAAGACAAGATTAGAGATTCGGTGCAGTCTATGTTTGCAGAAATGAAAAGAAAATTTCAAACTGCAGCTCCCACTCCTCCACCTCCCCCTGCAGACCCCATTATTTATCCTCCACCTCCGCCAGTAGCTCCCACTCCCCCACCTCAGCCTGCGGACCCCATTTTTTATCCTACACCTCCGCCGCAGCTTCCTACATATTACGAGTTGTATGATGATGATTCTCAACATCATATAGTAGCATACGGGTTGGTATATTGTATAAGAGATACAGTTCATCATCAACAATTAGAGGTAGAGAATCAGAGGGTCACTGTACAGGATATTATAGATAGATCAGCTAGGGTACCAATACCTACAGATGAGGTGGTGACAGTTGGACAGAGTATCGGCCATTTTTTAGTTTGGCCATCCAGACTTCTTCGACTCATTACCATAGAGGTATGAATTTTATATCTTTTATTTTATTTTTTTATTAAAGTTGTTTTATCATTTGAAAACTACTATAATTCTCAATTTTTTTTTTCACAGCAATACTTCAAAGGTAAATAAATACTATATAGACAACAACAAAGACAACATGCTATGACATCAGATACAGATTCCAGTGGTCTTGACAGATTGTCAAGATATTCACATTTGTTGTTGGGTTTTTATGAGTTTCCAATGGAATCTCATGTTTGTGGACGTGAAATAAGTGTGGGGATTACAAAATCTGATATCATGGAGCTTGTTACTGGAGATAAGTTGGGCATCAACGTGGTGCAAATTTTTTTCCATGTAAGTCTTAACACCTTTTCCCTGCGTTATATTTATTAAAAATGTATACTTATATATGTTTTGTATTAGGTATCTTTATAAAATTTGTGAGAGGAATGAACTGACAGAAGTATATGGATTCATGGACCCGCAATTGATTTCCCCTGAAGCATGTGCATTGACTGAGGAACAAAGAATGGTTTATATTGCTGAAAGATTTGAAAATAATATAATCCAACAATGTTGGATGATGCCTTTTTGTGAGAGGTATGAAACACATTTCTCTCAAATAGTTAATTATCTTTTAACATAAAAAACCACTAACATTAAATTTCCTTTTATCAGTGATCATTGGATGTTAGGGATTTTTTGCCCAAGGGAGAAAGCTCTTTATTGGATATGCTCTGTTCATGGTGATGTGCGGGAAAGTTTTAAGAATATATTGGAAAAGTAAGTTTCAATTTCTCAATAGTTTTATATATTATAATGAATTTTAAATTTACCCCATTCGTATTATTTTCTAACAGTGCATGGGTCTACTTTCGAAAAAACACAAAGAAGAGAAATGCAAAGATCAAATATGTAAATGCGAAGGTAAATTTCCATTTATAATTTGTACTTTTTGATTTATTACATAAAAATAATATATTGAATTTACACTCATTCAAAACAGAATTGTCATGAACAACAAGGCCTCATCGAATGCGGATATTATATGTTAAGATTTATGTATGAAATAATAACAACTGGGACAGTTGTGAATTTTGACCTGGTACGATTTCCTCTTAAACTTTGCCATCATATTTCAATTTGATTTATTCATTATACACGTTAACTATCTTCTTTTTCATTTGTAGCTTTTTGATGACCCTCAACCCTATACTACTGAAGACATCAAACGCGTACAAGTGGAGTGGTAAAATTATTTTACAGGTTTGATTGATTTTTAGTTGTTTGTAATGTAAAATGTAATTTTGAATATTGTCGTTTTAATTGTGTATTTGGTAGTTGTTTAGGTTTGATTTAGTTTTTTTTGAAGTTGACAATGTAAGTTTTGAATGTTATATAAGTGAATGTTTAATTTTGCCCGACTTCTTGTTTTGGTCTACTTTTGATGGTTCTTCTGGTATGGATTTGGGTATGTGGGGGAGGGGTTCCAAGGGTGTGGGGGTGTGTTCAGTGGGGTTGGGGGTGTCCAGCGGTCCAGGAGGGCTGTCTGATGGGGTGGGGGGACAGTCCTGGGGGGTGGCAGGGATGTCCAGGGGTGTGGGAAGCCGGTCCAGGGGTGTGGGAGTGCTGTCTAGGGGTGGGGGGTTGTCCAGGGGTGTTTGGGGCTGTTCAGGGGTGTGGTGGGGGCTGTCAAGTGGGGTGAGGGGGTGAGGAGGTGCTGTTCAGGCGGGTGGGGGGTTGTCGAGGGGTGTTTGTGGGTGTCCGGGGGTCGGGGGCAGTTCAGGAGTGTGGTGGGGGCTCCAATGGGGTGGGGGAGGGTTGTCCAAGGGGTATACATGAGGGTGGGAGCTCCAACGGGGTGGGGGAGGGCTGTCCAGGGGGTATACATGAGGGTGAGGGCTCCAACGGGGTGGGGGAGGGCTGTCCATGGGGTATAAATGAGGGTGGATGATGTCTAGTGGGTAAGTTTTATATGTTATCTATGTACATGATTAATTTTGATGTACTTCTGTTTATGTGGTACGATTTCTTGATTTGTTTTCTGGTTGATTCTGGTGGAGAGAAGATCACTGCATTCTGTTTAAAAAAAATTGGGTTTATCACGTCGGTTATTTAATAACCGACGTGATAAAAGGTCTATAGAATGGTTTATCACGTCGGTTATTTAATAACCGACGTGATAAAAGGCCTGGAGAATGGTTTATCACGTCGGTTATTGAATAACCGACGTGATAAAAGGCCTGGAGAATAGTTTATCACGTCGGTTATTGAATAACCGACGTGCTAAACGGCCTGGAAAATGGTTTATCACGTCGGTTATTGAATAACCGACGTGATAAATAGCCTCCCTCCGGTTTATCACGGCGGTTATATAATAACTGACGTGATAAACCCCCCTCCCCCGGTTTTTCACGTCGGTTTTATATGAACCGACGTGATAAACCACGCTCAGCCCAGTTTATCACGTCGGTTCTTATAGAACGGACGTGATAAACCACCCTCACCCCAGTTTATCACGTCGGTTCTATATGAACCGACGTGATAAACCCCTTCACCCCCTGTTTATCACGTCGGTTGTTTAAGAACGGACGTGATAAACCATTGTCCAGGCCGTTTATCACGTCGGTTCTTAGATAACCGACGTGATAAACCATTCTCCAGGCCTTTTATCACGTCAGTTCTAAAATAACCGACGTGATAAACCATTCTCCAGGCCCTTTATCACGTCGGTTCTAAAATAACCGACGTGATAAACATCGTGATTTTATGCTTTTTGACATCGGTTTTTAAATAACCGATGTCAAAAACCTTATTTATAACGTCGCACGTATTAACGTCGGCTAGAAACCGACGTAAAAAATTAAAAATAACCGACGTAAAAAACGTTTTCTGCACTAGTGATTGAATATAAAACTGTACACACACACACATATCCAAGCCCAAAAAGCTCAAAAGTAAAAAATACTAAAAAGGGAAATGCATGCATACACTAAAATCCCAACCAATGGAGTACGACAGGAAAGTAAAGTACAGTAAGTGTAAAACCCTGGGCCAAAAGTACAAGCCCACCAAAAGAAATTATGTAACAAAGTCTAACCTGTAAAGAAAGGTATTGGGACTGCAATATGTAGCCATAGGAACACACCTCGGCCCGCCTAATATCACTGAGCACCGTTTGGTCCTGGTCCACCTAGAATCTTGTCAAAGGCTCGTTCGTCTGCACAAGACACGACACGTGCGAGCAAAGCCCGTGCAAGGGTGAGTATAATAATACCAAGTAGGACACCCCAAAACTACAAATCAAATACAACAGGGGAAATACCACAAAGGAAAAATACATTCAGCTCCACACATTATATGTCTACAGAACATATAACAAGAATATCCAGATATAATCATACAAGATCGACTATCTCGATACCACCACTAGGATCTATCTCGAAGATTCCACTAAGCACGTAACAAGGAGAACACGCTCCTAGGTCTAAAGAGAGAGATACTATGTACTCATTCTGGGAGAACACACTCCACAGTAAGTGAGAACATGATGCTCAGATGAAGATCACAACCAATATCCATGGGGTAATTCTAACAACTCAGTCTGAACTAATCCGCTAAGCAGAGGATCAACACCCGGGTAAAGTTTGTCACGTTGATACCAATAAATCTACCTAGGGTACTAGGTAGGAATAGAGGATCCGACTCCAAGTCTCACAGAGGGGATTCCAACAACTCTATTCAGGAAGTCCTGCTGAAGGGATCATACTCTTGTATGTAGGAAATGATACCGGAAACCTTCAGGAGAAAGACCAGGGGGACGAACCCTAATGAAAATAGTCCAAGTCACAGAAGGCAACTGGCTCAAGCCATGTAAAACAGGTTACATAGTGTGTAGAATGGTTACATGTCGTGTTCCTTGACCCCAGGTACTGCCCGTGTAAACTGACCGTTTCATTCATCCAAGCTGTGTAAAACTCAACTACACGACGTGTAGAAGGATCACACGCCGTGTTCCTTGACTCCGGGTAATGCCCGTGTAAACGGCCCGTGTCAGAAGTCGAAGTCATGTAAGAAATTATATACACGATATGTAAGTCAAAGAACATGCCGTGTCCTGTCAACTGGGAAACACCCGTGTACCCTGGCCATATGCTCGTACACGGTGTCTGTCCTTGTTTCCTACCCGTGTACCAGTATACGAGGTATCCCATGTATCTGGCCGGGTCTGGCCGGTGAAGGGTATACACGTCTTGTCCTTGGCCATGTACCTAACCCGTGTCTGTGTACTCCCGTAGTACACGCCAGGTGGTCCGCTGACAAACACATACCATGTAGCCCATACTACACGCCGTGTAGTCGGGAAATTTCCAGAAGCGTCGTCTTCCTCCTCACACCTCGTCCAATTCTCTAGATCGCGTTTCTCTAGTCTGTTTTCCATGAAACTAAAGACGCTGGGTTGCCTCATCACCGTGATGTTGAATCCATGGGTTTCAGGCCTTCGATCCGCTCCGAAATCCGATTCTGGCCACCCATGCTGAAATTGTTCGAATAATGATATCTTCTGATCTGCTTCGATCCGTTCGCCGAAACCATTATCTCACCTCCGCAAGATCACTAAAATGTTGATTCTTAAATTTGGGATCGTTACGTCACAGAACAGATGTGCAACGATTTGTTATTCATCACCCCACGAAGAACGCGAAGAATGCACGAAAGAAAAAGGGAAGAAAAATCCAATGAAACAAAATTGAGGAACGAACCTCCACCGCCGTTCATCACGGTGTTGATCCGCTCCTGTTAATAGGTTTAAACGGAGTAGAAATCAACAAAAAATAAATCAACATGGATCAATTTCCCAAAATCCCTATAAAAATCCCATCCCGAAAAATTATGATCGATCCACGGGCTAATCTGTTTGTTGATTAGTCTGCATTCGTCTCGGGAATCAAGAACAGGGAAAAGGAATCACAAAGAGATGAAATGCCCTACCTGGATCCGCGACATTTTTTGGTGAAGATCCGTTCATTGTGTCGTCATCGCTGCGTCGGGAGGTTTTCTACATAGCCTCCAGAGTCTCCAAGGGTTTCAGGGTTATGAGGTTTGTAACCCTGGACCCCTGCGTAAACCTTTATTTAAAAGGACAAAAGATAAATATTTCGCTGCAGTAAAGATTTTAATAAAATATTTTTAATAAATATTTTATTACGGTTACGTCCAAAAACCAGATTTCACCACCGGTATGCACTAGCCGATGTTAGGTCTCTTCTAGGGTAAACCCGCTGCTCCAGACGCAACAGTGCCCTCATATTTTCGATCCGAGCACCCGATCAGGAGTTATGCCAATTTTTCAGGAAAACACCATGTGTGTGTAAATTAAATTATTTAATTTAATTCAAACATTTGTTCCGAGCTCACCGGGCCTCAGAACTGCACGCCGTCTTGAAGCCTGGTCTCAAAATAATTCCCACATAATATTGAAATAAAATATGGAAAAATCCAAGACATTACAGTTCCAATAAATAAAATATAAATCCAATTATATTTTAGGATGAAATATAATCATCCAATTATATTAAGACAAGTTTTAGGGTAATATTTATAATATTATTTTTATTCTTAATTACCCGATTTACCTTTAATAATGGTAAATAAAATTTACCATAGTTACTATTCATAATGGCAAAAAATAAAAGTAGCCTATTAACATAATTTGGACCTAATGATTCCAAATATGGAATCAATTTTACCAAATTCAAAACACAGAAGTTTCAGTAATTAATTTAAAATTAATCCCATTGTCGAAAAAATGGGTTTTTGTTTAAAACATTGCAAAAGATTGAAAGGTTTTTACCTATGAATTCAATGTAAAATTAATGATAATGACATACATTATATTAAATTGTAAAAATATATTCTATTTATTCTTTAAAATCATTCAATATTATAATTTAACCATATAAATTATCTCGATGAAAAATGTTTATTTTAAGTAAAATTTAGCTTATTTTTACTATTTATCAAAATATAAAAGTTATCATAAAAATATGAAAAATTTATCCAAAGTAAATTTTTATATTAGGATTCAAAATAATTAGTTTATTTTGTCAAATTAAACTTATAATTGTAATATATTGTTGTTTAGTGAAACTCAGTATTGCGTACAATGCAAGCCATTGAGGAAGGTCGCTTTTGCGTGTAACGCAAGCCAAGTCAGTGTTGCGTGAAAATTCCTTTGTTGTGGTGTATAACATAATACAATCTTATTTCACTGAACAAAATCTATATTCAGTGTTTAATTCTGTCAAAATAACTTGAAATTGTTCGTAAAACAAGTTAATAATAGTGTTGCGTATACTGCAAGCTAATACGGTGTTGCGTACAACGCAAACTAATCTTGGTGTAGCGTACAACAAAAGACATCAATAAATTAAAAAGAATATTTCACATAAAATTTTAGGGTGTTAAAGAGATAAAAAAGGAGGACACATGAATAAGCTTTACAGTCAATGGGAAACGTTTGATGAAATACATTGAGTGACTTCCTACTAATGAAGTGGATTTCATTACACTGCATGACCCCATCATCAATTGAGAATATCAGGCTATTCCTAACCCTTTAACTTTTATATTTTTTGTCCTATTTAAAATTATAAATTATTTGTGCATATATCATCTCATAGGTTCACATCGAGGACAATGAAATATTTTAAGTGTGGGGGAGGGGACAACATTTTGGAGTAAATATTTAGGATTTTCATTTGTGTGTTTTATGTGTATTTTATATTAAGTTTTTGGTTAATTTTTTTTAAAATTAATAATATATAAAAAAGAAACAAATATGTCATGTAACATTCTCATGTGGAACATATGGAAAATGCATGTTTTCAAAATTCATTGGTAGAAATATAAGCATGAGTAAGATTTTATTATCAAGGGTTGACGTTTATAAAAATTAAAGTCTTCGATGATATGATTGGTTGTGTCATTATAAAACCTTTTAGATTTTGAAATCATTATTTGTGATATTTTTTCATGGTAAATTGTGTCATTTATTTCTCCACACAATTTTTCACACAATCATGACTTGTGAGTTTCTCTTACTCAATTGAAGGTATATTTAGGGTAAGTGATTTTTTTTCAACTTATAACATGGTCTTTCCATATGTTCGTTTCTCGTACGATCGTTTACATTACTATACCAGATTGACCTATGCGTGTGCACTTAATATATGACTATTTTACGCCCTATAAAAAATTAAAAAAAAAACAGTCAATAAATTGGGGAGTGAAGAAATGTACAACATGTGGGGATATTTAGGTCGGGAGCTCATGGTTTGACTTCTGGGAATTTTTAAATGAGCGGGTTTTGGAATTTGATTGCAAAGGATGATGAATAGGTTCGGTGGAATATAATTAGGTAAGAAGAAAAGTTTTTATTGACCTGAATATACTAGATAAAGGGTGGAGAGACAAGCTTGGAATGGTTGGCACACACACATGTGGAGAATTTGTGGCATGGTAGACCCATGACTTGTTTCGTTATGATGAGTGTTATGAATCTCACTGGATTTTGTTTTGAAAAAATTTATTATAAAATGAATTTAAAATTTATTGATATTGACTTTTGATTTAATTCTTACTTTTTCTATATTTTCACTCTGGATTAAGAAATTTGAATATGCATATCTAGTCACAATTTTTTCGAATACATGATGTGAGGTTTTGCTGAGGAGTGCAAAAGGGTAAGTATGGGGGAGTTGATAAACACATTTTTATTGAATATTTTATTAATAATAAATGATAAAATTTCTTCACATTGTGTTAAATATGTTTATTTATAAAATATTTGGGATTAGATCATTCATTTGAAAATTTGATGAAAATTCCTGCTTTACCCTTTATTGTGTATTGTATTATTTTGAAAATAAATATTTTAATATTTATTATTTGAACTTTCAATTTCTTAAATGTGTTCCTGACTTAATGGTATACAACTTTTGTTTAGGAAATTGGAGATAAATCGTGCATTTGGTTGGACTAAATAGACCATGAAGCCAAAGGTGGGCTCGGCCCACCAGATTGGACGCTGGTTCTGTATTTAGGCCATAAATTCTTCATAAGATCTTGGATTGACCCCAAATTTTGCAAGGAGATCTCAAACCCAACTTTTCACAAATCATTATTCTGGAAGAACAGATGGTTCATGTGTTTTGGAGGTAAAATGGGCAGTTTAAGTTGGCTTAAAATATTTGGCCGAGATTCCCCATTCACACTTGAAACCTCTTTAAACCTAGCCTCTCCTACACTCTATAAATTAGTGTTTTTCTCATTTGGATGGGTTGGGACGTGAATTAGAAAGTTTAGGGAAGGGAATAAGTGGATCCACTCTAATTATCCAAATATTTCAACAAGGGTAGCTCTTGAAGAAAAGATCCATTCGAGGAAGTCTTATTCTTCTTCTTCATGTTGAAATGCTTTTGTTTGTATGATAAACTTCTTTGTTATTATTTTATTTATTATATTTACTTATATTTGGTTCAAATTTCTTATTCTCTTAATCTTCCTAATTGATAAGTAATCAAGAGTAGAATTGAGACTGTGTTTTACCCTCTCTAAACCTTTGCAAATGCAATACGTTTCTACGATGACTACACCACCCATGAAAGAGTAGTTTTTTAGTAATCGATTGACCTCTATCCTTATTCATTAATTTATTTTGAATAAATTATATAATTTAATTCACATAATATGATAAATTAATTGTGTTTTTAATTTAATTTAAACTAATCAAGAAATTGAACAATTAACACAAAAACACGTGAGGATGAGATTTTTTGTAAATTGTGAGAGCGCGAACTTAATCGATAATACAAAACCATACGAGATCAATTTGTAGTGTTCAAATATAATACCTAAACTCAATTAATTCTAATATATAGAGAGTAAATGTCCCTTAATTTACCACTGACTATAATCTAAACTTAGAACATCAATCAAAGCTGGGTGTTGCGATTGCATGTTCCGAAGTTAGCCTAGGGTTAAATTCACTTCATTTTTACAGTTAAGTTAATTCTCGCAGGGTTTGGGATTTAACTAATTAAGGGATCATAATTAAGTTAATGTTAACTTAAATTATAATGATAAATAATTTAGTGAACAGTTAGAGTTATATTGATTACTCCTTTTAAAATATTTTCTAAAAAACATCTTCTTGTTGCATCTTTTTAATCGAATTTAATTTCAAAATTAAAAACAAAAAAAATGAAATCTTCTTCTAGAAAAATTATTCTAGTTTTATAAATGATAAATAAACCCCCATCCTTTGAAGTAGTGTTTTTATTCTCTTTTATTTTATTTTTATAATACCTTTAAGAAGTTGTTTTAATTTACTTCCTCATTTGAGAGATGATCTTGGTCAGCCACTCTACTGCACCCAAGTACCCCAAAAAACCATTAATAATTTTAGGGCTCCCATGAAAACGCCTTTCACACTTCCTTACCATTTAAATCATTTAGAAATGATATCTTCTCTATTTCATAAGTATAGTTTACCATCTCCATGAAGCGATGCGACTCATTTTCTATGTCCAACATTCAAGAATGGTTCTAAAAATGTATATAATGAAAAAATATTATATCTATAACTTTAATATCATTATGTATATGATGTAACAATATCATATTTACAAGAACTGAAACTTTCATAAAAAAATATGCATGAAAAAATGAACCAGTTAACACCTGAAACAAGGGAAATAATGAAATATTATTAACAAATGGGTGAAAAATGATATAATAGAATCATATATGATATTAAAAATAAGAATTTTATTATGTAAAAAATTAATAACATGTTTAAAACCATTATACAGGAGGATAAAGTATGTTCAACTAAATGGAAGTGTGTGGTAAGGGATTTCATCTCAATTTTCACTCTATTGAGAGATATTTGGTATTATGAATATGTTGATTTTTATGTGGAGTATATAATTAAATTTGAGGTAATTACAATGAATATTTAATTATTCATGATGATTAATATTGATTTCAAGTTTACTCTCTTAAAGAGTTTTCATATTTCCTCCCACTTTTCCACTCTTTGGAACTTGAATCAAGTAAAGAAATTTTTAAAAGAATAATAGATCTTATTTCTATTTTCATAGGATATATTTTTATTCCATATTCATATTTTATTTAAAATGATTCTAATTTTTTTCACTTATTCAATTATTTATCAAAATAAAATTTTACCCATGTTTGATCTTTTTACCAAAATATTTGAAAGGAATCTTTTTTATCATTTCCTAATGAGGTATTTTGTGACCTTTCTAACAAAAGTACGGAAGGAATATTTTTAACTTATATGGAATGATTGGATTTTACTATCATCATGACTAATATTTGATTTAAATATTCCTTTATAAGTTTACAAGTTTATTTTCAAATGAAATATTCTACTTTTTATTTACACATTTTTTTTAAATAAGTGGTTTTAAAAATTTGAAAAGTTTATTTTTATAAAGAATGATTTAATGATATTTTAATGGAATTTCTATTCATCAATAATAAAAACCCTTTATTTTAATTATTCACCACTGGTGATATGTTGTAATGAAACTATCCTTTGACACATTCACTTACCTTTAATCATTAGATATTACATTTCTCTTAAATATCCATATTATTTATATAATAAATATGACTATTGCCTAAATTGTATACCATTTGACATATGGTGTTTTACTACGGAAATTATTTTATTTACTAAGGAAAATGTTGATAAATTGGTATCCTTTATTAAATAAAGATAGTTTTTTATAAGTCATATTGTTTATAAATTGAATTTATCATTCAATATATGAGGAATGTTTTGGACATGCAGTTATGGGTGGGGCCTAGTTATAAATATTCACTTGATACATCGAGAGGAATCATGAGACAAATAAGCTGGAAAAATTAATTGGGTCTTTACACAGATTTTTTAATTGTCTTGAGAAAGGTCTTGATAGTAGAGGTATCATAATATATGGGATTATGATGTACAATATTAAGAATTTTATTCATTGAGAATTCAGTTATTATTATTATCCATGACAAATTCACATTGATATACTATTGTAAAATGGTTATATACCCATGAACCTATACCAACAGTTTAAAAAAACTATTGGGATAGATGATCTAGATAAATATATCCCTGCAGTTTTAAAAAAACCAAAGGTATACCAAGATTCAATTTTCATTTCCATCAAGCTCATCCCACATTCCCCTTCCCCAAAAACTCTACTCTCCCCTGAAAACCCTCATCTCCCACTAAAACCTTCTCCCTTGATTATCCATCATGCTCATCCCTGACATGAACACTCTCCTCTCCCCCGCCAAACCTCTTCTCCCCTGATTCCTCTTTCATCCATCACGATCATCCCACTCAGAGTCAAAACCCTTCCTTGACACTCCACTTCCATCTTATTCCACCATTACAACTTCAAATTCTATCCTCCTTGATAATTCTCAAAGGTAATATCTTATTTTTTTCATCTTGGTTCCAAAAGGTAATCACTTTTAATATATTATTCTCTATATCTATCATTATTTTATCTTGGTTTTGACTTCTCCTATGAAATATACAGGTCATTTTAGATATTATAGGGTTTATAGTGGACCTAATATTGGGGATTTTGATGTTTATAGAACATGGATAACACTTTATTCCACCATTAGGTTCTCACTACTAGAGGAGAAATGTTTTGGATTTCTCAGTTCAATATTCACTTTTTTGAGGTCCATGTTTCATTGAAATTTCTACATTTTGGTATTTAAAGATTTGTTGAGTTTTGTAAATTAATTATTGATGTAATTATTCCTCTATGTGATAGTATGAAGTGTTTCTAAATTAATCATTGAAATTTATGTCATGACATAGAGCAGTTCATTTATGAATTTCAAATGTATCTTTGAAATAATTATATAGTCATTCTTAAATCATTGTAAAAAATAATATTAGAATTTCAAAGGTATTTTTGATATAAATTCAAAGATTTTATCCTTTTTTGGTTTTTAAATATGGATATATAAGTTTTAAAAAGGGTGTCTTGAAATGTAAATAGTGTGTCTAATCGTAAAGGCATGTTTGGAACTTCATGGGTTAGATGGTTGATCTCATGGGGGACCTCATTGATTTGCCAATATTTTTTAGCATGTTGGTGGATATATTATTTATATGTGATTGATAGATTATGTTGTAAAGGGATTTTTTATATGATAGGGTGTTATAGAAGAGGGTGGGTTATTTTTTGGGCTTTGTTCCTCAATCTTCCCTTGCATGTTCAATCACCTCCAATTTTTTGGTCATGGGAAGACGGATAACTAGGTGGGATTTCTATATTTATGCTACACTAGTTGGTATGGAAGCCTCTAGTGTAACCTCTAGCATGATATTGGAAATGGTGGGGGCCTATCTCAATGATGTTGGTGTGGGATATGTGAGTGGATTGTATTTGGTAGACAAAACATAGGCCAATAATTAGCCCTACATTTGTCTGTTAAATTCTAGATAATCTAAAATCAAGATCTAGGTTATATCCCATGACACATTATATTTGAATTATGGATTGAATAATGGATTATTATCTCATGGTTGATTGTATTTTCCACTTAATTATATTATTTTGGTAGACCTATCTCATTTACATTCATTATTTACCTGATGATGGGTGGGGCCTTCCTAGTGGTATGCATTTTACTTATGCGTGTCTTGATTCATTTTAAATGGGTTTTAAAGATTTTTGTGGAAACCATTTTAAATTAATGGAACTCGTTTTGTGTTTTCATAGTTGGTTTTGAAATGGTTGTTTTGATTAAAAATGGATATGTCCATGGAATTTTATTCAAAGTGTTTGTTTCATTTAATTAAAACAAAAAGGAATGTTTTTTTAAAATGGTCATGGACTTGATATTGGATTTCCTATGTGTATATTTGAAATAAAACTATTTTATAATTATATTTCAAATTAGTGTTCATGAATTTCTACATGAATGAAATTTCTTGGATTCCTTGGTAACATCCTATTGGTCCTATTATCTTACATCATGCATATCTATTTGTGTGTTTTTGTAACTCATATTATGTGTATATGTTGAAGATTCATCCTTTGGTATAATCATCTCATGTTTTTTTATTAATGGTTGTGTGGGGATATATTGAGAAACATGATATTGTATAATGGATATATGTGTATAATTTATTTTTTTATTCTGTTTTGGTATGTTCTATCATATTTATCAACTCATCCTAGTGTATGTTTTATTCTACTTTCATTGAATATTATTTTTATGATTCATTTTTTAATTTTTAATTTATGTTAATTATGATAATATCATTTGGGTTATTTTTATTTTTTTACTTAGGTTTATTTGATGTTTCATGGATTTCCAATGTATGGGTAACCCATTCTAGATTCTCAGTAATTGATTCAATGTCTTTAACACATTCTTGAGGATGAAATTTTTTATAAGGTGATGTTTTGTGATGATCTCATAGTACTTTATAGGTAGTAGTGATCAGAAACAAGTTATGTGATATTTTTTGTTTCCTCTCCACTGCTCATTTAATTTTCGATCACCATAATTGAAAGTATATTATCACCAATTCTTGAAGTAATCAATTACACTTCCATTAAATAGGTCCAATCATCATCTTGTCTAAAACTAATCCATTTTATTTTTCCTAATAATTTTTTTGGATTGTCTAGTGAGTGTAAAGAAACTTCATTCCTTTCTATTTTTATGTAGACTCACAAATTTCTATCAAAATTTGTATCCCTGTCCCAAAATCAGTTTTTTTTGGAAAAACTAAAAATTCACCATGGGTTTCAAGTATGTTTTATTTTGTTTCAATTATTTTCCATTTTTTAATTTAGGGGTTTTGGGGTTTTGAGTTTTCTTTGTTTTTCTAGAGTATTTTTAACCTCAATGCAGTGGTTTTGGGTTGTCGTTGTCCAAGAAAACTTTCACATGTATTCATAAGTAGGAATATATATATATATATATGTATGTATATAAGTTCCCCAACATATATATATATATTCACTCATGGTGGTATGAATATATATCGGGGCTAGGTGTTCTTATATATATATATATATAATTCATATGTGTGTAAGGTAAAGGGGTATATGCATGTATAATCATATACGTAAATATCACCTTGTACATATTTTTCCATGAAATAGGTACATAGGGGATATGTGTCCTTATATATTTGTGAAAGTGAATATGTGTTCAAGTATGTGAAAGTGAATATGTGTGCAAGTAGTAAATGTAAAATTTGAGTTTCCCTATTCATAGGAAAAGCGCCTTGAGTTTGAGGTAGGTTACCTTATGCATTGGACATTAAATTTAAAGAATCATTGAATACTAGTATTTCACACCATGTTCTTTCACTACATAATGATATAGATTTCTTATAATAATTGTTTGACATGAAATGAAGTGTTTACCAAATTGAATCAAATTAAATCAACCTAATTTGATCCAAATCAAAACAAACCAAATTAAATGAAACCAACATGAAATCATTCAAACCGAATTGAATAAAATAGGACATAATATAAGTAGGAAAAACCAAAATAATCTAAATTTTATTAACCTATAAAGAGTAAAACTGAATATTATTTAATCTACAATAAAATAATTTATCCTATACTAAACAAGTGAATTAAAACTAACCAGATCTAAAACAAATCATATAATTTTATACTAAATATAATCATACATAATTAGTATAATCAATTTATAACTCTCCCGACCTACCTCAAATAGGATTGCATAAAACATAACAAACCAAGATGAACCATAGAAAACTAAACCAAATAAGAATATAAAGAGTAAACCCAAAATGATTTGAACTAAATATAGTGGCACCATACAAACCCATAATGGATAGAATATGACCAAATAAAAAATAGAATGAAACACTTTTACAAAAATCACAAATTAACCAAACCTTACTAGTATAAATGTAAATTAGATCCACCAAAATTGGTCTAGAATGATCAAAATCAATAAAATAGAACTCAAATTGAAAAAAATTGAATGAAGATAAATTATACCAAGTCAAACTAATATAACTTGAACTAATATGATATTACAAATGATGAATCAAATTGGACCAAATATAATGAATTCAAACCTATCTGGATGGAATCAATATGACCTAAAACGAACTAAACCAAACTGATATGAACTAAATATAATAAAAATTAATTTATTAGAACCCAAATGAATGAAATTGTCCAAGCTAATATAAATAAAAACTAAACAAACTAAATCTAATGAAAATTTCCTAAAAACACTTGTATCGAATAAAAATAAACTAAGTTGAAACTTGAGACAAACTGATTATATACCATTAATAAAAGTAATTGTTAATTAATAGGAATTTACTATTTGATAGTATTGTTTTGAAACTTGGATATGTTTCCCACTTTCTTGTAGGAACATGTTTTGACCCATAAGAAATTTTAGTTCTTATATATTGGGTGGTGACTTGTATAGTCACAGGAGACAAGTATGATTTAGTTTAGATTTTATTTTATTTTCTTTATCACATTGTCCACATAGGCGTTTTACCACTTTCTAGGGATGGAGGGTAGTTATATTCTGTGAAAGGGGCTAGAAGGTCACTCGAGGTAGCTATGTGGTTTTCTTTACAGGGGATAGAGATCGGGGGAGTGGAGGTATTAATTAGCGTGTTTCATTTTTGTCTGCCTTTATACTATTTTGCTTATATTTATTTTATTTTACTTATATGGGGATATCTAACGTACAGATGGGTTATATCAAAATTTTATTTATTTTCTACTGTTTTATTAATTAATTGTTTGTGGGTGAAATTGTTCCCAAGTGGCGATTTATTGATGCCCAAACACTTGTGTTAGCCCATGGGCGTAGCCCATCCACCTTACTTCATCCAAGTCATTCCTATATTAGAGTCTAACTAGGCCATTACTATGTTTGAACCATAGTTGGGCCTATGAAACATGGATTAACTAGTGAGGGATTAAGAACATCTTCACAATTCTACACCTCTATTAGTCTAGTTCACATATACTGTCTAAGAAATCAAACAAAAGACACAATCCTAGAATCATAAAATCATGACCTAAATCTAGTTAATTAATGTTCTCATATTATATATCCATTGATTCATATGCTATGTATTCCTAATTAATAGGCATCAACAATATATTTTCTCAAGAATAATTTTTCCCTTAACAATATTTTTACGGTTTTTTATTTTGAATTTATATACTATACATGTATAATAAAATTGATTATAACTATTTTAAAAAATACTCAAATGTTCCTAAATCCAAAATCTATCATAAAAAATTGAATTTTTTTTATCACATCCAAAAATTTCATGCAAGAAAACTCACTAAGTTTATCTTTAATATGCCAAAGGATAACAACAAGTGTTAAGGTATCCACTAAAATTATGGGAGACATTGCATATATACATAAACTTTCACATATTATCATTTAACATCTTCTACTATAATATAAATTAATTATCAACCATTCAATATAACATATCCATATACAAAAAAAGATCAATAATTTCTCTAATAAATTAAATTTTTTATTAACCAGGATCAAGAACTTTTAGTTGTTTAGTACGAACCATCACTAATATAAAGAACAACTCTAAAGATGAATATATATGCCGCATGATCCGAAAAAGTAGAGAACTAGGAAAAAAATCATTTGGAATCACCAAAAAATTATACTTTGAACCGACTGGACACTACTGGAAAGATGATCTTTCCCAACACTTCTATACCAACGGTTTGTAAAAACCGTTGGTATAGCTACCCTTTCCCAACGGTTCACCAAAACCGTTGGGAAAGGGTCTTATTTCCCTCCCCTTTCCCAACGGTTCACCAAAACCGTTGGGAAAGGGGACTCTTTCCCAACGGTTTTGGTGAACCGTTGGGAAAGGTTCTTATTTCCCTCCTCTTTCCCAACGGTTCATCAAAACCGTTGGGAAAGAGTCCCCTTTCCCAACGGTTTTGGTGAACCGTTGGGAAAGGGTCTTATTTTCCTCCTCTTTCCCAACGGTTCATCAAAACCGTTGGGAAAGAGTCCCCTTTCCCAACGGTTCACCAAAACCGTTGGGAAAGGAAGGGGATAATTCAACCTTCGGTCCACAAAGATTTCAAGCCACCCAAACCTATCCCAACGGTTTTAAAAACCGTTGGGAAAGGGTTATCCCACCCAAACCTTTCCCAACGGTTTTAAAAACCGTTGGGAAAGGTCTATTCCAACGGTTTTACAAACTGTTGGGATAGGTTCTTTAATTTTTTTCCAGATCTACTAACCGAGAACATTATATGAATCAAAATTTTAAATAATTATGATAATACATATATATATTTATGAAGTTATGTTTACAAAGTGATGTTAGCTTAGTGGTTAAGTCGTTCGATTATAAACGAGGGGTCGTGGGATCAAATCCCAGCGGATGTTTTATTTTTGGATTTTATATACCAATGGTTCCATTACCGTTGGTATAGATTTCGTATTACCTATACCAACGGGTTCCAAAACCGTTGATATAGGTCTATACCAACGGTTTTTGGAAAACCGTTGGTATAGACCTATCCCAACGGCTTACTTGGCTACGGTTCTCCAAACCGTTGGTATAGGCTATACCAACGGTTTGGAGGCCTATACCAACGGTTCCAAACCGTTGGTAAAGGTTAGTTTTCCAGTAGTGTGGAATTTCTAGGAAAAGTATTTCATATATTGGTTTTGATATAGATGAAGACAATATTCTAATATTATAAAAATATATTTCATGACTTTAGGCATATCATCATAGGAAAAAATAAGAAATTTCCACTTCCATAATGGGCCAATACAATTGTAGGGACAAAAAAAGATGTTGTCCTTATCCTGGAACTAAGGATCCTAATCCATTTTATCATTACCTTCTCTTCCAGATAGCATCCATAAATTAATTTCTTAACCTCTTTAAGTTACCTATAAGTGAAAATGGAAAATTTATTATATAGATCATTCATTTTATTTGAGAAAGGGAAGGTAAAAGTCTAAAATCAGTTGGATTTATAATTCCCGCCAATAATTTTCATCCATTGAATGCTTTAATATATCCAAACCAGAAGCTAAAGTAATATATAATGACTCTATTATAGAATAAAAACTAAAGGTCCTTTAAAACTCACCTACTTTTTCACTATATATGAGGAGTTTTCTTCTTCCTCCATTCTAAAGTTGTTGTCTATAGGTTCAACAACATCCTCATAAGGTTCCCATGGTCCCTCATTAGTGATGTTATTTTTAGGCTTCATTATTATCAAATCTATATCAACTCCATTTTCATTATCTTTCCCAACATATTTATGAGGATCAAAAATTACCTCTTATTTATGAAGCCACTTATAAATGTGTCTTGGAAAGGATCCAATTATAGGTATCCCCACCTTCTGATCTAGTAATCATTGGAATTGGTAAATTTGAATAGACTTTTGAATTCCTGGATTTTTTCCCTTATTGATAAGGTATACCAAAATTTCAAAACCTCCTTTACTTAATTTTTTTACCTATATGGATATAGTAAAGAGACGACCTATTCACTTTAGAATCATAGGAATATAGGGAATAAACATCAGTCCCTTTTGTTTCCTCAACATGACCTTCTGGTCCTTTGGATAATACCACTGAAAAACTAACAATTGCATGAATTCCTCTTCCTATATTCATTTTCCATTTATCAATTACATTATACCATTAATTTATATCACTATTACCCATTTATTATGCTTCCAACTGCATGAAAAAATTATGTAGATGAATATATACCTTCTCTAACTTCTATTTACTACCCTTAGCATCTAGGACATCAGGCTTGTAAACTTATATATATATATATATGTATCACAAATACATCATAATTGAAATCTTATGAAAGGATTTAAATAGTTTATTTCTTAATGGGATGGAGGGGAATAAGTGTTTTCACATTGGTCGAAACTCCATACCTATAATATTCACTCTATAAAAAAATGAGATGAATCATTTTGGGATGGGGTTTTGGAAGAAATATCAATCTTGATTCAATCAGTCCCCGAATAGGATAGACTAGCTTATTCCACATTCTAGTTAGAGACCTCAATATTTTATACCATAAGATCATTTAATTTTTCCTCATTAATTCCAGTTGGAAGAACATTCTATTTCTAGTGAAACATTTTAGCCAAATTCCCTTGTTGGTTGCTGAGTTTGAAAAAATATGATGAAGCATAGAAGTGAACATATTTTTTATACATGTACTAGCCTTCAATTTCATCTGAGGTATAATTTCATGGGGGTTTCAATATGTCAACCTCCATAAAAATAAACATGGTGATATGATGACATAAATAGTGAGTTCTATGGTCTAAACCCAAATAATGACCAATCATGTTTCCAATAACCCTTTGGATGGTAAGATTTTTAAAAGGGGGTTTTGGGATAAGAAGAATTACCCAAACCATTGAGAGGGATAATAATGCATCAAAAGATAGTCGAGAGACCATCTATGATAGTATAAATTCATAGGGTGGAAAACATAAAAGTAATCATGTTTTCATCTTTGAGTAAATTGATTAGAATTGTCTAAGAGCCAATTAGTTCCACTATTATGTGAAATATGAAGCCCCCTAAATCTATTGATGGCCTTGTTAAACGTCTTGATAAAGGGGTGGCGATGGAAAAACCAATATAAAAGAGATAATATATGGAGGGATGATGCATCCAATAACTCATAACTGGTAAGAAAATGATTGAGAGGACCCTTGAAAAGGTTAAATACCATTAGGTACAATGATTATGGGTGGAAATAGTAAAGAAGAAAAATTCATGAAAGGAATAAAACTGTGTGGGGGCCATAACCAGTGGTAAAATTAGATCCCTAGCGACTGCAAGGGTGAGAGGTATGATTACTATGTTCTAGTGGGTATGGTTATTACAATATTTCCATAATATAATATAATACAAACTTAATTACCAGATATAACAAGCACATACAAAATACATATAAGAGAGAATACTGATGATACAAGTGTGTTCATTATAATGAAAACACTATTCAAATATTTATATTTTCTATAATCCTTATCTACACTAAAATAATCATCAACCATTTTTACAGAATGATAGAGATCAATATAGATGCAAAAAATTCCCATGTATACATTTATGGGGGAGAAATAATAATCAGTACAGTTTTCCAAATTAGTGAGTTGACACCATGGATAACAAGTCTCTACACACATGATCAATAAAAACAGGTTAAATAATATAAATATAACAAAAAATCCTCTCTAATCATAACAATATTTTAATGATAACTTATCAATACACCCATAGATCACATTCACAATGTTTAATAAATAATAATGGTTATATATAATTATAGATATACTCACACTGCCTAAACATAAGAATAAAATTGGTCTCCTATGAACTATGTCCTACTAGAGATATATTAGGTATTGTAATATCTATATGGTATCCCTCTCATTAAAGAGTAAAATTTAGTCATCACATTGTAGTCATCCATTCCCAACACATACTAAATATTGGAATTCTTCTAACATGCCTACATGTGGTAGTAAAAAAATATAAATAACATCTTAGAAATAATATTGTCTTCAAAAACCTTTATATTTTTTTACCAAATGATTCACCATAGATGCTACTTACTTAAATTATAGAGGAACACACATATCTAATGGTATTTCATTATAAATAATAGAGGAATACATATCACCACTAATCTCCCAATAGAACTAATATTGATAATCTTGTTCACCTCAAACCCACTACTATAGGTCAAAATGATATGATATTGTGTATCATTTTAAACCTCAGTCCCATAGTTTTGAGAGAGAGAGAATCTAAAAACTCAGGTGAATAATTGTCATTAAAAATTTATAGTCACATAAATATTATAGAATTATTAGAAAATATATGTTTTTTTGAGTATTTTAAAATTATACAATAATAACTTCAATGGAAGAATTATGATAGGTAATCAGATACAAAGATTTTATGTTTACAATTTTTGGAATTGGTGAATGAGAGGTGCATGATGGGGTTATGGAAGAGGTGCATGATGGACCTATTGTTTTCTAGGGAGAAGAGGATATACCAATGGTTTACAGAACCATTGTTATACAGTTATTCATGATGGACTTGGGATAAGAGGGAATAAAAATAGTTATGTACCATTGGTATACCGTTATGCTAGAAATTATGTATGACATGGTTCTTGAACTATTAGTATATATATATATCCCAATGGTTTCATTGGAACTATTTGAATAGAGTAACTTTAGATAGACTATACCAATAGTTTTATAAAAATTTTTGGTATAAGGACATCTCAATGGTCAAAATACCAACATTTTCTAAAACCATTGGGATAGCCTATCCCAGCCATTTTAGGGGGTATACTAATGGGTTGAAATTGTTGGGATAGGTTATATTTTCAGTACTTTTATTTTATATGGATTCATTTCATTCTCAAGTTATTGATCAAATGGAATGAGTTTTCTATTATTTACCTTTCTATTTTGATTATTACTTATTTACTCATAATAGTTTATGATGTACAAAATCCTTATTTAGAGTTTGATCTCACCCTTATTTTTTCCCTTTCCCTGGGGTATGAAGATGAAATCATTGAATGAGTTTAATAATTAATATTACTTTCATTTTTTATGTTCTATGTTTTATTACCAATGTAATAATGAATCCATATATGTATCTAGTTCTTAGAGACTACTAAATGGATTGGTCCTTAGTGTTGTGATCCCTTTATCTTATGCTAATGTAATTAAATAAATAATGATTTTAGGCTTCTAGAGTTGGATTTGTTATAGTAAAAAATTCATATGGTGTAAAAAATTTATATTCCTTATCAAATTCATATTCCATTTCCTATTAAAGTCCCATGCTATTAAATTCATATGTTCAAATTCATATGACATAATTTCATGTGTGGACACCTCTCAAAGTCATATAAGCCTTGTGGAAAAGTCATACGTGTTTAAATTTCTACACTATTTTCTACTCAAATTCATACATAAACCACTAAATTCATATATTGGAGATAAAATCAAATTCATATATCTATAACTAAAAGTACATATTTTCATTTGGAAAGTGATATGTGATCCAAACTTAGGCATTTTCCCTCTTCAACTCAAATTCATTTGAGATTTCTTCTCAAAGACCTATAGGATTTCAGATCTAGTTCTACAATTCAATAATCCACTTATCCCAAACCAAAACCACAAAAAATCATCTCAAAAGCTTCTAAACCATTCAAAAATCATCTTAAATAGTCTTAGAATCTTCATAAAGTAGGCTTGTAACTCATAATTATAGCGACTTCAATGAACAACATTATTCTAATGGTTTATCATATTTCTAAGCTAACCTTTCATCTACCTTTAAGCCATCCAATGTAAGCTTACCTTGAAACATTCTACAAAAAGTGTCACTTAATCCATAAATACATGTCACTCAATTGAATCAAAGCACAAACAACCACGACATGTAAATGATGTTTTTCCATGAATCTGTTCAAGTAAGTATTTTAAGATGCATCCACAATCCATTTAACATTTAACATGGAAAAACCTTTATCACATCTCCAAAACACATCCAACACTTAATTAAATCACCCTAAACCATCAAGGCATATCACATTATTGAAAAAAATAAAATTCAATCTAATGGGGACTTCAAAATTGAATAGAATCAAAGTACATCATGAAAAAATGCAGTATCATGTATCATTTTGGGTCAATTTCCAAAATCTATTGCATATTTGGTTTAAATTTTAAAATTAAAATGTATAAAATGAAATTTGGGATATTTTATTAACTCATTTTGGAAAAAATACTATAATTAGTTATACATGGAACATGTAATGATCATAAAGGATTAGAGGAATATATTTGATACCAAACATTGATGGAAGGGTTGGAAGCTTAAATAATTTATAAAAAATTATCATTTTAATTATAAAAAGTAGAGTAGCATTTCATATCTAGTTTTTATATAGAAAAGGAGATCCAATAAGTGTGGAGGAGTTTCAGTAATAATATTAGTTCCATTAAATAAAGAAGTCTCAAAGGAAATAGATCTTCATTACTAAACTCATATATTGAAGAAGAAAAATAAGTGTAAAAAGAATAATTCCATCATTGAATTATTCTTATGGAAGAAGTGCTTTTGTTTTATTTTATTAGAAGGAAAATATTAAACTCTCACATTGAGGAGTTAATTTCATTTTTATTTGAAGAGGAAGAGAAAAACGAAGAGGATACTAATAGAGAATCTATTCAAGAGTTGTAAATATAAGGAGTTTCAATGACTTGTATTTATATGGAATATACCATCAAGTCTATAAACTATTTAAGTGACCCTAAAATCTATAAATTTAATTTCACCTCACCGAATAAATGTGTGAAAGAGAATAAGTGAGAGTGTCCCTTTGATCGACGACGAGTCTTTCCTAAACCATGTAAGGGTAGTGTTCCTTGGAACAAAGTGATAGTGACTTAAAATGTTGTGTCCACCAAATAATGAATGATAGTGTATTATTTTATATTGATAAGTTATCATGTGTATTCTCCTTAGATTATCCCTTAGTGGTGAACCAAGTAAAATCCTTGAATTTTTGTGCATTACTTTCTTGCATATGTGTTTGATATTCAGTGTGATTAGTGATGAGATAAAGTGAGATTGAATGCATTTCTTTAAATGAGGGAATAAAATCTGTATGGGAAATGAACTTAAAAAAGAAAAGTTTTAATCTTGTGTGCATTCTGATTCACCTACGCCTCCTTTGGGTGATTACTTTTTGTTTTATCCCCCCAATGATGATCAAGATAAATTTGATATATTTCATTTTATTATTAACATAATATGTGTTTCTATGTTATTATGGTACGAAATAAAAGTTTATTAAGGTATTGTTAAGTAGAGTGTTTATTTTAATATTTTAATAATAATAATAATAATGGTATTATTATTATTATTATTACTACTACTAGTATTATTATTATTATCTATTTAAATATGTCACGAACCAACCTGGATACCTTGCTAAACAGGTACTTGAATCAATCCTGACATGGCCTAAAGGGTGTTATCAATCTATACGACCTTAGGAATAGCAAGTGGAGATAAAAAAAATTAGGAATTGTAATGCCCCGACCCCAGTTACACAGAGTCGGTGCATTATGACATAATATTGGCATGATCACAAGAAAGATCAAATCTAGAAAGACCTATTCGTTTAGTAGCCTTGGTAACACTAGATATGTTAATAAAGTTTACATTACATCATAAAATGAAAAGTACAACAATATAGTATCCATATTCCACACTCTTATCCCCTCATATTATCCCTGCAGGTCATTCATAAATTACTTCTTCACATTCTGGGAAAAATAAAACATAGAAAAGGGGTGAGCTCAAATTCCCAGTAAGGATAAAAATATAGCGGAAACTTTCATAAATAAGAATAAAAATTTAAGGCAATGTATAACTAAAAAAAATCCTTTTAAACTTGAACTTAAACATAGTATAGAAAAAATAAAATGAAATAATGCCATTTACTTATTCACATGGATATTCTACTAATTGAATAACCACATGCAATATCAATAACCACTTTCATAATGATGGAATGCATAATGCCAGACTATCATAACCACATAGCCAAGGCCTCATGCCAAGAATACAAATAATAATTTTCCAAGGCCTTGTGCCAAGACACTAGTTTGTCTCATGAGACCTACCGATGCATTGAGGAGCTATAGCGGGCTCCACCTGTCACATATTAAGTCCAATGCATTCCTCATATGAAAAGGTTTAAACATAACATAAACATTCGTATTAAAACTAGCATACGAAATTTCAATACTTTCTTCATAAACCATGAATGGTATAAAAATAACACATCCAGAGTCAAACATATCACAAAATCATCAATACAATATGAAAGTACTGTATCATAATAAATCAACTACAAATAAACTTAAAATCCATCAAAGGATGTTGACAAAGATGAAATCAAAACTCTTTTTAAAGAAATATCTCTTTCTATTTTGAAATAATTTAAGAGTCATATATTTATAAAATAAAACATTTTATTTGAAAATATTCTTATAATCTTGTAAGGGAAGTTTCAACGATTTTATAACGGCGGAAAATAGCTGCACCCGCCGTATAAGTTAAAAAAAACATTCTTACCATAATTCTGTCGAAAAGGTTAAAAAGCACCTTCTTTGGAAAACGACGGAAAGATTCCATTATAAAAATCTTATTAAAAGTCAAACAAGGGTATAAATTACTTTAAACAATATTATTTTAAATAGTAAAAATGTTTTGAAATACATTTTTAAGAAACATGGATGTGGATGATAAAGAAATCCCAGTAGATTATTACGTATAAACAACCTCGAATAATGAAGAGATTGCGAAATAAACCCTTACCAATTTGATAACTTACGAAACATACACCCCATGAAAGAGGTATCATACAATGAATATGTAAATACACATAAATTAAAGTTTATTACACAAATAATACAATTATGGGAAGTACATACACCACACAAAAGGTAATAGTGGTAATATGGCATGAATCTCACGGGAATAAAGAGTGAGATGAAAACCCCTTACCTTGTACTTTTCCTTGGTTGGGGGTAGGTTAACCTGCTGTATAATGGTGAAATAATTGTTATTAAATTATTCAAGAATAATATACATTAATATGATATCATATATGATCTTTTAACATTGCTTTGTTAATAATATCTTAGAATTATCGTCGTTTTGGGTGTTAACTTACTCGTTTTTTTTAATATGTTTTGTTACATAGGCTGTGTTTGTTATGGATAGGTTGTATCTTATTCATATAAAGAATGATATCAAGTCCTTAAATAATATTATTAATCATCAAATGATAATTATACTTGAATGGATACGATGGAGAATGAATATCATCGCGTTCGTGGAGACGGTAGTCCGTACGTACGCACGAGCGACAATATCATTATTTTGATATTAAAATAATATATAATTGGATGGTATATCATATATAAAAAATAATTATCATGTTATATTTATTATTTACATGAATTAAAAATCATTATTATTCCCTTCCAAATAATAATATATTGAATAACAATTACACCGCGACGTGAAGACGGTAAGCCGTACGTACGCACGTATGGTGACATGTCATTCAAAGGATGGATAGAATATTGAATATGGTTGTACCATATTTATAATAATATTAAAGTATATAGGAGATACTGGATTCATTATTTTATAATGGTAATAACAAATAAAGAAGAAGTTGAAGAAGAAATGAATTTGAAAAAGGGTGGTGAAAACATTACCTCTTCTTCGGGTTCTTCCTTTTGATTTGATCAAAAGGGCTCCTTAGGTTGGATTTCTGATCAAACTAAGGACTCTATGTTGTAGTGAGGTAAGTTGAGAGAGTATTTGGGCAGGGTTTTTCCGAACCAAAAGGTTTTGAAGGTGTGAATTAAGGATAAGGGGGAGTTCCCTTTTATAAGAGGGGTGAGGGACACCTTTGGAAAAGATAGAAATATTATTTTATAATAAATTCATCTTCGGTTTATAATAGTTAAAAAGTGTATTATTTAAAGTTTAAGGTGGTGGGTCTAAAACCACTCAACCAATAGAATTTAGACAGGTTTGGGTCATTATATTAACCTTATCTTTTAGTTTTAACTCTTAGTTAATTAGTTTGACACTTACCATGTTACTTTGTATTTTTATATTATATATTTAATAAACTTACTATATACATCAAAGAGACCCCAAGTGGTCCATTAATGATACATATATCATGATATAAGTCTCTTGTCCGAACCTTAGATTTTTAGGAATTTAATATCAATTAATAATATAATATTTGATTTAAAAACTCTTTTATGTCAATTTTGACACTATTCAATAATTGATTTTTGTAAAAATCATAACAGAATTATTACTTCGAAAAAAGTTAATTAAATAAATCCTAACATGTCATATTATCCATGAAAATTAGTGTAATTCATAAAAAGTCTGAAATTATATTTATTTGGGTGTTTATAATATCAATTATTTTAATTTTTTATTAATTTAGTAATTACTGCATCACCATTGTGTCATAAATAAATTAAATTATATAATGTCTAAAAATTATAAATAAAATATCATTATGTAGAAAAATCTGTTTATCTTTCTAATGAATATTTATACTTGAAAATCCAACATATATATCCCTATGTAAAAATTGTTTTGCTAAAAGATATATGCTTATGTCATTTTTGTATTTATTTTAACTTAATTAAAATAAAGTGTCCCTATCACCTACAAGTGGCTCCATGGGGTCCCAAAATCGACCCAAAGATGGCCATGGCCGGACATGTATCCACCAATAAGGTTAGGACACGTTTTAGGGTAATTTAGTATTATTATAATATTATTTTTTAACCCTTATTTACCAGATTTACCCTTAACCATGGTAAATAAAATATTTACCAAAGTAATTATTCAAAATTCCTAAAAATAAAAGTTACCTATTTACACAATATTAAAATCCTGATTCCAAATATTGAATCCATTTTTCCAAATTCAAAACACAGAAGTGGAAGAAATTAATTTAAAATTAATTCCCGTTGTTAAAACAAAAAGCGTGTTTTTAAGAGATAATAATTATCAAAAGATTGACACTTGTTTATGTCCGGTTTAATTTTAAAATTATGTACAATGACCAAAATTGTGTTAAATGGTAAAAATATATTCTAAATATACTTTAAAACCACTCAAATTCATAATTTATCAATATAAATTATTTCGATTAAAAAAGTTGTTTTTAATTAAAATTTAGTAATTTTCACTATTCATCAAAATATAAATGTTATCCGAAAAGTTCCAAAATTTCACCCTAGGATAAATTAGATATTCCAAATCCAAAAATGAAGTCCATTTTGAGAGATAAAATTTATAAAATTTCAAAAAGTAGGTATTACTATTCATAACGGCTATTTTGATTGGTTGTGGTGTGTTAGAACTCGATGTTGCGTACAACACACGCTATCGCATTATTCAAAGAGAAGCGTACCGTAGAAGCTTGGGGGTGTTACATTCTCCCCTCCTTCAAATAATTTCGTCATCGAAATTTCTAGAATACTACCACATGAAAAGACTCGGGTGGTTCTTCATTATAAGTTCCCCGGGTTCCCACGTTGCCTCTTCCATCTTATGGTTTCTCCACAAAACATTTACCAGACGCGTCATCCGGTTTCTCAGTACTTTTTCTCTCGTATCAAGAATCCTGATGGGATCTTCGTAATAAGACAAATCGGGTTCCAGTTCTAATTACTCATAAGTGAGTACATGCGTTGGGTCAGGCATGTATTTCCTCAACAGAGATACGTGGAACACATCGTGAACTTTGGAGAGACTTGGAGGCATTGCCAATCGGTAAGCTACAGCCCCAATTCGTTCTAGAATTTCGAAAGGTCTGATATACCTGAGACTGAATTTACCTTTCTTACCAAAACGTATGACTCCCTTCCATAGAGATACCTTCAGGAAAACATGATCACTGACTTGAAATTCCAAATCCTTCCTTCGATTATCGGCATAGCTCTTCTGCCTACTTTGAGCTGCTTTGATGTGATTTTGGATTACCTTCACCTTTTCCATCGTTTCCTCCACCAGTTCTGGACCTATAAGTTTTCTTTCACCAACATCATCCCAACAGATTGGTGTGCGACATCTCTTTCCGTATAACGCTTCATATGGTGCCATCTGAATACTCGAATGGAAGCTATTGTTATAGGAAAATTCTACCAGAGGTAAATATTGATCCCACATACCCTGAAATTCAAGTGAGAAGGATATCAACATGTCTTCTAAGGTTTGAATAGTTCGTTCTGATTGTCCATCTGTTTGAGGGTGGTAGGCAGTACTCAAATGAAGTTCAGTATCCAAGGATTTTTGAAGACTTTTCCAGAATCTTGAAGTAAAACGGGGATCACGATCCGAAAAAATCGATAGGGGTACTCCATGAAGTCTCACAACTTCATTAATATATAGTCTTTCTAGACGTTCCAGTGGTATATCTTCTCTTATTGCAAGAAAATGTGCTGACTTGGTAAGACAATCAACAATAACCCATATTGCATCATTACTTCTAGGAGTCTTTGGTAGCCCCATGACAAAGTCCATTGTGATATTATCCCATTTCCACTCAGGTATGGGAAGAGGTTTCAATACTCCACCAGGCTGTTGCCTTCTAGCTTTCACTTGTTGACAAACCATACATCCTGACACAAAATCGGCAATCTCCCTCTTCATGTTGTCCCACCAAAAATGTTCCTTCAAATCTCTATACATTTTGGTGCTCCCAGGGTGTATAGAGAAATTGGAACTATGAGCATCATCCAACAATTCCCTTTTTAGATCAGTTATATCGGGAACACAAAGCCTCTTCCCAAATTTCAAAATTCCATCTTCATACACAAAGTCTCTCAATCTCCCATCATTCACAGCTTTAATATTCTTTTGAAATTCTTCATCATTTTTCTGAGAACTATTAATCCTTTCTAGTAAATATGATTTGGAAACCATTTGAAAAAGAATTGATGTTTCACCTTCCAGGGTTATTCCCATGTCCATCTTCACTAGATCCATGAAAATTGGATCCCTTTCAATTCTCATATTGTTCAAAACTCCATGATCTTTTCTGCTCAAAGCGTCTGCCACCTTTTTTGATTTCCCGGGTGGTAGTGTATCGTACAATAATAATCCTTGAGTAATTAAAGCCATATCCTTTGCCTCATGTTGAGTTCTTTTTGTGAGAAAATATAATTCAAACTCTTGTGATCAGTATAAATCTCACATTTTTCACCATTGAGGTAGTGCCTCCATATCTTCAAAGCAAAGATCACAGCTGCTAACTCAAGATCATGAGTAGGATAGTTTTTCTCATGAATTTTTAACTGTCGTGATGCATAGGCAATAACCCTATCATTCTGTATAAGGACACAACCAAGTCCTTTCTTCAATGCATCGCTATAAATAACGAACCCATCATTCCCCGATGGTAGATTCAATATAGGAGCATTGACTAATATTCTCTTCAGTTCTTCGAAACATTCTTCACACTCTTTTGTCCAAACAAATTTAACCCCTTTATGTGTGAGCTTTGTTAATGGGTTAGCCAACCAGGAAAAATTCTGGATGAAACGTCGATAATAACCTGCTAAACCAATAAAACTACGTACCTCAGTTATACTCGTCGGTGTTGGCCATTCTTGGATTGACTTGGTCTTAGAAGGATCAACAGAGATTCCATCTTTAGAGACAATATGGCCAATAAAATAAATCTCTTGAAGCCAGAATTCACACTTGCTAAACTTCCCATATAATTCATGTCTTCTCAGAGTCTTCAAGATAATGAGAAAGTGATTTTCATGATCTTCGTAGCTTTTGGAGTATACCAAGATATCATCAATAAATACCACCAAAAATTCAACGAGATATTCCTTGAAAACTCTATTCATCAGATCCATGAATACAGAGGGTGCATTAGTCAATCCAAAAGGCATTACTGTAAACTCGTAATGCCCGTACCTGGTTCGAAATGCTATCTCCAGAATGTCTTCCTTCTTTACACACAACTGATGGTATCCAGATCGAAGGTCAATATTTGAAAAGTATTGAGCTCCATGCAGTTGGTCAAATAAATCATCAATGCGAGGTAGTGGATACTTGTTCTTTATTGTTGTAGCATTGATCTCCCTGTAGTCAATACATAACCTCATAGATCCATATTTCTTTTTAACAAAAAGAACAGGGGCTCCCCATAGAGAAACACTAGGGAGAATAAATCCCTTATTACTCAATTCCTATAGTTTTTTATTTAGTTCAACTAATTCTATAGTGGCAATTCTATAAGGGGTATTCGATATAGTCCTTGATCCAGGAATTAAATCAATTGAAAACTCAACTTCTCGTTCTGGAGGATGTCCAGGTAAATCATCCGAAAACACATCTACATATTCTTTCACAACAGGTACATCCTCTATTTGAACGTTCCTTTCCTCACCCATAGTCATTTCATTCTCTTCCTTCCCAATAATTGAATTTAGTTGAGCTATTGGGGGTGGATCTAGATAAGAATTAGGTGGTGACGATTCTGCTCTAAAGATAAGGTGTTCCTTATCATCATCATCAAGAATCGTAACCTCTTTCTTCTTAAAATAAATCTTCGCATCATAGTCCGAAATCCATTCCATACCTATGATTATATCAATCTCAATCATAGGTATGACGATGAGATCAGCAGGTAAAGAACATTTATGTGCTCTAATGGGGACTGATTCACAAAACTTTGTTGCAATGATACTTCCCTTAGAAGTTTTAACTAACAACTCCCTTGTTAAATCAAATTGGAAATATCTAATTTTCTTGGAAAACTGGGAAGATATGAAACAATGAGATGATCCAGAATCAAATAATTCATTTGCTATACTTGAGGAAACCATTAAATTACCTGCCACCACGTCCTTCGGAGCTTCTACCTCAGAAGTAGTGATAACATAAGCTTGGCCTTGATCCCTTGGCCTTTTCTGAGGTAAGTTCCCCTGACGCTTAGGAAATTCATTTGCATAATGTCCCATCTCCCTTCAATTGTAGCACTAATCATTGGTAGCTTCCTTCTTCCCTTTGTAATCACGATCTTGGTGGCCTTTTTCACCACACTTGTAACAGACACCCATTCCCTTCAAGCAAGTACCGGGGTGTTTCTTCCCACATTTACCACATGATGGATATTCAACATTTCCCTTCTTCCCCTTATTTCCATTCCCAGATTGATCAGTAGATCTCTTCTTCTCTTGATTTTCTTTAAAGTCATAAGACTTAGAGAATTCCTTTTCGGTCTTGACAGCACATGAGACAATGTCTTCATATGACGAGAAGGATTGTGAGACTAATGCTCGAAAGAGAAATGGTTTTAACCCATAAAATAAACAATCAATATTAATTCTTGGGTTACTTATATAATCTCCAACAAACCTTGCTAACCTTGTAAAGTTATCCTCATACTTTGTGACATTCTCATCCTCCTTTTGTCTCAGACTCAGAAATTGCCTTTCCATATCTGCTTGATGGTCATGAGGAAAGTATTTTTCTAAAAACAGATATTTTAACTCCCTCCATTCCATATGTGATACTTTATCATCTTACTTTGTGTTTTGAATCAATGGCCACCATTTATCAGCATATCCAGTGAGGCGGTAAACTGCCATGATAACCTTTTCCCTTTCACTACTCCCCAAAGCCTGAAATATTTTCTCTAGGGAATTTATCCATTGCTCAGCTACTAAGGGATTTGTACTCCCATTGAACGTTGGTGGTTGTTGCCTCATGAAGCGACCTGACATTAATCCTCCACGCTGCGGATCAGGGTGCTCCATACGGGTAAGGTTATTATTCATAACCTGAGTGAGTTATCCCAGTATGGTGATTAGCTGATCGGCACCAGTTGCATCACTAGCTCCACTATAATTATCTTGAGCAGGAGGGAAATCCCTACATGAAGTGCGTGCATTGATACAGTTTCCATTTCTTCCACTAGGTTCCATTTCTAAACAATGGCATAAACTAGAGCAGTTTATGAATCAAAATACATAATTTCATACTTATAAAAAACTTAAAATAAATTTAACAATTTATGGATATAATCCATAATCATAAAAATGTTTTCTCTGAGGAAGTATATACTCATAAACCCTTCATAATTATTTGTAAAGAAAATGAGAGTTATCCTAAGAATATCCCCCGGGAGTGTCGTAATCAAGAGTGCAGCAAGGCTCGTTGTCGTGCACCAGTTCCTGTTCGAGTCTAGCTCAAAGAAGTGTTTTTAGGTTTTACCCCTAGGTACATCTGTGCCAGAGCCGCCTCTACCTGCTCATATCCAGACATGGATGTATTGCTCGGAAAACTCACAAAATCTCAACAATACCAAAATTCTAGGAAGTTCTTCTATACTAATCCTCAAAGTCCATCTTAGGTCTATGTTATCTAATTAGAGTTTATCTTAATATAGCTTCCAAGGTTTGTACTAAACTTCCTCTGATAACAACTGTAATGCCCCGACCCCAGTTACCCAGAGTTGGTGCATTATTACATAACATTGGAATGATCACAAGAAAGATCAAATCTCGAAAGACCGATTCGTTTAGAATCCTTGGTAACACTAGATATATTAATAAAGTTTACATTACATCATAAAATGAAAAATACAATAATATAGTCTCCATATTCCACACTCTTATCCCCTCATATTATCCCTGCAGGTTATACATAAATTACTTCTTCACAACCTGGGAAAAATAAAACATAGAAAATCGGTGAGCTCAAATGCCCAGTAAGGATAACAATATAGAGGAAACTTTCATAAATAAGAATAAAAATTTAAGGAAATGTATAACTAAAACAAAAGCCTTTTAAACATGAACTTCAACATAGTATGGAAAAAATAAAATGAAATAATTCCATTTACTTATTCACATGGATATTATACTAATAGAATAATCACATGAAATATCAACCACCACTTTCATAACGATGGAATGCATAATGCCAGACTATCATAACCACATATCCAAGGCCTCGTGCCAAGACTATAAATAAGATTTTTCCAAGGCCTTTTTCCAAGATACTAGTTTGTCTCATGAGACCTACCGATGCATCAAGGTGCTATACCGGCTCCACCCGTCACATATTAAGTCCAATACATTCCTTATATGAACAGGTTTAAACATAACATAAATATTCGTATTAAAAATAGCATACGAAATGTCAATACTTTCTTCATAAACCATGAATGGTATAAAAATAACAAATGCAAAGTCAAACAAATCACAAAACCATCAATACAATATGGAAGTATTGTATCATAATAAATCAACTCCAAATAAACTTAAAATCCATCAAAGGATGTTGACAAATATGAAATCAAAACTCTTTTTAAAGAAATATCTCTTTCTATTTTGAAATAATTTAAGAGTCATATATTTATAAAATAAAACATTTTCTTTGAAAATATTCTTATAAGCTTGTAAGGGAAGCTTCAACAATTTTATAACGGCGGAAAATAGCCACACCCGCCGTATAAGTTAAAAAAACATTCTTACCTTAATTCTGTCGAAAAGATTAAAAAGCACCTTGTTTGGAAAATGACGGAAAGATTCCTTTATAAACCTCTTATTAAAAGTCAAACAAGGGTATAAATGAATTTAACCCATATTATTGTAAATAGTAAAAATGTTTTGAAATACATTTTTAAGAAACATGGATGTGGATGATAAAGAAATCCCAATAGATTATTACGTATAAACAACCTCAGATAATGAAGAGATTGCGAAATAAACCCTTACCAATTTGGTAACTTACGAAACATACACCCTATAAAAGAGGTATCATACAATTAATATGTAAATAAACATAAATTAAAGTGTATTACATAAAGAATACAATTATGTGCAGTACATACACCACACAAAAGGTAATAGTGGTAATATGGCATGAATCTCACGGGAATAAGGAGTGAGATGAAAACCCCTTACCTTGTACTTTTCCTTGGTTGGGGGTAGGTTAACCTCCTATATAATAGTTAAATAATTGATATTAAATTATTCAAGAATCATATACATTAATATGATATCATATATGATCTTTTAACATTGCTTTGTTAATAATATCTTAGAATTATTGTCGTTTCGGGTGTTAACTTACTCATTTTCTTTTATATGTTTTGTTACATAAGTTGTGTTTGTTATGGATAGGTTGTATCTTATTCATATACAAAATGATAGGAAGTCCTTAAATACTATTATTAATCATCAAATTATAATTATACTTTAATGGATACGATGGAGAATGAATCTCATCGCGTTCGTGGAGACGGTAGTCCGTACGTACGCACGAGCGACAATATCATTCTTTTGATATTAAAATAATATATAATTGGATGGTATATCATATATAAAGAATAATTATAATGTTATATTTATTATTTACATGAATTACAAATCATTATTATACCCATCCAAATAATAATATATTGAATAACAATTACACCGCGACGTGGAGACGGTAAGCCGTACGTACGCACGTATGGTGACATGTCATTCAAAGGATGGATAGAATACTGAATATGGTTGTACCATATTTATAATAATATTACAGTATATAGGAGATACTGTATTCATTATTTTATAATGGTAATAACAAAGAAACAATAAGTTTAAGAAGAAAAGAATTTGAAAAAGGGTGGTGAAAACATTACCTCTTCTTCAGGTTCTTCCTTTTGATTTGATCAAAAGGGCTCCATAGGTTGGATTTATGATCAAAATAAGGCCTCTAGGTTGTAGTGAGGGATGTTGAGAGAGTATTTGGGCAGGTTTTGGCCAATCCAAAAGTCTTTTAAGGTGTGAATTAATGAGAAGGGGGAGTGCCATTTTATAAGAGGGGTGATGGGCACCTTTGGAAAAGCTAGAAATATTATTTTATAATAAATTAATATTTAGTTTATAATGGCTCCAAACTGTATTATTTATAGGTTAAGGTAGGGATGGGTCAAAAACCACTCAAAAAATCGAATTTAGACAGGTTTGGGTCATTATATTAACCTTATCTTCTAGTTTTAACTCTTAGTTAATTAGTTTGACACTTACCATGTCACTTTGTATTTTTATATTATATAGTTAATAAACTTACTATATACATCCATGAGACCCCCAAGTGGTCCATTAATGATACATATATCATGATATAAGTATCTTGTATGAAACTTATATTTTTAGGAATTTAATATCAATTAATAATATAATATTTGTTTTAAAAACTCTTTTATGTCAATTTTGACACTATTAAATAATTGATTTTTGTAAAACTCATAACAGAATAATTACTTCTAAAAAAGTTAATTAAATCAATCCTAACATGTCATATTATCCTAGAAAATTAGTTTAATTCATAAAAAGTCTGAAATTATATTTATTTTGGTGTTTATAATATCAATTATTTTAATTCTTTATTAATTTAGTAATTACTACATCACCATTGTGTCATAAATAAATTAAATTATATAATGTCTAAAAATTATAAATAAAATATAATTATGTAGGAAAGCTTTTTAGATTTATAATTAATATTTATAGTCGAAAATCCAACATATATAACCCTATGTAAAAATTGTTTTTCTAAAAGATATATGCTTATGTCATTTTTGTATTTATTTTAACTTAATTAAAATAAAGTGTCCCTATCACCTACAAGTGGCTCCATGGGGTCCCAAAATCGACCCAAAGATGAAAATGGTCGGAAATGTATCCACCAATAAGGTTAGGACACGTTTTAGGGTAATTTAGTATTAATATAATATTATTTGTTAACCCTTATTTACAGGATTTACCCTTAACCATGGTAGATAAAATATTTACCGAATTAATTATTCAAAATTCCTAAAAATAAAAGTTTCCTATTTATACAATATGAACATTCTGATTCCAAATATGGAATCCATTTTTCCAAATTCAAAAAAAATAAGTGTAAGAAATTAATTTAAAATTAATTCTCGTTGTTAAAACAAAAAGCGTGTTTTTAAGAGATAATAACTATCAAAAGATTGACACTTGTTTATGTCCAGTTTAATTGTGAAATTATGTACAATGACCGAAATTGTATTAAATGGTAAAAATATATTCCGAATATACTTTAAAACCACTCAAATTCATAATTTATCAATTTAAATTATTTTGATTAAAACAGTTGTTTTTAATTAAAATTTAGTAATTTTCACTATTCATCAAAATATAAATGTTATCCGAAAAGTTCCAAAATTTCACCCTAGGTTGAATTCGATATTCAGAATCCAAAAATGAAGTTCATTTTGAGAGATAAAATTTATAAAATTTTAAAAAGTAGGTATTAATATTCATAATGGCTAGTTTGATTGGTTGTGGTGTGTTAGAACTCGATGTTGCGTACAACACACGCTATCTCATTATTCAAAGAGAAGTGTACCGTAGAAGCTTGGGGTGTTACAGGAATTATTTCATAGAAATAAGAACTCAATAAGAAAAAATAGTGGATAAGAATTAATAAATAGTTGGTATGACAAACACTCATCAAGAGAAAAGTACAAAAAATAGACAAGTACAAGTCCCAAAAAATGGAATGTCAACCCAATTCATTATATAAACTATCAAATACATCATCTGTAACATCTTAATAATTTAATAAATATTTCTATATAAATAATTTTAACTCTTCTATAACTTGCAATGCACGCAACTGTGAGTTTAAATGAACCGCATAAATATTATATGACCGTTATAACCTCACAATTAAATTGTTGGGAATATATATTAAAAAATAATTTATGAAATAAATGTAAAGTTACAAACGAATTTTAATATATTGGTAAGTTCTTGGAAAGTGATCACACAATTTTTAGTAATGTCACATTCTTCTTCAAAAAATATGATTTCCTGAAAAATATGTTTTTCTTATTTTTATAAATAAATATTTATTTTTATAAGTACTTAAAAATGTATTTTAAAAAATGAATTTAATTTTTGAATACATAATGTCAAAATTATCTTAAAATTATTCTTCTATAATTTTCAGAAAACATTTTTTAAGGAATAATGAAAATACTGATATATATTGAAAAATGTATTTTCATTTAAAGTATTTACAAGGTCAAATTATGTATTGGATTAGTTTTAAATTAAAATAATCCAATTATGGTTTTTGAAAATTATTTTAAACATGAATTTATTGTAAAAAAAATTTATGTGTTTAAAAGGGTGTTTTTTGAAAAAATGGTTTTTCATGGCATTTTACCAGTTTTATTTTAAATCAAATTCAGAAACTTCTATGTTTTGAATTTTGAAAAATGGATGGTAAATTTGGATTTATAGGGCCCAAATTTAGTGAATTGGTCCATTTTATTTTTGGCTAATATGAATAGTAAACTTGATAAATTTTGTTACCACAGTAAAGGGTAAATTCGGTGATTTAGGTTAAAAATAAAATGATAAAGACTATAAAATGAACCTAACACATGCTAAAATTTTATTGTAAGAAGAAAATTCTACCCTTAAAACCTAAGGATATAAATTAAGTTGTTTAATGGACACTTTCCCATGAAAATGACTTATATAATATTTAAATTAAGGAAAGTAAAAAAATGTCACTTTATTTGTCTTAAATATCCCTTACGTGTCCACATCAAGAAAAGGGTATGTTATAAATGAATTTAAATGTAAATATTTAACTTAATAAACAAATTTTCATGATAATAATATATTTTTTACTTTTTGGGCCACTTAGATGAGATTATTATATTTATAATATTTTATTTTAAAAAATCAATGATGCCACATTCATGTTTTAAATACTATATCATTTTCAATATTGGGTTTCCCAAAGGGTATATTTGACTATAAATATTCTTCTAAAATCTAAAAGATTTATCTTCATCAAGGTATTTTATTTCTAAATATTTGTGAAGAAATAAGTATATTAAATAATCTTAACACAATAATTATTTTATTAATGGAAATATAAAAGAAATATTATTAAAAATATTAAAATAAATATAATTTGAGATAATTAATCTGATAAATGAATTTTATATATGACCTTGACCTCTTAGGGAAAAAATAAAATATTTTTTAAAGTTATATTATTTTCTTGATATTTTTAAAAGTCCAAGTAAGGAATAATGTCAAAATTGACACTTATGATATTTTATCAAGATAATATTTTATTAAATTATTTAAAAAAACATAAAAAATATTTAAAAATAAAATATAATTATAATATGGTCGAAAATATCATAAATTATTCATTTATGGTCTAACTGACATAACATAAGTAAAAATTACAACATTTTAATATTGAAAATTTTTTTACCTTAGATGAAATTAAAATAGGTTAACTAATGGTTAATAAAAATGATAAGGTTTAAAATAATACCAAAAAGTGTCTAAATGTAGCATCCCGCCCCGAGTTCCACTCAAAAGTTCCCTGAGATGGTGGGCCATATGACCTCAAGTGCTTTTCCCTAAATGCCAGAGGCTTACAACTAGCAGTGGGGGCCATGGGTGTGTTTGTGGAGAGATTATTACCTCATAGATCTGAGTATGTACAATGGTAAAAAATAAATAATAAATAGTGGAAGAATAATAACAACCACACAATAGTGGAAATAATGAAATAAGAAAAGGAAAATAAATAAACAAGTGGAAGCTAAATAAATAAATGGATACACAGGATGATATCCATGTCATGAAGTTATACAAAAAAGGGTGCACAATAGAACAAGGGTTACAAAGCATATACTTCATGCTATAAAAAAACTAAAAAAATTCCAAAAAAATACTGCACAACATCTTGAGCACATGCTTGGTCCTTTTCCCCCTAAATCCATCCTAAGCAGCAAGTAAATAAAGCATTGCAAGCAAAAATTTTCCCTTTATATATACCTGTGATCATAAAGTCTACTCGTGCACCAAACAAAGCTAGAGTAAGGTGTGAGATAAAATCTCTATATTCTGGAACTCGCAGTGTCTAGGCTAATCCATTTAATGTAGTAAATAAGGATAGTGTTCCATATATAGATAAAAATATAGCATTAAATAAATAAAACATGTGAACCTTGATCCGGGTTCCTTTAATAAACCCGTCCCATACCACCTACTTCGGCCTAAGTCGGAAGTATAAAAAGGATTACTTGTGCAAGGGGTAATATGTATACAAAGGGAAATGTAAAAAGGCAACCCAAAAAGGAATACCCCAAATCTTGTGCTTCTAATTGGGGGTCTAATTTACATGTTGTCATACAAGTTCTCATAATAATGATAATTACAAAATATACATCACATATGAAATGAGAAAATCAAACAATCTAATAATTCTCATTGTGGAGTTCGAGCCCATACTAGGTGATCTAAATAGAATCCCAAGGGTGACAATATAACATCCAATATAACCAATGTCATCACATTTGTCCAAGGCAACCCATATTTTATCCCTTGTATCACTATTGACATGGTAACTCTGAGTCTGTACCAAGTATATCACACAGGGGATCGGTATCACCCAAGGCATGACATATCCATCTTTCCCAATGGGTCTATCCTTGGTTGCTTCCCTAGGGAACCAGCCTCACTCATTATTATAAGTAAAACCACTTGGAGATCCTATACCTAGAAATCCAAAGTATCTCTCCTGGTGCATCGAGTAGTAATTAACTGAGCAATTCAAGTCCATCCATGGAATCCTTAAATCAGGACCCATGTTTTCTCTAGGACCATATTAAGTGAGCCATATCAAAAAAAGAACATAATAATTCAATGAATATATTTATAATTATTTTCTATTAATATATCATCTCAATATCACATGCTCACCATCAAAATCAAACTACACAATTAATCCAAACAACAATGGAACAATTTATATGGAAAACACAAGGCATAACATGTATAAAATTAAATTCCATCAATGAAATTACAATATCCCAATATAGTAAGATTGCCCCATAATAAAATTTAATTTAATATAATCAATTATGGACTAAGAAAATGAGCATAAAATTAGGCATAGAGCACAATGAAATCAACATAGCATAAGTGCAAGAAATGACACATAACATAAAATTAGGGGTTTACCCAATGTTCCATAAGAAATTAAGTGTGAGGATTATGGAATTCAATGTAAGAATGAGTCATGATTATTAAAATATAAGGTGTGAGGCATGAAGCTCAAGGTGAATCTCATGGCTAGTCGTTCATCTTAATTCAATTATAATCAAAGTAATTTAATCAAATTTCTATTCACACAAGGTTACTAACCATTTAAGGAACAAAAAAAGGTCATTAATGGTGGGAACACCCAAAGGGGTTACTAAAGGCTAGGATAACACCCTACATATGGGTTTAACAATAATATAAGGTCACTACGGACATAGCAAACCATTCTTATAAATTTAATATGCAATAAAAATGCATCGTTTTAAGGGTTTGACGAGCGGCACGACGGTGCATCAAATAAAATGAGACGAAACAAAGGAAAGAGAATATACCCCCTACATTGATGTAGTAGTGCTCCACTCATTCTTTGTTGGGCCTTGATTCAACCTAAAAGGGAAGAAATTAAATGATTTTTCAAATGACTGAAAATAGTGAAAGTATTTGTTGCACCAAAATAGTACAATGTATGAAATGGAAAACTAGAAATAGATGGGTGAAGAAGGTAGAAATTACTAAGGTATTTCTGTAGCTTCCAATGGTAAAGGAATTATTCTTCATAGGTGGGAGATATCATAAAACCTATGAGATGGGAATATGGAGCACCATGCACCTGGAGGGAGTATAAATCCACAAGAAAGAATAAAGGGAGTAAGAGGGTGTGATAAAAATCAATAAAATGGTGTAGTTTTGAAATTTCACCCATTTTACCATGTTCACGGTTTTTTGCATGGTTAAAAAATTGTGCGACAACCATGCACCCATTTCTACTCTAAGAGGAAGCCTGTACGGGCCAGGCACACAATTTTACTAACTGTTCACAAACTGCGCATTTGGGATCTATCCCAAAACCTATATTACTCACATGGTCATGCACCCTGGGTCACATGGTTGTAGATAAACCGTGCGACCCAGTCTCCCTCCTCCCATTTCAGGCTCCAGGCTTCGAATAATCTCCAGATTAACCTAAAACCTTCTTTAACCTCTTAGGCATCAATACAAGGGCTGTTCTAATTAATTAAACCAAAAAATAAATGATTTTAACATTTGGATAAAGCCGAGACATTACAAAATCCCTGTTTTAAAATAGATCATCCATTATTTTCCCATATGATGGTGGTAGAATTTCATTTAAGAAAATATCTGGGAATTGTGCATGCACATCGGCCTCCCGGTCCAATTTATCATCTTGTACGCATTTGTGCTGCCATAACACCTAGACCAAAGGAACTAACCTACCTTAGATAACCTTTGTGGTTCGATCTACGATATATATCATATTCTTCTCTAAGGACACATCTATTTCCAATTTTATATTCTCAAGATAAAATGAATGAGATTGGCCTCGATGATACTGTCGAAGTTGTGATATATGTAAGATGTCATACATGGAATGATACATTTGAGGTAATAGAAATCAATAGGTTACTAGCCCAATTATCACTAATATATCAAACACCCTGTCATACTGTGGGGATAACTTTCCTTGTCTTCTGATTTGTTTATGACCCAACATAGAATATACATTAATAAATACCTAATGTCCTACCATAAACTCTATAGGTCTATGGTGACAATTGATATATGAATTATACCTAGATTGAGCTTTATCCATACACTTCTAAATTAGCTGGACTTTCTCTGAAGTCTCCTGAATGAGATGAGGAACTAGTAGAGATACCTCACCCACCTCAACCCAGCATAAATGTGAACCAAATAGTCTATCATACAGATCATCATAATGATCCATTTCAATAATTTCCTAAAAGCTATTATTATAGGATAAATCAACTAGATGAATATGATTTTCCAAAATACCTCCAAAATCAAGAATATTGGCCTGATTCATAACATCTAACACAAAAATGGTATGCTCAGACTACTCATTATTCTGAGGGTGATGTAATGTACTCAATAGAGCATGTAAACCTAGTTCCTTATGAAACCCTTGATAGAACCATGATGTGAAGTGGATGTCTTAGTCTGAAATGATAGAATGGAGAACACCATAAAGTTACATTGTATCCCAGAAATATAGCCCCTCTATCCCATCAACAAAGAAGGACTCCCATATCAGTAGGATGTGTGCAACTTTTTTCAACCTATCAAGAATCACCCATACTGAATCACTACCTCAAGGAGATATCGGTAATTCTGTCATGAAATCCATGGTTACATCATTCAATTTCCACTCAATAATGGATAGAGGTTGTAAAAGTTTATAAGGTCGCTAGTGCCCTGCCTTCACGTTCTTATAGGTGGATCACCAAGTGATAAATACTAAAATCTTCCACTTCATACATGGACACCAGTAATGATGACATATATCTTGATATATCTTGGTAATCCCAAGATGAAGTACCCAAATGAAAAAATGTGATTCCCTCACCAATACTTACTATATATATCATAAGGCACCACACATGTCCACAAAAGAGTAGAGTCTCACTTACATCAATAACCCATCCTAGAGGTGGGTTCTATCATGTGATGATATCCCTCAGAAAAAGGCCCTTGGAATATGATAACTAACGCATCTGAACCCATTCCAGAAGAGAGGATGTCACTGCCAAAGATGTTAAGACTGGTTGAATGTGTTGTACTCGAACCTCCAAGTGCATCTCAAAAAACATATCCATCATTTGTAGCTCACTATTGGATAGCTAAACTCTTTTCTTATAGGTTTTTCAGCTCAAGGTATCAACCATGACATTTCCCTTACTAGGTGTTTAAGCAAGCTCAAAGTCGAATGATTGTAGGTATTCCACCCACCTGCATTGCCTCAGATTCAAGTCTTACTAAGTGGATATGTATTTGAGAATTTTATGATCTGTGTAAAAAACAAATTTATCTCTGAATAAATAGTCCCTACAACATCACAAATCATGGGCCAAAACATATATCTTAAGATCATGCGTAGGATGGTTCCTCACATGAGGTTTCATCTTGTGAGATTTATACACTACAACTTGATCACCTTGCATCAGAACTATACCTATCTTTATCCCTAAATCATCACAATAGATTGTATAACCTATTTTTAGCTCAGGTAGAATCAAAATTGGAGCTGAAGTGAGTCTTCCTTTTAACTCCTAAAAGGCCTTATGACAAGCTTCATTCCATAGGAACTAAACACCCTTCTTAGTCAGGGCCATAAGAGGTGCTGCTAAGCAAGAGAAGTTCTGGACGAATCACCAATAATATCCAATTATTCCTAAGAAGCTACATATGTAGAACATATTCTTAGGCTGCTCTAAGTAAGCTACTAGACTCACCTTATCTAGGTCAATAGCTATGCCTGTCTCAAATATGATGTGACCTATGAAGTGAATATTACGGATCCAAAAGAATAATTTATTGAGATTTTCATATAGATGGTTCTCTCTCAGTATAATCATCACAATATCAAAATGGTTGACATGGTCATGTATGGAGTGTGAGTACACTAAGATTTCATCTATGAAGACTACATCAAAGGAATAAGATACGAGTGGAAATATTGATTCATCAAATCCATAAATACTTCTTGCACATTTTTTCAAACTGAATGACATAACCAAATACTCATACAAGCCATGAAAACTCTATAATTATATACATGGTATGTCTTATGGTATCACATGCACCTGATGATTGACCAACCTCAAATCGATCTTATAGAAAATAGTTACTCCTCAGAGCTAGTCAAATAGGTCATCTATACAAGGTAGTAGATAATGGCTATTCACTATAAGCTGGTTCAAGTTCCTTTAATCCATGCACAATATGAGGGTAATTTCCACCTTCTTATAGAGATGGATAGGTGAATCCCATGTTAATGCATTGTGTTTGATTAAAACATTTTCCTCTAGATCTTCAGGTTACTTATTGAGTTCCTGGATCTATGTATGTGACATCCTATACAAAGGAATGGAAATTAGTTCCACTCCTGGCATTAGATCTATGGTAAACTCGAACTCTATCTTAGGAAGTAATATAGAGAAATCAGTGGGGAATACACCCATGAAACAATCCACAACAAGAGGGAACTATACTAACTGCATTCCATGATCTCTCATAAATAGACTTTCCAACTGAGCTACACTCTCCCTAGCCCGTTTCACTCGGGTCAATCTCAATCTACCTGGATATCCCATTCACCCTTATGTACATATGTGTTTCCATCATGTGATATAAATAAAAATCGATAGTGATATCAATCCACTAGGGCATGATAAGCCTTTATCCAATCCATACTGAGAATGACGTTGAAGCTGGTTATCTCGAGGATGAAGAAACTACAGAAGAAACAACACCCACCAATCTCAAGTAGGAAATCCGAACATAGATGTATACCCTCTTTCCTAACCCCCAATGGTGTGTTGAGGGATATAACACCACATAAGTAATCATTTGAAAGAAAGACTAAGACATTCAACAAAAAATAGTGGATATGAAGGAGTGTGATGAACTTGTATCAAAAAGGGTAGAAACTAAATGTGAGGCTATTAGAATAGTACTTATAAATATAGATGGACTTGGACTCTGCTCCTTTGGCGCCGACTACACTACTGACATATGTCCTGAACCATGACCCTTAGATTCTTCCTAACTAGCCTATGAAGACTCACTCTGCTATCACTAATGCTCTGGGGCCTCACTACCTTGACCATGACCATTACCACCTCAGCCTGATCGGTTGGTAAAAGACCAAATTCCATCCTAACATGGTTTCACATATCATGTACCTGATAGATGTATTGGTACAGATCCCCTTCCACTGGAGGTTGGAGGAAAATAATGACAAAATCATTAAAGATGACCCATCTTCTAGCAAGATCAACTTTCAATCAGGTTTCTCATGTTTTAGGTCCTCTTATAGACTGTCCTGAAATAGTTAAATACTATAGAATCATTACATGTCACTTAGATGGCACCACCCCTATGTGAACCCTCGAATTGGAACTTCCTACTGCTCGAAGAACTGTATCCCTACCTCAGAACTGATCCACTTTGGCTCACACTACTAGCTTCTCTAATATTCCATTCCTTAATTAGAGTCTAGTTTAGAATATTTATAATAGTAGTCAACTAGAATATGTTCACCTGTGATTAGTTAATATGCCCAATCCCATCTTCAAAACTCCTTTCAATCATCAACTCATCACTGGTCAGAGATGGAGCAAAACGTTGAAGCTCAACAAGGTAAAAAGAATAGTCAAGCACATTCATAGATCCCTACAATAGATGAATGAATTCCTAGGCTCGATTTGTTCTCAGAATCTCCAAGAAAAAGTGATTATAGAAATACGTCTGGATGTCTGCACAGATCATGCCTCGGTAATGCTCAGACTGAGAGATGAAATCCCACCAATGATTGATGAAGTCACACAATATGTATGTTGAGAGATTGAACCTATGATTTAGAGGCATCTCTAGATTATTGAAGATAGATACTAAATCCTCTAACCATGAATCTACATCATGAGGTCTCCATCCCCTGAGAAGGTGAGAGGATATTTCTACTAAAAGTCCCACATCAGATCTTCCATAATTGGGGTAGGCTAGGAAGCACCCTAAATAGACTGCATAATCCTAGGAAATATCTCCCAGAACTAATCATCAGTGCTCAGTTGATGATCAGTAGGAGGTTCTTGAGGTGTAACTACATAAGGTATAATGAGTGGCTCAGGTTCCACCACCTCCCGAGTGTGCTCATCAAAACTCTCTTGGTGTACAATATGAGGACTTCACAATGGCATAACTTTACAATTTCCAAATGCACTCCTCATATAGGATTTATAAAAGATAGGGAAAGTAGATAAGAAAGAGATCAAATAAGGTTAGGTACAAGGACTCCATGTAACACAACATAACTTATAGACTACTCATAGAGACAGGTCTAGATTATAGGAAAACATAGAATAAGCACTATGAAACATATCCTACTACCCATTTATATGGTAAGGTTACAGTCAAGGTCTTACATTCCCATATATAAAGTCCATTTCATTTTCTTTGAGGTGGTTCCCATTTTAATTTATTATACATTAATCTCCTCTAAAGGGTTGAGTTGGGTGGGCCGTCATTAAAATTTACAAGGGCCTATACACCTTCTAAATTGAAATTGAGAATCCAATTAATACAACTTATAATGTGCTCCTAAAAACTGAATTGGAAAATTTCTATAAATATAAAAAATGAGCACTATAAGTCTTAACAGGACAAGGCACAACAACAATCACAAGCAATAGGAAATGCATGCTGGAAGGAAAATATGGAATGGCATGATGTATGACTTTTAAATTCCTATTATGCACAATATGATTTATTCTATGCAGTACTCTCATCTCATTAGTAGATTTAATATAAATCATTATTCCAATCAATATCAATACAATAAAAACATAAAACAAGTGTATCACCCAACGGTGAATTCATATCAACCATAAATGGCATAATAAATATCTATAATTCCATAACCTAGGAAATTTTGGTTTCCCCTATACATGGGTTAGCTACATCCAATCACTGGGTAAATTCCAAATTTTAATTTCTTAGTCTTCTGTATAGACCCAAACAGTAATACAGAAGGATAATAGGTCCCCTGATACTAATTTGTAATGTCCCACCCTAAGTTCCACTCAATGGTGCCCCCAAGATGATGGGCCATACGACCTCAAGAGAATCTCCCCAAACACCAGAGGCCATCAAAAATAAGTGAGGTCCTAGGGTGTGTCCATGGGGAGACTATTCCCTCATATATCCGAGTATGCACAATAGTAAACAATAAATAATAAATAGCAAAAGAGTAATAAAAAAAAGACAGTAGCAGAAGTAATGAAATAATCCAAGCAGAATAAAAAAACAAAAGAATTATGAATAAATAAATAGATATACAATATGATTTCCATTTCATGATTCTATAAAAAATTGGTACATAAGGGAACAAGGGATACAAACCATATACTTCATGTTATACAAAAACTGAAAGAAGGCTAAAAACTAATACACAACATCTCGAGCACAGGCTCAGTACTCTACCCCCAACTAAATTTTGGTAGAAATTAAATGAATCACTGGAAGTATCACACTTACCTGTATCCATACCTACAATCACAAAGTCTACTCAGGTTCCAAATTACACCTAATTAGGGTGTGAGATGTAATCTCAGTAGGATGGTACCCACAGTGTCTAGGCTGATCTATTTCATGTAGTAAGTAAATAAATGGTGACATATATAGATAAAATCATAGTGTTAAGTTAATAAAGCATGAAAAACTTGGTCCGAGTTCCTAAATGGACACCCATCCCATACCACCTGCTTTAGCCTAAGCCGTAAGTTTGAAAAGGAGTACTTGTGCAAGGCGTAAAATATATAAAAGAGCCAAAGTAAACAAGGAAACCCAAAAAGGCATATCCCCAATCTTTTTATTTGGATTGGGGTATAATTTACATGTTATAATACAAGTTACCATAATAATGATAATTACAAAAGATGCATCATATATGAAATGAGAAAATAAAAAAAACCATCAATTCTCATTGTGGATTCTGAACTCATCCAAAGTGATCTAAACAGAATCCCACGGGTCACTACAGAACATCCAATATAACCAATGTCATCGAGTCTTTCCAAGTAAACCCATATATAATCCCTTGTATCATTCATGAAATGATGCCTCCGAGTCCACACCAAGTATCTCACGTAGGGGACTATGCATCACCCTAGGGATGGAATAGCCATCTTTCCCAATGGGTCTATCCTTGGTTGCTCCCCTGGGAAACATAAATCACTCATGAGTATAAGTAAAACCATCTAGAGATCCCATACATGGAAATCCAAATTATCACCCCCAGTGCATCGAGTAGTAACTAACCGAGCATATAGAGTCCATCCATGGAATCCTTAAATTGGGACCCATGTTCTCTCTCAGACTGTAGAAAGTGAGTCATATCAAAAATGTCACATCATAAGAAAAAGAATATATTTATAATTACATTCCAATAAGAGATAATCTCAATATCACATGATCACCATCGAAATCAAGATATGAAATTAATCCAAACAACAATGGAACAATTTATATGAAAATCACAAGGAATCACATGTATAAAATCAAATTTCGTCAATGAAATTCCAATATCCCAAGATAATATGTTTGACCAAGCATAAAATTTAATTTAATACAATCAATTATGGTATAATACAATGATTATAAAATGAGGAATAGAGCATGATGAACTTGACAGAGCATAAGTGTAAGCAATGGAATATATCATAAAACAAGGTGTCCACCCAATGTGCCATAAGAAATTAAGTGCAAGGATTTTGGAATTCAATGTGATCATGAGTAATGAGTATTAAAATATAATGTGTGAGGTATGAATATCAAGGGCCACTCTCATGGATATCTATTCATCTTAATTTAATTATAATCGAAGGCATTTAATCAAATTTCTACTCACATAAGATAACTAACCATTTAAGGCATAGAAAAAAAGGAAATTCAAGGTGGGAACACCCAAAGGGGTGTCCAAATACAAGTAGAACACCCTATGGATGGGTTTCTCTATAAATTAAGGTCAATATGAACATATAAAACCATTTTAATAAATTTAATATGCAAGAATCAAGTGTCATTGGAAGGGTTCGATGCGTGGAAAGATGGTGAATCTAATAAAATGTGATGAAATAAAGAGAAGGATAATAGACCCCCTACCTCAATGTAGTTCCGCTCCACTCATCCATTTTTACTCTTTGATTTTAACTAAAACAGAAGAAATCAAAGGATTTTTCAAATTCCTAAAAAGACTGGAAAAAGAAATTACACCCAAATAAAACAACAGATGAAAGGGGAAACTAGAAATAGATGGGTGAGGAATGTAGATCATACTGATGGATTTTCATAGTTTTTTATGGTAAAGTAATTAGTCCATGGAGGAGGGAGATATCACAAAATCTAGGAGTGGAAGATAGAGCTCCATGCACCTAGAGAGAGGAGAAACCCGTAGGAAAGAAGAAAGGCATAAAGAGGGTTTGTTAAAAAAAATTAAATGGGGGTAGTTTGGAAATTTAAACCATTTTTAATTTTTGCACAGTATGGATGGTTAGAAACCTATTCACCAACCATGCTCCCTGTTTTACACCAAAAATCACCCCGCATAGGCTAGGTGCACGGTTTGGCTAACCATGCACAAACTATGTGTTTGGGATCTATCCCAAAACTTGAAGCACTCACAAGGTCGTGAACCTTGGGTCACAAATTTTCATAAAAAACTATATGAACAAGTCTTACTCCCCCTATTTTAGGATCTAGGATTTTAATGAGCCATGGACTCACCCAGAACCTCCTTTAACATCTTATCCATCATTACAAGGGTCGTTTTAAGGAATTAAACCAAAAATTAAACGATTTGTACCTTTGGATAAGTATGAGATGTTACAATAAAATCTATTGGTTGATGATATTAAAATATTATCTCTTCCTATCTTCAAATACATATAATTTTTGAGGTATTTTAATTGATATTGAATTTATTATAAATTAATATTTTTTAAATTCTCAAATTTTCTCTCACCTTAATTATAAAAGGGAACCTCCTTCCTCACTTCTTCACATCACATTGAGTATTAAATATATACCATACCCAACCAATTTATCTTATGAAATTCCCTAGACACATTCTATAGGTTTTGGTTTTCTTAAAAGTTCAACCCTAGTGTCCCTAAGAGGATATCTAAATGAAGTTCACCAAAGAAGAGGTAATTGTCTTTACCGACATTATTTCTTCTTCTACTTTCTCTTCATGTGTTGTTTCCATTATAAAGTAATAGATACAATATAAACTATATTTTGAGATGTTATTATGATTATGTAACAAATATATTACACATTATAATCACTCTATGAAGATAATCATTGTGCATTTGTACGTACGACTTACTATCTCTACGATGTGGTGTAATTTGTTTTTCACCACCACTTTATTTGGATGGTTATAATGATGGAACTAATATATATATATATATACAATAATTTTAAAATTATATTTATTCTAGAAAAAAATTAATATACAATCCACTTCCTTACCATTTTACCATTAAGGGAATGATACCATCGCTCGTGCGTACGTACGACCCACCGTCTCCATGACGCGATGCAATTCATTTTTCATGTTCACCATTCGATAACGATTATATAAATGTATATAATGAATAATATTATATATTTTAACTTTATATAATTTTAAATATGATGGAATTATATCCTTTTCATAATAATTAGGAGTTATATGAAAAAATATGCATAGGAAAATGAAGCAGTTAACACCTGAAAGAAGGGTAATAATGAAATATTATTATCAAATGGGTGATAAGATTATATAATAGGATCATATATCATATCATAAATACAAATATGGTTCTTTTATATATTAATAACATTATTTTAACCATTATATAAGAGTTTTAGATATGTATAATGGAAATCATACCTAGGGTAAGGGTTAATTTCACAATCTCATTTTATTCGGGATTATTTATATGTAAGTATTTATTGGGGAATATTTCTCTTCCATGTCCATGTTTCGAAAGAAAATTTTCAAAAATATTTTTACTATTCTTTTACAATTTTTTAAATTTATTTTTATACTTTTGTGAATTTTTACTAAACATTTTTAAAGGAATATTTTTTTCATTTTTCAAATGAGGTTCTTTGTGACTTTACAAAAAAAGCATGAAAGGAATGTTTTTTAACTTATACGTCATGAAAATATTTTTATGATTTCATGAAGCCTTAATTTCTTGAATCATAAATTATAATATTAAAATTTTATTTTCAAATAAAATGTTTTATTTTAAAATTCCACATCATTTTAAAAAAATGTTTTCAAAACAGAAAAGATATTTTCCTTAAGAATTATTTTAAGTGGTCTCTAGAAATTATTTCCCGTATAAGATAACATTATTTTATGTTACTTATGATTTAATAAATATATTTTTCAAAAATATTATCTTTATTATTTTTTTAGTTTATTCATGTATATGATGGCATGATATTTATAAAACCCATTTCTTTTTTATGGGTTATGATATGATGAAATGTCTATGAAATACTTTTTTTTCATGGGTTTTGATATGATAAATGATTTATGTTTTTGTAGAAAACATATGTATGGTTTTAATTATGTGATAGGTGTGACCTATATCTCCATCCAATTAATTGGTTAAATATTTATATCTCATGATATATATATAACTGGTACGGGAGTAAACTCAGTTCCATAATACATGGCTGGAATGAAGAGTGAACTCAGTTCAGTAATGGACTTTGTCTGCTATGATGGTCTCAGCAGTGATCCTTGATTTATTTGAAAATTATTTTCTATTCTTATGTGTATTCCATAATTTCATGTCTTATGTTATACTCCCATGAATTATGTTCTTTTATTATTTTATAATTCAGGCCTTATGAACTTCTATGATTTATTCCATGATTAAATATCATGATCCTTGATATGAAAGATATAATTTTCAAAAGTTATTTTTAGGTTTTTATTCCATTATTCCTATGTTATATCTCTTGATTACCCTTAATGAGAATCTAATATAACCATTTCTAATGTTTATTTTCCCTAGAATATGAATAAAGGTATTAACTAGGATGTGTCAAAAAGGGTTCTAGTTATGAAGGAATGAGCAGGAGATGATATAGATGTTTTATGAATTAGTTGTTTATGTTTCCATGTTTCCAAAGACACTAAACCTATATGGTTATAGAATTATTTTATTAAGTTATGTAATGAATATTTTTTTATTTAGATGTAATAGATATGTATGAAAAGTATGGTTCATTATATTTAGTATTAGATCAAGGTTTAGTTAACCTTTGAAAACTACGATAAGAAAACCTTAATAAGAACCCTAAGGATAACTCTATATAAAGGATAAAATCCTAGAGTTTTAGTAATGATTGGAAATAAAATAATATTAAAACTAAGGTTTCATAAATTTAAATTATATAAGTGATTTCCCATGATTATTATTTGTTTTTCTCACACTATGATTTTTGGTTTTAATGAATGGATGGAACCCAAAGGAACCACTTTAATGCTAAATGGGAGGGAAAATGAAATGATTTTCATCATGGGGAACTAAATGTTATGGAAGCAAGAATGAAATATATTATTTCTATAATGACACAAATTTCTCAAGATATGAATCATGAAAGACTTCCAAATGACCAAAGGAGGGAACAACATTATGTTTAGTCCATCATAAGGCAGCATCCACCTTCCTTTAGTGGGTCTTCTGATCCACTATTGGATTAAAAATGAATTAGTACCACTAAAAATATATTTTCAGTTCTCTAATGTTCATAACATGATAATTTCATTTTGTTAGTCTATCATTTGGAAGGTGAAAGATATAAATGGTGAAATCTTATTAAGAATATAAGGCAAAGAGATGAAATTGACTCTATGGAATGAGGTTATTTTAGGAACTTATTTTTCAATAAGTACTTTACTCATATTCTTCATACAAATATAGATAAGGAGTTCCTTGAGATTAAGGAAAGTGATAATGAATTAATTGGTACCTACAAAGAAAATTTTACAAGACTTTCAAGGTACACTTCTAAAATTATCATCCAACCTAAAAGTAAGGTTGATTGAGTTTTTAGTAGATTAAAACCAATTATCCAAAGTGAATTTGCCGTAAGGTAATAAAGTAGCTACGAGTAAATCATTATATGTGATCTCAAGTTTGAGATTGATATTGTATTTACCCATCAATATTATAGGTTTGATAAGAATATAAAACAGAATTCAAGAAAAAATCTAAAAACCATAGTGAAAAGAAGATGTTATTTTTTTATGGTAAATGTGTGGAAAAAAACCTGTAGGAAACTCTATTAATGGGAATACTAAATTTTTTAAGTGTTGGAAATAATTTTAATAGGAAATTTTCTACATAATTTATGGGAAAAAGATATCTAATGTTTAGAATAGAGAAAAGTATGCACACAATTTACCTCCCACACTTCAATACTTCAAGTGAAAGGAAAATTGGAATTATTATAACCAATTCCCAAATATAAGGGTTATCTATGATGATTTAATTCATAAACCTATTAAGGTAAAATAAAAAATAAAATAGCAGGTGATCACTATTGGATATGTGAAGTATGATAATGAAGTGGTGACATTTATACAAACCATCCATTCTAAAGTAGCTAATGTTCTATTTGATTTTAGATCCACCCACACTTTTATTTCTAAATAATTTTCTAAGGGTATCACTATATTTCCTTAAAAATTTGATATTGAGTTAGTAGTGAATAATCTTAATGGAATAACTGTCATATCATAAGTTTATAATTCTTCTCTGGTTGAAGTTTGTGTGAAAATGATTCCTACAAATCTTGTGATCCTTCCATTAGTTGAATTCGATGTGATTCTTGGAATGGATTAGTTTTCACTATATGGAGCTCATATAAATTGTCGAGGAAGTAAGTCACATTTCATATTCTGAATGAATCTATGATTACCTACCAATGTAAGGATGAATATGAACTTCCAATGGGAATTAATTCTATATTGTGGGTATTAATTCATATAACTTAAGGTTATCTATCTTAAATGGTTGGGGAGAAACTCACCATTAAGGATAAAACAATTATATGAGATTTTTGTCATGTTTTTCCTAAAAAATTATTATGTATTCTACCAAATCATGAAGTTGAGTTTCCAATAGAACTCATACAGAGTTTTGCGCCTATTTATAAGACTCCTTATAGAATAAAACCAATTGAGTTATAAGAATTGATAAAGAATCTCCAATAGAATATTAATAAAGGATTCATATGCCCTATTATGTCACCTTGGGGTGCACTTGTTCTTTTTGTTAAGAAGAGAGACGGATCAATGAGACTCTACATTGATTAAATAGAACTTAACAAGATCACTACCATGAAAAAAAATCCTTTTCACTTTAATTGATGGCTTTTTGATCAACTATATAGAGATCAATAATTTTCTATGATTGATCTTAATTTTGGATATCATAAATTGAGGGTAAGGAAGGAGAATATACCCAATATGAGATTATGTACAAGGTTTAGACCCTATGAATTTCTAATGATGCCTTTTTATCTTACTAATTCCCCCACTATCTTCATGGATTAATTAATAGAGTCTTTAGAGACTATCTTGATCCACTTGTTGTAGTTTTTAGACAATATTCTTGTATATTCAAAGAGTAATTAATAACATGAAGATCACTTGAGGACTATAATAAATACCTTAATAAAGGATAATATTTATGAAAAATTTACCAAGTGTTGATTTTGGATTTAGAAAGTTTCATTTTTTGGTAACATAATCACAATAGAGGGTAAATATCTGGATCTAGAAAAGATGGAAGTTATTGAATGTCATCCTAGACCAAAAATTGTAACTGATATCAAAATTATTATTGGGTTGGTTGGATATTATTGATGTTTTGTGAAATATTTCTCATGATTATCTAATCCAATCATCAAGTTGACATGGAAAGGAGTTTTGTTCATATAGATAAAAGAATGTGAATATAATTTCAAGGAGCTGGAAAGAAGGTTATTCAATGAACCTGGTCTCACACCACCCTATAGTAAATAAAGGTTTGTGGTCTACAATGATTCAACCAATAAGGGGATGATATTTTTTCTAATTAAAAATGACATGGGGATAGCTTATGCCTCTTGAAAATTGAAAATTCATGAGACGAATTACCCAAACCATGATTTGGAGATAACTATGGTAATTTTTTCATTAAAGATATAGAGGAATTATATTTATAGAGAAATATGTGACATATACACTGATTATAAAATTTTAAAGTATATTTTCACTCGAACTGAGCCAAATATGCCCCAAAGTAGATGGTTGGAGTTTATTAAATATTAAAAATTCTAAATACCTTAACACTCTGTGAAATCAAACAAGGCTACATATTCTTTGAGTAAAAAAGACTATGCTAGCCTTTGTATGATGAGGATAAAAAAGGATCCAATATTTATGGATTTAAAAAGGATGAATCTAGAAATCATTAAGGGAGGGGATAAATATTATCTTTTTTCAAATGAACGTTCAACCATTTATACAAGTGAATAATTAGGATGAACATAAGGAAGATGTAGAGCTATAATGAAGGTGATAAATATTACTAAATTAAACTTTGATTATGATGGAATAGTAAGGTTCAAGAACTATATTTATATCCATCCCATACCAAAATTAAAAAAGGAGCTGTTGGATGAGGATCATAGTTTATCATCCATGATTCATCCTGGAAGCATCAAGATTTATTGAGACCTGAAAGAGTATTTATAGGGGGATAGAATAAAGAAAGATATTGCAAAATATTTTTTTCAGTGATTAGTCTTTTACCAAGTTAAGGTTATCAGATTAAATTCTAAGGGGATGTTACATCCATTACCTATACTATAATGGAAATGGAAAAAATCACCATATTTTTTGTTGTCAGACTTCCCAAAACATCCAAAAACCATAATTCTATATGGATTATAATTGATCTCCTTAAAAATTCGGTATACTTAATTTATATCAGAGAATATTTCAATCTTTAACATCTTTTAAGAATATATATTAAGGAAGTGGTAAGATTTCAAGGAGTACCATGTTCCATTATATCTGATTGGGATCCAAGGTTTACCTAGAAGTTCTCGAGAAGTATTTAATAGTCTCTCAATACAGAGTTATGTTTTAGCATTGTTTATCTTTCTCAGATAGATGGTCATTCTGAGAGGACAATTGAATCTCTAGAAGACATGTTTAGAGATTTCTTTATATATTTCAAATGTGGTTGGGATCAACACCTACCTCTGGTATAATTTTATTACAATAATATCTTTAACTCTTGTATTCAGATGGCTCCTTTGGAATCACTCTAGGGTAATAAGTGTAGAATTCCAACATGTTGTAATTAAGTTGGGAAAACAAAGATATTGGGACCTTATCTAGTTGAGTAAATTTCATATAAGATTAGATATATTCAACAATATGTAAGAGCAGCTTAGAGTCGAAAAAAATGTTATGCTGGAAATCTATGAAAAGACCTAGAGTTTGAAGTGGGTGGAAAGGTATTTCTATAAAAATATCCCTAGAATAGAGTGATGAGATTTGGAAATAAGATAAATCTTATCCCTTGGTATGTCGTTCCTTTTGAAATTCATGATCTTATTGGGATAGTATTTAATCGATTGGAACTTCTCCCCAAACCTCTATCAAGTTCATAATGTGTTCCATGTATCTCTCATGAGGAAGTACATACTGGATCTTTCATATGTACTAAAATCAGAAATCATACCACTGGGGAAAGATATTTATTATTAAGAATAACTGATAGAGATTTTGGATCATAGATAAAAAGTTCTATGAAACAATACTACTCTCTTGGTTAAAGTTTTATGGTGGAACCACCAATTTGAGAAAGCTACATGGGAACCTGGGGATGTGATAAAATAGTGGTATCATATTTTTCTGTTTCCAAGGGATGAATTCAGAAGGTGAAATTCATTTAAAGTGGGGTATAATGAAACACCCCAATATTTTAAAAAATATTTCTCTTTAAATAATTTTAATTCTTCAATATATTGCGTTGTACACAATCATGAATTTAAAAAAACCATGTAAATATTATATGTCCATTATAACATAGACATTAAATTGGATGGAATAAATATGATAAAATAATTTATGAAATAAATATAAAGGTCCAACTCAATATGAATGTATTGGTAAGTTCTTAGAAAATTATCACATAATTTTTAGTAATGTCACTTTATTCTTCAAAAAAATATGTTTTCTTTAAAAAGAAGATTTTATTCTTTTTATAAATATGTATTATTTTTTATAAGTTCTAGATAATTTATTTGAAAAAATTAATTTCATTTTTTAATTCACCACATCAAAATTATATTAAAATTATTTTTTTATAATTTTTTGAAAACATTTTTCTAAAAAATAGTGAAAATACTAATTTTTATTGAAAACTGAATTTTATTTTAAAGTATTTACAAGGTAAAACTATGTATTAGAGTAGTTTTAAATTAAAACAATCCAATTATGGTTTTTTAAAATGATTTTATGCATTAATTTATTATAAAAATATTTTATGTTTTAAAAGAGATTTTTTCTGAAAAATTGTTTTTCATGGCGTTTTACCAGCTTTATTTTAAATTAAATTCTACAAATTATATGATTTGAATTTTTAAAAATGGATTATAATTCATTATTCATAAAGTAAAAATTTCTTAACTAGTTAGTTTTTATTTTTTTTCCAATATAAATATTAACCTTGGTAAATTTTATTAGCATGGTAAATGGTAAATTGGGTAATTTTGGTTGAAAATAAATTGATAAGGACTATAAAATGACCATAAAACATGCACAAAATTTATTATATGAAGATAATTTGACATGTAACACATAAGGATCTAAATTAAGTTGGTTAATTTAGAACGTTCCATGAAAATGACTTATATAATATTTAAATCAATGAAAGTCACAAAAATGAAACTTTCTTTGCCTTAAATATCCATTATATGTACACATGGGAAAAAAAGGTATATTATGAATGAATATAAATGTAAATTTTTAACTTACTAAACATATTTTCATGATATACATTTATTTTTGGATTTTTGTTCTACTTAGATTAGATTATGATATTTATAATATTTTATTTAACAAAAATTCAAAGATGTCACACCCATGTTTTATATATTATATCACTTTTAATATAGGGTAACCCAAAGGATATATTCAACTATAAATATTATTTTTAAATCAAGAATATTTATCTTAATCATGGTATTTTATTTTTAAATATTTTTTAATAAATATGTATATTAAATAATAGCACAATGCTGATGTGGTGGTTATTTTATTAATTGAAATATAAAATAAATATTATTAAAAATATTAAAATAAATATAATTTGAGATAATTAATGTGATAAAAGATTTTTATAGATGAAATTCATCTCTTAGGGATATAATAATTTTTTTTTGAAGTTTTCTTGTTATCTTGATATTTTTAAAAGTCTAAGTAATGAATAGTGTCAAAATTGATACTAATGATATTTTATCAAGATGGTATTTTATTTAATTATTTAAACATAATAAAACATATTTAAAAATAAAAATAAAAATAATTATAATATACTATAAAATATTATAAATTTTTTCTTTATGGTCTAATTAAGATAACATAAGTAACAATTACAACATTTTAATGTTTTAGTTAAAATTAAAATAGGTTAACTATGGGTTAATCAAAATGATAAGGTTTAAAATAACATCAAAACTTGTATAAAATATATGTTTTTATGAGATTAAAACCTTAAATCATATTATATTATAATACATTGAATTTTTAAGGTATTTTAATTGAGATTGAATTTATTATAAATTAACATTTTTTGAAATTTTAAAGGTTCACCTCACCTCAATTACAAAAGGTAACATCCTCCCTCACTTATTCACATCACATTGAGCCTTAAATATAAAACTTACCATACATATTTATCTTATAAAATTCCCTAGATACATTCTATAGGTTCTTTATTTCTCAAAATACCAACCCCAGTGTCCCTAAGAGTAGATCTAAAAGAAGTTTTTCAAAAAAGGGTTAATCATCTTTACCGGCTCTTTCAAGATTATTTCTTCTTCTACTTCATCTTCATTTGTTGATTCCATTAAAAATTAATAACTATATTATCAGCTATATTTTGAGATATTATTATGATTATGGAACAAACATATTCCACCTTTTGTCTATCTTTTGAAAAACAAAAGCACCATGTGTGTGTACGTACGACTTACCGTCTCCACGTTGTGGTGTGATCTATTTTTCATCAAAACTCTATTTGGATAGGTATAATGATGGATATAATATATATATATATATATATTATAATTATAAAATTATATTTTTTCTTTAAATAAATTAATGTACTATCCACTTCCTTACCGTTTCACCATTAAGGGAATGATATCACCGCTCATGCATACGTATGGCCTACCGTCTCCACACCGTGGTGCAATTTATTTTTCATCAAAACATTATTTGGATAGGTATAATGATGGAAATAATATATATATATACATATGATAGTTATAAAATTATATTTATTCTTTAAAAAAATTGATATACTATCCACTACCTTACCGTTTCACTATTAAGGGAATGATATCATCGCTTGTGCGTACGTATGGCCTACCATCTCCACGATGTGATGCAATTAATTTTCCATGTTCACCAATAAATAATGATTATATAAATGTATATAATGAATAATATGATATATATTACCTTAACATAATTATTAATATGATGTAACTATATCCTATCTACAAGAACTAAAACTTATACAATAAAACGTACATAGGAAAATGAAATAGTTAACACCCAAAAGAAGGGTAATAGTGAAATATTTTTAACAAATGGGTGATAAGATGATAAAATAGGATCATATATGATATCATAAATATTAATAAAGTTCTTTTATAAATTAATAACACTATTTAAACCATTATACAGTTGTTTCATATACATAAAAAAGAAATCAAACCAAATATATGGGTTAATTTCACAATACCATTTTATTCAGGATTATTTATATGTATGTATCTACTAGGAATATTTCTCTTCCATGTACATATTTCCTAAAAATGTTTTCAAATTTTTTTTTTCTATTCTTATAAAATTGTTCGAATCCATTTTTATATGTTTTTTAATGTTTACTAAATGGTTTAAAAGGAATATTTTTTTTCATTTTCCAAACAAGGTTCTTTATGAATTTTTCAAAAAAAGTATGAAAGAAATGTTTTTAACTTATACAGAATGAATGGATTTTCCACTTTCAGGATGCCTTAATGTATTAAAGGTTATATTACAATATTATAAGTTTATTTTCAAATAAAATTTTTTCTTTTAAATTTTCATGGCATTTAAAAAAAATGTTCTCAAAACAGAAATGATATTTTCTTCAGTAATTATTTAAAGTGATCTCTCAAAATTATTTTCCATCTAAGATAACATTATTAAATGTTACTTATAATTTAATGAGAATATTTTTCAATAATTATATCCTTGTAATTTTGTTAGTTGATTTATGTTTACGATCGCATGATATTTATGAAACCCATTTCTTTTACATGGGTTATGCTATGATGAAATTTTTATGACCCATTTCTTTTCTTGGGTTCTTATATGATAAATTATTTATGTTCTTTTGGCACTCATATGTATGGTTTTCATTATGTAACATGTGGTACCTATATCTTCCTCAAATATATTGGGTAAATATTTATATCACATGAGATAGACTAGACTGGAATGGGAGTAAACTCGATTCAGCAAAATAGGGCTGGAACAAGTAGTGAACTGGGTTCAGTAAGGGACTTTGTCTGGAATGATGGTTTTGGAAGAGATACTTGAATAATATGTTAATTATTTTATATATTTATGTTTATGTCATAATTTCATGTCTTACATTATACTCCCATTAATTATGTTCTTTTTTTTTTTCATAATTCATGTTTTATAAACATCTATGATTTATTACATTACTTAATATCATGATCCTTGATATATAGGATATAATTTTCAAAAGACACTTTCATGTTTTTATTCCCTTATGCCTATTATTTCTCCCTTGATTACCCTTACTGATAATTTTTTATCACCCTTTATTATGTTTCTTTTCCCTATGATATAAAGAAATGTATTAAGTAAGATGTGTCAAAAAGGGTTTTGGTTAAGAAGGAATAAATAAGATATAATGTATATGTTTTATGAATCAGTTGTTTATATTTCAAAGTTTCTAAAGACACTAAACCTATATGGTTCTAGAGTGGTTTTTTTATGTTATGTAATTAATATTATTCAATTTATATGTAATATATATGTATGAAAATTATGGGTCATTATATCATCATAGGATTTCCTTGTAACAAATGGATCACATACTCCATCTATCACTGCCAACTCCCAAGGTTCTGCCAATCAAGAAATCCCAACACCTTTAAGAGGTAATTTCCATTTTCCTATACCTGGAATAATAAAGTCTACAAATTCCCAAAGAAAAAGTAGGAATACGAAGTCCATATAGAAAAACCAAACATGATTAATTTTAAATAAAACATAGAATAATAATATTTTCACAATTCATAAAAAAATATGTTTTCCAAATAATTTCTATGGAAAGTATAAAATAGGTAAAAAAGTGTATTTCCATAAAAATATGAATTAATAACAATTTCTATCAAAACAAGCATGAATGAGCATTTTATAAACGTGGTCATGTATAAATAATTTTCCATCATTGTACCATGGTTAAGAGTCTCGAGGTTAATTTAGTACAAGGAATATAACACATCACAATGAAATATAGATCCATGTGTTCACACATCCTTATATCTCAGGTCTAGGTAAAAAAGGATAAAACCCTAAATAATTAACTCTCAACCCTCATTTCAGTTTATCATGGGTTGTTATCATTGATATGTTTCCAGGTAGAGCTAATACATTCCTAGTGTGTGTTCTTCCAACTTAGCAACCCAAGATCCCATATGATTCAAGGAAATCATAAATACAAGGGGCTATATTTAATTTCAATAAATATAAAATCATTTAAAACCATAATTTCAAATATTCCCTAAGTTAATGTTTTCAAAAGCGCCCTTTCATTTCAAAAACCAAAATCAAATGGTTTTTATCAAAACTCATGCATTTCAAAACAATTCGTTTCATTTAAAAACACATATCATTCCATTCTATATTTTCTCAATAAATAATCATAAAAGTATTTCATCAAATCATTCATTAATATAAAATCTATTTTCTTGAAATCATCACTTTATTTGAAAATCCATAATCAAATAAGTTCAACACACCCATGCCATTTTGAAAACATTGATCAAGAATTTCAATTCACGATTCAATAACCATTTAAAAATCCATTTTAAATCAAGAAAGAAACAATGATTTTAAATGATAGTAATCTCATTCTAAAACCACCTAATTCAATCAAGGTATCATCAAACAACCAACACGAGATGCACAATGGAGAGTCGAAAGGCTAAAAAAACAAGGAAGAATCTGAGAACCACAAATCAGCAATTCAAGATCCAGTTCCATTGATGACATAAGGGTCCAATACTCCCAAATTAAAGATATGAGGAAAGGGTAATTCATAATAAAAACAATATTACACTTACTATAATAGATCCAACACTTCACACAACACTTTGATCTATAATGAATCATGGTTTGAAGTGTCAATTTTTCCTCTAGTTAGGTCAAATGAGGTTTATGTGAGAAGTGTTTAGAAATAACCAGGATATTAAAATGATGAAAATGTTGATACTACCATGGGTTTAATCACCTATATCGATGTAATTCACTAGATTATTTCTCCCACAGGCTAGCTGGTGACAGCAAACATAATTTCTATTGGCTAGAGAACCCAATCAGTAGGTCGGTGGAATTCCTATAGGAATCCTCTACTATTAGCCACCAGATAGCTGGTGGACCTCACTAGCTAGTCGGTAGACCTCCTATATCCTTCTTATCTCAATCCCTTGTACACCATTAATTTATCCTCCTAGTACACCTCCCTACCTCTCTAACAAGAAACAATACCCACTCTCAATCCCTTAAAAGAATCAAACAAGTAGAAAACAACTGATAATTAATGGTAACAACCAGAGATCAACATGAAAAATAAGAAATGAAAAAATAAACCAAGGATTGTACATGAAATAAGGTGATTATATTTTACAAAATGTGTGTGTTAATGATGAAAACACATATTTTCTCTCTAGTGTCCAAATTCAATGAATGAATTGTCAATATAGCTTATTTTCCACATAGATCACACTGGTGATATTTTTGAGGTCAATAGAGGTCTTTTTATAATTTTTTTTGGTATTTTAAAATATTAGGCACCAAGATCATTTGTGGTACATCTATTATAAATTTTAAAAGCATTTAATTGAAATTCTTTGTGAGGGTCCTTCTATATTTTTATTGTGTGTGTTATACTATGCATACCTTGTTATTTGGAGAGTGATGTTTGTGGGGAGCTTAGGGACAAAATACTATAATGAGTTTATTAATATGACTCGTGGATTACTATAATTGAATAATTTTTTTCTTAGAATATTATGATTCTTTGAGAATCAAATAGTTTTCTATTTGATGTTGGACCTAGTTTACCCCTGGGTGGGTTTGGTTAGTGAATACATGACTAAATATTTTGATTTTACTTTTTTTATTTTTAACCATGCTCATTATTGAATTTTTTTCTTGTCCTTAATAGGATACGTGGGCATACCCACCCCTACTTTTACATAAATATTGTAGGTTTGTGTTGTAGGATTTGTCATGCAACATTGATTGGAAGCTATGGTGAATAGTAGGTGATCCATTTTAAAAGATTTTTTGTATACTACTGAGGTATACAAGTTGTTTGGGTTTTATGGTATTTTTCGGATTTAATCATCAATTATTTTCCTCAATTGTATTCAATAGTTATTTTTTATAAATTGTACATGATTTTCATTTTATCTACATTATATTGTACTTGTTTTTAATTTTGGTAATGTTGTATATTATTTTTGATATCATTTGATCACATATTCTTTATTTTCTAGTTTTATTTTAAAGTTGTTTTTTGGATCTCACATTTTATTTTTCCACCAAAACAGGTGAGGTCTTGATGAAATTGAGTTGTGGAATATCTATTAAAAATACATGTTGTAAATTTTTTCATGATGTAGATTGAAAATATAATTATCAATGTTTAAGAGATGTAATGGATGAGAATATAACTCATGGATCCATGGAGATTGGTTGAATTAAAATAAAATAAAATAATACTCTATAAAAAACATGTTTCCTTTATCAAATAATTAAAAAATACAATTCTTTATATGAAATGCCACATATGATTCAGATCCAATATTGTTTATCACAACCCACACTACCCATGATGAAAGACATTGATTCCTTTCCGGCTAGGGACTCTTCGCCTCCTTCTCATCTGAGGTTTTCAGGCAGGGGTGGATTCTGATCCTGTGGGTGGGGGTTTTGGGATATCTTATTCAACATTGGTAAGATTCCATGATTTATTAAATTCAAATGTAAAACTTATCCTACTTTTACAATTATTTTACAGGCCTGTGCTGTTGATATATGTCAAAAATAATTCAAAATGAATTAAAAAATAATTAAAAACTATATTAATTAATATTTTTTTAATTATTATTGACTTATAGTCATATAATAATAATTTAATGACATAAAAATTCTACAAACTAATGATGTTACAATGAATACATATATGATATTTGTAGTTTAAAGTATACGATATCAAACTATACGTGTTAAAAAGGTAAAAAAATAACTATATAAGCTCCATAACATTCATGGGTATGTTATTAATTACTTTTAATGATATGTAATGTGTGTTGTTAAAAAATGAATTCTCTTTTAATTCCACTATAAGCAGTCACATTCACTTTGGGAAATGAAGATGAATTAGTAGATCAGGTTTGATGATTTATTTTCAGGAGTTTCTTTATAAAGCTATTTAGAAATATTTTTTTATGTTTTTTTCAAGATATTGTTGTTTAAGAAAACTGTTTGAGACATGAAAAGTAATAAATTTCATTTCTAATATATTTATATCATTAATATTTTGTCTGTGTAATTTTAACAATGAATTTAATTTTTAACGTAGTAAGATTATATTTTCTTACCAACTTAAAATCTTGGATATTATAACATTTAAATTTTAATGTTTTTCATATTAATGTAGTGTTATTTATAATTAAATATATACATATTTTTTATAAATTTACATATAATAAATCAATTTTACAAATAAATATTTAAACATATTTACATAAAAATGTATTTTTAAATATATAAAGAATATAAAAATAAATATGTATTTATTATTCATTTTATTTAATGTAAAAAAATTATCTAGTTTATTTACCTTATTTTTGACACTTCATTTCATCACATGGATGAAAAGGTGAAAAATAGAAATACATTAGCAAGAGGAGAATAAGGGAAATAAAGAATGCCAATGGATCACAAAGGCCCCTAAAGGCCATTCTCCCAAGTACCCTAAATCACTGTCGTCACCCAGGGTACCTTCGCAATCATCCTGTGTGATCAGACTGAGAAAGATCCTACATGAGACACCTAGGAGAGCCACCTAATAGAAATAGTCTCTTCATCCAGGGTCCTCTATTTTCCTATAAAGAGGACCTTGGGGTCTTCATTTGGACAGATGGAATTTCCCGAAGGCCAACTGTAGCTCTACTTTCCATGGTCCTTTGTTCAACCCCTCCAAAACATTCTCGGTAGATTTCTAAAATCTAAAGAATATGGGATTAAATATGGATAGTGAGATTAAAGTCCTCTTGAGTTTTAAAAATAATCAATACCTATGTGAGGATTTTTCTCACCTTGTGATTAAGGAACACTAGCATGAGGTCAATTTACTTAATAAGGGACCTATGAAAGCCACCTCTAAGAACACCTATAGAGACCCTTGAAGGTTTGATCAAGGTATCTCCCAAGTTTATTTTCCTAGGAGGTTGATCTCCCAAGGTTCCACTAGTTTTCCTAGGCCTATCAATGTGAAGCGCCCCTTTCACGGGCCTCCTTGGTTCGCCCAAACCTCCAACCTACGTGAGGCCCTCATCAAGAATTCTTAAAATCCATCCATGGAAGTCCCTACCCTCATTTTATACCTTATTTTAGAGGGATAAAGTTAAAGCCTCCACTAAAACCTCAAGAATTGAACAGCCATGGCGAGTGGCACACCTGTGAGTTCCCCATTTGGGTGTGTATTCTTATGGTAAGAGGTTTCCTACACTTATCTGAATTGCTGGTCAGGGTCCTTCAGGTACATGTGAGTGTGTATATCTATGGTCATAGGGACCTTTACCCTAGGGATAGGGTTAGATAGTTTCCAGTCTTGGGAACTAGGCTTAGGACCATGTCCTACCCGTATTGTCTCTAAGACTTGGAGCCTCCAGTTCCTTGCATAGAGGGTGGGGATTACACTTTTTTTCCATTCAATATGGAATTAGATCCTCCTCCCGTACTATGAGACCCATTTTGGGAATCCCACCCAGAGTAATCCCCTAGACTTTCTTTTAGGAGGTTTCAATCTTGCTCCTCTCTACCACCTATACACTGGGTTAGAGAGGATATGGGAACCCAATCCCTCTCCCATCTTTCTTGTTACCTTCCCTCCTCATTCTCCATACGCTAGACCCATTCCAGGGTAAAGTGAATAGAGGGAAGTGTTGTACCATCATACTCTTCCACCGTTTTAATGAGGGAAGAGGAGGTGGGCACACTCAATACTCCATTACTTAGGGATTTATCACTATATCCACCTGCAGACAAATGCAGATCATGTGGTATCTAAGATCATCTGTTTCCTCTTGTTTCTCACACCGATCATGCCCCAAATAGGCTTAAAGGTTAGTGGTGATCATGAAATATGAAAAATACATGCCATTAATTGAATGAAGAGAACTCTAATTCATGTTACAATCATGATATATATGACACCCACTTAGGGTCTGTGCTCAATAGGCATCCTCCCCAGGAGTAAGACCAAATCATATTTCCCTTAATTCGAGTATCCTCCTTAAGAGTAATCCCTGAAACAAGCCTCCAAATCACCATGATTTGATATTCCTCATGGTACTTTCTCAATGGGAATAATTTTATGAATAATACCCATCTTATCCTCTCAAAGTGTTATAATCCCCTGTGATACCAACCAAAATACATGGGATTTGATTCCTATTCAAGTGGGATATGTAGGAAGCCTCCATGTGGTCCAAAACCAACATCTGAAATCAACTCTATTCACTCTAGGACATTTTACCATTGGGTTAAATTCAACTTGAGAATCCATATTCTTTTCAAGTTCCTTGGGTTTCTTCATCATAATCCACAAACCAAACATTGACTAGGAATCTTCCAGCTGGATGTCCTTTTCATTTGACATTAAACTATACAGTTATGTGCTTATCACATGACCTTAAAAGTTATGATTTTCTTTATTAAGTGGAACTGAGCTATGTGGGGTATGATTCCTTTTACGAGGATATGTAGGAATCCCATTTATGGGTTTTATCCCAACATCAAAATAACTCATGTCTCCCTAGACAATGATATACTCTAGAGTGCCCCAATGAGTGGATAAGAAACCAACATCATCATAATAATGACCAAAAATCTCTAAGTAGTACATAAGAGGATACCATGAATGAAGAACCTCATATACATAAAAATATCTCCATTGATGAAAAACCTCAGATACATATATATGATTCTAAGATATATACATACTCAAAATTGATTATTAACTCTAGGATGAACCACATAATACTTGGGAATCAATAAAGGATTCATAAAAATTTCTTAAATATCTAAGAGAGTCCCAGAGTAGTTAATAATTTACCCCAAAAGGGTGTGATGAGACTTAACTCTCATATTCTCAAGAAATGTGATTTCTTAATCACCATTGGCCCAAATCCCTAATGATTTATACCTTTTTAAAACAGGCCCCTTTCGATATAGAATGATTGGGTGTTTTCGGTTCCATAAACAAACACATTAGAAACCATTCAGAAATAAAAAATCATCATAGGGTGTGAATTTCAAGGAAAAAATGGTGAACCTAACATGAATCCTTAACTAGGATTATAGTGTCACCTAACTACCAAGACACTTTCAATTGATAAAAGAGGTCTAAAAAAGGTAATCAATAAAATATGTGTTCATTCAAATGAGATGATTCTTGGATAGGGTTTTATTGTTTATGTTTTTTATATATTCTAGGAACTTACTCTTAGAGATCCCTATAATCCAATGGCATCCTTCAAAATTTCACCAACACATTCCATGGCTACTTCTCAAGCCAGGTCTTTGTCCACATGGAGGAATCCATCCTCAACCCAAATTCTTCAACACTAAGTCTCTAACTTGCTAGTATGTGAATACCATCAGAATGGTACGATCCTGACCTTGGAGGCCTCCCGACAAGCCATCCATCTTGTGAATACCCACTGAACATCCAGTAATCAATGACTGATGGTCCTAACCTAGGAATCATCGACCATCATCTTCAACCATTTCGAGAGATTATCCCTAGAACATGACAACTAGTCTCTCCCATACCTTAGGGAGGTGGATCAAGATGCCACATAAGACCTCATATAAAATACACAAGGTTCCTTCTCAAGGGATCATTCTAGAAATGTCTGCTAATAATGTCATGTGGTTGTTAACCCTCAACATGATGGGGGTTTTGTCCTTGGTCATCCGGCCCAGGACCCGGGTATACAAGATGACCCATCGAGAATGAAACTGGAAAACATGGAATATGGAAACACCTCTTCTCCCTCAATAGAATCCCACCAAACCTATTTTTTTTAAAATTGTGAGTGGGTGCACACACTCATCTGCCTTAATTCAGCCAGCCAACAGACCCACCTAGCATCATCCAAGGAATCCCACCTACCAAATATGATGGAAACCTGCAAGTAGGAACATACATTTATCTTCACCCACCAAGCCTTCCCAAAAATTAATCTCAAAGCACTCAAAGAAGCCTACCAACCAGGTTTAGAGGAAATATAAAAGAAGGTACACACACATACCTATATTTATCAAGCCTTCTAGCAGCCCCACCTAACAACACCTGGAGAAGTCATTTAGAAAGTCCCAACAATGAGTAGGGGCAGACCCAACTCTCTGCCCCCATGCATGAGTACTGTTAGTATCCACTATAGGGAAAGGGAGGATAGGAGAAGGCACATACACCTACTCCAAATACTCAATGGGTATATATCCCCATTAAAATTATTGAAGTCACCAAGAATATACCGAAAATGGTGAAAGGGCAGACACAAATCCCTAATTGAATCCTACAAAATTTATAGGATATCATAATGGTGAAGACAATATTGAAAAAGGGATGAACACTTAACTCTTTACCTATAAGTGGGGTGGCTCCCCAGTATATCACCCTAGATTAGATACACACCTATACTCTCATCAAGGAGGGTCATGGAGAAAACTTCTCCATATTACACAGATAACTGAATTTGGAACATACACTCACTCCAACTAGAGACAATTTTCCTTTCCCAATAGCCACTCCAAGGTGGGAACAAACAACTACCTCTGAAAACAAATTATCTTAGTAGGTGGCCCCAATTTCTCATAAGAATAAATCCAAAAATAAACCTCACCAAACATGATCGAAAAATCAAGAGTTGATCTATGATTTGGATCTTCTTAATACTAGAGTTCTTCAAGACATCATATGCTTACCTATGGAAGCTTAAGATCCTACCACCCCACTACTAAATTATGGGAGTATTAGTAGTAATTTTGAAGGTCCTCTTCCTATACTTCACCATGAAGGCCTTATTCATGACCACAATCTGATTGATCTCGAGAACCCATCTCTAGATGAGATCCATGACATCCCTTTCTGAGGCCATAAGATTAAGGATTAAAAAGCTCTTACCCTTAATTGTATCCATCACGGTGGTCCTCCCCATGATGTAATTCACTATGAAGGTTCTCTCTATAGTAGTGTTTCACATTATCAATATAATTCTCTAATTGGAAATGTAGTGATGAGAAATCCCTCCTATCACAAGGAACTTTCAAAAAAAAGTCCAGTAACATCTAATGCCTTGTCATTGGTTGGTGAAATCATTTATTAACTTGAAGACATCCTCAAGAGATGGTCATTGTATGAACCTCCTTTGGGTCACCTACCTTCCAACAAAGAAAAGTAAATCCCAACCAATATCACTACTTATGATAAAGAAGTTGAGAAGAATCCACTCTGGTCAGACCAGATAGAGGAACCTCTGGAAAAAGAAAAAAATACATTCTAAACATGAGGAAACATTTGGATAAAGAAGATATACCATTCATGTTTTGACCTTTTCCACCCCTCAATACAACATTATAGAGGATTTATTAGAAGATTGTGTGCACAATATCTACCTTAATAAATGGAAAACTATTCATCACTAGAAAGAAAAATTATTACCATATGATGAGTATTAAATTCATATCAAGGTAATAAAAGGGTTGAAACACAAAATTAAATTGGAATCTATCCTAGATTCACGACATCCAAAGATCGAAAAATAGTAAGGATCCCTTCAATGCACAAGCCTCAGTGCATTAATGAGATTGCAAAAACTTATCACAGATAACCCATATGGTGTTCATATCAGAGTATGAGGTACACATGGAACATTGAATTTCACTATACTCCATAACCATAAAATTCAACTAAAGGTTGTAACATGAAATGTTTTATCCTTAGACAAACATAAACAAACATAATCTAGTTATGAGCAAAGATATGATCAATAAAACCATACCCCAATTGACTCTCACTGATATCAGGCCATAAGAGAACACACTATTGAAATAAATTTGTGTAAATCATCTAAGAATATTGATAAAGCATCCTTCTTAGAGGATGTCAACCATTAGATAAAAAAATGTTAGAAATAGTGCAATGATATTGAGAAATAGGTTATTTAAGTGTGTTCTGAATCATGAACCCATCCTACATTAAAAAAACTCCATAAGATCAAAAGACCTATTGAGGTAATATCAGCCATGGTAGTTCGGGAGCAACCCCATTCCACATGTATAGTTTCTTTTTTAACTCAGCCCCTAGGTCCAACAAACCAAGCCCGAATAGTTGTGAAAATGGAACGAGAATAGCCCCATCCTCAAGGGTTGGGGGCCTTTTCATCCCCAAACCCCCCTTCTCAGTGGGGATCAACCTTTTAAAATTTAGGGAAAATGTTGGAGAATGGATGCTCCTAATTCTTCCCATCTCGTGATCTGGTTCCATCACTTAAAACCTGTACAACTGAATTATCTTAAGATTCCCTTCGGATTAATTTCCACCAAGTAGTTCCCATAAAATTAGAAAATGAGAGGATACGGCCTCATGTAGGGCATAGAAGAAAATAGTATCTCAAATACATTGATATAATGCCTAAAATTCATTTAGTATCACAAAATTTCACCAATGAAACCCTCACAGATTCCATATAACTCAAAACCAATTCAGTGGAATTAGAATATGAAGTTCTGGTTTATGACGCAGTTCATACCAAAATAGTTGAAGGTGGCGTGAATACCCAATACTAAAGGCTTTCCCTGAATTTAGTCACTCCTTGGAACAATCAACCTTTACCTCTTCAAAAGGTACCCAATTGGGAAAATGGTAAGGGCCAAATTTTACCTCACCACCCTTCTAGAGAAGTTAATTCCCTTTCTCTATAAGAAATATTTTTTTGTAGGAGGATGAGATTAATGAATTAAGGAGACTTAATTCGTAATTACTCTAAGGTACCCTTCCTGCTAGATATGTTCTGCCAAAATATCCTCAACTTTCACTTCCAGCTGGTGCACCTCAACAAAGAGGGTTTTCCACATCAACTAAAGCATATATAGAACATTCACTTAATGTGGGATACCAAACAAAAATATATTTGGATCCCACAATAGGAGATCGAGAATTCCCTCCATTGGGTGTGTAACCAGAGTAGGTCTAGGAACAACCTTATAGGCATTCACTATTGGTTACCCATGGAAGGTACCATTGATATCACCACTAATGGACCTAACAACTATTTTACCTGCTTAGGATCCATATATTGAACATATCTATGCTCTAAATCATCTAGACATTCCTCAAATGTTTATAAACACTATTGAGTCACTAACAGATTGATTGGAATCCATGGAGGATGTACATCTACTAATATATCCTGGAAAGAAGCCTTACCCTGAATGGGTAGATCATACTCCTCCCCTGCCAAAATTTTAGAACACTACATTTCAAGTTTTGAATGGATCGGGAGACCCAGATCAGTATTTGATGCATTTTGTCTCTCGCTGTGATCCCATGATGGGTTCCCCTGAACAATAGGTGGTGTGGAAACTCAGGTTCTTCATTCAATCATTTAAAGGACTAGACTTTGTGTGGTACACAAATTTTCAATCTCAATATATCATTGGATGATAAGACCTCCTTCATAAGTTCTTTTTCCAATTTAGTTCAACACTGCAGAATAGGACAATCTTTGATCTCATGAACTACAAACAATGGAAGAATAAAGCGGTCTCGGATTTCATTTCTTAGTTGAAAGGATTGATGTACTCCTTAAACCTACAAACACCTCAATAAAAGTTGTTTCCCATCTATATGTAAAATATTTTCGATGATTTGTGAACGCCATTAATCCCTGTGAAATACATAGGAGGGTTTCTGGACCTTTCCTCAATTGATCAATAGGTGGAAAAATCTATCACATAGAGAAAAGATAAGGGCCAAGTTATTCCATCAAATAAGGGAAGGATAATATAAAATGTAGAGGAACCATTGTTACACATAAACAGGACCATTTACCCACTCTTACTTTAAATACAAAACCATATTGTACAACCCCACATCCCAAGTGTCAGCAATAATTTCTGTTTCATCAGGATGATCGGAGAGATCAGAGGCAGAAATAGTTTGAGGAGATGAAAAACAAGGTCTATTTTTTTGAAATGACCAAGTCACTGGCTACTTCATCTCAGCATTGGAAAAAAACTTGGTCAAGTTTCCAAATCTGAGGAATCTCATAAAATAAGTAGATTAATATATCCAAAACTATTTCCCATTCCAAAAAATATTGGGAAACCACACAGGATTGTTTTGTTTTCAAATACATCCTTCAAAAGATGGAGGACTCTAGGAAAGTGAAGTAAAAAAATTCACCTGCTCAGGCAGTGTATGTTTCTTCAATCAATCCAAAGGATAAAAATTAATGGTAAGAAGTTAAGAGAAATAATGCATAGTAGTTAATGGATGGTTAATAAAATGATCAACCAGAATCATTTTATTCTCTAAACAAATTTGAAACAACCATTTGTGTCTCCACCACTTTCGTTGTAATACATCCAACTTCACCAACAACTTAGTCCTCCAAAGGACAGTCCTCCAAGAAGTGACATGGATAAAAGATTAAGAATTAGATGTATAAATATAAACCTACACCAAACCCAAAGTTATTTCTAACTTTAGTGTACTTCATGAAAATAGTCCTTAAATAATGGTCACCTCCCCTCCAATGAAAAAATAATATTAAACCCATAAAATGAAGTCTTTATCAGATGAGGAGTTTATTTTCAGTTCCATTAATGTTATTCACTTAATGGATCCCTTCACATGTGATGACTCTAATTATGAACCCAATTCTCCACACTTAATTGGAGAACTGAGGGAAGACTTTTTTAGAACTGAGGGTAAATGGGAAGATGTAGTTGTTCTAGAATTCACTACTTCAACCATGCCCCTTATCAAACCATATATACATAAGAAACACATGGAAGAGCTCTTTGGGAAGCTCAATAGGAACAAGGGGATTTACACACACATGACAGGTTTTACCCTGACACAATCATTATGGAAGATCTACTAGAGAACATTTCATCACCTAATTAGCCTCGACATGTAGTCATACCTGACCAACCTAATCTTCTAGGAGAGGAATAAACTTTGACTCATACTACAAGGTATGGTCTATCTATATCAAGAACATCATCTCCCAAAGAAAATGAGAAATAAAACCCCCATGTTGGGAAGTTCATACCTTTATACTAGACGTATGATGTTTTGAAAAAACTTTACCAAGTACTAGATAAGTTATCAATCCTGGATTCCCTTATTCTATCCAAATATCTCCAGGAAACACTCATAGAAGCCTTTTCGATCCCTCTTGAGTTTGAAGTTGAGGTTGCTACGGCTAAAGTATATCATGTGGTTAATGATCAAACTAAAATTCATAAAATCATATATTTCACAGACCAAGGAAAGGATGTTATTTTATAAATAATTTTCATTCCCTTTTATATATCTAGCAGGGTAAATGACATTGATATCCGATGTGTCTTTATTGAAAATTGGTTAGGAGTTAACCTAATTTGGGTTCGGAAACTTCGTCAACTGGTTATCAATAAATCCAACTTTTCTCCCTCCACTACTATGTCACAAGGTTATGAAAAAGATTGATAAATTAGCTCTTGGAGAGATCACACTCAAAACTCATTTCAGAGATCTTGTGTACAAATCATAATTTTTGGTTTTTCAGAAGGATACAACTTTCAATTCCCTCTTGGGAAGACCCTGGTTGCATCAGAATGCAGTTGTTCCTTCTTCATACCACCAATGCCTCAAATACCATATCAATGATCAAATTAATAAATTTCATGGAGACAAGGCTCCATTAAAATCCTATGAATCTTAATACATTGATGTAGGGTTCTAACACAAGGGAGTAAAATACTCCATGGTTGATGATGTTACTCAGATTAATTCCCCAAACAACCTAGATATGTTCACAGATAATCCTTTCAAGAAGATCATTGTAGAATATGTGTTTCCCATCAATCAATTCAAAGGGGTGAGATCTAAATCAAGCACTCATTTAGAAAACTTTGTAACTTTAGTCATGAAAACTGAACCTGGTATGTGATGAAAGCTTGGATTAAAATGTCTTCATTCCATCCACTAAGCATTAGTAAATCCCTGTTTCATCAGATAGGCTATAAGAAGCTATTACATAAATTGGAAAATATATATGTGCTTATTATTAGTCTCTCATCTTTAATTTGAAGCCCTGAAAAGGCATTACGCCATCGATTTAGCTTGAAATTATTTCTTCTTCTTCTATATGTCCAAATAAAGATTCCTCCCCAAAATCAGAGATTTTTTCTTCATAACCCACCTCCTTAGAGAATAAGAGAGAAGAAAATATGGAGGAAGAAGAATAAGAGGAAGACCTAATGGATTCCCCTCCATCATTTGAGGAAGGCATCTCCATGACATTTTGATGAACTCATAGAAATAAATCTAGGTCTAAAAGAAGATCTGTGACCCACACTTATGAGTGTGACCATGACTTCAAAAGAACAACATGTATATAATCCATTTTGAAGAAACACATTGATGTGTTTTATTGAAACAACATTGATATTCTAGGTCTCGATCTTGAGGTGGTCACCCATCACTTGGGTTTTCTAGAAGACAATCGAGGGTAAAAACAAGCATATGAATGGATACACCCTACTCACGCGACCAAAATTGAGTGTGAAGTGGAAAATATAATCCAGGATGACTTCATCTGAGAGTTGAACTACCTAAAATTCCTATATAATATTTTCCAAGTGAAGAAAAAGAATGGTTATATCAGAGACTTCATCAATTATGAAGATCTCAATCTGCACTGTCCAAAATATGACTTCCCAGTTTTGATCAAAGAGATCCTAATTAATGTGAAAACTGGTTATCAATCCCTCTCATTCATATATGGCTATTCAGGGTACAAAAAAATTCATATGGCTCTAGAAGATGAATAATCGATGGCCTTTAGGTCCCCCTAAGGGGTATTCTACTCTCAGGCAATTCCCTTTGTCTTAAATAATGTCTGTGTTACATACCAATGTGCCATGCATCACATATTCAAGCCCTTATTAGGAAGGTTTGTTGAATTCTACATTGATGATATAGTGGTAAAATCCTGGAAACATTATGACCACTTTGATGACCTAGAAACCATATTAAACAAGCTTTGACAACATATCCTGAAGATGAACCCCTTGAAATATTATTTCAGGGTAACCTCAGGAAAGTTTCTTGGCTTCGTTGTGAATCATCATGACATTGACATTGATCCTAAGAAAATGAGGTATATCATTAACATGACTCCTCCTCATAACTTTAAAGAGTTGGGAGGACTCCAAGGAAACGTGGCCTATATCTGGGACTTCATAAACAACCTTGCAGGAAAGTGTTTTACCTTCACCAAACTGAGGAAGAAGAGGGTCACATATCAATGGAATAGTGATTTCCAAAAATCATTTGATACCCTCAAGAAATACCTATTGATTCCACTGGTACTAATTCCACCTATATAATTAAATCAACACATTATATATGTGACATACTTGGAATGATCATTGGGTTCCTTCCTTTCACAAAAGAATGATCTTGGGAATGAAAACAACATTTATTATCTCCTTCGAACTATGCTCGATGCTGGGACTTGTTATTCAGATATCAATAAGAGCTTCCTGGAATTAATATTTGTGGTTTAGAATCCAAGGAAATATCTATATCACCATGAGGTCTACTTGATTTCTTGGAATAACCCTCTCAAATTTATCCTCAGTTGTCCTATGCTGACAGTATGTCTGACACAGTGGGAATTTATTCTATATCAGTTTGATGTATAGTTCATGCCACACAAATTAGTGAAAGGTTAGGCCTTGGAAGATTTCCTCACTGAGAACCCATCTGAAGAAGAGACATCAATAAATATTGAATGTACATATGAAGAATTATTTTCTATTCAAGATGACCCCCATGGGAAATTTACTTTTATGGTGCATCCAAAAGCTCAACAGGAAAGATAATGGAAGAACTTACACACAAAAAAAGCGGGGTTAGAGATTGTTTTTATCTCACCATAAAAGGAAATTTTGTCGTAATCCTTCCTATTATCAGAAGGTTGCACCAATAATAAGGTAGAATATTAAGACCTCATTCCAGGTTTGTAATTAGCACTTCAAGTATCAGTAAACCACCAGAAGGTGAAAAGATACTTATAGTTGGTAATTAAGTGGATAAATGGGTATTATGCTATCAGAAAAGAGAGGTTAATTCCCCTATGTTATTATTTATGAGGGTTAATGGAAGAATTCCCCTTAGAACAAACATTTAATAACATCCCGTAATCACATATCTCCCAGGCTGATGCATTGGAAAATGCAGCCACAACTATGGTAGATCTGAACCGGGATGAAACAACCATCAGTATTTCCCATCGTCACCTGGTATCACCTTCTTTTCAAGTCATAATGTAGGAGATTAATGAATTCATAACCATGCCTTATCCATATGGTCTTACCATAAGATGGATGAAACCCATCATGGGATACCTTCAATATAGCATGATCCCACCATATAAAGATATTAAAGAGAAAATATGGTGGTGAGCAGTCAACTTCACTCTTTATAATGGCCCAAATCACTATAAGGCCCTCTAAAAGAAAGGCTTTGATGGATTCCTTTTCATATGTATCAATAAGGAAGAGACTATGACTATCATATAATAGGTATATAGAGGAGCCGATGGTGCACACTGGTTAGGATATAGGATTTCTAATCCATTATGAATATTTGGGTATTTCTAGATTTTAATGATGCAGGATTGTATAAAATTTACCAAGAAGTTTTATTCCAGTGAGGTGCATGAAAACTTCATACATAAACCCCCTAAGTTTCTATATTTAACCAAATACTCATGGCTATTTTACATATGAGGAATGGAAGTTGTTGGTCCATATTCTCTAGTTATGGACAAGTAGTTCAAGTACATCCTTATTGATATTGATTTGTACTTCAAATGGGATGAGGAAATGACTCTCAAAGAAGTTGGGTCCAAAAGAATTTTTGGATTCATAAAATCCTAAATAATTACTATATTTGGTGTCCCTATTATAATAATGATGGACAATGGAACCAATTTCTATTATGTGGAGGTGTAAAAGCTATATCAAGAGTATAATATCAAATCAGACCATTCGTCCAGTGATCATGCATTGGATAATAGATAGATAAAGGATTTTAAAAAGACCCTATCGAACATACTATAGAAGATAGTGGACAAAGATAAGAAGACTTGGACTGACAAGATCTTGCATGACTTATGGTATTACTAGACTATGGCTCGTGCTGCCACATGGGCTACCCCATAGTCCTGACCATTGAGGTTTAGTTTCCATCACACCATTTTTCCATTTGTGATTATCTATTAACAAACAAGAAATCCAAGAAATGATTGGATGAATTGGAGTAATTGGATGAAAAAATATTGCATACCTTACATCACTTGGAGGTCTACCAGAATCAGGTAGTATAAGCTTTTAAGAAGATGTTCTGCCTCCATTTATTCCTCCAAGGATAATTGGTACCAGTTCTTAGGACTCTAATGAAACCAAGAAATAATCCCCCAAATCTTGAGCCAAAGTGGGAGGGAACTTCCTCAATACATAAGGTTCAATCTAAAATAGCTTATTCCTTGATCACAATGGATGGATAGATCATTATAACTCTAGCCAATGCAATATTCTTGAATGAATATTTCATGTAATAACATGAAATACTTCCTAGATATAGTACATTAAACTACATATCACTGTATATTTCTGAGCTGCAAGATTCTAAACTCCATATTAGGTCTTTGTTTCATGACCTTAAAAGGCATGCCATAACATTCATGCTGCATGATGTTAAACTATGTGGAATGATCATCCTTATCACATGACAATAAACTTCATGAAATAACATCATAGTCGTATGACTTAAAACTATAGGACACACATTATCCACACTGCACGACATTAAAATTCATGGTTAACTTCCCTCTTATTTGATGTTAAGAAACCCCCAAAATTACTATGATTTGAAAAAATCATCAAGGACTCTTAAATATGGGCTTCCATCTCAGGTATAATCATATCCCTCTAATCGCTCAATGGGTTGAGATTCCCTCTTAGCCAGACATGAAGAAGAAAATCTGGGAATCCCCTGTTCATAATCCTCACTTACATCCTTTCCACTCTATAATATATTTTGGTCCCCATTTTATAGGTATAAGCCTCAACATTTTTACATCCTTTCCACAAGAAGATAAATTGCACAGCCAACATCCTCATCGTTTGATGGTAAACTACATGATATTTCCAATAACTATGTGTGGATTGATTCTCATTTCTAATGTGATATATAGTGACACCTGGATTTCCATCCTTAGGCCCAGCCACGACAAAAATAATATAAGACCTATTTTCCATGTGTACAAACCAGATCTACATGGGGAACTTTTCCACAAAATATAGCTTGGTTTTCATTACAATGAGATATGTGATGACACCTAGACTTCATGTTTTGGGCCCAACTATCAGTCTGGAAAATATTAAAACCCCTTTTCCACACATCAAACCCCATTTGGTGTAGGGAACTATTTTCAAGAACTATGTGTGGAATGATACTTCCTTCAGAAAGATACGTAGTGATAAATATATCTCCAATATCGAGTCCAGAAAAAATTAAAAAACCCCACTAACTATATACAAATTAAACCTAAAAAGGATCATTTACAAGAACTATGTATGGATTGATTCTTGCTTCAATAAGATATGTAGTGACACCCAGATCTCCAATCTTGGGTTCATCAATAATTAAACCAAAAAATCCCCTTTACTCCCTATGTATGAATTCAAGAATAAATAGAGAATCCTTTTTTATAACTATATATTTCTTTATTGTTTCCCTAATCAAGATACATAGTGACGCTCGGGTCCTTTTCCCTGGCATAGCAGAATCATTTCTTCCCATTTATGTCAGTTCATCTTCATACTTACTATAATACATTAAACTTCTTGGGACCTCAAGAAATACATATTTCTTGATTCTCATCTTGATGATATATTTAGAGATTCCTAGATCATACCTCCTGGCCTAGTCATCAAAGAGTCTCAATGCCCCTATCCTTTACCCGTGTTGCCTTTGTGCTATAGAATAAATCTTTTTCCACTCCTTGTTTGTCACACCGAGAATAACTCATGTAGGCTTAGGAATTTGGTAAAGGATTTCCCCACATGAGTAAGGCATATCAATTTACATTGGGGTTACTATGGTCCTTGATACAAGAACTTAAAAGTCACACCATATGTCCTCATCATATGATGATAAACTGCATGATATTCTCAAGAACTATGTGTAGATTGATTCTCATCCCAATGAGATACATAGTGATACCTGAAACTTCAATACCAGACCCAACTGTATCACAATATGGTAAATACCCCACTCTTCCATGTATGAGTCAGATCTACATGAGAATATCCAATATAGGTTCTCACATTATGCAATGGTCCCATATTAAAAAACAATTTCCTCCACATGTGAATTCAATTAGTGTGTGAGATATTCACTTTAGAACTACGTGTGGATTGATTCTTGTTTTAAGAAGATACATAGTTACACATAGGCCTCATATCCTAGTACCATCCATGGGGTAAATAAAAATAACCCCTCCCCTATGTACGAACAAAAATATATGCATGAGCTCTTAATTTGGGTCCCCTCATTAGGAGGACCGCCAAGGAAATGGAGATGTTTCCCTTCTATATATGATTCATATCTATGAATGGGATTCAAAAATAATGTCCAATAGAGATCTAAATGTTTCCTTTATACTTGGTCATATCTCTTTCACACATCATACTCCTAGTCTTGAATATTTTCATATCTTCATAATCTTTCTCAGCTTCTGGTGGAAATTTTCTAATTAATGAGATCTTTTTTCCCTAACTATGCTTTAATACACCTCATGTCCACTTTTCATAAAATATCCCACAAAATAGGTTGGTAATACAAAGGATGACACTATTTGACTATGCAGTATGTGACATTTTTGTCCTTTTATACAATATCCCACAAAACAAGTTTTTCAAATAGTGGTAACTTTACCCCAAGGAGAAACCCCTTCTATACTCATAAGATTTGATAATACTAGAACCCACAATTCAAGGTTAGTGGTCATCCCTCACATATTCATCTCATAAAATTTCTCCTGATCTAAGAACCCCCAAGATAGCGGTTTGTCATTTCCACCTTCATGTATGAAGTTTGTAGGAACGACCTTGAATCGATAGATTACACATCATCTATTGTTTCCATAATATCATGGTCTTAGTCATATGACCTAAAGCTATAGAAACTAGGATTCTTGTTCTTGGGTCATACCTTCATGGATAACCTATTTTTCTCTATTATTGGAAAATTTTGACTTGAAATACCCCGTATGTGTTCAGGTAATTTCCTCCCATAAATCAAACTTTTTCTCTGGGAAGTCTAGATCTCTACAAACTTTCACCAACTTTGTCCAATATAATTTCATAATTCTTGAAGACTCCTTTGTTTGAATGTTCTATAATATGACCCAGTGGGATTTACATAAGTTTCTCACATTTCATATCCTATCAACCAAAGGATTCCACTATTTCTATAAAGTACATGCTCAATTTGACCTTTCATAAAACATACCACAAAATGATTTTTTCCATCAATGGTAACTTCTTCCTTGGGAGAGACCTCCTCTAATTCCATAAGCCTCTTCCCTATACGACTCTTTGAATCAAAAAATCCAAAAATTATAGGTTATAGTTTTCACCTCCCAAACCCAAATATGGTAGAAAATTTTTATACAAATTACCAAGAATGGGAGAATCATCAACCCTTCATTCAAAGATAAAGACTTAAAATTATAGCCCCCTAATGTCCTCACTACACATCTTTAAGCTGCATGGAATAATGTCTTCATCATATGACTTTAAACTGCATAGCACAACATCCTGGTCACAAGGCATTAAATTGTACAAAAACCTCACCTCCATATGATGTTAAACTACATGGTTAATGTCCTAATCATAAGAAATTAAACTGCATGATACCTTCACCTTTTTCAGAAAGGGGCCTTCCCCCTAACATTGACCATCTAAAAAAATGTACCCACCTTCACTTGAACAAAATTCATGTAGGAGTGTTTTCTCATTCAAGGAAAATACTAGTATATATGTTCCCTTTATTCTCACACACCTCCCTTTGAAAAAACCACATATCATGGTATTAATAAATTTGAATCTTAAACTTCGACTATCAATAATAGAATATCAGAATCCATGAGAAATTATTTTCTTGACTATACTATAATATTCCCTAGTTGGATTTACATAAATCACCCACAAATTTCAGGAACTTTTATCCAAGGATACCATTATTTGAATCTGAAACATGTGCCCGAGTTGGCCTTGTATAAAACAATCCACAAAACAGATTAGCCGATAAATGGTAACTTCATCCTTAGGAGAGACCTCCTCTATTATCTAATATCATGTTTTGGATCTAAGAATAAAAAAATCATGGATCAAGATTAACCAATAGATATCTGAATAATTTATGAACATTCATGACCATATCCATGTTTGGGACATTATTTAAAAACTTATGGTCAAATCTGTTTGACCTAAAATAGTAGCCTCATTAGTGAAATTACATGACATTAAACTGACCATATAAAGAGACATAATACTTTTCAGATTGAAAACATGTAAAGGGAACTCTGGATAAAAGTTGACTCTCATCTCACTAGACCTACACTCTTTATGGTTTTGTGAGAATTGATAAATGAAAAAAAAGTACAAAACTATTTATGCAAAAAACCCAAAATGGAAGTCTACGAAAAAGACAAGTCTCACCTGTTAAGTCTCTTTAATAATGATCGTAGAAAAAATTAGGGTGATGACATAAAATAAAGAAAGATTGTAGGGTTATTCATATGACCATAGTAATAGTTTAACTATGCTCACTAGGCCCTATGGATTAGGAAAAAAATCAGAGCATCTCCCCATCCCATTGTTATGGATTATACATATATACTTTTTTGTCATGAAAATTAGTTTCAATATTATGTTATGATCACAGAAGTAAGATAGGTATGAAGGCATATATTATTGGAAATAAAATTATTTTCATTTATGAGACTAAAAAAATTGTAGGAGTATCCATAAGATAATGTCTCTCAATTATACTTTACAAAAGACTGTCAATATAACTCTTCATATGTTGAATGGACACCTGAGCCCCATAAACTTCCAATTGAATCCTATTCAATTGAAAAGATTTAGTCTCTTGGCCTAGCAATGTGCTTCCTTTTTAGCTGTAATGATTTTTTCCCCTTAGTTTAGGCCTTCTTCTAATTATTGGTGGAGTTGTATGAGCACCCCCTGAGAGGCATCCAATTTATACCGAAGGAGAGACACTTGAATGGTTTTCTCATTAACCCATTTCTTAAATTTCACTAGATTTATAGAATAGTTGTCCTCCTATTGGGATAATCTATCCTCAAGATCATCAGAATTAATAAGAAGCTTGACCTTTATGTGGTTTTGTTGAAGTTCATTCTCTCACTCTTGTTTTTGAATGATCTCCTTCAAAATAATTTCAATCATTAAGTAATAAAATATTCCATATCCTATAATACCAAATAGTAATGAAATTAATTTTATTATCAAAGGTTGGCCCTCTAGAGGTGTCTCAATGATTATTTTCCATCTATCCCTTCAATCCCCAAGATGCGTAATGTGGAGAGAATTCTGCAACCTCAAATCCGACTCAAGGCCACTGTCATAGGGAGGAACATACTCTGAGATGAGTTAACTTACTGAAGCACCTTTACCCATTACCTATTGATCAATAACAACTTTTTGTTCGAGTACCGACTTCATTTTCATAGAGTCTTTACCCTCATACCCAACCACAGAAGTTTATGGAACTGAATAATGAAAAAGAATCATTTTTATCCTAAAAAAGATAGTAGGTGAATGAAATTGGGATTGATTAGTTTCTAGTGGAACTCACCCAGTAGTGGTTCAAAAGCTAAGGAAGATTTCACCCTAGCCTCCCCAACTTTAGGAGTTTGAATTGGAACCTCTGGATGAGGGGAACTTTCCTGGGTCTGCTTGGGACTCACCAAATGAGGCTCAGGAAGACTTCCCATTCAAGGGTCACCTGAATTACCCCCATCATCTGTGGGAGTGATATGGAATTCAAAGACTTGTTCATGTATCATCACTATGACATTATCTATGGATATAACTTCACATTCTAATTAGTCATGATCATAGAGTCAGACATAAAGAAATTGGTTGCCTAAGAAATAAAGGCTCTCATACATTAAATTCACTATTAAGTGCCACCAATTCTTCTATAGTAGTAGTAAGATTAATAAGTTCCATTATTTTTTCAATGTTCATTCCAATATTTATCATGGAATATATTGAAACCCCATGACCTATGGTAATCTCACCCATTGAGATGATTGAATTATTTGGCTCAGGACCCGACACAGAACCCTTCAACAATGACTTGAAACCCTGAACAACTTCCTCAGTGACAATCGTAGGGTCAACATAAATCATCTTAGGGTTCTACGATTCATGGTATGAACTCAAAATATCATAAGGAAAAAATTCAGTAATCAACTTGAACACCTTATTATGCACATTTATCATTACCATAATCCTCTCTCTCCACCACCACAGGAATGGTGAAAGGAGCAGATGATGTATCCTCAACCCTTAATTTTTATTCTATCAATGGAGACAACTTGTTAATAGGGATCCATACTTGGTCCATATAACCCTCTTCTGTTCTTAGAGGATCATTTGTAATCCCCTTATTATAAGAGAGGGAAGGAGTTCCTATAACTATAAAAAGGATTAAACACTTGTTCTAGAAAAGACAGAGTTTAACAGTACCATAGTAGCTTACCTCTTCAAAGACAGGTATTAGAGGAAAAAATGTGAGTTCCCCACTATCTCATCCTCCATTTTTCACCACCCTGGGGATAATTCCCCTGATTCGGGAGATGATTCATCGGCCCCAAGTGGGATTCCAGTTGGTCCATATTTTGGTGAAGGAAGCTTAGTCATTTTACCTTTGTCCTACTACTAATCAAAATTATTTTCTTCTTAGAAACAATGCTTCATTCCAAATAAAATAAATTAAGAACAAAGATAAGATGACAAAAGGAGGGCTTACATCCTCAGGATTAATATAATGAAACCATTCCGAAAAATATGAATGGTCAACCCCTTTAGAAAAGAATCATCTCATTATATCCTCCTCCCATATCATAGTATGAATCTAGTTATCAGTTACATAAATGAGAATCTATTGCTATGGGATATAAATCCTCACCTTAGTGGGATTGTCCTAAAAGAGAATATTGGGTGTGGCTTGATCATCTCTTATACCTAGAATCTTCAACCCAACATGAATGAGTGACCATATGATTTCATCATTAGAAGACATGTTTTTCTAGAGTTGCACTGCCTATGGTCATATGAATTTTGAAGTCATCACAACCTGTTGTGAAGATGATTTAAAATCTTTTTATTTCACATACTTAACAACCATCTCCATCATAGATAGAGGATGAGAAAATAGAACTCGAGTATCTTCTTGGCGATGGCGACTATAACTCCTTGGTGAAATATTAGTTGATGTAGCCCTTTTTTTCTAGTTAGTGGACTAAATCTCACATTTAGTTATTTGGATGAACTTGGGAACTTTTTAACTATATCCTCTGAAGATGATGAAGCATCCCTCAGGGGAGAAAAAGCACCTTCTATTAGAGAGGAATCATTTTCCCCACATTTTCTACTCTTAGAATATGGTGTAGCCCCAAATCAAGGAACAACTCTTGTTGACACCCATTGGGGGTATGATTCAATCCAAGCCTCGGTATACCAGAAAGAAAATCCATTGGTCACACCCATTGGAGGTAGGTTGATCAACACTTGATTCAAATTCGTGGATGCAAGCATCCACAGCTATCAGGCTACCATTGGGTGCTTTTCAGCTCAAATTTTTACTGGGGGAGATACATATATTTTTCTAGGCATTTAAATTGGTGTGTAAACCTTTATAGAGCATAGGCCTCACATGTAACTTCTGCATCGATACGAGACACTAGTACAAAGTCCCTTAAGGCCATAATATATGATCTTATCTCATCGCTAGCCTTCCCGTAAACAGTGAATCTCCTAGTAGGTGGTTCCCCATACAAGAAGATCTTAAACTCCCTGAACATTAATAGCCTCAATAGGGTATCACTGGGTTTCAGGGACAAGGGAGGGATACTTGAGACAACCTGAACATATGGTCAGAATGGGCTCCCAAGGGCCTTGACCCCACTCAATACCTTATAGGTTCTAAATTAGGCGTAAACCCGTCTATAAAACACTAAAATGGTTCTGCAATTCTAAATAGAGCCTTACCTACATAAGAATGCCACAGGCTTCAGTGAATGTTTTCCAAGATAGGGATTTATAACCCCACAAACTTATTTTTCGCCAACTTGGACACCATGACAAACATCCCTATCCCTATTCCACCCTTGGAATCCTAGATAGAAAGTAGTTAAGAATTTAGCCACATTTCTAGAAATCCTACGAGACAAGTCTTCATAGGAATGATGGACCAGGGCATATACCCCAATTTTTTGTACTCCCCCATTTGAAAACTTCACCAAAATGTACCAAGAGAGATTATATTCACCATATAGGGACATGTAGTTAGGAATTTTCAAGTGGTTCCTTCCTACTCCAGTTACAGGAAAGTTCTCATCCACAATTTGGGGTGGATGTCCCAAATCATACAGGGATCTTCTTTTATAATTTCATGATCCATTTCCATTATCTCGTTCACTAGAGGTGGCATCCTTCCAGTATCCCCCCACGATGTCCTTAGAGGGATGAATTATTCATACATGTCTACAAGAATTGGAACCCCATAGATCTTATGGACATCCCTCAAATTGATTCTGACCTCTCCATGCATTAGGTGGAAAGAGTTAGTCTACAGGATCCACAGGCTTATCAACTTTGGAATGAATTTAGTATTCATGTATACATAAGTTTTCCCCACCCACATGGACTCATAAATTAAAACATATTTCAGCTCCTTTTTGAACTCCACACAAGTTTGGGGCACCCAATACGCCCACATCCATGTAGTCTTGACACCCCCTATCGAACAGAAGTCCAAATATTTCTTCCAACCCTTTGACTAATTATTCTAGGAATGAAAAAAATAAAGATGAATAATAGTTTGGATTCAATTTAGATGTGTACGACTTCATATCTGAATCACATTGTCTACGATGCATGCCACAAGCTACGGATGATGTCACGACATTAATATATGCACCCGCTCCTGAAATATTGGAAGTACTGAAATATATATAGCCTTGAAACCATGAGAGAAGAGTATAATTATTCAGATCCAGTTTCAATACCTCCCTTAGATAATCATGGACAGAAATCAGTATATAGCTACTCTGAGAGAAATCATGATGGTATTTCTTTAGATAACTCACCAAATCGGGTAGGGTTGTATTGCGAACATCATAGTAATCATGGCCTATAACATTCACCATATCTTCAAGGAACTTTCCTGCTTATTCATATGAAACTTTAGAATCTTGAGCATCCATGTAACCTACAAAAGGTCATCATGTTTTTGGGTTTAGATAAATATTCATTTAAAAAAATTGCAGAAATAGAGAAAATTTGGAAAAGGCATGAACTCATGAAAGCACCCCACGCAAGTTCCCCACACAAGTTCCTCACATAGGAACATCTATCGTGATCCCCATGAAAGTAATTTTCCTATTAATATGAATCTTGTAGATAGATAAATACTGTGTTTTCATGAATGATGCCTACAGTGAAAAATCTTCAGCGTAGGGTCATCACGGGAGACTATCATGGTAAGAACTGAAAGTATGGAGTCATGAGGATCAAACATTGGAATGAGGAACCTATTTATAGATGATGTAAACCTCCCTATGTAGACCACGTATGCACCTCATCTACAAAACATATATCAACATATGTCTCAAGCATACAACCTACATGGAATACCTATGCAGTCCATCCACTATTTTCATCCCTTTTCCATAGGATTAGACTGAACACTGTCATTTTTATTGATTTTGGATAACATGATCCGAAAGAGATACATCACGGGGGCCTAAAGTATAGGAGGCCCAAAGCATCATTAACCACAAAATTGATTCCCTCACTTGGGAAGGAACCCAAGTTAAAAAAAATAGGAAATAATTTGGTTCAAGGGGGCCATGGTCGCCAAGAAATCTGTTACTATGTTCCCCTCCTGCCAAGTGTGAGTGATCTCAGTGTGGGCAACCAAGAGCTGTTTTTACTTCCTGATGATATAATCAATGTTCCAGGGATGATTATCTGCACCTGAGAGTTCATTTTAAAGATTCAAGGAGTCATTATCCACCACCTTCAGGCTAAGGTGTCTTTGCTCGCTTAACTCCAGGCCTGTGGCCATAGCTAGGGCCTTCGCCTACATAACATCGCTGCTTCTATAACATGCTGAGTAAGCAGCTGGTATTGACCCCTCCCTATCCCGAATAACACCTCCGCCATGCATCAATCCACTGAGGAGAGATTCATCCATGTTTAATTTGAGATTGCATGTGGGATGCAGCCAATGGACCCAATGCACCTACCCCTTCCTGCTGACCTGATTGGAAAAAAACATGATTCAAGAGAAAGTGTCTAACTAACTGAGCAACCTTATAGTCGGTGCACATGCTAACCAAGTTCAGTAAAATATTTCTCATGTAAAAATAGTTTTTGGTTGGAGTGCCATTAGCATTTTTATGATGAGCATTGTTCTGAGCCTTCCAAATGGTCCAACATCCTTCCAAAAGGACGAGAGCCCAACATTTCCTATTTGGAACCCGATTGACTGACCCCTAAAACCACGAGATGAAAAAACTATCATGCATGCCTCTATGATTATCCCAACCTGGGAAGACCTTGAACTCCTACCAAACCCATATAGCCCAATCCCTATCGACAAAGAGGTGGCCCACCGTTTCCTATTTGTGAACTCTGCAACAATAGAACTTAGATTCCAAACTCAATCCCATGTGTTGGATCTTTTCATCCACGGAAAAAGTGTTATCCCTCACCCTCCAAAACATGAAGATGAACTTGGAAGGAACCTCTTTACACCGCAGCATCTCCCCCCCATGGGTCACCATTAACTGTGATCGTTCTCACTTGTGAAAAGTCTTTGATTAAGAACTCTCCCGACATGGAACCCATAAAGATGAGTCTGTCTGGATCATCCCTTAGTATGATATTACTGAAAAGAGCTTATTAGTTTCTATCGAGTATAGCCTGGATAAAACCGGGGTGGTCACATGCCTCTCTAAAGGAAAAAAGACGGAGTGGGACAACTCAGAAACCACAATCTTCCAGCCCCCAATCATGCTGCCAGAAGTTAATATCTCATCTCCCCACCATCCATCACGAGAGTGGCATCAAAGACTCAATGTATGGTTGGATAATATTACAAATCTTCAAAGTTCGTGACCTCTATAAGCTCACATCCTGGACATATCTGTCCTTCATGGTATTTTCCCAAAGAGTTCATCCTTAAATGGCCTCCAAGGTGAGTTTTATGTCAAATCCTTGAATGGACGAGGCAAGGCTTCTCAAGTTTATGCCCCCTTCCGATAAAAGTTTTGAAAAATTCTCCCCAAAGGCCCAGTGATGCCTTCCTTCCATCTGCCCATCCCAAATAAATGACACCAAAATCCTCTCCATGTTAATGATGACACTTTTAGGGAACTTCAATGTATAAAGAAGATGCATGGGAATGAACACAAGAACATTTTTCATGAGAGTTATGCAGCCAACAAAATATGAGAATCTATTATTTCAATTGAAGATACACCCCATGATATTTCCAATGATATTATCTAAGTGATGAACATGAAGAGAAGAAGGATTCACCGGCACATTGAGATACTCCATAGGAAAGGACCCTCTTCTCATACTCAAGATGACTTTCAGGTCCCTTTCCCTCTTGCCTAAGATCTTCTAAGAAGTAAAATAATGGATTTTATCTTTATTAACCATCTACCCACTACATTTATAGTAATAATCAAGAATATAATTCATCCCCAGCACTGATCTCTTACTGTCATTAATATAAGAAATTGTGTCGTCCAAAAACATCAAGTACGGGGAGCCCCCAGAAGCATGCCAATTCCTGTATAGGAGGACTTTTCATGTGCGAAGGCCCTAGTTAATAGAGTATATTAGATCATTTTGAGAAAGAATGAAAATAGTGGGGGAGAGGGGATACCCTTTCCTGAGACCTCTACAAGCCTTGAAGAAGCCAAATTTATTGCCCATAAATGAAGTTGAGATCCACACCAAGTTGAAACACTAACACGAGAGATCCCTGGTCTAGTTGGAGAACCCCAAATATTTTAGAAACCTTAAGATAAAACCCCATTCGATCCTGTTATAGGCCTTGATCAAGTCTAATTTTATCACCATATTTCTCCAAAAAAATTGTTATTGATGTAACTGAACATTTCTTACACTACTCCAATCACACCCTGAATTGACCACCCTTTCATAAAACCATGCTTATAGCGACTCGAGCCTTTTACATAAAAAATTTCATGATTTTAAGCATAATTAATCATCAGATTACAATCCAAGGATTGTTAAGTCTAGTGTCTTGGAAGACTAGGTACATATAACATAAAACATGGGGCTAAAAAAAACTTCTTTATTTAATCTCCATAAAGATATTCTAACTTCCTTTGAGCCTTTGCATCTTCATAGGGTACCCTGAGGAACACATGAACAAAGGGATGAGCTAAAAATCCCAGTAAGCGAATGAACATAAGGATACATCTAAAACACATGAATTAGGAGGCATGACATAATGATATCCAAAGCATGAAACTTATAAAATAATTTAATATAAACATGGGATCATATAAACATGGAATCATATAAATGTGGTAGAATCATAAAAAATTTCTTTAGTATGGGTCAAGGCTAACCGCTAATCTCGTTTCCCATTTCGGTACGGGTCAAGGCTAACCGCCAATCCTGTTTCACATTGCATCTCATGAGACTTATCCTTACCCAATGCATTGGAGTGCTATTTGGGAACACCCATATCAACATTTTCATGAATATTATTTCCACATAAATATTCTTACCACATAAATATTATTTCCACATTAGTAATCATACATAATCAATTGTTTATAAACATAAGGTTACCTATGGAGAGAATGGGGTACCACAATCATGACATAAATCATAACCAATGAGTGTATCATGAAAGTGCCCATAAAAGAAAGGGATTAGAACATACATGGAAGTTCATAAGGTAATTTATGCATAAAACATGGTAGGTGGTAACAAATAGAAGTGATATCACATAATAAATGTATTTGAGAGACATTAGCATTAAAACATTTTTGTGTGGTTTTAAGGAAAATACTATAGAGATTTTTGAATAGTAAAGAAGTAATTCTTTTATATCAAACCAGAATTGAACCAATAAGGTTTTCATAATAAAAATAATTAATTTACAAAGACAATGTTATCTTAAAATAGAAGATAGAGTTCACTTGAAATTGGGTAAAAGTTCAGGAAGTTCCTTTAAAACGAGTGTGCTTATTGGGAAGTATCAATGAGAGATTCCATTAAAAGCATGTATATCCCTTAAAGAGAATGAGATATGGATATTGTAACATGATTTTGAAGAATATAAACATAATTTTGAAGTTCTAAAAGAAAATACAACAACATTTTGGTAAAAAGAAAGACAGATCAACCCGAAGGAATAAAGGAAGTTCGGGTAGAATCCATCATGGTTTATTGAAATGGTATCAAGTGTAACTAAGAGGGCTTGATGAGGGAGATAAGAGGTTTATAATAACTTATAAAACATTAGGACAGTATGGGAAAGGTGTATAAACATACCCCATCACTTGGTATTACACAAAAAGGCATAACATATAGAACAATCTTGATTAAGAGTAAAGAGGGGAGGATCCCTTACCTTAAATACGTTGGTGTTCTCCACTTGTTATTAGAGACCTGAATAAACAAATTTAGGCTTATTAATTAATAATTATAGAACCTCTTCTATAATTAATTTATTTATTATAACCCTTTTAGTTCATTCAAAGTATTTTTTATTAGTTATAAGGTTCAATTTCATTGTTCGGGCTCATTTGTTTAATTGGTTTTAAAATATCGGATCACTTATATTCAGGTTTGGATTATATGTAAGATGAAAGTGTTTTTTTTTTCAGAATTGAAGTGATATTATTTTGTTCACATCTAGGAGATTACATGCTTTTAATTTTAATTAGGTTACTTAGAGTGAAGTCTAATTAATATATATATATATAACCTTAGTGATAACCATTTTTGTTAATCGATGGGTTTGATTACAAAGAACATGTTCTGTTTTTATAACATAATACGATTTGTACCAAAGGATTATAGAACCAAAAATAGGATATATTACATATATAATAATCTGGTTAAACTATAACACAAATTGTTTCATGACCATAATTAAAGATAATAATAGAAATTGATAAACCGTTGACCTTGAATGTGCTAAATTAGCTCATCTAAAACGATGCTTTCATTTCTTTCAAATAAAATGGTGGGGAAAGGAGAAAAGATGATGAAATATACCACTACAATGAAGAAATTATAGTAGATGTATGTTACTATATTTATCATACTATTATGGTGAAGGGAGGTGAGGAAAGAAAAAGAAAAGAACTTAAAATAAAAGAAGAAATTGGGAAGAGGAATTTACCTCTTGAGAATTCCTCCTTTGAGAACCTCTTAAGGGGAGAGATTTTGGTATTTTGAGGAGGCTGAGAGCTTTTGGACGTGGGGGATGACCTTGGGGAGATATTTGGGTAGAATAATGGCAAGTAACAAGGCTTGATAGGAGTGGAGAGAAGAGGGAGTGAAGGGGTTTTTTATAGTGGAAGAGAGGAGGGATTTCATAATATTATAATCATTAATTTATTATTTCTTCCCAAGACAAGGAATAGTAAGTATTCCATGAACAAGAATAGTAAATGAGTCATGTGAATTCTAACCATGGGTGGTGACATCATCCATGGTGCTAGGAATAGTCTATTTAGCTTATAATGTATATATACGGTAAATTACCGTATTTTACTATTCATCAAAAAAACAAGTATTTCAGAAAAATCCAAAAATTCACCCTAACCATTTTTCAACATGTAGAATCCAAAAATTAATTCCATTTTTCAAAAATAATTTTCTAAATATTATTATTTTAATATTTATTTAAAATAATAATTTATTATCAAAACTAGTTTTAAAACATTCATGAACTTGTTCTAAAATATAGGTATATCGTACTTCTAACTTGAATATTAATTTTATACCACTATAGGTGAGGTTACTATTCATTAGGGAACATCACTATTCATAAGGGTATGTTACTATTCATTAGGGTAGGTTACTATTCACCAAAAATTAAGTTTTCCTTATTGGACTCAAATTAACTTATTGATTACAACTGTGAATGCCAGATTTTCGAAATTCCAAACACAGAAGTGACATAATTATGTTTAAAGGTCACTTTGCACTTAGTAGTTCATTATGTTGTGTTTTAATGTGATTTTATGACAGTTATGAGAAGGGAGTTTCCATTGAAAACCATTGGGTTGTTATATTCTTCCCCCCTTAAGAAATTTCTCCCTCGAAATTTCGCCCTTGAAATTTCGCCCTCGAAATTTTGTTTTACATTCTAATCCAAAAATAGGTGTGGGTACTTTTCCTTCATTGCTTCCTCCAATTCCCATGTTGCCTCTTCGTACTTATGGTTTCTCCATATTACCTTGACTAGATGAGTAGTCTTGTTGTGTAGAACTTTTTCTCTACGATCCAGGATCTTCACTGGCTACTCCTCGTAAGAGAGATCATCCTCCAACTGTACCATCTCTGAAGACAGTACATGTGAAGGGTCTGGTATGTACTTCCTTAAGAGGGATACATGAAAGACATCATGTACTTTCGACATGGTAGGTGGAAGTGCCAGTCGATAGGCCACTGATCCGAATCGATCAAGGATCTCGAAGGGCCCTATCTACCTGGGACTTAACATACCTTTCTTCACAAACATCATGACCTTATTCCATGGGGATATACATAGAAATACCATGTCTCCAACTTTGAACTCAATGTCTCATCGATTGTTATCTGCATAAATCTTCTATTGACTTTGGGCTGCCTTGATATGCTGCTGAATGGTTTTAACCTTCTCCACCATTTCTCCAACCATTTCAGGTCCTAGCAGCTTACGCTCACTGAATTCATCCCAACATGTCGGTGTTCTGCCCTTTTTCCCATAAAGGGATTCATATGGTGCCATTTGGATGCTTGAGTGGAAACTATTGTTGTAGGATAATTCAACCGGTGGGAGATGTTGGTCCCATCGTCCTTTGAAATCCATTGAACACACTCTCAACATGTATTCCAATGTCTGAATAGTTCTCTTGGATTGGCCATCAATTTGAGGATGATAGGTCGTATTGAAGTTCAGTTCAGTGCTCAGAGCATGCTGGAGACGTTTCCAGAACTTTGAGGTTAATCTCAGATCATGATCGGATACAATAGATAGTGGTACTCCATGCAGCCTTAATACTTCTTTGATGTAAATCCATGCAAGTTTATCCAATGATAATTCCTCTCGAATGGCGATAAAGTGAGCTGTCTTTGTAAGATGATCCACAATGACCCATATAGAATTGTATTCTCTAGATGTATTTGGAAGTCCAGTGAAAAAGTGCATGGTAATGTTCTCCCACTTCCATTCTGGTATGGGTAGTGGTTGCATCATCCCCTTATACTTTTGTCTCTCAGCCTTCACTTACTAACATACGAGGCACTTTGATGTATATTCAGCAATCTCTCTTTTCATACTGTCCCACCAAAAGTTTTCTCGAAGATCTCAATACATCTATGTGCTCCCTAGGTGGATAGAGAAGGTAGAGCTATGTGCATCATTCAATATATCCTTCTTTATCTCTAGATCATATGGTACACATAATCGTGTCCCAAATCTTACAACTCCTTCCTCATCAATTTTGAAATCAGAGGATTTCCAATTTTTAACAGCTTCCACCCTTTTCTGAATTTCCACATCCTTTATTTGAGCATCCTTTATTTTCTCCAAGAGGGATGGTTGAGAAATCATTTGAGAAAGTATTGATGATGTTCCTCCCTTAATGATTCCCATGTCCATCCTTTTCAAATCTAAGAAGATCAGATCCTTTTTAATTCTCATCATTGATAAAGATGCATGATCCTTTCTACTTAGAGAATCTTCCACCTTGTTTGCATTACCGGGATGATAGTGGATTGAGTAGTAATAATCCTTGATGAGATTTATCCATCTTTTCTGGCACATATTATGCTCTTTCTGTGTGAATATATATTTGAGACTCCTGTGGTCAGTATATATCTCACATTTTTCCCATAAAGATAATACCGCCAGATTTTCAATGCAAAGATCACAGCTGCCAACTCCAGATCATGCATGGGATAATTTTTCTCATGGATTTTCAGCTTCCTTGAGGCATAGGATATCACTTTATCATTTTTCATTAGCACACAACCTTAGCCTTTCTTAGAAGCATCACTATACACCCCAAAGAGTTCTCTACTTGAAGGGAGTGTGAGTACCAGAGCAGTGATAAGCCTTTTTTTCAACTCCTTGAAATAGTATTCACATTCCTGTGTCCAGACGGACTTTACTCCCTTCCGTGTCAGCTTGTTCATTGGGTTTGACAATCGTGAAAAGTTCTCCATGAATCGTCGATAATACCCAGCTATACCTAAAAGGTTGCGGATCTCCATTACAGAAGTTGGCCTCGACCACTATTCAATTGCCTTCATCTTGGAAGGGTCCACAAATATCCCTTTCCTAGTGATAACATGCCCCAAAAATGATACTTCCTCCATCCATAACTCACATTTACTATAATTTGCATACAACTTCTCCCTTCTCAAAGTCTAAAAAAGTTTCCAAATGCTCCTCATGTTCCTCATTGCTCTTGTATTATATCATAATATCATCAATAAAGACCACCACACATTTGTCGAGGTGATCTCTAAATACTTTATTCATTAAATCCATGAAAATTGTTGGAGAATTAGTGAGTACGAAGGGCATCACTATGAACTCATAGTATCCATACCTCTTTTTAAAGGCAGTATTGGGAATATCTTCCTTCCTCACCTTTAGTTGGTGATATCCTGACCGAAGGTCCACCTTAGAGAAATAACTGGCCCCATGAAGCTGATCGAACAAGTCATCTATCCATGGAGGGGGATACATGTTCTTTATAGTGATTTTATTGAGCTCACGATAATCAATCAAGTGGTTCATTGATCCATCCTTCTTGACGAAGAGTACGGGATCACCCCATGGTGAAGCACTCGAGCTTATAAAACCCTTCTCCATATTCTCTTGTAACTACTTCTTTCTCTCTTCTAGCTCTATGATGGACATCTTGTAAGGTGTCTTTGAGATTGGCAGAGATCCAGGGATAAGTTTAATTGAGAACTCAACCTCTCAGTCAGGAGGAAGACTAGGAAACTCTTTGAGTAATACATCAGTGCAATCCCTCATGATGGGAATGTCTTCAAGAATGATTCAATCCTTTGTCCCAATCATTTGAGATAGATATTCTTTCTCACAAGGAATTAGTATCCAAAATTGAGACGAAGATTCTAAAGGAGACTCATCTTCCTCCTTACACTTGTAAAGAATCGGAGGATGCTTCGGAATGTGCAAAGTGATCTCCCTTTCCCGAAAAATGATGTTGTCTTTGTACAAAGATAGCCAATCCATGACTAAGATAGCGTCAAACTATACTAAAGGAGGTGTGACAAGATTTGCTGGGAGGTTCAGTCCACAGACATTAACTGAGGAGGAGTTATAAACCAAGGATGCAATAATTTACCCATTCACTATTCTCGCAGATATCTTTTCCTCCAAATTTTATGGTGATGTTTAAATAGTTATACTAAACTTTCAAGATATAAAATAATGCGTAGAACTAGAATCAAATAGTACGTTCACTATTCTTGAATGAATAACAAGCGTACCTATCACCACATTGTTTTCCGGCTCCAACACTATAGTAGTGATAGCATAATACCTTCCTTGTTTCCTTGGAGGTTGTTGCTGATTGCCTCCCAAAACCCTCGACTTAAGAAAATTGTTCTCGTAATGCCCAAGATCCTTGAAGTTATAACACTGCACCACAGGATGAGTGTTGATCTGAACCTTCCTTTCTTCTCCAACATTAGCGGGATTTTTCATATCCCTTCGGCAGTTCTTGGCCAGATGACCAAACTTTCAGTATTTGAATTAATTCTTGGTTCTCTTGAGACAGTCACCAAGATGCTTCTTCCCACAATTTTTGAAAAGGGGAAAGTGAGTCTTCTTTCCATCATGCGATTTTTTTGATGAACCACCCATGTTGTTCTCCATTTTCCGCTTATTTTCCCTAGGCCCCTGAGACAACTGAGAGTCTCCAATCTCCATTTCAACCTTGAGGGCACAACAGACTATCTCCTCATAGCTGTCGAAGTCTCGAATCACCAAAACTTTTTGTAGACTCGACTTTAGTCTGCTAAAGAAGTGATCCACCTTGCTTTCAGTGTTCATGACAAATCTAGAGGCATACCTTGCAAGCCTTGTAAAGTTCGCTTCATATGCCCCATTGGACTCATGTTCCTTCTACTTGAGTCTAAGGAACTCTCTTTCCATCTTGAGATGGAGGGTTTGAGGAAAATATTTTTTGAAAAACATCCTCTTGAATTCCTCCCATTCTATGGAATCAATTTCCTCTTGGGACTTTTTATTCTTGATCAGTGTCCACCACTGATTAGCTTCCCCATCAAGATGATAGACTGCCAGTACAAATTTCTCTTCTTCTACGCACTGGAGGACTGAGAAAATCTTTTCAATGGAGATAATCAATTATTCTTCAAGGAGGGGATCAGAAGACCCGCTAAACATGGGAGGCCTTTTACACATGAAGCATTATACAACAACTTGCTCTTTCCTTGGAGGAGGGGGACGTTCCACCTAATTCAAGTTATTATTCATAACTCGAGCTAGCTGAGAAAGTACTACCATAAAGTTTTGAGCACCTGCTTCTGTCACATTAGGCATTTCATTAGGGAAATCATCACATTTCCTATCACATTGGTTATTGGAACGTGTTCTTCTATTTCCATCCATTAACTACGAAAAAGTTTCCATCCATTAACTACGAAAAAGAACATGTAATTAGAGGTCTTGAATACTTAGCTATTGAGCATAAAAAGAAACTTTGAACATAAAAGTATGAACTTATAAAGAAGAAGTATATACTGACTTGTGATTCCTTAGGTTTATATATAGGTTATCATCGATATATTTCTTAAATTATATTCTTATGGGATTTGTTTTGTCCCTTAATAATAGTTTTTACTAAGCTTGTGAATCTACTGAAGCATATCCCCTGGGAGTGTCGTAACCAAGAGTGCATCTAGGCCCATTGTCACACACCAGTTCCTGTTCGAGGCTATCTTATAGAGGTGTTTTCAGGTTTTACCCCTAGATACATCTGTGCCAGAGCCACCTCTACCTGCTTGTATCTAGACAGGGATATATTTTCTTGATAAACCACTTACTCTATACTCCTCAAAATTTAGGACTGTTTTCTTATACTCAGTCTCATCCTTAAGGTTCTCACTAAGGTTATATATTCCTAATCTTCAAAAATAACTAGACCATCCTCTGATACCAACTATAGAGACCCGAGTCTTTTACATAAAACATTTCATGATTTTAAGCAAAATTAATCATCAGAGTACAAGCCAAGGATAGTTAAGTCTAGTGACTTGGAAGACTAGGTACATATAACATAAAACATGGGGATAAAATAAACTTCTTTATTTAATATCAACAAAGAGGTTCTAACATCATTTGAGCCCTTACATCTGCCTAGGGTTCCCAGGGGAACACATGAACAAAGGGATGATTTAAAAATCCCAGTAAGGGAATGAACATAAGGATACATCTCAAGCACATGAGTTAGAAGGCATGACATAATGATATCCAAAGAATGAAACTTATAAAATCATTTAATATAAGCATGGGATCATATAAACACGGAATCATATAAATGTGGAAGAATCATAAAACATTTATTTAGTATGGGTTAAGGTTAACCACGAATCCCGTTTCCCATTTCAGTACGGGTCAAGGCTAACCTCCAATCCCGTTTCACATCGCATCTCATGAGACTTATCCTTACCCAATTCATTGGAGCACTATCTGGGCACACCCATCTCAAAATTTTCATGAATATTCTTTCAACATAAATATTCTTACCACATAAATCTTCTTTCCACATGAGTAATCGTACATAATCAATTGTTCATAAACATAAGGTTACATATGGAGAGAATTGGGTACCACAATCATGACATAAAGCATAACCAATGAGTGTATCATGAAAGTGTCCATGAAAGAAAGGGATTAGAACATACATGGAAGTTAATAAGGTAATTTAGGCATAAAACATGGAAGGTGGTAACAAATATAAGTGACATCACATAATAAATGTATTTGAGAGACATTAGCATTAAAACATTTTTGTGTGGTTTTAAGGAAAATACTATAGAGCTTTTAGAATAGTAAAGAAGACATTATTTTATATCAAACCCGAATTGAACCAAGAAGGTTTTCATAATAAAAATAATGAATTTACAAAGACAATGGTATCTTAAAACAGAATATATAGTGCACTTGAAATTGGGTAAGAGTTTGGGAAGTTCCTTTAAAAAGAGTGTGCTTATTGGGAAGTATCGAAGAGAGATTCAATTAAAAGCATGTATCTCCCCGAAATATAATGAGAGATGGATCTTGGAACATGAGTTTGGAGTATATAAACATAATTTTTAAGTTCTAAAAGAAAATACAACAACATTTTGGTAAAAAGAAAGATATATAAACCCAAAGGAATAAAGGAAGTTTGGGTAGAATCCATCATGGCTTATTGGCACGGGATCAGGTGTAACTAAGAGGGATTGATCAAAGAGATAAGGGGTTTCTAATCACTTATAAAACATTAGGGCAGTATGGGGAAGGTGTATAAATGTACCCCATCACTTGGTATTACACAAAAAGTCATATCATAGAGAACAATCTTGATTAAGAGTAAAGAGGGGAGGATCCCTTACCTTAAATCCGTTGGTGTTCTCCACTTGTTATTAGAGACCTGAATAAAAATTTTTAGGCTTATTAATTAATAAGTCCAGAACCTATTTTATAATTAATTTATTTATTATAACCCTTTTTAGTTAATTCAATGAATTTTTGATTAGTTATAAGGTTCAATTTCATTGTTCGGGCTCGTTTGTTTAATTGGCTTTAAAAGATCGGTTCACTTATATTCAAGTTTGGATTATATGTATGGTGAAAGTGTTTTTTTACAGAATTGAAGAGATATTGTTTAGTGAACATCCAGGATATTACATGGTTTTAATTTTAATTAGGTTACTTAGATTGAATTCTAATTAATATATATATAACCATAGTGGTAACCGTTTTTGTTAATCAATGGGTTTGATTACAAAGAACATGTTTTGTTTTTATAACATAATACAATTTGTACCAAAAGATTACAGAACCAAAAATAGGATATATTACATATATAATAATCTGTTTCAACCATAACACAAATGGTTTCATGACCAGAATTAAAGATTATAATAGAAATTGATAAACTATTGTTCTTGAATGTGATAAATTAGCACATCTCAAACGATGCTTTCATTTCTTTCAAATAAAAGGGTGGGGAAAGGAGAAACGATGATGAAATACACCACTAAAATGAGGAAATTATAGTACATGTATGTTACTAGATTTATAATACTATTATGGTGAAGGGAGGTGAGGAAAGAAAAATAAAAGAACTTAAAAGAAAAGAAGAAATTTGGAAGAGGAATTTACCTCTTGAGACTTCCTCCTTTGAGAACCTCTTAAGAGGAGAGGTTTTGGTATTTTAAGGAGGATTAGAGCTTTTAGACGTGGGGGAGGAAATTGTGGAGAGATTTGGGCAGTATAATAGCAAGGAAAAAGGATTTAGAGGAGTGGAGAGAAGAGGGAGTGAAGGGGGGTTTTTTATAGTGGTGGAGAAGAGGGATTTCATAATATTATAATCATTAATTTATTATTTCTTCCCAAGACAAGGAATAGTAAGTATTACATGACCAAGAACAGTAAATGAGTCATGTGAATTCGAACCATGGGTGGTGACATCATCCATGATTCTAGGAATAGTCTATTTAGCTTATAATGTATATATACAGTAAATTACCGTATTTTACTATTCATAAAAAAAATCGAGTATTTCAGAAAAATCTTAAAAATTCAACTTAACCATTTTTTGACGTGTAGAATCCAAAAATTAAGTCCATTTTTCAAAAATAATTTTCTAAATATGATTTTTTAATATTTAATTAAAATAATAATTTATTATCAAAACCAGTTTTAAAACATTCATTAACTTATTCTAAAATATAGGTATATCATACTTCCAACTTGAATATTATTTTTATACCACCATCGGTGAAGTTAATATTCATTAGGGAATATAACTATTCATAAGGGTATGTTACTATTCGTTAGGGTAGGTTACTATTCACCAAAAATTAAGTTTTCCTTATCGGACTCCAATTAACTTACTGATTACAACTGCGAATGCTAGATTTTAGAAATTCCAAACACAGAAGTGACAAAATTATGTTTAAAGGTCACTTAGAACTTAGTAGTTCATTATGTTGTGTTTTCATGTGATTTTATGACATACTTATGAGAAGGGAATTTCATTGAAAAACATTGGGTCATTACAATGCTACTCCAAATCCATCTAGGTATTCAAAGGAGGATCCATCCTTCTATTGATAATACATGCCAGAACCTTGTATAGAAAGTTTCAAAAACTTATAAGACAATACTACTCAATAGTTTGGGGATTACCTACCTTCGAAAACAATACCAACTTAGTTGCACAAGAAATACGTGGTAGATTCCACCCTTGGAAGTAGTCTTTCACTGATATCAAAGGTCCCCTTTGACGATGTCCCATGTTTCCCTATAAAAATATCCTAGAATGACATTAGTCCCTGGTGCAGTATTCATGTTTAAAGTCTATACCACTTCTTGCACTTCATCTTTATCTAGATTCCTTCTAAAACATTCATCAATATCATCCGACACACATCCTAGAATGTATTCTGACACATTAGCATCCCCACTCAGATACCCTTCATCCATGTTTGGATTGGGGCCTTCCAAGATTTCATTAATACTACAGTTGGACAATTATCCCACTTCTTCATGACCATTGGTAAAGGTTCCACCCCCTAATGATGTTAGGCCTTTGACAGCAATGTCTTTCTCTAATGTAGGCATGCAAGAAACCTGTATTTCTATCCCCCTCACAAAGCCATCAGATTTTGGCTCTCTATCTATCCACAAACGTTCCTACCTCATAAGAATATATGTGAGGTGTTCCTTCTTTATCCATAGCTCGTTGAACATACTTTCATCCCATTCCTATTCCATACAAGCCTCGATGTGTTCTACCTCCCTATTGACTTTGAATAAATCTTGATCTCGTCCTTTGATGGCCTTCCTCTATCTGCATAATAATTATTTAAGACACCATAGCTTTATGTATATCATTATCCATGGGTTCCCCATGTGTGGTAGAGACCATGCTTCCATTACATGATCATTGAAAGTAGGTTCCTCCACCCACATTGTAACGACCCAAACTTTCATTAATGTAAATCCATCTTGATCTAATTAAATGTCTATTTATGTAAAATGTTTATATAAAATGAAAACTTCTTTGATTTTATGTTTTTGTATTTTAAAATAATGTTAAGAATTATGATCGTTGCTAATATAGCCATTGAACAGTGATCACAAGATTAGTATAAATATAGGGCTTTAACAAATCCAAATTACTTAGAAAAATGAAGAAATGGCCTCATCCATTAGATGTACCCCATACGAAGCTGACTTTTCAGATCTCAGAAAGTAGGTGGCTTCATTGGGCTTCGCTCTTGACCAAGCCCAATCCGAGCTTGAATACGTTAAGCTCAAGCAGAACCGCCTATGAGATAAGTGGAAGTTGATAGAGAATATCACCCGAGAAATGTTATCGGAGCCACCCCAAGAGTCGGTCACCATTTCATACCTTACCCTTCAGTATTATGCGGGTGTTATAATGGGTTATGTAACAAGAAATTAGCACTATTAATAAGTGCATTTTTTGTATATAATAATGAATATAAATTAATTTTATTATTGTTACTTTGTAAATAGTTTTTAAAGAACAGGTAGTATTTTTAGTTAATGTTCGACTAAGAAATTAATTTTGATGAATTAATGGATTTTTGAGTTAAATAATATTTTAATAAAATATTATTATTATTAAATTAATTTTTATTAAATATAAATTATCGTATAATTTTATGAATGCAATTGTAACTTTTATTAAGGTTTGAAATCCATTTTTTTCAAAACCCATGAATTATCGATAAATGCAGGTTTTTATTTTAAAGGTGAAAATTAACATATTTATAAAATTATTTAGATAAAATGAATTTTATTTCTTGACTCAAGACATTGAAATTATCCAAAGGTAATTTTTTCATAATTTTCCGAGACAGTCAAATTTTTGGGTAAAAATTAAATATCGTTTAAATATATACTGTGTTTTATGACATCATAATGACCCAATAGTGATGTAATAAAATACTATAAACTTTATTTTCGGACAATATATGTTTTACCATTCAAATAATGTGATTTTGGGTTTGTTTGATTTATTTTACAAAGCTTTAGTGGACCCTCCAATAGTTATTAAACATTTTGTCTTTCTAAATTGTTTTCCTTGGGAGGGTGACTCACCTCCACATAAGAAACCCCATTATTTTAATAAGTTTGGAATTTTGACTTATAAAATATTTTTTCCACATCCCTTTTCCAAAAAACATGGGCAAATACCATGGTCTGGTTTCTGGTTTGGATTAGTTTAATGTGAGGTGTCCAAAACCTAAATAATAATGAATTCCCTTAACTTTCCTATATAAACCCACACAAGATACCACTTCCTCCTCACTCAAAGCCTTTTGAGTTCTTCCAAACTCTACCCTCATTTATCTATAATCCTCCCAAGGTGACCCAAGCTCCCAATAAGCCTCTCTCAAGCCTCTGTTAATCATTTGGAAGCACGCTTCCAAGTAAGGGTTTTTTTTTCTTCCTTTCTCATTTTTTTTCCAATATTCTTTAAATTGTTATGATCTTTTAATTTCAAGTATAAATGTTGGGGTATGGGTTCTCACCTCCCCCATGCTTCCATATTTATGTTTGGATGATAGGATACCCCTTTTTATCTCATTAAATTCCTCCCATGTACACCCGTTACTATGCCGAAATTCCTAAAGGAATTTCTCTATCGTCATTTACATTCAAGCAATTATTTTGTATCATGAACCTAAATTCCATTAAATTTGTTGGGAAATGTATCTATTTTTCCAAATTACTTTCCATTTCATTTAAATGTGATTAGACACCCCTTTATCTCTCATCAACCATTTTTATTAGTTAATATGTCATGCCGTTATACTACCGAAATTGCACCGCGCTCTTCCAAGCCAAAGTCATTGTGTAGTGAATACCATGCCCATTTCTCTATCAAGGGTATTCAACTATATTTAAATTTAATTATTGTTTAAAGAGTTTCATGTATGTATTCCACATTCATTTATCATGTAATAAAATATTATGTTGAATGATTCAATGTTTTATGATCCATGTGACACACTTATGCATGAAATGAAAGGTTTAAGAAGGGTGTGCCCAGATAGTGCTCCAATGAATTGGGTAAAGTATAGTATCATGATATGTCATGTGCAATGGGTTTTGACTCATGATAATTCAAGTTCAATTTGGTTTTACTCGTGCTTCACATGCAATGAGGGTTTACTCATGCTCCATGTGCAATGAGCCTTAGCTCATGCTAATTCCATGTTAAGTGTTGTTGCTACATTTCCATGTTATGATTATCATTATTTATCATGAATTTATGTTTATGCTTCTCTTGTTCTCTATTGATATTCCTATTATCTAAAATGTATTGTATTCCTCATGTTATTCCATGATTATTCCCTTATTGGGCTTTATAGCTAACCCTTTTTTTGTATGTCCTCAGGTTATCCCATGATATGCTAGGTACGAGGGAATGTAGTGGTCGTGTAAAGGAAGTTTTCAATAAAGATGTTTTATTTCATGTTTTAAGTTGTTATGTAATGATCCTAATCCCCAAATACACTAGCCCTCTTGATCTTTTACGTTGTATCAAGCGAATTTTACGTAATAAATTATTTTTAAATGTGTAATAAAGAGCAGGGTTGTCATAGTTGGTATCAAAGGATTGGTTTAGTTATTTTTGGGATTAGGATTAGAAAACCCTAGTAAATCCTTAGAGACAAGACTGAGTATAATAAAAACATCCCTAAGTTTTGGTGAGTATTGAGTAAATGGTTTATCAATAAAATACATCCCTGTCTGGATATGAGTAGGTAGAGGTGGCTCTGGCACAAATGTATCTAAGGGGTAAAACCCGAAAACACCGCTTTGAGATTGACTCGAATGGGAACTGGTGCACAACAAAGAGCCTTTATGCACTCTTGATTACAACATTCCTAGAGGATATGCTTTGGTAAATTTACGAGCTTAGTATGAACCATTATTAAGGGACAAAAAAATACCCTAAGAATATATGTTAGAAAGTAGATGATGGATAACATAGACTGAAGGAAATAGATTCATATGTTAAGGAAATAAAAGTTATTTATAAGTCATCAATTTTTCCTTGTATTACCCTTTATGTGTTATCCCTAACTTTCCTTTTATTCCATCTAATGGCAGGTAATAGGAGGAATCGGGCTAACAACTGATGTGAAGATCAATGTGATAACTGTACTAATGAGATGCCCAATCCAATGAGAGAAAGAATCATGATCTTTTTCATGCTTCTCTCTCAACTAACTCAATCTTTGAATAGAAACATGGGTCAAGAGGAATGTTCAAACCCCCCTAAGAAAGAACAAGTTGCTATAAAGAGCTTCATGAGACAAAAACCTCCTACTTTTAATGGATCATATGATCCCTCAATCGCCGAACAATGGATCAACTCCATTGAAAATATCTTCTCCATATTTCAATGTTCTGAACAAGAGAAGGTTCTCCTGGTTGCTTATCATAAGGAGGGTGAAGCTGATCAGTGGTGGATGTTGATCAAAAAATGAAGCCTGAGGAGGATATTGAGGCATTGGAATGGAAGGATTTCTGGAAGAATTTTTTCGATAAATATTTTCTGTGCACCCTCCGAATTAAGATGGAAAGGGACTTCCTTGACCTAAAGCAAGAAAGACGATGAATCTGTTGGAGCGTATGAGGCAAACTTAACAAGGATTTCGCGATATGCCTCGAGATTTGTTGTGACCACCGAATTCAAGGTTGACCGCTTCTTTGGTGGTCTAAAACCTATCCTACGAAAAGCGTTGGTGATCCGTGACTTCAACAACTATGAAGAAATTTTATGATGTGCCCTCAAGGTTGAAATGGAGATCAGAGAATCTCAGGGGTATCATGGGGATAAGAAGCATAAGGTGGACTTCAATGTTGGAGGTCCAATGAATAAATCCAACAGTGCTAAGAAGATCCAGCACCCCACTTTCCAAAGGAGCAGAAAGAAGTACCCTGGAAATTGCCTGAAGAGTATGAGGAAATGATTTAGGTGTGTAAGAGAAGGGAACCTAGCTATTAAATACTGGAAATAAAGACCTGTAGTTGCGACAGAGAAGAGGAATGCTCTGTTCGAACCTTAACACGTGGTTCATTTCTACAACTTCAAAGAACCAGGGAATCTAGCAAATCAGTGCTCTAATCCAAGGGTTTTTGGAGGCAACCAACAACCTCCAAGGCAGCAAGGATGAGCTTTTTCCATTACTACTACCGAAGGAAACCCCGACAATGAAGTGGTGATAGGTACGCTAGTTATTCATTCAAGAATAGCGAACATAATTTTTCATTCAGGTTCTACGCATTCTTTTATATCTATAAAGTTTAGTAGAACAATCCCATCACCACCAAAAATCATGGGAGTGAAGATATCGGTGAGTACGAAAAATGGGGAAATAATTTCATCCCATGAATATAAATCCTCCCCTATCATAATACTTGGATTGAACTTCCCAGTGAACCTCGTCATAGTCCCTCTAGTGTAATTTGATACAATTCTTGGCATGGATTGGCTTTCCTTATATAGAGCCAACATAAATTTCCATGAGAGGGAAATCACTCTCCATGTGGAGAATCAGCCAATGATTCTTTACAAGTGCAAGGAGGAAGATGAACCTTCTTTTTCTCCATCATCTCAAGCATGGATATTACTGCCCTATGAGCATGCATATCTGGCTTAAATGATTGATTCTAAGGAGACAACCATCCTAGAAGGCATGCCTATTGTGAGGGAATTCGCTAATGTGTTTCTTGAGGAATTTCCTGGTCTTCCTCCTAGAAGAGATGTTGAATTCTCAATTGACATTATATCTGGGGAGTTGCCAATATCCAAGAATCCATATAGAATGGATGTTGTGGAGCTTGAGGAGCTGAAGAAATAACTACAAGAGAATCTGGATAAAGGGATTATATGCCCAAGTGATTCACCATGGGGTGCATCAGTCCTCTTCATCAAGAAGAAGGATGAGTCAATGCGCCTTTGCATCGATTATCATGAGCTTAACAAAATCACGATAAAGAACTAGTATCATCTCCCATGAATTGATGACTTGTTTGATCAACTGCGTAGATCAAAATACTTCTCCAAGGTGGATTTGCGGTTAAAATATTATCAAGTAAGGGTGAAGAAGGAAGATATCCCCAAGGATTATTTTCGTACAAGATATGGGCACTATGAATTCATAGTAATGCCTTTATGACTCACTAATTCTCTATAAATATTCACAGACTTGATGAATAGAGTCTTTAGAGATTACCTCAAAAAAAATTTGTTATTCTTTATAGATGATATTCTGATTTACTCCAAAACCAAATAGGATCATGAGGAGTATCTAAGAACTGTACTAGAGACCTTGCATAAGGATAATATCTATGCAAAGTACAACAAGTGTTAGTTATGGTTAAAGGAGGTCACATTCTTGGGGAATATCATCGAAAGTAATGGAACATCTATGGATCCATCCAAAACAAATGCAATTGAGGGATGGCCGAGGCCAACATCCGTAACGGATATCCGTAGGTACTTGGGGTTAGCTGGATATTATCGATGATTTGTGAGAAATTTCTCACAATTGTACAACCCTCTTACCAAGCTAACTCAAAATGGAGTAATGTTTTCTTGGAGTGAAGAATGCGAAGAAAGCTTCAAGAAGTTGAAAAGAAGACTTATCACTGCACCCATGCTCACTTTACCCACAAGTGGAGAAATTTTTGGGGTATTCAGTGATGCTTCAAAGAAGTGCCTGGGATGTGTGTTGATGAAAAATGACAAAGTCATTGCCTATGCTTCAAGGAAATTGAATGTTCTTGAATATAACTATCAAACACATGACCACAAGTTGGATGTAGTGATCTTCACATTGAAAATTTGGCGGCATTATCTATTTGGGGAGAAGTGTAAAATATATACGGACCACAAAAGACTCAAGTGTATATTCACACAGAAAGAGTTGAACATACGCCAACAAAGATGGTTAGATATGATCAAAGACTATGACTGCTCAATCCATTACCACCCTAGGAAAGTGAAAAAGGTGGCAGATTCCCTAAGTAGAAAGGAACCAGCGATTCTATCATTGATGAGAATTGAAAAGGATCCAATCTTCTTAGATTTGATAAAGATGAACATGGGAATAATAAAGAAGGGAACATCATCAATCCTTTCACAAATGATTGCTCAACCGTTACTTTCGAAAAGGTTAAAGGATGCTCAAAAGGATGATGTGGGAATTCAGAAAAAAGTGGAAGCTATCGGAAAAGGGAAATCCTTGATGTTTAATGTTAATGAAGAAGGAATTGTGAGATTTGGGAAAAGACTATGTGTTCCATCAAGTCTGGTGCTGATGAAGGAACTTTTGGATGCTGCACATAGTTCAAATTTCTCTATTTACCCAGGAAACACACAGATGTATTGAGATATTCGAGGGCATTATTGGTGGGATACTATGAAGAAGGAGATCAAGAAATATACATCAAAGTTCCTAGTGTGTCAGAAAGTGAAGTCAGAGATGCAGAAGTCTAAGGGGATGATGAAACTATTGCCCATACCATAATGAAAATGAGAGAAAATCACCATGGAATTTGTCACTAGACTTCCGAAGACATCCAAAGGCAACAATGAAATCTGGGTTGTTGTGGATAATCTTACAAAGGATGCACACTTCATTGATATTCGGGAGGATTTCTCATTGGGTCAACTGGAACATATATATATCAGGGAAGTGGTAAGGATGCATGGAGTACCACTATCTATTATGTCCAATCAAGATCCAAGATTCACCTCTATGTTTTGGAAGAGTCTTCAATATGCTCTAAATACTGAACTGAACTTCAGTATAGCCTATCATCCTAAAACTGATGGCCAATCTGATCAAACTATCCACACACTTGAAAACATGTTGAGAGAATTCTCAATGGACTCTAAAGGAGGATGGGATCAACATCTTCCTCTGGTTGAGTTCTCTTATAATAATTGTTTCCACTCGAGCATCCAAATGGCACCATATGAAGTCCTTTATGGGAAAAGGCGTATAACACCAGCATGTTGGGATGAGGTCAGTGAGTGTAAGATGCTTGGACCAGAAATGGTTGAAGAAATGGTGGAGAAGGTGAAAAACAATCAACAACATATCAAGGCAGCCCAGAGTCGACAAAAGAGTTATGCAGATAACCATCGATGAGACCCTGAGTTTAAAGTTGGAGAATTTTTTTTTATGCATACCTTTGTGGAATAAGGTCATGAAGTTTGGAAAGAAAGGGAAGTTAAGTCCAAGGTACATCGGCCCCTTCAAGATTCATGATCGTGTCGGGGTTGTGGCCTATCGACTAGCACTTCCACCTACCATGGATGAAGTATATGATGTCTTTCATGTTTACCTATTAAGGAAGTATATACCAGACCCTTCACATGTACTCTCTTCGGAGGTGGTACAGTTAGAGGATGATCTTTCTTATGAGGAGAAACCAGTGAAGATCTTAGATTGTAGAGAAATAGTTCTACAAAATAATACAATGCCCCTCATCAAGGTGTTGTGGTGAAACAAAAAGTTTGATGAAGCGATGTGGAAATCAGAGGAAATGATGAACCAGAGTTACCCACATCTGTTTTAGTTTGGGAAAAGTAAATTTTGAGGGTGAAATTTCTTAAGGGGGGAAGATTTTATTGACACAAACTTTCATTAATAGAAATCCATATTGATCTAATTAAATGTATCTTTATGTAAAATTTTTATATAAAATGTCAACTTCTTTGGTTTTATGTTTTTGTATTTTAAAACACTGTTAGGAATTATGACCGTTGCTAATATATCCATTGAACAATGATCACATGATTAGTATAAATATAGGGCTTTAACAAATCCAATTTACTCTGACAAAGGAAGTGATGACCTCATCCAGTAGATGTGAACCATACAAAGCCCATTTTTTAGAGCTTTTAAAGGAGGTGGCATCATTGGGATTCACTCTTGACCAAGCCCAAGACGAGCTTTAATACCTTAAGATCTAGTGGAACCGCCTACGAGATAAGTGGAAGTTGATTGAGATTACCACCCGAGCAATGTTATCCGAGCCACCCCAAGAGTCGGTCACCATCGCACACCTTACCCTTTGGTCTTATGCGGGTGTTATAAGGGGTTATGTAACAAGACATTAGCACTATTAATATGTGCATTTTTTACATAATAATTAATATATATTCATTTTATTATTGTTACTTTGTAAATAGTTTTTAAAGAACAAATAGTATTTTTAGTTAATGTTCAACTAAGAAATATATTTTGATGAATTAATGGATTTTTGAATTAAATAATATTTTAATAAAATAATAATATTATTAAATTAATTTTTATTAAATATAAATGATTATATAATTTTATGAATGCAATTCTAATTTTTATTAAGGTTTGAAATCCATTTTTGTCAAAACCCATGAATTTTCGATAAATGTCAGTTTTTATTTTAAAAGTGGAAATTAACTTATTTAGAAAATTATTTAGATAAAATGAATATTATTTATGGAATCAGGATGTTGAAATTATCCAACAGTGAATTTTTTATAATTTTCTGAGACAATCAAATTTTTGGGTAAAAAATAAATACCGTTTAAATATATAATGTGTTTTATGACATCATAATGACCCAATAATGATGTAATAAAATATTATAAACTTAATTTTCGGAAAATATGTGTTTTACCATTAATATAATGTGATTTTGGTTTTGTTTTATTTATTTTACAAAGCTTTAGTGGACCCTCCAAGAGTTATTAAACATTTTGTCTTTTTAAATTATTTTCCTTGGGAGGGTGTCTCACATCCACATAAGAAACCCCGTTATTTTAAGAAGTTCGGACTTTGGACTTATAAAATAATTTTTTTCCACTTCCCTTTTCCAAAAACCATGGGCAAAAACTATGGGATGGTTTGTTGTTTGGATTAGTTTAATGTGAGGTGTCCCAAACCTAAATAGTAAAGAATTCCCTCACCTTTCATATATAAACCCACCCAAGATCCCACTTCCTCCTCACTAAAAGCCTTTTGATTTCGTCCAACCTCTTCCCTCATCTCTATATTATCCTACCAAGGTGCCCCAAGCTCCCAAGAAGCCTCTCTCAAGACTCTCTCAGGCATTTGGAAGCACACTTCCATGTATGGGTTTTTTTATTCCTTTCTCATTTTTTCCAATATTCTTTAAATTGTTATGCCCTTTTAATTTAAATTATAAATGTTGGGGTATGGTTTGTCACGTCCACCATAATGCCCTATTTATGTTTTTATGATGGTATACCTATTTCTCTCTCATTAAATTCCTCCCATGTACACCCGTTACTATGCTGAAATTCCGAAAGGAATTTCTCTCTCCTCATTTACATTCAAGAAATTCATTTGTATCATGAACCTAAATTCCATTGAATTTGTTGGAAAATGTATCTATATTACCCGCTTACTTTCCATGTCAGGTAAATGTGATGATACACCCCTTTCTCTCTCATCAACCACTTTTATGAGTTCTTATGCCACACAGTTATGCTGCTGAAATTGCACCGCGCTCTTCCAAGCCAAAGTCATTGTGTAGTGAATACCATGCCCATTTCTCTATCAAGGGTATTCAACTTTATGCACATTTACTTATTGTTTAAAGAGTTTCATGTATGTATTCTACATTTTTTTATCATGGAATAAAAGATTATGTTGAATGATTCAATTTTTTCTGATCCATGTGGCACACTTATGCATGAAATGAAATGTTTAAGAAGGGTGCACCCTGATAACACTCCAATGCATTAAGTTAAGTATAGTATCATGATACGCCATGTGAAATGGGTGTTGAATCATTCTAATTCAAGTGCAATGAGGTTTTACTCGTGCTTCATGTGCAATGAGGGTTTACTCATGCTCCATGTGCAATGAGCCTTGGATCATACTAATTCCATGTTAAGTGTTGTTGCCAAATTTCCATGTTATGATTATCATGATTTATCATGACTTTATGTTTATTCTTCTCTTGTGATCTATTGATATGCCAATTTTCTAACATGTATTTTATTCCTCATTTTATTCCATGATTATTCCCTTACTGGGATTTTTTGGCTCACCCTTTTCTTATGCATGTCCTCAGGTTATCCCATGCAATGCTAGGTACGAGGGAATGTAGTGTTCATGTAAAGGAAGTTTTCAATAAAGATGTTGTATTTCATTCTTTAAGTTGTTATGTAATGATCCTAAGCCCCAAATTTACTAGACCTCTCGATCTTCTATGTTGTATCAAGTGAAGTTTATGTAATAAATTATGTTTAATTGTGTAATAAAAAAAGGGTTTTCATACACATTCTCAAAATCTGTAGGTGATCCTCCCTCGAAGAGCATAATCCCATGGAGAGGTGCAACGAAGAATGGTCAGACAGGAACCAGACCAGGTGGGAAACCTTGGTGTTTGGAAAAAGGGATATGACTGCCTCATTCATCAAACACTTATCTAAATGACACCAGGTGCGTCTTATGCCACTTTGATTATTGCACTAGGTAAAGTGATCTCCCTCAAAGCCCGCATCCATGAGCCCGTTCCTCACCAAGAATGAAGCAAAATCCTGACTGGAACTCCAAGTAAAGACACCACCTCCTTGTTTCTCCTCTGGGCGATAGATAATATTGAAGTCACCCCCAACAATCTAGGGGGTGCTATCAAAGATAATTCCATCAAGGCCATGCAAAAGATCCTTCTTATCCTATGCATTACACTTGGAATAAATGAAGGCAATGTGAAACAATTGATCCCCTACAGAAACATTTATAGCTAGATATTGATCAGATGCACTAAAGAAATAAACCATTATGTGATCCTTCCAAAAAACCCAGATATGAGAATTAAGAGGATCCCCATGCATGAAACCACATACAATAAGCCGTTGTGCATACTCATTTACTTTGATATAAACTGGTTTGGGTTCAAGGGTTGATACTATCGCTACAGAATTGTGAGATCATCCTGAGTGAGATCTTGCATGAGAAACCTAGGTGATCTGCATGAGATAGATAGTACCTTCACCCAGGGTCCTATATTTTCCTATAAATAGGACCCCATGGATTTCATTTGGATGGGAGGAAATTCCTAAAGGGAAATTGTAGCTCTACTTACCCTATTCCTCTTTTCAATCCTTCAAAAATATTCTAGGTATATTTCTAAAACCTAAAGGAGAGGGGATTAAATAGGGATTGAAAAATTAAAGTTATCCCAGGTTCAGAAACTAATCAATACCTATGTGAGGAATTCACACACCCCATGATTAACTAACACTAGTGTGAGGTTAATTTCTTTAACAAGGGACCAGCATGAACCACCATTTAGAACACCTACAGAGACCCTTGAAGTCTTGATCAATGGATTTTCCACGTTTAATATCCTAGGTGGTCCATTTATCAATGTTCCACCAATTCATCTGGACTATCTAAACGACACACCCCTTGCATAACCATCCTTGGTTTGTCCTAACCTCAAGCTTACATGATCCACTCATCAGGCCTTCTTCAAATCCATTTATAGTGGAACCTATCCTCATTTGGCTCCCTTTTTCTAAAAGGGACAAAGTTGATTCTTCCACCAAAAACTATGAAATTTCATAACCTTGGGGATTTTCACACCAACGTGTCCCCCATTTGGGCGTGTATTCCTATATTAAGAGGTTTCCCACACTTTTATGGTTATTCGGTCAAGGTAATCAAGTTGAATGTGAATGTGTATGCCTATAGTCACAAGATCCATTACCCTAGGGATAGTTTCAGGGAGTTACAAGTCTTGGGAACTGGGGTTATGACCATATCCTACCCTTCTCATATCTAAGACTCAGAGCCTCTAGTTCCTAGCAGGGAGGGTGAGGATTAAGCTTTATTTTCCATTAAATATGTAATGAGTTCCTCCTCCCTTTATATGGGAACCATTTTAGGGAATCCATAATAGAGTAAGCCCATGGCCTTTCTTGCAGGAGGTTTCACTATTTCTCCTCTTTGCCTCCTGGCCACTAGGTCAGAGAGCGGATGGGAACCTGATCCCTCTACCCTCTCTTCTACTGACTTCCCTCCTCAGTATCCATACTCTATACTCTTTCTAGGGTAAATTTAAGGGAGTGAAGTGTTTTATCCTCATCTTATTCCATAATTGTCCCGAGGGTAGAGGAGGTGGGCACACTCAACACTCTATTCCTCTCCCTTTGATATTTTACTCCATGTCTAAATGAAAACAAAAGTAGGTCATGTGGTATCTAAGATTGTATGTTTCTTCATGCTTCTATCACATATCATGACTCATGTTGTATTTGAGGTTAATGGTGATCATGATATCCACACGATCCATGCTATTAATTGAACTATGAGAACTCCAATTCCTATTAAAATGATGATATTTAGGATACCCACTTAGGGCCCTAGCTCAATAGGCATCCTCCTCATGAGTAAGCCCCAATCACATTTCCCTTAATCTGGGAATACAACTTAGGATTAATCCCCAAAACAAGCATCCAAATCACCATGATTTGACATTCCTTATGGTCCCTTCTCAATGGGAATACTTTTACGAATAAGCCCTAACTTATTCTCTCAAAGGGTTATAATCCCCTGCAAGACCAACCGAACTACACAAGATTTGATTCCCGTTCATGTGGGATAAATAGTAATCCTCCACGAGGTCTAAACCAAGCATCCTAAATCAGCCCTATTATATTTGGTCCATTTTCTTTGTAGGTTTTAATTCAACCTAAGAATCCATCTTCTTTCTAGGTTCCCTAAGATACTTCAACATAAGACCCACACCAAAATTTGACTAGGAATCTTCCACCTAGACGTCCCATCCACATGAAATTAAATTATATGGTTAGGTCCTTATCACATGATCTTAAAAGGTATGATGTTCCCCATTAAGTGGCACCGAACTACATGGGATCTGATTCATATGATAAGGATATGTATGAAGGATATCTATGGGTTCAATCCTATCATAAAAACAACTCCCTTATCCCTGGATGATGATATAGTCTAGAGTGCCCCCATTGAGTGGCTAGGAAACCAGAATCATTGTAATAATTACCGAACAATCTCTAAGTATTATATAAGAGGATAACATCAATGGAAAACCTTATATACATACAAATATATCTATTGATGAAAAAACTCAGACACATACTGATGATTCTAAGATCTATACTTGATAATAATTGATTGCTAACTCTGGGATGAACAAAATCATACATGGAAATCAATAATGGATTCATTAACATTTCTTAAACCTATAAGAGAGTTGCAGAGTAGGAAATAATCCCCCCAAAGGGTGTGATGATCCTGAACTCCCATCATCTCAACTAATGTGAGTTCTTAAGAATCATTGGAAAAAATCCCTAATGAGCTCCTAACTTTTTAAATCAAGTCCCTTTGGATATAAAACCATTGGGTTCTTGTTGTACCATGAACAAACCCATTGGAAACAATTCAGAAATAGAAAATCTTCATGAGGTGCGAATAATGAGGGAAATGCTTATAAAAAATCATTAATACACACACACACACACACCTATATAAGTAATGTGTATATATATAAATGTGTAGAAATAATATATATAGAGAATGAGGATATCATAGCTTAATTTTCTCTAAGATTTCTCTTTCGAGCACATCTATCCTTTTAGGGTTTCTACCCTTGGAAATGGAGCAACCACCCTCAGCCTTTGATTTCCCATTGACATGTAATTTCTAATTGTTCCTCTTCATCTCAATATCTATGTTTCACTTCATTACATGGATTGGATTCTCACCAATACTTACTTCTTCCTCTGGATTACTTTTCCTACTTCGTTAGTCTCAACAGCTCAACATTGGAGTGGCGTCGTTGTTACTGGGATATACAGCACTCTCGGGGTCGACATTCATTGTCTAGTGCATGTGGCCTCTACCTCACTAGATATAGCTTCATATCTGGGCCTCCTTGTTTCTATCAAACTATGTGAGATGTGTATCGACAATGAATGGGTGGTCATATGCTTCTCGAGATCCTTTAAGTGACATTGGTTTAGAGGCCGAGTGGTGGGGGGTGGATGATGTTGATATGTGTTTCTTCCGACGTCACCCCTCAGGTGTGATGTGTTTTTGGGTGGATGGTTTCAATGGCTTCCAACATTAATGACATGGAGTTCCAAGATAGGATATGGTGGTTGGTATTGACCTTGTAGTAATTAGAAATGGTGATGGAGAAAGATGTGGGGTGACATAGGATGTTTTGATCCGACTCATCCAGAGGAGTATCAATAATGGAGGCATTCTTCCGTGTCATTGTAGATCGAGGGCCCCGACAATATCCCACTTTATGTTTGTTGATGATACCATCTTATTCTTGAATGGAAAGTGCAGATCAATAAGGAGCCTGAATGAAGTGTTAGAGAAATACTGTCGTTGGAGTGGCCAGACCATTAACAAGGGGAAAAGTGATTTCTTTATCTCCCACAGGTGCTCCACCGAGAGAGTTCAAAATATTAGTAGAATGGTTGGAATCCAAAGGGGCGATTTTCCTATGGTCTATCTAGGTGCTCCTGTCTCTCCTGGGATACTTTAGATTCAGGAATTCGACGGACTCTACACTAGGGTTTTAGATAGGGTGTTTAACAGGAAAAATAAATTCTTATCATTTGGCAGATGCATTGCCCTGGTGAACAGTGTTCTGGTGGCCTCTCTGATTCATGGTAAGTCCTCTATCAAAGTTCCTAAGGGGTTTTTAAATCGATCGATAAGATACTTGCCAATTTCATCTGGGATTTGTTATCGGAGAGAAAGAAACACTGGGTATCCTGGAGGAAAATGGTGTGGCCCGTGAATGAAGGAGGTTTCGAGGTGCGCAACCTGGAGGATACCCTCTATTACTTGCATGTGAGGCTTTCCTGGAGTATTCTAGAACAACGTACCCTATGGGGGACTACTGTGCAGGCGTATGTGATGCGCCTTCACATCCCGGGGGAGGGGTATCTTTCTTCCCTTTGGTCTGTGATTATACCTATTGTTGATATCCTTTGTCCCTTCTCGCGATGGGTGGTGGGGAAGGGAGAGATATCCTTCTGGCATCAAGATTAGTGTGGCACAATGCTGGGTTTCCCCAGATGCACAACTATAGATATTTCGCTCAAGGAGGCTTGTCTCTTTCCTAGTTTCACCAACTCATTTTTGGATAAGGAATAACAGGAGTGTTTTCAACTCATTGAGATTAATGAAGAGGAGGACAAGTGTGTGTTCATAGCCTCCTCCTCGGGCCTGTTATCTTTGAAGGATTTCCACTGCATTTGTAATGGATAGAGGTAGGATGAGGGCTGGGATGAGCTTCTATGGGTGAAAAACATCCCCACCATGATCAACTTCTTCACCTGGAGGATTCATAATAGAGGCCTCCCGACGGATGACAATATCTGTAGATTTGGTATCCTGTTTGCGTCCATTTGTGTATGCCGTAGTGTTCCTAGTGAAGAGAGCACTGGCCATCTGTTATTAAAAAGTAAATGGGCATGTGAGGTGTGGAAAATCCCAGGGGAGTTCTCTGTGCCCCTTCCCTCAGATGGTTCATTCCCTGCCTTTCTTGATAAGTGGTTCCAAGGCTCTGAGGGAAGAGTTCCGAATAGGGTGTCCTGAGCAGTGGTGCTGCATGTGGGGTGCTGGACCATATGGCAGTCTCGGAACAAATCGAAGCATGAGGGGGTGGGAGTATCATCTCGTGTCATTATTTTTTGGGAAAAATCTGCTACTGGATCTGAGCATGGCTGTGAGGACATGAAGGCAGCCTTTTCTCTTTGTCGGTTCCAAATGAGCTCCCACATGGACTTGGCGCCTAGAAGTAGGGAAGGCAACGAGGTTTGATGGAAACCTCAATCAGTGGGATTGAAACTTAATACAGATGGATATTGAATCCAAGGGAACCTACGCAGAGGAGGAGTGGTACGTGACCACAAGGGTTTGGGTTACCTTTCTTTCTCAACTAGATTAGGCTAGGGGTCTTCTCTGCAAGAGGAGGTGGAGGCAATTCTCACCGGACTCAAAATTTACATGAAAAAGGGTCTAGAAATATATGAAATTGAAAGAGACTCTATTATTGTATACAACTACTTGAAAGGGTACAAAGATTCTCCTTGGTCGATTAACTATGTCATCAGATAATGTAGAAGAATGATTAATACCAGAGTGAGTATCATTAACACCTAGAGAGAAGGGAACAAGGTCGCGGATCACTTGGCCTCGGTGGATGTCAATAGCACGGAGGAGGTGTTTCTTCACACTACAGGGAGTATCCATCCCAAGGGGATTGACTGTATAAAAGGGGATATGCTTGGTCTTCATCACTTCAAACCACCCTAGACCATTTTTGGATAGGGGAGGGGTCTTCCCCCCAGTCCTCTTTTGTTTTTCTATTTTTTTCTCCTTTCTCTTTTTTATTCTATTTTTTCCTTTGTACTCTTCACCTATTTCAATAAAAAATTACATGATGATGATGATTTTTTTAGTAAAACATCAATTTAAACTGAAAACATGCACTTTGAGTCATACAGGTCACATAGTGTGTTGGTTTGATATGATACTAATTCCTACACATCAAAAATGACTTATGAATAATTTATCTAAAGTATTAAGACAATCCAAGTTTATTTTCTTGGTTTTCAGTTAGTGACACATGTTTTGAACTAAAATGTCAATTTAAAACTGATAACATACACTTTGAGTCATACCGAGCACATTGTATATCATATTGAGGTGCAACTTATTTCTACACATCACAAATGTCTTGTGGATCATTTTCATAAATTATTAAAACAATATGAATGTGTTTTCACCATTTAGTTTATATGATGTGTGATTCGAACAAAAATGACAATTAAAAAAACACTTGAAGTCATACTAATATCATCGTGCATTTTATTGACGTGTGTTTGATTATTACACATTACAAATGATTTAAGGATCATTTTTCTAAAGTATCAAAACAATCAAATTTTTTTTTATCAATTTTGAGTATCTCAAGTGTCTTTTATACTAAAATTCCAATTTAAACTGAAAACATACACTTTGTGTCATACTGTTCACGTCGTGTGTCAATTTAATGTGAGACTGATTCATACATGTAACAAATGAATTATGAATCGTTTTAATAAATTATCAAGACAATATGATTTCATTCCCTTTGTTTTGAGTGAGTGACACATGTTTTGAACTAAAATATCAATTTTAAATTGATAATAGAGACTTTGAGTCATACTGGGCACACCCTATATTGGATTGAGGTTCAGCTAATTCCCAATTGTCATAAATTACTTATGGATAATTTTCCTAAATTATCAAAAGAATCTGAATTTGTTTTCTTGATTTTGAGTATCTGGTGTGTGTTTTGAACTAAAATGACAATTTTAAATTAAAAAACACAATTTGAGTCATACCAGTCATACCATGTGTCAGATTGATCTGTAGTTGAATCCTACACATCACAAATGACTTAAGGATCGTTTTCCTAATGTATAAAGACAATACTAATTTTTTATTTTTTTGATTATTTCATGTTATTTTTTTCTAAAATGTAAATTTAAACTAAAAAACATACTTTGAGTTATACTGGTCACATTTTGTGCCATTTTGACATGATAGTGATTACTACAAATAAGAAATTACTTAAGAATAATTTTCCTAAAGTATCATGACAATATGAGTGTGTTTTCTTAGTTTTTAATGAGTTACATATGTTTTGAACTAAAATGTTAATTTTAAAATGATAACATTCACTTTGAGTTATAACAGACACATCGTTTATGAGATATAGTTTCAAATAATTCAGACATGTTAAAAATTACTTATGGATGGTTGTATTAAAGTATCGAAACAATATTAATTTTTTTTCTCAATTTTGATCAAGTGATGTTTTTTTAACTAATGTGAAAATTTTAAAATAAAAACATACACTTCAAGTCATACTAGGAACATCATATATTGGATTGAGGTGTGACTGATTCATAAACATCATAAATAACTTATGAATACTTTTATTAATGTATCAAAGCAATCTAAATGTCTTTTTATAGGTTTTGAGTATGTAATATGTGTTTTGAACTAAAATTTCAATTTTAAACTAATAACATAAACTTTGAGTAATACTGGGTATACCATGTACAGATTGAGATGTATTTGATTCCTAAACATCATACCATGTATTTTTATTATAAAATTATTTCAAAATTTGGGGTTATCTAAAAATTTTTATCTTGATAACCTATAATGTTGAATGAATTGTTGAATAAAAATAAAAGGTCATTATCATGAGTGTAACATCTTTTTTGAGTTCATGATCAAAATACATGAGTACATCATCCCTGTTGAAGAATTTATCTATATTTTTCTCCAATAATTTTGTGATGTTAATAGAGTATAAAATTATCAAAGAAAAAACTATTATAAATGATGTCATTTATTCTTGATCTCTATGAAAATGAAAAACAATTATCAGATAAAAATGATAAGGAAATTAACTAAGAAATAGTAGATGAAATGATGAGAAAATTAATTACATAAGTAGTATAAAGTCAACTCTCGATGTTTTCTATATAATTTTGACACTATGTATTCTTCTCATTAGTTTATAAACAAATATATTTCCAATTTTTAAGTATGAGGTTGTTAATATGATGGTCACATGCATTCCATCCAACCTTTAATTTATACCTTTGTTTCTCATCTTAATAACTTTTGTTAACACCATCATGATATGATGGTCATGTTTTTTATGGGATACTGGTTGTTTTACTTATACTATTTCTTCAGCTTCAACATCCTCAATATATTGTTCCTTTGGATTAGTAGCATCATTATATGCAGAAACTTGTTGCTTCTCTACATTGGGAGAATTAGTATGTTGAGAAACCTATTGTTCCTCAGGATTGGGATCACCGGTATATGTAAAAGTCATTATCTATATAAGTGGTTGCACACTTATTTTATATTACATAAATAAAATAGTGAATAGATAATAATATGATTCAACACAATGTATATAACCAAAAATATAACCTCATTATTAAACTGTATTTTTTTTAAATGTTGAAGGGATTTGAACCCTCTATTGAGTATCCAAATCCCCTCATTGTGGTCTCCTATAACATGCAATACCTCATCTATATTGATACCACCATGAAATAATTATAACATCCCAATGGAAGAGACATCCTCATTTGAATTGAAATATACCCCTTTAGTGGTTTTTGTTGATAATTGAACAATTGAACACCTCTATTTTACAGTATCCGGAACATAAAATACATATACTAACTGTGATTCCATTATAAGCGGTTCATATTTGTACCCTTCCTTAGTGAAGTTCACTTTCACAAATCTTAATTCATCTATTTTAACTACACTCTTGTTATCAACCCCATTTCATTGAAAAATTAGTGCTTGAAATGTTTTATAATCCAAATCCCATATTTTTTTGATGATGCCAAAGTATGGCATATTCACATAAATTAGAATTCTATACTTAGTACCAAATACATACATATCTTTATCCATAAATGTAACACTACTATTTTTATCATATTGTGTTCATCATGTTAATTTTTATAGAACATATGACCATTAATTAAATAACCATTATAATATAATACATTCACACTTGGTCATCTAGCTAGCCATCAAAGTCATTCTGAAATTGAATTCATATTTACAGTTTGTTTCTTAAAAATATGGCCTTGAAATCAACCTAAAAATTATTGATTATGTGTAATTTATATCTCGGTTTTAGTCCTAGATGCATTAAAATGCCTAAGAATTACTTTGTGGGTTTAAATATATGGCACAACCTCTAAATTATTATAAAAAAATATTGTGAGCCAACACCCTCTTGGTAATAGTAATTGTGAAAAAATATTTTCTATAAATTCATTCACCCAAAACCACTTGGTGTGATAATATTTTAGTAGACCAATGTTTTCCACATCATATAGGTAGTCGGTAGAGAATTCAACAGCTTCCACAACAACACATCATACTATAATACAACCTTCTGATTGACTTTGATTTTTCACATACCCTTTAAATGTATTTTTATACAGTTCAATGGTGTACATATATCTATAATGTATAGGATCACATGGTAGAATCTCTTTAACCAAGTGAACCATTATGTGAACCATCATATCAAATTATTAAAGAATTAAGAACATCTTCAATTCACATAATATGAAAACAATTTCCTTTTCCATAGTTGGAAATTTCAATGGGTCTATAACTTTACTAAATATAACTATTAAAAACAAAAAGATTTTGGCAAATATATGACAGAAATTCTTAGGAAAAATGTAATGTAAATATACATGCATTAGATTTTTTATTAATACATTAAAATCATGTGATTCAGAACCTTTAACTTTAAATTGGTTGTTGAAATGATAACCTTAATATTTGATTAATATCCCTTTGAATCCTTTACATTATTCAAGAAGTTGAACGATGATATATCTTTAGCCTAGAAATAGTGTAAGTAGTTAGAGGAAGAACATTTTTTCTTTCACCCGTCACTGGTGCCAACTATTCCTGTATCCCAATGTAAATCATGTCCAACCTAGCCTTAATTCCATCATTTTTATCCTTGTGAATTTAGTAACGTTCTAATGACACTATCACATACATTTTTCTAGATTCATAACATCAATAAAATGTTTGATGTACAAAAACTTACACTATGTTAATTAAAAAAACAATCACTTTTTCCAACTATTTTTTATATGGTTTTACGAAGAAGTTTTACCAAAAGTAGTTCCCATATATTTTACTTTCTCAAATATTTTATCACCTATTAGTGAGGATGATGTTTTTCCTTCTTTCGAACTCCCATCAAATAATGACATCCAATATCGGTATTTATTTCATCGAGGAAAAAATATGTGATTCCCTAGAAATAGAGTATTTCATGAATGTTTCAACCTAATTGAGTGTGTACCTTGTTCAAAAATGGGACACCCTTGAGTTACTTTAATGATACATCCTAAAATTTTCCATAATTAGTAAAGTCATTTATCATTCCATAAAACATGCATATCAATTTGAAATATTCTTTTTGGTAAGAATCATACAATGAAAAGCATGAATCCCAAAATAATATCAAATATTTGATCAATGGAGCCAAATAAACATCAATATAATTACCTAGTTTTTTTTGTCCTGATATAAGTAGAGATAACATAATGTATTTTTGTTTCATGAATAACAATGGTGGAAAATTATAATTTAACAACATAACCATCCATGTATTTTGAATAGTAATTTTAAAACCAAAAGGATTCACTCCATTTGTAGATAGTTCAAGATGAAGGTTTCTTGGCTTATTTCCAAATTCTGGATACTTGTGATCAACTTTCTTACACTTACTAGAGTCTACCAGGTGAAATTTTGTCCCATATTTATTTCTTTCATCTACGTTCCACATTAATTACCTTACAGTCTCCTCACTTCTATATAGGTTCATAAACCATTAAATGATTGGAAAGTACGGTACAATTATCATAGGACATGGTTAATATTTCTTATATCAAGACACACCACACTTAATAGATTTTTTATGTTATTTTTGGTCCTCAAGAAATAATATACAATCATTTGGATATGCATGTATTCTTTTAGATATCATACCAGTTGAACGTAGCATTCGTTTAGTGTCATATGTTTGGAAAAGAATATCATTATCTTCTAGGATCATATCATTTAAGATTGAAATTAGTTCAGTAAAGATAGAATCACTCTTTCCTTTTCTATCTTTAACATTATATAGCTTCAATATGGTTGAAAATGCTGTCTAGTTAGTAAAACAAGCATAAAATTGCATCTTGGAACAACTCTTTAACTTTTGATATTTTTTTGGACAATAATGAAGTTCATATTCAAATTTAATTGTCATTTAATCAATAAAATATTCATCTTCATTCACATATATAATCATATCTTCGATACAGTCTTCATCATTACTCACACTTTTAATCATATCAGATGATCAATAAAACACAGTGTTATCCCAATCATTAGACACATTCATTTTTTCCCAGGTTTAGCCCCACATTTATAACTCATATCTATTTCATGATAGATCAAGTGTTCTTTCAACTCCTCTGGAATAATTATTCTTGAATAAAAATAGTGTAAACATGGATAAAGGATTTGAGAAGGGTGATATTTATGATCTTTTTCAAACTTGAGGAACTCTTTCACCCCATCATCGTACTCTTTTGTCATACTATTGGCATCCATCCACTTTTCATTCATATCCATCCTATTTGATTCACTAATATTAATATTTAAAAAAATAAATAAATACACAAAAAGTATGATCTTAGAACCCATAATTGGTCATTCTTAAAGAATTGTTTAAGTTCCATGAATCCATTATTCCAAGATAATTAGTGCTGAAGGATGCATATTGATGTTGTTTTGTAGTGGTTGGAATCATTGAAGGAAAGGAATGTGTGATATCTATAAAGTTAAAAATAATATAATTAAATTTTCATATATCATAAAACATTGAGATCAAGGGCGATTTCTGTAACTTTTCTAGTTGTGAGTACAACAAGATGGGGGAGTTGATGTTTCATCATTTCTTTACTTGTCACGTGGCGGTCTAGGTGGTGTTTCAATGATAGGATGATTAGTATTTAAAGTTTATCCTTTCTTAAAAGATGAAAATGTTGATAGGGCTCAATAACATGTTCTTGATAACCCAACATTTAAAGAAAATCTTGAATTTAATTGAGGTTTGATGAATAAAACTATGGGTACGTCTCAATGGGATGAACTGATAAAGTTAAATAAAAAAGATCAAAATGATAACTTAAAGAAATACACGGGTGATCACAATGAAGATAAGTGGGGCCAATAGTAAGAACAAAATGCAAATAAAGACCCACACATCAAAAATTTATGTTAAATGACACAATTAATTTTTTTCAATAAATTGGGTGTAGGATAAGGGTAGAGGTTCGATAAAATAAAAATATGAATATGGATAATGTTGGAAAATTGAAAAAAATTGGATTGTTTCATTTGTTTCATTCAAAATCAGCATAATTTTGGGGTTATTTGAAATCTGCAATTGGGGAGAAACCAATTTATCTGGGTTTATACTTGAAGGATTTTCCTATGTCCAATATAACCATACCAAATAGGGGAAATGAGTTCAAATCGATCCATTTTGTTATCTTTCTCCCCAAATTTCCACCGCAAAATAATCTATTAAGGTAGTGAAAATAAATTTCTCATGGAGTTTGGATCGCACTATGATGTTCCCATTCATGTTGTGACTAATATAAAAAAATAAATCCACTTTGAAGGCAATGGATGTAGGGAAAGTTCAAGGATCGATTAAAGAGGTGCTTGAACAGTGTGAAGGCGATGAACATACAGATCAAGTGACGTAAGATTGATTAAAGAGGATTATAAATAATCACATACCTTAGGTTTTGAGAGGATAAATTCATTTGGGAAGTTCAATGGGGGGTAGCTGTAGAGGTTGAATTCCACAAGGGATTAAATAGTGTGAAGAAGAAAGTTTTGTTAGGGTTGAATTTATTAGACTGAGAAGGGTTTTATTAGAGTTTTCCAAAAATCACTGATAAAGATGAGTTTTATCAGTGCTAAAATAATAAGCACTGATGAAACATATCATTATCGGCGCTAAAAAAGTACCGGTAAAAAGAATCCTTATCAACACTATTATTGAGCTGATAAAGATTGTTTTTTACAAGATTATATAAATAAAATACATAATTATTAAATAAATATATATTAAATATGAATAAATTATAAAAAAGATAAAATATTTTATATTATTAATTAATATATAATCTAAAATGAATGAATGTTAAAAATTAGTGAAATAGAATAATTAAAAATGAAGAGACTTTATAAATATTTAAAAAATGGATAAGTCTTATTAATTTTAAAAATTATTAAAAAAAATGGATATATATTGAAATGAAGATGAATACATATTGAAATATTAAAACATAGTAAATTAATATGTATAAATAAATATTAGAAAATTATTAAATTACAAAAAATAATAATGATTAAAACTAAATAAATAATATTAACTCAAATAATATTAAAAATTAATAAATAAAATTAAATAGATAACAAAACCATTTGAAAAAAATGTATTCAAAAGATTAATTAAATTAATTATAATCATATGCAAAAAAATGAAGGAAATAATAAAAATTACATTAAAATAGATTAATTATATAGATTTTAAACATTTTCTAAATATTACAACATAATAAATCAAATTGAATTAATAATAATCATATAAATTAAAAATATACTAAGTGTATTAAGTCGTAGTAAATATGTAAGAACCCGGGATTTTGGAACGGGTCAAAATCCCAACCCTGTTTAAATTTTTGACTGGTTTCCGAGGAGTCCGGAAAATTTGGGAAGTTTCTGGAAATTTCCAGACTACACGCCGTGTACTTTTCTTACACGCCGTGTATGTGTAGGTGAGTGACCGACCGTGTGCTCGCCGAGTAAATGTCGTGCAGTAACCGTGTAGAATTGTCTTACTACACGGTGTGTAGTTTTGAACACGCCATGTATACCCCCGACCGTGTGAGGCCATACATGGCGTGTAGGCCTGTTGGCCGGGTAGAACCAAGGACACACCATGATCCCCTTGGACACGCCGTGTAGTATAGCCGTGTATAAGGAAAACACATGGCGTGTGAGTCCGACGGCGGGGAAAGGAAGAGGAACCAAGTACATGCCGTGTACCCCAAGGTACACGCTGTGTACTCATGTCAGCAGGCTCGGAAAGTAAGTCGGCGGAACCTTTCTGTCTTATAAACAGTTAAATGAACCATACAAGACGTGTAGTCCCAAAGTACACGCCGTGTACTTTCTTGTTTTTTCTTAAAACAGGCAGTAGCCTTGTATTGAGGCAGAACCTCAATATTTTGGCCGGGTTTAGCAAACCAAGTCGGCCAGATCTTCATTTGCTTCACGGTTCTTCGTCCGAACTCCGATCCGATCCTGGTTGGATGCGTTGGAACCCCCTCGGTAAGGCCTTGGTTCCACTTTGGCCGTTTTGTCTAATTTTCATTATTGAACGAGTTATATCCCTTTGAGATGTTTTGAATCTTTTGTAGATTTACCGCGTTTTAGATCAAATTGGAGGGTGTTACTAGAGGAGTAGCATTGTGTGAGTCTCAGGTAGGTGGTGTATACCTCCTTTTGTGTTTTTGTGGTTGTTTGGGTAATGCGGCCTTCAGTGTGTTTTCGGGTATTTTGAGCGGGACCCGTTTTATCTGCTTTTTCATACTGTAATGATTATGGGACCTATGAGATGCTTTTGGGTATGCCTGGTTACCAGTTTGCGTGAGCAGGGTCAGGTGAGGGGTCGTTGCTCGTCGGGGAATTTTGGCTGGGGGACGCCAAAATGGTTTTAACTGAAATGTTAATCTGATAAACTATTAGTTTAATTTATTGATGGTTTATATAAATTGTGGAGGCATTTAAGACCTCAGTGCTGGTATGGGACAACACCAGGTAGAGTGCAATTCAATTGTTTAGTTTGTTTTTCCAGTTTATGTTTTCTATTTAAATATGTATATATATGAAATTGCTGGATTGCATCTGTTGGACCGTTTGGGTTGTGTTGGGCTTGGCCCGGTTACGCTTGAGTGATGCTGATCACAGGTTGGGGCTTTTCCCAGGTTACTTTGGGTGGTTTTGACCACAGGATTGGGCGTCATGGACGTCGGCTTGAGGCAGTAGGACTTTCAGGTTGGGCTTGGCCCGGGTTACTTGGATGGCGAGGCCATCAGACTTGAGCGAAATGGTCGTCGAGACACGAGTTGTCAGACGTGTTGGTGGCTTAGGTACTATTTTGGTGATTACCGCTCACCGGGACTTTGAGTAGTGCACACACAGAGATACTTTGTGATGAGGTGGTTTTGACCACTCGTGTGGGTAGAGGCCCCCGTAGTTACGGTTAGGTATTCTGGTTGGTGGTACTTTCCCTAGAAAGCCACGTGGGAGGTGAGGAGCCTTCAGGGAATGGGAATGCCTTTGGGACGTCGATACTTGAGACACGAGGTGTCAGGAGGCACGTGGTGCCGGGTTACTATTTTTGGGTGTGCCTTTGGGACGTTGGTACTTGAGACACTAGGTGTCATGAGGCACATGGTGTTGGGTTACTATTCTTGGGTGTGCCTTTAGGATGTCAGTATTTTAGACACGAGGTGTCAAGTGGCACATGGTGCCGGGTTACACGACAGCGATTCTGGCGTTGGCCGAAGAAGGTGACACTCCTTGGTGGCTGTTGAGCCCCAGTGGAGTTTGCGTTCACTTGTGCACTGTACTATTTACTACTTTCCTTGTAAATTCATGACTAATTAAACACATATATTTGGTATGCACCGTTGGGTGGTATCCTACTAAGATTTGTCTCACACCCTGCACGGTCCCTTCGGGACACGTGCAGACTTTATGGATTTACGTGCAGAAAAGAGGCCAGCTTCAGGAGCTGGGCTGCGTTAGTTATTGCATGGAGATGGTATGGACCTTGAGGTCATGCCTAGCTGGGTTTACCTTGCTTTATTTACTTTTCTGTATTGGCATGCTTGTTGTAGCTACTGTTGGTTAGCTATTGGCACCCTTTTTATATTCAGTTGTGTATGACCTGCTTTGGATGCATGTTTTACTATTCAGTAGTAGTTACATGTTATCATCATGCTGTTGTGTTTATTTACGCTGCTGTTGTTATATTTACTACTTCCTCTGTTTATCTATATTGATTATGTTTCCGCTCTGTGGGTCTGGTTTGAGTTTGCTGAGTCTTTGTTTTTGCTGCATATTTATTATTATCCTCAGACCAGTACCCTTATTATGATCCTCTAAGAGGGTATAGCCTCCCCACTATACCTACCATACCCTCGCTACTAGTCGGCATCCTTTGGCGTTCGGGGAGCTGCGCCTAAGGTAGTAACACCCGACCCGTTCGGCATTGTTCGGGTGGCTGGCCGGGTCCGGGACATTACAAAGTGGTATCATAGGAGTTCTTGATAGGGATTTAGTAGCAGTGTTTTACTGGATACTAATGAGTTTGAGGCTTCTCGTTTATTTCTGCTGGTTTTACTATTTGGAATATGGTAGACTGGAGATTGTTTGTTACAGGGACTGGGTTTCTAACTTGTGTTTGGGTGCCTACAGCCCCAGGTACAAGGGAAGGACCAAGTTTCCATGGGTGGGAACTACTGTTTGCTTTTTCCCAGATTACAGTTTATATGATTTCCACCTCGGTGGCTCACTTGATGTGTGATGTTCGTGATTGTGATATGTGACCCTTGAACCGGTGTAGTAAGGGAGAACTGGACCTTGGCCCAGTTTGGTGAGGCTTGCTTGCTTAGATTTTGATAGGAACATTTTAGGGTATTTCAATTTCATAATTTCATGTATTCCTTGTGAAGTGATAATGACATGTGAATGAAATATCAAATTCCATGCTTTATATGCTTTAAAATGTGAATTGTTTAAATTCCTGATAGAACTGCTAGTTGTGAAAATGTGTATTCCATGCTTTATAATTTGTATAATTGCATGCTGCACGATAATTGGGTCTGACTCTTATGAGAGAAGGTAGGTACTGTGGGTGAGGCAGTGTAACTGTCAGGATTGGGTGACTTGGTCGTCGGTTTGAGGCAACGTGAGTTGTCGGGACGGGCATGGCCCGAGGTACTTTTGATACTTGGTTCTATTGAGGGCGGTTAAGGAGGCCTTGAGTCCGGGATGCCATGGGGCATGGGTTGCGGTGAGGGGGAGTAGGGGTAGTTGTTATGCACTGCCTTTTACTGCTTTCCTTATCTGCGTAGAATATATTGGTCTCTATATATGTGGGTTGTCTGACCATTTATGGTATTCAACGGGTTACTCCTTCACGGCTCGATGGATCGTGAAATGTGTGTCCAATTGTCTCCTATCGACTGGTCAAGGTTTTGGTGCTCTGCTAATGTGTATAGCAGCAGTCGGGTCGAATCCTCAATGATGGTACTTCGTAATAGTTGATGGTTTTTAGTTGATTGTATTTTGATTAGGGGGTTTGTTGCAGAGATTAATTGAAATTATTGATAGACTATAATTGATTTAACAAAATTATAAATATTGGGGTGAGTTCATTATTGGGGAGTTAAGCTTGTGATATCCTTGAGCATTGCTTTATATTGCATTTAAATTAACACACACTTCACAAGTTGACGTCGATTAGAATTCCTAAGTGTTAAAGCTTTAATCCAAGCCGTAACTTAACTAGGATTCTAAAATCAATCATTACTTGTTTATGGTAGTGTATTTATGGTTCCAATAATCCATGGAAACAACATGCAAAACAAAATATGTCATTAATCCATGACATATTAATTCCAACATACACAATGTTAAATTAACGAATACTCATCGAGAAAATACTCTCAATCACTTAACATCCCTAAATTTTGACTCAACCCAATGAGATATTTACTCATTCATTTGGGTGTTTAATATTATGGTTATAATAATTATGATTATAAATTAAGAATAGAATAAAAATAAAGGGATTATAAAAGAGTGGTACGTTGAACACACACACACACGAACAATGATGATAATTAAAAAATATTTTTGATTGAATGAGGAAGAAAAATAAGGGAAGGATATTTAACTGAATTTAAACTATTTTAAGAACATTAATATTAAAATACATAATGTGGAGGAGAATAAGAGATATTGAAGAAGAAACTTTCATTAAAACAGAATTACAAAAGAAAGGACTTACAAAATTACAAAAACAAAGAACACAAAAGTAAGTAAAAACAAAGAGAGAAGGAAAGGTCTCTCAAGTGAAAACTTGAGTATGGAAGGTCCTACCAAGCCTTTGGAAAGGCTTTGGTCGTGCCAATATGTTCTCCTCTTTTCTGAAATGCCAAGCCTTTTGAAAGGAGAGTATGGGATGTATTTATAGACCAAGGTGGTGGACTGTTTACATTCCAGAAATACCCCTCCACTTGGCTCGCAGATATGGACATCAAGACAGCAGAATCTTGAGAAATATCCTTCTTAAAAGTTCTATAAAATAAAGTTGGCTGACTACTCTCAACATTTAGAGTCATTTGGACTTAATTATCAAAAGTTATGGCCGATTGATTAAACAAAGTAAAACTGTCCATTTCAATCCAGTCTTTTTGAAGTCCAGAATGTGAAAGGGTTTTTAAATATGAATATGCCTTCAAATATGAATGGGTTATTCAACACAGTCAGCCACCTATATATCCTCTTTCACACTGAAAAATCTCAGCTCGATTTGATTCTTACATCATGAGATATGTCATGCATACTATACAGATTTTAATTCTCGGCCAGAATGGTGGGCTGGAATTCAAAGATTCATTTGGGCCCATTGTACTTAGATTTGGGCCTTGAAATTTTTATCCAAGATGAAATATAGTGTCCCCCAAATTATCGTGGAGGGGTAATGTTTTTGGACTTCTGTATTGAGCCCAGTAAATCAATCTTCAAGGCTGGTCCATTTTGTTCACAAATTCTTTGGTCTTGTTTGTGAGGAACATATAACCCTTCAAATGGAAGAATTGGCTCATGGTACCTTCTAATGAAATGTTTTATATTGAAAGGAAAATCCTACAAAACACGAACTACAGAATTTGGATCAGTATAGTGATAGTTATTATTAAAATGTTAAACTGACTCAATTGGACTACTTCTGAAAATGCTCAAAAATTATACTTAATATTAAAACATTAATATTTCACACAAATTATGCACATTTCATATAAAATAAGTAAAGGGAGTATATAATAAGTCATGAAAATATTAATAACATCAACTCCCCCACACTTAATTTTGTGCATGTCCTCATGTGCAAAAAATAAAAAAACATGACAAAATCATTTTTACTCACCAACAGATATTAAAATTTTGTTTTCTCCAATTAGGGGAGATTTAGACTATTTCACTCATCCATTTTGAAATCCACCACAAGTTTTTACAGAAACAATGTTCCAAAACTAATTCATTTCTTCGTGCTCAAATTTATAAATGGAAGATGTGGACACTCAAAACTCACACCTCTCAAGATGATAAATTTTATTTGCGGAGGTTCACTCTTTCACCAACCAAAAGTTAAAATCTTATAGTTTGAAAAGAGCTCTCAGCTTACAATCCCTATCCCAAGTGAACAAGAATACAGATTCCTTTTTAATGGGTTTTACTGTGGCTATGAGACGGTAGGAATATAATGTCCAAGAGAGAGAATAAGAGGGTTAAAATACCAACATAGAAAAAGCAATGCACATTTTTTTTTGAAAAAAAAACATGGAAGGAAATGAAAACACATATTACAAGGGAATGATTGTGTGAAGAAAGACACGATAGAGGATGAAAATATGAAGGTAATGAGAAGATGAAATATTTACAAAACACAGAACTTCTCCCAATAAGAATATAATGCAAGTGTTCTTTTTTTTCTTCTCCTTTTTTTCTTTATTTTTTTGAAAGTTGAACTTGGAAAAGATCTCACACTCATAACCCAACCCATGATTGATATCCTCATGACACTAATTGTAATAGTTATAACAAGATCAAAGGTTGAGGAAGAGTGATTTTTGACCTACCCAAGACAACCCATTTTTTCATTTTTTTTTAATTTTTTTTTAATTTTTTTTCATCATTTTTTTTGAACACTTGTCAATAAAATTTACAAAATTACATAAATGGAAGTTCATTACATTCCCAAAAACACACTTAATGACAACCTATCCCCCACACTAAAATGGATTCTTGTCCTCAAGCAGACGATAACTCGTTGAAAATCAATAATAGGGTACCCAAACAATGAAATCCATTCCCCCCACACTTAAATTTCAAAAAAAAATTATGCAATGAAAATCCATGTTGATATTGGGAGGGAAAAGGTATTGGGATTGTAATGTGGCTATCAAAGAAAAGGTTTTCATAGGCTCGAAGGGGCTTTCAAAAGGAGGATTAATGTAAGGGAAATGGGAGGCTATTTGGATATTTTGATTCTCATGTGGTGTTGACACAAAATTCTTTATCCAATGTCATAATGAAAATACAAAATTTTTGAGATGAAAACATTTCTGTTAACTCCCCAAAATGGTTGGACAAAATTTCAAAACTCGATGGTGAGTAAGCAAAACTCTTTTTTTGTATTTTTTTAAGTAATTGTGTTTTTTTGTGGTTTTTTTAGTTTTTATGGTTTTTTTTAAAATACACACCCACACAAGAAAGAGAAAAATAAAGGGTTTGATGAATAAAGTGGTAAAAAAATGAAAGATAGAGGAAGAAGAAGAAAGAGAGAGAGAGGGAGAGAGGGAGAAGAAGAGTAAAAGGGAAAGAGGTGCCCCCTGGTTTGGATTTGGTGGGTTTCCATCTCCATCCAGTGGTCGGTCTACTGTGGATCCAATGGAAGTTGATGTTATTCCAAGATTGCATGTCTTCTCATGGTGATGTTTCAACTGATGTCCATTTACTGTAAATGTCCTTTTGGAGGAGGGGTCTTGGAATTGCACTGCACCAAATGGGTAAATGTTAGTAATAACAAAAGGACCTTCCCAATGAGAATTAAGCTTACCTAGGTAAATCCAAAATCGAGAATTGAAGAGAATTACCTTTTCACCGTCATGAAATATCTTTCTCAGGATGTGCTTTTCATGGAGTACCTTAGCCTTCTCTTTGTACATATTGGAATTCTCATAGGATTCAAGTCAAAGCTCCTCCAGTTTAGCCAATTGCAAAAAAAAATTCTTCACTAGATTTTTCACAATCAAAATTACAGGTTTTCACAGCCCAAAAAGACTTATGTTGGATTTCAACTGGTAAGTGACACACTTTACCAAAAACTAGCCTAAAAAGAGGCATCCCAATGGGTGTTTTATAGGAAATTTGATAAGCCCAAAGGGCTTCACCAAGCCTATCAGGCCAGTCTTTTCTGGTGGGTTTAACAATTCTCTCAAGTACCCTTTTCACTTCTTTATTAGAGAGTTTAGCCATGCCATTTGTTTGAGGGTGATATGCAGTTGAAGTTTTATGTACAACCCCATTCTTTTTCAGAAGAGCATCCATGGTTTTATTACAAAAATGGGTTCCTAAGTCACTGATCAAGGCACGTGGTGTGCCAAATCTTTGGAAGATGTGGGTCTTTAGGAACTCAATAACAGAATGAGCATCATACTTCCTAGTGGGTTTGGCCTCAACCCACCTTGAAACATAATCGACCGCAAGAAGAATGTATGAGAATCCATTAGAAGGGGGAAATGTTCCCATGAAATCGATGCCCCAAACATCAAATATTTCAAAAAAGATTAAAGGATTTTGGGGCATTTCATTTATTTTGGAGATTGTGCCGAACTTTTGGCAAGTGGGACATGATTGACAGAACTCATGTGAGTCCTTGAAGAGTGAAGGCTAGAAGAATCCAGAGTCTAGGACCTTTCGGGAGGTCCTTTGTGGTCCAAAGTGGCCACCTCCGGGAAGTGAGTGACATAATTCTAAGATGAAAGAATGATCATTTTCGTCAATGCATCTCTTAATTACCATCGCTGCCCATGTTTTCCAAAGTTTATTTTCTTCCCAAAAATAGTATTTTGAATCACTTTTCAACTTCATTTTTTGTTCTTTTGAATAATTTTCAGGAAAAACACCAGAAACCAAGTAATTTACAATTGGGGCATACCATAGTATTTTTGGAGTGAGAGATGAAAGGTTCTCAGTGGGGAATTCAGGATCGATGATTTCAGATTGAGAAGAATTAGAAATTCTACTCAAGTGATCAGCTACAAGGTTTTCTTTTCCTGGTCTATCTTTTATTTCAAGGTCAAATTCTTGGAGCATTAGGATCCATCTTATTAGTTTCGGTTTGGAATCACTTTTCTTGAGCAGGAACTTTATAGCAGAATAGTCTATGAATATGATGATTTTGACACCTAAGAGATAAGACCAGAATTTATCTATGGCAAAAACCACTGTTAGAAGTTCCTTTTTAGGGACAATGTAGTGAGATTGAGTTTCATCCAATGTTTTTTAGGCATAATAGATGACATGAGGAATATTTTATCTTCTTTGACCAAGAACAACCCCAACAGCTCTATCAGAAGCATCACACATTAACTCAAAGGGTAAGGAACAATCTGGGGGTTGGATTATTGGGGAAGATGTTAGCGCAGTTTTGAGTTCAACTAAGGATCTCTTGCAAACCTCATCAAAATGGAAAGTGACATCATTTTGGAGAAAACGAGTGAGTGGGAGGGAAATTTTACTAAAGTTATGGATGAATCTCCTATAGAAACCAGCATGATTGAGAAATGAACAGATGTCTCGAACAGAGTTGGGTTTAGGAAGTGATTGGATCACTTCAATTTTGGCAGGATCGACTTCAATACCATCTTTTGAAACTATGTGCCCTAGAACAATCCCATTTGCAACCATGAAGTGACATTTTTCAAAATTTAACACAAGGTTACACTTGACACACTTCTGAAGGACTAGAGAGAGTGAATTCAAACAAGATTCAAATGAATCACCATAAATGGTGAAGTCTTCCATGAAGACTTCCATGAAGTGTTCAATGAATTCAGAAACGATACTCATCATACATCTCTGGAATGTTGCAGGAGCATTGTAAAGTCCAAAAGGCATTCTTCTATATGCATATGTTCCAAAGGGGAATGTGAAAGTAGTCTTTTCTTGGACCTGAGGTGCGATTGGGATTTGAAAATAGTCGGTGTATCCATCAAGAAAGCAATAGTGTGACTTTCCAGCTAATCTTTATAGCATTTGATCAGGGAATGGAAGAGGGTATTGATCTTTTCGTGTTTTAGCATTCAATTTTCGATAATCGATGCATACACGCCATTTGTTCTTCACTCGAGTTGTGACTACCTCTCCATGTTCATTTATGACAACAGTTATCCCACCCTTCTTAGGTACAACTTGAATTATACTAACCCATTCACTATCAGAAATTGGGTAGATAATACCAGCTTGAAGAAGCTTGGTGATCTCTTCCCTAACTACATCAAGGATGAGTGGATTGAGTCTTCTTTGTGGTTGTCTAATTGGTTTGGATGATTCCTCAAGATGGATGTGATGCATGAAAAGGGCAGGGTTGATTCCTGGTATTTCATCTAGGGTCCAAAATAAGGCCTTTTTGTTTTCCTCTAACACCTTAACAAGTTTGGACTCCTCAGTTTCAGTAAGGGTGACAGAGATAATGACAGGATATGAGTGATCATGGAAGAGGAATTCATATTTCAGGTGTGCAGGAAGGGTTTTTAGATCAGTATCATCTCTCATTTGTGGTTTAGACATCTCAGGAATGGATGCAAGGACTTCAGTTGCTTCAGATTCATTTTCCTTAATACTGTCCAAGGTGGAGCAGTAGAGATCAGAGTTGATGTGGGATTCAAGAGAGTTTTCAAGTTCCTCTAGATTGATGGAGTCTATGAATGATAGGTCCACATCAACTTCACCATTTATGACTTTGTTAATCATGGTGTAGATTTCACAAGATCCTTAATCATTAGAACATGAAGAACATGGTGGATTGGGGTTCGATTGACTCTTAGAAGTGTACTCAGAAGCATGGATTGAGAATGCAGAGTGATCCTTAGATGGGTATCACATGGCTTGGAAAATGTTTAACTTGACCAGTTGGTCACCGAATTCCATGGATAAGATGCCTGAATGGACATAAATATTAGTTCTCGCAGTCATGAGGAATGGTCTTCCTAGAATTAGGGGAGATCAATAAGAGTTTGTCTCACCTTCCATGTCAAGGACATAGAAATCAGCAGGGAAGATAAGATCATTGACTCAGACAAGGACATACTCAATTATTCCCTCAGGACTGGATATGCTTCGATTGGCTAACTGAATGACAACACCTGTTGGATGTAATGGACCTAGACCAAGGTTGGAGAATATGAATTTGGGCATGACATTAATTAAGGTTCCTAGGTCTATGAGTGCATCATCAAAGTTCGAACATCCAATTTGGCATGGAACCGTAAAGGTCCCTGGATCTTTTCACTTTATGGGAATAGACTTCTAGGTGGAAACATTTTCGAAGGTCCTAAGCTGCCTCTTGTGGGTACACAACTCCTTGAGAAACTAGGCATACTTAGGAATTTGTTTTATGGAATATAAGAGGGGAATGTTGACTTCAACGCGTCTAAACATGCCGAGCATTTCAGGATCTGGCTCAAAGGACTTCCTTGGTTTAGAAACGGCTTGAGGAAAAGGAATTGGGTTCCTAAGTGGAATTGAAGTAGGTGAGAGAATGGTTTCAGGTTCCTTTTCAAGTTTCTTTTTCTTTTCATTTTCTAGTTCAACATTCAAAGGAGGGATAGAGGACTTATCTTGAGGCATAAAAATGTGCTTTCCCGATCTAAGTGCAATTTCACTTACATTACCCTTGGGGTTGGGTAATGGTTGAGCTGGGAGTTGGGAAGAATTTGATTGTTGTTGCTGGCTCAGGTGGGATGCAAGTTGACCTATTTAAGTTTCAATGTTTTTAAGACTATAACGGGTGAAGGAGACAAGATCTTCCACTGCACTTTCCCATGGTTTCTTGGAAGAAGATGCTTGTCCCTGGTTGGGGTTGTGTTGATTTTGGTTCTTGGGAAATCGATTGTATTGGTTTTGGAATTGGGAAGGATCACTAGGATAATGGAATCCAGGCAGAGGATTGTTCTTTTGAGGTTGAGGAACAAAAGGATAAGGTTGATGGAAGTTACCACCACCTTGACCATATTGGAATTGGTTTGGGTTTTGAGGAGGGAATTGAGGGGGGTGAGACATGGGGTTACCATACCTCAATCCTTGGTTAAAGTTAGAGTAGAAGGGCTCAGAGTGAGGTTGGTTGAAGTTTCTAACAAACTGACCTGATAGTTGAGGATTGGTGTTTCGCTGAGCATATGCTGCATTGAGCTCCATTGGTCCAGATGAATCAGATTGATCCTCTTGAAGTTGTGGACATGTGTCAGTTGGATGAGATGGAGAGTTGTAGATTCCACAGTTTTTGACAGGTCCAGGAAACATTGATTGCGGAGAAGATGAGGTTGGGGATTTGGTATCCATAGCTAGTTATCGCACAATACCTGTAAGTTCACTCATCCACTCGGTCATTTTTTTTGTTCAATTGATTGATTATCTTGGGCTTGTTTGACTTGATCATGTGATCGAGTATGGAATTGTTGTGTGTTTACATCCATGTTACTTATGAGATCTCTTGCAGCTGCAGGGGTTTTATCAACAAGAGCACCGCCACTTGCGGCATAAATGAGAGTTCTCTCTATAGCCAATAACCCCTTATAGAAGTATTGGATCAAGATTTGGTCATGGATTTGATGATGTGGGTAGGTTGCAAATAGATTTTTGAACCTCTCCCAGTACTCATGGAGTGATTCACTTGGGAACTGACGAATACCACTTATTTCCTTTCGGATAGAAGCAGTACGAGAAGTAGGAACGAATTTTTATAAGAAAAGCCGCTTCATGTCATTCCATGTGGTTATGGAACCAGGAGGTAGGTAGTAGATCCATGACTTAGTAGTGTCAGATAGGGAAAAAGGGAATGCTCGAAGTTTGATTTTTTCTTCATAAATACCTTGAGGTTTCATGGTAGAGCACACCACTTGGAACTCTTTAAGGTGGAGATGTGGATCCTCACCGGCTAGCCCATGAAAATGAGGGAGAAGATGAATCAAACCTGATTTGAGTTCGAATTCAGCTTCTATTTTTGGATATTGAATACCAAGAGGTTGGTAATTCATATCAGGGGTAGCGAGTTCTTTTAGGGTTTGTTCCCTAGGATAGGCCATTTCAATTTCAACTGGTTGGATGAGGACTGGTTCTTGAATTATTTGAGTATCTCTTATGTTCCTCCTAAGTTTGCGAAGTGTTCGCTCAATTTCAGGGTCAAACAAATCTGAGGGATTGTTTTGGAGGCTATGGGGAATTCAGAGAGATTTTGGAACAAAGAGGAAGACGGTTTTTTCTTTTTATTTTTTTTAGTTTATGATTTTTAAGAGGAAGACGTGTTTTTCATTGTGTTTTTTTTTCAATTTTTTTTTAAAATTTTGCTTTGTTTTGTTTTGTTTTTTTTTTGACAATAACAAAAAACTAATGACTACTTAAAGTACCATCCCCGAAAATGGAACCATTTGAAAGGTGCGGACGATTGTCACTTATCGACCGGTCAAGGTTCCGGTGCTCTGCTAATGTGTATAGCAACACTCGGGTCGAATCCTCGGCGATGGTACTTCGTAATAGTCGATTGTTTTTAGCTGATTGTATTTTGATTCTGGGGGTTTGTTGCAGAGCTTAATTGAAATGATTTATTGAATATAATTGATTTAACAAATTGATAAATATTGGGGTGAGTTCATTATTAGGTAGTTAAGCTTGTGATATCCTTGAGCTTTGCTTTATATTGCATTTAAATTAACACCCACTTCACAAGTTGACGTCGATTAGAATTCCTAAGTGTTAAAGCTTTAATCCAAGACTTAACTTAAGTAGGATTCTAAAATCAATCATTAATTGTTTATGTTAGTGTATTTATGGTTCCAATAATCCATGTAAACCACATTCTAAACAAAAGATGTCATTAATCCATGACATATTAAGTCCAACATACACAATGTTAAATTAACGAATACTCATCGAGAAAATACTCTCAATCACTTAACATACCTAAATTTTGACTCACCCCAATGAGATATTTACTCAACCATTTGGGTGTTTAATATTCTGGTTATCATAATTATGATGATAAATTAATAATAGAAGAAAAAGAAAGGGATTAGAAAAGAGTGGTACGTCGAACACACACACACACGAAAAATGATGATAATTAAAAAAGATTTTTGATTGAATGAGGAAGAAAAATAAGGGAAGTATATTTAACTGAATTTAAACTATTTTAAGAACATTAATATTAAAATATATAAGGTGGAGGAGAATAAGAGATATTGAAGAATAAACTTGCATTAAAACAGAATTACAAAAGAAAGGACTTACAAAATTACAAAAACAAAGAACACAAAAGTAAGTGAAAACAAAGAGAGAAGGAAAGGTCTCTAAAGTGAAAACATGAGTATGGAAAATCCTCCCAATACTTTGTAAAGGCTTTGTTCATGCCAATATGTTCTCATATCTTCTGAAATGCCAACCCTTTTGAATGGAGAGAAGGGGATGTATTTATAGCCCAAGGTGGTGGACTGTTTACATTCTAGAAATACCCCTCCACTTGGGTTGCAGATTTGGACATAAAGACAGTATAATCTCGAGAAATCTCCTTCTTAAAAGTTGTAGAACATTTGGAGTCCTTTGGACTTAAGTATCAAAAGTTATGGCCGGTTGATTAAACAAAGTAAAACTGTCCATTTCAATCCAGTCTTTTTGAAGTCCAGAATGTGAAAGGGTTTTTAAATATGAAGATGCCTTCAGATACGAATAGTTTCTTCAATAGAGTCGGCCACCTATATCTCCTCTTTGACACTGAAAAATATCAGATCTATTTGATGCAAACATCATGATATATTTCATGCATACTATATTTATTTTAATTCTCAGTCAGAATTGTGGGATGGACTTCAAAGCTTCATTTGGGCCCATTGTACTTAGATTTGGGGCTTGAAATTTTTATCCAAGATGAAATGTAGTGTCTCCCGAATTATTGTGGAGAGTTAATGTTTTTGGACTTCTGGATTGAGCCCAGTAAATCAATCTTGAAGGCTGGTCCAGTTTGTTCACAGATTCTTTGGTCTTGTTTGTGAGGACCAAATGACCCTTCAAATGGCAGAATTGCCTCATGGTACCTTATAATGAAATGTTTTATATTGAAAGGAAAATACTAAAAAACTAGAACCACAAAATTTGGATCAGTATAGTGATTTTTATTATTAAAACGTTAAACTGACTCAATTGGACTACTTCTAAAAATGCTCAAAAATTATACTTAATATTAAAAAATTAATATTTCACACAAATTATGAAAATTTCATATAAAATAAGTAAAGGGAGTATATAATAAGTCATGAAAATATTAATAACATCAGAGTGCCAGGCAAGAGAGGATACAGTGCCGCAGGATCAGGGTCAGACTTCGGTACAGGCTGAGCATGAGTCGCAGGTACAGGCTCAGGGACATGAATAGGTTCAGGATCCAGTGCAGGCAGGACAACAGCCGGGTTCTTCATCGTTCGGGATGTGGCTCGACGAGCAGCTCTGAGATAGCCTAGTACATGTCTTGTAGGGGATTGATGGAGGCGCACAGGGTACATAGCCTTCTATGGATTATCTGACGCGGGAGTTCCAGTCGCAGCACCCACCGCTTTTTCAGGGAGAGGGTGGTCCACAGGCGGCTGAGAACTTGATAGAGAGTATGCAGATGATTTTCAAGCAGCTCGAGATGCCTCCAGGGTGGAGGGTCAAGCTAGAGACGTACATGATGAGAGGACCGGAAAATCGTTGGTGGGATATAAAGGTACAGGCTCGTAGGCACGAGGGAGTAGCATTGAAGGATCTTGAGGACATGTTCTTTGAGAACTTCTACTCGGAGACACTGAGGTCAGAGAGAGCTTGGGATTTCTTGAGTTTCAACAGGGAGACATGTCCGTTATTGATTATGCAGCTACCTTTACAGAGTTGTCTCGTTTTGCACCGGGTATGGTGAGCAATGACGCAGCTAGGGTGAGGAGCTTCAAGGATGGCTTACGACATGCCGTTCGGGTACAGGTGAACATCTTCAGGCTGGGTTCTTTCTCCGAAGCGGTGAATCAGGAACTCATAGCCGAGGGCAACGAAAGGGAGAAATATTGCTTGGCCAAGACAACAGATTCGGGTAATGGTTCAGACAGCAGGAAGCGTGGACGGGATGAGTCTCCGTAGGGCAGTCAGGCCATGGATTCAGCTAGACCACCACGTGGGAGTTCTTCAGTGATTTGCTTCCAGTGTGGATAACTATGACATGTTTGGGCGTAGTGCGATAGGCCTCCTAAGGATTGCCGGGCATGTGTACAGGACGGGCATCTGGAAAGGTTTTGCAAACAACCTTCTTAGATAGCTGACAGGCAAGTACTAGGACAGACTATAGCGTCTGGAGTTGGTTCAGGTTCGGTACCCGGAGAGGGTAGTCAAGGTTCAACTATGCGCAGAGGTCGTGACAGAGATAGTGGGACCCAACTGAGGGGTCAGTGTCCGGTGACTGGAGAAGCATCTGGAGGTCAGGCGGCAGGTAGCCGTGTTTTAGGCCAGGTGCACGCCGTGGAGCTGCTAGAGGCTGAGCAGGCCGGTGAGCTGGTGACAGTTAGAGGTACACCGCGGTGTGACCGTGATCTCAGTGTTTCATTTTTGGCATGAACTGTAGAGGTATGTCTATTTTGAGTGCATGAGGTGCACATGATCTTTGTAGACTGACTTGATGCTAGTCAGTGGGTTGGAACCATATCAGGTGCATGATATATATATGTATGAGGTGTCATGGGCATCGGGGCATCATGGATGCGGGTTACTTGAGGTGTCATGGGCATTGGGTCATCCTGGATGCGGGTTAATTGAGGTGTCGTGGGTATCGGGGCATCGTGGATGCGGGTTACTTGAGGTGCTCAGCACCAGGACCTCGTGGAGGCGGACATTGATGCGGTGCGGGTTACGTTGGGTGTCGGAAGCGACACAGGAGCACCAACGAGGTGCAAGGGGTGACGATGGGTCACAGGAGGACTATGCGTCCGTAAAATAGGTTAGTAAACCCTGTTTGCTTTAAATTTTGTTGGTTGAGACCGAGTAGGCAATTCCTAAGGTGGGGAGCCCCTTGAGGAATTTAGCTAGAACCTTGGGACCGGGGTAGTCCATATTGTTTAACTGGGATGGGTGTGTTCGGTGCCATCTCTGAGTTTTGTTTGGTAGCTCGAGGATGAGCTACGTTAAGGTGGGGAGTTTTTAAGAACCTGGGTTTTTGGAATGGGTCCAAATCTAGACCCTATTTATATTTTTGTCTAGTTTCTGAGGAGTCTGGAAATTTTGGGAAGTTTTCGGAAATTACCAGACTACACGCCGTTTACTTTTCATACACGCCGTGTATGTGTAGGTGAGTGACCGACCGTTTTCTCGCTGAGTACATGCCGTGCAGTGACCATGTAGAATTTTTTTACTACACGACGTGTGGTTTTGAACAGGCCGTGTATACCCCCGATCGTGTGAGGCCACACATGGCGTGTAGTCCTGTTGGCCGGGTAGAACCGAGGACACGCCATGTTCCCCTTGGACACGCCGTGTAGTCTAGCCGTGTATAAGGAAAACACATGGCGTGTGAGTCTGAAAGCGAGGAAAGGAAGAGGAACCAAGTACACACCGTGTACCCCTAGGTACACGCCGTTTACTCATGTCGGCAGGCTCGAAAAGTAAGTCGGCGGAACCTCTCTGTCTTATAAATAGTTAAATGAACCATACACGGCGTGTAGTCCCAAAGTACCCCCAGTGTACTTTATTTTTTTTTGCTTAAAATGAGAAGTAGCCTCGTATTGAGGCATAAACTCAATATTTTGGTCGGGTTTAGTGAACCAAGTCGGCTAGATCTTCATTTTCTTCCCAGTTCTTTGTCCGAACGCCGATTCGATCCTGGTTGGATGCGTTGGAACCCCCTTGGTAAGGCCTTGGTTCCTCTTTGGCAGTTTTGTCTGATTTTCGTTATAGAAAGAGTTATATCCCTTTGAGCGGTTTTGAATATTTTATCGATTTACCGTGTTTTAGACCAAATTGGTGGGTTTTACCAGAGGAGTAGCATCGTGCGAGTCTCGGGAAGGTGGTGCATACCTCTTTTTGTGTTTTCGTGGTTGTTTGGGTAACGCGGCCTTTGGCACGTTTTCGGGTATTTTGAGCGGGACCCGTTTTATCTGCATTTTCATACTGTAATGATTATGTGACCTCTAGAATGCTTTTGGGTATGCCCTGTTACCAGTTTGCGTGAGCAGGGCCGGGTGAGGGGTCATTGCTCATCGGGGCATTTTGGCCGGGGGACGCTAAAATGGTTTTAACTGAAATGTTAATGTTATAAATTGTTAGTTTAATTTATTGATGTTTTATATAAATTGTGAAGGCATTTAAGACCTCAGTGCTGGTATGGGACAACACCTGGTAGAGTGCAATTCAACTGTTTAGTTTGTTTTTCCGGTTTATGTTTTCTGTTTAAATATGTATATATATGCAATTGCTAGATTTCACCTGCTGGACCTTTTGGGTTGTGTTGGGCTTGGACCGGTTATGCTTGAGTGATGCTGATCAGAGGTTGGGGCTTTTCCCGAGTTACTTTGGGAGGTTTTGACCACGGGATTGGGCGTCATGGACTTCGGCTTGAGGCAATATGACTGTTAGGTTGGGCATGGCTCGGGTTACTTGGATGGAGAGGCCATCGGACTTGAGCGACATGGTCACTCGTAGGGACACGAAGTGTCAGACGTGTTGGTGGATTAGGTACTATTTTGTTGATTACCGCTCATCGGGACTTTGAGTAGTGTGCACACAGAGATACTCCGTGATGAGGTGGTTTTGGCCACTCGTGTGGGTAGAGGCCCTCGTACTTGCGGTTAGGTAATCTGGTTGGGGGTGCTTGTTGTAGAATTCCACGTGAGAGGTGAGGAGCCTTCAGGGAATGGGAGTGCCTTTGGGACATCGGTACTTGAGACAGGAGGTGTCAGGAGGCACGTGGTGCCGGGTTACTATTTTTGGGCGTGCCTTCGGGACGTCGGTACTTGAGACACGAGGTTTCATGAGGCACATGGTGTTGGGTTACTATTCTTGGGCGTGCCTTCGGGACGTCGGTACTTGAGACACGAGGTGTCAGGTGGCACATGGTTCCGAGTTACACGACAGAGATTCTGGCGTTGGCCAAAGCAGGTGACACTCCTTGGTGGTTGTTGAGCACTAGTGGAGTTTTCATTTACTTGTGCACTGTACTGTTTACTATTTTCCTTGTAAATGCATGACTGCTTAAACACAAATATTCGGTACGCACCGTTGGGTGGTATCCTACTAAGATTTGTCTCACACCCTATACGGGCCCTTCAGGACATGTGAAAACTTTATGGATTTACATGTAGGAAAGAGGCCAGCTTTAGGAGCTAGGCTGTGTTAGTTATTGCATGGAGATGGTATGGACCTTGAGGTCATACCTAGCTGGGTTTACCTTGCTTTATTTACTTTTCTGTATTGGAATTCTTGTTGTAGCTACTGTTGGTTATCCATTGGAGCCATTTTTATATTCAGTTGTGTATGACCTGCTTTGGATGCATGTTTTACTGTTCAGTAGTAGTTACATGTTATCAGCATGCTGTTGTGTTTATTTCCGCTGCTGTTGTTATATTTACTGCTTCAGTTTTTTATCTATATTGATTATGTTTCCACTCTGCGGGTTTGGTTTGAGTCTGCTACGTCTTTCTTTCTGCTGCATATTTATTTTTATTCTTGGACCAGTACCCTTATTAGGATCCTCTAAGAGGGTATAGCCTCCCCACTATACCTACCAGACCCTCGCTGCTAGTCGGCAGCCTTTGGCGTTCGGGGAGGTGCGCCTAAGGTAGTAACACCCAACCCATTTTGTAGAGACCCAAAGCTTGACATACATGTACATTACATTACTTTTGAGTAATACTTAATACATAACAAAAACAGACACACAAGTATCGTAATAATTTAGTGTCTTTGGAAACATGGAATATAAACTTCTAATCATGTTGAAAGATCTTCAACAACTCCCATAACAATCTTCCCCTTTTTGTTTCCTTAACTAAAACCTTTCTTTAATTCCTGGGGAAAATAAAACATAAAAAGGGTGAGATCAAATGCTTAGTAAGGGAAAATATAGGGAACATAAAACAATCCATAAACATTTGAAAGCAAAAACTTGAACATGAAATTTAAACATCAAAATCTTGAGCAAAGACATAAATCGTGGAAGTACGTAAGGCATATATCATAATGGAAAATCAACCAAGATAAAATATAATGGGAATAAAACATTTAATTGTGGAAACCATTCATCACATGTTATGATTTCCATAGTAGCCAAGGCATTGCTGCCAAGACCATCTTAGTGGGAAAAGTCCCTTTTTGAATCGAGTTCACTCCTCATTTCAATCCTGTAATACTGAACCGGATTAACTTATTGTTCCAGCCATGTCTATCTCATGAGATATAAATCTTTACCCAATGCATTGGAGGGAGATATTGGTCCCACCCATCTCATAATTAAGTCATTCTTACTTGTGACACAACATAAACATACATCATTCATCATAACCCAAAGAATAAAAATGGGTTTCATAAACATCATCCCATCATAAAATAATCCATATAAAAAATGGATATCATTTCATCATAAGAAAAGTGAAACCATATAAATCATAGAGACATTATACTTGAAACATACACATATGAAAATAATTTCATCTGAGATGGAAAATGGATTTGATAAAACACTTGAAATGAATTCTTGAGGAAAATATCCTTTCATCTTCAAAATCATTTTCTTTTCAAAAAATGCCATGGAATTTTAAATGAAAAGTATTTTATCGAAAATAGTCATAAACTCTTGTCAAGTATGATTCATGAAAATGAGGCGTTATGAAACCGTAAAAATCCGTTCACACTGTATAAGTTAAAAATAACATTTTTCTCGTACTTTTGTCGGAAAAGTCAAAAAGTACCTCGTATGGTAAACAAAAGAAAGATTCCTTCCATTTAATGTGGTAAAAGTAGAAAAGGGTAAAAATGACTTTAAATATACATGGAAAAAAAGTAAACATTTTATGAAAACATTTTGAGAACATTTGGACATGGATAATAATCAGAACCCCAGTAAATAATTACAAATAAACAATCTCAGATAAGAATGAGATTGGAATAATTATCCCTTACCTTATGTTAGATATGCTTCGTATGTATCCAAACCTCCTATATAATGATATAAATAATGCCATTTACTTATTACAGAATCATATTCATTGTTATGATATCATATATGGTTCACTTATGACTTTATATTACCCGTTCTTTTGTAAATTCCATGTTAAAGAGCGCTTTGGGTAAAATCGTTTCATTTATCGTATGTATTTCGACTTGTTGTTCTTGATATTATTACTTATATCCTGATTTACATAATTCCAGAATGTAAAACATTATTTATATATATTATATATTCATCATATACATATATATTATAGATCGATAAAAGGAATGAAATACACCGTTCATGGAGACAGTAGGTCGTACGTACGCATGAACGCTGTTTTTGTTTCCTTATTGAATTAAATGAAACTAAATAGAACACATACATATATATATACATAAATACAGTAGAATTATTATTTCATATATTTCATTATTATTCATTATATAAACTTTATGATCATTCATGTGACAACCCTGCTTTTTATTACAACTTAAACATGCTTTATTACATAAAACTTCACTTGATACAACAAAGAAGATCGAGAGGTTTAGTGTCTTTGGGAATTAGGATCATTACATAAAAACTTTAAACTTGAAATACAACATCCTTATTGAAAACTTCCTTTACATGACCACTACATTCCTTCGTACTTAGCATTGCATGGGATAACCTGAGGACATGCATAAGAAAAGGGTGAGCTATAAAGCCCAGTAAGGGAGTACATAATGAATAACATGAGGAGTACAATACATGTTAGGCAATAGGCATATCAATAGAGCATAAGAGAGACATGAACATAAAGTCATGATAAAGCATGATAATCATAACATGGAAATGTGGCAACAACACTTAACATTGAATTAGCATGAGCCAAGGCTCATTGCACATGGAGCATGAGTAAACCCTCATTGCACTTGAAGCACGAGTAAACCCTCGTTGCACTTGAATTAGCATGAGTCAACACTCATTGCACATGAAGTATCATGATACTATACTTTACCCAATGCATTGGAGCGCTATCAGGGCGCACCCTTCTTAAACATTTCATTTCATGCATAAGTGTGCCACATGGATCATAAAACATGGATTCATAAAACATAATCATTTCTTCCACGATAAAGGAATGTGGAATTCATACATGAAACTTTACAATCAATACGTATATGTGCATAAAGGTGAATACCCTTGATGGATAAATGGGCATGGTATTCACTACACAAAGACATTGGCTTAGAAAATTGGTGCGATTTCGGCAGCGTAACGGCGTGACATAAGAATTCATAAAAAAGGTTGATGAGAGAGAAAGGGGTTCCTCATCATATTTACATGTAATGGACAGTAAGGAGATCATATATATACATGTCCCAACAATAGAAATGGAATTTAGATTCATGATACAAAAGTATTGCTTGAATGTAAAAGAAAATAGAGAGAAGTTCCTTTCGGAATTTCGGCATAGTAACGGGTGTACATGGGAGGCATTTAATGAGAGAGAAAGGGTTCTCCCATCATTCAAACAATAAGAGGGAAGTATGGGGGAGGTGCGAAACCATACCCCAACATTCATAAATGAAATTAAAAGGGCAATACAACTTAAAGAAAATTGACAAAAATGAGAAAGGAAGAAAAAACCCTTACTTGGAAGTGTGCTTCCAAAGGCTAGAGAGAGGCTTGTGAGAGGCTTCTTGGGAGCTTGGGGCACCTTGGGAGGATTCTAGAGAGAGTAGGGCAGAGGTTGGACGAACTTCAAGGGCTTTGAGTGAGGAGGAAGTGGGAGCTTGGGTGGGTTTATATAGGAAAGGTGAGAGAATTCTTTATTATTTAGGTTTGGGACCCCTTATATTAAAATAATCCAAACCACAAACCATACCATGGTATTTGCCCATGGTTTCTGGAAAAGGAGAGAGGAAAACAATATTTTACAAGGCCAAGGTCCGAACTTATTAAAAAATTAGGGTTGCTTATGTGGAGGTGAGTCACACTCCCATGGAAATTAATTTAAAAAGGCAAAGTGTTGAATAAGTCTTGAGGGCTCCATTAATGCTTTGAAAAGTGAGTCAAACAAACCCAAAACCTCATTATTTTAATGATAAAACATATATTGGCCGAACCTAAGGATTATGGTATTTTATTACATCACCATTGGGTCATTATGATGTCATAAAACACATTATATATTTAAAAGGTATTTAATTTTTACCCAAAAATTGGACTGTCTCAGAAAATTATGAAAAATTCACCGTTGGATAATTTCGACGTCCTGATTCCAAAAATAATATTTATTTTATCTAAATAATTTTCTAAATATGTGAATTTTCACTTTTTAAAATAAAAACCGACATTTATAAAGAAATTCACGGGTTTTGACAGAAATGGCTTTCAAACCTTAATAAACATTTTAATTGCATTCATAAAATTATAAGATCATTTATATTTAATGACAATTAATTTAATATTAATAATAATATTTTATTAAAATATTATTTAATTCAAAAATCCTCTAATTTAATAAAATATAATTCTTAATTAAATAATAACTAAAAACACCATTTGTACTTTAAAAACTAATTACAATGTATCAAAAATGACTAGAAATTATATTCATTATTATATATAAAAAAATAATGTACATGAACATGGTTCTACTTATTTGTTACATAACCCCTTAAAATAGCCGCATAAGACCTAAGGGTAAGGTGTGCGATGGTGACAGACTCTTGGGGTTGCTCGGATAACATTGCTCGAGTGGTGATCTCTATCAACTTCCATTTTTCCCGTAGACGATCACGTTCGAGCTTGACTTGATGAAGCTCAGCTTGGGCTTGGTCAAGGGCAAAGCCCAAAGACGCCACCTCCTTTCCGAGCTCCGACAAATGGGCTTCGTAAGGGGCAATTCTACTGGATGAGGCCATCGCTTCCTTTGTCTGAGAAGAAAATTGGTTCGTTAAAGCCTTATATTTAAACTACCCAGATGATCACTGTTCAACGGCTATAAAAGTAACGGTCACAAATCTTAACGTAAAACTTAAAGAAGTTGACATCTTATAAAAAAAAATTTCATAAAGAAACATTTAACTGGATCAAGAGGGATTTTCCATTAATGAAACTTTGGGTCGTTACAACATTCCCCCCTTAAGAAATTTCGCCCTCGAAATTTTCCTTTTCCCACACTAAAACAAATGTGGGTAACTTAGCTTCATCATATCCTCCGACTCCCAAGTTGCTTCTTCAAACTTGTGGTTTCTCCACAACACCTTGACGAGGGGCATTGTCTTATTTCGTAGAACTTTTTCTCTACGATCCAAGATCTTCACTGGTTGCTCCTCATAAGAAAGATCGTCTTCTAATTGTACCACCTCGGAAGAGAGTACATGTGAAGGGTCTGGTATGTACTTCCTTAAGAGGGATACATGGAAGACATCATGCACCTTGGCCATAGTAGGTGGAAGTGCTAGTCGATAGGCCACAGCCCCAACACGATCAAGAATCTCGAAGGGGCCGATGTACCTTGGACTTAACTTCCCTTTCTTTCCAAACCTCATGACCTTCTTCCATGGAGATATGCGTAAAAACACCATGTCTCCGACTTTAAACTCAAGGTCTCGTCGACGATTATCTGCATAACTCTTCTGTCGACTTTGGGCTGCCTTGATATGCTGCTGAATGGTTTTCACCTTCTCCACCATTTCTTCGACCATTTCTGGTCCAAGCAGCTTACGTTCACCGACCTCATCCCAACATGCCGGTGTTCTACACCTTTTCCCATACAGGGCTTCATATGGTGCCATTTGGACGCTCGAGTGGAAACTATTATTATAAGAGAACTCAACTAGAGGAAGATGTTGATCCCATCCTCCTTTAAAGTCCATTGAGCACGCTCTCAACATATCCTCAAGTGTTTGGATAGTCCGCTCAGATTGGCCATCAGTTTGAGGATGATAGGCCGTACTGAAGTTCAGTTCAGTATTCAGAGCATGTTGAAGACTCTTCCAAAACTTAGAGGTAAATCTTGGATCTCGGTCAGACACGATAGATAGTGGTACTCCATGCAGCCGTACCACTTCCCTGATATATATCTGTGCCAGTTGATCCAAAGAGAAATCCTCTCGAATAGCAATGAAGTGTGCAGTCTTTGTAAGACGATCCACAATAACCCATATTGCATTGTTGCTTTTGGATGTCCTTGGAAGTCCAGTGACGAAGTCCATGGTGATGTTCTCCCATTTCCATTCTGGTATGGGCAATGGTTGCATCATCCCCTTAGACTTCTGCCTCTCTGCCTTCACTTGCTGACACACCAGGCACTTTGATGTATATTCGGCGATCTCCTTCTTCATATTATCCCACCAAAAGTTTTCTCGGAGATCTCGATACATCTTTGTGCTCCCTGGGTGAATAGAGAAATTTGAACTATGTGCATCATCCAAAAGTTCCTTCTTCAGCTCCGAACTTGATGGGACACATAGTCTTTTCCCAAACCGCACAATTCCTTCTTTATTAACATTAAACTCTGAGGATTTTCCCTTTTTGATAGCTTCCACTTTTTCTTGGATTCTTGCATCATCCTTTTGAGCATCCATTAACCTTTCCAAAAGAGATGGTTGAGCAATCATTTGTGAAAGGATTGATGATGTTCCCTTCTTTATGATTCCCACGTCCATCTTCATCAAGTCTAAGAAGATTGGATCCTTCTCAATTCTCATCATTGATAGAATTGCTGGATCCTTTCTACTTAGGGCATCCGCCACCTTGTTCGCCTTCCCAGGGTGGTAATGTATTGAACAGTCATAATCCTTTATGAGCTCTATCCATCTTCTCTGGCGCATATTAAGCTCTTTCTGTGTGAATATATATTTAAGACTCTTGTGGTCAGTATATATCTCACATTTCTCTCCATAGAGATAATGCCGCCAGATTTTCAAGGCAAAGATCACCGCCGCCAACTCCAGATCATGCGTTGGATAGTTTCGCTCATGGATTTTCAACTGCCTTGAGGCATAGGATATCACTTTATCATTCTGCATCAGCACACATCCTAAGCCCTTCTTCGAAGCATCACTGAATACCACAAAAAGCTCCCCACTTGTGGGTAAAGTGAGCACAGGTGCAGTGATAAGCCTCCTTTTCAACTCCTTGAAGCTTTCTTCGCATTCATCACTCCAAGAAAACTTTACTCCCTTTCGAGTTAGCTTGGTAAGAGGGTTGGACAATCGTGAGAAGTTTCTCACAAATCGTCGATAATATCCAGCTAACCCCAAGAAGCTACGGATATCAGTTACCGATGTTGGCCTCGGCCATCCCTCAATTGCATCTGTTTTGGAGGGGTCCACAGATATCCCATTGCTTGTGATGATATGGCCCAAGAATGAGACCTCCTTCAACCAGAACTCACACTTGCTGTACTTGGCATAGAGCTTCTCCTTGCGCAAAGTCTCCAGTACAGTTCTTAAATGCTCCTCATGGTCCTCCTTGGTTTTGGAGTATATTAGAATATCATCTATAAAGACTACCACAAATTTATCTAGGTAATCTCTAAAGACTCTATTCATCAAGTCCATGAATATTGCTGGAGCATTGGTGAGTCCAAAAGGCATTACTATGAATTCATAGTGCCCGTACCTTGTACGAAAAGCAGTCTTGGGGATATCTTCCTTCTTCACCCTTACTTGATAATATCCCGACCGCAAGTCGACCTTGGAGAAGTATTGTGCTCCACGCAGCTGATCAAACAAGTCATCGATTCTTGGGAGAGGATACTTGTTCTTTATCGTGATTTTGTTAAGTTCACGATAATCGATGCAAAGCCGCATTGACCCATCCTTCTTCTTGACGAAGAGGACTGGTGCACCCCATGGTGATGCACTTGGGCGTATAAACCCTTTATCCAGATTCTCCTGTAGTTGTTTCTTCAGTTCTTCAAGCTCAACCACAGCCATTCTATATGGAGTCTTGGATATTGGTAGCGCCCCAGGTATAAGTTCAATTGAGAACTCAACATCTCTTCTTGGAGGAAGACCAGGAAGTTCCTCGGGAAATACTTCAGCGAATTCCCTCACAATAGGCATTTCTTCAAGGGTGGTTTCTTCCTTGGACTCAATCATCTGAGCCAGATATGCGTGCTCATAAGGCAGTAATATCTATGCTTGAGATGATGGAGCTAAAGGAGATTCATCTTCCTCCTGACACTTGTAAAGAATCGGGGGTCGATTCTCCATATGGAGTGTGATTTCCCTCTCCCGACAATTTATGTTGGCTCTATATAAGGAAAGCCAATCCATGCCAAGAATTGCATCAAATTCCACCAAAGGGAGTATGACGAGGTTCGCTGGGAAATTCAATCCACAGATTATAACAGGGGAGGACTTATACTCATGGGATGCAATGATTGCCCCATTTGCCGTACTCACTGACATCTTTACTTCCAGGATTTGTGGTGGTGCAGGGATTGTTCTACTAAACTTTTGAGATATAAAAGAATGCGTAGAACCTGAATCAAAAAGTACGTTCGCTATTCTTGAATGAATAACTAGCGTACCTGTCACCACTTCGTTGTCGGGGTTCACTTCGGCAGAAGTGATGGCAAAAGCTCTTCCTTGCTGTCTTGGAGGTTGTTGATTGCCTCCGATAACCCTTGGATTAGGGCACTGATTCGCAAAATGACCCGGTTCTTTGCATTTGAAGCATTGAACAACGCGTTGAGGTTCGAACGGAGCGTTCCTCCCCTCCGTCGCAGCCGCGGGTCCTTCTTGCTGACAGTTAACAGCTAGGTGCCCTTCTCTTCCACACTTGAAGCATTTTCTTGTCCCCCTAAGGCAATTTCCAGGGTGCTTCTTTCCACACTTTTGGCAAGTGGGGTGCTGGAATTTCTTAGCGCCGTTGGATTTATCCATCGGTCCACCAGCATTGAAGTCCACCTTCCGCTTCTTGTCCCCATGATACCCCTGTGATTCTCCGATCTCCATTTCAACCTTAAGGGCACATCGGACAATCTCCTCATAGCTGTCAAAGTCACGGATCGCTAATGCTTTCCGCAAGCTAGGCTTCAGCCCACCAAAGAAGCGGTCAACTTTGCATTCGGGGGTAACGACAAAGCCGGAAGCGTATCGTGCAAGCCTTGTGAAGTTTGCCTCGTACGCTCCCACAGATTCTTCATCTTTCTGCTTGAGGGAAAGGAAGTCCCTTTCCATCTTAAGACGGAGGGTGCGTGGAAAATATTTATCGAAAAACATCTTCCGGAATACCTTCCATTCCAAAGCCTCGATATCCTCCTCAGGCTTCGTATTTTTGATCAATGTACACCATTGATCAGCTTCACCCTCCATACGATAAGCCGCCAGGAGAACCTTCTCTTTTTCAGAGCATTGGAGGATGGAGAATATCTTCTCAATGGAGTTTATCCATTGTTCAGCAATCGTGGGATCGGATGATCCACTAAAAGTAGGAGACCTTTGTCTCATGAAGCTTTCAATAGCGACTTGTTCTTTCTTAGGGGGGGTTGAACGTTCCTCTTGACCAGTGTTTCTATTCAAAACTTGAGTTAGCTGAGAGAGAAGCGTGACAAAGTTCGCGATTCCCGCTCCCATTGGATTGGGCATCTCATTGGTACAATCATCACACTGATCTTCACAACGGTTGTTAGCCCGAGTTCTCCTATTACCGGCCATTGGCTGGAATAAAAGGAAAGTTAGGGGTAACACATAAAGGGTAATCCAAAGACAAAAGTTGATGACTTATAAATAAACTTTAATCTCTTCAACTCATGAGTCTATAGGATTCAATCCAGGCTTTTCATGATCTTCCTTCTAACATATATTCTTAGGGGCATTTTTCCCTTAATAAGGGTTCATACTAAGATTGTGAATTTATCAAAACATATCCCCCGGGAGTGTCGTAACCAAGAGTGCAGCAAGGCCCGTTGTCGTGCACCAGTTCCCGTTCGAGTCTAGCTCAAAGCGGTGTTTTCGGGTTTTACCCCTAGGATACATCTGTGCCAGAGCCGCCTCTACCTGCTCGTATCCAGACAGGGATGTATTTGTTTGATAAACCACTTACTTAGTACTTACCAAAACTTAGGGGAGTTTTTATTATTCTTAGTCTTGTATCTAAGGTCTTACTAGGGTTTCCTAATCCCAAAAATAACTAAACCTATCCTCTGATACCAACTGTGACAACCCTGCTTTTTATTACAACTTAAACATGCTTTATTACATAAAACTTCACTTGATACAACAAAGAAGATCGAGAGGTTTAGTGTCTTTGGGAATTAGGATCATTACATAAAAACTTTAAACTTGAAATACAAAATCCTTATTGAAAACTTTCTTTACATGACCACTACATTCCTTCGTACTTAGCATTGCATGGGATAACCTGAGGACATGCATAAGAAAAGGGTGAGCTATAAAGCCCAGTAAGGGAGTACATAATGAATAACATGAGGAGTACAATACATGTTAGGCAATAGGCATATCAATAGAGCATAAGAGAGACATGAACATAAAGTCATGATAAAGCATGATAATCATAACATGGAAATGTGGCAACAACACTTAACATTGAATTAGCATGAGCCAAGGCTCATTGCACATGGAGCATGAGTAAACCCTCATTGCACTTGAAGCACGAGTAAACCCTCGTTGCACTTGAATTAGCATGAGTCAACACTCATTGCACATGACGTATCATGATACTATACTTTACCCAATGCATTGGAGCGCTATCAGGGCGCACCCTTCTTAAACATTTCATTTCATGCATAAGTGTGCCACATGGATCATAAAACATGGATTCATAAAACATAATCATTTCTTCCACGATAAAGGAATGTGGAATTCATACATGAAACTTTACAATCAATACGTATATGTGCATAAAGGTGAATACCCTTGATGGATAAATGGGCATGGTATTCACTACACAAAGACATTGGCTTAGAAAATTGGTGCGATTTCGGCAGCGTAACGGCGTGACATAAGAATTCATAAAAAAGGTTGATGAGAGAGAAAGGGGTTCCTCATCATATTTACATGTAATGGACAGTAAGGAGATCATATATATACATGTCCCAACAATAGAAATGGAATTTAGATTCATGATACAAAAGTATTGCTTGAATGTAAAAGAAAATAGAGAGAAGTTCCTTTCGGAATTTCGGCATAGTAACGGGTGTACATGGGAGGCATTTAATGAGAGAGAAAGGGTTCTCCCATCATTCAAACAATAAGAGGGAAGTATGGGGGAGGTGCGAAACCATACCCCAACATTCATAAATGAAATTAAAAGGGCAATACAACTTAAAGAAAATTGACAAAAATGAGAAAGGAAGAAAAAACCCTTACTTGGAAGTGTGCTTCCAAAGGCTAGAGAGAGGCTTGTGAGAGGCTTCTTGGGAGCTTGGGGCACCTTGGGAGGATTCTAGAGAGAGTAGGGCAGAGGTTGGACGAACTTCAAGGGCTTTGAGTGAGGAGGAAGTGGGAGCTTGGGTGGGTTTATATAGGAAAGGTGAGAGAATTCTTTATTATTTAGGTTTGGGACCCCTTATATTAAAATAATCCAAACCACAAACCATCCCATGGTATTTGCCCATGGTTTCTGGAAAAGGAGAGAGGAAAACAATATTTTACAAGGCCAAGGTCCGAACTTATTAAAAAATTAGGGTTGCTTATGTGGAGGTGAGTCACACTCCCATGGAAATTAATTTAAAAAGGCAAAGTGTTGAATAAGTCTTGAGGGCTCCATTAATGCTTTGAAAAGTGAGTCAAACAAACCCAAAACCTCATTATTTTAATGATAAAACATATATTGGCCGAACCTAAGGATTATGGTATTTTATTACATCACCATTGGGTCATTATGATGTCATAAAACACATTATATATTTAAAAGGTATTTAATTTTTACCCAAAAATTGGACTGTCTCAGAAAATTATGAAAAATTCACCGTTGGATAATTTCGACGTCCTGATTCCAAAAATAATATTTATTTTATCTAAATAATTTTCTAAATATGTGAATTTTCACTTTTTAAAATAAAAACCGACATTTATAAAGAAATTCACGGGTTTTGACAGAAATGGCTTTCAAACCTTAATAAACATTTTAATTGCATTCATAAAATTATAAGATCATTTATATTTAATGACAATTAATTTAATATTAATAATAATATTTTATTAAAATATTATTTAATTAAAAAATCCTCTAATTTAATAAAATATAATTCTTAATTAAATAATAACTAAAAACACCATTTGTACTTTAAAAACTAATTACAATGTATCAAAAATGACTAGAAATTATATTCATTATTATATATAAAAAAAATAATGTACATGAACATGGTTCTACTTATTTGTTACATAACCCCTTAAAATATCCGCATAAGACCTAAGGGTAAGGTGTGCGATGGTGACAGACTCTTGGGGTTGCTCGGATAACATTGCTCGAGTGGTGATCTCTATCAACTTCCATTTTTCCCGTAGACGATCACGTTCGAGCTTGACTTGATGAAGCTCAGCTTGGGCTTGGTCAAGGGCAAAGCCCAAAGACGCCACCTCCTTTCCGAGCTCCGACAAATGGGCTTCGTAAGGGGCAATTCTACTGGATGAGGCCATCGCTTCCTTTGTCTGAGAAGAAAATTGGTTCGTTAAAGCCTTATATTTAAACTACCCAGATGATCACTGTTCAACGGCTATAAAAGTAACGGTCACAAATCTTAACGTAAAACTTAAAGAAGTTGACATCTTATAAAAAAAAAATTCATAAAGAAACATTTAACTGGATCAAGAGGGATTTTCCATTAATGAAACTTTGGGTCGTTACAATTCATGTATGGTTAACATGGAAAATGAGTCTCATCGCATCGTGGAGACGGTAGTCCGTACGTACGCACGAACTATGATATCGTTCCCATAATTACTGAATAGAATTGGAGTGGATGGTATAATTTATCAGAATCAATATGATGTTATAATAACCACATATATTTATTCTTTACACCATTATACCCATCCATGTAAGGTGTTGGTGGAAAAACAGATTACACCACGGCGTGGAGACGGTATTCCGTACGTACGCACGCGCGGTGATTTCATTTTCCGTAGGATGGATAGAAGGTGAAATGGGGTTGTTTCTTATTCATAATAACATATAAGTATATGAGTGATACTGATGTTATTACTTTATAATGAAACAACTAATGAAGATGGAGTAGAAGCAGAATGGAACTTGAAGAAAATAGTAGAAGGTATTACCTCTTTCTCGAAGTGCCTCTAAAATTTCTCTTAGGGCACTATAGTTGGTCTTTTGAGAAGACCAGTACCTCTACAAGGTTTCTAGGGAAGTGGGAAAGTAAAATGGGAAGAGTTTGGCCGACCTTCAAGGCTCAAAATGGCGTGAGGAAGAGAGGGAGGTGGTACCCTTTTACAAGGGAGGAGAGGGGCACCTTTGGAATAACTAAAAATATTATTTTATTATAAAGTCATATTCGGTTTTTAATATCTCCAAATTGATTTATTTTTAATATAAGGTGGGGATGGGTCGAAATTCTCTCATCCAATATATTTTAGACAAGTTTAGGTTTCTATTTTAACCTTATCATTTAGATTTAACTTTAAGTTAAATAATATTTCTTTTACCGTGTCTTTTTGTTTTCTTACACTATAAGGTTAATAAACTTACTATAACAAGACAAACTATCACCAAGTTGTTTATTATTAACATATATAACCTTATCTAAGTCATTTGGCCTAACGTTAGATTTTTAGGAATAAAATAACAATTAATAATATAATATTTAAAAAAAAACTATTTTATATCAATTTTGACACTATTTAGTAATTGATTTTTTTGAAAATTATAACAGAATTATTAGTTCAAAAAAAGTTAATTAAATCAATACTAACATGTCATATTAACATATAAAATTATTTTAATTCATAAAAATTCTCAAATTACATTTATTTGGGTATTTATAACATCAATTATGTCAATATTTCATTAATAAGATAATTAATGCATCATCATTGTGTCATAAATAAATTAAATTATTTAGAGTATAAAAATTACAAATAAAATACCATTATGTATGAAATATTTTTATCCTTCTAAGGAATATTTATAGTCGAATTTATATTATGTATTACTCTATATTAAAAATGATTTAGTTATTAAACTTTGATTTTAACTATTTTAACCCTTCTTTAAATAAATTAATATTAAATGTCCTAATCTAATCCAAGTGGACCTAAATGGTCATATTTTATTACTAAGGTTTTTTGGTCGAATTAAACTTATCCAATAGAATTAGGACATGTTTTAGGCTAATAATAATATCATTTTTACCCTTAATTACCCTATTTACTTTTTACCGTGGTAAAAAAAAGTAAAAAGTTACTATTCACCAAAAATTATTTTCATCTCATTGAACCAAATTTTACTTAATGACATCAACCGTGTCTCTATGATTGTTAAAATTCCATTCACAAAAGTGGTAAAATTAAGTTTTATGTAAATTTTCAAATTCTCTTAGGAGGTGGGTAAAAGACGGTCAAAAGTTCGATAAAATTTTTATATATCTAAAATTATTATAAAATGACTCCAATGAATTACATTGAAATTATATAGGTATTATGTATCAATTTTGAAATATAATAAATTTAAATAAAATAAATAATTATTTAAATAAAAAGTCGGTTTTTAAATAGTAACCCAGTGTTTTCACTATTCATTAAAAATTGAAAGTTTTCAGAAAAATTCCAAAATTTCACCCTAGGATAATTTCGATATTCAGAATCCAAAAATAAATTCCATTTTCAAAAATAAAATTTATAAAATTTCAAAAAGTGGGTATTACTATTCATAACGGCTAGTTTTAATAATATTTTAATATCATATCGTTGTTTAGCGAAACTCGGTATTGCGTACAACACACGCTATCGTGGAAGGTCGCGCTTGCGTGTAATTCAAGCCAAGTCAGGGATGCGTGTTGTGCAAGCTCATTTTGGTGTAGCGTATAACACAAGAAATTAATGAAATTAAAAAGAATATTTTTCATAAAATCTTGGGGTGTTACATTCTACCCCCCTTAAATTTCGCCCTCGAAATTTTTCGGGGTTATAAATGGTTTACTACTCGAATGTTTCTTTAATATAAAACCACATTGTAAAAAGGAATACTAAAAGTTAATTTTAAAAAATAAAGTATGAAACGTAACGATTACCCAAAGTAACTCATCACTGAGTTTCTATATAAGAGAACATAGGTTAAAATATGGATATGGAAGAAAAATCTAACCATCAAGTTCTGATGGAGAGTGGTAGAGAACATGGCTATGAAAAAGCCATCAATCACGAAGCCATAAATTTGTGATGATCTAAGGTACCATCTGATTCATTAGATATAAGAGCACTAGGACAACATTTTCGGTTTTCAATATCATTTCCTTAAAGTTGAAAATTTTGAATTAGAAGAAATAATTACTTGATTTTGGTACAATCTCACTGTTGTTCGTGCTTTGAACAATTTCCACTTCATCTCTTAAAGAAATGAAGTTGAATTTGTTATTCATGAAGTGTTAACAGATCATGTGATAGAATTATGGGTCATTCCATTTGTTTCAAAATAAAAGGCTATCAAAAGTTATCAATGATACATATGTCCATCTATTGTGAGGTTAATCATATACGATTCCAAAAACGAACTTATACTTCATCTATCATGATGATTAATAAAATAAAAATAGTTTCTATTAACCAGGGACTTACTGTAGGCCATTGGTATACGATAAAGGCCAGTCACACTTCAGTTGTGGGTTCGATTCCCACAGTCTTGTCCGACGCGATGGTCTGTCGCCCGTCCTGCAGGTTGTCCTTTTTCTAAAACTACATTACTATAACATCCCGTCAATAATATCGAAAAAAGTTCTATCATTAAACAATAATAAATTATGTCCAACATAATCCATTCCAATCTTTAGGCTTATCTAAAATACTTCGGTCCAATCTCATAGTATAAAGAAAACAATTACTAGAAAGGTTATCTACCAAGAATGTGAATACAAGCATTTATCCCACATATATCATAAGATATATATTTTTGGTTGTATTCCAAACACATGAATACCTTAGTCATATATTCTCTTGAAACATAAATTACCATATAAACTTAGTTAAAACATGAATACTGTCAAAAGGTAACTCTTTCCACACACCAAAATCCAAAAAATCTATATAATCAAACCATAATATCACTTAGTCCTTATATCAGTCATGAGCTCATGAATACAATCAAACATCTCATTATCTTATTATCCCTTAATTATGCACATATAATCTACTTTCCAAAAATATCTGAATAACCTTCCATGGTTTTTAGAACCATTCAACATATACTTTCAAATACTTTAGGAAAAACAATAGCGTAACAATCCGTAGATGATTCTTTATTCCATAGTACCGTACATTATTCTTTATAAACATACAATCATTCAACTAACTTCTTAAACCACTAACTAAGATTCATCATTTCTTTCATCTCATATTTTATTTGTAGTCTCTTCATCATCATCCACATAAATACTACTCATATGACCATGATGATTCTCTTCATGAGATTTTCCCTTAAGGCATTGGTTTGCATAATTCCCATACATTACACATTTAAAACATCTAATCATTGTTGATGTCGTAGCAATACCATTATCCTTGTCCATGGTGTTAACTGAAACTTTTCCATTGCACTTACTAGCTTGGTGTCCTTCTTTTCCACACCCAAAGCATCTTTTAGTTCCTTTGAAACAATCTCCCCGATGCCTCTTCCCACATGATTTACATGAGGGAAATTGAACTTTCTTTCCTCTATGATCATCATGAAACTCCATCTTTCTCTTATTATCTGAGTTGGGAAACTTACCAAAGTTGAGATTATTGATCATATTATGAGATTCCTAATTAGGCATAATAATGATGTTTGGACTTCCAAATCCCGTTTCATTTGGTTTCTCATGAAGAATATCATTCCATTGTCTGTCATATCCTCCATTATCGTGAATCTTCTTGTTTCCAGCCATTTTCTAAAACCCAAAAAGAATAGTGTGAGAGGAAAAAATCATGATAGGGAAAACAACATAGTAAAGGGGGAGTACCCTCAATATCTAACATCTTAGGTTAAATTCTAAGATCGTTACCGTAGTTCTAGGACTATATCTTATATGTATACTTATCCTTAGGGACATCCCTAAACATACCTTAGAAATATATTTAGGGATCTCACTAACGTTTTCGCATCCTAGTTTCCAAAGGTTGACTAAACCTTTCCTCTGATACCAACTGTAGAGACCCGAATCTTGACGTACATGGACATTACATTACTTTTTCGGAATACTTAATACATAACAAAAAAAGACAGACAAGGATCGTGATAGTTTAGTGTCTTTGGAAACTTGGAATATAAACTTCTAATCATGTTGAAAGATGTTCAACAAATCCCATAACAATCTTCCCCTTTTTGTTTCCTTAACTAAAACATTTCTTTATTTCCTGGGGAAAATAAAACATAAAAAGGGTGAGCTCAAATTCTCAGTAAGGGAAAATATAGAGAACATAAAACAATCCATAAACATTTGAAAGAAAAAACTTGAACATGAAATTTAAACATCAAAATCTTGAGCAAAGACATAAATCGTGGAAGTATGTAAGGCATATATCATAATGGAACATCAACCATGATAAAATATAATGGGAATAAAACATGTAATTGTGAAAACAATTCAGCACATGTTATGATTTCCATAGTAGCCAAGGCATTGCTGCCAAGACCATCTTAGTGGACAAAGTCCCTTTCTGAATCGAGTTCACTCCTCATTTCAGTCCTGTAATACAGAACCGGATTAACTTACTGTTGAAACCATGTCTATCTCATGAGATATAAATCTTTACCCAATGCATTGGAGGGAGATATAGGTCCCACCCATCTCATAATGAAATCATTCTTACTTGTGACACAATATAAACATAAATCATTCATCATAACCCAAAGAAGAAAAATGGGTTTCATAAACATCTTCCCTTAATAAAATAATCCATATAAAAAAATGGATATCATTTCATCATAAGAAAAGTGAAACCATATAAATCATAGAGACATTATACTTGAAACATACACATATGAAACTAATTTCATCTTAGATGGAAAATGGTTTTGATAAAACACTTGAAATGAATTCTTGAGGAAAATATCATTTCTTCTTAAAAATCATTTTCTTTTCACAAAAGGCCATGGAATTTTAAATGAAAAGTATTTTATCAAAAATAGTCATAAAATATTGTCAAGTATGCTTCATGAAAATGAGGCGTTATGAAACCATAAAAATCCGTTCATGCTGTATAAGTTAAAAATAACATTTTTCTCATACTTTTTTCAGAAAAGTCAAAAAGTACCTCGTATGGTAAACAAAAGAAAGATTCCTTCCATAAAATGTGGTAAAATTAGAAAAGGGTAAAAATGAATTTAAAAATATATGGAATAAAAGTAATCATTTTATGAAAACATTTTGAGAACATATGGACATGGATAATAATCATAACCCCAGTAAATACTTACAAATAAACAATCTCAGATAAGAATGAGATTGGAATAATTATCCCTTACCTTATGTCCGATATGCTTCATATGTATCCAAACCTCCTGTATAATGATTTAAATAATGTCATTGAATTATTAGAGAATCATATTCATTGTTATGATATCATATATGGTTCACTTATGACTTTATATTACCCGTTCTTTTGTAAATTCCATGTTAAAGAGCGTTATGGGTAAAATCGTTTCATTTATCGTATGTGTTTCAACTTGTCGTTCTTGATATTATTAATTATATCCTTATTTAAGTAATTACATAATGTAAAAAATTATTTATATATAATATATATTCATCATATACATATATATTATAAATCGATAAAAGGAATGAAATACATCATTCATGGAGACGGTAGGCCGTACATACGCATGAACGCTGTTTTCGTTTCCTTATTGAATTGAATGAAACTAAATAGATGAAATAAATATATATATACATAAATCCAGTAGAATTATTATTTCATATATTTCATTATTATTCATTATATAAACTTTATGATCATTCATGTATGGTTAACATGGAAAATGAATCTCATCGCGTCGTGGAGACGATAGTCCGTACGTACGCATGAGCGATGATATCGTTCCCATAATTATTGAATAGAATTGGAGTGAATGGTATAATATATCAGAATCCATATGATGTTATAATAACCATATATAGTTATTCTTTACACCATTATACCCATCCATGTAAGGTGTTAGTGGAAAAACAGATTACACCACAGCGTGGAGACGGTATTCCGTACGTACGCACGCGCGGTGATTTCTTTTTCCGTAGGCTGGATAGAAGGTGAAATGGGCTTGTTTCTATTTCATAATAACATATAATTATATGAGTAATACTGATGTTATTATTTCATAATGAAACAACTAAAGAAGAGGGAGTAGAAGAAGAATGGAACTTGAAGAAAATGGTAGAAGGTATTACCTCTTTCTCGAAGTGCCTCCTTTAAAATTTCTCTTAGGGCACTAGAGTTGGTCTTTTGAGAAGACCCGTACCTCTATAAGGTTTATAGGGAAGTGGGCAAGTGAAATGGGCAGAGGTTTGATGAGATTAAAGGCTCAAAATGGTGTGGGGAAGAGAGGGAGGAGGTGCCCTTTTATAAGGGAGGAGAGGGGCACCTTTGGAATAACTAAAAATATTATTTTATTATAAAGTCATATTCGGTTTTAATATCTACAAAGAGAGTTATTTAGAAGCTAAGGTAGGGATGGGTCGAAATCCTCTCATACAATAGAATTTAGACCAGTTTAGGTTTCTATTTTAATCTTATCATTTAGATTTAACTTTAAGTTTAATAATATTTCTTTTACCATGTCTTCTTGTTTTCTTACACTATAAGGTTAATAAACTTACTATAACAATACAAAAGAACCCCAAGTTGTTTATTATTAACATATATAACCTTATCTAATTCATTTTTCTGAACTTTAGATTTTTAGGAATAAAATAACAATTAATAATATAATATTTGTTTTAAAAACTATTTTATGTCAATTTTGACAGTATTTGGTAATTGATTTTTTTTGAAAATCATAACAGAATTATTAGTTCGCAGAAAGTTAATTAAATCAATACTAACATGTCATATTAACATAGAAAATTATTTTAATTCTTAAAAAGTCTCAAATTAAATTTATTTGGGTATTTATAACATCAATTATGTCAATATTTCATTAATAAGATAATTACTGCATCATCATTGTGTCATAAATAAATTAAATTATTTAAAGTCTACAAATTACAAATAAAATACCATTATGTAGGAAATCATTTTATCTTTCTAATGAATATTTATAGTCGAATTTATATTATGTATAACTCTATATTAAAAATTATTTAGTTATTAAACTTTGATTTTACCTATTTTAACCCTTCTTTAAATAAATTAATATTAAATGTCCTAATCTAATCCAAGTGGACCTAAATGGTCATATTTTATTCCTAAGGTTGTTTTTGGTCGAATTAAACTTATCCAATAGAATTATAACATGTGTTAGGGTAATAATAATATCATTTTTACCCTTAATTACCCTATTTACTTTTAACCGTGGTAAAAAAAAGTAAAAAGTTACTATTCACCAAAAATTATTTTCATCTCATTGAACCACATTTTACTTACTGACATCAACCGTGTCTCTTGGATTTTTGAAATTCCATTCACAAAAGCGGTAAAATTATGTTTTATGTAAATTTGCAAATTTTCCTAGGAGGTGGGTAAAAGACGGTCAAAAGTTCGATAAACTTTTTATATATCTAAAATTATTATAAAATGACTCCAATGAATTACATTGAAATTATATAGGTATTATGTATCAATTTTGACCTAAAATAAATTTAATTAAAATAAATAATTATTTAAATAAAAAGTCGGTTTTTAAATAGTAACCCAATGTTTTCACTATTCATCAAAAATTGAAAGTTTTCAGAAAAATACCAAAATTTCACCGTAGGCTAATATCGATATTCCGAATCCAGAAATGAAGTCCATTTTCAAAAATAAAATTTATAAAATTTCAAAAAGTGGGTATTACTATTCATAACGGCTAGTTTTAATAATATTTTAATAGCATATCGTTGTTCAGCGAAACTCGGTATTACGTACAACACACGCTATCGTGGAAGGTTGCGCTTGCGTGTAATGAAAGCCAAGTCAGGGATGCGTGTTGTGCAAGATCCTTTTGGTGTAGCGTACAAAACAAGACATTAATGAAATAAAAAAGAATATTTTTCATAAAATATTGGGGTGTTACACGTTCGGCACTGTTCGGGTGGCTGGCCAGGTCCGGGACGTTACAAAATAATTATGTATAGTTCGTGAAATTAACTATATTGGTTGTAAACATGTAAAAAAATGAAGAAAATACTAGAAAATACATTTAAAAAAGTTAATTTTATAAATTTCAAACATTTTAAGAATATTTTAGATTTACAAATATAATTGAGTAAATTTTGATCATAAAAATTAAAAACTTATTGATAATATTAAAATTTAGTAAATAATTATGTATAAATAAAAAATTAAAATTGAATAAATCATAAAAAATAAAAAAATAATAAATATTTAAAATGGATGAATAATATTAACAGAAAGAATTTTTAAAATGAATAAATAGAATTGAATAAATTAAAAAAATATTTTAAAAAGTGAATTTGTGACTTTATCTTCATGAATTATAAAAAAATAAAAATGAATAAAAAATAATATATAGATATTCTTAATTATATAAATAAAAATATAAAAAATGAATTATATTTACTACAAAAATATTAAAATTAAAATTCATTTATAGAAATCAATTATACAAATTTCAATGATTTTAAAAATATTAAAACTCAATAAATAAAAATGAATAAATACTATTCATATAAATTATGAACATATTGAAAATATTAAATATTATTAAATAAACATGTAAAAATTTTAAAAAATGCATACCCTTCAAAAATATTAAAAATAAATAAATATCAAAAACGAAAAAAAATTAAATAAAATAATATTAAAAATGAATAAATAATATTAAATAATTTTAAGAATATTAACTATTTAAATTAAAAAATTATTAAAAAATTTATTTAAATAGAGTAATTATATAAAATTTAACAAATTTTCAAAAATTAAAGCTTAATAAATATTAAAGAATAAATATTATTCATATAAATTACAAATATACTAAAAATATTATATAGTAAATCAATGTATGTAAAAATAAATATTAGAAAATAGTTAAATTACAATAAATATAAAAAATATTAAAAATAAATAAATAATATTAAATGAAATAATATTAAAAATGAATAAATAAAATTGAGCATAAAAAGCTATTTTTAATAAATTAATTCATAAGATTAACTACATGAATTGTAAATACATACAAGAATGAAGAAAATATTAAAAAAATGCATTTAAATAACACAATTCTATAAATTTTAAACATTTTAAAAATATTACAACTTATTAAATAAAATTGAATAAATGATAATCATATAAATTAAAAATATGTTATAAATAATTGTTAGAAAATAAATATGTATAAATTTTAAAAATGGAATAAATTTCAAAAATATTATACAAAAAAATAAAAAATATATACATTAAATGTGAGATAGTATTAAAAATATGAATAGTTGTTGGGTAAAAATCCCTCAAGGTGTTGTCTTGGTGGTTTTGGGGTGATTTTTTTGTTAAAAATTCCAGATGACTATGTTTCAGTATGGTTGGTGTTACCAAAGCAGGTGTGTTTAAGGTGGTGCAGTTTTCCAGTGTTTGTCATATATTTAGGCCTCCAAATTGGGATATGGTTTATGGAAAATGAAGGGTTTCTACATACAATTTTTGAAGAACCAGGGGGAATATAAAGGAGTTCCCGAACATAAGTTTGCGAACCGTGAAGTGTGGAGTTCACAGACCACATAGTAGCATAGCTGTGCTATGCTGACCATAAAGGAGGTATATAGAACAATGAAGGAAAATCAGAAAAGGAAATATTTTTTCATATCAACGCTATGTATAATTCATAACACGCTATGCAAACCACAAAAGGGTCTTGACGTTTCACAAACGAGGGCAGTGATTTGAAGCCTCCGCATAGGGTTATGCACTATGTGAACCATGTAGTGGGATCCGTTCATGGGATTCATTTCATTTTCGGAAGGTGGTGATTTAAGGTGCATCATGAATGAATAAATGCACTATGTGGATCACATAGCAAGTTCACAGTGAAGGCTATACCGCAAAAGAGTTTTTAGTAATTATGATTAGCGGGATTTTTGGATCTATTTTTTTATATAAAGGCCACTAATTATATCTTTAGAGAGTTAATGTTTTATTTAAGAAGATCATCACAGAGAGAATTCAATTAAGTTTGAAAGTGGTTCATGTGGGAGGATTTTGTGCAGGCATAGTTCCTAAAGAGTTCATTCCTTGAAGGCATAGTTCGTGAAGGAGTAATTTTGTGAAGGAAGTAGTTTGTGAAAATAAAATTCATGGAGGAGGTATTCTATGAAGTATTTCATGAAGAATGTGGTTCATAAAGGAGTTGAGTTTGAGAATAGAGTTGAGTTTGGGAAGGAGGTAACCTATAAAGGAAAATTAGTTTGCAGAAATTTTTTTATAGGGAATTGTATCTTATAAAAGAAAAGGGGGCGTTAAATCATTTTGTGAAGTAAGGATGACCATAGGGTGAAGAAAATATATAGAGAAAAGGCATTCTACAAAGTAAGGAAGCCCATGAATCAATCATGCAATACGGTGCAAGGTAGTTCATGAAGGGAATAAGTCAGTTCGCAAGGGGATCATAAATAGTTTGTGAAATCAATTTCTTCAAAACAATAATACACGAAAAAATGGATTTCAACTACAAGGCTAAAACATAACTATATGGAACACTTATGTGTGAATCTATTCTGAGAGTCTTGCATAAGGAGATATAAACCAAGAATACCCAGTAGACAATGTCATTGTCATATCTGAATTCTTAAGTGGAAGACTGAGTATTTTCACCATCCAACTGTATTTTCAGAAAGATTTTATTCACTACTACATTAAATAAAGTGAAATTAAGACTTGGAATCTATTTAAGTCATTGATATATCCAAATAAGAGGTGATTGTTGTGTCTTTAGTAAACTGAGGTTTGTTCTGGTTATATGGAAAGTTGAAGTGTTTCATCCTAGTGTTTTTATAGAAGTGAAAGAGTAGACCAAAAATATCTTCAATAGTGCATCTACCTAAAATTTAGTATGCATTAAATATTAATATTTATGGGACCTACATGTCTACAAACTACGTGTGAATCCTTTCTAGAGCAGCGAGAAAAGAAAGAGGAAAAGGTATTCATTTCCACTAATAGTGATCAATCGAAGGAAATATTGAGGGAGTGGCCCTTGGGAAGCAATGATCTATCCCTAAATATTTTAAGGAAATGAGAATGGGTATATAAGTGATCTATCCCCAACCTTGAATTGGTGGTGAGCTTTAGTGAATTTGGTACATCTTTTAATTACCATTGTATGCTCCTTGGATGTATCTCAGTGAGGGTGGACCATGTAATTTTTTTTACATCATTATGATTGATTTCCTACATTACATTCTATGCATCATTATCAGATAAAGTTGCAAAGGATATGACCAATATAAATATTAAAAATCAAATGAATTGACCCTTATAATAAATAGGCCAAGATTCAGTGGGGCGTGAATAATTTTGAAAATATTATCCATGCCCTGATTCACCCCCCATATGGGTATCTATCCCCTTTTTAGGACTAACAATAGTACATTCCATATATAAACATATAAAAATGTGCTATGCATATACATAAACATGTATATATGTACACCCCACATATTGACATAGATATAAATATATAAATTTTTTCATTTATATATATAATTAAACATTTATTTTTGAATATAAATAGGATAATTTTATATGTATTGATAACATTTCTTTATTAAAAGTTATACAAATATTATATTTGCGCTAGGAAAAGTATTGATAAAGAGTCTCCTTTATCAGTGCTAAAAATGTACTAGTAACGCGTATACTTTTATCACTAATTTTTTAACATTGATAAAAGTAACCTTTATTATCTCTTTTAGCTAAAACGAATAAAGGTTCCCCTTTTATTAGTGATTTAAATTTAGAGATGATAAAAGATAGTGCTGTATATCACGAGATATATGGTAGTGTGGGCCTTCAGGCCATGTAAGATTACTCTGCCTAGAGCTTCCACTGTTGATCTTGGTACTTTGGTCCATGTAAGTTTTCTTAGGCATTCAGGACACTGGTCCTCTAGACCACTTTTAGGTTATCAAGCGACATGATGTGCCTAAGAAAATGTTTTGACACATTTGGAAGGTGGTAAAACATTATTCAAACAAGTGTCATCAGGTAGGAAACCTCAAAAGAGATATGGGTGTGATGAGACCCATCATTCAGTCATCTATCTTCATTCCAATGAGGAAAAATGGGTAACTAGTCACATGGATTTCTAAATGGGGTTTTAATCAGATGATGTGGAAAATCAGGTTGAAGGTGCATTGAGGTCCACACAAGCATTGTGAGATGGGAAACTCAAAAGAGAGATGGTTATGATGACACCTATCATCTGGTACTCCCCCACACACCAATGTGGGTCAGAGGGGTACCATGACATGTTATGTTGGACCATCATGAAGGAGATCTCAGTAGGTGGGTGACACAACATCTTTGATTGGAGACATGAGTGTAATAGATTTGTCAGGGGGATAAGTTTGATTGGTACTTGACATTAAGCGTGCTAACTTTTGGGCCTTCGGGTTATTTCCTTCATCAGAGGTGCAATCTGGGACCATGAGTCATTGGGTACTTTATACCATGTAAGTGTCTCTGGTCCATGTATTTCATAGGCCTTTGTGATTCTAGGCCTATAAGCCATGTATTGGGTTCCCTCCTAACCCAGTCTAAAAGGGGTTTTCCTTTTTTGTTTTAATAAAAGAGGGTTTAACCCCCAACCTGTTTAATAAATATGTGTGTGTCATTAAAAAAATATATATTTGTGTATATTCAAATATATATAAATAAATACATATATGTATATATTTGTGTGTGTATGTGTGAAATATAATTGTGTACTTCTGTGTGATAATATGTCCATGTACGTGTGTGTGTGTGTGTCAACATTATGTAAAAATATCATATATAAATATATTTTTATAAATATATTATTATCATTAAATATACTATATAAACATATTTACGATAAATATTTATAGATACAATATAAAAATTTATATCTAAATATACAATTATATATAAATATGTAAAAATATATTGACGTAAAAAAAATATATGGAAATATGTATAAAATTTGTATCCAAATATAAAATATATAGAAATATTTTAAAAATGGATTTAAAAATGATTATATAAATGTATATAATTATATAAATAAATATATAATAAAATATGATGTACATATATATATAAATAGATATATCATAAAATAGTAAAAAAAATCTTGATGGTGTTGCAGTAAAGGCATTAGACCTAGAAGGCAGAGGTCAGGGGTTCGACTTCAGGCGTGATCATGGCTGAAGTGCGTGAAAAGCATTGATAAAAGGGGTGGAAAACACTGATGGGGGGCTCAAGTAAAGATGTGGTATGGGCGTGTGAGGGCACAAAGTGTTGATAGGGGTGAGAGCACTGATAAAAGGGTTAGGTTAAATGAAAAAAATAAATTTTCTTGAATTTTATCTATGCTAGATAAAAGAGTTGATAAAGACCACATTTATCATCAATTTTTTTATCACTGATAAAGGTCATAAAATTTTAGGATGTATTTGTATATCAATGATTTTTATTATTGACAATGATCATTCTAGTGCTTTTAAAAGTTTTATCTATGGTAGTTCCCCACCTGTCGCACCTTTCCTTGGTTCTTATCAGTGACTCCAACCCAACCCTATTTTCCCATCATATTTTTTAAAATTTTCATTTACTATATAATTATCATATATTCTCTTGTTTTATAAAATTATTCATAATAACTATGATACATTTTGTTTATGTATTTTTTTCATGGATTTTTATTTTCATTTTGAAATTGTTTACATGTGGCTTCCAAGATTTCTAATTTTTTTATATTTGTGTTTCAATTTATATTTCTATAGATTGATTTTTTGAGCATTTAGAATATATTCCAGTCAAGATGAATATAACATTCATCAATTGAATAATTTTATGTTTTCATATTTGTTATTCACTTCCATTGTATTCTCTCTATATTTTTCTATTGAATGGTAGAAGTAAGTAATTTGGAAAAACCAATTAGTTTGAATACCAATCAAAGTTGTTAATTTTTTTGCATTTAAATGTGTTTGTTAGCCTCTCAAATTTTCACCTTCATTACTTAAAAATAAAAGTGATGATATCTTCCCAATATGAAATAAACTTTATTCTTTGTATTGATAATAAATGGATTTAAATTTAAATATTAAATTTTTAATATGTTTGACTATGTGTTGATCATGAATTTAATTTTATTTAAGGATCTAAATTTACCAACTTATTGAATTTTTGTTAATTATTATCTAGTTAATGTTGATATTACTTTTTTACCATTTATTTCAATGATTTTATTATATTATTTTCCATTTCCTACAATTATTAAGTTGTTTTTTTAAATAAAATTATTACTAGATTGCGTAAGGGTTTAAAAATGAAAACGATTTTAGGAAAATTTGTTAAATTTTTTAAATATAATATTAATATTTTATGGAATGGATACCTAATCTATTATTTTAATTATTTTTATATTTAAATATATGAATTGCTTATTGGGTTTCATCCATAGGTGAAAACAATTTTCCGACCATGGAATTAGATCAAATAGAAGAACAAATTTTGATGGTCTAATTTTTTATGGTTTATACAGAAATAGTGGAGTGACATATAAAAATTTCAGAAGTTCAGAAGTTCAAAAGTTATGTGGACCAGATGATCCAATGATGAAAGTAAAAAAGGAGCATTCGAAGTTACCCCATGATCACTTTTGATGGAGGCGATGTGGGAAATGAAATTAAATTACGAGATATAACTTTTGGTAATGTAAAAGTAAAATGAGCCTATGTTAGAGTAAACACATGAGATTTTCATAAGTGATCACTTTGCACCAAAAGATGGAGTTGGAACTACAAAAAAATGGAATTTATAGATAAAATTTTAGTGAATTTTTTTAGGAAACTTTACTAATTTAGTGACATTTCCTAAAGGCATCAATAATTTAGTGAGGTTTCCCTGAAAACGTCTCTAAATTAACAACGTTCCCTCCAAAACGTCAGTAAATTTACGACGTTTCCCCAAAAACATTGCCAATTTAGCAACATTTCCCAAAAAATGTTGCTAAATATATATATTTTTGTAGCTCATTTCTCCACATCAATGTAAATATAAATTTAGATATATATATATATATATATTAACATATATTATCACAGACACATATATATAAACATATATATAAAAATATATATATTTATATATATGTCGAAACACACACAAGCACACACATATATATAAGTATATACATATATAAACATATATATACTAGGAAAGGTTAGGGTATATTACCATTTAGTCAAAAATAGAAAAAGAGAAACCCTTTTAACTGGGAGGGAACCCATTACATGGTGGAAAACCCCAAACCAAATAACAATTAGATTTAACATGGCCCAGAGGCCTAATAGCCCAGAGACCCAGTACCCCAACATATATATATATATATATATAAACATGTTGGGCGCCTTCCTGGTTGGCGCACCAGGTAATGACTCCTCAAATGGTGTCCACACGGTATCTGTTTTAATGTGGTGTTTTAATGTGGGCCAAGACCGCATAAATTAATTCACACGGTGACACTCTTTTAACGCAGTGACATTATTTTGAGACTGATTATTTTTCTATATATGGAGGCCGAGACAAGACATTTCAACATCACCGGCACCAACAACACCAAGATCAAATCCCATTTGGTGATCGCCTTTCTTTGATGATCATCTTTCTTGCTCTCCACCTTTTGATCCACACTTTTATTCTTGAGTATTACTTTTGAGATACCTTCCATTTTGGGGAGTCTCTACCGTGTACTTATTGATTTTAGATGATCCCTCTTTCTGAACTAGGTCCCGTGGTTTTTCCCTTTCGGGTTTTCCACGTAAAAATTTTCGGTGTCAAATTTATTTTCTGCACATTTAATTTTGTCGTTGCGCATCCGTTTATATTTGGGGGGAAAGATTCAATTTCCACTGCGCGTTCACCTTTTCAATTGTTTTCACGTTCATTTTTTTCGTCTTTCCCAACATCTAGTATCAAAGGGTTTGGTTCTTTTGGTTTCATATTTATTATGGAGGCCAACTACAGTCGGATGATTTTGCTAAATGGTACCAACTACTATATGTGGCGACTTAAAATGAAGGATCTGCTTTTTGTCAAGCGAATGCATCTTCTAGTGTTTAGTACCCAGAAGCCAGAGTGGATGTCAGAAGAAGAATGTGAATTTGAGCATGAGATGGTTTTAGGCTTCATTCTCCAATGGGTTGAAGACAACGTGATGAACCACATTGTCAACATCTCTCATGCCAGAACTTTGTGGGAGAAGCTTGAGACAACCTATGCTTTAAAGAAGGCAAACAATAAACTATTTATTCTCAAGAAAATGATGAACTTGAGGTATAGAGAAGGTACGTCTATTTCTGATTACTTAAGTGAATATCAAGGATGTTTTGATCAGTTTTCTGGCATGGGTATCAATTTTGAAGATGATATTTTAGCTCTTTTGCTGCTTAACACTTTACCCAATTCATGGGAGAATTTACGTGTTACTCTAACCGGTTCTGCTCTTAATGGTGCTGTGACATTTAGTTTTGTCAAGTCTGCTATTTTAAATGAAGAGGTAAGGAGACATACTCAGGAGAAATCTTCTTCTGAGCTTTTGGTCACAGAGAACAGGGGGAGAAGCCAGGACCGGGGGCAGAGCAGTCGAGATAAGAGCAGAGGAAGAAGAAAATCTAGACCGAAGCACATAGATTTTGAATGTCATCATTGTGGTAAGAAGGGGAATGTTAAAAAGTTTTGTTATCAGCTGAAAAGAGAGAACAGATTGAAGGAAAACCAACAGAAGAAAAATAGCGATGAAGATAATAATGTCGCCGCCGCTACAGGGGGTGATCTTGTTATTGTTTATGAATCCATTAACATTGCTTTTGATGATTCTTGCTGGGTTGTTGACAGTGGTTCCTGTTTTCACATGACATCAAAGAAGTAGTTCTTTACATATTACAACCCAGGTAATTTTGGAATGATGGTCATGCTAACGTTGTAGGCATCAGGAATGTTTGTTTAATGACCAGTACAAGAAGTAATCTGATTTTGAAGAATATTTGAAATGCACCTGAGCTTCGTCTGAATATTATCTCTACCAGTGTTCTTGATGATGAAGGGTTTATCAGTACTTTTGGTGACTTCCAATGGAATATTTCCAAGGGATATTTGATTGTGTCTAGAGGGAAGAAGCAATCAGGTTTGTACTGGACTAGAGCTTCTATTTCTTGTGATACTGCTTGAATTTTTGAGTACAGTGTTTCGTCCAAGTTGTGGCATAAGAGGCTCAGTCACATCAGTGAGAAAGGTCTTGGTTGTTTGGCCAAGAGAAATATTCTTCCAGTTTTGAAGAGTGTCAAATTGGGCACATGTGATCATTGTATGGCTGGGAAACAGAGCAGAGTGAGTTTCAATAGTCATCCTCCACATAGGAAGTCATAGGTACTTGAGTTAGTACATTCTGACGTTTGTGGTCCTTTGAAATCTAAGAACTTTAGTGGCGGTCTTTATTTTGTGACATTTATTGATGACTACTCACAAAAGATCTGGGTTTATGTATTGAAAGCCAAAAGTCAGGTGCTCAGTGTTTTTAAGCAATTTCATGTTTCTACTGAGAGAGAATCAGGAAAGAAATTCAAATGTATTCACACTGAAAATGGAGGAGAGTTTTGTGGTCTATTTGATCAGTATTGTAGGCAAGAAGGTATTCAGCATCAGAAGACGCCACCCAAGACACCTCAGCTGAATGGTGTAGCTGAGCAGATGAATAGGACTTTGCTGGAAAGAGTTCATTGTTTTATTTCAGAAGAAAAGTTGCCTGGACACTTTTGGGGTGAGGCTTTACATACTGCTACTTATATTATCAATTTATCACCTACGGTTTCTTTGAAGACAGACACTTTTGACAAATTTTGGTATGGAAAATAGATCAGGTACGATCACTTGCATGTTTTTGGTTGCAAGGATTTTGTTCATGTGCCTAGAGATGAGAGATACAAGCTGGATGGTAAGTCACACTAGTGTATTTTTATTGGCTATGGACATGATGAGTTTGGGTACAGGTTCTATGATCATGTTTTGAAGAAACTTGTCAGAAGCCACGATGCAGTGTTTTAGGAGGATCAGACTATTGCAGACATTGATAAGGGTGAAAAAGATGCTTCTCCAACTTCTGATGGGTTTTTCAGTCTTGAGCCAGGTTCTGATTCACATTTACCTCATATTGTTGATTCTGATGATCATGTTTATGTACAGAATGATGCTCAAGGTGAACAGGTTGGAGTTGAAGTTTTCGGTTCACCTTTTGTTTCTGATGTTCTGGTTCCAGGGGTTATTAATGAACCCACAGTTCCACTTAGAAGGTCATCTCGGCATCACACCATTTCGACTCGATATTCACCTGATGAGTATGTGCTTCTCACTAAAGGGGAGAACCAAAATCGTTTGATGAGGCAATGGAGAGTGAACAGTAGGACATATGGGTTGCGACAATAGATTATGAGATGACATCATTCAACGACAACCACACTTTTGAGCTGGTGAAGTTACCGACAAGGAAGAGAGCTTTGCAAAATCGATGGATTTATCGGATTAAGAATGAAGAATCCAGTCCTGTTCCACGATACAAGGCAAGGTTAGTTGTCAAAGTCTTCCGTCAGAAGAAAGGTATTGATTTTGATGATATTTTCTCACCTGTTGTCAAAATGTCTTCCATTCGGGTTATTCTTGGTTTGGCTGCCAGTTTAGATCTGCAGATTGAGCAGATGGATGTGAATACAGCTTTCCTCCATGGAGATTTAGAAGAGGATATTTATATGGAGCAACCATAGGATTTTGTTGAAACAGGTAATGAAAATCATGTCTGCAAGTTGAAGAAGAGCTTGTATGGTTTGAAGCAAGCTCCTAGGCAGTGGTATAAGAAGTTTGAATCTATCATTTCTCATCAGGGTTTCAGGAAGACATCTTCTGATCATTTTGTTTTTGTTTAGAGATTTACTTATAATTATTTTATTATACTGTTGCTTTATGTTGATGATATGCTCATTGTTGGCCATGATACTTCTAGAATTGACAGATTGAAGAAGGATCTTTTTCAGTGATGTTATTAATATTTTCATGAATTATTATATACTCCCTTTACTTATTTTATATGAAATGTTCATAATTTGTGTGAAATATTAATGTTTTAATATTAAGTATAATTTTTGAGCATTTTTAGAAGTAGTCCAATTGAGTTAGTTTAATATTTTAATAAATACCAACCTCAATACAGATACAAATTGTGTGGTTCTTGTTTTATAGGATTCTCATTTCAATATACAACATTTAATTAGAAGGTACCATGATCCAATTCTTCCATTTGAAGGGTCATATGGTCCTCACAAACAAGACCAAAGAATCTATGAACAAACTGGACCAGCCTTGGAGATTGATTTACTGGGCTCAATCTAGAAGTCCAAAAACATTACCTCTCCATAATAATTCGTGGGACACTACATTTCATCTTGGATAAAAATTTCAAGGCCCAAATCTAAGTACAAGGGGCCCAAATTAAGCTTTGAATTCCAGTTCACCATTCTGGACGATAATTAAAATCAGTATAGAATGCATGACATATCTCATGATGTAAGAATCAAATCGAGCTGAGATTTTTCAGTGTGAAAGAGGAGATATAGGTGGCCTACTTTGTTGAAGAACCCATTCGTATTTGAAGGCATCTTCATATTTAAAAACCATTTCACATTCTGGACTTCAAAAAGACTGAATGGAAATGGACAGTTTTACTTTGTTTAATCAACCGGCCATAACTTTTTATAATTAAGTCCAAATGACTCAAAATGTTGAGATTAGTCGGCCAACTTTATTTTCTACAACTTTGAAAAAAGATATTGCTCTAGATTCTGCTGTCTTGATGTCCATATCTGCGAGCCATGTGGAGGTGTATTTCTGGAATGTAAACAGTCCACCACCTTGGGCTATAAATACATCCCCTCCTCCCCTTTCAAAGGGTTGGCATTTCAGAAGAGAGGAGAACATATTGCCACGACCAAAGCCTTTCCAAAGGCTTGGGAGGACCTTCCATACTCATGTTTTCACTTAAGAGACCTTTCCTTCTCTCTTTGTTTTCACTTACTTTTGTGTTCTTTGTTTTTGTAATTTTGTAAGTCCTTTCTTTTGTAATTCTGTTTTAAAGCAAGTTTCTTCTTAAATATCTCTTATTCTCCTCCACCTTCTATATTTTAATCTTAATGTTCTTAAAATAGTTTAAATTCAGTTAAATATCCTTCCCTTATTTTGCTTCCTCATTCAATCAAAAATCTTTTTTAATTATCATCATTGTTCGCGTGTGTGTGTTCGACGTACCACTCTTTTATAATCCCTTTCTTTTTCTTCTATTCTTAATTTATCATAATAATTATTATAACCAGAATATTAAACACCCAAATGGATGAGTAAATATCTCATTGGGGTGAGTCAAAATTTATGGATGTTAAGTGATTGATAGTATTTTCTCGATGAGTATTCGTTAATTTAACATTGTGTATGTTGGAATTAATATGTCATGGATTAATGACATATTTTGTTTAGAATGTGGTTTCCATGGATTATTGGAACCAAAAATACACTACCATAAACAATTAATGATTTATTTTAGAATCCTAGTTAAGTTAAGGCTTTGATTAAAGCTTTAACACTTAGGAATTCTAATTGACGTCAACTTGTGGAGTGGGTATTAATTTAAATGAAATATAAAGCAAAGCTCAAGGATATCACAAGCTTAACTCCCTAATAATGAACTCACCCAAATATTTATCAATTTGTTAAATCAATTATAGTCAATCAATCATTTCAATTAAGCTCTAAAAAAACCCCCCCTAATCAAAATACAATCAACTAAAAACAATCGATTATTACGAAGTACCATCGCCGAGGATTCAACCCGAGTGCTGCTATACACATTAGCAGAGCACCGGAACCATGATTGGTCGATAGCGACAATCGGCCACACGTTTCACACTCCATCGAGCCGTGAAGGAGTAAACCGCTGAATACCATAAATTTTCAGACAAACCACATATATAGAGAACAATATATTCTACGCAGATAAGGAAAGCAGTAAAAGGCAGTGCATAACAACTACCCTTACTCCCCCTCACCACAACCCATGCCCCATGGCATCCCGGACTAATGACCTCCTTACCCGCCCTCAACAGAGCCAAGTATCAAAAGTTCCTTGGGCCATTCCCGTCCTGACAACTCACGTTGCCTCAAACCGATGACCGAGTCACCCAATCCTGACAGTTACACTGCCTCACCCATAGTACCTGCCTTCTCTCATAAGTGTCAGACCCAATTATCGTGCAGCATGCAATTCTAAAAAATATAAATCATGGAATACACATTTGCACAACTAGCAGTTCTATCAGGAATTTCACCAATTCACATTTTAAAGCATATAAATCATGGAATTTGATATTTCATTCACATGGCATTATCACTTCACAAGGCATACGTGCAATTATGAAATTGAAATACCCTAAAATGTGCCTATCAAAATCCAAGCAAGCAACCCTCACCAAATCGGGCCAAGGTCCAATTCTCCCTTACTACACCAAGTCAAGGGTCACATATCAAAATCGCTAACATCACACATCAAGTGAGCCACCGAGGTGGAATTCATATAAACTGTAATCTTAGAAAAAGCAAACAGCAGTTCCCACCCATGGAAACTTGGTCCTTCCCTCATACCTGGGGCTGCAGGCACCCAAGCACAAGCTAGAAACCCAGTCCCTGTAATAAACTATCTCCAGTATACCATATTCCAAATAGTAAAACCAGCAGAAATAAACGAGAATCCTCAAACTCATTAGTATCCAGTAAAACGCTGCTACTAAATCCCTATCAAGAAATCCTCTGATACCACTTTATAATGTCCTGGACCCGGCCAGCCACCCGAACAATGCCGAACGAGTCGGGTGTTACTACCTTAGGCGCACCTCCCTAAACTCCAAAGGCTTCCGACTAGTAGCGAGGGTCTGGTAGGTATAGTGGGGAGGTTATACCCTCTCGGAGGATCATAATAAGGGTACTGGTCCGAGGATAATAATTAATATGCAGTAGAAAGAAAGACTCAGCAGACTCGAACCAGACCCGCAGAGCGGAAACATAATCAATATAGATAAACAGCGAAAGTAGTAAATATAACAACATCAGCAGAAATAAACACAACAGCATGCTGATAACATGTAACTACTACTGAACAGTAAAACATGCATCCAAAGCAGGTCATACACAACTGAATATAAAAAGGGTGCCAATGGCTAACCAACAGTAGCTACAATAATCATTCCAATACAGAAAAGTAAATAAAGCAAGGTAAACCCATCTAGGCATGAACTCAAGGTCCATACCATCTCCATGCAATAACTAACGCAGCCCAGCTCCTGAAGCTGTCCTCTTTCCTGCACATAAATCCATAAAGTCTGCACGTGTCCCGAAGGGCCCGTGCAGGGTGTGAGACAAATCTCAGTAGGATACCACCCAACGGTACATACCAAATATATGTGTTTAAGCAGTCATGAATTTACAAGGAAAGTAGTAAACAGTACAGTGCACAAGTAAACGCAAACTCCACTAGTTCTCAACAACCACCAAGGAGTGTCACCTGCTTCGGCCAATGCCAGAATCTCTGTCGTGTAACCCGGCACCATGTGCCACCTGACACCTCGTGTCTCAAGTACTAACATCCCGAAGGCATGCCCAAGAATAGTAACCCGGCACCATGTGCCTCCTGACACCTCGTGTCTCAAGTACCGACGTCCCGAAGGCATGACCAAAATTAGTAACCCGACACCACGTGCCTCCTGACACCTCGTGTCTCAAGTACCGACGTCCCAAAGGCACGCCCATTCCCTGAAGGCTCCTCACCTCCCACGTGGCTTTCTATGGCAAGAACCCCCAACCAGAATACCTAACCGTAACTACGGGGGCCTCTACCCACATGAGTGGTCCAGACCACCTCATCACAGAGTATCTCTGTGTGCACACTACTCAAAGTCCCGGTGAGCGGTAATCACCAAAATAGTACCTAATCCACCAACACGTCTGACACCTCGTGTCCTGGCGACCATGTCGCTCAAGTCCGATGGCCTCACCATCCAAGTAACCTAGGCCATGCCCAACCTGACAGTCGTACTGCCTCAAGCCGACGTCCATGACACCCAATCCTATGGTCAAAACTACCCAAAGTAACATGGGAAAATCCCCAACCTGTGATCAGCATCACTCATGCGTAACCGGGCCAAGCCCAACACAACCCAAAAGGTCCAGCAGTTTCAATCAAGCAATTTCATATATATATATATATACATATTTAAACAGAAAACATAAACCGAAAAAACAAACTAAACAGTTGAATTGCACTCTACCAGGTGTTGTCCCATACCAGCACTGAGGTCTTAATTACCTCCACAATTTATATAAACCATCAATAAATTAAACTAACAGTTTATAAGATTAACATTTCAGTTAAAACCATTTTGGCATCCCCCAACCAAAATGCCCCGATGAGCAACGACCCCTCACCCGACCCTGCTCATGCAAACTGGTAACCAGGAATACCCAAAAGCATCCCATAGGTCCCATAATCATTACAGTATGAAAAAACAGATAAAACGGGTCCCGCTCAAAATACCTGAAAATGAACCGAAGGCCGCGTTACCCAAACAACCACGAAAATACAAAAAGAGGTATACACCACCTACCTGAGACTCACACGATGCTAATCCTCTGGTAACACCCACCGATTTGATCTAAAACACGGTAAATCTACAAAATATTCAAAACGGCTCAAAGGGCTATAACTCGTTCTATAACAAAAATTAGACAAAACGGCCAAAGAGGAACCAAGGCCTTACCGAGGGGGTTCCAAAGCATCCAACCGGGATCAGATAGGAGTTAGGACGAAGAACCGTGAAGCAAATGAAGATATTGCCGACATGGTTCGCTAAACCCGGCCAAAATATTGAGGTTCTGCCTCAATACGAGGCTACTGGCCATTTTAAGGAAAAAAAAAGAAAGTACACGGTGTGTACTTTGGTACTACACGCCTTGTATGGTTCATTTAACTATTTATAAGATAGAAAGGTTCCGCCGACTTACTTTCCGAGCCTGCCGACATGAGTACACAACGTGTACCTAGGGGTACACGACATGTACTTGGTGCCTCTTCCTTTCCCCACCGTCGGACTCACACGCCATGTGTCTTCCTTATACATGGCTATACTACACGGCGTGTCCAAGGGGATCACGACGTTTCCTCAGTTCTACCCGGCCAACAGGCCTACATGCCATGTATGGCCTCACATGGTCGGGGGTATACACGGTGTGTTCAAAACTACACACCGTGTAGTAAGAAAATTCTACACAGTCACTGCATGACATGTACTCAACGAGCACATGGCCGGTCACTAGCATGCACATACACGGCGTGTATGAAAAGTACACAGCGTGTAGTCTGGAAATTTCTAGAAACTTCTCAAATTTTTCGGACTCCTCGGAAACCAGTCAAAAATTTAAACAGGGACGGGATTTTGACCCGTTCCAAAAACCCGAGTTCTTACATATTTACTACGACTTAATACACTTAGTATATTATTAATTTATATGATTATTATTCATACAATTTGATTTATTATGTTGTAATATTTTGAAAATGTTTAAAATCTATATAATTAATCTATTTTAATGTAATTTTTATTATTTCCTTCATTTTTTTCATATGATTATAATTAATTTAATTAATCTTATGAATACATTTTTTTCAAATAGTTTTGTTATCTATTAAATTTTATTTATTCATTTTTAATATTATTTGAGTTAATATTATTTATTTAGTTTTAATCATTATTATTTTTTGTAATTTAATAATTTTTTAATATTTATTTATACATATTAATTTACTATGTTTTATTATTTCAATATTTATTCATCTCCATTTCAATATATATCCATTTTTATTTTTTTAATAATTTTTAAAATTAATAAGTCTTATCCATTTTTTTAAAAAATTTTAAAGTATCTTCATTTTTAATTATTCTATTTCACTCATTTTTAACATTCATGAATTTTAGATTATATATTAATTAATAATATAAAATATTTTATCTTTTTTTATAATTTATTCATATTTAATATATATTTATTTAATAATTTTGTATTTTATTTATATAATCTTGTAAAAAACAATCTTTATCAGCTCAATAAATATAGTGTTGATAAGGACTCTATTTACCGGTACCTTTTTAGCGCCGATAATGATATGTTTCATCAGTGCTTATTATTTTAGCACTGATAAAACTCATCTTTATCAGTGATTTTTGGAAAACGCTAATAAAACCCTTCTCAGTCTAATAAATTCTACCCTAACAGAACTTTCTTCTTCACACTGTTTAATCCCTCATGGAATTCAACCTCTACAGCTACCCCCCATTGAACTTCCCAAATGAATTGATCCTCTCAAAACCTAAGGTATGTGATTATTTATAATCCTATTTAATCAATCTTACGTCACTTGATCTGTATGCTCATCACCTTCGCACTGTTCAAGCACCTCTTTAATCGATCCTTGAACTTTCCCTACATCCATTACCTTCAAAGTGGATTTAATTTTTTTATATTAGTCACAACATGAATGGGAACATCATAGTGTGATCCAAACTCTATGTGAAATTTATTTCCACTACCTTAATAGATTATTTGGAGGTTGAAATTTGGGGAGAAAGATAACAAAATGGATCGATTCGAACTCATTTCCCCTATTTGGTATGGTTATGTTGGACAGAGGGAAATCCTTCAAGTATAAACCCAGATAAATTGGTTTCTCCCCAATTGCAGATTTCAAATAACCCCAAAATTGTGGTGATTTTGAATGAAACAAATGAAACAATCCAACATTTTTCAATTTTCCAACATTATCCATATTCATATTTTTATTTTATCGAACCTCTACCCTTATCCTACACCCAATTTATTGAAAAAAAATTAATTGTGTCATTTAACATAAATTGTTGATGTGTGGGTCTTTCTTTGCATTGTGTTCTTACTATTGGCCCCACTTATATTCATTGTGATCACCAGTGGATTTCTTTAAGTTATCATTTTGATCTTTTTTTAGTTAACTTTATCAGTTCATCCCATTGAGACGTACCCATAGTTTTATTCATCAAACCTCAATTAAATTCAAGATTTTCTTTAAATGTTGAGTTATCAAGAACATGTTATTGAGCCTTATCAACATTTTTATCTTCTAATAAAGGATAAACTTTAAATACATATCATCTTATCATTGAAACACCACCTGTCCCGCCACGTGACAAGTAAAGAAATGATGAAACATCAACTCCTCCATCTTGTTGTACTCACAACTAGAAAATTTACAGAAATCATCCTTGATCTCAATGTTTTATAATATATGAAATTTTAATTATATTATTTTTAACTTTATAGATATCACACATTCCATTCCTTCAATGATTCCAACCACTAAAAAACAATCTCAATATGCATCCTTCAACACTAATTATTTTGGAATAATGGATTCATGTAACTTAAAAAATTATTTAAGAATGACCAATTATGGGTTCTAAGATCATACTTTTTGTGTATTTATTTATTTTGTTAAATATTAATATTAGTGAATCAAATAGGATGGATATGATTGAAAATTGGATGGATGCCAATAGTATGACAAAAGAGTACGATGATGGGGTGAAAGAGTTCCTCATGTTTGAAAAAGATCATAAATATCGCCCTTCTCAAATCCATTATCCATGTTTACACTATTTTTATTCAAGAATAATTATTCCAAAGGATTTTTAAGAACACTTGATCTATCATGAAATAGATCTGAGTTATAAATGTGGGGATGAACATGGGAAAAAATGAACGTGTCTAATGATTGGGATAACACTGTGTTTTATTGATCATCTGATATGATTAAAAGTGTGAGTAATGATGAAGACTGTATCGAAGATATGATTATATATGTGAATGAAGATGAATATTTTATTGATTAAATGAAAATTAAAGTTGAATATGAACTTCATTATTGTCCAATTTTTTTTCAAAAGTTAAAGAGTTGTTCCAAGATGCAATTTTATGCTTGTTTTACTAACTAGACATCATTTTCAACCATATTGAAGCTATATAATGTAAAAGATAGAAAAATATAGAGTGATTCTATCTTTACTGAACTAATTTCTATATTAAATGATATGATCCTAGAAGATAATGATATTCTTTTCCAAACATATGACACTAAACGAATGCTACGTTCAACTGGTATGATATCTAAAAGAATACATGCATATCCAAATGATTGTATATTATTTCTTAAGGACCAAAAATAACTTAAAAAATCTATTAAGTGTGGTGTGTCTTGATATAAGAAATATTAACCATGTCCTATGATAATTGTACGGTACTCTCCAATCATTTAATGGTTTATGAACCTATATGGAAGTGAGGAGACTGTAAGGTAATTAATGTGGAACGTAGATGAAAGAAATAAATATGGAAAAAAATTTCACCTGGTAGACTCTACTAAGTGGAAGAAAGTTGATCACAAGTATCCAGAATTTGGAAATAAGCCAAGAAACCTTCATCTTGCACTATCTACAAATGGAGTGAATCCTTTTGGTTTTAAAAGTACTATTCAAAATACATGGATGGTTATGTTGGTAAATTATAACTTTCCACCATTGTTATTCATGAAACAAAAACACATTATGTTATCTCTACTTATATTAGGACAAAAAATCTAGGTAATTATATTGATGTTTATTTGGATCCATTGATCAAATATTTGAAATTATTTTGGGATTCATGCTTTGCATTGTATGATTATTACCAAAAAGAATATTTCAAATTGATATGCATGTTTTATGGAATGATAAATGACTTTCCTACTTATGGAAATATTTTAGGATGTATCATTAAAGTAACTCAAGGGTGTCCCATTTTTGAACAAGGTACACACTCAATTAGGTTGAAACATTCATTAAATACTCTATTTCTAGGGAATCACATATTTTTCCTCTATGAAATAAATACCAATCTTGGATGTCATTATTTGATGGGAGTTCAAAAGAAGGTAAAACATCATCTTCACTAATAGGTGATAAAATATTTGAGAAAGTAAAATATACGGGAACTGCTTTTGGTAAAACGTCTTCGTAAAACCATATAAAAAACAGTTGGAAAAAGTGATTGTTTTTTTAATTAACATACTGGAAGTGTTTGTACATCAAACATTTTATTGATGTTATTCATCTAGAAAAATGTATGTGGTAGTGTCATTAGAACTTTACTAAATTCACAAGGATAAAAATGATGGAATTAAGGCTAGGTTGGACATGATTTACATGGGGATACAGGAATAGTTGGCACCAGTGATGGGTGAAAGAAAAAATGTTCTTCCTCTAACTACTTACACTATTTCTAGGCTAAAGATATATCATCATTCAACTTATTTAATATTGTAAAGGTTTCAATGGGATATTAATAAAATATTAAGGTTATCATTTCAACAACTAATTTAAAGTTAAAGGTTCTGAATCACATGATTTTAGTGTTTTAATAAAAAATCTAATGCATGTATATTTACATTACATTTTTCCTAAGAATTTCTGTCATATATTTGCCAAAATATTTTTGTTTTTAATAGTTATATTTAGGAAAGTTATATACCCATTGAAATTTCCAACTATGGAAAAGGAAATTGTTGTCATATTATGTGAATTGAAGATGTTCTTAATTCTTTAATAATTTGATATGATGGTTCACTTAATGGTTCACTTGGTTAAAGAGATTCTACCATGTGATCCTATACATTATAGATATATATACACCATTGAACTGTATACAAATACTTTTAAAGGGTATGTCAAAAATCGAAGTCAATCAGAATGTTGTATTATAGTGCGATGTGTTATTGTAGAAGCTGTTGAATTCTCTACCAACTACCTATATGATGTGGAAAACATTGATCTACTTAAATATTATCACACCAAGTGGGTTTTGGGTGAATGAATTTATAGAAAAGATTTTTTCACAATTACTATTACCAAGAGGGTGCTGGCTCACCATATTTTTTTATAATAGTTTATAGGTTGTGCCATATATTTAAACCCACAAAGTAATTCTTGGTCATTTTAATGCATCTAGGACTAAAACCTAGATATAAACTACACATAATCAATAATTTATAGGATGATTTCAAGGCCATATTTTTAAGAAATAAAATGTAAATATGAATTCAATTTCAGAATGACTTTGATGGCTAGCTAGATGACCAAGTGTGAATGTATTATATTATAATGGTTATGTAATTAATGGTCATATGTTCTATAAAAATGAAAATGATGAACACAATATGATAAAAAAATATTAGTGTTACATTTATGGCTAAATCTATGTATGTATTTGGTATTAATTATAGAATTCCAATTTATGTGAATATTCCATACTTTGGCATCATCAAAAAAATATGGGATTTGGATTATACAACATTCCAAGCACTAATTTTTCAATGAAAGTGAGTTGATAACAAGAGTGTAGTTAAAATAGATGAATTAAGATTTCTAAAATTGAACTTCACTAAGTAAGGGTACAAATATGAACCATTTATAATGGAATCACAGTTAGTATATGTATTTTATCTTCCAGATACTACAAAATAGAGGTGTTCAATTGTTCAATTATCAACCAAAACCACTAAAGGGGTAGATTTCAACTCAAATGAGGATGTCTCTTTCATTGGGATGTTACAATTATTTCATGGTGGTCTCAATATATATGAGGTATTGTATGTTAGAGGAGACCACAATGAGGGGATTTGGATACTCAATAGAGGGTTCAAATCCCTTCAACATTTAAAAAAAAGACAGTTCAATAATCAGGTTATATTTTTGGTTCTATACATTGTTTTGAATCATATTATTATCTATTCACTATTTTATTTATGTAATATAAAAGAAGTGTGCAACCACTTCTATAGATAATGACTTTTACATATACTGGTGATCCCAATCCCGAGGAACAATAAGTTTCTCAACATACTAATGCTCCCAATGCAGAGAAGCAACAAGTTTCTGCATATAATGATGCTAATAATCCAAAGTAACAATATATTGAGGATGTTGAAGCTGAAGAAATAGTATAAGGAAAACAACCTGTATCCCATAAAAAACATGATCATAACAGCATGATGGTGTTAAAAAAAATTATTAAGATGAGAAACAAAGGTATGAATTAAAGGTTGGACAGAATGCATGTGACCATAATATTAACAACCTCATACTTAAAAATTGGAAATATATTTGTTTATAAACTAATGAGAAGAATACATAGTGTCAAAATTATATAGAAAACATCGAGATTTGAATTTATACTACTTATGTAATTAATTTTCTCATCATTTTATCTACTATTTCTTAGTTAATTTCCTTATCATTTTTATCCGATAATTTTTTTTTATTTTCATAGAGATCAAGAATAAATGACATCATTTATAATAGTTTTTTCTTTGAAAATTTGACACTCTATTAACATCACAAAATTATTGGAGAAAAAAATATAGATAAATTTTTCAAAAGGGATGATGTACTCATGTATTTTGATCATGAACTCAACAAGGATGCTACACTCATGATAATGACCTTTTATTTTTATTCTACAATTCATTCAACATTACAGGTTATCAAGATAAAATTTTTTAGATAACCCCAAATTTTGAAATAATTTTATAATAAAAATACATGGTATGATTTTTAAGAATCAAATACATCTCAATCTGTACATGGTATACCCAGTATTACTCAAAGATTATGTTTTTAGTTTAAAATTGAAATTTTAGTTCAAAACACATATTACATACTCAAAACCTATAAAAGACATTTAGATTGCTTTGATACATTAAGAAAATTATTCATAAGTTATTTATGATGTTTAGGAATCAGTCACACCTCAATCCAATATATGATGTTCCCAGTATGACTTGAAGTGTATGTTTTTAGTTTAAAATTTGCACATTAGTTAAAAAAACTTCACTTGATCAAAATTGAGAAAAAAATTAATATTTTTTCGATACTTTAATACAACCATCCATAAGTAATTTTTAACATGTCTGAATTATTTGAAACTATATCTCATACACGATGTGTCTGTTATGACTCAAAGTGAATGTTATCATTTTAAAATTAACATTTTAGTTCAAAACATTTGTAACTCATTAAAAACTGAGAAAACACACTCATATTGTCATGATACTTTAGGAAAATGATTCTTAAGTCATTTCTTATTTGTAGTAACCAGTATCATGTCAAAATGGCACAAAATGTGACCAGTATAACTCAAAGTATGTTTTTAGTTTAGATTTACATTTTAGAAAAAAATAAACATGAAATAATCAAAACAAATAAAAAAAATTATGATTGTCTTTATACATTAGGAAAATGATCCTTAAGTCATTTGTGATGTGTAGGATTCAACTACAGATCAATCTGACACATGGTATGACCGGTATGACTCAAAGTGTGTTTTTTAATTTAAAATTGACATTTTAGTTCAAAACACACACCACATACTCAAAATCAAGAAAACAAATTCAGATTCTTTTGATAATTTAGGAAAATTATCCATAAGTAATTTATGACAATTAAGAATTAGCTGAACCTCAATCTAATATAGGGTGTGCCCAGTATGACTCAAAGTCTCTATTATCAATTTAAAATTGATATTTTAGTTCAAAACATGTGTCACTCACTGAAAACAAAGGGAATGAAATCATATTGTCTTGATAATTTATTAAAACGATTCATAATTCATTTGTTACATGTATGAATCAGTCTCACATTAAATTGACACACGACGTGAACAGTATGACATAAAGTGTATGTTTTCAATTTAAATTGGAATTTTAGTATAAGAGACACTTGAGATACTCAAAATTGATAAATTTTTTTTATTATTTTGATACTTTAGAAAAATGATCCTTAAATCATGTGTAATGTGTAATAATCGAACACACGTCAATAAAATGAACGATGAGATTAGTATGACTTCAAGTGTTTTTTTTAATTGTCATTTTTGTTCAAATCACACATCACATACACTAAATGGTGAAAACACATTCATATTGTTTTAATAATTTATGAAAATGATCCACAAGACATTTGTGATGTGTAGAAAGAAGTTGCACCTCAATCTGATATACAGTGTGCCCGGTATGACTCAAAGTGTATGTTATCAGTTTGAAATTGAAATTTTAGTTCAAAACATGTGTCACTAACTGAAAACCAAGAAAATAAACTTGGATTGTCTTAATACTTTAGATCAGTTATTCATAAGTCATTTTTGATGTGTAGGAATTAGTATCATATCAAACCAACACACTATGTGACCTATATGACTCAAAGTGCATGTTTTCAGTTTAAATTAATTTTTTAGTAAAAAAATTATCATCATCATGTAATTTTATATTGAAAGAGGTGAAGAGTACAAAGGAAAAAATAGAAGAAAAAAAGATAAAGGAGAAAAAAATAGTAAAACAAAAGAGGACTGGGGGGAAACCCCTCCCCCTAGCCAAAAATATGCTAGGGTGGTTTGAAGTGATGAAGACCAAGCACATCCCCTTTTATACAGTCAATCCCCTTGGGATGGATACTCCCTGCAGTGTGAAGAAATACTTCCTCCGTGCTATTGACGTCCACCAAGGCCAAGTGATCTGTGACCTTGTTCCCTTATCTCTAGGTGTGAAGGATACTCACTCTAGTATTAATCATTCTTCTACATTATTTGATGACATAGTTAATCGACCAAGGAGAATCGTTGTACCCTTTCAAGTAGTTGTGTACAATAATAGAGTCTGTTTCAATTTCATATATTTCTAGATCCTTTTTCATGTAAAGGTTGAGTCCAGTGAGAATTGCCTCCACCTCCTCTTGCAGAGAAGACCCCTAGCCTAATCTAGTTGAGAAAGCCAGGTAACCTAAACCCTTGTGGTCACGTACCACTCCTCCTCTGCGTAGGTTTACTTGGATGCAAGAGCCATATGTATTAAGTTTCAAACCCACTGATTGAGGTTTCCATCAAACCCAGTTGCCTTCCCTACTTCTAGGCGCCAATTCCATGTGGGAGCTCATTTGGAAGTGACAAAGAGAAGGGGTTGCCTTTCATGTCCTCACAGCCATGTTCAGATCCAGTTTCAGATTTTTTGCCCAAACAATAATGACATGAGATGATACTCCCACCCCCTCATGCTTTGATTTGTTCCAAGCCTGCGATATGGTCCAACACCCCACATGCAGCACCACTGCTCAGGACACCCTCTTCGGAACTCTTCCCTCAGAGCCTTGGAACCACTTATCAAGAAAGGTCCGGAATGAACCATCTGAGGGAAGGGGCGCAGAGAACTCCCCCAGGATTTTCCACACCTTACATGCCCATTTAATTTTGAATAACAGATGTCCAGTGCTCTCTTCACTAGGAACACTACATCATACACAAATGGATGCAAATAGTATACCAAATCTACAGATATTGTCATCCGTCAGGAGGCCTCTATTACGAATCCTCCAGGTGAAGAAGTTGATCTTGGTGGGGATGTTTTTCACCCATAGAAGCTCATCCCAGCCCTCATCCTGCCTCTATCCATTATGAATGCGGTGGAAATCCTTCGAAGATAACAGGCCCGAGGAGGAGGCTATGAACACATAATTGTCCTCCTCTTCATTAGTCTCAATGAGTTGAAAACACTCCTGTTGTTCCTTATCCAAAAATGAGTTGGTGAAACTAGGAAAGAGACAGGCCTCCTTGAGCGAAATATCTGTAGTCATGCATCCGGGAAAACCCAGCATTGTGCCACACTAATCTTGATGCCAGAAGGATATCTCTCCCTTCCCCACCACCCATCATGATAAGGGACAAAGGATATCAAAAATAGGTATAATCACTGACCAAAGGGAAGAAAGATACCCCTCCCCTGGGATATGAGGGCGCATCACATACGCCTGCACAGTAGTCCCCCACAGGGCACATTATTCTAGAACACTCCAGGAAAGCCTCACATGCAAGTAATAGAGGGTATCCGCTAGGTTGCGCACCTCGATACCTCCTTCATTCACGGGCCACGCCATTTTCCTCCAGGCTACCCAGTGTTTCTTTCTCTCCGATAACAAATCCCAGATGAAATTGTCAAGTATCTTATCAATCGATTTAATAACCCCCCAATCAGAATACAATCAACTAAAAACAAATGACTATTTCAAAGTATCATCGCCGAGGATTCGACCCGAGTGCTGCTATACACATTAGAAGAGCACCTGAACTTTGACCAGTCGATAGGTGAAAATCGGTTGGGCGTTTCAAATGGCATCGTTTCCAGGGATGGTACTTTAAGTAGTCATTAGTTTCTGGTTATTGTGAAAAAAAACCAAAAAAAAAACAAAATTTTTAAAAAATTTGAAAAAAAACCCAAAGAAAAACCCGTCTTCCTCTTAAAAATCATAAACTGAAAAAATAGAAAGAAAAAACCATCTTTCTCTTTCTTCTAAAATCTATCTGAATGCCCCGTAGCCTCCCAAACAATCCCTCGAATTTTTTTGACCCTAAAATTGAGGGAACACTTCGCCAACTTGGGAGGAACATAAGAGATACTCAAATAATTCAAGAACCAGTCCTCATCCAACCAGTTGAAATTGAAATGGACAATCCTAGGGAACAAACCCTAAAAGAACTCGCTGCCACTGATATGAATTACCAACATCTTGGTATTCAATATCCAAACATAGAAGCTGACTTAGAACTCAAATCGGGTTTGATTCATCTTCTCGCTCATTTTCACGGGCTAGCCGGTGAGGATCCACATCTTCACCTTAAAGAGTTCCAAGTAGTGTGCTCTACCATGAATCCTCAAGGGGTTTCTGAAGAACAAATCAAACTCCGAGCATTCTCTTTTTCCCTAGCTGACACTGCTAAGTCATGGCTCTACTACCTACCTCCTGGTTCCATAACTACATGGAATGACATGAAGCAGCTTTTCTTAGAAAAATTCTTTCCTGCTTCTCGTACTCCTTCTATCTGAAAGGAAATAAGTGGTATACGTCAATTCCCAAGTGAATCACTCCATGCGTACATGGAGAGGTTCAAAAAGATTGTTACAACCTTCCCACATCATCAAATTCCTGACCAATCTTGATCCAATACTTCTATGAGGGGTTATTGGCTATGGAGAGAACTCTCATTGATGCCGCAAGTGGTGGTGCTCTGGTTGATAAAACTCCTACAGCTGCAAGAGATCTCATAAGTAACATGGTTACAAACACACAACAATTCCATACTCAAGAACATGCTCAAGTCAAACAATCCCAAGATAATTAATCAATTGAGCCGAACAAAATGACCGAGTGGATGAGTGAACTTACAGGTCTTGTTCGACAGCTAGTTGTGGATACCAAATCCCCAACCTCGTCTTCTCTGCAATCAATGTTTCCTGGACCAATCATAAACTATGGAATCTGCAACTCTCCATCTCATCCAACTGACACTTGTCCACAACTTCAAGAGGATCAATCCGATTCATCTGGACCAATGGAGCTCAATGCAGCATATGCTCAGCGGAACACCAATCGTAAACTATCAGGTCAGTTTGTTAGAAACTTTAACCAACCTCACTCTAAGCCCTTTTCTTCTTCCTATAACCAAGGCCTTAGGTATGGTAATCCCATATCTCATCCACCTCAATTCCCTGCTGAAAACCCAAACCAATTCCAATATGGTCAAGGTGGTGGTAACTTCCATCAACCTTATCCTTTTGTTCCTCAACCTCAAAAGAACAATCCTCCTCCTAGATTCCATTATCCGAGTGAGGCTTCCCAATTCCAAAACCAATACAATCGATTTAACAAGAACCAAAATCAAGGCAATCCCAATTCGGGACAAGCCTCTTCTTCCAAGCAACCATGGGAAAGTGCAGTGGAAGATCTTTCCACCTTCACCTGTTCTAGTCTCAAAAACATTGAAACTAAAATAGGTCAACTTGCATCCCACCTGAGCCAACAACAACAATAAAATTCTTCCCAACTCCCAGCTCAACCATTACCCAACCCCAAGGGTAATGTAAGTGCAATTGCACTTAGATCGGGAAAGCACATTTCTATGCCTCATGATAAGTCCTCTAGCCCTCCTTTGAATGTTGACCTAGAAAATGAAAAGAAAAAGAAACTTGAAAAGAAACCTGAAACCATTCCCTCACCTACTTCAATTCCACTTAGGAACCTAATTCCTTTTCCTCAAGCTGTTTCAAAACCAAGGAAGTCCTTTGAACCTGATCCTGAAATGCTCGACATGTTTAGACGTGTTGAAGTCAACATTCCCATCTTAGATGCCATAAAACATATTCATAAGTATGCCATGTTTCTTAAGGAATTTTGCACCCACAAGAGGCAACTTATGACCTTTGAAAATGCTTCCACCCAGCATTCCATACCCATTAAGTGCAAAGATCCAGGTACCTTTACAGTCCCATGCCAAATTGGATGTTTGAACTTTGATGATGCACTCATAGACCTAAGAGCCTCAATTAATTTCATGATCAAATCCATATTTTCCAGCCTTGGTCTAGGTCCATTACATCTAACAGGTGTTGTGATCCAGTTATCCAATCGAAGCACAACTAGTCCTGAGGGAATAATTGAGTATGTCCTTGTCCGAGTCAATGATCTTATCTTCCCTACTAATTTCTATGTCCTTGACATGGAAGGTGAGACGAACTCTTCTCTATCTCCCCTAATTCTTGGAAGACCATTCCTCATGACTGCGCAAACCAAGATTGATGTCCATTCTAGCATCTTATCCATGGAATTCGGTAACCAACTGGTCAAATTCAACATTTTCCAAGCCATGCGATACCCATCTGAGGACCACTCTGCATTCTCAATCCATGATTCTGTGGACACTTCTAAGAGTCAATTGAACCCCATTCCATCATGTTCATCCTGTTCTGATGATAAAGGATCTTGTGAAATCTGCACCATGATTAACCAAGTCATAAATGGTGAAGTTAATGTGGACCTCTCATTCATAGACTCCATTAATCTAGAAGAACTTGAAAACTCTCTTGAATCCCACATCAACTCTGATATCTACTGCTCCACCTTGGACAATATTAAGGAAAATGAATTTGAAGCAACTGAAGTCCCTGCATCCATTCCTGAGATGTCTAAACCACAAATGAGAGATGATACTGATCTAAAACCCCTTCCTGCACACCTGAAATATGCATTCCTCTTCCATGATCACTCACATACTGTCATTATCTCTTCCACCCTTACTGAAACTGAGGAGTCCAAACTTGTTCAGGTGTTAGAGGAAAACAAAAAGGCCTTAGGTTGGACCCTAGATGACAAACCAGGAATCAACCCTGCCCTTTGCATGCATCACATCCATCTTGAGGAATCATCCAAACCAATTAGACCACCACAAAGAAGACTCAATCCACTCATCCTTGAGGTAGTTAGGGAAGATATCACTAAGCTTCTTCAAGCTGGTATTATCTACCCAATTTCTGATAGTGAATGGGTTAGTCCAATTCAAGTTGTACCTAAGAAGGGTGGGATAAATATTTTCACAAATGAACATGGAGAGGTAGTCACAACTCGAGTGAAGAACAAATGGCGTGTGTGCATCGACTATAGGAAATTGAATGTTGAAACCCGAAAATATCACTACCATCTTCCATTCCTTGATCAAATTCTAGAAAGATTGGCTGGAAAGTCACACTAGTGCTTTCTTGATGGATACACCTGCTATTTTCAAATCCCAATCTCACCTCAGGACCAAGAAAAGACTACTTTCACATGCCCCTTTGGAATATATGCATATAGAAGAATGCCTTTTGGACTCTGCAATGCTCCGGCAACATTCCAGAGGTGTATGATGAGTATCTTTTCAGAATTCATTGAACACTGCATGGAGGTTTTCATGGATGACTTCACCATTTATGGTGAGTCATTTTAATCTTGTTTTCATTCACTCTCTCTAGTCCTTCAAAAGTGTGTCAAGTGTAACCTTGTGTTAAATTTTGAAAAATGTCACTTTATGGTTGCAAATGGGATTTTTCTAGGGCACATAGTTTCAAAAGATGGTATTAAAGTCGATCCTGCCAAAATTGAAGTAATCCAATCACTTCCTAAACCCAACTCTGTTCGAGACATCCATTCATTTATTAGTCAAGCTGGTTTCTATCAGTGATTCATCCAAAACTTTAGTAAAATTTCTCTCCCACTCACTCGTTTGCTCCAAAATGATGTCTCTTTCCATTTTGATGAGGTCTGCAAGAGAGCCTTCATTGAACTCAAAACCGCTCTTACATCTGCCCCGATAATCCAACCCCCAGATTGGTCCTTACACTTTGAGTTAATGTGTGATGCTTCTGATAGAGCTGTTGGGGATGTTCTTGGTCAAAGAAGAGAAAAGATTCCTCATGTCATCTATTATTCCTCAAAAACATTGGATGAAACTCAATCTCACTACACTATCACTGAAAAGGAACTTCTAGCAGTGGTTTTTGCCTTAGATAAATTCTGGTCCTATCTCTTAGGTGCCAAAATCATCATCTTCACAGACCATTCTGCTATAAAGTTCCTACTCAAGAAAATTGATTCCAAACCGAGGCTAATAAGATGGATCCTAATGCTTCAAGAGTTTGACCTTGAAATCAAAGATATACCTGGAAAAGAAAACCTTGTGGCTAATCACTTGAGTAAAATTTCTAATTTATCTCATTCTGAAATCATTGATCCTGAATTCCCCACTGAGCACCTTTCATCTCTCACTCCAAAAATACCATGGTATGCCCCAATTGTAAATTACTTGGTTTCTAGTGTTTTTCCTGAAAATTTTTCAAAAGAACAAAAAATGAAGTTGAAAAGTGATTCAAAATACTATTTTTGGGAAGAAAATAAACTTTGGAAAACTGGGGCTGACATGGTAATTAGGAGATGTGTTGAAGAAAATGAACATTCTTCCATATTAGAATTCTGTCACTCACTTCCAGGAGGTGGCCACTTTGGACCACAAAGGACCTCCCGAAAGGTCATAGACTCTGGATTCTTCTGGCCTTCACTCTTCAAGGACTCACATGAGTTCTGTCAATCATGTCCCACTTTCCAAAAGTTCGACACAATCTCCAAAAGAAATGAAAATCCCCAAAGGCCATTAATCTTTTGTGAAATCTTCGATGTTTGGGGCATCGATTTCATGGGACCATTTCCCCCTTCCAATGGATTCTCATACATTCTTCTTGTAGTCGATTATGTTTCAAGGTGGTTTGAGTCCAACCCACTAGGAAGGATGATTCACATACTTTTAGTGAGTTCCTAAAGACACACATCTTCCATAGATTTGGCACACCACGTACCTTGATCAGTGACTTAGGATCCCATTTTTGAAATAGAACCATTGAAGCTCTTCTGAAAAAGAATGGGGTTGTACATAAAACTTCAACTGCATATCACCCTCAAACAAATGGCATGGATGAACTCTCTAATAGATAAGTGAAAAGGTTACTTGAGAGAATTGTTAAGCCCACCAGAAAAGACTGTCCTGAGAGACTTGGTGAAGCCCTTCGGGCTTATCGAACTACCTATAAAACACCCATTGGGATGTCTCCTTTTAGGATAGTTTTTGGTAAAGCGTGTCACTTACCAGTTGAAATCCAAAATAAGTCTTTTTGGGCTGTGAAAACCTATAATTTTGATTGTGAAAAATATGGTGAAGAAATATTGTTTCAATTGGCTGAACTAGAGGAGCTTTGACTTGAATCCTATGAGAATTCCAATATGTACAAAGAGAAGGCTAAGGTACTCCATGACAAACACATCCTGAGAAAGGTATTTCATGAAGGTGAAAAGTTAATGCTCTTCAATTCTCGATTTCGGCTTCAACCAGGTAAGCTTAATTCTCGTTGGGAAGGTCCTTTGGTTATTACTAACGTTTACCCATTTGGTGCAGTGCAAGTCCAAGACCCCTCCTCCAAAAGGACATTTACCGAAAATGGACATCAGGTGAAACATAACCATGAGAAGACATGAAATCCTGGAATAACATCAAATTCCATCGGCTCCCCAACTTCTCTAGCCGACCTACCACTAGATGGAGAAGGCGACCCGCCAAATCCAAACTAGGGGGCAACTATTTCCCTTTAACTCTCTCTATCTTTTCCTCTCTCTACCTCTTTCTTATTCTTCCTCTCTCTTTAATTTTTTTACCAATTTCTTCATCAAACCCTTTCTTTTTCTCTTTCTAGTGTGGGTGTGTATTTTAAAAAAACCATAAAAACCAAAAAAAAACCACAAAAAAAACACAATTACTTAAAAAAAATACAAAAAAAAGAGTCATGCTTACTCACCATTGAGTTTTGAAATTTTGTCCAACCATTTTTGGGAGTTAACAGAAATGTTTTCATCTCAAAAATTTTGTATTTTCATTATGAATTTGGATAAAGAATTTTGTGTCAACACCAACACATTTTGAATGCTCAATTTTTTATTTGGAAAATTCTTTTCTCGAACTGTGAGGAACAAAATTTTCTTTCATGCCAAGGCCACCTATGGCCATCTTTTCAAAATGTGTGTTTTCACCCCATTTGTGAGTCTTGAGTTTGTGGACCTTTGAGCTTAATTTCCTACTTTAGTGTGCATTAATATGATAGAGGCATTTTCTGAACCACATGAGAATCATAATAGCCAAATAGCCTCCCATTTCCCTTACATTAATCCTCCTTTTGAAGGCCCCTTCAAGCCTATGAAACCTTTTCTTTGACAGCCACATTACAAGCACAATACCTTATCCCACCCAATATCAACATGAATCTTCATTGCATAAGTTTTTGAAATTTATGTGTGGGGGGGAATGGATTTCATTTTTGGGTATCATTTGCTTACTTTCTGGTGTGTTATCATATGCTTGAGGGAAAGAATCCATTTCAGTGTGGGGGAGAGGTTGTCATTAAGTGTGTTTTGGGTAATGTAATAAACTTCCATTTATGTAATTTTGTAAATTTTATTGACAAGTGTTCAAAAAAATGATGAAAAAAAATTAAAAAAAATTCAAAAAAAAAATGATGAAAAAATGGGTTGTGTCTTGGGTAGTTCAAAAATCACTCTTCCTCAACCTTTGATCTTGTTATAACTATTACAATTAGTGTCGTGAGGAGATCAATCATGGGTTGGGTTATGAGTGTGAGATCTTTTCCAAGTTCAACTTTCGAAAAAAAAGAAAAAAAAAAGAAAAAAAGGAACACTTGCATTATATTATTTTTGGGAGAAGTTTTGTATTTTGTAAATATTTCATCTTCTCATTTCCTTCATATTTTCTTCCACTATTGTGTATTTATTCACATAATAATTCCCTTGTAAATATGTGTTTTCATTTCCTTCCATGTTTTATTTCAAAAAAACGTGCATTGCTTTTTCTATGTTGGTGTTTTACCCCTCTTCTTCTCTCTTGGACATTATATTCCTACCATACCATAGCCACAGAAAAACCACTTAAAAATTCCTCTTGATTCTTGTTCACTTGGGATAGAGATTGTAATCTGAGATCTCTTTTCAAACTCTAAGATTTTCACTTTTGGTTGGTGAAAGAGTGAACCTCCACAAATAAATTTTATTATCTTGAGAGGTGTGAGTTTTGAGTGTCCACATCTTCCATTTATAAATTTGAGCATGAAAAAATGAATTAGATTTGGAACATTTTTTCTATGAAAACTTGTGGTGGATTTCAAAATGGATGAGTGAAATAGTCTAAATCTCCCCTGATTGGAGAAAACAAAATTATAATATCTGTTGGTGAGTAAAAATGATTTTGTCATGTTTTTATATTTTTTTCACATGAGGACATGCACAAAACTAAGTGTGGGGGAGTTAATTTTATTAATATTTTCATGACTTATTATATACTCCCTTTACTTATTTTATATGAAATGTGCATAATTTGTGTGAAATATTAATGTTTTAATATTAAGTATAATTTTTGAGCATTTTTAGAAGTAGTCCAATTGAGTCAGTTTAATGTTTTAATACTAACTATAACTATACTGATCCTAATTGTCTTTTTATTGTTTTTTAGGATTCTAATTTCAATATACAACATTTTATTAGAAGGTACCATGAGCCAATTCTACCATTTGAAGGGTCATATGGACCTCACAAACAAGACCAAAGAATCTGTGAACAAACTGGACCAGCCTTGAAGATTGATTTACTGGGATCAATCCAGAATTCCAAAAATATTAACTCTCCACAATATTTTGGGGGACACTACATTTCATCTTGGATAAAAATTTCAAGGCCCAAATCTAAGTACAAGGGGCCCAAATAAAGCTTTTAAGTCCAGACCACCATTCTGGATGATAATTAAAATCAGTATAGTATTCATGACATATCTCATGATGTAAGCATCAAATCGAGATGATATTTTTAATTGTGGAATAGGAGATATAGGTGTCTGACTTTGTTGAATAACCCATTCGGATTTGAAGGCATCTTCATATTCAAAAATCTTTTCACATTCTAGACTTCAAAAAAGACTGGATTGAAATGAACAATTTTACTTTGTTTAATCAACCGGCCATAACCTTTTATACTTAAGTCAAAATGACTCCAAATTTTTAGAGTAGTCGGAAAACTTTATTATCTACAACTCTGAAGAAGGAGATTGCTCGCGATTTTGCCGTCTTGATGTCCATATCTGCGAGCCAATTGGATGAATAATTCCGGAATGTAAACAGTCCACCACCTTGGGCTATAAATACATCCCCTCCTCTCCTTTCAAAAGGGTTGGCATTTCAGAAGAGATGAGAACATATTGGCACGACCAATGCCTTTAAAAAGGCTTGGGAGGACCTTCCATACTCACTTTTCACTTGAGATACCTTTCCTCCTCTCTTTGTTTTCACTTACTTTTGTGTTCATTGTTTTTGTAATTTTGTAAGTCCTTTCTTTTATAGTTCTGTTTTAATGCAAGTTTGTTATTCAATATCTATTATTATCCTTCAAATTATGTATTTTAATATTAATGTTCTTAAAATAGTTTAAATTCAGTTAAATATCCTTCCCTTATTTTGCTTCCTCGTTCAATAAAAAATCTATTTTTAATTATCATCATTGTTCGTGTGTGTGTGTTCGACGTACCACTCTTTTCTAATCCCTTTCTTTTTCTTCTATTCTTTATTTATCATCATAATTATTATAACCAGAATATTAAACACCCAAATGGAAGAGTAAATATCTCAGTGGGGTGAGTCAAAATTTAGGGATGTTAAGTGATTGAGAGTATTTTCTCGATGAGTATTCGTTAATTTAACATTGTGTATGTTGGACTTAATATGTCATGGATTAATGAAATCGTTTGTTTAGAATGTGGTTTGCATGGATTATTGGAACCATAAAAAAACTACCATAAACAAGTACTGATTGATTTTATAATCCTAGTTAAGTTAAGGCTTGGATTAAAGCTTTAACACTTAGGAATTCTAATCGACGTCAACTTGTGAAGTGGGTGTTAATTTAAATGCAATATAAAGCAAAGCTCAAGGATTTCACAAGTTTAACTCCCTAATAATGAACTCACCCAAATAATTATCAATTTCATAAATCAATCATAATCAATTAGTAATTTCAATTAAGCTCTACAATCAAAATCCCCCAATCAGAATACAATCAACTAAAAACAAACGACTATTTCAATGTATCATCGATGAGGATTCGACCCGAGTGCTACTATACACATTAGCAGAGCACCGGATCTTTGAAAGGTCAATAGGCGACAATCATCCGTGCATTTCAGTCAGTCTTTTGCGATGAAAGACTTGGGGCCAGCATGGCAGATTCTTGGCATGACGATCTCCCGTGACATGAAGGCCAAGAAGTTGTGGTTATCTCAGGAGAGATACATTGAGAAGGTTCTTCAGAGATTTTATATGGATAGAGAAAAAGTGGTTAGTACTCCTCTTTCTTTACATTTTAAGCTCAGTACCAGTTAGTCACCTTATACTGATGAAGAGAGAGAGGAGATGCAACACATACCTTATTCATCTGTCATTGGCTGTTTGATGTATGCAATGGTATGTACTAGACCTAATATAGCTCATGCAGTTGGTGTGGTCAGTCATTTTCTATCAAATCCAGGCAAAGAGAATTGGAGAGTAGTGAAGTACATTTTTCATTATCTTTGTGGTACTTCTGATATGAGATTGTGTTTTGGCAAAGGGGAACCTATGCTTTGTGGCTTTACAAATTCAGATATGGCAGAAGATATCGATTCGAGGAAGTCTACTTCAGGCTATTTGATCACTTTTGCAGGGGGAGTTGTATCTTGGCAGTATAGATTGCAAAGATGTGTTTCTTTATCTACCACAGAGTCAGAGTTTATTGCAGCTACTGAGGCATGAAAAGAATTGTTGTGGATGAAAATGTTTATTTGAGAGCTCAATTTAAATGAGGACATGTATGTTTTATTTTGTGATAGTCATAGTGCTATTTGTTTGGTAAATAATTCTACTTTTCATGGCAGGTCGAAACATATCGATGTTCGATATCACTGGATTCACAACGTCCTTGATTCGAGACAGTTAGAGCTTGAGAAGATCCACACTGATGACAACGGGTCAGACATGTTGACCAAGAGTTTACCCAGAGGAAAATTTGAGACTTGCTGATAGATTGCAGGGTTGGCGGTGATCCCCACTTGAGTTGGAAGGGGAGGTTGTTGGGCGCCTTCATGGTTGGCGCACTGGGTAACGCCTCCTCAAATGGTGCCCACACGGTATCTGTTTTAATGTGGTGTTTTAATGCGGGCTAAGACCACATATATTAATTCATGCGGTGACACTCTTTTGACGTGGCGACATTATTTTGACGCTTATTCTTTTTCTATATAAGGAGGCAGAGGCAAGACATTTTAACATCATGGGCAACAAAAAAACTAAGAGAAAATCCCATTTGGTGATCGACTTTCTTTGACGATCATCTTTCTTGCTCTCCACCTTTTGATCCACACTTTTATTCTTGAGTATTACTTATGAGATCCCTTCCATTTTGGGGAGTCTCTACCGTGTACTTCTTGATTTTAGTGGATCCCTCTTTCTGGACTAGGTCCCATGGTTTTTCTCTTTCGGGTTTTCCACGTAAAAATTTCCGGTGTCAAATTTATTTTCTGCACATTTAATTTTGTCGCTGCGCATCAGCTTCTATTTAGGGGGGAAAGATTCAATTTCTACTGCGTGTTTGCCTTTTCAATTGTTTGCGCGTTTGTTTTTTCCCCGTATTTCCCTACAAAACACAGATATATTTTAAATTTATTCATGATTTTAAGAAAACTTTTCTATTGTAGTGACATTTTTACCAGGGTTTTAAAACATAAAAAATTATATATAAACACACACACACACACATATATTTACACACACACACACACATATATATAAGCATATATATATATAATATAAACATATCTATATAATATAATATAAACATATAAATAAATAGAAAATATAAACATATATATTTTTATATATAATATATATATACATAAAATATAAACATATATATATATATATATATAATAGAACATAAACTTATATATATATATATATATATATATATAAACATTAAATATAAACACACACGTATATATAATAAATATATATATAATATAAAATATAACCATATATATATAATATATATATATATAAAACATAAAATGTAAAATATAAACATATATGTGTGTGTTTGTGTGTTAATATATAAATATAAATTTAATATTAATTTTTAAATACTAATATCTATATATATATATATATAACATAATACAATTATATATTTTAAATTTAGTAATATTTTCAAGAAAATGTGACTATTTAGTGATATTTTTACCAGTGTTTTAAAATGTGGCTATATATATATATATTTATAATTATATATACATGTGTGTGTGTGCATACACATATATATTTATACACACACATATAAACATATATATATATATATATATATATTAATATAAACATATAATATATATAAACACACACACACACAAATATATATATATATATATATATATATAATATCAACATATAAATAAGCACACACATATATATATATATAACAAAAAATATAAAAATATATTTAAAATATAAATAAATATATAATATAATATAATGTAATATAAACATATATATGTGTACATAAACGTAAAATATAAAATAGAAAATATAAGAATAAAATATTAAACATAAAATATAAACATAAATATATTGATATATATATATATATAATATAAATTTTGTAAATATTGAAATATATATATATATAAATATAATTTCAAGATAAGACAATTATTTTTTAAAATTCAATTTAGATGGGTTTATTGTGTTTTTTGGTGGTAACCAAGAGTTCCATGGATCCAATCCTAGGGAGGGTTGGATTTATTATTTTATATGCAAGCATGTCGTAGAGTACAAAGAGGATTGGTGGGGAGAGATGTGGAGGGGGAATAGGTGGGTTGTGTAGGGGGTGTACAATACAAGGGAGGCAGGGGGTGTAAACGAGGGGAGGCGAGGGTTCATATAGGGGAACATGATGCAGGGGTGGTGGTTAGGGAGAGGCAGGGGTATTATTAAAATTTAAAACAAAATTGGCTAAAAAAATGAAAAATTATAAATTTCAAAAAGAAATACTGGTCAATTTAGGTGCAACTTACCGATGTTTATAAAAAATTTCACTAAATGAGGTGTCTCTAATTTGAAACGTTTATAAACATTGATAAAAAAAGTATGAAGGTTTTCTAAAAACATTGATAAATGACATGTGATTTACCGATCTATCTAGAAAACATCGGTAATTTTTTTCAATGCCGTTTATAAACGTCTCTAATTTAGAGACACCTCATTTAATGATGTTTATTTAGAAAGTACAATAAATGAATTAGTGACATTTATAAAAATCACTAAGGAAAAAAAATAAACATCCCTTATTCATGTTTTTTTAGTTTGGGGTGGTGGAAGTATTTGACTGAAAGAATGAATTTTCATAGAGATTAGTTCTATTGGACATCTCCTGGAAAAGATACAAAGGCAGTAGTGACCTCTTGCATAGGATATACTTTGCTATTTTAGTAGGGTGGATCACTTATGTTATGTGTGCTATTTAATATTGTAATCATCATCTGAATCCTTGAATAAAAAATAAATATAAATTCCCAATGTGGAGTAAGACTCATGTATGAACCAAATTAATTATTCTCCCATTTTTATTTGTTTCTTTCAATTGTTTTCTTCTATAGATCTTTTGTTTATGCATTCATGAGGTTCTACACTACGTTGTGGTGATTTGGATGTGTTTTCTTACATGTTTTGGACACCTTATCTAGATGAAATCATTTGAGGGACAAAAATAACATAAGATATCAGGGGTGGATACTCATAGGACTTTGAGACACCTTCTCATGGTGTACACCCTTGATAATATCCAATATAATATTTTATGATAATGAGACCCGCCAATAGGAAATCCATATTTACATTTGTCATTAGATGTTTCTATTAACATACATGTGTATTGATCCTTATAATTTAATATTATTATTAATGGGTATTTTAATTCAACAACTTGATGTATTGATGAAAACCTTGATGAAATATTATTGTGATTTGATCGGATATATTGGGTGCGCCACATATAATATTTCATTAATGAATAATGTGATAAAGTATTTATCCCTTTTATTCTTTAATGAAAGTTGATATCTCAGGACCTTTGATGGAAATAATATAGCCTAAATAAATCCATGGCCATGGTGTTCAATAGGCAAGTTTGATTATTGGAAAGTAAAAGAAAGAGACATCAAACATATTGGTTGATGACGCCAGCATAATACCTTCTTGATTATAGATATCATGATAAAATGATTATATTACATAGTAAGAATCCATATTAATTATTATGTCATTGTGGCATTAACTTGTCTCTCTATTTGTTTCTTGTCATGTTTCTAGATTCTAACCTTGTACATTAGGTTGATTTTCCATATTCCACTGAGAAATAGTCCAAGAGGGTCACACACTAAGTGTATCCAAAATTCGAGTTAAATAATATATTATTATTTTTCTTTTAATAATTTGAATAAATATTATTACCACATGTGGTTTAATAATTATTCATTTTTTCTTGATTGTATATATTCCATCACCAATTATTTGAGAGAATATTATGTGAGAAAAATATTTAATAAATATTTATTTGTTATTTAGTGAATATAATATATTTTAATTTATTGGAAAATAATGTAGTGATATCTATTTATTAAATGAATAGTCATTATTCAAATCCTGGTAAATATTATGGAGTAATGAAGGACCAAGATTAATGGTCCGGTGAAAATAAATATTGAATATTATTTGAATAAATAATATTTAATTTAATTTTCATGTTTAGCACTTGTTAAGAGATAATAATAATATTATTATTATTTTTATAGACGTGGGGTTCTGTAGGTATAATAGAAATAATAAGAGGGCATGTTTAATTATTATTATCTAACTCTAGCTTTATACAAAGTCAATTATATTATTTTCTTAAGAGAGCCTTTCATTTGTGTTGTACATAAAGTGATACATAGATAATTATCTCTAATACCCAGAGAGATATATCTCCAATAATGTTATCAAGAAGGAAGAATTATTCCCCTCTACTAAAACTCCCAAGTATATAGATATTGAAGAGAACCCTACCTTGAAGCAATTATCAGGGTGATCACAGGTGAACAATGAAACATTAATATCTTTCATACTAGCACTCGTAGATTCATGTTGTGATGTTCTGAGGTTTTTGGAACATGTGTTGATCACCAAATGAGGGAATATAATCTTGATTCCTACAAATGCAATGATATTACAACATAGTGATGTTGGCAGTTCCATTAATGAAGAAAGAATTTATCACAAGGTAATTATTTAATAGCTTAAATTAATTAAAAATAATATGTGATAATATTTCTCTTAGGTTCTAATTTTTATCTATTGTATATATTTATTAATTCAATTCCATTGATCATGATGTTTACCATCGTGTAAATCTAAGATTAATCATCAGTCATAATAAAAAGAAAATTTGGGAATGCCCCATCTGTCGCATCCACTATGCCTGAAACCTATAAGTGGTATCATAGGGGTCGCATAATTATTTATAATTATTTACAGATAATTGATTGATTTACACATTTTTCATTAATTTTAAATTCCATTTTAATCATTATTTATTCCAAATTGGTATATCTACTTTTTTCCTATTTGTTTTTTGTAAATATAATCAAATATGTTAATTTTATGAATGAAATAAATTTAAAGATCCCATCTAAAGGTGCTGAGAAGTTTTTTTGAACAAAACAAGAGTAAACGTCGTGTAGCCCAGAGGTACATGTCGTTTACTAGTGTTTAATACAAATTGAATTAATTTTAAATTACTTCAATTCATGTTTATTTATTACACACTATGAATTTCATTACACATCGTGTGTTGATCGGGCTATCCAGGTGCGTGGTTAGCTAGAGTACATGTCGTATTACTTCTATAAATAATGTGTATTCCTTTATTCATGGATAGGCCGTATATCTTCTTACACGACCTACATGATTAGTGTTTATCTAACTCGAATACCACATGTCATGTATCCCATGTACACTCCATTTACTCCAATATTTTATATGGAATAGTTACACATCATATCCCCAGGTGTGTGTCATGGATATATAGTGAGAATAATACATGATGTGTGGTTGTAATGTACATGTCATGTACTTTTACGAAATTACATAGAATTAAAAATTAATTTTTTATACTATTAAATCCTTATAAAAATGTGTTTCGTGTAGTCATTAAGTTGATAGTACGTTCCCTATGATGTATTATATATATATATATATTTTTTTCTTACTAATTTTTAAATAATGTTCATATTTTCATATCGAGTATAAGTTTTATTTTAATTATTACTCTACGCACATTGAATTATAAAATGATATGTAAATACCATGTGTTATGTGTGGTCGTTAAGATGATATTACACACCATGAAATTATGTTATAAGTCATGTATGCTGCACATCACAACATTAAACAGTATACAAGTATAATACATGCTAGGTAGTTCAGATAGGTACTCATTATGTTTCCTCCAAGGGTCATTTTTTCATTTAGAGTTAATTTTAAATAAATTTATTTAATTTTTTTAAAATTATGATGGATGAGGATCTCAAGAAAATTTCGATGAGAATTAATAAAAAATAATTGATTAATTAAAGGAGATAATTAATTGATTCAAAAATGATTTGTATTAAATAAGAATGATTAGAATTTAATGATAATTTTTTTAAATTCACAATTCCTTACATGCATGTATATTATCATGATCATATACCATAACTTTGTATTTGATTAGTTTCTTTTAATTTATTATTAAATTAAACTATTATCTTGCGTGTCATCCCAACTCTCATTATGTAAGAGTCTATGTTCCCATGGTTTCTTTTATATAAACCCCTTAACCAATAATTTGGTTCCCCTCACCTACGTGAAAGTAAAATCATATGTAATGTTTGGAGATCCCAAGCTAGTAGATGTGATTAAAGTTTGGAGCCACGGAGAAACCAATCCAAGAGAGATACATAGGTGAATAGGTGGAAAGCTACAACACAAACCATAAACAGTTCAAGGTGTTTCCCCCTAATTCAAAAATAAGTTTTGTATCTTCTAGATAAACTAACCATTAGAAAAATCTCATGATCATGCCACTTTATTATTTTATTTCTTTCAAGTTTCATGGTCATTTAATAATGTTTGTTTTTTCTCTATCACATGAATTAATGAATTAACAGGAATGAAAGATATAACTAAAATAAATTGACTTATTCATAAACATTATCTAAGACATGTTTAATCACTTAAGTAAATACAATTAATATTATCAAGAATATAATAAAGATAATAATTATCAATTTATGAATTAAAGGTTAAATCCCTCAATTATATATATTAAGTTTGTATAGCCTTCCACTTTTGTTAAAAGAGAACCATAGTTTAAAGTTCTTGGCCAGCCAATGTTGGGGGGATTTCAATTATCAAGGTACTATAATTTGATGTTTTGGGTTGACATAAATTATTTTACATCAAGGATTGACTACCAAAGCAATACTTGGTGTAACTTAGAGGAAAAGGCTGAGGAAATACAATTTTAGGTTTTTAGGATTAGAGATCCCACTCAATAGATCAAGGAACTCTATCACAATGTAGTTAGAATTTGGAATTCCTACATAAAACTATTCAAATTATTTGACTGACAAAATTTTGGGTGATGAGAAGAAGAATGTGGATCCTTTCCAATAGAACTCCCAAGCAAAAGGATATTACAAAGCCAATGGTGAGCGCTATTGGGTTTCGATAAAATAGTGGGAGATTAATAAATCTAATATTTTTTTCAAAATTTTATCAGATAAATTACTAAATCTATACTCATATTATTTTAGAAATAGAAATTAAATGAATTTAAATATATCACTATGATCCATACCTAATAAGGATCACCTTCTCACTGGAAAAAATTTACAAAAGTTAAAAAAGGAATTTACACATTATCCTACATCAGGGAAAGAAATTGTTTGTATTGGAAGAACCTAATCCTAATGTGCCTGGTAAAGATGCTAGTGATGAAGAGTTATCTCTCTATGAGAACCACTTGAACAATTCTACATATGTTCAGTGTTTCATTCTATCTTCCATGACCAATGAGTTTTTAAAGAGACATGAATACATGGGTGTGTATATGATTATGTATCACCTTTGAGATATATATCACGGGAAGGTGATATAAGAGAGATACAATATCACCAATGCTTGGTTTATAACTAATCTTGGAGAGTCAGCACTAGCAAGGCCTCAAGCAGTTAAGCTTATTGGCTACATTGAATGCCTATATATCTTAGGGATTAAGTTCCCAAATGAGTTAAACATTTATTGCATACTTTTATCACTACCCAATCCCTTATCTAGTTTTATTATTAATTATAACATGAGAAATAATGAGAAGACTATCTCATAAATTATTACTCTGATTCACCAAGTGGTAAATGACATGGGGGTGTGAAAAACCCATGGTCTTTATGGTGACTAAGAAAATTAAGAACATGGAGAAAGTTCCCAAGACTCAGAAAACATCTAAATCTCCCAAAAACCATACTTCTAAGAAGAAAAAGATCAATAGGTAGGGAAAGGAAAAATAATTAGTATGTTTTTAATGTGGAAAGAAAGGCTACAAGAAGAGGAACTACACCCAAAAGTAAGAGGAAGATAAAGGTGTGTTCGTTATTGAGTGTAATCTTTCATTATTTACACATTTATTATTATATACAACTTGTGGTGTTCACATCTATATCTAGATTCATGAACAAAGTATATTTAAAAAGATTTAGAGGATAGGTTTATTTGTGAGTTTAAAATAGTGTAAGTTTGATTGCTCTAGAAATTGGTGGCTACCACCTTTCATTTCCAACAAGAATGATATTGGTTTTAAGATATTTTTATTATGAATCAAAAATTACCAAAAATATAAATTATGTATCATTCCTAGTTTTAGATGGTTTTATTTTCAAATTTTTAACTATTTTTTCTCTTTTATACATAAAATATATGTTATGGTATGATACATTTAAATAATGATCTTTATGTATTAAATTACAAAAACCCACGTATTTTAAATAAATAATTAATCATGTCCACAGAAATCTTATAAAAACAACTATAGAATCACCATCTTGGGCATGTAAATGATAATTGTTTGACAAATAAATGTCAAGATGGTTATTTAGAATCTTTTGAGCTAAACCACATGAAATATTTCATATTGGTTTGTAAGGAAAAATTAACAATTCAACATTCAGTGGACACGTTGAAAGGCGCATGGAGATTGTAGGATTGGCACAAACTGATGTGAGTGGATCATTTCCAATAGAAGCTATAGGTGGGTATTCTTACTTCATATTTTTTTACTAATGACTTGATTAGATATGAATATGTCTAAATAATGAGGAATAAGACTTAGTCCTTTGAGAAATTCAAATAATTCAATAATGAAGTAGAGAATCAACATGGAAAATGATAAAGAAACATAGATCCGATCGAGGTGGTGAACATCTTATCCAAGAGTTCATCGACTTTCTCTAGGATTTTGGGATTCTATCTCAAATCAATCCACCTTACACACCACAGTGGAATTGTGTTAGTCAAAGGAGGAACTATACCTTGTTATACATAATAAGGTCAATGATGAGTCATATATATCTTAAATTACCCTTTTAGGTATATACATTAAAAATTGTGGCATACACACTAAACCTAGTATCAACTAAAGTGGTAAATGGAATTCCCTTTGAGTTATGGTTGGAAAGAAACCTGTTTTTTCACATACACATGCATAGGGTTTCAAGGAATTTGTTAAGGCCTTATTTGGAAATAAAATATTACCCTAGGGTATAAAGTGTATCCTTATAGGGTATCCTAAGGAAAAAATGGATACTACCTATACTAACCCTTATATAATAAAGAGAATGTCACTAGATAAGTCATATTTCTTGAGAGGGGTCACATCCTCAAAAAGGATAGTGGGAGAAATATTTAATTTGATAAATTTTATTCTCAAAATACACAAGAGTTGGTATAAAAAGAGATTCCATAGGTCCCTATGGAAGAAGTAGTTCATGAAACACAAGTACTGCATAGAATAACTAGAGAGGTTAGAGAACCATAGAGATATTTTTTTCTTGTCACTGAAGATGATGAATCATTATTTGTTGACAATAATAAACCTCTATCCTGTAAATAGGTTTTAGAGAGCTCAGAAGATGTAAAGTGGAAAGAATCAATGAATTCCAAAATGGATCATATCAATCAGAACCAATCTTGGTTTCTTGTAGATGCACCATTTGATGTAAATATCATAGGGTGAAAATGGTTATTCAAGAGAAAACTAGACATGGATTCTAAATTAAATAACTATAAATAAAGTCTGGTGGATAAAGGGTTTAAAAAATATAAAGTAAATGACTATGATAAAACATTTTCAGAAATTTCCATGTTTAAATCAATTATAATTATACTTGTTATAGTATCTTAACATGAATATATAATTTGGAAGATGGATGTAAAAATATATTTCCTTAATTCAAACCTTTAGGAAGAATTCTACATGACACAACTAGAAGGGTCTGTGAATCCAGATGATGCGAAAAGGATATGAAAGTTTCATAGATACATTTATAGATTGAAGTAGGTATCTAGGTCATAAAACATTTGATTCAATGATGCTATAAAATAATTTGGTTTCATTAAGAATGAAAGTATTCCATGTGTTTAAAAGTGGTTTTGTGGGAATGTGGTCTTTCTCATGGTAGTAAATGTTCGCGGCATATTACTTATTGGAAATGACATACTAGTCTTATAATGTATTAAGTATTGGTTAAATAAGTGTTTATCCATGAAGGGATTAGGTGAAGAAGCCTATATTCTAGTGATCAAGTTAATTTTTGATAGACCTAAGGGGATACTTAGACTAATTTAAAGTACATACATTGACTACATATTAATGATATTTAGTATGGAACATTATAAGAGGGTATTGTTTCCAGTGTCATGTAGTATACATCTTTCAAAGAAAATGTTTCCTTAGACACAATAGGAGAAAGAGAGACTAAGTAATATCCTATATGCTTCAATGATAATATCAATCATGTATTCCATGTTATGTACTAGAATTGATGTTGCCTATGCATTGAGAATAGTATCTAGAAATCAAGATGATTTAGGAGAAAAAAAATGGTCAACAGTTAAGGATTTCCTAAAGTATATGAGAATAAATAAGGATATGTTCTTGGTGTATGGATGATATTGGGATCTAATAATCATGGATTATACAGATGATAGTTTTAAAATGGATCAGAATGATCTAAATTTATAGTCTGGATATGTTTTCAGTCTCATTGGTGGATTTGTGAGCTGGAAGTGTTCAAAGAATAATTTTTTTTCTAATTCAATAGTAGATTGAAAATATATAGTGACTTCTGATGCATCCAAGGAAGTCATTTGGGTATAAAAAATTTTCAATGAGCATCATTTGGTACCTATCAGTAATGACTGTATCATGGTGTATTGTGATAATACGACAACACTAGCTCTTGAAAAGGAGCGAAGGTCACACCAACAAACAAAACACATACTCCAAAAGTATGACCACTTGAAGAATTTTTATCACAGTGTTAAAGTTGTTGTAAGTAGTGTTCCGATATAAGAAAACATGGTGGACCCCATTAAAAAATTCCTATCATAGCAGAAGCATGAGTATCATGTGAGAGCTTGCAGACTAAAGGTTGTTAGAAGTTGGATCTAGTGTAAATGGAAGTCTATTGAAGTTGGTTCCCTAAAACCAACTTTTTTGTACATTATAATAACATGAATTCATTTTTTTGAATAATAATAAACTTCTTATCACATCGTTATTGTTCTTCTATGTAACATAGTATGTGACAATGTTCAAAGAGTAGATGTTACAATGAAAGGTCATAATACTTCCCCGATATGATGAGAACCCAGAAGTGCCAAAATAGTATTATTAAATATACGTTATATAGATAGATAAAATCATTTTAGGGACACAAATGATATAGTCTATCAGGGGTGGAGACACATAGGACTTTGATTCACTTTTTCATGGTGTATGCCCTTGGTAATATCTAGTGTAAGATATTATGAGAACGAAACCCTCCATAAGAAATCCATATTTATATGTATCATTTTATGTTCATATATATGGATGTGTATATTGATCCTTAGAAATTAATATTATTATAAATGAGTTTTATAAGTTATTTACTTTGGTGTATTGATAAAAACTATGATGACATATACTCGCAGTGAGGTGAGATACGTTGGGTGTGTCACAGGTAATATTTCATTAATGAATAAATTGAGAAAGGATTTGTCCCTTATATTATTTAATGAAAGTTGATATCTTAGGCCCATTTATATAAAAGATATATCTTAAATAAATCAAAGGCTGTGGTGTTCTATAGGAAAGTTCTATTTTTGAATATTCAAAGAAAGAGATATTGAGCACAGAGGTTGATGGAATAAACATGCAGCCTTCCTAATTAGATATATCATGATAAAAAAATTATATTACACAATAATCATATATATGAAGAATTTTTTCATTACATCATTAACTTATTTCTCTATGGATACCTTTTCATGTAGTTATACACTAACCTTGTACTTTAGGCGGCTTCGCCTAGTGCCACTGAGAAAAAGGCCTAGAGGGTCGCACACTAAGTGTATCCCAAATCCGAGTTAAATAATATATTATTATTTATTATTTAACAAGTTAAATAAATATTATTCTTGCACATCGTTAGTAATTATTCATGTTTACTTGATCACATATATTATCTCACCAGATATTAGAGAGAATATTTTGTGATCAAAATATTTAATAAATTTTATTTTTTATTTATTGAATATATTATTTATTTATTTATTGGTGAATAATGCATTGATATTTATTTATTAAATAAATAATCACTATTCAAGGCCTAATAAATATTATAGAGGAATGACAGACAAAGTTTGATGGTCTGTGGAGAAATAATATATGTTGAATATTATTTGAATAAATAATATTTAATTTAGTTTTTATGTTTAGAGCATCAAGATATAATAATAATACAATTATTATTATAGAAATGGGTTTCCATAAGAATTATGGAAATAATAATGGCACAAGTTAAATTATTATTTTCTAGACATAGTATTATATAAACCCAATTATATTATTTTCTTAAAAGAGTCAATTCATTTATGTTGTACACAATGAGATTGAGAGAGAATTATCTCGAAGATATAGAGAGATCCCTCTCTAAGAATCCTCTTAAGAGTGAAGATTCATCCTCCTCCAATACCACTACCAAGTCTAGATAGATTGAATAGAACCCTTCCAAGAAGCAATTCTTAGGGTGATCAAAGGTGAATGGCACACACATTAGGATCTACTATGCTAGCTCATGTAGATTCCTATGATAGTGTTTGGAGGTTTATGGAACATGTATGGATCACCATTGGATGAAATCTACTCTTTATTCCTACAAAAACAATTAAAGTATGATGTAGAGATATCAGAAGATCCACCAATGAAAAAGTAATTTCACACAAGGTAATTATTTAATTGCTTAAATTAATTATAAATAATATGTGACGATAGAACACATTGGTTTTTTCATTTATCTATTTTAAATATTATTTGATTAAATTACATTGATCATGGAATTTATCATCATTTAAATCTCAGATAAATCACCGATAAAAAAATTAAATTTGTGTGTGCCTCATCTGCCGCTTCAACTGTGCCTAGAACCTATTGATCACACCAAATATTTCAACATAATTAGAAGTCAATAAGTATAACTTAGTGTTTATATACATCAAGGACATAATATTTAATGAAAAACTTCATTGTAATGAGATCTAAAAATAATTTGGAAATTTCTATAGTTCATAATGAATGGGTCCATTCATAGTATGAAAGAGTCATAATAAGGGAAAAGGAAGAAGAATCTAATGTAAGAGAAACTTAGTGGAAGGTGGTCTCATATGTTGGAATTTTAGGATAAAAGGTCACCCATAGAAAGAATACAATGAGAATATATTTAATTATAGAATTTATTATTCTAAAAGTGTATTTATGAATAATGTATTATTAGATAAGGGTGTTATACTACCAAGTGCCTCCGTCTCACTTGAGTCTTTGATTATATACTCTGGATCTTCATTTCAAAGAAAATCTATGAGAGGGGTATGAAGAACTATACTTATAGAAGATACGAAAAGTTTTATATTATGAATTATTAAACTCTTTAGATTTTTGGAAAGGGTGATGATTCCATTGGAACAAGGAATAGATATTTTATAGAGTTGAAAGTCTTACAACACATCCTAGGATTAAGGAAGAAATTAATTTCAATTTGATATTTAGATGATGTAGGTTTCTATAAAACATTCATAGATAGAGTGTAGAAAATATCATGAGGTTCCATGATCATAGATAAAGGAGTGAATAATAGAACATTGTACCTCATGGGAATTTTGGAATGTATGATTCATACCAGAGAAGTAACTTCCAAATTTTTTTGACATGACCATCTAGGTCACTTCAGTTAGAAGGGGATGAATGTAATAACCCAAACTCATTAATTTTCTTGGAGAGAGCTGAGAAGTAACTGAACATAGGTGAAACTACCCAAAAACAAAAATGTTTGTAATATATTCCAAGGGTTTGATAAGAAATTGGGGTTAAATTTTATTCTTTTTATACACAACCAAAAACACACACATAAATCCAAAAAAATATATAAAACCTAAGAAATATATATAAATAACGCATGAGTAAAACCAAAAACTCAAATTCTAACAACAAAAATAATCAGAGGAAAAATAGAAACAATAAACTAGAATAACTAAGACTCAAAAGTAAATCTAGAATCAATCACCACGGTGACATCGCTGTAGACTCCTAGAAAACAACCAACTCCCAAGATCCATCTCTAAAATCCATGATAGCTGCATCAAGAATAATCACTAGTGAAATATGAAATATCCCAATTTCAACTATCATGGATAAAACATCTACATATGCACCAAAGTTCATATGAAAGGGGTGAGTAATAATGCCCATTAGACAAAAATACAAGACCTGCCACATATTCCACTAAAATCAGAATAAGTTAAACTCACAATTTTGTCAATAAAAAAGAATTATATAAATGTAGTTTATCAAAAATAGTTTCATTTAACATAATCCACAAATATTTTCAAACCACTTATAATACACAATTAAATTATCAAACACACACACCCATGGATGCCAAATGACAATCCGTGTACTCACAAGTAGTGATTTTTCCTTCAAAAGTTATCACTTGGTGATATATCCCCCAATGCCACTATTCTAGAATGGAGTGCCAAGTATATACCAATAAGGACTCATGTAATGAAAATATGAACACATTACATATTAATGATTTTTTTCATGTTCTCACACAAAAAACCCATTTTCATTTTATGGAACTAGTAAATCATTTTATCATACATGTTGTGGGCATCACCCACTACCCAATATTTCAAGATCGATGAGAAAGAGTAATTTTTAGAAAAGATTCATCATAAGTTTTTCATTTCAAAGTAAAATGAATTTATTTAAGAACATGAGAGCATTAAAATTCTTTAAAAAGAGGAAAAGGGGATAATCCACCAATCTTGAATATTTTTGATGGAGGAAGATTCACACGACCTCACTGATATAGACTCTTTCTTACATTCCTATAATGAATCACAAAAAGATTCAGTCAAAAATTTTCTGATCCCATATGTCAAACTATAAAAAATTTTGTTTGGGGTTTTATTAAAGAAATAAAATACATATCTAGATTATAAGGGAATAATAAATCCTTTACCTTTGGTTTATAAGATCCAACTCTTAAAGAATCATTAAGAACAATGTTTGAAAGTTAATGATTTTCAAAAATCACCTAAAGAGGGTTTGGAGTTATAGATTAATGAGAAGAATACTAATTATAATATAATGGCATTGGGATTAAAAGGTATGGAAAAAACCACATGAATTCATGGCGTGGTAGATCAGTTCATGACATAAACCTTTGGAATAACCAATTGGTCCAAAATCCACATCGTCTCACATAAATTACCTAAAACCTATTCACATCATGAATTGAATTCATGAAAATTTCCTAGAAATTATTAACATCATGAATAACCATTGATGTCATGAATCAATTCTTGTAGCCAAATTACAACTAATTCCCTCTTTCCTACTCTGAATATAACCAATGATCCAACCCAACAATCCAAAACTCAAAAGGAATAATGTAAAACAAGGACAGAAATAAAACTAGGGGTACTAAATTATCCCCAACATTAGGATTGTTTCCTTTAGAAATATAGAGATCATAATTGTCTTTGAAGGGTTTCGTTCATTGCTCCAACATGAATTTCTCTCATCCCCAAATATCTTCTTGAATTTGACCATTCTGACATAACACTCATAATAATGAAATAGTTCTCCCACATAAGGCCTTTTCTTGTCTATTAATAATTTGAATTGGTTCATGGATAAAATTACATTGACATTAAGAGTCAATGATCCCATATAATCACATGGCCAGGATCTAGATAGTACTTATTATGTTGAGAGACATGGAATAAATTAATCTTGGTGGTAAATTTAATTGATATACAACATCAAAAAAGTTTCTATAATCCCAAAGGGTCCCACGTATCAAGGAATTAGTTTTTCTTTGATTTCTCAAATAGAGATTACACTACTGAAACAACTACCTATACCCACGGTTTTGGGAACCGTGGGGCTGAGTGGCATTGGTATAGAGGACTTAATCATCCCCACAGTTTTACACTACTGGAAAAACTACCTATACCCATGGTTCAAAACCATGGGTATAGCCCCCAAAACTGTGGGTATAGCCTATACCCACAGTTTTGGGAACCATGGGGCTTAGTGGCGTCAGTATAGAGGACTTAATCTATCCCCACGGTTTGAGAAACCATGGGTATATTTTTTTTCCATCATGTCAACCCATCCTCCACGCTGGAGAATTTTTCTTTCCACAGTTATTGAACCGTAAGTAAAAATAATGGAAAAATGTGGTTGTTGGGTGTTGAACCCGCGTCAACCCGCGACCTGAAAAAGTATTCCACGAAACTTCTCCACTTCAGTGAGCACATTTACATTATTATATATCTCTATTTGTATATATATATATATATATTAATATATGGTAGTATTATAAAAATAAAAGCTAGCGGGTTTCGAACCCACGTCTGCCGCAGCCTACTTCAAGCCCTTAACCAACAAAACTAACTCAGCTATTACTATATATATCTATATTCACAATAATATATTAATCCCATTCATTGTATTTAAAAAAACGAAGCCAGCGAGATTCGATACCTCAACCAATGCAATAATCATGCAACGCATGACCAACCAAGCTGCAGAACTAATTTGATTATAAATTTATATCAACATAAATATATTATTTCAAACTGTGGGTATAGGTTTTCTAGCCAAATTGTTTTTGTTTTCCCGTGTGTTTTTTTAGCGCCAAAGCTATCCCCACGGTTTTAAAAAACCGTGGGTATAGGCCTTCAAAAAAAATTATTTATCCCCATGGTTTTTGAAAAACCGTGGGGATAGAGGTTGAAATAAACACCTATACCTACGTTTTTAAAAAACCGTGGGTATAGGCCTTCAAAAAAAAACTCTATCCCCACGGTTTTAGCAAAACCGTGGGTATAGGGTTTTCCAAAACTGTGAGTATAGGTTCCCACACTATACATATACCTATGGTTTTCTTAGACTGTGTGTATAGGGCACCCCTATACCCATGGTTTTTCCCAAAACCGTGGTTATAGGTCTATTTTCCAATAGTGTTATCTAATTTTGGTGATAATTTGATAAATAAATGGTCACTTATATTGAAAGATAATGGGAAATGATAAATATTTTTATATGATTTTTTCTGGATTTAGGTCGTATCCATCTGCTTCCTGATTTAGATATTGACTAAGGATCATATCATAGTGAAACAATAATATGAATAAATAAAAATAAATAGTATTTAAAAGGTTCATTGTAAAATTATAGTCCTTTTCATGATTGGTTAATCACCTTAATCATAGATTCTCTATTATATACACAAGTGGTTACTCCATGGACCATCATAATTTAATTAACAGAGTATCATTGTGTTCCAAATACTATGTTATATTGGAGATATTTATAGATTCACACTACCCAACTATAAATTTATGATAAAAAATTGGAAAGATCTCTTTTGAAATATGGTTTCTTATGGACTACTTTAGAAATGATCTTTCTCCATTAACAAACTAGATCAACTGGTCCGCTTGTGTACACCTTCAAGTCTGTATGATCGGGTCATATTAAGATCATGGTTATCTTCCTTACTAAGCTTTCCAAATATTAACATGATCTAGTTCTCCTCAGCACTTTGAATACTCAGGCATGATATATCTTCTTCTTCTATAATGGATCCTAGCTTCAAACTCCTTTTCCTCTCTTCAATACAGTGATTTATTAGGCTCTTAGTTCTTCAGAATTATATCACTAATTACTTGCAAGTTCTCATAATATTTTCACCCTTTCCAAAACAAAATTTTCTTGTATATATTAATAGAATAATATCATGAATAATAGTTTCCAAAATAGAATTTTGAAAACTCTCTTGATCATTAGTAGTAGAAATGATCACATCTCATTGAAATTAGTTAAAGGATTTATGAATTATATTTCATTCAAACTCATTTGAATTTAAAATCAGGAATTACTTTTGAATCTCTAAAATAATCATGTAATTACTTCTTCTTATTCTTCCATGAAATCCACAAAAATTAAACTCATTCAAAATCTATATCTATGTGTTCATGAACTCATGGATTGTGATGTGTCATCTGCATTATAATATGTGGTACTTAGAAGAAATAGCTTCTCCTTCAGATGGTTACACCTTAATCTTGGCATGAATCATGATCCACTAGGATTGATCATGCTATTTAATTCCTTGAAAATATATTAAATAGTATTGTCTAATTCATTCTCCTTTTTAGAATTCATAATTATAAAATTCTACCTTTTCTCATTTTGTGTGACTTTAAGAGTTGTATGAAGTGATAAATTTATATAAAGTAAAAAAATTCATATGCCCTATCAAAGTCATATTCTCTAACATCTTAAAGTCTTATGATGTTGACTATAAATTCATATTATCAAATTAATATGTCATAATTCCATACTTGGGCACCACTCAAAGTCTTACGAGCCCAATTTAAAATTAATATGTGTTGCAATATGTTTGATATTTGCTAATCAAAGTCATACACACACCACTAAAGTAATAAAATTGACAAAAACTCAAAGTCATATGGATAAAACCATAAATTCATATGCAAACTAGAAAATCCATATGTTCTCTAGACTTACCCATCTTCCTGCTTTAGCTCAAAGTCATATGAGATTACTTCTCAAAATCTTACAGGTTTCTAGATCTAGTTATTCAATTCCATACCTTACTTAGACCAAACCAAAACCTCCTCAAATCATCTCCAAAGCTTCTCAAACACTCAAAAATCATATCAAATAATATCACAAACCATCAGTATTATGATTTAATCTATACTTATTTTATTATAACTAGATTTAATTTTTACATTCTTAATTTTTTTTATCCAAGCCTAATTTTTCTGGATAAACTATCAGGAACCCTTTCTTTTCATGCTCAGTCTAGTTGAATATTTCACATGATTTCATAGTAGTTTCATATTATTTTATTACCTTATAATTTTCTATCTATTTAAAACCATAATAAAGTTTTATAGGTAAGTTTATTGTGCACTTCTCATATTTTTGACCCTCCTATATACATCTTCTAAGGAGTCAGATCTGTTGTGTGCGGATAGATTTGATGAAAACCTAAAAACATATATTTTATCCTAAAAATAATTCCTCATTCTATCATCATGTATGCCCATTAATTAATGACTCTTACCTGTCAATTACATATTATTCTATCAAGAGAAGTATTTGTGTCTATACCTTCCGCAACACCTGTAAAATAATTTATACCATGACCTTCCAATTTGATGAAATTTATCCCAAAAATCATTGGTTATATATTTATTCATATGATCCTAATTTTACCATGGGGGTAGTAGAATAAATGAGATATTTCTCTCTCTATTTCATTTAGAAGATGGAATCTCATTTATGTTCTTGGTTAAAAAAAGTCCAACCTTAATTTTTCACCCACACAAATAGAAATAACATATTTATTTTTCAATAGATTAGGTGTAGGTTTTACTTCTATATTGGAACCATTAATCTCACAAACTTTAGAAAATTATCCTTTAACCTTAGCTGCCTTTGAAATGTATTATATGATCTTATTCAAATCATCTTTAGCTCTAGGACAAATGGATCGTATCTTGTCCAACACTTTCTATTTTCCCATCATTTTCTCTTGAAGATCACTCACAATCTTCTCTTTCACATCCACCTTTAAATTTTTTTTGTTTTGATCCCATCAATATAGTTAGTTTCATTCTTGATCAACGCTTATTTCTCATCAACCCCTTTATTTTTCTCTTTCAATAGTTTTCTTATTTTCTTTCTTGAGTTTTGTAATCTTCTCAAGACAAGATTAAAACTCACCTTTCAACCACCATTATTGATATTTTATTTATTTCTCATAATATCTACTAGAGTATTAAATAACTTTCTAAATATGAGAAATGAGAATTGAATTCATAATATAATTTTCTTCTTGATGATGATGAGTCTGCCTTCTCCCTTTTTCTCGTCAATCTCCTCTTCTTGCTTTTAGCAACCCCGACCCTAGTAGCACGAAGCTGGTGTCTACAATATTAAATTGGAATAACATACGAAAGAATTATATCCTGAAGGACTAGATAATTTAGTAGTCTTAGTAAACTATATATATATATTATTCACATATTACATTTTAATTCACAAATTACAACCTAATTTTTTTGACAATATCATTCTTATTACACTTCTTGGATTCTTAGGGAAGGAAAAAAATAAGGGTGATATTAAATGCTCTATAAGGGTTAAGTACAACAAAAGATATCATGAATTAATAAATAAGAATCAATATTTAAAGATAAATAACTAAAAAAACATTCCATTAAATCAATAACTTTAATATTAGAATAATATAAAACAAAATCAATATAAAAAGGTAAATAACTAAAAATACATTCCATTTAATCAACAAACTAATAATTAAATGAATCCAAATATAATATCATTATGAAAATATCATGGATAATAATATCTAAATTCTTAATGTATTAAATATTTAATTATTGGATGTAATGATCTCAGACATCATGATACCTCTATAGTCAATATCTTTCACAAGATTGTTTAAAACTATAGGTAAAACCCATTTAATTCTAGCTTACTGACTGTATCATGAGACATACTGGTCATAGATGGTACATATAATATCGGGGCCCACCCATCACTGTAGGTCCAAATCATTCCTCACATATCGAATGATCGATTTAATTTATGAATCAATATGACTTTTCATTAAATATCTACATTAAAGAAATAATACATATTATCAATATTTCCCCAGTCAATCAAATGAATTTCAAAGAAAAACACTGTATAAATAAATGATATATAGTTTAATATATAATCATATACAAGATAAATAATAAGGATATTTAGGGTAAATTTAATGTCTAATGATCACAGAAAAAGAATATTTCAAGGGAAAGTTAATGACTACAAAAACGAATCAAGAAAGTAAATTTCAATAATTTTCTTATTAAAATGATTAGAAACCATCCATATAAATAATAAAGATGGTATAAATAAAACATATACCTATTTAAGTTATAATGAAGGGTTAGTTTCATTGATTAATAGAAATACCATAAAAATATCTTTAAAAACATTTTTGAGAAAAATACCCTTTTCATTTTGAAAATAATTTTTTATTACTAAAAGTTCACAATTTTTTTTAAAATTAATTTATTTGAAAATAACCATTTAAACTTATAAATTAAGTTTTAAAACATTTATTGGTCATGATATCAGGAAATTATGTACATGATCAGTACATTAAAACAAATATTCCTTTCACACTATTTGTAAAGGACAAATGGAACTTATTTTGAAAAAAAAATAAGAATATTCCATTAAAAAATATGTAAAAAGTAAAAATATGTAAAAATATATTTAATAAATAATTTTTTAAATGTCAAAAAAAATTTAAAATAATTTTCTATAAAATATGGTTTTTTAAGAAAACAGATTTCTGACTAAAGAGATAAATGAAGTCGATTTTTCCTAAAAACATTTTCTTAATTATTTCAAGTAACAAAGAGTAGAAAAATGGTAATATTACTTTAAAATTAAACGGATAACCATAGGATAATAAAATTAAATGGTATTGTTATAAAATTATAAAATAATTCCCTTAAACTAAAATTCAAGAATAAAAAATCTTGATTAGAATGAGATTGTGAAATAAACCCTTAAAATGACCATAATGTTAAATTGAGAATTAAAAATTAATTGATTGTGTGTATCAACTATAAATACACATAACATGTGTCAAAAAAATATAATATAATAAAAATTCATTACGCACATAATATTATAATAACAGAGACGAAGAATAAGTAATATAACCCAATGAAAAGAAACTGAGTTATGAAATTATTTACCACTTGGTAACTTTTAAGTCAAATACAATTGGATGAAATAATTAAAATTAAAACTTAAAATACCATTAATTATTAATTAGTTATGATATTACATGTAAAAGGGACATTATTTACATCATATAAAAGAAATTAGGTGCATAATAATAAAATACGCTGTAATGATGGGAAATTGAGACGAAGCCCCTTACCTCACGCTACCTTTTTGTTTAATGTGATTTAAAATAATGTATAGTGGTTTTAAACATGTTATTAACTTTTTTAAGATTCATATAAATATTTATAATATCATATATGATCCTTTTATGACATTTTATCACTCATTCGTTAATAATCTTTCATTATTTTCATTGTTTCAAGTGTTAATTATCTTTTTTCTCATTCATGTTTTATCATGAAAGATATGGTTCTTGCACATATTACGTAGTTAGATCATATAAATAATAATAATAATAATGAAATAATTATCACAATTTTACATCAATTTTAATTTTAAAACCAATCATGAAATATGGTTATGAAAAATGCAGTACGTTATGATCAGGGAGATGGTAGGTCGTACGTACACCTGAGTAACATTTCCATTTTCCAATAACCATCATGGAGTTAAGTTAAGTAACCTTTATTCTTTATAAAATTTTCATAATATAATATATAACATATTATTTATTTAAATATACTTATATATAGCATCTATGTGGTGTGGTGATGAAAATAGAGTCATATCGCTTCATAAAGGCAGTAGTCCACATGTACACAAACGATGTTATCATATTTTAGTGTAAGAAATAAAATGAAATATATTATATTTTTAAAATGATAAATATTTCACTAATACCATAACTATGTCATTTATATCACATATAATCATTAAATTTATCCTTATTACATTCCATGTAAAGTGTTAGTGAAAAACAAATCACATTGCTTCGCGAGGTGGTAGTATGCCATACACACGAGCGATGTTATCGTATCCCATACGGAATGGAAAGTTAAATAGGTATATATGATATAATGACTATAGAGGTTTAATTATGTTATAAATATAATATTTATACTTTATATCCATAATCATAACCAATCATGAGAGGTGGTGATGGAAAAATGAATGACATCGGTCCGCGAGGCTATCGTCATCCGTACACACAAATGATTATTTCATAACCCATTTGATAGAAGTGGTGATGGTTTTAGGTCATGAAATTAACGTAAACAAATATAATTATATTTAATATAATAATTTTATTATATTACCATGGTTTAATAATAATTTAATGAGGTGGAGGAAGAAATAAGATAAAAACACTCATTGAAGAACATTACCTCTTCTTCAGGTAACCTCCTTAGGTTTACCCCAAAATCCCTCTGATATTGTATTTATGCACAAAATAAGGCTTCTAGTATTAGGGTATATAATTTTTGAAGTGATTTGAATAGGTATTTTCGAAACAAAAATTGTGTGAAGGCGTGGATAATAGAGGAGACATATTGGCCTCTAATAAGTGAGGTGAGTGGCACACTTGTAATTTCTAAAAAGAAAAAGGTGTAGCCACATTTTTCACATGCCAAAAGGGTCCAAAATTTATAATCATTGATAATTATACATTATAGGGTCAAATTATTTCCATAAAAATTGATTTTAGACAAGTTTTATATTCATTTAAAACCTTATCTTTTTAGTTTAACCCTCTAATAAATCCATTTTTACCTTAACCACATGAAATGATTTCTTCTGTTTTCACTATTCATTTTAGTAAAAAATTAATTTGACCTTATTGGATAATATAAAATATTCTAATTAAAAATATGATTTTTTTCAATTCAATTCACATAAGTGAAAAGAAATTAAAATTAATCCCATAGACGTGATGAGAAAGTGGGTTTTTAAAGAGAAAATATTCAAACGTTTACAAGATTTTTTATCATTATTCAAGATTAAAATTATTTCGATGACCTAAATTTGATTAATTGATATATAATTTAACAAATTTTACTTTAAGACTAATTTAAAATATAATTTAAGTTATTAAATAATATAAATGAAAAAGGAAATTTTCAATTAAAATTTTGTAGTTTCACTATTCATCGAAAAAATGACACATTTCAGAGAAGTCCCAAAAATTCACCCTAATATAATTTTGATATTCGTATTTAAAAAATTATGTTCATTTTATCAATTTTTATAATAAATGTGGAAAAAATAATTTTAAATTATGTTCATAAAGCGTGACTAAATAATCTTTTAGAAAAAATATAGTTTTTCACAAAACATATCTTTTCCTTTTAAATTATTCTTATTTTATTTATAATCAATAGATAACCATAATTTATATAATTTAGTTTTTACTATTCATACCCACCAATTTAACATCTATTTTATATCAGTATACTATATTATGGTTTATTTTGACTCGGGGTTGCGTGTTCCACAAGCTATTGAAGAGATTAAATTTAACGAAATATATTATGAAGGTTATTTAAGCTTTGTGTTGTGTGTCACATATGCTATAAAAAATGTACTTATTTTATAATATTTGGGTGATACATTATCCCCACCATAAATAAATTCTATCATATAAATTTAAACATGATCTCAGTAATCAAGGGTTTATCAATTGAAAATACCATTGTTGAAAAACCCACATCATGAAAGGGTTAATAAAACTTCCACTTAATAATAGAGAAGTGGAAATATAAAGGTCACATGCAATAACACATAACTAGATTTCTATATAGGATAACATTTATTTAAAGTAAAGATATGTAAATGGAAGAAAAGAATAAATAATTATAGATAATGCTATTGGTAATTGATAACAAGAAATTCAATGATCAATATAGAGTTAAGGACCTTAAAACCATAAATTTGTGATGATTTTAATGACCATATAATTCATTATATATGAATGTAATAGGATAAATTTTTTATTTCATGATACTTTTCCTAAATTTGAGGAATTATATTAATATTTATTAATGTAAGGAAATATACTTACTTGATACAGTTCTATTTCATAAGAACAATTTCATGCTTTAGTTGTGATTTGATCAATTTCAAATTCATCCCTTACTCTAAGAAATGATTATCCCAAAAATATTTTTTTATTCCTAGAGTATTAAAATTCACTTTTAAGGGGTTTTAATATCCATAAAATAGTGAAAAGTCTTTACATTTCTCTCTAACTATTTTCCAAAACCAATATGGTTAGCACACGTTATCCAATATAATTAATAAATCTTTAAACCTCAATAGTAACATCTCTAGAATAACATTAATATTTATCCATAAAATAATTTAACTAAAAATGATGAAATATTAATCATGACATCACATAATCTATTGATAGTCATTAAACCATTATTGTCCTTCAGTAATGGGTTCAAGTCCCACGGGCTTGCAGGACGTGAAAGGTTTTCACCTGGAATGATGGTTGTCACCTAGAATACAAGTTGTACTTTTTGAAAACCAGTATTAATATAGTTCCAATAACATTCGCAAATAAAATTATGGACATCCTTGAAATTAAATTAATCATTAAATAACCTTTTATTAAGTTTTTCAATACAACCTTTTTTTTACCACAAAATATTATAATATTATTTTACTATTATTAAAATATCATTAATGATCATATAAACCCTAATGGTTATCAATAACTTTAAACTTGTGTATATAAAATGTAAAGGAATTATTCCTTAAATAACCTTTCATTAAAACATATACTATATTTGGGGGTTGTATTGCCAAAAATTTCTCCCAAAATATCCTTAATCTTAGTACACTCCCATCCAATAAAACCTAAAAAATGGGTGTTTAAGACTTTTAACATATGACTAATCTTAAAATTATTAAACCATGATGGTATCCATAACTCGTATATTAATGAAGACATATATGATTCGAAAATTTAATAGAATCTTTAAATGTTTCAGGATTCTTATCACAAAACATTCATTGGTAAAATAATTTTACAGTTTAATTATTGAATCTTGATACATAAATACTTCATCTATTTTATTTCAAAATAGGTCCTTCTTTGGTCTAGGGGTTAACCTTTAGAATTTGGAATTGACTCGAATAATGCCTAGGTTCCCCATTTTTAAGACATTGATCAATAAATAGATCCCTAAGATGATATTTATCTCCTTCCACTGTACTCTTCATTTTTCCTCGATAATTTATTTTTTATTTCGTTATTTTTAAAAAGTAAAAAAAATCACACTTTTAAGATACCTTCTTTTCAATCTAAGAAACCTTATATTTAACCTAGTTTATTCATTGTGATTATCAATTCAAATTCTACATAATGGATTGTAAAGAGAATATGTTTTATCTTAAGAATATCCCTCATGAGTGTCAAACTAGGTATATAGAAAGGCCTACTTTCATGAAATAGGTGATGATTATGTCAATCCAAATGCACCCTTTTTAGATTTATTACCCCTAGGTACATCTAATCTGGAACCTTTTCTACTAGTAGTATCCATTCAAGGATTTATTACTAGGAAAACCCCCATAATCTCTTCCTTACCAAAGATCTAGGATGTTCTTATATACTTATACTCAAAGTATATCATAGGTATATGAGCCCTAATATATGCTTTAATAAATCTAGTTCTTAATGTTTCTAATAAACATCCTCTAATACCAACAATAGTGACCCTGAGCCCAGTAGCCTAGAGCTTGTGTCTTATTTATTACATTGGCATAAGATACACAGAATCATACCCCGAAGTAATATATAGTTAAATAGTATTGGTAAACTATATACATATATGATTCATATATTACATTTGAAAAAAAAAATTAAAACAAAATTGTTTTTTAGAATATCATTATTGCCTATAGGATATCATTATATATCACTCTTAGTATGCTTCCTGGATTATTAGGGAAGAAAACAAAATAAGGGTGAGCTCAAATGCTCTATAAGGGTTAAGTAAAATTAAAGCTATCATGAAACAATAAATAATAATCAATATGTAAATGTAAATAACTGAACACACATTCCATTTAATCAATAACTTGACTATTATAATTATATAATTCATAATCAATATAGAAAGGAAAAAAACTAAAAACACATGAAAATTTAATCAAAAAATTTAGAATGAAATTAATCCATAGATAATATCATTGTGAAAATATAATGGATAATAATAATAAAATTCTTAACGAAGTAAATTCTTAATTATTGGATTCCATGATCTTAGGTATCATGATACCTCTACCATCATGACCTTTCACAAGGTAGTTTAAAAAACAGGTAAAACCCCATTTAATTCAAGATTACTGATTTTTATCATGATATATACTGGTTCATAAAGAGGATATATAATATTAGGCCCCTACCATCAATTTAGGTCTAAATTATTCTTCATATATTGAATTTTTGATTTAATTCATGAATAAATATACCTTACCATTAAATATTTGTATTAGAGAAATAATAAAGATTAGGAATATTTCCCCATTCAATCAAATAACTTTCAAAGTAAAATACCATATGTATGAATTATATATAGTTTAAGTAATAAACGTATCCATGATAAAAAAAATATGGATATTTATGGGAAATTTAATTTCTAATGATCATAGGAAAGTGAATATTTCATTTGAAAGGTAATGGCTACAAAAATAAATCAAGAATGTGAATATTAATACTTTCATTGGTCAATTGATCATAAAGCATTCATAGAAATAATATTGATGGTATCAATACAACATATACCCATTGGATTAAGAATAAAAGATTTTTCTCATTAATTAATAGAAATAACATAAAAATATATTTAATAACATTCTTGAAGAAAATATCCTTTTCATTTTGAAAATCACTTTTTAAAACTAAAAGTTCATAAAACATTTTGAAAATAAATTTATTTGAAAATAACCTTTTAGAATTATAAATTATATTTTAAAATATTGAGTGATCATGGAATTAGGGAATTATATATATTCCAAGTATATTAAAACAAATATTCCTTTCACTTTTTTAGTAAAATAGAAATGAGCATTTTTAAAAAATTAAATGAAGATACCTTAAAAAAAATTTAAAAAGTAAAAATGGATAAAAATTTATTTTGTAAATCATTTTTAAAATGTTAAAAACATTTTGGAAAACATTTTTTGAAAACATGGTTTTGAAATAAAATGGATTTTTGGTCGAATAGAGAAATGATGTCAGGTTTTCATAAAAATATTTTTTTAATTATTTTAATTACAAAATAGAAGAAAATTGGTAATATTAATTGGAAATATAATTATTATCCATAAGAGAATAAAATTAAATTGGTTTTTAGACAATTATCATATAATTCATTTCACCTAATATTCAAGAATAAATAATCTCAATTATAATGAGATTGAGAAATAAACCCTTAAAATTACCATAACGTTGACATGAGAATTAATAAATGAATATATTAAGTATATCAACCATAAATACACATAAAAAATTTTAAATAAAACATAATATATTAAAAACTAATTACACACATAATCTCAGAATATCAAAGATGATGAAGAAGTGATATAACCCAATGAAAAGAAATTGAGTTATGAAATTTTTTATCACTTAACAACTTTTAAGTCAAATACCACTAGATAAAATAATTAAAATTTAAAATTAAAATAAAATGATTTATTAATGAATCATGATATTAAATTTCAAAGGGTTATTATATACACCATATAAAATAAATTTGTGCACAACAATAAAATATGAATCAATGATGGGAAATTGAGATGAGGTCCCTTACCCCATGCTTCCTTTTGATTGAACCTATTTTAACCTACTATATAGTTGTTTTAAACATGTTATTAGCTGGTTAAGGAACCATATTAATATTTATAATATCACATATTATTCTTTAAAAACATCTTATCACCCATTCGTTAATAATATTTCATTATTTTCATTATTTTGGGTGTTAATCACCTTGTTTTCTCATTCATGTTTTGTCATGAATGATCATGTTATAACACATATTACATAGTTATATAATTTATAAAATAATAATAATGAAATAATTATTATATTTTTACATAAATTTTAATTTTAAAACGAATCATGAAATATTGTTTTGAAAAATGAAGTAAGTTACGATCATTGAGATGGTTGGTCATACATATGCTTAAGTAACATTTCCATTTTCTAATTATCATTATAAAAATAAGGTAAGTAGTATTTTATATTTATATAATTATCATAATATCATCTATATATATATATATATAATATTATTTCATTAAATATACTTGTATATATCATCCATGTGTTGTGGTGATGAAAATATATTCGCATCGCTTCGTGATGGTGGTAGTCCACACGTACACGAACAATGTTATCATTTTTAAGTGTAAGAAATAAAATGATATATATTATATTTTTATAATGATAAATATGTAATTAATATCATAATAATTTCATTTATATTATATATATTAATTAAATTTATCCTTATTGGCTTCATTGTAAAGCATTAGTGAAAAATGAATCACATTGCTTCGTGAGACTGTAGTCTTTCATACACACAAGCGATGTTATTGTATTCCCTACAGAATAGAAAGTAAAAAAATTATATAATATAATGAATCAATAGTTATAATTATGTTATAAATATCATATATATATATATATATAATTTATATCAATAATCATTCCCAACTATGAGAGGTGGTAATATAAAAATGAATGACATCGGTTCATGAGGTGGTAGTCCGCCATACACATGAATAATGATTTTGTAACCCATTTGATGGACGTGGGGATGATATTTGGTCATTAAATTAACATAAAAACATATAATTATATGTTATATATTTAGGTTATTATATCATCGTGTTTTGATAATAATTTAAGGATGTGGAGGAATAAATAAAATTAAAACACTCATTGAATAATGTTACCTATTATTTGGGTAACCTCCTTAGTTTTGCACAAAAAACCTTCCTAGGTTAGATTTATAACAAAAAGAGTTTCAATAATGAGTGGATAGAAGTTATAAAGTGATTTTGGGTAGGTATTTTCTGAACCAAAATGGTGAGAATGTGTAGAAAAGAGAGAATAAGGGGTGATCTTTTATAAGTAGGGTCAGTGGCACACTTGTAATTATTTAATAGAAAAACGGCTACCCACATTTTTCACATTCCAAAAGGTTAAAAAAGGATAATTATATATCATTAGACATTATAAAGTAGAAATATGTCCATATAATTTATTTTATAGATGTTTTTATGTCATTTTAACCCTTATAGTTTTTGATTAACCCACGGGTAAATCAATTTTTACCTTAACCACGGTAAATAATGTTTACTCTTTTCACTATTCATTTTGATCAAAATTTAAGATAACCTTATTATATAATATAAATTATTATGAATCGAAATATTTAATCCATTTTTCAATTCAATTCATATAATTTTCAAAATTAAATTTAAAATTAATCTTATATACGTGATGAGAAAGCATGTTTTAAAAGAAAAAATGTTCTAAAGTTTACAGGATTTTTATAGAATAATTCTATATGAAAATGATTCCAATAACCTAAATTAGATTAATTTATATATAATTGAACTAATTTTAATTTAAAAACAAATTAAAATATAATTTAAATTTACAAATTATTTAAACAAAAATGTAGTATTTAAGTAAAATTCAGTATTTTTCGTTATTCATAAAAAATGAAACATCAAATAAAAATCCCAAAAATTCACCCTAAAATAATTTTGATAATATGATTTAAAAAATTATGTTCATTTTATCAAAAAAAGTTTTTAAATATGATATAAAATAATTTTAAATTATGTCCAAAAAACGTGACTAGACCGTCTTTTAAAAAAATATAGTTTTTTCAGAAAACATTTTCCCCCTTTTTAAGGACTATTATTTTATTTATAATAAATATATGACCATATTTTTCATAATTTAATTAGTACTATTAATACCCACCTATTTAATGGCTAGGTTATAATGGCATACTATATTATGGTTCATTTCGACTTGGGTTTGTGTGTTCTGCAAGTTATCGAAGCGATTAAATTTAAAGAAATATATTTTGTGGGTTGTTTAATATTGATGTTTCATATCACATACACTATAATTTTTTTTATTTTTTAATTTAATAGTGTTACATTTATTATGAACTTATTCTTGTTCTTCTACCACTTTTGTTTTTGAGGCTTATTATCTTCATCATCTAACTCGATATAATAATCCTTATTGGGAAAATCATAGGAATATTGTCTAATGTAATTATAATTGTAGCACCTTTGTGGGAGATTAAACTTCAATTTTTACTTTATTTTTATGAATTTCTTTGAAAAATTATCAACAATCTTGTTGATGTCTTCCTCGTATTCAAAATCACTTGATTCCAAAACTTTCACTTCTTTAACTTTTCATTTTATCATGGACTCAGTAGTTATCCTGTATTTTACATTATTTTTTAAAATTATACCCTTTATAATCTCAAAATTAGGGTGTATATTATGTAACTAATCCACTATCATATATTCTCTATCTTCTAGAGATGATACCTTTTTAACAAACCAATCTAGAAAATTTCGCATCAATTTTTTAACAATGGTAGAATCATTTAAATTATCACCGAACCCCCAAATGTTACTCACAATATCATTAAAACTTGTAAATTATTCCTCAATTATCTCATTATAAAACATATTTTTTTATTCAAATATACTTCTCCAGACATGAAACTTGTCTTATTTGAATTTTATATTTCCTTTATAGTCTATCTTCTATTTTTCTAAAATCTCTTTGGAAGTTTGAAGACCTGTAGCCTTTATATATAACTTTTCTAGTAGAGACATAAATATAGAATTTTATGCCTTTCCATACACTTCCAAATCTATATTTTTAGAGAAAGACATAGGTACTACCTAAGGAATGGGCGTAAATACAATATTTGAAACATCTCTTACCTCTATTTCAAATGATATTAGGTAGGGCGCCATCTTATTCCTACATTTGTGATACTACCTTCAATAAAAAGTAGAGCCACCTTTTTTTTCATAAAATTTTTATTCTTCATACTCAAAAACATATTGTATCCGTGTGAGGTAACTTGAATTTTATTTGATACCACTTGTAAATCCTTGGTCCAGAATAACCACTAAAAGAGTTGGATCAGAGGTATTATTTCATGAATCCTTCTTTTGAACTCAACCTATTGGACTTATTAAGGTCTTGATCCATTCAATTTATTATCATAGTATCACCTCATGTGTATTGGTAATAAAATAAATCAAAATTAAAAAGGTTTACAATGTTTATTGAAAAATATCACTCCTTTTCATGATTGGTTAGTTTCTTTAATAATATATTCCACACTATATGCACAAGTGGTTACACCATGGACTATCACAGTATAATCAAGAAAGAGTCTAATTGTGTTCCAGAAAATGAGTCACATATGAGATATTATTTGCTTCACACTACCCTACTACACATTTTTGATAAAAAAAATAAGAAATATATCTATTGAATTCTAGTTTAATCTTTTCCTCATTGAAAAATGATCCTTCTCGATGAACAAACATGATTTATTGGTCCACTCCGACACACCATAAAGTTTTTATGACTATATATTCTTTAGAGCATGGTTGTCGGGCTTTCTTAGCTTTCCATATCTTCATAGGTTTTGGTTCTTTTCAACACTTTTAATACTCAAGAACACAATTTTCCCTTACTCTTTAATGGCTCTCAGATTGAAAACTATTTATTTTCTCTTTGATGTAGTGATGTATTGGGCTCTAAGTGTTTTAGAAATATCACACTCAGTACTTATAAGTTTTGAAAATATTAACAACTTTTCTTTTTTTGTTTTCTACACATATATATTAACAAAATATTATCATGAATAATAGTTTCCAAAATAAAATTTTGGAAACTCCCTTGATCTTCAGTAGCAACAACAATATTATCTCATTTAAATCACTCAAAGGATTTATAATTTATCTTTTATTAAAAATCATTTGAATTCCTAGAAAATAATCAGATTTTTCCTCCATTTATCTTTTATTAATTTTAAATAAATAAAATAAGTAGGTGTTTCCTACCTATTATTCTTGCATTAAATATTTTTTTATTAAACTCCTTCAAAATATCCATCCACATGTTCATGGACTCTTACACTCTGGCACATCATCTGTTTCATATGGCATAGTACTCAGAAATACCATATTCTCCTTCAACCAGTTCTTCTTTGATATTGGATTGAATTACAATCTACTTGGATTAATCATGATGTTTGATTCCTTGAAGATCTTTACATCAACATCATCAAATTACTTCTATTTTTATTTAGAATTCAAAATTCTGAAATTATGCATTTTCTCATTTCATGTGACTTTATAAGTTGTACAAAGTGAAAAATTCATACAGTGAAACAATGTATCGTCCCTATCAAATTAACATTAAATCACCTATTAAAGTCTTATGATATATCATATAAATTCATACGCTCAAATTCATACGACACAATGTCATACGAAAACACCGCTCAAAGTCCTATGATCCTGGAAGGAAAGTCATATTTGTTAAAACTCATATTCTCTCTACTACTCAAATTCATTCAAGCACAACTAGAGTAATCTATTAGAGACAAACTCAATGTCATATGTCCAGAACTGAAAATACATACGTGAACTAGGAATTTCATATGTGAAATCTCGGGACCAATTCAATCAATAGTAATCAAACATCATTGGCCACATAACCTCAAGCAAATCTCCTTGTACTCGATAGGTTACTGACTAGTAGTGAGGGTTAATGATGAAACACTGGAGATACTACACCCTCATGATCAAAGTGTTTCACAACAGTATAATCATATCAATTAATAGAAAAATAATAATATGAAACTGAATAGGGGAAGGGTAAACATCCATTATATAAATAACCAAGTGATCATATTCATAAATTTCATATAAAAAATAATGATCATTGCATGATATGTGAAAGAAAATATAGGCATACATGACAGCGAGTACACATACATACTAATATACAAAAACAAAAAAAAAATTAACAAAATTATATATCCAAATAGAATCACAATCCATAGCTCGGTTCTATTCTACCCTACTCCCATGCTACATTAAATGAAGCATCAGCAACTGGTCACTTTCCCATGTCCCTACCTACATCCATGATGTCTATTTGAGCACCAAATGGAGGATCAAGTTGGTTTTGAGATAAAATTGTTAGTCCCCTACCAACAGTGTCTAATTCTATCCAGTATGCGAATATATAATAATTTTTTTTTCATGTAATAAAAAAATTTGTAAATAGAGTGTGATATATAACCCACATAGGTCTAGGTTCCCATGGAACACCCGTCCTCTACTACCTTCTTCGGCCTCATCCCGAACGTATATGAGTAATCAGTTAGTCATGATTTAATTTATGATAAATTCATGGGACCTAGATCATTACCCAAGAATCCCCCATATATCATATTCAACAACATTTGTATAATAAGGACATTAGTAAAAGTTAAGGCTCTAACTAAATACAAGAATGTGCTTTGTCTTGGTGGACACAACGTATAATCATTTAATTTAAAAATTCAAATAAGCATGAGTCCATCTATGGAATTCTTATTTTGGAACCCATGTATCACTCCTGGAATATATGAATCTATCACCTTACAAGACCTTCCTAGGAACTCCTCATAGGAACCTTAGTATCACATTGGGTGTGGTATAAATTCACCACCTTCTGAGTCCATCCTTGGATGTCCACAAAGGGAGACCATGTTTCACTAGTGTCATACATAATGATATTCCCTATGAGTTTATCCTTATTAGTCCACATAGGGATTACAAGTATCACTCATGGAATAATAATAATATTCCCTCTAAGTCTGTCCTTGGTAGTCCACACAGGGATTACAATTATCACTCATGGAATAATAACAATCCACCATTTGAGTCCGTCCTTGGAAGACCACAAAGGAGTACACATATCACTTGGGCATAAACAAACCATATAACAAATGATTCCATACATGACGTTCATATGAGAACCCATGTGTCACCCAAGGCACATGATTAATTCATTTAAATCACATTTTATTAAATAATCACAAAATGTTTCATTATAAAATTCTTAAGTTGGAACCCATATCTCACTCTCAGTAAGGAAATATGAATGGTTATGGGACCAAAGACTAACCATACCATTTAGGTTCACATTTAATTCCATTATACCATCACATTTATATAAACTATTTACTCACCTCATAAGGTGGCTCAAATCAAAGCATTTGATTAAATGGCCCATCATTACTTAAATATTTTCATCCATCTTAATTATGAATTATGATATAAAGAATGTCTCAAGACAAAGTGATAAGGAAAGCTTCCAAAATCATAGTGACATGGTCTTCTATTCCCTCTTATTTAATTCAATTCAATTAACATTTCATACAACAATTCTATTTAACATCCTAATAAAGGGGTTAAGAATGAACCTCAAAAGGTCAACCAACTTATAGGACACCCATGTTGGTTTAATCCATTAAGAAACACACCTTAAGGTGAAGTTCAAATTCATGTTCCTTAACCTTTAACAATAATTAATTGGGTCTCATAAATCATATACGTTAAGTCTATTCATTTAATTAATAATTAATCCAATTAAATAATTAAATATTATAAAATCCATCACATGGAACAATGATATATATATAAACAGCACGAATATGAGGTAAAATCAAAATAAAACCTACCTTAGCTTGTTAGTCATCTCATATTTCATTTTTGGCCTCTAATATGCTCTAGAATGAACGAAATCGAGCAAACAGACAAATGCCCCGAAACTAGGGAATATGAGCCCGCACAAAAATAACTTTTTCAATGAGAATAGAATCGATGAAAGGTGTAAGAGGAATATGGATCTTACCATTATATCACCAAAAACACTGAAGGTGGATCGATCAGATCTTGGATGGGAGAGATATCACCAAGCCTAAGAGGAAATTCAAAGGATATCTCCAAATCGAGGGGCTTCTATGTGCTGTAGGAGAAAGAAAAGAGAGGTTGGGGATTTAAAGTTCTTATGGAAAAAGATCATTTTACAAACATTTAAAGGGGTATCATGGTTTGGGAAAACCATGTGGCCCTTTACTATGCACTGAAACACCCCACACAGTTTAAAAAAAACTATGAGGCCTGGGCATCATGGTTTCTACTAACCATGTGGCCTGGCTTTTTTCCCCAAAATCTAGAACTCTGGGATTCAAAAAAACCATGAAAACCCTCGTAACTCTGTCCTCATTAGAAACTACCATAAAAATGAAATTTAATAACTAAATGGAATTAAAAAGGTTTTTTACCTTATAGAAAATTTGGGTTCTTATAATATTCCCCCCTTAAATCAATTCATCCCTAAATTTACCTTTTAAGGGTTATAAATAATCATCTAATAATAACTTCATCCATTAGGAATGTACGTTGGCCTCCTACTCCCAAGTCTCATCCTATATACGACCATTCTTCTATAACACCCATGCCAATGGAACTGGCCATATTTGGAGAACCTTCATGCAACAATCAACAATATGGATAGGATTCTCCTCAAAGGATGCATCTAAGTCCAACTCAACCACCTTAGGGTAAAGAAAATGAGATGGATCTGAATGATGTCATTGAATCTGAGATACATGGACGACATCGTGTATTACCTAGTACCTATGAGGTAACTGAAAACAATAGGCTACTAGCCCGAATCACTCTAGAATCTTGAAGGTATTGACATAATGAGGCAATAGCTTCCCTTTTTTTGAATCCATATATGCCCAGTCAAGGTGAAACTCATAAGAAAACCTAACTCCCCACCTCAAACTCTAGTGGTTGATAGTGAGGATTGGTGTATAATTTATGCCAAGATTGATTTGTAAACATCTGCTTCCTAATAATCTAAACCTTCTCTGAAGCCTCGTGAATGAGACAATTACCCAATATAGCTTCCTATCCTACCTATAACTATCATAGGGGTGAACTAAATAGACTACTGTATAGGGCCTCATAAGTATTCATCTTTATGGTCACCTGGAAGCTGTTACTATATGTGAACTTAGTGAGAGGTAAGTGTTTCTCCCAAGAACCTATGAAATCAAGGATGAATGCTTGTATAATTTCCTATAAAACCAATATTGCGAATTTAGGGTAACCATAAATATGTGGGTGATAGGTTTTACTCAAAAGTACCTATGGACCTAGTGCCTTCTCAAACCCCTTCTAGAAATGTGACATGAAACAAGCATCTCTGTTTGATATGATAGAACATGGAACTCCATGGAGGCATATGATCTCACAAATTTTGATCCTAATGATCTCATCCACTAAAAAGGTCTCTGGGATAGGCTGAAAATGGGTGAACTTTTTCAACCTTTCTATGATAACCCTTACAAATTCATTGCCCTGAGGTGATCTAGGCTATCCCATCATGAAATCCATAGTGACATCATCCCATTTACACTCAATAATAGATAATGCATGTAAAATACATTTCGGTTTTTTGTGTTCTTTCTTCACCTGTGGATAGGTGGAACATTGCGCAACGAACCCAACTATCTCCCTTTTCATCCCCAACCACCAGTATTGGTGGTGTAAGTCACGATTCAACTTGGTAACACTGGGATGTACTACCCATATAGAGGCATTGGATTCTTGAACCAACTCCTCTTAGATTTTTTTAGGAACTAAGACACATCCATGAGTATGGAATATCTCATCCTCATAAACATCCTAATCAGGAGGCGTTTCATCACCCGTAATACTCTCTCATAGGACCAAGACCTCAGAATATGATAATTGCCTCATATTAAGTCTCTCTAGAAGGGAATATTTCACTAATAAAAATGAAATTATAGACTATACAATATGGTCCTAAACCTCCAAATCCATCTAAAAAGTAGGGTCATAATCTTTCACTCACTTCCAACCTCAAGAATAACATGCATCTGAGTCCTCTTACTTAGAGAATCGACAACTGTATTTTCCTTTCCAGGTGAATATGAAATCTATAAGTCAAAAAAATAAAGATATTCAACAAAACTTCATTTCATTAGATTCAAGTAACACTATGTAAATATATACTTGACTTTTTTTATGTCCTTATAGACCACAAAATTCTCTCCCAGTATGTAGTACCTCCAACAATACAAGTCATGTACAACAACAAGTAACTCATGATCAGAAATCTTGTAATTCCTCTCATGTGGCCTAATCTAATAGGAACCGTATGCCATGACTCACTACTCCTATATCATAACTACTCATATTTTAATTCCTAATGCATCATAATAACCTGTATAGATTCTTACTAGCTCTAGAAGGATTAAGATGGGCACTGAAGTCAATCTTCCCTTTAGCTCTTAAAAGGCTATCTCACATGCTTATGTTCATACAAACTTCACACCCTTCTTATCCAAGCCCATAATAGGTTCTTATAGGAATGATATGTCATGTTTTAAGTGCCTTTAATAAACATATATTTCAAATAAAATCTTAATATCAAATACATTATTGGGTTTCTCATAAGAAAGTATGACTCTCACCTTTATGGGTTAATTAATACTTCTATCTTTGAGATAATATAACCCCAAAAGCAATCTTTATCCATAAAAAAGTGTCATTTTGTGATCTTATCATATAATTTATGCTATCTCTATGTATCCAATATAATCTCAATATATTTATCATTGTCATGTCAAGTGTGAGAATACACTATGATATTGTCCATGAATACCACCACAAAAAAATTCAGATATGGATGGAAAATTGGTTTATCAATGCCATGAAAATTTTTAGTTCATTCATAGGACTAAACTACATTAAAAACATTAAAACAATACATATCAACTACTAAATGGTGAACATGGTATATCTAATGGTCTAACATGCACCTAATGATAACCCAACCTCAGATCAATCTTGGAGAAAACCCTTGCTCCTTGAATTTTATTGAAGAAATATTTTATCTGAGTCAATGTATATTATTTTTTAACTATAAGAAGGTTTAATAAATGAAAATCCATGAAAATATTGAGGTAACCATTCACCTTCTTGGTGAAAATGACTGGTAAAACACACGCTGAAGAACCAAGTCAAATAAACCTATTAGCTTCCAAATCCTCAAGTTTCCTCTTGAGCTCCTACAAATCTATAGTAGCCATACTTTAAGGAGGAATGGATACCAATGTACCTCTAGGCACTATATCAATTGAAAAATCTACCTATCTATTGCTAGTTATTTATAAAAATTCATCTGATAAAATGTCCCTGAAATGATCTACCACTGGAGGGAAATCCATCTGACACACTCCCTGATCATCTAGATATAAACTAGAAATCTGGGCTGCCATCCTTCCCTGCCCAAGATCCTCAAATCCAGCTCAGCTTTCCTTGACATCCCATTTACCCTTGTGAATAAAACTCCCACCCTCTAGTGATGTAAAGTACACCCTTTGGTGACAACATAATAATGATAGGTAATTAACTAGTCAATCCCATGTATGATATCAAACCCTATCATCTTGAGGAAAAATAGGTCTCATACCAAGCGATGCATACCTATCTCAATGGGGAACTCCCTACACTAACATACACTCTATTATCATATCCCCAACGGAGTGTCAAGTGTCATCACACCAAAAAAAATGAACATCGATTCCAAGACTCTCTACAACAGGCAAAAATATGAAGTAATGATAAACATATATATCGAAAATAGTAGATAATAATGTTGAGGATACTATAATATCACCTCTCACAATAGAATTTCTAGCACTATACTCCTCTAGTATCAGTCACACTATATACATTTGGCATGGTTTGTTGCTATATTATATAACCTGAATACCCTGAGCAGGTCTGCTCTGTTGGTATTGTAAGTATGGTGTTTGGATACCCTGGCCACAACCACCACCTCAGCTTGATTAGCTGGATATACTCTATCTCTAAGTCTGACGATTAATTGTTAACCCTACTCCTAAAAGTGGAGTCGGTACATACCCTCTCTCACTGGATACTAATAATGACCCATCTTACTGTAAGATAAGAACTCAAATGGGTACCTCATACATTGAGGTCTTTTATGTCTCGGTCTACCATAATGATGGAACCTTTCCTGGCTACCTGAGTATGTGCTCTGGATAATAACATTACTGCAAGCAATTTCTAAACAACTCTTCCTACTACTAGTCAATATAGTTCTAGAACTAGGGGTTAAACTAACCTGGATCATGCCCCTAGAATCTCTCAGGTTACCCTCCATGATAAGCACCTAATTCAATATTCTGTATATGATAGTAAGCTTAAAGCCATTCACCCATGATCAGATGTCATACCTAATACTATCCTCAGATTTCCTAGCTTTAGATGACATGTCACCTAATAGAATAGGTGTGAAATGATGGAGATCTGTGAAATGAGTATAATATCCCATGGAAGATAATATTCCCTACTCCAAGTGCATAAAATATCTATCTTTATTGGCCCTAAACATCATTGGATATAAATAATCATATAATTTCATATCAAAATCCATCTAAGACATCATTGCTGATCTATCTGAGTAATAATGTCTGCCCATATCTTGGTGGAATCCCATAACATATACCTATCAAGATTCAATATCCTCCGAGTAGGTTCCTCGTGTTGTAAAAAATTTGATAGAATATACTTTATCCCTGACTTTCCAGCCTCTGGACCACCATCCCCCAAAAATGTGGGTGGATTCTACTACTGAAACTCACATGTAAACTCTGCCATAATCAGGGAAGGTCATGGAGCTCCTTGAACGGTCTTCATAATGTGTAGTAAACCATCTCAAAACTGGGCATCAGTACCCATGTTAGGTATAACTGGTGGTTCCTCAAGTGTCACTACTATAGGTATTACTAGTGGTCCAAGGCCCACCACCTTTGGAGCATGGTCATCACCCCCATACTCACGTACGACTCAAGGTCATCGTGGTGGCATGTCTCTACAATTCCAAGCACATTCCAGATTAAAATATTTGATAATAGCTAAAAGAATAGATATAATAACGGGATAGTTACAATCCTTCCTATATAATATTCACACCCCACTACCTATTCCTAAAGCTAGTTATGGGAGATATATAGGTTATAAAAAAAGCATGAGACACGGTCTACTGCCTAATACTGAGGTTGGTTAGGGTCAAATTCTCTACTATAAGTCAAAGGACTTGGTATACATAGTTTCAATTTTAATTTATATATGAAAATACCCTTTAAATTGATATTGGAATCCCCATTAAATAGTGACCATTTAATTTCAAAATTTAATTTGATTAAAGTTCATACTCATTTATATAGAAAATCTTTACTATGGTTGAATTACATAGATCACCATTTCAAATTTATAAAGGCACATACTCTTTATAAATTGAAATATGGAATTAATTTCATAAAAAATCATTATTTATAAAGTACCTACATGGAATTTTATCACAATTTCATGGACATAGTAATAAAGTCACCAAAACATATTATAGGTAATGCACACAGTAATATAAACATGGCATGGCACATGAATAACATATAAATCCTAAAGTAATTATAATTATGAATGATGACGCAATAATTCCTTTCCATATCGAACATGGGTAGAAATATATAGGCATAAGAAACATTAAACATCAAGTGCATCACCCAATAGTGAAGTCAAAACAGCTATAATAAGCACAACCCAGAACAACATGTCCCTTCCTAGGTATTTTGGATTTTCACTATACATGGGTCAGCTACACCCAAGAATAAGTTCATAAACAAATCCCGACACATCCTATTTCTTATTTCTACCATCACAAAAGAGTAAGGCAAGGAAAATAAAGATTTTATACCACTTTTTGATGTTTCAGACCCAGTTTACTCAATAGTTCCCAAACCTGATTGGCCACACGACCTCAAGTGTGACTCCTCATATGCCAAAGGTTACTGACTAGTAGTGAGGGTCTATGGTGGAATAATGGGGAGACTAAACCCTCATGAAAAATTGTAGAATAGCGGTATAATTGTATCAATCAATATAGTAATCATAATAGATAAATGAACTGGGGAATGGTAAGCATCCATCATATAAATAACCAAGTGATCACATACATTAATTTCATATAAAAAATGAATATCATGGTATGATATGAAAAAGGAAATATAGGAAAAAATGGAAGCAGATACACATATATATAATTATACCAAAAGAAACAAAAATTCCACAAGACCATCTCTAGATAGTATCATGATTTATATCTCAGTATTGTGCTCCCTCGCTCCTATGCTATAATTAATCAATCATTGGTAACCGGGAACTCACCCTTATACCTACATATATCCAAAAAGTACATCTAGGTACCAAAAGGTGACATGAGAAGGGTGTGAGATAAACTCAGTAGGCTACCACCAATAGTGTCTATTGTCATCCAGTCTTTGAATATATAATAAATAGTGTGCATGTAACAATAAAAGTTATAAATGGAGTGTGGTATATTAATAACCAACATAGGTTTGGGTTCCCATGGAATACCTATCCTCTACTACCTGCTTTGACCTAAGATGGAATATCTATGAGTAATCAGTCATTCATGATTTAATTTATGATAATGTCTTTTGAATTAGATTATAGCCTAAGAATCCCCCATGTATCAAATTCAATGGGATGTGTATTATAATACTATTAGTAAAATATAAGGCTCGAACCAAATACAAGATTGTGATTCGTATTGGTAGATGCATTATTTAATCATTCCATTTAATAATTCAAATGAACCATAACGTTTCCATGGAATTCCTAACTTGGAACCATAGTATCGCTCTAAGTTTATATAAACCTCTCACCTTACAATCCCATCCTATGCATTCTTCATATAAACCCTAGTGTAACTCTAAGTGTGGAATAAATCCACATCCCACCAAGTCTATCCTTGTTAGTCCATAAAAGGATCCCAAGTGCCACTAGTGGAATGAATGATGATCTTACCATTGATTCCATCCTTGGAGGTCCACATAGTGAGTCCAAGTATCACTCATGGAATAATAATATTTTTTAATCTAAGTATGTATTTGGAAATTCTCATAGGGATTTCAAGTATCACTCATGCAATAATAACATTCTTCCCAATAATTCCATCCTTGGATGTCCAAAAAAGAGTCCAAGTATCACTCAGTCATAAATAATCCATCTACCAAATGAGTTTATCGATATTGTTCATATGAGATCCCAATGTCACCCAAAGTGTGTGATCAATTCATTTACATAACATTTAATTAAATAGGCTTTAAGAGTCAATTTAGGGTGTTCCTAAGTTGCAACCCATCTCTCACTATCGGTAGTTCAATATGAATGATTATGGTCCAAAATACTAACCACACCATTTATCTTTAAATTTAATTCCACTAGGCCATCACATTTATATAAAAAATTTACTCACCTCAGAAGGTGTCTTAAATCAATGTATAGGATTATAAGGCCTTGCATCACTTAAATCATTCCATCTATCTCAATTGATAATTTGGATATAAAGTACATCTCAAGCCTAAGTGAAAAGAAAACAACCAAAGGTATAAAGATAAGGTCTTTCATTCCCTCTTATTTATTTAAATTCAATTTACATGTTAGCCAATGAGCTCTTACATGAGAGTTAAGGGATCGTTCTTGGCATCTAAGAGACCCAGCTTCAAAACCGGGTAGAGGCGAATTTCTGGGTTACTGTAGCAGTTCTGTAGCAATTACTGTTCAGTACTGTAGTAGCCAAAACTATTCACCCGATTTGGGCCTTGAGGCCACCGGTTTGGGCCTATGTGTCTCAAAGTCCTTTGGGCCACAGGGGATTTAGGCCATTGAGACCATGGAGTAGACCAATTCACAAAAATTAGGCCCCAGAAGATAATCAGAGCAACAAGAATAGTAATCACCAGATGCAGAGCTAACTAGATTGGAAGAATGAGAGGGTATGACAGCCGCCATCAAGACCAGGAACCGTGTAGCTTTGTATAGATCAATGCTATCCAATCAACAATATAAGGCGGGAAGCTAGGCGATCAATGATATAGAAGCTGGGGAGGGGCAGTTCTAGTGGGTTGGGCCTACGGGTCATGTATTGGGCATGGTATGGCTCTGGGCCTTTAGGTAATTTATTTTTGAGTCATGTTGGGTCTTATGTCTTGGGCCTTAGGGTTATGTACGGGTTCCCCTTGAACCATTAAAATGTGGATTATCCATAATAAAAATAAAAATGAAGGAATTTTGGCCATTCAGAGTAATTTACATGTTAGAAAAGTATTCCATTTAACATCCAAAGAAAGGAGTAAAGACCGCACCTCAAAATTTCAACTAATTTATAGGCCACCCATGGAGGTTTTATCCATTTATCAACACACTTTAAATGATGGTTCAAATTCAAGTTCCTTAACATTTAAAATTAATTAAATGGGTCCTGTGGGTTATATAGGTCAAGACTATTTATTTAATTAATAATTAATCCATTTTAATAAGTGATGATTCTAAAATATAGCGTACGAAACAACAACATATATATAAACACCACGAATTTTAGTTAAAATCATGATAACACCCACCTTATCCTAGTAGTTGACTCTTTATCCATTTTTGTAATAAGGATATTACCATTACATAACCAATGAGACTGATGAAGGCTCGATCGAGTCTAAATGGGAGAGATATCCCCAAGCCTAGGAGGAGTTTCAAGGGAGAGCACCAAATACAGGGTCTGCTATGAGTTGGAAGATAAAAAAAGATAGGTTGGGGTTATAGTGTTATTAAAGGATAAAAGGTCATTTTACCCAACTTTAAAGGGGTCATATGGTTTGTACAAATTGTGTGGACCTCTACTATGCACTAAAACACCCCACAAAGTTTAACCAAACCATGTGACCCAGTAGTTTTCCCAAAATGATGGTTTTTTGGGATCTAAACAAGACCTGAACAACCTCATAACTCCCATTAGCTCATTAGTGACTCACATAAGGATGAAATTTAATAAATAAACATAAATAAAAAGGTTTATCACCTTATAGAAAATTTATGTTCTTAAAATATATGATCCATATTTATCTATTTCCCCACTTCAACTCAAAGTCATATGATATTGCTTCTCAAAATTTTATGGGATTACAACTATAGTTCTACAATTTCATGCAAAACAAAACTCATAAAATAATCATCAAATCATATTAACCACTCAAAAATATTCTTAAATAATTTTATAATCTTCATAAAGCAGGAATGTAACTCATGATTATAGAAAATCTAATGAAAAACCCTCTTTTAATTATTTCTCACATTTCCAAGCTAGCCTTTCATACCATTTTAAGCCCAATTATATAATATTTCTTTAAAAATGTTATGGAAATTTTCAATTTTTCCATACACACTTATTATTCACTTGAATAAAAAAACTTTGTGTGTAAAAGTTGTTTTTTGTTAAATATGGTCAAGTAATAATTATAAGATACAACCTCAATACATTTACCATTTATCATGTAAACGTTTTCATCACTTCACCAAAACTCATTCAGCACATAACTACATCAATTTAAACCATCAAGTCATATCAAATTATTGAAAAAAATACAATTCAATCTAATGGGAACTTCAATAGTGAATAGAATTAAAGTACATCATGCCACAATGTAGTGTCATGTATCATGTTGGGTCAATTTCCAAAATATCTTGCAAATTTGGTATAAATTTAAAAAGAAGAAGGTATATCATGAAATCTGGGAGATTTTATTAGCTCACTTTGAAAAATTTGACCACAATTAATTATACAGATCACTTGGAATGATCATGAAAGATTAGAGGAATAGATCTGATTCTAACCATTAATATAAGGGTTGGAAGCTTGAAGAATTTATAAAAAATTCTCATTATAATTATAAAAAAATAAGAGCAACATTTCATATCTAATTTTAATATAAGAAATGAGAGACAATAATGGTAGAGAATTTTCAACAATAATATCATTTCCATTAATAAAGAAGGCTTGAAGGAAATAGATCATCATTACTACACCCAACTGTTGAACAAAAAAAATAAGCGTAAAAAGAATAATTTCACTGTTGAGTTATTATTATAAAAGAAGTTATTCTATTTTATTTTATTTTAATGAAAATATTAAACACTCACATTGAGGATTTGATTTCATTTCTTTTTGAAGAGGAAGAGAGAATCTAAGAGGATTCTAATAGAGCATCTATTTGGGAGTTGTACTCGTATAGAGTTTTAGTGTCGTATAATGATATAGAAGAGACCTTCAAATTTATAAACTATAGAAACAACCCTCATATATATAAATTTAATTTTCCCTAACCAAATAAATATCTGAAATAGAATAAATGGGAGTGGTATTTGGATCAATAGTGAGTCTTTTCTAAACATTGTAAGGGTAGTGTGCCTTGGAACAAGGTGAAAAAGACTTAAAAGCTTATATCCACAAAATAATGCATGATAGTTGATTCTATTATATTAACACATTTTCATGTGTATACACCTTTTATTATCCCCTAGTGGTGAACCAAGTAAAATCCTTATGTTCTTGTGTATTATTGTCCTATATGTGTGTTTCATATTCAATGTGATCAGCGATGAGACAAAGTGAGATTGAACGTGTTTCCTTAAATGGGGGAACAAAATAAGTATGGGTGAGGGACATAAAAAAGTTTTAATTTGGTTTTAATCTTGATTAAAATTTCCCTCCTTATAGTTATAACTTCTAGTTTGGTCCCAAAAATGATGATCATGATGATGTTGATATATTTTATGTTATTAATATTATTAATTTGATATACATTTTTATATTATTATGGTTTGATAGAAAGGTTTAGTAAGGTATTGTTAACTAATGTGTTTATATAAATATTGTATCAATAATAATAATAATGGTATTTTTATAATGTTCCTAAATATGTCACAAACCAACCCAAATAACCTACTAAATCGGTGTCTGAATTAATACTGACATGGCCTGAAGGTCGTTCTCAATCACCATGGCCTAAAGACTAGCACATGGATCTAAAAAAATCGCGAGATAGTTATTTAACCAGAATAAAAACTCAACAAGACAAATCAGAATTTGAGAATTAATAAACAGTTGGTATGCTAAACACTAATCAAGAGAAAAGTACCAAAAATAGAAAAGTACAAGTTCCAAAAATGCCACATCAACCCAAGTCATCACATGAACCATCAAATACATCATCACAGAATCTCCTTGTAACAAGTGGATAACATACTCCATCAGTCACCACCAACTCCCAAGTTCCCTCAAATCAAGAACAACCTCTTCCTTTAATAGGTTCTTTCCCTTTTCCTAGAACTGGTATAAAATTTTCAAATTCCCAATGGAAACTTTAGGGTGTGAGAAACACCAGGCAATAAGATCTCACAAAATATTCCATAACCAACCCATATAAAAAAAGAAACATGCTTAATTTTTAATAAAACATGGAATGGTAATATTTTCACAATTCATAACAAAACATGTTTTTCAAATCATTTCAATGGAAATTATAAAATAGGCACAGAAGTGTATTTCTATTAAAACAAGCATGAATAATAATTTCATAAACATGGGAATGTATAAATCATTTTCCATCATAACACCATGGTTAAGAGTACCGAGGTTAATTTAGTACAAGGATTCACACACATATAAGTGAAATATGGATCCATGTGTACACATATATTTAGATATCAGGCCTAGGGGGAATGGGGGAACACCTCAAAGAATGAACTCTCTACCCTCATCATTGTTTAGTGAAGGTTTTTATAATAAATCTATTGCCAGGTAGAGCTAATACATGCCCAGTCTATGCTCTTCCCACTTATCCACGCAGTCTCTCATGTGATTCAATGAATTTACACATACAAGGGAAAATATTTCATTTTAATTGATCTCAAATAATTTTAATCAATCATTTAAAATTGTCCCTAAGTTAATGTTTTCAAAAATTCCCTTTCATTTCAAAAACAAATCAAATAGTATTCATCAAAACTCATTCCATTCAAAAAATTAATTTCATATGAAACTATAAATCATTTCATGACATCTTTTATTAAGAAATCATCATCAAATTATTTTATGAAATCATTCATTCATTTCAATTAAAGTTTTTAGAAATCATCACTTTATTTGAAAATCCATAATCAAAGAGGTTCAACACACCCATTATATTATGAAAACCCCGATCAAGAATTTCAATTCTTGCTTCAAAAACATATTACAAGTACATTTAAAATCAATATATAAATAACAGTTTCCATTTATATGAATTTCATTACGGAACAACCTACTTCAATCAAGGCATCATCAAACACCAAACATGGGATCCACAATAGATAGTCAAAATGATATAAACAACCAAGGAAGAATCCCAGAATAACAAATCACAAAATCATGATATGGATCAATCAACAACCTAAGTATCCACCACTCTCGGAGAAGGAGATTTATGATGAAAGGATAATTCATAATAAAAACGATATTACACTTACTAGAAGAGATCCAAAGCTTCAAATGTCACACCAATCTATGAAGAATCACGGTTGGAAGGGAAAATTTTCCTTTAAAGAGTCTCCAAAGTCATTTAGGTTGAATTAGGTTTAAGGGAGAAGTGTTAAGAAATAAAATGGTGATTAAAAGGATGAAAATTATGATAGTACCTTTGGTTTCCTCACTCGGATCGATGTCACTGGATCGATGCTGGCTCCCACTGACTAGTCAGTGGAGCCATACAGAATGCATGTAGGCTTGAGAACCCCATCTGCATGATGGTGGAATTATTGTAGGAATCCCTTAATATTATCCTTCCACCAGCTAGTTGGTGACTCAAACCGGCTAGCCAATGGGCCTCCTATAGTTGTATTGGCTATAAGACAAACTCTACACATAATTCATCATCCCAGGACACTTCCCAACCTCTCTAACAAGAATCATGACTTACTAACAACCCTTTATAAGGATAAATCAATAAAGAAATAATCAAGAATTAATGTTAACAACCAGATATCAACATGAAAAACAATAAAGTTAAAAATAAACCAACGATCGTACATGAAATCAGGTGTCATGATGTTATAAAATGTGTGTGTTAATGATAAAAATACACATTTTTGCTCCACTGTCCAAATTTGATGAATTAATAGTTGATGATTCTAATTTTCCACATAGATCATATTGGTGATATTTTTTAGGTTAATATAGATCATTTTAGAAATGATTTTAAATATATTTTAAAATATTTGGCATCGAGATCATTAGTGACATATATCTTGGAAATTTTAAAAGAACAGACTTGAATGGTTTTTTGAGGGGCCTTCTATGTTTTGATTTTGTGTTTATAAAATACATACCTTGTAATTTAGAGAGTTATGTTTATCATGAACTTATCTATGGAATACTATAATGAGTTAGAATTATTAATATGATGTTTGGATTACTAGAATTGAATAGGTTTTTGCATAGTATTGTATGAGGATTTGAGAATAAAATAGTTTACTATTTGATGTTTCATTTAGTTTTCACCTTGGTGGGTTTGGTTGATAAATACAAAAATATATATTATGATATCAGTTCATCACATATTATTTATTGTAAAAAATTGATGGTTTTTAATTTAGTTTCTAGTTTTATTTTAAAGATGAGTTTTGGATCTCACATTTGATTTTTTCAACAATCCAAGTGCGGTCTTGATGAATTCAAGTTGTTGAATATATATTAAAAACCATTGTCACTATAAAAAAATAGGGCAACATTGGTAGTTATTTCATGAAGTAGTGGTGATTTCCAAAACTTTTTTTATTGCACGGTCTCTATTTATTTAGTGGTGGTTTCTTAAATTTCAGGGAAGTTTTGGTATGTGTTGTTTTTGGATAATTTAATGGTTGTTTTCATTTTTCTTTAGCATTATTTTTTTAACATGGGAATAAATAAATTAAATGAAACTAACCATCGTTAAATATATTAGCAGTGTTTATGCCAAGAAAAATTTAAGTGTCACCACCTATATAAATTTTTTTAATTAATGTACTTAGCAGTAGTTACTAAAACCACCACTAAATATTACAATTAGACTTTTTTTGTAAGATATTTAATAAAAACTATAAATATGAAAAAACTAACATGAAATAAAATAAAACACCAATATATGATAAACCCATCATACATACATCTTGCATCCATATTCATATATACAAACATCCATAACCAGCATAACCTCAATCAACCCATACCTCAGTCATTAATATATACATATTTAATATTTCTAAAAACAACCCATGCCTGTTATATTTCCATGAAACAACCTCCAAAACATATGTATTCCTCTAAATCATCTCATCAAGTGAAACCCACCAGATCATCTCATTAGCTGTAACAAAAAAGAAAAAAGAAATTAAAACAAAACATAATAAATCGGAATTACAATATAATAATTGTTAAAATTTCAACATACAATGAAAACTAAGAACCATCATGATTTCCTTTTGAAGAATTTCATGGATTAGAATGGTTAACCTCCTTCCTACTGCCGACATCTGTCACCTACAATGAAAACTATAACATTTATGAAAATAAATGAGAAAGAGAAAAAACACATAATATATTCAAAATGTTTCACATAAAATTTGTTATTTTATTAGTCAAACTGAATAAATTTTAACATAAAACAAATAATATATCATGAAAAACACTTTAAAACATAAACTTACCTATTTAAAATATGATTTAACACTTGAAACTGAAAAAGGGATAAATAAATATTCTACATAATTTTTAAATTAACACGTAGTGTACTTGAAATTTACTTAATATTTTTTTAAAATAATTTGATATAAAACATTTTATATTTTAAAAATAACAAAAAAATGTTTATCCCATGATTCCATGTTAATATGAGGCCGTTTTCTATGGTTTTTACCATTCCACACACATTTTAGTGTTTTCAAACACTAAAAATGTGTTTACAGGCATCATGGGAAAACCGTAAGTTGGAATGATGTAATGTTAGATCCAATATTTTGAAATTAAATCTATGGTAATTTTCCTCTTATTTTAGGGTAATCCAACATCGTTTTCCTTATTTTGACCCCCCCCCCTCAAAACATGTTTTTAAAAGCTTTTGTACCCTTAAAAAGTGTTTACCGAGTCATTCCAACCTCACTACACATCGGATTGACATTTTTTCTATGTGTACACAATAAAAATATCTAAAAGGTGGTTTTTCATTGATTCCACACCAATATGAGGTTGTTTTATATAGTTTTTTCCATTTCATACATGTTTTAGTGTTTTAAGACACTAAAAATTCATTTACAGCCATCCTAAGAAAACTGTCACTCAAAATTATGTGGAATCAGTTCATAAATTTAAAATTTAAATCTACGGTATTTTTCCACTATTTTTAGGGAAATATGTCATCGTTTTCCTAGTTTTGAACCAACCCGGCACATGTTTTTAAAGGCTATGGTACCTTTAAGAAGTGTTTACCGCATTATTCTGACCACACATCATATTGGATTGAGGTTTTGTTTGAGCATATATGTAAACAATAATATAAAGGTGGGTTTCCTATCATTTCATTTTAATATGAGGCCGTTTTCTATGGTTTTGACCATTCACTACACATTATAGTGTTTTAAAACACTGAAAACATGTTTACGACCATCCTGCGCAAACCATAACCCAGAATGACATATCTTCAGTTCCTACATCTTAAAAATAAATCCAAAGTTGTTTTTCTCTGATTTTAGGTCAATTTGACATCATTTTTATTATTTGGACACCTAACACATGTTTTTTGAGGCTTTTCTACCCTTTAAGAAGTTTTTACCAAGTCATTATGACCACACCACATGTTTTATTGACGTGTTGTATATGAATACATATAAAAAATAAATCAATAGTGGTTGTCCCATGATTCCACATAAATCTAAGGTTTTTTTCTATGGTTTTGACCGCTTCACACACGTTTTGGTGTTTTAAAACACTAAAAACGCATTTATAACCATCCTGAGAAAACAATAACCCAGAATGAAGTTATGTTAGTTCCTATTTTTAAAAATTAAATATATTATCATTTTCCTATGATTTCAAGACAATCTAAATTCTATTTACTAGTTTTTTTAGGTTTCAGGCATAGTGGAAGTGCATTAGTGGGTTTACCCAACTTAAATTTTTCCGTTAGAAACAATCAATATGAGATCCGTCACGATAATTAAATATCGGACCGTTAGAATAAAATGAAGAACAAAAGAAAGGAAGGGAGTCCCAGAACCATAGAGATGATAATCATATGTTGGTTATAATTAATTTAATTAAAATACAAAAAAATACCTTGATGGAATTATCACTCCATTGATGTTTCCGGTCATGATCTGATGTGATCTGTCGTTGCGACGTAGAATCCAAGTGTAGTATTCCTCTAGAGGTGATACACACATGCTCCAAGTATCTATGGACGTCGCCAAAGGGATCTCTAGGTGCAAGCATGAAAGAGCCTTCGCTTGTGATGTCTGCCTTCGATCTCCTTGAGAGCCGCTTGCAAAGCGCTCTCCATGATCTGGTGGAGGAGGATCTCTCTCATAGATTGAGAGCCTTCTTGGAAGAAAATAATTCTCTCTTGGCTTGAGAGTTATTTAGATCTTTTGTTCACAACCACCATAAAATGTATAGCCTAGTAATAATTATATAATTGGGATTTTTAATTACTTATAATAATAAAATGAATTAATTACCTAAAATCATTTATTCATTTCATTTAATTCTTAGTAAGACCCAATGTCTAATAATAATAGTTGACTATTATTATTACTTGAAATGTGCCCAGTGAATTACAAATAATATTATTTAATTAATTAAATAATATTATTTTGACAAATCCCCAGAAAAACTACACGGTGTTTATATTAGTATACATGATGTGTACTTTTGTTTTTCTATTTTCTTTATTTCCTCCACCACATTTATTAAACCATTAATAATGGATATTTATTTCTTAAAAAAATATTACTGCATTACTCACTAATAAATATATATTATTTTTCCCACAATATATTCTCTTGAATAACTAGTGTCAAAATAAATGTGATCAGTCATCCTCAAATTCAAGTCAACCATAAACTTTGAATTATAATTCCCCAATAATTGAAATCACCCCAAGTAGGGTTGGTCAAGCACTTTGAACTACGGTTCAATTCTAACCAAGATTATGGAAGGCTATACTGACTTAATATTTCTTTGAGGGATTTTATCCTTATACGTAAATTTCCATTTTATTATCTTTTATTACATGCTTGTTAATATTAAGTGGGATATAATTTAGTGATTAACCATATATAAGATAATATTTATGCATAATATTATCTTATTTTAGTTCCATTTTGCATGATTTTTTAATTCATTAATTGTGTGATTGTGACAACACACCCAAAATAAATAAACCATGCAACTGACAGAAATAAAATAAATAGTATGGTCATGATCTTGTTATATTGGTTATTTTATCTTGCGATTGATAAACTAACCCAATACCTAGGGGAGAAACACCTTGAACCTTTTGGGTTCATTTTTACAGCATTCCACCTGTTCACCTTTGTATATCCTTGGATTGGTTTCACATTGGATCCTAACTTGAGACACCTCTACTATATTGGGAGCTCCATCCGTTATATATTATTTTATTTCACTTGTGGGTGATGGGTAAAATGAGGTTTTAAATAAAAGTAACCTTGGGAAAGCAGGCCCTACATGTTAATGAGGAGAAGGCTCGCAGGATAAAAAATTTAATTTAAATAAATAAATTAAAAGAAACCATTCACATACAAAGGTCTTGGTCTAGCTCATGATCATTCATACATGCAACGATATTTACACATAAAAAAAATTACCATTCAATTCTTTAATAATTCTTGTTTAATATAAAACACACTCTAATCAATTAATTATCCTTAATTAATCAATCCTTTTATATTAAACCCTTCTCAAAATTTCCTTGAGATTCTCATACATCATATCTTTAAACATATAAATTCATCTAAAATTATCTTTGTACGTAACTTGTACATTGGAGACAACCCAATGAATTCCCATTCATAACTACCCAAAGAGTAGAAATGAACATTACAAAAATGTTAAATTAAACACATATATATAAAACACATGTCACGTGTTGTTCCTCAGCTTTACGGTCGCACTATGGTACACATATCAAGGGTTTGAATAATATAATAATAAATTTTAATAAATCTACGTAATTTGGATGAGTACACGACATGTAGTTCCAACTACACAGTATGTACTTTTGTTCATCATCCATCTGAAGTACATGCCCGAGGACATGGAGTGTAGATGTAATTCAGAAATCTTCGGAGTACATGGCGTGTTTAGTGGGACACACACCCTGTAATATCCGTATTACACAGTTCCCAATTGAGTAAGCCATATATGGGGTACATAGCACAACCCTAACCTGAAGGGACTACACATCGTGTTCAGTGGGCCACATAGTGTGTAATTCGGAAATCATGTGCCACCAATTCCTCAGCAACACACAGAGTTTTAATGTTTTAGATAGAATCCAATGACACAGTCTAGTTTGGACAACCATCCTGGTGCATGGAACCTATACTACATGACATGTACTAACAAATACACCTCATCTGTTCTAGTGATGTATGGCCAGGAAGCTTTGGCACCTCCAGATGAGATCCTCTGTTTTATTTTAATAAAAAATTTAAAGAAAAAAAACATTTTTGTAAGGTGAACAAGAAACGTAAGAGGGGGACTAGATCTCGAGATTCAGATTTATAGAATGGTTAACTTGAATTGAAACAACTAAATTATTAAATGTGTAAATCACCAAATAAAAACTAAATAATTATGATCAATGATAGGACCTCTTTGATACCACTTGTAGCTTTCGAGCATAGCAGAAGCATGTTAATGGGTGTACCCAAATTTAGTTTATCTTTTATCAACAATCAATCTGAGATCCATCACGATAATAAAACTCTGGATATTTGGAATAGAAAAAAGAAAGAAAAAAAAGTAAGGGAGTCTCAGAACTATAGAGAAGATTATCATATGTTTTTTATAATTAATTTAATTAAAATATAAGAATTATCTTGATGGAATTATCTCTTTGTTGATGTTTCCATTCATGATCTAATGTGATCCATCATTGCATCGTAGAATCCAAGTGTAAGATTCCTCTAGAGGTGATCCACATGTGCTCCACATATCTATAGACATCGCCGAAGGGATCTCAGGGTGTAGTAGAGAAGAAACATCGCTTGCAATGTCCGTCATCAAACGCCTTGAGAGACGCTTGCAAAGTGCTCTCTTTGATCCGGTGGAGGAGGATCTCTCTCGTAGCTTGAAAGTGTTCTTAGAAGAAAAGAATCCTCTCTTGGCTTGAGAGTTTCTTTTTAGATCCTTTTTGCACAACCACCATAAAATGGATAGGCTAATGAGAATTATATAATTGGGATTTTAATTACTTAAAATAATAAAATGAATTAATTACCCGAAATCATTGATTCAATATATTTAATTCTTAGTAAGACCCCATGTATAATAATAATAGTTGACTAATATTATTGTAAAGACCCGCAAATTTCAAGGAAATTTTTTTCTTAATTTTCTTTGGAATTTTACAAGAGCGCAGCTTTAGACGGCACCTGATTCCGAGGCCCGGTGTGCCCGGAATCAATTTCCGAAGTTTGGCTCGGGTACGTTCAGTGAACGGACGAGCGGGTTTTTCTATCTTTTGAACTGGTGCCCGGAATCGAATTCTGAGGGCACCGATGAAATCGCAGCGCCGGTATTTGCTTAGAAACGCCTCTTCTGGAGTTGCGTTTGCTCAACCGTGGTTTTTAAAATTTTGGGCTTTAAGTCGGAAATAAAATAAAAGTTGTGCGACAACTTTATTTTATTTCACTTAAGCCGCTTGGAAGTCACTCGGAAGCCACTTGAACTGAGTTAAAGCGGATAGGGTGCTATCCGGAAATACCCTACCCCTTGGTAGGATATTTGTGAGGTGGGGCCCGCACGAGCCCCGCCGTTTCTTCCGCTAAGTAACGCACCTGCGAAAACCCGTCAAAGTAACTGAAAAGTCAACCGACGCGTTTTCTTAAATTCTTAACAGACCATTTAATTGAGCGGTTTATTTTGTGAATTAAATGGGCTGTTTCGTTCGTTGAATTAATTCAACGAACTGATGGGTCGTTACTTACGCATTTGCGCTTGTTGGCAAAATAATAAAATAGACCAACGTTTCTATTTTGGAGGATTACTCTTTATTCTCTGGGCCTCCACCCTCCCCGCGAAGAACGCGAAGAACGCGAAGAACGCGAAGAACGCCGGAACCAAAATTCGACGACGCACACCGTGATCCGCGACGTCGACAAACTTTTTCCGCGACATTCTTCTTCTTCTTCGGCGCTTCTTCTTCCGCGGCGAACCTACGATCGGCGGTTAAAGGTGAGAATCGAATCTTCTAAATTCTCCCTTTTTATAATTCGATATCAACGGATTTAAATTAATTAAATCCGTTTGATCTTGATCCGGAGATCGTCGGCGCGACTCCTTCCCGCGGTGCGACGAGCGTCTCTTCCGCGACGATCACCAAATCCGCGACGACCTCTCGTCCGAAGACGACGGCAAGGTAGGGATTTAATTCTTGATGATTCATTCCCGTGTTTTTATTTCTTTTTGAATAAAGAATCGGCATGAATATTTTCAATTAATTAAAATTGAATTTCCGTTTAAAAGAAAAAGAAGTGAACAATTTTTATCTTGATTAAAAATTGTTGTAGCCCCTTTCTCCCGTTGTTTATGACTAACGCGGAGGGTGCGGGTCTAACGAACAAGAACCGACAACCCTCCGTCGATCCATTTCGTGTGCGGTCTTGGCAAGCGATGACGAACCGTGCGGAAAGGGCGATCCGTTGATCCCGCAGTGAAGATCGGCCCCCGGGTGGAGCAACGGCGCAGACGGGAGAGGAATCGGGCCACCGGAGCAACTCCAGCGGCCCGCGGAAGGCGGCGGCGGCGCGGGTCGCCGGCGGCGCCCGGCGCGCCGCCGGAGGATCCGCTGCGGCTCGGCCGCGGCGGCGGCGAACCGCCGGACCGCGTCCGCGGTCCGGCCACCCAACACGCGGACCGCGCGGGCCGCGTTCCGCCTAAGCCGCGGGTCAAACCCGCGGCGCCCCTTGGCCGCTCGGCCGAGGTCGAGCCGGCCGGTCCGGTCGGCCGGGCCGCGCCCAGGCCGGGCCGGGTCGACCCTGTTCGGCCGACCCCCAGGGGGGGTTCGGGCCGGGTCGCCCCGGGCCGAGAACCCCCGTTTTCGGGCCCTCTTCGGTCTTTTGCCCATATCTTGGGCCTAGGACCTCTGATTGACGAACCGTCAGCGGCTACGCGATCCTTCGATCGATACGGTCGTTTCTTTATATTACACTCAAGGTTTCGGAAGACTTTGGGTTCGGCCGGGTTGGTTCGTACACGAAACCAACCGGGCCCTCGGAGCGGAAACGCTCATAACTTGAGCTACGTACGTCCGATCGACGTACCGTCAGCTGTGGTAGTTTCCTCTAAGTGAGACGGAACTTTTGGAATACTCCGCCCGAGGATCGGACACAGGCGGAGTACGGTCGGGTTGGTTTTTCCCTAAAAACCAACCGGGCCCCTGGGACGAAAATGCCAATAACTCTCAGACCGGGCGTACGATTGACGCACCGTCTGTTGCGTTGAGATCCTGTTGTCGATACGGAACTTTTGGATACATCAATTTCAGACTACGTGTCAGTTGATGTATCAGCCTCTCGGCTCGTGGAGCGGACCCTCCTAAACGAGCTCGCTGTGTGCGGGAACCCTAGTGCTGGCTGTGACTTCGACGACAGAGCAGAGATCCTCCGTGGACTGCGACGACGACAGAGCAGAGATCCTTCGTGGACTGCGGCGACGACTGTGCGGAGATCCTCAGTGGACTGCGTCGACTACTGCACTCAGCGATCCTACGTGGATCAGTGCTACAGGTCCTGTGTGGGCCCGATCCTGTGTGGGTCCTTACTACCGGTTCTGTGTGAGCCACTGCCTACAGGTTCTGTGTGAGCCCGATCCTGTGTGGGTCTTTTGCGGGGGTTAGTACCTATCGATCCTTCGTGGGTCCGACGACTTAGATGGATCAGTGATCATCTTTGACGTCATCTGAAAAAGTATACCTGGTTGAGCTGAATCTTATGTTACTCTCCTTTGTGGAATGTGTTGAACTATCCTATGTGGATTTACTGTTTACTCTCCTTTGTGGATTTGAGTCTTGCTTTCCTGTGTGGATTGAGTTGTTCTTGAGCTCGTGAGCAGAGCTAGAATTGGGGACTTAGGTATATGTATGGGCATATACCTAAGTCGAGTCAGATGTTACTTCGTGATTGCACCTTCCTTTTGTGCTATATCCTTTGTGGATTTCGGGAGACCTTCGGGGGTCTCGGGGTCCTTACTGAGTAGCTTATACTCACCCCTGCACGGGCTATGCCCGCACCTTGTTGTGTTGGATGCAGACGACGGACAACGCTGATCACGGTTGGGGCGTGGAGCAGGACGGTACCTGGAGGTGGACCACTGGGCGGGACGTGCTCGGAGCGGACGTGGGACCCGAGGAGCCTGGAGGCTATCTGTTCCCACCCTTCAGGTGTGATTGCCAGTGGACGACACGAGGCCGCCGTCTTTTCTTCAGTTGCAGTTCTTTACATTTTCAGTTGTACTTTCAGTTGGGCTTGTATTCCGGCCCCCTTTACTTTTCTGCACTTGGTAGTTTCTTTCCGCTTGCTGACTCTGTGGTGGTTGTTACTTTTAAAGGCAATGCCTTTCCTGTTTACCGGGATTTTACGCCTTGGTGCTAGTCGCCAGCCCCTGGCCTATGGAAGGCGGGCTTGGGGTAGTCACGGCACGGGCCCCAAGGTCGGGTTGTGACAAATTGGTATCAGAGGTGGTCGGTTCTACCGCAGACTCTGATCGTCTTTTCTTTCTATATGAAGCAATAGTGTTTAGTGTATTGAGTGTGGTTATCAGTTCAGGGAGCCCAGTGTTGGTGCGGTGGCCGGCGTATCCGTACACCAGGACCCTGACTCCTGATTTCCGACTTAATGCATGAAAACATTGATTGCGTGTGTGTTCCAAGTTTCCTTTGTGATTACTTGTGTCAGCTCACCGGGTATACTGATCTGCTTCATGAAAGTCTCAAGTTTTCCTTGTGATTACTTGTGCCAGCTCACCAGGTATACTGTTCTGACTGTGGTTCTCTTGTTCTCCTTTTCAGGATGGCCCCGCGACGACAGCCAGCTAGGGTTCCGAGTGTAGGGCGCGACGGCATCCCACCGAGCGACGAGGCCTCGGTGCAGGGACCTTTTCCAGCAGTGGCATCGGCGGTAGCTTTACCCGCCGAGCCACCGATGCTACCAGTACCAGACGCTGATGATGCACGTCGCCTCAGGGCACTGCATGAGTTTCAGAGCCAGCGACCGCCCAGGTTTCGCGGTGAGGCGGACCCCCAGGCCGCCGAGGACTGGCTAGAGGCGGTGGTACGGATCTTTAATCTAGTGAGGACACCAGCGGATCTCATGGTGATTCTCGCGGAAAGCCTCCTGCAGGCGGCGGCAGGACGATGGTGGAGCTTGATGCTCCAGGTTCACGATGAGGCATCCTTGCTCTGGACGGACTTCGAGAGCCTCTTCCGCTCTGAGATCGTCCCGGCCACCCTCCGAGCGGTGCGCATCCAGGAGCTTCTCCAGCTGCGCCAGGGCAGCATGACGGTCGCTCAGTACGCGACGAGGTTCACTGACCTATCTCGCTACTCGACCGACATGGTACGGGACCCCTTCTTCCGGGCCCGGACCTTTGAGCAGGGCTTGCGGCAGGAGATTCGGGCGTCGCTGATCTCCCTCAGCATTCCGACCCAGGCAGAGGCAGAGGGTCGACCGTGGCGGTCCGTAGGGAGGAGGCGGACGAGGCAGAGGAGCTGGCCGAGTAGCGGGTGGTGGGCGACGCTTCCAGGCTCTACCCCCACCACCACCAGGAGGGCCACCTCGACCACAGGGAGCTGGTGGGCAGGGACAGGCCCAGCTCCAGGCAGTGGAGGCCTACGACCCCGACATGCCAGAGATGATTCGAGGTACGATCTGTGTCTATTCCACCCTTGCTGCAGTACTTATAGACACAGGAGCGAGTCACTCTTTCATAGCCTCTGCCCTTGTTCGGAGCTCGGAGATTCCGACTGAGCCGTTGGCTCGATCCTTACGGCTAGAGACTCCTACGGGAGCAGACTCGACGATTACGCACTGGTGCCGGCAGTGTGAGCTTACTCTAGGAGGCGAGAGCTTCGGCTGGGATCTCCTTGTAGCGGCGTCGAGGCCTTAAGACGTCATCTTGGGCATGGATTGGCTATCCATGGTTCATGCCCAGATCGACTGTTTTAGGCGCAAGGTGCGATGTGTTCGCACCGACGGGAGCAGGTTTACCTTCACCGGCGAGAAGGGAACCTTTGCAGCACAGGATGGACTTCCGCGGAGGAGAGTGCAGCCCATCTCTCATCAGTTGGCTAGCCTCATCCTAGGAGCAGTGGACGTGCGGAGTCCAGTTTTTCCTGCAGTGGTGGACCAGTACGTGGACGTCTTTCCCGACGACGTTCCAGAGCTACCTCCTCGTAGAGAGGTAGACTTTTACATCGACTTGTACCCCGGGACAGCCCTGATATCTACTCCAGCATACCGGAAGGCCCCCGCCGAGCTTCGAGAGCTGCGGGTACAGTTGGAGGACTTGCAGAGCAAGGGGTTTATCCGACCCAGTGTTTCACCCTGGGCTTCCCCGATATTGTTCGCCAAGAAGGCGGACGGGAGCTTGCGACTGTGTGTCGACTATCGTCGCCTGAACCAGGTGACAGTAAGGAACAAGTATCCGCTGCCACGGATTAATGACCTCTTCGATCAGCTCAAGGGAGCGCGGTGGTTCACGAAGATAGACCTCCGGTCAGGCTATCATCAGCTCAGAGTTCGAGACGAGGACGTGCAGAAGATGGCCTTCAGGTGTTGGTATGTCCATTACGAGTTCTTGGTTATGCCGTTCGGCGTAACCAATGCTCCAGCAGTGTTCATGAGCCTCATGAACAGGATCTTCCAGCCATACCTCGACCGATTTGTCGTGGTCTTCATTGACGACATTTTGGTATACTCGACGACTGAGGAGGAGCATGCCTACCACCTGCGAGTTGTGCTAGACACACTCCGGGAGCACCAGCTTTATGGCAAGCTCTCAAAATGCTAGTTCTGGTTACATGAGGTCCATTTCTTGGGGCACGTCATCTCTGAGGCGGGAGTTGCAGTGGATCCCGCGAAGATCGAGGCAGTGCTAGCTTGGGAGCCACCCAGGAGCGTGACAGAGGTGCGGAGCTTCTTGGGCCTAGCCGGATACTATCAGAGATTTGTGCCAGACTTCTCCAGAGTTGCGGCACCACTCTCAGCCTTGACAAAGAAGGGGAAACCCTTTGTGTGGTCAGACAGATGTCAGCAGAGCTTCCAGGAGCTGAGACAGAGATTGACCAGCGCACCTATCTTGAGGTTGCCTGAGGAGGGAGTTGGATACGTAGTTTACTGTGACGCATCAGGGACTGGACTCGGGTGCTTCCTGATGCAGGAGCGGGCCGTGATCGCCTACGGATCACGTCAGTTGAGGCCGCATGAGAAGAACTACGCCACTCATGACCTGGAGTTAGCAGCAGTGGTCTTCGCTCTAAAGACTTGGCGGCACTATCTGATGGGCGAGCGCTTCACAGTCTTTTATGACCACCAGAGTCTCAGGTATATCTTCTCTCAGAAGGACCTGAACCTGAGACAGCGGAGATGGCTTGAGTTCCTCCAGGACTATGACTTTGAGATAGTCTATACTTCTGGGAAGGGGAACGTGGTAGCCGATGCCCTCAGCAGGAGGACGGGCATTCAGCTACTTGAGGAGGCGACAGAGCAGCTAGCCTCCTTACAGATATCCTTCGTGGATAGAGACGGAGCAGCCTTTCTTCAGTCTCTCACATTCTCTCCTCCACTTCTACCGCGGGTCAGAGAGGCTCAGCGTGGGGACGCTGACTGTGAGACCCGGCGTGCACTGATATCCTCAGGTCAGGCGCCTGATGGCTTCTCCCTTGGAGCAGACCACGACATCCTTTTCATAGGACGTACCTTCGTACCAGTTGCTTTACGAGAGGAGGTGCTGAGAGAGTTTCACACTTCTCCCTTGGCGGTGCATCCCGGAGTGGCGAAGATGTACCAGGATCTCATACGACAGCACTGGTGGCCGGGCATGAAGAAAGCTGTGGCAGAGTTCGTTTCACGATGCCTCACCTGCCAGCAGGTGAAGGCAGAGCATCAGGTACCAGCAGGCTTGGTACAGCCCTTGGAGGCCCCAGAGTGGAAGTGGGACGGCATATCTATGGACTTCGTGACTCGACTTCCACGCACTTCCAGAGGTCACGACTCCATTTGGGTGATTGTCGACCGACTCACCAAGTCGGCACACTTCTTACCCATCAGAGAGCAGGGATCAGTGGAGAGCTTGGGACGTCTTTACGTCCAGGAGATCGTACGGCTTCACGGTGTGCCATCGTCTATCGTCTCCGATCGAGATGCTCGTTTCACTTCCCGGCTTTGGAAGGGGTTGCAGGAGGCGCTCGGGACGCGGCTCCATCTGAGCACAGCCTTCCACCCTCAGACGGATGGTCAGAATGAGAGGACCATACAGACACTCGAGGACATGCTCCGTGCATGTGTTCTCGACTTTGGTCGCAGCTGGGAGGACCACCTACCCTTGGTGGAGTTCGCGTACAATAACAGCTACCACTCCACCATCGGGATGGCACCATACGAGGCATTGTACGGCAGACCCTGCAGATCACCGTTGTGCTGGACAGACCCTGGGGAGTCAGCACTCGTGGGACCAGAGATGGTCCGAGCCACGACAGAGAAGGTCCAGATCATCCAGGAGAGGATGAGGACAGCTCAGAGCCGGCAGAAGTCATATGCTGACAGGAGGCGGAGGCCACTAGAGTTCGAGGATGGTGACCACGTCTTTTTGCGTGTCTCACCTCGACGTGGTTTACGGAGATTTGGCCGAGGCGGCAAGTTGTCTCCACGCTTCATCGGGCCTTTCCAGGTCCTCAGCAGGATAGGAGAGGTGGATTATCGCCTGGCTCTACCACCTCAGTTGCACCGGGTGCACGACGTCTTCTACGTGTCTCAGCTGAGGAGATACGTGCACGACCCGACGCACATCATCGACTTTGGGGAGCTGGACGTGGACGATGGGGCGACTTTTGCGGAGGTCCCAGTGGAGATCGAGGATCGACAGGAGCGGGTCCTACGTGGGCAGTCGATTCCTCTTGTGCGCGTCATATGGCAGCACGGGAACCTCCAGGAGAGCACTTGGGAGCGGGAGGCTCAGATGCGTGCTCAGTACCCCCATTTGTTCCCCTAGTTTTTGATGTATCTTTACGGGGACGTAAAGCCCTGAGGTGGGAGTAATGTAAAGACCCACAAATTTCAAGGAAATTTTTTTCTTAATTTTCTTTGGAATTTTACAAGAGCGCAGCTTCAGACGGAACCTGATTCCGAGGCCCGGTGTGCCCGGAATCAATTTCCGAAGTTTGGCTCGGGTACGTTCAGTGAACGGACGAGCGGGTTTTTCTATCTTTTGAACCGGTGCCCGGAATCGAATTCTGAGGGCACCGATGAAATCGCATCGCCGATATTTGCTTAGAAACGCCTCTTCCGGAGTTGCGTTTGCTCAACCGTGGTTTTTAAAATTTTGGGCTTTAAGTCGGAAATAAAATAAAAGTTGTGCGACAACTTTATTTTATTTCACTTAAGCCTCTTGGAAGTCACTCGAAAGCCACTTGAACTGAGTTAAAGCGGATAGGGTGCTATCCGGAAATACCCTACCCCTTGGTAGGATATTTTTGAGGTGGGGCCCGCACGAGCCCCGCCGTTTCTTCCGCTAAGTAACGCACCCGCGAAAACCCGTCAAAGTAACTGAAAAGTCAACCGACGCGTTTTCTTAAATTCTTAACAGACCATTTAATTGAGCGGTTTATTTCGTGAATTAAATGGGCTGTTTCGTTCGTTGAATTAATTCAACGAACTGATGGGTCGTTACTTACGCATTTGCGCTTGTTGGCAAAATAATAAAATAGACCAACGTGTCTATTTTGGAGGATTACTCTTTATTCTCTGGGCCTCCACCCTCCCCGCGAAGAACGCGAAGAACGCGAAGAACGCGAAGAACGCGAAGAACGCCGGAACCAAAATTCGACGACGCACACCGTGATCCGCGACGTCGACAAACTTTTTCCGCGACCTTCTTCTTCTTCTTCGGCGCTTCTTCTTCCGCGGCGAACCTACGATCGGCGGTTAAAGGTGAGAATCGAATCTTCTAAATTCTCCCTTTTTATAATTCGATATCAACGGATTTAAATTAATTAAATCCGTTTGATCTTGATCCGGAGATCGTCGGCGCGACTCCTTCCCGCGGTGCGACGAGCATCTCTTCCGCGACAATCACCAAATCCGCGACGACCTCTCGTCCGACGACGACGACAAGGTAGGGATTTAATTCTGGATGATTCATTCCCGTGTTTTTATTTCTTTTTGAATAAAGAACCGGCATGAATATTTTCAATTAATTAAAATTGAATTGCCGTTTAAAAGAAAAAGAAGTGAACAATTTTTATCTTGATTAAAAATTGTTGTAGCCCCTTTCTCCCATTGTTTATGACTAACGCGGAGGGTGCGGGTCTAACGAACAAGACCCGACAACCCTCCGCCGATCCTTTTCGTGTGCGGTCTTGGAAAGCGATGACGAACCGTGCGGCAAGGGCGATCTGTTGATCCCGCAGTGAAGATCGGCCCCCCGGGTGGAGCAACGACGCAGACGGGAGAGGAATCGGGCCACCGGAGCAACTCCGGCGGCCCGCGGAAGGCAGCGGCGGCGAACCGCCGGACCGCGTCCGCGGTCCGGCCAACCAACACGCGGCCCGCGCGGGCCGCGTTCCACCTAAGCCGCGGGTCAAACCCGCGGCGCCCCTTGGCCGCTCGGCCGAGGTCGAGCCGGCCGGTCCGGTCGGTCGGGCCGCGCCCAGGCCGGACCGGACCCGGCCCAACCGGGCCGGGCCGGTCCGGGTCGACCCGGTTCGGCCGACCCCCAGGGGGGGTTCGGGCCGGGTCGCCCCGGGCCCAGAACCCCCGTTTTCGGGCCCTCTTCGGTCTTTTGCCCATATCTTGGGCCTAGGACCTCCGATTGACGAACCGTCAGCGGCTACGCGATCCTTGGATCGATACGGTCGTTTCGGTATATTACACTCATGGTTTCGGAAGACTTTGGGTTCGGCCGGGTTGGTTCGTACACGAAACCAACCGGGCCCTCGGAGCGGAAACGCTCATAACTTGAGCTACGGACGTCCGATCGACGTACCGTCAGCTGTGGTAGTTTCCTCCAAGTGAGACGGAACTTTTGGCATACTCCGCCCGAGGATCGGACATAGGCGGAGTACGGTCGGGTTGGTTTTTCCCTAAAAACCAACCGGGCCCCTGGGACGAAAATGCCAATAACTCTCAGACCGGGCGTCCGATTGACGCGCCGTCTGTTGCGTTGAGATCCTGTTGTCGATACGGAACTTTTGGATACATCAACTTCGGACTACGTGTCAGTTGATGTATCAGCCTCTCGGCTCGTGGAGCGGACCCTCCTAAACGAGCTCGCTGTGTGCGGGAACCCTAGTGCTGGCTGTGACTTCGATGACAGAGCAGAGATCCTCCGTGGACTGCGACGACGACAGAGCAGAGATCCTTCGTGGACTGCGGCGACGACTGTGCGGAGATCCTCAGTGGACTGCGTCGACTACTGCACTCAGCGATCCTACGTGGATCAGTGCTACAGGTCCTGTGTGGGCCCGATCCTGTGTGGGTCCTTACTACCGGTTCTGTGTGAGCCACTGCCTACAGGTTCTGTGTGAGCCCGATCCTGTGTGGGTCTTTTGCGGGGGTTAGTACCTATCGATCCTTCGTGGGTCCGACGACTTAGATGGATCAGTGATCATCTTTGACGTCATCTGAAAAAGTATACCTAGTTGAGCTGAATCTTATGTTACTCTCCTTTGTGGAATGTGTTGAACTATCCTATGTGGATTTACTGTTTACTCTCCTTTGTGGATTTGAGTCTTGCTTTCCTGTGTGGATTGAGTTGTTCTTGAGCTCGTGAGCAGAGCTAGAATTTGGGACTTAGGTATATGTATGGGCATATACCTAAGTCGAGTCAGATGTTACTTCGTGATTGCACCTTCCTTTTGTGCTATATCCTTTGTGGATTTCGGGAGACCTTCGGGGGTCTCGGGGTCCTTACTGAGTAGCTTATACTCACCCCTGCACGGGCTATGCCCGCACCTTGTTGTGTTGGATGCAGACGACGGACAACGCTGATCACGGTTGGGGCGTGGAGCAGGACGGTACCTGGAGGTGGACCACTGGGCGGGTCGTGCTCGGAGCGGACGTGGGACCCGAGGAGCCTGGAGGCTATCTGTACCCACCCTTCAGGTGGGATTGCCAGTGGACGACACGAGGCCGCCTTCTTTTCTTCAGTTGCTGTTCTTTACCTTTTCAGTTGTACTTTCAGTTGGGCTTGTATTCTGGCCCCCTTTACTTTTCTGCACTTGGTAGTTTCTTTCCGCTTGCTGACTCTGTGGTGGTTGTTACTTTTAAAGGCAATGCCTTCCCTGTTTACCGGGATTTTACGCCTTGGTTCTAGTCGCCAGCCCCTGGCCTATGGAAGGCGGGCTTGGGGTAGTCACGGCACGGGCCCCGAGGTCGGGTCGTGACAATTATTACTTGAAATGCACCCAAAACACTTCTCCTAATATTATTTAATTAATTAAATAATATTATTTCTCACAAATCTCCAGAAACACTACATAACATGTACTTTTGTTTTTCCATTTTCTTTATTTCCTCCACCACATTTATTAGACCTTGAATAAGGGATATTTATATCATAAATAAATATTACTACATTACTAACTAATAAATAAATATTATTTCCCCCACAATATATTCTCTTGAATAACTATTGTTGAAATAAATATGGTCAGGCATCCTCGAATAATTATTAAACCACAATCGGGAATAATCTTTATTCAACTTGTTAAATTAATATTTAAATGAGATACTTGGAAAAACTTGGTCTATGACCCTCTTGGACTCTTTCTCAGTGGTATTAGGTGGCGCCTACCTAAAGTAAAAGGTTAACATCTAGAAACATGCCAAGGCACCCATAAAGAAAGAATTTAATGCTGCCAGGACGTGTCACCTCCTACGAAGGCTTACCATGTAATGTAATCTCTTTGTCTCGATATCTCGAATCAAGTGAGTTGCATGCTGGTGCCATTAACCCATGTGTTTGATTATTCTTTATTTGAATTTCTAAAACTGAACATTCCCATTCCTTACCATGTCCATGGATTTATTTAGGCTATATAAATTCTATCAAAGGGCTTGTGATATCTACTTCTGTTATGGAATATAAGGGACAAATCCTTTTTCGCGTTATCTATTAATGCAGTATTACTCATGATGAACCCAACAGATCCTACCTCACTACAAATAGTGTGTCATCAAAGTTTTTTCCAATACATCTAAGTGAATGATTTGTAATACCCATTAATAATGATCCTAAAGTATAAGGACCAATACACACATCCACAGATAGGAACATCCAACGACACTATGAAATGTAGATTTCCTACTGGTGGGTCACGTTCTCATAATAACCTTGTGGATATTACCAAGGGTGCAGACCATGAGAATGTGGATTAATGTTTTATGAGTCCTCACCCATAATGTAATTTATTATTTGTGTCCCTCAAATAACATCATCCGGGCATAGAACAAATATTTAAGAACAGTGTTATGGCACTTCCAGTTTCTCATCATAGAAGGGATCCATTATGACCCTTTAATGAAACAACTATCCTTAGGAAATTATCACATGAATTTTCATAGATAAGAACAATCAAGATGTTATAAGGTATTTATTAATGAATAAAGTACAAAGTATTTGGTTCTAGGCCACAAAATCCAATAGTTTTGACCCCAAAAACATGTTGTTAAAGGCCTTTGTACATTTAAGAAGTGTTTACCAAGTCATTATGATGACACCACACATATAATTGATGTGTTGTCTATGATTACATGTAAAAAATAACAAAAATATGGCTTTACCTTGAATTCAAATCAATATGGTTTCTTTTATATGATTTTGACCGTTCCACTCATGTTTTAGTCTTTTAAAACACTAAAACACATTTATGTCCATCTCGTGAAAACCGTAACTTGGAATAATATTCCATTGGTTTCTACATTTCAAAATTAAATCTATTGTCATTGTGCTCTGGTTTTAGGGTAATCCAACATCATTTTCCTTATTTTGATCCCCGACATATGTTTCTAAAGGCATTGGTACCCTTTAAAAAGTCTTTACCGAGCAATTCTGACCACACCACTTGTCAGATTGGTGTGTTGTCTATTATTAAACATAAAAAAATAACTCAAAAGTGGTTTTACCATGATGTGAAATTAATATGAAGTATTTTTCTATGGTTTGGACCATTCCATGGATGTTTTAGTGTTTAAAAACACAAAAAACATGTTTATAACCATCCTAGGAAAACCATAACTCAGAATGACATATTGGTAGTCCCTACATTTCAAAAATCAATATACAATCATTTTTCATTGATTTTAGGGAATTTTGACATCATTTTCCTGGTTTTGACCCCCTGAAAAATGTTTTTAAAGGCTTTTGTACCTTTAAGAATTTTTTACCGAGTCAAAACTAAGAAAACATGATCAGATTGTTTTCAAACTTGTGTATAAATATCTATAGTTCATTTTTGATGTGTAGTAATCAATGACACATCAATTTGAAAAAGATGTGGTTGGTATGATGAAAAATGTGCATTTTCTATATAAAATTTTCATTTTAGTTTTATTTTGGGGTCGACTAGATGTATCCAAAAATGCCAAAATAGCATCATTTGATCCATGTACTCAACTCCATTTAGTCGGATTTAAGTCTTGTAATTTTTTATAATATATTTATCATTATTATTATTTTATAGTAATGCAATAACATGAAATGGTAATGAAATGTACTTACTTCAATATCTTTGGTATGGTCATTTACAAAATCGTCATCAGGTTTTCTATGCACTTTAAACCACATCTTTGTTCGGCTAATAGATTGACCTAATTCATTAACCTTTATAAAAAATATAAACAAGTTAGAAAAAAACCTGAAATATAATAAAATGATATAAATAATAATTAATAAAATACAAACTGAAATTTTACTTTTTATCAAAATACTCTAAGACCCAACAATGTGAGGAATGAATTGATTCTCACAATTCATGGCATTTTTTAGATAATTACAACAAAAATAGAAACATTAATAAAAAATTATAATTTTATTTTGTTTGTGTTATTAAGATACTATAAAATATGAAATTACCTCATGAGATGAATCTTTTTTAATATCAGAAAAGTGCTTCCTTTTCTCATGAGAAATTCCTTTAGAAACTTTCACATACATATATCATGAGCACAGAGATGTTCCATTAAACTCATTCAATAATGTACATTTAAAATATCTCCAATTATTTCCCAATATTTTTAAATTCCATGGGTGTGAAACAAAGTCAGGGACATCAAAATGAAAAAACATCTAGAAATAAATAACATAACAATTTATAAGTGTATTATAAAATTTTATGCATGTCTTTTAAATTAGTTATCTAGGAATATTAAATTGATATTACCTTTACTTAAGTATTAATGACCTAATTTTTCCAAGATATAAGAATATACCTCAAATATTTACAGTTAATGGGAAATATCATTGTATTGTAATAATTTTTCCCAAAAATCTACCCATATATTCTGGCAGCGTAACTAGTAGAACTACCACAAAAATGGGTTTTCACAGAGACACCCTTTAAAAGTGCTAAAAAAGCGCTGATAAAGGGGGGGCTTTATCAATGATTTTTTCCCTAGCGCTGATAATGTTTATATTTTAAAAAAATTATATTTCATAAAAAATAATATACTGATATATAAGTATATTTATATTGATATAAATATAATATATATTTTTTAAATATGCTTTAGACTGATTTGATATATGGTAGATGCAAAATGGATACCAAGAGAATAAGTTATGACCATTTGGGGGATTATAGAGATGTTTGGGCCTTGAAGAATACAAGACGGTTTTCTAGTAGTCACCAAAGTTTAGTTTTATTTTCAAGAATCAATTTTATATGTGGTAGAGGAAAAATGGACACCCGGAGCAGTAGTTATGGCAAGACAGACACCTGAAGAAGAACTTGTGACCATAGGGAGAAATTATGGGCCTTTTTTAGCCTTGAAGAATGTGAGAAGGAGTTTTAGTTGTCATCAGAGCATAGATATTTTTGTAAGCTTCAATTTGATATGTGGTAGATAGAAAACAGACACTCGGAACAGAAGTTATGATTGTTTGAAATTGAGTAATCCTCCTAGCGCCTAAAAACCTAAGAAACCTGTAACTTAATAAAACATCCATAAATTTTTGTTTTAGGTGACTGTTTGAGTTCCAAGACCATTAAAATCAAGTATAGTGAGATGATTGAGTACCAAATCCAATAGAAACCGTGAGAAAACCAAAGAAACCAAAGATATATTAGTTATACCACTCTAAAAAAACTCCAACTTCAAATGGACATAACCTTCACTCCGGGTGTCCGTTTGGGCTCTACCACATATCAAATTGAATTTTGCGAATGGATATAACTAGTAGTCTTACTTGAACAAAATTTACCTCATTTCCTAAATCCTAAAATCTTAAAAAAACATCGAAAGGCCTCAAAAACTCCGTTTCTGTGTCCGCTACCCTGTCAAAATTTTCTTAAAACAGGAATAACTATCGATATGTTTGTTTGTTTGTCCTATTCCACCTTTTATATTGTAGTTCATTATATTATCTTTGGTTTGACTGGTCACATATCTGAAATGGACAAACATATTAAGAAGTTATGCCTATTTTAGCAACTCTGTAGTTTGTTAGGTTTTTTAATCCCCCATTTCTAGCACTTTTTTCTTGTCTGTTGTTTTTTCATACAGCTGTAACTTATGATATGTTTTTCCGTTCGGCCTACACCACCTATCATATCAAATCTCGTTTAATGATCTTATATTTGATTGGTCACAGAGATGGAACTAACTCACAGATCATAAGTTTTTGTTGTTACCCTGAGTTTAGGGTTTATTTGACTTTCTGACTGTATTTATTGGTTTTGAGGGTTTCTCCATTTTTTACCCGTTTTCAAGTTTTCATGGCCTGTTATCTTTTTTCATAATTTATTGTTATTTATAGTCAAATATATAACAATATATACATATTTTTTTATATATTCACACATAATAATTTAATCTCATAACTAAATAATTAAACATATTTACATATAAAATATATTTCTCAATATATAAGTCTTATCTAAATAAAAAACTAATATTAAATTTATTTAAAATAAAAATATATGAATATTTATATTCCTATATAATGTCTACCAGTATATATGTGTGTGTGTGTGCGTGTCTGTATTTACAATGTAATATATATTATCTATATATCTAAACATATGTATTTACATATTAATATATAATATTTTTAAATATATATAAATATGTACAATTATACTTACAGATACACATATAATATATATGTGTATTTTTTTGTGAGTTATATATATGTATTTATTTATTTATAAACACACACACAAAATCATATTTAATAAATGTATTTAAACTGATCTTATAAATATATATTAATATAAAAATAAATATATTAATATATAAATATAACTATATATATTAATATAGGAATATTTATATATTAATATAACTATATATATATATTAATATATATATATATATATATGTTAATGTAAATATATAATAATATATGAGTAAATATAACTATATATACATATAAATAAATAGATATATTAATAAATGAAGAGAAAATCAATATGGCAGAGTGGTAAAGTCTTAGGTGTGTAAGAAATAGGTCTCGAGTTCGAATCCAGGGGGAGTCAGGTTGTGTGCGCGGGTGGAATAAGTGTTAGCGCTGTTAAAGGCTGGAGGTGCTGTTAAAGGCTGGGGGTGGTTGGGGTGTGCGGGCTGAGGTGGGGGGAACTGTTGAAGGGGGGGGGGGGTTCAAGAACTGTTGAATCCCCTCTATGATTTTCAGATTTTTTTAATTTTTTTAACTTTTATAAATGCTTTTTTATCATTGACAAAACCCCTTTTATTAGTGCTTTTTTAGCACTGATAAATGGGACCCCCCCATTTATCTTTGCTGAAATTAACAACCATTTTTAGCGCTAATAAATGCCTTTTTTAGCACTGATAAAAGCTTGTTTTATGGTAGAGTAGGAACACTAGACTCATAAAATTGAATGATAATATTAAATTCCTTCAGGTCCCATACATCTGATGTGTTCATATTTGTATCCCTTTAATGGTGGTCTTTATCTATTTGAGAAATTCATTCAAATTTAAATAAAATATATAGTTTTTTTACAATGAAATAAATAACAGTAATGGTAACTCACCAATATCCCCTAGATGAATGGGTGAAAAACTTCTCCATTTCCATAGATGAATGAGGTGGTGGGATATCAACAACATCTGGTTAAATGGCTGTCTTGCTAGTAGTCTCGGGTACAATAGAATCACTTGAATCCACAAAAGCAGACGGTAGTGGTGGCATACTTTTAGATGAGGATCTTCTAGGATTTTTTTTTGTTCTCAGCATTCTTATAATTCAAATAGTTAAGGTATATTAAATGTATAAAAAATGAAAAACTATTTTTTTCAAAAAAAACTTGAACATTGTATATATGTACGAAAACACTTATCAATGAGAAATTTCAATATATATTCATTGCCAATTTTTAAATTCAATTATCTTTATCTTCATTTTCTTCATTTTTATCAATCTTCATTGCAATGGGTCTTTCATTTTCATCCTCTCTTATAATTTCTATGGTTTTGATATTATTAGAAAAAAACATTTCAATGTTTTGTGGTAGATGAGGTTAATTGTCACAAAGTACCAATTGATCTCCATTACCCATATCATATAATTCTATATGCTTTAAGTATACAAAAACAATCCAACCTTCATGTATTTCATCATCCACATAATAAAGCATCTTCACTTGTGAATTCAAGATAAACGGATCATGCTCTACATGCACATCAGTATGGTCAAGCGAGAGAAGTTGACATAAGTAAAATGTAATGAATCTTTCATTATACCCCTATCAATGTTGACCCACATTCATTTGAATAAGACAACTGAAAACTAACCTTGATAGTCTAATTCAATTATATCATTAATCTTTCTATAGTACCCATCCTCTACATGTGTAAATACACCACTATTTTTGAGTTTTCAAGTCTACTTCATGATAAATTGTATAAATCCTAAAGCCGTGAATATTATAGGCATCAAATCTCTAAGCCTTCCTTAGAGGAACCTGAGCAAAAAACTTTAGATCATTAGATATTTCATCTCAATTATCAACATTAATTATCTAGAAAAAAAAGATATACGGTGTTACTTTTAACATAGAAATAATAAATACACATCAATAATTTGAATATGATTATATACTTACACGATGAGTGAACCATTTGAAAATATCCTTATTAACAACTTTTGTTAATTATGGATCATTTCTATCTCAACCCATTAGTCGCCTATTTGTTTGCAATCAACATTCTTTAATAAATGGATATTTAATAACACTATTGAGTATCACATATCTATGATATTATAGAAACTCTAATTCAAACATTGTAAAATATCTCCCCTTTCTAATTGTCCATCCAATAATTGTAAATACTAATGAATAGTTTTCATAATGATAATTAGTTGACATTCAATATGTCCAACATGATTTAATCTAGTCTCAATACCATCCAAATACCTGGAACAAATGGTCAATCACTCTTTTTCTATGTAACTTTAAGAAATAGAGTCTTTTAGTTGAGATTTATTCCTCACATATGATTTCAAATGACCTAAGTACCTGATGAAAAAAATGAAAAACATATCAAAAAAATATGCAATGAATAGATAAAATCGAATTCACCAATAAAAATAAAAATAACATCAACGTACCTCTCAATTGGATACATCCATCAATAGTGTACCAGTCCACCAAGTTTAGCTTCTTCAACCAAATGAATCATGGATATAAATAATGAATGGGGAAATGACATCTCCAAATGAAAAAGTTTCAAAAAAAATATTTCTTTAAGTTTATCAAGCTCAGTTGAATTTATATTTTTTCAAAAAGATCTCTAAAAAGGGTACAAAACTCAACTATAACTATAGTTACTTATTCAAGTAACATATTATGAATTGCCAACAACAATAACTGCTCCATCAGAACATGTGAGTCCTGAAATTTCGATCCATGTAACTTTTTATCTTTTAAGTCAATGCACCTTGATATGTTGCTTGAAAAATTGTCTATCACTTTTACATTCTTTAATATTCGAATGAATATGTATTTCTGTTGATTTTTCATTGTAAAAATAGTCAAAGGATACTTTCCATTATCATTTATCCACAAACCATTCTTTATATTCATTAACTCTAAATCCTTATGATCATTAAGGTGATCCTTCGATTTACCCTGCTCATTAACCAATGTAAAAATTACATTGGCACAAATTTTCTTCTCAATATACATTACATCAAGATTATGATGTATCAAATTAAAATCTCAATAAGTATTTTTGGAAAATATACTCTTTTTCTTCCATTTTTTTGTTCCAATTTCTTCAAATACTATACCTCGTACCATTCTCCCCTTCTTTAAACTGATGACATTTTCCAAATTCTTCAATGAAATTTATTAATTGTCCCAAGATTTATAAACCTAAAAACACCATTGGTGGATTTCTCCATTCAATATCTTCATTGAAACATGTCTTGTTAAAAATAAATTTATAAGAAGCATCAATATATCAATGATGGAACATAAAACACCATTTTCTACTATGAGGTAATCTTTGAGGTTCAAAATCAAAAGTATAAACACGACAAGCCAAATCGGTACGATTTTTCCAACCAAATAAGTTTCCTAGTCTAAGAAAATAACTAATTTTCCACATTAAAGTAGTATTCATTTTGAATAGTTGTCTCATTGTAGAATCATATCTTTCCACACCATAATCCTATAATTCTCAAAAATCATTGATTAGAGTTTGAAGGTATACATAAATGTCATTTATAGAATTTTTTTATAAGAAAAATCATCATGAAATAAAAATTATTAAAACACATCAATGAAGGTAGATTATAGGAGATCAAAATAATTGGAGAAACACTGTAATTAGTACTTAAAGTTCCAAAAGGGTTAAAATTATCAGAATCTAATCCCAAGCATACATTCCTAGTATCCAAAGAAAAATATAAATATAGAAAATAAAATTCCATGATGTTAAATATTTAGGATGTTTCATCAAGTCATCATTACTATCCTGAGAATGCCACTTCAAGTCATATGCATTCTTAGATGGCATGAATAATACTTTCAAGCATGGTTTCAAAGTAATGTAATGCAATACCTTTGAAAGAGTTTTATTCTTCTATTTATTCTTGGGGTTTCATTGATTTATACAGTCATTGTTCTTCATTGACTTCCATCTTCTTATATGACTTCTTATGAATTATTATTTATCAGACTCTTCTCCTCAGTAAATAATACAATCATTAGTGTTGGAGTTGGTCTCTTAGAACCAACTAATTTGTACTTTATTCATTAATAAATACCTTATCACATCCTGATTGTTCTTATGTGTGACAATGCATGTGATAATTTCCTAAGGATAGTTGTCGCATTAAAGGGTCATAACTGATACCTACTATGATGAGAACCTAGAAGTTTTATTAAACTGTTCTTGAATATATGTTCTGTGGTCAGATGAAGTTATTTGAGGGACACAAATAATACATGTCATTGGGGGTGAGGACACATTAAACTATGAGGCAACTTCTCATGGTGTGTGCCATTGGTATTATCCTGGAGGATATTATGAGAACGAGACCCACCAGTAAGAAATCCACATTTCATAGTGTCATTGGATGTTTCAATATTCGGACATGTGTATTGGTCCTTAGAATTTAAGATTATTATTAATGGGTATTACAAATCACGCATTTAGATGTATTGATGAAAAATGTGATGACACACTATTCGTAGTGAGGTAGGATATATTGGGTGGGTTATGAGTAATACTACATTAATAGATAATACGAGAAAGGATTTGTACCTTCTATCCATAAAGGAAGTAGATATCTTAATCCCTTTGATGGAATTGATATAGCCTAAATAAATCCATGGCCATGTTAAGAAATGGGTGAGTTCAATGACAGAAATTCTAAGAAAAAATAATTGAGCACATGGGTTGATGGCACCGGCATGCAACATGCTTGATTTGAGATATTGTGATAAAGGGATTACATTACACAGTAAGCGTTTGTAAGAGGTGACACATCATTGCAGCGTTAACTTCTTTCTCTATGTGTGCCTTGGTGTGTTTCTAGATGTTAACCATGGAATTTATGCCAGCTCTACCTAATGCCACTATGAAATAGGCCTAGAGGGTCACACACTAAGTTTGTCCAAGTACCTCAGTTAAATATTAATTTAACAAGTTGAATAAAGATTATTCCCGATTATGGTTTAATAACTATCCAAGGATTCCTGATCACATTTATTTCAATACTAGTTATTTGAGTGAATATATTATTGGAAAAATAATATATTTATTAGCAAGTAATGTATTGATATTTATTTGAGAAATAAATTTCCATTATTTAAGGTCTAATAAATGTGGTGGAACAAATAATGAAAACAGAAAAACAAAATTACATGTCATGTATATTAATATAAACATTGTGAAATTTTTCTAGGGATTTGTGAGAAATAATATTATTTATTTAATTAAATAATATTAGGTGTAATATGTTGGGTGCATGTTAAGTAATAATAATGGTCAACTGTTATTATTAGACATAGGGTCTTACTAAGAATTAAATTAAATGAATAAATGCTTTCGGGTAATTAATTCATTTTATTATTCTAAGTAATTAAAATCCCAATTATATAATTCTCATTAGCCTAGACATTTTGGGGGGGTTTTACACAACAGATCTGAAAAATCTCACAAGACAAGAGATAATTTTTTTCCACCTAGAACACACTCAAGTTACAAGAGAGATCCTCATCCACCGGATCAAGGATAGCGCTTTGGAAGTAGCTCTGAAGGTGATTGAAGGCGGACATCACAAGAGAAGTCTCTTCCATGATAGCACTCTAAGATACCTTCAACAATATATAGAGATATGTGGATCATGTGTGGATCACTACTAGAAGAAGTCTACACTTCGCTTCTATGACACAACGACAAATCACATCAGATCATGAACAGAAACATCAACAGAGAGAGAATTCCATCAAGGTAATTCTCATCTTTTAATTGAATTAATTATAAATAACATATGATGATCCTATCTATGGTTCTGAGACTCCCTTCCTTTCATTCGATATTCATTCTATTCTGAAGATCCAACATTTTATTGTCGTGATAGATCTCGGATTCATCATTGTTAATGGAAAAAATTAAAGTTGGGTACACCCACCAAACATGATTCCATTATGCCCAAAAACTTCAATTAGGGTGTGAAAACACAACTCCAGAATACCCAGAGTTGGTGCCTTGAAACATGATGTGTGAGTTTTTACAAAACCATGCACTAATAAATTACACATCATTCCCTATACAAAGAATCGAATTCAGTTCAGGTTCTTGAAAACCAGCCACTTTTTTCATACTTCTTTAGGCCAAACCGATACCTAAAATAATTATTAAAAAATGTAGGGTGGGTATACGAATTCATGGTAAGGGGTTTTAAATTAACATAATATACTAATATAACATTTGAAAAAATTCTTTTACAACTTTTCATAGAAAAAATTTCTTAATAAATTTTGTAACACATGTAACATATCATAACAATTGTCTAAGAAATAAAATTGTACAATTAAAAGCATACTAACAGAATTATAAGGGAACACGATTCAATTATAAGCATGCTCAATCAGAGTAAGTAGTAATAGAAATTATAAATAAGTATGAATTATGAATATACAAGTACAAGTTTAATAACAAAGAGTGATACATAATCATAGTTACACATAAATGTAATAACTTCAATTTCATACACTACTACTGTGAGACATACACTGGTTACTAAAATCCCTGAGTGCCAAATAAACATTATTCAATAAGCATTTACTTTTTTTAATACTCATAAGTACTGGCTCTTAACCATGGATATTATACTAGTCGAATATCCTCTTGGTTAATTAGTCATTATAAAAATAATGATGAAATGTATAATATCAGACCCTATTAAGACATCGTGTCAAGACACTAAAATGTTGATGGGCTCACGCCATGACCTGAAATGTCAATGGCCTTGTGCCATGACCTAACTGACTCATGAGAACTATCTATGCATCGAGGGGATTTTATTAACCGGTCCCTAACCCATTATACCGAGTATATACATTTCTCATATGCCAAAAGGTCGTATATTCAAAATGTCCCATACCACTTTGAATATTTAATTTCAAATTTCATATTATTCAAAGTATCCCATACCACTTTGAACAATTTAGGAATTAATCCATATTTGTTCATAGTAGTTAAATTTAATCCTTTAATATTACATATATATAAATTCAATCATGAATTTAGATGCTAACAACAAGTCTATTAACTAAATGACAATGTCACTAAATGGTAAAATGATAAGCAGATTTGGTATATGTGATAAAAACAAATGCGCTAAAAGAAATAGAAATTTTGTCACATATAATGATAAATTCTAAAACTATATAAATCAATTACATAATTTAATTTCATCTGGATGCATAATTAATTAAAAGGTAAACCAAATATTTCATGTAGGTTTTTAAGCTTGCAGATTCTCAAACATTTATTGTTAAAATGCTTTTGTATATCACACCATAATGTCAAATAATAGAAAGAAAGAAACTCAACCAAAAACAATACCAAAATCCTAATAACACCCATAAGACTTAAAATTAACAGGTGTTCTTGAATGAAAAACCATAGATTACAAATTAATGGGGTTACTTGTCAAAAACACTTAGGTATGTACATATTTTCTTATGTAAACATGAATATCTCACATGTATAATCGAGTACACTAATGGGTCTTACACCAAAGGTAGTTTTCACTTAATTATTTATCAAAAACATCCATTAATCAGAGAAGTTCAATCTTGATGGATTTATAACTAGTCTAGAAGGTGAGATACACAAACTATACCATTATATAAAACCATGTACACTGTATATAAATATATATATATGAGAATGTAACAAAATTCTACCTCATCTTTGAAACTCAAAGTTTAGAGGACTTGAAACTGAATATCAAGGAGGTTCTTTAAATCCATATAGTTATATATATATATATATATAAGAACATACATAATCATGTATGTATAGTATATAAAAGTTTTATACAACATATAATTCTTTTCATTTTGAAATTCTTTATTAACTTTCAAACTCAACGTTTAAAAATCATAAATCTGAACATAAGGGGTTTGTGTAAAACTATAAGGTCATATATGTGTACATATATATTCGGATATATAAGGTATATATATATATTTCATGAGAAAAGAAATCATTCCTTCAGGTTTGCAAAAAATTGTATAACCCAATACTGTAGGACCTACGGTTGGGTATTTGAGGGTTTTCCACCCCAAACCATATGATCATACATGCATTTATATATTCATAAACACTTTATATAGACAATCATGTTTATATATAAAGTACCTAATTATGTTTTTCATGAATAAAATACACCTTTATGTTCATAAAATCTCATGGACTCAAAAAACAAAAAACATAGGGTCGGATTAAGAGAAAGTTTTAACTGAACCATAGGGTTATACATATTCTTATGAGTATACACATGTATATGTATATAACCTAAAATAACAAAGACAAGGAAATTTAAAATATTTACATTAGTTTGAGGAGGGAGGAGAGGGCACAAAAAGAGTTCATAGGTTCCTGAAGAAAGCGTTGGAGGTAGAAGAGAAATCTGAGGGATTATTGGGGGTGAAAACGAGTTGCATATATGTTATTCTATACTATAATTTTATAGAATATTTTAAGGACATTTGAATAGGATCTAAGGCTTCTTTTTTGTATTAAAATATCAGGTAATGTCTTTGTAGAAAACGTGTAAAACGTGGGGGGTCCAGCGGCTATCACGGGAGAATAAAATGGAGAAAATAGGATATGTTGGGGTTACTGGTTCAAAAAAGGTAGAGAAGAGGAATAAGAAGCCACAAGAAGAGAAAAAATAAAATAAATGGATATCCAGGATCTGTTCCAGCCTTGATCTGATGGTCGGGGTGCGTCTGTGGATTTTAAGAAATGATGGATGGCTCGGATTTGATCTGTGGCTAGATCGAATGGCCCTGGTTCGACGTAGATTTTTAAAAATCTTGGATGACTGATATTAGATTTGCGTTGGATTAAATGGTTTACGAAAACACAGTGGTATTCCGTGGTTGTTGAGGGTTGAGTGTTGGATCAAAATAGATGACCTAGATCTCGCGCGATGCGATCCAATGGATCATATTTGATCCCAGGAGATTTTTTCCTTCCCACATTGAAACGGAGTGGCTCACGCGATCTCTTTATAAGCTAGAGAATCTGAACATAAGCTCAGAAAAAAACATTACACACATAAAGGGAGCCTTCTACACTGGCTCCCACCCCCCGCAGGCCTCGACATACCCCTGCCTTGTTGTGGCCTCGCACCCATGGTGGCGAAATTTGATCCTTTATGAGCTCTAGTGCGCCCTTCGGGGAAACTATGCCCATGCTTGGGCCGACCTGAGCTGAGGCTGAGGTCTAGGCTCAGCCACCTAGCCTGAGCTTCCACCCTTGGACTGGATTAAGGGCTGGCCCTAAAGGGATTAATTTAAAAAAATTAACATTAAAAAATATATTCATAAGAAAAATAATTAATTCATTTTACCTTTATCTAGTGAGTAACTTAAATTTTATAAAACATGAATTTTTATTCAAAATTTGAAAGATTAAAGTATACAAATTAAATTATACCTTTTCTTATCCAAGATTATTACTAAATTATTTATACACACTATAGTTTTAAAATACCAAGTTATAACGTTAATATATCCATATGAAAACTTTTATACTAGTATTATAGAACCCAAAAATAGTTAAATTAAAAAGAAAACAAACATAGTTTAATTAAAATATTTTTTAAGCATTAACAATGAAAACATTTACATCATATTTAAAATATTATCATGGTGTTTGAAATTCTCATCTCATTTCAAAATTACTTAACTGTAGTTCAAAATATTATACCATGTCCTTTTAAAGTTCATGATTAGAGGTTCTTTTATAATTTTCAATTAAAAACTTAAATATTTGGAAAAATAAATTATACTTAAATATTTTTAATTAATTCACCAAAAGGAGAACGACTATAATTATTGCCTTTGGAATTCAATAGTCTCCAAAGGCAACAGTTGAGTTGATGCCTTATAAAACAATGCCTTAGGGTGTCCTAAAGTCAAGGAAATTAGAGAAAATGGATCTTGTCATTCCATTGGTTCATAGCGTGGATGTGGTGTCTTTGGCCATACTAATGTTTTTTATATCGAATCCTAAGGACCCATATTACTTTCTTGGGGATTTTTGTTGTTTTGGGTGGTCTCCCTTTAACATTGATAGGCTTTTTAATAGGTATTTTAGGATAGAATGGTTTCTTGTGATCTAGGTGCATTGTAAACACTATGGTGTCTTGTTTAAATAAAAATCCGTGTGTTCATCTCATAAGTTTTGTTTGGTTAGAAAGAAATTTAAACAAAATAAATGTATAATTTTTTAATTATATGAGATACAAGTTTTGGGGTGTTACATAGGGCATGCATGTATGTTTATATAATCAACTCAAAGTTTTTTGATGACTTTCTCTATCTTATAGAATAATGCAGGGATCTTAGTTTCACTAAATTAATCATGAAGCAAATCTAAAATCATGTACATTTCTTTGTCAATAATTCCACAAAGACACTTGATATGATACAACTTAAGTAGAAAACAAATCTTTGAATACTTGGCACATCCTTCATATAGTTCTTTTTTTCTGTCTTCAACTAATTCATAAAATTCATTTTTTTCATTGAAGTTATTAGAAATATTATCCTACTCAATATTAACTAATTATTATATTGATCTATTAAAATATTAGACATTGTATTATGGAAAACCAAATGCATCATTTAACAAATTTCGAATTGAATTCCCGTCTTTCAGGTAACTTTGTGTCTTGTTGAAAGTATTCTCGAAGTTTTGACTTTCCATAGCATTTGATTCACCATGCCAAATCCAACATACATATCAATCATGAAATAATTTCAATATCAAATTATCATATACTTCGTTTCTATTCAACCATCACCTGACTTTACAATAAGGATACAAACATTTTATTCTACCATCAATTGATTAGTTTTCAATTGCATAAACTAAAAAATCATCCAAACCCTTGGCATACTGTGGTGTGTTTCTAGGTAAATTAATACAACTTTTATCCATAGGTATTGTATTATCTTCTCCTTGTATATTCAGATATAATGATATAAATGTTTATCAAACAGGTACAATCAAAATTAAACATCACCCAACTATATCATTGACCAGGGTAGACTCTTTATTCGACATAACACAAAGTCAATATCAAAATGATTCCATCGAACATTATAAACATAAAAAACACTCAATTACATAGAACTTTATATAATTTAATTAAAACTCTTAGAAATATTCAATCAATCATACCTTTAATGATGTCGGGGGATGCATCCAATAGAAAAATGGGAAGAGAAGCCTTTGGGGGTCGTTGAAGAGGGGAAGGGGAGAGTTGGGGTCATGACGTTTATCGGTAGGGGGGTTGGAGTCATGGCAGTCTCCAGCAGCAGTGGGGTGGGGTTGGGGTCACAGTGGTTGTCGACAGCAGGGTCGGGGTCACAGTTGTAGATGACAGGGAGGGCCGGGGTTGGGGTAGTAGATGGATGAGGGGGTCGGGGTCACGATGGTCATTGGTAGGGGTTCAAGGTCACGACAGTCTCTGACAAGGGGGGTTGAGGTCATGGCAGTAGCCGACATGGGTGTTGGGTGACGACGGTCACCAACAGGGGGTTTGGGGGTTGGGGTCACGGTGGTCACCGATAGCAGGGTTGGGGTCATAGCAGTAGATGGCAAGAAGGGTTTGGGTCATGGAAATTGATGGCAGGGAGGGTCGGGGTCATGATAGTTACCAGCAGGGGGGCCGGGGTCACGAAAGTCACCAACAGGGGGGTTGGGGTCACAGAGGTAGCTGACTGGGGCGTTAGGTGATGCCAGTCACCAACAGGGGTTGGGGTCATAGTGATAGATAAAGATAGTGGGAGGTGGGGTGGCACTATCATAGAAACAACTTTACATCTCCACACTTTAACAACACAAAAAAGTGGTACCTTTATCAACGCTAAAAAAATGACGATGAAAGGTTTTTTTAACAATGCTAAAAAAATGATGTTACAAGCAACCCTTTATCAATGCTTTTTAGTGGTAATAAGGGTACCCCCTTTATTAACACTTTTCTTTAACAGTGTTAAAAGTACCTCATTTATCATCGTTTTTTAGTAGCGCTCATAAAGAGGAATCTTTACCAGCGTTTTTTTACTGGAGTTCATAGAGGGTAAATTTCATAAATAAATTATAAATCATTAAAAACAATACATTAACATAAATATATATTTATATTGATATATATAATTTTTTTTATTAAATATGAATTATATAAGGTTAAATATGTATTTACACTTAATATAGAAGACATTTTGTAAAAAATGGATTATAAAATAATTTGAAAAATAAAATTAATTAATAATTTTCTAATTATTATTGATTAATAGTCATTTAATAAAATTTTGAAGATAAAAAAGTAGAAAAGTAATAAAAGATCTAAAAGAAGTTGATAACATAACTCGAACTTCAAACGATCATAACTTTTGATACAGATGTCTATTTAGGCTCTACCACATATCAAATCGAAGCTTGAAATGATCTATAAAACTTAATAATTAAAGAAACCCCTAGTCACATTCTTGAGGGAAAAAAGTAATAGAAGACACTACTACAAAAAAGGTCTTTATCAGTGCTCAAAATGGGCTTTATTAGCCCTAAAAAGCATTGTAAAGCTCAGCGCTGATAAAGGGGGACTTTATCAGTGCTAAAATGGTGCTGATAAAAAACCCCTTTACGAGCGCTAAAAAAGTGCTGATAAATGTCTGTTTTATCAGGGCACTTTTATCACTGATAAACTGATCCTTTATCAGTGCCTTTTTAGCGCTAATAAAGGTGGAGTTTATCAGCACTTTTTTAGCACTGATAAAGGTGGATTTTATCAGCATTTTTTAGCGCTGATAAAGGATCCATTTATCAGTGCTAAAAAAGTGCTAATAAATTCCCTGTCTGGTGCTACACAAAATTCTGCAGAAGCACGCCCAAACAACACCTGCAAAAAATTCAGCATCTCAACAAGTATACCCATACAAAATTAACACATAAATCATAAGCTAATTACACCAAGTATACCCATACATCAAGTACACACATACACCATTAACCCATAATTCATAAGTTTATTAAGTACATAATGGATTTAATTCAGAATTCAGGGGGTTGGGGGCTGTTCTGGGGTCTGGGGAGGCTGTCCAAGGGGGGTAGGGGGTGTCCAGGGGGAAAGGGGTGTCTAGGGGGGAATCCAGGAGGTTGGGGGGCTGTCCAAGGAAGGTGGGGGTGTCCATGGGGGGTGGAGGTGTCCAGGTGGGGGTGGGAGGGGGTTGTCTAGGGGGGTGGGTTCGTGTACAGAATGTCGGGGGGGGGGGGGGGGGGGGCGTTCTAGGGGGTGGGGGTGTTTGGGGGTGGGGGAAGTCTGGGGGGTTGGTGGGGCTGTTCAAGGGGGGTGGGGTGGTGTCTAAAAGGGTGGGATGGGGGTGTCTGGGGGGATATGGGTGTCCAGGGGGCGGGGGATGTCCAGGGGGTGGGGGTGGTCCAGGAAGTTGGGGGGCTGTCCAAGGGGGGGTGGGATGGTGTCCAAGGAGGGGGTGTCTAGGTGGGGGGGGGGGGGGCTGTCTATGGGTGTCCAGGGGGGTGGGCTGGTGTCCAGTGTGTCGGGGGGGGGGGGGGGCTTTCTAGGGGGTTTGTGGGGCTGTCCAAGGGGGGTGGGATGGTGTCTGAGAGGGTGGGTGTCTAGAGGGTGGAGGTATCCAGGTGGTGAGGTGGTGTCTTGGAGGGGTGGGGGTGCCGTCCAGGGGGGTGGTGGTTGTCCAGGGGGGTTGGGGGTGTCCGAAGGGGGGGGGGGGGGTTGGGGGGGATGTTTGAGGTGGGGGGTCCATGGGAATGTCCAGGGGTGTGGGGGTGTCCAGGGGGTTGAGGGGGATTTCCAGGGGGTGGGGGTGTCCAGAGGGGTGGGGGTGTCCAGGTCATAGGTCAGTTGTTGTTTTCACTTAAAATTGTGTCCATTTTAAAAAAACGAGAGACCCTTTGAGTGATATCGTCCACACCGGGCCTCGAATTGAGGCGAGGTTAACTCATAAATGTCTCAATGGACCCATGGATCATTCTTCTATAGTATCAACACAATTCAAATGTGTTTTGTTGGATTTCCATATGTTAGTTGTTTTTTTCACTTAAAATTGTGTCCATTTTAAACAAAAGAGAGACACTTTGAGTGATACCGGCCACACCGTGCCTCAGATTGAGGCGATGTTGACTCGTACACATTACAAAGGACCCATTTATCATTCTCCTAAAGGATGAAAACAATCTGAATGCATTTGGTCAGATTTTCGTACGTCATTTGGTGTTTTCACTTAAAATTGTCTCCATTTTAAATAAATGAGAGACCCTTTGAGTGATACCAGCCACACCGTGCTTCAGATTGAGGCCAAGTTGACTTATACACATGAAAAATGACCCATGGATCATTCTACTAAAGGATAAATACAATATGAATGTGTTTGGTCGGATTTCTGTAGGTCAGTTATTGTTTTCACTTAAAATTGAGTTCATTTTAAACAAAAGAGATACACTTTGAGTGATACTAGCCACAACATACCTCGGATTGAGGTGGGTATGACTTGTACACATCAAAAAGGACCCATGGATCATTCTAAAAAAGGATAAAGACAATCCAAATGCGTTTGGTCGGATTTCCATAGGTCACTTGTTGTTTTCACTTAAAATCGTGTCTATTTTAAACAAAAGAGAGAAACTTTGAGTGATACCAGCCACACTGGGCCTTGGATTGAGGCAAGGTTGACTTTCACACATAAAAAGGACCCATGGATCGTTATCTTAAAATATAAACACTATCTGAATGCGTTTGTTTAGATTTCTGTATGTTAGTTGTTGTTTTCACTTAAAATTGGGTCCATTTTAAACAAACGAGAGACCCTTTGAGTGATATCGGCCACAACAGGCCTCAGATTGAGGCGGGGTTGACTCTTACATGTCAAAAAGGACCCATAGATCTTTATCATAATTGATCAAGACAATCTGAATCCGTTTGGTCAGATTTTCGTAGGTCAGTTATTGTTTTCACTAAAAATTGTGTCCATTTTAAACAAAAGAGAGACACTTTGAGTGATACCGGACACACCGGACCTCATATTGAGGCGGGGTTGAATCTTCCACTTCTCAAAGGACCCATGTATCATTCTCCTAAAATATCAAGATAATAAAAATGCATATGGTTGGATTTCCGTAGGTAATATATTATTTTCACTTAAAATTGTGTCCATTTTAATTAAAAAAGAGACACTTTGAGTGATACCAGCCACACCATGCCTCCGATTTAGACGAGGTTGACTATTACACATCGTAAAGGACCCATGGATAGTTCTAATTAAGGATAAAGACAATCTGAATGTTTTTGGTTGGATTTTCGTAGGTCAGTTGTTGTTTTCACATAAAATTGTGTCCATTTTAAACAAAAGAGAGACACATTGAGTGATACCATCCACACTGAGAATCAGATTGAGGCGAGGTTGACTCATACATGTTTCAAAGGAAACATGGATCATTCTCCTATAGGATCAACACAATCTGAATGCGTTTGGTCATATTTCCATACGTCAATTGTTGTTTTCACCTAAAATTGTGTCCATTTTAAACAAACGAGAGACCCTTTGAGTGATACTGGCCACAACAGGCCTAGTATTGAGGCGGGGTTGACTTATACACATTGAAAAGGACCCATAGATTATTCTAATATTTGATCAAGACAATTCTAATTCGTTTGGTTGGATTTAAGTACATTAGTTGTTGTTTTCCATTAAAATTGTGTCCATTTTAAACAAAAGAGATATACTTTGAGTGATAACGACCACACTGGGCCTCAGATTGAGGCGGGGTTTACTTTTACACATTGAAAAGGACCCATGGATTGTTATACTAAAAGAATAATACAATATTAATGCGTGTGGTCAGATTTATGTAGGTCAACTGTTGTTTTCACTTAAAATTGTGTCCATTTTAAACAAAAGAGAGACACTTTGAGTGATACCGACCACACCGTGGATCAGATTGATGCAGGGTTGACACATTCATGTCACTAAGGACCCATGGATTGTTATAATAAAGTATCAAGACAATTCTAATGCATTTGGTAAGATTTTCACAGGTCAGTTGTGGTTTTCACTTAAAATTGTGTCCATTTTAAAGAAAAGAGAGACACTTTGAGTGATACCGGCCACACCGGGCCTCAGATTGAGGCGGGGTTGACTCATACACATTTCAAAGGACCCATGGATCCTTATACTATAGGATCAACATAATCCGAATGAGTTTGATCAGATTTCTGTACATCAGTTGTTGTTTTCACTTAAAATCATGACCATTTTAAACAAACGAGAGACCCTTTGAGTGATTCCAGCCACACTAGGCCTCGGATTGAGGTGGGGTTGACTCATACACATTTAAAAGTACCCATGGATCATTCTCCTATAGGATAAAAACAATCTGAATTCTTTTTGTCAGATTTATCTACATCAGTTGTTGTTTTCACTTAAAATTGTGTCCATTTTGAACAAAAGAGAGACACTTTGTGTGATACCGACCACACCATGCCTCAAATTGTGGCAAGGTTTACTTTCAAACATCAAAAATGAACCATGTATCATTCTACTAAAGGATAAATACAACCCAAAGGCGTTTGGTCAGATTTTTGTACGTCAGTTGTTGTTTTCACTTAAAATTGTGTCCATTTTAAACAAACGAGAGACCCTTTGAGTGATATCGGCCACACAGTGACTCATATTGAGGAAGGGTTGACTTTTACATGTCAAAAATGACCAATGGATCATGATAATAAAAAATAAATACAATATTAATGTGTTTTGTTGGATTTACATAGGTTAGTTTTTGTTTTCACTTAAAATCGTGTCCATTTTAAACAAAAGAGAGACACTTTGAGTGATATCGGCCACACTGTGCCTCATATTGAGGATAGGTTAACTCATAAACATAAAAAATAACCCATGTATCATTATCATAATGAATAAAGACAATACTAATGCGTTTGGTCAGATTTTTGTTGGTCAGTTGTTGTTTTCACTTAAAATTGTGTCCATTTTAAACAAAAGAGAGAGACTTTGAGTGATATCGGACACACCGGACCTCATATTGAGGCGGGGTTGAATCTTACACATCTCAAAGGACCCATGTATTGTTCTCCTAAAATATCAAGATAATAAAAATGTGTATGGTCAGATTTCCGTAGGTTAGTTGTTGTTTTCACTTAAAATTGTGTGCATTTTAAACAAAAGAGAGACACTTTGAGTGATACCGGCCAAATCGTGCCTCATATTGAGGCGGGGTTGACTTGTACACATATAATAGGATTAATGGATCATTATTGTAAAAGATCAAGACAATCTGAATGCGTTTGGTCAGATTTTCATAGGTCAGTTGTTGTTTTCACTTAAAATTGTGTCCATTTTAAACAAAAGAGAGACACTTTGAGTGATAATGACCACACCATGCCTCAGATTAAAGTGGGGTTTACTATTAAATGTCACAAAGGACCCATGGATCATTATCATAAAATATCAATACAATATGAATGAGTTTGTTCTAATTTATGTAGGTCAGTTGTTGTTTTCACCTAAAAATGTGTCCTTTTTAAACAAAAGAGAGACACATTGAGTGATACCGGCCACATCAGGCCTTGGATTGAGGAAAGGTTGACTCGTACACGTCTCAAAGGATCCATGGATCCTTCTCCTAAAATATCAATACAATCATAATGTGTATGTTCAGATTTATGTAGGTTAGTTGTTGTTTTCACTTAAAATTGTGTCCATTTTAATCAAAAGAGAGACACTTTGAGTGATACCGGACACACCGGACCTCATATTGAGGCGAGGTTGAATCTTACACATGTCAAAGGACACATTTATTTTTCTCCTAAAATATCAAGATAATAAAAATGCGTATGGTCGGATTTCCGTAGGTCATTTATTGTTTTCACTTAAAATTGTGTCCATTTTAAAAAAAAGAGACACTTTGAGTGATACCAGCTACACCGTGCCTTAGATTGAGGCTGGGTTGACTCTTACTCATCGCAAAGGACCCATGTATCGTTCTCCTATAGTATCAACATAATCCTAATGCATTTGGTTGGATTTCCGTACGTCAGTTGTTGTTTTCACTTAAAATTGTATCCATTTTGAACAAAAGAGAGACCCTTTAAGTGATACTGGCCACACCGTGTCTCAATTTTAGAGGAGGACGACTTGTACACATTTCGAAGAACCCATGGATAATTATCCTAAAGTATCAATACAATACAAAAGAATTTTGTTGGATTTCCGTATGTCAGTTGTTGTTTTCTTTTAAAAATCTGTCAATTTTAAACAAAAGAGAGACCCTTTGAGTGATATCGACCACATCGGGCCTCAGATTGAGGCGGGGTTGACTCGTACACATCCCCAAAGAACCAATGGATCATTATCCTAAAGTATCAGCATAGTACAAATGCATTTGGTTGGATATCCATATATTAGTTGTTGTTTTCACTTAAAACTGTGTCCATTTTAAACAAAAGAGAGACCCTTTAAGTGATACCAACCACACCGTGTCTCAGATTGAGACAGGTTTGACTTGTACACATTGAAAAAGACCCATGGATCATTCTCCTAAAGTATCTATACAATATGAAAGTTTTTGGTTGGATTTCCGTACGTCATTTGTTGTTTTCACTTAAAAATCTGTCCATTTTAAACAATAGAGAGACTCTTTGAGTGATACCAGCCACACTGGGCCTCGGATTGAGGGGGAGGGGTTGACTCGTACACATCCCCAACTAACCCATGGATATTTCTCCTAAAGGATCAACATAATACAAATGAATTTGGTTGGATTTCCGTACGTCAGTTGTTGTTTTCACTTAAAAATCTGTTCATTTTAAACAAAAGAGAGACACTTTCAGTGGTTCATCATTCTTGCATGTTTTTGGTGCATCTAATCTGTTAAAATGGGAAAATTAATCATTTGGAGAAATGTTGTTTTATTTAATAACAATTAAAATTTTCCTACAAACATTTACATACAAAAATGTTTCATCTTTTGATCCCCTTAACACCTCTAAAAAATGACCACCAATTGTACACATCCCCAACTCAGATCTTCATGAAATTTGTGTACAATCTACCATCAGGAATGTGGCCCACTCATTTATGAACAAATACATATCGTCTTGTGAGTATGAGGCTTTTCGGCAATCATAGTAGTACTACAAAATATAAAAATAAATAATTAATAAATAAATTAATTGAACTAGTAGTTGTTTTTTAAAAATACCTCTTTAGGGATGCTAGTTTGTTGGTAAAAAATGATCTCTTTCATAAATTTACAAACATAATAACCACATTCATTATCTTTTTTTTGTTTTGGACACTTCAAAAAAATTATTCATTAGGAGAATAAGTAACTTGTGTTGAGATGTGTTTGGATAGTGAAATTTTATTATATATACCCTGATATTTGTCAAGATGTAGTACTCGATCACCTACTTATGATTAGCCCCTATCCTCATTCATTTTTAGATGATAATGATACACCAACCTATCATAATAGAATCCTTAGTAAAAGATAATATAAATTATATTACTTGATGTTTGGACCTAAAATGTAGGATTTAGTGTCTTACAGATTCACAAACTCCATCTTGTGTGGTCGGTTTAATGGATATCTTTTCTTTGAATCCAAAAAATAAATCTTTGGAGTATCTAATTTTACCACAATTAGAATCCAATGTTGCCTAAAAACACAAAAAGGAATAAGTAATAAAAGAAGTGAAAATATAATTGATATGTTTTAATCATAGATTTTCACCCCTACATGGTTGGTATTAGGAAGAGTTTGTCATCTGTAATCTTGCTTTGAAATGTTTTCAGAAATTCGTTCACTATTTCATTCTTTTTTGATGGCTCTAATTTCGTTAGATGTGTTGATGTGGTATGAGGACTAACGAGTCTGAATTTTGGCGCATTGGAAAATTCCTTCAACTGTTTTTCATATATACATCTATCAAAAACATAAAATGAATTTAGTCATAATTTTCACATTAGATCATCTTTTAGAAAATAAATTCATGAAAACATACCTCATATATATATTTACAATTGTGACACCTAGCCAACCATTTTCAAGGATCTCATTTACATTTTCTACTGCAATGAAATCCTTAATTTCCTCTTTGTATATATTCTTTTCCAAAACCACTATATGACTACTACCACCTCTCAGCTTCATATCCACACGAGTCTTCAATGCTAGTAAATGTGGATAGAGAACATGTGGTGTTATTGTGATTTTAGTAGCTCCTTGGGATCGGTTGTTCAATCCTTTAGATGGTTTTGAGCCGACGTTTGTCACACCCTTCCCTTTCTCCATCTATAATAAAATTCATTGGTTCAGACACTTTTTTCATTAATTGTAAAATGTTTAGCTTGAAAAAAAGGAAATATATACCTCTTTGTTTGCATATACTATTACATGTTGTGATGGACATGAAATGAATGTACCAATAGCCTTTTCGACTGTATGAATATCATTGTAATCAATTAGAATAGGTAAATATGTATTTGGCTCTTGAGATACAATAATTGTCACTTTCAGATGATCTTTCAAAAGTGGTCTATTATGCAGCGTGTCATCTGGCATGTTGAACACTGTAGACCTCACTACAAGGTGATAGGTGGGTGTTGACAGATATAAATCAAAATCATTATCACCCTATAGAAGATCAGTACAAAAAAAGTATCCGTGTTTTTCTGATTCACATTTCATGAGAAAAATTATTATAATATTCATTTCCTTGGCTAAGACAACTCTTTGAGGGGAATGGCTCGCCTCAAAGATGGTGGGGGTGGGGCGGGATCATCACGCCCTGGTTGTTCCAGAGTTGTGTCTTCCCCTTGATTCCCACCCATAAAAGTTGCTAGCAACTCTCCCTGCCATTGCAATCGTTCTTCAAGGGTTGCTAGTATTTCTCTCATTTGTTTCAATTTTTCATCTCTATCATCCGTTTTTTTTTCATCTCAAAATACACTCAGGGTGTCACCCAAAACCCCACACCTTTGACACGACCGTATTGTTCTGGGTGCTTCAAAGTTGTCGATAACAGGTCTACATCCACTACAGGAGTAGAAAATTCCTGTGACTATTGGATATAGGAAAATAAATAATTATTTTTATGTATTAGTAATTTAAAAAAAATCTTTTTATCGTCATGTCATACTTAGACAAATTTTCCACAATTTTTGTGTGCTATCATCTACTAGCTTCCCTTCCTTATTCACACATGACTCCTTCTATAGCACATGACATGGGAAGGATGTGTCTTCGGTTTTAGACTCATCAATATACATATAAATGTAGAAATATAATTATGATGTTGTTTATTGGCACCTAAAAATATTACTGTAAATTTAGAATACATACCATTTTCTTTTATAGTGAAGCGTACCCCATCCTTTCTTTAAGATAGGGGTATGTTGGTTTTGATTCATATTCCTTATTTTCAGTACAGATTTACTGTTTCATAAATGAAATATTGACAATAAAAGTGATGAATACATGTATCCTCAAACAATGTATTATCACCCACAATGTACCTGAACCTTCTCATCCCCACGGCGGCCAATAAATGCATCCCATGCTTCTTGGGGTATCAGGTGAGCATAGACAATGGGTGGGTGAAGGTTTATTTTTCATTTGGAATATTTCTGGTGACATCTTACTAAAATAGTGCGAAAACCTCAATGAATCCTTCCTACAATCCTTAGTACATAATCCTTCTGTGAATAATCTACTATAAATGTACTCTGAAAGATACTGAGAAGAGTAAGACATTTTTTCATTATTTTATTTTCTAGTAAATTAAAGAAAAAAATTAATAATGTTACCATAATTTCTTCCCAGATCACAGCCTTCATCCTAGACACAACATGGTGCCCTGAATCTATGTTAATCGGCACGCATTGTCGAGTGACAACTCCAATGTAACTACTAAACATAGACTTATTGGGATTCACATATTGTCCTTGTGCATTCCATCCGACATCAAATTTGATGCCTTTGCTTTTCACCTTAAGAACTTTGGCTAACACCGTCAAACTACGACGCACCTGTGTTTTTTACGATGTCGGTCCTTTATTCCCGACCATTTCATCGATATCAACATCATATATATGTTTATCTGAAATGGTAGCAATGTCATGTGCTGATGGTTGTTGGACCTCAACACTAGGAGAAACAACAGGTTCAGAAACTTGTTGTTGCTCTGCATTGTGAGTAGCCGCAGTAGGAGCGGCAGCAGCCGCAACAACAGCAGCAGCTTGAGAGACTTGTTCAGCCTCAAGGTTAGGGGCACCAGAATGTGAAGAAGTCATTATATTCAAAAGTGTTTGAATATTTAATTTCAATTAAATAAATTTATTAATGATAAAATAATAACATGAGACAACACGATCTATATTACAAACAAAATATAACCTGTTTATTGAACTCTCTTTCTTTTTTTCAAAGGATGAAGGGATTTGACACCTCTATAGATTATCCAAATCCCTTCACTGTGGTCTCCTCTAACATATAAAACATCATCTACATTGGGACCGCTGTGAAATGATTGCGACGTAACACTGAAAGGATCATCCTCAACTGAATTTTCATCAGAACCTTTAGTAGTTTTGGACGATAACAGAACAATCGACCACTATCAGTTTGCGGGATCTGGAACATAAAAAAATTGTATCGCTTGTGATGCCATTATAAACTGTCTGTCTTTGTACCCTTCTTTACTAAAATCAACTTTCACAAATCCCCATTCATCTATTTTAACACCACTGTTGTTATCAACCCATTTGCATTTAAAAATCGACAATTGGAATTTCATATAATCCAACTCCCATATTAGTTTGATAATGCCAAAGTATGATATATTTGCATAAATTGGATTTTTGTCCTTACTTCCAGAAACATGCATAGCATCATCCACTAGTGTAACTCCACTATTTTTCATGGTACTATCTTCATAATGTTCATCTGTATAGAATGAATAACCACTAATTACATAACCACTATGAGATAATACATACACACTTGGTTTGACGGCTAGCCATAGAAGTTGTTCTGATATTGAATTCATATTTTCATCCAACTGCTTAAAAATATGGTCCTAAAACCATCCTATAAACAGGTGATTGTGTGTATTTGACAACCATTTTTCAGCCCTCGGTGGATTCAACTGCCTAATAATTTATTAATGTGTTTCAATATATGGAGAAAACTGCCATCTATTATGCAAAACATAAAGGTGGTCCTGCTCTTGATCTGTAATATGGATTGTCACAACATCTCTTCTAGAAATTCCCTCATGCTCAATGCATCCAGTGTGATGAGATTTCGGGAGACCAATGATTTCCACATCAGATAGGTATTTGGTACAAAATTCAATGCCTTCCTCAATAATATATCTCTCCACTATACAACCCTCTAACCGACTTCGATTTTTGACATACCCTTTCAAAATCTTCATATAACGTTCAACAGGATACATCCATCTATAGTGCACAGGACCACAAATTTGAGTCTCTCTCACCAAGTGAATCATAAAATGAACCACCATATCAAAGAATGTTGGCGGGAAGAACATTTTTAATTCACATAATATGATGAAAATTTATTTTTCCATAGTTGGAAATTTTGCCGGGTCTAAAACTTTGCTACATATATCTTTGAAAAAGAAACACAATTTGGTTAACATATGATGAACATTATTGTGAAAAATGAAACATAAAGCTATATTAATTAGATATTGCATCAAAACATGGCAGTCATGTGATTTCAAAACATTTAAATTCAAATAATTCATTGAAAAAATGTTATTGATATTTGATGAATACCCCTCTAGAACCTTTACATCCCTAAAGAAGTTTCCAAACTATTATCTCTCCTCCCTAGAAAGAGTATAAGAAGCTGGAGGAAGAAACATTCGATTTCCACCCTTCATGGGAGCCAACTCTTCTCATATTCCCATGTCAACCATGTCCAACTGTGACTTAATTCCATCCTTTATTTTAATAGGGGAATTTAGGAACGTTACGATAACATTGTTACCTACATTTTTTTCCACATGCATCACATCAAGAAAATATATGATGTAAATACAATTCCAGTATGGTAATTCAAAAAAAAACTGACCTCCTTTTCCAACTGATTTTTTAAGGTTTTTTGAAAATGGTTTACCAAAAATAGTGGTCACATATTTTACTTTCTCAAATAGCTGATCACCTGTTAGTGGAGATGGTGCTACACATTGTTATGAACTTCCATTGAATGATCTCATCCAAGATCGGTACTTATGCCGACGAGGTAGAAATCTACGATGTCCTAGAAACATAGATTTCGATGAATGTTTCAACCTAATTGATTCTGTATCTTCTTCACACATGGGACACCCTTGAGTTCCTTTAATGCTATAGCCTGAAAAATTTCCATAAGTAGGGAAATCATTTATTGTCCCATACAACATTGCTCTCAACATGAAGTATTAACTTTTATAAGCATCATACAACATAACACCTGAATCCAAAAATAACTTCAAGTCCTCGATCAAAGGATCCAGATAAACATCAATATTGTTACCTAGTTTTTTTGGTCCTGATATAAGCATAGATAACATGATGAATTTCCACTTCATGCATAACCAGGGTGGCAAGTTATAATTTACCAACATAACAGGCCATGTATTATGAGTGATGGTTTGAAAACCAAAAGGATTCACTCTATCTATAGATAACACAAGATGAAGGTTTCTCTCCTCTTTTCCAAATTCAGGATACTCATGATAAATTTTCTTCTATTGAGGTGAGTCAGATGGATGATGTAATTTCCCATCTTTATTTCTTTTATTGTCATGCCACGAAAATGGTCTTGCAGTTTCTTCACTTCCTTATAGACACCTAAACCTTGGAATGATTGGAAAGTACCATATAACTTTCATAGAATTGGATTCATATTTCTTGTATCGAGAAGTACCACAATTTGGGAATTCTATAAGTGATTTTTTCTCCTTGGAAAACAATTTACAGTCTTTCAGGTAGGCATGTATTCTTTCAGAAATCATACCCATCGAGCGTAGCATTCTTTTAGCTTCATATGTCCGTCTTGGGAGCTCATTATCTTTCGGGATCATGTCATTCAAGAGAGAAAGTAGTTCTATAAAACTGAAATCACTCCATCTATTTCCTGCTTTCAATTTTTACAACTTTAGTACAGCTGAAAATGTTGTATATTTAGTGAAACCAGCATACAATGGTGTCTTTGAACAACTCTTTAACTTCTCAAGCAATTTTGGGCAATCACGGAGTTCATCTTCAATTGTATTTGTTATTTCCTCAATACGATCTTTATCATTATTGACATCTGTAATCACATCCTCCATGTGGTCTTTTTCATTACCCATATTTGTATTCATATATGATGATCCGTAAAATGCAGTTTTATCCCAGCCAGTAGCTACATTCACTTTTTCTTAGTGTTTATTCCAACATTTATAACTCCGATCTGTTCTGTGACATATCAAATGTTCTTCCAACTCCTCTAGAGTAAGTAGTCTAGAATAACAACAACGTAAACACGGACAAAGGATTTGAGAATGATCCTTTGCGTGATCCTTTGAAAACTTGATGAACTCTTTCACTCGGTTATCATACTCTATTGTCAAATGATTACCATCCATCCAATATTTATTCATCTCCGTCCTATTTAAATCTCAAATATTAGTATTTATGGTTCAATTACACAAAACAAGACTTCCAAATACAGTAGAAGAGAACCACTTCATTATAAAAATAGAGATTAATAGAGCCTAACCATTTCCAATAATGATTTGGAAATCAACAGAACTAGGATAGACCCCCCATCAAAATCAACACTGTTTCCAAACACAAAGGGGTTCGCAGGGATAATCACTTGTGTCATAGATGGTAAAACTCACACGACATCATCCTCTATGGATCATCCTCCTCTATCGGGTCAACCCTTCTATGGTCAACTAGTCCATCCTTTTATTCCTCACCAACCTAAAATACATATGGTTGAAAACTAGTAGCCAACTCTATAAGTAAATAAAGGATTCTCATAATCTCTACAATATGGAATTCATTAAATATAATTAATTTAGATTCATTATAGTTTACTCAAATAACCCCAGTCCAAACACAGGAATAATCAAGAATGATACATATACCACTCCTAGGTCTCTGCCCTACATTCCATATCATCATGCCTAAATACCCATATATCCACACATACACATGTCACAAACACATAAAAAACCACATCCACATCAGAACCAAAGTACCCATATGGATTTCAATTAGGTTACTCGACTCAAGTGGTGCTGTGTAAGAAATAATAAGAAAATATAATAAGTATATAGTCACACATAAATCTCAAACTCCTTGATCCTAAGCATGTGTTAACTAAACTAAAGACTGATCTTATAGAACCACTCCTCCCCTTAGAAGATCTAATAAATTATAAATATAGGTCAACAGATACTTTTTATTGATCATAACCCGATTGAGATTCTGGTAATCAACACACAAGCGAAGGGTTCCAATGACCTTCTTGGTGAAAAGCACCAGTTCTTCCCAAGGAAACACACTAGGTTAAATAATGAATTTTAAAACCAATTCATCTTACTTATTATTTAGTTCCTTCAATTTAACTAGTTCTATATGGTAATATAGAATAGATATTGGTTTTATACCCATCACCAAGTTGATAGAGAAATCCACCTCACTCTCTAGTGGTAGACCAAAAAAGACTAAAGGAAACACTTTTTGAAATTCAATAGATACTAGGGGAAGTTCACTATAATAGGATTCCTACTCCAGTTCAATAGCATAAAAGGATATCATCCCACTCAAATCTAAAAGAATATTTCTAGATCAACAAGACCTCAAGTTTGATTATCTATGGAAAACATGGAATTCCCCATCGAGGTCAGTGAAGGACACCCACAAATGGTAATAGAATATCCAATATTTATTAGAAACTAGTCAGTCCATTCTGAGAATAACATATAGGGGAATCATTTCAAAAACAAAAAATATCATATGATCTAAATCTATGAAAAAGAGAAATTATGAGAGGGGAATCAGAGACCTAACTCCCTCTTTATCCAGAGAGATGTTACAATCTCTATCACATAATCCATGATCTCTATTATAAGTTTCAGTAGTTCTATATTGAGGTTTGATATGAAATTATGATGGGAACCAATATCAAATAGAACATACACTAAAGAAAAAGAAATGGAAATGGTGCCTCTCACTATCGCATGACCCACATCAGTTCCTACTAGAGATTAATCCACTGCATGAAGTTGTTTCATTCCTAATACATGTTTCTAGGATCCCATTGTTATTGAATAATATTACTATGATTTGGTACCTCTCAATATTTATGATTCCATTCCACTACACAGGGTAGTAAAAACATGTAAAACCCTCTTCAAGTGGGATTAAAGTCTGTACGAGATGTAAATCTTCAATGCTTCCATGCAATAATGCTTTGAGTGATCAATCTTTCCACATTAGAAAAAGTCATTTGGAATTTACTAGACACTACAGATGATCTGGAGGAAGTTTTCTATAAAATACCACCACCACTATTTTCACTATGAGGCTCATTCGACTTTATATTCAACTTATAGGAACCACTAAAACTACCACTGGGAATATAAGAAACTCTAGTTAACCTTGACATAATAGTCATGCCAATTTCTTCCATCACATCCCTATCTAGAACATAAAAATTTTAGGTAAAAATTAGCATAAATACTTGATATTGGATATCTGATCGAAGACCCATATAAAACCTCTAGGACTTAAGATTCTTGTTTGACACCACTTCAAGTGAAAACTGAGCAAGTTTAGAAAAGTTATTAGTATATTAAATCAATATATAATAACCTTAGATGAGGTTGAGAAACTCCATGGACTTACCCAATACCATCGAATCTAGATACAATTGCTCCGTAAAAAATTTATTGAAGTATTTGCAATCTAAGACCGCATTTAGCTTAACTATAACTATATCACCACTTTCACATACACATTCCAAGAATCATAAGCACATAAGGATATCACAACTTTCACATTTTCACATTTTCACATTTTCACATTTTCACATGGATCTAATGATTGAAATCTCACACCAAAACCACTATTTTACACAAAAACCCCCTTTCCATTTCACATTCACACTAAAACCATTTAGAAACACATTTCACACCACTTTCAAAATTTATGAAACACATTTGGAAACACAACAAGAAGAACACATATGGAATCCAACCATTTCCATGTGAAAATCCCCTTTCAAATTCATACTCACATAAAATCCATTTTATAACATGTTTCAAATCACATTCACAATTCAAAGACACATATCAGGTTCAAGAAAATACAACATGGAACAAAAATGAATTTATCTTATAAAATCCACATTTAACACATTCAAACCATTAATTATCTTCACATGTGGATCTGAAAACCTTTCCAAAAAATATTTCACAACAAAAAATTAATCCATAGAACACATTCATGAAACTATGAAAGCATATCAAAATAATATAATAATGTAAAAGCATTGAATCACTTACCACACACTTAGAAACTTCCAGAGGTGGAAGTGCATGAAAGGAGGTGCATAAGAGGAGCCGCCAACTAAAGAGAAATGGAGGAAGTAGGGTTCGCGGGGAGTAGGGTCGAGCGAAGAGGAGGAGAAGTAGGATTTATGGGGAGGAGGCTCCGACGAAGGGGTTCTAGGGGGAGGATTAGGAGAAGGGATAGCGGTGGAGGTCTAGCAATGCCAATATCAGGGGCAGCGGAGGTCCGGAAACATGAGATCAGGGGCGGTAGAGGTCCGACAATGTGATGATCAGGGGGCGGCAGAGGGGAGTCGCAGGGTTATATTACCGTGAGAGCTTTAGGTCATGATAAACAGAGGACACTGTGCGACCGATTTTATAAAATATGGGACTACGGTTTTATCAGTGCTTTTTTAGCACTGATAAAGGGTCTCTTTATCAGTGCTAAAAAAGCGCTCATAAATCCTTCCTATATGAGTGCTAACATTTTAGCACTGATACTTGGAATCTTTATCAGCACTTTTCTAGCACTGATAAAGGGATTCTTCATCAGTGCTTTTTTAGCACTGATAAAGGTTACCGTATATCAGCACTAAAATTATAGCACTAATACTGGGAAGCTTTATCAACACTTTTTTAGCGCAGATATAGGGTTTATTCATCAGGGATTTTCTAGTGCTGATAAAGAAGCCCTTTATCAGTGCTAGAAAAGTGCTGATAAAGATTCACAGTATCAGCGCTAAAATTTTATTGTTGATACATGGTTTCTTTATCAGCGGTTTTTGCTTAGCACTGATATATGGTGGTGCTTCCCTTTCCCATTTTTGTAGTAGTGAGACCTCCAAAACTGAGTTTTTAGTCAAGGTATCCCAATTTTTTAACATTCTATGAAATTTCAACCTTATTTAAGGGAGTCTTCTTATATTTTTTCAGTAGAGACTCAATTTATTTTTAATTCTTACACTCATTAGGATATTTTTACGTTCATATTTTTTCATTTTTTATAATGTACTATTATTTATAATTAAGTATATACGCATATATACATATTTTTATATATTTAAACATAATATTTTTAATTTTATAAATAAATATGTAAACATATTTACATATAAAATATCTTTATAAATATACATACCATATCTAAATAAAAAACAATATCTATTTTATTTAAATTAAAAATATATGAATATTTATATACCTATAGAATGTTTGTGTGTGTTTTTATTAATAAAATCATATATATTATCTATATATTCTACTATATGTATATAAATACTAATATATAATATATGTAAATAAATAAACATATGTACAATTATATTTATAGATACACATGTATAATATATATATATATATATACACACACACATATGTATTTATGTATGTATGTATGTATGTTGTATATATGTATGTATGTATTTATTTATTTATAAACACAAAAAAACATATTTTATAAATGTATTTAAAATCAATCATATAAATATATATTAATATATGAATAAATATATGAATAAATATATGGATAAAAAAATATAACTATATATATATATAAATAGATATATCATAAAATGGAGAACAAAGAAACATTAAGGAGTGACAAGGGTCTAGACACACAACAGAGAGATCTCAGGTTCGAATCCAAGGGGAGACAGGGGTGTATGGGTGGGTGAAGGGGGCACCCAGCACTATTAAAGGGGTGCACCTAGCATTATTTGGGGGGGGGGGGGGGCTGTGTGGGGCTCCTAGTGCTGTTAAAAGGGACATTGAGAGCTGATAAAAGTATTGGTCACCATCTCTGATTTTTTTTAATTTGCATATTTTTTTAAAGAAAAATATTTTTGTCGACATTTATCTGCACTTTTTTTAGCGTTGATAAAATGGGTCTTTTATGATTGCTAAAAAATGCTGGTAAAATACACATTTTATTAGTGTTTTTTTAGCGCTGATAAAAGGGGTCTTTATTAATGTTTTTTTAGAGATGATAAAAGGGACTCATTTTAACAAAGTTTAGATTAACTACTCTTTTTTAGCATTGGGGTTGGAACTCTCCGTTGACGAGGGGAGCGGGGGGTGGAGGGGTCGTCGTTGACAAAGGGAGAGGAGGTCGGGGTTGGGGGTCAAAGAGGGGAGCGGGGTGAAGGAGGGAGGGGGAAAAATTTAGAGTTTTCTAAAACATTGAGAGGCGGTATAATTGACACCTCCACTAATAGATAAAATATATATATAACACCGGTTTAATAAAACTGTTCTATATTATAATTTTTTTATATGATTTATTTGGAGTTTTTTATTAGAACCACCATTAAGGACTGGTATTTTTTGTAGTGCTATGTAAATGTTTCCGTTGTTGTGAAATTGATCGAATACTGATTGAAACCGCAAGGTATTTTGAAACCAGAAATGTAAGATCCATCGGAGGTGAAGCACATCGTTGAGAATGCAAGCATCGAATTTGAGTATGACGATTGAAATGAAAAATAGAAATACAAATACAAGAGAAATACAAAAGTTAAAGAACATAATGTAGAGCCAAAAGTCTATATCATTTCATTAACAAATCAAAATATTTATTGAGTACATGAGATTTTAACCAAAATGGAGAATTTGAAAGGTTGGACATTAAAAAGGGAATTAATTAGGATTTGAGGAGTCATACTTATTTTCAAAATTATGACATCTATTAATAAAGTTTCATAATACTCCCCATTGGATGTCATAATTTCATGGAATCTTATTTAATCTTCACATAAAAAAACCCGTGGGAAAAATAAGTGAAGCCAAAATAAAAGAATTCTATGTCATTCTCCCTCATTAAAAACCTTATCAAGAAAACCCAGTGGAAAAAACCTGATGAAGGGAAAAAGATTACAGTGTGCCCAACTCCCCTGATTATATCATTTAGTTGTGTCTTTAGGAAATCAATTAATATTATTATTTAATTATGTCTTCAGAACATGGTAGGAAGACCATAGGTAATAATGAATGGTCTCATTGAAAATTATGACTCATGGGGAAGGCCAACAATTTCAATTAATTATATATATCCATAATAATTTATAACATTCCCTTGGATATTTGTTATGATGTATTATTAACTCATTAAAAACCTCATCATGGAAAATACCATCAACAGAAAACACTTGATTAGGGAAAAAGAGTACAATAACATCAAGTCCCCAGAGTGTTTCCTCATTAAAAACCTTATCAAGAAAACCCAGTGGGAAAAAATTGACTAAGGGAAAAAGAGTACATAAGTTACCTCTCCCATTCATAATGATCATCATTTATCTCATAGAATGTCCATGATCAATTCATAACTAAAACATTCAGTTTTTAATTTTGGAATTATAATAACTTATGTCCTTTAGATTTCAATGAATGGGGAAGAACATTTACTTGCATCATAATATAACTTATTTTCATTTGCAAGTTACATATGCACATGTACATTTATATCCTTTCGGGATTAATAAAATGCGCATTTATATGTAATCATTCTGGGATAAGTATTTTCTTCATCAACACCTTCTGTATGAAATCTATCACTCTTGTAAGAAATAGATTTAATTATCCATTAAGGGTAAAACCATTCCAAAATTTAATATTTCATCTTCAGGGTGATTAATTCAAAATACAAGGACATTCCTTGTAATTTCATGATCAAATAATTCCTTTATTTTTTAACTCTTTAAAAGTTTAGATGTCTTTCAAAAAAACGTAAAAATATGATGAATACAATGATTCATACAAACCATAGGATGATAAATTCAATTTATATTCTTCCTTAACTTAATATGGATAAATCGTATCCAGTTCACTGCATAATTTATCAAATTGGGTGAAACTTCAATAATTTTGAATATGTATCAGGAATTTCAAACCCTTTTGGGATTCATATAAATATACAAATATACAATGAAGAATATTTCTTATAAAAAGATCATCGATATTCAATATTCTTGATAGTTTGGATACTCAATCCAAAAAATTATATGTTTAATTTTTCATATGTTCCTTTAATAATTTTGGCCAATTATTATGATGTTGACACTTATCAAAATCCATTTTCATCAATGAGTTTTAAAAGCATTCATAGAAAATATATCATCAACAATATTTGATTGAGATCCCATAATTTTTCTGGTACTGGTGTCACTTCAGGGACAATATCTAAAAAATATATAATTTTGTCGATATATTCATTTTCCTCATCAAGGGAAAATATATTTATTGCTTTATACTCATGATGAACAATGATTTTATATAATTAGTTCAACCAGTCCTCAGGTGTGTATAATCAGACTATTGATTTCCAACATGTAACATTCATGTAAGTGTTATGAACATCATGTCAATGGTTCTGCAAGACCATATATTAAATGATAATCAATATTTATTTTAACCAACATGCATAACATGCAATGTATACTCACCAGCAGCAAATAACACATGCGATCATTTAGTTGATGCATCTTTCATATAGATGGATCACATGGTAGGTGGGAGCACCCATAAATACTTCTTCATAAGTTTATGGGAAATTTATTTCTATAATAGCTGCTAATGATATAAATAATTTACCTAAAAAATGGGTTCTTCATGGTAAATTATCATACATGGGGAATTCATAATAACTTAATGATAATAAATTAATTGATAATTTTGTAGACATGCATCCACTAAATAAATTCATCATTCTCCCCTGATGGATGTCTACTATGTTATCAATAAATCAATGCTCACGTATACTTGAATCAATATCTTTCATTGTAATTGATCCCAAATGGCCTAAATAATCATGTCATATTTTTGAGGTGATAGGATCAGTAAAATTATGGTTTACCATTATTTATTTGATTGTACATAACAAATTATTTATAATCACTTTTATGAATGCTTGTTACATATCGAGGTACCTTTTTTGTCTCCATATGATATTCATTTTCAATAATGACATTCATATATCTCATTGAGACTTTAGATATAAAAAAGAATTAAGAATTTATACTATCAGGTAGGAATATATTCACTCTTTTGGAGTTGTTTATTAATTTTCACTACTGGTAAATGTACATATATGATCATATACTAATGAATATATGAGTTCTTTTGAATCATTTAATGAAAATAATATTTGTAAATATTTTTCTTCAAGATTGATGCATATAAGATCTCCAGAATCTTTCATTGTGAAAAATCATATTTGTCATTATAATTTCTGCTTATGTGGTTAATGAATTCATAATATTATCATAATGGGTTAGGCCCATCACCAATAAGATTATTTCATAATTCATAACTTTTGTCCAAAATATTTTTGAACTTCAAGCCCAAATATTATTTTTCAATACATCTACCTAGAATAGGAGCCCCCACATCTTTTGAGGCTGGTGAATGTGGTAGTGATAGCTAATGTGAAGAATATTCTGGATTCATAACACATACCTTATCGCCATCCAAAATAATAATTCATAAACAACATTCACTTTATCAAATGAAGAAGAAATCATTTGTTTAAACCTCATTAACTCTCAAATATTCATGATATCATATCAAATAATTTCATGAATAATTTCATTCACTTCAAGAAATGAGATATAGTAATTAATACTACATTCACCTCACATAATTCATTCATTCATCAAATTTAATGATCCATGAATGATAATTTATTATTTATCAATAATGATCATCTTGTATAAAATATAAATTTGATTGATTATGATGATCATTTCTTTAACCACATCAAGTGGTGAAATCATTTTCATAATATATATCAGATTATCAAAACTATGCAATTAAATCATTTCATTTATGAATTATATGAATAATAATATCAACTTTAGGGGATAAATGAATTACATGAGATGATATTGATAATCCATAAGAATATGATAAATAATAATGTTTTCCTTTATATTGTTGTTGTCGGAACAATAAATGATAAATGAAGATATTCTTCAATATAATGTCAAAGTACATTATTTTCATATCATCTTTCATGGATGTATTATTTTATAAATATTCATAAAATTTATTTTTCTATTTAAATATTTATTGTCATCAAACCACTTCTGGTGGTTATATTTTTATTATTTTTTATAAACAAATACGACACAATGATCATTCTCAAAACATCATATTCACCTCAAACTTGATTTTATAATAAAATCAGGTATTTGCATTCAATTCAGGGAATGAAATAAATCATTTTCAATAAATATTTTCATTGACTCCATGAAATAGAATAAAATTATTTGTTTGAGTTTTATAGTATCCTCAACAAAATTACCTGAATATTCAATTCAAAAATTTCATCAATTCCATCCAATTTGGGGGATTAATATATATAAAATATATTTACACTTTTTCATCAAGAATATTTAATTTCTCTAAAACATTTTATAAAATAAAAAAAAGAGAAAAGAAATAAAACAAATATTTAAAGTAAACATCATCTCCATCATGAACCTTTATATAGCATAATCATACTTGACACCTTCAGGGTGAACAATAAATAAGAGAGATAAAATTTCAGGGTTCATGGAATGATTAGAAAACTTTGGATCAATGTACGACAGGTACGTGATGATCATCAAACTTCAGCTCGACGTACGACGGGTACGTGATGTTCATCAAACTTCGTCTTAACGTACGACAGGAATAGAATGTTTTTCAAACTTTGGCTCGACATATGACAGGTACATGATGTTCATCAAAATTTGTCTTGAAATACAACAGGTATGTGATGTTCATCATTCAACTGCTAAAAATACTATGGGTACATGATGTTCATCATTCAACAGCTTGACGTACGATGGGTACACGATGTTCATCAAACTTCATCTCAATGTACAACAAGTATGTGATGTTTATCATTCAACTGCTCCCAGTGGTGTAATTTTTATTCATTCAATGAATGGCGTTTTTCTCAACATCATCCACATATATTATTAATCAAACACATTATTTATATGGAATGAAGTGAAATTTGTCAACCGTGAGTCATTACAGCTCTTCAGGAGCTCATTATTTTTCCCATAGCAAAAGATTAAGAAAATCATATATTACTTTCAGATTTATCAAGAGGGGAAAAATAAATGTAACAACATCTTAAATATAAAATAAGGATCACCTTTTGACATATCTCCTCGAATGAGTGGTGTTTATGCGCATACGAAAGGGTATGTCAAAATAAGATTGTTTATAAAAACATGTGACATACCGTTTTTTTCTATAAGATTTTTCTTATGCCGATGATGGGGTTGAATACAACGATGTCACGATGCGCAATGCATAGAAGACGATCATGCTAATAACCTGTTGTGAAATTTATCAAATGCCAATTGAAACCGTGAGGTATTTCGAAACTGGAAATGTAAGATCAATCGTAGGCGAAGCGCATCATTGAGAAAGAAAGCATTGAATTTGCATATGACTATTGTAACGACAAATAGAAATACCAATATAAGATAAATACAAAAGTTAAAGAACAAAATTTATAGCCAAAACTCAATATCATTTCATTAACATATCACCATATTTATAGAGTACATGAGATCTGATCCAACGGTGAGAATTTGAAAGGTTGGCCATTAAGAGGGGAATTAATTTGGAATTGAGGAGTCATAATTTTTGTCATAATTAAGACATCCATTAATAACGTTTCATAGCATCCATAATATATATAATAAAAGGTTTTATAGATGGAATGAGTGGGAATGACTCATTGATCCATGAATTTTGGTTGAATTAAAATATAATAAAATAATAATAATACGTAGTAGAGTTCTTCTAGCCTACATAAATGAAATAATTTTATTACCACAAAGACTAAAGGAAATAAAAAAGCCACAAACATATCTCGGATATAAAATGCTGAATAAAATTCTGATCAAATCCCATTTATCAAACCCCACACCATCCATGACAAAACGCGTTGTTTCTTTGTCAACTAGGGACTCTCTGCCTCCTGCTCGCCGACGACTTTCCGGCATGGGTGGATTCTGATCATGTGGGTGGGTTCAGGGAGAGCCAATGGGGGTTTTGGGATTTGGTGTGAAGTGTTGGTAATCTTCCAAGACTGCTTAAAGGAAAACATCAAACTTATCCTACTTTTACCACTATTTTACACATCCATGCCCGATCGAAATCCCATGTGGATGACTCGTGAATTTTCTAAGTTATAATTTTTTAATTATTAATTTAATTAGTTTTATGAAAAATTGTTAATGAATGTCATAATTACAACGACGACTCCTCAATTATCAATTAATTTCTCTCTTAATGTACAACCTTACATTTTCTCAAACCATTGGTATTCTAGCTATTGGATTAAATATTGTATGGATTAATCTCAATCATTGGATCAGATCTCATGTATTCTATAAATATGGTGACACATTAATGAAATGATATAGAATTTTGACTCTATATTGTATTCTTTACTTTATTTATTTCTATTGTATGTATATTTTAATTTGTCATTATCATCGTCATATGCAAATTAGACACTTTCTTTCTCAATGTTGTGTTTCGCCTACGATCGATCTTACATTTACAGTTTCGAAATTTTTCATGGTTTCAATCAGCGTTCGATCAATTTCACAACACGTTATCAGCATGATCGTCCCCTCTGCATTGCACATCATGATGACGTTGCCTTCACCCCCATCACCAGCATAAGAAATATTTTGTGGGTAAAAGGTTGTCACATGTTTTTATAAATATTATTCTTTTGAGATACTCTTTCTCACGTGCATTGACTCCACTAATTCAAAGTGCAACAAAAAATGTGAGTCTTATTTTACATGTAAGATATTGTTACATTTATTTTCCCCTTCTTGATAAATTTGAAAATAATATACAATTTTATTAATATTTTGTTGCTGGAAAAATAATGAACTCCTGAAGAGGTGTAATGATTCTCAAATGAAAAATTCCACTCAATTGCATAAATAGAATGTGTTTGATTAATAATCGATGTGGTTGATGTCATGACAAACATCATTCATCAAATGAAAAAAATGACCCCAACAGAAATGGTTTAATGATGCACATCGCGTACCTGTCGTACATCGAGCCAAAGTTTGATGAACATCATATAACCGTGTACCCATCGTACATTGAGCCTAAATTTGATGAACATCACATACCCATCATACATCATGCCAAAATTTGTTGATCATCACGTACATGTCGTACGTCGATCTGAATTTCACTAATCATTCCATGAACCATGAAATTTCATATCTCTTATTTCTTGTTTACCCTAAAGGTGTCAGGTTTGTTTATGTTAAAGGTTTAGGATAGAGATGATATTTACTTTGAATATTTTTAAATATCATATTATTTTATTTCTTTTCATTTTCATTTTATTTCTCATAAAATGCTTGAGATAAATTAAATGCTCTCATAAGTATATTTTATATATATCCATCCCCTATAGTGGATGAAATTGTTTTGAATATTCATGCAATTGTCTTGAAGACACTATAAAACTTGAACAAATAATATTATTTCATTATCTAGAGTGAATGAGAATATTTATTGAAAATGATTTATTCCATTCCTTGAAGTGAATGCAAATATAAAAGATTATATTTTAAATAAAGTTATAAGATTTATGAATGATAATTATGTTGTATTTGTTTAAAATAAATAATAATAATAAGAAAACCACCAGAAGTGGTTTGATGGTAGTAAATTTTTAAAGAGCACAATGAATTTTATGAATATTTATAAAATACGCATCCCTGAAGGATGATATCAAAATAATGTCCTTTGACATTATATTGAAGAATAATTTCATTTATCATTTATGGATTCTTGAAGTGAAAATATCAAGGTAAAAATATTATTTATCATGTTCTTATGAATTATCATTACCATCTAATGTAATTCATTTATACCTTGTAGTGGATGTAGCTATTCCTATAGTTCATAAATGAAATGATTGAATTACATAGTTTTGATAATCTGATATATATTATGAAAATGATTTTACCACCCAAAGTGGTTAAAGCAATGATCATCATAATCAATAAAATTTATATTTTATGCAAGATGATCATTATTGATAAATAATAAATTATCAATCATGGATCATGAAATCTGATGAATGAATTCATTCCCCGATGTGAATGTAGTATTAACTACCATATCTCCTTCCTTGAAGCGAATGAAATTATTCATGATAAATTTGACATGATCATGAATATATGAGAGTCGATGAGGTTTGATCAAGTGATTTATCCTTTATTTGATAAAGTGAATTTTTTTTATGAATTATTATTTTGCATAGTGATAAGGTATGTATTGTGAATCCAGAATACTTCTTCCGCATTAGTTATCACTACGACATTCACTAGCTTCAAAAGATGCGTGGGATCATATCCTAGGTAGATGTATTGTAAAATAATATCTGGGCCTGAAGTTCCGAAATATTTTGGATAAAAGATCTAAAATCTGCAATAATATTATTGGTGATGGGCCTAACCCATTATGATTAAATTATGCATTCATCAACCACCATAAGTGGAAATTATAACAACAAATATGAGTTTACACAATGAAAGATCATGGAGATCTTATTTTCATTGATCTTGAAGAAAAATATTTAAAAATATTATTTTAATTAAATGCTTCAAAAGAACTCATATACATGTTAGTATATGCTCATATAAGTGCATTTACTGGTAGATAAAATTAATTAATGACTCTAGAAGAGAAAATATATTCCTACCTAGTAGTACAAATTCTTAATGATTTGTTAAATTTACCGTCTCGATGAGATATATGAATTATATTCCTGAAAATGAATATCATGTGGAGACACTAGATAAAAGAGGCACCTCAATATGTAACAAGAATTCATAAAAGTGATTATAAAGAATTTGTTATGTATAATCAAACTAATAATTGTAAACCAGAAGTTTACTGATCTAGACACATTAAATACATGACATGATGATTTAGTATATCTAGGATCAATTATAATGAAAAATATTGATTCAAGTATACATGAGGATCGATTTATTTATAATATAGAAGACATCCATCAGGGGGAGAATGATGAATTTATTTAATAGATTCATGTCTACAAAATTATCAATGAACTCATTCTCATTAAGTTGTTATGAATGACCCCAGTATAATAATTTACCCTGAGGTACCCATTTTTGAGGCAAATTATTTATATCATTAGCAGTTATTATGGAAAAAAATTTCCCATATACTTATGGAGAAGTATATATGGGGTGTTCCCACCATGTGATCCATCTATATGAAAGATAAATCCACCAAATGATAACACGTGTTATTTGTTGCTGGTGAGTATACATTGCATGATATGCATGTTGATTAAAATAAATATTGAGTATTATAAATTGTATGGTCCTGCATAACCATTGATAAGATTCTCACAACACTTACATGAATGTAAAGTGTTGGAAATCAATAGTCTGATTATACAAACCAGAAGTGTGGTTGAACTGATTATATAAAATCATTTTTCATTATGAGTAGAAAGAAATAAATATATTTTCCATTCAATTTCCTAGAAAAAGAATTTATATGATGATGATGGTATTTTCCCTTGATGAGGAAAATGAATATATTTACAACATTGTATATTTTTAGATATTGTCCCTGAAGTGACATTGGTACCAAAAAAATTATGAGATCTCAATCAAATGTTGTTGATGATATATTTTCTCTGAATTATTTTAAAAATCATTGACGAAAATGGATTTTTATAGATGTTGACATCATAATAATTAGCCAAAATTATTAAAGGAACTTATGAAATGTTCAACATATAAAGTTTTGGATTGATTATCCAAACTACCAAGAATATTGCATATCGATGATATTATTATAAGAAATATTCTTCCATGTATATTTGGATATTTATATGAATCCTAGAAGGGTTTAAAATTCCTAAAGAATATTCAAAATTATGGAAGTTTCACCCAATCTGATAAATTTTGGGCTGAATTGAAAAAGTTGTATTTCATGTTTCCATATTAAGTTAAGGAAGAATATAATTTGAATTTATCATCCTCTGATTTTTATGAATCATTGTAGTCATCATATTATTTAGATGTCTTAAAACCCATCTAAACTCTTGAAGAGTTTTCTAAAATCAATGAATTATTTGATCATGAAATTACATGGTATATCCTTTTATTTTGAATTAGTCATCCCAAAGATGAAATATTAAATTTTGGAATGGTTTTACCCTTAATGAATAATTAAATATCTTACTTCTAAGAGAGATAGATTTTTTACATAAGGGGTTGATAAAGAACATAAATATCCCATAAGGATTAAATATAAATGCACATTTTATTTATTTCTGAAGGATATACTTATACATGTGAATATGTACCTTGAAAATAACAATAAATCATATTATGATTCAAGGTAATGTTCTTCCCTATTCATTGAACTCTAATGGGTATAAGTTATTATTATTCCAAAATTCAAAACTAAATGTTTTTGGTTATGAATTTATCATGGAAAATCTATGAGTTAAATCCAATGATGATCACTCTGAATGGGAGATGTAATTGTTATACTCTTTTTCTCTTAGACAAGTTTTTCAAACTGGGTTTTCTTGATAAGGTTTTTAATGAGTAAACACTCTGGGTACTTGATGTTACTATAAACTATTTACCTAATCAAATTTTTTCCATGGAAGGTTTTTTCCTTGATGAGGTTTTTAATTAGGCAATCATACATCATAAGAGACATCCAAGGGAATTTTATAAATTATTATGGATATCTATAATTAATTGAAATTTTGGTCTTCCCCATGAGTTGTAATTTTTAAATGAGACCATTCATTATTACCAACGGTCTTCCTCCCATGTCTTGAAGACATAATTAAATAATAATATTAATTGATATCCTGAAGACACAACTAAATGATATAATTAGGGGGAGTTGGGAACACTGCACTCTTTTTCCCTTCATTCGGGTTTTCTGACTGGGTTTTCCTAATAAGTTTTTTAATTAGGTAGCATGACATAGAATTATTTTATTTTGGCTTCACTTATTTTTCCCCCAGAAGGTTTTTTTAAATGAAGATTAAATAATGTTCCATGAAATTATGAAATCTAAGGGGGAGTGTTATGAAACATTATTAATAAATGTCAAAATTATGACAATAATGATGACTCCTCAATTCTCAATTAATTTCCCTCTTAATGACCAACCTTACATATTCTCAAACCATTGGTATTATAGCTGTTGGATTAAATATTGTAGGGATTAATCTCAACTGTTGGATCAGATCTCATGTACTCTATAAATATGGTGATATGTTAATGAAATGATATAGACTTTTTGATCTACATTTTGTTCTTTACCTTTTGTATTTCTATTGTATTTGTATTTTCATTTTTCATTATCATCGTTATATGAAAATTCGACACTCACTTTCTCAATGATGTGTTTTTCCTATGATCGATCTTACATTTCTAGTTTTGAAATGCTTCGTGGTTTCAATTTTCATTTGATTAATTTCACAAAAAATAGATATAAATTGGATTTTTTCGATATGAATTCCTAGAAAATAAGTGCATACATGAATGCACTAATATAAATACAATTATTTTCTATATAAGTGAATACATGTAATGCATAGAGGAAAACCGGTATATAAAAGAATGCATACAATAGTCATGTCACAGTTATTTTCAATATAAGTGCAAACCAATAATGCATACTGGAAAATAAGTCCATATATGAATATGTATACTAAAAAATGAATAAAAATATAAATTTTTATAGAGAATAAGTGCATATAGAATACACAAACACATATAAGTGCATATATACATTCACTTATTTTCCATATGCATTTCTATTAAAATGAATAGAAAAAACATTACATAAAGAAATATGTTAACATTTTCACTTATTTTTCATAAGCGTACATGAATTAGCTTTTTTTAAATATAGAATTTAGAATATGAGAATAAAAATAAGTACATAAAGAAATAAACTTATTTTCTATATTGATTACCTATATGCATTTCCTTGGAAATGCATTTAGAAATAATTGTATATAGAAATAATTGAATAAATGCATATACAATATTCATACATAAATAAGTGCATAAATAAATGTACTTATTTTCTTTATGAATTACAATTCATAATGACATATATTCAGACAGAAATAGGTTCATATATGTACTTATTTGTATATATATAGAAATATTCTATATGCATATTCTATATGTACTTATTTTTTATATGTAATAATTGTGTAATGGTGGTGAATTTAGTGAAAATATAGTATATATATATACTGTTAGTGAATAATTGTAAAAAAATATAGTGATGATATATATAGATCTAACATATTTAAAAATTTCATAGCAGTAATGAAATAATGTTTAAACTACTAATACTAGAAAAGTATAAATGTTAATTCATTACTAAATATAAATGACACTAGTAAATTGATATTGAAAGAGTGAAACTATGAAATTGGTTCAAATATGAAACCTATTTTTTGAATATACTGTTTAACAGTAATATTCATAGTAAAAATTATATATATTCAAATATTGTCACTGAATATTAGAATACAATTTAATATTATGAAATATAAAGATTTCACAAATTCAAACATGGAATAACAGTACTAAACATACTACTGAATAAATGAAAATGATTAAATGTAAATATGTTATTTTAAGACTAAAATAATTAAATTGTTCAAATGATAATATGAAATGGAAACTCATAATAAGTATACCAGGTTCTCATTAAGACATCTGACTTGAAGTGATATAAAACATTGTCATCGCAATGAAAATCCTAAAACAATGGCTTATAATTTAAAGGTTTTTCCTGTTTTTCAGGTGCTTAGATAGTACTTTACTAGACTTATAGATCTCATGAGTAAGATATTGAGTCTCAACACTACCCATACAAAAAATCTATCTTTATCAAAGGTCATTGTTTCAAACTTGTCTTACTATCATCAACTGAAACGTGAGATACCTTGTGAAGAATATCCCATATCAAACCATATAAAATGTTAATCTAGAAGAAACATTTACATCAATGAGTCATGAAAAATCAAGTTTAATGCTATTACGGACATTGACCTCACAAATAAATCTATCATTAAAGACAAGAAAGAACATAAAATTTCTTACAAAATAATTACAATGAAATGTGTAATTAATTTGGAAATTAGATTTATTACTTGAGAAGAAAAATAATCATTTTAATCACTAAACAAAATTTTAATTGAGATAAATTTCAGGATAAGAGAAAAAATGGATCACATTATTTTATGGATGCACAATATAAAAATATAAGTACATACATAAATCCTTTACAAGATACTATTATTAAATTACCATTGAATTCAGCTTAGCCAACTATTATTAGTACTATACTATTAAAATACACACACCTCGATATCATACAAAGTAACCAAATAGGATGGTTCTATGTATCTTGATAGCTAATCTAAATTAAATATGTTAGTTTCAACAATTCCATATTTAAAAAGATTAATGTGACATTAATGATAAGTGACATGTGTCAGTCATGGGGTGTTGCAAAAAAAATATTTCCTAATTCAAAAATATAGTAAAGTGGTTGACCTAGGTTGTCACCAGAGAGGAGCGCCTGACAATCATATTTTTCACTTGAAATTGGAGAAACAAGAAGAGATTTTTTTTTAAATTTTTTGATTTTAAAAATAAAAAAAGCAATAAAATAAAGGTTGAACACAAATTGATGAAGAGTGTAATGCAGTTAGGGTAGGATCACCTTTTTGAATTTCATTATAGTCATTAAAATCATTCCCCCTCTCTTCTTATTGAATGATAAATTAAAGACTACTTGATCAAGTTGTCAATCACTGTTGGTTGAAGGAAGCTATGGAAACCACTAATGTCTGCATGAAAATGAGTAAATCATTCCCAAAATACTAAGGAAAGTACCAATCAGAAATTATTTCACCTTAAAAATATAGAAAAAAATCACTAATCCCTCACACATTCCAACGATCGCTAGACACTCACCACCAAACACAATTTTCTCGATCGAGACAAACTGTACTAGGAGGAGGGAGTTTAAAGAACTTCAACCAAAGTTGTAACTAATGAATGTAACCAAAACCCTAAAAACATTGTATTAAGATAATTGGGAACCATTGAATATAGATATCATTCATTAGATATAGAGGGTTTTAAATTAAATCACAAGACTCCATCATTACAAAAGAAAAACCCCCTTCCCCAATCACTCAAAATATTTATCCCTCCATGTGAAGGGTAATAGTGTTGAATGAGGGTAAATTTTGAGTTTATTTCACATAATAAATAGATGATTATTGGAAATGTGTATTCATAAACGTTTTACCTCTATATCTTGATCATTCTACCTAAAAATATAATCTTATTTGGAAACATGTATGAAAAGATATGACCAAATTACTCAAGGACACTATTTTCTGGCCGAAGAGACTCTTCAACTTCCTCTACATTGGATTGTTAAATGGATACCTTAATGAGGTAAATTTTCAAGTAAATTTAATTTTAACCCATGTGTTGAAGTCCTATTTTAAATACAATTGGAATCACCTCATTTTGAGGTCATTATCCTGAGTTATTCCTCATTTATTGAGATGGGATCCATTATGTCGGCCGAAAAATATTTTTCAACTTGAATGGTTTTTTTAGGCGTGTTGAATTTTGAATGAGCTCTAGTTTGAAAAGAAGAAGATGAATCCCATAAATAGAATAGTCCTAAAAAAAGAATCACCCCATTTGGATAAATATTGAAAATGTTATGATTGAAATACCAAAGTTATAAAAATCTATTAAAATCCCAGAATTAAGTAATTTTAATATTTTAGCCCAAAACTCACCAAAAATCTAAAAATGATGAAAATAAGTTAAAATTATTAAATTGGAATGGATTAAATCATTGAAATACACCTGAAAAATAATGGATATATTAGCTCTATCAATTCCCCCAAACTTAAAACATGGATTCCTAGATAAGTAAGTATAAAAATCAAATCAAAGAAAATTCAAAACACAAACCCATAAGATCCACCAATTTGAAAAAAAGAAAAAAAAGATATTGTGCCTACTAAAAAACCATTATTTCAATTTATCCATTCATATCCTTCAATATATTTCCACTTCATTTCTTCTCCCATGCCCACAATGCACTTACCTCACATGATTTTTCTCTCATCTCACAAATGTAAAGTTCTAAAAAGGATTTTCTCATCAAAACCCTTGATAGAGTCACCATAGGCTTGATAAATTTCTAAATCTCTAATAGATGTGATTCAAATACACGTGTTTATCATGAGAACTTTTTAGGGTTTTTGGATTTCATTTGGTAGGATTTACATGTCAAAATATTACGAGGTCTAATAAAGAGGTCTTGGATATTTTTTAAGGGAAATTACATGATTATAATTTTCACTCAATTACATTCTCCTCCTCACCTCCCTTAGTGAAAAATTATCACTAGGAAAACTTGATAATCTTGTGGACATGTTGCAAAAATTACATTTCTCTTTTACTTTTTTTGTTGAAAGTTCCAGATAGGCACAAATTTATTTCCCATTTGGAATCTCTAGAAAGGCATAACTTTATTTATCCTTTGGAAGATCTAGAAAGGCACAACTTCGTTTATCATAAAAGATATAGAAAGGCACAACTTTTGATAGAATGAACTCTTTCAGTAATAAAATCATCTCTTCAAAATTTAATTTTTTACCCAATGTATCCGCAAATGAGGTATCACAACACAAGATTGCTACCCCCACACTTATGTTCAACCAGATCATTTAATATAACTTTAAGAGTAGGTTGGATTAGGAAAATTGGATTGTAATTTATCTAACCTAATAGGGTTGTTCATGGAATATAAGGGCTACAAGGATAAAATGTACAAGGAATTCTAGAATAAAAGGATTCTCTTGAAAAGGATGATTTAAAAACAAACAAATGCCTCAATAATTTAAAACACAAGTACATCAAATCCTTAGGTTATGACAAGAATAAATCAAATTATATTTAAAGAAAGCATAGTTTGGTTCCCTCAATAAGTGAGATGAATGTAAATAATATTGAAAAAAGGGTGTTGAGTCGAAATTTTTACTTTATACTTTTAATTCCTTTGTTTTGGAAATCACAATAACTTTATTAAAACCATGTTTGCTAAAATTATATTTCCCAAGTGTTTTAGTATGCTTTTTTTAAACATTAATTTATACTGAACATAGAAATAATTCTAATGTATTAAGAATATAAAATTTCATTATTCAATCTGATCCATCAGACTGAAGGTACGCCCAATTCATTAGACTGACTTTTGTTGGAACCAGTGGTTAGACTTATATCTTATTTATTATATTAAAAAAATCCATTATCATCGAAATTACATTAGTACCGATACATCATATTGAATTTTGTTTAGTTTATCAGATTGACTCCCAATTAAAAAATAAATCATACTATGAAAATTTTATAATCAGAATGATAAGAATTATATCTATTGGATGGAATACATAATAGTATTGTAATGATGATAAATTAAAAAATATCATACAATTGTAGAAAAACTCATTCTTAGTTTTCTAGATCAAGAACCAGGCTATCAAATTTTCTCTGGCCATTGAAACTAACACAGAAATATGATCATTGGTTGATTAACTATAAATATGAGTTCATTTTAAGAGTTGGTAGCAAATGAAATTCACAACTCAAGTCATCTAAAGGTTTCTCTATGAGAATATATCATTCCGAGTCTTTATAATTCATTAGAGAGTTGAAGTTATAAGGAATCATCATAAGAATTGTATATTCATTAGATCATTTTTATTTTGTATTTATTGTCTTACCATGGTACTAATTAAGGGATTCTTGATAAATGAATATGGAGAATTTGATCCATCGGATGGAGGTATTTTAGGGATAAGAAGATAGAGACTTCGATCATCATATTGTTGTCTTCTAGGGCTAAGAAGACAGAGACTCCGATCATCATATCAAGGGGTTTCTTATTCAAGAAATCTATAGATGAACCTAATCATCATACTAAGGGATTCCAGGGGATTGGACAATAGAAATATTCTGATCATCATATCGAGGGATTTCCTGGTAAGGAAAGATATAACTTTACAGTAGGTACTAAAACTGTGGATATTGTTAGTTAGGGTTTGTGACTTCCTTAACCCTTAATGTTCAATAGTGAATTATTTTACATGATTTTAAGTAATTATTACTATTATAATCTTTTATTTTTCTTGTTTATAAAATATTTATTTTATATTATACTTGTGTATTAGAAAGTTTTATGTAATCAATCTTTCTAATATTAGTTTTATCAAAATGACTATGATAATAATAAAAAACATTGATTCAACGTGATCTCTATAATCTTTTCAACCTATATTCCATCTGTAAGATAATTTTCACCATAAAGCTGTAGACTATTGACAATAGTCATAAATCTTTGATGCACTATTGCTACTGATTCTCTAGGTAGGAAATATAAAGATTGATAGTCTACCCTCATCATAGATCTTCTAGTCTCAATAACTTTTCAAGTTCCAAAGTGAGTGACATCTATCTTATTCCAAAAACTATTTTTTGTTTCACACGATGAAATATTACTATATATATTCCTTGTGATTAAACATAGTAGAGAATTCCTTAATATATAATTCAGTTGATATTATTTATTTTCCTAATGAGTAAAGGTAGTAACTTCCTTTTATAGTTTGTTGTAATCTAAGGAAAGTATAGAAAAATTATCAAATGTAGTATTGATAATGATATTTTTCATCCAATATTTCCAGTAATCATAATCATTTCCCTAAAAAATTAGTAGTCAACTGGGATTTAAATTTTCTAGGGTTCCAAAATCTAAACCTACCATCTTAAAGATAAAAAACTCTTTTTCTATAAACATGTTATTTTAAAGAATTTGTAACATGTAGTTTATAACATGACTTAATAAACATGCAGAAGATAAAGAAAGAAAAAAATCATCCAGTAAAGTAGTAGAACCTACTATGATACCAATTTTTGTTTCACAGAGTTTAAAATGGAAACAATAGGGGTTAATTGTAGTTTAAAAATTAAACTAAAATAAAACACAAATCCTCTTATATAAAAAAGATCAAGCCTAATCTTCATCAGATGAATAGAGTATTATAATCAGATCTAGATACTCTCTCATTAAATTAGTGTTGATGATATTATTAATGAAATATTTGTTGAAAACCATATGTATGGAGAAGCCACTATCCATATAACTATTTTGTTGTTTTTGGTTCTTTCCTTATTTTCCTAAAAACCAAAATATTAGTTTTTCAAAACCCAAACCTTCTTGGGTCAGGTATAATTATAAAATAAAATTATTGGTAACCATATTTTTCAATTATTAATATGTTGATAAACATTAATTTCTTTTGAAAAGTAAGATTTATGAAAACCTAAAGATTTAAAATTATTTAGAGAACATTTATTTTTCTAATGTCCACCACATTGAAATTTTGTATAAAATAGTGCACCTTTTAGAACAAAATAGTTATTACTAAAAAAGGTTTATTTTTAGTAAAACCCATTCTAAAAATATCACTATGAGGTCTAATTTTATTGTAAACATTATCAATTTTTTCCTTCCCAGAAGTAAAATTATACAAAAGTTTCTTCAAACTAAAAATTTATGACTTTAGTTTGACAACTAAGTTCTTATCCTCAGTAGTAGTTGTTTTTTGAATTAAGATTTACAAAATCACATTTACATTGTTTTTCATAGAAATAGGATTTTAAAGATATTTAGAAATATTATATTTTTCCAAATTTATTTTATCAAGATACTTTGAAAGATATGATATTTATTTAGATAAAGTATAAATTCTTCAATCTACCTTAACAAGTTTTATTTTTTAATTATAAAGTTTTTTACAAACTATATAATTTTCATTTTTAAAAAGTTTATTAAACATAGATACTTTTTCATAACTAGGTTATGTATTATCCTCATCAGTTGAGGAATATTCTTCATCTATAGATGAAGAGTTATTCTTATAATTACTGTTAGGATAATTTTAATTTATGTTAAGGTTGGTAAAGGATTTAGAAGTTTTTACCTTTTTCATGAGATAATGATTTACCTTAGGTATTTCAGTAAATAAACAAATATTCCACTGTCCAGAATTTTCATTGTCCAATGAATTCTTTGATGAACTATCTTTTCCACATAGATTCCAAGTTTCAGAAGATTTCAAACTTTTCTTGTCCTTATACTAGTAATACTTATTATCATTTATATATGAATTACTCTCTTTATTATCCTTTCTTTTGAGTTTAGGAAAATCAAGTCTTATGTTTCCTGCCTTTTTACATTACTAAAAAATAGCTTTAGATTATTATTTCATTTCATTATTATCCTTATGAATTTTCTTGTATCTATAATGAAAATATTTATTTCCCGTGATTTTATTCATTATTCTAGAAATATTTTCTAACTCAATTCCAGTAAGACCTGAATAACTTGAATCTGATTCAACAATCACACACAAAAGTATCAGGTATGGTTGAAACTAATAAAGTTGTAGATATTAAGAAAGATTCAATGAAAGAAAAACCTAAATAAATAAATAAGATAAATACTATTAAAAGTCATTCACATTATCCTTATAAATTATTAGAGTCATTAGACTCTATATAAAAAATACTCAGAAACGATTTGATTATATTTTAAAAATTTTGAAACCATTAAGTGATTTGATTCCATATCTTCCAGACATTGAGGGAAGATGTAAAATGATTCAGAATAGCCTAAATGAAAAATCAAAATCACTAAAAGTTTGGTAGAATCAGTTGTTTATATTGAAGATGACTTGAAATAATTTAAAGAAAATACCAAGAAAAAAAAGAGATCTTACAATCAGATGGTAAAATGGTCAAACCAATTTTACAATGATCTCAAAGACCATAATGACCAGTTTATAGAAGTGTATAAAATTTCTCTTGAAATAAATGAATCCTTTGACAATTTATCAATAGATGTCTCAGATAGAGTCAAATTTATATAATAATTCAATGACATGACTGATGATCATAATGAATAAGTCAATGTTTTGAAAGAAAAATTTCATAAATTTGAGTTAAAAAATAGAATACTCCAAACATGTGAAGATGAGTTGTTCTTGGGGTTCCACTCTTGGGTAGATTTATCATTTTCCTAAGATCCAGTCATCTTTCCAGGTCACCCAATTTTTGATCGGGTGGGTGAAATGAGACACAACCCACCCATGTTGATGGATTTTCGTGTCGAACCATCACTGATCAGGTTTTCACCCTCTAGGATTCTCTACCATCTCAGCTGGAAATGACTCCATCCTAGATGGGTCTCTCCCTGGAGTGATCCCTTCGTGGGTTGGGGGGTTTCTTGGTGTGGATGGTTAAAAAAAGATACACCTAGAGATTCCCTTTTAAGGGAAAAAATAAGATACTAAAAAGATTATTGAAGAAGTTATGAGGATAAAGTCCGAAGTTCAGAAGCAAGAAGTCAAGAAAGACAATATTGTAAAGCTCGAGTCATCGATCAGAGAATGCCAAAAGGATCACAATGATGTTAATAAAATTAGAGTTATTGTGAAACCTTTTTAAGGAAATAATTAACATTTGAATTTTAACTCTTGATGTAATTTTTTAAACATTTTTAATGAATGATTAAATATGAATATTTTTTTCATCCAAATACATTTTTGTATGAATGTATTCCAATTTATTTTGGATGTATATTATTTATTTTATTTATTGGATTAATATTTATTTCACATAAAATTGTTTCATATATTATTACTTTTCTAACATTTCAGGTGAATATATTCCTTCTGTATTCATTTTGAAAATCACAAAGGAAGAGAAATTTTAAGAAGATACGTTTAAGGGGAGAGTTGAAAAAGGGGGAAAATTCAAATTATTTCTCTAATAAAGAGTTATTATTTTAAATGGGAGAATCCAAAGTATCTATCTTTACATTTAATTATTCATAAAGAAGTTATAAACTCAGGGGGAGTTAAAATAATAAAGGTCTATAAGGGTTGTAAATATTTCAAAGATATTAATTTTCATTTAAAGTAATATGTTTTGTGATTTCCAAAAAGGGGGATATTGTTGAGTCAGAATTTTTGCTTTTTACTTTTCCTTTACTTAGTTTTGGAAAAAAAAAATCTTTCTTAATACTATTTTTACCAACTTTACATTTTTTAAGTGATTTAGTATGTGTTTGTAAAAAACATTACTTTATACCGAACATAGAAATTGTTCTAATGTATAATGAATATAAAATTTCATTGTTAAATCCAATCCTTCAAAATGAAGGTTCATCCAAATCACCAAATTGAATTTTGTTCAGACTAGTGGTTTGAATTATGTCTTATTTATCTAACTGACAATAGTCCTGATCATCAGAATGACATTGGTACCGATACATCAAATTATTTTTTTTTCAGTTTATTAGATTGAATATCAATAGTAACGTCCATAAAACTATGAAAAGATTATAATTGGAGTGATTATAATTATATCTACCAAAATAAATACATAATAACATCGTAATGGTGCTAAATTAAACAACATCATATAGTCGAAGAACAACTCATTCGTATCTATCAAGATCAAGAAACAGGTTTTCAAAGTGCAAGATGTCTAAGGCCATTGCAACTAAGTTAAAAATATCACCATTGGGATATTTCTTATAACTTTGAGGTCATTTAAATACTTGGTAGTTGATGCAATTTTTAACTCAAGTCATCTAAATATTTCTCTATGTGAACATCTCATTTCCAGTCTTTTTAATTCTTTAGAGAGTTGAAGTTATAAGGAATCCTTATAAGGATTGTACATTACTTAGATCGTTTTTCTTTTTTATAAATTATACGATCATGGTACTAATAGAGAGATTTCGGGGATATGAAGATGGTGAATCTAATACCTTAGATCAATGGATTTTGAGGCTAGGAAGATAAAGACTCCAATCATCATATTGAGGGACTTCAGTGCTAGAAAGATAGAGAATATGATCATCATATTAAGGGATTTCTTGTTCAAGAAAGATAGAGATGAATATGATCATCATATCGAGGGATTCCAGGATATTTTAAGATAGAGCTATACTGATTAACATATTGAGGGATTTCTTGGTAAGGAAAGATTAGTCTTTATAGTAGGTGCTAAATTTATGGATATCTTTATTTAGTATTGTTGACTACCTTAACTCTTAAGGTTAAAGAGTAAATTATTTTATAATATTGCAAATCATTATTACTATTATAAGATTTTATATTTATTGTTTATAAAAGAATTATTTTCTATTGTGAAATTTTATTTGAAAGTTGTATGTGATTAATATTTCTGATATTAGTTTTTTTGGACTGACCGTGATGCTGATAAACAAATATAATTTAATCAAAAAATATCTGGATCCTATTATAATACTCTAATCATTCGACAATATCCGAGTCTGACCAATTTTACATAATAGTATTTGTGTTTTATTTTAGTTTAATTTTTATACTATAATTAAACACGCCTATTGTAGCCATCATAAACTCTATGATCCAAAAAGGGTTTAGAAGCCTCATGGGAAAGTGATCTCAAAGATAAATGCATTGAGGTGAGATTCAAAAGTTAGATTAATTTTCAAGAAATTCCTAATGTTTTGAACAAGAAATAAAGTCATTTTTTGCTTTTATTTTAGCTAAGTTTCCTGGTATAAATTTTTTCACTCATTTAAATGGGTTTTAAAAATAGAAAAGATAATCATTTGAACTCAAAAGTTATAAAAACACACAAAAAAATAAAAATAAACACACAAAAATTTGAAAAAAAATGATTTTTTTTGAAAAATAGAAAAAAATGAAAATATTTAGAAAACAGGAAAAAATTTAAAATCCTAAACTACAAAGGTTCCATCTTTCACACTTAAATTATGAAATGTTCTCAAAGAATTTAAGTTAATTTAACATGTAATAATATATTTTAATTTAATCATAATAATCAATTAAAGGGGGGATCTCTGGCTCAGTGGTAAGTTCTATGGTGCTTTATAGTTTCAAATACCAATGGCGTACTGGTTATGGTGAGTAGAGTAGAGATGATCATAAATCAAGGATGCTCAATTGGATGTGTGGAAGTGTGGATCTAGCTTTGGCAATTGCGGTGTGGTCAAATCTGAGTGCACGAGGATGGAATTTGGCTTCAACTGTGCGGTGTGGTAGATTCAAGTGAAGATATAGCTATGGAAATATTGTGGTCTCATGTCGCGATGGTGAAACTGAGATGATGGAGAAGGCATACGTTGTCTCTAAAAGACTGCATGGAAGGTGTTTCTAGCATCACGATGGTGCAAGGTGGATGCGTAGAGAATTGTGGATCAGTGATGGCATGAATCAGACCTGATGGTGGTAGGGTTGGAAATGTTAGCAACTCTTGCTGGAGTCATGGTGGTGTGGTGGGTGGGGTCTTCGATCAAAAGATAGTCAGGCTGGTGGAGGCAGAATGGTTGGACTGATATTTTTCATTCTAGAAAGGTTGGACTTGTTGGGCTTGGTTTTGTAATGGGTTTTTTCCCACTCGGACTTCCAGCCACTCTTTTGTTAATGACAATATGCCTATGGGCCTATAAGATTAGTTTTTTTGGTCCACCCTTACCTATTTTAAAAGGGTTCATGTTTTTTTCTTAATAAAGGGGATTTACCCCAATATTTTTGATAATAAAAAATTAGGTGTCAAGGAGAGGTACAACCTGATGGATTTTATTGATAAATAGGTTGAAGGAGTGTGATATCCTCCATTATCTTTGATTCCATGTTCCCATGTAATTTAATCATACTATATCCATTAACAATGAATGGATCCTGCTCTCCATCCTTTATAATCTACAAAACACTGAAATGATATACATGAGAAACTATAATTGGACTTTCCCATCTGGAACAAAGTTTACCTAGCATCAGCTTGATTCTTGAGTTGAATAACAACACTATGTCTCTAGGATAGAATTATTTTAGTTGGATCATCTTGTCATGAGGAACTCTTCTTCAATATTTTTAAATCCTAGAATTTTTAAAATATTCCCTTCTTATTTCCTCCAGCTCCTGAAGCTACAATCTTCTCTCTTTTTCATATGCTTTCAGATCCAAATTCATATCTCTCGTATCCCAATACAACTTATGTTCCAATTCCATATGTAGGTGACAACTTTTCCCAAAAATCAACCTATATGGACTCTTTCCTATTGGGGTTTTTTAGGCTATCCTATAATCCCAGAATGTGTCTTCCAACCTTTGGATCCAATCCTTCCTTTTCAGTTTAATAGCCTTTACCAAAATTCCTTTTATTTACCTATTGGAAACTTTAACTTGACCATTAGTCTTGGATGATAGGGATTTGATGTTTTATGATGCACCCCATACTTTTTCAGAAAATCCTCCACTATCCTACTACAAAAGTGAGTCCCTTGATCATTGATAATGGCTCTAGTGAATCCAAACCAACAAAATATGTTAGCCCTGATAAAATCACAAAACATCTTTAGCATCTTTATATATGGTGGATTTTTATTCCACACATTTTGAAACAGAATCAGCTGGAAGAAAGATATATTAATTTCAAAATGAAATTGTTAAAGGACCCATAAAATCTATCCTTTAGACTTTAAAAATCTCACAAAAATTAAGTGGATTTTGGGGCCATTTCTTGTCTCTTTTAAATATTTCTAGAAAACTAACATTTTTCACACATTTTTCAAAATTCATGAGAATCTTTAAAAAGGGTGGTATAATAAATTCCAAATTTTAAAACCTTACTTATTGTCATTTGTGGTCCAAAGTGGCCTCCAAAAGTTAAAATTGTGTAAAAACTCAATGACATATTCAATTTCAGTTTCAGTAAAACATATTCTTATCACTTGATCATTAAAAATCTTTCAAAGAAATGGAGCTTTCCAAATTTAATATCTGGAATCAGATTTCAGATTATGAATTTATTGGGAATTTAATTGAGACAAGACCTGATATTTTACCAGATAATTGACCATGCCAGCATACCAAGGCTCTTCTCATTCAATCAAGTACAACTACACACTGGGAATGTGATCATTCAACAGTTCATTGTTTGTAATTTTAGATTCAAAAATGTTGGATGGCCTACTTAATTGATTATCCACATGGTTATAAACTCCCTTACTTATCTATTAATTCTATGTTTAAATCATGCATTAGTAGAATACATATATCTAGTATCAGTTTAGCTTTAACCATCTTCATCAAAAATGCCCTTTCATTTCAAAAACAAACATCAAATGGATTTTATTAAAACTCAACCCTTTAAAAATAATTCATTTTATATCAAACCATAAATCATTTCATACCATATTTTCTCAATAAATCATCATAAAATACTTTCATTAAATCTTTTATTCATTTCAAATCCATTTAATAGAAATCATCACTTTATTTGAAAATTCATAATCAAATAGGTTCAACACACCCATGCCATTTTGAAAACATCGATCATGAATTTCAATTCAAGAATAAAAAACCATTTAGAAATCCATTTAAAATTATGAAAGCAACAATGATTTCCATTTATTGGAATTGTGTTGTGGAACCACCTAATTAAATCCAGTAATCATCAAACACTCAACACGATATCCCCAATAGAGAGTCAAAAGGCAAGAAACAACCAAGAAATAATCTCAAAACCACAAATCACCAAATCATGATTTGGATCCATTGAAGACATAAGGATCCATCTATCTCAAAGAATGAGAGTGGTGAGAAAATGAGGATTCATAATAAAAATGAGATTACACATACCAGAAAAGATCCAATGATTCAAATAACACATTGATATGTAATAAATCAAGATTAGAAGGGACAAATTTTCCTCTAGAGTGTCTCCAAAGAATTTTGGGTTATATGATATTTAAGGGAGAATATTTTAGAAATAAAATAAATATTAAAAGGATGAAAATTTTGATTCTACCTTGGGTTTCCTCACCCGGACCAAGATCATTAGCTTGACACTGGCTCATACCAACTAGTCGGTTGTGCCAAGCAGAAAGCCTATAGGCCTGTAAACCCCATCAGTAGGACAATGGAATTATTGTTGGAATCCTCTACTATTTGACTTTCACCATCAAGCCAATGGCCCTCACTGACTATCCATTGGACCTACTATATCCTTCTTAGATACAATCAAAACTCCAACCTTAAGCCATCCTCCCAGGAAACCTATCAAACTCTCTAATAAGAAACATGACTCACCCACAACCCCTTAAAAGGATCAAATAAGTAGGAAAAAATTTAGAATCAATGATAAAAACTAGATACCAACATGAAAAAATAAGAAGGGAAATAAACCAAGGATTGTACATGAAATTGGTGTCAGGATGTTAAAAAATGTGTGTTAATGATGAAAATACACTTTTTTTCTCCAGTGTCTAAATTTTATGAATGAATAGTTAATCTTTCCCATTTTTCAGATATATCAAACTAGTGATATTCATCAGGTCAATAGAGCTGGTTTTAGAATTTTTTTAGTATTTTATAATATTAGGCACCAAGATTGTTAGTGACAAATATCTTAGAAATTTTAAAAGCACAAACATGACTTGTTTTGTGAGGAGCCTTATGTATTTTGATTGTGTGCATTATACTATATAGACCTTGTTATTTGGAGATTTATGTTTATGGTGAGATCAAATATGAGACACTATAATGTGTTAGAATTATTAATATGAGGCGTGAATTACTAGAATTGAATCAGTTTTTTTCATAGTATTATATGTGGCTTTGAGAATAAAATAGTTTACTATTTGATGTTTGACCTAGTTTTCCCTTGGGTGGGTTTGGTTGGTGTAGGGTCTTGAATTTTCCACCATGGGAAGAAAATACCCCGATGAACGCTTTGTAGAAGAAAGAAAGTGTAAGTTCTGGGCGTAGCTAAAATGCGTTGGAGGGTATACCCAACTTTAATTTTAGTGTTAACAACGATCAATCTAAGATCTATCACGATAATAAAACACCACATCTTCATAATAGAATAAAGAACGAAAAAGAAAGAGGGGAGTCCTGAAACCATAGATAGGATTGTCTGTACATTATAATTAATTTAATTAATTGACAAGAATTACGTTGATGGAATTCTTTCTTCGTTGATGTTTCCAGTCACGATATGATGTGATCTGTCGTTGTATCTTAGAATCCAAGTGTAGTATTCCCCTAGAGGTGATCCACATATGCTTGAGGTATCTATGGATATTGCAGAAGGGATCTTCAGGTGCTAGAGATGAAGATCCTTCATTTGCGATGTCCACCATCGATCGCCATGATTTTGTGGAGGTGGATCTCTCTCTCATAGCTTGATAGCATTCTTGGAAGAAAACAATTATCTCTTGTCTTGAAAGATTTCTCTAGATATATTATGCACAACCAAAAAATGTCTAGGATAATGAGAATTATATAATTGGGATTTTAATTACGTTGAATAAAAAAATTAATTAATTACTCGAAATCACTTATTCATTTAATTTAATTATTAGTAATACCCAATGTCTAATAAAAAAGGTTGACTATTATTATTACTACTTGACATGATCCCAGCGTATTACACCTAATATTATTTAATTAAATAACTAATATTATTTCTCATAAATTCCTAGAAAAAAATACAGGGTGTGTATATTTAATATACACAACATGTACTTTTGTTTTTCCATTTTTCTTTATTTTCTCCACCACATTTATTAGAACTTGAATAATGGATATTAATTTCTCAAATAAATATCACTACATTAATCGCTAATAAATATATAATTTCACCCAAAATATATTCTCTCGAATAACTAGTGTTGAAATAAATGCAATTAGGCATCCTTGAAAAATTATTAATCCATAATCAGAAATAATCTTTATTCAACTTATTAAATTAATATTTAACTAAGATACTTGGACACACTTAGTGTATGACCCTCTAGGCCTCTTTCTTAGTGGTATTAGGAAGATCTTTTCTAAAGACCAAGGTTATCATTTATAAACACGCCAACAAACCCATAGAGAAAGAAGTTAACACCACAATGACGTGTCCCCTCCTACAAATGCTTACAGTGTAATATCATCCCTTTGTCTCGATATCTCGAATCAAGCGGGTTGCATGCTTGTGACAACAACCCATGTTCTCGATTATTCTTTCTTTAACTTTTTGGAATTGTACTTTCCCGTTCCTCAACATGGCCATGGATTTATTTAGGATATATTAATTCCATCAAAGGGCCTGAGATATCAACTTTTGTTATGGAATAGAAGGGACAAATCCTTTCTCGCATTATCTATTAATGCAATATTACTTGTGATGCATGCAACATATCCTAGATCACTACAAACAGTGTGTCATCATAGTTTTTTTCAATACATCTGAGTTTGTGATTTATAGTACCCATTAATAATAATACTAAATTCTAAGGACCAATACACACATCCGCAGATAGGAACATCCAATGAAACTATGAAATATGGATTTTCTACTGGTGGGACTCGTTCTCATAATATCCTCCTAAATATTACCAAGGGAAAACACCATTAGAAGGTTCCTCAAAGTTTAATGAGTTCTCACCCCTAATGGACTATATTATTTGTGTCCCTAAAATAACATCATCCGGCCATAGAACATATATTCAAGAATAGTGTAATGGCACTTCCGAGTTCTCATCATAGCAGGGATTTGCTATGAACCTTTAATGCAATAGGTATCCTTAGGACATTATCACATGCATTGTCACATAGAAGAAAAATCAAGATGTGATAAGGTATTTATTAATGAATAAATTACAATGTAGTTGGTTTTAGGCCACCAACTCCAACAAAATCCCACTTGGACAAGAGCCAACTTCTAAAAACCTTTAACACGCCATCTCTCACATGATATTCAAGCTTCTGCTGAGATAGGCCTTTAGTCATGGGGTCTACCACTTTCTCTTCCATGGACACTCTGCTCACTACAACTACACCCCTTTTATAGAAATCACTCAAGAGGTGATACTTCCAGAGTATGTGCTTTGTCTATTGATGTGACCTTGGTTATTTCCCAATAGCCACCACTGTATTATTATCATAATACAATGTGATAAGATCTTTAATGATAGGCACCACATCAAGCTCCTATTCAATGTTTTGAATCCAGGATGCTTCCTTGGATGCATCATAAGCCGCTATATATTTGGACTCCACTGTAGAATTGGCGACAACTGGTTGCTTTGAACTCTTCTGGCTCACAACTCTTCCATTGAGACAAAAACATATCTATATAGAGATTTCAGATCATTCTGATCTGTCTAAAAACTAGAATCAGTGTACCCTGTGATGAAAAGCTTCTCGTCTCCTCCATACACCAGGAACATATCTTATTTCTTCTCAAATACTTATGGATAGTCTTAATAGTAGTCCTATGTTGTTCTCATAGATCTGCTTGATATCTGCATACCATTCTTAGTGCATTGTCATCATCAAGCCCGGTATATAACATGGAATACCTGATGGATCCTATAGCCAAATCATGTGGGATCTTACTCATTATATCTTTCTCTTGTTGTGTCCGAGGACACATTTTCTTAGAAAGATGTAGGTCATGTGACACTGGAACCAATACCCTCTTTGATTGTTCCATATTAAATATCTTTAGTATCTAGTCAATGTATGTACCCTGGCTTAGTCCAAGAACCCTTTTGGATCTATCACAAATGATCTGGATCACTAAAATGTAGGCTGCTTCTCCCAATTCCTTCATTTAGAAACACTTTTTTAACCATTCCTTAATAGACTATAAGACTAGTACATCGTTTCTAATAAGAAATATGTCATCAACATATACTACTAGGATAATGACCTCATTCCCATTAAACCGCTTATAAACACATGGATCACATTCATTATTAATGAAACCAAATTCATTTATGGCTTTATCAAATCCAATGTTCCATGACCTGGATGCTTTCATTAATCCATAAATGGATTTTTGCAACTTGAAAACCTGTTTGGCTTCACCTGGTGTCACAAACCCTTATAGTTTTGTCATATATACATCTTCATGAATGATCCCATTAATTAATACTATTTTGACATCCATTTTCCAAATCTCATAGTCAGGGTAATCTATTATGGCAAATATGATTCTTATGGATTTAAATATGGAAACTGGTGAGAAGGGTTTATCATAGTAAATTCCTTGATGCTGTCTGAATCCTTTGGACACTAGCCTTGATTTATAGGTCCTAACTTGACCTTCCATGTAAAATTTTCTATTGAATACCCATTTACGTCCAAAAGGATTTACATTAAATGGCTCATCGACCAGAACCCAGACTTGGTTATGATACATGGAATCCATCTCAGAATTCATAGCCTCTAGACATCTTGAAGCTTCTGAGATTTCTTCTACTTCTTTGTAGGAGAGAGTTTCATCATTGTCCAAAAATAATGATTCACCATCCTCGGTGACTAGGAAACCAAATCGATCTGGTTCCCTTACTTCTCTTGAGCTCCTATGTAGTACTTGTGTTTTTGGAACCTCTTCCACAGGGACCTGTGGAACTTTTTCCTATACCAGCTCTTGTATATCTTGAGCATAAACTTCGTCTAAGTCAATCTTTCTCCTATTATCCTTTTAAAGGACGTGCTCCCTCTCAAGAAATATGGATTGTCTGGAGACATTCACTTTCTTGTCCGAAGGGTTATATAAGTAATATAGTTTCATTTCCTTGGGATATCCTATAAAGACACACTTCATGCCCTGAGGTTATAGTTTGTTTCCTAATAAGGCCTTAACAATTTCCTCATATCCCCATACACGTGTGTGCAAAAAAAAACATTCCATTACATAACTCAGAGGGAATTCAATTTGCTGCCTTAGTTGGTACTCAATTTAATGTGTATTTTGTAGTTTGTAATTCATATACCCAAAAATTATAATGGAAGATCTTTATGACTCATCATTGACCTCACCATGTCTAACATGGTGCAGTTCCTCCTTTCACTAACACCATTCCACTGTGGTGTATAAAGATGAGTGAGCTGAGATAGAATTCCATACTCTCGTAGAAGATCGATGAACTCTTGGTTTAGATATTCTCCACCTCGATCCGATCAAAGATTCTCTATCTTCTTTCCAAGATGATTCTCTACTTCATTTTTGAATTTCTTAAATTTCTCTATGTCTTCTAACTTATACATAATTAAGTAGATATAACCATATCTACTCAAATCAACAGTAATAGTAATGAAGTAAGAATATCCACCTCTAGATTCTACCTGAAATGGTCCACACACATTCGTGTACACTAATCCTAGAAGCTCTATAGCCCTTTCACCTTTTCCATCGAAAGGTGACTTGGTCATTTTACCTTGTAAACAATCCTAACATATATCAACTGGTTTTAGCTTAGTAGAGTCCGAATAAACATCTTGGTAGAGCTTTGTCAAGCACTTCTTGTTTACATGATCAAGATGGTGATGCCACAACTGGGTGGTGTATGATTCATGTGAGTTTGTTTCGTTGTCAATTTCCAAAACTTTTTTTTCATAATTTAGTAAATACAAACCATGATTTAAATAAACCATACCATAACATGTGTTGTTGTTATAAGATAAGCAACCCTTATTTCCAAACATGAAAATAAATCCATCCATATCCAAACATGATACAAAAATTATGTTTTTGGTAACATTTGGAACATAATAACAATTATGTAAAACCCAAATCATCCCAGTTGGCAATGAGAGGTGGTAATCTCCAATGGATAATGCAGCCATCCTTGCACCATTGGAAGCTTGAAGATCCACCTCTCCTCTGGAAACCTTTTTAAATCTACTTGGTCCCAACATTTGAATATAGATGTGAGCCCCACAAGTTGTATCTAATACCCAATGTGTAGAAATTGAAAGATTACAATCGATAGTAAATGCACCTTTAGCATCCCCATGGTTCTAAGTGAAGTTCCCCTTCCAGTGGCCTTGTTTGCCACATGAAAAAAATTCCACCTCATGTTCTTTCCCTGTCTCTAGATCTTCCCATTCTTGGAGGGATGGTGATCAGGGGCTTCAGACTGCTTATAAGTCCTTGTCCCCTTTTCCTTGTCCTTCTTTTTATTATTCACCATAAGGAATACGAGTTTTCCACACCCCATATCATTATCTACCTGGAGAATTAAGGTAAGAAGTTTCGATAGTTTCTTCTCATTTTTTCTCATGTTATTGTTGACAATAAAGCTAGAGAAGGTCTTGGGAAATGATGATAGGATGAGATCTGTATGCAACTCATTCAGGAACTTAATCCCTAAGATTTATAGGCGTTCAATGTAGCCAATAATCTTGACTACATGAGGCCCAACTGGCAAAGACTCTCCAAACATAGTTTTAAACGAAGTGTTGAAGATATCATATCTCTCCTATCTCGCCTTCTCTTGGTAGAGATCCTTAAGATGAGACATCGTGCTATATGAATCCATGTTTTCATGTCACTTCAAGAGATCATTAGACATGGCCAATAGCATGAAACATTGGAAATATGTGGAATCATCGATATGTTTCACATAGAGAGATAGTTCCTCATCACTGGCCTCTTTCCCAGGCGAAACTGGAATAGGGTCTTCTAGCACATACAATTTCCTCTCGTGGCGAAGGATGACGCATAAACGCCTCTACCACTCTTGGAAATTGGTGCTGGTGAGAAGGTTTTCCTTATCGAGTATGGTTCACAATGATATGTTTGAAGTCATTTTTCTTTCCATTTCTAAAAATTAAAATGAGAAAAGGTTTAGTAATTTATTATGATAAAACCAAGACAAATAAATAAATTAATACTTATTAGTCTTCCACTATTTTATCGAAATCAAATATCCCTCACCATTGACTTCAGAATATTCTATTGCCTAAATATTCTAGTGGAAAGGATCCATATTTCCCTTCACATTACCCCAACTAGGGTTGGTCCTAAAACATTAAGGGTTTTAGGTAGGCATTCCAAATCCCAATTGCATTAACCCGTAGCTCCTTGATCCGTTGATTGGACTCCCCAATCCTGAAATCCATTTATTTTAGATTTCCTCAACCTTTTCCTCTTGGTCACACCAAGTCCTGCTATGGTAGTCATCCCTTGATGCAAACCAAGTAAATTCATCCCAAAACATTGAATTATAATTCCCTGATAATTGAAAGCCCCCAAACTCAGGTTGGTAAAGCACTTTGAACTATGGTTTGACTCTAACCATGATTATGGAAGGCTATACTAACTTAATATTTCATTGAGGGATGCTATCCTTATACATAAATTTCCATTTTATTATCTTTGATTACATGCTTGTTAATATTAAGTGGGATATACTTAAGTGATTAACCATGTCTAAGATAATATTTTATGCATAATACGGTCTTATTTTAGTTCTATCTTGCATATTTGTTTAATTCATTAATTGTGTGATCGTGACAAAACAACCATAATATATAAACCATGAAGCTGACATAAATAAAATAAATGGTGTCATCATGAGATTGTTCTATTGGTTAGTTTATCTAGTAGTTGATAAACTAACCCAAGACCTATGGGGGAAACACATTGAAACTTTTGGGTTTCTGTTTATAGCTTTCCACCTATCCACATTTGTATCTCCTTGGATTGGTTTCACCTTGGCTCCTAACTTGCGCTACCTTCACTAGCATGGGATATCTATCCATTACATATTCTTTTATCTCACATGTAGGTGAGGGGTAAAATTGGGTTTTACATAAAAGAAACCTTGGGCACACATTCCCTACATATTAATGAGGAGAAGGCTCACATGCCAACAAATTTAATTTAAATAAATAAATTTAAAAAACCATTCACATACAATGGTCTTTGTCTAGCTCATGATCATCCATGCATGCAACAATATTTAACCATAAATAAAACTACCATTCAATTATTTAATCATTATTGTTTATGATAAATCATGATTGAATAAATTCATTATCTTTAATTAATCAATCCTTCTACCTTAAACCCTTTTTGTGAATTTCCTTGAGATTCTCACCCATCATAATTTTAAACAAATAAATTCATTTAAAATTATCTTTGTACGTAACTTGTACCTTGGAGGAAACCTGGTGAATTGTCGTTCATAACTACCCAATGAGTAGAAATGAACATTACACAGATGTTAAATTAAACAAATATATATAAAACACCTATCATGTGTTGTGCCTAGCTTTACGCCTGCACAATGGTACACGTCTCAAGGGTTTGTATAATATAATAATAAATTTTAATAAATCTGCATAATTTGGATGAGTACATGATGTATAGTTCTGACTACACAGCGTGTACCTTTGTTCACCATCCATCTGAAGTACACGCTCTAGGACATTATGTGTAAATGTACTACAGAATTATGTGGAGTACACGACGTGTTTAGTGGGACCCACGCCGTGTAGTATCTGCATTACACAATTTTCTGCCGGGCGAGTCATGTAAGGGGTATACAGTCCAACCCTATCAAGAAGGGACTAAACACCATATTTAATGAGCCACAAGGCCTGTAATTTAGAAACCATATGCCACCTGTTCCTGGTCAACACACAGAGTCATTTAAGACTTAGAAATACTCCAACAAACGGCCTGATTTGGCGAACCGATCTGATGCATTGAATCTTGACTACACAGCATTTACTTCCGAACAAACGCTTTGTATTCTGGTGTTGTTTATCCAGGAACGTTTGGAACCTAGGGATGAGATCCTTTATTTTAATTCAATAAAAACATAAAGAAAATTTTGTTTTTTTAGGTGAATGAGAAACGAGAGAGGAGGAACAAATCTTGAGATTCGGATTTATAGAATGATTAACTTGAATTGGAACAACTAAATTATTAAAAGTGTAAATCAAAACAAAAAACTAAATAATTATAATCAACTATATGGCCACTCTGATTCCACTTGTAGGTTCCGGGCATAGCAGAAGCATGTTGGTGGGTGTACCCAACTTTAATTTTAGCGTTAACAATGATCAATCTGTGATCTATCACGATAATAAAAATCTGTATTTTCATAATAGAACGAAGAATGAAAAATAAACAGGGGAGTCCTAGAACCATTTATAGGACAATCATATGTTGGTTATAATTATTTTAATTAATTGACAAGAATTACCTTGATAGAATTCTTTCTTCATTGATGTTTCTGGTCACGATTCGATGTGATCTGCCATTTCATTGTAGAATCTAGGTGAAGGATTCCTCTAGTAGGGATCCACACATGCTCCACATATCTTTGGACATTTCCGAAGGGATCTCTGGGTGCTAGTGTGTAAGTGCCTCCCCTTGCGATGTCCACCTTTGATCGCCTTGATCCTGTGGAGGAGGATCTCTCTCGTATTTTGAGAGCATTCATAGAAGAAAAGAATTCTCTCTTATCTTGAGAGAATTCTTAAGATATATTGTGAACAACCAAAAAAAATCTAGGCTAATGAGAATTATATAATTTGGATTTTAATTACATAGAATAATAAAATGAATTAATTACCTGAAGGCATTTATTCATTTTATTTAATTCTTAGTAATAACCCATGTCTAATAATAATAGTTGACTATTATTATTACTTGACATGCACCAAGAAAATTACACCTAATATTATTAAATTAAATAAATAATATTATTTCTCATAAATTCCTAGAAAAAATACACGGCATGTATATTTAATATGCACATCGTGTACTTTTGTTTTTCAATTTTTCTTTATTTCCTCCACCACATTTATTAGACGTTGAATAATGGCTATTTATTTCTCAAATAAATATCACAACATTACTCGCTAATGAATACATTATTTTTCCCACAATATATTATATCGAATAACTAGTGTCGAAATAAATGTGATCAGGCATCCTTGAATAATTATTAAACCACATTTAGGAATAATCTTTATTCAACTTGTTAAATTAATATTTAACTGAGATACATGGACACACTTAGTGTGTGATCCTCTAGGCCTCTTTCTTAGTGGCATAAGGCAGAGCCTGCTTAATGTCCATGGTTAGTGCCTAGCAACATGCCAAGGTACCCATATAAAAATAAATTACCAACGCAACGATGTGTCACCTCCTACAAATGCTTACCTTGTAATATAATCCCTTTGTCTCAATATCTTGAATCAAGCGGGTTTCATGCTAGTGTCATCATTCCATGTTCTCGATTATTATTTATTTGACTTTCTAGAATTGAACCTTCCCATTCCAAACCATGGACATTGATTTATTTAGGATATATCAATACATTCAAAGGACCTAAGATATTAACTTCCATTATGGAAAAGAAGGAAAAAAATACTTTCTCACATTATCTATTAATACAATATTACTTCTGACGCACCCAACATATCCAACCTCACTGTGAATAGTGTTTCGTCATAGTTTTCATCAATAAATCTAAGTGCACGAGTTGTAATATCCATGAATAATAATATTAAAGTCTAGGGACTAATACACATGTCTGTAGATAAGAACATCTAATGACACTATGAAATGTTTATTTCTTACTGGCGGGTCTCGTTCTCGTAATATCCTCTGGGATATTACCTAGGGCTCACACCATGATAAGGTGTATTAATGTTTTAAGAGCTCTCACCCTTAATGTCCTGTATTATTTGTGTCCCTAAAATAACATCATCCATCCATAGAATATATATTCAAGAACAGTGTTATGGGACTTCTGTGTTCTCATCATAGCAGGGATCTGCTATGACCCTTTAATGCAACAGCTATCCTTAGGACATTATCACATGAATTTTCACACATAAGAACAATCAAGATGTGAGAAGGTATTTATTAATGAATAAAGTAAAAAGTAGTTTTTTCTAGGACACCAACTCCATCAGAAAGTACTTATACAAGTCTAGCAAGGTGAATGGACTCGAATTGAGTTGAAATTCATTGGAGTAACATGAAGGAATTTGAGATTTCAAGGTTTTCTAAGTGACCCATATATCATCACTAGAAAGGGTACATGGAGTAGCAGGACCACGAACCAAAAGGTACGTGAAACGATCCGAAAACTGCCGTCCCACAGAGCGATGGACAGCGAGCAAGGCAAACCACGAACCGCATAGCCGACAAATTCATATGCATGACGACCATCCGCATACCGTTCCATGATCCTATCAATTCACAGAGAAGGTGAACAGGTAGGGCTCTACAAACCATTATCGCAAATAGAAACCTCTACAAACTCCAGCTGACTGAGTCTTCCACGGGTCAAGATATTTTTTTAATGGGCCTCCGCAAATGGTGTCGTTTTCCTAGTAGATATGATTGCTTTGATGCTCTATAAATAGAGAACAATAGATGTACAAAAGACACACAGAGAGGGAGACAGATAGGGAGAAGTATGGATGATGATATCATAAGGGAGACTTAGATGTTACACTCCATCATCCATCTTGTTTAATCAGTGAAGCACAAACTATGAACCACTCCCTCCATAGGTACAACCAACCACAAAACATAAAATTGGGGAATTGAATAAAAAAATAGAACTGCGAAACTAACTGGTGAACCGAAAACAATGGATTCTCATGGATGAAATCCCAATGAACGATGAGCCCCCCAGACCCCCCTTCAATATGGTGCCCCATGTATCACAACACTATGTGAACTAAACTCGATTCCATGTACTTCATCAGTACGTAGATGGAACACAAAGTAGTGTGATGGCCCACATACCACAATGGTACGCAGTTTCCTATAACAATGACCGCATACCGCAGCAGTACATAGATGACCCCTATTCCCGCATACCACTATAGTATGCGGAGCCTCCCCCATCCAACATAAAAAGTCAATAAGTAGAATGGGGTGTTTTCAGGTTTTGTTCTCGCTCGTTCCAACCTCACCCATCCACTAACATCCAGTCCTCCATGGTCCCTCTGCTAAACAGCCCTCCGATATTAAGCTAAAGCCTCCATCAAATCCATCCGACCCATTTGATTAGACCATTAGGTGCATCAACATTTCCTAATGAGTCTACATACCCATGGTAAGTGGATTCGCAAAGGCCCTCCCAACAAAGGTGCGAGATTCAGGAATGCCTTTGAGGATACATTACCACAATAACCACGAGACCATCCTTGGGATGCCAACATGAACCTCCATGTTCTAAAGAATAAGGGTGATCACTTGCTTTTCCATTCAATGAGGAATAGTGATCAGTAGAAAGGTTTATGTTCGCTCCCCCTTTGACAAGGGAAAAACTCCTCCCCTTCCCAGAATGTGTTCTGAGGTCCTCCCAACGAGGTAAGTCCTGAATCTTTTGAGGCCAGGCCGCATAACCTTTAATTTGTTAATGCCCCGACCCTAGTTACCCAGAGTCGGTGCATTATTACATAACATTGGCATGATCACAAGAAAGATCAAATCTTGAAAGACCGATTGGTTTAGTAGCCTTGGAAACACTAGATATATTCATAAGTTTTACATTACATCACAAAATGAAAGACTACTACAACAACATAATGTCTCCATAATCCACACTCATATCCCCACATAATATCCCTGCAGGTCATTCATAATTTACTTCTTCACTTCCTGGGAAAAATAAAACATAGAAAAGGGGTGAGCTCAAATGCCCAGTAAGGATAACAATATAGCGGAAACTTTCATAAATAAGAATTAACATTTAAGGCAATGTATAACTAAAAAAAAGCCTTTAAAACTTGAACTTTCAACATTGTATGGCATAAATAAAATGAAATAATTCCATTTACTCATTCACATGGATATTCTACTAATCGAATAATCACATGCAAAATCAATAACCACTTTCATAATGTTGGAATGCATAATGCCAGACTATCATAACCACATAGCCAAGGCCTCGTGCTAAGACTACAAATAAGATTTTGCCAAGGCCTTGTGCCAAGACACTAGTTTGTCTCATGAGACCTACCGATGCATCGAGGAGCTATAGCGGGCTCTACCCATCACATATTAAGTCCAATGCATTCCCATATGAAAAGGTTTAAACATAACATAAACATTCGTATTAAAACTAGCATACGAAATGTCAATAATTTCACCATAAACTATGAATGGTATAAAAATAGCACATCCATAGTCAAACATATCACAAAACCTTCAATACAATATAGAAGTTTTGTATCATAATAAATCAACTTCAAATAAGCGTAAAATCCATCAAAGGATATTGACATAGATGAAATCAAAACACTTTTTAGAGAAATATCTCTTTCTATTTTTGAAATCATTTAAGAGCCATATAAAATAAAACATTTTCTTGAAAATATTCTTATAAGCTTGTAAGGAAAGCTTTGAAGATTTTATAACGGCGGAAAATAACTGCACCCACCGTATAAGTTAAAAAAACATTCTTACCTTAATTCTGTCGAAAAGGTTAAAAAGGACCTTGTTTTGAAAACGACGGAAAGATTCCTCTTATAAAAAGTCAAAAAAAGGTATAAATGAATTTAACCCATATTGTTGTAAATAATAAAAATGTTTTGAAATACATTTTGAAGAAACATGGATGTGGATGATAAAGAGATCCCAGTAGATTATTACGTATAAACAACCTCGGATAATGAAGAGATTGTGAAATAAACCTTACCTTGTACTTTTCCTTGGTTGGGGTAGGTTAAACTCCTGTATAATGGTGAAATAATTGTTATTAAATTATACAAGAATCATATACATTAATATGATATCATATATGATCTTTTAATATTGATTTGATAATAATATCTTAGTATTATCGTTGTTTCGGGTGTTAACTTAATTGTCTTTTATATGTTTTGTTACGTAAGACATGTTTGTAAAGGATAGGTTGTATATTATTCATATCCAGAATTATATCAAGTCCTTAAACATAATTTTTAAATCATCAAATGATAATTATACTTTAATGGTTACGATGGAGAATGAATCTCATCACGTTCGTGGAGACGGTAGTCCGTACGTACGCACGAGCGACAATATCATTCTTTTGATATTAAAATAATATATAAATGGATGGTATATCATATATACAGAATAATTAACATGTTATATTTATTATTTACATGAGTTACACATCATTATTATACCCATCCAAATAATAATATATTGAATAACAATTACACCACGACGTGGAGACGGTAAGCCGTACGTACGCACGTATGGTGACATGTTATTCAAAGGGTGGATAGAATACTGAATATGGTTGTAACATATTTATAATAACATCACAGTATATATATGATACTGGAGTTATTATTTTAGAATGGTAACAACAAAGGAAGAAGAAGTGGAAGAAGAAATGAACTTGGAAAAGGGTGGTGAAATCATTACCTCTTCTTCGGGTTCTTCCTTTTGATTTGATCAAAAGGGCTCCTTAGGTTGGATTTCTGATCAAACTAAGGCCTCTAGGTTGTAGTGAGGGAAGTTGGGAGAGTATTTGGGAAGAGTTTGGCCGAACCAAAAGGCTTTGAAGGTGTGAAGAAATGAGAAGGAGGAGTTCCCTTTTATAAGAGGGGTGAGGGGCACCTTTGGAAAAGCTAGAAATATTAGTTTATAATAAATTCATATTCGGTTTCCAATGGCTCCAAAGATGATTATTTAAATGTTAAGGTGGGGATAGGTCGAAAAAAACTCAACCAAAAGAATTTAGACAGGTTTGGGTACTTATATTAACCTTATATTTAAGTATTAACTCTAAATTAATTAGTTTCACTTTTACAATGTCTCTTTGTATTTTTATATAATATGGTTAATAAACATACTATATACATACAAGAGACCCCCAAGTGGTCCATTAATGATGAACCTATCATGATATAGGTCTCTTGGCCGAAACTTAGATTTTTAGGAATTTAATATCAATTAATAATATAATATTTGTTTTAAGAACTCTTTTATGTCAATTTTGACACTATTCAATAGTTGATTTTTTTGAAACTCATAACAGATTGATTACTTCGAACAAAGTAAATTACATAAGTCCTAATATATCATATTATCCTAGAAATTAGTTTAATTCAATAAAAGTTTCATATTATATTTATTTGGGTATTTATAATATCAATTATTTTAATTTTTCACTATTATAGTAATTACTACATCATCATTGTGTCATAAATAAATTAAATTATTTAATGTTTAAAAATTATAAATAAAATATAATTATGTATGAAATATTTTTATCTTTCTAATTAATATTTATAATCTAAAATATAACATATATAACTCTATGTAAATTTTTTTTTGCTAAAAGATATATGCTTGTGTCATTTTTGTATTCATTTTAACTTAATTAAAAAAAAGTGTCCCTATCACCTACAAGTGGCACCATTGTAACGCCCCGACCCCAGTTACCCAGAGTCGGTGCATTATTACATAACATTGGCATGATCATAAGAAAGATCAAATCTCGAAAGACCGATTGGTTTAGTAGCCTTGGAAAATGCCAGATATATTCATAAGTTTTACATTACATTATAAAATGAAAAACTACTACAACAACATAATGTCTAAATAGACCACACTATTATCCCCTCATAAAATCCCTGCAGGTCATTCATAACTTACTTCTTCACATCCTGGGAAAAATAAAACATAGAAAAGGGGTGATCTCAAATGCCCAGTAAGGATAACAATATAGCGGAAAGAATAAACATTTAAGGCAATGTATAACTAAAACAAAAGCCTTTTAAATATGAACTTTCAACATGGTATGGCATAAATAAAATGAAATAATTCCATTTAATTATTCACATGGATATTATACTAATCGAATAATCACATGCAAAAATCAATAACCACTTTCATAATGTTGGAATGCATAATGCCAGACTATCATAACCACATAGCCAAGGCCTCGTGCCAAGACTACAAATAAGATTTTGTCAAGGCCTTGTGCCAAGACACTAGTTTGTCTCATGAGACCTACCGATGCATCGAGGAGCTATAGCGGGCTCCACCCGTCACTTATTAAGTCCAATGCATTCCCATATGAAAAGGTTTAAACATAACATAAACATTCGTATTAAAACTAGCATACGAAATGTCAATAATTTCACCATAAACTATGAATGGTATAAAAATAGCACATCCACAGTCAAACATATCACAAAACCTTCAATACAATATAGAAGTTTTGTATCATAATAAATCAACTTCAAATAATCTTAAAATCCATCAAAGGATGTTGACATAGATGAAATCAAAATTATTTTTAAAGAAGTATCTCCTTTTATTTTGAAATCATTTAAGATCCATATAAAATAAAATATTTTCTTTGAAAATATTCTTATAAGCTTGTATGGAAAGCTTCGACGATTTTATAACGGCGGAAAATAACCGCACCCGCCGTATAAGTTAAAAAAAACATTCTTACCTCAATTCTGTCGAAAAGGTTAAAAAGGACCTTGTTTTGAAAACGACGGAAAGATTCCTTTATAAACCTCTTATAAAAAGTCAAACAAGGGTATAAATGACTTAAACCCATATTCTTGTAAATAGTAAAAAATTTTTGAAATACATTTTTAAGAAACATGGATGTGGATGATAAAGAGATCCCAGTAGATTATTACGTATAAACAACCTCGGATAATGAAGAGATTGTGAAATAACCCTTACCTTGTACTTTTCCTTGGTTGGGGTAGGTTAACCTCCTGTATAATAGTGAAATAATTGTTACTAAATTATACAAGAATCATATACATTAATATGATATCATATATGATCTTTTAATATTGATTTGATAATAATATCTTAGTATTATCGCTGTTTCGGGTGTGAACTTACTTGTTTACTTTTGTATGTTTTGTTACGTAAGACATGTTTGTAAAGGATAAGTTGTATATTATTCAAATCCAGAATGGTATCAAGTCCTTAAACATCATTTTTAAATCATCAAATGATAATTATACTTGAATGGATACGATGGAAAATGAATCTCATCGCGTTCGTGGAGACGGTAGTCCGTACGTACGCACGAACGCTACTTCCATTTAATTTTTATTTTAAAAGAATCGAATACAAATGATACATAGGTATATTACTATTCCAGTATAATATAATATTTTATATATGTTACTTAAGTTCATTAACACCATCCTTTATACGTTCCATGTGTGGTATGAACGAGTCATATCATTTTAAGGGGGCGGTAGTCCGCACTTCCTCAAATGAAATTATCGTATGTATATACAACATGAAACGAATAATGGTATGAAATAAAATGGAATTACAGAAGCTTATATATAAAATATATATCATTAACATCATATTTAATTACAGTTCCATCATAATGGCCACCATGAGAGGCGGTAAGATGTATTTGAACAATCATCGTTTCGTGAGGCGTTAGTTTGCCATCCACAGAAACATTATGTTCATCATCCATTAGATGGAGTTGTGTGTATGTGTAGTTTGAATCCTTCTTATAACAACATCCTAGTATATTGAGGATACTGGTGTTGTTACAAAAGAAAGGAAATAAAAAGAGTTTGGGGGTTGAAGAAGCAAAATAAATGAAAATAATTTAAGAGAAATCGTTACCTTTAATTTAGGTAACTCACTTTGGTTGGAACCAAAGGACTTGTTGAAATGCTTTCTGCCTAAGGGGAAGCTTCAAGGAGGAGGAGAGGGATGTGGGGAGCTTAGTTGGGCAGAGTTTGGACGAGCCAAGTGGCTTGAGAGGTGTGAGGAATGAGTAGAAGTGGTCTCCTTTTATAAGGGGGAGGAGGGGCTCTTTAGGAAAGAGTGAAAGTATTACTTTATAATATAATTATATTCGGTTTATAATGGTCCAAAAATCATTGAGGTCGAAGATAAGATGACTCATATTCTAAATAACATCAACCAATAAGAATTGGACAGGTTTTAGATAATATTTTAATCATTATAATCTTATTTATTTAAATGATTTATTAATGAGGTAAACATTGCATCATTATTGTGTCGTTAATAATTTAAATTATTTGATGTCTAAAAATTATAAATAAAATATCATTATGTAGGAAATATTTTTAGCTTTCTAATGAATATTTATAATCGAAAATTCAACATGTATAACCCTATGTAAAAATTGTTCTTCTAAAAGATGTAAGCTTATGCCATTTTTATTTTTATTTTAACTTTATTAATATAATGTGTCCCTACCACATACAAGTGGATCCAAGGGGTCCCCAAATTGACCCAAGGATTCCCATGGTCGGGTATGTGTCCACCAATAAGGTTAGGACACGTTTTAGGGTAATTTTGTATTATTATAATATTATTTTTTAACCCTTATTTACCGGATTTACCCTTTAACCATGGTAAATAAAATATTTACCACAGTAACTATTCAAAATGTCTAAAAATAAAAGTTACCTATTTACACAATTTGAACATCCTAATTCCAAATATGGAATCCATTTTCCTAAATTCAAAACACAGAAGTGGCAGAAATTAATTTAAAATTAATTCCCGCTGTCAAAACAAAAAGCGTGTTTTTAAGAGGTAATAACTATAAAAAGATTGACACTTGTTTATGTTCGGTTTAATTGTAAAATTATGTCCAATGACCAACATTATATTAAATGGTAAAAATATATTCTAAATATACTTTAAAACCACTCAAATTCAAAATTTATCACTATTAATTATTTTGATTAAAAAAGTTGTTTTTAATTAAAATTTAGTAATTTTCACTATTCATCAAAATATAAAAGTTATCCGAAAAGTACCAAAATTTCACCCTAGGCTAATTTTGATATTCCGAATCTAAAAATGAAGTCCATTTTGAAATATAAAATATATATGATTTCAAAAACTAGGTATTACTATTCACAACGGCTAGTTTAATTAGTTGTGGTGTGTGTTAGAACTCGAGGTTGCGTACAACACACGCTATCGCATTATTCGAAGGGAAACATACCGTAGAAGCTTGGGGTGTTACATTCTCCCCTCCTTCAAATAATTGCGTCCTCGCAATTTCTAGGGTATTACTGCATAAAAAGACTCGGGTGGTTTTTCATCATAAGTTCCTCGGGTTCCCACGTTGCCTCTTCCATCTTATGATTTCTCCACAAAAGTTTTACCAGACGCGTCGTCCGGTTTCTCAGTACTTGTTCTCTCGTATCAAGAATCTTGATGGGCTCTTCGCAATAAGACAGATCGGGTTCCAGTTCTAATTCCTCATAGGTGAGTACATGCGTTGGGTCAGGCATGTATTTTCTCAACAGAGATACGTGGAACACATCGTGAACTTTGGAGAGACTTGGCGGCATTGCCAATCGGTAAGCTACAGCCCCAATTCGTTCTAGAATTTCGAAAGGTCCGATGTACCTGGGACTCAATTTACCTTTCTTACCAAAACGTATGACTCCCTTCCATGGAGATACCTTTAGGAAAACATGATCACCGACTTGAAATTCCAAATCCTTCCTTCGATTATCGGCATAGCTCTTCTGCCTACTTTGAGCTGCTTTGATGTGATTTTGGATTACTTTCACCTTTTCCACCGTTTCCTCCACCAGTTCTGGGCCTACAAGTTTTCTTTCACCAACGCCATCCCAACAGGTTGGTGTACGACATCTCTTTCCGTATAACGCTTCATATGGTGCCATCTGAATACTCGAATGGAAGCTATTGTTATAGGAAAATTCTACCAGAGGTAAATATTGATCCCACATACCCTGAAAGTCAAGTGAGCAAGATCTCAACATGTCTTCTAAGGTTTGAATAGTCCGTTCTGATTGTCCTTCTGTCTGAGGGTGGTAAGCAGTGCTCAAATGAAGTTCAGTATCCAGGGATTTCTGAAGACTTTTCCAAAATCTTGAAGTAAAACGGGGGTCACGATCAGAAACAATCGATAGGGGTACTCCATGAAGTCTCACAACTTCATTAATATATAGTCTTGCTAGACGTTCCAGGGGTAGATCTTCTCTTATAGCAAGAAAATGTGCTGACTTGGTAAGACGATCAACAATCACCCATATTGCATCATTCCTTCTAGGAGTCTTTGGTAGCCCATGACAAAGTCCATCGTAACATTGTCCCATTTCCACTCTGGTATGGGAAGAGGTTGCATGACTCCTCCAGGCTGTTGCCTTCCAGCTTTCACTTGTTGACAAACCATACATCTTGACACAAAATCAGCAATCTCCCTCTTCATGTTGTCCCACCAAAAATGTTCCTTCAAATCTCTATACATTTTGGTGCTCCCAGGGTGTATAGAGAAATTGGAACTATGAGCATCATCCAGCAATTCCCTTTTTAGATCAGGTATATTGGGAACACAAAGTCTCTTCCCGAATTTCAAAATTCCATCTTCATACACAAAGTCTCTCAATCTCCCATCATTCACAGCTTTAATCTTCTTCTGAAATTCTTCATCATCGTTCTGAGAACTCTTAATCCTTTCTAGTAAAGATGGTTTGGCAACCATTTGAAAAAGCATTGATGTTTCACCTTCCCTGGTTATTCCCATGTCCATCTTCACTAGATCCATGAAAATTGGATCCCTTTCAATTCTCATCATGTTCAGAACTCCATGGTCTTTTCTGCTCAAAGCATCTGCTACTTTTTTTGCTTTCCCCGGGTGGTAGTGTATCGTGCAATCATAATCCTTGAGTAATTCAAGCCATCTCCTTTGCCTCATGTTGAGTTCTTTTTGTGAGAAAATATACTTCAAACTCTTGTGATCAGTATAAATCTCACATTTTTCACCATAGAGGTAGTGCCTCCATATCTTCAAAGCAAAGATCACTGCTGCTAACTCGAGATCATGCGTAGGATAGTTTTGTTCATGAATTTTCAACTGTCGTGATGCATAGGCAATAACTCTATCATTTTGCATAAGGACACAACCAAGTCCTTTCTTCGATGCATCACTATAAATAACGAACCCATCATTCCCCGATGGTAAAGTCAATATAGGAGCATTGACTAATCTTCTCTTCAGTTCTTCGAAACATTCTTCACACTCTTTTGTCCAAACAAATTTAACCCCTTTACGTGTGAGCTTCGTTAATGGGTTAGCCAATCGGGCAAAATTCTGGACGAAACGTCGATAATAACCTGCCAAACCAATAAAACTGCGTACCTCAGTTATACTCGTAGGTGCTGGCCATTCTTGGATTGCTTTGGTCTTAGAAGGATCAACAGAGATTCCATCTTTAGAGACAATATGGCCAAGAAAAGAAATCTCCTGAAGCCAGAATTCGCACTTGCTAAACTTCCCATATAATTCATGCCTCCTCAGAGTCTTCAAGATAATGCGCAAGTGATTTTCATGATCTTCGTAGGTTTTGGAGTATACCAAGATATCATCAATAAATACCACCACAAATTCATCGAGATACTCCTTGAAAACTCTATTCATCAGATCCATGAACACAGAGGGTGCATTAGTCAATCCAAACGGCATTACAGTAAACTCGTAATGCCTGTACCTGGTTCGAAATGCTGTCTTCGGAATGTCTTCCTTCTTCACACACAACTGATGGTATCCAGATCGAAGGTCAATCTTTGAAAAGTATTGAGCTCCATGCAGTTGGTCAAATAAATCATCAATACGAGGTAGGGGATACTTGTTCTTTATTGTTATAGCGTTGATCTCCCTATAGTCGATACATAACCTCATAGATCCATATTTCTTTTTAACAAAAAGAACAGGGGCTCCCCATGGAGAAACACTAGGGCGAATAAATCCCTTATTACTCAATTCCTCTAGTTGTTTCTTTAGTTCGACTAACTCTACAGTGGCCATTCTATAAGGGGTCTTCGATATAGGCCTTGATCCAGGAATCAAATCAATAGAAAACTCAACTTCTCGTTCTGGAGGATGTCCAGGTAAATCTTCCGGAAATACATCTACAAATTCTTTCACAACAGGTACATCCTCTATTTGAACATTCCTTTCCTCACCGACAGTTATTTCATTCTCTTCCTCCCCAATAATTGAATTAAGTTGAGCTGTTGGGGGTGGATCTAAATAAGAATTAGGTGGTGACGATTCTGCTCTAAAAATAAGGTGCTCCTTATCATTATCATCAAGAATCGTAACCTCTTTCTTCTTAAAATAAATCTTCGCATCATAGTCTGAAAGCCAGTCCATACCGAGGATTATATCAAACTCAATCATAGGTATGACGATGAAATCAGCAGATAAAGAAAATTTATGTGCTCTAATGGGGACTGATTCACAAAACTTTGTTGCAACGATACTTCCCTTAGGAGTTTTAACATACAACTCCCTTATTAAATCAAATTGGAAATATCTAATTTTCTTAGCAAACTGGGAAGATATGAAACAATGCGATGATCCAGAATCAAATAATGCATTTGCTAAACTTGAGGAAACCATTAAATTACCTGCCACCACGTCTTTCGGAGCTTCTACCTCAGCAGTAGTGATAGCATAAGCCTGGCCTTGATCCCTTGGCCTTTTCTGAGGTAAGTTCTCCTGACGCTTAGGGCATGCATTTGCATAATGCCCCATCTCCCTGCAATTGTAGCACTGAACGTTGGTAGCTTCCTTCTTCCCCTTGCAATCATGAGCTTGGTGGCCTTTTTCACCACACTTGTAACAGACTCCCATTCCCTTCAAGCAAGTACCAGGATGTTTCTTCCCGCATTTACCACAAGATGGATATTCAACCTTTCCCTTCTTCCCCTTATTTCCATTCCCAGATTGATCAGCAGGTCTCTTCTTCTCTTGCTTTGCTTTAAAGTCATAAGACTTAGAGAATTCCTTTTCGGTCTTGATAGCACATGAGACAATGTCTTCGTATGATGAAAAGGATTGTGAGACTAATGCTCGACGGAGAAATGGTTTTAACCCATCAAAGAAACGATCAATCTTACTTCTTGGGTTGCGAATATAATCTCCAGCATACCTCGCTAACCTTGTAAAGTTAGCCTCATACTTTGTGACATTATCATCTTCCTTTTGTCTCAGACTCAGAAATTGCCTTTCCATATCTGCTCGATGGTCGCGAGGAAAGTATTTTTCTAAAAACAGATCTTTGAACTCCCTCCATTCCATGTTTGATACTTCATCATCTTCCTTCATGTTTTGAATCAATGACCACCATTGATCAGCATCTCCAGTGAGGCGGTAAACTGCCATGGTAACTTTTTCCCTTTCACTACTCCCCAAAGCCTGAAATATTTTCTCTAGGGAAAATATCCATTGCTCAGCTACTAAGGGATTTGTACTCCCATTGAACGTTGGTGGTTGTTGTCTCATGAATCGATCTAACATTGATCCTCCACGCTGCGGATCAGGGTGCTCCATACGGGTAAGCTTATTATTCATAACCTGAGTAAGTTGTCCCAGTACGGTGATTAGCTGATCAGCACCAGTTGCATCACCAGCCCCACTATAATTATCTTGAGCAGGAGGTCAATCCCTACATGGAGTGCGTGCATTGATACGGTTTCCATTTCTTCCACTAGGCGCCATTTCTAAACAATGGCATAAACTAGATCAGTTTATGAATCAAAATACATAATCCCATACTTATAAAACACTAAACATAAATTGAACTATCTATGGATATAATCCATAATCATAAATATGTTTTCTTTGAGGAAGTATATACTCATAAACCCTTCATAATGATTTGTAAATAAAGTGAGAGTTATCCTAAGCATATCCCCCGGGAGTGTCGTAACCAAGAGTGCAGCAAGGCCCGTTGTCGTGCACCAGTTCCCGTTCGAGTCTAGCTCAAAGCGGTGTTTTCGGGTTTTACCCCTAGGTACATCTGTGCCAGAGCCGCCTCTACCTGCTCGTATCCAGACAGGGATGTATTGCTCGGAAAACTCACAAAGTCCCTACAATACCAAAATTCTAGGAAGTTCTTCTATACTAATCCTCAAAGTTCATCTTAGGTCTATGTGCTCTAATCAGAGTTTATCTAAATCTAGCTTCCAAGGTTTGTACTAAAATTCCTTTGATACCAACTGTAACGCCCCGACCCCAGTTACCCAGAGTCGGTGCATTATTACATAACATTGGCATGATCATAAGAAAGATCAAATCTCGAAAGACCGATTGGTTTAGTAGCCTTGGAAAATGCCAGATATATTCATAAGTTTTACATTACATTATAAAATGAAAAACTACTACAACAACATAATGTCTCAATAGACCACACTATTATCCCCTCATAAAATCCCTGCAGGTCATTCATAACTTACTTCTTCACATCCTGGGAAAAATAAAACATAGAAAAGGGGTGAGCTCAAATGCCCAGTAAGGATAACAATATAGCGGAAAGAATAAACATTTAAGGAAATGTATAACTAAAACAAAAGCCTTTTAAATATGAACTTTCAACATGGTATGGAATAAATAAAATGAAATAATGCCATTTAATTATTCACATGGATATTCTACTAATCGAATAATCACATGCAAAAATCAATAACCACTTTCATAATGTTGGAATGCATAATGCCAGACTATCATAACCACATAGCCAAGGCCTCGTGCCAAGACTACAAATAAGATTTTGTCAAGGCCTTGTGCCAAGACACTAGTTTGTCTCATGAGACCTACCGATGCATCGAGGAGCTATAGCGGGCTCCACCCGTCCCTTATTAAGTCCAATGCATTCCCATATGAAAAGGTTTAAACATAACATAAACATTCGTATTAAAACTAGCATACGAAATGTCAATAATTTCACCATAAACTATGAATGGTATAAAAATAGCACATCCACAGTCAAACATATCACAAAACCTTCAATACAATATAGAAGTTTTGTATCATAATAAATCAACTTCAAATAATCTTAAAATCCATCAAAGGATGTTGACATAGATGAAATCAAAATTATTTTTAAAGAAGTATCTCCTTTTATTTTGAAATCATTTAAGATCCATATAAAATAAAACATTTTCTTTGAAAATATTCTTATAAGCTTGTATGGAAAGCTTCGACGATTTTATAACGGCGGAAAATAACCGCACCCGCCGTATAAGTTAAAAAAAACATTCTTACCTCAATTCTGTCGAAAAGGTTAAAAAGGACCTTGTTTTGAAAACGACGGAAAGATTCCTTTATAAACCTCTTATAAAAAGTCAAACAAGGGTATAAATGACATAAACCCATATTCTTGTAAATAGTAAAAATGTTTTGAAATACATTTTTAAGAAACATGGATGTGGATGATAAAGAGATCCCAGTAGATTATTACTAATAAACAACCTCGGATAATGAAGAGATTGTGAAATAACCCTTACCTTGTACTTTTCCTTGGTTGGGGTAGGTTAACCTCCTGTATAATAGTGAAATAATTGTTACGAAATTATACAAGAATCATATACATTAATATGATATCATATATGATCTTTTAATATTGATTTGATAATAATATCTTAGTATTATCGCTGTTTCGGGTGTGAACTTACTTGTTTGCTTTTGTATGTTTTGTTACGTAAGACATGTTTGTAAAGGATAAGTTGTATATTATTCAAATCCAGAATGGTATCAAGTCCTTAAACATCATTTTTAAATCATCAAATGATAATTATACTTGAATGGATACGATGGAAAATGAATCTCATCGCGTTCGTGGAGACGGTAGTCCGTACGTACGCACGAACGCTACTTCCATTTAATTTTTATTTTAAAAGAATCGAATACAAATGATACATAGGTATATTACTATTCCAGTATAATATAATATTTTATATATGTTACTTAAGTTCATTAACACCATCCTTTATACGTTCCATGTGTGGTATGAACGAGTCATATCATTTTAAGGGGGCGGTAGTCCGCACTTCCTCAAATGAAATTATCGTATGTATATACAACATGAAACGAATAATGGTATGAAATAAAATGGAATTACAGAAGCTTATATATAAAATATATATCATTAACATCATATTTAATTACAGTGCCATCATAATGGCCACCATGAGAGGCGGTAAGATGTATTTGAACAATCATCGTTTCGTGAGGCGTTAGTTTGCCATCCACAGAAACATTATGTTCATCATCCATTAGATGGAGTTGTGTGTATATGTAGTTTTAATCCTTCTTATAACAACATCCTAGTATATTGAGGATACTGGTGTTGTTACAAAATAAAGGAAATAAAAAGAGTTTGGGGGTTGAAGAAGCAAAATAAATGAAAATAATTTAAGAGAAATCGTTACCTTTAATTTAGGTAACTCACTTTGGTTGGAACCAAAGGACTTGTTGAAATGCTTTCTGCCTAAGGGGAAGCTTCAAGGAGGAGGAGAGGGATGTGGGGAGCTTAGTTGGGCAGATTTTGGACGAGCCAAGTGGCTTGAGAGGTGTGAGGAATGAGTAGAAGTGGTCTCCTTTTATAAGGGGGAGGAGGGGCTCTTTAGGAAAGAGTGAAAGTATTACTTTATAATATAATTATATTCGGTTTATAATGGTCCCAAAATCATTGAGGTCGAAGATAAGATGACTCATATTCTAAATAACATCAACCAATAAGAATTGGACAGGTTTTAGATAATATTTTAATCATTATAATCTTATTTATTTAAATGATTTATTAATGAGGTAAACATTGCATCATTATTGTGTCCTTAATAATTTAAATTATTTGATGTCTAAAAATTATAAATAAAATATCATTATGTAGGAAATCTTTTTATCTTTCTAATGAATATTTATAATCGAAAATTCAACATGTATAACCCTATGTAAAAATTGTTCTTCTAAAAGATGTAAGCTTATGCCATTTTTATTTTTATTTTAACTTTATTAATATAATGTGTCCCTACCACATACAAGTGGATCCAAGGGGTCCCCAAATTGACCCAAGGATGCCCATGGTCGGGTATGTGTCCACCAATAAGGTTAGGACACGTTTTAGGGTAATTTTGTATTATTATAATATTATTTTTTAACCCTTATTTACCGGATTTACCCTTTAACCATGGTAAATAAAATATTTACCACAGTAACTATTCAAAATGTCTAAAAATAAAAGTTACCTATTTACACAATTTGAACATCCTGATTCCAAATATGGAATCCATTTTCCTAAATTCAAAACACAGAAGTGGCAGAAATTAATTTAAAATTAATTCCCGCTGTCAAAACAAAAAGTGTGTTTTTAAGAGGTAATAACTATCAAAAGATTGACACTTGTTTATGTTCGGTTTAATTGTAAAATTATGTCCAATGACCAACATTATATTAAATGGTAAAAATATATTCTAAATATACTTTAAAACCACTCAAATTCACAATTTATCACTATTAATTATTTTGATTAAAAAAGTTGTTTTTAATTAAAATTTAGTAATTTTCACTATTCATCAAAATATAAAAGTTATCCGAAAAGTACCAAAATTTCACCCTAGGCTAATTTTGATATTCCGAATCTAAAAATGAAGTCCATTTTGAAATATAAAATATATATGATTTCAAAAAGTAGGTATTACTATTCACAATAGCTAGTTTAATTAGTTGTGGTGTGTGTTAGAACTCGAGGTTGCGTACAACACACGCTATCGCATTATTCGAAGGGAAACGTACCGTAGAAGCTTGGGGTGTTACAACCATGGGGTCCCAAAATCGACCCAAAGATGACTATGGTAGAAAATGTATCAACCAATAAGACTAGGAGACTTTTTAGGGTAATTTAGTATTATTATAATATTATTTTTTAACCCTTATTTACCAGATTTACCCTTAACCATGGTAAATAAAATATTTACCACAGTAATTATTCAAAATGACTAAAAATAAAAGTTACCGATTTACAAAATTTGGACATCCTGATTACAAATATGGAATCCATTTTTCTAAATTAAAAATACAGAAGTGGCAGAAATTAATTTAAAATTAATTCCCGCTGTCAAAACAAAAAGCGTGTTTTTAAGAGATAATAACTATCAAAAGATTGACACTTGTTTATGTTCGGTTTAATTGTAAAATTATGTCCAATGACCAAAATTATATTAAATGGTAAAACTGTATTCTAAATATACTTTAAAACCACTCAAATTCACAATTTATCACTATTAATTAATTTGATTAAAAAAGTTGTTTTTAATTAAAATTTAGTAATTTTCACTATTCATCAAAATATGAAAGTTATCCGAAAAGTAACAAAATTTCACCTTAGGCTAAATTCGATATTCCGAATCCAGAAATGAAGTCCATTTTAAAATATAAAATATATATAATTTCGAAAAGTAGGTATTACTATTCATAACGGCTAGTTTGATTGGTTATGGTGTGTTAGAACTCGGTGTTGCGTACAACACACGCTATCACATTATTCAAAGAGAAGCGTACCGTAGAAGCTTGGGGTGTTACAAATTTCATCTCACATGGAAAAATTCATTACTCCATTCCCTCACCCACCTTCGCCCCGACCTCTTTCACCGTGGGCTCTCCCCCCCCCCCCCACCACCACCAAAAGGGGAGGAGGCATGTGCATTGTTAAATATTTCACATCCTCTTGTTTCTCACACCGAGAATGAATCACGTGAGCTTAGAGGATTGAGATGATTACAATTTCCACACATTCTAAACTATGAGAACTCTGATTCCTGACCAAATAAAGATACTTAGGACACCTACCAGAAGGCCCGATATCAAAAGGGTGTCCACCCATAAAGGTTTTACCTAACCATGTCCCTTCAAATGGGTAGCTCCCACGCATAAGCCCCACATAATCCGAACTATGTGGGTTCTGATTCATCTCCTGATTATACGTAGGAATCCCTTCTTATGGGCCTGATCCCAACATCAAGTCACATTCCATCCCCCCTAGATGACGATAAAATCTAGAGCGCCTTATAATATGTCTCAAGTTAGCATCATCTCTGTAGCATCAAATATATTCATGCTTACGATGATTTTTAAAACCAAGAATGAATTAAGGATTCATGAAAACATAAACACAACTTAAATCAAGGATTAATGTACACATGAACATGACTTAAATATATAATGGAGTCCAAGAATAGGTAAAAATCCTCCCCCAGAAGGGTGTAGTGAGCCTGACCTTCTGTCCTCTCGACCAATGGATTCCTTAAGTGTCGCTGGCCAAATCTTCATCCAATGAGCACCTGCCTTTGGAAAGAAGTTACATGAATCAGGGATACCAGGGCCATTGGGAATTCTTAGATCCATGAATAAACTCATTAGAGACTATCCGAGGAAGTTATATCTGATAAGGACCAGTTGCATGAGTGCTTGAACCACGTGCAATTGCCCGTTGGGACCAACAATTACCAAGGGGTTAATTAAACCTTTTTTAAAGGATAATGATGTCAAATAGGTTGAAACAAAAGGAATGGTAAATTTGATGAGAACATGTCTCTGTAAAAAAAGGGGGATGAGTGGATATCCTCATCGAACAATTTTCGCACTACTCGAAAATGCGCCACCTCGGATGTGGAACAAAAATGATTAACCTAACGTGAATCCTTAAACAAGGTGGTAGTCTCACCCCAAATGATAAAATACAAAAGTATACTGAACGTCATACCATTTGGTTTTTGTCAGTACCCACAAAATGCGCCACCTCGAAGGCAGAACAAAAATGGTGAACCCAATGTGATTCCTTAACCAAGGTGGTGGTCTCACCCTAAATGATAAAAGAGAAAAGGATATTACACGTTAGACCATTTTTTTCTCCCATGTAAGAAAAAACACACCACCTAGGAGGTGGAAAAAAAATGGTGAACCTAACTTGAATCCTTAACCAAGGTGGCAGTTCTACCCCACTGAGGCCCTTTCACCCCACAACAAAAGAAAAGGGGAAGTGGGCCAAGATGAGTCACCAAATATGAATATGTTTAAAGGAATGCTACTTTGACAACGTATTGTGGTATGTACATCATATATGTATATCGTAGGTTCTCACAGGGTAACCTTCGATCCAAATGAAATCCCCACAATCAATGCAGATGCATGCATCAGTGATCACGTGGGAGGCCATGGAACCACCGAAGAGTAGGACCCCCTCGCCTACCCAGCATCTTCAATGTTGGGTATTGAACACGCTAATCAGAGAGTACAACCGAAATGGTACTCTCCCCACTCTAGAGGTTATAAGACCAGCCCTCCAGTCTGTAAAGGTCTGCCAGCTGCCTCTTCAACCGCTGCCAACACCCTAGCACTAGGTAGCCCCGGTGGTCATCTCAAACTGTTTTAAGAGCCTGTCCCCAGAATGTGACAATGAGTACCTCCCTTACCTCGAGGAGGAATATAAATCCAATGCTGATGACTTCGTCTTAACTTCATAGGGGTCCTACCCATGGTCCCCCACCAGAGAACATCGCCACCAACACCAGATGTCCAAGCCTCCTCCTATCGAGGAGGACCTTATGTCGGGGGCACCTGCCAAAGTCCAAGAGACTCGGGCCCCCTGAGCTACCTACCAAGGGATGAAAATATATAACCTGAAACATGCTATCACCCTGATTCCTGAGGATCATCTCTTTAGTACTAACGTAGTGGAGTTCAATGGGCAGACACAAAACTCTTCCCTCTCCACTCAAGCCCACCACAGAAATTGGGTGGCACAATACAAGCACACGCACGTTCCCGCTGGTGCTCACCAATCCCACCATGTAGACAGAGTGACAAACTATAGTCAGACTTGGATATCCACCGATGAACAGCAAGCCCGCCATCCAAATAGGGCGTCACTTAGCTATAGGTAGGCACAAACACCTGCTGATGCATTTCAAGCCTTCCATCTAAACTAGGAATCAACTGTCTATATGCATGCACAAATACCTATTAATTCATATCAATCCTATTATCCAAATAAAAAGGAAACTAAATACGAGCAGAGTCAACTTTTTGTGGATTCATGCAGAGTACATGAGGAAAATATAGTGGAAAGAGAGAAGATGAATATCCCCACTCATGAATATGAAGACCACCAGTCAAATACGGATAAAATCAGAGAAGAAACCTTGTGACATACTTGGTCCTCTGTCCCAGTACAAGAGAACTACCAATACCTACTGAAAACTCATTGAGGAACAGAGTTGGCACTAACTCCTGATCTAACTTCATAATGTGACTTCATACCCATTCCAGCCAAAGAAGTATCTTATTACATCCTGGCAATGATAGAAGATCATACATCGATTCCAGACCATATCCTCCAAATATGACATGAGATCATTGTATCAATAGCAATGGAGAGAAATCGGTCCCATGACCCGGTTTCCTCGAACGGAATGACTCTCTCACAAAATGAGTTAGTCACTCCAGAGCAGTTATGCATCCCTAGTCCAGTACAAGAGGGTCGATGGAAAAATCATGTGATATACTGACAACTAGATCGGGAATAAATACTCATTCCAACTGGGGGGACGCTGGTCCAATGTGGTGGCCACTCCAGGGAAGGCATATATCTCTCCCAAAACTCAAGATGCTCAATGGAGTATCCCGACAACATCACGGGACCCAACAAGATAGGGAACCATATATGAAGGCCATTACCAACAACAGATGGCCTCGGTTACCCACAAGAGAGCGCACATGAATGAAAAGCACTAAAGGCAACTGGAAAATGAAGAACACATACATGATACTACTCTGCTAGAATATGGGGTTCTTGATGCCCTCAAACATATATCGACAAAGGATCAGGAACCTATCATTACATTACTAAATTATGGAAGTGGAAGTAGCAGTTGTGAAGGTCCTCCTTCCAATGTCACTACCAGCAGCTATGAAGGTCCTCCATAGAGCACCCACGGGGGATTACTCCTTGGGTTAAGAATAATCGATCACGAGAGCCTATATTTTGATGTGCGTCGGGGTGTCCCTCCCCTTGTCCTAAATATCAGAAAACCAGAAGGTCCTCCCCTTACCATCGTCCGTCTTGATGGTTCTCCCTAGGGTATACGCTGCAGATATGCTTCTCCCTATAGTCGGACGTCAAGTCATGATGGTAGTCCTCACTATGATTATGGTCATTACGAAGGACCTCCCCACAATAATAGTTACTATTAAGGTCCTCTCCATAGTAACATCAGGAAATGATATGGTCCTCCCATCATTGCAGTATATCCTAAAGGCCCTCCTCAGGATGTACACAGTAGAAATTCTCCTTGCAGGTAGGTATCAAGTCATGATGGTAGTCCTCTCCATGATGATGGCCATTGCGAAGGCCATCCCCACAATGATGGTTACTATGAAGGTCCTCCCCATAGTGACATCAAGAAGCACGAATGACCTCCCTACATTGTAGCCCACACTTAAGGTCCTCCTCAGGGTATAATTAGTAAGTAAAATTACTGCGGTCAGGGATCAAGTTGCAGTGGTATCCCTCAACATTGCAACACCACTTGCGAAGGTCCTCCTTGTATCCAAAATTCATGCTGGCAAGAAGGCCCTCCCCTTGCCAGAACAAATATGGGAAAGCCCTCCTATATTGAGGTTCTCGGAAAGAAGTCATACACACCAGGTACTCCATCTATAATGAGGGATATTATTTCTCAACCAGAGGATGGATTGGGGCTATGCACATCTCGTGAGCCACCCCCGCGACATTCGAAAATCAATAAGGCTCCCACCAGCCCGATTTATAGGAACAAAATTATTAAGAAGCATTCAATCTTGGCATATCAAGTAGAGGAGCCTCTGAAAGAACAACAACATGATATGTTTCTTGTGATAATACAACTAGTTAGGGATAATATACCAGTGATGTATTGGACTATGACCACTTATCACTTCGACATACCAGGAGAATTTTCTGGGGAATTCACGCATGAAATTTGCGTCAATATATGGACAACTCTTTGAAATTTTAAAGAAAAGTTCCTACCCTATAAAGGGTACGTGGATCACATCATCACGATAGGGGATCTTCACCATATGATCATCTTGGAAGCCCTCCCATCTATAAGAAAACCACAATCAAGAAGGAAAAAAGAAAAACCTTGAATAGGATTATCTCCATGCACTGTATAAATTGTGTCACCTCATTTGAAATTCCCCGGCTGGAGTTCACATTTGGGGATGGGGAGAACATGGAGCTCTACACTTTACCACACATATTGTATAGTAGGACCCATTGGAAATGACATCCTGAAATGTTATCACACCGAGGAAAAAATCAAGTGAAACACATGCTCATAAATGATGGGATAATCAATAAAAACCGGCCTGGAGTAAGTCTCAAAAGAGTCAGGGATGAAGAGATCAAACCATCAAAAATCTTTTGACTCAGGCAACTAGGGACATCCAGAAGGCTTCATGCCTCATGGACACCAAACAGTAAGCAGAACCCATATCTTTAAAATTCCATAGGCTCCATACAGGCCCCATTCCATACCTAGCTCACACCCATGTAGGAGTACGTGAAATTGAAAGAGTGGAAATAGCGGTGGCTTCCCCCGTGATACAGGAAAAAACCCAACCCCTAGAGCTGGGGGAATTTTTAAATAAAAATGCCCCTATAAGACCAACAAATCAAGGCCATAGTGCATCAACACATGAATGGAAAAAACCCCACCCCCAGGGTTGGGGGATGTTTTACCTCAAATACCTGCAAGATGGACATCTGTCTTCCACCGTCTAGGAAGAACGATGGATAGAGGAGTTACCTGTTATACAGCTTCTCATGGTTCACACCCTCTGAGACAGTGGTGCATTACAAAGTCAGACCAGGAATACCTTTGGGTCAATCTTCTCCAAGAAACCGAAATAATCCCGCAGAATTGAAGGAGAAAGTCTAGAAAAGGGTGCACAAACCCTTTTTACCATTTGGGACTAGGTACACCACCCCCTATGTGGTATTCCTTATTGAACATGGTAAACATCAACCCCATAGATCTAACAGGAAAAGACATAAAGGGAGGAGATGTGAAGGAAGATGTTTCACTCCAAAAGGCATCCCACACTAAGCCTGAGGGAGTGCATACCTGGAACCAGAGAGCGATCTTAAATTTGGGCACCCCTTCAACTAACCCGTCGTTACCCCCCCTACGAAACTCCAATAAGGAGAAAAATAAATCCAAGGTCTTCTATGAACCGCCTCCTTATCCCCATGAGAATTCATCCCCCACACTCAAGGAAATGTTGTCTGATAAGGAGGAAGCAATGAAAGAGCTCAAAGAAATTAATATCGAGCAACGTCGAGGTAGCTATATTGCCAGATGTGTTCCCCCCATATAACGTCAGCAGGTGATCCCAAAAGAGGTACCCATGCCACAGGCACTCGTCCCAGTGAATGAATCCAAGCTCAAGGGATCGTTCAATCCAGCCCCAGAAGGATACCAAGACTTCTCCCTACTGGGAAGAAAGCTAGAATAAATTCTGCAAAACCCATAAATGATTCCCCCAACTCGGTATCCACCCCAAATTCCAACAGCGTCGGCACACCAAGTCTTGGTCGTTTTCCGCACCAGCTCAATCTAAAATTCTGATTGGACATGCATTAAGAGATTTTAAACACCTCCGAGAAGCTAACAGCTTGACTGGAAGCCATGGAGGGGTGGAACGCTCCGATACATCCAGAGCGCAAACCCTACCCGAATGGGTGAGAAATTTTACACAACCACCAAACCTCAGAAACCCCATATTCCCTGTATTCAATGGCTCGTGGGACCCGTAATAGAATTTTATGCACTATGCCTCTTATTCTGACTCCATGATAGGAACTCCAGAGTAGCAAGAAGCTGTAAAATTCAGGTGCTTTGTGTGAACCCTGTAGGGATCGACTTTTGTATGGTATACTAACCTACCAGCCTATTCAATTACAGATGGGGAGGACCTCCGACGATAGTTTCTCTTCCAGTTCAGTTCGACGCTGCCCAAGACGACGGTTAGTGACCTCATGAAATAAAAATAGTGAGAGAACAAAAGACTCCCAAACTTCATTTTCATAGGGAAGGGCCAACATATTCCCTAAACCGGCCACTCCCTCAGGATGAGATTCTCTCCATGGGCATCGACAACCTTCAGGATGAATTGTGAACACTGCTCATCCTGGTGAAGTACAAAAGTGGATTTAGAGTCTTCTCTTCCATTTCTCAAATAATAGAAGACTCCTTGAAATGGACCAACCTTATGTCTCGAGTGGCCTCATCAGCCCCAGGTAAAATAACATGAAAAGATGAAGCGACATCTATCATTCTTAAGCCACCCCTAACACCAACTCCTGTTGCGAGGCCCCCACCAAACCATGCAGGAACCCCTGGATGCTAACATCCACCACCCACTTAGGAAATATGAGTGACTACGTGCTAAAAGAAATTAGTTTGAAGAACAAATAAATAATGTTTATTTGTTCTGAGATGACCAGGTCCGCGGCTATTTCCAAGCCACCAAGAATTGAAATTTTCTCTAGCTTCCAGGGCCAAAGCGAACCAATGAAGTGGGTCTTAACGACCTCCCAAATTCTTTTCCATATCACCGGATACTAGGATATACCATCCATGAGTGATTTGTTTTCCAGGATCTCTTGCAAAAGATGGTGGATTCCAGAAAAGTCTAGTTGGGCCCACCACCAGAACAAGTGGAGTGTGTTTCCACCTCAGACTCATGAGGCGGAGTAGAATGACAGACAATCACCAGTAAGAAGAAGCAAACTTTCAACAACTATATGACCCAAAAGACCATCAATCGAGTCCATGTAATCCCCCAGGCGTAGTTGAAACAACCAACTATGCCCGTAAAATCTCCCAATACAGCACAACCATCCTCCTCAACCCCAAGGTCCTCTAAAGGCTAGAAGGTCATAAATCAATAGCAATAAGATGAGCTGACACCAAATCCAAAGTCAGTGTTGACACTTTCGGACTTCATGCCAACATTCTTGATTCAATGGGAACTACCCCACCAAACAATACAACAGGAACCATCCTGCCAGACGACACCATCATAAGAAAATAGTCAGACATAAAAAATGTCGGATCAAGAACTGATATTCAGATCCATTAATGTCATTCACTTGATGGACCCCATATCTGATGAAGACTATGGCCACAAACCTGAATTCCCCACACCAAACTGGAGAGTTGGAGGAAGAGTCCATAGAGGCCAGAGGTTTCTTGCAAGGCATGATCATGGTAGGAGTCAAATTCCCAGCCACGCCACAAGTCAAAATGTTAACATCGTAGAAACCCATGAATGGACCCTCTAACAGACACAACAAGAACCGGAATTCCCCTTCTACCCCATCAGAAGAAATCCAAGCCTAGTTATTTTTGAGTATCCATCATGGGAATAAAAAAACGAACCACACAAGGTATACAAGAACACCGGTTCGACCAAACATGGAAAAGGACACATCGCCACCGGACCCATTCATTGAAGTCAAACCATCTACGTCCAAGGCTCAAACCCCTAATGTATCTATAAAATAGAAACCCTGATATGGGAAATGATGACCTTTAGAGCAGAAGTATGATATTTAAAAGCAGCTGGATTCAGTACCAGCAAATCTATCAATCATGGATGGATTGAGTCTGTCCATAGATCTTAGGGAGTCACTCATTAAAGCTTTCATAAGTCCCTAGAAGTTCAAGGATGATGTTGTAGTAGCTGAAGTCTATCGTATGGAGACTAGTCTCGAAGAATGTCACACCGTCATCTCCTTTACAAACAGGGATGAAGATGCCATCATGCAAGGGAATATCAAAGTCTTATATGTGTCCTTTAAGATAAATAGAATTGATATTCGGAGGATCATCATCCAAAATGGATATAGAGTTAACCTCATCCTACTAAGAATGCTTACTCAGTAGGGATATGTTGAAGAAAACTTGACACCTTGTACTACAACTTTTCTAGGATACGAAAAAATAAAGCAGATACCTTTGGGAATAATCATGTTTAAAACTTGGCTCAGAGATCTCATATCAGATTCCAAATTCCTAGTGTTGTGGAAAATTACAACATTCAACGTCTTGTTAGGGAGGTCTTGGATACATTGGCATGATACAATTCCATCCTCATACCATTAGTGCATCAAGTATTGCACTAATGGGGAAAAGGGATGTTTCATGCTGATAAATCCCCATTTGAATCTTGTGAATCACATTATATCGACACAGGGTTCTATGAGTTGGAAGAAAAACATCTTTTAACCAATGAAGTTGATTAGATCAATGCCCTGAATGGATTGGAGATGGCTCCCGCCAACTCCCTCCTGCAACATGGGGAGGATTATGTACTACTCATCAACAAAGTTGAATGCATAAATGCAAGTATGGGTGTAGGCTCAGTTGTTTGCATGGTCTCTATTAAAACCACCAAGTCCAAGGATCTGGAAGAGTAGGATGCCTCACGTGATACTAGAAAAAGACCTATCAAAGATGCTCTCGGCCCATCCTTGGGACATCAAGCTGCCCTTGCCTCACACACTAAGGCAAAAGATGATTTCTCTCTCAATATTGGAGAGTTCATCTCAAAAATCTTTTCTCCATCAAAAGAGGAAGATGATGAAGATAATGAAGGAGAAGAATAAGAGGAAGAAGAACTCAAATATACCCCTCCTGTATTCAAAGAAGGTGTCTCCACCACAATCAATGAATTTAAGGAGATAAATCTGGGCACTAAAAAATACCTGTGGCCCACTCTAATCAGTGTCACCATTCCTGTCGAGGAACAAGAGGAATATACAACTTTCATGAAGAATAATCGAGATGTGTTTTACTGGAATTACATAGAGATTCCAGGCCTCAATCCTGAACTATCCACCCATCATCTGGGATTACCAGAAGATCACCAGGCCTATAAGCAGGTAGCCAGAAGGACCCACCCAACGCATGCTGCCAAAATAGTGGTTGAAGTTGACAATATAATCAAAGAAAACTTCATATAGGAGGTCTAATATCTGGTTTGACTAGAAAAAATAGTTCCTTTCAAAAAGAAGAATTGACATATTAGAATATACATTGACTTTAGGGACATTAATTGGCATTTCTAAAAATATGAATTACTGGTCCCGATCAAAGAATTGTTGATTGATGCAACAACCAGATATGAAACCCTCACTTTAATGTATGGCTATTCTGGATACAATAAAATTTGGATGGCCTAATTAGATGAATAATCTACTGATTTTAGGCCCCCTCAGGGAGTGTTCTGTTTTAAATTTATTCCATTTGGTCTAAATAATTCCTGCACCACATATCAGTGTGTCATGCATCACATCTTCAATCACTTATTGAGAAAATTATTTGAGTGTTATGTCGATGACCTGGTGGTTAAATCATGACATCATTGGAACCATCTGGATGATCTTGAAACTATCTTCAACAAATTGAGACAACAATGATTAAAGATGAATCCCCTTAAATGCAACATTGGTGTTCCCTCAAGAAAATTACTCAACTTCATTATACACCATAATGACATCGAAGTTGACCCTGAGAAAACAAAATCCATTGTTGGCATATCCCCACCTCATAACCTCACTGAGTTGAGAGGTCTCTAGGGGAACTTTGCCTACATTCAATGCTTTATAGCCAACCTAGCAGGTAAATGTTTACCTTTCACCATGCTCATAAAGAATGGAGTTACGTATGAGTGGGATAATGGTTGTCAAGAAGCGTTTGAAAATATTAAAAGATATCTCCTAATCCCTCTGGTTCACATTCCACCAATTGAGGGGAGACCGCTCATTTTATACGTAACATCCCTAGAACAGTCATTAAGAACCTTCCTCGCATAGAAGAATGATGCTGGCAGTGAGAACAACCTCTACTACCTTAGCCGGACAATGATTGATGCTAAAAATCATTATTCAAAAATTGAAAATAACTTATTAGCCCTAATATTCACAGTTCAGAAGCTTAGGCATTATCTACAGCACCATGAGGTCCACCTATTCTCCCATTGCAATCTGCTCAAATATATACTCAACTATCCCATGCTGAATGAGTTCCTATCATGATGAGAAGTCATCCTATAATAGTTTTACATATGATATAAGCCCATAAGTCCATCAAAGTCTATACATTACCAGACTTCCTGGCCGAGCACCCCTCAGAAGTAACAACATAGTCGGATGCCAAAAATCTTTATGAAGAAGTGTTTTTCATTCAGGAAAACCCCCTATACATGGGAAATTTACTTCAATGGTGCTTTCCAAAGCTTGAAAAGAAAAAGGATGGAGGATCCCAAACTCAACAAAGTATGGTTGGGATTCATACTCGTATCCCCCAAAAATTCCATCTTTCCTTACTCTTTCTTGCTTTCAGAAGGGTGAACAAACAACGAAGAAGAGTATCAGGCCCTCATTGCAAGCCTAGAATTGGAACTCCAGGTAAAATCCAAACACAAAAGAATAAAGGGTGATTCCGAGATAGTCATCAAACTGGTCAATAGTGACTATGCCATTAAGAAAGAAGTATTGGTCCCCTTGATGAACCATGATCGATCACTGATGGAAGAATTCCCATTGGAGAAAATGTTGACCTATGTCCCCCAGTCACAAAATGCTCAAGCCGAAACTTTGGAAAATGCAGCCATAAATTTGGATGATCTCGACCAGGATGAAACAGTCTTTAGCATTTCTTGCTGCTAGATGGTCTTGCCATTCATCCAGATAAATATAGAATAAATCGACAAAATCAATACTATTTATGATCCTTATAGTCATATAACTAGTTGGATGATGGGAATTGAAAATTACCTTCAAAATGGGGAACTCCAACCAGATAGGGATCGAAGGGAGAATATATGAATATGGAAAATTAAATTTATCCTATACAATGGGGTAAACCAAGAAAAGGTTCTCTACAAATGAGGCCTTGATGGAGTCCTTCCTAGGTGTGTTGGCATAGAAGAGACTGCTTATTTCATGAAAGAGGTGCACACCAGAACTTGTGGATTACACCAATCAAAAACCAATCTATCTAACCCAAACCGAAGGCTTAGATATTACTGGCCCATTATGATATGAGATTATGAAACATACACCAAGAAGTAACATTCATGTCAAGTTAATACCAATTACATACACCGCCCCCTGGAGTTACTTCATACGGGTAAGTACTCTTGGCCATTCGCCGCTTGGGGGATGGATGTTGTGGGACCATATCCTCCCGCTATAGGTAAATATTTCAAGTTCATTCTCACAATGACTGACTTCTTTCTAAATATTTCAAATCCATACCCCTTAAAGAATTTTGGGTGAAAAACATCATTAGCTTTGTGAAGGAAAACATCATCACCAAATTTGGTGTCCCTCATACAATACTTACGAACAACGACATCAAATTATTCTCTCCTGAGTAAGAAAAGTTATACTAGGAGTATGAAATTAAGGAGAACCATTCATCCTGATACCACGCAGTGTCCAAATATCAGATAAAGGATTTCAAAAAGATTCTATCCAATATACATCAAAATATGGTCAATTATGGACAAGAAATCATGGCCATAGAATATTCTTAATACTTTATGGGCTTACTGGACCATGAACCACATGACCACCCAGGCAACCCCGTACTCACTAGTGTATGGGGAATATGTATTGTTGCCTATCAAAATCCATGTTCCATCACTTTGTGCGGCCATTTGCGACCAACTATCCATGGAAGAGCAATCCCAGAGACATTTTGATGAATTGGAGAATCTAGATGAGAAAAGGTTGCATACTCTGCACTATTTGGAAATCTACCAAAATAGGAGTGCACGAGCCTTCAACAAAAAGGTTTGACTTCGATCATTCCTCAAAGGAGAAATGCCATTAGTCCTCAGAACCCTAATGATACTCAAGAAGAAGCCCCAAAATCGTGAACTAAAGTGTTAAATACCATATGTCATACATAGGGTCTATTCCAATGAAGCATATTCCTTGATATCAATGGATGGAAAACTCATCACGACCCCTAAAAATGAAAATTTCCTAAAGAAATACTTCGTGTAGCCACCGTGTTATGGTCCAAACTCTAAGAACTAAAATTTTGAGTAAAGTTCCAAGATCTAAGACCCTAAACTACGAGTCATAAAAATTCCCCAGGTTATGGTCAAAACTCTAAGACCTTAAACTATGTGTAAAGGTCCAAGCTCTATGACCCTAAATTGTAAGTCATAAAAATGCCACCATGTTATGGTCCAAACACTAAGACTTTAAAATATGAGTAAAGGTCTAAGATCTATGACCTAATATATGAGTTATAAAAATTCCCCCCATGTTATGATCCAAACTCATAAGACCTTAAACTATGGGTAACGACAAAACACCATGAATCCAAGGTCCGAGCTCTACGACCCTAAACCATGAGTAAAAATGCCCCAAAATCCGAGGTCCAAACTCTATGACACTAAACTATGAGTAAATAAAAAAATATATCACCCAATGTTGATAGCCAAGCTCTATGACCCTAAACTATGAGAAAATAATGCCTCCAATACCATGGTCTAAACTCTAAGGCCTTAAACTATGAGTAATCGTCTTGACCAAATGATGTTAAATTGTAAAGAAATCATCCCTAAAATATAACAATAAATGGTGACTCACGTCCTCACCACAAGACGTTAAACTACATGACACAAAATTTCCTAATCACATGACAAAAAAAACTGCATAGTCTTTTACAGAACTACATGCAGCTTGATTCCAACCCTCGTAGGATACGTCACGATTCCTTGATCCTTGATCCTATACCAACCTTTCCCCCATAAAAAAAATGCCTCCATCACGCACCCTATCTACCCATGTTCATAAGGGATACCCTTATCACTCATTGTTTCTCACATCTAGTATAACTCTCATGATATTAGGATTAGTGGTAGGTATTCTCTTACAAAATCCAACTATAGAGTAACATGGTAAACCTGACAACCGTAGTGGATGGAATAAAAATTCCCCTACCCTTTGGACCGATCCAAATCAGTATAGGGTACGTAAAGAACTACATGTGTCCTAGTTCCTACACTCACAAGATACGCAGTGATGCCTCGATCTTCGATCATGGCCCAACCCCACTATGAAAGAAAACAAAAAATCCCCCATCATATTCTCTACCTCCCCTCACTTGGAAAGGAGACTCTGTGACCACTCCTTGTTTATCAAATCGATTATAACTCACATGATCTTAGGATCAATGGTAGGGATAGTTTTATGCAAATATATCGTAGGGGATATGGTCGGCCTGACACTCGTATCAAGTGAAACCAAAATACCCTCACATGTCCTCACAAATAGACTGAGCCAAATCGGTACAGGGTACGTACAGAACAACGTGTGGATTGATTCCTTTCCTCATAGGATATGTAGTGACACCTCGATATTCAATCTCATCCCTGCCATCATCAACAAAAAAATTCCCTCAAGTTTCCCTAACACATCGAGCAAACTCTTTTAGGGAACATTCATAACTACGTGTGGCTTGATTCCTGCCTTGTAGGATATGTAGTGACGCTCAAACTTGACATCCTGGAAAAGCCACCAACAAGAAATTACCCTTTCCCCTATACTTCGGTCAGAATAGTACTGGGATTCCATGAAAGTTCCTATCACATGATAATAAACGATGAAATTTCTCATGAGTTATGTGTGGTCGAGTCCTCGGTATTTGGAGATTCCACACATGCCTCTCAATCATGAGAAATCAAAAGATTCTTCTTCCTCCTATACATATGGGTTAAACCTATGTGGAAGATCCAAGTAGTTCATGGTTAATCATAGTCTGGGTATTCTCACATTACAAGGAACGTTTTTTATATTTTTCAAACACCATACCTCAGGAAAACTTGGATCCCCATAACCCTCTAAGGCCATCTGGGATGGAAGGCTAGTGTCTTGCAGACACCTTTTCTTGACAATGCACATCATTCCCAAGTGGCTCTACATATGTTTCCCACAAAAATGACTGTCAATCAAAGGAAAATTCATCCCTTGGAGAGTCCCCTCATATCTCATTATTCCCAATGTCTTCTAAGCCCCATGTCATCCTTCCTAATTCAAGTTTTCCCCCAGGACTATAGTTTGTACCTTCTGTCATCACTCACATCTAAGGAATGCCAGAACATACCTATTAAAATTAACCTTAAACCATTGAAGATCTTTATGATAGTAAAATAAACCTCACCACATGACTCTAAACTGCATAGCATCACATCTTCACCACATGAAGTTAAATTGAAAGGACACAATTGTCCTTATTATATGACGTCAAACTACATAACAGTAGTTTAAGCCCAAAAATCACTATAATGATGAATTTTCTATTCCTAAAAAATGAAACATAATTCTCATAATCCCTTGTTTCTCACACCGATCATAGCTCACATGAGGTTAGGGATTTTAGCGAGAGATCCACCATGGAATTATGAAAAAACAGTATAGAAAATTGGTCTTAGTAGCATGAACCTAAAAGGCATGTCACGATTCCCTCCCCCAAGAGGAACCCCATATCTTGGGCATGTGATTTTAAATAACCACGTATCCCAAAGATGGAGTGAATGCCTCACCCTACGTATGAGTTAGATCTATGTAAGAGACTCCCAATTCTATGAGTAAATAATAGACCAAATGTCCCCAATATGTCCAAATACACTCCTGTCACATTTCAGACTCTGTTCTCTGAGCGATCTTGAATCCACATAACCCTCCAAGGCCATCTGGGATGGAAGGCCAGTGTCCTATGGACACCTTTTCTTGACAATGTATATCATGCCCTAGTGGCTCTACATATGTTTCCCACAAAAATGACCATCAATCAAAGGAAAATTCATCCTCTGGAGAGTCCTCCCCTATCTTAGTACGCCCAATGGCTTCCAAGCCTCATCCCATACCTCCAGATTCATGGGCCCTCAAAATTCATGGTTTACACTTTTCTCCTTACAAATATCCTAGATATATTAGAATATAGGTGTCTAATTCATCTATGCTCCCTTTTTAGGTCTCTAAAAATATCCCATTTATATGCGTGATGTTTATCTGCATACAAAAGAAGAGTACCCCCACTCGTTTCTAGGTTTCCCCAAAGAAGCTTAGTTAAAATGAGTCCTTTTGTGTTCAGAATCACCCCTCATTGAAGGTCATGGATATATCCAAAAAAGTTCCCAATATTTATAATCCTTAAGGGACATCAGAGACGGAAGGCCAGTGTCCTGTGGACACCTTTTCTTGACTATGCATATCATGACCTAGTGGATTTACATATGTCTCCCCAAAAAAATTCCGTCAATCAAAGGAAAATTCATCCCTAGGGGAGTCCCTTCCAGATTCCATATTCTTAAATGACATCCATGTATTGTCACACCCCCAGATTCAAAAAACTCTTGGATGATGGCTTATGTACCTCCTTCTTCCCAAGTTCCCCTGACATAAAACAATACTCTTAATTGACTTGATTATTAACCATACCTCCCTCATGAAAGAAAGAAACGTACGAGAATAGTTGTCCGCTCAAAGCCAACATGAATGTTCCTAATGTTATCAGACAATAGTACTCAGGCTAGCCACCAATTATGGCTTCCGATTTCAAAATAAAGTCAACATGTTGCAAATACCACCTGGATATTGAAAACGGAAGGCCAATGTCCTAAAAAAACCTTTTCTTGACTATGCATATCATGCCCTGGTGTCTCTGCATACGCTGCCCACAAAAAAACAGTCCTTAATCGAAGGAAAATTTGTCCCTATGAGAGTTCTTCCCTACCTCGGTATGCCTAAAGCGGCTCCCAAGCCTCATGAATGTCTAGAATCTACAAATCTAGGGTCAAGAAAAATATCTAATCCATTTCTAAAGGATATTATAACATTCCAAGTTAACGGTCCTGAGTCGGGGACTTGCCTTGTTAATTATGGTCAAAGTTGTTTGAACAAAAACATCAGTAGAAAGTTTTATTGGCAGGACAATGAATTCACAGAGGAAAATACGCGATACTTTTCAGAGGAAAAGTCTGCAAAAGGGAACCTCTGGGAAAAAGTCAAGAATCGGTTCGTTAAAAAAAATGGAAACATTGATCCATCAGAAAAGGTGTAAAGCTTGTTAGGTCAAAAACTCATTGAGGGCGGCCTAAGAAAAAGTCAAGTTATACCCACTAAGACCATGTCAAGTAGGATTAGGTAGAAATTAGGGTTATAATGATAAATCCATAAAAATTTTTGAGGTGTTCTATAAAACCTCAGCAATAGTCGAACTATGATCACTGATTCACTTCTCTCAGGAAAAAAAACTAGAGATAATCCGATTATTACAATTCACTGATTTCAAGTCATGGTTTGAAATTAATGCCTGATTAAAATGGTGTTTACATGATAGGAAAAGATAAAGAGATAGAATTTATAGTCAAATCAATTCTATCATATTTCATAAAAATATATGGTGCGCATCCACAGCCTAGAGCCTCTCCTTACAAGAAAGATAGGACCTTTAAATGAGATGTTCGACAGAGTCTCAAAGTTGCATCAATGATTGGTGAGACTCCTCAACAGCTTAGAGAATATTTAATAAATTCACATACTTGGCCTCTACACTTGCTCGCATTACCTCTTCTTCCCTCGTGGCTTGAAGTTCGGTCCTCTCTCCCTCCTGCATTTTCCATCTCCCCTCCTCGACAGCAGTCACGGCCCGAGCCCGCTCCTGTTTGAGCCATTCCAGCTTCTGGCTTTGTCTCTCCAATTTGTGGTCAAGCTTCTCCATCAAAGTCTCTTGCTTCATGAGTTCATTTTTCAACTTTACTACAGTACCAACATGAGTGGTAACTTCATCAATGAGAATTTTCTGTGTAGTAGCCACATGAGACATTTACTCTACCATGGAGATTCAAGATTCAAGTTTACTCGTTGCTTCCTGAGCAGCAACCACTTGACTTAGTATATCATAAATTTCATGATAGTTAAATTCACCGAAACCCAGGACTAAAAATTGGGAGTGTAACTTTGGAAATTTTACTAGAATCTCTTCTAATGGAGTCTGGGAGATTAATCACCAATGTTCCTCCACGCTTTTTTCCGAGTGGGACGAAACACGGCTAGGCTCTCTCGTTTGGTCTCGGAATCACTTTCAGATGATGAAATATAGTCAAGAATGAACATCACTAGAGAGGTACTTAACCCATCATCTACAACACAACTTGACCCTGTTACAACCTCATCTTTTTTAATGGTAATAGATGTCAAGGTAGGGGCACCCGCTGCCATTGCTAAGTCTTGTGGTTGTGGTTTCTGGGATGGAGGTGAGACAAATTCTGAATATCCCACCTCCGTAGTAGTACAGCTTCCTAAAACAAGTGATGTTGCATCTTCAATCCTCAATAGATCCCCATGGATACATAGGAAGACTAAAGACCCAGGTCCAAGCTCGGCCCAAATAGTAACCATCGAGATGGCCTTAAAAAGGTTATCGGTTAATATAAGCCATGAAGGGATGGTCAGTATAGATAAGGATACTTTTCTAGGAATCCCGGAGGCATAAAACATAACCTCTCTCAGAACTGGAAAAAGGCACGATAACCAACTCCAAATTTTCAGGGGATGGGACATCAACCTCCCCGATTGTTACTTCACCAGAGTCACCATGTGAAAAAAAACAACACCCTCTAAAGTAGCTCACTCTACAGGGGAGAGAGATGCTCGATCGATATTGAGTGGCTCCTCAATATTCAAATCCCCTCAAAGACCCAGCCAGGCTAGGGGCTTGTCACTGGACTCAGCCCCCACTGTATATACCAATTTGTCTCTCCCCACGATAGTCAGCTCAACATATTCATGTGAGCCTACGACTTATGGATTTCTTTCCATTATTGGGGAATATATTGTTTTAATGGGAGCAGGTACACCTGAGGGGTCATCAGTACCCCCAGTGTCTTCAAATGGTCTTGCTTCACTATGTTGACCAGCCGTGACAGACAATGACCTTTCCTCTACCCTAAAAGTGATAGGAGATATAGATGCCTGAGCAGTCATCATATATTTGCTAATATTCCCTGTGTAAAAATACATATATGTACTAGTGAGTGGAAAATATAATGGTACTTGGTTCAATAACCAGATAAACATACAATTACTTGTGATCCCCTGTCAAATACGCTTAGACAACTAAGAGGATTGCTTGTGTTTCTTTGAATATCGAGGGGACAACTCCTGAATAAGATCACCAAGAGGATATGGAAGAGAAAATTACTAGGAAGGGTCTGTGATGACCGCTTCCATATGTTCTTAGGATTTGGGGGATCCTTCCACCGTACCCCATACCATGGAGTGGGCATACTCCCCAGCCATGGTACCTCCGGGAGAATAGGTTGGGGAAAATCCATTTCCCGAGACCCGGAAGGCCCCTGAAAAATGAAAAGGAAAGGGGGATATTTTAGAATATCCACAATAAAAGAATTTTTGGATAGAGGTCACAAATAAAACCTCTCCTGTTGATCATGGGAATACAGCCATTAACGCCACGCGGTCTGACCAGTAATGCCTATCCGTAGAAGCATAAAGGCACTTACCCATTTTAGTCAAGTAAGAAGCCACTTCATCAGCTGAAATACAATTAGGATCAATTTCTCCCCAAAAAACTATAATATTGAATCATTACCTCTAGATAAGTCTCCATATATCTTCATCTGAAGCACTCACACATAATTCATCCTAGTCTCTTCAAGAATTCGGAAACGCGACCATAATTGGGATAGCCAACGATGGAGGGTTAATGAAAGGGATCAGGGTAGGTTTTGACAACCATACACATTTCCTGGGTGTACCTAAAAATTCAAGACCCCGAGAAGAGGAACATTTATTAGAATATTGGAGAAAGTGAGAAACTTTTTCTATGGTAGCTGCAACAGTGGAGCCCACGATGTCGTCATCCTCATCATTAGTTTTTGGCCATAGCATGGTGAGTACTTGATGTGTGTACCTACGATTACCACTTTGGGAATGAATGAGGGCCTCTAAGTCCTTATGATAGTAACCCACCCTATCTGGATCCTCATCAAAAGAAATATCAGTTGGTGATGATACATAGCCAATGTCGGTAAGAGAAACTTCCCTAGTTTGGAGGATTTTCCATAAATTGTGAGAGGACTGGATATGGGAAGATGAATGAACTTTAACAAGGTATCATTGCCTCTAAACCACTAGAAAATAAACCTCAAGAGGGATGGATGGTGAACTCACAGTAGAAACTTCAGTAACTTGCTGGGCTGCCCGTGAGATCACAACCCCATCTTTCACAAATTTCTTTGGGGTGGAGTCAAGATGTCTTCATAGGACCTTTCCCAGTCGAGAGTGTTTAGTAACTCCCTATTTCTTATCCTTTAACTTCACCTTGGATGCCTTGGAAGTCACTATAATGGGGACTAGGTCGATTAATTGTCTTTCAGGATATGATTTTACTCAGGCCTCCGCATAGTTATTGGTGAAGAAGGGCATAAAATCTGCAGGATCTGGAAGTTTGGACTGGCTCTACATGTCCTCCCTGGTGAACATCAACCATAATTGGTGAGCTGTCATTAAGTGCTTCTCCTAACGAGCACTGTTGAGAGCAGGGGGACACAACTTATGAACACAGCTGAATTGTTGACTAAATCATCAGGGTGCATAACCCTCGCAAATAAGATCCCCACCAATACGGGCAACCAAGACTCCTTCTCATAGAGAAAATAATTAACTCTGGTTGATGAAATCGTCAGATTCATTATTTGTAATGGTACCAGTGGGGTAATCATAAGGGTGGTAAGAAAAAAGTTCATGAATGTTAATACAATCCATTAAGTCTAGCACGTTCATTTCGGTCTCCTCCTATTGCTTATCTTGTAAATCCCAAGCTGTCGGCATAACCCGAATGGGGATTTGAAGATATAGTTAGAGGGTGGAATGTGGGATTCGTAGGGAATTGATGAAGGAATAATCTCTTATGTGGGATCCCATCCTACCCCAAATAATTTGAAAAGGTCCAACCATCTGGTAAGGTGACCCCCTACACTAATTCATCTCAGAAAGTGGTATATCTTGACCAACACTAGTATAGCCAAATTGATGCATTTTCCGGTGTCCAAATGAGAAACCATGATGAAAGTCGAGGATCGTACGCCACCAGATTCTTGCATGGGCAGTAGCTAGCCACTTAGAAACATGGCCAAGAAAGCTTCTAGTAGAAATAACTGATCGAGGTCTGGCATGATTCCTCATCCCCATTTCTGAAAATTCCCCTCTTTCAGGGTGGGCCAATAAGTTCCCAATCGCTGCCGGGTAGAATTGGTGGGACAAGCCCTAGGTCTCCATGGGTCAGGCTCTCGCTCCATGTGCTTGAAAAAAGCACAAAACCAGTCATCAAAAGGAAAATCTTTCTTCGGATAGGTATCACTGTCCTTCAAAATTTCTGTCACATGGATGATGAGTTTTTTGTCCAAAGGGGTGGGGGTCCTTTCCTCATCATCCCAGATAGTGGAGGGAAGAAGAAACTCATCATACATGTCCCCAATGATATGGACTCCTAAAATCATCCGAATGTCTAATAGACTGATGTCGACCTCTCAATGGGTCAAATGAAATGTGTTGGTATTTGGACTCCACCTACTTAAATGTAGATACCCAAGCTTGACGTACATGAACATTACATTAATTTTTAGGAATACTTAATATATAATTAAAACATACACCCAAGGACTGTAATAGTTTAGGGTCTTTGGAAACTCGGAACACAATCTTCTAATCATGGTGAAAGATCTTCAACATCTCCCATAAAGATATTCCCCTTTTATTTTCTTACCTAAAACCTTTCTTTATATCTTGGGAAAAAGAAAAGATATAAAGGGTGAGCTCAAATGCTCTTTAAGGGTAAACATGGAGAACATAAAACAATCCATAAACATTTTAACGTAAAAACATGAACAGAAAATTTAAACATCAAAATCTTGAGCAATGACATAAAACCTGGCAGTACGTAAGGCATGGATCATACAAGAACATTAATCATAAAATAATATCATGGAATAAAACAATTAATTTTGGAAAACTAATAAGTACATTTAATGATTTCCATAGTAGCCAAGTCATTTCTACCACGACCATCATAGTGGACGAAGTCCATTACTGAACCGGGTTTACTAGTCGTTCCAGCCATGTATTACTGAACTAGATTTACTTTCCATTCCAGAAAAGGTTATGTCATGAGATATAAATCTTTACTCAATTCATTGGAGGGAGATATAGGTCCCACCCATCTCATAATAAAATCATTCTTTCATGTGTCACAAAATAAATATAAATCATTCATCATAACCCAATGAATAAAATGGGTTTCATATACATCATCCCATCATGACATAATCCATATAAAACAATGGATATAATTTAATCATAAACAAAATAAAACCATGTAAATAATAAGGACATTATACATGAAACATATCTATATTAAATAATGTCATCTTAGATGGAAAATAGTTTTGATAAAACACTTGAAATGAATTCTTGAGGAAACTATCCTTTCTTCTTCAAAATCATTTTATATTCTCAAAATGCCATGAAATTTTAAAAGAAATGAATTTAGTTGAAAATAATAATGAAATCTTATAGAGGAAGCTTTAGGTAAATAAGTTGTTATAAAAATATAAAAATTCGTTCATGCCGTATAAGTTAAAAAACATTCTCCTCATACTTTCACCAGAAAAGTCAAAAAGTACCTCGTATGGTAAACAAAAGAAAGATTCCTTCCATACCATGTGGTAAAATTAAAAAAGGGTAAAAATGACTTTAAACATACATGTAAGAATTGTAAAAATATTATGAAAACAGTTTTACAAGACACAGACATGGATGATAAATATAACCCTAGTAAATACTTATAAATAAACTATCTCAGATAGAAACGATATTGGAAAAGTTACTCCTTACCTTAGGTCTGATTGCTTTGTATGTATATGAACCTCCTAAATAATGATTTAAATAATATAATTGACTTATTATAGTATCATAATTATTTTTAAGATACCATATATGGTCATATTCTTATCAGTTTATTAGTAACATTCCTTTAATACTTGTTATTCGGGTGTTAAATATTTTATATTGTTATGCGTGTTTTGTTGAATAAATTTATTATTACTCTTTTTAGGTTTTAGTTATATAATTTATATAATTTTATAATATATATCATATCAATTCATTCAATTCATTTATATAATCATTCTTAAATGAAGATCATGTAGAACGAATCACATCACATCATGGAGACGGTACGTCGTACGTACGCACGAGCGATGATATCATTCCCATGATTTTGGAATTGTATTGAAGTGTATGGTGTATAATATTTCAGAATAAATATGACTTTAAAATAATCATATATAATTATTGTTTCCATTATTATACCCATCAAAGTAGGTTGGTGATGAAAAACAGATTACACCACTGCGTGGAGACGGTGTTCCATACGTACGCACGCACGGTGATTTCGTTTTTCATGGGATGGGTAGAAGGTGAAATTGGGTTGTTTCATATTTATAATAACATATAAGTATATAAGTGATACTGAGTTTATTAATTAATAATGAAACAACTAAATAATAATAAGTAGAAGAAGAAATAAATTTCAAAGAATCGGTAGAAGATATCACCTCTTCCTCGAAGTGCCTCATTTAAACATCCTCTTAGGGCACTAGAGTTGGTATTTGAAGAATACCAAACATCTATTACATTGATAGTGAAGTTGAGAATGGAAAAGGGAAGGTTTTGGCCGAGTTTAGAATCTCAAAATTTAGTGAAGAGGAGAGGGAGGAGGTTCTCTTTTATAAGAGAGTAGAGGGCCACTTTTGGAGACCTCCAAAATATTAATTTATAATAAACTCAAACCACACTTAAAAACATCAAAATGGCATAAAATTATAATATTTGATAACATAGGGTTGTAATATCATAAAAAAAATCAAATTTATACATGTTTGGATTTTATTTTTAACCTTATCATTTTGATTTATATTTATTTAATCTATTTAATTTTATCTATGGTAATAATATTCTAAATTTCAAATGGTTAGAAATACTTACTTATGTGTTGTTAATTGTTCATAATTGGATACTTTATGACATTTTAGACCATATAAATTTCAATTTTCAATTTTTTAATATTTTTTGTTATTTTTAAACAATTTAATAATATGTTATTTTTATTAAAAATCAATAGTGTCAATTTTGTCACTATTCATTTATTTGAATTTAAATAAACTCCAAACAGATGAAAGAGTCAAACCAAAATATATAATAGATTACTAAAATGTCTTATTCAACTTTAAAAATCGTGTAACACATTAATTAGTTCATATAATATTTATTTTAATATATTTAAAACCGTTTATTTAATATTTCTATTATTAAAATAATTACTACATCATTTTTGTATATTTATTTAATATACTTATTTGTTGCATAAAAAATTAAAATAAAACACTATTATGAAGATAAATCTAATATATTTAAAAATAATAATTTCAGTCGAATTTATTTTCTAAGACAGCAAACTTTTAAAATGTTGTGTTTATTAAATTATTATGGTGGAAACTTTGACATCATTTAAAATAAAATAATATAAATGTCATAATCCATTTTATAAGGCTCCAAATGGTCCACAAGCCGACACATGGATGATTATGGTGTATATATACTCTACCAATAATCTTTGGTCAAGTTTTTGGGTATTTTGATGGGTATTAGTATTTTAATAAAAACTACATTATTGATTTCTCACTAAATAAATAATTTTTTCTTCATCATTAATGTATAAGCTATTATGGTAATTATATATTTCTTAAAAATTACAAATAAATTACCATCATAAAGAAAAAAAAAATTATATTTCAAATGAGTATTTATAATTGAATTTATATTCATTATAACTTTATATTAAAAATAATTTAATTATTAAAGTTTGAGTGAGACATATTTAACTTTTCATTAAATAAAATAAAATAAATGTCTTAATCACATACAAGTGGGTTCCAATAGATACCATTTCGACCCAAGAATAATTTAGGACGAAATATAATTATCCAATTATATTAATACAATTGTTAGGGTAATTTTATAATATTATTTTTACCCTTAATTACTTAATTTACCTTTAAATATGGTAAATAAAATTTACTGTAGTTACTATTTATAATGCCCAAAAATAAAAGTAGCCTATTAACATATTTTGGACCTAATTATTCCAAATATGGAATCAATTTTTTGAAATTCAAAACACAGAAGTTGCATTAATTAATTTAAAATTAATCCCATTGTCGAAAAAAATGGGTTTTCGTTTAAAACATTGTAAAAGATTGAAATGTTTTTACCTATGAATTCAATGTAAAATTAATGATAATGACATACATTATTTTAAATTGTAAAAATATATTCTAATTATACTTTAAAACCATTAAATATTATAATTCAACCATATATATTATCTTGATGAAAAAAGATTCTTTTATGTAAAATTTAGCGTATTTTTACTATTCATCAAAATATGAAGGTTATCAGAAAAAATATGAAAAATTTATCCAATGTAAATTTTTATAACCTGATTCAAAATAATTAGTTTATTTTTCTGAATTGAGATTATAAACTTGTCCAAAATTATATTTGAAATGGGTGCACCATCAAAAGGCGACAAAACTGCATTTTTTGAAAAATACTTCCTTTATACGAAAAAATGATTTTGTTCTCATACCATGTTCTAGAAAATGTGTAAGATGAATTATAATGTTATAAAATTAAAAATTAGGTTAATAATATTCATAACAGCTAGTTCATAATAATAATATAATGTTGTTTAGTGAAACTCGGTATTGCGTACAATGCAAGCCATCGAGAAAGGTCATTTTTTCATGTAATGCAAGTCAAGTCAGTGTTTCCTGAAAGATTCCATTTGTGTTGCATATAACATAATATAATAGTATTTCATTGAAAAAAATCTGTATTCAGTGTTGATTTCTATCAAAATAACTTGGAATTGTGCATAAAACAAGCCAATAATAGTGTTGCATATACTGCAAGCTAATACAGTGTTGCGTATAGTGAAAGATAATATTGGTGTAGCATAAAACATGAGACATCAATAAAATTAAAAATAATCTTTCTCATAAAATTTTAGGGTGTTACATTCTACCCCCCTTTAAATTAATTTCACCCTCAAAATTCGTCGGGGTTATAAATGGTTTACTACTTGAAAGTTTCTTTCATAAAAACCCACATTGTAAAAAGGAATACTAAAGCTTAATTTTAAAAAATAAAGTATGAAAAGTAACAGTTACCCAAATTAACTCATCACTGAGTTTCCAAAAAGGAGAACATAGGTGAAAATATCGATATGGAAGATAAATCTTACCATCATGTTCTGATGGAGAGTGGTAGAGAACATGGCTATAAAAAAAATCCAACAATCACAAGGCCATAAATTTGTGAGGATCTAAGGTAGCATCTGATTCATCGGATATGAGAGTACTAAGACAACATTTTTTTTTCAAGATCATTTCCCTAAAGTTGATGAATTTTTTCATAAGTAGAAATACTTTCTTGATTTCAGTGTAATATCATTGTTGGTCATTCCATGAACAATTTCCACTTCATATCTTATTTAAAGAAATGAAGTTTAATTTGTCATTATTAAAGTGTTATTAGATCATGTGATATAATGATGGGTCATTCCATCTATCTCAAAAAAAAAGTTAACAAAAGTTATCAAATATACATAAGTCCATATATGGTGATATTAATTGTATATGGTTCCAAAAATGGACTTATACTTCATATATCATACTGTTTAATAAAATAAAACTAATTTCTACTAACCCGAGACTTCCTGTAGACCAGTGGTAGGTGATACAGGCCTATCACACTTCGTTTTTGGATTTGATTCCCACAACCTTGTCCGACACGATAGGTTGTCGCTCATCCTATAAGTTGTCATTTTTCTAAAACTATACAATTATAACATTCCAGAAATAATATCAAAAAGTTATAGCCTTAAAAAATACTATCTGATGTCCAACTTAATCCATTCCAATCTTTAAGCTTATCCAAAATACTTATTTCCAAACTCACAGTATAAAGAAAACAGTTACTAGAAAGGCCATATAACAAGAATTTGAATACCATCATTTATCCCCCATATATCATAAGATATATCTTGTTGGTCACATTCAAAACATGTGAATACCTTAATCATGTATTCTTAAAACATGAATTACCATAGAACCTTATTGAAAACATGAATACTGTCAAAATTTAACTCTTTCCACATACCAAAATCCCAAAATTTCTATATACTCAAACCATGTTATCACTTAGTAATTATATCAGTCATGAGCTCATTAATTCTTTCAAACATATTATTTTCTACTTATCCCTTCATTATGCGTATATCATCTTCTTACCAAAAATATTTTAATAACTTTTCATTGTTACTGATTCCATTCAACATATACTTTCAAATACGCAAGAAAAAATAGTATAGAAACAATCCTTAGATGTTTCTTTATTCCATAGTACCATGATATTAATAAAACAACATTACTCTTGATAAACATGCAATCATTCCACTACCTTCTTAAACCACTACCGAGCTTCATCATTTTATTCCTCAACACTTGTTTCATCTCATATATCATTTTTAGTCTCTTCATCATCATCAACATAAATTCTAGCCATATGACCATGTCTATTATCTTCAGGAGATTTTACCTTAGATAATTGGTTTTCATAATGCCCGTACATTCCGCATTTAAAACATTTAACTATTGTTGATGTCCTAGAAATACCATTATCCTTGTCCATTGTGTTAACTGAACCCTTTCCTTTTCAATTACTGGCTTTGTGTCCTTCTATTCCACACCCAAAGCATATTACAGTTCCTTTGAAACATTCTCCTTGATTTCTCTTCCCACATGATTTACATGAGGAAAATTGAACTTTATTTCCTCTATGATCATCATAAAACTCCATCTTTCTCTTATTAGATGAGTCAGGAAACTTACTAAAGTCGAGATTATTGATCATATTATGAGATTTCTGATTAGGAATAATAAAGATGTTTCTCCTTCCAAATCCCATTTAATTTGTTTGATTATGAAGAATATCATTCTATTTTCCATCATATTCTCTACTGACATGAATCTTCCTGTTTCCAGCCATTTTCTAAAACCCAAAAAGAATAGTGTGAGAGGCAAAAATCACACTAGGAAAACAACATAATCATGGGGAGTACTTTAAATCTCTAACAACTTAGGTTTAATCCTACATTATTCATGATCATTATTATAATTCTAGGACTATAACCTATAATTATACTTAACCTTATGGACATTCCTAGACATACCTTATAAATATCTCTAGGGATATCACTAAATTATTCGCATCCTAGTTTCAAAGGTTAACTAAACCTCCCTCTAATACCAACTGTATAGAACCAAGCATGACATATATGGACATTACATTACTTTTTCGGAATACTTAATATATAAAAAAACAGAAACCCAAGGACCGTAATATTTTAGTGTCTTTGGAAACTTAGAACATAATCTTCTAATCATGGCGAAAGATCATCAACATCTCCCATAAAGATATTCCCCTTTTTTCATACCTAAAACCTTTCTTTATAACCTGGGGAAATAAAACATATAAAGGGTGGGCTCAAATTCTTATTAAGGGTAAACATAGAGAACATAAAACAATCTATAAACATTTGAACGTAAAAACATGAACATAAAATTTAAACATCAAAATCTTGAGCAATGACATAAAACATGGAAGTACGTAAGGAATGGATCATACAAGAACATTAACTATAAAATAATATCATGGGAATAAAACATGTAATTATGTAAAAATAATAAGCATATATTATGATTTCCATAGTAGTTAAGGAATTTCTTCCACGACCATCATAGTGGACGAAGTCCATTACTGAACCAGGTTAACTTGTCGTTCCCGCCCTGTATTACTGAACCAGATTTACTTTCCATTCTATCCATATTTATCTTAGGAAATATAAATCATTACCCAATGGATTTTAGATAGATGTAGGTCCCACCCATCTCACAATGAAATAATTCTTTCATGTGCCACAAAATAAACATAAATCATTCATTATAACCCAATGAATAAAATGGGTTTAATATACATCATCCCATCGTGACATAATCGATATAAAACAATGGATATAATTTCATCATAAACAAAATAAAACAATGTAAATAATAGGGAAATTATACATGAAACACATCCATATTAAATAATTTCATCTTAGATGGAAAATATTTTTGATAAAACACTTGAAATGAATTCTTGAGGAAAATATTTTTTCTTCTTCAAAATAATTTTCTTTTCTCAAAATGCTGTGAAATTTTAAAAGAAAAGAATTTCATTAAAAATAATCATTAAATTTTGTAGAGGAATCTTCATGGAAATAAAGCGTTATGAAAATGTAAATATCTATTCATGCTGTATAAGTTAAAAAACGTTATCCTCGTACTTTTTCCGAAAAAGTCAAAAAGTACCTTGTATGTTAAACAAAATAAATATTCCATCCATACCATGTGGTAAAAGTCAAAAAAGGGAAAAAATGACTTTAAAAATACATAGAAGAATAGTAAACATTTTATGAAAAAAAAATTAGATGACACGGACATAGATGATAAATATAACCCAAGTAAATACTTACGAATAAACAATCTCGGATAGAAATGATATTGGAAAAGTTACCGCTTACCATAGGTCTGATTTCTTTGTATGTATCCAAACCACCTGTATAATGTTTTAAATAATGTCATTGACTTATTCTAGGATCATATTTATTTTTATGATATCATATATGGTCATATTCTTATCGGTTTATTAGTAACATTTTATTCTTACTCATTATTCGGGTGTTAACTATTTTATGTTATTATGCATGTTTTCTCGAATAAATATTTATTTTTCTTTTTTAGGTTATAGTTATATCATTTATATAATTGTATAATATATATCATATTAATTAATTAAATTTATTTATATTATTATTCTTCAATGAAGATCATGTAGAACGAATCACATCACATGGTGGAGACGGTAGGTTGTACGTATGCACGAACGATGATATCATTACCATGATTGTGAAATTGTATTGAAGTGTCTAGTGTATAATATTTCAGAATAAATATCACCTTAAAATAATCATATATAATTATTTCTTCCATTATTATACCCATCAAAGTAGGTTGGTGATGAAAAACAGATTACACCACTACGTAGAGACGGTATTCCGTACGTACGCATACACGGTGATTTCATTTTTCATGGGATGGGTTGAAGGTGAAATAGGGTTATTTCATATTAATAATAAAATATAAGTATATTAGTGACAATAATGTTATTACTTTATAAAGAAACAACTAAAGAAGAGGAAGTAGAATAAGACATAAATTTGAAATAATCGGTAGAAGATATCACCTCTTCCTCGAAGTGCCTCCTTTAAACTTCCTCTTAAGGCACTAGAGTTGGTCTTTTAATAAGACCAGGATCTATAGTATGTTGAAATGGAAGTTGAGTAGGAAAATGGGTTGGGTTTTTCTGAGATTAAAATCTCAAAATGGAGTGAAGAGGAGAGGGAGGAGGTGCCCTTTAATAAGAGAGTAGAGGATAACATTTGGAAACCTCCAAAATATTAATTTATAATAAACTCAAACCCCACTTAAAAACCTTAAAAGTAACTCAAATTAGAATATGAGATAATATAGGGTTTTAATATCATCAAAAAATAAAATTTAGACATGCATAGATTTTATTTTAAACCTTATCATTCTGATTTATTCTTATTTAATCTATATAATTTTATTTGTGGTAATAATATTCTAAATTTTAAATGGTTATAAATACTTACTTATGTGTTGTTAATTGTTCATAATTTAATACATTATGACATGTTAGACCATATAAATTTCAATTTTTTATTTTTGAACATTTTTTTGTGGTTTTTAAACAATTTAATAATATGTTATTTTTATTAAATATCCATAGTGTCAATTTTGACACTATTCATTTATTTGAATTTAAATAAACTCCAAACAGATGATAGAGTCGAAACAAAATATTTAATAGATTCCTAAAATTTCATATTAATCTATAAAATTCTTGGATCACATTAATTAGTTCATATTATATTTATTTTAATATATTCAAAACCATTTATTTGATATTTCTCTTAATAAAATAATTACTACAACATTTTTTATATAATTATATAATATGCTTATTTGTTTCATAAAAATTATAAATAAAACACTATGATGAAGATAAATCTAATATATTTCATAAGAATACTTTTAGTCAAATTTATCTTCTAAAACACAAAGCTTTTAAAATGTTGTGTTTATTAAATTATGAAGGTGAAAACTTTGAGTTCATTTAAAATAAAATAATATAAATGCCGTAATCTATTTTATAAGGCTCCAAATGGTCCACAAACCGACAATTAGATACTTATTGTGTAGATATACTCGACCAATAAGTTTTGGTCAAGTTTTTGGGTCTTTGGATGGGTATTATTATTTTAATAAAAACTATATTATTGATTTTTCACTAAATAAATAATTTCTTCATCGTTAATGTATAAGCTATTAAGGTAATTATATATTTCTTAAAAATTAAAAATAAATGTCTATGATAAAAAAAAATTATTTAAAATGATTCTTTATAATCGAATTTATATTCATTATAACCCTATATTAAAAATAATTTAATTATTATAGTTTTAGTGTGACATATTTAATTTTTCTTTAAATAAAATAAAATAATTGTCTTAATCACATACAAGTGGGTTCCAATAGATACCATTTTGACCCAATTTTATTTTATGATGAAATATAATAATCCAATTATATTAAGACAAGTGTTAGGGTAATTTTATAATATTATTTTTACCCTTAATTACCTAATTTACCTTTAACTATGAGAAATAAAATTTACCGTAATTACTATTCATAATGCCCAAAAATAAAAGTAGCCTATTAACATAATTTGGAACTACTGATTCCAAATATTGAATCCATTTTTTTTAATTCAAAATACAGAATTTTCAGTAATTAATTTAAAATTAATTCCATTGTCGAAAAAAACAGGTTTTTATTTAAAACATTGCAAAAGATTGAAATGTTTTTACCTATGAATTCAATATAAAATTAATTATAATGACATACATTATATTAAATGGTAAAAATATATTCTATTTATTCTTTTAAACCATTAAATATTATAATTTAACCATATAAATTATCTTGATGAAAAAAGTTTCTTTTAAGTAAAATTTAGCGTATTTTTACTATTCATCAAAATATGAAAGTTATCAGAAAAATATGAAAAATTTATCCGAAGTAAATTTTTATATCCTAATTCAAAATAATTAGTTTATTTTTCCAAATATAACTTATAAACATGTCAAAATTAGATTTAAAATTGGTGTGCCATCATAAGGCGGCAAAACTGCATTTTTTGAAAAATACTTCCTTTATTCGAAAAAAATGATTTTGTTCTCATACCATGTTCTAGAAAATGTTTAAGATGAATTATAATGTTATAAAATTTAAAATTCGGTTAATATTATTCATAACGGATAGATCATAATAATAATATATTGTTGTTTAGTGAAACTAGGTATTGCGTACAACGCAAGCCATCGAAGAAGGTCGTTTTTACATGTAACGCAAGCCAAGTCAGTGTTTCCTGAATGATTCCTTTGGTGTAGCATATAACATAATATAATCTTATTTAATTGAACAAAATCTATATTTAGTGTTAAATTCTATCAAAAGAACTTGAAATTGTGCGTAAAACAAGCCAATAATAGTGTTGTGTATATTGCAAGCTAATATGGTGTTGCGTATAGTGCAAGCTAATATTGTTGTAGCATACAAAACAAGACATAAATAAAATTTAAATAAATATTTATCATAAAATTTCAGGGTGTTACATTTAGAGCTATGAAATAAGGGCATTAGGACGATGGGTGTACATCTAAGAAACCCAAACAGCCACATACAGTCCCAGAATCTGTAGCTCGACTCGGAATTCTTCACAAATCTGGTACACCCAAAAGGGACACCCCCAGTCCAAGCCAAATGAGCCTCCAGGGCGCAGTTCTCACTGGGAATACTAGTCATGCTGCTCATTTTCTATAAAATTCCTTACAATGCTCTGATAACAGTGGGCTATCTGGTCGGGTTTCTTCTACAAATCATCTAAAGTTCGAGGTGTTTATTGCAGCAAAGGCCCAAAGGAAGTATCTATTTGAAGGTACCGCCTCTGGAAGAAATTAATTCTTTCAGAATGGAGGTATTGATTTTCAAGGAGGAAGGATGGTCAATCAAGTTTGGTGTTGTGATCGTTGTGTTAGACGATAGACCGAACCCATAACAAGGAATCCTATCTGAGGCTGGGTACACCTGTTGGCCCGCTGAAAGCAAAGTCTCTCGGGATTGGTGAAATGGAACGACCGGAATTTTTTTGACATTTGAAGCTACTGTGCTCTTCGGTTTTTCATCAGAAGAAGAAAAATGATCTTCAATAATAGTCTCAGTAGAGGCAGCAACATTAGCAGCAACCTGTGAATTATCCAGTGTAACCTGCACAGGAAGATCCAGAAGTCGATGAGAAGTAATTCCGATAAGAAATTATTGGATATAGGATATGAAAGAGTGGTTGAAGGACTCAAAATATATACACATGAATATCAGTGCATGGATTATGAAAATGGTATGCAGTGCCACATCATGTGTACTGGATAATTCACGAAAGCAACCTTGCCTACAGCTGCTGTACGTAGTCACGTTCCACCACATACAACCATGGTACGTGGAAAATTTGCAGGGCGTTGGCCTGTGGATTGTTGGCCAGTGAAAAGAAAGGTTCATGGAAGATGGATACCATGAACCTAGGCCTTGATTAAGTCCATGATTTAGAAATGGTGTATTAAAGTTTAAGTTTGGATTGTTAATATTCTTAAAAGTCTAGTTCGCCGATCAAAGTTTGATATGCGGACAGGCTAGCCGTGTAGCATCCTCTTATGATAAATGTGGATTTCAATTCTTAAAATTTTAGAGTCCCATTTTCAGAATCCAAAAATGTGGTAAGCGGATGGTAAATTGGAAAAGAGAAAGGTTCGTGGTATATACAAATCAATTCGTGAACACGATTTACGCAGGGAGAAAGGTACACGAGAGAAGATAAATCCGGGGAAATCGAGAGCACTTTTTTCCACGAGAAACAGTAAAAGAAAAATGAAATGGTCCCCTATATATGGGTATGGTCCCCTCTAACTAGTCCATTTGTTCTACCATGAAACATTTCAGTTCAGGACGGCTTCTACCTTAGAATAGTCCCCTTTTTGTTCCAAACGGACCCTATCTTGATGGGGGGAATCTGTAGGGTCCTGAATTTTACTCCAAGGGAAGAAAATACCCCCATGAATACTTTGCAGAAGGAAGAAATTACTTCTATAAGTCTAGAAAGGTGAATGGACACGAATTGAGTTGCAATTATTTCAAGTAACTTGAAGGAATTCCAATTTTTAAGGTTTTTTTAGTTCCCCACATACCATCACCGGGAAGGGTACACGGAGCAGAAGGACCATGAACCGACAGGTACACGGAACAATTTGCTAACCTTCGTCCCGTAGAGAAATGACTAGAGAGCAAGGAAAACCGTGAACTGCGTTTCCAAAAGATTCATACGTGTGATGACCATCTGTGTACCGTGTCGCAAACCTATCAATTCACAGACGAGGAGAACGATAAGGGATCTGCGAACCATTATCACGAACCAAATCCTCTATGATCTCTGGCTGACTGAGTCTTCTGAGGGTTAGGATATTACTTCAATGGGCCTCTACAAATTGTGTCAGGTTCCCAGTAGATATGATTTCATTGATTCTCTATAAAAGGAGTACAATAGAAGTATGAAAGACATATGGAGATGGAGATGGACAGGGAGAAGGATGGATGCTAAAATCTTGAGTGAGACTTAGAGTTTGCACTCTGGCTTCCATCTTGGTTCATCAGTGAACCACAGTTGCGAACCCAGGGCTTATCACAGATGAACTCCCCGCGAAAAATGATCCCCCAGACCCCCTTCAATATGGTTCCCTGTATAGTGCACCGCTATGTATACTAAACCTGGAACTGTGTACTGCATCAGTAAATGGATGGAACCTAAAGCGGCATGATGGGATGCATACCACTATGGTACGCGGTTGCCTATACCCATGCCCACATACCACAATAGTACGTAGAAGATTCCTCTTCCCACATACCACTATGGTATGTAGAGCCTCCCCCACCCCGTATAAAAAGTTAGTATGCAGAATGAGGTGTTTTTGGGTATTGTTACCACTGGTTCCAACCTCACCACTCCACTACCGTCCAGTACTCCATGGTCCCTCCACTAACCAATCCTCTAGAATAAGTCCAAAGCCTTATCTAAAGCCACAAGATCCGTATGATCAGACCATTAGGTGCATCAGTGCACCCCATTGAGTCTACATACCCATGGTAAGCTGAGTCATGAAGGCCCTCCACACAAGGGTGAGGGCATCGAGAATGCATGTGAGGCTAAATATCCATGATAGCCTGAAGCCCAACTTTAGGACGTCGACATGAACCTCTCTGTTCTTGGGAATAAGGGTGATCACTTGATTTTCCATTCAATTAGGAATAGTGATCAGTTGAAGGGGTTATGTTCGCTCCCCCCTCTGACGAGGACAAAACTCCTCCCCTTTCCAAAGTGTGTTCTGGGGCCCTCCCACTGAGGTAAGTCCCCAATATTCTGAGGCCAGGCCGTAGGACCTTTAATGCCATCTCACATGGAAAGGTTCATTTCTTTGTACCTTCTCCCACTGTTTCCACAACCTATTACACCATGGGCTCTCCCTCCCCCACCAATAGGGGAGGAGGCATGTGCAATGTTGAATATTTTACATCATCTTTTTTCTCACACCGATCATGACTGACATGATCACAGAGGGTTGGGATGATTACAATGTCCACACATTCTGAACTATGATAACTCTGATTCTTGAACAAATCAGGATATGTAGGACACCTACCAGAAGGCTCGAGCACAAAAGGGTGTCCACCCATAAATGGTCCACCCAACCATATCCCGTCAAATGGGAAACTCCCATGAGTAAGCCCTACACAATACAAACTATGTGGGTTCTGATTCATTTCTTGAGGATATGTAGGTAGCCCTTTTTATGGGCCTGATCCCAACATCAAGTCACCATCTGTCACCTCCTGGATGACGATAAACTCTATAGCACCTTATAATATGGCTCAAGTTAGCATCATCTCCATATTATCAAATATATGCATGCTTACAATGATTTTTCAAACCAAGGGTAGCCCATGGACACACTATTCGGGAATGAACCAAGGATTCATGAACATTTGAACACAACATAAATCTATAAGTGAGTCTCAGAACAGGAAACAATCCTCCTCCAGAAGGGTGTAATGAGCCTAACCTACCATTCTCTCGACCAATGGAGTCATTAAGTGTTGTTGGCTAAATCTTCATTTAATGAGCACCTTCCTTTGTAAAGAAGGTCTATGAATCAAAGATACCAGGTCTATTGGGAATTCTTGTCTCCATGAATAAACCTGTTGGGGACCATGTGAGGAAGTTATATCCAAGAAGGATTGATCTCATGAGTGCTTGAACCCCACACAATCTCCTGTGGGGACTAATAGTTCCTGCAAGGTTAATTCAACCTTATTTAAAGGATAATAATGTTGAACAGGTTGAAACAAAAGGAATGGTGGATTTAACGATAACCTATCTTTGTAAAAAAAGGAGGACGGGTGAAGATCCTTGTAAAACCATTTTCGTACCACCCAAAAATGCATCACCTCAGAGGTGAAACAGTTGGCGAAGACATGACTATATATTATGATATCATTCAATCACATATTATTTATTATCCATGATTTGATGGTTTTTAATTTATTTTATAGTTGTATTTTAAAGATGGATTTTGGATATGGCAATTGATTTTTCCACCAAACTGGGTGCAATCTTGATGACATCGAGTTGTTGTATATATATTAAATACACATGTCACTAAAAAAGGGTAGTAGTGGAGGATGTTTTGTGAAATGGAGGTAGTCTAAACAGCCACCTAATAATATAGAAGTAGTTTCCAAATTTTTTTCATAATTAACAGTCATTATTCATTTAGAGGTATTTTCTTTAATTTCATGGTGGTTTTGGTATGTATCATTTTTAGAGCATTTAGAAATGGTTTCATTTTTATTTAGAATTAGTTTATTTTATAAAAAATACCTTGGAAAAAATAGATTACATGAAACTAACCAAAAATAAATATATTAGAGGCAGTAATGCCTAGCAGTGGTTAAGAGTAACCACCTCTAGACATGATTTTAATTAATCTACTTAGCAACGGTTACTAAAAACTACTTCTAAATATTACAATTTGATTTTTTTTAAATATTTAATAAAAAACTATTAATATAAAAATATTGATAGGTGATAAACTAAAATATAAATTTATGATAAACCCATCATATATACATCATACATCTACATTAATATATAAAAACATACACAATAATCCTAACATCAATCAATAGATTCCTCAATCAACCCATACATCAGTCAACCCATACCTTAGTCATCAATATATATATAAAATATTTCCAATAACTACCCATTCCTGATATATGTCCACACCACAACCTACACTACATCCATCTACCTCTGCATCATCTTGTCAACTGAAACCAACCACATCATCTCCTCAACTATAATAAAAAAGAAAATAGAAATTAAAACTAAACATAATAGATCTGAATTACTCTATAATAATTGATAAAATTTAAACATACCATGGAAAATAAGAATCATCATGACTACCTTCTAAGGAATTTAATAGATTAGAATGGTCAACCTCCTACCTATTACTGGCATCTATGACCTACAATGAAGACTATAACATTTAAGAAAAGCAATACTAAAGTCAAAAGACACAAAATAGATTGATAATATTGCACATAATCTTTCTTATTTTTTAATCAAGCAGAATACATTTTAATACAAAAAAATAACATATAATGAAAAAAAATTGAAAATATAAACTTACCTATTTAAGATATGATTCAACACTTGTAACTAAAATGAGGTAAGTAAATATTATAATTAATTTTCAAATAGATCTAAGGTGAGATTGAAATTTACCTAATAATTTTTTTAAAGACTTCGATATCACAATAGGACCTATTTTTATAAAATAAAACAACGGTGGTTGTACCATGATTTCATGTCAATATGAGGTCATTTTCTATGGTTTCGATCGTTCCATGCATGTTTTAGTGTTTTAAAACACTAAAAATGCATTTACATCCACCCTAATAAAATCACATATCATAATGACATTATGTTAGTTTCTACATTTCAAAATTTAATATATAGTCATTTTACTCTAATTTAAAATCAATCTAACCTTGTTTTCCTAGTTTTGACCCCCCATCACATGTTTTTAAAGGCTTTTGTACCTTTAAGAAGTGTTTACTAAGTCATTCTGACCACACCACACATTGTATTGACATGTTGTCTACTTGTACATGTCAAAAAAAATCAACAATAATTTTATCATGATTCCATGTTAATATAAGGAAGTTTTCTATGGTTTTGAGTATTCCATCTATGTTTTAGAGTTTTAAAACACAAAAAACACATTTATAGTCATACGGGAAAATCGTAACTCAAAATGATGTTCCATCAGATCCTACATTTCAAAATTAAATATATGGTCATTTTCCTTCGATTTTAGGGAAATAAAACTTTGTTTTCCTGGTTTTGACCCCCAACACATGTTTTTAAAGGATTTGGTACCTTTAAGAAGTGTTTACTGGGTCACTTCAACCACACCACACATTAGATTAACATTTTTTCTATGTATACATGTAAAAAAACACAAGGGTGGTTTTACCATGATTTAACATCAATTTGGGGTTTTTTATATGGTTTTTATGTACTAAACACATTTTATTGTTTTGAAATACTAAAAATGCATTTACAACTATCCTAGGAAAATCATAACTCAGAATGACATGTTGTTAGTTCCTACATTTAAACAATGAATATATGGTCATTTTACTCTGATTTAAGAGCAATATGATTTCATTTTCCATGTTTTGACCCCCAACACATGTTTTTAATGGATTTGGAACCCTTTAAGAAGTGTTCACCGAGTCATTATGACCACACTGTATGTCAGATTGATGTGTTTTCTATGCTTACAAATAAAAATAACTCAACGATGATTTTTCCACGATTCCATGACAATATGAGGTCATTTAATTTGGTTTTGACCGGCCCATGTGCGTTTTAGTGTTTTAAAACACTAAAAACACATTTACGGCCATCTCGGAAAAAATGTAACTTAGAAAGATGTGTCATCAATACCTAAATTTCATAATTAAATATATGTTTTTTTAGACAAACAGAGACATGAATTGGTCACTCAATTCATTCCCTAAAAGAATTTATTAAAACAAAAGTATTACATTTCATGCTTTAGGTGTAATGAGTTTAAAACGACCTAAAAAGGAGATAATTACATGATGAAAGATCAAAACGGGACAAACAAAACCTCACTCAAACTTCCAAAAACATCATTCCTTCAAGTAAGAAAACAGTTCAGACCAAGAGTGAAGTAACTCCAAGAATGATTCAAGTATTAAAGATATACTGTCATCAAGAGGAAAGAGAGAATAGAAATCAAAAGTAGGTCCATCACATCTAGACAGGTTGAAAAATGAAGGCCCAACACACCCAAAAGAGGATACCATCAAGTTGGTGCAAAGTAGTTCCCTACCAACATCCAAGATGAGAAGCTAAAGTGGCTATTTTTGTAACTCAAAATGACATGTCGTTAGATAATAAATTTTAAAATTCAATATATGTTCATTTTGCTCTGATTTTAGGGAAATAAGATTTCATTTTCCATGTTTTCACCCCTTGACACATGTTTTAAAGGCTTTGGTACCCTTTAAGAAGTGTTTACCAAGTCATTTTGACCACACCACACATTATATTGTCATGTGGTCTATATGCACACATCAAGAATAACTCAAAAGAGGTTTTCACATGATTTAAAATAAATATTAGGTTGTTTTATATAGGCTTTACCATTCCATGCATGTTGTAGTGTTTTAAAACACTAAAATCATGTTTACAACCATCTTGGGAAAACCATAACTTGAAATGACATGCCATTGATTCATAAATTTCCAAAATCAATGTACAATCATTTTACTTTTATTTCAAGGAAATATGACATCATTTTTTAGTTTCTACCCCCAAAACATATTTTAAAATGTTTTTAAACCTTTAAGAAGTGTTTACCAACTCAAAACCAAAAAAATTGTTCATATTGTTTTTAAACTTATGGATAATGATATATAATTGATTTTTTATTCATAGGAATCAACCACACATCAATCAACCACAAGATGTGGTTGGTATGACTTGAAATGTGTTTTTTCTATATAAAAGTTTCCTTTTAGTTTTATTTATGGAATTTGTATGTGTTTTTTGAAAATGTGTGAATGATCTATAGAATTTAGAATTTACCTTAGCAGGATGTCCTATAAGGCAGGAAATTTCCTCAGGGATTGTGTCAGTCATCCCTCAAAATAAATAAACTAAACCATTTTCTATTTCCTACCACTTCTTATCCTATATTTTCCTATAAGATTCTTGTCCTTTCACTTGTTTTAATCATTCAATTTAACTTTTTGATTCCAAATCAAGAGCACTACTTGAACCCCCACTGATTGTAACAGTAATGGATGGTTACACCCTTCCTAATAAAGCTGATGGAGTAGGCCCAAAAACCATCACTCATATGCATCCAGGATGTTCCTTACCTAAAACCATTGCATCAACACCATTCTTGGAAACAAATGGTGATTGTGAAAGGTTCATATCCTAGACTTCTTTAATTTTAACCCGTTAATACAAAAATATTAACAATGATTTTTTAAAATATCTGAAATTCATAATATTATCTAGTTAATAAAAATTTCATTTCTATTTATTGTTATTTCATTACCATAAAAAAATAATAATGAAAAATATATAATAACAAAAAATAAACATTAAACCCAATTAATAGGGGATGACTAGATGTACCAAACGATGACAAATTTCTATCATTTGATCTATATAGCTAACTCCTTTTAATTGGACGAATTGTGAATTTACATGTTATAATAATTTAATATTAAATTTAATTACATATAATTTGAATTTTTTTTCAATATGAATTTTTGGAAAATAAGTTCATATAAGAACACACAAATAAAAATACACTTATTTTCTATATAAGTTCATACACATAATGAATAGTGGAAGACCAGTGCATACAAGAATGTATACAGTAGTCATGTCACACTTATTTCATATATAAGTGAAAACCAGTAATGCATACTGGAAAATAAACTCAAATTTGAATATGTATACCGAAAAATGAATACAAATATAAATCTATATAGAGAACAAGTTCATGTAGAATATGAAAACACATATAAGTGAATGTATAAATACGCTTATTTTTAATATAAATTTCCATTGAAATGCATAAAAAATATGGACATAAAGAAATAGGTTCATATTTGTACATATTTTCTATATGAATAAAAAATGTACTTATTTTGTATATAAAATATAGAACACGTGAATAGAAATAAGTGCATAAATAAATGTACTTATTTTCTATATTGATAGCCTATATTCATTTACTTAGAAATTCATAGAGAAATAACTGTGTGCAGAAATAATTGTGAATGCAAAATAAGTGCATATATAATATGCATAAATAAATAAGTTCAGAAAAATGTAATTATTTTATTTTTGAAATAAAATTCATATATAAATATATTTATTTAGAAATAGGTTCATATATGTAATTATTTATACATATAAAAGAATATTCTATATGCACTTATTTATGTATGCAATTATTTTCTATAAGTAGTAATCGTGTAATGCTGTTGACTATTGTGTTTCTAGTGAATTATAGAAAAATATTATAGTGATGATATATATAGATCTAATATATTAAAAAATGTCATAGCAGTACAAAAACAAGGTTTAAACTATTGATACTAGAAAAAGTACAAATGTTAATTCATTACTAAATATGAATGAAACTTTTCAATTAATACTAAAGGAGTTAAACTATGAAAATCGTTAAAATATGTAAATTATTTATTTAATGTACCATTTAATAGTAATATTGATAGTAAAAATGCTATAGATTCATATATTGTGACTGAATAATAGAATACAGTTTAATATTATGAAATATAATGATTTCACAAATTCAAACATGGTATAGTAATACTGAACATAGGACTACATAAATGATATTGATTAAATGTAAATATGTTATTTTAATGCAAAAACATTGATAGTTTTCAAATGATACTATAATATGGAAACTCTTAAATAGTAGACCTTGTTTTCAATAAGACAGCTGACTTGCAGTGATATGAAACATTGTCACTACACTAAAAAACATAAAATAATGGCTTATAATTTAATGATATTTTCCTGATTTTCCTGTGTTTGGATAGTACTGTACCAGGTCTTATAGATCTCATGAGTAATAAATTGAGTCTAAATACTCCCCATACAAGAAATCCAACGTCATCAAAGGGAGATAATTCAAACATATCTTACTATCATCAACTAAAACTAGATAAAACATGTTAAAAAAATCCCATATAAAACCATATAAAATGTTAATATAGAAGAAACTTTTACATCAATGAGTCAAGAAAATTCATGTTTAATGCTACAATGGACGCTAAAATCACAAATACATTTATCATTCAAGCCAATAAATCTCAAAAAATTACTTACTGAGTTATTAAAATGCAACATGTAATTAATATGGTAACTATATTTATTACTTGAGAAGATAACTAATAATTTTAATCACTTATTTTTTAATTAAGATAAATTAACTTAAAAAAAATGATTGCAAATTTTTATAGAAGCGCAATATGAAAATATCAGTACACGCTTCAAACCTTTAGAATATATTATTTTTAAATTACCATTTTTTTCATCTTGTTCAACTACTATTAGTAATATACCATTAAAATCTATACCCCTTATTATCATGGAATGTAACCAAATAGGATTATTCTATGTATCTTAATAGCCAATCTAAATTAAATAAGTTAGTTTCAAGAATTATACATTCAAAAAATTTAACAAGGAATTAATGATAATTGACATGTGTTTGTCACGAAGTGTTGGAAAAAAATTATTTCCTAAGTTAAAAATGTAGTAAAGTGGTCAACCCAGGTTTTCACTAGAGGGAAGTTCCAAACAGTCATGTTTTTCACTTGAAATTAGAGAAAGAATTGGATTTTTTTTGAAATTATTTGATTTTAAACAGAATGAAATAAATAAAATAAATTTTGAACACAAATAGATAAATATAGTAATGGGGTTAGGGTAGGATCACCTTTTACAGTTTTATCTTAGTAATAAAAATCATTCCCACTCTCTTCTGATTGAAGGATACATGAATAAATCCTTTATCAATTTTTCCATCACCCCTGGTTGAATTATGCAATGGAAACCACTCCTATGTGCATGAAAATATGTAAATAACTCGCAAAATACAAAGTAATGTCCCAATAAATAATTATTAGTACTTATAAATCTATAAAAAATTAAATTATTCGACACACATTCAAACTATCACTAGACACTCACCAACTAACATAATCTACATGATCAAGAAAAACTACACTAGGTGAAGAAAGTTTAAAGAACTTTAAGAAAATATGTAAACAATGAATTATGAAAAAACCCTAAAAAATATCCATAATAATATTTTCAACCATCAAAAATAGAAATCATTCAATAGATAAAGATATTTTAAAATTAAATCATAAGGATCTGACATTACAAAAGAAAAACTCCCCCTTCCCCAATAGCTCAAAATTTTTACCCCTCCATATGAAGGGTAATAGTGTTGAATGAGGAAAAAGAGAGAATTATAAAAATAAGAAAATATAAATAGTGAATATACATAAATTAAAGGTTATAATTATCCATCACACCCCACTTTATCCTTCTTCAACACCTTTGAATGAAAGTGGATACACATAATTATAGGGTTAAGGGGTGTAAACTTTTACCTGAAATTATGTCTACCAAAAGTTTTAGTTTATTTCTCATAGTAAATGGACTATTATTGGGAATGTTTCTTCATCAAATTTGTTTATATATCTCTTTTATATTCTCCCTAAAAACAACCTCTTCTTCGGACATTTTTATGTAATGTTATTATTTAATTACTCAAGAATACTATTTATGGATGAAGAGACTCTTCAACTTCTTCCACTTTAGAGCATTAAATGGATACATTAATGAGTGAAATTATCTATTAAATTTATTTTGAACTTTAATATTCATGTCCTATTTCAAATAAAGTTTGAATCAACTCATTTTAGGTCTTTATCCCGAGTTTTGCCTCATTTACAAATGTGGGGTCCATTCTTTTAGCTAGAAATATTTTTCAAATTGACTGATTTTTTGGGCCTCTTGAATTCCGAATGATCTATATTTACAAAAGAAGAATTAAATCCTCAAAAAATTAACCTTAAAAAAATAATTACTACATTTTTAAAAATATTGAAAATTTTATTCTAGAAATACCAAAGTGATAAAAATATATTAAAATTACAGAATTAATCAATTTTCACATTTTAGCCCAAAACTCACCAAAAATTAAAAAAATCAAATCATTTCTAATTATTAAATTTTTAGGGATTAAATCATTGAAATACATATGATAAATAATGGAAATATTAGCTCTATAAATTACCCCACACTTAGTACTTGGACTCCTGGATAAGTAACCATAAAAATCAAATTAAAGAAAATTCAAAACACATACCTATGATATCCATAAATTTGGAAAAAAGAAAAAAAAGATTTTATGCCTCCTAAAAAAATTATTTCAAGTTTTCCATTAAGATCATTCAATCTATTTACACTTTATTTTTCCTCCCATGTACACAATTCACCTACCTCATATAAATTTTCTCTCATCTAAAAAATGTCAATTTTCAACAAGAATTTTCTCATCCAAACCCATGAAAGAGTCACCATAGGATTGATAAATTAATACAACTATACCTGATGTAAGTCAAAGACATATGTTTATCATGATGAATTTTCAGGGCTGTTTAGTGGCTTTCATTTGGTAATATTTTAATGTTAAAAATTAGAAGTTTAAATAAGGATGGATTAAATATTTTTTAATGAAAATCACATGATTCTAATTTTCTCTTAATTACGGTATCCTCCTAACTTCCCTTAGCCAAAAATAATCACTAAGAATACTTGAAAATCTCCTGGAAATCCCATACCATCAACATTTCAGCAGAAAAAAATACATTTCTCTTTTTCTATTTTTTTCCTTGAAAGCTGAAGATAGAAAAAAAATTATTTCTTCATTGAAAGCTCTAGAAAAGAAAAACATTATTTATCATTTGGAAGCTCGAGAAAGGAACAACTTATTTCATCATTAAATATTTAGAAAGGTATAAATTGTAATAGAATGAGTTTTTTCAATAGTAAAATCATATCTTCAAGATTTGTTTTCCACTCCAAGTATCGCTAAATGAGGTATCATAAAAAAATGAAGCTCCCCACACACACTTAAGTTCAACTAGATCACAAAATTTCATTTCTTGAGTAGGTTGGATAGATAAAATTGGCTTTTAATGTAGCTAACCTAACATGTTGTCTATGTATTCTAAGGGATACACAAATTAAACCTATAAGGGAAAAATAAAAATGAATTCTTGAGAAGGGGGATTTAAAACCAAATAAATATATTAATAATTTAAAACACAAGTACCTCAAACCCACATATTTGTATAGGAATAAATCAAATTTTGGTTAAAGAAAGCATAGTTTTGATATCTTAAGAAGTGAGGTGAATGTAAAGAATAGTCCAAAAAGGTTGTTGAGTCAAAAAAATTAATTTATACTTTTCCTTTTCATAGTTTTGGAAATCAAACATAGTTTCATAAAACTATGCTTACTACCTTTATATTATCTAAGTGTAATAGTGTGTTTTTGTGGAAAAAATTACTTTATATCAAACATAGAAATAGTTCTAATTTATAATAAATAAAAAAAAATTATTATTCAATCCAATCCCTCAGAAATAAGGTGCATCCGATTTATTAGGATAAATTTTTTTCAGACCAATGGTTAGAATTATGTCTTGTTTATCAGATTGAAAAAATTCATGATCATCAAAATGACATTGGTACTGATACATCAGATTGACTTTTTTCTAGTTTATGGGATTGACTATAAATATTAAATTCCATCAGAATATGAAAATTTTATAATCAGATTGATTAGAATTATATATAGTGAATAGAAGACATAATATAATTGAAGTGGATCTAAATTAAACAACTTCATAAAATTAAATAACAACTCATTCTTAGCTGTCAATGTAAAATTTGTTAGAGGACATCTCAAGTAACTCAGAAATATGATCACTAAGAGATTGCCTATAAATAGGAGGTCATTTAAAGAGTGGGTATATGATAAAATTCACAACTCAAGTCATCTAAATATTACTCTATACGAACAACTCATTAATAGTCTTTATAATTCTTTAGAGAGTTAATGTTTTATGTAATCCTTATAAGAATTGTATATTCCCTAGATCATTTTTCTTTTTTATTTGTTATCTAATCATGGTACCAGTAGAGGGATTCTATGGATAATAATTTGGTGAATCTTATCCATCATATTGAGGTCTTTCAAGACTAATAATATAGAGAATATAATCATTCTATCGAGGGCTTTTAGGTTTAGGAAGACAGAGACTCTGATCATCGTATCGAGGGATTTCTTGTTTAAGAAAAATAGAGCTAAATTTAAAGATTGCATTGAGGGATTCCTGGGGAATGGAAGAAGATCTATACTGATCATCATATCGAGGTATTTCCTAGTAATTAAAAATAATCATTTATAGTAGGTACTAAAAATATGGATATATTTAGTCAGTATTTATAACTACCTTAACTCTTAAGGTTAAAGAGTAAATTGTTTTATAAGATTGTAATTCATTCTTACTATAATAAGCTTTTGTTTTTATTGTTTATACAAGATTTATTTTCTATTGTTCTTGTGTATTAGAAAGTTTTACATAATCAATCATTATGATATTAGTTTTATTGGACCGACTATGATACTGATAAACAAATTTGATTTAATCAGACAGTATCTGGATCTGATTATAATACTTAGATCATCAGATGAATTTTGTGTCTGATCATTTTTACATAAGAGGATTTGTGTTTTGTTTTAGTTTAATTTTTAAAATAAAATTAACCCCTATTATATACATCATAAAATCTTTGATCCAAATATGACTTTTTTTATTTTAATATTTCACAACCTTCTCATTGGATGAAACTTTTGTAGGAACATTTGAAGTAGTTTCTAAAGCAACTCCACCATTCTTCTTTTTCATCTTTTTAGCATCTATTTTCAATATGCCTTCATATTTCATGAGAGTACCAAAAATATAATCAATTGTTAGATTTGTGATCTTAATTTCATCTTCCAATTTTTACATTTTTTATTCCTATTCATTTTTCAAGATATATAAAATCTTTTAAACTAATATTTCGACTAAAATATCTTTTTCAACAAGAGAATATAGTGTATTGAAAATAGTCATTAATATTTGATTCATTTTTTCTACTGATTCTCCTTGTATAAAACCAAAATCTTGATAGTATTCTCTCATCATAGTTCTTCTCATCTCAAAAGCCATATAAGTTTTAAAGTGTGTGAATTCTTAATTTTTCCAAATAATATTTGCTGCTTCACATGAGGAAATAGGACTTTATCTATTACTTGTCATTGAATATAATATAATATTTATTAAACTATAATTCAGTTGATATTCTTACTTTTCCTAATGATTAAAGATAGTAACTTCCTTTTCTATTATCTTGTAATCCGTATTAAGTATAACAAAATTATCAACTATAGTATTGATAACAAATGTTTTCATCCAATTTCTCCATTACTCAAAATCATTTCTATCATAAATTGGTGGTTGAATGGGATTGAAAGTTTCTAAGGTGCCAATGTTTAGACCTGCTATCTTAATGAAATCATAACACTTTTTTCCAAAAACACATTAGTGTAAATAATTTATAACAAAGTATTTTATAATAAAAAATAATAAACTTATAAAATTTAATGAAATTAAAAACTCAGTAAGTAAAGAAGTAGAACCTTCTCTAATACAAATTTTTGGATCTTAGAGTATATGATTGATATAATGGGGGTGAATTTTAGTTTAAAAATTAAAATAAAACAAAACAAAAATCATCTTATTTAAAAATTATCCGACTCATACTTCATTTGATGACTATAGTATTACAATTAGATCCAAATGTTGTTTGATTAAATCAGATTTGATAATCATCTTAAAGAAATCTTTGTTATAAGTCATATTTCTGGATAAACCACTATCCACGTACCAAGTGATTTTATTATTTTCACATTCCTTATTTTCTTGAAAACAAAGGTTTTAGTTTTTTTAGAACCTAAACCTTCTTGGGTCCGATATTATCATAAAATATTTTTTTTGGTAACCATATTTTTCAAAATTTACTAAGTTGATAAAATTTTATTTCTTTTAAAAATTATCCTTTATGAAAACTTAAAGATTGAACTTTATTTAGAGATTATTTTTTTCCAATGTCCACAACTTTGAAATTTTGTGCAAAATGGAGTAATTTTTGGAACAAAATATTTATTACTAAAAATAGGTTTATTATTAGTAAAACCTGATAATTCCCAATAGGATCAATGTATCACTAAGAGAGGGAGGGTTTAATCATTGATTTTTTTTAAGTTCCCTTTATTTGGAAACAACCTTCAAATCCTATTAAAGAGTTTATACGTTGATGAAAAAAACTAAACACACATCCATATTAACATGATAATTTAAAGGGTTCAATTATCAACTAGAGTAGACAGATCCTTGGTATGGTATATAAACAATATGATACCAAACAATCCATTAGATAAAAATCCTTTTTGTGGAATACAATGAGTAGGATATGACCATACACTCATATAGAAATATGTTCAATATAATAGTGAATGTGATTCAAGTAGCATGAAATGATGTAATAAATATTTGAAAAAAACATGTTATGGTGTTGTTTAATCAACATTCACAAATAAGATCTTCTCTTACTTACCCAACAGTAATAAAGAAATTCCATGGACTTCATAATGATAGCTAGTATGATTTCCCAATACGATTTCCCAGTTCGATTACTCAATATGATAATATTTCTTTACCATAACATCATTGAAACAATACTGAACTAATTCTTCTTCAGTCTATAAATCTGAGTTCAATTTCTCAATACAATTCCAAAAAATTTGATAACAATCTTATCTTTTATCCTTTCTTCTTATGTTCGGAAAAATTCTTCAATAAATCACAATACCGAAACTTCTTCTCCCTAGAACATTGGAGATTATCTCTCTTCCTTTTCCCACATTACAAGTGAGAGAAAAGTAAAAAGTAATTACTCTATTTATAGGTGACCAAAAAAGGTTTGGGTGGGTTTCTGAAAAACATTCCCACTCAATGAATTTTTTTGAAGACATAAATTATCCTTGAATTTCAGGTGCATCTTGACTTATTCAACGCTTCTCCAATCTTCTCAAACTTCTAAAATATTCTTGAATTCATATCACTGCTAACTTTATTAACAAAATTCATTACAATTCTAATTGTATTACAATTTTCTCATTCAGATAAATATAGAATATTTTTCATTATGTTGCTCCACACTAACTGAAAAAACAAACATATGTCTTCTCATTATGATTATGAAAACTAATTTATCATTCTTATTTCTTCATTATGATGGAAATAGAAGTTTCTTCATTAAAGTTTTTCACACTAAGAAAACATATGAAAATAATTCTTCAAAACTATTCAACCACTTCTATGATCCCTTTGATAAATTTTTTTCAAGATTTAGAAAAATTTCATCTTCTTATTTTCCCAAATTGACAATCTTGTGTCCGATGAATTGATCTTGGCTTTACTCTGATAATCAGTGTTGTCTCCAGTCTAATGTCACTTTACTCAATTGATATTATAAGGAAAAAGGAAATATATCTCATGCCCCAAAGGAAAACATATCAGAGTGACGTACTAGTTAAATAAAACAATAAACAATTTATTTTGATGAAAATGGTTGACCGCATTGTTGATTGATATCTCATTTTGTTCTTTATATTAGTAACAATATACTTTTATTCTTCTCTATATTAAATATTCTCAATAAATCCCAATTTATTTTCTTTTTGTTAGTCTAAATAATTATCTATAAGAACAATTCAGCCTCTAATGATCGGTGGTGCACTACATCCAATAGACCGATTTCAGTTGCTTTAACATCATTTAATTCCCCCATTTTTTCATTATGATACCAAATAATTTCCTTCACTTATATTTTTTTTCAAAATACTTGTATCTTGTGGATTATTGGTCCGACTAAAAACCATTACCTTTGATTTCTCACATTATGATCAACCTCCCTATCCTTTAAACAAATATGCATCTGATGTTCTCACACCAATAGACTAAAACCGAAGATCTTTTGTTTCAGAAACTTCCTTCTTATAAAATCATCTTCATATATCATGACTTTTTCAAGACTTTGAATCTGATGAAGATCAGCATAGAATCATCTAAATTTCATTGGGAAGTATTGTAACATCCCAACCTTTCCAACATCAAAATTTCTTTCCAAAACTCAATATGAAAAAGAGAACCATCTCTCCCCCTTTCCTTTATAAGGATTGCACCACAAGTTATCATACAACTTATGAATTTTTTGATTTAAAAATAAAAAAGAGCACATTTATGTTTTTATTATAGTCATAAAGACTCTAAAACTCTCCATAATTATGATGAAAACTTCATTTTGGACCCAAGGTTATTTCTATGAAACTTTACTTCCCAAAAACATCTTCCCAATATGATGGACTTTCTTAAGCATTGATTGTTTGAAATTTTTAATACGATGGTCGGTCCAATCACCAATAAATACCTAGTTTGGGGGATTTTTTCCATTGATAACATAAGAAAATTTTATTAAAAACTACTTGATTCAGAATATGAAAACCTTCTCCATCCAACTTGGTCCCAACAGTCTCCCCCTTTATATTTTGTTAACAACCAAGATTCTAAAAAACATTGAACTTGGTAACATCAATATATGGATTTATTATTTATAATTATAATCCTACGTGAGCTATCTCATTATAGGAAACATGAATTATTGATAGAAAAATCATGTTTTCCAAAAGTAGTGATTATGAAACATCTTCATCTTTCCTTCACATCTTTCTTCACTTCTTCAACTTTCGTGAAAAACAATTTTTTCTGATAACCACTCCAAAAAATAGTTAGAATAGTTCACACACTGAAAATGCTGAAATCATAGCCTACCCACAACTACCTCATTTTACAGGCTTCCTTAAAAGTTTTAGAACATAATAATGGATATATTTATGAAATAATTATCCCACTTTGACAACACTGTACAAAGTCAAGAAGAGAGAGGTGACACAAACACATACCTCAACCTTGAGGAGAAATAGGTTGGATGCCCATGTTCATCCTCAATTTAGAAAAAGGATCCTTTAGTAAAGGTTTTTTGAAAATGTCATCAGCTTTTTCTGATATAGGAACATACTCAAGGTTTAATTCATTATTCTCTACATGTAATTTTATGAAATGTTATTTTATATCAATATGTTTTGAATGAGATTTTTGTACCATATTTATGGTAATGTTGGTTTCAATTTGATTATAAAAACACAAGAGAAAGGTTAACATAACTTCAATAAGTAAATATTCCAATTGATTTTTTATCCACATAAGTTAAGTAGCATCGTGAGTTGAAACAACATACTCAGCTTCATCCAGGATAATAGTTACTAAATTTTGTTTCTTTGTGTTCCAACTAACACTAATTTTACCCAAATAGAAAACTCTACCATATGTGGATCTTCCATAATCAACATTTATGGACGAATCAACATTTGAATACCTAAACGAGTCAATACTTTCTGAACTATCATACCTAATTCTGAAATTTGATGTGCCTTATATATATATAATAATTCTTCTTATATCCAACAATTGTGATTAGTTTGAAACACTCTAAAATATTTCACATAAGGTAACATTATAAACAATGTTGGGTCTTGAGAAATTCAAATATAACAAAATTCTTATTAGATTTTGAAATTCTTTCTGATAAACTTCCTTACCTTCTCCATATTTAGTCAAATTGGTTCCCATTAAAATTGTTGTGTAAATGAGTTTCAAATTCTTTATGTAAAACTTCTTAAGAAGTTCTTTAGCATACATTTCCTAGGAAAGAAAAATTTATTTCTTATTTTATAAGATTTTTAACCCAAGAAAGTATTTCATTTCACCCACCATAGACATCTCAAAAAAATTCATCTCTTTAAGAAACCTCTAAAAATTTCTTTCATTATTACCAATAAAGATAACATCATCAATGTAAAAAATTATGATGAGGGAAAAAATCTAACTTTCTTTAACATAGATATTTCTATCAATTATCCCTTTCTTAAAAATCATCCTCCTCAGGAAAGTATCTGATTTATAACACCATGCCCTTAAATCCTATTTTATCACATACACGGATTTATGAAACTTTTGCACATAACTTTCATCATTACCAACAAAGAATCCACAAGTTTTTTTCAATATAAACTTCCTCGTCAAGATCACCATTCAAAAATGATTATTTGACATCCATTTGAAAGGTTTTGTAACTTAGTTGTTCATTAATAAGATGAAAATTAATGATAGATTCTAACCTTGTCAACATATCAAAATCTGCATCAAAATCAATGCCTTCAATCTATGAGTAACCTTTTCACACTAATATTGATTTTTTATTTATCACTCATCATCTTCATTAATTTTTTTTAAGAAAACCCATTTTTTACCAATAAATTTTTTTAACTGTATTAGGTATGAGTTCCCACATATCATTCTTTTCGATCTGATCTGGACCTTTATTAATATCCTGAACCCACTTCGAATGATCAAATGATTCATTCACATCTTTTGGCTAAAATGTTTAATACAAAGAAGTACGTGTGATTGTTATTCTTATTTGATCCGTTTGATGTTAATAATCAACAATGTTTTGAGCTTCCACTTGCTTCCTCAGTATAGGATGATATTTCAAGGCTCTTACTCATCACTAGAAACAACTATGTCTGATTATTATTATTTAAGAGGAGTATAATTGTTTTTATCCTTATTAGAATACTTATCAAAAAAAAATTCTTCATGTTTATCTTCCTTATCTTCACGAGTGTTTATCTTCTTTAGACTTTTCAATAAATTTTACATCATCAAAGTGAACTAATCTTCCTAAATATTTACTCAAACATATATATCCTCTTACATCTAGAGCATAGCCATGAAAATTTCCATCTTCACCTCTCTGCTTAAACTTTCCAAGGTTTCAACCTTTGATCTTTATGATTCATGGACTCCCAAAAAATCTTAAGTGTTTCAAACTTGGAGTTTTTCAATAAAAAATTTCATATATTGTCATATATAAGCTTGGTCTATAGAAACATTACTTTTGAATATACATAGTAGTTCTCATGGATTTTCTCCAAAAGTAATGAGTTATACCATGCTCAAGTTACATAGTTCTTCCAATTTCAACTAGAATTTTATTATTTCTTTTAGAAACACCATTTTTTAGGAGTGTATGGTGTATTAAACTCATGCCTAATTCTATGATTCTCAAGATAGTTTTAAAATTATTCATTTTTGTATTGAAAACCATTATCAATTCTCAACTTCTTCACTGAATACTCACATTCCCTCTCAACTTTCCTCTTGAAACTTATAAACATTTTCAAAGCATCTTACTTATGTTTTATATATATAAAACATGTAATTTGACTTAAATCATCAATGAAAGTTATGATGTACTTATATCCATGAGTTGATTGTTTTTTCATCACCCTAAAAATATCAAAATGAATAAGTTAAAGGAGTTTTCTTGGACAAATTTCAACTTTTTTATGCACAGAATTAGTAAATTTTCCTTTATGAATTTTTTCGAAAAACCAATATCTTCTTATTTACATATTAGGAATACCACAGATACAGTCTCACTTTGATAAATGTTTCATCTTTCTATAAGACATGCGTCCCGAACTTTTATTCCACAACTTATTTTCTTCTATCATACTCAGGCAATAAGATTTTTGTATTTCACCAAATTGAAACAAGTTTCCTTTGGAACATTGGCCTATTATAACAATTTTTTCATCATTCTCACTTATCACAACCAACCCATATTTTCTAAAAGAAAACTTCTTTCCCTTCATCATAAAGTTTTGAAACACTTCGAAAGTTGTATTTTAGATCATCAACAAAATAATCCATTTTAGATTTCAACTTTTCTTACTCAATGATGACTAATCCAACACCTTTGATTCTGAGAGATTAATCATTTCCAAATGTCATAATTCCTACATTGAAATATTTCACATTATTTAATAATTTAAAATCTTTTTTAATATGAGGATAACTCCCACAATCCAGAATCCAAGGCCATTTTCCTTTTGTTTCTTTGAGAATGGTTTAAAGAATAAGGGCTTTTTATTTTCCTGTATCATTCTTGACTTCCAACTTCTGAGAATTGTTAATAAGATTTTTTTGTGATTGTAACAAAACAGGACACCTTTTTTCAAGTTGTCTAGGTTGTTCACATATTTCACAAATAGTTTCTATGTGTTGGAACCTATTTTTTATTTTTACACCAACCTTCTCAATTTTCTTCCAAACATCCTTCTCAGACTTATTCCTTTGTGGGAATTGAATCTCCCTAAAAATTTGCCTTATTTAGTTTGTGGAATTTTTATTTAAATAAAAATATATTTTTCATATACCCAAATACCCCACAATACCATCAGTATCCATATAAAGAATATTTTCCTCTAAAACTTCCATATTGTATAGATCTATTAACATGTTTATCAGCAACCTTCTTATTTTTCTTCTCAGAACTTTATTGACCACTAAATATTTGGTTATGAAAATCAATATTCCTTTTCAACTCATCATATTCAGAAGTAATAGAATTTTGTTTAGACATATAATTTTTAGAAACTTATAACTTTTCAACTTTATTTTTCTTGGACACATATATAAATTTCCCAAATTTATTCTTCTCTGGAACAATTATATCATTCTTCTCAAACTTTAAAAAATATTTTTGATCCTTCTCAGCTTTACCCTTTCTAGATATTTCAAAAACATCAAAGATGGAATTATTGAAAATTGTAACCCTCTGTTCAACTTTATAATGTTTTTTTGGAGAAGTTCCAAATACACTTCTTTTACTTTCAAATTTACTTCTAGATTCTCATTACAATTCTTTTATTTCTCTTGATATTTAGTCAGGACATAAATCTCTTTTAACAACATTACTTTATCATCTAGAAAACCTTATTGATTGTTTAAAGAAGAGTCTTCACTTTTAAACTTCTTGGTTTCCCTATCAAGCCTCCAAATTTTTATCAGACATGATTTCAATTCTTCTTTCATATGAAATTTTAGTTGAGTTTCTTCTTCTTTAGAACTACTACTTCTGATGTCTTCTTTGTTCACTGTTGTAATAAAAGTATTTTCTCCAACCTTTTCAAAAGTCTTTTTAGATTCAACATCACTATATACTTCTTCATCATCTTCGTATAAGAAAATTATTATTTTGGATTTGAAGGATTTTTTATCTTTCCCTTTAGAATAATATTTATCCTTATCACCATATTTCTTACATGATCTTCTCTTCCTTCTATCATATTTCTCACTATCTTATTTTTATTTCTTCACAGACAAGTAGTTGCAAAGTTCACAATGGATCCACATTCAAAACATTTGAAGGGAATTTTCCATTTTTTAATTACCAAAAACTATTTTTACATTTTTATAAAACATGGATAAAAACTCATCAAGATTTTTACGTACCTCATTTTTGGAATCAGATCCATCAACTTCTTCTTAGATAATAATCTTCATTGAATTATCTTTATTATTAGACTTGAAAGAAATGTCTCTATCAAATTTTTTTGCCTTTCATAAATTTTCAAATTCTCATTTCATAAGTAATCATAGTGCTATTAAAATAATCCATAGATATTGTTTCATGATATCTATCTTCCAATGAAGAAACTTTAACTTCAAACTTGTCGAGAAGAATTTGTAATATCTTCACAAAAACTATAGAATCTTCTAAATTTTCACCAAGACATTTGATAGTGCTAAAAATACTTTTCACCCTGGTAAATAAGTATCTAACATATTCCTATTCACCCATCTTGATATATTCATACTTCATACTCTAGATTTCTAACTTTTCCTTATTTACTTTTTTATTGCATTCATAATTATTTTCAGCTTATCCCAGATACCTTTGGCTGTGGAAACAATCTTCATTCTTAATAACTCACTTTAATAAAGTGATGGGACTAAAAAATTCTTGGACCTTCCATCATTATCAAGATTCCTCTAGTCAGTAGATGTAAGAGGAACTTTATCATCAATAGGAGGAAATCCATATATTTTAGCCTTAAGAATAGTATACCCAATAGATATAAGATATGGAAATATCCTAAAATACCTATACTATTCACATAATTGAGGTTCTCCGTCACAAGTTATTATTAAAAACATCATGAATGAGTAAACAAAGGGAGCATTTTCTCTGATACCAATTGATAATTTTCAATGGGATTATTGTATCACTTAGAGGGGGAGGGGACAGATCAGTGATATCTTTTTATTTTAAGTTTCATTTATTTTGAATTTTTTTCATACTATTAAATAGTTTCTACCATGATAAAAACAAAATAAAACACACATCCATAAGAACATAATAATTTACAAGGTTCACTACTCAAAAAGAGTAGATAAATCCTTGGTATTGAAAGGAAACAATATCATACCACAAAATCCAGTAGAAAGCAATACTTTTGCATGGAATACAGTAAGTAGGATATGACCTTATAGTTAGGTAGAACTATGTTCAATACAATAGTGCATGTACTTCTAGTATCATGAAATGATTTAATACAATTTTTTTAACAAATATGTTACGGTGCTTCTTGACCAACTTTCAAAAATAATATCTTCACTTTTTTACCTAATAACAAATTAGAACTTCCCTAGAATTCAAAATGATACTCAATCTGATTTCCTAATCTGATTCCCCAATTTGACTTCTCAGTATGATAATGTTACCCTTTTAGAATATCATTGAAAAAATCTTGAACTATTTGTTCTTCAGTACGGAAATCCTAGTTTGATTTCTCAGTCTGATTCCAAAAAATCTAATTATAATATTATCTATTTTCCTTTATTCTTCAATATAGAAAACATCCTCAGGAAATAAAATTATGAAAATATCTTCTCACTAGAACTTTATAGCTTCTCTCTCTTTCTACATGCATGTTAGAAGTGATAGGATAGTACAAAGTACTGCCTCTATTTATAGGCAACAAAAATGGTTTGTGTTAGATTATGAAAATATTCCCCAGTCAACCAAATTTCCCAAAAACATAAATTCTCCTTGAATTTTGGGTTTATCTTGACTTCTTCAGTGCTTCCCATATCTTCTAAAAACATCTCAAAAATTCATGAATTCATATCTCTTTTGGTGTTATTAAAAAATTTAATTCCAATTCCAATTTTCTATTCTGATTTTCTCATTATGTCGAAGAAAAAAATTTCTTTATTACATTTCTTTGCACCAACTGAAAAAAACATATTTCTTCTTATTATGATTCACAGAACCAGCTACTCATTTTTATTTCCTCATTGTGATGGAAAGAGAAGAATCTTTATTTTGAAGCACCAAACCAAAAGAAACACATTAAAACAATTCTACAATCTTCTTCAACAACTTCTATAATCCCATTAATAATAATTTTACAAGATTCAAGCAATTATTATTTTCTTATTTTCCCTGATCAATGATCTTGTGTCCAATGAGTCAATTTTAATTTAACTATGATAATTGGTGTCATTGTCATCCCGATGGATCTTGAATAAATTGAAATTTTAAAGAAAAGTTACTTTATCTCATTCCCCAAAGAAAAAAATATTAGAGTTCTTATTTCCACCTGAACCATTTTTTTATGAAAATAATCAAAAAATTATCTTGATGAAAATGGTTGACTAATTTGTTGATTGATCTCTGATTTTATTCTTTATATTGGTCAGAACAAACTTTTATTACTCTTTTTATTAATATTTCTACATAAATACCTTTTTTCTTTTTTATTAGTCCCCCCAATTCTCCTTAAGAATAATTATGCCTCCGATGATCGGTGGAACACCACATCTGATGGACTGGTTTCAGCAGTATTGACTTCAACAACTTCTCTTCTTTTCTGATTATGATACCAAATAATTTCGAGAACTTATATTCTTTCTCCAAATATTTGTATCTTGTGTCTTATTAGTAGGACTAAAAACTAACACCTTCAGTTTATCACATTATGATCAACATACCCAGCCTTCAAAAAAATCTCCATCTGATGTTCTCACACCAAGGTACTGAGATCTTTGGTTTCAGAAAATTCCTTCTTCCACTAACTTCTTCTTGTATCATGACATCATCATGACTTTGAATATGTTTAAGATTTACATAGAATTTTATGACTTTTATTTCTAAGTATTGAAAGTTACCAATCTTTCCACCATCATCTTTTTTTCCAAACCTTAATATGATTGACATCCCCAATTCCCCCTTTCCTTCATAAGGATTTCATCACAATTTATGAGACAACTTGTGAATTTTGTGAATTTAAAAATATAAAATCACCATAATATTTTTATCATAGTCATGAAGACTCCAATACTCTTCCTCTTTATGATCAACACTTCATTTGAGACCCAAGGTAAGTCAGATAAACCTTTCTTTCTAGAAAAAATCTTCCAAATCCGATGGACTTTCTTAAGAATTGTGATTCTAAAGTCATATATATGATGGTTAGTCTGATAACCAACAAATACTAAGTTTAGGTGATTTTATTCTTTGACAACAAAATAAAATTCTCTTAAAAAGAACTTCATTAAATATCTTAAAACCTTATCCATCTAACTTGGCCACAGAAAAACCCATTCCATAATTATCACTATGAGGTCTAATTTTCTTGTACACCTTATCAATGTTTTCCTTTCCATAAGTAAACATTGAAAAAAATTTGTTCAAAATATAAATTTCTGATTTTTTTTAAAATCAATGCCATTATCCTCAGTATTATATGTTTTCGAATTAAAATTTTAAAAAAAAATTGTAATTGTTTTCTTAAAATTACAATTTCCATGATCTTTAGAAATACTATCCTTTTCAGAATTTGTTTTATCAAGATTCTTAGAATTATTTGATATTTATTTAGTTAAATTAGAAATTCTTGAATCATACTTAACAAAATTTGTTTTGGAATTATCATGTTTTTTAAAAACATTACAATTTTACTTTTCAAGAAGTTTTTTTTAAAAAACATTACAATTTTACTTTTCAAGAAGTTTAGAAAACCTAGATACTTCTCCATACTTAGGTAAGGTATTTTCCTCATAGCTAATGAATTTTATTCACCTGAATATTTAGAGTTATTCTCACCATTAATTTCAAGATAATTTCCATTTATGGTATGGTTGGTAATGGATTCAGTAGTATGTACCTTTACCAGGAGACATTGATTCACCTTAGGTATTTTATAAAATAAAAAAATATTCCTCTATCCAGAATATTCACTATCTAAAGAATTATCTAATGAACTATCTCCTACACTTTCACTCCAAGTGTCATAATCTTTGAAAATTTTCTTGGAATGATGATTATAGTATTTATTAGAATTTCAATATTAATTCATATCTTTCTTATACATTATTTTTAGTTTAGGATAATCATGTCTTATGAGTCTTGATTTTTACATTTATAGAAAATAACTTTAGAAGATAATTTCTCTTCATTATTATCCTTATAAAAGTTCTTGTATCTATATTGAAAATCTTACTTGACCTTGATATTATTAATTATTATATAAATAATGAATGTGATCATGAAAATATTGATAAATAAAGAATGAACCTTTTAATTTGAACTCTTTATGCAATTTTTAAAACATTTTGAATGAATGGTTAAATCTGAATGACTTTTTCATCCAAATACATTATGTATGAATATCATTAGATTTATTTTGAATGTATGTTATTTATTTTATTTATTGTATTAATAGTTATTTAAAATACAATTGTTTCATATTTTGTTACTTTTCTAATATTTCAGGTGATTATATTACCTCCCTATTATTTTGAAAACCACAAAGGAGGGAAAATTTTAAGAAGATATGTTCAAGGGGGAGAGTTTTAAAAGGGGAGAATTTTTTAAAAAAATTTATTTAAGGGAGAGTTGCTATATTAAAGGGTGGAATCCAAATTATATATCCATCCTTTTATCATATAATAAACAAGTCATAAACTGCTGGGGAGTTAAAAGAATAAAGGTATATAAGTGATGTAAGTATTTCAAAGCTGTTAATTTTAATTTTAAGTGTTGCGTTTTTTTCTTTCCAAAATGGGGGATATTGCTGAGTTGAAAGCTTTACAATATACTTTTCATTTCCTTTATTTTTGAAATCATAAAAACTTTCTTAAAACTATATTTACTAACTTTATATTTTTAAGTGTTTTAGTATGTTTTTGTAGAAAAAATTACTTTATACCGAACATTAAAATAATTCTAATTTATAACACATATAGACTTTAATTATTCAATATGATCCATCGAAATGAAGGTGAATCCAATTCATCTGACTGATTTTTTTTATACCAGTGGTTAGAATTATTTATTGTTTATAATACTGATAAAATTCATGATCATTGAAATAATATTAGTACCTATACATTAGATTGACTTTTTTTAGTTTATCAGATTGAATATCAATAGTAAAGTCCATCGGACTATGAAAAGTTTATAATCTGAGTGATTGGAATTATATCTATTAGAAAGAATACATAATTTCATTTTAATGGTGCTAAATTAAATGACATCATACAATTATAGAATAGCTCCTTATTAGTTTTCTAGATCAAGAACCAAGCTATCAAAGTGAAGGCTATCTGAGGCCATTGCAACTAACTTATAAATACAACTATTGGGATATTTCTTCAAAATAATAGGTCATTTTAAGAGTTGGTAGCTAATGAAATTTGTAACACAAGTCATCTAAATATTTATTTGTGTTAACATCTCATTCTTAGTCTTTTTAATTTTTTAAAGAGTTGAAGATCTAAGGAATCCTTAAAATGATTGTATATTCCTTATATGATTTAACTTTTTATTCATTGTCCGATCATAGTATGGATTGAGAGATCCTGGGGATAGAAAGATGGTGAATCTGATCCATCGGATCAAGGGATTACAAGGCTATGAAGAAAGATATTATGATCATCATATCGAGGGATTTCAATTCTAAGAAGATAGATACTTTGATCCTTATATTAAGGGATTTAATTTTTATGAAAGAAATAGTTGAATCTGATCATCTTATCAAGGAATTCCATAATATTGGAAGATATAGTGACACTGATCATCATTTCAAGGGATTTAATAGTAAGGAAATACATACCATTATAGTAGGTACTAAAATTTTGGATATCTTTAGTTAGGATTTTTTACTACATTAACTCTTAAGGTTAAATAAAAAATTATTTTATAAGCTTGTAAGTCATTCTTACTATTATGAAATTTTGTACTTATTGTTTATTCAAGTTTTATTTTCTTCTATTCATGTGTATTATAATGTTTTATATAATAAATATTTCTTATATTAGTTTTATCAGACAGATTGTGATACCAATAAATAACTCTGATTTAATCATAATGTATATAGATCCAATTATAATACTCTTATCATTAGAATAAGTCTGAGTCTGATCATTTTTAGATAAGAGGATTTGTGTTTTTTAGTTTAATTTTTACACTAAAATTCATCCCCCTCTTATAGTTAATGTAAACTCCATGATCTAGTAAAGGTTCTATAAGCCTTAGAAGAAAGTGATTTAAAATATAAACAGAGTGAGATGTAGAATGCAATTCAAAATTGGAGTAATTTTCCTAAAATTCCCAAAGTTTTTAACAATTAACAAAGTCATTTTAATTATTCATTTAAACTCTGTTTCATGGGGTATTTTTTTCACTCATTGACATGGGTTTCCAAAATGTAAAAGATACTTATTTGAGCTCACAAGTTTGAAAAAAAACACAAAAATTAAAAAATAAACACACAAAAATTTGAAAAAAACACATGTTTTTTTGGAAAATAGAAAAAGTAAAAAAAATAAAATATTTGGAAAATAAAAAAAATGAAAAACATAAACAACAAAGTTTACCTCCCCCACTTTTAAATGATTTCTTTTCCTTAATAAATTTAATTGGATTTAACATGTAATCATATTTGTAATTGAATCATAGTAATAAAGTAAGTGTCAAGGAGTGGTACAACCTGATGAATTTTATTGATAAATAGGTTGGAGGAGTGTAATATAATCCATTCGATCTGATGGAATGTTCCCATGGAATTTTTTCAGCCTAAGTCCATTAATAGTGAATGGATATTACTCTACATCCTTCATAATCTGCACTACATTAAAAGGAGATAAATGAGTAACTATATCTAAACCCTCCCATCTAGAATGAAGTTTACTTAGCATCAGCTTGATTGTTGAGTTGAATAACAACACTATGTATCCAGTATAGAAGTATTTTAGTTGGATCATCTTATCGTGGGCCACTGATATTATCACTTTTTAAATCTTTAAATTGTCAAAATATTCCCTTATAATTTTACACTTATAATAAAACTCCAATCTTCTCTATTTTCCTGTGCTTTTAAATCCAAATTTATCTTTCTCAAAGTCTATTATGCCTTATGTTCAAATTCCACAGGTAAGTGACTAGTTTTCCCATAAATCAGCCTATATATACTCATTTCTAATATGTATTTTTAGACTATCCAATAAGACCATAATGTGTTTTCAAAACTTTGGCTCCAATCCATTCTGTTTAGTTTAATAGTATTTACCAAAAAAAATTTGATTTCTTTATTGGACACTTCAGTTTGACCATTAGTCTATGGATGATAGGTGTTTGATATTTTATGATGTACCCCATACTTTTTTAGAAAAGGATCCATTATCCTACTACAAAATTAAGACCCTTAATCACTGATGATGGCTCTAAGTACTCCATACCTACAAGAAATATAATCCACTAAAAGAAAGATATAAAAATTTTAAATTAAATTAGTAAAGGGACCATAAAATAAATACCTAAAACATAAAAAATATCTCAAAAATTAAGTGGATTTTGGGTCATTTCTTTTCTCTTTGAAATATTTCCAACAAAGTGAAATTTTTTACACCTTTTACAAAATTTATAAACATCTTTAAAAATGGAGGGCTAAAAAATTCAAGATTCTGAGACCTTCCCTATTTTCCTTTTGTTTTCCAAAGTGGCCTCAATCAGCTACTATGTGGAAAAACCCAAAGACATATTCAATTTTACTTTTTGTAAAACATCTTATTACCACCTGATCATTGAAAATCTTCCAAAGGAATGGATCATACCAAATATAATATCTCGATTTAGATTTTAGTTTATTAATTTGGTGGGAATTTAAATGAGATAGCACTCGAGATATTTCCAAATAATTAACCATGTTAGTATACCAAGTCACTTATCCTTCAACCAATTACAATTTCTCTCCTAAAAAGTGATCATTCAGTGGTTCTCTATTTGGAATTTCAACTGAAACAATATCGGGTGGTCTACTAAATTGATCATCCTCTTAGTTTTAAATTCCATTATTTTCATTGATTTATAAGTTTAACTCTTGCAGTAGTATCATCCATACGACTAGCCTCTATTTAGCTTCATCCTTCTTCATCAAGTACCTAAGAGATGCATGATCAGAAAACATAGTGACTTTAGTTCCAAAGAGATATGATATAAGTATTTCTAAAGAAAAAAAAACTGATAAAAACTATTTTTTATATGGTATTATAATTGAATTGGGTCACATATAAGGGTATTGTGGAATGGGAAATAACTTGTGTATTTCTCCAACTGCTTAGTTGGAAGCATCAAAAAGTAGCTCAACTAGATCTTCACAATTTGGTGGTTGCATAACTGGTGTTGTATTCAGTCTAATTTGAATCTCATCAAAGGATCATTATACTCAGGATTGAAATATAAATCAGAATATTGAAAAAATAATATATAGATAGAGAGTAATCTTATTGAAATTGTTGATAAACATCTTGTAGAATCCTTTATGTCCTAAATATAGCCTTACATGTTTCACACAAGTTGGGTAAGGAAATGAATTTATCACTTCAATTTTTTATTTATCTAATTCAATAACTTCTTATGAAATGAAATAACCAAGGAAATTTTTACTCTCAAACATGAAATAAATCTTTTAAAATTTTAAAATAGTATTATTTTAAATGCAGGTTTTCAAAAAAATTCCATATTTTCTTAACAATGGTCAAAATAATTGCCAAAAACTATGATATAATCTAAGAAAACCTCCATGAAATATTCAATTTTATCAGAATATATACTTAACATGCACCTCTAAAATTTACCTCAATCATTACATAGTCCAAATAGAATCCTTTTATATGAAAAATTGCTAAAGGGATAAGTAAAGGTAGTGTTCTCTTTATCCTTAAGAGCAACGACTAACCATAAATAACAGGAAAATCCATTAAAAAAATCAATAATGTGTTCTCCCTACCAATATATCTAACATATGATCAATGACGGGGATAGTAAAATAATATTTCTGATGGACTTGATTCAACTTCTTAAAATCTATGCATTCTCTCCAATTATTCTGAATTCTCATATGGATTAATTCATTATTTTTATTCCTCATGAGTGGTTTGGATAGATTATTTTATGGAACTACATGAATGGGGATAACCCATTGTGAATCTAAAATGGGATTAATTATCCCAGCTTCCAAGGGATTCTCAATTTCATTCTTGACAACCTCTATCAAGTTGGGATTCGGCCTCCTTTTGGGCAATCTGACAGGTTTGGAATCTCCCTCAAGAAGAATTATATGTGAGAATATATTTGATTTTATTCATAAAATTTCACATAATATCCACCATATTTATTATAAATTCTATCTAAAAACTCAATCAAATATTATTCTTGGGTTTCATAAAAATTATTAGAAATTATCTCTTGTAATTTCACTCCTTCTATGAGGTGTAAATATTTCAAATAATTGAAGAGTGGTTTTAATATAGATTTAGGGGATGATCAAAGGATGAATTTAAATTAAGGATCCCTAATTAAAAAGGTTGGACCTCCAATACATAAGAAATCATATCATATTCTCCATCATTTAACAAATCATTAAAGATATTAGATTTTACCTCTTCTTCCCATATGAAATCAAAATCTCCAGTGTTTTGGGAATTCACATGTTCAATGATATTTTCAATGGAAGAATTATATCTTAATGATAAGAATTCCTGGAAAATACATGAATTTTCAATTTATTTAGTACCAACTTCATGGGAGAATGAAAAGAGTGAGTGATCATCTGATGGGTGCCTCATGGAGTCGAAAATATTGAAGGGGACAATATTATATCCAAACTCCAGGGTGAGTGTCCCTTCATATATATTGATGATGGTTTTGGATGTCTTTAAGAAAGGTATCCCTAAAATTATGGGTGAGTATGGTGGGATCATAATTTCTTCCATATTTTGTACATAGAAGTCAGTTGGGAATAAGAGATCATTTAATTTCATAAGGACATCCTCCAGGACTCCAACTAGGAAAATTGTGGATCTATCCAGTTGGACCACCACTCCTATAGGAATCAAGTATCTCATCTGAAAATAATTATATAATGAGTGAGGAAATACATTAATTGAGTCACATATATCACATAAATCATTAAGGAAATTTAATTAACTTATAGTGCATGGAATGGAAAATTTTATAGGATCTTGACATTTGGTTAGAAATTATGGTCTGACAAGGGTCGAGAAATTTGTTCCTAAGTTGAGCCTCTCATTACCTTGAAGTATAATCTTCTTGGTGTAAATATCCTTCAAAAATTTATCAAACCTTGGAATTTTTTTGAGTGATTCTTGCATGAGGATATTAATTTACACTTTTTAGATGGTGCATAGAATTTATTTTTTAAAGAGATTCTTCCTGTAATATCTTTGACTCTATTATACTTGAAGAAAACAGTGGGGGTAGGTATTTATTTTCCCATTGTTTTATTATTAATTATATTTGTATATACTTACTCATGATATCCTTATCCTCCACCCATTTAGTTTCTTATTCTAAATCCATTTTCATTGAATTTTTAGAATTACCAACTTCATTCTCCCTCACCACATGTGTTTTTTAGGTTCATGGGTTGCTTGTGGTGGGAGTTATTTTAAAATTCTTATTTATATCATACTAAAATAATTATTGGGATTTGTTATTGTATAAGAAGTTATTTTTCCTAGATTTTTTGTCAGTAAGTTCATGATACTGTAGATCTTGTTGGAAAAATCTTTTATAGTGTCTTTCAACCCCTCAAACTCAAATTTATACTACAGATTTTAAACAGGAGGTTTTGAAATGGTGGATGATTGTTCATAGGGTATTTGGAAAGTGGGTGGTTTTTGGTAAGAAGTTTGGTTATAATATTTTTTTGTTAAAATGTTGGTGGATTTTGCAATTGATTCTGGAACGATGGTTGGTTTTGGAATTGATTTTGGTAAGAGGGTCTAGCTTGACTCTGCTAATTTCCAAATGCATATTAGACTCTATTAGGATATCTATGTCCTTGATTTTGTTAAAACTTCAATGTATTAAAGGATATATCATAACTTTACATTCCCTATAATTCTTCACATTGGTTAGTGGAATGATCAAGTGATGAGCATAAACCGCATACCTTAGTCGGTACTTGTTCCTCAATCACTTATTTCAAGGCTGTCTATCTCACCAAACTGGTTATCTATTAATCATTAGTTTCAAATAAGGGTGATGGACAGGAATTTATTAATTCATTAATTCCTCTTGTTTCATTAACTCTGGTACCAAACTGTTGCAAGTTCTCAGAAATATTCTTGATCAAACCCTTGGATTATTGTGGAAATTTTTCAATCAATACACCTCCAAATGATGCATCTAGAAGGTTTCTATCATTTTCCATTAATACTTGGTAAAATAAAATAAATAAATTATTCTACACAATTTTTTTATGTGGTATGCGAGAACATATCTTCTTAAATCTTCCCTAGTATTCATAAGGGTTTATTTAGATGAATTTCTAATGATATATATTTAATTTCTCATGGTTTTGATTCTAGAGGTGGGGAAGAATCTCTGAATGAAACATCTCAGCATGTAATTCATATCCTAAAAATATTCTATTTGTAGGATGAAAAAATATTCTTTGGTAGGATATACCAATTAAAATGGTAATTTCTTATACTTTACCTACTCCTCATCTACTTCTCAGGGTATGAAATTAGAGGATAAATATGTGAACTCTTTATTATGTTTTTTGGGTATTCTTCTTCCAAGCCATGAAAATTTGGAAGCAATGAGATCATGTTAGGTTTCAGATCATAACAAATTTGTAATTATATCATGGAAATTTTATTTTTTGATTATGTAATTTTTGTGGACACATCTCTTTAAAGGTTTGGTTTTGATTTTCATCCAGGATGACTTACTCCTAGTGAACACTTGAAGTTTCACTCAAGTAAGTCGGATAAATTTCTTTAAAATATTAATGAAAATTTAGGTTTATTATTCTATTCAACAAGTTTCTTTCAATTATATAATCTATGGGGAAATGGTCAGTGTTAGTGGTTCTTGTCATGCAATTTGAAAAAAAGAGCTTCGGAACCACCTCCCTGGAAATAGTGCCATGTTTTTTCATGTTTCTGTCATAGGGTGGAGAAAAAAATTATTTCCTAATTTAAAAATGTATCAAAGTAGTAAACCTAGGTTTTATCCTGATAGAAGCACACAAAATGATATTTTTCAATTGAAATTATATAAGTGGATATTATATTTGAAAGTTTTTAATTTTAAAAATAAAGTAAGCTGCAAAATAAAGGTTGAACAAAAATTGATGAAGTTAGTGGTGGAGTTAGGGTAGGATCACCTTTTTCAATGTCACCATAGTCATAAAAATATTTCCCCCACTCTTATAATTGAATGACAAATTAAATTCTTCTTTATTGGATTTTCAATCACTCGTTGTTGAAGGAAGTAATTAAAACCACTCCTATGTGCTTGAAAATAACTAAATCATTCCCAAACTACTAAGATAATTCCAAATTGGGAATTTTTTATCCCTTTAAATCAATACTAAATCCACTTATTCCACACATGTTCCAATGATCACAATACACTCACCACCTAACACAATCCGTTCAATTGAGACAAACTCCTCTAGGGGGAAGGAGTTTAAAGAATTTCAACCAAAGTTGAAAAAAAAAATGAATGGAAGCAAAACCCTAAATACAATTACATTAATAGAATTGTTCAAAAAAAATAGAAACCATTAAATATATAAATATCATTTTAAAAAAAATCATAAGACTCTGACATTACAAAAGGAAAACTCAGCTTTCCCCAATCACTCAAAATTTTTACCCCTCCATGTAAAGGTTAATAGAGTTGAATGGGGAAGAAGAGAGCATTATAAAACTAATAAAAGAGAAAATATAAAATCCAAAACACTTCATGGTTCCAATTATCTAGAAAATATTCTCTTTATCCTTCTTCAACACCTTTCAATGAATGTGGATATATATATATATATATTCATAGAGTTTAGGCGTGGAAAATTTTCCCTCTTGATTCATTCCATAAAAAAATTGATTTTATTTCACATAGTAAATGGATAATTCTTAGGAATGTGTCTTTATAAAATTTCTCCCTATATATTTATTAAACATTATCCCTTAAAATATAATCTTCTATGGATTCATGTATGAAAATTTATTCCCTAATTACACAAGAACACTTTTTATGGATGAAGATACACTTTAACTTCCTCCACATTAGAATATTAAATGGCTACATTAATGATTTTCCTTCTCCATGAAATTTAATATGAACACATGTATTTGAGTACTTTTTCAAATCTAGTAGAAATTTCCTAATTTAGAGGTCTTAATTCCAAGTTATGCTTCATTTAATGAGGTGGGGTCTATTCTGTGTTCCAAAAATATTAATCCACATAGTTTATTTTCTGGTCTTGTTAGAGTTCGAATGTCTCTAGGTGGAAAAGAAGAAGTTGAATCCTAAAAATAGAAGAATCATATAAAAATTAATTAACCCATTTGGATCAATATTTATAATTTTATGCTCAAAATACCAAAGTGATAAAATAAATATTAAAATTACAGATTTAATCAATTTTCATATTTTACCGCAAAACTCACCAAAAATAAAAAAATGATGTAAATCAATTTAAATTGTTAAATTATAAGTGGTTAAATCATTAAAATACACATGAAAAATAATGTAAGAATTATCTCTATCAATAAGTGATGTGATTTAGAATATAAACATGAATGGTAATATAGCTTTTCATTGAAATGAATTAAATAAAAAATAATATAAATCAAAATTAAAACCATGCTCAATGAAAAATATCTACCTATGATATTGAATAATATATATGTTCTTTTTTAATATAATTAATTTTTTGGACTAAATCCTCTATATCCTTTTTTTTTCTTATTCATCAATATCTCCTCATGTTTGATGGTTTTCACTATTACGCATTTCTAATGAAAAGATGGAGGTAAAATCATTCTTTAAACATTAAAAGGTACACTAAAAATATGACATGGTTGTTTAAAAATTATTAATACAAAAGAAATTCAGATATACAAAAAATCAGCAGCATTTTTTCCCTTATAAAAATGGTTTCTCGATTTTAAGATAACTGATTTTAAATATGATAGATGGGAAAGATGAAATGTAAATTCACACACACACACACACAAATATATATATATATATAATCCCATCATTATTACCCCCTTCCAATGGAATTATTTATATGTTTTCATGTTCCTTACCATAAAAAAATAAAATGTGGATAGTGGCCTCAAGCAACTATAAAGTCTTATGGGTTTAATGGTAGAGTTCTCTGAGGATTAACCTATAATAGATTCAGAGGCAATAGATTCAACCAGGACTCTAAGGAACTAGTACTAATTATGAATACCTATCATTGAAACATATTTATATCATTTTAATAGGTGTGGTCAAGAAAACAATTCAATATTGAATATACTAAAAATTCATTTAAAAGTAATAGATTTAACTAAAAAATGATAATAGTAGTCTATTTCCTAAAGGAACATTCTGAGATGATAGAAATGATTTGACGTAAAACAATTTATTAGAAAGAAATATGTAGCATAAAAACCTTTATCAACATAATAATTTTTTTAGTAATAATACCTTTTAACCAACTTTAAACTGATTTATAGTAAGAGATAACTACCACCAACCTTAAATAGTTATGTTGAGGTCATAGCGTTCCATTTTTTTCCTTGTAAATATTTAAAAGTAATAACACTGGTGATCAGAGAAAAATACATTTATAAAACTAATATAATAAACTTCAAATGAAATAATAGTTTGAAAAATAAAAAGTATGTACCATTTTCATTCAAGTAATTAGACTATTAAGAAATGAAAGATATTCAAAATCACACATCACATATCTAATATATGAATTTAGTCATATATATTCCAATCATGTGTCCATGGTAAATCCTGCATTCCAGTAAAAAATTAATTAACGTAGTCATGTAAGTGAAATGAAGGTTATGAAATGACGATAACAATATATGAAGGAAGGTCTCAGCGTTTAGAAATGTGTCAGGAAATAAAGGTAGCAGGTTTTAAAAATATGTTATGGAGTACTTTTCTAAAATTAGATTATTGAATATTTCATGAATGATTTCATCCAGCACATCTATATTTAGGGAGGGAGTAGTATACGGATCTTCGCTACAACTACATGATGGATACATCGAAAAGGAAAATAATTTAGAGGAATTTTTTTTAAGAATCTTTATGTTGACCTGAATGGGATAAAATAGCTAAACAAAATTATAAAAAATATAAATAATATCAAACATCATCATATTTCCTATTTTTTTACCCTATGATAAGGACTATTTATTTCAATACATCCAAATCACAAACAAATGTTAATTAAATTAAAATAGTGTAAGATTAGATTTCATCAAATTATAGTTCTAAAATATGAATGAAGTGGATGAATGCAATGAATTAAAACTCACATTAATCATGATATTCAAATTCAAAATGGATGCATATTCCCTCTAAAATTTTGAAACCAAATATTTTTTGTATAGTATGATAACTATGTATACAATATGATTATATAGAAATTCATGCAGATTATACACAAAATAAATGTGATCATATGATTGGTGTGTATATAATATTATTATATAAGAAATGAATATATATTATGCACAAATGGGACAATTAGTGTTGAAATGGAACTTATCTCAGTAGTCCAATTGGGAAGTACAAAGGTTTTTTAATGGGATTAGTGAACATTGAACCCATTTAAGAGACGATTGAAGAGATTGTAAGATCTGGACTATATAAGTATAAAAGAAATTGGGTAGTTGAATATTGAATACATCAGTGTGTATACAATATGATTATATAGGAAATAAATATATATTATGTACAAATGTGAATGTTACTAATCCAATGATGAAAGGGGACTAATATTTTTTGGCCAATTATGATGTAAAAACGTCATTTAATTGGATCAGTGAGTATTGAATCCATTCAATATTCGATTGAAGAGACTATAGAATCTCATATTTTCTATAAATAGAAACTTCATTAAATTGAAAGTGAATTATACATGTATAGAAGAGAAAATATATTTAAACTATAATTTCATTACCAATTTAGGGTAAAAGAGAGAATCAAAAAAAAACATTTACTATCAAACATTGGAGTCATGTCACCAACATTGGGTATTTTGTTAGTAGGTACTACAACAAATAGATAAATTGGTAATATGGGAGGGAAATTAAATGAGTATATAATGAAACCAGAAATATAAAAATCAATTAAATTTGAAAAAACTAAAATGAAATAAGAAATAAATTCAGTCCAAACCTGTATTTGATTGGTAGAATCTTGTTCTAAGTTTGTGGTCGAATGAGAAGGAGAGTGTAAAGTGATATATGGGAGATCAATAGCTAGGAATAATACATGAATAGCATGCCTCATATAGCAGATTTCCCAATCCAATAATAATACTTAGTAACCAATTAAAAACATTGAGTAATATATGAGAATGTAAATAATAATCATTTCATATTAAATAATAAATAGCCAATTACAATAGAAAAATTAAAATTCAACTAATAGTTAAGAAATTGAAATTCTTATATCAGATATAGTAATTAAATAGAATTCTAATGTAGAGCTAAAATATAGTTATGATTAGTGCATGAAAAAACTTGATTTGTGCCTCATACTAGAAATAGAGTTTCAAATAGATAAATTTATGTAGTTCTTAAACATCATTCCTTGACAATATATAGCTGAATCCATGAATAATACTAATTAGAAAAATTTATAACATTGAAGAAACATTAGAAATTAAATATTTTTCATGTCATAATATATTATGATATTATGTAATTTTGATATTATGATATTATAATATATATTCAGAATACAACTACAGATATTATAATTTATTCTAAATATATATATTTTGAGTTTGAAATATAAATTTAGAATATTTGTTCTGTAATTATAATATGTTGTAGAATAAAATATATTATGATATGAAAGAATATATATCAGAATATAAAAGTAATTTTTTATAGAAAATATTAGAATAAAAAAAGTACCATATTTGATAATCATGTTTTAATTTTTTTAATGACTATGAGATAACGACATTTTGTCGTAAACAATAGAAATAGTTCAATGATAAATTTTTTCTTTTTCTATGTCACCAAAAATATTAAATTTCAATATAAAAAATCACCATCATCATAAATGAGATTCATGTCTTCTTTGTTTTTGAAAATCCATAAAAATGAACTCAATGTATTGAAAATAAACTAAATAACATTGAATGGTTTTTTGTTCCTTTCTAGGGACCATACATAACATGACTTTATAGGACCAGGTGATGTGATGGAATTTAGAATGAAAATGCAATAATGTCTAAGGATCTAGGATTTTGTGATGACACTTTGAACAACTTTATGCCTTTTAAGTAAATATCGGATACAACTGAGCATCATCGAATGAAGAAATAATAAAACATGCTTCATTTGATAAGAGCACACACGAATGAGTAATAAAACATATTTAAGACCAGAAAATAGACATTGTAAATCCAAAATTGAATAAAAATATTTTTTGATATAAAAAGAGCATAATTGTAGATAGAAAAATAATATTTTAGGAACCCTTCAACTCATCTAGAAACATCCACTAAATCTATAGGATGAACTATCTCTACAAATATTGACTTAAATACAAACCCCAAATAAAACATAAACATAAAATAATATAGAGTGTAAATCAAGATCTAAAAATTTTGTGGAATTATGTGACTGGGTTACAAGGTAGGGAGGATGAAATCGGGGTGAAATACCACATTGTGAATCTTATAGGAGCATCAAATCTCTTCAGAGAAGATAAATTATTGTTCACAAGGATAGATATGAGATAGGGAGAGAAGATCTTGAAACTAATAGCCAGAGATTGATGATTCAGCAGTAGATTAAAATTTTTGAAATTGATTTATTTAAAATCCATTCTTCATATTTGATCTAGTCAAGAAACAATGATAGATGGGTAGCAATTCAAAACATATAATGAGTTCAATTATAATCGAGACTCTAAATTTGATAGACTGTTTTAGATTCACCAATATTAGTGTACAGATGAATGATAGATTATGAAAGAAGGAGGAAGAGAGGAGGTGTCATGGATGCATCATATAGGAAGAAAGGGTGTGTCCACGGAAGATATGGGGAGACGTATAGGTGGAGGACGGAGGAAAGGGTGGCTGAAGGGATTGATGGAGGCACTTGAAATAGTTTCAGATCTGAGAATGTAAGAGGAGAATGAATAGTAAGATACAGGTATCATGAGAGGTACATCTAAAACCGATATCGAGGTGGAGAAGGAGATTAAGAGTTGTGAGGGTTTTATTAATGGTGTAGAGATGGGAATGTAAAGGAAATAGTTATGGTGGTGACACGTAGAAGTAATGTGACATGCTTTAGTATATATAATGGCTTTTTATTTTATTTTATTGGAAATTTCCACTCAAAAAAAGAAGTTATGGAATGAGATATTCCATAATAAAATTCCAAACACACCACATTACATCACATGTTGTGTATTTATCAGTGCTATCTAAAATCATTGATAAAGGTTGCATTTATCACCACTTTTTTTTAACTCTGATCAAATGTGGCATTTATCATTGATATTTTTGCACTAATAAAATATATATTTCATAAAAAAATTATATATCATTATAAACAATATATTAATAAATCAATATATTAATATTAATATTAATATAAAATATTTTATTAAATATGATTTATATAAGACTAAGTATAAATTTACACATAATATATAAACAATTTAGTGAAAATGACTTATAAAATAATTATAAAATATATTAATTAATAATTTGATAATTATTATTGAGAAATATACATTTAATAACAATTGGATGACATAAAAATTCAACAATTTAATTATGTTTCAATGAATATATATATATATATATATGATATGTGTAGTTATAAGTATATGATATCAAACTATACATGTTAAAAATTTAATAACTTTTGACTATATAAGCTCGGCAACATTCATGGGTATGTTATTAATTAATTTTAATGATATATAATACATCTCATTCACTTAAGATAATTAATATGAATTAGTATATTAGGTTTAATAATTTATTTTGATTAGATTTTATTATAAAGCAGTTTAAAAATACTTTGTAATGATTTTTTCACGATATTGTTGTTGCATAAATTGGTTTCAGACATGAAAAGTAATGAATGTAATTTATAACATATTTATGTTGGTAATATTTTCTCCATGTGTCATGCATTGATAGGTGGTCAGTGTGGATGGATTCAAACATAGATGACATGGAGTTATATGGTAGTATTTGATGGTTGGCAAAGAATTTTCAATAATCAATGATGTTGGTAGAGAAAGCTATCGGGTAGTGACAACTCGAGAGTGGATCAGGTGGTAGGTTTTTGTGTTGTTTGGGCCTTTGGAATTTCTTTTTTTGGACGTTTTCCACTGACACTACTGTAGATATTTACTTTAACACCATGAAAAAAAAATTATCAGTGCCAAAAAGTAATGTTATCATAAGAGCCCTTAAAATCATATGGCTTTATCACCACTTAAAATGAAACTGATGACGGACCCCATTATTAGTGTTAAATAATTGCCCATAAAGACCATGTTGTTGTAGTCTTCTGCTAAAATTACCACATGCTAAAATAGAAGATAGAATAGTTAATTGAAATTAAATTTAAATAAAAAATATAAAGAAAAAAACTAAATTAGATACATTTCATTCATATTGGTTTGTAAAGTTACATTTTAAAGTCCAATTTATCATAAACATTAAAAAATATCAATATTCCATTTTCCTTTGTCCCCAAACCCACTCAAAAGAACCCAATCATGTTACCAATTGTCGAACAGAAAAACCTGTCTCAGAAAAAAGATTACACTTGTATAAAAAAATAATTATTATGTTAGTAATAAGATAAATAAATAAATTGAACAAAAATATGAAACAATTCATTAATTAAATTTCAATTTAAACTAAAAACATTCACTTTTAATCATAATGGTCACATCATCTATCGATTTTACATGAGACTAATTCTAAAATTTCATAAATTAATTATGAATTATTTTCCTAAAGTATCAAGACAATATGTTCATGTTATCTCAGTTTTCAGTTGTTTTAAACTAAAATGTCAACATTAAACTATAAACCTACACTTTGAGTCCTACCAAGAACACTATATATCATATTGAGGTGAGACTGATTCCTAAATTAAAAAAAAAGACTTATGAATCATTTTCTTAAAGTATCAAAACAATCAGAATGTGTTTCCTCTATTTTGAGTATGTGGTGTGTGTTTTAAACTAAAATTTCAATTTTAAATAAAAAGAAACACTTGGAGTCATACCAGCCACACGGTGTGTTGTATTGAAACATGGCTTATTCCTAAACATCAAAAATTACTTAAGGATCATTTTTCTAAAGTATAAAAACAATTCGAATCCATTTTTTTAGTTTTTAGTTTGTCACGTGGTTTTTTACTGAAATGTAAATTTAAACTGAAAACATGCACTTTGAGTTATAGTGATCACATCATGTGTCAGTTTCATTTGAAAATGAAATATACACATCAAAAAAGACTTATGAATAATTTTCATAAAGTATCAAGATAATACGATCATATTTTCTTGGTTTTTAGTGATTGACACATGTTTTGAACTAAAATTTCCATTTTAAACTCATAACATACAGTTTGAGTCATACCGAAAACACCGTGTGTCAGATTGAGGTGATTCTGATTCATAAATGTTAGAAATTACTTATGGATAATTTTTATAATGTATCAAAACAATTTTAATTTTTTTTCTTAGTTTTCAGTGTGTGATGTATGTTTTGAACTAAAATGTCAATTTTAAATAAAAAGTCACACTTAGACTCATATCGATCACACCATGCATCATATTCATGTGTACATAATTCCTACATGTCCAAATGACATAAGGATAATTTTCCTAAAGTATCAAAATAATATTAATGTGTTTGATGGGTTTTGAGTATATCACGTGTATTTTTTACTAAAATATCAAATTAAACCAAAAACATGCACTTTGATTCATACTATTAACATCGTGTGTGAATTTGATATGATAATAATTCCTAAAAATATAAATTGACTTATGAATTATTTTACTAAAGTATCACGATAATATGAGTTTTTGGAACTTTTTTCAGTGAGTGACATATGTTTCAAACTAAAATGTCAATTTGAAACTCATAACAGACACTTCGAATCATACTAGGCACACCATATATTAGATTGAGGTGTGGCTGGTTCCTAAACATTAAAAGTGACTTATGGATCATTTTACTAAATTATCAAAACAATATAAATGTGTTTTATTGATATTGAGTATGGGATGTGTGTTTTGAACAAAAATGTCAATTTCAAATAAAAAGACACACTTGGAGTCATACGGATCACATTGTGCATCAGATAGACATGTGGTTGTTTCCTATACATAAAAAATGACTTATCTATCATTTTTCTAATGCATCAAGACAATATGAATGTGTTTACTCAATTTTGAGTATATCACATTTCTTTTTTTACTAAAATGTAAATTTAATCTCAAAACATGCACTTCGAGTCATACTGGCCACAACATATGTCACTTTGACGTGATACTAATTTCTACACATAACAAATGGATTATGAATAATTTAAGTAAATTATTAAGAAAATAAAAGTGTGTTTTCATGGTTTTTAGTGAGTGACACATGTTTTGAACTAAACTGTTAATTTTAAACTAATAACATACACTTTGGGTTATATTGGGTACACTGTTTGTCAGATTGAGGTAAGGCTTGTTCCTACACTCTACAAATGACTTATGGATATTTGTAATAAATTTTAAAACCAATATGAATTTTATTTCCCCATTTTGAGAGTGTAATGTTTTTTTGAACTAAAATTTTAATTTTAAATAAAAATACATACTTGGATTCATATCGGTCACATCATTCATCATATTGATGTTTTTTTGATTCCCACGTGTAAAAAATGACTTAAGTATCATTTTTATAAAGTATAAAAAACAATGAAAATGGGTTTTCTTGGTTTTGATTATGTCAAGTGTCTTGTTTACTAAAATATTAATTTAAACTGAAAACATGCACTTTGAGTCATACCGGTCACATATTGTGTCAGTTTAATGTGAAACTGATTCATACATATTACAAATGTCTTATGAATAATTTTTCTATAGTATTAAGAATATTTGAGTACATTTTCATGATTTTTAATGAGTGATACACATTTTTACCTAAAATGTAAATTCTAAACTTATAACAGACACTTTGAGTCATATCAGGCACACAATGTATCAGATTGAGATACGGTTAATTCTTAAATGGAAAAAATGACTTATAAATATTTTTCCTAAAGTATAAAAATAATATGAATGTGTTTGTTCAATTTTGAGTAAGTGACATGTGTTTTGAACTAAAACTTCAATTTTAAATAAAAAGTCACAATTAGAGTCATACCTATCACGCTGTGTGTAATATTTACATATGAATAATTATTACACATAAAAAATTAATTAAGGATCATTTTCCTAAAGTATCAAGATAATACAAATGTGTTTTTTAATATTTCATGTGTTTTATTTTAAAAATATGTCAATTTAGACTAAAAACACACAATTTGTGTAATATAGATTATATCATGTGTTGTTTTGATGTGATACTGATTCCTAAAATTCACAGATGACTTATTAATCATTATATTAAAGTATCAAAAAAATCTGAGTAAATTTGATAAGTTTTCAGTGTATGAAACATGTTTGGAACTAAAATGTCAATTTAAAATTAATAACTCACACTTTAAGTTAAACCGAGCACACCATGTATCAGATTCAGGTGTGGATAATTTATACACCACAAAAATTACTTATGGATTATTTTTATTAAGTTTTAAAAAAAATATATGAATTTGTTTGCTTGGTTTTGAGCATGTGACATTTGTTTTGATATAATGTGTATGTTTTAAACTAAAAACATACACTCTGAGTCATATGAGGAACATCGTGTACTGGATTGAGGTGAGACTGATTCCTAAATGTAAAAAATGAATTATAAATAATTTTCCTAAATTATAAAAGCAATATTAATGTTTTTCTTAGTTTTTAGTATGTAACATGCATTTTGAACTAAAATATAAATTTAAAACTAAAAACATAAAATTTTATTCATATTGAGAATATTGTGTATAATATTGAGGTGAGGTTTATTTATATACATCACACCATGTCTTTTTATTATACAATTCTGTTATCATTCACTGTTATCTCACAATATTGTTTTTTTATAACCCAGAATGCTGAAGGCGATTAAAAATGAAAATAAAAGTGCGTCATCATGAGTGCATCATACTTCTTGAGTTGATGATCATAGTGAATGAGTACATCATTGATTATCCAATGAATAATGATAATATTAATTGTAAATATATATAATATTCATCTTCTTTATTATTCATAATCACCATTTTAGTGCATTTTACACTTTGAACATCATTTCACATTATGATTGAAAGTCCTTAAAATTCACTATTAAATGGAACATGTTTTTAACGTAATAAAGAAATACATAATAATCTTGATTTTATTTTAATATTAAAATTTCAGGTTTATCATTACATTGGGAATAATTCATATTTTTTAGTAATTGAAGATTCACATTGGAAGACCACCAAAATGGGATTTCATGCCAACACATTCTGGGAAATGTAAACTGGACAACAACCCAACAAAGAGGCTATACCGTCCAAGATATAAGCCCAATGGTTCTAAAAATTTAACTAAAGATATATAAAATCATTTATAACATTTAATTAAATAGTTAAAATAGATAATTATGATTTTTTAATGGATTTATAGGTGGCTGAAGTCAGAGATAAAATTCTGGGCCAGATTCTATGGCCTTGAAAAACAACTCACCATTTTACATATATCTTGTAAAAAATAAAATATTTTTGTCTGAAACTTTACCGAGAGTTAGGGGAGATCAGGATATTAATTTTATTATTATATTAATCACTTCAATTTTGCCATCTAGAACCTCATTTGGGCGCCTCTATTTGGTGGATTCAAATTGGATGTCATTTCAGGTCAAAGGTGGAAGAGACTAAATTCCACAAACTTTCCACCACCCTAGGCCTACCATACTCAAGTGGGAAGACTTGGAATATTGGGGGATCTAGTAAAAGTCTCTTGAAATTCTTATTTAAGGTAGTAGTGGTGGAGGATTTTATCATCTTAAGTGGTTTGTTTCATTTAAATGTTATGCTGCCCATTTGATGTTGTATTGTTCTTCTTTATTTCTATGTTGTTCGAATCAACTTAGTTTTAAATAAAAATTTTTAAAATTCTTATATTCTATTATTATTATTTTCAAATTTATAATTTTTATTCATTTTTTGAATTTATTCACACCAAAACATGTGAAATTATTCACACAACGGTGGAGTGATTGTTTTATTTTTATTGTTTTTTACCTCTTCAATTCCTCCCTCATGAGTCTACTTCCTACTTCCATTGAAACCATAGCATCAATTAAATTCTAAACCACTTATGTGTTGATACAAGGGGGTATAAATGGGATTTATTAGATTTTATTTATCACTCTATTAATTTCTATCCAATTCTTTTAATTGAGAATTTTATTTAACGATTTTAAAACTACTTCATCATTTTTTAATTTTAAGGTTGGACACATAAATTGTTAATTGAACCTTTACCTTGGAGTGCTAAAAACTTTTATCCTCCAAGTGTATAGTTTATTAGTATTAGGTTTTTTAGTTTTTAAACTAGGAAGTGATGATATTTTTCGATTGTATTAAATGAACCCATCTAAAATATAAGAAATTGAAATAGTTGAAAAAGGAATGCATCAAATCCACCCCAAGTGATAACCTAGGATCAACTAATTATCTTAATTTTAATTCAATTAAGTCTATTAGAGTTCACTTAAACCCATCTAAAATCAACCCAAGTTGGCCAATTCATTTCCAATAACAATCTATAGAATATATGTGTCTGTAGGTTTCTTCTTAGGTCTCTGAGGATTTGACAACCCAAGATAAACTAAAAGCGACCACTTGACCTTAAAATATTGGGTAAATTTGGGCGAGACAAAATTTTGTGGCTTTTTTGGGGACCCAAGTAATTCATATCAACACCCATTCTATTCTCCATAGTTTCTTTTTTCTCACCCCAAATTCTCTTATCTTTTCCATTTAAAATTTTTTTGGTGCATGTCCACCTACTCCTGTGATAATTCAAACAGATTAGTTAGGGTAGAATGTCCTAGGGTTTGGGAGTCAAGGACCCCTTGGGATCTCTTCTAATTAGATCCAAATAATCCTAATAGTCAATATTCAAAAATTGAGCCAATTTCAAAGGAGGGTCTTCAAAGAAATCAAATCATAAACGAGGGTGGGAACCAAAATGGAAATCCAAATGAGGCAACCCCAAACTTGGAGAATATAGTCAAAAAAACTATTCTAGAACCATTAAAAGCTTCAATAATGTATGAAAATGATGAATAACCACCAAAAGATTCTAAAAAACACAATGATAATGTCAATGAACTACAACCACACTAAACAATCAAACAACATGCTCCCTTCCCTCAACGCTGGAGAGGAAAATCTAAACCAAAAATGAATGAAACATTGAGGGAAATATTCTCTCTAGTTCAGTTGTACATTCCAATTCATGATGAAATCCAAACCATTCCGACCTACTCAAAGTACCTTAAGGATTTGTTCACTTATAAAAGGAAAATTTCACATAAAACCCAAGCCCTTTTGGCTACTAATGTGAGTACCACCATTAAAGGGACCTCATGGGGTTTCCATTGTGTTCCAATTGTTTTGGTGTTTTATATTCAGGGGATTCTGTGTTGATTTATTTTTTGGAAAAATCACAGAAATATAAACACAAACTATCATCATTGATGAGGCTTCTCTGAGTGACATGGAGATTAAAGTATTTAAAGGGAGCAGTAAAAAATTCAACTTCAACCACCAGGTGACTTCATTCCAGGATCCTCATTTTCAATTTCCCTTTTAAACTCCCCTTCTCTGCATCTACCCCCTTCAAAAAAAATCTTCAAACACTGGATACAATTTTATTTTAATTTTCGGGGGGAGATGATATAAATTTTTTTTTTGTGTAAAAAATGATTTGAATGAAAATTGTTCCTTAATGGAAGGAAATTTTTTTAACCTTGAATAAGATAATACACATTGCACAATTTGAAACTGGATATCAAATAATTTTGTATGCCTTTATTCTTATTTTAATGCATGTTTAAGTTCATGTGCATAGATTTTGGAAATTGCAGTTGTCTGATGTGTTTTTTCACCGTTTATATTTTCATCCATTTAATAAAAAACAATGCATGTGCTCTGGTTTATGGGGTGTTAGTTTGAGTTCATGGGGTACCCAAAATAAATATCATAGATTTGGTGATAACCTAATTCATGGAATTAGGCACTTGTGGATCATGAATCCATAGTTTTCTGGCCTAGAGTTAGTAATTATATCTCTATTTGTGGTGATTTGAATTTTTTTTTGACTGAGTTTACTCGAGATGATTCCCAATTATATGGGATTCACTTGGTGCCCTAAGGTCTTCGAGCCTCAGAGCCTTTGAAAAAGTCTCACTACATGGGTTGACTATATTGAGTGAAATTTAAATTACCATAGAAAAATTGTGGAAATAATAATAATAATAATAATAATAATAATAATAATAAAATGAACACTCATCTTAATATTGAAATGTTATTTAACCCAGCGCTTCTATAATTTCCACCTTGAATAAAGATAAACCCTTATGTCTATTTTGGTACACAAAACAACATCATAATTAATATTGGATGAAATATGTTGATGAATTTGAACAAAGGAATGGGATTGGGATTGGGATATGATTATTAAAATATATTGTATTAAAATATTTTTGTGGGTTTCTTTATTGTATGGTATAAGGGTTCTTTGTGATCATTTTATATTAAAATGTTTTGGAAAAGAGAATTCGAATTTCACATTTTTTAGATATATTTTGCTCGGGACTAGAAAAACTAAAGTTTGGGGTGTGATTAGCCACTAAATTAGGATAATATTAATTGTTAATATATATAATATTCCAGTTCTTTATTATTCATAAACACTGTTTTAGTTCATTTTACACTATGGGCATCATTTTACAAAATTATTGAAAGTCCTTAAAATTCACTATTACATGGTACATTTTTGAACAACATATAAAAATACCAAATAGTCTTGATTTTATTTTCATATTTAATTTTAAGGTTTCTCTTTACATTGGGAAAAATTTATATTTTTCGAGTACTTGAAGATTCACATTGGAAGACCTCCAAGTGAAATTTGGCCACTATGCTAGGGTTCTGGTGGAAGTTGATCTAAATACATGCCTAATTAATAATATAGTCTTTTTTTCCTTAGTTGATGATATCTCTCTAACGGTGGAGTATGAGAGACTTCATGAGTTCTGTCCTAACTATCAAGTTATCAGACACGTCAAAGAGAAGTGTTGTAAAAATGTAGTATGTGATTTTTTCTCATCAAAAGGGCATCACGAGACTTCTTGTACGAAGAAGGTGAGGAACCAACCAGCTAATGCTTCAAAAGTGGTGGATGATGCGGAAATTGTGCAAGAGCCTCAAGTGGATCAGGAATGGAGCACGGTTTGTCGACACATCAAATAGAGGAGTGAAACACTGCATTACATGAACTTGAGATAGGCTTGGTCTCTCTACTTGAGAAGAAAAAAACTCTGAGTGATGGCGAGATGATTTCTAAGACCCAAATTGAAATTCACAGGTTAATGGAAATGCGGGGCATTCAAGGAAGGTGGGATGATGTAGAGGATGACTCCCCCAAAAAACCAACTTACAGTCTGGTCTTTTCCAAACAAAGGTAAAAATGTTGTTGCGGATGTTGACCAAACTATTGCTCCTAAGAAAGCGAGACTGAGAAAGAATTACTCATATCTGAATCCAACTATGTCCACCAGGTCTCATGGACCCTTTGATTATGATTCTGACTGGGATGGTGACTATGACACTTCCTACCAATGTAACTTTGAATATTGAGTTCTTCTTTTCATTGGCTCACCTTGGGTATGATGGCATGTGTGCTTGTATGAACCCATATTTATTCTTGTTTTCCAATTTTTTCCTTTATTAATAAAAAGGGATATGCTCTAATTTTTTGGTACATTGGGAGACCTGCAAAATGGTATTTCATGCCAACACATTCTGGTCAAAGTAAACTGAACAACAGCCAAATAAAGAGACTGTATCATCCAAAATAAAAGCCTAATGATTCTCAAAACTTAACTGAAGATAGAGGAAATAATTGATAACATTTCATCCAACTATGAAAATATCCAATTCATATTTTATTAATTGAGTTCTAGGTGGCCCAATTTAGAGATAAAATTATGGGCTCTACAGCTCAAAAAAACACCCCACCATTTTACATACATCTCATAAAAAACTACACTATTTGGGGATAAGAGTTACAAATAGTTAGGGGACATCAATATATTAACTTTATTCTTCTATGTACCACTCCAATTATTCTATCTAGAAGCTCATTTGGGCGCCTCTGTTTTGTGGATGCAAGCTCGATTTCATTTCAGGTCAAGGGTGGAAAAGTCTAAATTCCACAAACTTTCCACCACCCTAGGCCTACCATACTCAAGTTGGAAAATTTGGAATATTGGGGGATCTTCTGAAGCCTCTTAAAATTCCTATTTAAGTTAGAGGTGGTGTAGGAGTTTATCATCTTTAGTGATTTGGTTAATTTAAATATTATGCTTCCCATTTGTGGTTGTATTGTTCTTCTTCATTTTTAAGTTTTTTGAATCACCTTAGTTTTCAATAAAAAGTCTCCTTCTTATATTATTATACTCTTATTATTATCACATTGATACCATTACTTCATGGTGTGAATTTATTCACACAAAACCTTTTGAAATTATTCACACAACGGCGGAGTTATAGTTTTCTTTTTATTGTTTTCTTACTTCTTCAATTCCTCCCTCATGACCCTACATCCTGCTTCCATTGAAACCAAAGCATCAAGGGAGTTATAACCCTATTAATTTTTGATCCAAGGGAGTAAAAAGGTGATGGATTGGATGTTATTTCTCACTCTATTACTTTCTAATCAATTCTTTTAATTTATGATTTCATTTGATGATTTTAAAACTTCTTCATCCTTTCTGAATTTTATGGATGTACACTTCAAGTGCTAATATGAACCTTTACCTTGGAGTTATGAAAACCTTGATCCTTAAGTGTATAGGTGATTAGTATTAGGGTTTGTAATTATTAAACTAGTAAGTGATGATGTTTTTTGATCTTATTAAATGAATACATCTCAAATATAAGAAATTGGAATAGTTGAAAAATGAATGCATCAAATCCGCCCCAAGTGATAACCTAGGATCAACTCATTCTCTTAATTTAAATTCCCTTAAGTCTATTAGAGTTCACTTAAACCCATAACAAATAAACCCATGTTGGACAATTCATATCCAAAAACAATCTATATAATGTATGTGTCTGTAGGTTACTTCTTAGGTCTCTAAGGATTCGAGAACCCAAGCTAAACTACAAGCGACCGCTTAACCCTAAAATATTGGGTAAAATTTAGAGAGGCCAAATTTTGGTTATGTTTTAGAGGACCCAAGTAAATCATCTCAAAACCCATTATATTCTCCCCCATTTCTATTTCCTCACCCCGAATTCACTTATCTTTCCCCTTTCTCATTTTTTTCCTTTCGGCTCAGGTCTGCATACACCCACAATAATTCAAACAGATTATTTAGGGTTGAATATTCTTGTTTTGGGGAGTCAAGAACACCTAAGGATCTCTTACCATTAGATACAAATAATCATTATACTTTGGATTCAAAAATTGATCCAATTTCAATGGAGGGCCTTCAAAGAAATTAACTCATAAACCTAGGTGGAAACCAAAATGGAAATCCAAATGAGTCAGCCCCAAACTTGGAGAATGCGGTAAAAAAACCATTCCCGAACCATTAAAAGCTTCAAAAACATTTGAAAATGATGAAGAACCACCCACAGATTATGAAAAACCCCTTGAGAATGTGAAGGAACTTAAACCACACTAGACAATCAATCAACCTTCACCCTCCCTCAACGCATGAGAGGAAAATCTAAACCAAAACTAAATGAAACTTTAAGGGAAATATTCTCTCAGGTTAATTTGAACATTATAATTCTAGATGCAATCCAAACCATTACTTCCTACTCAAAGTACCTTAAGGAATTGTGCACTTTTATTAGGAAAGTTTCACATACAAACCATGTCCTTTTGGTTGATAATGTCATTACCACCATTAAAGTGACCTCAAGGGGTTTCCATTGTTTTCTAATTGTGTGGGTGTTTGAGATTCAAGGGGTGTTTAGTTGATGTACTTTTTTATAAAAAAACATAGAAATATAAACACAAACTATAATCATTGATGGCGCTTCTCCGAGTGAAATGGAGATCACAGGATTAAAAGGGAGTATCAAGAACTTCAACTTCAACCACTAGGTGACTTCATTCCATGATCCTCATTTTCAATTTCCTATTTGAACTCCCCTTCTCTTACTCTACCCCCTTTTGAATTTTCTTTTACCAAAACACTGGGTACAATTTCATTTTATGTTGGGTGGAGAGATGAAATAATAAAATTACTTTTGTGTGCCAAAAAAATGATTTGAAAGAAAAGTGTTCCTTAATAGAATGAAAAGTTCATTTAACCTTGAACATGATAATATACATTGAACACTTTTAAATTGAAAATAAAATAATTTTTCATGCCTTGATTCGGATTTTAGTGCAAGTTTATGTTCATGTGCATAGATTTCGGAAAGTGTGGTTGTCTAATGTTATTTTTTACCATTTATATCTTCGTCCATTTAATAACAAAAAAAACAATACACGTCTTCAAGATTATGGGGTATAATATTGATTTCATGGGGTCCCCCAAATAAATAGCATAGATTTAGTGATTATTTTAGTTTTTATATGAGTATTCAACAAAAAAATTAAAAAAATAATAAATTTGCTCATAGAGCAATGAAATAACCTAATTCATGTCTTTCGGCACATGTGGGTCGTGACTCTATATTTGATTGGCACAGAGATAGTAATTTTATCTCTATTTTTGGTAATTTGATTTTTTTTTTCAACTAAGTTAATTCGATATGATTCCTGAGTATGTGGGATTCACTTGGTGCCCTAATGTCTTTGAGCCTGGGAGTCATTGGCAAAGTCTCGCTATATGGGTTGACTATGTTGAGTTCAATTTCAATTACCATGGAAAATTTGAAAATAATAATAATAAAAAAATAAAAAAAAATGAATACTCATCTTAATATTGAAATTTGATTCCACCTAGCACTTCCATGATTTCCCCCTTGAATAAAGATGAACCCCCCATGTCTATTGAGATACACAACACATCATCATAACTAATATTGGATAAAATATGATGATGAATTAGAACAAAGGAATGAGCTTGGGATTCGAATATTCTTATGAAATTATCTTGTATTAAAATATTTTGTTGGGTTTCATGATTGTTTAGTATAAGGGATCTGGGTGATAATTGTGTATTAAAATGTTTTGGAAAAGGGAATTCGAATTTCATATTTTTAAGATATATTTTTCTTAGAACAAGAAAAAATCCAGTTGGGGGTGTGATTATCCACTGAATGAGGCTAATATTCCTTGTTAATATATATAATATTCTGGTAATTTAGTATTCATAAACACCATTTTATTGTATTTTACACTCTGAACATTATTTCACATTATGATTGTAAGTCCTTCTTAAGATGCATTATTACATGGAATATTTTTGAACACCACATAAAAATACCCAATAGTTTTGATCTTATTTTCATATTTAATTTTCAGTTTTATTTTTACATTGGGAATAATTTATATTTTTAGTGTACTTGAATATTCACATTTTAAAACCACCAAAATGGGCTTTCATGCCAACACATTCTGGGCAAAGTAAACTGAACATCAACCATATAATATGACTATATCGGACAAGATACATGACCAATGATTCTAAAAATTTAATTTAAGATAGAGGAAATAATTTAGAACATTTAATCTAATAGTGATAAGAGATCATTTATATTTTTAATGGAGTTACATGTGTCTCAATATCGAAATAAAATTATGTTCCAGATTCTGTGACCCATAAAAACAGCCCTCCATTTTACATATATCTCCTAAACCATACACTAGTTTAGAAAGAAAATTTACAGACAGTTGGGGGACATCAGGGTATTCATTTTCTTATTCTATGGACCACTCCAATTTTCCATAAAAATATCATTTTGGCGCCTCTGTTTTGTGGATGCAAGTTGGATGTAATTTCAGGTCAAGGGTGGAAAAGTCTAAATTCCACAAATGTTCCACCACCCTAGGACTACCATACTCAAGTAGAAAGACTTGGACTATTGGGGAATCAACCCAAGACTATTGAAATTCCTATTTAAGGTAGTGGTGGTGGAGTATTTTATCATCTTTAGTTATTTGTTTCATTTAAATATTATGCTACCCATTTGATTTTATATTGTTCTTCATCATTTGTAAGTTGTTCGAATCACCTTATTTTACAATAAAAATTCTTCATTTTATTTTATTATATTATTCTTATTATCAAATTGATACTGCTTCTTCATGGTGTGAATTTATTCACACCAAAACTTGTGATATTATTCACACAATGGTGGAGTGATTGTTTTATTTTTATTGTTTTTTAATTCTTCAATTCCTCCCTCATGAGCCTACTTCCCACTTCCATTTAAACCATAGCATAAATGGAGGGATATCCCTATTATGGGTTCATCCAAAGGAGTATAAAGGGTATATATTGGATTTTATTTCTCACACTATTAATTTCAAATCAATTCTTGTAATTGAGAATTTTATTTGACTATTTTGAACCTTCTTCGTCCTTTTTGAATTTTAAGGACGCACACTTCAAGTGATAATACAAACCTTTACCTTGGAGTTCTCAAAACATTTATCCTCCAAGTGTATAGGTGATTATTATTAGGGTGTGTAGGTTGTAAACTATGAAGTGATGATATTTTTTGATCTTATTAAATGAACCCATCTCAAATATAAGAATTTGAAATAGTTGAAAAATGAATGCATAAAATCCACCCCAAGTGATAACCTAGGATCAAATCATTATCTTAATTTGAATTCATTTATGTATATTAGAGTTCACTTAAACCCATATAAAATCAACCCAAGTTGGCTACTTCATAGCAAAAAACCATCCATAGAATGTATGTGTTTTTAGGTTACTTCTTAGGTCTCTAAAGATTCAACAACCCAAGCTAAACTACAAGTGACCTCTTAACCCTAAAATCATGGGTAAATTTAAGTGAGACCAATCATCCTTATTGAAGAATTAATCTATAATTGTTTTTATATTTTCATTTTTTGCTCTTAATAGAGAAAAACATATTCAAATAAAAAAAAGTATAGATGAATTCATTCCTTCATGATCTCTATGATAATTAAAAAAATAAATATCAAATGAAAATGATAAGGAAATTAAATAATAAATAATATATAAAATGATGAGAAAATTAACTACATAAGTAGCAGGAAGTCACCTCTTCATGATGTTTGTATACATTCGGACACTACGTATTCTTCCCATTCATTTCTAAACAAACTTACTTCCTATTTTGAATATAAGGACTATTGATAATCCTGGTAGTACTAGAAACATATAAATAAATAAATGATTAATTAATATTTTAAATGAAATTATAATTGTCATAAAAAATATCTCTTCAGAGATATTGGTTTGTTTATAGAGTACAATATCTTTCCTAAATTTAAAAACTAAATAACTACAAGAAATACCATTAGTTTATTTCATGAACTACAAAAACATTGTGAAAAATAAGAAATTTTTTTGATGTATGTTTTGATAGATAAATTTTACTATATATAGATTAATACTCTTTCATTTATAGAAGTATATATGACTCTTGAGATCATGGAATGTCATCATGCCATGATTTTCATGATATTTAAACACTTCCCAACCATAACATAATTTTCATTAAAAAATAATATAAAATTTATAGCTTGAATTTTATTTGTAAATTTTTTTTTGTACTGTATTTCAAATTGATAAACGTCATCATGTGTTGGTTTGTTTGGTATGCATGCATTGAATTCATAAAATTAATCTTCGGAGTGTCCAAATTGATTTCAATGAGTAACCAATGCTTCTTAACAAATAAAAAGTAATAGGTAATTAATGGAATGAAAAAAATATTAAATTATATTGTTTTACACCTGAATCATGGGTATTAAGAAGAGCATGTCATCTGCAAGTTTTCTTTCAAACATTGCGGCCTATTTTTTCACTCTTACTTCATATTTTTTGGTTATAATGATAACTTTTTAGTAGAATTAATGTGGGGACTAATGAGTCCAAATTTATTTTTATAGGATTTTCCTTTAAAATAGTATTGATATATACATCAGAAGAAATATGAATATTATTTAATTTTTATTAACATAATAGCTCATCTATTATATAAAAAAATTATAAAAATATGCCTTATGGAAACATTTAAAATTGTTATTCCTAGCCATTCATGCTTGAGTATTTCATTTACATTTTAAAGACCAAGATGCTCTGTAATGACCTCTCTATACATTTGTTCTTAAAAATCAATTATGGTCATATCAACATGAAAGGTTTTATTGTGGGTGCTCTCAAAGGATATGTGGTTTTGGGTACTTAGGTGCAACATAGTGGATGACCAATGTCATCTCTCAAAGAGGAAGTAATTAAAACAAAATCTTAAATGTATTTTGAAAATAAAAATGAAATAAATAAACAATATAGAATGATGGGGGGGTTTGAGTTCTATAATGAAATAAGAAGTATTATAAAAGATGATTGTATATATATATATATATTTAAATGAGATTGAGAAAACACAATAAGAATATGTTTTTTTAGAAATTATTTTTAAAAGGTTTAATTGATCTAACTCTACTTCTTTACTTAATTATTAAACATTATCATTTAAATTAAAATATAATTAATCATGATCCCCTAATTTTTCAACCCACGAACCCTATGAGAATTAACTTAACCACAAAAATGAAACTAACTAAACCCTAGGCTAACTTCAGAACATGAAATCAGAGCACCATGTTTTTATTTTTTTATAGGAATAGCTTATGATCAATGTTAAATTATGGAACATATCCATCCTAGAAATGAGGTTTAATTGAGTGTTGATAATTTTTTTAATGTCTATTGATTGATCCCATGTCATTTGTTTTACCGATTAAGATCACGCTCTCATAATTTACACATCACTCAACCTCACATGTTTTGTGTCAATTGTTTAATTACTTGATTAGTTTATTTTAATTAAAAAAACTCAATTAATATATTTTATTATTTTAATTAAAGTATCTCATTGATCCAAAACAAATATGTGAATAATATTAGAGGTTTATTAAGATAAATTACTCTTCCATTTCATCTATAAAGTCTATAGAAAGGGTATAACCAATCACATTTCTAAATTTTATTTCCAGCCTAAAAAGGATGTGTAGAGAAGTATAAAATTTAACAAAACATAAGAAATATAAGAGAGATACTAAGAAGTTTATTATAAAAATAAAAATATTACAATGTAAAGAACGAGAAGAAGGCTTCGATAAAGGGGTCATTGAATCAAGAGATCGCCCAATGAGTATTGGTTGTTCTAGAAACTCAAAGGTTATGTGAGGATTACTATGGAAACCTAAAACTATAGTACTTCACTCCTTATTAGAACTCCCAAATTAGGTTCACATGGTTCCCTTTTATAGCCAAAATGGAAAGTGGTTTTGGGAACCCATATTTTGAGAAACCACTTGTGTATCATTTTTGGGTTGCAAAATGGACTTATCTCATCTTTTAAAAAAGATAAGAGTTGTTTTAATGTAATTTTTGATATCCCATGTAAAATGTGGAGTCCATTGAACATCTAGAAAGGGAGGTATATTTAAAATATTGATCCTAAATTTTGACTTTGAGCAGATTTGGTTCTCTACATAGATATGTTCATTTAAAGCTCTAGATGGCCGAATTAGAATTGGAAATATTGAGATGAGTTGTAGAATAATGAGTTTTGGATCAGATGAAAACATTTAATCCCAATTAGACTCAAGAATTTCTTGGAATGTTCAAAACAGGTGACAAATATTCATGGGTTTCCATGCAGTTTGGCCCATTTTGGTTCAACTTCATTCTAAATCCTCCCAATCACCTCCTCCTACGACAAAATAGTCTAAACAAGTAAACTTTACCATTTTATCAGAGATAAAACTAATATAGTTGAAACAAATGTGAATTTAAATTTTATAAAAACGTGTAATTTACAATTCAAAATCAGTTTCACACATTGGTTTAAAGGTGAAAATGAATGGTGAATCGTGGTGCGATCACACCACTTTTTAACACTACATCCACAATAACCTTTAATGTTAATAAATATAGAATTTAAACTATTACAATAAATTTATATTCTAAAGATATTTTCTATTAATCATTTGATCCTTTAGATCGTATTGATTTGATTTCACATTTCTCCCCTACCCATTCTCTATCTATAATAAAATTCATCAATTCAAGAATTTTTTTATTATTTGTTAATGGTTTTTCATAAAATTAAATTAGAAAGGAATAACTCATTGTTGACATGTATTTCTACAAGATCAAAAGTCCATTATACAAATGTTACAATAGAATCCCTACCGTATAAACATCCAGATCATAATGTGTAATAGGTAGCTCAACACCCAACTTGTGAGTTATGTGAATACCCACTCTCACGTGACTTGTTAGTATTTGTTTGTGGTGTAGAATATATACTTTTATATTGTAAATTGTACCCATCACAATAATTTTATTGTAAGGTTCTGATAGATTTAAATCACAATCATTTTCACCACATAGAATATCGGTAAAAGAAAAGTATCAATGCTTTTCTAATTCATATTTCACAGAAATTGTTATGAAAAAATTTATTACCTATTATAAGGTATCCCTTTGAGGGGAACAGATTACCTCAAAGATGGTGGTGGGGTTATTCATGTAGTGGTTGTTGTTGTTGTTTTCTTCTCTTTGATTCATTTTCATAACATTTTCAAATAACTCAGACTGCAAATTAAGTTTTTCTTCTAGAGAAGATAATCGTTCCTGAATCCGTTATATTTTATTTTCTTTACCCCCTATTAGTTTCATTTCTTAAAATATTTGTGGAGTGACACACCAAAACCCACACCTCAGACACAACCATATTTTTATTATCTCTTCAAATCCACTGATAATATCCATTAATATGGTACAGTTAATGATGATTTTTTTTTGTATAATTTGGATAAAAATATAAGAAAATAAGTAATCATTGTTATGTAATATTTATTTAAATAAATATTTTATCATGACATACTTTCACATGATTCTCATACTTTTGTGTTTTCATCTGTTAATATCCCATATTTATTTATATGAGTCTCCTTCCGTACCGGATTATGTGGGATGGATATGGAATTGGATTTTGATTCATCAATATGTATATAAATAAAGGAATATAACTATGTTTTTTTTCATGTCACATAAAATTATTGTTGTAGATTTAAAATACATACCATTTTTTCAAGCAAAGAATACCTCATCTTTGCTTTATGGTAGGGTTACGTTAGGTTTACTACAAACTAATTATTTTTAGCACTCAATTTTTAATAAAAGTGACTAATACAAAAATTTTAAGAAATATATTTCCAAAAAAAATGTACCTAAATTTTTTTCTCTACACGATGATTAATAAATTCATTCTGTGTTTGTTAGTTTATTAAGTGTGCATACTTCTACAGTTGGTGTTGGTTTATTTTACCTTCATCATCTTTGAGATGATACTTTGTAAGAATTGTTTTAAAGCCTCTGTAAGCCTTTACAATAGTATTAATACTAACTTCATTCAGCATCCATCTATTATAAATGAACTTTGAAAGGGATAATTAAGAGTAAATCAAAGTTTCATTTTTTTAGTTAAATAAATAAAGTATATCATACTTTTACCCTAACCTCTTACCAAATTTTTTCCTTTATAACAAGCACATAATTGTTCCATGAATATACATCAATCGGTGCATGTATTTGAGTGATGATACCAATGTAACTACTGAATGTGGAATTTTTGGTGTTAACAGACTGGTCACATGCATTTCATCAAACCTCAAATTGGATGCCTTTGTTTATTGCCTTAATAATTTTTGTTAACATCATCATGCTATGAAACTATAGTTTTTTCTAAGATATATGTTATTCACCGTATAGTATTTTCTCTACTTCAAAAACATTAATATCTTCTTACTTTGGATTGGTAGAATCCATGTATATAGAAAATTATTTCTCCTATGCATTGGGAGAATAAACATTTTCAGAAACTTATTATTCCTCAGTATTGGGAAAATTAGTTTATGAAGAAGTAATTATCTACAGAAGTGGTTGAATTTTTAATTTAGATTGCATAAATGTAGTAGTGAATAGATAATAATATGATGTAATGTAATCTAAATTATATAGAAATATAACCTGATTATTAATTTCTTTTTTTAAAGGATGAAGGTATTTTACCCATCAATTGAGTACCCAAACCCCTGATTGTGGTCTCCACTAACTTACAAAACCCCATCAACATTGGGAACACCACAAAAATATTGATACATCCCAAAAAAGGGTCATACTTAATTGAATTGATATCTAATGCTTCAGTGGTTTTAGTTGATAATAGAATAATTGATCAATTTTGTTTTACAAGATCTAGAACATAAAATACTTGTACTACCAATGATTCCATTATAAAGGATTTTTCTTTGTACAATTCTTTACTAAATTACACTTTCAAAAACCACTATTAAACTATTTTAACTTCACTCTTATTATTAAAACACTTACATTGAAAAATTGTCACTTGGAATGTTGTATAATCCAACCCCATATATGTTTGATGATTCCAAAATATGTTATATTTGCACAAATTGGATTTCTTTCCTTGGTACCAGATACATGTATCACATCATCCACAAGTTTAACTCCACTATTATTCATGGTACTATGTTCATCATATTCATCTATATAGAACATATAACCATTAATTACATAAAAATTATAAGATAATACATGCACAATTGGTTCTATGGCTAGCTATCAAATTTTTTAAGAAATTGAATCTAGATTTTTAGTTGAATCCTTAAAATTATAGACTCTAAACCATCTTATAAATTGTTTATTATTTATATTTAATATCTAGCTTCTATCCTATGATGGATTCAAATGGATAAGAATTACTTTATGGGTTTCAACATATGGAACAACCTCTAAAATGTTATACAAAACATTAAGGTGATCCAACTCCTGCTTGGTAATATTTATTACAATAGCATCTATTTCAAAAATTCCTTCACCCAAAATCCACTCAATGTGACAAAATTTTAGTAGAATAATTATTTTCACATCAAATGGGAAGTCGGTGCATAATTCAACAGTTTACTCAACAACATATCACTATATAAAAAACCCTATGGTGGAATTCAATTTTTGACATAGCCTTTAAAAATATTCATATACTATTAAATAGAGTATATATATTTATAATGTATAGGACCACATATTAAAACCTCATTAACTAAGTGAACCATAAAATAAATGAATGAGTACAGTAAGAACATATCCAATTCACATAATATGATAACAATTTTTTCCCATAGTTGGATATTTCTCAAGTTCTATAGCATTACTGAATATAAAATTGAAAAAGAAATAGGTAGAGGTTAATTTATGATAGGAATTTTTGGAAAAAATAAAATGTAAAGTAATAGGCATTAGATCTTTCATCAAAACATGATAGTCATGAAATTCAGACCCTTTAACTTTAACTCACTTATTGACATGTTAATCTTGATATTTTACAAATACCCCTTTGGAACATTTACATCATTCAAGAAGTTTCAAAACTAAAATATCTATTTCCTGGAAATATTGTATGTTTTTGGAGGAAGAAAATTTTGTCTTTCACCCTTCACTGGTTCTAACTCTTCTCATATCCCCATGTCAATAATGTCCAACCAAGACTTAATTCCATCAATTATTTTTTCATGTGCATTTAGTATTATGTAATTGAAATTATCACATACATTTTTTGAGATAGATAACATAAAGTTAATGTCTGGCATACAGGAAAGTAAAATATGGTAATTAAAAAATGATCTCTTTTTTCAATCGGCCTTTATAAGGATTTTTGAAGAAGGCTTACCAAAAGCAGCACCCATATCTTTTATTTTCTTAGACAGTTGATCACTTGGTAGTTTAGATGGTTTTGTACCTTCTTTTCAACTCCCATAAAATGATTTCATCGATGATTTCTATTTATTTTACTGGATTAAAAATCTAAAATTTCCTAGAAACATAGTCTTCAATGAAATTTTCATCCTCATTGAGTGTATTACTTATTTAAAAATGGGACACCCATGAGTTCCTTTATTTCTACATCCTAAAAAATTCCATATGAACGAAATTAATTTATCATTACATACAACATAGATATCAATGAAAAATCTTCATTTCTATAAGAATAATACAATGTAACACCTAAATCCAATAATAATCTCAAATATTTGATTATTGAAGCCGAATAAACATCAATATCATTACCTAGTTATTTTGTCCCAGATATAAGTATATATAACATAATTTATTTTTGTTTCATGCATAAACATAGTGTTAAGTTATAATTTACCGACATAACTGGACATACAATGTGAATGAAACTTTAAAAACAAAAAGGAATCATTTAATCTTAATATAGTGCAAGATAAAGGTTTCTCAGATCATTTTGAAATTTAGGATACTCATTATATATTTTATTCCTCTAAGGAGAGTATTTTGGGAAATGAAGTTCCCATATTTATTTGTTTCATATTTGTGCCACATCAATTACCTTTCAGTCTCCTAACTTCCATATATGCATTTAAACCTTGTAATGATTGGAAGGTACCACAAAAAAATTATAGGACTTGATTCATAATTCATGTATTGACATACACCACACTTTGGTCATTTTTATGTGATTTTTGGTCCTTAGGAAATAGTATAATTTCATTTGGATAGGTATGCATTATTTTATAGATCGTACCCACTAAATTTAGCATTCATTCCACATTATATGTTTAGAAAGGAAGTAATTTATCTTCTAGGAGCATATCATTAAATAGACTAAGTAGTTTAGTAGAGCTGACATCACTCTATCCATTGTTGTATTTTACAGTTTATAGCTTTAGTATGGATAACAATGTTGTGTGGTGATTAAAACCAGTATAAAATTGTGTTTTGGAACAATTCTTTAACTTATAGAACAATTTTGAACAATTAAAAAGTTCATCTTCAACTATTGTTGTCATTTCTTAGATTCAATATTTACCATTATCCACACATATAATCATGTCCTTAATACAGTATTCACCATTTTTCACACTTATAATCCTATAATATGATCCAAAAAACATATTGTTATCCCATCCACTAGCTATATTCAATATTTATACATGTTTAGTCCAATATTTATAATATTGATTTATTTCATGATAGATCGCGTGTTCTTCTAACTCCTATAGACTAATTAGTATTGAAACCCAAAAAAACAAACATAAAAAAGGTTTTGAGAAGGTTCATATATATGATCTTTAAAAAAATTGAGGATATCTTTCACCCCACCCTTATACTCTTTTTTCATGTGATTGGAATCCATCCATTTTGTATTCATATCCATTCTATTTGATTGAATAATATTAATATTTAAATAAATAAATACACAAAAAGTATGATATTAGAATCCATAAAAGGTTATTCTTAAAGAATCATTTAAATTACATGAATCCATTATTCTAAGATAATAAGAGTTGAATGGTGTGTATTTAAATTATTTTGTAGTGGTGGAAATCATTAAAGGAAAGGAATGTGTGATATCTATAAAGTTACAGAGAATCTAATTAAATTTTCATCTATTAAAAAATTGATTGATCACAGATGATTTCTATAATGTTGTTAAGTGGGAGTAAAAAAAGAGGGAGGAGTTGGTATTTATTCATTTCTTAACTTGGTACGTGGTGGGAAAGGTGGTGTTTCGGTGACAGGATGCTTAGGATCCAAAGTTGGTATTTTTTTAGATGATAGAAACATTGATAGGTCCCAATTACGTGGTCTTGAGAACCCAATGTTTAAATAAACTTTTGAATTTAATTGTAACTTGATGAATAGAACTGTGGCTAATTCTCAATGGTAATAACTGATAAAATCAACTAGAAAAAAATATCAAAGACTTAAAAAAATCCAATGGTGATTAGAATGAATAAAAGTGGGGCTAAGAGAAAGAACAAAATGAAAAGAAAGACTCACACATCAATAATTTATGTTAAATGACACAATTAGTTTTTTTAAATAAATTAAGTGTAGGCTAAGGGTATAGGTTCAATAAAATAAAATACGCATAGGTATAATATAGGAAATTTGAAAAAAATTAGCATTGTTTCATTTGTTTCATTCCAAATAACTTTGTTTTCTGGGTAATTTGAAATATTCAATTGGGAATAAACTAATTTATCTAGGTTTCTAGCAAAATCATTTCACTATATCCAACATAACCTCACAAAATAGGGGAAATAAATTTGAATCGCTCCATTTCATTTCATTTCTCCTGAAATCCCCGCTACCAAATGAGCTCTTATGGTAGTGGAAAAACATTTCTCATGGAGATTGGATTGTATCATGATGTTCACATTTTCACTGTTACCAAGCTAAAAAATAAATCCATTTCAAAGGAAATGGATGTAGGGAATGTTTGAGGATTTAATAAATAGGATCTTGAATAATGAAAAGATAATGAAAATGTAGATTGAGTGATGTAAGAATGGTTAATAAAGAGTATAAATAATTACATACCATAGGTTTTGAGAGGAGTAGTTTGTCCAATAAGTTTGAGGGGGAGAAATGGTAGAGGTTTACTTCCATGAGATCTTGAATGGTGTAAAGAAGAAAGCTTTTTTAGGGTTGAATTTATAAGACCAAGAAGGTTTTTATCCATGATTCCCAAAAAGAATTGATAAAGATGAGTTACATTTGTGATAAAATACTACGCACTGATAAAACATATATTTATCAATCCCAAGAGAATATAGATAGATAGGTGAATACACACCCCATCTAGGGAAGGATGTATGCAAAAAAGGTGAAGGAAAACCATAATCCAGGGATTGCGGCAGCATCGATCTTTGGTCTCCCGAGAAGAAGAAGGCCACAACATGTGGCATTGGAAGATATGAACTGTTGGGTTTTGGTGAACTCTGTATTATTCATTCCAACCAAATAAAACCCCATATGAGGAAGTCCATGTGTGAAAGTGGTGAAGTTAAACCCCAATCTGGGGTTGTGGTGACCTTTGATCTCCTAAGAAGAGGAAGGCCACAGAGTGTGGCATTGAAAGATATGAAGTTATGTAGATCAGCGGACTCTGGACCACCAATATACGGAATAGAAAGACCTTGTGTTGTAGGAAAGGGAGATCTCTATTTGATGTGGCGGTTGCTAACTAATGATGATACCTACTTGATTCTCAGGTCATTGATGAAATTAGAGGAGAGATCTAAACCCTCGTCCAACTACGGGGGTAAGCCACTAGCGATTGTTGGACAACGATAGTGAAGAACCCCCCCCCCCCCCCCCACAAGACGATGAGGTTGAATTGATGTTTGCGGTAGAGGATGACTTTCAAACATTATGGGGGGTTAGCAGAGAAGAAGGATCCCCACTTGACATGGGGGTCAGTGCTGAAGCAGGTCTGTGATTAAGAGTGGGTCGACAATAGGTGAAGGGTTCTCGCACCGCTTCTTCAATAGGAGGTGTCATTGAAAGGGAAGAAACTGCTAAAATAATGCTTCAGATTGAAAAAAAAACATGATATCAACCACAGGGAGGGTGGCGATGACACCGATCAGATGATGGGTTGGATTTTTAAAACCACCAGACAAGACAATGACTTTGCAGGAGCTGACCGATAACAACCTTGACTAGGATGACATTGGGAGAAGGCAAAGACCTTGGGATGAGGGATTTTAGTGATGATATCAGGATAAATCAACATCATAATTCCAAGGAAAAGGCTAGACCTTGGGTGTGAAAACATCTTGGAGCCACGACTTGTGGGAAGATTTCTTGTGATGTCTCTAGCAGTCAACTAGCGCGACTGGGTTTTGGTTGGTGAGCTGATGGACTGCAATGAGGTGATCCTATGGGCCACATTTTGATTGCCCTTGGGCTGATTAGTGGGACTTGAATTCCTTCTATTTTGATATTTTCATAGATATGATTTTTGGTCTTTGGGCATGTTTTGGATTTTGTACCATTTTTAAGATTTCCTTTGTACTCTTTATCCTTTTAATAAATTTTGGAGTCATGGATTTGGATCTCCAAATCCCTGAACGAACTGTCTTTGATTTATCAACACTAAAATGTGCTGATAAATACAATCATTAACAGTGCTAAAAAGCACTGATAAAACCTATCTTTATCAGCACTATAATTATAGTGCCAATAAAAATTCCTTTTATAATATTTTATAAACAAAATTTAAAAATATTAAACAAATATATATTTAATATGAAAAAATTATAAAGAATAGAAAATATTTTACATTATTAATGAATATATAATCTTAAATGCATAAATATAAAAAATGAGTTAAATTGAATAATTAAAAATGAAGACTTAAAAAATATTAAAAAAATGGATAAGTTTTATTAATTATATAAATTATTAAAAAATTAAAAATGGATATATATTAAAATGAAGATGAAAACATATTGAAAGTATTAAAACATATTAACTAATTTTTATAAATAAATATTAGAAAATGATTAGAAAATAGTAAAAATGAATAAATAATCTTCATTTAAATAATATTACAAATGAATAAATAAAATTTAATAGATTAAAAACAATTTTAAATAATAAATTCATAAGATTAATAAAATTAATTGTAAACATGTAAAAAATGAAGAAAATATTAAAAATGAATTAAAATGCATTAATTATATAGATTTCAAAAAATTTAAAAATATTATAACTTAATAAATAAAATTGAATGAATATCAATCATATAAATTAAACATAAACTAAGAGTATTAATTCTTGGTAAATAAATATGCATAGTTCATAATATTTGAAAACATATAAAAAAATGAAGAAAATACTATAAAATACAATTAAATAAACTAATTATATAAATTTCAAACATTTTAAAAATATTATATCTTAATAAATGTAATTTTATAAATATTAATTATAAAATTAAAAACAAATTAATAATAGTAAAATTTAGTAAAAAAATATGTATAAATAAATATTAAAGTTGAATAAATTCGAAAAATATTTAAAAAAATATTAAAAAATAAAAAATAATATTAAATGAAATAATTTAAAAAATGAATACATAAATTTGAAAAAATTACAAAAATATTTGATAAGTGATTTTGCTGCATTAACTACATGAATTACATAGGCATAAAAATGAATAAAAATGAATATATAGATATTATTAATTATATAAAAAAAATAATTAAAATTGAATTTATTTACAAAAAAAATATAAAAATTAAAATGAACTTATAGGAATCGATTATATAAATTTCAATCATATTAAAAATATTAAAAATCAATATTTAAAAATGAATAAATATTAATCATGTAAATTACAAACTTATTGAAAATATTTAAACTTATTAAATAAACATTTATAAATTTCAACAAATGTATAACTTACAAAAATATTAAAAATTAATAAATATCAAGAATGAAAAAAGTAATATTAAAAAAATAATATTAAAAATGAATAAATAAAAATAAATAAAATAAAAATAATAACTATTTAAATTAAAAAATTATTGAGAAGTCATTTAAATATATTAATTTTATAAATTTCACACATATTTTAAATGTTAAAACATAATAATTAAAAATAAATAAATATTATTCTTATAAATTACAAACATATTAAAAATATTACATAGAAAATAAATAAACATATAAATAAATATTAGAAAAGGTTAAAATTTCAATAAATATAAAAAACAATAAATATTAAAAATTAATAAATTATTTTTTATGGAAGAATATTAAAAATGAATAAAGAAAATTAAATAGAATTAAAATATATTAAAAAATGAATTCATAAGATTTACTTCAGGAATTGTGAACACGTATAGAAATAAAGAAAATATTAAAAAATATTTTAAATAACTTAATTTAATAAATATAAAAAAATATTAAAATATTAAAACATAATAAATAAAATTAAATAAATACAAATAATATACATTAAAAATATATTATGGATAATAATTAGTAAATAAATATGTATAAATTTTAAAATTTTAATAAATTCAAAAAATATTATAAAAAAATAAAAAAAATATACATTAAATGTAAAGTAATATTAAAAATATGAATATAACATTCCATACATACACTTATACACTTGTCCTATACATACAAATACACGTGAATATATGTACATCCCACATATTAACATAAATATAAATAAATAAAATCAAATATCACATATTAATATATCATATTTATAGTAATTATATAAATTTTCTAATTAATATATATTATCAAACATTAATTTTTTAATATAAATATGATAATTATATATGTATTGATAATATTTTTTTATTAAAATTTATACAAATATTTTATCTGCATTAGTAAAAACCTTTATGAGCATCAAAGAATGCACTGATAAAGGGTATACTTTTATCAGTGATTTTTTAGTGCTAAAAAAAGAAAACTTTATCATCAATTTAAGATAGTGATAATAAAGGTTACACTTTTACTAGTGCTTTCTATTTTGGGATGATAAAAACTAGTGCTATATATTGTGTGATCTGTGGTAGTGTGGGCCTCTAAGACATGTAAGATTATTCTTTCTAGAGCTGGTGCACTTGGGATTGCTACTTTGTGCCATGTAATATTCCTTGGTATTTCAGGCCATATGGCCTTTGGTCCACTTTTAGAGTTGCAGGTGACCTGATGTGCCCAATAAAATGCCTCAATGCATTTGGTAGGAAGTAGAAACATACTTCACGAAAGTGTCATCAGGTGGGATACCTTGAAATAGATATGGGTTTGCTGACACCCATCATAAATTAATCTCTCCTCATTATAATGAGAGATGTATGTGTACCTATCCATGAATATTTCTATATGGTTTTATAGTCCGATGATGTGGAACATCTAGTTGATCGTGTAGCGAGGGCCACACAAGCATCATCAGGTGGGTCGATTAAAAGGGAGATGGGTGTGCTGGAACCTGTCACCCAGTCCTCCCCCCATGTCAATGTGGGTCATAGGGGTACCATGACACATTGTGTTGGACCATCATGATGTAACTCTTGGCAAGGGGGGAAATGAAACATCTTTGACTAGCAATATGAGTATAGTAACACTACCAGTGGGGGGGTTGAGATGTTTGACTGGTATTTGACGTGAAGCATGCTAACTCTTGGGACTTTGGGTCATCTCCTTCATTAGGGGCATAATCTGAGCCCATGGGTCTTTGGGTCCTTTGGACTATGTATGGGCCTTCGGGCATTGTATTTCATAGTATTATGTACTTATGGCCCTATGGGGCACATATTTGGTTCCCTCTCAGCCCAGTCTAAAAGGGGTTTTTCTTTTTTTGTCTTAATAAAAGAGGGTTTGACCCTCAACCTATTTAATAAAAATATATAAATATGTCTGTGTCAATAAAAAAATATATTTATATGTATATTGTAATATATGTAAATAAATACATATACGTAAATATTTGTGTGTGTACGTGTAAAATATAAATTTGTACTTGTTTGCATCAATGTGTGTGTGTAAGTGTGTGTATGTCTGTGTCAACATTGTGTAAATACATCATATATAGATTTATTTTTATAAATATATTATTATCATTAGATATAATATATAAACATATTGCAATAAATATTTATAAATACATTATAAAAAATTTATAAATAAGTATACAATTATATGTAAATAACTAAATATATATATTTAAATATATAGACATATAAATATATATGTAAATATGTATTACATTTATATCTAAATATAAAATATATAGAAATTTTAAAAATGTATTTAAAAATGATTATAGAAATTTATTAAACTATATGAATGCATATATAAATAAAAACAAATTATGAATATTTATATATAAAAAGATATATCATGCAATATTAATCAAATCAAGATGATGTTGTGGTAAAGGAATTAGGCCTAGAAGGCAGAGGTCAAGGGTTAGATTTTAGGTGCGAGCAAGGATGAAGTGCATGAAAAGCATTGATAAAGGGGGTAGAAAACGTTGATGGGTGGGCGGCTTGAGTAAGGATGCAAGGTGGGTGTGCATGGGGAACATAGCATTGATAGGGTTGAGATCGCTGATAAAAGGGGTGGCTTAAATGATTTTTTTGAATTTTATCAGCTCTATATAAAAGATTTGACAAAGACCACTTTTATTATCTCTTTTTTAGCACTGATAAAGCTCATAGAATTTTAGGGTTGCTTCATCTGTCAATATTTTTTATCATTGACGATGATATTTCTAAGTGATTTTAAAAGTTTTATGCATAGTAATTCTATAGGGACCTGACCTTAAACATCGCATATTCTAGTTATTTTAAACATTAATTATATTTCTTTGTTTCCCAAATATTTTTTATGTATAGAGTTTTATAGAATTAGTGAAAACCCTTACAAAGTAAACCCATACATTACGAGTGAAAAATTATACACAGTATCCTTTTTTTCATAAAACAAAAGTCTTTAAAATAAGACATGTTATATCTTCATGAAAAATATTCAAAATTTTCACCTTAATATCATCCTTATCTCTAGTTCCCCTTAAATTCTATAAAAAAAATTTAAAACATGGGATGAGTAAAAAATACTAGTGAGGCAAATAAAATAATGGAAGAATTTAGTTGAGTGAAAATCAATAAAACATTTCCATAAAAAATAACATTTTATTCAGAAAAAGGAATCATAATTTCAATATGATAAATATCTTACCTTTTGAAAATCAATATATTTTCATGAAAACTAATTAGAAAGAATATAATATATAAGTAAGTAACTTGGGAAATCATTTTCTATATCACTATTACAAATGGAGTAACGAATATGGTAAACCTCTAACTTCAGAGTACCCAACGCATTGGTGGTTGTTACGTAACCACCCATCCTTGATTAATCCTAGAACCACCCCCTAATTGGTTTATCACACCACTGACCATCATTGGTTTATCACATAAATACCTGTCATCATAAAAAATTCCTAAGAACCCTAACATAAAAATAAATCATGAAATATTTCCTCATAAAAACTATCTTTGAAGAAAATAAACTATTCATTTTGAAATCACCAATCTTGAAATGTCCTTCATATATAATGGAAAGAATTTTATTTTAAAGTAGTAATATAAACATGTAATTTAAGATTAAAAATAATAAATCGACATGAAATCGGGTGTCATGACCCGTCCCTTGGGGCTCGTGTCGTGACTACGCCAAGACCACCTTCCATAGGCCATGGGTTATTGACTAGCACAGGAAAGGTGTATCCCTAAAACGGGAAGGAATTTCCTTTAAACCTGAACAAACACGCAGCCCAAGAAAACAACAAGATACAACCACGAAGTAAAAGTACAATAGTAAAGGTGTGTACTGAAAGTAAAGGGGTCGTAATACAAGCCCAACTTAAAGGTACAACTACAACTAAAAAACAGAAAATTTCTCTTGGAATCATCCACTGAGGATCCAATCTCATGGGTGGGTACATCTTGTCTCCATTTCTCTCTATTTCATCCAATATCCTCCACGTACCGCCTGGTCCTGGCTCCCTCATGTCTCTGCCAAGCTGCTCTTCATCTGCACAAGACACAATAAGGTGCGAGAGAAACCCATGGAGGGGTGAGTATAACAATTATCAGTAGGCACCTCGAGACCCCTAAAGGTCTCTGTGAATTCCACAAAGGAAAAACAAAAATCATGATCTCAATCACAAAGCACAAAAGTAATTGACACATCTCAAACCATGTATAAGTAAATCACAGAAGTACAAATGATTAGTCGAGAATCTAGATCATCTTATTCTGTCGAGAGGCACTGCTGCAGACTATACAGAGTCTGACCCATATAGAATCGATATGTACTAACCCCTACCGACCCACACAGGATCCAACCCGCCTAGGATTGATAGGTATTAACCCCAACAAGACCCACACAGGATCTGACCCACCCGTAGTCGATAGGTACTAACCCCCGCAAGACCCATATAGGATCTGACCCATACAGGATCGATATACGCTGACCCACAGAGGATCGCTGAGCGCTGACCCACACAGGATCAGTATGCGCTGACCCACATAAGATTGTTGAGCATTGACCCACATAGGATCTAACCCACACAGGATCAGTATGTCACTGATCCATGATGGGATGCTCTAAGGTTGGATCCTTGTCGAGTAACATACAACTGATCCACACAGGATTGCTCGGTGCTAACCTTCATATGACTGGTCTCCAATATCCGCCTCACTATTAACCACTGGATTCATGCTCATAGTACTCTTGATTTTGGGAAAACCACTCTTCAAGCCATAGGTTATATTTCAACCAGAACGAAGTTCCAAAAAAATGTAACTCGATTATTTTTCACATCATATGGGTTCCAACGCAGTAGACGGCGCATCAACCGGATGCTCGATCTGTAAGTTATTTCCATTTTAGTGTCGAGTGCCATGTTGGATTCGGGGTCGATCCAACCTAAACATACTCCAATTTTCTCCAAAAATCTCATGGTGTATCTCAAAAGCACTGTCTGGATCCAAGGATCCCAACACCATAAACGGTTTATCAAACAGACAACTGGTTCGCATGTTATGGTCACTTAAGCGTATCTGGGCCTAAGAGGTGTCTGGGTCCAGTCTGACCCGGTCTGGGCCGCCCCGACCGAGTTCAGGACATCCCGAACTCGTTCGGGCTGACCCGACCCAATTCGGGTCTAACCTGGCCCGGCACGAACTAACCAATACCGGCCTGGTTGGGCTTGGCCGCGGTAAGCTCGGCCCGTTGGGCCACAAACAGGCTCGGCCCGCTGGCAGGGCGTGACCTACCGGGCGACGCCGCCCGGTGTGCTAGCGTGGCTCGCCAACCAGGTTGCTGCTAGATTCTCAAAAGGCATAAGAATAGTCGTTCGGCACTTCAATTAGTAGTGTCACGTGGCACCGCCACGTGGTCCACGGGACCAGTGGGAAGCGGGTCCCCCTCCTGTTGCGGCTTCGATTCCGTGACTCCTTCACCACGGTGCACGATGGCACACTGCCTCGCCAAAGAGGTTGGCCTATTTCCGCCTGCCCCTTTGGGTCTTCCGTGGTTCCAAGTGGTGCCTCCCTCTTCAGCAGTCTACGAGCTCCGGCTGCTTCCTTCATCACCAGCACTGGTCATCGGTGCCACACCAATGAGTCTTCTGTGGGCCACCGAGTGAGCTCTCGTTGTTCGTTTTTCTTTCTGGATGTGCCTACAGTCCTCCTGGGATGTCTCCATCATTTCTCACCTCTCGATTTGAAGGTTCCATCAAGTTGGAACAACCCACCTCTGAAAATTGCAATTAAAAATCAAGCAGTAGAGGGTCTGGGCCTTGTTTGTTTGGTTCGCGCCCTTCATGTTAGCTTTATAACAAGTGGGAGTAATTTATACATGATAATAAAATAATGATAAACTGTAAAATCTGAAGTAAATAATGAATAAAACATTTTCTTATTTATTAATATTTACAAATTAAATATTAATTTTAATTAAAAGGGGTTTCTACATTCGATAGCGTACTCGATACGCAACGATGAGTTTCTTTGAAAACTTACGTTGCACACTAGTAATATAATAATATTATTTTAAATGGTAGTTAACATGTAGCCGTTGTATTGGCGAGAATGGATAGAAATAACTAAAATATGATTATATATGTTTTTTAAATGTTTTTACATTTATCCAATAAAATATAAAGGCTTAAAATACGGAAAGAATTCAATTTTAGGCATTTATACCGTAATTTTCACTAAAGGTTCACTTATCACCTTTTGATGGATAACCGTTATTAAATAGAGTTTTTATCACTCTTATACATTCTATTGGACCAAATATAACTCTTCTTTAGAATCGGGACATCAAAATTTACTTTGTGTAAATTTTTGGTATTTTTTCGATAAAGTTCATTTTTTAATGAATAGTGAAAAAATGTTGTATTTTAATTCAAAACCTCTTTTTAATCTAATTTATTTATATGATTATATTAACTTTTGAATTGGTTTTAAAGTGAAATTATAATATATTTTTACCATTTAATCCAATGGTGGTCATTGGAATCAATTTCACTTTGAAATTGGACTTAAACTAGTGTCAATCTTTTGATACTTATTGTTTCATAAAAACACACTATTTGTCATGACAGTGGGAATTAATTATTAAATTAATTAATGTGACTTATATGATTTGAATTTTGTAAAATAGGCATAATTTTTGAATTCAGAATATCAAATATAGCTTAGGGTAAAGTTTTGGTATTTTTCTGAAAAACTTCAATTTTTGATGAATAGTGAAACCACTAAGTGGTTGTTAAGGAAACTGATTTTTTGTTTAAATGAAACTTTTTCAATTCTGTGATTTGATTTTTAAAAATCCTACATACATGGTTGTCATTAAGAATTAAAATTTGGTTCAATGGTATTAAAATAATTTTTTTGGTGAATAGTAACTTATTAAGTTTTTAATCGCGATTAGAGGTAATTAGTGTAGTTTAAGGTAAAAATAATGTTTTAATAAACTGAGATGAGCTTGAAACATTTACTACCCTAATTTTATGTGTCATGGACGACCAAGACAATTCATGGGTCAACTTGGGGACCCCATGGAGCCACTTTGGTTGGGAAATGACATAAATAACTTTTTATTTAATGTTAAAGTAAAAATGACACAAACATGAGATGTTTTACTAAAACACTTTTTTAAATGAGGTTATACAAGTCCGATTTTTTATTATAAATAGTAATTGGAAAGCTAAAAATATTACCTACATCGTGGTATTTTTTGTATAATTTTTAGACTTTAAATAAATTAAATTATTTATGACATCATGATGATGCAGCGATTACCTCATTAATAAAGGATTTAGATAAAATGAAATGATAATGTAAAATCTATGACCTACACATGTCCAAAACCTATTGTATGGGTGTATTTAGAACCATTATCACCTTACCCTTTAATTATATCAATGTGGGACCTTTTGAATCTGAAACTCATTTTAAAATAAAGTAACTTTTCTTTACTTTCCAATAGTGCCCCTCCTCTCCTCTTATAAAAGGCCCCCACCTCTACCTCCTTACCCACACTCCCAAAGCCTTTGGATCAGCCAAACCCTGCCCATTTTGTCTCTCCACTTCCCTCTCTTACTCCTTGAAGCCTCACTTTGGGCCGAAGTCTTCCCAAGGAAGCCTTTGAGCTAAAACCAATGGGAGTTACCCGATTTTAAGGTAATGTCTTCAATTGAGTCCTTTTGTTTTATTTTGCTTCTCCAACCCCCTATACTCTTTTTATTCATTTATTTTGTAACAACTCCAGTATCATAAATATACTAGGATGTTTTAATAAGAAGGATTCTATCTACACTTACACACACCTACATCTAATGGTTAAAGAACATACTGTTTCCGTGGATGGCGAATTTCAGCCTCCCGAAACGTTGATTGTTCAACATTCATTTAACACCTTAAAATGTGGCCATTAAGATGACACTATATTTATATATGATATATAATATGTTTATGTTTTCTTTATGATTCTGTATTTTTCATTTTGGGCATACCTTTATGGTTTCCATTATGGGTAAACGCGATATCTTCATTTAAGGAAGTGTGGACTACCGCCCCCTCAAAGTGATGTGATTCGTTAATACCATATGTGGGACGTGTAAAGGACGGATTTAAAGTTATTATATATGATTTTATACTGGAGTTATAATATACCTCTATATCATTATTATTCCATTCCATAAAAATATTAAATAGAAATGAAAGTAGCATTCATGCCTACGTACGACTTACCGTCTCCATGAACGGTGCATTTAATATCTTATCCCGAAATGTAATGTACTATTATAAGTACATGTATATAATGGATATATATGATTAATGATACATCTAAATGATTAATATAATTCTGGAATTAAAATATACACACCTCTCATTTAGTTTTAATTCCATTAATATGACAAAGAAATGAAAGTAGCGTTCATGCGTACGTACGGCTTACCATCTCCATGAACGGTGCATTTCATTTCTTACCTCTAAATGATTATGTAATATTATAAATACATGTATATGCTGGATATATATGATATATATGATATCCAACTCAGGAATGTCATTCTGGATATAAAGAACCTTTGACCACACGAACAACATGTAATTGTAAGAAATCCACTTTCGACTTAAGAACCAAATATTGAAAAAACAAACATTATTAACTTAAATGGTTACATAATGTTTATAACATGGAAATAAGTGATATAAAATGAATAATGAACTTGAAAAATGTTCTTAAGAAAATAGAAATTAACTCAAGTTTATTATTCAGGACGTTAAAGAATGATCGAGTCAAGTCGGATCCGAGGTAAGGGACTTCGTCTCAATCTCCTTTCATTGATGCATATTTTGTTTTATACAAAACATTCTTTTATACGGTGTATAAACCCCTTTGACTTTTACTTTTATACAAAAGGAATCTTTTTCTACGAAGCGTTTTACTAAACAACAAAAAGGAATGTTTTTTTAACGTACGCGGTGACAACGACCTTTTCCGCCGCCGCGAGTATTATTTGGTCTTTGGCTTCCTCAACAAGCCGTAATATTTTTAAAATAAAATAAATACCATATACTCTTTTATGTATTTTGGTATTGAAAATGGTTTTGGTAAAGGATTCTATTATGTCAATATATTTAAATTATATATTGTGATTGAAATGTGGAAATGTTATCATTCCTTTATATTGGTTTTATGTTTTATGATTTTATATTGGTACTTGGACATTTGATGGGTGGTTACGTGATAAACCATATGACGGGTGGGGCCGTGAATACCAGGATGGGTGGTTATGTTATAACCTCCAATGCATTGGGTATGGAAGTCGGCCGTATGGCTATTCCATTGAGTATGTATGGAAGTTGGCCGTATGGCTATTCCATTGAGTGATATGTGTGGAAGTCGACCGTATGGTTATTCCACTTAAGTATGTTTATGTCCCAAGTTACCTTTATATGTTATGTGATCTTTTTATGGGTTTTATGGTAATATTTTGGTTACAACAGGGTAAGTAATGATCTTTTATTCAGTGAATAGTTTTTACTACTTCATAAAGGTGAAAAGTATTACTTTGATAAAGTATACATGGTTTACTTGTTGTTTTGATAAACTAACAGTTTTCATTCTTTGCATATCCCTTACTGAGCTCTTTATTCTCACCCCAAGTTTTTTTGAAATGTTTTTCACAAGACCTAATGTGGAATAGGGTCAAGTATGGGATCAAGGGAAAGTCATGCTATATAAAACTTGTAACTAAACATTTTTCTTTTTAAGAGTTTTTTTATTCTATGGAAACATATAAGAAGTGTCTACTTTGTAATGTTTTGAGTTGTAGTAGTTATGTTCTAATTCTCTAAAACTCTAAACCTGAAAATATCATCAATGTGAATTATTCATTTAATTCAATATTAAGAGATGTTTAAGGCCGGGGCCTTATAGTTGGTATCAAAGGTCGGTTTGGACAACTTTAGGAGTTAGAAAAGTGTTAAATTATAATATGATTGAAATGATATAGCATTTACGGATTACCATGTTGTTTCGCCTAAGATATTTCTATTTTCAGAATGGTTTTCCACAAAGGAAACAAAGAAGCTATGTTGGGATGACATCAGGAGGAAGACAACCTTCCAAATTAGCAACCTGAGATGGTCGGAATCGGAACTGAACTGTTTTTTGAAGTGATGGCACAGTTGACTCAGGCTATAAATGGTGGTGGTATCCATGCATGAGATCAGCCAGATCAACCGCAGAGGAACATTTCATTGGTGGAACATTTCTTGAGGCAACATCCCCCATCATTTAGAGGATCATCTGACCACATACAAGCTGAAGGGTGTATTAAAGCACTGGAGAAGATTTTTGATGTCATGGGGTGTTCAGAACATCAAAAGGTTTGTCTTGCTGTTTACCGTTTTGAAGGTGAAGCTGATCAGTGGTGGTCGATGGTAAAAAATATCAGGGATAGTGATGAGAGTTAGGATCTTCACTGGGACGAATTCAAAGGTATGTTTCTTGAGAAGTATTTTCCTAAGGTTGTTTGACTTAGGATGGAAAATAAATTCTTGGAATTGAGGTAAGAGGAAGACTCAGTGGCTGCCTATGAAGCAAATTTCACTCGATTGGCAAGGTATGCTCCAAACTTCATATGAGATCTTGATTGTAAAATAAACCGTTTTTTATCTGGGTTAAAGCCAACGTATCGAAGGGCTTTAGCTTCTCGTGAGTTCAAAAGTTATAAAAAACTTGTTCGATGTGCGGAGAAGGTGGAAATGGAGTTTTTCGATGATCAGGTGTTCTATGACAAACAACAGAATAAGAGGTCTAGTTGGCAGGGAAAGGGGAAGAATTCATCAAAGAAGCAAGGAGGTAAGAAAACCAAATATCCATCCTGTGAGAAGTGTGGTAAAATGCATCTTGGAGAATGTTTATCTAATTCTGGTAAGTTCTTTCGGTGTGGTAAGTCTGGTCATATTGCTCGTAACTGTAAGGAAGATGATCAAGCAGGCAATGAAAAGCCAGCGGTAAGATGTTTTAAGTGTAATGAAATGGGTCATTATGAAAATAAGTGTCCAATGAAGAACTCAATTGGGGGAATGCAGCCAGACTACAAGCAGAAAGGGGTGGTGAAATCCTTTGCAACAACTTCAGCATATGTTGGTCCATCGAATGAAGTAGTATCAGGTACATTGTTTGTTTGTTCAGATTATGCCAATGTGTTGTTTGATTCAGGTTCTACACACTCTTTCATTTCTGAGAAGTTTTCTTGTAAATTGGAAATTCCATCTCAGGATATGAATCCTGAACTTATGGTAAAAACACCCGGAAGGAACATTGAGACAAAAAGGAATTATAAGAACCTTCCTATCCTTGTTTGTGGAAAGAATCTACCAGCAAACCTTATTGTTTTGCCTCTATTAGAGTTTGATGTTATTTTGGGCATGGATTGGCATTCTGTTTATCATGCTAAGATTGACTACAGAGCTAAAATGGTTTCTTTTCAGAAATATTTTCAGTTTGTGTACAAGAATGAACCGTTGATTTTGATAACATATCAGGAAGTTGAGAAACTAGTAAAAGATGGAAATGAATGTTACCCTGCACATATTGTTGAAAATAAAGGAACTGTTCAGATTAATGATGTGCCAGTGGTAAATGAGTATCTTGATGTTTTTCCTGATGAGTTGCCTGGTATTATTAATGACCGGGAAGTTGAATTTACTGTTGACTTAGTTCCTGATTCTAATCCAATTTCAAAACCCCCTTATCGAATGGCTCAAGTTGAACTTTTAGAGTTAAATAAACAATTGCAGGAGTTATTAGATAAAGGTTTCATTCGACCTAGCACATCACCATGGGGTGCCCCTGTCTTGTTTGTTAAAAAGAAAGATGGATCAATGAGAGTTTGCATTGATTATAGAGCCCTTAATAATATTACTGTTAAGAACAAGTATCCTTCACCTCATATCGATGATTTGTTTGATCAGCTCCAAGGAGCTCAGTATTTTTCGAAGATTGACTTGAGGTCGGGGTACCATCAGTTGAAAGTAAAAGAAGAAGACGTTCCGAAGACTGCGTTCCGTACTAGATATGGCCATTATGAATTTGTAGTTATGCCTTTTGGGTTAACTAATGCACCTGCTGTATTCATGGACTTTATGAATAGAATTATCCATGAGTTATTGGATAAGTTTGTGGTTGTTTTCATCGATGATATTTTGGTGTTTTCTAAAAGTAAAGAGGAGAATGAAAGTCATTTAAGGGTTATCTTGCAAACCCTAAAAGAAAAGAAACTATATGGAAAATTCAGCAAGTGTGAGTTTTGGTTACAACAAATTTCATTCCTAGGTCACATTGTTTCAAAAGATGGCATAACTGTTGATCCTGCTAAAACAAAAGTTGTTGAAGAATGGCCAAGACCCACAAATGTAACCGAGATCCGTAGTTTTCTTGGTTTGGTAGGCTACTAACGAATGTTTGTTGAAAAATTTTCACGGTTATCTATTCCAATGACTAATCTAACTCGTAAGGGTGTTAAGTTCATCTGGACAAATGAATGTGATTATTGTTTTCAGGAGTTGAAAAGAAGATTGGTGAATGCTCCAGTTTTGGAACTTCCTTCCAGGAATGGTGAGTTTGTTATATACAGTGATGCTTCATTGAAGGGACTTGGCTGTGTACTTATGCAGAATGATCAGGTTGTTGCATATGCTTCACGTCAGTTGAAAACTCATGAGGTAAATTACCCTACACATGATTTGGAATTAACTGCTGTTGTTTTTGCTTTAAAAATTTGGAGGCATCATTTGTATGGAGTGAAGTGTGAAATATATAATGATCACAAAAGTTTAAATTATATATTCACTCAGAAAGAATTGAACATGAGACAGAGGAGATGGCTGGAATTAATCAAGGATTATGATTGTACAATTCAATACCATCCGGGAAAAGCAAATAAAGTGGATGATGCTTTGAGTCGAAAAAGTAATGCTTCATTAGAAATGTTTCATTTGGAACGTGATCCTTTGGTTATGGATTTGATGAACTTTGGCATAGAAGTTGTTGGTGCAGGATGTTCTTCTGTTTTGTTTCAGGTATCAGTGACATCTTCTCTATCTGACAGAATCAAGCAAGAACAGAAGCAAGACAGTGAGTTGCAGAAAAATGTAGAGATAGTTCAGAAAGGTAAGTTGCATGAATTCAACATTGATAGTGATTGTGTTTTGAGGTTTGGGAAGAGATTATGTGTGCCTTGTGATTCACAGTTGAAGAGAGAGTTGTTATGTGAAGCTCATAGTTCTCCGTTTTCAGTTCATCCTGGCAGTACTAAGATGTACAGAGATCTGTGGGAGTATTACTGGTGGGATGGAATGAAAAGAGATATTGCTCATTTTACTGTGAAGTGTTTGAATTGTCAGCAGGTTAAAGCAGATCGGCAGTTACCGAAAGGGATGCTTCAGTCTTTACCATTGCCAGAGTGGAAATGGGAAAACATATCCATGGATTTTGTCGTGGGATTACCGAAGACATCTAGAGGTAATAATGCAATCTGGGTTATTGTTGATCGCTTGACTAAATCTGCTCATTTCCTTGCTATACGAGATACTTTTTCCCTAGATCAAATTTCCCGTTTGTATCTTAAAGAGATAGTCAGGTTACATGGAGTTCCTCTCTCCATTTTGTCCGATCGTGATCCCAGGATCACTTCTAACATTTGGAAAGGCCTTCAGAAGTCGTTGGGTACTGAATTAAATTTTAGTACAGCTTTTCATCCGCAATCAGATGGGCATTCAGAATGAACACTTCAGACCTTGGAGGATATTCTAGGAGCTTGTTCGATGGATTATCAGGGAAGTTGGGACTAACATCTTTCTTTGGTTGAGTTTTCTTATAATAGCAGTTTTCATTCCAGTATACAGATGGCACCATTTTAGGCATTATATGGGAAGCGGTGTCGAACTCCAGCTTTCTGGGTTGAAGTAGGTGAAAGGAAGTTCATGGGACCAGAATTGGTAGAAGAGATGGCAGAAAAAGTTCAGTTGATTCATAAACACATGAGAACAGATCAAAGCAGGCAGAAGAGTTATGCAGATAACTGGAGGAAGGATCTATCTTTCGAGGTAGGTGATCATGTTTTTCTCAAGGTTTCTCCATGGAAAAGTGTGATGCGATTTGGTAAGAAAGGAAAGCTGAGTCCAAGGTTCATTGGACCATATGAAATTTTGGAGAGAGGTGGGTCAGTTGCTTACCGAGTGGCTTTAACTCCGAGTTTATCTTAGGTACACAGTGTTTTTCATGTTTCGATGTTGAGGAAGTATATGTCAGATCCATCTCATGTTTTGAGTCCAGAGGTAGTTCAGCTGGAAGAGAACTTATCTTATGAAGAACAACCAGTCCAGATTCTTGACCGAAGAGAGCAAGTGTTGCAAAATAAGGTAATTCACTAGGTAAAGGTTTTGTGGAAAAACTATATGGTTGAAGAGGCAACGTGGGAATCTGAAAATGCTATGAGGGATAAATACCCCCACTTATTTTGATAAGTAAATAAAATTGCGAGGACGCAATTCCCAAAAGGGGGGAAGGATGTAACATCCTAGGTAACTAATGAATAAAACATTTTCATATTAATTAATATTTACGAATTAAATATCAATTTTAATTAAAAAGGGTTTCTACATTCGATAGCGTACTCGATACGCAACGATGAGTTTCTTTCAAAAATTACGTTGCAAACTAGTAATATAATAATATTATTTTAAATGGTAGTTAACATGTAGCCGTTGTATTGGAGAAAATGGATAGAAATAACTAAAATATGATTATATATGTTTTTTAAATGTTTTTACATTTATCCAATAAAAGATAAAGGCTTAAAATAAGGAAAGAATTCAATTTTAGGCATTTATACCCTAATTTTCACTAAAGGTTCACTTATCACCTTTTGATGGCGAACCGTTATTAAATATAGTTTTGATCACTCTTATACATTCTATTGGACCAAATATAACTCTTCTTTAGAATCGGTACATCAAAATTTACTTTGTGTAAATTTTTGGTATTTTTCTGATAAAGTTCATTTTTAATGAATAGTGAAAAAATGTTTTATTTTAATTCAAAACCTCTTTTTAATCTAATTTATTTATATGATTAGATTATATTTTGAATTGGTTTTAAAGTGAAATTATAATATATTTTTACCATTTAATCCAATGGTGGTCATTGGAATCAATTTCACTTTGAAATTGGACTTAAACTAGGGTCAATCTTTTGATACTTATTGTTTCATAAAAACACGCTATTTGTCATGACAGCGGGAATTAATTATTAAATTAATTGATGTGACTTATATGATTTTAATTTTGTAAAATAGACATCATTTTTGAATTCAGAATATCAAATATATCTTAGGGTGAATTTTTGATATTTTTCTGAAAAACTTCAATTTTTAATGAATAGTGAAACCACTAAGTGGTAGTTAAAGAAACTGATTTTTTGTTTAAATGAAACTTTTTCACTTCTGTGATTTGATTTTTAAAAATCTGACATACATGGTTGTCATTAAGAAGTAAAATTTGGTTCAATGGGATTAAAATAATTTTTTTGGAGAATAGTAACTTATTAAGTTTTTAAACGCGATTAGAGGTAATTAGTGTAGTTTAAGGTAAAAATAATGTTTTAATAAAATGAGATGAGCTTGAAACATGTGCTACCCTCATTGGATGTGTCATGGACGACCAAGAAAATCCATTGGTCAACTTGGGGACCCCATGGAGCCACTTTGGTTGGGAAATGACATAAATAACTTTTTATTTAATGTTAAAGTAAAAATGACACAAACATGAGATGTTTTAATAAAACACTTTTTTACATGGGGTTATACAAGTCAGATTTTTGATTATAAATATTCATTGAAATATAAACAAATTTCCTACATCATAGTATTTTTTTTATAATTTTTAGACTTTAAATAAATTAAATTTTTTATGACATCATGATGATGCAGTGATTACCTCATTAATAAAGGATTTAAATAAAATGAAATGATAATGTAAAATCTATGACCTACACATGTCCAAAACCTATTGGATGGGTGTATTTATAACCATTATCACCTTACCCAAGAATTATATCAATGTGGTACCTTTTGAATCTGAAACTCATTTTAAAATAAAGTAACTTTTCTTTACATTCCAAGAGTGCCCATCCTCTCCTCTTATAAAAGGCCCCCACCTCTACCTCCTTACCCACACTCCCAAAGCCTTTGGCTCGGTCAAAATCTGCCCATTTTGTCTCTACACTTCCCTCTCTTACTCCTTGAATCCTCACTTTGGGACGAAGTCTTCCCAAGTAATCCTCTGAGCTCAAACCAAAGGGAGTTACCCGATTTTAAGGTAATGTCCTCACTTGAGTCCTTTTGTTTTATTTTTCTTCTCCAACCCCCTAAACTCTTTTTATTCATTTCTTTTGTAACAACTCCAGTATCATAAATATACTAGGATGTTGTTATAATAATGATTCGATCTACACTTACACACACCTACATCTAATGGTTAAAGAACATACTGTTTCCATGGATGGCGAATTTCAGCCTCCCGAAACGATGATTGTTCAACATTCTTTTAACACCTTAAAAGGTGGCCATTAAGATGACACTATATTTATATATGATATATAATATGTTTATTTTTTCCTTAAGCTTCTATATTTTTCATTTTGGTCATACCTTTATGGTTTCCATTGTGGGTAAATGCGATATCTTTATTTAAGGAAGTGCGGACTACCGCCCTCTCAAAGTGATGTAATTTGTTAATACCATATGTGGGACGTGTAAAGGATGGATTTAAAGTTATTATATATTATGTTATACTGGAGTTATAATGTACCTCTATATCATTATTATTCCATTCCATAAAAATATGAAATAGAAATGAAAGTATCGTTCATGTGTACATACGGCTTACCGTCTCCATGAACGGTGCATTTCATTTCTTATCCCCAAATGTAATGTACTATTATAAGTACATGTATATAATGGATATATACGATGAATGATACATATAAATTATGAATATAATTCGGTAATTAAAATATACACACCTCTCATTTATTTTTAATTCCATTAATATGACAAAGAAATGAAAGTAGCGTTCATGCGTACGTACGACTTATCATCTCCATGAACAGTGCATTTCATTTCTTAACTCTAAATGATTATATAATATTATAAATACATGTATATTCTGGATATATATGATATATATGATATCCAAATCAGGAATGTCATTCTGGATATAAAGAAAATTTTACCACATGAACAACATGTAATTGTAAGAAGTCCACTTTCGACTTAAGAACCAAATATCGACAAAACAAACCTTATTAACATAAATAGTTACATAATGTTTATAACATGGCAATAAGTGATATAAAAGGAATAATGAACTTTAAAAAGGTTCTTAAGAAAATAGAAATTAACTCAAGTTTATTATTTAGGACGTTAAAGAACGATCGAGTCAAGTCGGACACGAGGTAAGGGACTTCGTCTCAATCTCCTTTCATTGAGACATATTTCGTTTTATACACAACTTTCTTTTATACGGTGTATAAACCCCTTTGAATTTTACTTTTATACAAAATGAATATTTTTCTATGAAGCGTTTTACTAAACGACAAAAAGGAATGTTTTTTTAACGTACGCGGTGACAACGACCTTTTCTACCGCCGCGAGTATTATTTGGTCTTTGGCTTCCTCAACAAGCAGTAATGTTTTTAAAATAAAATAAATACCATATACTCTTTTATGTATTTTGGTATTGAAAATGGTTTTGAAAAAGGATTCTATTATGTCAATATATTTAAATGATATATTGTGATTGAAATGTAGAAATGTTATCATTCCTTTATATTGGTTTTATGTTTTATGATTTTATATTGGTATATAGACATTTGACGGGTGGTTACGTGATAAACCATATGACGGGTGGTTACGTGATAAACCATATGACGGGTGGTGCCGTGAATACCAGGATGGGTGGTTACGTTATAACCTCCAATGCATTGGGTATGGAAGTCGGTCGTATGGCTATTCCATTAAGTATGTATGGAAGTTGGCTGTATGGATATTCCATTAAGTGATATGTGTGGAAGTCGACCGTATGGTTATTCCACTTAAGTATGTTTATGTCCCAAGTTACCTTTATATGTTATGTGATCTTTTTATGGGTTTTATGGTAATCTTTTGGTTACAACAGGGTAAGTAATTATCTTTTATTCAGTGAAGAGTTTTTACTACTTCATAAAGGTGAAATGTAACGCCCCGACCCCAGCTGCCCAGAGTCGGTGCATTACTTCGTAACATTGGCATGATCACAAGAAAGATCAAATCTCGAAAGACCGATTGGTTTAGTAGCCTTGGAAACACTAGATATATTCATAAGTTTTACATTACATCATAAAATGAAAAACTACTACAACAACATAATGTTTCCACAATCCACACTATTAACCCCTCATAAAATCCCTGCAGGTCATTCATAACTTACTTCTTCACATCCTGGGAAAAATAAAACATAGAAAAGGGGTGAGCTCAAATGCCCAGTAAGGATAACGATGTAGCGGAAACTTTCATAAATAAGAATAAACATTTAAGGAAATGTATAACTAAAACAAAAGCCTTTTAAACATGAAAATTCAACATGGTATGGCATAAATAAAATGAAATAATGCCATTTACTTATTCACATGGATATTCTACTAATCGAATAATCACATGCAAAAATCAATAACCACTTTCATAATGTTGGAATGCATAATGCCAGACTATCATAACCACATAGCCAAGGCCTCGTGCCAAGACTACAAATAAGATTTTGTCAAGGCCTTGTGCCAAGACACTAGTTTGTCTCATGAGACCTACCGATGCATCGAGGAGCTATAGCGGGCTCCACCCGTCACTTATTAAGTCCAATGCATTCCCATATGAAAAGGTTTAAACATAACATAAACATTCGTATTAAAACTAGCATACGAAATGTCAATAATTTCACCATAAACTATGAATGGTATAAAAATAGCACCTCCACAGTCAAACATATCACAAAACCTTCAATACAATATAGAAGTTTTGTATCATAATAAATCAACTTCAAATAATCTTAAAATCCGTCAAAGGATGTTGACATAGATGAAATCAAAATTCTTTTTAAAGAAATATCTCCTTTTATTTTAAAATCATTTAAGATCCATATAAAATAAAACATTTTCTTTGAAAATATTCTTATAATCTTGTAAGGAAAGCTTTGAAGATTTTATAACGGCGTAAAATAACCGCACCCGCCGTATAAGTTAAAAAAACATTCTTACCTCAATTCTGTCGAAAAGGTTAAAAAGGACCTTGTTTTGAAAACGACGGAAAGATTCCTTTATAAACCTCTTATAAAAAGTCAAACAAGGGTATAAATGACTTTAACCCATATTCTTGTAAATAGTAAAAATGTTTTGAAATACATTTTTAAGAAACATGGATGTGGATGATAAAGATATCCCAGTAGATTATTACGTATAAACAACCTCGGATAATGAAGAGATTGTGAAATAACCCTTAACTTGTACTTTTCCTTGGTTGGGGTAGGTTAACCTCCTGTATAATGGTGAAATAATTGTTATTAAATTATACAAGAATCATATATATTAATATGATATCATATATGATCTTTTAACATTGATTTTTTAATAATATCTTAGAATTATCGTTGTTTCGGGTGTTAACTTACTCATTTTCTTTTATATGTTTTGTTACATAAGTCATGTTTGTTGTATCTTATTCATATCCAGAATGATATCAAGTCCTTAAACATCATTTTTAAATCATTAAATGATAATTATACTTGAATGGATACGATGGAGAATGAATCTCATCGCGTTCGTGGAGACGGTAGTCCGTACGTACGCACGAACGCTACTTCCATTTAATTTTTATTTTAAAATAATCGAATCCAAATGATACATAGGTATATTACTATTCCAGTATAATATAATATTTTATATATGTTACTTAAGTTCATTAACACCATCCTTTATACGTTCCATGTGTGGTATGAACGAGTCATATCATTTTAAGGGGGCGGTAGTCCGCACTTCCTCAAATGAAATTATCGTATGTATATACAACATGAAACGAATAATGGTATGAAATAAAATGGAATTACAGAAGTTTATATATAAAATATATATCATTAATATCATATTTAATTACAGTTCCATCATAATGGCCACCATGAGAGGCGGTAAGATGTATTTGAACAATCATCGTTTCGTGAGGCGTTAATTTTCCATCCACAGAAACATTATGTTCATCATCCATTAGATGGAGTTGTGTGTATGTGTAGTTTGAATCCTTCTTATAACAACATCCTAGTATATTTAGGATACTGGTGTTGTTACAAAAGAAAGGAAATAAAAAGAGTTTGGGGGTTGGAGAAGCAAAATAAATGAAAATAATTTAAGAGAAATTGTTACCTTTAATTTAGGTAACTCACTTTGGTTGGAACCAAAGGACTTCTTGAAATGCTTTCTGCCTAAGGGGAAGCTTCAAGGAGGAGGAGAGGGATGTGGGGAGCTTAGTTGGGCAGAGTTTGGACGATCCAAGTGGCTTGAGAGGTGTGAGGAATGAGTAGAAGTGGGCTCCTTTTATAAGGGAGAGGAGGGGCTCTTTAGGAAAGAGTGAAAGTATTACTTTATAATATAATTATATTCGGTTTATAATGGTCCAAAAATCATTGAGGTCGAATATAAGATGACTCATATTCTAATTAACATCAACCAATAAGAATTGGACAGGTTTTAGATAATATTTTAATCATTATAATCTTATTTATTTAAATGATTTATTAATGAGGTAAACATTACATCATTATTGTGTCATTAATAATTTAACTTATTTGATGTCTAAAAATTATAAATAAAATATCATCATGTAGGAAATCCTTTTAGCTTTCTAATGAATATTTATAATCGAAAATCCAACATGTATAACCCTATGTAAAAATTGTTCTTCTAAAAGATGTAAGCTTATGCCATTTTTTATTTTTATTTTAACTTTATTAATATAATGTGTCATTATCACTTACAAGTGGATCCATGGGGTCCCAAAATAGACCCAAAGATGTCCATGGTCGACCATGTATCAACCAATAGGGTTAAGACACGTTTTAGGGTAATTTAGTATTATTATAATATTATTTTTTTAACCCTTATTTACCGGATTTACCCTTTAACCATGGTAAATAAAATATTTACCACAGTAACTATTCAAAATGTCTAAAAATAAAAGTTACCTATTTACACAATTTGAACATCCTGATTCCAAATATGGAATCCATTTTCCTAAATTCAAAACACAGAAGTGGCAGAAATTAATTTAAAATTAATTCCCGCTGTCAAAACAAAAAGCGTGTTTTTAAGAGGTAACAACTATCAAAAGATTGACACTTGTTTATGTTCGGTTTAATTGTAAAATTATGTCCAATGACCAACATTATATTAAATGGTAAAAATATATTCTAAATATACTTTAAACCCACTCAAATTCACAATTTATCACTATTAATTATTTTGATTAAAAAAGTTGTTTTTAATTAAAATTTAGTAATTTTCACTATTCATCAAAATATGAAAGTTATCCGAAATGTACCAAAATTTCACCCTAGGCTAATTTTGATATTCCGAATCCAAAAATGAAGTCCATTTTGAAATATAGAATATATATGATTTCAAAAAGTAGGTATTACTATTCACAACGGCTAGTTTAATTAGTTGTGGTGTGTGTTAGAACTCGAGGTTGCGTACAACACACGCTATCGCATTATTCGAAGGGAAACGTACCATAGAAGCTTGGGGTGTTACATTCTCCCCTCCTTAAAATAATTGCATCCTCGCAATTTCTAGTGTATTACTGCATAAAAAGACTCTGGTGGTTCTTCATCATAAGTTCCTCGGGTTCCCACGTTGCCTCTTCTATCTTATGGTTTCTCCACAAAACTTTTACCAGACGCGTCGTCCGGTTTCTCAGTACTTGTTCTCTTGTATCAAGAATACTGACGGGCTCTTCGCAATAAGTCAGATCGGGTTCCAGTTCTAATTCCTCATAGGTGAGTACATGCGTTGGGTCAGGCATGTATTTTCTCAACAGAGATACGTGGAACACATCGTGAACTTTGGAGAGACTTGGCGGCATTGCCAATCGGTAAGCTACAGCCCCAATTCGTTCTAGAATTTCGAAAGGTCCGATGTACCTGGGACTCAATTTACCTTTCTTTCCAAAACGTATGACTCCCTTCCACGGAGATACCTTTAGGAAAACATGATCACCGACTTGAAATTCCAAATCCTTCCTTCGATTATCGGCATAGCTCTTCTGCCTACTTTGAGCTGCTTTGATGTGATTTTGGATTACCTTCACCTTTTCCACCGTTTCCTCCACCAGTTCTGGGCCTACAAGTTTTCTTTCACCAACGTCATCCCAACAGGTTGGTGTACGACATCTCTTTCCGTATAACGCTTCATATGGTGCCATATGAATACTCGAATGGAAGCTATTGTTATAGGAAAATTCTACTAGTGGTAAATATTGATCCCACATACCCTGAAAATCAAGTGAGCAAGATCTCAACATGTCTTCTAAGGTCTGAATAGTCCGTTCTGATTGTCCGTCTGTCTGAGGGTGGTAAGCAGTGCTCAAATGAAGTTCAGTATCCAGGGATTTCTGAAGACTTTTCCAAAACCATGAAGTAAAACGGGGATCACGATCAGAAACAATTGATAGGGGTACTCCATGAAGTCTCACAACTTCATTAATATATAGTCTTGCTAGACGTTCCAGGGGTAGATCTTCTCTTATAGCAAGAAAATGTGCTGACTTGGTAAGACGATCAACAATAACCCATATTGCATCGTTCCTTCTAGGAGTCTTTGGTAGCCCCATGACAAAGTCCATCGTAATATTGTCCCATTTCCACTCCGGTATGGGAAGAGGTTGCATGACTCCTCCAGGCTGTTGCCTTCCAGCTTTCACTTGTTGACAAACCATACATCTTGACACAAAATCAGCAATCTCCCTCTTCATGTTGTCCCACCAAAAATGTTCCTTCAAATCTCTATACATTTTGGTGCTCCCAGGGTGTATAGAGAAATTGGAACTATGAGCGTCATCCAGCAATTCCCTTTTTAGATCAGGTATATTGGGAACACAAAGTCTCTTCCCGAATTTCAAAATTCCATCTTCATACACAAAGTCTCTCAATCTCCCATCATTCACAGCTTTAATCTTCTTCTGAAATTCTTCCTCATCGGTCTGGGAACTCTCAATCCTTTCTAGTAAAGATGGTTTGGCAACCATTTGAAAAAGCATTGATGTTTCACCTTCCCTGGTTATTCCCATGTCCATCTTCTCTAGATCCATGAAAATTGGATCCCTTTCAATTCTCATCATGTTCAGAACTCCATGGTCTTTTCTGCTCAAAGCATCTGCTACTTTTTTTGCTTTCCCCGGGTGGTAGTGTATCGTGAAATCATAATCCTTGAGTAATTCAAGCCATCTCCTTTGCCTCATGTTGAGTTCTTTTTGTGAGAAAATATACTTCAGACTCTTGTGATCAGTATAAATCTCACATTTTTCACCATAGAGGTAGTGCCTCCATATCTTCAAAGCAAAGATCACAGCTGCTAACTCAAGATCCTGAGTAGGATAGTTTTGTTCATGAATTTTCAACTGTCGTGATGCATAGGCAATAACTCTATCATTCTGCATAAGGACACGACCAAGTCCTTTCTTTGATGCATCACTATAAATAACGAACCCATCATTCCCCGATGGTAGAGTCAATATAGGAGCATTGACTAATCTTCTCTCCAGTTCTTCGAAACATTCTTCACACTCTTTTGTCCAAACAAATTTAACCCCTTTACGTGTGAGCTTCGTTAATGGGTTAGCCAATCGGGCAAAATTCTGGATGAAACGTCGATAATAACCTGCCAAGCCAATAAAACTACGTACCTCAGTTATACTCATAGGTGCTGGCCATTCTTGGATTGCCTTGGTCTTAGAAGGATCAACAGAGATTCCATCTTTTGAGACAATATGGCCAAGAAAAGAAATCTCCTGAAGCCAGAATTCACACTTGCTAAACTTCCCATATAATTCATGCCTCCTCAGAGTCTTCAAGATAATGCGCAAGTGATTTTCATGATCTTCTTAGGTTTTGGAGTATACCAAGATATCATCAATAAATACCACCACAAATTCATCGAGATAATCCTTGAAAATTCTATTCATTAGATCCATGAATACAGAGGGTGCATTAGTCAATCCAAACGGCATTACAGTAAACTCGTAATGCCCGTACCTGGTTCGAAATGCTGTCTTCGGAATGTCTTCCTTCTTCACACACAACTGATGGTATCCAGATCGAAGGTCAATCTTTGAAAAGTATTGAGCTCCATGCAGTTGGTCAAATAAATCATCAATACGAGGTAGGGGATACTTGTTCTTTATCGTTATAGCATTGATCTCCCTGTAGTCGATACATAACCTCATAGATCCATCTTTCTTTTTAACAAAAAGAACAGGGGCTCCCCATGGAGAAACACTAGGGCGAATAAATCCCTTATTACTCAATTCCTCTAGTTGTTTCTTTAGTTCGACTAACTCTACAGTGGCCATTCTATAAGGGGTATTCGATATAGGCCTTGATCCAGGAATCAAATCAATGGAAAACTCAACTTATCGTTCTGGAGGATGTCCAGGTAAATCTTCCGGAAATACATCTACAAATTCTTTCACAACAGGTACATCCTCTATTTGAACATTCCTTTCCTCACCGATAGTTACTTCATTCTCTTCCTCCCCAATAATTGAATTAAGTTGAGCTACTGGGGGTGGTTCTAAATAAGAATTAGGTGGTGACGATTCTGCTCTAAAAATAAGGTGTTCCTTATCATTATCATCAAGAATCGTAACCTCTTTCTTCTTACAATAAATCTTCGCATCATAGTCCGAAAGCCAGTCCATACCGAGGATTATATCAAAATCAATCATAGGTATGATGATGAGATCAGCAGATAAAGAAACTTTATGTGCTCTAATGGGGACTGATTCACAAAACTTTGTTGCAATGATATTTCCCTTAGGAGTTTTAACTGACAACTCCCTTATTAAATCAAATTGGAAATATCTAATTTTCTTAGAAAACTGGGAAGATATGAAACAATGCGATGATCCAGAATCAAATAATGCATTTGCTAAACTTGAGGAAACCATTAAATTACCTGCCACCACATCTTTCGAAGCTTCTACCTCAGCAGTAGTGATAGCATAAGCCTGGCCTTGATCCCTTGGCCATTTCTGAGGTAAGTTCTCCTGACGCTTAGGACATGCATTTGCATAATGCCCCATCTCCCTGCAATTGTAGCACTGAACGTTGGTAGCTTCCTTCTTCCCCTTGCAATCATGAGCTTGGTGGCCTTTTTCACCACACTTGTAACAGACTCCCATTCCCTTCAGGCAAGCACCGGGGTGTTTCTTCCCGCACTTACCACAAGATGGATATTCAACCTTTCCCTTCTTCCCCTTATTTCCATTCCCAGATTGATCAGCAGGTCTCTTCTTCTCTTGCTTTGCTTTAAAGTCATAAGACTTAGAGAATTCCTTTTCGGTCTTGATAGCACATGAGACAATGTCTTCGTACGATGAAAAGGATTGTGAGACTAATGCTCGACGGAGAAATGGTTTTAACCCATCAAAGAAACGATCAATCTTACTTCTTGGGTTGCGAATATAATCACTAGCGTACCTCGCTAACCTTGTAAAGTTAGCCTCATACTTTGTGACATTATCATCCTCCTTTTGTCTCAGACTTAGAAATTGCCTTTCCATATCCGCTCGATGGTCGCGAGGGAAGTATTTTTCTAAAAACAGATCTTTGAACTCCCTCCATTCCATATTTGATACTACATCATCTTCCTTCATGTTTTGAATCAATGACCACCATTGATCAGCATCTCCAGTGAGGCGGTAAACTGCCATGATAACTTTTTCCCTTTCACTGCTCCCCAAAGCCTGAAATATTTTCTCTAGGGAAAATATCCATTGCTCAGCTACTAATGGATTTGTATTCCCGTTGAAAGTTGGTGGTTGTTGCCTCATGAATCGATCTAACATTGATCCTCCACGCTGCGGATCAGGGTGCTCCATACGGGTAAGGTTATTATTCATAACCTGAGTAAGTTGTCCCAGTATGGTGATTAGCTGATCGGCACCAGTTGCATCACCAGCCCCACTATAATTATCTTGAGCAGGAGGGCAATCCCTACATGGAGTGCGTGCATTGATACGGTTTCCATTTCTTCCACTAGGCGCCATTTCTAAACAATAGCATAAACTAGATCAGTTTATGAATCAAAATACATAATCCCATACTTATAAAACACTTAACATAAATTGAACTATTTATGGATATAATCCATAATCATAAAAATGTTTTCTTTGAGGAAGTATATACTCATAAACCCTTCATAATGATTTGTAAAGAAAATGAGAGTTATCCTAAGCATATCCCCCAGGAGTGTCGTAACCAAGAGTGCAGCAAGGCCCATTGTCGTGCACCAGTTCCCGTTCGAGTCTAGCTCAAAGCGGTGTTTTCGGGTTTTACCCCTAGGTACATCTGTGCCAGAGCCGCCTCTACCTGCTCGTATCCAGACAGGGATGTATTGCTCGGAAAACTCACAAAATCTCTACAATACCAAAATTCTAGGAAGTTCTTCTATACTAATCCTCAAAGTTCATCTTAGGTCTACGTGCTCTAATCAGAGTTTATCTAAATCTAGCTTCCAAGGTTTGTACTAAACTTCCTCTAATACCAACTGTAACGCCCCGACCCCAGCTGCCCAGAGTCGGTGCATTACTTCGTAACATTGGCATGATCACAAGAAAGATCAAATCTCGAAAGACCGATTGGTTTAGTAGCCTTGGAAACACTAGATATATTCATAAGTTTTACATTACATCATAAAATGAAAAACTACTACAACAACATAATGTTTCCACAATCCACACTATTAACCCCTCATAAAATCCCTGCAGGTCATTCATAACTTACTTCTTCACATCCTGGGAAAAATAAAACATAGAAAAGGGGTGAGCTCAAATGCCCAGTAAGGATAACGATATAGCGGAAACTTTCATAAATAAGAATAAACATTTAAGGCAATGTATAACTAAAACAAAATCCTTTTAAACATGAACATTCAACATGGTATGGCATAAATAAAATGAAATAATGCCATTTACTTATTCACATGGATATTCTACTAATCGAATAATCACATGCAAAAATCAATAACCACTTTCATAATGTTGGAATGCATAATGCCAGACTATCATAACCACATAGCCAAGGCCTCGTGCCAAGACTACAAATAAGATTTTGTCAAGGCCTTGTGCCAAGACACTAGTTTGTCTCATGAGACCTACCGATGCATCGAGGAGCTATAGCGGGCTCCACCCGTCACTTATTAAGTCCAATGGATTCCCATATGAAAAGGTTTAAACATAACATAAACATTCGTATTAAAACTAGCATACGAAATGTCAATAATTTCACCATAAACTATGAATGGTATAAAAATATCACATCCACAGTCAAACATATCACAAAACCGTCAATACAATATAGAAGATTTGTATCATAATAAATCAACTTCAAATAATCTTAAAATCCGTCAAAGGATGTTGACATAGATGAAATCAAAATTCTTTTTAAAGAAATATCTCCTTTTATTTTGAAATCATTTAAGATCCATATAAAATAAAACATTTTCTTTGAAAATATTCTTATAATCTTGTAAGGAAAGATTTGAAGATTTTATAACGGCGTAAAATAACCGCACCCGCCGTATAAGTTAAAAAAAACATTCTTACCTCAATTCTGTCGAAAAGGTTAAAAAGGACCTTGTTTTGAAAACGACGGAAAGATTCCTTTATAAACCTCTTATAAAAAGTCAAACAAGGGTATAAATGACTTTAACCCATATTCTTGTAAATAGTAAAAATGTTTTGAAATACATTTTTAAGAAACATGGATGTGGATGATAAAGATATCCCAGTAGATTATTACGTATAAACAACCTCGGATAATGAAGAGATTGTGAAATAACCCTTACCTTGTACTTTTCCTTGGTTGGGGTAGGTTAACCTCCTGTATAATGGTGAAATAATTGTTATTAAATTATACAAGAATCATATATATTAATATGATATCATATATGATCTTTTAACATTGATTTGTTAATAATATCTTAGAATTATCGTTGTTTCGGGTGTTAACTTACTCATTTTCTTTTATATGTTTTGTTACATAAGTCATGTTTGTTGTATCTTATTCATATCCAGAATGATATAAAGTCCTTAAACATCATTTTTAAATCATTAAATGATAATTATACTTTAATGGATACGATGGAGAATTAATCTCATCGCGTTCGTGGAGACGGTAGTCCGTACGTACGCACGAACGCTACTTCCATTTAATTTTTATTTTAAAAGAATCGAATCCAAATGATACATAGGTATATTACTATTCCAGTATAATATAATATTTTATATATGTTACTTAAGTTCCTTAACACCATCCTTTATACGTTCCATGTGTGGTATGAACGAGTCATATCATTTTAAGGGGGCGGTAGTCCGCACTTCCTCAAATGAAATTATCGTATGTATATACAACATGAAACGAATAATGGTATGAAATAAAATGGAATTACAGAAGTTTATATATAAAATATATATCATTAATATCATATTTAATTACAGTTCCATCATAATGGCCACCATGAGAGGCGGTAAGATGTATTTGAACAATCATCGTTTCGTGAGGCGTTAATTTGCCATCCACAGAAACATTATGTTCATCATCCATTAGATGGAGTTGTGTGTATGTGTAGTTTGAATCCTTCTTATAACAACATCCTAGTATATTGAGGATACTGGTGTTGTTACAAAAGAAAAGAAAATAAAAAGAGTTTGGGGGTTGGAGAAGCAAAATAAATGAAAATAATTTAAGAGAAATCGTTACCTTTAATTTAGGTAACTCACTTTTGTTGGAACCAAAGGACTTCTTTAAATGCTTTCTGCCTAAGGGGAAGCTTCAAGGAGGAGGAGAGGGATGTGGGGAGCTTAGTTGGGCAGAGTTTGGACGAGCCAAGTGGCTTGAGAGGTGTGAGGAATGAGTAGAAGTGGTCTCCTTTTATAAGGGAGAGGAGGGGCTCTTTAGGAAAGAGTGAAAGTATTACTTTATAATATAATTATATTCGGTTTATAATGGTCCAAAAATCATTGAGGTCGAATATAAGATGACTCATATTCTAAATAACATCAACCAATAAGAATTGGACAGGTTTTAGACAATATTTTAATCATTATAATCTTATTTATTTAAATGATTTATTAATGAGGTAAACATTACATCATTATTGTGTCATTAATAATTTAACTTATTTGATGTCTAAAAATTATAAATAAAATATCATCATGTAGGAAATATTTTTAGCTTTCTAATGAATATTTATAATCGAAAATCCAACATGTATAACCCTATGTAAAAATTGTTCTTCTAAAAGATGTAAGCTTATGCCATTTTTTATTTTTATTTTAACTTTATTAATATAATGTGTCATTATCACTTACAAGTGGATCCATGGGGTCCCAAAATAGACCCAAATATGCCCATGGTCGACCATGTATCAACCAATAGGGTTAAGACACGTTTTAGGGTAATTTAGTATTATTATAATATTATTTTTTTAACCCTTATTTACCGGATTTACCCTTTAACCATGGTAAATAAAATATTTACCACAGTAACTATTCAAAATGTCTAAAAATAAAAGTTACCTATTTACACAATTTGAACATCCTGATTCCAAATATGGAATCCATTTTCCTAAATTCAAAACACAGAAGTGGCAGAAATTAATTTAAAATTAATTCCCGCTGTCAAAACAAAAAGCGTGTTTTTAAGAGGTAATAACTATCAAAAGATTGACACTTGTTTATGTTCGGTTTAATTGTAAAATTATGTCCAATGACCAACATTATATTAAATGGTAAAAATATATTCTAAATATACTTTAAAACCACTCAAATTCACAATTTATCACTATTAATTATTTTGATTAAAAAAGTTGTTTTTAATTAAAATTTAGTAATTTTCACTATTCATCAAAATATGAAAGTTATCCGAAATGTACCAAAATTTCACCCTAGGCTAATTTTGATATTCCGAATCCAAAAATGAAGTCCATTTTGAAATATAGAATATATATTATTTCAAAAAGTAGGTATTACTATTCACAACGGCTAGTTTAATTAGTTGTGGTGTGTGTTAGAACTCGAGGTTGCGTACAACACACGCTATCACATTATTCGAAGGGAAACGTACCATAGAAGCTTGGGGTGTTACATGAAAAGTATTACTTTGATAAAGTATACATGGTTTACTTGTTGTTTTGATAAACTAATAGTTTTCATTCTTTGTGTATCCCTTACAAAGCTCTTTATGCTCACCCCATGTTTTTTTGAAATGTTTTTCACGGGACCTAATGTGGAATAGGGTCAAGGATGGGATCAAGGGAAAGTCATGCTATATAAAACTTGGAACTAGACATGTTTCTTTTTAAGAGTTTTTTTTATTCTATGGAAACTTAGAAGAAGTGTCTACTTTGTAATCTTTTGAGTTGTAGTAGTTATGTTCTAATTCTCTAAAACTCTAAACTTGAAAAGATCCTCAGTGTGAGTTATTAATTTAATTCAATATTAAGAGATGTTTAAGGTCAGGGCCTTATATAAACCCCATTCAAATACCCCACAACAACCTCCCACAAATTCAATAATGAAGAATAGAATTGAGGGAATTTCATGAATTAAAAAACAACCCCTACATCAAGAACCCTTTGAGCTGTCATGATGGTGACAGGAGAATATGAGCTTTGATGAAGCCGCCGACATTCATCGCTCCCAGTTCATTGACATCTGAGCTTCCATCTCTATTGGTGGAAGGTATCACGTCACTTCTCCAGAGGTTCCTCGCTTTGTGAATTCATGTCAAAAACTCTACCCCAAGCCCCATTTAAATAGAGGGGGAAAAGGGTGAGTAACACACTAGGGATTTAGTGAGATTCATTAATTGACATAATTAATGTGCCACATTAATTACAAGAGTGGTTACACAACCAAAGTGTAACAAGGAAATTAATATCCCATATTAAAAGTCTGACCACCTCTGTGGTCCCCACCACTGCCGCTCAAGTGGTGGTAGGATAAAAATAAAATAACACTTTTTTATTTAATTAATTCATTAAAATTCGCAAAAGATAACCTTTTCACTCGACCTACTGTGGTCGAAGTTAATCCTCCCTTAATCTAACCTCAGCGCTGTAGATTTAATGGTGCTATCGGATTTCAATTTCGAGCAATGGTTCAAAAGATAGAAAACACCACCAGTGCCTTTACTGAACGTACCATTAAAAAAATCAAAAAATTATTAATAGCCACCCTCGACCTGTGCCGGTCAAGTTTAAGCTCTGCACAAGGGAAACATGACCTCACAAGCTCAATGGTACTCTCAAATTTCCAATTTGTGTTACCATTTTAGAGTTATAGAATTTAACAATAAAATAATTGTTACTTAATTATTTTATTTGTGGCCAAAAACTAACATTCATTGTTTGCCCATGCCGACCAATTTTAGTATTTTCCTAATGAAAAAATACCCTCACAAGTTCAACGGTGGTCTCATATTTTTAATTCGAGTCACCATTCTTGAGTTATAAGCATTTGAAAAATAAATTAATTTTATTTAATTATTTTATTTTTGGTTATTGTATTTAAAGATTTTCTCACTGGAGGCTTGCGTTGATTAAACTTAAGTTGTTCCTAGAGTAAACCATCCATCCTTAATGCAATGATGCCCTCATATTTCTAATTTGGGTACCTGTTTAATAGTTATTCCACTTTTTATGAAAACTACTCACGTGTGCTATTTTATGCTTAACACGTTTTCGACTGATTATTCCGGGTACTCTGGGCCTTAGAATCACGTGCCATTAGGTTTCCCCATCTCTTAATAATACCAAATAATTAAATAAAATTAAAAGGAATTTTCTATGTCTTTACATTCTCCCCACCTTAGGGATTTTCTTCCTCGAAAGCTACAACAAAACTAGGGGAACGAATGGGGGTACTGAGCACGTATCTGAGCCACCTACACCCATGTTCTCTCTTAGAGATTCTTATGATGCCAATGAACTCTCACCAGAGGAGTCAACTTCCCATAAAGGACCCACTCCTATCAATACTCTATCTCTACCAGGAACTCTGCAAATGTCTCCCCATCGTCAGTGTCCATCTCACCCCTGTCGATAATGTGCAATGGATCTTGTACTTATCTCCTCATCTATGACACAAGTAAAACATTATGCACTCGGTGCATTTATGGGGGAATATCTAGATGGTACGCCACCTCACCTACTCTGCTAAGGATCTTGAAGGGTCTGATGAACCTCAGAGAAAGTTTGTCTCCCTGGCCAAACTTCCATAATCCTCGTCAGTGTGAGACCCATAGGAAGACATGGCCTTCCTCCTCAAACTCCAAGGGTATCTGTCTCCTATCATCCAAAGACTTCTTGCAGCTCTATGTATTCTTCACCTTCTCCTGGATGATCTTCACCTTCTCTATGGTAGCATGTACCAACTCAGGAACCATAAGTGATGACTTCCCTAGGTCTGCCTAGAAAAGAGGTGATCGACATGGTCATCTGTACAAGGCCTCAAACGAAGCCATGCTGATGGTTGAGTGATAACTATTGTTGTATGTGAACTCCACCAGGGGAAGGTGGTCCTCCCTACAGTGTCCAAAATCGAGGACACTATCACAAAGCATGTCCTCGAGTGTCTATATGGTCCACTCTGTCTGACCATCTGTCAGGGGATGAAAGGTAGTGCTCAAGCATAGCTAAGTCCAGAACGCCTCCTACAATCCCTTCAACAAGAAGGATGTAAAACGAGTTTCATGATCTAATATGATCATCGATGGAACCCCGTGAAGATTTACAATCTTCTGTACGTAGAGACGTCCCGATCTCTCTACTGATCCATTCTCTCGAATGGGTAGGAAGTGGTCCAACTTGGTGAGTCGGTTAACGATCACCCAGATGGAATCATGTCCCCTGGACATATGTGGTATCCCTCTCATGAATTCCAAGGATATAGCATCCAACTTCCACTCTGGTGCCTCAAGTGGATGAGCTAAGCCTGTTGGTACCTGATGCTCGGCCTTCAGATGATGACAAGTGAGCCACTGGGATACAAAATCTACCACTTCTTTATTCATCCCTAGCCACCAGTACTAACGTTGGAGGTCCTAATACATCTTCAACACTCTAGGATATACCACTAAAGAAGATGTGTGGAACTCCCTAAACAACTCCTCTCGAAGTGTCACTGGTACCATAGTGCGTCCTCTGAAGAGAATGAGGTGCTCCCCACCTTCAGAAAGTCCTTCAAGAGATTGTCTTGAGGATATTGAGCATGTCGGCCCTCATAGGGACCATCCCTAAGTTGTGCCTCTCGAACTCTCTAAAGGATTTTGGGAGTGATAATAATATACTAGAGGTATGTTTCTCTATCTCTATCTACAAAGGATATCTACAACACAGCTAACTATTCTGTCGCCTCACTCAGTAACTATAGACCAGACCTCGTGGTGAGTGCGTCTACTACTATGTTCCCCTTCCCAGAAGTATAGACTATTGACAAATCATAGTCTTATAAGAACTTTATCCATCATTGTTGTCTCAGGTTCAGTTCCTTCTGTGAGAATATATACCTAAGACTCTTGAGATCAAAGTAGACTGTAAAACGTCCACCCATCAAGTAGTGCTGCCACATCTTCAATGAAAATACCACTAATGTTGGGAACTAAAAACTCAAAACACCTGCTTCCATGAGGGTAATGTTGGCCGATTCAAGAGTGATCAGCTTCACCCTCCCGTGCATGAGTTTAACCCATGATGCTTAGGTTTCCCTTTTCTCTGACCAAGGAAAAACCTCATTCCAATGCTATAGATATACCACATCCTTTTTTCCTAAAACTATCAATATGAGCATGAAATATGGATGACCAGTCCATACCCAAACTAATGACTTAAGGCCTTGATGCTTCCATAAAGAGGTTTCTACTGAAACTCTCACCTCAAGGGTCAGATCAAACCATCGACATAAGTGTGATTATCGAGTCTCCTCCTATAAGTATCTCTAGACGTAAGGGTTAAGTCAGGAGTTTAAAAAAACTATAGGTCTTGAACAAGATTCGTGACAAGAAGGAATTATTAGTATCTATGTATATTAATATGGAAGCTAGTATTAGACACATACCATACTTTGAATAATTATTGGATCCCTTGGGTCACATTCCTCGACTGCATGCAGTGACTCCCTTCCCCTATCCTCCAGCTATTTGAGCCTGGTAGGGACCAAATTGGAGTGGTGGTTGTAACATATCAAAATGTATATTACCTCTTTCTATGATCTTAGCTCCTCTTCCACATCCACTGCTCTACAAATTCATTTTTCCCTATCACTTACTCTTCCTGAAATATTTTACACATCCAAGTCTCTGAGACTAATGTCGGTTTCCTGCTTTCCCATTGCTTACATTCACTATTTGCATCTACTCAGCCAAATAATTTACAACCACAAAGGATATCTCTAGCATCTTAACATAAGTATGAATGCACATAGAAATAGTACTAGCTCGGATGTCCCTAAACACACCTCACATGGAGGTCCGATCCTTGAACCACTTCTCGTATCCTATCCATCGAGTTCCTAGAATGGTTGGTACACCTCGATGAATACTTAGCTACCGACATGTCGTCCTGCCGAAGCTGTAGAAGATCTTGCGAATATATACCCCTTAGCTTTTTATGGAATGAGACCCCTTCTCTTAGGAATGTTCTCATGCTTTTTCCACAGAAAAGTCACCTCATCATAAGATAGGGGTAATTTAAACCCTGCCATCGCCCTGTTGAGCTACATAGAATGCTCACTTCTAGGACCACCATCTGATCTAATGGTTCCCTGGCTAGAGGGAAACTCGGTCTCCACCTCAAGTGAGTCCTTAGCTTCCTGTGAGTCGGGATCATCTCAGAACTTGAGGGGATTGAGTCACTGAACCTCATGTAAGTCAATGAGCCTATTAGTGTCTTCTACCGGTAGCATCGGTAGTAACTACTGACCAACGGGCAGTGGTATCGCTGGGACACTTCCTGAAGGTACCATCTCAGGCAATAATGCTTATACTGAAGCCTCATCACACTATAGACCATCCTCACGGTCACTCATTGGAATCCTGGATGGATGTCTTCATGGAGGTATCTATAAAGAGAATCAAGATGAACCATGGTCAATAAGTTATACCTGGTGAGCTGACTCAAAGAGATAAAAAAGAATATTTCCAAAACACATGCAACTAGTGTTTTCATGTACCTAGTTAGAAATCATAATTCAGGGTCCTGGTGTATGGATACATCAGTCGCTGCACCAACACTAGACTCCCCAAACTGAAACCCAAACTCAAGACACTTAACACTATTTCTCCACTAAAAATACAGACTCTTAGTTCTTCTCGTTGAACTGACCCCTCTTATACCACTTTGTCACAACTCGTCCCATGGGGCCTGTGTCGTGACTACCCTAAACCCAGCTTCCATAGGCTAGGGGTTGATGACTAACACCCGAAAGACATATCCCTAAAATGGGAAGGCATTGCCTTTAAACCTATTCAAAAACTCAACCAAAGAACACAACAAGATGAAACCATAAAGTAAAACTGCAATAGTAAAGGTGTGTACTGAAAGTAAAGGGGACAGAATACGAGCCCAACTAAAAGGTACAACTACAACTAAAAAACAGAAAAGATCTCCTGGAATCATCCACCAAGGATCCTACAGGAAGGGTAGGTACGACTCGTCTCCACTTCTCTCCACATCAGCTAATCTCCTCCATGTACCACCTAGTTCTGGCTCCCTCAAGTCTTAACCAAGCTACTTGTAATCTGCATAAGACACAACAAGGGCGGGCGAAGCCCATGTAGGGGTGAGTATAACAATACCTAGTAGGGACCCCGAGACCCTCGAAGGTCTCTCTGAATTCCACAAAGTAAAACCACAATGTATGATCTCAATCACAAAGCATACAGCAATAGAAACAGGTCAAAATAGGTATAAGTAAAGCACAAAAGTAAAAATGATTAGTCGAGAAGCTAGATCATTTTATTCTATTGAGAGGCACTGCTTCTGGCCATACGGAGTCTGACCCAGATAGGATCGATAGGTACTAACCCCCACAGACCCACATAGGATCTGACCCACCCGTGATCGATAGGTACTAACCTTCACAAGACCCACATAGGATCCGACCCGCCCGAAGTTGATAGGTACTAACCCCTGCAAGACCCATATAGGATATGACCCACACATGATAAGTATGTGCTAACCCACACATGATCACTAAGCGCTAACCAACAAATGATCTAACACAAACAGGATCGGTATGCGCTGACCCACACAGGATCGTTGAGCATTGACACACATAGGATCTAACCCACACAGGATCAGTATGTCGCTGATCCAGGATGGGCCTCTCTAAGGATGGTCCTATCCAGACCGCTTACTACTGATACATATAGGATCACTCGGTACTAACCTCGGTATGATCTGTCTCCAACCTCCTTCTCACTGCCAACCACTGGATTCCCGCACATAGTACAAATAATTCTGGGAGAACCACTCCTCAAGCCATCGTTCTTATTTCAACTAGAAAAAAGTTCCATGAATAAGTATCCTGATGATCCTTCACGTCATAAGGGTTCCAATGCAACAGAATACACGTCAACTGGATGCACGATCTGTAAGTTATTGGCATTTTAGTGCCGAGGGCTTGGTTGGATTTGAGGTCGATCCAACTTGGCCGTACTCCAATTTTCTCCAAAACTCAATTGGAGTATCTCAAAAGGACCATATCGCTCCAAGGATCCCAGTGTCGTAAGTGGTTCATCAAACGGATGTCTGGTTCGAAATTTATGGTCACTTAAGCATATTTGGGCCCTAGGGTTCCAGGTCCGGTCTGACCCGGCCTAGGAAAACCCGGCCTGGTTTGGGTCTGACCGGACCGGACCGAACCGGCCTGGACTGACCTGGTTGGGCTGAGCCATGGCGGGCTCGACCCACTGGGCCATGGACTGGCCCGGCCCGCCGGCTGGGCACGACCCACTGGGCGACACGGCCTGGTGCGCTGGCATAGCTCACCAGCTAGGTGGTCTCCAGCTCCTCGAACGACTCTAGAATATCCTCTCAAATATTTAATTAACGGTGCCACATTGCGTCGCTATGTGGTCCGCAGGACCCGTGCAATGCGTGTCCCCCTCCTATAGTGACTTCGACGTTGCAGCACATTCAACGCGGCAAGCGACGATGCACCGCCTCACCAATGTGGTGGACTAGTTGTTGGCCGCCCTTTCGGGTCCATCGTGGAGCCAAGCAGTGCTGCCCTCTTCCACGACCAGTGAGCACCGGCCCCCTCCTTCTTCGCCATTACCGGTCGTCAGTGCCGCCACGCCGGTACAATGCCTGCGAATCTTCCACTGGCCACCAGGTGAGCTCTGGTAGTCCTTTCTTCCTTCCAGACTCACATACAGTCCTCCAGGGATGTCGTCGTCATTGCACACCTCTCGGTTTCAAGCTTCAGTCAAGTTAGAACAAACCACCTCCAAAGAATGCAATTAAAAATCAAGTAGAGGAGGGTTCGTGACTTGTTCGTTTGGCACGCGCCCTCCATGTTAGATTTATAAAAATTGAGAGTACTTTATACATCATAATAAAATAATGATAAACCCCATTAAAATCCCCCAATACAACATACCGCAAATTCAGGAATGAAGAATAGAATCAAGGGAATTTCTTGAATTAATAAATGGCCCCAACCTTGAGAATCATTGGAGTTGTCGTAGTGGTGGGAGGAGAATCCATGCTTTGATGAATCCACCGACGTTCGTCACTCCCAGTTCATTATCATCTAAGCTTCTATCTTCATCCTTGGAAGGCATTACGTCACTTCTCTAGAGGTTCCTCTCTTGGTGAAGCTGTGTCAAAAACTCTACCCTGAGCCCCATTTAAATAGAGGGGGAAAAGGGTGAGTAATGCACCAGAGATTTAAGGAGGTTCATTAATTGACATAATTAATGTGCCACATTAATTACATGAGGGTAGGTTACAAAACCGTAGTGTAACCGAGAAATTAATATCCCATATTAAAAGTCTGACCACCTCCGTGGTCCACGCCACCATCGCTCAAGAGGTGGTTGGATAAAAATAAAATAACACTTTTTTTATTTTATTAATTCAATAAAAGTCACAAAAGATAAATTTTTCACCCGACCTACTGTGGTAGAAATTAAGCCTCCCTTAAGCATATCTCGATGATGCAGATTCAGCGGTGCCCTTGGATTTAAATTCTGATCACTAGTTCAAAAGATAAAAAATGCCGCCAACACGTTTACTGGACATAGATTTAAAAAAAATCAAAAAAATATTAACAGTCACCCTCGACCCGCGCTGGTTGAGGTTAGGCTCTACCTAAGCGAAAAACAACCTCATGAGATCAACAACACTCTTATATTTCCAATCCGAGTTACCATTTAGGAGTTATAGATTTTAACAATAAAATAATTTTTACTTAATTATTTTATATGCGGCCAAAAACTAACTTCCATTATTGGCCCGCGCCGGCCAATGTTAGTATCTGCCTAAGGAAATCATACACTCATGAGTTCAGTGGTGGTATAATATTTTTAATTAAAGTTACCATTCATGAGTTAAAATATTTTTAAAAATAAAATAGTTTTATTTAATTATTTTATTTACGATTATTCCATTTTCGGGTTTTCTCACCGGAGGCCTGCGACGACTAAACTTAAGATGCGCCTAGGGTAAAACCATCATCTTGAACATAACTGTGCCCTTGGATTTCTGATCTGGGCTCCTGTTTAAGTGTTATTCCACTTTTTCATGAAAACTACTCTTGCGTGCTATCTTAAGCTTAAAACTTTTTCGATGGATCATTTCGGGCACTTCAGACCTTGGAATCATGTGCCATCAGATTTTACAGTCTCATGATAATCCCAAATAATTAAAAAAATACATGTAATCTTCTAGTTCTTTACATCATTAAATTTCATTCATTCCATATATGTAATAAAAATATTTATTTTTAAGAAATAACTTTAAAAAGTATTTTTAAAAGAATGTCCGTTACAAATATCATATCATTGAAGTGAGAATTAATAAAATGAATCTATTATGTGTATTGAATGTAAATCCCCAAAAAAATAGTGTAAATACAACTTAAGATATTCAAAATTCATTTCACACATAATATTATCATGACATAATCAAGAAGTATAATTTTAACCCAAAGAATGAAAATTGGGTTAAGAAATCCTTTACACTTTGTAATCAGTGGAATTATATATACCATGAAAGTGATAATTATCAAATAAAATATTGAATACCATGAATATAATGAGATTCATGATATGATATATTAATGGGTAGTATAAGCACCACACAAAATAAATTAGCGGTGAATAAGTAATATATCTTACTGAAATAAAAGTGAAATTAGAAACCCATACCTCACACTTACCTTCATTTTTACATACTTTAACCTTATATATAATGGTTTAAATAAATTTATTAACTCATTCCAGAACTATATTCATATTTATAATACCTTATGTGTTGATTTTATAACATCTTATGACCAATTAATAAATATTATTTCATTATTTTAATTGTTTCAGGTGAGTTCGTTTCATACTTTCATGATTAGTTCATTTATGTATAATTATGGATATTCTTGTAAAATTAAATTACAACTCTATAAGTGAAATGAAATAGTATTAATAAACTTAAAAAAATTTGTATGTTCCTAAATATCTTTTTTTATTGTATGAAGACGTTTCATTTAATAAAATGTTTATTATAAATCACTATTGAAAAAAGCATATACCAATAGTTTGTACAGTTGGTATAGGTCCCAAAACCATTGGTATAGGCTATACCAATGGTTTGGGTGGTCGTTGGCTTGTCTAGTGTTGGTATAGACCTATACCAATAGTTTAAAAAAACTTTTTGTATATGTGGGATATAATGATAGGTACTAGAGGTCTTCACAACCCTCAAAATTTAAATTTATAATCCTAGACTAGTATAGTAGTGAAGGGTTGAACAATAGGTAAGGAGGGTGAGTCATTTAATTGTCCAAACAAAACCCCACGGTTGTCAATGATGGGTGAATTTTCTCTTTATTTTTATTTTTTTTATTTTGTTTAAATAATTAGAGATGAAAAATTATTATTATTATTATCATAGAAGTAGGCTATAATTGGAGATGTAATGGACTAACAGGGAAAACAATGGATGGAAATAGAAATAGAGGCTGAGTAGAAATAGATCAAGAAAAATTCCCAAGAATTCTAACACTATTGGATAAAAAATGAAATTTTCTATAAAAAATATTAATTGAATTTGAAACCATGGAAAAAATAATGGTTCAACCTCCCTCACTAGGAGATTAAACACACAGTAAGATGAAGTAATGGAGTTCTCCACTCCAAGAATCATCAGATGATAATTATAATTAAAAAGAAATGAAGATGGAATAAAACTCACCAAAATATTCCAAAGTTTTGATATTTAGGATTGAATAAAACCAATCAATATCAATTTATCTAATTGATCTTGATGTTTGATGTTCAAAATAAAGGAGAGAAACAATTTTAAAATTGAAATCAAAATCGATCTCTCCAATCGATTGTGTCATTTGTAAAAATTGTTTTTGAAGAAAAAAATAAAACTAACTAGCAGTATTGAAATCCTCGAACAAAAGAAATTATCCATGAATTGTTTCAAAAAGGAATATAATGAATAAATTCTATTATATATTATGAAATAAAACAAGGTAAAAGAATCCTCTCTTTAGAATAGTCATCATCAATGATTATTGCATGCTCCTCTTGGTCCGCTTCAACCTCCAAGTTCTGTATCAATCTCTAAGTTTGGATCCCCCATTCTTATTCAAGTGGTCCTAAAGTTATTCTCATCATATCCCCCAAAAGTGTTGAATGTGATTTGTCGTGGATGTGAAGTGTTTGGTATCTCCTCCTCTATCTACCTTTGCATTGAATTTTAAATGTATGTTGTCTTATTGTTGGTCACCCACTGAACGCACCGATTTTGCCTATCCTTCACTCTACCACCACACTCATGCATTTTTACGATACAATTCTTGTTTAAATATAAAAACCCCTATAACTATTGAAAAATTGGCTAGGATGAACCTGGATGAGATTTCGACTCCATCTTATACCTATAAACAAATACAGAGATTAATTAAGCATATTTTACATAAATAAAATATTTATGGAATATTTAATTATATAATTAATTATTATAATTTTTAAATTAATTTTTAACTACTATTTAATATTTATTTATAGTTATTTGTTAAATTTAATAATTTTTTAATTTGATATAAGATAATTAATTTGCTATTTTATTAAATTAATAAGTAATTATTTATTTTATGAATTATTGTGATCATTTAAGTTATTAATTAAGTTTATAAATTATTATTATAGTTAAAATAATTTATAATAATTATTATTCATTAACAATTTAATTGATTAAATAATTTAATTTAATAATTAATTTTATTAATTATGAATTACTATATTTTAATTATTCTTATTATTATTAATTTTATTTGTCAAATTATATTTTTTTATTTTATTTTTATTTAGGTTTTTAATTAAAATTGTTCCTTCCCATCTTGCTTCTTCTTCACTGCAGATCTTGTATGGGGAGAGGGTTCTCCTTTATAGGTCGCAACTCAGTCTCTAGTGACATCGACAACACCTCAGCGGATGGTGGATCGAGTGGTTCTTCAGCAGCGACGGAAACAACATCATCCCATCAAGCGGTACAACCTTAGGTTCCTCGATGGTGGCATCTCAAATATGGTAGTTCACGGCTGCTTCCTCTCAGTACATCACAACGACTACGGTTCGAGCTCCTCTCTACGGCAGTGAAGGATTCGTCTTGAGGTTTGGTGCTCTATGGCATTGCAGAGGGTGAATGATTTCAAGGATTGATGAACCAACCCTTACCAACCTTTTACATTGATTAACATGAAAGCTCTTATAAAACTAGATTAAGATCCCAGGGATTTGTAATCAGAAAACTATTGTAACTGTTGTGTATCCTCTGACGATTATCTGGAGAGAATAATAGAAATTGGTCACCCTTCTCTCATGGATGTAGGAAACAATTGTTGAACCACGATAATATCTTGTGTTGATCCATTCTTATTCTTCTGTTTTTTTGTGTTTTTGATTTCTATGAACCTCCACTACCCCAACAAAGTCGTATCAAAGGTTTTGAGTACGAAACAGTGAAGCGGTAACAACATTTTCTAGTGGCAAAAAATTGAAGTTTCTTGGAAAACAATTTCGAGCCTATATCTATGAAGAGCATGGAAAGACGATTCCAGTGATTCAAGTAGCCTAAAAAACAGAGGTGAAATGAAGGAGATAGGCTCAGTCAATGTTTAGTCATACCACAGGTGCTACAGTACCTCCGTGCCGGAGAAGACAACATTGTTCATGTCACCGGTGACTTTTTGGAGACTTTCTGAAGAATTTCTGGAAAATGCTCTGTCATGCCACATTAGCACCACATCAAGGCCATGTCAGTGGTTAATACAGACCTTTTAAACTGTTTTGGTCATATCTCGGCCAATCGAAGTCTGTTTTCAGCGATCCATGAGTCGATTTCATATATTTTGACTGTTCCGGACACATCCATATGGTTAGTTTTTAGAAATTAACACTCCAGCAATGGAAGAACATACTAGTAACATGATTAAACTCACTTCTTTTAATTATGCCATCTGGAAACTAAAAATGGAGGATCTTTGGTATATTAAAGATTTGTGGAATCCAATAGTGGAAACCACTAAGCCCATTACAATAAAAGCGAATGAAACGTCAACAAGAAGTAAAACTGACGAGAAGACATTATCCAGTACCCCACCAGTGGATGCAGAGTGGGTAGTACTCAACAGAAAGTGCACTACCCAAATCAAATAGTTGATCAACCAGAGCATCTTCCAAAAAAATTCCAATGAACACGACGCCTCTATTATTTAGAGAAAATTAGGAAAAAAAATTATGCGAGGAAAACTTTTGAGAACAAAGAAAACCCAATACATCATCTTTTTATCTTGAAATACATAGATGGGACCAACATATCAGAGCACATGAGAAAGTTACAAGGTACTATTGATCAGTTAAATTCCATGAAAATTATGATTGATGATGAGTTGCAGGCATTGTTAATGTTGAGCTATTTACCAAAGATATGGGGAACACGTGTTGTGTCGGTTAATAATTCAACTCCAGATGGAACTCTCACTGTGTAGATGGTGAAAGACGGAATGTTTAATGAAAATTACAGAAGAAAAGATAAGGTACATACACCAAAAACAGAATCCCTTATCACTAAAAGACATGAAAAGAAAAAATGGCAGGGAAGAAGTATATAAAGAGAACCCCGTGACCAATGTCTTCAAAGGAGTAAGCAATAGAAACCTCGATCAAGATATTACATAAAGTTCCACCACTTTGTAATGCATGAACACTTCATTCAGGAGTGTAGAAGGTTGAAGGCAGAGCAGAGGAATCAGGATGGTAAGACCCAAAATATTGATGTTGCAGCTTTAAATGAAGAGATTGTTATTATTCAGGAATACAATTAGGTTAGTCATTCCATCCAAGACTCGACATGGGTGATTGATTCTGGCACCTCCTACCATGTCACTATAAGAAGATATATCTTCTCATCTTATTATTCAGGAAATTTCGAACATGTGAAGATGGAAAATGATGGTTCATACAAAATTACTAGTATTGGTAATTTTTTTTGGAAAATAATGTTGGATATAGGTTATTATTGAAGGATGTGAGAAATGTTCTTAATATTAACCTCAATATAATATCCACTATAATGCTTGAAGATGAGGGGTATTCCAGTTCCTTCGGTGATGGGAAATGGAATCTTACCAAAGGTAACTTGGTAATTGCTAAAAGAAATAAAGATAATTCTCTTTATCTCACAGATGCAAGACTGTGTGGATGAGAATTAAATGAATCCAAAAAATATATACCTATAGAAGTTTGGCATAGGTGGTTGGGTCACATGAGCAAGAGAGTTATTAGAGTTCTCTCTAGGAAATATCTCTTACCAGGAATAAAAGGTACACATCTGGATACTTGTGTTGATTGTATCATGGGAAAATAACACAAAGTATCATTTCATAGATAAATACAATCCAGAAAAGAAAATGTTTTTTATTTGATTCACACTAATGTCTTCATGAAGATAACTAAATCGATGGGAGGTGATATTTATTTTTTTACCTTCATAGATGATCATTCTAGAAACGTCTAGGACTTTTCTTTGAAAACTAAAGATCAAGTGCATGATGTTTTCAAGAAGTTTCATGTGAAGGTGGAAATAGAAACAGGCAGGTGGTTGAAGTGTGTGTGAGAATACAGTGGAGGATATTATTGTGGTCTATTTGAGGAGCACTATAGGAGTTTTTTCTTTAAGATATAAAAATCAGTACCAAAGACGCCTTAGTATAACGGTCTTGCTAAGAGGATGAATAGAACAATTTGTGAGAGAGTAAGATGCATTCTCTCAAATACAAAGCTACTGCACACCTTCTGGGGGAAAGAAATGATGAACATAGTTTATTTTATCAACCCTTATCCATGAGTTCCACTGAACTATGATGTTATATAATGTGTTTGGATAGATAAAAACTTTTCTCACAAACACTTGAGAGTATTTGGTTGAAGGGAATTTTTTCACATCCCAAAAAACAAGCGGGAAAAGCTGGATGGAAAAGGAAAGCAGTGTATATTTTTGGTATATGCTAATGAAGAGTTTGGATACCAACTTTTGGATTCTATCAGTAGGAGGATCATTAGAAGCAAATATGAGGCATTTCTTGATGATCAGACGATTGAATATTTTGAGAATCCAGAAAGTGTAGAGAAGTTATAGTCTGAGGAAATTCTAGTCAGTATAGAACCAGTTCTACCACCATAAGTACCAGCTAGTAGGAGAGAGATATGTGGCACTAATGATACATCATTACTAGGTAATATGTCCCCATATGATGATATGTATTCATCATATGATATTCTAGAACAGATTCACCCTGAATCACAGTTGAGGAGATCCACCAGAGAATGAAAATTGAGTTATAGATACTCACCACATGAGTATGTGATGCTCTATAGTTGGGGAGAGCTAGAATGTAATTATGATGCGATCGTTATTGAGTATAATATGGAATGGAAGAAGGTCATGCAAGAGGATATGAGATCCTTCCACAAGAACTGTACATTTATTTTGGTAGAATTGCCTCATGGAAAGAAGGCACTCAAGAACAAGTGGGTGTACAAAATTAAAGGAGAAGATGGCATCTCACAGATTCTATATAGATCCAGAATGGTTGTGAAGGGATTCAATCAGAATAAAGGTATTGACTTTGTTGAAATTTTTTCTCCTATGGTTAAAATGTATTCTATCATAAGTGTACTTGGATTGGTACGTAGTCTGAACCAGGAGGCACAAAAACTGGATGTAAAGGAAACATTTTTACATAGTGATCTTGATGAGGAGATATACATGGATCATATAGAGGGATTTTAGGTGAAAGGAAAATAAAACCTAGTATTCAAGATTAAGAAAAAATTATATGGTCTGAAACAGGCACTGAGGAAATGGTACAAGCAATTTGACTCATTCATGGAGAAAAATGAGTACAGGAGGACAACTGCTGATCACTGTGTTTTCATCAAGCAGTTTTCTGATGGTGATATCATTATATTATTTCTTTGTGTTGATTATATACTAATTATTGGTGGAGATATCACCAAGATTGATAGTTTTAAGAAGTATTTGAACAAGTCTTTTGAAATGAAGGACTTGGGAGACGCTACTCAGATTCTGAGTATGCAGATTACTCATGACATAATGAATCATAAGATTTGGATATCTCAGGAGTGGTACATTGAAACGTTTCTTGAAAGATTCAATATGGGAAAAGAGAGACCAGTTATCACTCCACTTGTAACACCCTGACCCCAGTTACCCAGAGTCAGTGCATTATTACTTATCATTGGCATGATCACAAAAGATCAGGTCTCGAAATACAGATTAGTTTAGTAGCCTTGGAATTACTAGATAAATTCATCAGGTTTACATTACATCATAAAATGAAAAACTACAACAAAATTGTTTCCATAGACCACACTCATATCCCCTCATACTATCTCTGTAGGTCAGTCAGAAAATACGTCTTCACATCCTGGGAAAAATAAAACATAGAAAGGGGTGAGCTTAGATGCTCAGTAAGGATAACAATATAGCGGAAAATTTCATAAATAAGCATAAACATTTAAGGAAACGTATAAGACTAAAACAAAATCCTTTCAAACATGAACATCAGTATAATATGGAAAAGATAAAATCAAATAATTCCATTTAATTACTGACATGGATATTCTACTATTCAAATAATCACATGCCATATCAATAGCCACTTTAATAATGATGGAATGCATAATGTCAGACTTTCATAACCACGTGGTCAAGGCCTTGTGACAAGACTAAAAATAATATTTTTTCATGGCCTTGTGCCAAGAAACTTGTTTGTCTCGTGAGACCTACCTATGCATCGAGGATCTATAGCGGTCTCCACCCATCACATACTAAGTCCAATGCATTCCTCATATGAAAAGGTTTAAACATAACAAAAACATTCATACTAAAACTAGCATACAAAATGTCAATACTTTATCCATAAACCATGAATGGTATAAAAATAACACACACACAGTCAAACGTATCACAAAACATTCAATACAATAGGGAAGTTTTGTATCACAATAAATCAACTTAAAATAAACTTAAAATCCATCAAAGGATGTTGACATAGATGAAATAAAAACCGTTTTTTAGAGAAATATATCTTTCTATTTTGAAATCATTTAAAATTCATATAATTATAAAAGAAAACATTTATTTTGTAAATATTCTTATAAGATTTTAAGGGAATCTTTGATGATGTTATAATGGAGGAAAATAGTCGCACCCGCCGTATAAGTTAAAAAAACATTGTTACCTTAAATTTGTCGAAAAGGTAAAAAAAGTACCTTGTTTGGAAAATGACAAAAAGATTCCTTTCTAAACATATTATAAAAGTCAAACAAGGGTATAAATGACTTTAAACCATAGTCTATAAAATAGTAATAATTTTTTAAAATACATTTTTATGAAACATGGATGTGGATGATAAAGAGGTCCCAGTAGATACTTATGTAAAAACAACCTCGGATAATAAAGAGATTGTGAAATTAACCCTTACATTGTAATTTGCCTTGGTAGTGGTTAGGTTAACCTTTTGTATAATGGTGAAATAATTGTTATTAAATTATACCAGAATCATATACATTAATATGATATCATATATGATCTTTTAACATTGCTTTGTTAATAATATCTTATTATTTTTTCGAGTGTTAAAGGATTCGTTTTCCTTTATATTCTTTATTATGTGAGTCATATTTGTTATGGATGGGATTTATATTATTCATATACATTATGATGTCATGTATTTAAAAAATATTTTTAATCATCTAATGAAAATTAGTCTTCAATGGATACGATGTGGAATGAATCTCATCGCTTTCGTGGGGACGGTAATCCGTACGTACGCACGAGCAACAATATCATTCTATTGATATTAAAATAATATATAATTGGATGGTATATCATATATAAGGAATAATTATCATGTTATATTTATTAATTAAATCAATTACACATCATTATTATACTCATCCAAATAATAATGCGTTGAATAACAATTACACCACGACGTGGAGACAGTAAGCCGTACGTACACACGTATGGCGACATGTCATTCAAATGATGGATAGAATAATGAATTTGGTTGTACCATATTTATAATAATATCACAGTATATAGAAGATACTGGAGTTATTATTTTAGAATGAAAACAACAAAGAAACAGGAAGTGGAAGAAGAAAAGAACATGAAAGAGGTGATGAAATATTTACCTCTTTTTCGGGTTCTTCCTTTTGATTTGATAAAAGGGCTCATTAAGTTAGATTTATGACTAAAGGAAGGACTCTATGATGAAGGTAGGATATTTTAGATGGTATTTGGGCTGATTTTTTCCATACCAAATGGCTTTTAAGGTGTGAATTAGATAGAAGGGGGAGTTTCCTTTTATAAGAGGGGTGAGGGGCACCTTAGGAAAAGCTAGAAATATTATTTTATAATAAAATAATTTTCGGTTTCTAATGGCTCTGAAATGAATTATTTAAATTATAAGGTGGTTATGGGTCGAAGAAAACTCAACCAATAGGTTTTAGACAGTTTTGGGTCACTATATTAACTTTATCTTTTAGATTTAACTCTTAGTTAAATTGTTTAACATTTACCATGTCTCTTTGTATTTTTATATTATATGGTTAATAAACTTGATATAAAATTCCAAGAGAACACCAAGTGGTTCATTAATGATACACCTATCATTATATAAGTCATTTGGCCAAACCTTAGATATTTAGGAATAGAATATCATTTAATAATATAATATTTGTTTTGAAAACTCTTTTATGTCAATTTTGACACTATTTAGTATTTTGTTTTTGCTAAATTCATAAAAGCATTATTACTTAGAATAAAATTAATCTAACCAACCCTAACATGTCCTATTAACCTAGAAAATTAGTGGAATTCATAAAAAGTCTGAAATTAAATTTATTTGGATATTTATAATATCAATTATTTTAATATTTCATTGATTAAGTAATTACTGCATCATCATTTTGTCGTAAATAAATTAAATTATTTAATTTCTAAAAAATATAAATAAAATACCATTATATAGGAAATATTTTTATATTTCTAAATAATTTTTATAGTCGAATCTATCGTATGTATAACCCTATATTAAAAATGTTTTAGATATTAAATTTTGATTTTAACTCTTTTAACTCTTCTTTAAATAAAATAATAATAAGCGTCCTAATCTAATAAAAGTACACCAAAAAGGTTCATATTTTATTCCTAAGGTTTTTTTTGGTCGAATTATACTTATCCAATAGAATTAGGACATGAGTTAGGGTAATAATAATATCATTTTTACCCTTAATTACCCTATTTACTTTTAACCGTGGTAAATAAAAGTAAAAAGTTACTATTCACCAAAAATTGTTTTCATCTTATTGAACCACATTTTACTTATTGATATCAACTGGGTGTCTTCGATTTGTGAAATTAAACTCACAGAAGCGGAAAAATTAATTTTTATGTAAATTTGCAAATGCTTCTATGAGGTGGGTAAAAGACGGTAAAAAGTTCAATAAAATTGTTATATATCTAAAATTATTATAAACTGACTCCAATGAATTACATTGAACTTATATAAGTATTATTTATATATTTTGACCTAAAATAAATTTAAATGAAATAAATAACTATTTATATAAAAATTCAGTTTTAAACAATAACTCAGTGTTTTTCACTATTCATCAAAAATTAAATGTTTTCAGAAAAATACCAAAAATTCACCCTAAGCTAATTTTGATATTACGATTCCAAAAATGAATTCCATTTTAAAAGATAAAATTTATAAAATTTTAAAAAGTGAGTATTACTATTCATAATGGCTAGTTTGATTGGTTGTGGTGTGTTAGAACTCAAAGTTGTGTACAACACACACTATTGTATTATTCAAAGAGAAGCGTACCATGGAAGCTTGGGGTGTTACACTACTTGTGAGTCATTTTAGTCTCATGATAGGTCAGAGTCAATCAACTATGGAGGAGAAAGAATAGATGAAAAAATTTCTTTGTAAGTCAGTAGTTGGATGTCTTATGTATGCCATGGTGTGCACTAGATCAGATATTTCTAATGTTGTTGGTATTGTGATAAGTTTATTATAAGATCTAGGAAAGGAGAAGTAGGAATTGGTTAAATAGATATTGAGGTATCTCTGAGGTACATCTAGTCATTGTTTATGTTTTGGAAGTGATAAACCTGTTTTGAAGGATAAACATATACATATATGGCTACTGATGTAGACACGAGAAAATACATATCTGGGTACCTGATATAATTTGCAGGTTGAGCATTCTCATGGAAATCACGACTTAAAAAGTGTGTTGCCTTATCCACCACAAAAGTAGAATATATCGTTGTCACTGAACGTTACAAGGAGATGTTGTAGATGATGAATTTTTTACAGGAGCTAATATAGCGTCAGAAGAATTATATTCTCTATGGCGATAGTCTGGGCACTATTCATCTCATCAAGAACCTAGCATTTCATTCTACGTCCAAACACATCGATGTGCGATATCACTGGATCCAAAATTTTATTGAAGAAAAATTGTTTAATTTTGATAAAATCCAAACAAATGATAATGGGGCATACATGATGATGAAGGTTCTACAGAAAGAGAATCTAGATGCCTGTAAGGAGACAGTGGGTCTAGCTTATACCCCAAATTGGTCATAAGGGGGGGATTTGTGGGGGCTACTCCCATTTTTGGGTGAAATCAACAGAAATGAAATTTTTTTCTACAAGTTCCCTGGATGGAAACAACCCAAGTCCAGCAGCTTCGTCCATGGGTTGGAAGCCAAACCAGCCGACAACAAAGACACATAGCATATGACAAAGAATATTTCAAGGGTTTATGAACCAACCCTTTCCAACCTTTGACACCGATAAACATGAAAGATCTTATAAAATGGTATTAATATCCCATGGATTTGTAATCAGAAAAATATTGTAACCATTATGTATCCTCCGATGATTATCTAAAGAGAATAATAGAAATTCCCCCCCCCCTTATCTTATGGATGTATACAATAATTTCTAAACCACATAAATCTCTTGTGTTGATCTATTCTTATTCTTCTGTTTTGTGTGTTTTTTATCACCACGAAACTCTGTTTCCCCAACACTCAACAATTTGGTTTTCTAGATATGTTAAAAAATTAGGGCTTTTCGGAGCTAGTAATCACATTTTTGATTTAGAGCTTTAGTAGAGGTGATGCTTCAATTTGGGGTAGGGCAGTGTCTGTGGAAGAGTTTCTTAGATTATGTGTTGGTGGTGTGAAGTTGTTGATGTCCAGCAGTGTCTCAATGAAGGAAGATCTTATGGTGACTCACTAAGTTACTACTGATGATGTTTCGGGAATGGGTTGATGGTGAGTGGTGAGGAATAGAATGAGATTGAGAAAGATTTGGCCGAGTCACTGTTGTGGATGAATTCAATGGTGGTTTTGACTCTAGGAAAGAATGATGGTAAAGAGGAAAAAGTGGAATAGTGAGTTATTATAGGCCAATGGTGGTAGCATAGATAAAGTGTGGGAAATGGTGACTTGAGTCACTGTTGCGTGGAGTAGAAGGTGGAATAGTGAGATGCCAAAAATGCCAAAGGGGATGGAAATTGTGAGTCAAGGACTCACCATTGAAGTGTGATGGTTACACCCATAATGGTGACTAATCTGTAGAATAAATAAAATAAACATAATTAATAAAAAAAATAAAAAACTTAATTCAATTAATCTAATGAATGAATCTTATAGAAAATAAAACAATTGTCTAATTATTAAATTCAAAACATAAAAACTAAATACTTAACTTAAATTATAAACCAAATAAAACTAAAGCAGAAAATTTAAAACAATGAAAAATAAAATAATTAATTGAATTAAAGCATTAAATTAAAAAGATTTAAATTAATAATTTTAATGAAATTAATTATATTATTATATGGTTATGGATAAAAACAATTTAGAGATAAAATATTAGATTAAAAGTTCAGTTAATTAATATAATTTAATTTACTATTTAATTATTCAAAAGAAACAAACATATAATTATTAGGAACAATTAAAAGTTAAATAACATTAAAGAAAATAATAGAAAAACAACAATAGAGAAAATTAATAATTTTAAAACTAAAAAAATTTAATTATAAAAAATTTATTAATTAATGAATTAAATTATAAAATAACGAAAGTGAAATAAGTTATAAAAAATTGAAAAATTAATTAAATAAAAGTTTAAAAACTTAATAAAAATATGTGTAAAATCAATTAATACCAATAGTTTCCAAACCTTTGGTATAGGTAATACGAAATAACTATACCAAGGGTTTTGAAAACTCTATGTATAGGTAATTAAAAAAAACCCTCACTAAGTTTTGATCCCTGAACCTCAGATTTTTATCGTAATGACCTAACCACTAAGCTATAATATTTTTTTGGAACATAATATGATAAATATGTATATGTATATTTATAAGTACATTAATGTTTTATTTATTCAGTGTTATTTGATAAAATAATTCATTATAAATCAAAATAGCTATATCAAAAGTTTTAAAAACTAGTCATATATGTATTTTTATTTTTGGGACCTATACCAATAGTTTTTTTCAAAACCGTTGTTATAAGTTATTTAAATGGAGGCTATACCAATGGTTTTAGCCAAACCATTGGTACAACCATCACCTATACCAACGGTTTTAGAAAAACCGTTGGTATTGGGTCATTTTATTGAAGCTATAAAAACTGTTTGGATAAAACCATTTGTATATCTATGACCTATAGCAATGGTTTTGGGAAACCATTATTATAGGGTTATATTATGGAACCTATACCAATGGTTTTGGCCAAACCATTAGTATAGTGTCATTTTATGGTACCTATACCAATGGTTTGGCTAAAACCATTGGTATAGGTCCAGTTTCTAGTTTTGAATGTATATTTTATTTTTGTGGTTATTCTGAACACCAAAAACTGGTTTCATTTTATTTAATATTAAGAGTATATATTAGTTCTATAACATGAAATAGGTTATAATATAACTATTAAAATATAATTTAACTAGAATGATACTTTTATGACTATCCATGAAGGTGGTAATAGAAAATGAAAAATCATTATTCATAAAGACGGTTAACCACCGTAATTTAGATAATGTTTTTTTATTTGAATATGGGGTTATTATAAAAGAAATGGATATGATATATTCCATTAGAAACATAAAAATCTAGTATATTAATTGTTCTGGAGTTATCATACCTTGATGTATGAAGGAGGTGAGGATAAATTAGAAGAAGAAAACAAATTAAGAGAGGTGTTTTGATAAAATTACCTCTTGAATATCACCTCCTTGAGGGATCCCTTGATGACCTTTGTAAGAACCCGATTTTTCAATCAGCTATGGATCATTTAAATTTTAGTATAATTCTTTATTTTATACCTAATTTGAATGCCTACTGAGTTAGTGAAGGTCTCGAGGGTGTCTCGGGCTTGTTCAGATCTTTAACCCTAACTTTTTGGGAAAAGAGGCATGGTGCATGGATTATAGTAAACCGTGCAGGAAGGACACACGGTTAGACAAAACCATATGGGTGGCATGTTTTTGGATAGATCCTTACTACATGGTTGGCGCATGGGTAGCCTTACCATGTGAACTAATCATGTGAGTGCCCCTTTTTCCAAGGTACCCATGCATAGTTTGCATACGGTTTGTCAAACCGTGCAGAGAAACCATGCACATGCTAATTTCTGGGTAAAATGATCATTTTTCTATTAATGATGTAATTAATCCTCATCCTTCCTCCTAATCTAAATTCCTATGGTATGAACCTATATTTCAATCATTTTTGAGCTCTTTGAAGACCTATGTTTGGGATTTAAAGATCTCCTTCTTTAGGGATTCGGTTGAGATTATGTTCATCACATTGGATGCGCAATGGTAAGTACTTGAGTCCTTTTTAGCCATTCTTCTATTCTCTTGATCTCAACCTAGTTATCAAGGTGTGATTATTTTTCCCTTTTTCTATGATATACTTTGTTCTAATATAAATCAATGGATGATACAGGAGGAGGAGATTCATACAACCCTAAGGTGGGTGGTCTTTAACTCATCCCTCAAGTTCATTGATTTTGGAACTGTCATGTAGGGCCCTACGATTTCATTGGGTGTCGTTTGTGGAATTTATATGAAATGCTTATAATTATTAGAACCATATGGATATGATCTTTCGGAATATGTGATTATTTATTAGTGTTTACTCCCACAACTCCTTCCATCCCATGTAGGATGTTTTTCCATAATTTTTTTTAGTGTTTTGACATGTTTGAGTCATCGTTCGGGTGTTCCTTGGATTAAACTTTCTAAGGGTATTTTTTTTTTATATTAAATGGATTTATTTATATTGTTAATTTTATAATGGAAAGTTACATTGTTTCTTCCCAACTTGTGTCACACCATGACAGACACCAAATTCACGTCATGACCCATTTTGGTGGGCGGGACGTTTGCACTGGGCCTGGACACTATGTTCTATTTATATTATGTAGTAGGTGCCAGTGTTGAAAGAAACTGGCGGGCAATTGTAGGGGGTTGAGTATGTGTGAAATCAATCTGCGTCAAGTACGATGTCCTCAGATGGTCTCCAACAGGTTTATTCATGTATACAAAAACAACAATTGACCCTAGTATCCATGATTCATAGACCTTATTTCGAAAGGCAGATGCTTGTTGGATGATGATTTGGCCAACGATAATTAAGGACATCATTGGTTGAGAGGATGGGAGTTCAGGATCATCACACCCTTTTTGGGAGAATTATTTCATACTTTGGGACTCTCTTATAGATCTAAGCAATATTAAAATGATCATGAATCCATGGTTCTTTCCCTAAGATTGTTTCCATAGATTACCCATGAGTTGAAAGATCAATCATGGATGTGCATGAATTAGAAATTGCTGAGACAATTATAGTGTAATCCCTATGATGAGGTGCTCCATATTTTATTGTCATCTAGGGAGGATGGAAGTTGCTTTGATGTCAGGATTGAACCCATGAGATGAAATTCCTACGTATAATCAAGAGAGGAATTAGAACCTAGGTAGTTCAGTGCCACTTTACTGGGCACATAAACTTTTAAGGTCATGTGAAAAGGACCCATCCATACAGTTTAACATCATGTAACAAGGAAATCTAGATGAAAGGGGCATAGGCAAGATCCAATGTGAGGCTTACACTGAGGTGGATCAGGATTCCCATGAAAGGTTCAGCCTCCTAGATGAATATGATCTTACTGAGGATGTAGACCGGATAATACTTGGGTGATTTTGATGCTAGGTTTGGACCTCAAAGAGGCTTTATACGATTCCCAATTAGTTGGGAATCAAGGTTCTCATAGTTTAAGTGGTTATGCACGATAGATGACCCTTTATGGAGATAAGGTTGGGGCTTGCACCATAGAGGAGGCCTTTCATGGAAGAGATATGTCAGGTCTTATACTCAAGGGGGATTACCTAGTGAGTTGGGGGAAATTCTTACTAGGACTTACTTTTAAAGATAATATTTCTTGAAATATTCCCTTTAGATAGGTGTCTTACGTATCCTAGCAAGAGCAGGAATTAGATCTTTTGTAGTTCATTTGGAAATGGATGGTGTGGATTCCATAATCATCATTAAGCTTTAAGACCATGTGAGTCATTCTCAGTATGTGAAACAAGAGTAAGCGATAGATATGACAAACCACACACTTTCTCTTCTCCATATATGGAAAAGGAGGAGCCCATGATGGAAGATGATTAGGTGATAGTGGATATGGTGCGGAGCAATGAACCCGTCAAAGTGAAATCAAGGTGATGGTCATTAGGTCTGTCTCAAAAGGATAGAGTCTTACTCTAGGAGGGATGCCCTGAAATGGGTTATGAGAAATAGGAGGAATGTTTCTTCTCTTCAAAAGGAATATAAAGTGTGATTTATTTAACCTATCATGGTTCCTCATTTAATGGAAAATCCAGTGATAACCCTTGATCCCTAGAACTGGGATATCTACGTCAGTATCCCAAGGTTGGACTCTGGGTTACCAAGGAAATGTATACATAAGAACATTTCTGGGGTCCATACAAATATGGGGATTACCTTTGTGACTCCAATTATCATGGGTATGTAGACTCAGAAGGGTGCACTGAAGCATCTGATGGTATATTCATACGGGTCCAGTGGCTTAGGAAGAGGCCTTGACCTAACATTTATGTACTAGTTTATGGAGGGGATTTGGAGGATGGGATATAAACAGAAGGGAATCATTGGCACCAAAAGGTGGAAAACCTAACATTACACTACTCCATGTACCACTTGTTCATGCAGGGTGGTGTACCATCCGCATAGCATTTTGATATGTGGGTGGAAGGGAATCCCATATACTGGGGTGGTATATGGACTTGGATTCCATCCACGTATCAGGGTGGTACACAGTCTCATATTTTTTCTGCATACCATGATGTTATGAGAAACTAGAGTCACTCCATGTGGAGGAATTCCATGTAGGGTAGGGTTTCATCTGCATAGAGATGTGTTATGTGGTACGCTGGTTTGAAGAAGGGGAATTTATCATGTAGTTCGCAGGAAGTTCATCCATGAAGGGATTATGGTTTTTGGTTCACCTTTTAGGTTCATGATTTTCCCAAATTATCATGATTTCTTATTTTTATGGTTCAAGAAATTTTTATACCTATTAGAAACTATTCATGGTTCCACAATTCATCAGTTGTTTGCCTTCAAATTCTTCCACTCATGAATTCCAAGCTTTCCACCAAAAACTTGATCCCTTTCCCCAGCTCCCCTTAGGGTTCTTTTATAGAGTGATGAGGAGGATATATCTATGGGTCACACGAAACCTCTTGTGAAAGCCCATGGAGGGACCATCCGACTCGTGGATGACTCAATCGAATGATATTTGTGGTGCTACGGCTCACGACAGTGGAAATCACCATCTCACTTCCATGAACGACACAGTTTGCGGGATGCTTTCAACCTTGCATCATCTGTGAACCACTCTATCTATAGAGATAGTTCAAAGGGACTTAATTATCCATCGCATTTTCACCAACGACATGGTACATGGGGTCATGGTTCGCAGGTGGAATTTATCGTCCTCCATTCTGCTAATGACGTGGTTCACGATTGACTGACACCATTCCTTATCCATTTCATGAACTGGATAGTTTTCTAGCCAATGATTCATGGTCTGGAATTTCGTAGGCCATCTGTGTGTCGTTTTTTACGTAGTGTGTGCCTTTCATGGACCTTTCCCGATAACTAGTATGTGGACCAGTTTGGGTCCTTTTCCAAATTGGATTCCTTTAATCTTTTCCTCCAATTTTCATCCCCACATGCATCTATTTCCTTCATCAATTTTATGGGGGTATTCGATTTCCCTTTTAGTATTTTTCGAGACCCTACAAATTCCCCCATTATAATGGGGTCTGGTCGGAATGAAGAGGAGGATATTCTAATGTAGAAAACAATCCTGAACTAAACTCATTTGTGGTAAAAATGTGGACCAATTTGGAGGACCATACCTATACAAAGTGGGCCCAGGTCATTTTTATTTTACCTAGTTTCCTAGTGAAAAGTGCTCTGCAAAGTGCTCCCGGCTTCCCATGCTTCCACATAACATCTACTTAGCAAAATTCATCATCCATGAACCGTGAATTTCATTCTAGGAACTATGTACTCTTTATAGTAGCCTCGGCTGTGAAGCGAACTTTGAATTTGTGAAACTAACTATAGAATTTTAAAACATAAGTTTTAATTTATGTTTAAAAATATTCTACGTAGCTCTCCTTTCCTATGGACTAAACTTCAATTTAGTGAAATTAACTTTAAATTTCCAAATCAGAATTTAAATCTACAAACTATGAACTTCTAATATCCACATAGCGATGCTTGGTATGCAGATTTATCCTTTCCTTGAACTGATTGATTCCTTGGCCAACGCTAAGTGGGCAAGTGTCTTGTGGAACATTATGTGTATGATCGGTTTGTGGGGAATTCATTCCACAAACTGTTACCAGGTTTCGATATGTGGAGCCTTAAACTTGGCAGATGTCTTTGGTTCTTTTCAATTTTTGGCCTTTTTACCCAAAAATTTAATTGGACCGACCCTTTTTAATGGTCTTTTTTTGTTTTTCAGGATGGAATGGCTCCCCCCAACCTTATCTTAGAAGAAGCAATCAGGAGGAGGGAATCCATGGTCAGGAATGTCGAAGAGAAACTACCTGCTTCTATTTTCCCTCAAAGGGGTATTCTTCGATATCTCCTTTCACTGGAGCTAATAGCCTATCCACTATCCAATCTACTGCCGCTTTATAATTTTGGGTTCCAAGATAATGCTCCTTTGTCAGGGACGATCACGATGATCTTATCACACATTCTGTGTAATGACCCAATGTTTTATCAATGGGAATTAGTTTCTTATTAAATCTAATATAATCACATGAAATAAGAACACAATGAACTAATAAGTACTATGTGACCTTTAAACATAATTTTGTAACTTATGTGTTTTGAATTTCAAAAAATGGCCTTCTAAAATTGTGATCAGTAAGTTATATAGAACCTGATAATAAAAACCAAATTTTTTTATGAATACAAACATACCCTTATGAATATTAACATACATTTATGAATAGTAATGAATAGTAATTGGCCAAAATAATAGAAACATCACCTATGAAGGTATAAATACAATTTAAGAATCTTAAAAGTGAAAAAACAATTATAGTATAATAATTAGTTTTTTAAATGTAAAAAATATTTTATTTAAAATTTTATGATTAATTTAATAATTTAAAATGGAAATTTATTTTCATAAAATGTAATCATTAATTGTTACTTTATTGTTTTATGGTTATAAGATAAATTTTTTAACCCTGATTAATTTTTCAAGGTGTTATAAAACGAGTTATAGTTTTAATATTTTTTTGATGAATAAATTAATATTTTATTTAAAAATTAAATTAAAAATCTTTAGAAAATTATTTTCAAAAATAGAGTTCATTTTTTAATTCTACACACTAAAAAATGGTAAGGGTGAATTTTTTAGATTTTTCTAAAATACGTGAATTTTTCATGAATAGTAAAAATACAGTTTTGAGTTTTCAGTATATTTGATGACATCATAATGATGTATTAATTAAAATAAAATTCTAGTAGAATTTATTACAGTAAAATAAGATACTAGGTGTCCCAAGTGGCTAATACCATGGGAAAATACCATGGGAAAACCCATGGTTTTTAAAAAAACACTAATTTGGTGTCCTTTGAAATTAATTAAAAGCTCTCTCACTTTTAATATAAATACCCACTCTTTCCTTAGTTTCCTCTAATTAAAAACGCATAATCCTCTATGATATTGTATTTTTACCTCCCTAAGATCCCTCCCAATGTTTATTCAATCCTCTAAGGTCCCAACCTTCATGTTTTAGGAGTTACACCACAATGTAAGGGACCTTTTCACCCTCCTCTTTTAGTCAACACTTCTTTTATGTTATCTCTTTGAATTTACATTTTCATATGTCTGGGTTTGATATTATTCATCCCTATTATTTTCATTTTTTTCAATATGATTATATACCCTTTTTTCTTTCATTAATTCATTTTATGAAATTTTAAGTGATGTCGTTAGGCTGCCGAATTTTCATAACGAATCTCTTAACTTTTTTTCTATCTTCAAGTTCATTTCATTTCTTTTTCTTTACTCACCTAATTTCTTCCAAATGTTGTGATGAATACAGTACCTTACAGGTACTTTAATCTTTTCTTGATAATGGAATAATTATTCATCATATATTTGTTCCCTTTCTTTTATAATAAAAATGAAAACACCATCCGAGATTAGCTAATTTACCACATTCAAGGATGATGGGTTTTCAATTTCTGTTATCGTCTTCAATTATGATCACGAAACCATTTTAATGGTCCAACCAGACCATAATATATATATTATGTCTCATATATGGTTCTGGGATCTTTTTTTACTCATGTTTTTTATTTATAAAAAAATGAGTTTGTTGTGCTAAAAACTGCCAATTAACCCAAATAGTTATCATTAAATAATTTATATAATGATTCATCTTCACGCCAAGTCACAAAATGGAATTTACAATCATGTAACTTCATAGATTTTAACTAATAAAATATAACTACTATTCTAGACAACCATCCCCATTTTACATGACTCTCCAAACATGAATATAAGTGAAATGATCATTAAAACCAAGGAAACAAATGGACCCAAACAATGAAATTGAACCTCATAACCAATAAAAAAGGTTATTGATGAAATAAAAAAGGATGTACTAAATATTTTAAATATATAATAGGTTATTTAATTATTAATTAATTAACCTAATTTGACTATTCATGTCATTAATATCAAGATAAGATCACCATTGTACATAAGGTAAGGGATCTTCTCTATTTCACTTTTATTCAAGATTGTCCCCTATGTTATGACCTTTTAAATATAATTCCTAATGTTGGGGTATAATTACTCACCTTCCCCATACTTACATAATGAGGTATGAAATATTATAAATCCCTTTCTCTCTCATTAATATCTCCTAAGTACAACAGATATCATGTCGATATTTCATAAGGGATTATACCCGAACCACCTTTTTTCCTTCGGGTTGCTCCATCATACTTTTTACCCAAATGAAGTTGTCATTTATTTTTACATACAGCTCCTACATACTTTTTATATTATCCAAAATCATGTTTAATGATCCATCCCTCATTCTCTTTTGGGGATATACATGTTTTTAAGTGATTCCCTCATTAATTCTTCCCAATAAGTAAACAAATTTTGAGGGAACATCCGAAATTCTTAACTGATTTCAAGTGCACACTATCTTATATTTTAATACACCATTGTATTTATAAAATAATTAATTTTATTGCGAAAACCTTCTTGGTTTAGTAATAATTTTGTATAAAGGATTGTTCCCTTTTCTATTTAAAAGGCTCTATAGTGCTTTTTAACTGCTCAAAAATGTTTTAATGCTAAAATTTATGTTGTAAATTATACTTTAAATGACACAAAATAATACATTCATACTTTAACATAGGAATTTTCATGTATATTTTAGTTCCTTTCTTTCATGGACACTTTTATGATACCCCCTTTTTTATGATTTATGACATGATTATGTTACCCAATTCTTTCCATGGGTAACCATTTTGTTTATGTAAGATTGATTATGTATGATGCTTTATGTGGAAAACATATTCATGAAAAGTAAGATGGGTGAGCCCATATAGAGATCTAATTCATTGGGTAAAGTTCAGTCTCATGAGATTTTATGTGCGACGGTCTTAGCGGTTAGCCTTGGCTTGTTCTACTTTGTGAAATGATCTTGGCGGTTATCCTTGACTCGTACTAAAGTCAGGTTTTATGATGATACCACATTACTATGATTACATGTTTATATGATCCCATGTTTATATGTTATGATTCCATATGTTCCATTGTTTTTTTATCATTATGTCATACCATATAACCCATGTGATAAAGCCTTATTTTTATGTATTCTCCATTAATGGGATTTTTAGATCATACCTTTCTTCATGTGTTCCTTAACGTATCATATGCAGATGTATGAGAACAATGGAAAATAAGATCTCATTATAGAGTTTATATAAATAGTTTTCTATTTGATTATGTACCTAGTCTTCCAAGACACTAGACTTTACAATCTTTGGCCTATACTCTGATGTATATTAATGATTAAAATCATGTAATGTTATATGTAAAAGGATAGGGTCAGTATATCATGGAACATGCCATGGGAATAATAGGTAAAATGTATCTACTACTAAAGAAATTATTACTGCTTTGAGTGATGAGGGTGAGTTCATCATGAGCAGCTTTATGTGGACTCATATCAGCCAACGCCCATGCAGTACGTCCTTGGATTCAATTATCCATTATTATCCATATATTATTAACCTGTTGTGAGACAAACCTAACGAAGTATGGAGATCAAAATGGGACCTTTGATTGGGAGGGATCTTTTCTGATGAGTGGGATTGAGCATTCTTGGTTCATGTAAGATCTTTCAATATATATTAGTGGTGTGGGTATCCCAATTTTCCATCTTTCAATAGGGTGGGATACTTCATGAGTTACATATCCATTGGTGTCTAGGCACCAACACCTTTCACTTATCTCGTGGTGATGTGGGGATCATTCTATGGGATATCTAGTAGATAGGGGGACTTTCTATCCTTGGCGACCTGTATGAAGAATTATTACCAGTGTCTAACACCTAGAGGAATATTGATAAAGTATCCCCATTGGAAGAAGAATTATTGTTTATGGAGGAGAGGATACTTGGTTATCCCCTTCATGCCTGCTCACTTATCCCATTTGAGGATTGGAAAGGGATATTCTTGCTGGTGAATGGGATAATATTGAGATTCCACTGTAGCCAAATCAATCTTACCCAACAGTCATGGATCATTCATGGTTTTTATTATGATACACTTGAGACGGTTTAATAAACCACTTGGGGTTATGAGATATGTCAAGACGTGTCTCCTGAGCTCAGGTGGGTAGGTTTCTTTTCCATGTTCCTATGTGGATGTCTCTTCCCCTCTCGTGATGTTTATACCAGTGCTAGGGCCTTCACATTGAAGATGAAAGACACATTGGCAGAGGGACAACCCATTAACATGGTTATTACTACTCTTTCCTAAATCTACAAATTTTTAGGGCAAATACAAGAAATAAAATCCCCACATCATCTTAGATATCCAATTCAATTTTTATATAGCTAGATGGCAGAGAATTTTCCCTACTACAAGTAATGGAATACTTCCACAGTTCTTCATTAGGACTTCCATACAACCTTTCTTAACATTTCTATCATTTGTGAAAAAACATTGAGCATGGAAGGTGTGATTGAATTGCTGAGTGATGTCTCACACTTATCATTTGTGTATTACGTGATGCCCCGTGGTTCAGTCATAGATACTGGGAGAGGCTCCCCTAAAGAAATTTCTTATATTTTTTCACTTAGAGATGTATTTTAACCACACACATAGACATGGTGAAAATTTTCAATCCATAAGTTCTTTATAGGTTTTCTAGGCATTTTGGATGCCTTCAGTAGATAACATCTCTCCCTACTACCCTGGTGAAGCGAGAATCTCATCCTTTAATTCTTCACTAATTGTGGTTGGCCATGACATGGGAGGATGCTAATGCATAGTTCCTCATTCCTCGCACAGTAGCCTCAAATTACCTAAAATTAGAGTATTCCTAGATGTGGGCAGCTTTCAATCCATATGTGGTATTGGAAAGGCTATTTTGGCAGGTTTAAAGACCATTGTTTGTTTCTGATCCTATCCCAACCATGATAGTTGCACCACATATTCCCTCTTACTGTGGTGAGAAGGCATTCTACCGGCCATCACATGAATATGAAAGGGGATTCACCCACACAACCCATTTCTGTGGAGAATGATTCATATCCCACATATTTGGAAGATGTGGTATGTGGTCCTACCAAAGCTGGTTTGAGTGTGACATCACCCGTTGTTCCTGAATTTGCTTCCATCCGCCCTCATTTAGTCCTAGAGGCTGAACCACCTATTGGAAGGGAAAGTCCCCCTGCTTGGGTGACTCAGATCAAGGCGGTTCTATCCGTTGCAATAATGCTTCCTCATTGTGTACCTATCGCAGTGGAGGAAGACCAAGATTGTGATTCTATTAGGAGGCATCGAACAATGAGAAAGATAGGATGGCTTCAATTCTGTACTCTTGCCATGGAAACTGACCAAATAGATTTTTCCAATGAGGAGAGTAACTTTTGACAACAATTTGTTGGTCTGGGTTTTGGTAGGTTTGATTATCGATGCTTGCATCTCCTTGTGTACCAAATTATTATAGCTTGAGAGGTTCTTGCTGCTTGTGAAGGCAATTTCACTCAGTTCAATGATTCTCACCACCAAGCCTAGAATTTTCAGTATATTACTGATGGGTTGCATAATCTAGAAGCTAAGGAAGTTAGTTCTCATGACTAGGTGATTGACTAGAAGGAGGAACTTTACTATTGTGAGGCTCACATGTCCAGGATAAAAGTACAACTGGAATAATCAAATGATAATTATGAATCCATCCAACCAAAATGGATATACCTCTAGACTGTTATAAAGTGAGTAAGATAGATGATTAAAGATGCAGATGATTGGAGGGATTCTTTAGAACATGCCCTTGATGGCCCCCATCGGGTAGTTATGGACCTTCTAGAAAAAGTGAGTCTGACCTCATTGTAGTCTCTTAGGCTGCCCGACATTACCTTTTCCTTGATATTGGGGAGAGGATTTGAATTGTTAATGTCCCCCACCCCCATTCTAACTAATTTTGACGAAATAAAAACATTTTTCTTTCTATTATTCCTCTTTTACCATTTCCTTTGATATTATTCATTTATGGTTAACTGCATATTAAACAATAATGTCAACCGAATATAAATTTGAGTCATAATCTAAGATAAACTAATAATTAGTTATTCTTTAATCTTTTCCTGAAAAGAGGGGATCATTGAGTGTAGTTTGATTCTTTCTAGGTTCATATGGAGAACCCTAAAAACTTTTTTTCCTTTTTCGTTATCACCCTAATTTTTTACTAAGCCTATTATAATATGGGCCTAGAGGGTATAACACGACTTTTTATAAGGAATCCCTTTGTGTGTTTTTGACATAACAAGCTTTGTGTCTCTTAATTGTTTGTTTATTCAACATTTGTTTCCTAAACCATCTGTATAATAGGTTTAGAAAGATTAAACTTGACATTTATCCAAGGTTCCCTTTGTGGGTTTTCGCCTTTTTGAGTGTAGTGTCTCTTTTGGTGAGAAGTTTAAATTATTTCCAACTATAATATCATTAATTATGTTTTAGGTCGATTATATTTGACCCCAACTGCACTGATGTTTTAGTTTGAACAGCTTGGAACATGTCTTGTGTGGAAATGGACCTAATTTAGGACTCATTAACCGAGAATATTCTAAAAAATTCCAGACATGGATGATGGATTTCTCTTGACCCTCACTTGTGATTTTTGGATATGGGACATGATATGGGTCATAGAATACATGGGGGTACATAGATATAAAAATCCTATCAAGAGGTTAGATTTTCCTTTGGTTGACATGCCATTTTTGTGGGAAATGTATGTAGAGCCACTAGGGAATAATGTTCATAGTCAAAAAAAGGTGTCCATGAGACACTGGCCTTCCATTTCAGATGGCCAAGAATTTTTTATAAAACTTTGGATTTATTTTTCTATTGAGGACTATAGTGGGTGGACCATTGAAGGAATTAAGTATAAAAGTAATAAGGACATTTGTACCGGCTTTAGATGAAAAATCGCTCCCATGTGAATTTGGCTTGTGTAAAGGACGGTTGAAGCATGGTGTAGTTTAATGTCATATAGACAAGACATTTGGGACTTATTTTATGAATTCTTATTACTCTGATTAAAATAGGGTAAGTGATTCACTTCCTCTATAATAGTTTGGTTAGGAACGTCCTTCACCATTAGACATTGAAAGGGGGAAATATGTAAAATATAATCTGATGGGTTTTTGAATCCAAGGACTGAGGTGTGACCTAAACATCATAAGGGAATTTTTAGGTAGGAAGAGTCGCTCCTAAGGAAAAATTTTCCTTTTGTTGACATGCCATTTTTTTGGGAAACATACACAGAGCTTCTGAGTCATAATTTGCATATTCAAACAAAGGTGTCTGCAAGATGTTGGCCTTCCATTTCTGATGGACAACAGGGATTATAGAGATTATGAACATTCTAGAAATAGAGTATGGATCATGATAAAGGGTATTCCTAAACATGAAAAAGGGTAATTTCATGTCAAACTTTACTAGGTATACTGGGAATTGGTTAAGGCATTTTTATCCCACCCATGAAAGTTTTTTCCTTACAGAGGTCTACCCCTTCCATGGGTAGGGATGGGACATTTTTGTTTCATAGATGGATATGATTATGAGATTTGGATATCACTATGTATCATGTAATGATAAGAATCAATCTGTACGTAGTTCTTTTAATGTTCATCTTTATGTGGATCTGATTCATGCACGCGGATGGGAATTTTTATTTTGGATACAGATTCACCAATGGGGTAAGGCATACATCAAAATTTCCTATACATATTTATTTATTGTATAAATTCATGAGGGCATATACTTTTCTGACATGCCTTGGATAAAGGTTGAATGGCAAGTATCAAGTATCATGTAATTAGGGCTTTGATATAGAAGCCTCGAGTAATCAGAGGGTAATCGAGCCAGGATGTTCTGACATGTCCAGGACATGGGTAGGGAGGTGAGTGTAAACCATGCATTCAAGGGATGTGGGGTCAGGATTAATTAAATGGGGATTACAAGCCATTAGGCATACAAAAATAGAAAAATCCTCTCCTATAGATGAATTTTACTTTTCTTGAAAGACCATTTTTATGGGAAACATATGCAGAGATGCCAAAGCATAATGTGCATAGTAAAACAATTTTTCCCACAGGACACTGACCTTCCATTACTGATGGACATGAAGTTTTATAATGATCCAAGATCACTCAAATCATAGAGTTTTATGAATGGAGAGGGTTGGTTTGTATATATCAGAAACACTAAGGCAATGATTATTCATGGAATTCCGTGATTATTCATAGAATTGGGAGTCTCCCAATACAGATTTATCAAGTATATGTGGTGGGATATTTTGACTCACTTATCGTATTGGTGCCCATATTTGAAAATCCAAGCATCCTGAGACTAGGTTCCCTACAGAAGTTTTGGTCCATGCCCAAGGAATGGGGGAATTGTAGCTATATTTGGGATACATTGCAGTTTTTAATGTCATGCAGTTAGGAATTTAGGCCATGTATTTTAACATCATGGGGTGAGTATGTCTTCCATACAATATAACATTGTGTGGAAAGGAAGTTTACAACACAATTTAATCATAATGTTATAGGGACAAATTTTCTAAGGAATCATGTGTAAATATGAGATAATCGGGTCGGGATATTCCCGGTATGCCCCAGACATGAGAGGGGGGAGAAGGTGTAAACCATGATTGCAGTGGGCCTTTAGTTAGAAGGGATGAAATAGGGTTTAGAATCTGTTAGGCATATGAAAATAGAAAAATCATCTCCAGGGAAAAAATTTGAATTTGGTTGATGGGCCATTTTATGGGAAGCATATGCATAGCCCCTGGGGAATAATGTAGATAATCAAACAAAGGTGTCCACAGGACACTATTCGTCCATTTTTGATACCCAGGGATGATTATGGTGACTTTAGATTTTATGTGGAATAGAATTTGATGGATGAAAAGAGGATGTATGGGTACGTGAGGAATATTCAGACCATGATTAGTTTTGAGGTATGAGATCCTTTACATAGATCTAATTCTTATGTAAAAGGAAGCATGGTATTTTGACCCTTTCTGTATATAAGATCCTAGATTTTAAATTCCCTACATCTATTTCGATAGCACATGTGGGGGATTAGGGGTATTTTTTTCACGGCTGGACCCGGGAAGACCTGGGTGTCACTATGTATATCATCATGTCGAGAATCAAGCCATACGCAGTTCTTGAGCTAACATACAATTTAATGTCATATGGTTAAGACTTACTTGGTCACAAATTTTAATATCATGTGGTTAGGACATGAGTAAACCAACATGAAAAATACGATGTGAGTGAAGTGTCGAGTCTGAACCTTGTGGAGGTTTTCTACATATCCTAGTTAGTTGTGAATCAAAGTACACATAGATATGAAGACTCCCTATGCCAGTCTGACCTATGCATAGAGAGGGGTCATTTTATACCATGCTTCAAGATTACTATCTCATTATACTCATTTATGTTTTTTTATGCGGGGAAAGTCTTTACCATCATTATTAAGCTCACATGTGTTATACTCGATGTGAGGAACTAGGAGCGGTGAGGATTTCCCTCTTAGTATAGGGGTAGCATAAGATATAACATAGGCATCCCATGTCACATGTTGGTTAGAACAATACTTAGGGTAAAGGTGTCTCTACGTATCTTGTAAGGTCATGAATCAAGCCTACACGTATTTCTTATAGGGAAGTTCCACAAATATATATCTGAACCATACTTAGGGAAGAGGGATTTTTTTTCTAATGTTGGTGGCTTGACTAGAACAAAGAATTTGAGCATCTCTACATACATTACAAGGATATTAATCAATCCTACATATAGTTATTTGAGGTACCCTACAGTTTTACATCTTGACGTATGGACTTTGAGCCTTGTAGTGAGTTGGTATGCCTATGAGGAATCCTGTTCTGAAACTCTCAAGCCCAATTGAGTATCACTTAGTGTGAGAAACAAGGGTCAGAAAGGGATTACTCTTCCACATAGTGGGATCATGAAGAATGATAGGGAATTTTCCTTCAATACATTTCTTTATCTAGGCCTATGTTTGATTTTATGGATTTTTTTATGTATCCTACAGGGGCGGGAATGAACCTATATATAGTTCATACGAAGAAACTCCCTGTATAGGTATGAAATTTGTGAAGGGGAATGAGGCATTTTTTTAGGGTCGGCTAGACTAGGATGAAGAATCCAGGTATTTCTATATATCCAGAAAGGACAGGAATCAAGACACACATAGATTTGGAGCTGCCTCCTCATATAGGTTTGGCTTATGAAATATGAAGGGGTCATTTTTTACCATTTTATTTTTTTTAATGGGCCTATAGTGTAGATGTATCCTCTGTTCGTCCATGGGGAAATCTTTACCCCCATTTCTAATATCACATGAGTTATGTTCAGTGTGAGAAATAAGAAATATATAGGGTCTCCTTTCGAGATGAAAATTTTATCGGAAGTACAATAGAGGTATTTTATTACCATGTGGTGGCTAGACCAAGATTTAGGATTGAGGTGTCACTACATATCCCATTGATAAAATAGGAATAAATTTATAAGTAGTTCTAAGACAACATGTTCCTTATACTGGTTCAACCCATCTATAGGAAAGTGAGATCATTTTTTTGTTTGATGGTAGCTGGACCAAGATGAAAGACCCTAGTGTCACTACATGTCCCATAGACAGATGGGAATCAATCCATACGTAGTTATATTGTGCAACATGGTAGGTGACCGATACTGGAGACAATGTCCCCTCAGGTGAGAACATTTTTGGGGACTTTCATTTTAATTTCATGCGGTAAGGACGAATATGTCGCTATATAGTTTAAGATCTTAAATCTAGGATAGGGATATTGAGTAGTTTAACGTCGTGCAGCATGGACGATTTCATAATTCATTTTATCATCATGCAATCAGAATGACTTTCGTATAGTTTAACATCATGTGGAATGGACATCTTCCATATAGTTTAATGTCATTTGAAAACGATGTGGTCAGCACAATGTAGTTTAATGTCATTAAGCTAAGAAGAAATTTGATTGTGATTACACAAAGTACTCTTTCAAGAACCTCGCATTAGTGGGAGTTGTGGTGATTTGTTCATCCATTGGAATCAAGGCATATTCTTCATTGGAGTAAAATTTGTGTAAAAATTAAAATATGTTCCTTCCCAATGTTTCTACAACTTTAGAGGCTTCTTACAGAGAATCATCAGGGTTCTGAGGACCAAACCATTTCTCCTTTGAGGAAATATCAGAGGTGAGCCTTCTTATTGAAGGCTCGTGCAATCTGATTTTGGTAGACTACCATATGGGATAGAGTGTGAAATATTTTCTCATCCAATCTTTCTATCTCATCAAACCATTTTTGGGATTTCCCATTTATAGATATTTAATCACAGACAATGACACAGAGCAATGGAAGTTGAATTTCAATGGGAAAAACTTCATCTATCCTGTAGACTAGAGAGTATAGGGTTGTTTGAGTGGTGGTGCGAGTTGTGGTCAGGTAAGCTGAAATCGTATGGAGGAGCTTGTCTATCCGTGATTTTTTTATCCCTATCTAACATCATTTATAGTATTTGGATAGGGACTTGTTGAAATACTTTCTCTGTCTATTGGCCACTACATGGTAGCAAGATGAATGGTAGGATTTGATACCATACTCATGGTAGAGTTTTTCCAATTCAACATAGTAGAAATTGGTTTCATTGTCCATCAGTATTGTGTGAGGGACACCAAACCTTGTGATGATATTGGATTTCTAAAACCTAAAAATGCTTTTTTCCTTGACCTCTTTAAGGGGTGAAACTTCTACCCATTTGGAAAAGATGTCAGTTACTGTGAGAATATATTTGAATTTTTTGGACATGGATGGAGGATATGATCCCATGACATCCATTCCCCATATGTAAAATGTATAGGTGTACTTGGTTGTGTGAAGAAACTCAGGGGGTTGATGGATGAAATTGGCAAAATCCTGCATTATGGTAGGCTAATAATATCCAAGTCTTTGAATTTGATGAGATTTTGGATGCTGATTGGTGTGCCCCAAAAGTGCTGACATGCACTTCTTTCATAGTGGTGGTGGTCTCTTCTCCATCAACACACTTGAGAACAACTCCATCAATTCCTCACTTAAAAAGAACATTTTGTCGATTTGTGCCATCTTATAGTGTGAAATTGACCACTCTTTTTGGATTTGTTCCCTTAGAGCCCTATATGGTGGGTGTTCTCCCTTTTTAGGATACTCCATAATGGGGTTGATCCCACCAGTGGTAAGACCATATGGCTTAGATATGGGACCGATCTCATTAATTAATTTTATTTTTCCCTGAATGAATGGTAATATTATCCGTTGGTGGGAAATACTGATGACTGTTTTGTTCCGATCTGAATCGGCTAGAGTCATGGATGCATTTTCCAATGCATTGGCTTGTGAATTTAATGACTGGGGAATATAAGTCAATGATGGTTCTAATATGAATTCTACCATAAATTCTCATACATGGTTCATCAAAGGGATCAACTCCTCTTTCTTGATAGAATATTCACCATTGACTTACTTGATAACCAGTTATGAATCACCTTTAATCTTCAAGTGTTTGGATTGCACTTGGAGTGCTAGTTCTAGGCCAGCTATAAGGGCATGGTACTCTGCTTCATTGTTCATGCATCTTCTTGCCAGCAAGAAGGAATAGAGAAGAACTTCTTTTTCTAAGGATATAAGTATGACTCCCAAACCCACTTTGTTAAATTTGGTATTTTACATTCTTCTTCTTTTCAGGATTATGGAGGCACTATAAAAGTGAATTTACCACATCTGTGAGTTATCTTGAATAGATAACACTTCCACATCAAGTATATCATCATCTTATGGGTCCAATCCTATTGAGGGATGCTCAGCCAAAAAATCTGCTAATGTCAGGCCTTTAATAGCTTTCTGCAGTATGAACCATATATCTAACTATTACAGGATGATCACCCATCATGAAAGGCATATAGCTAACATTAGACAGATGAGAATGTACTTATGAGGATTTCTACATGAGACCAAATAGACTTCATGGTACTGCAAGTAATGCCTCATCTTTTGGACTGCAAATATTCATGCAAGTCAGCTCTTCTCGAAATTTGAATAACAAGTCTCATCATCAATAATGGTTCAGATGAGATAATGGAGACTATTCTCACTGCCAACATCATTATTTTGTGTGTGGTAGGCACCTAGGGATCGCTCCAAGGTGGTTACATATAGAATGAGTGGTCTTCCTTCAATAGGGGGCATTAGCACCAGTGGAATTAGGAGATATTTCTTGAGATTCACTGCCACAAAAACATTTTTTCGCAGCACCCCCCCGCCCCTTTATCAGTGCTAACAAAAAAGCGCTGATAAAGGGTGTCTTATCAGCGCTAAAAAAGCATTGATAAAAGTCCCCCTTTATCAGCGCTTTTTTTAGCGCTGATAAAGGGACCCCATTTATTAGCGCTTGTTTAGTAGCGCTGATAAAGGGTTGAATTCAAAAGAAAAATTAAAAAAAATTAATATATAAATATATAAATATAGTTATATCGATATAAATACAATATATAATTTTTAAATATATTTTAGATAATTATAAATGTACATTTACACTTAATATACATAATATATAAGATATTTAGTGAAAATGGCTTCTTAAAAAATTAAAAAAAATATTTTTAATTAATAATTTGATAATTATTATGGATTAATAGTCATTTAATAACAATTTGAAGACTAAAAAAATTAAAAAAATTAAAAAAGGATCCAAAATATGTTGAAAATGCAACTCAAACTTCAAACGGCCATAACTTTTGATTCAGTGTCCGTTTGAGCTCTAAAACATATCAAATCGAATTCTGCGACGAGCTCTATGTCACTGTGACCGGGGGGCCGGTCAAGGGATTTTCAAGGTCAAAAGAGTCCCAAAAGGCCTCCAAAACTGAGTTTTTAGTCGGGGTACCCCGATTTTTTTACATTTTGTGGATTTTCAGCCTCGTTTAAGGGGGTATTATTGGCTTTTTTTGGTGGGGACTGAATTTATTCCAAGGTATTACATTCATATTGATATTATGTCTTTGAAATTTCATCATTTTTTATAATGTACATCTATTTATAATCAAATATATAACAATATATACATATTTTTTATATATTCACACCTAAAAATTTAATTATAAATATAAATAATAAAATATATTTACATATAAAATATATTAACTTTATCTAAATAATAACTAACATCCATTTTATTTAAAATACCAATATATGAATATTTATATACCTATATATTAATCTAACTATATATATATATATATTAATCTAACTATATATATATATATATATTAATCTAACTATATATATAATCTAATAACTATATATATATATATATTAATATAACTACATATATATAGTATTACTATAAATATATATGTTAATATCACTATAAATATATATATATATATTAATATCACTATATATATATATATTAATATAACTATATATATTAATATAAATATATATTACTATAAGAATAAATATAACTAAATATATATATATAAAAATAGAGATATATATTAATATAACTATATATATGTTAATATAACTATGTATATATATTAATATAAATATATATTACTATACGAATAAATATAACTAAATATATATATAGAGAGAGATATATATTAATATAACTATATATATATATATTAATATAACTATATATATATTAATATAACTATATATATATATTATAATATAACTATATATATATATTATAATATAACTATATATATATATTAATATAAATATATATTACTATACGAAGAAATATAAATAAATATATAAATATATATATATTGAGATATCATGAATTGAAAGACAAATCAAAATAGAGTAGTGGTAAAGGCTTAGGCACACAGGGGGGAGGCCTCGAGTTCAAATCTTGGTGAAGGCAGGAGCGAGCGCGCATGGGGGAATATGGGAGCAAGCGCTGTTAAAGGATGAAGGGGGTGCGTGGAGCACTGTACAGGGGAAAAGAAGTGCTGTAAAAGGGGTGCTCAGGCGCTATAAAATCCCCCCCGATTGGCAGTATTTTTTAAATTTTTTAAATTTTTTTTAATATTTTTTTTAATTTTTTTTTTAAATTTTTTACCTTTTATCAGTGCTTTTAAAAAAACGCTGATAAAAGGGGTCCTTTATCAGCGCTAAAACTAAATCGCTGATAAAGGAAGCGCTAATATAGGGGTCTTTTATCAGTGCTAAAACAAAGCGCTGATAAAGGACCCTTTTATCAGCGCTTTGTTTTAGCGATGATAAAGGGGACCCCCCTTTATCTTCGCCGGCTTTATCAGCGTTTTTCTATCGCTAATAAAGCCCATTTTTAGCTCTGATAAAAGCCGTATTTGTAGTAGTGATTTTCAAATGATTCCTAGCAATCATCAGTCCATTTATATTCTACCACTTTTTTCATCAACCTGGTGAATGGAAAACATTTTCCTGCAAGGTTTTATATGAAGAACCAAATGTATTCTAGGGTTCCTTGGAGTCCTCTCAACTTAGTGAGGTTTTGAGGTGGTGACATGCTAAATATAACCTTTTTCTCTCAAGATTGACTTCAATTCCCCGATGGCATACGACAAAGATGAGGAATTTCCCTGAGGTGACACCAAAAGAACATTTAAAGGGGTTCATTTTTATACTATGTTGTGGTAGTTTGTTGAAGATTGTTTCAGGATCCAACAGATGTTCTAAGTGTTGTTGTGATTTAACCACTAGATCATCAACGTATAATTCGATTAACTTTCCCAGGAAGGGTTTGAAATTATGATGCATGGTGCGCTGATATGTGGCGCCAACATTTCTCAAACTGAAAGGCATTACCTTGTATAAAAACAATCCCTAGGGATCCCTAAAGGCGGTTGATTCATCATCTTTTTAGGTCATTCAGATCAAGTTATATCCTGAATAGTCATCCATGAAATAGAGGGCCTCATATCTCACTGTTTCATTGAACAATAATTCTGTGATTGGGACTGGGAAATCACCTTTTGGGTAGCGCTAGTTGAGGTCCCTAAAATCAATATAGACCCTAATCTTCCCATTATTATTCTTTATGGGGACAATTATCATGAACAAACCCAACGAGGCTCGAGATGCGACTCCCCAAACCCACCTCCAATTGTCCAGGAGCTGGCGACTAGCACTGAGTAGGCTATCACACACATGTGAGGCATTAGCCTAAGGTACCTGTACACACACACACCCACATACACCTCCATGAAACATTATAGAGATATATATATATATATATATACTGAAAATAAATGCATCCATACATCTAACCCACAACCAGAGTACAACAAAATTACAAAAGGGAAAATACAGGGCCCACCAAAAGTAAACTGCAAAAGCATCCAACCTGCATAGAAGGAGGGGATCACTGTCAAAAGTACCCACCAGTAAGCTCTTCATCACACCTTCGGTAAACACCCTCTTCAGTCTTTCTCACAAATCTCCCCTGCTCAGGGTCCTCCTGGGACTCCATCTAAAGGCCCGTTGTATGCACAAGATACAAACATGTACAAGCAAAGACCAGGTAGGGGTGAGTATAAAAATACTCATTAGGCACCCCTAAACCCCCAAAAAATAAAAGGGAGCAACTGAATGGAAACATTCAGCTCATCCCAGCCAGAGGGAACCCAAACGAGAGAGAAAATTCATCTCGAGACCATTCTCGACTAAACATGACTAGTCAGCTCAGCTCAGATGTATGCTCATACATTCATCATGAGCATCTACTCAGGTATATACCCATATATATACCATGTACAACTAGATATACTCATTCACGCACCAAGCTCCATGAGGTTTTGTCCCATCTCCTGCGACTGGTACATAACTAGGATAACACACTTCATGAGCTCTATCATCCTAGATGTCACTCGTCTGAGAGATACACTCCATTGGGTCTCACACCAACATCCAAGATGCCCATCCACTCAGGTATATACCCATACATATACCATGTACAACTAGATATACTCATTCATGCACCAAGCTCCATGAGGTTTTGTCCCATCTCCTGCGACTGGTACATAACTAGGAGAACACACTTCATGAGCTCTATCATCCAAGATGTCACTCGTCTTAGAGATACACTCCATCGGGTCTCACACCAACATCCCAGATGCCAATTTAAGAGATCACACTCGTCAGATATCATCACTGAGAACATCACGCTAAAACAACGGAAACCCCAAACTTCTCGGATAGGGGATCACTCATACGGTCTTCTAGGGGATACAAGAACCCACTATGGTATCTCTAAGATCTCACATATACGGGATCACTCCCAAGATCCACAGGGGGATACCAGAACCCAATCTAAAGTTCTAAAATTCACATCACTCAGATAGTGGATCTTCTCGCATGTAAAGATGGTCACGACAATACCGAAAACCCCATCTAGTATAACTTGCGATGTAGGGGATCGAACCGATGATGCACCAACCCTCCCAAAAAACCACGGGCTGGGTAGGGAATCGTATAACCAACAATTCTGCAAAACTACTGAAACCATGCACTGAGTAGGGGATCGTATACCCAACGATACCACAACCCTACGATAAACCACATGATGAGTATGGGATCATATACCCGATGATTCCACAACCCTACTATACATGGCCCACTATGTAGGGGATCATATCCTCGACGATTCCACAAACCCTATGGGATTAACCTGTTAGATAGGGGATCACTGCCCGTGGATAATTGGTAACATCGATACCAAGAACCCAATCCAGGGAAGCAAAGCTAGAGGATCCCACTCCAAACCCACTAGAGGGATGCCATAACACTATCAGGAAAACACCCTATTGAGGAGATCACAAACCTATACTAAGGTTGTAATGCCACACGAACCCTCATAGGATTGAACCAAGGGAGTACACTCAACCACTTCTAGTCCAAACATCGCTAACCCAAGTGACCCATAACATCACCACACCACACACCTCATAGGCCTAAACTGAGGCCACCACCGCATTCTACACAGGAAAAACACACAGGATAGGCTATTTACTTTCCCAAAATGGAAAACTGGTGAAAAAGGTTCTGTTAACCATAGAAAGCTTGGGTGAGGCCCACAACTCAATACCAAAACTCATCAAGAAGACCACACCATCATGATCCCCTAAAACGCATGAGATCGACTACTCATTTTTCCAAAACTGACACGAGATGAAAAAGTTACATTTCTCCGTAAATTCCCAAAACCAGCCTCATGGGTCCCACACCATTATCTCTATCCCAGCACCTGAAAACTATCCTAAAAAGTCTGCCTTACTATCAGAATAACAATTTCCCTAACAACACGTCAATCGAACACTCAATGTAAAAGTTACGGCGGGTCAAAGTTGAAAATAATAAAATATTATTATTATTTTCAACGTTACATAGCACCAGGTCAAAAACACAACTCATAAAATTACTGAAATATTATAAAGGGTTCAGTCTCTTTAAGAGGATTGCATCTCCCCAAACAACTTGCAAATCAGACTTACAGTTTGCGAGTTACAGGGGTTCAAAGAACCCCCGGAAAAATCAGGACGGACCACCGCTAGGTCGCCCAAAACCACTGCTGCCACCTGACCGGACCGCCACCACCTGCCAAAATCCACTACTCCACCTCCACCCTCACTAGAAACTACCATTTCTACCACTATAAACCTATTTTTTTACCAGAAAACATCCGAGAGCCACTGAAAGCACCTCAATGCAACAAATTCAGATCTGAAACGTGTTTCGGAAAGCTCGGGACCCGAACTACACAACCCTTATGATGATTTGAAAAAAAACAATGCATAAATGGGGTCTGGGATTTAAAAACTTAAACTGTGTACCCCACGGGTGAAATGCTAATGCTTCTAGGCTAGATCCGCTCTCTGAAGTTGTGGTTGCACCATCCTGGAGTGATCACTAAAAAGATCTGAGTCTGATGACACCTTGTTTCTTCGATCTGGTGGTTCGTCACTTGAAGGGGGAGGGGATTCCGCTGCACACAAACATGAAGGCGGTGGGGGAGAAGAGTGATTGATTTTTATTTAATTTTAATTAATTAATTAATCAATTCAATAATCTACGCCCCCGAACCTCCCAACGTGGAAAAGATTAGGTCACTCTTGGGGTAAATGCGATGTTCGGAACTCAACTACACAATCAGAAAAGAGATCTGACACTCCGTTTAGGAGTTATTCAATCTTACAGTCATAAATAAACTTTTCCATTTATTTACTAAAATGACACTGGTAGCTTTTTCCATAGCAGGCCCGCACCCATTAATTTTACACCCAACCTAGAGTAAATGACACACTTTGGATGCAACTGTGCCCTTAGATTTCCAATCCGAACTACTATTTAATAGATAAATTGTTCCTGCCTCATGCATAGTATAAAAATACTTAATATTTTTATAAAATTAATTCTGGGAACACGAGACCTCCGAATCGCATGCCATCTTCGCACCTAGCTCTGGAAATATTCATAGGAATATTCCAAAGTCAGACAAGGCCAAAACCCAAGTCTCTAAATCCCTCCAACATTATAACGTTTCATCCCCAAAAATCCATAATCATAAGGAAAGAAACTAAACTCTCAAATAGGTCTCCCATGCCAGTGAGTTCTCCACCACACACCCCTACCTGAATGCATCAATTAGAGGGACTCATCCACCACACCTTGACACTATCTGCATTGGGAAGTACTTACTCACCCGTATGGTTTTAATCGCATCACAAAAATGCATCTTGGTGGGGGGAAGATCCATCTTCCTCATGAATTCATAGCACATCAAACAACACCCACACAGGGTCTTACCAATGCCCTGAACAAACCTCAAGAAAGTAACAGAAATGAAAGAGTACCACCAAAAAGTGTCTATCAAAACTACTACAGAAGTAGAATGGACACAATGTGTACCTCCATCCACCTGCGAAGCCTCTGGTTCAACAACTTCTAAGGCCTGCAGTTGTCCCTCACCCTCTCCCTCCACCTCTTAGAGCTCGACATGGACCACCTGGGGGTGGTGGTGGTGGAATCTGATACCGCCCACCACCTCCTACTGCTAAACCAACTTTGTCACCATGTCTGTCGCCCTGCGGGCCTCCATACTCAAGACATTTCCACTGCCAAGGAGTCTTATCAACGGGCTCCCTCTCAGCTACACAACGGGATAGACAATCCCTAGAAAGATGTCCCCGACCATCGCAAGCATAAAACCACATTTCCTACGAAAGACCAAAACTGGACTAAGAGCTCTGAGAGCCCTGAGCCTCAGATCCTCCATTCTACGGTCGCCACCTAAAACATCAGGCACATCCAGACCCCTGTGCCTGCCATCGAATACCAGCTGCCGAGGTCTCAGCTTCCATTTTTCAAACACTGATGGGCTGAATATTCTCAACTAGAAATATCTCCACTACCATGGATCACTCCAGCACTCCAGCATAGGTGGGAATACACAAGGAAACCACACCTGCCTGGATGTCTCGATATAGCCCCTAATTGAAGGTTTGAGACCTAAAGAACGGGTCTCGAACAATATCCAAAGAGTAGCGCAAAAGGTCATTAAACCTCACTGAGTACTCCGACAAAGTCATGCCATCCTTCTAATGCTGTAGAAGCTCCGGGATATTTATTAACCTCAGCGCCACCGGATAGAACTCTTCCCTAAAAAGACGATCAAACTCTACCCATGTGAGCCTCTCCTCGTCATGGGAATGCATCACCAAACTCCAATATCTCCTGACCAAACCACAAAGAAGGATCTCCGTTAGGACCACCATCTGATCTGGAGGTGTCCTCACTAGGTAGAAAACTCGAGTGACTGCTTCGAGCCAGTCATCAGCTGCCTGGGGGTCAGGATGACCCAAAAACCTTAAAGGTCATTGCCTCTAGAAGTCGTGAAACACACTTAGCCTCCATGCATCCCCATCCTGCACGACTGGCACAAGCAGCTGCTCAACAGGTGGTGGCTCAACCGGCGGACCACCTGGAGGTCTAGCCTCAGAACATGCATCCTGGTCCATAGCCTCTACATGGGGTGGATCGTCACCACAATCCTGACACGGAACCCTCACTGGTTGTCATCGTGGAGGCATCCTGAAATAAAATCAAGACACACCATAGTCAAAGAGTATATCTAGGGATCTGAATCAAGAAGAACCAGGAAAACCCAAAACCCAGTCATATATGATGCATGTATCATTATGTCCCTATGACTAGTGTCCTAATGTCCCAAGTTAAAAGGCAGGTTATCAGAGTCCTGGTGAATGGATACATCGGCCGCTACACCAACACTGGAGTCCCTGGATTAAAAGTCGAACTCAAAACATCCTAACATTGCCACGATGCAACCCAAACCAAACTCATAGCTAGAACACCTACACTCTGAGATCCCAAAGTTGGAACCTCCTTTGATACCACTCTGTCACAACCTGACCTAATGGGGCTCGATCCACAACTCCCCGATCCCACCTCCAATAGGCCAGGGGCTGGAGACTAGTGCCGAGTAGGATGTCACACAGATGGGAGGCATTAGCCTAAGGTACATGTACACACACACCCATATAAACCTCCATGAAATAGTACAAAAATATATATATAAACTATAAATAAATGCATGCATACATCTAATCCACAACCAAACTATAGTAAATTTACAAAATGGAAAATATAAGGCCCACCAAAAGTAAGCTGAAAAAGAATCCAACCTTCTCAGATGGATGGAATCTCTATCAAAAGTACCCACTAATAAGATCCTCAACACAGCTTCGGTAAACACCTTGGTCAGTATTTCTCACAAACCTCCCCCGCTCTCGGTCCTCATAGGACTCTTTCGAAAGGCCTATGGTCTGCACAAGACACAAACATGTGTGGGAAAATCCCATGCAGAGGTGGGTATAAAAATACTCGGTAGGCACCCCAAAAACCCCAAAAATAAAAAGAAGAAAGTAAATGTTAATAGTTAGCTCATCTCAGCCAGAGGGAACCCAAACGGGAGAGAAACTCCATCTCAAGACCATCCTCGGCTAAACACGACTAGTCACCTCAACTCATATGTATGTACATACATACATCATGAACATCCACTTAGGTATATTCCCATACATATACCATGAACAACTAGATATACTCATTCAATCACCAAGCCTCATAAGGTTTTGTCTCATCTCTTGTGACTGGTACATAACTAGGGGAACAAAATCCACAAGCTCTATCATCACAGATGACACTTGTATGAGAGATACACTCCATAAGGTCTCACACCAACATCTCAAAATCCCATTCGAGAGATCACGCTCGTCAGATATCATCATTGATAACATCACGCTGAAATAGAAAAAACACCAAACTTCTCAGATAGGGGATCACTCCCAGGATTCGCTGGGGGATACTAGAACCTGATTTGACATTCTATAGTTCAAATCACCCAGATATAGGATCGTCACCCATGGGAAGATGGTCAAGATGACACAAAAAATGCTATATGGTATAAATCATGATGTAGGGGATCGAACCAACGATACACTAACCCTATCGAATGTTATGAAAACATTAATCAGAAAACCTTTTTGGTATGTTGAACTAAAAAGTAGTTATGGCCCAATAAATCCCTGGTATTTCATCCCTATCTAGTTATCTCCTCACAAGAAACATATCTTGTTGCTGTTCCACGAGGGACTCTTCTTCTTGATCCTCCTGGTTTGACTAATCCTTAATGATTTAATTCTAAATAGTGGGGTTAGTAGGACTCTCGTTGACATGTGAACGGTACGAGGGTGGCTCAGAAGATGAGCATAGACTCCATCAATCATATTGTTGAGAAAGGATATTTCTTGTCCTGAAGATAGTATATATTGTGTCACACTCCATTTTTCTAAGCACCTCATCATATGAGGTCTTTATCGCATTTGACCAGATAAGTGGAATACCTTCTCACTGGTGTAAATATGGACAATGGGGAGGACCTTCGCAATCAGTGCCTTGAGGGTGAGGACTACCATCACAACTTAGTGTCAGACTATAGAGAGAACTTTTGATGTGTATACCCTAGGGGGCATACAGGGCGGACCATATCAAGGGGAGGACCTTCTTGTTTCTTAGAATCATTGAGGGGAGGGCCTTCACAATGATTGATATCATGGAGAGGACTACCATCTTAGCTCTGGCTGTAGGTAGATTATCTATAGTGTACACACTGGGGAGGACCTTCAGGATGTACTTCAATGAGGGAAGGACCTTCTCATTACTAGATGTCACTATAGGGATGGCCTTCATAGAGACTGTCATTATGGCGAGGACTACCCTCATAGCTTGATGTATGACCACAAGGAGAAACATATCTGAAACTTATACCCTGGGGAGGACTATATAGGTAGACTAAAGTAAGGGGAGGGCCTTCTTACTGCATGATATTTTGTTCATAGGGATGGATACCCAGACACACATTGGGAGATAGGCTCTCATGATCGATCATTTTTGGAAAATGGAGTAAACCCATGTGGTTACTCTAGGGAGGACCTTTAGAGCTGCTAATAGAGACATTAGAGGGAGGACCTTCACAACTACTACTTCCAATTCCATAATTTGGTAATGGGATGATAGGATCTTAATACTCTATTGATAAATGTTTTATGTCATTAAGAATCCCAACTTTCAGCAGAGTAGAATCATAAGTATGCTCTTCATTTTCAGGTTGCCTTTGGCGCCTTGCAGGTTTTGGTGATCTCTTGCTGAAAACTGGGGGCATCTGTTGTTGGTAAAAACATTTATGTATGTTACCATATTTGGTTGGTTATTTTACTATTGTTGGGATGCGCTAATGAGCATCTTGAGTTCTAGAAGAAATATGTGCCTACCCTGGGGTGAACACCACATTAAACCAGTGTCCCCCAGTTGTAATGGGTATTTTTTCCCAATCCGGTTGTCCTTGTATAACAGAATATGTCTATCAAACCTCCTAGAATAGAGCATGGATGATGGTATACTCTGGAGTGACTATATGATTTGGTGGATAGATCACCTCACCTAGGGATATCAGGTTGTGGGATCGACTCTGCACTTTTTCTGATGATGTAATGACATCTTAACAAGTCTGGAGAATATAATTTGGGATAGGCATTTGATCCTCCATCATGGAAAAGATTTGTTGAGATATATCTTTAACTAAAATGGGTATGAATTCCCATTCTGATGTTAGAACATGAGTTTGATCATGCTTCGGTCCCCCCCTGAGATTCTAGTGGGTACTGGTGGTTCTCTTGTGTTAGTGTAGAGGAATGAGTATACTACTAGTTTTCTTCTCTAGTAGCCACTATATTTGGATGGTGGAATTTATATTCGTGAACATGAATTTCATCTACTCATTTGATGCTATATTTTTCTAATGGTATTTATTTTAGTCCTCATGAATTTGACTCTTCTCATATTTCTTTTCCACTGTATTTGGTTGGTGGGATTCATTCTGGTAGGTAGAAGTTTGCAACTTCCTATTGACTGCCACTGTATTTGGATGATGGGATTCATATTCACTGGTAGTGTTTTATGATTTTCCATAATTTGATTCCCTATTTAGATAGATGGATTTTTTTTGAATCAGTAGAGATTTTTACCTGTTATAGCTGGGTTTCATCTTAATCGCATGGTGGGATTCTTGCACATTGGCATAGATTTTCATCTGCTTGTAATTTTCTACTCTGTCTGCACAGCGGGACTATCGAGAACTATAAGGAATTTGAATTTTATCATATTTTCCACCATATTTATGTGTTGGGATTAATAGGAGAAAATAGGGATATGAATCCGCTCATAGATTGCTGCCATAATTCTGTGGAAAGCTTCAGTAGGAGGGGCAAGATTATATGCATTCCCATTACATGTCACTGCGTTTGTGTGGTGGACCAATTCCTCAGGAACGACGGTGATATCCTATTCCTAATTATGCATTTTTCACCCTCAGTGGGAATCTTGAGGGTCTTGTGTCCCTTGGACTTTAGTAGGTTCCCTAAGCAAGGGATCCTCTTTAGATTGATGATATAGGATTGTACACCACTGGTGGAAACGACCTTCATTAGGAGCCCTTGGGTGAGGTTCCTATGAATCTAGGATGAAGTCATTGGCATTGAACTGATCTCCCTATATAAGATAAGGGAGTTACATGTTATCGTTCTTCAGGGATAGGCCCTCGAAGTGGTTGGATACAGCCAGCAGGGCTGTCTTATAATGGATCTTTGACCGTGACTGAAGAGGCAGCTGGTGAGCCTTCACCTGTTGGAGGGCCTTCCTTACAAGCTCCACTATATGAAGAGTATGGTTTTGATGGTACTCTTAGATCAATGTGTTTGAAACCCAACATTGAAGATGTTGGGAAGGTGAGGGGTCATGTTCTTTGTTGGGGATCCAACCGCCCATGTGGTCGCTAATATGCGTGTGTGAGCAATTTGTTGAGATGCCATTTAGATCGAAGAGAACTTTTCTAAATGTATGTAACATATATATGACATATATAGAAAAAAACCCCTATCAAAGTAGCATCTGATGATCACATTTTAAATTTATGATCTTTCTTGGCCCTCTTCTTTTTTAATGTGAAATGGTCTTGAGGTGGGGTAATCTTCCACCTTGATGAAGGATTCACAACGGGTTCACCATTTTTGTTTTGTCCTGACTCGTGTCGCACCATAGTGGAAACCCGATTCACTTCATGAACCATTTTGGTGGGTGATACATTTTCCCTGGGCCTAGTAAGTGTGTCCTTTTTATATTACGAATGAGGTTCCTCAGTTGAATGGTCTGGGTAGGCGATTACAGGGGGCTTCAGTATGTGTGAAATCAGTCTACATTAGGTACGATGTCCTCAGATGGTCTCTAATGAGTTTATCTGTGGAGACAAAAACACACAATAGATCTGGTATCCACGATTCATGGACCTAATTTCAAAAGGTAGGCACTCATTGGATGATGATTTGGCCAACGACACTTAAGGACTCCATTGGTCGAGAGGATGGGAGGTCAGGCTCATCACACACTTTTGGGGGGAATTATTTCCTACTATGAGACTGAATTATAGATTTAAGAAATGTTCATATGTTATTGAATATGTGGTTCTTCTCTAAGAGTGTTTCCATAGATTACCCCTGAGTTGCAAGATCAATCATGGATGTGCACCGATTATAAATTGTTGAAACAACACTAGTGCAAGCCCTATGATGAGGCGCTCTGGAGTTTATTATCATCCTAGGAGGAAAGAAATTGAGTTGATGTTAGGATCAAACCCATGAAATGGGATTTCTTTGTATCCTCATAAGAGGAATTAGAATCATGTTGTTCAGTGCCACTTAACTGGTCACTTCACCCTTTAAGGTCATGTGACAAGGACCCATCCATGCAGTTTAGCATCGTGCGACAAGGACGTCTGGGAAAAAGGTGCCCAGTCAATATCCAATTTGGGGATTATGCTAATTCATACTAGGATTACTAATAAAGGTTTGGTCTCCTAGTTGAATATGATCCTACCAGGTATGTGACCTAGAAAATACTAGGGTGATTTGGATGCTGGTATTGGACCTCAGGGACACTTCCTACATATCCCAATTAGTTGGGAATCAATGTTCTCATAGTTTAATAGGCGGTAATTCTTCATGATAGATATCCCTTTCCAAAGACATGGTTGGTAATTACACTGTAGATGAGGCCTTTTATAGAAGAGCTATGTTAGGTCTTATACTTATAGAGTATTCCCTAGTGATTCCAGGGGAAATTATTACTGGGAAATTTTTTTAAAGAGAATATACCTTGAACTCAGGTCTTTAGAAAGTCGTCATACGTATCCTGGATAGAGCAGGAATTAGAGCTTTTATAGATCATTTGAAAATAGATGGTGTGTATTCCATAATCATCATTACATCTAAGCCTGCATGATTCATGCTCTATCCGAGAAATAGGTGAAACCAGTATATCTGAAAAACCACACACTTTCCCTTCTCCCATAACAAAAAAGTGGAGACCATATTGGAAGATGTTTGGGCTACAATGGATGAGGGTGTGGAGAAATTAACCCTTCAATGTGAAATGAGGGGGAAGGTAATTAGGTTCATCATGAAATACTAGGGGATTAATCTAGGAGGGATTCCCTAAAATGGGTTCTAGGAAAGGGGATGAATGTTGGTTCATATCAAAAGAAAAAGAAAGTGTGATTACTTTAACCTATCATTGTCCCTCATTGAATGGAAAATCCATTGATCACCCTTGATCCCTAGAATGGGGAGATTTGTTTCAGTATCCCAAGGTTAGACTCTGAGTAACCATTAGAATGTTGACTTAAGAACATTCCTGGGGTCCATACCAATATAGGGATTACCTACAGGATTCCACTTACCATGGGTATGTAGACTCAGAAGGGCACATTGAGGCATCCGATGGTTTATTCATAAGGGTTTGATGGCTTAATAAGAGTCTTTGGCCTAATGCCGATAGACCGGTTTGTTGAGGGGATTCATAGGATGGGATGGAAACATAAGGGAGTTATTTGCACCATAAGGTGGAAAACCATAAAGCACCCTACTCCACGTATCACTTGTTAATATAGGGTGGGGTAACCTCTGCATAGAATTTTTCTATGCAGGTGGAAGGTTCATCCGCATACTGGGGTGGTACATGGACTAGGACATTGTTCATGTACTGGGGTGGTATGAGGAATTGGATGTCTTCCATGTACATGGGTGGTAAACGACCTTGGGTTCCATCCACATACCATGATGGTATGCAGCACTGGAGTCCCTCCATGCAACAGAACGCCATGAAGAGTAGGGTTTCATCCACATAGAGATCTGCTATGTGGTATTCCAGTTTGAAGAAGTGGCATTGGTCCTGCAGTTTTCAGGAAGTTCATCCATGAAGGGAGTATAGTTTTTGGTTCACCATTTAGGTTTGTGTTTTTACTATATTATAATGCTTTCTCCTTTTTATAGTTCACAACGTGTTTATACCTGTTGGAAACTCTTCATGGTTCCGCACTTCATTTGTTGTTTTCCTTCGAAGACTTCCACCAATGAATTCCATGATTTCCCTCCAAAACCTAAACCCTTTATTCAGTTCTTCTTGGTTCCTTTTATAGAGTTTTGAGAAGGATGTATCTATGGGTCACATGACACCTTTTATGGAATCCCATGGAGGGATCATCCAACCCACAAACGACTCGGTCAACCAATATTTGCGGTGTAGCGGTTCACGGTGATGAAAATCACCACCTCACTCCCATGAATGACACAGTTCAAGGGACACTGCTAGCCTTGCCTCATCTATGAACCTCTTTTTCTGCCAAGATTGTGTATGGGGACTTAATTCTCCATTGCGTCTTCACCAATGACATGGTCTATGGGGCCATTGTTCATGGGTGAAATTTATCCATCTCTATTCTTCCAACAACATGGTTTGTGGTTGATTGGTGCCATTACTCATTCTTTATACAAACTTATTAATATGTTGGCCAATTATTTGTGGGCCAAAATTTTGCAGGCCATCCGCGTACCACTTAAATTGCGGTTTGTGCCTTCTGTAGACCTTTCCCAATAACCAGTACGCGTACCAGTTTGGTTCCTTTTTCAAATTTGATTCCTCCAATATTTTCCTCCAATTTTCATCCCCACATGAATCTCTTTACTTCATCTATTTAATAGGAATATTTGATTTCCCTTTGTGTATTTTTCAAGAACCTACAACCATATATTCTCACCACTTGACATGTCTAAGGTAACTATTTCATTTGATATTTAAATGTGAAATGGAAATTGGCAAGTATACTAAGTATATGACTTGGCCTTATTAAATATTATTGAATAATAGGTTACATGTTTGAAGACCCCTTACCTAGATGATGGAAGTTATCAGAGCGAACCTTAATTATTGAATATGCCTCGAATGGATTTAATAATGGTTTTATATTACATGGCCTTGTCACACTAATGAAAGGAAAGGCTTGAACCAAATGGACTCATTGATTTATTATGACTTGATTAAATGGTTTCATGCTCAATTATCCATATCACACTAATGAAAGGTAATGGATTGAACATTATGAATTATATATGAATTAATTATCAAAAATAGGAGTGGCCTGACTTGAGCTTGCCTTGAATTCCTAAGGGAATTCCTTGAGCACTCGAGGAACCCATTCTGAATTCATGGATATGGATTACTTAGGTTGATACCCACCTAGAACCCTAGCCTTTCCTAACATTGGATGCCCACTATGACACTATAGGATTCCTCTTGTAGTACTATAGGATCCCTTGGATACACTCCTTGGATCTAGCATTAACAAGCATGTTCCATGGTTAAAGCCCATATGACCCATTCATTGCATAGCCCCGTTTTACTTTGGATAAACTCCATGAACTCTGTAGGCATCGCATTGTGGAATAACTTGGAACATGATAATTGTATTACACTCTTATCCTTATCTAGGCTATTTTTATTACTGAGTTGGTGACCCTTGAGGTCTATATTTCTTTGGTTATTACCTTAGAGAATAATAATTAAACATCATTATAGGTTGCCTTGTTACATCTTGTAACCTCCACTATTATTAAAATATGATATATTTAGTAACTAGTAACAATCAAAAAATTATTTGGTTATAGGTTCAGACACTAGTTGTGAGCTGAAGTAGGTACTTGGGTATTTAGTTACATTGTACTACTTTACTTTATATATATGCAATCTTTCACACTATTATATTCCATTACATGGGCTGGATGTTATAGGCATAGTTTGTAGTAAACCACTTAGATTTATTTCACACCGTATTTGGGCATCGTTGGGTAACCATAGTATATTACATGAATGAAGCTGTTAACAAAGGAAAGTGTATGATATCAAACACTTGATTGTTTGCTATTTAGGATGGAGCTTGATAGTAGATAACCGAGCCGAAGCTCGAGATGCTTGGGATAGTCTTTTATTTCATTTATAATTTAGTGTAACATTTTATGTATGCTTCCTTATATCCATGATTTCCAATTTTCCAGATACATGACATATCATCATCAGTTGTTGAATGTTATTCCAGTTATTTCAGTTACTATTATCCCTATTTCCAATGTGCCTTATTTTTAATTATATTTCTTCTTCTAGTTACCAATGTTATTATTTATATATAGTGCTACACTCTGGTAATGAGGTCATTGTCTCCCCATGGACACACCCTTGGCCTTCACTTCTAGTCGATAGCCTCTAGCATTTGGGGAGATGCACTTGAGGCCATGTGGCTCACAAGGCTTGAGACACCAATTAAGTGGAACCTAGGTTCAGGACATCAAAAAATAGTATCAAAGGATTTTTCCTTTCTTGTTTTACAATTAAGATACAATATTCAAGATATTAGAAATACTTGGGACTTGGTCTTAAGTTGTGCTTGGGCATTATGAACCCAGGTTTGGGGTAAAAGCCATGTTTTCAAAAATATAATTGTTGCTCTATTTTTCCTATTACAGTTGATGTTATTTCACTATTAGGTGATGCACATGTTGTGTGGTGTTGTTAATTATTATTTTGATTGAGGAAATCATTTCATCCTTATCCCAATGATATGAGGGAAATGAACATTGTTACATGCATCATTATAGGCACCTAAGATTCACATGTCATGCATATTTCCATGCCATATAAGTGCATTTAACTACTTTACATTGCTTGATATGCCTATTATTATTGTGTGATATTGTGATAGTTATCTGGTACATGTATTACTTTTGTTTTTGATTGAGTGATTGCATGTCTCAATTCACTAGGTGTATGAGCCCTCATGGGTTGAGATGAGTAATTTACGGAGTCAATATATTATGCTATAAGTAAATGGCTGTCAATTTCAGTGATAAGGTTTATGGGAACTAATTCACTAGGAATGGATATCCATTATAATGTGAATCATGACAACTAAAATGAATTTGGTTTTACATCGTTATCTTACCTTGTCATGTTTATGAAAGGTAAAGGAGTTAACCTAGATATAAAATGTAAAATGAAATAAAACTTATACTTGAGGACTTACTGATACCTGGCCATATAAGTTGGTATTGGGGTAGTATTCCTTGGGTAGTGAGTTTTCTTACATTTAGTTTCCACTTGTGATGTTATATTTCTGCTTAATATCATCTTGAGGTGAGTTCTTGGCATTTGTAGATCAATTACACCACGACATCCTCATATCGTATGCCAAGAAGGTGTTGAATAACATGAACAAGACATGATGGGCCCTAAGCCAGCAGTCTTACCCATAGAAGTGACACTTAAGGAACCCCCTTCTATACCTGAATTGTCCATTAAAATCAAAGTTCATGGTAGTTTACTACATTTTATGTAGTCCATGAATGTTGCTCCATGAATTGCACCTACAATGGATGATTTGACTGATGAGTTCCAGCAGCAACATCTTCCAACCTTTTTAGAGGATGGAAGTCCATAGGCTGCTAAGTCTTGGCTAGACTTCATCTTTTCTATATTTGAGAATCAATAAATGCCTCCAAATTGGAGTGTAAATCTTGCTACTTATATGATTTTGGATTCATCCAAGTGTTGGTGGGATGTGGTTACCCAGGATGGTTTCTATCAAGGCATGGTATGTGATAATTTCAAGACTATTTTGTATGATCAGATCTTTCCTTAGACACCGAGAGCTAACAGAGCTAGAGAGTTCATGAATCTCAAGTAGGGTTTTATGTTATTTATGGAGTATTCATCATGTTTCACAGAGTTGCAATTATTTGCACCACTTTTATCTGGTGATGAGCTCTCTCGTGTTAGAAGCTTCAAAGATGGGCTTGTGTACACCATCATTACGCAGGTGAATGTCTTTCAGCTGCCTAATTTTTCTAAAATAGTCAATTAGGATCTTATAATTGAGAGTAACTCGGGGGATGGAAATAGTACTAAGCATAGAGAACCAATTCCATGATAGGCCATCAGTTCTTCTGGTGGAAGTAATAATTTTCTTGAGGTTTCTTATCAAGGTAACGACAAATAGAGTAACCATTTTAATAACTTCATGGTGTGTCATCAGCATAGATGATGGGGACATTAGAATCCTCAATGTGATAAAGACCTAATCAAGTGAAGAGATTGCGGCTGTATGAGGAATCTTCAGATATTCTATAGGACCTTTCCACTAGCATTGAGTAGAAAAGAGTCTATTCCAACTCCACCTTCCTGAGTGGGTTTTTTTGCATTGTTTAAAGAGGGGAGTTGGAATAGCACCAACATAACTGACTGAGGAGGAGGTATTAGTCATGGTAGCTAGACCCCAGATCACCAGTAGCACTAGCAGAGCAGTTTTGATCGTGGTAGTCCAGCTATTTCACTGGGCCATGGATCAGGCCAATTGCATTCACTACAGCTGATACCTGAGGAACAGGTTGTGGGACCATCTATAGTATGAGGTACTATTCTTATAGAATCTACAATAGTATTTTCTTTATTTGATATAGGTTATTAAATATATTTTATCTCTATATCTATCTTGGATAGTCTCATGATAAAGATACAATATTACTATGGTGTAACAACCCTAGATACATCGTTAGGGGTACGAATAGAGGGATACACTAGTGTAGGGACTATCCCCTTGAGGTAGGTTGTTACCCCTTCTTATGGAATATCTTCTTTCTTGAGAGGATATGATTTTATGTCATTCTTGGGATGTCTTGGTTGGTTTAGTATCACACTTTTTTAGAATGTTATCACTGTATGGTATCATTTACATCACTAGAGGGAAGTAGTTATCTACATAAGGGTTATTGGAATGTCTAGGCTGGTAGAGAGGTACTAGAGAATCATGGGAAATGTGGAGTAACCTCTCAGATTGAAAATATCTTCATGAAGGATCAGGGTTTATGTTAAGTTTCTTTTCCTCCTGTAGTGGATCATTTTGGGGATTTCTTTCCCAATGATTTTTTTTGGATTATCTCCAAAGGGAGAGGTAGAGCTTACAATAGAGCTTGTTTCAGGAGAAGATACAGTTTTCATTCCTCCATATAGTATGTAACCTATAGAGATTCATGATATCAATTAGTATTTGTAAGATTTAGAGGCCAAAGGTTTTATACGTCCAAATACATCCTCTTGGGGTTCACCCGTGCTTTTCTCTAAGAAGTAAGGAAGAACCTTATGTCTATGTGTGGATTACAGAAATTTGAACTAGCTTACGATCAATAATTAGTATCCACTACCTCAAATAGATGATACATTTGACTAGCTCTGAGGATATAGGGTCTTCTCTAGGATCGACCTAAGATCGAGTTGTAATCAGGTGTGAGTCAGGCCATTAGGAATACCTCTTACAACTTTCCATAGAAGGTGTGGTCTGTATGAGTGCGTTGTTACAACGTTCAATCTTAAAAAAGTGACAATAGTTTTCATGGATCTAATGAATAGGGTCATTCTCCCTATTTGGATACTTTTTTCATGGATTTTTTGTATGAAATCTTGGTGTATTCTCACACTCATAGAAACCATGCCAATCACTGTGAGATCATTTTGAGTACACTGAGATAGCATCATCTTTATGAAAATATTTTTAAGTACCACTTATGAATTGAAAATTTTCAATTATTGGGTCATATTATTTCAAAATCAAGTGTATCTATTGACCCATAAAAGGTTAGTGCTATAGTTTTCTGGGAGAATCCTAGGAACATATTTGATATATGGAGTTTCTTGGGGCTGGTTTGATATTATAAGTGTTTCATAAAAGACTTCTAAGTGTTTCAGAAGTTGAAAGGCAGAATTTTCTCGGAACCTATTCTAATTCCGCGAGAGCCTGGTAGAGGTTACAATTTCTTATGTGATGTATCAAGATTCAGCATAGGAAAAATGATAATGAAAGAGGAAAGATTCATTTCATATGGATCTTAGTATTTGATGCCTCATGATAGAAATTACCCAATGCATTAACTTAATATAGTAGTAGTTTTCCATGACTTACATTGCGGGAGATGTTATATTTTGGGTGATCACTTTGTGGTGTACATAGATCACAAGAGCCTCAAATATATATTTTCACAGTATGAAATTAACCTCAGACAGTATAGATGGGTCAAATATCTATAATAATTTGATTTTGGGCTTTACTATATTCCTAGAAAAGGAAATGTGGTTGCAAATACATTGAGTCATAAAACTCCAATAAAAAACATACAGGAAGCCAATGATGATTGAAAGACAATAGACCACTTTTATTAACTGTATCTAGAGTTTATTGATAGTCATGATTAGTCTTACCACTCATCTTTGACAATTACCTCTTCCCTCCTTGAGAAGGTGAGGGGTAGATATTTTTTAGATACTGAAGGCTTGATTCTCCATGAGAGTATATTAAGAGATAACCTGCCTCCATATTGGTCTATAGATAGAGACAACATCATGCGTATTCATGGAAGTGTTTGGGTTCCTATAGATATGAGAGAGGAGTTGATTCAATATTACCATGCTTCTTAGAGGGAATTTCATCATGGAATCTCAAAGATGTATCGATACATGTGATGCTAGTATTGGTGGCTTGAGATGAAGTGCCGAATAGTAGGCTTTATTATTAGGTGTTCCACCTTTTAGTAGGTGAAGGCAGAGCACCAGAGACCTATAGGCTTGTTATAGCTGCTTCTAGTCTTGGAATGGAAATGATAATATATTTATATGGACTTTATAGTTGGTTTACCTAGGTTTCATAGAGGTAGATAATCTATACGGGTTGTCATTGACAGACTGATGAGAGTAGCCCACTTTATTCATATTCGGGGGACTTTCTTAGTTGATGAGCTTTTAAGACTGTAAGTCTTTGAAATCATACGACTACATGAGGTCCCATGTACTATCATTTCATATGGGGATGCTCATTTCACATCATAATTTTCGTTGGGATTGTAGAAGGATATGGGAACATATGTTATTCTAAGCATAACTTTTCACCCTCAAACTGATGGACAATCAGAATGGAAAATACATGTTCTAGAGGATATGCTTCGAGCACGTGTCCTTGATTTTGGAAATTATTGGAAGAATCATATCCCTCTCATTGATTTTTTTCTATAATAATATATTTTATCAAAAAATTCATATGTATTCCTATAAGGCCATATATGGTAGTTCGTTCTATTGACCTCTGTGTTGGCTAGAGGCAGGTGAGGCAACACTACTAGGTCCTCGTCAAATTTAGGAAACTTTGGAGCAGGTACAACTACTCAAAAAGTTTATGACTACTAATCAGTGTAGAAAAAAATATTATTCATATCTCTGTTGATGATCTATAGAGTTTGATGTTGGGGATTGTTTTTCATTAGGGTATGTCCCGGCTAGGGAATAGATGGTTATGGAAGAAAGGAAAAGTGTCACCTCATTATGTAGGGCCATTTGAGATCCTAGAGAGAGTCAGGCTGGTATCCTGTCGGTGTCTTTTTCCTCAGAGGTACCAAGTCATGCATGATGTGTTCTATGTCTCATATATTTTATGGTATCACGTTGAACCATATCATACCTTTGATCCCAAGGAAGTTGAGTTTGATTCTGATGCAACCTTTGAGGAGTGTCGAGTACGCATCGTTGACAGGAGCACAAAGGATCTCTGAGGTTGGTTTGTCCCTCTAGTATGGTATCTATGGTATAATGACCATGTGTAAGAAGATAATTGGGAGAGGGAATCCTACATACATGCCCAGTGTCCAGATTTTTCTCAAATAGTGTTTCGCCACCCTTGGAAGGTGAACTCGGGGACGAGTTCTTTTAAGGGGGAATACTATAAGAACCCAATTTTTCACTAAAGTATGGATCCTTTAAATATTGGTCTAATTATTAATTTTGGATTTAATTTGGATTATTAAGGATTTATTAAAGGTCCATAGAGTGTCCAGGTGTTTTTCAAATCTCTGAACCCAGGTTTTTTTAGAAAACAATCCTAGCGCACAGTTTATAATAAACTGTGTGGGAAATCCGCACGGTTAGAGGAAACCATATAGGTGGATTGTTTTTAGATAGATCCTTAAACATAGTTGGTTCACATTTCCCTAACTGTGTAGCATAACTATGCAAGTTACCCTTTTTCCAGGCACATATTCAAGGTTTGGACATAGTTTTCAAACTGTGCAGACAAACTGTGCACTAGCTATTTTCTGGGTAAAATGACCATTTTTTCCTTGATGATCTAATTAAGCCTCCTCCTTCCTCATAATCCATATACCTATGGGATTAACCTATTTTACTCTCATTTTGGAGCTCTTTGAAGGACTAAGGTATGTATTGAAATATCTACTTCATCCGAGACCTGGTCAAGCTTCTGTTCGTCACATTAGATGCACAAGGGTAAGTACTCGAGTCCTTTTTATCCATTCTTCTCCACTCTTGTTCTTGGAAAAGTTATCAAGGTGTGATTGTTTTTCCTTTTTTCTCAGATATAATTTTTTCTAAGACAAATAAAATTCCAATATCGAAGTAGGAGAGTCGTACAACCCTAAGGTGGGTAGTTTATAACTCATCCCTCAAGTTCGTTGATTTTGGAATTATTGTGTGGGGTCTGCCGATTTTGCCGGGTGATATTTATGGAATTAATATTACATGATTATAATTATTAGAACAATATGGTTATTATATTTCCAAATATGTGATTATTTTTTAGTGGTTACACCCATACATCCATCCATCTGATGTAGGATGTTTTTCTATAATTGTCATTTTAGAGTTTTGACTTGTTTGAGCCACTGTTCGGTGTGACTTGGATTGAACTTTGTAAGGGTATTATTTCTATATTAAGTCTATTGACTTATATTTTGAATTTATTAATGTAAATTACCATGTATTATCACAACTTTACCCATCTATGTTAAGTGCTTCATTTGATAATTAAATGTGAAATGGAAATTAGAAAATATACAAAGTATATGACTTGGCCTTATTAAATATAATTGAATAATAGGTTGAATGTATTTGGAACCCCTTACCTTGTTTATGGAAGGTAGCATAGTGAAGCTTAATTATTGAATATTCCTTGAATGTATTTAAAAAAGGTTGCATGGTTCTGGGCCTTGTCACAGTAATGAAAGGCATGGCTTGAACCAAAAGGAATCATTGATTAATTATGAATTTATTGAATGGTTGAATGCTCAATTAGACTTATCACACTAATGATAGGTAATGGATTAAACCTTATGAATTATATTTTACTTCATTATAAAAAAATAGGAGTGTCCTAATTTGGGCTCGCCTTGGATTTCTGAGGGAATGCCCTGTGAACTTGAAGACCCCATTCGAAATTCAAGGATGCAACCTGCTTAGGATGATACCCACCTAGAACCCAATACTTGTATAACTTTGGATGCCTAGTACAACACCATAGGATCCCTCATGTATTACTACAAGATTCCTTGGAGACACTCCTTTGATCCATCATTGACATGTAGGAACCATGGTTAAAGCCCATTGGGCCCAACCTTTGATTAGCCTCGTTTTACATTGGATGAGCTCCATAGACTTGGTAGGCATCTCATTGTGGAGTGCCTTAGAATATGCTACTTGTATTACACTCTTAACCTTATCCAAGCTATAATTATTACTGAGTTGGAAACCCTTCAGGTCTACATTTCCTTGGTTATTACCTTGTAACTTCATTATTAAACATCATTACAGGTTTCCTTATTACATCTTTGAACCTTCACTATTATTAACATGTGATTTATTTATTAACTGATAACAATAAAATAATTATTTGGTTATAGGTTTAGACACCATTCGATGGATGAAGTAGGTACTTGGGTATTTAGTTACATTGTACTGCTTTACTTTATATATATGAATTCTTGAACACCATTATATTCCATTACACAAGATATATGTTAAATAAACCATTGGTGGTGGACCACTGAGATTTATGTCAAAAAATATCTGAGCATCGCTTAGTACGTAGAGTAGATTACATGAATGCAGTTGTTGAAAAAGGGTAGCGTACATCTTCAGACACTTGATTGCTTGCTGTTTAGGATAGATTTTGATAGAATATGACCAAGGTGAAACTCAGGATGATTGTGATAGTCTTTGATTTCATTTATAATTTTGTGGAACATGTTATGCCTAAAAAATTGTATCCATGTTTTCCAGTTTTATATATACTTGACATATCATCACTAGTTGTTGAATGTTATTCCAGTTATTTCAGTTATTGTTATTATTTTCCCTATTTTTGTTGTTCCTTTTGTTTAGTTATATTACTTCCTCTATTTACCCCTATTATTATTTATCCATGGAGCTACACTTTGATAATGAGGGAATAGTCTCCCCATGGACACACCCCATCCCCTCACTACTAGTCAAGAGACTCTGGAATTTAGGGAGATTCTCTTGAGGACATGTGGCCCACCAGGATTGGGGCACTTATTAAGTGGCATCTGGTTACGGGAAGTCATAACCTTGGATATGGTCTTTTAGTGAGACCAATAGCACTCATATTTGGGGAGAGTGACGAGCATAAGGTTTAGTGGATACTTGAGGACCTTCAAGGCTTGTGAGGATTAATGGGGTGGTTAGGGTGGTATTTTTAGTTGAGGAGGGGTGGTTTTAAGTGATTAAATAATGATTATTTCATATTTAAAGCCAACCACATTAAGGTGGAATTAATTTAAAATAATTTCAGTGGTAATTAATTATTTATATTATAGTTATAATTGATCAACACATCAACAAACCATTTTTTTAAGCCTTTACCTTTTAACATTAACTTATTTCATTAATTTTCCTATACTGTAGTAAATATTTATTTTTACCATAGTAAATTTTTTATGCCTAAAAATTAAATTTAACTCAATACCTAATTTTGACTTTATGATACCAAATATGGAATCCATTTTACCAAATTCAATTCATAAAATAGGAATAATTATATTTAAAATTAATCCTATAGACGCAACGGGAAAACATGTTTTAAAAATTAAAAAGTTTAAATGTTCAAATGTTATAATATCCAATTTCAATGTGAAATTGATTCCAATGACATACATAGTTTTTATTTAATGGTTAATTGGGCTAATTATACTTTTTAAAAAATAAAATATAATTTAACTATATAAATTAATTAGACGAAAATGAAGATTTCAATTAAAATATAGTGTTTTTCATTATTCAAAAAAATGAAAATTATCCTAAAAATATTAAAATTTAACACTAAGATAAAATAAAATTTATAAAAGTGTCAAAATTTACTTTTAAAACAAGTTTTCCATCAAAAGGCAGTAAAAATGCCTTTATAAAAAAATATTTTGTTTTATAATTAAAATTATATTTATTTTTTCTCAAGCCTATAAAACATATTGGAGGGATTTAAAAATGATATTTAATATATAACATATAAAATTAATTAATATATTTCACTAATAGGGATTAATTTAATTTATTAAGATAAATTTTCATTGTGGGTATAAAAATAGTTTTCTTTACAAAAAAACCTACTTTATATTAAATTGGTTTTTTATTTTAATTTCTAATTAGTTTGTAACTAATGAATTCATTTTATAAACATTTGTAAACTATATTGTCACAATTTAGTTAATCTCATTCATTCCCATCATTCCAACTTCTATGTGCTAATTATCACATTAAAATAATAATATTTTTTCATTTTTTTAAGCTCAATGTGGCATATCTTGTACGATATTGAACATAGTGTTTCATTTTAAATCTCAAGATGTTAAATTATCCCACATTTAATAAATTTCTACCTCAAAATTTGAACTCAGGATCAAAATACTAGGGTTTTTACTTTTCAAAATACATTTTTTTGAATTCCCACTTCGAAAAAATGATAAATAAAACATCCTTTTGAAAAGAGGGAAAAATTATGAAGGTCACCTAAGATAAAACATTATAGGTTTCCATGTAATAAAACATAGGTATGGAAGAGAAAAATAACTCTCAATGACTAATAGAAATTGATAGAGAACATGATCATTGGAAATTTAACCACCACAAAACCATAAATATGTGATGAGTTAAAAGTGGATTAATAAAAGTAAACGGATAACTCTTTTGTTTCAAAATAATTTTTCTAAAATTGAGGAATTATTTTATTACTTATTCAAATATAATAAGTAAACATACTTACTTGACAAGTATAATTTCATCCTTTAATCAATTTTCCCCACAATCCCATCTTTTCTCCAAACGATGAGTATTCAAGATGAATTTTTATACCTGAAGCATCATAATCAACTACGATGGATCAAAAAATACATAAAATTTTAAATATATATTCCAACCATATTAAGGAATTAACCAAAACCGAAATGGTTTTCACAAGATAGAATTATTCTCCAAAAATATTAAACCTTTATATGTTGAAAAACTGCTTTAATTTCTAAAATTCAAAAGTAAACATCAAAATTTCAACAAAGTTCATTCAACAAATAACTATCCTTAAAAAATTTCAAAATATTCCCAAATAAAATTGGAACCCAAAAATTAGAAGTATTTGATCACATAATCTTCAAAGATAAATCTAATATTTTAAAAAAATATCAATCACTTCTAAATTCTCATACCAAAATCAATCACACAAATCAGATAATCTTTAAGATATGATAACTATTTACATAAATAATATGAATCACCATAAATCATATATGCTTCCAAAAGATAATTCATCCTTTATTTATCAAATAAAATACCATAGTATTCTATTTAAATTAATCATATAAGTTTCCAAAAATATTGAACATCTTTCGAAATAACATTAATCACTCAATCACAAAATCATTTTTCCAATCCCATGGTTATCTATAAGATAAAACATATGTTCCCAAAATGTATTTTTTTCATAGATAAAATAGTTTATCTAAAAATAAAAATATTAAACAAACCTAAATATCATGTATTCTATTTGTGGGTGGTACAGGCTTTTCACCCATTAGTTTTGGGTTCAATTTATGTGATCTTGTAGGGCGTGATGGGTTGTCATCAATCTTATTTTTTCCCTTTTTATAAAAATATATTAATATAATCCTTATAGAATTCAATAAATGTAAAAAATATCCTAAAAAATAACCTTAATATATTTAACCTCAATTTATATCTCATATCTTTCATTTTTTAACCGAAATTAAAAACCCATAATAACATCAAATTCAGAGATCTTATAAAAAACATATGTTTCTAAATTTTTGAAAAAAAAACTACTATAAAAAACCCATAGGAATTCCAAGACTCCTATAAAAATTATAAAATACCACTATTTCATAAATTTTATATCTCAATACATAAACACATCCTTTATTTAACTTCCTTCTTAAACCAACAACAATGATTTTCTGACTTATTCCTCCATACTTTATTCTTATAATTAAATATATGAATTATATCCTTATGATTTATCAATAACATCCCAAAATTTCTACATACATTTAACATAAGGAAATAATTCATACCTTAAATCCAAAAAACATCATTTATTTTATATCCCCATTAAATCATAAGTAATATCGAAAAATGTTACCTGAGATAGAAATTAATTTTGAGATATCACTTCAAATAATTCTTGAGGAAAATATCCTCTCTATTTTGAATTTTTTTTAATTATGTACAATAATAAAATAAAAAAAATCTTTGAAAATAAACTTATAATCATGTAACATAATCTTTAAGGAATTAACATTTTATGATAGTGGAAAATATTCTCATTTTTTTAAGTTGAAAAAACATTACTTCTGTAATTTTTCTAGATAATTCACAAAGAAAATATTTTATAAAATGATAATAAAGGTCTTTTAAAAACGTTTTGTAAAAATTAAAACATGAGAAAAAATTACATTTAACATTTTTAAGTGAATATTAAAAACTTTTTTGGAAAAAAATTTAAGAAACATTGACATGGAGAAAAAAGAGAGTTTTAAGGAAAGTTTTAAGAAGATAATTTCTAATAGAAAAACCATTATAAAAAATCAAATTATTGACATGATCATTAATAAAAAGAAAAACATGACCCATAATTTTTTTTGGAAAAGAAAATGCGTTATATAAGTCAAATAGTATCTTGCAGGTGATTTTAATACCCATAAATATATCTCAATCATTTGAAAACTTTTTTGCAATAAAAGTGATAATCAAATCATCTTGAAGGGATGAGAAGGTGGTGGAAGATCATTTTCCTTCCATCTTGATAAATTATCCTTAATATATATAAAATAACTTCATTAAAACATGAAATGAATTATTACATATTAAAATGATAAGGGCCCTTTTAAAGATAATATCCATAGGAACTCTATAATACTTTAACCTTCAAATCCTTTATACCTAAATCGATTACCTTTCTAAATGCAATATCCAAAAAAGATCATTAATATCCTTGAAATCCATTACTTTAAACATTAACAGGGATGTATAAGACTCTAAACATACAATCATATTTAAACTTGTAAACCCTGTGATGATATTTATAACTCTTAATAACAAATCCTAATCTCTAAATTTATTTAAACCCTGCTCGAATACCAACTATAAGGACCCAACCTTAAGCATTACATATTTTGGTGATTTTAAACTAGAATTAACATTACTAAATTCCAAAGAATCTTTTTGGTTTAGATTTTTATAGAATTAGTAATAACCCTTATATAGTAAACCGATCATTACAAGTGTAAACTTATAAAAAGTATCCATTTTTTCATAAAACAAAACACTATAAATTAAAACATATTTTCCCTTCGTGAAAAATATTCACAATTTTCTCCTTGATCACAACCTTCTCTTTATTTCACCTTAAATCCCATGAATTTTTTTTAAAACATGGTTGATTATAAAAGCTTAGTAAGGGACCTAAAATACGGGAAAACATTAGTCCAGTGAAAATCCATAAAAAAATTTCATAAAAACATACATTTTTTTAGAAAAATGAATCATATTTTTAAAAGGTTTAATATCTTAAATTGTTAAAATAAATATATTTTCATAAAAACTCATTAGAAAAAATGTAAAATACGAATAATTAACTTGGGAAATCATTTTTTATATCACTCTTACAAATGGATTAACCAATATAGCCAACCTCTAACTTTGGAGTTCCTAATGCATAGAATGTTGTAATATAACCACTCATCCTTGGTTTGTCAAGAGAAAACTTGTCATTGGTTTATCACATAAACACCCTTCATTGCTTTATCATGTAACCACCCATAATTGGTTTATCACGTTTTTGACACCCTCCAAATGAGCATCGAAAAATTATCAAATTAATAAATACCTAAATATGGGGAGTTAAAGGGATGGTCCCATAGTCACATGAATCATGAAAACCTATAGGAGACGTGTGATCACAAAACTTGTGAAATATCCTACATATCCCATTTTGAAAAGTCCTTATGTTATTACAATGGTTCCCTAGGCAGTATCTAATCACAAGACGACCGCCAGGAAATCCCTCCCAGGTCACGCGACTTCTCAACCGACATATGCCTAAAAAACATCAAAAAATACTTAGACAATAGGATGAAAATATCTAAATAGTGGGAGCCTATTTCAGTTTTAAATATCACATGGTCCATCACCAATAGGTTGAGTGGCTATCTTTGAAAACACTCATACAACCTCACAAGATCCCCAACATTTGTAAAATAATAAAAGAAAATAAAAAGGGAAAATGGTAGAGGCTTGTCACGGTTGTAAACTTCTTGTGAAATACCCAAGAGGTTCGTGAGACACTGAAATCCCTTGATGACATGTCCAAATCACCATACAAAATCCCACTATCATATCTACCTTGTCATATAAAAGGCCATGTACATATCTAGATGTTTTTTCTCTCCCCCTTTGGATCCAAAAAACAAGCAGAAGTTTTTTTTCCATGATAATGCTAGCACATCACCATGATACCTCTTTTCGGTCACACGATGAATAACCTATGGGAGCCTCTTGTAGTCATAAAACCCATGAAACGCACCAGCATGGTCACACACAGCCTTGTGACAAGCCATCCTAGTCTCATGAAAGGTCCTTACTAGTCACCTAAGGTCATATGAAGGTATTATGATAGGAACCTTGATATTTAAAAGGCCTTGGACATGTATGTATAACAATATAGAAGACCTTTGGCATGTCTGCTTGATTAAAAAAAATGAAATTAATTGTTCTTAATCCAATAAATGGGGAGTTAAAGGGATGGTCCCATAGTCATTGAAAATCATGAGACGCCCTCAGAACAACCTATAGCAGGACTTCATTAAGATGTGTGAGCCAAATCTCTCCAATGAATCCATCATATATTTGTGTGATACGCTCTGAGAAAATTGGAAAATAACCAGGGAGGTGAGGCCTATAAATCCCCAGCCCCAGTATGAAAAATAAAACCTTACATAAACATAGGAACAATCCTCAAAACCTCACACCATCACACTTAGGCATTAGAGAATATTTCTCAGAGTGATTGATCACAGAACTGGGAATGTTTTCCATCATGTAAGATTTTATAAACAACTATAGTGATCATGCATAATGCACATTCACTTTGTGTGATCACTCATTGATCTAGTGAAGGTCTTCCAGAACGTCACATGTAGAATATTTTGCATACTTGATAAAACATGTGAGACTTAAAACAAGATAACATTGTAAAAATATAAGGAATTTGAAATAAAAGTCTATAAAAAAGACTAAAAGATGGGATACATTCATGAATTAAATATGCATTCATCCTCATGCACATTCATGAACCACCTAGACCATGAGAAAACACCAAGACATGTCACCTAGATCATGTGACACTCATATCGTATACTATATGGATCATCCAAAGTCCCCTAGACATGTCATAACAAGTTACATTGTGCCCCCTGGGCATGCCACTCAAGTCTTGTGAAACCCTTTGGGCTAGCCACCTAAGCCACATAAGTTTCTCTAGACATGTCACCCAGATCATATGGTGGAACCAATACTTTTCAGTTGAGTCTCACGATATCATTATGGTATGTCGGCTAGATCTTGAAATGTCCCCCGAACATGTTATCCATATTTCACGATGACATCTAGATTTGGAATCCTAGGTCATGAATCACCCTATATACATGTCACACTGACTCTCTAGATGAACTTTAAGTGTGTTATCCATATTTCATGAAAAAAACAGGGTATGTCAGTTGGATCATGTGACACCCTCTAAGCATGTTAGCAGAGATCATATGATAGATTCTAGGATATGTTGGCTAGGTCTTGTGGTGTCTGGTAGACATGTTAGGCTTGATCATGTGACAAACTTTGGACATGCCATCAAGATTATATGATGTACTTTGGACAAATCAACTTGATCATGTGATTTTCTTTAGAAATGTTAGGAAGACAGTATCCAAGATTCCTTGCAGACAACCAAGGAATATCAAGCAGAAAATCAATTCAAGTTAAGAATAAAAGAAGATTAGGTCTATCCGGCATCCCAAGACTTGATAAACTTCTCTGGAATCAAGATATTGGTAAACCTTTATATGTAATCCTTATTCAGAAACATAATATGATATGATCTGCATATAATTTCAACCTCAGTGTGTAATCTTTGACCAATCAAACTACAATGACTTTGATTCCTGCAATAAACAGGATACACATGAAACCTTTCTAAGGTCCAAGATTCATATCAAATATCCAAAGGGTTTTCCCAAAGATTAAGTCATGCATTGATAAACAGTGAGATAGATCATTTTCTATTTGTTGTTTCAGACACTGATCATAGATCATGTGGGCTTTGGGAGTTTCAATGATAATATGATTCACATCATAAGACTCTATCAAGATAAGAGAAAACTCAGTGTGTAAGCCTTGATCAATAGCATAATACGATATGTCCAGAATATAAGGGAAACATATATGTGTAATCCTTGATCTATTGAACTATGATAACTCTGTTTCTTCTAATAGCTAGGATATATATGACACCTTTCTAAGGTTTGAGATCAAATAGGCATTAACTTATGTGTAATTCCCCATGTCTCTGATGTTTCAACCATTAGGACCCAATCATTCCCTTGGTATCATCACTCTAAATCACCCATTAGTGTATTGAGAACACAAATGTACTAGGATAAATCTGATTCCTACCATATTAGGATATGTAGGACACATTTTTAAGGCCTGAGATCCATATTAAACATCCAAAGGGTTGTCCCAATATATAATTCCTCCATCCAAATGCATTGATATTGATTACTTATTATCCTTTTTTTCTCACACTGGGAATGGATTATGTGGGCTTAGGAAATTTCAATGGTAAAATCATTCGCATCATGAATCTCCACCAGATAGGGAAACCTTAGTGTGTAATCCCCGTTGAGTGGCATGATTTTATTACATCTATATAAGGTCATCTACCTTGGGGATAGTCCCAAGGTCTTGAAAAAACTATGAAAACTCTTATTCCTTTCATAATCAATATATGTAGGACATCTCCACAAGATTAGACCTTGAATACCTAGTTCCTATGTTCCCACCCATATGTCCACTCCGACATGGGTTTTGGAAAACTATGTGGATTTTTATTCTTACTATAAACAAGATATGTAGGATGTCTCATAATGGATCATTCTCATCTACAAAATATTAATATCCTCCCAGCGTGGAAGAAAATTTAGGAGTTCATGGTTATGTGGATTCATCATATAAGAAGCTTCTCATTACTGTGAAATGGATGAATAAACTTAGATATATATAGATGGATTCACTAATAAAATCCACTTATTTAGTAAATAAAAGGGGCTAACCTATGATAATTATGTTTGGGTAACTAGTACATCATTTGAATTAGAAAGAGATTAGTGAACATATATTAAATCTATAAGAGATTCCCATAGTAAGTAAAAAAATCCCCCCAAAAGGGTGTGATGAGCCCGACCATTCATCCACTCAACAAATGTAAGTTCCTAAGAATCATTGAGTCTGAAACCCCAACTGAACACTTATCTTTGTAAAGTAGGTCAGTACCTAGTTATGGATGTCGGGACCATTGGTATTTTTCTTTAAGAATGAGAACGATGACCCAACATCAGTGGTTTTGCAAGCAATTGATCCCCTTATAATCAACCATCAGCCCAAACTGATTTCACCGCAAATGAGGGTGCCCGATCATCCATTTACGATGTCAAAAAATGGTGAACCTAACACGAATTTATTTACTTATAACACCTCCTTCAAAAAATAAAAAGAATAGACCTCCCATTTCTTGACAAAATGTTTTATTCATCAAATGATGGTTTCTGTTCAACTCTTTTCCATCAATTTTTTTAAACCTCACATGATTCTATAATATAAAACAATGATTGATTAATCATGTGTTAGTCCATTTTAATTTTCAATTTTCTACAAAAACAAAAATAATGATCCAAATATGAAACCATCAAATAGCAAGATGTTATGTTTTCTATGTGTCAGGACACTTTGTTGGCATATCAAACAAAGTTGATAAGCTTGAAATAAATCTTACAGTTGATCCTCTATAATATGGGTTCCCATAAAACAATTCCATCCTTGCTTTGAAAAGTCCATGTGAGAATAATGGCCAAATATGGAATAATATGACAATTATATTAACCATGCATATCTGATTGAGCATGCAATATGACTACAATATTGAAATAATTAGTGACCTTTTTCCTTGTTGTTTTCATGACTATAGATACTTATCTCATCAATAACATCTAGATATGTGATAATTCCATCATCCATTGACCATTAGAGAAAATATTCTATATTTTCAAACCCCACACGTCACAAAATGATCTCACCTACTCAACAACATCAACATAAGGTGGATAAAATAATGGTACAATAATAACATTGACGGGGTACAATCCTGAACCTTGAAGGTGTCCATGAGGGTATCCATGTAATGAAACCAATGATTCCACACCGTTCAAGGAAACAATGGTGAAAAAATCATCGTTGACCCTGATGGTTTCATCACCCCAATTCCTCGGAAGACTAGGAAGCATAGAGAAAATGCCAGCCATGAGAGAACCATTATCACAAGATCATTTGCAGCTAAAAGCTCTGTCCTTGAGATTCCTCCACAGCCTTTTCCATCTGAACCTCTACCTGATTACTCACAATCCTCTGATTGTTCTGATGAAGATGCCCATGACAAATACTGACCATTCTCTATTTTCATGATCCTTGATCGAATAATTTCTGCTCCTTGTTCCCTTCTCTCTATGTTTAAATTTTGATGAGTTGTCCTTGTCTTTGTATGCCATTTTTATTATGGAGGTTTATCACTTTACAAGTATTGTTTCATCTACTGGATGTTCTCTTTTTGGGCCTACGTTTATTGATCTTGCCTGGATTTGGGTTTTTATCCAAGCACACTTTATGATGCATTCCCATCTTCTAGTCTGTTTATCGCTTCTGGAGCTTTTTGCTTGGATGGAGTTTTGTTTTTGTCTCTATAGCTGGTTATTTCGCTTTGGGCTTGATGGTTTTTTCTCTACAGTTCTTGAGGATTCTGGATTTCTATTTGATTATTGTTTTTCAGTGGTGTTATGAATCTTGTGAGCTTGCTGTCTGGATCAGTATCATTTCGAATTGGTGGTGAGGTTTTTAATTGAAAATCAGTTGCAAGATTTATGAAAGCTGGACTGGGATGTCTGGCTGCTATGTTTGGTAAAAGGATCTTAAAAAGGGATGCAGATCAGCTGCTTCCTTAGAAACAGAATATCTTTCTGCTGGCTCTTTTCTTCTGAAAATGACTCCCTTGAAGTCTCTGCCCTGAAGCTTTAGCTGGCTGTTTGATAAGTCTTATTCCAGCATGATGATTTGATTTTCTTTTGAAGTTTGTAGTGCGATTCTTCTTGATCTGATATACTTAATCTTGACTCTGTTTATGACATGTTAAGATCTCTTATGGAGGATTTGGATGGATACTATCCTTGGTTATGAGTCTCTAGCTACAATACTCTTATATTGAATTTGGACTATCTTGATGCCTCTATTCTAAAGCTCACTCGGGCTGTTTTTTCAGCATTGTTTCTTCTGAAGACTGGTTGCCTGCTGCTTTTGAAGGTTCTCATATTTATATGCAGTCCAGCTTGAAGGATGACATCTCTCCACACCAAGGTTCACTGTATTTTGATGTTTTTTTTCCTTGTTCTATGATGGTGTAAGCATTTTTCACCTCGAAAACTCACTGTAACCTTTTGATTTAATAAATTCCCTTTGGCATGAATTGGGAAAACAATTCATGTCACTTTCAAAAAAAAGGAAAGGTGAAGCTAAACTAGTGTCCCTCATTTCCATAGCCAACCACTTCAAGAGATTATCCCCAAAGTGCCACAATCTCCACCTTTAGTCTCTAATGAAGGTTGACTAAGGAGTCAAATGTGACCCCCTTCCGGTTCAGAGGCTGTCTAGAAGGGCTCCTATAAACCCCCATCACCAGAACCATCCCACTAGTTCCCATTAGTTTCTTGCTGAGGGTAACACTTGATACACATCCACCTAGAAGACCCATGAACATGCAATAAGGAAGACACATCAGGAGAGGGAGTCTCTGGATAACCATGAGTTGGATCATTTCCCCACTCCCGCTGAAGATGTTTGTCGGTATATTCTAATAGTGACTAGATAGAATTCTCATATCCCTACTCACTCAGAACAAGTTTGCAAGAATATTTTTATAGCAGGCATAGGGGAGGTTCATATCCCTACCCCATTCATGAAGATCATCGACATATTCTGGTGGCATAAGGAGGACATAAGAAGGATAATATCCCCACTTCAATAAAAGATATATGCCAGTATACAGTCGATAAAAAATATGTATGCTTATATCCATGTACACACTTTTCTAAAATGAAATTACATATTATAAATAGACGAAGAACTCCATCGACATATTTCAGCATTGGTACAGATACAACGATAAGTGAATATTCCTATGCCTATAGCCATAGAAACTCAACACTCTGATCATTTTGAACAAGTGGTTTCTTTAGAGAAAGTGCATATTCTTTCTTCTATATAGGAGGATCATCAAAATATTCTAGTAAAGTATGAGGCATCAGATTAGGCTTATATCCCCAATCTAACTGATTATCACTAGGTAAGAGTATCATATGCCTCAGGATAGGCTCATTTCCCTATCACACAATTCTATGGCATATTCCAAAGGCCTAAGATCAGGCTCATATCTCCATTATAGATGAGGCTCAATAAGTGAGAGGGACACATGCCTAGATAGAGGATCATATTCCTATTGAATAAGACTAGAAACATACTCTAAAGGACTTGGATTGGTATCATATATGTGTTATAGTCAGGGCTCACCAAGTGAGAATAGAACATGCCTTGGGATAGGATCATATTCTTGTTATTGAATCTACATGGAATATTATATCATATCATGGAAGCCGAGTGAATTTTCATACTTTGACCAAAGAATAACTACACCAGCTTCCTTCCAAGGCAATAAAATAGGAGGCTCACATCCCATCTCCAATTTTAGAGGCCCATTTACATATTCTTATGGGGAATGCATATGCAGACCAGGCTCGTATTCCTATTCCAACCATGGCTCACCAAGTGAGGGAATCACATGCCTCAGGGTAGGCTCATATCACTTCCACAAAAGACTATAAATATATTTCAAAGGTTTAGGATTGGGCTCATACTCATGTTTTGACTGAGGCTCACTATTTGATTTTTTAATAAATTAAAAATTTTAATTAACAAAACTAGTTAAGAAATAGATAAATTAGAAAAGTAAAGTAAGATTAAAATAATTAATTTGAAGACTAAAAATAAATAATTAATTATAAAAATTGTTTAATTAAAAATTTTACTATAAAAATACAAAATTACAACAATTTAGTAAAAAGTGCTTAAATAATTAACTAAATCATTAAAAATTAAGTAGAAAGATGTGGAAAACTATGTAAAAATAGATCCACATCAAATTCCCCCACACTTAAGCATTGTTTTCCCTCAAACAATTTCTAGCTTTGTTATCATTGAAAAACAGATTGTAGTATTGATGATTCATCTCTAACTATAGCATGTCCAACACTTAAGAAAAGAGGACAGAACATGAAATCAAGCTTTTGAAAAGATATTTTAAAATCAAGTATTACCTCAAACAAGTACTCAAAGAGTAATCAAGATAGAAAAGATTCATCAATAAAAATAAATTCCATACCTCATACGTGACTCCGCTTAGTGATCATATCAATCAAAACTGAAGTTTTAATTTCAAGAGTGACAAAAGATAAAACATCAGTGGAGTTAAGAACTTAATAGTAGGGAATATGTAAAATGAATCTTTCATAAGTTCCAAGAATAATTATTTTTTTGTGAATCACCTTAATGAAACAACCTAAATGACTTCTAAATAAACCAAATGATCCTTTATTCGTCTGGCGTTCATCATTCCCCTAACCTTAATGAACTCGTTTTTGACCCTAGCCACTTTATTTTATTTTTCCCATGCCATGTATCATGTACTAAAAACTATGTAATACACTTATTGAAGGTCTATAGATGGATTATAGTAAACAGAAACACACATAGAATCTAGGGTCTCATAGATTTACCGTGGGATCCTAGATTCCAAGACTACTACACTTCCAAAAGATTTTTATGAAAACCATTTACATTGTCTCATTAACGAAATTATTTTAATAATTAAAAGGAAATGAGTTCCCTAGAATCAAGATAAAACTTTTAGTTCGGATTATTAAGATCGTAACTCCACTAATAGGTCACCCTTATTACCCTCAAAAATTGTCCATAAACGAAATTTCCATAAAACCACTAAGCAAGACCACTCAGCAATCATCCATCCTCAATAATTTCAGACTCAAAGAAATAATTAACTACTAAAGAAAAATTATCCATAGGAAATACTCATTTGAAAAATAGTGAAAAACATAAAATTATGAAAAAAATTTGAAAAAATTTAACCAATTTTTAACAAAATATTGAAGTTGCAGTGGGAATTAATGGGATTCCAATTAAGCATTGTTCAGTACAGTCAAGAATTGACCCCCTAAAAGTGGAAAATAAAATAAATAGATAACCAGAGGAATGTCAATTTATCCCTGAACTGAATGATTTAGCCTAGAATTATCTATATTATCAATAAAATAACTAGAAACATACTAGAATAGAGTAAAAATAATCAGTAATGAGGGAAGTAGAACACCCCAAAAGATGTGCTCTGCCCACCAGATCTCTCTGATCTGATGAGAGAAAAGCTCTCAAATCTCCAATGTCCCACTGCAAGAATGTGTGTCTCCCCTGTATCCAATGTATGTACCCATCTACTTCTTGCTCTGCTTTAAATTCTTCACTGTTATATGCTACATATAACCCATTTTTTTCCACCGACATAAAATGCCCTTCACATATGCACCGCACACGTGTGTTTTTTCGCCACTGACATGTCTCACTAACTTTCCCCTTGTAACTAACTCCGGATGAGTTAGTTGAATGCACCTAGACATTTTTAAGGCCTTGGAGTGAACCTGAAAATTAAAGAACAACATGGAAAAGTTAAAACAGTTAAAACACGATAGTAAAATAATTGATAATAATAGATAAATCACATAATAGTTATTAGTTGGATATTTTATTTATATAATCTAAAACATAAATTATTAATTATTAAATATTTTTATTATATAATTATGTTATTAACTTATTTAATTTAATATATATTTATTAAAGTTAAATTTTAGTTGTAAATTAAGATGTTTATTATTTCATTAGTTAATTATATTATGTTACTTTATTTAATTTAATAAGTAATTAAAATTTAAGTTAAAAATATTAAATTAAATAATAATGTTGATACTTATGATTAATTATTATTATTACTGTTAATTATAACTAGTAAATTAATTATTATTTTGAATATTAAATTGTCAACTTATTAAATAGTTTATTTTATTCTAATTTTATTTATAAATATATATTGGTATTTTATTTTATATATTTTATTAATATATAATTATAATTATTTAATATCAAACATTAAATTAAAATTAATGGGCTAAATAATTTATTTATTTTAATTCAGAAGTTATTATATCTTATTTAGTTTAATAAAAGTTTTTTTAAAATTAAATAAATTCAAAATTATTTTTTATAAATATTAGAGATTTTTAAAATAATAATTTATTTATAATTATTATTGTTTAATATTTTTATTTAGTTACTTTTATTTCTATTTTAGTTTTAATTTAAATTTATTTTATTTTTATAACTCCTCCCCCCCCCCAATTCAGTGCTATAGGGGGAGGTGGTGTGAGGTTAGCTTCTAGAGGAAGCCTCCAGTGATGCAGTAGTCGACTCCTCCTCCTCGGACGTCAGCTAAAGGTAGTCCTCCTGAACATTGACTTGGTTCATCACACTTGCAGTAGTGATACTCAGCTCAGCCTCCTCCTTGTATTCCCACGATGACACAGTGGTCAAGCTCTTAAACATGCAGCCACTACTGCAAACTCCCTCGAAGCAGGACCGGTAGTGGCGGTGTAAATCAATGGAGACATTAATAATTCTTCTCTAGTATAGATAGATTAAAAACTAGAATTGAGATGATGAACATGTTTAGTGCTCTAAATATGGTTTGATTTGGTGATGGGAGTGGTCCTTGATGTGAGAAAATGGTATGTGAAGAGTAGGTATGAGAAAGGAGACGAGCTTTCAGTGGAAATGTAAGAAGAAGCAGGGGAGCAACATGGGTCGAAGATAACTAACGGTGAGGTGCAGGGGAGGAACCATGTGAGGAGCAATGCATGGTCACCAATAGTTGAAAACTAAAAGCTACCATTAGAACAAAAAGAGAGGTCACCGGTGCACAAAAAGAAATGGGTCACTGGTGCTTATAAAAAAGGTAACCAATGCAAATCAGGTCACCGATGGAACAAAAAATAAAGGTTATTGTTATTTAAAAAAGAGTCACTGATAGAATAAAAATAATGCTTACTGTTAATTAAAAAAAGGGTCCCAGGTGCGAATAAGGTCACTGATGTGAATCATAATCCCCATCGGTGACATAAAAAAATTGAACTAATGGTAAGACAAAAATTAAAACTGCATATATTAAACTTAAAATTAAAACTTAAGTTAATTATGATTAAAAATTAGAACAACACTAAACAACATATGTTAACAACAGAATTATTATTAATCTTTAAACAAGAAAAATTATAATTAAAATTAAAATTATTAATTGATAACACATAAATTGAAACCCGATTATTGTTAAACTAAATTAATAAAAGACTAAAATTAAAAAAAATTATATAAATTAATTACAGGGTAAACAGTGAGTGAAAAATGATAGCATTCGTGACTGAATAAGTCACTAATGGCTCTTGTCTCCCTCACCAGTAGACTAAAAACAAAAGATAAAGACTTAATAATTTAACTGCATTCTTAGGATTAAATAATTAATGTTTTAAAATTCTTAAATAATTAATTAAATAACTAAGTGAGTACTTAAAGTTAAATTGTTCTATTTCATTCAATTTAAACTCAAATTATTAACTTAATTAATAAGAATTATAGTTAAAAATATTAATTAACAAAGTTAATATATTTTAATGAAACTAAATTAAAGGATAAAATATTAAAATAAAATCTAAATTAGATAAATAAAAATAAGGTGATTAAATAATTGTTTAATAAAAATTTTAATTTATTAAAAAATCAAATAGATTTTAATTAACCAAAATAATTAAGAAATAATTAAATTAGAAAAGTAAAGTAAGATTAAAATAATTAATTATAGACTAAAAAAACTTAATTAATTATGAAAATTGTTTAATTAACAAATTTAATTATAAAAATACAAAAGTACAATTATTTAGTAAAATTTGCTTAAATAATTAACTAAATTATTAAAAATTATGTATTAAAATGTGGAAAACTATGTAAAAATAGAGTCACATCAAATTTTTCCCACACTTAAGAATTATTTGTCCTTAAACAATTTCTTGCTTTGTTATCATTGAAAAATAGATTGTTGTATTTATGATTTGGCTCTAACTGTAGCATGTCCAGCACTTAAGAAAAGAGGACAGAACATGAAATCAGGATTTTGAAAAGGTATTTTCAAATAAAGTTTTACCTCGAACATTTACTCAAAGATTAATCAAGATAGAAAAGATTCACCAATAAAATTAAGTGTCATTCCTTATACGCGACTCTTATTAGTGATCATTTCAATCCAAACTCATGTTTTAATTTCAAGAGTGATAAAAGATAAAACATGATTGGAGTTAAGAACTTGATAGTAGGGACTATGTAAACTGACTCTTTCCTAAGTTCCAAGAATAATTATTTTTTTTGTGAATCACCTTAATGAAACAACCTATATGACTTCTAAATAAACCAAATGATCCTTTCTTTATCTGGCTTTCATCATTCCCCTCACCTTAATGAACTCATTTTTGACCCCAAAACTTTATTTTATTTTTCCCAAGCCATGTATAATGTACTAAACACTGTGCAATGCACTTATTAAAGGTATAAATAGGGATTATAGTAAACAAAAACACACCCAACATCAAAGGTCTCAGAGATTTACCTTGGGATCCCAGATGTAGAGACTACTCTAGTTCCTAAATATTTTTATGAAAACCATTTACATTGTCACATTAAGGAAATTACTTTAATAATTAAAATGAAATTAGTTCCCTATAATCAAGATCAAACTTCTAGTTCTAATGATTAAGATCATAACTCCACTAATGGGTCACCCATATTACTCTCAAAAATAGTCCCTAAACCAAATTTCCATAAAAACACTAACAAATACCACTCAGAAATCATCCATCCTCAATAATTTCAGAATAAAAGCAATACTTAACTACCAAAGAAAAACTTTCCATAGTCAATACTCATTTGAAAAATAGTGAAGATCCTAAAATTATGAATGAATTTTGAAAAAACTTTACCAATTTTTTACAAAAAGTTTGAAGTTGCAGTTGCAATTAATGGGATTCCAATTAAGCATAGTTCAACATAGTCAATAAATGAACCCCTCCCCCACAATTAAAACCCAACTTTGTCCCCAAATTTGAATTCTAAAGATGGAGAAGAATAATTAAACAATTAGGGGTTCAAAACAGATTTTCAATTAGGTATATTTATGAAATGGATAAAGGGTGTCTTTGAAGTTAAAGAAATATTGTTTGCCACAATGAATAACTTATCAGCAGGTTTATTAACAATTACACCCATTAATATTTAGTCCAGTGAATAATTTTATATATATCCCAAAAGTAAATGTGAGGTGTAAGTTCCCTGTGTATTGGGTGTAAGCATTATAAAAAAGTATGATTCAAATGGACGTTCAATAAATAAGACAAAGGCATGTTAAACACCCCAACCCAAAGCTAATTCAAAAATACCAACAGAAAGTACCCCCCCCCCACACTTAATTTCAAGTAGTGAGAAGATTTTAATAATAATGAAATTTAGTTTTTTTTAACATGGAGGAACATGCAGAATTTATTTTAAAAGCAGAATTTTTCGGGAAAGCAAGACATGCATTAGGTTTTCTTACAGTACAAACAAAATTTTTTAATATAAAAAAAGATCAGAAATAAGTGAAAAATCAAATTGTAAGAGCTTCACTGTATAAATTTGTGAATTACCATTCATCATGGTATTTTCACTCCATAAATGATACAACATCATCTTCTTGATAAATCTGAGACAGAACAACAAAACTGAGAAAAATCAGTAACAAGAATTTTACAAAAATAGAGCACAGGAGCAGTATTTTATTCAAGGTTAAAAAGAAACAATGTAAAGAGAAAAGGAACCATGGGCTTCCTCCCATGCAGTGATAAGTTTTAAAGTCTTTAGCCAAACATTATTCAAGATCAATTTTCAAGCACTTTGAAGGCAGCCAAGCCCTTTGGATTTCCCTCAAAATAAAGTTTCACTCTCTTCCAATTAACTAACATGGGTTTGTTTTCTTCACCTAAAATTTCAAGAGCTCCATTCTTAAGAACTCTCACTATTGTAAAAGGTCCAGAACACTTGGACTTAATTTTTCTAGAAAAGAGTTTTAGTCTACTATTAAAGAGAAGGACCTTCTATCCAGGTTTGAATAATTGAATCATGTAAGATTTTAGTCATATCTTTATAAATCCTTGAATTATCATAACTCTCTCTCCTAATCTCATCAAGTTTACTTAACTCAATTAGTCTCCTATCACCAGCACTCTTAAAGTCAAATTTCAGATCCTTAACTGCCCAATAAGACTTATGTTGCAACTCCACATGTTAATGACAACATTTCCCAAGCAACATCCTATAAGGAGACACACCTATTGGGGTCTTGAAAGAAGTTCTATATGCCTATAAAGATTTATCCAATTTAAGAGACTAGTCCTTCATAGAGGTTGAAATAGTTTTCTCAAGTATCTATTTTAGTTCTCTATTTGAAATTTCCACATGTCCACTGGACTCTAGATGATAAGAAGTACCAATTTTCTGAACACAACCATATTTTCCCATCAAACCTTAAAAAAATTTGTTCTTAAAGTGTGTTCTATTATTAGTTATAAAAGCCTTGGGAACTCAAAATCTTGAAATGATGTTCTTTTTCACAAACTTAATTATAGAATTGGATTGATTTTTGGGAAGTGAAACTACCTCAATCCATTTTGACACTTAATCTAAAGCAATAAGAATATCCTCATTCCCATGAGATGATGGAAATGACCCATGAAATCTAAACCCCAGACATGAAAAATTTCAACTTCTAGAATTCATTTTTGGGGTAACTATTTCTTCCTACCCACATTTCCTAGCATCTGACATCTATCAAAACCAACCATATAATTTCTAGCATCCTTAAAAATAGTGGGCCAATAGAAACTAGATTGTAGTACTTTTTGAGCAGTTCTTTCACCACCAAGCTGACTTCCCCAAGGTGAGGAATGACAACTCTCTAAAACAGGTAACATCTCTTCCTCAAGCACACATCTCCTAAGGATACCATTATAACATCTCTTAAGTATTATACGATCACCCAAAAAGGTAGTATTTAAGTTCATAAATGAATTTATTTCTTTGGTTATTTGATAAATTTTTTAGAAAGACTCATACTACGAGGAAGTTGGAAAAATATAAAAACCATGTAGATTGCTTAACAGAAATAGTGAGCAGCTTTTCATCAGGGAATTAAGAGTTTATCTCCCTAGGATCTATATATTGAGTAAGAGGAATCCTAGAAAGATGGTCAGAAACTAAGTTTTTAGCTCCATACTTATCCCTAATCTCTAAATCGAACTCTTGTAGTAACATAATCCATCTAATCAGCCTAGGTTTAGTTTCCTTATTGGATAGTAAGTGCTTTAAAGTGGAATGGTCAGTGAAAATGATAACTTTTGAATCTAAAAAATTCTATCTAAACTTCTCTAGAGCAAAAAAAATAGCTAGAAATTATTTTTCAGTAGTGGTGTAATTCTTTTGGACATCATCTATCAGCCTACTAGCATAATATACAACATGTAATTTCCTATCTATTTTCTATACAAGGATAGAACCGACATCCATATCACTAGCATCACACATAAGTTCAAAAGGTAGTTTCCAATCAGGTGTAGTGATAATGGGTGATGTAGTGAGTTTCTCTTCAAGCATATTAAATGATTTCAAATAGTTTTCATCAAAATTGACAGGATCATCCTTGAAAAACAAATAACAAAAGAGCTTAGTTATTTTTGAAATATATTTTTTGAATCTTTTGTAGAAACTGACATGCCCAAGAAAAATTATAATACCTTTAACATTTTCAAGAAGTGGAAGTTTTTGAATAACTTATATCTTAGCAGTATAAACTACTAGACCTCTCTTGGACACCTTATGACCAAGAACTATACCTTTTGTGACCATGAATTGACACTTCTTCCAATTAAGAACAAGGTTGGTTTTAATGCATCATTACAAAACTAACTGAAGATTTTTTAGACAAGTGTTGAAAGTACTTCCCACAATAGAAAATTCATCCCTGAAAACTTTAATAATTATTTCAATCATATCCAAAAAAATAGCCATCATACACCATTGAAAGGTGGCTGGAGCTCCACATAATCCAAAGGGCATTCACCTGTAAGCAAATGTCCCAAAGAGACATGTGAAAGTGTTCTTTTCCTTATCCTCTAGAGCAAAAGGAATCTGGTTGTAACCAAAATACCCATCCAAGAAATAGAAAAACTCATTTCCAGCAAGCCTCTCAAGCATTTGATCAAGGAAGGGAATTAGAAAATGGTCCTTCCTAGTGGCTGCATTAAACTTCCTATAATCGATACAAACTCTCCATTTTTGTGTCTTTCTTAACTAGTATTTCTTCATTCTTTTCATTTTTTACTACAGTGAAACCTCCCTTCTTGGAGAAAACCTGGACAGGGCTCACCCAAGTACTATCAGAAATGGGATATATCATTCTAGTGTCCAGCAGTTTGATCACTTCCACTCTCACAACTTCTTTCATGTTTGGATTTAACCTTCTTTAACACTCTACCCTAGGCTTATGGTTAGGATCCATAGGTATTTTATGCATTTAGAATGAGGGACTAATACCCTTTATATCAGTAATTTTACATCCTATGGTAGATTTAGACTTTTCCAACACATTCAATAATCTTTTCTCTTGATTTTTATTAATCTCAGTAGAAATTATAATAGGCAAAGTGGAATTCTCACCCAAAAATGAATATTTAAGATGGAAAAGGATTGGTTTTAGTTAAAGAGTGGGTGGTTCTAAAATAAAAGGAAGACTCTTAGGACAAATAGGTCTAAGATCTTCAACGTGTCTCTTGTAAGGAGTATTTAATGATGAAATATTTTCAATTTCATGTTCAGATTTAGAAATAACAGTGTTGCTATCCAAATTGGGCAACATATTGTCCAGACTTTCCATATCATAATTCAACAAGTTAATCAAAGAAGAATCTTCAAGTTGTCTTATAAGTTCTCCCTCAGTATAATTAAAGTTTTCAACAAGGTTTGTGTTAACAGAAACACCCTAAAATTCACTCAAAAATATCCAAAGTTCAGAAAAAGATGAATTTTCTAAAGTAGAAACTGGGCAATTGTCCAGTTTTGGAAAATTTTCTAGATTCAGTATTCCAGTAGAATTTTGAACTTCTAAGATAGATTCAATATAATTTTCATCTTCTAAATTATTTTCTTCAGTAGATGATTGATTTTTATATTTTTCAGATTTTCTAATTGAGTTCTCATCTTTTAAGGACCCTACCATTGAATAGTTTTCAGAAAAAGTTTGTCCCTTAACATTTTTAAACACATTGAACTATTCTTGTTGTTCTCTAATTTTAAAGATTAATTGACCCTTAGAGACATCAATTACAGCACCACCTGTGGCAAAGAAGGGCCTACCCAAGATGATGGACACCTCTTGATCACACTCCTTATCTAAGACTAAACAGTCTACAGGAAAAAACAGCTTCCCTACCCCAACTATCAAGTCATCTATTTTACCCATAGGATGAGTGAAATATCTATCAGCCAATTGCAATATGACTGTGGTGGGTTGAGGATAACCCAACCTCAACAGCCAAAATAGTGATTTTGGGAGCATATTAATGTTAGCACCTAAATCACACAATCATTTGAGCTGATCCAAATTTCTTAAGGAACAGGGAATGAAAAAGCTGCCTGGTTCCTTCAGTTTAGGTGGGATTTTCTTTTGGAGTACATCACAACACTCTTTACTGAGGCTGTAAGTAGAAAATTCTTTGAGGGTCTTTTTTTAGAAATGTTTTCAAGATATTTAAAATAAGATGGGATTTGAATTAAGACTTGAATAAATTGAATGTTTACTTGAAGTTTGGAAAGGATACCAAGGAACTAAATAAGTTCAACCCTAGTGTTACTTTGAGGTTTCAGCTTCTCAGGGAAAGGGATGGGTGGGGAAACAAATTTAAGGATAGTAGGAATATACCTCACCACTTCCTCGACCTTTTCTTTTCCATTATTATTTTGATTTTTAGATAATTTTTCATCTTGGTATTCGATTGATAAATTCAAATTTTGATCATTTTCACGACTTTTCTGTAAATTTCCAGAATGTGTGTAAAGTAGATTATTGTTACTAGATTGAAGAAGATTTTCATTTTGGTCATTTTCATGGTCTTTTTCAGCAACAGTTTGAGTATTCATCCCACTTATAGTTACTACCTCCATGACATTCTCACTAGGGTTAAGCTCAGTGGTACTTGAGAGTCTACCTTTCTTCCTAGATGAAAAATCTCTAGCAAGTTGTCCAAGTTGTGTTTCCATGCTCTACATTCTCACATTAGTTTGCATTTTATCTAGATCATATTAATTTTGATGTTTGGTTAGTGGAGTTATGTATCTTTCTTCTTGAGAGTTAATTTTTTTCAAGATTATATCAAGCTTAGAAGACATTTGATTATCATTGTTTCCTTATGCATTTGAAGACTCACCCCTTTGTTGATTTTGAAAATTTGGTCTTGGTTGATTCTAATAGTTAAGGGTAGTGGATTGTTTAATCAGGCCTTGATAATTCCATGATAAATTTGCATGGTTCCTATATACTTGATTGTAATTTTTTGAAAATGGATCTTCTTTAGTAGGAATTCTAGGTCCATAATTAACAAAGTGTGAGTTCTCTTTTTTGGGGGCCGACAAATCAAAATTAGGACAAAAATTTTTAGTATACCCAAAAATACCACACTGGACACACTGTTCCCTTAAAGATTGATTGGTGTTTTAATAGCCAAGTTCAATTTTCTTTGAATTCTAGTTCATTAAATATTGAAGTTGGTTGGTGATTTCAGCAAGTTGAATTTGAGTTTCATTTGTTGAATGAGTGTTTGAATTAATATTTCTATTGAATCTTTTCTTTCTTGAATTTCTATGTTGTGAATTCAGGGAAAGATTATTAAAAATTTGTCTCAACTCTTCATCTGTCTCATCATTGTAACTTCCCCCAGCAGCCTGATCAACAAGATTCTGTCCAGAGGATGAAATCCCTTCATAGAAGGTGTCCATGAGAATGTGATATGGGAGTTTATGATGGGCACACAACCTAAGCATATCTTTGAATCTATCTCAAGATTCATGAAAATATTCTCCTTACTCTTGATAAAAACTACTTATTTTTTTATCAGTTCACATTTTAGTCTTTGGGGATAAAATTTCATAATGAAATAGTTGTACACTTGATCCCAGTTTTCAAAGATGTTCTCATCTAGACTCAGAAACCAATTCCTAGCATTACCTTTAAGGAAAAAGGGAAAGAATCTCATTCATAGATAATTTTCTGTGAGTCCTAGAAGTGTTAGCTGGTGTATAGTGTTATATAAATATCTAATTAATGCAAGAGAGTCCTCATTAGATATCCCATTAAATTTAGGTAGTAATGAAATGTGTGACTATTTTAGCTCATAATTTCTGGCTCTAGGACTAATTTTAATAGACGATGGATTGATTGAAACTTGAGGAAGTTGGAACACCCTCACCCTAGGCCTTGCAACTTTATCTAAGAGTTATGGTTGATTTTGGAAGTTTTTAAGTGCATGAACTCAATTATCTATATTATTCATTTCAATTTTGTTCTTCTTTTTTAGAGCAGTTAAATGTCTATCTAATTCAAGGTTTAGAGGCTCTAATATAACACTATAAGTTCTTGTTCTCATGAAAACAACAATAAAAAATACTTTGTAGTAATAAAATAGTAACAATTCATCAAAAAAACTAGATTTTTTATATTAAAATATTTCAAATTTTCAAAAAAATAGCTTTCTTTTTAATGATTTTTTTTAGTTTTTTAGAAGTAATGGCTCTTGCCCTCCCCGTAAACAATGCTAAAAACTAGACCTGTACTTTCGTTGAAGTTAGTAAAAGTTTAAAATTTATATTCCTACTAACTATTGTATATGTGGCAAGCATTGTCAAACCCACAGAGAAGGAAATTATGACCACCAATCTTCTAAAACATTTCAAAAGACCCCACTATTGTCAGCAATGGGGTAGATTTTATATTTTTTTTAAATTCATTTGTGCTTTTACTAATCAGTAAAGTAGTACTACTTTTTAATGTTTTTGATCTATACTAATATGAAAAAGAAAATAAATTTAGAGCAGTGAACCAAAAAAATATAGAATGCTTATATATGAACCATCAAAGTAAGTCACCCAGGGAAAAATCTCTATTATACTTGTTTTAAAGTATTTAAATCACTTAAAAGTTTTTGAAGAGTACCACCTTAAAGAGAATGACTTGCCTCTCTTACTAGGAATTAAGCCTGACAGATTGATCAAGAACAGAGTCTGCCACTCTAAAAAGATCAACTTTGAATATTATTATTTAAAAATGACAAAATGATGAACTCACCATAAGTCATAAAGTCATATGAATTTATATTATTTTGAAAGACGTTTCCAGAAAAAATCTCACCAATTGATTTTGAAAATTTGAAATTAAGTTCTTGTGGTAAAAGCAGTTGAATGAATTTAGTGTTGATCTCGTCAATCAATACTGAATACATCGAAATGATTTAGTGGAAAAAAATAAAATATAACCAGCGGAACATCAATTTATCCCCAAACTAAATGATTTAGCCTAAAATTATATCTATTATCAATACAAAAACTAGAAACGTACTAGAATAGAGTATAAAATATTCAGTAATGAGGGAAGAAGAACTCCCTAAATGATGTGATCTACCCACTGGATCTCTCTGATCTAATGAGAGAGAAGCTCTCGAATCTCCAACGGCCCTCTGCTAGAATGTGTGTCTCTCTTGTATTTAATGTATGTCCCCATCTGCTGTTTTCTTTGATTTTAATTCCTCACTGTCATCTGCTGCATGTCATCCATTGTTTTCCACCGACTCCAAATGCCCTTCACATATGCACCACACACGTGTGTGTGTTTTCGTGACTGACATGTCACACTAACTTTCCCCTTGTAACTAACTCCAGATGAGTTAGTTGAATGCACCTTCACATTTTTTGAGGCCTTGGAGTGAATTTGAAAATTAAAGAAATACATAAAAAAGTTACAACTGTTAAAACATGGTAGTAAAACAATTCATAATAATAGATAAATCACTTAATATTTATTTGATGTATATTTTATATATTTAATCTAAAATTTAAATTATTAATTATTGTATATTATTATCAAGTAATTACATTATTAACTTATTTAATTTGATATATATTTACTAAAGTTAATTTTTAGTTGTAAATTAAGATGTTTATTATTTCATTAGTTAATTATATTAAGTTACTTTTTTTAATTTAATAAGTCATTAAAATTTAAGTTCCAAATATTAAACTAAATAATAAATTTGATATTTATGATTAATAATTATTATTAATGTTAATTATAACTAATAAATTAATTATTATTTTGAACATTAAATTGTTAACATATTAAATAGTTTATTTTATTCTAATTTTATTTATAAATTATTATTGGTATTTTATTTTATATATTTTATTAATAGATAATTATAATTATTTTATGTGAGACAATAAATTAAAATTAAGGAGATAAATAATTTATATATTTTAATTAAGAAGTTATTATAACTTATTTAGTTAAATAAAAAAATTTCTAAGATTAAATAAATTCAAAATTCTTCTTTATAAATATTATAGATTTTTTAAAATAATAATTTATTTATAATTATTATAGTTTAATATTTTTATTTAGTTACTTTAATTTCTATTTTAGTTTTTATTTAAGTTTATTTTATTTTTATAACTCCTTCCTCACCCCCAATTCGGTGCTACGGGGGGAGGGTGTTTTGGGTTAGCTTCCAGAGAAAGCCTCCTGTGACGTAGCAGTCAGCTCCTCCTCCTCAGACGTCGGCTACAGGTGGTCCTCTCGAACATCGACTCAGTTCATCACACTTATAGTAGTGATACTCAGCTCAGCATCCTCCTTGGATTCTCAAGGTGTCGCAGCTATCAAGATCTTCAACAAGTAGTCGCTACTACAAATTCCCTTGAATATATACCAGTAGTGGTGGTGAAAATCATTAGAGGCATTAATAATTCTTCTCTAGTCAAGCTAGATTCAAAACTGGAATTGAGATGATGAACATGTTTAGTGTTCTAAATATGGTTTAATTTGGTGATGAGATTGGTCGTTGATGTGATAAAATGGTATGTAAAGCGTAGGTATGTGAAAGGAGACGAACATTCAGTGGTAGCATAAGATGAAACAGGGGAGCGGCATCGGTCGAAGATAACTAACTATGAGGTGTAGGGGAGGAATAGTGTGAGGAGCAGTGCAAGGTCACCGATAGTTGAAAAATAAAAGCTACCATTAGAACAAAAAGAGAGTTTACCGTTGTGAAAAAATAAATGGGTCACTGGTGCTTATAATAAAGGTCACCGATGCAAATCAGGTCACCGATAGAACAAAAAATAAAGGCTACTGTTATTTAAAAAAAGTTTTACCGATAGAACAACAATAAAGATTGTAGTTAGTTAAAAAAAGGGTCCCTGGTGTGAATAAAGTCACCGATGCAAATCATAATCCGCATCGGTGACATTAAATAATAGAACTAACGATAAGACAAAAATTAAAACTGCATAAATTAAACTTAAAATTAGAACTTATGTTAATTAAAATTAAAAATTAGAACAAGACTAAACAACATATATTAAAAACAGAATTATTATTAAACTTTAATCTTAAAAAATTAAAATTTATATTATTAATTGATAGCACATAAATTAAAACTCAATTATTGTTAAACTATGTTAATAAAATACAAAAATTAAAAAAAAATTATATAAATTAATTACAGGGTAAACAGTGATTGAAAAAGGATATCATCCATGACTCAACAAGTCACCGATGGATCCTGTCTACCTAACCAGTAGACTAAAAAAATTTAAAGACTTAATAATTTCACTTCATTCTTAGGATTAAATAATTAATGTTTTAAAATTATTAATTAATTAATTAATTAACTAACAGAGTACTTAATGTTAAAATTGTGCTATTTCATTTAATTTAAACTCAAATTATTAACTTAATTAATAAGAAGTATAGTTAAAAATATTAATTAACAAAGTTAATATATCTTAATAAAACTAAATTAAAGGATAAAATATTAAAATAAAGTTTAAATTAGATAAATAAAAATATGTTGATTAAATAATTGTTTAATAAAAATGTTAATTTATTAAAAAATCAAACAAATTTTAATTAACCAAACTAATTAAGAAATAATTAAATTAGAAAAGTAAAGTAAGATTAAAATAACTAATTTAAAGACTAAAAATACTTAATTAGTTATAAAAATTATTTAATTAACAAATTTAATTATAAAAATACAAAAGTACAATTATTTAGTAAAAAATTCTTAAATAATTAACTAAATCGTTAAAAATTAAGTAGAAAGATGTGGAAAAACTATGTAAAAATGGAGACACATCACTCACCAAGTAAGAATGGATAATTCCTTGGGAATGACTCATATTCTTATCAATAACAAGTAGTATCATTGGAATATTTCATTAGTTTCTTAGTAGTGGGAACATACTCCCACAACACCAAAAATTTATAAACTAGTTCTGGAAACCGTCATACAGTAGGCTCATATCTGTACACAATTCTGAAAGGCAAGTCGGTATATTCTGGCCACAGTGTAGAACAAGACCCAAATCCCTAATCTTATCAATTATAGTGTCCTTAAGGTCACTCAAGATGAATTCTTAACACCTCAAGGGTCCATAAACTCTTAAATTTATGTAGAATATGATCATTACCATGATAGTTCTACTCATGCTAATGTGGATATGGATCATAGGGACTCTGCTCTTAACATCCTCCATAGTCAACCTCCCCATAGTGACATCTCCCACGGACAAGGAATTACTCCCCTTTTCAAGACACCTTCATATAGATACATGTAAAAAACTTAGATTCTTTTGTATATAGAGGTTTTCAAAGCATCAGGGTCAACCGCATATAGTTCCCCATAAACTTTCAGTAGCGCTCCACTCCAGTCAGCAGGAGACCCCAAGAAGCATCTTATGTGGTATGACCAGATGGAGGCTTGTAATTCTAATGAAGAGGAATCCAAAGTTGACATATGGAGATATTTTTCTATAAACAACCTCTCTCTCATGTTCTGTCCCCTTGCCACTTCTGAATATGAGATCTCATACTCTCAAGAAAAAGATTTCATTCCTTATCTATGCCAAAATAGATGGCAAAATCATCAGTGAATGAAGGCTATACATATCCCTTATCTAGGATATTAGTATCACATTCATATCATCAATACACTCTATTGTTAGGTGGATATGGCCACCTTTCCCATAGCTCAGAACCTAGGAATGGAAGAGCATGGAAAACGCCTATATAATATTTGTATCCACATTGCGATAACAATCTACTGATGGATTTATAAAGCATCACCAGATTTTCATATATGAGGTTGGAAAAAATATAAATAATTTTACTTCACTATATCCCCATAATATCATAACCCCTTAGACACAGCATCCTGTAATTTCATAGCCTCCGGAAAAATCATAGGACTGCGTAACTAAAGTTCCTAGATCAGTGTGAATCACTGAGAGGGGGAGGGGTGAATCAATGATCCCTTTAAAAATTTTACAAATTTATTATTTTTAATTAAACCTATATGGATGTTTAAAGCCTCGGTCCACTCTTCTTTTTTCTCTCAGCCTTACCTAGAATGATGTTGTTAATTCAAAGGCATTGAACACAAGGATTTACAAGGTTTTGTACAAAGAACTACTTATTTTTATATTGTTTATTCTCCCCAACATATATTCTCCACTATTATTAGAATAAAAATTACATGTTCAATATAGAGTCACATTGTATCTCTCATGATTCCCATAGGAGGTTCTTTATACTGTATCTCACAATGCTACCAGAATCTCACTGGCCTACTCTAGAGTCTAACAAAAGTCTTCTCCTCCTGAGTCTCACATGATACTCTTTACTCCCAAATCACAATAGAGTCTACCTCATTGAAGATTTTGATTCATTTAAGATTGATCTTATTCTTTTCCCCCATGATCTTACTGAATGAAAATTTCTTGTGTTTCTATTCAAGAATCTTGAGTAGCCTTAGGTATGGTCTGTTGGCCTTACTCAATGATACTAATCACTTTTTCTAATTAGTTACCTCAGTGCAATAATGATTGGGTAATTATTTCTTCTTATGATTAATACATGGCCTCAGTAATATGTGTGAAAATAGTGAACACAACTTATTCAATAATATTAATATGCAATAATGATCTTTCAAAATATCAGCAATGTCTGTCTTCTTGAATTCTCAAAAACTGTCAACTTGGATACAAGATCTTATGTAATTCTGTTCGGATTTAGTCTCAATGAAAATTCACTTTATTCATGGGTTTCATAGAAATCAAAACTTTTTGTATTGATATCTCAATTTTCTTCTCACACGTGCATGTGATTATTCATGATTTCATGGATTTATAATATGTTTCTTGTCAACTAAATCACACGCTATTCTTGTATCAATATATTTGGTTCAATGAGTGTGTCTCATGCATTCACACATGCATTATTCACTTAGTTTCTTAACTCAATATGCACAAAAAAATCTTCTTCTTTGGTTCTTTTCACACACACACTTATTTTTTTAGTTTTAGTTCAATATATGTGTGTTATGTATGTGAAACTCAATGTCCACTTTGTATTTCTCAACGCACACACAATATTAATTTTATTTGCAGACACAACAACTTTGTTTGTACTATTTTTAAATGCTTTCACGCATACACACTGTCCACCTCTTCTTATCTTCTTTTCATGCACACGTATCCTTGGGATTCTTCAAATTATGCATATGAATTCATATACATATGTCCCATATTAATCCCTTCTTATTTAAAAGAAAACCCCTACAAAAACTAGCTTTATCATGAATGCATGAGATTGTTCTCATCATTTATTCTTGAAACCAAGGGGTCACGGGTCTCTCTATTCATGTAAGAAGTGTATGGGTCTTCTACACACAGCATGTGAAGTTATTCATCATAGAACTAGGAAATGTTCATGGTTCTATCTTTTGAAAGCACAATATGGGTGACATGCACTAGTTGTGTACCTGTGGGAACACCTTCACGAAACATAGGGAGGGTTTGGGTTAAACTAGTCGCGTGTCTATGATTTCTTCTTAGCACTGAGGGTGAGCCTCCTCTTCTTTATTTTAAAGGACACTTCAAGAGTTCTTAGCACTTATTGAAGTTCTGTGGGACCTATCTTCTCCTCATGCAAGCAAGAGCTACATGGACCTCTGATATATGCTCTGTTTCTTTGGAAACAAGATTTTTCTCAATATCTTCAACAACAAAAATTATCAATAAAGGGATATCTATTTATAGGTAAGGATTAGATAATTTTTTTCTACAAATACCTCATGATATTCTATTAGGATTGATGTTTTGAATTCCCTAGATATTTGGAATTTTAAAAGATAAGCTATGGGTAAACTATATGGAAAAATCATGGGATATTTCTTTTGAATGTGAACTTCTTCTATGTGGTGTAGTCATCACATGTATTCATTTAGAAATGAATTAAAAACATCTCATTGAATAAAATTAATGATAAGTGTAGCTTCAAAAACTTCGTTTTCTCTGGTCCATGGACGATATTCTTGTTACATTGCATACATTCAAGATATTGTTAAGTCCAGAAGACCCCCATGCATTAGGTGAGACCTTCAATGATGGACGGAGTTCGATCATGGAGGCTCAGCTTCATCTTCAGCATGCTGGTATGCGTCAGGTGATCAGATGGATGGATATTGAAGACAACTGAGTGAAGTCTCCTAGGTTGTTGGATCAGCTCAGTTTGGAAATGGATGGTAGTGATTAGATCACAAGACATAGATTATATGTGCGGCTAAGATGTCACGTGAGATTAAATTGATGGCTTGGAATGCTTCTATATTTTTTTAAACTATGAACAGTGACCACATTTCTTATCCCACATCAAATTGGTAATGTGGTTGGGGCATGGTTTAAGTATCAATAACTATCAAAGGAGGCCCAAAAACATACTCTCCACCTCCAGCGTACCGCCCTATACTATGTTCTCTTGCAGGCGTGCTTTGTGCCCACTCTATGCCTCTGTGTCGCACCACAAGGTGTCACTCCCCTGGCTCTCCCATGCACCCCTATGGTCATGCTCATGTGTTCTGATCAAATATATCTAGTCCATGCTAGATGTCTTTCTAGGGTCAAGCTCAGTCACCCACTCAGTGGTGGATGCCGCTTCCCTGGCTGGTTAGTCAGCTTTGTGTGCTAGTATTCTTTTTTGAATAACCCCCATAAAAACACTTGGTAAAAACCAAAGTATACATATAATTAAATTAAACATGAAATGTATAGACACTCCAACCAAGAAATCCAAGCTTTTTCATCCTCAAGTATAATTCATTTTATACTATTATTTTTGGAATTTGAATTCCAAAGTAATTAAAGAATGTTCCCAATTGAAAAATCTTTTGGAACACCTCTTAAGGATTTAAGATCATAAAAATCATCTCAAACACTTCATCCAATTAGAAACCATTGGATGGATCTTCCAAATGCATCGTGTAATCAAGTATTTCATGGACTTCTTTAAATTTTGTAACAAAGTGTCACTCATTGACACATGTATTGGAACTTTGGATCAGTTCAACAATCATCTGAATTAATATGGGGGATGTCTAAGCATGAAATCCATTGTCATTTCATGATTCCATAAGGTTATTTCAAGTAACATAATCTTTGGAACAACTTCACCATATTTATAGTAATGACATATCACCATTGACAACCAAAAATCATTCCTAGTATTTGTTAACTAATACCATGGATAATCAAAGTGGGATCTTCACTAATTCAATAACATTACTTTAAGCATCTCCACTTTAATCATCATCACCACTTCAATCATTACTTTTCTATACGCATTTTTACACATAATTAAAAAAATCAAACACTATTCCTAACATTAAAACACAATCTAGTTGTTCACTATAACAGAATTACCCCACTTCAATGATTCCAAAACATCATTAATAGAGGGAGAGTATAGATGGAAGATCTTTGAAATGGGCCTCTAAATGTAATGTGAATGCATTTCAGACACCAATGCTGAAGTTGTGATCATCTCAATAGCTTTCCGTAGAAGCTGACTCCTATAATGGGATGCCATTGCATCCAAATTCCACACAAGCATAACTATAGCACATCAAATGGGTTGTAGTAGCATCTACCATGAGAACCATCCAAGAGGGAACCTAGCCTGTCATGTTGGGGGAATATCTACCACCATCTCCACCAATCAGATCATCAATTCCTACGGGGATTCACGATATATCGTCATCAGATACAAAAAACCACCAGCCCATTGGGCTGGGTGAATTTATATCTCAATCACTATCACCATGTTCATCATCCCTTGAGAGTGTCCTAGGGAAATCAATAATGATTCTAGTTCAACCCCATCCTGATTGGAAGGGGGAATTTATATCTCAATGTCCATCCTAGGAGTCATCAATTCCCTGGTTGGAATCATTGGATCTCCAACAACAGGATCAATCAATTCCAAAGGTGGCCTCAAATTTCCCCTAGTCCACAAGGATGAGGGCATTTTCTTTACCACCGTCACCATAGAGAGAATCAGTCTTCTCTAGATTAGAGGTAAATATCGACATTCGTCATCCCATCTGTTCCTACCACTATAAGAAAAAACTATACTATTTAGGTCACGTTTAGAAATAATGAATAGAAACTCCCTCAAGGTAATTACCCTCAATCCATGATAAGATGATAATATGATGAAGAAAATAAGACCCCATCGAGGTCACAAGAAAAAACATCCCAATATGGCTAGGGGTTCAAAGAATAAACCCAATAAAGGAAGTGAAGAATCTTCCTATTGCATTGAATGTAATGGAACAACCACCGTTTCCTAATACACCTCTGTAAATGTTTTCACTTTCAACATAAAATATATTATTGATGAATATGAAAATATATAGGTTTTAAACACACGAAAACACACCATGAGATAAGGGTGATTTGGATTCAACAATTGAGGTTGTACGCACCTGGAACCAGAGGAGGCTCCAAAACCTAGAACCACTGAATATTGTGTTTCCACCTCAATGATAGAAGACTTCCAAAGAAAAAGGGAAAGGTGTAGCCACATCACAATAACCTCCTCTGATAATTTAGTTCCATCTATAGTGTAATAATGGTCACAATATGAGAATTAAATAAAAAAAATCTCAGAAAACTCAATGAGGATCCACTCCGTGGAAATATTCCAATTGGGTATCATCTTTATAATGATTCAAATATTCCTCTTCCCATACATCTAGAGAAAGCCGATCCTTCAGCAAGAGAAACATTTGAGCATCATAATAGCTCCAGATCTTGGTAGCTAGTCTATATAAATGAGAAATTCAAAAATGATCATGACTTCCCTAAATTGTCGTGATGGATTCTCCCTCACTAGGGAGATCATTAAATCTTAGGAAAAATAAATAATTAGAAGAATACAAAGTAGATGAAACCTCATAAACCCCACTCACTCTCTATAGACAAGAGGCATCTCAAATAGTAGTACCCCTAAAGATGTTTAACACCATCGAGTCCCTGGATACTTGAATAAAATCCATGGAAGGGAGACACACACCTGTATAGAATGAGATAAATCCATATCCTGAGTAGGTGGATGAAACTTTTCCCCCATCCATTTTCAAAAATCATACCTTCTCTACCTTTGACGGTGCAAGAAACCTAGAACAAAATCTCACACATTTAGTATGTCGATGTACTCCGATGATGGGACCTCGATACAATAGGAGGGAAAAAAGATAAGGTTATTTGTATAGACTATGATAGGGAAACCTTTGTTTGGTATATTAGTCTTCCAATAGGATTCATTGCAGTATAGGAAGACATTTTTCATCAATCCTTCAACAATTCTGCACCACACTAAGGAAAACAAAAATTGTTGACCTAACAAACTACAAGAAACATTAAAATGAGAGGGTATATAAATTCATAAACTAGTGGAAGGGTTTAAACTATTCACCCAAAATCCATCTCTCATAGGAATAATTTTTGGAGATCTCTATTAAAAATATCCAAGATGATCTATAGATACCTCTGATCCCAATGAAGTATTCAAGTATATTCTATGAGTTCTTAGAAATGACACAATGATTTGCAGAAACCATTCAATGAACCCGATTAAATTCTCAACTCATGACATTATGATTGGGTAAAGGGATAGATAAATTAGAAGTTGTAGTTGTCACTCTCAAGTCAGTAGTATTGTTAATCCAAGTAGCTAATAAGGTCCCAAACCACCCAAAAACTCCCGTTGAGCAACAAAAACCACAAAATCACCCATATCCAAAATCACAAAGAAATCAGAATCATCTAGGATTTGAGGAATAAATGAATATAGTGTACTCATTCTAAAATAAACAAGTCCCCAGTTATTTCTTGGAATCCCTGTACAATAATATTCTCAAGATTTCACAGCACAAGAATCCCAATGAGGTCAACCTCACCGGTCTTCCTAACTACTACCCATTCCATAAAAGTTTGGGCTATAATGTAAAGGAATTATTTGTCTTAAAATGCATCCTTTAAGGCATGGTAAATTCTGGATAGGTGGTGTTAGATAACTCCTTATATTACGCATACTACATATCCACTTCCCATTATTAATAATAAAGAGATTGATCGGAAGTTCCGGTCAGGCGTGGGAAGAAGTTCGAAAACTGGATTACTCGAAAGGTAGTTGATCGAGCTCATGATACCCTGAGAGCACAGCTACGTAGATAGACAATAGCTCTACCACCAAAGGAGGTAATATCAGATATTCCTTCTGAAGGTGGATGAGACCATTAAAAGAAGGAAGAAACAAAATAGGAGGAGTCATTATATTCTCTAATGTAAGATCTTACTCTTGTAGATTTATTCTATACAACATTAGAAATATGGGAACATCCCCACAAAATGAAACCCTCATCATACTGATAGCTCATATTTATTTCTTTAAATGTGATACACTTGGAATACCCCTTATCATATGATAAATATGCCTCCGAGTATGAGTTCCCCACACTAAAATGAGGAACGTGAAGTCCCATGTGATGGAATCGAGGATACATGGGATAAAATGGGTGCGGTCAGACCCAATATTTTGGTCACGTCCCCATAAAGAACATATATGTAGCTGAGACACATTGGAAAGCACCATAGCCTGCCCAAAAAAGACATGGATGATCTCATAACCCTACATCATTTATCCTCACCCAATTGTTTTTCATGACCACTTAGTGGGGGTACAATTATTCGATAAGCCCAGGAAATGGTGAGAGTTGGTATGACACACACCATTAATATCATATTCTCCCTCAACCTCTACACAGCCACCAGTCCCATCTACCTAAAATTTCTCAGTTCTTGAGCCACATGTCCAGGATCAACCCCACCATGGTAATCACTGACCTCTAACATAAAATTATGACATTATGAAGAAGTTGGAGGTTATCCTATACAAACTCTCAATCTTTGGTTTTCCCCCTCTTTCAAAAAAAATCAGAGAGTAACTCATTAAATCCCTCCAAATCCAATAGGAATTTGAGACATAAGTCACTAAAACTGAGGAATACTGAATGTAGACTATCTTTATAGAATTACATGTCACAATATCATTCATAAATAATGATGAAGAAAATGTCATTTAGTTACACATCAAACCCCTAAATATTTTAGTAATACTCAACAATTTCACCATTCAAAGGGATCTTATTGAAAATGGATCTATGAATCTCATCCTAATTCAAAATCTCTGATGTTTGGGATATAGAGAAATGATCAGTCTCTTAGAAATCTGACCATTCAAGGGTATGATAAGCATGAGAAATGACCTATTAGGAAGATTGAACTCAAATCTAGGTTTGGGGATCTCACATTTGACATTATGTTTATGGTTATCCAATAATACACTACATAAAATGTCCTACTCCGAAGGCCCTGCCTCTATAGCAATATGATTGAACCTTCAATATTCCTTCAATGTATAAAATACCACATTGATGGAAAGGTCAGAATACTACATGGTGGTAGTACCCACATTGAGAATTGATAATACACATACGTTAAAGTATATTTCTTTAAAATGGGACCAAAATAATTTTTGGAGGGTGATGATATATAGGTTTCAGTTCCTAATTGCTTGGGGACCACCCCTATAAATTCCTAGAATATGATCGACAATGAATATGTGCTCCCTATAAATCTAGTTGAGGTGATCAACCTGGTCCTAGAGGCCCAATATCCTCTTATTTCTAAAGATAGTGTAAAATAAAATCATCTCTCATATATCTTTGTAATGAATCTAGTAGTAGGGTAAGATAATGTCTCTTCTCATGGCCTCTCTCACCTCAACATTGACAGAGAATCCCCCAGATTTCTGAATTAGTTAGAAATTGTCTACACAGACTTAGAGGAGAAAGAATATGAGGAAAAACTCATGAAAACTCATCCTACATTTGAGTAAGGCATATCCATCACCATTTATGATCTTAGGTAGGAAAATATAGGAAGAGAAGAAGACTTGCAACCTACACTAATTAGTGATGTAATGCTCATATAATAGAAAGATATGTACATCACTTTTCTAATGAAACATTGATATATTTTCACTTAGAACTATAAATAAATTCCTATAATAAATCCAGATGAGGATACACACTATATCAGCTTATCCAATGAGCATCAAGGCTTCAAGAAGGCATTAGGGATGGTGGAACCCTCTCATTCCACCAATGTAGAGGCAGAATTTGAAAAATTGATCAAAGTAAACTTTTTGAAAGAAGTGAAATAACCAAGATGGCATACCAACATCATCCTTATCAAGAAAAAGAATAGGTATATTAGGGTCTCTATCGATTTCAAATACCGTAATCGGCACATCCCAAAGGAAAATTTCTCAATGCGAATCAAATATATTTTTATTGATGAAACTGATGGTTTCCAAGACCTTATATTCTTGGTTGGGAATTCAGGGTACAATAAAATAAATATGTCCCCTGAAGATGAATAATCCACTACCTTCAAAGAACCTAGGGGGGTCTTTTTCTATCAGGTCATTCACCTTGTATTAAAGAATATGGGCACCACAAATCAACGCACCATTCATAATATCATTAATCCATTTTTAGGAAGGATTTTTGAATTTTACATTGACAACCTAGTTGTAAAATCCTAAGAGTGATGTGATCACTTCACAGATCATTAAATAATTTTCGACAACCTAATACAACATAGTGAAAAGATGAATATACTGAAATTCACTTTCAGTGTAACATCACAGAGTTTAATTGGATTTATGGTATGCCACTATGACATCAATGTTGAAATAGAGAAGACTAATGCTATTCTAGAAATGTCACACCACATTAATCTCAAATAATTGAGGGGAATCTATGGTAACCTCACCTACATTCTATGATTCATAGACATCTTTAATATAAAAGCTCTCCCCTTGGCCAAGATGAAGAAGGGGATCACCTATCAATGGAATAATGACTGCCAGGGAGGCTTTAAAAATCTCATGTGGTATCTACTACACCCACCAGATCTATTGCCTTCGGTGGAAGGGAGGCCACTAATCTTGTATGTGGATACCATGGAATGCTCACTAGGAACCCTCCTCACATATAAAAATGATTTGGGGAGAGAGAAAAGTCTCTACTACCATGGTTGAACAATGATAAGGTCTGATACCTAATAACCTAATGTTGAGAAGAACTTCCTTTCACTCATCTTCACAGTGAAAAATATAAGGCATTACTTACAGCACCACGAAGTCCATTTGTTATCTAATATTGATCCACTCAAGTATATCCTTTGATGTCCTATGATAACTTGGCATCTAGACATATGATTGATCATTCTACAACAAAATGAAATTTTGTTCGTGTCACAAATGGTGGTGAAAAGGAAATCCTAGGATGATTTCCTCACCACACATCCCGCCCTAGAGAATGCACTGGTAGATACTGAGCTCCAATAAGAGGGGGGTATTTTATTCCCATGAAACTCCCTAAACGTGGAGGATTTATTTTGATGACACCTCCTAGAGTCCTATCAAAAAAACAATGGAAATCCCAAAGATCAATAGGGTTGGTATAGGGATTGTATTTATCTCTCTAGACAACGTCATTTTCCCTAATATTTCTCATTATCCAATGGATTATAGAATAATGATATTGAATACCAAGAATTAATCCCAAACTTGGAATTATCCCTACAGTTGCAGATAGCTTACCTGAATATCAAAGGGGATTCAGAATAAGGGATAAAGAAAATCAATGGAGAATATGCTATTAGAAAGGAAGAAATTTCCCCTCTCAATAGCTACATTAGTGGACTGATGTAAGAGTTCCCTTTTGAGATCACATTGCATCATGTTCTCCAATCACAGAATGCTTATGCTGATGCATTGGATAATTCACCCACAGTCTTGGTCAACCCTGATTAGGAAGAATAAATCTTCTGTATCATGTGTTGAAGAATGGTTTCATCAATTGTCATATACAATATAGAATAAATCATTCAGGTAAACACCACCCCAAAGTGTGATGAACCAATATCCACCCCTGGATGGATGGAGATCATAATCTTTTATCATCAAAAGGGATCTCTCCTGAAAGATCGAGTCGTAAGGGAACAAATTCAATGTTATGCATTGAATTTTACCCTGTATGATGGTCCAAATGAGAAAAAATAATTCCATAATTGAGTCCTTGATTAAATAATTCTTAGATTCATATTATAATAAGACATATACTCCATCATGGAAGAATTCCACTAAGGATCCTACGACACTCATCAGTCCGAGATTAGGCTCAGTCACTAAATAAAAAGGTTGAGATATTACTAGAAAACCATGATTCAGGACTGTGTGGAATTAATTAAGAAATTTCATGTATGTTAGATCCATGAAAACTTCATCCACAAGCCTTCAAAATTTCTACATAAAACTAAATATTCCATGAAATTGTTTATGAGGAATGGATTTTGTGGGTCATATCTCCAACCCACAGTTAAGTAGTTCATGTACATATTTAATACTGCTGAATTCTTGTCCGAATGGGTTGAGGAAATACCAAACAATTAGGTTGAGATGAATAATATCATAAACTTCATAAAGTCCCATATCATCACCAGATTTGGGGTCCCTCGCACAATATTTATGGACAATAACACCGACTTCTATTCTACAAAGTTGAAGAAACTATGCCAGGAGTATAATATTGAGTACAATCACTCATCTTGAAATCATGTATTGAAAAATGGATAGATAGAGGCCTTCAATAATACTATATCAAATATAATATAGAAGATTGTGAATAAGGATAATAATTCCTATCTAGATAAGCTCATTCATACTTTATGGTCATACTATACCATCACATGACGTTCTACAAAGAAAACACCATACTCATTGTTGTACAGTATTAACGTAGTTTTTCCTATAAAAGTATAGCTACCTTCACTCCAAATAGCCATTTTTAAACAGCTCTCAAATGATGAGAAATCACAAAAGTACTTGAATTGGGGCGGCTTGATGAGAATAGGTTATGAACATTACTCAACCATGAAGTCCATCAGAATCTGATCACACGACCCTTTAATAAAAAGGTTTTCATCCATTAATTCCTCCATGGAGAACTGGTGTTGGATCTCAGAACCCCAATGATACCAGGGAATAATCCTCTAAAGCTAGAACCCAAATAAGAAGTTCCTTATATCATATATAAGGTCTATCATAATGGAGCCTACTCATTAGCCACAATGGATGGGGAGTATGTCACACCCCCACCAATGAGATATTTATCTAGAAATACTTTTCATAGTTGTCATTAAGCACCCATAATCCCAGAAATAATACATTAAACTACACAACACCTATCATCCTAGAAGAAAGACCTTAAACTACACTGATCCTGTCATCTAGACAGAAAGATGTTAAACAGCATAACAACTCTCATCTCAAAATCAATACATTAAATGACATATCACCTATCATCCCAAAAACAAGGTTTTAAACTACACAACACCTATCATCCTGGTATAAAGTTGTTAAAAATTACAACAACTCTCGTCTTGACAACAATACATTAGATTACACATCATCTCACAATATCTCACATCCTTACTACATGATGCTAAATTGTATGGAGTATGTCCTTACCACATGACATTTAAACTACAAGGATCCCCCAATAGTTAATCTTTATGTGCATTGGGTGTCCTACAACCATACTGCAAGACATTAAACTACATGGTTGATGTCATTTCCACATGAAGTTAAACAGCATGGGTTTTCTAGAACTACATATTCCTTTATTCTAGTGTCAATGAGAAACATAGGGATGCCTCAATCCTATATCATTTTCTAGACACCACATGATAAAAAATTCCCATATCTTATCTTTAACCTCCTCTACATGGTGAGATTAACCCTTGAAATTACTTGTTTCTCACACCGAGCATAGATCATGTGAGTTTAGGAATTCTAGTAAGGGATTCGCCACAAAAACAAGGAATAATAGTTCATGATAGGTTCATCTTGGTCCGGAATGAAATACCTTAAAATTAATACCATGAGTCCTCGCTACTTGACGTTAAAATGCACGTTTTATGTCCCTTTCATGACATAAAGTTTCACATTCCTATGGACCTCTCTGATGAGGACCACTATTGTTGGGGTTGGTCTCCCACAACACCCCCATTCAAGAACTATGTACAACTTGATTCTTGAAATCACGTGATACATTGTGACACCCTAATCTCTAACCCATGCTCCATTCATAAAAAACTAAGCATAAAAATTCCCCACTCTATGTATAGGTTAGACTTGCGCAGGAATATACTTCCTCACGAACTATGTATGTCTTAATTTCTATGATCACGGGATACGTAGTGACACCTAAATTTATATCCCTGGGTCCAACCACAATACCATTTTTATGTTAGTAGGCTTTCATCCTTTCCACATTATGTTAAAATTCATGGTTCCTCGGGAACTATGTATGTCTTTATTTATTTCTTCACAGGATATGCAGTGATGCCTGGATCTCCAATCTTGGGCCTATCTATATTAATCAATGGAAAAAATTCCCACCTCAACGTATGGGTTAGACTCATATAGAGAGTTTCCCATTCAAAAACTATGAATGGATTTATTCTTATCATCACAGGATATGTAGTGACACGCAGATCCTCAATCCTGGTCTAACTACAAAAACAGATAGAAAAATGCAACCCAACTGCAAAAGGGATGAGCCATACAAGACCATTGTTTCAATGTACAAGTCAAATCTACATGTGAATTTCTTATGAATGCAATATATCTTGAACAATATTTCATGACGATTCCCACATACTTACCACATTATATTAAACTAAAAGGAAATCATTTTGGACACATGATATTAAAATTTCACAAAAAATATGTCCCTACCACATTATGTTAAACTGTAAGGAAAATATCCATACCTCATGACGTTAAATTGTATGAAAGAAAGTACATCCTTACTTCATGTAGTTAAATTGTTCAAAACATCCCCCATTATCATTATTTACCAAAGGACCACAAGATCCTTACCCCAATCAACTAGATTATAGGGCACTTCTTCCATATTTTAAGCACCTTGATACAAATACCATACTTCATGTATTGAGCATCTTGGGTGGCCACAAATCATTCATTGACCTTATAAAGGAAAAGTGAACTCTTTGTTTGACAATGTTATCAATTCATAATGGATGACACCTACCAATAAGGGATACCATGTCTCTATGAGGATTTATTTCTAATCCTTGTGATCCCGACATCACGGTGGAAGATCTCAACACCTGAGTGTGTTCTTGGCCATCTGAGATATGATTTTTTCATATCATTACTCATGACCTGAGAAACCCAAGCCATGAATTAAAACATTTTCATCTCCCACTTAGAATGATGTTTGGGTACTCTTGACCTTAGGTATGATAATTTGGATCTTTTGTAACATCTCCCACATTAGGTCCTTGTACATAATGGCCTTAAAATACCTACATTATTGGTCAAAGATATATAACCTTAAACTTTATACTATATTGGTCCAAATTAAAAGACCTTAAACTAATAGGAAAAGAGACACAAAACTTTTCAGGTTGAAAACCTATAAAGGGAATCTTGAGAAAAAATAAATTCTTCACTCACTAAACTCTATCTCCAAAGTTTTGGAAAAAAATAGGGTGAAAATAAATAAGGCATAAAGCTCATTGTGCCTACTTTATAGCCATTGTAAAATCCATTTCATGCTCGCTGGACACCCTGGTTCAAGAAAGAGTTAGAGTAAGGGTTTTTTCAGATCTCCTCACCACGTGAACATGTTCTCTAAGTGGTGAAACAAATTTTAGGATGATCAAACCTTTATTGAATTTTAAATATTTAATAAACCACCTTCATGCCTTTGAAGTCTAAGCTGACACAACCTCCCCATAGCAGATTGGTAATAGGGACTATATCATTCGAATGAACCATAAAATCCCAAGAAGGCACCCTTAAATACAAGAGTTATCATCTTGATTGTGTGAAAAAGTATAGGATCATATCATCATTGATGGTTGACCTTTACCCACTGGTTTCCATCTCTAATCAACTTAGATATTCTGAGACCATGATTTACAATCCCTACAACCATACTATTCTAGAAGATTTGACATCCTCAACATTACAACACTATGTTTTGTACCCTTTATCAAGGTAAGAAGGAAATACTATATTCCCATAACTTTTGATATCCCACACCTTATGATTTGAAACCACAAGGAAGAGGGATTGAGATTCAAAAATTAAGAGATAAATTTCCATATGGTATTGGAATCTTTCAGAGATAGCTTATAATTGATACCCAACTTCATTGTCCAGATGATTGAGTATTTTTAAATCATCCATGGACAATGGAAAAGAGTGGGGAAACCTCATTTTGGATATGATATCAATTAATAAAGGGATTATACCTACCAAACATAGGTTTCACCTCTTTATAGGAAATGAAATCCAACCCTCATGAGCCCTAGAGACACTACGACAGATTTTAGAACCTTAGCGTATCTTTGGTCATCCCTGGTATATATTTCCCATTCCATTATATTTTGATTCATGCTCCTTGGAATATGATTTACATCACCCATATCCCAACTATCTAGGTGGACCTAGCATCTCTAGAATTTCACCTTCACCCAATATTACCCCCATAAATCTTCTATTAACCATGGAAAAGAGTGGGGACACCTCTGTATGAGGATTTTATCAATGCATAAGGTATTTGAACTATCAACCAAAGGCATATCCTCCATGTAGGAAAGGAGATATAATCCTTGTTAGCCTCGACATCACTATGACAAAACTCGTCATCCTAGTATGTTTTGGATCATTCCTAGAAGGTATGAACCATATTCCATGATCATCGATCAAGTTCTGGAAGTAAGACTTTAAACTGCATGGAATCCTAAGGTCTGAGCTAAAAGACCCTAGACTACAATTATAGAAGGTCCAAGCTAAAGAACCATAAACACAAGTGATAAAAAGTCTGATCTAAAAGACCTTAAACAATAGTGATAAAATTTATGAGGTAAAAAAACTGAACCGTAGTGATAGAAGGTCTGATCTAAAAGACCCTAAACTACAACAATAGAAGGTCTGAGATAAAGGACCCTAAACTATAACAGGTCTGATCTAAAAGTCCCTAAACTATAATGATAAAAGGTTTGAGCTAAAATACTCTAAACTACAGCACAATAATGATTTGTTCTACTATAAATGAAAAACTATTAAAGAACAAAATATGGACTTGGTAAAAATCAAGCTATGCTCTCCTTGACTATCAACTTGGGAAAATATTGAGCATTATCCCTCAAGGAAATATATTCTACCAAATTATCATTTTGTGAAATAAGTGATCTCTAAATAACTGAAAAAATATATCAAAAAATAATCTCATGTCATCGGGCTTTCATGAGGACTTATCAAGAAGAATCTGTTATGATTTAGATATTCAAATCTATACATTTAGGTTTTTTTATATTATTAAATGGATGGGTATAATTGGAAATTCATATAACATCTAATCAGTGAGATTTCATGAACATCATGAATGAAAGAAAAACATGGCATCAAAATGAAAGGTTTAGTAAATTCATTCATTGATAACATGCGGTGGGAGGAATCTCTACATTTCAGAATCTCTCTAAGAATATCATAAAAAATAGAGTGCATAAAACTATAATAATATTCAATTGGATAAAATGGCCAAGTTGGAAAGAGTCTAATGAGAAGCTTTAATTGAACACTATGTGACACTTGCCCTACCTCTTCTACTTCTTCCCCAATCTGGAGAGTCTCGACAAAATTAGTTGGATTCTAGACTATATTTTGAGCAGTTTCCAATGTGGATGATAATTCATAGAGGTTAGACCTCAAGATGAAAATGATTTCCTCATATCTTCATATATGAAAATTCAAAGAACCCATATGGGCATGCAAATTAGATATAAAATGTAGAATCTACTCTAGTGCCTCTAAAGCCTCCTTCATCTATTCGATAAGGGGAGAATCATTTTTATGATCACACAAAATGCTCTCATTGGTGGCCAAATCATTCAGAGTCGAGATAATTTTTACCTTGATATCATACAATGGTTTTTGATCAAAACCATCAACCCAAATTCGTTAAATAGCTAATGAATTTATCCCCCTTTGTCAGTAAATGTTTCCAAACGAGTATCAGAAATCAAGGCATGAATCTGCTTCCAGATCAGCTTGCACCATGTTTGAGATTCTATGACTGATGGGATTGGAACACTAAGAGGAATATTTAGCTGAGATGGCAAGGAGATATGGCAAGAGGCTTCACATATACTCCACTCAACAGAGGTATAACATGTTTTTTTCACCAGAGGTCTGATTTCCGCAAAAAATTCTATCACACATTGGGATAGGCATTTCCTAGAGGAGGGTGATTCCTCGAAGTCTCAACCGAGTCCTGAATAAACTCTATCATTTCTTCAGAAAGTGGGATGGTGATGTAATAAATTTTCCAAATAATGAACCAGTCATCCTAGAACACCACCTGGGTAGGCTGCTAAAATAGCCCAATCATAATCCTGAGTAAGAAAGGTAGAAGCATTAACAGGTGGAAGAATTATCTCTATATCAGTGTATTCACAAACCAACATCATCCAAAACTAGAGGATGATTCCATGGTTTCTCTCTCTTAGCATGTCGGCCGAAGAAAGATGGGAGACCCTTTAGGTGCAACTGAAATGATGATGAAATTGATAAGGTGTATATAGATTGCAGACGATTAGCTCGTCCATCCTGGTTATAAGAAACCCAACCGAATGAGAGATCTTATACGAATTTTCATTGAGAGATTCACTACCATTATCAATGATTGGCCCAATCAGTGAGAGATAAGGGGTGAAATCAAATCTATTGGATCAATGCAACACATCAGTTGCATCGTTAGAGCCTAGTGACATCGAGCCAACTCTGGATATGTTCAACAACCTGGGGTGAGATAAGGGATTGAGGATCTTGATGGTAATATAGTATTCATATGAATGTAAATTCACTCATATTTATCCATGTAAAAATTGGAATGGACCAATAATCCTATAGGGGATGTTTCCCTACTAAATGTTGCCTAAATTTTAGTAAAGGAATGAAAATTTCAACACCACTAGATTAAGGAATCGTCCCTCCGCTAGCCATACTGCCATCACCAACATACTAACCCAAATTATTAAATACATGTCCCCAGATATGACAGTCCACCCATTTAGGAACATGTCCCTGAATCCTGCCAACCTAACTCTTGGAAACATCTTTATCTTCACTCGATATCCCCATGAAGTATGATCCCTAGCTTCCAAAATAGACTAATAAAAACCAGAATTGTTACAAAACAATATAGTTGGAAACCAATGGGGTGTATATAAGTTTTCATATATATACTATGATAAAGAAAAATATTGATCCAATCATTGAAAGATATAAGTGATTGAATAGATAGATCCTTTCACAATATTTCCTTCAAGATGATGATCATATCCCTTTCTAGGGAGAGTGTTTTCAAAATATCTTCCTAGTCATATGCGGTAGAAAGGAACTCAACATACATATATCTGAGAGGGGGTATCCCACCTAGTTTATAAATATCCCATAAGATTATTCCTACCTCATTGTAGAAAAAAATAGAAGGATTTGGTGCTAAGAAACAAAAGACTGACCAATTATCTGAGAAGTTTTGATTGGAAGTAAATGATAAGTTGAGAAACATACATTGACTTATAAATATGGACACCATATAACTCGTCAGAAAACTCTAATAATTTTTTCTTGGCCAAGAATTACCAAACCCACTTATCACAATAGTTACCATTAGGATAGAGATCCCATTTAGATCTATATCCGCAACCTGGGTTGTTTAGAGAAGATAAGAATATAATATAGTTTCTTTGAGACATGGTCTGATGAGTGAAATCACAACCATCTTGTCCTAAGGGATAGTTTTCCAATATATAACACAACCCTAGGACTGATCTATGACCAGTCAACCATCCTTGGAAATTGTCATCTGAATAAAGTCAAGATAATTTTCCACCCAGCAAGAAAGTATATTGAAGTACGAAGGTGGAATGACAATTTCTTCCAGCAAGGAAAACCTGTATAAAGGAATCTAGTTTGATAAAGTATAATTTTTAAGATCAAATGGAAGAATCTATTTCAGAATCTCATTATCAGAATTCATGCGATATTAAGGGCTAACATTGGGATTTCTAGAAATCATGGCCCTTTGATTAGCTACAGTATAGGGACTATGATGAGATATAGAATCCATCTGAACAAAATTACGTGGAATATTTCAAATAAATAAAATAAAATCATGTTAAAATAAATCCATAAACCTGTAGAATCATGTTCATCGCTCAAATCATCAAATGGGTTCATGATCATATAAAGGATTTATGAATTGCATGGATCTTGAAGATCTCACGGACTTCATAAACCTATAGAACATTGCACAACTTCATGAACCCATAAGATACTCATGATCACGTAAACTTGACATGGTCATGAAAGCCGAAAAATAGTCGAAAAGGAACATATGATCAAGCCAATAGATCCCAAAATACCATCTAAAAAATCATGTATCCCCATGGACAAAGTTCAAAAAATTACCAAAGATAAGTTCATGGTTGATTCAAACGTTCTTTTGGGAAAAGGAATTCTTGCAAAGAAATTCTCACAAAGAGGTATTTTGAACATATCACGTGATTAGTTCTTATGGGAAGGTCAATCAACAAGGTCACATGATGGAAGTAGGGTGTCGAAGATCTAGATAATTGAGTATCTAGTGAATGAATCCCTCTATACTACCCAATTTATAGGGCATTCTTAAAAATTCCAATGATCTCATGGAATACCAAATCCCTCCCAAGGAAACGATCGACGATAGCTCCAAATCCTTAGGTGGGAATTTAATTTTCTTATAACTAAGACCTCATCCGTATAGAAATTTCTCATGAGGGGGGTATTTATTGAAACCTTCCAAATGAGAATTAGAAAATTCAAAAAGGAATAAATCCTTAAATATGCGTATTATCTTTCCTTTAAAGAAAATGAAGAAGTCTCGCACCCCAATCTCAAGAAATTAAGTATTTTAATTACTTTTTTTATTTCTATCCCTTTTTTTATTTTGGGTCGATTGGAGCAGGGTTGGTCAACTGCGTGTCTGCTTGCAGGTAACCATACAAGGATGTTAGGCCTATGCAATGGCCCACGGATAGTCTAAACCGTGTGGTTACCCAATATTTGTAACAAATAAAATTTTATTTAAAAAAATTAAGGTAATTGTTTAACCCATAAAAATATTATTATTATTATTGTGTAGATAATAATAATATTATTGTGTAAATAATAATAATATTATTATTATTATTAAAAAATTTATTAATATTAATATTATTAAATTGTTATTACTATTATGATTATTTAGAATGAAATGAATATAACTATAGTTATTGTTATTATTAATTTATTTTCAATATGTTTTTTTAATAAAACCCAAAAACATTCCCTTCTCACTTCCCTACCACATAGCACAACCCCCCTCCCTTGTACTATAACACCCGAGACTTTTATGTTAAATAAATCATCAAAGGAATCTTTTTCTACACACAACACTTTCTTGGCTTGCTTTACACAAAATCTCGATAGCTTGTGTCGTACACAATACCGAGTTTCACTAAACAACGATATACTATTAAAATATTATTAAAACTAGCCGTTATGAATAGTAATAACAACTTTTTGAAATTTTATAAATTTTATTTTTCAAAATGGACTTAATTTTTGGATTCAGAATATCGAAATTAGCCTAGGGTGAAATTTTGGTATTTTTCTGAAAACATTCAATTTTTGATGAATAGTGAAACCACTAAGTGGTAGTTAAAAAACTGAATTTTTCATAAAACTTAATTTTACCGCTTCTGTGAGTGGAATTTCAAAATTCCGAGAGACACGGTTGATTTCAGTAAGTAAAATATAGTTCAATGAGATGAAAATAATTTTTGGTCAATAGTAACTTTTTACTTTTATTTACCACGGTTAAAAGTAAATAGGGTAATTAATGGTAAAAATGATATTATTATTAACCTAACACATGTTCTATTTCTATTGGATAAGTGTAATTCGACCAAAAACAACCTTAGGAATAAAATATGACCATTTAGGCCCACTTGGATTAGATTATGACATTTACTATTAATTTATTTAAAGAAGGGTTAAAATAGTTAAAATCAAAGTTTAATAAAAAAAATCATTTTAAATATAGGGTTATACATAAGATAAATTAGACTATAAATATTAATTAAAAATATAAAAATCTTTCCTACATAATTATATTTTATTTGTAATTTTTAGACTTTAAATAAGTTAATTTATTTATGACACAAAGATGATGCAGTAATTATCTTATTAATGAAATATTGACATAATTGATGTTATAAATACCCCAATAAATGTAATTTGAGACTTTTTATGAATTAAACTAATTTTCTAGGTTAATATGACATGTTATTATTGATTAAATTAAATTTTTTCGAACTAATCATTCTGTTATGATTTTCAAAAAAATCAATTACTAAATAGTGTCAAAATTGACATAAAATAGTTTTTAAAAAAATATTATATTATTAATTGTTATTTTATTCCTAAAAATCTATGTTTCGGCCAAATGACTTATATAAGGTTATATATATATTAATAATGAACAACTTGGGGTTCGTTTGTCTTGTTATAGTGAGTTTATTAACCTTATAGTATAAGAACACAAGAAGACACGGTAAAAGTAAAATTATTTAACTTAATGATAAATCTAAATGATAAGGTTAAAATAGGAACCTAAACTTGTCTAAATTATATTGGATGAGATTATTTCGACCCATACCCACCTTATCTTCTAAATAAATCAAGTTGGAGCTATTTAAAACCGAACTTGACTTCATAATAAAATAATATTTTTAGTTTTTCCAAAGGAGCCCCTCTCCTCCCTTATAAAATGGCACCTCCTCCCCCTCTTCCTCACACCACTTTGAGCCTTCAAGCTCGGAAAACCCCTGCCAATTTCTCCTCTACAATTCCCTAGAGACATCCTAGAGGTCTTGGTCTTCTTCAAAGACCAATTTCAGTGCCCTAAAAGGAGGTCTCAAATAGGAGTTTCAAAGAAGAGGTAATGCCCGTTACCAATTCTTTCAGTTTTATTTCTTCTTCCACTTCTTCTTCTTTAGTTGTTTCATTATGAAGTAATAAAATCAGTATCACTAATATACTGATATGTTATTATAATTATGAAACAACCCTATTTCACCATCTATCCATCCTACGAAAAATGAAATCACCGCGCGTGCGTACGTACGGAATATCGTCTCCACGCCGTGGTGTAATCTATTTTCCACCACCACCTTACAGGGATGGGTATAATGGTGTAAATAATGACTATATATGATTATTTTAAAGTTATATTGATTCTTAAATAGTATACATACACTCCAATAAAATTACACGATCATGGGAACGATATCATCGTTCGTGCATACGTACGGAATAACGTCTCCGTGATGTGATGCGACTCGTTCTACGTGATCTTCATTGCAAAATGATTATATAAATGAATTGAATTAATAAATATGATATTTAGTACACTAATACCATTCTGGAAATGAGGTATCTATAACCTAAAAATAAGGATAAGAATTTATTCGACAAAACACGCATAAGAACAAAAAGTAATAAACACCCAAATAAACAAGTAGTAATGAAATATTACTAATAATAAGCTAAGAATATGACCATATATGATATCATAAAAATAATTATGATTCTTGAATAAGTCAATAACATTATTTAAATAATTATACAGTAAGTTTGGAGACATACAAAGCATATCGGACCTAAGGTAAGGGAAATATCACAATCTAATTTTTATCCGAGATTGTTTATACTTTGGAATTTACTGGGGTGTATTTTATCATCCAAATCCATGTTCCCTCAATATGTAATATTATTTCCATCCACCTACAATTTTCTAAATCCAATTTTACCCTTCAATTAGTTTTTAGTAAAATATATGAAAGGAATCTTTTTTCGTTTTTCGTATGAGGTGCGTTTTGACTTTTTTGACAAAAGTACGAGAAAAATGTTTTTTTAACTTATACGGCATGAATGGATTTTTAAAAAATTATTTCCAAGAATCTTCCTTAACAATTTTTAAAGTTTATTTTTAATCAACTTCTTTTAGTTTAGAATTTTATGACATATTAAGAAAGGAAAAGTGTGTTTGAAGTAGAAAGGATATTTTCCTCAAGAATGGAGTTCAAGTGTTTTATCAAAATTATTTTCCATCTAAGATAATAAAGGGTTCTGTTTTTATCCCTATTATTAGATTTATTTGATTATGTTGTGATGGAATTATTTTTATGAATTCCTTTATCTTATATTAATTGTTTTATGATGTCACGATGTTTAGGATTCCCATTTTTATTGCATGGGTTATGCTATGATGTATGGTTTATGATTTTGTGGCACACATAAGAATGGTATCATTATGAGATGGGTGGGAACTATATCTCCCTCAAATTCATTGGGTAAAGATTTTATATCTCATGAGATAGACATGGCTGGAACAGCAGGTTAAACCGGTTCTGTGAAACAGGACTGAAACGAGGAGTGAACTCGGTTCAGAAATGGACTTTGTCCACTAAGATAGTCTTGGCAATGAGTCTTGACTAATAAGAAATGATTCTCTATGATTATGTGTGTATGCCACAAAGTTTCATGTTTTAAGTTATGATTATTGGGATTGCATTTCACTACTATGATTTATCCCATGTTATGATATTATGATCTCTTTTTTAGGTTAAGATTTCCAAAATGTTATGTTCTTATGAATATGATGTGATTGATATTACATTTTTTTACCCTTACTGAGCATTTGAGATCACCCTTTTCTATGTTTTATTTCCCCAAGTCAGGAAGAAGGTTATTAAGTAGGATATGCTAAAAAGGTACTCTAGATATGATGAAATAAGTGGGAGGAAAAGTATATGCTTTATGAACCAGTTGTTTATGTTTATTAGTTTCTAAAGACTCTATACCTATACGGTCCTTTCCTGGTTTTATTATATATTGTAATAAGTGTGATTCAATTCTGAAGTAATAACAATGTATGTAAAGTATGGGTCGTTATATGTACCATGTGTATCACCCCTTCCCCTATGCGCACCTCTTCTCTAGCCACCATCCTCTATCCCTGCATCTCCACTCTTTGGCTGGACCTCCCCCTTTCACTGACTCCCTATCCTCTGGTCGAACTACTATGGAATGACCCCCCCCCCATATGGTCAACCTAATCTGGCGCGACCCCCTATCTAGTCGACCTCCTCCAGTGAGACCCCCCCTCTCTAGCATAGCCTGCTTAGGCATGATGCTCCATGTCTGGTGTGGCTAGCTCTGGTGAAACCCACTATCAGTCTCCAACCCTCTCATCCTCCCATTTGTTTATATTTTAATTATTGGAGGTTTTTTCTTCTTTTCCAAACCATAATTGTTGGGGTATTATTTTTAAAATTTCCTCATTGTCTAGGGTGTACGGATCGGTCTTCGGGGTGTCCACCCCCCCCCCCCCTGATCCGAGAGTTCAGTTGTAGTTAACACTCAACTAGTAGGTGGTTCCATGATTTTAAATTATTAGATGAAATTTATATTCCTTATTTACTATTTAAATATATTCTATGGGTTTTTTTTTGGTACGGGAAGAGTGTTGTGAACTCTTGATCGCACTGATCCTCGAGTTACCATGGTTAGTCTGGGAATTGAGTCTTGTCTTCATTTTGGATTGATGGATGACAACGGAGGAAAGCCGATGTTACATCATGATTTAAAATGGAGTAGTAACCCATGTAGAGTCTGATTACACGGTTTAATCTCTTCCTAGTTGTCTATGATTACTTGGGGAATGTCCCACTACCATATCCCGGGGTTAAGCATGACTACTAGTCCCTCACTCCAGTAGTTTGAGGCAAGTTGAGGGTTGTTTTGGTTTTGGTTGGTGTAAATGTATTTTTGAAAATGAAAAGGGGTTTTGAAATGAAAATTGTATCATTAAAATGGATTTAAATTTGTGAAATGGGTTATAAAGGAAAAAGTTTTGTCTTGAAAGTTTAGTGCTTGTTTGGAATTGGTATGTACATGGTAAGTCTGACCCTTTTAATTCCTTATGAACGTCCACATATGTGTGGGTATGCATGGGAAGTTTATGTTGGAATGTGTGTGTGGGTGATTTAAGTGGAAATGGATGAACACTTATGAGACATTTCATAGGATTCCACGGGAGGGGTTTTGGAATCAAAGGTTTTTCTTGGTTTTTTTAAAATATATTTTAATGAGGAGATTATTTTGGAAATTGGTTTTACTTGAATAATGGGTATTGGTATTTGGAAAGTGGCCATAGAAAAAGTAATTTATGGAATTTAATCTTGATAGGGGATTTTAAAAAGGGAATTTTTGGTTATGCTTGTATGTGTTTGTCTTATTAGCTTCTTGTTTTGGATTGTGATATTCATCCTGATTATGTTTTAGATTCATGTTGAATTTGGTTTTATGTTTCTTGTTTTGTTCAGAAAATTCCATCCAAAAAGGTCCCTAAATTTTCTAATGACTCATGCTTATTTATTGATTCTTTTTTAATGTTGCTTATTTATCATGGTAATTGAAGTCCGTTAGAGGCAGTGGAGTGTCTTGAAGTGGTAGAGTGTGTTTTCGGGTTGTTGGAAACTCATGGGGTTGTTATAGTTCACATTGTTTTAGGTTTGGTTGACGTCCAAGCATTAGACTATTGTAAATTGATTTTCCCACCATCGTTGCATGTTGGGATGATGTGTGATGTTTTTAAGTACATATTTTTCCAATGGTTTATACCCGAGGAGGTAAGGAAGAAGAGGAGGGAAGAGCTCATGTATGTTCAACAAGGAAAGAGGATGATGAAGGTTTATGTTTACCACTTCTATGAGCGGGTTTATAGAGTAGAGGGGTTGGAAATATAGTGGTTTCCTATAATTTTTAAAGGTTCCCCATCTGGAAAGAAGATCATGTCGGAGGAACCTATCTCTAAGGAATATACCTTATTGGTTCAGTATTATAGCTTGTCAGACTGTTCAGTGGTGTGCTATTAGAGTGGCTTGTTCTGGCATTCAAAAACATCTTGTCACATCACTCCAATGTCTTACACTTGATGTGCCCCTTTAAGTCATCAGTAGAAGGCCAGTAGGAAGCATTTCTTAAAGAAGGAGTTGTGACTTAGGGATCTTCATACCTGACTGTGAGGAAGGAGATTCTTTATCCATCATAGCCCTAGCCTTATGTCTCGAGGTGAAGCTCATGTATAGTCAAGGTAGTCATGGGTATGTAAGGCCTTTTCCTAGATCTTTATCATTCATCTTGTAATATATAAATTTAAAGTTTGTTTATGATTTTCCCCTTCCATTGTATGTTTATTGTTTCATTTTAAGGTTATAATGGATTTATTTTTTTATCTACGTAGTTCTAACAATTAGAATGTGGATTTTGGAGTGGTTGATTTTTCTTAGAGTATATTTGGCCTTTCATGGGTCATTTTAATTTTTGGTTCTTATTGTGCTTTTTTGGAGGTTAAAGTGTTTTTGAAGATCAATGTTTAATGGTGTGTTCAGGTCTTCTATTTGGTTTGAATTTATTTTTGTGGGTTTTCCTAGGTGTTGGGAATAAAATTCTCATGGGGGTGTTGTTCTGCTCATGCTAGGGAAGTTGGATGAAGTACATCTCAAGAATTCCTAGCCTCATTGGGGGTGTTTTTGGTTAATGTGTGGAAAGGGTTGTGTTGGTTCTCTCATCCTGATGTCCCTGTTTTTTGGGTTCCCTCATAGTGGATTTCTTGTTTAATTCTTGTTGGAGTTGCTTGGGTTTTAAGATTCCTGACCTAGTTGAGTTCTTGTGGATGGATGACAACAGAGTAAATCTGGAGTTACATCATGATTTCACATGAATTAGTGACCAATGTAGAGTATGAGTACATGGTTTAAGATCCTCTTGGTCATTAATTTATACTTGGGGCATCGACCACTAACATGTCACTGGGTTAAGTATGAATACTAGTCCCTCACTCTGGTAGTTTGATGTATGTTGAGTGTTGTCTTGGTTTTGGTTGGTGTAAGTGTATTTTTTAAAATGAAAAGTGGTTTTTAAATGAAGATGTTTTATTTTAAATGAATTTAAATTGGTGAAATGGGTTTTAATGGAAAAGGTTCTGGCTTGAATGGTTGGTGCTTGTTTGGAATTGGTAAGTAAATGGTAAGTTTGACCCTTGGAATTCCTTATAAAAGTCCCAATATGTGTGCCTATGTGTAGGAAGTTCATGTTGGAACATGTGTATGGGTGATTTGAGTGGAAATGGATGAACACTTATTCAACAATTCATAGGATTCCATGGGAGGAGTTTTGGAATCATAGGTTTGGCTTGGTTTTTCTAAAATGAATTTGAATTAGAAGAAGATTTTTAAAATTGGTCTTTTTTTTAAAAACGGGTTTCCATATTTGGAAATTGGCCTTAGAATAAGACTGTTTTGGAATTTAAATTGAAAAAGGGATTTAAAAAGGAAAGTTTTGGTTATTATTTTATGTTTTTGTCTTATCATATATTTGTTTTGGATTGTTATATTCTTCCTGATTATGTTTCAGATTGATGTTGAATTTGGTTTTATGTTTCTCATGTTTTTTATAAAATGTCATCCATGAAGTCCCCAAAAGTTTCTAATGATTCACGCCTAGTTCCTGATTCTTTTTTAATGTTTCCTATTTATTATAGTAGTTGAGGTGCCTTAGAGGAATTGAAGTTTCTTTAATAGGTATAACGTTTCTTTGGGTTGTTGGGGACTCCCATGGTTTCTAAGGTTCACGTTGTTTTGGGTTTGGTTGACGTCCTAACATTGGACGATTAGAAATTGGTTTTCCCACCATTATTGCAAGTTGGGATGATGTTTGATGTATTTAAGTACATCATTGTCAAGTGGTTTATACCTAATGAGGTAAATAAGAAGGGGAGGGAAGAGCTCATCTGTGTTCAACAAGGCTAGTAAATGATGAAGGTTTATGTTGACCACTTCTGTGAGTGGGATTCTGGAGTGAAGGTGTTGTAAATTCAGTGTATCATATCATTTGTAAAGGTTCCCCATCTGGAAAGAAGTGGATTTAGGGGGAAACTGTCACTAAAGAATCTCCCATATTGATTCTGGCTTCTATTTTGTCAGATCATTCATTGGTGTGTCATTAGTATGGCTAGTTCGGGTGTTTGAAACCATCTTCCCACATCACTACAAATTCCTCCACTCAATTTGGTCCTTTGCGTCACCAGGAGAAGTCCTGTATGAAGCATTGATTGAAGAAGGATTTGTGCCTGGGGGTTTCTCATACCTGACTATGAGGAAAGAGATGTTTTACCCATCAGATCCCCAGCCTCTGGTCTCGAGGTGAAGCTCACACACAGTCCGGTTTTTCATGGGTATGTGATACCTTTTCCTGGATCTTTATCTTTCATCTTGGAATAGATACATTTAAGGTTTCCTTATTATTTTCCCTTGCCATTGTATTTTTATCATGTCATTGTAAGATTATGATGGATTTTTTCTTTTGTTATCCAAGAAGTTATAATTGTTTGAATGTGGCTTTTGGAGTGGTTCATTTTTATTAGGAAAATTTTGGCCCTTTCATGGGGTGTTTTTGTTTCTGGTTACTATAGTGCTCGTTTAGAGGTGTAAGTTTTTGAGAATATCGATGTTTGAATGTGTTTTCAGGCCTTCTGTTTGGTTTGAATTTCTTTATAGGTGTATTACCTAGGGTTCGGTAACAAATTCTCATGGGGGTGTGGTTCTGCTCATGCTAGGGAAGTTAGATGAAGTTAATTTCAGGAATTCTTAGCCTCATTGGGTGTGTTTTTCAGTTAATGTGGTTAAAGGGTTGTTTTTTCCTCTCATCTCGGTGTCTTAGTTTTCTATGTTCCCTTGTAGTGGGTTTCTCGTTTATGTCTCGGTGGCTTTGTTTGGGGTTTAAGGTTCCCGACCTAGTTGAGATCTTATGGTGGGTAGAACCCCCATATGTTCTCCCCTCAATCTTGGGCTTTAGTTTCCTCTTGAATCGGTTGGGAGTGACCTGTGGAGAGTAAGGTAATCTAGGAATTCATGGTTTTCCTCGGTTTTATCTAGGTCTATACTCAGGTTTTGGGTAACAATCAGCTTGGTGACTTTATGGGGCATAAAGTATCTGTGGTGGGGAAATTTTCACACCCTGATTTCAATAAATTAATTATTTTTAATGATGTTAATTACTTTTATTACTTATATCCTCTTTTTTTATTTTAGTCTGATCAAAGCACGGTTTCCCAACTGCGCATCTGCTTTTAGGTTACCATGTGAGGATGTGAGGCCTAGGTAGTGGCCAACCCACAGTCTATACTATGTTATTGCCCAATATTTGAAATAAATAATATTTTATGAAAAACAATAAGGTAAATTTTTAAACCAAAGTAATAATATTATTATGTAGATATTATTGTTATTGTTAGTTAAATTTTTATTAATAATATTATTATTAAATTGTTATTACGATTGTGATTATTTAGAATGAAATGAATATAACAATTATTATTATCATCTTTATCATAATTATTATTAATAATAATATATTTTTAATAGGTTTTTTAATTAAAACCAAAAACTCCCCCTTCTCCCTTTCCTACCATGTAGCACGACCCCACCTGCACCATGTGTGTCATCCATTCCCCTATGCACACCACTTCTCTAGACACCCTCCACCATCATCACCTCTCCCCTCTCTGGTTGGACCTCCCCTTGCACCACCTCTCTATCCTAAGGTAGACCTACTCTGGTGTTCCCCCTATCTAGTTGACGTGCTCCAGCATGACCCCCCCCCCTATCTGGTCAACATGCTTTGGTGCAGCCCCCCTGTGTGGTGTGACCTGCTCTAGTGTGACCCTTCCTATCTTGTGTATCCTGCTCTAATATGACCCCCTATCCGATGTCGGACCTCTCCTCCTCTGGTTTGTTTTTATTTCAATTTTTGGGGGGTTTTCTTGATCTTTTCCAAACCCAAATGTTTGGGGTATGATTCTTTATTTTTCTCATTGTCTTGGGTGTGTGGATCGATCTTCAGGGTGTCACCCCTCCTCTGAGAGTTAAACCAAATTTCATACTCAACTAGTAGGTGGTTCTATGATTTTACATTATTGTATTACATTGATATTCTTTCTTGATTATTTACATGTTTTATTTGGGTTTTTATTATGCGAAAAAAAAAATTTGAAGGGTTTTGTGATGCACATGTGATGAAAATGGATTTGTATAAGGAAATTGGTAATATTATTTATGTTCTTCTTGTAGGTTTTCCTTGAAAATGTTCTTTTATTTGTGTGGATGGTTTAAAATTTATTTTTAAAGGTATTTAATTGTGAAAATGTAATAAAAGTGGATTTTTCAATTGAAATAGTTGTTATTTCATATTGTTTTCCTCATTGTGAATCTTAAATGAGCATTTGAATTGTGAATCATGTTTTAAAAATGGTTTTTGATATGAATACAATTTTGAAATGGGATTTTCCCATGGTAAATGGATGAATCTTATATGTGTTCTTCTTGTGGTGTTTTTGAGTTCTGGAGATTTATTGTAGGGAGTTGTGGTCAGTTTTGAAGGCACACATGCATATTCCTAAGTATAGATATATATAAATATATACATCTTCTATGTGTATGTTCCCACATGGTGCAAAGAACACCTGAATTAGTTTAAGGAAGTGCGTGTGAGTGCACTGCTTCTTCAGTTATAACTATTTGTCTTGGCCATCCATTGAGGTAGGTTTTTCCCATACACTTACCTTTTAAATTTAAGAACCATCAGTTTCATGTTTTTTACACCTTATTTGATTAATATATATTTATATCGGAACCTTTGTTAGATTTTTTGGTGTGAAAACCATGTTTTAATCCTTTTGGTATAATTAGACATGTTTTGTAAAATAGTGCACACCAAGTGTTTGTTTAAATGCTCATTTGTCTTTTGCATGTGTTTTGTGAAATCTAAAGCATGATTAGGCCTTGTGAATATATTTTTGGTATGAAAAATTATGATTTGAGTTCCTTGAACTGTATTTCAAAATAGTTGTGTATTTAAAAATAATGTGTATTGGTTTTAAAAAGGGTTTCAATTTGTGTTGTTGATTATTAGACCATTTAGTATTTTGATTAAAATGGTTTTGAGATGAAATTGAAATGTGAATATTATGACAATATATTTTCTTAAATGGCTTGTATTGAAAATTTAGTATGAATGTTCAAGAGTATTTTATAAATGTTTTGATTCAGTAAATGGTGTGTTTACACCCTTTTATGAAAAGTGGATTTTCCATCATTGATGAAGTTTTATTTTGTGAAATACTTAAGCTCCCATTTGGATACTTTGTAAAAAAGTTTAAAAAATGTTTATTATAAAAACCACCGTTAGTTGTATCTCATGTCGTGTCTCAAATAATGTATGGTACTTCCTCACTATGGAGTAATTGGGATCCATTATCAAGGTTTCTCAGTCGGAACCCTTTATGTTCAATTTGTACTCAGGCATGAGATTATTTCTTGGGGATACTAGGGGTGAGACCTATTATGAATTATTACTATATATATATATATATATGTTTCAACTAAATGATCATCTGTCATCGGTTGTATCACCCATATTATATACATGAGACATGGAAACCTGGTATATTGAGAGCATTTTCTTAGAATGATTGTTGCACTGGTAGTTGACATAATGACTAGTGGCCCATAGTAGGTGGATATATTTGGGTTTATTAATATGGGATTGGGCACCTCTATCTTTCCTGAGTAAGGGTGGTTGGGTGTTTTGGAATTTTGATTTCATCGTCTATGGAATGCTACCGGAGATGGGGTCTCATGTATTAGTACATTATGGATTATTCTTGATCGTCTGGGTTTACCTAGGTCTATTACCTTTTATTTTCATGCAATAATGAATATGATACTTTTATACATTTTTTCATTTCCCTTGTTATGTGAATATTGTGGTGCTTTCTTATGTATGTTTACTTGGAAGTGATGTGTTGGTTTCTAAAAGATTTCGAAAAAAGGTTTTAAAGTGATAGTTATTTATAATATTTCTTTCCATAAAAAAATAAAAGAATCAATTCCCTTTAAAAAAGTTTAAAGACACGATAATATAATTTATTTGGTATTGGAAAATAATATGGTAAATGTTTTGTATTTGTTTGAGTAAAATGAGTATAAAAGCATACTTTGATATATTATAGTTCAAACTTCAAAATTGATGTTTCTTTTATTATAAACTAATTGAAATGGGAATAGATTATCGGGATATCCTTCTATGTTTTAATAATTTGGCCTATAGTTTTATCTTTGTTTTGATCTTCGAGTGCTGCATCTTGCATAGATTTGGTAGTAGTAGTTTGGCGTTGGTTTGAGGTCGGTGGTGACCCACAGGGTCACATATACGTATTTGTAGTTTTTGTTTTATTTCCACTACTAGTTTCTATTTTTATAGTTCAGTTTTTATATATTTATTTATCTTTTATTTATGGACCAAAATGATCCCACCTATTTAATTTGGTACCCAACACTAGTTTCCAGCTAGTGGGGATCAGGAATGCCCTTCGGGCCATGTCTTAGGCCTACTCGGGTAACCATTTTAGGGTTGACCCAGGTTGGGACACACAAAAATGGTATCATAGTAGGCCCTTTTTATTTGGAGTGTCTCGTATATGAATATTAGGACTATCGATACTCGGTAGGTTGGTTTGGGAAGAGCATTGCGAACTCTTTCCTGAACTGATCTGTGAGTTACCATGGGTAGTCTGGGAATTGAGTATTGTCTTAATTTTAGATTGATGGATGAAAAAGGAGGCTATTCATCGTTACTTCATGATTTCAAATAGAGTAGTGACTCATGTGGATTCAGAGTACATAGTTTAAGCTCCTCCCAGTCGTTGATGCTTACTTGTGGAATGGCCCACTACCTTGTCACCAGGTTAACCATGAATACTATTTCCTTACTCTGGTAGTTTGATGCAAGTTTATTGTTGTCTTGGTTTTGGTTGGTGTATGTGTAATTTTGAAAATTGAAAGGGGTTTTAAGATGAAAATGTTTTCTTTAAAATGGATTTAAATTGGTGAAATGGGTTTTAAAGTAAAAAAGTTATGGCTTGAAAGGTTGGTTCGGGTTCGGAATTGGTAAGTAAATGGTAATACTGACCCTTTTCATTCCTTAGGGACGTCCACAAATGTGTGGTTATGTACAAGAAGTTCACATTGGCATGTGTGTATGGGTGATTTGAGTGGAAATGGATCAACACTTATGTGACAGTTCAAAGGATTCTAGGGGAGGGGTTTTGGAATTAAAGGTTTGAATTGGTTTTTCAAAAATGTATTTGAATGAGAAAAGGATTTTGGAAATTGTTTTTTCTATAAAAGTTGGTTTCAATATTTTGAAAGTGGCCTTATAAGAAGGTATTTTTGTAATTTAACTTTGAAAGGGGAATTTAAAAAGTGATTTTTTTTATTCTTGTATGTGGTTGGATTATTAGCCTATTGTTTTGGATTGTGATATTCTTCCCGATTATGTTTCATATTGATGTTGAGTTTGGTTTTATGTTTCTCATGTTGTTCAAAAAAGTCCATACAGAAAGGTCCCCAAATTTTCAATCAGTCATGCCCAGTTCTTGCTTCTTTTTTAAAGTTTTTTATTTATCATAGTAATTGAGGTTTGTTAGAGACAGTGGAGTGTCCTAAAAAGCTAGAACATATCTTTAGGTTTTTGGGGACTCCCAGGGTTTCTGAGGTTCATGATATTTTTTGTTTGGTTGAGGGTCTAACATTAGAGCAGTGGAAATCAGTTGTCCCAACATCATTGAATGTTCGGATGATGTGTGAAGTGCTTAAGTAAATCTTTGTACCATGTCTTATACCTAAGATGGTAAATATTAAGAGGAGGGAAGATCTCCTGTGTGTTCAAAAAGACCAGCGGATGATGAAGGTCTATCTTAAATACTTCTTTGAGTGGGTTTCTGGAGTGCAGGGGTTAGAAATTCAATGTTTCCTATCATTCGTAAAGGTTCGCCATATAGAAAGAAGTGCATGACAAATGAACCTATCTCTAAGGAATCTCCCTTGTTGGTTTTGGCTTCTAGTTCATCAGACCATTCAGTGGTGTGCCATCAGTATGGCCAGTTTGGGCATTCGATACCATCTTGTTGCATCACTCCAAAGTCCTACACTCGATGTGGTCGTTCGGTTCACTGGGAGAAGTCTTGTAGGAATCATTGCTTGAAGAAAGAGTTGTGGATGAGGGATTCTTATACCTGACTGTGAGGTAGGAGATGCTTCAACCATCAGAGTTTCAGCCTCAGGACTCCAGGTGAAGCTCATGCATAGTCAGGGTTGTCATGGGTATGTGAGACCTTTTCCTGGTTCTTTATCTTTCATATTGGAATAGAGACATTTAAGGTTTCATTATTCTTGTCCCCTTCCATTTTAAGTTAATCATGTCGTTGTAAGGTTATGATAGATTTTGTCTTTTTTTATCCAATATTTTTAATCTGTTTGAATGTGGATTTTTGAGTTGTTCATTTTTCTTAGGGGATTTTTGGCCCTTTCATGGGTCATTATTATTTTAGGTTCCCATTGTGCTCATTTGGAGGTGTAAGTGTTTAGAAAAATCAATGTTTGAATTTGTGTATATCTCTTCTATTTGGTTTAAATTTCTTTATGTGTGTTTTCCCTGGTGTTGGGAATCAAATTCATATGGGGTGTGGGTATTCTCATGCTAGGGAATTTGGATGAATTATATGTCAGGAATTCCCAAACTTGTTAGGGGCGTTCTTCGATTAATGTGGAGAAGGGGTTATGTTGGTTCTCTCATCCCAGTGTCCCAGTTTGTTGGGTTCCCTCATAGTTGGTTTCTTGTTTAAGTCTTGATGTTTTTGTTTGGGTTTCAAGGCTCCCGACATAGTTGAGCTCTTGTGGTGGGTAGAACCCCCCCATGTTCTCCCCTTAATCTTGGTCTTTAGTTTCCTCTTAAATCACTCAGGTGTGACCTATGGAGAGTAAGTTCATCCTGATATTCATGGTTTTACTTAGTTTTGTTTGGGCATGTACTCGATTTTTGGTTAACTATCAGCTTAGTGACTTTATGGGGAGAAGAAAGTTTCTATGGTGGGGATAATTGTCACACCCCGATCTAAAGCAATTAATGATTTTTAATGATTTTAATTACTTTTATTATTTATATCTTCTCTTTTTTATTTCACGTTGATCGGATCATGTTTTCTCAACTACGCGCCTGCTTGCAGGTAACCATGTGAGGATGTTAGTCCTAGGTAGTGGCCAGCATACAGTCTAAACCGTGTAGTTTCCCAATATTTGAAACAAATAAAATTTTATGAAAAAAATTAAGGTAATCGTTTAAACTATAATAATAATATTATTATTTAGATATTATTATTATTATTATTCTTAAAATTGTTATTAATATTATTATTATAAATAATTTATTAATATTATGATTATTTAGAATGAAATGTATATAACTATCATCATCATCATCATCATCATAATTATTATTAATTTATTTTTAATAGGTTTTATTAATTAAACTATAACACTCCCCTTCTTCCTTCCATATCATGTAGCGTGACCCCCCCCCCCCCTCCCCCCATCCCTTGCACCATGTGTGTCGCCCCTTCCCTTGTGCACACCTCTTCTCTGGACACCCTCCTCCATCGCCACATATCCCATCTCTGTCCAGAACTCCCCCTTGCACCGCCTCCCTCTGCTATGGTAGACCTGATCCGACATCCCCCCCCCCCCCTCGTCTGGTCAACCTAATTTGATGTGGCCCCATGTGCAGCGCGACCTGCTCCAATGAGACCCTCCCTATCTAGTACAACTTGCTCCAACAAAACCCCCTATCTGGTGTCATCCATCTCCTACTCTAGTTTGTTATTATTTAAATTTGGGGGGGTCATCTTTTACAAACCCTAATGGTTGTGTTATGATTTTTTCATTTTTCTCATTTTCTAGGGTGTGAAGATAGGTCTTCAGGGTGCCCCCCCCCCCTCTAAGAGTTTCACCACAATTCGAACTCTACCTGTAGGGGGTTCCATGCTGTTACATTATTGGATGACATTGATATGCTTTCTTGATTATTTAAATGTGTTATATGGGTTTTTTGTGGTACAAAAAATGTTTTGGAATGGTTTTGTGATGCACATGTTAAGAAAATGAATATAATAAAGAAATTGGTTATATTCTTTATGTTTTTCTTGTGGGATTTCCTTGAAAATGTTCTTTTCTTTGTGTGGAATGTGGGGAATTTATTTTCAAATGTATTTAATGGTACATATGTGATAAAATTTTATTTTTCAATTGAAATTGATGTTATTTCTTATTGGTTTCCTTGTTGTGAATATTTAATTAGAATTTTAATTATAAAGCATGTTTTAAAAATGGTTTTTGATATGAATAAAATTTTAAAAGAGAATTTTACCATAGAAAATGGTTGGATCTTATATGTGTTCTTCTTATGGTATTTTTGAAAACTGAGGATTTATTCTAAGGAGTTGCGGTCAGTTTCAAAGGCACGCACACATATTCCCAGGTATGTATATATATAAATATATACATATTATGTGTGTGTGTTCCTGCGTGGTCTAAGGAACACATGAATCAGTTTAAGTATATATATATATATATGGAAGTGTGTTCATGTGATCATGCTGCTACTTGAGTTAGAAATCTTTGGCTTGGCCATCCTTTGAGGGATGTTTTTTCCATACACTTACCATTTAAATTTAAGATACATCAGTTTCATGTTTTTATCAACTTCTTTGATTAATAGATATTGATATCTAAACCATTGTTATATTTTTTGGTGTGAAAACAATGTTTTAAGCTTTTATTGATAATTATACTTTTTTGTTAAATAGTTCACACCAAGTGTTTTTTTTAAATGCCCGTTTGTCTTTTTCATGTGTTTTGTGACATATAAGGCATTATTAGGCCTCATGAATATATTTTTGGTATAAAAAATGATGATTTGAGTTCCATGAAATGTATTTAAATATTTAATTATATTTAAAAAGAATGTGTATTGGTTTTAAAATTTCTTCGGCTTGTGTTTTTTATTAGTGGACCACTTGTTATTTTGATTAAAATGGTTTTGTGTTGAAATTCAAATGTGAGTACTATGAAGGAATTTCTTCATAATTGGTTTGTCTTAAAAATATAGTGTGAATTTTCAATAGGACTTTATAAATGTTTTAATGAGGAAAATGGTGTGTTTACGCCCTTTTATGAAAAGTGGGTTTTGTATCATCGATAAAGGATGATTTTGTGAAATGTTTAAGGGCCCGTTTGGACACTTTGTAAAAATGATGAAAAATATTTATTATAAAAACCACCATTGGATGTTTGTATGGTCCTGAAAATTCAGCAAATGGAATTCAAATACTCCTAAATGTTTGTCAAATAATATGTATTCATGTCTCATTGAAAAATTGAGGAAAAGTGAAGAAATAAAATTTTGCAAAGGGATTTGGTCTGACTGCATACTGATTACCGAGAAAGGTTCGCCAAAGGAATAATATGTGAACCATCGGTACGCAGATGTCCTATGGTGCACTAGCCCATGAGGTGTTGGATAGCAAACTAAACTATTCACGGTGAATTTCCACTCGCGAACCGAAGCAACCACGGACCGTTTTCACTAATGAGAACCTGAAGGAAGTGCGCCCACATACAATCCCCAGGAAGGATGTGGTCCATGAATAACAATGCATGGGGGTCTTCTCATCTCTCATAAATTCTAGTGGAACCATTTCCTTATCCCTATTTTAGATATGAAAAACATTTTGTTTCACTTGAGAGAAGGATGATACCATATGATTTTCTTAGTAAATATCCTTTATTCATGAAACACTCACTCTGTATGGGATAACAATTTGTAGCAAAAAAAAAGAGTGCATAAAGCAGGGTTTTAAATGTTTTCCATAAAAAATCATACATGTGATACAATCTCAGAAACTCATTCTAGGGGTTGTTTGAAATAGATTTATTCAAAAGGATGTAACATGTACACAACTCAGAAAACCTATAAAAAAGATCAAATGAAAGACATATAAAATCCCCCCTTTTCTTATATTTTCATCAACCAACAATACCCATTTTAAAATATATTTGATTTAAAAATAAACAAGGGTAGTAAGTTTTATTGTAAAACATCTTTCCATGGATTTTTATAGTTGTCCATAATTTTCAAGATTCACTACATGATTGATACATTTCATTTTTTATCCCCATAAATATATACAATCAACTCTTCCTATTCATGGTAGTTAGGGTACTCCATTATGAAAAACTTATTTTTTTATAAAATGTGTAAAACACTCAAATTACTTATTCAATTTTATAAATTTTAACACAAATAAATTTTTTTTAAGGAATAATGCGGTCTCTCTTAATTTCTTATTAATTTTCAGGAAGGTTAATATTTTTCACACATAAAAGGTCTCTTCTTTGTGTCAAAAGCATCACATATTTTCTTTTAAAAATAATTAATAGATTTATTATGTATATTATTTAAATTATTTTCCCTCATATATGAGGAAATATTTTTCACCTTATAGATCAAAGAAACTCCATTGCCTTGTCCCTATATTATCATTTTCATAAAATATTCATGGGATAGTAGAAATTCCATGCAATATTTCTTTCCATACCCAGCCTTCTCACACTTCTCACATAAATTTTATTTTATTTTAAAGTCACCACCAATATATAACTTCTCACTTGTCTTGGTCTTAATATCTAATATCACTTTATTTCATTAATACTAGAACTTATTTTTACATTCTTAATTTTGTTTATCTAAGTGTAATTTTTCTAGATAAACTCTCAAGCACCATTTCTTGTCATGCTCATTCTAGTTGAATTTCTCACATGGTTTCCTAGTAGATTTATCTTTTATTAACTTATGATATTATTTATCTTTCACACAATATAAAATTTTTCAAGGTATGTTATCCACGAAATTCTCAGCTTTGTGACCCTCCTATCCACATCTTACAAATATTTGGATCAGCTGTGTGTGGATAGATTTGGTGAAAATCATATCACAATAATTTTCTACTAAAACAAAATTCCTCATTTTATCATTATTTATCCCCCTTAGTTAAATATTATTCCCTATAAATGACATATTATTCTATCAATATTATTCTTTGTGTCCATACCTTCCAAAAAACTAGTAAAATCTTTTATATTGTGACTATCCAATTTGACACCAAATCTATCATGAAAATAATTGGGGCAATATTTTTTTGATATGAGACTACTTTTTACTAGTAAGAAGTATTATCCTTGAGATATTACTATCTATATTTGATATATAAGAGATAATCTCATTTATATTCTTAGTTTAAACAAGTCCTACCTTAATTTTTTCACTAGAACAATTATAAATAACATATTTATTTTGAGACAAATTCGGTGTCGGTTTTACCTCCCTATTGGAACCCTTCATCTCACAAAATTGGGAAAATTATCCTTTTACATTAGCATAATTTTATAAGTATTATATGATATTCTTTTATTAATCTTGATCTTTCATAAAAATGGATTATGTGTTAGCCTACTCTTCCACCTTTCCCATTATTTTCTCTTTAATATATATCACAATATTCTCTTTCTTATCAACATTTAATTGTTTGTTTTGATCTCATAAATATATCTAATTTACTTCTTGATAAAATATTCTTTCTCATCATACCTTTTATTTTTCTCTTCCAATATATTTATTTTTTTCTTTCTTGAGTTTTGTAATATTTTTAAGACAATTTTCCAAATCATCTTTCAACTGCCATTCTGGATCTGTTATTTCTTTCTCATCATCACTACTAGAGGTGTCAAAAACTTTCTCAACATGATCAATGAAAATTTACTTCAACATATGATTAGATAATTGATTATGATTAGTCTTATCCCTTTTTCTCATCAAGTTCCTCTTATTTCTCATGAGATCCTTATTAGTCTTCTACTATTTTTGTTTTTGGGTCTTATTATCTCCCTCATCCTTCCCGGTATCATAATCCTTATTCTTGGGACAATTATAGGAAAATTGTCAAATTTAATTATAATTTTAGTTCCATTTTTAATAGTTTTCACTTCGCTTTCCACTTTACTTTTCTAAATTTCTTTGAAAAAGGAGAAAAAATCTTGTTGAAGTCTACTCTTCTTTAGAATCACCTGATTCTAAAAGTTCCACTTCTTTGACTTTTCTTTTTTCTCATGGACTCAAAAGTTATCCCATATTTTACATTCTTTTGAAAAGTTGGACCATTTATCATATCAAAATCAATGAGTATATTATGTAACTCATCCACTTTAAATTCTTATCTATCTTCTAGGGATGATACTTTTGGTAAAAACCAATCTAGAAAATTTATCATCAAATTTTTAACAATGGTAGAATCATCTAACTTCTCACTAGACCCCTAGATGTTACTCACAATATCATTAAAAATTGTAAATAATTACTCATGTACCTCATGATCAAACATGTTTTTTTTATTCAAATATGACCCTCTAGACTTGTAACTTGGATTCCTTGACTTTGATATTTATTTTATAGATGTTGTTCAATTTTTTTAAAATCTCTTCAGAAGTTTGAAGACCCACAACCATTGTATATACCTTTTTTGGAAGATACATCAAGCTAAAATTTTATACAATTCCATAAACATTAAAATCTCTATTATTAGTAAATAAATATATTCTTATTTGAAAATCAATAGTCACAACATGTATTACCTCTAGGTTGAGTAATAAAAGGTTGGACACCATCTTATTCCTATAGTTGTGATACTTCCTACCACCAAAAGTATATACACCTCAATTTTTCATTGAATTTTGATTCTCCATACTCAATAACATCTTGGGTCTTTGTGAGTTAATGTATATTTTCTTTGATACCACTTATAATTCCTTGGACTAAATTTACCATTGAGGGATGGGGTGAATTGGATGTCTTATTTTATTAATTATTCTTTTGAACTCAAATTATTGTACTTGTTAAGGTATTAATCTATTCAATATATCATCACAACATCATCTCATGTGTAGTGGTAATAAAATAAATTACAAAACTTAGTATTCACAATGTTCAATGTAAAATACAATACCTTTTTTTTATTGGTTAGTTTCACCAATAATAGATTATCCACTATATGAACATATGGTTACACTATGGATCATCACAGTACAATAAACAAAGAGTCTCACTATTTTCTGGCTCTAAAGTCACACAAGATATATTTTCAGCTTCACATTTCCCTACTACACATGTATGATCCAAAATAATAAAGATCTTTATTAACTCTGGGTTTATTTTACGAAACACTGAAATTTATCTTTTTTTATGAAAAAACTAGACCAGTTGGTCCAGTTTTGCACAACATAAATTCTATACAACCAAGTATTCTTTATAACATGGTTGTCTATATTTCTCATCTTTCTAGATATTCATATAATCTGGTTATCTACATCACTTTGAATAAATAGGAATAAAATATCTCCATCCTCTTCAATAGATCACGGATTTGAACTCTTTCTTATCTCTTCAACACAATGATGTACTAGGCTCTAAATTCTTTAGAATTCTCACACTCAGTACTTGTAACTTTTGAAAATATTCACAACTTTTCATTTTGGTTATTTGTACATATATATTAAAAAAATAATATCATAAATAATAGTTTCCACAAATAAAATTTTGGTAACTCCATTAGGCTCAAGTAGAATCAGCAACAATATCTCATTTAAATTAGTCAAAGGATTTTTTATTTTTATTTAATTAGAACTCATTTGAATTCTCAATCAATCATTAATTTTAAATCTCTTAAAGACTTAGGTGTTTCTTTCCTCTTATTTTTCCATAAAATATTTTGTATTAAACTCCTTTGAAATCCACATCATCATGTGCATTAACTCATGAACTATGACGCGACATCTGCAGTATACAACGTGGTACTCAAAAACACCATCTTCTACTTCAACCAATTATTCTTTGATCTTGGATTGAATAATGATCTACTTGGATTGATCATGATGTTTGTTTCCCTAAACATATTTTCAGAAAAATCATCAGATGTATTATCTTTTTATTTAGATTTCAGAATTATGAAATTATTCATTTTCTAATTTTATGTGACTTTATAACTCATACAAAATGACAATTATATTATGAGTTTTTTTAAAGAGATATGTGTGATAACATATAGAACATTCAACATTTACTTTAAATAATCCATGAAATATTATTATAACCTCGCCATTAAATTTGAGAGAATGAATAGGAATAACTATATTATGAAATATATGTGAACTTCATATTCAATACAAATTTAGTCTCTAGAAATAAACAATCAATTTTTAGTAAATTCATATTTTTCTTCAAAAATATGTTTTATTCAAAAACATTTTTTGTTGCTTTCCATGAGAAAAATATATAATTATTTTTTAAAAAAAAATCAAACACTTATTAAATAAAATCAAATTCATTTTTGAAATTAGAATAGAAAATTTATATTATGGTGATTTTTTGTATTTTTCTGAAAAGATTTATTTCCTAATGAATAATGAAAAATACTACTTTCTATTGAAAAATGCATTTCTACTTCAACCATTTGAAAAGTTATATTTATTTTAAAATTATTTAAAATTAAGAGTATTTATATTATGAATACTCCAATTAAGTACATTGGAATCAATTATATGATTTATTTTTTTATAAAAAAAATATTTTTACACTTAAAAGGGTATTGTTCTAAAAAACTATGTTTCGTTAATTATTTCTATTTCAATTTTAAATTAATTTTTTCACTTATGTAGATTGTATTTTTAAAAATGGATTCAATATTTGGATTCATAAGTTAAGAATTTAGGAAGAATTACCCTTTTATTTTTGGTCAATATAAATACTAAATTTAATAATTTTTTTCACCATGATATAGAGTAAATCGGGTAATTAATGTTAAAAATAAAATGATAAGGACTAAAAAATGACCATACCACTTGACATAATGTTATTGGATGATTCATTTTCTTCTATAATCATAAAATTTCTAGTTATAGAAATTTTATGTCCATTAGGTTGATATTATGACATTTATTGTATTTTATTTCAAGAAAAGTCAAGCACGTGACATTATTATTTTGAATAAATTTAATATATTTAATATGGGGTTATCGGGAGGATGTTTTTTAATATAAATAATATTTTTAAAGAAAAAATATTTATCCACGTCATTGTAATTTATTTTTTTATTTTCAGTGAATAAATAATTATCTTAAATGTTGACACAACGCTGACGCAGTAATTATTCAATTGATAAAAAATCAAACAAATGACATTAAAAACATTGAAAGTATTATAATTTGAGATAATTAATGTGATATATTAATTTTATAGATGAAAATTAAATTTTAGGTCTAAAATTTATTCCCCATTCATTTATAGTAAATTTTTAAGCATTTGGATCTAGAATAGTTTTATTATATTTTTATCTTTTGAGAAATTCTAAAAGTACCCCTCACTTCAATTATAAAAGGGAGCCTCCTTCCTCACCTATTTACATAACTTGGATTAATATATATTAACCAAAACCTACCAATTCCTCTTCTAAACATCCTTATACAAGTTCTATATTTTATTTTCCTTCCAAAAGATCAACCCTAGATCCTTTAAGAAGAGATCTAAAGGATGTCCGCCGAAGAAGAGATATTGTCTTTACCAACTCTTTCATGTTTATTTCTCACTCTACATATTATCCAGGTGTTGTTTACATATTAAATTAAAAACTAAAGTATAATATATAAACTGAGATTTTATTATGACTATGATACAACCCTATTCTACCTTTTATCAATCCTATAAAAAATGAAATCACTGCACGTGTGTGCGTACAACTTACCATCTCCATGCACCAGTGTAATTTTTTTAATCCCCAATTTACTTGGATGGTAAAATTGATGAAAAAAATGGACATATATGATAATTATTACAATATATTTATTCTATAAAATTAATATATCATCCACATCCTTACCCTATAAATCAATTGGAAATGATATCATTGCTCGTGCGTATGTACGACTTACCTTCTCTACAAAGCGATGCTACTCATTTTCTATGTCCACCATACCAGAATGATTCTAAAAATTTATCTAATTAATATATATGATATATATTACTTTAATATAATTATATATATGTTGTAACTATATCATAATCATAATAACTATAACATACATAAAAAAACTTGCATGGGAAAATGAAGCAGTTAATACCCCAAACAAGGGTACTTATGAAATATTATTAACAAATGAGTAATAAAATGATATAAGAGGATAATATATGATATTATAATATGAATATTATTATATTAAAAATTTATAACAAGTTTAAAACCATTATATATTAGTTTGAATCATGTTAAACTAAAGGTAAGCATGCGGTAAGTGATTTTATCTCAACTTTTACTCCATTGAGAAATATTTCATATTATGCACCTGTTAATTTTTATGTGGTGTATATACTATACTCTGAGTAAATTAACATGAATATAAATTTATTCATGATGATTAAAGTTTATTTCAAGTTTAATATCTTAAATATTGTCCATATTTTCTTCTAAATTTTCCTATCTTTAGCACATAAATCACGTAAAGAAATGTTTTAAAAAACTGATATTATTTCAATTTTGATTGGATATATTTTTATAAAATAACCATATTTTCTATAAAATGTTTTTAAAAATGTTTTAAACTTATTTAATTATTTTTCAAAATAAAATTTTACTCAGGTTTTATCTTTTTACAAAACAGTTTGGAAGGTATTTATTTATCATTTTCCAAATGAGGCATTTTGTGACTTTTTTGAAAAAAGTGTAGAAAGAATATTTTTTAAAATTATAATAAATGAGTAAATTTTCCAACATCATAACTGATATTTTATTTTAATCTTCCTTTACATGTTTACAAGTTTAATTTTAATGAATATTTTATATTTGTAATGTTTTTTTAATAATTTATTTCAAAAAAATGAAAAATTAATTATCCTCAATAAATTTTTAATGATATTTTAATAGACTTTATATTAATAAATGATAATAAGCCTTTATTTTACTTATTCACCCCTAGGTCTATGTGGTAATGATACCATCTTAGAAAAATTCACTTACTTTTGATCATTGGATATTACATTTCTCTTAAATATCCACATGCTTTGTATCATGGATATAATTATTTCCTAAACCATATACCATTTGAAATATGGTGTTTTACTATGAAAAATATTTGATTAACTGGGAAAATATTGATAAATCAATATCATTTATTCAATACTGATAGTTTTTCATAGGGAATATTGTTTATAAATGGAATTGATCATTCAATATATGAGGAATGCATTAGACATACAGTTATGGGTGGGGGTTGGTTATACATAGCCCCTCGATACATCAACAGATTCCATGAGAAATCAGTTATTGGAATTAAATGGGTATTTACCCACAGTTTTGAACTATATTGTGAAAGGACTTGACAATAGATATTTCATGATGTCTTATATTATAATATCTAATATTAATCATTTCATTCATTGAGAATTCAGTTATTATTATTATCCAAGATGTTTCCATATTAATATTATCTTTGTATGAATTTAATTCCCAGGTTATTATTAAAATGACATGATTTGTCAGTTATTTACCTTTATATATTGATTATTCCTTATTTACTCTTAATAGTTTCCACTATATAAAAACCTTACTGAGCGTTTTGAGGTCACCCTTATTTTGTTTCCTTTCCCGGGGATATAAAGATTAAATATTTGAATGATTTCAATGATGAAACTTACTTTTCTTTTATTATTTACTATGTTTAATTACCATTTTAATAAGTGATCCATGTATGTATCTAGTTCTTCAATGATACTAAACTGATCGATTATTGGAGATGTGATCCATGCATCTTATACCAAAGTAATTAAATAACTATTTATTCAGGACTTATAGATTTGGGGTTATTACAGAGACCAATTCATATGATGAAACAAATACATATGTCCTATCAAATTCATATTCCCTCGCCTATTAAAGTTTTATTATATCTCCTATATAGTCTTATGCTCAAATTTATGTGACACGATGTCATATGTAAACACCTCTCAAAGTCTTACGATACTGGTAATAAAGTATTGGATATTTAAAGTCACACACTATCTTCTATAATAAGTCAAACATTCACCACTACAGTTATATATTGGAGAAAAATAAAGTCATATGTCCATAACTAAAAATAAATTAGTGCACTAGGAAAGTCATACATGCTCTAGACTTATCCATTTTCCCACTTTAGCTCAAATTCATATGATATTTCTTCTCAAAGTCCTATGGGATTCCAACTTGAATTCTACAATTCCATACTCCACTTAAGCAAAACCAAAACCTCCTAAAATAATCTCCAAATATTCTAAACAAATAAAAAATCATCTTCAATGATATTATAATCTTCATAAATCAATCTTTTAATGCATGATTATAGTATCTTCAATAAAAAACACTATTCAAATGATTTCTCACATTTTTACGCTAGCTTTTCATCGCCCTTTAATCCAACCACTATAATATTCCATTGAAACATGTTATGGAAAGTGTCAATTTATCCATCAATACTTATCACTAAAGGGAATCAAAACACAAACAATCATCACATCTAAATGTTGTTTTGTCTTGAACTTATTCATGTAAGAATTTTAAGCTCCGACCTCAATACATTTACCATTTAACATGGAAACACCCGAATCACATATCCAAAACTCATCCAATACATAATTACATCACCTTGAACCATCAAGTCATCTCATATTTTTGAAAAATAATATAGTTCAATCTAATGGGAACTTAAAAAGTGAATCAAATCAAAATAAATCATTCCACAATATAGTATCATATATTGTGATGGGCCAATTTCCAAAATATCTTGCATATTTGGTTTAAATTTAAAAAGTATAAGGTATAGAAATAAATTTGGGATATTTTATTGAATGATTTAGAAATATTTTAGCACAATTTATTATATGGGGAATATAGAATGAACATGAAGTATTAGAGGAATATATTTGATCCCAACCATTGATGTAAGGGTTGGAAGCTTGAATAATTCATAAAAAATATCATTTTAATTCTAAAAAAGTAAAGTAATGTTGCATATTAAGTTTTTATATAGGAAATGAGATCCTAGAAGGGTAGATGAGTTCCAATAATAATATTGTTCCATTGAAAAAGGAAGGCATGAAGGAAATAGATCACCATTACTACTCCCAACTGTTGAAGAAGAAAAATAAGTGAAACAAGAATAATTCCATTTTTTAATTGTTCTTATAGAAGAAGTGATTCTTTTTTTATTTTATTGTAATTAAAATATTAAACTCTCACATTGAGGAGTTGATTTCATTTTTATTTGAAGAGGAAGAGAGCAATGAAGAGGATCCTAATAGAGAATCTATTCATGAGTTGTAGATTTAAGGAGTTTCAATGCCTTATATTGATATGGAAGATACCTTCAATTATATAACATGTTGAAGTGACCCTCACATCTATAAATTGACTTTCCCATCCCTAGATAAATACATGAAAGATAATAAGTGAGAGTGGACCATGTATTGACAATGAGTCTTTCCTACACTATGTAAGGGTAGTGTGCCTTGGCACAAAGTGACCATGAATTAAAATCCTATATCCACCAAATAATTCATGATAGTGGATTATAGTACATTGACAGGTTTTCGTGTGTATTATACTTGGATTATCCCTTAGTGGTGAACCAAGAAAATTCCATGTGTTCTTGTGCATTACTTTCCTGAATATGTGTTTGATATACAATTTGATTAATGATTAGACAAAGTGATATTAAACACGTTTCTTTAAACCATATAACAAAATCTATATGGGAAAGGGATATAAAACAATAAATTTTATAATATTTTTCACACCCTAATTAACCTCCCCATCTTTAGGGTTTTTAATTTTAGTATGGTCCCAACAATGATGATCATGATGATTTTGATATATTTCATATAATAATTATTAGTTTTAATGTGTTTTTATTTTTATATTATTATGGTCTGATAGGAAAGTTTAGTAAGGTATTGTTAAAAAATGTGTTTATATTAATATTCTATCAATAATAATAATAATGGTATTATTATTATTACTATTACTATTATTATTATTATAATAATTACTATTACTATTATTATTATTATTATGTATTTAAATATGTAATAAACCAACCTGGATAACCTAGTAAAATTATACTCGAATTAATCCTGACATGGCCCGAAGGGAATTCCCGATCCCCATAGCCTAACGACTAGCACATGGCCATCAAAAAAATCAAGAGGGAATTATTTCATCATAATAAAAAAACTCAACAGGACAAAGTAGTGGATAAGAATCAGTAAAAAATTGGTCTTTCACACTTATCAAGATAAAAGTGCCACAATTAGACACGTATAAGTCCCAAAAATGGCACATCAACACAAGTCTTCACATAAACTATCAAATACATCATCACAAGATATCATTGTAACAAGTGAACCACATACTCCATCATTCACCTCCAACTCCCAATGTCCTTTCAATAAAGAACACCCACCACCTTTGAGGGGTTCTTTTCATTTTCATGGACTTGGAATAAGAAAGTAAACAAATGTCCAAAGGAAGAAAGTATCATGTAAGCAACAATAGATAGTAATATACCACCAAATATTCCATAAGTATTCCATATAAAAACATGATTAATTTTCAATAAAACATGGCATGGTAATCTTATCACAATTCATAAAAAAAGATGTTTTTCAAATCATTTCAATGGAAATTCTAAAACATGTAAAAATGTGTATTTCCATCAAAACAATCATGAATAAGCATTTCTATCAAAAGATGCATGAATAAGAATTTTATAATCATGGGCATGTATAAATCATTTTCCATCATAGCGCCATGGTTAAGAGTCCTAAGGTTAATTTAGTACAAGTATTATCACACATCTTAGTGAAATATGGCTCCATGTGCACACACATCCATAGATATTAAGTCTATGGAGAATAGGATAACACCCTGAATAACGAACTCCCCACCCTCATTGTAGTTTAGTGAGGGTTATCATCATCAATATGTTTGCAAGTAGAGATAATACATGCCTAGTGTGTGTTATTCCCATTTAGCTACCTAGGATCCCATGTTCTTCAAGTAAATCACACATATAAGGGGTTTTATTTCATTTCAATCAATATAAGATCATTTTAATCAATTATTTAAAATTCTACCTATGTTAATGTTTTCAAAGATTCCCTTTCAATTTGAAAACCAACATCAAAGGGTTTTTATAAAAACACATTCCTTTCAAAACAATTCATTTCATCTCAAACCATAAATCATTTCATGCTATCTTTTCTCAAGAAATTATCATCAAATTATTTCATCAAATCATTCATTCGGTTCAAATTCATTTTCTAGAAATAATCAATTTATTTCAAAATATATAATAAAAGGGTTTTGAACACACCCATTCCATTTTGAAAACATCAATCAATAATTTAAATTCATGCTTCAAAACCCATTTATAAATTCATTTCAAATCAAAAAAAATAAATAATGGTTTCAATTGATAGGAATTGTATTGTAGAACCACTTACTTCAATCAACGTATCATCAAACACCAAACACGGGATCCACAATAAAGATTCTTAAGGCTAGAAACAACCAAGGAAGAATCCCAAAACTACAAATCACCAAATATAGATCTGGATCCATCGATGACATAATGATCCACCAATATCAAAGAAGGAGAGAGATGATTAAAGTATAATTCATAATACAAATGAGATTACACTTACTTGAAAAGATCAAACACTTCCAATGACACTTCAATCCCTAATGAATCATGTTAATAAGTGACATATCTGCTTTTTGAGAGTATCCATAGTCTTTTGGGTCGCATAATATTTAAAAGAGAAGTGTCTAGAAATAAAACAGATATTAAAAGGATGAAAATTATGATACTACACTAGGTTTCCAAACCAAAATCAATTTCATTGTCTAGACGTCGGATCTCACTAGCAAGCCGTTGGCACCAAGTAGAATTCATATAGGCATGAGAACCCCCATCAAGATGCTAGTGGAATTACTATAAGAATCGTATACTATTAACCTTCCACAAACTAGCCGGTGGACCTCACAGGATAGTCGGTGGACATCCTATATCCTTAATGGCTATATGCCCAAGTCCACCCTTATGCCATCCTCCCAGAACACATATTAACCTCTCTAACAAGAAACATGACTCACTCCCAACCCATTGAAGAGATAAAACAAGTAATAAACAACTAAGAATCAACAATAAAACCAGAGATAAACATGAAAAAATAAATAAAGGAAAAACTAAAACAAGTGTCATACATAAAAGAAAGTGTCGGGATGTTTCAAAATGTGTGTATTAATGATTAAAATACGCATTTTCACTCCAGTTTCCAAATTTGACGAATGCAAAGTCAATCTTGCTCATTTTCCACATAGATCACACTGGTGATTTTTTAGGTCAATAGAGATCATTTTAGAAATGAATTTTTTTGTATTTTAAAATATTATACATCGAGATCCTTAGTGAAAAATATCTTGGAAATTTTAAAATCACTGAATTGACTTGTTTTACAAGGGGCCTTCTATGTTTTGATTTTTGGTGTTATACTATACATATCTTGATATTTGGAGAGTGATTATTGTGGTGATCTCAGGAACAAAATACTATAATGAGTTGTATTAACCTGAGGCATGGATTACTAGAATTGAATAGGTATTTTCATAGTATCTTATGAGGCATTGAAAATAAAAAAGTTTACTATTTGATGTTTGACCTAGTTTACCCCAGGGTGGATTTGGTTGTGAATACATTACTATATATTATGATTTTATTGTTTTGATTTCTAACCATACTCAATATTGACTTGGTTGATTATCCTAAAAGAGATATGTGGATATACCTACCCCTTATTTTATATACTTATTGTAGGGTTGTTTGTTCTAGAATTTTTCATACGACATTTCTTGGTGGCTAAAGTGAATAGAAGGCGGTCTATGTTCAAGGATTGTTTTATGCACTAATGGGGTATATAAGTTTGAGTTTTATGGTATTATTGGGATTTAATGAGGGATAATTTTTTTTTGACTATACTCATTTTTCATTTTAGTTACATTGTATTGTACTTGTTTTTCATTTTAGCTATGTTGTATATTATTTATGATATCAGTCAGTCGCGTATTCTTTATTGTCCATAATTTTATGTTTTTTAATATATTATACAGTTTTATTTTAAAGATTGGTTTGGTGAGGACATAATGAAATATAGTTGTGAAATATCTATTAAAAACACATGCTATAAATTTTTTCACAATGCCAATTGAATATATAATAATCCAAGTTTGGGAGATGGAATGGGTGAGAATATGACTCTTGGATCCATAAATTCTGGTTCAATTAAAATATAATAAAATAATAATAATATTTTGTACCCATTCTAGAAGAGTTCTACTAGACTACATAAATAAATGAATTTTATCAACACAAAGACTATAAGAAAAAAATGCATTGTTTCTTTACTAGAAAGGGACTCTACACCTTCAGGTCGTCGATGGATTTCGAATGTTGGTGGATTCTGGTCATATGGATGGTTTTTAGGAGAGTGGGAAGATTGAGGTTGAAGTCTTGGTGTGGGGGGGATGCGTGGTGGACTCCGACAAGGAAGCGGCACTACTACTGTTGGCGGTTATTCCCCCATCGTAGTGGCGCCGAATATAACCACTGAGAGTCTGACCCATAGGGGGTGTAGTGTAAATAATTAAAGGGGGAGAGGAAGGGTTGTCTTAAACTAATCTGGTCCATGAGTCTTCACACACTTCTATCCCACCATAATTCATAATGGTTTCATTAGTCAAACTTTTACCTTTATTTAAATAGCATAATCCCTTAATCAACATGAAGGAGAATATGTATTTTCATTTTGAAGAAAAATGTGTAAATCGTATATTAAGAGATTGAAGATAAGGTAAAATAAGAGAAGATAACCAAATGGGGAACAGAACCAACCAGACATGTGAGTCATTCAAGAGGCCTTGAGTAGCTAAATGATGAGCCATGATATTACCTTCCCTTTTGGTAAAGGTGATGGAGCAAGTCAAAAAATGAAGCTAAAGTGACTGGATCTTCAAGATCAGAAGGAAAAAAGGTTAAAGGTCATCCTCCAGATCAGAGATTGCATGGATGAAGGAGAGAATGTATTGACATTTATATAGTGACACTAATCCAAGTTAGAAAATTTTATGATATACCACAAATAAAAAAATAATTCCTAATATACATTGCTAGGGAAACAATTTCTCAAAATACGGTGATGCCTTAGGTAGGATTCTACAGTAGAAGCCACAATGTAAAATAGAACCTCCCTTAAAAAACAATTGAAGAATATTATTAATGGAAAAGCACCTTCTTAAAGATAGTATTATTGAAGGTTTTTTTTCAAAAACCCATCCACCCATATAAATTTTTAAAGTTTTTTTATATTTTTTCATTGTGTCTGTATATATATATAAATAATTAAAACATAACAATTGAACAATATTTAATTTTTTTTGAATAATTAAAAGGATAATGTAATTAATAATAAAAATATAATTACTAATAATTTATAATAATGAATACAAATAAAGTAATTAATTATATATTTAATTTTATATTTAAAATAATTCATAATAATTAATCATCTAAACAATGTTAATTATTTTATTATTATATTATGTTATAATAATAATATTATTATTATTATTATTAGTTATTATTAAATAATAATATTTTGTTTTATTTAAATTATTTTTTGTTTATTATATTTTCAAATAATAATACTATTAATAATAATGATGATGATCATGTAAATAATAGTATTATTATTAAATGTTATTATTAAATAACAGATTAATTACTATGATTTCATAAAGATAATATATTAATTATATTTACTATTATTAATAAGAAGAAAATATAAATTTTATTTAATTATTTATTTATTTATGGTATTATTATTTTTAAGTTGTATATTATTATTAATACTTAATATTTTCTATTTATGTTTTTATGAAATTATTTTAATTTTCAGTTATTTTATATATTTTAAGTGCATGTCTTAAATTTCATTTAAAATCTAACTATAATTTATATTTCGTAAGATTTTAGATTTTCATACTTCTTTTAAAAGTCCAAATGTTATGTTTTTAAACAAATTGATTTTGTATCATCTATACTATTTTCTGTGTATTATTTTGATGGAAATAGTCTTATTTTTAATTATTTTTATGTGTTTATTCTATGTTTTAAATTTCATTTTGATTTTATTTATAGTTTATTTTTTATAATATTTCAAAGTTTCCTACTTGAAATACAAAAAAACTTATTATATTTCAAGTGGGTAACTTTGGAAGCCTATAAAATATAATCTATAAGTAAAATGTTAATGAAACTTATAGCATGGATTAAATATATAAAATTAGTTGAAAATAATAAAAAAATCATAAATATAAAAAAAACTAATTTATATGACACAAAATTTATTAATTAAATTATTAAATTTATACTTCCAAAATATTATGGATCATTGTCCTAAATTATCAAAATAATGAGAATGTGTTTCCTCATATTTGAGTATGTCACTTGTGTTTTTTTACCAAAATGTCATTTTAAAATAAAAACACATACTTTGGGTTATACTGATCATATCGTTTGTCGGTTTGACATGAGACTAATTCCTACATGTCACAAATGAATTATAAATCATTTTCCAAAATTATCTAGAAAGTCAGATCATGTTTGTTTGGTTTTCAAAGAGTGTCACATGTTTTGAATAAAAATGTCAATTTTAAACTGATAACATACACTTTGAGTCATACCCGGTACACAGTGTATCAGATCGAGGTGTGAATAATTACTAAAAATAAAAAATAACTTATAGATCATTTTCTTAAAGTATCAAAACAATCTAAATGTATTTTCTCAGTTTTGAAAATGTCACTTGTCCTTTTTACTAAAATTAATGTCAATTTTAAATAAAAAGACACACTTGGAGTCATACCGGTCACACCATGTGTCAAATTTAGGTGACGTTGATTCTTACACATCAAGAATGACTTATGGATTATTTTCCTAAAGTATCAAAGTAATATAAATGATTTTTTTCTAGTTTTGATTATGCCACTTGTCCTTTTTAATAAAATTAATGTTGATTTTAAATAAAAATGCACACATTGAGTCATATTGGTCACACCGTGTGTTGGATTGAGGTTACGATGATTCATACACGTCACAAGTGGCTTATGGATCATTTTCCTAAAGTATAAAAATAATCCAAATGTGTTTTCTTAGTTTTGATTATGTCACTTTTCCTTTTTACAAAAAATAATGTTGATTTTAAATAAAAAACACACTTTTAGTCATACTGGTCACACCATGGGTTAGATTTAGGTGATAATGATTCTTACATGTTAAAAATGACTTATGGGTTGATTTAATAAAGAATAAAAATAATATTAATGTGTCTTCTTAGTTTTTTATGTCACTTGTCCTTTTTATTAAAATTAATCATGATTTTAAATAAAAAAACATACTTTGAGTCATACTGGTCACACAGTGTGTTAGATTGAGGTGAAACTAATTTTTACACATTAAAAATGACTTATGGATAGTTTTTATAATTTATCAAAAAAAATATAAATGGTTTTGATCATTTTTCAGTATGTAACTTGTCCTTGTTAATAAAATTAATGACCATTTTAAATAAAAAGACACTTGGAGTCATACTGGTCACACTATGTCTTGGATTGAGGTTAGGATAACTCCTACACATAAAATATTATTCTAATACATCTTTCATAGTATTTAACATCAATTGGAGATCATTTTATATGGTTTCAACCATCAAACGCACATTTTAGCATTTCAAATTACTGAAACTATGTTTTTAGTCATCTTGGGAAAACGAAACCTCAGTCTGACACACCATCGATTATTAGAATTAAAAAATAAATCTATGGTTTTTTCCCAATTATTTCCCAATAATATGAGCTCATTTGGTAAGCTCTCCCAATTTTTCTCATGTTTTTAAAGATTGATATTTTCTAAAAAACTCTTTATTTAGTCTTTTGGAACACATCACACATCGGATTGACGCACCATCTTTACACACATGTCAAAAATAATTATAAGAAATTTTTCATAATATTTCACATAAATTAGACATATTTTATATGTTTTTAATATTCAAGAACTTGTTTTTACATTTTCAATTACTCAAACTACGGTTTCAGTCATCTTGGGCAAACAACTCGTCATATTTTTTTCACTACCAGTTCCTGTAATTTAATAATAAATTTATGGTTATTTCCCTATGATTTAATTTAAATCCAAGATCATTTGTATGTATTTACCTCTATGGAACATTTTCTCAAAAATCGTCATTTTCTAAAAACTTCTTATTTAGTTCGTTTGAGAACATCACACATTGAATTTACACACCACCTACTCACACATTTGAAAAATTATTATAAAATAGATTTCATGAGATTTTACATCAATTGGAGATCATTTTCTATGGTTTTAGTAGTCAAATTCATGTTTTATAATTTTAAATTACTGAAATTGTATTTTCAGTCGTCTCGAGCAAATGACACCTCAATTTTACGTTTTTTTGGTTCCTAAAATTGAAAAATAAATATAGTTTTTTTTAATTTCATAGTAATCTGAGCTCAATTTTCTATCTCTCCCACTGTGGTGCATGTTTTTAAAAACCTGTATGTTCTAAAAACTCTTTATTTAATCAGTTCGAGCACATCGCATATCGGATTGATGTGTCACCTACTCACACATGTCAAAAATAATTATAAGATAGTTTTTGTAATATTTCACAATAATTATACATAGTTTTATTTGGTTTTAACTATAAAATGCTTGTTTTAGTGTATTAAATTACTAAAACTATCTTTCCAGTCATCTTAGGAAAACGACACCTCAGTTTGATGCATAATCAATTCCTAAAATTCAAAAATTAATATATGATTATTGTCATAGGATTTCATAGCAATATTTTCTTATTTGGATAGATCTCCCTATGTGGAGTAAGTTTTTAAAGACCCTCATTTTCTAGAAACTTCTTATTTAGTCTATTTGGGAACATCACACATCGGATTGATCTTCCTTATGATTGTATGTGATAAATTTCATTTAAAAACGAATTATAATTTATATTTTATAAGCTTTTAGGGTTGTATAATAATTTAAAATTTCTATTATATGGGTATTTTATGTGTATAAAAATAGTATAAATAAAATATCTAAGAAATTTAAAACATTGAACATCCAAATAAATATTAATTATAAATAAAATGAATGAAAAAAATAATGACTTATGAATCATTTTCCTAAAGTATCAAAAAAATTTGAATGTGTTTGTATAGTTTTGAGTATGTCATATGTTGTTTACTAAAATGTATTTTTAAACTAAAAACATTCACTTTGAGTCATACGGGTCACATTTTGTGTCGGTTTAGCATGAGACTTATTCTTATAGGTCAAACAATACTTATCAATCATTTTTATAAATTACTATGTTTTTATTTTATTTAAAAGTGTCATTAATTTTAGTAAAAAAGACTAGTTTCATAATAAAAACTAAGAAACAACATTCAGATTGATTTTATAATTTAGAAAAACAATCCTTAAGTCATTTCTAACATGTAGATAGTAGTTACACCTCAATCAAAAACATGGTGTTCCTAGTATGACTCAATGTTATCATTTTAAAATTGTCATTTTTTTTCTAAATGTGTGTCACTCACTAGAAACTGAGAAAATGCATTAAAATTATCCTGATAATTTAGTAAAATGATTCATAAGTAATTTTATAAGTGTATGAATCATTCTCACATCAAAACTGATACACGATGTGATTGGTATGACTCAAAGTTCTTGTTTTCAGTTTAAAATGACATTTTAGTTAAAAACAGAAGAAAAATACTCAAAAATAATAAAAAAACATTTGGATTTTTTGATACAATAGTAAAATGATACATAATTAATTTTTTGATGTGTAATAATCAACCACACCTCAATATGATACATGGTGTGCCTGATATGACTCAGAGTGGCTATAGTCAGTTTAAAATTAACATTTTAGCTCTAAACATGTGTCACTCACTATAAACTAATAAAACACACTTGGATTATCTTGATAATTTTTGGAAAATTATTAAAAATTAATTTTTGATGTATAGAAATAATTCTCATGTGAAACCAACACTTGATGAGACCGTTTAACTCAAAGTGTTTGTTTTCAGTTTAAAATGATATTTTATTAAAAAAACACAACTTACATACTCAAAAATGAGAAAACACATTCAGATTATTTCAATCTTTAAGGAAAATAATCCATAAGTTGTTTTTGATAAGTAGGAATTATTTTCACCTCAATATGTTGCACGATGTGCCCAGTATGACACAAAGTGTCATTTATCAGCTTAAAACTGACATTTTAGTTAAAAATGTGTGCCACTCACTTAAAACTAAGAAAAAGAGATCAAATTTTATTAATAATTTAAAAGAAAATATTTATGATTTTTTTTACATTTTAGTTATTTTTTATATGTTTAATCCATGTTTTAATTTTTATTTAGATTATACTTATAGTTTATATTTTATAGGCTTCCAAAGTCACCAAAATGAAATGTAATTATGTTTCACATAGGTGATTTTGAAAAACTATAAAATATAAATTCCAAATTAAATATAAATAAAATTTGAAACATTGAATAAGTATTACATCAAAATGACACAGGATGTAACTGGTATAACCCAAAGTATATGTTTTCATTTAAAAATTGCATTTTAGTAAAAAACACAAGTGACATACTCAAAATAGAGAAAACACATTTGGATTGTTTTGATTCTTTTGGAAAATTATCCATAATCCATTTGTTTCATGTAAATTAATTTCAGTTTGTTATATTTCTTAATTTATCTTACATTTTAGTTATTTCTTCTATTTTTAATCCACATTTTATGTTTCATTTATAATGTACTTATAATTTATATTTTATAGGCCTCCAAAGTCTCAAACATGAAACATAATAATTTTTCATGTAGGTTATTTTGAACTCCTATAAAATATAAATTATAAATTCAATATAAATAAAATAAGAAACAATGAATGAACATAAATAAAATAATTGAAAAGGAAAATAAAATGTTAAAAATATTTGATGAAAAATAATTTCAATCTCACAAAATATTTTTGTTTCAAAATATAATATTTGTTCTTATAAATTATTTTTACACCAGACATTTTTTGTGTCATTTTTTAAAATTAATTTTTCCAATTTTATTTTATTTTCAATTAATTTTTATTGGTACAGTCAATGAATTAAATTTTATTTATATTTTATTTGTTTTATATTTTATGGGCATAATTTTTTTGAAGTTTAAATTTTTTGTTTTAATCAATAAATTTTGTTTTGTGTAAATTAGTTTTGAATTTTAATATTTATGATTTTTTTTATTTTCAACTATTTTTTATATGTTTATTCCATGATTTATGTTTCATTGAAATTTTACTTATAGATTATATTTTATAGGCTTCCAAAGTTACCTACTTGAAACATAATAAGTTTTGTAGTGTTTCAAGTGGGTGACTTTGGTTGGTTATAAAAAATAAAGTATAAATTAAATCAAAATGAAATTTAAAACAAAGACTAAACTCATAAAAAATAATTAAAAATAATAATATTTTCATCAAAATAATAAATAGAAAATAATATATATGATATAAAATAAATTTGTTTAAAAACATAACATTTGGAGTTTAAAAGAAGTAGGAAACTCTAAAATCTTATGAAATATAAATCATCATTAGGTTTTAAATGAAATTTAAGACATGTGCTTAAAAAATATAAAATAACTAAAAAGTAATTTCATAAAAAATAAATAGAAAATATTAAGTAATAATAATATATGATTTAATAATAATAATAATACTATAATTAATTAATGAATTAAAAATAATTAATATTTTCGACTTATTAATAATAGTAAATTTAATTAATTTATTATTTTTATGAAGTCATGGTAATTAATCTATTACTTGATAATAATAATAATAATAATAATAATAATAAATAATACTATTATTTACATGATAATCATCATTATTATTAATAGTATTATCAGTCGTAAATATAATAAACAAAAAATAATTTACATAAAACAAAATATATTTATTTAATAATAACTAATATTATTATTATTATATTTAACTAAACTAATAACAAAATAATTAATATTGATTACTTGATTAATTATTACTAATTATTTTTTAATATCAAATTGAATATATTATTAATTACTTTATTGATATTCACTATTTGAAATTATTAGTAATTATATTTTTATTATTAATTAAATTATCCAAAGAATTGTTTAAAAATAATTAAATATTGTTAAATTGTTAAGTTTTATATATATATATATACACGCACATAAAAATATATAAATTAGAAAAATTAAAAAATGTATTTGAGTGGACAGGTTTTTAGAAAACACCTTCTCTAAAACTGTCTGGAAGAAGAATCATTTCGATTCTGCACATTCTTCAAATTTTTTTCAAGGTAATGTTTTACATGGTGCCTTCTTCTACAGAATCCTACTCTAGGCATCATGGTAGTTTGGGAAAAAATTTCCTAGTAATACATATTATGAATTCCTTTTTTTATTTTTGGTATATCAGACAATTTTCCACTAACAAACCCACTTTTATCAGCATTAGAAAAACCCTTTATCAACAGTAAAAAGAAATTGATGATCTAAGTGCTACTAAAAGGGAGTCCATTTTATCAGTGATAAAAAATAACACTGATAAAATGAATCTTTATCGGTGCTAGAAATAGTACAGATAAAATTCATAGTGTTATAGTTTGATGCTAAACTTATGGCAAACTGTAAAAGAAAATTGTAACATCCTGATCCAAGTTCCATATACTAGTGCACTGAGCCGATTGGTTACGTGACCTTAGGCACGCTTTCCTGTACACCAGTGGCTTCCAACTAGCAGTGAGTGTCTAATATATATAACATAGGGAGATTATACCCTCTTTATCAAAGCAGAACACGAGTGAAAATGTAGCATCCCACCCTAGATATCACACAACTATGGCCTGAGATTGTGGCCACAAGACCTTAAGCGCACCTCCCTAAATTCCAGAGGTTTCCAACTAGCAATGAGGGCATAAGGTGTGTCCATGGGGAGACTATGCTCTCATAGATCAAAGTGGAGCACATAAAGATATAACTATTCAAAAACAACAGATAGCAACAAAAAAATAATGATAAAACATATAATATATATAAACAATAAGTAGAATCTAAATAATAAATAGTTACAAAGTGATGATGATTCTATGTCATTTGTACATAAAAAAGTGTGCACGGGTAATAGGGAATACTAAAATATACAACATGATAGAAAAATATGAAAAAATGTCAAAAAAATGCAATGACTAGCATCTCTAGCATAGGTTTAGTCTTCTTCCCTCATACTCCATCCTAGACCTGTAAATCAAGTATCAGAACCTGTTAGCTTCCCTTTATCCATACCTACAATCATGAAGTCTGCATGGGCACCAAATATGGCCCAATAAGGGTGTGAGATATAATCTTAGTAGGCCGCAACTAATGTTTTCTAGTTCTAACCATTTCATAAAATACAAAATGAACATTGTTCCATTAATAATAATATGCAGGATAGGATAAATAAATAAATAAAAAAACTAGACTAGGTTCCAATTGGACACCCATCCAATTATACCTTCTTCGGCCTAATCTAGTGAGTCTAAACTAGGGGATCCTCCTAAGGTAAAGTTAGTAATATAATGTTTAATAATATGGACTATCCCTAAGCTTGTGATTGGGCTTGACAAACACGTCCCTAAGTTTCCCAAGTTCAAGGTTCATTCCTTAGTTTATAGAATTCACTTACATTTTAATTAAATTTAATCTCTTCATAAAATTTTAAGAGTCACCCTGATCCCATCTATGAAAATTCTAAAATAATTCCAAGTATCACTATAGGGGCTCAGTATAGATCTAAATCCAAGGGACTCCATCCAAGGTGATCCAAGAATGATATCCCAAGTTTCACTCTTGGTATGGTGTCATGACAACAAGAACTAATATCTAAGTTTGTCCCTTGTATCGCACGTAGGGTCCTGAGTCTATCTTGCGGTATAGTGAAACCATCATGCCATTGAGCCCATCCATGGGGTCTCTCCTAGGGAACTTGTATCGCTCTCCTATAAGTAAAAAAGATATAACACTTGGTGAGCCCATCCCAGGCATATGTAGTGCCACTTCCGACATGTTTACAAGCATTTAGAAATTATAACTAAGGTATGATGAGCCCATACAAGGGGTCCTTAATTTGGAACCCCTTGTATCGCCCTCAACACCAATTTGATGGAATTCAAACAATAATTTATGTTATAATAGGCATATGTGTCAATGAAGTTTCTTTGGGAAATCGATTTATGTCATAAGGAATGAGGTAGATGTCCTAATATCATGGATAATTAAATTAGTTCAACATAATTAATTACCTTAATTCAATAATTATAAGTAAACAAACATCAAGGGGTGTTTATATAATTTTGAACAAGTAAAATTAATCCTCAAAGGTGGAACACCACCATTATGGTGGAATAATTCAAGGTAATCAACCCAAGGGATTGAGTTTCCACTAGCTTGGGTTATATTAAGAAAGTTAAGGCTTTAATTTTAATTTAATTATCTATTATGAGGAATCAATAGAAAGTCACAGCTCAAAGGAAAAAAATTCATATTATATAATGAAACAAACTGAGGGGAAAGAACTTAGAACACCTTCATTCACCCCATAGTGATTCTCTAATCCAGCATCGACCTTCGATTCGAGTTAGAATAGAAGATATCAAATAGACCATAAAATTCCATGAAAATAGGGAAAATGATATTTCTTCTACATAAATAAATGAAGGGGAAGAGAAACTTGATATAGAAGGGAGAGGACTGAGGAGCTTACCACTAGCTTCCTGATGGATCTGACAGCAAGTGATTTGGTTTCTGGTTGGAGGAGATAGTGAGAAACCTAGGAGGAAAAGAGGAAAAGGCATTGTGTGAGGGAGTGGTGTTCATCTGGTGGATAATAAGGGAGGAATAAAAATGTATTTAACATAAAACATTTTTGGGGTGGTTCTATAAAATCTCACACACAGGATGGTTCACATGGTTTGGTTGCACGGTTGGCTAAACAATGCGCCAGCTGTGAGACAAGTTCTGGTTCAAGGGGCACCCCACATGGGCTAGGTGCATAGTTTGGCTAACCATGCACTCGGCTTGTGGAATGAATCTATCCCAAGGTTTTGTAATCACACATAAACATACACCCAGGGGCACATAGTTTTAGAAAAACTATGCATCCCACAGTACCCCATTGTCTGAAGCTACATGGTTAAGGGGCTAGGATGTACGGTTTCTATTAATTGTGCATCCCAATCTACCTCTTCCTATTTAATGGCTTCAGGCTCCGAACAATCCCCATACAACCTTTATACCTCCATGACTTCATTTTACATCACTATTAGGGCCGAACATAAGAATTAAATTGAAATCTAATGGTCTGTACCTTTTGAAAAATCCAGGACGTTACAACCTCCCTTCCTTAAGAAAACTTTTACATGAGTTACACTTCGAAGTGTGGTAAGATGTCAACTGAGAAAATTTCCCACCACTATTCATGTACATCTTCCTTCCACTCCTAGGTATCATCATGTACACATATGTGCTACCATAGCACCTGAACTAGAGGAACTAACCTAACCCATAGATCCTTCATGCTCTAATCAATGATATGTATTGGATTCTCCTTGAAGGATTCTTCCGCTAGCAGCTTAATATCCTAGAGGTCAAATGAATTATACAAGTCAAATGATACTATCAAAGTGACATACGTGGGACACGTTGTGCATGTAATGGTACCTCTGAGATAACTACAACCAATAGGATATCAAACCAAACCTCTTTAAAATCTTTAAATGCCCACCATATCATGACAATAACTTTTCCTATCTCTTTATTCATCTAGGAACCAATCTAGGTGATATATACAAAAAGACCCGATGTCCCACCTCAAAATATAGAGGTCGACGGTGAAGATTAGTATATAACTTTCTCCTAGATTGAGTGGTATCCAAATGCTCCTGAATCATCTGGACTTGATCTGAAGTCTCCTAAATGAGATGAAGACCCAGTAGAGCTACCTCACCCTCCTCTAACTAGAACCGATGTGAATGGAATGAACTACCATAAAGGGACTCATACGAATACATCTAAATAATTTCCTGAAATTTTTTGTCATAGGAAAGCTCAACCATAGGTATATGTTTTTTCCTTGAACCTTCAAAGTCAAGGATGTAGATATGTTGTACTCAAGATAACATGTGAACCCAGTTATTTTTTCAAACCTTTACATAACCAAGATGAAAAGCATGCATATCAGTCCAAAATGATATAATGGGTAACACCAAGAAGGAACACTATATCCAAGATGTAAATCCTTCATATATCATAATTAGATATTGTCTCCCAGATTGGTAGGAAGTGTGCAACCTCTGTTAACCTATTAACGATCACCCACACTACGTTGATTCTTCTAAGGGATATCATAAATCCTATCATGAAATATTTGGTGATGTCATTCTATTCCACTAAGGAATGGAGAGGGGTTGTAAAAGACTAGCAGGTCACTAGTGCTCTACCTTCACCTGCTGAAAGGTGGAGCACTGAGTAATGAAACTTGTTATATACCTCTTCATTCCAGAACACCAATAATGATGTTGTATATCTATGTAAATATTGGTAAAACCAAGATTAAATACCCAAATAGAGGCATGATATTCCCTCATAAATTATTCTCTCATATCTAAAGGTACACATCCATGACCATAGAAGAGTAGGGGATCACTTCCATCAACAACCCAACTCGGAGGTGGGTTCTCACCTATGATACCTTTCCTTAATACATGGCCCTCAGAATCACATAACTACTTCATATAGACCCAATATAGAAGGGATGATGTCATTTCCAAAGCTAGTAAGACTATTTACCTCTACTATTTCTGAAACTCCAGGTGTATCTCAGAAAACAAGGTCGTCGACTGCCACTCACTATTGTCCTCCTTGACAGCTTTCACCAGAGTTTTCCAGCTCAATACATCATCTATGGAATTTACCTTTCTGAGTGTATAATATAGATCGAAGTATAATGTTGCATGTATTACACCCACCTGAACTACCTTAGATTCAAGTATTACTGTGTGGAGACGTATTAAAGAATTTTATGATCTGTAGAGACAATGAATCGCTCCCCCAATAATTAGTTTTTCCAAAAACATAGGGCATGGACCATAGAAGATAGATCAAGGTATTTCAAAGGATAATTCCACTCATGAGGCCCCAGTTGGAGAGACAAAAACACTATAAACTAATCATCCTACATTAGAACTGCCCCTAGCCTAATTCCTGAAGCATCATAATAAACAGTATAGCTTATTCTTAGCTTAGTCAGAATCAATATCCACACTGAAGTAAGTCTTCCCTTTAACTCTTGAAATGCTTTCTCACAGGCTTCATTCCATTTTAATTTCACACCTTTCTTGGTCAAACCCATAAGTGGAACTTTTAGGCATGAGAAGTCCTAAATTAATCTTATGTAATATTTATCAATCCCAAAGTATTTGCATGTGTCAAATATATTCTTGGGATTCTCCTAGAAAACCATGATGCTCTCCTTATCTGGGTCATCATATATTTCTATCTCAAAGATGATTTGACCCAAGAAGTGAACCTTGATAATAAAGAAATGGAATTTACTAAGCTTCACATATAGTTCGTGTTATCTCATTGTATTCAACATGATCTCAATATTATTCTCATAGTTGTTTTTTGTGAAAGAATACACTAAGATTCCATCCATGAATACCACCAAAAGGAATCATGATATGGGTGGAAAACCTGATTCATCAAATCCATGAAGAATACTGGTGCGTTCTTCAGACCGAACAACATGACCAGATACTCATACAAGATGTAACTACTCTAAAACATTGTACACAGTATGTATTATTTCCTCACTAGCACTTTAAGGTAGCTCAAACATAAATTGATCATAGAGAAAAAAAATTATCCTCGAAGTAGGTCTAAGAGTTCATCTATGTGAGGAAGTGGATACTGGTTCTTTATCAAAATCTAATTTAGTCAATGTTAATCCATGCATAATATAATATTTCTTAACACCTTATTGGTGAAAAGTATATGTGAATCCCATGGTTATGTTTTGGGTCGAATAAAACCATTATCCTCTAGATTTTAGAGCTACTTATTTAGTTCCTAGATCTTTACAAGTTTCATCCTATAAGAAATAATGGACATAGGTGCCTAACATAGCACTAAATAGATGGTGAACATGACTTCTATATTAGGAGTTAAGTTGGAGAAATCATTAGGGAAGACATCCTGGAAACGATCCACAATAGGAGGGAATTCCATAAGCTACATTCCCTAATCACTCATAAAGAGACTGGCTATCTGGGCTGTTACTCTTCCTAGCCCAGTATGCTGGAGTCCATCTCAAATTTCCTAGATATCCCATACACCCATATGGATATACATGTTTCCCTTGAGTGATTTGAAATATAGTTGATGGTGATAGAAATACAAATGGGCTTGATATGGTATAATTCAGTCTATACAAAGAATTACATCAAAACTAGTCATCTCAAGGATGAAGAAACTCCATAGAAAATCTTACCAACCTATCTCAAGGGGTAACTCCTTACAATAGCCTATATACTTTATTCAAACTTCTAATGGTGTTTCAAGATTCATAATTCCACTTTATTACTCTATCACTAATCCCATGCTTTTTATAATTGCATCAGATAGAATAGAGTGTGATGATGTTGTATCAAATAAGTCAAATAGTAGAGTGGAGGCTACTATAATAGTACCTCTAATTGTTCATGGCCTTAGAATACACTCCTCTAACATAGGATAAACTAAATAAAGGTGGCATGAATCGCGGACCAGAGATTCTTCTTGAGTATCATGAGTAGGTCCACTCTGTTGTCGCTGAAACTCTAAGGCATGAACGACTCATCCATGAATACTTGCTTAGCCTAGCTGGCCTATAGGATACCAAATTCCTACCTACTGAGGAGTCACAGATCCTGCACTTGAAGGCGGTGCTAGGACAGAATCCTACTCACTTGGCACTGGAGGAAAGGATCATAACAAACATTGGAGGTCACCCATCATGTCGCAATCCTAGCACTCGATCAAATTCCTTATAAACTATGGATTTTTATGGACTGGCCTACCCCAATGGTGACACAACACATAGATTTAGGTTTATTTCACATGCCTATTACTTACCCTACATATACCTTCAAAATTATACATCCTATAGCTAGATAAACCACTTTTCTTCTTGGAAGCTGAACTTCCCTGTTTCAGATCACTTGATTCCCTCAGGTTCCGCTCAATGACAAGGGTCTGGTTCACTATTTCTAAAACAGTGGTCATTTGAAATATGTTCAACTATGAGAAGATGGCATATGAAATCTCATCCTTGAATCACATCACAGTCTTCATCTCTTCACCAATAAATTTTGGTGTGAAATACTATAATTCGGTGAAGTGACTTGAGTATTCCATCACTCACATGTCACCTTACTGATGGTTCATGAATTTCTGAGCACTGAATGCTCTCAAAATCTAAGTAAATATGTAGTCATAAAAGGATATTTGTAAGTCCTCTCATACCATACCATAATTTCAACCATCCTGAGTAAGGACGTACCACAAATTCTTGATGAAGTAATGTAGCATTTAGGTCACTAGTTTGACCCTCCACTCTGGAGGAATCTATATATGATTGAAGATCAACAACATGGCCTCAGTCTATGACTCAATATCCTATGGACCACCATCCCCTAAGAAGGTGGGAAGATGCTTCTTTTGGAACTCATGGGTCATCTATATCATGGTAGGGGAAGGTTGAGGAGCACCCCGTATAGACTACATGAATCAAAATAAACTTTCATGAAAATGGGAATAAACACCCAGTGGTAGGTCTAGAGGAGGTTCCCTTGGTGTCACAATATGAGGTACCAAGGGTGGCTTGGGGCCCACCGCCTCTAGAGTATGATAATTTCTACTATATTTGAATACAACCTGAGGACGTCACAGCTGAATATCTCTATAACTTCCAAGTGCATGCCTCATATAGGATTTATAATTGAGAGGAAAGTTATAAAAAAGTTACATGTACATGGTCTTACTATGATCATATTACGACCCTTAGCCTACTATAGGATTCAATTCTAGGTGATTGGTAAAGGTTTCAAAAAGATCACATGATACATGGCTTGCTTCCCACTACCAAGACTGGGTCAGGGTCAAGGTCTCATAACACATATATAATATATGACCATTTAATTTTAAAATATTAACCATTTTAATTTAGTATTTATTTATGTATTTAAATTTTCCCTTAAATGGTTGAATTAGATGTATCACATTTCCAATTTATAAGTGTCGATGCACATTATAAATTGAAATATGGCATCCACTTAATCCAAACCATAACACGTTCTATCACATACAATAGATGGTGTATAGATCAAGGCACCATAAACCGGCTACTTAAGGTGTCTGCTTTAACCTATTGATGAAAAAACTATTAGGTTAATGAAGGAACTTTAAGCATCAATTATGTTTTCAAAACATGAAGAGAATAATAAATAATACACCACAATAATAACACGTAGTTCAAAAAAACACACAGAAAAATTGATATGGCATGGAATAATGCACATAATTTTAAGTTATATGCTTCCTTAAATGATGTATGGTTTTTTATATGATCTCATATAATTGTGTTAAGGTATAAGATACCCCATAAAGATAATAAAAATGCAATGCAATTGTGTCACCCAATGGTAAAATCCATGAAACTATAACAACATAAGAAATAGCATCATTTTCCCACCCTAGGTAATTTTGGTTTCCCCAGTACGTGGTCTAGCTACTAAAAAGAATAAGATAATTACCAATTTTCAATATCCCAGTCTCTTATCTAAACACAAATACTAAGACAAAAGGAAAAGATCTTTGATACCACTTTGTAGTGGTCCACCCTAGATGCCACTTAAGGGTGCCCAAAGACGGTGGCCAAAAGACTTCAAGTGTGCCCCCCAAATGATAGATGCTATCGACTAGTAGTGAGGGCCTATGGTGTTCCTGTAGGGAAACTGTTCCCTCATAGATCAAAGTTGAGCATATCACGATATAACTAATAGGAAATAGTAGATAGATACATAACAGTAACGATAAAACATGTATGATAAATAAAAAATAAGTATAAGATGAATAATAAATAGTTAAGAAGTGATGATGATGCTATTTAATGTATCTATAAAAAAGCATTCATGGGGAATGGGTAAAAAATCATATACCACATGCTAGAAAAATTTGAAAAACTATAAAAAAACCTAGTATGACTTTCATCATGAGTATAAGCTCGGTTCTCTACCCACATACTCCATCCTAGAACTATAAATCAAGCATCAAAAGTTTTCCACTTCCCTTTATCCATACATATAATCATGAAATTTGCTTTGCCACCAAAGGTGGCCCAAGTAGGGTGTGATATATAACACCAGTAGTCCACTACCAATGGCATCTAGTTCTAACCATTTCATGAAATATAATTAATAGTGTTCCATTAATAATAAGATTCAATATAGGATAAATTAATAAATAAACCGGATTGGGTTCCATTTGGAAACTCATCCAATTGTGTCTGCTTTGGTCAAAGTTGATGATTCTGAACTAGGGGATCCTTGTAACACATCGATATTTTGTGAATTTTTTTTAATTCATTTAATCCTTTTTATTTTTTCATTTCATGCAACACATGATATATTTTTTATTAAATCGCTAATTTTTGACTTCTTTATAATCTATACCAAATTAAGCTTGTGTTATACTGTAGGGTCCTAAAAACTTTGAAAAGGGAAAGTAAATACACCCATAATTTTGGAAAAGGAAAGAAAAAAATATGGATGAAGGATTTAGAGAAAATGGTCAAAGAAACTAAATTTGGAAAACGAAAATGATTTGTCTGAGTACTAATTCCCAAGAAAGGTTTGTGGAAGGAATCGCCCATGAATTGATAAGTATGTGGAATGAAGACAATGGTGCGGACTTCCAAAAACTATGTCGTTGAAGAAAGAGAGGTAGATAATTCCACCCCCATGTATCTTCCCTATAAACTGAGTCATTGATAAAATAGAGGAGAATTCATCCCCAACAAAACAAATTTTTGGCACAATGGAGGTGGAGAAACTATCCCTCACATACCACCCCCACAAACTCAATAGTTCGTGGGTGAGGAAAAAAAAGAAGCACCCCATGAAAAAAAATAATCAATTTGTGGGATTGAGGCGTTGATTTTCTTCATTGCAAATCGTAACCCTGTGGGCCTCTGTTGACCGAGTCATCCAAGGGATGGGTGATCACCCCACAGACATCTATAAAAGGTGATATCAGATCCATAGATCCATCTTCCCTAACACTTTATAAAAGGACCCCAAGGGGAGCCAAGAATGGAGGGGGGATTTCACAGTATTGGATGGAATTTTTGTGAAAATTTTTTGAAGAGATTCATCAAGACAGTTCATACTTATTCTGATGAATTCCCACAGGCATAAAATAACCTCATAGAAGAAAAATAAATAAGGAAGTATAATAACTAGTAGACCGTGAACCATAACTCCTTTTTGGATGAAACTCCCACAAGGTGTTGAACCAATTTCCCTTCTTCACTCTGACTCCCCGAGAAGCACCACTCTATGTGAACGGAACTCAGCGCCATGTAGCATCATGTTGTGCGTCCACAATGTGGTCCCACGTAGAAAAATACTATGAGGACTGCATACAGGTCCATGTACCATTATGGTACACGGAAGGTCCCTCCTCCTGCATAGCAACAAACTATGTAGGCAGGGGCCCATCCCACATAAAGAAACAATATGTGGAATGGGGAAATACTAGATGTTTCACTCTTCATATTTGATCATCTCCTTCTATTTACATCACCTCATCTAAGATCCCTCTATGAACCAGTCCAATGACATCAGGCCAAATCCACTTCCAAAGACACCAGACTTGTATGATAAAACCACTGGGCACATTATCGCACAATTTTGAGTTTACATACCATGGTAAGAAGTTTCACGTAGGTAATCCTTGAAATGGTGGGTTCAACCTTGGGACACTAACATAAAATTACCCTTTCTAGGGATCAAGTTTAATCACTAACCTTTCCATTCGATGAAGGTTGGTGATATACAAGGTTAAGAATACTTGATTTTACCTTTGACAAGAAGAAACATTCCTCCCCTTTACCAGAACAAATTTAAGGGAAGTCCCACTAAGGTAAGCCCCTATATTTTTTTACAGGAGGTCACATCAATGGTCCTCTCTGTATCCACCCAAGGTATACCTGGATAGGTTAATCTAATTATTCAGGGTATGAAAAGACAAGGGAGAAAATGGACACATTCTGTACTCCTCTCTCTCTCCATTTTGGGCTCCAGTACCATCTATCAATATATGATGTGGGATGTGAAATATTTAGATCCAATTTCTATTCTTTTTTCTCACACATATCATGAATCACATGAGCTTAGAGGCTGACGGTGATCATGACATATGCATAATCTCAAATCATGGGCCTCCTAGAAGGTATAATCCCCAAACAAAATGAACTACAAGAACTCTGATTCCAAATATAATCAAAATAGGTAGGATTCATGTCTAAGGCTTGAGCTCAAGGCACATTATCTATGGAATTTAGTCCCAATAAAATTCCCTCAAACTTTATAGGTCATCCTCTTCAGGAGTAAGCCCCAACTTATTGGGAAGCTCCCTTGTGTAAGCCCCAATCATGCCCCCACAAATGGTTCTCCTCAAAGATATAAGTCCCAACTCAAATTGAACTCTGAGAACATTGATTCCTGCTCCAATTATGATACATAGGAATCCTCACTAAGTTACAAACCCAACACCCAAATAACCCTAATATTCTCGGACCCATATCCCCACTAGGGTCATATCCACCCCGAAGACTATATCTCTTTTGGGCATCTTGGTCCGCTTCAGCCTAAGTCCCATGTAAAATATTGACTAGGAATATTCAGCCTAGATGTCCTCGCCTCATGATGTTAAACTTCCTGGATAGGTCCTTGTCACATGACCTTAAAAGGTGATGTGTCTGGTAAAGCGACACTGAACTACATGGAATGTGATTCCTCTCATGATGATACATAGAAATCTCACCTTATGGGTTTGATTCCAATATTTAAATGATCTTTTTCCCCCATGGATGTTGATAAACTCCAAAGAACCTCATCACATTTCATAAATCATTATTTTCTTTGTAAAAGACAAGAGAATCATTAAGGTGTCTGTAAAAGGGTAATATTGATAAAGAACCTCATACACACACATATGTATTCATCAGTTTAGAACCACATATACAAATAGATGATTCTAAACCCATGCATATTTCTGATTAATCTTGTGGCCTAGGGGTAATTTGCGAATACATGCTTGGGAATGAGCCAAGGATTCACGAACATATAAACATTTCTTAAATCTATAAGAGAGTCCGGGAATATTTAATAATCTTCCCAAAAGGGTGTGATGATTCTGACCTCCCATCCTTTAAACCAATGGACTCCTTAAGTGTCATTGTCCAAATCATCTAACGAGAAAATGCCTTTGGAAAGTAGGTCTATGAATCATGGATAAAAGGGTCATTAGGGGTTTCTAGCTCAGAAAATAAACCCACTTGAAACCATTTAAGGACATCATAGCTGACGTGTGCTAATTAAAAAAACACTAAACCCAAAACAATCACCCACTAAGACCACTCAACTGTGGAACCTCCATTATAATACAAGAAGGATATAATGCCTGGTCCCAGTACGACCAACTTGTCCACCAAAAAGGGACATGATTCCCTTAGGGTAAAAAAATGGTGAACCCAACATGAATCCTTAACCAAGGTGGTGGTGTTGCCCCGATGTAAAACCATCTATAATAATAGGTAGTTGGTTACTCTTTGTTGGGCCATTTTGTTTTCCCATATATGAAAAAAATGGTGACCCAACATGAATCCTTAACCAAGGTGGCAGTGTTACCCTGATGTGAAACTGTCTATAATAATAGACGGTTGGTTACTCTCTATCTTGCCATTTTATTTACCAATTTATGTGACACAAAAATGGGTAACCTGATGTATATCCTTAACCAAGATGGAGAGTTACCTCACCTCAATACCCTTTTCCATCAAAAAGGAAGAGTTATAAGAAAAATAATCAATTATACATATGATCAAGAGATGTTATTATGACAGGGTTTTGTTGTTTATACATGCCATATATATTGTAGGTGATTCACAGAGAAACATTCAATCCAATGGAATCCCAACAACATGCTTAGACATGTGCGTCAACGACCATATAGGCAGCTAGTTCCCCAATAAAGAATAGGACTCCCTCACCAACCCAATTTCTTCAACTCTAAATTTCAAAAAAAAACTTATCAAAGAGTACCACCAAAATGGTACTCTCCCCATAGTTGAGGCTTCAAGGAAATATCTCTAATTGTTGAAATCCCACCAGCCACCTCTTTAGCCATGGTTGGCAATCTAGAACAGGACAGCCTCACTAGTCTTCTGAATTTTTTTGGGAATATATGATTGGAATGAGACAATTAGTACCTCCCATACCTTAAGGAGGCAGATAAATTCGACGCCAATGACTTCATCCCAGCTGCACAGGAACCCCACTCAAGGTTCCTTCTATAGGATGTTTCCACCAGCAGCATACAACCCAATATCCTTGCTCTAAATAGGATCCCATACATATGGAACCAACTAATGTCTAATGGACATGGGCCCCTCGGGTTTCCCGTTGTGGGAAGCAAAAGAATAATTAGGAGTAGGTCATTACACTAGTTCCAAAAGAGGAGATTCATTCTAAAAACATAAAGGCATAACATATTCCTATATAAAACTCTACCTCCTCTTTTAAATACCTCAATGGATATACAGTGGCACAATAAGATTCAGTGCTAATTATCAACAATGATCACCAGTCCCACCGCATTGATAGGGTGGAAAATTATAGGTGCATACAAATCCTTATCGATGTGTAAAAATACATCCATCCAAATAGGTTAGAAACTAGCTACATTCAGGCATAAATACCTACTAACACACACCAATCCTTTCATCCAAATAGGGAGGCAAACTATGGGTATTTATACAACATTACCAATGTATATAAATCCATCCAATGTTACCATTTTTATTCAAAAAGGAAATTAAAACAGAGAGAGAACCAGTGTCTAGGGGGGTCTATAGTAAATGAGACCAAAGGAATCACCCCGTATCAAATTCACCCCCTCCGGTTTAAAATGGGACACATGAGTATGACAATTGACCATGCTGTCGGGGGTTGCTATAGAGGCCAAGTGATCTACCACCTTGTTTCCCTCCCTCCGTGTGTGAGTGACTCTGGTGTTTCTTTCTAGGAGAGCTTTGTATTTATGAATAGTGTATGAAATGGACTAGGGTAAGATACCTTTCCCAAGTAGAGCATCATGAATAACCATAGAGTCAGTATCGACTTGGGAGATGGAAAGCGTCCACTGCCTGCACATTGAGATACCTATGAGCACCACTTTTTCCTCTACCTGCATAGAATTCCCATAACCATAGTGCTTCGAGAAAGACAAGGCCACACTACCCCTTGAGTCTCGGACCACGCCGCCGCCACGCATCTCTCCCAGCATGCAAGAGTCATCGATATTCAATTTGAATCCAAATTTAGGAGGATTACATAGGACCCAGTGGCCTTGCTGGCTAGTTGTTGACCGTTGGACCACACTGTGAGGTACAAACAGCTTGCAAAGGTAGGGGGACTGCTTCCATACAACATTGATGCCACACAATTCTACCAGAATACAGCTTAATCTTGTTGTAACAAATCTCCCTGTAGATGCGAGCCCCTCAAACCTGGCCTGGTTCCTCGCTTTCTATACACACCAACATATAGCGTTGCAGATGATGGATCTCTCCCTCCCTTCATTGTCGGAGTCGTCCGTCCCCTGGAACCCGTTTTCCAAGAAGGAGTATAATTTTAGCGCATAGTGGGGGTAACATGAGAATCCGCCGTAGACTCCCCAAACATGGCATGCCCAGTCACCCTCAAAGAAAATGTGTGATAAACTCTCCTCGCATTTTTTAATAGGCAGATGAAAATATGGTGTCAATCAACAGGCAGATGAAAATTATTTCCCACCAATATCAAGCCCACCAATCAAATGTAGTGGCAATCAAATATAATCATAGTCAAATTACTATGGATGCACATTAAGCCCGTGAGAAAAATACAGTGGAAAATGAGCAGATAAAAATTCATTCTCACAAATATAAAGCTCAACGGTCAAATATAGTGGCAACTAGAGAAGGTAGTTAGAATATAATAGCTATAAGTTGGGGATAGACTCATTCCTCTACCCCGGCACAAGAGAACTTCCAGTACCCACTAGCAACACATGGAGGACCGAATTAGGAAAAACTCATGCTCCAATGTCGGAATAAGAATTTATACCCTTTCAAGTCAAAGACATATCTCATCACATCCTGGAAATGATGTAGGATCAAGCATCTATTCCAGACCATATCCTCCAAACCTAACAAGATTTCATCATGTCTTTGGAAAAAGTGAGGAGTCGGGCCCACGATGCCATCTCCCCGGGAAGGGTGATCCATCCACAAAATACAATGGTTACCCCAGAGTAGACTTGCATCCCTGCTCTAGTCCAAGATGGTCAATCACTATATTACATCATACTAGGAAAACCAGATTGGGAACAAACAATCATTCCAACTGGGGGACACCAGTCCAGTATGGTGTTCGGCCCAAGGCAGGCATATATCCCTATAAGAACTCAAGATTCTCATCATATTATCTTGGAATCATCATAGTAACCAACCAAATGGGGACCCGTATGCGAAGTCCATTACCAATAGTAGGTGGCCCCAATTTTAAGCAAGAAAGCACCCAAAAATGTAGGGTACCGAAGGCAGGTGTAAAATGAAAAGAATGTTCATGATCCTTCCCTGTTTTAAGATAAAGTTCTTGATGCCATAAAACAAATATCAACACAATCTTAATATCATGTTGATTCATTACCAAATTATGAAAGTGATAGTAGCAGTTTCAAAGTCCCTCCTCATAATTTTGCTACCAGTATCTGTAATGGTCCTCCTCAGAGCACCCATGGGGAATTACTCTGTAAGCTAGAAATGACCGATCGTGAGAGCCTATATCTTTATTCATGTCAGGGTAACCCTCCCCTTGATGTCATCCACCCTGATGGTCCTCCCCAGGTTATAAACTGCAGATATTATTCTCCCTTTAGTCAGACAAGACATGATGGTAGTCCTCACTATGATTGCAGTTGCTGTGAAGGACCTCACCGCAATGACATCAATCAATGATATGGTCTAACCCCATTGCAATACATATTGAAGGTCCTCCCCAAGATGTAAACTTCAGATATTCTCCCTGTATTCAGAAATAAATTCATAATGTTATCCCTAACCATGATGGTAGTTGTTGCAAAGGTCCTCCCTTCAATGAAAAAAAACAGAAATAAGTTCTTACCCTTAATGTGGTTTTCCCTAAAGGTCCTCCCCAGGGTACACGGTGTGGAAAATCTCCCTATGGTCAGATGATAAGTTGGGATGGTAGTCCTTACCACACATCCTTGGTTATTAAGGTCCTCCCATATCCCAAATTCACATTGTAAATAAGTTCCTCCCCCTGATGGTCTAAATATGAGAAAGACCTCATATTATGAGGTACTTGGAAGGACAGAGTCAGATACGCTAAAAACCCTATCAATGACAAGTGACATCCTTTGTTAACTAGGAGAAGTCCTATGTCTACACTTTTCCTCTGTTCTACCCCCACAACATTCATACATCAATGAAATCCCTACTAGCCCTGCTAGTTAGGATGAAATAATAACAAAGTATCCAAGTAGGGCACAATAAGTATAGGAATCCCTAGAAGAAGAAAAACATAATATGTTGCTCGTGATAATACATGTAGCCAGGGAAGACCTATCAGTTATGTTTTGGCCCACAACCACTTCTCAGTTCAGCATTCCAAAATATTTTTTGAATAAATTTATACACAACATTCATCTTAATGTCTGGAAAACTCTATACCAGTTGAAAATGAAATTTTTTCCTTATGACGGGTATGCAGACGATGTCAGTATATTGGGGGGGGGGGATTTTTTAGTAAATTAACCTATAATCCCTTTCTTCTTCATTAAATCCACAATAAGAAAGGAAAAAAGAAAAACCCTGGGTTGGATTTCTTCCATGCACTGCATAAATTGTGTTTCCTCATCGGTGATGCCTTGTATGGTGTTCACATACGAGGGTGGGGAGAACACGAAGCTCTTCACTTCACCCCACATCCCCTCCAGTAAAAACCACTAGAAATGACATCTTGGAATTTCATAATCCAAATAAGACATCTAAATGAAGTACCTATTTAGGAAAAATGGACCACTCGACAAGAACTATCCTTGAGTAAGTATTAAAAGTGTCAGGCCAGATGGGATCAAGCCACCAAGAAGATCCTGAACTAGGCCACTGAGAACATTCAGAAGGATTCTCACCTAAGGGAAGCCAACCAATGATCACTAATCATGTCCTTGGAAGCCAATAATTCATGCAAATATCTAGCACCATATCTGGATCACACCCACATTGAAAGGCACAAGATCGAGAAGCTGGTGATAGCAGTAGCAATCGCCTTAGTATAGGAGCAACCACAGTCTTTAGGGTTTGGGGAATTTTTTACACAAAGTGCCCCCGTAAGACCAATAAATCTAGGCCGAAATACATCAATGGGGAATGGGGGAAACCCCATCCCACGGGGATGGGGGAATTTTTACCTCAACCACCCACCTAGTGGAAGTTAGTATTTTCCCACCTGGGGAGGAAAAAAATATAGAGCTTACTCGTTATATCTTGTTTCATGACTCATGTCCCCCGGGGTAGAGGCATATAGACTGGTCACTTCAAGGATCCCTTTAAGTCACTCTTTACCAAGAAACTCAAAGAGGGTCCCATAATGGAAGGAGAATATCTGAAAAGGGATGCAAGATTCCCTACTAACATTCAGCACCCATTATGCTACCCCAATGTGGTATCCATCAGTAAACGTCATGGATGTAAATCCCACAGATCCTACCGAAGATAATATAAATAAGGGGTATTCAAGATAATATGGTTCCCTTCCATATTTTTTTCACACCGATCATGAAAGTGTGCGTACCCAGAACCAATGGGCCACCTTAAATTAGGTCACTCCCTCAGTTAATCCAGTTTTTCTTCCATTGTGAATCCCCAATAAAGAGATGATTATGAACAAGGTTTCCAACAACCCACCACCTCCTACCAAAGTGAATTCTTCCCTCACACTTGAGGAGAGATTTTATTAATAAGATGAAGACATGAAAGAGCTAAGGAGAATCAATACTGAGCATCTACAAGCAAGTTTTCCTTTTGGGTATGTTCCCCAGGTAGAGTGTCAATACACACTTCCATCAGATGTACCTTTTCCCCACGAGATCATCTTGATAGATGAATCAAGAATGGAAAGACTATTTAAGTCATCGTAGGGATCATCAGTATACCTGAACCAAATCCCAATATGATATCAACATTTCCTTCCATTGGGGAAGAAATCGGAATAGATTTAGGATAATTCACAAAGGATTCCCCAGAATGGGTATCCGCTTCAAGTTCCAGCAACACCAGCACACCAAATTGTGCCCCCTGTTATACCTTCCCAAGATCAAGTTCAATAACACATACATCAATGGCTCATGAATACCATGAATTCATTGAGGAATCAATTATTATCCATGGAATGGTGGCATGATATGATACAACCAAAATAAAAACCTTACCCCAACTAGGTAAGCAACGTTCCACCACCTCCAAATTTCAGGAAACCCATGTTCCCAGTGTTCAATGGCTCAGGTAATCCGGAGAAACACCTGGTGCACTACTCATCTTACTATGATCATATGATGGGAACCCTAGAGAAATAAGAAGTTGTAAAGCTCAGATACTTTACGCGAACCCTATAAGGTTCAGCTGTTGTTTGGTACACCAGTTTACCAACTAACTCAATAATAGGATGGGAGGATATCTGGTGCTAGTTCATGTTCCAGTTCAGCTCAAAGTTTCCAAAAACAAGAGCTAGTGACCTCATAAACTGGAAATAGTGAGAGAATTATAGAGTTTTATACTTAATTTCTAGATAGAAAGGTTTGACTTACTACTTGAACTAGCCACTTCCCAAAGATGAGATGTTGTACATGTACATTGAAAACCTCCATGATGAGATGCGAACACCACTTATTCCAGTGAAATATACAAGTGGGATTTGGGAATTCTCCACCATCACTCAACGGAAAGAATATTACTTGTAAAAGACTAATATCAAGTCCCAAGAAGCACCATTATCCCCACTAAAAATATCATAGAGAGATGAAGAAGCTCCTACCACGCTTAATTCACCCCTTGCGCTCACTCTGGATCCTGGCCAATACCAAATCGTACGGGGAACCCTATACATTAGCAGTCACCCCCACGTCAACAAGATTAGAAAATGGGGTATAAGAGAAATCAATTCTAGTAAAGAAGAAATAAATTTTACTCGTTCTAGGAAATCCAAGTCTGTGGATACTTTATAGCCTCCATGAATTGAATCTTTCTCTGGTTTGTAGAGCCAAAGAGGGCTGATGAAGTAGGTCTTGACGATTAGCTAGATTATTATCCCTTACATAAGATATTGATACATGGAATCCTATAGTTCTTTTTCATCAAGGATCTCCTTGATCGAATGATATATTCTAGAAAACTCAAGCTTGGACCCCCACCAGCGCAAGTGGCAAATGTTTCCACTACTGACCAGGATGAAGGAGGGGAGTGGGAAATAGTTATTAATAAATAGATGAATTAGAAAACAATAAAATGATCTCAAGGTATCCTCCAAGAATAGTTAAAGTAAAAAACTTTTCCTCTAATAGATCCTGATGTAACAAAGTCGACACCCTCATCCCCAAAACCTCCAAAGTTCGGCCACCCAAAAAGTAGTCCAATCAGAAAGGCAGAAAGCTAGAATAGAAAGATGAACTTGCACCGAAGCTGGAGTTGACTTTGACATTATCATATTTCATTCCATCAAATCTAAAGCAACAGGAATCGCCCCGCCAAATGGCACAACAGAAACTGCCCCACCAAATGGCCCCACCAGAGGTAGATCATGAGACAAAGTCATCATTAAAAGAGGAGTTGATTTATGGCTCCATCAATGTCATCCACTTAAAGGATCCCTTCCTAATGATGAATATGGATATCAACATAAATCCCCCAATTTCAATTGGGGGATAAGGAAGAAGTTGTATAATCCAGAGATATCAAGGGAGACACAACCATGGTAGAAATCAAGCTTATGGACACACCCCTTCTCAAACAATCAATGATGTAGAAACCTGTGGAATGACCCTCCATTGGATCCAATTGGGATAGGAAAATTCCCCTACCCCTAAAATAATCCACCCCATTCCTATATTTCTAGAATATCCATCATAGGAAGAACATGTTTCTAATTTCCCTTAGCATGCGAGAAAAATTTCTCGACCCAATCCTCAAAGGATGGAAGATCCTTTGGATCCAATCTCAAGGGCCAACCCATCATCATCAAATGCTCAAGCCCCTAAAGTGACTATGAAAGATAATAATTGAGCTGGGAAGTTCCAACATTTAGATTAGAAATATGGAATTTTTAAATATTTAGATTCGATACCAGCCAAAATGTAAATCTTAGATGTACTGAATATATCAGCAGATCTTAGGGATGCACTCATCAAAGCTTTTCTATGTCCCTAGGATTTTGAAGCTAAGGTATAAGATATTGAAGTCTACCAGACAGAGACCAATCTTGTTGAATTCCATGCGATTATCTCTTTCATGTATCAAGATAAAGACACCATCATGAAAGTACACATCAAACCCTTATCTATGTCTAGAAGGATAAATGGTATCGATATCTGAAAAGTCTTCATTGATAATGGATCTTGAGTTAATCTCCTCCCACTGCAGAAACTTCATCAGCTGGGATGCAATAAGGATGATCTAACTCCCTACACCACAACTCTACTTGTTTATGACAAAATTGATAAGAATATGTTAGGACAAATCAAGCTCGAAACCAAGTTTGGTGATATTGTAGATCACCCAGAATTTCTAGTGGTCCAAAATAATGCAGCCTTCAACACCCTGCTAGGAAGTCCATGGATGCATAAACATGTAGCAATCCCCTCCTCATACCATAAATGCCTAAAATATATCATTAATGGATAGAGTGGGAAACTTCATGACAATAAGTCCCCATTATACCATTAGGAATCACTCTATATTGATGTAGGGTTCTTTGAGACGAAGGGGAAGCGACTTCTGGTCGATGGTGTTGATTGGATTTCCACCCCAAACTGTTTAGAAATGTTTCCTACTGATCCCCTAAAACAACTTGGGGAAGAATACATATTTCCCATCAATTATATTGAGTTTAGATATCCAAAATTGTAAGTTTATTCAATAGTCCTCATGATTATAATCACATCCATTGATCCTGATAATGAGGAAAATCTCACTGAATCCCAAGATAATGGTTGGGGTTCAGATAAAAATTCCCTCGAACCATCATCAAAACTCAATAAAATACCTACCTCACCCACTGAGGTAGAAGGAAGTGTCTCATCACTCAAAGAAGATGTGGATACTCTTCTACCCCTCACTATATCTTCTTCGGAGAATCCCTCACTGATAGCTGTGGTGGAAGAGGTGACTTCATCTCCAAGACACCAAAATTGAAACTCTTCCTTAAACTATGGAACAATCATATCAAGAATTTTTTCCCATTAGAAGATGAAGAGGAAGATGATAATTATGAAGATGAGGTATAACAATACCTATAGATTTCCCTATAGGATTTGAGGAAGGAATATATACCACCATTGATGAACTCAAGGAAATCAACTTGGGTATAGAAGAAGACCTGAAACCCACTCTGATTAGTGAGGCCATGCCTTTCGAAGAGAAAGAGGTAAACACCTCTTTATTAAAATATAATTGAGTTTTTTTTTGTTGGAATTATATAGAAATATTAGGCCTTGATCTGGAGGTGGCCACTCACCACCTAGGCTTTCCAGAGTATCATTGTTGTTATAAGAAATCTTTCAGAAGGACACACACAACACATGCTGCCAAAATAAAGGCTAAAGTCAACAAGCTCATCAGATCCAACTTCATTCAGGAAGTCCAATACCCCATATGGATAGAAAATATTTTCCCCATAAAAAATAAAATGGGAAGATTAGAGACTATATCGATTTCAAGGATCTCAATCGGCACTGCCCGAAAGAGGATTTCCTAGTCCTGATCACATAATTACTAATCGATGCAACTTCCAGATATGAGGCTCTCTCTTTCAAGGATCACTATTCAAGATATAATAAAATCTGAATGGCCTAAGAAGATGAAGAATCCACCACCTTCAGATATCTCCACTTATTGTTTTACTATAAAGTAATGTCTTTCAATATGAAAAATGTAGGCAACACATATCAACGCATCATGCACCTCATCTTCAAACTCTTCCTAGGAAATTTCTTATAATTCTATGTGGATGATTTGGTGGTTATGTTGCGACCATGATTAGATCCCATATCAGGTATTGAAATATTTTTATAAAAACTATGACAACATAGTCTGAAAATGATCCCCCTAAAGTTTTCTTTCGGTGTTACCTTGGGAAAATTCATCAGCTTCATCATATGCCACTGTTGACGCTCCTTTTCATCACAGAGTCTAAAGATTGGAAAAGGGGAATATCTTATCTCAAATTGATTCATCCTTTGAATAAAATATCAAAAATCGACAAAGGGATGAACAAAGAGAAGATTTCCCATAAGTCGTGCAAGTTTCCTCATAGTCGCGCAAGTCCACTTGCGCGATGCATTATGGTCGCGCAAGTGACTTGCATGACCTAAGTGATAACCACCCAGGGTCTTCTCCTGCCTATAAATAGACCCTATGGGCCCCCCATTTCAGGGAGTAATTTTTCCAGAAACTCATATTTGAGCACCCAGTGCCCTAGTCTCTTCTCAAAGCTTTAGGAACACTTGTAAGGTAATTTCTTACCTAGAACAGAAGATCTAAAGAGGGGGAGGAAGGCCTAAGTGTTGAAACTCATCAACACTTGTGCGCCGATGTGGCCAGCCCTTAAGGGAAATGGCCACACTTGCACGCCGCCTTACTCCTTCAATAGAACCTGCACGCCCCTCTCTTGGAATAACCTCAAGAGGATTCTAAAGGTCGTAACCTAAAGTTGCTCAAGTATTACCCTACTGGGTGAACACCGCACAAGTACCCAACGTGTCGCGCAGGTATACCTGCGCAACCAAGACTTGTGTTCCCACGCAGTACCTGCGCGCCTGCCAGGACTTGTGCGACCTTGCCTTTTTGGGTGCCCTTCTTTCCCATTTTACCCCTCTTAAGCCATTTAACTTCTCCTATTCAAGATTTAGTCTTCAAGACACTCTTCAAAGCCATTTATGGCGTGATTTCTTGATTTGACTTCTTTATCTAAAAGGAATTCTATGGAATATACCTCAAAACATAGTGATTTACACATCTTTATGTCACTAAAGATTGAGATTTCATTCATTCAACCTCATCCTTTAAGATGAGAGAACCTAATTTTGGGCCTCCTTTTCAGGAGTAAGCCCAAGTCATAATTCCTTTAACCTGGGCCTCCTTTTCAGGAGTAAGTCCCAGTCATAATTCCTTTAACCTCAATCATAATTTACCCTTGATCTGGGATTTCTTCTCAGGAAGTTAATCCTAATCTTCATCTATTTTTTGGTACTCATACATACATAAGTCCCACATAATTTCTTATGATTGCATCCTTCATGGCCCAATTGTCTAATTTTTTACCAATACCTCTTGTTTCTCACACCGAGCATGACTCATGTGAGCTTAGAGGGTAAAAGTAATTATGAAATCCTTCTTTGAGCCATCAATCATAAACATCATACTCGCCACTCGAACTACGTGGGTTCTGATTCCTTTTCCAAAACAAAGGATACGTAGGTAGCCCATCTACGGGTTCGATCCCAACTCTGAAATAATCCATGTCCTTCTGAATGACAATAAACTTCAAGTTCCCCACTGAGTGGCTTTGAAACCAGCATGGTCATCATAATAACTAAGAGACTTTTATATAAATATTCCAAAGGATACCATTGACCAAGAATCTTTAATAAATACAAATGATTCTCTATCGATGAAGAACCTCAAATACATATAAAAGATTCTCTAAATTTCGTACATATTTTATCATTGATTTTAATATCTAAAGGAAAGCTAATTTTATACTTGGTAATGTAATAAGGATTCATGAACATAACTTAAATCTATAAAGAGAGTCCCGGAATAGACAATAATTCCCCTCAAAAAGGTGTGATGAGTCCAACCTCCCATCCTCTCGACCAATGCAAATTCCTAAGCCTCATCAGTCCACAAACTAATGAGAGCCTACATTTGGAAAGTAGGTCCAAATGGATGTGGAATCATTGGATGATTCCGGTTCTATGAACAAACCCGTTAGAAACCGATCGGAACGTTTGAACCTCCCATCAAGAGGTCATCCCCGAATTCCAAGGGAAACAAAAAATGGTGAACCCAACGTGAATACTTAACCAAATTAAAAATTATGTTTTACCTATTTGTTAGGGCCCTATTTAAACTCAATGAGAGGGCCAATAAGACCATCAATAACATATGTGCTCATCCAAAAGATGTAGTAGCTGAATTTATCTTGATTACGTCTGTTATATCAAACAGGGACTCTTTTCCAAGATCTTATGCATTTCCATAATGGCCGCTCTCAAATTTACACCTGTGAATACTACTACTGTAAATGCCACTGCTTCTATTCCTACTGCATCGTCATCCACTCTGAGAATGACATCACCTACTCAGCGTCTTCAACACTGGGTATCAAATGCGCTGGTTAAGGAGTATCGTCAACACGGTACCATCCCAACTCTGGAGGCTGCCCGACAAGACCTCCAAGTGAACAACTCACACCAGTCGTCCGGACAACGATGACCAGTGATCAAGAAACAGGCAGTGCTGACTACCATCTCCAACAGTTTCAGGTCGTTATCCCAGGAACGCAATCACCATTCACTCCCTTATTCTGAGGAAGTGAATGAGCAGGTCCCTCAGGGCCTTAATTCAAGAAGACAGGAGTCCTTCCTGAAGGCTCCCCCCAACAATCGTCGTCAGACTCGTGTGGCAGTGCGCCCTCAACATGATGAGGGTACCAACTCCAGGTGTTCGGCTCAGGTTCCTCGAACCCGAGTAGGCAAGAAGAACCACCAGAGGCGGAATCCGGTAAACAGTGAGTAGGTTCTCATCTCTACCATCTCCGGAGAAGTCCACCAACCTAACTTGGTGGCAAGCAATGAGCGGGCACATAAACCTGCCCGTTTTAATTCCGTTGTCCAGCAGACTCGTCTGGCAGCATCACGCCAATCCTACCAGGAAATTCCGACGGAGTACTATAGGCAGGAACATACACCTGTTTATACATCATCAGCTAGTCAGCAGGCTCGCCTGACTACATATGATGGATCTCATCAACTACATTTGGCGAAGTGCAATCAGCAGGCACATACACCTGCTATTATTAATCAAGCCTACCAACAATCTCGCTTGGTAGCATTCGAAGAAGTTAGTCGGAAAGCCTTGACAACAAATAGGAAGAAGACTCAGCTCTCTGCCCCCACACTTGAGTACTGTCAGGATTCACTGACAGGAAAACGAGGACAGGAGCAGACACATACACCTGCTCTAAGCCCGGAATGGACGTATATTCCCGTTCCAGCAGCTGAAGTCACTAAGCATATTCTATCAATGGTGAAAGAGCAGAAGAAAATCTCTTCTCATATTCTGGGTTCCTGCTAGGATATTATAACAACTTCAGAGGCATCTCAGGGAAAGACACTTAAATATATCCCTGTCAGTGGAGTGACACATCAAAAATTCACTCCAGAACAGACACACACATCTGTTCCAGTTCAAGAGAGTTGTGGGGCATACTCCCTGAAACGCACGGCCAATTGTCGTCTATCGACCGGTCAAAGTTCCGGTGCTCTGCTAATGTGTATAGCAGCACTCGGGTCGAATCATCGGCGATGGTACTTCGTAATAGTCGATTGTTTTTAGTTGATTGTATTTTGATTGAGGGGGTTTATTTGCAGAGCTTAATTGAAATGTTTAATGAATGATGTTTAATTTAACAAGTTTATAAAGATTGGGGTGAGTTCATTATTGGGGAGTTAAGCATGTGATACCCTTGAGCCTTACTTTGTATTGCATTAAATTAACACCCATGTCATAAGTTGACGTTGATTGGAATTCCTAAGTGTGAAGGCTTTAATCCAAGCCTTAAATTAATTTAGGGTTCTAATCTCAATCAAAACTTATTTATGGTAGTGTATTTATGGTTCCAATAATCCATGGAAACCACTCGTTAAACAAAACATATCATTAATCCATGACATATTAAGTTTAACATACACAATATTAATTTAAAGAATACTCATTGAGCAAAACTCTCAATCACTTAACATCCCCGAATTATAACTCACCCCAATGAGAGATTTACTCATCCATTTTGATGTTTAATATTCTGGTTAAAATAATTATGATGATAAATTAAGAATAGAAGAAAAATAAAGGGATTAGAAAAGAGTGGTACGTTGACACACACACACGAACGATGATGATAATTAAAAACGGATTTTCGATTGAATGAGGAAGCAAAAGAAGGGAAGGGGATTCAACTGAATTTAAACTATTTTAGGAACATAAATATTAAACTACAGAAGGTGGATGAGAATAAGAGATATTGAATAAGTAACTTGCATTAAAACAGAATTACAAAGAAAGAGAATTACAAGATTACAAAAATGAAGAACACAAAAGTAAGTGAAAACAAAGAGAGGAGGAAAGGTCTCTCAAGTAAAAACATGAGTATGTAAGGTCCTCCCAAGACTTTGGCAAAGCTTTGGTCGTGCCAATATGATCTCCTCTCTTCTGAAATGCCAACCCCTCTCAAGGAGAGAAGGGGAGAATATTTATAGCCCAAGGAGTGGACTGTTTGCATTCCCAATCTGTCCCTCCACTTGCATCGCCAATTTGGATATTAAGACAGCCGAATCTTCAAATATCCCCTTCTTCAAAGTTGTATAAAATAATGTTTTCCGACTACTGTCAAAATATGGAGGCATTTGGACAAGTGGAGCCAAGGTTATGGCGGTTTTATTAAACAAAGGTAAACTGTCCATTTCTATCCATGATTTTTTCGATGTCCAAAATGTGAATGGATTTTGGAACAGGAAGATGCCTTCAAATCCGAATGACTTCTTCAACAACGTCGGCCGCCTATATCTCCTATTTCACACTGCAAAAGCTCAGATCGATTGCATGCTAACATCATGAGATATGTCAGGCATACTATACTGATTTTAATTCTCGGACAGAACGGTGGGCTGGACTTCAAAGCATATGTTGGGCCACTTTTATTTGGAGTTGGGCCTTGAAATTTTTATCCAAGATGACATGTAGTGTTCCCCGAATTATGGTGGAGAGTTAATGTTTTTGGACTTCTGGATTGAGCCCAGTAAATCAATCTTCATGGCTGGTCCAGTTTGTTCATAGATTATTTGGTCTTGTTTGTGAGGACCATATGACCCTTCAAATGGAAGAATTAGATCATGTTTCCTTCTAATGAAATGTTGTATATTGAAATCAGAATCCTAAAAAACAAGAAACACACAATTTGGATCATTATAGTGATAGTTATAATTAAAACATTAAACTGACTCAATTGGACTACTTCTAAAAATGCTCAAATATTATACTTAATATTAAAACATTAATATTTCATACCAATTATGCACATTTCATATAAATTAAGTAAATGGGGAATATAATAAGTCATGAAAATATTAATAACATCAACTCCCCCACACTTAGCTTTGTGAATTTCCTCATGTGCAACAAATATAAAAACATGACAAAATCATTTTCACTCACCAACATATATTAAAATTTTGTTTTCACCAATCAGGGAAGGTTTAGACTATTTCACTCATCCATATTGAATTCCATCACAAATTTGGTTCACAATAATGCATAAGAAACAATTCATTTTTTCATATTCAAGGTTTGAATTGGAAAATGTAGGCACTCAAAACTTACTCCTCTCAAGATGATAAAAATGTATTTTAGGAGGTTCACTCATTCACCAACAAAAAGTGAAAATCAAGAGTTTGTAAGATCTCTCAGCTTCCATTCCCAAATATAATGTGTACAAGAATCAAGAGGTCTTTTAAGGGGTTTTTTAGTGGCTATGGGACGGTAGGTATATAATGTCCAAAGGAAAAGAGGGGTTAAAAACACCAACATGGAAAAATCAATGCACATTTTTTTTTGAAATTTGATTTGAAAGGAAATAGAAACACATATTTACAAGGGCATGAATGTGTGATGAATGAAAAGTGAGGGAGATAGAAAATGGAATAGGGTGATATGATTTAATATGTACAACATGGAAGACATCCAATAATGACACAATACAAGATGATTCAAGTGTTCTTTTTTTTCTCTTTTTGCTCTTTTTTTTCGAAAGTTGTGCTTGAAACAAGTCTCACAGTCATCTCCCAACCCATGTTTGATCTTCTCATGGAACTAATTTTAGTAGTTATAACACGATCAAAGGTTGATGATGAATGATTTTTGACCCACCCAAGACACAACCCATTCCTTTTTTTCATCATTTTTTTTAATATATTTTTTTTCATTTTTTTTGAACACTTTTCAATGACTTTTGTACAAATGAAAATTACACATATACACCCCAAAGCTCACAGAATTACAAACTCTCCCCCACACTTGAATGGATGCTTGCCCTCAAGCATATGATGACACATTGGAAATCAATGGAAGTACGCCCAAAAATGAAGTCCATTCCCCCCACACTTAAATTTCAATAAATTGTACAATGAAAATCCATGAAGATGTTGGGTGGGACAAGGTATTAGGCTTGTAATGTGGCTATCAAAATAAAGGTTTTCATAGGCTCAAAGGGGATTTTAAAAGTAGGATCAATGTAAGGGTAACAGGAGGCTATTTGGCTATTCTGATTCTCATGTGGCTTAGAAAATGCCTCTATCATATTAATGCACACAAAAGATGGAAATTCAGCTCGAAGGTCCACAAACTCAAGACTCACAATCAGTGGTGAAGACACATAATGAAAAAGATGGCCATAGATGACCTTGGCATGAAGGCTAATGTTAATCCTCACGGTAGGGGAGAATCATTTTCCACCAAAAATTGTTCATTCAAAATGTTTGTTATTGACACAAAATTGTTTACCCAAGTTTGAGATAAAAATTCAATATATTTGAGTTTAAAACAAGCCTTTTGACTCCTCAAAATGGTTGGACAGAATTTCAATATTGGATGATGAGTAATTATGACACCCCTTTTTTTAATTTTCATTTTTTTTAATTAAATTTTTTTAAATGTTTTTTTTATTTTTAATGATACATCCACACAAAAAAGAAAATAGAAAAAAGGTTGTGGAAGAAAGAGGAAGACGGTTTTTTTCTTTTTATTTTTTTCAGTTTATGATTTTTAAGAGGAAGACGGGTTTTTCTTTGTGTTTTTTTTTTCAATTTTTTTTTAAATTTTGTTTTTTTTTTGTTTTTTTTACAATAACCAGAAACTAATGACTACTTAAAGCACCATCCCCAGAAATGGCGCCATTTGAAATGCACGGCCGATTGTCGCCTATCGACCGGTCAAAGTTCTGGTGCTCTGCTAATGTGTATAGCAACACTCGGGTCGAATCCTCGGCGATGGTACTTCGTAATAGTCGATTGTTTTTAGTTGATTGTATTTTGATTGAGGGGGTTTGTTTTCAGAGCTTAATTGAAAGGTTTAATGAATGATGTTTAATTTAACAAGTTGATAAAGATTGGGGTGATTTCATTATTGGGGAGTTAAGCATGTGATATCCTTGAGCCTTACTTTGTATTGCATTAAATTAACACCCATGTCATAAGTTGACGTTGATTGGAATTCCTAAGTGTGAAGGCTTTAATCCAAGCCTTAAATTAACTTAGGGTTCTAATATCAATCAAAACTTATTTATGGTAGTGTATTTATGGTTCCAATAATCCATGGAAACCACTCGTTAAACAAAACATATCACTAATCCATGACATATTAAGTTTAACATACACAATATTAATTTAAAGAATACTCATCGAGCAAAACTCTCAATCACTTAACATCCCCGAATTATAACTCACCCCAATGAGAGATTTACTCAGCCATTTTGATGTTTAATATTCTGGTTAAAATAATTATGATGATAAATTAAGAATAGAAGAAAAAGAAAGGGATTAGAAAAGAGTGGTACGTTGACACACACACACGAACGATGATGATAATTAAAAACGGATTTTCGATTGAATGAGGAAGCAAAAGAAGGGAAGGGGATTCAACTGAATTTAAACTATTTTAGGAACATAAATATTAAACTACAGAAGGTGTATGAGAATAAGAGATATTAAATAAGTAACTTTCATTAAAACAGAATTACAAAGAAAGAGAATTACAAGATTACAAAAATGAAGAACACAAAAGTAAGTGAAAATAAAGAGAGGAGGAAAGGTATCTCAAGTGAAAACTTGAGTATGGAAGGTACTCCCAAGCCTTTGGAAAAGCTTTGGTCGTGCCAATATGATCTCCTCTCTTCTGAAATGCCAACCCCTCTCAAGGAGAGAAGGGGATAGTATTTATAGCCCAAGGAGTGAACTGTTTGCATTCCCAATCTGTCCCTCCACTTGCATCGCCAATTTGGCTATACAGACAGCCGAATCTTCAAATATTTCCTTCTTCAAAGTTTTAGAAAATAATGTTTTCCGACTACTGTCAAATTATGGAGGCATTTGGACAAGTGGAGTCAAAGTTATGGAGGTTTTATTAAACAAAGGTAAACTATCCATTTCTGTCCATGATATTTTCGATGTCCAAAATGTGAATGGATTTTGGAATAGGAATATGCCTTCAAATCCGAATGACTTCTTCAACAAAGTCGGCCGCCTATATCTCCTCTTTCACACTGCAAAATCTCAGCTCCATTGCATGCTTACATCATGAGATATGTCATTCATACTATACTGGTTTTAATTCTCGGACAGAACGGTGGGCTGGACTTCAAAGCATATGTTGGGACACTTTTATTTGGATTTGGGCCTTGACATTTTTATCCAAGATGAAATTTAGTGTCCCCCGAATTATGGTGGAGAGTTAATATTTTTGGACTTCTGGATTGAGCCCAGTAAATCAATCTTCAAGGCTGGTCCAGTTTGTTCACAGATTCTTTGGTCTTGTTTGTGAGGACCATATGACCCTTCAAATGGCAGAATTGGATCATGGTTCCTTCTAATGAAATGTTGTATATTTAAAGTAGAATCCTACAGAACAACAAACACACAATTTGGATCATTATAGTGACAGTTATAATTAAAACATTAAACTGACTCAATTGGACTACTTCTAAAAATGCTCAAATATTATACTTAATATTAAAACATTAATATTTCACACAAATTTTGCACATTTCATATAAAATAAGTAAATGGGGAATATAATAAGTCATGAAAATATTAATAACATCAACTCCCCCACACTTAGCTTTGTGAATGTCCTCGTGTGCAACAAATATAAAAACATGACAAAATCATTTTCACTCACCAACAAATATTAAAATTTTGTTTTCACCAATCAGGGAAAGTTTAGACTATTTCACTCATCCATATTGAATTCCATCACAAATTTGGTTCACAATAATGCATAAGAAACAATTCATTTTTTCATGTTCAAGGTTTGAATTGGAAAATGTAGGCACTCAAAACTTACTCCTCTCAAGATGATAAAAATGTATTTTAGGAGGTTCACTCATTCACCAACAAAAAGTGAAAATCAAGACTTTGTAAGATCTCTCATCTTCCATTCCCAAATCTAATGTGTACAAGAATCAAGAGGTATTTTAAGGGGGTTTTCAGTGGCTATGGGAGGGTAGGTATATAATGTCCAAAGGAAAAGAGGGGTTAAAAACACCAACATGGAAAAATCAATGCACATTTTTTTTTGAAATTTGATTTGAAAGGAAATAGAAACACATATTTACAAGGGCATGAATGTGTGATGAATGAAAAGTGAGGGAGATAGAAAATGGAATAGGGTGATATGATTGAATATGTACAACATGGAAGACTTCCAATAATGACACAATACAAGATGATTCAAGTGTTCTTTTTTTTTCTCTTTTTGCTCTTTTTTTTTCGAAAGTTGTGCTTGAAACAAGTCTCACAGTCATCTCCCAACCCATGTTTGATCTTCTCATGGAACTAATTTTAGTATTTATAACACGATCAAAGGTTGATGATGAATGATTTTTGACCCACCCAAGACACAACCCATTCCTTTTTTTTCATCATTGTTTTTAATATAATTTTTTTCATTTTTTTTTTGAACACTTTTCAATGACTTTTGTACAAATGAAAATTACACATATACACCTCACAGCTCACAGAATTACAAACTCTCCCCCACACTTGAATGGATGCTTGCCCTCAAGCATATTATGACACATTGGAAATCAATGGAAGTACGCCCAAAAATGAAGTCCATTCCCCCCACACTTAAATTTCAATAAATTTTACAATGAAAATCCATGAAGATGTTGGGTGGGACAAGGTATTTGGCTTGTAATGTGGCTATCAAAAGAAAGGTTTTCATAGGCTCAAAGGGGCTTTTAAAAGTAGGATCAATGTAAGGGTAACAAGAGGCTATTTGGCTATTCTGATTCTCATGTGGCTTAGAAAATGCCTCTATCATATTAATGCACACAAAAGATGGAAATTCAGCTTGAAGGTCCACAAACTCAAGACTCACAATCAGTGGTGAAGACACACAATGAAAAAGATGGTCATAGATGACATTGGCATGAAGTCTATTGTTAATCCTCACGGTAGGGGAGAATCATTTTCCACCAAAAATTGTTCATTCAAAATGTTTGTTATTGACACAAAATTGTTTACCCAAGTTTGAGATAAAAATTCAATATATTTGAGTTTAAAACAAGCCTTTTGACTCCCCAAAATGGTTGGACAGAATTTCAATATTGGATGATGAGTAATTATGACACCCCTTTTTTTTAATTTTCATTTTTTTTAATTAAATTTTTTTAAATGTTTTTTTTTATTTTTAATGACACATCCACACAAAAAAGAAAATAGAAAAAAGGTCGTGGAAGAAAGAGGAACATGGTTTTTTTCTTTTTATTTTTTTCAGTTTATGATTTTAAGAGGAAGACGGGTTTTTCTTTGTGTTTTTTTTTCAATTTTTTTTTAAATTTTGTTTTTTTTTTGTTTTTTTTTACAATAACCAGAAACTAATGACTACTTAAAGCACCATCCCCGGAAACGGCACCATTTTAAACGCACGGATGATTTTCGCCTATCGACCGGTCAAAGTTCCGGTGCTCTGCTAATGTGTATAGCAGCACTTGGGTCGAATCCTCGGCGATGGTACTTCGTAATAGTCGATTGTTTTTAGTTGATTGTATTTTGATTGAGGGGGTTTGTTTGCAGAGATTAATTGAAATGTTTAATGAATTATGTTTAATTTAACAAGTTGATAAAGATTGGGGTGAGTTCATTATTGGGGAGTTAAGCATGTAATATCCTTGAGCCTTACTTTGTATTGCATTAAATTAACACCCATGTCATAAGTTGACGTTGATTGGAATTCCTAAGTGTGAAGGCTTTAATCTAAGCCTTAAAAAAACTTAGGTTTCTAATCTCAATCAAAAAATATTTATGGTAGTGTATTTATGGTTCCAATAATCCATGGAAACCACTCGTTAAACAAAACCTATCATTAATCCATGACATATTAAGTTTAACATACACAATATTAATTTAAAGAATACTCATCGAGCAAAAGTCTCAATCACTTAACATCCCCGAATTATAACTCACCCCAATGAGAGATTTACTCAGCCATTTTGATGTTTAATATTCTGGTTAAAATAATTATGATGATAAATTAATAATAGAAGAAAAAGAAAGGGATTAGAAAAGAGTGGTACGTTGACACACACACACGAACGATGATGATAATTAAAAACGGATTTTCGATTGAATGAGGAAGAAAAAGAAGGGAAGGGGATTCAACTGAATTTAAACTATTTTAGGACCATAAATATTAAACTACAGAAGGTGGATGAGAATAAGAGATATTGAAGAAGTAACTTGCATTAAAACAGAATTACAAAGAAAGAGAATTACAAGATTACAAAAATGAAGAACACAAAAGTAAGTGAAAACAAAGAGAGGAGGAAAGGTCTCTCAAGTGAAAACTTGAGTATGGCAGGTCCTCCCAAGCCTTTGGAAAAGATTTGGTCGTGCCAATATGATCTCCTCTCTTCTGAAATGCCAACCCCTCTCAAGGAGAGAAGGGGAGAGTATTTATAGCCCAAGGAGTGGACTGTTTGCATTCCCAATCTGTCCCTCCACTTGCATCGCCAATTTGGCTGTTCAGACAGCCAAATCTTCAAATATCCCCGTCTTCAAAGTTGTAGAAAATAATGTTGTCCGACTACTGTCAAATATGGAGGCATTTGGACAAGTGGAGCCAAAGTTATGGTGGTTTTATTAAACAAAGGTAAATTGTCCATTTCTATCCATGATTTTTTCGATGTCCAAAATGTGAATGGATTTTGGAACAGGAAGATGCCTTCAAATCCGAATGACTTCTTCAACAAAGTCGGCCACCTATACCTCCTCTTTCACACTGAAAAATCTCAGATCGATTGCATGCTTACATCATGAGATATGTTATTCATACTATACTGATTTTAATTCTCGGACAGAACGGTGGGCTGGACTTCAAAGCATATGTTGGGCCCATTTTATTTGGAGTTGGGCCTTGAAACTTTTATCCAAGATGACATGTAGTGTCCCCCAAATTATGGTGGAGAGTTAATTTTTTTGGACTTCTGGATTGAGCCCAGTAAATCAATCTTCCAGGCTGGTCCAGTTTGTTCACAGATTCTTTGATCTTGTTTGTGAGGACCATATGACCCTTCAAATGGCAGAATTGGATCATGGTTCCTTCTAATGAAATGTTGTATATTGAAAGGAGAATCCTACAAAACAAGAAACACACAATTTGGATCATTATAGTGACAGTTAAAATTAAAACATTAAACTGACTCAATTGGACTACTTCTAAAAATGCTCAAATATTATACTTAATATTAAAACATTAATATTTCACACAAATTATGCACATTTCATATAAAATAAGTAAATGGGGAATATAATAAGTCATGAAAATATTAATAACATCAACTCCCCCACACTTAGCTTTGTGAATGTCCTCATGTGCAACAAATATAAAAACATGACAAAATCATTTTCACTCACCAACAAATATTAAAATTTTGTTTTCACCAATCAGGGAAGGTTTAGACTATTTCACTCATCCATATTGAATTTAATCACAAATTTGGTTCACAATAATGAATAAGAAACAATTAATTTTTTCATGTTCAAGGTTTGAATTGGAAAATGTAGGCACTCAAAACTTACTCCTCTCAAGATGATAAAAATGTATTTTAGGAGGTTCACTCATTCGCCAACAAAAAGTGAAAATCAAGAGTTTGTAAGATCTCTCAGATTCCATTCCAAAATCTAATGTGTACAAGAATCAAGAGGTATTTTAAGGGGTTTTTTAGTGGCTATGGGACGGTAGGTATATAATGTCCAAAGGAAAAGAGGGGTTAAAAACACCAACATGGAAAAATCAATGCACTTTTTTTTTTAAATTTGATTTGAAAGGAAATAGAAACACATATTTACAAGGGCATGAATGTGTGATGAATGAAAAGTGAGGGAGATAGAAAATGGAATAGGGTGATATGATTGAATATGTACAACATGGAAGACTTCCAATAATGACACAATACAAGATGATTCAAGTGTTCTTTTTTTTCTCTTTTTGCTCTTTTTTTTCGAAAGTTGTGCTTGAAACAAGTCTCACAGTCATCTCCCAACCCATGTTTGATCTTCTCATGGAACTAATTTTAGTAGTTAAAACACGATCAAAGGTTGATGATGAATGATTTTTGACCCACCCAAGACACAACCCATTCCTTTTTTTCATCATTTTTTTTAATATAATTTTTTTCATTTTTTTTTGAACACTTTTCAATGAATTTTTTACAAATGAAAATTACACATATACACCCCAAAGCTCACAGAATTACAAACTCTCCCCCACACTTGAATGGATGCTTGCCCTCAAGCATATGATGACACATTGGAAATCAATGGAAGTACGCCCAAAAATGAAGTCCATTCCCCCCACACTTAAATTTCAATAAATTGTACAATGAAAATCCATGAAGATGTTGGGTGGGACAAGGTATTAGGCTTGTAATGTGGCTATCAAAAGAAAGGTTTTCATAGGCTCAAAGGGGCTTTTAAAAGTAGGATCAATGTAAGGGTAACAGGAGGCTATTTGGATATTCTGATTCTCATGTGGCTTAGAAAATGCCTCTATCATATTAATGCACACAAAAGATGGAAATTCAGCTCGAAGGTCCACAAACTCAAGACTCACAATCAGTGGTGAAGACACACAATGAAAAAGATGGCCATAGATGACCTTGGCATGAAGGCTAATGTTAATCCTCACGGTAGGGGAGAATCATTATCCACCAAAAATTGTTCATTCAAAATGTTTGTTATCGACACAAAATTGTTTACCCAAGTTTGAAATAAAAATTAAATATATTTGAGTTTAAAACAAGTCTTTTGACTCCCCAAAATGGTTGGACAGAATTTCAATATTGGATGATGAGTAATTATGACCCCTTTTTTTTTAATTTTCATTTTTTTTAATTAAATTTTTTTAAATGTTTTTTTTATTTTTAATGACACATCCACACAAAAAAGAAAATAGAAAAAACGTTGTGGAAGAAAGAGGAAGATGGTTTTTTTCTTTTTATTTTTTTCAGTTTATGATTTTTAAGAGGAAGACGGGTTTTTCTTTGTGTTTTTTTTTTCAATTTTTTTTTAAATTTTGTTTTTTTTTTGTTTTTTTTTACAATAACCAGAAACTAATGACTACTTAAAGCACCATCCCCGGCAATGGCTCCATTTGAAACGCACGGCCGATTGTCGCCTATCGACCGGTCAAAGTTCTGGTGCTCTGCTAATGTGTATAGCAGCACTCGGGTCGAATCATCGGCGATGGTACTTCGTAATAGTCGATTGTTTTTAGTTGATTGTATTTTGATTGAGGGGGTTTGTTTGCAGAGATTAATTGAAATGTTTAATGAATGATGTTTAATTTAGCAAGTTGATAAAGATTGGGGTGAGTTCATTATTGGGGAGTTAAGCATGTGATATCCTTGAGCCTTACTTTGTATTGCATTAAATTAACACTCATGTCATAAGTTGACGTTGATTGGAATTCCTAAGTGTGAAGGCTTTAATACAAGCCTTAAATTAACTTAGGGTTCTAATCTCAATCAAAACTTATTTATGGTAGTGTATTTATGGTTCCAATAAACCATGGAAACCACTCTTTAAACAAAACATATCATTAATCCATGACATATTAAGTTTAACATACACAATATTAATTTAAAGAATACTCATCGAGCAAAACTCTCAATCACTTAACATCCCGGAATTATAACTCACCCCAATTAGAGATTTACTCAGCCATTTTGATGTTTAATATTCTGGTTTAAATAATTATGATTATAAATTAAGAATAGAAGAAAAATAAAGGGATTAGAAAAGAGTGGTACGTTGACACACACACACGAACGATGATGATAATTAAAAACGGATTTTCGATTGAATGAGGAAGCAAAAGAAGGGAAGGGGATTCAACTGAATTTAAACTATTTTAGGAACATAAATATTAAACTACAGAAGGTGGATGAGAATTAGAGATATTGAAGAAATAACTTGCATTAAAACACAATTACAAAGAAAGAGAATTACAAGATTACAAAAATGAAGAACACAAAAGTAAGTGAAAACAAAGAGAGGAGGAAAGGTCTCTCAAGTGAAAACATGAGTATGGAAGATCCTCCAAATCCTTTGGCAAAGCTTTGGTCATGCCAATATGATCTCCTCTCTTCTGAAATGCCAACCCCTCTCAAGGAGAGAAGGGGAGAGTATTTATAGCCCAAGGAGTGGACCGTTTGCATTCCCAATCTGTCCCTCTACTTGCATCGCCAATTGGGCTATTCAGACAGCCGAATATTCAAATATCCCCTTCTTCAAAGTTGTAGAAAATAATGTTTTCCGACTAATGTAAAAATATGGAGACATTTGGACAAGTGGAGCCAAAGTTATGGCGGTTTTATTAAACAAAGGTAAACTGTCCATTTCTATCCATGATTTTTTCGATGTCCAAAATGTGAATGGATTTTGGAACAGGAAGATGCCTTCAAATACGAATGACTTCTTCAACAAAGTCGGCCACCTATATCTCCTATTTCACACTGCAAAAGCTTAGCTCTATTGAATGCTTAAATCATGATATATGTCATGCATACTATACTGATTTTAATTATCGGACAGAACGGTGGGCTGGACTTCAAAGCATATGTTGGGCCCCTTTTATTTGGAGTTGGGATTTGAAATGTTTATAGAAGATGACATGTAGTGTCCCCAGAATTATGGTGGAGAGTTAATGTTTTTGGACTTCTGGATTGAGCCCAGTAAATCAATCTTCAAGGATGGTCCAGTTTGTTCACAGATTCTTTGGTCTTGTTTGTGAGGACCATATGACCCTTCAAATGGAAGAATTGGATCATGGTTCCTTCTAATGAAATGTTGTATATTGAAAGGAGAATCCTACAAAACAGGAAACACACAATTTGGATCATTATAGTGACAGTTATAATTAAAAAATTAAACTGACTCAATTGGACTACTTCTAAAAATGCTCAAATATTATACTTAATATTAAAACATTAATATTTCACACAAATTATGCACATTTCATATAAAATAAGTAAATGGGGAATATAATAAGTCATGAAAATATTAATAACATCACCCCCCCCCCATACCATATGGACAACTAAGTCAGGCACAAACACCTGATTTGAGTGGAGATCGTCAGTCTAACCTAGCCATATTTCCTGATTAGGAACATACACCTGCTCAGAGCAGCCACTTTCATCAACAAGTGGTTTCCAAAGTGAGTAAGAAGGCGACTAAGAAAAAGACCCGCCCGGCACAGTCAGGAGATCAAGGGACAATCTATAACAAGGCCTTGCTCGATGCTGGATTTCTTGAAGCCCTCAGACAATTATCTGTTGAAATTCAAGATTCTACTCCCTCATTTCCCAATAGTGGGAACATTAATTCTGAAGGTCTTCAACAGACACTTACTCATGAAGGCTTTCTTCATGACAATTCGGTCAATATTGAAGTTTCATCTTCAGATAAAATCCATAGGAACCCTTTGTGTGGTCAGAAGACCAAGGAGAAAGAAATCTCCTCTTTTTCTGTAACCCATTATGGTGGCCCTCCCCATGATGATGAATTTCACTACGAAAGTCCTCTCCGTAGTAGTGATGCACATTGCCCGGAAAATTCTCTAGTAGACAATGTAGTGCCAAGAAAGCCCGCTTATCTTGAGGCACTTGAAAATGCAAAACCAGTCATGTCTGAAGCTTCATCGCTAGAAGGTGAAATACTTTCTCAATCAGAAGATAGACCAGGGTGTAGGTCATTCTATGAACCACCCCTAAGTCATGCATCTTCTAGTTTGATCAATGATTTATCTACCAATCCTGTTGAATCCAATGAATCAACAAGGAAACACCAACTCTGGTCAAATCAGGTAGAAGAATCTTCATCAAATGACAAAGAGGAAATTCTGAACATGAGAAAACAACTGGCGAAAGGTGAAGTGCCAGTTATGTTTTGGCCTCTGGCTGACCATCAGAATAATATTCCAGAAATGTTGACGGAAGATGAAATTCATGATATTCGTCTCAACATATGGAAAACTCTTTGTCAGTTGAAAAATAAACTATTATCTTATGATGAATATGATAATCAACTTAAGATAATAGAAGGGTTACAATGTCAGATTGATTTGACATCTCTATCAGTCTCTCGATATCCGAAGGCTGAAAAGCAGCAGAGAGCCCTTCAATGTTCATGCCTTGGCGCACTAAGAAGATTGCGTCAGTTAATTTCCAATGCCCCATCTGGTATTCGTGTCAGAGGATGGGGTGTTCATGGGGAACTGCATTTCATGGTGCTCTCCAATCAACAAAGCCCGCCAAAAATGGTCTCATATAATGTTATTGCCCATAACCGGCCACAGTCAATGGGCTTTGTTTGTAATCAAAAGCTTTCCCAAGAACAAGCTTCAACTAGTTCCTCTCAAAATCAAGAATACAGAGAACAAGTTGTTGAATTACTCTTGCATCAAGCAAACGAGAATATTAAACAGGCCTCTCGTTTGGAGCAATCACGTCACCATGTGACAGAAGTGTCAGAAATAATCCAACGGTCTTTTGAACCAGGTGATAACAGCGGATACAGGTTAATGCATCCAGCTAATTTCCGGACTAAGGTTTGCAAGATCAAGAGGAATTTCAAGAAATTCTCAGGCATAGCATGTCAAGAACCACCCCAGCTCACCAGACTGGGGACTCTTTTAAACCAACCCTTGGAATCAACAAATAGGTTCCGAGGAGTTGAGCGGGAATAGCAGGAACAGCCCCAGTCCACTGGACTGGGGAATTTTTTCAAATCATCAATCCCCTCCTCAAAGAAAGTCGGTCTTTTCTCTATTGGGGAAGAAACCTCAATAGTAATGAAGAGCCAAATTATAAGGATATTCCCTCCAAATTATGGTTCGTCAAGAAGTTCCTGAGGGATCGAATCAACAAAAGGCAATGTCTCATAAAAGACATGGAAGAAGACAATATCACATAAATGCTGATAGAATGGATGTGATGAGTTATGCATCAATCAATTTCATCAATGTCGTTGTTGCTGATCCACCAAATGAGGCTCACTCAGGGGACTTAGATGAAGAGATTCCTGCTCAAGAATATATACGCATCGACACAAATGAAGAAGGTGTGCGTACACGAAGTCAAAGGATTACTCAGAACCTAGGTAATCCTTCGAGTAACCCACTTCCCCCTCTTCTAAAATGATCCAAAAAAGGGAAGGGAAAGAACCAAGTTACATATACTTCCTCTGGAGAAGGTCAATCGCTCTCACTAGAGAAAAGGTTTGCATAATATGAGGAAGAAATGAAGGAGTTAAGGAGGTTGAATGCAGAACTACTTCAGGGTAGTCTTCTTTGTGAGCATGCTGGAGTCAGTCAGCCAAGGGAATTTGTTGCAGCTACTGAGATGGATCAGGAATATCCTCCTCTATCAGTACACCCTTACAGGTCTAATCCTACGGGTCAAGTGCAACAACAGTTGGCAGTTCTACCATCAGTTGCAGCACTAATCGCCACATCTATCCAAGCTCCAGTCATTGCACCTACCCAAGTCCAAGTTCAACCAGATGTTTCTCAAAATTTAATAAATACTATTGATTCATTAATAGCTCGGTTAGAAACTATGGAAGGGAAACGTGCATAAGTTCAACCAAAAAAGAAAGTTTATCCTGAATGGGTAGATTCAATTTCTCCTCCATCCAGTTTTGTGAATCTTGTATTCCCTATTTTCAATGGATCAGGCGATCCTGAACAGCATTTGACGCATTACATGTCTTGTTTCGATCCTATGATGGGAACTCTGGAGCAGAAAGAAGCAGTGAAACTAAGATTCTTTATGTGAACCTTGCAAGACCAGCTTTTGTTTGGTATACAAGCTTGCAATCCTGGTCAATTACCGGATGGGAGGATCTTCGCCAAAAATTCCTCCTTCAGTTCAGCTCAACTTTGCCAAAGACAACATTTTTCTATCTTACAAATTATAAGCAAATGGAGAATGAAAGAGTCTCTGATTTCATTGCTCGCTGGAAGGGATTAACATATTCCTTGAGTTTAGCACTACCTCAAGAAGAATTGTTGGCAATCTGTGTGGCAAATCTGCATGACAAATTACGCACGCCATTAATCATTGTGAAATACACAGGAGGGTTTCGAGACCTTACTTCAATCGCTCAGCAGATTGAATATTCCCTTATACAGGATAAGGCTAAATCTCGTGTAATTACATCAGCTCCAGGAAGAAGAATGGGTAAAGCAGAAACTGCAACAGTTATGCTTAAACAAGCGCCTGTACCTGTTTCTACTTTAAAACCTTCATCTTCTCGAAGGGCTCCACCTCCTGAGCGCCAACAACAAAGGTAGTTTCTTTCAGATGATCAAAGAGATCAAAGACGAAAAAAATTTGAGGATTTGAAGAGCAAAACATAGTCTTTCCTAAATGAACAAGTTCATGGTTACTTCATTTTGGCTCTGGAAAATAATCTGGTTCAATTGTCAAGGACCAAAAGGCCAAACAAGGAAGGAGATGAAGACCGTCCCAATTATTGGCCCTTTCATCAAATATTGGGGCATCCCATCCAGGAGTGTTTTGTCTTCAAAGACCTCCTGCAAAATATGGTTGACTCGGGACAAGTCAAATTGAAAGGTTCTTCAGCTCAGATAGCATGTGTTACTACTACAGTTCTAGAGGAGGAAGGTTATTGGCAAGAAGTCAAAAGAAAAAATGCACAGAAATATGATGATTGGATGGTCAGAAAGATAATCAATCTAACTCATGCTATTTTTCGAAGACAATTAAAGAAACCAATTGTGTCTTCTGCCATGAATGTTGCGGAAAAACCATCTTTTTCAGAAGGAAATTCCTCAAAGAAACGGCATAATTCAAAGAAGAAAAAAGAATAAAAAGAAGATGAGTATGTGTCAAAGCCTAAGTTGTCTTTGACTCTGGAAGACTTCATGCCATCTACTTCAAATCCACGGGCACCGCCCCACCAAATGGCACAGCCTAAACAGGCTAATCTGGAAAAGTCTTCATCAGACGAAGATTTAATATTTGGTTCTGTTAATATGATTCAATTAACAAATCCATATACCAGTCGCAGTTTCAATTTTTATGAGCCTAAATTTTCTGTATCAAACAAGGGAATCAAAGGAAGTTTCATAGGTTCAGGATACAGGGGAAGACGTGGATCTTTTAGAAGCCACTACCCCAATTATACCCCTATTAGAACTGTGTATGCAGCAGAAACTCGTGGTAGATCCCTTCAGCGAGCTCAGCAAGAACAAGAAAGTTCTTCTACAATAGAAAATTCATTCCTGGCACAATTATTTTGGAAGACCGATTGAAGGTTCCATATTCTTCTTCTCAGCAAGTAAATGGATCTAATCGGTCTAATCTTCCAAAACCAAGGATGTCTCCAACTCCTATCCCAATACAAGATGCATCAACTTCCAAAGCATCTGCTTCCAAGGTACTTGCTAAACCATATATTCCTGTTGGTAAACGCAGACCTCTGGATCAAAAGTATGATATATTGAAACACTTGGCCCAAGTACCAGCCAAGTTATCAATTTTGGATGCTTTTAATCTATCAAAAGATCTTCGGGAAGCACTCATTGAGGCTTTGTCAAGTCCTCAGGAGTTTGAAACTGAAATTGCTGCAGCTGAAGTCTATCACATAGAAAATAATCCTGCTGAATTCCATGAAATAATATCTTTTACTAATAAAGATGAAGATGATGTTGTGCATGGGAATATCATACCTTTGTATTTATCTGGCAAGGTCAATGGTGTAGACGTCCGAAGAGCTTTCATTAACAATGGTTCAGGAGTCAACCTCATGCCCATTCGTACACTTCGTCGATTGGGCCTCACGAAATATGATTTATCTCCTTCTAACATGATGTTACAAGGATATGATAAAAATGAACAAGAACCACTGGGTGAAGTTACACTCAGAAATCAGTTTGGAGATCTTGTATCCAATTCAGATTTCATGATTGTTGATCAAGACTCAGCTTTCAACGTTTTGCTTGGAAGACCCTGGCTACATCAACATGCGGCTATCCCTTCATCATACCATCAATGTCTCAAATACTGTTTTGATGGTCAAGTTGGAACATTATATGGTGATAAGGCCCCATTCAAGACATGTGAGTCTCAATACATTGAGGTGGAATTCTATCACATGAAGGGAAAGGAGAAATCCACAACAAAGGAAATTACCAAAGTTAATGCTCCATATGGTTTGGAGAAGATTCCAGTAAATCCATTTACACATGTGAGTACAGATTATGTGTTGCCTATCAGTCAAATTGACAAGGTATACTCAAATCAAAATACACTTATGGAAAGATCCGTAATGTCAATTACGACAATCGAGCCAGATAACATGGGAGAAATTGGTAACCCACCAAGTAGTAATGAAAGCACAAATGGTGATGTCTTCATTTCATCTGCTGAAATCCAACAAGTCTATACTTCTCCAATTAGGCCAGAAGGAGTTATAGAAACATTAGAGGTGAACAATGATGTCGATTCTCAATCCATCATTTCCTCTTTATTACCCAAAGAAAACTCTTCATCATCAATAGGGTCAAAAATGGAAACATCCTCTTCAAAATGTGCAAATTTTGACATCTCTTCTGATCATGAAAATTCTGCTTTGTCATCTACTATGCAAGTAGAAACGGAAGAAATAACAAATGATGAAGAAGAAGAGGAAGATCTCAGATATGCTCCTCCATCATTTGAAGAGGGTATCTCTACCACTATGGATGAACTCCGAGAAATAAATCTGGGTACAAAGGAAGATCTACGCCCCACTTTAATCAGTGCGGCCATGACCCTTGAAGAGCAAGAGATGTATATTTATTTTCTAAAGAAAAATAGAGATATTTTTTCTTGGAACTATACAGAAATTCCCAGGCTTGATCCTGATGTTGCTACTCATCATTTGGGTTTACAAGAAGAACATCGAGGATTTAAACAATCCGCGAGAAGAACACACTCAACTTATGCTTCTAAAATTGAAGCTGAAGTGGATAATCTTATCAAAGATAACTACATCATAGAATTTCAGTATCCCAAGTGGTTGGATAATATTGTCCCTATAAAGAAGAAGAACAGACAAATTAGAGTTTGCATCGATTTCAGAGATCTTAATCGGCATTGTCCTAAAGATGATTTCCCAGTTCCGATTACAGAACTTTTAATTGATGCAACAGCTGGCTATGAAGCACTTTCCTTCAAGGATGGATATTCTGGATATAATAAGATCTGAATGGTCCCCGAAGATGAGGAATCCACAGCCTTCAGAGCCCCTCAGGGTGTGTTTTGTTACCAGGTAATGCCCTTTGGCTTAAAGAATGCAGGTGCAACATATCAGTGTGCCATGCATCGTATCTTCAAACCCATCTTAGGAAAGTTTGTTGAATTCTATGTAGACAATTTGGTGGTTAAACCCAAACAACGTTCTAATCACTTGGCTGATTTGGAAGTCATATTCTGCAAGCTTCGACAACATAATTTGAAGATGAACCCCTTAAAATGTGGTTTTGGGTAACCTTAGGAAAATTTCTCAGCATTGTTGTACGTCATAGTGGTATTGAAGTCTATCCTGAGAATACCAAGTCAATCCTTGGTATGTCAACTCCTCAAAATTTGATAGAATTAAGAGGACTTCAAGGACACATATCTTATATTTGGCGTTTCATCGCCAATTTGGAAAGCAAAAGTTTACCCTTTACCAAATTGATGAAGAAGGGAGTCACTTACCAGTGGACTGAAGAATTTCAAGAAGCATTCGATATTCTCAAGAAATACCTCTTGAGTCCACCGGTACTCATGCCACCTGTTGAAGGAAGACCACTTATCCTCTACGTGACAGCTCTAGAGCGATCATTGGGTGCCTTTCTTGCTCAAAATAATGATGCTGGGAATGAAAACAGCCTCTACTATCTCATTCGAACTATGCTTGAAGAAGAAACCCGGTATTCAAGTATTGAGAAGTGCTTCCTGGCATTAATCTTTGTAGTTCAGAAGTTGAGACATTACCTGCAACATCATGAGGTCCAATTGGTATCTCACAATAACCTGCTCAAATTCATCCTTAGTCGTCCAATGCTTACAGGATGTCTAGCAAGGTGGCCAGTTATTTTGCAGCAATTCAACATTCAGTATGTGTCTCAAAAGGCGATAAAGGGCCAAGCTCTGGCTGATTTCCTGGCTGAACACCCATCAGTGGAAGACACATCTTTAGATATTGAACTCCCTGATGAGGAAGTCTTCTCTATTAAAGAAAGTCCTCAAGCATGGGAAATGTATTTTGATGGTGCTTCCAGAAGTCCAACAGGGAAGAAAATGGAAAATCCTAAATTCAACAAAGTTGGATTAGGAATTGTGCTCATTTCTCCAGAAAAGGCAGTGTTACCTTATTCCTTCTTATTGTGGGAAGGTGGTACCAATAATGAATCTGAATACCAAGCTCTTATCGCAGGCTTGGAATTAGCACTTCAAGCACAAGTGAATCACTTAAAGGTGAAGGGTGATTCAGACCTAGTAATCAAATAAGTCAATGGGGATTATGCCATCAGAAAAGAAGAACTAATCCCTTTGTATGATTACGTCAGAGAGTTAATGGAGTAATTCCCTTCAGAATCGACATTTTCTTATGTCCCAAGATCACAAAATTCTCAAGCTGATGCGCTGGCTAATATAGCCACAGCTCTAGCAGATCCAAATCGGGATGAGACAACCATCAGTATTGCCCACTGCCGTGCAATTTCACCTTATGTTCGAATCATAATAGAGGAAATTAATGAAATTAGTCCCATTCCTGAACCGTATGGTCATACTACAGGATAGAGGTCACCTATCAAGGAATACCATCAAAATGGAACACTTCCACCTGATAGAGCTGAGAAAGAACAAATCTGGCGACGTGTGGTTAATTTTAATCTTTATGATAGCCCAGATCACCTAGAGAAAATTCTATACAAACGTGGTTTTTATGGAGTTCTATTCAGATGAATTGATGGTGAAGAGACAATGGCTGTCATGAAAGAAGTGCATGCAGGAGTTTGTGGTGCCCACCAGTCTGGACATAGATTTTATGATCAAATTCAAAGGCTTGGATACTTTTGGCCTTCAATGATACGAGATTATGTTGATTTCACAAAGAAGTTTCATTCATGCCAAGTACATGCCAACTTCATTCATCAACCTCCAGAGTTGATTCATACAGCTAAATACTCATGGCCATTTGCCACATGGAGAATGGATGTGGTGGGACCTTACCCTTCAGCTACGACCAAGCAGTTTAAGTACATTCTTACTGCTACTAACTTCTTTTCCAAATGGGCAGAGACAATACCTCTCAAGGAATTTAGTTTTAATTGCATTGTTAGCTTCATCAATTCTAACATAACTACCAGATTTGGTGTCCCTCATACCATATTTACGGACAATGGCACCAATTTCCGTTCATCCGAGGTGAAGAAATTGTATCAAGAATACAACATCAAATCCAACCATTTATCTCGGTATCATGCAGCGGCCAATGGCCAGATAGAAGCCTTCAACAAGACTCTTTCAAATATACTGCAAAAGATGGTGGATAAAGATAAGAATTCATGGCCTGATAAACTCTTTCACGCTTTATGAGATTATCGTATTACCACCCGCACTACAACGCGATCAACTCCATATTAATTGGTATATGGAACGGAAGCAGTCTTGCCAATTGAAGTTCAATTACCCTCTCTCAGAGTATCCATTTGTGATCAGTCATCTACAGATGAGCAATATCAAAAGTGATTGAATGAATTGGAATGGTTAGATGAGAAAAGATTGTGCACTTTATACCACTTGGAAGTCTATCAGAATCGAATAGCACGAGCTTTTAACAAAAAAGTTCTTCTTCGTTCATTCACTCAGGGAGAATTGGTATTAGTTATCAGAACTCCAATGATACCAGGATAGAAACCTCCCAAACTTGAACCAAAATGGGAAGGACCTTATTCAATACATAGGGTCTACTCCAATGGATCTTATTCATTAATCTCGATGGATGGAGAATTCATCACTACTCCAACTAATACCAGATTTTTTAAGAAGTATTTTGTATAAACTGTGAAGTATGTACTTTTTCCCTACAACATGACACTAAAATGTATGGCACCAGTTCGTCCTTGCTATATGATGTTAAACTATACAGCAATGGTCCAGTATGACCTTAAAATCATCCACGGTCCATGCATACGACCTTAAACTATTCGCACTTTCATCCAACATGACGCTAAACTATGGAGAAAATCGTCCTTGCTATATGACGTTAAACTATACAGAAATGGTCCAGTATGACCTTAAACTGCAACTTCGTCCCACACAATTTTAAACTGTGAAAAAGTTCCCTAAATGGTCCAGTATGACCTTAAACTGCAACTAGGTCTTGTATGACCTTAAACTGCATCATCAACGGTCCATGCATATGACCCTAAACTGTTTGCAAGTCCCTTACAACCAGCAAGATGTTAAACTATGACGTCCTAACTAGATGACGCTAAACTGTATAAAAGTCCCTTACATTCGGAAAGACGTTAAACTACATAATCATCAAAGGTCCTGTATGACCTTAAACTACACTTTTGTCCAGCATGACATTAAACTGCACCATCCACGGTCCATGCATATGACCTTAAACTATTCGCACTTTCGTCCAATATGATGCTAAACTATGGAAAAAATCTGTAATGCGTCCAACATGACGATAAATGGTGTACTCTTTTTTCCTCACTGCATGACATTAAACTGCATATTCCCCATTTCATCCAACATGACGTTAAACTCTATTGTCCCCATAGTCCTAACTACATGACGCTAAACTGTACAAAAGGTTCGTGATACGTATTACATGACATTAAACTGTACTTTGTCCCTGCTACATGACAATAAACTGTGCATCACCAATAGTCCTAACTGTAAGACTTTAAACTGCATAGTCCCTTCATACGTCCTACATGATGTTAAACTATGTATCGTTAAGGTTGTTGCTACCTCTTGTTTCTCACACCGAGTATGACTCACGTGATCTTAGAGAAAACCTCAACCATAACACTCTCTTTGGGCCTCTAACCATGTGTAAGTCCCAACAACATTTTTTTTAGGTCGTTGTCCCCAAGAAAAACTTGATCATTAATTCATTCTTTAATTGAACTACACGGACTTTGATCTTTGCATTCTAGGCTGGGTATGTAGGAAACCTCCCAAGGTTCAAGCCCAAAACCAATCTCTTCACATCGGTTCACCTCCATCTCATACGATGTTGATTCGTGAAACCGCCCCTAGAATCAATATCTTTACATTGATTCACTTTCTTCCTTCTTATACGACGTTAAACTATACAACACTTTTGTCCAGTATGACAATAAACTACAAATTTCTTTGATACCCTCACCTGAGAGGGAACCATTATTTTCATTGATTTTTCATTCATGTTTCATTTTAAAGACTACATGCATACATGGAAATTCCAAAACCTTTTATCTTGGGTTAAACCATCATTGTACTAAAGTCCCATTTCACTCTTCATATGTACGAACCAAATTTTTACAAAGGGTATTTCTAGAACTACGTGGGATTGATTACCATCCTTATGGGATACATAGGAACGTTCGAGTGTCCCTCGAATCCAACCCCAAGTCTTTGGGCCTAACCCCAAATTCCACTTTTTGTCCCTTGGATGAAAAGTCCCCATGAAAACACACACTGTGTATTTCTTACAATGGTCCAAGCTCTATGACCCTAAACTAAGATCTCTAATCCTTTTTTCCCACACGACGTTAAACTGTAGTTTAAGAACTACGTATGTCTTGATTCTCATCCTTATGGGATACGTAGTGAAGTCCAACATTTCAATTCAGGACCCAGCCACAACATGATTATGGTTAGCATTGATCTGTGTATCTCTGTATACATTGAAAAATATCCATATTTATGTGTCATAATCCTAACCTTAAATATTTTCAGATCCTCATAACCCTTTTCATGACTTCTAGTCACAAAAATGTCAAACTTCTGAGAATTATTTTGCCTGACTATGCAGCACGTGCCCATAGGCGGCCTTGCATAAACAGTCTACATAACAGACTAGTTAGCCAAAAGATACTATTATTTGACTATGTATCCAATGCCTTTAGGTGGACCTGCATAATTCAACCCCCTAACGGGTTTGTCAGATAGTGGTAACTTCATTCTTAGGAAGAATGCCTCTTTTGTCCTTATTTGTCTTAAATGACAGTATGTAGGGATCCACAAAAATAGCCATCCTTAACATACTTGTCCCATATACTTTTTCATGATCTGAAAGTATTCAAGTCTATGGATTATATTATCCTTCCCTACATTTGGGTCAGACCTTCGTAGGAGTGATATTCATCCAGTTCATCGATAATCTTTTTTGGAAATATCTTCTCCATATTCAAGTACCTCTTTCCATATAGCAAACTCTATACTTTGGAATATTTGAATCTCCATAAACTTTCACTGGCTTTTATCACTAGGAGAGTAAATTTCTGAGAGTTCTTTTGTCTGACTATGCAGCACGGGCCCATAGGTGGCCTTGCATAAACAGTCCACATAACAAACTTGTTATCCAAAAGATACTATTTTATTTAACTATGCAGCCAATTCCCTTATGTGGCCCTGCATAATTCAACCCCCTAACGGGTTTTTTAAATAATGGTAACTTCATTCTTGGGAACTACTTCTTCTAATGCCTTTTAGCTCTTTTTCATGTCATTCCTCAGATTCAAATATTCTTAAGTCATAGTTTATATATTTTACCTCATACTTGAGTATGGTACTATGTTTTCAGATGATTTGTCAAGGAATTGAGTCAATTCTAATCCATTTCGGTCAAAGCTATTTCGACCTTAAACATTAGCCTTTTTATGTGTGATGTGAAAGACTTTAAACTGCCCACAAAAGACAAAGGAACTCTGAATAAAAGTAAAGTTCCAGCTCACTAAACATACATTTAGTATGATTTAGGTAATATTGAGCAATTAAAAGGTTTGAAGTTTGTAGGGTTATTTACATTAATCCTAGTAAAAATCAAACTATGCTTACTAGGCCCATTGGCTTAGGTAAAATCTAAAGCATGTAGTAAAAGAGAATGCAGGTACAAATGAGTGAAGGTGAATGTGTTTTTTATTGATACATAAGAGTTAGAAGGACATCCACAGATTGGAGTCTCTTCTCTTTTTTCAAGAATTACAAGAGGCTTTCAACATAAGTCTCCAATGGATGAACCACATCCCGAGCTTCATCAGCAGCTATTTGAAGCTCATGCACTCGACCAACTTCACTCTTTTCAGCCTGATGGAGTGCTTTCTTGGTATCCGCAATGGTCTTTATACCATTCGTTTGAACTCCCTCCAGTGAATTATTGAGTTGGTCAAGTTCCCCAGTAACAGCATCCAACTATTGCTGAAGGTGAATCTGTTGGATGACTTTTTCTTTGATTTTATGCTTCAGCTCCTTCATCTTGGTAGCATAATCAGCCTCAGCTTGGGATACCGCAGCCTCAAATTCGCCGATATTAACTGACAATTTCACCCTGATCAGATCTTCGCGGCACTTTTTCTCCTGCTCCCTCCTGAAAATGATCTGTTTCACCGTGGTATGGATCTTTTCATATCCAAAACTGCCAAGTCCGAGTATGAAAAAATTGGGATGAAAATCGAGGAATTTTCGATGATAGCTCTTCTAAAGGCACCTCAGATATGATTTTCCATATGTTGTTCCATGCCTTGCGTCATGAAAAGCTGAATGCTTTAAGAATCTCTAGGTCTGATTCAACATCATCATCACAGGGGGCAGGTAATCTGGGATTAATGCACTTAAGGAAGTGCCCTGTTCTTCTCTTTCCCCCTGGCTTGTGCTTCTTCGCTTTAAATTCCCGTGGGGGCAGAGGCAGAGGACTCACCTCCAAATCTAGCCCCTGCAGTTGAAGGCTCTGCATGATTAATTGAAAGCATTGGTTAGCTTCAAAGGATAACAAAAGAATCAATTGTCTTGAAAATTAAGTACAATCACAAATTTTGTTATCCCTTACCCGACGGTGGGTCAGCAACCTGAGAAGACTCCTCCCCATCTTTCCTAGTTTCAACAGGATCTTCAAGATGGGTCTCAGGAGGGTTTACTGGGTTTAGCTCTACTTGATATAATGTTTCTACAATGGTAGGGTTGACATCAATGTCCACACCCTCTTCAGGCATTGGCAGTTCAGCAGCTTCTACGGATGAAACTGCATATTATTTTCAGTCATGATTAGAAGTGTAAATTTTGAAAAAAAATATATTGGGCGAAGGATAACACTCACGCCCAAGGTCTTCTAAATCACATGACAACTTATCATGATCATAAAATTCTTTGAAATTCATTATATGATTCATCATTTCATCCAATTATATTTCATAATCCTGGTTAGTCTCACCAGTGGGAGCGTTTTTTGCATCTTCTTGATGACTTACATCCTGCAACCCTTGACCCTGGACAACATCTTCAGATATAATCACAGCATTAGTTGCAACAGTCTCCAGAAGCTCTAATGCAGGAGTTGAACCTGAAGTATCACAAAATGGAAGTCAGCCATTATTTAGTTCAACATTTTTTATGAAGCATTGTTGACTTACCAGAAACAGGTTCTTCTCTTCTTGCAATAGCAGTAGGAGGGATACTAGGAATAGATGATAGCTCTTCTCTAGGAGCATCCAAGTCAGCTCGGATCTGTGATTGTTCCACAGCACCATTCGTGGTCTTTGAAGGAGGATCAGTCCTTTCCCTCAGGGGGGAAATTGAAGAAGCCCCTACAATCCCCAGAAATATGAGTAACCATGTGGTCATGAGTATAAACTCATGATTACTTGAAGGACTTACCGATGCTAATGAAATGTTTAGCTATGGAATTTCTCCTTCGTTTCCTTTGCTTCTTTGGTTTTTTGGGAGTATCGGTAGTAACCCTTATTGGAACTTGGATTGGCGAAAGGAAGGCTATGTCCAGCACCTCATTCATGGCCTTTTGTCCTGGAGATATCTCTCCTGGCTCACGAGGAGAATCAGCATCAGCCCCGATGGCAGTACCACCAGGGCTATACTGTGGTGAAGGAACCCCAGTTCCTTTCTTTGCAAGCTGCAAGATGAAGAAAATAACTTCCTTAAGTAATAAATCCTAGACTGAAATCAAGTTGAAAATCAAATAAGGAAAGAAAACTTACATCTTCAGGAGCCACATACTCATGCCACTCCTCATCTCCAGAACCACTAGCCCCCTCAGTGGCACCACGATCGATCATTTCCTTCACCCACCTGGTGACAGGAACAGACTCATCAGTGGCATATATGAGCATTTCCAACTCTCTGATGTAAGCCTGCACTTCATTGGGGTTGTCCTCGTATTGAAGATTTGTAGAAGCCATAAGATTCCCTATTCTACGGAGTTGTAGGCCCTCACAAAAATCTAGCCAGGAAGTCTCAGTACCACAATATAAACTCTCCCATAGCTGGACAGCCTCTGGTCTTAGATATGAAGGCTGTGAGGAAGGTCCTACAATTTTTTACTTCAATTTCTTACCAGCTCCTGCAACTATAGATAGAGAATAAGAAAGTAAGACTTATTGCTTTATAAAGTAGAAATTATTAAATTACTACAATGAAGTAACTCACCAGGAGTTGATGGAGTGGGTCTTTTGATTTTGACCGAAGGATTATATCGGGCACGAAACCGCTTTGCCGCTGGTTGTGCCTCATCATCCCCATCATGATAATCTGGTGAATCAGTTCTATAAGAGTAGTCTGTCGAATCAACTTTAGGTGGGGAAGCATCACCTTCATGAGGAAGGGTTTCTTTCTCTACAGTCCTCTTCCTTTTCCCCACCTAATAAACTGGGTGATTCAATATCTCTTTGGGGTTTTATTCTATCCAATGTTCGGCATAATATGTAGTCAAATTATGTACCACTTTTTCAACTGGTAGATCAAATAATGCCCCAGTTTTCTCCCTTGACGTCATCAGCCATAGTTGTCGAGCAACCATCGGATGTTGCTCTAACCTGATATGTACCGGAGGAGATACAGCAATATGTTGCAGACATTTTAATTGACGTGCAAATCTATATGGAGCATAGGCCTCGCATATGATTTCTCCATCAATCCTAGCAACTAGAACACCATCCCTATAAGCTAGAATGTATGCCCTCAAATCCAAATGGGTTGTCCCATCATCAACAAACCACCCAGTTGGCGGACTTCCATAGGGAAATAAGTTGAATTCCTTAAACATGCTCAGCCTCACTTTCATGTCATAAGCATTAACATATAATTGAGCAACTCCAGAGAATGCTTGCACTAACGGACTGAAAGAACTTCCAGGAATTTGTAATCCATTCTGTACATTGTAAGTCCTGAAGTGAGTAGTGATCCATCCCCACAAAACTTGGAATGGTCCCACTATTCTTAAAGGATATTTACCCATGAAGACATGAAGTAAACTCCTGTGAATATTTTCTAAAATGGGGGTAGCCAACCCAACCATTTTTCCCTCAGCTAACTTTGCCGCAATAACAAAGGTCCCTGGCCTGATGCCTCCCTTCGAATCCCTGACCGGCAAGAGATAAACACTGAGCCACATTGCCAAGAAGCCCGCCAGACGACTCTTCTTTGGGATTCTTTGATTCACTTCATATCCCCACTTCTCGAACTCTTCTTCTTCTAGAGTTGGCCAGAATGTGCCAGGATCACCCCTCTTCTCAGGTTTTGGGAAGGTGGTAGGATGTTTGGGCCTCTTATCCTTGGATTTCCTTATCTTGGATCCTTTTTCTTTCGGCTCCTTCTCCTTTGGCTCCCTCTCTTTCTTCTCAATAAGAAATACATTCATCCATTCCTCCAGATGAATATCCTTTCTAGAATGAGTTAATGAGGTCTCTGAACTCTTGATCCTGTGGAAGATCTTAAATAATTTCTGAGCTAAAGCAGGAGACTTCTCTGAATCATTCCAAGTCACCTTGGGAGGAATGAATTCATTATACATATCACCCAAAATTGGAGCCCCTAAAATCTTGTGGACATCCCACAAACTGATACCTACTTCTCCATGAGTCATATGGAAAGAATTAGTTGCAGGACTCCAGTGGCTGAGTATCTCCAGCACGAAGTTATCATGTCTGTAAACATATGTTTGCCCAACCCAGACAGCTTCGTATATTGTAGCTCTCTTCAAATCCTCGAAAAACTCTGCACAGGTTTGTTGCACCCAGTATGCCCACATCCAAGTTGGCTTCATGCCTCCCCTAGGACGGAAGTCCCAACTTTTCTTCCAACCTTTGCATTGATCCATCTGATCATTTTGGAAGATTGAAGGATGACAATGTGGTTGCAGCTCAGGTGTATGATTTTTCAGATCTGGTGTGCAAGGGATTTGATGCATCATGTAGGCCTTCTCCACTGTTTCAGCATTTAGAAATACTCCTCCACCTGAGATATTTTCTGAAGCAAAGTTGGTGTAATTATGAAACCACGAAAATTGAAGATAGTTCTTTGCTTCTGGAATGGTGACTTCTTGCAAATGACCATAGCCATACAAAGGCAAATAAGTGCTCTGTGGGAAGTCACGATGGTATTTCTTCAGATACTTAGCCAAATTCGGAAGAGTGCTATCTTTGACAGTATAATAATAATGGCAAATGATGTTCATCATATCATCTATCCGCTTGCTATCCAGTTCATCAACTATTCTGGGTCAAAGAGCCATTGATTTTGCACAAAAGTTGAATAAATTAAATTCTTAAATGGATTGATTTTTCATAAAATTTGTGAAGAAATCCGAAAAAATGGAAAAGGCACTAAGGCGCGCAAGTCTAAACTTGGCGCGCAAGTGTTCTTGTGCCGCTCTAGTTTTTACCGTGCAATTCTAAACCGTGCAAGTACAGATACCTAGACAGCAGCGTGGCGGCAAGGAAACAGTGGAAAGAAGAGACTTGTACGGCGAAGATAACTTGCGTAGCGAGAGCTCAAGAATTCGGAATCAGATGCTATATGTGGCCAAGGATCCTATATTTATAGGCTAGGAGGCCTATCTGTGCGCCTACACCAAGTACGCTCAAGCCTTGCGCGACTCTAACCTGTGCGCCAAGTGTTGTGCACTGAACACTTGTGCGCCACCAATCCTTTGGATGTCTCCTTTTTTCCTTAGAGTCACATCCTCATTTTATTTCGGATCCAACTCTGAGGGGGGACTTTTGTTGACGCTCTTTTTCGTCACAAAGTCTAAAGATTGGAAAAGGGGAATATCTTAGCTCAAATTGATTCATCCTTTGAAGAAAATATCAAAAATCGGCAAAGGGATGAACAAGGAGAAGATTGCCCATAAGTCGCGCAAGTTTCCTCATAGTCGCGCAAGTCCACTTGCGCGACACATTATGGTCATGCAAGTGACTTGCGCGACCTAAGTGATAATCGCCCGGGGTCTTCTCCTGCCTATAAATAGACCCTGTAGGCCCCCCATTTCAGGGAGGAATTTTTCCAGAAACTCAGATTTGAGCTCCCGGTGCCCTAGTCTCTTCTCAAAGCTTCTGGAACACTTATAAGGTAATTTCTTACCTAGAACGGAATATCTAAAGAGGGGGAGGAAGGCCTAAGTGTTGAAACTCATCAACACTTGCGCGCCGATGTGGCCATCCCTTAAAGGAAATGGCCACACTTGCGCGCCGCCTTACTCCTTCAATAGAACCTGCGCACCCCTCTCTTGGAAGAACCTCAAGAGGATTCTAAAGGCCTTAACCTAAAGTCTCTCAAGTATTACCCTACTGGGTGAACACCGCGCAAGTACCCAACGTGTCGCGTAGGTCTACCTACGCGACCAAGACTTGTGCGCCCACGCAGTACCTACGTCCCTTCCAAGACTTGTGCGACCCTGCCTTTTTGGGTGCCCTTCTTGCCCATTTTACCCCTCTTAATCCATTCCACTTCTCCTATTCAAGATTTAGTCTTCAAGACACTCTTCAAATCCATTTATGGCGTGATTTCTTGATTTTACTTCTTTATCTAAAAGGAATTCTGTGGAATATCCCTCAAAACATAGTGATTTACACATCTTTATGTCGCTAAAGATTGATATTTCATTCATTAAACCTCATCTTTTAAGATGAGAGAACCTAATTTTGGGCCTCCTTTTCAGGAGTAAGCCCCAGTCATAATTCCTTTAACCTGGGCCTCCTTTTTCAGGAGTAAGTCCTAGTCATAATTCCTTTAACCTCAATCCTAATTTACCCTTGATCTGGGATTTCTTCTCTAGAAGTTAATCCTAATCTTCATCTATTTTTGGGTAGTCATACATACATAAGTCCCACATCATTTCTTATGATTGCATCCTTCATGGCCCAATTGTCTAATTTTTTACCAATACCTATTTTTTCTCACACCAATCATGACTCACATGAGCTTAGAGGGTAAAAGTAATTATGAAATCCTTCTTTGAGCCATCAATCATAAACATCATACTCGCCACTCGAACTACGTGGGTTCTGATTCCTTTTCCAAAAAAAAGGATACGTAGGTAGCCCATCTGCGGGTTCGATCCCAACTCTGAAATAATCCATGTCCTTCTGAATGACAATAAACTTCAAGTTCCCCACTGAGTGGCTTTGAAACTAGCATGGTCATCATAATGACCAAGAGACTTTTATATAAATATTTTGAAGGATACCATTGACCAAGAATCTTTAATAAATACATATGATTCTCTATCGATGAAGAACCTCGAATACATATAAAAGATTTTCTAAATTTCGTACATATTTTATCATTGATTGTAAGATCTAAAGGAAAGCTCATTTTATACTTGGTAATGTAATAAGGATTCATGAACATAACTTAAATCTATAAAGAGAGTCCCGGAATAGATAATAATTCCCCTCAAAAAGGTGTGATGAGTCCGACCTCCCATCCTCTCGACCAATGAAAATTCCTAAGCCTCATCAGTCCACAAACTAATGAGCGCCTACCTTTGGAAAGTAGGTCCAAATGGATGTGGAATCATTGGATGTTTCCGGTTCTATGAAAAAACCCGTTAGAAACCGATCAGAACATTTGAACCTCCCATCAAGAGGTCATCCCCGAATTCCAAGGGAAACAGCCACCATGGCATCAAAGATTACCCTAAGAAGACAAAGTTCATCCTTTTCATGTCACCTCCACATAACCTCACTAATTTGAGAGGAATATAAGGGCACCTAGCCTACATTTTTAACTTCATATCCAACCTCATAGGAAAATGATTTTCCTACATCAAGTTGATGAAGAAATGGGTAGAATATCATTGGGCTGTTGATTATGAGGAAGAATTTAATAATCTCAAGAGATATATTTTAATCCCACTGGTGGTTATGAAACCTGTCAAAGGAAGACCACTCATTCTATATGTGACTACCTTGTAGTAATCCCCAAGCACATTCCACGCATACAATAATGATTCCAGCGGTGAGAATAGTCTTTGTTACATCAACCGAACCATGATCGATGATCATACTCATTATTCAAATATTGAGAAGATATTCCTTTAATTAATATTTGTAGTCCAAAAGTTGAGGCATTACTTATAGAACCATGAGGTCCATTTGAACTCACATAGAAACCTGGTCAAGTATATTCTCATCCATCCAATGTTAAATGGATTCTTGTCCTAGTCGGTGGTCATTCTGTAGCAGTTCAATATACAGTTCATACCATAGAAATCCATCAAAGGCCAGGCATTATCAAATTTCCTAGAAGAGAATCCCCCAACGGAGGTTTCCCTATTAGATGTGGCTCTACCGTATGAGGAAGTGTTATCTATTCAAGAGAACCCCCGGATGTGGGAAATTCACTTTGACAGTGCCTCTGGAATCCCAATAGGAAAAAAGAATGGAAGACATCAGACTTAATAAAGTGGGGCTAGGAGTCATACTAATATCTACAGAAAAGGTAGTCCTACCTTACTAATTCATGATGTCAGAAGGGTGCACAACCAATGAATCAAAATATCAGGCCCTTACTACAGGCTTAGATCTATCCAACAAGTTAAAGTGGAACACCTGAAGATAAAAGGCAATTCAAAACTAATCACCAAGAAATTCAATGGTGAATATGCTATCAAGAAAGAGGATTTAATCCCTTTGATGAACTATGTCTGAGAACTGATGGTAGAATTATTGTTAGAGACAAAATTGACTTATGTATCCCAGACACAAAATATACAATACAATGCATTGGTAAATGCATCCATGGCTCTGTACAACCCATATCAGAACGAAATGGTCATTCGTATTTCCCACTGATGTATGGTCTTACCATTCATTCAGGACAACATAGAAGAAATCAAAAAAAATAGTCCCATATCTAATTCATATGGTCCTAACACCTGTTGTATGACTCTCATTATAGATTACCTTCAAAGGGGATATCTCCCACCAGATAGGATTGGAAGGGAACAAATTCATAGACAAGAAACCAACGTACCCCAGTACGATGGCACAAACTAGCCAAAGGATCTTTATATGAGAGGAATCGATGTAGTCTTTATCAGGTGCATTGATGGAGAAGAGACCACTGAAGTCATGAAAGAAGTGCATGCTGGAGTCTTTGGAGTTCATTAATCAGCATCCAATCTCTCATAGCATATTCAAAGGCATGAGTTCTATTGTCCCACCATGATGCAGGATTGCACCATATTCACCAATAAGTTCTATTCCTGCTAAGTTCATGAAAATTTCATCCACCACCCCCATAGTTACTTCACATATACAAGTATTCTTGTCCATTTTTCATATGGGGAATGGGTGTCGAAGGACCATACCCTACATCCATGGATAGAAAATTCAAATATATTCTTACAATATCCAACTTCTTTTAAAAATGGAAAAAGTTATACCCCTTAAAGTGTATAGGGCAAGAATCATTGTCATCTTTTTCAAATCCAACATAATCACTAGATTTAGTGTCCCTCATACAATACTAACAGAAAATGGAACCAATTTTTTCTCTTTGGAATTGTAAAATCTATATCAGAAGTATGACATCAAATCCAAACATTCATCCCACTGCCATGTAGTAGCCAATAAGAAGATAGAGGACTTCAATAAGACAGTATATAAAATTCCCCAAAATATGCTAGATAAAGACATGAAATCATGACCGGACAAGCTCTTTCATGCTCTGTGGGATTACCAAATCACAACTCACACTTCCACTTAAGAATCCCCTTATTCATTATTATATAGGATGGAGGTAGTTCTACCCATTGAAGTTCAATTACTATCACTCTTCATTTCTGTTTTTGATCAACTATCTACATATACAATCCCAGAATTGATTTGATGACTTGGATTAATTGGACGAGAAAAAATTTCATACCTTGCACTATTTAGAAGTTTAATAGAATCAAATCATATGAGGCTTCAACGAAAAGGTTTTCCTTCGATATTTCCTTGAAGGAGAGATGGTGTTGTTACTCAGAACTACGATGTTACTAGGAAATAAACTTCTGAAATTGGAACCAAAATGGGAAAGACTATATGTCATACACAAGGTCTACTCCAACAGAGCATATTCCTTAATTTCAATGGATGGACAGCTCACTATAGTTCACACCAATACAAGGTTCCTAAATAAATACTTTGTGTAATTATACGACCTTCATCTTAGCTGAATGATGTTAAACTAAATAGAACCACCTAAGTCCTTACCAGATGACGTTAAACTACTCGTCACCTTTTTCCTATCTACATGATATTAAACTACATGGACAAATAATCCTAACCATGTGACATTAAACTGCATGGCCAAATTTTTCTAACCACATGAAATTAAACTATATAGAGACTATTTTGTTATGAATAGAGATTCATCATGAATGAGTCAAATTAATTCAAGAGAAAGATAAAAATACCCCCTTCCTGTACATGGGTCAGACTGGTACAAGGAACATGTTTTCTATAACTACATGTAGCTTGATTCCTACCTTTGAAGAATATGTAGTGACACTCATATCCCTTATCTTGGTTCAGCCACCACCAAAAAAATGCTCCCCCTCTTTGTGTATGGCCCAAGCCTATGAAGGGTGGTCCTTTTATAGAACTATGTATGTCTTGATACCCATTCATCAATGGGATATGTAGTGATGCCTGAATTCAACATAATGTTCCATCCATCAGCCAAAGTCAACAATGCACCTTTCCCTATATATAGGTCTAGATTGCATAGGGGAATCCATGAAAAGACCTAACTGTACAATGTCAAATTTCAAGGTGCCTCAATAACTATGTATTTCTTGATTCTTTCCCTCACAGGATATGTAGTGACTCCTAGATTTTTCATCCTAGTCCATCCACTATTAAAAAAAAATTCCCCCTCCCTCTACACAAGTCATACTGGTACAGGGAACATGTTGTTAGAACTATGCGGACTTTGATTCCCAACTAACTAGGATATGTAGAAAACCTCCATGAGGTTCAATCCTGACACTTTACCCACATATTTTTTTTCACATCGGTTCAATCTCATCATTACCTTATGATGTTAAACCATAAGGGATACTATAACTATGTGTGGCTTGATTCCTATCGTTATAGGATACGTAGTGACACCTGGATTCTATTTCTTCGCCCATCCGCCATTAAAAAAATGTTCCTCCCCTATACATGGGTCAGACTAGTACAGAGAACAAGCTTTTATAACAATGTGTGGATTGATTAATATCATCGTAGGATACATAGTGAAACCTGGATTCTATTTCTTGGCCCATCCAGGATTAAAAAATAAAATGATCCTCCCCCTGTACACAAGTTAGACTAGTGTAGGGAACATTTTTTTATTACTATGAGTGGATTGATTCCTATTATCATAGGATACATAGTGACACTTGGATTCTATATCTTAGACCATACACCATTAAAAAAATGTTCCTCTCCCTATACATGGGTCAGACCAGTACATGGAACATGTTTTTAGAACTATGTGTGGCTTGATTCCTAATTTTGTAGGATATGTAGTGATGTTTGGATCTTGTATCCTAGTCCAGCCTCCATGAAAAATTCCCCCCCTACGTATAGGTTAGACTTGCATTGGTAAATTCATTACTTCTAACCGTATAACATTAAAATTCCTGGAAAAATAAGTTCTGACCACATGACATTAAATTGTAAGGTATCTCAAGAACTATGTGTTGCTTCATTCTCAATATGAAGAGATGTGTAGTGACACCTGGGCCTTCTAGGGTTCATCCATGTGTAAAAAAAAATTCCATTTCCTGTAAGAGAGTGTATAACATTCCAAACCTTGATTCTTGCAAAAAGGATTAGTCAAAAGATCATCCCCCCTACATATAAATAAGATATGTGTATAAGATCACATACCACATAAATAATAATGGTCTGTATATTTCTCATGTACCCATATATCCCCCTTTCATCCATCAAACTCCATGCCCTATGAAATCTTGAATACACATAATCACCCATGGCTATTAGAAATGGATGTTTAGTTTCATGGGGAAACCTTTTTTGGATATACATATAATACCCCAGCAGCTCTACATATGTTTCCCACAAAAATGAATTGTCAACCAAAAGAAAATTCATCCTCAAGAGAGGCTTTTCCTACTTTTTTATGCCCATTGTCTCCTAATACCCACATCATCCCTACTAATTTGAGGTCTCTGGAATCATGGTTCACACTTTCTTCCCTCACTCATGTTTAGGGCATACGAGGGATATCCTAGCCTGATTATCCCATATTTATGCATGATTCCTTTGATATTTCATCCCTACAACACAAAGGTAAACAGTGTTGTCAATGTCCTTTTTGCAAGACTTAAAAATGCATGGACCCACAATATTTATCTCATTCACATCGAGCCACCAGCGTCCTCACCGCGTGATGTTAAACTACAGGGCACAACAAATCTCCATTATTTGATCCTTATATCCCTATGTGGTGGAGCGAAACTATTTTTGTCCCTTGTTTCTCATAGCGATCATAGCTCATGTGGGAATAGTAATTTTGGTAGGGGATTCCCCAAAAAATATAGGTAAAATCAATCCACAATGACTAATCCTACTGGCACGACATTAAAATGAATATTAGAGGTTTTTCCTTCATATTGGGAAACCTAAAGCCTTAATCATATGTAATTAAACTAAAATTTACCCCAAATATAGCTCAAATGACTGACTCTATACGTACGGGCCAAAAATATGCAGGGAGCCTAATTTTGAGACACCTGGATCTTCATAATCGGGTTGCACTCTAGTAAGGGAATCAAAATTCCTCACCCTGCATATGAGATATATCTATGTAGGAGATTTTCCAACTCTATGGATGATCATGTCCTAAGAATTTATAACATATCTAGACATTTATTTTCTATCTATTAAACTATATTCTTCAAGAGATTTATTATCTTCATAAACCTCCCCAACCATTGGATATGGGAGGCCAGAGTCTTACAGATACCTTTGTTTGACTACATGCAAAATGCCTCGGCGGTTCTACCTATGTTTCCCACAAATGGGCCTATCAACCAAAGGAAATTTCATCCCCAGGAGAGGAATTTCCTATTTCTATATGCTCAACAGCTCCCAATCCCTATATCATCTCCCATAATCCATGATCCCTTGAAACCATGGCTTACACTCTCCTCCCTATCCACATCTTGAACTTGATAGAACACCTTTTCCTGACCATATTCTGGTTAATCATGTATTCTACATCAATGTACTAATTATTGAAATAGTGGGTGCCCTAGACCCAACTATTCTGTGCTTTTGATTACCATATCGTGTATCGAGTAAACTATGCATGATGTCATTCTACCATTATAGTGCAGACTTTTTTGCATCTACTATTGAAATGGTAATGTCCAAAGATTAATTATCATATCGAAAGGTTATAGTAGTTCCTAGGCTATAATGAGAACCTCTAGATACTATGACATTAATCTTAAATATATGTTCTATAGTCTACATACATCTTACTAATTGGACACAGTAGATGTATGACTATAAGGTGTTGGGGGCTCATAAGCATTGAGACTTATTCTCATTAAGTTCACACTTGGTTATCTCTAGAAGTGATATCATGAGGACTGACCCACCAATAGGAACTCCACATGTTTTGGGTGTCATTGGAAGTTCCTATCTACGATCAAGTGTAATGGTCTCCTGACTTGAGATCATTACCAATGTATGTCATTTGATTGTGTACTTTGATGCAATATGAAAACCATGGTGATGAATTCGTGGTAAGGTAGTTTGTGTCGGGTGCGTCATTGGTGGCATGACATTAGTTGAATGGTCAAGAAAGGATTTTTCGCTTCCGGGTTATGGAAGTAATATATCTCTAGCCATGTTGATATGGATGGCAGTACCTTTATAAGACCATGGCCATAGCAGTCGAGGGTAAATCCATCCAGTTACATCAACAAAAAATAAATCAAGAAAAGGGTGATGACACGAGAGTGCGTCCTATTTTATGAGATATTACAGACAAAGAGATTATATTACACAGTGTGTTTTTATAGGTTGTTTATCGTTGCTGTGACAATCCTTATTTCTTCAGGGGCCATGATGGGTTTCTAGATCCCACTCTTGGTCTGTGAATACTATTCATGACTGTCGAAATAAGGGCCTAGAGGGTCACACACAATAGAGTATTCAAGAATCTTCCCTATTCAGTTGAATAGGAGTTTTGGACATGGAGGGTCCCGCCATAGGGTTCCAGGATTTGTCCAAAGTTAAACGATCACCAATGTAATAAATAAATTCATATTATTCGAGTTTAGAATAATGAGTATTGAATTTATTTATTAAATGTATTTACGAGTTTTAAGTAAATACATGAAAATATTAATTGACGAATATTAAATTATTCTAGGTTCAATTAATATTTATGGGAGTGATGAGTCAAGTTAATGACTCAATTATTATCACGTAATATATTTTAATATATTACAATTAAATGATAATAATATTTATGACTCAGTTTAGTAGTCATAGATGTCGTTGATAGTGCGTTAAGTATTCAGGGTCGGCGAGGCGATACCGGGTCTTTTAATTGTGGACTATAAATAGAAGGGGAGGGGATTTTGCCAAATACTATTCATGGAGCTTATCTCTCCTCTCCTCTCTCCCACATTCTAGAGAGAGATGCTCTGGATCCAAGGAGCTTGGATGGAGCTCTCTCTCTCAGGCATCGCTAGCGATGCAATGCGGTGGTCATTGGAGCATCGAAAGCATCGTCGCAAATCCGTGCTAGCACTCAGATTACGATGAACGGTGCTCCCGAGGATTCCTTGAAGCGCGTGTGGATGATCTATAGGAAATCATCTTAGGATTCTTCGAGCAGTGATCTCCAATGATGAGCAAACATCGTGCGCAGCTTCGGATCTAAACTAGGTATTTTACAGTTTAATTTTGTGCTTATAATCCTCCACAAGTGGTCCTCGGCTAAGACCGGGATTCTCTTCTTCAATGTTGACAAGTTTACGTCAACCGTCGGTGGAAATTTTTTAAAACCCACCTGTTTGGGGCTTCCGCTGCAAGCCCGATTCCTACACTAATCGCATGAAATTAAAACAACATGGTGCTTGATGATCAGTTCTCATTATTGGTCCTTGACACACCAAATAATTCCCTCCATAATTTTATTATACATGAAAGGAATATACATAGGAACATTTGATGTGGGTCCCGCTTCATTGGTAACCTCGTGTGAAAATAATAAAAATAGGTTCCCCATTCATAGGGGTGAACTAGATGCACATATGGATGAACCTAAAAGAACTAAATATGACTTGATTCCTATTATCATAGGATACATAGTGATATCAAAACCTCATATTTTAGGTTCATCCATGAAACATAATTTTCCCATCCCTACCCGCGTAAGGGTCAGGCCTATGTAAGAAAACAACTCACATGGATAGGATAAAAATGCCTCCACTTATTCCTGATATTCCTGGTAATGTTAAACCTGAAATGCTCTATTTTTATGTTGATGAACCCCTATTCATGCACCATACACTATTTCTAGAAAGTTCTGAATCCCCATAATCCCCCATGACCATCAGAAATGGACGGCCAGTGTCCTATGGGCACTTTTGTTTGACTGTGCGCACAATGCCCTAGCGGATCTGCATATATTTACCATAAACAAGCCTCTAAACCAAAGTCAAATTAGACCTCAGGGGAGGCTTTTCCTACCTCTTTACGCCCCAAAAACCTTTACTTCTCACCTCATTCCTTGGTTTTGGAAACCCCCTAGATTACTGTTTACATCCTCTCTCCCCTCTCATGCATGATGGTGATTAAACATTTTTTGTTAGACCACCATGAGGATGGAAGATTTTTTATCCCCTGGTTAGATTAAATTGATTTCAAAATCACAAATCTCAAATTTCTTGATTGTATGATGTTAAATTTCATCATGCTCTGGCCCTCCTTTACACAAGTAAAATTCATGTGGGGGAGGTTTCTTGATCAAATCCAATAAAATTCCCTTATACTTCAAGAAATTGTTCCCCCAGTAGGCTTCCCCCTATGGTCATAAGAAAATAAAACAAGTCTAAATTTCCATAAAACTTCCTGGACATCGGATATAGAAGGCTAGTATCTTACGGACACATTTTCTTGACTATGCACACAATTCCCCCAATGGATCAGCAAAAAGTAGACCCAAAAAAAGTTCGGTCAGCCAAAGGAAAATTCATCCTTAGGAGAGGTTTTCCCTATCTTCATAAACCTCATGGCTTCCATACCACGTTTCATATCCCATTATTCATAAAAGACAAGTCAAGTTCAATAAAATTCTCTTATCCATGTCTGAAATCTATTGGGACATTCTCGATTAACAAGTCTTAAATTGGGGCCCTCGCCCTATGAATCATGGTCCAAACTATTTGACCGAAAATATCAGTCTTGGTCAGATTTTTTTCATCCTAAAACATAATTAATGATATTATAGTTTGAAATACTTCAAACTACCCCTGAAAGAGACAACACTTTCCAGGATAAAAACCCACAAAGGGTTTCCTGGACAAAATTATTGTGTCATCTTGCTAAACCTATGTCATGTACGGTTTAGGCAAAAAGTTTAGAAACAAAAAAACCAAGAGACAAAAAGATTTTTAGGATGAAAACACTCAAATGGAGGACTAAGAAAAAGTCAAGTTATACCTAAAAATCCCATATCAAAATGGACTTAGGAAAAAATTAGGGTAATGAAAGAAAATATATAACATTTTTTGGGTTTTTTTATTCAATCCTAACAATATTCAAACTACGCTCACTGAGTCCGTCAACTCAAGAAAAAAATTAGAGCAAGATTTGATTATTCTAGTCATCCTATATTGTGATTCAGATAGATATATGATTGAGATTATTGTTTAAAATACTTTTGATCATGATTGATTTACATTGAAGGAAGAAAATGAAGGACAATAATTAGAGAACAAAATCATTTCATTCTATAACTTAAAGGTATGGATGGTGTCCACAACCCAGGGACTCTATATGGGTGATACATGACCATTAAAAAATATGTTCAGCAGACTCACAAAGTTTTATCAATACCTTATTCAAATCTTTAATGGTCTAGTGAATCTTTAATAAAATTATGGTCTCAACCTTCTGCACCTACCCGCAATGACTCTGCCTCCTGCATCGTGTCAAGGCTAGCCTTTTCCCCTTCCTCCACAAGTCATTGTCCCTCATCAATTGTGGCTGTGATGTGGGCCCATTTTTGTTTAAGGAACTCTAGTTCTATGATCTAATGCTTCACTTCCTCCTCAAGATTCACTGCTATGTACCTTTGTTTTTCGAGATCACTCTGCAGCCTCACGACCACTCCATCTTGGTTAGTAGATTCATTTATAAGAATCTATCTCTTCGTAGAAAGATGAGCCCCAAACTCTACAAAAAAAAAGATCAGCCTTGAGCATGACTTCTTTCTCCCTGGCCATGACTACCCGCTTCACTATATCGTAAATACCATGTTAATTAAATACTCTAAACACCATAACCAAACAATGGTGATGTATTTTGGGCAGTTTCATTATCATATCGGCAAGTGGTGTTTTATATATCAATCTACAAGTGTTATTCCATTCCCTTTCGCGGTGAAGAAAAAGGCTGGAAAATACATTTTTATTGGTCTTAGAATCACTCCTAGGTGACAGAACATATTCAGGAATAAACATCACTAAGGGAGTCCTTGACTTGATGACTTAGACATGACTTGACCCTGCATTAGTCGCACCTTTGTCAGTTTCGATAGAAGTTAGGACTGAGGTGTCAACTACAACAACAAATACTTATGGTTGTGATCCTAAACTCAAGAGATAGATAAGTAAACACTCTCATATCCTAAATATAAACAAAAAAACATATACATGAAATGGCTGAAAGAGTGGAAAACTGACCTCCGCCTGCTAGAACATTAATATATTCAACATCCATTATGAAATCACTGCCTGATGGACATGGTACTCCATATTCAATATGTAATTGAGATTTAAGGTCATCCAAAGGAATCTGAGACTCATGGACATGCCCGAATACACCAGCAACCTACAAAATATCACTTATAGAAATTAGGTTTGTAGGTATAATCAGTTTGGAAAAAGTCACAATGGCCAGCCCTAAATTTCTAGGAGCTAGAATCATGGCCTCTCCTGTGGCTATGGAAAAAGGCATGATAGACCATTCTAAATTTTTGAGATCTGGGATAGTAGACTCCCTTGTCATTGTGACTTCTGGTAGAGAAGTATTAGCATGATCTATTGGATCATCGACCTCCGAGGATGTTCCCTCTACAAGGGTGGGGTCCACCTAGTTTGGGGCAGTCAACTCTGTAAGACTAAGAGTTACATTGATATCCAATGATAATTGGGCCTCATTTCCCATATCAACTATGGATATCATGTTGAAATAGTGGGTTCCCCAGACCCAACTATGATATAATTTTGATTACCAAATCATGTATACAGTTAGTTACACAAGATTTCATCTTACCATTATACTGTTGACTTTTCTGCATCAACAATTGAAATGGTAATTTCCAAAGATTAATTGCCATATTGAGAGGTTATAGCAGATCCCAGAATATATTGAGAACATCAAGATACTATGAAATTAATCTTAAATATATTTTCTATGGTCTAGATACATCTTACTGATTGGACATAGTAGATGTTTGACTCTCCGGTGCTGGGGGTCATAATCATTGATACTTATTCTAATGAATTTCTCACTTGGTGATATCTAATAGTTTGATCATGAGGACAGACCCGCTAATAAGAACACCACATGTTTTGGGCATCATTGGTCATTCCTATCTACAGACATGTGTATTGGTCTCTTGAATTGAGACCATTACCAATGTGTATAATTTGATTGTGTGCTTTAATGCAGAGAAAAAACCATGGTATTGAAATCATGGAGAGGTAGCTTGTGTTGGGTGCATCATTGGGGGTATGACATTGGTTGAATGGTAAAGAAAGGATTTTTTACTTCCAAGATAAGGAAATTTTATATCTCAGGTCTAGTTGATCAGGATGGTCCTACCTTCATAAGTATTTGTCCAAAGCAGTCGAAAGGTAAATCCATCTGGAAAGATCAAAAAATAAAAAAGAAAGAAAATGGTGTCGACACAAGTGTGCCTTCTGTTTTATGCAAATTTAAAGACAAATATATTATAGTATAGAGTCAGTGTTCGTAGGTTGGTTTTCATTTCTATGACAATATTTATCTCTTTAGGGTCCATAATGGGTTGCTAGACTCAACTCTTGGTCTATGGATTTTATTCACAACTATCGAGATAAGGGCCTAGAGGTACACACATAATAGTGTATTCATGTATCCTCCATATTCAGTTGAATTGGTATATGGATATGGTGGGCCCCGCCATGGGGTTTGAGTGTTGTCCTAGTTTTCGATCACCAAAAGAATTAAATAAATTCATTATTATTCAAGTTATGAATAATTGGGATAGAACTTATTAAAAGTATATAAAAGTTTAGTAAATATTATATAATATTAATCAAACAAATATTATTTTACTGTTCAAGGTTCATTTAATATTAAGAGTTATTGTGAGACGAGTTAAATGGATCAATTTTTATCACATAGTATATTTTATATATATTACAAGTATGTGATAAAATAATAAATAATACTGATGCAGTTTAGTTCATCAAAATTATTTATTTAGTGGACGTTTAAATAAACGGGGTCCGAGGAACCCAACTGGGTATTTTTCAACACCACTATAAATAGAGGTGAGGATCTCCCTCCATGGAACTATTCATTCATTTCATGGAATGAAAATTGAGAGCATGTATCTCCTCCCACTACCTAGAGAGAGAAGTGGTTGATCCAATAGCATGGATCAAGATCTTCCACAAGCATCGAAGGGATCTCTATGTGATGATTGTCAGGATGTTAAAGACATCATCGGATCATTGCTCTAGCACCCAGAATTTGATGATCGACATTCCAATAGATTTTAGAAGCATTTGTCAATGATATATAGGGATACTTCTATAAGATACTTCAAGCGACGATCATCATTGACTAGTTGTAGTCTATGGAGGTTTCAGATTTGGAACGGGTATGTTTTAATTTTAAATTTTTATCTCTTTATAAGTTACACAATATCCTCATACCTTAATGGGGCTTGAATTATTGTCAACAACAAGTTCTGTCATCCTTTAGATGAAAAAAAATTACAATATTTGGCACATCGACTTCCACTGCGGGCCCTAGAACCTATCATAGGTATCAGAGGTATCACATAGATTTCATGATCCTAGAAAAATAAATTTTCATAACAATTAAATATAGGGTTAAAATATGGTCCCAAAGGTTCAAACTGTGTGTCTATCTGATGTTGAATGACCAAGTAATTGTCATCTTAAATTTTTAGATTGGATCAAATTTTTGGTTTGATTTAGGGTATTAATTTTCATTCATTATAAAGGACCAATCAAATTTAGATTGGTTCATTGAAAATAATTAAAATTTTATGCAAATTATAAATTTTACAATTTTTCTAATTTGCATAATAATTTTATTATTGTTATAATATTTATTTTATTATTATAATAATAATATAATAATAATTTATTATTTTATTATAATAATTATATTATTATTAAATTAAAATTATAATATTTAGCCTTTGGAAAATGGGGAGACCCTGACTCAAATTTAAAAAAAATAGAGGAGACTTTAAAAAAAGGTAGAAAACTTCAATAGTAATATAATAAGACCTCTTTAATAAAAAAAGGGAAAAAAGGGGGTCTGTGCAGACCCCCCTGGGTGGTTCCTCAGCAAGCCTCAGCAGAGGTGCCACACCCACCTCTTTCCCGGCCACTGTGTCAGCCTGCTCGCGATGTCGCTCCCCACCAACGCTCCACTGGCCCAGCACTTATCTCAGTCTGCAGTCAGTCACACCTCGTATAGGTGTCAAAACCCTGCTACAGCATGCCTACGGACCCAACCCCCACTCTTGTCCACCGGACCGGATCCAGTCCGGACAGCGCTACCTCCCCAACCTTCTTCCAGCCTCCCTCAGTGTGCCGCAATGACCTGATCGGATCACCCCAAGACACAGCACACCACATGGCCCTCCCAGCATCCGACCATGTGCCCTCCGATGACCTGCACAATGTTATCCATAGACCTGCACAAGAAGCCCCTCGTCGTCTTGTCTCCCATGCTGGTGGTCCAGTCCAACTTCACCCCTCTCGTTCACTGCTGGTTAGATTTGGATCTACCTTTGTGCCATCTGCAGCCCCACCTCTGGGCTCCCTCTTTCCTAATCACCATCACACCACCAGCACCGGTGAGTCTGTTGGCTACCTTCATCACTATGGCAGCACTCTGCAAAGCCGGATCTCCTTCGTGCAGTCTCTTCCAAGTCAGTCGTGACTGGTTCAGTCCACAGGTACCCGTGCAATGAGATGCCCAACCTGAATCATCCCAAAAGGGGTCTGAGTGGATCTTCCCAACCCAGAATGGGATTGGGCAGAACGAATTGGCCTCGAAAAGCCCAATATGGGATTTTCTGGCTCATTATGGGTATGCGCAAGTTCGGAGCGACCCAAAATTGGCCAGTGCGTTGTTTTGAGGCCTTCAAATTAATATTTATAATCAATTTAGTTAAATTAAATTAAATTGATTAAAATTTTAATTTGTGGTTAATTGTAAATTTTAATACATGAGATACAATTTCATTTAATTTTGTAATAAAATTAAATTAATTAATTAATTAAATTTCGGCATAAAAAATTAAATTAACTAGTAGACCGATAAATAATTAAATTATTTGAATTATTTAATTCATTTAATTTAATTTATAACTCTCATACTTAATTAATGAAATTTAATTTTATCATACATTTTACCCACATTCTGGTCTTGAGGACCGACCCATGTATGTTGCATTTATTTAATTATTTAACTATGTGTGATGATTGTAATTAATTAAACCAATGGGGTGTGTATCGTATTTCTTTTTGGTTAAAATATATAAGGGCATACACGCCCAATTTTACCCGATGTACATTTATATCCCTAGTTCCCCTCACCTGCGCATGAGTATCTTTGTTCTTCGGATGAAGACGGTGAATGTCATGGACCCTGCTAATATGAGGTGGTGTTCGTTGATCAAGACGGTGCAATACAACACGTGGATCTCGCCAAGATGAGGCGGTACTCTAAGACATGACGTAGACCCCACCAAGATGAGGCGATACTTTAGAAGAGAAGCAAACATACAAGATAGGGTAAAGCTTCATTATGAGTCAAGATTTGACTCAGGTATGATTCCCTTGGTTCATTTAGATTATCAAGACAATTCAGTTATAAATTTACCATTATGCATTTATTTATTATTTTATGCATTTAAAAACAATGGGAGAAATACATAAAATAATAGATAATAAAAAACATAAAGAAGCGATGTACATTTTTCTATTAATGTTCAGTTGTGGGAATGACAACATAGGTGAACAACATTAATAGAAATGGATTACATCCATTGAGAGAAAAACACAAAACCCTCAAAGTAATATTAAGTCATTACAGCCTTCCATCATTCAAGTTTGAAAAAAACGGGGTATTCGAGGTGTCGATCATGCCATTGATGAGGGTGCCTCTTACTATCGGAAAGTTATTATTAGGGTGGTGGTTTGACTAAACTAAAATTGAAAAAAAAATAGACATAGCTAATTGGTTTTAATTTTAGAGACAAGCGTTGAGTAAATCAAGTAATCATTTTAGAAGCTGGGACTTCACTCAACAGATCAATTAACTGTGATTTAATGTGGTTGGCTATCCAAAATCCTACCTTGAAACCTTTGAGTAGTGACATAGCCATAACTTGTATACTATGAGAAAGGTTTGGGTATCTTTTCCAATAGAATACTCAAACTATAGAGTATTCTGATTCTAGTACATAGGGTTCCTACAATTTAATAAAATAGTGGGAGACATTTAATGATTAATTTAATCGATAATGTCACATATGGTAATCACATACAAGTACTAATATTCTGAAGTTTATTTTTGTAGATAATGGAAATTAATACCACAATAAAACTGCGATAAATATTGGACAAAGTTATTATCCAAACTAGCACAAATTTCAAATATAGTACAAACACTTGCGCATAATATTACTATATCCTAAATTCAAGGTGTTAATGTCCCAACCTGTTATGCCACCATAGGAAGTAAGAATGTAAAATTTCTTACAAGTGACTCATGAATTAATCATATGATGGTTATATCACAATGCTATCATCAAGGTCTGGTTTTAGTTGCTGTCACTACATCACAACGTGGATGATATTACAAGAAGTCTCATCGCTATGAATTTTCCAAAGAGAAAGATAAGAAAGATTTAAATGTGATGATTGCACTCGCTTTGTGTAAACTGAAATAAAGTTAATAATATTTCTTGAAATCCAATTCTTATGAATTTTACACCCAATCAATCTAGTTTCTTTTAAGGATACAAATGAATGGTATGGAGTAAGCGCTTCATTGCCTTTAAGGTAACATTCTCCAAGTAATAGGATATGTGTTAAAGATAACACCATCTTTTTTTCTTATGGAGAATATATTAAATGACATGGAAAAAAGGCCTATGGAATGTTACACAAAATTCATCTTCATCTTGTCCTTCTGAGAAAAGTTATTGGTTATTTAATAAGAGGTTATTTTCATCACATATTGAAATAAATTTATGGAAGTTTAAAATGCAATGAACTGAAATACAGGAAGCAAGTACCTGCATCTCATTCAGGTATATTCATCAATATATATTAATTTTTATAAGATACTTCTTGGATATTGAATATAATATGCCAAAAACATATGTGTATTGAAATAAAGTAAACAAGTAAGTAGAGAAACATTACTAGGAGAAAGGTGTCTTCTCCAAGCTGTAGAGAAATAGTGATTCCTAAGTAAGCGGTAAGAAACACATTATGTCTAATTTACAAGTGAATGATTTTAGATGAACAAGTTGTTGAGTATAACAAAAACATTTCATCTCATGTTCCCATTTGTTCATAATGATACATTATTCCAAGTTAAGGAATTAATGTTATTTGTGGTGTAACATACTCAACAAATAGTTTAGTCATACTTGAATCAAAGGCAATATGTGATGAATATAAAATGTAAGACTCATCTAATTATGTCAAGATTATTATTTGTCAAGTAAAACTAAAATTGGATGTCAATAATATACCTAGTATGGTATTTAGGCTCATCCCAGCTAAACACTATTAGTATTATTGATATCTTTAGTTTAGACAAAGAAACCTTTAGAAATAAAGGTATGCCGCAAAGCTTCTGGGGTTAGTTAAACAAGAGAGATTGAACTATTCCAAAGGAAATATAGAGGTAAATATACTTAATAAGATTCCTTTAAGTTATTAAGGAATGTAATAATGATGTATATGCATGGTCATAATATATGAGTTACTTTGGATTGGCATGCCAAAGAATATCTTGACCAAGAATTCATCGATCATGATAATATACCATGGAGTAATTCCAAAACGCATATTACCTTATCTACGTCACAATGTTAATGTTCATAAGGAGGATAAATGACGATTCTTACATGTTAACATTGATCAAAAAAATGTATCATGGAAAAATTCCTAAATGCACATTTTATACATCAAAGTTATGATGTAAGTAGTATCGATGTTACAACCTGTAGTAACTTCCAACATATTTCAAGATGTTCTTTGAAAATAACAGTGTGAACCCATAACCAATATGCCAATTAAAATGACAAAATAATATCATATTATTCATAGTATGATTAGAATCCATTATGTCATATGACATGTGTTAAAGATGAAAAGCGTTTGTTAAGAAAAAACAAACAAACATACATCAAGATAAACACATGGTGCATCTAAAAAAATATCATAATAGTTTCTTAGGATATTACATAAATCCTTAAGATAGAAAATATATAGTCAAGTATTATAATACATTTATATATAAGGGTGCATATCTCTATTAGAGATAGTGGGATCTGAATTGACTTGGACTTAGTCAATGCTCGAGATTCACAAGTAGTTGACATATGAACAATTTTCACAAGTTCTTGTGGAAGAGACATGTTCCAAAGACACATACTGTGTAGGAAGGATGAAACCATGGTGATGGTTTTATATTCACCACGGACATTGATAAATTATTCATTAAGAATAATAAATCCTACAAGTAAGTAGTATATGGTAATTAGCTAAGATTGACAAGACAATTAAAGTTCAATAATGGATCCCATGTATCAAATTGAAAAGGTGGTTATAAATTAAATAATGTGGTGGGTATTTATATGAGATAATTCATGGATGGTACAAGCCTAGTACCAATAAGTCTCGATTGGTTGTACCAAGTCAGTATGCCTAAATCCATTAGAATTTTACTTGTCATAGTGAAACTTCTAATATCATTTTATTGGTCATTGGATGTTAAGATCAACTTTCGTGGAAGGTTTCTATATGACGCAACTAGAAAGGGATAATGACACCATTGAATGACAATTAAGGTTACAAGTTATTGAAATCCAGTTCAGGATTAAAGTAAGAAACAAGATCATAGAGCATTCATTGGGAATGAATCTTTTTCATGTGTCTACCAAAGGTTAGTGGGAGCACCAAAGTTTTCCAAGTGAAATATGTATAGTATATGGAAAACATATTTTGGACTTATAGTTAGATAAGACCAGTTTAAAAGTAATTATCTAGTGATTGAATGAAAGTAGCAACCTAAGTTATAGGGAACTGGATCTATCGAAGTAGATCTAATGGTTTCTTGGGCCTATTCAATCGTACATAAAGTGAAATTGTATTGAAAAAATTAAAGTTGGAACAATTCAAATTCATAATTGTAGCTAATGTCACTTGGAATAATCTCTCCAGGTTGACATGTTCGGAACATGGGAAGAGATCAAAGTTGTGAGTTGAGTTCTATACGCCTCAGGGATGGATCAATCATGTATGACATGATATGTACAAGGATTGATAATTCCAGTATATAATTTATAGTAGGCAGATACCAATTATATCTAGTAGCACTGTAAGTTTAGCAGTAAGAACGATCATCCAGTACTTCGATAGGTACAAATGATATGTACCTTGTATGTGGAGAAGAAGGATACTAGTTATGGTGGGACACAAACTAGTAATCCTTATATCAATTTGATCTAGAGTAGTAGTTAGGAAAAATAGGTGAGCGAGTCAAGATTATAATATCCAGTGGTAGCCATATCTACAAATACTGAGTACGTTGCATCTTCTAAAGGCAGCTTAGAAGAAGTTATCAATTGAAAAAAAATTGTTCCAGTTCTTGGAATCTCACCTAGTGAGAAAAGAATTATCAAAATGTAAATTATGATATTCTTACTAGAAAAGTATTCAAGTTATGAAAGTGGAAAAAATTATATACTCAGGGATACCTTATCTTGAGAAGTTTTACTCAAGGATATGAGGTCACATAGATCATATATTCCATGTAGCGAAAACATGGCAGGCCCAGTAGTTAAATCCATTACTCAGCAGAAGCATGATTTTTATCATGTGAGTAGTTAACAAGTTTGGTTAGCAAGTTGGATCTAGTGCCAGTGGGAGTTTTGAAATAGTGGGTGCCCTAAACCAAACTATGTCATAATTTTGATTACCAGATCATGTATATACTTAGTTACACATGATTTCATATTACCATTATAGTGTATACTTTTCTGCATCCACTATTGAAATGGTAATGTCCAAAGATTAATTGTCGTATCGAGAGGTTATAGAAGATCCAAAGCTATAATGAGAACCTCGATATACTATGACATTAATCTTAAATATATGTTCTATGGTATAGATACATCTGACTAACTAGACACAGTAGATGTTTGGCTATCATGTGTTGGGGGCTCATAATCATTGAGACTTCTTCTCATTAAGTTCAAACTTGGTGATCTCTAGTAATGAGATCATGAGGCCAAACCTGCTAATAGGAACACCACATGATTTAGGTGTCCTTGCTCATTCCTATCTACGGACATGTGTATTGGCCTCCTAACATGAGACTATTACCATTGTGTATCATTTGGTTTTGTAATTTGATGCAAGGAAAAAACAATGGTATTGAAATTGTGGCGGGGTAGCTTGTGTTGGGTGTGTCTTTGGTTGTATGACATTGGTTGAATAGTCAAGAAAGGATTTGTCACTTCTAAGTTAAGGAAGTTGTATATCTTATACCTGGTTGATCAGGATGGTGCTACATTCATAAGTCTTTGGCCAAATCATTCGAAAGGTAAATCCATCTGAAAAGAACAACAAATAATAAAGCAAGAAAATGGAGATGAAACAAGTGTGCATCCTGGTTTATGAGATATTTAAAGACAAAGAGAATATAGTACACAGTCAGTGTTCGTAGGTTGGTTTTCATTTATATGACAATCCTTATCTCTTTAGGGGCCATGATGGGTTACTAGACTCCACTCTTGGTCTATAGATTTTATTCATGACAATTGAGATAAGGGCCTCAAGGGTCACACACAACAGTGTATTCAAGAATCTTCCATATTCAATTGAATAGGTATATGGACATGGTGGGCCCCACCATGGGGTCTCAGTGTTGTTCATGTTTTAGATTACCAAAAGAATAAAATAAATTCATTATTATTTAATTTATTAATAATTAGGATTGAATTTATTTAATGTATTTACAAGTTTAGTAAATACGAGATAATATTAATCGAACAAATATTATTTTAATATTGAAGGTTCATTTAATATTAATAGGGATTGTGAGTCAAGTTAAATGGCTCAGTTTTTATTGCGTAGTATATTTTATATATATTTCAAGTATGTGATAAAATAATAAATAATATTCACACAGTTTAGTTTTTCAAGATTATTTATTTAGTGGACTTTGAAATTAATGGGGGTGGGGGAACCCAACTGGTTATTTTCAACATTGCTATAAATAGAGGGGAGGAACTCTCTCCATGGAACTATTCATTCATTTCATGGAATGAAAAATGAGAGCCTCTCTCTCCTCATGCTACCTAGAGAGAGAAGCAGTTGATCCAAGATCATGGATCAAGATCTTCCTCAAGCAACGAAGGGATCTCGATGCGGTGATCATCGGGATATTGAAGACATCATCAGATCGTCGTGATAGCACCCAAAATTTGACGATTGATATTTCAGCAGATTTTATAAGTGCATGTGGATGATCTAGAGGGATCCTACTATGGATCCTTCAAGTGATGATCACCAGCAAGTAGTTTCAGTCGACCAAAATTTCATATTTTAAATGGGTATGTTTTCATTTTAATTTTTGTGCTGTTTATAATACATGAGAGATCCTCGGAACTTACCGGGTCTCAGATCATTGGTGATGATAAGTTTCATCGTCCCTTCGATGAAAAAAATTTAAAATCATGTGCCCATCGACTTCCACTATGGGCCTTGGAACCTATCATGTCAATGTTTTCCCATCCTTATCTTTGATGATGAGATCATGATGCTCAGTTGGGGCCTCGATCTACAAATATTCCCCCGCTATAGGGATAGAGGCTTCCATATCCAAAATAGGCACCCTCTGAGAGCTAAAAGTGCCCCGAACTTCCTCAATAAGCCTATGATCTCTGCCGTATTCAGCCACAATTTTCGGTGGTACTTCTTCTACTACAAAAGGAATATGATCTTCAGAAACCTGGGAAACTACCTCTTGATTACTTATTTGTTCTGAATTAAAATATTCACAAGATAACTGATTAGTAAGGTGAAATAATTTAGTATGTAAAATAGATAAATAGATATGGTTGTTACTTGTAATCTCTATTTTGATGTGTATAGATGGTTGAGAAACCTTTTGATGTCTACAGGTTTCCATGGGGATGTATATATGATTTGAATATCAAGAGGAGATGGAGTGGGGAATTCCCTAGCAAGATCCACAATAACTACCTCCATGTGTTCAGCAGTGTCAGGAGAACCATCCACAGTGACCCCCAAGTCTTAAGGGAAATGTTTCCCAAAGGAAGTACCTATAGGGTTGTACACTATAGAAGGAATCATCTCATAGGTCTCCTCTAACTCATACAAGAGTAAGGAATAGAGTGAGGATCCTTGCAATAAAGGAAAGTAGTATTTAAGGCCAACAAGCATAGTTACCTCTACTTCTATATCACTCAAGTCTGAGTATATCGCTATATCTAATACTCAATCAGACCAATGAAACCTATATTTGGAGAAATGAAGGAATAAATCCATTTCATTCTGATATTTGGATACTTCATCCAAATATTCATGAATAGAAAGCCACAATGGAGCAATGGAAGCTCCAAATCCCAGAAGTTCAAAGCATTCTTCTTGGAGTAGCTCCCAAATGTCTTCATTAGAAACATTCACCCTCAAGTCATCCTAGACCTTCCAGTTCCTTGGAAAAGTTGTTGTAATTGGAATGGATAAGTCTGTATTTCCATTCATAGGAATTGAAGAGGGTTCCATCAACTACAACAGCTTCCTCAGTGCCTTTTCAACCCTAGAACCCCGGGGGCAGGGCGTTTGCGAGATTCCAAGTGTGGATGAAGATTTTACCCATATCCAGCCTCATATGGAAAATTGGAAAATTGAGCACCTCAAGTGGTACCGTCTTCATCCACATATACTTCTGGCATTATCATATCCATCAATCAACGAGAAGAATTAAACTGTCCCTGTCAAGAATAGATTAGGGTCTCAAGATACCGGAGGCAAAGATCCACCTTTCTAAGATCATAATCATAAGAGATGATAGTAGGAGCTCACACATAGTTGATTCTAGTTAGAGAAATTCAGTCCCCTCAAGAAAGTGCCACAAATCATAAGGGGATTTATCTTGAAATTATTGGAAACTCCCTAAAGTATCCCATTGGCGCCATTCCACTATAAAGAAAACATCAGGTGGGAGGAACTTCTAATTCTCAATGGAAGTACTGAAAGCCTCGACAACCTAATAGGTCACACCCCAAGCTATCAATACCATTCTCAGGGATTCAGAACCAATATACTTCTAAATAGATTTCCTTGTTCAAGAATGTTAAGTAGTTTCCTTTTGTTTCCTCTTAGCCCCAGATTCCTTGGAGATCATAATGATGGAAACTAGGTCATCCAAATATCCATCTAGATATGATTGAACCCAGGCATCAGAAAAAACTTTTGTGATAAAGGGTATAGAACCCTTAGAATCTAGAAACTAGATCTTACACTGAGTATCCTATCAGGTAAACATTAGCCAAAACTATCAGGTTATCATGAGATGTTTTTCCTGGTGCACTCTATTAAGGGAAGGGGTTCATAGAATCTGGAGAAATTTAAAATGATGGTAAAATCTTATAGGTGCATATACTTCGTAGATAAGTACCCCATCGATACGGGAAACCAAGATACTCTCTCTTAAAGAAAAGAGGTATCATCGGTTAACAAAGACCTCTAATTTAGCATTCACAATGGTACCGGTAGGGGAAGTGTAAGGATGAAAAGTAAAGCAGTCGTGACAATTGATTCAAGTCAACAATTCTTGTTCATTCTGTTTGGTCATGTCTTCCTTATTATCCTTTTTGGCTGAGCCCACTGGCATAACCCCAATGGTACTTTAAAGATACAGTCTAAGAACAACATGTGGAATAGTTAAGGAATTGATAAATGTGTAAGCCTCTATGTGGGCTCCTATCCATCCCCAAAGTATTTTTAAGGGGTAAATAACATAATAAAGTGGATTATCCTCACTGAATCAGCCTAGTAAGCGATGGATCTTGAAAAATACTAGAATGGATAGGTTGATAAACTTTCTAGTGGCCATTTGGGCTGGCCTGATAAAGGTTGTGACCTTCACACTGCCAGAGTCTCGTACTTTCAAAAGTCATACACTCAGAAACATAGGCCACTAACTAAAAAAATCAATCTACATTGAGGAAAACTTCCCATCCCTATTTGTTAAACTAGCCCTCCTCCAAGACAGTCTAGTAGGAACCAACTTGCCTTTGGGTTTCCCTTGTTGGGTAGGACCTAGGTCTGTACACACTAGGCTCTTGGTTACTTTTCTTAGAAAATTAATTAATCTATTCTTAGAAGGAATTGTATTGTTTTGAGTATGGGTCGATGTACTTTTAAAGTTTATTCACTTGGTCAAGTAGCCTCTTAGCTAGAGGAGGATTCCTCTCCTCATCTTCCCAGGAAAAAGGAGGGGGTATAAACTCATCATAAATATCTCTAACAATGGGGACCCCTAAAATCAGCTGAAATCCTAGAGGCTAATGTCGAGCTCCCCATGGAATAGATGAAAGGTATTGGTATACAAACTCCATCTACTCTGAATCAGTGAAATGAGGGTGCTGGTTCGATGAGCATGGGTTTGGGATAGCTAGACAGCCTCATATAACCCCCACGATCTCCAATTCAACCCAGAATTATTCACAACTCTAACGAACCCAAAAAGGTCATCCTGAATTCAAACTAAATGAACCTCAAAAGTGAAGGTCCCACTTTGATAACCATCCATGTTGTTTATTTTCTATGGCCATCTATGTAATTCTATGGTAGAAATGGGCCATTTTATTTGGTTTTTTCATACACCCTCCATAGATCAAGGGGCATAGTTCAATAAGGACCCAGTAGTAGTATCCTTCTGTATGAATCATCCTTTTGATGAAATAAGGGTATTAGGAATGGTGCTATCATATATCTAAGCAGTGGGTTGGTCAGCAAGACATGGTGATAAAATCATTGTATCAGACAGTATACCAAATCCATAAATGGGAAGCCTATTTGAAATTGGACACTCCCTCTAACCCAAAGTAATAAGATTTTCTAAGAATTGATGCAGTTGGTGATAGGGATATTTTCATCAACAGAGTTCACCATATTCTTATACTTTTCATTAACAACTGAAATGGGAGTGGTGATAGCACTAGCAACCAAAAAACTATTATCAATATCCTGTGGAAGATCCATCTATTTTCTACAGAAAAAAACTATAAAAAGGTCATTCAAATAAAATCTTTGTCCAAAAGACAAAAAATTGGAAAATGGATAAAATAAGTCTGCATAAGAAATGCAGTCCACATACCAAACCCCCAAAACTATTCATGGAAGGAATTCCCCATGAACTGATAGTTCACAGAATGACCCGCGAGGTTTTGGTCTGTGAAGCGTTGGACAATGAAATAAATAGTTCATGGATTGGGTGAGTCACGCACTGATCCTTGCTATGCAGTTATCCAAATATTATAGTGTGAAGACTTAATTTTTAGTATGCAATTCAAAGTCCAGTTTGCATATTTAAAAAAATTAGTTCACAGACAAGGATGACTGTGAAGGGTTTTTGGTTCGCAGAATGCAAACCACCATTTAAGGATGAAGAATTTCATGACGGATCTTCAGTAATCAGAATAAAGGAGACCCGAGATAAATTTTCAGAGTACTTTTAACTAATAAGTTTTGTAAAAGGAAAATGACCCACCCCCCCCCCCCAATATATAGGCATGGTCCCCCTATAGGTCCACATTTCTACCACAAACTAGTATATGTCAAGACCGATTTCTACATCGGAATATCATTTTCTTTATCCTGATCATAACCCATTCTGATGGGGGAAATTTTTTGGGTTCGGAAAAATTTTCAAATAGAAATTAAATACTACCATAATTTTGGAAAAGTAAAGACAATTAATTCGATGAAGGATTTAAAGAAAATCATCAAAGAACTAAAATTTGGAAAAATAAAATGATCTATCCATGTAGTGATTCTCAGGAATGGTTTTCATAAGGCATCGACTATGAACTGATCAGTGCACGGAGAGATGAAAATGGTGCAAAATACCACAAACCATGTCATTGGTGAAAGAGAGGTGGTGAATTATTCCCCATGTATCATACCAACAAACTACATCATTGGAGAAATGGAGGTGGAGAATTCTTCCCCCGCAAACCGCTTCATTGGTGCAATGGAGGTAGAGAAACTCTCCCCAGGACATCATCCCTGCGAACTCAATATTTTGTAGGCGAGGTAAAACCAGAAGTACCCCATGAATAAGATTAAGTCATTCATGGGATTGAGGCATTGATTTTCACCATCGCAAACCGCAACCCCATGGGTCTCTGTTGACTAAGTTGTCCACGGGCCAAGTGATCTCTCCATGGGCTTCCATAAAAGGTGTCATGAGATCCATAGATTCAGATTTCCTAATAATCTATAAAAGGACCCTGAGGGGAGCTGAGAAAGGGGGGTTTAGATGATTGGATAGACTTTTTGAGATGAATTTATAAATATTTCCATCGAGGGGTTCACGTATCTTCAGATGAATTCCCGTAGGTATAAACTAGTTGCATAGAGAAAAAATAATGAATGAAACATAATAACTGGAAGACCGTGAACCATATCTCCTTCGCAGATGAAATTCCAAAAAGGCACTGAACCAATGCCCCTTCTTTACTCTAGTTCCTTGTGTAGCACCATGATACACTAGTGGAACCCTACGCTGCGTAGCACCATGTTACGCTGATAGAAATTGGCACCATGTATCATTAAGCTAGGCGACCAGAACCTGGTCCCACATAGAAAAACAATATGAAAACCTTATATAGGTTCATGTACCATTATGGTATGTAGATGGTCCCTCCTCCAAGGTAAAAAAATGTTATATGGGGAGGGACCTATCCTGTATGAAGAAATGGTACGCAGAATGGGGTACTCTAGGATGTTTTACTCTTCAGTTTTGATCATCTCCTTCCATTTCTATCACCTCTTCCATAGTCCCTCTCTGAACCAGTCAAATAAAATGAATCCAAATCCCCTTCCAAGGCCACCAGACCTGTATGATAAAACCACCAGGCACATCAGTATGACCTTTTGAGTTTACATACCCATGGTAAACAGAGTCACTTAGGTAATAACTACAACGGTGTGGACCCCTGGAATGTCCATAATTTTATATTCCCATGGTAACTCAGGGTCCAACCTTGGGATATAAATATTAAATTCATCATTCTAGGGATCAAGGGTAATCACTAACCTTTCCCTTCATTGAGGATTAGTGGTATACAAGGGAAATCACACTTGTTTTCCCTTTGAAAATAAGCAACATTCCTCTCCTTTCCCAGAACCCATTTCAGGGTACTCCCATTAAGGTATGCCCCTATATTTTCTTGTAGGAGGTTTCATCAGTGCTCTTATATATATCTTCATAGGGAATACCTGGATAGGTTAATCTAACGATCCCAAGTATGAAAATACAAGGGATAAAATGGACACATTTAGGACTCCTCTCTCTCTCTCTCTTTTGGGCATCAGTTCCATCTATCAGCAGATTATGTGGGACGTGAAATATTCATATCCACTACTACCTCTTGTTTTTTACATAGAGCATGAATCACGTGGTCTTAGAGTTTGGTAGTGATCAGGACATCTATATAATCCCAAATCATGGGCCTCTTAAAAGTTGTAATCCCTAAACAAAATAAACTATGTGAACTCTGATTCATACCCTAATTAGGATATGTAGGATGCCTTCCTAAGGCCTGAGCTCAAGGGACATTCTCCTTAGAAGTCATCCCCAATAAAATTCCCTCAAACTTGCTAGGGTATCCTCATAATTAGTAATCCCCTACTTATTGGGTAGCTCCCATTTTTAATCCCCAATCATGCCCCCAAAAATAGCTCGCCTCAAGGATATAAGTCCCAACTCAAGTAAAACTATGAGGAATTTGATTCCAACTCTAATCAGGATATGTAGGAAGCCTTCCTGAGGTCCAAAATCGACACCCAAATCACCCTAATATTCCCTAGGCCATGTCCCCAGTAGGTTTATATCCACCGAGGAGACCATATATCTTTTGAGAATCTTGGTCCGCTTCGACGTAAGTCCCACACAAAATTTTGACTAGGAATATTCTTCCTATATGATCTCATTTCATGACATTAAACTATATGGATGGGTCCTTGTCACACAACCTTAAAAGGTGATGTTTCTGGTAAAGAAACATTGAACTACGTGGAATTAGATTCCTCTCGCAAGGATATGTAGGAAGCCCACCTTATGGGTTTGATCCAGATATCGAAGCGATCTTTGTCCCCCTTGATGATGATAAAATTTAGAGCTCCTCATCACATGGCTTAAATAATCGTTGTCTTGGTAAAATACTAGATAATCATTAATGTGTCCGTAAAAGTGTAACATTTATAAAGAACCTCGGACACACATAGATGTCTTCATCAGTAAATAACCTTGGATACATACAGATGATTCAAAACCCATGCATATTTATTATTGATCTTGCAACCTAGAGGGAATTTGAGGACACATGTTTGGGAATGAACCGAGGATTCACAAACATATAAACATTGCTTAAATGTATAATAGAGTCTCGTAATTAACAATAATTCTCCCCAAAAGGGTGTGATGCACGCAACCTCCCATCCTCTCGACCAATGGAGTCCTTAAGTTTCATTGGCCAAATCATCCAATGACTGCCTGCCTTTGGAAAGAAGGTCCATAAATCATGAATAAAAGGGATGTTGGGTTTTTTTTTCTCCGTGAACAAACCAACTGGAGACCATCTGAGGACATCATAACTAATATCGGATGGTTCCAAAATCATTAAACCCCCTGAAATCACCCATCGAGACCACTCAATTGTAGAACTTCCTTCATAATACAACAAGTATATACTACCCAGTCCTAGTGTGACCATATGACCCACAAAAATGAGACACGACCCATATCAAGTCAAAACATACACATAATATTGAATTGGCTTGTGTTACATGCAACACTGAGTTTATATGAAACAACATTTAATTATTATAATTATATAAACATGATAGTTATAACCTAGACATTAAACTTATTAATATGAATAGTTATATAAAATTCTTAAATTTTAGTTATAATGCTTTCATATAAATAAAACGTATTGATAATTAAATATATAAATTTTGGTTAAGTCTTTATATGTTCAAAATTATTATTTTCTTAAAGGAACTGCTTCTTATATCCTTATATGACCAATAATAAAATTAAATTGAAAAACACTTATAAATTGAATTTGATAAAATATACTTCATTTTTTAATTCAAAATGTCAAAATTATCTTGGGTCAATTTTTTTTATTTTTCTGAGAAACTTCATTTTTGGATGAATAGAAAAAATAGAAAATTTAAATTCAAAACATCTTTTTTGTCTAATTTATTTATATTATTAAATTATATTTAAGTTGGTTTTAAATTAAAAATAGATCAATTATACATATATTAATACATTTTACTCCATTTAAATCATTTTATATAAGATTTAGATATGAAATATTAATTAACTTTTGAACATTCTCACTTTAAAAACCTGCTTTCTCGCCACGTCTGTGGCATTAGCATTAAACTTAATTTTTCCAATTCAATGAATTGAATTTATAAAAATGGATATAAAAGTTTGTAATAATTATAATATTTATATTCTAATTATATAGAATTAACTTTTGACCAAAAATATTATTGAAAGTTATTAAAATTAATTACAGTGATTAAAGTAAACGTAAGATTAACAGGGACTAACCCTTAAAATTAAGAGACAGAATGACCTTTTCACTTGTCCAAAACCAATTTTATTTTCATATTTTGTATACAAACCCTATATTATTGATTTTTTTTGGTTTTTTATGGTTTTCTTAGGTAAAACATGGGTACACCTAACTTGTTTTCAAAAATTCCATGTGTGTCCCCTCCCTCCATTATAAAATACCACCACCTATCACCCTTATTAACCCCTCTAAAACCACTTAGGTTCATCCAATATCTGCCCAATTCACTTCCCAACACCCCTAAATTCCTCCTATAATACTCCATTTTGGCATAAAACCATCAAAGTAAGCACTTTGGTGAAAACCAAAAGTAGTTACCCAAAGATGTGGTAACATCCTTCCTAAAGCTCCATTGTTTTATTTTCATTCTCCTACACATAAATTATTTTTATTGCATGATTATATAATAAAATAAATATCCTCAATATATTGAAATTTTTTTATTCAAATGTTTCTACTTTCACTTACACACACTTCCATATAATGGGTAACGAACTTACCGTTCTTATGTATGGAAAACTACCACCTCACGAAACGATGTTATTCATTTTTCCTTTACCACCTCGCATTGTTGGAAATTATGATGGAAATTATATATTTATATGATATATATTATATTTATGATGTATTTATTCTTATTTAATTACTATATAAAACATACTATCATGATTTCAATTTTGTGTAAATGTGATAACTTCGTTTGTGGAAGTATGGACTATCGCCTCCTCAAAGTGATGTGATCCATTCATACTTTACACAGAATGTATTAAGGATAGGTTTAGTAAAATTATATAATATATATAAAATAATAATTATATTGTAATTATATTATATATATATATACATACATATATGTCATTTACTTTTTTTCAATACGACAGTAAAACGGAAACAACGTTCATGCATACGTACGACCTACCATCTCCATGAATGGTGTATTTTGATTAATATTTTTATATTTTATAGATTACTATATATAATTATATACTTAATATATATTATATTTATATCATGGTTTACATATTTGAGATCATGATATAACTATTAGGACAAAAAACATAACAAAGCAAAACACAGGAGAAAAACAAAGCGATTATTACCCGAAATATAACATTAACATTGAATTGTTAATAAATGGATAATATAAAGTCATAATAAAATCATATATGGTATTAAATAAATTAATATGGTTTTTTATATATATATAATAAAATTAAATTTATTATATATGATTTTTGAATGAGCATGAATAGATTCAAGAATTAAGTTAAGGGTTTTCTCATCACACTTTTATTTTCAGTGAGACATGTGTCATGTTCTCCACCTATTTCTCATATATGGGGTGTTCACAAAAAATGGATGTATTTTATGATTAATATAAATAAATTTATGGTTATTTACATATCCATTTTATTTTCTTTATTTCATGGGTTTTATGGTTCAAATGTTTCCAAATTGGTAAAGTAATTTTGTCTCGATTTGTCTTCTTTGAGATACATGTCATGTTATGAACCTATAATTTTGTATGGGGTGTATATAATACCATTTGAAATGTTATATCATGAAACTAATTATTTTCATGATATTTTAATCTTCATGTAATTTTACTTTCTTACATTGGGAGTATAATTTAAAGTTACCAAGTGGTAAAACTTTATTGAAACAATCTCATCATTTATCGAGATTGTTTATGATTATTCTTCCAATGATGAAATATTATGATCTATATATCAAGATAACTCATGAATTTTCTTATCCTATAGTTAGTCATGATGTATTCATTTATTAGTACTATTTTCCACTTTTTGGTACTTAAGATAATTAGGAAAATGTTTTTATGAAAATATTACTTTATTTCTCATTTCGATCTAGAAAACTATATTTTCTAAAAAAAATTTACAATAATCATATGATGTTTAAAAGAAATTTTTACCAATTTGTTTCCTTAAAATGTTTTTAAAAGGAATTTTATTTCCATTTTCTGATCAAGAAACTTTTCTAAACTTTTAAGTTGTGAAATGATTTCTTGGCATGTACGAACTTACCCGCCATCATGACCATAATTTCCATGAAAATTAATTAATAAGTTTACTTAAAATAAAAAAATCCAAATATTATTGAAATTTGTTTAATTTAAATTTTTTTCCAAAAAAATGTTTTCAAAAAAGTTTTGTGTTTGAAATTTTTATAAAATTATTTTCAATGCTTAATTTATATGTTTTCAAAAGGTTATTTTCAAAGAAAAAGATTTCAATGTATTCAAGATTTATTTATAAGTTTTAAAATATATTTTTGAAAAAGGGTTTTCAAAAAAAAATTTAGCTATCCATTTATGTTTTCAAATTATTTTCAAAGAAAAAGGTTTTCAAAATGTTTTAAATATTTTTCATAAGTTTTTAAGGAAAAAGGTTTTCAAAATTTTTTCAATCTTCTTTCATAAGTTTTCATGAAAAAAAAATTTAAAATTGTTTTTAATGTTATTTTATAATTTTTCAAAGAAAAATGTTTTCAAAATTTTTTCTAGCCTCTTTTTTATGTTTTCATGTTTATTTTCAATGAAAATTGTTTTCAAAAGGCTTTATATTTTAAAAAAAATCAATGAAGGAAGGATATATTTTTTAAGAAATGTTTTAAATGAAATGGTAATGATTTTTTATAAGAAAATGATTTTTTAAATGGTTTTATGAAAATAAATTTCAGAGAAATTTTATTTTAATTAAGAAATTTTCCCTGTAATCTTTAAAAATCATCCTCCATATAATATGAAATACTTTTTTATAATTTATACCTTTATTGGGATATCAACCAAGAATACCATTAATATTATTTCTTGAATAGTTTGTGTTTTGATGAAATGGTGTTTTGACACCCTTTTACCTATCATGGGTTATATGATTTTGAAACCCACTTTTTTCATGGGTTATGCTTTGATGAAATGATTATGAAACCTATATATTTTCCATAGGTAATCATAGGATGAAATGTTTAGGATACCCATTTCATTTCATTGATTATGATATGATTTTTAAGAAACTCCTCTATTTTGATGGGTATGACATGATGAATTATTTTTGTATTTTGGAACATACATGTATGATTTCATTATGTGATAATTGGGACCTATAATCCTTTACAATGGATTGGGTAAAGATAAATGTTTTATGAGCTCAAGAGGGCATCTTAATCCCCAAAAAAATAGGGTACATGGGAGGGAATCTCAAGCCCAAAACAAGAGGTTACATGGGAGGGAATCCCAAGCCTGAAATAAGAGGCTACATGGGAGGTAATTCCAAGCCTAAAGCAATAGGTAATATTAAGCCCCAAACAAGAGGGTAAATGGTAGGGAATACCAAGACTGAAACAAGAGGGTACATGGGAGGGAATACCAATCCCAAAGCAAGTGCACAGGTTGTAACCCCATCCTAACATGTTATGAAGGTCTTGGTAGGTATCCTTAACATAATATTTTCTATACTTAGGTGTATACCAAAACTAATATTCCTTATTCCTCATTTATTCATTTATGGATCATTCTCTTGATTCCCTTAAGATTCATATATTATGAATTCCCAATCTTTATACCATGTCTCATGATTATGATATTTGATATACAGGTTATTATCTTTAAATAATATTCACATGTTCTCATACCCTTATATTCATGTTATTCTTACTTACTTCCTTTATTTAATATTACTGATCATATTAGCTCACTCCTTTCTTATATTTCCTTTCCCTAGGTTATGAAGAGTAGTTTTAAGTATAATTATAAAGGGTGACATGTATGTACCTGACCCCAGTTTCATGGAGATGGTTCCTTATTGTATTACATTTAAATATAAACAAGGAAGTTGAATCCTGAAAGATGAAGTAGTTTAATAACTTTGGAAACAAGATACATACATAAGTTGAACATTAAAACTTGAAAAGAAAAATGATATAGAAATTCATTTGAAACATCCATGTCTCCTAAGTTATCCCTACAGTTCATTCATAATATACTTCTTCACATCTTGGAAAAAATAAAACAAATGAAATGAGTGAGATCAAATGCTCAGTAAGGGTAAGAAATATTGTGAAATATATCATAAACATAAAAATTAGGCATGGTTAATAACTAAAAATGCATTCCTTTAAAAATAAACTTGACCATAATACGGCGGGAATGAGAGATAAATAAATAATGGAATAATAAAACATAATCATGGGTATTATACTAGTTGAATAAAAACATTAAATATAAATTACTAGTTTTATAATGATGGAATGCATAATGTGGGACATCATAACCATATCGACAAGGCCTCATTCCCAGACCATAAATAACCATACTGTCAAGGACTTGTGCCAAGACTCTAGTTTGTCTCATGAGACCTACCGATGCACTGAGGGGATATAGCAGACCCCACCCAACACTTAATAATTTCAATGCATTACCCATATGAATGGGGATATAAATAAACAACATATATGTTCATATTGAAACTAACATATGTAATGTAAATAACTTCCCCTAAACCTTAAACAAAAAAAACTTACCAATCAGAATAATGAGATGAATGGTATCAAGATAGCACATCCACTGTAAAACTAAAAATATATATATATAAATAAAATATGGTGGATGATATCATAAAACATTAACCCCATTTAAACATAAGAATCAACAAGAGTAATCATCGAGTAATTCTTGAGTTAAATACTATTTTACTTTTAAAAAAATATTTATTTTGGAAAAATATTTTTTTAAAATCAGAAATGAACTAAATTTTTTCTTTCATAAAAAATGACTGATTTTATAAAAATAATGGTTTCTTAAAATATATTATAGAGTGTACTTGAAATTAGGTAAGAATTTGAGAAGTTCCCTTGACACGGGCTTGTTTATCAGGAAGAATTTTCGAAATATCCTTTTAAAACATGAAACTCCCCATAAAATAAAGAAAAATTATGATTGATACACATATATAGGATATTAAAATATAAATTATTAGGATTAAATATGAATAAATAATAATTTAATTGAGGTAAGTTTAAAATAAGAGTAACTCGAATGAAAATGGGGGTTCAGATAGAAACCCCTTACCTTGTGTCTGGATATACTTTGATCTTGAACTTAAGTTCCTATAATATGAAATTAGACTTATTAATAACCTAATTTAGAATATATTAGACATGTATTTGATATTTTATAATTTTTTTAAGTTCATTTATGGTCATTTTTATGGGTTAATAGATTCAATATCCTCGTTTGTGAGTGCTTGTTTCATTACTTTTCATTATCGGTTCGTTTGTATTGAAGTTAATGTAAAATGATAATTGAATTATAGAATTTATGTTATATTTTATTAATGTTCATAAATAAGGTTAAATTATCATATAATTAATTTTTTTACTTTTTGTGAGGATGAATCATTAGATAATATTTTAATGATAAACGATTGGATTAATTTGGTGGTTTTTCAATCACCACGAACTCATTTTGTTTTATAAATTAATACCATGTGTAAAAAAATGATTACAGAAAATTTAATAGGATATATTACATATAATATGATCTGTTTCAACCATATTAATGGTTTCATGACCATAATTGAAGATGGTAATAGATGTTGAAAACTCATCATCCTTGAATGTGATAAATTAACACATCTCGAGTGGTGTATTCATTTATAGTATAAAAGGAGGGGAAAGCAGTAATGATGATGAATTATTACATTATCATAACAATTTTCTAGTACATGTAAGGTACTAGAGTTATCATAGCATTTGATAGAAGGGGGTGAGAAGATAAAAAGAAAGGAACTTGAAATAAAATAAAATAAATGAAAAGAGGATTTTACCTCTTTAATTTATCTTCCTTGAGAGCCTCTTTAAGGGAGAGGATTTGGCCATTTGAAGAGACCAAGGTCTGATAGATGTGGGGAGGATATTTAGATGAGATTTTAGCATAATTTAGGCAAGGAAAAGGCTTGATAGGAGTGAAGATATGAGGGAGTGAGGGGTCGCTTTTATAGTGGAGGAGAGGAGTTATTTCCCATTATTTTAATCACTATTTTATTACACTGGATAAAGACTATAAATAGTCTTGATTCTTGTGACTCAAACAGTAATAAGTGCATGTGAGTTCAAACCAAGTATGCTTACATCATCCTTACCTCAGCTATGACTCAATAAATTATGTATTTAGCATTTTATCCTAAATTATTGTATTTTACTATTACAAAAAATTCATGTATTTTAGAAAAATCCAAAAAAAATATCCTAACCATTTTTAAATGTGTAGAATTAAAAAATAAACTCCATTTTATCAAAATAATTTTCTAAATAAGAGAAATTTAATTTTAAAATTAAATCATTATTTACTTTAAAAATACATATTTTAAATTTAAAACTGATTTTATAATACATTCAAAAATTAACAGAGGTCTCATAAAAGTATCCTAAAATCATAAGACAAAAAAAATATTTATTTAGGATTACATTTCATGAAAATGAATTTTATTAATTTATTAATTTAAAATTGTAATTAAATATTTATTTCTCAAAAAAAGTACCAATACTTAATTATTAATTTATAAAATATTATATTTCATTTATAAGGTGCCTAAATTTTATTTATACCTTCATGGGTGTGATTACTATTAATAAAGTTCTTATTACTATTCATAAGGGTGTGTTACTATTCATAAGGGTACGTTACTATTCATAAGGTTCATGTTACTATTCTCCAAAAAATGTAAGTTAATCCTATAATACTACAAATATCTTATTGATCACAACTGTGTGTGTTAGATTTTTGAAATTCAAAACATAGAGATGTAAAAATTATGTTTACTGTCTAGGTTTTAATAAAGTGGTGTTTTGTAGACGCTTAGTTTTTTATGATTTTTTTTGCAAATATTTTTATGCACTCAATATTAAATTTATTTTCAAATCCTTGGGGTGTTACATTTCTACCCTTAAAAAATATTTTTCCTTGAAATTCCAAAATTTTACATCATAAAAATATTTGGGTAGTTATTAATCATATGTTCCTTAGGCTCCCATGTTGCCTCTTTAATTTTATGATTTTTCCAAAGTACCTTTACCAATTAGGTTGTTTGATTCTTCAACACCTATTATTTAGTGTCTAGAATCTGGATAGGCTCTTCATAGTAAGATAAGTTGGGTTACAGTTTTATACCTTTAGAAGAGAGAAAATATGTTGGGTCTGGCATGTACTTTCTCAACAATGAGACATAAAACACATTGTGTACTTTATTCAGGCTTGGTGTCATTTCGAAACAATAATCCACAGCTCCAATTCTCCCTAGAATTTCAAAAGAGACAATATATTTTGGGTTCATTTTCCCTTTCTTCCCAAATCTTATAACACTCTTCCACAGAGATACTTTTAAGAAAACATGATCTCCCACTTGAAATTCCAAATCCTTCCTTTGATTATCAGCACATCTATTTTTCCTACTTTGATATTCCTTGATATGGGATTGAATAAACTTAAACTTCACTATTTTTTTCTCCACAAGATCTAGGCGCACAAGATTCATTTAACCAACTTCATCACAACACGTTGGTGTGACAAATCTCTTTCCATACAATGCTTCATATAGTGCCATTTGAATACTTGAATGGAAACTATTATTATAGGAAAACTCCAAAAAAGGTAAATATTAATCCCACATACCTTGAAAATCAAGTGATCATTATCTCAACATCTCTTATAAAGTATGGATCATCTTTTTTTATTTCCCTTCAATTTGTGGGGGATCATTAGTACTCAAATGAATCTCAGTATACAAAGATTTCAAAATAATTTTCCAGAATTTCGATGTAAATCATGGATCACAATCAGATACAATTGAGAGAGGTACTCCATGAAGTCTCACAACTTTATTGATATAGAGTCTTGTAAGTATCTCTAGTGTAAAATCCTCCCTTATAACGAGGAAATGGGTATATTCCGTAAGTCAATCCACAATTACCCATATTGCATCATACTTTGTTGGAGTTTTACATAATCTAGTTAAAAAATTCATGGTGATGTCATCCCATTTCAATATAAGAATAGGTAGAGGTTGCATGACTCCTGTAAGATTTTTTTATTCAGTATTCACTTGTTGGCAGACAAAACATATTGATACATAATCAGCAATTCCCCGCTTCATGTTGTCCCACCAGAAATATTCCTTCAAACCTCTATACATTTTAGTGCTACTAGAGTGTATAGAAAAAATCGAGCTTTGGGCATCATACAATAAATCCCTTTTCAGCTTGGGTATAGAAGGAACACATAGCCTCTTCCCAAATTTTAGAATTCCATCCTCAAACACAAAGTCTATCGACTTCCCATCATTCATAGATTTAATTTTATTTTGAAGATTCAAATCATAGGATTGAAAACATTTAATTATTTTCAATAAAGATGGTTGGGAAATAAATTGAGAAGGTAGTGATGTTTCACCTTATTTAATAATTCCCATATCCATACTCACTAGATCCGTATACCAAGGATCCTTTTCAATTATCATTTTGTGTAAGACTCCATGATCCTTCCTACTCAATGCATCAGCTACCTTATTTTTATTTCATGGGTGGTTGTGTATGGAGCTATCTCAATCCTTGAGTATCTTGATTCATCTACTTTGCCTCATGTTTAGTTCTTTCTATGTGAATATATATTTCAAGCTCTTGTGATCTGTATATATATTTCTCCAAAGAGATAGTTTCACCATATATTCAGAGAAAATATTATAGCTTCTAACTCAATATCATGAGTTGGATAGTTTTTTTCATTAATTGTTAACAACCTTGATTCAAAGGCAATAACTCTATCATTCTGCATAAGTAAATGGCCAAGTACTTTCTTTGATGTGTCACTATAGATCACAAACCCATAATTCCATGATGGAAGAGTCAGGATCATAGAATTCACTAATCTTCTCTTTAATTATTTGAAACATTTCTCACATTCTTTTTTCCATATAAGCTTAACTGCTTTATAAGTAATCTTGGTTAATCAGTTGGATAAATGGGTGAAGTTCTGGAAAAAATGCTGATAATAACCTACAAAACCAACAAAACTACATACCTCAGTTATGATTGTTGGTGTATGAAATTCCTAAATAACGTTTTTCTTTATGGTATCAACATATATTCCATCCTTAGAGACAATATGTCCAAGAAAATAAACTGATTGAAGCCAAAATTCACACTTGTTAAACTTATCATATAATTCATTTCATCTAAGAGACTTCAGAATAATGCGCATGTATTTTTCATGATATTTGTAGCTTTTTAAGTAAACCAATATATCATCAATAAATACAACAAAAAAGTCATCAAGATAGTCCTTTAAAACCCTATTTATTACATCCATGAAGATAGAGGGTTCATTTGTCAGTCCAAAATGCATTACTGTAAACTTGTAATGCCCATACCTAGTTTGAAATTATGTCTTTGGAATATCTTCCTTTCTCATAGGCAACTGATGATATCAAAATCAAAGTTCAATCTTTGAAAAATATTGGGCTCCCTGAATTTGATCAAATAAATCATCAATGTAGGGTAAGGTATACTTGTTCTTTATTGTTATAGCATTGATCTACCTATAGTCAATACACAAACTCATAGATCTATATTTCTTCTTAACAAAAAGAAAAGGGGATCCCCATAGAGAAACACTAGGGTGAATAATTCCTTTATCACTTAATTCCTATAGTTATTTCTCCAATCCTACTAATTCCATAGTGTCTATTCTATAATTATTATTTGATATAGTTCTTGATCCAGGAATTAAATTAATAGATAACTCAACTTACCACTCTAGTGGATGTCCAGGTAAATACTCTAGAAACACATCAACATATTCATGAACAATAGGTATGTCCTATATTTGATTATTACATTCCTCACCCATAAATATTGTGTTCTCTTCCTCCCCAATAATTGAATTCAGTAGAGCTATTATATGTAGATCTAGATGAGAATCAGATGGTGATGTTTTTGCCTTAAAGATAGGGGATTATACATCATTCTCAAAAATTGTAACTTCCTTCTTATTGAAATATATTTTCTTTTAATAATTTGAAATCCAATCCTTACTAAGGATTATATCAAATTAAATCAAGGGTGTGATGATAAAATCAACAGATAAATCACATTTTTAGTCCATAATGGAGACTTCCTAACACATATTTGTTGCAATGATACTTCCTTTAAGAGTTTTGACTGAAAACTCCTTTATTAAATCACATTTGAAATATCTAATTTTCTTAGAAAAATGAGAAGATATAAAATAATATAATGATACAAAATCAAATAAGTCATTGGATAATTTTAAGGAAATGATTAAATTACCTACCACCACATCGTTAAGAACTTCAACCTCAACAGTAGTGACTGCATAAGATTATCCTTTCTCCCTTAGCCTTCTTTGGGGGATGTTTTTGTGATTCTTAGGACATTAAGGTTCATAATGTCCCATCCATTTACAATTATAGAATTGAACATTGAAATCTTCTTTCTTTCCCTTGCAATCACAAGAATGGTGGCCTTTTTCTCTATACTTGTAACAAACACCCATTACCTTCAAGAAAGTACCATGGTGTTTCTTCCCACAATTACTATAGTGTGGAAATCCAACTCTTCCCTTCTTCCCCATTTCCTTATTTACTTTTACAAAGTGTTAAGCATCCCTATTATTCCCTTTATTTACTTTGAAGTCCTATGACTTAGAGAATTCCTTTTCGATCTTAATAACACATGAGACTATATCGTCATATGATGAGAAATTCTAGGAGACTAGTTCCCTTCAGAGGAATGGTTTTAAAATATCAAATAATTGATAAATATTTCTCCTTGGATTATATATGAATTCTAAATCATTCCTTTCCAGCCTTTTAATGTTTGATTCATACTTGGCAACATTCTTATCCTCATTTTGCTTCAGATTCAAGAATTACCTTTCTATATATGCTCATTGTTCGCGGAGACAATATTTTTCTAGAAATATTTCCTTAAAATACCTCAATTGCATATTTTTGATCTCTTAATCCACCTTTTTGTTTTGAATCAGCAACCACTATTGATCAGCATCTCCCGATAGATGATACACTGTCATAATAACCTTGTCACTTTCATTGCTTCCAAAAGTGAGAAATATCTTCTCTAAGGAACTTATCCATTACTCTGCTATGAATGGGTTTGTAGTCCCATTTAATTATAGAGGCTATTGTATCATAAAGAGGTCTAATATAACTCCTCCATGTTGTGAATTCATATGATCCATATGGGTAAGTTTATTGTTCATAACCTGAGTCAATTGTCCTAGTATAGTTATAAGTTTCTCAACACCAGTCACAGCACGAGAGCCAACATCATTATCTTGTATCAGAGGGAAATACCTACATAGGATACGTGCACTCATTTGGTTTCCATTCCTTACACTATGATCCATTTCTAAATAATTGCATACAAAAGATTAGGTTATGAGTCATAATATATAATCGCAACTTAGAAAAATTCCTAGCATAAAGTGGGATCCAATACATATCTAATCTCATAATCATAAACATGGTTTCTAGGAGGAAAAAATTTACATTTAATTCCTTCACAGTGGTTTGTAAAGAAAAAAGTAAATTATCCTAAGCAAATCCCCCGAGAGTGTCAAACCAGGTGCACAGTAAGGTCTGTTGTCGTGTACCAAGATACTCTGGGTCAAGCTCAAAACTCCTTATCAGAGTTGTTACTCCTAGATACATCTGTGCCAGAACTATGTTCACTTGTAATATATATATAGGGATATATTTTCTATAAATACAGACATAATCTATTCCTTACCAAAATTCTAGTATGTTCTTGAGTGTTTATCCTCAAAAACTATCTTAGGATTTTGTTCCTGAATATACGTTTTCTAAATATAATTTCCATGTTTTCTACTCAACTTCCTCTAATACCAACTTTAAGGACCTGGCCCCAATTTCCTAGAGGTGGTGAATTATTTTATTCCATTTTCATATAAACAAGGAATATGAATCCCAAAGGGCCAAGTAGTTTAGTAGCTTTGAAAACAAGATACATACATAAGTTTGATATTACAACTTTGATAATAAAAACAATATATAAATTCCTTTGAAAACATCCATGTCTCCTAGGTTATCCCTATAGTTAATTCATAATATACTTCTTCACATCCTGGGAAAAATAAAACACAAGAAAGGGGTGAGGTTAGATTCTTAGTAAGGGTAAGAAATAAAGTGGAATATATCATAAACATAAACATTAGGCATGGTGAATAACTAAAAACCCATGTCTTTAAAAATAAACTTGAACATAATATGGCATGAATAATATCTGAATAAATAATGCCATAAAAAACATAATCACGGGTATTATAATCATCGACTAAACACATGAACTATCAATTACAAGTTTCATAAGGATGGAATTCATAATTTGGGACATCATAACCATATTGTCAAGGCCTCATTCCAATACCATAAATAACCATATTGTCAAGGCCTCATGCTAAGACTTTAGTTTGTCTCATGAGACTTACTGATGCACCGAGGGGCTATAGTGGGCCCCACAAAACACTAAAAATTCCAATTAATTCCTCATATGATTGGGGATAAACATAAACAACATATAAATTCATATTGAAACTATCATATGAAATGTAAATAACTTTCCCCAAACATAAAACATAAACACTAACCATTCGGAATAATATGGTGAATGGTATCAAGATAGCACATACACTATCAAAATACTCATAAACCTTTAAATAAAATATGGTGAATGATATCATAAAACATTAACCACATTTAAACATAATAATTAACTGGAGTGTTGAAATAGGTGAAAAGACTCTTATAAAATCATCGAGTAATTTTTGAGATAAATACTATTTTACTTTGAAAAGAAGATTTATTTTTGAAAAATATTTGTATAAATTCAGAAATGAACTAATGTATTCCTTTAATAACAAAATGAGTCATTTTATAAAAATAATGGTTGCTTAAAACAGATTATATATTGTACTTTAAATTAGGTAAGAATTCAAGAAGTTCCCTTGAAACAGGATTATTTATAGGGAATAATTTTTTAAAGATCCTTTTGAAACATGTAACTCCCCATAAAATAAAAAAATATTCTGATAGGTACACATATATATGACATTAAAACACAATTTACGAGGATTAAATATGAATAAATAATAATTTAATTGAGGTAAATATAGAATAAGAGTAACCTGAATGAAAATGGGGGTTTGGGTAGAAAACCCTTATCTTATATCCAGATATATTTTTCTATTGAACTTAAGGTCCTAGAATATGAAATTAAACTTATTGATAACATAATTAAGAACCTATTATATAGTTATATGATTTAGTATAATTTTATTAAGTTCATTTATGGTTTTTTATGGGTTAATAGATTCTATATCCTCGTTTGTGAGTGCTCATTTCATTAATTTTCATGATCGGATTGTTTGTATGGAAGTTAATGTAAAATGAGAATTGAATTACAGAATTGATTTTATATGTTATAAATTTTCAGACTTTATTTTAAATGATCATATAAGTCATTTTTTTACTTTGGGTGAGGATGAATCATTAGATAAAATTTTAATGATAAATGCTTGGATTAATTTGGTGGTTTTTCAATCACCACGAACTCATTTTCTTTTATAAATTAATACCATGTGAATAAAAATGATTCCTAAACATTACATTGGATATATTAAATATATTATGATATGGTTCAACCATATAAATGGTTTCATGAACATAATTGAATATGGTAATAGAAGTTGAAAACCCATTTTCCTTGAAGGTGATAAATTAACACATCTCAGATGGTGTTTTCATTTCTAGTATAAAAGGAGGGGAAAGGAGAGATTATGATGAATTATTCCATTATAATAACAAAATTATAGTACATGTAAGGAACTAGAGTTATCATAACAATTGGAGGGAAATGGGTAAGGAAATAAAAAGAAAGAAAGGAACTTGAATGAAAATAAAATAAATGAAAAGAGGAATTTACCTCTTGAATTTATCTTCCTTAAAAGCCTCTTTATGGGAGGGTATTTGGTCTTTTTAAGAGAACAAGGGCTGTTGGACGTGGAGAGGAGATTTATAGGAGATTTTAGTACAATTTAGACAAGTAAAAAGTCTTGAGAGGAGAAAAGAGAAGAGGGAGTGACAGGTGGATTTTATAGGAAAGGAGAGGAGTTAGTTCCCATTATTTTAATCATTATTTTACTATTTTGGCTCAAGACCATGAATAGTATTGATTCATATGACTCAAATATTATTAATTTGATGTGATTTTGAACTAAGTGTGCTTACATCATCCTTACATCACCTATGACTCAATAAATCATGTATTTATCATTTATTGTAAATTACAGTATTATACTATTCACCAAAAATTTAGGTATTTTAGAAAAATAACAAAAATTCACCCTAACAATTTTTCTATATGTAGAATTAAAAAATGAACTCCATTTAATAAAAAAAATTCTAAATATGAGAAGTTTATTTTTTAAATAAAATCATTATTTACTTCAAAATATATAGATTTTAAATTTAAATCTAATATTATAATACATTCAAAAGTTAACTGAGGTCACATAAAATTATCCTAAAATCATAGGAAAATAAAATATTTATTTAGGAATAAATTTCATAAAAATTAATTTTATTAATTTATTAATTTATTAATTTAAAATTTTAATTAAATATTTATTACTCACAAAAATACCAACACTTAATTATTAATTTATAAAATATTATATTTCATTTATAAGGTGTCTAAATTTTATTTATACTTTCATGGGTATGGTTACTATTCATAAGTGTTATATTACTATTCAAAAGGGTATGTTACTATTCATAATGGTATGTCACTATTGATAAGGGTCAAGTTACAATTCACCAAAAATGTATGTTGATCCTATAATACTCTAAATATCTTTCTGATCACAATTGTGTATGTCAGTTTTTAGAAATTCAAAACAGAGAGGTGGAAAAATTATGTTTACTAGCTAGGTTGTAACAAAGTGGATCTTTGTAGAGACTCGGTGTTTCATTAATTCATTATTAAATTTATTTTCAAATCCTTCGGGTGTTACATAATACATTTAATGATATTATAAAGATATTTCACCAAATTATAATATTTTTTTCCAATTTTCCAAAGATATTAACCGATTACGGTCCTCGGGCATGCATTTTTGTAATGTGATAAAAATTCATCTAAAATGGTGTAATATCCATGTATATTAAGCCTAGGTTTATATAGTTTGTATTAAAGGAATGTTTTAGTCAACCTTTGGAAACTAGGATGAGATAACCTTTTTGAGATCCCTATGGATTTTTCTATGGATTTTTCTAGGGATGTCTCTAAGGATAAGTCTAATGATGAGTTAAAATATAGTATAATGTCCTGGAATTTTGGTAAAGGGTATAATAAGTAGTTTCCTATAAAAAATCCAGGTCTAGATACTACAATTGTATGTTTTTCTGACACAGATGTACCTAGGAGTAACAACTCTAACAAGGTGTTTCAGACCTTACTCGAGCATAACCTAGTACATGACAACAGGCCTTACTGTGCACCTGGTTTGACACTCCTGGGATATATTCTTTGGTAATTCACTAAATCTTTTTGAACCATCATAAAGTATTTAAATATAATATTTTTATGAATAATTGATGATAAACCTAAGGTTTCATAGATTAAAGAATTAGGTGTCATTATTTAGACAACCTATGAGTAATTTTTTATGATTATGTGGTTTTCTACTATGATAAGTGTTTTTCACCCTGTGATTTCTGGTCTTAAGTCAGTAATAGGAACTAGAAGGAACTGGGTTAACATCAAATGTTTCAGTTCTTGAAAGTATGGGAATTATACAAATCAATGTCCTAAGTGGAATCCTCATGAAGAGAATCAAGAAGGTGGTACAAGTATTGGATATACTTCTGAAGATAAGGAGACTGCAAACAACATGTGAAAGGTTTGGAATTTTCATCCAATATTGTTTATATTAAATGTAATAATATTTATTAGATTAATGTTAAGAAATATTAATACATGATTCATATTTCATATTCTATAAAATAGGTATTAAGGAATATGTTGATGAAGTCTGAGTAATGGTTTAAGAAAAAACTGGATGATTGAAGTGTATATGTTTTGGAATTTAAAAATTGTGTTATATGAATCATGAAGTATATGAAGATTATTTATAAAAGTGTTTTTATTTTCAATAATTTGTTAAATGATACTGATAAAATTGATTTAATGGTGAGTTTTCAAAAGGTAAGGTAACCCTTAACATGTTCTTGAGAATAAGAAAATGATATTTTATATGGATAAAGAGGTGATGATATGGTTAAAGAAAATTATATAGTATTTATCACATCATAACTAATAATTTTTTTTTTTTGAAAATTTGGTCTATGCTATCATGGTTGAAGTTTAATTTTTTTTATTAAGGTTATATATCCAGTAATATTTGGAATAAGGAAGCATGCATTTTTTTTAAAAGGATTTATAGTAATTCAGGTTATTAACAAGTTTGAAAAGAATATATGAGGAGGGTATTCACATGCTTGGAATGTGAAAGACAAGAACAAATTTATGATATATGTGGGATCAATGTTAAGATGATCTAGTGACCTTATTTATAAAGTTTAGTATTTTCATCATTTATAAGGGTTATAAGGTTAACAATTTATGCAAAGTTTAAGTTAAACATATAATGAAGTTTGTGAGGTTAAATTATTATCTCACCACATGAGGATGTATACTTATTGGATAACCTGTTCAAAAAACTTTGTGTTGATAGTAACTAAAGACAAATAGGATGAATTATTATGGATCTCATGATCTTTTAGCGATTTAGGACTGAAATATTCATCTTCTTTTTGGAGAGAAATGTGAAGTGGAAATTGGTTAAGACATGACCAAAGGGTGAGATTTTACTTATGAAAGGGAATGAAATCAGGTAATTTTATCTTCTTGTGTAAACAATTATTCAAATTTAGAAAAAGGGTATTGAAATAAAATTTTGACCTATTATCATCATTTTTTATGATATCAATGACCTATTTCATGCTTATTTACTTTATGGTTTTGTAACACCCTAAGATTTCATAATAAGTTATTTTCATTGAAGTAATTCAATAGCTTGCGCTACACACAACACCGAGTTGGAAAGCACCACGACTTACAAAACTAGCAGTTCAAAAAGTGTTTATGAATAGTATTAACTGAATTTTGAATTTTATATACTCCATATAATTTTAGAACCTATATTATGTGTTTCTCAGACATAATATAAGAACAAGTTCATTTTTTCATATAAAAGAAGTATTTTTTTAAAAATGCAATTTTACCACCTTTTAAGGGAAACCCTTTTTAAAACCAATATTTGACATTTTTATATATTCAATTTAATGAAATTAAATTCTTCTTTAGAATCAAGACATAAAATTTTATTTTGGAAAAAATTTTGGTACTTTTCTCATAACTTTCAGATTTTGATGAATATTAAAAAATACTAATTTTTAATTGAAAACAAATTTTTTAATCGAAATAATTTATAGTGTTAAATTGTGAATTTGAATGGTTTTTAAGTATAATTAGATTATATTTTTATAATTTAATACAATGTAACTCATTTTAAGTAATTTCACATTTAAATTTGACATTAACACATGTCAATCTTTTGATAGTTTTTACTTTTTATAAACCTGCTTTTCGGTTTTGACAATGGGAATTAATTTTAAATTAATTAATGCAACTTATATGTTTTTGATTTTTTAAAATATAATTAATTTTTGTATTCAAAATATTAAAATTATCTTAGGGTAAATTTTTGGTATTTTTCAGAAAACATTCAATTTTTGATGAATAGTGAAAAACACTACGTTATAGTTTAAAACCAACTTTTTATGTAAATAATTATTCATTTTATTTAAATTTATTTTAAGTCAAAATAGATATATAATACCTATATAAGTTCAATATAATTCATTGGAGTAATTTTATAATAAAATTATATGTATAAAATTTTATTGAACTTTTTATCATCTTTTACAAACCTTCTAAGAGCATTTTCAAATTTGCATAAAACTTAATTTTACCGCTTCTATAAATCTAATTTCAAAAATCTGAGAGACGCGTTTAATATCATTAAGTAAAATTTGGTTCAATAAAATGAAAATAATTTTTGGTGAAAAGTAACTTTTGACTTTTATTTACCACTGTTAAAAGTAAATAGGGTAATTATAGTTAAAAATGATATTATAATGACACTAACACATATCCTAATTCTATTAGATAAGTGTAATTCGGCCAAAAAACCTTAGGAATAAAATATGATCCTTTAGGTCCACTTGTATAAGCTTGGGACATTTATTATTATTTTATTTAAAGAATAGTTAAAAGTGTTAAATTAAAAGATTATTAACTAAACCATTTTTAATATAGGGTTATACATAAGATAAATTTGACTATAAATATTAATTATAAAGATAATAATATTTCCTACATAATGGTATTTTATTTATAATTTTTAGAGTTTAAATAATTAAATTTATTTATGACACAATGATGATGCTGAAATTACCTTCTTAAGAAAATATTAAAATAATTTATAATATAAATATTAAAATAAATATAATTTAAACATTTTGATGCCATCCATGAATTTTATAGGTTAATAGGACATGTTAGGGTTTATTAGATAAATTTTTTTCGAAGTGATAATGTAACGACCCAAAGTTTTTCAATGGAAAATCCCTTCTTTTATTTATGTCATAAAATAACATGAAATCACAACATAATTAACTACTAATTGATAAGTGTCCTTTAAGCATAAGTTTGACACTTCTGTGTTAGGAATTTTGAAAATTTGACACACACGGTTGTGTTCAAGATGATTTTTGGAGTCCAATGAAACAAAAATAATTTTTGGTGAATAGTGACCTACCCTTATGAATAGTAACATACCTTTATGAATATTAATATGACCCTTATGAATATTAAATCATCCAATACAAGAGTAACATTTCCTATGAATAATTAAATAAAATTTAGATATCTTAGAAAGTCACAATTTGACCTTAGTAAATATTTTGGTATTTTATAAGTCATAAATAATTATTTATAATGAATTAATTAATTTAAAAGAATATTTATTTCCCTAAAATTTATTTAATCAATGTCTTATAGTTTTTAGAAAATTTTATAAGACCCTACATAATTTTTTAAAGCACTATAAATCAGTTTTAATCTTAAAAACTATTTTTTTAAGTAAATTATGATTTTAATTAAATATTAAATTAATAGTATTTAGAAAATTATTTTTGAAAAATGGACTTCATTTTTTGATTCTATATGTTGAAAAATGGTTGGGATAAATTTTTGGTATTTTTCTGAGATACTTGAATTTTTGATGAATAGTGAAATACCGTAATTTACAAAATAAGCTAAATAAGCTAATTATAGGGTCATGTGTGATGTTCTGCTGATGTAAGCCCACTTTTTTTGGGATTACATTATAAAATTACTATTATTGGTCATCCAAGACTCACTATTCCTTGTCTTGTGGGGAAATAATAAACTAATGAATTTTATATTAAGGAAACCCCACTCCCCTCCACTATAAATACCACCCTTCACTCCCCCATTTCCTCAAACCTCTCAAGATCCAAGAATTATCTAAACTCTTCCCAAACATCTTCCCTAGACACTCCCGCACGTCCATAATATGCTGGTCTCATCAAAATACCAAGACTAGCTTCCTTAAGAAGGATCTCAAGAGGAAGATTTAAGAGGTGATTTCTCTCCCTCTTCTCCTTTAATTTCCTTTCAAGTTCAAGTTCATTTCTTGATATCTCCCCACCTATATTCATAAAAATGATATTTTAACTCTATTATTATAAACATACTGTAATTATATGATTCTAATGGGATATTATATCATCCAAACCCCTTCCCCGCTTCCTTTTATTTTATTAAAGAGAACATTGTTCGTGAGGTCTTAATTTATCACCTTCAAGAACGACATGCTTTCTTCTTCCATTTCTACCTTCATATATGGTCATGAAACCATTTTTATGTAAGAAACAGAATATTTTATATGTATTATCTCATATTTCATGTTCTGGAACTAACTTATGACCATATTTCTAGTGATAAAATAAAACAAGTTCATTATGATCGAAAAATCACTCAAATTAACCCAAATAATCATCATTTAATTATTATCTTATGATTCATCCAAATGGATATAAAATCATTCATTATAAAATCATTCAAGCTCATTTAATATCACTAATAACATGAAATATTAGTTCTGGATGTTTACCCATGTTCTACCCAAACATCAATTTAAGAATACAAGTGAATCACTCAAGAAAAACATAAAAACAAACATTCCCGAATAATGTTTTCAAACTCTATAACTCATCCAAAGGAACATAAAATAACTTAATGAAACCATAATGAACCATATTAATGTAAAAAAGGTTCTTTATTTCTAATTAATGAATATAATTTAATTATACAGGACATTAAAGATAAGGAATCATTCAGGTACAAGGTAAGGGGAAATCTCGAACCCAATTTTCTTCCTTCGGGTTCTCCCTCTTTCACTCCATTTTTTATTTGGTTACTCCTAAAAGATCATTTTTTAATAATTGCCTTTAATTTTCTGGGATATACATTTTTTTCATAGGTTTTTATGTCCAAGAAAATGTTTTCCAAAAGAACTCTTCTTTTAAGAACACCCCTTTTACTTCTTACTCAAAGTGGACGGTTCTTGTAACATGTATGTTATTCCCCCTTTATTTTGGGAACCCAAAGATTATGAATGTAATATTATGAGATGAAACCCATTCCTTTTCATGGGTTATTTATGTACATTTTTTATATGTGTTATATATGGAAAGAATGATGATGATAATGTTATGATGTGACGGGTGTGCCCGGAATTATATAGCGCAATATGAATGTTTCAATGTGACGGGTGCACCCGGAATTATACAGCGCTCCAATGCATTGGGTAAAGTGATGAATCTCAAGAGTAAATGTGAAATTATGTGTGAAAAAGATTCTATCTTGGTTCACAAGTATGTGTGGTAGTTAACCACTAATACATGATGTTTCATTTTTATGCATTGCCACATTTCAAGTCTTTTATTTATGCTCCTCTCATGTTCATGATATTTTGACTCTGTTATGATTACACTCACCCCATGATATATTGTTCTTATATATCCTATTACTGGTCTCCTAGATCACCCATTTTGATTTATATCTTCAGGTGGCTACATGTACTAAGTAGAGGATAAGTGCCAATAAGAAGCTAGAGAAGAAGAATTTAAATAAATGTTCATGCTTGTTGTGTATTTGTTATATATGGTCCTAGTTTTCCCAAGACACTAAACCTTTGGGTCCTCTATGTGTAATACTATTATGTTTTTTATCTTTGAAATTATGTAATAGTAATGTAAGAAAATTCCGGGTCGCTATAGATAAGGTTTTTATGACTTTCACAAAAACAAAATACCAAATAGTGTCAAAATTGACATAAATTAGTTTTTAAAACAAATACTATATTATTGGTTGATATAATATTTCTAAAAATATAAGGTTCGTCCAAAGGGATTAAATAATATTATATATGTCATTAATGAACCACTTTAGTTTTTCTTGGAAGTTTAGATTAATTTTATTAACCATATAGTTTAAGAATACAAGAAGACAAGGTAAAAGTTAAACTATTTAACTAATAGTTAAATCTCAAAGATAAGGTTAAAATGGTAACCTAAACTTGTCAAAAACCTATTGGTTGAGATGATATATACCCATACCCACCTTATATTCTAAATAAATAATTTTTGAGCCATTAGAAAAAGAAAATGTTTTTATTATAAAATAATATTTCAAGTTTTTTCTAAAGTGACCCTCACATCTCTTTTAAAAGGGTACTTCCCCTTCTCTTAATTTCACACCTCCAAAGCAATTTAGATCAGCCAAAACCTGAACAATTATCTTACCAACTTCCTTCACTTAAACCTAGAGTAATTACTTTGATCAGAAAGCCAATCTAAGGAGACCTTTTGATCAACTCAAAAGGAAACACCCGAAGAAGAGATAATAATTTCACCACCCACTTTCATGTTCTTTTCTTCTTCCACTTCCTCTTTATTTTTTGTTTCCATACAAAAAATAATAAATCAATTACCTTCTACATACTTTGATGTTATTATAAATATGGTACAACCATATTTTTTTTCTATCCATCCTATAAATGACAAAGTCATCATACGTGCGTACGTAATGCTTACCGTCTCCACGTCGTGGTGTAGTTTTTTATTCAAACACTTCATTATTTGGATGGGTATAATAATGAATATAACTTATTTAAATAAAAAATATAACATGTTAATGATTCTGTATATATGATATACCATCCAAATACATACAATTTCACCATCAATATAATGATATTTTTTCTTGTGCGTACGTACAGCTTACCATCTCCACGAACATGATGAGATTCATTACCCATCGTAATCATTCAAGAATAATTTTAATTTTATGATTAAAAATAATGTTTAAGAACTTAATATTATTCTGGATATGAATAAAATACATCCTATACATAACAAACATGACTTTCTTAACAAAACATATAATGGAAAACGAATCAGTTAACAACCAAAACAATGATACTACTGAAATATCATTAACAAATCAATATTAGAAGATCATATATGATATCATATTTATTTATTTGGTTCTTTTATAACTTAATAAAAATTATTTCACCAGTATACATGAGGTTAACCTACCCTATAATAAGAAAAAGTACAAGGTAAGGGTTTTTCATCTCACTTTTATTCTCGTGAGATTCATGCAATATTTTCCACTATTTAATTTTCTGTTGTGTATGTACTACCCATGATGGTATTGTTTTCCTAATAAAATTTAATTTATGGGTATTCACATCAATAATGGATGATCCTTCTTTCATGGGGTGTATGTTTCATAAGTTACCAAATCGGTAAGGTAATTTCAAATTTCAATTTCCACTCATTCAGTTTTACGCAAACTTCATTGATTACTTTACTCCAAGATTATGTGTGAAATCAATAATTATTTACTTATGTAGTAATTTCCATTCACCTTGTGTGTGGATATAATTTTGATACTTATAATCACTCCATTGATAAATTCTCAAGTCATTCATATAAACTAGATAAGAGTAATTTTAACTAAATTTCCATTCATTGAGTTAAACATCCAAGTCATTGGTGTTTTTTTACAAGAATTTGTGTGAATGTCCTATGATTGATTTACATTGAATATCCCATCATATTGAGTGTATTTATATCTGTCACACATAATTATTTCATTTATTTATCCTTAACCTAAGTATATGGTATTTATAAAGGAATTCTTCACAACATACATTCCATTAAGACTTTTTTGTTGTTATGTGCCAATTCACTTTTATTTGGTGTATATACTGTACTTTGAAATAGTATATCAAGAATCCATTTATTCTCATGATACTATAATGTTTTTATTATCTTAATTATTTGTATTCAAGCATATTTCATTTGGTTAAGAACTCTAACAAAAATATCATTTTAAAAGTTTTAAAAAATTATTCTTCTAAATCTTTCTCATTAATGTCCATGTTTTAAAAATGGTTTTAAAGTTTTATTAATATGGATATTAATGTTTTAAAATTGAAATTACTTTTAAAAGTTTCAAAGTGTTATGGGACACTTTGATTCAAAAATCTATTTTAAAAATCTTCTTGATAAATAGTGATACTTTTAAATGTTTTTATGAAAAAGGGATATTTCCCTCAAATATTTTTACTAATCATTTTCAACTATGTAAACATCCTTTACGGGATATTATTCTTAATCAAGGTTCATTTATTATGATAAAAATATTCTATAATTTATTTAATGTTTTTTGATATGTTTGAGTGTGGATGTGTTACTTTTATACCATTCACGGTTTATAGATAAATTATTGACATTTTGTTTGCTAGTTTTAATACAAATGTGTATGTTATGTTTAAACCTTTTCATATGAGGAATGCATTGGACTTAGTAAGTGACAGGTGGAGCCCGCTATATCTCCTTGATGCATCGATAGGTCTCATGAGACAAACTAGTGTCTTGGAACAAGGCCTTGACAAAATCCTATTTAAAGTCTTGGCACAAGGACTTGACTATGTGGTTTGAAGTCTGGTATTATGCATTCCATCATTATGAAATTGTCTATTGATATTACATGTGATTATTTGACTAGTAGAATATCCATGTGAATAATTAAATGGCATTATTTGATTTGTATTTTCCATATTATGCTAGAGTTTAAGTTTAAAAGGCTTGTGTTCTAGTCTTATACATTACCTTAAATGTTTATTCTTATTTCTAACAGTTTCTGCAATATTTTTATCCTTACTGAGAATCTGAGATCACCCCTTTCTTATTTTTTATTTTTTCTAGGATGAAAAGAATTATATTATGATTAACCTACGGGAATAGGATAAGGGATACAAGAGTGTTCAAAGGGAACACAATGTTGTTTTTTTATTTCATGATTTAATGTAAAACTTATGTATGTATCTACTACTTCTAAGGCCACTAAACTGATAGATATTTTGGGACATGATTCCTTGTATCATGCCAATGTTATGTAATAATGCACCGATTCTGGGTAACTGGGTTCGGTGAGTTATAGTTGGTATCATAGGAAGTTTATTACAAACCTTGGAAGCTATATTTAGAAAAAAAAACTCTAATTAGGAAACACTACCCAAAGATAGAAATTGAGGATTAGTATAGAAGAACATTCAAAACTTTTAGTAACGTAAATATTATGTGGGTTTTCTAAGAAATATATCCCTGTATGGATATGAGTAGGTATAGGTGGCTCTGGAACAGATGTACCTACGAGTGAAATCTCTGAAAAAGAGTTTCGGGCTTGACCCGGGGTATCCTAGTACACAACAACAGGCCTTGCTACACTCTTGTTTACAACACTCCTTGGGTATATACTAAGAATAATTCATATTTTCTTTACAAACTAATATGAAGGACTTTAATATAATATGATAATAAATAAAATTGGTTAATTCTAATGTGTTTTATATTGAAAATAAGGAGTTATGATATTCTCTAAATGATTTTATGAATCACACTATACTTTATTGTGTTAGTCAATGGTTGTATTCCAAAGAAGTCATAGTAACATTGAACATGGTGTACAAGGTGGGAATGGTGGTGGAAATGAGCAATGAAATGGAATTTCGATAGGTGTAAAAGATATTGTGTTTATATCAAATCAGTTTTCTAAAAATAAGATCAACAATATATATATGAACCCACTCCCAGACTCAACAAAGAAGAGAAAGGCAGTGAATGATAAGAGCTCCAGTAGTGAAGACCATGGAGAAAAGAAATCTCAATTTTCATCATGCAGGAAATGTGGAAGGAGACACCTAGAAAAGTGTCTCAATGTAATAAAGAAATACTTTATGTGTGGGAAAGAAAGACATAAAGTAAAGAATTGCTGAGGAAAAATGAAGAGTATTATGGAAGAAAATAAAAATGATTCCAAGAATCCATTTACAGTCATTTTCCATAAATGTAGGGGACCTGGGAAATACCCAAGTGAATTCCCTATTCTATAGGATAACCTCTTGGTCAAAGAAGATCCTATGTGGAAAAAAATGGATGGTGAAATGTTTAAAAGTATTAGTGTTCTTTGTTGATGGGATTACTTTGGAATACTTTTCTCTTATATGTGTAACCTTGCAGTTTGTTATGTGAAAATGATATTTTAGGAATAATTATCTTTTCTATTGTTAATATAGTTATAAATAACCATTTTGGTTTATATGATCCTTGAATTTGAGGCAATTACAAGTTATTAAATTTTGGGATGAAATGTGAGGTATGAGATAACATTTCTGGTGAAATTAAGTTATGGTTATTTTGAGGAATTTATCTCATTTTGGGAATTTAATAAAATATAGTTTTCGAAAAAGGACAACACACAGACTATGTGACAACCCATCACGTCAGACAAAGCTGAGGGAATCGAACCCACAACCAGAGTATGATTGGGATTTATTGCCTACCACTGGACTATGTGAAGCCCCTAGTTATTGTGACTAATTCTTTTTACTTAAATGGTTTTATTGATCAATAATAAGTTGATTTGGGATCTTGTGTCTTATCAAATGGATATCTTTAGTATAGGAAAGTGATTTGGTGATTAAGTGATAAATGTTATTTTGGAATATGTTCTCCTTGTTGGGAACACTATATGCCTAAGGAAAATAGAATACTATGGGATTTAATTTGAGGAGTAATGGTGGATTTTTATCTATGTTTTTATTGTGTATTTATATAAATTTGGGTTATTTATGGAACTATTTAACCTATCAAAGATAATATGTGATTAGGTTAATTACTTTTAATTATGTGACTCTAAGAGTAGTTGATGTTATTTGGAGATACAATTTAACATGGAAGACTACATAACCAAATTTTTCTAAGTTTTGGGTTTAAATATTAGTTTGGATTATATTGAAGTATTTTAAGGACAATTTTTTATTTAATGGTATTTATTTAACTTTGGGTATTGTTGGTTTGATTTTAGAAATTAAGATTAGTATTTATTTCTATAAAGGATTTTCATTTTTTGGGATCATCTGATCTTGTACTAACTATTTTGGTTTTGGTTAATCTCTAAAGACAAGGTAAATATATATTTTATCCTTTGTGGATCATGTGATTCTCTAGAAGTTGATTCTAGCACTTCAAGTGTGACCAATTCATCTTGAATACTCATCATTGGGAAAAAAATGATGAGTTAGTGGTAGAAATTTATTAAAGGATGAAACTCTACGTAAAAAGTAAGTATATATCTTTATATTATTAGTCAATATTATATATAAATTCCTCAACTTTATGAAATGGAACTTAAAACAAAAAATTTTGTCCTTTTACATTTCCTACTGGGAAACTAATGATTGTTATCCCATCACAAGTTTGTGGTTTTCTTGTTGTTAACTTTCTCCGGATCATGTTTTCTATCACTCTCCATCATAACTTGACACTTATTTTATCTTCCATATCAATGTTTTCTTACATGGAATCCTAGTATGGGTTATCTCAGGGGACCTTTGTACTTCTCTTTATTTCTTATAAAGTGATAGTTTTATTGACTCTTTTTTTAAGGTGGGACTTTTAATGAACTTCCCAAGCCCAATTTTAAAATTTTGAGGACGCAATTTCTAAAATAGGGGAAGAATGTAACACCCCAAGATTTCATAGTATGTTATTTTTATTGAAATAATTCAGTAGCTTGCGCTACACATAACACTGAGTTTGAGTGCACCACGACTTACCAAACTAGCCGTTCAAAAAGTGGTTATGAATAGTATTAAATAAATTTTGAATTTTATATACCTCATTTAATTTAAGAATCTATATTATGTGTTTCTTAGACATAATATAAGAACAAATTAATTTTTTCAGATAAAAGAAGTATTTTTAAAAAATATTCAATTTTACCACCTTTTAATGGAAACCCTTATTAAAACCAATATTTGAAACTTTTATATATTCAATTTGATAAAATTAAATTCTTCTTTATAATCGGGATATAAATATTTATTTAGGATACATTTTTGGTACTTTTCTCATAACTTTCATATTTTGATGAAAAATAAAAAATACTAAATTTTAATTGAAAACAACTTTTTTAATTGAAATAATTTATAGTGTTAAATTATTAATTTTAATGGATTATAATTATAATTAGATTATATTTTTATCATTTAATACAATATAGGTCATTATAAGTAATTTCACATTTAAATTCAACCTTAACACATGTCAATCTTTTGATAGTTTTTACCTTTTATAAACCTGCTTTTCGGTTTTGACAACGGGAATTAATTTTAAATTAATTAATGAAACTTATATGTTTTTAATTTTGTAAAATAAAATTTATTTTTTAATTTGGAATATAAAAATTAGCTTAGGGAAATTTTTGGTATTTTTCTAAAAACATTCAATTTTTTATGAATAGTGAAAAACACTGTGTTATAGTTTAAAACTGACTTTTTATTTAAATAATTGTTTATTTTATTTAAATTTATTTTAAGTAAAAATAGATATATAATAACTATATAAGTTTAATTCAATTCATTAGATTCATTTTATAAAAAAATAGATATATAAAATTTTATTGAACTCGTTACCGTCTTTTACCCACATTCTTTGAGCATTTGAAAATTTGCATAAACCTTAATTTTACTGCTTCTATGAATTGAATTTAAAAAATACTAAAGATACGGTTAATATAATTAAATAAAATTTGGTTCAATAAGATTAAAATAATTTTTTGTGAATGGTGACTTTTGACTTTTATTTACCATGATTAAAAGTAAATAGGGTAATTAAAGGTAAAAATGCTATTATAATTACACTAACACGTGTCCTAATTCTGTTGGATAAGTGTAATCTGAACAAAAACAAACTTAAAAATAAAATATTACCCTTTAGGTCCACTTGGATTAGATTAGGAAATTTATTATTATTTTATTTAAAGAAGAGTTAATAGTGTTAAATTCAAAGTTTATTAACTAAAATATTTTTAATATAGGGTTATACATAAGATAAATTTGACTATAAATATTAATTAGAAATTTAAAAATATTTACTACATAGTGGTATTTTATTTAAAAAATTTAGAGGTTATATAATTATATTTATTTATGACACAATGATGATGCAGTAATTACTATCTTAATGAAATATTAAAAGAGTTTATATTATAAATATTAAAATAAACAGAATTTCAAAGTTTTTATGTCATCCAAGAATTATTATAGGTTTATATGACATGTTAGGGTTGATTATATAAATTTTTTTTGAAGTGATAAGGTTGTTATGACCTTCACAAAAACAAAATACCAAATAGTGTCAAAATTGACATAAATTAGTTTTTAAAACAAATACTATATTATTGGTTGATATAATATTTATAAAAATATATGGTTTGTAAAAAGGGATTAACTAATATTATAGATGTCATTAATTAACCAATTTAAGTTTTCTTGGAAGTTTAGAGTTAGTTTATTGACCTTATAGTGTAAGAATACAAGAAGACGCGGTAAAAATTAAACTATTTAACTAAGAGTTAAATCTAAAAGATAAGGTTAAAAAGGTAACCTAAAATTGTATAAAACCTATTTGTTGAATATATTTAGACCCATAAACACCATATATTCGAAATAAATCATTTTTTATCCATTATAAACCGAAAATTATTTTATTGTAAAATAATATTTCAACCTTTTCCTAAAGTGACCCTCACATCTCTTATAAAAGGTACTTCTCCTTCTCTTAATTTCACACTTCCAAAGCAATTTGGATCAGACAAACCCTACCCAAATATCTTCCCAACTTCCCTAACTTCAACCTAGAGGCCTTACTTTGATCATAAATCCAACCTATGGAGCCCTTTTTATCAACTCAAAAGAAAACACCCGAAGAAGAGGTAATAATTTCACCACCCTCTTTCATGTTCTTTTCTTCTTCCACTTCCTCTTTATTTTTTTCATACCAAAATAATAAATCCAGTACCTTCTACATACTGTGATGTTATTATAAATATGGTACAACCATATTAGTTATTCTATCCATCCTATAAATGACAAAGTCACCATACGTGCATACATATGGCTTACCGTCTTCACGTCATGGTGTAGTTTGTTATTCAAACACTTCATTATTTGTATGGGTATAATAATGAGTATTAATGATGTAAATAATAAATATAAAATTTTAATTATTATTTATATATTATATAACATCCAATTATATATGATTTCATCATAAATATAATGATATTGTCGCTCGTGCGTACGTACGGCATACCGTCACCACAAACGTGATGAGATTAATTCCCCATCGTAATCATTCAAGAATAATTTTAATTTCCTGATTAAAAATAATTTTTATGAACTTAATATCAATTCTTATATGAAACAAATACAAACTATACATAAAAAACATGACTTACGTAACAAATCATATAAAGGAAAATGAATCAGTTAATAACCAAAACAATGATACTACTGAAATATCATTAACAAAGCAACATTTGAAGATCATATATGATATCATATTTATTTATTTGGTTCTTTTATAATTTAATAACAATGATTTAACCATTATACAGGAGGTTAAACTACCCTATACTAAGGAAAAGTACTAGTTAAGGGGTTTTCATCTCACTTTTATTCCTGTGAGATTCGTGCTATATTTGCCACTATTACATTTTGTGTGGTGTATGTACTACCCTTGATTGTATTGTTTGTGTAATATAATTTAAATTATGGGTATTTTCATCATCATTGGATTATCCTTCTTTCATGGGGTTTCTATTTCGTAAGTTACCAAATTGGTAAGGGAATTTAAAATTTCAATTTCCACTCATTCGATTTTACGCAAACTTCATTGATTACTTTAATCAAATATTATGTGTGAAATCACTAATTATTTACTTATGTAGTAATTTCCAATCCACTTTGTGTGGATATACTTTTTATACACATAATAACTCCATTGATAAATTCTCAAGACATCGATATAAACTTGATAAGAGCAATTTTAACTCAATTTACATTCATTGAGTTAAACATCCAAGTCATTAGTGTTGTTTTTACAAGAATATGTGTGAATGTCCTCTGATTGATTTACACTAAATATCCAATCATATTGAGTGTATTTATATTTGTCACAAATAATTATGTCATTTATTTATCCTTAACCTAAGGATTCGGTCTTTATAAAGGAATTCATCTCAACTTACATTCCATTGAGACTTCTTTGTTATTATGCGCCAATTCACTTTTATTTGGTGTGTATATTGTAATTTGAATGGCATATCATGAATCCCTTTATTCTCATGATATTAAAATGTTTTTATTACCTCAATTATTTGTATTCAAGTATCTCTCATTTGGTTAGGAACACAAACTAAAATATCATTTTAAATGTTTTAAAAATTTATTCTTCTAAATCTTTCTAATTGATGTCCATGTTTTAAAAATGGTTTTAAGGATTTATTTATATGTGCATTAATGTTTTAAAATTCAAATTCCTTTTAAAATTTTGAAATTGGTATGGGACACTTTGATTAAAAAATCTATTTGAAATAGATTTTTTATAAATAGTGATACTTTTAAATGTTTTTATGAAAAAGGGATATTTCCCTCAAAGATTTTTACTGATTATTTTCAACTATGTCAACGTCCTTTACTGGATATTATTATTGATTGAGGATGATTTATTATGATACAAATTTTCTATACTGTATTGAATGTTTTTGATATGTTTGACTGTGGATGTTTTATTTTTATACCATTCATAGTTTATAGATAAAGTATTGACATTTCATATGCTAGTTTGAATACGAATGTTTATGTTATGTTTAAACCTTTTCATTTGAGGAATGAATTGGACTTAATAAGTGATGGATGGAGCCCACTATATCTCCTCGATGCATCGGTAGATCTCATGATACAAACTAGTGTCTTGGCACAAGGCCTTGACAAAATCTTATTTGTAGTCTTGGCACAAGGCCTTGACTATGTAGTTATGAAGTCTGACATTATGCATTCGATCATTATAAAATTGGCTATTGATATTACATGTGATTATTAGACTAGTAGAATATCCATGTGAATAATTAAATAGCATTATTTGATTTATCTTTTCCATATTATACTAAATTTTAAGTTTAAAAGGCTTGTGTTCTAGTCTTATACATTGCCTTAAATGTTTATTCTTATTTTTTATAGTTTTCGCAATATTATAATCCTTACTTATCATATTATCTCACCCCTTTATTATGTTTTATTATTCCTAGGATTCAAAGAAGTATATTATGATTGACCTGCAGGAATAGGCTAAGGGATACAAGAGTGTTCAAAGGGGACACAATGTTGTTTTTTTATTTCATTATGTAATGTAAAACTTGTGTATGTATCTAGTACTTCCAAGGCTACTAAACTGATCGGTCTTTGGTTACATGATTCCTTGTATCATTCCAATGTTATGTAATATCTCACTGACTCTAGGTAACTGGGGTTGGGGCGTTATAGGTTTTGTGATTGTTAACTTTCTATAGATCACACACTTTCTTATGACTACTGATATTTATCAATATCTATGATTATTTATGATTTTCTTCCATGTCCAATATTCCCTTCCCACCTATGTTCTCTTATGGGGAAACCTAGTTATGTGATACTTTGGGTAACCGTTAAGTTTCTAATTATCCCTTTTTAAAGGAAGTTTTAGTATTCATTTATACGATGTTGGTTTTTAAGAAGTAAACTTTCAAGTATCAAACTTTAAATAACCTAGATGAATTTTGAGGGAGAAATTTATTTTAAGGGGGTAGAATGTAACACCCTAAGATTTTGTGAAATAATTTCTTCAAATTAATTTAATCTTTTTGATATTATGCATTTCATGCAATGCTGAATATATTTTTTATTAAAGAACTATGTTTGGATTTCTTTATACGCTATTCTAATTTAAGCTTTTACTACATGAAACACTAACTTGACTTTTATAACACGCAACACTAAGTTTCTATGAAAATGAATATTATTATTATTATTATTATTATTATTATTATTATTATTATTTAAACAGGACAATTATAACTTAGCCGTTAAACTTAGTAATATTAATAATAATAAATATTTTTTAAATATTATTTAAAATGGTTTCATATAAATAAAACATATTGATAATGAAATATATAATTTTTAGTGAAGTATTTATATGTTCAAAAAAGTTATTTTCTTAAAGGAACTGCTTTTTATGTCCTTTTGTGAACAATAATAAAATTAATTTTTGAAAATCTTGGAAATTTAATTTGATAAAATAGAATTAATTTTTTAACTCATAATGAAAAATTATCTTAGGGTACTTTTTTGGTATTTTTCTAAGAGACTTCATTTTTTAATGAATACTGAAAAATACAGAATTTTAATTCAAAACTGGTTTTCATCCAATTTATTTATATAGTTAAATTATCTTTTAAGTCGGTTTTAAGGTCAAAATAATTAAATAGTATACATATTAATCTAATTTATTTCATTTTAATCATTTTTCTATTAAATATATATATAAAAGAATAAGGCAATTTTGAACATTTGTCACTTAAAAGCCCCGCTTTCTCACCACATCTACAGGATTAACATTAAACTTAATTTTTATGCTTCTGTGATTTTAATTTTTAAAAATGTACATAAGATGTTATAATACTTATAATATTTATATAAAAATATTATCAACTTATTTATTTCCAAAAATATTAGTGAAAATGATTAAAATTAATTATAGTAATTAAGGTAAAATTAAGCTTAATATGGGAATAAACCTTTATATTAAAGTAAAAAATGATCTATAAACTTGTCCAGAACCCATTGGATGAAAATTTTCTTCCATAAAACTTCTATTATTGTGTTTTGTTGATTTTTGATAACTTTGTTTAGGTAAAAACATGGGTACACCTAACTTGTTTTCAAAAATGCCAAGTGTGTCCCCTCCCTCCCTTATAAAAGATACCACATCTCCCCCTTATTAAAACCTCTAAAACCACTTAATATAGGCCAATATATTCTCAATTCACTTCTTAAAATCTCTCCCTTCCTCTTATAATACTCTCTTTTGGAATAAATCCATCCAAGGAAGCCCTCCATTACTCGCGAAAAGATGTTGTTCGTTTTTCCTTTACCACCTCTCATGGTTGGGAATTATGATGGAAACTCTTTTTATATATGATATATATGATATTTATGATTTATTTATTCTAATTCAATTATTACATAAAACATACCTTCATGATTTTTATTTTTTAAAATATGATACTTCTTTTGTGGAAGTATGGACTACCGCCTCCTCAAAGTGATGTGATTCGTTTACATTTTATATAGAATGTATTAAGGATGGGTTTAGTAAATGTATATGATATATATGATATAATAATTCTACTATAATGATATTATATATAAATATATATATATATATATATCTTTCATTTACTTTCTTTCAATATGACTGAAAAATAGAAACAATGTTCATGCGTATGTAGGCCTACCGTCTCCATGAACGGTGTATTTTGATTAATATTTATATATTTTATAGATTATTATAAATAATTATATAATAAATATATATGATATTTATTTTATGTTTTACGTTATTTATATTATTATATAACTATGATGATAAAAAATATAACAAATCAAAACACAAGAGAGAAAAAGTTATTATTACCCAAAATGTAACATTAGCATTGAGTTGTTAATAAATGGATATTATAAAGTTTTAATCAAAAAATATATGGTATTATAAATAATAATATGGTTCTGTGATATATATATATATATAGAATAAATTTATATTCATTATACAAGATTTTTGAATGAGTACGAAGAGATTCAAGACTTAAGGTAAGGGTTTTCTCATCTCGCTTTTATTTTCTCTGAGACACAAGCCATGTCCACCACCTATTTCTTATATGTGTTGTTTTTACTGAACATGGATGTATTTTATGATTATTATAATTAAATTTATGGTTATTTATATATCCTTATTATGATATTTATTTCATGGGGTTTGTGGTTCAAAAGTTACAAAATATGTAAAGTAGTTTTTTCTCTATTTGTCTTCTTTGAGATACATGCCATGTTATGCATCTATAATTTTTTATGGGGTGTATATAATTCAATTTTACATGTTTTATCATGAACCTCCTAATTTTCATGAAATTTTAAGCTTCATTTAATTTCATTTTCTTACATGGGGAGTATAATTGAAAGTTACAAAGTGGTAATACTTTATTGAAACAATCTCATCATCTATAAAGATTGTTTATTATTACGCTTCCATTTATGAAATATTATAATCCAAATATAAAGAGAAATAATTAATTTTATTATCCTATAGTCAGAAATTATGTATTCATTTATTATTACCATTTTAAACTCTTTTTTTCAAAAGATAATTAAGAAAATATTTTTATGAAAATTCAAATTTATTTCTCCTTTTGATCAAAAATCTATTTTCTTTCAAGACCAGGTTTTAAAAAAATGTTTTATAAAATGTTTTACTATTATCGTATTATGTTTAAAGGATAGTTTTACCCATGTTTTACCTTTTAAAATGTTTTTAAAATTAATCTTCTTGTCATTTTCTAATCAAGGCACTTTTCTAAACTTTTATGGTGGAAAAGGAATGTTCAGCATGTATGGACTTACCCACCATAAAGAACATAATTTCCTTGAAAATTCCTTTATAAATTTACTTTAAATAATTTTTTTCATAGTATTATAGAATTTTTTTGAATTTAAAGTGGATTTTAAATAAAAATGTTTTAAAAAATGTTTTATTTTTTAAATTTTTTTAAATGATTTTCAAATATTTCTTTATATGTTTTGAAAATGTTATTTTCAAAGAAAATGATTTAAATGTATTCAATATTTATTTATGGGTTTTAAAAGATATTTTATAGAAAAGTGTTTTCAAAATTATTTTGATCCTTCGGTTTAATTTTTCAAATTATATTCAAATAAAAAGGATTTCAAAATGTTTTCAAGATTCTTTTATAAGTTTTCAAGGAAATGGTTTTTCGAAATGATTTCAAGATTATTTTATAAGTTTTCAAGTAAAAATATTTTCAAAATGTTTTTAAGATTATTTTATTAGTTTTTTAGTAAAAAAGTTTTCAAAATGTTTTCAAGCTTCTTTTATAAGTTATCAAGGAAAAATGTTTTCAAAATGTTTTCTAGCCTCTTTTATATGTTTTTGAGTTTATTTTCAAATGAAATGGTTTTCAAAAGTTTTTATATTTTAAAAATAATTTTTAAAATAAGGAATTATATATTCCCTAAGAAATGTTTTGAATGAAATGGTAAAGCTTTATTAATTAGAAAATTATTTTTGAAATGGTTTTATGAAAATTATTTTCAAAGAACAGCTATTTAACTTAAGAAATTTTCCATGTGATCTTTCCAAATCCTTCTCTATATAAGAGGAAAAACTTTGTTATATTTTATACTTTATTGGGTATATTATCCAAGAATAAAATTCAAATTCTTTCTTTAATGGTTTATATTTTAATTAAATGATGTTTATGACATCCATTTATCTTCCATGGGTTATATAATTTTGAAACCTACTTCTTTTTTATGGGTTATGATTTGATGAAATGATTAAGAGACCTATATATTTTCTATATGTAATGATATGATGAAATTTTTATGATACCCATTTCATTTCATATATTATGATTTGATTTTTTATAAAACCCTTCTATTTCTATGGGTCATGATATGATGAATGTTGTTTTATCTTATTCACATGCATGTATAATTTCATTATGTGATGAGTGGAACCTATAACCCCCTCCAATGAATTGGGTAGTGATAAATGTTTTATGAGAACAAGATGGAATCTTAATCCTGAAACAGGATGGTATATGGGATGGAATCCCAAGCCTGAAAAAAGAGGGTACACGGGATGGAATCCCAGTACTGAAATAAGAAGGTATACGGGAGGGCATCCCAAGCCTGAAACAAGAGTTCATCTTAAGCCCGAAACAAGAGGGTACATAGGAGGGCATTCAAATACTGAAATAATAGAGAAAATTAGAGGGAATATAAATCTCAAATAAAGTACAAAGGTTGTATACCAAGCCTAAAATTTTATGAATGCCTTGGTAGTTATCCTTGACATAAGATTTTTTATACTTATGTGTATGCCAAAAATTCTATGTCTTATTCCTCAGTTATGATTTCATGGGCCATTCTCTTGATTCACTTAAGATTAATGTCTTATTAACTACCAATATTTAATCTATGACTCGTGATTATGATATTTTATATATGTGGTATAATCATCAAATGATATTCTCATGTTCTCATACCCTTATGTTCATATTATGCTTACGTACTTCCTTTATATAAACTTAATGAGCATTCGAGCTATCCCCTTTCTTATGTTTCATTTCCCACAATCATGAAGAATGTTTTTAAGTAAAAGTACTAAATGGTAAGATCTTTAATGAGATTTGAAAGATCTTTCACCAAATTAGAAGTATTTTTTTCTATGTTTCCAAAGACATTAATCATTAGAGTCCTCGGGCATGTATTTTTGTAATGTGCTAAATATTCATCTGAAATGATGTAATATCCATGTATGTTAATCATGGGTTTCTATAGTTGGTATCATAGTAAAGGTTTAGTTAACCTTTAGAAACTAGGATGAGAAAACCTTAGTAAGATCACTAGGTATATTTCTAAGGATATGTCTCGGGATGTCTCTAAGGATAAGTATAACAGTGAGTTAAAGTATAGGAAAATGTCTTGGAATTTTGGTAAAGGATATAGTGAGTAATCTCCTATAAATAAATCCATTTATGGATACTATAAGTTTAAATTGTTCTGAAAAATATGTACTTAGGAGTAACAACTCTTAAAAAGTGTGTTGGGCCTAACTCGAGCATAACCCGGTACACGACAACGAGCCTTACTGCGCACCAAGTTTGAAACTCCCTGGGGACATGATTTGGGAATTCATAAACTCTTTTTAAACCATCGTAAAGTATTTAAATATAATATAACTATTAATAACCTGGGATAAACGTAAGTTTTCATATATTAAAGAATTTTGTGTCATTATTTAGACATCCTATAAGTAATTTGTCATGATTATATGGTTTTCTACTATGATAAGTGTTTCTCACCCTATGATTTTTGGTCTCAAGTAAATATCATGAATTATAAAGAACTGGGTTAAAATTGAATGTTTTAGATGTGGAAATTATAGTCATTATATAAATTTATGTCCTAAGTGGAAGCCTCATGAAGATAATTGGGAAGGTGGTATGAGTATTGGATATACTTCTAAAGATAAGGAGACCACAAATGACATGTAAAGAGTACAGAATGTTCTTACATTATTATTTATATTAATTGAAAGAAGAATAATTTTTTTATGTTTGAAAAACCTTGAGAAATTATTTATATGTCATATTATATAAAATAGGTATTAAGGATTAAGTAGATGAATCCTGAGTAATGGTTTAAGAATAAAGTTGGATGATTGAAGTTTATATGTTTTGGAATTCAAAGATTATATTATATGAATCATGAAATATATAAGGATTGTTTATATAAGTTTTTCTATTTTCAATAATGTGTTAAATGATACTTATAAAATTGATTTAATTGAAAGGTTATAATAAGGGAATTTAACCCTTAACATGTTCCTGATGATGAGAAAATGATATTTTATATCGATAAAGAGGTGATGATATGGATAAAGTAAATTGGATAGTGTTTATGAAATCAGAACTGGTAAAGGATTTCCTGAAAAAAAATGTTTAATGTTATCATGAATGATGTTTACAACTTCTTTTATTCATGGAATATATTCAGTAATCTTTGGAATAAGTAATAATGCATGTTTTAGAAAAGAATTTATAATAATTCAGGTTATTATAATGTCTTAGAAGAATATATGATGAGGGTATTCACATGTTTTGAATGTGACAAACAAGATTAAATTTAAGATGTATGTTGGATCAATGTTAAGATGATCTAGTGACCTTCTTTCTAAAGTTTTGGATTTTTATCTTTTGGAAGGTTTATAAGGTTAACCATTTATGGAAATTTTAATTTAAAATTCAGATAAAGTTTTTGATATTAAAGTATTATCTTACCACATAAGGATTTATACATATTGGATTACCTGTTCATACCAATTAGTATTGATAGTAACTGAAGATATATAGGATTTCTTATCATTGATCTCATGATTTTTAAGTGCTTTAGGAATTAAAAATTAAAAATCCTTTTTAGAGAGAGAGGTGAAGTGGAAATTGGTAAATACATGACCAAAGGGTGAGTTTTTAATTATGAAATGGAATAAAATTAGGTAATTATATCTTATTTGGAAGAAAAAATCAACTTTATGAAAAGGGTATTGAAATAAAATGTTGTCCTATTATCATCATTTTTATGATATTAGTGACCTATTTCATTCTTATTCACTTTATGGTTTTGTGATTGTTAAATTTTTCTAGATCACACAATTTTTTGTGATCAGTGATCTATATCAATATCTATGATTATTTATGCTTTTATTTCATGAACAATCTTTTCTTCCCACTGATGTTATCCTATATAGAAACATAGTTATGTGATACTTTGTGTAACCATTATGTTTCTAACTTTACCTTTTTATAGGAATTATTATTATTAATTTTTATGATGTGGGTTTATAATAAATTAAAGAATCGAAATTTTAATAACCAATAGTAGAAAATAGTTTTTAACATCGCTATTTTAACTTTAGTTTTTCAAGACTGACATTAAAATTATTATGTGAGGACTTTTAACATCAGTTACTTTGTAAATGAGGTTAAAATCCCACTTTTAACAATAGTTTTAGATAAACTGATGTTAAAATTCCTCACATAATGATATTTTACATTGGTTATTCAATAAGAATTGTGAAAAATATTAAAAATATCATTTTTCATGTTAGTTTTATGATAACTGGTGTTAAAAGTCATCATGGAAGGATTTGTACATCAGTTATTTAATAAACGTTATGAAAATATATTTAAAATATCATTTTTCATATTGGATTTATGATAACCATCATGAAAAAATATTAAAATTTTCATTTTTCATGTCGGTTTAATGATAAGTGATGTGAAAAAACTAGCTTTTAATGTTGGTTTTTTTTCAAGAATCGATGTTAAAATTCATTTTTCATGTGGGGTTTTCAGCTTTATAATGTTAATAATGTTTAAAAACTTTTATTTCATTTACTAATATTATATTTGACTTGTCTTGGATCTCAAACAGAGTTATGGATCAAAAGTTATGGTCATCAGAAGTTGGACTTCTCTAAGACTTTGTTTAGAGATGATCCACTTCTTATGTCCATGAATTTTGATAAATAGGTATGTTTTAGCTACAAGACCACTAAAATAGAATATTGTGAAATAAACTAAAACTTTTTCAACATTATTATCATTTGTTTCTTGAAAATATAACATGAAAATCAAAATTTAATGTTGGTTTGTGAAATATTAGTGTTAAAATCCCTCATAGAAGACTGTTAACACCGATCTTTACCAGGAACCAATGTTAAAAGTAATTTTCCCATATTTTTTTCAAAAACCAATATTAATAATATTTAAATATTTAAATTTTATTTCCCAAACTTCTATTTGAGTGGTTGTGGAGTTAAAACAGAATTACAGATCAAAAGTTATGGACGTAATAAGTTGATCATCTCTAAAACAATTCTTAGAGAAGTCCAACTTTTGATGGACATAACTTTTGATGCGTAATTATGATTGAGCTACATGACCAATAAAATTTAATCTTAATAAATTAACTAAATTTTTTTAAATATTATTAACATCAGTTTTCTAAAAAAATAACATGAAAAATGAATTTTAACGTTGGATCCTGAAAAACCCATCATTAAAAGCTAGTTTTCTATATCAGATATCATAACACCAATGTGAAAAATAAAATTTTGGAAAAAAAATAATGATGGTTATCATAAAACTGATGTGAAAGATAAATTTAATATTCCGCCAATGTGAAATTTAAAATTCTTTACCGAACGACATAAAAATTTTCAATTACCACCTAAGATTTATAATACAACATTTTTTACCATTTTATTTATATGTTTTCACACTCCACATATATTAATTTCACTATCAATTCATTTGATCATCATCATTCCACCGACTCAACTCATTTTATCTTCATCATCAATCCACTATTTTTATTTCATCAATTACTTTATGGTATTTTTTATTATTTTTCGATGATTTCATTTTTTTATTATTAGTTTTTTTAATTGATATACCTATTAATGATTCTATTTTTATTATAATGAAGAATACTTCTTCATATCATCGTAAAACTATAAAGATTCCTTTTGATTCTAAAATTCCTTCTAATATGAAGTTGTTGTTGTATCATGATATCTCTCCTAGAAATAAAATTTTATCTACTACGACTTCAAAAATGTTGAATATTATGTCAAATATTTAAGTTTTTCTCTATACTTAATATGGTTTATATGATTTGTTATTTTATTAGAATTCTATTTTCCAGGGATGAAGTACACTGATGTGAAGAAATTTTTTTGAAATAAATATTTTTTATGTTAGTTTTTAGAAAACCGATGTCAAAGACCTATTTTTCAAGTCAATTTCCTAAAAATGATGTGAAAAATAGTTTTTTAACAACATTTTTTTAATAAAAAACATGTGTTAATATGGTCTTTCACATCTCTTTTTAAAAAACTAACATGAAAAAGAATAAAAAATACATTTTTAAGGTCAATTTTAATAACTGATCTTAAAAACAATATTTACAATGTCTCCTTCAAAGATATCACCACAAGATTCAATGTTAAAAATATAAAAAACAAACATAAGAAACCTATTTTTGTACTAGTTAAACTGAAATAATTTAAAGGGGGAAATACATTTTAAGGGGGTATAATGTTACACCCCTAGATTTTGTGAAATATATTTTTGGAATCAATTTATTCTTATTGATATTTTGCATTTCACACAACACTGAATATAGTATTTTTTATTAAATAACTGAGTTTGGATTACTTTATACACTATAACAAGTTAATCTTATGCTACACACAACATTGACTTGGCTTACATTAAATGAAACACTGAGTTTCTACAAAACAACATTTTATTATTATAATTATTTAAACGGTATAGTTATAACATAGATGTTAAACATAGTATTTTGAATTTTAATAACTAATTTTAAAATTTTATTTATAATTATTTCATATAAATAAAACATATTGATAATAAAATATATAATTTTAGGTAAAGTCTTTATATGTTCAAAAATAGTATTTTCTTAAAGGAACTACTTTTTATGTCCTTCTGTGAACAAAAATAAAATTAATTTTATAAACTCATATAAAATGAATTTTATAAAATAGACTTCATTTTTGAATTCATAATATAAAAAATATATCAGGGTAAATTTTTGGTATTTTTCTGAGAAACATCATTTTTTGATGAATAGTGAAAATACATGATTTTAATTCAAAAATTATTTTTATTCTAATTTTTTTATTGTTAAATTATCTTTTGAGTCGATTTTAAAGTAAAAATATATAAATTATACATATATTAATCCAATTTAGGTAATTGGAATCTTTTTTATATTAAATTTATATATAAAATCTTAACGAACTTTTGAATATTCTCACTTTAAAAACCAGCTTTTTTTCCTTGTCTGCAGGATTATCATTAAACTTAATTTTTCTGATTCTGTGAATTGAATTTTGAAAAAAAAAATATGAAAATGTTTTTAATAATTATAATATTTATATTATAATAATATCATCTTAATTTTTTACTAAAAATACTATTAAAAGTGATTAAAAGTATATACAGTGATTAAGGTAATATAAAGAATAACAAGGGACTAAACCTTAAAATTGAGTGCCAAAATGACCTAAAAACTGTTCTAACACCCATTATCTTGCCATATTTCATCCGTAAACCATCTATTATTGAGTTTGGTTGGTTTTTTATGACTTTTTTGGTAAAAACATGGGTACACCTAACTTGTTTTCAAAAATGCGAAGTTTGTCCCCATCCTCCCTTATAAAAGGCCACCACATATCCCCCTTATTCACACCTCTAAAAACACTTAGGATCAGACAAATATCTACCCAATTTAATTCCCAAAATCCATAAATTCCTCCTACATGACTCCCTTTTTGAATAAATCCATCCAAGTAATCCCATTGGTGAAAACCAATAGGAGTTACCCAAAGAAGATGTAACATCCTTCCTCAAGATCCTTTGTTTTATTTTCATTATACACCACCTAAATTATTATTATTACATTATTATATAAAAAAAATTGTATCCTAAATATACTGAGGTTTTTTATTCTAATTTTTATACCTTCACTTATGCACACTTCCATCTAATGGGTAGCGAACATATTGTTCTTGTGTACTGTGAACTATCACATCACAAAAAGACGTTGTTCGTTTTTCCTTTACCACTTATCATGGTTGGAAAGTATGATGTACACAATGTTTTTATATTATATATATGATATTTATTATGTATTTATGCTTCTATAATTATGATATAAAACATGCCTTCATGCTTTCCATTTTTTATAAATACATAAATTCGTTTGTAGAAGTGTGGACTACCGCCTCCTCAAAGTGATGTGATTCGTTTACACTTTAAATGGAATTTATTGACGATGGGTTTAGTAATAATATATTATATATATTATATAATAATTATTCTGGAATTATGTTATATATATATACATATATGTCATTTACTTACCTTCTTTCAATACGACAGTAAAACAGAAACAACATTCATGCGTACGTACAGCCTACCGTCTCCATGAACAGTGTATTTCATTTAATATTTTTATATTTTATAGATTAATATAAATACTTATATAATAAATATATATTATATTTATATAATGTTTTACTTTCTGGAGATAAAGATATAACTATGAGGACCAAAAATATAACAAATCAAAACATAAGATAAAAAAAAAGCAATTATTACCTGAAACGTAAAATTAACAATGAATTGTTAATAAATGAGTAATTTAAAGTTATAATAAAATAATATTTGGTATTATATATAATAATATTGTTCGGTGATAGATTTATAATAAACTCATATTTATTATACATGATTTTTGAATGAGTTAAAAGAGAGTCAAGACTTAAGGTATGGGTTTTATCATCATAATTTTATTTTCCATGAGACACAAGACATGTTTACCACCTATTTGTTATATGTGGTGTGTAAACTACCCATAGATTTTTTTTACAATTCTTATACTTAAATTTTTAGTTATTTAAATATCCTTTTATGATATTTATTTGATGTTTTTTATTGCTCAAAAGTTACCAAATTGGTAAAGTAGTTTTTTCTCAATTTGCCTTCTTTTATATACATGCCATGGTATGCACGAATATTTTTATATGAAGTGTATATATTTTCATTTTACATGTTATTTCATGAACCTACTTGTTTTAATAAAATTTTAATCTTCATTTAATTTCATTTTCTTATATGGAGAGTATAATTCAAAGTTATTAAGTGGTAAGAGTTTATTGAAACAATCTCATCATTTATTCAATATTTTTTATGATTATGCTTTAATTGATGAAAAGTTATGATATGTTTCTCAAGAAAAATCATGAAATTTCTTATCCTCTCGTTATTAAATTAATATTCATGTATTAGTACCATTTTCCACTCTTTGGTACTTAAGACAATTAAGAAAATAAATTTATGTAAAACTGACATTATTTCTCCCTTCAGTCAAAAATTGATGTTCTTTCAAAACCATGATTTCTAAAAATGTTTTCCAAAATGTTTTACTATTATACTATGGTGTTTAAAGGAAATTTTTACCCATTTTTTACCTTTTAAAAATGTTTTTAAAATAAATCTTCTTTTCATTTTCTAATTAAGGGACTTTTTTGAACTTTTATGGTGGAAAAGGAATGTTTGGCATGTAGGGACTTAACCACCACTGTGACCATCATTTTCTAAAAAATTATTTGTAAGGTTACTTTAAATAAAAAAATTCCTAATATTATTGAATTTTTGTTAATTTAAAGTGGTTTTCAAAGAACAAATTTTTCAAAAAATATTTATGTTTAAAATTTATTTTAAATTATTTTAAAATATTACATTATATATTTTCAAAAGGTTATTTTAAAAGAAAATTATTTCAATGTTTTTAATATTTGTTTATATTTTTTCAAAGACATTTTTAAGAAAATGGTTTTCAAAATGATTTTTATACTTCTGTTTCAGTTTTAAAATTATTTTCAAAGAAAACGTTTTTCAAAATGTTTTCAGGCTTATTTTATAATATATCAAGGAAAAAGCTTTTCAAAATGTTTTTAAGCTAATTTTATAATTTTTCAAGGAAAAAATGTTTTCAAAATGTTTTCAAGCTTATTTTATAAGTTTTTAAGGAAAATGTTTCAAAATTTTTTTGAGACTCCTTTATAAGTTTTCATGCTTATTTTCAAAGAAAATGGATTTAAAAAGGCTTTATATTTTTAAAATAATTTTTCAAATAATGATATATTCCTCAAGAATTGTTTTACATTAAATGATAAATATATATTTAGAATAAAAGTATTTTTGAAATGGTTTTATGAAAATGATTTCAAATAAATTATATTTAACTTAAGAAATATTCCATGTTATCTTTTAAAGTCCTTCTCCATATAATATGAAAAAAAATTATAGTTTATTATTTACTAGGGATATGATCCAATAATACCATTCATGTTATTTCTTGAATGGTTTATGTTTTCATGAAATGATGTTTATGACACTCTTTTCTCTTCCATAGGTTATATGCTTTTGAAACCCACTTTTTTGCATGGGTTATGATTTGGTGAAATTATTATGAGACCTATATCCTTTACATAGGAAATTATATGATAAAATTTTTATGATACCCATTTCATTTCATAGGTTAGGATATGATGTTTATGAAACCCATCTATTTTTATGGTTCATGATATGATTAATTTTTTTTATCTTTTAGAACATGCTTATATGATTTTAGTATGTGATTTGTGGGACCTATATTCCCCTCCAATGATTTGGGTAATAATAAATGTTTTATGAGCTCAATATGGAATCTTAAACCCGAAAAAAGTGGGTATATGTGAGGGTTCTATAATCTCAAAACAAGAGGGTACACGAGAGGGCATCCCAAGCCTGAAATAATAGAGTTCATGGGAGGGAATCCCATGTTGAAAATAAGAGTGCATCTTAATCCCAAAATAAGAGGGTACACGAGAGGGAATCCCTAGCCCTAAACAAGAGGGTACACCATAGGGCATCCCAAGTACAAAACAAGAGGGTACACGAGAGGTAATCCCAAGCCCAAATCAGGTACATGGGTTTTATCCCAAGCCTAACATGTTATAAAGGTCTTGGTAGGTAGCCTTATCCTTGACATAATATTTTTTATGCTTATGTATATACCCCAAATTCTATGTCTTATTCCTCAGTTATGATTTCATTTCTCATTCTCTTGATTCCCTTAAGATCCATGTATTATGAACTACCAATATTTATGACATGTCACATGATTATGATATTTGATATGCAGGGTATGATATTAAAATGATATTCTCATGTTCTCATACCCTTATGTTCAGGTTTTTCTTAGGTACATCCTTTATTTACCCTTATTAAGAATTCAATCTCGTCCCTTTATTATGTTTCCTTTCCCTAGGTTATGAAGAATGGTTTTAAGTAGAAGTATTAAAGGGGGTATATTTAAGTAGATTTTTAAGATCTTTCACCAAATAAGAATAATTTTTTTCAGTTTTCCAAAGACACTAAACTATTATGGTCATCAGACAATTATTTTTTTTAATGTGATGAATATTCATCTAAAATGATTTAATATATGTGTATGTTAAGCCTAGGTCACTATAATCCTATGAAGGTAAAGTGATCGATATAATGTGTAAGAATATGGATTGTCCCCAAGCTTGTTATGGGGCTTGGCGGACACATCCCTAAGTTTTCCAAGTTCAAGGTTGATTTCTTAGTTTAAATCATTCACTTACTTCTTTAATTAAATTTAATCACTTTATAAAATATTAATATTTATCCTAATACCATCCATGGAAGTTATAAGATAATTCCAAGCATCACTCTAGGGGATCAGTATAAGTCCAAATACAAGGGTATATATCCAAGTTTAGTCAATAATGAGATCCCAAGTGTCACTCCAAGAATGGTGTGATGACAATAAGAACTAACCTTCGAGTCCATCCTTGGTATCACATGTAGTGGAACGAGTCTCTCTCATGGCATGGTACAACCATTATGACATCAATCCCATCCATGGGGTCTCCCCTAGGGAACTAGTGTCACTCTTTGGGAGGTAAAAATCAATAATGGTTGGATATCCCATCACATGCTTATCTAGTGTCACCCACAGCAAGTTTACAAGCATTTAAAAATTATAACTAAGGAACAAAAAGCCCATAAAAGGGGTACCAGATTTGTAACCCATTTTATCTCCCTTAGTTCCAAGTTGAAGGAATTTAAACAATAATTTATGTAATAATATGAATATTGGTCAAGGAAGTTTCATTGTAAAATCCATTTATGTTATAAGGCATGAGGTACATTGCCTAATATCATAGAAAATTCAATTAGTTCAACTTAATTAATTACCGAAATGCATTAATTATATGGAAACACACTTCAAGGGGTGTTTATATAATTTATAACAAGGTAAATTAATCCTAAAAGGTGGATTACACACATTGGGTGTCATAATTCAAGGCGATCAACCTAGGGGGATGAGTTCCCACTAGCTCGGGGCACATTAGGCAAGGTAAGAATTTCAATTTAATTTAATTAGAAATTATGAGGATTTCCAGAAATTTCCCACTCACAAAACAATGTATCATATTATATAATTTAATTAAATGAGGGGGAAGAACCTATACCACCTAACTTATCCTCATAGTGCTTCCCTCATCCAGTTTCAGCCTTTGATTCGAGCTACAACGGAAGATATTGAAGAAATCATCAAATGCCTTGAAAATAAGGAAAATAATCTTGCACCAAGATAGAATAACATAGGGGAATAGAAACTTGAAATATAAGGTAGAGGACTGAGGATCTTACCTCAAGATTCAAAATGGATCCTATGATGATCAATTTGGCTGCCGGATGGAGGATATAGCAAGAAACTTATGAGGAAAAGAGGATAAGGCTTCCTGTGAGGGAGGGGAGATGGTTCGTTGGAGAATAACTAAGTAATAAAGGAGTTTTTAACTTAAAACATTTCAAGGTAGGTTTCATAAAATCACCCACACTTAAAGGGGTGCATTATTTGCCAAATCATGTTCTAAATGTGCAATAGGTTCTGCTCCAAGGGGTACCCTGCATGGGCTAGGGGCACGGTTTGGCTAATCGTGTCCTAACCATGCAGAATGCATCTGCCTGAGGGTCTAAAATATTTTATGACCATACACCTGGGGTACATGGTTGAAGACAAATCATGAAGCCTGTAGTACCTAATTGTTTTATGTCGTGTGGTTTGGGAAACCGGGCAGGATGGGTGGCTTGGTTTCTACTAACCATACAGCTCAGTATTCCTCTTCCTACTTCAGGGCTTCGGGCTCTAAACAAGACCCAGAAACCTCTGAGACCTCTATGAATTAATTAGGTATAATTATTAGAGCTGAATAAAGAATTAAAACTAAAAACTAATGGTACATACCTTTGGGGAAAGCTAGGATGTTACTGGAAATAACCAAGAAAGAACCAAAGGACGATAAACAACAACCAGTATAATGCCATAACCAAAATAGACTAGTAATAAGTGATGAATTAGAACAAATGAAAATATCTAAAACTAAAACAATAGATATTTATTGAAAAATATGTGTCCAGTTTCAAATTCAAAACCCAAAATAAAAACAATGACAACTCCCAAGTGGGTCCTGATGCCATGTCTGGTTCCCTCATCCATGCTCATTCCCAACTCATCCATCTAACACAGAGCTCATTCCCTTATCCTCTCCTATAAAAATTATTTCTATTCAAGTACTGATCAGGAATCCCAACTAGGGTATGAGTATAACTTAGTAGGCCACCACCAATAATTTCTAAAGAAATATCCAATCAATTATAGTTCATTCAGTTGTGTAAATAATAAATTATAACTAATAAGGTCAAACATTTACATATTCAATTATTATTTATTTAACCACATAATTTCCCAGGCTCAAGATGAAACCCATACCGTCAATACCTACTTTGACCCATGCTGGAGTCTGAACCCTATCATATAGGGAAACATAATTCATTATAACACATGGTATTTCATTGTCCATTTAAATCCATTTCATAACATGACCATTTGGAACCATACTCTAATACCAATATCATGGGCATTGAACGTCATGTCTATAACCCCATGGGTAATTGGAGGATCATTCCCTATCCCACACCCCATGGGTATTTTGATCATCGATCCTTGTCCCATACATTAATATTCATATTCATGCATTTAGGCCTAGAACATCATGGCTAGGGGCCCATGGGTATTTGGAGCACCAGTCTATGTCCCACGTTCCATTACTCAATCATTCTCATTTATCATGAAAATAAAATTCAAAAAGTTTAATCAACACTAACCCTCTAATCAATATTTCACATCATGATATACCATTTCAATTATCAAATAAATCTTAATTTATTCTTTTAATCACATGGAATAATATGAACAATTCACCGTTAAAAAATCTATCAACATTTAATAAAAACACATTAATTATTCATGGTTATTCCAAATATCCCTCAATTACCATTATCAACCAATTAAATATTCCATCAATTAACTAATTACACAATCCCATTATCCCATCAATTTCCTGATCATAATTCAAGCAATTTCAATTCCCACATGTTTAACCCAATTCATTATCACATGGAAATTTATTTTATTCAATTAAATCTCCAATGAAAATGCCCAATAATGGAAATTGAAATATCATGATTACATACATGTAATTAAATTAAGATTATGGAATTTTCAATTTATACCACCGACCTCAAGATCGTTAATGGATGCTCTCCAATGGAAATCCCCAAATTAAAGCAGAACGTTTAATTACACTATGGAAAAGGTGATCTAGATCAAAAAACTAGATCCAATATCAAATGGATTAGATTCAAGAAAACCTAGATCTAAACCCATCACCAATGGAGGAAACCATACCTTAAAAACATTAGTGGAAGATGGGAGAGATGGAGGAAACCAATCAGGATGATAATATCGTACTAGGAGAGGTGTAGATTCTTCAATATCATCTTTGATTCATCAAGAACGAAGTTTTTAATGCATTTTAATCCATATGAGAAGCTCCAAATTGAATTAAAAACATTAGGGTCATATGGGATCGAATCAGGGTTTAAACTAGGGGGTTGATAATTTTAAAATAATTTTTTAGTAGATTAATTTCTACATGCATGGTTTCCTAGGCTAGGGCACACAGTTTTCCAAACTTTCATCCCTAATCGTGTGCCTCACTTAGGGGTCACATAGTTACTATTAACGAGGTGAACATTTTTCCAAACTATGTGTTAATCATGCAATCACTCTCTATTTGTGGTTACATAGATTTTTGGGGCAGGTCACATAGTTTAGGAAAACCATGAACCAATCATTCATTAAACAAAATCCCTACAAAAATCTCCAGGTTCACCAAAAAGCTCCCCAAATTAAACCCCAAACAAGATATAACAAAAACAAGGTATAAGAGTACCTAAAACAAGATTGAGACATCTCTAGAAAGGTTCACTATCTTATAGATACCTCACCTTATAACATCTCATCCTCGATCTATACTCTCAAGCATCTCTAATATTTCAAGGTAAAAAGATCAGGTCGTCGAGCCCGCATATCTGATTCTCTCTCCCAATTTTCCTCCAAAACACATCCATGTTGCCAAAATACTCAAACTATCAATATTTTATTTCCCCACACTACTTTATCACTAGAATCCACAACACCTATCAAATGATCCTAAAAGTACTCATTGGTCTCAGGCTCAATATCATCCACAAAGATCACATGGTAAGGGTTGAGGTGATACCATAGAATTTATGGCACATAAAAAATGTAATTCATAGTGTTATACCTCTATGGAAGAGGAAATCATTATGTCACTAGCGTGATTCTCTCCACAACCTCAAAAGGTCCAAAAAATCTAGGCACCAACTTCACCTATCTCTGAATCCTACGGTGACCCAATCTAGGATACACCTGAAGGAACACATGATCACCCACCCTAATCTCTAGTGGTTTTCAATGTCTATCAACATATGAATTCTACCTAGTATGAGCCATAGCCATATGTTTCTGAATCAACTAAACATATTCTTACATCTCCTACATGAGACTCAATCTCAATAGCTCTGACTCACCTACCACTATCCAATATAGAGGTGATTTTCATGGCCTACCATAAAGATCCTCATATAGTTCCATCTTTATAGTTTCTTGATAATTATTGTTATAGTAAAACTCCAAAAGAACTAGTTATTTCTCCCATGATCCATTGAAGTATATAACACATGGTCGTATTATATCTCCAAGCACTTGTATCATACGTTTTTACTACCCATCAATTTGCAGGTGGAAATCCATACTCAGTAATACTTTTGTACCAAGTGTATTTTACAAACCTTTCTAGAATCATGGAAGAAAATATGAGTTATGGTCTGAAAATTTACTCCATAGAACCTCATGTAGATATAAAATATCCTAAATATACAATTCTCTCAACTGATCCACTAATAAATTCTATCTTATAGGAAATAAATGTGCTACTTTCATCAGTTTTTTCACAACCACCCAAATAGAACCATTCTTTTGAGGCTTTCTCGGGAGACCCACCACAAATTCCATAGTAAAATCATCCAACCTCTATTCCATAATGATCAATGGATATAATAAAACACCAGTTCATTGATTCTCAGCCTTCACTTGTTGATATGTGCATCATCGTGTCAGGAACCCAACAACTTCTTTTTTCATGCTCGTCCACCAATACTGTCAACATAGGTCATGATACATTCTAGTCAAACCCAGATGCACCACCCACTTTTAGGAATGAAATCCATGCATCATATCCTCTCACATAATCATAGGCATAACTAAACATCCCAAAACATAGATGGTCTCATCATTATCTATAGTTCAATCAGAAGGTGACTCCCAACTTCAAGGATTTCCCTCAAGGAAAAAAACTTTGGATCCTCATACTGCCTTTCCCTGATCTAACTAAAAAGTGTAAACTCCACTAAAACTGATATGAGTGTCATATGCTCCTAGAACTATTGAACCACAATATGCATCTTATCCAACAAATTCATCATCTTCCCCTCATAATTAGACTCCTAAATATCCTAAGTCTGATTCTTCCTGCTCAAAGAATCAACAACACTGTTTCCTTTCCTTAGAATATATTCTAGCTCAAAATAAAATGACTTCATATACTCAACCCATCTCCACTATTGGAGATTCAAATCATGTTGTGAAAATATATACTTTAAGATCTTGTGGTCAGTATACACAATAAATTTTTCAACTAAAAGATAATGCTGAAAACACTTCAAGGCATAAACAACTACATCTAACTCGAGGTCATGCATAGGGTATTTCCATTCATGTGTTCTCAACTATCGTAACTCGTACACCACAAATTGATCACCCTATATCAATACTACTCCAAGACCCACTCTTAATTCATAAAATGCAGTATACTCTTTCTTGGGCTCAGGTAAGATCATGATTGGTGTGGTAGTCACACACTTCATCAACTCTTGGAAAGAATTATCACATGATCCATACCATTCAAACTTTTTCCCTTTCTTAGTCAAGTATGAAAGTGGTTCTGTCAAATGGAAAAATTCCAGGATGAACCTTTGATAATATACCTCTAACCCTAGAAAACTACAGATATCAAAGGAATTCTTGGTCTACTCCTATGAAACAACTGCCTGGACATTATTTGGGTCCAATGAAACACTTCCTCTGAGATTATGTAACCCAAGAAATGAACCAAATAAATCTAGTATTGGAACTTAGATAGCTTGGTGTATAATTGATTCTCTCTCATTATACTTGGGATGATTTCAAGATTTAGGGCATGATATTTCTGAGTCTTGAAGTAGACCAAGATTTCATCCAAAAACACAACCACAAACTAATCTAGGTATGGGTAGAATATTTTGTTCATCAAGTCCATAAACACTGCCAGTGTGTTTTTCAACCCAAATGGAATCAAGATGAACTCATAAAGGCCATACCTATTTTTGAAAGTAGTATGAGGTATATTATAAGTTATAACTCTCAACTAATGATACCTTGATCTCAATTAAATCTTTTATAAAACACAATATCCTCTCAACTAGTCATATAGACCACTGATACATATTATAGGATTTCATTTCTTTACTATTATACAGTTTAACTTCCAGAAATATACACATAAGCACAAAGTCTTGTCATCCTTATTTGAAAAAAAAATAGAGAACCCTAAGGCGACATACTCAAATGGATAAATACTTTATCCGTAAACTCTTCCAGCTAAGTCTTAAGCTTTTGAATCTCTGTTGGTTCTATTCTGTATGGTGGAATGGAAACTGGATCAGCCCCTAGAATGAGAACTATTGTAAATTCCATATATCTCTCAAGTGTCATCCTTGAGAAGTACTCTAGAAAAATGTCATATAATCTATCCACTGTGGGTGGAAATACATCATGCTTTACACCTCTTTCATCCAACAATAGACTATAAACCAAGGTGATGACCTCCCCCAGTTGTTGATGAACTAGCCCTACACGTCTTTCCTTGATTTCCCACTATCCACAGTGAATTCAAATGTCACCTTTATGAGACTTAAAAGTCACTCTCCTTTAGTAACAATCAATATGGGCTTAGTATGCTACCAACTAGTCCATACCCATGATCAATTAAAATCCTATCATATCCATAATGTAAAGATCCTAGAGAAAACAATACTTTCCAACCTCAATAGAACACCCTTTGCACAAACAAATGTCTCTCAACCATACCCCCAAAGGTGTATCGATTGTCACAACTCCACTCACAAACTCCACTTCCATAATCAACATGTTCAAAAATTTTATAGATATAAAATAATGAGAGGAACCAATATCATATAAGACACTAACAAGAATAGAAGCTACAAGAATAGTACCTCTGACTATCGATGGTTCAGCCTTTCTATCCATCAGTGTAGGCTGAATTGCATGCAATTGTCTTACCTCTCTTTCCTGTGATGTAGTCTGAGGACCCTAAGCTTCACCACTATTCTAACATAAGAACTCTTTTCTAGAAGAACCATATCCATTTCCTTTACCACCATAGCCATTAGAACTCCACATGCGAGACTAATATGGGGTAAAATACCCCCTTCCCATACTCTAGTTCTACCAAGTTTCCCATAATTACCAATCTATTTTCGGTTCCTATAAAATCACTGAAGATGTAACATCCTACCATAATCCTAGAACACAACTGGTGGTTAGGGAAAATTCCTACAAAAGTGACTCAGCCTACCACATTGGTGGAACATCACTCGGGTAAGATCCTAAGTAACTGATCCTTCCCCCTGTCCACTCTATTTTCCACTGATCTGGTCAAAATTCTCAGAGAGATACTTACTACTCTTAAAATACATTCTTCTTGATTATCCTGAAGAAACTAATTATCCTCCACTGGAATCTTTCTTCGGGTTCCCCTCAGATATGAGATCTTAATCCACTACCTTAATAAACTTTTTTAAGCGAAAGATGTTAACTTGGGACTTAATCTCATATTTAATACTATCCTAAAAATGTCTTGTCGTAGTTGTATCATCCCCTTACAATACTAGATAAAATCACTAAAAGTTAGTAAAGTGACCAACATAGTCCATGTTTTCCAACTATCTATCTCAACCCTGAATGCCCCACCATCTCTTCATTGATCCTTGCAACATATAAGCCAACAACTTGACTCTCTTCTTAAGAGGAGTCTCCAAGTGATCAAGAATAATATAAATAGACTCAATCTAGAACTTAGCTACCTCATATTCATCCTCTCCAGTTAAATTAAATGGGTTTTACAATTGAAATTCCCATGTCAAGTCAGGAATAATTTTTACAACTCACCCTAGGTTTCTTTCCATAAACTACATAAACAAAGAAAAGTTCTCATAGAATTACTATCTAGATTCCTCACCTAAAACTACCATAGCCTCAAGTTCCAATACTAAAGAAACATATCCATACATATCCTCTTATCACCATATCAACAAGATTATTCATAGAGGAATGTCTTTATAATAAAAAACAAACATCTTAGGACACATAACACAACATTTACACAATTATGGGGAATCACAAAAAGCCATAAAAAGTCATCCCCCAAACCCTACCACATGGTCAAAACTAAGGCTATATCACTACCCATAACTATCCTACATCTAGGTCATGGTTAATAAAGGGTAAACACATTATCATAATTTAATTTTCTCACAAAACACCCAATTATTCACATTTTTTCATCATTTCACAACTTTTAGTTTCATATTAGGAACCTTTTCCAGTTCAATTACACGAGCAAAGAAAAAATTTGAATTTAACAAGTTACCCAGAACCTATTTTCCCATGTGTTCCTAAAAATGATGCATGGTATAATAATTATTGAGTTCCTATAATGATTCATGAATACTTAACACTCATTCCATACCAGGACACGAGTCAAATATTAGAAATTATAAGAAAAAATAATCACATTACACAACAAGTGCATCACTCGAGGTGAAATAACATTTTACTTTAACATAAAACGTCAATAACATTAATCCACCCTGGGTAATTGGTTTTACCCCCATACAAGTGTTAGATACTCCCATAAATGAGCTATTGAACAAGTCCGGAATCATCCTAATATCTTGTCTACATTTCCCAAATATTAAGACAAAAGAAAATAAAATAAAATAAAACCAAATGTATTCTCATACCAATTTGTAACTTCCTGACCTGGGTTTTACATATTGATGCCCTAATCTGGTCAATTATATGACCTCAAGCATACCTCCCCATACAATAGAGGCGACCAAATAGCATTGAGGTTCTAATATATATAACATGGGGAGACTATACCCTCTTTATCAAAGTATCGCAACGTTGAAAATAATCAAACAATAACCAAAGTATGATAACAAACAACCAGTATAATTCCATAACAAAAATAGAATAGTAATATGTGATGAATTTGAACCAAGGGTAGTATTTGAAACTAAAATAGTAGATATGTCATGGAAAATATACATCCAGTGTCACATGAAAAACCAAAAATAAAGACACTGACAACTCTCAAGAAGGTCATGACACCATGTTTAGTACCCCCATCCATGCTTCATCCCAAATCAGCCATCTAATATAGGGATTTCTCCCATATCTTGTCCTATAAACATGATCTCTATTTGGGTACTGATCTAGAAGACCAAGTAGGGTTTGAGTACAACTGATAAGGCCACTACCAACAACGTCTAAAGAAATATCTAGTCAATAATAGTGTATGTAGTTATATAAATAATAAATCAATACCAATAAGGAAAATAGTTTATATATTAAATTATTCTTTATTTAACAACACAATTTCCCGACATCGCAATGACACACATACCATAAATACCTACTTAATCCCATACGGAACTCTAAACCATATCACATAGGGAAACACAATTTATTATAACACATGGGATTTTATTATCCATTTAATTTCATTCTATAACACAGCCATTTGTAACCATCATCAAATGAAAATATCATGGGAATTAAATGACATGTCTAACACACTATGGGTATTTGGATCATCATTCCATGTCCCACACCCCATGATTATTTTTAGAATCAGTCCTTTTCCCATATAATAATATTCACATGCATAGATTTGGGACTAGTGTATCTTGGCTAGGTCCTTGTGGGTATTTAAAGAATCAGTTTGTGTCCCATGCCCCATTTCTCAATCATTCACATTTATCATGCATATCAAATTTAACAAGTTTAATCAATGATAACCCTATAATCAATATTTCACATCATGATACACCATTTAAATTATCAAATCAAATATAATTTTTTATTTTAATCATATTGAATAATATAAACAATTCACTATTAAACCATATATCAAAATTTAATAAAAACCCATTAACTATTCAAGGTTATTACAAACATCCATAAATTCACATTACCAACCAATTAAACATACCATAAATTAGCTAATTACATAATCCCATTACCCCATTAATTTTATGATCACAATTCAACCAATTTTAATTACCCCAAGTTAAACCCAATTCATTATCATGTGGTAATTCAATTTAATTAATTAAATATCTGATGAAATTTCCCAATAATAGAAATTGAAATTTCACAATTATAGACATTTAATTAAATAAATACTATGATATTTGAAATTTATACCACCTGCCTCAAGATCGTTAACAAATGCCCACCAACGGAAATCCCAAAATTGAAGCAGAACGTTCAATGGCACAATGAATAATGAGTTCAAGATCCAAAACCTAGATCCAAGATCAAACAGATTAGTTCCAAGAAATACTAGATCAAAACCCATCACAAATTTAGAAAAAAATCCCTTCAAAACAAGAGAGAAAAATGGGGGGATGGGAACCAATCTGGATGAGAATATCCTACTAGGAGAGGTTCATATTCTTCAATTCGGTCTTCAGTTTGTCAAAATAAAAGAGTTAGGAAGGCCTTAGAATCCATCTAGGAGGATCCAAAATCAAAGGAAATATGTTAGGGTTAAGGGGGGTTGAATCAAGGTTAAAACCAGGGGGTTTTATATTTTTAAGATATTTTTTTGGGAGATTAATTTCTACATGCACAGTTTACTGGGCTGGGTTGCACGGTTTTCCAAACTGTGCACCCGAACCATGTGCCTCACTTAGGGGTATCATTATTACTACTAAGAGGGTGAAAAATTTTCTAAATTGTGTGCCAATAGTGAAATCCACCTCTGTCTGGAGTTTTATGGTACTATGGGGAAGGCTGCATGATTTGGGAAAATTGTATGCCAGCCATGCACTTCCCAAAATCCTCCAAAAATATCCAAATTAACCCAAAGTCTCCCCAAAGTAAACCTTAAAACAAGATATACCAAAATTAAGTAAAAAGAGTACTTGAAAATGAGATCAAGAAACCTCTAAAAAGGTTAAGATCTTACACAAATATAGGGATCAACAAATACATAATTTAACTGAAATAAAATTTACATCACAAATATAAGGGAAAAAATATATTATAGAAATTTTGAACATTGGTTTGCAAAATTACATTAGTAAGTACAATTTATCACTAAAAATCAGAAAAATTGGTGTTTCATTATCTTTTGATCTCGAACCCCTCTCAAAATAGCTTGATCATGTTACTATTTGTCAAACAAACCACCCAAATTTGAGAAACATAATGCACATGTATAAGAAAAAAATTATTTTGTTAATACTATAAAGAAATAAATTAAACATAAATATAAAATAATACATTAATAAAATATCATTTTAAACTAGAATCACGCATTTTGAGTCATGTTGGTCATACCATGTATCAGATTGAGGTGTGACTAATTATTACACATCATAAATGACTTATTGATCATTCTTCTAAATTATCAAAACAATATAAATGTGTTTTCTTGGTTTTGATTATTTTATATGTGTTTTAAACTAAAATTTCAATTTTAAACTAAAAACGTACACTTTGAGTCATATCGGGCACACTGTGAATCAAATTGATGTGTGGTTGGTCTTACATGTCACAAATGACTTATGAATAGTTGTTCTAATGTATCAAAATTATCTATATGTTTTTTATGTATTTTGAGTATATAGCATTAGTTTTGAAATAAACTATCAATTTTAAAGAAAAATAATAACTTCGAATCATACCGGTCACACTGTGTGTCGGATTGATGTGAAGGTGATTTATAAATGTAAAAATGGATTAAGGATAATTATGCTAAATTATCAAGACAATTCAATTTTTATCTAGTTTTTCAGTGAGTGGAATGCGTTTTTAACTAAAATTTCATTTTTAAACTAAAAACACACACTTTGAGTCATTATGATCACACCATGTATCGTATTAAGGTGTGGATGGTTCCTATACATCACAAATGACTTATGAATCATTTTTATAAATTAAAAAAACAATATGAATGATTTTGTTTTGTTTTCAGTATGTGGTGTGTTTTTTGAACTAAGATGTTAATTTTAAACTGAAAACACACATTTCAATTATTATGAGTCACATAATGTATCATATTGAGGTACATATCATTATTATACGTCACAAATGTCTTATGGATCATTTTTTTAAAGTATCCAAACAACCTGAATTTAGTTTCTCAGTTTTGAGTATGCCATGTGTGTTTTGAAGTAAAATATCAATTTAAAACTAAAAACACACACTTTGAGTCATACCAGGCACACCGTGTATCATATTTTAAGGGATATTGGTATTTAAATGCTTTTTAGAATTGAAAACATATTTCTAACTCTTTTAAAAGTCTGATTTGTAGTAGTTCCCCCACCTATCGTACCCTTTCTTAGATCATATCACTGAATCCATAAGACAGCCCTACTCTTTATTATATATTAATTCATGATTTATTACATAAGAGTACATATAATACAACCCAAAATATTGATAAGACTAGTGTATTTAGAAATTAGGTACATTAAACAACATCTTAAAATAGGAAATATATCATATTTATTGAAAAATTCCTTAACGTGATCATATTATTCCTTCATACTTAAAATAACATGGGATAACTTGGGAACATATATAAGAAAGGGGTGAGCTATAAAGCCTAGTAAGGGAATAAACAAGGAATAAAATAAATAAATTAATAAATGTTAGATAATAGGCATACTAATAGGACATAAAAGGGGTGAGAATCATAAAAGAGAACAATGAGGCATGATATAACATGATAATCATAAAGGAAACATGGGAAATGCGGAAACAACTTAAAACATTGCATCATAAACAAAGGTCAAGGCTAACTTCCAAGGAATAATGATTGAAAAATTACCATGATGTATTAGGTCCACTCCTTAATCCATTTCATGTTGTCTCATGAGGCTAAAACATTACCCAATGTATTGGAGTTCTATATAATTCTAGGTGCACCCATCACTTTCATTTCATTCTCATTCTTAGGTGTGCCACATAGATCATAAAACATGGAATCATTTATGATCACATTTTATTACATGATCAAGGAGTGTGGAATACATACATATAATTCCAAAATAAAATAATAATAATTTCATTAAGTTGAACACACTTAATAGGAAATGGGTACGGGTATTCACTACAAAATTTTTTGTCACGGAAAAATCATGGTGAATTTTTAATAGCATAATGTGGGTGTATAAATGTTCATAGAAGGGATTAATGGGAATGAAAGAGGTATATCATAATTTATAAATAAAAGTTAAAGCTAGTTGGATATGTAATAACACATCCCAACATTATTAATTAGAGATAAAATTCATATGATAATGGAGATGCTTGAATAAAAAGGAGAACAAAATGACCCTTTCATAAATTTCAGTATGGTAACGTGTGTAAATAAAGGTTAATGGGGGGGATTAATGAGATTGAATGGGGTATATAATAATATATTAATCATATGGAAATTAAGGGGGATATGTAAGAACATATTCCAACATTATAAATTGGAAACAAAAAGGCATAAAATGAAGAAGATGCTTGAATTGAAAAGAGGAGAGAGAATCCCCTTACCTTGAGAGTGTGATTCTATATGCTTGGGATAAGCTTCCTTAGATATTGGGCACCTTATAAGGACTATAGATAGGGGAATTAAAAGTTAATATGTGCTCCATGTTTTTTTATTGAATATAAATGGGAGCTTGTGTGGGTTTATATAGGAAATAATTGTAGAATTCTTTATTATTTCTCAAACTTAAGTTTTGGAATCTATATAATAATTTAATAAAAACCAAAAACCTTGCCATGGTTTTTAATAAAAATTGGTGGTTTAAATTATTTTATAATTAAAAGTGATTAAATTATTAAAATAATACCCTTACGGATGTAGAAGTTAGTCATGTTTGTAAAGATATTATTTTAAAACCTTTAAATATATTAAAGGTTTTGGAGGATTCATAAAGGCTTAGTAAAATTAATAAAAAAAACTTAAAATAATGTTATTTTAAATGGAAAATATAACTTTTTTATGGATACCATTTATTTTATTTATTACATCATTTTTGGGTCATTATGAGGTCATAATACACATCGTATATTTATATCGTATTAAATTTTACCAGAAAATTTGATTGTCTCAGGAAATTATGAAAAATTCACCATTAGATAATTTTGACATTATGATTCCAAATATAATATTAATTTTTTAATAATAATTTTATAATTATCTGAATTTTCACTTTTAAACTAGAATTTACATTTGTTGAGAAATGTTGGGTTTTTGATAATAATAGTTTTTGAAACATTATCGAAATTACATTTGAAATCATAAAAATTATATCATCAATTGTATTTATCAATAATAATTTAATAATAATATTTTATTAAAATATCATTTGTTTCAAAAATATATTAATTCAACAAAATTAATGTCTTAATTGAAATTGTATAATTCTTAAAAATATATATCATGTTTTATCCTATCAAAATATTTTTTTTCAAACTGATTACTTTATCATTTATAAACTAAAAAAGAATAAATATAATAATAATTTAAATGAAAATAAAATATAAATATTCATACTATTAGGTTTACTTTTTTTTTATTCTTTGTTAAATTAATTCTCACCCTTAATTGACCTATTTTTCTTTTACCGTGGTAATTAATATTTACTACATTTACTATTCATATTGTTCAAGAATTTAGTTGACCTTCTAACCTAATAATAATTATAATGATTCCAAATATGAAATAAAATTTATAAAAATCAATTCACAAATGTGAAATAATTTAATTTAATATAAAACTTGCAATCACGATGGAAGTAGATTTTCGAAAAATCCATTTTTCAAGGAAAATATGATTTCACTCAAACTATATAACTAGAAAAATTAATTATATGAATTTAAATTTATAATTATATATATGTAATATAAAAATTTAAATTAAATAATTTCTCATCAGGGGTTATTTTAATTAATTATAATGGAGAAACATTATGCATTTTAAAATAATTTTCAAAAAAATGTTTTTTGAAGCCTAAAAATAAACTTATACTAAAATCTACTATAAATATCTTTAAAAAGTAATTAATTGAATTAAAATTAACTAAGTAATATATATTCTACCTTTAAATCAGATTAAAATAATACTGGGACTTTTATATTACTTAATTTATCAAATGAAAAGATAACTTTAATTAAAAATGTTATTTTTCATTATTCACTGAAAATATCTATTTTCCAAAAAATCCAAAAACTTCACCCAATTTTAATTTTGATATTATAATATAAAAAATGTATCTATTTTTATAAAATAAATTTTATAATTATTCTAGAAAATAATTATATCATTTTTTTATAAAAAGAAATAAAAATCATTTTTGAAGAAAACATATTTTGAATAACAAAAAGACATTGCAAAAAATGATTAATTATTTACTAAGAATTTATAAATATATTTATTACATATAAAAATTTATTTCAAAAATTAGTTAATCCTATTCACATCCATAATTTAATGGAATGTTTAAAACATTCATATTTAAATAATAATTATTTGTTTTGGTTTTTTTATTGCGTACCGCATATACTATCAAATATACTTTTCTATTTTAAAAACTCAAGGTGTTACATTATTCCTCACTTTAATAAATTTTATCCTATAAATGTTAACTTTAACTCAGAAAGTGATGTTTTAATACTTTAAAATATCATTATTGATAACCCACGTTATAAAAAGGGTTAATAAAACATCCTCTTGAAAATAGAGAAAGGGAAGTCTGAAGGTCATCACATAACTAGGTGTTCAAGTAGGAGAGCATTAGTGGGAAGTGAAAATATATAAAATTAATATAAAGGTAACACCATATAACTAATAGAGAGTGATAGATAACATGGTCAGGATAAAGTTAATGACCAAAAAACCATAAATTGATGATGGATAAAATGACCATAAATTCATTGGAAATGATCATAATATGGATAAATTTTTTTAATATTATTTTCCAAGAGTTAATGAATTAATTCATATAGACTAGGAACATAAATAAATATACTTTCTTGACAAGTATACATTAATAATTTAATTAATTTCCACTATAATCTCATCTGTTTCTCTAAATGATGAAAACTCAAGATAAAGCTTGTTTTTTCTGAAGTACTAGAATAAGCTTCTAACATATCACATAATCCTCCAAAGAATAAAAAACTATTACTATTATTTATGGTAATTTGTAAGAATAAAGGAAAAATTATGGATGAGTATTTTTAACCAATTAAACACATAAATGGGAATCCAATGACATTAAAAGGATTACTTATAAATGATATTTATTTATTAACTTATGAATTATAGTCTTCAATCCATGTTATCCATAATATATTTTCTAAAATATATATATATGGGATTTTTTGTTCCCTTAATAATGGTTTGTAATGATCTTGTGAATTTACCAGTGAATATCCCCAAATAGTATCAAACTAGGTGTGTATCAAGGCTTGTTGTTGTGCACCGGGTCTCGATCAAGTCTAGCCTAATGCGGTATTTTTGGGTTTTACACCAAGGTGCATTTATGTTAGTGCCACATCCACTTATAGTATCCATAATGTGATTTATTTTTTTAGAAACCAATTACTCTATACTTTAATAAAATTTAGGGATGCCTTATTATGTTTAGTCTTATTCCTATTCCTTTCACTATATTTTTCAAATCCTAATCCCAAAAACAACTAAAATTTTCTTTTGATACCAACTATGACAACCCTGATATTTATTACACATTAATTCATGATTTATTACATAATTTTAAACCTAATACAACCTAGAAAATTGATAATTCTAGTGTATTTGGGAATTAGGTACATTACATAACAACTTAAAATATGTAATACATCATCTTTATTGAAAACTTCCTTAACATTTTCATATTATTTATTCATACTTAAAATTGCATGAGATAAGATTGGTACATACATAAGAAAGTGGTGAGATATAAATATCAATAAGGGAATAAACATGGTATAAAATTAATAAAGTAATACATGTTAGAAATCGGCATACCAATGGGACATAAAGAGGTTAAAATCATAATCATGAATAATGAGGCATGATATAGCCTCATTATCATAAAAGGAAACATGGGAAATGTAGCAACAACTTAAAAGACTTAATCATAAACATAATTAAATTCTAACTTCCTAGACATCATACTGGAAAAAGTTCCATGGTGGATTAGGTTCACTTCTTAATACCCTTAATTATGTCTCTTGAGACTAAAACATTACCCAATGCATTGGAGTGCTATATAATTTCATGTCCACCCATCACTTTTATTTCATTCTCATACTTAAGTGTGCCACATAAATCATAAAACATGGAATAATTTATCATCACATTTTATTTGAAGATAAAGGAGTGTGTAATAAATATATGTAATTACCCAATAAAATAATAATTAGTGCATGAAGGTGAACTTCCATGATAGGAAATGGGTATGAGAATTAACTACACAAATGTTTGGTATGGAAAAATCGCGGTGAAATTTTGATAGTATAAAATGGGTATATAAATGTTCATGGAAGGGATTAATGAGAGTGAAATGGGTATCTCATAATTTATAAATAAAATGGACAGTAATGGGGATATGTAAGAACACATCCCAAAATTATGAAATGGAGATAAAAGACATATGATAATGAAGATACTTGAATAAAAAAGAGAAGAATATGATCCCTTACTAAATTTCATCATGGTAATGGGTGTTCATAAAGGTTCATCGAAAGGATTAATGAGAGTGAATGTGGTATATAATCATATATAAATTACGTGGAAATTATTGGGGAAATATAATAACACATCCCAACATTATTAATTGAAAAAAAGGTATAAAATGAAGAATATGCTTGATTTTAAAAGCAGAGATATTGGTCCCTTACCTCGAAAGTGTGACTCTATATGATTAGGAGGATCTTATATAGATATTTGAGGAAATTTATAGGAATCTATATATGGTAGGGAAGATTAAATATATTCAGCAAGATTTTTGTGTGAAGATAAATGGTATTTTTGTGGGTTTATATAAGAAATTATTTGGAAATTATTTATTATTACTCAAACTTAGGTTTTGGAATCTATATAATAAAGTAATAAACAAAAAAACATCACATGGTTTTTCCAATTATTTCTACCAAAGAGGGTCATTTTCCATTATTTTATAATTCCAAGTGGAAAACTTATTAAAATAATACCCTTGCTGATGTGGAAATAATTTATCATCACATTTTATTTTAAGATCAAGGATTATGTAATAAGTATATGTAATTAACCAATAAAATAATAATTATTTAATGAAGGTGAACTCCCATGATAGGAAATGGGTATGATAATTAACTACACAATTGTTTGGTATGGAAAAATCATGGTGAAATTTCGACAATATAACAGGGGCGTATAAATGTTCATAGAAGGGATTAATGAGAGTGAAATGGGTATCTCATAATTTATAAATAAAATTTATAGTAATAGGGATATTTAAGAACACATCCCAAAATTATGAAATGGAGATAAAAGACATACGATAATGAAGATACTTGAATAAAAAGATAAGAATACGATCCCTTACAAAATTTTAGCATGGTAATGGGTGTTCATAAAGGTTCATCGAAGGTATTAATGAGAGTTAATGTGGTATATAATCATTTATAAATTACATGGAATTTATTGGGGATATATAATAACACATCACAACGTTATTAATTGAAAAAAAAGGTATAAAATGAAGAATATGCTTGAATTGAAAAGCAGAGAGAGTTCCCTTACCTCGAAAGTGTGATTCTGTATGCTTGGGAGGAGCTTATTGAGAGATTGGAGGAAATTTATAGGACTCTATATATGGTAGGGAAGATTAAATATATTATACAAGATTTTTTAGTGAAGATCAATGGGATTTTTGTGGGTTTATATAAGAAATGATTGGGCAATTCTTTATTATTCCTCAAACTTAGGGTTTGGAATCTATATAATAAAGTGATAAAATGTAAAGTACTTCACATGTTTTTTCCAATGATTTTTACCAAATATGGGTAGTTTCCATTATTTTATAATTCCAAGGGGAAAACTTATTAAAATAATACCCTTGTTGATGTGTAAGTGAGTTGTGTTTATAAGGAAATGATTTTAAAACCTAAAAATATATTATAGGTTTTAGAGGATCCATAAAGGATTCATAAAATAAATAAAATAAACTTAAAATTACATTATTTTAAATGGAAACATATATTTGATCCTATAAACCATTTATAGTATTTATTACATCATTTTTGGGTCATTATGATGTCATAACACACAAATTATATTAATATTGTATTAAATTTTTACCCAAAAATTTGACTATGTTGGAAAATTATGAAAAATTAACCATTTGATAATTAAATGTGATGAATCAAAAAATAATATTTATTTTTTCATAATAATTATCTAATGATAATAATTTTTACTTTTAAGATATAATTGACATTTATTGAGAAATTCTCAGTTTTTTATAATAACAGTTTTCGAACAATTATCAAAATTACATTGGACATCATAAAAACTATATTATCAATTACATTTATCGATCATAATTTAATAATAATTTTTTATTAAAATATAATTTATTTTAAAAATATATTAATTCCTCAAAAGGAATTCCTTCATTAAAATTGTATATTTCTTCAAAATACAATTTGTGTTTTATTGTATCAAAATATAAATTTTTTCTATCTAATCACTTAATCAATTATAAATTAAAAATAATAAATATTATCATAATTTAAATGAAAATAAAATATAAATATTCATACTATTATTATTACATTATTTCTAGTTTTTTTTAAATTATTTTCTCTTAATTAACCTATTTTCCGTTTACTATGGTAATTAATATTTACTACATATATTATTCATATTGGTCAAACTTTAGTTGAAATTATCACCTAATATTAATTGTGATAATTCAAAATATGGAATCAATTTTATAGAAATCAATTCATAGAGGTGGAATAATTTAATTTAATATAAAACTTGCAAGCACGATGGATCCAACTTTTCTGAAAAATCCATTTTTCAAGGAAAAGATGATTGCACTTTAACTATATAAATAGAAATATTCATTATCTGAATTTAAATTAATAAATATAAAAATTTAATCTAAAAATATAAATTAAATAATTTCTCATTATGGGTTATTTTAGTTAATTATAATGTAGAAACCTTATGCATTTTAAAAAAGTTTTCAGAAAAATGTGTTTTGGAGCCAAAAAAAATAAACTTATACTTAAATCTCGTATAAATATGATTTAAATGTAATTAATTGAACTAAATATAACTAAGTAATACATATTTTACCTTGAAATCATATTAAAATAATATTGGGAAATTGAAATTTCATAATTTATCAAATAAAACGACAACTTTACCTAAAAACGTTATTTTTTACTATTCACTAAAAAATCTATATTTTCCAAAAAATCACAAAAAAAATATATAAGTTAATTTTTATATTATGATATAAAAATGGAACTCATTTTATCAAATACATATAATTGTTCTATAATATAATTATAATATTTTTTCATAAAAATAAATAAAATTTTTTTTGAATAAAACATATTTTGAAGAAAAAATAGCATGACCAAAAATTGATTGATTATTTACTAAGAATTAATAAATATATTTAAGAAATATACCTATATATTTCATAAATTATTTAATCCTACTCATATCCATAATTTAAGTGAAAGGTTAAAACAGTCATATTTAAATAATCATTGTTTGTTTGGGTTCAGTGTTGTGTATCGCATAAGATATCAAATATAGTTTTATCTTTTAAAAACTCAGGGTGTTGTAATCCACCCCAACCATATTTACCCATTACGTTTTTTTTAGTTTTTCATATTCTATAAAATTATCATATCTTCACTTTTTTCTCAAATTATTCAAAATAACTATGATATATTTTTTTCTGATTTTTTTCATAGATTCTTATTTTTATTTTGAAATTGTAAACATATGGATTTTAATATTTCTTAATTTTTTGTGTGTATATTTAAATTTATATTGATTTTGATTGATTTTTTGTGTAATTATAATGTATTCTAATCAATATTAATATAATATTCATTGATTGAATAATTTTATGTTTTCATCTTTTTTATTCACTTTTTTTCTATTCTCTCTATATTATTATTTTTGTCACGACCCGTCCACGGGGCCCATGCCGTGACTACCCCAAGCCCACCTTCCATAGGCCAGGGGCTGGCAACTAGCACCAAGGCATAAATCCCAGTAAAAAGGGAAGGCATAGCCTTTGTAAAGTAAACAAGCACCACAGAGTAAGCAAGTGTAAAAGTAAACACTAAGTAAAAACAGAGTACAATTGAAAGTGCGGAAAAGTAAATGGGCCAGTATACAAACCCAAACTGAAAGTAAAGTACAAATCGAAAGGGAAAACAGCAACTGTAAAGTAAAAGCCGCGACACCAAGTTGTCCACTGGAAATCCCACCTGAAGGGTGGGTACAGATAGCTCCACTGCTCCTCGGGTCCCGCCGTCCGCTCCGAGTAAATCCCGCCCAGTGGTCCACCTCCAGGTACCGTCCTGCTCTGCACGCCTCAACCATGATCAACGATGTCCATCATCTGCAACCAACACAAGGTAGTGCGGGCATAGCCCATGCAGGGGTGAGTATAAGCTACTCAGTAGGGACCCCGAGACCCCCGAAGGTCTCCCAAAATCCACAAAGTATAAACCACAAAAGAAAGATACAATCACGAAGTAACAACCGACACTGCTTAGGTATATACCCAAACATATACCTAAGTCATGGTGTGACGGCACCACGCCATCTCGTTCCATCCGCAAGAAACAATCATGAACAAAGGAGGGGGGTTTCGGCCGTGTTTGTGCGGTCCGGACCCCTCTCGTTAAATGATAGCATTTATTTGATTATCCACGAAGTTCGACATGCTAGAATCAAGAACAGAATAATTAAATAAATAACAAAAAAACCCTACCTCGGTTTCAAGTGCGGAGCACGTCAACAAGCCGCGAAAGACAAGCGTCGCGGAGGTCGGGCGTCGCGGGAATCGAATGTCGATTCCGTTGACGTCGAGGTGCGTCCGAAGAGGTACGTCGTTGGAGAAGCTTCGTAAGCTGACGGAAAAGTCCGAGGAGGAAGCGGCGTCTCCTTTCGTTGACACGGGAAGAAGATCGAAAGAAGCGGCGTCGTCGATCTTCGGAAACACACCAGCTGCGAGGAAGAGAAGAGGCGGCACGTGACGGCGTTCTTCGTTGGAGCCTAAGTGTTCTTCGCGTTCTTCGTCGTGGTTTGAAGAAGAAGAAGAAAGCTCCCAAATCCTCTCAAGGTGGCAAGAGAGAACTAACCAAAATAAAATAAGTCTATGGATTATTTTATTTACACAACTAAACCACTTTGAATCTCAAAAGTTTGAAAAACAATAACTCATCTCAATTAAAACTCAAGTTGTCAAAATTAAATTGAGTGGAGTTATTGGGAGTTTAAAGGGGAGTTGAGGAGTTAGGCTTTGTGTGGGCCCCACCACACTTAATCCTCTCAAGGGAGGTAAAGTGGATGTGGGTCCCACCTCTAACTCCCTTTGGGAGGATATAACTAACATGGTTAAAAATAAAATGTGTTTCCACATTTTATTTAACTTCATTTTAATTCCCCCAAAACTAACTCTCAACCCGCATAAAACGCAACCTCGGAAAAGGTCTCCTTAAGCGAATATCGGTGCTGCGAGTTCATCGGTGCCCGTGGAATTCGATTCTGGTCACCGGTTCAAATGTTATAAATTCTCGCTCGTTCGTTCACTAAACATACCCGAGCCAAACTTTGAAAATTGATTCCGGGCACACCGGGCCTCGGAATCAGGTGCCGTCAGAAACCGTGTTCTTGTAAAATTCCAAAGAAAATTAAGAAAAAAATTTCCCTTGAATTTTACAGGTCTTTACATTACTCCCACCTCAGGGTTTTACGTCCCCGTAAAGATACATCAAAACTAGGGAAATAAATGAGGGTACTGAGCACGCATCTGAGCCTCCCGCTCCCAAGTGATCTCCTGGAGGTTCCCGTGCTGCCATCTGATGCGCACTAGGGGAATCGACCATCCACGTAGGACCTGCTCCTGTCGATCCTCGATCTCCACCAGGACCTCCGTAAAAGTCACCCCATCGTCAATGTCAAGCTCCCCATGGTCAATGATGTGCGTCGGGTCGTGCACGTATCTCCTCAGCTGAGATACGTGAAAAACGTCATGCACCCGGTGCAACTGAGGTGGTAGAGTCAGGCGATAAGCCACCTCACCTATCCTGCTGAGGACCTGGAATGGTCTGATGAAGCATGGAGACAACTTGCCGCCTTGGCCAAATCTCTGTATACCACTTCGAGGTGAGACCCGCAAGAAGATGTGGTCACCATCCTCAAACTCCAGTGGCCTCCGCCTCCTGTCAGCATAAGACTTCTTCCGGCTCTGAGCTGTCCTCATCCGCTCCTGGATGACCTAGACCTTCTCTGTCGTGGCCTGGACCATCTCTGGTCCCAAAAGTGCTGACTCCCCAGGGTCATTCCAGCACAAAGGAGATCTTCAAGGTCGGCCGTACAACGCCTCGTATGGTTCCATCCCGATGGTGGAGTGGTAGCTGTTGTTGTACGCAAACTCCACCAGGGGTAGGTGGTCCTCCCAGCTACGACCAAAGTCGAGGACACATGCGCGGAGCATGTCCTTGAGAGTCTGAATGGTCCTCTCCATCTGACCATCCGTCTGAGGATGAAAGGCTGTTCTCAGACGTAGCTGCGTCCCGAACGCCTCCTGCAATCCCTTCCATAGCCGGGAAGTAAAACGAGCATCTCGATCGGAGACGATAGATGATGGAACACCGTGAAGTCATACAATCTCCTGAACGTAAAGGCGTCCCAAGCTCTCCACTGAGCCCTGCTCTCGGATGGGTAAGAAGTGATCTGACTTGGTGAGTCGGTTGACAATCACCCAGATGGAGTCGTGACCTCTGGAAGTGCGTGGAAGTCCAGTCACGAAGTCCATAGATATCCCGTCCCACTTCCACTCCAGGACCTCCAAGGGTTGTACCAAGCCTGCTGGTACCTGGTGCTCAGCCTTCACCTACTGGAAGGTGAGGCATCGAGAAACGAACTCTGCTACAGCCTTCTTCATGCCTGGCCACCAGTGCTGTCGTCTGAGATCCCGGTACAACTTCGCCACTCCGGGATATACCGCCAAAGTAGAAGTGTGAAACTCTCTCAGAACCTCCTCCCGTAAAGTGACTGGTACCATGGTACTTCCTCTGAAAAGGATGTCGTGCTCTGCACCAAAGGAGAAACCATCAGGTTCCTGTCCTGAGGATATCTGTGCACACCGCGTCTCACAGTCAGCGTCCCCACGCTGTGCCTCTCTGACCCGCTGTAGAAGTGGAGGAGTGACTGTGAGTGACTGAAGGAAGGCTGCTCCATCTCTATCCACGAAGGATATCTGTAAAGAGGCTAGCTGCTTCGTCTCCTCCTCAAGTAGCTGAATGCCCGTCCTCCTGCTGAGGGCATCGGCTACTACGTTCCCCTTCCCAGGAGTATAGACTATCTCAAAGTCATAGTCCTGGAGGAACTCGAGCCATCACCGCTGTCTCAGGTTCAGGTCCTTCTGCGAGAAGATATACCTGAGACTCTGATGATCAGAAAAGACTGTAAAGCGCTCGCCCATCAGGTAGTGTCGCCATGTCTTCAGAGCGAAGACCACTGCTGATAACTCCAGGTCATGGGTAGCGTAGTTTTGCTCATGCGGCCTCAACTGATGTGATCCATAGGCGATCACTACCCGCTCCTGCATTAGGACACATCCGAGTCTGGTCCCTGATGCATCGCAGAAAACTACGTATCCAACTCCCTCCTCAGGAAACCTCAAGATAGGTGCGCTGGTTAATCTCTGTCTCAGCTCCTGGAAGCTCTGCTGACAACTGTCTAACCACACGAAGGGTTTCCCCTTCTTTGTCAAAGCTGAGAGTGGTGCCTCAACTCTATAGAAGTCTGGCATGAATCTCCGGTAGTATCCAGCTAGTCCCAAGAAACTCTGCACCTCCGTCACGCTCCTGGGTGGCTCCCAAGCTAACACTGCCTCGATCTTCGCAGGATCCACTGCAACTCCCGCCTCAGAGATGAAGTGTCCCAAGAAGTGAACCTCACGTATCCAGAACTAGCACTTAGAGAGCTTACCATAAAGCTGGTGCTCTCGGAGTGTGTCTAGTACAACCCGTAAGTGGTAGGCGTGCTCCTCCTCAGTCGTCGAGTAAATCAGAATGTCGTCGATGAAGACCACGACAAACCAATCAAGGCATGGCTGAAATATCTTGTTCATGAGGGCCATGAATACTGCTGGAGCATTGGTTACACCGAAGGGCATAACCAAGAACTCATAGTGGCCATACCTACATCTGAAGGTCGTCTTCTGCACGTCCTCGTCTCTAACTCTGAGCTGATGATAGCCTGACCTAAGGTCTATCTTCGATAACCACCGTGCTCCCTTGAGCTTATCAAAGAGGTCATCAATCCTCGGTAGTGGATACTTGTTCCTCACTGTCACATGGTTCAGGCGATGATAATCAACACACAATCGCAAGCTCCCGTCCGCCTTCTTGGCGAACAATATTGGGGAAGCCTAGGGTGAAACACTGGGTCGGATGAACCCCTTACCCTGTAAGTCCTCCAACTGTACCCGTAGCTCTCAAAGCTTGGCGGGGGCAATCCGATATGCTGGAGTCGATATTGGAGCTGTCCCGGGGTACATGTCAATATAAAAGTCTACCTCTCTGCGAGGAGGTAACCCTGGAACGTCGTCGGGAAAAACGTCAGCAAACTGATCCACCACTGCAGGAAAACCAGGACTCCGCACGTCAACTGCTCCTAGGATGAGGCTAGCCAACTGATGAGTGATGGGTTGTCCTCTCCTCCGTGGAAGTCCATCCTGTACTGCAAAGGCTCCCTTCTCGCTGGTAAAGGTGAACCAACTCCCGTCGGTGCGTACACATCGCACCTTGCACCTAAAACAGTCAATCTGTGCATGGACCGTAGATAACCAATCCATGCCCAAGATGACATCATAAGGCCTCGACGCTGCTAAAAGAAGATCCCAGCTGAAGCTCTCGCCTCCTAGAGTAATCTCACACTGCCGACACCAGTTTGTAATCGTCGAGTCTGCTCCTGTAGGAGTCTCTAGCCGTAAGGATCGAGCCAACGGCTCTGTCGGAATCTCCGAGCTCCAAACAAGGGCAGCGGCTATGAAGGAGTGACTCACTCCTGTGTCTATAAGAACTGCAGCAAGGGTGGAATAGACATAGATAGTACCTTGAATCATCTCGAACGCGCCGTGGTCGTAGGCCTCTGCTGCCTGGAGCTGTGCCTGTCTCTGCCCGCCAGCTCCCTGTGGTCGGGGTGGACCTCCTGGTGGTGGTGGTGGTAGAGCCTCAAAGCGTCGCCCACCACCTGCTGCTCGGCCAGCTCCCCTGCCTCGTCCGCCTCCTCCCTGCGGACCGCCACGGTCGACCCTCTGCCTCTGCCTCAGTGGTCCCTCAACCATCTGCTGCTCCTCGGCATGGTGGGTCGGGCAGTCACGAGCCATGTGGCCCTACCCACCGCACGAGTAGCATTGTCTGCCCCTCGAAAGACTGGCTCCACGCTGTGTGCCCCGCACTACTGAGCCAGTGTCTTGAGGTTGTCTGTCTGAGGGTCTGGTCTGCCTGGACCCAAGAGTCATCCGTCGACTGCCTGCTGCAGAAGACTTTGCTACGTGCTTCCCTACGGTGGGTCTCGGCGCTGGTGTAGACTCAGCAAGGAAGCTCTCGATCAAAAGGGCCCACTTCAGTACTCCCGTCTGAGTCGGTATGCTGAGGGAGATCAGCGATGCCCTGATCTCGTGTCTCAAACCCTACTCAAAGGTCCGGGCCCGGAATAATGGGTCACGTACTATGTCGGTCGAGTAGCGCGAGAGATCGGTAAATCTCACTGAGTACTGAGCGACCGTCATGATGCCCTGCCGCAGCTGAAGAAGCTCATGAATGCGCACCGCACGAAGGGTGGCTGGGACGAACTCCGAGCGGAAGAGGCTCTCAAAGTCTGTCCAAAGTAGAGATTCCTCATCGTGCACCGGGAGCATCAAGCTCCACCATCGGCCCACTGCTGCGTACAGTAGGCTCGCAGCGAGGATCACCATGAGGTCTGCTGGTGTCCTCACTAGCCTGAAAAATCATACGACTGCCTCCAGCAAGTCCTCGGCTTCCTGGGGGTCTGTCTCCCCACGAAACCTGGGCGGTCGCTGGCACTGAAACTCATGCAGTGCGCTGAGGTGACGTGCATCGTCAGCGGCTGGTGCTGGAAGTATCGGTGGCTCGGCGGGTAGAGCTACCGCCTGTGCCACTACTGAAAAAGGGCCCTGCACCAAGGCCTCATCGCTCGGTGGGCTGTCGTCACACTCGACTCTCGGAACCCTAGCTGGCTGCCGTCGTGGGGCCATCCTGAAAAGAAAATAGGTGCGCCACGGTCAGAACAGTATACCTGGTGAGCTGATACAAAGTAATCACAAAGAAAACTTGAAACACACACGCAATCAATGTTTTCGTGCATTAACTCGGAAATCAGAAGTCAGGGTCCGGGTGTACGGATACGTCGGCCACCGCACCAACACTGGACTCCCTGGACTGATAACCACACTCAATACACTAAACACTATTGCTTCACATAGAAAAGATCAGAGTTCGCGGTAGAACCGAACTCCTCTGATACCAATTTGTCACGACCCGTCCTCGGGGCCCGTGTCGTGACTACCCCAAGCCCGCCTTCCATAGGCCACGGGCTGGCGACTAGCACCAAGGCGTAAATCCCAGTAAAAATGGAAGGCATTGCCTTTGTAAAGTAAACAAGCACCACAGAGTAAGCAAGCGGAAAAGTACACACTAAGTAAAAATAGAGTACAACTGAAAGTGCGGAAAAGTAAATGGGCCAGTATACAAACCCAAACTGAAAGTAAAGTACAACTCAAAAGGGAAAACAGCAACTGTAAATTAAAAGCCGCTCCACCGAGCTGTCCACTGGAAATCCCACCTGAAGGGTGGGTATAGATAGCTCCACTGCTCCTCGGGTCCCGCCGTCCGCTCTGAGTACGTCCCGCCCAGTGGTCCACCTCCAGGTACCGTCCTGCTCTGCACGCCTCAAACACGATCAACGTTGTCCGTCGTCTGCAACCAACACAACGTAGTGCGGGCATAGCCCATGCAGGGGTGAGTATAAGCTACTCAGTAGGGACCCCGAGACCCCCGAAGGTCTCCCAAAATTCACAAAGGATAAACCACAAAAGAAAGATACAATCAGGAAGTAACAACCGACACTGCTTAGGTATATGCCCATACATATACCAAAGTCATGAATTCCAATATTCTCCAACCTCCGAGCCCAAGTACAACTCAGTCCACACAGGAAAGTATACGTATTACACACAGGAAAGAAAAACTTAATCCACACAGGATAGTACAACACAATCCACACAGGAAAGAAAACAGGATTCAGCTCACACAGGTATACTTCTTCGAGGACGATAGAGATGATCACTGATCCATCTAAGTCGTCGGACCCACAAAGGATCGATAGGTACTAACCCCCGCAAAGACCCACACAGGATCGGACCCACACAGGATCTGTAGGCGCTGGTTCACACAGGACCGCTGAGCGCTGACCCACACAGGATCGGACCCACACAGGATCAGTAGCACTGATCCACACAGGATCGCTGAGTGTTGTAGTCATCGTCGTCGAATCCACTGAGGATCTCTGCACAGTCGTCGTCGCAGTCACAGTAGCAGTCGCAGCCAGCTCTAGGGTTCCCGCACACAGCAAGCTCGTTCGGGAGGGTCCGCTCCACGATCCGAGAGGCTGATACATCAACTGTCACAAAGTCTAGAGTTGATGTATCCAAAAGTTATGTATCGTCAATAGGAACTCAACGCAACAGACGGCGCGTCAATCGGACGCCCGGTCTGAGAGTTATTGGCTTTTTCGTCCTAGGGGCCCGGTTGGTTTTTAAGGCAAAACCAACCTGACCGTACTCCACCTGCATCCAAACCTCGGGCGGAGTATGCCAAAAGATCCGTCTCACTAAGAGGAACTCAACAAAGTCGACGACACGTCAATCGGACGTCCGAAGCTCAAGATATGAGTGTTTCCGCTCCGAGGGCCCGGTTGGTTTCGTGTACGAACCAACCCGGCCGAATCCAAAGTATTCCGAAACCTTGAGTGCGATATACCGAAACGACCGTCTTAATCCAAGGATCGCATTGCCTCTGACGGTGCGTCGTTCGGAGGTCTGAAACCCGAGTTATGGGCATTTGAACCCAAACAGTTCGGTATCGGGGGTTTCGGGCCCGGGTCGACCCGGCCCGAGACCCCCCGGTTGGCGCGAACAAGGTCGACCCACCCCGGACAGGGTCGACCCAGCCCGGAATGGCCCGGCTGGGCTCGGCCCGGCCTGGCAGACCGGCCAGGCGCGCCGGTCCGGCTCAAGGCAGCGCGCTGGGCGCGCTGCCAGCTCGGCCTTCGGCCGAGCTGATTGAGAACGGGGGGGCCTACCCCCCTTTTGTGAAACCACGGCCCCCCTCATTATGGGGGTCCGTTTTTATTCTGGCCGGGGGAATTAAATTCCCCCGGGTTTCTCCACTCCGGCCGGCCCGACTTGGCCGGCCGGCTCCCTCTCAACGGGACCGGCAATGGCCGGTCCCCTTCCAGCTTCCGACACCGGCGGCCCGGCTGGCCGCCGGTCACCTTGTTCCGCCGCGGCCCGGAACCGGTCGCGGCCTATACCGTCCGGCGTGGTGCGACGGCACCGCTCCCCTCCACCGCGGCCCCGCTCCAGCCGCGGCGCCTTCGACTTCCTTCGACGCGACGCGACGGCGTCGCGTTCTTGGATTTCTTTCCATGGCGCGACACGACGGTGCCGCGCAATACTTGCCGTAGGATACCCGTGTGGTGCGACGGCACCACGCCATCTCGTTCCATCCGCAAGAAACAATCATGAACAAAGGAGGGGGGTTTCGGGCGTGTTTGTGAGGTCCGGCCCCCTCTCGTTAAATGATAGCATTTATTCGATTATCCACGAAGTTCGACATGCTAGAATCTAGAACGAAATAATTAAATAAATAACAAAAAAACCCTACCTCGGTTTCAAGTGCTGAGCACGTCAACAAGCTGCAGAAGACAAGCATCGCGGAGGTCGGGCGTCGCGGGAATTGAACGTCGATTCCGTTGACGTCGAGGTGCGTCCGAAGAGGTACGTCACTGGAGAAGCTTCGTATGCTGACGGAGAAAGTCCGAGGAGGAAGCGGCGTCTCCTTTCGTTGACATGGGAAGAAGATCAAAAGAAGTGGCGTCGTTGATCTTCGAAAACACACCGGCTGCGAGGAAGAGAAGAGGCGGCACGTGACGGCGTTCTTTGTCGGAGCCTAAGTGTTCTTCGCGTTCTTCGTCGTGGTTTGAAGAAGAAGAAGAAAGCTCCCAAATCCTCTCAAGGTGGCAAGAGAGAACTAACCAAAACAAAATAAGTCTATGGCTTATTTTATTTACACAACTAAACCACTTTGAATTTCAAAAGTTTGAAAAACAATAACTCATCTCAATTAAAACTCAAGTTGTCAAAATTAAATTGAGTGGAGTTATTGGGAGTTTAAAGGGGAGTTTAGGAGTTAGGATTTGTGTGGGCCTCACCACACTTAATCCTCTCAAGGGAGGTTAAGTGGATGTGGGTCCCACCTATAACTCCCTTTGGGAGGATATAACTAACATGGTTAAAAATAAAATGTGTTTCCACATTTTATTTAACTTCATTTTAATTCCCCCAAAACTAACTCTCAACCCGCATAAAACGCAACCTCGGAAAAGGTCTCCTTAAGCGAATATCGGCGTTGCGAGTTCATCGGTGCCCTCGGAATTCGATTCTGGGCAGCGGTTCAAAAGTTAGAAATTCTCGCTCGTTCGTTCACTGAACGTACCTGAGCCAAACTTCGGAAATTGATTCCGGGCACACCGGGCCTCAGAATCAGGTGCCGTCAGAAACCGCGTTCTTGTAAAATTCCAAAGAAAATTAAGAAAAAATTTCCCTTGAATTTTACGGGTCTTTACAATTTTAAATGGTGGAAGTAAGCATGTTGGATTAACCATTTAGTTTGAATACTAATCAAAATTGTTAATTTTGTTTCATTTAAGTGTGGTTGTTCACCTCTCAAATGTGTACCCTCGTTACTTAAAAATACAAGTGATGATATCTACCATTATGAAAGAAACTTTATTCTTTGTATTGATAAAAAATGGATTTAAATTTAGACATAAAATTTAAAATATGTGTGATTAAGATATGATCTTTAATTTAATTTCAATTAAGGATCTAAATTTTCAAATGAATTTAAATGTTATTTTTTAAAAAAATTATCTCGTTAATGTTGATATTAATACTTTCCTACTTATTTCAATGATTTTATTCTAATATTTTCCATTTTTTCACTTATTATGTTTTTTTTAAATATTAGTATTACTAGTTTTCTTAAAGGTTTAAAAATAAAAAATATTTTAGGAAAATGTGGTAATTTCTTTAAATATAATTTCAATTTTTGTGTAATGTATCCCTAATCTATTTTTTTATCTTTGATATTTAAATCTATAATTTTTTTTTGTTTTAACACTATGTGAAAACCATTTTCTGACCAAGGAATTATATCCAAAAAAAGAATAAATTTCAATGGTCTAATTTTTGATGTCTCATATGGAAATATTTGGGTGACACTTACAAAGTTCAGAAGTCTGAAAGTTATGTATACCAGATAATCCAACGATAACAGACAAAAGGGAGAATCAGAAGTTACCCCTTGATCACTTCAGATAGAGGCAATGTGGAAAACACAAAGAACTAATGAGATAGTAACTTTTGGGAACTTATGAGTAAAATTATCCTATGTTCGATTAAACTCAATATATTTTTAGATGTGAAAACTTTGTAACAAAATATGGAGTTGGATTAGTGAATGTATTTGACTGAAATAATGGATTTCTATAGAAATCATATCTAGTGGCCTTATCCCAAAAAGATATAAAGGTAGTTGTGAAAGATTTCATAGGATATACTTTACAATTTTGGTAGGTTATATCACTTATATTATGTGTGGTATATAATATTGTACTCATCTTCTGAATCTATTAATAGAAAGTAAAGTGACATTCCCAATGTGTAGTATGACTCATGTCTGAAACATATTAATTGTGTTCTTATCTTTTCATCATTTCTTTCTATCATTTTCTTCCAAACATCATGTATGTTTGTGCTCAAGAGTTCATGCATTGTGTTAGGTTGATTTGGATGTGATATCTTCTATGTTTTGGACACCATATCCTGAGATCATTTTCTAGTAATTTTTTTCTTCCTTTGTAAATTTATGTGGATATCCTCTAGTGGATTTTTAAAAGATAATTTTGAGCCCAAAAAATAGTAAAAGAGCTTCTATTAGAGAGTTTTCGATGGTTAAACCCTAGTCGATATGATTCAAATCTTGGTTAAATAATTTCATTTTTTACTTTTCCTTACAAGAGTATTTTTTGTATGCAATTCCTAATCCTTATTATAGGTTTCAAAATTTATCATGAGTTCATTAATTTTTAGAGAAATGGGGTTGGATGAGTGTAAGGTTTGGATAGAAGAGTTTGAATAAATTAATTTTTGGTTTTACAGAATAAACATGGAGGATTTTATACTATAAATAGACCTTGATCTTATAGATTCTGGGAATAGTGTAAATGCTTTTGGTGGGCATTAAATTAAAAATTTATTTTATTTTAGATTTGCCTGAAACCTCAATTGAGGATCTTTTTTTAAATTTATAGTAAAATTATTTATATCTAAAGAAATAATTACCTCATATTAGGATCCTTTCTTTGATAAAATTTTTAATCTTCTAAAAACCCTTTTAGATTAGCTTTATTTCACTAAAAGGATTAGAGTGTAGAATCTCTCTAGTAGTGATCCACATGTGATCTTTTTATCTCCAAGCGATGTCAATTTATTTATGGTTTCTATCATAGTGAATAAATTGTCATGCGTTGTTTTTCTTGATTTCTCCAAGATCCTTCGGGTTTGAAGGAGTTATTCTCATTATTGATAGGAATAATTGAGGAATTCTAGAGAGATAGAGAGAGAAATATAGATAATTTTTTTGTGCACAATGATTCTTTATTCGCAATTTTTTATTAAACCTACACAATAGACATAACCATCTATTTATAGAGATAGGTTTTAGGTTAAAATATTATTTAATTGTGTACCAAATCTTAAAATTATATTTTAATATTTATTAAACTCCATTCCACATAATAATATAACTATTATTATTTTATGGAACATGATAACTTTGAAAATAAAAAATATTATTTTACCAGCATGTAAATTAATATTTATCATCAGATGTGTTCATGGTCTTTTTAAATTCCTCAACCTTTATTGAATACCAAAATAAATATTTTATTAAATATTTTATTCATCAATAAATATTTGTGATCGATAAAACTTAAATAAAATTATTCCTTAAACATGAGAATAATATTTATTATAATAATTAAATTAAAATTGAATTTAATCGAGATCAATAGAAACACTTACTGTGTGACCCTATAGGATTATTTCTCTTTTGCATTAGGCATGCCTTCATAAATTTTGATATTAACATCTATAAAGGGTTCAATATTCTCAAGAGAAAAAAACTTAATGTCACATGGTCTACAACTATATATAAATGTTCACTGTCTAATATAATCCCTTTTTCATAATATCTCATCAAGTAGGTTTCACATTTATGTCATCAACCTAAGTTTCGATGTGTCTTTATTTAAATATCCAATATAAACACATCATTGAAGCATGTACATGGAATTTAATGTGATGGTTATATTATAATCAATGTTCTGAGATATAATATTCTATAAGGATGGAAGGGACAAATCCTTCCTCAACTTATCCATTATTAACATGTTATTCACAACAGACTAAACATACCCTACTTCTCACCAACATATGGCATGAAATTTTTGTTAAGTAAATCTAAGTGTGTGATTAATGACATGAATAAATGATAATATTAAAGTATAAGGACTATTACACATGCTCATAGATAGGAATAACCCATGACACTAAAACATGCGGAATTCCTACTAGTGGGTCTGTTCTAATAATCTCCCATCTTGGATATTACTACGTGAGAAATTCAAAAGAAGAATCCTCATGTGCTTATGAGTACCATCACATGATAGTAATATTATATATGTCCCATCATAGAATGTTATCCAACCATAGAACTATTTTTAATAATATCATCATATAATTTCAATATTCTCATCATAGTGGGGAATTGATATGATATTATCAATGCGACAGATACCCTAGGACATTATTACATTAAATACATTAATAATAATGAAAAATATGAACCAAGATGTTTATTAATATTAAAATCATTGAATATAAATTTAAACAAAGTACAAATAGTTGGTCTTAGGATAGAAACTCCAACAGATCTTCCATTAATGGGTACCAAGATGGAAGCAATGAATAAGGGAAAATGAGAGAGGATGGATAAGAAAACAATATTGTTGATGTAGATTTTTAATATACAAACTAGGTTAAATACCCTAAGAGGTTGGGTGAATCAATGTATGATAGTTTAAAACAATTTCCCTATAAGATCTTGTTTCATCATTAAATGAAACACTATTCTCTCTTTTCCCATAACAATGTATAAATGGAAATGAAAGGATGCACAAGACATAGTAATGTTACTTGGTTCTCCCACACTGGGATACACCCAAAGATCATATAAAATAAATGTTCCTCTATAACAAATCCACTAAAATTTGTTGTTATAAAAAAATTTGGAGTGGGCTCCTTGTCCCACCTGGTTTACAACCAATCACAATTTGAAATTTCACTGCTCTCTTAACTAAAGTGTTCACTCTAATCCTTAATAAGAATATTATTTTTATCACTTGAATCAAAAGGTGTTACACCTAATTTAGTTCATCATTAAGTTCCACTTTCTTCCACTTGATGAATATAAATTTACCAAATATTTAATGGGTAATTCATTATGGTTTTCAAATTTCACTACCTTCGCAAAACTACCCAATTCATAACAATAATTCCTTGCTTTTGTGATGCTCAAAAATTTCAAAAATCTCACTACTATTGTCAAGCTCATATAGCCTTCATAAAGTTGAGAAGCCTGAATTTGTTTTTATATATATAAAGGAATTGATCTTGAATGAAGAACTTCATCATAATGATATCCATACATATTTTGGAACCACCTATAATGCATAAATAAGGGGGCTAGTCATAGTATGAAAGAGTCACAATATTGGTAAAGAAAGAAGAATCCAAAATAAGATCAAATCGATGGAAGGTGGTATAATATTTTGGAATTTCAGGATGAAATTCACTTAGAGAAAGACTATAATGAGTAAAGAGTGAATTCTAGATGTTATTCTTCTAAAAGTATATTTCTGAATAATGTATTTGAAGATAAGAGTGGTATACTACTGAATGCCTCTATCTCACTTACGTATTTGATTATAGAATCTGGAGCTTCATTTGACAGAACATATGAGAGTGGGAGTATTAAGAACAATACTTATTGAATATACAAAATAGTTCATCATATGGATGATCAAACTCATTAGATTTTGGGAAAGGGTGATGATTCTGTTCGAACAAGAAATGGAAGTTTGCTAGAGTTTAAAGTCCTGCAACACATATCAGGATTAAGAAAGAACTTAATTTCCATTAGATAGTTAGATGATGTAGGTTTCTATAAAGAAATCATGGATAGAGAATAGAAAATATCATGTGGTTTCATAGTCGTTTCTAAAGGAGTGAAGTATGGAATATTATACCCCATTTGTATTTCATAAGGTATGATTCACGTCAAAGAAGTAACTTCCTAAAAGTTGTGACATGACCATCTAGGTCCCATGAGTGAGAAGGGGATGAATGTAATTACCCGACCTCATCCACTGGTTTTAAGAGAGACAATAATTCACTGACCATAGGTGACATTCCCCAAACACCAAAGGTTGGAAAAAATTATATGGGTTTGAAAATAAAGATGGGATATATTTTACCTATTTTACACATAGTCAAAAACACTAACATATAACCACAAAATATACAAACCCCAATAAAACTATAAAAAAATATGCATTAGTAAAACAAGAAACTCAAAGTATAAAATGAAAAAATAATCAGATTAACAATAGAAACAATAAACCATAATAACTAACACTCCAAAATAAAGAAATACTCAAACACAAATACGGCATCGCTACAGACTCTGAGAACATGACCAACTCTCATTATCCATCTCCAATATCCATGATAGCTACATAAAGAATCACTACTAGAAAAGTATGAATTATTCCCCTTTCCTCTATCATGGAAAACAACATATACATATACACCAAATATCATATATAGGGGGTGAGTAATCATACCCAATAGAAAAAAATATAATAATTCCCACATATGCTACTAAAAGAAGAATCAATTTATCTCACAATTTTATCAATAAAAAAGTATTCATATCAAAGTAGTTTATAAAAAATATAGATTTATTTAATAGAAACTACAAATATTTTAATACCACTTGGAATCCACAATTAATGTTCTCTTACACACACATCCATACATGCAAAATGACAATCCATATGCTCATGGGTAGTGATCCATCCTTCACCAAGTCATCACTTGGTGATATATCCTCTGGTGCCATTATTCTAGCACTGAGTGCCATGTGTGTACCCACAAGTCCTTGTATAATGAAAATATGAAAAAAAAAATCACATCTATAATTTTTCAAGTTCTCACACCCAAAACACATTTTTTAAGGAATTAGTAAATCATTTTATCAAACATGTTGTGGACATCACCCATAACCCAAGATTTTAAAATCAACCAGTAAAAGTAATTTTCAGCAAAGATTCGGCATGAATTTTTTATTTCAAAGTAGAATGAATTTATTTAGGAATTTGAAAGCCTCAAATAATAAAAAATTGGAAATGGATAATCCACCTACCTCAAATAAATTCAACATAAGGAAAAATTAAATGATCTCATAGATCTGGAATCTTTCCCTCATTCCTCTAACGAATATCAAAATGGTTTGATCAAAAATAGTTTAGCCCCATACATCAAATCATAAAAATTTTACTCAGGGGTTCTATTAAAGAGGGAAAAATATATATATATTGTAAGGAGAGAACATATTCCTTACCTTTTGTTTCCAATATCCAATTCTCAAAGAATCATCAAGAATGGAGTCTGGAATTTGGTGATTGTCAAAAATATCCTAAATACGACCTTGATTTTGAGGGGAAATAGTAGGAGACTAATATAATCAAAGGGAAATGTAATTAAGGGGATGGAAAAAATTGGCTAAATTCATGGCATGAAAGATTATTTCATGAAATGAACATTTATAATAGTCACTTACGCTAAAATTCGTATCATCTCACTTAAATTCCCTAAAACCTCTTCACAACACGAATAGAATTCATAAAAATTACCCAAAAATTATTCACATCATGAATAACCATTCATGTCATGAATCAATTCTGGTATCCAGATTCCAAATTTTCTCTCCTTCCTACTCTAAACATAGCTATCGATCCAACCCAATAATCCAAAACTCAAAAAGAATAATGTAAAATAGGGACACACCTAAAACCGGGGGTACTAAATTCTCCCCACCATTATGATTTTTGTCTTTGGAAAGCTGGATATTGATATTTTATTTAAATGGTTTTAGTAATTTCTCAAGTATGAATTACTCTCATTCCCAAATATATTCTTAAATTTTACCATTCCTTTATAACACTTATACCAAGGAAATAGTTCTCTCACATAAGGTCTTTTCTTGTATATTAAAATTTTGAATTATTTCATGGATAAACATTGCATCTGGATCAAGAGTCACATGATCCCATATAAATACATGAATATAATCTATATAGTACATATTCAGGTGTGAGACATGGAAAACATTAATCTTGGTGGTAAATTTAATCGATATAAAGAATTATTAATGTGTTATAAAATATCAAAGGGTCCCACATATTTAGGAACTAGTTTTCCTTACTTTCTGAAATGATTATGAACAAATTGTGGTGACACGTTGAGAAATACATGGTCACCTACGTTGAAAGATAATAGGATATGATAAATATTTTCATATAATTTCTAAATTATTTGGATCATATCCATCCACTCCTTAATTGGGCTATTGACTAAGGATTACATCATAGTAAATGAAATCATAGCCCAAAATTATAAAAACCCTGTCTGAATTGACCAATGAAATGGGGGATCAATCAATGGTATTATTTTATAAATTATTCTTTTAAAATCAAACTCTTAGAATTTTTAAAGTCCTAAACTACTGAATATATTTTCACAGCCTCACATCATGTGAAATAGTAATAAGATAAATCAAAACACGTAGGATTTATAAGGTTGGACATGATATCCTTCTCCTTTTCATTATTGTTTAATCACTTCAATCATAGATTATATATTATATTCAAAAGTGTTTAATCCATGGACCATCACAGTCCAATCAACATAGATTCTCACTATGTTCTAGATCTTGATCCATGTAGTAGATATTTATAGCGTTTTACTACCCCACTACACATGTATGATCCAAAATAAGAAATATCTCTATTGAAACCTAGTTTATTGTGTACCACTTTCAAAAATTATCCTTCTCCATGAAAAAAATAGATTGACTAGTACATTTGTGTAAACCTTTAAGTCTATATGAATAGGTCTTCTTCATAATATGGTTATCTGACTTAATAAATTTTCTATATATTCTCATGGAATGGTTCTCCTCAACACTTAAAATACTAATTCATGAAAATATCCTTCCTCTATAATAGCTCCAAGCTTCAAAATACTTCTCTCTTTGATGTAGTTTTTTATTAGGATATTAGTTATTCGTAATTATATCACTTATTACTTGTGATTTATTATAATATTTTCAACATTTATTTCTATTTTTCTACACATATATATTCATAACATAATATCATGAATAATAGTTTCCAAAATGGAATTTTGGAAACTCCCTTGATCATCAATATTAACAAAGATCACATCTCATTAAAATTGGTCAATGGATTTATGAATTATATTTCATTTAAAATAATTTGAATTCCCAATCAGGTATACCTTTTAAATATCTAAAAGAATTAGGTGTTTTATTATTTTTATTCTTCCATGAAATCAAATGCATTAAACTCCTTCAAAATCTCTATATATGTATGCATAAACTCATGAATTGTGATATCGCATCTACATCAAGTAGAATGGTACTTAGAAGCACCAAATTATCATTCAGATGGTTTTTATTTGATCTTGTATTGAATCACAATCTACTTGTATTGATCATGTTGTTTGATTCCATTAAGGTAGTTTTAGTAGTATATTCTTATTTATTCTCCTTTTCAAAATTCATAATTATAAAATTATTTATTTTCCAAATTTTTGTGATGTTATTGGTATTATGAATTGATAAATTCAAACGGAGGAAAAAATCATATTCCCTATCAAATTAATATTCCCTTGCCTCTTAAAGTCTTACAAAATTGATTATAAATTCATACACTCAAATTCATATAGTGTAATTCCATAAAAAGGCACCTCTTTAAGTCTTATAATACCTATGTAAAATTTATATGTGATGAAATCAAAACCCTCTTTTCTAATAAAATTGATACACACACCACTAAATTCATACAACAGATACAAACTCAAAGTCATACAAATAGGATTTTAATGTCATATGTGCACTAGGAAATTCATATGTTCTCCAAATATATCCATCTTATTTCATCAGCTCAAAGTCATATGAGATTGCTTCTCAAAGTCATAAAGGCTTTCAGATCTAGTTATTCAATTACATACATCACTTATCCTAAACCAAAACCTCCTCAAATAATCTCCAAATATTCTCAACCACTCAAAAATAATCTCAGATAATATCAAAATATTCATAAAGTAAGTCTTCAATTCTTAATTACATCAACTCCAACGATCAAACCTCTTTGAATGATTTATCAAATTTCCATGCTATCCTTTTATATCACTTTAATCATCCCTTAAAAACATGTTATATATGTTGTCACTTCAACCATAAATAAATGAAACTCACTTGAAGCACAACACAAACAATCATCACATGTTAATGATACTTTTTCATGAATCTATTCAAGTAAGAATTCTACGTTCCAACCTTAATCCTTTTACCATTTAATAGTAAATTGCTATCTTCAATTATAAAAAACTCATTCAACACATATTAGAATCACCTTAAACCATTAAGGATTATCACCTTATTAATAAAAAAATAAAATTCAATCTAGTGAGCACTTCAATCTTCCCATTTATATTTTTTTAGATACCACCACACATCCTTTTATGTTAGTATGTGTGCTTTTGTTTCTCACCCTATTGATATTAAATACAAAGAAAAATACATACGGGTATTCTACTATCTTCTATATTATTTTGGATCCATTTTATTCCCCTTTTTTACATATAAAAAACTATTTGTTTCACTTAAGAGAAGGATGATACCAAATGATTTTCATAGAATATAGCCTTTAGTCAGGAAACTCTATGTCTATATGGGATACCCCTTTGTAGAAAAATAATTGTGTATAACCAAGGCTATCGATGTTTTCCATAAAAAATTATACATGTGATACATTCTCAAAAACTCATTATAGGGGATGTTTCAAATAGATTTATTAAAAAGTATGTAACCTGCACTCAACTCAGTAAACCCATCAAAAAGATCAAATGAAAGACATGAAAATCCCCTTTTTCTCATATTTTCATCAACCAACCCCCCCCCCAAATATATTTGATATAAATAGAACTAAGAGTTTTAAGTGTTATTGGAAACCTCTTTCACTATATTTTTATAGTTTTCCATAATTTTCAGGATTAATTGCATGAAAAATACATTTCATTTTTTTCTCCCCCTCAATGGATACACTCAACTCTTCCTGTTCATGGTAGTTAGGGTACTCCATTAAGAAAAACTTGTTTTTTTTATAATGTGTGAAACAATAAATTTCCTTCTTCAATTACCAACATGTTAGGAAAAATAAATGAATTTTTTAAAGAATAAGGAGGGATCTCTTAGTTTCTTAGTAATTACAGAATGTTTGAGGGTTTTCACTCAACACATGCCTTTATTTTGTGTCAAAATAATCACATATTTTCTTCTCAAAAACCTTACGAGGTTAGTTACATATCTTCTTTCCATAATTTTCCCTCATATATGATGTATTATTATTCACCTTAGAGATAAATTAAACTCCATTTACTTGTCAATGAATTACATTTCTTATAAAATATTCTTCGTATGGTCGAATTGTTATGAAATATTTCATTATATCCCCAACCTGATCACACATATCACGCAAAGTTCCTTTTATTTTCAATTCACCACTTATAGATAACTTCTCATGTGTCTCAGTCTTATGATCCAAGATCACCTTATTTCATTAGAACTAGACCTGATTTTAAAATTCTTAATTTTTTTATATAAGTCTAATTTGTATAGATAAACTGTCAAGTACCTTTTCTTATCATACTTATTCTAGTTAAATGTTTCACATTGTTTCCTAATAGATTCAACTTATTTTCTTACCTTCTAATCTTATTTATATTTAAAATCATAAGGAAGATGTCTATGTAAGTTTCCCATGCACATCTCAGCTTTGTGATCCTCCTTTCTACATATTCGAAAGATACTGATCTATTTTGTATGGATAGATTTAAAGAAAACATAATCAACATTGTTTTCTCCTATAAATCAGTCCTCATTTTCTCACTATAAATCCCAATTAGTTCATGAATCTCCCTATTAATGACAAATTATTCTATCAATAGTATGATTATTTTCCATACCCTTGACAATAGCAGTAAAAACATTTGTATTGTGACCTTCCAATTGGACACGAAATATATCCTAAAAATCATTAGGGAAATCTTTCTTTGGTTTAAGCCTTATTTTTCTTAGGGACCAGTAGTATCCTTGAGATATTCCTCTATCATTTTGATTTAGAATAGGTAATATCATTTATATTCTTTTTTAAACTAATTTCAACCATAATTTTTTACAAATACTATTAGAAATAATAGATTTATTTTGAGATAGATTAAGTGTAGGTTTCACTTCCCTATTAGATCTATTCATCTCAAAAACTTGAGAAAATTATCCTTTAACCTCATAATCCTTTGATAAATATTATATGATCTTATTCAACTCATCCTGATCTCTATGAAAAATGGATTTTGTCTCTGCCATTTCTTCTTTTTTTCCCATCATTTGTTTAAGATCTCCTATAATATTCTCTTTCTCATCCACATTTAAATTATTTTTTGTGATATCATTAATATAGATAGATTATTTCTTGATCAATACTTATTTATCCTAAACCCCTTTATTTTTATCTTTTAACATTTTTTTTTATTGAATTGTGTAATATTCTCTAGATAAGATTCCAACTCACCTTTCAACTTCTATTCTAGCTCTTTCATTTATTTCTCATCATCACTACTGGAGGTGTTAAAACATTTCTCAAAATGATAAATAAATATTGACTTCATTATCTAATTGGATTCTTGATGATGATGAGACTTCCTTATCACTTTTTCTCATCAATTTCCCCTTCTTTATCTTTAAATTCTTGTTCTTACACTAATTTTGTTTTAGGGGCTCATTATCTTCCTTATCTGACTTGGTATCATAATACTTATTCTTGGGAAAATCATATGAAAAGTGTACAATGTAATTATAATTTTTGAAACTTGGTGGTATATTTCACTTCCCTTTCCACTCTCATTTTCTAAATTTCCTTAAAAAATGAGCAACAATCTTGTTGAAGTATTCCTCAACTTTAGAAACACTAGATTCTACAACTTCCATTTCATTCACTTTTCATTTTCTCATAGACTTAAATTTTATCCCATATTTTACCTTCTTTTTAAAATTTGGACCCTTTATTATCTCAAAATAAATGATTATATTATGTAACTCATCCACTATAAAGTCTTATCTATCTCACAGGGATGATAGTTTTGGAACAAACCAATCTATAAAGGTTCTCATCAATTTTTTAACAATGGTAAAATCATCTAAATTCTCACCAAACCCCTAGATGTTTCTTGCATTATCATTAACTCTTGTAGATTAATCCTAAATTATATAATCATAAACCAACTTTTTATATTCAAATATTCTCCTAAAAACTTATAAATTGGATTCCTTTACTTTGATATTTCCTTCATAACTTATTTTAATTTTTTCTCAAATCAATTTGGAAGTTTGAAGACTCATAACCTTTGTTTACACCTTTTTTGGTAGAGAAATTAAGATATAATTTTTTTCCTTTACATCCACTTAAAAATATATAGTGTCATATAAATACATATGTTCTACCTCAGAAATGGGTGGAAAACCCACATTTGCATCATCTCTTACCTTTAGGTCAAGTGAGATAACTCAGGGATCCATCCTATTGCTACAATTGTGATAATTCCTACCATTAAAAGTAAAGATACCTCATTTTTTTTATAGAATTTGTATTCTCCATACTCAATAACTTCTTGTATATTTGTGATGTAACATGCATTTTCCTTGATACCATTTTAAATCCTTATTCCAGATTGACCATTGAGGGAGGTGGAGAACCAGTGGTCTTCTTTTGTGAATTATTCTTTTGAAATCAACCTATTGGACTTTTTAAGGTCTCGATTCATTCAGTATATTATCACAAACTCACCTCATGTGTGGTAGTCAGAAAATAAATTACAATTCATAGGATTTACAAGGTTCAATGTAAAATCAAACTCATTTTTATGATTGGTTAGTTTCTCCAATAATGGATTCTCTATTATATGAACAAGTGGTTACACAATGGACCATCACAGTAAAATCAATAAAGAGTCTCACAGTGTTCCATCTCCTAGATCACATAAGAGAAATTTTCAACTTCACACTACCCTACTACACATGTATTATCCAAAATAATAAATATCTCTATCAATAACTAGTTTCTTTTATGACACTTTGAAAAATGATCTTTCTCCATGAATAAGATAGATCAATTGGTCCACTCCTGAAAACCTTAAAGTATGTACAACTTGGTATTATTTAAAACATAGTTTTCTATATTTCTCATAATTTCATATCTGAAAATTATTTGGTTCTCTATATCACTTCTAATACTCAGGCACAAAATATCTCCTTCCTCTTCAATGGCTCCCAGATTCAAACTCTTTCTTTTCTATTCGATGAAGTGATATACTAGGATATATGTTCTTCCGAATTCTATAACTCAGTACTTGTATGTTTTTAAAATATTCATACCTTTTACTTTTGGTTTTATTCACGTATATAATCATAAAATAATATCATAAATAATATTATCCAAAATAGAATTTTGGAAAATCCTTTGATCTTCAATAGCAAAAAAAATCTCATCTCATTTAAATCGATCAAAGGATTTTTTTTATTTATCTTTCATTCAAACTAATTTAAATTGTTAGTCAATAATTCATTTTAAATATATAAAATAATAAGGTTTTCCTTCCTATTATTCTTCCAAGAAATATTATGTATTAAATTCCTTTGAAATCTCTATCCATGTGTGGATGAACTCATGCACTATGACACGACATCGACAACGTAAAATTTGGTACTCAAAAAACTTTATTCTCCTTCAACTGGTTCTTCTATGATCTTGGATTCAATCAAGATATACTTGGACTGATCATGATGTCTAATTCCTTTAATATTGTTTAAATACCATCATTAAATGTATTCTCCTTTTATTCAAAATTCTGAAATTATGTATTTTCTCATTTCATGTGACTTTATAAGCCCTATGAAATGACAAAGATATACAGTAAAAAAATTTCATGTTACCTATCAAATTCATACATCCCCATCTATTAAATTCTTATGATATCATATATAAATTCATATTCTTATATTCATATGACACAATGTCAACTGCAAAAAAACTCTTAAAGTCTTACAAGCCTTATAGGAAAGTCATAAGTTTTGAAATTTGTACGCTCTCTGATAATCAAAGTCATACATTCACCACTGAAGTCATATATTGGAGAAAAAATAAGTCATATAGCTAGAACTGAAAATACATATGTTCACTAGTAAATTCATATGTGCTCTAGACTTATCCATTTTCCTGCCTCATCTCAAATTCATATGATATTTCTTCTCAAAGTCTCATGGGATTCCAACTCCAATTATAAAATTACATAATCCAGTTATACAAAACCAAAAAATCCTAAAATAATATCTATATATTCTCAACCACACAAAAATATTCTTAAATAATATTAGAATCTTCATAAATAAGGCATGTAACTCATGATTATAGAAACATTAATAAACATCCCTCTTTGAATGATTTCTCACATTTACAAGATATCCTTTCATCTCCATTTAATATAGCCATTTTAAGATTCTATTGAAATATGTTATGGAAGGTTATACTTCATCCATCAATATATGTCACTCACTTGATGAAAAAAAACAATCATCGCATGTAAATGTTGTTTTGTCTTGAATCTGTTCAAGTAAGAATTCTAAGATGCAGCCTGAAGACAATTACCATTTAAAATGGAAACACCTTCATCACTTCTACAAAACTCATCAAACACATAGTGAAATCACCTTGAACCATAAAGGAATAAAAATTTACCACATATTTAATGAGTAATTCATTCTGGTTTTTAAATCTCACTACCTTTTCAAAACTACCCAATTCATAACAATAATTTCATGCTTTTGTGATGCTCAAAAATTTTCTAAATCTCACTACTATCATCAAGATTGTATAGCCTTTGCAAAGTTGAGAAGCCTAACTTTGTTTTTATGCATATCAAGGAATTGATCTTGAATGAATAACTTAATCAGAAGGATATCCATACATATTTTGGAACCACATATAGTGCTTAAAGAAGGGGCTAGGCATAGTATGAAAAAGACACAATATTGGTAAAGAAATAATATTCCAAAGTAAGATCAACTCGATGTAATGTGGTCTAATATGTTGGAATTGTGGGATTAAAGGTCACTTAGAGAAAGAATAAAATGAGCAGAGAGTGAATTCTAGAAGTTATTCTTCCAAAATTATATTTCTAAATAATGTATTGGAAGATAAGATTGGTTTACTACTAGGTGCCTCTATCTCACTTGAGTATTTTATTATAGACTTTGGAGCTTCATTTCACAAGGGGGAGTATGAATAACAATACTTATTGAATATATGGAAAGGTTCATCATATGGATGATCAAACTCTTGATATTTTGGGAAAGGATGATGATTCTGTCCGAACAATGAATGGAAGTTTACTAGAGTTGTAAGTCCAACAATACATACCAGGATTAAATAAGAACATAATTTCAATTAGATAGTTAGATGATATAAGTTTATATAAAAAATTCACAGATAGAGAATGAAAATATCATGTGGTTTCAGAGTCGTTTCTAAAGGAGTGAAGGATGGAATGTTGTGCCCCGTGGGAATTTCAAAAGTTATGATGCATGTCAGAGAAGTAACTTCAAAAAATTTATGACATGACCATATAGATCCCATGAGTGAGAAGGGGATGAATGTAATGAATTGACCTCATCCACTGTCTTGAAGATATATGAGAAGTCACTGGACTTAAGTGATATTCCCCAAACACCAAAGGTTGGAAAAAATTATATGGGTTTGAAAAGAAAGAGGGGATACATTTTACCTTTTTTTACACATAGCCACAAACACTAACATACAACCAAAAAATATACAAAACCCAAGAAAACTATAAAAAAGATGCATTAGTAAAACAAAAAACTAAAAGTCTAAAAGGAAAAATAATCAGATTAACAATAGAAATAATAAACTAGAATAACTAACACACTAAAATAAATAAAGACTCAAACACAAATGTGGCATCACTACAGACTCCCAGAACATGAACAACTATCATTATTCATCTCCAACATCCATGATATCTACATGAAGAATCACCACTAGGAAAAATATGAAATATTTCCAATTCCTCTATCATGGAAAACAACATATACATACACACCAAATCTCATATATAGGGGGTCAGAAATCATACCCAAAAGAAAAAAATCTAATAATTCCCACATATTCTATTAAAAGAAGAATCAATTTATCTCACAATTTTATCAATAAAAAGGATTCATATCAAAGTAGTTTATCAAAAATATAGTTTTATTTAATAGAAACCACAAATATTTTAATACCACTTGGAATCCATAATTAATTTTTTCTTACACACACATCTATACATTCCAAATGACAATCCCTATACTCATGGGTAGTGATCCATTATTCACCAAGTCATCACTTAGTGATATATCCTCTGGTGCCATTATTCTAGCACTGAGTGCCATGTATGTACCCACAATTCCTCGTATAATGAAAATATGAACAAATTTCACATCCATGATTTTTCAATATCTCACACCCAAAACACTTTTTTGTTTTAAGTAACTAGTAAATAATTTTATCAAACATGTTGTGGACATCACCCATAACCCAAGATTTTAAAATCAACCAACAAGAGTAAATTTTAGCAAATATTTAGCATGAATTTTTTATTTCAAAGTAGAATGAATTTATTTAGGAATATTAAAGACTTAATATTATAGAAAAAGTGGGAAAATGGATAATCCACCTACCTTAAATAAATTAAACATGAGTAAACTTTAAACAATCTCATAGATCAGGAATCTTTCCCTCATTCCTAAAAGGAAGAGAAAAATGTTTTAATCGAAACTGGTTTGGTCCCATAGATCCAACCATAAAAAATTTACTCAGGGGTTCTATTAAATAGGGAAAATATATATATATATTATAAGGTGAGATAATATACCTTAACTTTTGTTTCCAATATCCAACACTCCAAGAATCATCAAGAACAGAGTCCGAAAGTTGATGATTGTCAAAAATCTCCTAAATAGGGCCTGGATTTTGAGGGGAAATAGTAGAATACTAATTAGAATCCAAGAGAAATATAATTAAATGGGATGGAAAAAATGGATAAATCCATGGATTGAAATTTGAGTTCATGACATAAACATTTATAATAGCCACTTGCGCTAAAATTCGCATCATCTCACTTAAATTCCCTAAAACCTATTCACACCTTGAATAGAATTCATGAAAATTACCCAGAAATTATTCACATCATGAATAACCATTAATGTCATGAATAAATTCTTGTATCTAGATTCCAACTTCTCTATTTCCTGCTCTAAACATAGCTTTCGATCCAACCCAATAATCCAAAACTCAAAAGGAATAATGTAAAATAGGGACACACCTAAAACCGGGGGTAATAAATTCTCCCCACCACTAGGATTTTTGTCCTTGGAAATCTGGATATTGATATTTTATTTGAAGAGTTTTATTAATTGATCCAGTATGAATTACTACCATTCCCAAATATCTTCTTAAATTTTACCATTACTTCATAACACTTATACTAAAGAAATAGTTCTCCCACACAAGGTCTTTTCCCATATATCAAAAATTTGAATTATTTCATGGATAAACATTGCATCTGGATTAAGAGTCACATGATCCCATCTAAATACATGAATAGAATATATATATATATATATATAGTACATCTTCAGTTGTGAGACTTGGAAAACATTAATCTTGGTCGTAAATTTAACCGATATACAGCATTACAAATGTGTTCTAAAATTTAAAAGGGTCCCACATATTTAAGAACTAGTTTTCCTTACTTTCCCAAATGATGATAAGAAAATCACGGTGACACGTTGAGAAAGACATGGTCACCTACATCAAAAGATAATGCGCTATGATAAATATTTTCATATAATTTAATCCACTTCCTAATCTGGCTATTGACTAAGGATTACATCATAGTAAAGGAAATAATGACCCAAAATTATAAATCCCCATTCCAAATTGACCAATGAAAGGGGGGATCAATCAATGGTATTTTTTTTTTGAATTCTTCTTTTAAACTCAAACTCTTAGACTTATTAGGGTCCTAAACTACTGAATATATTTTCAAATCCTCACATCATGTGAAATAGTAATAAGAGAAATCAAAACACAAAGGATTTACAAGGTTGGACATGAAATCCTACTCTTTTTCATTATTGATTAATCACTTCAATCATAGATTCTGTATTATATTCACAAGTGGTTAATCCATGGACCATCACAGTCCAATCAATATAGATCCTCACTATGTTCTAGATCCTGAGTCATGTAGGAGATATATATAGCTTTTCACTGCCCCACTACCCTTGTATGATCCAAAATAAGAAAGATCTCTATTGACACCTAGTTTATTATGTACCACTTTAATAAATGATCTTTACCCATGAAAAAAATAGATTGACTAGTACATTTGTGTACACCTTAAAGTCTAAATGATCAGGTATTCTTCATAACATGGTTGTATGCCTTAATCAATTTTCCAGATCTTCTCATGACATGGTTCTCCTCAACACTTAAAATACTAATTCGTGAAAATATCCTTCTTCTACAATGGCTCAAAGCTTCAAAATCCTTCTTACCTCTTTGATGTGGTGTTGTATTAGGATATCAGATCTTTGTAATTCTCTCACTCAGTACTTGCAATTTCTTATAATATTTTCAACCTTTATTTCTATTTTTCTACACATATATATTCATAAAATAATATCATGAATAATAGTTTCCAAAATGGAATTTTGGAAACTCCCTTGATCATTAATAGTAACAGTGATCACATATCATTAAAAATTTTCAAAGGATTTATGAATTATCTTTCACTTAAAATCATTTGAATTCCCAATCAGGTATACCTTTTGAATATCTAAAAGAATTATCTGTTTACTTATTCTTATTCTTCTATGAAATCTAATGCATTAAACTCCTTCTAAATCTCTATCCATGTGTGCATGAACTCATGAATTGTGATATCACATCTACATCATGTGCCATGGTACTTAGAAACACCAAATTATCCTTCATATGGTTCTTATTTGATCTTGGATTGAATTACAATCTATTTTTATTGATCATGTTATTTGATTCCATGAAGATAGTTTGAGTAGTATATTCTGATTTATTCTCTTTTTCATAATTCATAATTATAAAATTATTTATTTTCTATTTTTTGTGATGTTATAGGTCTTATGAATTGATAAATTCATAAGAAGGAAAAAATTCATATTCCCTATCAAATTCATATTCCCTTTCCTCTTAAAGTCTTACAAAATTGATTATAAAATCATATAATCAAATTCATATGGTGTAATTACATACATAGGCACATCATTAAGTCTTATGATCCCTATGTAAAATTTATATGTGTTGAAATAAGTACCCTATTTGCTAATAAAATTCATACACACACCACTAAATTCATACAACAGATACAAACTCAAAGTCATACAAATAGGACTATAAAGTCATATGTGCACTATGAAATTCATATGTTCTCCAAACTTATCCATCTTATTTCTTCAGCATAAATTCATGTGAGATTGATTCTCAAAGTTATAAAGGCTTTCAGATCTAGTTATTCAATTACATACATCACTTATCCCAAACCAAAACCTCCTAAAATAATCTCCAAATCTTCTTAACCACTCAAAAATAATCTCAAATAATATCAAAATATTCATAAAGTAAGTGTGTAATTCTTAATTACCTCAACTCCAATGATCATCCCTATTTGAATTATTTATCATATTTCCAAGTTAGCCTTTTATCTCCCTTTAATCCAACCACTTTAATCTTCCCTTGGAAACATATTATAGATGTTTTCACTTTAATAATCAACACATGTCACTCACTTGAAGCACAACATGAACAATCATCACATGTTAATGATACTTTTTCATGAATCTATTCAAGTATTAATTCTAAATTGAAACCTTAATCCCTTTACCATTTAATATGGAAGCACTATAATTAATTTTAAAAAACTCATTCAACACATATTGGAATCACCTTCAACCATTAAGTATTCTCACCTTATTAATAAAAATAAAATTTAATCTATTGAGCACTTTAATCTCCCCATTTATATTTTTTTAGATACCACCACACATCCTTTTATGTCAATATGCGTGCTTGTGTTTCTCACCCTATTAATAATAAATACAAAGAAAATACATGTGGGTCTTATCATATCTCCTAGATTATTTTGGATCCATTTTATTCCCTCTTTTTACATATAAAAACTATTTTTTTCACTTGAGATAAGGATGATACCATATAATTTTCATAGAATATAGCCTTTAGTTGGTAAATGGGCTAACCCTTTGTAGAAAATAAGTGTGCATAACCAAGGCTATCAATGTTTTCCATAAAAAATAATACATGTGATACATTCTCAAAAACTCATTCTAGGGGATGTTTCAAATAGATTTATTCAAAAGGATGTAACCTACACTCAACTCGACAAACACATCAAAAAGATCAAATTAAATACATATTAAATCCCCCTTTTTCTCATATTTTCATCAACCAACCCCCCCCCCCATAAAATATATTTGATATAAACCAAAATAAAAGTTATAAGTGTGATTGGAAACCTCTTTACCTATATTTTTATAGTTGTCCATAATTTTTAGGATTCATTGCATGACAGATACATTTCATTTTTTTCTCCCCCACAATGGAAACACTCAACTCTTCCTATTCATGATAGTTAGGGTACTCCATTAAGAAAAACATATTTTTTTATAATGTGTAAAACAATCAATTTCCTTCTTCAATTACCTACATGTTAGGAAAAAGAAATGAAGTTTTTAAGGAATAAGGGGGGATCTCTTAGTTTCTTAGTAATTACAGAAAGGTTGAGGGTTTTCACTCAACACAGGCCTTTGTTTTTTGTCAAAATAATCACATATTTTCTTATCAAAAACCTTAACAGGTTAGTTAAATATATTTTTTCCATGATTTTTCCCTCATATATGAGGCAATATTATTTATCTTAGAGATCAATGAAACTTAATTTCCTTGTCAATGCATTACATTTCTCATATAATATTCTTGGTATGGTGGAATTGTTATGAAATATTTCATTCTAGCCCCAACCTGATCACACATCTCACAAAAAGTTTCTTTAATTTTCAATTCACCTCTTATAGATAACTTCTCATGTGTATCAGTATTATGATCCAATCTCACCTTATTTCATTAGAACTAGAACTGATTTTAACATTCATAATTTTTTTATACAAATATAATCTGTATGGATAAACTCTCAAGTACCTTTTCTTATCATACTTAGTCTAGTTAAATTGTTAACACGGTTTCCTAGTAGATTCAACTTCTTTTCTTACCTTCTAATGTTATTTCTCTTTCACATAATAAGGAAGTTGTCTATGTAATTTTACCATGAACATCTCAGCTTTGTGACACTCCTGTGTATATCTTCCAAAGATATGGATCTATTGTGTGTGGATAGATTTGATGAAAACCTAATCACAACTATTTTCTCCTATAAATAAGTCCTCATTTTCTCATCATTAATCCCCCTTAGTTCATGACTCTTCCCTATAAATGACATATCATTCTATCAAGAGTAGGATTTTTGTCCATAACCTCCACAACAGCAGTAAAATCCTTTGTACTATGACCATCTAATTAGACACCAAATATATCCTGAAAATCATTGGGGCAATATTTCTTCAGTTTAAGCCTACTTTTTCTTAGGGACCAGTAGTATCCTTGAGATATTCATATCTCATTTTTATTTAGAGTAGGGAAGCTCATTTATCTTCTTGGTTAAACTAAGTTCAACCTTACATTTTCACTAGTCCTGTTAGAAATAATAGATTTATTTTGAGATGGATAAGTGTAGGTTTCAATTCACTATTGGATATATTCATCTCACAAACATGAGAAAATTCTCCTTTAACCTCATAATACTTTGAGAAAAATTATATTATCTTATTAAACTCATCTTGATCTCTAAAAAAAATAGATTTTGTCTCAGCCATCACTTCCTTTTTTTCCCATCATTTTTTTAAGATCTCTCATAATATTATCTTTCTCAGCCACATTTAATTTATTTGTTTTGATCTCATTAATATAGATAGATTATTTCTTAATCAATAATTATTTATCCTAAACCCCTTTATTTTTATCTTTCAACATATTTCTTTTTTTATTTAATTGTGTAATATTCTCTAGATAAGATTCCAAATCAACTTTCAAATTCTATTCTAGATCTGTCATTTCTTTCTCATCATCACTACCGGAGGTGTCAAAACCTTTCTCAACACGATCAATAAAAATTAACTTAATTATCTGATTGTATTTTTGATGATGATGAGTCTTCCTTATCAATTTTCTCATCAATTTCCCTTTCTTTCTATTTAACTTCTTATTATTCCACTAATTTTGTTTTCAAGGCTTATTATCTTCCTCATCTGACTTAGTATCATAATACTTCTTCTTGGGATAATTATCGTAAAAGTGTCCAATGTAATTATAATTTTAGAAACTTAGTGGTAGATTTCACTTCCATTTCCACTCTAAATTTCTAATTTTTTTTAAAAAAAATGAGAAACAACCTTGTTGAAGTATTCCTCATCTTTAGAAACACTAGATTCCACAACTTCCATTTCTTTCACTTTTCATTTTATCTTAGCCTTAAAATTTATCCCATAATTACCTTATTTTAGAAATTTGGACCCTTTATTATGTCAAAATAAATGATTATATTATGTAACTCATACACTATAAAGTCTTATCTATCTTCCAGGGATGATAATTTTGGAACAAACCAATCTAGAAAATTTCTCATCAATTTTGTAACAATGGTACAATCATCTAACTTCTCACCAAACCCCTAGATATTACTTATAGTATCATTAAACCATGTTAAGTAATCCTCAATTATATCATCATAAACCAACTTTTTATATTCAAATATTCTCATCCAAACTTATAAATTGGATTCCTTGACTTTAATATTTCCTTCATAGCTACTCGTCAATTTTTCTCAAATCAATTTGTAATTTTGAAGACCCATAACCTTTGTTTATACCTTTTATGTTAGAGACATCGAGATGGAATTTTGTTCCTTTACATCCACTTAAAAATCTCTAGTATCATATAAATACATATGTTCAACCTTATTAATGGGTGTAAAACCAACATTTTCAACATCTCTTACCTCTAGGTCAAGTGAGATAAGGTAGGACTCCATCCTATTCCTACAGTTGTGATACTTCCTACCATAAAAAGTAAAGATACGTTGGTTTTTTATAGAATTTTGATTATCTATACTCAATAACTTATTGGATATTTGTGATGTAACATGGATTTTTATTGATACCATTTTTAAATCCTTAGTCCAAATTGACCATTGAGGGAGGGGGAGAACCATTGGTCTTCTTTTATGAATTATTATTTTGAAATCAACCTATTGGAATTTTTAAGGTCTCGATCCATTCAATATATTATCATAGCCTCACCTCATGTGTGGTAGTCATAAAATAAATAGAAATTCATATGAGTTATAAGGTTAAATGTAAAAACCTACTCATTTTTATGACTGATTAGTTTCTATAATAATGGATTCTCTATTATATGAACAAGTGGTTACATAATGGACCATCACAGTAAAATCAATAAAGAGTCTCATGATGTTCCAGATCCTTGGTCACATAAGATATATTTTCAACCTCAAACTACCCTAATACACATGTATTATCCAAAATAATAAATTTCTCTTTCGACAACTAGTTTCTTTTATGACACTTTGAAAAATTATCTTTCTCAATGAAAAAGATAGATTAATTGGTATACTCCTACAAACCATAAAATCTGTATAACTGGGTATTATTTAAAACATGGTTTTCTATCTTGATTAGAATTTCATATTTTCACAATATTTGGTTATCTATAGCACTTATAATACTCAATCACAAAACATATCATTTCTCTTCAATGGATCCTAGATTCAAACTCTTTCTTTTTTATTCGATGAAGTGATATACTATGATCTATGTTCTTCTGAATTCTTTAACTCAGTACTTGTATGTTTTGAAAATATTCACACCTTTTCCTTTTAGTTTTATTCACATATATAATTATAAAATAATATCATGAATAAGAGTATCCAAAATAGAATTTTTGAAAATCCTTTGATCTTTAGTAGTAGTGATAATCTCGTCTCATTTAAATTGATCAAAGGATTTTTTATTTATCTTTCATTCAAACTAATTTGAATTATCAGTCAATCATTCATTTTAAATCTATAAAAGAATAAGGTTTTTACTTCCTATTCTTCTTCTATGAAATCTTATGTATTGAACTCCTTTGAAACCTCTATCCATGTGTGGATTAACTCATGCACTATGACATGACATCTACAACATACAATGTGGTACTCAAAAAACCTTATTCTCCTTCAACTGGTTCTTCTATGATCTTGGATTGAATCAAGATCTACTTGGACTGATCATGATGTCTAATTCCTTGAATGTTGTTTCAACAATATCATTAAATTTATTCTCCTTTTATTCAAAATTCTAAAATTATGTATTTTCTCATTTCATGTGACTTTATAAGCCCTATGAAATGAAAAATCTAAATAGTGAAAAAAAATCATGTTCCCTATCAAATTCATACATCTCCACCGATTAAAGTCTTATGAGATCATATATAAATTCATATTTTCAAATTCATATGACACAATGTCATCTGCGAACAAATCTTAAAGTCTTACAAGCCTTATAGGAAAGTCATACGTTTTGAAAGTTGTATTCTCTCTGATACTCAAAGTTATACATTCACCACTGAAGTCATATATTGGAGATAAACTCAAAGTCATATAGCTAGAACTAAAAATACATATGTGCACTAGTAAATTTATATGTTCTCCAGACTTATCCATTTTCCTGCTTCATCTCAAAGTCATATGAGATTTCTTCTCAAAGTCCCATGGGCTTCCAACTCCAATTATAAAATTACATACTCCACTTATCCAAAACCAAAAACTCTTAAAATAATCTCTATAGATTTTCAACCACACAAAAATCTTCTTAAATAATCTTAGAATCTTCATAAAGCAGGCATGTAACTCATGATTATAGAAACTTTAATGAACAACCCTCTTCGAATGATTTCTCACATTTATAAGCTAGCCTTTCATCTCTATTTAAAATATCCAATGTAAGATTCCCTTGAAACATGTTATGGAAGGTGTCACTTCATCCATTTATATATGTCACTCACTTGAATAAAAACAGAAACAATCATCACATGTAAATGTTGTTTTGTCTTGAATATGTTTAAGTAAGAATTATAAGCTGTAGCCTCAAGACAATTACCATTTAACATGGAAACACCTTCATTACTTCTCCAAAACTCATACAACACATAATGAAATCACCTTGAACCATAACGGAATATCACATTATTGAAAACAAATACAACTCAATCCAATATGAACTTCAAAATTGAATAGAATCAAAGTACATCACGCCACAATGCAGTATCATGTATTGTGATGGGTCAATGCCCAAAATATCTTGAATATTTGGTTTAAATTTAAAAGGGATATGGTATATCATGAAATTTGGGAGATTTATTAACTTGGTTGGAAACATTTGACCATAATTAATTATACAGGGAATATGTAATGATCATGAAGTATTAGAGGAATATATCTAATCCTAACCATTAATGTAAGGGTTGGAAGCTTGAAGTCTATAAAAATTCTCATTGTAATTCTAAAAAATTAGAGGAGCATTGCATATCTAGTTTTCATAGAGGAAAGTAGATCCAATAAAGGTATAGGAGTTTCAATAATAATGTTAGTTCTATTTAATAAATATGGCTCAAAGGAAATATATCGTCATTACTACACCTGGTTGTTGAAGAATAAAAAGAATTGTAACAAGAATAATTCCATTGTTGAAATATTCTTATGGAAGAAGTGATTCTATTGTATTTTATTGGAAGGAAAATATTAAAATATCACATTAAGGAGTTAATTTAATTTTACTTTAAGTGTAAGAGATTGGTGAAGAGGATCCTAACAGAACATCAATTCAATAGTTGTATGTATAAAGAGTTTCAGTGCCTTATACTGATATGGAAGATACTGTCAAGTCTATAAACCGTTGAAGAGACCCTCCCACATATAAATTGAATCTTCCTTCACCAAACCAATGTGTGAAAGTGAAGAAGTGGGTGTACCTTGGATCGATAGTGGGTTTTTCATAAACCTTTTAATGGTAGTGTGGCTTGAAATAAAGTGACCATGACTTAAAATCTTGTATCCAACAAATAATGCAAGATTGTGGATTCTAGTACACTAACACATTGTCATGTGTATGCTCCTTATATTATCCATTATTGGTGAACTAAGTAAAATCCTTATGTGATTTTTCATTACTTTCCTATATATTTGTTTGATATTCAATGTGATTAGCAATGAGAGAAAGTGATATTGAACACGTTTGTTTAAATGAGGGTATAAAATATATATGGGAAGGGGACCTAAAAAAGAAAAAAAATATCTGGTGTGCACTCTGATTCACCCCCCCCCCCCCCCTCCTCAGGGTGCTTACTTTTAGTTTGGTCCTAACAATAATTGATGTGGCCTTAAAATCACTTGGTTTGCCACATCGTTTTATAATTTTTTGATGTTTTAGTGAACTAATAGTATATATATTGTTAAATAAATCCAACTTTTACACTTTAGTCATCGAATTTAATAATTTATCAATTTAAGTGTTTGTTTTTGTATTATTTCATTTAAATTCCTAATTCATTTTATTTAGTTCTTTATATTTTATTTCTAAATTTTTTTTAAAATATTAATTTTATGTTTGTGAGTTTACTGTTTCTTCTATGTAAATGAATATTCTATCATTATATTTATATTTAATGCTCTAAAACTTTAATTTAATTTAAGAATTATGTTATTCCTATAATTATACTTTAATAAATTTTATTATTTAATTTGATCTCAATAATTAATTTAAATCTAATAAATTTAATGTCTTAATTCAATTTATAAATACTATATCAAATTATCTAATTGACTTGATTTATAATTTCAGTTAGTTTTAAATTTTAGTTATGTTTTTAATTTTTAGTTTTATGTTTTGAATTTATTAATTATTCAATTGTTTAAAATTTTCATTAATTCAGATTTTAATTTGAGTTTAATTTATTTAATCAATTTATTTAGTTTTTATATTTTAATTTCTTTAATTCTTAAATGTTTTAATTTTTATTTTTATTTTTTAATTGATTTTTTTTCTAAGTTTGTAGAAGAATCAATGAGTCACAACCATCTTTATTACCTATCGCCAGATGACTCACTACCGGCATCCCAATAGTGACTCCCATAAATGAAAAACTCCTACGTTTACTCACCACTAGATAACCAGCTTGCCAATAGTGGCTCCCTCCATCCTTCCCCAAAATCCCAACGCATGGTAGCCTCCTTCCACTCCCCTATTAAACCCACCATTAGGACTCTCAATGGTGACATTGCCCCACTTTCCATCATTTCCACCACCAACAGGTCACTTCCACTCCATCGACCCACCATCAGCTCATGTCACTACCAAAATTCCAAGACTCTCTCTGAGAAACCTCGAAGCTACAAACCTGCTACCACCGATGACGCCCAGATCTACAGATCAAACTGCTGGATCTATAATAAATTCCATCTCTCGTTTCCGTTGCCCTCTTGCGTAGATCTGAAACCCAAATCGAACCAAGCTGTACAAACCTGCTTCCACCACCCAAGTCATTGAGTCATCAGAGAAGGAGAACCACTACTGAACCCGCCCAAATAAGCTATCACTGTCGTTGCTGCTTAAAGGGGATGCCGACAAAGTCGAACCCCCATATCTCTGGTAACCATACGAAACTATTTCACAACCGCAAACCGAAGATCAGCCCTTACTGAATCTAAAGGGACATCATCATCACTCGTCGTCTGAAGCTATCGTGGAGAAAGTCGCCACTGACTATGGAGTCTTTCGCATGAAGCATTCTCCTTAGTGGAGAAGGGAAGAATCCATGGCATGGGAAGAAAAAAAGACCCTCCCCCCACACAATTGTGGATAACACAATAAATAAATTATAATAAAAATATAATAAAACTATAATAAATAAATAATAATAATATTAACTAAATAAAATAGAATAATAATAATGAAATAAAATAAATATTTTAAAAATAAATAAATTATATTTTGTAAATTATATTTTGATCTAATAATTTTAATTTTAATAATTTTTATATTTTTATAAATTTATTATTTCATTAATAATTATTTTATATTTAATATATTATTTTTTGGTTATTAGTAAATAATAAATAATGATAATATTTTTATATTTTAAATATGTAGTTATTTTGATTAAAATAATAATCATAATAAATAATTATGTAAATATATTTAATAATTTAAACAACTAATTATAATAATTAATATATTTTTATAACTATTTCACTACTAATATTTTATTTTATTTATATTAAATTCTTATAAAGATTTTATTTATTTATTCATTCTTTTTTTTGTACTTCGAGGTTCCTTTTTAGTTACGATGGATTTTCTAAAGTCAGAAAGATTAGAGGAGCTATGAGAGGTGTTTGGTGACTCAGAGAAGACCGACTGAAGTCAGTGCTTGTTAGTGGTGACCAACTGGTAGACAAAAAAGGATAAAAATCATGAGGTAGACATGACGAAGAGATCTAGGACATTCTAACATTCAAAATTCTTGGACGGGTAGAGTGAGATAGAGAACTAACTTCTAAAACACACCACTACTAACCTAGGACCTCTGGACTTCAAGCATGAGTGTGAGGCAGACCAAAGGGGTTCAAGAAGATCTTCAAAAGGAGTTATTTTCCTCATCTTCTTCTTCTGACTTCCTCTGTTTCTGTTCTTTAAAGATGTTCTATGTAATTTTGTTTTTTATTTTTTCTTGAACATGAAGTTATAGTAATATTAAATCGGAGTATTTCTATTATGTTGGTTTAATATTTCATCTTCTTCACATTATTTTTCTAAGAAATCAGAACCAATTAGTGAGATTGATTCTGATTTCATTAAAATTGTTTTTTACCTTACACTTTTAATTCAAAAACTTTAGCTTCAATTGGAGAAATTGATTCTGTCAAATTTTTTTCCATTCAAACTACTTCACTATTGGATGATTCTAAGAAGTGATGTGCATAAAAAACCATATTTCTGTGTGTTTAATCTCTCATCAAGGAAGATTAATCAAACCCTTTTTTGATAATGAAATTTCAATTTAATTAATGTGACAGAGGAACCCATTTAGACTAGTAAGTTAATTTTCCCCTAGCCAGAAACATCATCTATTTTTTCAACTCCTTAAAACCATTATTTGACACCATTAACATGTTACTCTCTTCCATAAGAACCAGTACCTCTCACTTTCAAATATCAATGAATTTCATGTTTTTTCAATAGTTTAGAGATAAGATAAATCCCAAGAACATTCACCCTCCTTTCCTTAGTTTATAATCTTCACTACTATACTAGTGTTGGTTTATAAATGATATTTTGAAGGCCATTACAACCTCTGAACCTATAAAAATTTGGATCCCTAACCGAGGAAGTCATGAACTAAGTGTCTTAGGTTTAGAAAATTCAGTAAATATATATATATATATATATAAACAAAAAAACAAAAAATTTGATGTTTATGGTTTTTATCATTTTTTCCTACCTATTGTATGATTTGAACTTTAAAATCTTATGTTCTACCTCTATTTATATTTTTAGTATTTTTCATAGTTGTGATAGTTGTTTGGTAATTTTTTTATTTAGATTATTAAAATATTTGTTTTAGTTGTGGTTTTTTATTTATGTTTTAAAAAATAGAATATCAAGGGGTGGAGACAACAAAATGAGGTTTATTGTGTTTGTTGTGGATAATATGGGCACACTGCTTGGTATTGTATCAATAATGTGCCACAACAACCTGAAAAATATAAATAAAACATTAGCTATCATGAACCTAGACCTAAGTATTATTCCAAACTGGATCATATAATGTCGAAGATGTTTTAAAATTTTTATTAGTTTGATAAAAACATACAATGACATAATGAAACAATTAAAAAATGAAACATGGGAATGCTAGGAAAATATTAAACATAAAAAACAAAAAATGAATTTAGTGATGAGTAAAATGACTTTGGAAAATCTGAAAATGATATTGAGAAGGTGTGTGAGGATAAAACTGAGAAACAAACATTTTATTTTGAAGAATCTGAAATTGAAGAAGAGAAAATGAGGAAATAACGAACTCTCTGAATTAATAAATCAATTCTAAAGATCCCATTAAGAACATAAATTGAGTTGAGTTAGAAAATTTTGATAAATAACTAAAATATATTGAATATTTCTTCCCCATTATGTACATGGTTCCTAGCTTTGAAAACGTTCACTATTATAGGAGATTTGAGAATGTGATTTCCCAGGGTGAAGTGAATCTATAAAATGAGAACTTAAATGTTAAAAACCCTTCACTTAGATTTTATGAGGTTTTTAATGATGAACCTGAACTTAAAATTGAGAATAAGTTAGAAGATAACAATAACTTGGAAATTAGTGATTTTGAAAGTCTTGAACCTAATTTCAAAACTACCCTTCCCTATTTTGAAAGTTTTAACCCAAAAATATTTGAAATGATGTTTGATGAAAAGGATTATAGTGTGTGTTTTGAAGAAATTTTAATAGTTGGTTTTTCATATTTTTGTACTTTTAAAAAATAACCTTTAATTGATTGGCCATCGAAAATGGAGAATAGTGTTGTCATACCTAGAGAAAATTTTTTAAATTTAAAAAATATAGAATCTAAATTTATTTAATCTAAACTGAAAAATTCTACCCCTAAAATTTAACTGCTACACTCAACTAAATTTTTTTAGAGAGTGAAATTTTTGAAATTGAACTAAAAGGAGAGGTTGAACACACATTAGATTATTTCAGTATAGTGAATTTTTCAAAATTAGTTGATGATGATTTTTTATTTTTTGATTATTAACTTTTCGAATAGATTAATAATATGGTCAAACCTTAATCTGTTAATGCTCAAATAAATTCTCTTCACTATTTTTTATACCCTTTCTCAACTGAGATGGGTATATAATACAATCTAGATACTAAGAGTAGTTTAGAAGGGGAGTTTCACTTGAGTTCAAATGTTTCTAAATCTTCTTAGCATACTATTGTTATCCTTCTTGAACCTTTTAGCCATAACTCATCCATAATCACCCTTGAATTTTATTTTTGGTGGGTTGAATTTGAGAGAAATAGTTGTGAGGATAATTCCACACCTTTAGAATCACTTAGTTCACCTTTGTCCCTTAAATAAAAATCTAAATTTTTTAAATATGAGTTTATTTGAGAAGCGGATAGAACACTTTCCAAGAGTGATCCTTGTGATTCATTTTTTTATCTTAAAATATTCTTGGAAGATCTTAATGGGGTCAATAATCTTTCAATTGAAACTAAATTTCTTGAAACCGCTATGAAAGTGGATTTGGGTGATGGTTTTTCTACTCAACTTGAAGACTCTCTTGAGAAGTTCCTTAATGTCAAAGGGTGTTTCTTAGGGTTTTTTTAAGTGTAAAGGGATTTAAGTGTTCCCTTAGTGGTTTAGGTTCCCACAAATTTCATTTTTCTGTTAAAAATAAATGGTAAAAGCATATGTGGTGGTTTATACTTAAGAAACCCCACCCACCTAGTGACCATGGATGAATTTTAATAGAGTCCAGCTGGTGACTTTAAAACTAGGACTACATGGTAGAAAACCCATGATTTTATTGATTTCAATAAAAAAAATTCTTTCTATAAAATTGTTCTTGTTTTGATTTTTAGAATCAAAATAAGTCTAACTCGAGACATAAAATTCAGTGCATCATGGGAGTCAACCCATGGTTTGTCTTTGTTTTTACTTTTTTTATTATTATGTTTTGAATAAAGAGATTATTTTATTTTTATTTGTCTTATATTTTTTTTAGTGGATATAATTTCTTGGTCTTCCTAGTCTTTTTAATTTAAGAAGGTTTCTACTGTTGTCAATAAATGAGAAGAATTCCCTTTTGTTCTCAATTCATAAGAAGTTGCATGCTGGAGTCTCACTGAAAAAATTCCCTAAACTCATACCTTTTATTTTTCATTTATTTTGAGTTTCATTTGTTGATTTATTATTCTAATATTTTTAACTTGTATCAAAATTAAAAAAAACAAACCGTAGGATTTAATTCGGTTAAGATAGAGGAATTAATTTTATACTGATTGTGAAGAGAAAACTTCTTTAAATAAGTAGTTTTAATTTTTTGTATCAAGTTTTCTATTTTCTTTATTACTATTTTGTTGTGATACATATTGTTGGTTTGTAGGAATATTCCTTCATTTCTTGTTAATTAATTCACTATTTAAAATTAAGTTTGCAGGAGTTAAACCCCTTCCTATTTTTTAGTGAATATGATTTTCTTTTCTCAGTGTTTAGCATACACTTTTTCTATACTGTTGAAAATATAATTGAATCAAATTTTCAAACTTGCTTACACCCAATTCACTGTGTACTCAATTTTCAATTGCTAATGTTTGAACATAATTGAGAAAATTCTTATCACTGGCTTTAATGATAATGCATGATTTTTTTAAAATCTGTTGTAAAATTTTTATTATGGAAAACATGTTGTTTGAACTTCACTATAGCCCTTGAATTTATCACTTAACTACTGAATTAAAAAAATGTCTTTATCTTTAAAAGTCAAATTTTTTTCTCCTCCATTGAATTCAACTTTGGGGATAAAGTTGGGTTTTAAGTGTGGGGGAGAGGGTCTTCTTATTCTGAGCTAATTTTTGGTTTAAAGTAAGCCCATGAAATTCCCCATTACACTAATTTTTTTTGTAAAAATAATGGTAGATTTTTTTTCAAAATTATTTCACAATATAAGGTTCTTTAGGATTCATTATACACTTAAATTCAATGTTTCTTAATTGATAATAACTTACTTGTTATTAAGGGTTTCATTGAATCTGAATTTTTTGTAGATGAATGATTACTGAGTGGAGTTTCATATTGCCTTTATGAATATTTTGTTTAGAAACTAATAATTTTATTGATATAAGATTAGTATATGTGGAGTTATGATCACAACATTAGGAAACTATAAACTTGAATTTGAACCTACGGTACTCATTTTTATTTTAAAAAATAATAATCACTTTAGGGAGCCAACTCAAGCGGAAGTCTTATAAGTCATTTGAAACTGGAGTAAAATAGAAAAATAGGAACCCAAAGTGAACATATGATACACTAGGAACTATGTGTATGTGTAATCCCTTTATATATTTCAAATAAGTGCATCAGTACAGTGCCTTGTACAAGTAACATGGTTGGGTAAAATTCAAAAAAAAACAAAAAAAATAAAGTGTCTAGTTGTCAAAAACGATTTCATTAAGGTTGTGGTAATTTTGAGCACCAGATGAAGAAGGGGACAATCTACTTGTATAAAAATAATTTATGTTTTATCAATAAAGTTATTTAAAAAAATAATTTAAAACTTTGATATTTGGAACCTAAGAGAAAGGGAAAGTTTAATGTGCCTATTGTTATGATTTTATTTCCACTTATATGTAACCTTTTATAACTCCTAGATTTTGAACTTGGATTTGAATTGAAGTAAGTCAATATGTGGATTTATATATGAGGTATGACATCCTTAGTAGTGAGTGATTCTTTTCTTCCTTTATCTCCTAGTAGGTATTTGAATTTAGGCAAGACCCCTTTTAAGATTTTCATTTGAAAATCCTAACTCACTATTTTTGTTCCTCTATTTTTAAATATCTTAACATGCCTCTTTTTTAGTTGAATGTTTAAAAAAACTTGTTTCTATTTCAAAAATACAAAAAATCATGGAATTGATTGAGGACAATCATTGCTTAAGTGTGGGGAAATTTGATGTGGCCTTAAAATCACTGGGTTTGCCACAATTTTTTATTATGTTTTTGATGTTTTAGTTAACTAATTGTAACTTTATAGTTAAATAATTCAACCTTTGTATTTTAGCTGTTGATATTAATAATTTATCAAAAAAAATTATTTTTGTATTATTTCATTTAAATTTCTAATTCAGTTTATTTAGCTCTTCTTTATATTTTATTTCTAGATTTATTTTAAAATATCAATTTAAAGTTTGTAATTTTGTTATTTCTTATGAATAAGTAAATATTTTATCATTATACTTATATTTAATTCTCTAAAACTTTAATTTAATTTAAGTATTATATATTCTTATAATTTAACTTTGATCAATTTTATTCTTTAATTTGATATCAATAATTAATTTAAATATTTTAAATTTAATTTTTTAATTCAATTCATAAATCCAATATTAAATTATTTAATTGATCTACTTTATAATTTCAGTTAGTTTTTAATTTTAGTTAAGTTTTTAATTTTTAGTTTTCTATTTTGAATTTGTTAATTATTCAATAGTTTTAAATTTCTATTAATTCTAATTTTAATTTTAATTTTATTTATTTTATTAATTGAATTAGTTTTAAAATGTTAATTTCTTTAATTATTAAATGTTTTATTTTATTTTTATTTTTTAATTGATTTTTTTATGTTTGTAAAAGAATCAATGAGTCACTGCCAGCTTCATTACCCATCATCGGATGACTCGCCATTGGTATCCCAATGGTGACACGCACAATTAAAAAACTCCTACATTTACCCACCACCAGACAACCAGCTTGCCAACGGTGGCTCCCTCCATCCTTTTCCAAAATCTCAACCCATCATTGGGCCATCCTGTAGCGACCCCGATCCCCAGGTGCCTTATGAGACATGATATACTATCATTTCATTACAACATTTACAAATAATATATCATGTCCCATTACTGTAGAAGATCGTGAGGTTCAGGATTCTGGGAAACCAGCTGCTACTGAAATACTTCTTAGTACTAATCCATGCCTGAAAATTTTTAAAACAAAACGTAGGGTGAGCCAAATATGCCCAGTAATGGGTTTTAAAACATTTTAAGAAAACTCTTTCTCAAAGAAGTCATTTTGAATAAAACACTTCACTAAAACAAAACAAAGCATTATCTTTTCTTAGAACATTTAAATCTTACATTTTTGAAAACCACTTGCACAGAAAAGAAGTACGAACTTGAAATAAACTTTAAAGTGAACATAATCAGAGAGCGCAAACACATGAAGAATAGGTGATGTATAATTTACAACCAATATTACTTCAGTTCTAAAAATCTGTGAGTAAGCAGGGAAAACATTCATAACATGATTCATGGGCACATAAAGTTCTTATAACAACTTACCACATGAATTACAGTTCTTATCTCATAATTTCATTCTCATAGTCAAGGGAATATCTAACTAGGGGATGTCTTGTTAGTTGGACTAACCCATGGTTGACCATTTATCATCACGTGCAGAGGGAATGTATAATGCCGAACTTTTTCAAGACCTTATGTCATGACCTTAAATCATAACTTAGTACAGGTTAAGGCAAACCGCCAATCCCGTTTCCCATAGTAGCACAAGCCAAGGCTAACTGCCAAGACTGTCGCACATAAAAGCACAAGCCAAGGCTAACCGCCAAGACCGTCGCACATAACATCTCATGAGACTCTTACTTTACCCAATGCATTGGAGCGCTATATAATTCTGAGCGCACCCGTCCATAAACATTTAAGTCCAATACATCCCTCACATATCTTGACATGGTCTTTTATCCATAGGGTTTTATTCATACATTCTTAATCAAACCCCCTTTTTACATACATATTCATAACTTGAAGTGGATCATAACGTAAATGTAAAAAGAAATAGGCTTTTGGCTTCAGATTAAGCAGTGATGAAAATAAACTAAATCAACTTACTCTTGTACATGCAAAAATAACTGGAACACCAAACATAAAGGATTGTCTTGTAAAATTACGTCATGTTCATTAAATAAAACCTATAAATTCATAGTTCATCTCTTTAAAACACACAGAAACTCATTCTTTACAAGTATATATTTCACAGAGGGTACATAACTTTGCAGGTTAAGCCAGTCCACTGGTGCAACATACATGATGGCTTAGCATCCATTAAAATTATTAGAAACTAATATGTGTCAAAAAAAATGTAAACCAAGTCCTGATAATAATTAATTCAAACAGGGTTTTGGAAACTGAACTTATGAATACACATTCACCTGGCCACATATAAATGCTTAAGGGGTTCACGCCACATATTTCACAAAAAGTGCATGATTTGTCAAAAACGCTGATAAATGAGATTTTCAGTTGGAGGAATCATTTTGATAAACTAATACTTAAACTTCATCATACATATAAACATGTATATAAATAGTTTTGGGTATTGTTCTTGAAGTAATAATCTTAATGGGTAAATATAATTTTAATAAATCTTCATGTTATATTGTGGTAAATTTTAAAACAAATTAATAAGCTCGTCCTCATATTCGCACATAGATATACATATACACCTTATATAATCACATGTACATATATATCCATATGCTTCATATATTTGTATACTCGTCCTCATATTCACACATAGATGTACATATACACCTTATATAATCACATGTACATATATATCCATATGCTTCATATATTTGTATAATCTTACATGTTCATAAAATTACCCACAAACTCCATTTTTTCGTAGGGCAGAATAAAACAAGGGTTATAAACATAGAGAAGAAATTTGTATATCTTCATATATCATCTTATATATATATGCTTATAAATATATATACTCAAAGCATATATAGGTATATGAAAATACCCAAACCAAAATAAAACAAGTCTCCCGAGTTCCCTTACCCTTATTTGGTTCTCCATGCAGGAATAGAAAGCAAGTGAAATCGGTTCATAAGGCCTTATATACATATATGTGTGTATAAATTTATATATCTATATATGTGCGAAGTGTATAAAGCCGTGTACATGTTCATCGGAACTGCTAAAAGCAAGACAAGAAAATCTCCCTTACCTTCACTCGGGGAGGAGGAGAAAATGATGTAGGTGACAACGCCGGATCAGTGGTCGAAGGATCAAAGAACACACGGTGAAAAACCCTCCTTGCCTTCGGTGCAAACCGGGGTTTAAAAAAAACAGAGACCTCATCTTGGGTGGAGACATGGAGCGGGTATCTGAGGCGGATTCAGTGCCTAACCTGTGGAAAAAAGAGGAGAATTCGGGTCCACTGCCGGCCTAATGAAGAAGAAAACGCTGCCTATCCTACTGGTACAGCGGCGCGAGGAAGAAGAAAACCGCAGGGGAAGAAGATCTGTATTCCAACGGATGGCCCAGATTGACGAGATAGAATCGGATGGCCAAGACACGATGCGGTATTAAAAAGGGACAGACGTCTGGGATTACACGGGTAAGGATTGGACGGCCCTAAACGTGACGCAGTGAGAAAGAAAACACGGGTCTCACCCCCTTGCGATTTCTTATTTTTTTTTTTAACAACAATACTTTTAATTTTTTTTATTATATTTATTATATGATCTTTATTATTATTAACCCTCAATTATTAACCACTTTTATTATTTTAATAAGGTCAATGGTTCATTTAACACATAAGTATATTAATTAATTCACCCCTATCAAAACATATTTTTATTTTTCTTTATTTGAAATATATATTAGTTATCTTAATTTTCCATAATTGAAGATTTATGTTATTGTTATTAATACAATTAAACATAAAAACATCACTAATCATTTTCAAATTCACACTTAAGAGTGCATTGATGTAAATATTATCATTTTGAAACAAATTTCATAAATGAAATCATAATTTGACATCGTCTCAAAACGGTTAATTATAAAAAGGTAAAATTATAAACATTTGCCTTATTATTATTACATATATTTAATTTAGAGATAAATATAATACATTTAATTTAAAGTTTGACGCAACATATATAACTCAAGAGTTTGAGTACATATTTTCTTAGGCAAAGTAAAAAACCCATCAGATTCAAGATAATTATAAAATAAATGTTTACTTTCTCAAGTTAAAAACATGTATAATAAATAGTGGGAAAAAATACTAATATTAATTCACACTGGTTTTCAAAATAAAATATAATTCACATTTTGGGAAAACAAGAAATAAATTAATTATATTATTATTGATGTCATTCTTTAAATATTAAGGCAAATTACATAATTAACTTTTCGAACCTTTTGGGGGTAATCAACTCTTATCTTCAACGGTCCAAATTAAAATATTAGAGTATAAGAGGATCATGGGGGAGCCAACGGTTATATTTATAGCTGTTAGGGTCTAACGGTCAGATAAGTGTTCTTATAAAACGTCTGGTCTCGGGGTATCCCACACTCACGGCGACTGAAGGAGGAAGAGGAGGAGATGGTTTATGTGATTCCTTTGGTGCTCAGTACGGCTGCGGTGGCTTCGGCCATCCTTATGTTTATTCTAATGGATTCCAAAGACCCTTACCACCTTCTCGAGGTCCTTGTGATTTTAAGCGGTCTCTCTATAATTATAATCGGGTTTTTAATTGGGATTTTTGGTTATCTAAACTTCTTGTTCGATCGCTGTGAGTTGTATTCACCAAGATGTTCCTCACTTGAATGAAAGGGCATTTCATTCATTTTGATGTGTTCTCTAATTCATTGTTACTTTTATTATTATTTCTTTATAAGATGATTGTTTGTTCATTTAATGGGTGACATTGTAATATAAACTTGTCATTACTCAAAACACGGTTTCTTGGGTCGTTACACATCCACCTTCTACTCCTCTGTTCAACCCACCATCAGGACTTCTAATGGTCGCACCACCCTACCTTATACTGCTTCCACCACCAATAAGTCACTTCCACTCCATCTACACATCGTTGGCTCATGTCACTGCCACAAATCCAAGACTCTCTGTAAGAAACCTCGAAGCTATAAACCTACTACCACCGTTGATGCCCGGATCTGCATATTGAATCATCAAATCTGTAATAAATTCCATCTATCATCGATGCATCACCCCTACTGGGATCTAAAACCCAAATCGAACTGAACTGTTCAAACCTGCTTCTACAGCCTGAGTTATTGATCCATGAGAGAAGGATAACCTCTATTGAACCAGCCCAAAGAAGCCCATCACCGTCATCATTGCTTGAAGTGGATGCTGAAAAAGCCAAACCCCCATGTCGTCAGCCATCAGATGAATCCATTTAATAGTTGCGAACTGAAGTTCAACCCTTGCTGAATCTAAAGGGACGACGTTGCCACTCATCGTCTGGAGCTGCCATGGAGGAAGTCTTCAGCAACTGTGGAGGCTTCTACATGAAGTCTTCTCCTTCAGTAGATAAGTGAAGAAGCTATGATAGGGGAAGAATAATAATAACCCCCCACGCGGTTGTGGATAACAGAGTAAACAATATATAATAAAAATATAATAAAACTATAATAAATAAATAATAAATAATAATTATAATTTTATAATAATAATCATTAATAAAAATATTAATTAAATAAAATATAATGATTATTATTAAATAAAATAAATATTTTTAAAATAAATAAACATAATTTTATAAATTATTTTTTAATCTAAAAATTGTAATTTTGATAATTTTTTATATTTTTTATAAATTTATTATATCATTAATAATTATTTTATATTTAATATATTAATTTTTGGTTATTAATAAATATTAAATATTTATAATATTTATATATTTTAAATATGTAATTATTTTAATTAAAATAAAAATCATAATAAATAATTATGGAAATATTATTAATAATTTAAACAACTAATTATAATAATTAATATATTATTATAACTATTTAACTACTAATATTTTATTTTATTTATATTAAATTCTTAAAAAAATTATTTATGTATTCGTTCTTTTTTGTTGTACTTTGAGATTCATTTTCAGTTATGAGAGATTTTCTAAAGTCACAAGGATTGGAGGAGGCTATGAGAGGTGTTCGGTGGCTTGTAGAAGACTGGCTGAAGTTGGTGCTTACCGGCGATGACCAACCGGTAGACAAAAAAGGATAAAAATCATGAGGTAGACGTGATGAGGAAAGTTGGGAAATTTTAACAATCACAATTCTTACATGCAGAGAGTAAAATAGAAACCTAACTTCCATAACACACCATTGTTAACCTAGGAGCTCTGGACTTTGAGCAGGAATGTGAGGTAGACTAGAGGGATTCGAGAAGCTCTTCAAAGGGGAGTTCTTTTCCTCGTCTTCTTCTTCTAACTTCCTCTAGTTTTTTTCTTTGAAGATTTTGTATGTGGTTTTATTTTGTATTTTTTATTGAACATGGTGTTTGATTAATATTCACTTTGGGGATTTCTATTATAATGGTTTCATATTTCATCTTATTCATATTATTATTCTAAGAAATCAGAATCAATAAACGAGATCACAATGATGTTGATATATTTCATATTATTATTATTATTAATGTGATATGAATTTCTATATTATTATGGTTCGATAAAAAAATTTAGTAGGTTATTTTTAACTAATGTGTTTATATTAATATTATATCAATAATAATAATAATAATATGTATTTAAATATGTCACAAAACAACCTAGTTATCCCGCTAGTTTGGTACCCGAATCGAACCTGGCATGGCCCAAAGGGTGTTACCAATCCCTACAACCTAAAGACTAGTGAATATGTGTAAAAACAATCAATTTGGAATGATTTCTCCATAATAAGAACTCACCAAGATAAAGCAGCAGATAAGAATCAATAAATAGTTGGAATTCCAAACACTCATCAGGATAAAAGTACCAAAAGTAGACTAGTACAAGTCCTAAAAATGGAATGTCAACCCAAGTCCTCACTAAAACCATCAAATATATCATCACAGAATCTTCTTGTAACAAGTGGGTCACACACTCAAATGGTCACTACCAACTCCCAAGGTCTCAGTAATCAAGAACACCCACAACCTTTGAGTGGTTCTTTCCCTTTTCCTAGACCTATCATAAGAAATAATAAAAACACCCAAAGGAATAATTAGGGTGTGAGAAACACTATCCAATAATATCACACCAACTATTCCATAAGCAGTCTATATAAAAAAACCAAACATGCTTAATTTTAAATAAAACATGGCATAGTAATCTTTTCAGCATTCATAACAAAACATTTCTTTCAAATCATTTCAATGGAAAGTATAAAATAGGTAAAAAAGTGTATTTCCATCAAAATAGGTATGAATAAGCATTTTTATAAAAATAGGCATGAATAAGAATTTCATAAACATGGGTATATACAAATCATTTTCTATCACAGAATTATGGTTAAGAGTCCCCATGTTAATTTAGTACAAGAATTATCAGATATCTCAATGAAATATGGATCCATGTGGGCACACATCTTTAGATATCAGACCTAGGGAGGATAGGAAAATGCCCCAAATAATGAAATTCATTCCCTCATCATAGTTTATTGAGGTTTTTCATTATCAATCCATTTCCAGGTAGAGCTAATACATTCCTAGTGTGTGTGTTTTCACTTAACTACACAATATCCCATGTGCTTCAAGGAAATCACACATATAATGGGTATCTTTCATTTCAATCAATCTCAACTCATTTCAATCAGTCCTTTCAAATTGGCCCTAAGTTAATGTTTTCAAACATTCCCTTTCATTTCAAAAACTAACATCAAATTATTTTCAACAAAACTCATGCTTTTCAAAATAATTCATTTAATATCAAACCATAAATCATTTCATGCCATCTTTTATCAATAAATCATCATAAAATTATTTCATCACATCATTCATTCATTTTAACACATTTTTTATAAATCATCATTTTATTTGAAAATATATAATCAAAGAGGTTCAACACACCCATTCCATTTTTAAAACATTAATAAATAATTTAAATTCATGTTTCAAAAACTATTTTGAAATCCATTTCAAATAAATAAGGCAACAACAATTTAAATTGATAATAATTGCATTGCGGAACCACATACTTCAATCAAGGTATCGTTAAATACGCAAGATGGGATCCATAATAGAGAGTTGAAAGGCTAGAAACAACCAAGGAAGAATCCCAGAACCACAAATCACTAAATTAGGATACGGATCCATCGATGAAATAAAGATCTACCACTATCTAAGGAGAGATATAAGGAAAGGATAATTCATATTAAAAACACTATTACACTTACTAGAAGAGATCCAATGCTTCAAAAGACACTTCTATCCATGAAGAATCAAGATTATAAGGTCCAAAATCACCCCTAGAGAGTCTCCAAATTCTTTTGGGTCAAATGAGGTTTAAGGGTGAAGTGTTTAAAAATAAAATAGAGATTAAAAGGATGAAAATTATGATACTACCCTGGTTTTCCTCACCCGTATCTACATAACTAGCTAGACACTATCTCCCACCAACTATATGATGGTGCCAGGAAGAATGCATGTAGGCCTAATAACCCCATCAACAGGCTGGTGGAATTCTTATAGGAATCCCCTACTATTAGACTTCCACCAGCTAGCTAGTGTCCCTCATCGGCTAGCTGGTGGAACTCCTGTATCCTTCTTGGATATAATCCCAAGTCCACCCTTAAGACATCCTCCCAAGACACCCCATGGTCTCTCTAACAAGAAACATGAATCACTCCTAGCCCCTTGAAAGGCTAAAACAAGAAAGAAACAACCAACAATCAACTATAATAACTAGAGATCAACATGAAAAACAAGAAAGGTAAAAATAAACAAAGGATCGTACATTAAATCAGATGTTGAGATGTTACAAAATGTGTGTGTGTTAACGATAAAAATACACATTTTTGTACTAGAATCCAAATTTGATGAACAAATAGTTGATCTTGATCATTTTTCTAAATAGATCAAACTCGTGATATTTTTTTAGTCAATAAATATTTTTTAAAAATGTTTTTTTGGTATTTTAAAACATTAAACACCAATAATGTTAGTGACACATCTCTTGGAAATTTTAAAATCACCAACATGACTTGTTTTGCGAGGTGCCTTATATATTTTGATTGTGTGTGTTATATTATACATACCTTGTTATTTGTAGAGTGATGTTTGTGGTGAGATAAAAGAAAAAATATTATAATGAGTTAGACTTATTAATATGAGGAATGGATTACTGGAATTGAATAGGTTTTTCAAAGTATCTTATGAGTATTTGAGAATAAAATAGTTTATTATTTGATATTTGAACTAGTTTACCCCTGGTTGAGTTTGGTTGGTGAATACATGACTATATATTGTGATTTTACTATTTAGATTGTTAACAATGCTTAATATTGACTTAGTTGCTTTTACTTAAAGGGATGTGTGGATATAACCACCCCTAATTTTTCATATAGATTGTAGAGTTATGTTGAGGAACTGTTCAGGTGATATTTCTTAGTGGATAAAGTGAATAGTAGGTGATTGATGTTAAAGGATTGTTTTGTGTGATATTGAGGTATACAAGTTGTTTGGGTTTTATGGTATTGTTGGGATTTAATAAGAAGTTATTTTTGGGTAATTGTACCTATTTTTCATTTTATTTACATTCACTGGTAGAAAATATATATTTCCACATCATTTTTTTACCTTTTAAAAATGGTTTTTAATCGACATTTATGCATGTGATGTTATAAATAATAGTTTCGATGTTGGTTTTAATAAAACTGATGTCTAAAAATTAACAAAAATTAAATTTAAGCAATATTTCAAGGTCAGTTTTTTATAATCAAATACTGAAAATATATTTCCATTTCGGTTTTACTATAAAATTGATGTGGAAAATATTTCATGGAAATTTTAGCATCAGTTTTTTGGTGAAACTAACATCAAAAGTCATGTTATTTTTAACATGGAAAAATTATCTTACAGCTTTCAATTTGTTTTTTTACAAAAAATCGATGTTGAAAATCCACATGGAAAAAAATCACTTAAGACTTTCAATTTTGGTTTTTCCACATCATTTTATAGAAAAAATCGATGTGGAAAGTTGGATTTAAAAAAAAGACAGTGAATTACATGCCCCAAAATTATCTAAAAACCTATAAAATGTAATAGAATATACACTAGAGAAACATTATATACATCATAGAATAAACTTATAAAAACAAATATAATTTAACAACTTAAATCTCAAAAATATTTCCTAAATAATATTTTCTAAAACTATAATAAAAAGACACATACCTGATAATTTATAATTTAATAATAATTGGTTGTCCTTAAATATTTACTTATAGATCATTAGGTTGATACAACTTTCAAATGAATAAGGTTGCAGTCCTAAATCATCTTTGGGATATCCCTAGGACATTCCTTTTGGTTATTTACCTAAATGAATGATAAAAATAACACTTTACTTTCAGAATTATTAATGGATGGATTTTAAATAAATTTGATATATCTAGTAAACTAAGATAAGTAAATATAAACCTAAAATGTAAATATATTATGTTTTAATATAACAAAATAAAATAAGGATTGAAGAAAAAAGTAATATATTAAAAATGATTATTCTACTTTCATTTCTTATACTACTCCAAACATCTAATTAAGAAACTTATATAATCCTAAAATTTCAATGATGTAACATCATATATATTTATAAATTATTAATATAATCATATAGAACAATTTCAACCAAACAAAACAAAAATGTAAAAATACCACCACGGGATATTTAAACAAAATAACACATTATTTTTGAAAATAGAGAATAATATCAATGTTTAAGGGAAGAAAGTAGTAATTAAATTTTGATTAATATGTATCAAAAGACTATAAAAGGTATTTTGATTAAAAATTTAAGTTCATTATCAATAATATATTAACCATTAAAACGTAAAAAAATGATTTTAGTTTGTCTAATCAGAAAAGGTTCTTTTCAAGAAAGTGGGCTATCTAAGTCATTCTTGGAATTTTTTCATAAACTTGCATACATTTATTAAAATATTTAAAATCTATATGTCTCTTCCATGCTTTGTTTTGAAAAAAAACATTGTTATCATATTTTTTCATGTTAAAGAATTATTACAATACATCCAACCATGAAATGTAGATAATATGGTTGTGATTAAGTAGTGTATTATTGTTATTCTAGATTTCACCTAGTCTGATTTGTAAATATTCTCTTAAATAAATATAATGTTTTATGAAATAAATACAAGGAAATAATATAAACATTTTATAATCATCTGAGAAACCATGCACCCGTTCATGACTGAAAAGGGGATAATAGTATATAGGATGAAAATGTAAACTGATTCCACTAAGAAGAACTATAGGGGACACATGAAAGGAAACTTAATATAATAGGTATAATTTTATGTTTATAATAAATTAATAAAGATAAAATATAGTAAATACAAATTTATAAATTATAAACAATACATACCCAGAGAAAACGTTTTTCAATGTAGTAGACCATTGTGGTAAGATTATAACTCTGCCTCAATTTCTTGTAACTCCTAGACTTAATTTAGGTTTATGATAAAAAATTTATATATAGATAAATTTTAGAAAGATGGTTTTAATATAAAAAATAATTCAAAATTACATGGTAGACCCATGTTAAAGAAGATAAGGTTATAATTCATCCATGTCTGAAGTTGAGAAATAGTTCCCAAATAATGAAATGGATAAGAAAAATAAATAAGCAGTATGTGACCTTACATTTTTATTCAATTTATAATGATGAAAATAAGATGATGATGAAGTGATATGTCTATAGGAAATTTGATTAGTCTATGAGAGTAAATGGATGATGATGTTCCATGAATGTGATAGATTGAAACTAAGGAAATGGTGGAATAACCTGTAATCAACTCATATCTGAATTAGAAAATAATTCATCATTTATACCAAATGGAAAAAATAAATTCAAAACCTACAATATTTTTTAGTGTAATAACCTATAGTCATCTCAACTCTAAAATCAAAGTAAATAAATAATTCAAAAGACGCATCACAAATAGAATTTATAAGGATTCAATGTTCACCACTCTACTGAAACAATATAACAATTATATGTTGGTAAATATAAATGATTTTATCATAGAAAAAATTAAAATAAATTATCCTCTAATCATTTTAATAGACTAAATTTTGTAAGCATAAAGAGTCAAAAATGATATCATTTATACTCTATTGATCAAATTAATCAAAAAATATTAACACTACTACAATGTGAAATGTTCTTTTCATAAGGGAAGTAAAAATTGAAAAAACTATAGATCACAAAATAATATAGGAAATTTAAAACAATGGAAAAAAAATAAAATGGACTATAAAGGATCTAATCTGAGTTTTTTATGACATGGGATGAGTGATAATATTTAATACCTAAAAAATCGTCTATATATGGGTAGAAGATTCTTAATTCTTATATCCCTATAGATCAAAGGAAAAAAAGGAAACAAAATTGAGGATTAAAACAAAAAAGAATTTAAGATGACAGAAAAATAGATAAAATTAATACTACATCACCTTAGGATTATTTATAACTTGGAAAAAAATTAAATTTTAAATGAAAGAAAATAAAACCAACATAACATTAACAAGAAAAATAGTAGAAGAATCAGTGAATTTTGATAGTAGGAGAAGGCACTCTGATGGTAAAATTCATACCAAGATGAATCAGAATATGGAATTTAAACACCAAGATGACACATTTGAATATATGAATAGTAAACTTCTAGGTTGAAGCAATAATAAGAACCTAAAATTTACTAAAGATTACAAATACACCGGTCAATGGAAATATTAAAACATAGTAGTATATGGTTGCAATTTATGGTTGCGGTTCTGATTGGAAAAGAAAATATCGTGAATATGGGTAAGTAATTCATTTGTGTTTAGATCGAACTCATTGAAAATCTATAATAACAATGAATTTTATAATATTAAAAAAATATATATATATAAAATCTAAAATAATTAATATAACAAACCTTATCAAATTTAGTCATCATCCCAATTTTCATTATCTCAAATGTGAATCTTAAAAAAATAACAGCATTCCACCCTTCCTTTTTTACATTGAAACTATGGTTATGAAACATTAACTTGAAAATAAATACCGACACATATATATGACAAAACATATATTATCTAATATAAAATATATTTACCAATAATTTCATATAGCTGATTTTATTTGGTGTCTGTATCTACAATTAATCGTTGTTAAAGCTTTTCCGTGACCTGTATTTTCATATATAAATTATAAAAACACATATAAACAATAATAATTAAGAATAAAGAACTCATAAAAAAGAATAAAACTTACCATTTTAATAATTTTCTACAAGATTTTTGTACTCTACCAAATACAATAAATTAAAGAAAAGAAAAAACCTATAAAATCAAAAACAATATACCAACTAAATAAAGAAAACAATTTATATAAACACTCATTTATTTGACTTTAATTAAAATAGATATACATGAAACATATGAAACCTATAAAAAATAGAATATACAAACTTTAAGAAAAAAATGATTCTATAATTACTCATCTTTTTAAATTAAATTAAAATATATATGCTAGATAATTTAAAATTTAAAAAAACTTTAAGAAAATAATTTTCAAATGAGAAACTTCTAAAAACAAACAATATATACAAACTTAAAAGAAATATTTTATAATTACTAATGTTTTTAACTTTATTTTAAAGAAACATACCTTATAATTTAAATCCAATCACACTTAACAAATATTTTGAAAACAAATGGTGAAGATAGGTAAGTCCACCATTCGTGTATAAATCAGTATCATTGAAAATCTAAAATAACAATGAATGTTATAATATTAAAAAACAAAATATTTTGATATAAAACATAAAATAATTAATATAAATAACCTTATCAAATGCATTTGTTGACCCAATTATGATTATCTCATACATGAATCTTAAAACATAATAACCACATTCCACCCTTCTATTTTGATGATAACACTGTGGTTATAAAATGTTAACTTAAAAATAAAAACCAATATATATATATAAAAACTAAATATTATTTATATTTACCATTAATTCGACATATTGGATTGTATTTAGCTACTTTATCAATAAGTGGTCTTTGTTAAACTTTTTCCATGACCATAATTTTCATATATATTAACTATCAAAACATGAATAAACAATAATAATTAAAATTAAAAAACTTATAAAAAAGAATAAACTTACTTGTCTAACAAGTTTCTAATTTTTTATGAATTCTACCAAATAAAGAGTAAAACTGATATGATGTGCATTTATTTGGGTAGAATACACATAACATATAGTGACCTCTACAATATAAAAAATTCACAATTAATTACATTATAATAATATTTTTTCATAATTATCTTAGTGTTCTTACCCATCAAGGAATAGAAAAAAAACAACACCCAATCTCCATATTTGATAATATATCACATATATGTAACTCTATTAGAAGAATTCACATATTTCATAGTTGTTGAAATTTATTTTGGATCTATAAGACAATAAACACCAATTGTATCATTTTTATAAGAAGTGTGTGTAGATACCTAATTAAATAAGTAATACAATAAGTCACTTATCTTTATTTAATGAAAGAAAAACTAAAACATAGATTTACTTACATAGAAGATAACCACCACATAGGAAAAATTAGCTCATAAAAAATAACCAGATCCATGATATATTTTTTGAATATTCTCAATAGATAGTCTCTTCCACATATATCATACATCATCCAACTTTGGTAACCTTATTAGTATGCAATGACAGTGGACTATTTTGATCAACAATATCATGTACTAATATTATTACCTAACTTAATTGCATAGGCTGGTGATGTACAGAATCTTTAAAAATATATATGACTCCATATTATACAATACATACATGGGGATATCCATCATAAAACTCATTGTATAAGGTCAAGTCTAAATAAGGAGGTAGAGAATTTGAGTAGGTGGGTTGGGTAGGTTGTGCAGGCTACAAATGTTGCGTAGGTTGTGATTATCTCGTCAATTTTTTCAATATATCCTACACAACTGATTAAATTTGATCGTCCATGTATTTTTTTTAGTTCTTTCATTTTAAAGGAATCTATTTTGGTTCTCATGATTCCTTACATCGATGACCAAAATCTTTCCTAATACTAACACCCACCTCATATAATCTTATGTGGATAGGGCATTTTGTCTTTCCTAAAGAATTAGCTAGGATGTACATCCTACTCTAAGGGATAAAATTCCCCTACATCACTTTATCCTAAAGTTCATCCTGAAATGAAAAATTAAAATGGTATATTATTGTTTTTAAATTAAAAAACACAAACATTCATGGAAAATAAAAATTAATTTCTTACAATTCTATCAGTTACTTCCTTAAATTACTCTATAAGATACTTTTAATTTATTCCTTCTAACTATTTTCCATTTTTCATGGTGAGTGGTGGGGAGATAGAGGGAAAAACTAGACCACTTATAGACCACTACTAGATTGATATCTTAATGCATCAAAAAAAATTGCAATCATTTTCTTCTCCAATAAATAATAACTTCCATGTGAAAAAGTATGAGGGTATACATTCTACAACTAGATCACTGGATGATACCTCCTAGAGACCTATTAAATAAAAATGAACTAACATGTAATTAGGTAATATACAATAAATTCTATAATATAAAATAATTTTCATGCCATAAATTCTTCCTTATGGCGGCTGGTGAAAAATTTCTTCCTTCTATCTACATCTAAAAACCTATATTTGAGGTATGAGTTTTCATTCTGTAACTTCCCAAAAACATAATTTTTTGTCAATATTATTTTAAAATACTTCCATTGAACTATTTATAAATATAGAAATATTTTCTTAATTTCTTTCATTTATTCAAAATTAAATGTCATCTGTAATTGAATAAATTAAATATTATTCATTTAAAATATATAATATTCAAAAATGTGATAAAAATAAATAAATCGATACATTCTACAATTATGAACTCTCACATATAGTCTTTATCCATATTTTTGAAGTACTTCCAATCATAATATAAAATGTTAATTATACAATGACACTACATGGTGATATAACTGGTAAACAATGTTGCATTGGGATAGTTGAGTTATTATTATCAACAAAATCACTATGTATTCTTTAGTCTCCATGAGAAAGTGATATCTTTGGTAAACATGTAATCTAATGTCTACCAACTCTAGAAATTTATTTCTCTATAATAGAAGGAGAATAATTCTCCATAGGAGGCGCATCGGTAGCCCAACAATTATTTTTTTAATTAAATTTTTTCATAAATTAAATAATTATATTACTGAATATTTAACAATATGAAAAAAATACATATACCATGGTAAATAGTTTTCTCCCTCTATGTATTTCATTGAAATAGACAAATGTAATGACATTCTTTACACCTACACATTATTAGAAAAGTGAATATTTATAAACAATCATTACAAAAAATATGTAAGTAAAAAAATAATGTCAGACATGTGTAAGTTTCAAAAAAAATGATTTCATGATTCTTAAACAAAAAATATGAAAGTTAGACTATTAAATATAAAAATTAATTCTAAAATGATAGAAACATTTATAAATTTACATAACATAGTTACAAAAAAAGTTCTTTTTATGTGCGTAAATTTAACCAAAACATAATGATGTACATCGGATTTTTCAATCAAAAAATGTTTAACCATAATTGTAGAATATAAAATTTAACACAAAAATCATACAAATAATCAATATATATATAATTAAACATACAATAATTAATAAAATAGAGTTTTTACACATTTAAATTTCAAAAAATAAATAAAATATAAATATTTACCTGAATTATTATGAGAGTAATTTAGTTTTTTTTCATATACCTTTAGTATGATCATTTCATATATCATGGAATGTGTCTACATTATAGTAATTGTTACCATCTAAAAATAGTGTAATAGATGAATAAACCTCATATAAATCCATAACATCATCATCATCCCCATCACCCAAATGAATTCTTTTCCCTTAAAAAACAATGGACCATTAATCATTCGATGGATCAATGACATAAAATATTTTCTTTTCATGTGTCTCCATGATAAATGGTTCCTATTTGTAACTAAATATTTTCAAATCAACTAGTGTAAACCCATAATCATCATGTTTCACACCACTATTGCTATCAACCTAGTTGAAATTAAACACCATGACTCAAAATTTAGTATAATCAATTTCCCATATAAACTCAATAACTCCAAAATATGTTGTTGATGTAGAAATTGAGGTTTTATCTTTTACACTCAAAAAATGTAGTGCTTCAGCGATGACCATTACCCTGCTATTTTGAACATTACTCGTATCATCCTAATTTTTTTTGTAAAATTCATACCCATTAATATGAAAACCAAACCATGTGATCACATTAAGAGATGATCCTCTTGCAAACCATTTCAATGTTTCTAATACAAATATATCTATAATGACTTTATCTTTAAACCGTGAAACAAATGTATTTTTATGATCAATCATATACCACTTTTCATTTATTTTCAGATATCATACCTTTAAATCATCAATATGTGATGATATATATGGTTAAACCTCATATGTGTCATTTAAAATATATAAATGTGTCTACATCACTTCTTCACATGTAATGAGATTTACCTTTAAGCCTCAAATCCTCTACCTTCACTATCAATTTTCATGTTTTGAGATATAGGGAGACTAATATGTTCCACTTAATACAAATAATCAGTAATGAACTCATTCACCTCTTCTAATACATATTTTTAAAAAATAGAGGCCTCTAATTGATGATTATTTTTAACACATCCCTTAAAAATTCTCATATATCTTTAAAATAGATACATCCAATATAAATAAACATAAACACATATTCTTATCTCATCAATACATGAAAATCATGATATTTCATAACTATTAATTTAAAATCCTTCAATGACACCAAATTCCATGCAAACACTAACAAAAATTCATCTTCTCACTCTTTCTTAATGTTTGACAAGATCTAGGTAAATATGTTATGTTTCCTTTCTTAGTGGGAGATAACTGTAAATGTGTTTCCATGGATATCAAATCCAATATATCATTCAATCCATATTTTTTCTTTCCTTTTATTTTTAACAAACTTCCAATCAAACTATCACATATTTTTTTCTCAACATGAATAACATCAATGATATGTTTTATCTCTAAAAATCTCCAATCATTTAGTTCAAAAAAATAGATTGTTTCTTCTAGATATTTTTTTGATGACTAGAACTTAATTTCTTTTTAAATGTGAAATTAATATATTTCACCCCTTCATAATATTATTCAATCGACAATGGTTGTGGGGGAATATTATATTCTTGTAAACCGTTAAATGCTTTTTTCAATATATGATAAGGATGATCAATTATAAAAAATCTTAGATGTACCATGTACATTGTATTTCTTATATCCTGTAATTGATAATATGAAGTATCTTCTTCACAAATTGGACATATTTTATGTACCTTAAAAATGTATCAAGATAAGTTTCCATATGTAAGATATTCGTTTATAGTAAAAATTACCATAGTATGTAAAATAAAATAATCTTTCTTATATGCATCAAAAACTATAATACCTGTATCCCATAGAAGTTTAAAATCATAAATCAATGGTGAAAGATACACATCAATATTATTTACTAACTGTTTTGGTCCAAAAATAATCAATCTCATCATTACATATTTTTTCTTCACACATATATGTGGGTACAAGTTGTAAACTATCAAAAAAATGGGTCATGAACTATTTTGGTTATGGAGGCTCTGATATGGATTCATTCCATCTGTGCACAGTCTCATATTTCTAACTCCACTTCCAAAATCAAGAAATTATTTATCAAATATCTTCCAATGTAGTGAATCAGCAGAGTGACATAAGTTACCATTAGGGATGCACTTGTTTGTATGTCATATTAAACTTTTTTATCGATTTGATTTAAAAATTGATGCTTCAAATAAGGAATTATTACAGGGTAAAAAATTTATTTAGTGGGAGGTTTGATTCTGGTACTTGAGAATTAATTAGAGTTGAATTATTGGAAGGAATTATTAGAAGGTACCAAATTGTTTTAGCAGAAGGTTTGATGTAATTACGTGATAATGAATCAGAGTTTCATTTTTTATTCATATTATAGTTTGATGTCCCACATTTAGGACATTTTGATAAACATTCATATTCCTTCCTATAAAACACACAATCATTGGGGAAATTATGTATCTTTTTATACCCTAATCTCATTGGCCATAATATTTTCTTTGATTAATAATTGAAATATAGAAGCTTGTTTCCTTCCGAAATTAACTCTTTCAAAAATTTAATAAACTTAGAGAAAATTTTATCACACCACCCATTTATTACTTTCAATTTAACTAATATCAGAACTACTGATAACACTGTATATTTCATGTAACCTAAGAATAATGTTTTATCAAAATATTCATACAATTGTTCAATAGCTTTTATTTTTTCAATGATTTCAACACCTAAATCATCAATTAATTATTCAATATGATCCTTTTCCACATTCTTAATAATTTTATCAACATTAGATGTTGAATTTCCCATTCTATCACCATTCCAAATCCAAAGTGTATAATTATGGATAAAAACATAACAAATGAGATGATCCTTTATTTATATAGAATTAAACTTTATCATATCCAAACACTTAATGCATGGATATAAAATCAAATCTTTTTTAAAATATTTCATCTATAAATTTCCAATAAATCATTAACTCCTTTTTCATATTCATTGGTGGTTCTTCATAAATTTATGTTGGAGTCAGCACCCTGGAACCAACTTCTATGTACTTTATGATAACTTGTATTAATATTTTTTAATGTTAATAAACTTGTTATCACATCATGATTGTTCTTATTCATAACATAGTATGTGATAATGTATCTAGATTAGTTTTCACACTAAAAGGCCATAGCAGTTCCCCGCTATGATGAGAACCCGGAAGTGTTGCGACACTATTCATAAATATATGTTATATAGCTAGATGGTATCATTTGAGGGACATAAATGATACAGGCTATCAAGGGTGGATACTCATAGGACTTTTAGGAACCTTATCATGGTGTATTCCCTTGGTAATATCCATTGGGATATTATGAGAATGGGACCCTCCAGTAGGAAATCTACATTTACATGTGTCATTGGATTTTCCTATTTTTGTACCTTTTTATTGGTCCTTAGACTTTAATATTATTATTAGTGAGTATTATGAGTTGCGTGATTTGATTTATTGATGAAAATTGTGATGACAGATGTTCTCTTTGAGGTAGGATACGTTGGGTGCATCATGAGTAATATTTCATTAATGAATAATGTGAGAAAGGATTTATCCCTTCTGTTCATTAATGAAAGTTAATATCTCAGAACCTTTGATGTAAATGATATATCCTAAATAAATACATGGACATAGTGTTCTATTGGAAAGTTATATTCCTATAAAGTTAAAGAAAGAGACATCGAGAATGTAGGTTGATTGAACCAGCATGCAACCTGCTTGATTTGAGATATTGTGATAAAGGGATTACATTACACTTTAAGCATCTATATGAGCTATTATGTATTTTCGGTATTAAATTATTTATCTATGGGTGTATTGGCGTTCTTCTAGATGCTAACCTTGGACTTCAGGTTGTTTTTCCTAATACCATTGAGAAAGAGGCCCATATGTTCACACACTAAGTATACCTAGAATCTCTGATAAATAATGTATTATTATTTATTATTTAAAAAGTTGAATAAATATTATTCCTGCATGTGGTTTAATAATTATTCATGTTTTTTTTTATAAAATTTATTCTGTCACCAATAATTTGAGAGAATATAATGTGATCGAAATATTTAACAAATATTTACTTACTATTTATTGAATATAATATTTCTTTATTTATTAGAAAATAATGTAATGATATTTATTTAACAAATAAATAGAAACTATTCAAGGTTCGATAAATATTATGGAGGAATGAAGGACCAGGATTTTAGGTCATATGAGAAAATAATAAATATTGAATATTATTTGATTAAATAATATTTAATTTTAATTCACACGTTAAACGCATGTCGATAAAAAATAATATTTTTATTATTATTTGACATGGGTTTTTTGCTGAGATTAAATAAATAATTAATGTCACTTGTGCAATTATTTTATTTTAACCCTAGCGATATATAAACCTAATTATATTATTTTCTTAAGATGACAATTCATTTTTTTGGGTTGTGCACAAAGGAATTGGAGAATTCTCTCAAACCCTTGAGATATCTCTTCTCTAAGATCGCTTCTAATAATAGAGAGAAATCTTCCTCTACCAGATCGAGGAGAATTCTTTGTAATAAATTTTCATAGTGATCAAAGGAAGATGATGCAAGAACAAAGATCTTTCATGCTAGCACCTAGAGATTCCTCCAGTGACGTCTGAAGATTCATGTAACAAGTGTGGATCGCCTCTAGATGGAATATGCACTTGATTCCAATAATGCAATGATGGTGCATTGAAGATATATTACCAGATCCGTCAACGAAGAAATAATTCCATCAATTTAATTCTTATTTAATTAAATTAAATATAAATAATATGTGATGATCCTCTCTCTGGTTTCGGTGTGATTTTTGTTTTATGTCTTCTTTGATTCAATTCTGTGGAACATGGTGTTTATCATCATGCAGATCTCATATTTATCATTGAACATGACAAAAAGAAAATTTTGGCAATTCCCATCACATGTTTCTATTGTGCTCAAAAACTAAAAGCGGTATTAGAGGGGTCACATAATTATTTATAATTATTTAAAGATTTTTGGTGATTTACACACTTTAATTTAGTTGTTCAATTCAAGTTTAATCATTATTTTAATATGAATCATGAGATCTACTTATCCCTCCTTCATTTATCATAGATCTAATCAATATGATTAATTTTATGAATAAACTAAAATCAAAGATCTCATCTCGAGGTGCTAAGGATTCTGTCTAGATAACAGAGGATTACACGTCGTGTAATCAGAATACACACTGTGTACTTGTGGTCAATGCATCATGAATTAATTTTTCGATTAATTCAAACCATGTACATTGATTACATGTAGTGAATTAAATACATTACACCATGTGTTGACCAAACCAGGGTGGCACATGGTCAACCGGAGTACATGCTGTGTAACCCACATACACGTCATGTTGTCCCTTTGAGTCGTAGATGGGCCATGTATTACCAAACATTACCCAGTTGACTAGTGACCATGTAATTCAGAGATCATATGGTGTGTATCCTATTGGACATGCCATGTACTCCATTTTTTTTGAGGTAATATTTACACACTGATTCCCTCGTGTACCTCGGATAGATGGTGAGTAATGTACATGTCGTGTAGATCGCTTGTACACACCGTGTACTTATACCAAATTATGTAGATTAAAAAATTATTTATTATATTATGTAAACCTTGAGACATGTTCTTATGTGTGATCATTAAGTTAATAGTATGCACCATTTGATGGTTTTTAATATTTATATATATATATATATATATTTAATTAATATCTGTGTAATTTTCAGATCTGCATATCATGTATGAGTCGAATTATAGTTGTTAATCTATGTGCATTGAATCATAACATGTGACTGAAAAATCATGTAATTCATTTAATCATTAATTTGATACTACAGGTCATGAAATTACATGGTAAGTCGTGTATTCCATATGTTACAAGAGTAAACAGCATACGATTATAATACATGTTGGGTAGATTTAGAAGGTTATTCACCATGTTGCCTACAAGGTACATTTATGTACATAGTTAATTTTAAATTAATTTATTTAATTTGTTTAAAATTATAATGGATGATAATCTCAAGTAAATTTGGATGAGAATTAAGATAAAATAATTTATTAATTAAATATGATAATTAATTGATTTGAGTGTGATTTATCTTAAATAAGAACGATTAAGAATTGAATGCTAGTTTTATTAAATGCATAATTCATTTCATGTATGTGGATGATCGTGATCAAATATCATACCATTGTATGAGATTGGTTTCCTTTTAATTTATTATAAAATTAAATTATTAGCGTGTGTTCCTTCTCTCCTCTTATTATGTAGGGTCTGTGTGCCCATGGTTTATTTTATGTACACCCTTTTCCCCACACATGCATGTGAGTAAAATCATATGTAATAGATGGAGATCCCAAGTTAGTGGAGGTGGTTCAAGTTAGGATCTATGGAAAACCCAATCCAAGAGAGATACATTGGTGGACAGGTGGAAATGTGTAACACAAACCTTAAATGGTTTATGGTGTTTTCCCCCTAGGTCAACGGTTAGTTTATCAACCGCTAGATAAACTAACCACTAGTAAAATCTCATGATCATACCACTTTATTATTTTATTTATTTTAGTTTCATGTTTATTTCAATATATATGTTTTATCGTGATCACAAAAATTAATGAAATTAATGAGCATGCAAGATAAAACTAAAATAAATTAGCTTATGCGTAAATATTATCCAAGATAGGTTAATGACTTAAGTAAATCCAATTAATATCAACAAGAATATAATAAAGATAATAATTGTAAATTTATCCATAAAGGATAAAATCCATCAATTATATATATTAAGTTGGCACAACCTTCCACTACTTCAGTTAAAATAAAACCATAGTTCAAAGTGTATGACCCGCCATAGTTGGGGTGCTTTTAATTATCGTGGAATTCTAACTTAAATTTTTGGATTGACTTACCTTAGTTTGCACCAAGGGTTGACTTACAAAGTAGGACTTGGTGTAAATGAGAGGTAAAGGGTGTGAAAATCTAAATTAATTATTTCAAGATTGGGGAGTCCACTCAACGGATCAAGGAACTGTGAATTTAATGAAGTTTCCATTTGGAATGCCTATCTAAAACCATTCAAGTTACTTGACCAACCAAATTTGGGGTAATGAGAAGGGTAATATATATCCTTCCCACTAGAATGTCCAAGAAATAATATATTCCAAATCCAATGGTGGTGGTTATTAGGTTTCGATAAAATAGTGGGAGTCTATTAAATTTAATATTTATTTATTCATCAAAGTTTTATCAGATAGAGTTCTAAAAATTATTCTCATCGTATTTGTAGAAACAACATTAAAATGACTTATAAAATATCACTATGATCTATTCTTGAGAATTATAACCTTCTCATCGGTATAAATTTCAACAAGTGGAAAATGCGCTTACACGTTATACTTCTCCATGAAAGGGAATTGTATGTGATGGAAGAACATTTTCTAGGTGCACCTTGTAATAAGGAAATTATTGAAGAGTTATATCTCTATGAGAAACATCTGAATAATGCTACATATGTTCAGTGTTTCATGATTTAAACCATGTTCAAAGAGATTTTAAAGTAGGATGAGGACATGGATGCATATAGCATGATGTCTCACCTTCAGGATCCCTATCAAGAGAAGGCGAGACAAGAGATGAATGAGATCTCTAATGCTTTTTTTACAACTAATCTTTGAGTTTTTATGCCATAAGGGCCTCATGTAGTCAAGATTATTGGATACATTGAATTCTTAGACATCTTAGGGATTAAATTATCAGATGAGTTGCATATAGATTTCATACTTTCATCATCACCCAAGACCTTCTCTAGTTTTATTATTAATTATAATATGAGTAATAATGAGAAGAGTCCTTCAGAAGTTCTTACTTTTATTCTACAAGTGGATAATGACATGAGGTGTGATAAACATGCAGTCATTATAGTGAACAAGAAAAGTAAGAACAAGGAAAAGGGGCCCAAGACCTATAAATAGTCTATATATTTAGATCATTGTTCTTCCAAGAAGAGGAATATCTAGAGTCAGGGCAAGGAAAAGGAGACAGTATGTTTTTCATGTGAAAATTCAGGACAATGGAAGAGGAATTGAACCCATAAGCAAGGGGATGCTATAGGTGCATTCTTTATCAAGTGTAACCTTTCAATATATACACATTGGGTATTAGATATAGATTTTGGTGCTCATATATGTATCCAAATGAAGGAACCAAGTAGATTTTGAAATATTTATATAGGAGAGGTGGATCTAAGATCTACCAATGGAGTGAGGTTGGATGCCCTACCCAGTGGTGACTGCCACCTTTCATCACCAACATGAATGATTTTGTTTTTAAATGATTTTTATTATGTACCTAATGTTACCAAAAACATAATTTCTATATCATGCCTAGATACAGATGGGTTTATTTTCAAATTTGGAAATTAAATTTGTTTCTTTTATAAGGAAAACATATGTTATAGTTTGGAACATTTAAATAATCATCTTTATGTATTAAATTGCAAAAAACAAATGTCGGCAATAGATAATGAATCATGTTCACACGACTCATATAACTCCCAGCTATGGTATCACTGTCTTGGTAATGTAAAAGAGAAACATTTGAAAAAGATCTATCAAGACAGTGATTTATAATCTTCTGATCTAAAACCAATTGAATGATTTCATGTGTGTTTACAACCAAACCACCATTTGGTGGACAGAGTGAAATAGCCGCAAAGCTTCTAGGATTGGTACACACTAATTTGTTTGGACCATTTATAGTAGAAGCTAGAGGTGGATATTCTAACTTTATAACTTTTACTGATGAATTGAGTAGATATGGCTATATCTACTTAATGAGGTATAAGTTTGAGTCCTTTAATAAATTCATGGAATTCAAGAATGAATTAGAGAATCAACTTGGAAAGAAGATAAATAAACTTTGATCGGATCTAGGTGGTGAATATCTTAACCAATATTTCATTAAATTTTTATGGGATTTTAGGATTCTATATCAACTCACTCCACCTTACACACCATAGTGTAATAGTGTTAGTGAATGGAGAAATTGTACCTTGATAGACATAGTAAGTTCGATGATGAGTCATGCAGATCTTCCATTATCCTTTTGGGGATATTCATTACAAACTATAGTATACACATTAAACCGAGTTCCAACTAAAGAGTAAAATAGAATTCCCTTCGAGTTATGGAGTGAAAAGAAACATGTTTTGTTGTATACATGTGTATGGGGTTGCAAGTCATTTGTTAAGGCCTTATTAGGAAACAAACTAGCACCCTGGGGAACAAAGTAAATCTTTATAAGGTATCCCAATGAAACAAAGGGGTACTACCTATACAACCCCTCAGATAAGAAAGTGACTGTCACCAGAAAAACCATCATTATTGAGAGGGATCGCATCCTAAAAAGGATTTTGGTAGAAATATTAACTTCAATGAAGTTGATGCTCAAGATAAATAAGAGTTGTTATAAGAAAAAATTCCACAAGTCCCTGTAGAAGAATTAATTCCTGAAGCACAAGTACTGCATAAGAGTGTAAGAGAGGTAAGAGAACCATAGAGATACATTTTTCTAGTCACCAAGGTTAGTGACTCATTATTGGTTGAAAATGAGGAACCTCTATCTTATAAGAAAAAAGTAGAAATCTCAAAAACTACAAGATGTAAAGAATCCATGAATTATAGAATGGATTCCATGTATCATAACCAAGTTTGGGTTCTGGTCAACATGCTAGTTGATGTAAATCCTATTGGATGAAAATGGGTATTCAAGAGGAAACTGGACATGGAAGGTAAATTAAATACCAGTAAATCAAGGCTAGTGGATAAAAGGTTTAAAAATTCAATGAATTGACTATGATGAAACCTTCTCACGAGTTTCTACGATTAAATTCATCAAAATTTTACTTGCTATAGTAGCTTACCATGGCTATGAGATTTGGTAGATGGATGTCAAAACTGTATTCCTTAATAGTAACCTCCAGTAACGTGTATATATGAAAAAACCAAAAGGTTTTGTGACTCCATGTGATTCAAAAAGGATTTAAAAGTTACAGATATCCATTTATGGATTGATGCAAGCATCTAGGTTATGGACCATTTGATTTGATGAATCCATAAAATAATTTTGTTTCATTAAGAATGAATTTGAGTTGAGTGTTTACAAGAGGTTTATTGGGAATGCGGTCATTATCCTAGTAGTATATGTTTATGACATATTACTTATTGGAAATATCATACCATTCTTACAGTTTGTTAAGGACTGGTTAAACAAGTGTTTCTCCATGAATGTTTTAGGTGAAGTAACCTACATTCTAGAGATCAAGATTATTTGTGATAAATCCAAGAGGCTTCTTGGACTAATTCAAACTACATATATTGACCATATACTAAAGAAAATTATTATGGACCAATACAAGAGGGAATTGGTTCCGGTTTCACATGGTTTATATCTTTATAAGAAAATGTATCCTCATTCATAACAAGAGAAAGAGATAATGAGGAAGATACCATATGCTTTTACAATAGGATCAATCATGTATGTCATGTTATGCACTAGACTTGGTTTTTCCTTTGCATTGATCATGGTAGGAAGATATCAATAAGATCCAGGATAACATCATTAGACTGTTGTTAATGCTATCCTTAAATATTTGAGAAAAACTAAGGATATGTTCTTGGTGTATGGAGGAGACAATGAGCTAGTCATCATGGGTTGTATTGATGCTGGTTTTCAAATATATTAGAATGAACTGAAGTCACAATCAGGATATGTTTTCTATCTCAACAGAGGATTTTTGAGTTGTAAGAGTTCAAAGAAGCTAGTTGTTGTTGATTCTACAGTGGAGTCTGAGTATATAGTGACTTTTGATGTAGATAAGGAAGCTATTTGGATTCATAATTTCATCCATGAGCTTGATGTGGAACTTATTATTAAACACCCTAACACATTGTATTGTGATAATATTGCAGCGATGGATCTTGAAAAAGATCCAAGGTCACACCAATGGATAAAGCACAAACTCTGGAAGTATCACCTTATGAGGGATTTTTATAATAGGGGTGAAGAGTTCCCATGGAAGAGAATGTTGCAGACCCCTTGACTAAAGTTCTATCTCAGTAGAAGCATGAGTATCATGTGAGAGCTAACAGACTGAAGGTTATTAGTAGTTGGATCTAGAGAAAGTGGGAGTCTTTTAGAGTTGGTGTCCTAGAAACAACTTTTGAGTACTTTATGACAAATTTTAATCATGGTTTTGAATATTAATAAACTTCTTATCACATCATGATTGGTCTTCTATGTAAAAAATTATGTGATGAAGTCCCTAGAGTATCCATCACACCAAAAATTCATTGCAGTTCCCCACTATGATGAGAACCAAAATATAGCACCCCGAGAATTTAAAAATAAATTAAATATTGAATGCATGAAACACTGATTCTCTATGAAACAAAATGTTCGGTCCACTATGCTAGATGTCCTGAAAGGGGGGGTGAATCAGGGTATGACAGATTAAAACAACTGCCCATTTTGATCTTGTTTTGTTGTTAGGCAAAACCCTCTTCTCTCTCCTTCCCGATGCAGAGTATGAATAAAACTTAAATCATGCACAGGACACAATGATTTTTACTTGGTTCACCCTCACTGGGATACGTCCAAGGTGCATACATCGGTAGTGTGCCGATGTACCAATTCCACTATAAGCACACTTCTGTTTAAAAGTTCGAAGTGGACTCACTATCCCTCCTGGTTTACAACCACTCACACTTTGAGAACTCATTGCTCTCTCAATTGAAGTGAGCTCACTGCTTCTTCAGAAGATCCACTCACAGTTTACAGACCTGTAGGTCTCTTCATTTACATGAAATCATGCATCCTCAACTATTGATAGATGCTCTATTGAAGTTAAAATTTCATCCACTAATCAATACCCCTTTACCCCTGAACCCCGGGCAACTCACTTTGGAAACACCTTCGCAAAGCACCCTACTTAGCGAGCCTCCCAATTTCGCAAAGCTCAAACAAGCCTTCGCGAAGCTCCTACCTTTTCAAGAAGCACTCTCATGAAGCACTCTCTCATAGCTCAAGTCATCGCTGAGTGACTTCCCTCGTGAAGCTCACTGATCCAACACAGAGCTCGCAACTTTCACGGAGCTAGATTAGCCACTGTGAAGCTCTTATTTCGTGAAGCACACTGCCTTAGTGAACTGCCTTCGTGATCCGAGAGCAAATAATTTTCTTTGAAAAATCTCTACTTCTCTCTAGGGGGACGAGACCTATTTATAGGTGATTCCACTGACCCTCAAACCTTCGGCGTGAAGTCAGCGCCACGTCATCACAAATTGTGAAGTTCCGAAGTTCCTGCTGAAATTCTCTCAAAATCACGAAGCACCACAGCAATTTTCCGATCTCGGAGCTCTTCATAATCATAGAGCATCCCATCAATTCCTTTGTTCCTTCGCCGCGAAGCTCCACTCACAATGCCCTTCGCCGTCGTAATGCTCTTCAACTATGTCGTTTGCGAAGCTTGACGTAATCGCGAAGATTCACCGCCATTATCTTTCTAGTCTTCACGAAATCCAATCCATGAAGCCTATCTTCGCAAAACTCATGCCTTTTCCATATTTAAATAAGATATTCAAGGATATACACTTTTCGTGATGCTCACCCAACTCCAAATTTTGGACCCCAAAAATCTGGCAAACACTGGAAAATGGCGCCACCTTGTACTGCTCTTTTTGTACTGCCTCCAGATCATCCATTCCTTTGTCGTAGTTCTTTGTCAACATTGATTGTCAACAACATCTCTAGAACTAGACAATTCACCATGGAAACCTTCTTTGTCAACAAACACAATCAACCCAAAAATGCTGCAATGTTACCTTGAGGGATTTTTTCCCAACACAAAACTTTTTTATAACATATCCAATGAACATAATTTTTCCACTTTTGTGATTTGAATTTCAAAATACTAGCATACGTGATTTTTAATAGAAATATATTTAGAGTCTGATAGGATTAACTTACATTTTTGTGAATAGTAACTTACCCTTATGAATAGTAACTTACCATTATGAATAGTAATGTACCTTTATAAATAGTAAATTCACCCATGTAAGTATAAATAAAATTTAGGCACCATATAAATGAGAGTGAATCTTTTAAAAATTAATAATTAAGTGTTCATATTTTTGTGATAAATAAATATTTAATTACAATTTTAAATTAATAAATTAATAAAATTAATTTTCATGAAAAATATTTAAATAAATATTTTGTTTTCCTATGATTTTAGGATAATTTTATGAGACCTCGTTAATTTTTGAAAGTATTAAAAAGTTAGTTTTAAATTTAAAATATATATTTGTCAAGTAAATAATTATTTTATTTAAAAATTAAATTTCTCTTATTTAGAAAATTATTTTTTTAAAATGGAGTTATTTTTTAAATTTGACACGTCAAAAAAATTTAGGGTAAATTTTTGGGATTTTTATGAAATACTTGAATTTTTGTGAACAGTGGAACTTGATAATTTATAAAATATGCTAAATAAATGAATTTCTGCATCATGATTGAGTCATGGATAATGTAAATTGACATTGTTTTGAACTCACATGCACTTATTACTATTTTAGGTCACAATAATTAATACTATTCATAATATTGATCCAAAATAATGAATTAATGATTAAAATAATGGAAAAACCCCTCCTCTCCTCCACTATAAAAAATACCTCTCACTCTCTCTTCTCTCCACTCCTATAAATCTTGAAGCTTCAAAGATTTATTACCAAATACTCTTCCATAGTCCCTCCCCACATCTAGGAGCCCTTGGTCTTTCCAAAATACCAAAACCCTTTCCCTTAAGGAGGTTCTCAAGGAGATTATTTCAAGAGGTAAATCCTCTTCCTTTTTCATTTAATTTCATTTCAATTTATCTTATTTTCTTATTATATCTTAACCTCATATGTCTAATTGATCATGATAAATACATTATCATATATATACTGTAATTATATCATGTTAATGTAATAAACATTATCAATATCCTTACCCTCCCTCTTTTATTTTGAAAACAAAATCGTAGTCTAGGAGGTGCCAATTTACAACCTTCGTGGACCACGAAGTTTTTTTATTAAAATTATTCTATAAGTATGTTCGTGAAACCATTTTAATGTTTTATAAATATTGTAAAATTTATAATATAACCCTTTTTATATTCTTTATGTAATATATTTACATAATACTAAATGATAAAACAAGATGAATTTGTTATGATCAATAACCGCCGTAATAATCTAAATGGTTATCACTAAATGTATTATCTAATGATTCATCCTCATAATATGTAACCAAATGATATATATAACCATTTACAATTTTGGATTCTCATTAAAAAAAACTAAATTCCAATTCTATAGAATTATACCAATTTTAAATGAACTCCATTACATAAAATCAAGCGAATCGGTCATGAAATCAAGGAAACAAACACTATGGAACGATGGAATTCAATCATATAACTTATCAATAAGGCCATAAATGAAATTAATAAAAATATAATGAATAAAATACATGAATATAAGGTTATGAATTATTTAATTAATTTATGGATTTAATTTTATTATCTAGTAAGTTAAGGTCAAGTGCAGAACACGTTCAGACATACGGTAAGGGTTTTCTACCTGAACCTCCATTTTCTTTCGGGTTGCTCTTATTCTCTACATACCTAAATGATTATTAATTAATCTTACTTACTCATGATAAATTATATTTTAATATTCTATATATTTTTACCAATTATAATCCCTCTTTATTTTATAGTGAGTTATATTTTTTAAAAGGATCTTTCAAAAATTATTCCTGATAAACAAGCCCGTTTCAAAGTAACTTATCGAATTCTTACCTATTTTCAAATACACTATATAATATGTTTTTAGCCTCCATTATTTTTCTAAAATCACTCATTTTATTATGAAAAAACTAAATTAATTTACATCTAGTTTTATGCAAATATTTTTCCAAAATAACTCTTCTTTTCAAAGTAAAAGAGTATTTATCTTAATAATTACTCGATGATTTTATACGAGTATTTTCATCTATTTCAACACTATTGTTGTTTATTATGTTTAATTGAGATTAATATTTTATGACATCATCTACCATATTTTATTAAATGGTTTATAATTAGTTTTATTATGTATGTGTTATCTTGATACCATTCACCATATTACTCTGAATGGCCAGTGTTCATATTTAATGATTAGGGAAAGTTTTTTACATTTCATATATTAGTTTCAATATGAATTTATGTGTTGTTTATATTTATACCCATTAATATGAGTAATTAATTGTACTTATTACATGATGGTTGGTCCCTACTATATCCCCATGATTCATTGATATGTCTCATGAGACAAACTAGGTTGGGTTTCAACTTGTTTATGTATGGTCTTGGAACGAGGCCTTAACAGAATGATTATGATGTATACCATTATAAATTCCATAATTATGAAACTAGATATTGATAGTCCATGTGATTATTTGACTAGTATAATATCCATGGTTATGTTTTATGGAATTATTTAATCAGTTTCTATTCCTGCCAGATTATGATCAAGTTTATTTTTAAAGGAACATGTTTTTAGTTATTCATCATGTCTAGTGTTTATGTTTATGATTAATTTAATTTTATTACCTACCCTTGATAATCATCTGATATCACTCATTTATTATCTTTTATTTTTTCCAGGTTTTGAAGATAAATATTTTGAATGACTTGGAGGGATAATCTAGTAGTCATAGGTGTTTTTAATAGAATTTATATTATGTATTTCATTTCAAGTTGTAATTATAAACCTATGTATGTATTTGGTCTTCCAAAACAACTAAACTATTTGGTACTTCAAGATACAACTTTCTTGTAATCATTCCAATGTAATAAAATAATTCACCAGCTCTAAGAAACTAGATTTGGGGTATTACAGTTAGTATCAAACAAAGTTTAGTAGAAAACTTGGAAACTAGATTTAGAAAATGTAGATTAGGGAACAAAACCCTAAGGTAGACTTTAAGGATAAGAATACAAGAACATCCTAGAATTTTGGTAAGGAAGAGATTATGTGGGTATTTCTGAAAAATACATCCCTATCTGGATACTATAGGTGTACATGGTTCTGGAACAGATATACCTAAGAGTAACAACTCCGAAAAGGTGTTTCGGGCTTGACCCGGGATAACCTAGTACTCAACAATGGGCCTTACTACACACCTAGTTTGAAACTCCCAGGGGATATGCTTAGGATAATTCACAACTTCTTTAAAATCCATTATAAAGTATTTAAGAGTAAATTTTTCCTCAAAAAAACCATGTTTGTGATTATGGGATTAGTTATGCATAGGATTTCATTTTATGTTAAGTATCCTTCTAGTTGAGATTATACAATATGATTTATAATCTAATCTAGTTTATGCTATCATTTAAAAATATAACCTAATGGATGGAATGGAAACTGCATGAATGTGTGTATCCCATGTAGGGATTTCTCTCATATGAAAGATAATTATGTTGGTTTTGGATCTTCCACCGGTGCTAAGAAACTTATAACTATATTGGGACAGTTGAATTAGATTGTGAACAATAACCTTACCTGTATGGAGCATCCTAAACTGCAGCATGGAGAAGCAATGGTAGTCCTCTTTATGTGACAATATCCTCCATAATTTAATGGGACTACAAAACCATTCTTATAAAAGAAGTTTATAAGTTCTTTAGAGAAGATATTTATCACTTTGGAAAGTAACGAAAGGGAGAAGGTTTTCATGGTAGTTTATCCTTTATTGGGAGACATTGATCAATGGTGGTCACTAATTCAAAACATAATGGAGGAGGAAGAGCTTGAAAATATGGAATGGAGTTATTTTAAGGAAATATTCTTACAAAAATATTTTCCTTGTGAATAGTGAGAGGATATGGAAAGGTAGTTTCTGAATCTGAGGAAAAAATAGGATGATAATGTTGCAAATTATGAAGATAACTTCACAAGGTTAGAAAACCATTCTAAAGACTACATACGTAATCCAAGGATCAATATTTATTTATTATTTGATGGTTTAAAAACATTCCTTTGAAGTGCACAAGTCTCCCAAAGTTTCTCATCATATGAAGAAATAGTCTCATGTGCTGTCAAGACAGAAAAATAATTCTCAAAGTCTTATGACTTTAAGGGAATAAAAGAGAAGAAGAGGGATTCTGAACACTATGAAAAATGAGATAAGGAAAAGGAGAAGAAGGGAAGAGTTGATTTTCCATATTGTGATAATTTTGGGAAGAATTGCCCCAGTACTTGCCTGAAGGGTATGGGTGTTTGTTTCAAATGTGGATAAAGAGGCCACCAATCTCGAGATGTCAATGTAAAGAAAACATTTATCAATGTTCAATGATACAATTGTAAATAGATGTTAAATTATGTCAATTATTGTCCAAATCCACAAGGAAATATTCCCTAGAGAAGGCCAAGTAAGAAAGGCCAAACGTATGAAATCACAACTGCTGAAGTTGAAGTTCCTAATGAAGTGTTGGTAGGTACTTTAATTGTTTCCTCAAACTTATATAATGATTTATTTGATTCTGGATCATTTCATTCTTCTATATCTTCCCAGTTTTTCAAAAAAATTATAAATTTGTAATTTTATTTAATAAAGTAGTTGTCAGTCAAAACTCCTAAGGGAAGTATCATTCCAATAAATATGTGTCAATCCATCCCCGTTATGACACATAAACATGCTTTATTTTCTGACCTTATCATCATACCCATGATTGAATTTTATATAATTCTTTGTATGAATTGTATTTCAAGTTATGATGAAAATTTTTATTACAAAAAAAGGAAGTTGAAATTTTTGAGAAAGATGTAGAACCCCTTATCTTTAGAGCAGAAACATCATCATCTGATTCTTATCTAGATCCACCCTTAGTAGCTCTATTAAATGCAGTTATTGAGGAAGAATATAACTCAATATCTATGAGTGGTGAAAGGAATATTCAAATTGAGGATGTATCTATTGTACAAGAATATGTTTATGTGTTTCTATATAGCAACCATATCCTCCTACACATATCATTACATGTTTTTAGGCATAATAAAACATCATATTACAAGCCAAGGATCGTAAAGTCTAATGTCTTGGAAGACTAGGTAAAAAAAACTAAAAAACATGGGACTAAATAAAACATTTATTTATTTAATATTTATAAATATCTCCTAACATCCATTGTGTTCATACATATTCATTGGATAACCTAGGGATAACATGAACAAAGGGATGAGATAAAATCTCAGTAAGGGAATAGGCATAATAATAAAGCTTTAGCACGTGGGTTAGAAGGCGTGACATAATGATATAAAAAGGCATGTAAAATATGGAATCATAACATATAAACATGGGATAATATAAATATAGAGTAATAATAATGTTTAAACAACATAAAACATGACTTTATCATGATCCAAGGATCATTTCACATAGAGTAGAACAAGTCAAGTTTAACCACCAAGATCGTTGCACATGGTAACACGAGTCAAGGCTAACCGCCAAGATCGTTTCACGTAACATCTCATGATACTAAACTTAAACCAATGCATTGAAGCACTATATGGGTTCATCCATCATAAAATTTTCATGAATATTCTTTACATATAAAAAACCATACATAATCAATCATACATAAACATAAGGGTTACCTGTGGAAAGAATTGGGTATCATATTCATGTCATAAAGAATAAAAAATGAGTGTATCATAAAAATGTACATGAAGGAAAGTAATTAGATCATGCATGGACAATAATAGGTTATAATAAGAATATAAAATGAAAATTGATGTCATGTTTAAGTAATAACATGTAAAAATATTACTTAATAAACTTTAGAATTAAAATTTTTTAGTGTGGTTAAAGGAAAATATCAACGGTCATTTAAAACATAAAAGGGCATAATATTTTATATAAAACCAGAAGTAAACCAAGAAATTTTTTATAATAAAAATATTGGTTTTATAAAAATAATTTTTTCTTAAAAATGGATTATATAGTTCACTTGAAAATGGGTAAGAATTCGGGAAGTTCCCTTAAACGGGTTTGCTTATCGAGAAGTATTGAGAAGGTAACCACTTAAAAATATGTATATCCCCAAAAAATAATGATTCATGGACCTTGATATATGATTTTGGATCATGTAAACAGCATTTAGAATATGTAAATAAAAAGAACAAATATATTCATTTGGGTAAAAATAAATATTAGAGCAACCCGAAGGAATAATGGAGGTTCGGGTAGAATCCCTTACCTTAAGTCCGGTGGTGTCCTTCACTTGATCTTAATGTCCTGTATAATCGTATTACATTCATTAACTATTATTTTCATAATATCTTCTTTATTTAATTTATTTATTATAACCTTATTAAGTTCATTCATGACCTTTTTGATTGGTTAAGAGGTTCAATTTCATTGTTTGGGGGCGTTTGTTTTCTTGGTTTTCATATTTGATTTACTTATATACATGTAAGGATAAACATTTAAGATGAGAATGGTTAACTAGAATTAAATTTGTATGTTATTACTGAACATCCAGAAGATTACATGGTTATAAAATTTGATTGGTTATTTGGAGTGAATATGAATCATTATATACAACTTTAATGATAATCATTTTGCTTAATTGGCATTTTTTGATCACATCAAAAACATTTTGCTTTATAAATTAATATAATTTGTAAAAAAAGATTTAATAACCTTAAATAAGTTATAATACATATATTATAGTCTGGTTCAACTATAAAAATGGTTTCATGACTATAATTGAATATGTTAATGGAAATTGAAAACCCGTCATCCTTGAATGTGATAAATTAACACATCTAGGGTGGTGTTTTCATTTCTAGTATAAAAGGAGGGGGGAGGAGAAATGATTATGAATTATTCCATTTTAATGAAAACATTAAATTACATTTAAGGTACTGTAGTTATAATAATATTTGGATTAAAGGAGGTGAGGAAAGAAACATAAAGAAATGAACTTGAAATAAAAGAAAAGAAAAGAAAAGAGGAATTTACCTCTTGAATATATCTTCCTTGGGAACCTCTTTATGGGAGAAGATTTGGTATTTTGAAGAAACCAAGGGATTATGGACGTGGGAGAGGAGATTAGGGAGATATTTGAGTAGAATTTGGACTGGTCACAAGGCTTGAGATGAGTTAAGATAAGAGGGGTGAGGGTGGTTTTTATAGTGGAGGAGATGAGGGGTTTCCCATTATTTTAATCATTAGTTTAATATTTTTTCTCAAGACTATGAATAGTCTTGATTATTATGACCAAAAACAATAAAAATAACATGTGAGTTCAAACCAAGGGTTCTTACCTCATCCATGATACTAGGAATAGTATATTTAACTCATAATGTATATATACGGTATATTACCGTATTTCACTATTCATAAAAAATTCAAGTATTTTAGAAAAATCCTAAAAATTCACCCTAACTATTTTTCAATGTTTATAATTAAAAAAATAACTCCATTTATTCAAAAATAATTTTCTATATATTAGAAATTTAATTTTTAATTAAAAATCATAATTTACTTGAAAAATACAAATTTTAAAATTACAACTGCTTTTTTAAAACTTTGAAAAATTAATTAAGGTCTCATAAAATTACATTATGATCACAAGACATCAAAATAATAATTTATGAATTCATTTTATAAAAATAAATTTTATTTTAATTTATTAAATTAATTATAAAATTGTAATTAAATATACATGACTTACAAAAATACCAAAAATTTATTAATAATTTTTTAAAAATATTTTTTTATTTATACTATGATATAATTATATCATAGTGTCACTTATAATATAAATAAATTTTATTTATAATTTCATTGGTGAGGTTACTATTACATTGGCCAGTTTTCTATTCATAAGGATCACATTACTATTCCAAAGGTTAAGTTACTATTTCATTGGTATATGTTTCTTAACTTTAATAGATACCTTTTACTTCACTCATTATTCATTTATAAGGTTTGTATTATGTTTTATAAGTAATATAATGTTATTATACTATAAAACATAAGTATAAAAAGGTAATTACATTGATCAAAAATTGGTTCATTACATTCTTCCCCCTTATGAAATTTCACCCTTGAAATTTTGTTTTACATTCTAATCCATAAAAAGGTATGGGTAATTTTCCTTCATTGCTTCCTCCAATTCCCATGTTTCCTCTTCATACTTATGGTATCGTCATAATACTTTGACCAAGTGAGTAGTCTTGTTACATAGAACATTATCTATAAGATCCAAGATCTTCACAGGCTTCTCCTCGTAAGAAATATCATTCTCTAACTATACCACCTCTAAAGATAGTACATGTTAAGGATCTGGTATAAACTTACTTAATAGGGATACATGGAAGACATCGTGTACTTTAGACATGGTAGGAAGTGTTAATCGATAGGCCACATCTCCAACATAGTTAAGAATCTCAAAGGGGGTGATGTACCTGGTACATAGCTTTCCTTTATTCCCAAACCTCATGACCTTCTTCCATTGTCATATGCATACAAATACCATGTCTCCAACTTTGAACTCAAGGTTTGATCGACGATTGTCTACATAACTCTTTTGTCTACTTTGGACCGCCTTGATGTGCTGCTGAATATTTTTCACCTTCTCCACCATTTCTTTGACCATTTCAGGTCCTAGAAACTTATGCTCACCAAATTCATCCCAACACACTAATGTTCTACACCTTTTCCCATAAAGTGCTTCATATGGTGCCATTCGGATGCTGAAGTGGAAACTATTATTGTAATAGAATTCTACTAGTGGAGGATGTTGGTCCCACCCTCCTTTTAAGTCCATAGAACATGCTCTCAACATATCTTCCAATGTTTGAGTAGTTTGATCAGATTTTCCATCAGTTAGGGGATGATAGACCATACTGAAGTTCAACTCAGTGCTTAGAGCATGTTGGAGTATTTTCCAAAATTTTGAGGTGAATCTTTGATCTCGATCGAAAACAATAGATAGTGGTACTCCATGCAGCCTTGCCACCTCTTTGATATATATCCATTCAAGTTGGTCCAATTAGAAGTCCTCTCGAATTGTGATAAATTGAGTTGTATTTGTAAGATGATCCACAATGACCCATATAGCATTGTTTCCTCTGGATGTCCTTGTAAGTCCAGTGAAAAATTCCATGGTAATGTTCTCCCACTTCCATGTTTGTATGGGTAGTGGTTGCATCATCCCTTTATAATTTTGTCTTTTAGTCTTCACTTTTTGACATATCAGACACTTTGATGTATATTCAGAAATCTTCTTATTTATATTGTCCCACCAAACGTTCTCTCAGAGATCTAGATACATCTTTGTGCTCCCTAGGTGAATAGAGATGGTTGATCTTTGTGCATAATTCAAAAGCTCTTTATTTATCTCTGGATCAGATGGTACACATAATCGTGACCCAAATCATACAACTCCTTCCTCATCAATCTTGAACTTGGAGAATTTCCCATTTCTAATAGCTTCTACCCTTTTCAAAATTTCCACATCTTTTCTTTGATAATCCTTTATTTTATTTATGAGGGATGGTTGAGAAATCATTTCAGAAAGGATTGATGATATCCCTCCCTCAATGATTCCCATGTCTATCCTATGAAAATCTAAGAATATTGGATCATTTTCAATTCTCTTCATTGATAAAGATCCAAGATCATTTCTACTTAGACCATCTGCCACCTTATTTTCCTTACCAAGATAGTAGTAGATTGAGTTGTTATAATCCTTGATGATCTCTAACCATATTTTTTGGTGCATATTAAGCTCTTTCTGTGTGAATATATATTTGAGACTCTTATGAGTATTATATATTTCCCACTTCTCCCCATAGAGATAATACCGCCAGATTTTCGGCACAAAGATCATAGCTTCCAACTCTAGATCATTCGTGGGATAGTTTTTCTCATGGATTTTCATCTTCCTTGAGGCATAGGCTATCACTTTATCATTTTTTATTAGTACATAGCCTAATACTTTCTTTGAATAATTTTTTTACACCACAAATATTTTTCCACTTTTTGGGAGTGTGAGTATTGGCATAGTGATAAGCCTTTTTGAGCTCCTTAAAGCTTTCCTCACATTCTTGAGTCCATACAAACTTCACCCCCTTCCATATCATCTTGGTCATTGTGTTTGAAAATATTGAAAAGTTCTTCACAAATCATCTATAATACCTAGATAGACCAAGGAAGCTACAGATCTCTGTTACAGATGTTGTTCTAGGATACTCTTCAATTGCCTTTGTCTTGGAAGGATCTATAGATATCCTTTTACTTGTGATAACATTCCCCAATAATGATACTTCCTCCATCTAGAACTCACATTTACTGTACTTTTCATATATCTTCTCCCTTCTCAAAGTCTTCAGTATAATATTCAAATTCTCCCCATGATCCTCCTTTCTCTTGGAGTATATCAGAATATCATTGATAAAGAATGCCATAAATTTTCCAAGGTAATATCTAAAGACTCTATTCATTAAATCTGTTAAGATTTTTGGATCATTAATGAGTCCAAAGGGCATCACTATGAACTCATCGTTTTCATACCTCATTCGAATGGCAGTCTTGGGAATATCTTCCTTCCTCACCTTTAATTGGTGATATCATGACCGAAGGTCCACCTTAGAGAAATAACTAGCCCCACGAAGCTGATCGAACAAGTCATCTATCTGAGGAAGGGGATACTTTTTATTTATCGTGATTTTATTAAGCTCATGATAATCAATGAAGAGGTGCATTCAAACATCCTTATTCTTGACCAAGTGGACTTATACTCCCTAAGGTGAAACACTCATGAATATAAAACCCTTTTCTAGATTCTCCTGGAACTGCTTCTTCATCTCATCCAACTCTATGATGTTAATTTTATAAGGTGTATTTGATTTAGGTAGAGATCCAAGAAAAAGTTCAATTGAGAACTCAACCTCTCTATTAGGAGGAAGAGTAATAAATTATTCAGGAAACACATCAGTGTAGTCCATTATAATGGGCATGTATTTGAGCATAATTCTCACCTTTTTAGCAATCATTTGAGCTAATCATGCTTGTTCATAGGGAAGGAATATCCACATTTGAGACAATGATTCAAAAGAAGATTCATCTTTCTCCTTACACTTGTAAAGAATTGGAGGATGCTTCAGGATGTGAATAGTGATCTCCCTTTCCCGATGGTTGATGTTGGATTTATATAAAGATAGACAATACATGCCCAAGGTAACATAGAACACCACTAAAGGAAGTATGATGAGATTTTCTAGGAGGTTCAATCCAAAAATGTTAACCAAGGAGAAGTTATATACTTTGGATGCAACAATTTCCCCATTTTCTGTTCTCATAGATAACTCAATCTCCAAATTTTGAGGTGGTGTTTGAGAAGTTCTACTAAACTTGAAAGACATGAAATAATGTCTAGAACCAGAATCAAATAGTGCGTTCTTTATTATTGAATGAATAATTAGAGCACTTTTCACCACATCGTTGTCCGGATCCACCTCAGTAATAGTGATAGCATAATACCTTCCTTGTTTCCTTGGAGGTTGTTGTTAATTTCCTTTGATAACCCTTGGCTTAGAGAAATTTTTTGCATAATTACCATGTTCCTTACATTTAAAACACTACACTACTAGATGAGGGTTGATCTAAACCTTCATTTCTTATTCCACATTAGTGGGATTCTTCATATCCCTGCAATAGTTCTTATCCATATGTCCCATATTTCCGCATTTGAAGTAATTCCTGGTTCCCTTTAAATAGTTCACAGGATGCTTCTTCCCACAATTTTGAAATATGGGATGTTCGATCTTCTTTCCATCATTGGATTTATTTGTTGAACCACCCATATTAGACTCCATTTTCCACTTTTTGTTATCGGGCCCATGAGACCACTGAGAGTATCTGATATCCATTTCAACCTTAAGGGAACAATGAAAAATCTCCTCATAACTGTCAAAGTCTTGAATCACTGACACTTTTCGTAGACTCAGCTTTAGTCCTCTAAAGAAGTGATCCACCTTTCTTTTGGTGTTCATGACAAAGCCAGAGGCATATCTTGAAAACCTTGTGAAGTTTACTTTGTATGCCCCGATGGACTCATCTTCCTTCTGTTTAAGTCCAAGGATCTCTCTTTCCATCTTGAGATGGAGGGTTTGGGGAAAATATTTATTGAAAAACATTTTCTTGAATTCCTCCCAATCCAGGGAATCAATTTACTCCTAGGTTCTCGTATTCTTGATCAGTGTCTACCACTGATCATCTTCCCCATCAAAATGATAGACTGCCAGTACAATTTTCTCTTTTTTTTGAGTAATGGAGGATAGAGAATATCATTTCAATGGAGTTAATCCACTCTTCTGTGAGGAGGGGATCCGAAGATCCACTAAACATAGCCTTTTCTTTATAAAGGATTTGATGGAAACTTTCTCTTTCCTTGGAGGATGAGGGCGTTCCACATGATTCAAGTTATTATTCATAACTTGATCTAGCTGAGAAAGTACAATTATAAAGTTTTGAGCACCCATTCCCATCATATCAATAATATCATTAGAGAAATCGTCACATTGTCTGTCACATTGATTGTTGGAACATGTCATTCTATTTCCTACTATTAACTAAGAAAAATAATTTACAATTAGAGGGATTGAATACTTAGCTATTAAGAATAAAAAGAAAACTTTAAATATAAAAGGATAAACTCTTAAAGGAAAAGTATGTAATAACTTGTGATTCCCTAGGTTTCAATCTAGGTTATCCATGATTTGTTTCCTCACATTTATTCTTATGGGGTTATTTTTTTGTTCCCTTAATAATGGTTCATAATGAGATTATGAATTTACTAAATCATATACCCTGGGAGTGTCAAACCTGGATTGCAGTAAGGTTCATTGTCGTGCACCAGTTCCCATTCGTGTCTAGCTCAAAGTGGTGTTTTCGGGTTTTAAACCTAGATACATATGTTTCAAATCCACATCCAATTGTTCTTATCCAGATAGGGATTTATTTTCTTGATAAAACAATTACTCTATACTTACTAAAATTTGGGAATGTTTTCTTATACTTAGTCCCATTCCTAAGGTTCTTACTAAAGTGTTCTATTTCTAATCTCCAAAAATAACTATACCTACCTTTGATACCAACTATAGTGACCCTATCCTTTTACACATATCATTAAATTATTTTAAGCATAATAAAGCATCATATTACAATCCAAGGATCATAAATTCTAGTGTCTTGGATGACTGGGTATAAAAAAACTGAAAAACATGGGACTAAATAAAACATTTCTTTATTTAATATTTATAAAGAGCTCATAAATTCCATTTTTCTCATACATATTCATAGGATAACCTAGGGATAACATGAACAAATTTATGATCTAAAATCCCAGTAAGGGAATAATAATAATAATAATGCTTTAGCACATGGGTTAGAAGTCATGAAATAATGATATAAAAAGGCATGGAACATATAGAATAATAACATATAAACATGGGATCATATAAATATGGATTAATAATAATGTGTAAGAAACATAAAACATGACTTTAGCATGATTCAAGGTTCATTTCACATAGAGGATCACAAGTCAAGGTTAACCACCAAGATCGTTGCACATGGTAGTACTAATCAAGGCTAACCTTAAAGAACGTTTCACATAACGTCTCATGAGACTCAAATTTACCCAAGTAATTATAGAACTATCTTGGCACATCCATCATAACATTTTCATGAATATTCTTTCCACATATAAAATCATACATAATTAATCATACATAAACATAAGGGTTACCTGTGGAAATAATTGGGTATCATATTCATGTCATAAAGCATAAAAACAGAAGTATCATAAAAATGTCCATTAATGAAAGGAATTCGATCATGCATGGAAAATAATAGGATATAATAGGAATATAACATGAAAATTGATTCCAACTTTAATTAATAACATGTAAAAAAGAGTACTTAAGAAACTTTATAATTAAAACATTTTAGTGTGGTTAAAGGAAAATATCAAAGGTAATTTAAAACATAAAAGGGAATAATATTTTATATAAAACCATAAGTGAACCAAGAAAGTTTTCATAATAAAAATAGTGGTTTTATAAAAATAATGGTGGCTTAAAAACAGATTATATAGTACACTTGAAAATGGGTAAGAATTCAGGAAGTTCCCTTAAACGGGTTTGCTTATCGGGAAGTATTGAGGAGGGAACCACTTAAAAATATGTATATCCTCAAAATATAATGATGAATGGACATTGATACATGAGTTTGTATCATGTACAAATAATTTATAATATATACATAAAAATAAGAGATAACTTCATTTGGGTAAAAATAAAGATAAAGCAGCCCGAAGGAATAATGGAGGTTCGGGTAGAATCCCTTACCTTAAGTCTGATGGTGTCCTTCACTTGATCTTAATGTCATGGATAACCAAATTTCATTCATTAATTATTATTTAAAAAAATATATTATTCATGTAATTGATTTAGTATAACCTTATTAATTCCATTCATGACCTTTTTGATGGGTTAAGAGGTTCAATTTCATTGTTTGGGGTGTTTGTTTCCTTGGTTTTCATGATTGATTTTCTTATATACATGTAAGGATAAACATGTAAGATGAGAATGGTTGTCCAGAATTGAATTTTTATGTAATTAGTTAACATCCATAATATTACATGGTTATAAAATTCATTTGTTTATTTTGAGTGAAGATTAATCATTATATAAAACTTTAATAATAATCGTTTTGGTTAATTGGGGTTTTTTATCACATTAAACACATTTTACTTTATAAATTAATATCATGTGTAAAAAAATATTTAAAAACCTTAAATATTATAGTACATGTAAGTTACTGTATTTATCATAACATTTGGATGAAAGGGGGTAAGTAAAGAAAATAAAAGAAAAGAAAAGTGGAATTTACCTATTGAATATATCTTCTTTGGGAACCTCTTTAGAGGGGAGGATTTGGTATTTTAAAGAAAAAGAGGTCTAATAGACATGTGAGGGAGGATTAGGGAGATATTTGAGCATAATTTTGACTAGGAACAAGGCTTGAGATGAGTGAGGAGAAGAGGGGGTGAGGGTGGTTTTTATAGTGGAGGAGAGGAGGGGTTTCCCATTATTTTAATCATTAGTTTAATATTTTTGCTCAATAATATGAATAATATTGATTATTGTAACCAAAAATAGTAAATAGATCTTGTGAGTTTGAGAAAAATGGTTCTTACCTTAGCCATGATGCTATGAATAGTGTATTTAACTCATAATGTATATATACGGTAAATTACCGTATTTCATTATTCATAAAAAATTCAAGTATTTTTGAAAAATATATAAAATTAACCCAATAATTTTTCAACATGTAGAATTAAAAAATTAACTCCATTTTTTTAAAATAATTTTCTATATATGAGAAATTTAATTTTTATTTAAAAACATAATTTATTTGAAAAATACAAATTTTAAAATTAAAACTGTTTTTCTAACACTTTAAAAAATTAATTAAGGTCTCATAAAATTATATTATGATCATAAGACATAAAAATAATAATTTATGAATTCATTTTATAAAAATAATTTTTCTTTTAATTTATTAAATTAATCATAAAATTGTTATTAAATGTACATGAATTACAAAAATACCAACACTTTATTAATAATTTTTTTAAATATTTATTTATTTATACTATGATATAATTATATCATAGTGTCACTTATATGATGGATTAATTTTATTTATAATTTCATTGGTGAGGTTAATATTACATTGGCCATTTTTCTATTCATAAAGGTCACAATATTGTTCCAAAGGTTATGTTACTATTTCATCGGTATATGTTACTTAACTTCAAGAGATACCTTTTACTTCACTCATTATTCATTTATAAGGTTTTTATTGTGTTTTATAAGTAATATTATGTTATTATACTATAATACATAATTATAATAAGAGAATTCCATTGATAAAATATTGGTTTGTTACATTCTAGAGGATTTACTTAGGCATCCTCCGGAGTAGGAAGTTGAGTTTAATATTAACTTAATTCCTGATTCAAGACCTATATCAAAGACTCCTTATAGAATGGACACTTTGTAGTTAGTATAACTGAAGAAACAACTAGAAGAATTGAGTGATAAAGGATTTATTTTCCCTCGTGTTTCTCCATGGGGAGCCTCAGTTCTTTTCATTAAGAAGAAATATGGATCTATGAGGTTCTACATTAACTACAAGAAGATCAATGCTATTAAAATAAAGAATAAGTATCCTCTACCACAAATTGATGATTTATTTGATCAACTTCACAGAGACCAATATTTTTCTAAGATTAACCTTCGATCCGGATACCATCAGTTGCATGTGAAGAAGGAAGATATTCCAAAATAGCATTTCAAACCAGGTATGGGCATTATGAGTTTACAGTAATGTCTTTTGAACTGACTAATGTAATCTCTGTTTTCATGGATCTAATGAATAGAGTTTTCAAGTAATATACCAATGAATTTTTTGTGGTGTTTATTGATGATATCTTGGTATACTCCAAAATCTATGAAGACCATGAGAATCACCTACAAATTATTATAAAAACACTTAGAATAAATGAATTATATAGTAAGTTTAGAAAGTGTGAATTTTGGTTTCAATCAGTATCATTTCTTGGCCATATTGTCTCTAAGGATGGAATCATAGTTGATCCTACAAAGACAAAGGTGGTTTAGGAATGACCTACTCCAACAAACATAACTGAGGTATGCAGTTTTATTGGTTTAGAAAGTTATTATCAGTGTTTTGTTCAAAAATTTGCCTGATTAGCTAACCCGTTAACCAATATTACTCATAAATTGGTTAAGTTTGTATGGAAAAAATAATATGAAGAATGTTTTGAAGAATTGTAGAAGAGGTTATTGAATGCTCCAATCTTAACTCTACCATCAGGAAATGGTGGATTTGTGATTTATAGTGATGAATCAAAGAAAGGACTTGGTTGTGTCCTTATTCATAATGGTAAAGTTATTGTCTATGCATCAACGTGGTTTACTAAATCATTAACAAAACTATCCAACTCATGATCTTGAGTTAGCAATTGTAATATTTGATCTGAAGATATGGAGACACTATCTCTATGGAGAAATGTGTAAGATATATACAGATCACAAGAGTTTAAAATATATCTTCTCATAGAAAAAACTCAACATGAGTAAAAGTTGATGGCTCGATCTACTCAAGTTTTATGATTATTCCATACACTACCATCCAGGGATGGAAAATAAGGTAGAAGATGCATTGACCAGGAAGGATCGTAGAGTTCTGAAAAAAATGAGGATTGATAAGGATCCTATGTACATAAATCTAGCAAGGATGGATATGGGAATTATCAAAGAAGGTAAATAATCATTACTTTTTAAATTGTCTTCTAAAAAATCTTTATCGGAATGAATTAAAAGTTTCCAATTTGATGATCAGAATATTCAAAAGAAAATTAAAGCTGTGAATGATGGGAAGTTTTCAGATTTCATGTGTGGGGATGGAATTCTGAATTTTGGGAGAAGGATATGTGTTCCTTCCATACCTGAGCTAAAAATGGGGTTATTGGATGATGCCCATAATTTGAATTTCTTTATACACCCTAGTAGAACTAAGATGAATAGATATTTGAAAGAATATTTCCGGTGGGACAACATGAAGCATGAAATTGCTTACTATGTATCAAGATGTTTAGTCTGTCAATATGTGAAGGCTAAAAGACAACATCCTAGAGGATTCATGAAATCTATACCTATTTCTACATATAAATGAGATGAAATCACCATGTATTTTTTCACTAGATTACCAAAAACTCTAAGAAGTAATGATGCAATATGAGTAATTGTTGATTGAATTACCAAATATGCACATTTCCTCACTATAAGGGAGGATTCACCATTAGAGCACCTTTCATGACTCTATATTATTGAAGTTTTGAGACTTCATGGAGCACCTCTCTCAATTCTATCTGATCATGATCCACGATTTAAATCGAAAATTTGGAAAATTCTTCAAAAAGATTTGGATACTGAGCTTCGATTGAGTATTTATTATCACCATAAAACTGATGAGAAATCATAAAAGATGATCCAAAATTTAGAAGACATGTTGAGATCATGTTCACTTGACTTTTAGGGTGTGTGGGATCAGTATTTACCTTTGGTAGAGTTTTCCTACAATAATAGTTTCCATTATAGTATTAAAATGGCACCATATAAAGCATTGTACAGAAAGAGATGTCATACACCAACATGTTGGGATGAAGTTGGTTAAAGGAAGCTTATGGGCCCAGATCTTGTAGATAAAACAACAATAAATGTAAAGACTATTCAAACCCATATAAAAGGAGCTCAAAGTAGGAAAAAGAGTTATAATGATAATCAAAGGAAGTGGGAGATCATGTTTTTTCAAAAGTATCTTAATGGATGGGTGTTATAAGATTTAGGAATAAAAGGAAACTAATCCCCAAGTACATTGGTCCTTTTGAAATTATAGATAGCATTGGAGTTGTGTCCTATCATTTGGAAATGCCACCAAGCCTTTCTAAGGTACACAATGTGTTTCAAGTCTCATTATTGAGAAAGTACATGCAAGACCCAACACATGTACTTACTTCTGAAGGTATATAATTAGAACTTGACTTATCTTACTCTAAAAAGCATATCTTGATTCTAGACACTAAAGAACAGGTGTTGAGGAATCGGAATACTCGAATGGTAAAAGTGATTTGGAAAAATCATAAAATTTAAGAGGCAACATGGGAGCCTGAGGAACTTATGATGAAGAACTGCCCAAATCTTTTTATAAGGTAACATTCTGGTAATCTCGATGACGAAATTTTTATAAGGGGGGAAGAATGTACCACCCTAATAACTTACAAATAAATTTAATAATGAATGCATGAAACACTAACTCTCTATGAAACAACACTTTTTTATAACCTAGCCAATGAACATAATTTTTTCTCTTCTGTGATTTGAATTTCGAACCGACATACACGGTTGCGATCAGTAAGATATTTTGAGTCTGATAGGATCAACTTACATTTTTTTGGAATAGTAACTTTCCCTTATGAATAGTAATGTAAATTTATGAATAGTAACCTCACCCATGTAAGTAAAAATAAAATTTAGGCACCATATAAATGGGAGTGAATATTTTAAAAATTAATAATTAAGTGTTGGTATTTTTGTAAGTAATAAATATTTAATTAAAATTTTAAATTAATAAATTAATAAAATTAATTTTCATGAAAGGTATTCCTAAATAAATATTTTTTTCCTATGATTTTAGGATATTTTTATGAGACCTCAGTTAATTTTTTAAAGTATTATAAAATCAGTTTTAAATTTAAAATCTGTATTTTTCAAGTAAATAATGATTTTATTTAAAAATTAAATTTCTCTTATTTAAAAAATTATTTTGATAAAATGGAGTTTATTTTTAAATTCTATACATTGAAAAATGTTTAGGGTGTATTTTTAGGATTTTTCTGAAATACTTGAATTTTTTGTGATAGTAGAACTTGATAATTTACGAAATATGCTAAATAAATGAATTTCTACATCATGTATGAGTCATGGATGATGTAAATGGACATTGGATTGAACTTTCATGAACTTATTATTGTTTTAAGTCACAAAAATCAAGACTATAAAAAGTCTTGAGCCAAAATAATAAATTAATGATTAAAATAATGGAAAAACCTCCTCTCCTCCACTATAAAAATCACCCCTCACTCCCTCTTCTCTTCACTCCTATAAGCCTTGAAGATTATCAAAGTTCTATCCAAATATTTTTCCCTAATCCCTTCCCATGTCTAGGATACCTTGTTCCTTCCAAAATACCAAAACTCTTTCCCTTAAGGAGGTTTTCAAAGAGGTTATTTCAAGAGGTAAATCCTCTTCCTTTTTTATTTAATTTCATTTCAATTTAACTTCTTTTCTTATTCTCTGTTAACCTTCTATGTCCAATTGATTGTGATAACTCCAGTATAATCTATATATTGGAATTATATCATGTTGATGTAATAACCATTATCAGTCTTCTTACTCTCCCTTTTTTATTTTATAAATGAAATCATCGTCTGGGAGGTGTCAATTTACATCCTTCATGGACCACGAAGTTTAGTTCTTAAAATTATTCTTCAAGGATGTTTATGAAACTATTTTAATGGTTGATATATATTTTAAAATTTATAATATAACCCTTTTTATTTTCTATAAGTAACATATTTACATAATACTAAATGATAAAATAAAATTATTTTGTTATGATCAATAATCGTCGTAATAATCTAAATGATTATCACTAAATGTATTATATAATGATTAATCCTCATAATATGTAATAAAATTATATATATAACCATTTACAATTTTTTATTCTCAAAAAAAACATGAAATACCAATTCTTTATAATTATTCTAATTTTAAATGAACTCCATTACTTATAATCAAGCGAACCGATCTTGAAATCAAGGAAACGAGCACTCCGGAACAACATAATTCAATCATATAACTTATAAATAAGGCCATAAATGAACTTAATAAAAATATAATGAATAAAATACATGTATATAAAGTTGTTAATTAATTATTTAATGGATTTAATTTGATTATCTAGGAATTTAAGGTCAAGTGCAGAACACATTTGGACATAAGGTAAGGGTTTTCTACCTGAACCTCCATTTTCTTTTGGGTTACTCTTATTCTCTACATACGTCAATGAAATTATTAATTATTCTTATTTAATCCTCATAAATTCTGTTTTAATTTTCTATATATGTGTACCAATCATAATCCTTCTTTCTTTTATGGAGAGTTACATGTTTTAAAAGGATCTTTCAATAATTCTTTCCAATAAACAAGTCTGTTTCAAAGGAACTTCTCCAATTCTTACCTATTTTAAAATGCACTCTATAATATTTTTTTAGCCTCCATTATTTTTCTAAAATCACACATTTTATTATGAAAAAACTACATTAATTCACTTTTGGTTTTATGAAAATATTTTTTCAAAAGAACTCTTCTTTTCAAAGTAAAAGAGTGTTTATCTTAAAAAATATTCGATGATTTTAGACAAGTATTTTCATCTATTTCAACACCCTTGTTGATTATTATGTATAATTGGGATTAATATTTTATGATATCATCTACCATATTTTATTTAATGGTTTATGATTATTTTGACTGTGGATGTGTTATCTTAATACCATTCACCATATTACTTCGAATGGTTAGTGTTCATATTTAATGATTGGGGAAAGTTATTTACATTTCATATGTTAGTTTCAATATAAATGTATATGTTGTTTATGTTTATCCCCATTCATATGATAAATTCATTGGACTTATTACATTATGGGTGGGGCCTTTTATAGCCCATCAATTCATCAGTAGGTCTCATGAGACAAACTAGTTTGAGTTTTTACCAGTTTATGTATGGTATTGGCACGAGGCCTTGAAAGAATGATCATGATGTCTGGAATTATGCATTACCTCATTATGAAACTAGAGATTTATAGTCCATGTGATTATTCGAATAGTAGAATATCAATGGTTATTTTTTATAGCATTATTTAATCAGTTTTTATTCATGCCATATAATGATCAAGTTTATTTTTAAAGTCATGTACTTTTATTTATTCATCATACCTAGTGTATATGTTTATCATTAATTTTGTTATATTACATACCCTTGTTGATCATATGATCTCACTCCTTTCTTATGTTTTATTTTCCCCAAGTTGTGAAGATGAATATTTTGAATGACTTGTAGGGATAATCTAGGAGTCATAAATGTTTCTAATGGAATTGCTATTATGTATTTCATTTCAAGTTGTAATGTTGAACTTATGTATGTATCTGGTCTTCCAAAACTACTAAACTATTCGGTCCTTTAGGATATAACTTTCTTGTAATCTTGTCAATGTAATAAAATAATGCACTAGATCCGCACAACTGGGGTCGGGGCGATACACCTGAAGTGCTATGACATTATTCTCAAATATATATTCTATAGTCGGATGATATCATTTGAGGGACACAAATGATATAGGCAATCAGGGTTGGAGACTCATAGGAATTTTAGGCACATTCTCATGGTGTACGCCCTTGGTAATATCCGGTATGATATTTTGAGAATGAGACCCGCCATTAAGAAATCCACATTTACAAGTATTATTGGATGTTCCTATCTGCAGATGTGTGTATTGATCCTTAGACTTCAATATTATTGTTAATGAGTACTATGAGTCATGTAATTTGAGGTATTGAAGAAATTGTGACGACTGATGTTTTCGGCGAGGTAAAATATGTTGGGTGTGTCACGAGCAATATTATATTAATGAATAATGTGAGAAAAGATCTATCTCTTCTGTTATTTAATAGAAGTTAATATCTTAGACCCTTTGATGAAAATAATATAGCCTAAATAAATCCATGGTTATGGTGTTCTATAAGCAAATTCTATTTCTGAAAATTCAAAGAAAGTGACATCGAGCACATAGGTTAATGGCACCGACATGTAACCTACTTGATTTGATATCCATGTAACCTACTTGATTTGAGATATTGTGATAAAGGGATTAAATTACACAGTAAACATCCATATGAGGTATTATGTTGTTGCGACATTAATTTCTTTCTCTATGGATTCCTTGGCGTGTTGCTAGACGCTAACCTTGGTGTTGGTCAGAGTAGTTAACTCAAGAGGGGAGGGGTGAATTGAGTTACTATAAAAAATTCTGTTTAAAAGATATTAGTTTTCCAAAAAAATGATTTCCCCAAAAATAGATACAGCCCAGTTAATCAAGGTTATACTATTATAAGAGTTTTACTATTTAAACAACTTCTTAGAAGATTGATTAATTCTCAGTAATCTTAATTGGTATTATTAAAATTACTTTTGAAGTTATCCTACTAAGACAAATCAGATATAACTTCTTTCCAAGACTAACTGTCAAAGTGAATTTAGTGTTTTTATGGATTATGCAGTAAAGAAGCAAAACAAAGTAGACTAAATTTAAATGGCATAGTGGATATAAAACAAGTGGTTCAGTCTCAAGAAGAGACCTAATCCACTCCACTTGGTGATCACCTGCCACCAAGTAGTTTATATAAATAAACTCTGATCCACACCCTGGATCGGGGTTAACAACAGTACATGGACTGTTCAGACCACGTAGGGACCTCTTCCATAGTTTTTGTGGGTAAACAAAGTAATGACCAGGCCACACAGGGACCTATTACACAGTTTTCATGGGTAAACAAGATTAAAGAATTTGGTATGAGGATTTTCAAATCCTCCCGTTCAGTGCAGGAGTCAGTGTGTGTGTAAAATATAAAGAGTACACACACTGCTCGAAATTAAAATAAATAAATCACTAAGAGAGAGTATATGTGAGTTTAGAATTCTCTAGTGACTAGCAGTGCAGCTCTGGACTCCTTGGATAAGACAAAAATGCTTCTGAGTCCTCTGGTTTTTGTGTTGAAAAATAGAGTGTCGTGGTTCAGCTTGTGTTCTTCACGAGTGAAGATGTTCTCTGTATTTTAATGTGATTCATGTGTTCTTCAGTAGAGTTGTATTGCATGCATGAGACAATTGCTTCTTGGAAGATCTTGTAATCTCTTCTTGTTCCTGCTCACGATTGGTGTTCTGTTCAGTATGGTGCACTCGTGTTTCTTGAGTTGTCGCGTGTCGTGTTGTGTGTCGGTTCCTCTTGGGCACTCTTCTCTTTATCTTTGAATGCATGGGTTTTGGCCGACAGGTTCCATGTGTGTCATACCTCATACCTCGTACTATGTCTACAAAGAAACATTAATTATGTCAGTGAATTAAAGGCATCAAATATGACCGTTAAAAAGTTAAATAGAAAAACGACAAAATAGTTAGGAAACGGTGTCACAGTAGTTATGAAAACGATGTATCCTTCACGGTGTCTCTTTCACGGTATCTCATTCATGGTGTATCCTTCACGGTATCTCCTTCACGGTGTCTCCTTCACGGTGTCTCCTTCAAGGTGTCTCCTTCACAGTGTCTTGCTTACGGTTTATGGCTTCTGGTGCCTTGCTCATAGTTTCTAGATTCACGGTGCCTTGATGACTGTGTCTTGCTAACTATGTATGGATTACTGTGTCACGGTGTCTCGTGGTCACAGTGTCTCATGGTCACGGTGTCTGACTTATTGTGTCAAGCTTCACGATATCTTGTACTTAGGAAAATAACTGTATTCAGACTTAAACAGTAATATGCATAAAATGAATTGATCTTAACCATTATAAGGTATGAGATAACTTGAAACATAAATAAACATGATTAATAATATTTGTGAGATTTGTGATCATTAATAAGATTTGTAATTATTATTGAGATTTGTGATCATTAAAACATGATTAATACATGAGGAGTCCAACAATCTCCCCCTTTTTGATGATCACAAATCAAGTACAGTTAAAGGGTAAATTGAATGCAGCTACAGAGAAAATAACATATTGAATAACAGATAAATTTTGAATAACAGATAATTGTTCTCCCCCTTTTGGGATTATCAAAAAGTTAAAATAAGAGAGGATAAGCAGTTCACATTGCATTAAAAGTGGTCAGAAGAAAGCATACAGTAGAAATACAACAAATCAATGAAATCCCCATCAAAAATATAGCAGTCACTAGTCTTCTTTAGGGATTGGCCTTCTCTTTTACTTTATCAGCAGTAGAAGAGGAATCCGTAAGGGCAGTTGCTGATGTAGAAGAAGGCATAGAAGTGGTAGATAGAGAAGGTAAAAGGAGACCTTCGAAGACTGATGGAGCCAAAGTTGGGGCAGTAGAAGATCTTGGTCGTTTCTGGTCAAGGATCACAGGCCTGATCTGACTAAGAGCATGGCCAACAAACATGGTTGTGGAAGCTAAGGTAGAAGTGAAAGTAGGTAATCCAGGTCTAAGAGGAGCATCCGTTGGAGCAACAATTGTTGTACTTTTCACATGAAGATACGGCCTCAGAAGTTTAATGAAGTCTGCAATAATCTCTCCTCCATACTGCATGGACTTTTCAAAATCATCTTTATTTTCCATGAACTTTTCCAACAATCTGGTAAAATCAGTGAGCTTATGAACTTGGTTTTTGAAGGCTCGAGTTACAGGAAGAATTCTCAGATTCTCTGCAAGATATTTAAAGTGTTTTGTCATATCATTTTTGGAGAAAATCCGGTTGAAATAGAAGCCCGCTTTCTTAGAGATCTCCTGCTGAGAATCATTGGAAATCTTTGAGTGAATTTGAACCAAGTCAAGCACTCTATCACTATTCTTAACAACTTCAGATAAAGGATCCATATCAAAGCCACTAAAGGAATTCTGAATATCTTCCTTGACTATAGATCTGAGCAGAGAACTATCCAAAGAAGGAGTAGAAGTTTGACCAGAGGGAGTAGAAGCTTTTATAGTTGTGGTTAGAGACTTGAGCTGTTTCAAGACCTTTTGAAGACAGCTAGTATATTCATCTGTGAGTTTGTTCTGGTTCCCCACAAGCTCTCTCATGCGGTGAAACATCTGTGTGTTCCTTTCTCCAATATTTTCATTAAAGGATAAGAGGTATGGATGAATCTGGGACACAATATCTTGAGAGATGTTTGAAACATAAGGTTCAAGAGAAGCAGGATCAGGTGCAGGAGCAGGCTCTGATCTTGAATGTAGTTATCTCTGTAGGTATTCAACCATGCTTTTCAGAGTTGAAACTTCAGTACTGAGCAACTTGTTTTCAACCCTTACTTCTTTAATTTCATGAATCATCTTGGGTTGAATGTGCCAGATAATCTTTTATAAAATTAGTGAGGCATATTCCTGACTCATTTGGATCACAAGATGAGGTTGAGAGGACAAGAGTTTCTCAACTCCAGCTAAGACAGTGTCTCCAAAGACTTTCAAATTATCTTTACTAAAAAAATATTGTTGTTCAGGTAAAGGTGCAGGTGAAGGAAGTGGTACAGATGTAAGCTCAGGTTGAGGTTCAGGTTGAGGTTTAGGTTCAGGTTCAGATTCAAGTGCAAAGAGTGTGACAGATTTCAGTTGAAACAAAGAAGAAAGATCAATCCCAGTGGCAGTAACCTGTTGAGATTTACTCACATAATAAAAGATAGGGAATTTATATTGAGTGTCCACTGAATATAAATCAGTAGGTTGAGATGCTTCATCAGACTCAACCTCATCATCCTCAGCTTCATTACTCTCAAGATTTTGAGGTTCCTCCCCCTCAATAAGTGCTTCCATTTCAGGACCTTGAGGCTCAGGTACTTGATTTAAATCCACTAGTTCATCTCTAATTTCCTCAGCCATCTCTTTCCTATCATACCTAAAGTCTATCTCCATCCTCTCTTCAGTAGAGGGAATTATTTCAGGGACAGATTGTTCCACAGGAAGGTCTTCCAGATTAGATTCATGGATAGTAGGGAGTTCTTTTTGAGTTGCTTCTTGCACAATAGGGAGTTCTCCTTCTACATCCTCTTCCATGGCAGGGAGTTGTTTCAGATTTGTTTCTTCCATGACATGTTGCTCAGGTTATGGGATAACTAATTCTCTTGCAGCCTCAGATTAGATTTCTAGATTAACATCATCTCTAGGGACAAGAGGTTCTTCTTCAAGAACAACAGGAGGAATAATAGGCCTTTCTTCCTCAACAACAACTTCTTCCCTTTGAGGTACTTCAGCTTCTTCTCTATGTGGTACTTCATCTACCTCTTCCTCTTCTTCTTCATCTTATGGATACTCAGCAACTTCATCTGATTCCAAACCAAGATCATTAATGTCCTTTGGCCATGTTGGATAATCTACAGGATTGAACTTCTCATAGAGCTTATCATTATCTTCAACCCACTCCTTCCAGGGGTTCCAATTTATTTTCATCCTCCTGATGGTAGGTTTAGATAAACAGTATTCATAGTCCATAAGTACTTCTTCATTGGGTCCAACTACTCCTTTGGAAACAATCATAGTTGAAATCATCCTAGAGTAGAACAGAGATGTGTATTTGGATGTGACTTTGATCAATTCACACATATGGTGAATGATATATTTGCACAGATTTATCTTGTGGCCATTCTTTATAAGATAAATCATAAATACATCCTGATACTTTAAGACAGCAAAGTCACCTTTCCACGGGATAATCATATTTTGAACAAATTTGAACAATAGCCTTGTCTCCCCATCAAGTTTAGCAGTTATGGCGCTTCTCTTGGTGCCATTTCTAGTTAGTTTTTCCAGTTCATTTTCCAGGTCAAAGAAATCAGTTATAGATGGAGGATCTTGATGATAATCATCACAAATCCCTTCATGAGGTATCCTAAGGAATGCATCCCATAACCTCGATGAGAAGGATCATCTTTGTCCATTGACCCAACTCCTCACAATATAGTTTTCACCAGCATCAAAAGAAAATTGTACATACTGATAGAATTGAGCTACCAACCTCGGATAAATGGGTCTATCATTACTTGAGAACCATTCAAGCTAGCCTTGTTCTCTTAAATCCTTTAAAACCAGAGATTTTCTAGACAACAGCCACTCAGGACAAATTTCCTTTCCAGGTACAACACTGCGGTTTACCAGGTTTGGATTCAAGGGTCCTTCAGGCGCCAGCTTCAGTGCTCTCTTCTTTTTCTTTGAGTTGCGCTTCTTAGGTGTGGATGAAGACATACGCTTCATCCTTGGCATCCACTGAAGGTTCGAGAAAGAGAGAAATAGAAAGGTTTCAAGTTTGAGAGGGTTCTAGAGGAGTGAGTAGGAGAGAATTTGGGTGAATAATCAAGTGAAACCCTTTTGTTTTATCATTTGGGAATGTCAAACATCACAAAAGTAAAAACACAGGAAAGTAAAAAAGAAGTGAAAAAGAATTACCGTGATACGGGTTAAAAGAAAAGCATAAATAATTGTCATGGTGAGACCGTGAATAGTCATTACGGTGTGATGATAAATGGTCATCACGTTGAGACAGTCAGTGGTCGTCATGGTGAGACAGTGAATGACAGACTCTGAATAGAAAGTGTTAACGGTGAGACTGTGAATATGAGAGACAGTAACTGAGAAATAGTGAACATGAAACTGTAAAGTAAAATATAGTAAAAGATTAAACAGTAAGACCAGTAAGATATATATTTGTGATTGATCGTGCTAAGATCATGTATGATTTAATCTATTCTCTCAAAATTTAATGGTTTAGTGAATATATCAGCAAGTTGATATTTAGTGCCAATGAATTCCAAGGTGATATCACCTTTTTAATAATGATATCTCAAAAAGTGATGTCTTATATCAATATGTTTTGTCCTAGAATGTGAAACAGGATTTTTTGAAATGTTAATAGCACTTGTGTTGTCACATTTTATTGGTACATGTCTAAATTGACATCCATAATCTAGTAAAGTGTGTTTCATCCACAAAATTTGTGCACAACAACTGCTAGTAGCTATGTATTCAGCTTCTGTAGTAGATAATGCAACAGAGTTTTGTTTCTTACTACACTATGATACCAGTGACTTGCCTAAAAGGTGACATGTTCCAGAGGTTCTCTTTCTATCTAACTTACAGCCATCGAAGTCAGCATTAGAATAACTAACTAGTTCAAATGATTTTCCTTTAGGGTAGAACAGTCCTAAATTGGGTGTATGCTTGAGGTATTTGAAAATTCTCTTTACAACATTTAAATGAGATTCTTTAGGATTGGATTGAAAACGAGCACACATACACATACTAAACATAATATCAGGGCGACTAGCAGTTAAGTAGAGTAAATTTCCAATCATTCCTATATAAGTGGTTTGATCAACAGATTTTCCATCTTCATCAAGATCCAACTTACAGGTGGTACTCATGGGAGAGTCACTACTTTTTGTGCTATCCAATCCAAAACGTTTTAGAAGATCTCTAGTGTACTTACTTTGATTCAAAACAATTCCATCATTATTTTGAAAGATTTGAAATACAAGAAAGAATTTCAGTTCACCCATTAAGCTCATTTCAAATTCATTTTGCATCATTTTAGAAAAATCAATACATAATGAATTTTTTGAAGATCCAAAAATAATATCATCTAAATAGATTTGAACAACTAAAAAATCATTAGATATTCTTTTTATAAAGATAGTAGGATCAGCTATTCCTTTTGTAAGACCTTTGGAAATTAGAAAAGTACTTAATCTGTCCTACCAAGATCTTGGAGCTTGCTTTAAACCATATAAAGCTTTTGATAGTTTGAAAATGTGATTTGGAAAATGTGGGTTTGTAAATCCAAGGGGTTGTTCAACAAAAACATCCTCAGCTATATACCCATTTAAGAATGCACTCTTAACATCCATTTGATATAGTTTTAAATTCAGATTTGCAGCATATGCAAGTAGAATTCTAATGGCCTCAAGTCTGGATACTAGATCAAAAGTCTCCTTATAGTCAATTCTTTCTTCTTTACTATAGCCTTGTGCAACTAATCTAGCCTTATTATTAACTATGTTTCCAGCTTCATCTACCTTATTTCTAAACAACCATTTAGTTCCTATGACAAAAGTGTCCTTTGGTCTTTCAACAAGTTTCCAAACTTTATTTCTTTCAAACTGATTGAGTTCTTCTTGCATAGAAATTACCCAAAATTCATCATTGATAGCATCATAAATTTTTTTAGGTTCAAGCTATGATAAGAAGGCTTGATGTTCAACCTGATTTCTAATATAAGCTCTAGTTTGTGTTCCTTTCTCTAAGTCTCCTACACCATCATCTAAGGGATGGTTTTTAAGAGTTCTAACATTTCTAGAAAAAGAGGGACTAGTGAATTCAGGTTCATCAACAGATTCAGGTTCATTATGACTCAATTGCACAGAATTTTCAAAATTGGAAGTTTTCACAGATTCTTTCATAGAGGTATTTGAGGATTTTGATTTGATGTTCAGATTTGATGCATCATCCTCCAGATTTTCTAGGATGGTTCTAGGCTCATGTGGATATGTTTCATCAAACTTGATATGGACAGATTCTTCCACACATTTAGTTGTCTTATTCAATACTCTATAAGCTTTGCTTGAAATTGAATAACCTAGGAAAATTCCTTCATCACTTTTGGATGAAAATTTGTCAAGATTATCCTTAGTGTTGAGAATAAAGACTTTGCAACCAAAAACTCTAAAGTAATTAACCTTAGGCTTTCTATTATTCCAGAGTTCATATGGGGTCTTTTTGAGAATTGGTCTAATCAAGACTCTATTGATTATGTATCATGTTGTATTAACAGCTTCAGCCCAAAAGTAAATAGGTAGGTCATATTCACTAAGCATAGTTCTAGCAATTTCTTGTAGGGTTCTATTTCTTCTTTCTACAACACCATTCTGCTGAGGTGTTCTAGGGGTAGAGAAATTGTGATTATAACCATTTTGTGAGCAAAAGGATTCAAACTTTTGATTTTCAAACTCACAGCCATGATCACTTCTTAATGATTTAATTTTAAGTCCACTAAGATTTTCTACATACTTGGCATACTTAGTAAAACTAGAGCAAGCTTCACTTTTGTGAGCCATGAAAAAGGTCCAGGTATATCTAGAAAAATAATCTACTAGAATATAAACATAGTGCTTCCCATTTAAACTAGAAACTCTAGATGGTCCAAACAAATCCATGTGAACCAATTCGAGAGGTTGAGAAGTATAAACTTCTTTCTTTGGATTGAAAGATATTTTTTGTTGTTTTTCCTTTTGACAGGGATTACACACTTTGTCATTTGGATACTCAAGTTTGGGTAAGTCTTCAACTAGGCCTTTTCTAGTTAACTTTCTAAGTGAGTGAACATTACAGTGTCCTAGTCTCCTATGCCAAAGCCAAGATTCTTTATGAAATACACTTAAGCATGAAACATTTTTGAGAAGTTTAAGGAATCTAAATTAATAGAATAAACATTCTCATTTCTTAATGTAGAAAATATTAATTCATCTTTATAATTAAAGACATTACAGGAATCATTTTCAAATTTAACATGATATCCATCATCACACAATTATGAGATACTAAGAAAATTATATTTTAATCCATTAACAAACAGTACTGTAGAAATTAGAATCGAATCAGAGTTACCAATCTGGCCTAAGCCAGTGATCTTTCCTTTGGCATTGTCACCAAATGTGACATGTCCTCCATCTACTTTTATCAGATTCTTGAAGCATGAGTAATCTCATGTCATGTTCCTTGAACACCCACTATCCAAGTACCACAGATTTGTGTAGGATCTCTTTAAGAATCCTTCCTACAACATGATCAAGAAAAGATAGATTTTGGTACTCATACTTGTTTGGGTCTAGTAACATTAGTAATAAGTGCTTTAGGAACCCATATTTGTCTCATAGGTTTCCTATAAGCATTATGTAAAGTATTTGAAAAATAAACTCTATTTGGTCCAAAAAAATTTGAAACAGTAGAGTATGTATCATGACTCGAGCTAGTTGAGCTATGTCCAGAACTGGGAACAAAATTATATGTCCTAGACTTTAAAACAAAATTTTTTCTACCAAGGTTTCTTTTACCAGGTTGATAACCAATGCCAGTATTATATTTAAGAGCAATTTTTTTCCTAGCATTTTGGTAAGGGTATTTTTACCATTAGTAAAATTTTCTAAGTCACTTTTTAATTGCTCATTAGACATTTTTAGTTCATTGTTTTCTTTGAGCAGTTGAACATTTTTCTCCTTTTCAGTAGTAAGTTTAGATTTAACAGTTACAGTGAGAGCATGTTGTTTCTTCAATGATTTATATTTATCTTTTAATTCATTGCATGTCTCTTAAATCATGTTGAAATATTCAAACATTTCTTCATTGGTCATATTTCTAGAGTCACTTTCCTCTTCAGAATAGTATGAATTATGCATAGAAGAGTTCAGTGTTACCTCATATGTGTTTGTCATAAAACACATATTGGATTTGTTAGCCTGTTCATCATGTGATGTGTCTGAGTCACTTGAACTATCCTCAGAGGCACTCCAGGTTTCCTTCATTTACTTTTTGTAATTATTATCTTTGTCCTCATATTTGTTCTTATATTTTATCTTTGTACAGTCAGCCTTTATATGTCCTTTGCGCTTACATTCATAGCATATAATCTCATCAGTTTTTTCACTTATCTTCCAATCCTTTTTCCAGTTTACTTTTTAATCATACTATCCCTTGAAGTTAGGTTTCCTGAAAAAGTTTTTCTTCTTGTAAAATCGTTTGAATGTTCTATCCAGTTGATCAATCTCCTCATCACTTTCTGGTGATGATTGTTTAGTAGTGGAACTGTCTATAGAAGCTTCCAGTTTTCCTTTGTCTTTGTGCTTCGAGAGGGAGGTCTTAAATACAACAGATTTCCTCTTTGGTTCATCCTCCTATTCTTTATTGACTTTCAGCTCTTCCTCATAAATCATCAGTTTCCCAATGAGTTCTTTTACAGTTATCCTGCTGATGTTGCATGACTCTCTAATTGAGACATAGGTTCCCCTCCATTTGTCAGGTAGACATCTCAGAATTCTCATGATCTGTTCTTTGGCAGTGACTTTTCTTCCTATAGAAATCATTGTGTTGACAATCTCATTGAAGATAAGATACATATCATAAATAGGCCCATTAGGTTTCATCTTAAAATTATCATATTTTATAGTATAAGTATTAAGTCTCATTTCCTTTACACTAGATGTGCCTTCATGTGAGACAGACAAGGTATCCCAGATTTCATGGGCAGTTTTACAAGCAGAAATCCTATTAAATTCTCCATCTCCTAAGGAGCAGTACAAGGCATTCATAGCTTTGAAATTGTTATTCTAATCAAGTTTGGTAGGTTCATCCCACATAATTTTATCAGTCACAGGAATTTTGTATTCATCTATAACTGATGACCAGATTTCAAAGCTCATACTCTCTAGATGCATTTTCATTTTAATTTTACATTGAGAATAATTGGTTCCATTAAAGAACGGTAGTCTGTTAGTTGCAGCACCTTCCAATTTATTGTCCATACTAACAAATTACTTTAAAAGAGCTAGGAATTTAGAATTGACAGAAATTTACAGATCTTTAAAGTACAACTACAATCACAGTTGAATAAGATTACACAAATTCCTAATAAAGAAACCCCTGATACCAAATGTTGGTCGAAGTAGTTAACTCAAGAGGGGAGGGGTGAATTGAGTTACTATAAAAATTTCTGTTTAAAAGATATTAGTTTTCCAAAAAAATGATTTCCCCAAAAATAGATACAGCCCAGTTAATCAAGGTTATAATGTTATAAGAGTTTGACTGTTTAAACAACTTCTTAGAAGATTGATTAATTCTCAGTAATCTTAATTGGTATTATTAAAATTAGTTTTGAAGTTATCCTACTAAGACAAATTAGATATAAATTCTTTGCAAGACTAACTATAAAAATGAATTTAGTGTTTTTCTGGATTATGTAGTAAAGCAGTAAAACAGAGTAGACTAAATTTAAATGGCACAGCGGATATAAAACAAGTGGTTCAGTCTCAAGCTGAGACCTAATCCACTCCACTTGGTGATCACCTTCCACCAAGCAGTTTATATAAATAAACTCTGATCCACACCCTGGATCGGGGTTAACAATAGTACATGGACTGTCCAGGCTACGCAGGGACCTCTTCCACAGTTTTCGTGGGTAAACAAAGTAATGACCAGACCACACAGGGACCTCTTCCACAGTTTTCATGGCTAAACAAGAGTAAAGAATTTGGTATGAGGATTTTGAAATCCCCCAGTTCAGCGTAGGAGTCAGTGTGTGTGTAAAATATACAGAGTACGCGCATTGCTCGAAAGTAAAATAAAGAAATCACTAAGAGAGATTAGATGTGACTTTAGAATTCTCTAGTGATTAGCAGTGCAACTCTGGACTCCTTGGATAAGACAGAAATACTTATGTGTCCTTCTCTGGTTTTTGTGTTGAAAAATAGAGTGTCGTGGTTCAGCTTGTGTTCTTCACGAGTGAAGATGTTCTCTATATTCCAATGTGATTTGTGTGTTCTTCAGTAGAGTTGTATTGCATTCATGAGACAATTTCTTCTTGGAGGATCTTGCAATCTCTTCTTCTTGGTCGTGCTCACGATTGGTGTTCTGTTCAGTATGGTGCACTCGCGTTTCTTGAGTTGTCGCGTGTCGTGTTGTGTGTCGGTTCCTCTTGGGCACTCTTCTCTTTATCTTTGAATGCATGGGTTTTGGCCAACAGGTTCCATGTGTTTCGTACCTCATACCTCTTACTATGTCTACAAAGAAACATTAATTATTTCAGTGCATTAAAGGCGTCAAATATAACCGTTAAAAAGTTAAATAGAAAAACAAAAAAATAGTTAGGAAATGGTGTCACAGTAGTTATGAAAACGGTGTCTCCTTCACGGTGTCTCTTTAACGGTATCTCATTCACGGTGTCTCCTTCATGGTATCTCCTTCACGGTGTCTCCTTCACGATGTCTTCTTCACGGTGTCTCCTTCACGGTGTCTTGCTTATGATTTCTGGCTTCCGGTGCCTTGATCATAGTTTCTAGATTCACGGTGCCTTGATGACTGTGTCTTTCTAACTGTGTCCGGCTTAGTATGTCACGGTGTCTCGTGGTCACGGTGTCTCGTGGTCACGGTGTCTCATTGGTCATGGTGTCTAACTTACTGTGTCAAGCTTCACGGTGTCTTGTACTTAAGCAAATAACTGTATTCAGACTTAAACAGTAATATGCATAAAATGAATTGAGTTTAACCATTATAAGGTATGAGATAACTTGAAACATAAATACACATTATTAATAATATTTGTGAGATTTGTGATCATTAATAATATTTGTAATTATTATTGAGATTTGTGATCATTAAAGCATGATTAATACATGAGGAGTCCAACACTTGGACTTTAGGCTGTTTCGCCTAATGTCACTGAGAAAGAGCCCTAGAGGGTCACACACTAAGTGTATCCAAAATCTCAGTTAAATAATATATTATTATTTATTATTTAACAAGTCGAATAAATATTATTACTGCATGTGGTTTAATAATTATTTATGTTTTCTTGATCGCATTTATTCTGTCACCAGTTATTCAAGAGAATATAATGTGAGCAGAATATTTAATAAATATTTATTTACTATTTAGTGAATATAATATTTATTTATTTATTGGTGAATAATGCAATGATATTTATTTAATAAATAAATGGATATTATTCAAGGTCCGATAAATATTATGGAGGAATGACGGACCAGGATTTTAGGTCCGATGAGAAAATAATAAATATTGAATATTATTTGATTAAATAATATTTAATTTTAATTCAAAAGTTAAGCGCATGTCGAGAAATAATAATTTTAATATTGTTTTTTTACATGGGGTTTTCGCAAGGATTAAATAAATAATTAAGGGCACTTGTGCAATTATTTTATTTTAACCCTAACGATATATAAACCTAGTTATTTTATTTTCTCAAGAGGAAAATTCATTTGTTTGGGTTGTGCATAATGGAATTGGAGAATTCTCTCAAACCCTTGAGATCTCTCTTCTCCAAGATCGCTCCCAAGAATGGAGAGCCATTTTCCTCCACCAGATCAAGGAAAACACTTTGGAAGTAATTCTCATAGCAATCAAAGGTAGATGATGCAAGCGCAAGGATCTGTTATGCCAGTACCCGGAGATTCGTTCAACGACGTATGGAGATTTGTGGAACGCATGTAGATCACCGCTAGAGGGAATCTGCACTTGATTCCTACAATGCAACGATGGTGCATCACAGATCTGTTACCAGATCCATCAATGAAGACAAAATTTTGTCAAGGTAATTCTTATTTAATTAAATTAATTATAAATAATATGTGATGATCCTCTCTCTGGTTCCAGCGTGATTCATGTTCTCTATCTTATTTGATTCAATTCCATTGAACACAGTGTTTATCTTTGTGTAGATCTCAGATTCATTATTGAACATGGTGGAAAGAAAAGTTGGGAAATGCCCATCGCATGCTTCCACTACACCAAGAACCTACAATTTATTCAGTTATGATCCATTAACTCCACTCTAAACCCATTTTTTCATTTCTCAAATAAGTCATTTTAGGGTTACTGAGAACCTCACGGTTACCATTTCTGGATACCAAAATCAAAACATCACAAAAACACCAGTTCAACGGAATGTGAAATTACAACAAATTCATCGTGTATGTGACGTGCCAAACTCCACTGACTTATAATTGCAAACAAAAAACACGCCACCGCCTCAGGCCTCGAACTGTGAGGCCACTGGTGACTCAAGCCTTGCACCCTAACGAGCATGATCACCATCAACGACAACAACTTCACCAGTGTGAAAACTACCGAAAACCAGACTACATCACTTTGAAGCCGCTTCAGCTATGTACCCTCAAACATTTGCATCTTCGCCTAGAAGCGATTGAGTGAAGAAGTGTCAAAATAGATCCAACCATGCTATCACGATTGAGTGAAGAAGTGCCAAATTAGATCCAACCATGCCACCATCAAATCAAAAGATTTTCGGGAGCCAAAAGAAAGAAAAACCAAATCACCGAAAGAAGACCACTAAAGTCGTCATGAACAAGTTGAAACCTTCCAAATCAGGGAAACGCTGTCATCAATCACCATCATAAATCCCTAGCACCAAGTGTAGGAACAACACTCCTGAAGCCATGAAGAAGTTGAATCATCACCACCAGAGATACCAAAACCAAAGGAACAAAGAAACCAACGCAAAACCCCATGGAACACTATCAATGGGTCAATCTCACATCCCAAAACTCCCCTAAACACCATCGCAACAGAATTACGATCCATTAATTGCCTAAGAATACAATATAAAAGGTGAATATATAAATATATATAAACATTTAAAAATATTTATAAACAGATAAATTTTAAACATAAAAACATATAATCAAAACAATCAATTATTGATAACTATTAGATCATGACAAACAATTATAGATAATGATCAAAACGTATCATTGAAAAATTTAAATACAAGTGATTAATATTATGTAAAAAAAATATAATTTAACTCCTAGTATATGTTAGAGTGAAAAAGTGCTTTCATTGTTGTGGAATAAGAAGCATTCATATCTTAATGAATGTATTTAAATGATTCGGAGCTATTAGAGCAGGATCCACCTTTTAAGTATAAATTTTTAACAAATAATTTTCTTTAAAAAAAATTAAAATTGAAAATCAAGTTACAACTATTTTTTTAACTAAGTCTTAATATTGAAAAAAACAATTTATAAATGAAAACATAAATTGAAGAAAAAAATGATTTCAATTATTAACAAACCAACGATAAAAAAATTATAAATACAAACAATTATAAATACAAACTGTTTCAAAAGAAATCAAATTACAGTAATAATTAATAATAATAATAATTTTATAACATTAAGCAAATATCCTAAAAAAATAAAATTGATAATAAAATGCATGAAAACTAGCAAATGAATGAATCAAATTTATAACTAACACATAATTAATTTATACTCAAAAAAATCACTTGCAAAATATGGAGATTGATAATGAAAAATATATCTTTAATTCCAAAAATCACTTGAAGTTGTTGGCAGTAGGGTGAAACTCTGCAAGACTGAAAACAACGATTGCAAAAAACAAAGTAGAAAAAAGAAACAAAAAAGCCTTTTGGTGTGGTTGTTAGTCGACCGAAATAGGGTTTTCTTGAAGTAAATAATATCGAGGATTGTTAAAAAAAAATGATGAAGGATGGAAGATCGAGAAGAAATAACGTGAAAAAGTGATGAAAATTGACCAAAAAGGTAAGATTTATCGTTGTCGAGGGTTTTGGGTACTGTCGGTGTCGTCGAAGGTCGAGAGAGGAGGGTTAGTGGAAAATAAAATGAGGGTTTTGGGTTGCAGTGTTTTTTTAAATACTTTTTAACATTGTTTTTTTATAAAAAACCAACATTAAAAGGTTTTTTTTAAAATTAAAATCGGTTTTTTAAAAAGCCTTCTTGAAAAGTTTTTTTAATGTCGGTTTTTATTAAACTCATGTTAAAGTTTCCTCGACATCGATTTCATAATAAATCGACGTTAAAGATAACTGTGCTTCACTTTTAACATTTGTTTAGCTCATCTTTCTACGGGTGATTGTATGATGCTTATTTTTCATTTCAGTTACGTTGTATATTGTACAAGGGTGATTGTATGATGCTTATTTTTCATTTCAGTTACGTTGTATATTGTACAACCGTTTGGGGAGGAGGATTACAAAGAAAAGAAGAAATCATTGTATAAGTACTCTGGGAGACTCAATCCTAAGACCTCCTACAAGACTCTTCAAAGACGTAACCACTGGGCTACGTCCCTGGATGCACAATTACATTTGTATATTATTTATGATATCAATCGATCACATATTCTTTATTGTCCATGATTTGATGGTTTGTAATTTATTTTACACTTAATCTGTGATAGTCTCCAACCTATAATATATTAAAGACATTCGGATCTCAAATTTGATTTTGCCACCAAACAAGGTGAGGTATTGATGAAATCCAGTTGTGGCATATCTATTAAAAACACATGTTGTAAATGCGTCCATGATGCTAATTGAATATATAATAATCATTGGGAGATGGAATGGGTGGGAATATGACTCATGGATCCATGGATTTTGGTTGAATTCAAATATAATAAAACAATAATAATATGGAAATTGTGTACCCATTCCAGTAGAGTTCTACTAGCCTACATAAATGGAAAAATATTATGACCAGAAAGACTAAAGGAAAGAACAAAGCCACAAACATCGCCCTCATATGAACAGCCTGCAAATATGAAAAACAGAGCAAATCTGATAATCCTCTCTACAAAACGCGGTTCCAGTAGAGTTCTACTAGCCTACATAAATGGAAGAATATTATGACCACAAAGACTAAAGGAAAGAACAAAGCCACAAACATAGCCCTCATATGAACAGCCTCCAAATATGAAAAACAGAGCAAATCTGATAATCCTCTGTACACAACGCGGTTCCTTCATAAAAGAATTAAACAATACAATTCTCTATACGAAACGCCGAATACGATTCCGATCAAATCCCGTTTATCACACCCCACGCCGGCCACGAAGAAACGCGCTGTTTCTTCGCCGGCAAGGGACTCTCCGCCCCCTGCTCGCCGGCGGCTTTCGGGCGTGGGTGGATTCCGATCATGTGGGTGGGTTCAGGAAGAGCCGGCAGATTGAGATCGAAGTCCAGGTGGGGGCCCTGCGTGGTGGACTCCGACAAGGAAGCGGCGCTGGTACTGCCGGCGGCTGCTCCGCCGTCGTAGTGGCGGCGCTTGTGACCGCCGAGGGCCTGACCCGTGGGGAAGGATCTGTGGCAGATGGAGCAGCGGTGAGGCTTGCCGTCGCCGGCGGCGGGAGTGGCAGCGAGGAGGGTGGCGGTGGTGGGGTTGTCGGAGGGGGCCCTGCGGTGGCTGGCCTTGTGGCCGCCGAGGGCCTGGTGGGAGGGGAAGGCCTTGTGGCAGACAGAGCATTTGTGGGGGAGAGGCGGAGGCAGTGTCGTTCCGGCAGAGCCTCGGGCGAGCATGATGAGACAGATGGCCAGGTACTCGTCGTCGGGAGAAGGGCGGGGACACCTGTCGGCGGCGGCGGCGGCGGCGGCGGCACCGTCGTTGCAGAGAGGGCGGGCGGGCATGGTGGGAGAATTCAAAGCCTCCAAAGCCATGATGAGATGGGTGGAGTGGGTGAGGTTGGGGTGGCTTAAATAAAGGGGGAAGACGAAGGGGAGTGGCGGTGGGATGTACAGGCGTGTGGTGAGCTTCCACGACAGCTTAAAGTCAACCGTCAAACTTATCCACCTTTTACCAGCATTTTACGCATCCATGCCGCGGATGGATATCAAGAATTTTTTTTATTGTATTTAATTGGAAGCATCCCCCCTCAATATTTGGTCACGTATGGGTCAAGTAAGATTTATCTGTAAACTAAACTGATCCACCATAATACATAATGGCTTCATGAGCCAAACCTCCACCTTTTATTTTTTGTTTTTTTGAAGAGACAATCCTCAAACATTAGATATAAGCCAAAACCAAAGTACATAATTCTGAAGTAAAATACGAAATTCAACAATTAGATCCCCAGTGATTTCCAAAGGCACCCATAAAATGAGTCGCACAATTTGTCACACCCCAACTCCCGAGTACCTGGAGCCGGTGTCATACAGAGGATCGAATTCGGTTCAAACTCTGGAAAACCAGCTACTGCCGAAATGTTTCATTTGCTAAAAGCTGTTACCTGAAAAAAAAAATTAAAAACATAGGGTGAGCATACAAATGCCCAGTAAGAGGTTTAAAAATAACATACTGTATACAATTAACTTTTCAAAACATTCTTTAAAATTTCAGTAAAACATTTTGTCAAAAGACCTGTAACACACTTAACATACCAAGACAATTTTCTAAGAGATATATGTGCACAATTTAAAACATACTGACATTATCATGATTCAATTACAGACATGCTCCGTCAAAATAGTAAGTATAGGACATTTCATGCTAAAATGCAAGTACAAAATTAATAACTAAGTGTAATGTAAGATCAGAGTTGCGCAAATAATAAACTCAATTTCATTCTTTACTTTTGTGAAGCATACACTGGCCATAAAGTCTCTGAATATTGCATAACTAATATGCCATACATATATTTCTTCTGATTCTCATAATCATAACTCTTTCAACCAGGAATATTCTACTAGTCGAATATTCCTTTGGTTAATTAATTTACTGTCTTAATGAGGAAAGTGCATATGTCGGACCATGTCAATGCCTCGTGCCATAACCTAGGGACTAACTGTAATCAGACCCCAACCTGGAGAGCCTCTGTAACCGAACTCCAACCCGAGGTGCCTCTGTAACCGGACACCAACCCGACGTGCCTCTGTAACCGGACACCAACCCGGATGGTCTGCTATAACCGGACCCCAACCCGGATGACTTACTTTTACCGGTCCCCACTCTGGAACATACTAGGTCCAATGCATTCCTCATACCTCTAAATCAAAGTGCACATCCCATTTTGATTTATTAAAATTACTTATCACGTATCAACCAAGTGTACAATTTACTTGGTTCCTTATTTCACCGTTCATTTTATTCAAGGTGCCTCACTCTGCCTTGAACACTTAAATCCATAAACTCAGGAAAGGGCATAAAAGTTTAATATGACAATCATTCACATTTATGCATATGTAGTGAGTCTGGCACAAAACTATGAATTATGTGGTCAAGTCATTAATTGGTACACCACTTAAGAGTACTTGTGATGACAACTAACACAAAAGAAATAACAACTTGACCACATAAAATAACAGTCTAGAACCATATTATTCAAGAACATTCATGATCAAATAATGAGGTGAACATTAACATAACAAATAAAGGGATAACTTAACATTTCATGCGGGGTACTAAACTCACATTATCTCAATCATTATACATTAAAACTTGAAAGTATAACACTCAACCTTAAACATTATCATTTAATATAATGAGTAAAGAGTAATTAGTACACATGAATATGAAGTCACGAGCTTCCAATATCTATACCCATAAACTAAGCATATTAAAAGAAAGCATTTGGAAAACCATGATTAGGGTTTCATGTTGTGTAAAGTATTCATTCAACGGAACATGCATAAAAGTAGTGATAGGTCAAGCCAAAAACATTTGAAACGTATGTTTAGTACTTTCTTCGCAAACCATAGAATTTTATAAAAGAAAATAGGAATCAAAGTTGACATTCATACACCCGTACCCACATACTCGATTACACACCACAAGTATATGCAAGATTCTCATTCTATGTTAGTTTGTCACTTGTAAATTAATTAAAACATGGATTTAATTTCAAGGGTACAATTACTGAATTATTTTAAAAACCGCAATCATATTATGTGTGCTCATATATAAGAACATACATGATTAGATGTAAAACATTCCTACAAAAAGTGTCTCCATGCATTTTAGTCCTTTATTATCTCACAATTCAAACTTCAAAAAAAAATCCTTAATCTGGGCTTATGAAGTTTATGCAAATCAGAGAGTCGTGTATTTTATACTTATATATTTTCAAATACGTACATATATATATATATATAACCGATTATAAGTTTGAGGCATAAAATAAAATTTGCATGGGTCGCCCCACAGCACAAGATTAAACCTCGATTCCGTAGGTGATGTATACTTATTACAAGTGTATGTAGATATATATACATATGTATATATATACCCACAACTTAAAACCCAACAAGCAAGACAAAATTTAATCCCCTACTTTAACTTGAAGAGGAAGAGGTGGTAGAGCTCGGGAAGGCGCTGGAAATCTCGGAGGACACGTTGAGGTCCGCTGGAGGCTTGTGTGCAAGGAACCGAGAGAGTTCTTCAAATGCCTCGGTGAAGTTTTTATAAATGATGCCTATACTGTCTATTTTAATGCATGAAGAAAGGGATCTGAGGCCAGCTTGACTTATAAAAATACCGGGGGAAAAGACCTATTTGGAAATCGTGAGAGTGGAGGTTCCAGCGGCTATACGAGTGAAGAAAAAATGGTGCAAAAAAGAAAGTAGGGTACTAGTGTATAACACGCCGCGGGAGGAAGAAGGCAGGGCCGCTGGAATAAATCGGGAGAAAAACAGACGGTCCAGATCGAGTCTGTCCTTGATCCAAGGGCTGTGGCACGTCCGCGGGGTTTTTTTAAAAAGAATGAGCGACTCGAATTAATTTTGAGTTGATCGGACGACCTGAGATTGAAGCGGCGTTTAAAAAAAAAACGAATGGCCACTATTAGATCGCGCCAGATCGGACGGATCACAAAAACCCGGTGATATGCCGCGGCTGCTGAAGGTCGAACGCGGGATCAGAATCAACGGCCCAGATCGCGCGTGACGCGGTCCAATGGCCATGATTTCGTTTCACCCGAAAAAATGCTCCCCACATCGAAACGGGGAGGTGCGCGCGACTTCCTTATAAGCCTAAGCCTCCCATGCCATATTCAGAAATCACACAACACACACATGGGGGGCTAACACACGGGCTCCCGCTCCCCCCCGCAGGCTTCGACCTACCCATACTCACCGCGGCCTTGCGCCCGTGCTGCGCACTCATGCGCTTACTCCCACGCTCCTGTGCGCCCGTCAGGAGACCTATGCCCGAGCTCGGGCTGACCCGGGCTTGGGCTGAGGGCTAGGCTCAGCCACTCAGCGTGTGCTGCCTCCCTTTGCCTAGCCGTAAGGGCTGACCCTAGCAGACCCATTTTTTTTTAAAAAAAAACTTAACCTTATATATATATATATGAAGTCTTAAGGTAAATAATATAGAAATTTCCTTTTTCAAACATGACTTTTTTTTTATTTAGGCGTGAGGAAGGATTAATGAACACCTAACTATACCTTGTCTAATAATATTTCTAGAGCTATTTATAGCACCAAAGCTTTAACATGAATTGAAATTCGGTATAACCACGTAAAATCTTTTGTACTAAAAGTAGTCAAAACTAAATTAATCAAGAATATAGTTTAATTAAAAGAAATTAAACACAACTTAAAAACATTGAATGAAAATCTTTACAATATATTTGCATTAATTGTAACATGTTTTGAATTCCTTATTACATTTCAAAAACACCAACATATAATTCAAAACATTCCTTTATGCCCTTTTAATTTTTTCCAATTTATAACCTAATCACATGGTGGACTAGAATATTCTTATAAGTTTTCAATTAATTTTCCAATGAGGCCAACAACTATATTTATAGCAGTTAGAGTTCCATGGTTTCCCAAGGCAACGATCACATTAGTGTCTTATAAATCCAAGACTTAGGGTGTCCTAACACTCAAGTAGATTGAAGAAGATGGTTCACGTCATACCTTTGGTGCTTAGTGTGACCCGGTGGCTTCGTCCATTCTTATGTTCATTATGACGAATTCTAACGACCCATATTATTTCCTTGGGGTTCTCATTGTTTTAAGTTGTCTCCCTGTAATTCTGATAGGTTTCTTAATAGGTATTTTTGGTTAGCACGATTACTCTTTTGATTTCGGTGTATTGTAAACGCTACGGTGTTTTTATTTAAATAAAAACTCCTTGTGTCCATTTCATGTGCTTTATTCCATCATATTATTATTTTTCCATAAGAAACAAGATTGTTCAGGTAATAAAAAACATAAAAATATAAAAATTATCATTATATGAAACACAAGTTTTTGGGGTGTTACATTATCCCCCCTACAAAGAATTGCGTCCTCGCAATTCCTTTCATATATCCACAAAATAAGCTCTCTGATGTTCTTACCACCATCCCCATCTTAGTGGATCCTCAGGTGCGGTCAGCGGTAAACCCAAATGGATGCTCAACTCCTCAAGTTATCTAACCTAGACACACCTCGGACAGAAGGGGTTGAACTCTTGCATCGAACACGTGGGCTTCCAGAGGAAAGCTCGAACGGTAGAAAGTTTGGAAATATCCGAATGAACCAACTCACAAAGAACTCTCCGAACTATGTCTCGATCGAGAACATCTAAGTCATAGACGTTGTCGTAGAGGCTAAAACTAAGAAGTTGGTACATGTAGGCCGCACAAAGGTTCCCTTCCAAAGCAGTCTCTTGAAAACATAACCTGGCCGTGTAGTTCCGGCCTAGGGTGAAACATAAGAAAAGCCCTTCGTGGTATTTTCCTCTTTGCCTATACTCGGCCAGTTGTGTTGTGGATATGCGGTAGTAAATGGAAGCATTCCCTTGACAGGTGCGGAGAATGTCTAGACTGTTCGTCACTTCATATAGTTGTTTGCACGTTTTTCGAAAATTTGTGAGGGGTAGGTACTCCTCTTCATAGGTTTTGATTGCAATAATCTCCAATACTTCAACAGGAAGAGATAACATATGAGTTTTTCCTTCCATCTAAAAATTTATTATGAAATTTTATTTAGTGATACTCATTCAAAAATATAACCGATGAAAGGATAAAAAAAGAAGAGATAACAATTTATGTTCTCATATAACTATTGGTACATAAAATACAACATGGAAAATGGTTTCCCCAGTTTCCTAATACACGAATCCCCAAAACTAATTTGAAACTTTCAATTTCCCTGAACCATATGCAACCCGAGCAATCTGGTTTGATATCGTGGGAGCACTTGTATTGTCTCCAGAGTCTGACATGTGGGGTGTACAACTGAGAGACGTCCGCATGTACTTGTTGTCTGTACACAGAACATGAGGCTTCGTATTTAAGGATGTCAAAGTCCATTACCTGACCAAGATGGCCATAAGACAAGACTTGACACATATAAGCTGCGCAGAGGTCTCCCTCTGCTGTAGCTTCTTGGAAGGCCGTGAGGGACGAGAAGCCTTCCTCTACGGTGAAGCATCTAAAAATTCCCTCGTAGTATTTTCCCCGTCGTGCATAGGATGGAAACTGGACTTGCATCATAAAGATGTAATCCAGACCCGCTCTTTGGTGGAGTTGAAGTACTCGGGGGGAATTGGATATGTCATAGAGATGTTTGCATGACATACAGATATGGGCATAGTTTATAAAGTTTTCATGGCTAGCTATGGTAATTATTGTTTCCAAGGCCTCCTTGGGAAGAGACAGAAGGTTAGTACCCTCATTTTCCATCTGAAATTAAGAAAACATTGTTCTTAGTATTGCTTAAGTAAATTTTCATTTTTCCGTTTTGGTCTTTTAGAGTTATCCAAACAGAATCCTATGATACCAACTGTCACACCCCAACTCTCGAGTACCCGAAGCCGATTCCATACAGAGGATCGAATTCAGTTTAGGCTCCGGGAAACCAGCTACTGCTAAAATGTTTCATCTGCTAAAAGCTGTTACCTGAAAAAAAAATTAATTAAAAACATAGGGTGAACAAACAAATACCCAGTAAGGGGTTTAAAAATAATATACTATATACAATTAACTTTTGAAAACATTCTTTAAAATTTCCATAAAACATTTTTTCAAAAGAGGTGTAACAAACTTAACATACGAAGACAATTTTCTAAGAGATATATGTGCACAATTTAAAACATACTGAAATTATCATGATTCAATTACAGAAATGCAACATGACCTCAATTATAAATTTAAAACACTCTTTCTCCAAGTCCTCCCATTGGTGAGAGGTTTCATCCTAGGGTTTCTGGGGTTCGACGGTGCGTCGCTGCGCCAGTGTTGGGGGGCATCGTCTCTTGTATGAGAGGTCCGGACTCACGTCGGATCTGCGCGTGGATGTTTAGAATTTCAGTTTGGAGATTTTAGTTCCTAGATTTTGACTTCAACCTGGGATCTGGGAGCTGGGATATGCACTCTTTCAGTCCATAGATTTAGCTTCAGCGGTTTCGGATCTGCGGTTCTCGGCTTTGATCTGGTTTATGCGTTCTTAGGTTTTGACGATTTCAGCTCTGTGGGCCTCGACTTCGATCTGGTTTTTGCATTTCTTCTTTCTGTTTCGACGATTTCTAGGAGATGGGGTATGCGCATTCTGCTGTTTGGTTTTTGGGTGTGGTGCGCGGTGGCCAACTTCGGCATCGTGAAGGGGGTGTCCCGCGAAGAAGCTGGTTTGTGATTCTGCTGATCCGCGAAGGAGAGGGCGCTTTCCGCTGTTCAGTTGTTGGATGTGGTTCGCAGTGGTCAACTTTGGCATCACGAAGGAGATGGTTCGCGAAGGAGCTGGTTCGCGAAGGAGCTGGTTCGCGATTCTGATGACCCGCGAAGGAGAGGTCGCATAGACCTGTTTCATGAAGGACGTTTTGGTCATGAAGGATGTTTTAATTCGCGAAGGAAGTTGTTGGTTTGCGAAGGACGGTACTGGGTCACGAAGGAAGACTCTGGTCCGCGGAGGGGACTCTCTTTTGAGACGAGGATTTTGGGTGCAGGGTTCGTCCGCAAAGCATGACCTCGCGCAGGGTGTGAGCGCGAAAGAAGGGCCGCGCAGGGTGCGACTGTGAAGGAAGAGCCGCGCAGGTCGAGTGGAGGCTGCGGTGCGCGGCAGCTGCGGGCGTGGCTTGCGGTTGGGTGTGGGCTACTGTTTCCTTTGGCGTCCTTTTTCCCTAGATTGCGGCAGGTTTGTTCCGCGGTGGTAGTGGGGTTTGAAGGCTTTTGAGGAGCTTCGGGCAGGAGTATGGGGTGGGTCAAGTTGGTTCGCGACTTGGCGTTGGTGGGACGAAGGTGTTGGTTTGTGATCCGAAGGTGATTTGCGTTCTGACACGGGTCCGCAAAGGTGCTGGTCTGTGAAGGTTCAGGGGTGCGGCAGCTCAAAGGGCGACATCTTTGGAGGAGAGACCGGGGAGAAGTGTGCCTACGCAGCTCGGGGACGAAGGGGTTTGTGGTGACGAGGGAAGCTCTAATCATCAGTTAAATGGAGCCGGACCTAATGAATCACTGGAAGAACCTCTCCTTAACTGACAAAGAAAAATCAATAATTGCAACATGAAAGAGTGAAGATGGGTTTCTTTCGAAGAGAATGTCCTTGCTTATTATTGGAAAATTTCTAGCAAAAAGGTCCTTCAATCAGGGAGCGCTGAAAAATACTCTACAAAATATCTGGCGATTAGAGGACGACGTTGCTATAAGAGAAGTGGAAGTGGGAATCTTAGTCTTTGAATTATTTAATGAAAGAGATAAATTAAAATTCCTCAAAGGTCGACCATGGTCCTTTGACAACTAAATCATTCTCATGGAGGACCTTAAAGGAGAAGAAAATTTTCAATCAGTTAATCTGTCCTGCTCACCTTTCTGGATTCGAATTCGAGGAATCCCCTTTTATGGTAGAACTAAACGTGTTATGCGTGATATTGGAGGATGCATTGGTTCATTTATGGAATGGGACCGGTCTGATCCAATTCCCTAGGGAACTTTTGTGCAAATCAGAGCTTCGATGGATGTTGCACAACCGCTTATGAGGGGCATGTTTCTGACAGTTGAGGACTCGGATGTCTGGATTTCTTTTGAGTTTGAAAATCTCCCTATCTTCTGTTGCTTTTGTGGGTGCCTCAGACACTTAGAAAAGGCATGTGAGGTGAAAAAGGAGGATGGACAGGGCAATGTTATTCTGCAATACGGGCCCTGGCTCCATGCAAAAACGACTAGGATGAATTTTATTTCTGAAGTTGAAAAACAACAGGATCACGAAAAACTTGCAAAGGCTCTTAATACGTAGGCTGAACCAACTCATACTAATACAATCATTCTTGGGCTGCCAAACATTGATGCTGACAGTCATGTGGATCAAAGGGAGGAAGGAAGGAATCTGGACTGGCCGCGGATCTCGGTCGAGCCGAGGGAACAATATATGAGTCAAGGGTCAGGGACGACTGCCCCTCCAAGCCAGACCATATCTATTTAGATGGCCATCCCCCCCATCTACTAGGCTACGACCAAACTGCAAGGAACCACTAGACCCAGGCTCAGGGGTGCAACAACTATGTAATGACCCACTAGATCTGGTTTCCAGTTCGGAGGATGTTACTGCCAGTTCTACCCCTCAGACAGTTGATAACATGACGGGGATCACGATGCCAGGTACTATAAAACATCAGATGTGGAAAATAATAATTAGTGGGGATAGGGGTGTGGACCCCCTAGTTCACAGGCCAAGGACCATAAATGATGCTCAGAGGCACCTCAAATGACTGAGAGCCTGCCAAAGAGGTGGAAAGAGGCAGATGATGGTTAGGGAGTCGAAGTTTCAGAGGCGGCGGCGGGTGTGTCCCAGCCCCACCTAGGGAAATGAAAATCTTATGCTGGAACTGTCGGGGGCTTGAAAATACCCGAACGGTTCGCGTTCTCCATCACTGGAGATCCAAATTTCTCCCCGAAAAAGTTTTTGTATCTGAAACTATGTTGGATAGCAAGGATGCGGGCCTTATGGGCCGTAAGATTGGGTTCAAAAACGTCTTTCCCATTGGAGGACAGGGACACTCAGGGGGATTGTGCCTCTTGTGGAAGGAGGATCTTGGGGTCAAGATCTCTAATTACTCAAGTAATCACATTTCTGTGACGGTTGCTGGCCCAGAAGCTACACCTTGGTCGTTTGTTGGGTTCTACGGGTGGTCGGGAGGGAAGGATAAACACAGATCATGGGCCCCTTTGAAGTGGCTGCAGGATTCCCTCCTTGGCCCTCTCCTGATGGGGGGGGGGGATTTTAATGAGGTCCTGTCTCCCCATGAAAAAGCAGGGGGACGGGTGAGGAGTCCTACTGCAATGCACGATTTTAGAATGTCTCTTGTGTTGAACTCTCTTCATGACCTCGGGTTTTCTGGCTCTCCATTTACCTGGCATTGGGGTGTGTCAATGGAGAACCATTTGGCGGAAAGGTTGGACATATTTGTTGGGAATGATGAGTGGACCTCTCTTTTACATGCCTTCTCTATTGTACACTTGCCCCCGTCTCCTCTGACCACTGCCCAATCATGTTGTCAACAGTCTCAAAAGGGAAACAGAGGGGACCTGAGAGAACCTTTCACTTTGAAAGTATGTGGCTCCAAGATAGTGACTGTGAAAAGGTGGTTCAAGCAACTTGGGAGGGATCAAATCGGTGCACCATGGCCAACTTCCGCACTGTTGCGTCTTGCCTTCAGAAGTGGAGATCTGCTAGGTTTGGAAACTTTGACCGACGTATTAAGGAGGTGGAGAATCAATTAAAGCGACTCTACTCATATCCTTATTCTGACTCTGTCCTCAGAAACATTTCTGTGGTAGAAAAGAATATTAACGCTGCTCTGAGGGAAAAAGAGAGTTTTTGGTTCCTCTAGGCACGGGAGTCCCATATCAGAGATGGTGATCAGAACACCAATTTTTTTCCACCAACGAGTGTCTGTGAGGATAAGAAAGAATCATATTTCTCATCTGGAGGACCCCATTGGAAGAATTGTGCATGATATAAATGACATTCACTCCATTATCCTAAACTTTTTCAGCAACCTCTATTCAGTAGAAAGTATTAGCACTCCCTCATGCCTGATTGGATGCATCCCAAAGTTGGTTACAGAGGACATGAATCGGTACCTAGAAAGAGATTTGTCTGATGAGGAAGTGCTTGGGGCCCTACATTGTATTCACTCTACCAAGGCACCGGGACCTGATGGATTTCACGCTTTGTTCTTTAAACTCTTTTGGCATATTGTGGGGCCCGAGGTGGTGGCCCTAATGAAGGAGGTGTGGGAAGGCAGAGCCTCTCTTGAATCCCTGAATGAAACTCTTATTACACCTATCCCCAATTCCCAATGCCCCCAGAAAATTTCGGAGTTTAGGCCAATCAGCCTGTGTAATGTGATATACAATTTTTTTTCCAAAATCTTTGTGGCCAGACTTAGGGATTTTCTCCCACTACTTGTCTCAGATAACCAGAGTTCTTTCATCCCAAAGAGATCTATTACTGACAATGCTGCCATTGCCTTCTAATTATTCCACTCTATGAAAACATGCTCTTCATACAAGTGTGGCACCATGGAAATGAAACTAGACATGATGAAAGCTTATGATAGAGTTGAATGGCCTTTTCTTGAACTTATTCTGTCTAGATTGGGCTTTGGGACGAAATGGACCTCTAATGTCATGAATTGTGTTACGTCTGTCACCTACAGAATCAATATTAATGGGGCCCCTTCAGCGAGCTTTAAACCATCAAGAGGCTTGAGACAAGGGGACCCCCTGTCACCTTACCTCTTCATTCTGGTGGCAGATGTCTTTTCTCATCTCATCCTAAAGGCAGCGGATCAAGGAGTTATACATGGTGCTATGGTATGTAGAAATTCCCCCTATCTCTCATCTCTTTTTTGCAGATGATAGCCTCCTGTTCGCACGTGTTACCTTGCAAGAATGCAGTGCGGTGCTGAATATCATTAATCTGTACGAAAAGGCCTCGGGGCAACATCTTAATGCTTCGAAATCAGAGTTATCTTTCAGTAAAGGAATCTCACAAGCTAAGAGAGAGGATTTGAAGCGAATGTGCGGGTTTCCTCTGGTTGATAAGCATCCTAAGTACCTTGGCCTCCAAACCCTGGTGGGTAGGTCGAAAAAACAAGTTTTCGGTGCGATTGTGGATAGGGTGGATAATATGATTTGTCTTTGGTCTAGTAGGAGGATTTCCAAGGAGGGAAAGGAAGTTCACATGAAGTTAGTGGCCCAAGCAATCCCTTCTTATGCTATGTCGCTGTTTAAATTCCCTGAAACTCTCATTGATCAAATCCACTCCCGATTGGCCAATTTTTGGTGGGGCTCCCATGAGGGCAGACATAACTCCCATTGGATGTCTTGGGAGAAGCTGTGTGTTTTAAAATATTGTGGCGGCCTCGGATTCTGAAATCTCAAATGGTTTAACGATGATCTTTTAGAAAAACAAGGATGGTGCCCTATTTCCCACGCAAATACCCTATTTTCAAAGGTGATACGAGCTAATTACTTCCCTCATTCTGATTTCTTACACGCCCAACTGGGCCCACGACCGAGTTTTTTTTGGAGGAGAATTTGGGGAGAAAAACCTCTCATTGACTTGGGTTGCATGTGGATAATTTATGATGGGCATAATGTTAAAATTTGTAATGATCCATGGCTGACAGATGGCATCAATCATAAGGTTTCCTCACCAGTTGTCCCTGGATTCAAAGATGCAAGGGTATGTGATCTGCTCGATGACTCACTTGAGGAGTGGGATCTGGAGAAGCTTTGGTGTTGGTTTAACGAGGTGGATCTTCAACTCGTCCTGAGTATCCATCTCACACCAGGAATGGGTAATGATAGATTTTCTGGACTGGGGAACCTCATGGGAGATATTCTGTTCGTTTGGGTTACAAAATGAGGGTTCAAGGTTTTGTCCAGGGCTTTACCGATAATCGATGGAAGTGCCTCTGGGTCCTCACTACTCCCCCTAAGGTGAATTTTTTTTGGTGGCAGGTCTGTGCTGGGGTTCTTCCAATCCGTGACTTTCTGGTGCAATGACATATGGCAGAGGAAGACACTTGTCCTTTGTGCCTCCATAAAGGGGAATCCCCTTTGCATTCAATTCTTTCCTGTAAGGGGGTTGAAGAGGTGTGGAAGGTTTGGAGGATGGATTTCGGTATTTTATTTGATCTTTCAATTGGGTTGGTCCCAAACCTTACTAAATGGGTGTCTTATCTAGACCCGAGCGTGGTCGGGATGATATGCACAATTTCTTGGTTGGTTTGGACTCGACGGAATGAATGCATTTTCCAGAGGAAGGTGACCCCTGATCATCTATGGGTGGCTAGAGATTTGGAGTAGATGAATGGCTGGAAGAAAAGTGAAGCGGTGCATTCTTCGGGCCACACCTGACAGGCGGCTCCCTTTTGGTCACCCCCTGAGGGTTTCTTCAAGATTAATACAGATGCTGCTGTCTCTGATAACTCAAGGGTAGGCATTGGGCTCATTGCTCATAACAACCTTGTCCAGATTGTGGAAGCTCAGTGTAGGGCGATGCCTCACTCATGGCACCCTGTGGTGGCTGAGGCCTCGGCCATCCTCCAGGGGCTTCTTTTTTCCCGTTCAAAATGTTGGCCCAAGATCCTGGTGGAGTTCGATTGCCTCGAAGTGGTGAATGCTCTCTCAACAAAAGATGAGGATTCCCAACCTTTTGGCCTCATCTTAATGAAGATTTGGTCCCTGGGTGATGGTTTCGAGGCATGCAATTTTTTTTTTATCAGAAGAGATGGTAATTCGAGAGTCCATCGTTTGGCTCACTTTGGGAAATGTTGGGGTGATCATTCTTGGGTGAACTCGTTCCCTGATTGGCTTTGTAATCCTGGTTTCCTTGATCAATAATTTATCTATTCTGTTCAATTTTTTTTACAGAAATGCTCCTTCATAATAGTAAGTAAAGAACATTTCATGCTAAAATGAAAGTACAAAATTAATAACTAAGTGTAATGTAAGATCAGAGTTGCATAAATAATAAACTCAATTTCATTCTTTTCTTTTGTGAAGCATACACTGGCCATAAAGTCTCTAAAGATTTCATAACTAATATGGAATACATATACTTCTTCTGATTTTCATAATCATAATTATTTCAAACAGGAATATTCTACTAGTCGAATATTCCTTTGGTTAATTAATTTACCATCTTAATGAGGAAAGTGCATATGTCGAACCGTGTCAAGGCCTCGTGCCATGACCTAGGGACTAACTGTAACTGGACCCCAACTCGGAGAGCCTCTGTAACCAAACTCCAACCCGGGGTGCCTCTGTAACCGGACAACAACCCGGAGTGCCTCTGTAACTGGACACCAACCCAGAGGGTCTGCTGTAACCGGACCCCAACCCGGAGGGCTTACTTTTACCGATCCCCACCTCGAAACATACTAGGTCCAATGCATTCCTCATACCTCTAAATCAAAGTTCACATCCCACTTTGATTTATTAAAATTACTTATCACATATCAACCAAGTGTACAATTTACTTGGTTCCTTATTTCACCGTTCATTTTATTAAAGGTGTCCCACTCCACCTTGAACAATTAAATCCATAAACTCAGGAAAGGGCATAAAAGTTTAATATTACAATCATTCACATTTATGCATATGTAGTGAGTCTGGCACAGAACTATGAATTATGTGGTCAAGTCATTAATTGGTACAACACTTAAGAGTACTTGTGATGACAACTAACACAAAAGAAATAACAAATTGACCACATAAAATGACAGATTCTAGAACCATATTATTCAAGAACATTCATGATCAAATAATGAGGTGAACATTAATATAACAAATAATGGGATAACTTAAAATTTTATGTGGGGTACTAAACTCACATTATCTCAAACATTATATGTTAAAACATGAAAGTATAAAACTCAACCTTAAACATTATCATTTAATATAATGAGTAAAGAGTAATTAGTACACATGAATATGAAGTCACGAGCTTCCAATATCTATACCCATGAACTAAGCATATTGAAATAAATAATTTGGAAAACCATGATTAGGGTTTCATGTTGTGTAAAATATTCATTCAACGGGACATGCATAAAAGTAGTGATAGGTCAAGCCAAAAAAATTTCAAACGTATGTTTAGTACTTTCTTCGAAAACCATTGAATTTTATAATAGAAAATGGGAATCAAAGTTGGCATTCATACACCCGTACCCACATACCCTATTGCACACCACAAGTATATGCAAGATTCTCATTCTATGTTAGTTTGTCACTTGTAAATTAATTAAAACACGGATTTAATTTCTAGGGTACAATTATTGATTTGTTTTAAAAACCACTATCATATTATGTGTGCTCATATATAATAACATACATGATTAGATGTAACACATTCCTACACAAAGTGTCTCTATGCATTTTAGTCATTTATTATCTCACAATTCAAACTTAAAAAAAATCCTTAATCTAGGCTTATGAAGTTTATGAAAATAAGAGATTCGTGTATTTTATAATTATATATTTTCACACACACACACACACACACACACACATATATATATAAACGATTATAAGTTTGAGGCATAAAATAAAATTTGCATGGGTCTCCCCACAACTCAAGATTAAACCTCGATTTCATAGCTAATGTATACTTATTACAAGTGTATGTAGATATATATACATATGTATATATATACCCACAACTTAAAACCCAACAAGAAATACAAAATTTAATCCCCTACCTTAACTTGAAGAGGAAGAGGTGGTAGAGCTCGGGAAGGTTCTAGAAATCTCAGAGGACACGTTGAGGTCCGCTGGAGGCTTGTGTGCAAGGAACCAGGAGGGTTCTTCAAATGCATTAATGAAGTTTTTATAAATGATGTCTATACTGTCTATTTTAATAAATGAAGAAAGGGATCCGAGGCCAACTTGACTTATAAAAATACCGGGGAAAAAGACCTCTGTGGAAACCGTGAGAGTGGAGGGTTCGACGACTATACGAGTGAAGAAAAAATGGTGCAAAAATGAAAGTAGGATACTGGTGTATAGCACGCCATGGGAGGAAGAAGAAAGCGCTGCTGGAATAAATCGGGAGAAAAACATACGGTCCAGATCGAGTCTGTCCTTGATCCAAGGGCTGGGGCATGTCCGTGGGTTTTTTAAAAAGAATGAGTGACTCAGATTAAATTTGAGTTGATCGGATGACCTGAGATCGAAGCGACATTTAAAAAAAAATGAATGGACACGATTAGATCGCGCCAGATCGGATGGATCACAAAAACCCAGTGATACGCCATGGCTGCTGAAGGTCGAATGCGGGATCGAAATCAACGGCCCAGATCGCGTGCGACGAGATCCAACGGCCATGATTTCGTTTCGCCTGAAAAAATGCTTCCCACATCGAAATGTGGAGGTGCGTGTGGATTCCTTATAAGCCTAATCCTCCCATTCCATATTCAAAAATCACACAACACACACATAGGGGGCCTTACACACGGGATCCCGCTCCCCCCATGCAGGCTTCGACCTACACATGTTCACTGCATCCTTGCGCCCGCGCTGCGTGCTCATGCACTCGCTCCCACACTCCTGTGCACCCCTCAAGAGACCTATGCCTGAGCTCGGGCTGGCCCAGGCTTGGGCTGAGGGCTAGGCTCAGCCACCCAGTGTGTGCTGCCTCCCTCGACCCAGCCATAAGGGCTAGCCCTAGCGGGCCAAAATTTTTATAAAAACTTAACCTTATATATATATATGAAGTATTAAGGTAAATAATACTCTATAGAAATTTCCTTTTTCAAACATGACTTTTTTTTATTTAGGCTTGAGGAAGGATTAATGAACACCTAACTATACCTTGTCTAATAATATTTCTAGAGCTATTTATAGCACCAAAGCTTTAACATGAATCGAAATTCGGTATAACCACATAAAATCTTTTGTACTAAAAGTAGTCAAAACTAAGTTAATCAAGAATATAGTTTAATTAAAAGAAATTAAACATAACTTCAAAATAATGAATGAAAATTTTTACAATATATTTTCCTTAATTGCAACTTATTTTGAATTACTTATTACATTTCAAAAACACCAACATATAATTTAAAACATTCCTTTATGCCCTTTTAATTTTTTCCAATTTATAACCTAATCACATGGTGGACTAGAATATTCTTATAAGTTTTCAATTAATTGTCCAACAAGGACAACACCTATATTTATAGCTGTTAGAGTTCCATGGTTTCCCAAGGAAATGATCACATTAGTATCTTATAAATCCAAGACTTTGGGTGTCCTAACACTCAAGTTGATTGAAGAAGATTGTTTACGTCATACCTTTGGTGCTTAGTGTGGCCGCAGTGGCTTCGACCATTCTTATGTTCATTATGATGAATTCTAAGGACCCATATTATTTCATTGGGGTTCTCATTGTTTTAAGTTGTCTCTCTGTAATTCTGATAGGGTTCTTAATAGGTATTTTTGGTTAGCATGATTACTCTTTTGATTTTGGTGTATTGTAAACGCTACAATGTTTTTATTTAAATAAAAACTCATTTTGTCCATTTCATGTGCTTTATTCTATCATATTATTATTTTACCATAAGAAACAAGTTTGTTCGGGTAATAGACAACATAAAAATATAAAAATTATCATTATATGAAACACAAGTTTTTGGGGTGTTACACAATTTCCCTATCTCCTAACAAAGAAAAAACAACAGGAAGAGAACAAAGACACCAATGATCTGATGATTTCGATAATATACCCATAGGCTTAGAGATCACCTTCATCCTCCTTCAGTGCATTGATAATAACTTGACATTTAGACAAGATGTACTGCATACCCTTTCAAATATTCATAGCCTCTACTATAGGAGGAGACCACCTGGCAATGTTCGAGGAATGAAAATCCGCAATAATAGAACTAACATGATCCACGAGGATTGCCCCTAGGCTAACAAAACCATCCCCTGGAGTCACTACATCAGTATTAAGTTTGAGAATGCCCAAAAGGGGGGGGGCATCTGACAAGAGGGGAATGAACATGTGAAGGTGGACGGGCCTCCTCAGCATCAAGCCACCGAGAGCCCCAATTATGTATCTTTGAAAGCCAGACCCTATCGTCTTTAACAATATTCTTGAAAATGAAAGTGTTACGACCAAACCATATAATCCAGATACAGATACACAATCCCACAATAGTTTGAGCAGGCAAAGATCTGAACCATTCTTCCATAATGACTTATGTCCATAAGATTCCTCCAAAGATTGAGATCCCATGTCGCACACGTGGAACAAAGCCCACTGACCCAAGGGCAGGAAAAAATGGCATGAAAATCCATCTATGTCATACCCCCACAAAGCAGGCATAGACTATTATCAAAGGGGTGCCTATCGACCAGGAGAGTGTATGTGGGTAGGATATCTCGAAACATTTTCCAAAAGAAAATCTCAGTCTTTCATGGAGTATTAAGATTCCAGAGATGTTTCCAGGGGGAAAGTACCTTCGCTGCATGTAACACAAGCCCTATAACCCAAATGAATAGTATAACATCCAAATGAATCAGGAGACCAACACAGCTTGTCCAGACCAGCATTGTGGACCACTAGAACTATCAGGATAGACTTACGATTGGACTCAGTGAACCATTGATCGAGCCTTTGAAGGTTCCAACCAGAAAGGTCATCAACCAAGAGATCTCAGACAACTACATGCTCATGGATGGGCGTAGGTGGGGAAGTGGTAATGAAGCCCTCTAGACCAACAACAAGGGATCGCACCAGATATTAATTGAATCACCGTTGGACATTCTCTAAAAAATTTCATGACTCAATATGACCTTTGATCCCCAAACACTCCTCTAGAAATATCTCGGTTGAGAACCTAAGTTGGAAGACAAAAAATCATCATGGGGAAAGCATTTAGCTTTGACAACTCTAGCGCTCAACCTATCAGATTTCTATAGAAGGCACAAACCTTTCTTGGACAGAAGGGCATTATTAATAACTTTCAAATAAAAAAAACCCATGCCGCCACAAGCCTTAGGAGTGTACAACTTCTCCCAAGAGAGCCAATGTATATGATTTCCCCCTTAGCACGACCCCATCAAAAAATAGCAAAGTCCGAATAAAGTTGATGGATAAAGAAATCTGGGAGCTTGAAAAGGGACATCATGTAAGATGAAACAATATGGGCCACAAATTTAATAAGAACCTCCTTACCTACCCTGAATAGATTTTTCCCAGACCATGCCTAGATTTTCCTGTAGACTTTATCAATGATGAAGGGGAACACCTCTCTTTTGGAGTGTCTGAAGACCACCGGAAGCCCCAAATATTTTTTATGTTTCTCAATGACCTCAATACCACACAAACCAACAATAGTATCTCTTATCCCTTAAAGCACAACTCAACTAAAAGACATCCCAGACTTAGAAAAATTGACCCGTTATCCCGAAGTGTTGGTGAAAAGGTCAATGATTTTGAGAATCTCTTAGCACTCCTGAGAAGTTTCTCTTGAGAAAAGGAGGAAATCATTGGTGAAGAAAATGTGAGTAATGAGGATACTTTTCCAACATACCTTTCCTTCATGGATAAGACTATCCAGAGCTAATTTAGATAAAAGATTAGAAAAAACATAAGCAACAAGGAGAAACAAGTAAGGGGAAAGAGGGTCACCCTGCCGTAGGACTCTGGAAGGTTTGACATTATTTATGAGGAAGCCATTAACTTTGAAGCTATAAGAAACAGTTTTAACACAACTCATGATTGCTCTTACCCATTTTGGACCAAAGCCTAGTTTTCTCATAACCTCTTCCAGAAAGGCCCATTCCACCCTATAATAAATTTTGACATATCCAATTTCATAGCCAAAATCCCCCTCTTTGAGGTTGAATGGGTATTCATTGAATGAAATATTTCATGGACCATGATAGAATTATCTATAATGAGCCTCTTGATAATGAAAGCACTCTGGTTCTCATAAATAATAGAGGGGAGGACTCAACCCATGCGGTGGGAGAGGACTTTAGAGAAAATCTTGTAAACCAAATTGCACAAGATGATAGGCTTAACATCAAAAAAATTTACCAGACCAAAGATTTTTGGGATTAGCACAATAAGAGTTTCATTAATCTTGTCCATACTTAAAGAACCTGTAACAACCCGAACTTTTGTTAATGAAAATTTCTCTTGATCTAATTAAATGTATTATTATGGTTATATACAATATGAACTTCATTGGTTTTATGTTTCTGGATTTTAAAATACCATTATGAATTGTTACCATTGCTAATATAGTTGTTAAACAGTGATCACATGATTAGTATAAATATAGGACTTTAACAAATCCAATTTACTCAAACAAAGGAAACGATGGACCCATCCAATAGACTTGCCCCGTACAAAGCCCATTTGTTGGAGATCAGAAAGGAGTTGGAATCATTGGTCTTCGCTCTTGACCAAACCCAAGCCAAACTTGAACACGTTAAGCTTGAGCGGAACCGAATACAGGAGAAGTGGAAGTTAATAGAGATTACCACCCAAACAATGTTATCCGAGCCTCCCCAAGAGTCTGTCACCATCGAACACCTCAACCTTCAGTCTTATGTGGGTGTTATAAGGGGTTATGTAACAATACCCTAGCACTATGACTATGTACATTATTTTTTTATAAAGAATGTGCATTAGCACATGAGCCTCAGCCCAGTTGGTGAGGACCCCTTAAGTGCATCCAAGAGACCCGGGATCAAATCCAGGTGGGGGATAATTTCTGGGGGACTGTAGCAGCACTGTAGCAGGCACTGTAGCAGCTGGGAATATGCCCCCGTTTGGGCCTTCAAGCCACCGATTTGGTCACCAAGTTTCTTAAGGCATTCGGGCCACCCAAGCCTTCGGGTTAGTAAGGCCTTCAGGCCACCTCAAGGCCTTCGGGCCACCTTAAGTGTAGATTCAAACTAGAAAACCTACAAGGAACAAGATTCAGAAGGAAGAGGATCAATGAGATTTCACCATAGCATAATCTAAACGGATTGCAAGAATGAAAGGGTATGTCACTTGCCATCGGGACAAGCCTGTGCATGCATGGGAAAGCCTAGACTAACAGCCATGTGAAGGTGAGGAGATGATTTCACGATGAAGATGCTGGGGAGGAGCAGTTCCAAGTAGTTAGTTTGGGTTGTATGTAATTTTTGAAGCCTACGAGCAATGAATCCCTATAAGGCCTATGAGCCATGTAATACTTATGCCTAAGGGCCTTGTAAGGGTTCCACCTCACCCCTTGAAAGGTGGATTATCAAAAATAAATAAAAAATGAAGGCCTTCGGGCCATTGGAGGAATGTGAATTCATTTTATTATTGTTACTTTGTAAATAGTTTTTAAATCACAAATAGTATTTTTAGTTAATATTCAACTAAATAATCTATTTTGATGAATTAATGGACTTTTGAATTAAATAATATTTTAATAAAATAATATTATTATTAAATTAATTTTTATTAAATATAAATGATCATATAATTTTATGAATGCAATTGTAATTTTTATTAAGGTTTGAAAGCTGTTTTTTGTCAAAAACCCATGAATTTTCAGTAAATGTCAGTTTTTATGTTAAAAGTAAAAATTCACATATTTATAAAATTACTTAGACAAAATGAAAATTATTTTTGGAATCAGGACATCAAAATTATCCAATGGTGATTTTTTCATAATTTTCCGAGACAGTCGAATTTTTGGGTAAAAATTAAATACCGTTTAAATATATAATTTGTTTTATGACATCATAATGACCCAATAGTGATGTAATTAAATAATATAAACATTATGTTCGGCCAATATATTTTTTACCATAATGTGATTTTGGGTGTGTTTGATTTATTTTACAAAGCTTTAGTGGACCCTTCAAGGCTTACAAAACATTTTGTCTTTTTAAATTGTTTTCTTTGAGAGCGTGACTCACCTCCACATAGGAAACCCTATTATTTTAAGAATTTATGCCATTTACCGTACAAAATATTTTTTTCCACTCCCCTTTGGCAAAAAACCATGGGAAAAAACCATGATCTGGTTAGTGGTTTTGATTAGTTTAATGTGAGGTGTCCCAAACCTAAATAATAAATAATTCCCTCTCCTCTCCTATATAAACCCACCCAAGCTCCCACTTCATCTTCACTCAAAGCCTTTGGAGTTCGACCAAACCTTTCCCTAATCTCTCTATAATCCTCACAAGGTTCCCTAATCTCCCAAGAAGCCTCTCCCAAGCCTCTCCCAAGCCTTTGGGATCACACTTCCAAGTAAGATATTTCTTCCTTTCTCATTTTTGTCCAATTTTCATTAAGTTGTTATGCCCTTTTGTTTTCAAATAAAAATATTAGGGTATGATTTCTCACCTCCCCCATACTTACCTATTTATGTTTTGATGATGGGATACCACTTTATCTCTCATTAAATCCTCCCATGTACACCTGTTGCCATGCCGAAATTCTGTGAGGAATTTCTCTCTCCTCTTTTACATCCAAGTAATTCTTTTGTATTATGCATCTAAATTCCATTAAGTTTGTTGGTACATGTATCTATATGACCCCCTTAATGTCCATTACATGTACATATGATGATACACCCTTTTATCTCTCATCAAAAATTTTCATGAATCCTTATGTCACGCCGTTATACTGTCGAAATTGCACTGTGTTTTTCCAAGCCAAGATCATTGTGTAGTGAATACCATACCCATGTCTCTACCAAGGGTATTAACCTTTATACACATATACATATTGAATTTTAAATTCATGTATTTATTCCACATTAATTAATCATGTAATAACTTATGATGTTGATTGATTCCAAGTTATATGATCCATGTGGCACACTTATGTATGAAATGAAATGTTTAAGAAGGGTGCGCCCTGATAGCGCTCCAATGCATTGGGTAAAGTATAGTATCATGATACATCATGTGCAATGAGTGTTGAATCATGATAATTCAAGTGCAATGAGGGTTTAATCGTACTTTATGTGCAATGAGTCTTTACTCATTCTCCATGTGTAATGAGCCTTGGATCATGCTAATTCCATGTTAAGTGTTGTTGCCACATTTCCATGTTATGATTATCATGCTTTATCATGCCTTTATGTTCATGTTTCTCTTGTGCTCCATTGATATGACTATTTTCTAACATGTATTGTATTTCTCATGTTATTCCATGTTTATTCCCTTACTGGGATTTATAGCTCACCCTTTTTTTATGCATGTCCTCAGGTTATCCCATGAAATGTTAAGTATGAAGGAATGTAGTGGTCATGTAAAGGAAGTTTCAATAAAGATGTTGTGTGTTTTATGTTCTAAGATGTTATGTAATGTTCCTAATCCCCAAATACACTATACCTCTCAATCTTTTATGTTTTATCAAGTGATATTTTATGTAATAAATTAGGTTTAAGTGTGTAATAAAAAACAGGGTTGTTATAGTTGGTATCAGAGGACAAGTTTAGTTATTTTTGGGATTAGGATTAGAAAACACTAGTGAAGAATTAGAGACAAGAATAAGTATAATAAAAACATATCTAAGTATTTTTGAGTATTGAGTAAGTGGTTTATCAAGCAAATACATCCCTGTCTGGATACGAGCAGATAGAGGTGGCTCTGGTACAGATGTATCCTAGGGGTAAAACCTGAAAACACCACTTTGAGCTAGACTTGAATGGGAACTCGTTCAAAACAAATGGCCTTGCTTCACTCTTGGTTATGAAACTCTCAGAGGATATTCTTTGGTAAATTCACATGCTTAGTATGAACCCTTATTAAGGGAATAAAAAAAAATGCTCCTAATAATATATGTTAGATAGTAGATCATGAATATCATAGATTGAAGCCTATGGATTCATAACTTAAAGAAATAAAAATTATTTATAAGTCATCAGTTTTGTCCTTGGATTACCCTTTATGTGTTACCCCTAACTTTCCTTTTATTCCATCCAATGACCGGTAATAGGAGGACTCGTGCTAACAACCGATGTGAAGATCAATGTGATGAATTTGCTAATGAGATGCCCAATCCAATGGGAGTGGGAATTGCGAATTTTTTCACTCTTCTCTATCAGTTAACTCAATATTTGAATAGAAACATGGGTCAAGAGGAATGTTCAACCCCCCTAAGAGATAAAAAGTCACTATCTAGTGCTTCATGAGACAAATTCCTCCTAATTTTAATGGATCATCTGATCCATCAATCACCGAACAATGGATCAACTCTATTGAAAAGATCTTATCCATCCTTAAATGTTCTGAACAAGTGAAGGTTCTCCTGGTTGCTTATCGTATGGAGGGTGAAGCTGATCAATGGTGGACGTTGATCAAAAATACGAAGCCTGAGGAGGAGATCGAGGCGTTGGAATGGAAGGATTTATGAAAGATGTTTTTCGATAAATATTTTCCATGCACCCTCCAACTTAAGATAGAAAGGGACTTCCTTGCCCTAAAGCAAAAAGACGACGAGTCTGTTAGAGCGTATGAGGCAAACTTCAAAAGGCTTGCATGATACGCCTCTGACTTTGTCGTCACCCCAGAATACAAGGTTGACCACTTCTCTGGTGGGATGAAACCTAGCCTACGGAAAGCGCTGGTGATCCGTGACTTCGACAGCTATGAGAAAATTGTCTGATGTGCCCTCAAGGTCAAAATGGAGATTAAATAATCTCAGGGTATCATGGGGATAAGAAGTATAAGGTGGAATTAAATGTTGGTGGTCTAATGGATAAATCCAACAGTGCTAAGAAGATCCAGCAACCCACTTGCCAAAGGTGCAGAAAGAAGCACCTTGGAAATTGCTTGAAGGGGATGAGGAAATGCTTTAGGTGTGGAAGAGAAGGGCACCAAGCTATTAACTGCTGACAAGAAAAACCCACGGCTGCAACAGAGGAGGGGAATGCTCTATTCAAACCTCAACGCGTTGTTCATTTCTAAAACTGCAAAGAACCAGGGCATCTTGCAAATCAGTTCCCTAAGCCAAGGGGTTTCGGAGCCAACCGAAAACCTCCAAAGAAGCACGGGAGAGATTTTTCCATCACTATTACTAAAGTAAACCCCGAAAATGAAGTGGTAATAGGTATGCTGGTTATTCATTCAAGAATAACGAACGCACTTTTTGATTCAGGTTCTATGCATTCTTTTATATCCAAAAAGTTTAGTAGAATAATCCCACCACCACCACAAATCATGGAATTAAAGATGCTGGTGAGTACAAAAAATGGGGAAATCATTGTATCCCATGAATATAACTCCTCCCTTGTCATAATCTGTAGATTAAATTTCTTAGCGAACCTCTTCATACTCCCTCTGGTGGATTTTGATGCAATTTGTTAGGTCCACCAGGCTAGATACCCTAAGAGGGGGGGGGGTGAATCAGGGTATGAAAGATTAAAATGACTTCCCCTTTTGATCTTGTTTTGATGTTAGAAAAAACCCTATTCTCTCTCCTTCCTGATGCAGAGTATGAACAAACCTTAAAGCATGAACATGACAAAATGATTTTTACTTGGTTCACCCTCACTGGGCTACGTCCAAGGAGTATACACCAGTAGTGTGCCGATGTACTAATTCCACTATAAGTGCACTTCTGTTTACAAGTTCAAAGCAGACTCAATGTGCCTCTTAGTTTACAACCACTCACAATATGAAAGATCATTGCTCTTTCAACTGAAGTGTGCTCACTGCTTCTTCAGAAGATCCACTCACAATTTATAGACCTGTAGGTCTCTTCATTTTCTATAATGAAATCCACATCCTTAACTGTTGATAGATGCTCTGTTGATGTCCAACTTTCAACCGCAGATGAATCTCACTTTGCACCGGGTGTACCGGGCAACTGCAATTTTTACGCACAGCCCTTACTGCACCTTGCACGTAATTCACTGCTTTTGCATGAAATTAACTTTTCGCGCAACACTCCTTTTATGCGCAACAACCCTTTTATGCACAAAAAATTATTTTATGCGCAAAAAATTTTACGCACAACCTCTATAGTGCCTTGCGTAGAATTCTCTGATTTTGCGCGAAATTCACTTTTCACGCAATAGTATTCTTTTCGCACCACCTCTGCTTTACGTGCAAATAGTTCTTTTACATGAAAACTTGTTGTTTTCGCACAACTCTGTTGTGACCTCCAATTTCGCGCGCCAGAGCTCGATTACTCTCTATGTCTTGAGATCTCTCTAATGGAGGGGGGTCACTTCATATTAATAGGAAAAATCAACCCCGCGTGAAAACCCATTTTTGAGCGCGTAATTCTCTTCGAGCACAAAAATCACATCTTCCACTCAGCACCATTTTTCACACATGGCTCCAATATTTTGTGCCCCTCATGCCTTTTCCAATTCTCGAGCTTTGGACCTCGAAACACCTCTTGCGCAAAAAACTTCATCCCTCTCTTTCATGCATCCCAAAAATATTTCACGCACCAATTTCCTTTTTCATGCACCGCGCAAATATTTCACGTACCACATTCCTTTTACATGAACCGTGCAAATATTTCGCGCACGAAAATCATTTTTCGCACACCACTCAAATATTTCGCACCACACTTAATTTTTCATGCACCACGCGGATATTTCACGCAACACATTTATTTTTCGCGCACCGCATTGATATTTCGCGCACCATGCTGATTTTTCACGAACCACTATATTTTTCTCGCACCACTCCAATTTTTCTCACACCACCCTTTTCCAAAAACACATCTCTCCATTTTCCGATTTTCAGGCCCAAAAATTTGGCAAACACTGGAAAACATCGCCACCTTGTATCTGCTCTTTTTGTACCACCTCCAGATCGTTCATTCCTTTGTTGAGGTTTTTCAATCAATCATGGATTTTTAGAAGCATCCCTTGAACTTGAAAAATCACCATGTAAACCCCCTTTTTCAACACACTCATACATCATGGTCTGCTTTGTCAAAAAACACAACATGGATGCCCACTTTGTCAACAAACACAATCACCTCAAAATTTCTTCAATTATGCCTTGAGGGATTTTTTCTCAACATAATTCTTGGCATGGATTGGCTTTCCTTATATAGAGCCAACATAAATTTCTATGATAGGGAAATCACTCTCCATGTGGAGAATCAACCCCCGATTCTGTACAAGTTCAAGGAGGAGGATGAATCTTCTTTAGCTCCATCATCTCAAGCATGGATACTACTTCCCTATAAGCACGTGTATATGCATCAGATGATTGAGTCTAAGGAAGCAACCATCCTTGAAGACATGCCTATTGTGAGGGAATTCGCTGAAGTGTTTCCCAAGGAATTTCCTGGTCTTCCTCTTAGAAGAGATGTTGAATTCTCAATTGATCTTATACCTGGGGCATTTCCAACATCCAAGACTCTATATAGAATGGCTGTTGTGGAGATTGAGGAGCTGAAGAAAAAACTATAGGAGAATATGGATAAAGGGTTTATACGCCCAAGCGCTTCACCATGGGGTGCACCGATCCTATTTGTCAAGAAGAAGGATGGGTCAATGTGCCTTTTCATCGATTATTGCGAGCTTAAGAAAATCACGATAAAGAACAAGTATCCTATCCCATGAATTGATGACTTGTTTGATCAGCTGCATGGAGCAGAATACTTCTACAAGGTGGATTTGAGGTCAGGATATTATCAAGTAAGGCTAAAGAAGGAAGATATCCCCAAGACTTTTTTTCGTACAAGATACAGGCACTATGAATTCATAGTAATGCCTTTCAGACTCACTAATGCTCCAGAAATCTTCAGGGACTTGATGAATAGAGTCTTTAGGGATTACCTCAACAAATTTTTGGTAGTCGTTATAGATGATATTCTAATATACTCCAAAACCAAGGAGGATCATGAAGAGTATCTAAGAACTATACTAGAGACCTTGCGGAAGGAGAATCTCTATGAAAAGTACAACAAGTGTGAGTTTTGGTTGAAGAGGTTTCATTCTTGGGCCATACCATCATAAGAAATGGGATATTTGTGGATCCCTCCAAAACAGATGCAATTGAGGGATGGATGATGCTGACATCGGTAACAGATATCTATAGCTTCTTGGGGTTAGCTTAATATTATTGACAATTTGTGAGAAATTTCTCACGATTTCCCAATACTCTTACCAAGCTAACTCTAAAGGGAGTAAATTTTGCTTAGAGTGATGAATGCGAAGAAAGATTCAAGGAGTTAAAAAGGAGGCATATCACTATGCCCCTGCTCACTTTACCCACAAGTGGCGAACTTTCTGTGGTATTTAGTGATGCTTTGAAGAAGGGCTTGTGCTGTGTGTTGATGAAAAATGACAAAGTCATTGCCTATGCTTCAAGGCAATTGAAAGTTCATGAGTAAAATTATCCAACACATGATTTGGAGTTGGCTACGGTGATCTTCGCTTTAAAAATTTGGTGTCATTATCTCTTTGGGGAGAAGTGTGAAATATATATGGACCACAAATCCTCAAGTATATATTCACACAAAAAGAGTTCAACATGCACCAATGAAGATGGTTAGAGATGATCAAAGACTATGATTTCTCAATCCATTACAACCCTTGGAAAGAGAACAAGGTGGTGGATGATCTAAGTAGAAAGGACCCAGTAATTCTATCATTGGTGAGAATTGAGAAGGATCCAATCTTCTTAGATTTGATAAAGATGGACATGGGAATCATAAAGAAGGGAACATCATAAATCTTTTCACAAATGATTGCTCAACCGTCTCTTTTAGAAAGGTTAAAGGATGCTAAAAAAGATGATGTGGGAATTCAGAAGAAAATGGAAGCTATCAAAAAAGGGAAATCCTAAAAGTTCAATGTTAATGAATAACGAATTGTGAGATTTGAGAAAAGACTATGTGTTCCATCAAGTTCAGAGTTGAAGAAGGAACTTTTAGATGATGCACACAATTCAAATTTCTCTATTAATCCAGGAAACACAAAGATCTATCGAGATCTCTGAGAGAATTATTGGTTGGATAATATGATGAAAGAGATCGCTAAATTTACATCAAAGTGCCTGGTGTGTCAGTAAGTGAAGGTTGAGAGATAGAAGTTTAAGGGGATGATGCAACCATTACCCATACCAACATGGAAATGGGATAACACCACCATAGACTTTGTCACCGGACTTCCGAAGACATCCAAAGGCAACAATGCAATTTGGGTTGTTGTGCATCATCTTAAAAAGTCTGAACACTTCATTTCAATTTAGGAGGATTTATCATTGGATCAACTGGAACAGATATATATCAGGGAAGTGGTAAGGTTTCATGGAGTAACACTATCTATTTTATCCGATCGAGATCCAAGATTCACCTCTATGTTTTGGAAGAGTCTTCAACATGCTCTAGATACTGAGCTGAACTTCAGTACGACTTATCATCTTCAAACTGATGGCCAATCTGAGCAGAATATACAAACACTTGAGGATATGTTGAGAGCGTGTTCTATGGACTTCAAAGGAGGGTGGGACCAACATCTTCCACTGGTTGAATTCTTCTAAAATAACAGTTTCCACTCGAGCATCCGAATGGAACCTTATGAAGCCCTATATGGGAAGAGGCGCTGAACACCGACATGTTGGGATGAAGTTGGTGAGTGTAAGTTACTAGGACTAGAAATGGTCGAAGAAATGGTGGAGAAGGTTAAAACCATTCAAAATCATATCAAGGCAGCCCAGAATCGATAGAAGAGTTATACAGATAACCGTCGATGAGACCTTGAGTTTAAAGTTGGAGACATGGTATTTCTACGCATATATCCATGGAATAATGTTATGAGGTTTGGAAAGAAAGGGAAGTTAAGTCCTAGGTACATTGGCCCCTTCGAGATTCTTGATCATGTTGGGGCTATGGCCTATCAACTAGCACTTCCACCTACCATGGACAAAGTGCATGATGTATTTCATGTATCCCTCTTAAGGAAGTACATACCAAACCCTTCACATGTACTCTCTTCAGAGGTAGTACAGTTAGAGGACGATCTTTCTTATGAGGAGCAGCATGTGAAGATCTTAGATCATTGAGAAAAATTTCTACGAAATAAGAAAATTCCCCTCGTCAAGATGTTGTGGAAAAACCACAAGTTTGAAGAAGTGACATGGGAATCGAAGGAAGTGATAAAGAAAAGTTAACCACATATGTTTTAGTGTGGGAAAAGGAAATTTCAAGGGAAAAATTTCTTAAGGGGGGAAGATTGTAACCACCCAAAACTTCATTAATGAAAATTCATCTTGATCTAATTAAATGTATTATTATGGTTATATAAAATGTGAACTTAATTGGTTTTATGTTTCTAGATTTTAAAATATGATTATGAATTGTGATCGTTTCTAAAATAGCTGTTGAACAGTGAACACATGATTAATATAAATAAAGGGCTTTAACCAATCCAATTTACTCAGACAAAGGAAGCGATGACCTTATCCAGTAGACTTTCCCCATAAAAAGCCCATTTTTCAGAGCTCGAAAAGGAGGTGGAATCATTGGGCTTCACTCTTGACCAAGCCCAATCTGAGCTTGAACACATTAAGCTTGAGCAGAACCGACTATAGGAGAAGTGGAAGTTAATAGAGATTACCACCCGAGAGATGTTATCCGAGCCACCCCAAGAGTCTGTCACCATCGCACACCTTACCCTTCAGTCTTATGCGGGTGTTATAAGGGGTTATGTAACAAGTCCCTAGAACTATGACTATGTACATTATTTTTTTTATAAAGAACTTGCATTCATTTTATTATTGTTACTTTGTAAATAGTTTTTAAAGCACAAATTATAACAACCCATACTTTACATACATTGTTAATACTTCAAAATTGAAGCACACTTATTACAACATATGACAAAACCACAAAGGACCGTATAGGTATAGTGTCTTTAGAAACTGGGAAACATAAACAATTGGTTCATAAATATTCTACAGTGTCTCCCATTTATTTCATCATATCTAGGGTCCCTTTTAGCATATTCTACTTAATATCCATCTTCCTGACCTGGGGAAAAGAAAACATAAAAGGGTGAGCTCAAATGCTCAGCAAGGGAAAATAAAGGAAATAAAAATCATATCATATCTTTTTGAAAATCATAACCTGCAAAAGAGATCATAATATCTTAACATGGAATAAATCATAGAAGTGAAAATGAGATCCCCATAATCATAACATGAAACTTGAAACTTTGTGGCATGCACACATAATCATAGAAAATCATTTCTTGTTAGTCATGACTCATTGCCAAGACTATCTTAGCGGACAAAGTCCATTTCTGAACCGAGTTCACTCCTCGTTTCAGTCCTGTATCACTGAACCGAAATAACCTTCCGTTCCAGCCATATCTATCTCATGAGATATAAATCTTTACCCAATGAATTGGAGGGAGATAAAGGTCCCACCCATCTTATAATTAATCCTTTCTTATGTGTGCCACATAATCATAAATCATACATCATCGCATAACACATGTAACAAAAACGGGATTCTTGAAACATCATGACATCATAAAACAAATCATATAAGGTAAATGCCTTCATAAAAATAATTCCATCAAAACAAAATCAAATCAATGTAATAATAGGGATAAAAACAGAACCCTATATTATCTTAGATGGAAAATAATTTTGATAAAACATTTGAACTCCATTCTTGAGGAAAATATCCTTTCTACTTCAAAAACACTTTTCTTTTCTTAACATGTCATACAATTATAAACTAAAAGAAGTTGATTAAAAATAAACTTGAAAACTTATAAAGTAATATTCTTGGAAATAATGTTTTAAAAATCCATTATTGCCGTATAAGTTAAAAAAAACATTCTTCGTACTTTTGTCGGAAAAGTCAAAAGTACCTCGTACGAAAAAACGACAAAAGATTCCTTTCATATTCCATACTACAAACTCACCGAAGGGTAAAATTGGATTTAAAATATTGTAAGTGGATGGAAACAATACTACATATTTAGGGAACATGGATGTGGATGATAAAATACACCCTAGTAAATACCAAAGTATAACAATCTCGGATAAAAATGAGATTGTGATATTTCCCCTTACCTTAGGTCCGATTTGCTTTGTACGTGTCCGAAGCTCATGTATAATAGTTTAAATAATGTTATTGACTTATTACAGAATCATACATATTTATATGATATCATATATGGTTATATTCTTAGCTTCTTATTAGTAATATTTCATTGTTACTTGTTACTCGGGTCTTTATTGCCTTTTGTTCTTATGCATGTTTTGCCGAATAAATTCTTATTCTTATTTTAAGGTTATAGATACCTTATATCCAGAATGGTATTAGTGTTACATATATCATATTTATTCATTCAATTCATTTATATAATTAATATGTAATGATGATCATGTAGAACGAGTCGCATCACATCGTGGAGACGGTATTCCGTACGTACGCACGAGTGATGATATCGTTCCTATGATCATGGAATTGTATTGGAGTATATGTATACTATTTCAGAATCAATATCACTTTATAATAGTCATATATAGTCATTATTTACACCATTATACCCATCCAAGTAAGGTGGTGGTGTAAAATAGATCACACTACGGCGTGGAGACGGTATTCTGTACGTACGCACGCGCGGTGATTTCATTTTTCCGTAGGATGGATAGAAGGTGAATTAGGGTTGTTTCATATTTATAATAACATATCAGTATATGAGTGATACTGATGTTATTACTTCATAATGAAACAACTAAATAAGAAGAAGTGGAAGAAGAAATAAAGATGAAAGAAATTGAAAAGATCGGTAATGGATATTACCTCTTCTTTTAAACGCCTCTTTGAATTCTCCACTTAGGGAACTAAGATTGGTCTTTGAATAAGACCAGTACCTCTAGTATTATTCTAGGGAAGTGTAGAAGGGATTTTGGTAGGGTTTGGCCGAGCTGGAGTGCTCAAATTGGTGTGAGGAGGAGGGGGAGGAGGTGCCCTTTTATAAGGGAGGAGAGGGGCACCTTAGGAATATCCCAAAATATTATTTTATATTAAAGTCAAAATCGGTTTATAATGGTTCCAAAGGGTCTTATTTCGACACTAAATTGGGTATGGGTCGAAATCCTATCAACCAATAGGATTTAGACAAGTTTATGTTATTATTTTAACCTTATCAATTAGATTTAACTCTAAGTTAAATAATTTAACTTTTACCGTGTCTTTTTGTTTTCTTACACTATATGGTTAATACACTTACTATAACATGCCAAACGAACCCCAAATTGTTTATTATTAATATATATATCCTTATCTAAGTCATTTGGCCGAACCTTAGATTTTTAGGTATAAAATAACAATTAATAATATAATATTTGATTTAAAAACTATTTTGTGTCAATTTTGACACTATTTGATATATGATTTTTGTGAAAGTCATAACAGAATTATATGTTCGAACCAAGTTGATTAAATCAACACTAATATATCATAGTAACCTAGAAAATTAGTGGAATTCATAAAAAGTCTCGAATTACATTTATTTGGGCATTTATAACATCAATTATGTTAACATTTCCTTAAAAGGGTAATTACTGCATCATAGTTGTCATAAATAAATTAATTTATTTAAAGTCTAAAAATTATAAATAAAATATTATTACGTATGAAATATTTTTATCTTTCTAATGAATATTTATAATCGAATTTATCTTATGTATAAACCCATATTAAAAATGTTTTAGTTATTAAACTTTGAATTTAACTATTTTAACTATTCATTAAATAAAATAATATTAAATGTCATAATCTAATCCAAGTGGACCTAAATGGTCATATTATATTCATAAGGTTGTTTTTGGTCGACTTACACTTATCCAATAGAATTAGGACATGTGTTAGGGTAATAGTAATATCATATTTACCCTTAGTTACCCTATTTACTATTAACCGCGGTAAAAAAAAGTAAAAAGTTACTATTCACCAAAAAATTATTTTTATCTCATTGAACCACATTTTACTTACTGATATCAACTGTGTCTGTCGGATTTTCGAAATTCCATTCACAGAAGCGGTAAAATTAAGTTTTATGCAAAATTCAGTTTTTAACCTACCACTTAGTGGTTTCACTATTCATCAAGAATTGAAAGTTTTCAGAAAAATACCAAAATTTCACCCTAGGCTAATTTCGGTATTCCGAATCCAAAAATGAAGTCCATTTTGAAAGATAAAATTTCAAAAAGTGGTTATTACTATTCATAACGGCTATTTTAAATAATATTTTAATAGCATATCGTCGTTTAGTGAAACTCGGTATTGCGTACGACGTAAGCTATCGAGGAAGGTCGCGATTGCATGTAAAGTAAGCAAAGCTAGTATGTAGTGAAAGATTCCTTTGATGATATATAAAAACAAAATATTACTCATAAAAATCTCGGGTGTTACATTCTACCCCCCTTAAAAAGAATTTCGCCCTCGAAATTCGTCACTTTGTAACAAACAGATGAGGATACTTCTCCCTCATCATATCCTCAAGCTCCCATGTATCCTCTTCAAGTTGGTGGTTCCTCCATAAAACTTTCACCAATCGATTGGTCTTGTTTCGTAGGAATTTTTCGCTACAATCCAGAATCTCTATCGGTTGTTCTTCATAAGAAAGATCTTTCTCCAGCGGTACAACTTCTGAGCTGAGTACATGTGAAGGATCAGGTATGTACTTTCTCAGGAGAGATACATGGAACACATCGTGAACTTGAGAGAGATTCGGTGGAAGCGCCAATCGGTAAGCTACCTTTCCAACACGATCCAATATTTCAAAAGGACCAATATATCTAGGGCTCAACTTCCCCTTCTTTCCAAATCTCATAACCTTCTTCCAGGGAGATATTCGTAAGAACACTTTATCACCCACTTCAAACTCTAGGTCTTTTCTTCTGTTGTCGGCATAACTTTTCTGTCGACTCTGAGCTGCTCTTATGTGTTGTTGAATAGATCTGACCTTTTCTGCCATTTCATCAATGAGATCAGGTCCTAATAGCTTTCTTTCCCCAACTTCATCCCAGCAAGTTGGAGTCCTACATTTCTTTCCATAGAGAGCTTCATAAGGATCCATCTGAATACTGGAGTGAAAGCTATTATTATAAGAAAATTCCACCAAAGTTAGGTGTTGATCCCAACCTCCTTTGAAATCCATAGAGCAAGCTCTCAACATATCTTCTAGGGTTTGAATTGTTCTCTCAGACTGACCGTCTGTCTGAGGATGATAAGCAGTGCTGAAACTCAACTCTGTATCTAGAGTATGCTGAAGACTTCGCCAGAACTTCGAGGTAAATCCCGGATCCCGATCAGATATAATAGAAAGTGGTACTCCATGAAATCTTACCACTTCCTTTACATATATCCTGGAAAGCTGATCTAGAGAGAAATCCTCTCTAATATCAATGAAGTGTGCAGACTTTGTAAGATGATCAACTATGACCCAGATAGCATTATTGCCTTTGGATGTTTTAGGAAGTCCTGTGACAAAGTCCATAGTGATGTTTTCCCATTTCCATTCAGGTATGGGTAATGGTTGTAACATCCCCTTAGACTTCTGTCTCTCAGCTTTAACTTGCTGACAAACCAAGCATTGAGAGACATATTCAGCAACATCTCTTTTCATTCCATCCCACCAGAAGTACTCTTTCAGGTCCCTATACATCTTCGTGCTTCCAGGATGAATAGATAATGAAGAACTATGAGCCTCATCCAACAGCTCCTTCTTTAATTCGGGGATGGGAGGAACACAAACCCGATTCCTGAACTTTATTATCCCATCACAATCAAGGTTGAATTGAGGAACATTTCTCACCTTCTTTTGTAACTCGACATCTTCTTTCTGTGCCTCTTTAATCTTCACATGTATAGATGGTTGAACATTCATTTGAGAAAGATAAGATTTACCCCCTTCTATTATAATTCCAAGATCCATCCTTTGTAAATCCATAAATATTGGATCTTTTGTGATCCTCATCATGGATAAACTAGCATGGTCTTGTCGACTTAATGCATCTGCCACCTTGTTTTCTTTCCCAGGGTGGTAATGGATTGAGCAGTCATAATCCTTAATCAGCTCCAACCATCTTCTTTGACGCATATTCAACTCATTTTGTGTGAAAATATACTTTAAACTTTTATGATCAGTATAAATATCACACCTTTCACCATAAAGGTAATGCCTCCAAATCTTTAATGCAAAGATTACCACAGCTAACTCCAAATCATGTGTTGGGTAATTTTGCTCATGGATTTTCAACTGTCATGAGGCATAAGCTATCACCATACCATTTTGCATAAGAACACACCCCAATCCCTTCTTGGATGCATCACTGTAGATCAAAAACCTTTCTCCACTACAAGGCAGTGTGAGCACAGGTGCACTAGATAACCTTCTTTTCAACTCCTTGAAATTCTCTTCACATTCCTCTATCCAAACAAACTTAACTCCTTTTCGAGTCAACTTGGTGAGTGGATTAGATAATCGTGAAAAATATTTTACAAAACGTCGATAATATCCAGCCAAACCAAGAAAACTTCGGATCTTAGTTACTGTTGTTGGTCTCGACCATCTTTTGATAACCTCTGTTTTTGCTGGATCCACAGATATCCCCTCTTTTGAGATTATGTGACCCAAAAATGCAACTTTTTGAAGCCAAAATTCACACTTGGTAAATTTGGCATAAAGCTTCTCCTTTCTCAGGGTCTTCAATATAATTCTCAAGTGATCTTCATGCTCTTCCTTTCTCTTTGAATAGACAAGAATATCGTCTATAAAGACTACCACAAATTGATCAAGATAGTCTCTAAAGACTCTATTCATTAGATCCATGAAGATAGCAGGGGCATTAGTAAGACCAAATGGCATCACTATAAATTCATAGTGTCCATACCTTGTACGGAAAGCCGTCTTTGGTATATCCTCCCTTTTGACCCTTAATTGATGATACCCTGAATGAAGATCAATCTTGGAAAAGTATTGAGCTCCGCGTAGTTGGTCAAATAAGTCATCAATGTGTGGGAGAGGATATTTGTTCTTGATAGTGATCTTGTTAAGTTCTCGATAATCAATGCAGAGTCTCATTGATCCATCTTTATTCTTAACAAATAGAACAGGTGCTCCCCAAGGTGACGCACTAGGGCGTATGAATCCCTTATCAAGATTCTCTTGGAGTTGCTTCTTCAATTCCTGCAACTCAATTGGGGACATTCTATAAGGTGTCTTTAAAATAGGCAAACCACCCGGTACGAGTTCTATTGAAAACTCAACTTCACGATTTGGTGGAAGACCCGGTAATTCCTCCGGAAAGACATCATCAAACTTCCGTACGATGGGCATATTCTTAATCGCGAGTTTCTCACCAACCATTTGAGATAAATAACCTTCATTTAGTGGAATAAATACCCATAAAATGGAAGAAATTTCCACTGGAAGGTTATGTTCATCCTTGCATTGATAGACGATCATAGATTGATCTGGAATATGAAATGTGTCTTCCCTTCTTTGGCAATTGATATGAGATCCGTATAAAGAAAGCCAATCCATGCCAAGAATCACATCGAATTCCACTAAAGGAAGGATCACAAGATTTGCAGGAAGCACTTTCCCACAAACGTCAATTGGAGAAGAATTATAAACTTTTGATGCGATTGATGTACCATTAGGTGTTGTCACAGATAACTAAACATCTAATTGTTGAGGTAATAAGGTGATACCCTTAGAAAATTCTTCAGAAATAAAAGAGTGGGTGGATCCAGAATCAAATAAAACATTTGCTACTTTAGAGTGGATGGTAAGTGTACCTTTCACCACATCGTTATCGTACTCCACATCGCTAATAGAAATTGCATGTGACTTTCCTTTGTATTTAGCCTTAAGAGTTTGTTGACGTCGACCATCATCATCAACCCTTGGATTTGGGCATTGATTGGCATAATGCCCCATCTCCTTGCACTTGAAACATTGAAGTGTAGTAGGTTCATTCTGTGTATCCCTTCCTTTGTTTGCATCATTAGACATTTTCTTCCCATTATCACGGCATTCAAATGCCCTATGACCTTCCTTTCCACATTTGAAACATTTACTTGTCCCTTTAAGACAACTCCCTCTATGTTTCTTTCCACAATTTGAGCATAAGGGAAAGCTCATCTTCTTTTCAGTGTGCTCTTTAGATTTTCCTTTGAATTCCATTTTCCTCTTCTTATCAAACCCATATGATTGATGGGTTACTCCAATCTCCATCTCAACTTTGAGAGCACATAGAACTATTTCCTCGTAGTTATTGAAGTCCCTTATGGCTAAGGCCCTTCGAAGACTTGGTTTTAAGCCACTAAAGAATCGATCGATCTTACTCTCAGGTTGGATAATAATACCAGAAGCGTACCTTGAAAGTCTTGTAAAATTTTCTTCATAGGTACCAACAGATTCATCATCCCTTTGCTTCAATTCAAGAAACTCCTTCTCCATCTTAGTTCTAAGAATACGAGGGAAATACTTATTGAAAAATAAGTGTTTGAACTCGTCCCATTCCATGGACTCAATTTCATCCCTTGGCCTCATATTCTTGATAAGATTCCACCATTAATCAGCTTCTCCTTCCAAACAATATACCGCTAAGTTGACTTTATCATGTTCAGAACATTGAAGAACTGAAAATATCTTTTTAGTGGTACTAATCCATTGTTCAGCCACTAATGGATCAGTTGAACCGCTGAAAGAAGGTGGACGCTGCCTCATGAAGGATTCAACAGAATGTTGCTCCTTCCTTTGTTCGTTTGGAAGTCCTGCATGATTCATAGCTTGAGAAAGTTGTGTGAGCATGACTACAAGATTTTTCATTCCATCTCCCATAACGTTTGGTTGCTCAGGGGGACAATCATTGCATTGCCCGTCGCATTCCGTATTAACACGGTTCCTCCGGGTTCCAGCCATGGACTAAAACCAAGAAGAATAGTGTGAGCAACACTAATTATAATAGGAAAACCACATAATCAAGAATAAAATTTCACACTTAAGGTCTTATCCTAGGGTATTCATGGCCATTTCTAAAACACTAAGATTGTGTTCTATGCTTAGAATTATCCTTAGGGTTCTTACGAAGGCTTTTGTATCCTAGTTTCCAAAGGTTGACTATACCTTTCCTCTGATACCAACTATAAAAACCCATACTTTACATACATTGTTAATACTTCAAAATTGAAGCACACTTATTACAACATATGACAAAACCACAAAGGACCGTATAGGTATAGTGTCTTTAGAAACTGGGAAACATAAACAACTGGTTCATAAATCTTCTACAGTGTCTCCCATTTATTTCATCATATCTAGGGTCCCTTTTAGCATATTCTACTTAATATCCATCTTCCTGACCTGGGGAAAATAAAACATAAAAGGGTGAGCTCAAATGCTCAGTAAGGGTAAATAAAGGAAATAAAAATCATATCATATCTTTTTGAAAATCATAACCTGCAAAAGAGATCATAATATCTTAACATGGAATAAATCATAGAAGTGAAAATGAGATCCCCATAATCATAACATGAAACTTGAAACTTTGTGGCATGCACACATAATCATGGAAAATCATTTCTTGTTAGTCAGGACTCATTGCCAAGACTATCTTAGCGGACAAAGTCCATTTCTGAACCGAGTTCACTCCTCGTTTCAGTCCTGTATCACTGAACCGAAATAACCTTCTGTTCCAGCCATGTCTATCTCATGAGATATAAATCTTTACCCAATTAATTGGAGGGAGATATAGGTCCCACCCATCTTATAATGAATCCTTTCTTATGTGTTCCACATAATCATAAATCATACATCATCGCATAACACATGTAACAAAAACGGGATTCTTGAAACATCATGACATCATAAAACAAATCATATAAGGTAAATGACTTCATAAAAATAATTCCATCAAAACATAATCAAATCAATGTAATAATAGGGATAAAAACATAACCCTATATTATCTTAGATGGAAAATAATTTTGATAAAACATTTGAACTCCATTCTTGAGGAAAATATCCTTTCTACTTCAAAAACACTTTTCTTTTCTTAACATGTCATAAAATTATAAAATAAAAGAATTTGATTAAAAATAAACTTGAAAACTTATAAAGGAAGATTCTTGGAAATAATGTTTTAAAAATCCATTCTTTCCGTATAAGTTAAAAAAAACATTCTTCGTACTTTTGTCGGAAAAGTCAAAAAGTACCTCGTACGAAAAAACGACAAAAGATTCCTTTCATATTCTTTACTACAAACTCACCGAAGGGTAAAATTGGATTTAAAATATTGTAAGTGGATGGAAACAATATTACATATTGAGGGAACATGGATGTGGATGATAAAATACACCCCAGTAAATACCAAAGTATAACAATCTCGGATAAAAATGAGATTGTGATATTTCCCCTTACCTTAGGTCCGATTTGCTTTGTACGTGTCCGAAGCTCCTGTATAATGGTTTAAATAATGTTATTGACTTATTACAGAATCATACATATTTATATGATATCATATATGGTCATATTCTTAGATTCTTATTAGTAATATTTCATTGTTACTTGTTACTCGGGTCTTTATTGCCTTTTGTTCTTATGCATGTTTTGCCGAATAAATTCTTATTCTTCTTTTAAGGTTATAGATACCTTATATCCAGAATGGTATTAGTGTGACATATATAATATTTATTCATTCAATCCATTTATATAATTACTATGTAATGATGATCATGTAGAACGAGTTGCATCACATCGTGGAGACGGTATTCCGTACGTACGCACGAGTGATGATATCGTTCCTATGATCGTGGAATTGTATTGGAGTATATGTATACTATTTAAGAATCAATATCACTTTATAATAGTCATATATAGTCATTATTTACACCATTATACCCATCCAAGTAAGGTGGTGGTGGAAAATAGATCACACCACGGCGTGGAGACGGTATTCCGTACGTACGCACGCGCGGTGATTTCATTTTTCCGTAGGATGGATAGAAGGTGAATTAGGGTTGTTTAATATTTATAATAATATCAGTATATGAGTGATACTGATGTTATTACTTCATAATGAAACAACTAAAGAATAATAAGTGGAAGAATAAATAAAGATGAAATAAATTGAAAAGATCGGTAATGGATATTACCTCTTCTTTTAAACGCCTCTTTGAATCCTCCACTTAGGGAACTAAGATTGGTCTTTGAAGAAGAAAAGGACCTCTAGGATTATTCTAGGGAAGTGGAGAAGGGATTTTGGCAGGGGTTGGACGAGCTGGAGTGCTCAAATTGGTGTGAGGAGGAGGGGGAGGAGTGCCCTTTTATAAGGGAGGAGAGGGGCACCTTAGGAATATCCCAAAATATTATTTTATATTAAAGTCAAAATCGGTTTATAATGGTTCCAAAGGGTCTTATTTCGACACTAAAGTGGGGATGGGTCGAAATACTATCAACCAATAGGATTTAGACAAGTTTAGGTTATTATTTTAACCTTATCAATTATATTTAACTCTAAGTTAAATAATTTAACTTTTACCATGTCTTTTTGTTTTCTTACACTATATGGTTAATACACTTAGTATAACATGCCAAAAGAACCCCAAATTGTTTAGTATTAATATATATATCCTTATATAAGTCATTTGGCCTAACCTTATATTTTTAGGTATAAAACAACAATTAATAATATAATATTTGATTTAAAAACTATTTTGTGTCAATTTTGACACTATTTGATATATGATTTTTGTGAAAGTCATAACAGAATTATATGTTCGAACCAAGTTGATTAAATCATCACTAATATATCATAGTAACCTAGTAAATTTGTGGAATTCATAAAAAGTCTCAAATTACATTTATTTGGGCATTTATAACATCAATTATGTTAACATTTCCTTAAAAGGGTAATTACTACATCATCGTTGTCATAAATAAATTAATTTATTTAAAGTCTAAAAATTATAAATAAAATATCATTATGTAGGAAATATTTTTATCTTTCTAATGAATATTTATAATCGAATTTATCTTATGTATAAACCCATATTAAAGATGTTTTAATTATTAAACTTTGATTTTAACTATTTTAACTATTCATTAAATAAAATAATATTAAATGTCATAATCTAATCCAAGTGGACCTAAATGGTCATATTATATTCATAAGGTTGTTTTAGGTCGACTTACACTTATCCAATAGAATTATTACATGTGTTAGGGTAATAGTAATATCATATTTACCCTTAGTTACCCTATTTACTATTAACCGTGGTAAAAAAAAGTAAAAAGTTACTATTCGCCAAAAAATTATTTTTATCTCATTGAACCACATTTTACTTACTGATATCAACCGTGTCTGTCAGATTTTCGAAATTCCATTCACAGAAGCGGTAAAATTAATTTTTATGCAAAATTCAGTTTTTAACCTACCACTTAGTGGTTTCACTATTCATCAAAAATTGAAAGTTTTCAAAAAAATACCAAAATTTCACCCTAGGATAATTTCGATATTCCGAATCCAAAAATGAAGTCCATTTTGAAAGATAAAATTTCAAAAAGTGGTTATTACTATTCATAACGGCTATTTTAAATAATATTTTAATAGCATATCGTCGTTTAGTGAAACTCGGTATTGCGTACAACGCAAGCTATCGAGGAAGGTCGCGATTGCGTGTAAAGTAAGCCAAGCTAGTATCTAGTGAAATATTCCTTTGATGATATATAAAAACAAAATATTACTCATAAAAATCTCGGGTGTTACACAAATAGTATTTTTAGTTAATATTCAACTAAGAAATCTATTTTGATGAATTAATGGATTTTTGAATTAATTAATATTTTAATAAAATATTATTATTATTATTATTAAATTACTTTTTTTAAATATAAATGATCATATAATTTTATGAATGCAATTGTAATTTTTATTAAGGTTTGAAAGTTGTTTTTGTCAAAACCCATGAATTTTCAGTAAATGTCGGTTTTTTTGTTAAAAGTAAAAATTCACATATTTATAAAATTATTTAGACAAAATGAATATTATTTTTGGAATCATGATATTGAAGTTATCTAATGGTTAATTTTTCATAATTTTCTGAGACAATCGAATTTTTGCGTAAAAATTATATACCTTTTAAATATATAATGTGTTTTATGACATCAAAATGACCCAATAGTGTTGTAATAAAATAATAAAAAAAAATATTTCTGGACAATATATGTTTTTACCATAATGTGATTTTGGGTTTGTTTGATTTATTTTACAAAGCTTTAGTGGACCCTTCAAGGCTTATAAAACATTTTGTCTTTTTAAATTATTTTCCTTGAGAGTGTGACTCACCTCCATATAAGCAACCCTATTATTTTAAAAATTTAGGACATTGGCCTTATAAAATATTTTTTTCCACTCCCATTTGAAAAAAACCATGGTCAAGAACTAGGGGTTGGTTTGTGGTTTTGATCAGTTTAATGTCAGGTGTCACAAACCTAAATAATAAAGAATTACCTCTCCTTTCCTATATAAACCCACCCAATATCCCACTTCCTCTTCACTCAAAGCCTTTGGAGTTCTACCAAAACCTTCCCTACTCTCTCTATAATCCTCCCAAGGTTCCCCAAGATCCCAAGAATCCTCTCTCAAGCCTCTCAGAAGCCTTTGGGTTCACACTTCCAAGTAAGGGATTTCTTCCTTTCTCATTTTTGTCCAATTTTATTTAAGTTGTTATGCCCTTTTGTTTTCAATTAAAAATGTTGGGGTATGATTTTCACCTCCACCATAACTCCCTATTTATGTTTGGATGACAGGATACCCCTTTATCTCTCATTAATGCTTCCCATGTACACCCGTTACCACGCCGAAATTCCGTGAGAAATTTCTCTCTCCTCTTTTACACCCAAGAAATTCTTTTGTATTATGCATCTAAATTACATTACATTTTTTGGGACATGTATCTATTTGACCCCATTACTTTAAATTACATGTACATATTATGAGACACCCTTTTCTCTCTCCTCAACTGTTTTCATGAATCCTTATGTCACGCCGTTATGCTGCCGAAATTGCACCGCGTTTTTCCAAGCCAAGATCATTGTGTAGTGAATACCATACCCATGTCTCTATCAAGGGTATTCACCTTTATACACATATACATATTTAGTGGTACATTAATTTATTTATTCCACATTACTTAATCATGTAATAACTTATGATGTTGATTGATTTCAACTTATATGATCCATGTGGCACACTTATGCATGAAATGAAATGTTTAAGAAGGGTGCGCCCTGATAGCGCTCCAATGAATTGGGTAAAGTATAGTATCATGATACGTTATGTGCAATGAGTGTTGACTCATGCTAATTCAAGTAGAATGAGGGATTACTCGTGCTTCATGTGTAATGAGGGTTTACTCATGCTCCATGTGCAATGAGCCTTGGCTCATGCTAATTCCATGTTAAGTGTTGTTTCCACATTTCCATATTATGATTATCATGATTTATCATGAATTTATGTTCATATTTATCTTGTTCTCCATTTATATGACTATTTTCTAACATGTATTGTATTACTCATGTTATTAAAGGTTTATTCCCTTACTGGTCTTTATATATCACCCTTTTCTTATGCAGGTCCTTAGGTTATCCCATGCAATGCTAAGTACAAAGGAATGTAGTGGTAATGTAAAGGAAGTATTAAATAAAGTTGTTGTATGTTTTGTGTTCTAAGATGTTATGTAATGTTCCTAATCCCCAAATACACTAGACCTCTCTATATTTTTTGTTGTATCAAGTGAATATTTTATGTAATAAATCAGGTTTAAATGTGTAATAAAAAATAGGGTTGTTATAGTTGGTATCAGAGGATAGGTTTAGTTATTTTTTGGGATTAGGATTAGAAAGCCCTAGTGAAGACTCAGAGACAAGAATAATTATAAAAAAATCATCTCTAAGTATTGGTGAGTATTGAGTAAGTGTTTTATCAAGAAAATACATCAATGTCTGGATACAGGCAGTTAGAGACAGCTCTGGCACAGATGTATCCTAGGGGTAAAACCCAAAAACAGCACTTTGAGCTAGACTCGAATGGGAACTGGTGCACGATAATGGGACATGCTGCACTCTTGGTTACAAAACTCCCAGGGGATATGCTTTGGTAAATTCACAAGATTAGTATGAACCCTTATTAAGGGAATTAAAAAAATGCCTCTAAGAATATATGTTATAAATTAGATCTTGAATATCATAGATTAAAGCCTATGGATTCATAACATAAGGAAATAAAAGTTATTTCTAAGTCACCAGTTTTGTCCTTGGATTACCCTTTATGTGTTACCCCTAACTTTTCTTTTATTACAGCCTATGGCCGGTAATAGGAGCACTTAGGCTAACAAACGATGTGAAAATCAATGTGCTGACTATGCTAATGAGATGCCCAATCTGATGGTAGATGGAATTGAGAATTTTGTCAAGATTCTCTCTCAGTTAACTCATGATTTTAATAGAAACATGGTTCAAGAGGAATGTTCAACCCCCCTAAGAAATAAAAAGCCACTATCCAGAGCTTCATGAGACAAAGGCCTCCTACTTTTAATGGATCATCCGATCCCTCAATCTCTGAACAATGTATCAACTCCATTGAAAAGATATTCTCCATCCTTAAATGTTTTGAACAAGAGAAGGTTCTCCTGGTTGCTTATCATATGGAGGGTGAAGCTTATCAATGGTGGACGTTGATCAAAAATACGAATCCTAAGGAAGAGATTGAGGCATTGTAATGGAAGGATTTCCGAAAGATGTTTTTTGATAAATATTTTCCGCGCACCCTCCGACTTAAGATGGAAAGGGACTTCCTTTCCCCAAGAAAAAAGATGATGAATCTATCAGAGCGTATGAGGAAAACTTCACAAGGCTTGCATGATACGCCTCTAGCTTTTTCGTTACTCCCGAATGCAAGGTTGACCACTTCTTTTGTGGAATGAAAACTAGCATACGGAAAGTGCTGACTATCCGTGACTTCGACAGCTATGAGAAAATTGTACGATGTGCCCTCAAGGTCGAAATGAAGATTGGAGAATCTCAGGGGTATCATGGGGATAAGAAGTGTAAGTTGGACTTCAATATTGGTGGTCTGATGGATAAATCCAATAGTGCTAAGAAGTTCCAGCACCCCACTTGCCAAAGGTGCAGAAAGAAGCACCTCAAAAATTTCCTGAAGGGGACGAGGAAATGCTTTAGGTGTGGAAGAGAAGGGCACCAAACTGTTAACTGCCGAAAAGAAAAACCCAAAACTGCAACAGAGGAGAGGAACACTCCATTCAAACCTCATCGCATTGTTCATTGCTACAACTAAAAAGAACTAGGGAATCTTTAAATTTAGTTCCCTAACCCAAGGGTTTTGGAGGCAACCAACAACCTCCAAGGAAACAATGGAGAGCTTTTTCCATCACTACTACCGAAGTGAACCCCGACAACAAAGTGGTTATAGGTAAGCTGGTTATTCATTCAAGAATAGAAAACATACTTTTTGATTTAGGTACTATACATTATTTTATATCCCAAAATTTTAGTAGAATAATCCCAACACCACCACAAATCATGGAAGTAAATATGTCAGTGAGTACAGAAAATGGGGCAATCATTACATCCCATGAATATAACTCCTCCCCTATCATAATCTATGGATTGAATTTCCCGGAAAACCTCATCATACTCTCTCTGGTGTAATTTTATGTAATTATTGGCATGGATTGGATTTCCTTATATAGAGCCAACATAAATTTCCATGAGAGGGAAATCACTCTCCATGTGGAGAATCAACCCCCGATTCTGTACAAGTGCAAGGAAGAGGATGAATATTCTTTAGCTCTATCTTCTCAAGTGTGGATAGTACTACCCTATGAGCACATGTATCTGGCTTAGATGATTGAGTCTAAGGAATCAACCATCCTTGAAGACATGCTTATTATGAAGGAATTCTCAGAAGTGTTTCTTGAGGAATTTCCTGGTCTTCCTCCTAGAAGAGATGTTTAATTCTCAATTGATCTTATACCTGGGGAATTTCCAATATCAAAGACTCTGTATAGAATGAATATTTTGAATCTTGAGGAGCTAAAGAAAAAACTACATGAGAATCTGGATAAAGGGTTTATATGCCCAAGTGCTTCACCATGGGGTGCACCAGTCCTCTTCGTCAAGAAGAAAGATGGGTCGATGTGCCTTTGCATCGATTATCATGAGCTTAACAAAATCACGATAAAGAACAAGTATCCTATCCCATGAATTGATGACTTGTTCGATCATATGTGTGGAGAACAAAACTTCTCCAAGGCAAATTTGTGGTTGGGATATTATCAAGTAAGGGTAAAGAAGGAAGATATCCCCAAGACTACTTTTCGTACAAGATACAGGCACTATGAATTCATAGTAATGCCTTTCGGACTCGCGAAAGGATAATATATATGAAAATTACAACAAGTGTGTGTTCTGGTTGAAGGAGGTCTCATTCTTGGGCTATATCATCACAAGAAATGGGATATTTGTGGATCCCTCCAAAACAGATTCAATTGAGGGATGAACAAGGCCAAAATAGGTAACATATATCTGTAGCTTCTCAGGGTTAGCTGGATATTATCAAAAATTTGTGAGAAATTTCTCATGATTGTCTAACCCTCTTACCAAGATAACTCGGAAGGGAGTAAAGTTTAAATGGAGTGATGAATGTGAAGAAAGCTTCAAGGAGTTAAAAAGAAGGCTTATCACTACGCCCATGCTCACTTTACCCACAAGTGGAGAAATTTTTGTGGTATTCAGTGATGCTTCGAAGAAGGGCCTGGGATGTGTGTTGATGAAAAATTAAAAAGTCATTGCCTTTGCTTCAAGGCAATTGAAATTTCATGAGTAGAATTATCCAACACATGATTTGGAGTTGGCTGTGGTGATCTTCACTTTAAAAATTTGGCAGCATTATTTCTTTGGGGAGAAGTGTAAAATATATACGGACCACAAAGCCTCAAGTATATATACACACAGAAAGAGTTGAATATGCACCAACGAAGATGGTTAGATATGATCAAAGACTATGACTGCTCAATCCATTACCACCCTGGGAAAGAGAAAAATGTAGCAGATGATCTAAGTAGAAAGGACCCAACAATTCTATCATTGAGGAGAATTGTGAAGGATACAATCTTCTTATATTTGATGAAGATGGACATGAGAATCATAAATAATGGAACATCATCAATCCTTTCACAAATTATTGCTCAACTGTCTCTTTTGAAAAGGTAAAAGGATGCTCAAAAGGATGATGTTGGAACTTAGAAGAAAGTGGAAGCTATGAGAAAAGGGAAACCATCAGAGTTCAATGTTAATGAAGAAGGAATTGTGAGATTTGGGAAAAGACTATGTATTCCCTAAAATTCAGATTTGAAGAAGGAAATTTTGGATGATGCACATAGTTTTAATTTCTCTGTTCACCCAGGAAACACAAAGATGTATCGAGATCTCCGAGGGCATTATTGGTGGGATAATATGAAGAAGGAGATCTCTAAATTTATATCAAAGTGACTGGTGTGTCAGAAAGTGAAGGCTGAGAGAAACAAGTCTAAGGGGATGATGCAACCATTACCCATACCAGCATGGAAATGGGAGAAAATCACCATGGACTTTGTCACCAGACTTCCAAAGATATACAAAGGCAACAATGCAATCTGGGTTGTTGTGGATCATCTTACAAAGTATGCACACTTCATTTCAATTCGGGAGGATTTCTCATTGGATCAACTGGCACATATATATATCAGGGAAGTAGTAAGGCTGCATGGAGTACCACTATCTATTGTATCTGATCGAGATCCATGATTCACCTCTAAGTTTTGGCAGAGTCTTCAACATGCTCTAGATACTGAGCTGAACTTCAGTACAACTTATCATCCTCAAACTAATGGCCAATCTGAATGGACTATCCCAACACTTGAGGACATATTGAGAGCATGTTCTATGGACTTCAAATGAGGGTGGGACCAACATCTTCTATAAGGCCCCAGCCTTAAACCTTACTTAATCTTGAGTTATTACAAGATTACACATTTAGGATCTTTTCAGGTTTAGATTTTTAGAGAATTAGATCATAAAACTTGCATTACATTCCACATTTAAACAAAGTGGTTACATAAAAGATAGTATTATTTTTTCCCATCAATGGAAACATATTTAAAATAAAACATGGATTCTTTCTTGAAACTTCCTCGACACTATCATCACATAATGTACCTTTCCCTTGACCTGTGAAAATCATTTCAAAAACTTGGGATGAGCATAAAAAGCTCAGTAAGGGTTATAAAAATATGGAAAGGAAACATGAGTTCATATATACATAAGAATGAAATCATAATTTACCCATAAAACATAGGCACTTTAACATACCTCATCAAATCATGAATAAATCATAGAAATCATAAGACATAAAGGTAACTTGAGGCATTCATAACATTCTTACGTAGGGAGTAACCCTCTTGGTTACGTTTGAAATACCCATCACAGCATATTCCCTAAATCTCTTCGGAGAAACCTTAACATTTAACTCCTTCACGTTACCCAATGCATTGGAGAGCTATATCGGGCTCACTTGCCCTTAGTTTATCACGAAACCACCCATCTTCATAATAATTCCCAAGAACAATAACATAATCGTATCACATAAAACATGCATAAATGAAACATAACATTTCCACTTTTCAATCACAAGATATCAATACAACACATTGATATAAAAACATTATGAAAACAATTTTCAATACCAAAATAAAAGAAAAGTAAAACATGATATTTATTTTTCTTTTCTAAAAAAAGGTATAGCTTGTAGAGGAATCCGAAACTCAAATAATGGTCATGGCGACGGAGAAGTCGTTCTCGCTGCATACATACGGCAAAAAAACAAAAAAACATTCCTTTTGTCGTTTAGTAAAACGCTTTGTATAAAAAAAAGATTCCTTTTGAATAAGAATAAAAGTCAAAGGGGTTTATACACTGTATAAAATAAAGTTGTGTATAAAACAAAATATGCCTCAATGAATGGAGATTGAGACGAAGTCCCTTACCACAGGTCCGACTTGACTCGATCGTTCTTTAACCTCCCGAATAATAAACTTGAGTTAATTTCTACTTTCTTAAGAAACTTTTTCAAGTTAATTATTCCTTTTATATAACTTATTACCATGTCATGAATACTATGTAATTATTTAAGTTAATAACGGTCGTTTTAACGATCATTGGTACTTGAGTCAAAAATGAACTTCTTATATTTACAAGTTGTTCACATAGTCAAATATCCATTATCTCAAGAATGATATTCATGATGAAGATGCCATATATATCATATATATTCAGTATATACATGTATTTATAATATTACATAATCATTTAGAGGTAAGAAATGAAATGCACCATTCATGGAGACGGTAAGCCGTACGTACGCATGAACGCTACTTTCATTTCTATGTCATATTAACGGAATTAAAACTAAATGAGAGATATGTATATTTTAATTCCAGAATTATATTCATCATTTAGATGTAACATAAATCATATATATCCATTATATATATGTACTTATAATAGTACATTACATTTGGGGATAATAAATGAAATGCACCGTTCATGGAGACGGTAAGCCGTACGTACGCATGAACGCTACTTTCATTTCTATCTCATACCTTAATGGAATTAAAACATAATGATACATAATAGTATTATAATTCCAGTATGGTATCATATATAATATCATTAAATATATCCTTTATATGTACCACATATGGTATTAACGAATCAAATCACTTTGAGGGGGCGGTAGTCCGCACTTCCTAAAATGAAGATATCGCGTATACCCATAATGGAATCCATAAAGGTATGACATAAATGAAAAATATAGAAGCTTAAGGAAATCATAAACATATTATATATCATATATAAATATATTGACATATTAATGTCCACCTTTGAAGGTGTTAGAAGAATATTGAACAATCATCGTTTTGTGAGGCAGAAATTCACCATCCACAGAAATAGTATGTTCTTTAACCATTAGATGTAGGTGTGTGTAAGTGTAGCTCAAATGTTTCTTATAAAAAAATCTTAGTATATTGAAGATACTGTATTTTTTACAAAATAAATTAATAAAAAGAGTTTAGGGGGTTAGAGAAGCAAAATAAAACATAAGAACACAAGAGAAGACACTACCTTTAAATCAGGAAACTCTTTTTGATTTGAGATCAAAGGCTTCATTGGGAAGACTTATGCCCAAAGTGAGGCTTCTAGGAGTAAGATAGGGATGTGGAGAGACAAAAAGAGTAGGGGTTGGCTGAGCCAAAGGCTTGAGAGGTGTGGGTAATGAGGTAGAGGTGGGGGCCTTTTATAAGAGGAGAGGAGGGGCACTCTTGGAAAGTTATAAAATGTTACTTTATTTTCAAATGAGTTTCGGATTTTAAAGGTCCCAAATTGATGTATTTAGAGGATAAGGTGATAAGGGTTCGAAATATACTCATCCAATTGGTCTTTGACAAGTGTAGGTCTTAGATTTTACATTATCTTTTTATTTTATTTAAATCTTTAAATAATGAGGTAATCACTGTATCATCATGATGTCATAAATAATTTAATTTATTTAATGTCTAAAAATTATGAAAAAAATAGTATGATGTAGGAAATATTTTTATCTTTCAAATGAATATTTATATTCCATAATATCATCTATTTAGTCAAAATTAAAATTTTTTTACTCAGGTGATACATTCTTTGTTATATTTAACTTTCTTTAACAATAAAAAGATAAAAAGTCACTTTCACACAAAAGTGATTCCATGGGGTCCCCAAGTTTGGCACAAGGCATCCCATGGTCGGCCATGAGACAACCAGTAGCATTAGGACACATGTTGGTGTCATTTTTTTATTATTATGATATTATTTTATTATCCTTAACTACCCGATTACTCATTAATCAAGATAATTAAAGATAATTACCGTTGTTACTATTCATAATGTCCAAAAACAAAAGAGTATTGATTATATAATTTGGAACTTCTGATTCCAAATATGTAATCCATTTTACCAAATTCCAAACACAGAAATTGAAATAATTTATTTAAAAATAATTCCCGTTGTCAAAACAAATAGCGGGTTTTTTTTGAAACAATATCTATGAAAAGTTTGACATTAGTTTATGCCCAATTACAAAGTGAAATTAATCCTAATGACCACCATTGGATTAAATGGTAAAAATATATTCAGATTACACTTTAAGACCAATTAAAAAGATAATCTAAACATATAATTAAATTAGATGAAAAAGCAGTTTTGATGTAAAATGCAGTATTTTTCACTATTCATTAAAAAATGAACATTGTCAGAAAAACACCAAACATTTATCCAATATAAATTTAAATGTCCCCATAATAAAGAATATGTTTATTTTGACAAATATAGATTATAAAATTGTCAAAATTTTGATTTAAAAATGGTTTTCCATCAAAAGGCAGTAAAACAATCTTTTAAAAATATCAGTGTATTCCCTGCTTAAGATTGGATTTATTCTCATTTTAAGCCTCTAAAACACTATATAATTCATAAATAGACACAGATAAAAATATCTATTATTCATTACTTACTTGGAATGTTACATCCTTCCCCCCTTTAGAAAATTGCGTCCCCGCAATTTATTTACTTATCGAATAAGTGGGGGTATTTATCCCTCATTGCATTTTCAGATTCCCATGTTGCCTCTTCAATCATGTGGTTTTTACAAAAAACCTTTACTTGATGAATCACCTTATTCTGCAACACTTGCTCCCTGTGATCAAGAATCTGAAACGGTTGTTTCTCATAAGATAGATTCTCTTCCTACTGAACTACCTCTGGACTCAAAACATGAGATGGATCTGGCATATACTTTCTCAACATTGAAACATGAAAAACATTGTGTACCTGAGATAAACTTGGAGTTAAAGCCACTCGGTATGAAACTAATCCAACTCTCTCCCGAATTTCATATGGTCCAATGAACCTTGGACTCAGCTTTCCTTTCTTACCAAATCGCATCACACTTTTCCATGGTGATACTTTGAGAAAAACATGACCACCTACCTCAAAAGAGAGATCCTTCCTTCTGTTGTCCGCATAACTCTTCTACCTGCTTTGAGCTGTTCTCATGTGTTTCTGTGTCAGCTGAACTTTTTCTGCCAACTCTTCTACCACTTCTGGTCCCATAAACTTCCTTTCACCCACTTCATCCCAGAAAGTTGGAGTTCGACACCGCTTCCCATATAAGGCCTCAAATGGTGCCATTTGTATACTGAAATGAAAACTGTTATTATATGAAAACTCAACCAAAGAAAAAAGTTGGTCCCAACTTCCCTGATAATCCATCGAACAAGCACGTAGCATATCTTACAAAGTCTGAGTTGTTCGTTCTGATTGCCTATCTGATTGAGGATGAAAAGCCGTACTAAAATTTAATTCAGTACCCAACGACTTCTGAAGGCCTTTCCAAAAGTTAGAAGTGAACCTGGGATCACGGTCAGATACAATGGAGAGAGGAACTCCATGTAACCTGACTATCTCTTTAAGATACAAACGGGAAAGTTGATCTAGGGAAAAAGTATCACGTATAGCAAGGAAATGAGCAGATTTAGTCAAGTAATCAACAATAACCCAGATTTCATTATTACCTCGAGATGTCTTCGGTAATCCCACAACAAAGTCCATGGATATATTCTCCTATTTCCACTCTGGCACTGGTAAAGGATGAAGCATCCCTTTCGGTAACTACCACTCTGCTTTAACCTGTTGACATGTCAAACACTTCACAGTAAAATCAGCAATATCTCTTTTCATTCCATCCCACCAGTAATACTCCCACAGATCTTTGTACATCTTAGTACTGGCAGGATGAACTGAAAACGGAGAACTATGAGCTTCACATAACAAATCTCTCTTCAACTGTGAATCACAAGTCACACACAATCTCTTCCCAAATCTCAAAACACAATCATTATCAATGTTGAATTCAGGCAACTTACCTTTCTAAAACAGCTCTACCTTTTTCTGCAACTCACTGTCTTACTTCTGTGCTTGCTTGATTCTGTCTAATAGAGAAGATTTCACTGATACCTGAAACAAAACAGAAGGAAATCCTGCACCAATAACTTCTATTCCAAAGTTCATCAAATCTTTAACCAAAGGATCACGTTCCAAACGCAACATTGTTAATGAAGCATTACTTTTTCGACTCAAAGCATCAACCAATTTATTTGGTTTTCCCGGATGGTAATGAATTGTACAATCATAATCCTTGATTAATTTCAGCCATCTCCTATGTCTCATGTTCAATTCTTTCTGAGTGAATATATACTTTAAACTTTTGTGATCAGTATATATTTCACACTTTACTCCATACAAATGATGCCTCCAAATTTTTAAAGTGAAAACAACAGCAGCTAATTCCAAATCATGTGTAGGATAATTTACCTCATGAGTTTTCAACTGACGTGAAGCATAAGCAATTACCTGATCATTCTGCATTAGGACGCAACCAAGTCCTTTCAATGAAGTGTCACTGTATATAACAAACTCACCATTCCTGGAAGGTAGTGCCAAAACTGGAGCATTCACCAATCTCCTTTTCAGTTCCTTAAAACAATCATCACATTCTTTTGTCCAGATAAACTTAACACCCTTCCGAGTTAGCTTAGTCATTGGACTAGATAACCAGGAAAAATTTCTAACAAACCTTCGGTAATAGCCTGCCAAACCAAGGAAGCTACGAATCTCAGTTACATTTGTGGGTTTTGTCCATTCTTCCACAACCTTTGTTTTTGAAGGATCAACAGTTATCCCATCTTTAGAAACAATATGACCAAGGAAAGAAATTTTTTGCAACCAAAACTCACACTTGCTGAATTTCCCATACAATTTCTTTTCTTTTAAGGTTTGAAAAATAACCCTTAAATGTCTTTCATGCTCCTCTTTACTTTTAGAAAACACCAAAATATCATCAATGAAAACAACCACAAACTTATCCAAGAACTCATGTAAAATTCTATTCATTAAGTCCATGAATACAGAAGGTGCATTAGTTAGCCCAAAAGGCATTACTAAAAATTCATAATGGACATATCTTGTATGAAACGCAGTATTCGGAATATCTGCTTCCTTTACCTTCAACTGATGGTACCCCGATATCAGGTCAATCTTTGAAAAATACTGAGCTCCCTGGAGCTGATCAAACAAATCATCGATATGAGGCAAAGGATATTTGTTCTTAACAGTGATGTTATTCAAGGCTCTATAATCAATGAAAAGTCTCATAGAACCATCTTTCTTTTTAACAAATAAAATAGGAGCACCCCATGGTGATGTGATAGGTCGAATGAAACCTTTCTATAATAAATCTTGCAATTTATCCTTCAACTCTAAAAGTTCAGTTTGAGCCATTCGATAAGGGGGTTTTGAAATTGGCTTAGCATTAGGAACTAAGTCTACAGTAAACTCAACTTCCCGATCCGGTATTATTCCAGGCAACTCATCAGGAAAAACATCAGGATACTCATTTACCACTGGCACATCATTAATCTGAACAGTTCCTTTATTTTCAATGATGTGTGCAAGGTAACATTCATTTCCATCTTTTACAAGTTTCTCAGCCTCTTGATATGTTATCAACAATAAGGGCTTATTCTTGTACAAAAACTGAAAGTCTTTCTGAAAAGAAACTTCTTTATCTCTACAGTCAATCTTAGAATGGTAAATAGAGAGCCAATCCATACCCAGGATAACATCAAACTCTACTAGAGGTAAAACAATAAGGTTCGCAAGTAGGTTCTTTCCACAGATAAGGATAGGAAGATTCTTATAAATTCTTTTTACCTCAAAATTTCCCCCAGGTGTTTTTACCAAAAGTTTAGGAGTCATTTCTTGAGATGGTATTCCCATTTTACTAGAAAAGTTTTCAGAGATGAAAGAATGTGTAGACCCCGAATCAAACAACACACTGCCATAATCTGAAAAAACAAACAAAGTACCTGATACAACTTCATTTGATGGCCCGACATCTGCTGAAGTAGTTGCAAAGGATTTCACCACCCCTTTCTGCTTGTAGTCTAACTGCTTCCCATCACTCAAGATCTTTTTCAGACACTCATTTTCATAGTGACCCATCTCATTGCACTTAAAAAATTTCACTAACTGTAAATCAAATTTGGACTTACCATCACCTTGATATTTTTCAGTGCAATCACGAGCCTTATGTCCCATATTACCACATCATTATAACTTTCCAGAATTCAGAAGACATTCCCCAGAATGCCTTTTACCACATTTATCACAAATTGAAAACTTAGTTTTCTTACCGCCAGACCTTTTTGAAGAATTCTTTCCTTTCTCCTACCACCTCGTTCTCTTCTTCTACTGGTTGTTATAGAAAACTTGATCATCGGAAAACTCCATTTCCACATTCTCAGCAAATCGAACAAGCTTTTCATAACTTTTGAACTCACGAGAAGCCAATTCCCTTCGATATTTTGGATTTAATCCTGAGTAAAAACGATTGATTTTACTATCAAGGTCTCGGATAAAATTTGGAGCATACCTTTCCAATCGAGTGAACCTCTCTTCATAGGCAGCCACTGAGTCTTCCTCTTGCCTCAATTCCAAGAATTGTTTTTACATACTAAGTCAAACTACCATAGGAAAATACTTCTCAAGAAAAAAACCTTTTAATTCATCCCAGTCGAGAGAATAATCTCATCAGCGTCCCTGATATTTTTAACCATCGACCACCACTGATCTGCTTCACCCTCCAAACGATAAATAGCAAGACTAACCTTTTGATTGTCTGAACAACCCATGACATCGAAAATATTTTCCAGTGCTTTAATCCACCCTTCAGCTAGCACAGGGTCAGATGATCCTCTGAATGATGGGGGATGATTTCTCATGAAATTTTTCACCACTGACATGTTCCTCTATTGTTGATCTGGCTGATCTCATGCATGGATACCACCGCCATTTATCGCTAGATTAAACTGCGCCATTACTACAACAAACTGTTCAGTTCTAATTCCGACCATCTCAGGATGCTGATTCAGAAGGTTATTTCCTTCTGTATGCCTTCCTAGCACTGCCTCCCTGTTTCCTCTGCGGAAAACCATTCTGAACAAACATGTCTTAGATAAAGAAACATGGTAATCTTCAAATGCAATATCATTTCAATTTGACCATAAATTTTTTTTGGATAATAATTTAATAGAATTATAACTCCTAAAGTTATCTAAACTGACCTCTGATACCAACTATAAGGCCCTAGCCTTAAACCTTACTTAATATTGAGTTATTACAAGATTACACATTGAAGATCTTTTCAGGTTTAGAGTTTTATAGAATTAGATCATAAAACTTGCATTACATTCCACATTTAAACAAAGTGGTTACATAAAAGATAGTATTCATTTTTCCCATCAATGGAAACATATTTAAAATAAAACATGGATTCTTTCTTGACACTTCCTTGACACTATAATCACATCATTTACCTTTCCCTTGACCTGTGAAAATCATTTCAAAAACTTGGGGATGAGCATAAAAAGCTCAATAAGGGTTATAAAAATATGGAAAGGAAAAATGAGTTCATATATACATAAGAATGAAATCATACTTTACCCATAAAACATAGTCACTTTAACATACCTCATCAAATCATGAATAAATCATAGAAATCATAAGACATAAAGGTAACTTGAGGCATTCATAACATTCTTACGTAGGGAGTAACCCTTTTGGTTATGTTTGGAATACCCATCACAGTATATTCCCTAAATCTCTTCAGAGAAACCTTAACGTTTAACTCCTTCACGTTACCCAATGCATTGGAGAGCTATATCGGGCTCACCCGCCCTTATTTTGTCACAGAACCACCCGTCTTCATAATAATTCCCAAGAACAATAACATAATCGTATCACATAAAACATGCATAAAGGAAACATAACATTTCCACTTTTCAATCACAAGATATCAATACAACACATTGATATAAAAACATTATGAAAACCATTTTCAATACCAAAATAAAAGAAAAGTAAAACATGGTATTTATTTTTCTTTTTAAAAAAAAGGTATGTCTTGTAGAGGAAGTCGGAACTCAAATAATGGCCACGGCGGCGGAGAAGTCGTTGTCACCGCATACGTATGACAAAAAAACAAAAAAACATTCCTTTTGTCATTTAGTAAAACACTTCGTATAAAAAAAGATTCCTTTTCAATAAGCATAAAAGTAAAAGGGGTTTATACAACGTATAAAATAAAGTTGTGTATAAAACAAAATATGCCTCAATGAATGGAGATTGAGACGAAGTCCCTTACCTCGGGTCAGACTTGACTCGATCGTTCTTTAACCTCCTGAATAATAAACTTGAGTTAATTTCTACTTGCTTAAGAACCTTTTTCAAGTTCATTATTCCTTTTATATAACTTATTACTATGTCATGAACACTATGTAATTATTTAAGTTAATAACAGTCGTTTTAACGATCATTGGTACTTGAGTCAAAAATAAACTTCTTATATTTACAAGTTGTTCACGTAGTCAAATATCCATTATCTCAAGAATGATATTCATGATGCAGATGCCATATATATCATATATATCCAGTATATACATGCATTTATAATATTACATAATCATTTAGAGGTAAGAAATGAAATTCACCGTTCATGGAGATGGTAAGCCGTACGTATGCATGAACACTACTTTCATTTCAATGTCATATTAATGGAATTAAAACTAAATGAGAGATATGTATATTTTAATTCCAGAATTATATTCATCATTTAGATGTAACATAAATCATATATATCCATTATATATATGTACTTATAATAGTACATTACATTTGGGGATAAGAAATGAAATGCACCGTTCATAGAGACGGTAAGCCGTACGTACGCATGAACGCTACTTTCATTTCTATCTCATACCTTAATGGAATTAAAAAATAATGATACATAATAGTATTATAATTCCAGTATGGTATCATATATAATATCATTAAATCTATCCTTTATATGTACCACATATGGTATTAACGAATCAAATCACTTTGAGGGGGCGGTAGTCCGTACTTCCTAAAATGAAGATATCGCGTATACCCATAATGGAAGCCATAAAGGTATGACATAAATGAAAAATACAGAAGCTTAAAGAAAAAATAAACATATTATATATCATATATAAATATAGTGACATATTAATGGCCACCTTTGAAGGTGTTAGAAGAATATTGAACAATCATCGTTTCGTGAGGCAGAAATTCACCATCCACAGAAACAGTATGTTCTTTAACCATTAGATGTATGTGTGTGTAAGTGTAGATCAAATGATTATTATAAAAACATCCTATTATATTGAATATACTGTATTTGTTACAAAAGAAATGAATAAAAAGAGTTTAGGGCTTTGGAGAAGCAAAATAAAACATAAGAACACAAGAGAAGACACTACCTTTAAATCGGGTAACTCTTTTTGATTTGAGATCAAAGGATTCCTTGAGAAGACTTATTCCCAATGTGAGGCTTCTAGGAGTAATAGAGGGATGTGGAGAGACAAAAAGATCAGGGGTTGGCCGAGCCAAAGGCTTGAGAGGTGTGGGTAAGGAGGTAGAGGTGGGGGCCTTTTATAAGAGGAGAGGAGGGGCACTCTTGGAAAGTTACAAAATGTTACTTTATTTTCAAATGTGTTTCGGATTTTAAAGGTCCCACATTGATGTATTTCAAGGATAAGGTGATAAGGGTTTGAAATATACTCATCCAATAGGTCTTTTACAAGTGTAGGTCTTAGATTTTACACTATCTTTTTATTTTATTTAAATCTTTAAATAATGAGGTAATCGCTGCATCATCATGATGTCATAAATAATTTAATTTATTTAATTTCTAAAAATTATGAAAAAATACTATGATGTAGAAAATCCTTTTATATTTCCAATGAATATTTATAGTCCATAATATCATCTATTTAGACAAAATTAAAAATGTTTTACTCAGGTGATACATTCTTTGTTATATTTAACTTTCTTTAACAATAAAAAGATAAAAAGTCACTTTCACACAAAAGTGATTCCATGAGGTCCCCAAGTTTGGAACAAGGCATCCCATGGTCGGCCATGAGGCAACCAGTAGCATTATAACACATGTTGGTGTCATTTTTTATTATTATGATATTATTTTATTATCCTTAACTACCCGATTACTCATTAATCAAGATAATTAAAGATAATTACCGCCGTTAATATTCATAATGTCAAAAAACAAGAGTCTTGATTACATAATTTTTACCTTATAATTCCAAATATGTAATCCATTTTACCAAATTACAAACACATAAATTGCAATAATTTATTTAAAAATAATTCCCGTTGTCAAAACAAATAGTGGGTTTTTTTGAAACAATATCTATGAAAAGTTTGACATTAGTTTATGCCCAATTCCAAAGTGAAATTAATCCTAATGACCACCATTGGATTAAATCTTAAAAATATATTCAGATTACACTTTAAGACCAATTGAAAAGATAATCTAACCATATAATTAAATTAGATGAAAAAGCATTTTTGATGTAAAATGTAGTATTTTTCACTATTCATTAAAAAAATGAACATTGTCAGAAAAACACCAAAAATTTATCCAATGTAAATTTCAATGTCCCAATAATGAATAATATGTTTATTTTGACAAATAGAGATTATAAAATTGTCAAAATTTTGATTTAAAAATGGTTTTCCATCAAAAGGCAGTAAAACAATCTTTTAAAAATATCAGTGTATTCCATGCTTAAGATTGGATTTATTCTCATTTTAAGCCTCTAAAACACTATCTAATTCATAAATAGACATAGATAAAAATATCTATTATTAATTACTTACTTGGGATGTTACATCTTCCACTGGTTGAATTCTCCTACAATAACATTTTCCACATGAGCATCCGAATGGAACCTTATGAAGCCCTGCAAGGGAAGAGGTGTAGAACACCGACATGTTGGGATGAAGTTGGTGAGAGTAAGATGCTAGGACCAGAAATGGTCGAAGAAATTGTGGAGAAGGTGAAAATCATTCAGCAGCATATCAAGGCAGCCCAGAGCCGATAGAAGAGTTATACAGAGAACCTTCGACGAGACCTTGAGTTTAAAGTTGGAGACATACTATTTCTATGCATATCTCCATAGAAGAAGGTCATGAGGTTTGGAAAGAAAGGGAAGTTAATTCATAGGTACATCAGCCCCTTGTAGATTCTTGATCGTGTTGGGGCTGTGGCCTATCGACTATCACTTCCACCTACCATGGACAAAGTACATGATATCTTTAATGTATCCCTCTTAACGAAGTACATACCATACCCTTCACATGTACTCTCTTTAGAGGTAGTATAGTTAGAGGATGATCTTTATTATGAGAAGCAGCCAGTGAAGATCTTAGAACATAGAGAAAAATTTCTACTAAATAAGACAATGGCCCTCGTCAAGATGTTGTGGCGTAACCCCAAGTTTGAAGAAGTGACATGGGAATCGAAGGAAGTGATAAAAAGAAGTTACCCACATATGTTTTAGTATGGGAAAAGGAAATTTCAAGGGAAAAATTTCTTAAGGGGGGAAGATTTCAATGACCCAAAATTTCATTAATGGAAATACCTATTGATCTAATTAAATGTCTTATTATGGTTATATAAAATGTGAACATCATTGGTTTTACGTTTTTGTAAATTAAAATACCGTTATGAATTGTGACCACTTCTAATATAGCTGTTGAATAGTGATCACATGATTAGTATAATTATAGGGTTTTAACGAATCCAATTTACTCAGAAAAAGGAAGCGATGGCCTTATCTAGTAGAATTGCCAGGTATAAAGCCCATTTGTCAGAGCTTGGAAAGGAGGTTGCGTCATTGGGCTTCTCTCTTGACCAATACCAAGCTGAGCTTTAACACGTTAAAATTGAGCAGAACCAACTACGGGAGAAGTGGAAGTTAATAGAGATTAACACCTGAGCGATGTTATCTGAGCCACCCCAAGAGTCTGTCACCATCACACACCTTACCCTTCAATCTTATATGGGTGTTATATGGGGTTATGTAACAAGAACCTAGAACTATTACTTTGTACATTATTTTTGTATAAATAATGTGCATTAATTTTATTATTGTTACTTTGTAAATAGTTTTTAAAGCACAAATAGTATATTTAGTTAACATTCAACTAAGAAATGTATTTTGATGAATTAATTTATTTTTTAATTAAATAATATTTTAATAAAATAATAATAATAATATTATTAAATTACTTTTTGTTAAATATAAATGATCATATAATTTTATGAATGTAATTGTATTTTTTATTAAGGTTTGAAAGTTGTTTTTGTCAAAACCCATGAATTTTCGATAAATGTCGGTTTTTTATGTTAAAAGTAAAAATCCACATACTTATAAAATTATTTAGACAAAATGAATATTATTTTTGGAATCAGGATGTCGAAATTATCCAACGGTGAATTTTTCATAATTTTTTGGGACAATCGAACTTTTGGGAAAAAATTAAATACCGTTTAAATATATATTGTGTTTTATGACATCATAATGACCCAATAGTGATGTAATAAAATAATATAAACATTATGTTTGAACAATATATGTTTTATAATAATGTGATTTTGGGTTTTTTTGATTTATTTTACAAATCTTTAGTGGACCCTTTAAGGCTTATAGAACATTTTTTCTTTTTAAATTGTTTTCTTTGAGAGTGTGACTCACCTCCACATAAGAAACCCTATTATTATAAAAAATTAGCCCATTGGACTTATAAAATATTTTTTTCTACTCCACTTTGAAAAAAACCATGGGAAACAACCATGAGCTGGTTTTTTAGTTTTGATTAGTTTAATGTGAGGTGTCCCAACCCTAAATAATAAAGAATTCTCTCTCCTTCCTATATAAACCCACCCAAGCACCCACTTCATCTTCACTAAAATCCTTTGGAGTTAGAAAAAACTGTGACCTTATCTCTCTAGAATCGTCCCAAGGTGCCCCAAGCTCCCAAGAAGCCTCTCCCAAGCCTCTCCCAATCCTTTGGGATCACACTTCCAAGTAAGGGATTTCTTCCTTTCTCATTTTTGTCTAATTTTCTTTAAGTTGTTATGCCCTTTTCTTTTCAATTAAAAATGTTGGGGTATGATTTCAAACCTTCCCCATACTTTCCTATTTATGTTTTGATGATGGGATACCCTTTTATCTCTCATTAATTCCTCCCATGTACACCCGTTACCATGCCGAAATTCCGTGAGGAATTTCTCTCTCCTCTTTTACACCCAAGTAATTATTTTGTATTATGCATCTAAATTCCACTAAGTTTGTTGGGACATGTATCTATATGACCCCCTTATTGTCCATTACATTTAAATATGATGTGAAACCCTTTTATCTCTCATCAACCGTTTTCATGAATCCTTATGTCACGCTGTTATGCTTCCGAAATTGCACTGCGTTTTTCCAAGCCAAGATCATTGTGTAGTGAATACCATACCCATGTCCCTATCAAGGGTATTCACCTTTATACACATATACATATTGAATGGTACATTCATGTATTTATTCCACATTACTTAATTGTATAATAACTTATGATTTTGATTGATTCCAAGTTATATGATCCATGTGGCACACTTATGCATGAAATGAAATGTTTAAGAATGGTGCACCCTAATAGCACTCCAATGCATTGGGTAAAGTATAGTATCATGATACATCATGTGCAATGAGTTTTTACTCATTCTAATTCAAGTGAAACGAGGGTTTACTCGTGCTTCATGTCCAATGAGGGTTTACTCATGTTTCATGTACAATGAGCCTTGGCTCATGTTAATTCCATGTTAAGTGTTGTTGCCACATTTCCATGTTATGATTATCATGATTTATCATGACTTTATGTTCATGTTTCTCTTGTGCTCCATTGATATGAATATTTTCTATCATGTATTGTATTCCTCATGTTACTCCATGTTTATTCCCTTACTCGGATTTATAGCTCACCCTTTTCTTATGCATGTCCTTAGGTTATCCCATGCAATGCTAAGTACGGAGGGATGTAGTGGTCATGTAAAAGAAGTTTTCAATAAAGATGTTGTGTGTTTTATGTTCTAAGCTGTTATGTAATGTTCCTAATCCCCAAATACACTAGACATATCTATATTTTATGTTATATCAAGTGAATATTTTATGCAATAAATCAGGTTTAATTGTGTAATAAAAAACAGGGTTGTTATAGTTAGTATTATAGGATAGGATTAGTTATTTTTGGGATTAGGATTAGAAAACCCTAGTGAAGACTTAGAGAGAAGAATAAGTATAATAAAAACATCTCTAATTATTGGTGAGTATTGATTAAGTGTTTTATCAAGAAAATACATCCCTGTCTGGATACGAACAGGTAGAGGCGGTTCTGGCACAAATGTATCCAAGGGGTAAAACCCCAAAACATCGCTTTGAGCTAGACTTGAACGGGAACTGGTGCACAACAATGGGTTTTGATTCACTCTTGGTTATGACACTCCTAGGGGATATGCTTTGGTAAATTCACAAGCTTAGTAGGAAACCTTATTAAGGGAATTAAAAAAATGCCCCTAAGAATATATGTTAGAAAATAGATCATGAATATCATAGATTGAAGCCTATGGATTCATAACTTAAGGAAATAAAAGTTATTTATAAGTCATCAGTTTTGTCCTTGAATTAACCTTTATGTGTTACCCCTAACTTTCCTTTTATTCCAGCCAATGGCCATTAATATGAGGACTCGGGCTAACAACTGATGTGAAGATCAATGTGATGACTGTGCTAATGAGATGCCCAATTTGATGGGAGCGGGAATTGAAAATTTTTTCACGCTTCTCTCTCAGTTAACTCAAGATTTTAATAGAAACATGGGTCAAGAGGAATTTTAAACCCCCCTAATAAAGAACAAGTCACTATCTAGAGCTTCATAAGATAATGGCCTACTACTTTTAATGGATCATTCGATCCCTCAATCACCAAAAAATGGATTAACTTCATTGAAAAGATCTTCTCCATCCTTAAATGTTATGAACAAGAGAAGGTTCTCTTGGTTGATTATCGTATGGAGGGTGAAGCTGATCAATGGTGGACGTTGATAAAAAATACGAAGCCTGAGGAGGAGATCGAGGTCTTGGAATGGAAGGATTTCCGAAAGATGCTTTTTGATAAATATTTTCCACGCACACTTCGACTTAAGATAGAAAGGGACTTCCTTTACCTCAAGAAAAAAGATGACGAATCTGTCAGAGCCTACGATTCAAACTTCAAAAGGCTTGCATGATATGCCTCCAGCTTTGACATTACCCCCGAATGCAAGGTTGATTGCTTCTTTGGTTGGCTGAAACCAAGCCTATGGAAAGCGCTGGCGATTCATGACTTCAACAGTTATGAAGAAATTATCTGATGTTCCCTCAAGGTTGAAATGGAGATCAGAGAATCTCAAGGGTATCATAGGGATAAGAAGCGTAAGGTGGACTTCAATGTTGGAGGTCTTATGGATAAATCCAATGGTGCTAAGAAGATCGAGAACCCCACTTTCCAAATGTGTGGAAAGAAGCACCCCGAAAATTACCTAAAGGGGACGAGGAAATGCTTTAGGTGTGGAAGAGAAGGGAACCAAGCTATTAACTGCCAACAAGAAAAACACACAGCTGCAATAGAGGAGAGGAATGCTTCTTTCAAACCTCAATGCACTGTTCATTGCTACAACTGCAAAGAACCAGGGCATCTTGCAAATCAGTGCCCTAAGCCAAGGGTTTTCGAAGGCAACCAACAACCTCCAAAGCAGCAAGGGAGATATTGTTCCATCACTACTACCGAAGTGAACCCCGAAAATGAAGCGATGATAGGTATGCAGGTTATTCATTCAAGAATAGAAAACATACTTTTTGATTCAGGTTCTATTCATTCTTTTATATCCCAAAATTTTAGTAGAACAATCCCAAAACCACCACAAATCATGGAAGTAGAGATGTTGGTGAGTACAGAAAATGAGGAAATCATTGAATCCCATGAATATAACACCTTCCCTATCATAATATATGGATCAAATTTCCCAGAGAACCTCTTCATACTCCCCCTGGTTGAATTTTATGTAATTCTTGGCATAGATTGGATTTCCTTATATAGAGCCAACATAAATTGCTGTGAGAGGGAAATAAATCTCCATGTGGAGAATTGACCCCCAATTACGTACAAGTGCAAGGAAAAGGATTAATCTTCTTTAGCTCTATAATGTCAAGTGTGGATATTATTTCCCTATGAGGATGCGTATCTGGCTTAGATGATTGAGTCCAAGGAAGCAAACATCCTTGAAGACATGCCTATTGTGAGGGAATTCGGTAAAGTGTTTCCCGAGGAGTTTCCTGGTCTTTCTCCTAGAAGAGATGTTGAATTCTCAATTTATCTTAGACCTGGGGCATTGCCAATATCCAATACTCTATATAGAATGACTGTTGTGGAGCTTGAAGAGCTGAAGAAACAACTACAGGAGAATCTTGATAAAGGGTTTATATGCCTAAGTGCTTCAAAATGGTCTGCACCAATCCTCTTCATCAAGAAGAAGGATGGGTCAATGTGCCTTTGCATCGATTATAGTGAGCTTAAAAAAATCACAATAAAGAACAATTATCCTCTCCCATGAATTGATGACTTGTTAGATCATCTGCATGGATCACAATACTTATCCAAGGTGGATTTTCAGTCGGTATATTATCAAGTAAGGGTGAAGAAGGAAGATATCCCCAAGACTGCTTTTCGTACAAGATATGGGCACTATGAATTCATAGTAATGCCTTTCAGACTCACTAATGCTCCAGCAATCTTCATGGACTTGATGAATATAGTCTTTAGGGATTACCTTGACAAGTTTGTGGTAGTATTTATAATGATATTCTGATATACTCCAAAACCAAGGAGGATCATGAGGAGTATCTAAGAACTGTACTAGAGACCTTGCGGAAGGAGAATCTCTATGAAAAGTACAACAAGTGTGATTTATGGTTGAAGGAGGTCTCATTCTTGGGCCATATCATCACAAGAAATGGGATATCTTTGGATCCCTCCAAAATAGATGCAATTGAGGGATGGATGAGGCCAACATCAGTAATAGATATCCGTAGCTTCTTGGGGTTAGCTGGATATTATCGACGATTTGTGAGAAATTTTTCATGATTGTCCAAACCTCTTACCAAGCTAACTCGGAAGGGAGTAAAGTTTTCTTGGAGTGATGAATGGGAAGAAAGATTCTAGGAGTTAAAAAGGAGGCTTATCACTACGCCCATGATGACTTTACCAACAAGTGGATAACTTTTTATGGTATTCAGTGATGCTTCGAAGAAGGGCCTGAGCTGTGTTTTGATGTAAAATGACAAATTCATTGCCTATGATTCAAGGAAATTGAAATTTAATGAGTAGAATTATCCAACACATGATTTGTATTTGGATTCGGTGATCTTTGCTTTAAAAGTTTTGTGGAATTATCTCTTTGGGGAGAAGTGTGAAATATATACGGACCACAAAGCCTCAAGTATATATTCACACAAAAAGAGTTGAACATGCACTAATGAAGATGATTATAGCTGATCAAAGACTATGAGTGCTCAATCCATTACCACACTGGGAAAGATAACAAGGTGGCAGATGCTCTAATTAGAAAGGACCCAACAATTCTATCATTGATGAGAATTGAGAAGGATCCAATCTTCTTAGATTTGATGAAGATGGACATGAGAATCATAAAGAAGGGAACATCATCAATCCTTTCACAAATGATTGCTCAACCATCTCTTTTGTAAAGTTTAAAGGATGATAAAAAGGATGATGTGGGAATTCATAAGAAAGTGGAAGCTATTAGAAAAGGGAAATCCTCGGAGTTCAATGTTAATGAAGAAGGAATTGTGAGATTTTTGAAAAGACTATGTGTTCCATCAAGTTCAGAGTTGAAGAAGGAACTTTTGGACGATGCACATAGTTCAAATTTATCTATTCACCCAGGAAACACAATGATGTATCGAGATCTATGAGATCATTATTGGTGGGATAATATAAAGAAGGAGATCACTAAATTTACATCAAAGTGCCTGGTTTATTAGCAAGTGAAGGCTGAGAGATATAAGTCTAAGGGGATGATGTAACCATTACTCATACCAACATGGAAATGAGAGAACATCACCATGGACTTTGTCACCATACTTCTGAAGACATCCAAATGCAACAATGAAATCTGGGTTGTTATAGATCGTCTTACAAAGTCTGCACCCTTCATTTCAATTTGGGAGGATTTCTCATTGGATCAACTGACACAAATATATATCAGGGAAGTGGTAAGACTATATGGTGTACCACTATCTATTGTATCCGATCGAGATCTAATATTCACCTCTATGTTTTGGAAGAGTCTTCAACACGCTCTAGATACTGAGTTGAACTTCTGAGCGACTTATCATCCTCAAACTGATGTCCAATTTGAGTGGACTATCTGAACACTTGAGGACATGTTAAGATCATGTTCTATAGACTTCATAGGAGGGTGGGACCAACATCTTCCACTGGTTGAATTCTCCTAGAATAACAGTTTCCACTCGTGCATCTGAATGGCACCTTATGAAGCCTTGTATGGGAAGAGGTGCATAACACTGACATATTGGGATAAAGTTTGTGAGCGTAAGCTTCTAGGACCAGAAATGGTCGATGAAATGGTGGAGAAGGTGAAATCCATTCAACAGCATATCAAGGCAGCATAGAGTCGACAGAGGAGTTATACAAATAACCATACAAAATACCTTGATTTTAAAGTTGTGGACATGGTATTTCTACTCATATTTCCATGGAAGGAGGTCACGAGGTTTGGAAAGAAAGGGAAGTTACGTCCTAGGTACATCGACCCCTTCGATATTCTTGATCGTGTTGGGGCTGTGGCCTATCGACCAGCACTTCCACCTACCATGGCCAAAGTGCATGATGTATTTCATGTATCCCTCTTAAGGAAGTACATACCAGACCCTTCAAATGTACTATCTTCAGAGGTAGTACAGTTAGAGGATGATCTTTCTTATGAGGAGTAGCCCATGAAGATCTTAGATCATTGAGAAACATTTCTACGAAATAAGACAATTCCCCTCATCAAGATATTGTGGCAAAACCAAAAGTTTGAAGAAGTGACATGGAAATAAAAGGAAGTGATAAAGGAAAGTTACCCACATATGTTTTAGTGTGGGAAAATGAAATTTCAAGGGAAAAATTTCTTAAGGGGGGAAGATTGTAACGACCCAAACTTTCATTAATGGAAATTCCTCTTGATCTAATTAAATGTCTTATTATGGTTATATAAAATGTGAACTTCATTGGTTTTATGTTTCTAGATTTTAAAATACGGTTATGAATTGTGATCGTTTCTAATATAGCTGTTGAACTGTGAACACATGCTTAGTATAAATAAAGGGCTTTAACAAATCCAATTTACTCAGACAAAGGAAGCGATGACCTTATCTAGTAGACTTTCCCCATACAAAGCCCATTTGTCAAAGCTCAGAAAGGAGGTGGTGTCATTGGGCTTTTCTCTTGACCAAGCCCAATCTGAGCATGAAAACATTAAGCTTAAGAAAAACCGAATATGGGAGAAGTGGAAGTTAATAGAGATTACCACCTGAGCGATGTTATCCGATCCACCCCAAGAGTATGTCACCATCGCATACCTTACCCTTCAGTCTTATGCGGGTGTTATAAGGGGTTATGTAACAAGACCCTATCACTATGACTATGTACATTATTTTTATATAAATAATGTGAATTCATTTTATTATTGTTACTTTGTAAATAGTTTTTAAAGCACAAATAGTATTTTTAGTTAATATTCAACTAAGAAATCTATTTTGATGAATTAATGGATTTTTTAATTAATTAATAATTTAATAAAATATTATTATTATTATTAAATTAATTTTTATTAAATATAATTGATTATATAATTTTATGAATGCAATTGTAATTTTTATTAAGGTTTGAAAGTTATTTTTGTCAAAAGCCATGATTTTTCAGTAAATGTTGGTTTTTATGTTAAAAGAATAAATTCACATATTTATAAAATTATTTAGACAAAATGAATATTATTTTTGGAATTAGGATGTTGAAGTTATCCAATGGTGAATTTTTCATAATTTTCTGAGCCAATCGAATTTTTGTGTAAAACTTAAATACAGTTTAAATATATAACGTGTTTTATGACCTCAAAACGACCCAATAGTGATGTAATAAAAAAAATATTTTTGAACAATATATGTTTTACCATAATGTGATTTTTGTTTTTTTCGATTTATTTTAAAAAGCTTTAGTGGACCCTTCAAGGCTTATAAAACATTTTGTCTTTTTAAATTGTTTTCCTTGAGAGTGTGACTCATCTCCACATAAACAACCCTATTATTTTAAAAAGTTAGGACATTGGCCTTATAAAATATTTTTTTCCACTCCCATTTGAAAAAAACCATGGGTAGAAACCAGGGGCTGGTTTGTGGTTTTTATTAGTTTAATGTGAGGTGTCCCAAACCTAAATAATAAAGAATTCTCTCTCCTTTACTATATAAACCCACACAATCTCCCGCTTCATCTTCACTCAAAGCCTTTGGAGTTCTACCAAAACCTTCCCTACTCTCTCTAGAATCCTTCAAAGGTTCCCCAAGCTCCCAAGAAGCCTCTCTCAAGCCTCTCAGAAGCCTTTGGGATCACACTTCCAAGTAAGGGATTTCTTCCTTTCTCATTTTTGTCCAATTTTCTTTAAGTTGTTATGCCTTTTTTTTCAGTTAAAAATGTTGGGGTATGATTTTTCACCTCCAACATACTTCCCTATTTATTTTTGGATGATGGGATACCCCTTTCTTGCTCATTAATTCCTCCCATGCACACCTGTTACCATGCTGAAATTCCGTGAGGAATTTCTCTCTCCTCTTTTATATCCAAGTAATTATTTTGTATTATGCATCTAAATTCCATTACATTTGTTGGGACATGTATCTATATGAACCCCTTACTTTCCATTACATGTACATATTATGAGACACCATTTTCTCTCTCCTAAACCGTTTTCATGAATCCTTATGTCACGCCGTTATGCTGCTGAAATTGTACTGTGTTTTTCCAAGCCAAGATCATTATATAGTAAATACTATTCTCATGTCTATATCATGGGTATTAAACTTTATACACATATAAATATTGAATGGTACATTCATGTATTTATTCCACATTACTTAATCATGTAATAACTTATGATTTTGATTGATTTCAAGATATATGATCCATGTGGTACACTTATGCATGAAATGAAATGTTTAAGAAGGGTGCGCCCTGATAGCACTCCAATGAATTGGGTAAAGTATAGTATCATGATAAATCATATGAAATGATTGTTTACTCATTCTAATTCAAGTGAAACAAGGGTTTAATTGTGCTTCATGTGTAATGAGGGTTTACTCATGCTCCATGTGCAATGAGCCTTGGCTCATGCTAATTCCATGTTAAGTGTTGTTACCACATTTCCATATTATGATTATCATGATTTATCATGAATTTATGTTCATATTTCTCTTGTGATCCATTTATATGACTATTTTATAACATGTATTTTATTCCTCATGTTATTCGAGGTTTATTCCATTACTAGGCTTTATAGCTCACCCTTTTCTTATGCAGGTCCTGAGGTTATCCTATGCAATGCTAAGTACGAAGGAATGTAGTGGTAATGTAAATGAAGTTTTCAATAAAGATGTTGTGTGTTTTATGTTCTAAGATGTTATGTAATGTTCCTAAGCCCTCGATATTCTATGTTGTATCAAGTGAATATTTTATGTAATAAATCAGGTTTAGTTGTGTAATAAAAATTAGGGTTGTTATAGAACGGACCCATAACCCCTGTATCAAATAAATAATATCTGGTCCCACAGTATGCTAGAATAGTTTGAAGAAAAGGGCATGGAACCCATTAGGACCAGGCACCTTAGAAGAATAAATTCTCTTTAGGGCCACCATAATTTCTTATCCCAAGATATCTTTCTCAAGGTTCGTGGACATGACCTCAGTCACCTTAGGCTCAACACAACTTAAAAGACCACCTTGGGAAGTGCCCCTCTCAGAACTAAACAAATTTTTAAATAAAAAATCAATCAGCTCTCGAATCACCACCTCATCAGCAGTGATGTTTCCATTCCCATCCTCTAAATTTGAAATAAGGTTCTTCTTTCTTCTAGTAGAGTCCTTTTGATGAAAGAATCTATTATTTTGATTGTCTTATTCTATGAATTCCTCCCTTGAACTATAAAACCAATAACTTTCTTTATCTCTCAGAGCCTCATCCAAATTCTTTTCCAGAGTCACAACCTTCTGCAAAGAAAAACCAAAAGAAGAATTGTCATAGCATATGGAAAGATATTTCTCGATCCAACAAATTCTCTGATCAAAGTTCCTGAAGTGATATCGACTCCATCATTGTAATTGATAATACACCTCCTTAGTTTTATACCAAACATGATTGTGAGATGAGGACCAAGAATATTTGACAACATCACAACAACTATCATTGTGGAGCCACATGAATTCGAAACGAAAGATCTGCCTTGGATGCACACCCATAGGCACAACCTATGGCTAAAGGAGAATAGGACAATGGTTCGAAGAGATCATAGGTAAGTGTGAAACCTCATACCTCGAGAATGATTGCATCCAGTCACAAGATGCCATAATCCTATCCAGCCTTTCCAAAATTTTGGAGGCTTTCTCACATCCACGAAACCAAGTAAATGGGATCCCCAAGAAACCAATATCTAAAAGACCCGTATGAAGAAAACAATCCTAGAAGAGGTGAATGAAAGAAAAACTCCGACCAGTGCTGCCAATCTTCTCATGGTTGTATAGGATATCATTGAAATACCCACCAAACAAAATGGGGTCCTGAAGTAGATTTCTAATAGAATTGACTAACTCCCAAGATCTCCATTTATTGATCACTCCCAACCAACTATAAAAACCCAAAAAGTGACACACGAGTTTCCATGGTTGGCAGATTGAGATGACAATATGATGATCGGATAATTTAGCCATCGAATCATTGAAATACTCTTTCCACATGAAACAAAGACCTCTAACATGGCCTGACCGTTTGACTACGAAACAATTTTGAAAACCAGCCTTTGAAGAAATTCCTCTCATGTCTTTGCTTTCCAGCATGATCTTAGATAAGAAGACCACGTTGGGGATAAACATAGAGATCCATTGGAAAACTATATGAACTGAACGTGGGTTTCTAATCCCATGATCATTCTAGCATAAGGTTTTCCTTAAAAAAGGTGGGGCTAGTACACGACAGCCTCCACCTCTGAAACTTAAATAAGAGAACCATCATCAGTTAGTCTCCATATTTTTAGGAGATGATTCTCAAGTAGTGAGGCCTTAAAACCCCACTTGGAGCCACAAAAAACCAGATCATGAAAAATAGAACCCAGACCCCCTTTGTTAAACCTCTTCCACTTCCAAGGGTTTTTAGCACCCAACTCTAATATTCCATGAGGATTGATGCCTTTAAAAAATAAGGGTAACGAAATATCAGTAGAAGGGGAGAGGCCCAAGTCTGGAGGGTTGGAGAAAATCCGGTTCGGCTTGTAAGGGGGATTAAATGCATCCTCAGGCCCTCAACCTATCCCTGGGAGTGGAACAACCATCACTGAATGGAAAAAATACTCTCCAATGAGACTCATAACAAAAGTAATGGGAGCATGCTAAGGAGCTGTCATCAAATACATAGTTGACAATCCATGATGAATAGTTAGAGATGCACAAGGAGGATTTCTTACCCGGTCTGGAGCAACAGTTATAGGTGGTAGGGGTTTGTTGACCTCATCTATCCCAGCCTAGATGAACATGAACCCCCCTACCCACATATGAAACTGTTTTATCAGAAGAGGGAATCTCTGTAGCCTCTTGAACATTTAATGAAGGAAGAGTGAGCCGATGAATAGGAGGAGAGCCTGAAATTTGGCGTACTGCAGATATAAGCACATTCTGCCTAGTGGAAGTTTGTCCAAACGGCTTTAAATTTAAATTCCTGACAGAAGGAAACTCAAAATCCTTAGAGTCCTTATCTAAAATCCCTTGAACAAAAGGCCAAGTGTTGAGGGACTCAGAGCCACTAGACAAGGAGAGGGTGAACTATTTAGGTCAATGGGAAAACAAGGCGGACCCAATAGGATAATCCCTGCATTAAAAACCTAAGGGCCTTGAACCACCTACCTATTGAGCATAATTCTGGACTTCTATTTTTTAACCTCTGAAGTGGAACTTCGCTCCAAGGTTTTAGCCCACATCCATGGGATATATTTCAACATCAATCGACCTTTTGAATCCGATTTCTTCATTCCACAATCTTTAACTCCATGGCCAATGGGTCTATAGAAAAATAGAATGAAGGAAGTTTTTTGAATTCAAGAGACACCTAGATCATGTCTTCTGAGAGTTTCAAAAACAAACCCTGCATAAGAGGTTGTGAGATGTCCACTATAATTATAATCCACATAGAGGAACCCCACTGGATCATATTTGAATCATCCCAATCCATGAATTACCTGATAAGATTTCCAATCCCGTGCATGAATTGCTCATTTCTACTGGTAAAGGGAATACCTTTCAGCCATATCCAAAAGGGGGAGTGGGAGAAATTCATCTAACCAATATTAAATCCATTTTAAAAGTCATTGAGCACAATCAGGTGATTATCAAAAGACCACATGCATCCATTAAAAACTCTAATCTTATCAGTCTCCCTATAGAATTCAATGACAATCATCCTAGCTTTGATTTCACTGATAGCAAACTATTCTTCCAATATCTATAATGACTACATCATGTTTTTTAGTGCATTCATATTAAAAGATCTATTAGATGAAATCTTTCCCACTAGGAGACACGACAGAAGATTTCAGAGATTGATATCCTCTGTGGTGCATACTTCCAGAGTCAATTTTTCCCAATCAATTATAGAAACTTTATTCCAATGATTAAGTATATCATCCTCCATAATTGCAGATGGAGTATTCATTATGACGAAGATGTCGAAACAACCATGAGCCATGCCTCACCCTCCAAAAAAACCAAGGATTTGATTGCCTGTGAAAAAATAGACGAAAATAAAAAATGCAAAAGATCGAAAAATTAAAACCATCAAATATCAAAGATCTCCATTGAAAATCATTGCAGATCATAGATCTCTATTGTAAATCATCATAGATCACAAATATCCATCGCAATACCACCGCGAGTCACCGATCCTGAACCAAAAGTCACAAATCGAGACCATCGCAAATAGTTGATATGGAAACATCAAAACTGAAAAATGCAGATCCTAGATAGAAACTATCACAAAGTGCATATCAAAGTCTTCATAGATCTGATGAATATCCATAGAAATCAAGGATCATGAAGGCCACCAAAGAACCCAAAAGTCACAAATCGAGACCATCGCAAATAGTTGATATGGAAACATCAAAACTAAAAAATGCAGATCCTAGATAGAAACTATCACAAAGTGCATATCAAAGTCTTCATAGATCTGATGAATATCCATAGAAATCAAGGATCATGAAGGCCACCAAAGAACCCAAAAGTCACCAACCATCACAGATCACCAGTGAATGCAAAAGAGCCTGAAGGAACTCAAGACTCACCACTGAGAACAGATCTGTCATGGGTCTAGAACACTTTCACAAGAAACAACGCCCACACCACTGGTGCAACGAAGCACTGAAGAAACCCAAAAAACCATAGGATAAAACCTCTCAACGGTGAGAGTACTCTATATCATTTTTTAACCTTTAATTAAACATCATAATTCCTTAATCAATATGAAAGAGGACATGTATTTTCATTTATATAGTGACACTACTACATATCCAAATTTTATCAGTGATTTTTTATAGACATTTTAAATATTGGTTTGTGAAATTAAATTAGTAAGTACAATTTATGACAAACATTCAGAAACATAAATATTCCATTTTCTTTGCTTTTGAACCCCTCTAAAAAGAGCTCAATCATGCTATAAAATTCTGAAAAAACCACCCCAATTTGAGAAAAATAATTCACCTATATAAGAAAAAAATTATTTTAATAATAATATAATGAAAAAAAATTAAACATAAAAATGAAACAATACATTAATAAAATGTCATTTTTAAACTAAATCCACAAATTTTGAGTCATATCAGTCACATTGTGTATCAGATTGTGGTACAGAAGATTCCTACATGTCACGGATGACTTATTTATTGTTTTCCTAAAGTATCAAAACCATATGAATGTGTTTTCTTAGTTTTGAGTATATTATGTGTTTTGAACTAAAATGAAAATTTTAAACTAAAAACATACACTTAGAGTCATATCAGGCACACAATGTATCATATTGAGGTGACTAATTTCTACATGTCACAAATGAATTATGGACTATTATTCTAAATTATCAAAACAATTTTAATTCATTTTCTTGGTTTTGAGTATGTGACATGTGTTTTGAACCAAACTATCAATTTACTTCAAGTCATACCAGTCACACTCTGTGTTATATTGAGGTAAGTATGATTCCTACACATCCCAAATGACTTAAGGATCATTTTACTAAAGTATCAAGATAATATGACTGTGTTTTATAGGTTTTTAGTGGGTGGAACATGTTTTTAACTAAAATTTCATTTTAATTAAAAAACATGAACTTTGAGTCATACTAATCACATTGTGTATCAGATTGAGGTGAGAATGATTTCTACACATCACAAATGAATTATGTATCATTTTCCTAAAGTATCAAAATAATATGAATGATTTTTTTTCTGGTCTTGAGTATGTGATGTGTTTTTTGAACTAAAATGTTAATTTTAAACTGAAAACAAAAATTTCAAGTCATATCGGTCACACTATGTATTGTATTTAGGTTCATATGATTCATACATATCACAAATGACTTATGGATCATTGTCTTAAAGTATAAAAACAATATGAATGTGTTTGGTTGGTTTTGAGTATGTGACGTGTGTTTTGAACTAAAATGTCAATTTTAAACTAAAAACAAACACTTCAAGTCATACCAGGTACACCATGTATTGAATTGAGGTGCGAATGATTATTACACATCAAAAATGGATTATGGATCATTGTTCTAAAGTATCAAAATAATATAAATGTATTTTATTAGTTTTGAGTACGTGATGTGTGTTTTGAACTAAAATGTCAATTTTAAACCAAAAACACACATTTCAAGTCAAGATGGTCACACCATGTATCACATTGAAGTGCATATGATTTCTACACATTAAAAATGACTCATGAATAATTTTCCTAAAGTGTCAAAAAATTTGAAAGTGTTTGTTCAGTTTTGAGTATGCCACGTGCGTTTTGAACTAAAATATCAATTTTAATCTAAAAACATACACTTCGAGTCATACCAGTAACACTGTGTATCTAATTAAGGTGTGACTGATTCCTACACATCAAAAATTAATTATAGATATTTTCCCAAAATATCAAAACAATCTAAATTTGTTTTCTCAATTTTGAGTATGTGATGTGTGTTTTGAATTAAAATTTCAATTTTAAACTGAAAACTCACACTCCGAGTCATACCGAGCACACTGTGTATCAAATTGAGGTGCATCTGATTCCTAAATGTTAAAAACAACTTATTTATCGTTTTAACAATGTATTAAAAACGTCTAATTTTTTTTTCTCAATTTTGAGTATGTGATGTGTGTTTTGAATTAAAGTGTTGATTTTAAACTAAAAACATACACTTTGAGTCATATCAGACATAATGTGTATCAAATTGAGGTTAAATATATTCCTACACATCACAAATGACTTATGAATAATTTTCCTAAAGTATCAAAACAATATGAATGGTTTTTCTTAATTTTGAGTATGTGTTGCGTGTTTTGAACTAAAATGTAAAGTTTAAACAAAAAACATATATTTCGAGTCATATTAGGCACACTATGTATTAGATTGAGATGAGAATGATTCCTAAATGTCACACCAATTCTTTTTGTTCTCATAATTATGTGATCTTGAATTAGATCACATCTGTGGTGATAAGAAACTCTCACCACAAATGTGATCCAATTCAAGAGCACTTACTTTTGAGAAAAACAAGCCTTAAACCATCAACAAATTTCTTGTTCATCTTCAAGAAATATCTTTATTAAAATTAACTAAATATTTATCAAATATAAATGATAAGGAAATTAACTAAAAAATAGTAGATAAAATGATGATAAAATTAACTAAATAAGTAGTAGAAAGTCACCTTTTCATAATGTATATATACATTCTGATACCATGTATTCTACCCATTCATTTATAAAAAAAATCTATTTTCTGCTTTTGAATATGAGGATTATCGACATCCATAGAAATATTGGAAAAATTTAAATAAAAAAATGATTAATAAGTATTTTAAATGAAATTTTAATTACCATTGGAAATACCACTTCAGGGATTCTAGTTTATTGATTGAATACAATATCTTTCATAAAATTTAAATGTAATAACCATAATATTTGTTAGTGGTTTGTTTCAGACACTAATTTTTTTTTAATAAAAATTAGTAATTTATTTTGATATATGTTTTGATAGTGAAATATTATTATATATACCCTAATACTAATCCACTTGTAGAATTTTATTGGCTTATTGTGATCATAGAATATCTTAATGCCATGATTTTCATGATATTTAAACATCTCTCTATCATATCAAAACTTCAATTAAAACATAATATAAAATTTCTAACTTGAAGTTTATTTATAAAATATTTTTTTCAGTGTATTAAAAATTGATAAGTGTCATCATGTGTGGTCGATTTTTTGGGTATCCATGCATTGAATCAAGAAAATAAATCTTTCGAGTATCCAAATTAATTGCAATGAGTAACCAATGATGCCTAAAAAATGAATAAGTAATGAAAGTAATGAAAATATATTTGGTATGATTAAATTTTAGAGTTTCACCCTTATATCATGGGTATTAATAAGCGTCTATCTTCTGTAAGTTTTTTTCAAACATTTCAGCCATTTTTCCCACTATTATTAAATATTGTTCTCATTTTAATGATCTGTTTTGTGTAGAAGTGGTGTGAGGACTTATGACTCCAAATTTTTTTTCATAGGGTTTTTTCTTCAAATAGTATAGATATGTATGCCAATAAAAAATATGAATAGTATTTGATTATAATTAACATTTTAGATCATCTATTAGACAAACAAATTATGAAAATTCACCTCATGTATACATTTACAATTTAGTCTCCCAACCATTCATGCATAAGGATTTCATCTACATTTTTAAGACCAAGAAAGTTTGTAATGGCCTCTCCATACATTTTTTCTTCAAAATCAATGATGGTCATATCACCATTTTTGAACGTTGTATCCACATTAACTTGTAATATTAGTGAATGTGGAAGTTGAAGTGGTGGGGTAAATGTACTTTCTAAAGGTATTTTCATTCGATTGGTTGATCCTTTTGATTGTTTTGATTTGACCTTACATTTCACCACTCTCCCTTTCTTTTTATGTAATAAAATTTATCACTTCAATCCTTTTTTCATTAATTGATAAAGGTTTTGTATAAAAAAATTGTAAAGGAATACCTCCTTATCAACATGTATTTTTAGAAGATTAAACATCCATTCTATGAAAGTTCGAATAGCATGCTCGACCATATGAACATACAGATCATCAAGGGGAACATGTAGCTCAGTGCCTGGCTTGTGAGCTTTGTGAATCCCCACTCTCATATGATCTTTTGGAAGTTGTTTGTTGTGTAGAATATCTCCTTGTATAGTGTACACATTACCCCTTATAACAAGGTGATGGGTGGGTGATGATAGATATAAATCACAATCATTTTCACTCTATAGAATATTAGTATAGGAAAGGTATTGGTGTTTTCCTAATTTACATTTTCTAAAAATATTTATGAAAAAATTGATTACCACTAGTAAGAAAAACCTTTAAGGGGAATTGGTCACCACAATTTTAGAGCAGGGGGGTCTTTATGTAGTGGCTGATTTTATGTTTTTTCTTATCTTTGACATCTCCCCATAACATTTGCTAACAAATTAGATTTCCAATTAAGTTTTTCTTCTATAGAATATTTTTGTGTCTCCATTTTTGATCGAAGTGAGTACCACAAGAGGGGGGTGAATTGAGTACCCAATAAAAATTTATGTTAAAAAAAGTTTAAACAAAATACCTCAATTAATTAAAAAACAACCCAGTTATCCAAAACAATAGATTGATATAAGTTTTAATCTTTTAAAATATTCATCAAAGATTAATTATGTCTTAGTTAAAACAATTATGAAAACTACTCTAACTTTTGAAATCAATTTACTAAATTAAAATCTTATATAAACACTAATTAAGACTAACTATCAAATTAATGGGTTTATTTATAGTTTAAAATATATTCAATTTTAAATCTTAGAAAAAAAAACACTGCGAAAATGAATACAAGAGGTTCAGTCTCAAGATGAGACTTAATCCTCTCCACTTGGAAATCATCTGCTACCAAGTAAATTATATAAAATAATGTATGATGAAAAAATTGGATTGGGTGTACAACAGTAAAACAGTTATCTAGGTCACACAAGACCTCTTCCACAATACCCATGGGAGTAAAACAATAGTCAGGTCACAACTGGACCTCTACCACAACACATGGGAAAATAGGTAAAGAGAGCATTGAGAAGATATCTAGTATCTTCCAGTTTGAGTACAAGAGATGGTGTGTGTGTTTAGAAATACAGAGTACTCACATTGCTTGTAATTTAAATAAAATAGACAAAAAAGCAAGTAAAGGTGTAAGAAGATGTTGTTTGCTCTATCTAAAAAGCTCTACAACTTGTGACTCCTTGAATGTGGTCTAAAATAAAGCTATAGCCATCTTTCTGAAATTTTCTGTTGAACATAGTGACCTAAACTATTTGTTCTGTAAGCTCTACTCTTTCATATATGTGTGAAGGCAAGAAAAAATGTGTAATCTCTCAACAAATGGAATTCTTTAGGTTCCTTAATATGTTCTCAGCCCACATCTCATGTTCATGAATATATCTTAGTTTATGCATGTATTTTCTTGTCTCTATTCAGCGCATCATCGAACAAGGGAGTCTACTTCAACTTTTAACAGTAGCAATAGTAGAGAGAATAATACGGATCCTCTTCTCCTCATACCGCATTTCTGACACAAACTTTAATGAATTTATATATAACATTTAAGAAAAAATTATTGATATAACTTTTGACATTAACTTTCATAATATATCCATTATAAATATTAAATTCAAACTAAATAGAAAACAACAATGGTAAGTATATGGTGGTGAATGAGTCTGGTGGTGACGAAGTCTGGAGATGAGTTAGATTGGTGGTGACTTAACTCGATGGTAGGTCAATCAACACTATACCAAATTTCCATTATGGTAGAAGGTCACATCAATGGTGACTTAGGTCTGATGGCAGGTCATCTCGACACTTAACCAATTTTTTCATTCCGGCGGCGACTTCACTCTGACGATAGGTGCGTTCAACACCTTTTCAAATTTACAGTCCAACATTAAGTCATGTTTTGGTGGTGAGTTATTCAATAATTTACAAAATTTATATTCTGGCGGTGACTCATAGCCAATGGTGAGTGTTTCCAACACCTTTTCAATTTTCCATATTGACGGTGAGTTGTCATCAATGGTGAGACATTGTCTCATGATGACTCATACTTAGTCAAATTTCACCAATCCATCTTATTTTATAAAATGCTAACAAAAAATTTAAAACTCATTAATATCACACTGAGCATGATTTTGTGACCATTAAAACAAGGGTTCCAACAACCTCAACAAGGGTGACAACAATCTCTCCTTTTTGATGATCACAAATCATAACATTTTATAAACCATGAAATCAAAGGTAAATAGAGTATTAAAGGTAAAAGGAAGATATATTGTATCAAAGGAAAGATGATATCAAATAAAACACTATGGTTTCAACGATAAATAGTGTATAATCAAATATAAATAAGATACATAGAGAAACAAAGAAAATTAAATAGTAAGTAATGTAACAGCTATAGTATCAAAGAAACAAATAGTACCGTTGGATATCAAAGGTAGGATATAAAAAGAAAACATCATAAGGAACATCTGTATGGTATCAAAGGAATAGAAATAAACTCTATATTATATTTACCCCCTTTTGGGATTATAAAAAAGTTTATAATAAAATAGGAAAAGAAGAAAAAAAGTACATGAATAAGAGAATTGTTAGTAATAAACTAACCAAAGTTCAGAAAAAAATAAGTTACAACCAAAAAGTTTTTACAAAAACATCCCTATAAAATTCTAAAAATCCAAGATCAATGATTCTTCTTAAGTTGGGTAAAAGGAATAAAAGGCATTTTCCCCTTCACTTTGTCTGAAGTAGAATATTTATCAACAAATCTTGAAGCAGATCGAGGTATGGATGTAGGAACACCAATGAGAGAAGGATTATCTCTAATGATAATTGTTCTGAGGTATTGGATAGATTCTTTTGGAGATATATAAAAAGGAAGGAAATAGGCTAGAAAAGAAGCATTGAGATCTTTTCTTACACCATGCATGAAGAAATCTAGATCATAAGCTAGAGGGGTCAAACGAGCTGTAACAAAAATAACATCCTGAGCCACCAAAACTATACCAAAAATATGAAAAAATGGTTTCATCATATTTATGAAGTCCATGATGATGTTTCCACATCTTTCCATCACACTTAAGAAATATTTCTTCTCTTCAATAAACAACTTCAACACTAGAGTCAGGACCTTTAACCGATTGACTTTCTCTCTAAAGGTTTGGGTCATTAGAGGTATTATCAAATTTTCAATCAGGAACTTAAAGTGAGAATTCATCTCATTATTGGTATAGATACTTGAAAGATAATACTTGATATCTTTGGTTATAATTTATCTATCATCCTTCATGTATTTCATATATTATATAATCATCATATGGGCATGATCATTATTTTTCTCAAACTTCTTCAAAGTATCTGGAGGCAAGTCAACAACATCACTTGAAGCACTATTTAAATCATCTCAAAGATCTTATCTGATAACTATCCTGATTATATCAACATCAATAGTAGGAGGTGGATCACTAGATGAAGAATTCAATTAAGTAAGATTTTATATATTCTCAAGCAAATCATCTATACTGGCGACAATGACTATCTGCATCCATTCTATCACAAATTTCAAAAATTTCACAGACTTCAACTCATTATCTAACATTTGGTTTTACAATTCGACTTATATGATATGAAGAATCATATTTGGATGAATATGTTGAATCAAAAGGATCAAAAAATTCCTTTCATCCTTATCACTTATCTTAGTAACCAAAGCTGGTTGATTCTTTAACTTTACATCAAACTTAGATAAAAGATTTTCACTGAAAGTATCTAAGTCACCCTTGGTGACCACATCCATTGGAACTATAGGATCAGCAGGGGTAGGTAAAGGTGTAACATTCACATAACTATTAGGCACACACTAAAATCTCTCTAACTATATTGAAATATCAAATTGTGAAACTAAGGATCCCTTAGGATCTCTTAGCTATTAAAAATCAGAACTCTCTTCACCAGAATCTGAGTAGTCCAAACCTAGTCTTATATACCCAGATAATATTTTTTATTATTACAGAACTAAATCAAAATAATTTCCATAATACTTAAAAATTGTAGGTTCCATATCTGTAGACACAACAAAAAATGGTACTACAATCATCTACACATCAGATGTCTGATCGAAAACAGTCTTCTCAACAGTAGCAGGCTCAACTTCCATTATTTTCTCACCCACTGACTGGTCAACAATAGTATGCTCATCAACAACTTGATCTAAAATTTTTTAATCATCAGCAATAGATATACTGTCTCTATAAACAACATCAATATCTCAATTACTTTCATGACTTAGGGATTTATCCCCCTCAACTGATGCTTCTATTTCTTCTCTTACTGATATTTCCACATCCTTAACTAAGCTTGGAATTTCCTCAGATCTAGAATGAGATTCACACGGAGAAAGAAGAATTTTTTGAGGCATGTCATCATCCTCAACTCTGATCCGATCATCAGATCCATCAGAATCTCCATCATTATCACTTCCATCACCATTTTAATTTCCATTATCATCATCATTATCCTCATCTCCTCCTCCTCCTCCTTCTTCATCTTCTTCTTCATCATAATCACCATTATAATCATCATTATCATCATAATATTTGGAATAAATCTTGAACTAATATTCACTAGATATTTCTATTTATTCCTCCTCACTACCTTCTTTTAGGATTTTCTCTCTAATAGAGAGTCTCCTAGGAGGACTAGAAGCACCATATGTAATAACAGGAGAGCTATGAGGTAGATCAAGGAATTTGATCTTGAAGAGGGATTACACATTTCCATTATTTGAAGCATAAGTTATCTACACAAGTTTATTTTCTCTCCACTTTTCATCAAACAAAATAGGTAAACATCTTGATATCTCAAAGTAGCAAAGTATCCTTTTCTTGGGCACAACATGTGTTGTATAAACTTGAAAATTAATTTTTATTCACCATAAAGTTCAGAGGCTATAGGTCTTCTAAAAATTCCATCTCTTATTAACTCATCCAAAAAATATTCATAGAAAAAATTTACACTATCATCCAGAATAGATCCTTGATATTCATTTTCCTCTCCTTCATGAGGAACTTTTAAGTATCTAGCCCACTACTTAGAAGAGAAAAATACCTTTTTCCATCAATCTGACTTCTTACCCAATCTCCATTATCTTCAAAATTATACTCAACATGCTAATAAAACTCATATAACAACATATAATAGAAATGTCTCTTGTTACTAGGGAATCATTCCACCCATCCTTGGTCCTGTATAATTTGAAGCACTAAAGACTTACTCTAAAGCAACCACTCTTCTTGTACTTCCTTTTTGGGCACAACTACATGCTTTTATAGCTTGGTATTTATTGGTTCAAAAAAAAAAAACTAAGTTACTTGGTTCACCTTTTTTTCTCTTAGAATGACACAACTCGTTTTATGAAGACTCAGAAGCTAAATTATCTCTAACCATGATGAATGAATTTAAATGATTGGGTGAAGAAAAAAAAGGTCAATGGTCGAGAGAAAGGGGCCGCAACAGGTTTCAAGAGAAGGGTATGAGAGACGTGTGCATTGAAATTATACGGGTTCTAATTTTATATCATTTAGGTATTCTATAATTTGAAAAATTAAAATTGGAATAAAATAAAATTAAAAATTAAAAATTAAATAATTTGTAAATTAAAAATAAATGAAGACTTAAATATATATAATGAAAAATAGAAAGAGGCATGAGGTTTCCAATGGTGAGAAAAACCAATGGTGTGAAGTTCCAATGGTGTGAAATTTCACAGTGGTGAGAAATTTCACAATGGTGAGACATTTCAAAATGGTGAGACATTTCACAATGGTGATACATTTCACAATGGTGAGATATTTCACAAGAGTGAGAAAATATCAACAGTGAGTCCCATAAAATTAAGCTAAACCAAAATTAATCATACCTAATTCATGTTTGATGTAATCCATTCTCTCATAATTCAAAGTCTTAGTAAAAATATCAGCAAGATGATGTTCTATACCAATGTATTCAAGAGTCATACCACCCTTTTGAAAGTGATCTCTCAAAAAGTGATTTCTTACATCAATATGATTGGTTCTAGAATATGACATAGGATTCTTAGAAATATTTATAGCACTTGTGTTGTAACAATTTATAGGGACATGTTGGAATTGATATCCATAGTCTAGTAATGTCTGCTTCATCCCCAAATTTCTTGCACAAAATTGACCAATAGTTATGTATTAAACTTCAACAGTAGATAATGCAATAAAATTTTGTTTCTTACTACACCACGAAACTAGTGACTTACCTAAAAGGCGGAATATTATAGAGGTGATTTTTATATCTAACTTACAACCACCAAAATCACCATTTGAATAACTAACTAAGTCAAATTATTATCCTCTTGGATAAAACGGTAATAAATTAGTAGTAAAATTAAGGTATTTGAAAATTATTTTTATAGAAACCAAGTGTGACTCTTTTGGGTTTTCTTGAAAACAAGTACACATACACAAAATAAACATAATATCAAGTCATATAGAAGTTAATTAAATAAGATTTAAAATCATACCTCTATAACTGGTTTGATCCACTAGTTTCCCAACTTCATCAAGATCCAACCGGTAGGTGGTATTCATAAGAGTATCACTACTCTTAGTGCTATCTAGACCAATATTTTTTAAAAGATACATAGTATATTTACTTTGATTTAAAATAATTACTTATTTATTTTAAAAATTTTAAAAACCAAGAAATAATTTTAGTTCACCCATTAAACTAATTTCAAATTCATTTTGCATCATTTTTCAAAAATAAGTACATAAATAATTTTTTAAGATCCAAAAAAATATCATCGACATAAATTTGTACAACTAAAACATATTTTGAAATTCATTTTATAAAAAATGTAGGATCAACTATACCTTTTGAAAAATCTTTTGAAATAAGAAAAGTGATGATGTTATCATACCAAGCTCTAGGATCTTGTTTTAAACCATACAAAGCTTTTGATAACTTAAAAACACGATTTGGAAAATGGGGATTTTAAAATCCATGGGGTTGTTAAACAAATACATCCTTAACTATATAACCATTTAAGAATGCACTCTTTACATCTATAGTATATAGTTTAAAATCTAGATGAGCTTCATAGGCAAGATATATTCTAATAGATTCAAGTTTGGGTACTGGTGCAAAGGTCTCTTCATAGTCTATTCCTTCTTCTTGACTATACCCTTGTGCAATAATTCTAGCCTTATTTCTTACTATTGTGACTGATTCATCAATGTTATTTCTAAATACCTATTTAGTTCCTATATTCAAGGTGTCTTTGGGTCTATGAACAAGTTCCCACACTTTATTCCTTTCATATTTATTGAGTTATTCCTGCATATTCATTACCCAGAATTCATCATTAATTGCATCATTGATGTCCATTGGTTCAAGTCATGATAAAAATGCTTGATGTTCAACCTGATTTCCTAGATAATCTCTAGTATGTGTAACTCTATCTAGTTCTCCAAATATAGAATCTAAAATATGGTACTTAAGGAACCTAACATCTCTAGAAAAAGAGTGGTTGGTCACTTTAGGGTTCTCTACAGGTTTAGGTTTGAGTTCTAAAAGTTCATCAGAACTGAATGATTTTTCCTTATGCTTTCTAGTAGAATCATAATGTTTTGAATTTAAGTTCATAGAAGATAAATCATCCTAAAGGTTTTATAAAGAGGTCGTAGGCTCATGTGGATCTATCTCATCAAACTTGATATGAATAGATTCTTCTATAGTCTTGGTTCTTTTGTTAAAAACTCTATAAGGTTTACTATAATAAGAATAAATAAGGAAAATTACTTCATCCATTTTGAAGGGAAACTTATCAAGATAATCCTTAATGTTAAGAATAAAGACTTTGCAACCAAAAACTATAAAGTAATTAACATTAGTCTTCCCACTATTCAAAAGTTTATAAGGGTTTTTTTCAAGATAGGTCTAATTAAAACTCTATTTATTATATAGTAGGTTGTGTTCATAGCCTCTAACTAGAAGTAGATAGGTAATTAATATTCATTAAGAATAGTCTAAGATATCTCTTGAAGTATTCTTTTTTGTTCTTTATACAACTCCATTATACCAAGGAGTCCTAGGAGTAGAGAAGTTATGACTATATCTATTTTGTGAGAAAAAATATTAAAAGTCTTGATTTTCGAACTCACGACCATGGTAACTTATTAAGGTCTTAATTATAAGTCCACTTAATTTTTCTATAGATTTATCATACTTGGAAAGATAATAACAAGGTTTACCCTTTTTAGATAACAATAATACCCAAGTATACCTAGAAAAGTAATCTATAAGTATATAAACATAGTGCTTCTAATTTAAACTAGAAACTCTGGATGGTTCAAATAAATCCATATGAACCAACTCAAGAGGTTGATAAGTTAAAACCTATTTCTTTGATTTAAAATAAATCTTGTGATGCTTCCATTTTTGAAAGGGGTTATAGAATTTATTGTTTGGGAACTCAAATTTTGGTAGATCCTTGAACAAACCTTTCCTAGTAATATTTCTAAGTGAGTGAATATTATAGTGGCCTAGTCTCATATTCCAAATCTAAGATTCTGTATGAAAGACACTCAAGCATGAAATATTTTGAGAAATCAATTAATCAAGATTAACAATATAAACATTCTAATCCCTAAAAGAAGTAAATATTAAATCATATTTAGAATTAAAAACATGACATGAATTGTTCTCAAAATTCACATGAAAACTACCATCACATAAATATGAGATGTTAATCAAGTTATACTTCAAACCATAAAAAAAGTACTTTGGTAATTAAAACAGAATTTGTGTTACTGATTTAACCAAGGCCAATAATCTTCCCTTTATCATTCCACCAATGGTGACATGACCACCATCAACCTTTATGAGGTTGTTGAAGCTAGATTATTCTCCTGTCATATACCTAAAATATCCACTATCCAAGTACCATAGACTTATACAAGATATCTTGAAGTAGCTTTCCTATAAAAAAAATTATACCAATAATGACTTTGGTAACCAAATTTTCTTGGGTCCAGATATGTTAAAAATTAAATCTTTAGGAACCCACATTTTCTTAATTGGTTTACTATAAGAAGATTGAAATATTTTTTAAATAAAAACTTTTTTAGGTCCTTTAGAATATTAACTGGTAGCAGAGCTTTCAAATTTAAATTTAGGTACAAATGTGCTCTTAACTATTATTCTATGTCCACTTTGGTATCCTAGACCTGTAATATACTTTAGAGTAATATATTTACCTAAAATATATGTAAGTGTTTCTCTTCTATTGGTAAACTTTTATAAAACATTTTTTAGTTTTTCATTGGGAAATTTAAGTTTAGTATTCTCCATTAACAACTAATCATTTTTTTCTTTCTCTATAGTAAGATCAGTTTCAATACTAGCAGACAGAACATGTTGTTTCTTCAGATGTTTATATTTATATTTAAGTTCATTAAAAATTTACTCAATAATTATATAGTATTCAAACATTTCTTCTTAATACATATCATCTTAATTTTTTTCACTTTCAAAGTTAACAGAATTAAGCATAGATAAAGCAGTAGATACATTAGGTACCTCAGAGACTTTTGTCATGAATGACATGTTGGATCAGTCAGACTTCTCTTTAGGAGTAGAGTCTGAGTCACTGGAGTTTTCCTTAGAGGAAATACAAGTTGATTTCATGGATTTTTTTAATTTTATATCCTTTTCCTCATATTTTCTTATATATTTCAATTATGGACAGTCCACCTTAACATGTCCTTTGAACTTGCATTAATAGCATGTTATCTAATTTGTATTATAATCCTTTTTCCAATATTTCTTCCATTTTTTTTATTGCCATACTTTCCTTTGTAACCAGGATTTTTGAAAAATTTATTCTTCCTATAGAACTTGTTCAATATTTTGGCCATATGGGCCATCTCCTCATCACTATCCAGTGGTGATTTATCATCATTAGAAATATCAACCTGCATATTTTCCTTTTACTTTTCTTTTTTGTTTGGATGTAGTAGAATTGAAAGATAATTACTTTATTTTGGGTTCATATAACTAATAGTGTTCTAATATCACATGATTCCATTATAGAAACAGTTGTTCTGCTCCATCTCTCTAGAAGACATCTTAGTAGTCTCATAATCTGATCCTTATCAGACACTAGATTTCTTAAGGAAATCATAGTGTTCACTATTTTATTGAACCTGAGATATATGTCAAAAACTAACTCATTAGGTTTTATCTTAAAAGAGTTATATTTGATAATATATTTGTTAAATATTATTTCCTTCACATTTGTAGTTCCTTCATGTGAAATAGATAAAGTATCCCATATTTCAAAAGAGGTTTTACAAGAAGAAATTATATTGAATTCTTCATCTCCTAAAGAATAGTAAAGGGAATTAATTCCTTTAAAATTATTATCATAGGAAAGTTTAGTAGCATTATCCTAAGTATTTCTAGTAGTCTTAGGTAACTCATACTTATCCTCTATAGAAAACCAAATTTCAAAACTCATACTCTCTATATGCATTTTCATCTTAATTTTCTATTGAGAATAATTATTTCCATTAAAAAAGGGAGGTCTATTGGTAGCTGAACCATATTTTCTATTATCCATTTAAATAATTGAATTTAGAACTAACATAAATTTAATCCCTTTAAAGAAACTAAAAATCACAGTTTAAAATATTTTGAAATCCTTTGATACCAAATGTTGGTCAGAGTGAGTATCTCAAGGGGGGGTGATTGAGTACCCAATAAAAAATTCTATTAAAATAAGGTTTAAATAAAATACCCTTTATTTTTTAATAGGGAATCCCTGAGAGTGGACTTTTCAAACCATCCACTCCAAGGAACCCCCCTCCCCATGAAGAGGTCATAATAACCCAGCCAGGAAGGATCTGTTACCAGCTGGGATGATAGAGCATCCCATGGGGTAACACCTCGATCAATTATGGTTTGACAGATTAATCCATTATCCAGGTGAAGTGTACCCATTCCTCCCACTCGGTGAGACACCGATTGGCCTGACAAGATGAGTGGTACATGGGAGGTGGAAATTCCTCAAAGAGCAGGCTCCCAGGAATCAAACCCTAGACCTCACCGAACACCATTGCTTATGGCCCACAACCCTGCACCACTATGCCACTGCCAAAGTAGCTTAAATAAAATACCCTAATTAATTAAAAAATGGTATAGTTATCTAAAACAACATATAAATATATGTTTTAATCTTTTAAAATATTTCTCAAATATTGGCTAGGCATTAGTTAAAACTATTATGAAAACTACTTTAACTTTTTAAATCAATTTACTATATAAAAATATTTTATAAACACTAATTAATACTTACTATCAAAGTAATTGCTTTGTTTATAGTTTAAAATATATTCGGTTTTAAATCTTAGAAATAAAACAAACAAAACACAAAGTAGAAATGAATACAAGAGGTTCAGTCTCAAGACAGGACTTAATCCTCTACACTTTTCAATAAACTGCTACCAAGAATATTATATAAAATAATCTATGATCCATAACCTAGATCAGGTGTACAATAGTAAAACAACTTTCCATGCCACACATGACCTCTTCCACAATACCTGTGGGAGTAAAATAACACACATTTCACAATCAGACCTCTAGTAAAAAACATTGGAAAATAGGTAAATATAGTGTTGAGAAGATATCAAGTATATTAAAGTTTGAGTGCAAGAGATAGTGTGTGTGTTTAGAAATACAAAGTATACATACTGCTCATAATGTAAATCAATTCAACAAATAGAGCAAGTAAAGGTGTATGAAGATGTTTTTTGCTCTGTTTGATAAGCTCTATAGCTCATGACTCCTTGAATGTGGTCTGAAATGAAGCTCAACTCATTTTTCTAAAATTTTCTATAGAAAAGAGTGTCAAAAAATATTTATTCTTTAAGCTCTAATCTTTCATAGATGAATGAAGGGAAAAATAATGTTTAAGCTCTTAGAAAATAGAGTTATTCGGGTTCTTCAATATGTTCTCATCCCACTTCACATGTGCATGGATATCTCTTAGTGTATGCATGTATTTTATTGTCTCTATTTATCATATATCCGCACAAGGGAGTCTACTTCAACTTTTAATAGCAGCAATAGTAGTAGAAAGAATCATCTGAATCCTCTACTTTTCATACTGCATATCTAACACAAACTTTAATGCATCACTGTATAAAATTTAATGAAAAATTATTAAAATAATATTCAGCTTTAAATTTCATAATATACCCATTAGAAATATTAAATTAAAAATAAATAGAAAATTGTAGCGGTGAGTCTTTAAAATGGTGAGATAGTCTCTGGTGGTGTCTTGATTTGGCGGTGACTTGGTCTAGCAGTGACTGATTTTTGCGGTGACTGAGTCTGGTGGTGAGTCAGAATGGCGGTGGTGGTAGGTCAATCAACACTTTACCAAATTTCCATTCTAGAAGATGGTCACTTCATTGGTGACTCAAGTGTGATGGTAAATCATCTCAACACTTAGCCAATTTTTTCATTCTGGTAATGGCTTCACTCTGACAGTAGGTGTGTTCAACATTTTTTCAAATTTTTTGTCCAACAATGAGTCATCTTCTAGCAGTGTTTCATTCCATACTTTACCAAATTTAAATTCTGGTGATAACTCATAGCTGATGGTTAGTGTTTCCAACACTTTGTCATTTTTCCTCACTAAAGGTGAGTTATCCTCAATGGTGAGACGTTGTCTAGCGGTGATTCATACTTAGTCAAATTTCTCCAATCTCTCTTATATTATAAAATGCTAACAGAAAATATAAAATTCATTAATATCATACTAAGCATGATTTTGTGATCATTAAAACAAGGGTTCCAACAACCTCAATAAGGGAACTAACATTTATCTTATCTATTTTCTGATCTTTATCCACCTGTGCATTCTTTTCCTCTAAATATGTTCAGGGTGACACCCCAAAACTCACACCTCTGACATGACTATATTATTTTGGTTGCTTCAAGTCCATTGATTTTAGTCTTTCATTGGGTAAAAATGATGATAATTTCTTTGTTTAGACCGGATAAATAATATAGGAAAATATGTAATCATTGTTATGTAATACTAATTTAAAGCAAATTTTTTTATTATGTCATACTTATACATGTTTCCCATAACTTTTATGTGTTTTCATCTATTATTATCCCTTATTTATTTACATGAGCCTTCTTTTATATCACATGACATGGGATGAAAGTGGATTTGTATTTTGATTCACGAATCTACATATAAATAATGGAACATAATTATTGTAACGACTCAGAATTCTATCAATGAAATTTCCCTTCTTATAATTATATCATATCGTATAAATCACATAGAATCACATAAATAACAAAACAACTTTAAAATTGAATAATAGATGAAATAAGAGGCTTTTTGAGAATTTAAGGAACCTCTACCAATGGAATATTGACTAGATATTTAGAATGGTAATTTGACCCTTACGAATAGTGAACTTACCAATAAAATAGTAAAATCACTTATGAATGCATAAATAAAATTTAGGCATTTTATAAATGAAAATATGATATAATAATATCATAGTATATGCAAATAAATATTTTAAAAATGATAAATTAAGTATTAGTATTTATGTGAAACATAAATGTTTATTTACAATTTCATAATTAATATAACGATTTAAAAGAAAATTTATTTTCATAAAATAAATTCATAAATTAATATTTTTTTGTCTTGTGATTATAAGATAATTTTATGATATCTTAATTATTTTTTCAAAGTGTTATAAACTCCGTTACAATTTTAAAATTGGTATTTTTTGAATCAATGATGATTAAAAAAAAAAATTAAATTTCTCATATTTAGATTTTTTTTTTCATAAAATGGAGTCCATTTTTTAAATCTAAATGTTAAAAAATGGTTAGGATGAATTTTTGGGATTTTTCTAAAATAGTTGATTTTTTGGTGAATAGTGAAATGTGGTAATTTACGGTATAAGTTAAATACATGAATTATTGAGTCATGGTTGATGTATGGATGATGTAAGAACCATTTTTTATAACCCAAATGAACTATTTACTTTACTTAGTCAAAAAAATCCACACTATTGATAGTATTGAGCCAAAATAATAAACAAATGAATAAAATAATAAAAAACCCCTCTCCACCACTATAAATACCACCCTCACCACCTCTTCTCCTCACACTTCTAAATCCTTGAATATTGTCCAAATTATGCCCAATCCTATTCCCAAGTATCTCCCACACATCTTTGAGCCTTTGGTATCAATAAAAGACCAATATCAATTTACTCAAGGAGGTTCTCAAGGAGAAGAATTCAAGAGGTAAAAATATCTTTCTTTTTCTTTTAATTTATTTTCAATTTCTTTTATTTTCTTATTATCTCTTCACATACCCTTATCCAAGTGACGTGATAACTCTAGTATGTTTTATATACTATAATTTTATTATGTTAATGGAACAACCCATCAACATTTCTCTACCCCTCTTTTTTTAGTTTTAAAATGAAAACATTATCCGTGATGTGTTTTTTTATCGCATTCAAGGACAACGAGTTTTCAATTTCCTTTACCACCTTCAATGATGGTAATAAAACAATTTTTATGGTTAAAACAGATTATAATATATTATTAAATCTTATTTAATGTTTGGGAACCTATGTATATACATAATATTAATTAATAAAATAGAAGTAGTTCGTGATGATAAAAAACACCCAAATAATCTAAACAGTTATCATTAATGTTTTATCTAATGAATCATACTAACATCTGAAAATGATATTTAATACCATGTAATATTATTTAAGTTCATTAATAACTTAAAATTTCAATTCTGAACAACTATTCTCATTTTACATGATTTTCCATACATATATACAAGTAAACCGATCATGAAAACGAAGGAAACAAACGCACCTGAATGATAAAATTGTATCTTTTAACCCATAAAAGGCTATAAATTAACTTAATAAAATTATAAAAAAATAAAATACATATATAAAATGTTCTAAATTAATTAAATAATGTATTTAATTTGATTATCCAGGATATTAAGATCAAGTGCAGAACACTTCCATACATAAGGTAAGGGATTCTTTCTGAACCTCCATTTTTTTTCAGGTTACGCTTTATCTCTCTTTACCCCAATGTAAATATTATTTATTTTTATATAATTCTTATAAATTATATTTATATTTTCAAAACTCATGTATCCAAAATATTACTTCTTTATTTTATGGGGAAATACATGTTTTAAAAAGGTTCCCTTCTCAATTTTTCCCAATAAGCAAGCCTGATTAAAGGGAACATCCTGATTTCTTACCCATTTTCAGGTGAAAACCATAATATATTTTAGGCCACCATTATTTTTATATAATCAATCATTTTATAATGAAAAAATATCTTGTTTTATTTATGATTTTACACAAACAATAATTCCTTTTTTTAAAGAATCATTAAAATTTCCCTTAAACCGTACTAAAGTGGATCACTTATAGAGTTTCTTAAACATTATTTTTACATGTTTTCACTTCAGATTGACATTATTTATCATGATATATTCCTATTTTACCTTATTAAAGTACATTTATGTTTTAAATCCATTCTTTTATAGACATTATTATGATACACCCATTTGTTATGATCCATGACATGATTACGATACACATTTCTTTCCATGGGTAACCCTTATGTTTATACCTTATGTTTGATTATTCATGTGGAACACATATTCATGAACATGTTATGATGGGTGTTCATAGATATCACTCCAATTCATTGGGTAATGTTTAGTCTCATGAGATGTCATGTTGGAACAGGGAGTGAACCTGAATCCTTTATGGGACTATGTCCCCATGTACAATGGTCTTGGAAGTTATCCTTGACTCATGATTATGTCATATTGTATATTGTTTCCACATTCCTATGATCCCAAGATTACATAATCCCATGTTATACATGTTATACTTATTTATGTTTATTCATGTTTCATGCGTTGTTATGTCATCATGTTATGCCTTCTAACCCATGTGTTATGCTTTATTCCTATGTTTATTACCTTACTAAGGTTTTTAACTTATCCCTTTGTTTATGTATTCCCTAGGTTATCCCATGAAGATGTAATATCTCAAAGGAATTTAGGATTTATTTATGTATATTAAATAGAGTTTTTTTATTTTTGATTTATGTTTTCTAATCATGTATCTAATCATCCAAAGACAATAGACTTTATGATCCTTGGTTTGTATTTATGGATATTTATGATTAAAATCATGTAATAAAATGTAAAAAATGATAGGTTTGTTATAGTTGGTGTTGGGGAATGATCTAGTTATTTTTGGATATTAGGAATAGATTAATTTATTAAGAACCCTAGCGATAATTCTATCACTATGGATTACCTAGATTGAAACTTAGGGAATCATGAGATAGGATATACTTTCCATTTTCAATTTCATCCTTCTAATTTAAAATTTTCCTTTTATTATGCTTATTTTCTAAGTATTCAATTTACCTAATTGTACATTTTTTTCTTAGTTAATGGATGGAAATTGAAGAACCCGTGCCAACAATCAATGTGATAATCAATGTGACAATTTAACTGATGATATGAAAAATATGATGGGAATGGGTGCTCAAAACTTCATGACAGTACTTGTTCAGTGGGCTAAAGTTATGAATAATAACATGAATCACGTGGGACTCCCTCCTTCTCCTAATATATGGAAAGTTGAGATCAAATTATTCATGAAAAAAGGCTTCCCATCTTTATTGGATTTTATACAATACATATTTTTATTTTAAAAGGACACTTTTGAAGGAAAAGTGTGAACCCAAAACACTCCAACCGGGTACTATCCCACCCACAGTATAATCAAAAGTCAAAAAATGCACAAGATCACAAATTTTCAAAATTAAACATTCAAAAGGATTTAATCACTGCCATCCTTAGACCATAAAATTCCTGTGTCATATATTCACCATCAGTCGTGTCACTACCATTTATCGTCATCATCATCACTGGAGCCGAACACATCCTCGCTGAAGCCGAACTCGCCATCATGGATCGAAGTGTCATCACCATCAACCACATCACCCTCACAGTCATCCTTCTAAAAAAATGCCATCTCCAACCATCAAAATAAAAAACATGTAATTCATCACCAAAACTGCCATCCTCCATCACACCAGACATCCAAGCGAAGAAATCATCTCCTGGAAAGCTATTGGCCACCCGACCATCACTTCCCAAATCCCCAAAGAACCATATCACCTGGCTGACCTGGGGAGGAGAAATAAGACTCAAGGCCAGGGTAGATTTGGCCAACTTAAGCCCGCACAGATAGTTGATCCCTTATCCTTGAATAAGAAAAAACCATAAAAAATGCAAAACATTCCTCAAAAATTCAACGTCGTCCACACCACTAAAAACCACCCAGACACACGAACGACACAAATCACTGATGAGACCAACATCACTAGTAACTCAACAGAAATAGAATCTCAACCCATATCCACCATGGAAAAAGAAATAATAAATGGGATTGAAACCCTATAATGAACATAGAAGGAGATCCCTAACCAGTAAAAAACCTGAACAAAAAAAAGCAAAAGTGGGACAAAACCCGAAACAGAGCTTGGGATTGAAACCCTAGGAAGAAGAACCAGCTTCAGTAATTCCTGGAAATATTTCATTCACCAAATAGCTTGCACAAAACCCATTGAGAAGATATTATCTATCCTAAATTTCTTAGAAGAAGATAAATTTGTGCTGTTAGTCTATCATTTTGATAGGGAAGCTGATCTGTGGTGGAAACTGTTCAAGAATACAATGTCCATGGAGGAAATTGATTCCTTGAAATGGAAATATTTTAGGAAAATAAATTTAAATAAATATTTTCCACAAACCATCCATCTTAATATGTAAATGGAGTTCCTTGGACTAAATCAATAGGAAGATGATCCTATCAAGGAATATAAGAAAATCTTTACAAGGCTTGGAAGATGCGCCTTCATCTTTTTCATGAACGCTGAAAGCAAGGTGGATCACTTCTTTAGCAGACTAAATCCAAGTATATGTAAAGTATTGGTGATTTGAGAATTAGAAATCTATGTGGATATTTTACATTGTTCCAGTAAGGTTGAAATAGATATTGGTGACTCTCAGTGGTCTCATGGGACCAGTGATAAAAAGAAAAAAATGGAGTTTAATATGGAAGGATCAATAGATAAATCCCATGATGGAAAGAAAACCCAACATCCCGCGTTTCAAAATTATGGGTAAAAGCATCTTGGGAACTTTCTAAAGGGAACCAGAGGATGCTTCAAATGAGGAATAATGTGTCATCTGGCTAATAAATACCTAAGGAAAATAAAGAATCCCACTGTTGGACTTCTCACGTATTAATCATGTTTTAATGATCACAAATCATATACATTCTATAAAGCCTGTTAATCCTATTTAATCTACCTAGAATCATATGTATATATGATTAGTTTCTTTATTAGTTAAATAATTATTGTAAACTATTTTGTTTCTAATGAAATTCTCTTATTAATGATTAAGTTTAATTCATTCTATAAATATCACTGTTTAAGTCTGTGTACAGAGATTTGACTAATTCTGAGAAAACATGAGTCTGCCACCGGTTGTGTTTTTCTGGAAAACCATCTAGACACTGTGACCATCCAGACATCGTAACCATCTAGAAACCATGACCATCCAGACACCGTAACCATCCAGAAACCGTGACCATCCAGACACCATAACCATCCAGACACCGTAACCATCGAGACACCATAACCATCCAAACACCGTAACCATCCAGACACCATGACCATCTAGACACCATGACCATCCAGAAAACGTGGCTAGACACCGTGATCCTATCACCGCATTAGTGATACCGGTTCTTGATCTCTATATAACTATGCCATCATAGCTATATTACTGCTCAAAGACAAATAAGGAGACACCGTTTCAAGGAGACACCGTTTCATGAGGATACCGTTTACAGAAAAACTATGACACCATTTCTTAATCTGTTTTGTCATTTTTCAATTTAATTTTTAACGGTCATATTTGAAGCTTTTAAATACACTGACATAATTAATGTTTCTTTGTAGACTTGTCACCTGACAGTATGAGGTATGAGGTGTAGAATACATACATCCAGTCAACTCCAACACATGCATTCCAAGAATAAAAAATAAAAAATTGTCCAGAATAAATAGAAGCGATCATGGTGAATGTAGTGACGACATTGTAACAGAAAAACAAGTGTGTGCGTGATAATGAAGAAGCACGAGATTTCATGAAAATCGACACTAATGAAGAACACATGAAGCATACTCAAATCCCAGAGTCTAGAAAATTTCTACATTATCAACTCCATGAAGAACATGATCCAGATCTTGCTAACTTATGATACTCTATTTTCTATGAGGGTAATCAATTTCTGTATCTGCTTTATCCCATAAGTCCAGAGCTGTATAGACTAACACTTAGAGAACTTCTAACCTTATCTCATCATCTCTGATCTGTTGTGTATTATTTTTTATCTTTCGATTAGTGTGTGTGTCTGTATTAAACACACACTATCTCTTGCATGAAACTAAAGGATACATGATATCCTTTCTCTTACATCTTTTTACACTTGTGTATTACCATGGATAAGTGTGGAAGAGGTTGTGTGTGACCTATTAGTTCATACCGCGAAGAACTGTGGAAGAGGTCATGTGACCTGGAAATTCTTGTGTACTATTGTAAAGCCCGATACAGGCTGTGTATCTAGTTTATTTATATAAACTGTTTGGTGTCAGGTGATCACCAAGTGGAGTGTATTAGGTCTAGGCTTGAGACTGAACCACTTGTTTTATATCCATTGTGTTGTTTATTTTAGTTGTCTCTGTTTTACTATTTAATTCAGAAATCACTAAATTTACTTTGATAATTAATCTTGGAAATAAGTTATAATTGTTTTTCCTTATTAGAATAGATTCAAAAGTAATGTTAATAACTGATATTAAGATTATTGATAATTAATCAATTTTTTAAGAAGTTATTTAAATAGTAAAAATTTCATAATCGTATAACCTTTATTAACTGGGATATACTTAAATTTACTGGGGAACCTTTTTAAGAATAAATTTTAAACAAAATTTTTGAATAGATACTCAATTCATCCCCCTCTTGAGTACTCTACTCTGAAAAACATTTGGTATTAGTGGTTGTTTATTCAGACTCTATTTTTGACCCTATTCAACTGTGATTGTAGTTGTACTTTAAAGATATTTAAATTTCTATTAGTTATAAATTTATAGATCTTTTAAAGTATTTCTGTCTTATGGATAATAGATTGGAAGGTGCTGCAACAAACATACCACCATTATTTAATAGAACCAATTATTCTCAATAGAAAATTGAAATGAAAATGCATTTAGAAAGTATGATATTTGAAATCTGGTCTTCAATTCTAGATGAATATAAGATTCCTGCTACTCATAGAATCACTTGGGATAAACCTACCAAAACTGCCTATAATAACAATTGAAAAGCTATTAATTATTTATACTTCTCTTTAGGAGATGAGGAATTTAATAGAATCTATGTATGCAAAATTGCCCATGAAATTTGGGATACCTTTTTTGTCTCACATAAAATATCTTCTAGTGTAAAAGAAATGAGACTTAGTACTTATACTATTGAATATGATAACTTTAAAATGAAACATGATGAGCCTATTTCTGAAATGTTTCTCAGGTTCAATGAAATTATCGACACAATGATTTCTCTTGGGAGAGAAGTCACTGCCAAAGAACAGATCATAATGATTCTCAGATGTCTACCTGACAGATGGAGAAGAACCTACGTCTCTATTAGAGATCCATGCGACATTAGCAAGCTACCTATAAAATAACTCATTGGAAAACTGATGATGTATGAAGAGGAGTTGAAAGTCAACAAGGAAGAGGAGATAAACCCAAAAGAAAATATGTTACGTTCATGACCACCACCTCTAAACACAAAGAGAAAGGGAAATTAGAAGTTTTTATAGAAGTTCTAGTAGTGAAAAATCATCACCTGATAGTGATGAGGATATTTCTCAATTAGCTAGAAGGTTTAAGACATTTTACAAAAATAATAACTTTTTCAGAAAACCTAACATCAAGGGAAGATATGATAAAAAAAGAAGTTGGAAGAAAGATTGGAAAAGAAGTGATAAGTCTGATGAGATTGTCTGCTATAAATGTAAGTGAAAAGGATATATCAAGGCTAACTGTCCCAAGCTCAAGTACAAAAAGAAATATGAGGACAAATATAGAAAGTATAAAAACACAATGAAATCACCATGGAGTGCTTATAAGGATAGTTCAAGTGACTCAGAATCTTCACATGATGAATAGGCTAACAAAGCCAATATGTGTTTTATAACAAACACGTCTGAGGTTACACTAGAATCTCCTATACACAATTCCTATTATTCTGAAGATGAGAGTGACTCTAAAAATATGTCTAATGAATAAATGTCTGAATACTATAATATTCTTGAAGAGACATGAAATGAACTAAAAGTTAAATACAAATCTTTAAAGAAACAACATGCTCTCACCTCAACTGTTAAAACTGAACTCACTATATAAAAAGATAAAAATGCTGAATTATGCAAAGAGAAAAATGAACTAAAAATATCTAATGAGCAATTGAAAAAGGATCTTAAAAGGTTTACTAATGGTAAAGATACCTTGGTACAAATGCTAGGTAAACAGATTTATCCTAAATATACTAATGGAATTGGCTATCAACCTGGTAAAAGAAATATTAGAAGAACTAATTTTGTTTCTAAATCTAGGACATACATCTTTACTCCCAGTTTGGGAAAACATTCAGCTATTTCAAGTTATGACACACTCTCTACTATTTCAAGATTTTTTTGGACCAAATAGTGTTTATTTTTCAAATACTTTACATAATGCTTATAGGAAACCTATGAGGAAGATATGGGATCCTAAGGCAGTAGCCACTAATATTACTAGACCATACAAGTGTGGGTACCAAAATCTATTTTTATTTGACTATTTTATAGGAAAGCTACTTAAAGAGTTCTTGTAAAAGTTTATGGTACATGGATAGTGGGTGTTCAAGACACATGACATGAGACTATTCATGCTTCAAGAATTTAATAAAAATTATTGGAGGACATGTCACCTTAGGTGAAAATGCTAAAGGAAAGATTATTGGGCTTGGATAAATCGACAACTCTAACTCAGTTTTGATTCCCAAAGTACTATGTATTGATGGATTGAAATATAATTTTCTTAGTATTTTACAATTACGTGATAATGGATTTCATGTCAAATTTAAAAATGATGCCCGCAATGTTTTTAATTATAAAAATGAATTAGTTTTTTCTTCATTAAAAAATGAAAATGTATATTCTGTTAACTTACAATCTTTAGCTTCTCAAAATTCTTTATGTTTAAGCGTGTTTCACAAAGAGTCTTGGCTGTGGCATAGGAGACTAGGACACTATAACACTTACACACTTAGAAATTTAACTAGAAATATCTTAGTCAAAGACCTACCTGAACTTGAGTTTCCAAATGATAAAGTGTGTAATCCTTGTCAAAAAGTAAAGAAACACAAAATTTCCTTCAAACCAAAGAAAGAAGTGTCAACATCTCAACATCTCGAATTGGTTCACATGGATTTGTTTAGACCATATAGAGTTTCTAGTTTAAATGGGAAGAACTATGTTTATATTCTTGTAGATGACTTTTCTAGATATACCTGGACTTTATTTTTGGCTCACAAAAGTAAAGCCTGCTCTCATTTTACCAAATACGCTAAAACTGTAGAAAATCTTAGTGGACATAAAATTAAATCCTTAAGAAGTGATCAAGGTTGTGAGTTTTAAAATCAAGATTTTGAATCCTTTTTCTCACAAAATGGCTATAGTCATAATATATCTACCCCTAGAACACCTCAACAGAATAAATTTGTAGAAATAAGAAATAGAACCCTACAAGAGATTGCTAGAACTATGCTCAGTTAATATGACTTACCTATTTACTTTTGGGATGAAGGTGTAAATATAGCATGATACATAATAAATAGAGTATTGAATTGACCTATCCTTAAAATAACTGCACATGAGTTGTGGAACAATAGAAAACCCAAATTTAGCTACTTCAAATTATTTGGTTGCAAAGTCTATATCCTTAATACTAAGGACAATCTTGAAAAATTTTCATCCAAGAGTGACGAATGGATCTTCTTAGGATATTTAATTTCTAGTAAATCGTATAGAGTGTTTAATAAAATAAATAAATGTGTGGAAGAATCTATCCAAGTCAAATTTGATGAAACATATCCACATGAGACTAATACCACTCTATAGAACCTGGAGAATGATGTATCAAATTTGGAAATTAATTTAAAATATTCTAACCATCCTATAATGGAATCTATGAAAACTTCCAGTTCTGTAAATTCTTTAGATTCTGGTCACAATGAACCAGATCCTATTGAAGAACCTAAAATCACCAATCCTTATTTTTCTAGAGCTGTTAGAACTCTTAGGAACCATTCTTTAGATGTTATTGTAGGAGTCTTAGAAAAAGGAACTCAAACCAGATATTATCTTAGAAATCAGGTTGAACATCAAGTCTTCTTGTCACAACTTGAACCTAAAAACATTAATGATGCTATCAATGATGAATTTTGGGTGACGACTATGCAAGAAGAACTTAATCAGTTTGAAAGGAACAAATTTTGGAAACTTATTGAAAGAACCAAAGACACATTCACCATAGGAACTAAATGGGTGTTTAGAAATAAGGTAGGTGATGCTGGTAATATATTTAAGAACAAGGCTAGATTGGTTGCACAAGGCTATAGTCAAGAAGAAGGAATTAACTATGAAGAGACCTTCGCACCAGTTTCTAGACTTTAAGCCATTATAATTCTACTTGCTTATACTGCACATATAAATTTCAAACTATATCAAATGGATGTCAAAAGTGCATTCCTAAATGGGTATATAGCTGAGGATGTATTTGTTGAGAAACCCCCTAGTCTTACAAACCCTCATTTTCTAAACCATATTTATAAATTTTCAAAATATTTATATAGTTTAAAACAAGTTTCAAGATCCTGGTATGATAAATTAAGTACTTTTCTTATTTCCAAAGGTTTTACAAAAGGAATAGATGATCCTACCCTTTTTATAAAACAAATTTCCAATGATGTTTTATTAGTTCAGATCTATGTAGATGGAATTGAATTTGGATCTTTAAAAAATTATTTATGTATTGAATTTTCTAAAATTATGAAAAATGAATTTGAAATGAGTTTAATGGGTGAACTCAAATTCATTCTTGGATTTAAAATCTTTCAAAATAATGATGGTATTATTTTAAATCAAAGAAAATATACTCGAGATCTTCTAAACTATTTTGTATTGGATAACACTAAAATTAGTGAGACTCCAATGAGTACTACTTGTAAGATGGATCTTGATAAAGATGAAAAATTTGTTGATCAAACCAATTATAGAGGAATGATTGGAAGCTTAATCTACTTAACTACTATCCGACCTGATATTATGTTTAGTGTGTGTATGTGTGCTTGGTTTCAAGCAAATCCTAAGGAATCTCATTTGAATGCTGTTAATAGAATTTTCAAATACCTCAAGCATACACCCAATTTAGGAATGTTTTATCCTAGAGGACAATATTTTGAGTTAGTGAGTTATTATGATGCTGACTTTGGTGGTTGTAAGTTAGATAGAAAAAATACCTATGAAACATGTCACTTTTTTAGGAAAGTCACTAGTATCATGGTATAGTAAGAAAAAAAACTCTATTGCATTATCTACTGTAGAAGCTGAATATATAGCTGTTGGTAGTTGTTGTGCATAAATTTTGTGGATGAAACACACATTACCAGATTATGGGTATCAATTCAGGCATGTACTTATAAATTGTGACAATACAAGTGATATTCATATCTCAAAAAATCTTTTTTTACACTCTAGGACAAAACATATTGATGTAATACATCACTTTTTGAGAGATCATTATCAGAAAGGTGACATCACTTTGGAATTAATTAGAACTAAATATCAGCTTGCTGATATATTTACCAAACCAATAAATTATTAAATAATAGATTACATTATACATGAATAGGGAATGATAAATCTTAAGTAGTAAGTATACTATTTCACAGTTTATAGTTTCACAAGTCACTATCTTGAGATTATTTTTTAACTCTAACAGTACTACAGTTTTACTATATCAAGAATTACTGTTTCATGTTTATGGTCTCATAGTTACTATTTCTTAGTTACTGTCTGGAACTTACTGTCTCAAACAATATGGTTTCATAGTTTAGAAATCACACTGTTACAGTCTCACCATGAACGCTTGTTACTGTCTCACCATGAATGACTGTTACGGTCTCACCATGAAGACTTTTTACGATATCACCATAAAGATTCTTTATTGTTTTATTTATAAATTATAACCTGTATAGTGGTAATTCAATTATTTTAATTTCCCATGCTTTTTATCTTGTGGTGCTTGATATCCCAAAATGATAAAATAGAATAAGTTTCACTTGTACTTCACTCGAGCTCTCTTCTCTCAAACCATAACCCCTCTTTCAACACTTCTCTCTCTCAAACCTTTGGTGAATGCCTAGGATGAAACTACCTTTGTCGACAAATCCTGAGAAGTGCAATTTAAAGAAGAAGTTGAAAATTACGTTGAAGTTAGCACCCAAAGGCCCTCTGAATCCAAATCTAGTGAACAAAATAGTAGTACCTGAAAAGAAGATATGCCCTAAGTGTAATTTATCAAGTAAGTATTTGGTGTCTAAAGTGATAATAGAGAAACTATGGCTAGATTGGTTTATAATGGAGGATAGGCCTATCTACCCGAATCTAGTTGCACAGTTTTACAAGTATGTTCAATTCTCTTCTGATTCAAAATATGTTTATGTTGTGAAAAGTTGGATCAATAGTTAAATTTGTTCCTTTTATTCAATGTTATGGGATGCATGCCTTAGGATACCTCATGAGGGTATTTGTGAGGACTACCAAAGAGGTCCTCCACCTCCGAGTGAGTTCTTTTTTTTGGAATAAGTTTTGAGAAGTTTAACTGGTAATGAAACCAAGAGGAGAGCCATAGCTGCTGAGATAGATGGTGAATATAGACTCTTGTTTAAGTTTGTTAAGAATTTTATTATCCCCAGAAAAAGGTGATTTTTATGTACTCAAGTATCAGGATGTATTCTTAATACATCTCATAAAAAATGGACATAAGATCAACCTATGAAAGTATGTTATACACCATATGTGTGAGTCGATCAAAATAACCTCCAAGTCAACCTCCCTGTTCTATTCGAGGATTATCTCAGCTATGCTTCATGCAAAAGGATTGGTTGGACCAGATGAAGAAGTCATAAAGGATTATGAGTTCAATCTTTTGAATATTACAGTAAAGAGAATGAAAATAAATTGGAATTCATGGATGAAATATTGGGTGGAAGATAATGATTGAGTTTATGAAAAGTTTAATCCAGTGGAACACCCTTCAAGACCTAAGGATACTTATGATACCAGTTTGGAGCTAGATTAACTTGTTGAATATTCTGATGAGGAGGAAGAAGAAGAGGCTATTTTACCTCTGAGAGAAAATGTTCTGGTTAAGGAAGATAATGAATCTTATCCTCAAGTCTTATTTGAAAAGGAAGTGCCTGTTCCTGAAAAAGTTGTTTCTCTGGAAGAACAAATTTCTTCAAAATAAAAATCTGTTGCTAAGGTAAGTGGAAATAATGTTGTAGAAGATCATATATAAGAAGATATTTTTATTGTGAAAGAAGCTTCCCTTGAGGAACAGCCAGAGGAACAAGCTGTTCCTGAAGTTATTCCTTCTTATAAAGAGAGAATGGAGCAAGCCTTTCAGTTGTATAGAAAGGAAATGGATGAGTAAATAAGGGATGAATTCGTGGAAATAGATCAAGGATCTAAATCTCTCAATCCTGAGAAATATGCACCTATTGAGGGGGAGAAACCCCCAATCTGGAATCTGTTGAAGTCCCTAATCCGATTGATCCAAGCTCAATGGATACATGGTATAAATTCCGTAGTTATTTTGATGTGAATAATTCACAGGAATTCTCAGTTAAAGGAATTGACCTATCTACTATGTTTCATTTGAAAGTGGCATCTGCACATGAAGCTATCTCTACCAAGGAACCTGAGCCTGTCTCAGCTTCTATTTCTTAACCCTCACAAGAATCTATAAACTTGGTGAATAAGGATGATCTGAAAGTATTTTGAGATACCCTATTGACAAGAGTTGAGAAACTTATGAATACCCAACTGGCTCCTGTAACTAATCTGAGTGAAATATATGCTTCACTATTGTTGGAAAAAGTTATATGGAATATTCAACCCAAGATGCTTAATGAGATTCAAGAAGTCATAGTTGAGAATAAACTGCTCAGTGATGATGTAAAAACTCTAAGAGGTTTGGTTGAAGAAATGCAGAGAGTGGTAACCTCAAGACTAGAACCTGTTTCTTATCCTGTTGAGGATATTTTTAGTCAGACCCCACAGGAAGTAGCCTCATTGATTCAACCTCATCTAACTTCCTTAACTGAAAAGGTAGCTGAAAGAAACAAGAAGATTTTTTAAGAGATGCATGATCTTGTTATTGTTCTTTAAAAGTTAACTGATGAGTATAAGGGTTGTCTACAAAAAGTTCTAAATCAACTCAAATCCTTTACCTTGGATTTCACTGCTTCTCATACTTCTGGAAAATCATCTCAACCTCCTTTAGATAATGATATTCTTTGAACAATTGTCAAAGCAGAACTTGAATCTGTGCTTAGTGTCTTTTCCAAGGAATCTCTATACGAAGTTATCAAGAACATTGACAAAGTTCTTGATTTGGTTAGAATTCATTTCAAGATTTATAATGATGCTCAGTAAGAAATTTCTAAGAAGGTGGACTTCTACTTCAATCTGATCTTCTCTAGGAATGACATGTCAAACCACTTCAAGTACCTTATAAAGAATTTGAGGATCCCTCCTGTAACTCATTCTTTAAAAACTCATGTCCAAAAGCTCAAAAATTTTACTCCTTTGTTGGATAAGTTTATGGAGAACAAGGATGAATTTGAAAAATCTATGCAATATGGTGGTGAGATCATTTTTGGCTTCATCAAAATTTTGTGGCCTTATATTCATGTTTAGAGTACTTACATTTTCACTCCAGCAGCTGCACCCCAGAGACCTGGTTTTCCTACCTTCTCATCCTTTGCCCTAGCCTCTACATTTATGTTTGTATCTCAGGCTCTGAGTCAGACCAGACCTGTAATCCTTGATAAAAAGTTGCCTTGGTCTTCTACTGCACCTACCTTGGCCCCTTCTATTTTTTAATGACTCCCTTTACCATCTTTGTCCACTGGTTCACTACCTTCTTCTACTTATACCTCTACTCCTATGGCTTCTTCTTCTGATGCTGCTGCCAAGGGTAAAGAGAAGATAAGCCAGTGCCGAAGAACAGTATGTACTATCTTTTTATGGGGATGTTTTATGTAATATTGTTCCTTACTATTTTTAATGACATATTTTATCAATCTAATGCATTGTTCACTTTCATTGTCTACTTCTTATTTACTGTTTTTGATAATCCCAAAAGGGGGAGAAATATTTATTCTATCTGCACACTAAATGCACATTAAAGAAGATACACACACTAAATGCACATTAAAGAAGAGACACATTACCTAAGAATAAATATCTCACTCACATGATTTGTGATCATCAAAAAGGGGGAGATTGTTAGACTCCTCATGTACTTATCATGTTTTAATGATCACAAATCATATACATTCTGTAAAGATTGTTAATCATATTTAATCTACCTAGAATCATATGTACAGATGATTAGTTTCTTTATGCCTTAAATAATTATTGTAAACTATTTTGTTTCTAATGAAATTATCTTATGAATGATTAAGTTTAATTAATTCTATGAATATCACTGTTTAAGTCTGTGTATAGAGATTTGACTAAGTCTGAGAAACTGTGAGTCTACCACTGATTGTGTTTTTCTGGAAAACCATCCAGACACCATGACCATCCAGACACCGTAACTATCCAGAAATCGTGACCATCTAGACACTGTAACCATCCAGAAACCATGTCCATCTAGACATTGTAACCATCCAGTCACCGTAACCATATAGACACCGTAACCATCCAGACACTGCAACCATCCAGATACTGTGACCATCTAGACACCGTGACCATCCATACACCATGACTAGACATCATGATCTTAACATCACATTAGTGCTACTGATTCCTGATCTCTATACAACTATGTAATCATAGCTGTCTCACCGCTCAAAGATAAAGAAGGAGACACCATTTCAAAAAGACACCATTTCATGAAGACACCGTTTACAAACAAATTGTGACACTGTTTCTTAATCTATTTTGTCGTTTTTAAATTTAATTTCTAACGGTCATATTTGAAGCTTTTAAATGCACTGACATAATTAATATTTCTTTTTATACATGTCACATGATAGTACAAGGTACGAGGTGTAGAATACATGCATTCTATCAGCTCCAACACATGCATTCCAAGAATAGAAAAGAACAACATGTCCAAAAGAAATAGAAGCAGTCGTGGTGACTATAGTTACGATAGTGTAACAGAAAAACAAATGTGTGCATGATAATGAAGAAGAACAGGATTTCATGAAAACAAACACTTTTGATGAACACATGAAGCATACTCAAATCTTAGAGTCGAGAACATTTCTGCATTATCAACTCCATGAAGAACACGAGCCAGATCTAGCTAACTTACGATACTCTGTTTTCCCTGAGAGGACTTGATTTCTACATCTTCTTCATCCTAAAAGTCTAGAGCTGTATAGACTAACACTCAAAGCAATTCTAACCTTATCTCATCATCTATTCTCTATTGTGTATTATTTTTTTTCTTTCGAGTAGTGTGTGTGTGTGTATTAAACATGCACTGTATTCTGCATCAAACTGAAGGATACAAGATATCCTTTCTCTTAAATCTTTTTACACTTGTGTATTCTCATGGATAAGTGTGTAATAGGTTGTGTGTGACCTATTAGTTCATACCCACGAAGAACTGTGGAAGAGGTCATGTGACCAGGATAGTCTTGTGTTCTTTTGTAAAGACCGATACAGTCTGTATATCTAGTTTATTTACATAAACCGCTTAGTGGAAGGTGATCACCAAGTGGAGTGTATTAGGTCTTGTCTTGAGACTGAACCACTTGTTTTATATCTGCTATGCTGTTTATTTTAGTTTTCTCTATTTTACTATTTAATTCAGAAATCACTAAACTTAATTTGATAGTTAATTTTGGAAAGAATTTATAATTGTTTTTCCTTATTAGAATAGCTTCAAAAGTAATGTTAATAACTGATATTATGATTATTGAGAATTAATCAATCTTCTAATAAGTTATTTAAATAGTCAAACTTTCATAACCTTATAATCTTGATTAACCGGGATGTACTTAAATTTATTGGGGAACCTTTTTAAGAATACTTTTTAAAAATAAATTTTAAATAGATAATCAATTCACCCCCTCTTGAGTACCCTACTCCGACCAACACCCACTAATTTAGAATAATAAAAGAAGGTTCATATCAACACTCAGCCTATAGTGTAGTATTTCAACTCCAAGGAACATATGAGTTATGCAATCCATTACTCTAAGCCAATTTTTGTTGGTGGAAATCAATAACAATAAACTAAAAGGAATAACAGGGAATATTCTATCACTATTTCTAAGGTGGATCCCGAAAATGATGTGGTGACAAGTATGCTAGTTATTCATTCAAGAATAGTGAACATACTATTTGATTCTGGTTCCACAAATTCTTTTATATCTTTCAAGTTTCGTAGAACTATTCAAACAACACCTTAAAATATGGAAGATGAGTTATCTATGAGAATAGGAAATGAGGTAATTATTTCATCCAAAGTATATAACTCATCCTTGGTTAATTTTTGTGTAATTAACGTCCCATAAAATCTCTTCTTACTTCCTTTGTTAGATTTTATGCTATATTGGGCATAGATTGTCTATCTTTACACAAATCCATCATCAAATTTAGAGAAATAGAGATCTCTTTTCATACCCCGAAGCATCCTCCAATTATGTACAAGTGTAAAGATGAATATGAATTATATTCAGAATAATTGTATTAATTTTGGATATTTTTTCCTTATGAGAAATCATGTCTAGCTCAAATGGTTGAGACAAATAAGAGAATCATGCTCTAAGACATGACCATTAAAATGAAGGCCTTCAGGCCATTGGAGAGATTACACTAAAGTATTCCCTAAATAATTACCTAGTTACTCATAACTGAGAGGTTGAGTTATTAATTAATCTTATACACAGAACTTTGTCTATATCAAAGATACCTTATATAATGGCCACCATTGAGTTGGAAGAATTGATGAAGCAGTTACAAGAGAATTTGGACAAGGGTTTTATACACCCGAGTGCTTCACCATGGGGTGCACCAGTCCTCTCTGTCAAGAAGAATGATGGATCAATGAACCACTACATTCATTATCATGAGATCAATAAGATCATGATAAAGAACAAGTATCCCCTTCCATGGATATATTAATTGTTCAATCAACTATGTGGGGACAAGTATTTCTCTAAGGTGGACCTTCGGTCAGGATATCATCAATTAAAAGTGAGGAAGGAAGTTTTTTACAATATTGCCTTTTGAACAAGGTATGGACACTATGAGTTCATTGTGATTCACTTTAGACTCACTAATGCTCCATCAATTTTCATGGATTTAATGAATAGGGTGATATTACCTCAAAAAAAATTGGTAGTCTTTATTTATGATATTCTGATATACTCTAAGAGCAAGGAGGAATACGAGAAGAATTTGAATACTATTCTAAAGAATTTGTGAAGGGAGAAAATCAAATCAAAGTGTAGTAAATGTGAGTTATGGATGGAGGAAGTATCATTCATGGGGAATGTTATCACCCATATAGGAATATTTGTGGAACCTTCTAAGAAAAAGGCAATCGAAGAGTAGACCGGACTAACATATGTAACGAAGATCTGTAGTTTACTTAGTCTATCCGGATATTACAGATGATTTGTGAATAAATTATCCCAATTTTCAAACCCACTAACCAAGATGAATTGAAAGGGAGTAAAGTTTATCTAGACAAATGAATGTGTAGACTTCTTCAAAGATTTTAAAAAGAGGCTTATCACTACACCAATACTTACCATTCAAAAAAGTGGGGAACTATTTGTTGTATACAATGATGCTTCAAAGAAGGGATTAAGATGTGTACTGATGAAAAATGATAAAGTGATAGCCTACACTTCAAGGTAGTTGAATTTTTTTAAGAAAAACTATTATACGCATGATCTGGAGTTGGAAACTGTGATCTTTTCATAGAAAATATGGTGAAATTATCTCTATACAGAGAAGTATGAGATATATACTAAACACAAGAGCCTAAAATATATATATTCACATAGAAATATCTTAATATGAACAAGTGAATATGTTGAGATCTAATCAAGGATTATGCCTGCTCAATCCATTACCATCCTGGTAAAGCAAATAAGGTGGTGGATGCTCTAAGTAGAAAGGATCCTTTCATCTTTATCAATAATGAGAATTGAGAAGGATCCAATATTATTATACTAGAAAAGGATGGACATGGGAATAAATAATGAAGGAAAATCATCAATACTTTCTCAAATTATTTCTCAACTACCCCTTATAGATTAAATAAAGGATGCTCAAAGATATGATGAGGAAACTCAGAAAAAGGTGGAAGCTATCAAAAAGGGGAAATACCTAGAGTTCAAAATTGATGAGGATAGAGACTTAAGATTTGGGTCATGATTATGTATAACATGTAATCCGTAGATAAAGAATTATCTTTTAAATGATACACGTAGATCAACTTTCTCTATTCAGCCAGGTTGCACAAAGATGTATCAAGATATCTGAGAGAACTATTGGTGGGAAAATATGAAGAAGGATATCGTTAAATATACATCAATGTTCCTGGTATATCATCAAGTGAAGGCTGAAAGGAAAATTTATAAGGGGATAATGCAACCATTATCCATACCAACATGGAATCGGGAGAAAATTACCATGGAATTTGTCACTGGAATTCCAAAGAAATCTATAGGGAATAATGCTATATGGTTCATTATGGGTCATCTTACAAAGAAAACTCACTTTATCGCAATTCATGAGGACTTATTATTGGATCAAATTTCATGGATATACATCAGAGAAGTGGTAAGGCTGTATGGAGTACCATAATCAATTATATTCGATCAGGATCCAAGATTCACCTCCAAGTTCTGGAAAAGCCTCCAACATGATCTGAATACTGAGTTAATCTTCTGTAAGACCTATTATCCTTCAACCAATGCCCAATATGAGAAGACTATTCAGACACTGGGAGACATATTAAGAGCATAGTATATAGAATTCAAAGGAGTATGTGACCTACATCTGCCTCTAGTCGAGTTCTCTTATAAAAAGAGTTTTCACTCAATCATCCAAATGGATCCATAAGAAGACCTTTATGGGAAAATATATAGAACACCAACATGCTGGGATGAAGATGGTGAATGTAAGATACTAGGACCTGAAATATTCAAAGAAATGTTGGAAAACGTGAAAACCATTCAACAACACATCAAGGAATCCCAAATTCAATAGAATATCTTTGCATACAATTATAGATGTGACTTGAAGTTTAGGGTTGGAGACATGGTATTCCTCCATATATCTCCCTGGAAGATGATCATGAGATTTGTGAAGAAAGGAAAGTTAAGTCCCAGGTACATTGAACCGTTTAAGATTCTTGATTGTGTTAGAGCTATGACCTATTGACTAGAACTTTCACCAACAATTTCTCAAGTACACTACACATTCCACATATCCCTCTTCAAGAAGTACATACCATACCCCTCACATGTACTAAATTCTGATGTGGTACAGTTGGAAAATTATCTCTCTTATGAGGAGCATCCGGTGAAGATCGTGGACTATATAAATAAAGTTCTACAAAAAAAGACTACTCACCTAGTCAAAGAACTATGTTGGAAACATAAATACGAAGAGACATCATGAGAACTAGAGAAATAAATAAAGGAAAATTACCCCCACATGTTTTCATCTTAGTATGTAAAACAAATTTTCAAGGGCGAAATTTTATAAGGGGGGAAGAATGTAAAGACCAATAATTATATCAATGAAATTTACCTTCTTATAATTATTTCATATAGTATAAATCACATAAAATAACATAAAGAACACAAGAAAACTTTAAAAATGAATAATGAATGAAATAAGAGTCTTTTTCAGAAATTAAGAAACCTATACCAATGGAATTTTGAATTGAGCTTTGGAATACTAATATGACCCTTATGAATAGTAAACCGACCAATAGAATAGTAAAATCATGAATAAAAGTATAAATTAAATTTAGGCATCTTATAAATGAAAATATGATATTATTATATCATATTATAAGTAAACAAATGTTTTGAAAATGAGAAATTAAGTACTGGTATTTTTGTGAAACATAAATGTTTATTTATAATTTTATAATCAATATAATGATTTAAAATAAATTTTATTTTCATAAAATAGATTAAAAAATTAATATTTTTTCTATCTTATGATTATAATATAATTTTATGAGGCCTTAAATAATTTTTCAAAGTGTTATAAAATCAGTTATAATTTTAAAATTGGTATTTTTCAAATAAATGATGATTTTAATTAAAAATTAAATTTGTGATATTTATAAAATTATTTTAATAAAATGGATTCTATTTTTGAATTTAACATTCAGAAAAATGGTTAGGGTGAATTTTTGGTATTTTTCTAAAATAGTTTAATTGTTGGTGAATAGTGAAATATGGTAATTTACAGTATAAGCTAAATACATGAATTATTGAGTCCTGGTTTTTATATGGATGATGTAAGAAACATTGGTTAGAACTCAAATGAACTAGTTACTGTAATTAGTCACAATAATCCACACTATTTATATTCTTGAGCCAAAATAATAAACAAATAAATAAAATAATAAAAAACACCCCTCTCCGCCATTAATAATACCACCCCTCACCACCTCTTCTCCTCACACCTCTAAATCCTTGAATCTTGTACAAATTATGCCCAATAATCTTCCCAAGTATCTACCCCATTCCCATGAGCCTTTGGTCTTAATAAAATACCAAACTCAAGTGCCTCAAGAAAGTTCTCAAGGAGAATAATTCAAGAGGTAAAAACATCTTTATTTTTCTTTCAATTTATTTTTAATTTATTTTTATTTCTTATTCTATACTCACCTAACCATATCCAAGTGAAATGATAAATCTATTATATTTTATATATTTTAATTTTATTTTTTTAGTGGAACAAACCATCATCATTTCTATTCCTCTCTTCTTTTTTAAAAAAATGAAAACATCATCCGTGATGTGTTGATTTATCACATTCAAAGGTGACGAGTTTTCAATTTCCATTACCAATTTTAAGGCTGGTAATAAAACTAATTTTTTGGTTAAAAAAGATTATAATATATTTATTACAGCTTATATAATGTTCTATAACCAATGTATATACATAGTATTAATTAATTAAACAAAACTAGTTCAGGATGAAAAAAGCCAAAATAATCTAAATGGTTATCATTAACATTTTATCTAATGAATCATCATAAAATATGAAAAAATGATATATAATACCATTTAATATTATTTAAGTTCATTAATAACATACAATTTAAATTCTAGACAACTATTCTCATTTTACATGATTTTCCATACATGTATACAAGTAAACAGATCATGAAAACCAAGGAAATGAACGCTCGCAAATGATAAAATTGTATCTTCTAACTCATAAAAAAGGAAATAAATGAACTTAATAAAATTATTATAAATAGAATAAATATAGAAAAGGTTTATAATTAATTAATTAATGGTTTTAAATTTATTATCCAGGACATTAAAATCATGTGGAGAACACTTTCGAACATAAGGTAAGAGATTCTTTCCAAACCTCCATTTTCCCTTTAGGTTTCACTTTCTCTATCTTTACCCCAATTAAAATATTATTTATTTTTATATAATTATTTTTAATTTTATGTATATGTTCCAAAATCATGTATCCATATCAGTACAACCTTCTTTTATGGGGAAATACATGTTTTAAAAAAGATACCTTCTCAATTCTCCCCGATAAGCAAGCTGGATTAAAGGGAACTTCCTGATTTCTTACCCATTTTGAAGTGAAATCCATAATATGTATTATTACACCATTATTTTTCTCAAATCACTAATTTTATGATGAAAAGAATACCTTGGTTCATTTTTGGTTTCATACAAACAATTATTACTTTTTCTTTTTAAAGAATCATTAAAATTTTCCTTAAACCGTAATAAAGTGGCTCCCTTCTAAAGTTTCTCTAAAACTATTTTTATATGTTTTCACTTTAGTTTGAAATAATTTATCATTATATATGACTATTTTTCATTATGAATGTTTATTCATGATTTAAATTCATTATTTCATGGACATCATTACGATATGCCCATTCGTTATGATCTATGACATGAGTATGATACCCCTTTCTTTCCATGGGTAACCATTATGTTTATACCTTATGTTTGATTCTTAATATGGCATAAATATTCAAGAAAATGTTATGATGCATGAAACTATATAGAAATCCAATTCATTGGGTAATTTTTAGTCTCATGATACGTCATGTTGGAAACTAGAGTGAACCTAGATCCTTTATGGAACTATGTCCACCATGTGCAATGTCTTGGTAGTTAGCCTTGACTCATGCTTATGTCATGTTTTATGTTATTTTCACATTCCTATGATTACATTATTACATGATCCCATTTTATACATATTATAATTCTTTATGTTTATTCATGTTCCATTATATGTTATGTCATCATGTTATGCCTTCTAACCCATGTGTTATGCTTTATTCCTATTTTTATTACCTTACTGGGATTTTTAGATCATCCCTTTGTTCATGTGTTACCCAGGGTATTCCATGAAGATGTAGGAGCTCAAAAAAAGTTAGGATATCTTTATGGAGATTAAATAAAAGTTATTTTTATTTTGGATTTATGTTTTATAATCATTTATCTAATCATCCAAAAACACTAGACTTTACGATCCTTGGTTTGTATTTGATGGTTAGTTATGCTTAAAATCATGAAATAATATTTTAAAAAGGATAGGATCATTATAATTATGTTGTTTTTTCATACCACATAAAAGTATTATTGTATATTTAAAATACATACCATTTTTTTAAAGTGAAATGTACCCCATACTTACTTTACAGTAGGGGTTCATTGGTTTTTCCACATACTGCTTATTTTTAGCACTCGGTTATTGTTTCATAAACTATCAATTATTAATCAAAGTGAATAATACACATATTTTCAAGTAATTTATTACCAATCACAAAGTACCTAAAAATATGACTCCTCATGATGACTAGTAAACACATTCCATGTTTCTTGGTTTATCATGTGTGCATACATCTATAGTGGGTGTAAGTTTACTTTCCTTTCAAAATACTTGAGATGATGCTTCGTAAGAATTATTTGAAAGCCTATATGATCCTTTTTGGTGATCATTAATACAAATTTCATTCAATAATAATCTAGTATAAATACACTCTATAAAGGATAATGAAGAGTATATCAATATTTCATTATTGTTTTAGTAAAATAAAGAATGTATATCATAATGTTATCTTAATCTCTTCCCAGATTAGTCCCTTAAGCATAGTAACAACATTAGGCTATGTATCTACATTAATCGATACATGTATTTGAGTGGTGAGCCCAATGTAACTAATGAACATGAACTTTTTAGTATTAATAGGATGGTCATGTGCATCCCATCCAACCTAGAATTTTATTCCTCTACTTCCCACCTTAATAATTTTTATTAACACCGTCATTATACGACACTCCAGTTTTTTCTAGAGAATAGTTTTTTCACTTTTACCATTTCACTGGCTTCATCATAATCAATATGTTGTTTCTTGGGATTGGTAGCATCAGTATGTGCAGAAAATTGTTGTTCCTTTTCATTATAAGAATAAACATGTTGATAAACCTATTTTTTATTAGGATTTGGATCATTGACATGTGAAGAAGCCATTATCTACAGAAATGGTTGAACATTTAATTCAGATTACATAAATGTAGAAGTGAAAAAATAATAATACGAGGTAACATAATGTATATTAAAAAGTATATAACTTGATTATTGAACTATATTTTTTTATTTAAATGTTGAAGATATTTGACCCCTCTATCAAGTATCCAAATAACCTCATTTTGGTCTATTATGACATACAATACCTCATCTAAATTGAAACCATTTTGAAATGATTGTGACATTCCAATGGTAGGGTCATCCTTAGTTGAATTGAAATCTGACCCTTAAGTAGTTTTGGTCGATGAAAAAAAATTGATCTCTTTATGTTTGTAGGATATAGAATATAAAATACTTATACTACATGCGAGGTAATTATAAATGGTCCATCTTTATACCCTTCCTCACTAACATCCACTTTCACACATCCCAATTCATCAATTTTAACTGCACTCCTATTATCAACCCACTTGCATTAAAAAATCATCACTTGGAATGTTGAATAACCCCACTACCATATTTTTTCAATGATTCCAAAATATGACACAATAGTATATATATATTATATTTATTTACTTGGTACCAGATACATGAATAACTTCAATGATAAGTGTAACTCCACTATTTTGAATGGTATCATGTTCATCATGTTTTTTCATATAAAATGTGTAACCATTAATTGAATAACCATTATAATATAATACATACACACTTGTTTCTCTAGATAGACATCATAGTAATTCAAAAATTGAATTTTTAGTTGTAGTTGACTCATTAGAAATTTGGTCTTCATACCATTCTATAAATTTTTGATTAATTGTAATTGATATCTAGATTTCATCCCTTTATGGATTCAAATGCCTAAGAATTACTTTGTGGGTTTCAAAATATGGTGAAACCTTTAAAATTTTATGAAAAATGTTATGGTGAGGCTACTAACTCCCTATAATAGTAACCAAGACAACATATATTCTGGAAATTACTTCACCCACAAGCTGCCTGATGTGATGAGATTTTGGTAGATCAATTCTTTCCACATCTGATAGGTATTTGGTACAAAATTTAATGACTTTCTCAACAATATACTTCTCCACAATATAAACTTCTGAAAAACTTCATTTTTTGACATACCTATTGTCTTAGCCAAACAATTCCACATTTTAATAATCAAAAATCATGCTTATGTTATTTCTAATCTCTTTTATGATTTATGAAAGTAAATTTAGTTTCTGGAAAAGTGAATGCTAAGTATAGAATTGACCACATGATATATGTGATTGATCGAATGACCACCTAACCAACCATGATGAATTTTATGACAAAGGAACCAAACAATTGAAAGAAAGAACCGAATGACTTCATGTTGTCTCAAGTGATTGTCATGGTCTAAGTTTCAAAGGAATTGGATCAACCACACTCCTAACAGAGTGACCACAAGGCTAGTTGGTTCGACTACACAAAAAAATCATGCAACCATAATGCCAAATGAGAGAAACTAAGTTTTAGATTTTCAAGTGAAGTATCAACCAAAAAATCACATTAAGAAATCATTTACAGTAGTATAAAAATAAAAAAAATCATTAGACTGACCACAAGTACAAATTTATTGACCTTAAGATCATATAATTGTCCGCAAGAACAAGTGATTGACTGTATGACCTATGAGATCCAAGAAATATCAGTGTTGAAGTGACCATAGATTTTTATGTGGAATATCTGAAAGTGGCCACCACCATGGATGCTGACCTAAAAAAATTTAATCAACCATATTTAAAAAGGTATGCATTATATTATCATATATTTAAATATATTAATACAACAACTTTACTATGCATAATTAAATGATTTCATAAGTATTTAATAAGATAGATTTTATTTCCAAAATACAAGGATATTCATGATGATTTCTCAATAGATATTTTCAGAGTTCACAATTTAAAAAGATGAATAAAGAAAAATATGATATATTGAAGATATAAAAATTATGCTCATGCGACATAGATACATTAGATTTTTTTACTAAATAAAAATGAATAAATTTTACTCTATTTTGAACGTATGTGACATGATATTCTCATATAAAATTTGAAAACACATCAGAGAAAAACTGAATGTTTTCATGCACCCATTCTAAGTAATGTAAGATAATAAGTGGAGAAGAACTACTAAAAGAACAAATAGAACATCATAATTTATTGTACATAATTTTTTCTTTCCCTAAATATATTTATTTACATTCAAGATGTGTGTGTGTGTTTTATATATTATATTTTAGCACCATATCCTACGCTAAACTGGAGAGCTCAATACACTCCCTTCTATTTATTTATCTTTCCTCCCACATAAAATAGTGGAAGAGGCTATTTAGCCTGGAATGCCAGTGTGTAGTTGTTTTCATTTATTTCTCCCACGTAGAATTGTAGAAGAGGCTTTGTTAAGCTTGTAAAACCTTGTGTGTTATTACAAAACCTAATCTAGGTTATGGATTATTGTATTTTATAATAAAAGACTTAGAAGCAGGTGACTTCCAAGTAGAGGGGATTAGGTCTTAGCTTAAGAATGAACCCCTTGTTTATTTATGTTGTGTTTATTATCTATTTTTTATTCTCTATTTTAAAAAAATCCATATATGTTTTCAAAAATATTTTACAAAACATTAATTTGATAGTTAACTTTAAATTTTTTATATACTATTTTTTATTTTAGTAAAATTGTTTCAAAACTTAAAATATTTTTTCAAACCTATTTTAGCTGAGCCTTGATCCCGCTTTCGAGAAATTTTGTAACACCCCAACCCCTCTAGGCTGGAGATGGTGCATTACTAGTGATATTGGCATGGTTATAAGGAATGAAAATCCCGAAGGAAGATCAGCTTAGTAGTCTTGAAGAAACTAGATACATAGATGTTACTCAAATTACATTGGAAAAGTTTACAAAATACAACACAAAACGACAACTAAAAGCTAAAACCACACGAACTCAATAAAAGAACTTCTCTTCATCACATATTGAATGTAAAAAATGAAAGGGGTGAGCTCAAATGCTCAATAAGGGTTACAAAAAGCAGAATCATGAGTACAATAATAAGTTAATCACAATCAATCTGACATAATCAATACAACATAGTGAATAAATGAATAACTAATTCCATTAATAAACTGAGAATGAAACTGCATCCACAAATTTTTTCATAGTGAAAAAATCATGGATAATAATAATAACTGACAATGAATAAAGATAATTCTTATTTATTGGATGTAATGTATCTAGGACATGAACCATAATACTACAAAAATGGTTTAGTTCTATGGGTAGAAACCCGTATGATTTTTTGGAAACAAACTCGAAGGGTCTGTCGCCAAACTGTTTTGTCTCATGAGACCTAATGATGCATCAAGGGGATATAGTGGGCCCCACCCACCACTAAATGTCCAAATAATTCCATATACATTGATTCAATGCAAGATCAATATTCCTTTTCAATATCCGTATAGAGTAGAGTATACAGATTCATCAATATTTCCATAATTAAAATGACGTTCCAAATAAACACCGTATGTAAAATGGTATACGGCTTAGAAAACAAACATATCCATGATATGAGATTATGGTTATTTAATATAAATATAATTTCAAATGAAAATTGATCTCAAATGGGCAGTAGGTACACCACATAAGGATTATTAGGTGCACAATACAAAGTTAGTCACAATGAAAGGTAGTTGAGACAAAGTCCCTTAACACAATGTAATCAGTTGAATCATATGACTTGAACTTAATGAAAATAAAATGAATCATTGAATAACATGAATATAAAAAGAATTATGTTACTATATATCAAATGGAAGTACACATATACCACATACAAGAAATAAGTGGCAAACATGAAAATCTCATAGAAATGAAAGTGAGATGAGAAACCCCTTACGAACATTTTGGCACGGTAACGAGTGTTATTGCAAGGTATTAATGAGATTTAAAGGGGTATCCTATAATTTCTATGTCCAAAGGGTAGTATGGGGGAGTTTATAAAACATACCCCATCATGAAAAAGAAAATCACACAAGATAGGGTGGATTCTTGAATAAAAGTGAGAGAAATGATCCCTTATAAAGATTGTGTCATTAGAGTGATGATAAATCAATGAAATATTTATGTGTGACAAATATAAATACAAAAAATATAATTGGATATATAGTAAAAAAAATCATAGTTCATTCACACATATTCTTGGAACAATGTAACCAATGAAATAGATGTTTAACTCAAAGAATGAAAATTGAGTTAAGCAATCCCTTACCTTATGATTGAAGGTGTTCTTGACTTGTTATTTAAGACATGAATAAACAAATTAGTATTATTAATTCATAATTAAATAACCACTTATATATGTAAATGATTTATTAAAACCCTTTTTATTTCATTAAATTCCTTTTTGATTAGTTATAATGTTCAATTTTATTGTTCGGGATCGTTTGTTTACTTGGTTTTAAATGATCGGTTCAATTATATTCAAGTTTGGATAAATATATAAGATGGATGTGGTTGTCCATAAATGAAGTTATATTATATTAGTAAACATACAGAAGATTACATGGTTTTAAATTTAATTTGGTTACTTAGAGTGAAGTTGAAATATTATATATATAAGCTTGGTGACAACCGTTTTGGCAAAACAGTGGGTTTGATTACAATGAACATGTTTTCCCTTATTTCTTAATACCATTTGTACAAAAGGATTACATCACTAAAAATAGGATATATTAAATATATAATAATCTGGTTTAACCATAACACAAATGGTTTCATGACCATATTTTTAATATTCTAATAGAAATTGATAAACCATTGTCCTTGAATGTGCTAAATTAGCACATATCAAATGGTGCGTTTATTTCTTTCAAATAAAAGGTGGGAAAAGGAGAGAAGATAATGGAATATATACCATTAGCACGAAAAAATTCCATTACATGTATGTTACTATATTTATCATACTATTTTGGTGAAGGGAGGTGAGAGAAGAAACAAAAAGAAAAGAACATAAAAGAATTGAAGGAATTGAAAAGAGGAATTTACCTCTTGAGACTTCCTCCTTTGAGAACCTATTAAGTGGACAGGTTTTGGTATTTTGAAGAGGCTAGGAGATTTTGGACGTGGGGGAGGATCTTGGGGAGAGACTTGGGTAGAACTTTGAGAAGCTTCAAGGATTAGAGGAGTGAAGAGAAGAGGGAGTGGTGAGGGGTTTTTATAGTGGAGGAGAGGGGGGATTTCTTAATATAAAACTCATTAATTTATTATTTCTCCTCAAGACAAGGAATAGTGAGTATCCCATGACTAAGAATAGTAATTTTATCATGTTATCCCGAACCAAGTGAGCTTACATCAGTAGAACATCACACATGACTCTATAATTAGTGTATTTATCTTAATTTTGCAATTTATGGTATGCCACTATTCATAAATAATTCAAGTATTTCAGAAAAATACCAAAAATTTACCCCAACCATTTTTCAACGTGTAGAATCAAAAAATTAAGTCCATTTTTTAAAAATAATTTTCTAAATATTATTAATTTAATATTTTATTAAATCATAATTTATTCTAAAAACAAGAGTTTTAAAACATTTGTTTACTTATTTTAAAGCATAGATATATCATGCTTACACTTGAATATTATTTATATACTATCATAATTAAGGTTACTATTCATTAGGGTGTATCACTATTCATAAGGGTATGTTACTATTCATAAGGGTAGGTTACTATTCACCAAAAATTAAGTTTTTCTTATCAGACCATAAATAACTTGCTGATCACAACTGTGTATGTACGATTTTTGAAATTCACATCACAGAAGTAAAAAAATCATGTTTTAAGGGTCACATAGCACTTAGTAGTTAATTATGTTGTTCTATTAGACTCTAAATGACTTACTGAACACAAATCTAGATGGCCATTTTTCAAAATTCAAAACATAGAAGTGGAAAATTTATATTTAATGGCTAGGTTTTGACTATCTTCTAAATAACCTAATGTTGTTTCAAAGGAACACAGTGATGAATAGAATGTATTTAATAGAAGCATACCATAAAATGTTTAGGGTGTTACATTATTCCCTCTTTAGAAGAATTGCATCCTCGCAATTCATTTTATAATCACAAAAGAAAGCTCTCTGATGTTCTTACGACATCTCATGTCGTAGAAGATCCTCAGGTGTGTTCAATGGAAAAACAAAATTGATGCTCAACTCCTCTAGTTCTATGACCCATACACACCTCAGACAAAGGGGGATGAAATCTTACATCGAACACTTGGGATTATAGAGGGAGGATCGAATGGTCGAATGTTTTGAAATGTCTGAATGAACCAACACATGAAGAACTCGTCAAACTATGTCTCGACTGCGGACATATAAGTCATAGAAATTTTTTTACAGGCTAAAACTGAGGAGTTGGTACATGTAGGCCGCACAAAGGTTTCCCTCCAAAGTAGCCTCTTGAAAACATAACCTGGCCATGTAGTTCCGGCCTAGGGTGAAATATAGGAAAATCCCTTCATGGTATTTTCCTCTTCTCCTATACTCGACCAATTATGTCGTGGCTATGAGGTAGTAAATGGAAGAATTCCCTTGATAGGTGCGGAGAATGTTCGAACTGTTTGTCACTTCATATAGTTGTTTACACATTTTTTGCAAGTTTGTGAGAGGTAGGTACTCATCTTCATAGGTTTTGATCACAATAATCTTCAGTACCTCCAAAAGAAGAGATAACATATGAGTTTTTCCTTCCATATGAAAATTTATTATAAAAGTTCACTTAGTGATACTCATTAAAAAGTACAACCAATTAAAGGATAACAAAAAGAAGAGACAACAAGTTATATTCTTATATAACCGCTGGTTCAAAAAAGTAAAATAGGGCTAATGGTTTCCCCAGTCCCCCAATACACGAATCCCCAAAAATAGTTAAAAGCTTTCAATCTCCCAGAACCATATGCAACACTAGACACATGTCACTCCTAAAGTCCCTTTACTAGGAACACCAATAATGCTAGGGTGCTGACGACCTCAGGTGGATTCCTAAGGTAGTATTCAGCTACTCGATTTCCTTAGCCCAGAAACACTGCAGACAACTAGGGTCAAATCTGTGCTTAAGGCACTCAGGCATCCATAGAGAGGCACGATAGGTGTGGAGGTCAGAAATTTCAGTGTGGACTAAATCCCTATAATTCCCACGCACCATGTCATTCTTGAAGATATTTATGTCATAAAGTTCTCCGTACATACTAAAACTCAGGATCTGGAATAGGTAGGTCGCTCGATGGTTACCATCCAAAGCAGCTTCTAAAAATTTACCCACAGCTCAGTAGTCATCAACCAAAGTGAAACATAGAAAAAGAGCTACATGATACTTCCCTCTTTTCCATTATGCATCAAATTTTCCATATGCAATACGGTAATAGACCATATTGCTTCCTTGGTAAAGATAGTGAATGTTCGGATGATTCAATACTCAATGGAGTAGTTTACAAGTCAGATGTAAGTTGGCATAGGGCTGGTACTCTTCGGAGCACGTATTGACAATTATAGTCTCTAACAGCTCAGTAGGTAGTGATAAAATATTGGTTGGTTGAATCATATATTCTATCTAAATTTTTTTAGTAAATCAACTTTCAGTATGGAAAATCCATTTTAAACAAAGTTATTTTTTATATAAAAACATATCAAAATAGAGAATTCAACATCATTCATTTAGACATGATTAATAAAACTCTAGAAATAACATAATCTCTTGCTCCCTTTCACAAAACACTAGTATGGACTTCCTGACGTCCTCTAAGATGACTCATCATAGATTCCACCGATGTTGGGGATTTCCCCAGTTTTCAGACAAACAGATCACCAAAGCGATTCCAAATTCCTCTATCTCCTTGGTCCAGATGCAACGTGTGCAACTAGGGTCAACCGCGTGTGGACATCTAGAATTCAGATTGAGAGAAGCATGACAGGTATCAATTTGAGCGACATCAGCATGAAATTGATTCCGATAATGCAAATAGATAGTCTTGTTCTCAAGGGCTTCAAAGTCCAAAAATCGACCACAAAGTCCGTAGGTCAAAATCTAACATAGATATGCTGCCAGGAGGTCTCCCCCTTATGCAGCCTCTTCAAAGTCCTCAAGAGAAAAGAAATTATTATCTAGGGTAAAACATTTAAAGATACCCTCGAAGTATTTCCCTTTTCATACATAGAACGAGAATTGTGTGCACATCATGAGGTAATTGATGAAACCTGCTCCATGGTGAAGTTGGAGTACCTAAGGAGAGTTGGATACTTGGTAGAGGGTTTTGCATGATAAACGAACATGTTCAAAAGTATCATAGTTTTCTACACATGATTTGCCCAGTATGGTCTCTAATATTTCTATTGGAAGAGAAAAAAGACAAGTACTTTCGTTTTCCATCTGAAAATTAAGAAAACATCGTTCTTAGTATTGTTTAAGTAAGTTCTTCATTGTTCATTTATGGTTTTCTAGAGTTATCAAAACCAAATCCTCCGAGTAAAATTTACATTAAACTCCTTCATAATGGCTTGTAAAGAAAATATGAATTATCCTAAGCATATCCCCCTGGAGTTTCATAACCAAGAGTGCATCAAGGCCTGTTGTCGTGTACCAGGATACCCCGGGTCAAGCCCGAAACTCCTTGTTGGAGCTTTCACTCCTAGGTACCTCTATGCCAGAGCCACCTCTACCTGCTCGTATCTAGATAGGGATTCATCTCTTGAAAAATCCACATAATCTATTCCTTACCAAAATACTAGGACATTCTTGTATTTTTATCCTCAATGTCTTATATTATGTATTCTTCCCTAATCTACGTTTTCTAAATCTAGTTTCCAATTTTCCTACTAAACTTCCTCTGATACCAACTGTAACACACCGACCCCTCTAGGCTGGATCTGGTGAATTACTTGTGATATTGGAATGGTTATAAGGAATGAAAATCTCGAAGTAATGATCAGTTTAGTAGTCTTGAAGAAACTAGATACATAGATGTTACTCAAATTACATTGGAAAAGTTTACAAAATACAACACATAACGACAACTAAAAAATGAAACCACACGAACTCAATAAAAGACCATATATTCATCACTTGTTAAAGGTAAAAAATAAAAGGGGTGAGCTCAAATGCTCAGTAAGGGTTAAAAAAGTGGAAGCATGAGTACAATAATAAGTGAATCGCAATCAATCTGATATAATCAATATGTCATAGTGAATAAATGAATAACTAATGCTATTAATAAACTGAGAATGAAACTGCATCCATAGATTTTATCATAGTGAAAAACTAATGGATAATAATAATAACTAACAATGAATATAGAGAATGCTTATTAATTGGATGTCATGTATCTGGAACATGAACCATAATACCGTAAAAACGGTTTAGTTCTATGGGTAGAAACCCGTCTGATTTTTTGGAAACAAACTTGAAGGGTTTGTCGCCAAAATGTTTTGTCTCATGAGACCTACCGATGCATCGAGGGGATATAGTGGGACCCAAACACCACTGCATGTTCAAATCATTCATTATACATTTATTAAATACAATATCCATATGCCTTTTCAATATATATATAGATTAGAGTATACAGATTCATCAATATTTCCATAATTAAAATAACGTTCCAAATAAACACCGTATGTAAAATGGTATACAGCTTAGACAACAAACATATCCATGATATGAGATTATGGATATTTAATATAAATATAATTTCAAATGAGAATTGATCTAAAATGGGCAGTAGGTACACCACATAAGGATTATTAGGTGCACAATAAAAAGCTAGTCACAATGAAAGGTAGTTGAGACAAAGTCCCTTACCACAATGTAATCAGTCGAATCATATAACATGAACTTAATGAACATAAAATGAATCATTGAATAACATGAATATAAATATAATCATGTTATTATATATCAAATGGTAGTACACATATACCACATACAATAAATAAGTGGCAAACAATGAAAATCTCATAGAAATGAAAGTGAGATGAGAAACCCCTTACAAACATTTTGGCATGGTAATGAGTGTTGTTGAAAGGTATTAATGAAAGGTAAAGGGGTATACCATTATTTATATGTCAAAATGGAATTATGGGGGAGTTGAGAAAACATACTCCATCATTAAAAACAAAATCACACATGATAGGGTGGATTCTTGAATAAAAGTGAGAGAAAGGATCCCTTACAAAGATTGTGTCATTTGAGTGACGATAAATCAATGAAATATTTACGTGTGACAAAAAAAATAAACAAAATATAAATGGATATACAGTATAAAAAAATCATAGGTCATTCACACATATTCTTGGAACAATGTAACATGAAATAGATGTTTAACTCAAAGAATGAAAATTGAGTTAAGCAATCCCTTACCTTATGCTTGAAGGTGTTCTTGACTTGTTATTTAAGACCTGAATAAACAATTTAGGCTTATTAATTCATAAGTCCATAACCACTTATATATTTAAATGATTTATTATAACCCTTTTTAGTTCATTCAAGGCCTTTTTGATTAGTTATAATGTTCAATTTCATTGTTCAGGCTCGTTTGTTTACTTGGTTTTAAATGATCGGTTCACTTATATTCAAGTTTGAATAAATATATAAGATGGATGTGGTTGTCCAGAATTGAAGTTATATTCTATTAGTAAAAATCGAGAAGATTACCTGGTTTTAAATTTAATTTGGTTACTTAGAGTGAAGTCGAAATATTATATATATAATCTTGGTGACAACCGTTTTGGCAAAACGGTGGGTTTGATTACAATTAATATGTTTTCCCTTATTTCTTAATACCATTTGTACAAAAGGATTACAGAACTAAAAATATGATATATTACATATATATTAATCTGGTTTAACCATAAAACAAATGGTTTCCTAACTAAATTTAATGATTATAATAGAAATTGATAAACCGTTGTCCTTGAATGTGCTAAATTAGCACATCTCAAACGATACATTCATTTCTTTCAAATAAAAGGTGGGGAAAGGAGAGAAGATAATGGAATATATACCATTAGAATGAAAATATTCCAGTACATGTATGTTATTGGATTTATCATACTATTTTGGTGAAGGGAGGTGAGAAAAGAAACAAAAAGAAAAGAACATAAAAGAATTGACGGAATTGGAAAGAGGAATTTACCTCTTGAGACTTCCTCCTTTGAGAACCTCTTAAGGGGAGAGGTTCTGGTGTTTTGAAGAGGCTAGAATATTTTGGACGTGGGGGAGGATCTTGGGGAGAGACTTTGGCAGAATTTTGAGAAGCTTCAAGGCTTAGAGGAGTGAAGAGAAGAGGGAGTGGTGAGGGATTTTTATAGTGGAGGAGAGGGGAGATTTCTTAATATAATACTCATTAATTTATTATTTCTCCTCAAGACAAGGAATAGTGAGTATTACATGACTAATAATAGTAATTTTATCATGTGATCCCAAAACAAGTGGGATTACATCATTAAAACATCACACATGACTCTATAATTAGTGTATTTATCTTAATTTTGCAATTTATGGTATGTCACTATTCATAAAAAATTCAAGTATTTCAAAAAAAATACTAAAAATTTACCCCAACCATTTCTCGACGTGTAGAATCCAAAAATGAAGTCCATTTTTCAAAAATAATTTTCTAAATATTATTAATTTAATAATTAATTAAATCATAAATTATTCTAAAAACAAGAGTTTTAGAACATTTGTTTACTTATTTTAAAGCATAGAGATATCATACTTACACTTGAATATTATTTATATACTATCATAATTAAGGTTACCATTAATTAGGGTATATAAATATTCATAAGGGTATGTTACTATTCATAAGGGTAGGTTACTATTCACCAAAAATTAAGTTTTTCTTATCAGACCCTAAATAACTTACTGATCGCAACTGTGTTTGTCGGATTTTTGAAATTCACATCACAGATGTAATAAACTCATGTTTTAGGGGTCACATAGCACTTAGTTGTTAATTATGTTGTTCTATAAAACTCCAAATGACTTACTGAACACAAATCTAGATGGCCATTTTTCTAAATTCAAAACATAGAAGTGGAAAATTTATATTTAATGGCTAGGTTTTGACTATCTCCTAAATAATCTAGTGTTGTTTCAATGAAACACAGTGATGAATATAATGTATTTAATAGAATAATACCATAAAATGTTTGGGGTGTTACAAATTTTTTGAATAATAAAATTATATATCTCTACTATTTTAGTTAACTAGGTGTATTTTACTAATTGGGGGATTTGTTTTGATATATTTTTTTAATAGAAATTATTATTATAAACTCAATTCACCCCTTATTGAGTTGTTCACTAAGACAAAAATTTAGCATCACAGAACTTTTAAAATACTTTTTACTATGATTATGTTTTACTAAAAGATATTAAATTTATATTACTTATAAATTTTAGTCTTTATGGATAATAATATACAATAAGGAATCACCACTAACAAGTCTCCTTTTTTAGTGAAAATAATTATGCTCAATGGAATATAAAGATGACAATTCATCTAAAAAGCACGGGCTTTGATATTTGGACTGTTATGAAAGTTAAACATGAAAAACACAAAGCTGTTATAGATGAATGGAGTGACTCCAATAAGGTTTCATATGACTCTAATTGTAAATTAATATATTCATTATACAATTCTTTATGAGAATATTAATTTAATAGAATATATTATTTTTCAACTTATTTTGAAATTTGGGATACTTTAGATATATCTCATGAGGGTGGTTCAAATGTTAAAGAAATGTGTTTACATAATTGTAATATTAAATATAATACATTCAAAATGAAGTATGATGAATCCATTTATAACATGAATCTCAGTTTTAATGAAATTAACAACACCATACAATCACTTAATAAGTAAATTGAAGATAGAGATCAAGTGATGCAACTTCTGAGATGTCTACCTGATTTGTGGAGAGGAACCTCTATTTCCATCAAATAATCCTGTGAAACAAATAATATACCATCAAAGGAAATCATTGGAAATATTATTTTATATGAGAAGGAATTGAAATAACACAGAGGAATGAGATGAACCAAAGATGAAGTCAATAGATTTCTAGATATTTGACTCAAAATTAAATAAAAGATTAAAGAGGAGAGTTCAAGTGATGAGGAATCACCTATTAACCGTGATGAGGACATGAATCATCTAACTAGATGATTCAAAAATATCTATAGTAAGAATAAATTATTCTTGAAATCAAATTATGTAGGTAAGTATGATAATAAGGGAAATTGGGGGAAAGAGTGGAAAAGGATGATTTCATTAATGAGATAATCTTCTATGAGTGTAAAATAAAGTAAAAAATAAAATATGATTGTACCAATATAAAATATATGAAAAAGTACGAGGAAAATATAAAAAATATAAAAATGCTATTAAATCCCCTTGGAGTGCCTTATAAGATAGCTCAAGTGAATCTGAATTGAGCAGATAAGACAAAAATGACAGAGCCAACATGTGCTTCATGACGAACACATTTGAGGTAACAAATATTTTTTAGTATTTCCTGTTCATATTTCAAATCTATATGAGAATGAAAACAATAATTAAATCATGAGTACTGATGATTTATTTGAATATTGTAATATTCTATAAGAGGCATTCAATGAACTAAAAGATAAATATAAAATTTTAATGAAGGAGTATGCTTTAATAGTTCACTTTAAATCTAATTTTTCTATAGAAAAATATAATAATATCAATTATTAAAGTAAAATAATGAGCTTAAAATTTAAAATTAACGACTAAATAAGGATCTGTAAAGACTAAAAAATGGTAGAGAAACTCTAAAAATGATTTTTGGTAAACAAAAAACTCCAAAATATACTACTGGAATTGGTCACTAACCAAGAAAAGGGAAGATTTATAAGAATAAATTTATTCATAGTTCTAGTTCTTCCATGCATGTAAGTAGTTATTATTCTTATGGACCTAATAAAGTTATTTATTTATAAAATACTAATATTTATTAATGAGAAATGAAGAATTTTTTTTGATTCCTAAGTATTTTATTACTAACATTTTCGGGCCCAAGAAAATATGGGCACCAAAATCATTTTTTGTTTAAAAGTTTCTATAAGGAACCTTCTTGAAGAGTAACAGTAAAAATATATAGTATTTGGATAGTGGATTTTACAAAAACATGACTAGGAACTACTCGATATTCAATAACTTTATCAATGTTGATGGTGTACATGTCACTTTTGGTGACAACACCAAAGGAAAAATAATTGGACTTGGTCAAATTGGTAACTCCAGTATCATTTTAATTTATAATGTTTTATTTTTATATGGATTAAAATATAATCTTATTAGAATATCAGAGTTATGTTATGATGATTATCTTGTTATGTTCGATTTTTTTTGAAAAATTTATGATTTTAAACATGTTTTATTTTAATCTACCTTATAAAATGACAATGTTTATGTTGTTGATCTAAATTAATTATTTTCTCAAAATATTTATTTTTTAATTGAATTTGATAAAGAATATTTTCTTTGGGATAAGAGACTAGGATATTTCAACGCACACTCACTTAGGAAGATAACTAGGTAGGGATTAGTTAAGGATCTCCCTAAACTTGAATTTCCATCATACAAAGTTTTTAATCCCTATCAAAAGAGAAAGAAACATAAAATATATTTCAAACCAAATAAAGATGTGTTAACTTATCAACCCCTAGAGTTGGTTCACATGGACTTGTTTGGAACATCTAGAGTTTCTAGTTTAAATTAATGCACATGCATATGTTCTAGTAGATGAATTTTTTAGACACACCTAAGTATTCTTTTTTATCTCAAAAAGTGAATCTTGTTCTTATTTTTCAAAATATTATAAATCTATAGAAAATATTAATAGACTTACCATTAAAAACTTGAAAAGTGATCATGTTTGTGAGTTTAAAAATCAGAACTTTGAATATTTATGCTCACAATATGGCTATAGTCACAAATTTTCTAATTCTAGGACCCCACAACATAATGGTGTAGTAGAAAGAAGAAATAAAACTCTTCAATAAATTTCCCAAACCATTTTCAATGATTATGATTTACCTATTTATTTTTAGGAAGATGTTATGAATACAACTTTCTTTATTATTAATAGAGTTATAGTTATACAAATTTTAAAGAAAACCCCATATGAGATATAGAATATAAGAAAACTAAAAGTTAATTACTTTAGAGTCTTTAGATATAAAATATTTATACTCAATGAAAAAGAGAATTTAGAAAAATGTACACCCAAATGTGATGAATGAATTTACCTGGGATATTCAAAATCTAGTAAATCATATAGGGTATTCAATAGAAGGACCAAAATTGTGGAAGAATATGTAAATGTAAAATTTTATGAAATAAATCCACATGGTCCTAAGACTTATTTAGAAAGTCTTGAGGATGAACTTTCTAGTTTAGATATTAAATTCAAACCTAGTGATACTTTTGTCAAACCTCATATATAAAAATCACCCAATTATAAGGAAAATTTTGAACCAGACCTATTGAATATAATGAAGTATCAAATACTTATATCTATATAACTATTAGGAATCATATATAACATCCCTTAGATTCTAAAGTGGAAGATATAGACAAAATAAATTATACTAGATATTCTCTTAGAAACCAATTTTAATTTCTAGCTTTCTTGTCACATCTTGAAACTATAAACATCAGTGAAGAAATAAATGATGAATGCTTGGTAATTTCAATTCAATAAGAATTGAACATTTTTGAGAGAAATATATTCTTGAAACAAGTGGAAATACCTATGAAATTTCTAAATATTGGCACTAAGTGGGTGTTTAGGAATAAATTAGATGATTCAGGTACTATAATTAGGAATAAATCTATATTGGTTTTATAAGGATATAATCAAGAAGAAGATATTAACTACGAGGAAACCTTTTTAATAGTAGCTAGACTTGAAGTTATCAGAATGTTACTTGCTTATATAGCACATTTGGATTTCAAATTATATAAAATGAATGTCAAGGGATTATTCCTAAATGGTTATATAATTGAGGTTGTTTTTGTGGAAAACCTTTATATTTCAACACCCACCCTTTATAAATCATGTTTTTAAATTAATAAAATATTTATATGGTTTAGAACAAGATATTAGAGTTTGGTATGACAGAATCATATCATTTTTATTTCTAAAGGTTTTTAAAAATGAATATATGATCCTACTATATTTATTAAATGGATTTAAAAATATGTTTTTGTAGTGAAAATCTATATTGATGATATTTTTTTTATCATCCAGAAACACTTTAGGTACATAATTTTTAAAGATGAAAAAAATGAATTTGAAATAAGTTTGATGGGTGAGTTAAAATTTTTTATTGGATTTAAAATATTTCAAAAAATAAGAAGTAATTATTTAAAATCAAAGTAGGTACAATAAATATTTTTTAAAATGTTTTGGTATGGATAGTACTAATGGTAATCATACTCCCATGGGAACAAGTTGTAAACTAGATCTTGATGAAACTAGGAAACAAGTTGATCAAGCCACTTATAAAGGTATGATTAGAAGTTTACTATACTTAATTTATAACTGAACTAATATTATGTTTAGTGTGTGAATGTGTATATGTTTTCAATCAAATAAAAAAAATCACTTTTACTTACAATCAAAATAATTTTCAAATACATTAAAAATACAACAGGATTAAGAGTATTTTATTCTAGAGGATAGGTATTTGACTTAGTGAGTTATTTAGATTCTTATTTTAGTGGCTTTAAGTTAGATATAAAAAACAGTTTTGGAATATATTACCTTTTAGGCAAGTCTCCAATTTCAGGGTGTAGTGAGAAACACAAATCAATTGCATTATCCATTACTGAAGCTGAATACATAATTATAGGTAGTTTTCGTGCATAGATTTTGTGGATGAGACACAAATTACTCAACTATGGATATTTATTTTTATATATACCTATAAATTTTGATAATAAAAGTGTAATAAATATTTCTAATAATCTTATATCACATTATAGAATAAAATATATGGATATAAGAAATCAATTTTTGAGATATCATTTAAAAAAAGGTTATATCACTCTATAATTCATTAGCATAGAACATCATCTTATAATAATATTTACAAATCCATTGAATAGTGAGATAATTAACTATATTAAACATGAATTAAGTATAATTTACTATGTTTAAAAGGTTTTTATAAATATTTTAATATTTATTTTAATATTCATTTCAATTTTTTTTGAAATATTTGTTTCAACTTTATCAAGTATTCTATTTAGTTATTTCTCTTTAATAAATCTTAAATGAGTTATATGAATATATTAAATTAATGTTATTATTTCCCATTCATCATTGTATGAGTAAAATCCCAAAATATTTAATTTTTTGAATAAAATCTAAACTGTCACACCTTTTCTAACCGGAACCAAACCCTCGTTCTCAAACCCATCTTTTAAATCCCTAGATGTCATCTTTTATTTATTATTATACTCAGTTTATATGAAGATATCTTCTTGAGAAGATTATACCAAATCATCTAAGACATTGAAGGCCAATTTTCGTAAGTCTAAGAAGCATTCAAAACCACATCTGATTTCTTATTAAGTCATGGATGGAATAGAAGTTGACGTTGAATAGTTTAGGACTAGTTGATCTTTTCTGTGGGGAGTAGTTCTGCATTAGAATTGGGAAAGTTGATTTTTAGATGAAAATGGATCTTTTTATCCATGCCTTTTAAAGGAGTTCTATCTAAATATGGTGTTTGAAGATGGTGAGTATGAGGATGTGAATTGAACAGTCATTGATGCTCAAGAATGCGAGTTTACCTCAACTTTTTAGGCTGATTACATGAGAGTTATGAATATTAGAGAATATGAGGACTACCGAAGCTCATATCTAGTTAACCATCCCCATATTAAAATTAGAAATGCACTGCAGGAACTGACTGATGATAAAACCTTCATAGGACTAGTTTTGAATTAAATAAGTGTAGAATGTTGACTTCTATTGAAGTTCATTCAGTATTATATCTACCCAAGGAAGGGGTATTTTAGTTATTTAAGGTATTGAGACTTTTTATTCTTATATATGATGGTTCATAACATTCAGATAAGTCTACCTCATTTCTTAATGATATATATTAAGGAGTTGAATAAACTTTATTCTTGATTCAATACACTTACTTACCCAAAATTCATTTATATTTTTCTAGAAAAAATAGACATAGTTTATTTAAGAGTTGAAAGGAATATTTTTCCAATTGGTGTCTGTTTAAATTAGACTACTTGTAAGAGGATGAAAATTATCTGAAATCCTTGAAAATGGATGTGGATAACTGATGAGGAGAATTTTTATGAGAAGTTAAATCTAGTTTCTCATCCCTCTAGGAAAAGAGATTTAATTAACTCTGGTTTGGAACTAGATGAGATTGTTGAGGTAAACTATCCTTCTGATGAAGAGGAATTGTAGACTCCTTTTAACTTAGATTAAGAGGCTAGAAGGGATTTTGAGGAAAGTCAAGAAAATAATCACATTCCTACAGTTTAAAATAAAATAGAACCTATAAGAGAACAAGAGTTTACTATTAATGAATTTTAAATGATTCTTGAAGTTTTAGTTGGATATGAAAAACAGACAGAGTTACCTTTAATGGTTGTATCAGTAAGAGAAGATGAATCTCATAAGGGGGAGAGTTATAAGGTCAATGTTTTTTTTGAAAAAATTCTTATAGATTCTAAAATTGGTAAGGATTTGGATCCTGATGTAGTGGAGATTCCACCTATGTTTGAAATAGGAAGAGCTCCCATTTATGATTCTCCACTTTCTGAAGAAGTACCTTTAAATAACCCTTTATTTGGTTTAGGTGAAACTACTTTAGGTAATGTAAATTTAAATAAGGATAATGAGGATGATAAATAAGATAATAAAGATAATAAAAATGATAAGGATGGTGACAGGGATGAAAAAATTATAATGATAATACAGAATGAAATCCTAAAAGAGATTCTATTATTGTTGCATGAGAAGAATACACTACTGGAAATACACTATTTCCCAACGGTTCACAACCGTTGGGAAAGCCCCTCAAACCATTGGTATATCATATACCAACGGTTTGCAATAGGCCCATAGAAGTTACCCTATCCCAACGGTTTGGGTGAACCGTTGGGATAGTTTTTCCCAACGGTTCTCCCAAACCGTTGGGAAAACCAAGATATACCATGTGGGAACATTTTCCCAACGGTTCCAAACCGTTGGGATATACCATGTGGAACATTTTCCCAACGGTTCTAAACCGTTGGGAATTGGTGAAGTCTTTCCCAACGGTTTAGAACCGTTGGGAAAAGACATGCTAAAAACTTATATGCCAACGGTTTGAAACCGTTGGCATACCCTATGCTGAAAATTGCAGCACCCTGCAATTTGCACAGCCCCTGTCCCCTGTCCATCACCACCAGTCATCAGGCCTCATTTTAACCTCATTTTCACCTCATTTTCACCTCATTTTCACCTCATTTTCGATCCAACTATTGTACCAGTAATAAAATAAAACATACATATTCAATTACGAACAAATTCATACACATTTAACATATAATGGATCCTGAAACTATACAAATCCATAATTAAATTACAATTCATAAACATACATAATTCATATAGAATTCAATTTAAAATTTAGATGACAATTATACGTGGAATCTGAAATTCAATTCATAATATGATCGGTTTTTTCTATACCATATATTTTTACCTCAAATGATGTCCATTTTAAACAAAATACATACACCTGAAGTGATACCGGCCACACCGCACCTCAGATTGAGGCGGGGTTAACTCGTACACGTCACATTTGACTCATGGATCGTTGTGCTAAAGTATCGACAGAATCCTAATGCGTTTGGTCGGTTTTCCGTATGCCAGTTGATGTTTTTCACTTAAAATGACGTCCTTTTGAAACAAAAGACGGACACTATGAGCGGTGCCGACCACACCGCGTCTCAAATTGAGGCGGGGTTGATTCGTACACGTCACATATGACTCATGGATCGTTATCCTAAAGTTTCAATGGAAACCGAATGCGTTTGGTCGGTTTTCCGTATGTACTTAAAATGGTGTCCATTTTAAACAAAAGAGAGCCACTTAGACTGATCTCGGCCACACCGCGACTCGGATTGAACCCGGGTTGCATCGTACAGGTCACATATGACCCATGGATTGTTGTGATAAATGATCAAAAGATTCGGAATGCGTTTGGTTGGTTTTGCGTATGCCAGTTGTTCTTTTTCACTTATAATCATGTCCATTTTAAACAGAAGAGACATAGTTAGAGCGGTGTCGGCCACACCGCATCTCGGATTGAGACGGGGATGATTGGTACACGTCACATATGACCCATGGATCGTTCTCCTAAAGTTTCAATGGAAACCGAATGCGTTTGGTCGGTTTTGCGTATGCCAGTTCTTTTCACTTATAATCCTACCCATTTTAAACAAAACAGACACAGTTAGAGCAGTGTTGACCACACCGCACCTCGGATTGTGGCGAGGATGATTCGTACACCTCACATATGACCCATGAATCGTTCTCCTAAAGTTTCAATGGAAACCGAATGCGTTTGGTCGGTTTTTCGTATGTACTTAAAATGATGTCCATTTTAAACAAAAGAGAGCCACTTAGACTGATCCCGGCCACACCGCGACTCGGATTGAGCCCGAGTGGGCTCGTACATGTCACATATGACTGATGGATCGTTGTGATAAATTATCAACAGATTCAGAATGCGTTTGGTCGGTTTTGCGTTTGGTCGGTTTTGCGTATCCTGTCCATTTTAAACAAAAGATAGACAGTTAGAACGGTGTCGGTCACACCGCACCTCGGATTGAGGCAGGATTGACTCGTACACATCACATACGACCCATGGATCCTTGTGCTAAAGCGTCGAAACAGTCCGAATGCCTTTGGTCGGTTTTTCGCATGTCACTTGATGATTTTCACTTAAAATGGCGTCTTTTTGAAACAAAAGACCGACACTTTTTGAGTGGTGTCGGCCACACCGCGTCTCCGATTGTGGCGGGGTTGATTCGTACACGTCACATATGACCCATGGATCGTTCTCCTAAAGTTTCAACGGAAACCGAATCCGTTTGGTCGTTTTTCCGTATGTACTTAAAATGGTGTTCATTTTAAACAAAAGAGAGCCACTTAAACTTATCCCGGCCACACCGCGACTCGGATTCATCCCAGGTTTGCTCGTACACGTCACATATGACCCATGGATTGTTGGAATAAATTATCAACAGATTTGGAATGCGTTTGGTCGGTTTTCCGTAAGCCAGTTGATGATTTTCACTTAAAATGACATCCTTTTAAAACAAAAGACGGACACTTTGAGTGGTGTCGGCCACACCGCGTCTCCAGATTGAGCTGAAACCACCGTGAAACATTCTAATTATTATTCGTGACATGTACGCACAGACGGCACGTCAATCAGACGTGCGGTTTGCCCGGTACGGATCAATATTCATGTTTTAAGTGATGCGCGCGCTTCGAAACGCGCGTGAGGGGGTCCAAACGGGCCGAACGATTTCGGAATGGCCTTAAATCAGACGATAAATATGGGTGAGTGATTTATGAAGTGGTCGAGCAGACGGCACGTCAATCGAACGTGCCGTGTGCCCGCGGTGACCGACAACGCAGTTATGGTGTCATAAACGGCCAAAACGGGCGTCCAACGGTCAAATTCATAGCAGACGACCACAGATTCACCCGAAACCACCGTGAAACATTCTAATTATTATTCGTGACGTGTACGTGCAGACGGCACGTCAATCGGACGTGCGTTTTGCGCGGTACGGCTCAATATTAGTGTTTTAAGTGATGCGCGCGCTTCGTAAACGCGCGTGAGGGGGGTCCAAACGGGCCGAACGATGTCGGAATGGCCTGAAATCAGACGACAAATACGGGTGAGTTATTTATGAAGTGGTCGAGTAGACGGAACGTCAATCGGACTTGTCGTGTGCCCGCGGTGACCGAGAACGCAGTTATGGTGTCATAAACGGCCAGAACGGGCGTCCAACGGTCAAATTCATAGCGTACGACCTCGTATTGAGCTGAAACCACCGTGAAACATTCTAATTATTATTCGTGACGTGTACGCGCAGACGGCACGTCAATCGGACGTGCGGTTTGCGCGGTACGGCTCAATATTCGTGTTTTAAGTGATGCGCGCGCTTCGTAAACACGCGTGAGGGGGGTCCAAACGGGCCAAACGATGTCAGAATGGCTTAAAATCAGACTAAAAATACGGGTGACTGATTTCTGAAGTGGTCGAGCAGACGGCACGTCAATCGGACGTGCCGTGTGCCCGCGGTGACCGACAACGCAGTTCTGGTGTCATAAACGGCCAGAACGGGCGTCCAACGGTCAAAATCATAGCGGACGGCCTCGGATTGAGCTGAAACCACCATGGAACATTCTAATTATTATTCGTGACATGTACGCTCAGACGGCACCTCAATCGGACGTGCGGTTTGCGCGGTACGGCTCAATATTCGTGTTTTAAGTGATGCGGGCGCTTCGTAAACGCGCGTGAGGGGTGTCCAAACGGGCCGAACGATGTCCGAATGGCCTGAAATCAGACGACAAATACGGGTGAGTGATTTCTGAAGTGGTCGAGTAGACGGCACGTCAATCGGACGTGCCGTGTGCCCGCGGTGACCGACAACGCAGTTCTGGTGTCATAAACGGCCAGAACGGGCGTCCAACGGTCAAATTCATAGCGTACGGCCTCAGATTGAGCTGAAACCACCGTGGAACATTCTAATTGTTATTCGTGACGTGTACGCACAGACGGCACCTCAATTGGACGTGCGGTTTGCGCGGTACGGCTCAATATTCGTGTTTTAAGTGATGCGCGCGCTTCGTAAACGCGCGTGAGGGGGGTCCAAACGGGCCGAACGATGTCGGAATGGCCTGAAATCAGACGACAAATACGGATGACTGATTTCTGAAGTGTTCGAGCAGACGGCACGTCAATCGGACGTGCCGTGTGCCCGCGGTGACCGACAACGCAGTTCTGGTGTCATAAACGGCCAGAACGGGCGTCCAACAGTCAAATTCATAGCGGACGGCCTTGGATTGAGCTGAAACCACCGTGGAACATTCTAATTATTATTCTTGACGTGTACGCGCAGACGGCACCTCAATCGGACGTGCGGTTTGCGCGGTACGGCTCAATATTCGTGTTTTAAGTGATGCGCGCGCTTCGTAAACGCGCGTGAGGGGGGTCCAAATGGGCCGAACGATGTCGGAATGGCCTGAAATCAGACAACAAATACGGGTGAGTGGTTTCTGAAGTGGTCGAGCAGACGACACGTCAATCGGACGTGCCGTGTGCCCGCGGTGACCGACAACGCAGTTCTGGTGTCATAAACGGCCAGAACGGGCGTCCAACGGTCAAATTCATAGAGTACGACCTCGGATTGAGCTGAAACCACCGTGAAACATTCTAATTATTATTCTTGACATGTACGCGCAGACGGCACGTCAATCGGACGTGCGGTTTGCGCGGTACGGCTCAATATTCGTGTTTTAAGTGATGCGCGCGCTTCGTAAACGCGTGTGAGGGGGGTCCAAACGGGCCGAACGATGTCAGAATGGCCTGAAATCAGACGACAAATACGGGTGACTGATTTCTGAAGTGGTCGAGCAGACGGCACGTCAATCGGACGTGCCGTGTGCCCGCGGTGACCGACAACGCAGTTCTGGTGTCATAAACGGCCAGAACGGGCGTCCAACGGTCAAAATCATAGCGGACGGCCTCGGATTGAGCTGAAACCACCGTGGAACATTCTAATTATTATTCGTGACGTGTACGCGCAGACGGCACCTCAATCGGACGTGCGGTTTGCGCGGTACGGCTCAATATTCGTGTTTTAAGTGATGCGCGCGCTTCGTAAACGCGCGTGAGGGGGGTCCAAATGGGCCGAACGATGTCGGAATGGCCTGAAATCAGACGACAAATACAGGTGAGTGATTTCTGAAGTGGTCGAGCAGACTTCACGTCAATCGGACGTGCCGTGTGCCCGCGGTGACCGACAACGCAGTTCTGGTGTCATAAACGGCCAGAACGGGCGTCCAACGGTCATATTCATAGCGGACGGCCTCGGATTGAGCTGAAACCACCGTGGAACATTCTAATTATTATTCGTGACATGTACGCGCAGACGGCACCTCAATTGGACGTGCGGTTTGCGCGGTACGGCTCAATATTTGTGTTTTAAGTGATGCGCGCGCTTCGTAAACGCGCGTGAGGGGGGTCCAAACGGGCCGAACGATGTCAGAATGGCCTGAAATCAGACGACAAATACGGGTGAGTGATTTCTGAAGTGGTCGAGTAGACGGCACGTCAATCGGACGTGCCGTGTGCCCGCGGTGACCGACAACGCAGTTCTGGTGTCATAAACGGCCAGAACGGGCGTCCAACGGTCAAATTCATAGCGGACGGCCTCGGATTGAGCTGAAACCACCGTGGAACATTCTAATTATTATTCGTGACGTGTACGCGTAGACGGCACCTCAATCGGACATGCGGTTTGCGCGGTACGGCTCAATATTCGTGTTTTAAGTGATGCGCGCTCTTCGTAAACGCACGTGAGGGGGGTCCAAACGGGCCGAACGATGTCGGAATGGCCTGAAATCAGACGACAAATACGGGTGACTGATTTCTGAAGTGTTCGAGCAGACAGCACGTCAATCGGACGTGCCGTGTGCCCGCGGTGACCGACAACGCAGTTCTGGTGTCATAAACGGCCAGAACGGGCGTCCAACGGTCAAATTCATAGCGGACGGCCTCGGATTGAGCTGAAACCACCGTGGAACATTCTAATTATTATTCGTGACGTGTACGCGCAGACGGCACGTCAATCGGACGTGCGGTTTGCACGGTACGGCTCAATATTCGTGTTTTAAGTGATGCGCGCGCTTCGTAAACGCACGTGAGGGGGGTCCAAACGGGCCGAACGATGTCGGAATGGCCTGAAATCAGACGACAAATACGGGTGAGTGATTTCTGAAGTGGTCGAGCAGACGGAACGTCAATCGGATGTGCCGTGTGCCCGCGGTGACTGACAACGCAGTTCTGGTGTCATAAACGGCCAGAACGGGCGTCCAACGGTCAAATTCATAGCGGACGGCCTCGGATTGAGCTGAAACCACCGTGGAACATTCTAATTATTATTCGTGACGTGTACGCGCAGACGGCACGTCAATCGGACGTGCGGTTTGCGCGGTACGGCTCAATATTCGTGTTTTAAGTGATGCGTGTGCTTCGTAAACGCGCGTGAGGGGGGTCCAAACGGGCCGAACGATGTCGGAATGGCCTGAAATCAGACGACAAATACGGGTGAGTGATTTCTGAAGTGTTCGAGCAGACGACACGTCAATCGGACGTGCCGTGTGCCCGCGGTGACCGACAACGCAGTTGTGGTGTCATAAACGGCCAGAACGGGCGTCCAATGGTCAAATTCATAGCGGACGGCCTCAGATTGAGCTGAAACCACCGTGGAACATTCTAATTATTATTCGTGACGTGTACGCGCAGACGGCATCTCAATCGGACGTGCGGTTTGCGCGGTACGGCTCAATATTCGTGTTTTAAGTGATGCGCGCGCTTCGTAAACGCGCGTGAGGGGGGTCCAAACGGGCCGAACGATGTCGGAATGACCTGAAATCAGACAACAAATACGGGTGACTGATTTCTGAAGTGTTCGAGCAGACGGCACGTCAATCGGACGTGCCGTGTGCCCGCAGTGACCGACAACGCAGTTCTGGTGTCATAAACGGCCAGAACGGGCGTCCAACGGTCAAATTCATAGCGGACGGCCTCGGATTGAGCTGAAACCACCGTGGAACATTCTAATTATTATTCGTGACGTGTACGCGCAGACGGAACATCAATCGGACGTGCGGTTTGCGCGGTACGGCTCAATATTCGTGTTTTAGGTGATGCGCGCGCTTCGTAAACGCGCGTGAGGGGGGTCCAAACAGGCCGAACGATGTCGGAATGGCCTGAAATCAGACGACAAATACGGGTGAGTGATTTCTGAAGTGGTTGAGCAGACGGCTCGTCAATCGGACGTGCCGTGTGCCCGCGGTGACCGACAACGCAGTTCTGGTGTCATAAAAGGCCAGAACGGGCGTCCAACGGTCAAAATCATAGCGGACGGCCACGGATTGAGCTGAAACCACCGTGGAACATTCTAATTATTATTCGTGACGTGTACGCGCAGACGGCACGTCAATCGGACGTGCGGTTTGCGCGGTACGGCTCAATATTCGTGTTTTAAGTGATGCGCGCGCTTCGTAAACACGCGTGAGGGGGGTCCAAACGGGCCGAACGATGTCGGAATGGCCTGAAATCAGACGACAAATACGGGTGAGTGATTTCTGAAGTGTTCGAGCAGACGGCACGTCAATCGGACGTGCCATGTACCCGCGGTGACCGACAACGCAGTTGTGGTGTCATAAACGGCCAGAACGGGCGTCCAACGGTCAAATTCATAGCGGACGACCTCGGATTGAGCTGAAACCACCGTGGAACATTCTAATTATTATTCGTGACGTCTACGCGCAGACGGAACGCCAATCGGACATGCGGTTTGCGCGGTACGGCTCAATATTCATGTTTTAAGTGATGCGCGCGCTTCGTAAACGCGCGTGAGGGGGGTCCAAACGGGCCGAACGATGCCAGTTGATGTTTTTCACTTAAAATGATGTCCTTTTGAAACAAACGACATACACTTTGAGTTGTTCCGACCACACCGTGCCTCGGATTGAGGCGGGGATGACTCGTACACGTCACATATGACCCATGGATCGTTGTCCTAAAGCATCAACACATTTCGAATGCGTTTGGTCAGTTTTTCGTATGTCACTTTTTGTTTTCACTTAAAATCTTATGGAAATTCATATAGAATATTTTTATATCATATTTAGTATGGATTAGATTTTAGTTGATCGTGCTATGAAACATTTCAGAGCTAATGAAATTAAGGAAGGTGGAGGGGATGTCCGGGGGGCTGTCCGGGGGGGCTGTCCGGTGGGTGTCCGGGGGGCTGTCCGGGGACCAAGGAGGAGGGTGGGGGGGCTGTGCGGGGTCTGTCCGGGGGGTTTTGGGGGGTTGTTCAGGGGGTTGTCCGGGGTTGTTCAGGGGGCTGTCCGGGGGTTGTTCAGGGGGTTGTTCAGGGGGTTGTCCGGGGGTGTTCAGGGGGCTGTCCGGGGGGTGTTTGGGGGGTTGTCCGGGGTCCAAGGGGGGGGGGGGGGGTGGGGGGGTTGTACGGGGGGCTGTCCGGGGGGCTATCCGGGGTCCAGGGTGGAGGGTTGGGGGCTGTACGGGGGGCTGTCCAGGGGGCTGTCCGCGGGGGCTGTCCGGGGGGGCTGTCCGGTGGGTGTCCGGGGGGCTGTCCGGGGACCAAGGATGAGGGTGGGGGGGCTGTGCGGGGTCTGTCCGGAGGGTGTTTGAGGGTTCTTCAGGGGGTTGTCCGTGGTTGTTTAGGGGGTTGTCCGGTGGTTGTTCAGGGGGTTGTCCGGGGTTGTTCAGGGGGTTGTCCGGGGGGTGTTTGGGGGGTTGTCCGGGGTCCAAGGGGGAGGGTGGGGGGGTTGTACGGGGGGCTGTCCGGGGGGCTATCCGGGGTCCAGGGTGGAGGGTTGGGGGCTGTACGGGGGGCTGTCCAGGGGGCTGTCCAGGGGGCTGTCCGCGGGGCTGTCCGGGGGGTGTTTGGTGGGTGTTCGGGGTCCAAGGGGGAGGGGGGGTTGTCCAGGGTCCAAGAATGAGGAGGGTTGTCCAGGGAGTTCTCAAACACACAACCACTAAAAGACAACAACATCCATAAAAACAGAAAATATATAAAAATAACTCAACTCCAATACTATACTACGAGTCTAGATAAAACCAACAACTAGAATAGATTAAACATCAAATCTCAAGTCAAAAATGTAACGGATCAATATGTCCCACATCAGCATCACCATCTCTATCATCATCATCATCATCGCCCTCGTCATCGTCCTCCTCATCGTCCTCACCCTCCACAACGCCTTCCTCCTCGCCTTCGCCCTCCTCCTCGCCCTCCTCATCTCCCTCCTCTTCCGCATCAGACTGCTCGTCATCATCATCTTCAAGCTCGACATCGGCCTGACCACCACTGGAACTGCCACCTGGTGCACCATATATAGAATGTATCGACGACATGTATTCATCAATCGCTGGGCTGGCCTCTGCTGGAAGTGTTGGACGTAGAACTTCAATAAATTTCATAAATGCACTGTTTGCCCTTGCAGACTGTTCTGCCGTCTCTGTGGCCCTTTTCTCAGCCTGTTCTACCTGTGCCCTAACTTGCTGCAGCTCGGTGGCACTACAACTCGTACCTGAGGCAGGCCAATACCTCGTCGGGGCTATCCTAGGTCGGCAGCGTACTCTGCCAGAATGATCATCTCCCAACACCTGATGTAAGTGATCAGATGGCCCAAAATTGTCTGCTTCTTGGGCATCGAGGGCCTCTAAAGCATCCTGTTACAAATATAAATATATTGTTAAGTTACGAAATAGATATTAAAATATAAAATCAACATATTAAAACTTACAATCTGCTACTGAGTCGCTTCGTTGACAGCACGTCCATCCTTTTTTCGTCTACTCGAGCAAAACAGTTTTGCTCGAGGCACACGTCCTTCAATATTTTGTACTTGCCTCTACAATGACATTGAAAACAAAATTTATATAAAGAATTCAGCAAATAATTAAATAATTGAGGAAACAAAAGAAAATCTAAGTCGTAAAGAAAACTTATAAACAATTGTCATACCTGCTGCCTCTCATGATCCGGCATCGTCGTGCGTCCTAGTGTATGGAGGTATTTTTTTGCATCAATGTTTTTTTTATTTTTTCCAGATGATTCCTAAATAAAATTCGATAATGCAAAGGATAATATTAATGCAAAACTTGAAAGTTATTATTTAAATACCTCAAATGTAATTCATACCTTAAACTGGGTACTCGTCCAATGAGTAATCATCTGACGATACTGCTCTATAGGGCAATCATCCACGACTGGTACCGCCTCTAACTCAGTGCCAACTCTAGCACGCCAGCCAATATACAGCTCATGCTTGTAGGCTCTCCAAAGCTCGCCTAAATCCTTTAGACGTTCCATTCATGCACCCTCACCATCAGGAAAATTAAATCGAAGCTGAAATGAAAATATTAATTTATATAAATACAAAAAAAATTCATGGCATTAAATACAACAGATTTTTTTACCCATATCTCTGCCCAAGCTCTATCTTTGACCTCATGTGGCAAATGTCTCCACAACAGCGGGCTGACGGGAATGATGTCGGAGTATTTGGCAAGCGTCGCCATAAAACTCCGACATTGATGCCCTGTTTTCTCAACCATCTGATTGTCTTCATTATATTCCACCATAACCTGTGTGCGACGGTTCCACACCGAACGCATGCGTGTACGGCCCCGCCCCCGCCTCCTTTCAGTAGATGTATCTGTCATGAAAGAAAAACAAATATTTTATCAAAACATGTTATAATGAAAATAAATATTGCTATAAAAATTTGATAGGGTTTTATAAATATACCTGTGCTAGTCTGATCAATGAGTGGCGCCGGATCCACAGAACCTGATGGAACACCCTCTGGTGGAACAGGAGTCGAAGACGATGGAATATAAAAGCTCAGAGAGACAGAAGTAGAAGGAAAAGAAGATGGAACAACTGTATGACCTGATGCTGACTGGGGAGTGGGAATCATCATGGGATGTGAAAATGATGGGGCAGAAGATGCAGAAGGTAGCGAAAACATGGGAGGTCTAAATATCCCGTGTGTCCCTAACGACACACCGGGATCAGAATGTGGGAAGACTGAAATGTCAGTGGGAGGGGCAGGGTCTAGTCGGGCACGCGCAGCTCTATGTCCACCTCTGGTACGAACCCTCCTCGTACCACCGGCCTGAGTACTAGGACCAGTACTAGGCTCCTCGTCGAATAACTGTCGACGTAATGGTGGATCCTACAAAAAAGTTTACAAAAAAAATTAATCACATGACATTATATATTCTGTAAATATATATATATATATTTGAAATAAAGTACTCACTGTAGGCACTAATGGTGGAATGCCCATCTCCTCCATCCGACGATTGTTCTCCGCCATTTTTTTTCTTCGTCTCTCTTTAATTGGATTCATTTCCTGCATTGGAAAACAAATATGTAATTAATTAGAAAAAGAAAATTAATGTGTAAACCAAAAAACTAAATATATGAGGGAATGAGGGGATTCATTGGTAATTTAGCTATCAATTGTTTTAGAAGAGCTTGAATGAATTTAATAAAACATACAAGTTGTAATGTTCACCAAGTTAGAAATATTGTTTGATTTGGTTTGAATACAGTTCAATTCCAAATTAGAAAATGCAATTCAAATAAAACAGCAACCAATAAACATTGAAAATTCACATAACGGTCAAGTCAGCTAAAACATATTTGTGATCAATACTAAATAAATATGAATATTACCAACCTTAACAACCCAACTCGAGGTAAACCAAAAGAATTGAGAACATGGATGAATGATTCTATATATTTCCAACCACAACTTCAGGTTCACAATCAACTCTGACAATTGAGCTATTGGAGTCATCAAAAGAAATAAATGGATTGGTTCCAATGGCAATAGGGACAGTGTCAATTCCATCATCAGCATCATCAAAAATATGTCTTGGAATTACTTCAACTACGACACCAAATTCAGGTTGAAGTTGATCTTTGACATAAAAAACTTGTTTAGCCATTGATGCCAACACATATGGTTCTTCGGTTGCAAGAGTGCGGGTCATATTAATTACTCGAAATCCACAATCATCAATAAATGTGCCATGTCTCGTCATCGAATCAAACCAATGGCATTTCATCATTGTGACTCGTCCATGAGAGTAATAATCCAATATTATTATTTTCTCAACGACTCCATAATAACCCACATTTTCAAGTCGCGGTCTACTATCTGATGCGCTGGCATAACAATCTGTTGTGGCAGTAACCATAATACCATCATGTTGTGTTCTCATGTTTTTGGCTCGTTCAGTGACAATAAATCTATACCCATTGATAACAATTGATTTACAGTCACGAACCACGGTATTAGGACCAAAATCCAAAGCTCTTATTTCCTCAGAGACAGAGTCAGCAGACAAACTCAATACCTGCAATATAAATGACAGTTAAACTTAAGTAAATATTGAAATAATTAATTTAAACAGTAATATTTTTACCTTCAATTTTAACCAAGCAGAAAACTCTTTGCTATGCAAAGTCTCTCTCCTTCTCAAAGATAAAGAACGATGCTTCCTATTTATCATTGTTTTATGTTCCCTGTAGATAAAAAAATATGAATAGTTTAACAGATATATATGTAAGATATACATATTCAATTTTGTTACCTGATATAGTCATCGAACAAATCACAGTTGAACAAAACTGTGCGATGTGCCATCTCCCGCTCTTCATGGATTAATGTCTTCAATGTATATGATCCAGGAATTCCTCCTGTTTGAGGAAGTGATGGAAAACTGGGTTCAATTTGCTCATATTGTTCTTCTTCATTTCTCATTGGTCTGTTCATTCTTGTAGTAAGATCAGACAAATACATTGAACAGAAATCCATACATTCTTGAGCTAAGTAACCGTTCACGATAGAACCTTCGGGATGATTCTTGTTTCGAACATAAGACTTTAATGTGAACATATTTCTTTTAGTTGGATACATCCAACGAAAAGAAACAGGTCCTCCGAGAAGTATTTCAGTTGGAATATGGACAGTCAGATGCAGCATGCATGTGAAAAATGATGGGGGAAATATTTTCTCCAACTCACACAAAATTAATGGGGCATCTGTCAACATTTTTTGCAAGAAAGACTTGGACAACTTCTTAGCACAAAGATCTCTAAACAAATGGAACAACCGAATAACACCCACCCTTACATTATTGGACAAAAGATGACGGATTGCTATTGGAAGCAACTCATGCAGTAGAACGTGATAATCATGAGTCTTCAAAGATTTTAGCTTCAACTCTCTTCTGTTGACCCGTTTAGATATGTTGCTTGAATAGCCATCAGGAACTCTAATAGTCTCTAATACTTCCAAAAATTGTTTTTTTTCAGTAGGTGTCATCACATAAGAAGCACATGGAAGTTGCCATTTATTTTCACTGATACGCACAGGATGCAATTCTGGTCTGATGCCCCAATCCACCAAGTCACGTCGAGATCGTAAATCATCTTTTGTCTTCCCCTTGACATTTAGAAGAACTGAAAGCAACATTTCACATATATTCTTTTCAATATGCATTACGTCTAAGCAATGATGTAGCAAATTGGTTGACCAATAAGGCAAATCAAAAAAGATACTCCTCTTCCTCCAATTGTAACAGGTTTCTGTGGAAACATTCTTTCTCTTTCCAGATTTCATTTGACCCTTCCCGAACGAAAAACTGAAATCTTTCAATTCATTAAGCACATCAGTTCCAGACATACGCTGAGGTGGGTCATCGGTCTCTATAGTATTATCAAATCTTCGACGATTCATTCTATATGGATGATCCTTTGGCAAAAATCGTCGATGTCCCATAAAACTGAAACTACAACGATGTTTCAGTCTTCTGGATCGTGTATTCTTCATACAAACTGGACATGACAGTTTCCCCTTCGTGCTCCATCCAGACATCATTGCATAAGCCGGAAAATCATTGATTGTCCACATAAGCGCAGCGCGCATCTGAAATATGTCTTTCGAACATGCATCGTATGTGCGCACACCCACATCCCAAAGAAGCTTCAACTCTTTTATTAAAGGTTGCATGTATACATCAATATCAATGCCAGGATCAGAAGGACCAGATATGAGTATACTCATGAAAGTGAAAGGTTTTTTCATACACAACCATGGGGGAAGATTATAAATGTGTATAAAAACTGGCCATGTGCTGTGCGAAGTAAGCATCTGCCCAAACGGATTAAAACCGTCGCATGAAAGACCCAGCCTCACATTACGCACGTCAGCTGCAAAATCAGGATGTCGAGCATCAAATCTCTTCCATGCAAATCCATCTGCAGGATGAACCAACTCATCATCAGTCTTTTTTCTCTCGGTATCATGCCATCTCATTTTTATTGATATGTCATCAGACATAAAAAGATTCTGGAGTCTGGGGATCAATGGAAAGTACCACATTACTTTCTGTGGAACGCGAGATGGTGTTCCATCAGATTTTGACTTCCAGCGGGATGTGCCACATTTTATACAATCATTTCGTTCAGCGGTTTCCTCCCAGAATAAACTGCAATCTTTCGGGCAAGCATGAATTTTGTTTCTTGAAAATCCAAGTTCCTCAACTAACTTCCATGCCATATAGTGGTTTGAGGGAATATCTGCATCATCTGGAAGTAAATCCTTCAAGAGGGTAAGAATGTAATCGATTGCTGTATTAGAAATCCCATACATAGTTTTCCCATGAAATAACCGGATTAAAAATTCCAGCTTTTTCATTTTATCGCATTGCCGATATACTGGAGTCGTGGCAGCATCATTCAATTTTTTCACCCTATCAATATCATCATTTTCACTAGATGCATCAGCTGTCCTCATATCGAAGTCTTCTTGAGTCGAAATCCTTTCTTTTTCATGATGACGAATAAATGGAAACCGATCATCTAACAAATTCTCCATTCCAGTCTTTTCATTTCGATCATCACCAATTTGAGATTTCATTTTCTCCCCATTGTGATACCACAGAAAGTAGTTTGCTTGAAACCCATTTTTGGTTATGTGGTAGCTGACTTCTTCACGGCTCAACCAAGGTCTACCAACACAATTGGAACATGGGCAGTGTATGCGACCACTATCTGAAGCATTGTGAAATGCAAAATCTATAAAGCTCTCCAAATTGTTTTGAAAATCATCTGAGATCCGATCGGTTTCATACATCCAACTTCTGTCCATTCTGTAAAAAGAATTTATATAAGTCATTTTGTCATAAACAATTCAATAGGCATTAACTATAATAGAATATACATTTAAGTAAACGATAAAGGAAGAAAATAATCAAGGTATCAACTACACATGTCAAAAAAACATACAAATGTGTTATTGAAAAAATGTAAAACCAACAAGAACTTAATGTGTTATATCACATAACAGCATGACTCATCCCATAACCATATTAGTAGGGTATCATGAACATGAATAACATCAACCTTGTGCCATCCTCCTACCCTACATGACCCCAACCACATGCCACATCTTATTATAGCCTTATCACATCACACCTCATCGAAAAACACTAGGGAAATCATAGTACATCTCACCTGAAGACACATGGACAATCACATCGCATCTTGCCTAAAAACACATGGTCAATCACTTTTGAAGGAAGAGTAGGGAAGACATGGTAGCTATCCAAACATATAACCACCATCCTAGATATTAGAAAAAATACCCATAACTCAAAACCTCTGATCGTTGGTAAGTTTATCCAACTATGGTTGGGAATGTGTAGAAATAACATAAAAATACATGATATATAGATAGCACAAAATACTCAACCTATGGGTTCACATTAACTACATAATCACACACTTCACTACTACCATAAAACACATAAACCACACCACCACCACACAAGACGCATATCATTGGAATATAATTCTACATTCAATAAGTCTATCTATGGAATTATCATAAGAATCCATGTATCAATTGGAATATAATTCTACATTCAATAAGTCTATCTATGGAATCCCTCCCTTGGATCCATGTATCATCAATGGCTTAATCAATATTCAAAGAAATGAGTCTATCCGTGGAATTCCACTGTGAATCCATTTATCACATAAAGCATATAAGTTAATAGAAACAAGATTATATACCTGACATCCTAATAGAATCCATGTATCACTATTTACTATTAATCATTTAATGAATTTCATTTCATTTAAACAATTCATTAAACATACCAAGGTCAAAAACAAAGGTATTTAATACAACTCACCTCAAAATGGCGACTCAATCAAATAATAACCTGAAAACAATGAAGCTTCATTTACTCATGTTGTAATGACAAGATAATGAGATTCTATTGCTTAATCAATCAATTCCATATCATGGTCTCAACATAACTCATAATGGCTAGAAATTCAATGAAAATTCAAGCACTCACATGGGAATTTTTAATATAACACTCCTAACAAGACTATAAAGATATCACATGCATTAGTTATAATATATCTAACATGGTAGCATAAAATATAAGATAAATTCAATCCAATTTCATAGATTCATAGCATAGTCTCTACTTTACTCACATTGGCAAGGCAATACAATTAAAACATGTGTTAAAAAATAATTGGCATTCATGTGTTAAAGGGGAATGCAAACCATAAAATACCCTTAATTAATTTAATTTACAATTCAATTCAGAAATCGAACAATCAATTCGATTTATATAACCTTTCACAAATGACATCCCATGTTCAAGGGGTAAAATCCAAAAAGGAATTTTCAAGAAAACTCACCCTTAGGCGCCGGCAGTAGCTCCAAAATCGTCTAAACTGAAGGGAAAAATAAAAATAAGTTTAAATACTATCCAAACATTTGAATACCTTTTGGTGGTGTGAATTTCACTTTGAATTGTTAAAAAATCAAATTGGTAGGATGTTAGAACCAAATTGATCTGAGTTTGAGAATGATAATGATTTTTTATTTTTGTAAATTTATTTTCAAGTTGATCAATGTATAAATATGAAGGACTAAGACATAATTTATTTCATGATCCATAAAATACATTCCCAATAATAAAATCCAAGGATCTAGAGGAATCACATCTTTGTAAGATTACATACATAAATTCATGATCAGAAATGTAAAAAATAGGATTATTTAAAACTCCACATAATTCTTATACAATCCATAGAAATTATAAAACTATATATGATAATCCAAGGCACAAAAAAACAACTTTGAAAGTTCTATCAACACCCCACAAGCCGGATGCCACACTAGTTAGGGATAACACTCAACTATATGGAGGTTTTACTCATTGAGATCCAAAAATTTGAATACCTTTTGAGATAAAGAAGAAGAAGAACCTAAAGAAGAGCTGGAATCCGGCCGGCAGTATCTCCAAAATCGGCTGCTGCTGCTCCCGTTAGGGCTCTGTAACGCGAATGGGGGAGAGAACGGGCGGCTGGGTTTTTTGGGGAAAACCTTTGCCAACGGTTTTAAAAAACCGTTGGCATATGTATGTTTTTCCCAACGGTTCTATAGAACCGTTGGGATAAACTCCCCCAAACCCATCTATCCCAACGGTTCCTTAGAACCGTTGGAAAAAACTCCCAAAAACAAAGCTTCCCCAACGGTTCTAATGAACCGTTGGGAAAAGCCTTCCTAAACAATCTTACCCCAACGGTTTCATAGAACCGTTGGTATGTAAGTGTGGGTAAAAACCCAAATTCCAGTAGTGATAAGTAGTGTTAATAGAGAAAAAGCTTACTTGAACACTTGTTTCAAAGAGACCAGTGAGACCTGACTCCACTAAATATATTTTAATGTTTTTGGCTACACCTTTGTCTCCTAAATATGTTCCTATCAATATTTCTTAAGAAGAGATTATCTATGAATATTATCCTAAAACTAAGGTTGTTTCCATGGAAGATTCTAGTGAATAATCTCAGGATTCCTTGAAGGAAACTGAAAGACCTTTTATAATCTTTTCTCCCAAAGAATAATCTTGGAGAAATACTTCTAAGTTTAGTGATAATTCTTCAGATCAAAATGATGATATATTTTTTTCTGAAGCTAATCCTGCTTAAGATCGACCCACTAAATCTCAAGAGAGTGAACCTTATTTTATCCCTCTTTCATAACTCACTTCTATATATCTAATTTAGTTTAAAAATAAACTTTTGAAATTGTTAAATAAAATTTACTTGAGTATTAGTTTTGCTAATAATCTCAAATGAGAATAAGATATTTCATACATTATTCAAAAGGTTATTTCACAAATTCATCCATAGTTATTTTTTAAGTTAGACCATCTATATCAGGAAATTTGAACTTTTACAAGGGAAATAGAAATTTTTAGAAGTCACATGGGATCCCTACAAGAAGATCTTACTATTATGATGGCTACCATGGATAGAAGGTATCTATATATTATTTCCAACCATTTTCAATCCCCAACCTCAACTTCATCACCCACCCCCCCCATTTTAGTTTCAATTGATTAAGTCATAATTCAAAGGATAATCCATGAAGAGTTTCAAAATGTTCTATATATTGTGTAAGATGTGAAAAATCAAGTTCAAATGGATATTTCTACTCATGTTTAGAAGTAATTTGTTTTATTAAAGATGAAGAAACCAAGTATTCTCAAGATAAAGCTATAATAAAGAGTGAAATTAAGTATTATCTACGAACGATTCACACCAAATCCAACCTTAAGACTTATTTTATGTCATTGGTAAGATATTTGGAAATTCAATCTCTGAAAAATTCTTTCAAATTTATAGAATAGAGTCTATTGGTAATGAATCCTTTTCTAGATAAATCTATGTTAGTAAATGATGATTTTATTCAAGCAATTGATCATTGAAAAAGAGATGTAGTAGAAATAATAAGGATTTTAGAGCCTTACATGTATGTGGTTAATACACCTATGTTAGCACCTCCTACTCTTCCTTTACCTCAGATTTTTACTGCTCCTTCCCAAACCTCAACTACTGTCATTTTTATAACAACCACTACCTCAACTATACCTCTAACTAGAACTTTTTCTCTCACTCTTTCTCAATAACTTGGTCATATAATTCTTATTTATAAACGAATATCTATTCGTGGATCTCCTACTGATACTTGGACTCCAAATACAACTCCTAATATTAGAAAAGGGAAGGATCCCATTAACCCTTCCACCTATCTAGAGCCCAAGGATAGTAATTTTTCTTAAATTGTGATAGGTTTATTGTATAATATTTTTAAAAGATTAATGAAAAATCCTTCTCATTATTATTTTTATATCCTTTATATTTCTTATTCTATATGATTTCTTTTATCTTTATTGCCTTTTCATTGTTTAAACTTTTACAATTTCTTTTTTATATTACCAAAGGGGTAATAAACTATATGGAATAACAGTTTTATTGAAAAGGGCGAGTAAAATGTATCAATTAAAATTGATTTTATCTTTACTATCAAATTTATATAGAAGATTATAATCTTTATTATCTAATTTTTAATTCAATATCTAATTATTAATTCTATGATTTTTGATAATAAAAAAGAGGAAGATTGTTGTATTAGTATATAAACTCATTATTTTAATAATCACAAATTATTTTTACGTTATTTATAATCTATTTTAAGTTTTATGAAAGTAAATCCCATTTCTGGAAAAATTGAACACTAATTCTATAATTGACCGCATGATATATGTGATCAACCACATGACCACCTGACTAAGAGTGAAAACTTTTATGATGAAGGAACAAAGAAATCCTTATAAATAAATGAACGACCACACATTGTCTCAAGAAACCATCATGGTCCAAGTTTAAAAGGTATTGAATCCAACACACTCTTAATAGGGAAACCAAAAAAGCTGGTTGGTTCGACTACATAAATAAATCATGTGACCGTAAGGCCAAATGAGAGAAAATAAGTTGTGGGTTTTCAGGTGAAGCATTGACAACAAAATCTAGTGAAGCGATCATTTTCAGTAGTCTCAAAATTGAAAAAGCATTGGACCGACCTCAAGTACAAAATGATTAACCATAAGTTAATCCAATATACCACAAGAATAACTGATTGACTATATAACCTATGAGATCCAAGAAATATCAGTATTGAAGCACCTGTAGATGTTAATGTGTCACATTTGAAAGTGACTGCCACAATGGATGTTGACATGAAAAAAAATAACTGAACTTATCTAAAAAGGTAATTATTATATTATTATATCTTTAAATATATTAATCAAAACACTTTCCTGTGTATAATTATATTTCATGAGAAGTATTTGATGAGAAAAATTTTGCTTCCAAAATACGAGGATATTTATAATGATTTCTCTATGGATATTTATAGATACTACATATGAAAAAGAATATAGAAGACAAAGATGATATATAATGGATATGAAAAATATTATCATGTTACATATAGAAATCATAATTTTTCATGAATGAAAATGAATAACATTTACTCTATTTTGAACTTCTATGACATGATTTTATTATATTAATATCATCAACACATCAGAGAAAATAAATACATCTTCACAAACCCATTCCAAATAAAATAATACAATGAGTGGAGAAGAAATACCTACAGAAAAAACCAAACAACATAATTAGATGTACATAATTATTTCTTTATCCTACTATGTTTATTTACTTTTGATATGAGTGTGTTCCATTTATCTTATAATTTAGCACCAGCTCCTGTTATAAAATGTAGAGTGAAATCCATTCTTATATTTATTTACCTATATCCCCACATAGTATAGTGGAAGGGGATATTTACCCTAGAATACCTATGTGCTGTTGTTTTCATTCATTTATCCCACATAGAATTATGGAAGAATATTTGTTAAGCCTAGATAGCCTTGTGTAATGTTGTAAAAAATGATACAGGTTATGGATCAATTTATTTTATAATAAAATTTTTGGTGGTGGGTGACTTCCAAGTGAAGGGATGTGGTTTCAGTTTGAGATTGGACCACTTTTTTATTTTCACAATTTTTATTATCTAGTTTTACACCCTTTTTACAAAAAAATGAATACATTTTCAAAACTCTTTTACAAAACCTTAATTTGATAACTAACTATAAATTTTGTTTTATATATCATGTTTTATTGGAGTAAAACAATTTCAAAAGTTAAAAGAATTTTTCAAAACCATTTTATATGAGTCTTGATCTAGATTTTGAGAAATTTTTTAAATTATCAAATTATATATATGTACTATTTTATTTAATTAGGTGTATTTAAATATTGTGAGATTTAGTTTTAAATCCTTTTTAGTAGTAATTTTAATTTGAAACTCAATTCAACCCCCTCTTTATTTGTCCACTGGGAAAAAATACCCTTTTAAAATATTCATAAAACATTCAATAGGGTACATCCATCTATAATTAAGAGGACCACAAAACCGAATCTCTCTAACCAAGTGAACCATCATATCAAAGAATGATGATGGAAAAAACATATCTAATTCACATAATATGACAAAATTTTTCTTTTCAATAGATATCTATTTTGTCGGGTCTATAAATTTACTACATATATCTTTAAAAAAGAAACACATTTTGGTTAATTTATGAAAAAAATTATTTATTCAAAATTAAATGTAAAGATACATGCATTAGATATTTCTTTAAAACATGATAATCATATGATTTTAGGCCGTTTAAGTTAAAATCAATCAGTGAAATTATATTCTTGATATTTGATGAATACCACTCTAGAACCATTACAATATTTAGAAAGTTGAAAAACTGATATCTCTTTTTTCCAGAAAGAGTGTAAGAACCTGGAGGAGGAAAAGTTTATTTTCACCCTTCACTGGTTCCAACTCTTCCTGTATCCCCATGTAAATCATTTCCAACCTAGCCTTAATTCTATAAATTGTTTTTTCAATTGCATTTAGTAATGTTCCAATGGCACCATTACATATTTTTTTACCACATTTAGGACATCAAGAAAAAAAATGATGTAAAAAAAATTCTAGTATAATAATTCAAAATAACTGATTTCTTTTTCCAATCGGTTTTCATAAGTTTTTTCAAAGAATGTATACCAAAATTTATGTCCATATATTTTATTTTCTTAAAAAGATGATCATCTGTTAGTGGAGACTGTGTTGTACCATCTTCTAAACCCCTATCGAATGATGTTATCCAAGATCAGTATTTATGTCATCGGGGTAGAAAATTATGATGTCCTAGAAAAAAAGTTTTTGATGAATGTTTCCAACCAACTAATTATGTACGTTGTTCAAAAATGGGACACCCTTATGTTCCTTTAATTCTATATCCTAAAAAATTTCCATAAGCAGGAATATAATTATCTTTCCATACAACATGGATCTCAATGTGAAATATTCAATTATGTAATCATTATAAAATATAACACTTGTAATTCTAAATTAATTTCAAATCTCCAATCAATAGATCCAAATACACATCAATATAATTACCTGATTGTTTTGGTCTTGATATAAGTAGATACAACATAATATATTTTCACTTCATTCATAACCATAGTGGAAGGTTATAATTTATCAACATAACCAACTATGTACTATGAGTGATGATTTTAAAACCAAAAGGATTAACTCAATTTGTAAATAGAACAAGATTTAGGTTCCTTCGCTCGTTTGAAAATTCAGGATACTCATGATCAATTTTATTCCACTGGGGAGAGTATGCTGGGTGATGAAGTTTCCCATATTCATTTCTTGTATCTGCATGCCACATAAATTGTATTGCAGTATTATCACTTCCATATGGGTGACTAAAACTTAGAATGATTTACAAGTATCATAAAACTTTCAAAGGACTTGATTCATCTTTCTTGTATCAATACACACCACACTCTGAGCATTTTTTAAGTGATTCATGGTCATTGAGAAACCATATAAAATCATTTGGATAGGAATGTGTTCTTTTAGAGATCATAGTCATTCGTTTAACATCATATTTTTAGAAAGGAAGATTATTATATTTATGGAGTTTATCATTCAAGTGAATAATTAGTTCATTAAAGTTGGTGCTACTCCATCTGTTAACAGATTTCATATTATATAGCTTTAGTATGGATGAGAATGATGTATATTTAGTACAACTAGTATAAAATGGATTTTTTCACAACTATTTAATTCTCGATATAGTTTTTTAGAATCATGAAGTTCATCTTAAACTATCATTGTAATTTCCTCAATACAATCTTCATCATCATTCACACTTATAATCATATCCTCGTTATGGTCTTCATCATTGTTCACACATGTAATCATATCAGGTGACCTATAAAATGTGGTGTTTTCCCAGTCACTAGCTACATTCATTTTTTTCAATGTTGATTCAAACATTTATAACTTCGATCTATTCCATAACAAATAAAGCGCCCTTCCAACTCCTTTAGGCTAATTTTTATTGAATAACAACAACATAAACATTGATAAAGGATTTGAGAAGTTTCATATACATGATCTTTTGAAAAATTGATGAACTATTTCACCCCATCCTCATACTCTTTTTCCATAAGATTGGTGTCCATCCATTTTTTATTCATATCCATCCTCTTTGATTCAGTAAAATTAATATTTAATAGAATAAATAAATACAAAAAAGTTAAGGCCTTATAACCCTAAAAGGTTATTCTTAAAGAATCACTTAAGCTACATGAAACCATTTTTATAAGATAATAAGAATTGAATAATGTATATTGAGATTGTTTTATTATGATGGGAAATCATTGAGGAAAGGTATTGTGTGATAATTATAAAGTTACAAATAATAAAATAAATTTTTATCTATATCAAAACACAGAGATCAAGGATGGTTTATGTAACTTTTCTTGGCGGTAGTACAACAAGAGGGAGGAGTTAGTGTTTATTAATTTCTTTACTTGGTATATGGTGGTCCTGGTGGTGTTTCAGTGACAAGATTCTTAGGATCCAAATTTGATATTTTTTCAGATGATGAAAACATTGATATGGCCCAATAACCAGGTCTTGAGAACCCAATGTTTGAAGAAATTTTTGAATTTAAGTGGATTTTGACGAATCCTTCAAATTTGAACAATTCACATGATGGGATGAATCCTCAAAGAACAACAATGTAAATTTATATTAGGGAAAAAAGGAACTATCAAATTAAATATAAGTTAAAGAAGTGTCCCAATGGTATTAATAGAAATCCTCATCTCAAACTGTTAGGACTAAGTTGTGTTTTGGTTGTATTTGTTGTCAATCGATAAGTATGATGAAGAAAAAAAGGATGTTGAGAAAGATGATGAATAAGAATTCAGATTGAAAGGGATTGAAAGAAAGAAGAAATGTATTATTACTCATTTTGTTTTCAAAAATAATTATATTGGTTTCAAAACAATCGTATTGAGTATTTTTTTGAAAGGAATCAAATCTATGTTGTTTTGAAATGAATCAGATCCATTTTTTCAAAAACAATCGAATCCATATTTTGAAAAGAATCAGATCTATGTTATTAAAATAAATTTGAATCAATGTGAAATTCCATTCTAATGTTAAGAAGCATCTTTGAAAGTGAAAACATCTTTATAGAAGTATATGTTCATCAGATTCACTCTGAATACGATGAAAATGATATTTTTGTTTTGCTGGAGAATCAGAGAAGTTATGACTACGATTGAATTAATTATGACAATTCTTTACTGATTTGTATTTCATATAAATCATGAGTTGTATTGAGAAATTGTGATGCAATATTGATAGAATAAAGGGGAAGTGAAAGAGATGATGTCAATCGAAAAATAATCGTATTCAGATTGTTTTTTCAAAACAATAAAAAAAGAATCGTATTAATGTTTATCATATCCGGATGGAAGGGTGAAATAAGATATTCAAATTGTTTTTCAAAACAATCAAAAATGAAGTGGTAGTAATTGTTTTTAAAAACAATTAGAAAACAATCATATTCAGATTAAAGAGGTGGTGATGATTGTGTTTCAAAACAATCAAAGTGGTACTGATGGAAAGGTGGTGTCGATAAAAGTGGTACCGATGGAAAGGTGATGCCAATAAATGTGGTATCAATGGAAAGATGATTCCGATGAAAGTGGTACCTATGGAGATGTGATGCTGATAAAAAGTGGTGCTGATGAAAGATGGTTCTGATGCACAAGTGATGCAGATTGAATAGGTGGTGTCGATATAGGAGGTGATGTTGATGGATGATGAGATACAGATTGTTTTTTAAAAACAATCATATTCAAGTAAAAGAAAAGGAATGAGATGATGTATATTGAGAATGAATCATATTAATATTTTCAATTGATTGGATCTAGGTAAAAGAGAAGCGGTGTTACTATTCAAAAAGGAATCATATTCAGAATGCATTGTATCGTATCCAGGAAGATCATTATTTTTAGATTGTATCGTATCTAGGAAGATCATCATTTTCAGATTGTATTTGATCATACCCAACAATCATAACCAAAATGATTGTACCTAGCAATCATAACCAGAATGATCATATATATAATGATCATAACCAGAATGATCGTATCTAGGATGATTATAACCAGATTGATCGTAACTAGAATGATCGTATCTAGGATGATTGTAAACAAAACAATCGTAACAAGAATGATCATAACCAGATATGATCCTATATAGGATAACAGTATCCAAACCATTTGTATTCAGAAAATATCATGCTTAGTTTGAGATGAAAAAAATAAGCAGGAATGAATGGAAAGTTATAATACATTCTAATTGAAGTCAGACGATGCTAAATCTGATCCTTAATGAATTCAAAGTCATGAAGGCATTCATGATTCAAGAAATATTTTTTGAATGTGATGATATGTTTTTTCAAGAGGGTAAATATAAAAGAAAAGAAAGTGGATATTGATTAATGAATTTTGAAGGGGGATAATTTCTTTTAAAAGAGTGATTGTATCTCAATTGGAGAAGTGCATTTTTTCAAACACATTCAATTGCTATGGTATCAAGCATTGTTTTTAAGAAATCATTATGAGAGAATCAGATTCAGAACCATGTATTTCTCATCAATTGTAATTGTATTGAAATTTTAAATGGGAGTCTGGAAAAGAAGAGATAAAGATTGTAGAATATTCAAGAAGAATCGGGAAGCATTGAAGAAGTCATAATTTCTCTGAGACTTTAGGATAAATTCAGATTTGGGTGAATTTAAGTGAGAGGGAAAGTGTTTTTGGATTCCTGCCTAAACAAGGTTTGGGTCACCTATAAAAGGCTTGAAGTACATTGTACTTGTGTGACTTGAAGAGAGAGACGATCCAAGTTTCTAGAGAGAAGGAGAGTTCAATTCCATTTGTATTGACAATTGTCTTGGGTGGTGCTGATTCATTTATATTCTATTCGGCATGACAATTGTATTCAGGAATTGAAGTGGTACCAATTCTACTCTATTTTTTTTCTATCTAAAAATAGGACTGGGAGATATGTTTTGAAATAATTGGACTGGGAGCTTTGTTTTGAAATAATTTGATTGGGATATCTGTTTTGAAATAATCAGACTCAAAGAAATAATCCATGAAGAATTGTATTATGAATTGAAGCAATGTCAATTCATTTGTATTGCATTATTGCAAGAAAATAGGATTTGAAGAATTGTATTGAAAGAATAGTACTAAGAGAATGAGACTGGGAAAATCAAACTTGGAATTCTGGATGATTTATTTATCAATGTCCTTTGAGGTTCTTACCTTTCTTCTAGGTAAGGAAAAGAAGAATTTTTTTACAATTGAATACACTTGGTGAATTGAAGAGAAGCGTAGGTAACATGAGTTGTTACAGAAGAAATTGTATTGACCTATTGTGCTAGGAGGGTGCACATGCACTGAAGGGATTGTTTCATAGTGCTACATGAGTGTAAGGGTACTTCCTACTCATTGTAATCCAAGGATTTTTTTCTTAGTGAATTGTATGGTATTGGATCATTTCCAAACTATACAAAGGACATAACTATTCTTATTGAATAGTGAACCTTGTAAATCTTTTTGTTCTTGTGGTTGTGTGTTGAGTTTGTTTTCAATAGGGAATTGAAATATCTAACTGGTAGCAAAGGTTGTTTCAATTGAAAAGAAACATAAAATAAAAAGAGTATCACTAATTCACCCCCTCCCTATCTCAGTGATACATTTCTCTGACTGGGTACTTTCAATTGTTATCAGAGGCGAGGTTCCCTTTGCTATTCCTTAAAAATGGAGAATGTGAACTATGTAAATATTAAAGGTATTCCAGTATTTAATGGAAATAACTATCATATTTGGAAAGACATAATGCTTCCATATCTTATGTCTATAAACTATAATGTTCTTGAAGCTGAAACAGTTGGGTTTCCTCCCATTGATGATAAAACTCCACTTATATCTGTTGATAAGAGACATCTTGATATGATGGAAGGGAAAAAATTTTATATTTTCATCACTTTCTAAAATTTAATTCTTGAAATTAAAAGGTGTTTCCGCAGCCAAAGGTATATGGGATAAATTGAAAAACATATATGAAGGCAAAACAAAAGTAAGGAATGAAAAGTTACAAATATGGAGATTGAAGTATAAATATCTCAAGATGGATGAGCATGAATATATTGAGGACTTATTTACCGGGGTAAATGACATAGTAAGTACTATCATATGTCTTGGTGAAAAGTTGGATGATTCTACTGTGGTTGAAAAGATCTTGAGAATCCCACCTGACAAATTCAATGCAAAAGTTTCTTCATTGGAAGATAGAGATCCTGAAACATTATATCATGATTATTTATAGAGCACTCTTATCACTTATGAAATGAGAAGAGAGAATGATATGAAGAGCAAAACAAAGGTTGATAGATAAATTTCTTTCAAGGATTCCAAGAGAGAAAATAATATTCTTAAAGAAGAAGAAGCATGAGATTCTGACTCTGAAAATGAGGTATGTAAAAATCTTGATTCAATTTTGTCCTTGTTTTCTAATAATGTGAAAATAGGTATAGGAAGGTATAAAGGGAAACTTACCTTAAAGTGTTTTGGATGTGAATCCATTGAGAATTTTCTTTCGTATTTTACACAAAGAGGAAATGAAGAAGAAAGTGATGAAGAAGAAAGTGAATATGAAGAAAGAAGGCCAAGAAGATCTTAGAAGAAAAAGGGTGATAAAGAAAAATTCTATTCCAAGAGGGAATATAAGAGGTTCTCCAAATCCAAAAGGATAATATTTTTGTCTAAGGAATATGATAGTGAGGATGTTATAAATGATGGTGAAGAAAACACATTCATTGCAATAGTTAATGAATAACGTTATTCCAGTAATGAAAGTAGTTGTGTTGAAGAAGAATAAGAAATTGAAGCTAAATATGAAAATTCCATTAAGCATGATAGGGAAAAACCTTTTATTTCACAAATTAATGATGATGAATTTAGAACCATTAGTTCTAATAAAGAAGAAACTCAGCTTGAAATTCATTTGAAAGAAGAGTTGAAATAATTTCTGAGAAAGATCATAAGACTTGAAAAGAAAAGAAAAAAAGTAGAAGATGAATGATCAGGCAACCAAGAATGTTTTGCTGGAGAGAAAGAAAATCTGGATAAATATATTTATGATTTGAATAAGTCTTTTGAAGAAGAAAAGAATCACAATGTGCATTTGGAAGAGAAGATAAAGACAAAAGAAGAAGAGTTGGAACTTGTCTAACAAAAAATATCCAAAGATTAAAAGAAAAGTCTATGTTTTGAAAAATATATCACTGAAGTTGGTGAATGTTCTCATAATGAGAAACTTGAGAAGGCTCAAAAAAATTTACCTTCAAAGGGTGAAAAGAAGAATATAATTGTTTTTGAAAAGAAGAAAGTTGGTAATGTTATGTATATGGTCAAGACCAACAAGGCTGGGAATGTTTTGAAACATTCTAAATCTGGAAATGTTTCCAATACTTCTAGTTCTGATAATTTAGAAAATAAAAGGAAGAATCTGATCGATAATATAAAGGTTGGTGTATTGGAAAAGAAAGAGAAGAAGTTGGCTGAGAGACACATTCAAAATTCTAGACAATATCAAAGTTTCAATGGCATATACTCCTTTTATGGATATTGATGGTATTGTGGTGGATTTTTACATATAGAGAATATGTGTTTGTTAAACCAATAACACTACTATTATTCCACAAGTTATGGAAGACATGGTTTAAGGGGGAGTCAATTTTATCAAAAGAAGAAGTCTGAGAAGGTTGTGTTGATGAAATCTGAGAAGAATGAATAAAATATTGAAAATAGGTTTTAACGATTGGAAACTATTTTTCAATGGAGTGAGAAACCTAGAAAACTTATGAAAGGATGTATTGTTTTGTTACCAGCACAAAAAAATATTCTTAATAATTCTTAGAATCCAGATGTTTTAGAAGTAAAGAAAGACAGATCTGCTAAATTTCAAAAGAAATATTTCATAGTTGTTTATCCAGAACACATTGGCCTTGCTAGTAAATTGGTGGAATCACAAAAGAAAGTAAAAGAAGAAAGAATTAGAATTCTGAAGATATGAGAAATGCTGACAAAAATGTATCCACAAATGTTGAATATGAGAAAGAAGAACATGACATCAAAGCCTGTTCAACTATCTTTCTAGAGAAAAATATAGTAATGAACAACATGGAACAAAATGATTGTAACAAGGATGTTCCTAAAGATGAAGAAAAGTCATCATCCTCATCAAAAGATTTTATAGATAAGATGAAAGATGTTACAAAACTCTAGAAGGATGAATAAAAGGAAGAAATAACATCCAATAAAAAATCCAGGAAGAAGAAGAAGAAGGTAAGACTGGGAGAGGATTCTCAGTCCGATTGTTGTTTCTAATAAATAATCAAGGTTCCTCCTTATTCCCAATATCTTTGTATACTTTTGCTAATATGTAGGTAATTGAAGGAGTGTGAATAAAGAAGATATAATTGATGAGTCTCTTACTTTTCTTGTAAAATAAAGTAATTAGGATGAGGAAATTTTGTTTTGATAAGTTGTGTTTTTATACATATGAACTTTCTGATGTGTTTCTTAATATGGGTGTAAGTTACTTTTGTCTTAGAAAAATTCCATCAAGGTTTCCCCCCAGTCATGAGAATGTTGAAAGAATTATGGAAAAGGTATTACATGAAAGTTTTGTTAAGGACAATATTGATCACCTTGATTATACACTCTTGTTTTCTACTTTGGGTTCACCCACGTAGACTTATAGATATTTAGTTAATGGTTTTTTGTTAAGAAAATCATGTGATACCAATGTCAAAGAAAAGTCTCAACTTCTATAAATGGATATCATTTACAAATAAGGGAGAAACTTATCATGATGATCCCTTTGAATTTTATTGTCAATAATGGGGAGAGATAAGAGAAAGGGGGAGAAGAAAAAAATAGGGGGAGCAAGAAATAAAACAATACCACATTTTGTTTTCATGTGGTTGTAGTGATTGAAGTAGTTATTGACAAAAAATAAAAAGGGAGAGATTTTTAGGACTAATTTGTGTTTTGGTTGTGTTTGTTTTCAATCAATTCGTATTCTAATGAAAGAAAGGATTTTGAAAAAGATGGTAAATGGGAATTCAGATTGAAAGGGATTGAAAGAAAGAAGAAAGGTATTATGAATCTTTTTTTTAGCAAGTATCGTATTGGTTTTAAAACAATCATATTGAGGATTGTTTTGAAAGGAATCAAATCCATGTTGTTTTGAAAGGAATCAAATCAATGTTTTAAAAAACAATAGGATCCATGTTTTGAAAAGAATCAGATACATGTTTTTAAAAGAAATAGAAATCACTGTGAAATTCCATTGTATTGGGAAGAATCAGTTTTGAAAGTGAAAACATCTTGTTGGAAGTATATGGTCATCAGATTCACTCTAAATATGATGAGAAAGAGGTTTTTGTTTTGATGGAGAATCAAAGTCATTATGAATATGATTGAATTAATTGTGATGATGCTTTTCTGATTTTTATTTCATATAAATCATGAGTTGTATTGAGAACTTATTATGAAATCTTGATAGAAGAAATGGAGAGTGTAAGAGATGCCTCCAATCAGAAAAGAATCATATTTAGATTGTTTTTTAAAAACAATAAGAAAAGAATTATATTCAGGTTTATCATATCGATATGAAAGTGTGAAAGAATAGATACAGATTTTTTTTCAAAACAATCAGAAAAGAAGTGGTACTAATTGATTTTCAAAAAATAAGAAAAAAATCATATATAGATTTAAAAGGTAGTGATGATTATGTTTCAAAACAATCGAAGTGGTACTGATGGAAAGGTGGTACCGATGAAAGTGGTATCGATGGAAAGGTGATGCTGATGAAAGTGGTACTGATGGAAAGATGATGCCGATGAAAGTGGTACCAATGGAAATGTGATTCCGATAAAAAGTGGTGCCGATGAAAGGTGGTACCGATGTAGAGGTGATGCCAATTGAATAGGTGGCGCTGATGGAGGAGGTGATGCCAATGGAAGATGAGACACTGAATGTTTTTTCAAAACAATTGTATTTGGGTAGAAGAAAAGGAATTAGATGGTGTCTATTGAGAATGAATCATATTCAGATTGTAATTTATTGGATCTGGGTAAAAGAGAAGCAGTGATACCATTCAAAAAGGAATAGTATTCAGAATGCATTGTATCGTATTTGGGCAGATCATTGTTTTTAGATTGTATCATATCCAGTTAGATCATCATTTTCAGATTGTATTTGATCGTACCTAGCAATCGTAACTAGAATGATTGTACCGAGCAATCGTAACCAGAATAATCGTATCCAGAATGATCATAACCAGAATGATCGTATCCAGGATGATCATAACCAGAATGATCGTAACCAGAATGATCATATACAGGATGATCGTAACCAGAATGATCATAACCAAAATTATTGTAACTAGATATGATCGTATTTAGGATAATAATATCCAAACCATTTGTATTCAAAAAATATCATGATTGGGTTGAGATGAAAATAAAGAAGCAGGAATGAATGGAAAGTTATAATACTTTCCAACTGAAGTCAGACGATGCTAAAGCTGATCCTCAATGAATTCAAAGTCATGAAGGTATTCATGATTCAAGAACTAGTTTTTGAATATGATGATGTGTTTTCTCAAGAGGGTCAAGAGAAAAGAAAAGAAAGTGGAGATAAATGAATGAATTTTCAAGGGGTGGGGACTTTATTTTAAAAGAGTGATTGTATCTCAAGTGGAGAAGTGAATTTCTTCAAACACATTCAATTGGTATAGTATCAAGCATTGTTTTGAAGAAATCAACATGAGAGAATCAGATTATGACCCATGTACTACTCATCAGTTGTAATTTTATTGACATTTGAAATGGGAGTCTGGAAAAGAAGAGATAAAGATTGTAGAATATTTGAGAAGAATCGAGAAGTATTAAAGAAGTCATAATTGTTCTTATATTTCAATTGAAATTCAGATTTGGGTGAATTTAAGTGAGTGGGAAAGGGTTTTGGGATTCCCGCCTAAACATGTTTTGGGTCACCTATATAAGACATGAAGTATATTATACTTGCGTGACTTGTAGTGAGAGAAGCTTGGAGTTTATAGAGAAAAGGATATTTCAATTCTGTTCAGATTGAAAATTGTCTTGGGTGGTGCCAATTCATTTATATTATATTTGGCAAGAAAATTGTATTCATGAATTAAAATGGTGACAATTCTAATTTATTGTTTTTCTATCTAAAAATCAGTCTGGAAGATTTGTTTTGAAAGAATCGGACTGGGAGCTTTGTTTTTAATGAATCAGACTGGGAGCTCTATTTTGAAATAATCAGACTTGAAGAAATCGGACTTGAAGAATTGTATTTTGAATTGAAGTAGTGATGATTAATTTCTATTGCATTCTATTAGGAAAATCAGACTTGAAGAATTGTATTGAGAGAATTTTACTTAGAGAATTAGAATGGGAAAATTATACTTGGCATTCAGGATGATTTCTTTATCAAAGTACTTTGAGGTTCTTACCTTTCTTATGGGTAAGAAAAAGAAGAATTGTTTTACAATTGAATAAATTTGGTGAGTTGAAAAGAAGTGAAGGTAATATGAGTTGTTACAGAAGAAATTATATTTCCTTATAGTGCTAGGAGAGTGAACATGTATAGAAGGGATTGTTTCACAGTGCTACACGAGTGTAAGGGTACTTCCAATTTGTTGTAATCCAAGGATTGTTTTCTTAGTGGATTGTTTGGTATTGGATCATTTTCTAACCATACCTAGGATGTAGATATTATTATTGAATAGTGAACCATGTAAATCTTTGTGTTCTTTTGGTTGTGTGTTTAGTTTGTTTTCAGTAGGGAATTGAAATATCTAAGAGGTGGCGAAGGTTGTTTCAATTGAAAAGAATAATAAAAGAAAAAGATTATTTCTGATTCACCCCCTCCACCTCTCAGTGATACATTACCCCGACTAGGCACTTTCACAAACTAATGATTTGAGTATAATCCCAACTACTTGGGATCACCTAAAAACAAAGCTCAATCTCACAAGAACCAACAGAGAGAATCAAATCTGAAAAAAATGAAAGATTGGAAACTGGGAGAGAGGTTTAAACAATATGGAAGTAGATAAGGATGTTTAGAATGACTTTCATGATTCCAATTTTCAAACTGTTTAAAATAAAAAATGTGCATCACATGATCAAACCAAGAAAAAGAGGTTAAACTAACATGAAATTGTTTATTAGTGACTGTTGATTTATATGTTACATTTAGGAATGTACTATGTGTAAAAATCAGTGTGATTACGATGCATTAATTTGATTTAAATATAAATAAAAAAACATTGATTTTGACTTATTTTTGTTTTAGAAAAGGTTGGAGAATGACCGGGTTCATTTTTCTGAGTGAGAGGGGATAGAAGGTGGAAATTTTCTATTGTAGATGAGGTTTGATGCGGTTTTGAGGGTTTGATAAGGAGATATCATCCCTAATTTAGCTGGTATTTGAAATTTCATAGTGGAAAACAAACCAAATGGTTTTCCATTGAAACAAAACTTAGGAAGTGATGAATCTTGACACATCAAATGAGTTGTAATGAACTGGTGATGACGAATAGTGATGCATCAGATGAATTATGATGAGCCAATGGTGATGAATTGTGACGATATGTATTGAATCTCTTTGATCTTGATTTCTAAAAATTGGGCGGGGAGTGTCTAATGGTAGATGAAATCAGGGTGCCCTAATTTTTTAATTACACAATTCAAGAAAATAATAAATCATCACATATTAAACAAATATAATAACATACCTTGGTTTTTGAGAGGGTCTATTCGTTTGAGAAGTTTGAGGGGGAGCGTCAGTAGTGGTTAACATCCACGAGAGAGCTTAAATAGTGAAAAGAAGTGAGTTCTCTTAGGATTGAATTTATAAGATCTTAAAGGGTTTTATCAACACTTACCGTAAAGCCTTGATAAAATAGCTTTTATCAGCACTGAAATATAAAGAGTTGATAAAGATACACCTTTATCAGTGCACAATAAGCGCCGATAAAACCTATATTTATCAACGCTATTATTTTAGCACTGATAATGATAGGTATTATCACCACTTTTCATTTTAGTGCTAATAAAAGCTATTTTTATCAGCGTTTTTTGGAAAGTGATGATAAAACTTTTTAAAATAAAATACAGAAATATGAAACAAATATATATTAAAAATGAATTAATTATAAACAAGTAAAAAGATAATTAACATTATTAATGAATACATAATCTTAAATGCATGGATGCCAAAAATGAGTGAAATTGAATAATTAAAAATGAATAGACTTTAAAAATATTAAAAAATGGATAAGTTTTATTAATTATATAAATTATTAAATAAATTAAATATGAATATATATTAAATTGAAGATGGATAAAAATTGAAAATATTAAAAGACAATAAACATGTACAAAAAAAGGAATTCACAGGATTAATTACAAGAATTGTAAACACATACAAAAAATGAAGAAAATATTAAATAATGAATTTAAATAAATTAATTATATAGATTTATAACATTTTAAAAATATTACAACTTAATAAATAAAATTGAATGAATATTAATCATATAAATTAAAACATATTAAGAATATTAAAACTTAGTAAATAATTATGTATAATTCATAAGATTAATTACATTAATTGTAAACACATACAAAAATGAAGAGAATGTTAAAAAATGCATTTAAAGAAATTAATTATTTTCATTTCAAAAATTTTAAAAATATTACAACTTAATAAATGAAATTGAATAAATATTAATCATATAAATTAAAAAAATATGAAGAATATTAAAACCTAGTAAATAATTATATATAAATAAATATTAAAAAATGAATAAATTCAAAAAAATATTAAAAAATAATAAATATTACACATGAATAAATAATATTAAATAAAATAATATTAAAAATGATTAAATAAAACTGAATAAATTTCAAAAATATTTTAAAAAGTGAATTCGTAACATTAATTATGTGTATGTGTATGTGTATGGATACACATGATGATTATGAGTATGGAAAACATTCACAACCCTAGTTGTATCTCTATTTTTTATGCACTGTGTTTTCCCTGGTAGAATTAGATTAGATTAACTAAAGGCTCTTTTCTAAGTAAAACCATATGGTATTATTTTTTTATCTAATGTTGAATAAGGATGTAATTTAGATTTGTAAAAGGGAGAATAAGTTTTAGGAATTTTAAATGAGTAATATGAGGTGATAAGACAACCTCAATTACCATTTGTATTTATTTTAAATAAGTGGGAGATAAAGTTAACATATTGAAATGTGTTATAATGGAGGTATAGAAATAAAATCCAAAGTGGGAGATTATTATACCCACTGGATGATATTTATTTATTTTCAATAAGGAAGGTGTCCTTTGTGTTGGAGGAGATGTTAATATGCATTGAGAAGCTTTGAAAAGTGATGAATGTAATTCTAGGATAAGTGGAAAAGGATTTATGTGGGTTCATCTTGGAGATCTTACTTGGACATAATCAAGTCAAAAAACTAGTTGAAATGTGATGATTTATGTGTTGATCTTTATGGAAAATAATGACATGTACTTTTTTTAATTTACTACCTACAAAAATGGTGGATGAGTTTTGAAAGCTGCCAACTAATATTGTAGAGTGATGAAGCTAACATTGGATTTAATGATTGATAAGAAAACTATTAAATAAAGTGGAAAAATAAATTAAGTGAGAAGAGAATATTTGGTTGATTATTTTGAGTTGTTTGAAGATGAATTGAGGAGGATTTGAAATAAATAGAAGAAGATTATGTATTCGAACTGAGAAATCAAAAAATTACATTCTATATAAGTATCATTTGAAGGTTTCGTATGGATCATTGTGACCCATGTTAGGATGATGAATTTTTATGTAAAAATAATTTTATTCTGGGTAAAATAATTTTCCACTTCATAACTATGAGCTCTGTAGGAATCATTTTGAGTTTTTTAAGGATGAATGAACTTTCATAAACATTATGTGAGATGAATAAACATCATATGTGCAAGTATAATTTCCATAATTATAAGGATCAATAATTTTATGAATATTGAGAATTTCATAATTATGTTTTCTATATAATTTAGAAATAATCTATACAATTCTTTATCGACCATCATGGAATAAAAAAATTATGATCAATCAAATGATCACAATTCAATTTAAGATTGATGGAAGACCCGATGAGGGAGATATTATACAATGAGATGAGTGTTCCATGCCACAGAAGGAAATTTACTTGTCATAGATATGATTTATTCCATGAATGTGGATAATTTAAATAGAAATAAATGTATGGATTTTATTGGAAGAAGAAAATGAGCCACCCAAATGAGCTTCCATTGTGAAACTCTAATCATGAGGCACAATATTGATCATAAACTGAACCACATGCTCATTATCATCACTAAACCAAGAAAACACTCAATTACAATCATATATCCTGAGGCACCATGGTGTCTAAAATAAATTCATCCTCGGACTCATGTTTCTCAATACCATAAGTTTCTTATCATAAAGGTTGATTTCAATCTATTCAATTAATTTCACATCACTTACAATGAACCCAACATGTGTTATCTTACTGTGACCATATGTCATCATGATTTTCATCCATACATCAAAGTATATGGTTCATGATAAACATTAATAATAATATCAAGTATAAGGACCAATACAAATATCCATAGATAGGAATATCTAATGTGACATATACCATGTGGAATTACTATCAGTGGGTCTATCCCCATAACCTCCCTTCTTGGAGATTACTAGGTGAGAATCTCAGGAGAAGAAGTATCAATGTCTCATGGGACCCCAACATGTAATAGTTAAACATAATCTATGTTATAGTATAAATATGTTGTATAGATGATATGATATATGTTTCATAATATTTTCATATCATTTCAAGGTTATCATTATAGAAAGTATTTGTATAACCTTTTGACGCAATAAATAATCTAAGGAAATTATCATATTAATTTTATATAGAATAACACTCATCATGTGATAATATATTTATTAATATTTTGGTAATAAAAATTATAAAGGAAGTTTGTTATAGGTAAATAACTCCCACATACTCCCACTTTCAATACAACCAACTCCTAACAACTTTTAGTCTGCTAGCTCTCACATGATATTCATGCTTCTACTGAGATAAGGCTTTAGTCATTAGGTTCACCATGTTCACTTATCTTTTTAATTTTCTTACTTCAAAATCAATACTTTGGAAAAAATCACACAAGAGGTGATACTTATGAAGTATATGGTTTTTTAATTTATGTGACTTTGGCACCTTTTCTTGAACTATAGTTAAATCATTATCATAATATAAAGGATAACATATTTACTACAGGGTAAAACATCAAGCTTCTAGATCAAGTTTTATATTAAAACTAATTATTTAACTATATAAAAAGGTACTATATACTCATGACATATTTTAGAAAAATTACCAGTAGCTTCATAGAACTCTTATATCTCACAGATCCTCTATTAAGGAAGAACAAATATCATAACTAAGATTTCTGATCATTATGATCTATTTTGAAATAATAATATGAGTATCTCCTAACTTATATTTCCTCATATATTCCATAAACTATAAACATATCCTCCAAACACATTAGATACTTAATTATAGTCTTTATAGATTCCAAATGTGGGTGTTCTTGATATCTTCCTACCATTATAAAGGTATAGGGAACATCAATCTTGGTACATAGAATAACATATATGATAGATCCCATCACAAAAGAATAATGGATCCTACTTATTCTCTCTGTACTCATGTTCATGATGTAAAATTTTCTTGGATAAATGTATACCATGTGACATTGGAAATAATACCCTTATGGATTGTTCTATATTTAATCAATCCAATACATTGTCAATGTATGTACTATGAATTAGTCCAAGAACCTTATTAGATCAATACCAGTGGATCTTAATCCCCAAAACATAGGCTACTTAACATAATAATTTCATAGAGAATCATTTTTTAACAACATATTAACTAACTATAAGACTGGTATCTCGTTTCTTATCAATAATATATCATAAATATAAAATACTAGGAAAACTATTGCACTCCACCCTAAACCACTTACAGAAAAATGGGTAAAATTCATTCTTTTTGAAACCAAATTTTTTTATGGATTCATAAATATTATTGTTCCATGATATTAATGATTACTTCAACCCATAAATGAATCTCTATAACTTGTACACCTTATTGGAATCCTTTAGTGTCATGAAACTTTCTGGATATGTCATATAGAAATCTTCAACATGGTTTACATTAAAGAAATATGTCTTAACATCCATTTTAAAAATATCATAATATGGTATGATTTTATGGTAAGAATAATTTTAATGGATTTTGGTATATAAATTGGTGAAAATATTTCTTTATAGTTCATGCATTGATGTTTCTTAAAACATTTATCCACTAGTCATTCTTCATAGGTACCAAATTTACCATCTATATACAACTTCTTATTGAACACTCAATTAATCCCAACATACTTCACATCAACAGAAGGATTTACCAAGTCCCAGACTTGGTTCTAGTATATAGAACCCATTTTAGAATTCATGGATTCTTTCGACTTTTCAAATTTTGAGTTTTTTTACTGCTTCCTTGTAAGAGAATGTTAATTACCTTCAACTAGTAATGTTTCACCTTACTTAGTGACTATAAAACCATATCTATATAGTTTTCTAACCTCTCTGGTTATCCTATACTATACTTATATCTTTAGAACAAATTATTTCATTGAGAATTGTGGAATTTGTTCCTTTCATAACTCTTGTACATCTTGAGCTTCAACTTCATCTAAGTCTACCTTTCTCACACTATCGCATTTAGAGATTCCATAACTTTATAGAAATGTGTCACATATATCAATAATGTCCTTTTTATCTAATTTATTTTATATATAATATTCTTTAGTTTCTTTAGGATATCCTATAAAGATTAACTTTATGCCTCATTATTATAGTTTGTTTCTAGAATTAGCATTAGAAGACATCTCACATCCCCTTGAATGAATATTTGAAAAAATGAATTTCTTCCAAACCCATAATTCATATGGAATACCATTTTCATATTTAATTGGTACTCACTTTACTTATATATTTCAGATGTTAATGTGCATACCTAATGTGATAATGGAAGACTTCCATGACTCATCATCGATCTAACCGTATCCAATGAGGCATGGTTTATCCTTTCACTCACACCATACCACTATAGTGTATAATTTGGAGAGAGTTGAGATAATATCATATATCCCCCAAGATAATCAATGAAATATTTATTATGATACTCTCTACCTTAGTTTGAGTGAAGTTTCTTTGTCTTCATACTAATCTAATTTTTTTCTTCATTCTTTTATTCATTAAATTTCTCAAAGGAATCATACTTATACCTCATTAAGTATACAATACTTATCTATTAAAGTCTTTAATTAAAGTTATGAAGAGTATTCACCTATGAATTCTACTATAAAAGTTCCACACACACTGGTGTAAACCAATTCTATAAACTTCATAGTTTTTTCATCTTTTACACTAAATGTATCATTGATCATTTTCCTTGAAAATAAGTGTGAAATATATCCAATTATTTTAGTTCAAAATAATAAAAATACCCTTGTTGATATAATTTTCTCAAGCGCTTCTCATTTACATGACCAAGTTGGTGATTCTACTACTAGGTGTGATGTGAGTCATGTGAACTTGATTCATTATCTATTTCCAAGACTTTATTTTTATATTTTAGTATATAAATTACATTATTCAAATATTTTATCCCATAACATATTAAATATTTATCAAAGTATAAACACTTAATATACACATATATTATGTTTTTTGGTTACACTAGGCACATAATATTAGTTCTTCAAAACTATAATTAAACTAGTCAACAATTTGAGATGTTAGTCTCCTATATCCAACATAACTAGTTTTAATCCACTGGTAGCTCAAATATCCACCCCACCTTTGGTAATATTATAAAATCAACTTATTTCATATATTTGGATACTGACGTGAGAAACAAAATCTGTATCTAATTCCCAATTACCTGATGCTTACCCTTACTTATTTATTAATTCATAATTCTTATTCCAGTGGCCTTTCTTTCCATAATAATGATAGACTACATCCCACTCCTTAGTTGTCTCTTGATCTTTCTCTAGATTATAGGGTAGTGAGATGGTGACTTATAATTGGAATTACTTATATATATTTTTTCCTCACCTTTCCTCTTGTCCAGTTTAAGGATGAAATATTTTTCAGGATTTATGTCTTTATCCTCTTATCAAATCAGATTTAAGGGATCTAAAAATGTCTTCTATATATTGTTCATGTTGATATTCGTAATAAAACTTGAGAATCTTCGAGGAAGTGTGGTGAGTATGAGGTCTATGCCCAATTCCTTTGGTAGATTAAAACTTATAATTTCAAAATGATAAATGTATCCAATCATATTAACTACATGAGGACCATATGGTATAACTTCTTCTAGAATCTATATAAAGAGTTTCTTAGAGGTATCATACCTCACTTGTCATAATTTATCATATTAATGATCACAAAGATATGATTAAAAGGTGTATGAATCCATGTATTAATAAATATTTTGGAGATCACTAGTCATATATGATAACATGAGGCATTAGAAATCCAATGAATCATCCACATGTTTACATAAGACCCTTTGATCCTCCCCACATACTTCTTATATGGATCAATAAAAACCAGGGATTCCAGCACATAAAACTTATGCTCTTGGTATAGTATGACGAGAAAGAACATGTATCACTTTGGGAAGTTAAAACTAATCAATATATTGTATTTAACCCAGATAAATCATAGGGAAACTGACATGGTTGAATGAATTTCCATTTTTTACAATAAATAAAAGTATATTTTAGTACCTTTTATTGATTACCAATTGTTGTGTAATAAATTAATTTTATTAGTCTCACGTTTAATTGAATACTAATAATCCTCACCATTGGATTTGTAATATCATGTTTCTTGGATATTTTAGTGCCAATTATCCATATTCCCCTTCTCATAACATACATTTAATCCATGAAAATTACTCAAAGGTATAAAGGTAGTCTCCACTTTCAAATTGAATTAACTTTCAATTCTTTGATATTTTGTGTGGGATCCCTAATAATAAAGTCGTAAACTTAAATTTCTTTATTTATTACCTCTAAATTTTATTAATTATACTTTTGATATTTACCTTAATACTAATTTGGTTATTTTAGCCCATTCTACTTATTAACACACCCCAATAATTGAAAAGTGTACCTGAATTTGTCCTGAATAACACTTTAACTATGGTTTCATTTAACATTGATGATGGAAGGTTTTTAGTGACATAATATTTTATTTTTGGGTTTTTAAACTATATATAAATATTATTTATTTTATTATTCAAACTTTTGTTAATATTATGTGGATTTTATATAATTAATTAACCATGTTCAAAAAATGGTTGACATATAACCATTTTTTTATTTTCCCTCAACGTGCTTTTTATTTCACTTACTTGATAAGCTTGTGTTAAATTATAGCGACCCTACTTTTCTTATATTAATTTTACATTATTTTAATGATAAAAAACATAAAAACATTACACATCAAGGATCCAAAGGTTTAGTGGTCTTGGGTAAACTAGGACTATACATAACTTTTATAACATAAAACATAAACATTTATTTAATTTCTTCTTCACTAGCTTCTTATTGGCTCTTGAATTCCCCTTAGTAAAAGTAGTCACCTGAGGATATACATAAAAAATGGGTGATCTAAAATCCTAGTAAGAGGATAGTTAAGAACATGAAATAATGTAACATGGGGTGAGAATAATCATTATTATTATAACATAGGCACATGATCATAATCATGAGGGGAAACATTAATAAAAGACTTGGAATGTGGCAATGCATAAAAATGAACCATCATGTCTTAGTGGTTATCTACCACACATAGTTGCGAACAAAGATAGAATCATTTTAACACATCATCATCATAGCATTAGATTTTTATTCCAAAGGACCAAGGGACAAGGGACACTGGAGGACCCATTTTAACACATCATTTCACATTAACTCATTATATTCATCACTTTACCCAATGCATTGGAGTTCTGTATAATTCCGGACCCACCCATCACATTCAAACATTCATATTGTGCTATATAATTCCAGGAACACCAGTCACATCATAAAATTTTCATTATCATGAATGACACATAGAACATATATAAATAATGAACATAAATAACCCATGTAAAGGAATGGGTTTCATATCATAAAAAAATTCATAAACTTTGGGTTCCCAAAAGAACGGGGGAATGACATACTTGATATAAGAACTATCAACCTTGAGTGAGAAGTAAACAATGTGTTTTTGAAAGAAGAGTTCTTTTGGAAAACATTATTTTGACATAAACACCAGTGAAAAACATTTATATCCCATAAAAGGTAACATAATGATTAAAAAATGATTTTTATTGAGTAACCATACTGAAAATGGAGTGAAAGAGGGATAACCTGAAGAAAGAAAGTTGGGTTCGAGAATTTCTACTTACCTTGTCTTTGAACACTTTCTTCACTTTAATGTCCTATATAATGACATTATATTCATTAATTAGAAATTAAATAACCTTTTATACATGAATATAGTTCATTTTGGTTTCATTAAGTTCTTTTATGGGCCTTTGGATGAGTTATATGGTTTAATCCATTATTCGAGAGTGTTCTTTTTATTAGTTTTCATGAACGGTTCACCTGTACAGATGAATGGATGTTAATGTAGAAAATGGATAAACATCCAGAACTGATATTACAGGTTATTAATGATCTTACATGAGTTTTAATGATTTTATAATGAATTATTTTATATATCATTTGGATAAATCATTAGTTAAAATTTAATGATGACCATTTTAGGTTAATTTGGGCGGTTTTTGGATCACAACAAACATGTTTTGTTTTATCAATTAGTATTATGAATAAAAGTTGTTTCCAGAACATAAAAGGGGTTAAAAAAAATAAATAATAAAATATTTTTTCAACCATTTAATGGTTCCATTTATATACTTGATGGAGTTTAAGGAAAATGGAAGTGCATCACCCATGATGTAGGTAAATTAACACATCACGTGCAACAATTTCATTTTTATAAACAAATAGAGAGAGGGATGGGTATAATGAATAATATTAAATTTATTAGACATAATACCTGTATATCAATAATACTGGAGTTATCATGACATTTTTATAAGAGAATTTGAGGATAATTGAAGAAAAGAAATGAGATTTGAATAGAAATTGAAAGAAAAGAGAGAGAGGAATTACCTCTTGAATCCACCTCTTTGAGATCCTCCTTAAGAAACCTAGGCTTGGTATTTTGATAAGACCAAGATATCCTGGATATGGGGGAGGGGATAGGGAAGATATTTTGGTAGAATTTGGAGAAGTCTTGGAGCTTTAGAGGTGTAAATAAATGAGGGTGTGAAGGGTGGTATTTATAGTGGAGGGGAGAGGGGTTTTCTCAATATTATATTCATTAATTTATTATTTATCCACAAGCCAAGAAATAGTGATGATTCCATGACCAAGAATAGTAATAAGTTCATGGAAGGTCTAACCAATTGGGCTTACATCAACAGAAAATCATCCATGTCTCTATAATTAATGTATTTAGCTTATTTTGTAAATTATAGTATTTCACTATTCATAAAAAATTCAAGTATTTCAGAAAAAATACAAAAAATTCACCCTAATATTTTTTTAATGTGTAGAATCCAAAAGTGAACAAAATTTTTCAAAAATAATTTTATAAATCTGATTAATTTTTTTAAATTAAAATCATAATTTACTTGAAAAATATATATTCTAAAATGAAATCTGATTTTATAATGCTTTAAAAAATTACCTAAGGTCTTATTAAATTTTCTTAAAACCAGAAGACATAGACTTTTTAATTTAAGAACAAATTTTAGAAAGATAAATTTTATTTTAAATAAATAAATAAATTATAATTAATTATTTATAACTTATAAAAATACTAAAACATTTACTATGGTCATATTGTCACTTATAAGATGTATAACTTTTATTTATACATTCTTGGGTGAGGTTACTATTATTTTGGATGATTTACTATTCATAAAGGTCATATTACTATTCATAAGGGTAGGTTACTATTCATAAGGGTGGGTTACTATTCTTAAAAAATTAAGTTTGTCCTATCGAACTCCAAACATCATATTGATTGCAACCGTGTATGTTAGATTTTCGAAATTCAAAACACAGAAGTGGAAAATTTATGTTTAATGGTCACATAGTAGTTAATTTATGCATGATGTTTCACTATGTCTTCTAATGTGATTGATTATGATATTACTAAAATAAGGGAGAAATTGTATTGACAAAAGTTTGGGTCGTTACATTCTTCCCCCATTTTAAAATTTCACCCTCAAAATTTCATTTTACACAAACAGGTGAGGGTACCTCTCATTCATCGCATCCTCTAGTTCCCAAGTTGCTTCTTCATACTTATGGTTCCTACACAACACTTTGACAAGGTGGGTTGTCTTGTTGTGTAGAACCGTATCTCTCTAGTCCAGAATCTTTACTGGATGCTCCTCATAAGAGAGATCATCTTCCAGCTGTACCACCTCTTAGTTCAGTACATGTGAGTGATCTAGTATGTCCTTCCTCATGAGTGATACATGAAACACATCATGAACTAGATCCATATTCGGTGGAAGTGAAAGATGATATGCCACATATTCTATGTGGTCAAGGATCTCAAAGGGGTTAATGTACCTTGGGATTATCTTTCCTTTCTTTCTAAACTACATGATTCTCTTCCATGGTGATATTCAAATTAAGAATTTATCTCCAACGTCGAACTTCAAGTCCCTTTCATGATTATCAGAATAGTTTTTTTTCCAACTCTATGCAGCTTTGATATGTTTCTAGATGACTTGGACCTTCTCTGTTATCTCTTGCACAAGATCAGATTCAAGTAGATTTATTTCTACAACTTCATACCAATAGGTTTGAGTTCTACATTTCTTTTCATATAGAGCTTTATATGGAGCCATCTAAATACTTGAGTTGAAGCTATTATTGTATGAGAACCCAACTAATGGGAGATGCTGACTCCATCCACCTTTTAATTCTAAATATCATGTTCTTAACATTCCTTCAAGCATATAAATAGTTCTTTCAAATTTTCCATCAGTTTAGGGGTGATAGGCTATGCTAAAATTTAATTCAGTACTCAAAGAATGTTGAAGAATCCTACAGAATTTATATGTGAACCTTGGATCACGATCAGAGATAATTGAGAGTGGAACACCATGTAGTCTCACCACGTCCTTCACATATATCTTTGAAAGTTGTTCAAGAGAGATATCTTATCAAATAGCGATACAATGGACAGTCTTGGTGAGTCATTCAAACACAAACCCTATCACGTTATTTCCCTTAGACATCTTTAGGAGACCCATGAAAAAGTCCATAGTGTCATTCTCCCAATTCCACATGGGTATAGGTAATGGTTGCATCATCCCTTTTGACTTTTTTTTCTCTTCTTTAACTTGCTGACATACCAAGAACCTTGAGATATATTCCGCAATGTCTTTCTTTTATGTTATCCCACTAAAAGTTTTCTCAGAGATCTTGGTATATCTTTGTGCTACTAGGATGGATAGAGAATGTTGAGCTATTTGAATTTCCCAATAGCTCCTTCTTTATCCCATGTGATGTAGGCACAAAAAGATACATTCCAAACTGAATCAAACCATCATTTTCGATATGTAACTATTGCATCTTCCCTTCCTTTATCTCATTCACATTGTTTTTTAACTCCAGATCATGCATTTTTCCTTCCTTAATCATCCTTTAGATTTATTGTTGCGCAATAATTTGGGCAAGGTAGGATGTATTCCCTGCCCTTATGATTTCCAAATCCATACTTTTCATTTCCAAGAATATAGGGTATTTCTCAATACATAACATGGATAGAGTAGCATGTTCTTTTCTTCTTAGAGAATCAACTATCCAGTTCGCCTTTCCAGGATGATAGTGAATAGAGTAATCGTAGTCCTTGATTAGCTCTAACCATCTCCTTTGACACATGTTGAGCTTCTTTTGTGTTAATATATACATTAAGCTCTTGTGGTTGGTGTATATGTCACACTTCTCACCATAAAGGTAGTGCTGTTGGATTTTCAAGGAAAAAATTACAGCTGCCAACTCTAGATCATGCGTTAGGTAGTTCTACTCATGGATCATCAATTGCCATGAGGTTTAGTCTATCACATTATCATTTTTCACGAGTACACAACCCAAGAATTTCTTTGAAGCATCACTATATATCACACATATTTCTCTACTTTTCGGTAATGTGAGTATAGGTGCAGTGATCAACCTTCTCTTTATCTCCTTGGAGCTTCCCTTGCATTCTTTTGACCGGAAATAATTTACCCCTTTCCTTATTAACTTATTTATCAGGCTTGGAAATTGTGAGAAATTTCTAAAAAAACATCAGTAGTACCCAGCTAATCCAAGAAAACTATGTATTTCTGTGACACTAGAGGGCATGAGCCATTCATCAATCTCATATTTTTGAAGGGTTCACAAAAATTCCCTCAATTGTGATAACATGTTCCAAGAACGTGACTTGCTTAATCCAAAATTCACACTTTCTGAGCTTGGCGTACAAATTATCTTTTCTCAATGTTTCCAACACAAGTCTTAGATGTTCTTCATGTTCCTCCTTACTATTGGAGTATATGAGAATATCATAAATAAACACTACCATAATTTTAATGAGGTAATTTATAAAGACTCTATTCATCAAATCCATGAAGATTTAAAGGGAATTAGTAAGTATAAAGGGAATCAACAGAAACTCATAGTTCCAATACCTTGTATGAAAGGTAGTCTTCTGAATATATTCCTTATTCACCTTTAACTGATGATATCCAAAATGAAGATCTACCTTTGAGAAGTATTGAGCTCCTCATAGATGATCGAATAAGTTTTCAATCCTTGGAAGAGGATAATTGTTATTTATGGTGATCTTTTTGAGTTCCCAATAATTGATACACAGCCGCATTGATCCATCCTTCTTCTTCATAAAGAGCACTGGTGCACCCCAAGGTGATGAAATAGGGCATATGAACCCTTTCAACAACAGAGGATTCCACCCCAATTTGTGATATGAACGAGTAACCACCCGGATTCAAAACTCACAACCACCGAATCCACACCAACAGGAGATCCCATCCCCCCCCCAAAAAAAATCACATGACCACCGAGAGTATAAAAGAACAGAGGATCCCATCCCCTCCCACATCTCCAGCAATCGGCCTGAAGGGAAAACAACCAACTACCACCACCAACACAAGCAGGGCCTTGCATGTATTCTCAGATTTAAACGACTTAACACACTCCATGATTCAAATTTCGTGTGTTTTAACCGGGGGTTATCACAAAATGAAAGATCCTGGTGCCTCAATTTATTTGGCCGGATATACGTGATTAACCAATTCACTTTTCACAGCAGGAGTTTACAACCACAACAAGCTATTTAAAACATTAGCAGGGGTTCATTAGTGCACAAACAACGACCACCAACGGCCTCGATTTTCAGGAGGCATAAGCCAGCACAACCCAACAAGATGGTCATAAGAGAAACAACATCAAAAAATAAGACAACATCAACGATCATAGCCCCCTTCCTTTCTTTATAGAATTCGTTCGTTATCTTTACTTAGGTCTGGTTTATCCAATTCTACAGAAACAAAAGCACGCCCACCCCGCATGATACACAAAGAGAGAGGAAAAGGAGAAATTCCCTACTTGTTGATAGATGATCAACGTTTAGGCCGGGGGTGCGGAACTTTACAGATTACGATGCGCACTGGTGCACCCCATGATGTGCATTTCTACTATATTGACACTTTCCTTTGACTCAACTATTTGAGCGAGGTATCTCTTCATAGGGAATCAACACCCACACCATTGAAGAATTTTTCAAAGGCGATTCATGATCTTCCTTGAATTTTTAGAGGAGCATTGGAAATATTAGTATATGAAAAGACATTTCCTTTTCTCGACAGTTGATATGTGGTATATATATTGAGATCTAACCCATTCCCATTGTTACATCAAATTCCACCAAGGGAAGTATTACGAGATTCACTGGAAGAATATTCCCACATACTCCAAAAAGAGAAGAGTCAAACACTTAGGGTTTCAATGATTGCACCACTTGGTGTTTTTACAGATATATTTACTTCAAAATTTTAGGGATTCAATTCTACAGTTATAGAAAACTTGAAAGATATAAAGGAATGCATAGAACCGGAATCAAATAAGACTTTTTTCCATTCTTGAGTGAATGCGAAGTGTATCTTTTACAACTTCATTATCTTTATCTACTTACAAAATAGTGATGGCATAAGCCTTCCCTTGTTCCTTTAGATTTGGTGGCTGCTGATGCTGATTACCCTCAAGGACTCGAGGTTTAGTGCACTGGCTTGCATAGTTTTTTTGCTCCCCATAGTTGTAGCATTGGAACATGGGTGGTTCTATCCTTTCTTCCACTACATTATCCTTTATTCTCAAGTCTTTTCGACACTCTTGAGCATGGTGTACTAATTTACCACACTTGAATAATTTCCCCTTCTCTTTGAGGCAGTTTCTATGATTCATCTTCCCACATTCCTGGCATGTGGGTGGTTGAATTTTCTTTCCACCTTTATCATTAGATCATCAAGATTGAAATGCCATATTTAGTTTCTTATCACTGTATCCATGAGACCATTCTCCAAACTCCATCTCCACTTTGAGGGAACATCAAAAAACTTCTTCATAACTCACAAAGTCTCAAATTACAAGAGCCTTTCAAAGGTGTTATTTTAACCCACTAAAGAATCTATCAATTTTTCTATCATTTTTGATAAAAAAACCAGAAGAGTACCTTGAAATCCTTGTGAAATTCTCTTTTTAGGTCATGATAGATTATCCTTTCATTTTATTGATCTTTATATATTCTCTATCTATTTTTTTTACGAAGGGTTCATGGGAAATAAGTGTTAAAAACATGATCTTAATGTCTTCCCATTCTATCTCTTCAATTTTGTCTCTTGTATTGGTGTTCTTAATCAAATCCCTCCATTGATCGGCCTCTCTATCTAGATGATAAACAGATAGTGTCACCTTCTGTGTCATAGAACAGGGAAGCACATAAAATATCTTCTCCATGGATTTGACCCACTGTTCTGCAACTAGTGGATCAGAAGATCCAATAAAAGTCAGTGTTCATTTCTGTATAAAACACCTGATATCCAGTTTATCCCTCTTTGGTGAAGGAGGACTTTCCTCATTGTTCAGGTTATTGTTAATAAACTGATATAGTTGGTCAATAATTTTCATGAAGGTTTGAACTCCACCTCTCATAGCATTGGGGATTTCATTTGGGCAATCGTAGCATTGGCCCTTGCATGGGTTTTTGGCTTGGTTTCTCATAGTTCCCACCATTTTCTAAAATTGAAAAGGTTAAAACAAAACATAAGTCAACGAGTAATGAATAAATAAATTATTAATTTGTAAAATTTACACTAAAAGAATATATTATGGGATCCCTATGTTTACCAAATCTTCTTGTGTGCATTTTTGTACTTAGTCTCATACTAGAGGTTTTCTTAAGGGTTTACAAATCCTAATTCCCAAATTAACTAAACCTTGCCTTTGATAACAATAATAAAGACCCTATTTTTCTTACATTACTTTTAAATCATTTTAATTATAAATAGAATAAAAACATTACACATCGAGGATCCAAAGGTTTAGTGTTCTTGGGAAAACTAGGACCATACATAACTTTTACAACATAAAACATAAAAATTTATTTAATTTTTTCTTCTCTAGATTCTTATTGTCTCTTGACTTCCCCTTAGTACAAGTAGTCACTTGAGGACATATATCAAAAATGGGAGAGCTAAAATAAAAGTAAGAGGATAGTTAAGAACATGAAACAATGTAACATGGGGTGAGCATAATCATTATCATTATAACATAGGCACACGATCATAATCATGAGAGGAAACATTAAGAAAAGACTTGGAATGTGACAATGCATAAAAATGAAACATCATGTATTAGTGGTTATCTACCACACATATTTGTGAAAAAATATATAATCATGTTCACACATCATTTCACTTTAAATCATGATATTCATCACTTTAACCAATGCATTGAAGTTCTGTATAATTTCAGGTGCACCCATCACATTCAAACATTCATATTGCACTATATAATTCCAGGCGCACTCGTCACATCATAACATATTTATTATCATGAATTCTACATAGAAAATATATCAATAATGAACATAAATAAACCATATAAAGGAATAGTTTTCATCTCATAAAAGTACATTTATAAACTTTGGGTTCCCAAAAGAATGGGGGAATGACATACTCGATATAAAAACCATCAACCTTGAGTGAGAGGTAAAAGGTGTGTTTTTGAAAGAAGAATACTTTTGGAAAACATTTTGTTTGGAATAAAATCTATGGAAAAAATTTATATCCAAAAAAGGTAATATAATGATGAAAAAATTATTTTTAAGGAGTAACCATACTAAAAATGGAGTGAAATATGGAGAACCCGAAGAAACAAAGTTGGGTTTGAGAATTTCCCCTTACCTTGTATCTGAACACTTTATTTACTTTAATGTCCTGTATAATGACATTATATTAATTAATTAGAAGTTATAGAACCTTTTATACATGAATATGGTTCATTATGGTTTTATAAAGTTATTTCATGGGCCTTTGGATGAGTTATAGGGTTTAAATCCATTGTTTGGGAGTGTTCTTTTTCTTTGTTTTCATGAACGATTCACTTGTACGCATGAATGTAATTTCGTGTAGAACATGGATAAAAATACAAAACTGATATTACATGTTATTAATGATCTTATAGGAGTTTAAATGATCTTATAATTAATTATTTTATATACCATGTGGATGAGTCATTAGTTAAAATTTAATGATGATCATTTTAGAATAATTTGGGCGGTTTTTGGATCACAACAGACATGTTTTGTTTTATTAATTAGTATTATGAATAAAAATTGTTTCCAGAAAATAAAATGGGTTAAAAAAATAAATAATAAAATCTGGTTTCAAACATTTAATGGTTTCATTTATAACCATGAAGTATTTGAAGGAAAATGGAAGTGCATCACCCATGATGTAGGTATATTAACACATCACGGGCAACAATTTCATTTTTATAAAGAGAGAGAGAAAGGGAGGAGTATAATGAATAATCTTCCATAAACATGATATAATACTATTATATCAATAATAATAGAGTTATCATGAAATTTTTATAATATAAGTTGAGAATAATATAAGAAAAGAAATTAAATTTGAAAGGAAATTGAAAGAAAAGAGAGAGAGGAATTACCTCTTGAATCCACCTCTTGAGATCCTCCTTAAGGAACCTAGGCTTGGTATTTTTATGAGACCAAGATTTCTTGGACATTGGGGATGGGATAATTAAGATATTTGGATAGAATTTAGACAATTCGTGACACTTTAGAGGTGTAAAGAAATGAGGGTGTGAGGGGTGGAATTTATAGTGGAGGGGGGGGGGGGGGTTCTCAATATTATATTCATTAATTTATTATTTCTCTACAAGAAAAATAATAGTCCTGATTACATGAAAAATAATAGTAATAAGTACATTTGAGTTCAAACCAATTGGGCTTACATCAGTAGAACATCATCCATGACTCTATTATTAATGTATTTAGCTTATTTTGTAAATTATAGTATTTCACTATTCATAAAATTCAAATATTTTAGAAAAATACCAAAAATTCACCCTAACCATAATTATATGTTTAGAATACAAAAGTGAAATCCATTTTTCAAAATTATGTTTCTAAATATGATTAATTTATTTTTAATTAAAATCATAATTTACTTGAAAAATAAATATTTTAAAATGAAAACTAATTTTATAATTCTTTCAAAAATTACGTATGGTCTTATAAAATTATCTTAAAACCAAAAGACATATAATTTTTAATTTATGAACACATTTTAGGAAAAATAAATTTTATTTTAAATTAATTAATTAATTATAATTAATTATTTATAACTTATAAAAATACTAATACTTTTACTGTGGTCATATTGTCACTAATAAGATATATAACTTTTATTTATTATTCATGGGTGAGGTTACTATTATTTTGGAAGATTTACTATTTATAAGGGTCATTAATATTCATAAGGGTAGGTTTCTATTCATAAGGGTATGTTACTATTCACCAAAAATTAATTTTTCCCTATAAGACTCCAAACATTTATTGATCACAACCGTGCATGTCAGATTTTTTAAATTCAAAACATAGATGTGGAAAAATTATGTTTAAAGGTCACATAGTAGTTAATTTAAGCACAATGTGTCATTGTGTTTCCTAATATGATTGATTATGATATTACTACAAGAACAGAGAAATTGCATTGACAAAATTTTGTGTCGTTCCATAAATCATCACATAAAACATGGATCACAAAAATAAATAAATAACCATGTGAATGAAATATAAAATAAACATGTGATATTGTTATGTGGTTTTATTAAACTATTTTTTTATTGAGAGGAAGATAAAACAACCTTGAACCCAGGGAAAATAGATACTTGAGATGATGTCTGGCTTGAGTTGTAGTATTCCACCATAAACTAGTGTATCTCCATGTTTGGGTCCACCTTGACTCTGGTCACGAAATACCGCCCTCACTAGGAGCTCCTTCATTTATATATTACTACTCACTCATATGTGAGGGGCACCAGTGGTATAGGGTTAAATTAATATACTAGAGACACTTAGGATCATACGTAATAAAATATGAAGTAATGCCACTCAGATCATCATATTTAATTTATTAATAAATTATCATATAAAACCTATATAATAATAATTAAATTAAATAAAAATTGAACACATAAATAGGTCAATAAAGATCACAATCAATCACAACATACAATTACTATGCATTTAATCTTTCTAGAATTCATTTCAATTTATTCTCATTATTAAAATAAATTTTATTGATTTAATAAATGAATAAAAACTAATTAATTAACTCATTATATTAATTACCAGTCCAAATAGTCCTTGAGATAAACTATATTCCCATCCTGTATAATTTTAAATAAATTTAATAAATTATATTTTAATTAAAATTAATTATGTGAATGCCATTTATTTATGGGGACACACAACACATACCCTCATGGTCTATTTAAAACAAATTCTAGAATATTAATATATAAGAGACATGTATTTTAAGTGATACTGAGTGTACCCTTATGAATCTTATTAATACAATTTAATGAATTTTAGACTTAAATTGCATGTACTATAACTCAACACAGTGTGTGTGACTTATGGTGTGTATGGTACTTTTTATGTACTATGTACTTACATGACATGTATGCGTACATAGTTTATTGAAATAAACATGTCATGTTATTCCATGGGTCAAGCCGTATAATCTACACAATGTGTATAACCTCATGAAATTCTATGAATATACATGGCATATAATGCAAGAGATTACCATGAAGTACATGTTGTGTATGAAAAACATGAAGGTTGTGTGTAATACCCAACTTCAGTAACCCTAGTCCGTGGTTATTTATTACATTGGTATAAAATACATGGGATCACACCACCCAAGATCAATCAGTTTAGTAGTCTTAGAAAACTAGACACACACATGATTCCTATATTACATTATAAATATAAAAAACATAGTATCTTATTTGAGTACATTATTATTCTCTCTAGAATATACTAGTATATAAATCATAGTACACTTCCTAGCATCTCGAGGAAAGGAAACATAAGAAAGGAGTGAGATCAAAAGCACAGTAAGGGAATGTATACAATAGAATATATCATTGAATTAATAAGGCACGAATAATATGGAAGGAGTAACTGATAATCAAATAATACCATATAAACAATAACATGACCTTCAAACTTATAAATATATAATATAAATATTAAAATAATCATATGGACATCGATAAATGATTTCATAATGATGAAATAAATAATGTTGTACATCTTAGAGTTACTATTGAGGCTTCATGCCAAGACATCGTACATAAATGGGTAAGGCATATGAAAAACACCCAACATGTTTTGACTCATGAGACCTACTGATGCATCAAGGGGCTATGTAATTTTGGGAATAACCCATTACTTAATAAGTACAATTCATTCATCATATGAATAAACAATATATCTTAATCAACATACCTTAATAATTAATAACTATCCATATCATAAAAATTAGTAAAAATAATATCAATACTTTCACTAATAAAAAATGATCATAAGTCATCCAAAGAAATATGATTGATAGTACCATTAGAGTATATCTCTATTAAATAATAAGATTCATCAAAGGATGTTGACATAAATATTTTTTTTAAAAGATCACCAAAATATTTCTCATGGAAAATTCCCTTTTCATTTTGAAATCACTTATTTAAAATCTAAAGTACTCTAGAATATTAGGAAAAACATTATATTTTAAAATAACTATGGAAACTTACAAAGTAATCTTCAAGGAAATGAGTAGTCATGACAATGGGAATTTGTTTTCATGTGGTAAAAATTAAAACAAATATTTTGTTTTCACCATTAGTAAAAAGTAAATCATTCAGAAAATGATCAAAAGATTAATTTTAAACCTTTTTATAGAAAGTAAAATAAAAAAATTACTTTAGTTAAAAAATTATTGAAAATATTTCAAGGAAAATATGGACATGGAATAAAAATATTCCAGACCAAATAGAAAAACAAAGTTGATTTTACTTAAAAACATTATTTCATATTTTCAAGTACTTATAGAGAAGAAAATGAAAGGAAAACTTGTAATTTATTGAAATAATAATAATAGAATAAATCAAATGGGGTTTAATATAGAAATATCATATAATTCCCCCCAATAAAAACTTAAACATAAACAATACTGAATAAGGATGATATTGTGAAATAAACCATTACCACTTTCGTAACCTTTGAATCATAACCCCCTTCAAAGAAATTACTTAAAATGAAACTTTATATAATATTAATGTAAATAGATTCATTATATATAATATCAAAGTTTAGGTATAAATACCAAACCAAATAAACAAGGGGTAAATATGTTATATGTCTCACTGAAGCACAAGTGAGATGATAAAGCTTTACAAAGATCATAACATTGAAGTGAGAATTAATCATTAAAGTGATTATGTGTAAAAAATTTAAATAAAAATAAAACATGTTTAAATAAAACATAAATAATTTTGATTTTATTACTCACATAATATTGGAATAATATATACAATTAATTATTAATATAACCTAATGAAAATAATTGAGTTAAGAAACCCCTTACCTTAGTCCCAAATTTCTTTGTATGTGATTTTAACTTCCTATATAATAAATTTTAATTTATTATACTTATATACCATAACCGTATACATAATTATAATATCATATAAGATCAACTTTCAACACCCATTTATTACTAATTATTTATTAAAATTATAATTTTTGAGTGTTAAATGTTTTATTTTTCATATAAGTTTCAGTTTGGTAGTCTCAATCCTTGAATCTTTATCATTATTCCATCATCTCCATTATAAAATCCCATTAGTCACTTTCAGGTAATTACATTCTCTTTATTTGTTTTCCTCTTTAATTGGGTGCATCTTGGGACTCTCTAGGATGGAGATATTTTTTTGAGGGAAATTAACTAAAGTTCGGGGATGTATGTTTGTTTGAATAAATGGAGTTCGAGTATAAGTGTGTTATTGCTATTTTGGGGTTCACCTCAAGTTAAAAAAACTAATGATTTTTTTGGGATTTTATGTGTGTAAGAATCTATAATTTTTGTAGTCTTCAGGTAAAATACACACTGTGTAATGGTATTACATGACATATACATTATGTAGGGTGGATTCCATGAATCTAGTACACAATGTGAATGGAGTACATGACATGTGAAAATTACATGTCATGTAATATTAAAAGGTAGGTTTTTAATAAAAAGGTGTTGTGTTTTCTAGAATATACATGTCATGAGGATTACATGATGTGTAAATGGATTACATGTCATGTAAATGTTGCAGTGTCGGATTTTATGGTTCCACTCATATGAAATTTTCATTCATCCATCCACAACTCCTTTGGCTCTTGACCAAGATCCCTTCTCCAGTGATTTTGGGAGTCTCTATTCAATATGGATTGATTTATTCGATGATTGATCACCATTGCAGTTGATTTGAATCTATTTGGGTGATAAAACCTTTTAACTTCTTCATTTCTTTATCATGGTAGAACTATTTTGTTTTCTTACCAGATCCTTTGAACTATGGTGATGTTTCTTATTATTTCCTTCTAGATCTATTTTACAATATTATTATGGGGGACATTTCCTTTTTTGGTTGGGTGTGACATGTTTTAATTATTGAGGTGTGTGTTTTTTCCTCTTCTCCACCAAACCTTTTTTTGAATTGAATCAATTCTATGATTTGTTTGTTGATTATAGGGCCTCTATTGTCATTGTTACAATCTTCTTGTTAGTGGATCCTTTGTGGGAATGTTCAACCCTAACTTTTGAGGTATGTGGTTCCATCTCTATCTAGTATTGTATGGACTGTATTTCTCCTATTTTTATAAATTTATTTATAAATAAATTTGGAATTATTATTTTTTGTGTGTAAATGTATTTGAGATAAAATGTGATTTTCCATGGTTTTTTGTAAATGAAATGGGGTATTTTTAAATCATAGAAATGATTTATGAAATTAAACACATAAAAAGACTTGGGTACATAGGTGGAAGGTTTAAGTTAGGACCATCGTCCATATTACCATCATGAGGTTTTCTCATGGGGATTTTGTCTGATACCTAGGTCTATTTTTCTAGGGACATGATCTTGACATTGTTGGGGGGGGGGGGGTCACTTATGGGGTGTTCCTCTAATCCTTAGGCCTGCATTCTAATGAATTTTTGTGAACTAGTCATTTATTGTGGTATGAGTAGTCTGATAGATTGAACTTTGGAGTTTTCTTGTAATTCTTTACTCACACTTGAATTTATAATATTTTGGATTTGATATGAATGTTTTGGACTTTGGTAAATGATAATGGTAATTATGCTTAAAATTGATATACTTGCATTTTTTAGAATTGTTGGAAAAGTAAAATCTTTACCATGATTTTGATAAAACTTATTTACTGGTTATTAGAAAATGTTTTATTTAAAAATAGCATAATTGAGTTATTTGTAAAGTGAATTTTTTTGGAGCACCTAGGTGAGAACTTGGTGAGCCTATTAGCTCACACCCTACATACCCCTTCAGTGGTGCATAGACCTAGTTATGTATTTTGATGTAGGGAAAGACAAGGCACTGTAGTTAGGCAGTGATTTTTTCTGTTAGCTGGGTTGAGTAGCTAGAGGTGAGATGGTGGGAGTCTTCCCACGCAACCACATGGAGTAGTTGTCTTTTTCCTATTTTTATAGTCCCTTGTGGTTGGACATGTAATTAGAGATTTTTTCTACTCTTGAGTTTTTTAGTTTCTACTATTTGTTTTCAGTTATGGAATATAATTATCCTTTCCAATATTTCTTATATGTATATAAGTTTCATGTTGTTGCCTCAGGTTGGGTGAAATCATTCCCTTTAGTTGTTTTTTGATGCCTGGGAGCTAGTCGCCAAACTGTGGGGATCAGGAACTCCCTTCAGGTATGTGATGGGTTAGGTAGGGTACTAGTTTGAGTGGGTATTCAGGTTTTTTCATTACATTTTGGTATCAAAGGAGGTATTTACTCAATATTACTTATATTGGGATGTTTAGTAGACTGGAGATAAGATTTTCGTGACTTGACAGGTATTTGTGGTGAGTGCCTAACCGACTCTTACTGTGATGAGACTCAAGTTACCATGGGATGTTGGGATGCATTTCTCCTATTTTGAGTTCTTGATTTTAATATTAGTTTTCTATTATGGGTTTATTAGTTTTAATTGATATTGTTATGTTGTATAATTGTTTATTTTGTTTTTGTGTGTAGAATTATGCCTCTACGATGTGTTTTGTGAGTTCCTTAAGAGGGTCCAACCGATGATCCTCATGGAAATCCTCTGATGGATCATAAATTTTTCGAGGATTTTTTTTTGAGCAGTTCATGCTATTGAATAGAATGTTACATAAGTTCAGAATGCAGTCATTGAGTTATAGACAAGATCTATAGGAGAAATATATTGATCATGGGAGTTCTTGTATGAGAAACCACCATCCTTTAAGGGTTTTAATGAACCTCAAGAGGTAGAGGACTAAACAGAAAATAATAATCAGATCTTCGACTTCCTGGATACTCCTAAGAGTATCAAGGTGAATTGTGTAGTGTTTTGACTTGAGGGACCCAATAAGATGTAATGGGATTCCATGGTATAGGATTATAAGAATATAATATTTTACTATAAGGGTATAAAGACTATCGTCTTCCAGTAGTTTTCTCTAGATTCATTGATGATAGAGAAGACTCTATATTTCTTTTCTTTATAGTAGAGAGAGAATATGATGTTGTCATATTCCAATCGTTTTGCTGACCTGGTTCATTTTTCACCAGATGTTGTGAAGAATGACCAGATCAAAGCTCATAAGTACCTACATGGTTTGCGATAGGATATATGATCACAAGTATTTATGATGAAACTTTTGACCTATGAAGAGATAGTGGATAGGTCTTTTATGTTAGAAATGAATATGGAAGACATGGTTGGATATTACGCCCCTTCTCTTCCACCTAGTGGAAGCTTCAGTGGAACATTAGGGAAAAATAGGAAGTGACAGGATCACCGTAAGAGTGGTGGAGGTTGTTCTCAACACCATGAATCTTTAGAACCTCTATTTGTGGTTAGTAGTGTGGATCTAACTTGATATCAGTATGGAAAGGTTGGAAACACTAGGAATTCTTGTCCTTTACCAGAAAAGATGTGTAACAGTTTTGGACATTATGGTTATTGGCATCATTTCTATTAGGCTATTTCTACTCCTTGATATGGTCAGGGATCGTCGACTCCAAAGGATACTGCTGCGTATTCATACGGTTCAAGTAATATAAGGATCTAACCAAAGGCCTTAGGAGTGAAGAACATTCACATAGTATATGAGTTTCTAGTGGAGGTAGATGCGGTTCCAATGATAGTGAGAGGTACCATCTTTATTGCATCCTTAGTAGTGATTGATTTATTTGATACTGGTACATCCCACTCATTTATATCTATCTGTTTTGTCGATATGCTTAACCTTCTGATGGAACTCATTTCCTTTATTATGGAGTTAGTTACACCTATTGGGAAGAGGATAGAGTAGGGGTTTCTTTGTCCTTATTGTGCACTGTCAATAGCTAATGTGAAGATAGTCTGGGATTTTCTTGTTCTTAATCTATATTTATTTGACGTCATTATCAGGATGAATTTTCTTATTACTCATCATGATGAGGTTAATTTTTATCTTTTGTGTGTCTCATTTCTTGTGTCCAATGGGAGCTCACGGGTGTTTCCTAGAGATTGGGATCTGAGGTCAGGCCATGCAAGACCTTCCCACCTAGAGCTCATAAGTTTGTTGTTTACTGTTATAGCCGAAGCCGATGATGTTTCTTTTTTTTGAAATTACTATAGTTGTTTGGGGTTTTCCTAATGTTTTCCCAGAATATTTCTCTAATATTCCACTATAGAGGGAGGTAGAGTTTCTGATTTACCTTCTGTTGTTTGGGTAGCCCCACTGCTCTTTGCCAAGAAGGTTAATGGTTGACTCTGATTGTGCATTGACTATTAGAAGTTGAACTAGTTAATAGTTAAGAATAAGTATCCTTTGACTCATGTTAATTGTTTGTTCAATTAGTTAAAATGGGGAATTTTTTTTAATGATTGATATTTGGTTGAGTTATCATCGGCTCAGACTTTGGGAGTGTGATATAATGAAGATGACCTTGAAGAGCAGTTATAAGCATTAAAAATATATTGTGATAACATTTTTTCTAACTAAGTATCCTATAGTTTTTATGGATTTTATGAATCATATATTCCATCAGTATCTCAACATTTTTTGGTAGTGTTTGGGGATGATATTTTTGTTTACTCAAGATTCGATCATGATCAGGATCACTACTTGATTTTGGTTTTAGAAATTTTGATAATTCACTGTCTATATGGAATGTTTTTAAAATGAACTTTCTAGATACAATAATTGAATTCATTAGGGAAAATGATTTTTGATCATGAAATATTAGTTGATCTTGAAAATGTAATGGCTGTATTTTCATGGGAAGAGCCACAAAATGTCTTTGAGATTTGAAGCTTTCTTGGTATTGCTGGATACTATTGAAGGGTCGATAAGGATTTCTCAAAGTTGGTGTCACCATTAAATTCTATTACTAGGAAGGTGGTAAAATTTATATGTGATGAAAAGAATTAGTATTCTTTCATTGATATGAAACAACTTTTGAAATCAGCTCCTATTTTGATCTTACTTGAGTCTGGTAAGGGGTATGCGATTTTTAGTGATGCTTCTAGAATTGGTCTAAGTTGTATGCTTATGCATAAAGATCATGTGGTGGATTTAAATTATAATCATATTAAAATGAATGAGATAAATTACCCCACGCATAATTTAGATCTTTCTGTAGTTATGCATGTTTTTTAGTGTTGGAGGCATTATCTTTTTGGAGAAAGGTTCATAATTTTTCTAACCATAAGAGTTCAATCTATTAATTTTCTAAAAAGGAACTGAATATTAGATAGAGGTGGTGGATGGAAGACCTTAAAATTTCTGACTTTGATATTTCCTACACCCTAAGGAAGGTGAATTACATTAAAGATTCTCTTAGTAGTAAAGTACCATTGTATTCTATTTTGGAATCAAAGGAAGAGTGGAACCTTACAGGTATTTTTTCTCAATTTCATGGATACTCAGGAGGATGTTTCAGGCATGGTTTTGTACAGTGTTAAATTATATTTATCTCTCCTTGATTATATTCTCTAGATTCAGTAGTTGGATGATGAGTTTAGATTAATTTAATAAACCCTATATAGTGGGGAGAGCATTTTGATTTGGTCACTTTCTTCAGATGGTATTCTCAGTTTTGGAGATTGATTTGTCATCCCAACATCTGTGAGGAGATTGGTTCTATTTTATTATCATATTTCTTCATGGAACATTTATGAAGAAACTATGAAGATGTACTATGACATGATATGATGATTCTTGTGTCCATATATGAAGCATGATATTACTGATTATGTGTCCCGCTGTTACAGCTGCCAACAAATAAAGATAGAGAATTTGAAACCTTCTAGTTTTCTCCAGGCTCTTCCAGTATCAAATTGTAAATGTGATGAGGAATACATGGACTTATTTTTTAGATTACCATGGACTCCATGAGGGAGGAATCATATATAGGTGTTGATTGATCGGTTAAAAAAGTTATCTCATTTTATTCTGATCGAAGACATTGAAAAAGTTGAAGATCTAGGTAAGCTATATGTGCAGTAAATTGTGAGGTTACATGGGGTTACTTCTATCCTTTTTTTAGAAAGGGATATCAGGTTTACTTAAAGGTTCTAGAGAAGTATCTAAGAGATCATGGGGACTTAGTTCAGGTTGAGTACAACTTATCATCCATAGACATATGGTTAGAAAGAGCATGTTATTCAGATCTTGGAGGATATGATCCATGCCCGTGTCTTGGATTTTGGTGGATCTTTGGATAACCATCTAGTACTAGTTGAGTTCGATTACAATAAAAGTAAATAGAAATCAATCATAATGGATACTTTCAAGGATTTTCATGGTCTCCCATAAAGATTATGTAAAGACCCGTAAATTTCAAAGAATTTTTTTTCTTAATTTTTTCGAGATTTTACGAGTACGCAGTTTCGGACGGCACCTGATTCTGAGGACCGGTGTGCCCGGAATCAATTTCCGAAGTTTATCTCGGGTACGTTCAGTGAACGAATGAGCGAGTTTTTCTCTTTTGAACTAGTGCTCAGAATCAAAATCTGAGGGCACCGATGAAACCGGAACGACGGTATTTGGTTAAGAGGACCTTTTCCGAAGGTGCGTTTTCTCGGGAGGAGTTGTTAAAAATTGAGGATTAAATATGAAGTAAATAAATTTTGTGGAACAAATTTTACTTCTAGCCTAAGTGATTTTTATCCTAAGAATGGGAGTTGGGGTGGGACCCACTAGATCCTAACTCCTCTTGTTAGGATATTTGTGAGGTGGGGCCCACACGAACCCCACCCCTTCAAATTCCTCTAACCCCTGTTAAAGTTGGAAACCTCCCCCTTTAATTTGTAACTCACCCTCTCTCCCTATTTATTGCATTCCAACTCTCACATTAAATTAATTGATTAAAGTTATTCAATTAAATTAATTAAGAGTTTGAATTTTGAAGTTCTGAATTGCTGTATGGTTAAATAAAATAAGGCAAAGCCTTATTTTATTTTGGTTGGATTTTGTTGTGTTAAGAAAAGGGGGAGAGCCCTTGAGTATTCTTTTCCCTTGGAAGAACTTCATCTTCTCCAGCGAAGAACGTCCCCACTTTAAGGAAGAACGCTATTTATCCGAGGAAGAGCAACGACTCGGCGACCCGGTCTCTTCCGTTCTCTTCTTCCTCCATGACAAAGGAGGAGGTAATGACATGGAAACTCACCATCGACGTCTCCATACAATCTTCTCTCCACGATAAAGGAAGGGAGACGCCGGTTCCTCCTCGGACGCTCTCTGTCGACGTTTACAGAGCTTCACCCCGCGACACCATTTCCCGCGACGATCATCGTTCGACAACTTGTGTCGAGGTAGGGGTTAAATTCATTTTTATTTAATTAAAATTGCGCTTTTTTTTTTGTCATTGAGAATACTCATTCTTTTGGCCGCTTGTTATCAACATGATGGGAGGAGGTCGGACCGCACTCACACGACCGATTCTCCTCCCCTTCTCTTGTTGTTTATCATTGAAGCTTGAGACAATGGCGGCGTGCGAGAAAAAAATAGGGGCCACGACCAAGGCGGGCTATGATGATGGTGCGTGGTATCGTCGCGCCGCGCCGCTGAGGCCGAAGGAGGACACGACCAAGAGCGGGCCGCAGCGGAGGGCGCGACGCCGTCGCGCCGCGCCGGAGCACCAAGGGGCCGCGGTCGGGGCAGGCCGCGACAGAGGGGAGCTGCGCCGTCACGCGGCGCTGGTCGGACGAGAGCCGCAACCTTAGGCCACAACGGTTCAGCCAGAGGCGGCCGGGCTCGGCCGACCGCCGGTGCCACCTGGAGGCGGGACCCCCCCGGGTCCCGCAGTTACACAAGGCCGACCTTAATGGCTGGCTATTCCAGAAAAGATGGGGGTTGAAACCCCCGACCAGCGCAAGGGGCGGCACCCCCCTTTGCACCCCACTCAGCTAGCGTCGAGCCGCCCCACTCGGCCAACGTCGAGCCACCCACGCTGGGCCGGACTGCCCGCTCCGGGCCTGACTGCCCGCGCTGGGCCGGACCGCCCGCGCCAGGCTGGGCCACCAGTACTGGGCCAGGCCATGCCAGACGGGCCGGGCTGCGCCCAAATGGGTCGGACCCGGACCCGGGTTGGTTCGACCTAGTTCGGGCCGACCCAGGGGGTATCGGGCCAGGTCGGACCGGGCCCGAACGCCATATTTTCGGACAGATCTGTTCATACACCCATAACTTGAGATACGGACCTCCGATTGACACACCATCAGTTGCGTAGCGATCCTTGGATCGATACGATCTTTTCGGTATATTACACTCAAGGTTTCGAAGAACTTTGGGTATGTCCAGGTTGGTTCGAACACGAAACCAACCGGGCCCTCGGAGCGGAAACACTTATAACTTAAGCTCCGGACGTCCGATTGATGTGCCGTCGACTTTGTTGGATTCCTCTTAGTGATAAGGTTCTTTTGGATTACTCCTCTTGATGTTTGGACACAGCTAGAGTACGGCTGGGTTGGTTTTAGCTTAAAAACCAACCGGGACCCTAGGATGAAAAAGCCAATAACTCTCAGACCGAGCATCCGATTGACGTGCCGTCTGTTGCGTTGAGTTCCTTTTGACGAGACAGAACTTTGTGATACATCAACATTGTAATTCATGAAAGTTTATGTGTCGACCCCTTGGATCATGGAGCGGACCCTCCCAGAATCGAGCATGCTGTGTGCGGGAACCCTAAAGCCGGTTGCGATGACGACAACGACTGTACTTGGATCCTACGTGGGTTCGGCAGCAAGGACGACTGTACTTGGATCCTTCGTGGGTTCGGCAGCGATGGTGACTGTACTTGGATCCTACGTGGGTTTAACAACGATGGTTACTGTACTGGGATCCTACGTGGGTTCGACAACGACTACTGTTCTTGGATCCTACGTGGGTTCGGCAGAGGAGACGATTCAGAGGCTACATCGAATCATCTCCACCCCTTTTAGGAAGTAGTACACCTGTGTGAGCTGAGTCTTGACTTTCAATCATTATCTTTGATATGATTGACTTAATATCCTATGTGGATTGGTTTGTACTTTCCTGTGTGGATTGGGTTGTACTTTCCTGTGTGGAATGGGTTGAACTTGGGCTCGTGAGTTGGAGCAGAACTGGAATTGATGACTTAGGTATATTTATGGGAATATACCTAAGTAGAGTTGGTTGATACTTTGTGATTTTATTTTTCCTTTGTGGATTATGGGAGACCTTCAGGGGTCTCGGGGTCCCTACTGAGTATCGTATACTCACCCCTGCACGGGCTATGCCCGCACTACGTTGTGTTTGATGCAGATGACAGATAGCGCTGATCGAGGTGGAGGCTCAGGGAGCTGGATGGTACCTGGAGGTGGATCACTGGACGGGACTTAAACGGAGTGGACAGCTAGACCCGAGGAGCTGAGGAGACTATCTGTACCCACCCTTCAGGTGGGATTTCCAGAGGACGGCTCAGAGTTACTGCTTTACTTTTCTACTGCTATATTTTCTTTTCAGTTGTACTTTACTTTTAGTTGGGTTTGTATTCCTGCCCATTTACTTTCCAACACTTACTTTTTTACTCAGTTTACTTAGTGTTTACTTCAGCTTGCGTACTCTGTAGTGTTTTTTTACTTATAAAGGAAATTCCTTCCCTTTTTATCGGGATTTTTGCCTTTGGTGCTAGTCGCGAGCCCTTGGCCTATGGAAGGCGGGCTTGGGGTAGTCACGGCACGGGCCCCGAGGACGGGTCGTGACAGATCACCTCTTTGCAAGGTAGAGGTGGGAGAAAATTCTTTAATAGGACCAAGTTTTGTTCAGGAGACATCTGTGAGGATTCATGTTATACATCAGCTTATGATCATAATGTAGAGTTAGAAAAAATATTAGGTGGATCAACAACTTCATCCTTTGGAGTTTTTTATAAGTGAATAGGTTTTCTTAAAAGTTTCTCCTCGATTGGGTCACCATCATCTTGGAAAAAATAGAAAGTTGTCTTCAAGATATGTTAGACCATTTGAGTTTACTGAGCGTCTTGAGAAGGTTGTTTATCAGTTGGTATTTATAGTTCAGCTGATAGACATTCATGATGTTTTCCACATATCAGAGTTAGTAAAATATCATCCTAACACCTCTCACATTTTGATTTGGGAAGAAATTGAGTTAGAGAAAAATATTTCTATTGTGGAGAAGCCAATAGAGATTGTGGACTCTAAATTGAAAGTATAGCATGAGAATTCTATTCTGTTGGTTAGAGTGTTATGGAGGCATCGATTAGACTCTCATGAGACTTGGGAGCATGATTCATTGATAAGAGATCAATGACCTCACCTATTTACCATAATTTATTCTTCTAAAGGACTTACTAGGGACAGGAAGTCTTATGGTGGGAAGTTTATAACATCTCATTACTCTATTTTAGCTAATTAACTTCTCTTTACTTGTTTTATTCTATAATTGGGTGTGTCTTGGGACTCCTAAGGATGGATATGTAACATCCTGGCCCGACTAACCATTAAACTGGTAGTCAGACTGGTGAGTCACATGACCTCAGGCACATCTCCCCATATTCTAGAGGCTCCTAACTAGCAGTAAGGGTCACATGAGGTGATAGTGGGGAGACTATACCCTCACATCAGAGTAACACAGTGATAATAAAGAAACTAATTAGAAGACAACAGGGTAAGTAATAAATAAATATTTAACAACCAAAGAAATGAAAGAAAAATTTTATAATATCTAAATTAAAGTGGATAACACCATTTTATACAAATAATACATGAAAAATGATGATACATAATATAAAATGGTAAACATACAGTATGATTTTCAATACAGTATAATACATGACTCATGTAAAGAGAAAAGAACGAAAAATCCCAAAGGCAATCTCCACGAGAATCCTAAGATCCAGCTCAGTCCTTTGCTCCTAACTCCCTAGTACATGAATACAACAACAAGCAGGGTCCAAGGTCCTATGAAAAATAATATCTACTTAGGTACCATAGTAAAATGGAATCCCAAGTAGGGTGTGAGATATAAATCTTAGTAGGTCAGAACCTATGGTGTCTAGCCTAATTGAGACTGTGAAATATAAAATTAAATAGTGTACAAGCATAGAGAAATAATTTACATAACTAAATAAATATACAAAAACATTTCCAGGTTCCTAAGGGACACCTGATAGTTATACCTACTTTGGATCATAGCCAAAATAATATTATGATCATGTCTCTATATATATACTGCCGAAGTGGACTGGTACATAACACACAGACATACAACACCAGTCTATGAGTTGATAAGCTCTACTCACGGGGTAGTAATCCCGATATATATATATATATATATTACTAGAGTGGACCAAGACATAAAAAATAATAATACAACACCAAAATATGAGTTGATAAGCTCTAATCATAGGGTAATAAGCCTGACAACCAAATAGAGTGGGGGTTGTTATCCCCGTCACTCGGGATGATGAGTGTGCACACCATGGAAACACTCTAGATGTAACATGATGCTCAAAATCCCATCTACCATATCAAAATAGTGACAAGGGTCTCCATGCCCAACACATATGTAAGGGATCGTGAGTCTCCATGATCATCCAGACCTCTCTCACTATTGTATCACATCCTCTTTTAAAGGTGCATTTATAACTGGCATTGGAAAAGAAAAACCTAGCATCCATATCATTATTAATACAATTAGAAAATAAATATAAAGAAATTTATGATTCAATCCAAGAGGTATTATATCTCATGTTTTTAATTTATCCATCCCATTATAAACACTGTCATAATTATAATATAATGCATAAAGAAATTTCTCTTATGAATTTCAATTCCAGGTTCAATTAAGAAATAAAACATTACATTGTACATGAAGAATTTAACAAAACATAACAAGGGTAATGACCTTACCATCCCTTGGGCATTTTTATTTTAAAAAATTTGGTTCACTTTAATAAAACAACCCAATATTATTTAGTCATTATTTTCAAAAAAATTCAACTATTTATACCAAAACATTCCAAAACTATTTATGATGCTCAAGGTTAGCAAAAGGTACCATGTTCAATATATATATAAAGGATTTTACCATCATTCATAAGTAATACTATTCAAACCTTTTACCTTAACCCTTCATATAACTCATTTATCCATGGAAAATTCATTTCAAAGGCTCTAGTGTAAAGGAAAGGTGTCATGGCAACAAGGCATATGCCCACTTTGGCAATTTCAACTAAAAAGGGGCCAAGAACCCAAGGGGTGCCTTGGATTACATTTAGTACACATGAGTCATAGGAAATTCTATTTATAATCCAATCCAATAAATCATAAAAGTCTAATCACTAATTTTTAGATTAGAATATAGCACACCTCCATCAGAGGGGTTTTATTATTAAATAATGACATTGGTTATAAAACAATTAATTTGTTTAATTAAGCATCAAATCCAATTCACCAAACGAAATAATTTTAGAAAAAAACTACCATACATGAAACAAAATTAATTAAAGGATACGTAAGGCATGAATGCAATTAATTAATGCATTATTAAATTTAAGTGTCAAAGTAATGGGACCCTACCTTAAAGAGGGACCAAGGAAAACACATTGGTACTTGAAAAAATTGACGATAGAAACTCGAAATTTCTCCACACTTGAATGCACATACATTCTTATATATATGTATATCCCTTAATCCAATGCACATATTTCCCTCACCATGAGGGAATATGTATAAGGAAGACACACAAAGACACACACACACCTATGTATATGAGTACAAGCCTTCACAGAGTCACCAAACACTCTAAAAAAATTACTAGTGACTAAAAAACATTTAAATAACTTAAATGAAATAGGTGAAACCAAATAGTGGATTAAAATCCTTACCTCTGATGGTAGTGATAAGCATAAATGAACCAATCTACTTTGACTTCAGTGGAAGATTCCGAAATATGCATGAAGGGATCCTGAGAGACCCTTCACATACCCCAACATTGACATAAAACTAAAATCCAAATTAACCCCAAACCCTAGGGTTTGAACACACCTCATTAAGTGATGGGGAGAGGAAAAAATGGTAGGAAAAGGGAAGGAATAGGAACTAGAGACATTACTTCTAACTATTAAGTGGAAATCACAAAGAGATCCGAGAGAAAACGGCCTATGAAGAGGAGGTAGAGAGAGGGGGTTTCTCACCATGGGAGAGGGAGGGGTATACTATGTCACATGAGTGAGAGGGAGGAGGAGGAGTTTTTTAGGATTTTAATTATTTTTTTAATTTAATTTATTTTAATTTAATTTTTAAAATTGGGTATCACACAAGGTTTAGGTCTCACAGTTTAGATAACCGTATGCCAACTGTACACCCTTTACTGGGCACCTGAGGTACCCTACATAGGATGGCCACACTGTTTGGGAATCGTGCGCCAACTATGCGGTGAATAGTATTTAGGTACTTCCTAATACCACTAACTATGCATAGCCTATGTGAACAACCTCTGTCCACCTGCTTAAGGCCGCACGATTTCCTATTATGGTCTGCATGGTTTTAGACAAACCGTGTGCCCTTTGCAGGTCCTTCAAAATTGGATTTTCCTATTCCAGAACTCCTGAAACTCCTAGAGATCCATAGAAAACTTTTTTGGCCTTTAATAAAGTCCAAACCCATAACCTTGAAGGGTTAAAACTGTCAGAATTAAGCTCTAAAGTTTAGTTTTAAAATCATCCCTCCCAGAAAATGAAAAAGTTCAAAAACCTTTGCATTTCCATTCAGTTAAAAATGTGGATTATTACAACCTTATCAACTTAGAACTTATCATCCCTAAGACGCCTTATATAACAACATTAACATCACTCAACCTAAAAGGGCTGTGAAGCTTCATTCAATTTTTCATGTTGTGTTTCCATACACCCAACACAACTTCAAGCATTTCATTTAAGAACATGACACTTAAGCCATTTAAACCTGAGCCAACAATCGCTTTCCAACTGAAAAAAGAGCATAAACAGGCCCGTTAAAATAGAGAAATGACCCTGTTATCAAATCTTCAAGAATCTGACCAAATTTACTCTCCACCTTAGGCTTTATGGTTAAGCAGGAAATTCTAAACTACGGTTCAACCCACCATCATAATTTCCCTACAAACATGCCTCTAAGAATTACAATGACGCTCTTGGAATTATTTCTAAAACAATTAAATGGATGATTCCCCATCGAAATCAAAGACCAAGTTGAGGTATATTTTCATGAAAATTCCCGGCTGACACATAAAAAACTCACCTCCATCTGACAACGTGCCCAAAAACGGTCCTCCACTAAGTGCTTTATAGAACAAGAGAAACAACTAGTCGATCCAGTTTTTCCGACCATTAAAGAGGATGCTCATCTTAGTCAGATGGTGTTTTAAAAACATAACTATGATGACTTCTCCCAAGGCATATTACATTTACCACAAGCACGTTCATCGAAGTTCATACCAGACTTTAAGTGTCTTTTTGAGATCAAACCACCAACCAAAAATTTTAACTGTTGTGCCTCAGCACAAACAAGGGGTGTAAACCAAACCCAACCAACTTGAGCCATTACCATTTAAAAACACCTCCAAGCCTGACTACAAGTTTTGTTTAACCTAATACTCATAGAACTAGAGTTTGAGGAACTATTCCAAGGTAGTACACACTTTATAATTACAAGTGAGATGTTGACTCAAGGTGACAACGTCCACATCATATCATTGAATGAGCCCAAAGCAGCATCCCCCTAGAATTCATGTTATAAGAAACAAATAGTGTATAGAAGTTTGTACCAAGAATCTTGACACAAAAATCCAAGTGTCCCTTAATACTAAACAATCCTTGACAAGAAACACGCTTCAATGTGCAACAACAAAAAAACCACCCCAACAAACCCAACAACTTTTTAAATTGTAGCATAGAGTAAAACCAACACTCTCTTAGTACATCAAGGATGAAGTCAAGATAGGGTAAATTATCATATCTTATCAAAATACACTAATAGTATTGAAATAGTTTCCAGTCAATCCTAACCAAATTATTGGAAGGAAGAACGGTCGAACCACAACTGGTTGATTTCTCTAAAGAGAAACCCAGATTAAACTAAGAAGGTGTCATCATAACTGATCAAAATAAATTTTCCACCTAAGGAATTATGTGATTATTTATGATTACCCACTTATGTTCTCTAAGACCAACCGTGTTCCTCAAAGGTTTCATACACAACCAACCACACCAACATCGTGCTGCCAAGCAAGCACTAACAAGATTTCAATGTGAAAGCATCAAAGGCATTAAAGCGAGACTGACCATTTCCAAATGGTACTCCTCATTTGTGTTTTTTATACCTAGAAGGACACATGTTTAACGAAACTAACATTAAACTATGCCCCTTTGGAGTGTTGGTGTTTTCATAAGAAGAAAAGACTAGATTCTCATAAGAGAACTATATCATATTCACATTAAACATACTTGTGATACTCCTCCGAGTCACACTCATTACATCCAAACATTCAATGAAATCCAAAAACAGACTAACATGAATGTAAAAACACATGAGTATTGATAAATTCTTCCCAAGAATTGTGATAAACTTATTTATTTAATTCTAGGTCACTCTACTATGTAGATGACCCGAGACTACTCTCAACAACACAAGGTTTAACAACTTATCTAAACTTAATTGATTCATTACATCATTTAACACTCTAAGGAACTGTGTATATCAATGCTTAATACCCAGTGGTTACACAAGAAAATAGAACATACCAAATACCATTCATTGGATATTTTCCCCATGCAATAAAGTATCAGATAGATCCTATAAAAGATTTAGCCTAATGTTTTATTTCCCAGTACATCCATTAACCTGAATAATGCCATACCAAGTCATCCATCACTGAAGAAAATAAAGGGTTAGGTGGAATACAAAGCATATGACCATGCTTGAGGTATGACTAACCAGCTAAAACTAAGTGTAACTCACTTCTCAATCCCACAAAGAAGGCTAAAGAAACCATGAACACCTAGAAGAACAAGGGTGTCACTAGAAACTAAAAGTCCTACAAGGGAAACAACACCCAAATGACACCAAAAGTCATAAAGATCACATGATTAGTAAGGAATAGAATCTATAAGGGTGATACCTACCATGATATATCCCCTTATGAAGGAAACATGTCAACCCATAACAAGGTCATACAAACCAGAAAGTCACTGGACTCAAAAGCCCATCATTTAAGCCATTGCTATAAAGAAAAAGACCTACAAAAAATGCTAACACATCGGTTCCAAGGAAACTCAAAGGAAAAACTCAAAATAGCCATACATGAGGGTTTTAAACAAATGAAACCACCTATGGTTATGTTTATAATTCCTTTACATTTATTCACATTTAATATTTAACCATTAAAATATTTAATCAAAACATAAAGTACCATTTTATAAATAAAAAACACAATGTACTTTCTTTAGATAATGACTAAAGGGAAAAACAAGAAAGTTTCATAAAAATTACTTTTAAAACATTAAACATTTTTATACATACCATCATAAATAGGAAATTTAGCATCTAAATTCCTTTTTATCATGAAAGGATACCTATGAAGGTCCCACCGAGCCAACCTGGGTTCTCTATAAAGCAAACCAATAGTAGTTTCTCAAATATAAAATTTTGTAAACACCCAAACGGGTCATCTCATAAGTTACATGTACCAAATGTCCTACTTGGGTCCAGTTTCACATTTTTGAAGGTATCCAATTTCATTTCTGATTAAAAATTAAACAATCATTAAATTTTAACCATTTCAAACTACCATGGTCATACATAAACAAAGGTTCAATTACATTGGCTATTGTTTCCCAATTCATGAATCACCCATACACTTCATGGATTAAAAATTGGCTCCCATTAATTGAAAACAAATACATTACAAAATCCAACATGATCATAATAAAAAATATAGTCATATGGGTGGCCACCTACCAACCTATAAAGTGCACATGTAATTTATAGTTTGGAATTTGGCTCTCATTTACTTTAAAATCATACTATTTAAAAATTTAAACTTTAGAACCTTTTAAATTTTAAAAAAAGTTATAAACATGTATTAATATCAAAAGATGTTGGAATACATGGGTTAACTTTTTTCATATAGAAGGCACCCATACATATTACAACTAGAAACTGGTTCCTATTTATTCACGACTAGTTAACTTAGCCCATGAAACCAATTACATATTTAAAACAAATCGAAGCATGTCATTAAAAGAAGGTAATATAGATAATAATTATATTAAGAACCAAAGCATATAATATAAAAATAATGCAATTTAAACAAAATCATGGCATAACATTCAAGGCACACAATCAATTTAGCAGTCATTCTACTAATGAAACAACATAGCATGTCATATATATGACATGTTAATTCCTATATGGTTACTATAATGCATGAAATAATTCATTCTCACCAAAATACACCAAGGGTAGATTTCCATAAAACTTTATAAATCATAAGTAGTGGAAATTACACCAGTCACTCTAGGTGAAATCATATCAACTATGATAGAAAACAACATGAACAATAATCCCAGCCCTGGTCACTTGGTCATTTCCCATACATGGGGTGATCAGTACCAAGAATGACTATTAACTAAGCACTGAAACATTCCTAGTATCCTATCTACCAACCCTAAATAGAAAGAAAGAAGGAAATTTTTTAGCTCTACCACCACTTCGTAATGCCCCAGCACGACTGACCATTAAATCGGTAGCCGAACCAGTGGGTCACATGACCTCAGGAACATCTCCCCATGTGACAGAGGCTAACAAATAGTAGCGAGTGTCTTAGGAGGTGATAGTGGAGATAATATACCCTCATATCAGAGTATATCCATGGTAAAATATAAAATAATTAGCAGATAACATCAGAAGTAGTAAATATATAGTTAACAACCAAAGCAGTGGAAGAAAAATTTTATAATAAATAAATTAAAGTGGCTAACACCAGCTTATAAAAAGTATGCATGACATATGATGATACATAAGGTAAAATGGTAAACACAAAACATGATTTGAAATGAAGTACAATACATGACTCAAGTAAAGAGAAAATAATGAATAATCCCAAATGAAATCTCCACGAGCATCCTGAGCTCCACCTCAATACTTTTCTCCTAACTCACAAGTACAAGTACGCAATAACAAGTAGAGTCCAAGGACCTGCGAATAAGAAGTTCTAATCGAGTACCCCAGTGCATTGGCGGCCCGAGCATCATGTGAGATATAAATATTAGTAGGATAACACCCAAAATGTATAGCCCAATCCAGACAATGAAATATAAAACTAAACAGTGTGCAGACATAGATAAATTATTTACAGAACTAAATAAATACACAACCACACATATAGGTTCCTCAGGGACACCTGACAGTTATACCTGCTTCTTCTCATATCCAGAATAAGAGTATGATCATGTCACTATATGTATATAGTATATATAGATACACATATATATACTTACACACACACAAATATATATATATATATATATATATATTGCTGGATTGGACTGGGGTGTAACACATAGTCATCCCACACCATTGTATAAGCTGATAAGCTCTACTCATGGGGTCATAAGATTGATATATATATATATATATATATATATTAAATGAGTGGAATGGTACATAACATGAATGCATCCAATACCAGTCTATGAGATGATAAGATCTACTATAGGGTAGTAAGCCCGACATCCCGATAGAGTGGGGATCATCACCCCCATCACTCAGGATGGAGAGTGTGCATGCCATGGAAACACTCTAGATGGAACATGACACTAAAAATATCATATCCCATATCGAAGTAGCGGTGAGGGTTGCCATTCACAACACCTATGTAAGGGAATGTGAGCCGCCATGCTCATCCAGACCTCCCTAACCATCATACTGTAGCCTCTTTTAAAGGCTCATTTATAACTGGAATGGGAAATGAAAATCCTCCCATACATATATTTATTAATACATTTATAAAATAAATATAATCAAATTTATGATGCAAGCCATGAGGTAGTTCCTCTCATGATTTGCATTTAACCATCCCATTATAACCACTATTAAAATTATAATATTATTCATAAGGAAATACCTCTTATGCATTTCAATACTAGGTTTAATTTCCAAATAAATCATTACATTGAACATAAAGCATTTAACAATGCATAAAAAGGGACATGGCCTTACCATACCTTAGGTCTTTCCATTTAAAACAATTTGTTTCACTTCAAGAAAACGACCTAAAAAGCTTTAGTCATTACATTTAAAACAATTCCATTGTTTATACCAAAACATGCTAAATTTTTTTTATAAAGCTCAAGGTCAAGGTAAGGTAACATGATAAATATATAAATAAAAAAAATAAATAAATAAATAAATATATATATATAAAGGATGCTACCATACTACATTATTCATCCTCTAAAAACCATTTACCTTAACCAATTCATTTAAATCATTAAGACATGGAAACTTCATTTCAAAGGATCTAGTGTAAAGGAAAGGTGTCATGGAAATAATAGATATGCCCACTCCGTAAATTTCAACTAAAAAGGGGCCAATCACCCAAGGGGTGCCTTGGATTGCATTTAATACACATGATTCATGGGAAATTCCATTTATAATCCAATCTGTGAAATAATAATATTTTAATAACATATTTTTGGCTTAGAAGACAACATATCTCCATTTGAGGGGTTTTATTATTAAATCACGACATTGGTTATAAAATAATTCATTTTTTCAATTAATCCTCACATCCAATTAACCAAAGGAAATCATTTTAGAAAAAAACTACCATACATGGAAAAACATTAATTAAAGGATAAGGAAGGTGAAAAGGTAATTAATTAATGTAATATTAAATTTAAGTGGTAAATAAATGAGCCCCTACCTCAAAGAGGGACCAAGTTGAACACTTTGGCATTTGAATACTTTGAAGATAGAAACTTAAAATCTGTCCACCCTTGCACGCACATACATTCACACACACACACACACACAGATATATATATATATATATCCCTTAATCTAATGCACATATTCCCCTTTCCACAAGGGAATATGTACAAGGAAGACATATATATACCTATGTATATGAGTGAAAGCCTTCACAGAGTTTCCAAAATCTCTAAAAAAATTACAAGGGACTCAAAAAAACTTAAATACCCTAAATAAAATAGGTGAAACCAAACAGTGGATGAAAATCCTTACCTTGTATGGCATCAACAATTAGAAACGAATTAATTCACTTTACCATTGATTGTAGATGTTGGAATACACATGAAGGGGTCCCGAGGGACCCTTCATATACCCTAACATTGAAGTAAAAATTAAATATAGATTATCCCCAAACCCTAGGGTTTAGAAACACCTCACCGAGTGATAGGGAGAGTAAAAATGGCTAGAAAAGGGAAGGAAGAGGGATAAGAGACCTTACCTCAAAATATCAAGTGGAAATCGGGGAGAGATCCCGGTGAAAATTTCATATGAAAAGAAGTTTGGGAGAGGGGTTGGGTGACATGGGAGATGGAGGGGTTTCTAAGGCTCATGGGTGATATGGAGGAGGAAGAGTGTTTAGGTTTTTAGTTATTCTTATTCTAAATTTAATTTAATTGTTTTCTAAAAAAGGGTATCATTCAGGTTTAGGTCACATGGTTTAGAAAACTGTGTGCTAACTGTGCACCCTTAACTGGGCACCTAAGGCACCCCAGACGGGTTGGCTTCATGGTTTGTGAACCGTGCACTAATTTTGTGCTGAATAATGTTTAGGTACTACCCAATACCACTAACCATGTAGGATAGGCTCATTGTTTGGAAAACTGTGCATAGCTTGTGAACACAACCTTTGTCCATCTGCATAAGTCCGCACAACTTCCTTCCATGAGACACACAATTTCAAACAAACTTTTCACCCTCTACAGGTTCTTCAAAACTAGATTTTCCTGGTTTGGCACTCCCAAAACTCCTCGAGATACCTGGGAAATTTTTAGGGCCTTCACCCAAGTAGAAACCCATCACATTGAAGGGTTACAATACTCGAAACTAAGTTCCAAAGTTTAGTTTTAAAACCAGCCCACCCAGCAAACAAAAAAGTTGAAAAACCATTGCATTTCCATCTGGTTCAAAACACAGATAATTACATAAGATCATTTTTGGGGAAAATTATGTATATTTTTAAGGTTCCGGGCGCAGTGGAAGCACATGGGTGGATGTGACCACTTGGCCTTTTGTCATTAGCAATGATCAATCCGGGATCAATACGACAATAAACGCCAGTCTCCATGGATCAAATCACAGAAAAAGACTAAGAAGAAGGTTTGTCCCAGAACCACAAATAAGGATTGTTACAGGTTGATTATAATTAATTTAATTAATTATAAAGAAATACCTTTTGGGTATTCTTTCTTCATTGATGTTCTTGATCACGTTGTCGATGTGATCCGTCGTTGCATCTCAGAAGCCAAGTGTAGACTCCCTCTAGCGGTGATCCACACGTGTACCTCGTATCTCTAGACGTCGCCAAAGGATTCTCCGGGTACTAGCGTGGAGAAGCCTTTGCTTGCATTGTCTGCCTTAGATTGTCCTGATCCGATGGAAGAGGATCTCTCTCAGTCTTGAGAGCGTTCTTGGAGGAAGAGGTTCTTTCGGCCTTGAAATAATTCTCCAGAGATGTTGTGCAGAACGATTCTCTTATGTGTAGGAAAAGAGTTGGGGTTGTGAGGACATTTATAATCGGGTGTGTGGGGTTATAGAGTTATGATAATAAATAAACGCGTTACGAATTTTATTTATTTCATTGAATCTTTATTTAAAACCTCATGTCGAATAAATAATTCCTTGACATGCGCCCACACTGATTATAATAAATATCATTTAAAACAATATTATATCCTCAAAATCCCAACTAGAAAAACTACACGGCATGTACTTGTTTTTCATTGAAAACTACACGGCGTGTACATTAAATGTACACGGCGTTTATATCTTTTTTTTCATTTATTCTTTTCCTTTCCAAAATAAAACTACACGACATGTAATTATAATACACGGCGTGTACTTGTTTTATTTTATTTTTCCTCCATCATTTAAAACAACTTAGGCTTCCTTGAATAATTATTAAACCACGTATGGGAATAATCTTTATTCAACTTGAGATACTTGGATACACTTAGTATGTGACCCTCTAGGCCTCTTTCTCGTTGGCATTAGGCGGGCTTGCCTAAAGTCCAAGATTACTGTCTAGCAACGGGTCAAGTCACCCAAGAGAAAGAAGTTGACGCCGCATTGACGTATCACCTCATACGAATGCTCACTGTGTAATTTAATCCCTTTGTCTCAATATCTCATCAAGCAGGTTTCATGGCAGTGTCATAAACCTATATGCTTGATATGTCGTTCTTTGACTACCTGAAATAAACTCATCGTTTACACCATGGCCATGGAATTTAATGCGACAGTTCTATTTCAATCAAAGGGACGAGATATCAAATTGCATAAATGGAAGGGACAAATCCTTCCTCGACTTATCCATTAACAACATGTCACTCGTGACGCACCCAACATATCCTACTTCCCGCCAACTGTCTGCGTGATGGTTTTCGTCAGTAAATCTAAGTGCGCGAGTCATGACATGAGTTAATGATAATCTTCCAGTCTAAGGACCATTAAACACGCTCGTAGATAGCAATATCCGATGACACCAAGACATGCAGAATTACTACTAGCAGGTCTGTTCTCATAATCTCCCATCTTGGAGATTACCAAGTGTGAAATCCATGAGAGAGAGTCTCATCTTCTTATGAGTACTCGCACATGATGGTATGTATACTATGTGTCCTATCATAGTATGTCATCCAACTGCCGAACTTTATTTAAGAATATTGTTATAGTATTTAAAGGTTCTCATCATAGCTGGGATCTTCTATGACCTTATTAATGCAACAAATATTCCAGGACATTATTATATTATAGTCATGTAGAACAACGAACAATATATAATAAGTGAACATTTATGTAATCAAAGTATAAAACAGTTGGTTCTGAGGACACCAACCCTTACAAACTCCCACTTGGACTAGAGCCAACTGCCTACGACTTTTAGTCCGCTAGACCTCACATGATGATCATGTTTCTGCTGAGTCAAGGCTTTAGTCAATGGGTTCGCCATGTTGTCTTCTGTGGAAATACTACTCACTGCAACTTCACCTCTCTGAGAAAAATCCCTCAAGAGGTGATACTTCCGAAGTATGTGCTTTGTCCGCTGATGTGACCTTGGCTCTTTTGCAAGTGCCACCGCTGCAGTATTATCACAATAGAGTGTGATAGGATCTTTACTGCTCGGTACAACATCCAGATCTTGGATGAAGATTTGAATCCATACTGCTTCTTTAGCTGCCTCAGAAGCTGTGATATACTCGGACTCCGCTGTAGAATCTGCCACCACACTTTGTTTTGAGCTCATCCAGCTCACTGCACCTCCATTCAAACTGAAGATGTATCCAGTCTGCAACTTCATGTCATCTTGATCAGTCTAGAAACTAGCATCTACATGTCCTATGATGACTAGTTCCCCATATCTTCCATAAACCAGGAACATATCCTTAATACGCCTCATATACTTAAGGATAGTCTTGACTGCCATCCAATGGCGGTCTCCTGGATCAGCTTGATATCTGCCTACCGCACTTAATGCGTAAGCAACATCTAGCCTTGTACATATCATAGCATACATGACTTCCCCAATCGTGGATGCATAAGGGATCCTTTCCATTCTCTTTATTTCCTCATGTTTCTGAGGACACAATTTCTTGGAAAGATGAATGCCATGTGACACTGGCAACAATCCCCTCTTGGACTGTTCCATACTGAATCTCTTCAGTATCTTGTCAATGTATGTACTTTGACTTAGGCCCAGCATTCTCTTGGATCTATCACGATGGATCTTGATCCCAATAATATATACCGCCTCGCCCAAGTCTTTCATGGAGAAGCATTTATTCAACCATGCCTTAACTGACTGTAAGACAGGTACTTCGTTTCCAATTAACAATATGTCATCAATATATACTATTAGGAAAATGACTGCACTTCCACTAAACCTTTTGTAGATACAAGGATCACATTCGTTCTTAACAAAGCCAAATTCCGTAACAGCTTCATCAAAACGAATGTTCCATGACCTTGATGCTTGCTTTAATCCATAAATGGATTTCTGCAACTTGCATACCTTGTTGGCATCCTTTGGAGTCACAAACCCTTCAGGTTGTGTCATGTAGACATCTTCCTGGAGGTTCCCGTTAAGGAAAGCTGTTTTGACATCCATTTGCCAAATTTCATAGTCATGGTAAGCAGCAATGGCCAATAGGATTCTGATGGACTTCAGCATTACAACCGGTGAAAAGGTTTCATCATAGTCAATTCCTTGACGCTGTCTAAAACCTTTTGCAACCAGTCGTGCCTTTTTGGTGCTGACTTGCACCTCCATGTCCAGTTTCTTCTTGAATACCCATTTATTACCAATAGGCTTTACATCAACTGGAGGATCTACCAAAATCCAGACTTGGTTTTGGTACATGGAATCCATTTAAGAATTCATGGATTCTTGCCACTTGGAAACATCTGTGCCTTCAAATGCTTCCTTATAGGTAAGAGGATCATCATTGTAAACCAATAATGAGTCACCATCCTCAGTGACAAGAAAACCATATCGTTCTGGTTCTCTCACCTCTCTCGTGCTCCTATGAAGTTCTTGTGTCTCTGGAACAGATTGTTCTTCCACGGGGCTTTGTGGAATCTGTTCTTGTACCAACTCATGTGTATCTTGAGCCTCGACTTCATCGAAGTCTATCTCTCTCCCATTATCTCTTTTGGAGATGTGCTCCCTCTCAAGGAATATGGCGTGTCTTGCCACCATAACCTTTTTTTCTGAGGGGCTGTATAGGTAATATCCCCTTGTTTCCTTGGGATATCCTATAAAGATACACTTTGTGCCTCGGGGTGCAAGTTTGTTACCCGAATAGGCCTTAAAAAATGCTTCGCTACCCCACACGTGTAAATTCGATAACATGGCTTTGCGTCCACTCCATAACTCGTATGGAATACCATTTATCGATTTAGTTGGTACTTGGTTTAGTATGTGTGCTGCTGTTTGTAATGCATATCCCCAAAAGGATAATGGAAGACTCGCATGACTCATCATTGATCTCACCATGTCCAACAGGGTGCGGTTCCTCCTTTCACTTACACCATTCCACTGCGGTGTGTAAGGAGGAGTGAGTTGAGATAGAATCCCAAACTCCCGTAAGAAATCAATGAAGTCTTGATTAAGATATTCTCCTCCTCTGTCTGAGTGGAGTTTCTTAATCTTCTTACCAAGCTGGTTCTCAACTTCATTCTTGTATTCTTTGAACCGATCAAAAGAATCTGACTTATACCTCATTAAATAGATATATCCATATCTACTAAAATCATCAGTAAAAGTTATGAAGTACGAGAATCCACCCCTTGCTTCAACTGGAAATGGTCCACACACATCTGTGTGAACTAATTCTAGAAGATCTTTAGCTCTTTCACCATTCCTACTAAATGGGGATTTGGTCATTTTTCCTTGTAGACACGCATGACATACACCAAGTGGTTTTAGTTTTAAAGAATATAAATACCCATCTTGATGTAATTTTGTCAAATGTTTCTCATTGACATGACCTAGCCGGTGATTCCAAAGTTGGGTGTGGTATGAGACATGTGAATTAACTTTGTTATCGATTTCCATTACTTGGTTTGTGTAGTCTAACACATAAAGGCCGTTATATAAATGTGGCCTACCAAAACAAATGCTATCTTTATAAAAGTAGCAACATTCATTTCAAAAATTGAATATGAATCCATCAATATCTAATCTGGATACTGAAATAATGTTTTTGGTTTTAGAGGGTACATAAAAACATCCTTTCAAAACCAAGACCATCCTGGTAGGAAATGTGAGGTGGTAGTCCCCGATAGCTACAACAACAAGTCTGGCTACGTTGGCTTCTCGTAGATCTATCTCCCCTCGATCAATCTTCGTGAATATACTTGGTTCCTGTATTTGGATATAGATGTGATCACCACAAGCAGTATATAATACACAATTAGTAGAAACAGATAGATTGCATTCAATAATAAACGCACCTGAAGCTTCCCCTTGCTTCCTTGGCTGGGTACAGTTTTTCTTCCAGTGGCCCTTCTTGCCACATGCGAAACAAACAACATCCTATTACTTTTCCTCCCCTTTGATCTTCCTTTTCTTGGAAGGCCTTGAAGAAGCTTTGGGCTTAAAGCTCTTCGCCTTCCCTTTCCTTTTATTCACCATAAGGACAGAAGGCTTTTCACGCTTCATGTCATTGTCCACTTGGCGAATAAGGATAAGAAGATCAGATAGAGACTTCTCAATATTGTTCATGTTGAAATTAACAACAAAGTTTGAGAAGCTCTGGGGGAGTGATGCGAGAATGAGATCGGTACCCAGTTCTTTAGGGAATTTAAACCCTAGAACCCCCAAGCGCTCAATGTAGCCCATGAGCTTGACTACATGGGGCCCAGCTGGGGCACCCTCTCCAAGCTTGCACTGAATCAGAGCCTTGGAGATCTCAAGCCTTTCCTGTCTTTCTCTCTCCTGGTATAAACCATGGAGGTGCTCGAGCATGCTGTAGGCATCCATGTATTCATGAGACTTCCTGAGCTCACCAGACATAGATGACAACATCAAACATTTAACGTCGAGAGCATCGTTCAAATGTTGATCATAGACTAGGAAATCTTCATCACTTGCCCCTGGGGCAGGAGAATCAGGAAGTGAGGACTCCAGCACATAAAAATTCTGTTCATGGCGTAGGATAACCCGAAGGCGCCTAAACCATTCCTGAAAGTTACTGCCGGTGAGGATGTTGTCTTTATCCAGAATTGATCGCAGAGAAAATGTGGTTGATGTGTTTGTCATATTGATTCTACAATTTAAAAGAGCAGATTCATCAGTACTTTCTTGATTACATTTTATGAGAAATAATAAATTTTATTAAGTCTCCCACTATTTTATCAAGTCCCAATGGCCCTCACCATTGAACTCAGAATGTCTAGTTGCTTTGACATTCTAGTGTCAAGGATCCATATTTCCCTTCTCATAACCCCAACAAGGGTTGGTCAAGCTATTTGAAGGTATTTAGGTAGGTGGGTCTTTGCCAACTGTGAGCTTACAGTTCCTTGATCTGTTGAGTGGACTCCCCAATCCTGAAATCCTGACTTGGATTTCCTCAACTCTTACCTCCAATATTACATCAAGTATAGCAAGGGATACTTCTCTTGATGTAATATGGTTAAGTCAACCCGAAACCTTTCATAAGGGCTTCCTTTATAAAAGTAAGTTTCCCAACAAGGGTTGGTCAAACACATAGTTTTATTGAGTCTTTCCCTTAATCAAGTAACAGAAGGCTTGGTCTAACTTAATATGGTATTTGAGGGATTTTATTCTTTATGCATATCTTTGCATTATCACATGCTTGTTAATATTAAGTGATGCTTGCTTAAGTGATTAACCATGTTCCGATAATGTTTACGCATAGACTGGTTTTTATTTTATTCTATCTTTGCATGCTTGTTCATTTTATTAATTATGTGATCGCGACAACACATGCATAATAAATAAACCATGCAATCGGACAGAAATAAAATAATATGGCATGATCATGAGCTTCTATTTGGTTAACTTATCTAGCGGTTTTGATAAGCTAACCCTGACCTAGGGAAAACACCTTGAACCTGATGGTTCATGTTTTGCAGCTCCCACCTGTCCACCTTTGTATCTTCTTGTGTCAGCTTCGCCTCGACTTCGGGATTTGAACCGTCTCCTCTGGCTTGGGAGATCCTCCATTACATGGGTTTTCATTAAAGAAACCGTGGGCACGCAGGCCCTACATTTTATTGGAAGAAGGCTCGCAGGCCAACAAATTTAAATTAAATAAATTTAAATGAAATCATACATATACAAAGGGTCTTTGGTCTAGCTCACGATCATCCATAGTATGCAACGACATTTACACATATTTAGAATTCAAATTCTTTTAATCATTCTTTTATTTAAGATATGACGCGCTCGAATTCAATTAATTATGATCTTATAATTAATCAATTCTTTATGTTAAATTCCTTTCTGAATTTCCTTGAGATTCTTCTCATCCATATTCCTTGTACGGGTCTTTGTACATTGGAGGAAACCTGGTGAAATTCCATTTCTGGAAAGTACACGGTGTGTAGTTTATAATTACACGGCGTGTGTTTTTCTTTTCACCCTTTGTCCAAAGTACACGCCGGGGCTTTGGCATGTTTTCTGTACTTTGGAAATTTTAGAGTACACGGTGTGTAGATGAATCATACACGGCATGTACTTCCTTGTTACACGGTAACTAGCCTGGCGATCCCATGTACACAGTACACGTCTTATTTTTGTACACGGTTTCACCTGGGTCAGAACGGACTGCACGGTGTGTTGTTCCAACATACACGCTGTGTATTCCAGTTTCCACGTGCAGTTCTATTCTGGTCAACATGGCGTGATTAAAACTTAGGCATAATCAATTCATACGGCGTGGTTTGGCGGACCAGTGCTGGTTCGTTGAACCTAAGTACACAGTGTGTAGTTTTAATTACACGCCGTGTAATCCCGTGTTGTACAGACAGAAAGAGCGGCTCTTACGGATGAGTTCCTCGTTTTTATTTTAATCGAAATTAAAATTAAAAGGTCATTTCTGTGATATGAATCGAGAAACGAAGGAGGAAGAATAGATCTCGTTAATTAAGATTTATAGAACGATTTATTTCGAATTGAATCAAATATGAATGCGTAAATTATCAACGAAAATTAAATAACTATAATCAACGTTGTAACCTCCCTCTGATACCATTTGAAGGTTTCGGGCGCAGCGGAAGTGCATGGGTGGATGTTCCCACTTGGCCTTTTGTCATTAGAAATGATCAATCCGGGATCAATACAACGATAAACGCCAGTCTCCACGGATCGAATCACAGAAAAAGACAAAGAAGAAGGTTTGTCCAGGAACCACAAACAAGGATCGTTACAGGTTGATTATAATTAATTTAATTAATTATAAAGAAATACCTTTTGGGTATTCTTTCTTCGTTGATGTTCTTGATCACGTTGTCGATGTGATCCGTCGTTGCGTCGCAGAAGCCAAGTGTAGACTCCCTCTAGCGGTGATCCACACGTGTACCTCGTATCTCTGGACGTCGCCAAAGGATTCTCCAGGTGCTAGTGTGGAGAAGCCTTTTCTTGCGTTGTTCGCCTTAGATTGTCTTGATCCAATGGAAAAGGATCTCTCTCGGTCTTGAGAGAGTTCTTAGAGGAAGAGGTTCTTTCATCCGTGAAAGAATTCTTTAGATATGTTGTGCACAACGATTCTCTTGTGTGTAGGAAAAGAGTTGGGGTTTTGAGGATATTTATAATTGGGTGTGTGGGGTTATAGAGTTATGACAATAAATAAACACGTTACACGTTTTATTTATTTCATTGACTCTTTATTTAAAACCCCATGTCGAATAAATAATTCCTTGACATGCGACCACACTGATTATAATAAACATCATTTAAAACAATATTATATCCTCAAAATCCCAACTGGAAAAACTACACGGCGTGTATTAATAAATACACGGCGTGTACTTGTTTTTCATTGAAAACTACACAGCGTGTACATTAAATGTACACGGCGTGTATATCTTGTTTTTCATTTATTCATTTCCTTTCCAAAATATAACTACACGGCATGTAATAATAATACACGGCGTGTACTTGTTTTATTTTATTTTTCCTTCATATTTTAAAACAACTTAGGCTTCCTTGGATAATTATTAAACCACGCACGGGAATAATCTTTATTCAACTTGAGATACTTGGATACACTTAGTGTGTGACCCTCTAGGCCTCTTTCTCGTTGGCATTAGGCAGGCTTGCCTAAAGTCCAAGATTACTGTCTAGCAACGGGTCAAGGCACCCAAGAGAAAGAAGTTGATGCCGCATTGACGTATCACCTCATACGAATGCTTACTGTGTAATTTAATCCCTTTGTCTCAATATCTCATAAAGCAAGTTTCATGGCAGTGTCATAAACCTATATACTTGATATGTCGTTCTTTGACTACCTGAAATAAACTCATCGTTTACACCATGGCCATGGAATTTAATGTGACAGTTCTATTTCAATCAAAGGGCCGAGATATCAACTTCCATAAATAGAAGGGAAAAATCCTTCCTCGACTTATCCATTAACAACATGTCACACGTGACGCACCCAACGTACCCTACTTCCCACCGTCTGCATGATGGTTTTCATCAGTAAATCTAAGTGCGTGAGTCATGACATGAGTTAATGATAATATTCCAGTCTAAGGACCATTACACACGCTCGTAGATAGAAATATCCGATGACACCAAGACATGCGGAATTACTACTGGTGGGTCTCTTCTCATAATCTCCCATCTTGAAGATTACCAAGTGCGAACTCTGTGAGAGAGAGTCTTCTCTTCTTACGAGTACTCGCACATGACGGTCTGTATACTATGTGTCCTATCATAGTATGTCATCCAACCGCAGAACTTTATTTAAGAATATTGTTATAGCATTTCAAGGTTCTCATCATAACGAGGATCTGCTATGACCTTATTAATGCAACAAATATTCCAGGACATTATTATATTATAGTCATGCAGAACAATGAACAATATATAATAAGTGAACATTTATGTAATCAAAGTACAAAACAATTGGTTTTGAGGACACCAACCCTTACATATTTTAGGTATGTATGTATGTTTTAATTAATGGAGTTTATGAATAATTGTGTTTATTTCATTTTTTTGGTTCTCCCTGAGTTTGGAGAATGTGTGAGTTTGTTTGGGGTTTTTGTGTAAGAATCTATAGTTTTTGTTTTCTGTAGGAAAATACACACCATGTAATGGGAGTACATGGTGTGTATGTTCTTGAGGTTGGATGTTGTGAACTTGGTACATAGTGTGAAGGGAGTACACATAATGTATAGACTACATGCTGTGTAATGTTAAAATTCAGTTTTTAATAAAAAGGCAATGGGTATTTGAAAAATCCAACTCCCAAGGATTACATGACATGCAAAGGGATTACACACCATGTAAATTACAGAGTGTTGTATTTTAGGGTTCCGATTAGCTGATAATTTCATTCATTCATCCACAGATCCTTTGGATCTTAACCTAGATCCCTTATATGGGAATTTTGGGAGTATCCATTCACTCTAGATTGATTCATTTGACAATTTATCACCATTGTTGTTGGTTTTTATCACAAAAGTTGAGGAATCCTTTCTACTTATTCATTTTTATATCATAGTATCACTGTTTCAATGCATTATCAGATCCGTTTAACCGTGGTGATGTTTCTTCTTATTTCTTTCTCGATCCGCTATGCGATCTTGTTACATGTTTCGTTTCCTTTGTTGGTTGTGGTGCGGCGGGTGTGACTTCATGAGGTATGTGTTGTTTCCTCTTCTCATACAACCATTTTGTTTAATTTAATTAATTATATTATGTTTATTTTGATTTTAGGGCCTCCATTTTTGTTGTTATGATCTTCTTGGTGGTGGATTCTTTATGGGCGTGTGCGACCCTAAATTTTGAAGTAGGTGGTTCCGTCTCTAGCCTGTGTTGGATGAACTATATTTCTCTTGTTTTTATAAGTTTATTTATAAATAATTTTTTCATGTTTTTTTTGTGTGTGTAAATTTATTTGTGATAAAAGGTGGGTTTCTCTAGTTTTTGGTAAATGAAAAAGGGTTATTTTTAAAACATTAAAATGATTTATGAAATGAAACATATGGGAAACATTAGGTATAAATGTGAATAGTTTATCTTAGGTTAGTCATCTATATTACTATTGGGAGGTTTTATCATGGGTATTTTCTCTACTACCTAGGCCTATTGTTCTAGGGACACGATCTTGACATTTTTGGGGGGTTCACTCATAGGGTGTTCCTCTACCCCTTAGACACATTTTGAAGAACTTGTTATGTACTAGTCATTTGTAGTGGTATGAGTAGTCTACAAGCCTGAACTATTGAGTTTAATTTGCTTGATTTACCTATTATTATATTTGTACTGTTTTGGATTTTATATGAATGCATTGGTTTTTTATAAATGTTAATGTAAATTATATGTTAAATTGATATAATTACCTTTCTTTTGGAATTATTGGAAAATAGAAATATTTACCACACTTTTGATAAAACTACTTTACTAGTTATCATTCCATGTTTTATTTAGAAAGTTAATACTTGAGTTACTTGTATAGAGACATGTTATAGAGAACCTAGGTAAGACCCTACTGAGCTTGTTATATCATAACCTGCATACCCCTTAGACAATACATAGACCTGGTTATGTCTTGTGATAAAGAGAAAGGAAAGGCACCATAGTGAGGTGGTGAGGTTTTTTGTCTACTGAGTTGAGTAGCTAGTGGTGAGATGGTGGGAGTATTCCTAGGCTATCACATGGAGTAGTTTTCTTTTTCCTATTTTGGTAGTCCTTTGTGTTTGGACCTATACTTGGAGATTGATTCTACTCTTTAGTTTTCTAGTTTTTGTTTCTTTTTTCAGTTATGGAATATATTTATATTTTCCTTTATTGTTTCTATTTTATATACGTTCCATGTTTTTACTCTGGGTTGGATGAAATTGTTGCCTATTATTGTTGTTTGATGCCTAAGTGCTAGTCTCTATCCCATGGGGATCAAGAATTCCTTTCAGGTATGTGAAAGGTTAGGTTAGGTACTGGTTTTAGAGGGTATTAGAGTTGATTCTTTACATAGAAATTGTTAATCATGATATAAATGTCCTATATATTCATTATATACATATTTGTAATCATTATTTAAAATTTTACATGAAAAATGAATCGCATCACTTCGTAGAGGTGGTAGTCCACATGTATTCATGAATGAAATTATATTTTTTTAACAGATAGAAGGGTAAGAAGGTAAATGCTATATTATTTTTCCATAATAATAATTATTTAACAAATATTATATATATTAATTATTTCATTCTTTATAAACATCCAAGTAATGTGGTGATTAAAAATGAATTACACCACTATGTGGATATGGTATGCCGTACTTATATATGAGCAATGTGTTTTATTTTCTATTGGATGTAAAGGAGATCATTGAGGGGTTTTATATGAGAATAATACAATGTTATTCTATTTTAGATATTGTTGTTATTATATGATCATGGTTATAGAATATTTGAAAGAGGTAGAAGAGGAAATAAAATGAAAACAATCAGTTAAGAGTTACAACTCTTCTTCAGAAAACCACCCTTGGATTACACCTTAAGACTTATTGGTTGGTAATTTTATGATAAAAGTAACTTTATGACATGTAAAAGAAGTATTGTAAGGGATTTAGGTAGGTCTTGGTTGGAGTACAGGTATCTAGAAGTTTGAGAAAGAGAAGAGTGGTGGTGACCTTATATAATAACAGAGAGAGGAACCCTGAGAATTACCAAAATTATTAAGTTAATATAAATTTATTTTCAAGTTAATGTAGAACCACATTGATATATTTATAATATAGGGTGAATAAAAGTATATATAATCTCATAAAATAAAATTTAGACAATTTTAGGTGATGTTTTAACCCTCATCTCTAAGTTTTATCCTCTCGTCAACCCTTTTGATGATTAATGTGATATCAATTTCTTTTATTCTTTAGGGATTAAAAAAGATACTATATAATGAAAATTATCCCATAAGTGGAATATTTTTTATATTATTTACTGCATCTCATTAATAATGACAATGATACAACTTTAATTTATTTTAAATCACTTAAAAAAATTATTTATCATAAGATACCATTAAAGTCATTTTCGACACTATTTACATAGTTTACTTTTAAAAAATATCCATAAAGTAATATAGTTTAAATATAAACTTTTAACACATCATTAATACATTATATGTATCTAAAAAATTAATTTAAATCCATAACTCACCCAAAAAATATTACTTTATATGTTTTTAAAATTATTTACTTGATTTTTCTACTACTTGCATATGAACTATGTCAGCGTTGCATAAACATTTAGGGTATTTATTTATTCACTAAAAATCAAAAATAAATTACCTTAAAAAAATTTATTTATATGAGAAATATCCATTTATAACTATTAATTAATCATTTTTATCATTGTGAAAACATATTAGAGATATTAAAAATCAAGAATGTGACTTTTTTGGAATTATTCTTTATGTAAAATAATATAAAGGTCTATATCAAAGGAAAATGGAACAAAAATTCCATAAATTAGAATATATTAAGGGTATATTCAAACAAAACTCATCCAAAAGATTTAAATAAAGTATTAGGGTGATTTTAATTCCTTTTTACATTATTTTTAACCCATGTTAACCCAATTTACCCTGTACTGTTATGATTAATTTTAGCATGGTTACTAATCATTATGAAAAAAATAACATCAAAATATATAAAAAATTTGGAAAATTTTACTCAAAATAAAAAATATATCTTATAAAATTCAATTCCTATTAATGGAAGAAATTAATTTTAAAATAAACATACAAAACAAAATGAAAAACCATTTTCCAGAAAAATGAATTTTAAGTATAAAAATATTTTTTATATCAAAATTATGCATAATAATAATTTAAATAAAATTAATTGTAATATATTAAATAAAAATTATTTAATTATATTTTTAAACCAATTCCAAGAAAAATGGGACTTTATAAATACTTGAAATGAAAATATAGTCCTCTATATAATCAATATTTTTCACTATTCACTGAATAATCAATATTTTTTGAAATAAACCAAAATTTCACCCTAAGATAATTCCGATATGATGATTTCAATAATTATATCATTTTTATAAAATAAAATTTCTAAAATTGACATAAAATAAATAAAATTTTCTCTCATAGAAAGTAATCAAAACCATTTTTGAAGAAAAAATATTTTTGAAGCATAAAATGACTACTAAAAATTGTGTGTTCATTTCCTAAGCATTAATAAATAAATTTTTATTGAGTAGGAACTTTATATATATATATATATAATATTATTACTTATATTCATACCTTAAAATTCAAAAATATTTTATAATAGTCATATTTAAATAATATTATTTCATTGTTTTTTAAAGCTTGATGTTGCGTGTGCTACATGCTATCGAACATAGTTTTCATTTTTAAATAATATAAAATAATATATTGGGGTATTAAATTTTTTTTAATTATGTGGATAATAATAATAAATGAATTTAATTCTATATGAATTTCCAAAAATCACATAGTGTGTACCTAATGCGGAAAATCCCTATCACACCATTTGTATAGCCAACTATAGACCCAATACACCTTTCTTTGAATCTCAAGTAATTACTTCCTTGGTATTTACCTTGCCTAAGTTACATAGTATGGAAATATGCCTAAATGAAATTTACTCCATTTCTGGCCACCCACATAACACACCTATGGACTCGATGTGTATTCTACATAGGCTATCATATGTTACACAATGTGTAGATCCTAACACATTCCATGTAATCAATTCTAGTTTTGTCACTTGGTTGGTACTTAGTATGTGGTGTGTAATGACTATGTGTAATTTGACCAAACGACTCACTATAATTGACATGGAGTCAATACCATATAGATTTATATAATTTTCACACCAACTACACATAATGTACTCCCTTTTAATCCACACGTCGACTAGCAGTCATTATGTAGTGTGTAAAGATGCCGTGTATGGACCCCCAAAAAACATGCCATTATTTTCATGTTTTACACTTGTGAATTTGACCAAGGATACACTGAATCTACTTTTATGTTACAAAACATGTATCCATGTGATGTGGCCAATAACCTAGGAACCTCTAGATGGGATCTTCAAGCATTCTTTATATGATTTTGGACAATTCTTAATCATATGAAAATATAAGATCATGTTATCTTGACCTTTTTTATTAAATCATGAAAAAATATAAATGAATAGAAACAAAACAAATCAATAATTGATAAAAATAATAAGAACTAATTAAAAACTATAATTTGATCACTCTGACACCACTTGAAGGTTCTTCGTTACAATGAAAGTGGTTGAAGAAGTTCCCACTAATGTTTTTCATTGGTTTTGAAAGATAATATCTGAAGAACTTGATGAATAAATCCCATAATTTTCTAATAGAGGATCATTCACATTTAATTTATACTTAATTTAATACAAGAATAACCACATCTTAATAATTTTAATTATTGATTGATCTTGTTATTTCTCTGGTCATATCATCATTGCGATGAAGAATCCAAACAAGAGTTCCTCTAGTGGTATCCAAATGTGCTTCATGAATCTATGAATTTCTCTCTTGGTATTTTGGGTGCTATCGTAGAGGATACAAGTACCTTGCATCATCCATAGTTTATTATAAAAAGAAATATATATTGTCCCACTTATTCTGGAGAGGGAGGGAAGGGGATTTCTCATACGGTATTGGGGGAATACTTGAGTCTCACCATTGTAAATAACCACTCTGATCCTAAGAAAATGAAACAAAATGAAATATATAGTTTGGGTATTTGATTGTTATTCTATATCCTTTCATCAAATATTATCTCTAATATATTCCCAATGTATAATAATAAAATTAATAATATTATATCTCTTGACATGTACATATTCAAACATCATTTGTTAAATAAATAAATATATATTTAAATTATATTAAATAAAAAATATCATTTTAATTAGGGCCTTAATCTCTACCCATCAATTCTACTTAAAATTTATGAAAACATTAATAATAAATATTCAAATAAATATAATTTTTTCAATAAATAAATAAATATTATTTTGACTAAACTTGAAAACACTTATTTATTTTAATATTTACATAAATTAATAAATATTTATATTTGTATATTAAATAAACTGGTGAATAAATAAGTAAATATTTATTACCTTATGAATAATAAATAAAAGATCAAATAAATATTATATTAACTTAACTGGTGAATAATTATATATTTTAGTATTCAACTCACATATTCAAAACTCAAATATCTAATGATTGAATTTATGAGATTGGATAAACCTGAATAAAAATTATTTCAAAGAAGATAATATTATTTATTCATAATATTTAATTAAAATTGAATTTTACTAGGATTCCATATACACTTACCGTGATACCCTTTAATCCTATTTCTCAGCATCATTAGATGAATTTACTTGATGTTTAAGGTTTTCATTTTGAAACATGTCAAGGAACCCATAGAAATAGAAGTTAATGTTGAAAGAATAATAACCTTATATGAATGCTTACTATGTAATATAATCTCTTTGTCTCAATTTCCCACCAATCAGATTCTAAACTTGTTTCATCAACCTTTATGATTGATTTATATTTATTTGACTCTCAAAAATGAACTCGTTGATAAACTACCATGTATATGGATTAAATATGATGGTTCCATTCCAATCAATTGGATAAAGATATATTTTTTCCATTAACTTGGAAGGGATAAATCCTTTATTGAATTATTCAATTAAATAATTATCACTTATAATAAATCTAACATTTGATAGATTACCATAGATAAATGTCATTGCATTTTTTTCCGTACATCAAAGTATGCGATTCATGATATACATTAATAATAATCTCAATTCTAATGACCAATACATATGTTTGTAGATATAAATAAACTGTTTCATATATAATGTGTAATTCTAATTGGTGGGTATGTCCTCATAACCTTCGTTATTGGATATTACCAAGTGTAAACATCATGAGAATAAATCTCCTTGTCTTATGATACCCTCAACACTTGATAGTCAAACATTACCCATATCTCATCAAATAGATTTTTTTTCATATAGGACATATGTTCATGAATATTTTCATAGAATTTCATGGTTCTCATTATAGAGGGTAACTACTATAAGATTTCAATGGAAAAAAACTCTAAGGAAATTATTACATTAATATACATAAAAGAACACTAATCATATAATAAGATATGTATTATTATTTTGTTAATAAAAAGTAAAAAACTAGTTTTGTCTAGGGAAATTACTCTAATAAAGTGACAATAAGATGATAAATTAATGAGATAAATATGACCTCATTACTTACTTTGAATGAATCTCCTATTATCATAATAATATCCTTTAGAATGAAGGATTTAGGCCTCCTTCTTGGGAATAGAATCTAACAAATATGATATATGACTTTAGGAGAGAAAATTTGTTGAGGAACTTAAGCAAAAATAGAAGGATAGAAGTGGTTGTATTAGAACTCCATTTATACTTGAAAATGAGGTAAATTTCCTTATAAATTTTAGTTAGGTGAATAGTAAAGATACAATAACATGATATTTAGGTGAGTTTGGTAAAGAATTATTGGAAGGGATTGTAGGATTTACTTACACACCCAATAATGGACTTCTATAATGTCTAAATATTTATTTAATTATTTAAACCACATATCATATCAATTTACCACATATTAACCTCAATATAAACCCTCTTACAAATTTTCAACAAGATGATTCCAAATTTTTTACTTCATTTAATTTAATAAAGCTCAAAATATGATAGTTTTAACTTTTAAATGAAAACATAAATTATAAAAAATTAATTGTTTTTTAAATAAAAATGAAACTTTAAATTTTAATTGTTCTTAATATTTTTTATATCTATTAATAATTATTAAATGAGTGATGAACTATTTTTTATACTTATAAACATTACATTTTAAGAAAATTACCCTTAATCCCTGATATATTTTGTTTTTGAAAATAAAAATTTATAATGCATATTTTTTTAAGAAAATTATGGTTTTAAATATTTAATTATTTCATCCTTATTTATATAAAATTTATAATAAATGTGTAAATGTTTATTCATTTGTCTCTATATATAAGAAATGCATTTCATTAAATTCTATAGTGATAATATGTGAAATATAACTTTGAAATACAAAATATAATATATAACTAAAATAATGACTTCAAATAAAAAATATCACTTTGACTATAAATGAGTAAAATTTTTATTATTTCACAGATGTTATTTAATTATTTTACTAATCATTATTTTAATTTTATGAATTATTTTTTAAAAATAATTCTTCAATTAAAATTTACAATTCCTAAAAAAATTTCAATTGTATAATATGTATTTTCAAAAAATTACTATCTTATTATTCTATTCCAAACTAATTTTTTATCTCAAATTCATAATGATAATTCATATTTTTTACTTGTAAATAAATTATATATATATATAAACTATGTACTCAGAGTTCCAAACTGGTAATATGTCTACTGGTATTATACCCAACAACTATATACTCTTTTATAACAGTCATACAAAAACAATATTAACCCAATTAAATTATATAAGTTTATTCCATTTTTACTTCTCAAATCACACTTCTTATTTTATTAATTTTAATTTAAGATTTTACAAAATGATTTCTCTATTAATGATGTTTCTATCATTATATATGTGTTTCTAGTAACAACGATCCTCAATAGTGATGATGATTTTGAGGATTTCATAATTATAAAAATATTAATCTCTTGTATTTATTGTCTCCTTTTTATGAAATTATAAGGGATGTATTAATCCATTTTTTATAATAAAACATGGTATTTGACACTTTGTTTAAAGTAATTTTCTTTCGCAATGTTCCATTATGAGTAAATAAAATGTTTTTAATTTGACTCAAATCTTTTATGATTTATTTTCCAATAAACATTCTATTCATTAGAAAGAATAAAACAAGTTACCTAGGGAATGAAAATTTATACTTAAATAAGGGTTATTACATTCTATACCCCCTAAATAAATTGTTTCCTTGCAATTTTATCATATATTTACTAAGTAGGTATGTTTTTATTCTAACCTCAAAAGTTAATATGACTAGGTACACCAATTCTATTTTTATCAAGGTTTAACTCTAGAATATTTGTCACCTCATTTTGAATCTCCATATTATCCTTTTATTTTATATTTTAATAAATACCCATAATTTATTATCTTCACATTCTAAATGATATATGACCAAGATGAATTTTTCATTCTTGAAGAATAAAAAGCATAACTTTTTTATCACGTTGATCCATTTCCTAAGAATTAATGCATTATCAAATACATTAAATGATGGTGATTATCACTGTATAAAGAAATATACAGAAAGATATTCCTACTTTTGTTTATTTTAGAGTTCAATATAATGAAGGTTATTACTCGCAACCTCAGATAGAAAAACTAGGGAGGTTTTCACATAATCTCTCATCCTATTTAGTAGATCATTGGGATAAAAACTACATTATCCATTGAAAAAATTATTTCATAAGTTTATCTTGATTACAAACATTATCTAAAACTAAATTGGTTATTTTGAGTAGTAAAAAATAGTCTCTTAATAAAATCATAGTAAAAATCCTATGAATATAAAAAACCAATCCTATGATGTATTATCCCATGACAAATTAATTTTAACTTATAACACTATTGGTTAAACCAATAAAAAAATTTGATTCAACATATGTTATATTAGGTTTTATCCTTCTATTCCCCATAACCTAATCCCCAAAAATAACTAAACCCCTCTTTAATACTAACTACATTACCTCAGACTCACACTCATGGATTTAGTGCTAAAAATACATTCTTTACATTCTTAATCTAATGAAAACTAAGATATCTAAAACACATATACATAATTTTAAAGATCATATAATTATTGAAACATATACCTAGGACCCAAAGGTTTATTTTCCTTTGAGATCAGAAATATAAATAATTTATTACATAATAAAGCTTAAAAATCTCCCAAAAATTCTCCATTGTAATTTCCTCATACACATAGTCCTTCATAAAAGTTCATGGGAAAAAGAGAAACATAAGAATGGAGGGATATCGTATGCTCAATAATGGGAATAAAAATATCAATGATACATAAAGGGTTTATCATTAGATTATAAAGAAGTGAGAGCCATGAACATGGAATAATTGGCTTTATTAAAGGAATAATATCATGGAATCATAATAAGAGATCATGTGAAATAAAAATATAATCATATATCATAGAAAAAAATCCATAAAGATGATGCTAAAAGTATAACATATACCATGGTAATAAAAATAATAAATCATAAGTCAATAATTATTAACCATGGAGACATAAATTAGCAATGTTGTATAATCATAGTAATTTTTAACATTTCTAAAGGTTCTCTTCCTAGACCATCATATATCAAGATTATTTTCCAAGTCCATCATCACATATATTAAGTATTTATTCCTATAATATCATTATATATGTTAAGTATCACTACCAACACCATCATCACATATGTTAAGGATCTCTACTAAGACAAACATCACATATAAATAAGGCTAACTGCATCATGTCCATTCATAAAATAAAATAAAAAGTTAACCACATAATTCATATGCATAACATAGTGAACATATCTAATTATATCATACCCATGAATAAAAAATTTAACATAAATAACAAAATCATATCCATATATAACATAGTGGATTAGAATAACATCCAATTTCCTATAACACAGTGGAATGGGATAACCTTCCATGTACTATAACATAACATATAATGACCTATGAAGTTTTAATAAATGAATTAGTGGGATATATAATTTTAGTCTCACCTATCACATAATGATAACCTATAGATATGTGCTACAAATGAAATAAATATGATCTCATATCTTAAATAACACATAGATATTAAATGGGCCACACAAAATTGTTCACAAGGCATAAAACATACACATAAAGGAAGTGCTTGGTATTATCAATATATCAATATCCATATTAAAAATTGATGATTGGTTTACATGGTTTCTCATATATAATAAAATAATATATGTCCATATCAATATATTTACAAAATAAATCAAAAGGTATCATTATCTAGGTGAATGTCGTACAATCAAAAGAACTATGTATAGAATAATCACAATGGAAATTAATTGGAAGAAATGTTATGTCTACACAATGATGTACACAAGGAAAGACAAAGGCAATGATTGTTCAAACCTATTTTAGTGATTTTATTTTCTCATCACTATTACTAAATAGAAGTTTTGATCATGAATCAACGGTTTGTTGGAAAATCGATAATGTTTGAGATGAAGTTATAATAAGAATAAACATACTATGAGGAATATTAAAAAGATATAATATTAAAAAGTATTAAAAAAGGTGATAAATAATTTAAATTAAGATAATAAATTATATAATATTAAATAAATCACTTCCTTATCTTTAACACAACATTGAAAAACCACAAATTTAAAAAAGAATAGATTAAACATAATTTTCATAAAATGAAATAAAGATAAGAATATATTAATAAAATATGGTTGAATAACTTTAAAATAAATAATAATTTCATTAAAAATTAAACATTATTATAATTATAGGAAAATAAAAGCAAATTCATAAAAAGTGTTTCTCATATTTTGGTAACTTTCTCATAAAAACATTACAAGTCACTTGAAAAATGATTTTCAAATGTTTTCATTAATGATTTTAAATAATTAATTTTAAAAAATTAATAATAATTTAACCCTGAAAAATATATAAATTTAAATTAGAATAAGCATGGATTGGAAGATACAAAAATACATTTAAGTGAAAATAAAAACATTTTTAAAAATTTTAATGGTTTTAAAGATACCCACATTGATAAAAGAATTATAAAATATATTTCTGAATAATACTAAAGATAAATATAAAGGGTATATAATAGAATACATATATGCCATTAAAAATAATAATATAACACATTTGTGTTAAGATAAAATATGGATATGTAAGGAAAATACCCAAAAAGAAAAGTGAAATAGTTTCCTTTATAACAACTCAAATTTATGAAGTTAAAATCAATTAAAAAGTGTATATTGGTAATGAAATTTATTATAACCAGAAAGAAATAAAAAACTTCATATATTATAAATAAATGGAATAAAATAATAAACTCTAAGAATATATTCTAAGAAGAATGTGTAAGACACAATGAAAGGAGATCAACTCAACAAAAACCCTTATAACTTTGGTATTATATGAATCAAATGATCATGAAAGAAAGATAAAAAAATGGAATTTTATATCTTATAATTCAAAATAAATTTATATTAAAATATTATTTCAGGTAATTATATGGAACATACAAAGGAAAATAGGATAATAATATGAAATATACCTCAATAAAGTGAAATTAATATGAAAAATGCTTAGCTTGGATTTCTTCTTGGTTGAACATTCTCTGACACTATATATGACCAATTTAAATTTATTATTAATATATATCAAAACCATATTTATATTTAAATTTATTAACACTATTTATTTATATTTTATTATTAACAATTTATTATCCACTAATTTCTAAAATTACCATTTGGGTGCTAATTTTTCTTTTCATTTCATACATGTTTTATTATAGTGGTATCATTCCTTAATCCTTTATTATGTGATCATCACCTCAAAATATTTATAAGGATAAAATAAATGCATTTGATATATTTATGGTTTCCCATATTCATTTTATGAATTTTTTTTGATTGTTATTAATGAAAATTTAAAACAATTCACTTTTTTATACGAGTAATCAATAAGAAAAAATGATTTTATTAATGAAATCACTTACATATATTACCATTACTATAATTACCCATGACTTAATAAACCAATAATTATGATTTCAATATAAACGATTAAATTTTCTTACATTACCATGATATTTTATGTTTATAGTTTTATATATTTAGGAAAAAATCATACATATCAAACCCTTATAAAAAAATTGGACACTTCCACTCAATATCAAATTTTTATATAAAAAAACTATTCTTAAATTTAAACTCATATTTCATTGAAAAATCTTTTTTTTCTTTAAAGATGAATACTCATAGTGGGAAGATCTAACTTACTATAATTACTAGTCATCATTAGGCCATGGGAAAAACATTTCAAAACTTAATATTATCCTAAAATATAAGTAAGGGATACTATAAAGACCCCAAACCCAATAACCTCGAGCCAGTGCCTTACTTTATTAAATTGATATAATAAAAAAGCAATTCGAATCCTGGAGGACCGATTAGTTTAGTAGATTTATAAAATTAGATAAAAATATAAATTTTAAATTACAACTTGATAGGAAAAACAACATAGTAACTCCATTGGAAACTTCCATAAACTCATAGATTATCCCCACAAGTCATTTATAATATACATCTTCACATCATGGGGAAAAATAAAACATAAGACATGAGTGAGATCAGATACTCAGTAAGGTTAAAAAATATAGTGGAATCTATCATAAATAAATATAAAAAAAATGTAATGGTGAATAATTAAAAACACATTTCATTTAAACATAATCTTGAGCATAATATGGCAGGAATAAAAGCTGATTAAATAATCCCAGAAATAATCACATGTGAAAGAAACTTAAGAATGTATATTATTCTAGTCAAATAATCACATAGAATATCAATTAATAGTATCATAACGAGGGAATTAATAATATAGGACATCATAAACATATCTTCAAGGCCTTTTCTAAGACATTATATATAAATGGGTAAAAACCCGATCTAATTTGTCTCATGAGACCTACTGATGTATCGAAGGGATATAGCAAGCCCCAAACATCACTTACTAAGTCCAATTAATTCCTCATATGAAAGGGGTGAAAAGTAAAAAACATATACATTCATATTTAAACTATAATATGAAATGTTAATAACTTTTCCCAAATAATAAACACAATCATAAACCATTCATATTAGTATGGAGAATGATATCAAGATAGTATATCCCCATAAATAATCACAACCATTCAATAAAATATGGTAGATGGTAACATAAGAGAAAAATTTCAATAAATAAAAATATTCAATAGAGGGTGTTGAAATAGTTTTGAATACTCTAATAAAAATAGTGATAAATTCTTGAGAGAAATACCCTTTTACTTTGAAAAGAATAGTTCTTTTGAAAAATCATCTGTATTTTTCATAAAGATCAGATTTTAAACATGCATATTGTAGAAAATATAAGGTAATGAAATTATATTTTAGGATTATTAAAATAACATTCATACTAAAATTTGGAAACTGAAGTGAATTCATATAAAAAAGTGTTTGAGAAACTTTAGAAATGAGCCACTTCAGTGCAGTTTAAGGGGAAATATAATTGAGTCTTTGAAGTGTACATAGGCATAATTGTGTGTATAAAACCAAAAATTAACTAATATAGTTTTTCATGATAATAAAATATATTATAGAAAAATATTTTTAGATTAAAATAGATTATGGATTGTACTTGAAAATGGGTAAAAATTGGGAAGTTCCCTCTAATCAGGCTTCCTTATGAGGAGGAAATGAAAAAGGAACCCTATAATACATATACTTAAACATAAAATAAATTTGATATGATATGAATAGATGGTTTTGAAAAATATATAAATAATTTATAACAATTATATAAAGATAAATAATAATTACATTAGTGTAAATATAGAGAAAGCGCAACCCGAATGAAAAATTGATGTTTGGGGAGAATCCCTTACCATATGTACAAAAGAATTCTTCACTTAGATATAATGTATTTGATAATGAAATTAGATTAATTAATAATTAAATTCATAAAATATTCCACATTTATTTTATTTAATATAATTTTATTAAGTTAATTTATGGTTTTTTTAATGATTTATAAGATTCAATTTCATTGTTTGGAAGTTTTTATTTTTTTGGTTTTCAAGATTGGTTCACTTTTATACATGTACGAAAGTTTTGTGAAATGGGAATAGTTATACAGAATTGAAATTATTTGTTATTAATAAAATTAATAGAGATATAATGATCTTATATATAATTTTGTTTCCAAATATGAGGATGATCCATTATATAAAGCGTTAATGATAACCATTTAGACTATTTATGTGTTTTTTATATCTAGACGCACTAGTATTGTATTTATGAATTAATATTATGTGTATATACTACTTCATGAAAATTAAATAATTTACATTACATATATTAAATTCTGGTTTAATGATATTTTTTTATAACCAGTCTTGATGTTGAAATTGAAAAAATAAAACTCATCGTCCACGAAGGTAGTAAATCAGCACCTCACGGACGATGCTTCCATTTTTATAATAAAAAGGGGAAGAGAAAAGAATTGATGTTGGATATCCCATAATCATAATAAAAATACAGTATATATAATATACTATATTTATCATTACTTTTTTGATATATTAGATAAGGAAAGGATAAAAAAAGAAAAGAAATTGAAAAAAAATTAAAAGAAAGAAAGCAGATTTTACCTCCTGAATTCCTCTCCTTGAGAACATCCTGAAGGAACTTTGAAATGGTATTTTGGTGAGACCAGCCAGACCATAATTAAGGGGAAAATTTGGGATATAAAATATTCATAATATAATAATTCTTCAAGGATTTTTAGGTGTGAGGAGAATAGGTGGTGATAGTATGTATTTATAGTAGATGAGAGAGGTGTTTTTTGATTATTTTATTCATTAGTTTATTATTTTGGATCAAGACTATAAATATTTTTAATTCCTATGAATAAATATAGTAACTAGAGAATGTGAGTTTTATATGATGGTCACTTAAATCATCAATGATTGGATCATGACTCAATATTTCACTTATTTACTTATAATGTTAAATATTATAAATTATCCTATTTTAGAATTCAACCAAAATTCAACTATTTTAAAAAAATTACAAAAATTTACCCTAATAATTATTTTATGTGTATAATTATAAAATTAAGTTAATTTTATGAAAATAATTTTCTAAATATGATAAATTTATTTTTTAATTAAAATTATCATTTATTCAAAAAATACCGATATTAATATTATAACTGTTTTATGACACTTTGAAAAATTAATAAAGGTCTAATAAATTATCTTATAATCATAAGGAAAAAATATTAATTCATGAATATATTTTATGAAAATAAATTTTCTTTTAAATCATAATGTTAATTATACAATTGTAAATAAACATTTTTGATTCCCAAAAATACAAACACTTAATTTATCCTATTTAAAACAATTATATACTTATCCCATGATACAAATATATTATATTTTCATTTATAAGATATCTTTTTTTTTTATAATTTAATAGGTGAATTTACTAATGTGTTTGTCGTATTACCATTTTAATGGTCACATTACTATTCCAATGATCATATTTAATAGTATATTACAGTTTTAAACTCAGTGTTGTGTGAAGTATAAACTATCAAATATGTTAAATTTTAAAAGAGACATGCCATAAAATATTGGGTTGTAACATTCTCCCCTCCATGAAATATTTCATCCTCATAATTTCTAGAATGTCTCTTCATAAAAAGATTTGGGTAGTTCTTCATCATAAATTCATTTGGTTCCCATATCGCCTCTTCAATTTTATGATTTTTACAAAGTACCTTTACTATCCAAGTCATCTAGTTCCTCAAAACATGTTCACTATTGTCCATAATCTGGATATGATCTTTATAGTAAGATAAATTAGGTTACAATTCTATTTCTTCATATGTGAGGACATGCGATGGGTTTGAAATTTACTTTCTTAACAAATAGATGTGGACCACATTGTGTACTTTACAAAGGCTAGGTAGCATCGCCAAATGATATTATGTGACTCTAATTCTCTCTATAATTTCAAAAGTTTTAATGTACTTTGGGATTAGTTTTCCTTCCTAAATCTCACAACACCCTTCCATGGAGATACTTTCAAGAAAACAGGATCTCCCACTTAAAATTCCAAATCCTTCCTTTGATTATCGACATAACACTTTTTCCTACTTTAAGATTCGTTGATATGAGTTTGAATAGTCTTTAACCTTGTTGTTGTTTCCTCCATAAGTTCTGGGCCAACAAGATTTTTTCACCAACTTTATCCCAACATGTTGGTGTACAACATCTCTTTCCATACAATGATTTATATGGTGCCATTTGAATATTTGAATGAAAATTATTTTTTAAGGAAAACTCTACCAAAGGTAAATAGTGATCCCATATACCTTTAAAGTCAAGTGTGCATGATCTCAACATGTATTATAATGTTTGAATGGTTTTTTCATACTACCCATCAGTTTTAGGGTGATATTCAATGTTCAAATAAAGTTTAGTATCCAAATATTTCCAAATACTTTTCCAGAATTTCAATGTAATTCATTGATCATGATCAGAAAAAACTGAAATATGTGCACCATTAAGTCTTAAAGATTCATTAATATAGATTCATGAAAGGCACTCCATTGGTAAATCCTCTCTTATAGTGAGGAAATTTGAAAACTTGGTATCTCGATAAAAAATTATCCATATTGCATCATTATTTCTTGGAGTTTTTCGTAATATAGTGGAAAAATCCATAGTAATGTCATCCTATTTCCATATAAGAATTGGAAGAGGTATCATGACTCATCTAGGATGTTGTCTTAAAGCCTTTACCTATTGACATAATAAACATGTTGATACATAATTAGTAACTTCCCACTTTGTATTATCCCACAAAAAATGTTCCTTCAAATATCTATACATCTTAGTGTTACCAGGGTGTATAGAAAAATTTGATCTATGAGAATCATCCAATAACTCTGTTTTTAGATTAGGTATAGAGGGAACACAAATACTCTTCCCAAATTTAAGAATTCCATCCTCATACATGGTGCTTTATAACTTCCCATTACTCACAGATTTCATTTTCCTTTTACAATTCTCATCATCAAACTAATAACTTTTAATCCTTTTCAATAAATATGGTTGAGAAACAAATTGAAAAAGAAATTATGTTTCACCTTACATGATAATTTCCATATCCATATTTTATAGATCCATACACACAGGATCCTTGTCAATCCTCATTTTTTATAACTCCATGATCCTTCCAACTCAATGCATCTACTACCTTATTCACATTCCCAAGTTGGTAGTGTATTGAGAAATCATAATCCTTGAGTAGCTCGATCCATCACATTTTCCTCACATTGCATTCTTTTTTTTGAGAAGTTATATTTAAAGATATTTTGATATGTATATATCTCACATATTTCTCTATAGAGATAGTGTATCCATATATTCAGATAAACTATTATGAATTCTTACTCAAGATTATGAGTTGGATAGTTCTATTCATGAGTTTTAACTACCTTGATGCATAGAAAACAACTCTATCAGTCTTCACAAAAAAAACCAAGTCATTTAATTGATGCATCACTATAAATCACAAATCCACCATTTCCTGATGGCAGAGTCATGATCAGAGCATTCACTAATCTCTGCTTCAATTCATCAAAACATTCACCAAATTATTTTTTGCATACAAACTTAACCCATTTACGAGTAATATTGTTTAATAGGTTAGCTAATCAAAAAAAATTCTAAATGAAATGTCAATAATAACCTGCTAAACCAATGAAACTACATACCTTAGTTATGTTTGTTGGTGTAGGCCATTCTTGAGTTACCTTTGACTTAAAAGTATTAACTAATATTCTATAATTAGAGATAATATCCCATGAAAAGAAACTATTTGAATCCAAAATTCACACTTACTAAACTTATAATATAATTATTTTCTTATAAGAGTCTCTAGAATAATCTAAAAGTGGTTCTCTTGGTCCTTATAACTTTGAGAATATATCAATATATCATTAATAAATACCACAATAAAATTGGAAAGATATTCCTTGAACACTCTATTCATTATATCCATAAAAATAGATGGTGTATTAGTTAGTCCAAATGGAATTACTATAAACTCGTAATGTTCATACGTGGTTTGAAATGATGCCTTTAGAATATATTATTTCTTCACATGCAATTAATGATATCCATATCGAAGATCAGTATTTGGAAAATATTGAGCTCTATGTAGTTGATAAAATAAGTCATCAATGTGAGGCATAAGATATTTATTCTTTATTACAATAGGATTGATCTCCCTATAGTCAATGCACAACCTCATAGATCCATATTTATACTTAAAAAAAAGAACATGATCTCACCATGGTGGAACAATAGGGTGTATAAATCATTTATCACTCAGTTCCTCTAGTTGTTTCATTTTCTCCACTAATTCCATAGTGTCCATTCTTTAAGGAGTATTTGATATATGTATTTCATCAAAAATCAAATCAATAGAAAACTCAACTCCTCACTCTAGAGTATGTCCATGTAAATTCTCAGGAAATAAAACAATGTATTCCTGTATAGTAGGTACATAATCAATTTAAATATTTCTATCCTCATCCATAGAAGATGTTTTCTCTTACTCCCCAATAATTTCATTTAGAAGTTATACTATAGGTGGATCAATATATGAATCAGATGATTAAGTCTCACCTCTAAAGTTGAGAAATTCTATACCTTCATCACAAATCATAATTTCCTTATCGTTGCAAAAAAATTTCCATTATATTTTGAAATACAGTCAATACCAAGGATTATATCAAAATCAACCATAGGTATGATTAAAAAATCAGTAATTAAGGTACGTTTATGTGTCATAATAGGAACTTATCAACACTTGTTTATTGAATTAAGGTTTATACTGGGATTATTTATTAACAACTCCGTTGTTAAGGTGAATTGAAAATATCTAAATTTGAAATAAAACTAATATGATATAAAGGAATGTGATGATCTAAAATAAAATAAATGTTTAGCTAATTTTGAGGAGATGATGAAAGTACTTACCACCATATCATTAGGAACTTCAACCTCATCTATTGTGACTGCATAAAAATAGCTTTGTTTCATTGGCCTATTCGATGTAAAGTTTCCTTGATTCTTAGTAAAATAATTTTCATAATATCCCATCTCTTTATAACTGTATCGTTGACCATTGGTAGATTATTTCTTTCCATTGCAATCACGGGATTTGTGGCATTTTTCTCTACACTTGTAACAAACTCTCATCCCCAATAGGTATATTCCATGATGTTTATATCTATATTTATTTCAGGATAAAAATTAAGCACTTACCTTATTAACCTTTTTGTTATTACATTTTAAAAGTTTTAAATATCCCTCATTTCTCTTCCTTTCCTTTAAAGTCTTAAGTCATATAGAATTTTTTCTTTGTCTTGATAGCACAAGAGACTATATCTTCAAATGCTGAGAAGTTTTGGGAGACCAGTTCCATTTATAATAATTGTTTTAACCCATCAAATAATTGATCAATATTTCTCTTTGTATTGAATACATAATCCACATCATTCCTTAGTAACCTGGTAAAGTTTTATTCATACTTAACATCATTTTAAGCCTCCTTTTGCCTCAGATTTAAGAATTTTCTCTCCATATCTGTTCGCTATTCGTGAGGGAAATATTTTTTTAATAAAATTTACTTAAAATCATCCCATTATATATTTTTAATGTATTTATCATCCTTTTTTTAATTAATTACCACTATTGATCTTCATCTCCTGATAGATGATAAACTTCCATGATAACCTTCTCCCTTTCATTACCTCTAAAAGAGAAAAATATATTCTCTAAGGAACTTATCCACTACTCAACTTCAAATGGGATTATAGTCCCATTTTATGATGGAGGTTATTATCATTTTAAGCGGTCTAACATTATTACACCACATTTTGGATTGGTCTCCTTCATGTGGGTAAGGTTATTATTCATAACTAGAGTCAACTATCCTAGTATAGTTATAAGTTTCTCAACTTCAGTTGTAGATCATATTCTAACATAATTATCTTATATAAGAGGGAAATACTTACATGTAATATATGTGTTAATATAGTCTACATTCCTTCCACTAGGCTCTATAACTAAATAATGGAAAACACTAAATTAGGTTATGAATCATAATGCATAATTTTGAACTAGAAAAATACTTAATAGAAATTGGAAATTTATAAATATCTAATATCATAATTATAAACATGGTTTATTTGGAGACATTTTTAATTTTAAATCATTCATAATGTTTAGTAAATAAAATGTGAATTATCTTAAGCATATCATCGAGGAGTTTTAAACCAAGTACGATGTTAGACCCGTTGTTTTGTAACATGTTACGCTGAGTCAGGCCTGACGTACCTTGTCAGAGTTGTTACCCCTAGGTACATCTATGCCATAACCATATCCAATTGTAATATCCAGATAGGAATGTATTCTATGAAGACCTACATAATATCTACCTTTCCAAAATTCTAGGATTCTCTTATATTATTATTCTAAAATTCTATTTTAGAGCTACGTTCCCAAATCTAATTTTACTAAATCTAGTTTTCAAGTTTTCTACTAAACTTATTTTATTACCAACTGTAAAGACCCTGACCCTAGTAACCCAGAGCTGGTGCCTTGCATTATTACTTTGTTAGAATAAATAATGAATTCAATTCCAAAAGGACCGATTAGTTTATTATATTTGGAAAACCATAATCAAACACAAATGCTACTTTACAATATGAAAGGGAAAACAACATAGAAACTCCATTGGAAACATCCATAAACTCCTAGAGAAAAATAAGGCATAAGAATGGGGTGAGATCATATAATTAGTAATGGTAAGAAATATAACAGAATATATCATATATAAACATAAACAATAAGGCATTGTGAATAACTGAAAACACATGTCATTAAAACATAATCTTGAGCATAATATGGTAGGAATAAAAGCTGAATAAATAATAACATAAATAATCACATGAGAAATAAATATAACCATCGGTATTATACTAGTAGAATAATAAAAAATAATATCAATTAATAGTATCATAAATATGTAATTCATAATTCCATATATCATAAATATATCATCAAGAATTCTGAAAAGACACCATACAAAAATAGGTAAAAACCCAGTCTATCTTGTCTCATGAGACCTACCGATGCATTGAGGGGCATATAAGACCCCACTTATCACTTAATAATTCTAATTTATTCCTCATATAAAAGGGGCGAAACATAATCAACATATAAATTCAAATTTAAAATATAATATTAAATTTTGATAACTTTCCCCAAACAATAAATATAATCATAAACCATCCAGAGTAATATGGAGAATGGTATCAATATAGGAAATCCCCATAAATAATAAAAAAAATTCAATAAAATAAGGTAGATGGTAAAATATTAGATCAATTTAAATAAAGAATAAGATTCAATATAGGGTTTTGAAAAATATGTAAATACTCTAATATAATCATTGAGAAATTCTTGAGAGAAATACTCTTTTACTTTGAAAAGAAGAGTTCTTTTGGAAAATAATCTGTATTTTTCATAAAAAACTGACTGTAAATATGTATTTTCTAGAAATTAAAATAGAATTAAATTATATTTGAGAAAAATTAAAAGAATATTCAAACAAAATTTTGAAACTGAAGTGAAATCATGTAAAATGAGTGTTTAAAAACTTTATAAATGATCCAATTCAATGCGGTTTAAGGGAAATTATAAAAGAATCTTTGAATCTTAAAAAGGAATAATTGTGTGCACAAAACCATAAATGAACTAAGATATTTTTTAATGATAAAAATATAGATTTTAGAAAAATATTGGTGGATTAAAATAGACTATTAAGTGTACATGAAAATGGTTAATAAATTGGGAAGTTTCCTTTAATTAGGCTTCCATGTTTGTAGAAATTGAAAATGGAACTTTATAATACATATAATTAAACAAAAAATAAAGATGAAATGACCTAGATATATGGGTTTTTAACACATTCACAGAATTTATAAGAAGTGTATAAACAAAAATAATAATTTAATTGGGGGGTAAAGAGAGGGAATGCACATCTCGAATGAAAAATGGATGTTCATGGAGAATACTTACCTTATGTTCGAAAGTATTCTTCACTAGTACTTAATGTCCTGGATAATAAAATTAGATCCATTTATAATTAAATTCAGAACTTATTCAAAATTTAATTGATTTATTATAATTTTATTAAGTTAATTTATAGTATTTTTGACAATTTATAAGTTTCAATTTCATCATTCAAAAGTGTTCATTTCCTTGATTTTCACGATTGGTTCACTTGTATACATGTACGAAAGATCATGAGAAATGGAACTAGTTATACAGAATTGAGATTATTTATTATTAATGAAATTCCAGGATATTTAAAGGTATTATATATATTTTTTCATATATGAGGATGATTCATTAGATATAGTGTAAATCATAACCATTTAGATTATTTTGGTATTTTTTCAATCATCACGAACTAGTTTTATCTCTATGAATTAATACTATGTATATATGCTAGTTCCAAAATATAAAATTATTTGACTTGAATATATTAAAGTCTAATTTAACTATAATTTTTTTGACCAACCTTGAAGGTGGAATTGAAAAAGAAAAACTCATTGTCCATGAAGGTGTTAAATTGGAACCTCATGGACAATGTTATCATTTTTGGAATAAAAAGGGGAAGAGAAAAGAATTGATGGTGGATATCACATAAGCATAATAAAATTTCAGTATATATAATATAATAGAGTTAGAATTAATGTTTTGATAGATGAGTTAAGTAAATTATAGAAAAGAAAAGAAATTAAAAGAAAATTAAAAGAACTAAAGGGTATTTTACGTCTTGAATTCATCTCCTTGAGAACCTCCTTAAGGAACATTGAAATGGTATTTTAGTGAGACCACCAAGACCATAATGTGGGGGATAGGTTTGGGAGTGGAAGTAATATAATCAAACTTAAAGGATTCTTAGTTGTGATAAGAATAGGTGGTGAGGGGATGTATATATAGTTGAGGAGAGAGGTGTTTTTTGATTATTTTATTCATTAGTTTATTATTTTGGCTCAAGAATATGAATAGTTTTGATTACCTTGACTAAATATATTAACTCGAGAATGTGATTTAGAGATAATGGTAACTTAAATCATAAATGAATTAATCATGACTCAATATTTCACTTATTTACCTATAATGTTAAATACTATAAATTATTGTATTTCACTATTCACCAAAAATTCTATTATTTTATTAAAATTCCAAAAATTCACCCTAAACATTTTTCAATTTGTAGAATTCATAAATTAACTCTATTTTATGAAAACAGTTTTCTAACTATGAGAAATATATTTTTTAATTAAAATGATCATTTATTTGAAAAATACCAATTTTAAACTTTTAAATCTTTTTATGACACCTTGAAAATTTAATTAAGGTCTCATAAAATTATCTTATAATCATAAGTCAAAAAAATATTAATTCATGAATCTATTTTATGAAAATAAATATTCTTTTAAATCAATATATTAATTATAAAATTGTAAATCAATATTTTTGTTTAACAAAAATACCAATAATTAATTTATCCATTTTAAAACATTATTTACTTATTCCATTATATAAATTTATTATATTTTCATTAATAAGATATATAAATTTTATGTATACTTTCATAGGCGAAGCTACTATTCTATTGGTCATATTACTATTCATAATGTCCACATTACTATTCCAATTACTACATTGAATAATATATTACAGTTTTAAACTCGGTGTTGTGTAAATCATAAACCATCAAAGATATTAAATTTTAAAAGAAACATATAATAAAATCTTGGGGTGTTATAGATACAAAAATAAATAAAACTGTTTGTCTATTTTGGAAATCATGAAGTCTCGTAAGAATTTTTTTCCCTATTTACAAATTAAACTTTGATATGAAATATTAATTTTATTACTCACGAAATATTATTTGTTTCCCATATATTTTCATAAAAAAAGTTATAAGAAATATTAAGGTAATAAATAATAATCATGAGGGTTCTTTTAAAACATGTGTAGTCACGAAAACATTTTCTTTAAAAAAAATTCTTTTAATCCTTGAAGTGTGCATAAAGTTTTCTTTTTTAATAAGTTCATTACTTTACCTTATGAAATAAAAATAATTCAAAAATAAATCATTTTAAATCATTGAATAGTTATGTAGGTACCATGGGACATTATATTTATATCACTCTTACAATCACTATTACAAGAACTCATACAAATGGAATATCCCACATGGTTTATTCCAACATATATTCCCTAGAGAACAAAATCATTACCCAATGAATTTAGAAATATATCCAACTCACCCATTATCATGAAAAATTTAAATGGAACATAAAAACATAAAACAAATAAAATATTTCATTTGATTCATAAAATATCCTAAAATAGTTTTTAACATATATGAAAAAACACTTTTGGCCTTTAATAAAAATAATAATGAAAATCTTTTTTCCTTTGAAGGATCTTAAAATAAAGAAATCCAAGATAAAATAAGAATAATATATTTTTTCAAAATACATTAATACATATAAATTAAGCTTAATATAGAATAAAAATTATTAATATGAGAAATTATACTCATGTTATATACTTTAAAAAAATATTCCTTCAATAAATTTCTAAAAATGTCAAAAATAACGCATTTGGAAAATATTTAAAATTATTTTTTTAAAAACCTTCATAAATAAATTAAAAAATGGTTTAAAATCACTTTGAAAATAATTTTTATTATATTAATATAAAAATTTAATTATTTTAATGAACTTCAGTTTGGTGTAAATAGAGAATAAAAAAATTTAAAATTTTTAAAATAAGGTTTTAAAGAAAAATCCATTACCCCAAGTTCGACTCCCAACCTACGTACTTAGAATCGTTTATTATAAAATTATATTAATTTTATAATTTCTTTAAAACTATTTTGATGTCTTGACTTATTATTATTCCTTTTATTTTATTTATTACCATGTATTATATAGTTTCTAAATAAGTTAAGTTCATGTTGGATGTTTTGAGGATGTTCGATTCATAATCCCAAAACAACTTTGGTAGGATGACCATGAAAAAATTGGTTATTAATAAATAATATAAAAAAATTATAATCATGAAATAATAATCCTTTTTATTCATTAAATACAATTTTATAACCATTAAAAAAACATGAAAAATAAATCTCATATCTTTGTGGAGGTTGTAGTCAACACATAATCCTGAGAGACATTATCATTTCCCAAAAGACATAGGGGTAAGAGGGTAAGTAATATCACATAATTATAGAGTCAAAATTATTTATTTAATATTATATATACTCATAAAATCCATCATAATATTCTTCCTTGTGAGTTGGTGATGAAAAATGCAACACGTCTCTTCGTGGAGGAGGTAGTCCACACATACACACATGTGATGCTTTCATTTCCCATAGGGTAGAAAAGGAGATGAAGAATGGTTTTGAAAACAATATAATAAAATTTCGTTATATGTAATATACTGATAGTATCATATAAATATGGTTATATAATCATTGAAGGATGTGTAAGAAGAAATAAACATTAATACACATGGTTAATAGCTATACATCTTTTTATAAAACCTCTTTTGGCTTGGAACTTAAAAATTCTCAGATGGTATTATGGTTAAAAGGTCCCCTAGGTTGTGGGTTAGGGGGTGTGATTTTGGTAATGTATTTTTTTAGGTATTTGTTAAGATAAATAGCTCAAATTATGAGAATGAGAGAGTAAAGGAGGTTCCCTTTTACAAGTGAGGAGAGTGACACTCTTGTAATTTTTCAGAGTTTCAAAATAATATAAAGTATTATTAGTGGGAAAGTGACACTAAATCCATCCCATTTATAATATATGATAAGGGTTAAAATAATATCATCCAAAAATATTTTATATGATATTTTGTGACCTTATCACTTAGTTTTAATCTTAATGAACTCATTTTAACTTTTAATGTGGTGATAATTTCTTATAATGGTAATTTTTCATTATGAAAATAATAAAATTGAAACCATTAAAAAAATTGAACCTTATAATTAAAAATATGAATAATTCTTTTTCCAAATTCAATTTTTATACGTGGTATAAATTAATTTTTAAATAAGTTCACAAAAAATAGTGAAAATACTTTTTTTAAGAAAATGTCTTTTTAAGCCTAAAATTGAACTTATACTAATATCAAGTGTAATATTGATTCATATGAAATTAACTGTATCATATTTCGTAAAAGGTTACTAATTTTACTTTAAAACCAATCCAAATTATAATGATACTATTTAAATAATTGAAAGTAAATGATTTTTTTATAAAAATTGGTATTTTCCATTATTCCCCAAAAATCAATCTTTTCATAAAAATCTAAAAAATCACCCTAAAATATATTTTATATGATGATATTAAATATTAATTACATTTAATCAATTTAATTTATAAATTTCATAAATTTAAAATTTAAATAAAACCATATAATACATGTCAAAACTTAGTTATAATATGTATACTTCATTTTAAATTTGAAAAATCATATAAATTATTGAAATGAATGTGAATCTATAAAATATATTCATGAATATTAATAATACATGAAATTGATTAATTTTTAACAATAACTATGTTCTCAAATTCTTCCATTCTTAAATAAATTTATGTCCTCACAATTTTATTCATCACTTAAACTGGTGGGCATAGTTTTCCCTCATTACCTTTTCAGGTTTACATGTTGCTTCCTCAATCATGTGGTTCTTCCAAAGAAATTTATCCACATGAGTTACCTTATTTTATATCACATACTCTCTATGATCTAGAATCTATATTGGATTTTACTCATAGTAAATATTCTCTTCTAACTATACAACGTCATGTATGAAAACAAGAGATTCATCTATTATATATTTCCTTAGCAATGAAACATGAAACACACCATATACCCGAGATAAGTTTATAGGTTAGGCTACTCATTAAGAAATTGATCAAATTTTATCTAAAATTTCATATGGAAAAATAAATCATTGGAAAAACTTTCTTATATTTTTGAAAGGAATAAATCCTTTCAAATGAGATATTTAAAGAAAGATATGACCACCTACCTAAAATTAAAGGTCATTCCTCTTATAATCTATATAACTCTTTTACCTTCTTTGAGATTCTGTCATGTCCTGCAGAATCATATTTACCTTCTTAACCATTTATTCTAACAATCATGTTCCCAAAAACATTCTTTCACCAAATTCATGTAAACATATTAGATTCTGACACCAATTTCCATATAATTCATGAAAATGTTCCATCTATAAACTAGAATGAAAACTATTATTATAAGAAAATTAAAATAATTATAGATGATGAAAAAACCTCCCTAATAATAAGATGATTAATCTCAAATCATATCCTCAAAAATCTATTTTTTTCACTCATAATTCCCATGAAATTAAGGATGAAAATCTATAAAAAATTTAATTTTGTACCTATATAATTCTAAATTTATTTCTAAAAATTTAATTTAAATTTGTGATCATGATCATATAAAATAGATAGGGTAACTCCATGTAACCCGACTATCTTTTGAAGATAAATTATATAAAGCCAATCCAAAGTCCTATTATCTCAAATATTTAGAAAATGTGTAGATTTAGTTAATTGATAAATAGTAACCCAAATTTCATTATTACCACAATTTACTTGGTAATCCCACCATGAGATTGATGTACATATTATCTCATTTCCATTCAAGTTCTGGAAAAGCCTGAACTATCTTCTTTGATAGTCTTCACTTAGATTTAACCTATAGACAAGTAAAATATTTCATTTTAAAATCAATAATATCCTTCTTTAATCCTCAACAATAATATTATTAAAGGTGTATTTACATTATAGCAATGTTAGGATAAATAGTAAAGAGAGATCTATGAGATTCACTCAACAATTCCTTATACAATTAGGAATCACCTGACACACATAACCTAATATAAAATATAATAAAGCTTTCCATGTCAAAATTAAATTTAAGAAACTTACCCTACTTAACCAACTCTACTATTTCTTATAAACCTTGATCTTTCTCCTGAGTATGCTTAATTTTATATGACCTGGATGAATTCACTAACACCTAAACCAAAAGAGAGGGAGTTTTTGCATGCCAAATTTATAAGTCAACATTCATTAAATAATTAAAAAAGGATCTTGTTCTAAATGAAACACGATTAATGATACGATATATTTTTTACTCAAAGAATCCACTATGTTTTCTTTACCAAGATAATAGTAGATTGTGTAATAATAATCCTTTATCAATTCTAACCATCTTCTCTGCTATATGTTTAACTCTTTTTGAGTAAATACATACTTTCAAATTTTATGATCAATATATATTTCATATTTTACCCCATATAAAAGATATCAATGTATTTTTAAATAAACAAACTACAACTAATAGTTTAGGATCATTTATAGGGTAATTCTATTCATGTACTTTCAATTTAAATGATGCATACAAAATTACCCCATCGTATTGCATTAATACACAACCAAGACCCTTCAAATAAGAATCACTATAAATAATAAACTCACCATCTCTAGATAGAAAGTATAACACTGGATCATTAAATGATCTTTTTTTTAATTACTAAATACATTCATCATATTTTTTCTCCGATTGAATTTTACTCCTTTTAAAGTTAACATAGATATTACTATAGATAACTTAGAAGAGTTTTCAACAAACCTCTAATAATAACCAAACAATCCAGTAAAACTTCAAATCTTAGTGATATTTATAGGTCTTTTCCACTCTTCTACAAATTTAGTTTTTTACTGGTGAATATTTATTCTATCTTTAGATAAATTATACCCAAGGAATGAAATATATTGCAACCAAAATTTACATTTATTGAATTTTTCATACAAAATATTTTATTTTAAATTCTTCAAAACAATCCATATATGTTTATCATGTTCCTAATAAATCTTATAGTAAAAAATAATTTCATCAATGAAAACCAAAAAAAATTATCCAAATATGTATATAAAAATATATTCACAATATCCATAAATATAGTAGGTACATTTTCTAACCCGAAAGTCATAAAAAAAAATTCATAATTCCCATACCTAGTATAAAAGACCATCCTTAAAATGTCTTCCTCCTTGACCTCCATTTTGTGACATCTGAACCTGAGATCAATCTTTGAAAAATTCATTGGTCCCTAAATTTGATGAAATAATTCATCTATAAGAGAAAATATATACTTATTCTTAATAGTAATGTTATCAACTTCACTATAATAAATATAAAGCCTCATTGAACCATCCTTATTTTTAATAACAAATATTGAAGCATCCCAAGGTGAATTAATTGGATGAATAAAAACCTTTTAAACAAAATAATATAACTAATTTGTTTAATTCCTTGAAATTTTTATGAAATTTTTCTTTATAAATAATTTTATTTCTTTGATAGCTTGCATTTCATGCAACACCAAGTATAAACGAAGCACGATATACTATTAAAATATGGCTATTTTAACTTGACCATTATAACCACGCCATTGAATTGGTGGTTACAAATAGTAATAAGTATATTTGTAAATATATGTGAATTTTATATTCAATACACATTTATTTATTAATTCTTGGGAAATAAACACTTTTTAATAGTCATTTTATTCTTAAATAATATATTTATATTTTAAAAAAATCAATACTTTCTTTGAGAAAATAAATCTAACTAATTTGGAAAATTTTATAAAATTTATTTCAAAAAATAAACTTCATTTTTTAATTCATCATATAAAAAATATCTTAAGATGAATTTTTAATAATTTTCTAAAAAGTTTGAATTGTTAATAAATGGTGAAAAATAAAAATTTACACTGAAAACTATATTTTATTTTAAGAAATTTAAAAAGTTAAATTATATCAGTTTTAAAAAATAATTTGTTTTTTTAATCTAATTTTGGAATTTGAAATTAATTTTATACATTAATTTCATATAAACATTTTATACTTAAAAAGTATAATTTCCAGAAAAATTATTTTTTGTTTCATTTCTATGGATTAATTTGAAATTAAATTATTCCCATTATATGTTTTGAATTTTGAAAAATGGATTCCATATTTGTAATTATGAGGTCTAAATTTAGTAAATAGACCCCTTTTATTTTTGATCAATATGAATAGTAACCTTATTATTTTTTTGTTACCAAGATAAAGGGTGAATAAGGTAATTAAGGGTAAAAATAATATGATAAGGATTAGAAAATGAACCTAAAATTTTCAAAAATTCTATTGGATGATCAATTTTTAATCATATTTATACATGGATTTAATTTATGACCTTTTGGAGCTACATGGTTGACATTGAGACCCTTATAGTATTTTATTTAATGAAAAGTAAATGAGGTCACATTATTGTTTTTAGTAAGTATAACATTTTTAATATGTGGTTATCTAGGAGATATATTTGACCATAAATAGTATTTTGAAATATAAAATATTTATAATCATCATGGTAATTCATTTTTTAATTTTTATGGAAGAAATAATTACTTTAAATTCTTACATAACAATATTGTAATAATTATTAAATTAATGAAAAAAATCAAACAAATGATATTAAAAGTATTAAAATAAATATAATTTCAGAAATTTAATGTGGTACATGAATTATATAGATTGATGTGAAATTTTTATGATATAATAAAATTGTTTTTTCTAATTTTTCTTGCCGTCTTGAAACTTTTAATGTTACAGTAATGAATATTATCAAAATTAGGAATAATGATATTTTATAGGATTAATATCTTGTTAATTTTTTTTAAAATTGTAAAAATATTAAATAATGAAAATGGGAATAATGTATGGTACACTACCACAAAACTGGGCAAGGCCAACGCCACCCCTTTATTAGCGCTAACGAAAAAGCGCTGATAAAGGGTGGGGGGGGGGCTTTATCAGCCCTAAAAAAAGCGCTGATAAAGGGTGCCTTTATCAGTGCTAAAAAAGCGCTGATAAAAGTACCCCTTTATCAGCTCTTTTTTTAGTGCTGATAAAGGCCCCCCCTTTATCAGCGCTTTTTTTAGCGTTGATAAAGGGCCCCCCTTTATCAGTGCTTTTTTTAGCACTGATAAAGAGACCCCCTTTATCAGCGCTTGTTTAGTAGCGCTGATAAAGGGTTGACTTTAAATTTTTTTTTTGAAAATATATTAATATATAAATATATTTATATAATTATATTGATATAAATATAATATATAACTTTTAAATATATTTTAGATTAGTATAAATGTACATTTACACTTAATATACTTAATATATAAGATATTTAGTGAAAATGGATTCTTAAAAAATTTAAAAAATATTTTTAATTAATAATTTGATAATTATTATGGATTAATAGTCATTTAACAACAATTTTAAGAATAAAAAAATTAAAAAAATTAAAAAAAGATCCAAAATATGTTGAAAACGCAACTCAAATTTCAAACAGCCATAACTTTTGATCCGGGTGTCCATTTGAGCTCTACCACATATCAAATCGAAGCCTGCGATGAGATCTACATCGCTGTGACCTGAGGGGACCCCTATCAAGAATTTTTCAAGGCCAAATAAGGCCCAGAAGGCCTCCAAAACTGAGTTTTTAGTTAGGGTACCCAGTTTTTTTAACATTTTGTCGATTTTCAGCCTCGTTTAAGGGGGTATTATTGGATTTTTTTGGTGGGGACTGAATTTATTCCAAGGTATTACATTCATATTGATATTATTTCTTTGAAATTTTATCGTTTATTATAATGAAATGCTATTTATAATCAAATATATAACTATATGTACATATTTTTTATATATTCACACCTAAAAATTAAAATTTTTAAATAAATAATTAAACATATTTATATATAAAATATACTAGCTTTATTTAAATAATAACTAATATCCATTTTATTTAAAATACCAATATATGAATATTTATATAACTACTATATATTAATATAACTATATATATATTAATATAACTATATATATATTAATATAACTATATATATATATATTAATATAACTATATATATATACATATAAATATAAATATAAATATATATATTAATATAACTATATATATTAATATAAATATATATTTCTGTACGAATAAATATAACTAAATATATATATAAATAAATATATATATCATGAATAGGAGAACAAATCAATATAGGGTAGTGGAAAAGGCTTTAGGTGCGCATGAGGGTGGTCTCGAGATCAAATCTGGGTGGAGGAAAGGGTGCGCGTGCAAGGGTGATTTAAAGTGCTAGTGCTGATAAAGGGTGTAGGAGTTACGGGCGGGCGCTGGATGTGTGGGAAATCATTGATAAAGGGGGGCTCAAGCACTCTAAAAAGCCCCCCCATGAGATTGGTAGTATTTTTTTTATTTTTAAGTTTTTTTTAATTTTATCAGCACTAAAAAAAATCACTGATAAAAGGGGTCTTTATCAGTGCTTTTTGGAGCACTGATAAAGGGGACCCCCCTTATCTTCACCAGCATTATCAGTGCTTTTTCTAGCTCTTTTTCATAAAAGGTGTATTTATAGGATATTCGGAATCATTTTTCTTTAGAATAGTGTTTTTTATATTTTAATATTTTGAGAAATTCCAAAAGTGCCCCTCACATCCATTATAAAAGGGAATCTCCCCCCTCAATTAATTTCATAAAATTGAGCCTTTTAAATCAACCATAATCTAAAAAATTATCTTCTCCACCTACTTAGAAACATCTTGGAGGTATTAGAATTCCCAAAAGACCAACCCTAGATCTCTTTAGAGGAGATCTAAAGGTGCCCTTTTGAATAAAAGGTAATCACTCTAATCGATCAATTTCATTTTCTACTCTTATTTACCTCCTATAAATATAATATATATACATCATAAGATAACATATTAATTATCATAAATATTCTAAAAATTTATAATGATTATGAAAAAACCATTACTCACCCTCTTTCCCATTAAACAACAAGTGAAAGTATCGCCGTGTGTATGCATGGCTTACCATTTCCATGCAGTGATACAATTAATTTTTCATAAATTTTTTATAGATGTTTATTATTATGGTATTAATGTTTATATATGATATTTATTACATAATTATACTAATGTAATGATAAAATCATGTCTACTTTCTTACCATCTAATATTTTGGGAAATGCTAACGTCGCTCATGCGTACGCATGGACTACCATATCCACATTATGATATGATTAATTTTAATTTACATTTCACATGAATGGTAATGAGGATGAGTTTTATGAATATATATGATATAATAATAATTACCTATAGGTTAAATTTTTATTCACCTTTCTTCCACTCCTTAAGTCGGAAAATAACAACAGTGTTCGTACGTACGTATGACCAAACATCTCCATGAACAGTGTAATTAATTTTTCCATATATAATTTTTTTATAAATTATTATAGATATGTATATAATGAATATATATGATTTTTATACCATTATTAACATTCTATAAATGATGTTACCATGATTAAAGTATAAGGATTGGGACTACCAAACCGAAACATGGTTAAAAAAATGAAGTAGTTATCACCTAGAACAATGAATTTAATTATAAATTATTAATAAAAGAGTGATAAGATGTTATAAATAAATCATAAATGGTATGATATATATATTTTATATAATACACATATAATAAATCTATACTTATTATACAGGATGTTTGAACATGAATGAGGAAAGATGCGATTTGAGGTAAGGTTTTATTTCACAATCTCATCATTATTCAGGGCTGTTTATGTTTATGACTCCATTGGGGAATATTTATCTTATATTTCCATTTTTTATAAAAATATTCTTAAAATGAGTTTTAATATTCTCCTTTAATTATTTGAAATATTTATTAACCATGATTGAAATTTTTAAAGGAATCATTTTTTCATTTTCTAAATGAGATTCTTTATGAATTTTCTAAAAAAAATATGGAAGGGATGATTTTCTTAACTTATATAGAATGAGAAACATTTACCACTATCATGATGCCTCATTTATTTTAATTTTACTTTTAAAGTTTACAATTTTTTAGAGAAAATATTTTCATTTATAAGTACAGAACTTTTTAAAAAGATAAGTTATTTTCCTTAATAATTATTCCGAGTGATCTTTCAAAATAATTTTCCATATTAAATGATATTCTTTGATGTTAATTATTATTTACTAGGGATATTTTTTAGGTATACCATATTTATCCATTATCTGTAAGTTTTATGTTTATGATAAAATGATGAAATGTTAATGAAACCCATTTCTTATCCATGGGTTATATTATGATGAAATGTTTATGAAACCCATTTTTTAATGGGTTCTGATATGATGAATGATTTTTGATCTTGTGGAAAATGTATGTATGATTTTAATTATGTGTTGTGTGGGACCTATATCTCCCTCCAATTTATTTGGTATCAATTTATATCTCGTGAGATAGACCAGACTAGAATGGGAGTGAACCCAGTTCATTAAGGGATTTTTTCCACTATGGTAGTCTTGGGAATAAACCTTGACTACTATTATGGATTGGGAAGTGAACCCATTCCACTGTAATAGTCATATAAAAATATCTTGACAACTAAGGAAATTATTTTCTATTCTTATTTGTATGATATAATTTCATGTCTTATGCCAATGATATTCTTTAATGGCTCATGTACTATTTTGATTCATGTATTATGAACTATCAATATTTATTCTATGACTCAATATTGGTAATATTTAATATGCATGGTATGATTTTAAAATATTATGATCATGTTTTTATGACCTAATTCTCATTTTTTGATTAATATTTACCTTGTTTACCCTTAATGAGTGTTTGAGGTCACCCTTTTCTTATTTTTCTTCCCCCTTGGAGATGAAGAAAGTCATTGAGTATGATATGTCAGAAATGGTTCTAGTTATGAATAAATAATAAGTAGATGATGTAGATATTTTATGAAATAGGTGTTTATGTTTCCAAGTTTCTAAATACACAAAACCATATTTTTCCGGGACAGGTTTGTTATATTATGTAATTAATATTAATCTACTTAGATATAATATATATGTATGAAAATACTATATCGTTATAGTTTTTCTCATATCAAGGTTTAATAAACTTTTAGAAACTAGAATGATAAAACCTTAGTTAGAACCCTAAGGGTATGTCTAGAATACAATCCTAGTGTTTCGGTAATTATCTTGAATAACCTAGATTAAAACTAAGGTGTCATAGATTGATTTTTTTAAGTAATTTTCCTTGATTATGTGGTTTTCAACTATGATTAGTGCTTATCACTCTATGATTTTTTTAGTTAATAGATATAACCTAAAGGAACCATGTTAATGCTAAATGTGATAAGTAATGAAAATATTGTCCTCCTGATAAATTGAACATTATGGGATTTGGAATGAAAAATATTATTGCTATTCTTACACATCTTTCTCAAGATATGAATCATGTTGGACATCTAAATGATAAAAATTGGGAAAAAATTCCGTTGAGTCATTTATGAGGAAATTTCAACATTCTTTTGATGGGTATTCAGATCCACCAGTGGATAAAAAATGTATTAGTACCACTTAAAATATATTTTATATTCTCTATTATTTAGTACATTAGAATGTCATTTTGTCTACCTATTATTTGGAAGGTGAAACAGATCAATAATGAAATATTATCAAGAATATGAGGCAATGGGATTAAATTGACTCCATGAGTTTGGATGAGTTCAAGAACTTATTTTTCAATAATTACTTTCTTTGTATCCTTTATATGAAAATAGAGAAGGAATTCCTTGAGTTAAATAAAAAGGATGACGAATATGTTATAACCTATGAATACAATTTTACAAGACTTGTGAGGTACGCTTATGGAATTATCATCCAACTTGACGTTAAGGTTTATTGATTCATTAGTGTCTTAAAAGCAAGGGTTTTAGCCATAAGGGGCTTTAGTAGGTTTGAATAAATCACTATTTTTGCTCCCAATGTCAATATCAATATTGGATTTATCCATCAATATTATCATTTTGATAAGAAAGAAAATTGAAATTTGAAGGAAATTCTAAAAACTATTGATAAAAGAATATTATCTTTTCTTTTTTGCTTGATGTGTGGAAGGAAACAAGAGAAAATTTTCTTAAGGGTATTAGAAAAATTTTCAAGTGTTAAAAGGAAGGTCATTGGGAAAACAAATACCGAAGGGATGGGAAGATGTTAGATAATATAAAAATAGAGAAAAATCTATACAAAGTGAACCACCAATGCTTCAATGATATAAATGCAAGAAGTATGATCATTATTCCAATTAGTGTATGAATTTGAAAGTTTTTTGTGATTATCATAAAAAACCTCTTTATCTAAAAGTAAAGGGAAATCTCATGTGATAGTGACCACTGATGTGGGTTACGAGAAAGATGTGGTGAAAGGTACACTTATCACCCACCCTATAAAAACTTGTGTATTATTTTATTCTAGATCCACCAAATTTTTTATTTCCAAATACTTTTCAAAGATTATAACCATATCAGCTCAAAAATTATAGTTTGAGTTATTTATGAAAATTTCTAATAAAAAAACGGTCACATCTCAAGTTTATCATTCATCTCCGATTGATGTTTATGGGAAATTGATTCCTACAAATATTATAATTCTCCCTTTTTAAAAATTTGATGTAATTCTTGGCATGGTTTAGGTTTCTCTATTTGGGGCTCATATTAATTACGGAGGAATGGAAGTCACATTTCATATCCTGAATGAACCTATAATTATTTTTCAATGTAAGGATTAATATTAAATTATAATGGAAATTGATTCCATATTGTGGGTTTTAATTCCAATAAATGAAGGTTATCTATCACAAATGGTTGGGTAGAAACTTAAAATTAAGGACACAACTATTGTACATGAGTTTTTTGATGACTTTCTGGAAGAATTTACAGGTGTTCCACCATATCATGAAGTTGAGTTTTCAATTGATCTAATACCTAGTGATATGAATATTTCAAATACTCCTTATAGAATGGCCCCAACTAAGTTATAGGAAATGAAGAAGAAACTAAAATAGAATCTTGATAAGGTATTCATACTTCCTATTGCATCAACATGGGTTGAAAATATTCTGTTTGTTAAGAAGAAATATGGATAAATGAGACTCTTTATTAATTATCAAGAACTTAACATGATAACATTCAAGAACAAGTAACCTCTACCCCATATTTATGACTTATTTGATCAACTATGAGGATATAAATACTTTTATAAGATTTAACTTCATTATATATATCATCAATTGAGATTTAAGAAGGATAATATACCCATGGAACCATTCCATACTAGGTCTGTACCTTATGAATTTATAGTTATTCAATTTGGTCTTACTAATTCCCCCATTATCTTAATTAATTTAATGAATATAGTCTTTAGAGACTATTTTGATTAGTTTGTGGTAGTATTTATAGAATATATTCTTTTATATTCAAAGAGTAATGAATAATATGAAGAGCACTTTAGGATTGTTGTGATGACCTTAATGAAAGATAATATTTATGAAAAGTTTACAAAGTGTAAATTTTGGCTTCAGAAAGTTTCATTTTTGGTTCATATAATATCAACTAAGGGTATATCAGTAGATCCTTAAAAGATATAATCTCTTTAGAAATGTCTTATACCAACCAGGGTAATGTAAATATATAGTTTTCTTGGGTTGGATGTATATTATCAATGTTATGTGAAATATTTATCACAATTATCTAATCCACTCACCAAGTTGACTCGAAAAGGACTTAAGTTAATATGTATATATGAATGTGAATAGAATTTCAATGATATGAATAGAAGGTTAGTCACAACACATGTGATAAAACTACCCTTTAGTATAGAAAGTTTTGTGATCTATAGTGTTTCATTAAATAAGGTACAAAGACTTGTCCTCATTCAAAATGATATAGTGATAGCTTATGCTTCATGCCAATTGAAGGTCTACGATCAAAATTACCCAACTCATGATTTGGAGTTAGCTAGAGTTATTTTTTCATTAAAGACATGGATACATTATCTCTATGGAGAAAAGGTGAGACATATATACTGATAAAAAATTTTAAAGTATATTTTCATACAAAAATAGATAAACATGCACCAAAGAAGGTAGTTGGAGATGATTAAAGATTTTGACTAATCTATACCTCACCACCATGGGAAAGTGTACAAGGTGGTAGATTATTTGAGTCTAAAGGATCATGAAATATTATCTATAATGAGGATCCTAAAAGATCCAATATTTATAGATTTATAGAGGATGGACCTGGAAATATTAAAGGAAGGGTAGAAATCTTACTTGGATCAAATGAATCATAAACCATCTAACCAAGTAAAGATTAACGATGTACAAAAGAAATATGTAGTGCTACAAAATAAAATGAGAAATGTTCCTGAGTTGAAAATTTATTATGATAGAATAATAATGTTTTGGAACCATTTATGTCTCCCTCCCATACCATATTTTAAGAAGTATCAATTAGGAAAGGCTCATAGTTTATCATTATGTATTTATCTAAGAAGTACAATGATGTATATATACTTGAAAGAATATTTTTGGTGGGATAACATGAAGAGAGATACTGTAGGGAATGTTTCTAGATGCTTGGTTTATTAGTAAGTTAATGATGAGAGATAGAAGTATAATAGGATGTTACAACCATTAACTATACCTGAATAGAAATGGGAAAACATCACCATTGATTTTATCATCATACCCCCTAAAACATCTAAAGTTCATCATGCTATATGGGTTATAGTTTATTACCTTATAAAGTCGGAACACTTAATTTATATTAGAGAAAATTTCTCTCTTGATTATATTTCCATAATATATATTAATTAAAGTGGTAATATTATATGTAGTACCACTTTCCATTGTATCTTATTGGGATATTAGGTTTACCTTGATGTTCTGGTGAAGTCCTCAACAAGTTGTAATCATAGAGTTATGCTTCAGTACTAATTATCATCCTCAGGTAGATGGTTAATTTGAGAGAACAATTAAAACTATCAAAGGAATTTTGATATCTTTCTCTATGGATTTAAAATGTGGTTGGTATCAACACCATCCATTGGTATAATTGTTTTACAATAATAGATTTCATTCAAGCATTTAGATCGATTATCATGAATCCCTCTACTGTAATAAGTGTAGAATACCAACATGCCGGAATGAATTTGTGGAAATAAATATATTAGGACCTTCTCTTGATGAGGATATGGTAGAGAAGGTTAGATCAAATCAACAACACATAAGACCTGTTTAGAGTCAACAAAAAAGTTCTACCGACAATCATCAGAAAGATATGGAGTTTGAAGTGGGTGATACGACATTTCTATTAATATATCCCTAGGAGAGAGTGAAGAGATTGGGAAATAAGTAAAAACTAATCCCTATTCATATCTGTCCTTTTTAAATTCTTGATTGTATCATGATGGTAGCTTATTGATTGGTGCTTCCACTGAATTTCTCTAAAGTTCATGATGTGTTCAATGTATCTCTTCTGAGGAAGTACATACCTGATCGTTCACATTTGCTAAACTCAAAGGTTATATCGCTAAAGAAATATCATTCTTATAAAGAACAAATGGTATAGATTATGGATCATAGGGATAAATTTCTATGAAACAAGACCATTTTTTTTATTAATGGTTTTTGGAAGATCCCCCAATTTGAGGAAGCTATATGGGAACTTGATGATGTGATGTAGTAAAGGTATCCTCATTTGTTTGTATTTGAGTGATAAATTTCAAGGGTAAAATTAATTTTAAGGGAGGTATAATGTAACTCCCTAATATTTTTATGAAATATTTCTCTTTAAATAAATTTATTTCTTCGATAGGTTTTGTTGCACACAACACCAAGTTTAAAAAAACCATGATATACTATTATAATATTATTATTCTAACTCAATCATTATAACCTAGCCATTTAATTGAAGGATATGAATATAAATTACCATATTATTAAATATATTTTAATTTACTATTCAATAAAGGTTTATTTATTAATTATTATGAAAAAAAACCTTTTTTAGTAAAGTCATTTTTTTCTTCAAAAATATGTTTCTTAAAAAAGTTATTTTTATTTATTATTATTTAAAAATAAATATAAATAATTTTGACACTTTTAAAAAATTTATTTGAAGAAATAAACTTTATTTTTTTAATTCATCAAGTCAAAATTATCTTAGGATTAATTTTTTAAAATTTCTTAAAAAAGTTTTAATTTTAAATGAATGGTAAAAAATACTAATTTGCAATGAAAAATATATTTTCTTATAAAGAATTTAAAATTTAAAATTATTTTATTTTTAAAATTTCATTAGTTCATTTAATCTAATTTTTTTCTTTGAAATTATTTGTATACATAAATTTAGTATAAAAACATTTTATGCTTAAAAAGGGAATTTTTCAGAAAAACTATTTTTTGTTGCATTTGTTGGTTTAATTTTAAATTAACTTATGCCAATTTTGTATTTTTAATTTTTAAAAACAGATTCCATATTTTTAATTAATAGGTCTAAATTTAGTAAATATACCCCTTTTATTTTTGGTCAATATTAATTGTAACCTTAGTAATTTTTTTGTCACCACGATTATGGTTAAATCGAGTCATTAAGGGTAAAAATAATATGATAAAGATTAGAAAATGACCCTAAAACTCAACCCAATTTTATTGGATGAGTAATTGTAGACCATAATAATCCATGTGTTTAATTTATGACCTTCTTGGGTCAAATGGTAGACATAAATACCCTTATAGTATTTTATTTAATAAAAAGTCAAAGATGTCACACTATTGTTTTTAATAAGTATAATTTTTTTAATATGTAGCTATCTAGAAGATATGTTCAACCCTAAATATTATTTTGAAATATAAAATATTTATATTCATCATGGTAATTTATTTTTTAAATTTTATGGAATAAATAATTACTTTAAATTCTTACACAATGATGATTTAGTAATTATTAAATTAATGGAAAAATAGAATAAATGATATTAAAAGTATTAAAATAAATATAATTTGAGATATTTAATGTTATACAAGAATTATATAGTTTAACATGAAATTTTTATGATATAATAAAACCATTTTCTAATTTAACTTATTCTATTGATGTTTTTAAAGTCATAATAATGAATCATATCAAAATAAAAAAATAATGATATTTTATGGGATTGATATTTATTAAATTAATTAAAAATCATGAAAATATTAAATAAGTACAAAGGGGATAATATATGGTAAAAGTTTACATTCTATATGCATTTATAGGCTATTTTTAAGTATTTGGATCTATAATAGTCATTTTATATTTAAATATTTTGAGAAATTCCAAAAGTGCCCCTCACCTCCATTATAAATGGAAATCTTCCCCCTCACTTTAACTCATAGATTTTAGAATTATATATTTACCATCCTCTTCTATATTATCTTCAAAACTTCCCTATTTACATTATATAAGTGATTTATTTCCCAAAATACAAACCTTAGAGCCCCTTAGAGGAGATATAAAGGAGTCATTTTGAAGAAGAGATAATCTCTCTAACCAATCACTTTCTTTTTCTAAACTTAGTTACCTCTTATAAATATCTGATACATATCATAAAAGAATAACTTCATTATCTTAAATATTATTAAATGTTATTATTGTTATGAAACAACCATTATTCACCCTCTTTCCTATCAAAAAATAAGTGAATGTATCGCTCGTGGGTACGTATGACTTATGGTCTCCACATAGAGATACAATTAAATTTTCATAAAAATATTTTATGTATGGGTATTATGATGGGTTTAATGTTTATATATGATATTTATTAAATAATTATACTTATTTAATGATAATATCATGACTACCTTATTACCATCTAATCTTTTTGAAAATGATAACATCGCTCGTGCATACCTATGGACTATCATCTTTATAATGTGATGCAATTTGTTTTCATTTATAATTAACAAGATTCTTAATAAGAGTTTTTTTATTAATATATAATATTTATATGATATAATAATAATTCTGGAAAGGTTAAATTATTATTTACCTTTCTTTCACTCCCTCAGTTGAAAAATGAAAACAACATTCATGCGTACGTACGACCTACCATCTCCATGAATGGTGTAATTCATTTTTATATCTCTAATTTTTATTAATGGTTAAAAATATGTATATAATGAATATATATTAATTTTATACCATGATTAAAATTTTGTAAATGATGGGACAATGATCAAATTATAAGGACCAGGACTGCCAAATCGAAACATGCTTTGAAAATGGAAGAAATTATCTCCCATAATAGTAATTTTAATAAAAAATTATTAATTAATTAGTGATAATATGTTATAAATAAATAAAATATAGTATGATTTATATATATTTATGGAAAAAATTTATATTCAATCCATACTTATTATACAGTAGGTTTGAATGTGAATGATTAAAGACCTGACTTGAGGTAAGGGTTTATTTCACAATCTCATCATTATTTGGGATTGTTAATATTTAAGTCTCCACTGGGGAATATTTATTTTCCATGTACATTAATTTAAAAAAAAATTCAAAAAGGTTTTTAAAATTATCCTACAATTTTTTGAAATCATTTTTACCCATGGTTGAATTTTTGAAAGGAATATTTTTATCATTTTCTAAATGAGGTTCGTTGTGACTTTTTAGAACAAAATATGAAAGGAATGGTTTTTTTAACTTATAAAACATGAGTATATTTTCCTAAAATCATAACACATCAATTATTTGAAGTTTCATTTGAAATTTGACGAGATTAATTTCAAATAATATATTTTCATTCATAAGTGAACAATTTTTAAAAATGGAATTTATTTTAAAATGGAAAAGTTATTTTCCTCAAGAATTTTTCCAACTTATATTTCAGAATAATTTTCCATATTAAATGATATTATTTTGTGTTATATATGATTTACTTGGTATATGATCCAATGATACCATATTTATTATTTGTCTTTATGTTTTATGTTTATGATGAAATTATGAAATGTTTTTGAAACCCATTTATTATCCATGAGTTATGTTATGATGAAATGTTTATAAAACCCATTTATTTTCACGGGTTCTGATATGATGAATGATTTATGATCTTTTATAACACAAATTTATGATTTTTATTATTTGATGTGTGGGACCTATGTCACCCTCCAATTTATTGGGTGGTGATTTATATCTCATGAGATAGATAAGACTAGAACGAGGAGTGAACCTAGTTTAGTAAGGTAATTTTCTAATATAATAGTCTTGTGAGTGAACGTTTAATACTATTATGGTTTGGAGAGTGATCCCATTCCACTATAATAGTCTTGGAAAAGTGACTTGACTACTAAGGAAATGATTTTTTATGCTTATATATATGCCAAAATTCTATTTCTTATACCAATGTTATTCTTTCATAGATCATTCACCTTTATGATTAAAGTATTATAATCCTCAAAGATTTATTATATCACTCAATATTTATGATCCTTTATATGTAGGGTATAATTTAAAAATGTAATGATCATGTTCTTTTCCCCTCATGCTCATTTTATGATTTATATCTATCTTTTTTACCCGTACTGGGTGTTTGATCTCACCCTTTTCTTATGTCTCTTTTCCCCATGATATGAATAATAGTATTAAGTATAATATGTCAAAAGGGTGATAGTTATAAATAAATAAGTGGGTGATGATATAGATATTTTATGAACCAATTTTTTATATTTCTATGTTTCCAAAGACACAAAACTCATACGGTTCTGGTGTGGTTTTGTTATGTTATATAATTAATATCCATCTATTTAGATGTAATATCTATGTATGATAATCTTGGGTTGATATAGATTTTAAATTACAATAAATCAAATAGAGACATTTGATAAGTGGGTTTTGAAATTGTTTATGCTTCCAGAACTTAGTTAATAGTGAATTCAACCACATAATTAGGAATAAGACTAGGAAAATCATTAGAAATTCTTCCATATATTAATTTACTAACAACACATCATGAATTTGAAAAAATTTCCTCTTTTAAATAATATTACAATGATAAATTTCATGAAGATCGTTAATTATTTTCTAAGTTTCTTGATATGTTATCATTGTTACGAACTCATTATTATATACGAATACAAAATCACTCTAAAAATTGAGTATAACTTCTTTATATCTATAATATATCTTATCATGATAAATTTAAATCCAATACATACCTATAATAACATAAAACTCAATTATGGGAAATATAACAAGATTTATAAGAAAAATAATTCCATATATAATCATAGGATGATTCCTATAAATCCCTTTTTCCTCAATACTTCCTATAAGAGTTTTTTCTATAATTTATTTCCTCATTTATTGAGGTAATATCTCCATTTTACCAAAAAAATCCCCAAAAATAAAATAATGTGTAGATCCAAAATCAATAAATACTTTGACACAATCTAAGTAAACAAGTAATTTACATGTCAACACTTCATTAGATGGTCCTGAGTTTTCCAAAGTAGTTGTGAATGAGTTTTTCATAGACTTCAACTTATGATCTTGATGATTAACATCATTCATTCTTTAATATGGACATGTATTGTCATAATGGCCCATATCATTTCAATTAAAATATCTCACTACCTTCTTATCATACTTAGCCTAACAATTTCCATGATTATTTCATGTGTAATTACAAGAAAAATGTCTTGAAAATATCAATAAAATAATCTATTTTTTATAATATACTCCCTATAATGATTATTAACAAAATTATTAAAATAATAAAATTTAGAACTCAAACCTTTAGATTTATTTAATGGATTATTTCCCATTAATTTTCACCTAGAACACTTCTTATCTTTATTGTTGCTAAAGACAAAAAATTCCATCTTGAATTTCCCAATGAACCATAAAACATTCTCATGAATTTTTAACTCATGAGAGGCTAAGGCTCTTTTCAAACTTGGTATTAGTCCGGAGTAAAACCTATCAATTTTAGTATCATGGTCTATAATGAATTTGGTTCATACCTAGAAAATCTACTAAAATTATATTCATAGGTGGAAACAAATCCCTCATCCTTTTTATTTAATTATAAAAATTTAATTTCTATCATAATTATAACAACCATTGGAAAATAATTATTAAGGATAATATATTTAAATATTTTCCACTCCATTGAATCAATATCAATTTTTTCCCTTGGTATTATTAACCTATGACCACCACTGATTAAATTCATCTCATAATGATAAATGGAAAGAATTTACTTTTGATATTCAGAACAACCCAAAAAATTAAATATATTTTATAGAGTATTAATATATCTTTTGGATACTGCTGGATCCAAAGTCCTAAAAAATATTGAAGATCTTTGTTTTAAAAAATGATATACTATAAACATGTTACTCTATGTAGGGTTTGGTCATTCTAGTGTGGGAACTGTAACAGTCTGTGTACTCCTGGTCTATTAATTTGTCAGTTTTGGGTGTTTAAGGTGTTCAAAAAAGTTTCTAGTAGTTTTCTATGAAGTAGGGGGTGTAGAAAGGTTTCTGCAGGGGTTACATGTCATGTAAGTAGTTTACATGATGTGAAGTTTGGTTTCACTGATTTTCTTGGGTGGTTCATAAAATTTAATGTTTCATGGTTTGAAAAAAAATAAATCAGAAGGTGATGGGTTTTTGGGAGGAATTAGACCCTGAGGAATAACATGACATCAAAGGAGGTTACATGTCATGTAATCCTCCGCTGCAGTAATGTTTTAAGTGTTTTTTTCAGCCTCTCAGGTTATCAAACCATAGGGATGAAGACACTCACCCTCAACCCTTGGTGACCCAGAAATCACTCTTTAGTTTTTTGAGGATTCCTATATCAAGTATCGATTCCTATATTCTTTCCTTCGATTCATAGAAATCCAACATTGATCTAATGTGTGTTCTTCCCCTGTTTCTGTAATTTATTCTATTTTGGTTGCATTATTTTTCTTGTTATTATTTACATGTGTTGGAAGATGTCCTCCCTTGGTTCTAATGTGGTTCTCTTTGGTTTTTGTTAGTGCGGTGGAGCCACAACATCCTTATATAGATTTATATCTTGAGGTAGGGGTTCTTGGAGATCTGTTGCATGGACTGTTCTTGTGAGAAGATCTTTGACACCATTTTGAGGTAGGATTTCATTTGTTTCTCTTCATTTGTGCATCACGTAGGAGGGATATAACTTTTTTTCACCTATGGATCATGGTTGTACTAGGATAATCAAAGATAAGAGTTAGTTAAATGATATTTAAAGGGGTATGGGGATTCTATTTGCATACCTTTACATTTTTGATATTTTGATTGTGATATTGTAAATTATACGGGCTTGATGTCGTGCTGAAAATCATGGTCATTTGGGGCCCTTGTTTTTAAATTAAATGGGTATCATGTTTTTTGGTTCATAGAGAACACTTATATATGGAAATTTGTTAATTACTTTAATTTGGATAATCAATAGATGCCCAAGGATTTGGTTTGTGTGATAACGTCCTTAAATAATGAAGTGTAATTACATAAGTTTACCCTTTACTAAATATGAAAGCATGTTACATCATGGTCTATGATGTGATGTGTGGAATGTTTGTGGTTACATGCATGGGATTAATGTAATGTGAAGTGGCTATGTTGTGATGTATGGGTTTGATCTTGTTTGTGATGTGGTATGTATGTGAGCACAGTTGTATACCATGTGTTGACCTGAGTGGTGTTATGGATGAACTCTTAGATGATAAATTAATCTGGCTTTGTAATGGAATATCAATTTGAGAGATTTATTGATTATGGAATGGATGAGAAGTGTTGTGCAATAGGGTTATGAGCTGGTTGTGAGATAGCGTGTTAACAAATGGGGTTGTGAGTTGGGGGTTTGCTTCCATTGATATGTGATCTGATCTGGATGAGTTTGAAGAATGGCGGTAGTGTTTGGTATGGGTGTTTCTCTCTTAATAACACTAAAAAAGCTTCACCCTTTGTCTAGTGATCAATATATGATATTCCATGAATGGGTATTAAATGTGGAGAACATGGAATGATGTGTCTTTAATGTATATCTATCAAAATTTATCATGCTATTTTCCTTCTAATGTGACTATTTCTATGTTTCTTGTGGTGTGTTGTGCTTATTGGTTGCCCATGTAGTGATGAAATGAATGAATAATTGATTAATAAAATCTGGAATGACTTGGGTTGGATTTGATAATAGAATGGAAGTGGTTAATAAATGAATAAATGATGGGTTGTTTGGTAAAATGTGGTTAATCATAAACAATAAAATGAACGGGGTGGTTAAATGAAATTGGTTCGAAATTGAAAGGAGGTTGTGGCTTGTTTTATGGTGATATTCATTTAGAGGTAGTATCAAAGGTGGTAGTATCATGAGTTGATTTTTGTATGGGAACCCCTAGATTGGGATTGAGTGTTTGGCATCTTATATGTATAAATTTTATTTTCCTAGTGATTTCTATATGCACCTCACCCTAGTTAAGCACTATGTGTCGAACACCCCATCATCACAGGGGAGGGTGTCTTTCCCAAACCCCTGGTTGGAGGATGGGTGGTTGTCCACGCACTCTTCCTTACACCCTCTTCTAGGTGGTGATAGCCCAATATTTTTCGGGTAGGTTGTGGTTTTTAAGGCCCAAGTGTGTGCATGTGATTCATGCTTTCCTAGGTGCCTTTGAGATGATATGTGATGTACTTTACTAGGTATCTTCAGGATGAGATGTGGGTTGTGTCCCAGGTGTTTACAGGCGGGATGTGATATGATTTTGGAGTAGGTTTTTATGATCAGGATGTGATTTGGTTTGTGGCTCTAGTGTCTACAGGTGGGATGCGATACCGTTTGTGGCCCATGTGTCTGTGGGAGGGATGTGATGTGGTTTGTGGCCCAGGTGCTTGCAGGCGAGATGTGATGTGATTTTTGGACCAGGTGTCTTTGGGTGTGATGTGGTGTGGTTTGTAAGGTCCAGGTGTGTGCAGGAAAGTTGTGACATGGTAATTCAGAAGAGGTGAAATACTAATGAAATTTTCCATTAGGGAAGAGAAGATAATCAGTGGGAAGTGGTACAAGGTACCCTATCATATATGTGCAATATATTACATTACATGAATTGAGTTATCTGGTGAGTGTGACTTGGTGAGGTGGTGATGGTTAGTATACCTATTAGGTGTTGTTTGAACCTGTTGTTTTCTCATAGGGGCGTCAGTATTCTTCTCCCACTTGTGCAAGAGAGATTTTGTTTTTCCTACTAAGTATACCTGTATGCTCACCATAAGTATATAGAAATATTTTTAGGTTTCTAGGAGCATTATGTGGACCGTTCTGGCCATTACTAGCTCAGTGATGGGACAATTGATGAGTCGCTGCTTTAACTAGCTTTTGGGTACTTTACTCTGGAGGCTTTATTGTATTTGCATCAGTTCTATTTTAAAAAATTCACATGTGATGGTTTTTGGCCTTATATATATATATATATGTCTTGGAGTTGTTTTTTGGATGATAGAACATATATCTAGATCTTATTTTAAAAAAACTATAAAGCCTCCCATATTGTGAGATATATATACCCTTGGTGCTAGTCGCCAACCTGAGGCCTATTGGAGGTGGGACTCAGGGGTCATTATCCCCCTTTCTACATTACCAACCGAGGAGGGGTATCTTTGGAGTGAGGGGGTCATGAAAGGCACTACCATTAATAAGTTGTGTCAACTGAATTAACATATTTACAATATATTTTTTTTCCAATTTCAACCATTTTGGGCTACTGATTTGGAAGGTTATTATCTATTTGGTCCCTTTTCACTTTATTTACCTTGTTTCCATTATATAAAACCACTATGAAAAAGACATATCTTAGATGAAGAAACATGGTAAACCTACAATTTTTCTCATGATAATATAATCCATATATTAATATCTATTAACTATTTTTTATTAATACCATACTAACCTCTAAATTTATCCAAAGAATAATCTGATACCAACTATAATTAATCATGACTTAACCAACCCATACTTATGATTTTAATATTAAGGATTGAATTTTCTTAAAATCCCTTGATATTTTTGGCTTAGAGTTTTATATAATTAGAAAAAACTCTTAAAAATCAAACCCTTACATAATAAAGTGGAAACTTCCACTCAATATCTATTTTTTTTCACAAAAACAAGGTTCTTAAAACAAAACACCCATTCAATTAAAAATTAATCTTCTTCTTTAAAGTTGATTCACCATAGTGGAAATATAGACCTCTATATAGTTTTTTTATCATCCTTCGACACCGTGAAAACATTTGAAAACTTGGGATTAGAAAAAATGATCATAAGGGATAAAAAATAAATAAATTTGTTCATCTATTTTGGAAATATTGAAATCCCATAATAATTATTTCCCATTTCACATATTAAACTTTAATATCAAATATTTGTTTTCTTACTTAAGAAATAATATTTATTATTAAAAGATTTTCATAACACATCTCATAATAAATTTTAAAGGAAAAATAAAAATCATGACGGTTTCTTGTAATACATGGGTACTCATGAAAATATTTTCTTTTAAAACACAATTTCACCCTTAAAATGGGAATAAATATTACTTTAAACATAATATCATTATCTTACCTTATATAATTAAAAGGATTCCTTGAAAAATAATTTAAAATTATAGAATATTCATGTAGATACCTTGAGACATCATCTACATATCACTCTTATAATCAATATTATAAGCACTCTTACAAATGGAATAACCCACTTGGTTAATTGCAACATATATTCCCTGAAGAACAAAATAATTACTTAATGAATTGGAGAAATATATTGGGATCACATATAATAACTAATAATTTCAATGGAATATAAAATAAAAAAGATACATAAAATTCTACATTTCCATTATAAAATATCCTAACATATTCAATTTAATAAATATATATAAACACATTTAGGTTTCATTTAAAAATAACTATAAAAAAACTCTTTCTTTTTGAATAATCTTTAAATGAAAAATTCCTAGAATAATAAGAAATATGATTGTATTTGGAAAACCATGATAACTTATAGAGGAATGCTATTAAATATTAAATTTCAAGATGTTTTAAAATAATGTGCATTTCATATATGTTAAATAAATATATTTATTTTACACTTTTTTTAAATGTTTATGATAACCAATATAGAAAAAAATTAAAATTATTTTTTCAAAACCTTCAAAAATAAAGGAAAAAATGGTTTAAAATTAGTTTGAACATAAATTTAAGAATATTAATAACATATTTTTTTAATATCTTGGATATGAAGAAAAAAGAGAAGAAAAAAGTTCAAAACTTTTACAATAAGGTTTTAAAGAAACAAAATGCAAGTTTTACTTTCCATGAACATACTTTAACTCATGTATAATATACTTATATTAGTTTTAAACTTGACTAAGAAATATTTTATATGAATTAAATTATTATTATATCCTTTATTTCATTTTTACCTTGTTTTATATAGTTTCTAAATCAGTTAAGTTCCTGTCGGGTGTTTTGTGGATGCACGCTTCATAATCCCAAATTAACTTTGATAGGTTGACCCTCATCCAAGGTTAATTTTTTTCAAAAATAAATGAAATATTAATAATTAAATAATTATCATTTTTATTCATTAAATATAATTTTATAACTAATCATAAACTTAATACATGAAAAATAAATCTTATCACTTTATAGAGGTGGTAGTCTAGACGTACATACGAGCAATGTTTTCATTTCTCCATGGATGAAAGGGTAAGAAGGTAAGAAATATATTAAATTTACATAATCATAATTATTTCATGAATATAATATTTATATATCCATCAAATCCATCATAATAACTAGCCTTGTGATGTGAGGAAGAAATGTGAAACACATCTCTTTATGGAGGTGGTGGTCCACACGTACGTAAGAGAGATGTTTTCATTTTCCATAGGATGGATAAGGAGATGAAAAATGGTTTCAAAATAAATATAATAAAATTTAATTATATTTAATATATTTATGTTATCATATTATCATGGTTATATAATTTTTTAATGAAGTGGAAGAAGAAATAAACTTAAAAACACTCATTTAGGAACCATACCTCTTCCCTAGAAAAACTCATTTGGCTTACACCTTAAGAATTATAGGTTGTTATTTTGGTAAAAATAGGAACTATAGGACATGGGGATGGATATTGTAAAGGAATTTTGGTAGGTATTGTTCAATATAAATTCCTTAAAGAATGAGAATAAGAGAAGAGAGGTGATGCTCCTTTAAAAGTGAGGGGATGACACCCCTATAATTTTTAAAAGTTTTAAAATAATATAAAGTATTATTCAAGGAAAGGTGGTCCAAAATCTATCCTATTTTGAAGATAAGAGGTTAATGGTAAGAATAATCTCATTCAATAATTTTTAATATGAGATGTTTCAGGTCCCAAAGATGATATAAGATGGTCTAGAGGAGGGCGAATATATGAACTTAAAAAATTTCGACAAATAAAATAATTATCCAAGTTAAAGTAACTAATCGGAGTTGGTTAATTATCAAAGTTATAGAAATAAAAAGGTACATAAGTAAAATTTTATATTAGTTTGGTCCAAAGTGGTCCTCTGATACTCTTATATCTCTCTACTTTTTGAGGGATACATTGTGCACTATACTGATTTTTGGAAGGGAATAATAAACCTATTACAAAATAATTTTATATAAAGTATAGGATAAACACAATAACACAATGTATTTTGCGTTGGAATTCACAACCCAATTATAAAAATAAATTTACGATGTGGTAGTCACAACTTTAATGGTCTTGACTTGAGAATCTAGGAGTTAAAAACTGAAGAAAGAAATATTTCTTTCAAATGTAAAAGCATAAACAGAAAGTGTGTGCACAAGTGTGAGAGATAAAAAGGTGTGTTATAGACATTAAAAACCATGATGAAATAGATAGAATATGAACAATAGAATAAAATGTATTGTTTCTTGAGTAATATATAAATTCATCTCATCAGGGAAATAGTATTCGAAGAAGATGTGGTTTAAGACTTGAGAGATCATCCAATTGATAAAAATAATGTTCACACATGATTTTAAAAATTTCTATAACAATTTGAAATATCATATATTTTTCCATGAGGTAATGATAATGTGTCAATGTTTTTAGTGATGATGTTTAATCTATGATATGTCTACTTTGAATCCCTTTAAATAAAGAACTTCAATGACTAACAAACACCTTCCACACGTAAAAACATTAAAAAAATTGTTCCAAAATTTTCATAACAATTAACAAAGAGAGATAAAATTGTTTCCATTAATATCATAGAGATATATAATCAAAAATATTTGAATAAATTCAATAAATATTTTGAAAAATTAAAAAAATATTTGAATACATTAAAAAAAATCCTTAATAATTGGTTAAACAACATTGAAATAACCATTCAAAATATTTCAAAACTAAATAGTCAAGAAATATATTTCATAGGATCATAAGATTTGAAAATTTATTTCAAGTTCAGACAACTACATTAAATATATTAAAATATATATTTAAAAATCTATAAAATAGCATTGTTAAAAGTAAAAAATAATTTATAAATTACAGAGAATATAAAATATTGAAGATAAATAAATTTGAAATAATTATCTAGTACTCTCATCAAAATAAAAAACTATTTTAATTTAAAATGTACACATTTTCAAATACATAAATATTAAATTTAATGGTATCAAAATAATTAGTATTTAATTTTTAAAGAAATAAATTCTTAAAACAACTTAATAAAAACATGTAGTAAATCAAATTACCAAAAAAGTCTAAAAAAATATCATAAATAAATTTTTAATTCAAAAAAGTAATTTATTTTTAAAAAAAGAAGTAGAATAAAACAACATGGATATTATGGTACTGTGAAAAATAATAATTCATGGTCGAAACTCATGGTCACAGTCCATGGACACATAATAAATCATGTGATCAAACACTTTATTCAAGGTAACATCTCATAAAAGTAAAAATATTAAAATCATGAGCATTCCCTTAATATGGATACAGAAGAAGTATCATAGCCGAACACAAATTGTTTGGTTGGAGTGCTGAAAAATTTATGTGCCTAACTCCACCTGTAAAATACAACATCAAAAGTAGTAAATAATAAGAAATTAAATTCAATAACACATACCAGAATAAAAAACTAATAGAGATGAGTGATCATACCAACATCCATGCATTGCTTTATACAAAACCTATATAGGGAGAGACTGACCAGAAAGATTAGGGCAGAGTGAGGGGATGTGCTCTCATTCCCACATCTTAAGATGGATAAAACATCCCCTAAGATCTATGTGGTCTATGGAACATGTCATGTGTAATGCTCTCTAAGTGTAATTCAAGCATGAAGATCCGTAGTTGTACATCCCGACTTGATAAAAGTACTCCAGTAGCCTCGAATACATCATCCGCACATGCTTACCTGAGTTATTAGCATGAAATGTCCCTCTAATGATCTCTAATATATACGCACGTTCACAATGCATGATAGTCTAATCATTAGTGTCATCAGGTAAATGTGAAAAGTGAATCTCAATCCATCCCATAGATGTCGACCTGCAATATGTAGTAGCATCATCGACTAAAATGTTGACTCCTAGAAATCTATGAAAAAGATCATTCCAGTATCCAAATGTGGGTCCAATAACTACTCCCCCTAGGTAGGAAGACCAAAGAGTACTTCCACATCCTCAAGGATGATGGTAATCTCTCCATCAGGTAAGTGAAATGTGTGTGTCTCTAGTATCCACCTCTCTAAGTGGCTATTAATAAGGTTATGATAAAAAATGTGAAATCACATCTCACAATGTCGTAAAATCCGACATGACACATTTATGGTATAATGGAGGCTAAAGGTGGCATGTGATGATGATGGTGTGCTCAACACACCCTAATCCATCAAACCAAATGACCCTTTATCATGATGTAAGAGACCTGGCTAGACTACATAGTGAGTAGTAAAATATCCTCCATCTGTATGTAATAAAACGAAATAAGTCTTAAGTGTAAAATTTAAATATAATGTTATGGTCAGCATAATGTTTTGTATGGTATAATTTAAGACATGAAATGTATATTCCCATCATTTTATGATGTTTTTTTACAAAAAGAAAAATTCACGTCTTCATGTTTCTCAAAGAATGATTCTAAATTGATTTTGAGATATGTTTTTACCTATGAAAGGGTGTTTTGTAATTTATGGTTCCATATATTTATAAATATAAACATTTATTATTTGTTATCTAATAGTTTATTAAAAAATGGTTTGTTTTTTTAATTTCTGTATGATTTCTCACATGATGATATGTTTCATAATTATTTTCTCACATTCTTTTTTTATGGATTAGAAATGGAATGATTGATTATTCTTTCATATCACCTCACATTCATATTCATTTTAATGTGAATATGAAAGGATTATTGTTATTTGATATAAAAAGTATTTATAAATGTCAAAAAATTCTATAAAATGAAGGATCTTATATTAACACCATATAATCAACAATATGAGAAGATCAAATTGGATACAATGCATCATTGTGGTTGAGAGTGTGAAATCGATCCAGAAATATTAGAGAATCATTTTTGGTTATGAACATCTTGATGAAATATGGTATATATCAATCTTTTCCCTTCTTCCTGAGGCTATTCCATCTCATTACACATCCCACTGGACTTTAGTATCCCTCATTGACAGAACCTATTGGTTTCAAGTATCAATATCGATTGGTCTTTGGGCATTGAGAAATATTGAAAGTCCATAATTGGAATTTAGGGTGATGCATAATAGTTATCAATGGTTTTTGGCTGTTATAATGGATCAACATATGATTTTCATGATATGTTCATAGACGCACATGCTACGATATCAAGTTCACCTGGAAACCGTAATGCCTAGAAGTATCCACATTGACATTTCCTTGATTCCAGTTGTACCACAATTTTTTCACTGACTTTATTTATGATGGGGTCTAAACACTCTTGAACTTAAAATCAAGAGTCTTTTCAGTATAAAAGGTGGATATGATAACCAAAAGCTTCTTCAATGTTCTTTTAAATCTATTTTTGAAAGTTCTTTCCATACCTTAGCCTCTCTTAAATCCCATTCAAGGATATTTTTTGTCTATCAATAAAGTAATTTACACAATGATAAAATATATCCTGAACTAGGGAAGTTATAGGTAACTTGTGAAGCCCCTTGAAGGCACCATTGATACAATCCACAATGTTTGTGGTTATGTTTATATACCTCTTCCCCACATCATATTCCAATGACCTTTTTTCTTTTTGAATATGCATCATCTAATCATACACTTCTTGATTAGCATTGTGAATTTTTTTGAAATGATCTTCAAACCTCCACTGATCTAGCTCATATGCTACACAGAAGTGACCATATTTCACATAAATTGATTTTATATTTAAATTTAAATAATAAAAAACAACAAATACATTGCATACCAAGCCTCGTGATTTCTTTATTCATGGGTTCGTTATGGAATGTTTTTCACATGTTGCTAGCAATGTGTCTGATACAACACCGATGATGTGCATCAGAGGTCTCCATGTAGAATGTCATGACCTATCCCCTAGGGCCCATGCTATGACTACCCCAGGCTAGCCTTCCATAGGCCAGGGGCTGGCGACTAGCACCAAAAAGCGTTTTCCCTAAAACCGGGATGGTATTGCCACTATATCCTGTAACACATGAACCAAGCAGACAAAAAGATACAAACACAAGTAAAATGTATAGGAAAAAGAGTGATGAAAGTAAGAGGGGCCGGAATACAAGCCCAATAGTAAAGGCACAAGTACAACTAAAATACAATAAAACTGAAGAAAGAGAAAGAGAGCTACTGGGTCGTCCTCCGAGGTTCCTACTTGAAGGGTAGGTACAGATCGCCTTCTTAGCACTCCACGTACTCCCGTCTCCTCTGCGTACCGAAACACCATATAGTCTACCTCCGGACACCGCCTTGTCCTAGTACCCTCAGCCTAGATCAGTGATGTCCGTCGTCTACACCAAACACAAAAAGTTGTGGGCATAACCCATGCAGAGGTGAGTATAACGATATCCAGTAGGGACCCCGAGACCCTTAGGTTTTCACAAAATCCAAAAAGGATAAACCACAAATCATGAAATCAACTGACAACCCTACTTAGGTATATGCCTATACATATACCTAAGTTATCAAGTATGCCTATCTCAATCATGAGGAAACACAGAGTCCAACTCAAAATCCCATGATCAACTGTTCCACAAAGGAAGAAGTACCATGAAGGTCAGTACCACATAGGTACGCCACATAGAAGAATACCACCAAGGTATTACCAAAAAGGAAAGTACCACATAGGTACGAACTTAGCTCACACCAGGTATAACATAGGTATAGTAGTAGAGATGATTAGATGTAGCTACTAATTCATCTTACTCTATTAAGAGGCAGACTCAAGAAGGATCCTAAATCATCATCAAACCCACAAAGGATCATAGTATATCCTCATACCCACACAAGATCTTAGTACATCGTCAGTACGTCATCAGAACCACACAGGATCCTAGTACATCGTCAGTACGTCATCAGACCCACACATGATCCTAGTACATCATCAGTACGTCATCAGACCCACATAGGATCCTAGTACATTATCAGTACGTCGTCAGACCCACACAAGATCCTAGTACATCTTCAGTACAACATCAGACCCACACCGGATCCTAGTACATTGTTAGTACGTCGTCAGACCCACACATGATCCTAGTTATCATTAGTATGTCGTCAGACCCACAAAGAATCCTAGTACATCGTCAGTACATCGTCAGACCCACACAGGGCCCTAGTACATCATCATTACATCATCAGACCCACACAGGTGCCTAGTACATCACCACAGTACATTGTTAGACCCACACAGGATTCTAGTACATCGCCACAACCAGCTACCGGGTTCCCGCACTAAGATTTCTGGTCTCTAGGAGGGTATACTCCTCAAGACACTGGTTGATACTACAACTAGCATGAAGTCCCATGAATAAGTATCCCAAAGGACCTCCACGTCAAAGGGGTCTCAGCACAATAGATGGTTCATCAAACAGACACCCGGTCTGTAAGTTATTAGCCATTTAGTCCGGAGGGCCCCGTTGGATTCATGCTCGATCCAACCCAACCATCCCCCAACTTTATCCAAAACTCTAGTGGGGTATACCAAAGGGACCTTCTCCCTCTAAGGTTTCCAGCACTATAGATGGTTCGTCAAACGGACACTCGGTTCCAAAGATATGGCCAAAATAGTGGAAATGGGTCAAAGCTGGTTCGGGTCTAGTCCGAACCAGTTTGGGCCGACCCAACCCAGTTCGGGTCGACCCGACTGCTGAACAACCTTGCCTAGTGGCAGGGCAGCCACAATGCAGCGTGGGGGCGAAGGGGTGGCGCGAGGGTCATGGGGCTGCGTGTGGGCCGTGGGGCGGCGTGGGGGACACAGGGCAGCACGAGGGCCTCGGTGCAGCAATGGTGGCACGGGGGCCACGGGGTGGCACATAGGTCGCGATATGGCACGGGGGCCGTGGGGCGGCACAGTGGCCGCTGGGTGGAACGGGGGCCGCGGTGCGACGTGGGGGCTGCGGGGCGGCGCGGGCGCCACGGTTGCGCCGTCGTCTTTGTTGTGGCCGGTGGTGTGCCAATCACCGTATACGAGTACCACCAGTGCCATTCACCGGCACTGGTCGCCGCCTTCTTCTATTACGAGGAACACAACAAAAACTAAAGAAAAAATGCGGAGAGGTTGGGTCATGTTCATTTGGCCTGCACCCTCCGTATTAGGGCGGTAACGAGTGACTTAATAAATCTTACATGAAGAACGTCAAACCCTACAACCTCCAGCCATGATTATTCCCAAACCCGTAAAAAGAAATCATTCACGGATCAATTAGTTAGAAAGTTGATCCGCATTCTTTGTTTAGAAGGGAAGAACATGAGAATCAATAATCACACATAATTAAACCCCTTCCTCGGGGGTTTGTTGATGGAGGTCGTAAGGAAGGAGACGAAGTCATTGGGAATAGTGGCGTTGGCCTTTGTCGCTTCCGCAAGACTCTTCCAAAGTCAGCTCGAACATCATCCTCATTCTTCAATTCTGGAGTGCATTCTTCATTGTAGGATGTGTTTCTCCAAAATTCTCCAAAGCTCTTCCCTTTTTCCAATACTCTCTAAAAAATCCCAGGATATGAAATGCCAACTTAAATTAAAATAGGTTTAATTTTAGTTGACACCATAAATAAATGACACTTTTGATTAAATGGAGAGTTGACATAATTAACTTACTCAATTAAATTGGAGGAGTAATTAATGGAGAGTTGAGAGGTTTTCTCCCTTAATGTGGGGTTAAAGTGGTCCCCACCACCATGGATTTGAATTGGGGGTTTTAGTTTGGATGGTCCCCACCTCTTAATATTCATATGGGAGTTTCAAATAAAAATAAAAATGTTAAACAATTTTTATTTTTATTTTTTCATGAAAAAGTGAAAAACTATCTTTCACCCTCGACCTACTGCGGTTGAGGTAAAGGTAAAAAAATACCGGCACTATGAGTTCATCGGTGTCCTCAGATATCAATTCCGTGAACTGGTTGAAAAGTTACAAAAACCTGATCGCACGTTTACTGTACGTACCCAGAAAAAAGTTCAAAAATTCATTCCAGGCCCACCGAGCCTCGAAATCACACGCTGCCAATTTTCACAGACTTTTAAAATTCCCATATAATTAAAAAAGTATTTATAGGGAAATTTTGGGTCTTTACATATAAGGATACACATTGATTTCATCATTGATTTTCTGATGCCGATCATATATAAAGAAACACCCCAAATGTGGGTGAAATGTTTGATGATACATGCCACAAACCAACTCCATGATTCATAGTTTTCCTTCCCCACAATGGTAAAGGCAAGTAGAAGAGGTGAATGACTTCCATCATGGGATTCCACAATCAATAATACAACCTTGTATTTTCCATATAGAAATGTTCCATCAATCTATATGAACAATTGGTTTAAATTAAATGTGGAAATACAAGGGAGGAATGCCCAAAAAAACTGATAAATTGAACACGAGATGGATCGAGTCCGTTATCTTGAGACACTTGTTTGTTCATATGAAGATGGAAGACAAATTGGCCATTATTTCTTAGTATGTATAGAAATTATGGAAATACTCGATGCGAGTCATCCCAATCACCGTAGACCTTCACAATTGAATTCTATTTCTCTATCCATGCCTTATTATAGGAAATATTATAACCAAAAGTTTATTGTATCCTCTATTGTAAAAGGGATAGAGGAACATCATGGAAGAACCTAATCATCTTGATGAAAATGAATGACAAAAATTCAGCATCCGATAAAGTATGATCATGTGCCATTTTTGGCTAAACAAAAGTACAAGATGCCACAATTATCAATATTCTCCAACCTCCAAATGGAATTTCTAGAATTTCCCCCAAGAAGAATCTATAATCATCCCCATAATTTTCACATTGTATGATGTAGTTTTATGGACTGATTCTTGAAATAAATATTTATAGTGCCTCTCAATGTGAAATCTTGTTAGTATGTTTTTCAATGAATCTTTTCTTGGAAAGTACCTTCCAATATATAATGTTTTTCCCATCACACTAAACCTATCCACTATAACTATAGGAAACTTATTTCAATGTGTGAGAACATTATAGTCAAATTCAGGCACATGGTCTATTGATTCTGACCAAGGTGTTAAGAGTGGTGGATGATTTATTGTCAGTCTAGGTTTATGTACAAATAATTAATTTCTAGAAAATTTCTCTACAACTTATACTACTCCTTCTTCATCAACACTATTGTCTCCATCTGTTCCATTATTACAAAATCCCTCATTGGAAGTAAGATTTACATGTATATTCAAGAGATAATATTGTTTTTCCTCATCCACATCATATTGAATAACCTCAATTTCTTAGTGTGGACCTTTTTCAACCACTCTTTTAAGTATATATATTCATATAATTGGATGTTGTTGTTTTATAGTAGAAACATCAACATATAACCCCATTATAGTACTATATTACCACTAGGAAAATAAATTTATCACTTGGACCCACTGTTCATCAACAACCAATAGACAATTTAGATTCCATAGTGTAGTCGAGAATTGAAAATGTCTATAGCTCATAAAATTGATCTCTTGATCATATAACAGATTTAAGGAACCATGAATTATATCTTGAAGTTCACTTAGGGTTACACAATTTTATTTAATAACCACTGTTGTTGGATGTGTTCTATTAGAAGCTCCTTGCTCAGTTTGAATAACCTCGTCATATCTGTAGACGTAGGAAAACATGACACCCTAGATCAAAAAACAATTTTGATCAAGATTTTGATAGTGTAACTAATATTGAAAATTATGGTTGACTATATAATCTTTATTATACTAAAATTTTAGAACATTTTTTTATACACTAAAATATGATAATAATGTTTCGTTATATAAAAGTTTATTAGAAAATAAGTCACATAATGTATTGGAAATCGGGGTAAAAAGAAGAGAAAACACCAAATCAGTTTATTTATCATTGATAAAATGACAATTATGATCATATAAATTGAAATGGATAAGTCCAAAATCATTAAATAACACATTAATTATTTACAATAAATAAGAAAAAATTGTAATTTTTCAACAAGACAGAGTGTGGATGAGATGAGTCTAACTTCATAAGTGAGGTAAAATCTTTCTTATTTTCAAGTGGTAGCTTAATAACATCTTCCAAGAGATATACTTTACTTTTTTAATTTTAAAAATCTTTCTACCATAAAATAATATATCTTAGAAGATATCTTATATTTCATGTGAAGGTTGAAAGCTTTTTAAATTTCAAAAGTTAACTATGTCCCTTTGGAAGATGTCATTAAACTACCACTTGAAAATAAGATGGATTTTACCTCACATTCAAAGTTAGGATCATCTCATCCAAAATATGTCATTCTAAAAAATTGAAAGGATTTATTTAATTTTTTAAAGAATTGATTTGTTGTTTAATGTGTTTATTCTTCTCCATTTAACTTTATACGATCATAAGTGTGATTTTATCAATGATAAATAATCTGATTTGGTGTTTTTATTATTTTTATCTTGGTTTTAAAAATATTCTATGGATACTATTAATAATGAGAGTTGAACATAGAATCTTTATGATACTAAAATTTTAGAACATCTTCTTATATCGTAAAATATGATATTAATGTTTCTTTAGTACACTTTTTAATAATTCTAAAGGTTTTTCTGCTATTTATAAAGAAAACATGAATCATTTAAAGCATACCCCCCATGAGTCTCAAACCAGGTGTGCAGCAAGAACTATTGTTGTGTAATTGGTTAACTCAAGCCAAGCTTGAATATCCTTATTGGAGTTGTTACTCCTAGGTACATCTTTTCCAGATCCACATCCATCGATAGTATCCAAACAATGATTGGATTACTTAAATAACCACTTAATCATTACACTACCAAAAATTTAGAACATTTTCTTATATCATAAAAGATGACACCAATCATTACTAAAACATTAGTTAATCATTATTTAATCATTATTAAATCATTACTTAACCACTAGTTAAACATTAGTTAAGCATCGGTTAAGTATTAGTAATTCATTATTTATTCATTCATTAATCATTATTTAATCGTCACTTAATCATTATTTAATCATCCATGAATCATTCTTTGATCATTACTTAATTATTATTCAATCATTACTTAGTTATTCATTAATTATTGCTTAATAAATAGTTAATCATTATTTATTCATTAATTAATCATTACTTCTTTATTCATTTCTTAATCAATCTATAATCATTACATAATCATAATTTGATCACAATTTAATCAATACTTAATCATTATTTAATCATTACTAAATCATTATTTAAAAATTAGATAGTCATTAGTCAAACATTACCTAATCCTTAAATAATTATTCCTTAATAATAATTTAATCATATGATATTCATTAGTTAATTAATATTAAATAACCATTATATGTAATTGTTTTTTAATCCTAAGTTATTCATTTGTTAATCTATAATTAATCATCACTAATAATAACTATTATTTATAAACTATATATAACTAATTAAACTACATAATAAATAACATATTTAGAACTAACTAAAAATAATTCAAATAAATAAATAAATAACTTTAAATAAAATTAGAAAAAATTCCACTAAATGATGCTTCACAAAAAACTTTAACTTATTTTAGGCCATCAGATCCACCGCACATGATGAAGACTTCCTTTAGAGAGAGTGATGGTGGAATTTAGAGGGAAGAGCGAATTTTGAAGTGAGGATGTGGGTGGGGGTGATCTTTTATAGGGTGTTAAAGGAAGGGTAGGGGGACTTTCACCTAACATAAAGGTGAAAGAAGACCCATGAATCGCCTTTCTCTTTCTATTTAGGTGAAAGGCGGCCACCCCCAGCTGCCTTTTCCATGTCACCGATTTAGGGAAAAGACAGTGGGGATTTTCCACCTTTCAATAAATTGTAAAGGTGGCCAAACCCTTACTGCCTTTATGACATAACAAAAAATATTTTTTAACCTAGACATTTACAAATACCAAGAAAACACATAAAAAATCTCATAGTAGGAAGCATGAAACAAATTCATAATACATCATGGAAGTTTCATATAGTAGATGCAATGAATTCATAGAAAGAAGAAAAATATAGGGCATAATAATAGGTATCGAGCATGATATATCATCCACAAGAACTCACAATTTCATGAATAATGGTCTCCTGATTGAACAAAATTCACTGTAATAAGAGATGTGTGGGTTCATAGTAGCATTAAATTTAAAAGTATGATAGTATAAATTTTTAGGTAGCACAAATAAATAAACCACTATTTCCAATAAATTTAAAAATAAATAACTCATGGAAGCATTCCGTTGTAGAAGAAAATATAACTTATAAAAAAACTATAAATAGTATAAATAATAATAAAATAAAAACAGTGCTTTTTTAATAAATAATCATAAACTATTAATTATAAAAACGAATAATTGACAAAAAATAAACAATAAATGTTGTATTAAAATTTAGGGAATTTGAGACAATAAATAATACAAGAAATTATAATTACCCATTTCATAAACACTAACAAATTTATTAAAAACAATAATAAAATAATGACAAACCTGATGAGTTTTTTTTAATTTTTAAAACACACTCAAAAATCATATTAACAGACACATAATATCAAAAGCCTCCCTAAAAATTTCATTAATATCCCCCATTTTTAAATTACAAAAAAAATATTTCAAATATTATCTCTTCTTTTGAAATATATCAAAAAAAGAAAATTTCAATCAAGGGTAATAAATCTCCCATAAAACACATAGTATTAAAACCTACTTTATGAAAATGTATTATATATTAAAAGACTCAATCTACCATGCATAAATTTATTTTTAAAAAATTTACAAAGATAAATAGTTAAGAAATTATTTATTTATAAAAGTGTGCCCAGATAGTAGAAAAATGTATAAAGTATCTAATATACCAAATTCAAATTTAATTTTCTCAAATCTTGCAGAATCTAATGGTTTAGTAAATATACCAATGAGGAGATTTTATTAAGTCACATATTCTAAAATAATATCACATTTATTGAAATAATATCAAATAAAATGAAAATAAATTTCAATATATTTAGTTTTAAAATTTATTAAAGGGTTCTTTGAAATAGAAATAATAGATGAATAATTAAAATTAATATGTATATTTTCAAAATTAAAATCAAAATCAGAAAATTTTTATTTAATCCATAATTATTGAGAGAAATATGATTTAGTAGAGATATAATCAATTTCAATAGTTGAAAAAGTTATAGAATTTTATTTCTTTAAATGCCAAGAAATTAAAATCTAACAAAAAAGTGACACATAACTAAGGTACTTTTTCTATAAAGTCTACATCCTCTAAAATTAAAATCATTGTAACTAATTAAATAAAAAATATTTTATTTTGAATAAAACTAGAAAATATTGATAGTTTTTCTAACATATCTAATAATATGTGTTACACCTTTCATGTGAGATTTCTTAGTATTTGATTAGAAGCTACCACATAACCAAACATTAATCATTATATCAGGTCTAGAAGTAGTTAAATACCACTGAAGTTAAATCAAACCCCTAAAAAATATAGAATAGAGATATTTTATAGAAGTATCAGAATCTTACTTACAACTAATACTCATTGGGGATTTAAAATATCCACAAAAATTAAGAACAAAACAATTAACCAAATAATTTTCATATTTGAATTGATTAAATAAAAACTCCATTAATTATTTAATAAAATTGAAGTACCAAAATAATTTTAATTCCACTATAATACTTATATCAAACTCATTAGCTATAAAATTTAAAAATTCTTTGTAAATAAAATCATTTCAATATCCCAAAATAGTATCATCAATATAAATTTTAATAATTAAAATATCATTTGAAATCATTTTAATTAAAAAGTAGGATATAATTTTCCTTTAGAAAAATAATTTTTCAATAAATGAAGTAATTCTATCAATCTAATAATAAGGTGATTGATTAAAATAATATAAATATTTTCATAAATTTAAAACATGTTTAGGAAATTTATCATTTTTGAAACTGAGGTATTGAGAAATATAATTTTTTTTAAAAATAATACAATTTATAAATTAAATGTTTACGTTCTTATAAAATAAATTAAAACCCTCGAAAGTAAAAAAAGATAAAAAAATATTAATAGATTTAGTTCTAGTAATAGGTATAAAATAATAATAAAAATTGATATCTTCTTCTTGATAATAACCTTGAGAAAAAAATATAGCATTTTTCTTAACAACCCATTCTGATTTATACATCTAATTTTTAAATATCCATTTAGTTACAATAACAAGCTTTTCTATAGAGGTTAAACTAAAGGATACAAATATTATGAGAGATGTTATTAAGATTATAATCCATAGAAATAATAAAAATAGAATCATTCAAAGCATAGTCAACATTATTTGGAACAAATTTATAAATAATAGAAAAATTATAAAAAAATTCAAAATTGAATTTATAGTTTTAACACTAGAATCAATATCACCAAGAAAATTATTAGCATGATGATATATATAAATATTCTAAGGTCTAATATCATGTCAAGGAGAATAATTCACCACCTTAATTGATTCATTTTTATCTCTAAGTTTTTTTTATAACAACATTAAAATATCTAAACTCATCATAAAAAAAATCATAATTCACTACAAAAAAAACCTCATTTAGCGATGTTTTTTCATTGGTGACATTTTAAAACATTGATAATTCATTTACCAAAATTTCCTAAAAACATCGCTAAATGAGGTATTGCTAATTTAGTGATGCTTATAAGTATTTCAAAATTAGAGACATTTATAAGTGTCTCTAAATTACTGATGTTTATATGTGTCACTAAATTAGTGACATTTAAAAGTGTCACTATTTAGTGACATCTCATTTAACGATGATTTTATAGAACGTCAGTAAATTAACATTTCTAAATTTTTGACCTTTTTTGATTTTTATAAATGTTTTTAATTTAAGGACACCTCATTTACTGATGTTTTTTAGAAACATTAGTAAATGACATCTCATTTAATGACGTTTTAAAAAAGTGTCGATAAATTTTAATTGAATTTTTTAGTTTTTTAGGAATCGTTTTTTTCCAATTTAAAAAAATTTCAGGCCCCATCCTGTTCACCTCGCCCCTCCCCTTCCTAGTCCATTTTCCCTGCACCCTCCCCCGGTACAATACCCCCGCACCCCTCCCTTTCCTAGTTCAGTATCGTCACACCCCTCCATTTTCACTCCATTTCTCAATCCCATTTGTGCTCCCGCTTGATCCAGTACCCCCCAAACGCAGTCCAATACCCCACACCCCTCCCTTTCCTGCTCTATTTCCCAATCAACCCCGCACCCCTCCCTTTTCTTGCCCATGTCTGTATTACCCCAATCTTTCTCGAGCCTAGTATACCTGACTCTCCATTCTCTCCCAACCCAATCCCACCCTCCCCTCTACAACACTCAAATGGTTTAAAAATCAAGCTTCTAAGAGGAATCAAACATCTAACCCCTCATCTCCCCACAAGTATATCAAACCAACTAACCCAATACATTATTTTTGTGTTGTAATTGTATTATGGTATATACATATACATATACATATACATATCTGTTTTTAATAAATTAATAATATATATATATATTAGTATACATATATTAATATATTAATATATAAATATATATATACATGTTTATATTTTATATTTATATTTTATTTTTAAATACCTATATAAATGTTAATATTATATTCCATATGTTTATATTTTATTATATATATAGATATGTATATATGTTTATATCTTATGTTTATTTAAATGTTTATATTATATATATGTGTCCATATGTATTACTATAATTATAAATTTATTTGCGCACATATGCACAAATATATATATATAAATATATAAATATATAAATATGTATATGATTATATTTTATATTTATATTTTATATTAATACTTTATATTTATATTTATATGTATATATATATATGTTTACATTTAATATATATATATATATATTTCATATGCTTATATTTTATGTTTATATATGTGTGTGTGCGTTTATATTATATATGTATATATATGTTTATGTTTTATATAATATATATATATGTTATATTTTATTTTTATTTATATGTTTATATTATATTTGTGTGTGTGCGTAAATATATATGTGTGCATATATGTAATTATAATTATAAATTTACACACACACACACATATTATTAGCCACATTTTAAAACATTGATAAAAATGTCACTAAAATAGGAACGTTTTCTTAAAAACATAACTAAATTTTAAATACATGTGTGTTTTTATATATAAATATATGTGTATATATATATATATTAGTGCATGTGTTTATATATATATATATGTTTATATATATGTGTCTATGTTTATACATATATATATATATATATTTACATCGATGCGGGGAAATGAGTTATATATAAATATATATTTTTATATATATGTGTCTGTGTTTATACATATTAATATATATATATATATACATTGATGTGAGGGAATTAACTATATAAATATATATATTTTTAGTGATGTTTCCTAAAAACGTCGCTAATTTAGAGACGCTTCTGAGGAAAGGTCACTAATTTAGCGAGGATTCTAAGGAAATATCGCTAAATTAGTGACACTTTTGAGGGAACGTCACTAATTTAGCAATTATTTTAAGAAAATGTCTCTAAATTTGTGATTATTCTGAGCCAAATTCTCTAAATTAGCGATGCCTTTGAGAAAACGTCCCTAATCTAGCGATAATTTTGAGAAAATGTCTATAATTTAGTGACGTTTCCAAAAAATGTCGCTAAATTAGAAATAATTTTGTGGAAAGGTCACTAAATTAGTGACGATTATAAATAAAAATAATTAATTTAGAGATACTTCTGAGAAAACATTGCTAAAGTAGTGACACTTCTGAGAAAACTTTTCTAAATTAGTGACACTTCTAAGCAAACATCGCTAATTTAGCGACGCTTCAGATAAAACTTCACTAATTTAGTGATGCTTCTGACCAAACATCACTAATTTAACAATATTTCTAAGAAAAAATCGCTAATTTAGCGACACTTCTGAGGAAAGTTCACTAAATTAATGAAAATTCTAAGAAAACGTCTCTAAATTAGCGACACTTCTGAGAAAACGTTGCAAATTTAGCGGCGATTCTAAGAAAATGTCATTAAATTAGTAGCACTTCTAAGAAAACGTTGCTAAACTAAAGACACTTCTAAGAAAATGTCTCTAAATTAGAGATTCTTTTGAGAAAACATCGCCAAATTAGAATTTTTTTTAGGAAATATCAGTAAATTAGCAATGTTTCCTAAAAAACATTAATAAAATTTAAAATTATCAAAGTTTTTAAAAAATATATCTCAATAATGTTGCTAAATTACAGTTTTTTGTAGTGATTGAAATTAAATTTCACATTATTATCATAAAAAATAACATGAATAGATTCTTCAATAACCATAATTATTTTGTTATAAACTATATAAGTCTTACTATTGTTAGAATAACCAGGAAAAATACCTTTATCACTCTTAGAATCAAATTTATCAAAATTATCCTTCTATTTTAAAATAAAAACATTGCATTAAAAAAACTAAAATAACCAAATTTATCCTTTTTACCTCTAAACTAATCATAATTTTTTTACTAAAAAGAGCTAATAATAATTCTATGTGAAATATAACAAGCAGAAAAAATGATTTCAACACAAAAATATCTAGGAAAATTATATTCACTTAGCATTATTATGGCCATTTCAATAAGATTTATATTTTTCCATTTTAAAACACCATTTTTATATGGTGTTAAAGGATTAGAAAAATTATTAAAATAACCATTATTTTCATAAAAAGTTTCAAATATAAATAAAAAATTAAACTCGTTTATCACTATGAATTGAAAGAATCATATTTTTGTTATTTTTTACTAAATTATAAAAAATAAAAAATCTAGATAACATATCATTATTATATAAATGAAAATAAACTCAAATAAATCTACTATAATATTAAAAAATAACTAAAGTATATTTATTTCATACAAGGATAAAAATTTTAGCAGGACTAGGTAAATAACGATGTACTATTTATAATGATATATTAGTATATATGTCATTGATAGGTCCGAATGAAGATTTACATTGTTTCCCTTTATACAAGAATTACAGACATGATGCTATTATTTTTTCATGTTAATAATTATAATAATTTTTCATGTTTAAGGAGATCATATAAAATTTTGAAATTAACATGACATAATAATCAATTCAAAAGAATTATATCACTCTAGATAGTTCTCAAACACTTAACATGTTGAACTATAATGTCAAGAAAATCAGTTGTATGAATATTTTCCTTGTGGATGGTACAAAATAATATAAAATCATCCTAAAAACTGAGAAATTATCATTTAGAAATTTTAATTCCATTCCATCATCTCATAATTAAGATATTGTCATTAAATTTTGTTGTAAACCTTCAATATATAAAACTTTAGTAATAAAAGTATAATTAGAAATATCAAATTTACTAAAATATTTTACTTCTCCATTGGAATTATCTCCAATTGTAACATCACCTCTTTCATATCTATTATATTTGATACAATTTTATGGGTGATTAATCATCTTCCTATGTTATCTAATTTCCATGAACCATATTCCATTTTGAGACTCCCAAGGAATTTCTCCTATAAAAATTAATTACTTGATAATTTTGGTACCCAAGCTACTTTAGGCCCAATAAAATTTGTATGTTTTTCGGTGCTGATATAGAATTTAAACAAGAGTTGTAAGGTACTATTGTTAAAAAATATTTATAAATATAATTCATTATAAATCCAAAAGGCTATTTAAATCTAAGAGAATAATCGTTTGTTTAGTGTGCTTTCATACCACACTGAAAAAACATAGGAGTTGAAGTAGAACCATTTTCAATTTTCATAAAATGATTTAGATAAAAATGAAGTAATAAATTTTCATAGATAAAACCATATTTATTTTGATTTATTTTATTCAAATACACCTTTTTATGACACTTTTAATGACCCTAAATAAGAGAATTTTTTTTATTAATAATTTCTTTATCATTTTTAATTTTTTCCTTTCAAATCCTGAGAAAATTTCAAATCATCATATACTTTAGAATAAAAATTAGAAGAAATTTTTATTTGTTTTAAATTTTATTATAAAAGAACTTGATTTTTAGAAAAAAAACCTTATTATTTTCTTTAACTTTTTTATATAAATCAATAGATTTTAAAAAATATTTTCTCATTCTTTTAATTTCTTTATGAAACTCCAGAAACTTTAGATTCTCAGAATCAAAATCAGAATTATAATAAAGAAAATAGAATCTATAATAACAAACAACATTTATATAAGCCACAATTCATAAATTAAAATATTATTTCTCATTTCTAGATTCTTCAATATAACTCTAACTATTTTTCAATGATTTTTTCTCCTTATTTTTGTATTTTTATTTAATATTTATTTTCAAGAATCAGGATTTATATTACATTTATTTATTCACTTAAAATAGGTAACTTATGAAGTATTATATTTAATAATACCTTACTTATCTCCTTTGTATTTTTATTTTATAATATTTCCTTCAAAATTGATAATTGTGTCCTTTATTTTTCATTATTTTATAGAATCTAGTCAAAAGATAAGCCATATATCTGTTTTCACTATCATTCATTTCATAAATATAGGAGTCAGTGGGAATGATATTAATAGATTTAAAAGATACACATTTTCTCTTCATTTTCTCCTCTTCAATAATATTCTTCTTTTATAGTTTGTACCGAAGTAAATATTGAATTGATTCCTCAATATTATACACTTTGAAGTTCTTTATTTGATAAATGGAAACCTTCTTTGCATACCATTTCATTGGTAGTTCCCAAAGGATTCATTCAAAAGGTTTTGGGTTTTCTAATGTTTCCCTGAGGGAATTCATTTCATTCACAATGCTAGTGAATCAGTGGAATATTTGGTTGATTCTTTCATTTTCACACATCTTGAAATCTTATTAATCAACCCAAATAATTATGTGCTTAGTTATAAACATTTTGTCTTAGAAAAGGCGAGTAACTTATAGAATCTTCTAGATATCATGAGTTTTATTATAGAAAGTTGCATTAATAAACATACTTCTCTTAATAACACATTATAAAATATTTATTACTTTTAAAATTAAAATATATTCAGAAGCATCATTTAACTTAAGAGTATTAGGATCATCTTTCGATAGTTTTCATGGTTTTACCATGTTTGACCAATGTTCTATGATTATATTCTCAAGGTATGCCTCCATTTTTGATCTCTAGTAACCATAATCATTTCCATTGAAGTGAGGTGTCTTTCTAGGAATCCATCCATTGTTTAGATTCATTTCATCTATATTAAAGATCTTCCAGATAAACTATTCAGTCTAGGAAAGGGTTATCACAAAAAAATATATAATAATTTTTTTTACTAGAATCAATACTCTGAGTGTAATATAAAAAATATAAAGTATAAGAGAAAAAATACAAAACAGAGTATGCATTGATACCAATTGTTAGTTACCAAAGATGATGGTTGATGGATTAGAGGGGGTGTGAATAGACCAAATTTAAAAATGTAAATTGATAAAATAAGTATCTATGTTAAAGTAAATTATAAGAGTTATTTAATTACTAAAGAAGCATAAATAAAAAGGAACACAAGATTACTTTTATGGAATTTTGGTCCACGATGGACCTATTCTAATTATATACTTATATACTCTGTTAGAGATAATTTATGGACTATACTAGTTTTTGAAGGGGATTCATAACCTGACTATAAAAGACATTTCTATAATGTGGAGGGAAAGCCACAATGACGCATTAAATTTTATATGGGGAGTCACAAACCAATGAAAACACTAACTTTAGACTATAAAATTCACAACCTAAATAGTCCATACCTTATAATTTGTGAGTCAAAACTTGAGTAATGAAAGAATTATCTTAAATGTAAAATCATAAACAAAAAGTGTGAGAACAAGTGTGAGAGATGAGAAGTAGTGTTATAGAGACAAGAAATTAAGAAGAAATAGATAAAATATGAACAATATAATTGCATTCACTATTTCTTGAGCAACATACTAGTTCATCTCATCCAGCAAATAGTAACTAAAGATGATGTGGTTTGACACTTAAGTGATCATCCAGATGATGAAATAATGATCCCATAAGATTTTAAAAATTTGTACGATACATTGAAAAATCATTGTTTTATTCTTTATGGGATGGTAACATATCGATGTTGTTATGAGTAATGTTTAATCTATTCCAACCTTATTAAACCTCCCTTTAAATAGGGAACCGTAAAGACTAACAAACACTTTCCATGTATAAAACAATTCAAAAGAATAATAATAGTTCTCAAATTATTTTAACAATTATTGAGGAGAGATAAATTAGTTTATATCTTTATCATTGAGACAGATATTCAAAAAATATTTGGATAAATTCAAAAATAGTCTCCTTAATAATATTTCTATCAATATTTCAATTTAACCATTCAAAAACATTTTTCAATTAATTAGTAAAAACATATATTTTAAATGATCATACAATTTTAAAATTTATTTTAAATTAAGAAAGAAATATTATATATATTTTAAAAACTATTTGGAATGTTATAATATTGCTTTGTTAAAAAAATTTAATTTATAAATAAATCAACACATAAAATATTAAAGATAAATAAATTTGAAATATCTTGTGAGGAATCCCATTAAAATTAAGAATAATTCTAATTTTCAATATAAAAAATTTAAAATACCTAAAAATAAATTTTAATGGTTTCAAAATAATTAGCATACTGTATTGAAATAAATAAATTATTAATTACACTTAATAAAAACATAAAGTAAATTTAACTACCAAAAATAATAATATCAGACGTAAATAAATTTTAAAATTCTAAAAATTAAATTAGTTTTAGAAACATATGTAGAATAAGAGAACCTATCTATTGTGGTACCATCTAGAATAAAACTCTAAACATTCAACTAATAATCACAATCAATGGTCGTACAAGGCAACATGTAGTCAAAAACTTTATTCATGATTATTTCTCACAAAAGTACAGAGATTATGGTTTCATGAATTTCGTTCCCATGGTTGTATGATACATCTCACGATTGAACACAAATCATGTGGTCAGAATATAATGAAACTCATAGATGAAGCAATTATATCTATCCATCTTTACTATATTTCATAAACTGAGTTCATTGTATATCCAAGACCTTGACTTTATATATACGAGTCATATATAATAGAAAAACTACATGGTGTTGTGGCTTCACATTTGAAGCACACAACACACAAAAAAATGGATGAGCACATAGTATCATGAAACTCCTTCATGCATCAACAACATGTTGATATCCTACACAAGTGATCTATGAAATATCCTCAGGAAGAAATGAAACATAAAAATATTTATAGCGATCTTGGATTTAGAATTCATGCATAGTTTGATAATGAATTCAAATGATCACTATGTCAAGAGTAGGAAGATTTATGTGACTTCACTGTACATCATTGAAGTTTTATATCTCGAAAGATCTTACTTAACAAAAGGGAAAAAGTAGAATGAAGGATAGCTGGTATCATGCACGACATCATCCATAAGTAGTCATAGTCTCAAGAATATAATCGAAGAGAATTCATGATATCAACATATGTATAGCTTCACAATGTTATAAAATTTAAAATTATGATAGTAGAAATCTCACGATCGTAAAAAAACAACTCACAATAGTAGATAAATCTTATAATATAATTTTTTTAAAAGCATGGTAGAAAAAATTTAGTGGTAACAAAAATAAATAACTCATGGTTGTAGATAAATTATATGGTATGAAAAAAATAAATAACATATGGAATCATGAAATGACTGTAGAAAATATAACTTATGAAAAAACTATATATTGTATAAAAAAATTTAAAATACTAAAAATTATATTTTAATAAAGATTAATAAACTATATATTATTAAAAATATTAATTGAAAAGATTTAAAAAAATGATTTATTCAAATTTACGTAATGTAAGATAAAAAATAATGTGATAAATTATAATTAAACATTTGATAAACATTAACAGTCAACTTAATAAAAAAACTAAAATAAAGATAAATATCATGAGTTTTTGTAATTTTCAAAACACACTCCAAAATAATATTAACAAATACACAATACCAACAAACTCCCCTAACAATCTAAAACAATTTTGTAACCTTGTCACTTAGTTTAAACCTTAATTAACTTGTTTAACCCTTTATCATGGTGACACATTTTTACAATGGATACTATTACTTATAACCAAAAATCAAATTGACCTCATTACTAAATTTTAACCTCAAAATTACAAATATAAAATCCAATTTTCATAATTCATTTTTAAGAGTTTTATATTTTTTAAATATATGTTCGTAAAATACAGGGAAAAATATTATTTTGGAATTTTTTTTAAGATTACAAATGAATTTATACCAAAACAAACTATAATTTTGATTAATATGGAATTAATTGGATTATATTTACTAAAATGAGACTACTTTTACTTAAAAAATTTAAATTATAATCATAATTTATAAATACTTTAGAAGAAATTTTGATTTTTATAAAAATATATATTTTGACTATTAACCAAACAATAATTCTTTTTAAAAAAATCGCAAAAAATCACCATAATATATATTTGATATTATGATATAAAAATGAATACCATTTTATCAAATTTAATTTATAAAATCTATAAAATTAAATTCTAAATAAAACCATATAATACATAGAAATAACATTATTTAGAATAAAACTATTTATTTTTTTGTTTTAAAAATTATATAAAATTATTGAAATGAATATAAATCTAAAAAATATAATAAAAAATATTAATAAGACAAAAAATTGATTTATTATTAACATTACCTAGTTTTTCACATTTAAAAAATTGAAATCATAAATTAAATTCATAATTATTACCTAATATTAATATAATTTAGGTTTCCATAATTATTCATGGTGGAAGTGTTGAAGCTTCCTTTATGTTGGTTGTAAAATCCATCTAATAATATGTTATAATTAATTAAGGAGTAAAAATATGAACTTATATGGTTGTAATATTGTTTTTTAGAACCATAATTTTTTTAATATTATATTTTTAGAGCGGTGAATGAGATTTAGGAAGTTTATATTAGAAAATTAACAAATTAGATGAAGATGAATTTGTTACTTACTTTGATATAATCGCTCTCTCGCATAACGATTTCCTTCAGAATGAATGATTAAGGCCTCCTTATTATGACCATAAGCTAAAAAATGGCAAATTAATTCATTAGAGGGAATTTAGGTTGGTACTCAAGAGAAAATTAAAGGATATAAGTGTTTTGGAGTGGTTGGATGAGATCTTCTTTTGCGGGTGAAATGAGGGAAATTTCCTTAGAAACTTAAGTTAGGTGAATGGTAAAGATTAAATGACATGAAAGATAGGTATGTGTGGTAATTAAATGTTATTGGGAATTTTATTATTGATATATAGAAATAAAAAATTAATTATACAATTTTTAGATATTGATTTAATTATTTTAAATTCAGGTAATGGAAATTTACCCAATTTTAACCTCTTTCTACTTGGTATAATTATTTACCATGGTAATTTGTTTTTATAAAAAAATAAAATATAAACCCTATAACTTGAATTTTAATTGATAATTCCAAATTTAAACTTCATTTAATCTAATTCAATTTCTAAATATGAAATATTTAACTTTTAAATGAAAACATAAAATATATTAAAAAATATTTTTTAAGGTAAAATGAATTTTTTTACATGAAGTGTTATTATTTTTAATTAATATCAATTATTAATTATTTAATGAGTTCTAACCTATTTTTTATACTTATATAAATTAAACTTTGATAAAATCATCCTTTATCCATGATATATTTGGTTTTTTCAAAATAAAAATTGAAAACACCTAAAACAAATTTAAAAATTTTTAAATATTAAATGATTTCATTATTATTTATAAATAATAAATAATCAATAAATTAATGATTATTTATTTATATAAATAACACATTTCATTAAATTTAAAAGTTAAATTTAAATATACAATATATAATAAAAAAATTGTTTTTAAATAATTTTTTTTATGGGACTATGAATTATTAATTTTTTACCTTTCAAGGATTTTATTTACTAATTTTATGAATATTTCATTAATTTTATCAGTCCACTTTACTTAGTTCATTATTTAATAAAATTCATAATTTATAAAAATTATTTCATTGGAATATAATGTATTTTAATAAATAAATTACTATCTTTTTATTCTATTATGAAATCATCTATTTTATTTCAAATTAATAATGAAAATGTATGTTTTTAGTATCTAAATAATATATATATATATATATATATTAACTATTTATTATTAATTAAAAAATTGTAACATGTTTTACTTGTATTATATTCTATGGCTATATATCCTTTTATAATGGTCATATAACAACTATATTAGGCATATTAGATTATATAAATTCATTCAATTTGAACTTATTAAATAAAATTTTTATTCCTATAATTGTTATTTAGGATTTTAAAATTCCTTCTCCTTTCATCATTTTTTCTTATTATAGGTTTTTTCTACTAATAGTAATGCTGAAGGGTGAAGATGATCTAAGAGATTTATTAGTTAAAAATATATTATTCTTTTGTATTTATTATCTTATATTATTTTATGCACTTTTAAGAGATGTAATCATCTTTGGTATGTAATAATACATGGTATTTAATTCTTATTTTCATGTAATTTTTTTGTAATGTTCAATTATGAGTAAATATGGTGGATCTAATTTGATTCATACCTTGTATGATTTATATTCCACTTAGGTTTCTATTCATTCGAAAAAATAAAACAAGTAACATATAGAATGAAAATGAATACATAAATGTAGGTTGATGTTGTAAATTTAGTTTGCATTAGAATATATTTTCCAAGACCAAAACTTTGTATCCACAAAAAATGTGAGATAATTTATTTTGGTACACTGGTACATCAATTTGTGAATTCACTCTGGAGGTATCCTTATGTGGGTAAACCAAGTAAAAATCTACGTGTTCTTATGCTTTAGATATATATATATATATGATTATTATTCGATGAGTAAATCATTAAGGGAGAGATATATTAATTGTATTCATACTCATATAGTAACAAGATAAAATAATCAGTGAAAGGTTAAATAATAAAAAATAAAGTTTATTCAACATGCTAATTCAACCCTTTCCAAAGGCTCCTCAGGTATATTAACATATCCCGCTGGTCCCAACACAAAAACATGATAATTCTACTTCAATATTTTAATAAAAGGGTAAATTCTAAATCAGACTTGATTTTATAGTAATAAAAAGGAGAATATTTACTTTGGTACACTTCTATAGATTTAGTTTTGTAATCCCTATTACTTCCACCAAATTAATATGATCAAACTATATTATTGTATAACTATTTTTATAACTCACAATTTATTTTACAGACCCATAAATTGAATCCAAATATAGTTATACATATCTAAACTAATTACATGCATCAGGTAATTGAAAAATTATCATTTACAAAATTAGAGTTATATGAAACTAAAAATCCCCATAAGAGCATACACGGAGAAACATGTAATCAACCCCTACTATTATAAACAAGGAATATTCCACAAGTAAAGTGGATAGTTTGAACCAAAATCTCTCTACCCATAGTTATTTACTTAATACAGACTTCAATTTAATTTTAAGAATAGAACCTAATATATATATAAATAATAATTAACCAATAAATTCATTTTCTTACCTCCATAACATTCTTACATCCCGATTAAAAAAACATATTATTTATTGTTTTACCAATTATATAATGAGTGGTATGAAAAATTATAAGAAGAAAATTTTCAAGAAAATTAGATTATATATTTTATTAAAATTATATAAAGTTTTTGAATACATGAATATTTAAACATTAAATTCATAAATATATATGAAATTCAATTTTTTAACCTGATATATCATAAATGTTGACAATCATTATAACACAAATTGTTTTTGGTAAGATCTAGGGTCACATAAATTCATCAAGAGCCTCAAGGGACCATGCTAATATATGGGTTTTGAGAAAATAATTTATTAGTTTTTCTAAATACCTGGGATTATACCCTTGGAATGGTCAAATTTTCTAAACTATTTTTGACCATGACATAATTTAATACAATAGGACTTTTAAATTCTTTGGTATTACCTAGAAGTATAGTGAATCAATATTCACCAGGGCATAGTAGGTCCCTTTAGCATCTCTAATGACAACATATTAACATTCTCTATGACATAGTTGGTCTTCATGGAGGTTATGAGTAAGACATAGTGATCAAATAACCATTCCATTAAAATATAAAAAAATTATTCCTTGTTTTATAGTTAAAACAACCATGTTCACTTTTAATTAAACAATATCATTTTATCTCTAAATATTAAAATTATATAACATAGTGGTGATATAACCAAGTAATTTGGGGGAAAACATTGTAGACCATGACATAAGTTTATAAACACAATCATGGTTCTAGAAAAATACCCAAACATAGTTTTCAATTTTTATTTTCATCTCATCGATTTATCACAATCAATGGATTTGATTCCACTGATGTGTAATATAGGATATCTATATGCCCATATATAGTGAAATAAATAACAAAAAACATTCCAAGATTCACTGGGATTAGAATCAATAAGATAAAATAATAAAAACATAAAATAACCAAACATAATTTTCCATGATTTTGATCTTCATGGGCAATGACATCGATCAAGTTCACTCAATAATAGGCAATGGGTTCCTGCCCATTACCGAATCTACTATCCACTGGAATAACTAAATCCTTGGTAGGACTACTTCTCCAAAAAAGTGCATTATCACCTCCACCTTAAAAGAAAGTGGGGATAATAAAATCAAATAAAAATTCATATATAATAGATAATGAACTCTTATATATTAAATAAGGCCCTCGAATCTCCATTTTATATAAAAAATTCATTTAATAGAGAATCCCCTTAGATTTTTAATGTTTTAAACATTAAGAAATGTCCTATACATTTTTACTCAACCATATTTATTAATTTTATTTTTAAAATCTTTTAAAAAGAAATATTTTATTTATATATTATCATATGATGTGTTAATAAAATGATATAAATATAATAATCCACATATGAGAAAAAACCTAATGATATCATATATCGTTCCACATGAGTTCCATGATGTGGTATAAAAGACCATGTGAACACACTAACCATGATTTAGTTTCCTTCACCAAATTTTGGTGTAAGATTTAATGTACAATGTTCAATAATGGGTAAAATATAGAAATAAAAAATATAAAAGGATAGAATATATGTATTAATAATTGAAGAATATAGATTTAGATATTAATGAGATTTAAATGATGATAAAATAATTAAAGGGAATGAAAAATTTAGAGATTCCTCACATGTGAACCTCAACAAGTGAAGCACAAAAAGTTGTAAATTTGGAATCAATTAGAATACAAAGGTACATACTAAACCAAAAGTGAAGGTACTCAATAAAAGGTTTCATTGATGTGGTAAGAATATGCAGTTATTTTATACACCCTGGATTTGTGTTTCAAAGATAATGATTACAATGGTGGATGAAAAACTTCTACCTCATCTAAAAAAACATATCCCATTATGGTGTGATTTTATGATGGAATGTTTTATATGTTCTGACCATGTAAATATTGAGTCGTATTATAGAAATATAATTGATATAATATCCTAAAATAAAACCCCCATTCATATTTCAAGGTGGAGGCATGAATGGAAAGAATAAAAATATGTCTTGATAAAAAAATATTTATGGTGTTGGAAGATTGAAAGTATAGAATACAATGAAGGGTGTATCAAACACCAACAGTAAATAATACACAATAGTTATAATGGAATAAAAGGAAAAAAATATGGACAATGAAAAATTAATTTACCTCTATTGAGAAAAGTATTGTTAAAACCATGAATAAATATTCACCAAACATAAATAAATTCAAGGTGGTTCTCATGGTAATTAAAGAAAAAAAGTATGAATCATTTCTAAGTGGTTTAATAAATATCACTATAGTGAAATAGGTAAAGTTTGGTGGAAAAAATATCACATGGTGGTGGAAAAGTTATGAAGCATACAGAACTGATGCATCAATAGTGGTGACATGTACAAGTAGGATTCATCTAACAGTGAAGTTATATCCTAAGCCTCGAAAGAAGGGGGATTGAAATTCCAATATCTAGAGTGAATTTTGTACATGTTGTATTACTAAAAGGAGACTCACCAATATGGATTATAAGTATGTTATAGTAAATTTTTTGGATCATCATGATTTTAACATCCTATGTTTTTAAAAGGAAAGACTATGTTCTATAGCATACATGATATGCCACATCAATCTTAAATGAAGAACTAAATATTATTATTTAAATATCTCCATTATAACCTAGATGTTAGAATGGAGGGAATAAAAATGATTAAATAAACTATGAAAATATTTTCTACACATTTATATATAATTAATTCTTTGGTGACTAGTTAATTATAAATGAAAATAAAATCCTTTTTAAAATAAAAGCAAATGTTTTTATGAAAAATTATTTAAATGTGGAAACGTTTGTTTTATAACAATAAATAAAAAATCTACCTTATTGTATTATATTATAGAAAATTTTATATAATATAATTTTTATCATTCATCCTATGTGTTTTCTAGACATGATATAATAAAAAATCCAATTTTACTCATAAAAGATATATTTTTCTAAAAGGAAACTTTTACCACCTTTTAATGAAAGAAATGCTTTAAAAATAAATTTTGACAATTTTAATAATTATATTTTAAAAAATAAACTTATTATTTTAATTTGGAAAATAAAAATTTAATTTGGTTTAATTTTTGGTCTCTTTCCAACAAGTTTCATGTTTTATTGAATAGTGAAAAATACTGCATTTTAATTGAAAATTGCCTCTTCACCAAACTTATTTATATAGTTAGATTAAAATTTAATTGGTTTTAAAGTATATTTAGATAATTTTAATTTAATTTAATCCAATTTATGTCCTTGGAATAAATTTTAAATTGAATTTGGATATAAAAATATTTCAATCTTTTTAACGTTTCCACTTTAATAACTCATTTTCTCACCCTATAAAGAAGATTAATGTTAAATTATTTTTTCAAATTATGTGTTTCAAATTTTGAATAATGGATTCCATATTTAGAGTCATAAGTTAAAAATTTATTAAATAGGCCACGTTTTTTTACATTATGAATAATAAGTTTTAATTTTTATTATTACGGTTAAGGGTAAATCTGGTAATTAATGTAAAAAATAATATTATAAATATTATAAAATTACCCTAACACTTGTCAAAATTTTATTTCATGAGTTATTGTCATAATAAATAATTATTGAGTCCAATCTAGGACATCTTGGAGGAACTTGGATGACTTTAAGACATTTATAGTATTTTATTCAATGAAATGTCAATCTTATCACATTCTTGTTTCTAACAAGTGAAATATTTTTAATATGGGGTAATATAGGGGCTATGTTTAACTATAAATAGTATTTTTAAATCTAAAATATTTATATTCTTCATGGTAATATATTTTTAGTTTTTATGGAATAAATAATTAACTTAAAGGATTGCACAATGATGATACGATAATACTTTAATTAATAGAAATATCAAATAAATGTTATTAAAAATATTAAAATAAATATAATTTGATATAATTAATGTCATATATGAATTTTATAGATTACTTTGATTTGTTATTGATGTATTAGAATAGTTTATTTGAATATATCATGTTGTTATGATATTTTCAAAAACTCATGTAATGAATAGTGTTAAAATTGACATTAATGGTATTTCAAAATAAATAATATTTTATCAATTGATATGAAATTTATAAAAATATAAAATTATGATAAATTATTTGGATAATATTTAAGATATTATAAATGATTAATTTAAGGTGTTTTGTCATTTTATAGTATCAATATTAACCCTTAAAGTGTAAAAATCCAAGTTGTCATGGTAAGACTTAAATGGGATAATTAAGGGTTAACTCCAAACGATAAGGATTGAAAAATATTAAAAACTGATATAATTTTAAATTTAAGAATTTATGTTTAACCAAAATCATAATGAATTATAAATAAATGATTTTGGATTAATTTGGAATATAAAATTAATCTATATTAATTTAATTATTTGAGAAATTCTAAAAGTGCCCCTCCCCTCTCTTATAAAAAGGCACATTTTTTTCTCTTTTCATAACATTTAAATTCATATTTTGTTAATAAAATATATACCTAAATACATTTCTATAATCCCTCCCCACATCCTGGTGATATTAGTTTTGGTATAACACCGTCCTTAGTCGCCTTAACACGTTAAGCAAAGGAGGTGGTCTGAGGAAGCGGCATCACTTTTAATCAAGTATTTATTTTTTATTTCTTCCTAAACATCATTAAAATATTTTTCAACATTGATTAAATAATAAATACAGTATCCTAAATAAAATTATATGTTATTATTTTAATATCATAACCTAAATACATCTCCAATTACATCAAATTGGTAAATAATTAATCGTTCTTATATACGGCGGACTACCGTCTTGCGAATCGATGAAATTAATTTTCCATCACTGCCTCTCAAGACTGGTTAAAATTATGAAATTAATATTTATATATGATATTTATTAAATATTTATCATTATAAAATAATAATATATCATTTACGTTCTTACATCTCCATGCACATAAAAATGATAACGTCATTCATGCGTATGTGTGAACTATCACCTCCACAAACCGATTTGATTCATTTTTCATCACCGCATTATATGGATGATGTATATAAGAATATTTAAATGAATAAAATAATAATTATATTATAATATTTATGTAAATATAAAAATAACAATTAACTTCTTTCCATAACGATCATTGAAAAATGGAAATATTACTACTGCGTGCGTACGACTTACTGGCTACATGATTATAAATTAGTTCATTTTTCATAATAATATTTAATGATTTTATTTAAAAGTATAACTGTCGTATAAAAATGATAATAATTTCATTAATATTATTATTAATATTATGGAATAATTATAACTTTGACTATAGACATCATACCAACTTCATTTTGGACTCAAGTGTCGAATATCATCAAAACGTACAACGTGAACATAAATAATTAAGTAATTGTTATAACATGAAAAAAATGACATAAAAAGAATAATAAATTTGATAAATGTTATAAATAAAGAAAATAATTAATCTAATTTTATTATTCAGGAAGATAAATAACGTATGTGACGAGTCAGACTCAAGGTAGGGGACTTTATCTCAATTTTCTTTCATTGAGGCATATTTTTGATGCTATGCATATATATTGTTCTTTGAAGTGTATATCACTCTTATTTGATAATATATATCATTAATTTAATTATTATTATGATATTTAATGTTTTTTTAAAAGTTAATCTTTCATTTGGCATATTATTTGACTTATTACAAAGTAGTAGGGCTTTCTTAACTCAAATTCAATTCATTAGGTTAATCTTCTACTTCACTGATTGTGTGTAAAATAAAGTTTTATTATCATATGTTGTATTTACATTTTTTATGTGTATTTACTAATAATACACATAATTTATTCATTTTATTAATTCTCACTTCAAATATATGATATACACAGGGGACTTTTAAACTAGAAAACCTTATTTTTAATGTTTAAAAGATTTATTATTATAAAACATTCCATTTCATGTCCATGTTTTCGATTTTTTTATGAATTTATTTATATACAAATTAATTTTTTAAAATTATAATTTTCAAATTTCTCTAAAATGTTTTCAAAAAGGTATCTTTTTTATGTTTTATGTAAGGTACGTTATTTTAAAAAACATTTTTTAAAGTTACTATTTCAACTTTTTTTACAAAATCCAAAAAAAATGTTTTTTAAAATATACTACATGAATATAATTTCCCAATTTCATTTTTATTTAATTTTTTGATTATTTTTTTACATGTTAAAATTTTTATTTTCAAATAAAGTGTTTTAATTTATTAGTGCATGACTTTGTAAAAATGAAAAGTGATTCCAAAGTGGAAAATATATTTTTCTTTTATGAATGTTTATGTGTTATGAATATGTTATGGTTCTTGGGAATTATTTATGAGTATAGGTGATTTTGTGATTAATGAATGGTGGGTGAGCCTATTATATCTCTCTAATACATTGGGTAATGAGAAAAAGTTAACTAGTAGGGTTTCTTCTAAGAGATTAAGGGAATATACTATGGTGGTTATTCCAAATTTAACCACGATGGTTACACCCTATGTAGTCGTGAGAGCTAAAATAAAAGTTAGAGTAATATAAAAATGATTCCACAAATTTCATTTATGATTTATGTTTCTATGGAGTTTTACAAGAAACCAATGATTTCCTGAGTTAAGATAAAGAGATTATGTTTTATGGGTGAAAATTATAACATTGTGAAAATGTTTTCATGGGTTTATTAGTACTCATGGACCAATGGTTTCTTTTTCCCTTTTTATCTCCCATATTTAGTTTTTTATTCTCATTTTAATTTGTACAATGTTTTTCATAGGGTATAAGTTTGGGTAAGAGAAAAAAGGAATTCAGTTTCAAAGTTATGAAGATTTTTCAAGTAAAAGAATCCATGTTTTATTTTAAAACTTTTAATTTTGTGAAAAAAATTATATTTAGTAAAGGTGTATACTTTGTGATATTTTATTTGTTGTTTAAGAGTTATAGAATAAATATCTTAAACTGTAACCCTGAAAAAATATTCAATGTGAAAGATTGTAATTTTCTTGACTAAAACTCAAGATTATGTAATTTTTAAGGATGAGTCCTTAGATTTGGTATTAAAGGATGGTTTAGACAAATTTAGAGATTCAGATTTCTTCAAGTGAAGTAATATTAAGAGTTAGGGATACCATTATTGGTTTGTAATTTTAAGATTGATCACAAGACACATATCTTAGGAACCCCTTTGGAAGTTTTCTGTTATGAAATTTTAAGCTAAATAATGATATTTTTGGAGACATTCAATTTTGAGGTAATTATGGGTTATTATATTTTGGGAAGAAAAATGAAAGGTATGAGATAAAATTTGAATTTAAAACATATTAAGGTAAATTTTTAGGATGTTTCCCAAATTTATAGAAATTTTTTTAAAATTTTCCTTTTATAAAAATAATAGAAAACCCACAGTATGGGTGATAAATCATCACATCTAGAAAGTCTATATGAATTGAACACACAACCAAAGTGAGACAAGGGTGAATCACCTACCAATGGCCTACATGATATCCTAGTTGTTGTCAAATAATTTTTATTTATTTAAACCATATGAAAATGAATTGTTAAATTTATTTTAGGAACATATGTTTTATCAAATAGATAACTTTTTGATTAGAAATTGATTTGGTAATTATGTGATTAATGTTATTACAGAAGAAAAACACTATTTTGGGTATCCTATATGATCAAGGTAAATAGAATATTATGGGAATTTATTTTTAGGAATAAAGGTTGAATTAAATTTGGTAAGAATATATTATTTTACAGTGGATTTATAATAATTCATGTTATTTATTGAAATGGTTCGAATATCTTAGAGATTATGTGATCTAGGCCAATTCATTTTTGGTATGAGATATTAAGATTCATTAAAATTATTTGGAGATAAATGTTAGAATTTGTCTCGGAAGACTATGTGATCAAATCCTTCTTAATTTTTTGTTTCAATCTTAGTCTAGAATATTTTTTATATAATTTTAAGGATATTTGTTTGTGGAATAACCTAATTCTATCTTTTGGTGTCAATGATGAATTTTAGTGATTAAAGTAGTATTTCATTATATAAAGGATTATTACTTTTAGATAATTATCTTATATTGTACTAACCATTTTCTTTTTGGTTAATGCCTAATTAAAGGAGGAATATATATATATATATATATATATATATATATATATATATATATTCTTTTTTGGATTTTGTGATCTATAGAAGATGATTCTGATGCTTCAGTCATGAAAAAATATTATCTTGAATACTCATCATTTGGAGAAAAAGAGGAGTTTGTGGTGAAAAATGGTTAAAGTATGAAACTATAATTTTAAATTAAGTATATTTAATTATGTTCTTATTATATTTAGAAAAATAATTCCTCAAATTTATGTAAAGGATCTTAAAACAAAAATGATATCCATTTACTTTTCTTACTAAGAAATCAATGACCTTTTAAACCATTAATGGTTTATAATTTTTTGATAGATAATTTTATAATGACTATTTTATATATCAATCTACATCAAAACTTCATATTTAGTTTTTTATTTCATGTTAATGGTTTCCTACATAAAAACCCAATATGTATTATCTCTGGCAACCATCATACTTCCATTTATTCTTCAATTATCGAAGTTTTATTAATCCTTTTTCTTATGTGGGATTTAATAATCGAATTTTGAATAGTGAACCCTGGTTATGAAGATTGAGTTTAAATTTTGGGGGATTAATTATTTAAGGGGGGGATTTAACATCCCGGGTTTTTAAAAATAAATACTATGTTCGATAACGTACAAGATATTCCATATTGAGCTTAAACAAATAACTAAATACTATTATTTAAATGTTATCATTATAACCTAGCCATTATAATGGTAGGAATTAAAATAACTAAGTAAATTATGAAAATATAATTTACAGATTTATATATAATTAATTATTTGGTGACCAATTAATTATAAATTAAAATAAAAGCATTTTAAAAATTAAAGGAAACGTTTTTCTGAAAAACTATTTAAATGTGATCAAGTGTGTTTATACCAATAAATAAAAAATAACCATTTTTGTTTTATATTAATTAAATATAAATATAATATAAGTTTTAACATTCATCCAATGTGTTTTATAGATATAATATAAGAACAAATCTAATTTTACTTATAAAAGATATATTTTTCTAAAAAGGAAATTTTACCGCTTTTTAATGGTAGGATTGTTTTAAAACTAAAATTTGAAAATATTATTAATTATATTTGAAAAAAAACTTATTATTCTAAATTTTAATATAAAAAACGACTTTGGTTGAATTTTTGGTATTTTTTTGACAAGTTTCATGTTTTAATGAATAATGAAAAATATTTCATTTTAATTGAAAACGACTTTTTCATCTTATTTATTTATATAGTTAGATTATATTTTTAATTGGTTTTAAAGAATAATTAGATCAATTTTATATAATTTAATCTAATTTATTATGTTGTAATAAATTTCACATTGATTTTGGATATAAAAACATTTCATTCTTTTGACCGTTTTCACTATAATAACCCATTTTATCACCCCATCAACAGGATTAATTTTAAATTTATAAAATTATTTGTTTTGAATTTGGGAAAATGGATTTAATATTTTTATTAATAATTTCCAAATTAATCAAATAATTCACTTTTATTTTTCGAAAATATGATTAATAAATTTGTTAATTTTTATTAATATGGTAAAGGATAAATCAAGTAGTTAAGGGTAATGATAACATTATAAATATTAGAAAATTATCCTAAAACATGTCAAAATTTTATTTCATGAATTATTGTCAACAAAAATCATCTTATAATCAAGTATAGGACCTCTTTGATCCACTTGGATGAATTTAATTCATATATAGTATTTTACTCAAAGAAAATCTAACATTGTCATTCTCTTGTTTTTAACATGTGGAATATTTTTAATATGTGGTTATATAGGGGATATGTTCAACTATTAATATAATTTATAAATATAAATATTTATATTCATAATTTTAATTTATTTTTATTTTTTAGGGATAAATATTTAATTTAAAGGCTTTCACAACGATGATGCAGTAATACTTTAATTAATGGTAATATCAAATAAATGTTATTAAAAATACTAAAATAAATATATTTTTATCTAATTAATGTCATAAAAAAATATTATAGATGAATTTTACATTTTATAAATATTTTAAAATATTTTTTTCTAGTATATAATGTTGTTATGATATTTATAAAAAGTCATGTAATGAATAGTGTCAAAATTGTCATTAATGCTATTTTAAAATAAATAATATTGTCGTAAATGATATAACGTTTACAAAAATATAAAATTTGAAAAAATTATTGAGATAAGGTTGACACATAATCAATGATTCATTTATGGATTTTTTTTCATTTTATTGCATCAATATTAACCCTTAAAGTGTAAGAATCTAGGTTGTCACGGTAAGATTTAAAGTGGTCAAATAAGGGTTAAATCAAAACAATAAGGATTAAAAAATAGTATAAACTTATCTAATTTTTATTGTATAAATATATTTATACCCATAATCATCCTATATTATAGATAAATTAGTTTTTAACCATTTATAATAAAAAATTAATTAATGTTAATTTAATATTTTGAGAAATTCTAAGAATGACCCTCCCCTCTCTTATAAAAAATAACCATTTTTATATTTTATTAACACTTAAAAACGTATTTAAATTAGTAAATATCTACCCAAATACATTCTTATAATACCTACCCACATTATAGAAATCTTATTTTTGGCACAACACCATCCTTAGTGCTCTTAAGGAGTTAAGAAAATGAGGTGGTCAAAGGAAGTGGTATCGTTTTTAATCAAGTATTTATGTATTGTTTCTTCCCCCACATAATTAAAATATTTTTCAACCATGATGAAATAAAAAATTCAGTAAAATAAATATAATTATATTTTATTATGTTAATATCATTAACTAAATATATCTACACTTCCATCAAATGGGGAAAATAATTAATCATTTGTTTGTATGGTGGACTACCGCCTTGCGAATCAATGGAAATCGTTTTCCATCACCATCATTCAATACTTGTTATAATGATTTAATTAATATTAATATATTATATTAATGAAATATTAATCATTATAAAATAATAATATTTCATTTATGTTCTTACCTTTCCATCCACATAAAAAAGATAACGTCATTCTGGCGTACATGTGAACTATCACCTCCAGGATTCGATGTGATTCATTTTTCATCATCACATCACAAGGATGATATATTTAAGTTTATTTTAATTATTAATATGATATTAATTATATTAAATTTATTCTGAAAATAAAAAAATAATACTTACCATCTTTCTATAATGATCATTAAAAAATGGAAGCATTACTCATGCGTACGTACGACTTACCATTTTCATGATTATAACATAGTTCATTTGTCATAATCACACATAATTGTTTGATTTAAAAGTATAATTCATGTATAAAAATGATATAATTTTCATTAATATTATTATCAATATGATTTAATAATGACCACTTTGGATATAGACATCATATCAAAGTCCTTTTGGACTCAAGTATCGAATATCGTCAAAACATCCAATGTGAAAATAAATAAAAAATAGTTGTTATAACTTGTAAATAATTGATATAAGAAGATTAATAAAATTAAAAAGGGTTATAAATAAATTAAATAATTATAATTGTTTATTATTTAGTATTATAAAAAACATATGTGACGATTTAGACTCAAGTTAAGGGACTTCATCTAAATTTTCTTTCATTGCAGATTATTTTTGATGTTATACACCTATATTATTTTATAAGGTGTATATAATTATCCTTTTAAAATATATATCATGAATTTATTTATTATCATGGTATTTAATGTTTTTTTAAATGTTACTCTTTCATTTGGTATACAATTCAACTGACTATAAAGTAGTACGGATTTCATAACTCAATATCCATTCATTGGGTTAATTTTCTACTTCATTGATTATTTCATGGAATGATTATGTGTGAAATTAATTTTGATTGTATTATGTTGTATTTAAACTTGCTTTATGAGGATTTGTAGAGAATACATGCAATCTATTCATTTTATTAATGCTCACTTTAAAGATATGATATTCGTAAGGGTATTTTTAACAAAAAAATATTATTTTAAATGTTTTAAAGATTTATTCTTCTAAATATTTCTCTTCCATGACCATGTTTTAAAAATGTGTTTTATGAATTTATTTTTATAGATATTAATTTTTTAAAATTATAATTTTATAATTTCTCTCAATTTTTTTGAAAAAGGGATATTTTTCAGGTTTTATATAAGAGACTTTCTATTAAAAACCACTTTTAAAATTACTCTTTAAAATATTTTTACAAATGAAAAAAGGAATATATTTTGATATATACGGCATAAAAAATTTCCCACTTTCAATTATCTTTTTTGATTTGATGATTCCTTTAAAATTTTACAATTTATTTTTCAAATAATATGTATTTATTTATGAGTGCATGACTTTGTAAAAATGAAAAGTGATTTCAAAGTGGAAACATTATTTTGATTTTATAAAAGATTTTTGGGCTATTCTTTTATTATGGTTCTTGGAATTTTTTATGAGTAAGAGTGGTTTTATGATAAAATGAGGGTAGGTGAGCCCATTATAGATCTCCAATTCATTGGGTAATGTGACAAAGTTAACTAGTATGGTTTCTATGAATAGATTAAGGAAATATGATATGGTGTTTATTCCAAATGTAACCATGAAGGTTAATCCTTCTGTAGTTATAAGAGATATAATAAATGTAAGAGTGATATAGAAATGATGCAACAAGTTAAATTTATAATTATTTTTGTTATGGGGTTTTATAGTAAACTTATGATTTCATTAGGTAAACTAAAGAGCATATGTTTTATAGGTAAAAAGTATAAATTTTTGAAAAATATTTTCATGAGTTTATAACTATTCATGGACTAATGGTTTCTTTCTTCCTTTTTTATTACTCTTAATGAGACTTTTCTGCTCATTACAAGTATTAAAATGTTTTCATTGGGTATAAGGATGGGTAAGATAAATAAGGAAGTCGAGATGAATATTATTAATATTTTTCATGAGAAAGAATCACTTTTTTATTTTTAAAATATTTATTTTGTGAAAAAATGGATATTGAGTAAAAGTGTCTAATTTGGAATATTTGAGTTGGTATGTATGATTTATGTCCTAAATATCTAAAAATATAAGCCTGAAAAGGTCCTCCATGTGATAGGAAGTCATTTTCTTTACTAAAACTCTAGGTTATGTAACTTTTATGGCCGAGTAATTATGATTATTAACCACATCTTTCTACCTTGGGATGTTTAAGAAGTAAACCTCTCACCATGTATTTAATTTTCATAATGATTTTTATAGGGATACATGAAAAATTTGGAGATATGTTCTATGGGGTGGGTGAATTATAAGAAGGTGAATCAGTTTCAATTAGGTGAAATCATTGAAAAATATATGAATTTATTATAATAATATGAATGAATAATGTGGTGTTAGAGAAAGCACTAGTGGGATCATTGCATGGTAAAAGTTTACAAGTGGTGTCAATGTAATTTTAACTAATATCAAATCAAAATATAAAAAATTGAAGTGATTTCTTATTAAATATATAGTTATAGATGTTTTTATAATTTTTTAATTTTTATCAAGCCTAAGATAAAGATATTACGTTGTAAAATCCAAATTGGAATTACTAAATGGTATCATTCTAAGTACAATTTTCAATGAGTGGTAATAAGAAATATAAAGTAGTTTCAAAACATGAATAAATTTGAAAATAAACTAAATTCAAGGATAATTTCATGTTTAATTTGTTTTGAATTTAAAAGGTTATATGGCATTATTTTTTTCTAGGATACTAAAAAATGATGAAAGTAGACCCCCAAAGAAGATTATTTTCATAATACATTGTGACAACGATTGGGATATTTAGGGGGAGTTTATGTTTAAGATTCGAAGGATGATAAGTTTCATTTGGATTAAGAGAAACTCCTTATTAAGTAATAAGTATCATGAACTACTTTTGGTATCATGATTTTATGACCAAAAGTGGTATTAATTGGCTCAAAAAGTGTTATAACTCATATATTTTTTGATTTATTAATTATTCATTGAAAATATTGAGTACGTTTAGTAGAGATCATGTGGAGATACAATAAAAGAATATAAATCTCAAAATTATTGATTTTATAGAATTATGTGAGTGAAATGGAAAATATTAATTTTTTTAACTTAAACTCTTATTTCCTCCACTAAGTTTTAACTTAGTAGGTTTCGAAGATTTATTGATTAATATTTGAAAAATGTAACTTTCCTCACTAAAAGAGCGCTGTCGTGGGATCCCTCAAATGATTAGTGTGATTTTGGGGTACTTTGGTGCAGTAGAGTGGCTGACCAAAGTCGTCTCTCAAAGGAGGAAGTGAATTAAAACAACTTTTCAGAGGTATTATAGAAATAAAATAAAAGAGAATAAAACACTACTTGAAAGTATGGGGGTGGTTTTTTATAGTTTATAAAACTTTAAGAATTTTGCTGGAAGAAGATTGATTTTTTTTGTTTTTAATTTTGAAATGAAGTTTGATTAAAAAGACACAACAAGAAGTTGTTTTTTTAGAAAATGTTTTAAAAGGAGTAATCGATATAACTCTACCTATTCACTCTATTATTAATAATTATAATTTAAATTAAAATTAACTTAATTATTATCCCTTAATTTGTTAAATCTCGAACCCTACGATAATTAACTTTACCACAAAGATGATGTGAATTTAACCCTAGGCTAACTTCGGAACATGCAATCGTAGCACCCTGCTTTGATTGATGTTCTAAGATTAGCTTATGGTAAGTGGTAAATTAAGGAACATATCCATTCTGGAAATGAGGATGAATGGTGTTTAGGTATTATATTTGAACTCTACAAATTTATACTGTATGGTCTTGTATTACCGATTAAGATCGTGCTCTCACAATTTACACAAAATCCCGACCTTGTGTGTTTTTGTGTTAATTGTTCAATTTCTTGCTTAGTTTCTTACAATTTAAAAACACAATTCATGGATCATATTAAGTTAATTACAGTAGATCATTAATTCAAAATAAATGAATGAAGAAGGATAGAGGTTGATCGATTACTAAAAATAATTACTCTTCCATGGGTGGCGTAATCATCGTAGAAGAGAATTGCATTTGAAAAGGTTTATAATGGGTATAACCCAATAACAATTCTACTCAAGAATTCCAGACTGATGAGGAAGATTAATAGAAGAATAAATTTAAACAATACAGCAGAAAATATGTGGAATAAAAGAAGATCAATGAAGTTTATTACACAAATGAAAACATTACAAAATGAAGAAGAGAAGGAGGCTTCAATGAGGGGATCCTTGCTTCAAGAGCTAACCCTATTACAATGGTTGGAGAATTTGGGTGAAACCAATTCTCATATACCTCAAATCTCCTAATGCACGTCCCCAACCCCACAAAATGAGAAAAACACCAATTTATAGAGTGGCGGGGAGGCTAGGTTCAAAGTGGTTTCAAGTGTGAATGGGGAATCTCGACCAAATATTTTATTCCAATTTTCACCGCCCATTTTACCTCTAAAACATGTGAATTGGCCACCCTTCTAGAAGTATCATATGTGCAGATATGGGGCCTATATATCCTTTTACAATTGGGGCTTAATCCAATCCCATATGAAGGAGTTATGGCCAAAATACAGAAGCTTCTCGATTCTAGCGTTTCCAGCCCACCTTTAACTTTATGGCCCAATTACTCCATCCAAATGATTTTTTTTGATCTAGTGTCCTGAATAAAAGTTGTATCCCATGAAGTAAGGAACAATGTTAAAAATTATTATGTTCAAATAATTCCAATAAAAATATTTATGATTGAAATACTATAGTGATTTTAAAAGGGTAAAACTGGAATTTTCATCAAATATTCAAATGAATGATCTAATCCCAAATACTTTCTAATTAAACATATTTAACACAATGTGAGAAAATTATATATTTTATATCAATAAAATATTCAATAAAATAGTGTTTTATAAACTCCCCCACACTTAACCTTTTGCACTCCTGAGCAAAATCTCATATCAAGTAAACATCAATATCAAATCAAAACCAATTTTAAAACACATATCCTTGAGATCAAACAATTACACACCAAGAAAAAAAATATATCATGCCTCATAAAAAACCATTATTTCAACTTCATAATTTATATCATTCAATATATTTCCACTTTATTTATCCTCCCATGCACAAAACACCTACCTCGCTTGAATTTTCTCTTATCACAGAAATATCAAATTTTTTTTGCAATGTCTTTCTCATCTAAACTCATACAAGGGTCACCATAGGTTTGATAAATTTCTACATCACCACCCGATGTGAGTCAAGGATGTATGTTTATCATGAGGACTTTTCAGGTTTGTTCTATGGCTTTCGGTTGGTTGGATTTAGATGTGAAAAATTCTGAAGCTGAATGAGGAGGGCTGGACTCTTTTTGAAGAAAAATGACATTAATCTAATTTTCACTTAAATATGGTCTTATACTCAATAACCATAGTATCAATTCAGATCCATCATCATGAAAAGTCATGAAAAGTTTACACAATTCATCATTTTAGCATAAAAAATGTCAATCTTCTCAAACATGATTTTCTTGAAAGCTCCAGATAGGCACAACTTTCAACCTCAATTAGAAGCTCCAGAAAAGGAACAACTTCACTTGTCATGAAAGCTCTAGAAAAGGAACAAATTTCAATATAATTACATCTTTCAGCAGAAAAAACATCTCTTCATAATTTAATTTTCTACCCAAAGTATCACATAATGTGGTAACACAACACAAGATAGACCCCCCCACACTTAAGCTCAACTAGATTATGCAATTTCACTTCAAGAGTTGATTGGATAGGGAAAATTGGCTTGTAATGTGGCTAACCTAATGGGCTGTGCATGGATTCTAAGTGCTACAAGGATTAAATTTTCAAGGTAGGCCATTATAAAAGGGATTATTTGAAATAAGGGATTTAATACCAAACAAATGCCTCAATCATTTAAGCATAAGTACCTCAAACCCTCAAGTTTTGACAGGAATAAATCAAATTCGGGTTAAACTCAGCATGGTTTGGTTCTCTCAAGAAGTGAATTGAATGTCAAGAATATGAAAATAATGGTTCAGAAGTCTCACAAGAAAGTGATTTCAAATATAAAGACAGTGAGATATGGCATGGGATTCAAAATTCAGTGTACCTTTCATGAAATTAATAAATATTTAAACTTGAAACAAAGTCATTTCAGCATTCATTTAGGCTTAGTTTCAAGGGGTAAATTGTATCACTAATTGATATGCATTTCAAAATTGTGATGAGAATCATTTAAGCTCAAAAATTTCAAAAACACAATGAAAATTGAAAAATAAACACACAAAATTTGAAAAACACACATTTTTTTTGTTTTTTTTAAACAGGAAAACAATTGAAATTACTAAACTAAAATGTTCCCTCCCCCACAATTAAAATATTGCACTGTCCTCAATGTGAACCCATGAGATGATATATGCACATGAAATTCAGAATTTTTAAATTGGAAAAATAATATAAAAGTGAAAGGGTTAGGAACAGCCTGATGTGCTCAAGTGATGATGGGGTCATGCAGTGTGATAAAATCCACTGCATTAGTTGGAAGTACCTCAATGTATCTCTTCAAACGTTTCCCATTGACAGTAAAGATCCTTCCAATTTCTTCTAGTGTGATCTCCACTGCACCATAAAGAAAATCATTAGATACAATATAAGGACCTAACCATCTGGAACACAACTTACCAGGCATCAGCTTCAGTCGTGAACTATAGAGAAAGAATTTCTCCCCAACATGAAACTCCCTTTGTTGGATCATTCTATCATGAGCTACTTTTGATCTTTCCTTGTATAGAATTGAGTTCTCATATGAATACAATATAATCTCCTCAAGCTCTTGAATTTGTAGCTTCCTTTGGATTCCATCTTGGGCCAAATCCAAGTTGCATTTCTTTATATCCCAATAATCCTAATGCTCAACTTCCACGGGGAGATGACATGCTTTCCCAAAAACAATCTGAAATGGGGAAATACCAATGGGTGTCTTGTATGCTGTTCTATAAGCCCATACTGCATCATCCAAGTGATTTCTTCAATCCTTCCTATTTGGCTGCACGGTTTTCTCCAATATTAGTTTCAACTCACGATTTAAAACCTCATTCTGGCCATTTGTTTGGGGGTGGTATGGTGTTGATGTTTTGTGTGTCACCCCACACTTTCGAAGGAGGGAAGCAAAATTCCTATTTCAAAAGTGTGTCCCTTGGTCACTGATGATGACCTTTGGTACTCCAAACCTAAGAAAATTTGAGCCTTGACAAAAATACACTACAACATGATAATTTTCAGTCCTGGTGGCCTTGGCCTCCACCCATTGACTCACATAATCAACAACAACCAAAATATACAAAAATCCAAATAAACTAGGAAAAGGACCCATAAAATCAATGCCACATACATAAAAAATCTCAAATAATAGTATGGGTTGTTGGGGCATCTCATGTCACCTAGAAATGTTCCCAGTGTGTTGGCAATGAGAGCATGACTTAAAAAACACATGGGCATCATGGAAAAATCTAGGCCAATATAATCCACAGTCCAAAAACATCCTAGCTGTCCGTAGGGGTCCAAATTGTCCACCACAAGCAAGTGTTTGACAGAAATGAAAAACAGACTCAAAATCATGATCAGGAACACTCCTCCTAATGACTTGGTCACTACACATGTGCCAGAGGTAAGGATCATCCCACACATAATACCTAGACTCACTTTTTAATTTTTTGACTTGATGCTTCTTCAAATTTGCTGGGATTTCATAGAAACAATGTAATTAACTAAATCAGCATACCAAGGATGCGTACCTGAGATGGTATAGAGATGCTCATCGGGGAAAGTGTCCCGAAGTGGTACCTGGTCCAAGGTGTCACCCTCTGGTGTGTGAGTAAGCCTACTCATGTTGTCTGCCACCAAATTCTCTGATCCCTTCTTGTCCTTTATCTCAATATCAAATTCTTGAAGAAGGAGAATCCAATGGATAAGTCATGGCTTTGCATATGGCTTCTTTAGAAGGTACCTTAAAGCTGCATGGTTAGAAAAAAAAACTACTTTAGAGCCCAATAAATATGAACGGAATTTATCTAAAGAAAATATGACAGCAAGAAACTCCTTTTCTGTGGTAGTGTAGTTTGATTGGGCTGAATCCAATGCCCTTGATGCATAGGCAATCACATGTGAACGTCCTTCTACCCTCTGAGATAAGACAGCTCCAACCGTGAAGTTAGAGGCGTCACACATAAGCTCAAAAGGAATCTCCCACCGTGGGGGTTGTATGATAGGTGGAGTGGTCAGATGTTTTTTTAGCTCATCAAATGAATTCCTATAAGAAATATCAAATACAAAATCAGAATCCTTTTGAAGTAATCTTGACATAGGAAGAGCAATCTTACTAAAATCATTGATGAAGTGCCGATAAAATCATACATGCCATTGGAAAGATCTAACATCACGCACACATGAAGGATATGGTAAGGATGAAATAATATCTACCTTTGATCTATCAACCTCTATCCCATGTTTTGAGACTACATGACCTAAGAAAATTCCATGCTCTACCATGAAATGACACTTTTCAAAGTTCAGGACCAGATTCTTCTCAATAGAACGATTCAACACCTTTCCCAAACTAATTAGCCATTCATCAAATGAAGACCCATACACTGTAAAATCATCCATAAATACCTCCATACAGGTCTCAATGAAATCAGAAAAATACTCACCATGCATCTCTGGAAGGTACCTGGGGCGTTGCAAAGTCCAAATGGCATCCTCCGGTAGGCAAATGTGCCAAAGGGACAGGTGAATGTAGTCTTCTCCTGATCCTACAGAGATATAGGAACCTGAAAATATCCAGGGAATCCATCCAAGAAAAAATAGTGTGTCTTCCCAACTAGTCTCTCAAGCATCTGATCAATAAATGGGAGGGGGAAATAGTCTTTGTGAGTGGAATGATTTAGTTTCCTATAATCAATACACACATTCCAACTATTTTGTACCCTCATTGGAACTAACTCATTTTTCTTGTTTTTAACAACAGTAACACCACTTTTCTTAGGCACAACCTGAATTGGACTTACCCACTGAGATTCTGAATGAGATATATTATACCTGCCTCGAGTAATTTTTCAACTTCCTTTTTAACAACCTTCAAAAGTGTTGGATTGAGTCTCCTTTGTGGTTGCCTCACCAGTTTAGCCCCATCCTCCAAAAGAATCCTATGCATGAAAATAGAGGGGATAATACCTGATATGTCAGCCAAGGTCCACCCGATTGCCCTGATGTTCTCCCTCAAAAGATTTAAAAGTTTTTCTTCATGTTCAAAAGGGAGATTGTTAGCAATGATAACAGGTAATTTCTCACCACTCAAGTTTGAGTATTTCAGATTTGGTGGCAATGGCTTGAGTTATTATAAAGGAGGGTGTAGTATGGATGGATACATTGAAGGAACTGAAATATGTGCACAAAGAGCATCATTATCAGAATAGACATCATCAAAATCAGAGAACAAAGCATCAAATTCATCAGCATACTCAACAGCCATGTCATAATTAGAGTTAATATGATCAAAATCAGAATATTATTCCATTTCAAAATCAAATAATAGAGTATCTTGTTCCTTAGAAATAGGTGTGGAAGTATTCTTAGACATCAAACTAGAACCAATACTCATAATCTCCCTAAGCATAGGACAATCCAATTCCATGGTGTTTTTACTTGGTAGTTCAAAATGGTAGATAAAAAATGCAGAATGATCCTATGAGGGGTACTTCATGGAATCCATAACATTAAATATCACAACTTCATCCCCAAATTCCATAGAAAGTGTACCCTCATTAACATTTATGATAGTTTTTGCAGTTTTGAGGAAGGGCCTACCTAAGATAATGGGGGCATGAGAACTTACCTGATCATCCTCTATGTTAAGCACGTAGAAATCTGCTGGAAAGATCATGTCTCTTACCCGGACAAGTACATCCTCAAGGACTCCCGCTGGATATGCTCTAGATCTATTTTCCAACTGCACCACTACTCTTGTTGGCTTCAACTCACCAACCTGCAAGGAAGAGAATACAGAGTGAGGCATCACATTTACTGAAGCTCCTAAATCACAAAGAGCATTAGAGAAGTGAAACTCCCCTATGGTACATGGGATGGTGAATGTCCCGGGATCCTTGTACTTTGTTGGCATCGCTAGAGTTGGTGTAATGAGTGCGGAGACATTCCTTCCAAGGTTGATCCTCTCATGTCCCTTGAGCCCTCTTCGATTGGTGCTGAGTTCTTTTAAGAATTTGGCATACCTTGGTATTTTCTTAATGGATTCAAGTAGAGGAATGTTGATCGCCATATTCTTGGTTTGAATAACCCTATTTGGAAAAGGAAGGGGTTTAGGGGGAACATCATCAATCTTTTTCTTACCTTTATCTTTCTCCTTGGATTGCTCATCAGTTGGTATGGAATTTGGCTTCTCTGGAGTTGAGGTGAATCCCGGTGGAATGGTAGGTACAGATGTATCGTTCATTTGCTTCCCACTTCTCAATGTGATGACACTAACATTCCCCTTTGGATTTGGAGTGGGTTGGGAAGGTAGATTTTCATAACTCTTACTCACAAGTTCATAGAGGGCGGTGGAAATCTGGCTCATTTGAGTCTTCAACTCCCTCAACTCCGAACCATGACTCTTCAAATCATTCTGTTGATAATAATGATTTGTTTCAAAAGATCATCAGTGTTAGAGTCTACCTTGTGTTGGATATTCCCTTGTTGCTGACTTGTTGATGTTTGAGCTTCGAATCTCCTTTGGGGTTGTTGGAAACCCTATTGGTAAGGTGGAGGCTGCTGGAAGTTTGGTTGAAAAGGGGGACTTTGTTGCTGTCCAGAGATATACCTCATGTTAGGTTGATCTTTCCAACCTTGGTTGTATGTTGGAGCAAATGAATCAAACTTCTTTTGGGGATATGGTTGTTGTTGCTGCTGAAATGGTCTCCCTGGGAATACTGCTGTGCAATCCTCTGTCTCTTGTAGTTGTGGGAAATAGTCAGTTGGGTGTCTTGTCTCAGTGCAAATGACACAAGGCCTTGAAGGAGGGGGTTGGGATGTCTTTTGAGCCAAAGAAATCATCCTCACTGTAGTGGTCAATTCTTCCAACTTGGTTTCAATCAAATGACTTTCAAGAGAAGGACTTACCTGATGTACTCCCCTGACATGTGGTGTACCTCTATTGCCAAATTGTTGGGAGTTTTGGGCCATATTATCGATCAACACACATGCTTCTACTGGTGTTTTTTCCACCAATGCTCCTCCAGCTGTAGCATCCACCATGCTCCTCTCCATAGGTGTGAGTCCTTCATAGAAGTACTGAATGAGGAGTTGCTCACTGATTTGGTGATGTGGACAGCTTGCACACAACTTCTTGAATCTCTCACAATACTCATACATTGAATCCCCTTGTGATTGGTTGATCCCCAAGATCTCCATACGAATGCAAGTGGTCCTCGATGTTGGAAAAAATCTCTGAAAGAAAAGACGTTTTAAATTCTTCCAACAAGTTACATCCTCGGGTTGTAAATAATACATCCAATCTTTCGCAGCTCCATCAAGTGAGAATGGGAATTCTCTTAATTTGATTTGATCTTCAGAAACATTTCTTGGTTTAAGGGTTAAGAAAACCACATTAAATTCTTTAAGGTGTTTGTTTGTATCCTCACCAGATAAGCCATGAAATTTTGGAAGAAGGTGAATTAACCCATATTTTAACTCAAATTCTGATTCAAGATACAGGGAATGAAAAACAATTTGGCAGATAGTTAATATCAGGTGCAGCCGATTCTCAAATGGTTCTATTAAGTTCATTTCAACTATTTCCAGCCATTGGTTCCTATTTTATGTTTGAATTTGAATTTCTTACAATTTCAATGTTTCTAGAAGAGAGGAATTCACCAACTGGTTGAATATTGAAACTTTTCGTAGACTCAGAATGTCTGATTCGAGCCCTAAGGCTACGTTCAATCTCCGGGTCAAGATCTAAGAGATCTTCGGTATTAGTTCGTGTCATAAATCAAATAAAAATGAAAATAAAGAAAGTGGACCATAGTAAAATAAAAATGAGAAGTTTGAGTTGATGTTCCAAAAAGAAAAGAAGAGGATGAAAAAAATGAAAACTTGAGAAAGGGGAAAGATGAAAGAGAGAGGTGAAGAAACTAATAAAATGAAAAATAAAAGAAATACCTCTAAATGGTTGAATAAATTACTTGCCTCTCCGGAAACGGTTCCAATTTGAAAGAGCGCTGTCGTGGGCTCCCTCAAACTATTAGTGTGATTTTGGGGTACTTAGGTGCAATAGAGTGGCTGACCAAGGTGATCTCTCAAAGGAGGAAGTGAATTAAAACAAATTTTCAGAGGTATTCTAGAAATAAAATAAAAGATAATAAAAACACTACTTTAAAGGATGGGGGTGGTTGTTTATAGTTTTTAAAACTTGAAGAAGTTTGCTGGAAGAATATTGCATTTTTTTTGGTTTTTAATTTTGAAATGAAGTTTGATTAAAAAGACACAACAAGAAGATGTTTTTTTAGAAAATGTTTTAAAAGGCATAATATATCTAACTCTACCTCTTCACTCTATTATTAATCATTATCATTTATATTAAGATTCACTTAATTATGATCCCTTAATTTGTTAAATCCTGAACCCTACGATAATTAACTTTACCACGAAGATGATGTGAATTTAACCCTAGGCTAACTTCAGAACATGCAATTGCAGTACCCTACTTTGATTGATGTTCTAAGATTAAATTATGGTTAGTGGTCAATTAAGGAACATATCCAATCTATAAATGAGGATGAATGGTGTTTAGGGATTATATCTGAACTCTAAAAATTTATCCCGTATAGTCTTGTATTACCGATTAAGATCGCGCTCTCACAATTTACACAAAATCCCGACCTCGCGTGTTTTTGTGTTAATTGTTCAATTGATTTATTAGTTTATTACAATTTAAAAACACAATTCATGGATCATATTAAGTGAATTATAGTAGATAATTGATTCAAAATAAACAAATTAAGAAGGATACAGGTCGATCTATTACTAAAAAGAACTACTCTTCCATGGGTGGCATAATCATCATAGAAGTGAATTGCATTTGCAAAGGTTTATAATGGGTATAACCCAATAACGCTTCTACTCAAGAATTCCAGACCAAAGAGGAAGATTAAGAGAAGAATTAATTTAAACAAAACAGAAAAAAATATGAGGAATAAAAGAATATAAATGAAGTTTATTACACAAATGAAAACATTACAAAATGAAGAAGAGAAGGAGGCTTCGATGAGGAGATCCTTGCTTCAAGAGCTACCCCTCTTACAATGGTTGGATAATTTGGGTGAAACCAATTCAACTTTTCCACCAATCTCTTAATTCACGTCCCCAACCCCCCCAAATGAGATAAACACCAATTTATAGAGTGGTGGTGAGGCTAGGTTCAAAGTTGTTTCAAGTGTGAATGGGGAATCTCGGCCAAATATTTTTTTCCAAATTGAACCGCCCATTTGACCTCAAAAACGCGTGAATTGGACGACCTTCCAGAAGGATAAAATATTAGGATATGAGTCCTATATCTCCTCTCAAAAGTTAGGCTTAATAAAAGCCCATTTGAAGGAGTTATGGCCGAAATATAGAAGCTTCTCCATTATGGCGTGTCCAGCCCACCTTTAACTTTATAGCCCAATTACTCCATCCAAATGCATTGTTTTGATCTAGTGTCCTGAATAAAAGTTGTATCCCATGAATAAAGGAACATAGTTACAAATTATTAAGTTCAATTAATTCAAATAAAAATATTTATGATTGAAATACTACAATGATTTTAAAAGGGTGAAACTGGAATTTTAATCAAATATTCAAATGAATGATCTAATCCCAAATAATTTCTAATTAAACATATTTAACAAAATGTGGAGAAATTATATCATTTATTATCAATAAAATTTTCAATAAAATAGTGTTTTATCACTCACTATAGATATTTGAGAATGTTTCTAAATATGAAATATATTTTAAGATTTGTTCTGAAGAAGTAGTGTTATAATTATAGGAAAAAACTTTTTAGTATTAATCATGGATAGGATTTGGGGAATAAATTATAGAGAATAAATATATTGAAATCAGAGGTAAATATATTTTATAAATAGTTTATAGAGACTTAAGTTTTTAAATATAAATCAAGTGGCTGAAAGAGTTAGTGGATATGAAGTAGATATATCTTTTTAGGAGTCCAAACTCTATATATCTAGATTCTTGTGAGAGTGATTATGGTTAAAGTTTCATTTTTCACTAGGGGTTGTTTTAACTAGAGAATATAGTGAAAATATTGAAATAAAAAATGTGGATAATATTTTATAAATATACCCATATATATTTCATTTCTAAATTGGGAGAAGAAATAAGGAAAAAATCATTGGAGAGACCATTTATATTTTATTAAAAATGTGGGATTAAAAAATTCATCATTAATCCAAACATGGATGATGGAAAATTATGTTTAGGAATATGAACATAAATTTATGACAGTATTGTAAAAAAATAAAAATGGAGAGAGTAATACAACAAGGAGGTTTTTTGGTGGATTTATTGAAAATAAATATTTATAATTAATGATGAGAATCAATGAGGGTTTTTATGACAGTGAGAGCATGTTGAATCATGAGATTTTTTGAAAAAATACAAAGGAGGATAAAAGTTTAAAGGATAATGTTGAAACCATGAAAAAATGAATAACATTGAAAAATGGTCATTGTATAATTAGAATATTATTATAAATATTATGTATCTGCATCTCAACACTGGTTTCATTGATCTTTTTCTCATTGGGTGCTTTTTAAATGAAAAAAATGAATTTCTTTCTGTGTAGATTTTGATGTTTTATTAGTTTTATTTGGTGATATTCCATCAGGGAATATCACAAAAGTGTTAATAATTACGGTACTCTAATAGATATTTGGTCACCTAAAATGTCATATTTTCCCCTTGATTAAATAAATTTATGATTGGACTTCTGGGACATATCATTTCTAATTTATAGTTGAAGAAAAAATGATTCTTTTACCCAATAACATAATAAGATAAAAAGATAGAAAAAAATTATTAAATGATAATCCATCCATACCTTAGTGCCCATGATTTTTATTTTAATTTATTGTTAGTTTGTAAAAGTTACCCTAAAAACATTAGGTACTTTCCTCCAATGTTATCATATATAAATTGGAATTAATTAACACTTATACACAACCAATTTACATCAAATGTTGCTCTAGCACATCCTCTAACACATATAGAGAATCAATTAATTAAGAGATATTTTTTACTAACAGAATATTCAATGATATGTTATAATGGGGTCCATTATGTTCCTTTTATAGGTTACTTTTATTTAATATATGATCCTCTTAGATTTATAAAGATTTATATATTATTAAATGGAACTTTTTTTTTTGGATTTCAACTGATTCATTAAAAAGATTGTCAAACTCCTTTAATATTGAATGTTTAATCTACACATTAACTTGTTATATATTAATGAGAGAAATACATATTGTAATGAAATTTTAAGAATTATATTAATGATATATCATACTATTTTCACAGGAACCATGACATAGTTTTATACACAAAAACTAAACATCCACCATAGAATAGTGACATACACTACGTTGAAGTCAATGATTTAGTCTAAATTTTCTTATAATCAGCCACCTTAAATAAGTATTTATAAACATCAGGGAAAACATCCCAAATATTTTTGAAAATATCTAAACTCATTTGGATATGATTATCATTATATGTAATGACTCAAACTATTATAAATGATATTCCTTCAATTTTACTGAATAAATGTCATATTGAGTAATGAAGTTATAGAATACACATGAACTAATTTAATTATTTTGGAATATTATATTCTATAGAATTTAAAATACCATTAAACATCATAATCATTGATAAAATATCCACTGAAAACTATCATATAATTTTAAGGTTTATTATGAAGTCCATTCATACAAATTAAATAAGTGATGACCTTGACCATTAGGATTATACCCTATAAAGCTCATTTATCAGATATTTAAAGGGAGGTAGCATCAATGGTATTTTCCATCGACCAATATCAAGATGAGATTAAATAAATTAAGAATTATAGAAACCATTTATTAGATAATTTCAATCTCCCTGAGAATATAGACCGAAACACTCCAAGAAAATATCACTATCACAAACCATACACTTTAGAAGTTCACAGGTGCAATAACAGGATATGTATCTAGACCATAACTACATGAGTATGATTATTTTATTTTTTATGAAATAATTATTATATTTATTCACTATTTATTTTAATTTATAAATGATTAAATAATGAGTTTGATAAAAAATATATTTCAATACGAAAAAACTCGAATTGTATTTTTGAGTGATAATAAATTTCAATTAAGAAATTTTATATGAAGAATTCATTAATTATAAAAATAAATGATATTTTAATAAAATATTTTATTAATTAATATTTATTAATTATCGTTCATTATTTAATTTTATGAATTAAAAAAATAATTTTTTATGGGTAAAAAAACTATTATTGTAAAAAAAACTTATATTTTAAATAAACAAGGGTTTTGAATTAAAAAATAATTTTCTAATATTTATAAATTTATTTTTATAAAATAAATATTATTTTTTGATTCAATGCATTGAAATTATCCAATGGTGATTTTTTCATAATTTTATGAGACAATCGAATTTTTGGGGAAAAATTAAATATGGTATAAATATATGGTATGGATTATGACATCATAATAACCAAAAATTGAAGTAATTTTTGACATAAAAGGTATCCATGACCTAATATACATTTTAAATTTTAAATTATATGTATTTAATTTAATTTTATTATTTTTATAGACCCTTTTTTAAAACTCCAAAACCTTTATTATATATTAAGGTTTTTAAATCAATTATTTATAAACATGACTCACTTACACAACACCAAGGGTAATATTTTAATGATTTAGGTTATTGTAATTATAAAATAGTTAAAACCAATCCCATTTTAAAGAAACCATTGGCAAAAACCACAGGAATGTTTTTGGTTTTGATTACTTTACTGTATAGAGTCTGAAATCTAAGTTTGGGAATTAATAAATAACTTCCCTCTATTGTCCTACATAAACCCACCCAATATCCCTTTTATATTTACTAAATAAACTTGGAAAATTAAATTAATATTACTATTACTCTCTATATCCCTCTCAAGGTTCCAAAAAGTTCTCAAGAAACTCCACCCAAGCTTTTAGAAACACCCTCTTATTTTAAGAGATCATTTCATTCTCCTCTTTATTCAAGAACCTTATTTATTTTTAACCTTTTGATTTCCAATTCCTAATATTGGTATATGTTTTTACACATACCTCATACCTTTCATTTTAATTATAAATTATCATATACCCATTTCTCTATCAGTAAACCATTTTATGAATCTTTAAGTACTTCCCTTATGCTTCCAAAATCTCACTGTGATTTTCATGCAAAACAATTATGAAGTGAATTTGCAAACCCATTTCCACTCAATTTTATTCAAATATATGTCCCTATACTTATATTATCAGATAATTAGATGAATGTAACCCACACTAATCAAATAGAGGGTTTAATAGAGATTAAATACACTCTTATGTTTTATGATCTATGTGACACACTTATGCATGTACATGATATGATTAAGATGGGTGCACTGAGATAGCCCTTCAATGCAATGGTAAATGTTTTAATATCATGAGATGATAAGAATGGTAAATATAATTTTATACCAAGAACACTATATTATTATGTCTTGGTGGTTAACCTTGACTTATTCTTATGATCTCGGGTTATAAGTTGTTGCCACATTTCTATGTTGCTTTTATTATATCATGTTATCTCATGACTCATTGTCCATGATTATGATTCTAACCTATTATGTTAAATTTTTTTTGCTCTTATATCACATTTATTTATTTACCCTATTTAGTGTTTTTTATTCCCTTTCTAGGATTTATAGCTCAACCTTTCTTATATATATCCCCTGGTTATGCCGTATAGTTTTAAAAGAGCAATGGAAATTTAGGGCATGCCAATGATGTTTTCCATAATGTTTTTATATACATAAATCAAGTTGTTATGTTATATACCTAATTCCCAAAGACACTATATTTAATTATATTTTGGGATTGTATCATGTGTACCTTTATGTAAAAAGTTATGAAATAAAGTGTATTAAAGATATGTCTTTTCATATTATATCTCTCAAATTTTAAAGAAAAAATTTGTACTAGAGTTAATCTTTATTCCATCACTTTATGTATTGCTCTACAAGACTTTGTATCATTGGAAAAAAATTTATGAAATCCCTAATTTATAATTATAATCATATATTGGCCTATAAATATTTTTAGAGCTACACAAGCTATAATGGTGTCTAGCATGATCTCGATCAAATTCACTCTTATATCTATATGAGAATTTGAACAAAAATATATACCATATACATATTATAAATTCTAAGATAATATCTTTTTCCAAGACATCAAGTGACCACTACACATGGAATGTGTCACCATAGTATAATCCATCTCATGCATTCATGATTTTTTGAAATAGATAGGTTAGTATGAATGAGTGCATCACATATCATTCATACAAGTAGTTGAGCACATCATATATCACTCAAGTAAGAATGACCATGAATATTATCATTATAATCTAATTAGGGAACCATATGTAATAATTTTCATACAATAGGGGAAATCTCATCTAGGTTAAACTCAACTGACAAAATGATCAATATCATAACTACAAATCCCCTAATTAGCTCAGCCTCAAGGATAGTATAATAAATGTATCAACGTTTTAAGGTTCACAAGATATGTAATTTTTCATGATATTTTAATAGGGAATTTTATAAATAATACACCCCTAAGTAAATCAATGACTGTATGAAATTCCATGTGAAATAATTTTTTAGGTAAATCTAGATAATAAGCCTCTACTTATTATTATATAATAATATTCTGTAACATATATGATACTCATAATCAAGTTTGTTGTTAAGAGTTGAGTAATCATGAGTGGGGGGGTGGGGGTAGTTAATTGAGTATTCAATAAAATATTCTACTAAAACATATCTATAAAACAAAATCCCATGAATTTGAAAATACCCAGTTAACTAATATAGTAGCTATTTCTAATTAATTTTTTTAATAACCACTTATAAGATTGATCAAAACTCAATTATAATAACTTCATATTATCCTAATATTTATATATTATTATACTTATATAAAATATTAGATATATCAAATGTAAAACAAGCTATCAAAGTATAGTTTTGAAAAAAGAATTTGTAATTTTTTTATAAAAATAAAGAAATAAAAAATTAAAACAAAAACAAAAAACAATGGGTTAAGTTTCATGTCGATACTTATTCTTCTCCACATTACATTAGGATACTACCAAGAAAGTTTATTAGAATAAATAGGATGATCCCCAACTTGTATTGGGTATAAGTTACAAAATCATATAGGGCTATCCATGTTATCACAAAGAATCTTCAATAGTTTGTATGGGGGTATAAATAAGAATAAAATAAAGGAAAGAGTATATAAGTACTTTTATATGATGTAAAAGAGTCTATTCCTAAAAAAAATACAATGAAATTCAAGAACAAATCAAAATTAATATAAAACAGAGAGCGAGAAAGACATTATAGTTTGACTCAACATTAAATTGAAGTTCAATTGTTTGGTAGAAGTCTCACACCTTAATGATGTATTCTTTAAGTTATAGGAGAATATGTGATGATAAAAAAGTATTATTGGATCTTATAGTGAGATAAATATAAAAATAGTGTATCATAAGTTTTTTATTTTTATTTAAAAAAATCAGTTTGTTTTTTTCTACTCTCACTTAATCTTCTATATCTGGTTTTATTTTTAAAATATAGCTTCGTCTAAAAATATCTGTTATATTGTTATCATTAAAAATCCTCATACTTGGAATAAAATAAGATAGGAATAAATTATTATGTATTCACATTTAATTATATATATAATAATGTTAGAATATGTATTAAAATATAAATACACTTTAGAAACAGTCTGTTAAAGTCTTAAATGTCAGATAATACATGGTCTCTCAAACATCATCACTCTAAAACTTAGTGAAAACTTTGGTTGAAACCCTTGGAAGGTCATACAATAAATCCATAAAACATGTGGTCACTTGAAGTCTATACATTCACTTTAAAACTTTTCCAAAATCCTAACTCTATCATAAAATCACTTGACTTCATCATGGAACCAATTAAAAGAAATTTGCGGTTTCTCCGATACATAGAAATTTGGATGAAAGAATGGATATACCATGCGGTCGTTTAATTTGGACTTTAGGTATCTTGTTTACTCTTTCAGTTGGTTAAATATTTTATTAGAAATCCACCATGTTCAACTGAACTGGCATTTGGTTAATCTATTGGTCATGTGGTCTCTTCAACCCTTTGTGAAAATTATACTGAGTTCTAAGTTACTTCATGTGGTTGATAGAATCCTTCTTACATTCAATCAAGTACATGGAGTTTTTTTCTCCTCTGACTCACGATTGCTTTAATATATTTATGGTCAATATGAAACTTATAATATTTTCATAAATAAACAAAAAATGCATTTCAATTACATAAAACATAGAATACATTAATAATAATATAAACATGATTTGAGATACCTAAAACAAGGAATTTCTAGACTAAGACCACAATATTCCCCCTGTTTTGAAGATAAAAAATCATGTAACAAATAAAGGCAAACAATTCACTAATAAAAAATTTAAATAAATCCTTATATTCTTCCATAACATGGCATACATTCTTTACTTTCCCTTTTGAGATTATAAAAAATAATTAATAATAGAGTTTGATAAGTACAAGGTAAAGAACAAGAATATATTATACAATAACAATTAAAAAATGGAAATATATAAAGAAAAAAATGATGAATAAAATATATTCCATTATATTTTTAAAGATTTATGAAAATTTTCAATTTTCATATTAGAAATTGTCATCTGAATCAAAATTCACAGGGTATTGAATTGTTGACGGGTTAATTGGGATTTTTTATTTTTTTCCTTGGATAGGGAAGGATAAAGATAAAGTAAAATATGAGGATAATACAACACACTAGGAATAAGAATTCATTTGGACATAGGTTTGTTATGGTGAATGGATTAAGGAATACTGGGACCAATTGGAGTGGTAGGAGGTGTAGAGGATGGAGTGGTAGTAGTTGAATCATTGGTCACAAGAATATTAGAAGGATTTAGGATAGTAGTGTTAGCTGTGTAAAGGTAAGGTTCTAATAGTGGAGTTATGCATGATATAACTCTTTATTCATGCTTTATTATCTGTATAAAATCATATTTATTAGTCATACAATGTTACAGTAAAAGAGAAATGACTAAAAACATTTCCACAATGGATTTAGAAACATGATTTAAGAGAGTCATTTTCAGGTCTATATCTAAATACCTATCCCCAATGATTTTTGTCGGGTCAATCATTATCATGAAGACACACTAATTGTGGCCCCACATTCCCGCTTTTCAAAGTTGGGTGGAATTAATCACTTTTTGAGATATTTCTTATCCTTGATTGAAATGGGATAATAGGATATCAGTCCCTCATTCTATGGTTTCCACCTCGAAATTCATAACTTATTCTGAGTCTCCCTTATATATTTGAGTCATTGATCATGAATCTCATTCTCGATTCCATATCTTTGTGGATTCTAGTTAATTATGCTCCTTCTGTTAGGAAATTCCAAGGGGTCTTGATATGGTAGCAAACTTCAGCCGGAGTAGATGGTAACATCCATAATGTTGGGGCATCTCTGGATTCTTGAACATTGGTCACCTGTATTCATTCTCATAGGAGGGCTTCTCAAGGGTGCAGGAATCCGAGGCATCCCATGTCGATTGAGGGGAATCCTATACTAGAGGCATGTCTTATGAGGTTTTCTTCGGCTTCCAATGTTTAACATGGGTCATGCTGTGAGTTTAATGTCTTACAGTGATGGTTATGCTGAAGGCATAGTTTACAAGATTTTCCTCATAAATCCCATGTTTAACATGAGGTTCGACGTGAGTTTAAAATCATGTGGAGATGTATAGGATTGATTTTGACACCATTAAGGGTGGATCAGGAAGGTGCACTACTAAAAGGGTTCACTTAGAATATTTACCAGGTGGATGGATCCAAACACCCAAAAAGAGAGGAACCATAGTGGTGTGTCCCAAGAAGGGGAGATGTCACATCATGAGGGTGCATCCCAAAAAGAGAGCACCAGATGGATGGATTAGAATGCCCATAATGAGTAGAACTAGGGTGGTGTGTACTAGAAAGGGATGATGTCACACTGTAAAGGCTGATCTAGACACCACAAAGGGCAGATTAGGGAAGTATGGGCCCCGTAAAGGGGGACACCAAGGTTTACCATTGGTTGGGATTGAACCTCAGGGAGGCTTTATACGTACCCTATGTAGAAGACCAAGAAAAAACCCACAAAGTTCTAATGTATGGTTTGAGGATTAAACATTTCTAGCAGACCTTCATAAGAGGAGAACTCTTTGTTAAATGAATATGGATTGTGCGAGGATTATGAAAGGTTAGCTTTCGGGCTGAATTTAAGGATATGAAATGATGGATGGCATGATATCACTTGGATATGGAGGCTTAGATAAGGGTCATGATGGATATGGAGCAGGCGTTAGAGGGTCAATATGAATGATATGGAATCAATGTGAATATGATGGTGTTGGGCTTGAACCTTGAGGATGTTTCCTATGTATCTCGATGGGTGGGAATCAAAGTCCATATAGTTATGTAGTATAATAAATGTGATGGTATTGAATCTGAGGAAGGTTTCCTACATATCCCAGCTGTTGGGAATAAAATTCTAGGTAGTTTTGGAGTGGGGTGATGAGACACTTAAGAAGGCGGCTCATGAGAATGGGTGTATAGAAAAGGATCTGAAGGAAGTGAAACCTCTGAGTTGGGGAATGATCTTCCTAAAATACAGGGAATCGAGGGAGCGACCAAGATGGGACATGAGTGATGGGAATGAAACTCAGGGACCCTTCCTATGCATCCCCGTGGTAGGGAATCAAAGTCCATATAGTTCAAGATATGGCATAGAATAGGGGTGTACAGAAAGAACAATTACCCATAGACATGCGAGGGTTTACGCGTGGTTAGTATCCCTTCATAAGAGGGACACTCTTGGTTGGGGGAGTATGGATTGTGTGTGGGGATAATGTATAGTTAGATTCCTTGATGGATCAGAACACCTCGAATAGGAGGATCAGAGAGATACATCCCAAAAAGGGAAAGTACCACATAATGAGGGTACATCCCATACGAGGGATTACCAAAGTTTACCATTGGTTGGGGTTGGACCTCAAAGAGGATTCCTACATACCCTAAAGGGATAAAAACCCATGTAGTTCAGTTTGGGGATGTAGTTTAACGTTATGCGGGATGAGGGGCATACAATTCTACGTCTTGTGGGATGAAGGTGAACCATCATGAAATGCACGAAATGATTCAATTGAGGGGAGCAAAGGGCTTTAACCTTAGAGAGGATTCCTAGATACCCTATCTAGTAGACGAAGATAAAAGTCCACATAGTTCATATGGTTGAAGTTTAACATCATACATGACAAGGGGAATGGGAATTACATGTGGTTAGTGGCCCATAGAGGATGTCATGGTCACTACATACACTAATCCACCATGATTCATTCTTAGTGTGGTAAATATGAGGTAGTGATAGAACTGATGATCATGCCGCAAATGATGTGACCATGAAGGATGGTATGGGTCTTACACATTTCTAGTAGCCTAGGGAGATGTATATTGGGACTTAATCTAGGAGGGAATCCCACAATGGTTGTTCAAGGCTTATGTGGAGACTGCCCGAGTGCTACTAAGGAGTGTCAATGATGGATGGGGCTTATGCCTAGAAGCTACCTGGGTGCCACTTAGGAGTGATAATAGTGGATGAGGCTTAAACATGGAAGCTACCTGGGTGCCACTAAGGAGTAGTAATTATGGATGGGGCTTACGCGTGGAAGCTACCCAGGTGATGATAAGGAACAAAAATAGTGGATGGGGCTTAGACACAGAAGATAATTGGGTTCCTCTAGGGAGTGGCAATGATGGATGGGGCTTGTGTGTGGAGGCTACTCAAGTACCACTAAGGAGTGAAAATAATGGATGGAATCTCAACACAATGACTAGTCTAGAAAAAATGGTTTGGGGTTTTCACCATAAGAGGAGGCCCATTTTGGTTGTTTTCTATTCATCTCAGGATGAGGCATCTTATTCTTGGTGCACAAGGAATCTTATTCTTAAATGATAGGGTATGATATAGTTTAAATTCATGTTGTGATGACTATTGGCATCTTATACTTGGTGCATAGGGTATCTCTTATTCAGAACAAGAGGAATCCTATGTTTGTATTTAGGGTGTACTACAGTTTAAAGTCATTAAGTGAGGACTAGTAGGCATAAGAGGCCTAACAATGGCTGGTGTGGGACTTACACAAGAGCGTCCTTATCTGGTCTGACCTGGCATAGGAGGCAGGTGACGAGTTTTGAGGAGTTTCATGAGGAATGATTCAACAAAAGGTAATTGGGGAATCGTAGATGAGAATCTCAACTCCTGCCATGGGAAAGTGACCAAGAAGAATATGTAAAGTGAATATGTTTCATGGAGTGTGGAGGAGTATCTCGAATCAGGGTTTTCCTGGCATGGAAGTTGGGTGCACATCGCCCGTGGTATGGACCAATGGGAATGAAGGATAAAGCTTCGCGAAGGAAATGGGTTCACAAATCTTAGGGGCTAGAGAAGGATGTGGATTCTTGAAGGAAATTTTCTTTGTGAAAGAAGGAATACAATAGAGTAGGGCTTCACCTTAGTAAAGAGCTCAATATTTGGAGAGTAATCTACATAGGCTTAATACTTCACAGAGCCTCAAGCAACCCGAAGGGGCTCCTTCCATCATGAAGGGTGGAGGCCTTCAAGAAGGGCTTCCACTCGCAATGCTATTGAGCACTATAAAATGGGGTATTGGCTGCTAAAAGTGTGGAAGAACATGATTATGAGGGGGGGGGGGTGAGCATGGAATTTATAGGCTATTGGGAAAAATCCCTCAAGGTAACATTGATGCATTTTTGGGTTTATTGTGTATGTTGACAAAGAGGGTTTCCTTGGTCAGTTGTGATGTACCAAATATATTATTGAAAATCTATGTTGAAAAAGAACCATGACAAAGGAATTAATTATCTAGAGGTGGTACCAAATGATCGTATACAAGGTGGAACCATTTTCATGTGTTTTCCAATTTTTTGGGCCTCAAAATTTGAAAATTAAAGAAATGTATTTTTGGAAAAGGAAGTTGCATGAAAGATTGAAGATAGTTTGGAATGTTGCATGCAAGGAATGTTTCATGATCAGAACATTAAAATATGGAAAAGGCATGAAGTGCGTGAAATATTTGGAAATGTGCGTGAAAGGGGAGTTAGCATGAAAGAGTCCTACACACCGAATGAATCATCAAATTGGGTTTTGTGTGGTTGAAGGGGATCTTGCTTGTTGCATCAAATATTTCACATAGGGGTTGGCGATGACTATAAATAAGAGGTGAACCCCTCATTCGAATAATCTCAATAATTAGGGGAAATCAGAGATCTAAAGTGTATGATATTTTTAAGTAAAGGGAGATGCATGAAAAAATTAGAGATTCATGCAAGCTAATGAAGTTTCACATAATATTTAAGCTGCGTGAAAGATTGAAGTAGTGTGTAAAAGTTGTTTCAAGACTAATGTAAAATATTGCATACAAGGCATTAAAGTTGCGCACAAGTCATGATAAGGGTTGCATGAATGATTTGGAGTTTCCTAGTACATATGTGGAAAAGTGGTATTCATATGTGGATGAAAGATTAACTTCATCTAAGCATCTACCTATAGTTGAGGATGTTGGTTTTCATTCAAATGAAAGGACTACACATCCATAAACTATGAGAGGATCCCTTCTAAGTTCAGGGAGATAAGGAAGAGAAAGATAGTGATCCTTCCCAATGGCAGTGAGCTAGAGGAAGAGACATAGAGAGTGAACATTAAGAATGTAGTGAGAAGTACCTAAACATTGTAAAGGCAGTGAGCTCGAGCACAGAGGATCTATCAAGAACCTTATAAATAGCAGTGCACTTTTAGTGGATCTGGTACATCATTACATCGCCAGTGTATTCTCTTTAGACATAGCCTAGTGAAGGTGAAACAAGTAAAATCATTGTGTCCCATGTGTGATTTAATTTATGTTTATATATTTCTCTGGTATAAATAGAGAAGTGTGTTTTGTTTAACGACAAAACAAGATCAAAAGGGACAATAGTTTTATTATATCATTTCCTAATTCACCACCCTCTTTGGGTATTCAACCAAGTATACCTAACATAGGAAAATGATGTACTCAAGGCTCACTGTGGATAATAATTGAGTGTCGTGAAGAAAAAGTGACACTGTGGAAGAGATACATTCACGGTCGTATCATGAATGAAAAGTTAAGATATGGAGGAGATACGTTCGTGGAGGATCGAGAAGGAAAAGTAACTCCACAATACACACATGTTTTCATGGGAATATCTATGAACCACGAAGGGAAATAGATCCGTAAAGCACATGTTCGTGTGGGGAGGTCTATGAACCGCATGGTGGGATTCACAAACCATTTTTCCAACCTAACTTCGAGCAACAATAACTTCTATTATGTAACTCCATTCGGGATCTACGTCTAGTCAAATAAAATCCTACAAAATGATCTACACTATGAGATCACGTATGGAATCATTAGATACATATTGGGGACTTTTTTCGAGTGATAACAATACCTAAAATGGGTTCCAAGTCTTCCTTAGTAAAAATTCAATGGGGATAATATTTTATGGATACCTTAATCACAACCGTATCCTTGAAAATATTAAAAATATTAACATTAACCATGTTCTCACTATGAGAAACAAGATAAATTTTCATCAAATTATTTACATCATTGAAAATTTCTAGTAGAATTTGGATTCCCTAATGAATATTTCATTTAATATGATCTTTATTTATTGAAATAGGCATAGAAGGGGAAGCGACAATTGGTGTTCTAGAAGAACTAGTTTCAAAATAGATATATCTATTATCAAACATAACCAATATATCTATTTATAATTCCTATAGAGATACAACTTGTACACTTAATACATTAAGCTCATGGGGCATATGATATACATTGAGAAATAAATTTGATTGAATATGAGCTAAAACACTTTCAATGTTAAAGGAAATATCTCTCTTCCTACCAAATTCACTAGAAAACCCAAACCTAGAAAGATATCTTTCAAAACATATAAAATATTATTCTAAATCTTAATGAATAAAATTAAAGTAATTACATAAGGGGAAAAAGATGCAGCTAGGTGGTATGGAATAGTGTTAGATATTGATTCATAGAAGAACAAATCAGTGGGTCTCAACATAGATCCTATATTATCCAAGGAATCATACTTAGGATTCCCAATCTCTTCAATTGAACAATAAAAATCTATAATAATTTTCTTTTTTTAGGATATGAGTCATACAATAGACCACTATGAAGAGACGCATTTGAATCATGTCATGGAGATTAATTTCTAGTACGTTCTATGGAGTTGACCCAATTATATCATGATTGACATCATCAATTGAAATATTGTGCCTATATTCTTCATCAAGAGTATGGGAAGAGGGATACAAAAAAAAACTGGTTCTGGAACTATAGAAACAGTCAAAATGGTTTTCCCATGAGGTTTTGAAGGTAATTAATCATTCTAATCATCCTTACCAGAATCATTAGGAGAAAATATATCCATGTTTATAAGAGGGGTCTTAAGAAACATATCCTCTCTATGAGGTGTAATGTTAAAAAATGGTACCCCTTATGTCAAATTCTAGTGGATTATCTAAACTGAAAGATCATTATCATCACTTCTAAAGTCCATAATATTAGGTCCAAAGAGAAAGTATCCAAGATAACTCTCCCTCTTAGGATATTCTACTCCTTCCATGGGTTCTTCAATTTTTGAAACTACCAAATATTAGGGGAATATTCCTTTATAAGCCCAAAAGGAATCCTCATTAATGTCTAATTCCACATCCTCATCACTATCTTATTAAGAGTAATCAGCTTCAACTAATTTATCTATTTTGAAACCTAGATCAATTTCATATTTAATATGGTTGGGTTCCTTTGAGGATTAAAGTTCACATATAATTTCTCATAATCAGTAAACCATATTTTTTTTCAAGGGTTCCAACCAACTTCGAAACTTTTACATGTTGTTTGTATTAGTAAAATACCATTTTAGGTAGTATAATTTTCCACCGCTTATGAAACTAGTCCATTAATCTCAAGAAAAATAGATATAAACTTAGGATAGGGAAAAGAATTGAATTGAGAAAAGGTATTAATTAATTCTTCCATGTGACTCATAAGGAATACAATAATACTTATATTGATTAATTCAACACCAAATAGAGAAATAAAATATCTTGATACCACAAAATACTAAATTCCATTTTTTTGGAAAAATTACATGTTAATGAACTTGAGAAATAACCCACATTTACCATTGAACTAATCTGCATTCAACCTTCTTGGAGTTCTATTTCTATTCAACAATTCTAAAGAAATTTCAAACTCAGAATGAGGATTATTTTTGTGATAATAACTTTTAAAATATTCATACTCTCCATGGCATGGAACATCTAGATTTATAGACTATAATTTTAATAAAATATGTGCTCTTAACCATCAATAATCATCCAAACATATCCATATTTTTCTCCAGATCCAAAATGCATTTTCGTATAAAAATATTTTACCGAATGGGGATAAAATGGGGTTTTCACTATCCATGAACCACTTTATCTATAATTTATTTATCAAAACTTTTGATAATATAAATAAAGTTGATTTAATCCATTTTAATTCCATTTTCCTTCATAGAACTACTTCTGGTGATTAAATGTGCAACCTTAATGATTTCTTGGTTCCACTGGTTTTAAATCTCAATCTTTTAGAGGTACATGAGGCTTATAAAGTAGAATATTTAAGAAAACACTTCATATTAGATAACCCTGAATTAAATTTTTAAGGGTTGTAAGGATAAGGTTTGGTCAAGATTGGGTTAGGTTTTGGTTAAAAAGAGGAGAGACCATTTCATATTCAAATTTGGGGTTATTAAAATAATTTATGGATTGAAAATATGTAAAGCATGGGAAATAAATATAATATACATAAAAAATATGAATACACATATGGTAGCATTAAATATCAAGTTTGGTAGAATGTATATCAAAATTATTAATCCAAATTTAATCGACCAATATAAATATTTTGATCAACTGTATGCCCATCAAAAGAAGAAATTTAATATTACATGTTAATTATCAAAATTAGTTGAATAAATTTCATAAATTAATATCAAAATAAAAATATACCATATAAAACTGAAGATAATTAAACACATTTTATCATTAAAAATTAATATCTGATATAATTAAATCTCTCACAATTCATAGGTTTTTAATGATGTCTGAAAGATGATATTTAGTGCCAACAATTCATGAGTTATATCTCCTTTTTCAAAATTATCTTTCAAAAATTGATGTCTTATATCAATATGTTTATTCCTATAATGAGATATTGGAATATTAAAAATGTTAATAGCACTTGTGTTATTATAGTTTATAAGGACATGTCTAAATTTATATAAATAATCTTGTAATGTGTGTTTCATCCATAGAATTTATGCAGAACAAATGTCTACAATGATGTATTAAGGTTCAATAGTGGATAATAAAACAAAGTTCTATTTCTTACTTAACCTAGATACTAAATAAGTTCCTAAAAATTCACATTTTCCATAGATTATTTTTCTATCTAGATTATAACCACGAAAATAACCATTGGAATAACTAACTAATTCAAAAGTATTACCTATAGAAGAAAACAATCCATTTTTATATTTTTGAGGTATTTAAAAATTATTTTAACTACATCTAAATTATATTCCCATGGGTTTTCTTGAAAATGAGAAAGCAGACAAACACTCTACATAATATCAGGCTAGCTAGTAGTCAAATATAGTAAACATCCAATAATAACTCTATAAGTGGTTTGATAAACACATTTCTAAATTTCATCAAAATATTGATAAATGGTTTTACTCATGGGAGTATAAATACCTTTTTTTCTATCCATACTAAATCATTTTAAAATATATTTTGTTTACTATGATTGATTTAAAATAATTCCTTTGTTTACAAAAATCTAGAAACTAAGGAAACACTTTAAATCCCCCATTAAACTCATTTCAAATTCATTTTGTATTACTTTAGTAATTTGAATTTAAAAATAATTATTAGAAAATACAAAAAATAATATTATCAATATAGATTTGAACTAAAAATATACCTTTTGATATTCCTTATATAAACAGGTTAGCATCTTCTAGCCCTTTTGAAAAACCTTTGTAAATCAAGAAAGATCCGAGACTATCATACCATGATATATGAGCCTATTTTAAAACATAAAGATATTTAGAAAGTATTTAAACAAAATTTTGAAAATGAGGATTTTGAAATCTAGGGGGATATTATAACAACCTAACATGACTGACCATCAAATCAATAGACTGACCAATCACCACATGGCCTCAAACATGCCTCCTCATACCCTATAGGCTATTGAATAGTAGAAAGGGTACAAGGTGGTGATAGTGGGTAGATTATACTCTCTTGATCAGAGTATCAAAACTATATATAAAAAAATAACAAAAAGAATAAAAAAAGTAATTATAATTAAAGACATAACAGCTGAAGAATAATATCAACTGAATATAAATGGCCGCTACCAAAATAAAACAATGTGTGCATTTCCAGAAGATGATGCTATTTCTTCTCCCTCAGAACACGTGCTATGATTAGAAATCACAAGTCATGGGTGATTTCCATTGGATTTATTTATAGAACAGAAAACATCCAATGATTATTTGTCCAAAGAGACCTACTTTCCAAAGGTAGGCATTCATTAGGTTTGGACCTGCAATACTTAAGAACATACATTGGTCAAGAGGATGGGAGGTAAGACTCATCACACCATTTTTGGGGGGAATTGTTGCCTACTCTGGGACTCTCTTATAGATTTAAGATATTTATTGTGAATCCTTATTAATTTACCAAGTATAAAATAGAATTCCATTGAAATTTGAAATCAATTTTTAGCATGTATGAAATTTAGAATCATCCATATGTTTTTGGGTTTTTTCATTAATGGAGACATTCATATGAATTATATGTTCTCCATCAATGGAATCCTCTCATATAGTATTAAGAGATTCTATTAACTATGTTTATGATAATACTTGTTTTTAAGACGCTTAGTGGGGAAACATGGAGTTTATTATCATTGAGGGAGATGAAAGTATATTTTTATGTTGGGACCATACCCATAAATGGGATACCTACGTATCCTTGTGAATGGAATCATAACCCTCATATTTTGGTTCCACTTAATGGGACACATCATACCTTTTAGGGTCATGTGAAAAGGACCTAACCGTGCAATTTAATGTCATGTGGTAAGGACATCTAAGTGGAAAGTTCTTAGTCAGAGCTTGGTATGGGACTTATGCGTAAGCAGCCCAAGGAACCTAGAAAAGATATGAGTTTACAAGTGGGATTATACCATTTTATGAATATAGCCTAGGAAGAATAGGGTTGATATGGATTGATGGGTTTGAACCTTAGGGAATCTTCCTACGTATCCCACTCGGATGGGAATCAAATACCAAATATTTTGGTAAGTCTTGCAGGGGTGTATGACCCTTTGAGAGAAATAGGTTGGGGCTTAATCCTAAATAGGATTCCCTTGTAACAAGGTCCATGAGAGATTTATTAACTCATTAATATTTAGGGGGGATTAATTTGGAGCTTAATATTAAGAAGTATGACCAGATAAGATAATTATGGTTGGATTTATGAAGAGGATATCCAATAAGCTCGGGTCCTGATGAAGGTTTCCTATGTATCCCGATTATGGTGGGAATCAGAGTTCTTGTAGTTCAAGATGTGGTGGATTTTGTGGATATTGTGATCATCATAGTTCTCTAATCCCATTTGAGTCATGATAAATGTGAGAAACAAGAGGATGTTAATGGTTCAACAAACCACACACTCTATCTTCTAATGATAGGAGAGGGTGGGCCTATGATGAAATAAAACGAGGCGATGGTTGGAGAGGGTGTTGAGTGATGAACCTTTAAATGTGGTATGACATTGGAGGTCATGAGGCCATGCTCTGAGAATATTAGGGACTTACCTTAGTGGGAGTGACATGAATGGATCCTAGGAGAGGATGGAGACTTTTACTTTGTTTGAATGGAAAAGAAAGTGTGACCCTCACTCTCCTTGTTGGGAACCGAAGGCTTAGAGTCTTATAGTTGAAAAGGGGAGGTCAGAGTCCCATTCCCAAAATCTAGTATAGGTAACTTCCCAACATTATCTTGAGGGTAATAATCCATGTGACAATAGATATACAAACATATAAATATGATAGGGATCTTGAATACCTTAGAAGACAAATGTGGGAAACCTCTGAATATAGATATACAAACCCAAAATAAGAGAGATGCTAGTGTTCCCTTCCCAAAGGTTTGATAAGTTAAGAGGTTTTGGTGGAGGCTTCAACTTATTCGTTTTCATATAAGGGAACCAAGGAAGGAGATAACCTTCCATGAGTGGATTTTAAGAGGGTTTACAAGGTGATATGCATAGGCCTTAATCACAGCTTTGCGGTGTAGCTATACGCATAAGTATGTCACGTAGGCACACCATGTAGGTACGCTGCGTAGGTGTGCCGCACATGTCTTAGTGATGAATGAAAAAAGGTTTTTAACATATGAGAACCAATCCTATTCAAGAATCAAAATTTTAAAGGATTTACAAACGTGATTTTCCCATATAATTCTCTCTTTTCTCATGTTTTTAGAGAGCTACCTATGAAAATTAGGGGGATCTGAGTGAAGGAGCTATGCAAAGGGATTTTCAAGAGTTCTTCCAGTTTTTTTATTTCTGAAATTAGGTTACAAAGGGTCCTTTTTATAGGAAAGGATATGATCTAGTTGAAAGGAGTTCATCGGCATAGGTCGGCCACATTTCCCTTTTGCGTCACCCCTCTATGTAGGGATACATAAAACATATTGTCGCATAACTTTATCACATAGGTCCTTTGTAACGCCCCGACCCTAGTTACCCAGAGTCGGTGCATTATTACATAACATTGGCATGATCATGAGAAAGATCAAGTCTCGAAAGACCGATTAGTTTAGTAGCCTTGGAATAACTAGATACATCCATAAATTTTTACATTACATCATAAAAAAAACATCTTGTCTTCATATCCCCTCATACTATCCCTGCAGGTCATTCATAAATTACTTCTTCATAATCCTGGAAAAAAAATAAAACATTGAAAGGGGTGAGCTCGGATGCTCAGTAAGGATAACATTATAGCAGAAGCTTTCATAAATAAGCATAAACACTTAAGGCAATTTATAACTAAAACAAAAGCCTTTGAAACTTGAACTTCAGCATAAAATGGAAAAGGTAAAATGAAATAATGCCATTTACTTACTCACATGGATATTCTACTAGTCGAATGATCACATGCAATATCAATAACCACTTTCATAATGATGGAATGCATAATGCCAGACTATCATAACCACATAGCCAAGGCCTCGTGCCAAGACTACAAATAAGATTTTGCCAAGCCCTTGTGCCAAGACACTATTTTGTCTCATGAGACCTACCGATGCATCGAGTAGCTATAGCGGGCTCCACCCGTCACTTATTAAGTCCAATGCATTCCTCATATGAATAGGTTTAAGCATAAAATAAACATTCGTATTAAAACTAGCATACGAAATGTCAATACTTTAACCACAAACCATGAATGGTATAAAAATAGAACATCCACAGTCAAATATAACTCATTTGATACAATATGGAAGATTGTATTGTATCACATTAACCTCAATCATGAATAATTAAGGATGTTGACATAGATGAAAATAATCATCAAAACTATTTGAGAGAAATATCCACCTTTTCTTGAAAACATTTAAAAGTCACACTATTTGTCAAGAAGCCATTTAAAAATAGATTTTTGAATCAAAGTGTCCCATACCACTTTGAAACCTTTTAAAAGGATTTTTAATTTCTAAACTTTAATGTCCATATAAATAAATCCTTAAAAACCATTTTTAAAACATGGACATTAATGAGAAAGATTTAGATGAATAAGTCTTTAAAACATTTAAAAATGGTATTTTAGTTAGAGATTCTAACCAAAAGAGAGACACTTGAATGAAAATAATTGAGGTAATCAAAACTTTGTAATATCATGAGAATAAAGGGAATTCATGATATACTATGTCAAAGTACATTATATACACCACATAAAAGTGATTTGGTGTATATCAACAAAGAAGTCTCAATGGAATGTAAGTTGAGATGAAATCTCTCATAAAGGCCATATCCTTAGGTTAAGGATAAATCAACAACATAATTATGTGTGAAAAATATAAATACACTAAATATGATTGGATATTCAGTGTAAAACAATCAAAGTATATTCACACATATTCCTGTAAAAACAACACCAACGAATTGGATGTTTAACTCAACAAATGGTGAAAGAGTTAAAATTACTCTTATCAAATTCATATCAATGACTTGAGAATTTTCAATGGAGTGATTATGTGTATCAAAAGTATATCCACAGTAAGGGGAGTGGAAATTATGACATAATCAAATGAATAGTGATTCCACACATAATCTTGGGGTAATATAATCAATGAAATATGCGTAAAGCCAAATGAGTGGAAATTGAAATCTCAAATTCCCTTATTGATTAGGTAACTTAAGAAACAAACACCCATGAAAGAAAGATCATACCATGATGATGTAAATACCCATAAAATAAAGTATATTACACAATGAATACAATCATGGGTAGTACACATACACCACATGCAATAATTAAGTGGTGATCAATGGAATTCTCACGGAATTAAAAGTGAGACAAGAAACCCCTTACCACGTTAATCAACTGAGTCGCATGGCCAAAAGTTAATAACCACCAAATTATTTACATAATAACATGAATATAAAGTGAATCATGATAATATATATCAAATGGAAGTACAAAATACACCACTTTCAATAATTTAGTAGCGAACAATGGAAATCTCACGGAATTGAAAGTGAGATAAGAGAATCCCTTACTTTGTACTTTTTCCTTGGTCGATGGTAGGTTTACCTCCTGTATAATGGTGAAATAATTGTTATTGAATAATACAAGAATCAGTTACTTTAATATGATATCATATATGATCTTTTAACATTGATTTGTTAATAATATCTTAGAATTATCGTCATTTCAGGTGTTAACGGGTTCATTTTACTTTATATTCTTTGTTATGTGAGCCATATTCGTTATTAATGGGATGTATATTATTCATATCCAGAATGGTATCAAGTCCTTAAACATCATTTTTATATCATCAAATGATAATTATACTTGAATGGATACGATGGAGAATGAATCTCATCGCGTTCGTGGAGACGGTAGTCCGTACGTACGCACGAATGCTACTTCCATTTAATTTTTATTTTAAAAGAATCGAATCCAAATGATACATAGGTATATTACTATTCTAGTAAAATATAATATTTTATATATGTTACTTATGTTCATTAACACCATCCTTTATACGTTCCATGTGTGGTATGAACGAGTCATATCATTTTAAGGGGGCGGTAGTCCGCACTTCCTCAAATGAAATTATCGTATGTATATACAACATGAAACGAATAATTTTATGAAATAAAATGGAATTACAGAAGCTTATATATAAAATATATATCATTAATATCATATTTAATTACAGTTCCATCCTAATGGCCACCATGAGAGGCGGTAAGATGTATTTGAACAATCATCGTTTCATGAGGCGTTAGTTTGCCATCCACAGAAACATTATGTTCATCATCCATTAGATGGAGTTGTGTGAATGTGTAGTTTGAATACTTCTTATAACAACATCCTAGTATATTGTGGATACTGGTGTTGTTACAAAAGAAAGTAAATAAAAAGAGTTTGGGGGTTGGAGAAGCAAAATAATTGAAAATAATTTAAGAGAAAATGTTACCTTTAATTTAGGTAACACACTTTGGTTGGAACGAAAGGACTTCTTGAAATGCTTTCTGCTTAAGGGGAAGCTTCAAGGAGGAGTAGAGGGATGTGGGGAGCTTAGTTGGGCAGAGTTTGGACGATCCAAGTGGCTTGAGAGGTGTTAGGAATGAGTAGAAGTGGTCTCCTTTTATAAGGGAGAGGAGGGGCTCTTTAGGAAAGAGTGAAAGTATTACTTTATAATATAATTATGTTCGGTTTATAATGGTCCAAAAATTATTGAGGTCTAAGATAAGATGACTCATATTCTAAATAACATCAACCAATAAGAATTGGACAGGTTTTAGATAATAGTTTAATCATTATAATCTTATTTATTTAAATGATTTATTAATGAGGTAAACATTGCATCATTATTGTGTCATTAATAATTTAAATTATATGATGTCTAAAAATTATAAATAAAATATAATTATGTAGGAAAGCGTTTTAGCTTTCTAATGAATATTTATAATCGAATATCCAACATGTATAACCCTATGTAAAAATTGTTCTTTTAAAAGATGTAAGCTTATGCCATTTTTGTATTCATTTTAACTTAATTAAAATAAAGTGTCATTATCACTTACAAGTGGATCAATGGGGTCCCAAAATTGACCCAAAGATGCCCATGGTCGACCATGTATCAAACAATAGGGTTAAGACACGTTTTAGGGTAATTTAGTATTATTATAATATTATTTTTTAACCCTTATTTACCGGATTTACCCTTAACCATGGTAAATAAAATATTTACCGCAGTAATTATTCAAAATGTCTAAAAATAAAAGTTACCTATTTACAAAATTTGAACATCCTGATTCCAAATATGGAATCCATTTTTCTAAATTCAAAACACAGAAGTGGCAGAAATTCATTTAAAATTAATTCCCGCTGTCAAAACAAAAAGCGTGTTTTTAAGAGATAATAACTATCAAAAGATTGACATTTGTTTATGTTTGGTTTAATTGTAAAATTATGTCCAATGACCAAAATTATATTAAATGGTAAAAATATATTCTAAATATACTTTAAAACCACTCAAATTCATAATTTATCACTATTAATTATTTTGATTAAAAAAGTTGTTTTTAATTAAAATTTTGTAATTTTTACTATTCATCAAAATATGAAAGTTATCCGAAAAGTACCAAAATTTCACCTTAGGCTAAATTTGATATTCTGAATCCAAAAATGAAGTCCATTTTGAAATATAAAATATATATAATTTCAAAAAATTAAGTATTACTATACATAACGGCTAGTTTGATCGGTTGTGGTGTGTGTTAAAACTCGAAGTTGCGTACAACACACGCTACTGTTTTATTCAAAGGAAAGCGTACCGTGGAAGCTTGGGATGTTTTATTTTAAATTTTTTTGATGTCCCCATTTAGTCAAAAAGTTTAAAATATTTTTTTTAAAAAGGGTTCACTATTAAAAGTTGGTAAAACTACAATACTGAAGATGAATTTGTTCTTACATTATGTCTAAGAAACTCATAATATGGATTCTAAAATTATAAGGATTATATAAAGTTTAAAATTTAGTTAATAATATTCATAACCTTTTTTGAACGGCTTGTTTGGTAAGTCATGGTGCGCTTGAACTCGGTGTTGCATGTAGTGCAAGTTATTGAATTATTTTGAAGAAATAACACACTATGAAATCTTGGGGTGTTACATTCTCCCCTCCTTCAATAAATTGCGTCCTCGCAATTTGAAATTGTTCTTCGAAAATAAAAGGTTGAAAATAGAAAATATATTTGTGGGAAAACCCACATCGGAAATTGGTTTACTAAAATTTAGTCTTAATATGAGGAAAAGAGAAATGAAAGGGTCACCACCAAATTATGATCTCGATTAGGAGAACATTGGTGGAAATTAGAGACATATAATTGGAGGAAAAACGTAAATATTTATAGGTAGTGGTTGAGGTCATCAATCACAAACAAGTATAAAATTGAGGTCCTTAAACTCATCAATCTATGATGATTTGAAGTACCATCGGTTCAACAAAATATAGGGTATTGGGATCACACATTTTTGACATTTCAAAATATCTTAGATGAAATCCCACATCGAAAAATGAATTAATGAGGCCTCTATTTAAAATAAAGAGTGGAAAGTATGAAGATTACCGAAAATAACACATACTAGGGTTCCATGTAGGAAAATATGGATATGGAGGATAAATCTAACCATCAATTATCTGATGGAGAGTGGTAGAGAACATGGCTATGAAAAGGTCAACAATCCCAAAGCCATAAATTAGTGATGATTTAAGGTACCATCTAGGACAACATTTTTTTTAAAGTTACATTACATAAGGAAGAGGAATTCATTTATGATATTGACTAAGAACATTATAAGATATACTTAAATTTTAAGTAGATTTTCATTCTTTAATAAATTTCCACCACTAACTCAATTTTTTTTAAACGATGAGTATTCAAGAAGACTTGGTCACACTGGAAGAGCTAGAATAAACTTCTATAGAATCACATGATCCATGCAGGATAAACCATATATTTACATTGTCTTTGAAGATTAATCAAAACCAAAATGGTTAGTGAATGATCTAATGATCCCCCAAAAGGATATTCATTGAGATAAATATGCACTAATCTTAATTTCTAAAATTAAACCAACAATACCCCAAAGTTAAATAGATACCATTCAATAACCAATTGTCCTTAAAATCCTTTAATATAATCCAAACTAATATTGAAACCCAAAACATAGAAGAATTTGATTATGTAGTCTCCCATGTTACATTGTATCTCCAAATGACATCAAATACTCTTAAAGTCACATACTTAAAAGTAATTAACATCATCACATATTCTCTGTTATAGGTTAATCATTTCCATAAATAACCCAAATCACTATAAATCAACAATAAAAATGTAGATAAAAATCCACCATTACTCTACAAATGAAACCTCATTGTATTCTATTTTCCTTGGGCATATAGTGTTCCTAACAAAACGAACATCTTCCAAAATATCATTTATCACTTAATCACCAAATCATTTTCCTATACCAAGGGTATTCATTTGATAAGACATAAGAACCCAAATCATCTTATTATTGATCAATAAAATCATTTGACAAAAAAAATAGTCATACTAACCAGGGGCTTCACGTAGTCCAGTGGTAGGCGATAAATCCCAATCGCACTTTGGTTGTGGGTTCGATTCCCACAGCTTTGTCCGACGCGACGGGTTGTCACACGGTCTACGTGTTGTCCTTTTTCAAAAACTATATTCTATAATATTACCAAAATGAGATAAATTTTTCAAAATAACATAATTTAACCACAAATGTTATATCATACTTTGCATTTTCATCCCAAATTATAATAACTTATCATTTTCTCAAACCCCAATGATCATATAAAACCAAATGGTTATTTATACCTATATCCACAAGAGAAGAGACAATTATTCCTCAAATATCATTCTCACATGGCAAACTGAGGGGTTACAAATACAAGAGAAAATTATTCCAAAGTAAACCCATCAACAAGGAGTGCTAATACTTTTTAAATTTTTCTCCAACCATTTATTTCCGCATAGCTTCTTCTTTGAGCAAGAAAATATCCTATAAAATAGGACATTCACTCGGGTAATGGCCAGGTCCCCTACATTTACGGCAAATGACTGTAAATGGACTCTTGGGACCATTTTTATCTTCTTCCATAGTACTCTTCAATTTTCTTCGGTAATTCTTCACTTTATGTCCTTCCTTCCCACACGTAAAACATTTCGTTGTCCCATTGAGACACTTTCATGGGTGTCTCTTTCCACAATTCCTGCATGATGAAAATTGAGGTTTCTTTTCTCCATGGTCTCCATTGCTGGAGATCTTATCATTTATCACCTTTCTCTTCCTTGTTGAGTCTGGGAGTTGGTTAATATATATGTTGTTGATCATATTTTTGGAAAACTGATTTGGCATAAAGATGATATCTTTTACGCCTATCAACATTCCATTTTGTTGCTCATTTGCACAACCATTCCCACATTGTACATCATTCTTAAAGTCACTATGACTTCCTTGGAATCCAGCCATTGACTAAAACCAGAAAGCATTGTGTGAGTAATAGTAGTCGTAAAATCATTTAGAGATTAAAATGTCACCATATTCTCAATTTGAAACATATTAGGATTAACCAAGGTCATTTACTCTCATCTTATGTATATATTACTTAAATCGGTTTGTAAAGAAAATGTAAATTATCCTAAGCATATCCCCCGGGAGTGTCGTAACCAAGAGTGCAGCAAGGCCCGTTGTCGTGCACCAGTTCCCGTTCGAGTCTAGCTCAAAGCGGTGTTTTCGGGTTTTACCCCTAGGTACATCTGTGCCAGAGCCGCCTCTACCTGCTCGTATCCAGATAGGGATGTATTGCTCGGAAAACTCACAAAATCTCAACAATACCAAAATTCTAGGAAGTTCTTTTATACTAATCCTCAAAGTTCATCTTAGGTCTACGTGCTCTAATCAGAGTTTATCTAAATCTAGCTACCAAGGTTTGTACTAAACTTCCTCTGATACCAACTGTAACGCCCCGACCCTAGTTACCCAGAGTCGGTGCATTATTACATAACATTGGCATGATCATGAGAAAGATCAAGTCTCGAAAGACCGATTAGTTTAGTAGCCTTGGAATAACTAGATACATCCATAAATTTTTACATTACATCATAAAAAAAACATCTTGTCTTCATATCCCCTCATACTATCCCTGCAGGTCATTCATAAATTACTTCTTCATAATCCTGGAAAGAAAATAAAACATTGAAAGGGGTGATCTCGGATGCTCAGTAAGGATAACATTATAGCAGAAGCTTTCATAAATAAGCATAAACACTTAAGGCAATTTATAACTAAAACAAAAGCCTTTGAAACTTGAACTTCAGCATAAAATGGCAAAGGTAAAATGAAATAATGCCATTTACTTACTCACATGGATATTCTACTAGTCGAATGATCACATGCAATATCAATAACCACTTTCATAATGATGGAATGCATAATGCCAGACTATCATAACCACATAGCCAAGGCCTCGTGCCAAGACTACAAATAAGATTTTGCCAAGGCCTTGTGCCAAGACACTAGTTTGTCTCATGATACCTACCGATGCATCGAGGAGCTATAGCGGGCTCCACCCGTCACTTATTAAGTCCAATGCATTCCTCATATGAATAGGTTTAAGCATAAAATAAACATTCGTATTAAAACTAGCATACAAAATGTCAATACTTTAACCACAAACCATGAATGGTATAAAAATAGAACATCCACAGTCAAATATAATTCATTTTATACAATATGGAATATTGTATTGTATCACATTATCCTCAATCATGAATAATGAAGGATGTTGACATAGATGAAAATAATCATCAAAACTATTTGAGAGAAATATCCACCTTTTCTTGAAAACATTTAAAAGTCACACTATTTGTCAAGAAGCCATTTAAAAATAGATTTTTGAATCAAAGTGTCCCATACCACTTTGAAACCTTTTAAAAGGATTTTTAATTTCTAAACTTTAATGTCCATATAAATAAATCCTTAAAAACCATTTTTAAAACATGGACATTAATGAGAAAGATTTAGATGAATAAGTCTTTAAAACATTTAAAAATGGTATTTTAGTTAGAGATTCTAACCAAAAGAGAGACACTTGAATGAAAATAATTGAGGTAATCAAAACTTTGTAATATCATGAGAATAAAGGGAATTCATGATATACTATGTCAAAGTACATTATATACACCACATAAAAGTGATTTGGTGTATATCAACAAAGAAGTCTCAATGGAATGTAAGTTGAGATGAAATCTCTCATAAAGGCCATATCCTTAGGTTAAGGATAAATCAACAACATAATTATGTGTGAAAAATATAAATACACTAAATATGATTGGATATTCAGTGTAAAACAATCAAAGTATATTCACACATATTCCTGTAAAAACAACACCAACGAATTGGATGTTTAACTCAACAAATGGTGAAAGAGTTAAAATTACTCTTATCAAATTCATATCAATGACTTGAGAATTTTCAATGGAGTGATTATGTGTATCAAAAGTATATCCACAGGAAGGGGAGTGGAAATTATGACATAATAAAATGAATAGTGATTCCACACATAATCTTGGGGTAATATAATCAATCAAATATGCGTAAAGCCAAATGAGTGGAAATTGAAATCTCAAATTCCCTTATTGATTAGGTAACTTAAGAAACAAACACCCATGAAAGAAAGATCATACCATGATTATGTAAATACCCATAAAATAAAGTATATTACACAATGAATACAATCATGGGTAGTACACATACACCACATGCAATAATTAAGTGGTGATCAATGGAATTCTCACGGAATTAAAAGTGAGACAAGAAACCCCTTACCACGTTAATCAACTGAGTCGCATGGCCAAAAGTTAATAACCACCAAATTATTTACAGAATAACATGAATATAAAGTGAATCATGATAATATATATCAAATGGAAGTACACAATACACCACTTTCAATAATTTAGTAGCGAACAATGGAAATCTCACGGAATTGAAAGTGAGATAAGAGAATCCCTTACTTTGTACTTTTTCCTTGGTCGATGGTAGGTTTACCTCCTGTATAATGGTGAAATAATTGTTATTGAATAATACAAGAATCATTTACTTTAATATGATATCATATATGATCTTTTAACATTGATTTGTTAATAATATCTTAGAATTATCGTCATTTCAGGTGTTAATGGGTTCATTTTACTTTATATTCTTTGTTATGTGAGCCATATTCGTTATTAATGGGATGTATATTATTCATATACAGAATGGTATCAAGTCCTTAAACATCATTTTTATATCATCAAATGATAATTATACTTGAATGGATACGATGGAGAATGAATCTCATCGCGTTCGTGGAGACGGTAGTCCGTACGTACGCACGAATGCTACTTCCATTTAATTTTTATTTTAAAAGAATCGAATCCAAATGATACATAGGTATATTACTATTCTAGTAAAATATAATATTTTATATATGTTACTTATGTTCATTAACACCATCCTTTATACGTTCCATGTGTGGTATGAACGAGTCATATCATTTTAAGGGGGCGGTAGTCCGCACTTCCTCAAATGAAATTATCGTATGTATATACAACATGAAACGAATAATTGTATGAAATAAAATGGAATTACAGAAGCTTATATATAAAATATATATCATTAATATCATATTTAATTACAGTTCCATCCTAATGGCCACCATGAGAGGCGGTAAGATGTATTTGAACAATCATCGTTTCGTGAGGCGTTAGTTTTCCATCCACAGAAACATTATGTTCATCATCCATTAGATGGAGTTGTGTGAATGTGTAGTTTGAATCCTTCTTATAACAACATCCTAGTATATTGTGGATACTGTTGTTGTTACAAAAGAAAGGAAATAAAAAGAGTTTGGGGGTTGGAGAAGCAAAATAATTGAAAATAATTTAAGAGAAAATGTTACCTTTAATTTAGGTAACTCACTTTGGTTGGAACCCAAGGACTTCTTGAAATGCTTTCTGCCTAAGGGGAAGCTTCAAGGAGGAGGATAGGGATGTGGGGAGCTTAGTTGGGCAGAGTTTGGACGAGCCAAGTGGCTTGAGAGGTGTTAGGAATGAGTAGAAGTGGTCTCCTTTTATAAGGGATAGGAGGGGCTCTTTAGGAAAGAGTGAAAGTATTACTTTATAATATAATTATGTTCGGTTTATAATGGTCCAAAAATTATTGAGGTCGAAGATAAGATGACTCATATTCTAAATAACATCAACCAATAAGAATTGGACAGGTTTTAGATAATATTTTAATCATTATAATCTTATTTATTTAAATGATTTATTAATGAGGTAAACATTGCATCATTATTGTGTCATTAATAATTTAAATTATATGATGTCTAAAAATTATAAATAAAATATCATTATGTAGGAAATATTTTTATCTTTCTAATGAATATTTATAATCGAAAATCCAACATGTATAACCCTATGTAAAAATTTTTCTTTTAAAAGATGTAAGCTTATGCCATTTTTGTATTCATTTTAACTTAATTAAAATAAAGTGTCATTATCACTTACAAGTGGATCAATGGGGTCCCAAAATTGACCCAAAGATGCCCATGGTCGACCATGTATCAACCAATAGGGTTAAGACACGTTTTAGGGTAATTTAGTATTATTATAATATTATTTTTTAACCCTTATTTACCGGATTTACCCTTAACCATGGTAAATAAAATATTTACCGCAGTAATTATTCAAAATGTCTAAAAATAAAAGTTACCTATTTACACAATTTGAACATCCTGATTCCAAATATGGAATCCATTTTTCTAAATTCAAAACACAGAAGTGGCAGAAATTAATTTAAAATTAATTCCCGCTGTCAAAACAAAAAGCGTGTTTTTAAGAGATAATAACTATCAAAAGATTGACATTTGTTTATGTTCGGTTTAATTGTAAAATTATGTCCAATGACCAAAATTATATTAAATGGTAAAAATATATTCTAAATATACTTTAAAACCACTCAAATTCATAATTTATCACTATTAATTATTTTGATTAAAAAAGTTGTTTTTAATTAAAATTTAGTAATTTTTACTATTCATCAAAATATGAAAGTTATCCGAAAAGTACCAAAATTTCACCTTAGGCTAAATTTGATATTCCGAATCCAAAAATGAAGTCCATTTTGAAATATAAAATATATATAATTTCAAAAAATTAAGTATTACTATACATAACGGCTAGTTTGATCGGTTGTGGTGTGTGTTAAAACTCGAAGTTGCGTACAACACATGCTACTGTTTTATTCAAAGGAAAGCGTACCGTGGAAGCTTGGGATGTTTTATTTTAAATTTTTTTGATGTCCCCATTTAGTCAAAAAGATTAAAATATTTTTTTTAAAAATGGTTCACTATTAAAAGTTGGTAAAACTACAATACTGAAGATGAATTTGTTCTTACATTATGTCTAAGAAACTCATAATATGGATTCTAAAATTATAAGGATTATATAAAGTTTAAAATTTAGTTAATAATATTCATAACCTTTTTTGAACGGCTTGTTTGGTAAGTCATGGTGCGCTTGAACTCGGTGTTGCGTGTAGTGCAAGTTATTGAATTATTTTGAAGAAATAACACACTATGAAATCTTGGGGTGTTACATCCTTGGTGCAGGTCTGTCATATAGCTCCCCCACGTAGGTTCCTTGAAATTTTTATGCCTTTTAATTCTTTTAGTTTCATCTCGAGACTTTTAAATATCTAAAGGAAATCTTCATAATCTTTTGTCTTACTAATGAGTGTCAAAAAATACCCCTCTCAGTATTGTATCTGATTAGAAAGAGGGTTGAGTACTGAGGCAAGATTATAAGGAAAAGACTATAGAGTAAATTCTGAACCATGTAGGTTTGTGGAATAGAAATATCACTCAGGTATTACACATAGCTATATTGCATAGGTTCACCACATAGGTCGATGGTGTTTATAAATTTCTCCATTCCTTTGTGATTTTCTTTACGTGGGATCTTATATTTTTTTTTTCTATTGTTGCGTAGCTCATTCGTCCATCCTTTTCACATTGTGCTCTCACGTAGGTCCCTTGAAATTTTCACAAGGAGAAACCGTTTGAGCAATGGAGCTACATGGAAGGATTTCATTGAAGGAATTGTTCTGGGATCCTTGTCAAAGGACCTACGTGGATGTACTCGTCGAAGGACACATACGAAGAATTTCCTTTAACAAAATTTTAAATTCTTTTAAGTTAAAAACTTGATTTTTCTTAAGTCAAAAATTCAACTTCATGGGGAAAATTTTGTAATTATTTTATAGGAAATAACCCACTTGATGACTGCAACTGAGGAAGCTAAAACTCATCATATTGAGATGATGAAAATTGTTAGAGCAGACTATTATGATGTTTTGCAGAGTACTCACCCCGGGCTATTGAAAGGATTGATTCTATATCAAAATGAATATCCATGAAGTCACTATCTTCCTATGTACATACATGGTATTTTCAAGATGACTAAATGTTAGATATGAAGAGATACTTTCCAAAGACTTGGTTTCTTCAAAACTTCATCTATCATTGTATGAATATTACTGCGAAGGGTATACATGTAAATGAGGAAAAAATCCCTATTGGATGCATCCTACCCCATAGTGGTTATACACCTGATATGAATGATCATGTTATAGATCCAAGGTCTCTTTTTTATGATTAAACCTTTCGTGCTTCACAAAAATATTAGTCTAATGGTTTAAAGGAAGAATGGTATTTTCATTCTTAGGGAGGAGTTAAACCATAATAGATATAGGCATTTTTGGTATGTCGTACTTGTGCATAAGTTAGGAATGAACTATTAGATGTTCACCTTTATGAATCTATCTAGATGGAAAAAACATATGTTTACAAAAAATACTTCATTCCTGAATTTCAGAGCCGATGGAGTCCAAAATCAAATAATTTTCACTTGACGCATGGTGAGGTTGGCACTAATCTATGGGATATATACCAAATATCTGTGGTTCCCATTATCAGGGAGATATATGATGAGTTTATTCCACCATTAAAAACATGGGGTTATGTTACAAGGAAACCACCATTGGCTCATTAATTATTTAAAATAAAAAAATAATTTCTTAAAGACAAGAAAGATATTCCTGAAAGAGTGTGGATAGAAGCCGTTTTAGAACCAACAATAGAGTAAGGATCCACCTTTAGATGTCCTACTATTGGTAAATATGTAGATAATCGCAGAATTACAGGCACATATTGGCCTACATTAGAGAGAGGTGACTATAAGAAATGAGTCTATAAAGTAAAATCTAATATTGATGCAATGGTACTTATAGCAGGATTCTTGGACATCTGGATTGGCATTTACTTGCTTCTAGTCCATGAGTCTAGAGGTGATGTAAGGAAAGGGAGTTTTGTTATCACAGCCAAATTAGTAGAGAGAAAATATATTGGATTATAAAATCATGTATTGTAAATAATGTATTATTCCCTTTTCCATTTTTACAATAGGAAGGCTCCATTAAGACTTATTGGTCCATTCCAAGTATTGTGGGGATGAGTTGTGGCATAATTTTCTTCATATTTTTCTTGAATTAAGTTAGAGTCCCTAATGGTCAATTTACCCCATTTTTAAAAAATGTCTATGGTAGTAAGCCTTTGAACTTGATAAATGATGTAGTGCTAAGGGAATTAAATACATCAGGAGAATTCAGCTTCTTCTCTTTTGGTGACCCACCAACTAGAATATTTATTGATGATTGTAAGGAAGAAAATTATGATATGAGGTCTTATATGATAGAATTTAGAGACAATGCGTTATCAACCAGAATTTATGGTGAAATTATATGTGAGGATTATGTCCTTTATAGGTTTTCTCCCCAATTCAAATGTCTTTACCAATCAAGCACCTTTTCTCTCACGTATGTTAAACATGAAAAACATCCAATGTTAAATAGAAAATTGTGGATTTTGATGGATTTTGAGACATCCAAATTATCAATTACATTACCTCCATCAGATGCATCAATTGTATTAGAAGAAGGATATTCGAAATCTTGGTCTTCTTCATACCCTCAAGGGGATTTAACAAAATGAATATATCAGGCAGCGACCAAAAAAACTGTTGTGCATAGCAATCGTGGGAAGTAGTATAAATAAAAAGATGATGCAGAGGCTTTAGATGTTTTAGAACCTAAAAAATATATCCATATAAGATACACCAAGAAGACTAAGGCTATGGAAACTACACCTCCAGTAACTATGTGATCTAGTCGCCGTTATCAGAAAGAGATTCCCATCCCATCTGCTAATTTTTCTGAAGAATCAGGGTGGCCTGAAGAGGCTCACCAATCAGAAGGTATTGAGTTTTATCTACATCCAACCATGTAGAAACCAAATTATATGTGGCCTTAAGATATTCAATATTGGGAAATATTGACTCATAAACTCAAGGATGCATGTTCATTCCTCCAAAATAACCTTCGAATAATAGATGTGGCTGGAATTAAAAACCCTTCTAAGTGTCATCCAGATAATAACTTAGCTAAATTATGTGTGTATATTATGGAGTTGGATACCTTTATATTTGAAACTGATAATCAAGTCGTAGACACAAAATGTGTATCCGATATGATGGATCAAGGTATATGTGAAGGTGTACTTTTTTACCCTGAAGAGGAATGGGAAATTTATGTTAATATTGAGAATGTATTTTCGTTTTATTTTTTGTCAATTCTACTTTGTCATCAACCATCATTAATATTGATGAGATTACGTTTTTTAGCTTGAATTTAGGGAAGGTACCTCAGGATAGGTTCTTGGGTCGCCAATTTATGGACCTACAGGTTCCCCTATTGACACATTATATTATCTCCTCAAGTCTTCAAAACATTCTCCCGATGAAAAAATCATGACTGGGGTAATGGAAACAAAAAATCCTCGGCCACTACATCGGGTTTCTTCTTCCAAGAAGAGTATTTCAATTTCCCCACATGATTATGAAATTATATTCAAGATATCATTGATATTGTTCTGAATTTTACATCAAAGAAATAAGTATTTGTACTATCCTATGGTATTATGATTTTATTGATACACCTTGGTGACCACACTCATCCTCTTACAGGATTTGCATCTCTCTCTTCTCTTAAGGGCTTAAAAACTGGTCCTTCAAGAACGAATAAGGAAACCCTATGAAAATTATAGATTCATGATGATGAATCCATTATTTTGATGGATAAGACATCAAGGTGCATCTATATCTACTCCAAATTATATTGAAGGAGAAAAATGTCATGGTAATGTCAAATAAATTTCTCATAAGTATCAAATAATTTTGTTAATACTCTCTTCCTCATAAAATCTCAGATCAGTTTCCTTTGCCAATGGATCTTGCAATAATCAATGATGATATTACTATTGCTCTAGAAGGAAGGAAAGAGGATCTTGGGAAATCTAAAGTAGATATTGGTGCTTATCCTGACTTGGAAAGACCTGATGAAGTTGGACCAGTTGAAGAATTAACGAAACAAATTGTCAGTGGATCCAATTTGGGAATAAACTGGCATTTGTTAGATACCTTAAATGGCGAGGATGATATAATATTCCAATCCACATAAACTGAAATGATTGACACCCTTAATCCAAAAATTGATATTCCAGGTTCCATTAATGATTTTGAGGACTTCCATGAGGAATTTCGAGGACGTAATTTCTCATTATTGCATTTTCCTTACATAATTATTCTTCTTTTACTCGATACTTCACATAAAAGTTCAACTTATATATCTTTTTCTGTAGATAATGTTATGGAATCCCTTTAAGAATGGTGAATTACGCTCTATCCTTCTTTTGCTGAATCTAGAGAAAAAGCAACTGACAACCCCATATTGGGAGACACTCTAGAGCCTTTGATCATGGAAACTAGGAAAACTCAAGAAAATACTCCTCACCAAGAAACAGTTTCCCAAACTACTGAAGTTGAGAAGATTGGAGATGAATCTAATCAAGCAGCTGATGTATTATTGGGTAATTGCTATTGATATTCTAGATCATGTTCTATTTCTTCAATTATTCTGAAACAAATAATTTTTTTGACTCACCATTTACAGTTATCAGCTCCCATATCTAGATCAGAAGATAAAACTTCTGTGTTGGCTCAAACATCAATATAATGTGAAGCATACACTATTCTGAAACATGCCGAGAAAGTAACCTCTCTAGGTGATTTTATTCTAGAGTACATTATTCCCCATGGTAGTGACTCAGATTCATATTTAGAGATGCAAGTTTCTCTTGGAATGAATAGTAAAATGAAATGGCTAACAATTTGGAGGATAATTGTTGATAATCTTTTAGATGAGCTTCGGTATCGTTTTGGAAAACTCCCAACACTATTTTTCATATTTGGATTTGGTGGATTTAATTATCTCATAGTCTATAATGAAATTAAAGATACCATTCGCCGACATGAGAAAAAAAATAATTTTTGGAAAGATATTGAAAAGGCTAAACGACATATTAATGTTGAGATCTTCCAAGCTGTATTAACTGAGGTAGAGGCCAACCATAACAAGAGGTCAATAGAAATTATCCAACAAATTAAAGAGGTGATGAAAGAGATGATACATCTTCAAAATAAAATTGATGTTGCTCATAAAAAAAACGTGTTCAATTGAACTAAACTTTGGGGAAAACCTATTTGGAAGGGATAAATTTCATTTCAACTTCTAAAAGAAGCACTCTGTCAAGCTGAGGAGGATGATGTTTCTCAACTATCTCAACTTCAAAAAGTGACTGATAAGCCTCATGAATCCATTCAATAGATGAAGAGTCATGCCGAGAGACTCTTTTAATACAATATAGAGAGGCTCTCTTCTGTGGATGTTCCTATGATTTTACCATATAAATGAAAATAATTTTATCTCCAATCATATATATATTCATTATTTGTTCCATTATGTAATTGAAAATTTAAAGGTGATGATTTTTTTAACATGAAACCTTTATGACAGATAATCAAAATTAGAATCATAGGAATGGGGGTATTCAATTTTTTTAAATTAATCCAATGGGAATAGTGATCATAGTTTTATTTTTACTAGGGTTATATAGAAAAACCCAAAAACATTGTATCCTTTGGATTTTTATTGCTCAATATTGTCTAAACCATACAAAATGTAGGTTTAGTGAGCTGAGACTCAAATTTTTTTCCGGATACCCTTTGGGGATTTTCAACCTAGTGAGTATTATGTATCTTTTATTGGTAGGTTAAAGTCATGCTTGTTGTACTAATAAGGCTAGTGTTTAAGGTCAAATATATTTGGCCATAATTTTAGAAATTATATCCCAAACAAGTCTTAGGGTCTAGGAATTGCTCCAATATTTTTTAAATACTTCCAAGGGAAATCTTGAGTAATGATTCTTCATGGTAACCAAATCTAAAACATGAATTATAAACACAATGGAATTATTTTCCAAGAACCAAGTTACCATCATTTGACAAACCCATTTTTGGGACTTTATTATATAGGGCCAGTGGGAGCATGTGCTGCATAGCCAAATAACGGTATCCGTTGACTTACAGGCCCGTTATGTAGCAGAATTTTATGTAAGGACACCTAAGGGAATGTACTACATAGTCAGACAAAAGATATCTAAAAAATGTGACATTTTATTATTGATAGACAAAGGAAATTAAGATTTTAAAGACTTAAGACCACAGTTTGTGGGTTTTCCATGGAAAGAGATCTAAGAGTTAAGGGCTACATGTGCCGACATTGGTGATGAATGGGGAAACCGATTCCACAAAAATTTCGTGTGTGAGGAATGGTTAAATTTTTTTACAAAAGAGGATTTTTGATATCAAGCTATGAAGTTTTAACGTCATGTAGTGAGAACATTATACTGTACAGTTTCAAGTCATGCAGTGAGGAAATTATATTGTGCAGTTTCAAGTCATACAGTGAGAAAATTATATTGTGCAATTTCAAGTCATGAAGTGAGGACAATATATTATGTAGTTTCAAGTCACGCAGTGAGGAGATTAGGGAGGTTTTAATTTAATGTATTTAGCTCTGAAAAAATATTTAAGACTTTCTATTTTCTAGATAATTTGTCTCGAAACATACCACCATATTCAAGTATGGAAATGAAGAATGGTATACTATTATTTGAGAATTTTTGGACCTGTGGAATGGTATTGGAAAAGGGATAAATGCATTAGAGGAAGCCTTTTCCAAGAACAAAATTACCATTATTTAATAAAACTGTTATGGGGGCTGTATTATGCAGGGCCAACTAAGGCATATGCTGCATAGCCTAACAATGAAATCTTTTGACTGACATGCCTGTTATGTTAGAAACTAATGAAGGGCCACCTAGGGGAATGTACTACATAGTCAAGCAAAAAAAAAAACTCTTGGGTATCAAACACTACACTACTAAAAACCGAAGAAAGTTTATGGAGATTTAGATCTTCCACAACATAGAGTTTGGTTTATGTAGAAAGGTACCTAAATACAGAAAGAATATTTCCAATCATGTTTTCCAAAATAATCAGAGGTATAGGATTTATTTGAAGGCCTGAACCAAACATAGGAATTATGGAATCTGTAGTTTTAGGTCCTACAACTAGGACTAAAATATAATGGAAACAATAGATGATATGTGGTTGAATGATCCATGGTTATTTCAATATGATTTAAACACATGGAGAGGGAAAATGTGTAAACCATGGTCTTGGAGACTTTTAGGTTGAGAGAAATGTAATGGGACAAATATACATGGATAACCACTTTAAGATATAGATTCTTGTATACTGTCATCAATGTTTGAAGGAGAAAGGATATGATTTTACCAAGAACGAAGTTACCATTATTTGACGAACCCATTATGGGGGATGTATTATACAGGGCCAACTAAGGCACTTTCTTCATATCCAAACAGTGGAATATTTTGACTGACATTCCAGTTATGTAGGTAACTTATGCAAGGTCACCTAGGGGAACATACTGCATATTCGGGAAAAAGAGCTCTCAGTTATCAAAAATTCTGCCACCAAATACTATAATAATGATTATGAAGATCTGAAAGGATTAAAGATTAAGAGTGTGAGATACGAAAGGGAGTAATTATCAATGAATAAGAGAAATATTTAAATCAATATTGGTCATGAGTTTGGAGTCCCTTACATAGATCTGACTCATATGTAAAATGGGGACATTTCTTGTTTCCTTGGTGGGCTCTCTAGGAGAGGACCCAAAATGAAGACTCCCACAAAGATTGTTAATTATATTTTGAATAGAGATAAAAATTTATCTCGTGGCTGTAATTAGTAGTTAAGGCCTAGTTTTCACTACGTTTCTCAATGGGATGTGAATCAAGCCATACATATTTGGGTATATTTTATTTTAACATCGTGTAGTTAGGATATGTTGTGATTCTGATGTGAAAAGGAATATTTCAGCTAGACCAGATAATTGAACCTAAGTGTCACTACGTATCTCATATGAATGAGAATCAAGCCACATGTAGTTATTGAAACATTACCTATACTGGTTTGATTCATACACATAGGTAACAAAAAGGTTTTTTTTATTGTGGCTGGTCCCAAGATTGGAGTTCCAGGTGTCTCAATATATCCCATTACAATGAGAATCAAGCATTAAGTAGTTCTTGAAATGAGTTATCTATGAAGATCTGATTCAAAAATAGCGAGAAATTGGACTCATGTACCAATAAGGAGTAGAAATGATGTGATTAATGATTGATCTTATAAGCTACTCATTTTTTATGGAACCACAATGAAAAACAATTTGTGTTCTCTTATGGGATTTATTAACGTCAAATGAAGAAGACATTAATAGTATAGTTTAATGTCATGTTGTGAGGAAAAATGATGTCATACAGTTTAATGATGTGAGATAAGGAAAATGATGCTACTCATTTTAACATCATGTAGCATGGAAGAATATGGTTTTTATGCTATTTAATTTCCTGCAACTCGGACTTTATGCTGTGCAGTTTCAAGTCATACAATGAGGACATTATGTTGTTGTGTAATTACACAAAGTAATTATTTAAGAATAATTCATTGGTTAGAGTTGTAGTGAGTTATCCATTCATTAATTTTAGGAAATAAGCTCTGTTATAGTAGACCTTATTTACAAAGTAAGGTCCTTCCCACTTTGGCTCAAGCTTTGGAGGCTTTTTTCCTAGTATCATTTGAGTCTTAAGGACTAATATCAATTCTAATTGAATAAATGAATGGAGGAAACATTTCTTGTTAAAATATCATGATATTCTTTTCTGATATACTTCCAAATGAGGAAATGTATGAAATCAATTTTCTTATAATCATTCTAGTTCATCAAATCGCTTCTGAGACAATTCATATGTAGATAACTGATCACATATTGTGACTCAGAGTGAAGGAAATTTAATTTCAATAGGAAAAACTTCTTATGTTTCATACACCAATGGGTATGAAGTTTCCTGAGTGGAAGTACGAGTAATAGTCCAATAATCCCATAAATCATGAAAAATTTTATCAAAACAAGATTTATTATCTTTATCCACCATTTTCTGGAGTATATTTGACAAGGTCTTATTGACCTCCTCTCTCTATCCATTGGCTGCTTCATGATAGTGAGATGAATGGTTGGATTTGATATTGTGGTCCTGATATAACTTATTACCTCAACATAACATGAATTGATGTTGTTTTATGTTAATATGGTATGAGGGACACCAAATCTAGTAATTATATTAGCTTTAGAAAAGAAAAATATGCTTTTTTCCCTGACTTCTTTGAGAGGTATTACTTCATCCCATTCATAGAACAAATCAGTAGCAGTAAGAATATACTTGAACTGCTTAGCTATAGCTTGAGGATAAGGTCCCACTAAATCCATTCCCTAGGTAGCAAATGTTCAGGAGAATTTACCTCTATATACATACTCTTCGGGTTGATTAATGAATTTGGAATACACATATGGTAGGGATGACATTTCTTGTTGAAATATATGAAATCATACGTCATTGATGGCCATAATTATCCAAGAATCCAAATTTGATCAAAAAGCCTATTCCCATACTTGTGAGCACCACAAGATCCTGTATGTACTTCTTTCATGAAAACTGAAGTTTCTTCTCCATCAATGCACCTGAAGAGGACTCCATCAAAGCCTCATTTGTAAAGGATCTTCTGGTAATTTGGGCTATCATAAAGAGTGGAATTGACCACTCGTCACCCAATTTTTTCTTTCTCAGCTATATCTGGTGGAAGTAATCCATTTTTAAGGTATTCTATGATAGGTTTCATCCATCCAAAATTATGACCATACAACTTAGAAATAAGTCTGATTTCATTAATTTCATCCACTCTAGTTCAAACAAAAGGTGAAACCACATGATTATGGGAGATATTGATGATTGTATCATCTCAATTTGGATCTTCCTGGGTTGTGGCTGCATTAGCCAATGCATCAGCTTGGGCATTTTGTGATCGTGGGAAATATGAAAATGCTGGATCTGAGGGAAATTCATCAATTAACCACATGACATAATCATACAAAGGGATTAAATCTTTTTTTATGATAACATAATCCCCATTAACCTATTTGATTACCAAATCTAAATCACCTTTAACTTTCAGGTGGTTCACTTGTACCCAGAGCACCTATTCTAGGTTTGCGATGAGAGCTTGATATTCTACCATATTATTGGTACCACCTTCTAATAACAGAAAGGAATATATAAACACTTCTTCTTCTGAGGATATAAGTACAATTCCTAACCCAACTTTGATGAGTTTAGGTTCTTCCATTATTGTCCCCACTAGACTTATAGAAGCACCATGAAAGTATATCTCACACATTTAGGGATTATATTGAATAAAGAAGATTTCTTCATCAAGATTTTCAGTATTCAAAGATATATCTTCTAAAGATGGGTGTTCAGCAAGGAAGTTTTCCAAGTCTTGGACTCTTATTTCTTTCTGAGGCATAATTTGGATATTAAACTATTTCAAAATAACTTCCAATCATTCTAAATGTTCTATAATCATAGGATGACTGAGGACAAATTTGAGCATGTTCTTACGAGATACCATTTAGACCTCATGATGTTACATGCAGTGTATCAGCTTCTAAAATTAAAATACTAATGCCAACAATCACTTCTTGGTTCTGGAATATTATGTTTCCATGTCAAACATGGTTCGACTTAGAAAATAAAGGCTATTTTCATTCCCAGCATGATTATTTTGTGCAAGGAAGTCACTTAGTGATCTCTCTATAGCTGAAACATATATAATAAGGATTTTTTATTTAGCGTGTGGCATTAGTACTGGTGGAATCAAGAGATATTTCTTGTGGGTATCAAATGTCTCCTGGTAGTTTTAGATCCATTGATATGTAACCCCCTTCTTCATTTATCGAGTGAAGGGTAAACAATTTCTTGCCAAATTGGCTATAAAATGCTGAATATATGACAAGTTTCCTTGAATCCATCTTAATTATTTCAAATTTCAAAGAGGTGGCATAATAATGATTTATTTTATCTTATAGGGATCAACATTGATTCTACGATGGCGTACAAAAAAACATGAAATTTTCTCGAGGTAACCCTGAATGCACATTTCAAGGGATTCATCTTCAAATTCTGTTGCCAAAGTTTACTAAATATGGTATCCATATTAGTTAGGTGATCAGAAAGTTTTTTGGATTTAACCACTAGATCATCCACATAACATTCAACAGATTTTTCCAGGAAGGGTTTGATGATATGGTGCAAGTCACGTTCATATGTTGCACCAGCATTCTTTAAGATAAAGGGAATTACTCTGTAAGGAAATAAACCTTGAGGGGATATGAAGGTTGTAGATTCCTCATCTTATAGGGCCATTAGAAATTTTTTATACCCAAACTATCCATTAATAAAGGAGAGAGCTTCGTAGCCATCTGTTCCATCAATCAAAAGTTCAATGATTGGAATTGGGAAGTTGTCTTTGGGACAGTGTTGGTTAGGATCTCTGAAATCAATGCAAACTCTGATTTCCTATTCTTATTTTTTTTTCACATGGAAAATTTTGTTTAACCATTTGGGATATTGCACCTCCTTGAAAAATTTAGCTTTGATCAGCTTGTCAACTTATGCTTCAATTTTAGAGGTGTGAGTTGGGTGTGTTCTTCTTACTTCCTACTTAAATACTCAGTGCTCTTCTGGGAAACCCAACTGATGAGTGATGACATCGGGATTAAAGAATGACATTTCTATATAGTTACAAGAAAATACATCTCTATATTGATTTAAAAATGAAGTATATATCTCTTACTCTTTAGATGCTGTGTCCATACTAATTAAAGTGGGGGTGTGGGTCTTCTTTTGTACCCAAATTTATTTCTATGAGCTCATGAACAGTGGTGGAGATGCCTTCCTAAATTGATGGAGGAGAATCCTTGAGATCTTCTTTTTCTTCTTCCTTACTTTTCCCACAATCTGTTCTTACTTGAAGGGTATGTGATGAAGTGATACTTTCGGAGCTTGGGGAAAGTCAATATTTAAATATCCTGAAGAAGATATGACCATTTCTAACCCTACTGATGATGAAGCGTATTCTGGGAGCATTGAAGAGAAAATGATGGGTTTTGAATCAACATCATTATCTTATTTTATTAATGTGACAACATCTTCTAGCCTGAATGATGAAGTAAAGACTTTTCTAAGTTCGGTGGATGAGATTAAGACATCTCCATTAAAGCTTTCAACACTGTTTGCTAGATCAATAATTCTTTCATTGCCCTCAGGTTCGATTTCCACAGTTGAAATTATGGAAGTAACTAGATGCATGGTTGGATTTGGGTCTATATTTTTAATTTTATTAATAGGCATCACATAATCTATACTCAGATGTTTGAATGGGTTAGACAATATCTTTTCCAGACCATTCAGAGCATTGATTCCTATTACATGTTTTTTCACAGACCTCGTTCCCTTTGTGTGACAAAATTATGCCTCAATATACTGAGATTAATATATTTTTTATGCATCCTTGTCACCATAAAATTCCCTAAATTGATCATTGAATCAATACTCAAGACATTAGAGGTATGATAAAGGAGTGGTTGTATGTTGATGTATCCAAGACCTTCTAAGAAAAATATTGAAGGTTGTGTCCTGTCAGACAACCATTAAATCTAAATTAGATACAAGATATGAAAACTGAGTTCTTAGTGTAGTCTTCTTCAGATGTTCCTGTTCATTCTTATAATAACGTTGAAACATCAAAGTAGAAGGATTTATGTCATATTTAGTTAATCCCAATCAACAAAGGGTACGAATGGGATTGAGGTTAACTCCTGATCCATTATCAATAAAAACTCATCATATGTCTGTATCATTAAATCTACCAGATAGATATAAGGGCCTGGTGTGTCCATTTACAACATCATTCTCATCTTCATCCGTGAAATATATGACTACATGACATTCTTCCAGATCATTCTCTATACAGTAAACCTCAGCCACAACAACTTCGGTTTTAAACTCTTGAGAAATTGAAAAGGCCGCAATAAGTGCTTCTTGAAGGTCTTTTGAAAAATTAAAGGAATAAAAGAATGATAAATTATCTAGTACTTGGGATAGTTGTTTCAAAACATCATACTTTTGGTCCAAAGGTCTGTGTTTTATAGCATGAAGATTTAGTTTTGCAGGCACCTTGGAAGTAGAGGATCCTGATGTAGATGTACCATGTGTTAGGGAAGAAGAAAAAAATACTTCTGATCTTGGTAGATGAGACTAACTAGGTCTATCTACCTACTTAAAGAGTGATGGTGTAACCTCTAATTAGTCTTACAAGATTATCTTTCTAGGTCCGATCTTGTCCTGTGTGGGATAATTTCCATTGTCTTGCTAAGCCCACTGAAGGGATCTTCCATGAGTTTCTGCTATATAAATAGTTCGAGTAGAGGTATAATTAAAATATTTGTTTCTATCATACCCATGTCTTCCTTTGTATCCTCAAACTTGACTTCTTCCCCGAGTTCTACAATCAGGTGCATGGAATTCAGGTTCATCAAAACTAGAATCATTTTTATGTAGGGGTTTGTTAAGTGGATAACATTAAAAGAATCAAAGATCAATTCCTCATATAATTAAGATTCTTCCTGACGATTCGATTCTTGTTGTTCCATTTATAGGGGAATTTCCCATGCTTTTTGGACATTTGGAATGAAATATATAAAATTCAAGGATAACTTTGGCCTTGACATGAGCTCATCTTCTTCTAATTTCTCTTTATCTTTCTGATCATTTTTCTTCTTTTAGTATTGACCTTTGAATGACTGATCTTTTAATGAATATGGATTTTCTATAGCGAAAGTGGTAGGAGGAACAATTGGTTGTTTCAACTATGTTCATATAATTCTATGATATTGATTTATCTTTTTCTATACCATCCAATCATCTTACTTTTTTCTTTTGACTTCCTGCCATCCACCCTCTTCCTCTGAATTGGAAGTAGTAACACATGTTACTTAGGCTGATAAACTTTTTTAGTTTCATATAACCAGAGTCTACAATTTTTTAGGAGGTCTTTTAAAACAAAACAATATTTAATGAGATGCCCCAACATTTTATGAAAGGGGAAATAATTTGAGAGATCTTTATCTCCTTATTTGTTCGGTTTCTTCGGTCTTGGAAACTGAACTAAATTGTTCTCCAAAGCTAAAATGAAGTAACTGGGAACCTGTTCATTTCAAAAATAATATAATTTGTTCTTTAGCTCCTTAAACTATCTCCAAATTCGATCTTTTTGATCATATTGATGAGGCGGTTGTTGAAACTGACACTTGGGAGGTGGATCCATTCGGCATGATGAAGGTTTTAAAGTATAAATGGGCACATGTGCCTGTTTGAGTGTTATTGTACCAGCATATTCTTTCCTTGTTCTCCTTTTCAGAGTTGATTTAATTACATGAGATTTAGATTTGGTTTCAACAATGGAATACTCCCCTTTTTGGGCGATTAAAGAAAGGTCCTGAAACCCTCCTATGTATTTCACAGGGGTTACTGGTGTGGGAAACTCATCACGTAGATTTTTCACACAAATTGGAAACAACTCTTCTTGAGGGAGTGGTAGATTTAAGGAATATGTTAATACTTTCCATCGAGCATTGAAATATGATACTCTTTCATTATCCCTTTGTTTGAAATTTGTATGATATAAAACTATCGTCTTCAAAAGTGTTGAGCTGAATTGGAGAAGGAATTTATGATGGAGGTCTGCCCATCCAGTAACTGATCAAGACTTTAAACTTGTATACCAGAAAAAGGATGGACCCTGTAATGATTTCACAAATCATTTGATCTTTACTACTTCTTATTGTTGAGGGGTCCCCATCATGGGATCACAATGAGAAAAAAATGTGTCAAGTGCTACTACAGATCCCCCAAATGATTAAGGATTGAAAATGTGGTATTCAAAAAGTTTGGTGGGGGAGGGATCAGATCTACCCATTTTGGGAAATCTTTCTTTTCAAGTTGTACTGGTGCATGCTATTATTCCATAGATTTAAATTGAGTTTTTAATGACTCAATTGTATTCATAAGCATTTGGGGAATATCTGGATAATCTGGGACTAGTTTTGGTACATTAGTTGGAGCTTGAACTGGCACTATGACTGGTAAAACCACTGGTGGCGGTACTGCTGGTATTTTTCTTGGTTAACCCATGGAGAAAGGACTATAATAATGTGTTTCATCCTGTCCTTCCTATGTACCCAATAGAGGGAATTCATTATCCATATCTATATTTGAAACAAACCCTCTTTGCTGAGGAGCTACTATAGGATGTGAAAGATAAGGATCTACTTGTGGAGCATGTCTGGTAGAAATGCTGATTCAAAGTAACTCTATATTGAATATTTTTTAACTCCTTCATCTCCTCTTCTTGCTGAGAAAATCTTTCTTCAAGTGAACTAAATTGACCCTCTTCAATGGAAAATCGAGGCATGATCTAACCTTTACCTTTCCCATTGTTAGAAACCTTTCTAAGGGTTGGGAGTTCGTTACTTGAAGGAATACCAAGATTTTGGGTAAGCCTCTGATTTAGGGTATGCACACCTACTTCATTTGATTTAGTGTGTACGGTAATATGATTGAGAACGTCATCCTTCGACTTCTCTAATCTGGAATCATTTTCTAGAGGATCTTATGTAATGGTATTAATGACATTTACTGATGCATAATGTATTGATAGTACTCTGTCAGTATATTTGTAAGATCGTCTCCTTCTGTATCCTCCATGAGAGTTTGTTATCTTATAAGATGAATTCACATGAACTGTTTGATAGACATTAACCTGAATGGAATTTTTGGATAGTTCAATTGTACATTCACTTTTTGGCTTCTTCCCTAATCTGGAGAAAACTGACTTCCATTGAGGAGGGGATTATGGATATGAAACCCCCTCCCAACCCTATAGTATAGGGATATTTTTTTTCTTATTCTTCCAAATTTTGAACATTGTTTATTGAATTCAAAGGTTGAGTTAGACAACCCTTATCTCTGTAGGATGTGGTGGATCCTAAACTTTTATGGATGAGATTAGTGCAACTGCTCTTTTGATTTTGAGAATTTTGGTACGAACATTGGCTAGGTGCATTATCTGAAAACCACTTAAATCACTTAGTTCAAAAGACCGCTATTCTATATCAAAAATTTGTGCAATTTGATGGATGAGAACCTATAAATGCGAATCCTTCTTAATATTCTCAGATGATTGATGCAAAAGTATCTCAACAACTTTCTCTCTTTGGGTCTGACTTTGATGGGATCTAGTTGAGGCCAATTTTTGATCATATATTTGATTACATACAAAATCTGTTGCTTGTAGCAAGGAATCAGACATTACTGGCCATATGTTAGAAAATTCATTGAGATAAGAGGGCTTTCTCATCACTACATTTCCAATTAGAGAATTATCTTGATAATGAGAAACAATAATGCAGAGAGAACTTTTGCAGTGAATGTCATCATGGTGAGGACCACCATGGTGGATTATGGCAAGGGATAAATCCTATTTCTATTCAGTCTTATGGCCACATAGTGGGTTTCCATGACTCTCATACAAAGATAGATTCTCTAGATTGACTGAATGTTTAGAAAAAAAATCCTTCATTATGATGTTTCTGATGGGGAACATCAGAATTACTACTTATACTCCCATAATTTGGTAATGTGAGGGTATGATATTGAGTTACAATAGATAAATATCTGAGGGATTTAATAACTCCAACATTAAGAGGATCCATATTGCAGATTGACTCTTGATTTTCCAACTATGTTTGGAGATAATTATTCTTAGATTCTCTTTTAAACGTAGTTGGGGACAGTTTCTAGGAGAATTGGTTATCCTGGGGAGGTGTATATGCCTGCCTTGGAGTGGTCATCAGAATAGATTTAGTATCTCCAATCAGAATGGGTGTATGTTACGGATCCGATTGTCCATATGATATGGTGGAGTATTCCCCATAACCCTCCTGGACTAGAAAAGAGGTGTGTATTTTCTCTAGGATGGTTTGATGACAAGTTATCCCAGTGTGGGGATAGAATTGTTTGTCCATCCCTCTGGTACTACTGAAGTTTCCATTTTGATATTCTGGAAGGATTCTAGAATATGGGCATGCATTTGTGTCTGCCTTTTCACCATTGTTAAAATGTTTTTGGTGACTTCTATGGTAGGAATTGGAATACACACCCATTCTGTATCTGGAGTGGGTGTATGTGACAACTCCTTTACACTTTTTCATGTCGATGGATACTGACATCACTCATGTATAGAGGCATAGAATTGAGTCTGCCTCAGGTTTTTTACCAGAGCTTTTTGACTGACTTCTCTTGGTGCTTCCCAAAAAGTTTTCTGGCATGCTTGATAAATGTTGACAGGTGTATGTACCTACTGGATTTTTTCCAAAATGCATGGTTGATGTAGTTCTTTCAATGCTGACAGACAAGACTTCTAGTAGGATTGGTGAGTGTAGGAAGGTGTATTTTTCTACTTATCAGTTGCGACCATATTTGATTGGTGGGCTTCCTTGAATGCAATTAGATGATTCTACTAACTAGATGATAGTTTGTAAGTAGGTGTATGTTCTTGATCACGGTAATCCACCATATTTGAATGATGGGATTGGTTGGGCACTACCAAGTGAGTCTACTGGTAGGCATAATTAAAGTGGATAGGTGTATGTTCCCATTTGTTGTTTGCCACTAAGTTAGGTTGATGGACTTCTTAGTAGGGGAAAAAGAAGAACCTTTTCCCCGTTGGTTGGATGTTTTTCCTAGTGGTTAATCTTTTGTTCCCAAGTCTGAGGGAATTGGTATGAACAACCAAATGTAATACCCCCATCGTTTTGGGGGTTCACTACCACACGATTCTGTTGGAGACGATTGTTGGTGGGAGTCCTCAGGAAGGATCCTTGTGTCTTTGAGTTTAGTCGACGAGTGACCACTTGATCCACCGACCTATAGTATGGTAGGGACTAGTTATTTCATTTTAGGGATAAAGACCTAAAACCTTTGAAGACGGTGGTTGGAACCCTCTAGTTATTAACCACCGGTCATCGCTGAATGGATGATCAAGGGTTGTTGTTAACATTGAGAGCCTGTCAGTCAACCTCTAGGGTTGCAATAGCACCATGTTGATGGTATCTCCATAATAATAAATTTGATACCTAGTGTCAAAGATGCTGATTTGGTGATGATTTCCTTTTAGAAGATGATGATCTATCATGAAATGCAGCTGGAGAATTCATGGGTTAAAACTTGAAGGAATCCATTTGAAGTAAAGAGAGTGCTGAGAAAAAATAGAAAATTCAAACAATAAACTCAATTAAAGAAGTTTATTTTCAATGGACACATGCATTATTTATTTCTTTGTTTGGAATTACTTTATCAATGACAGGGGCCTAACAGATACTCATTTACCACTGGCACATCATTAATCTGAACAGTTCCTTTATTTTCAACGATGTGTGCAAGGTAACATTCATTTCCATCTTTTACAAGTTTCTTGGCCTCTTGATAAGTTATCAACAATAAGGGTTCATTCTTGTACACAAACTGAATGTATTTCTGAAAATAAACTTCTTTAGCTCTATAGTCAATCTTAGAATGGTAAATAGAGAGCCAATCCATACCCAGGATAACGTCAAACTCTATTAGAGGTAGAACAATAAGGTTTTCAAGTATGTTCTTTCCACAGATAAGGATATGAAGATTCTTATAAATTCTTTTTGCCTCAACATTTTACCTAGGTGTTTTTACCACAAGTTCAGGAGTCATTTCTTGAGATGGTATTGCCATTTTACTAGAAAAGGTTTCAGAGATGAAAGAATGTGTAGACCCTGAATCAAACAACACACTGGCATAATCTGAAAAAACAAACAAAGTACCTGATACAACTTCATTTGATGGCCCGACATCTGTTGAAGTAGTTGCAAAGGATTTCACCACCCCTTTCTGCTTTTAGTCTAACTACTTCCCATCACTCAAGCTCTTTGTAGGACACTCATTTTCATAGTGACCTTTGGGAGTGTGGGTAAGGTGGTAGAGGTGTGGGCCTTTTATAAGAGGAGAGGAGGGGCACTCTTAGAAAGTAAAGAAATATTACTTTATTTGAAAATGCGTTTCGAATTTAAAAGGTCCCACATTGATATAATTCCATGATAAGGTGATACGGGTTCGAAATATACCCACCCAATAGGTTTTGGACATGTGTAGGTCATAGATTTTACATTATCTTCTCATTTTATTTAAATACTTTATTAATGAGGTAATCGCTGCATCATCATTATGTCATAAAAAAATTAATTTATTTAAAGTATAAAAATTATAAAACAAATACTATGATGTAGGAAATCTTTTTAGATTTCCAATGAATATTTATAGTCAAAAATATGACTTGTATAACCCTATTTAAAAATTGTTTTCGTAAAACATATTATGTTTGTGTCATTTTTACTTTTTCATTAAATAAAAAGTTATTTATGTCATTTCCCAACCAAAGTGGCTTCATGGGGTCCCCAAGATGACCCAGGGATTGTCTTGGTCGGCCATGACACATACAATGAGGGTAGGACATGTTTCAAGCTCATCTCATACTATTAAAACATTATTTTTACCTTAAACTACACTAATTACCACTAATCGCGATTAAAAACATAAAAGTTACTATTCACGAAAAAATTATTTTAATCTCATTGAACCAAATTTTACTTCTTAATGACAACCATGTATGTCGGATTTTTGAAAATCAAATCACAGAGGTGGTAAAATTTCATTAAAAAGAAAAATCAGTTTCTTTAACTATCACTTAGTGGTTTCACTATTCATCAAAAATTGAAGTTTTTCAGAAAGATACCAAAACTTCACCCTAAGATATATTTGATATTCTGAATTCAAAAATGATTTCTATTTTACAAAATTTAAATCATATAAGTTACATTAATTAATTTAATCATTGATTCCCACTGTCATGACAAATTGCGTGTTTTTATGAAACAATAAGTATCAAAAGATTGACACCAGTTTAAGTCCAATTTCAATGTGAAATTGATTCCAATGACCACTATTAGATTAAATGGTAAAAATATATTCTAATTTAACTTTAAAACCAATTCAAAAGATAATCTAATCATATAAATAAATTAGATTAAAAAGCAGTTTTGATGTAAAATGTAGTATTTTTCACTATTCATTAAAAAAATGAACATTGTCAGAAAAATACCAAAAATTTATCCAATGTAAATTTAAATGTCCCAATCATAATTAATATGTTTATTTTAAAAAATATAGATTATAAAATTTTCAAAATTTTGATTTAAAAAGGGTTTGCCATCAAAAGGCAGTAAAATAATCTTTTAAGAATATTAGTGTATTCCATGCTTAAGATTGGATTTATTTTCATTTTTAGCCTCTAAAACACTATCTAATTCATTAATAGACATAGATAAAAATATCAATTATTCATTACTTACTTGGGATGTTACATTGGGAGACAAAAGTTTTTTTTGATGTTGAGATCATACCCATAAATGGGCTACCTACGTATCCTTGTGAAACGATTCATAACACTCATAGTTTGGTGAAACTTAATGGGACACATCATACCTTTTAAGGTCTTGTGATAAGGACCTAATCATACAGTTTAATGTCATGTGTTAAGGACATCTAATCAGAAGGTGCTTAGTCGAGGCTTGGTGTGGGACTTATGCATAAGTAACTCAAGGAACCTAGAAATGTTATAAGATTCCATTTTGGATTAGACCCTATTCAGAATGGCATGGTTGATTTGGAGTGTTGGGTTTGAACCTCAGGGAGGCTTCCATCATATCCCACTCAGATTAGAATCAAATCTCATGTAGTTCGATAAGTCTCTTAGGGGTGTATGACCCTTTGAGAGAAATAGTTTGGGGCTTACTTCTAAATAGGATGCCCTTGTTACAAGGTCAATGAGAGATGTATTAACTCATAAAGATTTAGGGGGGCTTAAATAGGGGCTTACTCTTAAGGAGGATTCCCAGATTAAGGGAATTTGGTTTTGGATTTCTAAAGAGGATATCCAATGAGCTCGGGCCCTGATGAAGACTTCATATGTATCCTGATTATGGTGGAAATAAGAGTCCTCTTAGTTAAATATGCGGTGGATGGTGTGGATGCTGTGATCATCATAGTTCTCTAAGCCCATGTGAGTCATGATTAGTGTGAGAAACAAGATGATGTGAAAGATTCATCAAATCACACACTCTCTCTTTCGATAAGGGGAGAGGGTAGGCCTATGACGAAAGAAGCCAAGGCGATTGCAGGAGAGGGCACAGAGTGATGAACCTTTCAATGTGGGATGACATTGGAGGTCATGTGACCCAAATCTCATAAGATCAGGGACTTATCTCAGTGGGAGTACCCTGATTAGATACCAGGAGAGGAGGGAGACTTTTCCTTTGTTTGAATGGAAATTAAAGTGTGACCCTCACTGTCCTTATTGGGAATTGGAGGCTCCATGTATTAGAGATGAAAAGGGGAGGTCAACGTCCCATTCCCAAAATCTATGATAAGGAACTTCACAACATTAGATCTAGGATAAAGATCCATGTGACTGTAGATATACCAACGTAAAAACATCACAAGGACCCTGAATCCCTTATAAGACGAATGCGAGAAACCTCTTAATGTAGATAAAAAAACCCAAAATAGGAGACACACTGATGTGACCTCCCTAAATGTTAGATAATTCAATAGGATTTGGTGGAGGATTAAACTTAGTCCCTTTTAGATAAAGGAACCAAGGAAAGATATACCCTTCCATGAGTGGATTTGAAGAGGGTTTACAAGCTGATATGCCTAGGCCTTGAGCACAACTATGCAGCATAGCTATACCATGTAGGTATGTCTTATAGGTACACCACACAATTATGTTTCATAGGCATGCCATTCAGGTCATAGAGATGACTGAAAAAATGTTCTTAACATATGACAACCGAGCCTATGCAAGCTTCAAACTTTTAAAGTATTTCAAAACATGCTTATCCCATATAATTCTTACTTATCCCATGTTTTTCGAGAGCTTATTGAGAAAATTTAGGGGATCTAAATGAAGGAGTTATAAAATGGAAGCTTCAAGAGTTCCTTCAATTTTTTTAGTTTTCAAATGAGGATCCTAAGGGTCCTATTTATTGGTAAGGATGGGAGCTGGTCAAAAGGAGTTCATTCGAATAGGTCATCCGCGTAGCACCTTTTCGTAGCTCCTCAGCGTAGGGGACAAAACAAATCTTATCATGTAGCTCTGTCTCATAACTCCTCAGCACAAGTCTATCGCGTTGCTACTCCATGTAGGTCCCTTGAAATTTTTATTCCTTTTACTTCTTTTAGATTTGTTTTGAAACTTTGAGATATCTGGAGGGAATCTTTATAATATTTTTTCTTATTAAGGAGTGTCAATAGATATATAAACTAAAACTATATAATTACAATAGGAAACATGATACAATGAAATACTCAAAAAAAAGAAGAAAAGAAATAAAATCCCTATGGGAGAAATCCATGAGAATCTTGAGCCTAGCCTAGTATTCTGCTCCTAACATATAGTTACAGGCATAACAACGCAAGATAGAATCCATCATCCTGTGAACATGAGATCTACTCAGGTACCCGAGTGCAATGGTGGCCTAAACATTGCGTAAGATAATATCCTAGTAGGCCACTAAAAACCATGTCTACAGATAAATCCATTCCATGAATAGAAGGTAATGTGATGTGCAAATATATATAAACAATCAAAAATTCTGAAATAAAAGATATGAGTGTACCTAGGTTTAGACACCTGGAGGCTCTAACTTCTTTGGATCGTGGCTAGAATGAGTTTCTAATTAGTAAATATATATCGTAATAATATATATAGTATATTTATATATTTTATCCACCTATATGAACCAAGTGCATGCAGATGTAATTGGACATATACCTAGAATACTAGGTGCTGGTTGGATTGGGGTGTAACTGAGTCATCCATAATCAGTCTCAATGCACCTATAAGCTCCAAAAAAATGATACATTCCCTATATCTCATGACGAGTGAGAGACTTCATGAACAAAACTTGAGATAGTGGGTGTGCCATCATGCCAACACCAAAAACAAAGAACGTGATGCATCATGCCCACCATCTGGATAATTTCAATGGTGTGAGTTCACATGCTCAACACTCGATGTAAGGGAGCATGAAACATCATTACCAACAGAACCCTTACCATCTTTCTATAGCCTATATAATAGGATTAATAAAAATTATAGTAATATCCATGAGTAATTTCATGAAATGCATTATATTCATTGATCCCAAAGGAAAACAAGTTATTACATTTCATATAATTCATTTGATAAAGTATTATAAGATTGGTGTTGTTGGGACCACTTTGTGTATATGTTTTATTTTTTTTCAATAGTTTTCAATAATGGTCAAAATGAAGAAAGAAATCTAAAGTGATTAAAGATTGGTTGAAGTGAATATTCCTAGAGAATGATTATGGATTCATAGCATTTGATTCCACGATTGGGAAATTCTCTATGATGTTCAAATAAGATGATTGTTTCAATGATCTAAATGTTCAAATAAATTGTATCAAAGTGTGATACATTGTTTAAAACATTAAAGTAGCATACTTTAAGGATGATTTAAATTCATTAGAGTTTAGAATCCAAAAAGAAATAGATTATGAAGAATTTTGAATAAGGGGCTTGGACTTTGAGGTGGCCATGAATATGTTTCATGGTGGACATGAATTTACAATTAAAAGAATATTTTTATAGCTTACTTAAAAAATATAGACAACCCCTAAGCTAGATAGCCATAATTCAACCAAAGGAATGTGTAGGAACATTAGGGTAAACCGTGACCATGTGGAATCCAAGACAATCCTAGGCCCGAGAGTGTCAATGGATGAAGAGAACACCCATAGGAAGCATAACATGGGTGAAGAGTGAAGCCGCAGGAAGAAGAGGTTGGGTGAAAAGCACACCTGAAGTGAACATGGTACGGGGTGGTACTGTGGAGAGGGGGGGGGGGAGAATTCTGGCCAAATGATGGAATTTCTTGATACTTAAGATGCAAATCTCTGTGTAACCATTTTGATGTTGGACAAAAATTTTAATTATCCAAGCGATCTTAGACACTCATCTCATCCCATGTCTTTCTCGACTGTCTGATTAGTGCAACATCTTATCATATAATCCTGGACACCCATCATCCCATGTCACACAAAATTAAAAAAGTACCATCGATCTCTCACAACATCTAAAGTATCCAGCGTCATCATCTTCTTCCCTTAGAGCTCATTGGATCCACTGCTACTCACAAATGAGGTAGACCGAACCATGATGATCCACTTATTCCTATAAAAGTAGGATCATGCTGACATAATGAGGGTTATTGGATTGAACCAAAACTATTCATGCAATCTACATCTTGTATGCATACAGATAGCTCAAAGAAGAAGAACTTGATTTGGCTGAGGCAAACAAAGTTTCCAAGGCCACATGGATTCGAGGAGGAATTTAAAATGAGATATATACAATCTTGATTCCATGCATAAATAGAGGATCCTTCATTTGAAAAAAGGAAAAAAACTAAGTATCATGACATATCTCATTCATGGGTTTGAAGATTTCAAAATTCCAGATATCCTGAACATTCCAACTGTGATCTTCATGACATTTCATAAGGTTTTTGAACATGGAAGAAGTGTGGATCTCACCAATAAAAGGAGAGGCTCGAGCCAAGAATAAAAGGATACCTTTTATATACCTAAGTTCTTCCTCTATGAAAATGGATCACTCCATATTTATACGATCTATGTGAAGGAGAAAGCTGAGACACTCAGTCCTTCAATAATTGCAATTCAATATTGAAGGGTCTCGTAAAGAAAGAGAACCACACCCCCTATGCGAAGAAGTAACCCGAGCATGTGACAAGTTGTCTAAAAAACCACCCTATGTCTCATTGAGTTAATCCAACAGGAAATAAATTGGTACATGTCATACTTTTTATTCTTTATATAGACTAATTCACAAACCTCCCTATTTATGTGATGAACCGCACATCCTTTGTGCAGGGAAGATCCGTACATCCCTTGCATAGGGAAGAGACTTGTGAGCCCCTCAGTTTCATGAAGAATAGGTGAACCTCCACTATTTTTACAATAAATATATTCTATTTTGTAGGGGTTCTTTTTTAAGAAGACAAAGATTACAAGAGAAGGGTTGAGAGAAATTTCATGCACACATGTGCATTGTTTGAAGAAATCCTATGACTTTGTGAAGAATGAGACCCAAAAAGGAAATGGGAAATGCATATTCACATGCACCCATACATGAAAAGGAATTAAGAATCTATTGTGTGCACACATGCGAAGAACTTATGCATGGGATATCACCCATTCAGGCGTGGTTGATGCAAAGAAGAGAAATATAAAGAAAGAGGTAGTGTGTGTGTTTAAAGAACCATACCCATTATGGTTTTCAGACAAGAGATAAGAAGTGGGAAGTTCATGAAAACATGAATTCAAATGAATATGTGAATCCATTTAAATAAAGAATAAAAAAGGTGTGTTCACGTGTGTAAAGTAGAAGAAGAAGTGTAGAAGAAATGTTCAACCCAAATTCCATATGCATGATCACAAGCATTCATGAACAAGAGAGAGAATAATTAACTCTGATGATTCCAAGTGATCCAATCTTTAGTGTTTGAATAATAATAATGGTTTATGTTATTCTAGGTAATGATAGAAGAAGATAGTGCAGTCTCTTGTTTCACTAAGAAGATGAAAGAAGAAGAACAAGTGTTGTTGGTTTTGCACTAGAGAAGAAGAGAAATAAAGAAGACAATTTCTTGCCTACTTTTTTACAAGTAATCAAGTGAAGAGCACTGAAATATTTTAAGAGAAAAACCCAAATTTTTAAGAATGAAGAAGACTATCTTAGGTGGCAGTATAAAGAACTATCAAGTTGAAGGGAATATCCTAAATGCTTCATGTTGGAATAGGATTATTTTCCTTCCCCCTCCGAGTGTGGGGACTCACATTGGGAAGCGATTATCTCCTTCCCTCCTCCAAGTGCAGGGATCCACACTAACTAGAAGATTTTTTTCCTACTCAACCACTATAAAATAATATCACTTTATAGTGGAGAATCCATTTACTAGTCATCACCATACATGAAAAGGACTAACTACTCACATTGAGTAGTGAACTTTGTAAAAATATCATGTGTATATTTTTACTGCTTTCTATTATTTCATTTCATAGGGAAATGAGAATAAGAGAATCAAGATACTAATAGTTTAGGAGTTATAGGGGTAAAAAGTTGGAATTGGTTTAAAAAGTCCCCAGCACTGATTCACCCCCCTCTCAGTGTTAGGTATATCCAAAACTGGTCCAATTAATTGGTGTCAAAGGGATTGGTTCACATATTTTGTATTTCCTATAGTAAAGTTATTCTCTTTTAAATAATTGAGACTCTTTCCGAATTAATCAATGAAGTTCAGCTTCAGTGAAGATTTAGTTATCTCTGAGAAAAATACCATATCTAGAAAGACCATGATCAATAGGAAAAATAAGAAGAAGATAAATTTGAAGATGTAGTCCCTCTTGTCTAAATAAGAGGAAGTATCTACATCTCCATACCTAGCTAGAAATGTAGACATTTCAGGCTTGGAAATTAATAGCTCATGTTTTCACCAAGATTATGGACAACCTTCCTACCTAAAATGATCAGGAGGTATGTGTTTGTACATTTGGAAATTTTATTCATGATGAAAATTCTAGCTCAAGTGGTGATGATCAATCTACAAAATCTAAAGAATTATAAATTTAGAGATTAACAAATATTCTGCATGATATTCCTGAAGAAAGTGAATCTCTCATTTGTGGACTATTTTAATGTATCCAAAAAGAGATCACCCAGCTTGAAAAAGAAAATGATGTTTTGGAGAAGGATTACAAGCCAAAATGGTTTAATGCCTAAAGATATCCATATAGATTGGAAACTTTGAAGAAATAAATAGGGAACTTGAAATAAGTTACTCAAAGTGGATCAAAAAAGTTAATAAGAATTAAGGAGATAATAAGTCTCTAGAAGATAAGATCCATGAACTTTAAAATGATCTAAAGAAGAGCGTTGATGTCAAGGGTTTATATTTGGAAGAAAGATCTAATAAGATATAGGAACTTGAGTATTTGTTACAAAAAAAGATGTGATGCATGAAGTTGAAGTTGAAAGATTAAATAAGGCTTGTGAAGATAAGATGACTATGATTAAAGGCCATAAATTCATTCACAAAATGAAATATCTAGAATTTTAAGCTTAGTTGACCAATCATGAGAAGACATATATTGAAACTTGACAAAAGAAGAAAACATTTTCTGATTGTACTCAATGTTCACTTGAGGATTCTACTTTCAAAATACCTCAAACATGTGATAATAAAACCATGGCTTTACTCAATGATCTATCACAAGGAGCTGAGAAAGTAAAGGTACCATCCATACCAACTTTTACCAATGTTTCTAAAATTGTTTCTACAAAAAGTGAAGGTTGTAAGAAAAATTATTAACAAGTATTGATGAATAAAAGTGAGGATAAACCTATCACCATGGATATGGTGGATAGGTTAATGAGTGTCAAAGATATCTCCCTATAGAGAGTACAACACATCAAGAAGAGCACTAAATAGACTTATAAATAAGATATCAAGAATTCAAGGTTTGTTGGTCAATGCTGGTGATGTAATAGATTATGGAATTGTGCACTAGATTGTTGGTATAATCCCTTGAATTTAAAAGCACAGAGAAAGTCCATATCAAGGGGGAGAAAGTCCGAAAAGAAGAAGCAACATCCATAGATTCAAAAAAATCTGCATACTACAAATAGACTGGTAATGTTAGATAACATCTGTGATGTATTCAATAGTACTGTTCACATGAATGGTTCATGTTAATCTCAACTAGTATCCCAAGATGATAAGAAAATAATATCATAGTAACTAGCGATGAATGATGAAAATAACATGAGAAGTACTCAGAATAATGGTGTAAAAGAAATGCTCCCAGAAATATTCCAATAAGGAAAATTTAGATGTCATTGGATTCTAAATCCAAGAAGGTGAAGAGTGGTGCATCCAAAAGAATACCTAAGAAGGATGTAACTCCTAAAAAATAATGTTGAAGATCCAATCTCTATTCCTCAATTCCTAATGATATATTAGTTATATAGCCTGAAGATTTGTAAATAATGTGGAAAATGGAATATGCATAGGCTACGACTAGTGAGAAAAGAAAAAATAAGATTCTACATGAAGAAAAATAAGTTCTGTGTGTTTGGTGCAATAAGGATGGTAACAATGTTAGAAAGTGTTTCAAATTAATTCCAACCCATACAGAGTTTCTCAAGAAGATGGAAGTTGCACCAGGAGATTCTAGTGCTTTAAAATATCTTGAAGAAAGAAGATTCACACATAAAGATATAAAAGAAATATTGAGGTACACACAATCACAATCATTATTAAAGATCAATTGTGAAAGTGTGAATAATAGAGAATCTGAGTTGATAAAATCATATCAACCTTGTTGTTCACATTGATGGAGCAAGGAAGATCCACCTTATTCCCTTAAATATTTGTGTGTTTTATTTGTTCTTATAATACCTGGAATTGAAGGTGAAGCAAGCTCTTAGGGGAGAACCTGAGATTCAATGGTGAGAAGTTTTACCTTGTGGTGGAGACACATAAAAAACCTTCCAGAGTTAGTATCTCAAGTTTTATAAACTTTAGTTGGTATTAAAATCAATTAGTCTGAAGATTTTCTAAGGATCATGTCATTGGAAAAGGTATTTCATCTCTCAATCTCTCAACCTTGGTTACGTAAAATAAAAATTATTTTACAAATGGGGAGTAACTAAGTCAATCAGTGATATAAGAAGAGTGAAAGTTCCCTAAGGCAACTTATCCTGCCAATTACACTTGAATGATTTTGATATTTTTGTTGAAGTGAGTGTAGAAGTTTCAAGTTGATTATTTCATATCACATTTATTATCCTAATCTTGGAATAAAAGTAGAAATCCTCTAAAGACAAGTGTATGAGTTCTCATCTCATGTTGTATCATGATTCAGTGGATAATGGTCATATCTATTATCTAAATAAAATCCTCTTGTTTTCTACAATGAGCATTGATCAAGTAGACTTATAGTGATATGATTGATGTCACATTGCTTAAGTATGTAATGATACCCTCTCTAAAATAAAAATTTTATTTCTTATCAATAAGTAGGATAGAAGTGAAATGGAAGTAAGGTGAGAGAGAATATTGTAATTTTTACATTGACACATTCATTTTGGGAGAATTTTTAAGGTATTGAAAAAAAATACAAAGGGGGAGATTATTGGGAACACTTTGTGTATAAGTTTTATTTATTGTAAATAGTTGTCAATAATGGTCAAAATGAATAAGGAACTCCAAAGTTATTGGAGATTGGTTGAAGTGAAGATTTTTTGAGAATGGTTATGGATTCATAGCATTGGATGCCACACTTGGGAAATTTTCCATGACGTTCAAATTAGATGATTATTGAACTGATATTAAAGTTAGAAGAACTTGTATCAAAGTTTGATACATTGTTTAAAATATTAAAGTAGAATTATTTAAGGATGATCAAAGTGATTTGGAGTTGAGAATCTTAAAATTAAAGGATTATGAAGAATTTTGAAGAAGGGGCTTGTACTTTGAGGTGGCCATGCATATGTTTCATGAGGGCCATGAATTTACACTTAGAAGAATATTTTTTAGCTTACTTAAAAAAATATGGCTAACCTCTAAGTTATCCAGCCATAATTCAACCCAAGCCATGTGTAGGACCACTAGGGTCAATCACACACATTAGAAATCCAGAAAAGGCTAGGCTCGATAGTGGCAGTGGAGGAAGAGCACACCCGCAAGGAGAATAGCATTGGTGCAGAATGTGCCTGTATAGAGAATAGGTTGGGCAAAAAGAGCACCCACATTGAACACGGTATGGGGAAGTACTATAGATAGGTGAAGAGAATTATGACTAAATTATGGAACAATTTGACACTTAAGATGTAAATCTCAAGGTATCCATTTCGACGTGGGATGAAATTTTTAATCATCCATGTGATCTCAACCGATCATCTCATCCCGCATCTTGCTTGACCATCCGATCAGTAAGACATCCAATCATCTAATCCTAGCCACCCATCACCCCATTCCGCTCCAAATTAAACTATGACCATTGATCTCACGAGGAATCTATAGCATCCAGTATCATCGTCTTCTTCCTACAGAGCTCTCTAGAGCCACTGCTACTCACCAACGATGAAGACCGAACAATGATGATCTACTTTTGTCTACAAAATGAGGATCATTCCAACATCATAAGGGTTATTGTATTGAATTGAAACCATGCATATAATCTACGTATTGCATGCATACAGATAAATCAGTGAAGAAGAACACGACTTGGCCGATGAAAACAAGTTTCCACAGCCATGTGGATTCGAGCGGGGATTTAAAATATGATACATGAAATATTAATACCATGCAGAAAGAGAGGATCCTGTGTTAGAAAAAGGAAACAAACTAAGGATCAAAACATATCTTGTCTATGGGTTTGAAGTTTTCAAAACACCGGATATCCTGAGCATTGAAACCACAATCTTCATGAAATTTCACACGGTTTTTGAACACGAAAGAAGATTGTATCTTGCCTTTAAAAGGAGAGGATCAGATCAAGAATAAGGGGTTATATTCCATATACCTAAGTGATTCCTATATGAAAATAGATCACTACCTGGTTCTACATTATATTAAAAGGATAAAGCCGAGCCCCATAGTCCTTTAATAAGTACAATGCACTCTTTATGGGTCTCATGAAGAAGGATAACTGCACCCCCTGTGCGAAGAAGTAACCCCGAGAACATGAAAGGTTTTCTCATAACCCTCACTGTGTCTTGTGTAGTTAATACCACAAGAAAAAAATTAGTTCATGTAACCCTTGTTATAATTTTCATAGACTAATCCACAATCCTCCCCGGTTCTATAAATAATAACCACATGTCCTTTGTACGGGGAAGAGCTGTGCATCCCTTGCATGAGGAGGATACCTATGAGACCCTCAGTTTGACAAAGAAAAGGTGAACCCCCACTATTTTAACAATACATCTATTCTATTTTACATGGGTTCATTTTTTAAGAAGTAGGAGATTGAAATAAAAGGTCTGAGAGCACTTTCATGCACACATGTGCATTGTTTGAAGAAATCCTATGGATTTGTGAAGGAGGAAAACCAAAAAGGAAATGGGTAGTGCAGGTTTACCTGAACCCATACATGCAAAGGAATGCATAAGCTTTTGTGTGCCCACATGTGAAGAACCTATCCAAGGGATATCCTCCATTTAGGTGTGGTTAATGAAAATAATAGAAATAGAAGGAAATAGTTAGTGTGTGTGTGTGTCTAAAGAACTATACCCATTAGGGTTTGCACACAAGAGAGAATAAGAGGTTAGTGCATGAGTATATGTATGCACATGCATACATGATTCCATTTAAATAAAGAATCAAAAAGGTGTGTGAACGTCTGTAAATAATAAGATGAAGTGTAGAAGAAAGGTTAAACATAAATCCCATATGCATGATCACATGTATTCATGAAAAAGATAGGGAAAAAATAACTGTTATGATTCCATGTGATCCAATACTTAGTGTTTGAATAATCACATTCGTGTATGTGATTCTAGCTAAATAAAGAATAATATTAGTGCAGTAGGCTATTTCACTAAAAAGAAGAAAGAATAAGAACTAGTTCATTTGGTTTTTCATAAGAGTATATGAGAAAGAAAGAAGAGAATTGCTTGCCTAATGCTTTGCATGTAATCAAATGAAGATCACGGAAATGGATCAAGAGAGGAACCTAATTATGAATAAGGAAGGAGACTATCCTAGATGGTAGTATAAAGAACCAACAAGTGTAAGTTCATATCCTACTTGTTGCAAGTTGGAAGGGAACTATTTTCCTTCCCATTTTGAGTGTAGGGACTCAAATTGAGAAGCGATTATGTCCTTATCTCTTCTAAGTGTATGGAGACACACTAAATAGAAGATTGTTTTCCTAGTCAAACAATCTAAAAGAATATCACTTTATAGTGGAGAATCCATGTACTGGTCATCACCATACATGTAAAGGACTAGCTACTCACATTGAGTAGTGAACCTTGTAAAAATATTATGTGCATGTTTTTATTAATTTATATTATTTCATGTGATAGGAAAAATAGAATTAAAGAATCAAGATCCTAATAGGTCAGGAGGTACAGGAATAAAAAGTTGGAATTGGTTTAAAAAGTCCCCAACACTGATTTACCCCCTCTCATTGTTAGGTATATCCTAAACTGGTCATCTCAGGCGTGGTCTTGACACACTGTATAGGTCATTTCAATTTAACCATTTAAATCATTTAATGAGGGAAAATCACCATGAACAAGCCATTCAATTTAATACATTCCATTTAATTTCATATATGAAATTTCACTTACCAAGGGATGTTAATTTATAATCAAGGCATTCCATCCCACTTAGAAGGTTGTTGGTATTTGAAACAAATAGTTACAAGGGAAGATATTCCCATTGAATCAATCCATTTAAGAATATCAATGGTGGAAATATACTAATCATGCCACATATTTAACAGTAACATAGAGGCCTAGAAAAACCCCAATTCCATAAGGCCAAGAAAGATTTAAATAACCATCACAACTTTAAAGTTTGGAATACAATGTACCTCATACGAGGGGTTTTATTATAAAACATGTAATTATTAATAAACAATAAATTTATCACAACCATGTTTCACATTTCAACAAATAACTCAAATTATAAAAAATAAGCATTTTAGAAAGCTACCAAATATGGAAAAACAAATTCAAGGTTCACTGAAACTTATGTGGTGCTATCATCAACTGGAAAATTAGTTACAAGGATAAATTTTATTTATAATCCAATATGATCACTTAGAAGGCATTCTGGGCTTTTAATTAATTAATTGATTATATTTTAGTAATTTATGCCAGCGCACCCAATGTGTTCCCATTTCGAGGTAGGCATCCTCTATTTACATAACAATGATCAAAAGGTGTATATCAATGTGATTATGATAATTTAGAATAATGAAATCCATTTTAAGGAGAAATAGGACAAAGGAGATCATGTGGTACAATTAAAATACATATAAAACAAAAAAAACATAGGAAAATATCCATATACCACATACCTTAAGCTTAGGAATATCTACTCATCCTATAATGATGATCTATTTAGACTAATTTCAAAGAAAACAAAGAAACAAACAACCTTACTAAAAATAGGAAGAATGAGATTGCCCCAAAATTTTTCAATAGATCAGAAGAGAAATATATAAAGGATGTAAAAGGATTCGAGAGCTTACCAATTTTGGTCCAACGTGACTGATGATGTTCAAATTGGAGTCTGGATCCATGAGTTATCGTGATCCCTAGGTTGGAGAGGAGGATAAACCCATGATGCAAGGGAGAGGTTCACACATATATAGAAGAATGAATAAAGAAAGAAAAAATAAGTTAAAAAGATTCATTAAGGGAAAATGGTAATTTCACCATAAGAACTAGGTCACATGGTTTGGCCGTACAGTTGGCCAAACTGTGCATCAAATATAGATCACTCCTACTCACATATATGTGTTACCCAATTTTCACTTGTGGGCCGAACAGTTTTAGAAAAACCATGAATCATTACCAGTTCAACCAAACTTGAGTTTTTTGGGGCCTGATGCTCTCGAATCTCAAAGAACTACGAGATACACCTTTAGAGCTTCCAAAAAAGTCTAAAAACAACGTGTTCAAGAATTCCAACAATTGGATTTATGTTTCGAAGCTCAGTTCAAAGAATAAACCATCCACCAAATGAAAAAATTCAAATTCCCATAGAATTCTACCATGGGTCAAAACAAGAGTCATTACAACATCCCCACCATAGAACTTATCATCCCCAAGAATCTTTTGGGAAAAATGAAAACATCAACTAACCTACAAGGTTCATGAAGTTCATTCAAACAGTCACGTTACATTTCAATATTCCTAATGCACCTACAAGCATTACTTAAGGATAAAACACTTAAGCCATTAAAACACAAGAAAATGATCATTTTCTAGACTAGAAACACAGAAATTGTGCTTACCTAGGCCCATTTAGTTAGAGGCATTATCACTTAATCATATCTTTAGACATGTGGCTAGTGGTACTCCCCACCATAGGTTTTTCTACATTTTTCACCCAACTCTAAACCATGGTACCTATGCCATTGGAATTTCCTACAAAGAACACCCTAAGAGTTATAACAATGATACTGATATGATTTTTGAATTGGGAAAACTTGATTACTTCTATGGTCATGTCAGGGACATCATCATGAAGAAATGGTTTAATCCTGACTGAATTAACTGAAACCAGTCGCATAATGTTTCCTTAAAATACACTATTGAACTTTACACCACACTCACCTTGACCTGATAACATACTTAAAATTGTTTCTTTTGACCATATATATCAAACAAGAAAGATTAAAAGTTGATCCACTATGGTGGAATTATCTCGAAAATGATTTGCTTTGACGACCAAAATATTATAAACAAAACTGAAACGCCTTTCTCTAAGGCATCCAACATTTACTATGAGCATGTTCACTATAGTCCATACATGAATTCTGATGATGTTTCCTGATCAAACCATCACCTGGACATTTAATATTTCATGTATCATCATGAATGAGGGTGTAACATAGAACGAACTGACTAGAATCATCACCATTTAAACATTATCTTAGAGCCTGACAACAAGTCTAGGATAACCTCAGATTCATTAAATTGAAGTACAAGGATCTAACCCAAGGTAGTCCATACTCCATGTTAACAAGTGAGAAGTTGGTACATGGCAATGATGTCCATATCAAATCATTGAATGATCCCAATGTGGTATCCTCTTGGTGGTCAAGTCATAGGAAAATGGATGGTGCCAAAGAATTTGTCTAAGGAATTCCTACATAGGAACCCATGTATCACTCCAGATTAACCATATCTCGATAAAAACCATATGTCTAGTGCACAAATCTGATAAATATTGATTAATGAAATATAAGGTCATTTGAAACTTTTAGCTTAGAGTATAACTGACGCTAACTTTGTGAATCAAGGACGACATCAAGACAGGGGACATGCTCATCACTAAGAAAGAGTACACTAATAGGACCCGAAGATTTCCAAGAAGTCATGAGGAACCCCTACCATATAAGGATGATGTTCCCGGTAAGGTTTCAAAATAACCATACCCAAATACTATAAATAAAAGCAGTCGGATCATGATTGGTTGAATTCTTGGAAGAATCCCAACTTCACCTACTGACATGTCGTCATTAACCTAACCACGATTCCTTCACCAGCTGATGTATCCTATAATCACTCAACTTAACCACCAAAGTCCATCCATGACCAATGGTGTTTATCAAGGGTTTTATACACAACCAACCACTTCAATATTCTGTTACTAAGAAATCATCAACATGATTCAAAACATTCAATCCCCTATGGCATTTAATCAATACCAACAATTCCCAAAGGTAATCCTCAGTTATGTTCCTTCTACCCACAAAGGCATGTTCACCTGAATTTATATGACACTCCCCACCAAAGGAGTGTCCTAGTCATAAAAAAATAGAATGAATAGTCTCTCATAATAATTATAGATATAATTTACCTTAAATGAACCTGTGAGACTTATTCAAGTCACACTAACAAATGCCAAATCATTTGGTATGACAACCAAAACCAACCTGACCAACATGTCAAAACACCTGATCCTATTAGAATACCATCCCAATAGTTGGACCAAATTGATTATTTTAGTACCCAAGTAAATCTACTCTAGTGATGACCTAATAATGTACTCAATATATCAAGGAATGAAGATTCCACCAAACTCAACCGGTTCATTATATCATCTACCAACTTGAAAGGTACAACATATATGGATGGGCACTGCCTTGAGGTTTTAGAATAATGGTGATACATCCTCAGTACTACCCATAGGATTTATGCCCTATGCATACAAGTATCAGGTGGTCCATATAAGATATTTAACCCATTTTTATATTTCTTTATACGACTATTAAACTAGAAGATGACATACCAATCCATCCATCACTGATTAAGAAGATAGGGTCACAATAACTACTATGTTGCTGACCTTCCCTAGGTATTTCTAACCTACTTAAACAAATAATTACCTGATGATCATTACCTTAATGAGGGTCAAGGATACCCTGAACACCAATCCAAACAAGGTTTTCATTTAGAAACTAAGAGTCTTATTAGGGATAATGACACCAGAATAGTACCATATGATAGAAAGACTACAACATTTAGTAAGGAAGTTAAGCTCTAAGGGTACTATATACCTAGGTGTTGCCCATTACGAAAGCATAAGATTGAACCCTATCACTAGGTCAAAACAAATGTATTTCACTAGGCTCTATTAATATCATTTAATCCCATGATAAAAAGGAAAAATGCCTACAGAAAATGCTCATGTTTTTATTACAAGTAAATTAAAGGATATGTTTAAACTACTCCTACATGGGGGTTTAAACAAAGGATACCACCTAAGGTTTAATTTTAATTCATTAAAAATATATATGTTTAACTGTTAAACATTTCAGATAATTAAATCTAAACATCATGTTTCAATTATAAAAAAAAAATCACTTTTTAATAGATAAGGCGACCTACGAGGGTCTCATTAAGCTAACCTAGGTTCATAAGAATTCAACCCAATTACAGTTGTTTAATTATTAAAATTTTAAATACCCATAGCAGTTTATCTGATAATAAATGTTCCCTAAATGACCAAATGGGGTCCATTTATGAATTTTAGAATGTAATAATATGGACCATCATGCCTATGTGATAGAGTCATAAGCCTTTATAGAGGAAACCACTTCATTTCAGATTGAAATTAATTAGGTTTTACATTTATAACCATTTCAAGATACATTGTTCTCTAAAATAATAGTATGATTATATGGGTTTCCATCTCTAAATTATAAAGTGACCATACACATTATAGACTATGGAATATATCCCATTTAATGGAAATCAATTCACTTTAAAATTTGAACTTTAGCAGATTTTATATTTTAACAACAGTCTATAAATATGTAAAAATCTCAAAGATGGTTTGAGTACACATATTACCTTTACCCAATTATAAGGTTCCATACAAATTATAACTTAAAACTAGTTCTCATTTAATCACAAAAAACATGCTCAATCCATGAAACCAATTATATATCAATAACAATACTAGACATGTTATCACAAGTAATAAACATAGAGAAACATGATAATAAGTAAAAAATCATGATAAATGGACAAGACATAATAAATAAAACACCCAAGAATTTTTTATAAATAGGAATGTAAAAGAAATTCCTAATAGGTACAAAACTAATCATGTTATTAAAATACCTAACATGGTATATAACATCCTGGATAATAAAAACACATAGTATATGATCTCAATTATAAGGAAGCCTACAAATTCAACTTCATGGTATAGAATATGAATGACATTCGAATTTATATGTGCTTATAATGATTCATGTAATGCTACTTACTTACCACATCAGGCCAAAGGAAAACATACCTTAAATTTAATAAATAAATAATAAGTGAAAATTACACCATTCACTGAATGTCAAATCATAATCAACTGTAATAGAAAACATCATGAACCAAAATCCCAACCCTAGATACTTGGACTTTTCCCCCGTGGGCATGGTGATCACTCCCAAAAATGACTATTTACCAAGAGATGACACATTCTTAGTCTCCTTTATACTATACCTAAACAAAAAGACAAGGAAAAAATATATCTTTGATACTACGATGCAACATCCTAACTAGAATGACCGTTAAATTAGTATCCATACTGGTTGCTACATGGCTTCAAGCATGCCTCCCCGTACGCCAAAGAATACTGACTAGAAATGAGGATATAAGTAGGTGATAATGGGGGAAAATATAATCCCATGATGAGATTAGCATAGTGTTATATCAAAAAATAAATAAAAGAAAACAATTAAAGTAGTAATAATGAAATAAAGAGAAGCAGATGAATAATATCATTTGAATATAAATGGCCAATGCCAATATACTATAATTCATGCATGTCCATATAATGATACATAAATTAAAACAATTTACCTACAACAGGCAACATTATAAAATGTATCACTTGAATAAGTAAAATAAATAGAAGACTAGAGGGTGAAATCCATGATCATCCTGAGCTTCTAACTCTCTGGTACAAACATAATAGTGTAAGAAAAAAATCCATTATCCTGTAAACAGGAGAACTGGTCGGGTAACCCAGTAGAATGGCAGCCCAAATAATGTGTGATATAAAATCAAAATAGGCCACAAAAATTGGTTTCTATATCTTAATTAATTCCATTAATATAAGTTTCATTCCATTAATATAAGTTAAAGGACTGTGAAGATATAAAAAACAATCAACAATATAGAATTAAAAAATACCAGCTTGCTCAGGTTTTGAATAGACACATGGCAGCTCTACCTACTTAATCTCATGACCAGAATGAGTGATTGATGAGTATATATATATATTTATATATTAATAATAATATATAAATATAATATTATTATATAATTAATCCACCTATATAAACCAAGTATGTGTGAACATAAGTGGCCATATACCTAGAATACTACGTGTGGGCTGGACAAGGGTGTAACTGAGTCATCCATAACTAGTATGAACTAGCCAATAATCTCATGAAAATAGGGTTCATACCATATATCTCATTATTAGTGAAAACCTTTATTCTCAACAATGTATATAGTGGGTTTTTCTTAATTCCAACACCCAATACAAAGTATGTGGTGCACCATTCCCACCATCCGAATAATGTTAATGGTGTGAGATAATATGGTCAACAACCGATGTAAGGGAGCATGAAAACTCATTCCCAATAGAACCACTACCATCATTACATAGCCTATAAGAAAGGAATGATCATAATTATAATAATATACATGAGGGATTTCCTCTTATGAATAATATTCATCTATCTCAAAGGAAAAAGGCACTACATTTCATATAAATAATTTTATAAAAGCATGATAAGATCATCGTAGACTTTGAACACTTTACAAGTCATTTAAATCTAACCATTTAAATATTTTAATTATAGAAACCACCATGAAAAATCCATTCACTTTAATACATTCCATTTAATTTCATACATGACATTTCACTTATCAAGGGATGGTAATTTATAATCAAGTCATTATAACCCACTTAGAAGGTGGTTGGTATTTGAAAAAATAGTCACAAGGAAGTCCATGCGCATTGATTAGATCCATTTAATAATATCAACAATGTCCACACACTAATAATGCCACATATTTAACAATAACATAGAGGTACATGAAAAACACCAATGTAATAAGTATAAGTAAGTCTTTAATCACAGTCACTACTTTTTAGTTTGGAAGACAACGCACCTCATCCAAGATATTTTATTATAAAACATGGAATTATTAGAAAAAATCCATTTAGCACAAACATGTTTCAAATTTAAAAGGAATAACTTAAATTATCAAAAAATAATCATTTTAGAAAGCTACCAAACATGAAAAAACAAATTCAATACTCAGATGACACTTAATAATTGCTATCATAAACTGGGAAATTACCTGTAAAATGAAATTCCATTTATAGTACAAGAAAAATTATTAGAAGGAATTATGGGATTTTAATTAATTAATTATATTTGGGAAATTCAAGATGAAACACCTAAGGGGTTCCCGTTTCAAGGTTGGAATCCTCTATTTACAATAACAATGATCAATGAGTGTATATCAAGGTGTGTTTGACAATTTAGAGTAAATAATCAATTTTAGGGTGAAACATGAAAAAGGATAGTGTGTGGCACAATAGAAATACTTAGAAAAAATGGAAACTTAGGGAAAGATCAATAGAATACCTACATTATGTTTAGGATTCTTTACTCATCTAAGATCAAGGTTTGATTTGGTATGGTTTTGAAGAAAACAAATAAACATACATCTGCCCTAAAAATAGTGTGAATTAGATCACACCAAAATAGCGCAACCGATCCTAATAGAAACTTATAATGTAAATAAAATGATTTTAGAGATTAAAGAGGTGGATGAAACATGACCTATGGTGTTAAAATCAAGTATGGATCAATGAGTTTTCATTATCCCTAGGTAGGATAGGAGGAGACACCCATGACACAATGGAGAAACTCGTGCATATAGAGAAGAATAAAGAAAGAATGAAAAGTGGTTTAAAATATTCATTAAGAGAAAAGTGCAATTTCTCAATAAAAACTAGGTTTCATGGTTTCCCAAACATGTTTCCAACCTTACAGATCCCAATCCATAGAAATCATTACCCCATTTGGTTTCCCCACATGGTTTTCTCTAGTTGGGAACCAACCATGCACTGAACAGTGAACATACACTACCTAAGTGGATATAAGTGTGTAGGATAGGTGAATGGATTTTGAAACCATTCATAGTATATGTAGATTACTTCTTATCAGCTTCAGGTGTTTCATAGTTTTCACTAGTGGGCCGCATAGTTTTAAAAAAATAGAGAGCACCTACATGTTCACCCAAACTTTAGTTTTTTAGGGCCTAACGCTCCCAAAGAACAATGAACCACCCAATACAGCTCTCGTGCTTCCAACTAAGTCTAGAAAAAATGAATTTAATCAATAAAACACATGGAATTACATTATGAAGCTTGGTTAAAATAATGTCCCATCCAACAAATGGAAAAATTAAAATTTCCATTGAATTATACCTTGTCTCAAAACATGTGTCCTTAAAATTTTTGACCAAAAAAATATCTATCAATATAACCATTAATGAATAAAATCTTGAAATCCATTTGAAATTATTTAAAATTAATACATGATAGATAATAAAATAGTATCCTAATGGATTCATATCTAGGTGTGGGTGAATAGGTTTCTTTATAATAAATCCCTTCTTCTTGACTATAACATTATACATCCAATCAAGCTTTATTTTTAACTATGGTTCCATTTTCCTCAACCTTGTTTCTATACACCTATTTAGTACCAACATTTAGATAATATTTAATAATTTCCACTAGTTTCCAAACATTTATTATTTGAAAATGATTCAAATATTCTTGCATAGTTATTATCCAAAATTCATCACTTATAGCTTCAGTAATGTTTTTTAGGTTTAAGTTGAGAAAATAAGGATTGATGTTCAAATTGGTTCCTAAGAGAATATCTAGTATGATTTCATATATATTGTTCTCCAAAAAAATCATATAAAGGATGAAATATATGGGTTCTAGTGGTCTTTGGAACAAAGGTACTTGGTTCATCTAATTATTACTCAAAAATAGTTTTCTCAGATTGGTCAGCTTTAGAATATTCAATATGCGAGTATACACATTAATGAGAATTATTTGAGGGTTTTTTGATATTTAGATTTTACATATAATTTATAGGTTTTTATAGAGAAGTATTAGGCTCATGTTGATCTATTTCATCAGAATTTCTGTGTACATATTATTCCAAAACTTTTTTTATTTTATTAAAAACTCTATAAGATTTTATAGAGGCTGAATAACCGAGGATAATACCTTCACCACTCTTTAGAGAAAACTTTTCTAGATTCTATTTTATATTAATAATGAAGAATTTACATCCAAATACTTTAAAGTAATTAAATTTTGGTATTATACCATTCCATAATTTATAGATATTATTATTTAAAATAGATATGATATGAACCATATTGATAATATAGAAATATATACTGATAGATTCTTCCCAAAAGTAGATAAGTAAATCATAATCATTTAGTATACTCCAATTAATTTGTTGAATTTTTTTTATATATTTTTTCAACCACTCAATGTTTTATGAGTTTATGTAGTAGAAAAATTACGATTTTATAATTATTGTGAGCATAAATTCTTAAAATCTAGATTTTCAAACTCACAGTATGATCACTTGTTAAGGTATTAATTGTAAGTCCACTAGTGTTTTATATAGACATATTATATTTTAGAAAACATATAGAAGATGAATTTTTGTGATCTAGAAAATATACCAATGTGAACCTTTAATAATCGTCAATAATCACATAAGTATAATTATTTCCTACTAAACAAGAAACCCTAGATGATATAAAAACCCCATGTGAACCAATTCTACTGGTTGAGAGGTTGAAACCTCTTTCTTTAATTTTAAAGAAATATTTTGATGATTCCATTTTCAACAAGGACTGTAGAGTTTATATTTTAAAAATTATAGATTGGGAAGATCCTTTATTAAATATTATGTATCTTTCTAAGAGAGTGTATATTACAGTGGACTAGTGTCCTATTCCATAACCAAGATATTTTATGAATGACACTTAAGAAAGAAATATTTTTTATAAATTATGTAGATTAAATTTATAGAATATACATTATCATTTATTAAATTAGTAAATACTAAATAATTCTTAGAATCATAAATTCTAAAAGCATTTTTTCAAACTTATAATTAATCCATAATCACATATTTATGAAATAATTATTAAATTATACTTTAAACCATCAATATAAAACACTTTAGAAAATAAAATAGATTTAGAGTAGCCAATATATCCAAGGCCTATAATTTTTCTTTTAGCATTATCACCAAAAGTGACATTCCCTCCACCAAATTGTACAAGGTTCTTGAATCTTGAGAAATCCCCCATCATATATCTACAACATCGAATATCCAAATACCATACGTTTTTACTCTCACTCTTCAAGAATTTGTCCTTAGGATTTATTCCCCTGAAATACATATTTTCTTTCTCATGAGAATTATCACTAGATGAGTCTGAGTCACTTTATGTTTCCTCATAAGTACTCCAAGTTTCATTCTTGTCTTTATTGTGTGTCTTATTTCTATCCACATAATTCTTCTTGTATTTCAATTTTGTAAAATCATATTTTATGTGTCATATTCTCTTAAAATCATAATAAATAACTTATCCCAAGTTACTATCCTTCTTGAAATCTCATATCTTATCAAATTTTCCTTTAAACATAAATTTTAAGAATAAATATTTATTTATATAAACTTTCTTAAACATTCTTGTTATACAAGACATCTCTTTATTACTATTTGAATTAGCTTCACTCCTATTGGTACTATTGCCTTTTATAACTTTATTTGATTAATATTGAGATGATTTGAATGTAATTGACTTATTAGGTTTAATAACTTCATTATTCACTTTAATATATTATTCATAAATCATTAATTTTCTGATAAATTATTTTACTAGTAATTTTACAATGTCATAAGATTCTATGATGAAGATAACAGTTCTTCTCCAGTGATTAGTTATGCATCTTATAATCCTCAACACTTGAGCTTTTGCGTACAATTTCTATCCAATAGAAAACATGGTGTTAATAATTTCTTTGATATTTTGATACATATCAAAAATATATTCATAAGGATTCATTTTGAATGTATAATATGTAATTGTATAAGTATTTAATCACAATTCTTTAACATTTGAAGTTCCTTCATAAGATATAGAAAGAGTACCCTAGATTGGAAAAGCAGTATAGAAGAAAATATTTTTATAAATTAAACCTCTCCTAAATCATAACACAAATCATTAATATATTCATAGTTGCAATCATAAGTATCCTTAGGGACATCATTACATTTAGATCCGGAAACTTTTGGTTTTTCATATTAATCTTCTATTATAGTTCACATATCAAAACCAATTATCTCTAGATGAATTTTCATTTTCATTTTATACTGAGTATAATGTTTTCTATTAAAATAAGAGATTATATTTATATCATTACCTTTATATATAGAGTTATCCATAAGTATAGAATTATAATAGTAAAATAAAATAGTGATATTGTCTAGGTGACATGATCAATGTATGGTAAAACAGGAAAATAAATAAAAATCCTAGGAAACCAAATGTTGTTCAGAGTGGAGTACTCTAGGGGGGGTGACTGGGGTATTAAAAAATGTCCTTTAAACATTTTCTGTAAAACAAAACCCCTAGATTTTGAAAACTTCCAGTTAACTTATACAATATGTATACCTAATTTAATTTTTTTAAATAACATCATAAGTGTTTAATCAAAACTCAATTATAATAACTTGATATTATCCTAATAATTTTATATTATTCTAATTACATTAAACAATATATATACCACATGTGAAATCAATCTATCGAAGTATAGTTTTGAAATGGTGTTTTGAAAAATATTTTTTAAAAATAGGTAAAGAAAAAATTAAAACACACAATGAATATAAAAATAAGAGGTTCAGTCTCAATTAGAAACCCAGTCTTCTACACATGATAGTAGCCCACTACTAAGAACAATTATTCGAATAAACAGGATAATACACAACATGGATTAGTTATATATTGCAATAGTGGGCATGAATATCTCGGATATCACATAGCCTCTTGCATATAAATTAAATTTATGTTACAGAATACTTAATACATGACACAAAATGAAGCTCAAATACCATAGTTTAGTGTATTTAAAAACTTGTAACACAGTATTCTAACTTGGTGAAAGATCTTTAACATCTCCCATAAACACCTTCCCCTTTAGTTCTCCAACCTAAAACCTTTATTTATACCATGTGGAAAAGAAAACATAAAAAGGGTGAGATGAAATCCACAGTAAGGGTAAACATGAAGAACCTAAAGAAAAATATGAACACAATAACATGAGAACATGAATATAAATTTTGAATATCAAAATCATGATTCATGAAATAAATCTTGGAAGTACGTAAGGCATAGATCATAATAGAATATTAACCATGATAAAATAGTATTGGCCTAAAACATGGAATTGTGGGAAAAAATAAGCACATAATATTATTTCCATATTATCCAAGGCATTACTACCAAGACCATCTTAGTGGACAAAGTTCATTACTGAACTGAGTTTACTTTCCATTCCAATCATGCATTAATGAAGCAGATTTACTTACCATTCCAGCCCTATTTTACTGAACCAAATTTACTTTCCATTCCATTCATGTCTTTATCATGAGATATAAATCTTTACCTAATGAATTAGAAGGATATATATGTCTCACCAATATCATAATAAAATAATTCTTACATGCACCACAAAATATAAATCATTCATCATAGCATAACCCAAGGAACAAAAAATGGGTTTCTTAAACATCATTCAATCATAACATAATCCATATAATATATTATTCCATTATTAATATGATAAAATCATAGTAATAATATGGATAGAAACATAACCCTATTTAAGAACGTCATCTTAGATATAAACTAATTTTGATACAACACTTGAACTTAATTCTTGAAGAAAACATCATGTCTTCTTCAAAAATGTTTTCTTTTCTCAAAATTCCGTTTAATTTTAAAAAAATTAATTCAGTTGAAAATATACATGAAATATTGTAGAGGAAGATTTATGAAAATAAGGAATTATGAATACAGAAAAATCCATTCTTGTCATATAAGTTAAAAATAATTCTCCTCGTACTTTTTTTGGAGAAGTCAAAAAGTAACTCATATGGTAAAAGAAATAATGATTCCTTCAAAACCATTTAGTAAAAGTCAAAAAATGGGGAAAATGACTTTAAACATAAATATAATAATATGAAAAATTCTATTATTTTTTATAACAGACGGACTTGGAAGATAAATATACCCACAATAAATACTTATGTATAAACAATCTCGGATAAAAATGTGATTGGAAATTTATCCCTTACCTTAGGTCCGATATGCATCGTATATATCCAAAAATCATGTATAGTGGGTTTAAAAATATTATTATCTTATAACATAACCATAATAATATTTATTATATCATGTATTATTCACTTAGTACTTTATATTACCCATTTATTTATCAATTCCATGCTAAAGGAACATATTGGGTAATAATCATTTTTTTATCGTACGTGTTTTGACTTATTATTCTTGATCTTATTACTTAGATTGTGATTAATTACTTCCAGAATGTAAAAAATTATTTATATATCATATATATTTATTATATAAATATATATAATAGATAGAGAAATGACATGGAATACACCGTTCATGGAGACGGTAGGCCGTACATATCTGTGAACGCAGTTTCTGTTTCCTTATTGAATTGAATGGAAGAAAGTAATTGATATATATATATATACAATAAAATCCAGTATAATTATTATGTTATATATTTAATTAAAACTTATTATATATACTTTATAATCATTTTTGAATGGTTAACATGGAGAATGAATCTCATCACGTCGTGGAGACGGTAGGCCGTACGTACACACAAGCAATTATATCATTCACTAAATGGTTAAATGGTATGGAATTGGATGGTATATTAACTATATAGAGTACTTTTCTTGTTATATTCATTATTTAAATCCATTATAATCAACATTATACCCATCAAAATTAAGTATTGTTGATTAAAAAATTACACCACGGTGTAGAGACGGTAAGCCGTACACACACACATGGTGATATTGTTATTTGTATGATGGATAAAAGGAGGTATAAGGTTGTACCATGATTTTAATAAAATATCATAATATATCAGATACTGTATTTATTACCTTTTATGGAAAAAACATAAGAAGAGGAAGTAGAAGAAGAAAATAATTTTGAAAGAGTTTATAAAACAATTAACACTTTTTCGAGTACCTCATTTTGATTTTCCCAAAAGGTCTCCTTAGGACGGATTCCTGCCCAATGTGTGGACTCTATAAGGAAACAAGGGAGTTTGGGAGCATTGTTTATTATATTTTGGATGAGACAAAGGGCTTTAAATGTGTTAGGAAGGGGGTATTGGTAGTGACCTTTTATAAGAGGGGGGATGGGCACTTCAGGAAAGTTTTAAAATATTAATTTATTGTAAATTTATTTTCAGATTATAATGGTCCCAAACTCATTTATTTCGAATATAAAATGACTATCGGTAGAAATAATCTAAACCAATAAAATTTATAAATGTTTTGTTATTTAATTTTGACCATATCATTTTTATTTATCAATATTTAATCTATTTAATTTTATTTATTGTAATAATATTCTAAATATTAAATAGTTATAAATATTTACTTATTTGTTGTAAATTTTCCATAATTAGATAATTTATGACGTTTTATACCATATAATTTTCACTTTGTAATTTTTAAATAATTTTTTTATTTTTAAATAATTTAATCATATGTTATTTTTATAAAATATCAATAGTGTTAATTTTGACATTCTTCAGTTACTGGACTTTAAATTAAATCCATACAGAAGTTCAATTAAAAAGAATATATTTAATACAATTTTAAAATGTCATAGTCACCTATAAAATTCATGGAGAACATTATTTAGTTCATTAGTTATTTATTTTAATATTTTTAAAACTATTTATTTGATATTTCTATCAATACAATAATTTATACATCTCTATTTTGTCATTATTTATGATAATTATTTAGTCTCTAAAAAATTAAAAATAAATTCAAATGATGTAGATAATTTTATTATATTTTTTTCAGTATTTATATTCAATGTGTTATTAGGTTTATCACTATATTAAAATTATTATAGTTATAAGTTACAAGAGAGTGACATGTTGTTACTTTATTTTAATTTAATTATAATTACATAAATTTCTGGGAAAAGTCTGTTAAATGGATCAATTCAGAACCTTATGTCATATTAGTTGACTTTAATTCATCAAATATAATTTTGGTAGGTTCTTTTTTAATTTTATTATATTTATAATATTGTTTGTTACCCTATTTTACCCGATTTACCTTTAAATATGGTAAATAAAAATTACCATATTTACTATTCATAATATCTAAAAAAAATAAAAGTAACCACTTAACATAATTTGGACCCACATATTGAAAAATATGGAATAAATTTATCAAAATTAAAAACACAAAAGTTGCATTAAGTAATTTAAAATTAATTCCAGTTGTCAAAACCAGAAAGCGAGTTTTTAAGAAGTAAAAAACTTTCAAAAGATTGACATATGTTTATGTCCAATTTAAATGTGAAATTATATACAATTACCAAAATTAGATTAAATGATAAAAAAATAATCAAATTACACTTTAAAAATCATTAAAATGATAATCTAACTATATAAATAAATTAGATGAAGATGCAGTTTTGAATTAAAATACAGTATTTTCACTATTCATTAAAATATAAATTTTATCAGAAAAATACCAAGAATTCAACCAAAGTAAATTTTGTTTTCCTAATTCGAAATAAGTTATTTATTTCTTCAAATAAAGTATATAAAATTGTTAAATACTATTTTTCAAATTGGTGTGCCATCAAAAGGTGACAAAACTGTATTTTTTAATAATACTTCTTTTATATGAAAAATTGAATTTGTTCTTATATCATGTTCTAAAAAATACATAATATTATTGTAAATTTTATATAAAATTCAAAATGTGGTTAATAATATTCATAACTTTTATTTTATATCCCATTAAATAATAATATTTTTATAATATATTGTTTTTTAGTGAAACTCAGTATTGTGTACGACGCAAGATATAGGGGAAGGACGATCTTGTGTGTAATGCAAGACAAGTTAGTGTTTAGTTTAGTGAAAGATTCCTTTTGTGTTGTCTATAACATAATCCAAACATATTTCTTTTATACATTGAAAAAAGTCTATAATAAATGTTGTGTGAAATGAATTCTTTCAAAAGAACATGAAATTGTGTGTAACATAAGCTAAGTATAGTTTTGCGTATAATGCAGGATAATACGGTGTTGAATATAACACAAGATAATCTTGGTGTAGAATACAACACAAGAAATCAAAGTAATTAAAAATAATCTATCTCCTAAAATATTGGGGTTTTACATCATAGCACCCTAAAAATGAATTTTGTCCTTGAAATTTGTTGGGGTTATAAAAGGTTTACTACTTGAAAGTTTCTTTCATAGAATCCCACATCGTAAAAATAATTACTAAAAATTAATTTTTAAAAGGAATGTTAGAAACATAAAGTTTACCCAATGTAACTCATCACTGAGTTTCCACATAGGTGAATATTGGTGCGAAGCGAAAACATGGATATGGAAGAAAAATATAACCATCATGTTTTGATGGATAGTGATAGAGAACAATGTTCGGAGAAAGTCAACAACCAAAAATGCATAAATCTATGATGATTTACGGGGCCATCTGATTCATCAGTTAAGAAGTTACTATGATAATTTTTTTGGTTTTTACGATCCCTTCCCTAAAGGTGAATAATTTTTAATGAGAATAAATAATTACTTGATTTTATTACAGTCTCATCGTTGTTCGTGCCTTGAACAAATTCAGTATTATCTCTTATTTAAAGAAATGAATTTGAATTTTTCATTATTGAAGTGTTATAAGATCATGTCATAGAATGATAGGTCATTTTATCTATCTCATACAAAATGTTATCACATGTAATCAAATATGCATAAGTCCACCAATAGTGAGATAGTACATTAATCAAACAAACATCAAATAAAATATAACTTATACTATTCCAAAATGGATAAAATTACAATCCATACAAAAACTAAAAATATAAAACTTTAGAAAGAGGTGAACTAAATTGAATTAACATTTATTTCCCATATCTCATAAGGTAGTTCTTGGTTGTCACATTCCTAACATGTGAATACCGTAGTCATGTATTCTCTTGAAACACAATATTTACATGAATTACCATAGAATCTTAGTGAAAACATGAATTATCTCAAAATTAACTCTTTCCACACACCAAAATAAAAAAAAATTCTATATACTCAAAACATGATATTACTTTGTCCTTCTATCTATCATGAGTTCATTAATACTATTAAACTTCTCATTATCTTCTTATCCCTTCATTATGCACTTATCATGTGCATTCAAAAAACATTTCAATACTTTTTCATGGTTACCGGTACCATATACTTATGTAAAACCACAATGAACCAATACATAGTTATTATAGTATTCCATAACACTATAAAAGATATTCTACAACACAATTTTGTAATCCCATTAAATAGAAACATAATCATTCCACCACTTCGTTGTCATACGCAACATCACCAATAGTGATTGCATGCAATTTTCCTTTTTCTTTGTCCTTATAATGTTTTTGTAATTGATAATCAAACATAAGCTATGGATTAAGTAATTGGATATCATAATTCCCTATTTCCTTTCACTGGTATCATTAATGTCTGCGTGGTGTGTTCTCTGTAGTCTTTTCTCTATTGACATCATTAACAACCTTTTTCTGATTATTTTAGCACTCAAATGCTCGATGAAATTCCTTACACACTTAGAAAATTTTATAATCCCTTTAAGAAAATCTCCACCTTGCTTCTTTCCACACTTTGAGAAAAAAGAAACATTCAACTTCTTTTCACCATTAATTTTAGATTTTCCCTTAAATTCTATCTTTTGTTTCCTGTCAAAACCATGAGATTGATGTCTAACATAAACTTCTATTTCTACCTTGATATCACAATTCACAATCTATTCATAACTACTAAAGTCTCTTATATATAATTCCAATAAATTACTTGTTTTTAATCCACCAAGTAATCGATCAAATTTAATTTTAGGATGGATGATAAAACTAGAAGCATACCTTTCAAGTCTTGTAAAATTTAGCTCGTATGTGCCAAAATATTCATAATACTTTTTATTAATCTCAAGGAACTCATTTTACATCTTTGTTATAATAATAAGAGGAAAGAACTTATTTAAAAATATGTTCTTGAACTCATCCCATTCCATTGATTCAATTTCATCTTACTACCTTGCATTCTAGATTAGCGTGCACCACTAGTTTGCTTCACCTTCTAAATGATAAAAATCTAAAATAACTTGTTCATGTTTTGAACAAAAAAAATAGAAAATATATTTTTAATGGTACTGATCCATTGTTCAGCAACAATTATATTAGAAGACCCACTGAAAGAAGGTGGACATTTCCTCATGAAGGATTCAACCGAATGTGGTTCCCTTCTCTGTTCATTTGGATGTCGAGAATGATTCAAAGCTTGTATAAGTTTAGAAATAAAATGTTTCAATCCATCTCCCTTAATATTTGGTTTATCAAGAGGAAAATCATTTCATTGTCGAGTGCATTGATCATTAACAATATTCCTTCGGGTTCTAGCCATTATCTAAAACCCATAAAGAATTGTGAGAGAGGCAAAACTCATACTAGGAAAATAACATAATCAGGAGGTACATTCAATCTCTAACATCTTCAGTTTAATCATAAGTTATTAATGATCATTACCATAATTCTATTACTATAACCTATGGTTACAATTACCCTTACATGCATCCCTAGATAGACCTTATAAATATATATAGGTATCTCAATAATGTTTTCGCATCCTAGTTTCCAAAGGTTGACTAATCCTTTTCTCTGGTACAAACTAAAATGAACCAAGCTTGATGTACATAGAAATTACATTTCTTTTTAGGAATACTTAATACATGACACAAAAAGATGCCCATAGACTTTATTAGTTTAGTGTATTTAGAAACTTGGAAGATAGTCTTCTTTCTTGGTGAAATATCTTCAACATATCCCATAAAGATCTTCCCGTTTAGTTTTCCTACCTAAAAATTTTCTTTATATCTAAGGGAAAGGAAAACATAAAAAGTGTGATCTCAAATGTTCTGTAAGGGTAAACATGAAAAACATCAAATAAACATAAACATATGAATTTAAAAACATGAACATAAATTTTGAATATTAAAATTGTGAGTCATGAAATAAATATTTGTAGTACGTAAGGAATAGATCAAAAAGGAACATTAACCATGATAAAATAGCATTGGCATAAAACATGGAACTGTGGAAAACAAATAATCATACAATATGATTTCCATATTATCCAACGAATTGCTTCCAAGAACATCATAGTAGACAAAGTCCATTACTGAACCTGATTTACTTGTCGTTCCAGCCATGCATTACTGAACAATATTTACTTGATATTTGGGCCCTGTATTAATGAATTGGATTTTATTTACATTATATTTATATCTATATCATTAGATATAAATTTTTACCCATTGATATTTAAGAAGATATAGGTCCCACACTTCTCATAATGAAATCATTCTTACATGTTCCACAATAATCTAAACCATTCATCATAGCATAAAGCAAGGAACAAAAAAAAGGTTTCTTAAACATCATTTCATCATAACATAATACATATAAAATATCATTCCATAATTAACATGATAAGATCATAGTAATAATTGGGATAAAAATATAACCCTATCTAAGAACATCATTTTAGATGGAAAATAATTTTAATAAAACACTTGATCTTAATTCTTTAGGAAAATATCATTTCTTCTTCAAAAACATTTTATTTTCTCAAAATACCATATAATTTTAAAAGAAAATAATTTAGTTTAAAATAAAATTGATATTTTATAGAGTAATATTAATGTAAATAAGGCGTTATAAAGATGTAAAAATCCATTCATGCCGTATAAGTTAAAAAAAATCTCCTCATACTTTTGTCAGAGAAGTCCAAAAGTAACTTGTATAGTAAATAAAAGAAAGATTCCTTCCAAACTATATAGTAAAAGTAAAAAATGAGAAAAATGAATTTAAACATAAATATAATATTAGTAAACTATTTATGAATTTTTTTAGAAAATATGGACATGGATGATAAATATACACTAGTAAATACTTATATATAAACAATATCGAATAAAAATGAGATTGCAAAATTATCCCTTACCTTAGGTCTAATATGTGTCCTATGTATCCGAAAATCCTATATATTGGGTTTAAATATTTTATTAGCTTGTAACATAAACCTAAAAATATGTATGATACCATATATGATTCACTTATGACTTTATATTACCTGTTCATTTATCAATTCCTTGCTAAAGCAATGTTTTGGGTAATAACCGTTTTATTTATCGTATGTGTTTTGACTTGTTATTATTTATATTATTACTTAGATCATGATTTAATTAATTCCATAATGTAAAACATGACATATATATCATATATATTAAGTATATAAATATATATAATAGATAGATAAATTACATGGAAGACACCATTCACGGAGATGGTAGGCCGTATGTACGCATGAACGCTGTTTTCATTTTCTTATTGAATTGAATGGAAGAAAGTATTTGAAATATATATATATATATATATAACTAAATATAGTAGCATTATTATGTTACGTATTTCATAATTATTTATTATATATATTTTATAATTATTATTCAAGGGTTAATGTGGAGAATAAATCTCATTGCATCATGAAGACGGTAGGTCGTACATACACACGAGCGATGATATCATTCACTTAATGGTTAAATGGTATGAAATTTATTGGTATATTAAATATATATAATAATTAAAATGTGATATTCATTATTTAAATCCATTATACTAATAATTATACCCATCCAAATTAAGTATTCTTGAATAAAAAATTACACCACAACATGGAGACGGTGAGTCGTACAGATACACACATGGTGATATTTTTATTAATATGATGAATAAAAGGAGGTATAATGGTTTCCCATAATTGTAATAACATCTCATAATATAGAAGATACTTGATTTATTACTTTAGTTTGTAAACAACATAATAATAGGAAGTAGAATAAGAAATGAATTTTGAAAGAGGTGATAAAACAATTGCCACATTTTCTAATATGTCCTTTTGATTTTCCAAAAGGTCTCCTTATGAGGGATTTATTTAGAAAGTGTGGCCTCTAGGAGGAAGTTAAGGATTTTGGAGCTTATTTAAGAAGAGTTTTGATGAGTCAAAGGGCTTGAATGGTGTGAATAAGTGGGTAGAGTTGGTGGCCTTTTATAAGAGGTAGGAGGGGCACTTTAGAAAAGTCTTGAAATATTAATTTATTACACATTTATTTTCAGTTTATAATGGCCATAAACAAATTTATTTCGAATATAATATGATTATGCATCTATATCTCCTCAATAAATAAAATTTAGATATATTTTGATTTTATTTTAAACCTTGACATTTTGATTTATCCTAATTCAATCTATTTAATTTTATTTGTGGTAATAATATTCTAAATATTAAAATGGTTATAAATATTTACTGATGTGTTGTAAATTATAAATAATTAGATACTTTATTACATTTTAGACCATATAATTTTCACTTTTTAATTTTTTAATATTTTTTAGATTTTTAAATAATTTAATTATGTGTTATTTTTATAAAATGTCAACAGTGTTAATTTTGACACTATTCAATTATTTGATTTTAAATAAAATCAACACAGAAGATAAAATCAAAAAAAAATATTTAATATAATCCTAACATGTCATAGTAACCTATTAAATTATTGGAAAACATTAATTAGTTTATAAGATTTTTATTTTAATATGTTTAAAACCATTTATTTAATATTTCTACCAATAAAATAATTTCTACAACACTATTGTGTCAATATTAATAGTAATCATTTAGTCTCTAAAAATTATAAATAAATTCACATGATGTAGGTAATTTTATTATATTTCTGGAAACTATTTATTTTCTAAGTTTTATGAAGTTTATTAATATATTAAAATTATTATACTTATAAGATATAAGAGAGTGACATGTTGTCGCTTTCTTTTGTTTTAATTATAATTACATCACATTCAAGGAAAAAAGTCCATTAAATGGATACATTCAGACCCTTATGTGATATTTCTCTACTTTCATTCATACAATTTGATTTTTTTCAGGTGTTAGTATAATTTTATTATCTTTAACACATTGTTTGTTACCCTAATTTACCCAATTTACCTTTAACTATGGTAAAGAAATATTACCGTAGTTACTATTCATAATATCCAAAAAAACTAAAATTAAACTATTAACATAATTTATACCCAATGATTAAAAATATGGAATATATTTATCAAAATTAAAAACACAAAAGTTACGTTAATTAATTTAAAATTAATTCTCACTGTCAAAACCAGAAAGTTAGTTTTTAAGAAGTAAACACTATCAAAAGATTGACAGGTGTTTATGTCCAATTTAAATGTTAAATTACTTCCAATGACCAAAATTAGATTAAATTATAAATATAAAAATTCAATTACACTTTAAAACCCATTTAAAAGATAATAAAAATATATAAATAAATAAGATGAAAATGCAGTTTTGGAATTAAATTACAATATTTTCACTATTCATTAAAATATAAATTTTATCAGAAAAATACCAAAAAACCAACCAAAGTAAATTTTGATATCCCTTTTTCTATAGAATACATTTATTTTGTAAAATTGAATATATAATAGCATTAAGAAATATATTTAAAATTGGTGCACAATCAGAAGGCGACAAAACTGCATTTTTGAATAATATTTATTTTATCCAAAAGAATTAAATCTGTTCTTATATTATGTTCTAAAAAATACATAAGATTAATTATAATGTTATAGAAAATTAAAAATGTGGTTAATAATATTCATAATGACTAGTTTATATCCCATTAAATAACAATATATTAATAATATATCATTGTTTAGTGAAACTCAGTATTGCGTACAATGCAAGCTATTAAGGAAGGTCATTCTTGCATGTAATGAAAGCCACGTAAATGATGTGTTTATTGAAAGCTTATTTTGGCATTTCGTATAAGACAATCCAATCATAGTTCTTTTATACATTGAACAAAGTCTATACATAGTGTTGTGTGAAATGAATTCAATCAAAAGAAGTTGAAATTGTGTGTAACACTAGCCAAATATAGTGTTTAATATACTATAAGCTAATATGGTGTTGCGTATAGTGCAAGATATTCTTGGGGTATCTTACAACACAAGACATCAAGGAAATTAAAAATAATATATCTCATTAAAATCTTGGGGTGTTACACTCTTCCATAGTTATAGTGGGAGTAAAAATAAGAAGTAAATAAGGGAAAGAGTATTTGAATAATTTAATATAAATTATAGTAGTATATAATTAAAAAATATACAATGAAAAAAATAAACAACTCAAAATTAATATAATATAGAGAGTGAGAAAGAAATAAAAGTATGATAGGGAGTTGGATTGAAGTTAAATTGTTCTAAAAAATTTTATTCTCTTCTCGATGTCTTGCCTTAATTCTAAGAGACAATATGATAAGTGGAAATTGTTTTAAATGTTACAATGAAGTATATATGAAAGAATATTGTTCTACGATTTTCTTTTTTCATTGAAACAAAACAGTTTTTAATTTTTTCCACTATTTATTTATCTTTTATCTCCAGTCTTATTTTTAAAGGAGATATTTTTCTAAAAATATATATTAGAGATTGATCATTATGAATCCTCATACTCAACACAAAATCCAGCAGCAGTAAATGCTTCAAGAATCACATTTATTTCAGTATAGAAGGAGGTAGGTATATAGATAATAAAATATACATCCACATTAGACAATATCGCTTGAAGTGTGTCACAAAAGATCACACATAGCTACTTAAACATGTTTTCTCCCACACTTATTTAAAACAGTGGTCAAAACCCTTGAGAGGTCTTTGATGAGATGAATATATATATATATATATATATTAGATACATTTATTTAAGGTTTATTCAAGATTTTTTTGATAATGGATTGGGTTTTTTTTGTTTTTACAAGAATTAAGAATTCCGGATTTAAAGGAAGAAATGATGAAAAAGTGAAAAAAAACAATCTATACGTGTCATATATCACATAAAAGAAGTGTAGAACTCATTCATAGAATTCTTGAAAGACCACATAGTATCCTATGAATAAATTACAAGACATTAAGGCAATACATGATTTGTACATCTCAAACACGACATATAAATTTCAAGGACCAGAATCCCATGAAAATTGCACCACATACATGATGTCCAGAGATTTCATGATATGAAAAGTTCAAAGGATCACCAGATTAGAGATACAAATAAATTATTTAGTAGAAAAAATGGATCTCAGTTACATAACATGTAACCGACTTAGATTACTTGAAAATGTTGAGATATAAGTCACTTAATCAGTACACAACATGCATGACTTACACGATGTGTACATATCAAGCCTATTAATATTATTAGTGCTCCCCTGTGCATGAAAAAAACTTCACACACATTTATTCTCTCTCATTTTTCTTTTGAAATTTTCATCCTAAACTATATTTCATTCATTCTTTTCGTTGCTTTAATGAATAATTTTGTGTTTTTAATCATTCTATGCTCGTTATTTGACTGTTGGAATCCTATTTTCATTTATGATTTTTCTTTCAATGCCAGACACCATTATTCATCAAATCATGCATAATTCTCTTGTGTTTATTCATTAATAGTGATTTATTGATTGTTTCTATTTTTTTATTCCATATTTATGGTTATTCATTGTTTCTCCATGATAAGTCAGTCCATAATTAGATTTTCATTGCTTGCAATTGTTTAACATTGATTCTTGTTTGTTTTACTCATGGATTTCCTCTTTTGCAATAGTTTTATGATTATAGACAACATGCTTAATATTTAATTACTTTTGATCAACATCTCTATACATAACTAATCCACCCAGTGTTAGGGGTTGAGAGTAAGGGTGTTATTGAGCCCAATTAATCTTTATATTGTACATTGGTAACCTCAAATATTGGTAAACCTATGACTAGTAATTATGTTAATAAAAAATTTTCATCACATTATTTTGCACAAACTTGACCATGGGAAGTGAAATTGAATATACCTAACCGAATTGTAGTTGAGAAGGACTATGAAAATTATTCAGTGACACTTTCTATATAGAATCCAATTTTAATGCACCTAGGTTTTCATCTATACTGTGACCATGGGTTAGGTTCAACATAGGTATATCTAATTGGATTGACTAAAACAAATTGGCGACCCTTTCACCTTTTCACACCATAATCCATAAGACTATTCCAATTTAAATCAAGATTTAGATTTTTTCAAGAGCCCAAAAATTGACCCCAATCCTTTCCTTTATTATCTTCCTTAAATCTAAAGTACATAGCTTAGTAAAAACCAAGACATAAGAGTGAATGTGAGGAATCATTTCAAAGGGTTTTGTTTTATTTGATACTAACCTTATAGTAGTCTTCATGAGTTCGACCCTGCCCTTCAACATTAATACACTATAGTAGTAAGTGTAGTTCGGGACTATAAGTATCTAATCTGACCAACACCAACCAGGATTCAATGATGTGTGCAGGTGAGTCAAATTTGGGTTCTGGTGCTATTGATTACTATTGCTCAGGGATGGTCAACATTGGTTTGAACCCCAAATTACCTCACCCTTCCCCTTTATTCTATTCCACAACACTTTTAATTTGTATATTTTCTCTTTCGAGAAAACCTGCGACCTCTCTCTCTTTACATATCCCTCTCTCTCTTATTATATCTTGTGCATGCTACATTTACCCAGGAATCATTGAAGAATCCTGGATACACAATAACAACTTCTATTCAATCCTACGATCGATAAAACAATCCCTACATTCAATGACTTTTCAATAGATGATCATAACAATATTGGGACACCACACCTTCAAGACACCAAATATGCACAACCTTCCAATCAAAGTGCATGACCAGTGAAGTAGTAACACACTATTATTGAATATGGTTTTCCATGCATTTTTAGTGTTAAATCCAACATTGTATGCCCATGTATTTATGCTCACATTTTTATAAACAGACATGGACCCATTCACATGGTCCAGAATATGGGCAAGCTTTGTTGGATTCAAATTTAAGACCCCCATAAGAACATTTCAAACCTTGTTGAGGTTTGTGACAACTTTTTTAACCAAGGCATATCATCATATGCCATTCGTTTAAAATTTTTACCTTTATACATGCCTGATTGATCCATGGATTGGATAAAGATGCAAGCTCTTGAGTAAATCCCCACTTGGGTTGAAATATCAAATAAGTTTCTTGAGAAATAAATCTGATTGATACATACTTGGAAGATCTTGAATGAAATTCCAATCTCTTCCCTGGAAAATGAATAATCAACATGTGGGAGATTCAAGGAGTTAAACTATAAATTACCACATCAAAGATTATATGCGTGGGTTCAATTACAGACGTTTTATCAAGGAATTTAGCTTGGTTCCTATACTATGGAATATGCTAATGTTGATAGAATATTAATTCTTATGATTCCTAAAGTTGGCCAATCCGTTATTTATGAAGTTTCTCACAGTTAAATTCAATAGAAAAGTGATAGAGGGGTGACTCAGTGCAAAATATATCAGGTGGATGAAACTAACTACCTCATAGTACAAGTAGAGGCTATGATAAATAATATAGAATCATTTCAATTACCTGATGTGCCACCACCCCCACTTTCTCCTGGATGGAAATTGAATCCTAAAAGATGTGAAGAGTCCCACATTCATACGAATAATTCAAGGAATTCATAGAGGAAAAACAATTCCAAGATTGAAATTACCTCAATTACAATCATCAAGGCCATTATTACCAACAATATCAACATCATCAAAACTATCAATAGAGGTCACATCAGTAGTAGTCAGAGATAAACCAAGGTTTTTTACAAGAGGAGTGAATAGGGATCACTAATAAATTAGATACCACTTGAGTACCCACCACAAGGTCCATCTCCTTGACCATAACACCAATTTCAACAGCCTTTTCCTGGATCTCATTAGTTCCCACCAGCACAACAATAACAACATCAACAAGCTCCAAAAAGACAACCATAACAAGTCCAACCTCTCCAAAACAATCTTATAAACCTTATTTCCACATTTTTTTAGAATGTAGACCAAAATATGACAACCCAATATACGGAAATGCAAAAACAAAGAGTATCTATGAGAAATCACGAGCACTATATGGGTCAAATTTCAAAAACATTAATAGGCCAACTACTAGGTACATTTCCTGCAAAAACAGTAACACACCTAAGAGATGCTTAAAAGGTAGTGGTTCTCTAGAGTGGGAAAGTAATATACTTTCAACAACCATTAAAAGATGAGGAAGAGAATCCAAAGGGTCCTAAGATACGAGTGATCTAAATTAGAGAAGATGATAATGATATCACAAAGGAAGGGTTAAAGGGAAAAGTATAGAATTAGAGGAAATAAAAAAATCCCCAAAAAATAGTAAACCAAAAATAAATAAGTTTATGTAGAACCAATAGTGTAAAAACCACCTTTGGGATTTCTAGAAAGAATAAGATAAGAAAGATCGAGGAACAAAATAAATATTTTATAGCAATGTTCAAGAAATTGAATATCAACCTTTTATTTTATGAATCCATTAACCAAATTAATTCCTATATGAAATTCATAAAGGAAATTCTCTCAAAATTATAAATATTGATAAACTAATATTCATCTCCCTAAATGAATAATTCTCTTCCATTTTTTATCTGAAGCTTCCCCCAAAGATGAAAGGCCCTGAAATTTTCTCAATCCCTTGAACCATAGGGGCATGAAAATTTAGAAGTGCATTATTTGGTCTAGGTGTGAGCATAAATATCATGTAAATTAGAATCTTAAAGAATCATGGTCTTGAAGATTTAAAACCTAAAAGAGTGAAATTTCAATTTCTTATCTGATCTATCAAGTATCCTCAAGGACTTCTTGAAGATATCCTTGTTAAAGTTGGTAAGTATGTGTCTCCTACAAATTTCATAATTTTATACATTGTAGAAGAAGGAGAAGTCACATTTCTTCTAGGATGGACATTTTTAGCCACTGAAGAAATTTAATAGATGCTAAACAAGGGAGACTGATATTAAGAGTTTGAGATGAAAAAGTAGTGTTTGACTTAGAAATGGTTTCCAAGAAAGGTAATGATTCTTTTTACTATCAAGACATCTTTAATAATGATGAAGGAGATGAGTTTATGACAATTGAGGATGACAAGAAGACCCTTACCCCTGATAAAGATGAGGATAGTGATAATGAAAATGAAAACTACATTGAACCTTTGATGAGGGAAAGTATTCCACTATTCATACCATCTGTCATTAAGACACCATTATTAAAATTAAAATATTTTCTTTAAGCACTCAATTACTCGTTCTGTAAATCTATGACAACACTACTAGTCATTATCAGATCAAATATGATCCAAAAACGAGAGGAAAAGTATATTGAAGTTCTAAAAGGACAAAAAAGCTCAACATCTTGGGGTGTGCATGACCATAAGTGGATAAAACCCACAATCTTATCCCAAAAACATTAATTGTAATAATGTGGTAAACCCAAATTACAACCCTATAGGTGACTCACCACAACAATTAAATATGTCTTAAAGAAAGAAGTGCTAAAAATTATGGATACTAGAATAATATTTTCAATATCTGAAAGTGATTGCTGCATGTTTCTCCAAAGAAGAGTAGTTAAACTATTGTGGAAAATGATGCAGATGAGTCGATATATACTCGAACCATCACTTGATGGGTAGTATGTTTCGATTATAATAACCTCAATATGAAAACCAAAAAAGATCATTTTCTACTGCCCTTTATGGATTAAATTCTAGAAAGACTATTAGGGCATGAATTCCACTATTTCACGAATGAATATTTAGAATATAATAAAATTGTAATAAACCGAGATGACCAATCAAAAAATACTTCCACTTTACCCTTCGTAACCATCACATATTGATGTATTTCATTTGGTATGTGTAATGAACCAAAATGTTTTCAATGGTGAAAGAAACATATATTCCATGATAAGAAGGTGGGATTCCAAAAATTATTCATGGATTAATTTTAGGTATAAAGAAGATCCTTGGATGTGTTCGTAAGAAATTTAGATATAGTCTTGCAATGCTGTGAAGAAAAATGCATGGTGTTAAACTAAGAAAAGTGTCACTTCATTGTTAAAGGAGGCATATTCCTTAGACATAAAATCTGAAAAACAAGATATGGAATTCGATGTAGCTAAAATCAAAGTTAAAGATACTTACCCAAGACTATAATTGTGAATGAAATAAGTATATTTTTTTACCACAGAGGATTATACAAATGATTCGTTAAATTTTTTTTAGAAGTCACCTCCAACTTGACAAAATTATTATCAAATGACACTATTTTTGAGTTTACAAAAGAGTGGTGATGGGCCTTCCATATTGTCAAAAGACACTATTTTTTAAATGTATATAATATAAAAATATAGCTAACATTTTTATGTTGAACTTCAAGATACTAGGGATTTGTTGGATTTGGTGGCCTATGACCAACTACTTGGTACTTTATTCATTAATAAATACCTTATCACATTTTTACTATTCTTCTACATGACAATTCATGGGATAATGTTCGAAGGATAGCTGTTTCATTAAAGGGTCATAGCGGATCCCTGCTATAATGAAAACCTGGAAGTGACATAATAATATTCTTGAATATATGCTCTATGGACGAATGATGTTATTTGAGGGATACAAATAATACAGGACATTAGGTGTGAGGACACATAAAACTTTGAGTCACCTTCTCATGGTGTGAAACCTTTGTAGTATCGAGGAGGATATTATGAGAACAAGACCCACCGGTAGGAAATCCACATTTCATAGTTTCATTAGATGATCCTATATGCGGATGTGTGTATTGGTCCTTAGACTTTAAGATTATTATTAATGGGTATTTAAACTCGTGAACTTAGATGTGTTGAAAAAAATTGTGGCGACACACTGTTCGCAATGAGGTAGGATATTTTGGGTGCGTCATGATTGGAACTGCATTAATAGATAATGTGAGAAAGAATTTTTCTCTTCTGTTCCCTAACAGTAGTATATATCTTAGTCCCTTTTATAGAATTGATATAGCCTAAATAAATCCATGGCCATGGTGAGGAATGAGCATGTTCAATTCTGGAAATTCAAATAAAGAATAATTGACCACATGAGTTAATGACACTAGCATGAAACCCACTTGATTCGAGATATCAAGACAACAAGATTATATTACACGGTAAGTGTTCGTAGAAGGTGACAAATCATTGTGGCGTTAACTCCTTTCTTTATGGGTGCCTTAGTGTGTTTCTAGACTCTAACCTTGGACTTTAGGTAGTCTCTTCCTAATTCAACTGAGAAAGAGGCCTAGAGGGTCACACACTAAGTGTATTCAAGTATCTAAGTTAAATATTAATTCAACAAGTTGAATAAATATTATTCCAGATTGTGGTTTAATAATTCTTTAAGGATTCCTGATCACCTTTATTTTGAAAATAGTTATTTGGGAGAATATATTGTGGGAGAAATAATATATTTATTAGTGAGTAGTACAGTGATATTTATTTTAGAAATAAATAACCATTATTCAAGGTCTAATAAATGTGGTGGATGAAATAAAGAAAAATAGGAAAACAAAAGTACATGCTGTGTATATTAAATACATATGCCATGTATTTTTTTCTAGGAATTTATGAGAAATAATATTATTTATTTAATTGAATAATATTAGGTATAATTCACTGGGCGCATGTGAGGTAATAATAATAGTCAACTATTATTATTAGACCTGGGGTATTACTAAGAATTAAATGAAATGAAAAATATTACTTTTGGTAATTAATTAATTTTTTTATTCTATGTAATTAAAAATCTCAATTATATATGTCTAATTAGCCTATCCATTTTTGTGGTTGTCCACAATGGATCTAGAAAAATCTCTCAAGCCAAGAGAGAATTCTTTTCTTCTAAGAACACTCTCAAGCTATGAGAGAGAGATCCTCCTCCACTAGATCAAGGCAATCGAAGGCGGACATTGCAAGTGAATGCTATTCGGCGCTAGCACACAGAGATCCCTTCTATGACGTCTAAAGATATGTGGAGCATGTGTGGATCACCGTTAGAGGAATCCTATAGTTGGATTCTACAACACAATGACAGATCATATAGGATCGTGACCATAAACATCAATGAAGAAATAATTCCATCAAGGTAATTCTTGTCAATAAATTAAATTAATTATAACCAACATATTATGATCCTATCTATGATTCTATGACTCCCCGATTTCTTTATCATTCTTCATTCTATTCCGAATATCCAACATTTTATTATCATGATGGATCTCAGTTTGATTGTTGTTAACGCTAAAATTAAAGTTGGGTACACCCACCAACTCGCTTCCTCTGCCCCCCGAAACCTACAAGTGGTATCATATGGGTCATATCATTGATTAAAATAATTTAGTTTTTTGTTGGTGATTTACGCATTTAATAATTTAGTTGTTTCAATTCAAGTTCATCATTCTTTAAATCTGAATCTCAAGATCTATTCCACCTCTCTCGTTTCTCATTCACCTTACAGAAATGAATTCTTCTTTTAATTTTGATTAAAATAAATAGATGATCTCATCTGGAGGTTCCAAATGTTCATGGTCATACAACACCAGAATACACGATGTGTATTCAAGAGTACAAGTCGTGTAGTCAAGATTCAATGCATTAGTCTAGTCTGCCAAATCAGGCTGTGTGTTGGAGTATTTCTATGTCATAAATGACTTCGTGTGTTGACTAGGAACAGGTGGCACACAATTTCTATATTTCACACCGTGTGGCTCATTGAACATGGCGTGTAGTCCCTTTGGGTTAGGGTTGGGCTGTGTACCCCGTACACGGATTGCCTGGCTAGAAACTACGTAATGCAGATACTACATAGTGTGTGTCCCACTAAACATTCCATGTACTCCAAAGATTTCTATAGTACATCTACATTCCATGTCCCCAGACATGTACTTCGGATGGACGGTGAACAAAAGTACATGCCGTGTAGTCAGAACTACACACCATGTACTCATCCAAATTACATAGATTTATTAAAATTTATTATTATATTATACAAACCCCTGAGACGTGTACCATATTTTAGGTGTAAAGATGAGGCACAACACATGATAGGTGTTATATATATATGTGTTCAATTTAACATCTGCGTAATGTTCTTTTATTCTCATTGGGTAGTTATGAATGGGAATTCATCGGGTTTCCTCCAAGGTACTAGTTATGTACAAATATAATTTTAAATGAATTTATTTGTTCAAAATTTTGATGGGTGATAATCTCAAAGAAATTTAGAAAAGGATTTATGATAAAAGTATTGATTAATTATAGATAATTAATTGATTCGAGCATGATTTATCTTAAATAAGAACAATTAAAGAATTGAGTGATTGTTTTATTTATGATTAAATATCATTGCATGAATGGATGATAATGAGCTAGACTAAGACCTTTGTATGTGAATGATTTATTTTAATTAATTTATTTAAATTAAATTTGTTGGACTGCGAGCCTTATCCTCATTAATATGCAGGGCCTACATGCTGAAGGTTTCCTTTATGTAAAACCCCATTTTACCCCTCATCTGTCTGTGAGATAAAATCATATGTAATGGATGGAGCTCCCAAGCTAGTGAAGGCGGCTCAAGTTAAGAGCCAAGGTGAAACCAATCTAAGGAGATACAAAGGTGGATAGGTGGAAAGCTTTAAACATGAACCCAAATGGATCAAGGTGTTTTTCCCCTAGGTATTGGGTTAGTTTATCAACTGCTAGATAAATTGAAAAATAGAACAAGATCATGATCATACCATTTATTCTATTTCTATCAGTTGTATGGTTTATTTATTATGGGTGTGTTGTCACGATCACACAATTAATGAATTAAACAAGAATGGAATATGGAACTAAAATAAGACCAGCACATGAATAAAATATTATCCTATACATGGTTAATCACTTAATTATATCCCTATTAATATTAAAAATCATGTAATCAAAGATAATAAAATGAAAATTTATGTATAAGGATAAAATCCCTCAAAATTAGTTGGGGTGCTTTAAATTATCAGGGAATTCCAATTCAAGGTTTTGGGTTGACTTGATTTGGTTTGCATCATGGGTTGACTGCCACAATAGGACTTGGTGTGACCATTAGGAAAAGGTTAAGGAAGTCCAAAATAAAATGATTTTAGGATTGGGGAGTCTACTCAGCGGATCAAGGACCTGCGAGTTATTGAAGTTGCCATTTGGAAGGCCTTCCTAAAACCCTTCATGTTTCTTTTCCATCCCTAGTTTGCGTAGTGCAAAGGGAAATATGTATCCTTGCCACTAGAATATTCCGGAAACAGAATATTCTGAAGTCAATGGTGAGGGAAATTTGATTTCGATAAAATAGTGGGAGACTAATAAGGATTACTTTATCTATTTGTCTCAGTTTTATCATAATAAAGTACTAAACATTTTCTCTTCTCAACTTGTTGAAATGATAAGAAAGATGACTTCAAACATTTCATTGTGAACCATACTTGAGAAGGAAAACCTTCTCATCGATACCAATTTCCAAGAGTGTCAGAGGTGTTTACGCGTCATCCTTCGCCACAAGAAGAAATTGTATGTACTGGAAGAGCCTATTCTAGTTGTGCATGGGAAAGAGGGCAGTGATGAGGAACTATCTCTCTATATAAAGCATATGGATGATGCCACATATTTTCAATGTTTCATGCTATCGACCATGTCTAATAAGCTCTTGAAGAAACATAAAAACATGGACGCATATAACATGATGTCTCACCTTAAGGATCTTTACCAAGAGAAGGAGAGACATGAGAGATACAAGATCTCCAATGCTCTCTTTATAACTAATCTGGGAGAGTCTGTGCCAGTTGGGACTCATGTAGTCAAACTTATTGGCTATGTTGAATGCCTGGACATCTTAGGGATTAAGTTCCCGAGTGAGTTGCATACAGATCTCATCCTATAATCACTGCCCAAGACCTTATCTAACTTTATTGTCAACTATAATATGAAAAACAATGAGAAGAGTCTATCATAACTTATTACCTTAATTCTCTTGGTAGATAAGGGCATGGGGTGCGACAAACCTGAAGTCCTTACGGTGAATAAGAATTGAAAGTACAAGGAAAAGGGGACAAGGAATTATAAACTATCTAAATACCACAAGCATCGTCCCTCCAAGAAGGAGAAGATCCAGAGGCAGGGCAAGGAATGGGAGGCGGTAAGTTTTTCATGTGGCAAGCCATGCCACTAGAAGAGGAATTTTACCCAGAAGCATGGGGATGCTAAAGGTGCATTCATTATCGAGTATAATCTTTCAATTTCTACACATTGGGTATTAGATACATCTTGTGGGCCTCACATCTGTATTCAAATGTTGGAATGTATTAGATTTCAAAGGTTTTCTAGAGTATAGGTGGATCTTTGAGCTGCCAATGGCGTGAGGCTAGCTGTGTTGGCCATTGGCGATTACAACCTACCATTGCCAACTGGGATGATTTTTTTTTACATAACTCTTATTAAGTTCCTAGTGTTACCAAAAACATAATTTATGTATCATGTCTAGATATGGAAGGATTTATTTTCATGTTGGGAAATAAGGGTTGCTTCTTTTATAATAACAACATATGTTATGGTATGGCACATTTAAATAATGGTTCGTATGTATTAAATTATGAAAACCAAGTGTTGGAAATCCTTAATGAAACAAACTCACATGACTCATACATCACCCAGTTGTGGCATCACCGTCTCGGTATTGTAAATGAGAAGTGCTTGAAAAAGCTATTCCAAGATAGCTATTTAGACTCTACTAAGATAAAACCAGTTAATATATGTCCCGCATATTTTCAAGGTAAAATGACCAAGACACATTTCAGTGGACTGGGTGAGAGGGCCATAGATCTTCTAGGATTGGTGCATACAGATGTGTGTAGACCATTTTCAGTAGAAGCTAGAGGTGGATATCTGTACTTCATTACTTTTACTGATGATTTGAGTATACATGGCTATGTCTACTTAATGAGGCATAAGTCAAAATCCCTAGATAAATTTACAGAATTCAAGAATGATGTAGAAAATCAGTTTGATAAGGAGATAAATAATCTTTGATCAGATCGAGGTGGAGAATATCTGAACCAAGAGTTCATCGATCTTTTACAAGAGTCTAGGATTTTATCTCAGCTCACTCCTCTTTATACACCATAGTGGAATGCTGTTAGTGAAAGGAGGAACCACACCTTGTTGGACATAGTGAGGTCCATGATGAGTCATGCAGATCTTCCATTATCCTTTTTGGGATATTCATTATAGACTGTAACATACACATTAAACCGAGTACCAACCAAGCCGGGAAATGGAATTCCCTCTAATTTATGGAATGGAAAGAAACCCATTTTTTCACACACACATGTATGCGGATGCGAGGAATTTGCTAAGACCTTCTCAGGAAACAAACTAGCACCCTGGGGCCCAAAGTGTATCTTTATAGGATATACCAAGGAAACGAAAGTATATTACCTATATAACCCTTCATACAAGAAAGTGACTGTCATCAGACAATCCATATTTTATGGGAGGGAGAACATCCTCAAAAAGGATAGTGTGACCAAGATTGACTTTTTCTATGTTAATACTCAAGATATACAAGAGTTGGTACAAGAAAATTTTCCACAGGTCCCTATGGAAGATGTTCTAGAAACACAAGTATTGCGTAGGAGCTCAAGAGAGGTAAGAGAACAGAGAGATTTGGTTTCCTAGTCACCAAGAATGGTGAATAATTATTATTGGATAATGATGAACCTATCTCCTACAAGGAATCAATAGAAATCTCAGAAGCTACAAGATGGCTAGAAGCTACTAATTCTGAGATAGATTCCATATATCAGAACCAGGTCTGGGTTTTGGTTGATGATCCAATGGATGTAAATCCCGTTGGATGAAAATGAGTATTCAAGAGAAAACTGGACATGGAAGGTCATGTTAGAACCTATAAAGCATGTCTAGTGGCTAAAGGATTCAGAAAACATCCAAGAATTGACTATGATAAAACCTTCTCGCTAGTTTCAATGTTTAAATCCATAAGAATCATACATTCTATAGCAGCTTATCATAACTATGAGATTTGGAAAATGGATGTCAAAACAACATTCTTTAATGAGAACCTTCAAGAAGATGTCTATATGACACAACCAAAAGGGTTTGTGTCACCAGGTGATTCCCGACGAGGTTACAATTTGTAGAAATCCTTTTATGGATTAAAGTAAGCATCCGGGTCATAGAACATTCGATTTGATGAATCCATAAAGGAATTTGGTTTCATTAAGAATGAATATGAGACATGTGTTTATAAGTGGATTAATGGTAATTCAATCATTATCCTAGTTGTATATGTTGATGACATATTTATTTTTGGAAACGATGTACGAGTCTTACAGTCAGTTAAGGACTAGTTGAACAAGTGTTTCTCCATGAAGGACTTGCGAGAAGCAGCATAATTATAGGGATCAACATCATTTGTGATAGATCCAAGAGGCTGCTTGGACTAAGTTAGGGTACATATATTGACCAAATACTAAAGTAATTTAGTATGGAACAATCCTAGAGGGGGTTGGTTCCAGTGTCACATGGCCTACATATTTCTAAGAAAATGTGTCCTTAGACACAACAACAGAAAAATAGAATGAGTAATATCCCATACACTTCAACTATAGGATCCATCATGTTTTCCATGTTATGTACCAGGCTTGATGTTGCCTTTAAACTAAGCATGGTAGGAAGATATCAAGAAAATCTAGGAGAATATAATTAGACTGCTGTAAAGACTATCCTTAAGTATCTGAGAATGACTATGGATCTGTACCTAGTGTATGGAGGAGATGATGATATGGTCATCAGAGGGTATGCTGATGCTGGTTTTCAAGTTACAATTTGCATATGTTTTCGGTCTCAATGGAGGATTTGTGAGCTAGAAGATTTCCAAGCAACCAGTTATCGCCGATTCTACAGCAAAGTTTGAATATATAGCGGCTTCTGATGCAGCCAAGGAAGCTGTCTAGATTTAGAACTTTGTCTAGAAGCTTTATGTGGTGCCTAGAAGAAAAGATACTATCAGATTATATTGTGATAATACTACGGTAGTGACTCTTTGAAAAGAACCAAGGTCACATCAATGGATAAAGAACTTACTCTAAAGGTATCACCGCTTGAGGGATTTCTATCAAAGGGGTGAAGTTGAAGCAAGTAGAGTGTCTATATAAGAGAACGTGGTGGACCCCATGAATAAAGGCCTATCTCAGAAGAAGCATGAATATCATGTTAGAGCAAGCAGGTTAAAAGTTGTTAGCAGTTTTCTCTAGTCCAAGTGAGATTTTGTGGGAGTTGGTGGCCTAGAACCAACTACATTGTATGTTATTAATTAATTAAGACCTTATCACATCTTGATTGTTCTTCTACGTGACAATGCATGTGATAATGTCTTAAGGACAACTGTTGCATTAAAGGGTCATAGAGGATCCCTACTATGATGAGAACATAGAAGTTCCATAACACTATTCTTGAATATATGTTCTATGGACGGACAATGTTATTTGAGGGACAAAAATAAAACATTAAATTAGGGGTGAGGACACATAAAACTTTAAGGCACCTTCTCATGGTGTGCACCCTTGGTAATATCTAGGAGAATATTATGAGAATGAGACCTGCCCGTAAAAAAATCCATATTTCATAGTGTTATTTGGTGTTCCTATCTGCAGATGTGTGTATTGGTCCTTAGAGTTTAATAATAATATTATTGGGTATTACAACTCACACACTTAGATGTATTGACAAATTCTATGATGAAACACTATTTGCAGTGAGGTAGGATATATTGGTTGTGTCAAGAGTGATACTGCATTAATAGATAATAGGAGAAAGGATTTTTCCCTTCAATTCCATAATAGAAGTATATATCTCAAGACCTTTGATGGAAATGATATATCCTAAATAAATAAATGGAAATGGTGAGGAATGAGAAAGTTCAATTTCTGAATGTTAAAGAAAGAATAATATAGCACATGGGTTGATATCACTAGCATGCAACCCGCTTGATTTGAGTTATCGAGAGAAATGTATTATATTACATGGTAAGCATTCGTAAAAGGTGACATGTCATTGTGGCGATAAATTCTTTCTCTATGGGTGCTTTGGCATGATTCTCGATGCTAACCTTGGACTTTAGGCATGCTCTACCTAATTCCACTGAGAAAGAGGCCTAGAGGGTCACACACTAAGTGTGTCCATGTATATCAGTTAAATATTAATTTAACAAGTTGAATAAATATTATTCCTGATTTTGGTTTAATAATTATTTAAGGATTCCAAATCACATTTATTTAGACACTAGTTATTTGATAGAATATATTGCAGGTGAAATAATATATTTATTAGTGAGTAATGCAGTGATATTTATTTTGGAAATAAATAGCCATTATTCGAGGTCTAATAAATGTGGTGGAGGAAATAAAGAAAAATAGAAAAACAAAAGTACACACCGTGTATATTAAATATACCCACCATGTATTTTTTTTGGGAATGTATGAGAAATAATATTATTTATTTAATTAAATAATATTAGGTGTAATTAGTAGGGTGCATGTCAGGTAATAATAATAGTCAAATGTTATTATTTGACCTGGGGTATTACTAAGAATTAAATGAAATTAATAAATGCTTTCGGGTAATTAATTATTTTTATTATTATATGTAATTAATAATACCAATTATATATTTCTCATTAGCATAGAAATTTTTTGTGGTTTTGTATAATGGATCTAGAGAAAGCTCTCAAGCCAAGATATAATTCTTTTCTTCCAAGAACGCTCTCAAGCTACGAGAGAGAGAGAGATCCTCCTCCATCGAATCAAGGCGATCGATGTCCAACATAACAAGTGAAGGGTCTTCCGCGCTAGCCCCCAGAGATCCCTTCAGTGACGTCCAGTGATACGTAGAGCATGTGTGGATCACCGCTAGAGGAATCTTACACTTGGATTCTGCAACACCATGAAGGATCACATCGGATCGGGACCAGAAACATCAATGAAGAAACAATTCCATCAAGGTAATTATTGTCTATTAATTAAATTAATTATAACCACATATGATGATCCTATCTATTGTTCCAGGACTCCCCTATTTCTTTTTCACTCTTCGTTGTATTCTGAAGATCTGGTGTTTTATTATCGTGATGGATCTCAGATTGATCGTTGTTAACGATAAAATTAATGTTTGGTACACCCACTAATGCACTTCCGCTGCATCTAGAACGTACTGGAGTTTGGTACATAAGTGTTTTAGAGACAATTATAGGTTTTTAAATCTCATTGCCATGGGTTTATCTAATGATACGAGCATGACATGCATTAGAGGAATGAATTCACACTAGGAGTGCATAAATCATTTTGAGTAATGATATATGAATTGGTATTTCATATTTAATTTTGAAAAATGTTTAATTTTTTTCAAATACATGATTTTGAAAAAGATCATCATTGTGTAATTTTGAAAATGGTTTGATTTTCAGAAGAAAGTTGAAATTTATTACAATATTGAATGAACTTGGTAAAAGTTTAATTTTAAAAAGAAAGGTTGTGGTAGTAAGTTGTGATAAATTTTGAAATTGTTAAGCCCCCAATTGATAAATAGTGAGATTTATGGTGTGTGTGTTTTTATAGAAAATGGAACCATGTAGGCATCATTAGAACCAGTCGAAAGCGGCCTTTGATAACATGGTTGCACCTGATCCATAGGTGAACCAATAGTTGGTCTAAAGAATCACTTAGTATTTTTAAACCATTGAGTTAGGACTGTAAATAGATACTATTTTTAGGATATTTGTCACTACTAAATATACAAATAGAAGAAGTATAATTGTCTTCATGAGGGGAGGACAGAACTCTAGAACTAAGAGAAAGAGGAAGAGGGACACCTATTGTCAAGGTGTTGGAACACATCACAATTGGAACACAAGAGGAAGTAAAATTACTACAAGACCAATGACCAACCCTAGATGTTTTCATTGTGGTTCACTGAGTCACATAAAGAAAAATTATACCACCCCACCAAGATCATGCCATAATTGTAACAATATGGGTCATCTTCGATGCAATTGTTATAGTGCTCTGATGTCATGTGATGAGGACACTCCTCATGTGCCTCAAGTGTCAAATGATTCAATAGGATGAGGGAAGAAGATTAAATCTCATCAATAAAATAGACCAGGCCATGATGATTACAGGAATACCATGACTCCTTAGGTAGTGTAATCTCAATAAGGAAACAAGGATAAAAGTGTTTCAATAATGAAATTATATGGATTAGAGTACGTTATTTTGGATGGTTAGCTAAAACCATCTCCAATGCAAGGTAAATTTATTTTGAATTAAATCCTTATGCAAGTTTTTTTTGATATGGGTTCATACCATTCCTTTATTACTTATTGTGATGTTGATTTTTTGAGCTTAAAACTTGAGATGATGCCTTCTATGATGAAACTTAAAACTCCTCTTGGTCAAAGAGAGTGTTGATCACCTATGCGTAGAGAATTTTCTGTAACAATTGATAGAGCTAAGATGAAATGAGATTTCTCTATACTGGAGATAGAATTATATTATATAATCTTGGGTATGGATTGGTTAACAATGTTCAAACCTCACATAAACTGTTATACCATAAGGGCCAATTTCACAACTAAAGATGGTGCTGATCATCTCTTTTGAGTAGGCCGGAGTGTAAAGGTAGGTGAAATGGGTTTTTTGGCACTAGAAGTTAGAAATTTCTCATACCAGTTTTTAGCATTGACCTTAGAATTGATGGATAAGATTAAGAGTAATAGTTATCCAATAGTGGTTGATCAGTTACCAAATTTTGTTTCCTGAGAACTTCTCAAGGTTACCACCTATACAGAAAGTGGAGTTTCCAATTTATCTCCTTCAATGGAACATTCTTATTTCCTATAAATATTATAGGATGACACCCATAGAATTAAGGGAGTTTAAAGTGAATTTGGAAGAGTTGGGAAGAAGAGGGTTCATTCAGTCGAGCATGTCCCTATGGGCAGCTCTAGTTTTGTTTGTTAAAAAAGAAGATAGAATTATTCATATTTTTTTCTATTATCCTAAGATTAACCAAGTTATGATAAAGAAAAGTTATCCACTTCCACACATTGATTTTCTATTCAATCAATTGAGTGGACCTCAATGGTTCTCTAAGATTGACTTATGATCAGGATGTTACCAATCGAGAGTTTTGGAATGAGGATATTCCAAAGACAAATTTTAGAAGAAGATATGGCCATTATGAGAAAGTGGGTATGACTTTCATTATTAATAATTCACCATCAGTATTTATGGAATTGATGAATTAGATATTTTAGATATATCTATATTCTTTTGTGGTGGTGTTTGTGGATGAAATATTGGTGTATTCATATACAAGAGATTAGTATGAGAAACAATTTGAAATAGTGTTGCCGATATTGAGGGATCATTGTTTGTATGAAAAATTATCAAAGTGTGTTTTTTAGATATAAGAGTTACGCTTTATTGGACATGTAATTTTTGAAAGAGGTGTTTCAATGGATCAGGAGAAGACAGAAGCTGCTATCTCTTGGAAACCACCAAAGAATGCCTTTGAGAAACAAATATTTCTTAGTCAATCTAGTATTTACTAACAATTTGTTCATGATTTTCATGACGAGAATTTCCTATGACAGATTTTAAAAAGAATAATTTTCCATCTAGAGGAATGATGAATTCTAGAAGTCCTTTGAAGAACTTAATCATATACTTACATCCACATCGATCTTTATTTTTCTGGAATCAGGACAAGGGTATGTAGCGTATTATAATGCTTTGGAATCTGGTTTGGGGTGTGTTCTCATGAAAGGACATCATGTTGTTGGTTATGGATCAAGGTATCTATGAGTGCATGAGAATAACTAAACAATTCATGATTTGGATTTAGTTTCTGTAGTCCATGTTTTGATGACTGGTCATCATTACCTTTTTGGTGATAAATTTAATGTGCTTACGAATCATAAGAGCTTGAATCATATTTTATCACAAAGGTATTTGAATGCAAGACAAAAAATATGGATATATTATCACCAAATGTTTTAATTTTAATTGATGTAAACACCTAGTAAATACAATTTGATGGAAGATGTATTAAACCAAAAGTCATATGCTCAGTTAGAAAACGAGGCTTCAGGTGAGTGGTGGTTGATGTCAGTCCTAGCCAACATGCATGTGGAATGTAAATATTGAGCTGAATTTTGGGTTTTATTTCTAGTTTTAGTGGTTTTTGATTTTTTAAAAATGGTTAAAGAGGCATATATATCCAATTCAAAATGTGTTGTGATGAGTCCAAAACTCAATAGTGGGGAGATCATTGAGTGATGGAAGCAGGATGGGAGTTTAGCGTTGTGGTTCCAAAATTGGATGGTCATACCAATGGATTTTCAGGCACAAATTCTTTATGATTACCACCATTAAATATTGGATTTTCACCCTAAAATAAAAAAGATTCATAAGGAACTAAAAGTGAAGTTTTGGTGGATTATCATGAAATGAGGTGGATGTGTTTCTTTCAATATTCTTATCTTGTTAGCAAGTTAACGCAGGACATCAGTGACCGAATGGTATGTTGTAGTCTTTACCTATTCCAATGTGAGAATGGGAGTAAATAACTATGTATTTTACAATATTCATCCCAATAATGGTTCAGAAACACGATACTATATGGGTGATAATGGACCATCTCACAAAGTCGGCTTATTTCATCCCTATTGGTGAAACTCATATGGTGGAGGATCTTTTCAAATTCTATATCTGAGAAGTGGTAAGGCATCATGGAATACCAATTTTGATAGTGTTAGACAAAGATTCTAGGTTTACATATCCTTTATGGAAATCCTTATAGAGATCTATTGGAACCCAGTTGACAATGAGTACAACGTATCATCCTCATACAGATAGAAAATCCTAAAGGAAAATACAAAATTTGGAAGCTATGTTGTGGGATTGTGTATTGTATTTTGGTCTCTCATGGGAGGAGAACATACCCTTGGTGGAGTTCTCATATAACAACAACTGTAAGGCATCGATACATATGGATCCTTTTGAATCTTTGTGTGGGAATCCCCGTTGTTCTCCATTTTGTTGGGTAGAAAAGGTGAGACTTCATAATTTGGGCCAATCCATTTTCGAGAAACAATAGAACATGTTTAGTTGATTAGGAAAAAGATGGAGACAACCCAGAGTCATAAAAAAATCATATGAAGATCATCATTGATGACTATTGTCATTCATGGTGAGTGATCATTTGTTCTTGAGGATCTCTCTAAGTCTTGGACATCATCATTTTGGGAAGCAGATCAAGTTATCTTCTAAATACATAGGCCCTTTTGAGATTTTGGAATGGGTTTTTAAGGTGGCTTATCGGTTGGCATTACTACTATGGTTTAGTGTGGTTCATTATTGGTTCCATGTATCTTAGTTGAAAAAGTATCAGCCAAATCCCAACTATGTGATCCGATGGGATCATGTTGAACCAGAATCAGATGCTTCATTGGTATATATCCCAGTGCAGATTATAGATAGGCAAGAGAAGGATCTCATGGTAAAATAATAAGACTAGTGTGAGTTTTTTGGAAACACAATTATATTTAGGAAGAGACTTGATAATAGGAGAAGAAAATGAAAGAGAAATAGTCAGAACTATTTCAACAAGTTGATGGTTTTCTACTTTTCAGGGATAAAAAGACCAATTTTGGGGAGAATTTAGCATCTCCATTTTCATTTAAATAACCTTTTATTATTTTCTTAAGTATATAAATATATGGGACAAGTTTAAGAGAGTATAGAGAACTTTTTTAGTGTTTTGGGGGATTTTATATAGGTGAAATGTTGGTGCATGGTTTGGGAAAACCATGCACCACCTACAAAGAACCATTCTCAATGAGATAGAGGCTAATGAAAAGGTGCACAGGTGGTACATGGTTTTTCCTAACCATGCAGAAGACTCAGAGAAACTGTTCTTTTTTAGATAGTGGGCTTTGGAATGGTTGGTTCATGGTTTAGAAACCGTGCATTCCAATAGTGCAATGTTTATACTTGAGGTAGTGTCTGGTACATGGTTTGTGCATAGTTCAACTAATCTCGGGACTATACGTTGTTTGGTTAAAAAACTAGATCCTAAAAAGGTGTATCTAGGATGACCTTGTGTTTGAATGCCTCATTTTTTTCAAAAGGACCTAACTTGGGATTTTTCCATCTCAAAGGTTGTAGAACTTATCCCCATAATTTTGGAAGAAATCCAGATAATTCTCTAGGTGATTTGAAGCTAGATTGTCATGGTAAGTGATCATTAATTATGTTTTTTCAAGGTTTCCCTAAGATATACCTCTCCCCCTCTCTTGGTTTCTTAGATCTAGATACTCTGGGGTTAGATATAAGGTAGTTGATGCCAAATATGATTATATTTGGATTGATTTATGATAAGGGAATAGATTGAAGTTTGGATTGTGGAGTTTTAACTTGGATTTATTGTTGTTCTTCATAGAATGTTTCTTTTTCATAATAAAACCTGAGGTATGTGGCTTTTGTTTTTAATCCTCTATTTAGAATATGAAGGATTGATTTTAAATTGATTGTTTTGATTGAAATTGGTTGTTAAAGGGGTGTGAAAAACATGGTATAAACCATTTTTAGTTATGGTTTGTAGATTTTTGGTGAAATTATGGAATTGTGGAAAGTGTTTGTACAAGTTCTTTGTTTTCTGGATTTTAAAATGTTGATTTTAAAATATGGTTTTTCTGAATTTTTGGTAAGTGGTTTAATTGATATTTTTTAGTAAAAATATGGTTTTATTGAAATTAATTTAAATGTTTTTTTGAAATGTTTTAAATAAAATAACTATTTTATTCAAATGACTTATAATGTTTGATTTGAAATGGTTTGGAATAATGGGTTGGTGTGATTTGATATTTAATTTATGAAGATCAGTTGAAATATGACTTGGAGGTAAGTGCTAAAGGTGTAATGAAATATGAGATTTAACCACCTTAAGCTGAATTGGTAGATTGAAGAGAAACCACTCATGAGTATGGAACTACCATAACAATTCATGCATGGTTGGTGGTGTGGATTTGTTAAACGAAATGGTTATTCCAAAATGGAACTTGTAAAATGGTTTAAAATATTTTTTGGTTTTTTCCTTGTAACTTGATGTTGTTTTAAGAAAATGGTTTCATTGGAACTTATTTTAATTTTGATATAAACTATTTTATATTTTTTTATATAAATACTGGTAACATGTTTTATCCTAGTGGTATGAGTAGGGAAGTTATTGGGGAAATCTACTAAGTTTCATTACTCACCCCTGCTTCAGCACTTTGGTCATTTTATATATGTTTTTTATCGAGACATGGGAAAAGTTAAAGTATCACATATCTTTAATAGTACTTCGTGATACTTGGGCTATTTCGGGGTTATAGAATAGAACATATTTGGAGATTAGAGTGATATTTAAAGTCTTTGAGTTTTTTTCATGTGCTATTTACTTTGATATTATATTATTCCACTATGGTACTTGGTTTTAGTTTGATTTTGATAAATGAAATGTTGAGTTGTCTTTCATTTTTATCATTCATCATATAGTGGTTTGTTGGGTTATGGATCATTTGGTTAGTTGTTTTATTCTTAAAGGTAAAGTAGTCCCCCACATGTTTTGAATCCCTTTGACATTTATTGTGAGCCTTTTGCATCTTATTGATGTCACTTAAGGCCAATTAACACTCCTCTACCTTCTCAAGATAATGAGGAGAAGGAGGGATGTTAGACAAGTGAATTCCCCATTGGTTCTGTCTTAGGGCACCGGGTTAGAAATATTTTTTTTTCTCATTTAATATTCAAGACACACATTAAATAATGCTTTTGTAATTTATAAGACTACGAAAAAGAAACTACTAGAAGTTGTCTTTTTCTTTTTAAATGTTTCATTCATACCTTATATTGTATAAAGTACTAGTATGTACTGATCATGAAACATTTTAATTATATACTAAAAGAAAATGATTCCAAATGTAAGATCTTAAACTTCGATAAGGCATGTATTTATTTAAATTTTGGTTTCAATCTATTATTTTACTATAATGATATTTTTCCAAGGGTGTATGTGGGTATCTAGGGGTGTTCTGTGGGTTTAGGACATAAAAGGAAGGAAAACCAGGACAAACTGTGGAAGAAACATAGTTGGTTCATGGTTAAGTAAATCACGCGACCTCCCTAGGAAAACCATGAAACCCTAGAAAGTGGAATGTCGTATGGGTGGTGCATGGTTTGTAAACCGTGCCAAACTACCCAAGTAACCGTGAAACCCATATCCCCTTGGATAGTGGATTTCACATGGTTTGGAAAACCATATGGTAAACCATGCTTCCCTCTAAAAGTTCAAAAAATTATAGTTTTTCCATTACAAGATTTTTAGACCCTCACATGAAATTGTCTCCCATTTCCTCCCTTGAAACCCTTGAAAAAAAACAAGGATCTCAAATATTCCAAGTGACCTATCACCCTCATTTCAAGGCTATTTGGACTGCCATTGGTTGTAGGTCGACGCTCTGAGTAGGTCTAATCCTCTAATTTCCTCTCTTTTCTAGATTAGGTCTTGTATATTGGGTGATTTTCTTCTGAATCCACAAAAATTTCTTTTTTTTTCCAGTGTTATCTAGGTTAAAGATTCAATGGATGCTTGAATCAAGGTATTATTCTTTGATTAAGAGTGCATTCATCAATGTATTCGAGGTAGGTGGTCTACATGTTATATGCCATAATTTTTATGAGTATTTGTGCATATAAACTTGTATTATTGCTTTACCATTTGTGCTCTAGGTGGAGTTAGTGAGTTTTGGTGAAATGGGTATCTAAATGAAGAATTGAACCCCTCATATTCCCTATGGGATGCATGGAGGATGTTATGACAGATTTAGGGCCACCCATGGGGTGCACTAACCTTCCTAAATATGGTTAATAGAAATGTTAAGTGTGAAATTTACTAGGGATTTAGTAAATCCCTAATGAACATGTTAATTTATTAGTGTGATGATTAAGAAGGGAGTATGGGTAGTTGCACCGAGATGTTGATAACGGATAAGGGGTTGTTTTGATATATATTAAAAATGGGTTAAATGGGATTACTGTGAATGTGCTGAATGAATTGTTTTTTGTGATTGAAATGCATAGGTGGATTAATAAATGGGAAATAATGAATGTGTTAAGTGAGCTAACATGTGTTAATTTCTGAATATGTAAAATGAGTTGATGTATTGAAACTAGTGAATGTTCTTAATTTGTTTAGGCATAATAAATGACAATTGGGATAAAAGGAAATGTAATTTAAATTGTTATGTGATAATGTGTTATGGAATAATATTGACTCCCATGTTAAGTTGGATGTATTATAGTGATTATGCATATTTTTAAAAGTGTGGTTGTAATTTTTTATATATGATGAATTGGATATATATATATATATATATATATAAGCATGTCTACATGGCTAGGTGGTTAGATAAAGGACTGAGGCTCCTCCCATGGGTTGGGTTGGACTGATTCTATAACCCCACCTAGGAATGCATGGGTTACGGAGTCAGATAGATTATCTAGGCCTCAAATGGTTTTATTCAATGAGATTAGCTAGACGGAGGCTCCAAGGTATGTTTTTATGTGTTTATCCATAGTGTGATGGGGATTTGAATTTCCCTTATTCTTAATGTTGATGGCCTAAACCCTTGGTAAATGTTGTAAATGGATAAGTAATGGGATAGAATGTGGAAATAGAAAAATTAAAGAATATGGTTTAAATGATGAAATTCGAATAATGTTAGAAATGGTTAAGCTAAAGATGGTTAACTAGTGGCACCCAAACTATATTTTATCTACTTTTCCTTTATTTAGTATTTTCATGAACTATCTATTTAGACTGGATATTTTGTAGAAATTGTTGGTGGTGACCTATAGAGTTGTACTCACACCCTGCTCGTGCCTCCATTTGGTACCCAGACAGATCTCATGATTTCATGTTAGTACAAGGGAAAGTATTAGTACTTTGGAGTTGAGTTAGGCTTGGGATGTTCATGGATGAGGTTTAGACTTGGAGTTAGGACCGTTTTTGGGATTTACCTTTTTTCTTTATTTTGGGTTTCCTGTACTTGTAACACTACTAGAATAAAATGGAATATTTGTTTTACTTTTGGTTATACCTAGTTCTGGGAGTTGATTCTTATGCATGTTACTTGTTTATTGAATATTGTTTCTAATGTTTACAAGGTTATCTTATATGCCTTAATCTAGTAAAGTGGGTATAGTATCCCCATGTTGATTATTAAACCATCGCCACTAGTTGACAACCTCTGGTGTATAGGGAGGTATGCTTGAGGTCATATAGAGACCCGAATCAGAGCATCAGTTTAGTGGATCTGGGGTCAGAGAAGTTACAATGTGGTATGAGAGTGGGTTTTTTTCTATGGTCATATTATTGAGATGGTAGAAAAAATAATAGAATGTGACTGACCATGGTAATGATCCCATGATTAAGAGTAACTAAACCATGTATGAGGGAAAACCCAAGTCACCTAGGGTAGGGATTTTTGTTCATATTGTGTGTTGTTATAATTGATGATATATAACCTTTGGTTGTTGCACTTGTTGTGTTGTGTGTCAGTTTGATGATATTTTTCTCATGGTCAGAATTGTGTGAGATTGTGTATTATTTCATCATTTTAGGCACCTAGGGATATATGATCCATTCATCCTCATATGTACACACATCATATAGGTGTGTGGGACATAAAGTGTTGAATTCATTTGACCTTATGGAATAACTTGAAGAAAATGGTGTGTAATTAAATGATGCAAATGGGAAAAGGGGAAGTAAAATGTTGAATAGTGGTTAAATAATCATGTCTAACGAAAGTTGTAAATAACATAAGATATTGATTTTAATGATTTTTAAAATGGGAAATTTTCTTAGGAGGGAAGGTTAACATTATAAGTATGTAATGGTTCTAAAATATTGTCCAATGTAAGACTTTTAACACTTTAAGTTGGTTTACCTGTGTCATCCATGGCCCTCGTTAGGGATGGTTAAGGGCAATGTTTAGAATGTGATGTTGAAATTTAAAATAAGGTATGCAATGAGATGTTTATGTATAGTAGAGAGACTTATTTAATCCAAACTGTGAAATCCTAGTATTATGTGTTCTAAGATTCATGATTTGCATTGTAGAGAAATTACACCATGACAACATATTCCAGTTGAGTGACAAGAAGATTTATTTGATAATTCTCCTCTGGAAGTGTAGCAGGGAAATCATGAGATTCAGGGAAATAATGAAGAATATAAGTTCGATTAAAACTTCACTTGTTTCATACAGATAATGGAAAGAGACCTAGGGTGGGTTGTTCCAAGCATGTTTGAGCTTATCAAGGAGCTTCAGCTGCAACACACTCCAATGATTCTCCATAGGGTGGAATCAAGGCTACAAAATTCTGGATGGAGTATATTCAGATGATTTTGTATCACATGGATACTTTTGCAGAGAAGAGGGTCAAGCTAGAAATTATATGATGCGAGGCCATGAAAAAATTTGGTAGTATGTTCTAGTGCAGACAAAGAAAGCTGAAAGTATGGGTTGGAAATATTTTGAGGAAAATTTTTTAGAAAACTTTTGTCCTGAAACCTTGAGGTAGGAAAATGATTAAAATATTATGAGGTTGACTGATGGGTCTATGACGACCATTGAATATGATAGTTATTTCACAAGCTTTCAATGTTTTGTTTTATCATCTGTGGGGGTTGAGGAAGCCACAATAAAATGCTTCCATGATGGGATTAGGTATGAGATCAAGTCACAGGTAAATATCTTTCATTTGAAGAGGGTATCTAAAGTACTGGGCCAAGCCCATATATTAGAAGGAATCCTCAATTAAGCTTCTGGTATTAGATAGGCAGTTCCAGTTGGAAGAACCAGTGGTGAATCTTTCGATGGTAGGAAGCACCGCTTCAAGAGTTTTTCCTAGGGTGGTGGTGGGTAGGAAAACCAAAAAAAGGAACAATCCTCTCAGGTTAGTGACTGAGTTTTCTGCTATCTATTCAGAAGGTAGAGGAATGTGTGTAGTGAGTGTTACCGACCACTAGTTAAGTTATGAGAATAAAAAAGATTGGGCCATGTGAATAGGTTCTTTAGAAACCCATAGTATTCATGAAATTATGGAGGGCCAAGGCCTGCATAGGATGTAGGCAGGGGGTCAGTTACCCAATTCCAAGAAGGTAGTTGGAGAATTACCGACCATACCTAAATATGCAGTGGATGTGGTACTCCTATGCGATATAAATCATTTTTTAGGGAAATACATCACTGGTAACTCAGATCAGGGACTAGGGTAGAGGGGTAGGTCAGATTCATGTAGTCTAGTATACACCAGGAGGTGGAGAGGCTGGACCATCAACTGTACGAGGTATGATTCCTGTTGCTTCTATCCTTTCAAGTGTTTTATTCAATATAAGATCCACACAAAATTTTTTTTCTACATATTTTTTAGTTGTTTTGGGTCTAATGTTGGAGTTTTTTAGTGAGATTATGTCGATCAAGACCCGGTTTGGGGTGTGAATAGAGGATATCAGATAGTGTAAGTATTGTACTCTGGAGGTTGGTGGGTACCATTTTCTATGAAACTTTTTTTCCTTAAGATGTCAGGTTTTGATCTAATTCTAGATATGGATTAGATGGTGTTGTATAAATCCCATATTGGTTATTACCATTATAGGGTAATGTTCATGTCTCTTGGGGGGACACCTATGTCCTTCGTGGTGAATTGGATGTTTGAGCAGGTTGTGTGGGGATATTTTGTTTGCATGAGGGTTAAATCATAGAGCTAGTGTCTTGTTTTATGCTTGATGATGTGGGAGTGGAGAAAAACATCTTTCCTCATGTGGTGTATCAGTTTCAAGAGTGTTTCCTGATTAATTATTGGGGTTTCTACCCAAGAGGGATATTCAGTTCACAATAGTGTTACTGCTGGGGGGGGGAGTAAGTTTCCATTCCACCACATAGAATGGTGCAGATAGAACTTCACGAGCTTAATGCTCAGTTAGAGGAACTAGAGAACAATGGGTTCATACATCCTCACATGTCATAATGGGGATCTCTAATACTATTTTCTAAGAAGGTTGATTTATTGTTGCAGTTGTGTGTGGCTTATAGAAAGATGAATCAGATGATTGTTAAGAATAAATATCCTCTTCATTGAATTGATGATATTTTTGACTATCTAAGTGGTTCTTTAGTGTTTTATATGATCAATTTGAGATTTGTGTACCACTATATTAGGGTGAGGCCTTTCGATATACAACAGATAACTTTCTAGAGATCGTACGAGTTGTATGAGTTTGTGGTGATGCTATTTGGGATGAGCAACACACTTTCTATTTTCATGGACATGATGAACTGAATATTTAACCCATATTTGGATCAGTTTCTAGTGGTCTTTGTTGATGAAATATTGGTGTACTCTAGAACCCATGATGAGCAAGGAAAATATATTGACATCATTATAAGTACACTGAGAGAGAAAAATGCTATATTTCAAGATATCCATGTGCCACTTGTGGATTTATAGGGTGAATTTATTGTGTAAAATTATCTTAGAGGAAGGTGTGTCAATGGATCAGGAGAAAGTGGATGCTGTTGTGTCTTGGGAGAAGCCTAATTTTTTTTTATATATTTTAATTTTTTGGGATTTTCCAATTATTATTGAATATTTATTAAATATTTCTCTAATTTAGCTATGCCAGTTTTAGGAATAAACAATAAGGGAGTTAAGTTTGTGTGGTCTGAGGCATGTGAGATTTTTTTCCAGAGATGAAGAAGTGGTTGATGACCACATTGATCCCAACCTTACCTGATCCTAGTATGAAATACACATTATTCTGTGATTCATATGGTGTTGGAATTGGGGTGATATTGATGAAGGATGACCATGTTGTAGCATATGGGTCAATGCAGTTGAGGCCTCATGAATGAAATTAACCAACTCATGATATTGAGTTGGCCATTATGGTTTATTTCTTAATGTGATGGAGGCATTACTTACTGGGAGAGATGTTAATGGTGTTTACCAATAATAAATGTCTTAAGTACATATTTTCTCATTATGATTTGAATCTTTGGTAGAGAAGATGGTATTTGATTTTCTAGGAGCAATATGTCATCAAAACGTACTATTAAGAAAATAAATAAACTCCCAGAAAATTGTTTTTGTACCCAAGGATCACACTTATTCTTTAAGAAACCAAATTTTGTTTTGGATTCATCCAAATTAACGTTCTATGACCGAGATTATCTCTTTAATCTACAAATGGGTTTTTTCAATTTTCATATATTATTAGAATTCTTTAGAGTCACAAACCCTTCAGGTTGTGTCCTATAGATGTCTTCCAATAGGTTCTTGTTAAAGAGGGATATTATTTCATTTATCTTTCAAATCTCATAGCCACGGTAAGATGTAATTCCAAGTATAATTATGATGGATTTAAACATTTCAACTAGTGAAAAGGTTTCGTCATAGTCAATGCCTTGACACTATTTAAACACTTTTGCAAACAATCGTTCCTTATAGTTATTGAGTTGTCCTTCCATGACCATTTTCTTCATGAATAACCATTTTAAATAAACATTATTTTCATCTATTGGAGGATCTAACAAAATCTAAACATGGTATTGGTACATGGAATTCATTTTAGAATTCATGGATTCTTGCACATGACAACATATGTTCCACTTACTGCTTCCTTGTAGTGTAGAGGATCATTATTATAAACTAATAATGAATCACCATCTTTAGTGACTAGAGAACCAAAATGTTCTGGTTCTCTAATCTCTCTTATAATCCTACACAATACTTGTGTATCTATAATAGTTTTATCTTCCACCATGATTTCTGAAATCTGATCCTATACCAACTCTTGAAAACCTTAATCCTCAAATTCATCAAATTCTATCTCGCTCTCACTATATCTTTTAGAGATATACTCCCTCTCAAGGAATATGTAATGTATTTCCATTGTAGAATTTTTTTCATAGGAGTCGTATATGTAATATCTTCTGGTTTCCTTAGGGTATCTTATAAATTTTTACATTGAGCCTCAAAGTGAAAGTTTGTTACCCTAAGAGGTCTTAACAAATACTTTACTTCATCAATCATGTAAAATTCAATAACATGGTTTTTTTCCACTCTTAAAATCATATGGAATACCATTTATCAATTTAGTTGGTACTTTATTAGTATTCGTGTTGTTGTTTGAAAGGCATATCCCAAAAAGGATAATGAAAGATTCCCATGACTCATCATTTATCTCACCATTTATAACAAGGTGGAGTTCCTCCTTTCACTTACACTATTCCAATGAGGCGTATAAGGATGAGTGAGTTTCAATAATATCCCAAATCCCCTTAGTAAGCAATGAAGTATTCCTCAAGATATTCTCAACCATGGCCTAAGAAGAGTTTTTTAATCTTCTTACGAAGTTGGTTCTCAAATTCATTATGGTATTCCTTGAATTAATCAAAATAATCTAACTTATACCTCATCAAGTATACATATCCATATCTTTTAAAATAACTAGTAAAATTTATGAAGTTTGAGTACCCACCCATTGATTCAAAAGGAAATGGTCCACACACATTGGTATGAACTAATTCAAGAATATCTTTATACCATTCACCTTTCCCACTAAATGGTGATTTATTAATTTTTACTTATAATAATGCATGATATACACCAAGTTTTTTTAGTTCAAAATAATCTAAATATAAATATTGATGTAATTTGGTCATGTTATTTTCATTTACATGAATTGCTGATGACTCTAGAGTTGGGTATGGTATGAGACATTTGAATTAACTTAATTATCGATTACAATTACTTGGTTTGTTTAATACAATATATATAGAGCACTATTTAAATGTTCTTTACTATATAAACTTGTATATTTATAAGAGAAGTAAAATTTATCACCAAATTTTGAGAGAAAAAAATCAACTTTATCAGGTTCAGATATAGATACAATGTTTTTGGTAATAGATTGAACATAAGAAAAAACATTCAAAACCAAGATCTTCCCAATCAGAAACATCTGGTGGTAGTCCCGGATAGCTACAAAAATGAGTTTAACTACATTGGCTACTAATTGATCAACCTACCCCTCAATCATTCTTTCTAAATATATTTGTTTCCTTTATTTTAATACATCTGTGATTTTCAGAAGCTATATCTAAAACCCAATTTCTAAAGATAGATAAATTTCAATCGATAATAAATGCACTTAATGCTTCTCCATGCTTCTTTGGATGGGTGATGTTTTTCTTATAGTGTCCCTTCTTGCCATATGTGAAATAAATAACACCTTGTTCTCTGGATAAACCCTTGAACTACCTATTTTTGAAAGGGCGTGGAGATGTTTTCAGATTAAGGATTTTTCCTTTCCCTTTTCATTGTTTCATCATAAGGAAAAAAGTCATTTGGACTTAGTATCCTTATCTACTTGGTTAATAATATTGAGAATATCCAGGAGATACTAATCAATGTTATTCATATTAAAATTCAAAACAAAGTGGAAGAAGGTCTGAGGGAGTGATTCCTGAATGAGATTGGTGCCCAGTAATTCAGGGAGTTCAAACCCTAGAACCTCTAGGTGCTCAATGTAGCCAATGCTTTTGAAAACCCGAGTCCTAGATGGGGAACCCACTCTAATCTTACTCTGAAAGAGCCCCTTGGAAATATCAAATCATTCATGTCTAGCTATATCTTGGTAAAGACCCCATTGGTGCTCAATAATTATATACACATCCATATTTTTTTGGTACATAATGAGTTCACTAGAAATTTATGAAAGAATAAAATATTGAACATTGACTATATTGATAAAATATTTTTCATAGATATGGAACTCTTCATCACTCATCTACTTAGCAGGGGGATCATGCATTGAGGATTCTAGCTCGTAAGATTTTGATTCATGGCATAGAACTACCTCAACGTGTCTAAGCTACTACTAGAAGTTACTATAAGTTAAGAGGATGTCTTTATTTAGAATTGATCATAGGGATAATGTGGATGATTAACTTGTAATTTTATCCTATAATTAAAAGAGAATATTTTTAGTACTTTAAATACAAATTATTTTAGAAATAATAAATTAATTAGTTTTTTTAAATCTCGTACAATTTTATCAAGTATTAATAACCCCCACCATTGAACTTGTAATGTATTGTTTCTTTAATATTAGAGTAGAAAGGATCCATATCCCCCTTCTCATAACCCCATCAAGGGTATGTCAATCTACTTAAAGGTATTTAGGTTGCAGCTGCTTGATCCATTTAGTGGCCATCCCTATCTTAAAATCCTAACATTAATTTTTCTCATCACCAACCTCTAAATTACACCATGTATAGAAAGGGATACTCCTCTTGATCTAAAATCATTAATTCAACCCAAAACCTTTATAAGAACTACCTTTATAAAAGTAAGTGTCCCAACATGCATTGATCAAACACATAGATCTATTGAGTTTAATTCTCAATCAAGTAATGGAAGGGAATGTATGACATATAATTCAATTGTGAGAATTAAATTTATTATGAAAATATTTTAACTTATTTTTTATTTTACATGTCCTATTAATATTAATTAGATGTAACTTAATTAATTAACCATGTTGGATAAAAACAATTATGCATAATCTATTTATTTAATTGTCATCTTTGAATAATAATTCATTTATATATGTGATCAAAACCTTGAATCAAAAAAACAATTAATTTCATTGATAGAATTAATTAATTAATTAAATGACTTATTCATGAGCATTATATAATGCTTTATTTAATGAGTATACATTAGATCAACCTATAACCTAGGGAAAAACTCATTTTGTTGGTCTTGGAATGAGTTATGAAATTCCACCTGTATATCTGTGTATCACCAACTTGGTATATCATTGTTCTATCTTGAACTGCCACCCTACTCCTTGGTATTCTCCACTAATTAAAAATATTTATTACTCACACGCAGGTGAGGGGAACCAAAGGATTGGTTAAATGGTATTACATAAATTTACATTGACACACATGTCATACATAATAATGGTGGGAGGGATGACTCATAGACTATAATTTAATTTAATAAAAAAAATCAATCTTATATGATCAATTAAATTAAAACATCCAACACTTATATAGGTCTTGGTCAAGCTCATGAATGGTCATATGTACAATGAATAAACAAAAGTAACTGGATAAAATTAATTTTTTATTTGTTCTTTATGATTCAGATAAATGCACTAGCATTAATTAACTAACTAATTAATTAATTCCCTTTCTTCTTAATAATCATATGAACTTTATTTGAGATCCCCATATTTAATGGAATTTATGAGAGATAAATTACAGAACCAATACTGACATATTAATTATAATAAATTAATTGAGAATTTAAAATTATTTAAAACCATTATTAAATTTTCAAACACTCAATGGTGTTCCAATCAACAAAATAAGGTTTTAATGATAAAAATTTCAAATTTAATGTAATTTTAATTTTCAGCCATTAATGAGAGACCACACAACATGTATAGTCCAACTAAATTCCATGTAATTTGATTATCATGTATTCGAATCACATGTATGGGGCTTTGGAATGTTAACTTAGCTAGACTATAGATGTGTATAGGCTAGATTCATGCCATGTATCCTCTTTTTGTGTGCCATGTTATCCCCGTAAACACATGGTGTGCAATAAATGTACCACATGATAATCAACTACTCAATGCATCTAGGTATAATATACATGGGTACACAACTTGTACTCTAGGTACATGTTGTGCAACCCAGTTTTATTGGCCAAAGATTTGGCACTTCTCGATGAAATCTCTAGCAATTCTTCATATATTCATAAACCTTTGAGAAAATGAAACATTGAATGAACATTATTAATATATTAATAATATGTTAATTAAAATAATATTAAAGAATTAATAACATGAAATGAAAATATAACCACAATTGTATATAGATAAACAATCAAATAAATAATTTTAAATTTAAATGTGACTACTATGATACCACTTGCTGGTTCTGGGAATATTGGATGAATATGATGGTGGGAGATATATTAAAATTTAATTTAATAATATTTTCCCAAAACTGAGAGTGATGATCTTGTAGGTAAAATTTATAATTAATTTATATAATATTTGAAGAAACAAATACCTAGGATTAGGAACATTATTCATTGTTTAATGTTGACCATCCAAAGAGACACTTTCGGATTACCTTCATTGTTCTGTGAGGATCCAAGGTTAGAATCCCAATAGTAGTGATCCACACATGCTCCTATGATCTCTAATTGATAACCCTAAACCCTTGAGTAATAGATTGGATAGTTGAATGTATTACCTTATTCGATCTTGATTAATCATTTTTCAGTCTTGAAGAAATCAGTCTTTTACTTCTCGTTCTTGAGAGGGAGAGAAAAGGAGGTTTTGAGAGAGAATTAATTATGCACAACAATTCTCTATTCTCAATTTTGGGATACTATACACAATAAACAAAAAACTCTATTTATAGAGTTGGTATTTATGTTAAAATATTATATAATTTAATGTTAGTCATTAAATAACATTTATTACTTTTAATAAACCCCATGCCACATAATAATAATAATATCATTTTTTGGCTCCCACCAACTTGCGCAATAACAAATATCATTTAACCGTCTTGTTAATTAATATTTGTCACTGGAAATGATCTTGGTCCATTCAAACTCCTCTTCCATTTTCCGAACACTCTATTAAATATTTTATTCATAAATAAATATTTAATTCACAAACCGGTGAATAAATATTAATTAAATATTTAGTAAAATAAATAAATATATTTATATTAAAACACTGATGAATAAATATTTATTAAATTTATGCGATCAATATAACTTGAATAAAATTATTCCCTGGGATTGAGAACAATATTTATTCATTTAATTAAACTCAAATATAATTTAATTGAGATGAATGAATATACATAGTGTAACCCTCTAAGATTATTTCTCTTTGGCATATGGCAGACCTTCCTAGAGTCCAAGATTACTATCTAGAAATGGGTTAAGGCACTAATGATAAAGAACTTAATGTCACAACCTTGAAAACCACATATGAATGATTACTATGTAATATTATCCCTTTGTCATAGTACCTAATTATATGGGTTTAATGTTGGTGTCATCAACCTATTTACTTGATTCGTCTTTCATTGAATATATGAAATAAACACATCATTACACCATGGTCATAGAATTTTATATGAATGTTATATTCCAATAAAAGGGCCAAGATATTATGTTCCATAAAGATTGAAGAGAGAAATCCTTCCTCAAATCCTCCATTAATGACATGTAAATTAGGACACACCCAACATACCCCACTTCCCACCAACATATGGCGTGACGGTTTTGTTCATGAAATCTAAGTGCCTTAGTCATGACGTACATTAATGATAATCTTAAAGTATAAGGAAAATTACACACGCTGATAGATAGGAATATATGATGACACAAAAATATATAGAATTTCTACTCGTGAGTCTGTTCTCATAATATCCCATCTTAGACATTACCACATTCAAACTTCATTATAAGAAAACTTATCCACTTACAATCACTCACACCTGATGATATAAATACTATGTGTCCCATAATAGTATGTTTTCCAACCACATTACTATATTAAGAATATTGTAATATAACATCAAGGTTCTTATAATAGGGGGTACTATTATGACCTTATCAATGAAAAAAAATACTCTAAGACAATATTATATTAAATCCATAGAGAAATAATGAACAATATATAATAATAAATTAAATTAATATTCGATACATTGAATATACATGTAATAAAAGAACAATCAATTGGTCATAGGGAAAAAAATATAACACACATATCATCTACTCAAGAACTAATAATATATTATTTGACTATGGATCTAACCATTATTTTATATCTAAATAATTTTTAAAGGTTATTAAATTTCCACCCAAATGATTAGATGTAGAGTTTGCAATCCAAACCCATAATTGTATAATTATTGCATCTAAAGTATATGATTCATCTTTTATTGATGTTGTTATCAATTTTCTTCATACAAATCTTGTAATTCTTTGTCTATTTTAATTTTATGACATCGTAGGAATGTATTTGCTTTATCTTCATAAATCCTACATAAATTTTTGATTAATGAAAGTTATGTTTGATATTATAAACCAACCTTTGATTTTGTATCAATGTGACAATAAGTATAAACTTCAAATGGATATTAAATCTAGTTTATGGGTATTAATTACCATTCATAAGGGGTGTTATCCCAAAATGTACGTTCACTATTCTTGAATGAATAACAAGCATACCTATCACCACATCATTATCGGGGTTCACTTCAGTGGTAGTGATGGAAAAAGATCACCCTTTCTGTCTTGGAGGTTGTTGGATGCCTATAAAAACCCTTGGATTAGGGAACTGATTTGCAGGGCTCCAAGGTTCTTTGTAGTTGAAGAAATGAACAATGCATTGAGATTCGAATAGAGCATTCCTCTCCACTATCGCAACCACGAGTTTCTCTTGTCGGTAGTTAACTACTAGGTTCCCTTATCTTCTAAACCTAAATAATTTACTCACCCCCTTCAGGAAATTTCTTGGGTGCTTATTTCCACACCTTTGCAAGTGGAGTGCTGAATTTTCTTAGCAGCATTGGATTTATCCATCATACTACAGTAATTTAAGTTCACCTTACACTTCTTATCCCCATGGTACCCTTGATATTATTCAATCTCAATTTCGAACTTGAGGGCACATCATACAATTTGTTCATGGTTATCGAAGTCATGGATCACCAAGGATTTCCATAGACTAGGTTTCATCCAACCAAATAAGTAGTCAAACTTGCATTCGGGGGCAACGACAAAGCTGGAGGTGTATCATGTAATTATTTTGAAGTTTTCCTCCTATGCTCTGATAGATTCATCTTCGTTTTTCTTAGGGCAAGGAAGTCCCTTTCCATCTTTTTTTGGAGGGTGTGTGGAAAATATTTATCGAAAACAATATTCTGAAAATCCTTCCATTCCAATGCCTTGATCTCCTCCTCTGGCTTCATATTTTTTTATCAATGTCCACCATTGATCGACTTCACCCTTCATATGATAATCATCCAGAAGAAACTTCTATTTTATGGAACATTTCATGATGGATGAGATATTTTCAATGAAGTTGATCCATTGTTCGATGACTGTGGGATCATATGATCCATTAAAAGTATGAGGCATTTGTGTCATGAATCTCTCGATAGAGACTTGTTATTTCTTAGGAGGGGAGGATAAGAATTCCTATGGACCCATGTTTCTATTAAAAACTTGAGTTAACCGAGAGAGTATCATGACAAAGTTTGCGATTCCTACACCCATTGGATTGGGAATCTCATTAGAATAATCATCACATTAGTCTTCACATTGGTTGCTAGCCCGAGTCCTCCTATTTCAATCAATTGGATGGAATAAAAGGAAATTTAGGGGTAACACATAAAGGGTAATACAAGGACAAAACAGATGACTTATAAATAACTTTTCACTACTAGAAATTAGACTTTTACCAACACTTGTATACCAACCGTTCATTGAACCATTGGTATATGTTATCTTTACCAACGGTTTTCATAAACCGTTGGTAAAGATCTTGAACAAGTGACTTTTCCCTACAGTTTTATGAAACTTTTGGGAAAAGTGGGGAAAAATCGCCTTTCCCCACGGTTTTAGGAAACCATTGAGAAATATGGGGAAAATTTTAGTTTTCCCAACGGTTTCATAAAACCGGTGGGAAATATTGATTTTTCCCAACGGTTTTTAAAAACCGTTGGAAAAAAACCCCAAATTCTCCAAATGCAGGCAGCGGCCTCCCCACAATTCCAGAACCCTTCCGCTGGTCTCCAGAAGAGATTCCTTGGTAGAAGCACTTCAGAATCCCCACCTCTTCCATCAGATCAGCAGCTAAAATGTTATACTCCTTCCATATTTTATCAAGGATATAGTTCCACCTCTTATCAAGCATATCATTCTATTATCAACGATTTCATTATTCCCAATTTTTAGGGTTTTTATAAAATTTTAAGATTGTTTCACAAATTGTGTACTCAAATCTATATATCGGTGTATGTCCAATTAATGTTTTCATTACACATTTACATTTATAAGGGAATGTTGTCTCTTTATTGTGTTTTAATTTTGAAGATTCATAGTTTTTTTAATCTCAATGCTTCAAATATTATAGCTTCATGTATATGAACTAATAAGAAATTGTTTGTAATATTTATTGATATTATTTCATGAAAATAACTCCTTTCATTAAGATCATGCCAAACATTAAGATCTTGTTCATCTTAATTTTTATACACTATGTGTATTACATAAAAACTATGTATCATGTTTCTATCAAAATCTATATATATAAAATGACACACTATTCACTTATCCTTTGCACAATAGAACATATGGAGTTTCTTCTTGAACTTTTCCAAATAGTATGTGGTCCCTAATTAGTACTTCTTCCTTATTCATGAAACTAATTCACAGAATGTCAAATTCTCAATATTAGTGAATATTAGTTTTTCTAATATAACCATTAATCATTCTGCCTTCGAAATTATACATGTGTTATTCAATCACCTTTTTAAAATACAATGAACATTTTCACTAATTTGGGGTTCCTCAAAATGATTGGGAAAATTAGAAAAATGCATGTATTGAATTGTGTTTCTCATATGGTTTCATGGAAACAAGTTCATCTCGAAAATCATGACTATGTGGTTCAAATATCATGAGGACCATGAAATTTTTATTCTTCACACAAATGAAGTTGTTTTCTACAACTATGTGTTTTTGTTTTCACTTTTGATTTGGCCAAAAGGGGAGATTTTTGGTCATTAATCATGGTTGTGGGTGGTCATTTAGCATGTAAGATAACATGACTTCCTTTTACTTGATATATCCAATATTATTATTGATTAATGTTTAATTTGATTATCTTTAACAAGTGATGTTATTTAATAAGTTGTTATTAATGGTTGTAATAATGACGATATGGTATAAGGGTTCATATGGTGTGTATAAGGGTTCACATGGTGTGTATAAAAGTTGACATGGTATCAGTGAACTCAAGTCATTAATTTAAGCCTTGATTCTCACTAGAATGTAATAATTTTAATGATGTAAACCCATCCTCACATGATTTCTTACCTTAGATAGTGTCCAACATATGGAATACGATCTTTTGAATTCATCAATTTACCAGGATCATATATTTCATTTTCCCCAAGATGACTATACTAATATAACTTTAGGGTCAACTAAATATGGTTCTCATTGTACATTGTATATTATGTGTCCTTCTTGGACAATACTCACTTTTATGAGGGTGGGGTGCTTTTCACTACCCATTCTGGCATGTGTAGACAACCATAAAAATGTTAGATAAGTCATAAGTTTAATTGAGTAATGTTGTTATCATTGACATACTTTACTAATAATTTCAAATTTAAAAATAAATCTTTTTTTCTACACTTAATGAAATTAAATCTTTTTACAGGGCATGAACAACCTATTAGTGTAGAAGCCTAAAATTTATTCACCAATGGGGTGCGCTTGACTTGGGGAAGTAATTAGGTAATGAAAGGTATGGCCATAGATGTGTCAATAATGAGTTATTGAACATGAGTGAATAATTTGGGATTCCTATAACAAATGATGGGACCTGAGGCATGTGCCTCTTATAGACCTAATGAAAATGAATATAAATAAATTTTAATTTAATTTATGAGTACCTGTTCTTTACATTATTTTAATAGTTCACTACATCAAGTAGAAACTTCTTCCTTTATCATTTAATTATATGTATTTTCTATTAAAGTTCAATACTATTGAATTGTTTATGACAAAATGACTTATATAAATTCTTATTACAGAATTGAAAAAAGTTGTATGTATGAAACCGATCAGATCTCAAGCAATTTTCAAAACAATTTGGAGAGCTTTATAGATTTTTAATTTCACAATGCTTCAGATAGTGGTCGCATACACTTTCCATGTTCCAATTTTGTTGGTAGACCTTGGTTGAGCCATGAAGAAGTCAGCTACCACATAACCAAAAATGGTTTTCAAGAAAACTACTTTGTGTGGTATCACAATGGGGAGAAAATGAAATCTCAAATTGGTGATGATCGAAATGAAAGGACTGGAATGGAGAATTTGTTAGACGATCAGTTTCTATTTATTCATCATCATGAAAAAGAGAGTATTTAGACTCAAGAAGACTTTGATATGAGCATAGCTGATGAATCTATTGAAAATGATGATGTTGATAGGGTGAAAAAATTGAATGATGCTGCCATGAATCCAGTATATAGACAATGCGATAAAATGAAAAAGCTAGAATTTTTAATCCGATTGTTTCATTGGAAAACTATGTATGGGATTTCTAATACAGTAATTGATTACATTCTTACCCTCTTGAAGGATTTACTTCCAGATGATGCAGACAGTCTCTCAAACCACTATATGGCATGGAAGTTAGTTGAGGAACTTTGATTTTCATGAAACAAAACTCATGCTTGTCCGAAAGATTACAGTTTATTCTGGGAGGAAACCGCTGAACGAAATGATTGTATAAAATGTGGCACATCCTGCTGGAAGTCAAAATCTGATGGAACACCATCCCACATTCCACAGAAAGTAATGTGGCACTATCCATTGATACCCAGACTCCATAATATTTTTATTTCTGATGACATAACAATAAAAATGAGATGGCATGATACCGAGAGAAAGAAGACTAATGATGAGTTGGTTTATCCTACAGATGGATTTTCATGGCAGAGATTTGATGCTCGACATCCTGATTTTTCAGCTAACGTGCGTAATGTGAGGTTGGGTCTTTCATGTGATGGTTTTAATCCGTTTGCGCAGATTCTTACTTCACACAGCACATGGATAGTTTTTATACACATTTATAATCTTCCCCCATGGTTGTGTATGAAAAAACCATTCACTTTCATGAGTATAATCATATATGATCGTTTTGATCTCAGCATTGACATTGATGTATACATGAAACCTTTAATTAAAGAGTTGAAACTTCTTTGGGATGTGTGTGTGTGCACATACGATGCATGTTCGAAAGTCATATTTCAGATGCGTGTTGTGCTTATGTGGACAATCAATGATTTTCCAGCTTATGCAATGATATCTAGATGGAGCATGAAGGGAAAACCATCATGTCTAGTTTGTATGAAAAATACACAATCCAGAAGACTGAAACATCGTTGTAGTTTCAGTTTTATGGGACATCGACGATTCTTGCCAAAGGATCATCCATATAGAATGAATCGTCAAAGATTTGATAATACCATAGAGACCGATGATCCACCTCAGCGTACGTATGGAACTAACATGCTTAATGAATTGAAAGATTTCAGTTTTTCATTCGGGAAGGGTCAAATGAAATCTAGAAAGAGAATGAATGTTTCCACTGAAAGCTGTTACAATTGGAGGAAGAGGAGTATCTTTTTTTATTTGCCTTATTGGTCAACCAATTTTTTACATCATTGCTTAGACGTAATGCATATTGAAAAAATATATGTGAAATGTTGATTTCATTTCTTCTAAATGTCAAGGGAAAGACAAAAGACGATTTACGATCTCGGCGTGACATGGTGGATTGGGGCATCAGACCAGAATTGCATCCTTTGCGTATCAGTGAAAATAAATGGCAACTTCCATGTGCTTCTTTTGTGATGACACCTACGAAAAAAAACAATTTCTGGAAGTATTAGAGACTATTAGAGTTCCTAATGCCTATTCAAGAAACATATCTAAATAGTTCAATAGAATAGAGTTGATGCTAAAATCTTTGAAGACTCATGATTATCACGTTCTACTACATGAGTTGCTTCCAATAGCAATCTATCACCTTCTTTCCAATAATGTAAGGGTGGATGTTATTCAGTTGTGCCTATTGTTTAGAGATCTTTGTGCTAAGAAGTTGTCCAAGTCATTCTTGAATTTTTTTTTGATATATTCCCCATTAATTTTGTGTGAGTTGGAGAAATTATTTCCTCTATCATTTTTCACATGCATGCTGCATCTGACTGTCCATATTCCCACCAAAATACTTCTCGAAGGACCTGTTTCTTTTCATTGGATGTATCCAACTGAAATAAATATGTTCACATTAAAGTCTTATGTCCGAAATAGAAATCATCCCGAAGGTTCTATCATGAATGGTTACCTGGCTCAGGAATGTATGGATTTCTGCTCGATGTATTTGTCTGATCTTACTACAAGATTGAACAGAACAATAAGAAATGAAGAAGAACAGTATGAGAAAATTGAACCCAGTTTTCCATCACTTCCTCAAATAGGAGGAATTCATGGATCATATACATTGAATACATTAATCCATGAAGAGCGGGAGATGGAACATCGCACAGTTTTTTCCAAATGTGATTTGTTCGATGACTATATCAGGTAACTAAATTGATTACGTATATCTTACATATATATCTATTAAACTATTCATATTTTTTATCTACAGGGAACATAAAACAATGATTAATAGGAATCATCATTATTTATCTTTGATAAGAAGAGATACTTTGCCTAGAAAATAGTTTTCTGCTTGGTTAAAATTGAAGGTAAAAATATTAATGTTTAAAATAATTATATCAATATTTAATTAAGTTTAATAGTCATTTATATTGCAGGTATTGAGTTTGTCTGCTGACTCTGTCTCTGAGGAAATAAGAGCTTTGGATTTTGGTCCTAATTCTGTGGTTCGTGACTGTAAATCAATTGTCATCAATGGGTACAAATTTATTGTCACTGAACAAGCAAAGAACCTGAGAACACAACATGATGGTGTTATGGTTACTGCCAAAACAGATTGTTATGCTAGTGTATCAGATAGTAGACGGCGACTTGAAAATGTGGGTTATTATGGAGTTGTTGAGAAAATAATAATATTGGATTATTACTCTCATGGATGAGTCACAATGATGAAATTCCATTGGATTGATTCGATGATGAGACATGGCACATTTATTGATGATTGTGGATTTTGAGTAATTTATATGACTTGCACTCTTGCTACCGAAGAACCATATGTGTTGGCATCAAGGGCTAAACAAGTTTTTTATGTCAAAGACCAACTTATACCTGAATTTGGTGTCATAGTTGAAGTAATTCCAAGACATATTTTTGATGATGGTGATTATGGAATTGACACTATCCCTAGAACCATTAGAACCAATCCATTTATTTCTTTTGATGACTCCAATAGCTCAATTGTTAGAGTTGATTGTGAACCTGAAGTTGTAGTTGAAAATATATAGAATCATTCATCCATGTTCTCAATTATTTTGGTTTACCTCGAGTTGGGTTGTTAAGGTTGGTAATATTCAAATTGATTTAGTATTGATCACAAATATGTTTTAGCTGACTTGACCGTTATGTGAATTTTCAATGTTTATTGGTTGAAATTTTATTTGAATTGTATTTTCTAATATAGAATTGAACTGTATTCAAACCTAGTCAAACAATATTTCTAACTTGGTGAACATTACAACTTGTATGATTTATTAAATCCATTCAAGCTCTTCTAATTTAGAATTAAACTGTATTCCCTAATATATTTAGTTTTTTGGGTTACACATTAGTTTCCTTTTTCTAATTAATTATGTATTTTTTTTCAAAAGCAAGAAATGAAGCCAATTAAAGAGTGATGAAGGAAAAAAATGATGGAGAACAATCATCTAATGACGGAGTTGGGAATTCCATCATTAGTGCCTGTAGTGAGTACTTTATTTCAAATTGATATATTTAAAGAAAATATAATGTCATGTGATTAATTTTTTTGTAAAAGGTTTTGTAGGATCCACCTATACGTTGACTGTGATTCGATGAGGAGCCTAGTACTGGTCCTAGTACTCAGGCCGGTGGTACGAGGAGGGTTCTTACTAGAGGTGGACGAGCAGTTGCGTGTACCCGACTAGACCCTTCCCCTCCAACTGACATATCATCCTTCCCACATTCTGATCCTGATGTGTCGTTAGGGACACATAAGATATTTAGGCCTCCCATGTTTTCACTACCTTCTGCATCTTCTGGCCCATCATTTTCACATCCCATGATGATTCCCACTCCCCAGTCAAAATCCGGTCAGACAGCTGTCCCATATTCTTTTCGTTCTAATTCTGTCTCTCCGAGCTTCTATATCCCATCGTCTTCGACTCCTGATCCACCACAGGGTGTTCCATCAGTTTCTATGGATCCAGCGGCGCTCAACGATCAGACCGACACATGTATATTTATAGAACCCTAACAAATATTTATAGAAATATTTATTTTCATTATAACATTTTTTGATAAAATATTTGTTTTTCATTCATGATAGATACATCTACTGACAGGAGGTGTGGGCGGGGGCATACACGCATGCGTTCGGCATGGAACCGTCGCACACAGGTTATGGTGGATTATAATGAAGAAAACCAAATGGTTGGGAAAACAGGGTAGCAATGTCGGAGTTTTTTGGCGACGCTTGCCAAATACTCCGACATCATTCCCGTCAGCCCGGTATCGTGGAGATATTTGCCACATGAGGTCAAGGATAGAGCTTGGGCAGAGATATGGGTAAAAAATCTATTCTATTTAATACCATGAATTATTTTTGTATTTATATGAATTAATATTTTATTGTCAGCTTCGATTTAATTTTCCCGATGGTGAGGGTGCACGACCAGAACGTCTAAAGGATTTAGGAGAGATTTGGAGAGCCTACAAGCATGAGTTGTATATTGGATGAGTTGCAAGAGTTGACAATGAGTTAGAGGCGGTACCAGTGGTAGATGATTGTCTTATAGAGCAGTATCGTCAGATGATTACTCATTAGACGAGTACCCAGTTTAAGGTATTAATTACATTTGTGGTATTTAAATAATAACTTTCATGTTTTGAATTAATACTATATGTTTCATTTTCGAATTTTATTTAGGAATAATCTGGAAGAAATAAAAATAATATTGATGCAAAAAAATACCTCCAAAAACTGGGACATACTACGATGCCTGATCATGAAAGGAAACAGGTATGACAGTTGTTTATAAGTTTTCTTTATGACTTACACATTATTTTTTTCCTCAATTATTTAATAGTTTTCTAAAGTTTTCATATTACTTTAGTTTTCAATGTCATTGTAGAGGCAAATACAAAATATTGAAGGACGTGTGCCTCGAGAAAAACTGTTTTTCTTGAGTAAATGGAAAATGGATGGAAGTGTCGTCAACAAAGCTACTCAGCAGCATATTGTCAGTTTTAATCTGTTGAATTTATATTTTAATATCTATTTTGTAACTTAATGATATATTTATATTTGTAACAGGCTTCTTTAGAGGCCCTCAATGCCCAAGAACCAGACAATTTTGGACCAACAGATCACTTATATCAGGTGTTGGGAGAGGAGCATCCTGGCAGAGTACGCTGCTGACCTAGGATAGCCTCGACGAGGTATTGGCCCTCATCAGGTACGAGCTGTAGTGCCAACGAGCTGCAGCAAGTTAGGGAACATGCTGAACATGCATAGAAAAGGGCCATAGAGATGGCATAACAGTCTGTTAGGGAAAACAGTGTGTTTATGAAATTTATTGAAGTTCTACGTCCAACACTTCTAGCAGAGGCCAGCCCAGATTTTGATGAATATATTTCGTCGATACGTTCTATATATGGTGCACCAGGTGGAAGTTCAAGTGGTGTTCATAATGAGTTCCATCTTGATGATGATGATTGTGAGAAGTCTAATGTAGAAGAGGAGGGAGAAAAGGAGGGAGAGGAGGGTGACGAGGGCGAGGAGGAGGGTGAGGACGAGGAGGAGGGCACTGAGGAGGGCGAGGACGATGAGGGGGACAAGGACGAGGGTAATGATGATGGTGATGATGGTGATGGTGATGTGGGACAAATTGATCCATTACATTTTTGACTAATATTACTGAGATTTGATATTTAATCTATTCGAGTTGTTGGTTTTATCTTGACTCGTAGTATAGTATTGGGGTTGAGTTATTTTTATATATTATCTGTTTTTATGGATGTTGTTGTCTTTTAGTGGTTATGTGTTTGGGAACCCACCTCCTTCCTGGACCCTGGACAACCCCCCACCATCCTCCTTGGACCCCGGACAGCCCCCCGGACAGCCCCCCGGACAGCCCCCCGGATAGCCCCCCACCCTCCTCCCTGGACCCCAGACAACCCCTGGACAGCCCCCCAGACATCGCCCCAGACAGCCCTCCACCCTCCTCCTTGGACCCCGGACAACCCCCCGAACACCCCCCGGACAACCCTCCACACAGCCCCAACCTCCCTCCTTGGTCCCCAGACAGCCCCCCGGACACCCACTAGATAGCCCCCTGGACACCCCCCAGACATCCCCCCACCCTCCTTGATTTCATTTAATACTAGAAAATCTATAATATATATTCTATTTATTTTCATAATGATAATCAATGTAAATCACATTTACACATCTAATCAATATCATAGATTCTTCGTATGCTATAAAAGAGATGTATTCATTGGGCATGACATTGTAAGCTCTAAAATTTATTCATAGCATTATAAAATAAAATCTATTCAATACTAATAATGATATAAAAATATTCTATATGAATGTCCACAAGATTTTATGTAAATACCATTCTACTAATAGACACACGAGGATTCTCATAAATCATATTTACCTTAATACTTCCAGAAGGATTTTTAGTAAAAGTTTTATCTTCTACTAATTTTATGATATTTTCATTTTAAATGTAAATTTTTCATAAATAAATTAATTTAAAGACCCATATTCAAATAGTGTATTTGAATAATAAGAATGAACAACTAACATACCACTCTAACTGTGTCTCCTTTGTTTAAAATGGACAGGATTATAAGTGAAAAGAACAACTAGCATACGGAAAACTGACCAAACGCATTCGAAATGTATTGATGCTTTAGGAAAAGGATCCATGGGTCATATGTGACGTGTATGAGTCAAACCCGCTTTAATCCGAGGCACGGTGTGGTCGGGATCACTCTAAGTGGCTCCCTTTTGTTTAAAATGGACAACATTTTAAGTACATATGGAAAACCGACCAAACGCATTCGGTTTCCATTGAAACTTTAGGAGAACTATACATGGGTCATATATGACGTGTATAAATCAAATATACCTCAATCTGAGATGTGTTGTGGCCGAAACCACTCAAAGTGTCCGTCTTTTGTTTCAAAAGGACGCCATTTTACGTGAAAACATCAACTGGCATACGGAAAACCGACCAAACACATTCATATTGTGTCGATACTTTTGAACAACAATACATGGGTCATATATGATGTGTACGAGTCATCCTCGCCTCAATCCGAGGTGCGGTGTGGCCAAAACCATTCACAATGTATCTCTTTTGTTTAAAATGGATAGGATTATAAGTGAAAAGAACAACTGACATACGAAAAACTGACCAAATGCATTCAGATTCTGTTGATAATTTATCACAACTATCCATGGGTTATATGTGATGTGTACGAGTAAAAATCACCTTAATCCGAGGCGCAGTGTGGCTGTGATCACTCTAAGTGTCTCTCTTTTGTTTAAAATGGACAACATTTTAAGTACATACGGAAAACTAACCAAACAGATTATGATTGTATTGATACTTTATCACAATGATCCATGGGTCATATGTGATGTGTACGAATCAACTCCACCTCAATCTGAGATGCGGTGTGGCCGACACCCCTCAAAGTGTCGGTCCTTTGTTTCAAAAGGAAGCCATTTTAAGTAAAAAACATCAACTGGCATAAGAAACACTGACCAAATGCATTCGTATTGTGTCGATAATTTAGCACAATGATCCATGGGTCATATGTGACGTGTACGAGTCAACCCTACCTCAATCAGAGGTGTTGAGTAGCCGACACCATCAACAGTGTCTCTCTTTTGTTTAAAATGGACAGGATTATAAGTGAAAAGAACAACTGACATTCGGAAAACCGACCAAACGCATTCAGATTCTGTTGATGCTTTATCACAATGATCCATGGGTCATATATGATGTGTACGAGTCAACCCCACCTTAATCCGAGACACAGTGTGGCCGAGACCACTCTTAGTGGCTATCTTTTGTTTAAAATGGACAACATTTTAAGTACATATGGAAAACCGACCAAATGCATTCGGATTGTGTCGATACTTTATCCCAACGATCCATGGGTCATATGTGACATGAAAAATTCAACCCCGCCTCAATACGAGACGTGGTGTGGCTGACACCACTCTAACTGTGTCTCTTTTGTTTAAAATGGATAGGATTATAAGTGAAAAAACAACTGACATATGGAAAACTGACCAAACGCATTCGAAATGTATTGATTCCTTAAGACAATGATCCATGGGTCATATGTGACGTGTATGAGTCAACCCTGCATCCAAGGCACGATGTGGCCGGGATCACTCTAAGTGGATCCCTTTTGTTTATAATGGACAACATTTTAAGTACATACAGACAACTGACCAAATGCATTCAATTTCCTTTGAAACTTTAGGAGAACAATCCATGGGTCATATGTGACGTGTACGAATCAACCCTGCCTCAATCTGAGATGTGGTGTGGCTGAAACCACTCAAAGTGTCTGTCTTTTGTTTCAAAAGGATGTCATTTTAAGTGACACACATCAACTGGCATACAGAAAACTGAACAAACGCATTCGGATTGTGTCGATACTTTATCACAACGATCCATGGGTCATATGTGATGTGTATGAGTCAACCCTGCCTCAATCCGAGGTGCAGTGTGGCCGACACCATTCATAGTGCCTCTCTTTTGTTTAAAATGGACAGGATTATAAGTGAAAAGAACAACTAACATACGGAAAACTGACCAAACACCTTCAAAATGTATTGATGATTTAGGAAAATGATCCATGGGTCATATGTGACCTATACGAGACAACCTGGGCTCAATCTGAGTCGTGGTATGGCCGGGATCACTCTAAGTGGCTCTTTTTGTTTAAAATTGACAATATTTTAAGTACATATGGAAAACCGACCAAACTCATTAAATTTCCATTGAAACTTTATGAGAATGATCCATGGGTCATATGTGACGTGTACGAATCAACCCCACCTCAATATGAGATGTGGTGTTGCCGGCACCACTCAATGTTTATGTCTTTTGTTTCAAAAAGACGTCATTTCAAGTGAAAAACATCAACTGGAATATGGAAAACTGACCAAACGCATTCGGATTGTGTCGATAAATTAGAAAAACGATCCATGGGTCATATGTGATGTGTATGAGTCAACCATGCATCAATATGAGGCACAGTGGGGCCGACACCATTCACAGTGTCTCTCTTTTGTTTATAATGGACAAGATTATAAGTGAAAAGAACAACTAACATACGTAAAACTGACCAAATTCATTCAGATTCAGTTGATGCTTTGTCATAATGATCCATGGGTCATATGTGATGTGTACGAGTCAACCCCTCCTTAATCCAAGGCACAATGTGGCTGGAATCACTCTTAGTGTCTATCTTTTGTTTAAAATGGACAACATTTTAAGTATATATGGAAAATTCACCAAAAACATTCATATTGTGTTGATACTTTAGCACAACGATCCATGGGTCATATGTGATGTGTACGAGTCAAACCCGCATCAATTTGAAGTTTAGTGTGGCCGACCCCATTCACAGTGTCTCTCTTTTGTTTAAAATGGACGAGATTATAAGTGAAAAGAAAACCTGACATACGGAAAACCGACCAAACGCATTCGAAATGTATTGTTGCTTTAGGAAAACAATACATGGGGCATATGTGTCCTATAAAATCCAACGAGGGCTCAATCCGAGTCGTGGTGTGGCTAGGATCACTCTAAGTGGCTCTCTTTTGTTTAAAATGGACAACATTTTAAGTACATATGGAAAACCGACCAAATGCATTCGGTTTCCATTGAAACATTAAGATAACAATCCATGGGTCATATGTGACATGCACGAATCAACCCCGCCTCAATCCGAGATGCGGTGTGGCCAAAACCACTCAAAGTGTCTGTCTTTGGTTTCAAAAAGACGTCATTTTATGTAAAAGACATCAACTGGCATACAGAAAACTGACCAAACGCATTCGGATTGTGTCAATAATTTAGCACAACGATCCATAGGTCATTTGTGACGTGTAAGAGTCAACCCCGCCTCAATCTGAGGCACGGTGTGGCCGAAACCATTCATAGTGTCTCTTTTGTTTAAAATGGACATGATTATAAGTGAAAAGAAAAACTAACATAAGGAAAACCGACCAAACGCATTTGAAATGAGCTGAATCTTTAGGACAACGATCCATGGGTCATATGTGACATGTACAAGCCAAATCGGGCTCAATCCGAGTCACGGTGTGGCCGGGATCACTCTAAGTGTCTCTCTTTTGTTTAAAATGGGCAACATTTTAAGTACATATGGAAAAATGACCAAACGAATTCGGTTTCTGTTGAAACTTTAGGAGAATGATCCATGGGTCATATGTGACGTGTATGAATCAACCCCACCTCAATCTAATATGTGGTGTGGCCGGTACCACTCAAAGTATCTGTCTTTTGTTTCAAAAGGACGCCATTTTAAGTGAAAAACATCAACTGGAATATGAAAAACTGATCAAACGATTTCAGAATATGTGGATACTTTGGCACAACAATCCATGGGTCATATATGATGTGTACAAGTCACCCCCGCCTCAATCCGAGGCGTGGTGTGGTGGGATCACTCCTTGTGTATGTATTTTGTTTAAAATGGACATGATTATAAGTGAAAAGAGCAACGGACATACAGAAAACCGACCAAACACATTCAAAATGTTTTGATGCTTTAGGAAAACGATCCATGAGTCATATGTGATATGTACAAGTCAACCTTGCCTTAATCTGAGGCACAGTGTGGCTGGAATCACTCTATGTGTCTCTCTTTTGTTTAAAATGGACAAAATTTTAAATACAAATGGAAAACCGACCAAACGGATTCTGATTGTGTTTATACTTTAACACAATGATACATGGTTCATATGCGATGTGTACGAGTCAACCCCGCCTCAATATGAGGCACGGTGTTGCCGACACCATTCACAGTGTCTCTCTTTTGTTTAAAATGGACATGATTATAAGTGAGAAGATCAACTAGCATATGAAAAACCAACCAAAAGCATTAGAAATGTGTTGATGTTTTAGGAAAACGATCAATGGGTCATATGTGATGTGTAAGAGTCAAACCCGCATCAATTCGAAGTTTGGTGTGGCCGACACTATTCACAGTGTCTCTCTTTTGTTTAAAATGGACATGATTATAAGTGAAAAGAACAACTGACATACAAAAAACAAACCAAACGCATTAGAAATGTGTTGATGCTTTAGGAAAATGATCCATGGGTCATAGTTGACATGTACGAGTCAACCCGGGATCAATTAGAGGCACGGTGTGGCCGGGATCACTCTAAGTGGCTCCCTTTTGTTTAAAATGGACAAAATTTTAAGTACATACAGAAAACAGAACAAACACATTCGGTTTCCATTGAATCTTTAGGAGAACGATCCATGGGTCATATGTGACCTGTATGAATCAACTTCGTCTCAATCTGAGATGGGGTGTGGCCGGTACCACTCAAAGTGTCTGTCTTTTGTTTCAAAAGGACACCATTTTAAGTGAAAAATATCAATTGGCATTCGGAAAACTGACCAAACGCATTCAGATTGTGTCGATACTTTAGAAAAACGATACATGGGTCATATGTGACGTGTACGAGTCATCCTCACTTCAATCTGAGGCGCGGTGTGGCCAACACCACTCTAACTGTGTCTCTTTTGTTTAAAATGGACAGGATTATAAGTGAAAAGAACAACTAGCATGCGGAAAACCAGCCAAACGCATTCAGAATCTATTGATAATTTATCAAAATGATCCTTGGGTCTTATGTGACCTGTACGAGCCAACCCGGGCTCAATTCGAGTCACGGTGTGGCCAGGATCAGTCTAAGTGTCTCTCTTTTTTTTAAAATGGACAGCATTATAAGTACATACGGAAAGCCAACCAAACGCATTCGGTTTGTATTGAAACTTCAGGAGAACGATCCATGGGTCATATGTGACATGTATGAATCAACCCCACCTCAATATGAGATGCGGTGTGGACAGAACCACTCAAAGATTCTGTCTTTTGTTTTTCAAAAGGACATCATTTTAAGTGAAAAACATAAACTGGCATACAGAAAACTAAGATAAAGCTTTCGGAATATGTTGATACTTTAGGAAAATGATCTATGGGTCATTTTTGACGTGTACAAGTTAACCTCTCCTCAATCTGAGGCATGGTGTGGCCGGTATCACTCTAGGTGTATGTATTTTGTTTAAAATGGACATCATTTTAGGTAAACATATATGGTATACAAAAAACTGATCAAATTATTAATAGAATTCTGGATTCCACATATAATTGTCATCTAAATTTTAAATTGAATTATAAATTAATTATGTATGTTTATAATTATATTATGAATTCTAATTTAATTATGGATATGTATAGTTCTAGGATGTATTATATGTTAAATGTGTATGAATTTGTTCTCTATATGTATGTGTTAGTTGGTTGTTAGTTGGTTATTGCAGGTAAAATTATTGTATATGTATGTGTTAGTTTATTGCACGTATAATAATTGGATTGAAAATGTGAGGGAATGCATAAAATGAGGCCTGCTGTGCAAATTGTATACCTGCTGTGCAAATTGCAGGCAGCTGTGCAATTTTCACAGCATAGGCTATGCCAACGGTTTTAAACCATTAGCATAACATATCTGTTTCTTTTTTTTACCAATGGTTCATTGAACCTTTGGTAAAAAACCTTTCCCAACGGTTCAAAAACCATTGGTAAATATGATAATCCTTGGGATTTCCCAATGGTTCAAGCCAAACCGTTGGGAAAAACTATCCCAACGGTTTGGCACAACCGTTGGGATTGGTTAGGCTTTCCCCACCCTATCCCAACGGTTCACAGTAAACTATTGGGAAAACCATTCCCAATGGCTTACTTCCCTATGGTGTGTAGAACCGTTGGTATAACATATACCAATGGTTCTGCAGCCTTTCCCAATGGTTCTGAACTGTTGGGAAAGACTTTATTTCCAGTAGTGTTTATTTCCTTAACTTATGAATCTATAGGCTTCAGTCTATGTTATCCAAGATCTACTTTATAATATATATTCTTAGCAGATTTTTTTAATTACCTTAATAATGGTTCATACTAATCTTGTGAATTTACCAAATCATATCCCAAGGGGTGTCTTAACTAAGATTATAGAAAGGACCATTTTCATGTACCAGTATACCCTAGGTCAAGCCCAAAACTCCTAGATGTAGTTTTCACTCTTAGGTGCATCTATGCCAGAGCCACCTCTACCTGATCATATCTAGACATGGATGTATTTTATTGATAAAACACTTACTCAAAACTCATGAAAATTTAGGGATGTTTTTATTAAACATAGTCTTGTCTCTAAGGCTTCACTCGAGTTTTCTAATCCTAATCTAAAAAATAACAAAATCTATCCACTGATACTAACTAAAACAACCTTGTTTTTTATTACACACATAAACATCATTTATTACATAAAACCTTCATTTGATACAACATAGAAGATCGAGAGGTCTAGTGTCTTTGGGGATTAGGAACACTACATAGCAACTTAAAACATAAAACACAAAATCTTATTGAAAATGTTTTTTACATGACCAATACGTTCCCTCGTACTAATCATTTCATGGGATAACCTGAAGACATACATGTGAAAAGAGTGAACTATAAATCCCAATAAGGGAGTTTACAAGGAATAAAATGAAGAATAAAATATGTGTTATGAAATTGGCATATCAATGGAGCATAAAATAACATGAACATAAAGGCATGATATAGCATGATTATCATAACATGGAAATGTGGCAACAACATTTAACATTGAATTATCATGAGTTAAGGCTCATTGCACATGGAGCATGTGTAAACCATCATTTAACATGAATTATCATGAGTAAAACCTAATTTAACTTGAATAAGCAAGAGTAAAATCTAATTTCACTTGATGTATCATGATATTAATCTTTACCCAGTGCATTGGAGCGGTATCAGGGAACACCCTTCTTAAACATTTCTTTTCATGAATAAGTGTGCCACATGGATCATAAAACAAGGGATTATTCAACATAATCATTTATTACACAGTAAAGTAATGTGGAATACATACAAGAAACTCTTTAAAAAATAAGTAAATGTGCATAAAGGTGAATACCCTTAATAGATAAATGAAAATGGTATTCACTAAACGATGAATTTGGCTTAGAAAATCGTGGTGAAATTTCGGTTTCATAATGGCATGACATAAGAATTCATAAAAATGGTTTATGAGAGACAATAGGGTGTACCACCATTTGTATATGAAATGGACAATAATGGGGTCATATAGATACATTTACCATCAAAATTAATGGAATTTTAGATTCATAATACAAAAGAATTTCTTGAATGTAAATTAGGAGAGAGAAATTCCTTATGGAATTTCGGAATGCTAACTGGTGTACATGGGAGGATTTAATGAGAGAGAAAGGGGTATATCATCATTCAAAAATAAATAGGGCAGTTTGGGGGAGGTGATAAATCATACCCCAACATTTATAATTGAAAATAAAATAACATAATGACTTAAATAAAATTGGACAAAAAAGAGAAAGAAAGAAATCCCTTATTTGGAAGTGTGATCCCAAAGGATTGGGAGGGACTTGAGAGAGGATTATTGAGAGATTGGGGTGAATTTGGAGGATTTTAGAAAGAGGGAAGGGGTTGGTCAAACTTTTAAGTCTTTGAGATAAGAGGAAGTGGGAGTTTAGTGGGTTTATATAGGAAAGGAGAGGGAATTCATTATTATTTAGGTTTGGGACACCAAACATTAAACTAATAAAAAAAACCATCAAATGGTTTTTGACCATGGTTTTTTCCAAAGGGGAGTGGAAAGAATTATTTTATAGGGAAAATGGACGAACTTCTTAAAATAATAGGTTTTTTTATGGGGATGTGAGTCACATTCTCATGGAAATAAATTTAAAAAGCTAAAATGTTTTATAAGTCTTAGAGGGTCCACTAAGGATTTTTAAATTAAATAAAAAAAACTAAAATCACATTATTTTAATGGTAAAACACATATTGGATGAAAATAATGTTTACATAATTTTATTACATCACTATTCGGTCATTATGATGTCATAAAACACATTATATATTTAAACAGTATTTAATTTTTACCAAAAAATTCGACTATCTCAGAAAATTATGAAAAATTCAGCATTGGATAATATTGACATCATGATTCCAAAAAATAATATCAATTTTATCCAAATAATTTTCTAAATATGTGAATTTTTACTTTAAAAATAAAAACCAAAATTTATAAAAAATTCACGATGTTTGACAAAAGCAACTTTCAAACCTTATTAAAAATTACATGTGTATGCATAAAAATTATACAATCATTTATACTTAATAAAAATTAATTTAATAAAAATAATATTTTCTTAAAATAATATTTAATTCAAATATCCATTAATTAATCAAAATAGATTTCTTATTTTAATATTAATTAAAAATACTATTTGTGATTTAAAAACTATTTCCAATGTAATAATAATAAAATGAATGTATATTATTTATTATATAAAAAAATGCACATAATCATAGTGCTAAGGTCTCATTACATAACACTTTATAACACCCGCATAATATTGAAGGGTTACGTGTGCGATGGTGAAAGACTCCTGGGGTGGCTTAGATAACATCGCTCAGGTTGTAATCTCTATCAACATTCAATTCTCCCGTAGCCAATTCTATTCAATCTTAACATGTTAAATCATGGATTGGCCTTGGTCAAGAGTGAATCCCAATGACTCTACCTCCTTTCTGAGCTCCGAAAAATGGGCTTCATATGGGGTAAGTCTACTGGATGAGGCCATCACTTCCTTTGTATGAGTAAATGAGATTTGTTAAAGCCCTATATTTATATTAATCATGTGATCGTTGTTCATCATCTATGTTAGCATAAATCATATTTCTTAATGGTATTTTAAAATCCCAAAACAAAAAACCAAGGAAGTTCATATTTTATATAACCATTTTTCATAATAAGACATTTAATTAGATCTAGAGGAATTTTCATTGATAAAAGTTTGGGTCATTACAATCTTCCCCCCTTAAGAAATTTATCCTTTGATATTTCCTTTTTCCACACTAAAACAGATGTAGGTAACTCTGCTTCATCACTTCCTCCGATTCCCATATCACTTATTCAAACTTTTGGTTTTGACACAACACATTGACGAGGGGAATTGTCTAATTTTGTAGAAATTTTTCTCTATGATCTAAGATCTTCACTAGTTTCTCCACATAAGAGAGATCATCTTATAACCGTACTACCTCTGAAGAGAGTACATGTGAAGGGTATGGTATGTATTTTCTTAAGAGAGATACATGAAAGACATCATGTACTTTTTTTCATGGTAGGTGGAAGTTCTAGTCGATATGCCACAACCCTAACACAATCAAGAATATAGAAGGGGATGACGTACCTTGGAATTAACTTCCCTTTCTTTCCAAAACTCATGACCTTCTTCCATGTAGATATGCGTAGATATACCATATCTCCAACATTGAACTCAAGGTCTTTTCAATGGTTATCTACGTAACTCTTCGGTCAACTTTGGGATACCGTGATATGATGTTGAATGGTTTTCACCTTCTATACCATTTCTTCGACCATTTCAGGTCCTAGCATATTACACTCACTGACTTCATCCCAACACGCTGGTGTTATACACCTTATCCCATAAAGGGATTCATATGGTTCCATTCAGATCCTCAAGTGGAGACTGTTATTGTAGGAGAATTCAACTAGTGGAAGATGTTGGTCTCATCCTCCTTTGAATTCCATAGAACATTATCTTAACGTATCTTCTAGTGTCTAAATATTTCACATAGATTGGACATTAGTTTGAGGATAATAGGTCGTACTGAAGTTTAGTTCAGTGCTTATAGCATGTTAGAGACTTTTCCAAAACATCTAGGTGAATCTCGGATCACGATCGGATAAAATAGATAGTGGTATTACATATAGCCTTACTACTTATTTGATGTAAATCCATGCAAGTTAATCCAGTGAGAAGTGCTCTCGAATCACGATAAAGTGAAATGACATCGTAAGAAGATCCACAATGACCCATATAACATTGTTTCCTCTAGATTTCCTTGGAAGTCCAATGACAAAGTCCATCGTAATGTTGTACAACTTCCATGTTGGTTTGGGTAGTGGTTGCATCATCCCCTTAGACTTTTTCCGCTCAGCCTTCACTTACAGACATACCAGGCACTTTGATGTATATTCAGAAATCTTCCTTTTCATATTTTCCCACTAAAAGTATTATCAGAGATCTCGAAACATCTTTTTTCTCCTTGGGTGAATAGAGAAGTTGATCTATGTGCATTATTTAGAATCTCCTTATTTATCTCTGGATTAGATGGTACACATAATTATGTCACAAATCTCACAATTCAATCCTTGTCAACCATGAACTCTAAGGATTTCCCATTTCCGATAGCTTCCACTCTTTTCATAACTTCCATATCCTTTCATTGGGAATCCTTTATTTCTTCCATGAGGGATAGTTGAGCAATAATTTGAGAAAGGATTGATGATATTCCTCCCTTAATGATTCCCATGACCATCCTTTGAAAATATAATAGGATGAAATCCTTTTAAATTCTCATTAATGATAGAATTTCTGGATCCTTTTACTTAGAGCATCCCCCACCTTTTTTTATTTCCCAAGGTGGTAATGTATTGAGCAGTCATAATCCTTGATGAGTTCTATCCATATTCATCAGCACATATTAAGCTCTTTTTGTGTGAATATATATGTAGGCTCTTGTGATCAGTATATATTTCACACTTCTCCCTATAGAGATAATGCCACCAGATTTTCAATGAAAATATCACAGCTTCAAACTCTAGATCATGCGTGGGATATTTTTTCTCATAGATTTTCAGTTGCCTTGAGGTGTAGGCTATCCTTTTATCACTATTCATCAACACACAACCTAAGTCCTTCTTCAAAGCCTCACTTAATACCACAAAAAGTTCTCCACTTGTGGGTAATGTGAACAAGGGCGCAGTGATAAGCCTCTTTGTTAACTCCTTGAAGCTCTCTTTGCATTCATCACTCTAGGAAAACTTCACTCCCTTCTGAGTTATCTTGGTATAAGGGTTGGACAATCATGAGAAATTTCTCAAAAATCGGTGATAATATAAAGATAACCCCAAAAAGTTATAGATATCCATTACCGATGTTGTCCTTGGCCATCCCTCAGTTGCAATTATCTTGGAGGGATCCATAGATATCTCATGGCTTGTGATGATATGACCCAAGAATGAGAACTCATTCAACCAAAACTCACACTTTTTGTACTTTTCATAGAGCTTCTCCTTTCTCAAGTTCTCTAATACAGTTCTTAAATGCTCCTCATGACCCTCCTTGTTTTTTGAGTATATTTGAATATCATCTATAATGATTACCTCAAAGTTGTCATCACAATCTCTAAAGAATCTATTAATCAAGTCCATGAATATTGCTAAAGCATTAGTGATTCTGAAAGGAATTACTATGAATTCATAGTGCCTATATATTGTATGAAAATAGTCTTGGGGATATCTTCCTTCTTGACCCTTACTTGATAATATCCCAACCAAAAATCTACCTTGGAAAGGTATTGTGTTCCACGTAGTTTATCGAAGAAGTCATCAATCCATGGAATAGGATACTTGTTCTTTATCGTGATTTTTTTGAGCTCATGATAATCAATGAAAAGGCACATTGACCCATGCTTCTTTTTAATGAAGAGGACTGGTGCCCCCATATTTAATCACATGGGCATATAAACCCTTTATATAGATTCTCCTGTAGTTGAATCTTCAGCTTCTCAAGCTCCACAACAACCATTCTATACTGAGTCTTGGATATTGGCAATTCCCCAGGTATAAGGTCAATTGATAATTGAACATCTCTTCTAGGAGGAAGACCATACAATTCCTCAAGAAACACTTCATCAAATTTCTCTCACTATAGGCATGTCTTTAAAGATGGTTTCTTTCTTAGACTCAATCATCTAATCCAGATACACATGCTCATTGAGAAGTAAGATCCACACTTGAGATGATGGTGCTAAAGAAGATTCATCTTCCTCCTTTCACTTGTATAGAATCAGGGGTCGATTCTCCATATGAAGAGTGATTTACATTTGATAGAAATTTATGTTGGTTCTATATAAAGAAATCCAATCCATGTTGATAATTTCATAAAATTACCCCAAAGGGAGTATGATGAGGTCCGTTAGTAAGTTCAATCCACAAATTATGATTGGGGAGGAGTTATATTTATGGGATGCAATGATTGTCCCATTTTCAGTACTCACCGACATCTTTACATCGATGATTTTCGGTGGTGTTTGGATTATTCTACTAAACATTCTAGAAATAAAAGAATTCATAGAACCAAAATCAAAAAGTACGTTCAATATTCTTGAATTAATAACTAGCATACCTATCCCCACTTCAATTTCGGGGTTCACATTGGTGGTAGTGATAGAAAAAGATCACCCTTTCTGCCTTGGAGGTGGTTGGTTTCCTCTGAAAACCCTTGGATTAGGGAACTGATTTGCAACGTTCTCAAGTTCTTTGCATTTGATGTAATGAACAATGCATTGAGAGTCAAACATAGCATTTTTCTCCTTTTCGTAGCTGTGGGGTTCTCTTTTCAGTAGTTAATAGCTTGATGCCCTTCTCTTCCACACCTAAAGCACTTCCTCATCCCATTAAGGAAATTTTAGAGGTTCTTATTTCCACATATTTTCAAGTGGGGTATTGGATTTTCTTAGCACCATTGGATTTATCCATTGGAATGCTAGAATTGAAGTCCACCTTAATCTTCTTATCCCCATGATATCCCAGAGATTCTTCGATCTCTATTTCTACCTTGATGGCACATCAGACTATTTCCTCATAGCTGTCGAAGTCACGGATCACCAGGGATTTCTCCAGACTATGTTTCATCCCACTAAAGAAGCGGTCAACCTTGCATCTGTGGGTAAAGAAAAATCTAGAGGCATATTGTGAAAGCCTTGTGAAGTTTTCCTCGTACCCTCCAATGGATTCATCTTTTTTTTTGGAGGAAAAGGAAGTCACTTTCCATCTTTAGTCAGAGGGTATATAGAAAATATTTATCAAAAAATATCTTCCAAAAATACTTCCATTCCAACGCCTCGATCTCCACCTCAGGATTCATATTTTTGTTCAATGAACACCATTGATCGGCTTCACCCTCTATATGATAATCAACCACAAGACCCTTCTCTTATTCGGAACATTGTAGGATGGAGAAGATATTTTCAATAGATTTTATCCATTTTTCAGTGATTGAGAGATCATATGATTTATTAAGAGTAGGAGGCTTTGTGTCATGAAGCTCTCGATAGCGACTTGTTTTTTCTTGGGGGGGGGGGGGTTAAACGTTCCTTTTGACCCATGTTTCTATTCAATTCTTGAGTTAACTAAGAGAGTATCATGAAATATTTCGTGATTCCTCACCCCATCTGATTGGGAATCTCATTAGAATAGTCATCACATTGGCCTGTTGTCATGTACCAGGATACCCTGGGTCAAGCCTAAAACTCCTTGTCGGATTTTTCACTCCTAGGTACATATTTTCTAGAGCCGCCTCTACCCGCTCGTATCTAGACATGGACGTATTTTCTTGATAAACCACTTAATCAATACACACCAAAATTTAGGGATGTTTATATTATACATAGTCTTGTCTTTAAGGCTTTACTATGGTTTTCTAATCCTAATCCCAAGAATAACTTAACCTTTCCTCTAATACCAACTATAACAACCCTTCTTTTTATTACACACATAAACATGAATTATTACATAAAACCTTGATATAACATAGATGATTGAGATGTATAGTGTATTTGGGGATTAAGGAAATTACATAACAACTTAAAACATAAAATGTAACATCTTATTGAAAACTTCTTTTACATGACCACTTTGTTCCCTCATACTTATCATTGCATGTGATAACCAAAGGACATACATGTGAAAAGGGTGAGCTATAAGGCCATGCAAGGGAGTAAAAAAGGAATAAAATGAAGAATAAAATACATGTTAATAAATAAGAATATCAATGGATCATAAAATAACATGAACATAAAGGCAAGATATTGCATGATTATTATAACATGGAAATGTTGCAACAACACTTAACATGGAATTAGCATGAGCCAAGGATCATTGCACATGGAGCATGAGTAAACCCTCATTGCACTTGAATTAGCTTGAGTAAAAACTAATTACACTTGAATTAGAATGAGTAAACTCTTATTGCACGTGACGTATCATGATACTAATATTTACCCAATGTATTGGAGCGCTCTCAGGGTGTACCCTTCTTAAACATTTCATTTCATGCATAAGTGTGCTACATGGATCATACAACATGGAATCATTCAACATTATCATTTATTCCATGATAAAAGAATGTAAAATACATACATGAAAGACTATAAACAATTTATAAATGCTCATAATGGTGAATACCCATGATAGATAATTTGGCATGGTATTCATTTTACAATGACTTTGTCTTGGAAAATCGCGATGCAATTTTGGCAGCATAACGACATGACATAAGAATACATAAAAATGGTTGATGAGAGATAACGAGGTGTCTAATCATATGTACAAGAAATGGATAGTAAGGGGGTCATATAAGTACATGTACAAACATGAGTAATGTAATTTTAGATTCATAATACAAAAGAATTGCTTGAATGCAAATGAAGAGAGAGAAATTCCTTATGGAATTTCGGCATGGTAATAGGTGTACATGAGAGGATTTAATGAGAGAGAAAGGGGTCTCTCATCATTAAAAAATAAAGAGTTAATTATTGGAGGGTTACTAGATCATACCCCAACTTTTATAATTGAAATAAATGAACACAACAAATTAAAGATAATTGTACAAAAATCAGAAAAGAAAAAATACCTTACTTGGAAGTGTGATCCCAAAGGCTTAGAAGGGGCTTGAGAAAGGATTCATGAGAGCTTGGGGTGACTTGGGAGGATTATAGAGAGAGGATGTAAGGGTTTGGTTGAACTACAATGTCTTTGAGTAAAGAGGGATTGGGAGATTGGGTGGGTTCATATAGGAAAGGAGATGGAATCATTTATTATTTAGGTTTGGGACACCACACATTAAAATAATCAAAACTACAAACCAGACCCGAGTTCTTTACCCATGTTTTTTAGAAAGGGGATTAAAAAACAATATTTTATAAGTCCAATACCTGAAATTCTTAAAATAATAGTTTTTCTTATGTGGAGGTGAGTCACACTCTGAAGGAGATACATTTAAAAATCTAAAATGTTTTATAAATCTTGGAGGGTCCACTAAGGATTTGTAAAATAAATCAAACAAACATAAAATCACATTATTTTAATGGTAAAACATATATTGGTCAAAAATTATGTTTATAGTATTTATTACATCACTATTGGGTCTTAATGTTGTCATAAAACACATTATATATTTAACCAGTATTTAATTTTTACCCAAAAATACGACTGTCTCTGAAAATAATGAAAAATTCACCGTTGGATAATTTTGACATATTGATTACAAAAAATAGTATTAATTTTATCCAAATTATTTTATAAATATTATAATTTTCAATTTTAATATAAAAAATGACATGTATAAAAAATTCTTGGGTTTTGATAAAAACAGCTTTCAAACCTTAATAAAAATTACAATTGTATTCATAAAAATTAAGCAATAATTTATATTTAATAAAAATTAATTTAATAATAATAATAATAATATTTTATTTAAATATTATTTAATCCTAAAATCCATTAATTTATCAAAAACATATTTCTTATTTGAATGTAAACTAAAAATACTATTCATGCTTTAAAAACTATTTACAACGTAACAATAATAAATGGAATGTATATTATTTATTATATACAAAAATAATGCACATAATAATAGTGATATGGTCTTGTTACATAAACCCTTATAACACCCACATAAGACCGAAGGGTAAGGTGTTCGATGGTGACAAACTCTTGGGGTGGGTCGGATAACATCTCTCATGTGGTAATCTCTATCAACTTCCAATTCTCCCATAGGCAGTTCTGTTTGAGATTAAAATGTTGAAGCTTGTCTTTGGCTTGGTCAAGAGTAAAGCCCAATGAGGCCACCTCCTTTATGAGCTCCAATAAATGGACTTAATATGGGGAAGGTCTACTGGTTGAGGCCTTCACTTACTTTGTCTGAATAAATTGTATTTGTTAAAACCTTATATTTATAATAATCACGTGATCACTGTTCAACGACTATATTATCAAGGATCACAATTCTTAACTGTATTTTAAAGTCCGAAAACATAAAACCAAGGAAGTTTATATTTTATATAACCATTTTTCATAATATGTAATATAATTATATAAATATAAATTTTCATTGATAAAAGTTTTGGTCATTATAAAAAATGTTTCCAAAAGTTTGGATGGTTCTTTCTGACTACCCGATAGTTTGAGGGTGATATGTAGTACTCAAATGAATCTCAGCATTAAAAATTTTATAGAGAATTTTCTATAATTTCGATGTAAATTGAGGATCAAAAATTGAAAAAATTGAAATAGGTTCTCCATGAAGTCTTACAACTTCATTAATATATAGTCTTTCATGGAATTCCAGTGGAAAATCCTCTCTTAAAGCAAGGTTTAGATTTGGTAAGTCGATCAAAAATCTCCCATATTGAATCATTATTTCTTGGGGGTTTTTGATAATTCATTGACAAAATAAATAGTGATGAAATCCCATTTCTATGTAGGATATAGGTAGGGGTTTCATGGATCCTCTAGGATGTTTTCTTTTAGAATTTACCTTTTTACATACTAAACATCTTGATACATAATCAGCAATTTCTCCCTTCATATTATCCCACCAGAAATGTTTCTTTAGATCTGTATACATCTTAGTGATACCAGGATGTATAAGAAAATTAGGGCTATTAACATCATTTAATAACTCCCTTTTTAGATAGGGTATAGAGGGGACACATATCCTCCTCCCAAGTTATAGAATTCCATCCTCACACATGAGGTTTGGAAACTTCCCATTATTCAAAAAATTAATTTTCTTTTGAATATTCTTATCATCACACTAAGAAATTTTAACTCTTTATAATAACAATGGTTGGGTATCTAGTTGAAAAAATAATGATATTTCACCTTCCTTGATAATTACCATATCCATAATTTGTAGATATGTCTATATAGGGTATTTTTAAATCTTCATTTTGTTCTGAACTCTAAGATCATTCACGCTCAACGCATATGCTATTTTATTTTACATCCCATGGTAGTAGTGTGTTAGACCATCATAGTCATTGAGTAGCTCAAGCTAGTACCTTTCCCTCAGGCTAAGTTATTTCTATGGGAATATTTATTTCAAACTCTTTTGATCTGTATATATCTAACATCATTCAATATAGAGATAGTGTCTCCATATATTTAGAGCAAAGATTATAGATAATAACTCAAGATCATGAGTTTGATAGTTCTGTTCATAACTTTTTAACTATCTTGTGTCATAGGCAATAAATATATCATTCTGTATAAAGACACAACCAAGACCTTTCTTTGATACATCACTATAAATCACAAATACACCATTTCCCCATGGAAGAGTCAAGATCAGAGAATTTACTAATATTCTATTCAATTATTCAAATAATTCTTCACATTATTTTGTCAATACCAACTTCACCCCGTTACATGTAATCTTGGTTAAGTGGTTAGAAAACCATGAAGATTTTTGAACAAAGCACCAATAATAACATGCTAGACAAGTAAAACTACGTACCTCAGTTATGTTCATTAATGTAGGCCATTCTAGAACTACCATTTTCTTCATAGAATCAACTAAGATTCTATCCTTATAAATAATATGATCATTAAATGAATCTGTTTAAATATAGAATTCACACTTTCTAAACTTCCCATATAACTCGTTTCTTCTAAGAGACTTTATAAAATTGAGAAAGTGGTTCCCACGATCTTCATAGATTTTAGAGTATACCAAGATATCATTAATAAATACCACAAAAACTCATCAAGATATTCCTTGAAAACTCTATTCATTAGATCTATGAAAAAAGAGGATGAATTTGTCAATCCTAAAGACATTACTATAAAATTATAATTCACATACCCGGTTTGAAATGATGCCTTTGGAATATCTTCCTCCCTCACATACAACTGATGATATCCAGATCGAATGTCAATATTCAAAAAATATTAGAATCTATGAAGTTGATCAAATAAATCATTAATGCGAGGAAGATGATACTTGATATTTATCATAATTTTATTGATTTCCCTATAGTCAATAAAAAGCCGTATGGACCCATATTTTTTCCTGAAAAAGAGAATCGGGGCTGCCCATGGAGAAACAATAGGGAAAATAAATCCTTTATCACTCAATTATTCTAGTTGTTTCTTTAGCTCCACTAATTCCACTACATAAATTATATAAGGAGTGTTTGATACAAGACTTTTACTAGTAATTATATCTATACTAAACTCAATTTCCCTCTTGGGAGGATGTGTAGGTAAATCCTATGGAAATACTTTAATACATTCCTTTACAATAGGTATATCATCGATTTGAAGATTTCTTTCCTCACCAATATATATTGTTTTCTCTTACTCCCCATGAATTACAATTATAAGAGCTATTAGGGGTGGATTTAGATAAGAATTAAATGGTGATGTTTCTCTTCTAAAGATAAGGTACTCTACACTATTCTCAAAAATTGTAACATCCTTTTTCATATAGTAGATTTTTGCATCATAATATGAAAAGAAATCCATACAAAGAATTAAATCCAAGAAAATCATAGGTATGATGATAAGGTCAGCAACTAAACCATGTTTATGTGTTATAAATGGGGATTATTATAACGACTTTGTTACAATGATACTTCCCTTAAGTGTTTTGACTGAAAACTCATTTATTTAATCAAATTGGAAATGTTTAATTTTCTTTGAAAACTAGGAAGATATAAATGAATGCAATAAAATCGAATCAAATAAAGCATTGGCTAAATTTGAGTAAATGATTGAAGTACCTACAACCACATCATTATGAACTTCAACCTTAGTAGTTGTGACTACATAAGATTATCCTTGCTCCTTTGGCCTTATTTGGAGAATGTTTCCTTGACCCATAAGAAAATCATTTTCAAAATGCACTATCTATTTTCCATTATAGCATTAAAAATTGGTAGATTATTTCTTTCTCTTGTAATCACGAGTTTAGTGTCCTTTTTCTCTACACTTCTATCAAACACCCATACCCTTTGAGAAAGTTTTGGGGTGTTTCTTAGAACAAGTATCAATGGATGTAAAATCAACTCTTCACTTATTCCATTTTTCATTATTTCATTTTTAGAGTGTTTTGAAGACCTATTATTCTCTTGCTTTAATTTTATGTAAAATGACTTAGAGAATTATTTTTTTGTCTTGATATCCCATGAGAATATATCTTCGTACGATACGAAAGTTTATGAGATTAGTTCCCTCTAGAGGAATGGTTTTAAACCATCATAGAATTTATTAATCATTCTCTTTATATTAGATATGTAGTTCATGACATGCTTTTATAACCTTTTAAAATTGGTTTCATAATTGGAAACATCATCATCCTCCTTTTTCTTCAAGTTCAAGAATTGTCTTTTCTATATATGCTCATTGTTCGTGAAGAAAATATTTTTCTAGGAAAACTTCCTTAAAACACCTCTATTCCATATATGAAATTTCTTCTTCATCCTTTGTGTTTTGGATTAGTGACCACCATTGATTTTCATCTCCCAATATACGATAAACTTCCATAATAACCTTCTCCTTTACGTTACTTACCAAAACTAGGAATATCTTCTCTAAGGAAATTATCCAATTCATAGATACAAATTGGTTTATAATACCATTTAATGATGGAGGTTTTTTTAACATAAATAGGTCTAACATTGTTCCTCCATGTCATGGATTAGGATTCTCTATATGGGTAAAATTATTCTTCATAACCTGATTTATCTTTCCCAGTATAGTTATAAGTTGATCAACACCAGTCGTAGCTCGAATATCGACGTCATTATCTTGCATGAGAGAGAAATCCCTGAATGAGATAAGTTCATTAATATAGTTTCCATTCCATTCATTAGGATCCATTTCTAAATAACATAATACACTATATTAGTTTATTAATCATAATGTATAATATTAAAAATGTAAAACACTTAACATAAATTGAAGTTCTACGCATAGATAATCTCATAATCATAAACAAGGTTTCCCTGGAGACATAATTACATTAAAGTCATTCATAATGGTTTATGAAGAACATGTGACTTATCCCAATCATATCCCATGGGAGTGTCAAACCATGTGTGTAATACGGTATGTTAGCATGTACCATGTTATCCCGAGTCAGGCATAGGACACCTTGTCATAGTTTTTACCCCTAGGTATATCTATGCCAGAACCACATCCAATTGTAGTATCTAGATAGGAATATTGTTAGGAAAACTCACATAATCTATACTTTACAAAAAATTTAGGATGTTCTTCAATGCTTATCCTCAAATTATTTCAGAGGGCTATGTTTCCTAATCTTTAATTTCTAAATCTAGTTTTCATGGTTTCTACTAAAATTCTTCTAATACCAACTGTAAAGACCCAAACCCCAGTTTCCCATATCTAGTGCCTTATTTTATTATATTGTAATATAAACAATAAAGTCTTATCCTCAAGGAATGAATAGTTTAGTAGCATTGTAAAACTAGATACATACATAATAGTTTCATGACAATATGAAATGAAGTAAAACAAAGTAACTATATTAGAAACACCAAAAAAATTCTAGATTATCAACAAAATTAATTCATAATATACATATTCATATCCTAATGAAAAATATAACATAAGAACTTGGTGATATAAAATGATCAGTAAGGTTATGTAAAACATCAGAAGCATAAATTTGAAGCATGGTGAATAACTAAAAGTACACATTCCCTTAAAACATAATTTTGAGAAAAACTGGCAGGAATTAAAAATTTATAAAGCTATAATAAAACATAAACATTGATATTATATTAGTCGAATAATCATATGGACAATAAATTTCTAGTTTCATAATGAGCAAATTCATAATCCTAGACATCCTAATCATACCGTCAAGGCGTCAACCAAGACAACATACATAATGGGTAAAAACCTAGGCCAGTTTGTATCATGAGACCTACTGGTGCATCAAGGGAATATATCAGGACCACCCATCACTTACTAAGTCTAATTAATTATTTATATGAAATGGGTGAAACATAATCAAAATATACATTCATATTGAATCTAGAAAATTAAACGTAAATAACTTTCCCCAATCAGTAAACGTAAACACTAACCATTCTGAGTAATATGGTGAATGATATTAAGATAGAACATCAATAGTAAAACTAATCATAGAACACTACATAAAACATGGTAGATGATATCATAACATATTAATCCTAATTAAACATAAGAATCAACAAGTTTGTTTAAATAGATGAAAATACTCATATAAAATCATCGAGTAATAGTTGAGAGAAGTACTCTTTCACTTTGTAAAGAAGAGTTATTTTGGAAAAATATTTGTATAAATAGGAAGTGATATAATATATCTTTTTCATAATAAAATGAGTGATTTTAGAAAAATAATTATGTCAGAAAACAAAATATATAGTGCACTTGAAAATAGGTAATAATTCAAGAAGTTCCCTTGAATCAGGCTTGTTTATCAGAAGAATTTGAGAATGATTTTTTTAAAACATATAACTACTCATAAAATAAAGAAGGACTATGATTGGTAGATATATATAGAAAATTCACACATAATTTATTATGAGTTGAAAATAATAATTATGATTTTCATTTGTGTTAAAGAGAGAAAAAGAGTAACCCAAAATAAAATGGAGGTTCGGGTAGAAACCCTTACCTTATGTCTAAATGTGTTCTGTACTTGACCTTAACATCATGGATAATCAAATTAATTCCACTAAGTATTAAATTAATAACCTAATATACATATATTTTATTTATAATAATTTTATTAAGATAATTCATGTACTTTTTGATAAGTTATAGGATACAATTTTATTGCTCGGGAGCGTTCCTTTCCTTGGTTTTCATGATTGGTATACTTGTATATGAGTAATGAAGTTAATGTAAAATGGGTATAATTTTCTTGAATTGGAATTAAATGTTATTAATAAACAAACATTTTTTTTATTTATTCTTAGTAACCCATATATAAGGATGAATCATTAGATAACTTGTTAATGATAACCCTTCAACTTAATTTAGTGGGTTTTTATCACAACGTAGTAGTTTTGTTCTATTATTTAATATTATGTATATAATATGGTTTTAAAACATTACATAAAAAATAATACATATTTTTTAATCTTTTTTCAACCATAAAAATGGATTCATGACCATAATTGAAGGATAAATTAAAGAATGGAAGTTCTTCATCCACGAAGGTTGTAAATCAGCACCTCCAAGATATTGATTTTGTTTTTAAAATAAAAGAGAGAGGAAAAAGAGTTTGATGGTGGATATTACATTAAAAAGATATAATGAAATTATATATATTATAATAGATTTATCATGATTATTTATATAGAAGAGGTGAGGAGATAATAAGAAAAGAAAATAAATTGAAATGAATCTAAAAGAAAAAGGAAGAGGCTTTACCTCTTGAATAATCCGCCTTGAGAACCACCTTCAGGGAAGGGGTTTGGGTATTTTGGAAATAAAAAGGGCTCATGAATGTGGGGAGAGACTAGTTAATTGGACATACAAAGAATTTTGAAAATCCTCTAGGCATAGAGGTGTGAGGAGAAGTGGTGGCGAGGGATAGTATTTATAGTGGAGGAGATGGGTGACTTCTCATTATTTTATAATTTTTCTTAGGATAATAAATAGTGTTGATTCTTGTGAATAAATATATTAATATGTTCATGTGAGTTCAAACTATGTTTTATTACATCATCCATGACTCAGGTAATAGTGTATTTATCTTAGAATTCATTTATACTATAAATTTCCATATTTTACTATTCACTTAAAATTCAATTATTTTAGAAAAATATAAAAAATTAACCCTAACCATTTTTAAATGTGTATAATTAAAATATTAAGTCCATTTTATGAAAATAATTTTATAAATAGGAGAAATTTAATTTTTCATTGGAATCATTATTTACTTGAAAAATACACTATTACATTTATAACAGATTTTATAACACTTTCAAAAATTAAATTAGGTACCCTAAAATTATCATAAAATCATAAGATATCAAAATGTTAATTTATGAATAAGGTTTATGAAATTTAATTTTCTTTTAAATAATTTTATTAATTATAAAATTATAATTAAATATTTACGACTTACAAAAAATACCAACAGTTATATATTAATTTTGAAAATATTCATTTACTTTCACTATGATATAATTATATCATAATTTCATTAATAAGATGAATGTATTGTATTTATACTTTCATTTGAGAGGTTTCTCTTCTATTGTTTTGTTTACTATTTACAGTGGTCACGTTACTATTCCTAAGGGTAGGTTACAATTTCATCTGTATAGGTTCCTTAACTTCTAGAAGTACCTCTTATTTCATTCATTTTTTCATTCATTTTTTCATTTATGATGTATTTATTATGTTATCTAAGTGATTTTATGTGATATAAACTATATCAAAAAAACATAAGAAGTATAATTTATTTGATTGTGTTCTGGATCATCACAACATAACTCTATACGGGTTGTAGCAAATACCTTTACTGAGTAAGCACAATTCATTACTATCAAAGAAGTCTTCTCTCTAGACCTACTTGTGAGGATATACATTAAATATATGGTAAGGTTTCATGGAGTATAATATTCCATCATATCTGATCATTATACAGGGTTTAACTCAATGTTATAGTGAGTATTTATTAATCCATTGATACAGAACTGAGTTTCAGGAATACTTACCATCCTCAGATGGACGGTTAGACTAAAAGAATAATTCAAACCCTAAAGAATACGTTGTGATCTTTTTATTTGGATTACAATGGTGGTTGGGATCAAAACATTCCTATAGTTGATTTTTCTTACAAAACTATCTTCCACTCAATCATTTAGATATCTCATTATGAATCCCTCTATGGAAATAAACATAGAGATCCAATATGCTAGAATGAAGTTCGAAAAAGAGAGCCGTCGGGACCTGAGATCGCTAAAGAAATGGAATATAAATTTCCATACATTCAGTAGCGTATCAAGGGATCTCAAAGATGGAAGACGGGATAAGATGATAATATATAATGTGATCTAGAATTTAAAATTGGCGACAAGGTTTTTAAAAAAAAATTTCCATGGAAAAATTTTACGAGATTCATAAACAAAGAGAAACTAATCTCTATTTATATTGGTCTCCTAAAAATTATTTATCATATTAGGATGATAGAATATATATTGTAACTTCCACAAAACCTCTCTCAATACCATGATGTGTTATATATATCTCTCCTATATAAGTACACACCTAACCCTTTAAATGTACTGAACTCATAGTTGATACCTTTAGAGAACAATTTTTCTTATAAAGAACAACTAGTGGAGATTATGGATTGTATAGAGAAATTCTAAGAAAGAAAACCACTCATCAGGTCAAAGTATTGATGAGAAACCACTATTTTGAGGAATCTATGTGGGAAATTTAGGATATAATGAGGTATAAGTGTCCTCATTTTATTACGTTAGAGTGAAAAATTTTGAGGAAGAAATTTTAAGGGGGGTAGAATTTAACACCCTTAGTTTTTATAAACATCTTTTTGGAATAAATTGAATTTTATTGATGTCATGTGTCACACACTATATTAACTAAATATTTAATTACATGAAACCATGTGTTATCTTTTACTACACTAAACACTTGGTTAGATTTTGTGACACACGACACCGTGTTTTAACAAAACCTCAACATATTATTAGTAGTTTCATTTAAACAAGATCATTGTAACATAGTTGTTAGAATTAGAAAAATAATAAGAAATATTTTTTTTAAAATTTATTATAATGGTTTTTCAAAAATTAAACATATTGATAGTAAAAAACAGAATTTACATCAATGTTTTTATGTATTTTGAAAATGGTATCTTCTCAAAAATACTCTTTTTATGTCTTTTGTGAAAAATAATAAATTAATATTTGGAACTTTAAGAAATTTATTTTTTTAAAATAAAATTAATTTTTGAAATCATAATTTCAAAATTATCCTCGGGGATTTTTTTTGGTGTTGTTACCAAAAGTTTCATTTTTTTATGAATATTAAAAAATAATGAATTTTATTTTTGAACTACTTTTTAATATAATATATTTATATACTTAAATTATATTTTAATTTGTTTTTAAAGTATATTTAGTTCAAATAAACATTTATTAGTCCAAATTATTCCATTATAATCAATTTTATAATGAAATAGAATATTAAGACCCTATAAACTTTTTATCTTTATTGATTTAAAAACATGATTTCTTGACACGTTTGTGAGTTTAATTTTAAATCAATCTTTTCCAATTTCTTCATTAGAATTTTGGAAAATTGATACCATATTTATAATCATAGTAATTAATAATGTCTTATAAGTTTAACTTAATTTTTGACCAAAGTTATTAAAGAAAAAATTAAAAATCAATTACAATGATTAAGTTAAAAAGAAGATAACTTAGTAGTTAAAATTAAACAATTAGGTGTAAAAAAGATCAAAAACTTGTCCAAAACCCATTATATTTCCATATATAGACCTTATCATGTATAGGGTTCCATGTTTTCCAATTTTGGAAATTTTTCCATATGAAACATGTGCTTTTAATTCTCTCTTTCCAAAATTTATAGGTTTTACACTCACCTCCATTGTAAAAGGAGACCCACTCTTCACCTATATTCAAACTCTCAAGAAATTTGGATAAAAAATAAATGTTCAAATATATTCCAAATTTACAAACCTCACCCCATAATCTGTAATTTCAAAATAAATCCAACCCAGGGAGGACTTTAGTGAGAACCAAAAAAGATACCTGAAGAAGAGGTAACGTTCATCAACCAATGTTTTTGTTTTATTTATTTCAAAAAACATTTAACTTATATTTATATTATTATTATTATATAATAAAATAAGTATCATAAATATATTAATATGTTTTTATGTTAAGTGTATGACCTAAAACCATAAACACTTCCATCAAACAAGTTACAAAATCATCGTTTGTATGTACAACAGACTACCGCCTCACAATCCAATGTTGTTTGTTTTTCCATTTAGACTTATCACAATTGGGAATAATGATGTAAATAATATTTATATATGGAATTTTTTATTTTTTATTATTTTATTATTATTATTTAATTTTTATATCACACATACCATCATGATTTCCATTTTGTGGGAATATGATAACGTCGTTCGAGTGTATAACGGACTACCGGCACGCGAAGCGATGTGATTCCCTCAATAATTACATGGAATGTATTTTTAATGGGTTTAATAAAAATATATTATATATATTAAATAGAAATTATTATTTAAGGATAATATATCATATAATTTTCTTTATTTCATTCTGATACAAAAATGGAAATATCGTTCATGTGTACCTACGGCCTACCGTATCCATGAACGATGTATTTCAGTTCCTTTTTTTTAATATTTTATAGAATATTATAAATACATATATATATAAGGAATGTATATTATATTTATATATTTGTTAAAATTACGGAGATGATTAAATCATTATTAAGGTAATAGAACCAAAAATATAACAAATCAAAACATTTATGAAACACAAAGCAGTTATTACCCAAGATAAATCTTTAACATGGAATTGTTAAAATAAGAGTAATATAAACCCATAAGTAAATAATATTTACTATTATAAATATTAATATTGTTTTATTAAGGATTTATAATATAATTATATTTTTTATATAATATGTTTCAATTAGTATGATGGATGTCAAGACTAAAAGTAAGGGATTTCCATCTCACTTTTATTTTATTTGAGTCCCAATCCATGTGAAGAACTTATTTATTGTTTGTGGGATGTATACATCCTATGAATGTATTTTATTATTCCTATAATTATAATTATTTTAATTTACATATCTATTTATTATCTCTCTTTCATGGGTTTTGCGGTTCAAGAGTTACCAAATTCGTAAGGGGATTTGGTTTTAATTTTCCTTCTCTAAGACACATGATATGTTATAAGCCTATATTATTTTATGAGGTGTATATAATACCCATTGAAATTTATATAATTAATATATTTCATTACATGATATTTTAAGCATCATGTAATTTTATTCTCTCATATGGATTATGATTCAAATTTACCAAAGTGGTAAGAGTTTATTACTATAATCACATCCTTTATCAGGATTGTTTATGATTATTCTTTAATTAATGAATTATTATGATCCATATATAATTAATTCTCATGAATTTTATTATTCTATAGTTATTCATTATATCTTCGACTAATGGTACCATTTTTACACTCCTTGGTTCTTAAGATAATTAATTATTTTTAATAAAATCTGACCTTATTTCTCTCTTCGATCAAAAATAAATTTTCTTTAAAAATAATTATTTATATAAATGTTTCCAAAAATGATTTATTAATATATTTTTATTTTTAAAATAAATTTTTATCCATGTTTTAATTTTTAAGTTTTTTTGAAAGGATTCTTCATGTCGTTTTCCAAAATAATGCCTGTTTTCCTTTACCACAAATGTGGTAGGAACCATATTTTTAGCATGTACACCATGAATAGAATTTTCTAACATCCTGACCAATAATTTCATCAAATATTACTTTATAATATTTCAAAAAATTTTTCAAATACAATGGTATTAAAAATGGTTTTTGTTTTCAAAATCATTTCTTTAAACCAAAATGGATATTTTACTCAAGAAATGTTTTAAACGATATTTTAAAATTATTTTACATCTATAATGATATGTATTGGTGGTGCCTATTATTTTATGGGGGATATGATTCAATAATATAATTCATATTCTTTCTATTAATGTTTTATGAATTTTGGCATGATTTTCATGAAAATTATTTCTCTTCCATGATTTTTACCATGATAAAATACTTATAAAATCATGATTATTTTCATGTGTTATGATACAATTAAATGATTATAAAACCTATATATTTTATATAGGCTATGATATGTTGAAATGTTTTTTTATAGTAATTTTATTTCATTAGTTATGATCGGATGAATGTATATGATATTATGGCACAAATTTGTACGGTTTCATTATGTGATAGGTGGACCATATATCTTCCTCCAATTGTTGGGTAAATATTTATATCTTAGGAAATGGGTAGCAATGGAATAGGGACTGAAATTCATTCAATAATACAGCACTAGAATGAGAAATAAAATTGGTTCAATAACATAAGGATAAAATGGTAAGTGAACCTGATTTAGTAATTCAAGGCTAGAATGTAGAGTGAACCTGATTCAATAGTGGAATTTTTCTAATATGATGATCTTGGAAGGGAGCCTTGAATAATATGAAATAATTATCTATGCTTATGTGTATGCCAAAAATTCTCTGTCTTATTACAATGTTATGATCTCATGGATAATTTTCTTTAATTTTCTTACGATTAATGTATTATAAGATGATAATCATTATTACATGATTCAATATTATAATATTTTATATACAAGGTATGTATTTTTGTTTTTATGATCATGTTCTCATTCCATTATGCTCATGTTTTTCCTATGTATCTCCCTTGTTTACCATTACTGACCATCGTCAATCATCCATTATTACGTTTCTTTTTCCTAGGTTATGAAGATAAATATTATGTATGATATTTCTAAGAATGGTGATTGTTATGGAGAACATAGTGGGAGATAATATATCTCACCCATGAACCAGTGTTTATGTTTCTATGTTTCCAAAGACAACAAACTATTAATATCCTCATGCATGTGTCTGTGTAATGTTATAAATTTTCCACAAAAAAATGATGTAATGTATATATAGTTTAAACCTTGATCATTATTGGTTCGGTTGAACATGACCTCCTATTACCGATGTAGGTAGAATGATATATTATATGTAACCTCTTCTAGTATAGAATAATAAAATGAACATTGGAAGTGAAATGACTTTCCTAGATAGGAAGTTTCTTGATGTGTTACTTGATATATTCATGGGGTTACCTCATGAGTGGGAATTTGAGTTTTCTCTTGATTTGGTTCCTTATATACAACTAATTTTCTTATATTTATATTGAATGGAACCATATTAACTAATAGAATTGAAAATCCATCCAGATGATATGGAAGATAAAGAATTTTTCATCCTAGCATATCCTCATGACACACTGTGGTTCTCTTTTCTAAGAAAGGAGATAGAACTCTTACCTTATGCATCAATTATAGAAAATGAATCATGTATACATTCACAAAAAATACCTATTTACTTGTATTGATGACCTATTGTATCATTTACAATAGTCAAATTGGTTTACCAAAATCCTTTTGCAGTGAGGGCACCACTAGCTCAGTGTAAGTGAGTCTACCATTCCAAAAATTTCTTTTAGAGTCATTATAAATATTTACTAATTTAATTTGGTTTAAATAGTGGTTGAATAATAATCACAAAACATATGAACTATATAATTCATTGATACCAATAATCATCCATCATGGTGTTTGTGGAAGAAATTTTGGTTTATTCTAAAACTTAATAGGACCATGATAACTTATTAAGGTTCATTTTGGGAACTCTCCATGATCAGCAACTTTATTAAAAGTTATCAATGTGTAGTTTATTGATCCTAGAAGTCATGTTAATGGTACATGTTTTTATTGAGATAAGGCATTTTATATTTTCTTGAAATACTAAGATCAATTATATGTTGGTAAAAACTAAAACATTTATTCAAGTGACATAGCTTTTAGGTCTATTAGTTTACTACTATATATATTAAAGAACATTTCAAGGCTCACAATGCCTATAAAGTTTCTCACTTTAAAAAAGGTGAAATTTATATGGATACCTGAGTATCATGTATAATTTGATATTTTTTAGAAACATTCAAAATACAAATTGATCTTGATTCTACTTGAGACTGTATATAGTTATAAAATTTATTATGATAATTTAGGTATGGGTTTGGATTGTGTTCTTATGTAATGTGACCATGTAGTAGTGTATAGTTCTAATCAACTTTGGGCACAAAAAAATAATTAATTAACCAACTAACTTAATCTAGAATTAGTAATTAATGCTATCATGTTTTTGATAAACAATCTCTTTGATGAGAAATTTTAGGTGTATACCGATCATAAAAGCTTAAGTTATATTTTTTGTCAAAAAGAATTGAACACCAAGAAAAGGGGATATATTTAATACCACTAAAACATTGATTTTGACCTCAATTATACACCCTAAAAAGAAAATGTAGTCTCAAGTTCCCTTAATCATAAATTTTCATTTAAATATATAAAATAATATAGTGATAAATGTAATTCGATGATCCTATTTACTGAAATACACTTAGATATTAAGGAAGGGATGAAGACTATGTTTCTAAATAATATTCCGCAGGCACCTTATATTATTGAAATTATTCATCAAGAGAAACTAGGGGATGTTTAGTGTTATTATATCCAGAGAACTATACATGGAGGGGAGACCATCGGTGAGTGGTTTCTATATTCAGAGGAATTTTTCTATCTTAGTTATTGTTATGTGATTCCTTAATTAATGAGGAAGGAATTGATAGAGTATATCCATCACTCTTAGTGGTATGTTCATCTATGAGCCAATAATATTTATCATGACATGATATTATAGTATTGGTGTCTAGGTATATGAAATGTAGTATTAGATTATTTATCACGATGAAGCACTTATTGGAAATTTAAAGAAGAGCATCCAAATCCCAGTAGTTTTATTTAGCCACATCCCATCTCGTGCAAGGAATGTGATGATTTATCCATATATTTTAGTTTTGGATTACCGTATACCACTCTAAGAAATAATTTTATTAGATTCATTATTTTTTAATTGATGGAATTTTCTTATTCCACCATGATTAATGATATCACTAAGGTGGAGGATCTGGGGATGTTATATGTGTAAGAGTTTGTAATAAAGAAAAAGGTTCCATCCTCAATCATTTTTGAAAGTGATAACTGATTCACTTGTTTATTTTAGAAACGAATTAAAGAGTTTATGGGATCCTAAGTGAAATTGATCGTAGAATATCATCCATAGATGGATGACTTGACAAAATGGGTGAACCAGGTTTTTGAGAAAATATTCCCTACTTGTGTCTAGGAATTCAGAGGATTATAGGATACCCATATAGAATCAGTTTAGTTTTCTTACAATAATTTATATGATCTATCTATCAATATATATATTTTTGATTCAATATATGGGTGTTCATGACATTATCCCCATTGTTATATTAAGGTGACTGAGATGTCTCTAGTTTAGATGAGCACAATCCAAGAGATGACTGAGAAAATTCAGATTATACAACAGCAACTAGTGACGGTTCATAGTATATATAAATATTATACTAGTAATCATCTCCATACCTTGGATTTATTAGTTGATGAAATGGTTTTCTTAAAGATATTTACCTATTTGGTTCATCGGAGGTTTGATGAGAATGGGAATCTTATACTGAGGTATGTGAGAGCCTATGTGATTACTAGAACAATATGAAAGAATGTGTATTGGTTTTTATTTACCCCTCATTTTATATCAACTCATATTTTATTCTATGTATTCCATTTAAAGAAATATTACCCTCACACCTCCCACGTATTGAGCTATGAATAACTGGAGTTAGAGCTGGATGTCTTAGTATAGTGACCTAGGCTAGACATGCCTTTTTTTTATAACTTTTCCATATGGTAAACATTATATCAAACAAGTAATCACAAAATCCCAAGAATGTAAGGTTTATTTTTATTGAGTAAAATATATATAAGTAACTTATTTTACAAACCTTTTGAGCATTTCTCTATAATTGAGCCACACTAAAACCCCTCATATACATTTCATATGGTATACACATATTCATAACAAGGGAAAATTAAAACATAAGAAATGGGTGACATAAGATGCTTATTATGGGTAAATATAAGTTTATAAACCATATGTTAAGTCTACCCACCAAGAAATTCATCACAAAATAGGTTTGGGCTACCCACCAGTGTACATTCTTAGGATTGAGATAATACTCCCATGTACCCTTATTCCTGGGATAAAACATACTGTTTACCCCCATTTGCTTGAGATAAATCTTCATTTTTATCCTTTGGCATGGGATAAATCCTCCTATGTACCCTTATGCATGGGATAAATCATCCCAAGTACAATTACTCCTGGGAAAAATTATCCTTTTCTATATTTTGATCTCAAGAGAAGAAAACTTAAACCAATGCATTGGAGGGAGATATATGATTCCACTGATCATCATCTATATATACATGTTCTACTTAAAAATAATCATAAACATATATTAAAAAACCCATGGAAAAAATTATTTTCTTAAACTTTACTTAAAATTCACATAACAAAAAAAATAAAATACCATAGGATATTAAAAATTTAAATATTTAATAAGAATCATATTATAATAAAATATAGAGGATGATTAAAACATCAATTTCGGAGAGATAAACCTTGGAGAAAAAATATATATAAAAATAAAAAAGTTTACAAAAATCCTTTTAGACATAATATAAATGGTGAAGTGAGAATTAATTTAAATACATTTTTATAAGGTAAAAATAATAATTTCAAAAACCTTGTTATAAATAGTTATTAATAAAATATCCTTTAAAATAGGTAAATGCCGAAAAAAAATTTGAGTGAAAGGTAAAACATTTGACTTTCAAATGATTGGAAACTATTTTAAAAAAATTAAAATACCTTTGTTTCAAAACACAGATTATAAAATATAAAAAAATTGATTAAAAATTAATAAATGGGAGTAAGAGGATCAATGGAGTTAATTTTTTTTGTTTATAATAGGTAAAGGAGAACTTTTGTTTGATGTAAAAACATGGATATTGGGGAAAATTCAATCCAATGAGAAGATAATTATTCTAATGAAAAGTTCATTTTTAAAAAACAATATGTTAATCAAGGTATAAAAATTTGGTTTGAAACATGATTTCACTAGAAAAGAAGGTGTAAATATAGGATAACATCCTAATATATTATAATTGATCAATTTTGAAAAATAATATTCAAAGAAGAGTGATAATGACCTAAGGAAAATATTTGAGTCACAAAACCATATTATACCCTTTTCAAATTTTGAATCAAAACTCCATGAGAGGAAAAACATTAAATATAACATTTACTAGCATGAAAACTTATATAATCATGATAAAAATTAAAATGGTGACTATTTACACCACTGAAAAGGAAATATAATGTGTTACATAAACACGTCTCAAGGGATTCAAATTTGAAACAAAGAACCACTTACAATTTGAGGATCTCTTGTAAAAAAATGATTGAAATATATAACATTAAATTGGGTTTCAATTAACATGAATTAAATTTAATTTTTGATTAAGCTACACAAATATTCAGTACAAACACCACATAAATACAATTAGGTGCACAATATGAAACATTTTTGAAATAGAGGTTTTTTTACACGAAATCCCTTACCTTGTATTCTTGCTTACTCAACCATGATAAATTTTTTTTATAATGAACATAAATATGTTAATAAATTATCCAAAAATCATAATATATAAATAATTCTATTTATATAAATATTTTATGACCATATATTGATTGTATATTAACCAATTATGATTTTTTTAATCATCAGGTGTTATAATTTTTGGCTGTTTGTTTTGTAAACAACATCTGAAAGATGATATCGATTCCCAATATGTGGTTTCAATTTTATAATTCCTAGATTATTAAATATATATATATATTTTTTTCAATTATCACTTAATGAAATTTCCATCAGGTTAAAGACACGAATACAACTTGTGAAAATTTAAATCGTGATAAACTTGTTTTCAATGTGTTTAACAATGAAACAATGATATATTAATTGAGATTGTAAATATTAACATAAATATTCCTGAATCATTAAAATATCTAAAATATATCATTATTATATGATATTACCATTATATTACATCCCATAATCATTTATGATATAATCATTATAATATTGTTTACATAGGTGGTTAAATAAACCCAAATGGTATGAAGTAATATTTATATAATGTGTAAGGGGATGTATTGAGATAACGATAATATGAAATATATAGAATATTAAACAAGTCATAAACATCATATATTATCAATAAATCCATTCCACAAACCGTTAATGATGTGTGATGATGAAGAATGAATTTATTTTCTCATAGAGGCGGTAGGTATGCATAAATGCGATTTTTTATGAATGGGTGGGATATATGAATACATAATGATAATACCATTAATATAATAAAACTAAAGTATATAAATGATTATAATATAAATATATTAGTTTGGATATAATAAATGTGAATGATGATAATTAATAAGAATAGCTAAGTAATTGATAATACTTACATCGAGGACTTAAAATTTCCTTAGAATTATCCTAGGAAATAAAGGCATTATGCTAAATAATGGTGACCCAAAGCTTTTGAGAATGATATAGGATTATAATTAAATTATTTCTTTATAGTCTCATTGTTAAATTCTAAGTATTTTTGAGCCTTTTAGAGGTGTATGTTTTCTTTGTTTTATATGTGAAGGGAAGAGTAGTTTTGGGACTATCAATTACAGTTTTAATAACATAATATTACTATTCAAAGGTTGATAGATCAAAAATTAAAAATGATGGCGAATAAGTGTGTATTGGATGATATTATACCCATAAAATAATTTTTTATGACAACTCAGAGTATTTATATGCCTTTCCTATTAGCATTTTAACTTTTTCACTAATTTACCTTTAACTGAGTAATTAATTTTTAACCACCTTAATTAATTTTAATGAAAATATTAATATTGTAAGTTTTAACTAAATTAAAACTTATGATTTTACAACATTAAATTATTTTACTAAATAATAATTTTAAGTTCATGAAATTATAATTTCAAAATAAACGCCAACAATACGTAAAAACAGTTTTTTCAGGAAATGTGCATTATATAGTTTGAAAATTTATGCATATGATAAGATTCTTATAGATACTTATATTTATAAAATAAATTGTCTTATAATAAAAAAATAATATTTATGTGTCTTTTAAATTAATATAAAAGTAAATTTCAATGTTAAGAAACTTAATTAGAATAAAAGACTAAAAATAGTTTTTATTATAGTAACAATTAATTTAGTTCTAAAAATTTTGGATGTACGATTTATATGTTCAAATAATATATTAAAATACATAATTATTTCCATTAAATATATATTTAATTACTTTATGGTTTTCCAATATTCTAGGATATGCTTACATAATGATAAAATGAGAAAAATTATATTTTTCACCAAAACCATATTTTGACTAAAAGTTACCCTTTTTAGAAATAAATATAAAATTTATACTAGGAGAATATTTATACGAGGAATTAAGAAAGAAATTTAATTTAATCCTATTTAAATTATAGAATTATAGAATTTATATTTTTGAAATAAAATATAAGATATAAAGAAAAACTTTTTTTATTGAGAAATGATGTTTTAAACATTAAATGTTGTTAATATTATATCACGTCAATTTTTAAATTTAAAGTTGTTTATAAATTAGTTCATAGATAATAATATTTCAAAATTGTTAAATTTAATCTATTAAGATAAAATAAATAATACTTACTAAAATGTTTCTTTAAAGAAAAATATATATTACTTTTCTAGTAAAGATGATTTAGAAAATATAATTAAAATTATTTATTAATATTATAAGATTCATTTTTCCTCCTCCACTAATATAGAAATCATTACATGAATTTTATTGTATCATGTTTTAATAATAATTTTAATATCTATATGTAATTCACAAATACACACACACAAAAACATAATATTTTGATATAATACTTTTATTTCATCGTGAGTTTTATTGTATTAAATTTAATACTTATCAATACACGACTTCAACATACCTATTATATATATGAATAATGAATTTTTTTTACAACAACCATGTTTTCAATGACATTATTTTCAATGCCTATATTTTTGTGTATATATATACTTAATAAATAATACGTTAATTCCATTCTCACATCACAAGGCAGAGTTCTTATTTTATGTTATAGTTTTTTCATAATACTTTCACCTTTCATGGTGATCTTCTTCATAATAATTTTTATTTAGATATTGGTGAACCTCAAAGTTGAATATTATCTAGAGAGTTTTTTAGTACTGAATATTTTATTATTTTTTATCTATGGTCCCATATTGATTAATGAACTTTTAATTGGTGTATTATCTCCATGGTGTATTATAATCCATGGTTTACAATAATTAGTTTTTTGTGATTTTTGTAACATTACTGTTTTGTTCTGGTTTTCGGCCATGAAATGCCCAACGACTCCATATCCAATGATTGATGGACCTACTTTCCAAAGGCAGGCGTTCATCGGATGGTCTGACCAGCGACTCTTAAGAACTCATATTGGTCGAGAGGATGGGCAGTCAGGCTCATCACAACCTTTTTGGGGGGAATTATTGACTGTTCTCGGACTCTCTTATAGATTTAAGACGTATTCATATATTCACGAATCTTTGTTTTATGCCCAAACATAGTATCCACAGATTTAACCTTGGTGGGAAATGGTCAACTAGACGCAGGGGTTCTGAATCATTTATGCCTGAGGCTTACCATCCCTCATTGGATTAATGACCCTGAAGGGTTGGAACTCACTTGAGGCGGCACTAGGAGTGGTGCTGTGAACCGGTGTGGAGATGATCGGATCAACCAGTTATTGGGCTTGAACCTCAGGGAGGCTTCCTATGTACCCTTCTTAGGAGGAAGGGATCAAAGTCCACGCAGTTCTTATATACAGTTTAACATCTTTCTAGACGAGGGTGGAACTCGACGTGAATAAACGACCGAGTGGTGGGCTTGAACCTCATGGAGGCTTCCTACGTACCATGCTTTGGCATGGATCAAAGTCACCATAGTTATCTTCGTCTTGGGGATTACACTCTGAGGAGGCCCATGGTAGGATGTCATGGTCAATGCTTACTCTATGCCCACGTGAGTCATGCTTGGTGTGAGAAACAAGTGGCAGTAGGCACCAGAGGATCACATCGCGAAAGGTGAGTCCGTGAGAAGCAGAGCTGGACTTACGCATGGAGCGGCCCAGGATGATGAATTTGGGCTTACACTCTGAGGAGGCCCAGGGCGTCAAAGCCCAGCGGGAGAGGGAAAGGGGGTGCTCCTGTGCCCATCTCCTCTCTTGCAGTGCATGAGGGCTTCCTTTTGATGGCTATTTTACCATCTCCGCAGAACCCTCAATAAGTGGAGGGGCAGAAAAGGGATTCCCAAGCTTAGGATCCACATTACCGTGTGAATGTGAGCCCAGGAATGCTTCGGGAATCTGCTCAAGGGTCGGGGAAACCCCTTTGCCCCTGTTTACCATGGGTATGTGAACTCAAAATGGCGTGCTGATTCACCTGAAAGTTACACCACGCGGATCCGGTGGCTCTGGCAGAGGCCTCGGCTCGGGGCTGATGAACAATCCAATGAGGGAGTCGCGGAGGACTTGGCTAGATCAGAAGGATTTTACCTGTCTCTGGAAATGAGAACACCAATGTATTTGGTGAGCCAGGTATAGGTGGTGGCGCCCTTCGCACAGGAAAGTGCCACACATCTGTTGAAGCAATCCGCAAACCAGGGTGGTCCGCAGACTGATTGGCGCCCCTCAAACCAGAGTGGTTCGCGGCTTTGGGTTCAATTCGTGAACCAGGGTGGTTCGTGGCTTCGGGTTCAATCCGCGAACCAGGGTGGTTCACGGAGGGTTCCGGGCTGGCAGTGGTGGCCAAGGGCAGCGCTGATCGGAGGTTCTTCGGTCGGGGCTTCACCCGTGTAGGAGAGTGCTACGCGGTATGATGGATGGGAGAAGAGGCATAAATTCCCTTGTCCATAGGGAAGTCATCCGCGGAGGGGGTATGGTTCGTGGTTCTCCTTTTTTGTTATTTTTAGGTTCGCGGTTCACCAAATTATTATGCGTTTTCCAATTCCTTGTTAATTCGTACACCTACTGTGGTTCGTGGATGTGGATTTCACTGTTTGCGAAATCCGAAGCCTTCCTTTAACTGATCTCCTTCCAAATATCCAATCCATCCGAATCCGATTCAAGTTCTCCGATCTCTACCTTTTTTTCTTTCCCTCTTGGTCCCCTTTTATAGAGTGGGGAAAGGTATGTATCTATGGCCACGATTCACCTTTCGCGGAGGCCCATAACCAAATACCCGATTCAAAAGTAACTTGGTCAATCAGCGATTCACGGTGGGTATTGAATGCTCCCCCCCCTCCATGAGGTGAACTCAGGGAGTGCTCCAGGGCTGCGGAGGGTTCTGCCTCCATTCTGAAAATGACAGTGGCTGTGGCTTGAACCAGTCGACACGGTCTGCTGTTGGGGCGGTTCATGACGGTGAACCGGACTAGTGCGCATCCTGCCTCGTGACTGCGGAGGCTCTCCGCCTCCATTTCACAAACGACAATGGTTCACAGAGGGGGGTGCCTCACGGGGCCTGGACACTTTGAGACTCCATGGGACCGATTCCCAGACTGGTCCTATGTGTGTCTCTTCTTTGATTATTTTCCCCAATTCTTAGGGGATTTGGTTAGAATCTCTTTTGTGGATTTTTCAGGACCCTACAAATGCCCCCCATCAGAATGGTGTCCAATCGGAACGAAGAAGAGGCCATTCTGATGCAGAGTGGTCCTAAAACTGACATGGTTTGTAGTAGAATGGTGGACCCGGTAGGGGACCATTCCTATAAATACGTGGAGATCTTCATTTTTCCTTTACTGAATTCACTGCGAAACCAGAGATCCTTCACCTCCGCGTGTTTTCACCTTCGTGAAGTTCCTAGTCTGTGAACTAGAGGTGACCTCTCCAAACCATTCCTTCTTCACGGTCACCTTCACCCGCAAACCAAATTCCCAATCGTGAACCATTACTCTTTAACTAATTAAAATGTATGTTATGACGGTCTTTGGAGGAACTTGATTCACGGTTTCGATGCTCCGCGAACTAAAAATCTCTTGATCTTTAAAAAGTATCTGAGTCTTCCGAATAAACTCGGGATTGAAATTCCATTGAGAGACTTGGTTCGCGGTTTCCTGGCCAACGATCCACGGGCCAGGGCTTCGCGGACTAATTTCAAGAAGGTCTGGTTCACGGGACGATGTCCTCATGAACCATCCTCCAAGGCCTCCTTGCGGATTTCGATTATGAAGGCCCCTTTATCCATTAATTTGGTTATTTTCTTGTACAGATTTTTATTCTGGACTAACCAATTATTGGATCCTACTGTGCTGGGAGAAAATATGGTTCCCCCTCATTCTACGCTGAGGCCTGCTGTAGAGCCGCACCCAACTAGCTCAGAGAGACGTTCAACTATGATTCACAGAGTGGATGGCGTCAAAGAAGACCTTAGTCGGTCCATCATTCATGATGATAGTGAATTAAAGAACCTGCTCTCTCTGGAGCTTCTGAGTTATCCATTATCCAATCGTCTCCCACTCTACGGTTTCGGTCTTCAAGATGACGTACCTATCCCCCTACATTCTCAGGTCTCCCTTCTCCTTTCCTGGAAGCGCCTTTAAAATGCATTCAAGAAAACCTTACCCAATCCGAGAAGATAATCTCTAATTCTGGTCCGAAAAACACATTTATTCTGAGGGGCTCTGTCTGGACCCAAAGCGATCAGTGCACTCAAGACTATTCTCATGAAGTTGTCCTTAAGGACTACCCCTATATTATCAACCTTTCTCAAAGGGTTCCTGATGAAGGGTGGGTCCCCAGGTGGGATCTTTGGTCTGGCGGGCTCTTCTACAATTATTGGGCCTAGGCTTTCTGGGTCCATCATCATTGTCCGAAGTCTCTTGATTCACTGGAGGCAGTCAATCTATACTCCACAGTGTGGGATTCCCAATTTTCTATTTACCCACCATCGTTGATCCTGCCCGACCTGTTCAGCCGCTGGTGTTCAAGTACTAATACTTTCCACCATGCCCACAGTGAAGTCGACATTAGTGTATGGGACATCTACCAGATAAGAGGACTGTCGATTGGTGGAGAGATGTATGATGAATTGTTTCCCACTCCTAACGCATGTGACGACATTGAACATGTGCCTTTATTGGAAAAGGAGCTGTTGGCAATGGCGGAGCAGTCACTGGGTCAGGCCACGCGTGCCCGCTCACTTATTCCTTACAGCACTTGGATAGGGTTATTTCTGAACACAACTTGTCCTACGCTGAAGATTAAGCGTCCCAGGACTGATCCTTCCCAACAGTAACGAACCTACCTAGGTTCCTACTGGGCGGTTCTGGAGGCGGGGGACTACCTTTCATGGGGTTATGAGGTGTGCCCTGGTGTGTTGCCTACGCTTCAGTTGGCTGGTCTGTTTTCTATGTTTTTGAGAGGATGGCTATTTATTTCTTGGGATGTTAACCCAGGTATCCGGGCCTACACTTTGATGATGGCGGCTGAGTTAGCAGAGGGCCTCTTGGTGAATTTATCCATGCCCACTTTGGCCCATATCTATGAGCTACTGAGCCACATGCAGGTGGGTGGGTCACCCTACCATCTAAGCAGACCATTTCAATTTTTGTACGGCTGGGTGGCAGATCATTGTCACTGTTATGAGTATCGTCACAACACGACCTTCCCACTTCCTACCTTTCGGCCTACCCTACTAGATATAGCCGGAGTTCACTTGAAGTCCCTCAACTCTGGTGAAGTTCTCGAGCTCTTGAACAACTTCTCCCAGTTCATTATCACTCCCTACCCCGCCCCTTATGGCGTCTTAGTTGATAACCACCGGGGGAGCATGGGGGAGAGATTTTACATGATCTCTCTGCGGAATGGGTTTCTGTCCGCACAGATCAACAGGGTTTCTCTGTGCAAGATGTATGGCCTGTATCGTTTTTCTAGTCAGTTTGGGAACAGGTAAGTCCAACCTTCCCTTCCCCCTCCTTGGGATCGAGGACTGCACCCGGCCATACTTCGTCAGTGGTGGCTGATGCTGACACAGGAGGGATCTGACACAAACATTCCCCTGCCTAATACAGGGGCGGCTGCCAGCCTTTCCATGGAGTATGCAAAAACATGGGTAAAATTCTATCCTGATGGGACCCTAGGGAAGGCTGTCCGGCAGGTTCCCAAATCAGGAGGTATGGTGGCTTCTGCATCCACTACACCTTCCTCATTAGTTTTAATGGAGGACCGACTAATGGCTCGTCGATCAAAGTGACTCAGAGAACTTTCCTCTCCCAACCCTACGGTGGATGCAGTTCAGAAAAATTCATCCTTCTTGTGTGTGGATGAGGATGAACTTGTGGTTTCGGGTCCTTGCGAGACCATCTTGGAGGTCCCGCCAGTTGATACTGGGCTTAGAAACTTGGTCCCCAGGCCTGAACCGGGGTTAGAGGCTCCAGACATTCCAGCTTCATAGTCAACTTCTAGTGAGAACACACCCACGCGGGCTGCCATACCCGACTTTTCTCTTGTGCCATTCGGTGAGGATACCAAAGATCCTTGTACCATGGTGGACCATCAGGCAGTGCGCAGGTGGGCCTAGCCCCGAATCTGCGAAATCATCACTGAAACCCCTTTAGCCGAAATGGAAACTAAAATTGAAGCTCTTCGCCAGCTCTTCTTAGGTTTGGGGTGAGGTGTCTTTGACTATCGGCAGTTCCATTCTCTTGCTTGCCAATTTGTCATGGCCCATGAGAAAGCTGTCACTAATGAATTAAAGCTTGCTCCCTTAGATACCACTCATTGTTGGGCCCAAACTGTGGGGGAAACCACAACAACGATTCATCAAATGATAGCACGGGATGCGATTTCTTGAGATTAGGCGGCCATCGTATCCTCCGAGTTTCATGAATGCGAGGAACTGGCCACGATGCAGAGGGATCTGTTATCGGCTATGACTGGTCGTCTTGAAGCTACCAGAAAAGGGATCAATGACCTCCAAACCACAGTGGAGCATATCTGTCTAGTGGATGAAGCTGAAACCAGGGAGAAGGCAGTGTTAAAGTAGTCCTGCAACAACCTTCGTTGCGTGGTCACTGATCTGGTGGGGAGAGCGAATCAGGCTCCTTTATAACTATCAGAGCCACATTTATATCCCTTGTTTTACTTACCCCTCTTTTTTTCTCTTTGTGTGAAGGAGATACCCCATCTTGTGGACGTCCTCCCCCTTTTTTTGAATGAAACAAAGTCTCTATCAATCACTTGTTGTTGTGAAATTTGATCATTACTTAGAACAATTGTTGAGAAACGAACAATTCAATGAATCAGAACTAATCATAACTTAGGAAAACAAGTTCTAATTTTTTCCTGGACCATGGGATCCAGCGAGCATAGTTTGACTATTTCTAGGGTTTTATAGGAAAACCCCACAAATTTTTTGTCTTTTTCTTCTATTTTTTCTTTTAATGACCTGATTTTGCCTGGGCCCATTTAGTTTGGACCCAGCGGGTATAACCCGAGTTTTTCTTAGGTCGCCCTTTTCGAGTTTTCAGCCTAACAGGCTTTGTGCCTCTTTGTTTTGTGAGCGGTTTAAAGTCCCACCTTCAAGACTATCACTACTGATGTTTTAGGTCGAACATATTCGACCAAATATGGTGGGGCGAGGGCCTCAATGGGGTTCAACTAATTAAAATATGTCTCAATAATCCCCCGACACACATGGGGGAAAACATGTTTGGATGACATGTAGGGAATGTCTCAAGGCACGAGAGTCGTATCAGCATACAGAGGTGGGAAGAGACTTACCTAAGGATGTCTTTCCTTTGGTAGACGGGCCACGGGCAATTAATATGCAGAGCCGCTGAGGGCATGGTATGCATAGTCATGCAAAGGTGTCCTTAAGTCAAAGACTTATCCATTTCTGATGGAAAGGGGTCTTCATGGAAGTCCGGCTTATGGAAACCATGATGGGTGGTTTGAAAAATTAATTTGACGTCTGAAATGGTTTTGAGAATATCTGTACTGATCAGGAGCATGGTCCGGAGACCACCTCCCAAAGCATTCAGTTAGCGTAAGGGATGGTTGAGACTTGATGAATTTTAAAGTCATGCAGGTGGGACATCATTTAAAATGGAATGACTTCTCCTAGTTCCCATTAATCTTTTCAAAGACGTTCCACCATATTCAGGAAGGGTTGTGAAAGGGGTTGGTAAACTGTAACTCAGAGGGTTTCCAAATCTTGGGATAGAAATGGGGGCTCAAAGGCCAAGAGGCGTACGGAGAGAATAATTGCCAAAGGAAATCTTCCCTTTGGTAGATGGGCCAGGGGCGATCAATATGCAGAGCCGCTGAGGGAATGGTATGCATAGTCACACAAAGGTGTCCTTAAGCAAAGACTATTCACATCCGATAGCCGAGAAGCTTCAGGAAAGTCGAGATTTGGGACCACCAGGGGTGGCTCATGAGAGTTTGGCTTTTTCTGAGTAAAGAGTATAGATTTTGATGAGAGGGTTGCTAAATACGGGGGAAATATCTGGACTGAACTTCACGAGAACGGGTGAAGTAATTCTTTCTCACGCTGGTGCGAGGCGGTGGTTCGTGCAGGTCTGACCCATGTACTGAAGGATAGAGAAAATTCCTATGTTTCTCATTGAACCCATGACGAGTATGACCATGTAGTTTATCTTCATGTGGTTGGGACATGATCCATGCAGTTTAGCGTCATGCGGCAAGGATTAGAGGCATCTTTGAAGGTTGCTGCGCAGTTTAGCATCATGCAGCGAGGATATGGGGTATTTTTTCATAGGCTTCTCTTCATAAGAATGCAACTGGGTTTGAATACCTCAACATGCTCCAGATGTGGGGGTGGGTTTTATTGGTGTAAATCATGGTTCCGAGGCTTCTTGGATCAGGAGAGATGATATGGTGGCTCTGAGGCTGGTAAGCGTACAGAGCTAGGAAGAGTATCGCCTATGGAAATCTTGCCTTTGGTAGATGGGCTAGGGGCTATCAATATGCAGACCTGCTAAGGTAATGGTATTCATAGTCATTCAAAGGTGTCCATGGGTCAATGACTTTCCACTTCCGATGGTCGTGAATGGTTTCGAGGATCTGCAAATATTCGGGCCACGAAGTCTATCATTTGGCAAGGGAATGTCTGGACATGTCAGGGATATCCATCCCTGGTTTCTTGTTGAGTTTCAAAGAGCCCCCACCCTTCGCTGATATTTTCTTTATTTCTTTTTTTTTCTTTTTTTTGTGCATGGGGGTATTCCTTCATTCCACACATTTTAATGTTATGTGGTAAGGATGAGGTAATCCTAGTTTATCGGTCATAGAGCTCGGACTGTTGGGTGACTATTGCTGCAGTCACTCGGAGGATAACTGAGTCAACATGTTCTAATATACTTGGAACAAGGTGGGGGGTGAAGGTCATAAACTACAACTTTGAACTTTCCCTGATCAAGAGGTATGGGGTGGGGGCTTTGAGGCCGATAGGCACACGGAGCTAGGAGGAGTACCGCCTGAGGAAATCTTGCCTTTGATGGATGAGCTAGGGGATATCATTATGCAGATCCGCTAAGGGCATGGTATGCATAGTCGTACAAATGTGTCCCTGGGTCGATGAATCTCCACTTCCGATAGCCATGAATGGTTATGAGAATCCGCGATTTCTCATAGTGTAGAGTTCGACATGTGGGTATAATGGTGTCCGAGTATACAAGAAACATCTTCATAGTAATTGTCCATTGAGTCAAAGTGGCCTAGTCCGGGCTTGATGTTCGTTGATGCAGGTCGCTATGTGAACCACTGAAGGACACATAGGCTAGCCAGATAGGGATACTCTGGAAGCACCTGGATGTGAAAAGGGGAATGAACTTGTAAACCACTTTTCCATAAACTTCTGGATCAAGAGGTATGGTATGGGGGGGCTCTGAGGCCAGTAAGCGTGCGGAGCTAGGAAGAGTGTCACCTATGGAAATATTGCCTTTGGTAGATGGGACATGGGCTATCAATATGCAGAGCCGCTGAGGGCATGGTATGCATAGTCATGCAACGGTGTCCGTGGGTCGATAACATTCCATTTCCGATGGCCTTGAGTGGTTATGAAGATCCATAATTATCAGGGTTGTGGAGTCTAATGTATGGAGAGGATGCATCCAAATGTGCAAGGAGTATCTCCATGTCATATCACCCCGTGTCTTGGGTGGTTCGCGACGAAGTCCATACAGTTTAGAGTCATGCAGTGAGGATGAAGTCCGTGTAGTTTATCGTCATGCGGTCAGGCTGAAGTCCGTGCAGTTTATTATCATGTGGTCAGGACGAAGTCCGTGAAGTTTAACGTCATGCGGTGAGGACAAAGTATACACACCATGCATTTTTGGTCCATATATGTGGGAACGGGAATTTTTAAAATTATCGTCCGTGCAGTTTAACGTCGTGTGTAAAGGACACAAAAATACTCCCCGTGCAGGTCTCGCCCATACATAGGGAAAAGGGAGCATTTCTAAATCTTGCCATCCGTGCAGTTTTACATCATGTGGTAAGGACGAGAAGTACACCCATGCCGATTTGGTTCGTACACGAGGGGAAAGGGCATTTTTTTTATTCAAGGGGCTGGGCCAGGATGGGGAAACTTGGACTCACTACGTATCCTACGAGGGAAGGAATCAAGCCGCACGTAGTTTTCTGAAATAAGTACACCACGTGCAGGGACGGTCCAGACACGGGGGAAGGGTAATTGTTAAAACTTACTGTTCGTGCAATTTAACATTGTGCGGGGAGGACGTGGGATCAACACCACGCAGGTCTGGTCCATACACAGGGGGAAGAAGGCATTTATAAGGGAATGGCTGGGCCAGGATTGGGGATTCCGGTGTAAGTATGTATCCTGCGAGGGCAGGAATCAAGCCGTACGTAGTTCTCTGAAATCCGTACTGTTTAACGTCATTTGGTGAGGATGAGGTCCATACAGTTTAACGTCATGTGGTTAGGATGGGGGGTATTGTTGGATTCCATGCAGTTTAATCTTCATGCGGTGAGGAAGTGAATACACCCCATGCAAGTATGGTCTGTACACGGGGGAATGGGAATTTTTTGTTTTTCCTTTTGAGGTGGTTGGGCCAGGGTGTAGAATTATGGCGTCACTACGTATCCTGCGAGGGTAGGAATCAAGCCTCACATAGTTCTCTGAAAGATGATACACCCCAGGCAGGTCTGGTCCGTACACAGGGGAAGAGGGCATTTTTAAATTACCCTATTCGTGCATTTTAACGTCATGTGGTGAGGACGTAGGTGACTCGACGTGAAAAGAAAAAAAATAAGGGGGGTCTGCGCAGTTTAACGTCGTACGGTGAGGACGAGTTCTGTGCAGTTTAACGTCATGTGGTGAGGACGAGAAATACACCCCATGCAGCTCTGGTCCATACATGGGGAGTGGGAGCATTCTTGACTCTTATTATCCGTGCAGTTTAACGTCGTGCAGTAGGGACGTAATCCATGAAGTTTAATGTCATGTGGTGAGGACATACTCCATGCAGTTTAACGTCATGCGGTGAGGATGTATTCCATGCAGTTTAACATCATGTGGTGAGGATGTGATCACTTTCATTTTCTATGAGAAATAATTCTTCAGGAATCTTGCATTTTAGGAGTGGTTGTAAATTGTCCATCCATAGAGATCAGGGTATATGCCCCGTTGGAGTAGACCTTTTGTACAACGTATGGTCCCTCCCATTTGGGCTCCAACTTTGGAGGCTTCTTGCCGGGTATCATTGGGGTCCGTAGGACCAATACCAATTCTCCTTCCAAGAAAGACCAGAGGCGGACCTTTTTGTTGAAGGATCGTGCGATCCGGTTCTGGTACACTTCCAGGTGGTATAGAGTGTGCATCTGCTTCTCGTCTAGCTGTTCCAATTCACCTAGACACCTTTCTAACTTCTCATAATCAGATAATTGATCACAGATGGAAACATAGAGTGAGAGAAGTTGGAGTTCAATGGGCAGAACTGCCTCTATGCTGTACACCAATGAGTACGGCGTAGACTGAGTAGCGGTGCAGATTGTGGTTAGATAAGCCCACAATGCATGGAGGAGTTTATCCGGTCATGAATTCTTGTCTTTGTCCATCATTTTCTGAAGGATGTTGGAAAAGGTCTTGTTGAATGCTTCTATCTGTCCGTTGGCCGCTGCATGGTAGAGGGATGTGTGGTTAGCCTTGATACCATACTCGTGGTATAGCTTTTCCAACTCAGCAGAGTAGAAATTGGTGTTGTTTTCCATCAGTATAGTATGAGGGACACCAAATCTAGTGCTGATATTTTTTTCCATGAAGCTGACAATATTTCTTGCCCCGACGTCCTTGAGGGGTACAGCTTCTGCCCATTTGGAAAAGAAGTCGATTGTCATGAGGACATACTTCATCTCTTTGGCCTTGGAGGGAGGATATGGTCCCATGACATCTATCCCCCAGACGGAAAATGGCCAAGAGTACTTAGATTGATGAATTAACTCTTGGGGCTGGTGTATGAAGTTGGCATGAATCTGGCATGAGTGGCATTTTGCGGTAAAACGCTCACAATCTCATGCCACTGTAGGCTAGTAGTACCCAAGCCATCGAACCTGATGGGAAAGCTTGGTCCCCGATTGATGCGCTCCACACGCTCCTCCTTGTACTTCAGTCATGACGGCGGTGGTTTCTTCTCTACTAATGCATCTGAGGAGCATTCCATTGAGGCCTTGTTTTTAGAGGACCTCTTGTTGACCCGCGCCGCCATATAGGACAAAATTGTTTGCCCTTCTCCTTATTTTCTCTCGTTTAGATCTGTATGATGGAATCTCTCCCCATTGAAGGTAGTTCGTGATGGTTATCATTCAGCCGGTGGCAGAAGCATATGGCTCAGGGATAGGACTGACTTTGTGGATTTCTTCCGTCATAGCGTGGACAAATGGAAATACCATTCGATAGTGAGCAATGCTAATGACCGTTTCATCCTGGTCTAGGTTGGCTAGGGCTATGGCCACATTGTCTAATGCATCAGCCTGAGCATTCTGGGACCGGGGAATATAAGTCAATGTCGGTTCTGTGGAGAACTCGGCCATTAGCTATCGGACATGGTCAAACAGAGGGATCAGTTCCTCCTTTTTGATAGCATAGTCACCGTTGACTTGATTGATGACCAGATCCGAGTCACCTTTTACCTTATGGTGTTGTACATGTTCCTGGAGTGTGAGCTCCAGGCCTGCAATGAGGGCTTTATATTCCGCTTCATTGTTTGTACATACCTCTGACAAGAGGAAGGAATATGGAAAGACTGCCTTCTCTAGGGACATGAGTATTATCCCCAGACCCACTTTGTTGAATCTGGGATCCTTTATTCACTTCCTGGTGGGGCTTCTGGATGCACCGTTAATGTACATTTCCCATGCTGGGAACTCCTCTTGAACTGAGAAGATATCTTCATCAGGTAGTTCAGCATCCAGTGCAGTGGTCCCTGTTGATAGGTGCTCTTCCAAAAAGTATGCTAATGCCTGGCCCTTGATGGCTTTTTGAGGCATTAACCAGATGTTGAACTGTTGTAGGATGACCACCCATCGGGATAGGCATTCGGTTAGCATCGGGCGACTGAGGATGTACTTGAGCTGGTTACTCCACGAGATCAAATGGACCTCATGATTCTGCAGATAATGTCGCATCTTTTGAACCGCGATGACCAAGGCCAAACAGCTCTTCTTAATATTTGAGTATCGAGTCTCAGCATCAATCATGGTCCGATTGAGGTAATAGAGACTGTTTTCGCTGCCAGCATCATTATTTTGTGCGAGGAAGGCTCCCAATGACCGTTCTAGGGCCGCCATATATAGAATGAGAGGTCTTCCTTCAACCAAGGGCATGAGCACCGGTGGACTTAAGAGGTACTTCTTTAAGTTGTCGAACGCCTCTTGGCAGTCATCCGTCCATTGGTACATGACCCCCTTCTTCATTAACCTGGTGAAGGGAAAACATTTTCCTATGAGGTTGGATATGAACCACCTAATATAGGCTAGGTGTCCTTGGAATCCCCTCAGCTCAGTGAGATTTCGAGGAGGTGGCAGGCCTAGGATAGCCTTCGTCTTCGCAGGGTCAACTTCGATGCCACGATGGAATACAACGAAGCCAAGGAATTTCCTTGAGGTAACCCCAAAGGCGCATTTCAAAGGGTTTATCTTCAAGCTACGTTGTTGGAGCTTTTTGATAACAGTCTCAAGGTTTGACAAGTGATTCGACCACTATGTGGACTTGACCACTAGGTCATCCACATAATATTCAACGAATTTCCCCAGTAACTGGTTAAAGATCTGATGCATGGAATACTGATACGTGGCACCGGCATTCTTGAGACCAAAGGGCATGACCCTATAACAGAGTACCCCTTGAGGGGCCCTAAAGTCAGTGGCTTCTTCATCTTCTTAGTCCATCCTGATTTGATTATATCTGGAATAGCCATCTATGAAGGATATAGCCTCATACCCAGCCGTTGCATCAATTAACAACTCGGTGATTGGAACCGGGAAGTTATATTTCAGACAATGCCGATTAAGGTCTCTGAAGTCAATGCAGACATGAATTTTCCCATTCTTCTTCTTGACAGGGACGATGTTGTCCAACAGAATGGGGGCACTGGACCTACCTTATGAGGCCTTCTTTAATGAGCTTATCAACTTCAACCTCTATCTTGGCAGAATGTGAGGGGTGTGTCCTTCTAGCAGACTGTTTGTAGCCCTAGTGGTCTTCTGGAAGACCCAGGTGATGCGTCACTACCTCGGGATCGAGTCTTGGAATTTCCATGTAATTCTAGGCAAAGATATCCCGGTGCTGCCTTAGGAAAGAGGTATATACCTCTTGTTCTTCAGGGGACATGGCCACACTAATGAGAGTGGGCCTCGGGTCTTCCTCGGTACCCAGGTTTATTTCCCTGAGTTCGTCCACACTGGTGGAGATACCTTCCTAAAATGCGGGAGGTGCATCACTGAGATCTTCCCCCTCTTCTTCCTGCAAATCCGCATCTTCTTGGTCTGACGAGGAGAGAGCTCCCATCATGAGTTCTTGGATGTCCGAAGGCAAGGTTTCGTGGGCTTCCTTACTCGAGCTTTCGCCCCCCCGATAGAGGGTCAGTAGATGTTCCCACATTGTAATACTCGGTCGTTATGGCTGAAGTCATGAGGACATCCGAATGCATGTTCGGACTTGAACTCCTACCATCCATGTGGTTGATGGGCAGGACATAATCTCTGCCAAGCTGCCTAAGGGGGTCATCGGGGACCATTTCCAGGAAATTTGGAGTGGGGATCCAGTCGACGCCATCGACCAAAGGCTTATTCTTCTTTTTCTCATAGAACCCGGCGTCGATGTAATGTGACTTGGAGAGATCAAAAGGGGCCTTGTTGGCGTGCAACGTCCCACTTTGTCCATTGATGTAGTATATGACACATTGGTGGTATGATGAAGGAATGACCATGTGCTTTTGGAGCCATGTCCTTCCTAGCAGTGCATTGAATGTTGTGCTCTACTGAACCACCAGGAATTCCGTGTAAGCTACCAGGTCACCAAAATGGGTCTTTAACTTAATCTGTCTCATTGGTTTCTGCTCACTCTTACTGTAACCCAACAAAGTTGTGGCTGAGGGAATTAGATCGACCTCACTATAGCCTAACTTATGAAGTGTCCATAGGGGAAGGAGGCTAACTCCAAAGCCATTGTCTATAAAGACTTTTTGGATCTCAACACCATTCAGTGTGCCGGACACATATAGTGGTATGATGTGTCCTTGCATGATGGCATCTTTGCCCTGATCGGTGAAGGAAATCACCGCGTTGCATTCAGCCGGGCCAGTCTCCATCCAGTAAATCTCGGTGGCAGCTACCTCGGCTTGAAACTCATGAGGGATGATCAAAGCTTGGATAAGAGCCTCCCTAAGGTCAGCTGACAAACTCAGGGCATCCAGGATTGACAGCTTGGCTGGTATCGATGCCATCTGCTTAAGGATATCATATTTCTACTCCAGCGGCCGAAAATTTTCCATTGGCGGGAGAGTCTTGGCGGGTGATTTGGGAGCTGGAGAATTTGACGAGGAAGGGCCGACCACATGGATGGACGTTGATGGCGTTCCTGTGTTTTGAGGACTTGTGCTGGCCGGTTTGTTTGTGCGCACTAGGCGATCATACACTTGCTCCTCCTCTGGTGGGTATCACAGAACAACAGGGCAAGAGTGACCGCTTGTGGAGGTAGAGGGGTACTCCCTCTCCTACTGAGTCTGTTGAAGGGCACTCCCACGGGTTTCCACAATATTGACAGTCTGGACAGGGTTCCAACCATAGGGTTGGTTTCGGCCATGGCTGCGCCTCCCCTGGAATCCTCTGCCTCTGCGATTCCTCCTCTTGGATCCTTGTGTAGGGAACTTGGGTTCGTAACCATACCCTTCGTCAGGGAAGGATTCCATGAGATGGATGATGTTGATAGAACCAAAGATTGGCTCTTAATCCTCTTACAGGTCAACCTGGTCAGTTGTCTCTGATGGTGCCGTTTGGTGGGTCGGTGCCTGTGGTTCCAAATTCGAGTGCATGAAATCTTCCAAGGTCGGGACTAACCTTGGCCCCACTGCAGACTGCTCCTCTTGTGATTGTTTCCTGCTTCGACTCTGCCCGGATGACCAGCTCGTAGAGGATTGTGAGGCCGATGCTGTCGGTTCTGCAGCTTCAGGGGCTGTTGGTGGCAACACCGGCTGTTGTAGTTGAGCTCGAAGTATGCCCTAGGCTTGGTTAATAGTCTTCTGAGTCATCCAGTTGTCAAATTTCTACCCCTTCTTGCTGTTGACTTCCTTCCACCCCTCCTCTTTGTCGGATTCTGTGGTAGAGAAGCATGCCAAATGTGCTGGGGGTAGTCCCATATCAACTTGTCCGGAATCTACCATCCTCTTCAGGAGGTCTTTGAAGACAAAGCATTCTCGAATATTGTGCCCCAACATCCAATGGTAGGGGAAGTAATCTGACCTGTCATCACGGCTGACTTCTTCAGGTATCATTGGCTTTGGGAGGTGGAGCAAGTTGTAGTTCATGGCGGAAATTAAGTAGCCACCAACATGATCCTCTCGGAATGAGTATACGTTTTGTCTTATTTTCTCAAACTGGTTCTGGTTCGGTCCTCTCTGATCGTACCGTTTAGGCCCGGGCGGCCTCTGATATGCAGGGGGCCCTTAATGATTTGGTGGAGGCCTGAGCGATGGAGTGGGCACAGGGGTATGCTTGTGTGTGATAGCGGATGCTTCAGCTCTAGGAGCTCTTTTCACAGGAGCCTATGAGGCTATTCGAGACTTTGAATTTTTCCACTACAGGGAGTCCTCAATTCTCTTGGCAATGTCCGAGAGATGGCAGAATCCAGTGGTGCACTCCACTGTTATGAGCGGCGTTCGTAGCTCATCTCTAAGATTATCGATGCATATGGATAGCATCGCATGTTGAGGCATTGTCCTGTTCAAATAATAGTTCAGACCATTCCATCTGGCGATGAAATCCGAGACCCTCTCGTTCTACCTCTTCTTGTAGTTCATGAGATCGCTGGCCGTTGTTTTCGGCAACATTGAACTGAAGTGGAACAAGAACTACTTCCAGAGGTCCTCCCAGCTATTTATCGACTGGGCCGGCAGACTCGTGTACCAGAAGAAGGTGGATCCTTGTAAGGTCTGTACGAAGCATCTGAGTTTCACTTTTTCTTGTTGTTTCGGAGTCCCCATCATAGGGTCGCAATAGGCTGCGTAGTGCATCAAATGCTGCTCTGGATCACCTGATCCATTGAATATGGGGAATAAAGGGCTCCCAAAATTGGGTGGAGGTGGTGTGTTGGTCACCCAGTCTGGGTAGGGTTTCCGCTCCGGCTATATCGGAGCGCGTCAACCTTCTATCACTTCCAATCGAGCTGTTAGTGCCTCGATAGTGTTGGTAAGTCCTTGGTTTACATCCTGTTGGTCCCGGTCCTAGGCAGGCGTGGCCTGAGGCATTTCTTGAGGATCCAGGTTGGCCGACACCAAGGGTGCATATTCCGTTCGGGGCACCCTCTGAGGGTTCGGGCGTACTTGCTCTGGTTGCCTCCTAAGTGGAGGGAAATCTTGGTATTCGTCCGGATCCACATCTACATAGTTGGAAGGTCCAGGTGCCTCATTAGATGAGAACCCTTGGCATATTTCATTTTCCAGGGCAAACCTTAGCCTTTGAGGTGCACTTGCTGGGAGTGCATGATGTGGCTCTTCTTAAGATGCACTTTCAATAAAGCGGTTCTTCTGGAGTACCTCGACGTTAAGCCGTCTCAATTCTTTCATCTCTTCTTCTTGTCGAGCGAAACTTTTTTCGAGCGTGAGAGGCTCGTTTTTATCGATAGAAGGGGATGGGTTAAGGGTAACCATTACTTTATTCTTATCCTTGTTGGATGCTCGCAGGGTAGGCGGAGGGAGGTTAGCAGAAGGGGTGACCATATTTAAAGCGGCCCTCTGGTTCCGGGTGTGCACACTTGGGGGTTCGTTGTGAGTCACAGCCTGACCGGAACCGTTGTCTCCTGATCCGTCTGGATTTGAATTTTCTCTAGTTTCACCCATGGGGTTAGCCTCTATGGTGTTGATGAACGAATATTGCGGGGTGGAGGGGATGTCATCTTCCAAATTGGAAGAGGATCTCCCGCATCTTCGGCTGGCCTTCCCTTTCATGACCTGGGATTGCCGTCAGAATTATTTATGAAGGGTGACACAGAGAGATATTTGAAGCGACCTTATGGTGTGCCTTCCTCTCGGAGGGGATGATGATTCAAATGACATGATAGGACATGAACCTCCTCTTCTGACTGTCCTCCCTAGACAAGGGAATACTGACTCTCGTGGGGGAGGTTGTTGTTGAGGGGATAATAATGCCCCCATCCCTGAGGGCTGGGGCCGGCTCCATTCCGTGGACGTTGAATCTCTTCCTGGTTTTATTTGTCTTACGGGGCCATTTGTTGTTAAAAATGCACCCAACCCTATAGGCTGGGGTTGACCCTGGATTGCGGCTGTGGCTATCACGACCTGCCTGATCTCACATACCCTCATCCGGGGGTGAACCGGATCTGGTGCCGAATTCACCTATGAACCAACCCCTTCTGGAGAGGCAGGCAAAGATTGCTGATTGGACTCTCTTAGGTGAGAGGCCTGCTAGATGCTCTCGGTGGCCTGATTTAGGATTTCTTGAATTGCTCGTTCCCGCCGGGCCTGACACTTCTGGGACTTACTCAAGGCCCGAATACGTTGGGTGTGTTGCCTTTCCTGAACAGGGGGTCCACCCGATTGTCATCTCAATGTAACGACTTTGCAAGACACCATACCGAACAAGTTCTTCTCAGCGGGGAGCAGAGTGAAATAAAAATCTCCATGCCCCCCATCCCCTGATATGGAATCCCATCGGAGTGTCACCAATGAGGCGGCACAGTTCGTGCAGTGCACGGAGGCAAGCAGCCTTCATATTCCCTTTGCGCCTCTCGGGGCATTGTTGTCGTGTCGAGGAAAGGGCCTCCAGGTCGATGTGATGTAGGAGGTCCCCTATCATCATAACATTGTCTACATACCCATCATAGGGCAGGAAGCTCGATTTAAGCCGGCAGAGGGTCATCCATAGATTGTGGCGGATGCCGTGCATGCATTCTTCTGACATTCCCTAGGTATGTCGTACTGAGAGGTGACCGTGGGCCAAAACATAACTGGTATATCATTCCTGTCCAGTCATTTCCTCAGGTGAAACATATCGGCATACTCCTCTTCCAGTGATTCCTCTACCTGATCAGCACAAATAAGGCGCTCACTGTAGTCGGAGGCAGTGGGACCTATAGGTATCGAATTGTCTTGGGGGCAATTCCGAGGTGGTTCAGAAGATAAACGCGGTCCTAAAATGGCTCCTGATCAAAGAAGGGAATCTCTAGCAACAAGCTGGGAATCTAACATGCTCGATCCCGTCCTTTTGAGTGCCTTGGAATACGAGGGCCTTTCGTTGCTTTCTTCGGCAGGGGGATGGCCTTCATGTCAAAATAATATGTCATCATGGGGAGGACCTCCGCAATGGCTTCTGTAATGGCGAGGACTACCATTACTCCTTGATGCTTCACTACATAGAGGACTTTTGTAGTGCACACCCTGGGGAGGACCTCCAAGGCATGTTGCAGCAAGGGGAGGACCTCCTGGATGTGTAGATTTGTTATGGGGAGGACCTTCGCAACAACTGCCATCATGGTGAGGATGACCATCATGGCTTGACGTTCGACGCGCATCCTGGGGAGGACCATCAGGACATGCCGCGAAAAGGGGAGGACCTTATTGTTTCTTGGGGCCATTGCAGGGAGGACCTTCACAATGGCGGCCGTGGTGGCGAGGACTACCATCACAATTACGTCAATGGAGATGACTACCATTACTACTGCCGCAAGGAGAATATCGACGGGATACATCCTAGGTAGGGCCTCCAAAATGTACCGCAATGAGGGGAGGTCCTTCTCGTTGCTTGACGTCTCTACGAGGAGGACCTCCATTATCAAGGTGGTGAGGACTACCACCGTGATTTGATGTTCGGCTACGTGGAGTTTCATTGCAGCGTAACCCCTGGGGAGGACCTTAAGGGTGGGCCATGACAAGGGGAGGTACTTCTTGTCGTGATGAGATGTAACTACGGGGAAGACCTCCATAGTTGCGACTATGATAGCGAGGACAACCATCATAATATGTGGTCCCACTTCATGAAGAGTGATTGCAGTGTATACCTCAGGGAGGACATTCAGGGTGGACCGCATCAAGTGGAGGAACTTCTTGCTGCTTGATCTTCTGGTCACAGGGAGGGTTTCCATGACTCGGATCAATAGAGAAGCTCTCGTGACCGATCGTTATATGCCCACGGGGGAAGCCCCCACCAGTGCTCTGAGGAGGACCTTTAGAGTTGCTGGTAGCGACATTGCGGGGAGGACCTTCACAACTGCTACTGCCACTCCCATAATATGGTAATGGGTGGGTAGGTTTTCGAGCCTTTGATTCGTGCTTAGCGGCATCGGGAACCCCAGCTTCCAGTAGAGCGGAGTCATGAACCCGCTCTTTATTTTCCGGCTGCCTTTGGCATGTTCGGGGCGCTCTTTTGTGGGCAGCGAGGACCGTCCGCTGTTGAAAACAGCCTTCACCTTCTTTGGATCCCTGTCTAATTGGGTCTCGGGATGCCGCCGAGATACGCCGACGAACATATTGACTTTTAGCAGGGATATATGTCTGCTCTGGAGTATCCACCATGATGGACGGGTGTCCCCTAGTTGGAAAAAGTGAAGTTGCTCGATCCAATTGCCCTTGCGTCGCAGAATATAGCCGGCGACCCTCTTGGGTGGAATCAGGGATGCAGATCTTTTCCGAGGTGGCTATCTCATCTCTTAAATGAGTCACCTCAGTTGGAGAGATGGGTTCACAGGCCCGAGTCCTTACTGTTGCCGCTTATGCAATTACATGCTGGAAAGTCGGTAAGATATGATATGGGATCGATACCTACTCCTCCATCATTTCCAGGATATGTAGAGATACATCTTTGGCTGGAACGGGTATGAAGGCACATTCTGGTATCGGAGTAGGAATATCCTACTCCGATCCTCCATTGGTCAGTGGGTTTTGAAAATTCTCCTATGTCGAGGAAGGTGAACGAATTTTCTTCTCTACCAGGATACACCAGGTTCTCTCTCCGTTTTCCACCACATCGGGGTGACGGGCTTTACTTGCATCCACATGGAGCTGGACCTACATATATTGGTTTCCCACCATATCAAGTTGGTGGCCTTTATTGCCGGGGAGATGTGCCTGCCTATGATTTGCCACCACATCTGGGTGGAGGGCTTTGTTGATCGCCACTATATCCGGATGGTGGGCTTCTGAAGCAACTGCCAAGAGCTGGTCCTGTAGGTTCCGGGTCACCACCATGTCAAGCTGGTGGAATTCACGACCCTGGAAAGGGAGAGGTTCCTGCCTAGTAAGTGTCGTGCGGTGTGAGCGACGGGCTTGATGGAGCTCGGCGGGGATGCACACCGGCTCGTATGATGCCGCCATTCCTGGATGGCGGGCATGGGAGGAACGAACAGGTGTAGGTTCTTGTTGGTGGTACATCACCGGGGCTGGGAAGCAGAGCTCCTCCTTGGGGACCAGGGAGAAGACCGGTCCCCGATGATATATCTGGCGCCCTCATCCGGCGGTCCGAGGGGCCGGAGCTCGAGGAGCGTGGGCCTGAATCCTCGGGGAGACATCCTCCTCAGCGTGAGGATGCTGATTCGCGACGTGACCATGATGACGCCTTCCGGTGGGGGCCTCGGAGCGGAACCCCAGTTCGGTGGGGATGAAGTCCTCAACGTCGACCTCATCTGCCTCCCTAAGATAAGGGAGCTACAAATTGTCCTGTTTTTGGGATAGACTCCTGAAACGGTTGGAGACAGTGACAGGGGCTGTCTGGATCTGCCATTGCGTTCACTGCAGGGCAGGCGACCGGTGAGTTCTGGCGAATTGGAGGGCGTTCATGGCCGACTCCACCATTTGGAGAGTACCGTTCACATGGTACTCTCGGATCAACGCGTCTGAAACCCAACGTTGAAGACGCTAGGTGGGGGACGGGGTCCTCTATGGTTGAGGAAGTCTCATCCTTGCGTCGTTGGAAACACACACTTGGGAGTTCCTTTGCGATGCCATTGGATCGAAGGGAGTTCTGAAAGTGTTTCCTACAGAACATTTTATCAGATACTAGAAGCAAACCCGTCAAAGCAGCATCTCATAATCCCATGTGTAATTAATGACCTTGCATGGACCTCCTTTAGAGAGTAGGGGGGCACAGGGTGGGATTAAGTTGAATCTGTCATGTTTGGTTAAAGATTCACATCAGGTTCACCATTTTTTGTTTCGTTCTAGTTTTCAGCCACAAAACGCCCAATAGCACCATATCCAATAATTGATGGACCTGCTTTCCAAAGGTAGGCGTTCGCTGGATGGTCGGACCAGCGACTCTTAAGAACTCACATTGGTCGAGAGGATGAGAAGTTGGGCTCATCACACCCTTTTTGGGGGGAATTATTCCCTGTTCTGAGACTCTCTTATAGATTTAAGACGTATTCATATGTTCGCGAATCATTGTTTTATGCCCAAACATAGTATCCACAGATTTAACCATGGTGGTCAACGGTCAACTGGATGCAATGGTTCCAAATCATTTATGCCTGAGGTTTACCATCCATCATTGGATTAATGACCACGAAGGGTTGGAACTCGCTTGAGGCGGCACTAGGAGTGGTGCGGTGAACCGGTGTGGAGATGATCGGATCGACCGATTATTCCGCTTGAGCCTCAGGGAGGCTTCCTACGTACCCTGCTTATGAGGTAGGGATCAAATTCCATGTAGTTCATATATATATTTTAACATCATGTTGGATGAGGGTGGAACTTGACTTGAAGAAATGACCGAGTGGTGGGCTTGAACCTCGTGGAGGCTTCCTACGTACCATGATTTGTCATGGAACAAAGTCCCCGTAGTTCGCTTCAGATTGGGGATTACACTCTCAGGAGGCCCATGGTAGGATGTCCTGGTTGATTCTTACTCTAAGCCCACGTGAGTCATGCTTGGTGTGAGAAACAAGAGGCAGCAGGGACCATAGGATCACGTCGCAAAAGGTGCGTCAGTGAGAAGCGGAGTGGGGCATACACATGGAGCGGCCCAGGATGATGAATCGGGGCTTACACTCTGAGGAGGTCAAGGGTAACAAAGCCCAGCAGGAGAGGGAAAGGGGGTGAACTTATACCCATCTACTCTCTTGCAGTGCATGAGGGCTTCCTTCTGATGGTTATTTTACCATATCTGAGGAACCCTCAACATGTGGAGGGGCCGAGAAGGGATTCCCGAGCTCAGGCTGCACATTACCGTGGGTATGTGAACCCAGGAATGCTTTGGGAATCTTCTCAAGGGTCGGAGAAACCCCTTTTACCCGGTTTAAAGTGTGTATGTGAACTCGAAATGGCATGCTGATGCACCTGAAAGTTACACCATGCGGATCTAGTGGCTCTGGCGGAGGCCTCGGCTCGGGGCCGATGAGCAGGCCAATGGGGGATTTGAGGAGGACTTGGCTGGATCAGAAAGATTTTACCTAGTTTTGGAAACGAGAACACCGAAGTATTTGGTGGGCTAGGTATGGGTGGTAGCGTCCTTCATGCGGGGAAGTGGCACGTAGCTAGAGAAGCCCTTCGCGAACCAGGGTGGTCCGCGGACTCTTTGGCATCCCGCGAACCAGAGTGGTTCACAACATTGGGTTCAATCCGCAGACCAGGGTGGTTCGCGGCTTCGGGTTCAATCTACGAACTAGGGTGGTTTGTGAAGGGTTCCAGGCGGGCAACGGTGGCCAAGGGAACCACCGATCGAAGGTTCATCGGTCAGGGCTTCACCCGCGTTGGAGAGTGCTACGCGGTACGACAGATGGGAGAAGAGGCATAAATTCCATGGTCCGCAGGGAAGTCATCCGAAGACGGGGTATGGTTCACGGTTCTCCTTTTTCGTTATTTTTATGTTCGTGGTTCACCAAATTATAATGCATTTTCCAATTCCTTGTTTATTTGTATACCTGCTGTGGTTCGCGGATGGGGATTTTGCTGTTTTCAAAATCCGAAGCTTTCCTTTAACCGATCTCCTTCCGAATCTCCAGTCCCTCTGAATCCGATTCCAGTTCTCGGATCTCTTCCCTATTTTCGTTCCCCCTTGGTCCCCTTTTATAGAGTGGGTAAAGGGATGTATCTGTGGCCACACGACACCTTTCGTAGAGGCCCATAACCTAATACCCAGTTCACAGCTGACTTGGTCAATCCGCGGTTTGCGGTGGGTATTGAATGCTTCCCCCCCTCTGCGAGGAAAGCTCAGGGAGTGCTCCGCGACTGCAGAGGGTTCCGCCTCCATTCCGTGAATGATAGCGGGTGCGGCTTGAAATGGTCGACGTGGTCCGCTTTTGGGGTGGTTCGTGAAGGTGAACTGGACTAGCGCCCATCCTGCCTCGCGACCGTGGATGCTCTCCGCCTCCATTTCACGAATGACAATGGTTCGCGGAGGGGGGTTCCTCACGGGGCTTGTCCACTTTGCGACTCCACAGGTCTGGTTCGCAGACCGGTCCTGTGTGTGTCTCTTCTTTGATTATTTTCCCAAATTCTTAGGGAATTTGGGTAGAATCTCCTTTTCAGATTTTTCAGGGTCCTATAATTACATTTATGAATGAATATATAATTTTTAGTTTTTATACATATATTATATAAATTATTTCTTAAATAATTTCAATTCCTTCAAAAAAATTGAAAAAATATAGTTTAGCTTACAAAAATATGATTTATAAAAAATAAAATCCTTCTTGAAAATATTAGGTGTTAAATTATCCACTATCAAATAAATTATGTCATTGAAATTTTATTTATTTCATTCCAAAATAAATATGGAAAGGAATCTAAGTTATAAAAAATAATCAAGATATAATTTCAATAGATATATTATCCTTACAAACTTGGGAAACATATCTATTTTCTCAAAATAGGTTTATCCCTAATATTGTGCTTTTCTCAAACTATCAAGGAAAAATGTCTACCCTTATTTGGTATGATGACCCACATTATATAATTTTTTTCTAAAGGGTGTTTATTATTATCCTTTCTTTGATAGAATATCATAGAATAATATAAAATTATCTTTCAATACTCTAGATAGTTTTTCTAATAATTGGAGAGAGCCAATCCGTAACTAAAATAAATTTAAATTTATTATCAGGAAGGATAATAAGATTTCCACAAATAACATACTCATATATATCAACATGTAATATAATAATCATTCCAATATAATATTTATTTTACAATAAAATTATTGGAGTGATGATTTAATTATCTTAGAAAACATCTTAGACATACTAGAGTTCCTAGAATCAAATTACAACAAGACATCTACAAATCCAAATTAAATGGAAAATTAAATATTTTTCCCTTCATCATCATGACCACTTGATATTTCATGAGATTATATCCTTATATTTATTTATATGTTTGGGACTTTGACCATGTTCACATTGTTAATAATATTTTTTGATAGTTGGTTTATTAAAATATTATTTAATCCAAAAATCCATCAATTTATCAAAACATATTTCTTATTTGAATGTAAACTAAAAATACTATTCATGCTTTAAAAACTATTTACAACGTAAAAATAATAAATGGAATGTATATTATTTATTATATACAAAAATAATGCACATAATAATAGTGATATGGTCTTGTTACATAAACCCTTATAACACCCTCATAAGACCGAAGGGTAAGGTGTTCGATGGTGACAAACTCTTGGGGTGGGTCGGATAACATCTCTCATGTGGCAATCTCTATCAACTTCCAATTCTCCCATAGGCAGTTCTGTTCGAGATTAAAATGTTGAAGCTTGTCTTGGGCTTGGACAAGAGTAAAGCCCAATGAGGCCACCTCCTATATGAGCTCCAATAAATGGACTTAATGTAGGGAAAGTCTACTGGTTGAGGCCTTCACTTACTTTGTATGAATAAATTGTATTTGTTAAAACCTTATATTTTTAATAATCACGTGATCACTGTTCAACGACTATATTATCAAGGATCACAATTCTTAACTTAATTTTAAATTCTGAAAACATAAAACCAAGGAAGTGTATATTTTATATAACCATTTTTCATAATATGTAATATAATTATATCAATAGAAATTTTCATTGATAAAAGTTTCTGTCATTATAAAAAATGTTTCCAAATGTTTGGATGGTTCTTTCTGACTGCCCGTTAGTTTGAGGGTGATATGTAGTACTCAAATGAATCTCAGCATTAAAAATTTTATAGAGAATTTTCTATAATTTCGATGTAAATTGAGGATCAAAAATTGAAAAAATTGAAAGAGTTTCTCCATGAAGTCTTACAAATTCATTAATATATAGTCTTTCCGGGAATTCCAGTGGAAAAGCCTCTCTTAAAGAGAGGTTTAGATTTGGTAAGTCGATCAAAAATCTCCCATATTGAATCATTATTTCTTGGGGTTTTTGATAATGCATTGACAAAATAAATAGTGATGAAATCACATTTCTATGTAGGATATAGGTAGGGGTTGCATAGATCCTCTAGGATGTTTTCTTTTAGAATTTACCTTTTTACAGACTAAACATCTTGATACATAATCAGCAATTTATCCCTTCATATTATCCCACCGGAAATGTTTCTTTAGATCTGTATACATCTTAGTGCTACCAGGATGTATAAGAAAATTAGGGCTATTAACATCATTTAATAACTCCCTTTTTAGATAGGGTATAGAGGGGACACATATCCTCTTCCCAAGTTATATAATTCCATCCTCACACATAAGGTCTGGAAACTTCCCATCATTCAAAAAATTAATTTTCTTTTGAATATTCTTATCAGCACACTAAGAAATTTTAACTCTTTATAATAAAAATGGTTGGGTATCTAGTTGAAAAAATAATGATATTTCACCTTCCTTGATAATTACCATATCTATAATTTGTAGATATGTCTATATAGGGTCCTTTTAAATCTTCATTTTGTTCTGAACTCCAAGATCATTTATGCTCAACGCATATGCTATTTTATTTTACATCCCATGGTAGTAGTGTGTTAGACCATCATAGTCATTGAGTAGCTCAAGCTAGCACCTTTCCCTCAGGCTAAGTTATTTCTATGGGAATATTTATTTCAAACTCTTTTGATCTGTATATATCTAATATCATTCAATATAGAGATAGTATCTCCATATATTTAGAGAAAAGATTATAGATAATAACTCAAGATCATGAGTTTGATAGTTCTGTTCATAACTTTTTAACTATCTTGTGTCATAGGAAATAAATATAGCATTCTGTATAAAGACACAACCAAGACCTTTCTTTGATGCATCACTATAAATCACAAATACACCATTTCCCGATGGAAGAGTCAAGAGCAGAGAATTTACTAATATTCTTTTCAATTATTCAAATAATTATTCACATTATTTTGTCAATACCAACTTCATCCCGTTACATGTAATCTTGGTTAAGTGGTTAGAAAACCATGAAAATTTCTGAACAAAGCACCAATAATAACATGCTAGACAAGTAAAACTACATACCTCAGTTATGTTCATTAGTGTAGGCCATTCTAGAACTACCATTTTCTTCATAGAATCAACTAAGATTCTATCCATATAAATAATATGATCATGAAATGAATCTGTTTAAATCTAGAATTCACACTTTCTAAACTTCCCATATAACTCGTTTCTTCTAAGAGTCTTCATAAAATTGAGAAAGTGGTTCCCACGATCTTCATAGATTTTGGAGTATACCAAGATATCGTTAATAAATAACACAAAAAGTCATCAAGATATTCCTTGAAAACTCTATTCATTAGATCCATGAAAAAAGAGGATGAATTTGTCAATCCTAAAGACATTACTATAAAATTATAATTCCCATACCCGGTTTGAAATGATGTCTTTGGAATATCTTCCTCCCTCACATACAACTGATGATATCCAGATCGAATGTCAATCTTCAAAAAATATTTGAATCTATGAAGTTGATCAAATAAATCATTAATGCGAGGAAGATGATACTTGATATTTATCATAATTTTATTGATTTCCCTATAGTCAATAAAAAGCCATATGGACCCATATTTTTTCCTGAAAAAGTGAATCGGGGCTGCCCATGGAGAAACAATAGGGAAAATAAATCCTTTATCACTCAATTATTCTAGTTGTTTCTTTAGCTCCACTAATTCCACTACATAAATTATATAAGGAGTGTTTGATACAAGACTTTTACTAGTAATTATATCTATACTAAACTCAATTTCCGTCTTTAGAGGATGTGTAGGTAAATCCTATGGAAATACTTTAATGCATTCCTTTACAATAGGTATATCATCGATTTGAAGATTTCTTTCCTCACCCATATATATTGTTTTCTCTTACTCCCCATGAATTACATTTATAAGAGCTACTAGGGGTGGATTTAGATAAGAATCAAATGGTGATGTTTCTCCTCTAAAGATAAGGTACTCTACACTATTCTCAAAAATTGTAACATCCTTTTTCATATAGTAGATTTTTGCATCATAATATAAAAATCAATCCATACAAAGAATTAAATCCCAGAAAATAATAGGTATGATGATAAGGTCAGCAACTAAACCATGTTTATGTGTTATAAATGGGGATGATTAGAATGAATTTGTTACAATGATACTTCCCTTAAGTGTTTTGACTGAAAACTCATTTATTTAATCAAATTGGAAATGTTTAATTTTATTTGAAAACTGGGAAGATATAAATGAATGCAATAAAATCGAATAAAATAAAGCACTGGATAAATTTGAGTAAATGATTGAAGTACCTACAACCACATCATTATGAACTTCAACCTTAGTAGTTGTGACTGCATAAGATTATCCTTGCTCCTTTGGCCTTATTTGGGGAATGTTTCCTTGACCCACAAGAAAATCATTTTCAAAATGTACTATCTATTTTCCATTATAGCATTAAAAATTGGTAGATTATTTCTTTCTCTTGTAATCACGAGTTTAGTGTCCTTTTTCTTTACACTTCTATCAAACACCCATACCCTTCGAGAAAGTTCTAGGGTGTTTCTTAGAACAAGTATCAATGGATGGAAAATAAACTCTTTACTTCATTCATTTTTCATTATTTAATTTTTTTGAGTGTTTTGAAGACCTATTATTCTCTTGATTTACTTTGATGTCATATGACTTAGAGAATTATTTTTTGTCTTGATATCACATGAGAATATATCTTCATACGATACGAAATTTTAGGAGATTAGTTCCCTCTATAGGAATGGTTTTAAACCATCATAAAATTTATTAATCATTCTCTTTAGATTAAATATGTAGTTCGTGACATGATTTTATAACCTTTTAAAATTGGTTTCATAATTGGAAACATCATCATCCTCATTTTTCTTCAAGTTCAAGAATTGTCTTTTCTATATATGCTCATTATTCGTGAAGAAAATATTTTTCTAGGAAAACTTCCTTAAAACACCTCCATTCCATACATGAAATTTCTTCTTCATACTTTGTGTTTTGGATTAGTGACCACCATTGATTTTCATCCCCCAATATATGATAAACTTCCGTAACAACCTTCTCTTTTATGTTACTTACCAAAATGAGAAATATCTTCTCTAAGGAAATTATCCAATTCTTATATACAAATTGGTTTATAATACCATTGAATGATGGAGGTTGTTTTCACATAAATAGGTCTAACATTGTTCCTCCATGTTGTGGATTAGAATTCTATATATGGGTAAGGTTATTCTTCATAACCTGATTTAGCTTTCCCAGTATAGTTATAAGTTGATCAACACCAGTCGTAGATCGAATATCGACGTCATTATCTTGCATAAGAGGGAAATCCCTGAATGAGACCAGTTCATTGATATAGTTTCCATTCAATCCATTAGGATCCATTTCTAAATAACATAATACACTATATTAGTTTTTTAATCATAATGTATAATATTAAAAATGTAAAACACTTAATATAAATTGAAGTTCTACGCATAGATAATCTCATAATCATAAACAAGGTTTCCTTGGAGACATATTTACTTTAAAGTCATTCAAAATGGTTTGTGAAGAACATGTGAATTATCCGAATCATATCCCATGGGAGTGTCAAACCATGTGTGTAATAAGGTATGTTAGCATGTACCATGTTACCCCAAGTCCGGCTTAGGACACATTGTCATAGTTTTTACCCCTAGATACATCTATGCCAGAACCACATCCACTTATAGGATCTAGATAGGAATATTGTTAGGAAAGCTCACATAATCTATACTTTACAAAAAAATTAGGATTTTATTCAATGCTTATCCTCAAATTCTTTCTTAGGGCTATGTTTCCTAATCTTTAATTTATAAATCTAGTTATCATGGTTTCTACTAAAATTCTTCTAATACCAACTGTAAAGACCCAAACCCCAGTTTCCCATATCTAGTGCCTTATTTTATTATATTGGAATATAAACAATAAAGTCTTGTACTCAAGGAATGAATAGTTTAGTAGCATTGTAAAACTAGATACATACATAATAGTTTCATGACAATATGAAATGAAGTAAAACAAAGTAACTATATTAGAAACACCAAAAAAATTCTAGATTATCCTCAAAATTAATTCATAATATACATCTTCGTATCCTAATGAAAAATATAACATAAGAAATTGGTGATATAAAATGCTCAGTAAGGTTATGTAAAACATCAGAAGCATAAATTTGAAGCATGGTGAATAACTAAAAGTACACATTCCCTTAAAACATAATATTGAGAAAAAAATGGAAAGAATTAAAAATTTATAAATCTATAATAAAACATAACCATTGATATTATATTAGTCGAATAATCATATGGAAAATAAATTTCTAGTTTCATAATGAGGGAATGCATAATCCTAGACATCCTAATCATACCGTCAAGGCGTCAACCAAGACAACATACATAATGGGTAAAAACCTAGGATAGTTTGTATCATGAGACCTACTGGTGCATCAAGAGAATATATCAGGCCCACCCATCACTTACTAAGTCTAATTAATTATTTATATGAAATGGGTGAAACATAATCAACATATACATTCATATTGAATCTAGAAAATGAAACATAAATAATTTTCCCCAATCAGTAAACATAAACACTAACCATTCAGAGTAATATGGTGAATGATATCAAGATAGAACATCAACAGTAAAACTAATCATAGAACACTACATAAAACATGGTAGATTATATCATAACATATAAATCCTAATTAAACATAATAATCAACAAGTATGTTTAAATAGATGAAAATACTCTTATAAAATCATCGAGTGATACTTGAGAGAAATACTCTTTCACTTTGTAAAGAAGAGTTATTTTGGAAAAATATTTTTATAGAAAAGAAGTGAACTAATATATATTTTTCATAATAAAATGACTGATTTTAGAAAAATAATTATGTCATAAAACAAAATATAGAGTTCACTTGAAAATAGGTAATAATTCAAGAAGTTCCCTTCAATCAGTCTTGTTTATCGGGAAGAATTTGAGAATGATTTTTTTAAAACATGTAACTAATAATAAAAGAAAGAAGGACTATGATTGGTATATATATAGAAAATTCACACAGAATTTATGATGAGTTGAAAATAATAATAATTATTTTCGTTTGGTTAAAGAGAGAAAAAGAGTAACACAAAATAAAATAGAGGTTCAGGTAGAAACCCTTACCTTCTGTTCGAATGTGTTCTGCACTTGACCTTAACATCATGGATAATCAAATTAATTCCATTAAGTATTAAATTAATAACCTAATATACATATATTTGATTTATAATAATTTTATTAAGATAATTTATGTACTTTTTGATAAGTTATAGGATACAATTTTATTGCTCGGGAGCATTCCTTTCCTTGGTTTTCAGGATTGGTATACTTGTATATGAGTAATGAAGTTAATGTAAAATGGGTATAATTTTCTTGAATTGGAATTAAATGTTATTAATCAACAAACATATTATTAGTTTTTATTATTTGTTCTTAGTTACCCATATATGAGGATGAATCATTAGATAACTTGTTAATGATAACCCTTCAGCTTAATTTTAGTGGTTTTTTATCACAACGTACTAGTTTTGTTCTATTATTTAATATTATGTATATAATATGGTTTTAGAACATTAAATTAAAAATAATACATATTTTATAATATTTTTTCAACCATAAAATGGCTTCATGATCAGCATTGAAGGATAAATTAAAGAATGGAAGTTCGTTGTCCACGAAGGATGTAAATTAGCACCTCCCAGATATTGATTTTGTTTTTAAAATAAATGAGAGAGGAAAAAGAGTTTGATGGTGGAAATTCCATTAAAAATATATAATTAAATTATATATATTATAATAGATTTATCATGATTATTTATATAGAAGAGGTGAGGAGATAATAAAAAAAATTGAAATGAATCTAAAAAAAAGGAAGGGGCTTTACCTCTTGAATTATCCTCCTTGAGAACCACCTTCAGCGAAGGGGTTTGGGTATTTTGGAAAGAAAAAGGTCTCATGAATGTGGGGAGAGACTAGTTAATTGGAAATACAATTAATTTTTAGAATCCTCTTGGAATAGAGGTGTGAGGAGAAGTGGTGGTGAGGGATGGTATTTATAGTGGAGGAGATGGGCGACTTCTCATTATTTTATTATTTTTCTTAGGATAATAAATAGTGTTTATTCTTGTGACTAAATATAGTAATACGTTCATGTGAGTTAAAACCATGTTTCATTACATCATCCATGACTCGGGTAATACTGTATTTATCTTAGAATTCATTTATACTATAAATTTCCATATTTTACTATTCACTTAAAATTCAATTATTTCAGAAAAATATCAAAAATTAACCCTAACCATTTTTAAATTTGTATAATTAAAAAATTAATTCCATTTTATGAAAGTAATTTTATAAATAAGAGAAATGTAATTTTTCATTGAAATCATTATTTACTTGAAAAATACAGTATTACATTTATAAAAGATTTTATAACACTTTCAAAAATTAACTTAGGTACCCTAAAATTATCCTAAAACCATAAGACATAAAAATGTTAATTTATGAATAAGGTTTATGAAATTTAATTTAATTTTATATAATTTTATTAATTATAAAATTATAATTAAATATTTACGACTTACAAAAAATACCAACACTTATATATTAATTTTGAAAATATTCATTTACTTGCACTATGATATAATTATATCATAATTTCATTTATAAGATGAATGTATTGTATTTATAATTTCATTTGAGAGGTTTCTCTTCTAGTGTTTGGTTTACTATTCATAATGGTCACATTACTATTCCTAAGGGTAGGTTATAATTTCATCTGTATAGGTTCCTTAACTTCTAGAAGTACCTCTTATTTCATTCATTTTTTCATTTATGATGTATTTATTATGTTATTTAAGTGATTTTTTGTGATATAAATTATATGAAAAAACATAAGAAGTATAATTTATTTGATTGTGGTCTGGATCATTATATCATAATTCTATACGGGTTATAGTAAATCCCTTTACTGAGTAAGCACAATTCATTACTATCAAAGAAGTCTTCTCTCTAGACCTACTTGTGAGGATATACATTAAAGATATGGTAAGGTTTCATGGAGTATAATATTCCATCATATCTGATCATTATACAGGGTTTACCTCAATGTTGTGGTGAATTATTAATTAATCCATTGATACAGAACTGAGTTTCAAGAATACTTACCATCCTTAGATGGACGGTTAGACTAAAATAATAATTCAAACCCTAAAGGATATGTTGCGATCTTGTTATTTGGATTTCAATGGTGGTTGGGATCAAAACATTCCTCTGGTTGATTTTTCTTAAAAAACTATCTTCCACTCAATCATTTAGATGTCTCATTATGAATCCCTCTCTGGATATAAACATAGAGATCCAACATGCTAGAATGAAGTTTGAAAAAGAGAGCCATCGGGACCTGAGATCGCTAAAGAAATGCAATAAATTTCCATACATTCAGCAGCGTATCAAGGGATCTCAAAGATGGAAGAAGGGATAAGATGATAATATCTAATGTGATCTAGAATTTGAAATTGGCAACAGGGTGTTTTAAAAAAAATTTCCATGGAAAAATTTTATGAGATTCATAAACAAAGGGAAACTAATCCCTATGTATATTGGTCTCTTAAAAATTATTGATCGTATTAGGATCATAGAATATATATTGTAACTTCCAAAAAACCTATCTCAATACCATGATGTGTTATATATATCTCTTTTATATAAGCACACACCTATCCCTTTAAATGTACTGAACTCATAGTTCATACCTTTAGAGAATGATTTTTCTTATAAAGAATTACCAGTGGAGATTATGGATTGTATAGAGAAATTCTAAGAAAGAAGACCACTCATCAGGTCAAAGTATTAATGAGAAACCACTAGTTTGAGGAATCTATGTGGGAACTTTATGATATGATGAGGTATAAGTTTCCTCATTTTATTGTGTTAGAGTGAAAAATTTTGAGGAAGAAATTTTAAGGGGGGTAGAATGTAACACCCTTAGTTTTTATAAACTTTTTTTGGAATAAATTGAATTTTATTGATGGCCTGTGTCACACACTATATTAAATAAATATTTAATTACATGAAACCATGTGTTATCTTTTACTACACTAAACACTTGGTTAGATTTCGTGACACACGACACTGTGTTTTAACAAAACCTCAACATATTATTAATAGTTTTATTTAAACAAGATCATTGTAACATAGTTGTTAGAATTAGAAAAATAATCAGTAGTAAATAATTTTTAAAAATTTATTATAACTGTTTTACAAAAATGAAACATATTGATAGTAAAATACAGAATTTACATCAAAGTTTTTATGTATTTTGAAAATGGTATTTTCTCAAAAATACACTTTTGATGTCTTTTGTGGAAAATAATAAATTAATATTTGAAACTTTATGTAATTTAATTTTTTAAAATAAAATTAATTATTGAAATCATAATTTCAAAATTATCTTCGGGGAAATTTTTGGTGTTGTTACCAAAAGTTTCATTTTTTATGAATATTAAAAAATAATGAATTTTATTTTTGAACTACCTTTTAATATAATATATTTATATACTTAAATTATATTTTAATTTATTTTTAAAGTATATTTAGTTTAAATATTAATTTATTAGTCCAAATTATTCCATTATAACCAATTTTATAGTGAAATATAATATTAAGACCCTATAAACATTTTATCTTTGTTGATTTAAAAACCTGCTTACTTGACATGTTTGTGAGTTTAATTTTAAATCAATGTTTTCCAATTTCTTCATTAGAATTTTGGAAAATTGATACCATATTTATAATCATAGTAATTAATAATGTCTTATAAGTTTAACTTAATTTTTGACCAAAGTGATTAAAGAAAACATTAAAAATCAATTACAATGATTAAGTTAAAAAGAAGATAACTTAGTAGTTAAACATAAAAAATAAGGTGTAAAAAAGATCAAAAACTTGTCCAAAACCCATTATATTTCCATATATATACCATATCATGTATAGGGTTACATGTTTTTAAATTTTGTAAATTTTTCCATATGAAACATGTGGTTTTAATTCTCTCTTTCCAAAATTTATAGGTTTTACACTCACCTCCATTGTAAAACGAGACCCACTCTTTACCTATATTCAACCTATCAAGAAATTTGGATAAAAAATAAATGTTCAAATGTATTCGAAATTTACAAACCCCACCATATAATAAGTAATTTAAAAATAAATCCAACCCAAGGAGGCCTTTAGTGAGAACCAAAAGAAGATACCTGAAGAAGAGGTAACGTTCATCAACCAATATTTTTGTTTTATTTATTACAAAAAACATTTAACTTATATTTATATAATTATTATATAAGAAAATAAGTATCATAAATATATTAATATGTTTTTATGTTAAGTGTATGACCTAAAACCATAAACACTTCCATCAAACAAGTTACGAAATCATCGTTTGTATGTACACCAGACTACCGCCTCACAATCCAATGTTGTTTGTTTTTCCATTAACACTAATCACAATTGGGAATAATGATGTAAATAATATTTATATATGGTTTTTTTTATTTTTATTATTTTATTATTATTATTTAATTTTTATATCACACATACCATCATGCTTTCCATTTTGTGGGAATATGATAACGTCGTTCGAGTGTATAACGGACTACCAGCACGCGAAGCGATGTGATTCCCTCAATAATTACATGGAATGTATTTTTAATGGGTTTAATAAAAATATATGATATATATGAAATAGAAATTATTATTTAAGGATAATATATCATATAATTTTCTTTATTTCATTCTAATACTAAAATGGAAACATCGTTCATGTGTACCTACGGCCTACCGTATCCATGAACGATGTATTTCATTTCCTTTTTTAATATTTTATAAAATATTATAAATAAATATATATATAAGGAATATATATTATATTTATATAGTGGTTAAAATTATGTAGATTATTAAATCATTATTAAGGTAAGAGAACCAAAAATATAACGAACCAAAACATTTATGAAACACAAAGCAATTATTACCCAAGATAAAACTTTAACATGGAATTGTTAAAATAAGAGTAATATAAACCCATAAGTAAATAGTATTTACTATTATAAATATTAATATTGTTTTATTAATGATTTATAATATAATTATATTTTTTATATAATACGTTTCAATTAGTACGATGGAAGTCAAGACTAAAAGTAAGGGATTTCCACCTCACTTTTATTTTCTTTGATTCCCAATCCATGTGAAGAAATAATTTATTGTTCATGGGATGTATACATCCTATGAATGTATTTTATTATTCCAATAATTATAATTATTTTAATTTACATATCTATTTATTATCTCTCTTTCATGGGTTTTGGGGTTCAAGAGTTACCAAATTGGTAAGGGGATTTTGTTTTAATTTTCCTTCTCTAAGATGCATGATATGTTATAAGCCTATATTATTTTACGAGGTGTATATAATACCAATTGAAATTTTATATAATTAATATATTTCATTCCATTATATTTTAAGCATCATGTAATTTTATTCTCTCATGGGGATTATGATTCAAATTTACCAAATTGGTAAGAGTTTATTACTATAATCTCATCCTTTATCAGGATTGTTTATGATTATTCTTTAATTAATGAATTATTATGATCCATATATAATTAATTCTCATGAATTTTATTATTCTATAGTTATTCATTATATCTTCGACTAATGGTACCATTTTTACACTCCTTGGTTCTTAAGAAAATAAATTCTTTTTAATAAAATCTGACCTTATTTCTCTCTTCGATCTAAAATAAATTTTCTTTAAAAAAAAATATTTATATAAATGTTTCCAAAAATTATTTATTAATATATTTGGATTTTTAAAATAAATTTTTATCCATGTTTTAATTTTTAATTTTTTTTGAAAGGATTTTTCATTTCGTTTTCCAAAATAATGCCCGTCAGCCTTTACAACAAATGTGCTAGGAACCATCTTTTTAGCATGTACACCATGAATATAATTTTCTAACATCATGAACAATAATTTCATCAAATATTACTTTATAATATTTCAAACTTTTTTTCAAATACAATTGTATTCACAATGGTTTTTGTTCTCAAAATCATTTTTTTAAATCAAAATGGATATTTTACTCAAGAAATGTTTTAAATGAAATTTTAAAATTGTTTTACATCTAAGATGATATGTATTGGTGGTGCCTATTATTTTATGAAGGATATGATTCAATAATATAATTCATATTCTTTCTATTAATGTTTTATGAATTTTGGCATGATTTCCATGAAAATTATTTCTCTTCCACGATTTTTACCATGATAAAATACTTATAAAATCAAGATTATTTTCATGTGTTATGCTACAATTAAATGATTATAAAACCTATCTATTTTCTATAGGATATGATATGTTGAAATGTTTTTTTATAGCAATTTTATTTCATTAGTTATGATCGGATTAATGTATATGATATTATGGCACATATTTGTACGGTTTCATTATGTGATAGGTGGACCATATATCTTCCTCCAATTGTTGGGTAAAGATTTATATCTTAGGAAATGGGTAGGAATGGAATAGGGAGTGAAATTAATTTAATAATACAGCACTAGAATGAGAAATTAAATTGGTTCAATAACATAAGGATAAAATGGTAAGTGAACCTCATTTAGGAATTAAAGGCTAGAATATGGAGTGAACCTGATTTAATAGTGGAATTTTTCTACTATGATGATCTTGGAAGGGAGCCTTGACTAATATGAAATAAGTTTATATGCTTATGTGTATGCCAAAATTCTCTGTCTTATTACAAAGTTATGATCTCATGGATGATTTTCTTTAATTTTCTTACGATTAATGTCTTATAATATGGTAATTATTATTCCATGATTCAATATTATAATATTTTATATACAAGGTATGTATTTTAGTTGTTATTCTCATGTTCTCATTCTTTTATGCACATGTTTTTCCTATGTATCTACCTTGTTTACCATTACTGATCATCTGTGATCACCCTTTATTACGTTTCTTTTTCCTAGGTTATGAAGATAAGTATTATGTATGATATTTCTAAGAATAGTTATTGTTATGGATAACATAGTGGGAGATAATATATCTCACCCCTGAACCAGTGTTTATGTTTCTATGTTTCCAAAGACACCGAACTATTGAGATCATCATGCATGTGTCTGTGTAATGTTATAAATATTCCACAAAAAATGATGTAATATTTATGTAGTTTAAACCTTGATCATTATTGGTTTGGTTGAACATGACCTCCTATTACCGATGTAGGTAGAATGATATATTATATGTAACCTCTTCTAGTAGAGAATAATAAAATGAACATTGGAAGTTAAATGATTTTCCTAGATAGGGAGTTTCTTGATGTGTTCCTAGATATATTCATGGGGTTACCTCTTGAGTGGGATTTTAAGTTTTCTCTTGATTTGGTTCCTTATATTCAACTAATTTTATTATATTTCTATTGAATGGAACCATATGAACTAATAGAATTGAAAATTCATCCAGATGATATGGAAGATAAGGAATTTTTCATCCTATCATATCCTCATGAGACACTATGGTTCTATTTTCTAAGAAAGAAGATATAACTCTTCACTTATGCTTCAATTATAGAAAATGAATCATGTATACATTCATAAAAATACCTATTTCCTTGTATTGATGACCTATTGTATCATTTACAATAGTCAAATTGGTTTACCAAAATCAATTTGCAGTGAGGGAACCACTAGCTCTGTAACGCCCTGACCCCAGCTACCCAGAGTCGGTGCATTACTTCGTAACATTGTCATGATCACAAAAGATCAAGTCTCGAAAGACCGATTAGTTTAGTAGCCTTGGAAACACTAGATACATTCGTAAACATTAAATTACATCATAAAGTGAAAAACTACAATAACAAAGTCTCCATAGTCCACACTCATATCCTCTTCTCACAATCCCTGCAGGTCATTCATAAAATACTTCTTCACATCCTGGAAAATATTAAAACATTGAAAGGGGTGAGCTCAGATGCTCAGTAAGGATAACAATATTTCGGAAGCTATCATAAATAAACACTAACATTTAAGGCAATGTATAACTAAAACAAAAGCCTTTTAAACATGAACTTCAACATAATATGGCAAAAGTAAAATGAGATAATGCCATTTACTTATTCACATGGATATTCTACTGGTCGAATAATCATATGCAATATCAATAACCACTTTCATAATGAGGGAATGTATAATGCCATACATTCTGAAACATTTTGTCAAGGCCTCGGCCGAGACGTCTAAAATGATTAAGGCCTCGGCCAAAACCATAAATCAAATTGGGAAAGGGCCTTGGCCAATTCCACGTCTAGTTGTCTCATGAGACCTACCGATGCATCGAGGAGCTATAGCGGGCTCCACCCGTCACTTATTAAGTCCAATACATTCCTCATATGAATAGGTTTAAACATATCATAAACCATAACATAATCGTATCACATAAAACATGCATAATGGAAACATAACATTTCCACATTTCAATCACAAGATATCAATACAACACATTGATATAATAAAAATATTTCAAAACAATTTTCAATACCAAAATAAAAGAATGTTAAAACTTTGTATTTATTTTTCATTAATAAAAATGATGGCTTGTAGAGGAAGCCGAAACTCAAATAATGGTCACGGCAGCGGAGAAGTCGTTGTCGTCGCATAAGTATGGAAAGAAAAACATTCCCTTTTGTCGTTTAGCAAAACGCTTCGTATAAAAAAGATTCCTTTTGAATAAACGTAAAAGTCAAAGGGGTTTATACACCGTATAAAAGAAAATTGTGTATAAAACCAAATATGCCTCAATGAAAGGGGATTGAGACGAAGTCCTTAAAAAGATAATTTTTTTAAATAAAGTACATCTATAATGTTTATTCCCTATAGGTACACATAAATAATTTAAAAAGACAACATAGAACATAATAATATCATGACAGAATTTGAAAGTAGGAGATTAACCCAAAGAATAGAAATTGGGTTAAGAAGTTCCCTTACCTCGTGTCCGACTTGACTCAACCGTTCTTTAACCTCCTGAATAATAAACTAGAGTTAATATATACCTTATTAAGAACAATTTTCAATTTCGTTATCCTTTTTATATCACTTATTACAATGATATGAACATTATGTAATTATTTAAGTTAGTAACGGTCGTTTTGTCGATCTTTGGTACTTGAGTCAACAATAAACTTCTTATAATTACAAGTTGTTTATGTGGTAGAATATCCATTATCTACAGAATTATATTCATGATTTAGATGTCATATATATCATATATATCCAGTATATACATTCATTTATAATATTACGTAACATTTAGAGGTAAGAAATGAAATGCACCGTTCATGGAGACGGTAAGCCGTACGTACGCATGAACGCTACTTTCATTTCTATTTCGTATTTAATGGAATGAAATCATAATTATATAAATGTTTAATATAATTCCAGTATAATATAGTGTATAATACCATTTACTCCATCCTTTATACATCCCACATATGGCATTAACGATTCAAATCACTTTGAGGGGGCGGTAGTCCGCACTTCCTAAAATGGAATTATCGCGTTTACCCATAATGGAAATCATAAAGTATGCCATAAATGAGAAATACAGAAGCATAAGTAATACATAAACATATTATATATCATATATAAATATAGTTACATCTTAATGGCCACCATTGAAGGTGTTATATGAGTGTTGAACAATCATCGTTTCGTGAGGCAGAAATTCGCCATCCACAGAAACCGTATGTTCTTTAACCATTAGATGTAGGTGTGTGTAAGTGTAGCTCGAATACTTCTTATAACAACATCCTAGTATATTGAGGATACTGGTTTGTTACAAAAGAAATGAATAAAAAGAGTTTATGGGGTTGGAGAAGAAAAATAAAACAAAACAACATTAGAGAAGACATTACCTCAAAATCGGGTAACTCTTTTTGATTTGAGCCAAAGGCTTCCTTGGGAAGCGCTCTGCCCAAAGTGAGGCTTCTAAGAGAAAGAGGGGGAAGTTGGGAGAGTATTTGGGCAGAGGTTGGCCGAGACAAATGGCTTGAAAGTGTGAATGAGGTGGTAGAGGTGGGGGCCTTTTATAAGTGGAGAGGAGGGGCACTCTTGGAAAGTAAAGAAAACTCACTTTATTATAAAATGAGTTTCGGATTTTAGAGGTCCCACACTTATATAATTCTAGGCTCAGGTGATAAGGGTTCTAAATACCTTCATCCAATAGGCTTTGGACAAGTGTAAGCCTTGGATTTTGCATTATCTTCTCATTTTATTTAAATCGTTAATTAATGAGGTCATCGCTGCATCATCATGATGTCATAAATAATTTAATTTATTTAAGGTCTAAAAATTATCAAAAAAATACTATGATGTATTAAATCTTTTTATATTTCTAATGAATATTTATAATCAAAATTTGGACTTGTGTAACCCCACTTAAAAACTGTTTTAGTAAAACAACTCATGTTTGTGTCAATTTAATTTTAACATTAAATAAATATATATTAATGTCATTTTCCAAATAAAGTGGCTCCATGGGGTCCCCAAGTTGACCCATGGGTTGTCTTGGTCGGCCATGACTCATCCAATAGGAGTAGGACAAGTGTCATGCTCATCTCATATTATTTAAACATTGTTTTTACCTTAAACTACACTAATTACCTCTAATCGCGATTAAGAACTTAAAAGTTACTATTCACCAAAAAATTATTTTAATCTCATTGAACCACATTTTACTTCTTAATGACAACCATGTATGTTGGATTTTTGAAAATCAAATCACAGAAGTGGTAATATTTCATTTAAACGAAAAATCAGTTATTTAACTACCACTTAGTGGTTTCACTATTCATCAAAAATTGAAGTTTTTCAGATCAAAGCCAAAATTTCACCCTAAGAAATAATTGATATTCCGAATTCAAAAATGATATCTATTTTACAAAATTCCAAACATATAAGTTGCATTAATTAATTTTGTAATTAATTCCCGCTGTTACAAAAAATGGCGTGTTTTTAAGAAACAATTTATATCAAAAGATTGGCGATTGTTTATGTCCAATTTTAATGTTAAATTAATTCTAATGACCACCATTGGATAAAATTGTAAAAATATATTATAATTATACTTTAAAACCACTAAATAGTATAATTTATCACTATAAATTATTTTGATTAAAAAAGTTGTTTTTAAGAATTTTTCACTATTCATAAAAAATTAGAATTTCTCAGAAAAATACAAAAAATTCAACATAGGCTAATTTCAATATTCCGAATCCTAAAATGAAGTCCATTTTGAAATATAAAATTTATATAATTTTAAAAAGTGGTTATTACTATTCATAACGGCTACTTTGATTAGTCGCGGTGTTTTAGAACTCGAATTTGCGTACAATGCAAGCTATTGCATTATTGAATGAGAAACGTATCGTGGAAGCTCGGGGTGTTACATTTTCCCCTCCTTCAATAAATTGCGTCCTTGCAATTTGAAATTTTTCTTTGAAAATAAAAGGTTGAAAAGAGAAAATACCTTTGAGGAAAACCCACATCGGAAATAAGGTTAATAAATATATAACATTAAAAGAAAGCAAGATAAGTACAAAGGTCACCCGATATAGCCCATTCTAGGATTCTATGAAAATATGGATATGGAGGAGAAACAAACCATCAAGGTCTGATGGAGAGTTATATAAAAGAGGATTAGGAGAAAGTTTAACCACAAGAAAATCACAAACTTGTGATTGGTTAAACGGTCATTGGATCCCCAGTTTGAAAAGTTAACCGACAACATTTTTGTTTTAAGTTACCTTTTATAATGTTGAGGAATTTATTTAGGAGATTTACTAAGAACACTAGTGCAGAAAACATTTTTTATGTCGGTTATTTTTCATTATTTACGTCGGTTTTTAGGCGACGTTAATACGGACGACGTTATAAATAACATTTTTTACGTCGGTTATTTAAAACCCGACGTAACATCCCTAACATCACGGTGTTTATCACGTCGGTTCATTAATAACCGACGTGATAAATATGCGCGGGGGGGGGGGGGGGGGGGGGTGGGGGGTGGGGGGGTTTATCACGTCGGTTATTTCTAAACCGACGTGATAAAACGCCTGGGATATCGTTTATCACGTCGGTTATGACATAACCGACGTGATTAACCCTTCCCCGGGCCTATTATCACGTCGGTTACTTAAATAAACGACGTGATAAAAAGGTCTGGGAAACGTTTTAGCACGTCGGTTATCCAATAACCGACGTGGTAAATCGATTCCCAGGCCTTTTAGCACGTCGGTTATATTAAGAACCGACGTGATAGAAGGCCCGAGAACGGTTTATCACGTCGGTTCTTGAAAAAACCGACGTGATAAACCCCTACCGATTTATTTACCACATCGGTTATAAAATAACCGACGTGAAAGAGATATTTTTTTAAAATAATTACACTGCTCTCACCAAAAAGCAACCAGAAACCAAACAACAAAAATAACCATGCCAGCCCTCCCCCAAGCCCCAACTGAACCCCACCCTCATCTATACCCACCTAACAACCTGGCCAGCCCTCCCCCACCACATTAGAGCCCCACCACAACCCTTGGACACCCCCACCTTCATTTACACCCCCACGACCCCTAGTACAGCCTCAAACACCCATTGGACACCCCCTCCCCTTGGATAGCCCCCCACCCTCATTTACACCCCCAAGACCCCTAGTACAGCCTCCAACACCCATTGGACACCCCCCACACCTTGACAGCCCTCCCAGACCCCTTGGACACCCCCCCGACCCCTGGACACCCCTCCGAGCCCTTGGACATCCCCAAACACCCCTTGGACACCCCTCCCATATCCCTTGGACACCCCCCACCCCTTGGACACCCCCACCCCTTGGACAGCCCCCCCACCCTCATTTACACCCAACCGGCCCCTTGGACAGAACTCCCAGACACCTTGGACAACACTCCCATATCCCTTGGACACCCCCCACCCCTTGGACACCCCCCACCCCTTGGACAGCCCCCCCACCCTCATTTACACCCAACCGGCCCCTTGGACAGAACTCCCAGACACCTAGGACACCACTCCCATATCCCTTGGACACCCCCCCACCCCTTGGACATCCCCCACCCCTTCAACAGCCCCCCACCCTCATTTACACCCCCCGAACACTAGGGCAGCCCCAAACACCCCTTGGACACCCCTCCCATATCCCTTGGACACCCCCCACCCCTTGGACACCCCCCCACCCCTTAGACATCCCCCCCACCCCCTGGACACCCCCCCGACCCCTTGGAAACCCCCCGACCCCTTGGAAACCCCCCCCATCCCCTTGGACAGCCCCAAACACCCCTTGGACACCCCTCCTACATCCCTTGGACACCCCCACCACTTGGACACCCCCCACCCCTTGGAAATCCCCCCCCCCACCCTCATTTACACCCAACCGACCCCTTGGACAGCCCCAAACACACCTTGGACACCCCTCCCATATTCCTTGGACACCCCCACCCCTTGGACACCCCCACCCTCATTTACACCCCCCGACCCCTAGGACAGCCCCAAACACACCTTGGACACCCCTCCCATATCCCTTGGACACCCCCAAACACCCACCCACCCCCTTGGAACCTCTCCCCCCATACCAAAATCCAGACCAGAAAAACCATCAACAGTAGACCAAAACAAGAAGTAGAGAAAAATTAAACATTCACTTATATAACATTCAAAACTTACACTGTCAACTTAAAAAAAACTAAATCCAACCTAAACGACTACGAAATACACAATTACATTGACAATATTCAAAATTACATTTTACATTACAAACAACTAAAAGTCAATCAAACCTGTAAAATAATTTGACCACTCCACTGGTAAGTCTTTGAACTCTTTTTCGTAATAGGAGCATGTGAATGTTCCTCCCCAGATGTATGACCAATATTCTCATCTCCAGAATCATGTGGCTTATCAACTGATTGATCTGTCATTTTCCTTCAAATCAAAAAAACAAACATTAGTTCACAAATATACAAATTCAAATATTGTAATACTACTTAATCAGAAAATAGAAAAGTGTACTAAATTACATAATAGTAAACATTGGTAATATGGTAAGCATGTTAAACAATGATAAACATGGTAAACACAGTCTGTTGTACCCCTCTCTCTTGGATTTTAATGATCACAATCACTCTTATTATGTTCTAACTTGTTTTCAATTGTTTTTGTTGATAGGCAAAAGGTTGCCAAGGAGTTGGCCCAAGAAATCTGAAAAGTGGACTCACTGAGTCCACCGGACAGCCGGTGTGAGCTCACCGGCCAGCCGGAGGACCCAGGTAGTAGACTTGCCCACTGCCTGGTGTCACCAGCTAGCCGGTGGACCAGAAAGAGAGCCTTCCTCTCTGTCTGGACCACCGGCCGTCCGCTGGATCACCACTGGCCGGCCGGTGGACCAGACAGCCTTGCTCTGTCTGGACCACCGGCCGGCCGCTGGACCAGACAGAGAGCCTTCCTCTCTGTCTGGACCACCGGCCCACCGGTGATCCACCACCGGCCAGCCAGTGCGCCCAGGACTTCTCCTCTTTACGGTTTTTATTGTTTTATCATTTTGGTTTGATACATGTTTTAATAAGTAAAAAATTTACAATATCTAACATTATATGAAAAAACTAAATGTAAACAAGAAATAAACATGTGTTACCTGTAAATTTAGGAATGTACAGTTGGATTGTTTTCCCAAATTCCTTCGTCGTGATCGTTCCTTATGGCACAAACCATGTCTTCAACATACTCATCATTATGTTCTGTTAATCTTTCCATGGAAGTAGGGATCTCACATAAATCAGCATCTTCATCAAATTCATCCTCACCAACATATTGTTTTTTTCCTTGTAAAACAACAGCCCACTGCATATCTGATTGATCTACTACATAGAAAATTTGTTTGGCATGTGTTGCCATTATAAAAGAATCAGCTGTGTCTTCCAATCTATTCAGATTAACAAGTGTCATTCCAAATTCATCGTGTCTGACACTGTTGTTACCGATAAACCATTTATAGTTAAAAACAGGAACTTTAATTTTAAGGTAATCATCCTCCCATATGTCTTCAATCATTCCATAATATGCACTTGATGCCGAAATTGGGTTTCTGTCCTTAGCACTCGAAAAATGCATTGCTTCTGCAAACACCAATACACCACTATTCTGAACTGCACTTCTGTTGTCCTGAGCTTTTGTATGAAATGTATGGCCATTAATGTCATAAGAGGACCATGTTATCACATTTAAAGATGGGCCACCCACTTGGACAGCCCCCCACACCCATCCAACCCCTTGGACAGCCCCCTGGACACCCCCCTGGACACCTCGCCGACCCCTCTGGACAGGCCACCACCCCCTTGGACAGCCCCCCACACCCACCCATCCCCTTGGACACCACCCTAGACACCCCCGACCCCTCTGGACAGCCCCCGACCCCTCTAGAAAGCACCCCCACCCCTCCTGGACACAACCCCCCACCCCCGACCTGCTAGGACACCCCCCTGGACACCCCCCAACCCTCTAGACAGCCCCCACCCCTCCTAAACACCACCCCCACCCCCTACCCCCTTGGACACCCCCCTGGACACCCCCCAACACCCACCCACACCCTTGGACAGCCCCCCACACCCACCCACCCCCTTGTAAACCCCCCCTGGACACCCCCCGACCCCTCTGGACAGCCCCCACCCCTCCTGGACACCACCCCCCACACCCTACCCCCTTGGACACCCCCCTGGACACCCCCAACCCTCTTGATAGCCCTCCCACCCCCCTGGAATCACTGAAAATTTACCATAACAAGAAGTTGGGCCATTCAAAGAATGTTTTTAGGTGTGGAGGAAGAACTGAGTTTCAATAGATAGAGAAGGAACTTGACATTAGGTTGTCTATTCCAGGTGTGGATTTGAAGGAGTTAATGTTTGTTCAGTGACCCAAGAGATTGAATCATAAATTCAGATGTTGTGCCATTTTCTCATGATGATGATGAATAATTGGTGGGGTTTGACTTTTAAATGGAGAGCTTAGCAGAACATCATATTTTCTATAGATCAGTAAAGGATGTTAGCATCGAACATAAGGCTTAAGGGATGATTTCAGATCCAAATATGTATGTTGATGGATGCAATGGATCTAGTAGAGGTTCTAGAAAGAATGGTGGTTTTATTTGTTTAGGATAAGTAGTGAAGAAAAAACTAGTTAATTTTTTACTTGCTGAAAAGAGGGTATCTAAAATTTTTAACATGCCGAGGGGAAATCTGGCGAGTCCTCCTTGTGAAACATTGTTTGCAGGGGGTGAAAATGGTGATGTGATCCCAAATCCATGCACCTATGCCATGGTTGTGTGTGAATAAAGTAGTAACAACTGTAAAAGGGAAACCCATCCAAATGGACACACCCCAACCCTCTCGGGGATTTATAGAAAATGATGAAAAATTAGTGAAATCATAAAATTAGTCAATATTGCAAGTCGAACTAATAGATCTAGGGATGATAAATAAGATTATGGTTCCAAAACGAGTTAAAAGGGTTCCCAATCGAAGAATCTTAGCTAGTTTCAACAAAAAAATCACAACACATATATATATACTATCCGCGAAAAAAAAAACGAACGAGTGGGAGGATTACCTGAGTGCTGCGAGTTTAGATGATTGATCCGAGGAGATTAAATATGAGAAATGATGATCGCAAAACGAATCTAAACCAACGAAATGGACGAGCCGATTCGGGTTTACGCGCGAGAGAGACGAGTCGCGACTGTCGAAGGTAAACTCACGAATGACAATCCACGGGTCTGGGTAAATTTTTAAATGAGTTATCACGTCGGTTATTCAATAACCGACGTTATAATTTTTTTAAAAACATTTATAATGTCGGTTATTCAATAACCGACGTAAAAACCTTCCTCCGATTCTTTTTTTACGTCGGTTATTTTATAACCGACGTTATAAAGGGCTCAAAATCCGCGTTTTTTTACGTCGGTTATTCCATAACCGACGTCAAAAACATCCGCGGATTCTTTTTTTACGTCGGTTATAAACTAACCGACGTAAAAAGGCCTTCAAAAACCGCGTTTTTTACGTCGGTTATTGAATAACCGACGTAATAACTCGTACATATGTCGATTTGTTACGTCGGTTATTGAAATAACCGACGTAAAAAACGAAGCCGCGCGATTAATAACCTCGGTTATTTTTATAACCGATGTTAAAGGTGTACTAAACACAGGTTTTTTACTTCGGTTATTAAATAACCGACGTAAAAAACCTCGTTTTACATATTATGACGTCGGTTTAATATAACCGACGTAAAAAATGGTGACGTAAAAAACGTTTTCTACACTAGTGGAACGTAAGGGAATATACATACTTGTTATGTATACTTTCATTCGTTAATAAATTTTTACCACAAACCCAAATTTTACTCCAAATGGTAACAGAACTCAAAAATATTCTATTTATCCTAATTTTATAAGGTTCCAAATGTTAACACATACCATTTAGATTAGTAAAATTATTTTGTAATAACCAGGGACTTCCTGTAGGCTAGTGGTAGGAAATAAAGGCCTGTCGCACTATAGTTGTGGGTTCGATTCCTGCAGCTTTGTCCGACGCGACGGGTTATTCCCCACCCTGCAGGTTGTCCTTTTCCTAAAACTATAGTATCATAATATTCCAAAAATAATATTCAATAATTTTTTAACCTTAAACAATACTATCCAAAGATCAACTTAATCCACTCCAACCATTATAGTGATCCAAAATACCTCTGTCCAGACTTTCTCTAAAAGGTCTCTTAATTCCAAAATCAATTTATCAGATTCCCCAAACAAAGTAAAGTTTCTCTTATTGTCACATACTAAAAATATGATTACCTTAATCATATTACCTTAATCAAAAAGTACTGCAGTACAATCTTTATATATATCACATTATTCTTATAACCAGAATATAATCCTTGAGTCCAAAAGCACCAATACATTAATTATTCCGCTTCAACTGTAGTCACATCATAAGATTGGCCTTGATCTCTTGGCCTTTTTTGAGGTAAGTTTCCTTGACGCTTAGGACATTCATTTGCATAATTCCCCATTTCCCTACAATTGTAGCATTCAACTTTGGCAGCCTCTTTCTTTCCCTTGCAATCACGAGTCTGGTGACCCTTTTCTCCACATTTATAACAAACTCCCATTCCTTTTAGGCAGGTACCAGGGTGATTCTTCCCACAATTATCACATAATGGAATATCCTTCTTTCCCCTTTTCCCTTTATCTGTCTCTTGTTCCCCCGTTCTCTTCTTCTCTTGCTTTACTTTATTGTCATAAGACTTAGAGAATTCCTTTTCTGTCTTGATAGCACACGAGACTATATCTTCGTATGATGAGAAGGATTGGGATACTAAAGCTCGACGGAGAAATGGTTTTAACCCATCAAAGAAATGATCAATCTTACTCCTTGGGTTAGGTATATAATTGGCAGCATGCCTCGCTAACCTTCTAAAGTTAGCCTCATACTTTGCGACATTCTCATCCTCCTTCTGCCTCAAACTCTGAAATTTCCTTTCCATATCTGCTCGATGGTCACGAGGAAAGTATTTTTTCTAAGAAAAGCTCTTTGAACTCCCTCCATTCCATATTTGATACGTCATCATCTTCCTTTGTGTTTTGAATCAGCGACCACCACTGATCGACATCTCCAGCGAGGCGGTAAACTGCCATGACAACCTTCTCCCTTTCGCTACTCCCCAAGGCATGGAATATTTTCTCTAAGGAGTTTATCCATTGTTCAGCTACTAACGGATTTGTACCCCCATTAAATGTTGGTGGTTGTTTCCTCATGAAGCGGTCTAACATTGATCCTCCACGTTGTGTATCAGGGTGATCCATACGAGTAAGGTTATTATTCATAACTTGAGTGAGTTGTCCCAGTACGGTAGTAAGTTGATCAACACCAGTTGTATCTCTAGATCCACAATAATTGTCTTGAGCAGGAGGGCAATCCCTACACGGAGTGCATGCATTGATACGGTTTCCATTCTTTCCACTAGGCGCCATTTCTAAAAAATTTCATAAACTAGATTAGTTTATGAATCAAAATACATAATTCCATACTTGTAAAATACTTAACATAAATTGAACTATTTATGGATATAATCCATAATCATAAAAAGGTTTTATTTGAGGAAGTATATACTCATAACCATTCATAGTGGTTTGTAAAGAAAATGAGAATTATCCTAAGCATATCCCCCGGTAGTGTCGTAACCAAGAGTGCAGCAAGGCCCGTTTTTGTGCACAAGTTCCCGTTCGAGTCTAGCTCAAAGTGGTGTTTTCAGGTTTTACCCCTAGGTACATCTGTGCCAGAGCCGCCTCTACCTACTCGTATCCAGACATGGATGTATTGCTCGGAAAACTCACAAAATCTCTACAATAACATAATTCTAGGAAGTTCTTCTATACTAATCCTCAAAGTTCATCTTAGGTCTACGTGCTCTAATCAGAGTTTATATAAATCTAGCTTCCAAGGTTTGTACTAAACTGCCTCTGATACCAACTGTAACGCCCCGACCCCAACTACCCAGAGTCGGTGCATTACTTCGTAACATTGTCATGATCACAAAAGATCAAGTCTCGAAAGACCGATTAGTTTAGTAGCCTTGGAAACACTAGATACATTCGTAAACGTTACATTACATCATAAAGTGAAAAACTACAATAACAGAGTCTCCATAGTACACACTCATATCCTCTTCTCACAATCCCTGCAGGTCATTAATAAAATACTTCTTCACATCCTAGAAAATATTAAAACATTGAAAGGGGTGATCTCAGATGCTCAGTAAGGATAACAATATTTCGGAAGCTATCATAAATAAACACTAACATTTAAGGCAATGTATAACTAAAAAAAAGCCTTTTAAACATGAACTTCAACATAATATGGCAAAAGTAAAATGAGATAATGCCATTTACTTATTCACATGGATATTCTACTGGTCGAATAATCACATGCAATATCAATAACCACTTTCATAATGAGGGAATGTATAATGCCAGACATTCTGAAACATTTTGTCAAGGCCTCGGCCGAGACGTCTAAAATGATTAAGGCCTCGGCCAAAACCATAAATCAAATTGGGAAAGGGCCTCGGCCAATTCCACGTCTAGTTGTCTCATGAGACCTACCGATGCATCGAGGAGCTATAGCGGGCTCCACCCGTCACTTATTAAGTCCAATACATTCCTCATATGAATAGGTTTAAACATATCATAAACCATAACATAATCGTATCACATAAAACATGCATAAAGGAAACATAACATTTCCCCATTTCAATCACAAGATATCAATACAACACATTGATATAATGAAAAGATTTCAAAACCATTTTCAATACCAAAATAAAAGAATGTTAAAACTTTTTATTTATTTTTCATTAATAAAAATGATGGATTGTAGAGGAAGCCGAAACTCAAATAATGGTCACGGCGGCAGAGAAGTTGTTGTCGTCGCATAAGTATGGAAAGAAAAACATTCCCTTTTTTCGTTTAGCAAAACGCTTCGTATAAAAAAGATTCCTTTTGAATAAACGTAAAAGTCAAAGGGGTTTATACACCGTATAAAAGAAAATTGTGTATAAAACCAAATATGCCTCAATGAAAGGGGATTGAGACGAAGTCCTTAAAAAGATCATTTTTTTAAATAAAGTACATCTATAATGTGTATTCACTATAGGTACACATAAATAATGTAATAAGACAAGATAGAACATAATAATATCATGACATAATTTGAAAGTAGGAGATTAACCCAAAGACTAGAAACTGGGTTAAGAAGTTCCCTTACCTCGTGTCCGACTTGACTCAACCGTTCTTTAACCTCCTGAATAATAAACTAGAGTTAATATATACCTTATTAAGAACCATTTTCAATTTCATTATCCTTTTTATATCACTTATTACAATGATATGAACATTATGTAATTATTTAAGTTAGTAACGGTCGTTTTGTCGATCTTTGGTACTTGAGTCAACAATAAACTTCTTATAATTACAAGTTGTTTATGTGGTAGAATATCCATTATCTACAGAATTATATTCATGATTTAGATGTCATATATATAATATATATCCAGTATATACATTCATTTATAATATTACGTTACATTTAGAGGTAAGAAATGAAATGCACCGTTCATGGAGACGGTAAGCCGTACGTACGCATGAACGCTAATTTCATTTCTATTTCGTATTTAATGGAATGAAATCATAATTATATAAATGTTTAATATAATTCCAGTATAATATAGTGTATAATACCATTTACTCCATCCTTTATACATCCCACATATGGCATTAACGATTCAAATCACTTTGAGGGGGCGGTAGTCCGCACTTCCTGAAATGAAATTATCGTGTTTACCCATAATGGAAATCATAAAGTATGCCATAAATGAGAAATACAGAAGCATAATTAACACATAAACATATTATATATCATATATAAATATAGTTACATCTTAATGGCCACCATTGAAGGTGTTATATGAGTGTTGAACAATCATCGTTTCGTGAGGCAGAAATTCGCCATCCACAGAAACCGTATGTTCTTTAACCATTAGATGTAGGTGTGTCTAAGTGTAGCTAAAATACTTATTATAACAACATCCTAGTATATTTAGGATACTGTTTTTGTTACAAAAGAAATGAATAAATAGAGTTTAGGGGGTTGGAGAAGAAAAATAAAACAAAACAACATTAGAGAAGACATTACCTCAAAATCGGGTAACTCTTTTTGATTTGAGCCAAGGGATTCCTTGGGAAGAGCTCTTCCCAAAGTGTTGCTTCTAAGAGTAAGAGGGGGAAGTTGGGAGAGTATTTGGGCAGAGTTTGGCCGAGACAAATGGCTTGAAAGTGTGAATGAGGTGGTAGAGGTGGGGGCCTTTTATAAGTGGAGAGGAGGGGCACTCTTGGAAAGTAAAGAAAAGTCACTTTATTATAAAATGAGTTTCGGATTTTAGAGGTCCCAAATTTATATAATTCTAGGCTAAGGTGATAAGGGTTCGAAATACCTTCATCCAATAGGCTTTTTACAAGTGTAAGCCTTGGATTTTGCATTATCTTCTCATTTTATTTAAATCGTTAATTAATGAGGTCATCGCTGCATCATCATGATGTCATAAATAATTTAATTAATTTAATGTCTAAAAATTATAAAAAAAATAATATGATGCCGTAAATCTTTTTATCTTTCTAATGAATATTTATAATCAAAATTTGGACTTGTGTAACCCTACTTAAAAACTATTTTAGTAAAACAACTCATGTTTGTGTCAATTTAATTTTAACATTAAATAAATATATATTAATGTCATTTTCCAACTAAAGTGGCTCCATGGGGTCCCCAAGTTGACCCATGGGTTGTCTTGGTCGGACATGACTCATCCAATAGGATTAGGACAAGTGTCATGCTCATCTCATATTATTTAAACATTGTTTTTACCTTAAACTACACTAATTACCTCTAATCGCGATTAAGAACTTAAAAGTTACTATTCACCAAAAAATTATTTTAATCTCATTGAACAACAATTTACTTCTTAATGACAACCATGTTTGTCGGATTTTTGAAAATCCAATAATAGAAGTGGTAATATTTCATTTAAACGAAAAATCAGTTATTTAACTACCACTTAGTGGTTTCACTATTCATCAAAAATTGAAGTTTTTCAGATCAAAGCCAAAATTTCACCCTAAGCAATAATTGATATTCCGAATTCAAAAATGATACCTATTTTACAAAATTCCAAAAATATAAGTTGTATTAATTAATTTTATAATTAATTCCCACTGTTACAAAAAATGGCGTGTTTTTAAGAAACAATTTATATCAAAAGATTGGCGATTGTTTATGTCCAATTTTAATTTTAAATCAATTCTAATGACCACCATTAGATAAAATTGTAAAAATATATTCTAATTATACTTTAAAACCACTAAATAGTATAATTTATCACTATAAATTATTTTGATTAAAAAAGTTGTTTTTATGTATTTTTCACTATTCATAAAAAATTAGAAGTTCTCAGAAAAATACCAAAAATTCAACAAAGGCTAATTTCGATATTCCGAATCCAAAAATGAAGTCCATTTTGAAATATAAAATTTCTATAATTTTAAAAAGTGGTTATTACTATTCATAACGGCTACTTTGATTAGTCGCGGTGTTTTAGAACTCGAAGTTGCGTACAATGCAAGCTATTTCATTATTGAATGAGAAACGTATCGTGGAAGATCGGGGTGTTACAAGCTCAGTGTAAGTGAGTCCACCATTCCAAACATTTCTTTTAGAGTCATTATAAATATTTACTAATTTCATTTGGTTTAAATAGTGGTTGAATAATAATCACAAAACATATGAACTATATAATTCATTGATACCAATAATCATCCATCATGGTGTTTGTGGATGACTTTTTGGTTAATTATAAAACTTAATAGGACCATGATAACTCATTAAGGTTCATTTTTGGAACTCTCCATGATCATAAAATTTATTAAAAGTTATCAATGTGTAGTTTATTGATGCTAGAAGTCATGTTAATGGGACATGTTTTTATTGAAACAAGGAATTTTATATTTTCTTGAAATACTGAGATCTATTATATGTTGGTAAAAACTAAAACATTTATTCAAGTGACACAGATTTTAGGTCCATTAGGTTACTACTAGATATGTTAAAGAACATTTCAAGGCTCATAATGCCTATAAATTTTCTCACTTGAAAAAAGGTGAAATTTATATGGATACCTGAGTATCATGTATAATTTGATATTTTTTAGAAACATTCAAAATCCAAATTGATATTGATTCTACATGAGACTGTATATAGTTATAAAATTTATTATGATAAATTAGGTATGGGTTTGAATTATGTTCTTATGTAATGTGACCATATAGTAGTGTATAGTTCTAATGCACTTTGGGCACAAAAAAATACATAATTAACCAACTAACATAATCTAAAATTATAAATGAATGCTATCATGTGTTTGATAAACAATCTCTTTGATGAGAAATTTTAGGTGTATATCGATCATAAAAGATTAAGTTAAATGTTTTGTCAAAAAGAATTGAACACCAAGAAAAGGGGATATGTGTAATACCACTATAACATTGATTTTGACCTCAATTATACACCCTAAAAAGAAAATGTAGTCTCAAGTTCCCTTAATCATAATTTTTCATTTAAATCTATAAAACAATCTAGTGATCAATGGAATTCGATGATCATATTTACTGAAATGCAATTAGATATTAAGGAAGGGATGAAGACTATGTTTCTAAATAATATTCCGCAGGCACCTAATTTTATTGAAATTATTCATCAAGAGAAACTAAGGGATGTTTAGTGTTATTATATCCATATAACTATACATGTAGGGGAGACCATCAGTGAGTGGTTTCTATATTCATAGGAATTTTTCTATTTTAGTTATTGTTATGTGATTCCTTAATTAATGAGGAAGGAATTGATAGAGTATTTCCATCACTTTTAGTGGTATGTTCATCTAGGAGCCGATAATATGTATCATGACATGATATTATAGTATTGGTGTCTAGGTATATGAAATGTAGTATTATATTATTTATCACGGTGAAATACTTATCGGAAATTTAAAGAAGTGCATCCAAATCCCAGTAGTTTTATTTAGCCACATCCCATCTCGTGCAAGGAATGGGATGATTTATCCATATATTTTAGTTTTGGATTACCGTATACCACTCTAAGAAATAATGTTATTATATTCATTATTTTTTAATTTATGGAATTTTCTTATTCCACCACGATCTGGGGATGTTATATGTGTAAGAGTTTGTAATAAAAAAAAGGTTCCATCCTCAATAATTTTTGAAAGTGATAACTGATTGACATGTTTATTTTAGAAACGAATTAAAGAGTTTATGGGATCCTAAGTGAAATTGATCGTAGAATATCATCCATAGATGGATGACTTGACAAAATGGGTGAACCACGTTTTTGAGAAAATATTCCCTACTTTTGTCTAGGAATTCAGAGGATTATAGGATACCCATATAGAATCAGTTGAGTTTTCTTACAATAATTTATATGATCTATCTATCAATATATATATTTTTGATTCAATATATGGGTGTTCATGACATTATCCCCATTGTTATATTAAGGTGAATGATATGTCTCTACTGTAGATGAGCACAATCCAAGAGATAACTAAGAAAATTAAGATCATACAACAAGAACTAGTGATGGTTCATAGTATTTATAAATATTATACTAGTAATCATCTCCATAACTTGGATTTATTAGTTTCTTAAATGGTGTTCTTAAAGATATTTACCTGTTTGGTTCATTGGAGGCTTGATGAGAATGGAAATCTTATACTGAGGTATGTGAGAGCCTATGTGATTACTAGAACAATATGAAAGAATGTGTATTGGATTGTATTTACACCTCATTTTATATCAATTCATATTGTATTCTATTTATTCCATTTAAAGAAATATTACCCTCATACCTCCCATGTATTAAGCTATGAATAACTGGAGTTAGAGCTGGATGTCTTAGTATAGTGACCTAGGCTAGACATGCCTTTATTTTATAACTTTTCCATAAGGTAAACATTATATCAAACAAGTAATCACACAATCCCAAGAATGTAAGGTTTATTTTTATTGAGTAGTATATATATAAGTAACTTATTTTACAACCCCTATGAGCATTTCTCAATAATTGAGCCACACTAAAACCCCTCATATACATTTTATAGGGTATACTCATATTCATAACATGGGGAAATTAAAACATAAGAAAGGGGTGATCTAAGATGCTTATTATGGGTAAATATAATTTTATAAACCATATGTTATGGGTACCCACCAAGAAATTCATCACACAATAGGTTTGGGATACCCACCTGTGTACATTCTTGGGATTGAGATAATACTCCCATGTACCCTTATTATTGGGATAAAACATACTGTTTGCCCCCTTTTTCTTGAGATAAATCTTCATTTTTATCCTTTGGCATGGGATAAATCCTCCTATGTACCCTTATGCATGGGATAAATCATCCCAAGTACAATTACTCTTGGGAAAAATTATCCTTTGCTTTATTTCGATCTCAAGAGAAGAAAACTTAAACCAATGCATTGGAGGGAGATATATGATTCCACTGATCATCATCTATATATACATGTTATACTTAAAAATAATCATAAACATATATTAATAAACCTATGGAAAAAATTATTTTCTGAAACTTTACACAAACATCACATAACAAAAAAAACCATAGGATATTAACAATTTAAATATTTAATAAGAATCATATTATAATAAAATATAGAGGATGATTAAAATATCAATTCCGGAGAGATAAACCTTGGAGAAAAGATATATACAAAAATAAAAAGTTTACAAAAATCCTTTTAGACATATTATAAATAGAGAAGTGAGAATTAATTTAAATACATTTTTTATAAGGGAAAAAGAATAATTTCAAAAACCTTGTTATAAATAGTTATTAATAAAATATCCTTTAAAATAGGTAAATGTCGAAAAAAAAATTTGAGTGAAAGATAAAACATTTGACTTTTAAATGATTGGAAACTATTTTAAAAAAATTAAAATACCTTTTTTTCGAAACACAGATTATAAAATATAAAAAAATTGATTAGAAATTAATAAATGGGAATAAGAGGATCAGTGGAGTTAAAAAAAATTGTGTTTATACTAGGTAAAGGAGAACTTTTTTTTGAAGTAAAAACATGGATATTGGAGAAAATTCAATCCAATGAGAAGAGAATTATTCTAATGAAAATTTCAATTTAAAAAAACAATATATTAATCAAGGTAGAAAAAATTGGTTTAAAACATGATTTCACTAGAAAAGAAGGTGTAAATATAGCATAACATCCTAATATATTATAATTGATCAATTTTGAAAAATAATATTCAAAGAGTAGTGATAATGACCTAAGAAAAATATTTGAGTCACAAAACCATATTATACCCTTTACAAATTTTGAATCAAAACTCCATGAGAGGAAAAAAATTAAATATAACATTTAATAGCATGAAAACTTATAGAATCATGATAAAAATTAAAATGGTGACTATTTACACCACTGAAAAGGAAATATAATTTGTTAGATAAACACGTCTCAAGGGATTCAAATTTGAAACAAAGAACCACTTACAATTTGAGGATCTCTTGTAAAAAAATGATTGAAATATATAACATTAAATTAGTTTTCAATTAACATTAATTAAATTTAATTTTTGATTATGTTACTCAAATATTCAGTACAAACACCACATAAATACAATTAGGTGCACAATATGAAACATTTTTGAAAGAGAGGTTTTTTTACACGAAATCCCTTACCTTGTATTATTACTTACTCAACCATGATAAATTTTTTTTTATAATGAACATAAATATGTTAATAAATTATCTAAAAATCATAATATATAAATAATTCCATTTATATATATATTTTATGACCATATATTGATTGTATATTAACCAATTATGATTTTTTTAATCATCAGGTGTTATAATTTTTGGCTGTTTGTTTTGTAAACAACATCTGGAAGATGATATCGATTCCCAATAAGTGGTTTCAATTTTATAATTCCTGGATTATTAAATATATATATTTTTTTTTCAATTATCAGTTAATGAAATTTCCATTAGGTTAAAGACACGAATACAACTTGTGAAAATTTAAATCGTGATGAACTTGTTTTCAATGTGTTTAACAATCAAATAGTGATATATTAATTAAAATTCTAAATATTCACATAAATATTCCTGAATCATTAAAATATCTAAAATATTACATTATTATATGATATTACCATCATATTACATCCCATAATCATTTATGACATAATCATTATAATATTGTTTACAAAGGTGGTTAAATAAACCCAAATGGTATGAAGTAATATTTATATAATGTGTAAGGGGATGTATTAAGATAATGATAATATGAAATATATATAAGATTAAACAAGTCATAAACATCATATATTCTCAATAAATCCATTCCACAAACCATTAATGATGTGTGATGATGAAAAATTAATTTATTTTCTCATAGAGGCGGTAGGTATGCATAAATGCGATTTTTTATGAATGGGTGGGATAAATGAATAGATAATGATAATACAATTAATATAATAAAACTAAATTATATAAATTATTATAATATAAATATATTAGTTTGGATATAATAAATATGAATGATGATAATTAATAAGAATAGCTAAGTAATAGATAATACTTACATCGAGGACTTAAAATTTCCTTGGAATTGTCCTATTAAATAAAGGCCTTATGCTAAATAATGGTGACCCAATGATTTTGAGAATGTGATAGGATTATAATTAAATTGATTTTTTATAGTCTCATTTTTAAATTCTAAGTATTTTTTAGCCTTTTAGAGGTGTAAGTTTTCTTTGTTTTATAAGTGAAGGGAAGGGTAGTTTTGGAAGTATCAATTACAGTTTTAATAACATAATATTACTATTCAAAGGTTTATAGATCAAAAATTAAAAATGATGAGGAATAAGTGTGTATTGGATGATATTATACCCATAAAATAATTTTTTATGACAACTTAGAGTATTTATAGGCCTTTCCTATTAGCAATTTAACTTTTATACTAATTTACCTTTAACTGAGTAATTAATTATTAACCACGTTAATTAATTTTAATGAAAAAATTAAGATTGTAAGTTTTACCTAATTTAAACCTTATGATTTTAAAACTTTAAATCATTTTACTAAATAAAAATTTTAAGGGCATGAAATTATAATTTCAAAATAAACGCCCACAAGATGTAAAAACAATTTTTTCATGAAATGTGCATTATATAGTTTGAAAATTTATGCATATGATAAGATTATCATAGATACTTATATTTATAAAATAAATTGTCTTATTATAAATAAATAATATTTATGTGTTTTAAAGTAATATAAAAGTAAATTTCAATGTTAAGAAACTTAATTAGAAGAAAAGACTGAAAATAGTTTTTATTGTAGTAACAATTAATTTAGTTCTAAAAATTTTGGATATAAGATTTATATGTTCAAATAATATGTTAAAATAAATAATTATTTCCATTAAATATATATTTAATTACTTTATGGTTTTCCAATATTCTAGGATACACTTACATAATGATAAAATCATAAAAATTATATTTTTCACCAAAACCATATTTTTGACTAAAAGTTACCCTTTTTAGAAATAAATATAAAATTTATACCAGGAGAATATTTATATGAGGAATTAAGAAAAAAATTTAATTCAGTCCTATTTAAATTATAGAATTATAGAATTTATATTTTAAAATAAAATACAAGATATAAAGAAAAACTTTTTTTATTGATTAATGATGTTTTAAACCTTAAATGTTGCTAATATTATATCACGTCAATTTTTAAATTTAAAGATGTTTATAAATTAGTTCGTAGATAATAATATTTCAAAATTGATAAATTTAATCTATTAAGATAAAATAAATAATTCTTACTAAAATGGTTCTTTGAAGAAAAATATATATTACTTTTCTAGTAAAGATGATTTAGAAAATATCATTAAAATTATTTGTTAATATTATAAATTCATTTTTCCTCCTCCACTAATATAGAAATAATTACATGAATTTTATTGTATCATGTTTTAATAATAATTTTAATATCTACATGTAATTCAGAAACACACACACACACACACACACACACACATATAATATTTTGATATAATACTTTTATTTCATCGTGATTTTTATTGTATTAAATTTAATACTTATCAATACACGACTTCAACATACCTATTATATATATGAATAATGAATTTTTTTTACAACAACCAAGTTTTCAATGACATTATTTTCAATGCCTATATTTTTGTGTATATATATACTTAATAAATAATACATTAATTCCATTCTCACATCGCAAGGCAGAGTTCTTATTTTATGTTATAGTTTTTTCATAATGCTTTCACCTTTCATGGTGATCTTCTTCATAATAATTTTTATTTAGATATTGGTGAACCTCAAAGTTGAATATTATCTATAGAATTTTTTAGTACTGAATATTTTATTCTTTTTTATCTATGGTCCCATATTGATTAATGAACTTTTAATTGGTGTATTATCTCCATGGTGTATTATAATCCATGGTTTACAATAATTAGTTTTATGTGATTTTTGTAACATTACTGTTTTGTACTGGTTTTCGGCCACGAAACGCCCAATGACTCCATATCCAATGATTGATGGACCTTCTTTCAAAAGGCAGGCGTTCACCAGATGATCTGACCAGGGACTCTTAAGAACTCATATTGGTTGAGAGGATGGGAAGTCAGGCTCATCACACCCTTTTTGGGGGGAATTATAGCTTGTTCCGGGACTCTCTTATAGATTTAAGATGTATTCATATGTTCAAGAATATTTGGATTATGCCCAAACATAGTATCCACGGATTTAACCTTGGTGGGAAATGGTAAACTAGACGCAGGGGTTTGGAATCATTTATGCCCGAGGTTTACCATCCCTCGTTGGATTAATGACCCTGACGGGATGGAACTCGCTTGAGGCGGCACTAGGAGTGGTGCTGTGAACCTGTGTGGAGATGATCGGATCGACCGGTTATTGGGCTTGAACCTCAGGGAGGCTTCCTATGTACCCTGCTTAGGAGGAAGGGATCAAAGTCCACGTAGTTTGTATATATAGTTTAACATCATGCTGGATGAGGGTGGAACTCGACGTGAAGAAATGACCGAGTGGTGGGCTTGAACCTCGTGGAGGCTTCCTACGTACCATGATTTGGCATGGATCAAAGTCCCCATAGTTCTCTTCGGCTTGGGGCTTACACTCTGAGGAGGCCCATGGTAGGATATCGTAATCAATGCTTTCTCAAACCCCATGTGGGTCATGCTTGGTGTGAGAAACAAGTGGCAGCAGGGACCAGAGGATCACGTCGCGAAAGGTGCGTCCGTGAGAAGCGGAGTTGGGAATACGTATTGAGTGGCCCAGGATGATGAATTGGAGATTACACTCTAAGGAGGCCCAGGGCAACAAAGCCCAGCGAGAGAGGGAAAGGGGGTGCTCCTTTGCTCATCTCCTCTCTTGCAGTGCATGAGGGCTTCCTTCTAATGGGTATTTTACCATCTCCGAGGAACCCTCAACAAGTGGAAGGGAAGAAAAGAGATTCCCAAGCTCAGGATCCATATTACCGTGGGAATGTGAACCCAGGAGTGCTTCGGGAATCTACTCAAGGGTCGGGGAAACCCCTTTTCCCCTGTTTACCATGGGTATGTGAACTCAAAATGGCACGCTGATGCACCTGAAAGTTACACCACGCGGATCCGGTGGCTCTGGTAGAGGCCTCGGCTCGGGGTTGATGAACAAGACCATGAGGGAGTCACGGAGGACTTGGATAGATTAGAAGGATTTTACCTAGCTCTGGAAATGAGAACACCGAAGTATTTGGCGAGCCAGGTATGGGTGGTGGTGCCCTTTGCACGGGGAAGTGCCACGTGGCTGTAGAAGCCATCCGCGAACCAGGGTGGTCCGCAGACTGATTGGCGTCCCTCAAACCAGAGTGGTTCACAGCTTTGGGTTCAATCTGTGAACCAGGGTGGTTCGTGGCTTCAGGTTCAATCTGCGAACCAGGGTGGTTCACAGAGGGTTCCTGGCTGGTAGTGGTGGCCAAGGGCGGCGCTGATCGGAGGTTCGTCGGTTGGGGCTTCACCTGCGTAGGAGAGTGCTACGCGGTACGACGGATGGGAGAAGAGCCGTAAATTCCATTGTCCATGGGGAAGTCATCCGTGGAGGGGGTATGGTTCGTGGTTATCCTTTTTCGTTATTTTTAGGTTCGCGGTTCACCAATATATTATGCATTTTCCAATTCCTTGTTAATTCGTACACCTGTTGTGGTTCGTGGATGGAGATTTCGCTGTTTGCGAAATCCGAATCCTTCCTTCAACCGATCTCCTTCCGAATCTCCAATCCATCCGAATATGATTCTAGTTCTCCGATCTCTACAATTTTTTCTTTCCCCCTTGGTCCCCTTTTATAGAGTGTGGAAAGGTATGTATCTATGGCCACGCTGCACATTTCACGGAGGCCCATAACCAAATACCCTGTTCACAACTGAATTGGTCAATCCGCGATTCACGGTGGGTATTGAACGATTCCCCCCCCCCCCCTCCACGAGGTGAACTCAGGGAGTGCTCTGTGGCTGCGGAGGGTTCCGCCTCCATTCTGCGAATGACAGCGGGTGCGGCTTGAACCAGTCCACAAGGTCCGCTATTGGGGTGGTTCATGACGGTGAAACGGTCTAGCGCCCATCCTGCCTCGCGTCCGCGGAGGCTCTCCGCCTCCATTTCGCGAACGAAAATGGTTCACGGAGGGGGGTACCTCACGGGGCCTGGCCACTTTGCGACTCCATGGGACCAGTTCCCAGTCCAGTCCTATGTGTGTCTCTTCTTTGATTATTTTCCCCAATTCTTAGGGGATTTGGTTAGAATCTCCTTTGTGGATTTTTCAGGACCCTAAAAATGCCCCCCCATCAGAATGGGGTCCAATCAGAACGAAGAGGAGGCCATTCCGATGTAGAGTGGTCCTGAAACTGAGATGGTTTGTAGTAGAAAGGCAGACCCGGTAGGGGACCATGCCTATAAATATGTGGAGCCCTTCATTTTTCCTTTACCGAATTCCTCGCAAAACCAGAGCTCCTTCGCTTCTGCGTGTTTTCACCTTCGCGAAGTGCCTAGTCCATGAAATGGTGGTGACCTCCACAAACCATTCCTTCTCCGCGGTCACCTTCACCCGAAAACCAACTTTCCAACCGCGAACCATTACTCTTTAACTAATTAAAAAGTAATTTATGACGAGCTGTGGAGGAACTTGCTTAATGGTTTCGATGCTCCGCAGACTAAAAATCTCTTGATCTTTAAACAGTATCTGAGTCTTTCGAATAAACTTGGGATTAAAATTCCGCAGAGAGACTTGGTTTGCGATTTCCTGGCCAACGATCCGCGGGCCAGGGCTTCACGGACTAATTTCGAGAAGGTCTGGTTCACAGGAAGATGTCATCGTGAACCATCCTCCAAGGCCTCCTTGCAGATTTCGATTATGAAGGCCCCTTTATCCATTCATTTGGTTATTTTCTTGTAGATATTTTTATTCCGGACTAACCAATTGTGGGATCCTACTGTGCTGGTAGAAAATATGGTTCCCCCTCATTCTGTGCTGAGGCCTGCTGTAGAGCCGCTCCCAATTGGCTCAGAGAGACTTTCAACTATGATTCACAGAGCGGAGGGCGTCAAAGAAGACCTTAGTCGGTCCATCATTCCTGATGATGGTGCATTGAAGAACCTACTCTCTCTGGAGCTTCTGAGTTATCCATTATCCAATTGGCTCCCAATCTATGGCTTCGATCTTCAGAATGATGTCCCTATCCCCCTACAATCTTAGGTCTCCCTTCTCCTTTCCTAGAAGCACCCTCAAAATGCATTTAGGAAAACCTTACCCAATCCGAGGAGATAATCTCTAATTCTGGTCCAAAAAACACATTTATTCTGAGGGTCTCTGTCTGGACCCAAAGCGATCAGTGCACTCAAGACTATTCTCATGAAGCTATCCTTAAGGACTACCCTTCTATTATCAACCTTGCTCAAAGGGATCCTGACGCAGGGTGGGTCGCCAGGTGGGATCTTCAGTCCGGCGGGCTCTTCTAAAATTATTGGGTCTATGCTTTCTGGGTCCATCATCATTGTCGGGAGTCTCCTGATTCACTGGAGGTAGTCAATCTATATTCCATAGTGTGGGCTTCCCAATTTTCTATTTACCCACCATCGTTGATCCTGCCCGACCTGTTCAGCCACTGGTATTCAAGTACTAATACTTTTCACCTTGCTAACGGTGAATTCAGCATTAGTCTATAGGACATCTACCAGATAGGAGGACTGCCGATTACTGGATAGATGTATGACGAATTTTTTCCCACTCCCGACACATGGGAAAACATTGAACATGTGCCTTTATTGGCAAAGGAGCTGTTGGGAATGGCGGAGCAGTCACTGGGTCAGGCCTCACGTGCCCGCTTACTTATTCCTTACAGCACTTGGATAGGGTTATTTCTGAACACCACTAGTCCTACGCCGAAGATTAAGCGTCCCAGGACTCATCCTTCCCAACAGTTACGAACCTCCCCAGGTTCCTACTGCGCAGTTCTGGAGGCGGGGGACTACCTTTCATGGGGTTATGAGGTGCTCCCTGGTGTGTCGCCTACGCTTCAGTTGGATGGTCTGTTTGCTATGTTTTTGAGAGGATAGCTATTTCCTTCTTGGGATGTTAACCCAGTTATCCGGGCCTGCACATTGATATTGTCGGCTGAGTTAGCAGAGGGCCTCTTGGTGAATTTAGCCGTGCTCACTTTGGCCCATATCTACGAGCTACTGAGCCACATGCAGGTTGGCGGGTCACCCTACCATCTAAGCAGACCATTTCAATTTTTATACGGCTGGGTGGTGGATCATTGTCGTTGTTATGAGTATCATCACAACATGGCCATCCCGCTTCCTACCTTTCGGCCTACCCTACTGGATATAGCCGGAGTTTGCTTGAAGTCCCTCAACTCTGGTGAAGTTCTAATGCTCTTGAGTGACTTCTTCAAGTTCATCATCACTCCCTACCCCACCCATTCTGGCGTCTTAGTTGACAACCACCAGGGGAGCCTGGAGGAGAGATCTTACATGATCTCTCTACGGGACGGGTTTCTGTCCGCACAGATCAACGAGGGTTCTCTGTGCGAGCTGTATGTCCCGTATCGTTTTTCTCATCAATTTGGGTGCATGCAAGTCCAACCTTCCCTTCCCCCTCCCCGGGATCGAGGACTGCACCCAGCCATACTTCGTTAGTGGTGGCTGATGCTGACGTGGGAGGGATCTGACACGAACATTCCCCTTCCTGATACAGGGGTGGCTGCCGGCCTTTCCATGGAGTATGCAAAAACTTGGGTAAAATACTATCCTAATGGGATCCTAGGGAAGGCTGTCCGGAAGGTTCCCAAATCATGAGGTACGGTGGATACTGCATCCACTACACCTTCCTCATCAGTTTTAAGGGAGGACTGACTAATGGCTCGTCGATCAAAGAGACTCAGAGAACTTTCCTCTCCCAACCCTACGGTGGCCGCAGTTCAGACAAATTCATCATTCTTGTGCATGGATGAGGATGAACTTGTGTTGTTGGGTCCCAGCGAGACCATCCTGGAGGTCTCGCCAGTTGATACTGGGCTTATAAACTTGGTCTCCATGACTGAACCGGGGGTAGAGGCTCCAGACATTCCAGCTTCAGAGTCAACTTCTAGTGAGCACACACCCACGCGGGCTGCCATACCAGACTTTGCTCTTGTGCCATTCGGTGAGGATTCCAAAGATCCTTATACCATGGAGGACCATCGGGTAGTGCACAGGTGGGCCTAGCCCCGAATCTACGAAATCATCACTGAAACCCCTTTAGCCAGAATGGCAACTAAAACTGATGCTCTTCATTATCTCTTCATAGGTTTGGGGTAAGGTGGATTTGACTATTGGCAGTTCCATTCTCTTGCTTGCCATGTTGTCATGGCCCATGAGGAAGCTGTCGCAAATGAATGCAAGCATTCTCACTTAGATACCACTCATTGTATGGCCCAAACGTTGGGGGAAACCACAACAAAGATTCATCAACTGATAGCACAGGAGGCAATCTCTCGAGATCAGGCCATCCTATCCTCTGAGTTGCATGAATGCGAGGAACGGGCCGCGATGCAGAGGGATCAGTTATCGGCTATGACTGGTCGTCTTGAAGCTACCATATAAGGGATCAATTACCTCCAAACCGCAGTGGAGCATATCCGTCCGGTGGCTGAAGCTAAAACCAGGGAGAAGGCAGTGTTAAAGCAGTCCTGTAATAACCTTCTCCGTGCGGTCACTGATCTGGTGGGTAGAGCGAATCAGGCTCCTTTATAACTATCAGAGCCACTTTTGTATCCCTTGTTTTACTTACCCCTCTTTTTTTTCTCTTTGTGTGAAGGAGAGACCCCATCATGTGGACTTCCTCCCCCTTTTTTTGAATGAAACACAGTATATATCAATCACTTATTACTGTGAAATTTTATCATTACTTAGAACAATTGTTGTGAAACTAACAATTCAATGAATCAGAACTAATCATAACTTAGGAAAACAAGCTCTAATTTTTTCCGGGACCATGTGATCCAGTGAGCGTAGTGTGACTATTTCTAGGGTTTTATAGGAAAACCCCACAAAATTTTTGTCTTTTTCTTCTTTTTTTTCTTTTAATGACCTGATTTTGCCTGGGCCCATTTAGCGTGGACCCAGCGGGTATAACCCGGGTTTTTCTTAGGTCGCCCTTTTCGGGTTTTCAGCCTAACAGGCTTTGTGCCTCTTTCTTTTGTGAGTAGTTTAAAGTCCCACCATCAAGACTATCACTACTGATGTTTTAGGTTGAATAGATTCAACCAAATATGGTGGGGTGAGGGCCCCAATGGGGTTCAACTGATTAAAATTTGTCTCAATACTCCCCCGACGCACGTGGGGGAAAAAATGTTTGGACGACATGTAGGGAATTTCTCAAAGCATGGGATTCGTATCAGCATACAGAGGTGGGAAGAGCCTTGCCTAAGGATGTCTTTCCTTTGGTAGACGGGCCATGTGCAATCAATATGCAGAGCCGCTGAGGGCATGGTATGCATAGTCATGCAAAGGTGTCCTTAAGTCAAAGACTTATACATTTCTGATGGCCAGGTGACTTCATGGAAGTCCAGCTTATGGAAACCATGATGGGTGGTTTGGAAAATGAATGTGACGTTTGAAATGATTTTGAGAATATCTGTACTAATCAGGAGCATGGTCCGGAGACCACCTCCCAACGCATTCAGTTAGCGTAAGGGATAGTTGAGACTTGACGCAGTTTAAAGTCATGCAGCTGGGACATCATTTAAAATGGAATGACTTCTCCTAGTTCCCAGTAATCTTGTCAAAGACATTCCACCATATTCAGGAAGGGTTGTGAAAGAGGTTGGTAAACTGTCGCTCAGAGGGTTTCTGAATCTCGAGATAGAAATGGGGGCTCAGAGGCCAAGAGGCGAACGGAGAGAAGAATTTCCCAAGGAAATATTGCCTTTGGTAGATGGGCCAGGGGCGATCAATATGCAGAGCCGCTGAGGGAATGGTATGCATAATCGCACAAAGGTGTCCTTAAGTCAAAGACTATCCACTTCCGATAATCGAGAAGCTTCAGGGAAGTTGAGATTTGGGACCACAAGGGGTGGCTCACGAGAGTTCGGTTTTTTCCTAGTAAAGAGTATGGCTTTTGATGAGAGGGTGCCTGAATACGGGGGAAATATATAGACTGAACTTCCCGAGAACGGGTGAAGTAATTATTTCTCATGCTGGTGCGAGGCAGTGGTTCGTGCAGGTCTGACCCATTCACTGAATGATATAGAAAGGCCTATGATTCTCATTGAACCGATGACGAGTATAACCATGTAGTTTATCGTCATGCGGTTGGGACAAGATCCATGCAGTTTAGTGTTATGCGGCAAGGATGAGAGGTATATTTGAAGGTTGTTGCATAGTTTAGCATCATGCAACGAGGATGGGGGGTATTTTTTCATAGGATTCTCTTCATCAGAATGCAACTGGGTTTGAATACCTCAACATGCTTTAGACGTGGGGGTGGGTTTTATTGGTGTAAATCATGGTTCCGAGGCTTCTTGGATCAGAAGAGATTATATGGGGGCTTTGAGGCCGGTAAGCATACAGAGCTAGGAAGAGTATCGCCAGTGGAAATATTTTCTTTGGTAGATGGGCTAGGGGCTATCAATATGCAGAGCCGCTAAGGGCATGGTATGCATAGTCATACAAAGGTGTACACGGGTCAATGACTTCCCACTTCCGATGGACGTGAATGGTTATGAGGATCTGCAAATATCCAGGCCACGAAGTCTATCATTTGGCAAGGGGATGTATGGACATGTTAGGGATATCCGTCCCTGGTTTCTTGTTGAGTTTCAAAGAGCCCCCACCCAGCGCTGATATTTTATTTTTTTTATTATTTTTATTTTTTTTGTGCATGGGGTGTTCCTTAATTCCACACATTTTAACGTTATGTGGTAAGGACGAGGTACTCCTAGTTTATCGGTCATAGATCTTGGACCATCGGGGGACTATTGCTGCAGTCACTCGGAGGATAACTGAGTCAACATGTTCTAATATACTTGGAACAAGGTGGGGGATGAAGGTCGTAAACTGCAACTTTGAACTTTCCCTGATCAGGAGGTATGGTGTGGGGGCTCTGAGGCCGGTAGGCGCACGGAGCTAGGAGGAGTACCGCCTGAGGAAATCTTTCCATTGATGGATGAGCTAGGGGATATCATTATGCAGAGCCACTGAAGGCATGGTATGCATAGTCATACAAAGGTGTCCTCAGTTCGATGAATTTCCACTTTCTATGGCCATGAATGGTTATGAGAATCCGCGATTACTCATAGTGCAGAGTTCGGCATGTGGGTTTAATGATTTCCAAGTATATAAGAAACATCATCACAGTAATTGTCTGTTGAGTCAAAGTGGACTAGTCCGGGCTTAATGTTCGTTGATGCAGGTCGCTATGTGAACCACTGACGGACACATAGGCTACCCAGATAGGGATACCCTGGAAACACCTGGATGTGAAAAGGGGAATGAACTTGTAAACCACTTTACCATAAACTTCTGGATCGGGAGGTATGACATGGGCGGGCTCTGAGGCCAGTAAGCATACGAAGCTAGGAAGAGTGTCGCCTGTGGAAATATTTCCTTTGGTAGACGGGCCAGGGGCTATCAATATGCAGAGCCACTGAGGGCATGGTATGTATAGTCATGCAAAGGTGTCCACGGGTCGATAACTTTCCATTTCCAATTGCCAGGATTGGTTATGAAGATCCATAATTATCCGGGTCGTGGAGTCTGATGTACGGAGAGGATGCATCCAAATGTGCAAAGAGTATCTCCATGTCGTATCGCCACGTGTCTTGGGTGGGTCGCGACGAAGTCCTTGCAGTTTAGCATCATGCGGTGAGGATGAAGTCTGTACAGTTTATCGTCATGCGGTCAGGCTGAAGTCCGTGCAATTTATCATCATCTGGTTAGGACGAAGTCTGCGCAGTTTAACGTAATGCGGTGAGGATGAAGTATACACCCCATGCAGGTTTGGTCCATATACGGAGGAAGGGAAATTTTTAACATTATCGTCCGTGAAGTTTAACATCATGCGGAAAGGATGCAAAAATACTCCCCATGCAAGTCTAGCCCATACACAGGGAAAAGGGAGCATTTCTAAATCTTTCTATCCATGGAGTTTTACGTCATGTGGTAAGGACGAGAAGTATACCCCATACCGGTTTGGTTCGTACACGGGGGGTAAGGGAATTTTTTTATTCAAGGGGCTGGGCCAGGATGGGGAACCTTGGCGTCACTATGTATCCTACGAGGGTAGGAATCAAGCCACACGTAGTTTTCTAAAATAATTACACCCTGTGCACGGCCGGTCTGGACATGGGGGAAGGGGCATTGTTAAAACTTGCTGTCCGTGCAATTTAACGTCGTGCGGTGAGGACGAGGGATACACCCCACGCAGGTCTAGTCTATACATGGGGGGAAGAAGGCATTTATTAGGGAGTGGTTGGGCCAGGATAGGGGATCCCGATGTAAGTATGTATCCTGTGAGGGTAGGAATCAAGCCGTACGTAGTTCTCTAAAATACGTACAGTTTAACGTCATGTGGTGAGGATGAGGTCCATACAGTTTAACGTCATGTGGTTAGGATGGGGGGTATTTTTGGATTCTATGCATTTTAATCTTCATACGGTGAGGAAGTGAATACACCCCGTGCAAGTCTGGTCCGTACACTGGGGAATGGGCATTTTTTGTTTTTCCTTTTGAGGTGGCTGGGCCAGGGTGTGGAATTATGGCGTCACTACGTATCCTGCGAGGGTAGGAATCAAGCCTCACGTAGTTCTCTAAAATATGATACACCCCGGGCAGGTCTGGTCTGTACAGAGGGGGAAGAGGGAATTTTTAAATTACCTTGTTCATGCATTTTAATGTCATGTAGTGAGGACGTAGGTGACTCGATGTGAAAAGAAAATGAAAAATAAGGAGGGTCTTCACAGTTTAACGTCGTGCAGTGAGGATGAGTTCTGTGTATTTTAACGTCATGTGGTGAGGAGGAGAAATACAACCCATGCAGCTCTGGTCCGTACAAGAGGAGAGGGAGCATTCTTGACTCTTATTATCTGTGCATTTTAACGTCGTGCGATAGGGATGTACTCCATGCAGTTTAATGTCATGCGGTGAGGACGTACTCCATGCAGTTTAATATCATGCACTAAGGATGTATTCCATGAAGTTTAACATCATGCGGTGACGACGTGATCACTTTCAGTTTCTATGAAAAATACTTCTTCAGGAATCTTGCATTTTAGGAGTGGTTGTAAATTGTCCATCCATAGAGATCGAGGTATATGCCCCGTTGGAGTAGACCTTGTTTACAACGTATGGTCCCTCCCATTTTGGCTCCAACTTTGGAGGCTTCTTTCTGGGTATCATTGGGGTCTGGAGGACCAATACCAATTCTCCTTCCAAGAAAGACCAGAGGTGGACCTTTTTGTTAAAGGATCATGTGATCCGGTTCTAGTACACTTCTAGGGGGTGCAGAGTGTGAATCTGCTTCTTTTCTAGCATTTCCAATTCACCTAGCCACCTTTCTGACATCTCATAATCAGATAATTGATCATATATGGAAACACGGAGAGAGGGAAGTTGGAGTTCAATGGGCAGAACTGCCTCTGTGCTGTACACCAATGAGTTTGGGGTAGACTGAGTAGTGGTGCAGATTGTGGTTCGATAAGCCCACAATGCAGGGAAGAGTTTATCTGTCTATGAATTCTTGTCTTTGTCCATCATTTTCTGAAGGATGTTGGATAGGGTCTTGTTGAAAGCTTCTATCTGCCCGTTTGCCGGTGCATGGTAGAGGGATGGGTGGTTAGCCTTGATACCATACTCGTGGTATAGCTTTTCCAACTCAGCAGAGCATAAATTGGCGTCGTTGTCTGTAAGTATAGTATGAGGGACACCAAATCTAGTGATGATATTGGCCTTCATGAAGCTGACAATATTTCTTGCCCCGACTTCCATGAGGGGTACGACTTCTGCCCATTTGGAAAAAAAGTAGATTGTCATGAGGACATACTTCAGCTGTTTGTCCGTGGTGGGAGGATATGGTCCCATGATGTCCATCCCCCCGACAGAAAATGGCCAAGAGTACTTAGCTTGATGAAGTAACTCTTGGGGATGGTGTATGAAGTTGGCATGAATCTGGCATGAGTGGAATTTTGCGGTAAAACGCTCACAGTCTCATGCCACTATAGGCCAATAGTACCCAAGCCTTCGAACCTGATGGGAAAGCTTGGTCCCCGGTTGATGCGCTCCACATTCTCCTGCTTGTACTTTAGTCATGAAGGCGGCGTTTTCTTCTCTGTTAATGCATCTGAGGAGCATTCCATCGAGGCCTCGTTTGTAGAGGACCTCTTGCTGACCCGCGCCGCAATATAGGACAAAATTGATTGCCCTTCTCCATATTTTCTCTCGTTCAGCTCTGTATGATGGAAGCTCTCCCCGTTGAAGGTATTTTGTGATGGTTATCATCCAGCCGGTGGCAGGAGCATATGGCTCGGGGACAGGACTGAATTTGTGGATTTCTTCTGTCTTAGCTTGGACAAATGGAAATACCATTCAACGGTGAGCAATGCTGATGACCATTTCATCCCAGTCTGGGTCGGCTAGGGCTGTGGCCATGTTGGCTAATGCATCGGCTTGAGCGTTCTGGGACCGGGGAATATAAGTCAATGTCGGTTCTATGGAGAACTCGGCCATTAGCCTTCGAACATGGTCAAATAGGGGGATCGGCTCATCCTTTTTGATAGCATAGTCACCGTTGACTTGATTGATGACTAGATCTGAGTCACCTTTTACCTTAAGGTGTTGTACTTGTCCCTGGAGTGTGAGCTCCAGGCCTATAATGAGGGCTTGATATTCCGCTTCATTGTTTGTACATCCCTCTGACAGGAGGAAGGAATATGGAAAGACCGCCTTCTTTGTGGACATGAGTATTATCTCCAGACCCACATTGTTGAATCTTGGATCCTCCATTCTCTTCTTGGTGGGGCTTATGGACACACCGTCGAAGTACATTTCCTATACTGGGAACTCCTCTTGAACTGAGAAGATATCTTCATCAGGTAGTTCAGCATCCGGTGTAGTGGTCCCTGTTGAAAGGTGCTCTGCCTGAAAGTCTGCTAATGATTGGACCTTGATGTCTTTTTGAGGCACAAACCGGATGTCAAACTATTGCAGGATGACCACCCATCGGGATAGGCATTCAGTTAGCATCGGGCGACTGAGGATGTACTTGAGCTGGTTACTCCATGAGATCAAATGGACCTCATGATGCTGCAGATAATGTCGCATCTTTTGAACCGCGATGACCAAGGCCAGACAGCTCTTCTAGATATTTGAGTATCGAGTCTCAGCATCAATCATGGTCCGACTGAGGTAATAGAGACTTTTTTCGCTGCCAGCATCATTCTTTTGTACGAGGAAGGATCCCAATGAACATTCTAGGGCCGCCACATATAGAATGAGAGGTCTTCCTTCAACCGAGGGCATGAGCACCGGTGGACTTAAGAGGTACTTCTTCAAGTTGTTGAACGCTTCTTGGTAGTCATCCGTACATTGGTACATGACCCCCTTCTTCATTAACTTGGTGAAGGGAAAACATTTTCCTACCAGGTTGGCTATCATCCACCTAATATAGGCTAGGTTTCCTTGTAATCCCCTCAGCTCAGTGAGATTTCGAGGAGGTGGCAGGCCTAGGATAGCCTTCGTTTTCTAAGGGTCAACTTCGATGCCACGATGGCATACGACGAAGCCATGGAATTTCCCTGAGGTAACCCCAAAGGCCCGTTTCAAAGGGTTCATCTTCAAGCTATGTTGTCAGAGCTTGTTGATGACAGTCTCAAGGTCCGACAAGTGATCTGAGCGCTGTCTGGACTTGACCACTAGGTCATCCACGTAACATTCAACGAATTTCCCCAGTAACAGCTTAAAGATCTGATGCATGGCATACTTATATGTGGCGCCGACATTCTTGAGACCAAAGGGCATGACCCTACAACAGAGTACCCCTTGAGGGGCCCTGAATGCAGTGGATTCTTCGTCTTCTCGGGCCCTCCTGATTTGATTATATCCGAAATAGCCATCCATGAAGGATATAGCCTCATACCCAGCCGTTACGTCAATTAACAACTCGATGATTGGAACCGGGAAGTCATCTTTCAGACAATGCCAATTAAGGTCTCTGAAGTCAATGTAGACGTGAATTTTCCCGTTCTTCTTCTTGACAGGGACGATGTTAGCCAACCGAATGGGGAACTGGACCTCCGTTATGAGGCCTTATTTAATGAGCTTATCGACTTCAACCTCTATCTTGGAAGCATGTGAGGGGTGTGTCCTTCTAGAGGCCCGTTTGTAGCCCCAGTGGTCTTCTGGAAGACCCAGGTGATTCGTCACTACCTCGGGATCGAGTCTTGGAATTTCCGTGTAATTCCAATCGAAGACATCCCGGTGCTGCCTTAGGAAAGAGGTATATACCTTGTGTTCTTTGGGGGACATGGCCGCACTAATGAGAGTGGGCCTCGAGTCTTCCTCGGTACCCAGGTTTATTTCCCTGAGTTCGTCCACAGTGGTGGAGATACATTCCTAAAATGTGGGAGGTGCATTCTTGAGATCTTCCCCCTCTTCTTCTTGAAAATACTCATCTTCTTGGTCTGACGAGGAGAGAGCTCCCATCACGACTTCTTGGATTTCCAGAGGCGAGGTGTCATGGGCTTCCTTACTCGAGCTTTCTCCCCCCGATAGAGGGTCAGCGGATGTTCCCACATTGTCATACTCGGTCGTTATGGCTGAAGTTATGCGGACATCCGAATGCTTGTCCGGACTTGAACTCCTACCTTCCATGTGGTTGATGGGGAGGACATAATCTCTGCCAAGCTACCTGAGGGGGTCATCGGGGACCATTTCTAGGCCATTTGGAGCAGGGATCCAGTCGACACCATCGACCAAAGGCTTCTTCTTCTTTTTCTCATAGAACCCGACGTCGATTTAATGTGACTTTGAGAGCTCAAAAGGGGCCTTGTCGGTGTTTAATGTCACGCTTTGTCCATTGATGCAGTACTTGACACACTGGCGGTATGATGAAGGAAAAACCATTTTCTTATGGAGCCATGTCCTTCCCAGCAGGGTATTGAATGTTGTGCTCTGCTGAACCACCAGGAATTCCATGTAGGCTGCTAGGTCACCAAAATGGGTCTTTTTCTTATTCTGTCTCATTGGTTTCTGCTCACTCTTGTCGTAACCCAACAAAGTTGTGGCTGAGGGAATTAGATCGACCTCACTATATCCCATCTTATGAAGTGTCCATAGGGGAAGGAGGCTAACTCTAGAGCCATTGTCTATAAATAATTTTTGGATCTCAACACCATTCCGTGTGCCAGACACATATAGTGGTCTGATGTGTACTTGCATGATGGAATCTTCGCCCTGATCGGTGAAGGAAATCACCATGTTGCATTCATCCGGGCCAGTCTCCATCCAGTAAATCATGGTGGCAGCTACCTCGTCTTGAAACTCATGGGGTATGATCAAAGCTTCGATAAGTGCCTCCCTAAGGTTAGCTAGAAAACTCAGGGCATCCAGGATTGACAGCTTGGTTGGTACCGACGCCAGCTGCTTAAGGATATCATATTTATACTCCAGCGGCCGACAATTTTCCATTGGCAGGAGAGTCTTGGCGGGTGCATTGGGAGCTGGAAAATTTGACGAGGAAGGGCCGGCCACAGGGACAGACGTTGATGGCGTTCCTGCATTTTGATGACTTGTGTTGGCCGATTTTTTTGTGCGCACTAGGCGATCAGACACTTGCTCCTCCTCTAGTGGGTATCGTAGAACAACAGGGCCAGAGTGGTCGCTTGTGGAGGTAGAGGGGTACTCCCTCTCCTGCTAAGTCCGTTGAAGGGCACTCCCATGGGTTTCTGCAATATTGACGGTTTGGGCAGGGGTCCAACCATAGGGTTGGTTTCAGCCACGGCTGCGCCTCCCCTGTAATCCTCTGCCTCTACGATTCCTCCTCCTGGCTCCTCGTTTAGGGAACTTGGGTTCATAACCATACCCTTCGTCAGGGAAGGATTCCATGAGATGGATGATGTATATAGAACCAAAGATTGGATCTTCATCCTCTGACAGGTCAACCTGGACGGTTGTCTCTGATGATGCCATTTGGTGGGTCGGTGCCCGTGGTGCCAAATTTGAGGGAATGAAATCTGCCAGGGTCGGGACTAACCTTGGCCCCACTGCGGACTTCTCCTCTTGTGATTGTTTCCTGCTTCGACTCTGCCTGGATGACCAGCTTGTAGAGGATTGTGAGGCCGATGCTGTCGGTTGTATGACTTTAGGGGTTGTTGGTGGCAACACCAGCTGCTGTAGTTGAGCTCGAAGTATGCCCTGGGCTTGGTTGATAGTCTTCCGAGTCATCTAGTTGTCAAATTTCTTCCCCTTCTTGTTGTTGAATTCCTGCCACCCCTCCTATTTGTCGAAGTCGGTGGTAGAGATACATGCCAAATGTGCTGGGGGTGGTCCCAGCTCAACTTGTCTGGAATCTACCATCCTCTGCAAGAGGTTATTGAAGACAAAGCATTCTCGAATAGTGTTCCCCAACATCCGATGGTAGGGACAGTAATATGGCCTGTCATCGTGGCTGACTCCTTCAGGTCTCCTTGGCTTCGGGAGGTGGAGCAAGTTGTAGTTCATGGCGGAAATGAAGTAGCCACAAACTTGATCATCTTGGAACGAGTATACGTTTTGTCTTATTTCCTCAAACTGGTTCTGCTTCGGTCCTCTCTGATCATCCCGTTTTGGCGGGTATGGATGCTGATATGCAGGGGGCCCTTGACGATTTGGTAGAGGCCTGAGTGGTGGAGCGGGCACAGGGTTCGGCTTGTGTGTGACAACAGACGCTTTAGCTCGAGGAGCTCTTTTCACAGGAGCCTACGAGGCTATTCGAGACATTGAATTTGTCCGCTGCAGGGATTCCTCAATTCTCTTGGCAATGGCTGAGAGATGGCAGAATCCAGTGGTGCACTCCACTGTTATGAGCGGTGTTCACAGCTCATCTCTAAGATTATTGATGCATATGGCTAGCATCTCATCTTGAGGCATTGTCCTGTTCAAATAATAGGTCAGACCTTTCTATCTGGCGATGAAATCTGAGACCCTCTCGTTCTCCCTCTTCTTGTAGTTCTTGAGATCGTTGACCGTTGTTTTCGGCAACATTGAGATGAAGTTGAACAAGAACTACTACCGGAGGTCCTCCCAGCTATTTATTGACTGGTCCGGCAGACTCGTGTACCAGACGAAGGCGGATCCTTGCAAGGTCTGTACAAAGCATCTGATTTTCACTTCTTCGTGTTGTTCCGGAGTCCCCATCAAAGGGTCACAATAGGATGTATAGTGCATCAAATGCTGCTCTAGATCACCTAATCCATTGAATATGGGGAATACAGGGCTCCCAAAATTGGGTGGAGGTGGTGTGTTGGTCACCCAATCTGGGTAGGGTTTCCGCTCCGACTGTATCAGAGCGCTTCGACCTTCTATCACTTCCAATCGAGCTGTTAGTGCCTCGATGGTGTTGGTGATTCCTTGTTTTACATCCTGTTGGGCCCGGTCCTGGGCATGCCTAGCCCGAGGAATTTCCTGTGGATCCGGTTTAGCCGACACCAAGGGTGCATATTCCGTTCGGGGCACCCTCGGAGGGTTCATGCGTACTTGCTCTGGTTTCCTCCTAAGTGGAGGGAAATCTTGGAATTCATCAGGATCAACATCTTAGTAGTTGGACGGGCCAGGTGCCTCATTAGATGAGAGACCTTTCCATATTTCATTTTCCAGGGAAAACCTAAGCCTTTGAGGAGCACTTGCTGGGAGTGCATGATGTGGCTCTTCTTAATACGCACATTCCATAAAGCGGTTCCTCTGGAGTAGCTCGACCTTAAGCCGTCTCAATTTTTTCATCTCTTCTTCCTGTCGAGCGAAACTTTTTTCGAGCATGAGTGGATCATTTTTATCGAGAGAATGGGATGGGTTAAGGGTAACAATTCATTTATTCTTATCCTTGTTGGAAGCTCACAGGGTAGGTGGAGGGAGGTTAGCTGAAGGGGAGACCATATTTAAAGCGGCCCTCTGGTTCCGGGTGTGCACACCTGGGGGTTCGTTGTGAGTCACAGCCTGACCGGAACCGTTGTCTCCTGATCCGTCCGCATTTGCATTTTATCTAGTGTCACCCGTGGGTTAAGAATCTATGGTGTTGATAAACGCATATTGATGGGTGGAGGGGACGTCATCTTCCAAAAAGGAAGAGTATCTCCCACATCTTCAGCTAGCCTTCCCTTTCATGACCTGGGATTGCTGTCGGAATTCTTGATGAAGGGTGACGTGGAGAGCTCTTTGATGCGACCTTACAGTGTGCCTTCCTCTCGGAGGGGATGATGATTCAAATGACGTGATAGGACAAGAACCTCCTCTTATGACTGTCCTCCCTAGACAAGAGAATACCGACTCTCATGGGGGAGGTTGTTATTGAGGGGGTAATAATGCCCCTAGCACTGAGGGCTGGGGCCGGCTCTATTCCCTGGACGTTGAGTCTCTTTCCGATTTTATTGGTCTTACAGGGGAATTTGTTGTTAAACATGCCCCCAACCCTATAGGCTAGGGTTGACTCTGGATTGCGGCTACGGCTGCGGCTATCACGACCTGCCTGATCTCACATAACCTCATCTGGGGGTGAACCGGATCTGGTGCCGAATTCACCTATGAACCAACCCCTTCTAGAGAGGTAGGAAAAGATCGCTGATTGGACTCTCTTAGGTGAAAGACCTGCTGGATTCTCTCGGTGGCCTAATTCAGGAGTTCTTGAATTGATCGTTCCCGCCGGGCCTGACGCTTCAGGGACTTACTCAAGGCCCGACTACGTTGGGTGTGTTGCCTTTCCTGAACAGGGGGTCCACTCGATTGTCGTCTCAATGTAACGACTTTTCCAGACACCATACCAAACGATTTCTTCTCGGCAGGGAGCGGAGTGAAATGAAGAGCTCTGTGTCCCCCCCATCCACTGATATGGACTCCCGTCGGAGCGTCACCAATGAGGCGGCATAGTTCGTGCAGTGCACGGAGGCAAGCTGCCTCCATATTCCCTTTGCGCCTCTCGGGGCGTTGTTGTCACATCGAGGAAAGGGCCTCTAGGTTGATGTGACATAGGAGGTAACCTATCATCTTAAAGTCATCTACATACCCGTCATAGGGTAGGAAGCTCGATTTCAGCCGGCGGAGGGTCATCCATAGATTGTGGCGGATGCTGTGCATGCATTCTTCTGACATTCCCTAGGTATGTCGTACTGAATGGGGACCGTGGGATAAAACATAACTGGTATATCATTTATGTCCAGTCATTTCCTCAGGTGCAACATATTGGCATACTCCTCTTCCAGTGATTCCTCTACCTGATCATAACAACTAAGGCTCTCACTGTAGTCGGAGGCAGTGGGACCTGTAGGTATTGAATTGTCTTGTGGGAAATTCTGAGGTGGTTCAGAAGATAAACGTGGCCCTGGAATGTCTCCTGATCGAAGAAGGTCATCACTAGAGACAAGCTGGGAATCTAACATGCTCGATCCCATCCTTTTGAGTGCCTCGGCATACGAGGGCCTTTCGGTGCTTGCTTCGTCAGGGGGAGGGCCTTCATGTCGAAATAATATGTCATCACGGGGAGGACCTCCGCAATGGCAGCCGTAATGGCGAGGACTACCATTACTCTTTGATGCTTCACTACATAGAGGACTTTTGTAGTGCACACCCTGGGGAGGACCTCCAAGGCATGTTGCGGTAAGGGGAGGACCTTCTATATGTGTAGCGTTGTTACAGGGAGGACCTTCGCAACAACTTCCATTATGGTGAGGATGACCATCATGGCTTGACGTTTGACGCGCATCCTGGGGAGGACCTTCAGGACATGCCGCGACAAGGGGAGGACCTTCTTGTTGCTTGGGGCCATTGTAGGGAGGACCTTCGCAATGGAGGACGTGGTGGCGAGGACTACCATCACAGCTGTGGAAATGGCGATGACTACCATTACTGCTGCTGCAGGGAGAATATCGACGGGATACATCCTGCGGAGGGCCTCCAAAATGTAACGTAATGAGGGGAGGGCCTTCTCATTGCTTGACGTCTCTACGGGGAGGACCTCCGTTATTAGGTTGGCAAGGACTACCACCATGATTTGATGTTCGGCTACGTGGTGTTCTATTGCAGTATAAACCCTGGGGAGGACCTTTAGGGTGGGCCATGACAAGGGGAGGGACTTCTTGTCATGATGAGACGTCACTACGGGGAGGACCTCTGTAGTTGCGACTATGATAGCATGGAAAACCATCACAATCTGTGGTCCCACTGCATGGAGAGTGATTGCAGTGTATACCCCGGGGAGGACCTTCAGGGTGGACCACAACAAGTGTAGGACCTTCTTGCTACTCGATCTTCTGGTCACGTGGAGGGTTTTCGTGACTCGAATCAAGAGAGAAGCTCTCGTGACCGATCGTTATATTCCCGCTGGGGAAGCCCCCACAAGTGCTCTGAGGAGGACCTTCAGAGTTGCTGGTAGAGAAATTACGGGGAGGACCTTCACAAATGCTACTGCTTCTCCCATAATATGGTAATGGGTGGGCAGGGATTCGAGCCTTTGATGCGTGCTTAGCGGCATCGGGAACCCCCGCTTCCACCAGAGCGGAGTCATGAACCCGCTCTTTATTTTCCGCCTGCATTTGGCGCATTCGGGGTGCTCTTTTGTAGGCAGTGGGGACCATCCGCTATTGAAAACAGCCTTCAACTCTTTGGGGTCCCTGTCTAATTGGGTCTCGGGATGCCGCCGAGATACGCCGATGAACATCTTGACTTTTATCAGGGATATATGTCTGCTCTGGAGCATCCACCATGATGGACGGGTGTCCCCCAGTTGGAAAGAGTGAAGCTGTTCAATCCAATTTCCCTTGCGTCGTGGAATATATCTGGGGACCCTCTTGGGTGGAAGCAGGGATGTAGATCTTCTCCGAGGTGGCTATCTCATCTCTTAGATGAGTCACTTCAGTTGGAGAGATGGGCTCACAGGCCTGAGTCCTTACTGTTGCCGCTTATGCAATTACATGTTGGAAAGTATGAAAGATATGATCTGGGATCGATACCTACTCCTCCATCATTTCCAGGATATGTAGAGATATATCTTTGGCTGGAACGGGTATGAAGGCTCATTCCGGTATCGGAGTAGGAATTTACTGCTCTGGTCCTCCATTGGTTAGTGGGTACTGACAATTCTCTTGTGTCGAGGCAGGTGAATAAATTTTCCTCTCTACCAGGATACGCCAGGTTCTCTCTCCGTTTGCCGCTACATTGGGGTGACAGGCTTTACTTGCATCCACAGGGAGATGACCCTGCATATATTGGTTTCCCACCGTATCAAGTCGGTGGACTTTGTTGTTAGGGAGATGTGCCTGCCTATGATTTTCCTCCACATCTGGGTAGAGGGATTTCTTGATCGCCACCATATCAGGATGGCGGGCTTCTGAAGAAATTGACAGGAGCTGGTCCTGCAGGTTCCGGGTCGCCACCATGTCACGCTGGTGGACTTCACGACCCTAGACAGGGAGAGGTGCCTACCTAGTAAGTGCCGTGCTACGTGAGCGATGAGCTTGATGGAGCTCAGCGAGGATGCACGCTGGCTCGTATGATGCCACTATGTCTAGATGGCGGGCATGGTAGGAATGAATAGATGTAGGTGCCTGTTCCTGGTAAGTCTCTATGGCTAGGAAACAGAGATCCTCCTTAGGGACCAGGGTGACGACCGATCCTTGATTGTACATCTGCCGCCCTCGTCCGGTGGTCCGAGGGGCCGGAGCTCGGGGAGAGTGGGCCTGAATTTTCGGGGAGACATCCTCCTCAGCGTGAGGATGTTGAGTCATGACGTGACCATGATGATGCCTTCCAGTGGGGTCCTTGGAGCGGAACCCCAGTTCGGTGGGGATGAAGTCCTCAACGTAAACCTCATCTGCCTCCATAAGATAAGGGAGGTACATATTGTCCCGTTCTGGGGATAGACTCCCGAAATAGTTGGAGACAGCGACAGGGGCTGTCTGGATCCTCCATTGCGGTCGCTGCAGGGCAGGCGACCGGTGAGTTCTGGAGGATTGGAGGGCATGCATGTCCGCCTCCACCATTGGGAGAGTACCGTTCGCGTGGTACTCTCGGATCAGCGCGTCTGAAACCCAACGTTGAAGATGCTGGGTGGGGGACGGGGTCCTCTATTGTTGAGGAAGTCTCGTCCTTGCGACGTTGGAAACACACACTTGGGAGTTACTTTGCGATGCCATTGGATCGAATGGAGTTCTGAAAGTATTTCCTGCAAAACATTTTCGCAGATACTAGAAGCAAACCCGTCAAAGAAGCATCTCATAATCCCATGAGTAATTAATGACCTTGCATGGACCTCCTTTAGAGAATAGTGGGGAACATGGTGGGATTAAGTTGAACCTATCATGTTTGGTTAAAGATTCACGTCGGGTTCACCATTTTTTTTTCGTTCTGGTGTTCGGCCACGAAACGCCCAAAAGCTCCATATCCAATGATTGATGGACCTGCTTTCCAGAGGCAGGTGTTCGCTGGATGGTTTGACCAGCGACTCTTAAGAACTCACATTGGTCAAGTGGATGGGAAGTCGGGATCATCACACCCTTTTTGGTGGGAATTATTGCCTGTTCCAGGACTCTCTTATAGATTTAAGACGTATTCATATGTTTGTGAATCTTTTTTCTATGCCCAAACATAGTATACATGGATTTAACCATGGTGGTCAACTGTCAAATGGATGAAAGGGTTCCGAATCATTTATGTCTGAGTTTTACCATCCATAGTTGGATTAATGACCCAGAAGGGTTGGAACTCACTTGAGGTGGCAGTAGGAGTGGTGTGGTAAACCGGTGTGGAGATGATCGGATCGACCGATTATTCGCCTTGAACCTCAGGGAGGCTTCCTACGTACCCTGCTTATGAGGCAGGGATCAAAGTCCACGTAGTTCATATATATATTTTCACATCATATTGGATGAGGGTGGAACTCGACTTGAAGAAATGACCGAGTGGTGGGATTGAACCTCGTGGAGGCTTCCTACGTACCGTGCTTTGGCATGGATCAAAGTCCCCATAGCTCGCTTCGGCTTGGGGAATACACTCTCAGGAGGCCCATGGTAGGATTTCATGGTCGATGCTTACTCTAAGCCCACGTGAGTCATGCTCGGTGTGAGAAACAAGATGCAATAGGGACCAGAGGATCACCTCGCGAAAGGTGCGTCCGTGAGAAGCAGAGTGGGGCATACACATAGAGCGGCCCAGGATGTTGAATTAGGGCTTACACTCTAAGGAGGTCCAGGGTAACAAATCCCAGCAGGAGAGGGAAATGGGGTTCTCTTATGACCATCTCCTCTCTTGAAGTTCATGAGGGCTTCCTTCTGATGGTTATTTTACAATCTCTGAGGAACCCTCAATAAGTGGAGGGGCAGAAAAAGGATTCCCGAGCTCAGGCTCGACATAACCGTGGGAATGTGAACCCAAGAATGCTTCGGGAATCTGCTCAAGGGTCGAAGAAACCCCGTTTCCCCTGTTTACAGTGGGTATGTGAACTCAAAATGGCGTGCTGATGCACCTGAAAGTTACACCACACAGATCTGGTGGCTCTAGTGGAGGCCTCAGCTCGGGGCCGATGAGCAGGCCAATGAGGGATTTGCAGAGGACTTGGCTGGATCAAAAGGATTTTACCTGGCCTTGGAAATGAAAACACTGAAGTATTTGGCGGGCCAGGTATGGGTGGTAGCGACCTTCACGCGGGGAAGTGACACACAGATGGAGAAGCCCTCCGCGAACCAGGGTGGTCCACGGACTGATTGGCGTCCTGCGAACCAGAGTGGTTCACAGCTTTGGGTTCAATCTGCAAACCAGGGTGGTTCGCGGCTTCGAGTTCAATCTACAAACCAGGGTGGTTAGAGGAGGGTTCCAGGCGGGAAGCGGTGGCCAAGGGCGGCACCGATCGGAGGTTCGTCGATCAGGGCTTCGCCCGCGTGGGAGAGTGCTACACGGTACGATGGATGGGAAAAGAGGCATAAATTCCTTGGTCTGCAGGGAAGTCATCCGCAGAGGGGGTATGGTTCGCGGCTCTCCTTTTTCGTTATTTTTATGTTCGCGGTTCACCAAATTATAATCCATTTTCCAATTCCTTATTAATTTGTATACATGCTGTGGTTTGCGGATAGGGATTTCACTATTTGCGAAATCTGAAGCCTTCCTTTAACCGATCTCCTTCCTAATCTCTAATCCCTCCGAATCTGATTCCAGTTCTCGGATCTCTCCCCTATTTTTCCCCCTTGGTCCCTTTTTATAGAGTGGGGAAAGGGATGTATCTATGGCCATGTGCCACCTTTCGCGGAGGCCCATAACCAAATACCTAGTTCACAACTGACTTGGTCAATCCGCAATTCGCAGTGGGTATTGAATGCTCCCCCCCCCTCTGCGAGGAGAACTCAGGGAGTGCTCTGCGACTGTAAGGGGTTCTGCCTCCATTCCGCGAATGATAGTGGGTGTGGCTTGAACTGGTCGACGTAGTCTGCTGTTGGGGCGGTTCGTGAAGGTGAACCGGACTGGCACCCATCCTGCCTCGCGACCGTGGAGGCTCTCCGCCTCTATTTCATGAATAACAATGGTTCTCGGAGGGGGGTGCCTCATGGGGCTTGGCCACTTTGCGACTCCATGGGACCAGTTCGTAGACTGGTCCTGTGTGTGTCTCTTCTTTGATTATTTTCCTCAATTCTTAGGGGATTTGGGTAGAATCTCCTTTGCATATTTTTCAGGATCCTACAATTACATTTATGAATGAATATATATTTTTTAGTTTTTATACATATATTATATAAATTATTTCTTAATTAATTTCAATTCCTTTAAAAAAATAGAAAAAATATAGTTTATCTTACAAACATATGATATATAAAAAATAAAAATTCTTCTTAAAAATATTAGGTGTTAAATTATCCACTATCAAATAAATTATGTCATTGAAATTTTAATTATTTCATTCCAAAATAAATATCGAAAGGGATCTAAGTTATAAAAAATAATCAATATATAATTTCAATAGATATATTATCCTTAAAAACTTGGGAAACATATCTATTTTCTCAAAATAGGTTTATCCCTAATATTGTGCTTTTCTCCAACTATCAAGGAAAAATGTCTACCCTTATTTGGTATGATGACCCACATTATATAATTTTTTTCTAGAGGGTGTTTATTATTATCCTTTATTTGATATAATATCATAGAATAATATAAAATTCTCTTTCAATACTCTAGATAGTTTTTCTAATAATTGGAGTGAGCCAATCCATAACTAAAATAAATTTAAATTTATTATCAGGAAGGATAATAAGATTTCCACAAATAACATACTCATATATATCAACATGTAATATAATAACCATACCAATATAATATGTATTTGACAATAAAATTATCGGAGTGATGATTTAATTATCTTAGAAAACATCTTAGACATACTAGAGTTCCTAGAATCAAATTACAATAAGACATCTATAAATCCAAATTAAATGGAAAATTAAATATTTTTCCCTTAATCATCTTGACCACTTGATATTTCATGAGATTCTATCCTTATATTTATTTATATGTTTGGGAATTTGACCATGTTCACATTGTTAATAATATTTTTTGATTGTTGGTTTGTCATAATCATATGGTTTTTCACTCTATCTAAAATTTTTATGGGTTGTTCATTGAGGTAATATCCTCATTGTCACTCAAATGCATCATTAATTATAGTTATATAAATTATTAATTATAAAAGGGTTTACACGAGTAGAAAACCATTAATAGTATGGGGGAATTCTCATAATCATAAATCAAATTAAACCTTAACACATCTTGATCTTTTAAATTATTAAGTTAGCTAATAGTTAAATTAGTTAAACAAGTATAAATATTGCGTTGACCTAGGTTACATTATTTTGGGTTATATTACTCTTCTCAACCAAATCTCTCAAATTATATTGTAAAATAAATCATTCACAGTGGTTCGTAAAGATCTTGTGTCCAACCAAAGAATAAACTAGAGGTGTGTATAGTCGGGCGTGTAGTCTTAGGCCTACTCATCATTAATCATTGTTATGATTGATTAAATTATCACATAAAAATTTTCAAGGGGATTAAGTCTATGGGAGGCTATTCCAAAACTACTAAATAACCTTATAGAGTTGTGTATTTGGTTCAGGAAGATTATAGATTCTATTGAAGAGTTGGGGTTATTGTATTTTTTAACAGCCATGATGACTCATTCTTATGGTACTTGATCTGGATTGTATGGAATATATATAATGGAAAAGAGTTTCATAAATCTAGAATGTTTTTTGAGGGTGGTTTTAATATTGATAAAGAGAATTTGAGTTAATTTGTGAGAAGTCTAGAATTTTATAGATTCACATAACTGATTTCAGCGATGGATCCAAATTCACATATCTGATTCTGTATATGGGAATGTCTCTATAAGTGAATTCAAATATTTATTAAATTCTAGATATGTATCCAAAATTACTTAGACTAATAACCCATGTCGTTTTTTTATAAAAATGAAAATTCGAAAAATTCACATAGCTAAACTAGCCGTATAATTAATTATTGTGACCCAACTTAAGTGTACCACAAAGGAAATTTCACCTCATTTACAAACTTTTGAGGAAAAATTTAATTCTTATATGCATGTGGTAATTTCAAATTAATTTAATGATTTTTTTGGATAATAATATTTCATGATATTTGAATATCACAGTAGAAAAGAATGCATATGTATTTTAGGATAATAAATGAGTAATTAATTGGAATCTGATTAAAAAATGTTAATGAAAAAATACCATTGAAGAAGATTATAGTGTTTCTAAATATTATAAGAAATATAGGTCTTTGAATATATCTTCCTATGTGTGAGTGTAGTACCCTGTGACTCCTTAGAATTTTTTTTCCATTGTGTGAAAAAGGAAGAAGAAGTGTCATTTAGAGCCAACGTTAGATATTTAACAATGAAAATATGGAACGTCTTATGGTTTCAAGAGATTTTACTTGATTACGATAATATTTTTATAGTATAATTCAAGTATACATATTGGTAAATTATTTATTTTACAATATTAAGGCTCATGGGAGTATATATTTACGTTTTCTTATACGAGAAACCTTGTCAATTTGGTAATCTTATTCATCCTTTACTCTTTATATTTATTGGATAGTGTGAAGCGAAAATATTAGGTTTGACTTTTGACATCTATGGTGTGATTCAACATGAATTATTGTAATTAAAATTCACTTGTTTTTATTGTTAATAGAATTTGTGGATTGAGAGAGAAACGATCTATGAAAACGTGTAGGATCCCACATTAGATATAAACCTTATAAAAATTGTGTGTCCCTTGTTCATTGTATTACTTGTATAATTGTATGAGGCCGACTTATTTTTACTTTTAGTGGATCAAAATCTAAAAATTGTAGATGTTTATTTCTATTAATTTTTTAATAACCACACTCTACTGATTCAACCCCCCCCCTTCATTATGTATAAAACAAATCCTATCATGAACTTCTCCTAGTAATATAGGAGGTTCCCACTATAGGATCCATGCAGTTTAACATTAATCATATATTATATTAATTAAGACAATAGAATAGTTTTACTATCAATTTATGATATAAATTGTCATAACTGTAAGAATATATTGTTCACATTTTTTTTATATCTTGTACTAGAAGTTTGTGATGGGACTATAGTGGGTTATCCACCCTTGTAAATGATGGTAAAATTATATTTATGATGAAAATGATATCTAAGTGGATTGAAAAGTGTAAAATTCTATTATTAGATAAATTATAAACTAAAATATGTGACTAAAATCCACTAAATAAATATTGGAAAAGATGGAGAGAAGTTATGTAGGAAATATGAAAGTCAATGAAGAAAAATATAGAGATCTATAGAAGAAAATTTGAAGACATAAAAATGAATGATTGTGAGTTTTTTGATGATTTATTTACATAGTTAACTCAAAATATGATTAATATTCAATTATTTTGTGAGAAACTTGAAGATTTTACAATTTTGAAGAAGTTGATGAGAAACTTTAAGAATAAATCTAATAAAAAAATAACACCTCTTAATGATATAGAATATATTTCACTTAATAATTTACATAACATTATCATTTTACATGAAAATACAAATATTCTAGAATTCAAAATGAATGTGAAATAAGAAGGATATTTTGAATCTTTGATGAATATGAAAATATGTAATGATGAAGTTGTTCTAGACTCAATTGATTCTGATAAATAAGATTAATATCAAAGAGTTATTAGTTTCTTTTAAACAATATTTCAAAAGGGGAAAAAATAAAAAGGTATGTTCTCTCTTAGATTATATAAATGTAATGGACTTGGACACTATTAAGTTAATTGTCAACAGAATAAACGAGTATATTATATATATATATAAATAATGAAAATACTAAAGTAAATAAGTGGGAGAAAACTCAAAATAATCTTCAAAGTTTACTGGAATGAAGAAGTAATTTCAATGAAACAAATGAATAAACTTTATGAGAAACGATTATTAAAATCATACTATTTTGTTCAAATATTCTAATAAAAAAATACTTGAGAAATTTATAAATTTTATGGCCCATGTTGAAAAAAACTATTGATTTATTAAGAAATGATGAAGATAATTCAAAACTAATAGTGTATAAATACATTATAAAGATTAACTTGAGTTATGTTTTAGAAAAAATATTTGCTTAAGAAAGAGAAGAAGAAGCTGGTAAATGTGGATAAAGAATTATAAATGATAAAATAAAAGTGTATTTAAGATGCAAAAAAACTGAAAGAGTTCATCAAGGACTTCAAAAACCTTATTTATGTCTAGGGATAATCCTGTAAAGATGATAAGAAAATTTAGGTAAAATTTTCATCTAAAATATATTTCCATTTTTTTTTAATAATAATAAATGTGAAAAAATTAATTTTGTTGAAATCTATAATAAGAAAAATGAACATAAATTTCTTAAAATAGTGTGAAATGAATGTAGAGGCTTGAATGAGCCATTTATTAAAAATTAGATGCAATGCCCAAGTAATGTTTTCAGTGAATTCCCAATTATGGAAAATAAATTTCCAGATACAATGCATGGTTTTTAAGAAATATTGATTTCATGGATATTTTTGGTGTTTTGGAATGTTAGGAAATAAATCATATACCTGTTATAACAATATATATTTACCCAAAAAAAATCGAATAATCCAAGATGAGTAGTGTTAGTGTAAAGAAAGAAAATTTTAGAAGAAATCATATAGAGATGGGAACTGGTTACAAGAAACTAAATATTAGGGTTGATTAACTTGGATAGATATGATGAAGGTTTAATCCAAGTGGACATAGATAAGATAAATAAATAAAAATAATACATAGTTAGTTCCCTCTCAAAGATAACGGGAAAACAGTACAAGTACACAATTAAGAAAGTTTTTACTTGGTAATTATTTCTCTTAAATCATGAAATAAGGGAAAGGAGAGAATACTTAAGAGTGGTTGTTCATACCACATGATTTGTTATACTAAAATTATTATAAGCATTGAAAATTTTTAAGGAGGTGTAATAACATTTGGTAATTACTCTTCATTCAAAATAAAAGGTATTATAATAGCCTAAATTGAGAGTGATAATTTTAATTCAGATGATGTTCTTTATGTTGAAGGGATACAATTCAACTTTTGGTGTTTTAGACAAATTTTTGATAATGAGAATGAGGAATCATTCAATATAAAAAATTCATCATTAAAACACCAAGTGATGGAAGAACTATTTCTAAAGGAAATATAATACATTAAACTTTATTCTTGATCGGTGATCCTTCTTATACATGTTGCATGAGAATGAAAGATGAAAACATGTTATGGAATAGAATGATTGAGCATCGTTTCTAATGAATCCTAATAAATATTGTGAAACATGGTATGGTAATAGATATACCTAAGATAAAAAGATATCAATGTGGAATCTGTGGAACATGTTAAAAGGGAAAGATAACTCAGAAGATTCAAAAGAAAGTGCATATTACTTCTACAAGACTATTAGAATATCTCCACATATATCTTTATGGGCCTATGAGACATAAATAAACATGAGGTTATTTTTATTTCTTCATCTTCAAAGACGAGTTCACTCATAGGACCAATGTTCTTTTCATCAAGAACAATGTTTCAAATGTGTAGGAGGTTGGTTAAAAAGAGCATGGTTTTTGTATTAAAAAACAAAGATCTGATAATGGGAAGGAATACACAAGTAATGTGTTTAAAATTTATCTTAGAAAATATTGAATCAATAATTAGTTTAACAATCCTTATACACAACAACATAATTTTTTTCTATAGAGTAATAATATGAACATTATGTAGATATGGATAACAATACTGGATAAAAATATACTTTTGAATTAATTATAGAGAGATGTGATGTGTACAAAATTTAATATTAAAAATATATAACTTTTGTGACTTGAGATAAGTGATACACCCTTTGATATATGATACCCAATGCTTCCTAAAGGGAAAAATTTCATGGTTTTGGAAATTTTTTATCACATTATAATCAAATAAAGTATACTAGGAAAATTTAAAGAAAATGATGATGATGGAGTCTTTATGGGATACTTATCTAATGGGAATGGATACATTTGTTGAAATAAGTTATTGAATAAAACTTTTGAGTGTTCATATGAAAAGGTTGATGAAAATATGGGGAAAAAGGTATCCCCTTCAAGTATATTTTCAATTTACTATAGAAAGAAGTCAGAGGATTTAAAAAAATGTTTGAAGAAGTTACTGAATTAAGATTGTAAATAGTAGATATTAATTCACAATGTTGTAATGATGATGGTGCAGATATAATTGGTGATAGAAATTAGTCTCATAGGCAAAAGAAACATGGATAAACTAATAATTTTGTTAGGAATTAAAATATATTAGGTAAGGCCCAAAGGGGGATACGATATAGGAAGCAAACAACCCTTATATCACAAGTTGGGCCTAGAATAGTGGATTAAGCTATTAAACATGATGAATTAGTTCAAGATATGAATTAATAACTCCAAAAAATTGAGAAAAAATTTACATGTTAAATTGTTCCTAGACCAAAAACTGAAAAATCAATACGTAAACAATTGTTTTTTATAAACCATATTTATATGATTTGTGAAGTAACATAGAACAAAGCTTTAATTATTTGTAAATTATATTCTAAAATGTAAGGAATATAATTTAAAATAAACTTTTATCTAGTTTTTAGACTCGATACAATAAGAATCGTTTTGGTAGTGGAAGCTAATAATAATAATTACAGTGTATAGAAAATTGGGGTATTGTTTGAATTTACGAATGGTCATGATGATGAAGATGTGTTTATTTATCAAACATAAGGTTTTATCCTTTAAGATGATGGAATATTGTTTTATAGATTTATGAAAGAATTCTATGTCTTAAAGAAGGCTCTAAGGGCCTCATCTTCTAAAATTTAAAACTATTTGAGAAAAAGGGGTTTAAGAAAAGCACTATTAACAAAAAAAATATTCTTGAATAAATATTTCTTAGACATAATGATGGTATTTGTATATGTGTATGGAGTGATTTTTTTTATTAATAATATTTTCCTATGAGGGGAAATTTCTTAATAAGATATAAAATAAGTTTGAGATGGTTATACCTGGATAAATAAACTATTTTATTGGATAAAAGATTGATGAAAATTTAGATTATATCTCAATTTCACAAGACAAATATGCTTAATAATTATTAAGAATTATTAAAATGGAATAATCAAAAGAGAATTATACACATATATTATTTGGTACAAAGTTAAGAAAATATTATCAATCCAAAAATGTTGATTAAATGGATTTCAGAATAATAATTTTTAGAATTTTATAGCTAACATCATCTAGGAGGAAAATTACCTATGATGTGACATTGTTCACAAGGTATGAAATTAAACTAAAGGAGGCACCCATTTTTACAATTAAAATAATTTTGATTTATATAAAAGGTAATGTGAATTACAGATTTCTCAATAGTTTATGCAATTATCTCATTTTTCATGGAAAAATTGATATAGATTGGGTATATGAGTTTATAGATCATAGATCCACATCACGTGGTTTGTTCTTTGTTGGTGATGTTTATATTATCTGGTATAATAAGAAGAAGTGTTCGGTGACCCTGAGTATAGTTGGATCAGAGTATGTGGGAGATACCAGAAGAGTATATAGGATTTATAGATACATGTTTAGATATTAGATTTTTGGAATAATGTTTCGAGACCCTCGAAGATTATTTGTGATAATAAATATGTTATTGATCTCTAAATAAGTCACATTTAACACTCTCAATGTAAATATATTCATATTTGATATTGATTTCCATGATGTTGCTGAAAAAACCATACTAGAAATTTGACCTAATTTCAAGATTTTTATGGAAATGTTGTATGTTCATGTGCATGGGGGAATTTCAAATGGGTTTTAATGATTCAAATTTATTAGATTATTAGTGTTTGAGATATTTTAATATCAAAGCTGGATAGAAAAACCGAGTCTTTCAAGAAATTAAATGAGGAATTAATCCAAAATCTGTTGAGGGATTTGAATGAGAAAATTCCACTTATGAAGATTATATAGTTTCAAAATATCACAATGAATATATATTTTTAGTGGGATATTTATTTTTATGAGTGTAGTAGAATGTGGCAATTAAGAAAAGTTTTTATACTATGTGAACAAGGAAGAAGAAGTATCATTTGTTGATGAGGTTGGATATTCAATGGTCAATATATGATTAATCACACTGTTTTATGAGATTTTATTTGAGAATGATATTATTATTTATTGATTAAATTAATGTTTTAATTGTGATAACATATTTAAAAAATATTCCAAAGGCTCATGGAGGAGGATCTTTAACTTATATTTTCAAATAAACCTATTTAATATTTTTTCTAATTTATCCTATATTCATTCTATTTATTGAGTATCATGAAACTGGGATATTGGGATGACTCTTTACATTTTTGGTGTGATTTCACAGGATTTTTTTATTTTTAATTCACTTTTTCTTATAGTAAAGACATTCTATAGTTTGGGTGAGAAACCATGCAAAACAATTAGTAGTATTCCACATTAGATTTGAAACTTGTAAAAATTGTGTGTTCCTTATTCTTTCTTATCTCGAAATGATCATGTGAGGATGAGTTATTTATTTTCTGAGTGAATAAAACTCTAACAAGTCAAAGAGGTTCATTTTTGTTGAAAATAATATTTAAAAACTACCCTCTACTGATTCACTCACCTTCTTAGTGGATGAATCCAATCTATCTAGGAACTTCATTCACATCAACAAGCCAATATCCAGTGAAGTATGTATTTCTTAGAAATCTACATACTCAATAAATTACTAACATTTTTGGATATCATCTTATACCTAGACTCATCTATATGGTTTTCAGTATGGTTATCTTACCTTAATACAAAAGTTAAAGAAACTAATATCTAAACATAAATAAACCATTATCTGGTACTGACTAAAGTGACCCATGAAAATCATACATAAATAGTATATTGATACCATGGTTTAAATAATATATCTCACTCATAGAAGCATAACCCAAATACCTAATGTTCTTGTGTCTTTGAGATCTAGATATAAAATCAACTTATTTTATACACATTGTGAACATTTCTTCTTAATCGAGCTGCACTAGGCTCCCTCTCACATCTCAATATTTTGTACTCATCTTCATAACCTTGGTAAATTGACAAATAATAAAAGGGTGAGCTCAAATTCTTAGTAAGGGTAAATGTAAGCATAAAAATCATATTCTAAGGCTACCTATAGTCACATTCATCCCATAGTAGGATTAATATAACCACCTATGTAAATTATTTGGATTGGTATAATTCTCCCATATACCCTTGATATTGGGATAAACCTCATATTTAAACCTTTTTCTTGGGTTAAATCCACCCATTTTTTCTTAGGCATTAGATAAATCCACCACTGTACCCTTTTTCCTCTGATAAATCATATAGTGTAACCTTTGGCTTAGGATAAACCATAGCATGTATAATTTTGAGATAATGAGACATAAAATTAAATTATTTAATTAAATAGAGATATAGGGTCCCAATAATCATCATCCATACATATATGTAGCTATTAAGATCAATAATAAACATATCTTAACAGATCCATGAAAAAATAACGGGTTTCTGAAACATAAAAAAAACACCACAAAACATAAACATAAAAGGAATTAGGGTATAAAAATTCTCATTTTCCAAAAGTAACCATATAATAATAAAATATTTAGGGTAATCAAAACATCAGTTAATGATATATATACCTTGGAGAAAAAATTTAAGTGAAAATAAAAAAGTGTTTATAAAACCATTTAGATGTTGTACAAAAGGTGAAAATAAAATTACTTTCAAAACATTTTTGAGAACAGAAATAGAATAATTTTGAAAAAATAAATATAAAGAGTTAAAAAATAAATATCCTTGAAAGGATATAAATGTTATAAAAAATGTGGAGCAGAATATAGAACATTTTATTTTTAAGGGAAGGAAACCCCCCTTTTAAAAAAAATTGAAATACTTTTGTTTGAAAATACACATCATAAAAAAATGAAAAAAATATTTAAAAATTAATAACATGGGATAAAATTATCATTAAAGGTAGAAAATATTATTTTTCACTAGGTATAGGATAATATTGATGGGAATTATGAATATGAATAAGGAGGAAAATCTATTAAAATTGATTATAATTATTCTTAACAGAATTTCATTTTCACAAAGCAATAGATTAATAAAGGAAGAATAATTTTTTTGTTAAAAATTATTCTTATATGAAATATTGTTTAAAAATAAAATAATATTAAAATTGGTTAGAATATATAAATATGGAAGATAATAGTCAAAGAGGAGTGATTTTGGTCTAATGAAAATAATTGATTCACAATAACATTTTATAGCCTTTATAAATTTTGAATCAGAAATCTACGAGAGGTATAAATTTTAATAGAAAATCTAATATCATTAAAAATAATATAATAATGATAAAAATGATAATGGGGTAGTATTTACGCAATTGAAAAGAAAACATTGTGTATAACAAAAACATGTATCATGGGATTCAAATTTGAGAAAAAAAATACTTACTACTTGAGAATAATTTATAACAAACCTATTTAAATAATGAGTTTTAAATTGAAATTATATTAAAATAAATAAAATTTAATTTATGAAAAAATATCTCAAATAGGTAATATATACACCATATAAATGGAATTGTGTGCATAATATAGAACATGATTCAAATAGTGGGATTTTGAGATGAGAACCCTTACCTTATATTCCTACATACGCAATCAAGCTCCAAAATCATATATAATGAACATAACTATATTAATATCTTATATAATTGCATTAATATAAACATAATACACTTTTTAAATTTTTTTCATATCCATATATTAAAAACATATTAACCTATTATATTGTTATTTCATCCTTAAGTGTTAAAACATTTTGTTGTTTAATTCAATGATGGGATTTATTATCACTCCATTATTTCAAGATCATAAATAAATTATAATTCAATATATAATGATCATTGTTTTCATTTACTATTTAAATATCATTTTCATTAGGAGAAATACATGAATATAGATTGTAAAAATGGAAATCACGATTAACTAATTCTCGACATGTTTAACGATTGAATGGTGATATATTTATAAATATTTTAAATATTATTAAACCTTTTCCAGAGTAATTGAAAAAATAAATATATATTTATTACATGATATTAAAATTATATGAATTCCCATTATCATTTATGACATTATTGTTATAACATCATTTATATAGGCGGTTAAGTCGATCAGACTAGAAAAGTGTTATAATGATTTATTGAGAAATGAGATGTATTTAGATATGATAACATGAAATATAAAAAATATTAAATATTTCACAAATATCATATATCCTTATTAATTTTATTTTATGAACCATCAATGATGGGTAGTGATAAAAAATGAATTTCGTTGCATTTGATGGTGGTAGTCAAGACATACGCACGTATGATGATTTAATTTTTTATTATTAGATGGGATAAATGAATAGATAATGATAATATAACTAATATAATAACCTTATAGTATATAAATTATACTAATATATTTACAATAGTGTGTCTAGAATAAATTTTAACGATGATAATTAATAAGAGAATCTAAGTAGTTGATAATACTGACATCAAGGACTTGAATTTTCCTAGAATTATCTTTGGATGTGAAAGAATAATGAAAAATAATGGTGACCAGAATACTTTTTAAATTAGACAGGGTTTAATGAGGATAAAGTTTTAATATTTTAAATAAAATAATACAACTAATAGCTGAGTCTTTAAGTGGTAGAAGTGTTACCCTTTTATAGGTGAATGGCATGGTAGTTTTGGAAGTGACCATTACATTTTCAATAATGTTAAAATATAAAACGTTAAGGGGAAGTCTATGTACGTTTATATTATCCTCATCCACTAATTTTGGATTTAACAAAGAGTGATCTTATGTTTTTTATTCTTATTCTTTTAACTTTTATCTTAATTTACTTTTATATTTGAAACTAATTTTTAACATTATTAATTATTATTGACGAAAAACTTAAGATGGGAAGTTTTAAAAAATATCAATATTATGATTTAAATTTTTTTAAATAACTTTACCAAATAAAAATTTTAAGGGTTTGAAGTGTAAATTTTTAAATAAACACACATAACATGTAATAATATTTATTTAGGAAAAGTGTGTTATTATTTTTCAAAATTTATGTACCGGATATGATTATTATAGATAATAATTTTGATGAAATTATTTGGTTTATTATAAAAAAAATAAATGCGATGTGTCTCTCAAAAAAAATTCAAAAATAAATTTCACAATCAAAACACTTAATAGAAATGAACGATAGAAAATAGTTTTTTAAGGTAAAATTTTAATTTAATTATAATAATATTGGACATAAGATTTATAAGTATAAATAATACTATTAAATAAATAATTACATTCATTAAATATATATTTTATTTCATATCGGTTTTTGAATATTCTAGGATAGGATTACATAATGATAAAATCATAAAAATTATAATTTTCTCAGAAAACATATTTTTGACTAAAAATAAACCATTTTAGAAATAGTAAAAAATTTAAAACTAAGAAAATTCTGATGTGAGGAATTAGAAAATGAAGTTACTTCATTCAATTTAAAGTATTATATTTGTTAAATTTATTTAAAAAAAATAAAAACAAAACTACTTTTATGGAATGTTTTCATTTTAAACCATTATGTTTTCATAATATTGTTTCATGTAAATATATCATTTAAAATATTTTAATGTAACAATTCATATATAACAATATTTTAAAATTATTAAATTTAATCTATTAGGTTGTCATATATAATACTTAATTATATGGTTCTTAAAAAAATAAATATAACTTTTATACTTAATATGATTTAATAAATATCCTTAAAATTATTTAATAATATTATGTAATTCATTTTTAATACTCCATAGATGTTATTTTTTTCAAATTTTATCATATCATATTTGAATAAAAAATAATAATATTTATAAATAACACATAAATATATATAATTATAATATTTTAATATCATATTTTTATTTCATTGTGTGTTATATAATTTTAAATTTACTACTTATTGATATATGAATTTTTTATACCTATTATATATAATCCCAATGAATCTATTTTCAATTACAGTATCTATGAGGAATTTTTTTTCTATATCTAGACTTTTTTCATAGATATATATACTTATTAATTCATTTCTTCATTACACTCTCACTTTTTAATTCATAATTTTTATTTAATGTAATATATTTTTCATAATAATTTCTCCTTTTATGGTGTCTTACCCATTATAGTTTTTTTAGATTTTGGTGATCCTCAGTGTTGAAGTTGATCTAAGGGATTTACAAGTTATGATATTTTTTTTTATTTTCTATATATTTTCCTCTATCGATTTATGAATTTTTAATGGATGTATTTCATTCATGTTCTTCAATACTTAGTTGTATATTATTTTTGTTTCTTATGTTCCACTTTTGTATAAATAAAGTGTTGTTAGTTATCATTCATACTGTAAAGAACCTGACCCCAGTAGCCCAGATTCGATTACTCACTTAATTACATTGGTATAATAAACAAGGAAGGCAAATCTTAAATGAGAAAATAGTTTAGTAGCCTTATAAAACTATATACAAGCATAAATATTAATTTATAACTTGAAAGTAAAAACAATATAGAAACTCCATTTGAAACATCCATAAAATCCAAGATTATCCTTACATGTCATTTATAATATACATCTTGATATCCTCAGAAAACCTAATACATAATAAATGGGTGAGATCAGATGCCTAGTAAGGGTAAAAAATACAGAAGAAACTAACATAAATAATAAGGCTTAGTGAATGACTAAAAACACAATTCTGGTAAAACAAACTATTTATCATAATATAGAAATAATAAAATATGAATAAATAATTCCATATAAATAATCACATAAGAATAAAACACAACCATGGATATTTTACAAGTCAAAAAATCACATTGATTATAAATTACTAATATCATAAGGAGGTAATGCATAATAGTGGACATAATAAACATACAATAAAGGTCTCAAAAAATAAGTATACATAAATGGGTAAGGCATCATCCAAAACCCATTCTAGTTTGTCTTATGAGACCTACCAGTACATCAAGGGTCTATATTATCCCTCACCAATCATTTACATAGTCTAATGAACTCATTATATGTAAAATAAAATATTTAAAAATAAATCTTTAAATAAAATTTTCTTATTCTACTTTTAATTTTTTTTATTTTTAATAATATATTTAAATACTCTAATAAAATCATTGATAGATTCTTGAGAGAAATATCCTTTTATTTTTAAAAGAAGAGTTATTTTAGAAAATCATTTATATTTTTCATAAAATCAGATTTTAAACATGATTATCATAGAATAGAAAAGAGAAGGATAATAAAATTATTTTATATTATAAATTATGTTCAACTGAAGTTAAAATATGTAAATAGTTTTTTTAATAATCTTTAAAAATTGGCCACTTCAATGCCATTTAAGGGAAAATATAAAAGATTATTTAAAATGGAAAATATCATAATTTTTTTTAAAAAAACAAGAATGGAAAAAGATAGTTTATCATGAAAAAAGTTTTATTTTATAAAATAATGGTTTTATAAAATAGATTATGGATTTTAATTGAAAATGGTTAAGAAATTGAGAAATTCCATTTAATTGGGCTTACTTATCAGGAGGAATTTGAAAAGGAAACCTTGTAAAACATGTATGTCACCATCAAAGAAAGATAAAATGATCTTGATACATGAGTTTGAAACATTTGAATTGAATTTAAATAAATTATATAAAAATAAATAATAATTAAATTGAGGTAAAGAGAGAAAGGTGTAACATGAAAGAAAAATTGTGGTCCGGGGAGAATCCCTTACCACTTTACAAACAGTCCAACCGTATGCCCCATAAAATTAATAATAACAAAATGAAATATATAATATCATGAAGATAATTAGATTCATGATATTATAAATTAAATTTCAGTATAAATACACCACACACAAGAAATAGTGGTTAATAAGGAATATCTCATAGAAATGAAAGGTGAGATGATAAAACCATTACTTATGTCTAAATGTGTTATTCACTTGATCTTAATGTCCTGGATAATAATATTAAATAAATAAAAAAAATTAATTAATCACCTTTTTTTACATTTATATGATTTATTATAATATTATTAAGTTCATTTATGGATTTTATATGAGTTATAAAATACGATTTTATCATCCTGGATCGTTTGTTTCCCGGGTTTTCTAGATCAATTTACTTTTATATGCATATGGAAGACCATGCAAAATGAAATTAGTTTTAAAAATTTTATTAATTTTATTAATTATTTTATATAATATTAAATGTTTATATAAGTAATTAAATTATTTTGTGTGATTATGAATCATTAGCTAATATGATAATGATAATACTTTTAATTGTTTTGGTAGTTTATTGATCATCACGTGATAATTTCTCTAATAAAATAATATTTTGTATATATAATGGTTAAAAACATTAAATAAGTTTTATTAAACATATAAATGTTTTGTAATGTAAAAATGGTCTTATTACCTTCCTTGAATGTGTAATTGAAAAATGAAAACACGTCGTCTATGAAGGCGGAAAATCAGCACCTCACCAATGATGTTTTCATTATTAAAATAAGTGGAAACTGAGAAGAGACATGATGATGGATTTTACATTTACATAATAAAACTCCAATATATATAATATAATAAAGCTATAATTGCTTTTTGATATATTAGGTGAGGTAAGTATAATAAAATAATTGAAAATAAAAAGAAATTAAATGAAAAGGAAAGTGGTTTGTACCTATTGAATTCTTCTCCTTGAGAACCTCCTTAGGAAAATTAGTTTTGGTATTTTTTGAGAAAAATACTCCAAGACATGTAGAATATAATTGAGATAAGTATTGGTAAATAATTGGATAAGCTTCATGGCTTAAGAGGTGTGAGGAGAAGAAGTTGTGATGGGTGGTAATTATAATGGAGGATATGAGCGTTTTCTTTTTATTTAATTCATTAGATTATTATTTTGCCTCATGAATGTAAATAGTTTGAGCAATATCACTTAATATAATACAATAATGATGGATAGTTTGATATTATTATCTTACATCATCAATACATCATCTATGACTCAATAATTCATGTATTTATTAAATACGGTAAATTACTATATTTCACTACTCACCAAAAGTTAAACTAGTTTAGAAAAACCCAAAAATTTCACCCTGACAATTTTTTGATGCGTATAATTAAAAAATAAATCCATTATATGAAACTAAAAATATAAATAAATAAAATTTAATTTTTAATTAAAATCATTCGTTATTCAAAAAAAAACTAAAAATTTTAATTAATTTTACGACACTTTAAAAATTTAATTAAGGCCTGAAAAAATTATCTTATGATTATAATATAAATAAATTTATTTTATGAATATATTTATGGAAAATAAATTTTCATTTAAATGAATAAATTAATTATAAAATTATAAATAAACATTTACGTCTCACAAAAATACCAATAATTAATTTATCATTTTCAAACATTTATTTACTTATTACATGATATAAATATATTTAATTTAATTTATGATATTTATTTATTTTTTTATGCTTTATTAGGTAATATCAAGATCAAATAAGAAAGAGGCATTTTATATAAAAAAATGACAGGTTAATAAAAATTGGTATTTTCACTATTCACTGGAAAATAAATATTTTCAAAAAAAATACCAAAATTTAACCCTTAGATAATTTTTGATATTACAATAATAAAAATGAAGTTTAATTTTAAAATATAATTTATAAATGTGTTAGAATTTATTTTTAAAACACGTGCACCATTAAAAGGCGGTAAAATTGTCTTTAGGAAACATATTATTTTATGAGTATAATTGGATTTAGTTTTATATTAGGCCAATCAAACATATTATTTGAATTTAAAAACATTTTATTTAATATATAACATATAAGTTTCATTAATTTGTTTCACTAACTGTGATTAATTCAATTTATTAATATTATATTCCATTGTGGTCATAATAAATAGATTTTTTTATAAAAACAAATCTCTTATGTGCAATTCATTTTTATTTTCATTTATAATTAATTTTTAACCAAATAATTTATGTATAATTATGTGTAAAATATATTTTCAAAATTTACAAAATCAATTTTATTCCCTCCATTCAAATAACTATGTGATATATGAAAATAATATTAAATCATTTTTTTATGCTCAATGTTCTGTGTAATGTATACTATCAAAGAAGATAAATTTAGAAAGTGACATACTGTAAAATCATACAGTTTGGCACAAATAATATATGAATTATTTCCTAAAATATTTCAATTCATTTAAACAAATATTAAAAAATATAGTTTAGAATTATATAAATTCGTTTTATAAAAATAGAATGATTCTTAAAAACCCAGGGTGTTACACTCCATAACTAAGAAACCAATCTTGATTATTGAATCTCAGAGTAATGTGTTTCATGAGAAGTGGTTATGTTTTGGTTCTATGTAAACAAATAGATTATTCTCGTGATATATGGGAGAGGTAATACTATATGATGGAGTAATGGACTCATCTCTTCTCTCATAGGGTTTTATATTGACTTTATGGGGGTGAAGTGATATTGTGGGAAGAAGTGTTACACCCAAAATATTATTTTCTGGTATAAATGTAATTTTATATTATTTATTAATTTATATTTATATTTATTGAAATAAGGACAATGTTACATTTTTCTATGAAACACTACACTATGAATTAGGAGAAACTCAATGGGGTATGGTATTGTCTAAGGATTTTAATGGCATGAAGGCTTGAGGGTGAGTTATTTGTTGATTGTGATTGAGGGTAATGTTGTGGTCTACGGGAATCATATTTTGACAAGGAATTATTTTCCCTTGAAGAGTTTTTCCCTACCTCTTATAGGGGAGATAAGGTCACATTATTCCCCCATGATGGGTGTGATGAAATGCTAGAAATAAAACATTACTATATATAAGAGTACTTATATATAGAATTTATTATTAGGTATGGGTAACCTATTATGTAAGGGCCCCAAACAACCAAAAAATAATGTCATAGGGATTGTCAAACAGTGATAAAGGTTGTTCATGTTTTAACCATGTTTATGGGTTCGGTGATATGGGTTCCAGACTTGGTGATATTTGAGTATAAAATAGACACACTGTAAGACATGTAACTACACTACTACACAATCTTGGGGAAAATAAGCCATTATTTAGTCTTGGATTCGATGGATGAGTGCTATATCATGAAAAAGGTAAGTGATATTCCCTTTTATTTCCAATCAAGTGGATATTTATTATAGAAATCATTGGGAAGTGATATTTATTTCTTCTTTTGTCATACTATCCTTTTGTCATTACTTTTATTCTTCACAAATAGCTATGGTGGCCTTGGGTTCTGGTTAATAACTATAAGATAATTATTTTTCATGTCATGGTTTTCACCTCTTTTACCTTAGTTTATTTTCACTTCATACTAACAAATTCATCAATTTTAGGTAGGAGGTTCCATGATATTTTTTTTATATGAAGAACCAATAGTGATTATCTTTTAAAAATTATTTTTATAGTTCTTTTAAATATCTTATGCCATCATTTAGGACTACTATATATATTGTAAATTTTTTACACCCCCTATTTTACTTTTAAGAATGAATTTGAACTGAAAACACGTTTTTATAGAATGATTCTTTTCATTAAAAGGGTTATTTGATTGAAAAATAAATTCTTTTAAATTGTTATGGTATATGGGAACTTTGCGTATATGGGTAGAAATCATCGGAAAATTATATTCTTGGTATTTATGAAACTCTCCGTAGACATATATTACATTGTTAGTTGTGAAGATACTCTGGTTGGGGTAAAACATTACTAGATAGGAGTTGACATTTCTCTCCATAATAGTATTACACATAGTTAGATATGATTGGTTTTAAACATAATAATTATAAAGGATCCTAGACTTTATTTAACATATCTACCTTAAGGTATAACCTGTGATGTTTTAATTGAAATTATTATTTATATGGATTTCATTTTTATGATTTAAATATTACAAAATTTATTAGATATTTCCTACCTTTGTATTGTTTAGATGATATTTTTTTATATTTATTTTAAAAATATAATGAATGTATTATCTAGTAATAATTTATCATGAAAAACACAGTGATGTCATATTGGGATAGTAATGCTCACACCCTTCATATACCCAATATTTGTATGTAGACCTTATTTTTATAGGTAAAATAATGAAACTCCATGGAGTCATATGATTCATTTCTTAGTTGTGTTCAAGTATAGTGGGGGTGAAATGAGGGGAGAGTTATTTAAGAAAACAAAAATATGGGTATTGGGTTTGTTTAATTTATTTTTCCTTACTATTTTTTATGGACACGTTTATTGCACCACATTGTTGGATTCGCTTCCATTTTTCTATTTTCCTTGATTAATATTTTTATACATATTTACTCATGGTTATTATTTACAATGAATGTTCTGGATATTATTATAAATGTGGTTTGATTCTTATGGTTCAACTTTTTTTTAGAGAATTGATCACTAACACATAGTGAGGTTATGCTTGGTTATTGGATAGTAAATTCTTGAGGATTATGAAATTTATTGGGGTAGAATATTTCTAAGAGTGTATCAGTGATACACATAAAATAGTTTTCAAACCACGGGGATCCAGAACACCCTTCAAGCCTTGTCATAGGTCTTAATGGGAAAATAGGTAAGGGGTCAACTATTTTGGCATGGAACATAATATATAACAAGATATAAATGATAAACACTATGAAAAAGACATAAGTAATCCTATCTATTTTTCAAACTCTTTAGAATGATCTTGAATCTTCCTAATATCTGGTCTACAAAACACTCGTAAAGTACTATTTATTTGAGTTCTCCATGATAAACCCATTTATCACAATACACATATATATGTTAGGATCATTTAAAGAAGTTTTTTTGATCAATATATATAAATATTTATACCCAATATATATATCACTTCTCCCATTTTTTATTGAGAATTATTTTTAAAATCAAACCTTTATGAAATCCAAAGTTGAGATTTCATTTCTGATTAGTATTAGGACATCCACATATAATAGTAAAAATTCTAAAACACTCCAACTAACCCACTTGTATACATAAGAATCATCCATGTTATTAATAATAACAAACTCATTTATTATATTACCAAACTAGATATTCTAGCTCTAAATAGACTTTTTTAATCCATAAATAGACCATTGAAACTTGAAAATCATAAAAAAATCCATAGGTACTTCAAAAACTCCAGGATCTATGATATAAACTTCCTTGAAAAGATTATCATTAAAGGAAAAAACATTTCATCCATTTTATATATCTCATAATCATGATGAGATACTCTAGATATAAATATATCAAAAGACTTTATCTTCACAACTGGAAAAAATTTCTCTTTATAGTCAATACCATAACCATTCTTATAACCTTTAGTTATAAGAAGAGATTTTATAGGTAGACACTTGGCCATAAAGGTTATTTTCATTTTGAAAAAACAACATTCATTTTATGGGTCTCAACCCTTTGGGTGAATCTATCATGTTATAAACATGGTTAGTATAGATGGATTCCACCACATATATCATGACTTCTAACCTTCTCTTGGAATCTAAACACTTATTGGAATCTGGGTAGGTAGTAGATTAATCAATTATGAAAATTAATTCACTATAATTTATAAAAATTAATCCCTATCTCTCATACTTATAATGAATAATATCATATCTTTAAGGTTCTTTCATAACCTAAGTAAATTCCTCTTGTATAACTTTTTATGGAACTGAATCAACTTCTATCTCAAGAAAAATTCTAGTTTTTGGGTCCTAAACTTAACTAAGTGAAAATTTTGACCCACTAAATCCTTTATTCATGCAGTTCACCTCAATTAAATTACTATCCAAATCCACAAAAACTTTGTGTTCCATCGGATTATAGAATTATTATCCCATAGTTTCTTCAAGATAATTAATAAATTATCACTTTTTTAATTTATTTTTTTAAAATATAAATATCATATATATGATTCGAAACCCTACATTCCTATAAAGTAAAAATAGGTACATTTCCCAATAAATATATCATATAGTTTTCTTATGGTTTCATTTGATAGATCTGTGTTAAATATGAATGTAATAATTTCTAGAGATTATCCGCATAATTATATTGGAAGGTCACACTAGCTCATCATCAATCCAAAAATGTCTAATAGGCTATAATTAATTCTATATGAAACACTATAATACTATGGTGTTACAAGAGGATTAGGTTATTAAACAATTTTAAAATCTATTAGATGAATAGTTAACTCCTAGTTCAATTATTAAACACCATGATATGATTTTATAATTTTAATACATTATATGAGTTGATTTTTTTACATAAAATTTGGAAAATGGGATTTTTTTAAGAGACACATATTCCATAATTTTCAATAATCTTTATTTTATTCACATATTCCATAATTTTAATTTTTCTTACTCTAATTATTTAGGTTTCCATAGGAGAAGTCTTAACATCTTCCTTTGAGGATACGATTATTTATTTAATATCCTTAATTATCTAATTTTGTTTTTTATTTAATTTGGAATCCATATCCCCATCCTCAGTCCATTTTATCTTCTATAATATATCCAATTTTTATATTGTGTCTTGAGAGGTATAATTTCTACTTTTATATCCCTTTCTATAGTAATTTTATTCCCAATATTATGAGAACATTGTTTCAATAGATCACTTTTAAACTCTACCGTTGTGCCGATTTTTATTATATCATCATTCAAGGAAACCTATAATCTATTTAATCATCTATTTTATAATCAAATATCTTCTATTAAAGAATAGTATAATTCATGGATAATATCCAATTTAGTCACCTTTTCATATAATTCATGGTTCTTATTTTTGGTTATTATATTAAAAAAACTAAAAATTTGAAACTTAATGTATTTTCTTTATAATCATTAAAATCCACACATATATTAAAATATAGATCTTATTATGAAATTTTAAAATTTGAAGAAATTTTAAAAACATTATTATAATTGAACTTAAAAGAAGAATCAGAATTTCTCACCTCAATTTGGGAGTCCATCTCCATGGGAGACTTCTTTTTATTCAAATTATTTCCTTCTTATATAAGAAAATATTTCATAATATTGATCACTAATTTATCATAACATAGTATTTTGAAATATTACATATAGGTTGATATTAAAACATCCTTTGAAACCAATAATTTTCTTTAAAAAACTTCCAAGGTATTCCATATTTCAAAGACATCAATATAATTAATAATTTTATTTTAAAATCCATTGGAAAATTATTTGACCAAGATCCTCTTTATCCTTGTATCACTAATTATTTCACTATGAATTTTCAAATTATTATCTAAAATAATTATCTTTATGACCGCCTATCCACATGATTTTAGGAATATAAGAATCTATTTTTCCATCCATTAAAGTTTATACCATTGAAGAATATGGGATTTATAATTGAATCCATGTGAAAAAATTGAAAATATATTATGATGTTGAACTCTATGTCAAACATTTATGGATATGATATGATTTATTTCAAGACACTACACCTTGAGTGGGGGTGAATCAAGATATTTTCCAATTTAAAGTTATTATTTTACTAAACTATTTTCCCTATTAAGACCATGGTCCTGTATTACTAAGAATAATGTTCAAACTATTGATTAATTTCTTTCTCACAAAAACTCATTGAATATCATGTATGAGTTCATAAATATAAATCATATAGAGGTGAAAAATATTCTATTTTTTTCACCACAAAGGAATAATCTAGGGAGAATATTCTAAAAATGCATCAACAAACTAAGAATTAATACTAATAAAAATTGTTATTAAAATTATTTAACTAAGTTGATTTTTTTATCCTAGGGGAACTCTCTCTTCTTATCCTCAATGCATTAATTCAGATAATTAAGGATCCATTAATATACTTATTGTTATCAATATGATCATCTATGTAAGAATAACTCATTATATCATTAAGTATGGATATATACTTTGTTTAATTCCATGATCATTGTAGTTTTCTATTTCATGAAAAAGGAGGTCAAAACCTCATCATAAGGGTTTATTCTTAGTCTTATATCAAAAATAGAGACAAAAAATCTTCCCTATTGAAGATCATTTGAAAATAGAATTATCATGTTACACAGATTTTTTAAAATTTGATATGGCAGTGTAGTAACTTCTCCTTCTTTGATCCACCACCCCCAAACTAAAATAGATATAACAATAGAAATATTCTATGAGCATCATCTGTTTTTTATTTTATGATATAAATATTACAATATTCTTAGGCTCTCAATATTATCTCTTGAGAACTATACCATCACTTCGTTCCAATCTATATTAATTATTTTCTTTTCTTATAAGTAAAATATGGAAATGTGTATTACACATATTTCAACTCTTTCACTAAATGTATCAATATATTTCCTCTCATCTATCTTCTTTGTAAAAATATTCAATGAGTGTTAAGCTTTCTTATTTTACCCTTCTTTACTGTTTAATTATTCTCTCTCAGTATCATATATATTAATCAAGTATTGTATATACAATATTATAAACTCTAATATTAATGGAGAAATATATATTTACACTTACAAATTTCTGTAAATACTTATCTTTATTTCATAAATAGATTCTCTCCATTCCACTAATTAAATATCTTCAATTAGCCATGAGTATGATGGGAAAATAGGTCCTTTAAATATCCTTAATAAATGAGTAAAAATCCTTGATTTAATTATTAGATATTCATCTTGAATTATAGAAAATATGAATATAGAAAACCTACTAAATCGATATCTCCAATTGAGATTCTACCTCTATGTGTGTCTATACAGAGGGGAATATCACTTTATGATAGGTAATTAGTGAACTCTATTATTTCCTTTATTATATTATTTCCCACTAAAAAATCACATGAAATATATTTCCCATATTCAACTATGGAAACTCTATGAAAATATAAGTTGAATAGTTCATTGATATCCATGACACCATCCACTGAAAAATGACGCTTTTCCAAAAGTAGATCCACTAAATCAATTTTTTTTAAAATCACTAAAATATCATGGAATAATGGTTCTATAATTTCATAATGATATTATCCTTAGTAGTAAGACAATATAATTATCATATTTAAAGATTAATAAATCATATCTCAAACTAATACAGATGACTAACCATTGAATCCAAAAACATCTATGGAAATAACACCTACACATCCCCTATGGTTAATTAAAATAAATTATATGGATCCCCTTTTATTATTGAAAATGGGTAATAAATTTTCAATATATATCCAAATTATAATATTCTTAAAGAAATAAATATTATAAACTCTATGGATATAACTTATGTTTCACCCTTCACCATAGAATGAATTTACAAAATACTTGAAATGAAACTTACACGTACTAGTAATTGTTAATTATTCAATCATCCATTCGTGAAGACTCTTATGAGCCATTTCAGGTTTCCATTATGAACATAGGTGGATTCCTTTAATTTTTTTTCAAATCATTAATAGTATGATATAGTTACTCCAACACACACATCAAGATTCTGGGATTATATCAATTCTATACCCATCTAGTCTAGAGTACTATTATATATGCATCTAAATTATCCAATACTTAGCTATTTTTCATGTTTCCGTTAAATGTAACTTTTATATATATAAATAAATTATCAATTACTTAACATTTTTTATATTCATATTCAAGAAATTACTTTAACACAAACAAGGATGTATCCAAATTCAAGGAAATCTTTTCAAACTAGACTTTTCTAAAAAGCCTACACAATACATAAATTTCTTCTCTAACCATCTCAAGATACACACAAATATTATATAAAGATATATTGACTATGAAAAAACATAATATATTCCTTCACAAATACTTATTCATCTCCAATAATACTCTTCCCTATCCACTTACATACTAGAAAACGTCAATCATACCATAATATTTTCCACTACCATCTTTCAATTAAATCCAAAGTTCTCATATAATTTATAGATTGATTATAAATCCAAAAAAAATATCGTCACTTAATTCAAGATTAATTTTATAGAAAACGAACCACTCCATTGAAGCTAGTTTCAAAATATAGTGATCAATTTTAAATTTTATATAATTGTCTACCATATTCATCAATAATAAAACATTAGTTTTCTCAATGTACATTTACTTATTCAACTCACTATTCATGAAACGGGATTTTATATCCATTTAGTAGTATTTTTGAAATTTATTTTTTTTATACTAGAATTAAGGATTCTGATGGTATCATGTATAGTTACATAAGAAAACGTTTCAACAAAGTATATTCCTTTAATTTGGGAATATCCCTTGAAAATTATTTTATATTTATTTCATTCAAGCTCACATTTTCTATTCATCTTGTCTATAAAAACCCATTTATTGAAAATGATGTTCTTCTCTACAGGTTAAGGTACAAGATCACATATCTCATTATTTTTAATTTTATTGAGTTCTCTATTTGTATGTTATATCCATTCCTTTTTCTCTAAGTCTTTATCAATACTTAGGGGTTTATCCTTTGAAAAAAGTCAAGTATGGATAGATATTTTAATTTTTCATCTTATGTTTAACCATTATTTTGATCTAATATGATATTTTCTGTATCAATAGGCTCTTTGATTCTAACATTTGATCAAGTGGTCCTTAATATCTCAATATAATCACTAGACTAACCAAAATCTATATAATATTCATATAATTCTCCAATCTCATTATATTAAATAGTTGGTTTAATGGAGGTTTCATTTACTTGATCATAATCCATGAATAGTTTTCTATACTCATCTTCATTTTTAATGACTGTCACAACATCACAATCAACAAACTTTTTTGTTTTATTATTGTATTCATGATATTAATTTATATTTGGTGTGTTATAAAATCCGGAATTCGAATTTTATTTTTTATAAATTTGCATTCCTGAATTAAATTTGTAAATTTCAAATGTATTTTTTTAATGTTATAAAAAAACTATATACATATCACGTCAGTAGTTTTCTTTATTAAATACAGTTTTTTTCAAAATATTGATTCAATTATACTATAATTTTTGGAATAATAATTTTCTACTAAAATTATTTCATAAAATCTCTTACTATATTAATTATTATTTCACATATAGTTTTATTAAATAAATTCATTAATCTTATTAATATTTTTATTTATCATATTGATATTAAAATTAGAATTTATTCATTAATAATAAATTATTTACATGGTATGGTACATGTTATTGAGTGATATAATTGTAACAAATGAACGTTGAAAGTTATATAATACACTTTAATTCCTTTAATGTGAATTATATGAAAAAATTAGATGTTAAATAAGTTTTTATACTAAAATAATATATATTATGAATTTATAATATAAATAATAATTCATTTAATGTTGAAATGATAGTTTTCCTTTTTTTATACTCTATAAATTCCCTTTTGACATAATAAGTAACATGTTTTACACTAAAATTATATTATTAATTATTTATAAATTTATTTGAAACCTAATTCTTTATTTTTATAATTTATTATTATTAAAAATTACAATTTACCTCTATATAAGTTAGAAATTATAAAATTAATATGTCTATTGACATAGGAATTTGATTATAATGTATAATGTTCATAAAAGAAGTTATGTTTTCATAAATATTTAATAAAATGATAAATTTATTTTTATTATAATATGATTTTATAAAATTGATATTATATTTAAATTTTTGTTAAAAAATTAATTATAAAATATGTAATAATAAAATAATAATGAAAAATATAAATTTAATCACTCATAACAAAAGAAATTGTTTTTATTCTAAATACTTTTTTTATGTATTATATATTATTATTTATCAATTTAATATCAAATATGTAGAATTTTATTAAGATAAAATGTAATTAATTTTTTTGAATCAATATGTTTATATTATATTGGGGTCATTTTTTTGGAAATAGTTTAATTTTTGATAAATAGTAAAAAATAATGTTTTTGTTAATACTATAAGTTTCATAGCATCATCATGACATAAATATGGATAAATTTAAAAAAAATATATTATAAATTAATATATATATATATATATAATTATTAAAATAATCCATTTAAAAATAATAAACTTATGTCCCAAACCTATAAATAAATTTTACAAAATAGAAAAATACTTAATTTGAAAAAACATTTGATTGTTTACATTGAATATAATATTTTGAGGATATATCAGTTTTAGGAGTGTAAAAATTTCCAAAACCCTATATTATTTAATATAGGATAATTAAATTTCATATGAATTAATACTGTTCATATTTTTTATATAAATAATAAAATAATCATCAATTCATTCTAAAATACCACTCATTGGATTTATAAACACCCCTCCCCACCCTTTTCTCATCACTTACAAAACTCTTTCTGTAGTCCATGATATATACAGATTCCTCACTAAACTTCCATATACATGTCCCTATTTATATTTCTTATCAAAAAGTTCCTCCTTTGTATACTGTAGATGCAATTTGAAAGAGGTGACTCAAGGAGTCGGGTAAGGGTTCCTAATCTAACATTTTTCTTTTGAAACTATTTTGTCATAATAAAATTTTTCCATCTTAATTATGTATTGTCCTAATTAAAATAACATTATATTATTATCCATTTTATCAATTATAGAATATATATTACCCATTCACTCCCAAGAAAACCCTTTTCTTAAGTCAATTCCATGTTAAAAGAAGGGTTTTGATGTCCCATTTTCCACTAATTATTCGAGTTTTTTCTATCATAAAACATTTTAAAACAATAATTTTTTTACCAAATTAAATTTCAATTATTTTAATTTAAATATTATTTTTTATTTATTATATACTATCCATTCCCTCTTAATGAAACTTTTTCATAAGTCATTACTATATTCAAATACAGGTTTCAAAATACATGTCTTTTCATTTCAAGTATCCACTTACACAATCATTAATGTAAGTAATAAATAAAGATTAACTTCAAATAATTAATTCAATTTAAAGGGTATATAAATCAATAAATTTACTATTTTACCACTTCATTTTTTTCAAAATAATTTTAAATACATCATTTCACTCATTTTAGTTTTTCACTGGTTGACTGAACGATGATGTTTTAGTTTTAACTTATTCCTTATATGAATATTATGGAAAATTTATTTTATGATCTAATATAGTATAGAAATAGTATAATATCTTTTATATGTTTTTTTAATGAAAATAATCTTGGCAATATTTAAAAAAAAAACAACCGAAGTGATTTTAATCTTTCAAAACATGTTTATGAACAAAAACCTGTTCATTCAGAATTCTTTTGTTGAATATATTATAGTTTTGAACTCTTGGAATCCTGGAATGAAAAAATAGTACTTGAAAAATTTTGTTTGTATGGAACCATTGTATATTGACCATCGACCATTACCATTACATATAAGTAGTCTTGAAATGACGTGCCTAACTACTTCAAAAACGAATGATGCAAGAAACATTAAACTAAGAAATGAATTATACAAGAGAATAAACTAACTAAAAGAAATAATAATGATAAAATAAATATTAAGAAGGTAATGAAAAATTAATTAATAATTATAATTCAAATTCTCATGATATTAGAGTACTTATGAAGGATGTCATGTCTTGAGGTAAGGGTTTTATTTCCAAATCTCTATTCATTTCAAGTATTATTACTCATTTTATTATGTTTTCTTTTATGATCAAATAAAAGGCCTTGAATATATATCTAAGTATTTTACTATTATTTTTTATATATTAATGGAATAATTTCCTATATTATGGATTTATAGTTCGTACCTTACGTAGTTCATTTGTGGTCTTTCCTGCTCTTTCTCATTATTGATGATATTTTCTCTATCACAGTTTTACTCACTCTATATATCATATTCCTTCTAGATTTTTAATATTATACCTTTATTTAATATATAAACAATTTCAAAATATAGGGGTTATTGATTCATCCATGTATCCATTAAATTATTTCTTTATTTCGAAACCTATGAATTTTATAAGGGAATATTTTTTTGTTATTTATCTTCCTCTACAAGTTTTCGTTAAGTCGATAAATCTTATTTTAATTACACAAACTTTTACTATATATATATATATATTAAAATCTAATTAGTTATATTTTTAAAAAATTAAAACAAAATTAAAATTAAACAGCCACAATTAGAAATAAATTTATTAATTTTTAACATTATAATATACCATTTAAATTAGTGGGTGTAAAATGAGTAACCGTGTTATGAAATCTATGAATAAAAAATAAATAAAGGGAATTGGGTATCAGAATTGTCCATAATTAAGCTCATTTGTTTAACCTTAGAAAGTTAGTGGCTTTACTAGGGGTTTCTCTAGACCAAGACCATTATGAACTCTAATAGTTATAGTATGAGATAAATCATAAGTGATAGAAGTTCAAGATCAATGAAATTTTCATGAAGTCTATGAAAAATGAATCACAACCTATAACTGCCACCAAATCATACCATATGACTAGATCATTGGAAAAGATATTGAGGGGATATATAACTATAATATTAGGCTATGTATGTATATAATTATAAATTTAGTAATTTATTTATCATATTCATTTTTGACATTTTTTATATGGACTTTTAAAGAAAAATAATGTTTATTTACTAATCCCTTGATAAAATTAACGATATAATTTTTTATATTTTCTCATAATATGTTATCTTTATATGAATAATTTTAATAAACTAATTATATAATGGATAAAATATGTGATTGATATTATATTAACACAAATTCATTAATTAATTAATTGGAAATAATAATAGGAATAATTAATATAAAAAATTCTATTATACTATATAAAAATATTTTTTCTTATATGTTATATTTTCATTTAAAATATAAATTTATAAAATGTATAATTTATATTTTAAGGAATTGATTTTTTTTTTGTATTTATAATATCATTATTTTCTTAATATGATTTTTTTATATTTTTTCTAAAATAGTTGAATCTAAGTGAATTGTGAAAACTACAGACTTATCTAATATGGCCACTTTATGACATTATAATAATATAAGAATAATTTAAATATTATTTAATTTTTTCAAGAAAAATTATATTTTTATAAGTAAAATAAATCATTTTTAAAAACTATTTTTTATTTATAAAATGTATGTTTATCATTTTTTCCAACTAAACTAATATTTTACTCAAAAAACGATATTGTTCACTTATGTTAGAATTTAGTTTTCTTCTATTGTAAAAAATTAATCTAAAAAGTTTAATTTAATATTTTAGATAAATATGTTTATATTATTTTATGAGGTCAATTTAATTTTTTGTAATAAAAGATGATGGCTGAGATTAAAATTAATGAACATGATAATGGTGTAAGAGTTATTTTCAAATAATTGTATTATTAATGCTGTTTAATTTTTATATAATAAATAAAATTTATATATTTTATATAATGGATATAATATAATTTTTACAAATACATACAAATATATTATCACTTTTTAAAATGGTGGTTAATTTTATATAATATTAAGAACACTTCAAGTTTAAAACATCATTTTTCAACAAAAACTCTTTTTTATAATATATATTTAATTAAAAATTCATTTTTATCATATTTAGAAATCTAATTAGAATAATTGAGGTTAAATTGTGTTCAAAAAACACAAATTAGGCAATAAATTTAGCTTATAATTTTATTAAAGCCTAAATTAATTATTTACAAATAAGTTACAAAGGTAAAAACCAAAATGGTAAACTGTAAAAATATAGCGGTACATCACTCAAAAATTATTTAAAACATGTTTAAAAATAAATTTCCATGTACTTATCAGCCTAAACTCATATATAATAAATTATGGATCACTATTAGATCCATTTAAACATGACTAGTTTCCTCGAATCATTCAGGTGTAATGGGTATTTTCAAAAAATAACATTTTCCTCCACTTATAAAAAGGTCCCTCTCAATGCCAATAGAAAAAAGTTTCGGTTTCTTATTTAAAATATAAAAAATTTACCTATAACATAATTATTTTTCACATAAAAAATCACGTGTCCTCTTTAAGTTATCTTAATCCCTTCATTTCAAATATTACTTTCTAGAGAAAGTTCAACCCTTGCAAGTTAATAATTATCACTAAATCTTTTCTTATCAATATTCGTATACAACAAAAAATATTATCAATACATGAAATTCTTATAGAAAAATTAATATTAATTTTATTATACTAATTAAATACCACTTTTCATCCTCACTCTAAAACCATTCAAAAAATGGAGACATCATCATGCATTTGTGAAAACTTCCACTCCCATGAAGGGATGGTTCTATTAATCATAATATTGTTAAATTTATGATTAAAAAGATTTTTTAATGATAAAATATATTTCTTTTATAAATTTTAATGTTCTAAAATGATCTATTGTTTTATTTTTATACCCCCACTCATTGCATGGAAAATAAATGTATTTTCCATGTATAAATAGACTACCACCTACAAAGATATTTTCAATTACCACATAACATAGATGAATTTGAAAATTTATTTTATGTATAAAAATAATATATATTTCACAATTCATATTATCAACTGATAATATCTATATATTTATAAGAGATATTTATAGAATATGATTATAGTAAATTTAAATGCATTAAATGAGCATTCAAATGATTCTTTCTTAATTTGATTCCATTTTAGAAATCTATTAAAATGTATCTATTTTATTCAAATGGAATAATAAAGTACATAAAAATCTATAACTATCAATATTATGAAGCTATTTTACAACAACTTTTATGGTGGTCTACATAAAATGAGGGCTACAGAGAAATTGATTGAAAACCTCCTGTGACCAACATGAATGAAAAATAGAGAGTAAATTAATAACATATGGTAATAGATAGAAAATATCATATGAAATTAATATGAAAAGGGTATTAATAATTTTTTTGATGGACTTTATTTTATTATCTATAATATTGTACACATGTGTAGAATGAATTACAACTTAAAGTATATTTTTTATCTCAATGTTCATTCATTAAGATATGATTCATATTCACCACATGAGAAAAAACAATTTGGCTTGAAAATACAAAGGATTAAATTAAATTGAAGGGAAAATATATAAATTTAAGATAAATCATTATTAAATATAATGAAGATTTTCCCTAATGAGGTTATAATTTTATGGGGATTAAATTCATCGAGTAGGATGATTTGAATAAAAACTATCATTACCCTAGAGGGAAAGATATTATATACTATACAACATGAGGGTGGTAGAAACCGATCATATAATTAATAAATTCATTATAAAACTACATAACTCAAACAGATGGGGTTTGAGTTAACAAAAAAACCATCACAGTGTCATAATATTTTGAATTGAAAATCCATGCAAGGAAAAACATGGGAAATATTTACGTGGTTATAAAGTAGTCTGAGTATGGATAAATATTCAAATGTTTCTAAAATAAGTTACTTATATAATTGGTCTTCAAAGGAAGTAAACCAAAAGGTTCCATGAGTTGTGTGAGTTTTTTATGAGATGTAGTGTTTAAATTATGGTAATGATGTTAATCAAAGAAATGTTTATCTTGGGTTGTTATAGTTGATATCAAAGGGTGGGTTTTAGTTATTTTTGAGGATTAGTTTAGTTATTTTCAAGATTTTATATGAGATATTTAGTGAAAATATAGAGGATAAGTTAATGGGATAATTATAAGTATTGGTTAACATCCTAAATTTTCATTTAAGTATATGTTGTTTGGTTTTCTTAGAAATAACATTCATATCTGGATAATAAAAGTGGATGCAGACTTGAAAAGACATGTGTATAGGGGTAGTAATAAGAAGATGAGGTATTGGGTATTTACTAAGTCATTACCAAGTGCGTGAAAAAGTGTCATAACATCATTCTTAGTTTAACAATCCTTATGGGCATGTTTTGGGTAATCACATTATAATTTTGATCCATTATGGTGGATTTATTTTATTAAATATTTTGGTCAAGGAGTTAGGGGGAACCCAACCTAAAGAATCCTATATTAAATAGAGAGTGGTTTATAAAGATATGAAAGCCAGTGTGATGGTTTCAAATAGAAATATGTTTCATGGTTAATTTATTCATGAGATAATTTATTATAATTATCTTATGATTCTATTTTTCAACACTCACAATAACTGGTTTTTGTATTAGTAGTTTCTGAGTCCCAAATGTACCTTGTTAATGATGGGTTTCAGAAAAAAATTAGAGATTATTCCAATGAGAAACCTAATGGGATAAGATATGGAGTGAGAAATATTGTGGTTATTTCAAAAAAGATATAATGAATTATGATTAACAACATGCACTAAAGTTTATTAGAAAAAACACCAAATAAGATAAGGATAATTCCTCAAAGAAGTTCATATGGTGAAGATGATAAATAAAAGAAAATTAAATTTCATTCATGTAAAAAAATTTGAAAGATACACATTGGAGAATTTATCAAAAGACTAAGAAGAAGTTTTAATTGTAATAAATGAGGGTATAATGAAATTAATTTCTAAGAAAAAATGAAGATTTTACTAGTTAAAGTGAAAGGACAAAAGAGCTCACCCTAAGGTATCACTAATAGTTCAATTCACTAAATGTGTGGAGTTTAGGAATTATCCTAGAAAATTACCTAACCCAAGGGACAAAATAATGGTAATCTTCCACTTCTAATAACAAGTGAACAAGAGAAAGCTGATATAACCAAAAATATTGAAGTGAGTTTCAGTAATATTTTTTAGGGAGGAACATCAATAATTCACTAAAGAACTGCTAGTTTTTTATTAGTATCGTATTCTACCCACTTATTTGTACCTAGAATATTTGATTATGGCATAAAAACATAACCTTTATGACTAGATGCTTATTTATTAATAATAAATGTAAGTGTTATGACTATTGGATTCTAAGTTTATGTTCACAGGAAATTTAACTGTGCAAATCATATTATCATTCATCTAGATAAATATAATGTGATTTTCAAAATGGTTTGGTTTTATCCACATAGAGGAAAAATTATTTGGAATAAAGTGATCACATTTTATATTAGACTATTATACTCTATCAATGGAAGTATGATACTGAACACCCTTTAAAATCAAATTAAATAATATGGGTCTTGTTATTGAATAACGATGGACTCTTGTCATAATTTTCATTTTCCAAAACTCAATAATATAGTTAAAGCTATTATAAGGTTGATATCTCTCCAGAAATTATATATTAATCTATGTATAATAGACAACCATAACTATATAACTTATTTAATAATAATAAAAATTACTAGAAAACAATTTATTTTTTGGGAAGAATATAACACCCTAGGATTTTATCATATTTTTTTCATTAAAAAAGTATGAGTTAAATAAATTGTTTCACAAGAAAAACTAAGCTCAAATTAAATAGTGAAACTTTAAAAAATTATTATTAAATTTTATCACTATATATATATATATATATTAAATTAGTGGGTATAAAGGAAAGTAACCATAATATAAAATCTATGATGAAAAGGAATGAAATGGAATTAGGTAGCCAAAATATCTCTTATGAATCTCATTTGTATGAGGTTGGAAATAAGGTGGATTCACATTGGTTTTCATAGAACAAGATCAAGAAAAAACCTATAATTATAGTATGATAAATAACATATATGATATAAGTTCATGAAAATATAAATTTCAATGAGGTCTTTGCTATAAGAATCACTACCTACAACTACCACCAAATCTTACCTTATGCTTTAATATTACATAGAGATCTTAAGGGGATGTGTAAGTAGAAATTAATATTATATAAACATGTATTTATTAATTTATTTGTTCATTTATCACATGTATTTTACACGTTTTATATTTTCAATTATAATGAAAAAAGGTGTATTTATTAATCCACTAATTAAATTAATTAGATAATTATTTGTTTTTTTATAAAAATTCATTTTATGCACTTTATTTTAAGAAAATTAATATATCATGGATTAAATATCTTACCGATACTATATTAACACTAATTTAATTATTAATTGATATGAAATAATAATAATAATATTTAATATCTAAAAATCTATTTTTTATTTAAAAAGAGTTTTAATTATATTTTATAATTTCATTTTAAAGTTAAATTAAAAAACACTATAAATTTAATTTTAAAAAAGTATCCTACTTTTTGGATTTATCATATCAATATTAACTTAATAGGATTTTTTTTTTGATTTTTCCGAAGTAGATTATTTTTAAGAGGATAGTTAAAATACTGATTTTGCTAATATTTTAACATCATGTCATTATTATAATAAAAGAATGACTTTAAGATTTTTGAAATATTTTTTCTATAATATATATATATAAATATATAATAAAACTAAATTGTTTTATAATACTATGTTGTATTTATAAAACCAATTTTTATCATTTTGGAAACTTATGTAATATTTTTCCCTAAACTCTGTTTTATTTACCTATGTTAAAAATTAGTTTTCATTACATTTTGAAATTAAGTCTAAAAAAATGGATTTGAAATTATAGACAATTTTTTATATTATTTAATAAGGTTAATTATATTTTTTAAATATTATTATGATTACTAATATTAAAGTTAATGACTAGGATAATGGTCAAAGGGTTATTTTCAAAGAATTGTTTTATTAATGTTGTGTAATTTTTATATAATAAATTTAATTTTTGTTTTTTATTTAATTAATATGATATTATGTATAAACATAAATAAACAAAGTCTATATATATTTTAATTAGTGATTAATGTTATAAAATATTAAGAACACTCAATGATCAAAACATCATTTTTCTACAAAGAAACCCATATTTTTTTTATATATTATTAGTTTTAATTTAAAATATAATTCTATCATATTTAGAAACTGAATTATATTAAATAAATATGAAATTAATTTTCATCACATATAAAATTTTTATCAAGGAACATACTAAATTTTTATTAAATCCCAAATTACTTAGTTAGAAGCTATTTACAAAGGTAAAAACCAAAATGGTAAAGTGTATCCATTTATTGGTAAATCACTTAAAAAATATTGAAAAAAAGTTTGAAAATTAATGGTTAATTATTTTTATAAGAAAAACCATATGAAACAATTATAGACCACATTTGGAGTAATTTACCCTTGAATAGTTTCAGGGAATCATTGAGATATAATGGGTATTTACCAAAAATCCATTTTCCTTCACTTATAAAGGGGACCTCTCACCACCATTTCAAGATCACTCTACGTTTCTATATACTTGAAAGTATGATAACATAATAATTATTAATATAATAAATTGCCTTATACTAATGGATTATAAATTTTCAATATCCCATTATAACCATTAGAAAAAAGAAGATGTCGTCATGCATTTGTGTAGACTACCATCTCCATGAAAAAAATACTATATTTCATAAAAAAAAAACTACTATTTTGATATAAAGAAGTTATTTAATGATAAAATATATTATTTCTAACATTACTAAGACACTTAAATTACAATTTATTTTATTTTTAAAATCCCACCCATTATTTGGAAAATTAAGGTGTCGTTGGTGTACATGCGAACTACCGCCTCCACAAAACAAAATATTTCATTTTTTCAATAATTCCAAATAGGATGAATTTAAAAATATATCTAATAAAAACATGATATTTATGAAACTATTAATATTATATAACGATAATATTTGACTATATATAATTAATATTAATAATTATTTTTTATAGTAAATTTAACCATATTAAATAAACATCTCAAGGAGCCTTTCTTATTTTTTTTTTCCATTTTGGAAGCCTATGAAATTTATATATTTTTTAATTATTAAATAATAATGTAAATAAAAAAATACAATTATGAATATTATGATTCTATTTTCCAAATCCTTTTCCAATTTTTAACATACCATGATTGTTATAGTGAAACTGACCGGAGAACCTCTAGTAATCGACATGAATGAAAATATATAATAAATTAATAACATATAGTACTATTTAGACCTTATGAAATGAATTATATACAAATAAGGATATTATAAGTTTTTTTAATAAACATAATTTCATTATCTAGGATGTTATTTTTAGGCACATAATGACTCACGACCTGAGGAAAGGGTTTTTCGATCTCATTTTTTTTGCATTTAGATATGACTCTTCTTCACAAAATGTTTCATTTTTTTGGTGTATGTACTAGACATGGATTTATTTTTGAAATTATTTTCCTGAAATATAATTTTTTTTAAAAATAAATCCCATGTTCTACCTTCCATATATTTTAAATTTTTAATTGTGACAATGTTATAATGGTTTTTTTATTAAATCAAGCCCCCATTATTTGAGTTATGGTGTTTCATCATGTAATTCATACTTCTATGCTTGGTTCCTGACACTATAAAATTTTATATATCACATTATATTTCCCTATGGGGAAAGGAATCCTTTTATTCAATTCATACAACTTGAAAAATTTATTTCCCCTTAATGTAGGGCATTGTTATGAATAATTCACATTCTATTTAATGATGTATTTTCTTCCATATTAATATTTTAACTTCCTTACAATGATCTACTTTATATCTTTAAGTAGAATTTTTTTTATCTTATTTGAAATTTATATTTAACTTCTTATATTTTCTATATAATGTATAAGGACCTGAAATGTTTCATTAAAAAAATCCTTAGTTATAGTCAAGAATTTATTTTATTTCACATTAGGGATCTTTTTTAGGTTTATATTTTTAGATAATTATGCCATCATTCAAGAATAAAATCTTACAATAAAACTAATTTAATACTACTAAAACATTATCCACTTTTTTTTAAAAATAAAACTTTAAAAATAAAACATGATTTATTTTGATGAAAAATATTCATAACTTTCAAATTGACTTCCTATTTTCTTTTACCCATCCTTCTACCTTGTGAAAAATATTTTAAAACATAATATGAGCACAAAAATCTCCATAAGGAACATAAAACAAGTAAATAAACTATTAGTCTATGAATACTTTAATCCCATTATTTTTTTCATAAAGTTACACTTTTCACCTTTAAATCATTATCTCTTTATCTTACCCCATGAAATCATAATATTCCTATAAAAATACATAGAAAACATAAATCATAAAGGTAAATTATGGAATTAATTCTATATCACTCTTAAATTTACTATATCTATTAAAACTACATAGGGTGTAACCTTGACTTTTATATTTGGAATACTCACCACAATATATTCCCTTAATCTCTATGGTGAAACCCTATCGATTAACTCTATCTCATTACCCAATACATTAGAGAGCTATAATGGGATCAACCACCATAGTTTTATCATGTAACAACCCATACTCATAAACATTTCCCAGCAACCAAAGCATAATAACAATACAAAAATCATTCATAAAAGAAAAAAAAAATCCACTTTAAAATCACTTTTCTTTTAAAAAAATCCATGCACTTATAAATGGCAAAAATTATTTGAATATAAAATTTTAAAATTGTAAAAGAATTATTAAAAAAATAAAGATACATAAAATAGTAAAATTATGTTCATTATTTATCAGATAAAAAAACATTCCTTTTTAATTTTTTAAAAATAATTGGAAACAGATCATTAAAAAATTAATTTTAAAAGGAGGACTCTTACCTTGAGTTTTACTCGTCACATACAATATTTATCTCCCTGAATAATAAAATAAGGTTAATTATTTGAATTCTTGATATTTTTTTATATATTATTATTCCTTTTGTATTACTTATTATTATTTTATAACAACTAAATAATTATTTAAGTTCATTTCAGTTGTTTTGTAGATATTCGGTACTTGAGTCCAAAATAAAATTCATATGATGTCCATATTCGAAGTGGTGATAAGTACATCAATTATAGAATAATATTCATGACCTAATAATAAATTATATTTATAAATTATAAAATTAAATAAAACCTTTTATGTATGGTTATGAAAAAATGAACAACAATATAATCATGGAAACGGTAGGTCGTTCGTACACATGAGTAACGTTTCCAATTTTTAATGATCATTTTGGAAAGAAGGTAAGCATTATTTTATATTTCCATAGTGATAATAATATCAATAATATCATATTCTTAATTTAAATATTCATATATATATATATATATCATCCATGTGATGTGGTGATGAAAAACGAATCACATCGTTTCATGGAGGTAATAGTTCTCACGTACGCACAGATGACGTTATCTTTTTTATGTCCATAGAAATGTAAGAATGTAAATGATATATTACTATTTAATAATGAAAAATATTTCATTAATTTTATATTTTAGTATTAATTCCATCATTATAACTAGTATTGAGAGATTGTGTGGGAATACAAGTTATATCGATTCGTGAGGTGGTAGTCTTCTATACACAAAAATGAATAATTATTTTCCCATTTGATGAAATTGGAGATAGATTTAGGTTATTATATTAAAATAATAAAATCATAGTATATTAGTTATATTGGATTTTTTATTTTACCATGGTTGAATAATATTTTAAGGAAGTGGAAGAATAAATAAAACAAAAACACTTAATTAAAACAATACATCGTTTTTCAGATGATCTCATTTTCTTAACACCTTAAGAGCACTAAGAGTGGTGTTATGCCTGAAATACGATCTCTACAATGTAGGTAATGATTCTAGGAAAATATTTGGTTTGATATTGGACTAAAAAATATGTTTTTATCTATATTTAAATGAGAATAATGGGTTCCCTTTCATAGGAGAGGGGAGGGACACTCTTGGAATTCTTCAAAATATTAAACTAATATAAATTAATATCTTCTTTCAAATTTGTCTGAAGTAGTTTACTTCAAATTTAGGAATATGTAATGGGTCAAAATAAATTCATCCAATAAAAATTAAAAAAGTTTTGTTTATTTTATTAATCCTTATATTTTTTACTTAACCCTTAGTTAACCATTTTAAATCTTACTGTGATATCATGTAATTTACACTTTAACAGTTAATATAATTACTATATAACAAAAAATGACCCATAAATGAGTCATTAGTAAAAAATTTGGAGTTATAAAAATCATTTGTCCAAAAATAGTTTTTTAGAAATTTTATATCATCTAATAAAATATTATTTATTTTAAAATATCAATAATGTCAATTTTGACACTATTTGTTACATAAAGTTTTAAAAATATCAGAAGAACAAGTTAAATTCAGAAACATACATCTTAAATAAAATTTCAAAGTAATATAAAAAATTCTTTTATGATTTTAAAATTTTCAAAATATATTTATTTTAGAATCTTTAGTATCATTTATATTATATTTTTTTAATTAAATAATTACTGCATCATCAATGTTAATGTATTTAATTTAATTATTTATTCAATAAAAACTAAAAATAAATTTTCATGATAGAGATAAAATTTTCAACTTTCAAAATACTATTTATTGTCGGTTAGATTCCATATATAACCCCCTATTAAGAATAATTCAATTGTTAAAACAAAAGTGTAAAAAAATTGACTTTTCCATAAGTATAATATTAAAAATGTCATCCTCCGACAGAACTGGCTTCCAATGGTAATAATTTTATCCCAAAGCTGTATTAGGTTGAAACACAATCATCGAATGAAATTAGGATAAGTGTTAGGGTAATTTTATAATATTTATAATATTATCTTTACCCTTAATTACCCGATTTACCATTAACCGTATAAATAAAATAAACTACTAAAGTTACTCTTCATAATGTAAAAAAATAAAAGGGAAATATTTATAGAATTTTTAAATCCTGATTAAATATATTAAATCCATTTTTAAAAATTTAAAACATAGAAATTTCATATATTAATTTAATATTAATCCCATTGATATAATGAAAAGAAGAGGTTTTAAAGTAAAAACCTTCAAAATATTGAAATGTGTTTATATCCAAAGTTAATGTGAAATTGATTCGAATGTATAAAATGTTATTAAATGAGAGGAAAAATATATAATTATAATTGAATACAATACAAATATATAATTTAACACTATAAATAAGTTTGATGAAAAGAAGTTTTCAATTAAATTGCCTTATTTTACACTATTCATCAAAATATGAAACATATCAAAAAAATATAAAAAATTCAACCAAAGTAAATTTTGATATTTTGTTTCAAAATAAAAAGATTATTTTTTTGAGAAGAATTTTTAAAAGTGATCAAATATATTTAAAATCAGTGTGCCATCCAAAGGTTGTGAAACTGTTTTTTAGGAAAATAATGTTTTAACCATAAAAGTAGATTTATTGTATATAATATTTAACATATTTTATATTTTCATTACTATATAATTAATAAATATTATTAAATATAAACAATTATTATTATATCATTACCTAGGATGTTACATTCTTCCCCCTTTTAGAAATTACATCCTCACAATTTTATTCACTTATCACGTTAGTGATGATACCTATCCCTCATAGCATTTTCAGAATACCATGTTCCCACATCAATAATATGGTTTTTATATATAACCATAACTTTATAAATCACCTTATTTTGAAACACCTTTTCTTGATGGTCAAGGAATTGGACTGGTTGTTCCTCATAAGAAATATTTTCTTCCAACAGAACTACTTTTGGACTCAAAACATGAGATAAATCCATTATATACTTTCGTAACATTGAAACATGAAAACAATTTTTTATATGGGATGAAGTTAGAGAAAAATAAACTAGATAGGGAAATGATGAAACTTTCACTAGGATTTTATAGGGTCTAATGAACCGTGGAATCAACATCCATTTCTTTCCAAAACACATCTCACTTTTCTAGGGAGAAACTTGGAGAAAGACATGATCAGCTACCTATAAAGAAAGATCCTTCTGACAAATATCCACATAACGTTTCTACATACTCTATAATGTTTTCATATACCACTGAATCATATGAACTCTGTCTTCCATTTCCTATACCAACACTGGTCCCATCAACATCCTTACCATGAAATCATCCCACAAACTAGAGTTCAAAACCTCTTTACATATAATACCTCAAATGGTTCTATATATATACTGAAATGAAAACTATTATTATAAAAAAATAAAAATAAATAAATATGGTGATCCCAAATTCATTAGAAATCCATTGAGAAATCATGTAGAATATCCTATAAGGATGGGATTGTTCATTATGACTACCAATATGATTATGGATGAAAATATCTATTGAAATCTAATTCAATACCCAATGAATTTTGAATGAATTTAAAAAATTTAGAAGTGAACTAGGGATCATGATCAGATTCAATAGAGATATGAAATCCATGTAGTCTAAATATCCCATTAAGATACATTTGAGAAAGTTAATCTAGCGATGGAGTCCCTCAAATAGGACAAAATGTATAGATTTAGTCAATTGATCTACAATAACTCAGATCAAATTGTTATCTCAAGAATTATTTTTGTAATACCACTATGAATTCAATAGACACATTTTTCTATTTTCTCTCTTGCACTGAAAAATTATGAAACACCCCCTTTGACAACTATCGTTCTTCTATAACCTGCTGACAAGTCAAACCTTTAATGGTAAAGTCAGAAACATCTCTTTTTATTCCATCCCACCAGTAATACTCTTGATGTTCTTTGTACATCTTAGTTCTATGAGGATAAAATGATAATATAGAACTATGTACTTCACATAAGAAAAAATTATTTAACATTAAATTATAAAGAATATATAACTTCTTTCGAAATATTAAAACATAGTCTTTATCAATTTTAAATTCATTAAAATTACATTTTTGAACCCATTATACATTTTTCTAGAACTCACTGTATTCCTTCCATGCTTTCATAATTTTGTATGATTGAGAGGATTTCATTGACAACGGAAATAAAATATTGTAATTTCCTCCACCAACAACTTCTTATCCAAAATTCATCGAATCATTAACCAAAGGGTCAAATTCCAAAATTATCATGGTTAATATATAATTAATTTGATTCATCAATGAATTAGCCGATCTATTTACTTTTATAGGATGGTAATAAATCACACAATCATAATCCTTGAATAGTCCCATCCATCTTATTTATACCATGTTCATCTATTTCTAAGTGAATATATACATCAAAATTTTATGATCAATATAAATGTTACATTTTACTCCATACAAGTGATGCCTCTAAATGTTTAATGAAAAAACAACAATAGATAATTCTAAATCATGCATAGGGTAGTTTAACAAATGAGATTTCAATAAACATAAATCATAAGTAATTACTTTATCATTATTCATTAGGAAACAACCAAGTAATTTAAAAAAAAGCATCAATATAGATGAAAAATTTACCACTTATGGAAGATAGGGCCAAAATTAGATCATTCACTAATCATATTTTTAATTCCAGAAAATGATCTTCACATTCTGTTGTCTAGATGAAATTAACACTATTTTGAATTAAGTGAGTGGATAGATAGTCATGAAAAGATTTCAACAAACCTAGCCTGATAAACCTATAAAAAAATGAATCTCACTTATATTTGTGGGCCTCATCCATTATTCAACATCTTTCATTTTAGAAAGATCAATGGTTATGCCATATTTTGAAGAAATGTGTCAAAGGAAATAAATTTGTTTCAACCTAAATTAACACTTTATAAAATTCCAACATAGTTTATTTTCTTTTTTTGTTTTAAAAAAAACCCATAGATGCCTTTTATACTCTTATTTACTTTTAGAGTATACCAAAATTTCATCAATAAACAAAACCAATATCTTATCCAAGAACTCATGAAATATTCTATTTATAAGATCCATAAAAAAATTAAATTAGTTAACCCAAACAACATAAATACACAATAATAATCGCTATATTTAGTCTAAAACACAATATTAGTAATCTATGCTTCCTATAATGTCAACTAATGGTACCATAATCTCAGATCAACCTCAAAAAAATATTATGTTCCCTTGAGATGATCAAAAAAATCATCGATATGAGGAAAATGAAAATTTTTCATTACTATAATTTTAGCGAAGGCTCTATAATAAATGGAAAGTCCCATTGAACTATAATTATTTTTAACAAACAAGACAGAGGTAACACACAATGAAGTTCTAGGTCAGATGAAACTATTATATAATAAATCATATAATTTATTTTTCAACTCTAAAATTTCCAATTTAGTTATATGATATGCAGGTTTAGAAATTGGATTAGCATCAGGAACCAATTCAATAGTAAATTCAACCTCTCGATTAGGTATAATACTTAAAAAATGATAATAAAAAGCATATATATAATCATTTATGACTGGAACATTATTAATCTGAATTGTTTTATTTTTTCAGTAATATGTGCAAGATAAAATTCATTTCCATCATTTAACTATTTCTCCTTTTCCTCATATGTTATCAATGGCACGAGTTCATTATTTCATACAAACTAATACTCTTTTAAAAAATTATCTTCATTATATCAATAATATATCTTATTATGGTAAAAGGAAAGCCCATCTATACTCAGAATAACATAAAACATAACTAGAGGGGGAAAACAGTTCGCAGGTAATGTTTTTTCAAAAAAAAAATGATTGGATGATTATTATAATTTATTTTTTTTCTTAATACACCCCATAAGTTTTTTTTACCACAAGTTCTAGATTAATTTTATTAGGTAGAATTTCTAATTTAATAGAAAATCTCTAAAAAATTAAAGAATGTGTTGACCCCAAATCACAAAACACATTATAATAATCTGAATAAATAAACAACGTACATTATATCACTTCATTTGGTGTCCCAAAATATTCTAATGTTGTTTCAAAGTATTTCAACACACTTTTCTACTTATAGTATAGAAATTTCCCTTCATTCAGGTTCCTCTTCGAAATCTCATTTGCATAATGACCCATCTCATTGAAATTAATACATTATAATGACTATATATTATATTTTTTAATATCACTACCATAACTATTTTCATTCCAGTTATAAGCCTCATGCCCCATTTCACCACATTAGAAACACTTACAACAATTAAAAAGGTATTCACCTAGGTTTTTACAACAATTCTCATAAATTGTAAAATTAATTTTCTTAAATTCATTGTTCTTTGATGAATTATTCCCTTTTGTCTTCCGTCTCGTTAATATTTTTTAGCAGGTTGTCAAAGAATATACCATTATGGAAAAATCTATTTCCACCTTCTCAACACATCGAACTAGTTTTTTTGTAAAATTTTTATTCTCAAAAATCCAATTCACTTCAACATTTTGGCTTTAATACTGAGTAAAAAATTATTGATTTTACTATCAAGATAGTAGAAGAAATTTTTAGTGTATCTTGAGAGTTGAGTGAATTTTTATTCATATAAAGCCACTTAATCATACTCCTACCTCAATTCCAAGATTTTTTTTTCAATCCTATATCAAACTACATTTGGAAAATATTTCTAAAAAATATATATTTTCGAATTCATCCCACTCCAAAGCATCAACCTATTCACAATACCCTATATTATTAACCATCAAACACCAATGATCATCTTCACCATCACAATTGTAAATAGTAAGACTAAACTTTTAATTTTCTGAACACCCCATGACAATGAAAATATTATATATGCTTTTAATCTACACTTTGGCTACCAATGTTTCAAAAGTTCCACTAAAAGATGGAGGACCTTTCCTCATAAAATGCTTCACTACAAACATATTCTTTTATAGTTGATCCGGTTGATCTGATGCATGAATGCCACCACCATTTGTAGCCTTTGAAAACTGAGTTATCATTGAAAAATATTGTTCACTATCTATTCTAACCATATTAGGATGCTGATTTGGATGAACTTTTTCCTCTCGATGCCTTCCCACCATAACTGCCCTATTTCCACTACGGAAGACCATTATAAATAGATAAATCATAGATGATGTAACTTGGAAATATTTAAATACAATATCATATCAAGTTAACCATAAATTAAAATTCATTTATGGGTATTCTATTAACGATATCATAACCCCTAATGTTATCCAAACCGACCCTTGATACCAATTATAAGGACCCGACTTTATATATTAAAAAATCATAAGTTTTAGTCAAAAATTTAATTTTTTCCATGTTAAAGAGGTTTTTAGGTTTATAAGTCGGTAGAATTATTCTATCATTAAAACATAATAATTCACAATTATAAAAAGATAATTCTACTAAAATATTATCCACTCTTTTAAAATATAAAACATTTAAAACAGAACATTTTTTCTTTTCCATGAAAAATATTTATAAATTTTAACTTGACTTAATCCCTTGTTTTACCCATCCTTATTCCCTATGAATTTTTTTAAACTTGGGATGTGAACAAAAAGCTTAGTAAGGGATATAAAATAAGAAAATAATCTTTGAGTCCATGAATACATTACACCCATGAAAACATTTTCACAAACATATAATTTTCACCACTAAATCATAATCTCTTAATATTACCACATTAAATCATAAGATTTTTGTAAAACTAGTTAAAAAAATATATCTTAAAGGTAAGTTGTGACATAAATTACATATCACTCTTACATTTGTTGTAGCTATTATTAATACAAAGGTAATAACCATCATGGTTAAATTTGGAATACACACTATATATTCCCTTTAAGAGAATCCCTACCAGTTAACAACATCTCATTACCCAATGTATTGGAGACCTATAATAGAATCACCCACCCTCGATTTATCATGGAACCATACATATTCAAAAACAATTCCTAAGAACCACAACATAACTATAATACATAAACATTTCATAAAATAAAAAATAAATTTTCAACTTTGAAATCACTTTTAATTTTTACAAAGTTGCACACTCATAAATGAAAACACATTATTTGAATATAAAATTGTAAAATTTTAAAGGAGACATTAAATATTTAAAGTTTCATAAAAGTGTGAACTTTTTTCCATTCCATATATGTTAAAAAAACATTTATTTTGGAATTTTAAAAATGGAAACATTACATTAAAATATGATTTCTAAAAGGAAGTCCCTTACCTTAAGTCTGAAACATCAAGAACAATATTTATATTTTGGAATAATAAACATAGGTTAATTATTTAAATTATTGAGATAATTTTAAAAGTTTATTATTACTTTTATGTTACTTATTATCATGTTATAATAATTACTTAATTAATTATGTTCATGTAGGATGCATTGGCGATATTCGATACATGAGTCCAAAATGTATTTGATATGATGTCAATAGTTAATGTGTTCATAAGTGAATAATCTACAGAATAATATTCATGAAATAATATTCAATTTTATACATAAATTATAATTTAAAATAAAAATATTTATGTATGGATATAAAAAATTAACATTGTTGTAATCATAGATACGGTAGGTCGTACGTACACATGAGTAACGTTTCCATTTTTCAAAGATCATTTTTGAAAGTAGTTAAATATTATTTTATCTTTTAAGAATTACAAAAATATCATTAATATAATAATAATAATTTAAATATACATATATATATATATCATCCATGTCATATGGGGATGAAGACAAATCACATTGGTTTGTGGAGATGATAGGTCACATGTACGCATGAATAGTGTTATCATTTTTATGTGCATGGAAAGGTAAGAATGAAAATGAAATATTATTATTTTTTATATATAAATATTCCATTAATATCATATATAAACATTAATTATATAATTATAACTTGTCTTTATAGATGTTTTTGGAAAATGAATTTTATCTGTCCATGAGGTGGTAGTCTGTCGTACACAAGAACATATAATTAATTTCACTTTTGAAGAAATTACAGATGGATTTTAGTTATGATGTTAAAATAATAACATCCTATAATATTGATTATACTAGTGTTTTTATTCCATCATGGTGTAATAATATTTTATGGGAGTGGAAGAATAAATAAAACAAAAACACTTTATTAAGACAATACTTCTTCTTCAGACCATCTACTTTTCATAACACCTTAAAAGCACTAAGGGTGGTGTTATGCCTAAAATAATATCTTTATAAAATAGGGATGGATTATAGTAACTGATATGGTATGTTCTTAGCTGAAACAAATAGGTTTTTAAGTGTATTGAAATGAGAATAAATTGTTACCTTTTATAGGATAGGGACTATAACAACCCTTCTCTTTATTACACACTTAAACATGCCTTATTACATAAAATATTCACTTGATACAACATAGAAGATAAAGAGGTTTAGTGTATTTGGGGCTTTAGAATATTACATAACATCTTAAAGCATAAAATACACACATAATTATTGAAAACATCATTTACATGACCACGACATTCCATCCTACTTAGAATTGCATGGGATAACCTGAGGACATGCATAAGAAATGGGTGAGGTATAAAGCCCAGTAAGGGAATAAACATGGAATAAAATGAGGAATACAATACATGTTAGAAAATAGGTATATAAATGGAGAAGAAGAGAAACATGAACATAAATTCATGATAAAGCAAGATAATTATAACATGGAAATGTGGCAACAACACTTAACATGGAATTAACATGACCCATGGCTCATTGCACATAGAGCATGGGTAAACCCTAATTGCACATGAAGCATGAGTAAAACATTGTTTCACTTGAATTAGCATGAGTCAACACCCATTTTACATGAATTATCATGATAATATACTTTACCCAATTCATTGGAGTGCTATCAGGGTGCACCGTTCTTAAACATTTCATTTCATGTATTAGTGTCCCACATAGATCATACAACATGGAATCAATCAACATCATAAGTTATTCCACAATTAAGTAATGTGGAATAAATACATTAAATTACCATTCAATATGTATATTTTAATAAAGGTTAAAACCCTTGACTGAGACATGGGTATGGTATTCCCTATACAATCATCTTGGCTTAAAAAATGCGGTGCAATTTCGGCAGCATAACGACGTGACATAAGGATTCATGAAAATGGTTGATGAGAGATAAAATAGAGTCTCATAATATATAAATGAAATTTACAGTAATGGGTTCATATAGGTATATGTACCAACAAACTTAATAGAATTTGGATGCATAATACAAAAGAATTACACGGATGTAAAAGACGAGAGAGAAATCCCTCACGAAATTTCGGCATGATAACGAGTGTACATGGGAGGAAATAATGATAAATAAAGGGGTCTACAATTATCCAAACATAAATAGGGAAGTATGGGGAAGGTGAGAAATCATACCCCAACATTTCTAATTGAAAACAAAAGGGCATAACAACTTGAGGAAAATTGGACAAAAATGAGAATGGAAGAAATACCTTACTTGGAAGTGTGATCCCAAAGTCTTGGGGGAGGCTTGAAAGAGGCTTTTTTTGAGATTGTAGAACCTTTGGAGGATTATATATATAGTAGGTAAGGGTTTGGACGAACTAAAAAGGCTTTTAGTGAAGAGGAAGTGGGATCTTGGGTGGGTTTATATAGGAAAGGACAGGGAACTCTTTATTATTTAGGTTTGGGACACCTCACATTAAACCAATAAATACCAAAAACCTAACCATGGTTTTTTTCCATGGTTTTTTATAAAGTGGAGTGTAATACAATATTTTATAAGGAAAATTTCCTAACGTTTTAAAATAATAGGGTTTCTTAGGTGGAGGTGAGTTACACTTTCAAGGAAAACTATTTAAAAAGACAAAATGTTTTACAAGTCATGGAGGGTCCACTAAAGCTTTGTAAAATAAATCAAAAATAAAATAAAATCCCATTATTTTAAATTTAAAACTTATATTGGAATAACATAATGTTTATAGTATTTTATGACCTCACTATTGGGTCATTATGATGTCATAAAAGAAATTATATATTTAAACAATATTTAATTTTAACCCAAAAATTTGGCTATCTTAGAAAATTATGAAAAATTCACCATTGGATAATTTAGACATCATAATTACAAAAATAATATTCATTTTATCGAAATATTTTTTTTTAAATATTTTAATTTTTAATTTTAAATTAAAAACTGAAATTTATCGAAATTTCAGGGGTTTTGACAAAAACAACTTTCAAACCATAATAAAAATTACAATTGCATTCATAAAATTATATGATAATTTATATTTAATAAAAATTATTTTAATAATAATAATAATAATATTTTATTAAAAGAATTATTTAATTCAAAAATCCATTAATTTATCAAAATAGATTTATTAGTCGAACATTAACTGAAAATACTATTGGTGATTTAAAAACTATTAAAAAAGTAACAATAATGAAATGAATTCACATTCTTTATACAAAAATAATGTATAGTCATAGTGAAAGGGTATTGTTACATAACCCCTTATAACATCCACATAAGACAGAAGGTTAAGGTGTGCGATGGTGTCAGACTCTTGGGGTGGCTCAGACAACATCGCTTGAGTGGTAATCTCTATTAACTCCCACTTCTCCCGTAGTCAGTTTCGCTCAAGATTAACATGTTCATGTTTGGATTACAATTGCTCAAGAGTGAATCCAAATGATTCCACATCCTTTTAGAGCTCCGATAAATGGACTTCGTACGGGGAAAGTCTACTGGATTAGGCCATCACTTCCTTTTTCTGAGTAAATTGGATTTGTTAAAGCCCTATATTTATACTAATTAGGTGATCACTATTCAAAGTCTATATTAGCAATGGTCACAATTCTTAACAGTATTTTAAAATCCAAAAGTATAAAACAAATGAAGTCCAAATTTTATATAACCATAATAAGACATTTAATTGGATAAAGAAGATTTTTCATTAAAGAAAGTTTGGGTCCTTACAATCTTCCACCCTTAAAAAATTTCACCGAAAAAATTTTCTTTTCCCACACTAAAACAGATGTGGGTAACATTTCTTAATCACTTCCTCTAATTCCCACATCACTTCTTCAAACTTTTGGTTTTTCCACAACGACTTGGCGAGGGGGATAGTCTTATTTTGTAGAACTTTTTCTCTACGATCTAAGATCTTCACTGGTTGCTCCTCGTATGAAAAATCATCTTCTAGTTGTACTACCTCTAAAGAGAGTACATGTGATGGGTCTGGTATGTACTTCCTTAATATGGATACATGAAAGACATCAGGTACTTTGGCCATTGTAGGTGGATGTGCTAGTCGATAATCCATAGCCCCAATAAGATTAAGAATCTCGTAGGGCCCGATGTACCTAGGAATTAACTTCCCTTTCTTTCCAAAACTAATGACCTTACTCAATGGAGATATGCATAGAAATACCAGGTCTATAACATTAAACTCAATGTCTAATCGATAGTTATCTACATAACTCTTCTGTTGACTTTGGGATTCCTTGATATACTACTGGACGGTTTTCAACTTCTCCACCATTTCTTCGACCATTTCTTGTCCTAGAATCTTACGCTCACTGACTTCATCCCAACATGTCGATGTTCTGCACCTATTCCTATATAGGGCTTTATAAGGGTCCATTTAGATGCTCGATTGGAAACTGTTATTGTAAGAGAATTCCACTAGTGGAAGATGTTGGTCCTACCCTCATTTAATGTCCATTGAGCATGCTCCCAACATATACTCAAGTGTTTTCATAGTTCACTCATATTGGCCATCTTTTTTAGGATGATAGGTTGTACTGAAGTTCAATTCAGTATCCAGAGCATGTTGAAGACTCTTCCAAAACATAGAGGTGAATCTCGGATCTCAATTGGATACAATATATAGTGGTACTCCATGCAACCTAACCACTTCCTAGATATATATATGTGCCAGTTGATCCAATGAAAAATCCTACCGAATTGCAATAAAGTTTGCAGACTTTATAAGATGGTCCCCAACAACCTAGAATGCATTGTTGCCTTCGGATGTCTTTGGATGTCCGGTGACAAAGTCTGTGGTGATGTTCTCCCATTTCCATGCTTAAATGGGAAATTGTTGCATCATCCCCTTATACTTTTTCCTCTCTGACTTCACTTGCTGAAACACCATGCACTTTGAGGTATACTCAATGATCTCCTTCTTCATATTATCCCACCAATAATGCTCTCAGATATCTCGATGCATCTTTGTGTTTCCTAGGTTAACAGAGAAATTTTAACTCTGTGCATCATCCAAAAGTACCTTTTTCAGCTCCAAAATTGATGGAAAACGTAGTCTTTTCCCAAATCTAACAATTATGTCTTCATTAACATTGAACTCTAAGGATTTCCCTTTTCTGATAACATACACTCTCATATTAATTCCCACATCCTCTCTTTGAGAATCCTTTAACCTTTCCAAAATAGATGGTTGAGAAATCATTTGTGAAAGAATTGATGATTTTCCCTTCTTTATGATTCTCATGTCAATATTTATCAGATCTAAGAAGATTGGATTATTCTCAATTCTCATCAATGATAGAATCACTGGGTCCTTCCTACTTATAGCATCCACTACCTTGTTTGATTTCCTAGGGTGGTAATGGATTGAGCAGTCATAGCCTTTGATCAGATCTAACCATATTCGTTGGCATATGTTCAACTCATTCTTTGTGAATATATACTTTTGGCTTTTGTGGTATGTATATATTTCACACTAATCAACAAAGAGATAATGCCGCCATATTTTTAAATCAAAGATCACCGCATCCAACTACAAATCATGTGTTGGATAATTCTTCTCATGAACTTTTAATTTCTTTAAAGCATAGGCAATGACTTTGTCATTTTTCATCAACACACAGCCCAAACCCTTCTTCAAAGCATCACTGAATACCACAAAAATTTCTCCACTTGTGGGTAAAGTGAGCACAGGTGCAGTGATAAGCCACCTTTTTAACTCCTTGATGCTTTCTTCGCATTCATCACTCCATGAAAACTTTACTCCCTTCCAAGTTAGCTTGGTAAGAGGGTTGGACCATCGTGAGAAATTTCTCAAAAATCGTCGATAATATCTAGCTTACCCCAAGAAGATATGGATTTCCATTACCAATTTTGGCCTCAACAATCCCTCAATTGCATCTGTTTTGGTGGGATCCAAAGATATCCCATTTATTTTGATGATATGAGCCACGAATGAGTCCTCCTTCAACCACAACTCACACTTACATTACTTTTCCAAGAGATTATCCTATTACAAGGTCTCTAGTATGGTTCTATGATGCTCCTCATAATCCTCCTTGGTTTTGGAGTATATCAAAATATCATCTATAAAGAAAACCAAAAAAAATTAAAGGTAATCCCTAAAGACTTTATTCATCAAGTCCATGAAGATTGTTGGAGCATTACTGAGTCCAAAAGGAATTACTATGAATTCATAGTGCCCATATCTTTTACGAAAAGCGGTCTTGGAGATATCATCCCTCTTCACCCTTACATGATAATATCCGAAACACAAATCCACCTTGAAGAAGTATTGACCTTGAAAAAACTAGTAGAAAAAGTAATTAATTAGAGGGATCAGATACTTTTTCTTTATCGTGATTTTGATAAGCTCATGATAATTATTGTAATGGTGCATTGACCCATCCATATTCTTGACTAAGAGGACTGATGAACCCCATGGAGAAGCTCTTGGGCGTATAAACCCTTTATCCAGATTCTCTTGTTGTTGTTTCTTCATCTCCTCAAGCTCCACAACAACCATTCTATATGGTGTCTTGGATATTGGCCACACCCCATGTATAAGAACAATTGAGAATTCAAAATCTCTTCTAGGAGGAAGACCAGTCAATTCCTCAGGAAACACTTCAGCGAATTCCCTCACAATATGCATGTATTCAATAATGTTTGCTTCCTTTGACTCAATTATCTGAGACAAATATGAGTTTTTATTGGGAAGTAATATCCATGCTTGAGATGATGGAGCTAAAGAAGATTCATCTTCCTCCTTGCACTTGTATAAAATCGAGGGTCGATTCACCACATGGAGAGTGATTTCCCTCTCAAAGAAATTTATGTTGGCTCTATATTAAGAAATCCATTCAATGCCGAGACTTTAATAAAAATACACCAGATGGAGTATGAGGAGGTTCTCAAGGAAATTCAATCCAAAGATTATGATAGGGGAGTAGTTATATTCATGGGATGCAATGATTTCCCTATTTTCTGTACTCACTGACATCTTTACTTCCATGATTTGTGGTGGTGTTGGGATTGTTTTACTAAACCATTGGGATATAAAATAATGCATAGAACCTGAATCAAAAAGTACATTCATTATTCTTGAATGAATAACTAGATTACCTATCACCACTTTGTTGTTGGGGTTCACTTCGGCAGTAGTGATGGAAAAATATCTCCCTTTCTCCCTTGGAGGTTTTTATATGCCTCTGAAAACCCTTCTCTTTGGGAACTGATTTGCTAGATGCCCTAGTTATATGCAGTTATAGCAATGAAAAACATGTTGAGGTTCGAATGGAGTGTTCCTCTCCTCTATTTCTTCTGTGGGTTTTTCTTATCGGTAGTTAATAGCTAGGTTCCCCTCTCTTCCACACCTAAAGAATTTCCTCACCCCTTCAAGTAATTTCCAGGGTGCTTCTATCTGCACCTTTGACAAGTGGGTTGCTGGATCTTCTTAGCACCGTTGGATTTCTCAATCAGACCACCAACATTGAAGTCTAACTTACACTTCTTATCCCCACGATACCCCTGAGATTCTCCGATCTCCATTTCAACATTAAGGACACATCAGACAATTTCTTTATAGCTGTCGAAGTCACAGATCACCAGTTCTTTCTGTAGGCTAGGTTTCATCCCACCAAATAAGCGGTCAACCTTGCATTCAGGGGTAATGACAAAGACGAAGGCGTATTGTGAAACCCTTGTAATTTTTTCTTCATACACTCTGATAGATTCATCATCTTTTTTCTTTAGGGAAAGAATGTCCCCTTCCATCTTAATTCGGAGGGTGCACACAAAGTATTTATCGAAAAACATCTTCTAGAAATCCTTTCATTCCAATGCCTCGATCTCATCATCAATCTTCGTATTTTTTATCAATATCCACCATTGACTAGCTTCACCCTGCATACGATTAGCAGCCAGAAGAACCTTCTCTTGTTCAAAACATTTAAGGACAGAAAAGAACTTTTCAATGGATTTAATCCATTGTTCGACAATTGAGGGATCAGACGATAAATTAAAAGTAGGAGGCCTTTGTCTCATAAATCTCTCGATACCAACTTGTTCTTTATTTGGGGGGTTGAATGATTCTATTGACCCATGTTTCTATTCAAATCTTGTGTTAACTGGGAGAGTATAATGACAATGTTTTCGATTCCTGCTCCCATCAGATTAGGCATCTCATTAGCACAATCATCAAATTGATCTTCACATCAGTTTTTAGCCTGAGTCCTCCTATTAACGGACATTGGCTAGAATAAAAGGAAAGTTAGGGGTAACACATAAAGGGTAATCCCTAAAAAAAAACTCATGAATTTTAAATAACATTTATTTCCATAACTTATGAATCCATATGCTTCAATCTATGATATTCATGATTTACTTTCTAACAGATATTCTTAGGGGCATTTTTTTAATTTTCTTAATAAGGGTTCATACTAAGCTTGTGAATTTACCAAATCCTATCCCACAGATGTTTCATAAACAAGAGTGCAGTAAGGCCCATTGTCGTGCACCCGTTCTCATTCGAGTCTCGCTCAAAGTGGTGTATTCGGGTTTTACCCCTTGGATACATCTGTGCCAGAGCCGGCTCAACCTGCTCATATCCAAACAGGGATGTATTTTCTTGATAAACCACTTAGTAAATACTCACCAATACTTAGGGATGTTTTTATTATATTTATTCTCATCTCTATGCCTTCACTAGGGTTTTCTAATCCTAATCCCAAAAAATAACTAAACCTATTCTCTAATACCAACTATTACAACCCTGCTCTTTATTACACACTTAAACATGATTTATTACATTAAATCATTAGTTGACACAACATGGAAGATCGAGAGATCTAGTTCATCTGTGGATTAGGAACATTATAGAAAATCTTACAACATAAAACATACAACATCGTTATTGAAAACAACATTTACATGACCACTACATTCCATCGTACTTAGCATTGCATGGGATAACCTAAGGACATGCATAAGAAAAGGGTGAGATATAAAGCCCAGTAAGGGAATAAACATGGAATAACATGAAGAATACAATACATGTTAAACAATAGTAATATCAATGGAGCACAAGAGAAACATGAACATAAAGTCACCAAAATCATGATAATCAAAACATAGAAATGTGGTAACAACACTTAACATGGAATTAGCATGAGCCAAGGCTCATTGCACATAGAGCATGAGTAAACCCTCATTGCACATGAAGCACGAGTAAAACCTTTTTGAAGATGAATTAGCATGAGTCAACACCCATTTAAAATGAATAATCATGATACTATTCTTTACCCAATGCATTGGAGTGCTATCAGGGTGCACCGTTCTTAAACATTTCATTTCATGCATTAGTGTGCCACATGGATCCTACAACATGGAATCAATCAACATCATAAGTTATTCCAAGATTAAGTAATGTGGACTAAATACATTAAAGTAACATTAAATATGTATATGTGAATAAAGGTTAATACCCTTGATAGAGACATGGGTATGGTATTCCCTACACAATCATCTTGGCTTAGAAAATGCGGTGCAATTTCTGCAGCAAAATGACGTGACATAAGGATTCATGAAAATGGTTGATGAGAGAGAAAAGGGTGTCTCATCATATGTAAATGAAATGTACAGTAAGGGGGTCATATAGGTACATGTTCCAACAAACTTAATGGAATTTATATTCATAATAAAAAAGAATTACTTGGATGTAAAAGAGGAGAGAGAAATCACTCACAAAATTTTGGCATGATAACGAGTGTATATGGGAGGCATTAATGATAAATAAAGGGGTATACCATTATCCAGACATAAAGAGGAATGTATGGGGAAGTGAGAAATCATACCCCAACATTTTTAATTTAAAACAAAAGGGAATAACAACTTAAATAAAATTGGCCAAAATGAGAAAGGAAGAAATCTCTTACTTGGAAGTGTGATCCCAAAGGTTTGGTTGAGGCTTGAGAGAGGCTTCTTGGGAGCTTGACGAACCTTGTGGGGATTATATAGAGAGGAGGGAAGGGGTTGGACGAACTAAAAATGCTTTGAGTGAAGAGTAAGTGAGATCTTGGGTGGGTTTATATAGGAAAGGAAATGGAATTCTTTATTATTTAGGTTTGGGACACCTCACATTAAACTAATAAATACCACAAACCAACCCCTAGTTTTTGCCCATTGTTTTTTCCAAAGGGGATTGTAAAGAAATATTTTATAAGGCCAATGGCCGAAATTATTAAAATAATAGGGTTTCAAAGGTGGAGGTGAGTCACACTCTCAAGGAAAAAAATTTAAAAAGACAAAATGTTTTATAAGTCTTAGAGGGTCCACTAAAGATTTGTAAAATAAACCAAAAAAATATAAAATACCTTTATTTTAATGTTAAAACATATATTGGATGAAAGTAATGTTTATAATATTTTATTAAAACACTATTGGGTCATTATGATGTCATAAACCACATTATATATTTAAACGATGTTTAATTTTATCCCAAAAATTCGACTGCCTGAGAAAATTATGAAAAAATCACCATTGGATAATTTCGACATACTAATTTCAAATAAAATATTCATTTTATCTAAATAATTTTCTAAATATTTGAATTTTTACTTATAAAATAAAACATTATTTTTATCGAAAATGCATAGGTTTTGAAAAAAACAACTTTCAAACCCTAATAAAAATTACAATTGCATTCATAAAATTATATGATAATTTATAGTTAATAAAAAATAATTTAATAATAATAATAATAATATTTTATTGAAATATTATTTAATTCAAAAATCTATTAATTTATCAAAATAGATTTGTTAGTAAAATATTAACTAAAAATACTATTTGTGCTTCAAAAACTATTTACAAAGTAACAATAATAAAATTAATGCACATTATTTATACAAAAATAATGTACATAGTCATAGTTAAAGGGTATTGTTACATAACACCTTATAAAACCCACATAAGACCAAAGGGTAAGGTGTACGATTGTGAAAAAATCTTGGGGTGGCTCAGATAACATCGATCGGTTGGTAATCTCTATTAACTTCCATTTCTCCCGTAGTCGGTTCTACTCAAGATTAACGTGTTCAATATCATATTGGGCTTGGCCAAGAGAGGAGCCCAAGATGCCACTTCCTTTCTGAGATCTGAAAAATCAGATTTGTACGGGACAAGTCTACTAGATGAGGCCATCACTACCCTTTTCTGCGTAAATTGGATTTGTTAAAGCCCTATATTTATACTAATTAGGTGATCAATATCGATGACTATATTTGCAACAATAAAAATTATTAACAGTATTTTAAAAACCAAAATCATAAAACCAATGAAGTACACATTTTATATAACCATAATAAGACATTTAATTGGATAAAGAGGAATTTCCATTAATGAAATTTTGGGTCGTTATAGGGGAGGGGTGCTCTTATAATTTTATAAAATATTAAATTAATATAAATTATTTTTCTATTAAAATGGTTAAAAATTTGTATATTTATATGATAGGATAATTATGGATAGAAATAAATTCATCCAATAAAAATTACATACATTTTTTATTTTACTAATCATTTGCTTTTAATTTTATCCCTTAATTAATCATTTTAACTATTAATGTGATATCGGATAATTTAGATTTTAGGGTTAATATAAGTACTATAAAATGAAAAATGACCCATAAGTGAGTCAGTTATGAATATTATAGACTTATTAAAATTCTTTTAATGAAATTGAGTTTTTTAGAAATTTTATATCATTTGATAAAATATTATTTATTTTAAATTATCAATAATGTCAATTTTTTATACTATTCACTACATGATTTCTTAAAAATATCATAAAAATAGGATAAAATCAAACCAATAATTATAAAACATCACTAAAATGAAATTAGAACTAGTGTAATCAAACAAATATAATATTATAAATTTCATACTCTCACCCAAGTGGCTTACAAAGGTTATAATTTCATTCCAAAGTTGATTTTGGAAAACAAACACTCATTAAATCAAATTAGGACCACTATAATGATAATTTTATAATATAAATAATTTCAAGTTTATCTTTAATTACATGATTTACCTTTAACTCTGTTAGTAATTGTTTTAATAAATTCAGTATTCATAATTTTAAAAAATAAAATGGAAATATTTACTAAATATTTACCACCTTATTTTAAATATGGAATCAATTTTTAAAAATTTAAAACATATAAATTTCATAAATTAATTAAAAATAAATCAAGTTGATTGAATGAGAAAATGAGTTTTTAACGTAAAAACCTTCAGAAGAATGAAATGTTTTTTTATCTAAATTCAGTATAAAATTGATTAAAATGACTTAAATTTTATTAAATGGTAAAAAATTTATATAATTATACTTTATATAAATAAAAATATAAAATTAAAAACTATAAATATATTTGAGGAAAAATCATTTTTCATTTAAAATGCATTATTTTTTCACTATTCATCAAAATATAATACTTGTCAGAAAAATACAAAAATTCAACCAAAGTAAATTTTTATATTAATATTTCGAATAAGAATTTTAATTTTTCAAATTTAATTTATAAATGTAAAAAACATGAACTAACATACGTGAGATAGAAAAGGTGGAAAAAGTACTTTTTAGAAAAATTATGTTTTTAACAATACAATTAGAATTATCGTATACTCTATTGAACATATTGTGTCTTTTAATTACTATATAATTCCTAAATATTAATAAATATGAAAAATTATTATTTTATCATTACCTAGGTTTTTACATAATGTAACATTATCATTAATTACAAAAAGAGATTTCAAGAAAAATGTATTTTAAAACAAAAAGGGATCTTCCAAACCACGATCATTATTTTGGTTTTACATGTTGTATTTAATTTTACTGTTTCGTATATTTTCTTCACATTTATTTCATCCATATTTTGTATATATATTCTTTACATATATAACTAGTTTAATTTTCCTTCCTTTTTTGGGGATAATACATATTTTGAGTTCTCTTCGCAAGTTTCCCTTTTAAGTAAACAAGATTGAAGGGAACATCCCTATTTATTATTTAACATAAAGTACCACATAAAATTAATTAAACCATGAATACCTTCCAAAACCTCTCATTATTTTATAGAGAATCCTTTAAGTTCAAATATTTTCTAAATAAAGATTATAATCCCTTTCAAACTGTAAAATAACTTTTTATCATTTGAAAAATAATCATCTATACAGACAATTTTTATTTTAACTTATCCTTGATCCTTCTAATGAATTTTCCAACTGTGTAACTCAATGTCAAATTCATTTGAATCACTATTAAAATATAAAATTCCAATGTTATTTAAATCCTTATACTTTTGGAAATTATTATGATATTTCCTTGGGTAATGCTTTGAGACAAGATTATTAATCCAAATTCTTTTTCATGGGTTTAATCATGCTTATGATTTTATAGCGTACCTTTTACTCTTGGGGTTTAAGTATTCATCTCCATATTCTTATCTTTATTATGTAATTGGTGGCCCCATAAATATATATATCCCTCTAGAAAATTGGTTAAAACATTATATCTCAAGAGATGATATGAAATGAAATTGAGTGGGTAGTGAACACAATTCACTATGAGACTTTTTTCACTATCTTTATAGAAATAAAGAGGGAACCCAATCCACAATGTAACTATATCAGATATGATATGTTGGTATTGGTAGTAAACTTTAACATATTCTAATTAATTTATATACTACGGGGTTTCCATATATTTATGATTACATGATCAAATGATATCATTTCCTTATGATATATTCCTAGGATTATATCGTACTCTTATATCATTATACACATTTTTTATTTTGAGATTACAAGACTTTATAATGATTTATGGAGATATCTTATTATCCAATGTTTTTTAAAAAACTTCTATCTTCTCATGTTTTCTTATATTCTTATGATCTGACCATTTATTACATATTGATAATTTTTCCTTACTAGGAATTTATACTCACCCATTTCATTTATTTCCCATCACTACTGGGAAAGGAGGATTTACCAATGGTTCTGAACCATTGGGAAAGGCCAGAGAACCGTTGGTATAAATTATACCAACAGTTCTATGAACCATTGGTAAGTAAGCCATTGGGATAGCTTTTCCCAATGGTTTACATAGAACCGTTGGGATAGATCTGAAAAATTAGCCACCCCAATGGTTACCTAAACCACTGGGAAAAGTTTTTCCCAATATTTTCCCTTAAACTATTGGGAAAACCAATATTTTTCCCATGGTTCCCAATAGGTTCTAATACCATTGGGAATTTATTTTTACCAATGGTTCCCTTTGAACCGTTGGTAAAAACATTCTATGAATCCTATACCAATGGTTTGAAACCGTTGGCATAGGCTATGCTGTGAAAATTGCACTGCAGCCTGCAATTTGCACAGCATTAGTAATTCACCAATCTCCTTGTACCTGCAATAACCAACTAACACATACATATATAAAACAAATTCATACACATTTAACATATAATGCATCTGGAACTATACAAATCTAGAATTAAATCAGAATTCATAACTTAATTATAAACATACATAATTCATTTAAACATACCCATTTAAATGTGTTTTTTCTAGAAATGATGTCCATTTTAAACAGAATATATACACTTGGAGTAATACCGGCCACACCGTGCCTTAGATTGAGGTGATTTTGACTCGTACACGTCACAAATGACCCATGGATTTTTGTCCTAAATTATCAACATATTCCTAAATCATTTGGTCGGTTTTGCCGTATGTCATTTATTGTCACTTAAAATATTGTTCGTTTCAAAAAAATGAGACACTTTGGGTGATTTCAGCCACACCATGACTTGGAATAAGGTGGGGTTGACACATAAACATCACATATGACCCATTGATAATTTTTCTAAAGTTTCAACACATTCTGAATGTGTTTGGTCAGTTTTTCTAATGCTAGCAGTTTTTAATTAAAATGTTGTCCATTTCAAATAAAAATGACAGTTTGGGTGGTTTTAGCCACATCGCACCTCATATTGAGGCGGGTTTAACTCTTACATGTCAAATATGACCCATGGATCGTTTTACTAATGTTTCAATGGAATCTGAATGTGTTAGGCTGGTTTTCCGTATGTAAGTTGTTTTTTTCACTTAAAATGGTATCCTTTTGAAACAAAAAAGAGAAACTTTGAGTGGTGCCGGCCACAACCCACCCCGAATTGAGGCGGGGTTGACTCTTACAAGGCAAATATGACCTATGGATCATTTTGCTAAAGTTTCAATAGAAACCGAATTCGTTTGGTTAGTTTTACTTATGTCAGTTTCTATTTTCACTTAAAATCCAGCCCATTTTAAACAAAAGAGTGACACTTTGAGTGGTTCCGGTCACTCCGTGCCTCAGATTGAGGCAGGGTTGAGTCGTGCACATCATATATCACCCATGGATCATTGTGCTAAAGTATCAACACAATAAGAATCCATTTGGTTAGTTTTCTGTATGTACGTAAAATGTTGTCCATTTTAAATCAAAGAGAGACACTTTGAGTGATCTTGGCCACACTGCGACTTGTATTGAGGTTATATTGACTCATACACGTCACATATGACCCATGGATTATTATGCTAAAGCTAAAACAGAATAATAATGCATTTTTTCGGTTTACCGTATGTCAGTTGTTGTTTTCAATTAAAATGAAGTCTATTTTAAACTATAGAGAGACACTTCAAGTGGTTTCAGCCACTCCATGCCTCAGATTGAGGTTGGGTTGACACATACACGTCACATATAAGCCATGGATAATTTTACTAAAGTTTAAATAGAATCCAAACGAGTTTATTTGGTTCTCAATATGTCAGTTTAAGTTTTCACTTAAAATGTTTTCCTAAAGTTATAGTAGAATCGGAATGTGTTTAGTCGGTTTTCCGTATGTCAGTTCTTGTTTTCACTTAAAATGTTGTCCATTTTAAACAATAGAGAGATAGTTAAATTGGTGTCAGCCACACTGTGCCTCAGATTGAGGTTGGGTTGACTCGAACACGTCACATATGACTCATGTATCGTTTCCCTAATGTTTCAACGGAATCCGAATGTGTTTGGTCAGTTTTCCGTATGTTAGATGTTGTTTTCACTTAAAATGATGTCCTTTTGAAACAAAAGAGAGACACTTTTAGTGGTGACGGCCACATCGGGCCTCGGATTGAGGTAGGGTTGACTCTTACACATCAAATATGACTCATGGATCATTTTTCTAATGTATCAACACAATCTGAATGTGTTTGGTTAGTTTTCTGTATGCTAATTGTTATTTTCACTTAAAATGTTGTCCATTACAAATAAACCTGAGACACTACGAGTGGTGCCAGCCAAACCAGGCCTCAGATTGAGGTGAGGTAGACTCATACATGTCACATATCACCCATGGATTTTTTTCCTAATGTTTCAATGGAATCCAAATGAGTTAGGTTAGTTTTTCATATGTCAGCTGTTGTTTTCACTTAAAATGGTGTACTTTTGAAACAAAAAAGAGACACTTTGAGTGGTGCCAGCCACACCACGCCTCATATTGAGGCGAGGTTGACTCATACATGACACATATGACCCATGTATTGTTCTCCTAAATTTTAAATAGAAACCGAATTTATTTGGTGGGTTTTCCGTATGTCATTTGTTGTTTTCACTTAAAATCCTATCCATTTTAAACAAAAGAGAGACACTTTGAGTGGTGTCAGCCAAACCGCACCTCGTATTAAGGAAAGGTTTAATTGTGCACATTAGATATGACCCATGGATTGCTGTTCTAATGTATCAACCCAATCATAATTCGATTGGTCAGTTTTCCGTATGTACTTAAAATGTTGTCCATTTTAAACAAAAGAGAGACACTTAGTGTGGTATTGACCACAATATGACTCAGATTGAGGCATGGTTGACTCGTACACATCACATATGACCCATGGATCATTTTACTACAGTTTCAATAGCATCTAAATGTGTTTGGTCTGTTTACCATATGTTAGTTGTTGTTATCAATTAAAATAAAGTCCATTTTAAACTGCAGAGAGACACTTCGAGTCGTGCCGGTCACTCCACACCTCTAATTGAGTTAGGGTTGACACATACACGTCACATATGACCCATGGATCTTTTTACTAAAGTTTCAATAGAATCCAAATGCATTTAGTCAGTTTTTCATATGTCAGTTGTTGTTTTCACTTAAAATGTTGGCCATTTCAAATAAACCAGAGACACATTGAGTGGTGTCAGCTACACCTGGCCTTGGATTGAGGTGGGGTTGACTTTTTCACATCAAAAATGGCTAATGAAACGTTTTCATAAAGTTTCAACAGAATCTTAATACGGTTTGTTGGTTTTCCGTATGTCAGTTGTTGTTTTCACTTAAAATGTTGTCCATTTTAAACTATTGAGAGACAGTTCAAGTGGTGTCAGCCACACTGCGCCTCGGATTGAGACAGGTTTGACATGTACACGTCACATATGACTCATGGATCATTTCTATAAATTTTAGATAGAATCTGAATGTGTTTGGTCAGTTTTCCATATGTCAGTTGTTGTTTTCACTTAAAATGATGTCTTTTTGAAACAAAAGAGAGACACTTTTAGTGGTGTCGGCCACACCGGGCCTCATATTGAGGATGGGTTTACTCTTACAGGTCATATATGACACATGGATAGTTGTGATAAAGTATCAACACAACTTGAATGCGTTTGGTCAGTTTTCCATTTGCTAGTTGTTATTTTCACTTAAAATGTTGTCCATTTCAAATAAACCTGAGACACTTTGAGTGGTGCCAGACACAGTGGGCCTCGGATTGAGGCGGGGTTGAATTTCACAAGTCACATATGACCCATGGATTGTTCTCCTAAGGATTCAATGGAATCCGAATGTGTTTGGTCAGTTTTCCGTATGCTAGTTGTTATTTTCACTTAAAATGTTGCCCATTTCAAATAAAACTGAAGCACTCTGAGTGGTGTCGACCACACCAGGCCGCGGATTGAGGCGAGGTTGACTCGTACATGTCAAAAATGGCTCAAGGATCATTTTAATAAAGTATCAACACAAACCTAATGCTTTTGGTCATTTTTTCGTATCTCAGTTGTACTTTTCACTTAAAATGTTATCCATTTCAAACAAAAGTGAGACACTACAAATGGTACTGGCCACACCGCGCCTCGGAATGAGGCAGGGTTAACTTGTACACGTTACATATGACCCATGGATCATTGTGCTAAAGTATCAACACAATCAGAATCCTTTTGTGCAGTTTTCCATATGTACTTAAAATGTTGTCCATTTTAGACATAAGAGAGACACTAATAGTGATATCGACCACACCGCAACTCAGATTGAGTCGGGGTTGACTTTTACACGTCACATATGACCCATGGATCATTGTGATAAAGTATAAATAGAATCCAAATGCATTTGTTCGGTTTTTCGTATGCCAGTTGTTCTTTTCACTTAAAATCCCATCCTTTTTAAACAAAAGAGACACCATTAGAGTTCTACCGGCCACACCGCGCCTCTGATTTAGATAGGGTTGACTTGTACACATCACAAATGACCCATGGATCATTTTCCTAAAGTATCAACACAATCCAAATGCGTTTGGTTGGTTTTCCACATGCCAGTTATTATTTTCACTTAAAATGTTGTCTATTTCAAATAAACCTGAGACATTTTGAGTGGTTCCAGCCACACCCGAGGCATGGTATTACTATATTGGAAAACAGACATGTCCTCAGTTTATCTTTAAGGAACCAATATCACTAATGGGTAATAGAAACCATCCTGGTATCCCTCACCTAGAAACCAAAGCATACATCCCAGAATTTCAAGTCTAAATTCCCTGAGCATGATGAGTCCGTCCATGAGTCCTTAACATGTTACCCATGTATTATCCTAACAATTGACAAGTAAACCAAATCAAACAAGGAATAATTCACATAACATAGAGAATGTACAACAAGGCTTTGTATTCAAATTAAAGCATATCATCACATGCATTTGATGAGCATAAGCTAATAATATTACCAAGACATTCATATAATTCAAGACATATAAAAATGGAATAATCCTAAATAACATTGCATGATCAGAGAAATAAAAAAAGGAATGTTAAATCATGTATGAGGGTGGGGGGGATGTTTGGGGGTCCAGGGAGGAGGGTGGGGGGATGTCCAGGGTGCTGTCCGGGGACCAAGGAAGAGGGTGGGGGGCTGTGCGGGGGGCCGTCCAAGGGGTGTTCCGGGGGCTGTCCGGGGTCCAAGGAGGAGGGTGGGGGGCTGTCCGGGGGGTTGTCTGGGGGGCTGTCTGAGGACCAAGGAGGAGGGGGGGGGGCTGTTTGGGGGGTGTTTGGGGGGCTGTCCGGGGACCAAGGAGGAGGGTGAGGGGCTGTCCGGGGGGCTGTCTGGGGGGCTGTCTGGGGTGCAAGGAGGATGGTGGGGGCTTGTCCAGGGTCCAGGAAAGAGGGGGGTGGTCCAGGGAGTTCTGAAACACACAAAACTCTATAAAAATTCTCAAGATACACCGCAACCACTAAAAGACATCAACATCCATGAAAACAGACAATATATAAAAATAACTCAACTCCAATACTATACTACGAGTCTAGATAAAACCAACAACTAGAATAGATTAAACATCAAATCTCAGTAATATAACAAAAAATATAACAGTTCAATTTTTCCCAGATCACCATCACTATCATCAAAATCATCATCACCCTCATCCTCATCATTTCCCTCCTCAACGCCCTCCTCCTTGCCCTCGCCATCCGCCTCGTCCTCCTCCTCTACCTCCACTTTCGCGTCAGACTCCTGTCCATCATCATCGTCAGGCTAGACATCGTCTTGACCAATAATAGAACTGTCACCTGGTGCACCATATATAGCACGTATTGATGACGTATATTCATCAAAAGCTAGGCTGACCTCTGGTGGAAGTGTTGGATGTAGAACTTCAATAAATTTCATAAATGCACTGTTTGCCCTAGCAAACTGTTCTGCCATCTCTATGGCCCTTTTGTCAGCCTGTTCTTCCTTGCCCTAATTTTCTACAGCTCGGTGTCACTACAACACGTACCTAAGGAGGGCCAATACCTCGTCGGGTCTATCCTAGGTTGGCAGCGTACTCTACCAAGATGCTCCTCTCCCAACACCTGATATAAGTGATCAGTTGGCCCAAAAGTGTCTGGTTCTTGGGCATCGAGGGCCTCTAAAGCAACCTATTACAAATATAAATATATTATTAAGTAACAAAATAGATATTTAAATATAAAATCAACAAATTAAAACATACCATCTGCTGATGAGTCGGTTTGTTGATGACACTTCCATCATTTCTCTATCTACTCGAGCAAAACAGTTTTTCTTGAGGCACACATCCTTCAATATTCTATATTTTCCTCTACATTGACATTGAAAACTATAGTTATTTAAATACCTCAAATGTAATCAATACCGTAAACTGGGTAGTCATCCAATGAGTAATCATCAGAAGATACTTCTATATAGGACAATCATCCACGACAGGTACCACCTCTAACTCAGTGCCAACTCTAGCACAGTAGCCAATATACAACTCATTCTTGTAGGCTCTCCAAAGCCTTCCTAAATCCTTTAGACATGCCATTTGTGCACCCTCACCATCGGGAAAATAAAATTGAAGCTGACATAAAAATATTAATTCATATAAATACAAAAATAATTCATGACATTAAATACAACATATTTTTTTACCCACACCTTTACCCAAGATCTATCCTTGACCTGATGTAGAAAATGCCTCCACGATAGCAGACTGATGGGAATGATTTATTAGTATTTGGAAAGTGTCTCCAAAAAACTCTGACATTGCTGACCTATTTTCTCAACCATTTGGTTGTCTTCATTGTAATCCACCCTAACCTGTGTGTGGCAGTTCCACACCGCACACATGCGTGTACGCCGCCGCTCCTGCCTCCTGTCAGTAGATGTATCTGTCATGAAAGAAAAAAAAATATTTTATCAAAACATGTTATAATGAAATTAAATATTTATATTAATTTTTTTTAGGGTTCTATAAATATACATGCACTAGTCTGATCGCTGAACGCTACTGGATCCACAGAAACTGATGGAACACCCTGTAGTGGAACAGGAGTTGAAGAAGATGGAATATAGATGCTCAGAGAGATAGAATTAGAAGTAAACAAATATTTCATAGCTGTATGACTGGATTCTGGCTGGGGAGTGGGAATCATCATGGGATATAAAAAATATGGGTTAGAAGATGCAAAAGGTGGCGAAAACATGGGAGGCCTAAATATCCCATGTGTCCTTAACGACACACTAGGATCAGAATATGGGAAGGATGACATGTCAGTGGGAGGGGCGGGGTCTAGTAGGGTACACGAAGCTGCTCATCCACCTCTGGTATGAATTCTCTTTATACCACCGGCCTGAGTACTAGGACCAATACTAGGCTCCTTGCCAAATAACTGTCGACGTATAGGTGGATTCTAAAAAAAATTTTACAAAAAAATTAATCACATGACATTATATATTCTTTAAATATATATGTTTGAAATAAAGTACTCACTACAGGCACTAATGGCGGAACACCCATATGCATCATTCGACGATTGTTCTCCATCATTTGTTTCCTTCGCCTCTCTTCAATTGGTGGCATTTACTACTTTTGAAAACAAATAAGTAATTAATTAGAAAAGGGAAACTAATGTGTAACCCAAAAAACTAAATATATGAGGGAATAGGGGTATTAATTTGTAATTTAGCAATCAATTTTTTTAGAAGATCTTGAATGGATTTCATAAATCATAAAAGTTTTAATGTTCACCAAGTTAGAAATATTGTTTGACTAGGTTTGAATACAGTTCAATTCCAAATTAGAAAATGTAATTCAAATAAAACTGCAACCAATAAACATTGAAAATTTACATAACGGTCAAGTCAGCTAAAACATATTTTTGATCAATACTAAATCAATTTGAATATTACCAACCTTAACAACCCAACTTGAGGTAAACCAAAAGTATTGAGAACAGGGATGAATGGTTCTATATATTTTCAACCAAAACATTAGGTTCACAATCAACTCTGAAAATTGAGCTATTAGAGTAATCAAATGAAATAAATGGATTGGTTCCAATGGCACTCGGGACAGTGTCAATTCCATCATCTCGATCATCAAAAATATGTCTTGTAATTACTTCAACTATGACACCAAATGCTGGTCGAAGTTGGTCTTTGACATAAAAAACTTGTTTATCCATTAATTCCAACACATATGGTTCTTCGGTAGCAAGAGTGTGAGTCATATTAATTACTCTAAATACCCAATCATCAATAAATGTGCTCTATCTCGTCATCAAATCAAACTAATGGCATTTCATCATTGTGACTCATCCATGAGAGTAATAATCCAATATTATTATTTTCTCAACGACTCCATAACAACCCACATTTTCAAATAGTGGTCTATTATCTGATACACTGGCATAACAATCTATTGTGGCAGTAACCATAACACTATCATGTTGTGTTCTCATGTTCTTTTCTCATTCATTGAAAATAAATTTGTACTCATTGATAAAAATTGATTTACCTTCACGAACCACGGTATTAGGACCAAAAGCCAAAGATCTTATTTTCTCAGAGACAGAGTCAATAGACAAACTCAATACCTGAAATATAAATGACTATTAAAATTAATTAAATATTGACATAATTATTTTATACAGAAATATTTTTACCTTTAATTTTAACCAAGAAGAAGACTCTTTGCTATGAAAAGTCTCCCTAATTCTCAAAGATAAAGAACAATGCTTTCTATTTATCATTGTTTTATATTCCTTGTAGATAAAAAATGAATAGTTTAATAGATATATATATAAGATTTACATATTTAATTTAGTTACCTAATATAGTCATCAAACAAATCACAGTTGAACAAAATTGTGCGATGTGCCATCTCCCACTCTTCGTGGATTAATCTCTTTAATGTATATGATCCAGGAATTCCTTCTGTTTGAGGAAGTGATGGAAAACTGGGTTCAATTTTCTCATACTATTCTTATTCATTTCTCATTGGTCTGTTCAATCTTGTAGTAAGATCAGAAAAATACATTGATCAAAAATCCATACATTCTTGAGCCAACTAACCGTTCACGATAGAACCTTAGGGATGGTTCATGTCTCGGACATAAGTCTTTAATGTGTATATATTTCTTTCAGTTGGATACATCCAACAAAAAGAAACATGTACTCCAAGAAGTATTTCAGTGGGAATATGGACAGTCAGATGCAGCATGCATGTGAAAAATGATGGAGGAAATATTTTCTCCAACTCACACAAAATTAATGGGGTCATCTGTCAAAATTTTTTGCAAGAAAGACTTGGACAAATTTTTAGCACAAAGATCTCTAAAAAATGGCACAAAATAACAACAGTAACCATTACATTATTGGATAAAAGTTGACGGATTGTTATTAGAAAAACTCATGCAGTAGAATGTGATAATCATGAGTCTTCAAAGATTTTAGCTTCAACTCTCTACTATTGACCCATTTAGATATGTTTCTTGAATAGCCATCAGAAACTCTAATTGTCTCTAATACTCCCATAAATTGTTTTTTTCATAGGTGTCATCACATAAGAAGCACATGGAAGTCGAAATTTATTTTTACAGATACGCACAGGATGCAATTCTGGTCTGATGCCCCAATCCACCAAGTCATGCCGAGATCCCAAATCATATTTTGTCTTCCACTTGACATTTAGAAGAACTGAAAGCAACATTTAGAATATATTCTTTTCAATATGAATTACGTATAAGAAACGACATAACAAATTGGTTGACCAATAAGGACAATAAAAAAAGATAATCTTCTTCCTCCAATTATAATATGTTTCAGTGGAAACATTCTTTCTCTTTCCAGATTTCATTTGACCCTTCCCAAATGAAAAACTGAAATCTTTTAATTCATCAAGCACATCAGATCTCGACATAAGCTATGGTGGATCATAGGTCTCTATGGTATTATCAAATCTTCGACGATTCATTCTATATGGATGATCCTTTGGAAAGAATTGTTGATGTCCCATAAAACTGAAACTATAGTGATATTTTAGTCTTCTGGATCGTGTATTCTTCATACATACTAGACATGACAGTTTTCCCTTCGTGCTCCATCCATACATCATTGCATAAGCTAGAAAATCATTGATCATCCACATAAGTGCAACACACATATGAAATATGTCTTTTGAACATGCACCGTATGTGCGCACACCCACATCCCAAAGAAGTTTAAACTCTTTTATTAAAGGTTTCATGTATACATCAATATCAATACCGGGATTAGAAAGACCAGATATGAGTATACTCATGAAAGTGAAAGGTTTTTTCATATACAACCATGGGGGAGAATTATAAATATGTATCAAAACTGGCCATGTGCTATGCGAGGTAAGCATTTTCCCAAACGGATTAAAATTGTCACATGAAAGACCCAGCCTTACATTATGCACGTCAGTTGTAAAATTAGGATGTCGAGCATCAAATCTCTACCATGAAAATCCATCTGCAGGATTAACCAACTAATCATTAGTCTTATTTCTCTCAGTATCATTCCATCTCATTTTTATTGATATGTCATCATATATAAAAAGATTTTGGAGTCTGGGGATCAACAAAAAGTGCCATAATACTTTCTGTGGAACGCGGGATGGTGTTCCATCAGATTTTGACTTCCAGCGAGATGTGGCACATTTTAGACAATCATTTTTATTTAGTGATTTCCTACCAGAATAAACTGTAATATTTCGGGAAAGCATGAATTTTATTTCTTGAAAATCCATGTTCCTCAACTAACTTCCATGCCATATAGTGGATTGAGGAAATATCTGCATCATCTGGAAGTAAATTGTTCAAGAGGGTAAGAATGTAATCTATTGCTGTATTAGAAATCCCATACATAGTTTTCCCATGAAACAATCAAATTAAAAATTCTAGCCTTTTCATTTTATCGCATTTTCGATATACCAGAGTCATGGCAGCATCATTCAATTTTTTCACCCTATCAATATCATCATTTTCACTAGATGCATCATCTATCCTCATATCAAAGTCTTCTTGAGTCGAAATCCTTTCTTTTTCATGATGACGAATAAACAGAAACTGACCATCTAACAAATTCTCCATTCCAGTCCTTTCATTTCAATCTTCACCAACTTGAGATTTCATTTTCTCCCTATTGTGATACCACAAAAAGTAGTTTTCTTGAAAACCATATTTGGTTATGTGTTAGCTGACTTCTTCAGGGCTCAACCAAGGTCTACCAACACAATTGGAACATGGGAAGTGTATGCGACCACTATCTGAAGCATTGTGAAATGAAAAATCTATAAAGCTCTCCAAATTGTTTTGAAAATCGCTTGAGATCCGATCGGTTTCACACATCCAACTTCTTTCCATTCTTTAAAAATAATTTATATAAGTCATTTTGTCATAATCAATTCAATAATATTGAACTTTAATAGAAAATACATTTAAGTAAACGATAAAGGAAGAAGTTTCTAGTAAATGTAGTGAACTATTAAAATAATGTAAAGAAAAATTACTCAAAAATTAAATTAAAATATATTTATATTAAATTTCATTAGGTCTATAAGAGGCACATGCCTCATGTCCCATGAAGTGTTATAGGTATCCCAAATCATTCACTCATGTTCAATAATTCATTATTGGAACCTCTATGGCCATACCTTCATTACCCATTTACTTCCCCAAGTCATGCGCACACCATGGGTGAATAAAATTTAGGCTTCTACACTAATAGGTTGTTCATGGCTTGTAAAAAGATTTAATTTCATAAAGTATAGACAAATACATTTATTTTCAAATTTGAGATTAATAATAAAGTATTTAAATGATAACAACATTACTAAATTAAACTTGTGACTTATCTAACATTTTTATAGATGTCTACACATACCAGCATGGCTAGTGAAAAGAACCCCACCCTCATAAAAGTGAGTATTGTCCAAGGAGGACACATAATATACAACGTACAATGAGAACCATATTTGATTGACCCTAAAGTTATATTAGTACAGTTATCTTGGGGGAAATTGAATATATGATCCTGGTTAACTGATGAATTCCAAAGCTCATATTCCATATGTTGGACACTATATAAGGTAAAAAATCATGTGAGGATTGTTATACATAATTCAATTTCTTACATGTTAGTGAGAATGAATGATTGGATTAATGACTTGATTTCACTAAATAAATTAGTGTAGAGGTTGCATAGGCTGTGTAAACAGAATGATTAAATAAGGGTAGAGGTTGCATACACTGTGCATGGTGAGTGAGTCTCAGCCGATTTAGAAACTAAAATAAATTCCCATCATAGGTATCAATAAGAAACATCAACATCATAAGAAAATCCAAATGAAAAAGGACTAAAAACATCAAACATTTCAAAAATTCACTACTATGCATGGTTTATCTACATTTTTAACAGTAATTATATGTCTTAATCATGAACCACCTTTACAGATCGTATTTTTCACCAATAAACATAAGGTAAATATCTCAAAATATCTTTAAAACATCTCATTAATAGGCTCAAAACATAAATATAATCTTGAACCAACCATAAAATCTCTTTCACAACACATTCTCACACACCGGTTATCTCATGTGTTACTAAATACCAAACATAGTCACATAATAAGTGTACTATAACAAATTACAGTACACAAGCCTTATTAAAAAAATTCTTATTTTAATAAAACACTTTCCTCATGATTAAATCATTTCGGAAATATCTTTCGAAATCCATTTTAAATCACCTATATCTGCCTTTACCAATGGTTTTATGAAACCATTGGTAAAGGCCTCCTTGATGAACTGTTGGCATAAGAGTGTTATGAAAACCCAGATTTCTAGTATTGGATTCCACTAGATGAGGTATGAGTCCACTAGTGAATCACAAATCTAGATTTTCCCATCTACCTATCTAAGTCACCATGACTAGTCCAAAGAGGTGAGTATGATAAGGAAGTTATGATGATCACAATGAGGATCCTTATCAATATCAATCATATTATTCAGACCGCAAATCTTATCTTAATCTCACCCCAATCTCCATTAATGTGAATAATCCCATTTTCAACATCCATCAATTGTAATTACAAGAATTGAGCAAGTTACATTAATGAATTTTTACAAATAAGGATCTTCATAAAGTTCCAACTGAGTGGTAAAAAATCTTCAATTCAATTCAAAACCCCTTATTTAATTCAATATTTAGAAAGGTTATCTATACCAACTTCCTTCCAAAAACTAACATGTAATTCTAAACAGGCCTTTAAAAAATCCTTTATTTTAAAACATCCCAAAGGCATTAAAGGATGTTTTACAATTAAAAATTATCAATATTAATTAAAAACATGGGATTACAACCTATTACAACATGAATAAATATCTAATTTTAAATTACAAAATAAATCACATTTTAAAAAATAAATCATTCTAAGAGGGTTCATTGTCATTTCACAAATTAAATCAGTTGAAACTACATAGAAAACATTAAATAGGTCAATGCATTTCATTCAATCAATTTACTTCATTCTTTGAATAAAAACTCGAGACAAAGACTCAATTTCACCAATTAATTCTTTAAATATTCTTTGAAAATAAATATAAACACTCATGGAATTGAATAATTCATAAATACTTGACAGATGTAAAAATGATAGTCATCAAATTCATGACTTGGTTCAATTCAATGAGAATAGAGATAAATAATATTTCAAAAGAAATTTCATGAATAAAATTCATATAAACTTTGATAAAAATTAATAAACACATATAAATAAATTTCCATGTAACCATTAATTACAAGATGAAGAAAAATCATAAAAACACATACTTAGAAAATCTGTAATGCAACCAAAATCAATTTGAGATGTTTTTTCTTCGATAGAGGGTTAAATATTTAATTAATTAAATAGATCGGAATGGAGAAATTCTCGATTAAATAAAAAAAATGATATACACATCAAAATCAAAACAAAAAACTGAAATATTAGATGAATAACAATAAAGACAATGGAGCACTTAAATATTTTATGTGTATAAAGAAGAAAATACCTGATTTGAGATGAATCTGATGGAGTTTAAGCGGTTCGGATGGGGGAAGTCATGAGAGGAGTTGAAAGCTGCAGATTTAGGGTTCTGTCGTGAATGGGGGAGAGGTACAGCTGACTGTATTTGGGGTAAAAATTTATCAACGGTTTTGAAAAACCCTTGGTAAAGGTTGACTCAAACACCCCTTTGCCAACGGTTCTAGGAAACCGTTGATAAAGGGTGTCCTTTCCCCTCTTTGCCAACGGTTTAAGCAAACTGTTGGTAAAGAACTGTGGGAAACACCTCCCATTCCAGTAGTGCATACTATGGTTATAAAGATAATTATAACTTATGAGAAACCTATAAGTTGGTATAGAAGAGTTTGATTATGGAAAAATGTTTACAATTCTATAAAATATATTACTTAGGAAATTGGTCCCTGAATAAAGTTAACAATAAGGTTCTTCAAGCAATGTGAATTTTTTGTATGATATAATGTTTCACTTATGGTAAGGATATAAATTAAATATATTTTTTATATTGGGTTACAATACCTATTATCCAAGGTCTCGAAAATTGAAAACACACTTTATTTTTATTTTATATTTACCCCTGATGTAAATATTTATGGTTTGGATAAGATTAGATTTAATATCCAATTAATTGAACCATATTGTTCCATACTTATATCATGCATTATTATGTCGTAATGGAAGACTATTTTGAACTCATTGGATAATAAAATCTAAAGATGATTTATTTTATTAAAAGAAGGATTAATTTTATGTTATCTCAACTAAACCCAAATATCTCAAAAAATGACCATTGGATTTTGTTATAATGGTGGTTTATAAATATTTAATGAAGCTCAATTAATCAAAAGTGATTACCAATAATTTTTTGATAAGTTATTAAAATTTTATTTCTAGTGAAATCATTCAAACGATTTTATTTTTGAGAGAATTCACTTTGTAATACTTTTTTGAGTGTACTCGGAGCTATTATTTATGAGTCATGATTATAAATCTCTTAGTTTTATTATTTCAATCATTATTTTTCCAATTCTTGTTATCAATGAGTTTTTATGATGTTTATGGATTTATCTAATCAATAAAGTTGATAACTTCCATTTCTTGGAAGTTTTAATGTATTTTGATCATTAATGATCATGGTATTCCATTGTATTAAATACTATGGTTATCCTATCTAGTTGGTCTAGGGATTCCATGGATAGGGAAAAAAATCATGTGGTTTGTATGTTGATATCTTATGATGAATTTTTTATCCAATGATATTTTTTTTGGAAATTAGGATACCTCAGATTAGGTTAAAGATCCCCGACCACTTTGGAAAAAGAGAAGAATTGTTTTTTTGTTGGAATAATTGTAGTAAAGATATCCTTTTAGGATTATTTGAGTGGTTATATACTCTTTATATTGTTTTTAACATTTTTTTTCAATTTTATTTTGTGCCCTTTTGAACAACATTATTCTAATAATGATTTAACAACAAACATTTTTTCTACCACCTTTATGTTTTTACTATGAGATAATTTTATTTGTTCAAAAAATATTATTTGTTTGATTAAATTAATCTTGAGTGAGATGAAATTTTATAGTTTTATTTTATACTATAATTCACCCCATATTTCTGTTCCATATCACTAAAACATTTTGGACCAACTTATAGTATCAAAAAATGTATCTTACCTTCTATTGGTTATTTACTTTATCAAAACCAAAAACTTCTTCCTTTCACTATCATATATAAGTGGAAAGAAATATTTTTTTATGGTAGGAATTGATGTTTTATTATTTTAGATTTTTAATCATAGTCATCCACTAATCTTTGATGGAATATACTATGAATATTGTTGTCTTTAGATAAAGACTTTCATTATCAACATGATAGTTAATAATTTTATTATGATGATTGGAAGTTATTAGATTCCAAAAAATGAATTATATTCCCTTTGATATAGTAAAAATATAGTGTATAAATATATTATTAAGACTAATATTATTTTATTTACAAAATAATGTGAAACATTAATAGTCATATTTCATCATGTGAGCCTAAAAATGGAATATGAAAGAAGTTTGAAATCACTCACTTTAGAACTTACAATTTTATTGAGACTCGAAAATCTTTGTTGAAAGATGACTATCAATATTTTGATTTTCTTTGGAGAAAATTATTCATATGGATTCATCAACGATTTATAAAAGTTATTGACAAACATCAATATTTGGTTTAAAAGGAACTAATGAATGAAGAACTCAGTTAAAAATTCATTGATATGTTACAAAAATAGAGTGAACCTAAATTAATGGTTATATATGACACCAAACATAAGATAATAAAAATCTTTTCTGATATCATAAATACCATAATGTATTATAATATTTGGTTGAAATGAGATACTAAGAAAGAGAAAAATAATAATGGTTGTTCTCTATCTTCTACTTCCAGTTTTTTAACTAGTTCCACCCCATCATCAAAATCTACTACATTGAAAAAATATAAACACCAATTGTAAAATATTAATTCAGATGATAGTAGAGGATAAATTTATCAAATTTTGAGGAGAATAAAAAAGATAAATATGAAAATAAGGAGCCATAAAATACCATATGCTATGAATTAAAGAAAGATAGAAATATTAGACATGATTTCACAATATAAGTAAAAATTAATAAGGATGGTAATTATTATAAAAATAACGAAATAAAGTCATTTTATAATATACATGATACATGGGGTGATAATGAGGATCCACCACCCGATAGAAACAATAACTCCATGGATGGTGATTGGAAGATTGTTGGTTTCTATTAAAATATTTTATATAATAATCTATTCTTGATGGGGAAATAAATTTTTACCTCATGCACTCAATAATATTTAAATTAATTTTTTTTATATTCATCAAATAATGAAAGTAATTTAAATTCAATAAAATTTAAATATTATAAATCTTCAATAAATGAAATGATAAGATATATGTAATGTCTTGTGATTCTATCCAAGCTATATGTATGCATTAGTTTGAGACATTCATTTTTTACTTTTGAGGTTTGAGATGTTTTTAGGGACATATATCGAAAAAATAGTATTTTAGAGAGAATAAGCCAAGTGAGTTTGGGGAAACATGATTAGTTTTAGTTGGGTGGTATGGATTTGTGAGGTTCCAATGTCATTTTTCATAGTTTGGGCATAGTTATCCAAACAGTGCGTTTCACCAAGGAGATTGTGCAAGTGTCTTAGGGGTTGTCTAGAGGCGTCTAATGGCTTGATCATAGTTTTTCAAAACTATGTGTCTCATATATATTAATTTATGCACCCTTTTTTAAGATAGAGAAAGAGGCCAAATAATGTTGGCATATGGTTTTTCAAATCGTTCGACCTAACCATGCACCCTAATACAAAACTCTATTTTTTAAATTACTTATTTTTTAATGAGTTTTTTCAATTTTATATCCTCTTAATCCATATTATGATTGAATTAATACTTATCCAGTGCTCTATAAGTTTCTTTATGAGAATTACTGAGGGTTATACATCATTTTTGATGGGAGAGTTCAAGGTAAAATTCAATTTTAATCTAGTTTTATCCCTTATTCTTAGATCCTCACTTGATCACTTCTACCCTTGTCCTATTGGAAATATATTGGGATATGAAATAAAAATCAATGGTGTTTGATAGATATTTGATGATGTTCCTTATGAATATAGGGTCATGGGGATCTGATATACTCATTCTCGATCTTCATTTTTAAAGGCTACTAATTTTCCTCTATTGATGAGGTGGGTGTCTTTATATAATAGTTCTAACACATGAATTACATGATGTACTTGTAAATTCTATTTTTATGTGTTAAAAAGTTTTCATTTAATATTAAAGAATATTTTTTTCAATAGGATCATGTTTTAAATGGATTTTCTTTAAAGTAATATATGTGTAATATATGTGTTCAAATAAATTTCTTAAGGGATATTTTGACATACACATGGTTCTTCATGCATATAAGAGGTATGTATTTGTTGTTAAAATAATTTATAAATGGTGAGAATGGTTTTAAAATAGTTTTTGGGAAGAATGGAAAATTGAAAAACTTAGGTGTATTAGAAAATGGACTTTTCACTTTAATGTGTAATACCACTAAATTTTTGATATCGAAATTCTGTGATAAGACTCGCAATAGGTTAGATTGACAAGATTCAAAGATTAGTCTTTTCTATATATTAATAAAAACATATTATCATATAATAGATCCCAAATATTAGGATTTTTCATTTATTCTTGGTTTTTAACATGATCATATATTTCATGGTTGGTCTCTAACTTGGTAATCTTATGGTATATCCAATTTATTTTTATCTCTTGATTTCAAGATATATTTCATGAAATTGAAAAATTATTATTTGTGTAAATATGAAAGGACTTTATGAAAAAGAAATTATGTTTCAAATAATGATATTTATTTGATAATTATGTATAAGATGGTTTTGTTTTAAATATTGAGCATATGTTTTCAGGGTATTAGACTTTTTATAGATATTTGGTGAAACCCCCTTGGGATTTTTGATTAAAACATACTTTATAATTTTTCCGTTTGTAGATGTGGTTTTTTAGGACTCAGGAGAAGTGAATGGACTTATTTATCTTATTTTCTTCTCTGGTTTTCATTGCCCTCATTGTGGGACAGATTAGTGGTGATGGGTAGTCACATGGAGAATAAAGATATGGATTGTCTTGTTTGACTTTTAGGGTTATCCCAATAAGAATAACGTTATATTTCTCATGATTATATACTCTATCTTATGATTTTTACTCTGTTAGTTCACCTCATTCTAGTTGTCCATGAGACTTTTTTTTGGATTCTTTATTGTACCTCACTATGTGGTGGGCCCACATGAGTGAAATGTTAAGTTTACCTGGGTTGGTTCATTATGAAATTGTATTAGTGTGACAACCTAGAATGAAGTGTTATGAAACTGCATGGCTTTGGTTTAGGTTATTTAGTATATAAGAGTTAGGACCACTAGAAATTGGTTAGTAAGTGAGGGAGGGTGCTTAGCTAGATCTCTTCGATATACGAACTCAAGCTATAATGGGTGTTTATGGATTTTTTCCAAGGCTGAGAGTTTGTATTTGAGGTTATTTAAATGAAATGGATTTTTTAATTGTTTGAGTGAACATATTCATTTTCAAGGTGTTTTATTTCATTCATATAATACTATATTTCTTTAAAGACGAATTTTTAAAGGTAGTAGTATGGATTCATGAAGATTTTCTTATCATTTTTGAAAATTTTCTAATGTTTATTTATTATTTCCTTCTGTTTATTGGAAAATAACTCATAGAATATCTCTTCTAAATCTGAGTGAGAAAGTTCCATGACAAGTTCTATATGAAAATCCCCCAGTGGAACCTTCTTTTGTGGTAGTTGTAATCCAAACTATCCATAATATGGGTCAAGTGGTTGTTGGAAACCATGGAAAAGAGATGGATCATGGTTCATAATTTACGTAGAAAAATGCACACATAATTTACTGTGATAATATATCCCGGGTATCTAAAGAGTGGATTGAGAGGATCGAAAGGATCAACCATTTTTAAAAAAAAGTTAGAGGTCTTTATGGTTTGGTTTTTCACATATATGATTGAAGGACTATGAAGGATATGTTGCGATTCCATCGTGAAAGCTATGTTGAATGATGATCTTACTTGGAAACCCTTCAAGAAAATCAGTGACCAATAGTTTTATCCCAAAACATTACAAGTGGAAATGAACCATGAATTAAGGCCTTAAATAAGGATGAGAATACGATTCTTGAGTATTCCTCCAGTTTTGTAGTGTTGGTGTACCTATAACCCAATCTTTTTACTAACGATTAGTCTAAATCTTGGATGTTTGAGATGGGTATATGTGGAATTTCTAAGCCGATGACAATTATCATAGACATTCTGAACATCATGAAGGTTTTCGTTAAAGTACGTGTGGAAGAGGTAGTCATAGCTAGGAATATGGGTTTAGGTGGACCTTTGGTTACTACAAATATTTGAATGGACATGTATTATAACCAATAAAGGGAAAATAATGTACCCATTTTCTAAGGAATAATATCAGGGGATTCATTAGGATAATAGAAATTTGTTCGTTACTAATGTGGGAGGTTTGGACATACCAAGAATAATTATATAAAAGCACCCAAAACATGCCATCTTGGTGAAAAAAAAACCATTTATTTTAGGCATTATTGTTGAAGTATGTCCCAGGGAAGTATGATTTAATCTACTCTTACCAAGGGTTCGTAGGTTCACATTGATGTTTCACAGGGTGATGGGTCTTATCCTTTTTCCAATGGGGATTTTTATAAAACTATGAAAGCTCAGGGATGGATTGATAACAAATATATTCATACCATTTGGTAAGTACAAGAGATATCTTAATTAGGGCCAACTTATGTTATAGGTAAAATGTTTATTTCACCTGTTATTATAATATATTTGTTTGATGCAGTTACTACTCACACTCTTATATCTTCATAGTTAATTTATGTGTTGATATAACATTTATAACTCATGTCATTATTATTGGATCTTTCCATTCCTTTTGGAAAGATGTCTGAAAAAGTTTTCCAATGTACCTTGTGTTGGGTAATGGTAGAAAAATTTGAAGTGGTGTGGGATTTAATAGTTATTGATTTATATATCTATGACTGGATTATTAGCATGGATTGGATGATCAATGTTAAAACATTGATGGACTGCTACAATTGTTGAGTCTAGTTCTTCTGTTTTGATGAAGTATCTCATGTATTTTAGAGTGAGTGGAATTCTTGATTGGGGAGGGTGGGGAATGTTTTTTATGGTGTAATGATGATATACCAATTGTTGGAAATGTTCTAAGATGTTGTTGACTCAAACTTGAGAAGTCCACTTCTAGTAGTGGGGATTTAGCACCCCAAGGTCAACCGTAAGGATATTTTTCACTACAAACACTAGTATAGGTCGATTTTACTAAGGAACTTATCCTTTGTATGGTTTCAGTTTTAATTATACCTTACCATATGAAACAAGATGTGTTAAAGTAACATAATGTTTAGCTTAAAAACTTTGACGCCAAGATATTTATTCATCCTAGTGTGTCCCCTTGGGCTTCACCAGGCCCATTTCCCCAAAAGGAAGACTAAATTATTAGAATTTATATTTATTTTTGAAAACTAAATCAATATTCTATTAATAACAACTATCCATTTCCAATAATTGATGATCTTATTGATCAACTCACAGGGGATCCTTGGTTTTCAAAGATTGAAATTTATTTGCGATACCACCAGTTGAGAGTCTGAGAGGAGGGTATAACTAATATAATTTTTGGGAGCCTGTATGGTTATTTTATGTTTCTTATTATTTCACTTAGTCTCACTAATTATCTTGTAGTATTAATGGAATTTAAAAACCAAATATTTCATTGTTCTTGGATTCTCTCATCATTGTGTTTTTGGATAAAATTTTGGTGTACTCAAAATATAAATAGAAACAAATGGTTCGTTTGGATATCATCATTTTAATCTTGACATAACATGATTTGTATGTAAATATTTATAAATGGGAATTTTGGATCCAATAAGTGATGTTTTTGGGGAATGTTATATCTAATAGGGGTGCCATAATGGATACTGAATAGATATATGATGTAATTTCCTGGGAGTAGCCCAGAAATGTGTTTGAAATCCACATATGTTTTTTGGAATGGATGGTTATTATATGTGTTTTTTTAGTAATTCTCTAATATTTCATCTCAAATGAAATCTTTGAAATATAATGGTGATTTGTGAGAATGGAATGAAATATATAAAATTTATTTTTAGGAACTGAATATGATGTTTACTTCAGGTCTAAGTTTTATTCTTCAGATCTTAATTTAGGTTATGATGTATTCCAAGATGATTTTGGTTCTAGTTAGGGGTGTGTCTTGAATTAGCTGAAAAATTTTTTGGCCTACGGTTTACTCTAGATATATCATCCTGAAAAGAACTACCCAAGCCACGATATTGAATTGGTATTTGTTATGAATGAACTCAAAGCTTGAAATCACTACCTATTTGGGGTGCATTTCATAGTATATTATGGTCATAAAAGCGTTAAGTATCTTTTCAATAAAATGAATATGAATTTGTGATAGTGGACATGGTTTGATTCTCTTTATAATTTTTATTTCGATATTTCTTATACACCTTGGATAGGGGATGTGGTTTCAAATACATTTAATAGGAAGAAACATACCAAATCCTTGGAGGAATCAGAAGTGGAGTGGTATCTAATGAGTTTTTTTCACTAAGATTATCTTGGGAATGAAAGAGGCTAGTGGGTTGGTGTTCTTAAACTCAGGTTAAGAATGAATCTTCATTTTATGAGTGGGTTTATCTTGAGAAGGTTTCATATGTAGATTTACAAAGCCTTGGTAAAAACCTAAATGGTCGAGTGAAAATTGGTGTTTTGTCTCAGTATCCCAGGGGTACCTTCTATTTCATAGGTAGTGTGGGTGTTTTTATATATTTTCGGTATGAATGTATAGAGTATTAAGACAGTTCTTGTTCATCCACATACCCTAGGACTAAAATATGTATCATGAACTGAGGCGTTAATATTGGTGGTCGGGGATGAGGTGGTCAATTATTGACATTGTTTCATAGTACGTTACTTGTTAGAGAGTTAAGGCAGAGCACTAGATTGCTACTATTTTTTTGAAACCATTTTCTATTCTGATTTGTAAGTCGGATGATTTATCCATGGACTTCATTGTTGTTACCAACAAACTCATATTGGGAATGATGAGATTTGGGTAATAATTGATATGCTTATGAAATTATCTCATTTTATTCTTATCAAGGGGATGATTAAGGTGGAACATATCAAAAAATTTTGTGATAGGTTGTGTGACTTCACTGGGTTCCCTTAGTGATTGTTTCTGAAGGGGTCTCATAATTCACATCGAGTTTTGGAATGTTTTATAGGAGGCAACATGTTAGCAGTTGAAATTAAGTACATAATATCATCCTAAAGCAATTGGGAAGACAGAGAGAGTTATTTAGATTATTGAGGATATGCCCTGGGAAAGCATGCTTGATTTTGGTGGTTATTGGGACAATTATCTTTCTTTGGATGAATTTTCCTATAAAAATAGATATCCAAATATGATTAAGATGTTTCCCGGTGAGGAATTTTATTAGTGACCATGCATATCTCTATTGTCTGTGGTATAGTTGGGTGAGCAGTCCTAGGATAGAAAGATCCCTATTTAAGAAAAAATATAAATGGTATAGTTGATGTCGAAGAGATTGGTCATGATAGCGATTTATTATAAATCTTATGTTGACCATCATTAACAGTCTCTAGAGATTGAAATCGGGGATTGTATTTTTCTCATAGTTTCAAGTCACATGGGACATTATCAATTGGGTACATGTGATATGTTTTCACTGAGTCTGGTTTTTACCACCCCATGAATTTACAAATAAATTTAATATTGAATTCATGAAACATTGAGTATATATGAAACAACACTTTGTTATAACCTATCCAATGAACATAATTTTTCCCCTTCTAAGATTTGAATTTTGAAAAACGATCATACACGGTTGTGATCAAAAATATATTTAGAGTTTGACAAGTCCAACATACATTTTTGGTGAATAGTAATATACCCTTATGAATAGTAATGTACCCTTATGAATACAGTTCTCACCCATGTAATTTTAAATAAAATTTAGGTACCATATAAATGAGAGTGAATATTTTAAAAAATAATAACTATGTGTTGGAATTTTTATGAGTAATAAATATTAAATTAAAAATCAAAAATTAATAATTTTTTTTTATAAAATGTATTCCAAAATAATTTTTTTGACCTATGATATTAGAATAATTTTACAAGTACTCAGTTAATTTTTTATTGTTTTGTAAAATCATTTTTATATTTAAAATCTATATTTTTGAAGTAAAAAATAATTTGATCTAAAAGGTAAATTTATCTTATTTATATTTTTTTTGATAAATTGAACTTCATTTTGTAATTCGACACATTCAGAAATGATTAGGTTGTTTTTTTTGGATTTTTCTGATGTACTTGAATTTTTTATGAATCGTGATATTCCATAATGTATGAAATATGATAAATAAATGAATTTCTCCGTCATTATTGAGTCATGGATGATGTAAATGGCCCTTAAATAGAAATCACATGCACGTATTACTATTTGCAGTCACAAGAATCAATAATATTCATATTTTCGAGCCAAAATAATAAAATAATGGTTAAAATAACAGAAACAAACCTCCTCTCATACACCATAAAAGCCACCAATCACTCCCTCTTCCATTCACTCCTATTAGACATGAAGCTTCTCAAATTTATACCAAAATACTCTTCCCAAGTCCCTCAAAATTCTCAAGAGCCCTTGTTATTACCAAAATACCAAAACCCTTTCTTTTAAGTAGGCTCTCAAAAATGTTATTTTAAAAGGTAAAGCTTCTTCCTTTTTCAATTAATTTTATTTCAATTTATACTATTTTCTCATTCTCTCATTACCTTCTTTGTCATATTGATCATGATAACATCTGTATCCTCTATATATTGTGATTATATCATGTTAATTTAATAACCATTATCAATATCCTTACTCTCCATCTTTTATTTTGTTAATGAAATCATCACCTGGGAGGTGCCAATTTACAACCTTCGTGGACAAAGAAGATTTGTTCTTCAATTTATTTTTCAAAGATATCCATGATACAATTTTAATTGATAAGACAGATTTTAAAATTTATAATATAACTCTTTTTTATGTTCTATAAGAAACATATTTGAATAATACTAAACGATAAAACAAAATGAGTTCGTTATGATAAAAAACTACCATAATAATCTAAACGATTATCACTAAATATATTATCTAATGAATCATCCTTATAACATGTAAAAAATGATATATAAAACAATTTAAACTTATATATTATCATTAAAAAAATTAAATTCCAATTTTGGAGAATTATTCAAATTTTAAATGAACTCCATTATGTATAATCAAGCAAACCGATCATGAAACTGAGGAAACAAACACTTTGGAATGACAGAATTCAATAAAATAACAAATCAATAAGGCCATAAATAAAATTAATAAAACTATAATTAATAAAATAAATGTTGATAAGGTTCTGAATTAATTAATTAGTGGATTTAATTTTATTATCAAGGATGTTAAGTTCAAGTGCAGAATACGTTAGGACATAAGGTAATGGTTTTCTACCCGAACCACCTTTTTCTTTTAGGTTACTCTTGATCTCTACATAACTCAATGAAATTATAAATTTTCATTATTTACTAATTAAAAATTATGTTTCATTGTTCAATATAGGTGTACCAATCACAATCCTTCTTTTTTTGGGGGGAGTTACATCATTTAAAAGAATCTTTCGAAAACTCTTCATGATAAACAAGCATGTTTCAATGGAATTCATGAATTATTAGATATTTTTAAATGTACTCTACAATATGTTTTTATCCACCATTATTTTTCTGAAATTACTCATATTATTATAATAAAATCTACATAAATTCAGTTATGGTATTATGCAAATATGATTCCAAAAAACCGTTTTTTTTAGTAAAAGTGTATTTGTCTTAAGAATTACTTGACGATTTTATATGAGTATTTTCATCTACTTCAACACTCTTTTTGATTCTTATATTCAATTGGGATTAATATTTTATGATATCATCTACCATGTTTTATTTTATTTATTATAATTAATTTGAATGTGGATGTTCCATCTTAATACCATTCACCATATTACTCTGAATGGTTAGTGGTTATATTTAATGATTGGGGAAAGTTATTTACATTTCATATGTTAGTTTCAATATGAATGTATATGTTTTTTATATTTATACCCATTCATATGAGGAATTAATTAGACTTATTACGTGATGGGTGTGGCCCTCTATATCCTCTTGATTCAACGTTAGGTCCCATGAGACAAACTAGTTTTTTTTAACCAGTTTATATATAGTCTTGGAACAAGGTCGTGATTGAATGATTATGATGTCTGACAATATACATTCCCTCATTACGAAACTATATATTGACAGTCCATGTGATTATTAAACTAGTAGAATATCTGTGGTTATGTTTTATGGAATTATTTAATTAGTTTTTATTTCTATTGTATTAGGCTCAAGTTTATATTTAAAGGAATGTGTTTTTAGTTATTCATCATGACTAGGGTTTATGTTTATGATTACTTCTGTTGTATTTTTTACCCTTACTGAGCATCAGATTTCACCCCTTTCTTATGTTTTATATTTCCCTAGGATGTGAATTAGTGTATTATGAATGAATTTTAGTGATAATATAGGAGTTATGGGAGTTACTAATGTGTATTCCATATTGTATTTCATTTGAAGTAGTTTTGTTGAACTTATGTATGTATCTGGTTTCCCAAAACTACTAAAATACATAGTCTTTCAGGATATGCATTTCTTATAATAATGCCAACATAATAAAATAATGCATTTTCGTTGGCAAACTAGCGTAGGAGAAATATAGTTTGTATGAAAGGAATTTTAGCAGAAAATATGAAAAATAGATTTAGAAAATATTGTTTAGGGAAAACAAACATAAGATAGACATTGAGGTTAAACATATAAGAAGATCCTAGAATTTTGGTAAGGAAGATATTATATGGATTTTCCAAGAATATAATTCCATTTATAGAAACTATATGTGGACTTGGTTCTGGAACAAGTGTACTTTGGAGTAATAACTCCAACAAGGAATTTCGGGCCTGACCTAGGGTTACTGGGTATATGAAAACGTGCCTTACCAGACACCTGGTGTGTCAATCCAAGGATAAATTCTTAGGATAATTCACATATTCTTTACAAGTCATTATTAAGGGTTTAAAAGTAATATTTTTCTCAAATAAACCATCTTTATGATTATGGGATTAGCTATGCATAGGATTTCAATTTATGTTAAGTATTATGATAGTTGAGATTATGTAATATGATTCATAAACTAATCTAGTTTATTCCATCATTCAATAATGTTTCACAGAGTAAGGAATGGAAACTAAATTAATGAGTGTATCCTATGTAAGGATTTCCCCCAATTAAGATATTGATGTTGGTTCTAAATCTAAAACCAGTGCTAAGAAACTTATAACTATTTCAGGACAGCTAACTCAGGTTATGAAAAATAACCTTTTCTGTATAGAGAACCCTAAACTACAAAATTGGGGTGTAATGTTAGACCACTTTATGAGAAAACAACCTTCATAGTTTAATGGGACAAAAAACCCATTTTTAGAGTAGTGGATAATTTCCTTAGATAAGATATTTCTCACTTTGGGAAGTAATTAAAGGGAGATGGTTTTCATAGAAGTTTATAATTTATGAAGTGATTTAGATCAATGATGGTCACTAATTCAAAACAGAAAGGGAGAGGAGGAGATTTAAAATATGGAATGGAGGGATTTTAATGAAATCATATTAGAAAAATAATTTCTTTGTGAGTAGCAAGTGGATATAAAAAGGAAGTTTCTGAATTTGATAAAAATAGGATGGTAATGTTGTGATTTATGAAGATAACCTCACATGGTTAGAAAGGCATGTCACAAACTATATATATAATTCAATAAGCAAGATTGGTCGATTATTTAATGGTTTAAAACCATTCCTCTGAAGGGAAATCATCTCCTAATGTTTCTCATTAGATGAATATATATTCTCCTGTGAAATCAAGAAAAAAATAGAATTATATTAGTCTTATGAATTTAATGGAATGCAAGAGCAGAATAGGGATACTGATCCATATGTAAAAGGAAATAATGAAAAGGGTAAGAAGGAAATAATTAATTTCCCATCATGTGATAATTATGGAATGAAGCACCCTAGTACTTACCTGAAGGGTATGTGTGTTTGTTACAAGTTTGAAGGAAAAGGTCACCAATACTATGACTATAAGAGAAAGAAATAATCCACCAATGTTTAATGATACAATTGAAAATAGATAGTTCATTAGGAAAATGATTGTTCTATGTTTCATGGAAACATTCCCCAGAGAAGGCCAAGGGAGAAAGTCCAAACTTATACGATCATAACTACAGAGGTTCATGTTCCTAATGATGTGGTGGAAAATACTTTAATCATTTCCTAAAACTTAGTTGATGATTTATTTGATTATGGATCATCACATTCTTTTATATCTTCCTAGTTTGGAAAGAAAATTAGACATTTCCAATTTGATTTAATGATGGAGTATTCAATTAAAAATCATAAAGGAAGTAACATAACAACCATGATATGTCAATCAGACCCCCATATGACACGTAAACATGATTTAGTTTCTAATATTGTTATCATAACAATGATTAAATTTTATATAATCCTCGGTATGGATTGGATTTCAAATTATGACGTGAAAATATATTTTATGAAGAAGTAGATTACAATTTTTTAGAATGATGTAGAATCCATTTTCTTTAAACATTGGTGGATTAGTATAAATGAAGAAGAAACTCAATTAATTGAGTGATAAAGGATTTATTCTCCATGGAGATCCAATGTTCTTTTCATTAAGAAGAAATATATATCTATGAGGCTATGCATTGACTATAGTGATATCATTGTTATTACAATAATGTAAAAGTATACTATTCTCCACATAGGTGATTTATTTGATTAACTTCAAGAATCCCAATATATTTAAAAGATTAACCTTTAATTTAGATATCATTAGTTTCATGTGTGGAAGGAAGATATTCCAAAGACAACATTTCTAACCAGGTATGGGAATTATTAGTTTAGAGTAATGCCTTTTGGACTCACAAATAAACCCTCTATTTTCATGGATATATGGAATAGAGTTTTATAGGATTATCTTGATAAATTTTTTGTTGTATGTATTAATGATATCCTAGTATACTAAAAAATCAATGAACAACACAAAAATCAATTTCATATTATTATGAAAACATTTAGATGAAATTAATTATATGAGAAGTATAGAAAGTTTGGATTTTTGATTCAATCATTATATTTTCTTGGCCATATTGTCTCTAAGGAAGGAATCTTATTTTATTGTTCAAATAAAAAGGCAGTTTAGGAATGTCCTAATCTTAAGAACATAACTACGGTACATAGTTTTATTGTTTTAGAAGTGTATTATTGGTGTTTAATTCAAAACTTCACCTGATTAGCCAACCTGTTGACCAAGATTACTTATAATGGGTTTAACATTTAATAGAATAAATTATATAAAGAATGTTTTTATGAATTGAAGTGAATATTAGTGAATTATCCAATCCCGGATCTACCATTGGGAAGTTGTGGATTGTTTATTTATAGTGATGCATCAAATAAAGGAGTTGGTTATGTACCTATATAGAATATAGAGTTATTTTATGTACATGAAGGAAATTGAAAATTTATGAACATAACTCTTCAACTCATTATCTAGAATTTGCAGCTGTAATATTTTCTCTAAAGATATAGAGACAATATCTCTATGGAGAAAGGTGTGAGATATATATGGATCACAAGAGTTTAAAAAATAACTTCTCACAGAAATAACTCAACATGAGGTAAAGGTGATGGATCAAGCTACACAAGGATTACGATTATTCCATACACTACCACCTAGGAAAGGAAAATAAGGTAGTTGATGCATTGAGTTGGAAGTATCATAGAGTTTTAAACAAAATGAGGATTAAAAGTGATCCTGTATTCATGCATATAGAAAATATGGATATAGTAATTATCAAAGAAGTTGAAACATCATTAATTTATAAATTGGATTCCCAAGCATATTTATTAGAATGAATTTAAACTTCTCTATTTTATGTTGATAATATTCAAAATAAATTTTAAAAATGAAGGATGGGAAGTTGGATGACTTCGTGTGTGAGGATTGAATTCTAAAATTTGGGAAGAGGCTATGTGTTCCCTATATACTTGAGATGAAAAGGGAGTTATTGGATGATTAATATATCTAAAATTTCTCTATACACCCTAATAGAACTAAAATGTATAGAGATTCTAATGAACATTTCTTGGTGGACCTAAAGTGGTAAAATGTTGATTATGTATCAAGAAGTTTAGTCTGTCAACAAGTGAAGCCCGAACAACAATGTCCTAGAGGAGTCATGAAACCTCTACCTATTTTTACATGGAAATGGTGTGATATCACCAAGGATTGTTTTAACTGGATTACCCAAATATCTGTGAAAGAAGGATTCAATATGGTTAATTTTTGATCGACTTACGAAATATTCACATATCCTTTATATAAGGGGGGATTTTCCACTAGGGAACCTTGCACGACTCTATAACAATGAATTTATGAGACTTCATGGAGCACCTCTCTCAGTTTCACCTGATTGTGATCCATGATTAACATCAAAATTCTGGAAATGTCTTCAAAAATATTTGTAAATTGAGATTTGATTGAGTACGGACTATCACCCTCAAACTCACAGGCAATCAGAAAGGATGATCCAAAATATGGAAGACATGTTGAGTTCACATTCACTTGAATTTTAGGGTATGTGGGATTAATATTTATCTTTGGTGTAGTTTTCCTACAAATTTTCTTTCCATTCTAGTATTCAAATGGCACCATATGAAACATTGTACAGAAAGAGATGTCGTACACCAACATGTTTGGATGAACTTGGTGAAATGAAGCTTGTGGGCCCATATATTATAGAGGAAACAACAATAAAGGTAAATCAAATTCAAACCTATAACAAAAAAGAGAAAAGTAAAAGAAATACCTATGTAGATAATTGAAGGGAGGATTTTTAATTTCAATAGATAATAACATTTTCTTGAAAGTATCTCTATTGAAGGGTATAATAATATTTGAAAAGAAATAGAAACTAAGTGCAATGTACTATACCCCTTTTGAAATTATGGAGAGAATTGGAACCATGGATTATTGTTTACAAATTCCTCCTATCCTTTATAAGGTTCACAATGTGTTACATGTCTCATTATTGAGAAATTACATGCCAGGCCCAACCCATGTCCTTACTTCTGAAGGTATAGAATTGGAACTTGACTTTTCTTAATGTGAGAAGCCTATCCGGATTTTAGACACTAAATAATAGGTATTGAGGAATCGAAAAACTCAACTAGTAAAATTAATTTGAAAAAAATCATAAAATTAAAGAGGCAACATTGGAGCCTGAGGAACTTATGATGAGTAACTACCCAAATATTTTTATAAGGTAACATTCTGGTAATTTCAAGGATGAAATTTTTGTAAGGGGGGAATAATGTATCACCCCAAGAATTTAGAAATAAATTTAATTTTGAATTCATGACACAAATAGTCTCTATGAATCAATACTTTGTTATAACCATGCCAATGAACATAATTTTTCCCCATCTGTGATTTAAATTTCAAAGAACGGGCAGACACAATTGCGATCAGTAAGATATTTAGAGTCTTATATGATCAACTTAATTTTTTTTGAATTGTAACTTACCCTTATGAATATTAATGTACCCTTATGAGTGGTAACCTCACCCTTTTAAGTACAAATAAAATTTAGGCACTATATCAATGAGATTTAATATTTTAAAAATATTAATAATTCAGTGTTGGTATTTTTTTTAGTAATAAATATTTAATTACAGTTTTAAATTAATAAACTAATAAAATTTATTTTAATAAAAATTATTCCCAAATAATTTTTTCCCTATGATTTTATGATAATTTTGTGATACCTCAATTTATTTTTGAAAGTATTATAAAATCACATTTAAATTTAAAATCTTTATTTTTCATGTAAAAAATGATTTTATTTAAAAGATAAATTTCTATTATTTGTAATATTATTTTAATAAAATGGATTTCAATTTTTAATTATAAATATTATAAAATGGTTTGGGGAATTTTGGGAGTTTTATGAAATTCTTGAATTTTTATTTAATAGTTAAATTCCACAATTCAAGAAATATGCTAAATAAATGAATTTCTACATCATTCTTTGAGTCATGGTTGATGTAAATGGACATTGGTTCAAACTAATATGCACATATTAATATTTTCAGTCACAATAATCAAGAATATTTCTATTCTTGAGCAAAAATAACAAAATAATGATTAAAATAATGGAAAAGCCCTTCTCTCCTCCACTATAAAAATCGCCCATAACTCTCGCTTATCTTCCCTTTTATTAGCCTTTAATATTATCAATGTTCTTACCAAATACTCTTAACTTATCCCTCACCACTTCCCAAATCCCCTGGTCTTTCCAAAATTGAAAAACCCTTCCCCTTAAGGATGTTCTCAATGAAGTTATTTCAAGAGCTAAATCCTCTTCCTTTTTCATTTAATTTCATTTCAATTTATCTTATTTCATTATTCTCTCATAACCTCCTCTATCAAATTTATCATGAAAAATAAAATAACCTTTATATACTTTAATTATATCATGTTAATGTAATAACAATTATCAATATCCTTTCTCTCCCTCTTTTATTTTATAAACAAAACCATCCTCCGGGATGTGCCGATTTACAACCTTCGTGGATGACGAAGTTTGATTCTTAAAATTATTCTTTAAATATGTTCATGAAAGAAGATTAATGGTTGAGAAGGATTTTAAAATGTATAATATAACCATTTTTATGTTTTGGAAGTAACATTTTTACATAATACTAAATGATAAAACACAATGAGTTCGTTATGATCAATAACCGTCATAATAATCTATACGATTATCCCTAAATATATTATCTAATGATTATTCCTCATAATATGTAACCAAATGATATATATAACCATTAAAAAATTTATATTCTCATTAAAAACAGTCAATTTGAATTCTAGATAATTATACCAATTTTAAATGAACTCCATTAGTTATAATCAAGAAAACAAATCATTAAATCCAGAAAAGAAACACTTCAAAAAGACAAAAAACAATCATATAACTTATCAATAAAAAAACAAATGAATACAATAAAACTATAAATAATACAATACATTTATATAATTTTCTAAATTAATTAATTAATGAATTTTATTTTATTTTCCAGGAATTTACAGTCATGTGCAGAACACATTCAGACATTAGGAAATGGTTTTCTATATGAACCTCCATTTTATTTTGGGTTACTATTATTTTCTTCTTACCTAAATGAAATTGTTATTTATTATTATTTACCCATCATAAATTATTATTTAATGTTCTATATATTTTTACCAATCAAAATTTTTCTTTCTATTATAAGGATTTACTTTTTTTAAAATAATATAAAAACATTATTCCAGATAAACAAGCTCGTTTCAATGAAGCTTCTCTAATTCTTACCTATTTTAAAAAAAACTCTATAATCTATTTTTATCCACAATTATTTTTGTAAAATAACTCATTTTATTCTGAAAAAACTACATTAATTTCCTTCTAATATTTTGCCAATATTTCTCTAAAAAACTATTATTTTGAAAGTAAAATTGTATTTATCTTATGAATTATTTGATGATATTATATGAGTATTTTTATATATTTCAAAACTCAGGTTGATTCTAATTTTTAATCAGGATTAACATTTTGTCATATCATATAACATATTTTATTAAACATTTTAGGATTAGTTTGACTATGTATGTGATATCTTGATACCATTCACCATATTACTCTGGATGGTTAGTGGTCATGTTTAATGATTAGGGAAAGTCATTTACATGTCTTATGTGAGTATTAATATGAATGTATATGTTGGTTATTTTTATCTCAATTCATATGAGGAATTCACTAGACTTATCATGTGATTGGTGAGGCCCGTTATAGCCCCTCGATGCTTCGGTAGGTCTTATGAGACAAACGAGTTTGGGGTTTTGCCCATTTATGTATGGTCTTGGAATGAGGCCTTGACAGAATGATTATGATGTCTAACATTATGAATTCCCTAATTATGAAAGTGGGGATTTATAGTCCATGTGATTATTCAACTATTTTAATATCCATGGTTATGTTTTATGTGATTATTTAATCAATTTTTATTCCTTCTATATTATGCTCAAGTTTAGTTTTAAAGGCATGATTTTCTAGTTATTCAGCAAGACTAGTGTTTATGTTCATGATTAATTATATTGTGTTATTTACCATTACCAAGAACTTTATATCACCCATTTAATATGTTTTATATTTCTCTATAATGTTAAGAATTGTATTTTGATGTACTTTCATGGATAATATAGAAGTTATGGGAGTTACTAATGGATATTCCATATTGCAGTTCATTTGAAGATGTAAGGTTGAACTTAGGTATTTCTATAATTTTCCAAAAATACTAAATTTCCTAATACTTTGGGATATGAATTTCTTGTAATCATTCCAATATACTAAAATAATATATCGGCTTTAGGAAAAATGGTTCGGGGTGTTACATTATTGGCCCCTTTAAGATCATTGAGCGAATTAGAATGTTGGCATATCGATTGAAATTGTCATATTTCTTGAAGTCAATTCATGATTTTTTCATGTTTCCCAGTCGATTATATATCAAAAATACCCTTACAAATTTATTTAATGGGAATATATTAACATTGAACCTGAAACCATAGTTTTTGAATAACCAGTTCATATTATTGATCAATGATAAATGGTACTATGTGGTAAAAAATTCACCTATTCTATGTACTATGATAGTGAGAGGTGGTATTTCTATGAGACTTGGGAGAGGGAATTATTGGTGAGGTTGTAGTGTATATATATTAATTAAAGTCTATAATATTGAGAGGTTTAGAGGAAAAAATATATTTTATAGTGGGGAGATTTATAATGTCTTCTCAGTCACCGCTATGCCTTAGTTTGATACTTGATTTTTCACTTCTAATGTTTGGGAGGGTTTTGAGGTTCAAAGGTCAAACACATTTAATTTTGGGGAAAACATGATAGAATCATTATTTGGGAACATACCTAAAGATAATACTGTTTCTAAACCACGTAGTATGACTCTGTGAGCGTTTAGTGGAATTTTTCTTGGTTTGAGAGTGGTAGATAAACTGTGCAGTTTTCTAGGGAGACCATGAAGGTTTCTGGGTGGTTTTCTAGGGGTGTCTCATGGCTTGAGCATGGTTTTCCAAAACCATGTATCTCATATACTGGAAAATGTGCACCTGGTATCTCAATAGACCGAGTCCACTTAAGGTTGGTGAAATGTTTTTCTAACCCAATCACCTTACCTTGCACCCTGTTATGAACCTATAAAAAATTAAAATTAATTATTTTACCTTCTATTATTTTATAAATAGTCACCTCCTAATCTCCATTAGGATTAAAATAGACCTTACCCATTTCCCTAGTGTTTTCTTCCATTGAATTCTTTATGTTTTTTCATCTTTCTTGATGGATTTCTTGATGGTATATTCTATTTTTGATATGGTATTCTCCCCTCTTTTTAGCTTCTCGCTATTTCTCTTCTCACCTTGTCCTTTTTGAACTCGATTGGATTTTTACGCTAGATCAATGTGGATAAAGAGATATTCGAAGACATTTAATATGGATATATACTGATGAGGACCCAGTATACTCATTCCCAATCTTCATTGTCAAGAGAAACTAGTTTTACTCTGTTGGTGAGGTTGGTTTTTCTACACAAAGATTATAACAAATGAACCACTTAATGCTATTGAAAATTACTTTATTTTTATTTATGAAAATGATTCATTTGATATTGTTTCAAACAAAAATTTATGAAGGTTTCATTTTTAACTCGGTTTATTCATGTAATTGAAAACATCTAATGAATCTCATATCCATTATAGCTCATTGTATTACGTTCGAAATGTAGGAGTCCATTTGGAAATTTATCCAAGGATGCTTAAGAAATCATATTTTTTAGAGGATGGAAGGTCAGGCTTATCTTAACCTTTTGGGTGTGAATTATTTTATACTCTTAATCTCTGTTATAGACTTAATATATATTCATGAATCCTTTTTTAAATTCCATATATTGAACAAGTCACCCATTTTTATTAATAATCGATTTTAAAAATGTGTTGATGGGAAAATCGATATGTATCTCTATTTATACTTGAATGAAAAAATATATATCTATCAATGATTCTCCATAGATGGAACCACATGCATGTATCAAAGGTTCACCATATTGGTTAGGTTTGTTTTTCATGATACTGGTTTTATTCCACATAGTTTGGTGTACTTCAATTCATTTCCATATAGAGATACAAGATTTATTTTGAGGTTGGGATTAGGCATATGATAGGTGATTGCAACATATCATCATGAGAATAATCAAAACCCATATAGTTCTGTGATTCTTAGTGGAACACATAATATCTTTTGAGGTCATGTGATATAGAAAATTCCATATAGTGTAATGCCAAATGGTGAGGATGTTTATGTGGAAGATACCCAACAATGGATGTAGTGGGAATTTTGCCAAAAATCTCAAGGGAGTCAAAATAAATATATCCTCCCATGCTGGATATGACCCTATTGGAAATATGGGCTAATAAGGATGGAAATGGAGGGACCATGATAGAATATGTCCCTTATAACAACCCATCCTTGACATACATAGATATTGAATAACTTTTGTGTAATACTTAAAACATTATACTAACATACACCCAAAGATTATATTATTTTAGTGCCTTTAGAAACATGGAAACATAAACAAAAGTATATGAGTGAGATACATTATCTCCCAATAGGTTCTACATGAATAGAATCCTTGTTAAACACATCAAACTTAATACATAACTTCATAACCTTGGGAAGGAAACATAAAAATGTGTGAAATCAGATGTTCAGTAAGGATAAAAAAGAGATATGTATAATCATAAACATGATCATAGGGGTATGATAATTTTATTATAACATTATACTATCATACCATGCATATCAAATATTATGAACATGAATCATGGCATAAATATAGGTAGTTAATAACACATAAATCATAAATAAATAACTAACATTATCCATGAAAACATAACAACTGAATAAAACATTGAATTTTGGAAAAAATAAACATATAAAATCATTTGTCCAGGCTACCCAACGATTCCCTCATAAAATGTTAGTCTTGGGATATGACTCAAGTAACTGATTTGTTTTTGGGTTTAAGATAAAACACGTGTACACTCTTACTTTCAGGCTTGGGATATAACCCATGTACATTTTTATTTTTCAGCTTGGTAAACAACCAATGTACCCTCTAAATTTCATAATTGGGCTAAAACCCATAAAACTTATATTTTTTGGTCTTAGGAAGATCACGTGTACCATCTTACCTTCTGGATTGGGCTACAACCCATTTACCCTTTTTGTTTTTGGACATCGGATACAACCCATGTACCCTTTCAGCTCATATAAAACTTATCATTACCCAATGCATTGGAGGGAGATATAGGTACCACCCATATCATAATGAAATTATACATACATTCCCTAGAAGATAAAAAAAAATCAGTATATCATGACCTAAGAAAAGTTATCATATCAAAACCCATGAAATGAAATGGGTATCATAAACATTTAATCATATCAAAATCTAAGGAAAATTGATCTCACATAAAAATAAATTATTTATCACCCTTATAAAATGTGTATTAAACTATTTATAGTTTTAATAATCCTATTATTAAGGCCCTTTTTGCTTAATATTTTTTTGGAATTAATTTGTTGAAAACATGCTTAAAATATGAAGTTTCAGAATTTCCCAATTTAACAGTATTTAAAAATTTATATCATATCATTAACTACATTAATAAAAAAGATAAAATTATTTGATTAGGATTCTACGGTCATTGGGCGTAAATTCATCTAACTGTGCCAACAGATTAATGTGAGCAAAAGGGTCTTAAATATGGGTTATAAGTGAAGACATTCTGGTTACGCTAGATTGGGACACACTTTTGTATTTCAGACATAAATTAGGCCTTGGAACTTCTATTTGTATTATTCCACCTCCTTTGGATAGAAAATGAGACTTCCCATATCTGCACTAAATTCAAGTATAATTTAACTTATTTTTTAGTCAACAAGCTGAATAGAAATGGTGGAAAAATCTATTCTGAATAGCTCACCTACACCCACTGACTATTTACTATTCTTAGATCTAACTTATCAAATGTTTCTTTAAAATAACTCCAAGTATCATTGTAAAGGTTATAAGGAACAGCGTTAAGGCTGAGTCGAATTTTAGATTCTAATCCAACCAATTTCTACCCCTTCTACATCATGTACTTTTAATCTTCTTAGTGATTAATTAGGGGGTTTGGGGAGTTCCTTATTTTAATCCTATGCTCCACACTAATAATATTTGGAAGGTGATTGAATTTACAGGAATATGGTATATTATTTTTAATATATATATTTTTATTTTTTTATTTTTGTATTATATAATAAAAATTAAAGGAACAATAATCCTCATGCTTTCATGAATAAATTGGATCTTGTGAAAATTTGAGTGTGATCGCCTCTTTTCTCACCTCTTATCTTTCATGAGTGTGTTAATGGGTTATGTCAGTTGATAAAATACAGAAACTTGAAATAATGAATATTTTTGTTACCTTTATGGGTAAAATTATATCATTGACACAAAACTTTTCATCTCAACACGTTTTTGATGTAATGCACTGATTGTGTTCGATTTTTAAATTAATACATTTTTTTTATTTTGAGCTGTTGTCGATAATCAAATCATTGATCAACAAAATAATAGGTGCTAAAATCATACTAAATAACATATAATAATAGTTTTAATTTGTATAATTCAAGAAATTAATGATATTTACAGTTTCCATTAAGAGGGATGATGGATTGAGGATCAAGGGACACTCACTTGGTTTGATCATGATTTCTCCAACTTATTTCTATAACTTAATATTACCATTTAAATTTCTATTTTAAAATCATAAAACCCCCATACAATTAATCACATTACTATTTTATTTTCATAATCAAAATTAACTTTTAAAATTAATGATCTAAGGCTCTGTCAAGAGATGACCTATGGTTCCTGATATACTATAGAAACTATAGTAAAAGCTAAACATTAAATTTGATGCGCTTGGAAACACAATCAAATTCTGGTTTATTTAAAAGAGATCCAAGATCATTTTTTTCTCTATTTAATTTTTTTTCTTTATTTTCCTTTTTATTTTTTACTCATTTCAATACACCTTCCCCTTTGATTATTTTTTGTTTTTTGTTATTTCCTCTGTTTATTTTTGCGTGTGTCTTCTTCTATCTCTTCATCTCTCTCTCTATATCTAATTATATAGTATAAAATTATATTTTATTTTATAATTTCATTTTTATTTAGTGATTTTATTTTATCCATATTCATTTATAACAATAATAAAAAAGAATAAAAAAACAAAATTCACAACTTATTTTCATGACCTGATCAGAAAAATAGAAACTACTTATATTTGACATAGAAATCTAAATAACACTACCCAAGAAAATTATGTCATCTATAGTAGTACAATCAATAAACATTGCCAAACCACTAGTTGAACCTCATGTGATCTTAAACCAATCTAAAATTGAACCAAATCAAACCCAAGAATACATGGATGCAAATAAGTTAACTTGAAAAGAACTAACCACCCCTGATGTGAAGTAAAAACCCACATAAATACAATATCTTAAAGATGCATCCAACTTTTAGATGAGATCAGACCTCATCCACTTCCACCAAAAATTCCATGGTCTTCTTCATTAGGGACCTCACAAACCTATCAATGATTTTTACGTAGTATGATCCACCATGAAACCCAAAAATGTGTATGAGGACCTAATTATGTTTAAGGCCTTCTTCTTCTCCTGTGATAGTGTATCCAAAGACTGGATATATTATCTTCTTACCAAAATTGGGGGATATAATGGACTAAAAATACTCTTTCTAGGGATGTTTTTTCATGTATCCCAAGATGCATCAATTAGAAATAAATTTGTGGAATTAGAAAATCACAAGGAGAGACCCTTCATGAATATTGGGAGAGATTCAAAATTCATTATTCAATATTCACCAACTACTAAATTATTGAATAATTTCTGATTCAATACATCCATGAAAAAATTATCCCAAAGGATCGTGGTATGATGATTTTGGAAGCTCATGGTTCCCTAGTTGATAAAACTCTTACTTCCACTTTTGACTTAATATCCAACATGGCTCAAAATGAACATTCAATTTGGTACATGAGCTATTTTACCAACCCGAGGAATTAATGAGGTATGTCATTCATCCCTAAAATAAAACATAGAAAATAAATAATATGATATATAAACCCTTATAATCAAATTACCTCCAGAAAAAGGAAATTCGCAGTCCTCTTCTATCCCATTAAATTATGGTATTTATTCTGATAACACTCATTTTTTCTGACCAGTTACCACAACTTAGTGATTCATCTGAGCCTTGTGAAGCATTATTCTCAGGGTGTCTTCTTATAAAAACCACCATTCAGTAAATAACTATTTAGTACAAATCCAAACCCATTGTCGAATGAGAAACCACAGTACCATTAAGAAGGCAACTCGAGATACACTAGAAAAACTGTTATTTTCATGGATAATGTATGTAACCTTCTTATCCTTCAACATCTCGAAACTATCATCCTCCTCCCAAATCTGAACCAATCCTTGAGGAAATGGTGAAGTAAATGGAATCCCAAAACCTCTAATTCCAAAATACCACACAATTAGCAATTTAAGACCTATGAAATCTTGTGGGAAAATTGGAAAAAACCATGGGAAAGATAAATATGCATGGTTATGGAAAACTATTATACCAACCTATTTATAATACTAAAATTCAAAGGGAATGTTTTTTCAATAACCCTTTATAGTGGTAAAGAAGTTTCTTCTTCCAATGATTCTAAATAACATGTACGTACCACTCTTTAATACACTCTTTCCCTACACTAAAAATATATTAATTATGAATGAAATGATAAAAAATCAGTGAGAATTATACTGAACAATCCATTCCTATTACTTTATCCCAAATACTCTCTAAATATAAGAAAATTATCTATAATGATATTGGTAAATAAATAATAGATACATTTAAAAAGGTAAAAGTTAATATTACTTATTTGGATGTATTAAAATAGACCCATCACTATGCCACATTTCTTAAAGAGCATTTCACCAATAGATGATGATTGAAGTGGAATGAGAGATTCCACCTAGGAATGAAGGTCTCAGCCTTAATACAACCCTGAATTCCAGCTAAACACACAGATTTAAGAACTTTAATGATACCTTGCTTCATATGGGATACCTTCTTTTTTGATTCAATGATATATTTGGGTTCTTCAATTAATGTGATTCCTCACTCTATGTAAACATCTCTATAGGTTTGAGATCTTAAACCAACTAGAATAATCATTCAAATTTCCAACTAGAGCACAAAATTCCCATTAGGATTGATTGAGGATTTCTTTATAAGAGAAAAAAATCTCATATTCCCTGCTAATTTCTACATTCATAAGAAGGAAGATACTTGAACCCAAGGACATAATCCTCTCATACTTGGGAGGAAATTCCTCCAAACAGAAAGGAAGGTCATCAATGTTCTTAATGGTATGTTTTCTATGGATTTAGGAGTAGAAAAGGTATTTTTTAATATCCTTGAAGCTGTGAAACACCCTATTGAAGACCACTCCACTCTTCTTATCTATTTTATGGAAGTTCTCTCAAATGACACACACCCACAAAATTCTCCCATTTACCCATACTCTAATTTTTTCCCTTCTTATTCACCCTTGGATGATTTGTGTTTTTATTCAAGTTTTGAGTTTTTTTGGGTTGAAAAATGAGTAAATTATGTGATTTAGTTTAACAGTGTGTTCATTATGAGGTAACCATGACCATCAATGATTTTACAAATCTCATTTCCATATATTTTCATTCCTTAAAGAATAAACATGAGAAGATATATAGTTTAACGGACCTCAGTCCCCCTAAATCCCCTCCATCATCCAAAAAACCATCATTATGGGAATTAAAACCACTTCTATATAATTTAAAATATACCAATCTTGACGGTGTTAACTAATTGACCATCATTATTATCAAAAACCTCTCTCTGTAATAGGAATCAAAACTGATCGACCTTTTTTAGAGAGTCTAAAAAGGTGATAGGATGGAAAATGGATGGTATTCCTTGGATCAGACCACCTTTTTTATTAACCATGAACTTTTAGAAGATAAGTATAATCCCTTAAAGTTGGTTCAACATCGGTTAAATCCCACTCTACTTGAAGTGGTGAAATTAGAAGTCAGTAAATTACTTACTTCTGATAATTTTATCCTATATCTGATAGTAAATGTTTTAGACCATTTTTAATTGTGCCTAAAAAACTATAATAATGGTTATGTCAAATGAAAAAAATGAATTGGTTCTAACACCTCTGAAAAATAGTTAGCGAGTTTGTATTGACTATCATTGAATGAATCGAACCACGTATAAGGACAACTTTCCTCTACCTTTCATTAACAAAATGTTAGAAATATTGCCTGGTAAGTCCCACTGTTTCTTAATTTAAGGATATTAGGGTTATTTCCAAATCTATCTATCCCCTGAGGATCAATATAAGACAACATTTACCTATCTATTTGGTGCATTGGTATATGGAAGGATGCTTTTGGTCAATGTAATGCTCCCGGTACTTTTCAAATATTTATGTTGAGTTTTTTTTATGAGTACATTTAGAATTGTATGGAACTCTTTATGGATGATTTCATATTTAATGGATCTTTATTTGATGACTTACACACCTAGGTTATATCCTCCACTGTTTTATTGAAAAAGATATCGTATTATTTTTTGAGAAATTCCATTTCATGGTAGAGTAGGGAATAGTTCATTGGAATGTTGTTTCAAATGAGGGAATTCAAGTGCATAAGTTTCAAATTGAATTAATTCCAACCCTTCCATATCCGAAATGTGTTCTTCAGGTGTGATATTTCTATGGTCATTCTGGTTTTTATTACAAATTCATTGAAGAATTTAGTAATATCACACTTCCCTTGTCTCGATTATTACAAAAGACACTGAGTTTGTGTTTGATAAATTTTTTTAGGATGCTTTCAATTAACAAAAAAGGAGTCTCACATCACCTTCTATCATCCAAACACTAATGCGGGATCTTCCCTTATAATATATGTGTGTTTCTAATAACTTTTTATTTGGGAAATTTTTATCACAAATGGCTGAGAAGGCTTCCTATGTCATTATACATGCCTCACGTACCCTTGACACTAACTAGGAATATGGCACAACTATGAAAAAAATCATTATATTGTGCTTTTCTTGAAAAAATTAATTTCATATCTTCTTGGGTCAAATTCCATTGTGTTTTTTGATCATGATTCCCTTTTATTTCTTCTGAAGAATGGTTAACCTAAACCCCACATCATTCAGTGGATGCTCGTCCTCTAAGAGTTTGAACTTGGTATTCGATATAAGAGAGGTTTGGAAAATGTGGTACCTGACAATATTAGTAGGATTTCCCCACCACTAGGCAATCATGTTGAATCCTTCATCCCCTTTACATAATTCTTCATTCATGAGAATCATTTTGATTTTGTAGATCTTACCCCATTGTATGTGGATATTGAGAATTTTCTAGTAGCATCTTGGGTCCCCACTAATTTCAGTAATTCACAATACTTGAGAATTAAACATAATTCACGATGGTACATTTTAGATGACCCCTACTTGTGGATAATTTATAGTTACCAATTTTTTCATAGGTGTGCCCCAGACCGTGAGTTCACATCATTTATGAGATTCTCTAACACTTTGTCTTGTGGAGGGAATTTCATCTCTCCATACACTGCTCTAAGGATATATGATTTAGGAATTTATTAGAAAACATTGTATTGAGATGCCAACCAGTTTTTGAAGTCATGTGCTCGATGTCAATTCCCATTGAATATCTATAATATTAATGCAATTCGCCAACAACCCATGTTATTTTGTGAGATCATTGATGCATGGGGTATTTCCTTCATGGGCCCTTCCAAATATTTATTTAGGTTTGTGTAAATATTTTTGGTTTTAAACTACGTTTCTAAATTCTTGGAAATAAAGGCTACTAGGAGAGATTACTCTTAAGTGGTTATTGATTTTGTGAGGTCCCATATTTTCAGTAGGTTTGGTTTTCTGATATTCATCATTAGTGATCAAGATTAACATTTTTTTCCAATCGTGAGATGGAAAATTTTCTTTGTAAGTATGTGGTTGTTTATAATGTGTCCACTGAATATCACCCCAAAACTAATGGGCAAGAAAAAATTTCAAATCTGGAATTTAAGATACTATTAGATAAAAATGGTACAACCCAATAGGAAAGATTCGAGTTTGTGCTTGAGAATGCACTTTTGGAATACTGTAAATCTTTGAAAACACTAATCAATATTTCACCATAAAATAATGCATTTAGAAAGGCATTTAACATACTAGTAGAGGTATATCACCATGAAAATTGGGTTTTTAAACAATGTAATATGAATTTTTTAGATTTAGGTGAGCATAGATTATTTCAAATTCCAGAGTTGGAAGAAACTCAATGCGACGAGTAAGAGAACTACCGAATATATAATGAGAACACAAAGGATATAAATGACAATATGATTCATTGGAAAAAGTTTAATTTTGATTAGAAGGTCCTTATATACAATTCTATGCTAAGTCACCACCCCGATAAGAGTTATTTCCAATGTCTCAACCCTTGTATAGATACTAATGTTTACCATTTTGGTACTATAAATGATTTGCATGAGCATAGTGGAAACATGTTTACCATCAACGGGAAGAGGCACAAACACTTATATGAATATTTTCCAAAGCCTACGGTGGAGGAAATCTGCCTGATTTATTCCATATATGACACCACTTAGAAAGATGTACCTTCTCCCTACCTTTATTTATTTTTCTATTTATTTAAACTTATTTCATTGTGGACAATATAATTTTTATGTCTGGGGGAGGGTGAAATAAGATATTTAGAATTTAAATTAAAAAAACCATCAACATAAAAAATGCACAAAAACGTTATGTTTACCTTTTGGATTTACTTTTTCATTGTTTTTTTAACAAACATTGATCTTAAAGAGAATATCCAAAATGATTTTTCATTCTCAATTCAATTTTGTGGAAAATTTATTTATTTTTGGAAAAACTAATTTTCAAAGTAATTTTAATAAGGAACCCTTTTTATAATTGTTATTTTCAAATCATTTATAGGATTTTAATTTATTTTTGAAACCCAGACCACTTTAGCACTTTCCAATATTTTAAATCTCATAGCCAATAGACATTCTAAAACAATTACAGTACATTCTTCTTTTTAATCAATTTCTTGGGAGTCGTGGGTTTTGTATAGAAACTTGAACTTTCCTTGATTATGTTTTAAGCCACAATATTCAAGTGTTATACATTCATGATATATTCCATCATTTATTGAAAAATACCTTTTGTAAAATTAACCACTATTTTTGGTAACCTTGACCTTTTACCCTTATTAATCCTTAAATAACATGAAATTCCTATTATGTATCCACGTTATAAGATAATTTATCCCCAAAAACCCATATCTTGAGTATATTATTTTTTTACATTCATAATGTGGGGGGATGGTGTTTCTATTGGAATTCCCTACAAAGATTCATTATTATGGGTCGAGAGAAAGGGCTCCTACATTTTCTTTGGGTAGCGGGTTCACAATATGTTTTGTATCATTTTTTTACAAACTCCCCCTCTTTATCTCAAATAAAAATGCACAAAAATATAGTTATATACATTGAAAAAAAAAGAACAAAAGAAAAAAAATGGAGAAAATATTATGTTTACTCAATTTTATTCACTGATCAGTTGTGAACCACACAAATGGACAATTAGGATAGTGATCTATATGTGATATAATTTTTGAGGGATTGAGTTTGTACATTAATATTGAACACTTGTTGAGTTTTTTTCATGTTCTTTACTTAATATATTAAACAGATATCTTCTACCTCATATTTTAATACATAAAATCCTACTGACCCTTAATCCTCAGAACAACCTATTGTAATTCCTCTTGATTAGCACAGTAGTTTCTATCATAATAATACTTATAATCTCGAAAAATATATGGTAAGATCACATGAACTCTTAGAAAAGAGAATAATTCCACTTTCATATGTTTCTTAAGTGAGGATAGAAAATTTATAACTGAGATAGGTTGAGACATGTTTCATGGGTAATCAAATGAAGTATAATAATTTAAAATGTGAGATAATATAAATGATTGGAAAAGTGATTTCATAAGAATGACATGATTAATTTCATTTCAAAAGAACCAAGAAAGATTTCTCACCTTTGATTTAGTAATCGGACATTATTGGGATATAAGACTTTGCCCAGGGGTATAAAGGTTTAGGTGTGGGGGTGTGATCACACAATTATATAAAATGTTTTATCCCCATTATTCTTGTGTATTAAATTTTTTATAGGTTTAATAATCCCATTATTAATGTCTTTTCTCTCAATATTGTCACGACCCGTCCTCGGGTCCCGTGCCGTGACTACCCCAAGCCCGCCTTCCATAGGATAGGGGCTGGCGACTAGCACCAAGGCGTAATTCCCAGTAAAAAAAGGGAAGGCATTGCCTTTGTAGAGTAAACAAAAAACACCACCGAGCAAGCAAGCAGAAGTAAACACAAAGTAAAAACTGAGTACAACAGTAAGTGTGGAAAAGTAAGTGGGCCAGAATAAAAACCCAAACTGAAAGTAAAGTACAACTGGAAAGGAAGAAAAACAGCAACTAAAAATAAAGCTACAGCCTCGAGCCGTCCACTGGAAGTCCCACCTGAAAGGTGGGTATAGATATCCTCCACAGATCCTCGGGTCCAGCCGTCCGCTCCGAGTTCGCCCCGCCCAGTGGTCCACCTTCGAGTACCATCCTGCTCCGCAAGCCTGAACCACGATCAGGGCTGTCTTTCGTCTACAACCAACACAACGTAGTGCGGGAAATGCTCGTGCAGGGGTGAGTATAAGCTACTCAGTAGGGACCCCGAGACCCCCGAAGGTCTCCCAGAATCCACAAAGGATAATCCACAAAGTAAAGATACAATCACGAAGAAATATCCAAAAATACTTAGGTATATTCCCATACATATACCTAAGTCATCAATTCTCATTCGGCTCCAACATCCGAGCCCAAGAACAACCCAGTCCACACAGGAAAGAAAAACATAATCCACAGAGGATAGAAAAACACAATCCACATAGCAAAGAAAAATAGGATTCAGCTCACACAGGTATACTTCTTCGTAAGATGATAGAGATGATAAGATATTGCCACAGATTCATCTAAGCCTTCAGACCCACACATGATCGATAGGTACTCACCCCCGCAATGACCCACAAAGGATAGATAGGTAACTAACCACCGCAATGACCCACAAAGGATCAATAGGTAACTAACCCCTACAATGACCCACACAGGATCGAAACCACACAGGATCTGAGGCGCTGGCCCACACAGGACCCCTGAGTGCTAATCCACATAGGATCGGACCCACACAGGATCAGTAGCACTGATCCACATAGGATCGCTAAGTGTTGTAGTTGTCGTCGTCGAATCCATGGAGGATTCCTGCACAGTCGTCATCATCGTCGTAGTCGCAGCCAGCTCTAGGGTTCCCGCACAAGGCAAGCTCGTTAGGGAGGGTCCGCTGCACGAGCCGAAGGGCTGATACATCAACTGACACATAGTCTACAGTGGATGTATCTAAAAGTTCTGTATCATCAATAGGAAATGAACGTCACAGACGACACGTCAATCGGATGCCCGGTCTGAGAGTTATTGGTTTTTTCCTCCCAGGGGCCCGGTTGGTTTTTAAGTCAAAACTAACCCGACCATTCACCAACTGCGTCCAAACCTCGAGCGGAGTAAGCCAAAAGTTCTGTCTCACTTGGAGGAATCCAATAGAGTCGTCGACATTTCAATTGGACGTCAGGAACTCAAGTTATAAGTGTTTCCTCTCCGAGAGCCCGGTTGGTTTCGTGTACGAACCAACCCGGCCGAACCCAAAGTTCTCTGAAACCTTGAGTTTAATATACCAAAATAACTTTCTCGATCCAAGGATCGCTTCGCAGCTGACATTACATCGATCGGAGGTCTGCAACTCAAGTTATGGGCAACAGACCGAAGAGGTTCGGTATTAGGGGGTTCAGGCCCGGTCCGACCCGGACCGATACGCCCAGGGTCGGCCCGAACCGGGTTCAGGTCCGGCCCATTTGGGCGTGGCCCGGCCCGGCCCAGACCGGCCTGTGTGCAACCCGGCTCAGCGGCCCGGTGCGCTGGCGGTCTGGCGCACTGGCCAGGTGGCTCGGCCGGGGGGGGGGGGGGGGGGGGGGGGCGCTGCCCCCACGTGTAGTAACCGCGGCCCCTTAATGGGGCCGCTCACGTCCGGCCAGCCGGGGGTTTCAAACCCCTGGTTCTTCCACGGTCTGCCCCGCCCGTTCTGGCCGGCCGGTCCCCCTGCTCCGATGCCGGCGGCCCGGAACCGGCCGCTGGTTCCCCAACTCCGCCGCGACCCGGTACCGGTCGTGACCTTTGTCTGTCCGGCAAGGCGCGATGGCGTCGCACCCCTCCGCCGCAGCCCTGCTCTGGCCACAGTGCTTTTGTGGTTCACCGACGCGACGCGATTGCACCGCATCTCTGGTTCGTCTTTAGTGGTGTGGCTCGACGGCGCCATGCTTCTCCTTTCCTTATCAAACCCCGCGCGTTGTTTCGGCACCGCGTTTCCATGCTCGTGCTGCAACAAACAAACCGACAAGGGGGAGGAGGGTCGACCATGTTCGTGCGGTCTGACCTCCTCCCATTATCGTGATAGCAGGCGGCTCAAAAGAAAAGGAGAATGAAATGGAAGTATTCACAAAAAAAAATAAAACCATACCTCAATGCTGTCGTCGAACGAGAGTTTGTCACGGAATTAACCGTCGCGGAAGAAGAGGATTGCCGTGGAAGAAAGTGTCATGGAAGGAACTTTGTTGGTATTAGGTGATATCTGAGGTAGGCATCTCTTGCCGCCGTCTGCCGTCGGAGGTCGGCGTTCTTCGTTGGCGGCGGTGCATTCTTCGCGTTCTTCGTCGAAGAACGAAGAATCCTCATGACCTCTCTTTTTCTCCCCAAAGTCTTAACAAAACAAAAACCCAACCATAATAAAATAAGTCCTTGCCTTATTTTATTATCATGACATAAGTATTTGAAATTAAAAAGAAAAGAAACGAATAATTAATTCAATGAATTAATTGTAACGATTTAATCGCCCAAATTAATGAGGCGTTTCTTAACAAGAATAAACGCACGGTTTGACTTCATTAAAAAGGGGGGTGCGGGTGCGTTACTTAGAAGGAAGGAAATAGTGGGGCTCGTGCGGGCTCCACCTCACAAATATCCTACCATGTGGGTTGGATATTGTGGGTTCCACCTTATCCGCTTAACTTAGGTTAAGCCGCTTTAAGTAAAATAAAATAAATTGTCGCACCACTTTTATTTTATTTCTTAACTTAACCTCAAAAATTAAAAACCACACCAAAGCAAACGCAACTCTGAAAAAAGTGTTTCTAAGCAATTACCAGAACTGAGATTCCATTGGTGCCCTCAGAATTCAATTCTGAGCATCGGTTCAAAAGTTAGAAAAACACACTTGTTCGTTCACTGAACGTACCCGAGCTAAAATTCGGAAAAAGATTCTGGGCACACCGGGCCTCAGAATCAGGTGCCGTTAGAAACTGCGTTCTTGTAAAATCCCAAAGAATATTAAGAAAAAAAATTTCCCTTGAATTTTATGGGTCTTTACATTACTCCCACCTCAGGGCTTTACGTCCCCGTAAAGATAAATCAAAACTAGTGGAACAAATGTGGGTACTGAGCATGCATCTGAGCCTCCCACTCCCAAGTGCTCTCCTATAGGTTCTCGTGCTTCCATTAGATGCGCACTAGAGGAATCGACCGTCCGCGTAGGACCCACTCCTGTCGATCCTCGATCTCTACCAGGACCTCCGCAAAAGTCGGCCCATCATCAATGTCCAGCTCCCCATGGTCAATGATGTGCATCGGGTCATGCATGTATCTCCTCAGTTGGGATATGTGGAAGACGTCGTGCACCCGGTGCAACTGAGGTGGTAGAGCCAGGCGATAAGCCACCTCGCCAATCCTACTGAGGACCTAGAATGGTCCGATGAAGCATGGAGACAACTTGTCTCCTCAACCAAATCTCTGTAATCCATGTCGAGGTGAAACCCACAAGAAGACGTGGTCGCCAACCTCGAACTCAAGTGGACTCGGCCTCCTATCAGCATAAGAATTCTGCCAGATCTGAGCTATCCTCATCCGCCCCTGGATGACCTGGACCTTCTCCGTCATGGCCTGGACCATCTCGGGTCCCACAAGTGCTGACTCCCCAGGGTCTGTCCAGCACAGAGGTGACCTACAAGGTCATCCGTACAATTACTCATATGGTGCCATCCCGATGGTGGAGTTGTAGCTATTGTTGTACCCGAACTACACCAAGGGTAGGTGGTCCTCCCAGCCGCAACCAAAGTCGAGGACACATGCACGGAGCATGTCCTTGAGAGTCTGAATGGTCCTCTCCGTCTGACCATCTGTCTGAGGGTGAAAGGTGGTGCTCAGACGTAGCTGCATCCCGAACGCCTCCTGTAACCCCTTCCAAATCCGGGAAGTAAAGCGAGAATCTCGATCAGAGACGATAGATTATGGCACACCATGAAGCCGTACAATCTCCTGAACGTAGAGATGTCCCTAAATCTCCACTGATCTCTGCTCTCTGATTGGTAAGAAGTGTGCCAACTTGGTGAGTCAGTAGACAATCACCCAAATGGAGTCGTGACCTCTGGATGTGCGTGGAATTCCAGTCATGAATTCCAAAGATATGTCGTCCCAACTCCACTCTAGAACCTCCAAGGGATGTACCAAGCCTGCTGGTACCTAGTGCTCTGCCTTCACCTGCTGGTAGGTGAGGCATCGAGAAATGAACTCTGCCATAGCCTTCTTCATGCCCAGCCACCAGTGCTATCATCTGAGATCCTGGTACATCTTCGCTACTCCAGGATGTACCGCCAAGGAGAAGTGTGAAACTCTCTCAGCATCTCCTCCCGTAAAGAAACTGGTTCCAAGGTACGTCCTATGAAAAGGACGTCGTGCTCTCCTCCTAAGTAGAAACCATTAGGTTCCTGTCCTGAGGATATCTGCACACGCCGTGTCTCACAGTCGGCATCCCCACACTGCGCCTCTCTGACCCGCTACAGTAGTAGAGGAGTGACTGTGAGTGAGTGAAGAAATTTTGCTCCATCTCTATCCACGAAGGATATCAGCACAGCGACTAGCTGCTCTATCTCCTCCCCAAGTAGCTGGATTCCCATCCTCATGCTGAGAGCATCAGCTACTAAGTTCCCCTTCCCAGAAGTATAGACTATCTCAAAGTCATAGTCCTGGAGGAACTCAATCCATCACCACTGTCTCAAGTTTAGGTCCTTCTGCGAGAAGATATACCTGAGACTTTGGTGGTCAGAATAGAATGTAAAGCACTTGCCCATCAGATAGTGTCGCCACATCTTCAGATCGAAGACCACTACTTCTAACTCCAGGTCATGGGTAGCGTAGTTCTGTGCATGCGGCCTCAACTGATGTGATCCATAGGCGACCAATGCCCGCTCCTGCATTAGGACACATCCGAGTCTGGTCCCTGATGCATCGTAGTGGACTACGTACCCTACTCCCTCCTCCGACAACCTCAAGATAGGTGCGCTAGTCAATCTCTGTCTCAGCTTCTGGAAGCTCTGTTGACATCTGTCTGACCACACAAATGGTTTCCCCTTCTTCGTCAAAGCTGAGAGTGGTGCCGAAACTATGGAGAAGTCTGGAACAAATCTCCGGTAGTATCTAGCTAGCACTGCCTCGATCTTCGCAGGATCCACCACAACTCCCGCCTCAAAGATGACATGTCCCAAGAAGTGCACATCAAATATCTATAACTGACACTTCGAGAGCTTGCCATAAATCTGGTGCTCTCAGAGCATGTCTAGTACAACCCGTAAGTTTTAGGCGTGCTTCTCCTCAGTCGTCGAGTATATCAAAATGTCGTCGATGTAGAATACGACAAATCGATCCAGGTATGGCTGAAAGATCCTATTCATGAGGCCCATGAACACTGCTGGAGCATTGGTTATGCCGAATTTCATAACCAAGAACTCATAGTGGCCATACCGGCATCTAAAGGCCGTCTTCTACATGTCCTCATCCCGAACTCTGTGCTGATGATAGCCTGACCTGAGGTCTATCTTCGAGAACCACAGTGCTCCCTTGAGCTGATCGAAGAGGTCATCAATCCTTAGTAGTGGATACTTGTTCCTCACTATCCCCTGGTTCAGGCGATGATAGTCGACACAAAGTCGCAAGCTCCCATCCGCCTTCTTGGCGAACAAAATCGGGGAAGCCCAGGGTGAAACACAAGGTCGGATGAATCCCTTGCCCTGCAAGTCCTCCAGCTATACCCGTAGCTCTCAAATCTCAACGGGGGACATCCAATATGATGGAGTGGATATCAGGGCTATCCCAGGGTACAAGTCAATATAAAATTCTACCTCTATATGAGGAGGTAGTCCTGGAACGTCTTCGGAAAAAACGTCGGCATACTGATCCACCACTGCAGGAAAACCAGGACTCTGCACGCCAACTGCTCCTAGGATGAGGCTAGCCAACTGATGAGTGATGGGTTGTCCTCTCCTCTATGGGAGTCCATCTTGTGTAGAGAAGTCTCCCTTCTCGCCGGTGAAGGTGAACCTGCTCCCGTCGGTGCGTACACATCGCACCTTGTGCCTAATATAGTCAATTTGAGCATGGCCTGTAGATAACCAATCCATGCCCAAGATGATGTCGTAAGGCCTCGACGCCACTACAAGAAGATCCCAACCGAAGCTCTCGCCTCCTAGAGTAATCTCACACTGCCGGCACCAGTGCGTAATCGTCGAGTCTGCTCCCGTAGGAGTCTCTAGCCGTAAGGACGAGCCAACGGCTCCGTCAAAATCTCTGAGCTCCGAACAAGGGCAACAACTATGAAAGAATGACTCAATCCTGTGTCTATAGGAACTGCAACAAGGGTGTAATAGACACAGATAGTACCTCTAATCATCTCGGGCGCGCCATTGTTGTAGGCCTCCGCTGCCTGAAGTTGTGCCTGTCTCTGCCCGCCAGCTCCCTGTGGTCGGGGTGGACATCCTCGTGGTGGTGGTGGTAGAGCCTCAAAGCATCGCCCACCACCTACTGCTCGACCAAATCCTCTGCCTCGTCCGCCTGCTCCCTGCGGACCGCCACGGTTGACCCTCTGCCTCTGCCTAGGTGGTCCCTCAACCATCTGCTGCTCCTCTGCATAGCGGGTCGGGCAGTCATGAGCCATGTGGCCCTGCCCACCGCATGCGTAGCACTGTCTACCTCTCGAAAGACTGGCTCTGCGCTGTGTGTTTTGCACTGCTGAGCCAGTGTCCTGAGGTTTTCTGCCTGAGGGTCTGGTCTGCCCGGACCCATGAGTCATCCGTCGACTGCCTACTGCAGAAGACTCTGCTACGTGCCACCCCGCAGTAGGTCTCGCTGCTGATGAAGGCTTAGAAAGGAAGATCTCGATCAAAAGGGCTCACTCCAGTACTCTTTCCTAAGTAGGAATGCTGAGGGAGATCAGCGATGCCCTGATCTAATGCCTCAATCCCTGCTCAAAGGTCCAGGTCTGAAAGAATGGGTCCCGCACCATGTCTGTCGAGTAGTGCGGGAGATCGGTAAACCTCGCCAAGTACTGGGAGACCGTCAATCTGCCCTGCCGCCACTGAAGAAGCTCCTGAATGCGCACCGCACGGAGGGTGGCTAGGACGAACTCCGAGCGGAAGAGGATCTCAAAGTCAGTCCAAAGGAGAGATGCCTCGTCATGCACCGGGAGCATCAAGCTCCACCATCTGCCTGCTGCTGCGTGCAGGAGGCTCGCTGCGAGGATCACCATGAGGCCTGCTGGTGTCCTCACTAACCTAAAAACTCATACAACTGCCTCCATCCAATCCTCGGCTGCCTGGGGGTCCGTCTCCCCGCGGAACCTGGGCAGTCGCTGGTGCAGAAACTCGTGCAGTGCACTAAGGCGACGTGCATCGTCAGCAGCTGGGCTAGTAGCATCGGTGTCTCGGCAGGTAGAGGTACCGTCGGTGCCTCTTCTATCAAAGGGCCCTGTACCGAGGCCTCGTCGCTCGGTAGGCTGTCATCACACACAACTCTCAGAACCCCAGCTGGCTGCCATCGTGGGGCCATCCTGAAAAGAAACAGGTGTTCCATGGTCAAACAGTATACCTGGTGAGCTGACATAAAATAATCACAAAAAAAAAACTTGAAAAACACATGCAATAAAAGTTTTTGTGTATTAAGTCGGAAATCAGAAGTCAGGGTCCTGGTGTACGGATACGTCGTCCTCCGCACCAACACTGGCCTCTCTGGACTGATAACCACACTCAATACTCTTAACAATATTGTTTCACATAGAAAGAGATCAGAGTCCTGAGTTCTGTGGTAGAAACGAACTCCTCTGATACCAATTTGTCATGACCCGTCCTCGGGGCCCGTGCCGTGACTACCCCAAGCCCGCCTTTCATAGGCCAAGGGCTGGCGACTAGCACCAAGGTGTAATTCCCGGTAAAAAAAGAGAAGGCATTTCCTTTGTAAAGTAAACAAAAAACAAACACAGTGCAAGCAAGCAGAAGTAAACACTAAGTAAAAACTGAGTACAACAGTATGTATGGAAAAGTAAGTGGGCCAGAATACAAACCCAAACTAAAATTAAAGTACAAATGGAAAGGAAAGAAAACAGAAACTGAAAATAAAGCTGTAGCCTCGAGCCGTCCACAGGAAGTCCCACCTGAAGGGTGGGTACAGATAGCCTCCATAGCTCCTCGGGTCCAGCCGTCCGCTCTAAGTTTGCCCCACACAGTGGTCCACCTCCGGGTACCATCCGGCTCCGCAAGCCTCAACCACGATCATCACTGTCCTTTATCTACAACCAACACAACGTAGTCCGGGAAAAGCCCATGCAGGGGGGAGTATAAGCTACTCAGTAGGGACCCCGAGACCCCCAAAGGTCTCCCAGAATCCACAAAGGATAATCCACAAAGGAAAGATACAATCATGAAAAAATATCCAACACTACTTAGGTATATGACCATACATATACCTAAGTCATCAATTCTCATTCAGCTCTAACATCTGAGCCCAAGAACAACCCAGTCCACACAGGAAAGCAAAACATAATCCACACAGGATAGCACAACACAGTCCACATAGGAAAGCAAAACAGGATTCATCTCACACATGTATACTTCTTCGTAAGACGATAGAGATGATCAGATATTGCAACTGATTCATCTAAGCCATAGGACCCACACAGTATCGATAGGTACTGACTCCCGCAATGACCCACAAAGGATCGATAGGTAACTAACCCCCGCAATGACCCACAAAGGATCGATAGATAACTAACCTCCGCAAATGACCCCCACAGGATCGGACCCACACAGGATCTGTAGGCACTGGCCCACACAGGACCGATGGGCGTTGACCCACACAGGATTGGACCCACATAGGATCGGTAGCATGGATCCATGTAGGATCGTTGAGTGTTGTAGTCGTCGCCATCGAATCCATGGAGGATTCCTGCATAGTCGTCATCGTCGTCGTAGTCGCAGCCAACTTTAGGGTTCCCACACACAGCAAACTCATTCAGGAGGGTCCGCTCCACGAGCCGAAGGGCTGATACATCAACTGACACACAGTCCGGAGTTGATGTATCAAAAAGTTCCGTATCGTCAACAGAAACTGAACATCACAGACGGCGCGCCAATCGGACGCCCGGTCTGAGAGTTATTGGCTTTTTCGTCCGAGGGGCCCGGTTGGTTTTTAAGTCAAAACCTACCCGACCATACTCCAACTACGTCCAAAACTCAAGAGGAGTAAGCCAAAAGTTCCGTCTCACTAAGAGGAATCCAACAATGTCGACGACACGTCAATCGGACGTCCAGATCTCATGTTATAAGTGTTTCCCCTCCGAGGGCCCGATTGGTTTTGTGTACGAACCAACCCGGCTGAACCCAAAGCTCTCTGAAACACTGAGTGTAATATACCGAAATGATCATCTAGATCCAAAGATCGCTTTGCAGCTAACGGTGAATCGATCGGAGGTCCGCATCTCATGTTATGGGCAACAGACAGAAGAGGTTCGGTATTAGGGGGTTCGAGCCCGGCCCGACCCGGCCTGATACCCCCAGGGTCGGCCTGAACTGGGTCCGATTCCGGCTGGTTTGGGCATGGCCTGGACCAGCTGGCGTGGCTCGGCCTGGCTCGGCTTAGCGGCCCGGCGCGCTGGCGGTCCGGTGCACTGGCCAGGTGGGTCGCCCGAACGGTCGAGCCGTTCGGATGCGGGAGGGGGGGGGGGGCTGCCCCGCGTGTAGGAACTGCGACCCCTTAATGGGGCCGCTCACGTCCGGCCAGCCGGGGGTTTCGAACCCCCGGTTCTTCCACGGTCCAACCAGCCCGCTCCGGCCGACCAGTCTTCTGGCACCACGGGACCGGCAAGGCCGGTCCCCCTGCTCTGATGCCGGCGCCCCAGAACCGGTCGTCGGTTCCCCTGCTTCGCCACGGCCTGGTACCGGCCATGACCTTCATCCGTCCGGCGCCGTGCGATGGCGCCGCACCCCTCCGCCGCGGCCCCGCTCAATCCACAGTGCTTTTGTGGTTCACCGATGCGGCGCGATGGCGCCACGTCTCTGGTTACTCTTTAGCGGTGCGGCGTGACGGTGTCGCTCTTCTCCTTTCCTTATCAAATCCCGCGCGGTGATTCAGCACCGCGTTGCCTTGCTCGTGCCGCAACAAACAAACCGACAAGGGGGAGGAGGGTTGGCCGTGTTTGTGCGGTCTGACCTCCTCCCGTTATCGCGATAGCATGCAGCTCAAAAGAAAAGGAGAAAGCGACGGAAGTATTCACAAAAATATAAACCCCTACCTCAACGATGTGGTCGAACGAGATTTCGTCGTGGAATTAACTGTTACGGAAGAAGAGGATCGCCGCAGAAGAAAGCGTCACAAAAGGAACGTCATTGGCATTAGGTGATCTCCGAGGTAGGAATCTCTTGCCGCCGTCCTCCGTCGGAGGTCGGTGTTCTTCATTGGTGGTGGTGCGTTCTTCGTCGAAGAACGAAGAATCCTCAAGACCACTCGTTTTCTCCTAAAAGTCATAACACAACAAAAAACCAACCATAATAAAATAATTCCCTCCCTTATTTTATTATCATAACATAAGTATTTGAAATTCAAAAGAATTGAAATGAACAATTAATTCAATGAATTAATTGTAACGATTTAATCGACCAAATTAATGAGGCGTTTCTTAACCAGAATAAACGCACGGTTTGACTTCATCAAAAAGGGGGGTGGTGCGGGTGCGTTACTTAGAAGGAAAGAAACGGTGGGGCTATTGTGGGCCCCACCTCACAAATATCATACCAAGTGGGAAGGATATTGTGGGTTCCACCTTATCCGCTTAACTTAGGTTATGTCACTTTAAGTAAAATAAAATAAATTATCGCACCACTTTTATTTTATTTCTTAACTTAACCTCAAAAATTAAAAACCACACCCAAACAAATGCAACTCCGGAAAAAGTGTTTCTAAGCAATTACCGGCACCGCGATTCCATTGGTGCCCTCTGAATTCGATTCCGAGCACCGGTTCAAAAGTTAGAAAAACCCGCTCGTTCGTTCACTGAACATACCCGAGCTAAACTTCGGAAAAAGATTCTGGGCACACCGGGCCTCGGAATCAGGTGCCGTCAAAAACTGCGTTCTTGTACAATCTCAAAGAAAATTAAGAAAAAAAATTTCCCTTGAATTTTACAGGTCTTTACATTAAAAAGTTCCCTTGAATTTTACGGGTTTTTACAAATATTTTTTTTGAATTCATTTCTTGAAAAAATTCTTAAAATATACAATTTCAAAATGGCCCAATTTGATAACAGTTCACTATTTCTATCATAAAATTAAGTACATTGATCAAAATGTTAAAATTAATTTTTTAGGATTCTATGGTCATTGGGATTCAATTCATCTAACTGGTTCAAAGGATGAATGTTTGCAAGAGGGGCCCAAACCTGGCCCTTACGTGAACATATTCTGGGTGCTTAGATTGGACCACAATTTTATATCATAGAAATGACTTGGGCCTCTGAACTCAATGTTGTAGGATTAGACCTCTATTGGATTGCTAACTCAATGTCACAATTATCCACTAACGTTTAGGACAATTGAATTAATTTGGTGATTAATCCAATAACATAAACCGTTTGGAAAAAAACTATCATTAATAGCACACGAACATCCAGAGACTATTGACTATTATTGGACCCAACATGACAAATTTATCTTTAAATGAACTCTACGTCTCATTGGAAAGGTTTTCAAGACCAGGGGTATGGGTGAGTTTAATTGGAGATATTTATCCATATATTTTCTCCATATTCTACATCATGTACTTTTAAACTTTTTAGTGATCAATTTGGGGGGGCGCTCCTTGTTGTAATCTCGAGCTCCACGCTTGTAATATTTGGAAGGTGATAGAATTTACCGATTTTTAGTATATTATTATTCATTTATATATTTTTAATTTGTGTTAATTCTTGTATGATATAATAAAAATAAAAGGAATATTAATCCTTATGTTTCCATGCATAAATAAGATATTGTAATGATTTGAGTGCAGTTGCCTATTTTCTCACCACTTCTCCTTCATGAGTGCACAAATGGGTTATGTCGGTTGACAGAATAAAAAATATTGAAACCATTAATATGAATGTTATTTTGTAGTGTAAAATTATATCATTTAAATAAATCTTGCCATCTCATCATGGTGTTTATGTAATTTTTTGATTGAGTTCACTTTTTAAATCGGCACATATTTTTTGATTTTGAGCGGTCATCGCTAATAAATATCATTGATCGATTAAATAGTAGGTGTTATCCTAGTAATTAATCACATACCAAACATGTTTGAGTGGGTATAAATTAAGGAATAACAGATTTTTCCCATTTACCTTAAGAGAGATGACAGATTGAGAATCAAGGGATACTCACCCGGGTAGATGATGATTTCCCCAACTTATTTCTCTCACTTTGTAATAAAATTTCAATTTCTATTTTAAAATCATAAAAACACCAAAAAAATAATGTAATTCCTATTTTATTTTCATAATAAAAAAAATTCTTTTATAAATTTATGATCCTAGGCTGTTTTAATAGACGACATAGGGTTTTTTCTATACTACATAAATTATAGTAAAAACTAAACATTTAATTTTACGTTCTTGAAAACAAGATAAAAAATATATAGGTTTCAAAATCATTTCATGATAAAATACCCCCCATGAAAGGAATCATGATTCACATGAATTTATGGTGGCATAAACCATTGAATAGAAATGGGTTTGAATACCATGTAACTCATGGAAGAGGAATGGGTTTCATAAACATATAACCCATAAAATGGAAATGAGTTTTCATTAATGTAATTCCATAAAAACCCCTTCAGAGAAAGAATATGAATGGATCTTTTGGATCATTTCCTAGAAAGTCATGAGTAACATCAATAGATATCATTTTAGATGGAAAATAATTTTGAGATATATTTTAAGAAAATATATTAAAGAAAATAAAATTTCTTATATGAAAAAAACATTTTCAAACAGATGAAATTTTGAAAACTGTTTTCTTTGAAAATACTTTATAAACCTATAAATAAACCTTGAAAACATTTTGGAAACAATTTATTTGAAAACACTTTGAAAAAATATAAAGAAAGATTGAAAACGTTTTAAAATCCATTTTACATTAAAACTCATAAAAGAAACAATAATTTTTTAAAAAAAAACTATTTTTAAATACTTGAAAAAAAAAATAAATCTAGAAAATGTTTTTAGAAAAAACAGTTTGAAATAACATATATTTTCAACCGATGAGATGGTAAAGTTGAGCTTTCTTAAAAACACATTATTAATTATATTTTTTAACAAAGAGTGGAAAAATGGTACTAATACATGAGATTGTTTCAATAAACTCTTACCAATTGGTAACTTTGAACCATACTATCCATTTAAGAAAATAAAATTACATGATGCATAAAATAACATGAAAATAATCATGTTCATGCTATAACATAGAAAATTAATTATATAAACCTCAAATAAAATATATGATCATAACATGGCATGTGTCTCAAAGAAGAAAAATTGAGAAAAAATTACTTTACCATTTTGGTGACTGTTGAAACTTAAACCCCATGAAAGAAAGATCATAAAATAGATACTTAAATACCCATAAATTTAATTATAATAGGCATATAATACATTCATGGTAATTATATACACCACGAAAAATTATTGATTGGTGAATAAGTCATGCATCTCATGAAAAAAAAAGTGAGTTGAAATTCCCTCACCTTCTTATCTGGGAAACTCCTTCTGGTTTGAACCTAAGGGATTCCTTAGATTTATTTATTCCTAATGGGAGGATTATAGGATGAATGGAGGGATCTTGGAAGACTATTTTGTTAGATTTTGTATAATCTATAGTGGCTTGAGAAGTGTGAGGAAGGGGTAGAGTGCTTTCCTTTTTATAGTGGATTGGGAGTGGTTCTCTTGTAAATACATAATGGTATTCAATAATGGTAGTTATGATTTAGCTAATCTTCCTCCAAAAAGACAAAATAATGGATTAATGAGAAATTATGGTTGAAAAAAATCTACACCACACAAAAGTATATTGATTATAATAATTTGATTCCTTAATTTCTATGATTCCCTAATTTTATTATTTTGGTTTTTATTAAAGCATCTAGTTTTCTAACCTAACTAATTTAAACATGAAGAATAAAATAAAGTTAGATTTATTATATAATAAAGATCCAATAAATAATAAATAATATTCATAATTTTCAAAATAAAAATCTAATGTTTTTTAGAAATTAAATTTTAAAACAATTATAAGTGGCATGCAAAAAACTACATAAACACTGACTATTCTAACTATGTTTTTACAATCTAGGGGTCAATATGATAATTATAAAAGAAATATTGTTCCATTAATAAAAAATATTTAATATTTTTAATACTTAAGAATCACTTGAAAAAATATAGCAATTTTATTAATATTAAAACATTTAATAAAATATAATTTATTTTAAAATAACAATAATATCAATTTTGATATTATTTATTTAATTTTAATTTTAAAATATTAAACTAAGATAGAAATTATAATAAATTAATTAAAAATATGTTTAAAATTATATATCAATATTTAAAAAAAATTAAGAACAATTTCACAATTAATTCGTTTGATGTTTAATATTTTTAATATGATTCATTTTAGTTAAATATTAACTAAATAATCACTGGGTTGGATTTTTGTAAGCTTATTAAGTAACTAAATATTTTATAAAAAGTATTTATAAATTATTACGATAAAAATAACTCATTTATATGTCAAAATTATATGTATAATGAAAAATAGGTTGTTTTTTACATAACTAAATTTTTTATAAATGTTAAAGGTTTGGAAAGAACCCTTTTTCTAATTTTCATTACTTAACATTTTATATAAGGAAATTCCAATTAATAATTTAGCAATAACCCATTAAATTAAAACTAAGAGCTTATCTGGTCTAATTATTGGAAGCTAATGGATTTTGGACAATTTTCTAGGTAATTTTGGACATTAATATTATGGTTTACTCCATAATTTAGCTTAATCATACCTTAATCGATGTGATTAATTTAAATCACTTTCACTAATACCTTTGGTAAATCATTAAGTTGATATTATTATACTAAAAATATCATATTTATTATAACTTTGAATTTCCATTTTTTAAAATTCAAGTCACAGGAGTGGGAAAATTAAGTTTAACGATAATCTCGTAGATGTTACAAGAAAGTGGGTTTTTAGAGTTAAAATTTTCAAAAGTTAAATAGAATTTTTGTAACCAATTTATATATAATAATGATTCAAATGACCTAAATTAGTTTAATATATGTATAATTGATCTATTATGACTTTAAAACCCAACTAAAAGAAAATTATGTAAATAATTATTTAAAGAGAAAGAATTTTTTTAATTAAAATACAATATTTTTCAGTATTCAACAAAAAATAAAGTTTCTCAGAAAAATCCAAAAAATTAAAGTAATCTAATTTAGAAATTATGAATTAAAAAATTAATTTTATTTTATCAAATTGAATTTCTATAAGTTTCTAAAATTAAATTTATTTTCACAGAATTACTTGAAAAGAACTTCAATAGAAAAAATAGTATTTTAAATTATATAATGAATTTGACAAAAATTATATTTTCACAATAAATATGTTTTATTTATTTAAAAAAATTATAAGAAAAATTTTAAAATTAGTTATTATAATTCATATTACTATGTTTATTGGCTGGGTTACAACTATATCGTTTAAATAATTCTAATAGTAAAATGATGTTTTACAAAAACACAGTTTTGCATGTAATGTATGCCAAGTCAATGTTGTGTGTAGAGAAATAAAACTGAGTGTCATGTGAAAGGAATGTTTTAATTAGTGAAATGAAAGACATAAATGAAAAAAATTCATTTGAAAAAATATTTCTCAGAATCTCAGGGGGTTGCATTATTTCGTCCTTAAAATGAATTTCACCCTTGAAATTAATATGGGTTACGAAAGGGTTAATACTTGAAGTTTCATCCACATAAACCCATATCATAAAAATGAATACTAAAACATCACATAAAATGGGTATGTTCGAACTCTAATTGTTTCCCAAAGTAACTCCTAAAGAGATTCTCAAATAGAAGATCATATGTAGGAAGTGGAAACTTGTACGTGGAAGAGAAATCCTACCACAAAGTTATTATAGAGAGTGATAGAGAACAAGGTCAGAAGAAAGTAACCAGTAAAAAGATATAAATATATGATGACCAAAGGGATATTCCGATTCATCAAAAAAATGTAATATTTCACCATTTTTGTCTTGAAGATCATTTTCCTTAAATTTGATGAATTTTCATGTAAGGATATACTTGCCTGATTTTTAAAAAATATCACCCTTTTTTATTCGTTGAACCAATTCACCTTTTTCTATAAAATTGAAGGTTAATTTTTCATTCATAAAGTTTTAAAAGATCATGAGACCCATGATATGCCATCCCATCAAGTATCATCAACACAATGTAATTTGAACTGGATATCCAATATGAAAAAACCATCATATGGAGAGATAAAACTTTAATATTAATGAATTAATATTAATTTTAACTTAAACTTTCAACAAATGGTTTACCTTATAACCCATCCAAAATATGAAAATTAAAATATTAGGAAATAAATTCATTAAATTGGTTTGAAATTGATCCCCATATATCCCAAATTACCACTTGGTTGTCACATTCCAAACATGTGAATACCCTCATCATATATTCCCTTAATTACCGTAAATCATCTTGAAAAACATGCATGATTCCTTATTCCAATGATTACTAGATATATTATTTAAGTCCAGGATGTTTTAAACATCATCCTAGATTACATAGAAAACTTTTTCAGCAAACCAATTTTGGGCAATCCATATTATCCAATTTACTTATTTATATCTAGCGTATCTTTATCCAAACATCATTATCTCAATGTCAGGTATTAATTAAGGGTTGCCTTCCCTTTATAAAATATTTCATTTCTATGAAATAACTTTCTATGTATTTATCACCATTCAACAATTCCTTTTTAATACTTAATGAAAACATATACTGAAAATAATTATATATTTTATGATTAATATAACATAATATCTGATTTCCAAAACATAAATACATCATTCATATAATGCTATTCATAAAACATTACTCAGGCTTCATCAATATATTACTTAATAACTCTTTACTTGAATATGAAAAATGAATCATGTCTTAAGGTACTCAACGTCAATCTAATCAATATTCTTATGTTCAATATAAACAATGTCGGAAGGAAATTATATACCTTTCATTTATCCTTTGTAGTCTCTATATCATCAGAAGTATAACAAATACTCATACCACCTTCCTGATTCTCTATTGGATATTTCCTCTTAAGAAATCAATTTTCATAATTCCCATACATTTCACATTTAAAAAATTAAATGTTATCCATGTTACTTCTAGTTCTCTCGTTGACTAAAACCAGAAAGAATAGTGTGATAAACATTATATTGTTATGCCATATAATCATGAAATATTTCTTAAAGGGTGCCTAAATCATGGATCATACTTCTTTAATAAATGAAAACTTGGGTTTATCTAAGGTTATTCATAGTCATCCTCAATTTAAATCCTTCATAATGGTTTGTAAAGAGTTTGTGAATTTCCAATGATTATTCATAAGGGGTTTCAAACGAGGTTCGCAGTATTGCCCATTGTCGGTATCAGATTACCCTGATTCCGGCTCGAGACATCTTGTCAGATTTTTTACCCCCAGTAACATCTATTCCAGAGCGAATTCCCCTTGTAGTATCATGATATGGATGTATTACTAGGAAACCACCAACTCTATATTTTTGAAAAATTCCAGGAAATTTTTCTAAACATTAACTCATCCTTATTCTTATCCTTAGATACATCCCTAAACATATCCTTATAAATATACCAAGGTATCACACAAATTTTTATTCATCCTAGTTTCCAAATATTGACGGAATATTTTCTCTGATACCAAGTACAATGACTCGAAATTGACATAAATATACATTATATTAATTTTGCAGAATACTTAAAACATTATACAATGAGACTCTTAAAGATCGTATTAGTTTAGTGCCATTGGAAACATAGAAACATAAACACTGATACAAGAGAGAGCTACATTATCTACCACTAGGTTCTTCAAGACAAGAACCCTTATTAGACTCATCATCTTTAATACATATCATCATAACCTAGGGAAGAAATCATAAAAAAGGGGTGATATCATATTATTAATAATAATAAACAAGGGAAAAATATAATGATAAATATGAATATAGGGGTGTGAGAACGTGATCATGACATTAGAAGATCTTACCTAGCATATCAAATATCATTAAAATGAATCATGGCATAAAGCTTCGAAGTTCATAAGGCATGAATCATAAGTAAATAAAGAACATAATCCCTGAAAGAATAACATTTGAATAAAACATGGAATTATGGAAAACACATAAACACATAAAATCATATGTTAAGGCCACCTACTGGACCGTCATAACATGTTAGGCTTTGGATATGACCAGTGTATCTACCTATCTTTGGGCTCAGTATACAACTTGTGTACCCTCTTGATTTTTTTCTAAGGCCACAACCCAGGTACCTTATTTTATTGTGTTGGCCTACAACCCATGTACCCTCTTACATTTAGGTTTGGGATACAACCCATGTACCTTTTTGTTTTTTATTTGGATAAAACCTATATACCCACTTACTTTCAGGCTTCAGATACATCCTAGGTACCTTCTTTTTTGATCTTCGGCTATAAAACATGTACGCTTTAAGCTCATATACAACTTATCATTTCCAATTGCATTGGAGGGAGATATAGGTCCCACCCATGAAATGAAATGGGTATCATATCATAACCCATGAAATGAAATGGGTATCATAAAAATTTAATCATATCATAACCTATGGAAAATATAAAGGTTTAATAATCATTTCATCCTTTAATAACCAGTGAAACAAAGTGGGTTTCATATGCATTTATCTTGTAAGAACCCATTGAAGAGAAACAAGTTATATAACATATAACCCATTTAAGAATAATGGGTTTCATAAAAATATATCCCATAAAAGAGAAATGAGTTTTCATAAATGTCATTCCATAAGAAACCATTCCAATGAAGAATATTTATGGATCCTTTGGAATATTTACTATAAAGGAATGAGTAACATCATTTTATATCTTCTGAGATGTAAAATAATTTTGTGATATCTTATAAAAATATTTGTTGAGGAGAATATCCTTTCTTATTTGAAAAATTATTTTTTAAATATAAAATATTCTAAAACCCATTTTCTTTAAAAAAATACTTTAATAAAATAGAAATAAAGCATGAGAACATTTTGAAAAGCGTTTATTTGAAAACTTATAAAGTTATATTGAAAAATTCTTGATAACCATTTTACTTGAAAACTGATAAAATAACCTTGAAATAATTTTTAAAACTTTTTATTTAAAAATATTTTTTAAAAATATAAATAAATATTGAAACTATTCTTACAAAACATGGTTTTAAATAACCTAGATTTATGAATAAAGAGAGGGTAAATTAAGGATTTATTAAAAACACTTTATTTACTATATTATATACCAAATAGTGGAAAAAATGGAACCAATACATGAATATATCATGAATAACCATAGGGAAAGAAACTTCATGAGTGTTCTTGAGATATGGATCTTAATATTTCATCAAATTAAGCATAATCATAAACAAACTCTAAAAGTTATGATATTATTTCAACAAACTTCTACATATTGGTAATTATGAACAAACTCTCTATTTAGGAAAATGCAATAAAATGAGGCTTAAAACAATATAAAAATAAGTATATTCGTGATATAAAATTAAAATGGAAATATATACACCTCATATAAAAATATAGTTTCATAAATTGGCATGTATATCAAAGAAATAAAATTGAGAAAAAATTACTCTTCAATTTTGGTGACTTCTAAAACATAGAGCCCAAGAAATAAAGATAGAAAAATGGATATGTAAATACCTAAAAATTTATGTATAAGAGGAATAAAATACACTCATTTCTAATATAAACACCGAAAAAAATAATTTAGTAGTGAATAGGTCATGCATCTCACCAAAATAAAAAGTGAGATGAAATCCCCTTACCTTGTGTCTCGACTCTCGTAGTACTTGTTCAAACCTCCTCTTATTTGGGTAAATCCATTGGGTTTTCACCAAAGGGATAACGTGGATTGATTTATTTGTAATTTTAGGATTATAAACCTAATGTAGGGATGTTAGGAGACTATTTTGGAAGAGTTTGGAAGATCCAAAGTGGATTGAGAGGTGTGAGTAAGGAGTAGAGTGCTTTCCTTTTTATAGTGGAGGGGGAGTGGAACTCTTTTAAATACAAAAAGGTTTTCAAAAATTGGAGGTATCCTTTACCTAATGTTCCCAAAAAATTGAAAAATAATTGAATAATGTTAATTTATTATCAAAAAAATTCTACCCCACATTTAAATATTTTAATTATATTAATTTGATTTCCTAACTTCTAAGATTCCCCAATTTTATTATTTTGGTTTTTATAAAATCATCTAGTTTTATTACCAATGAAATTAAACTATTAAAAAAGTGATATTTATTATATTATATTTATCCAATTAATTGAAAATACGATACCAAATCTAAAAATTAAAAATATCACGTTTTTTGTTAAATTAATTTATAAAACAAGCGCCTGTGACACACAAAATACTCCTTAAACCCAGATATTGCTAACAGAGTTTTTGCAATATATGGGTCAATATGATAATTATTAAAGATAAATTGATCCATTAATAAACCCTATTTAATATTCATAACACTTAAAAATCACTTTTCATAATGTAGTATTTGAATAATTTTAAATAATTTAATAAGATAACATTTATTTTCAAATAGAAATAATTTCAATTTTGAAATTATTTATTTAATTTTAATTTTAAAATATCAAAATAATAATGGAATTAAAATAAAATAAGTATAATTATTTTTTAAATGATTTATTAACCTTAAAAAATAATTAAATATAATAATTTAATGAATTCACTTCACTTTTTATATTTGTTGTATCATTTATTTTAGTTAATAATTAACTAAGTAATCACTACGTTGGTGTTTCGTAATAATTTTAAGTAAATAAATGTTGTATAAAATTATTGTTAAATAATTATGATAAAAATAACCCATTAATATTTCAAAATGACATTTATAACAAAAAAATATGATTTCTTTACATATCTCAGTGTTTTAAAAATTTTAAAGGTATGAAAAGTTCCCTTTTTTTCTTTTTCCAACACAAACTTTTATATAGAAAAATTACTTTTAATAATATCCCAAAAAACCATATAATTTCTAAAAAGTGTGGATATTGTGAAATTATTAGCATCCAATGGATTTCATACAAGTTTCCATATCATTTCCGTCCCTGTGATTAACGTTTAGTCCATAATTAAGCTTAATCTTACCTTAGTTGTTGTGATTTATTTTAATCACCTTTACTAATATTTTTGGCCAAAAATTATGTTTGTAATGTTATAGTAAAAATATTATACTTATTACAAACATTAATGTATATTTTTCAAAATTCAATTCATAGAAGTGGTAGAATTAAGTCTAATGTTAATCCCCACAGATGTGGTGAGAAAACATATTTTTAAAGTAAAAACATTCCAAAGTTCAATAAGTTTTTATAACCAATTTTCATGTTAAAATAATTTCAATGACCTAAATTGGTTTAATATAAGTATAATTGATCTATTTTTATGTTAAAAAAGAAAAAGAAAAAGAAAATTATGTTATTAATTGTTTAAATAAAATTTGGTTTTTAACTATAATACAATATTTTTCACTATTGATCAAAAAATGAAGTTTTTTCAAGAAAATACCAAAAATTACCCAAAAATAATTTAAAATTTATGAATTAAAAAATTAATTTTATTCTATAAAATTAAATTTAAAAATGTTTATAAAATTAGTTTCATTGTTTTTTACAAAAGAACATGAAAATAATCTCATTTGACAAAATAGTATTTTTAATCATATAATGACTTTATGAAAAATTATACTTTCATGATACATATGTTTTATTTATATAAAACCATTTTAAAAAATATTTTAAAATTAGTTATTACTATTCAAATTACAAAGTTTATTGGCTATTTTATAACTATCTTGTTTAAATAATTCTAAAAATAAAATTATGTTTCATAGAAACTCGGTGTTGTGTGTAAAGTATGCCAAGTCAGTGTTGCATGTAGAGAAATCTAGTTTAGTCCATGTGGAAGGAATTTTTAACTTAGTTAAAATTAATACATCAATGAAAATTAATTCATTTAAAAAAATTATTTCACAAAATCATTGAGTTTCATAGCTCTTCGGGTTGGATATGGCCCTATTAAGAATATGACCTGTTAAGGATGGTAATGGAGGGACCTATAGGGAATATGGCCCCTGGGTTGGATATGAACCTATTGGTAATGTTTAAAATTGAATATTTTTATAAGTTTGGGGTTTTAGGTTTGAACCTTATGGAGTCTTCCTATGTATACTATATGGATAAGGATAAAATTCCATGTTGTTCGAAAGGGTTGGGGATTACACCGATAGAGGAGGCCTAATTGGTTTCTTCATTTGGAATATTGACCTTTTAAGTTATATATCATCAGGAATATGGACCTTTTATAGGATGTTAACATGGTTATAGGGATTACACCTAGTAATAGGCCCATATGGTTATATTTGATCATATTAGTGACAAGATCACCATTGAGCTCTATGCCCATTTGAGTCATGATCAGTTGGAGAATTAAGTGTAAGTGGAATATATGGAATTTCAAACAATCTAATTCTTCTTGTGGTGGCTAATTATGAGTGTATGTATGGTTGGGGAATGTCCTACATGAAATTCTAGATGCATACTCTATGAGTGATTCCAAAGGTATACACATTATCCTTATTTTCAGGTAAATGAGGGAGAGGTCACGGTGGGGAAGTCATGAAGAATGATAAATCTTGTATGTTCCCATATCCTATCTTGTATTAAAACATCATGGTCAGGGATTATATATCCATGTTGATGTGGACAAATTATTATCACATTTTGGGTAGCACATGGATATGAACATCACTTCCATATTCTCTTCCACTATCACTAGTGATAAAATCCTAATTACCATGAGAATGTTGGATTAATAGGATACATAACCTAGCTACTAGGTATGGTAGATTTTGGGTGGCACCATTTAAATTGGGAACACATGTTTAAGAGGACACATTAGTGTGTCCCATTCTATTACTACACTTGTCTGGTGGCCTGGTGGATGTATTCATTTGGCCTCCTTAGATGGGGGTTCCCAGGAAAGTGGTTACCTATCATTAATGATATGAGTGTGAAATTAGAGGTTAATTATACTAGGTGATACATTTGTATTGTATCTTTGACTTTACCTATATATTTCCCATGGTACTTGGGAGGAAATATTCTATGTGATATATGAGTGATCTTGTTGTGACCTCACCAAGGTGTTTCTTAAGAGAGATGGACATGACCTCAACCATAAAATTACTTGGAGAGATGAATTTATCAAGATAATTCCTGGGTAGGACATAAGGATCCCTCCCTAGTGATACGTGGGTGAGTGAGGTGTGATCTCACCTGGGTGATACTTATGAGATTTGGAGTTGAATTTTTTGGTGAAGAACCACCTCAGAAACCATACTTGGGAAAGTCCATCCGCAGATCTCTATGTGTCTCTTTCGGTGCTCTTGGATGGATACCGATCTTGTTTGATCAATGGAAGGGCCTTTATGTATAGTATATTTTGGTCAGCGGGAGGATCCTCATGTGGTCCTCTGGTGTTCTTAGGCCTTCTGCAAGCTCAAATCCCTTTTCTCATACTAATTATATCTTATTTGGTTCGATTAAGAGACTGCCTAATAGTTTGTGATAATTAAATGAAGGACATGGGAGACTAGATATTCGTGAAAACTCTTTATCTTATAGTCATGTAAAATGGGGAGCTCAAGGTTCCTCATTATAATAAACCTAAATACCCTAGTAGAAGGAGCTGGTTTGAGCAAGTCACACAAACTAGTGTCACATGGAGTTGGTTCATGCATGTTCTCTATGTTGGTTGATAATGATGGTGCTTTAGGTAGGCTAGTACATAGAGGATGGTCCATGCAAGTTGGTCCACATATGTTTTCCCTGTATCTGGGACTAGCGTGATATGTGTGAAGAAATTGGGTGAAATAGTTTCACAAGAGATCAGATTACTTTAGAAAAATTCCCAACATATGAAAGTAATAAATTTTAATATGTGAGTCCATTTTGGCTCAATAAACAATTAAATAAAATCCTAAAATCTGAACTATTCCCTTGGATATGGTTTATACACCCTAGAAGTGAGATTTTTTTACTGAAAATTGTGCCTAGAATACCCTTTAAATAATCTTAATGAATCAACACCATTTTATCGATAATTTAAAACATCAATGTCCAAACATCGGAGGAAGGTTCTCACTACCACAAAATTGGATTGGTTAGTATTTATGAATAATATATATCACTCAATGTGTTAGAAGTATTAAATAAAATATAAATACAATATTATTATTATTCTAATATGAAGAAAAAAATTTAATCAAACTTGACATTTTTTGTCAATGTGAGTATCACATAAAGAATTATATATAAATGTGTGTAGAATTAATTTTTTGATGCAAAAAAATGAACCCCCTAATAACTAGAACAATTCATGTAAGGAACAAGTTTTTTTAATTATATATAATTTAAATAAATCAATATGTAGAAAGACAAAAGTTTAAAATAGGGGAAATGGTAAAATGGTTCTCAAACAAACCATTCAGACACAGATTTATAGACCTAGATGATCAAACATAGGTTTTGAGTAATGGAAATATGATGATGATTTTCTGATCATTTTATGTTACTAAATCATGAAAAAGAATGATGATACTCGCTAGAAGCTGTATAATAGAAGATGTGGATATTTTGTTTCTAAACATACTCTATCAGACATACTGTGAAGAGCTATTTGGAAATAAGTTTATCAAATTGAGTATTTTCTGGATAACTAGAAGCCTGAATTTTCCAAAGTAAGAAGATTTTAAATTTTTTTGATATGGATGATCAATCAGATGAGTCATATATATCGATCCGTTAGACAAGTTTTAGAAACAGATCCATCATACTAGTGTTTGAAACTTATATCCTATCATATAATAACCATAAAACTACCCAAATTGTGTCATATGTACCAAAGTTGTTGATTATGATTGGGAATTGTTTTTGGGACCAATCCATCAAATAAGTTTTTATATTCGATGAGTTAGACCACTAACACTGGTCAATTAGATGACTTGTTAATACAAATCAACCAAGAAAGTAAATAACATTGATCCATCAGATGATAATTTGACATTGATATGTTATCATATGTATTAGTTCTAGAAATAAAATATGAATACACAAGAACAAACAAATGGGGAGATCGAGATCCATAAAACCTTATTCATTGTAAATAATTGATCGAATTTGGAGTTATCAGATCCAGATGAGAGGAAAAATCCCTTATAAAAATATGTTGTTACATGTGTAGAGTCTCTACTAAAGTGGTTTTAGGAAACTAATGTCTTTTTATGTTGAAACAACGTAGTCAACCATTTTATTTTGGACTGAACTATCATGGAAATAAATGTTATATTTTTTTTAGTTGTTCAAGTGGTTTTATTTAAATGGGTCATGGGAAAAAGGTGTGAGTTTTTATAATTTGTTCAAGAATATCATTGTATTTTTGTTTTGTTTTTATATTTCAATTAGATCAAGATAATTATAATGATGATTAGATTTATAGATATGGATTCTCTAGACTACCATTTATGAACCAATGTTTTGAAATTTGAGAAGAGTTGTGAAGATTCAAGAAGCTTCAAGAAGACACCCAAAAAGGGATAAGAGTTTAGTTTTCAAAATGGAAGCTCAAATTAATAGGGAATTCAGATTTATAAATTTTTAGTGAGTGAAAAAATGAAGTTGGTTTCCCACTATCTTATTTTCTAGAGCAATTATAAATAAAGTTGGAAATCACATCATTTTTGGTTACTAATTTTGTGTGTGAAAATATGACACTCTGTTGATTTTGTTACAGGTTAAGATCCCAACCAAAATTTTCTTTCAGGTTGAAGTTGAGAAAACCAGAGTGAGATCTGTCCAACAGAGTTCCATCGAACAATGTTCTATCGGTTGGAGAATTTGTAAGTTATGGATTGTGTTTATACTCAGTTGAATTAGGAAGAGAATATGTTCACACATGATATATTAGTTGGAGCTTCACAAAATTAATTTATTTGATGGAGTTCCTCTGAAAATTTCATTGTTGATTGAAGTATTAAATCATGAATTTGATAGAGTCAAATTGGATGGAGACCATTTTATAAAGGTTACTGGATGGAGGTTTAATGGAATGAATTTTTATAAATTATATATAGGTAAATTTAAACGTGTTTACTTGGGAAGAATGTAGATAACATTTTTAAATTGATTAGAAAATAATAAGGAATAATTTTATAGTTAGGGAGTTTAACCAGTAACGATAGGGGCTTGTTTACTGGGGTGTATAAGAATATATGAAGAAAGATTATATGAAATTAATATTTGTGGGGAATGAAAAAAATAGAAATAAAGTTTACTTATGTGTTTTATAACTATTTACTTCTTGTACCTTTTTTTGGAAAGAACTTAGTGAAGGAATCCATGTTCGGGGAACTAACAAACATGGAAAGTGCTTGAATTTGTACCAAGAATTAAAAATATCATGTGATGTTCATATTTATTTTTTTCATATATAAGGTGAGGTTGAGAATTATAATTTCATGTATCATGACTATAAAAAGTATTCATAGGTTAATAATTTTTTCTCAAGAAGGATTTAAGAAAATTCTTACAAAAAGAAAATTGGTCATTGATTTATACCCATCTCAATGATCTCGATGCTTAGGGAAATTCAACTAGTATCTAATCCAGGTTCTTTAGGAAATATATAACTATGAGAATGAGAAATTTAGTTTAGTAAATAATAGGGATGCTACTATTTTTTATGGAATAAACTATCATAGTTATAATTATTGGATGTTACAATATATTTTTTCTCTTATCCTTGAAGTTAGAGATGCATCAACAATGGTATTTCTTCCCATTAATGACGTTACAATGATAATTTCTAATAAATGAAGTTTATAAGATGATGGAAATGGAAAAAATGACATATTGATGGATCTTACATAAATTGTTTATACAATGTTTATGGGATTTCCATAATATTATATGATTTGGGATATGTTTATAAGTAGATATGAAGATAATGATAAAGTAAAATAATCAAAGTTATAATCTTTGAGAGTAATATTTAATGATATAAAAATGGCTAATAAATAAATAAATGATTATTAATTTAGAAGTGAAAATTAGGTTGTGAGAAACATCAGAGGTTTTGGGGAGAATATAGAAGATTCAACTCTTATTAAAAACTAATGAGAACTTTTTTAGATAGATTTAAAGCCAATGTTTCCTTTGGTAAGATCATGAATATTTATCCATGGACGAACATAAAAATTTTATTGTGGGATTTGAAATAACAAAACACTTATTTTCAAGAAAACATATTAGAAATAAATTTACTTAAATTATATATTAGATGGAAATAATAAATTGAAAAATTTTATAGAATAATTGGGTAATTTATAGTATGATGATGAAGAATAGTATTTCAACACAATTTTGTTCTATTCTTTTTAAAAGAATCAACTAGGAAATTAGATGGGTAACAATATGAATTATCGCAAATGTTAGAAATGTGAATGGAATGGAAATTTTGCACAATATTTTCAAATGAAGAAAATTGATGAGTATTAGTCTAAAGAAGATGACAAGAAATCATTGAAAAAAGGGAAGAAACATGATTATAAACTTCCTTATGATAAGAAGAAGATAAGTTATATAATAATAATAAAGAAGATTTATTCCTAATACAAAAATGAATTTTATCATCAATTAAAATTCCTTGATGTAGTTATAAATGGAATTATTTCATAATTTAGTGAAAATGATTTTAAATATTTAATATAAATTTAGTGTATTCTTAAATAAAATTTAGAAAAATAACTTGGGAAGAATACTCAACTCAAGAAATAAATAAGGAAGTCGAAGAAAGATGCTAAAGATATAACTCTTGAGAATGATTTATGGATCAAGAAATAGGAAATTAGACTCAATATTATTTTAGAATAGAATATGAATATTAGTGATCATGAAATAAAAACAAAAATTTTATAATGAAAAATAAATTAGCAATAGATATGTCAAAATGATATAAAATACACTTGGTGAATAATGTAAACATAACATGTTGAAGATAGCTGAATTTGAGAAAATGGTAAATGTTCAAAAAGATAGTTTGTCTGAGTAAGAAGAATATTTTTAGATACACAATCAATATTTCTCATAATATAAAGTTAATTAAGAAGTATAAAATAAGTCTTCATCAAGGTAGTTGTTGTTAAAGGAAAAACTTTTAATGATGGTGAAAGGAAGGGTTTAAAGAAGCATGTTGTTTCTTCTCCTAAATAATCACAATGTGAATATGTTTCTACTAAATCTATAAGTATGAATGGTAAGATTTTTTAGAAAACATCTTTCACTAATAAATAATGGTATTAAACAATAAATAATATCATTGAACAATATCGCTCCATGTTTTTAAAAAGACAAAAAAAAGTTCATAACAATTTTTTTATCTGTCAGAAAGATTAGGATTCAGGGGTCATTTTCTGTGTTTTGTTGTTTTTTGACATATATTTTATACATGTTGGTACAAAATTTATCTATTATTTAAAATTAAGGTAAGAAAATTAGAAATTATGCGAAATAAAAGAGATGATGTTTATTTATTTGGCCAGATCAAGTGTCCGTGGACATAAAGTTATAAAAAACCCTAAAATAATATAATGAAAAGGGGAAAAATTGTTTATGCAGATGATAAAAAAGTTAACCAAAAGATAATAACAGATAGTGGTTTTAAATATTCATAAAATTTACAAGATATGTGAGTAATATGGGAATGATACTGAAATTTTTATGGATATATTTCCATCCTAAGAGGAATATATGATGAAGATGTTATAAACTCATTGTGACAAAGATACTGTTATAGTTGGAGAAGAGTTTACAACTTCGTTTAAAGATTCAATTAATGACTAGAAATACATTACTAAATTTTTTAAGGTGTAAAAAAATAAAATTAAAAAAAGAAGAAAAAGAAAAAAATTCAATATGAGAGAATATTTTTAGTTTAATCGTTTCTCTTAATAAACTTCAAAGGTTTCTATTTGTTCCTAAAATATTTGTATATTTGTACTAACTTGCATGTAAGTAAGGGAGTATAAGTAAGTAAGTTGGGTGGGTATTATAAAACTTTTTACAACAAGAATAGTTTTCATCATGTAACTTATCAACCATGATGAGAAATTGTGTGATTCCCTTGAGGGGGAGAAAATTTGAAGTTAAGGATTGTGTATCTTACTCTTCTTGTAAAAGAACGTAACTAGGTTAATTTTTTGGTGAATGTTTTGTGTATACACATGAAATATTTTGAGATGTTTCTTCATATGTGTGCATTTTCATTTAATCTTTCTAATTTTTTTCTTACATTACCCTTGATATGATAATGTTAAAAGGAACATAGGAAGAGTATTACATGAAAAGATGAGCTATGGAAAAAATTTATCACATTGATTCTACACTCTTTTTTTGATTTTGGGTTCACCCAAATTGAATTAGAGATGTTTAGTTAAATGATCTATGTTAAAAAACACACGTGATACTATTTTTCACTTAAAGGAAAATTTCAATATTCTGAAATGAAGAAAAATAATCTTGAGCTCCACTTTTGAATTTTATTTTCCACAAGGGGGAGAAGAGAAATAATAGAGAAATAAAATGAAAAAAAAGTTGGTGAGAAATATTAGAATAAATATTGATCCTTATTTCCTGGATTTTTATCTATACATACCACCATTTTTACCTTAAAAATTATTCATTCCCCTTCATCTAATCCCACTTGTAGAGAAGGAAAAGAGGAAGAAATCCCTCCTTCACCTTACCCTCACTCTTTCTGTGACCTGGGAATGTCATGATCTTATACTTCTCATTCTGTTAATAGATTATTTTTTCTTTCAAAAGCATCTTATCTAATTTAGGATTTGATATCCCCAGCTTCTCAATCCTTTGGTCATCCATCTCCTTCTGGAGAAGTCCTCAATAGGTCCCATTGTAGACTCTTAGCCTCAATTCTATATTCTCTTATTCAATCCCATATGGTATTTACAGACTCTCTTATACCCTCCATTAATGCATTCCTACATGAATTGTATTTCTTATGGCCTTGACACATGGGTTAAAATATTCTTCCTTTCTAAAGAGATCAAAAAAGATGGTCTTATATAGTATGTATGCTGGATCCCAAATAACATCCCCCCAAGATTTCAAACTTTTCTTCTAGGCTGATGGTGTGGAACTTCATGCTCTCTCCCCCCACAACCAGCACATCTGGTTGTTCTAGAATCAAATTATCATGGTGGAATTTATTGGGGATTATTAATAGTTCATCATGATCAATATGGACTCTCACAGTCACCTCATCATGTTTGTCTATAAAAAATGTGATATTGCTGCTTGATAATACCAATGTAAGGATCTATTTTCCTTAGATCTAGGGGTGTTTCTATGGTTTGTTGGTGAGATATAAATTTGATTTTGGATCCATCATAAAACATGGTATTTGGTTTTTTCTCAAGGAAGCTATGTTATTATTTCCCCGTATCACTAACTCACTCAGGGTTTCTTTATTTGGGATTTTTGATAGATTGTTTTTCATGGTGAAATAAATATCAAGGAACTTATCACACATAGTGATGGACCGACAGGTGCCTCAATAATGCTCATGCCATATTAACCTTCCCATACATAAAGGTATCCCCCCCAATCATGGATTTTCCCAATCATTCCCCAGTTCTGGTTGATCTATCATTCATACAAGTTAAAGGTGAGAACATCTTCTTTCTCTAAATATGGACCTATGATCAAGATTTTCATTGGGATGTCCATTCTTATTGGAAAAAGATTATTATAAAAAGTTTATGTAGGGGAGTTCATAATAAACTTAGACTTCTTGAACCTTAGTCATGGGACAAAAACCATCATCAATGAAATGAGGATCTGGAAGCGTTGATATTCGAGGTCGACCATCTTGACATCATGATCGAGAGAACATGGGTTGAATTGATTTTAAATTAGGTTGCGTGAAGAAAAACACGACTTGGAGGATCATATCCTAGTATAGGAAATATTGGCTCATGAACTGTAGCGACCCAAAATTCATGAATAAAATTCCCTTTCTTTTGATTTAATTAAATTTCTTATGGTTATAAAAAACACAAGAACTTATTTTATTATATAAAATGAGATTTTAAATGACTATTCAGTATCATTACCATTGATAGTATTGATTTTGAGCAATGATCATATAACTAGAACAAATATATGCTTTTAACAAATCCATTTGAAATATACAAAGGAAGTGATAGTCTCAACTAGTAGGATCATATCCTATAAATCCCATTTATTAGAGATTTTGAGGGATGTATCATTTATGTGCTTTACCCTAGACCATGCCCAAGACGAGATCCAAAAACTCAGCATGTGTGAAACAATTTACAGGAGAAGATCAAGCTCATCGAGATCACATCCCAAGCCATTTTCACCAAACAACTCCATGAATGCCCCCCCCATTATGCATCTTACTCTTAGGGAATATTCTAGAATAATTAAGGGATATGTATCAATACCCTAGAAATAGTATTATATACATTATAAAATAATGAATATATTTTCTTCCTATTATTGTAACTTTGTAAATGATATTTAAAGAACAACTAGTATTTTTGTACAATTATTTTTATGAATTAATGGATTTTAAAAAAAAATAGTATTTTATTAAAATATTATTAATGATTTATTTTTATAATATAAATTATCATATATTTTTTATTAGGTCAAATTTAATTTTTATTAATATTTGAAAATTATTGTTGTCAAAAGCCAATCATTTTCAATAAATGTCAGTTTTTATTTTAAAAGTAAAAATTCACTTATTTAGAAAATTATTTATAAAAAATGAATGTTTTCCTTTTGGAATTAGGATTTTGAATTTTTTTAATGGTGAATTTTTCAAAATTTTCTGAGACAATTGAATTTTTGGGTAAAAAATAAATACCATATAAATTTATAGAGTGTCTTATGACGTCATAATGGACAAATAGTGATGCAATAAATACTAAAACATGTTTCCTCAGAAAAGTATATGTTTTCCTTTAAAATTATGTAATTTTTAGATTATTTTATTTATTTTATAATTCTTCAGTGAATCCTCCAAGATATATATTATATATTAATATTTTAAAATCATTTATTTGAAAGTGTGACTCACCACCACATAAGAAAGGGATATATTTTATTATCCTAGTCTCTTGGCCTTATAAAATAATATATACCACTCCCCTTTGGCAGAAACCGTGGTAAATACCCATGGGATGGTCTCCTTCACTATATAAACCCTCTCAAGCTCCCATTTGTCATTACTAAAATTCATGAAAGCTCATACAACCTATTCCCTATACTCTCTATAGTTCTCCCAATGCACCACTAATCTCCCAACAAGCCTCTATTAAGCCTTTGGAGTCACATATTGAAGTAAGGGATTTCTCTCATCACCTTTGAATTCAATCACCTTATTTGAGATTAAATCTTTTAATTTCAATTTCTTTTATTTCAATTAATTTTTAATCCTTACCTTACTGTCCAATTGATTTTATTTGTATGAGGGATAATTCATTCCACCCTCATTAGGTCCCTTTCCGATGACGTTATTGGGCCAAAATTTCCTAAGGGATTTCTCTCCTCATCCTTGAATTCAAAAAACTTCTTTGAAATTAGTTATTTTATTTTCAATTGGTTGTATTTCCATTCATTTTTTATCCTTACCATACTATCCAATTGATGTTACTGGTATGAGGGGTCATTTATCCCCATTATTTGGCCCCTTACCTAAGCTGTTATTATGTCAAAATTCGATAATGGGTTTCTCTCTTCCCATTTCGATTAAAGCACTTATTTTACATTATGCCTCTTAAATTACATTTTCATATGTTGGGATATGATGTTACATGGTCCCCTTACTTTAGATTTTATATATAAATGATGAGACCCCCTTTAACTCTCATTTAACCCTCATAAGATCCTTTATGAGCACGTGTTACTATTATGAAATTGTGTAAGGGTTCTTTAGCTTTCTCATATTTATTCAAGATTATCTATGTTTTTATGACTTCTATTTCAAAGTAATTTTGTTGTGTAATTTCCTTCCATTTACCATCACTTTCTATTACATTTATAAATGATGAGATACGAATTTCCCTCTTATCGACCCAATTTATGAATATCCAAATGATCATGTTATACTGTAGAAACTGCACTACAATTTAACATGGAAAAAATTATTATGTAGTGAAACCATACCCATATCTATATCAAGGGTATTCCCCCTTATGATCATACTCCTCTTTATTGGGGACATACATTTATATATTCTGCATTTATAGATCATGGAATAAAATTATAATGTTTAATGAGTCCATGTTATATGATATGCGTGGGACACCTAAGCATGACATTGAAATATTTATTAAGTGTTCTCCCTAACAGTGATCCTATGCATTGGGTAATGTTTAACATCATGATACATCATGTTGGGATCTGGTTTTACCTGGTTCTTTTATAATAATTTTTCCCATCATGATGTCTTGGTGGTTTAGCTTTGACATATATTTATGATGCAGTGTTTTACGTTGTTTCCACCGTTCTCATGTTTTAATTATCTTTCTATATCATGACTTATTATTCGCATTCTTTTATGCCTCATTTATTTGACTTGTATAACATGTATTATTATCCTCATGTTATTCCATTTTTATTCACTTACTAGGCATTATAGATCTCCCCATGAAATGTAAAGTATGACGGAATGTTTTGGTCTTGTAAAAGATGTTTTGAATAAAGATGTTATTGTATTTCATGTTTAAGTTGTTATATAATGTTCATAAACCCCAAAGATAGTAGAGCTCTTGGTATTTTGATTTTTATTAAGATATATTTTCTTTTATAAATCTTTTTTAAATATAATATTAAGAGAAGGGTTGTTATAGTTGGTATTAGAGGATAGGTTTAGTTATTTTTGAGATCAGGATTAGAAAACCCTAGTGAATACCCTTAGGGATAAGACTAAGTGTAAGAATACAACCTTAAATTCTAGAGGTTATAGAGAAAGTGGTTTATTATGAAAATATATCCCTGTCTGATTATTACAAGTGGGGGTTGTTCTGGCATAGATGCACCTATGATTAACAAATTCGATAAGCAATTATGGGCTTCAATCAGGGTAACCTGGTATAAGAAAATGGGCTTTACTGTACGCTAGGATTGGAAATCCTTGGGGATATTCTTTGCTAAATTCATAATATCATTGAAAACCATTATTAGGGGAATGAAAAAATTCCCATAAGAATATGTTTTATGAATTAGATCATGGATAAAATAGACTGAAGCCTAGAAACTCATAAGTTAAGTAGATAATTGTAATTTATAAGTAACCCCTTTAATTTCATTAGATTCTCCTTTATGTATTTAATTGTTTAAGATACCAATTAATAATTTTCCTTTCATTATAGCTAATGTACAAAAATATAAGGAATCAGATAAACAATCAATATGATGGGAACTGTAATTCCTAGAAAAACAAGATTCCTAGTTTGATGGGAGCTCAAGTAGGACATATCATGATTATTCCAAATGAACTATCAAAAATCATGATTATCAATTGGAAACTTGTTTAATTACCAAATAAATCTAGGAAGAGGAATATGAAATATCATGAATTTTCATCTAATAAGGGTGATAATGGGAAGAATACCCATTTTCCTTCATGAAACAAGTGTGGAAAGAAGAACCAATGGAAATGTAACAAAGGGACTAGGATATGTTTTATGTATAAAAATACAGAGAAAAAAGTATCCATTTTATATGAGAAAATAGATAGTGTGATGGATGAAACCAAGTTCAATCTAAGGAATCATATATATTTATATGTCATAAATGTGGAGAAGTTTGGTATTATCCAAGACAATGCTCTATTACAAGGGCTAAGAAGCATGATGAGCATTAACAATATCCAAGGTAAAGGGATCACGAAAATTCCTATGTTGGTATGGGTAATGATGAATTAATAACCTGTAACCACTACTTAAAAGTAATGTATGTCATATTGTATTTTAATTCATTTTTGATTAGCATATCTTGTATGTTTTATAAGAACATAGAGTCCCCACATGAAATGATATTAAATAATTATGGAATACTTATATGAGTATTTTATCACATGATTATGTTTATAGGAATATTATTCTTGAAAATATTAAAATTATCCCTTTCGTGTAGTTTTATGAAAATTTGAGCATGGATTGGATTTCCCTATATAAATCCAACATAAATTTCTAGGAGAGTTAAATCACTCTCTATATAGAGAATCAACCCCTGATTATATACAACGCAATGAGAAGGATGGATCTTCTTTATCACTATCATCTCAAGAATGAATATTATTTCCCTATGAGAAAGTGCATCTATCTCAAATGATTTAGTCTAAGGAAAAAAATTCCCGAAGACATGCCTATTGTGAGGGAATATGATAATGTGTTTCTTGAGGAATTTCCCAATCTTCCTCCTAGCCGAGAGGTAGAATTTTCAATCTATCTTATACCTGGGGAATTTTCAATATCCAAGACTCGATATAGGATGTATATTATAGAACATTAGGAATAGAAGCCCCAAATATAGGAGAATATATATAGAGGGTTTATTTATCCAACTGCTTCACCATTGGGTGCATCAGTCCACTTAATTGTAAAGAAGGATGGGGCAATGCACATTTTCATTATTTATTGTGAGATAAAAAAATTGTGAAAAAGAACAAGTATCCATTTCCCTGAAATTATGACTTGTTCAATTAGTTATATGGATCACAATAATTATCCATGTTGGATCTACGGTCAGGATATTAAAAGGTAAGGGTAAAGAATGAGGATATCCCAAAGGCTTCTCTTCATACATCGTATGGGAATTATGAGTTCATAGTGATGCCATTCAGACTCACTAATGCTCAATCAATCATTATGGAATTGATGAATATTATCTTTAGAGATTATCTTAAAAAATTTGTTGTAGTCTTTATAGATGATATTCTAATATACTCTAAAAGTAAGGATGAGCATGAGGAGAATCTGAGCATAGTGCTAAAGACCTTGAAAATGGAGAATCTCTATGAAAAGTACATCAAGTTTGTTTTTTGGCAGAAAGAAGTCTCATTCTTGGTGCATATCATCACAAGTAATGTGATATCTATAAGTCCTTAAAGGACAAAGAAAATTGAAGTATTTTTATTCCAATGTCTATGAAGATATCTGTAGATTCCTTTGGTTAGCTGTATATTATCATTGATTTGTGAGAACTTTTTCACAATTGTCAAACCCCTTTAGTAAGATAACTCAATAGGGATTCAATTTGTCTTGTAATTATGAATGTTAAGAATGAATCATGGAGTTGAAATGGAGAATTATCACTTCCCCTATGGCCACATTACCCATTAGTGGTGGTCTTTTTATAATTTTCAATGATTCTATATAGAAGGTATTAGGTTGTGTGTTGATGAAAATTTTAAAATTCATTTCTTACGCCACAAGGTAGTTGGAAATCCATGAAAAAAACTATCCCGTGCATGATCTAGAATTGGTACCTATAATCGTTTCATTGGAAATTTGGTAGCATTATCTCTTTGGAAAGAAGATTGAAATATATATAGATCACAAAATGCCTCAAATATATATTCACACATAATCAGATAAATATGTTCCAATGAATATGGTTAGATCTCACCAAGTATTACAACTTCTCATTCCACTACCATCCTTGGAAATGGAGTAAGGTGGCAGATGCTTTGAGTAGAAAGGACCCATCACTTATATCATTGATGAGTATTTATAAGGATTCAATCTTATTATATTTGAATAATATAGACATGGGATTAATAAATAAAATAAAATCTTCAATCCTTTCAAAAATTATTGTTCATTCATATCTTTTTGAAATGGTAATGGATTCTTAAAAAGTTGATGTCAGAATTTAGATGAAAGTAGAAACTACTAAAAGAGGTAAATCCTCAGATTTTAATGTTAATAAAGAAGGAATTGTGATATTTGGGTCAAGACTATGTGTTCCATCAAATCATGAGTTAAAGAAATAACTTTTGGGTGATGCACATAATTAGACGTTCTCCATTCACATAGGAAACACAAATATGTATCGAGATATCCAAAAGCACTATTAGTCGGATAAGATGAAGAGGTAGATCCCTGAATATATATGAATGTTCCTAGCATGTCAGTAAGTGAAGTATAAAAGGAATAATTCAAAGGGGATGGTGCAACCATTACCCAATCCAGCATGGAAATATGAAAACATCACTATAGAATTTTTCACCGGACTTCCAAAGGCATTCATGGAAAACAACTCTATCTTTGTTGTTGTGGATCTTCCTACAAAGACTACACACTTAATCATGATTTGAGATGATTTTTCACTGGATAAAATGGAACATATATACATTAGAGAGGGGGTAAGTCTATAAAAACCACCACTATTGATGATGTCAGATCGTGATCCATGATTCACCTCTATGTTTTGGAAAATACTTTAGCATGATATAAACACTGAGATGAACTTCAGTATGAATTATCACCCTCAAATTGATGGACAATTTGAGAAAAATATCCAAATGATTGAGTATATGATGAGATATTTCTCAATGGACATAAAAGGTATATGGGACCAACATTATCCTTTGGTGGAGTTCTCTTACAAAAATAGTTTTCACTCAAGCATCCAAATGGCCCATATAAAGCCCTTCGTGGAAATAGGTGAAGAAAACCGACTTGTTGGGATAAAGTTGGGGAAAACACTTCTAGGTCCTGGAATGGGTGAAGAAATGGTGGCGAAGGTTAAGATCATCCAGAAGTACATAAAAAAATCAGAGTGAACAAAAGAGCAATGCTGTAAATCTTCGACGATAACAAGATTTTGCTGTTGGGGACATGGTATTCCTCCATCCATGGAAAAGAGTGTTGATATTTGGGAAGAAAGGCAAGCTTAGTCTAAGGTACATAACCCTTTTGAGATGCTTAATCACATATGAGTAGTGGCATATTGACTAGAACTCCCACATAACCTATATTTGGTACATGATATATTACATGTATCCTTATTAAGAAATTACACACCTTACCCATCACATGTACTCAACCGAGAGGTGGTACTATTGGAGAATGACCTTTCTTATGAGGAGAAGCCAGTAAGGAGCTTAGATCATAGAGAAAAATTTATTCTAAATAAGCCATTTCCCCTTATCAAAGTGTTGTAAAAAACAACAATATTAAAGAAGAAATGTGGGAAATAAAGGAGGTGATAAAGCAGAGTTACCCTCATCTGTTTTACGGTGTGAAAAAGAAATTTAAACAGATAAATTTCTTAAGGGGTGAGAGTTATAACGACCTGAAAATATATGAATAAAATTGCAATTCTTTTGATTTAATTAAATTTATTATGGTTATAAAAAAGGCATTCAATTTTTTTATTTTATCCAATTGGATTTTAACTGATAGTTAAGTATATTTTAAATTGATAATATATCCATTAAAAAATGTTAACATTACTAGTATAAATATACGGTTTTAACAAATCCTTTTGGAACAAAAAAAAGGAAGTGATGGCCTAAACTAGTAGGATCATACACTTTGAATCCAATTTATTAGATCTTCTAATGGAGATATAATTTATGTGCTCTCCCCTTTTCTAAGCCCAATCTGAGATCCAACAGCTTATGTATGAGCAAAACAGTTTACAAGAGAAGTTCAAGCTCATCGAGATCATGACCCAAACCATCTTAATTGAATGGACCCGTTAAAGCCCCAGCATCACACACCATACTATTAGGGAATATTCTGGTGTAACAAATGGATATGTATCAAGACCCTATGATTAATATTATGTATATTAAAAAAATTCTTTATATCATTGAAACTTTTTAAATGATTTTTATATCACAAATAGTATTTGTTTGAAATTTAATTTTATGAATTAATGGATTTTTGAAATAACTAATATTCTAATAAAATATTACTATTACATTAGATTTTTTAAAATAAATGATCATATAATTTTTATAAATACAGTTGTAATTTTTAATAGGATTTGAAAACTATTGTTATAAAACCCCCATCATTTTCAATAAATGACAATTTTTATTTTAAAAGTGAAAATTCATGTATTTAGAAGATTATTAAGAAAAAAATAAAAATTATTTTAGAATTATGACATTTAAATTTTCCATCGGTGAATATTTCATAATTTTATGAGATAGTTGAATTTTTGCATAAAAATTAAATATCGTATAATTATACGCTCTGTCTTATGACATCAAAATGGACTAATAGTGATTTAATAGATACTATAAAAGGTATCCTCCACCAAATATATTTTCTCAATTACAATAATTTAAATTTATGTTTATTTGATTTATTTTATAAATCCTTAGTCAATCCTCCACGACTTATAAAATATTCTATGATTTAAATATAATTTCTTTTAATGTGTAACTTACCTCCATAGAATCAAGGGAAATATTTTATTATCTTTGGAAATTGGCCTTATAAAATAATTTATACCACTAACCTTTGGATGTAACCATGGGAAAAATCTATGTGATGATTTTTGGTTTTGAATATTTTACTATGTAGTGTCCAAAACCAAAATAATATAGAAATATCCCGCCATTCCAATATAAACCCACCCAAATATCCCAAATATCTTCACTCGAACTCCTTGGAGCTCCTAAACCGCTTCCCTATACTCATTATTGTCCTCCCAAGATGACCCCAAGCACCCAAGAATCCTCTCCTAATCCTTTTGAGTCACACATTCAAGTAAGGGATTTCTCTCCTTACTTTTGAATTCATGCACCTTCTTTGAGATTAGTTCTTTGAATTTCAATTGCATGTATTACCATTAAGTCATAAATATTACCTTAAAATCCAATTTATTATATTGGTATTATGGATCATCTATCCCCCCTCATTTGGTCCCTTTCCTAATCTGTTATTGTATTGAAATTTTGTAAAGGATTTCTCTCCTCGCCTTTGAATTCAAGAACTTTATTTCAGATTAGTTCTTTTGATTTCAATTGCTTGTATTTCCATTTATTTTTAATACTTACCTTACTATCTAGTTGATGTTATTTGTATAAGGTATCATTTCTCCCTAATTTGGTCACTTACCGAAGCCCTTATTATGCCAAAATTCCGTAAGAGATTTCCCTATTCTCATTTCAATTCAAGAACTTATTTTTAAATTACAGTTCTTAAATTAAATTTTCATATGGCGGGATATGATGTTACTTGGTACCCATACCTTTAATTTTATTTATTAATGATGAAATTACCTTTCACTCTTATTTAAACCACCTAATAACTTTCACCTTTACCTGTTACTATGCCAAAATTTTATAAGGATTCTTTTCCTTTCTCCAATTTCTCTATGATTATTTATGACATTATGCCTTCTATTTCAAATAAATTATGTTGGGTAATGTCCTTAAATGTACACCTTACTATATGTTTCAAGTATAAATTATTAGATACCCCTTTCAATCCCATGAACCCATTTTATTAATTTCTATATGATGCTATTATACTGTGGAAATGGAACCATGATTTACCATGACAAAAATAATTATGTAGTGAATAGAATACCCATTTATCGAATAAGGGAATTCAACTTTATGAAAATAATCCTCTTGATTGGGGACTTACATGTAATTATTCCACAATTCTAGATCATGGAATAATATTATGACATTTAATGGATCCATGTTATATTATCTATGTAGAACACTTAAGCATGAGATTGAAATTTTTATGAAGGGGTGGGCCTGGAAGCGCTACAATGCATTGGGTAAAGTTTAGTATCCTCATATTTCCTGTTGGTATAGTGGTTTTCCTTATTATCTTATGGGACTTTTGTCGACCATGAGGTCTTGATGGTGGGCCTTTGACTTATGTTTGTGATGTAGTGTTTCAAGTTGATGCCACATTTCCCATGTTATGATTATCATGTTATGCATTGCTTTATTATTCATGTTCTTTTATACCTATTGATATTCCTTGTCTAAAATTTATTATTATACACAAATTATTCAATGTTTATTCCCATACTGGGCATTATATATAACCTATTTCTTTTGTATGTCCTCAGTTTATCCCCTGTAGTGTTAAGGATTAAGGAATTTTTTAGTCAGGTTGAAGAACTTTTCAATAAATATGATGTTGTATTTCTTGTTTTAAGTTGTTATATAATTTTTCTAAAACCCAAAGACAATATAACTATTGACCTTATGAGTTGTATTATGTATAATGTTATGTAATATATCATGTTTAAATTTAAAATAAATAGAAGTGTTATTATATAAACATTCCCATGTAAAATGGCTTAAATAATAAGACAAGAAGACATCATTCTTACATGAATTCATCAAGGAGAAATGTCAGATCATAAGGATAAATATTCAATATGAGGATGAAAACTATACCTAAAATCAAGATGTGGTATGAGGTATGGTTCACTATTTCTTTCAATCTCTTCTTATAGGTCCTAATCCCAGCATGGAAGGTGGGTGCCCATCTAGCCAAGCTGATATCTTGGATATCACCCCATTCTATCTCAAGCGATGAAAAATTATTTTAGGAATAAGTTTTGTATGAAAAATAGACTAAAGAAGTAGTAATTTCTCTCAATATATTCAAATCACTTGTCCCTTATGGTTTCCCTAGGTCTTTTTATGTTTCTTTATAAAATCTCATCAAGATTCTCTTAGTAGCCACAATGTAGGAAGTTTTTCATGGAGGCCTCTTCCCTTGTGTGGAAAGTGCCATATCACTGATTCTCATTACTAAAATGAAAGATCCTTCGTCATTGAATCACTCTAATTCTATCAGTCTTTGTAACTTCCCCAATAATGTTTTTTTCTAGTTTTATCAATAGGCATTTTTACATTCTCCTTAAACAATGGGTCTCAAAAGTGAAACACAACATCATAATGGGAAGTTTGATTTAGGGAGATATAGGTGTGGATCAAAAAATTATTAATGATCTCAACCAAAAGGTGATAAATTCTAACATTTTTATCAAAATGGTCATGGATAAATATTATGATCATCTTCGATGGTCATTTATTTTAATGGCCCTCTTCATCATGGGCATTTCAAGAGGAATTATTGATATCTTATTTAGTTGTTTCAACTCTTCATGGTTATCCATTATGATCTTGTGTAAGAGTTAGGGATTATTTAAATCCATCTATGTGTGATTATAAGGATTCCCCTTATCTCCAAGTTTGTTTATCCTTATACATAATAATCTCAATAACATCATCCAAAGGGGAATCAATGATGGAACTGCTTCATATTTTCGGTGAAGACATATTTATCGTGATATAATGGAATTTATGTTTGAGGATGATATGATTATATTTATCAATGGAATAATTTGATACATTCCATGTAACGCCCTGACACCAGTTGCCTAGAGTCGATGCATTATTACATAACATTGGCATGATCACAAGAAAGATCAAGTCTCGAAAGACCAATTAGTTTTGTAGTCTTGGAAAGACTAGATGCATTCATAAATTTTACATTACATCATAAATTCCAAACTACAACAACATCTTGTTTCCACACTCATATCCCATTATACTATCACTATAGGTCATTCATAAAATACTTCTTCACATCCTGGGAAAATAAAACAAAAAAAGAGGTGAGCTCAAATGCCCAGTAAGGATAATAGTATAGTGGAAACTTTTATAAATAAGCATAAACATTTAAGACAATTTATAACTAAAACAAAAGCCTTTTAAACTTGAACTTCAGCATAATATGGAAAAAATAAAATGAAATAATTCAATTTACTCATTCACATGGATATTCTACTATTCGAATAATGACATGCACTATCAATAACCACTTTTATAATGATGGAATGCATAATGCCAGACTATCATAACCACATAGCCAAGGCCTCGTGCGAAGACTACAAATAAGGTTTTTTCAAGGCCTTGTGCCAAGACACTAGTTTGTCTCATGAGACTTACCGATGCATCGAGGAGCTATAGCGGGATCCACCTGTCACTTATTAAGTCCAATGTATTCCCATATGAAGAGGATTAAACATAACATAAACCTTCGTATTAAAACTAGAATATGAAATGTAAATACTTCATCCATAAACCATGAATGGTATAAAAATAATACATTCACAGTCAAAAATATCACAAAACCTTCAATACAATATAGATGTTTTGTATCATAAAAAATCAACTTCAAATAAGCTTAAAATCCATCAAAGGATGTTGACATAGATGAAATAAAAAATATTTGAGAGAAATATCTCTTTTTTTTGAATTCATTTAAAAGTCACATAATTATAAAATAAAACATTTACTTTGAAAATTTTCTTATTTTAATGTAAGGGAAGCTTCAAAGATTTTATAATGTCGGAAAATATCTTCACCCACCGTATAAGTTAAAAAAACATTCTTACCTTAATTCTGTCGAAAGGGTTAAAAAGGACCTTGTTTGGAAAAAGGCGGAAAGATTCCTTTATAAACCTCTTATAAAAAGTAAAACAAGGGTATAAATGACATTAAACCATATTATTTAAAATTATAAGGAATGTTTTGAAATACATTTTTAAGAAACATGGATGTGGATGATAATTAGGTCCCAGTAGATAATTATGTATAAACAACCTGAAATAATGAAGAGATTGTGAAATAAACCCTTACCTTGTACTTTTACTTGGTTGAGGGTAGGTTAACCTCCTGTATAATGGTGAAATAATTGTTATTAAATTATACAAGAATTATATACATTAATATGATATCATATATGTTCTTTTAACATATATTTGTTAATAATATCTTAGTATTATCGTTGTTTCGGGTGTTAACTTACCCATTTTCTTTTATATGTTTTGTTACGTAAGCCGTGTTTGTCAGGGACAGGTTATATATTATTCATATCCAGAATGATATCAAGTCCTTAAACATTATTTTTAAATCATCAAATGATAATTATAATTTAATGGATACAATGGAGAATGAATCTCATCGCGTTAGTGGAGACGGTAGTCCGTACGTACACACGAGCGAAAATATCATTCTTTTGATATTAAAATAATATATAATTGGATATTATATCTTATTTAAAGAATAATTATCATGTTATATTTATTATTTAAATTAATTAAACATCATTATTATACCCATCCAAATAATAATTTATTGAATAACAATTACACCACTACGTAGAGACGGTAAGCCGTACGTACGCATGTATGGTAACATGTCATTCAAAGGATGGATAGAATACTGAATATGGTTGTACCATATTTATAATAAAATCAAATTATATATAATATACTGGAGTTATTATTTTAGAATAGAAATAACAAAGAAAGAAGAAGTTAAAGAAGAAAGGAAGATGAAAGAGAGTGGTGAAAACATTACCTCTTCTATGGGTTCTTCCTTTTGATTTGATCAAAAGGGATCCTTAGGTTGGATTTATGATCAAAATAAGGCCTCTACATTTAATTGATGGAAGTTGAGAGAGTACTTGGGATGTTTTTGTACGAGACAAAAGGCTTTGAATGTGTGAATTAGTGAGAAGGGGTAGTTCCCTTTTATAAGAGGGATGAGGGGAACCTTTGGAAAAGCTAGAAATATTATTTTATAATAAATTCATATTTGGTTTCTAATGAATCCAAAGTGGATTATTTAAATTTTAAGGTGGGTATGGGTCTCAATACACTCAACAAATAGAATTTAGATAGGTTTGGTTCATTATATTAACCTTATCTTTTAGTTTTAACTCTTAGTTAATTAGTTCGCCACTTACCATGTCACTTTGTATTTTTATATTATATAGTTAATAAACATACTATATACATCCAAGATACCCCCAAGTGGTCCATTAATGATACACCTATCATTATATAAGTCTCTTGGCCTAACCATATATTTTTAGGAATTTAATATAAATTAATAATATAAAATTTGTTTTAAAAACTCTTTTATGTAAATTTTGACACTATTCAATAATTGATTTTTGTTATGGTCTTATCAACATTATTAATTATAACCAAATTAACTTAAGAAATACTATAATGTCATATTAATCAATAAAAGTCATTTATGTCATCAATAATTTCAAATTATTTTAATTTTAACATTTATAATACCAATTATTTGATTCTTTCATTAATAATGAAAATACTACATCATTATTGTGTCATAAATAATATTAATTATTAAATTTATAAAAATTATAAATAAAATACCATTATGTAGGAAATCGTTTTAGATTTATAATGAATATTTATAGTCCAAAATCCAACATATATAACCTTATGTAAAAATTGTGTTTCTAAAATATATATGCTTATGTCATTTTTGTATTTATTTTAACTTAATTAATATAAAGTGTCATTATCACTTACAAGTAGCTCCGTGGGGTCCCAAAATCAACCCGAAGATACCCATGGTCGAACATGTATCAACCAATAAGGTTATGACACGTTTTAGGGTAATTTATTATTATTATAATATTATTTGTTTACCCTTATTTACCTGATTTACCCTTTAACCATGGTAAATAAAATTTTTACCGAATTAATTATTCAAAATGTCTAAAAATAAAAGTTACCAATTTAAAAAATTTATAAATCCTAATTCTACATATGGATTCCATTTTTCCAATTTCAAAACACAGAAGTGGTAGAAATTAATTTAAAATTAATTCATGTTGCTAAAACAAAAAGCGTGTTTTTAAGAGATAATAACTATCAAAAGATTGACACTTGTTCATGACCGGTTTAATTGTGAAATTAAGTCCAATGACCAAAATTTTATTAAATGGTAAAAATATATTCTAAATATACTTTAAAATCACTCAAATTCATAATTTATCAATATTTATTATTTCGATTAAAAAAGTTGTTTTTAATTAAAATTTTGTAATTTTCACTATTCATCAAAATATAAATGTTATCCGAAAAGTTCCAAAATGTTACCTCATGCTAATTTTGATATTCCGAATCCAAAAATGAAGTCAATTTTGAGAGATAAAATTTATTAAATATCAAAAATTGGGTATTACTATTCATAACGGTTAGTTTGATTGCTTGTGGTGTGTGTTAGAACTCAAAGTTGTGTACAACACACGCTACTGTATTATTCAAAGGGAAGCGTACCGTGGAAGCTTGGGGTGTTAAAATATTCCCTATTTCAAATAATTTCATCCTCAAAATTTCTAGAATACTACTGCATGAAAAGATTCGGGTGGTTCTTCATCATAAGTTCCTCGGATTCCCACGTTGCCTCTTCCATCTTACGGTTTCTTCACAAAACTTTTACCAGACGAGTCATCCAGTTTCTAAGGACTTGTTCTCTCATATCAAAAATCCTGACGGGCTCTTTACAATAAGACATATTGGGTTCCAGTTCTAATTCCTCATAGGTGAGTACATGTGTTGGGTCAGGCATGTATTCCCTCAACAGTGATACGTGGAACACATCATGAACTTTGGAGACACTTGGCGGCATTGCCCAACGGTAAGCCACAGCCCCAATTAGTTCTAGAATTTCGAAAGGTCCTATGTACCTAGGACTGAATTTAACCTTCTTACAGAAACGTATAACTCCCTTCCTTGGAGATACCTTCAAGAAAACATGATCTCATAACTGAAATTACAAATACTTCCTTCGGTTATCGGTATAGCTCTTCTGCCTAATTTGAGCTACTTTGATGTGGTTTCAGATTACCTTCACCTTTTGCATCGTTTCCTCCACCAGTTCTGGAACTACAAGTTTTCTTTCACCAATTTCATCCCAACAGGTCGGTGTGCGACATCTCTTTCCATATAACGCTTTATATGGTTCCATCTATATACTCGAATGGAAGTTATTATTATAGGAAAATTATACCAGAGGTAAATATTGATCCCACGTACCCTAAAAGTCAAGCGAGCAGGATCTCAACATGTCTTCTAAGGTTTGAATAGTCTGTTCTGATTGTCCATCTGTTTGAGGGTGGTAGGAAGTGCTCAAACGAAGTTCAGTATCCAAGGACTTCTGAATACAATTCCAAAATCTTGAAGTAAAATAGGGATCATGATCAGAAACAATCGATAGGGTTACTCCATGAAGTATCACAACTTTATTAACATATAGTCTTGCTAGACATTCCAGTGGTAGATCTTCTCTTATTGAAAGAAAATGTGCTAACTTGGTAAGACGATCAACAATAACCCATATTACATCGTTCCTTCTAGGAATATTTGGTAGCCCTATAACAAAGTCCATCGTAATATCGTCCCATTTCCACTCCGGTATGGGAAGAGGTTGCATGACTCCTCTAGGCTGTTGCCTTCCAGCTTTCACTTGTTGACAAACCATAAATCTTGATACAAAATCAGCAATCTCTCTCTTCATATTGTCCCACCAAAAATTTTCCTTCAAATCCCTATACATTTTGGTGCTGCAAGGGTGTATAGAAAAATTGGAACTGTGAGCATCGTCTCGCAATTCCCTTATTAGATCAGGTATATCGGGAAAACAAAGCCTCTTCCCAAATAAAAAAATTCAATCTTTATACACAAAGTCTCTCAATCTCCCATCATTCACAGATTTAATCTTCTTTTGAAATTCTTCATCATCAGTTTGATAACTCTTAATCCTTTCTAGTAAAGATGCTTTGGAAACCATTTGAAAAAGCACTGATGTTTCACCTTCCATGGTTATTCCCATGTCCATCTTCACTAGATCCATGAAAATTGGATCCCTTTCAATTATCATATTGTTCAAAACTCCATGACCTTTTCTGCTCAAAGCATCTGCCACCTTATTTTCCTCCCCTGGGTGGTAGTGTATCATAAAATCATAATCCTTGAGTAATTCAAGCCATCTCCTTTGCCTCATTCTGAGTTCTTTTTGTGAGAAAATATACTTCAAAATCTTGGGATTAGTATAAATCTCACATTTTTCACCATAGAGGTAGTGCCTCCTTATCTTCAAAGAAAATATCACAACTGCTAACTCGAGATCATGAGTAGGATAGTTTTTCTCATGAATTTTCAAATGTCATGATGCATAGGCAATAACACTATCATTCTGCATAAGGACACAACCAAGTCCTTTCTTCGATGCATCACTATAAATAACGAACCCATTATTCCCTGATGGTAGAGTCAATATAGGACAATTGTCTAGTCTTCTCTTCAGTTCTTCAAAAGAATTTTCACACTCTTTTGTACAAACAAATTTAACCCCCTTACGTGTGATCTTTGTTAATGGGTTAGCCAATTAGGAATAATTATGGATGAAATGTTGATAATAACCTCCTAAACCAATAAATCTGTGTACCTCAGTTATACTCGTAGGTGCTGGCCATTCTTGGATTGACATGGTCTTAGAAGGATCAATAAAGATTCCATCTTTAGAGACAATATGGACATGAAAAGAAATCTCTTGAAACCATAATTCACACTTTCTAAACTTCCCATATAATTCATGTCTTCTTAGAGTCTTCAGGATAATGTGCAAGTGATTTTCATGATCTTCATAGCTTTTGGATTATACTAAGATATCATCAATAAATACAACCACAAAATCATTGAGATGTTCCTTGAAAAATCTATTCATTAGATCCATGAATATAGAGGGTGCATTAGTCAGCCCAAAAGGCATTACTGTAAACATGTAATGCCCGTACCTGGTTCAAAATGCTGTCTTCGGAATGTCTTCCTTATTCACACACAACTGATGATATCCAGATAGAAGGTCAATCTTTGAAAAGTATTGATCTCCATCCATCTGATCAAATAAATCATCAATGCGAGGTAGGGTATACTTGTTCTTTATTGTTATAGCATTGATCTCCCTGTAGTCGATACATAACCTCATAGATCCATCTTTCTTTTTAACAAAAAGAACAGGGGCTCCCCATGGAGAAACACTAGGGAAAATAAATCCCTTATTACTCAATTCCTCTAGTTGTTTCTTTAGTTCAACTAATTCCAAAGTACCCATTATATACGTGGTCTTTCATATAAACCTTGATCCAGGAATTAAATCAATGGAAAAATCAACTTCTCATTCTAGAGAATGTCCAGGTAAATCTTCCGGAAACACATCTACAAATTCTTTCACAATAGGTACATACTATATTTGAACATTCCTTTCCTCACCCACAATCAATTCTTTCTCTTCCTTCCTAATAATTGAATTTAGTTGAGCTACTGGGATAGAAGGTATAGGGATTGCTAAATATCCAATGGAAATAGGAATCAAGTGGTACATAGTTCTGGGGAAATATTCCATGAATTGACTTGACTCACAAGCAGTGAAAGGGGAATGATTATTGTTTTTTATATCTAGGCATAAGGTGAGGGACCCTGGAATCAAGAGGTATCTTATAAAAATGAGAATCAAGAAACACAAAGTTCTTAGCCATCCATGTAGATTAACATCATACGGTATGAAACCTATTCCATAGAAGAATTGGAAACCTGGGATGTGCGACTTTTGAATCAAAAGAAGTCTAGTAATTCAGGAAATCTACTTATAACAACAGTTTCCTCAGAATTTGGGAAATCTACTCTTGAGAAGAGATGAAAGGTGTTCTAGAAATCCTTTCATGAGAATAGATTCCCAAGAACTCATGAAATCATCTTGTAAGAAGAGTTTCCCAAGGACTCTTAGGCTTGTTTATTAGTGAATCATATTCTTGATGCACAGGGAAAGAATTCATTTTATCATCATGCGGTGAAGACACCTTTGTACAGTTAAACATATTGTAAATTTAAAATATAGTTAGTGCCTTTTAGGGTTTTACAAAAAGTACTACCCCATGTAGTTTATTTTCATGCAGCAAGGTTGAATGGTGTCTTGTTTTTTTTTGTCATTCGACGATGACTAGTTTTTGTTAATCACCTGTAATATTTTTTGAGAAATATTTGTTTTGTAGGGGTAATAGTATGCTTTAAATACAAGGTGATCAAGGAATGTTCTGGATTAAAATATTTCTTATTGATGTCAAAATTTCCTCCCCATTTTGGTTTGTGTTTTGGAGGTTTCTTCCCAGGTATCATCAGGGTCCTGGAAAACAAAAATAGTTCCCATGAATTTATAAATTAAGAAGAATATTCTTATTGAAATATTAAGATATAAAATTATGGAATACCAATAAATGATGAATGGTATGCATTATTTTTTCATATAGCCATTCCAATTCATCTAATTTTTTTGGGACTACTCATCTGCCAACAATTGATTGCAATTTGAAATACGGATTGAAGGAAACTGGACTTCAATGGGAAAAAAGTTATTTTTTACCATATACCAGTGAATACATGGTCACATGAATAACAATATAGGTTTTGGTATGGTTTTCCCACAAGTAATGAATACTATTTTTGGTTTATGATTTCTTATACTTTTCCACTATTTTCTAGAGTATGTTTGATAGGTTTTTAAAAAATTCCCAAATCAGTCCATTTTCCACTACATGATATCATGATGAATGGTTGGACTCAATTTTAAATTTCTAATAAAGAATCTTCAATTAAAAATAATAGAATTTAGTTCTATTTTCCTTTAGTGTTTTATAAAGGGCACATGATGATAATGTTAGATTTTATATAACTGATATTCCTTTTTTTCTTAATATCTTTGAGAAGTATTGATTTAGACAATTCAAGGAGAAAGATGATGGAAGTGAGGATATACTTAAACTTATTTGTTGTAGCGGGGGAGTTTTTTTCCCACAACATCAATTCCCCAAATGGAAAATGACTAGGATTATTTGGCAATGTGCGTCAACTCCAGGGGTTCATGGATGAAATTGGCATGCACTCTATAGGGATGAAACATTCTTGTTAATTGTGTACAATCCTACATCATAAAAAGATAAAAATATTAAATACATCTAAATTAGTGAGAAATCACTGTTCCTAACTGATTGGAACCACATTAACCTTTATGTAATTCTTAGTTAATGGAAATTATCTTTTATTCATTAGTGCTTTAGAGGAAGATTTTGTAAAGCCTTGTTTATAAAGGACCTTCAGATGACTTGGGATATCATAAAGGGTATGCTTATCTGTTGTTCATTAGATATGATTTTTATATAACTATACTATAAAGGATTTCCAGTTTGGAGATAATGAAATATGGGCATCATCAATCCATTCACAATATTATCTGGTTTAGGGGTATAATTGACCTCATTTATCTCTTCCAAACTGCGCTAAAAAATAGTGATACAATTCTATGATGTGAAATTCTAATGATTGTTTCATCTGTATTTGGATCTTTTAAATATATAGAAAAATATTCTAGTGAATCTTTTAGATCATTCTATGAGTTTATAATATTAATTAGCATTGGGTTTGAGGGGTATTTAACCTTTAATCCTTATACATAGTCAATATGGGGAGAAAATATTCCTTCCTAAGAGTGTAATCACTAATGAACAAATTTATTACCATAATAGAATAGAATTTAAAATTTATATGGGTCATTGGTATTTACTAGACTAGTTCTAAGCTTTTAATGGGTCATTGTGGATATATCTCCCTTGAATGGTATCTTGACTTTGTAGATATTTTTTTGTGAAAGATATGGGTTCATTATATGATATGTGTTCAAGATACAGTTTTCAATGGATTTTTTTGATGATTGGACTTCCATAAATGAGAAGTTAAATCAACCTTCTCAGATTCCCTATGCAAGAGTATTTAAATGGATCACTATTGCTGGGCCCGAATCTTCTAAGATTGGTTAAACATTTATTCCTACCGATAATACCATATTTCTTGGATTTTTTTTTGATTTTGATACTTGACTAGAATCAGAGAAGATTCACGATGTCACTTATTGTGGGATCTATGATCAGGGGTCAGGGTAAAACACAATTCTCATTTTTCACCCCATCTCCTGATGCGAACATAAGATGGGGTGCTTGTAATCAACTGGAATAACTTTCATAATTCATTAATATATGCAAAATGGATACCCTCCCACTATTACCCCAACTTAAGGTGTTGCATAGATGAAAGTGAAGCTATGTCAATTTTATGACATAATTGTTCAATTAACTTGACATGATCTTAATTTCTTTTGTTAGGAAATATTTTAGTCCATAGGTGATGAATATTTTCTATATGTTTCTGAGGATTTTATGCATAAATTATTTTAACATTTTCTTAGGATGCCATATTTAGGTTTGTTAATGTCCAGTACATGAGTGGACTTTTGTATTCATCCAATTGTTTCCTCATAAGAATAGTGTCTACTTCATCTTCTGTAGAATATTCATCCACCCAGTCCAAAGAAAGATGGAATTCACCCAATTATTTAAATGAAGAAGTTGGGTTAATGGGAATCACTTTTTCTATACTAAATTATAGACGATCCAAGTGTGTTTTGGAGAAATATTGTTTCCTTGGGAAGTTGTCTAATTGAAAAGGATATAACTTATCAATGACAAGGCATCAGACATGATTGTCCTCATCTTCCCAGGTACCTTAAAATATAAGGGATTTATTATAATTGATTTGGAAAGGGGATGAAAATATTTTTGAAGTAAAATATCATTGTGGGGAGGGAAATCATATTTAATTTCATCATAGGGTGGGTGACTACCACTATGGCTTTACATCTAACTTCAGGGAGAAATATTATAGAATATTCCCAGGGGAGGACCTTTAAGGGAGATTATAGGAAGGGAAGTACCTTATTTCTATTTTACCTTCCAACAATTAGGATAATTTCATTGTTATTCATCAGGATAAAGTCTATAATTATAATTCATTTAATTACCAAAAATTATGAATTTCTGGTAGATATTATGAGGAGGACCTCCAATGTTACTTGAAACAATTTTTTGAGGAGGATCTTCATATTTTTAACTGCTACTTATATAATTTGGTAATCAATCAGTATGATCCAAGAAAATAATTGATAGATGTTTAATGGCCTCAGGAATTCCAACCTTAAGTAGAGTTGGATCATTTACTATCTCAAAGTTTTCTATTTTCCATTAGAGATACTTTTTTTGGGTTCTCTACTTTGGGCTGATGGAGTCACATGTTGTGTAAAATGTATTTTATACACTATAGCCATTCTAAGAGACTGTCTTTCTCACGTCTAGATATTTCCACAATATTATGGAATTCTAGTAGGGATAAATGTCAACCATGGAGTAGCCACTGTAGTAGACCGATGACCTATAGTTGGAATGGGGATATATTCCTTATCTAGTTTTCCTTTTATTATAGGATTTCTCCGATGAATCTCATAGGGGGGAGAAGATAATTTTTCACACCCCTGAGTGAACATCATATTAAGATGATGGTATAGTCATATTTCTGAGGTAGGGCTGTATCCATGAATCCTATCCTCTACTGCTATGATCCTTATGTCACAAAAAGTTTTTAAAATTTTGTAAAGGAATAATACCTACACTTCCATCATTAAAAATATGTAATTAGTGGATTCTTGATATGGATCAGATAAATATTCCAATTTATTGGTTCAACAAAGGATATATACCTTCTCTTGTACTCTTTTTCTTTACAACATATACCGATGATCATTATGTGTGGGGTGAGAGACATGGATGTGCCCCCTATTTAATGTTATAGTGTGCCAAAAGGTATCTCCAACCACTTGTGAATTTTATTGGTTGCATTAATTTAATGAGTAGGTATATTTTCCTTCTCTAAGAATTATCTCAAATATTTTGTGTGGGATTCTTTAGAAAGAATTGATATTTGAACCTATTTTTGGTTGTTTGATCGCCACTCTCAGAGGTTAGTCTTAGAGGCTCGGGTCTAGGTTACATAAGATAGAGCCCTCCAAGTGACATCCTTATCATAATGAGTACTTTTTTCCACATGAATTTAGTGGTGGTGGTTGCTCTTAAGATCCCTTTATGGAGACTTCTCTTTTTTTGATATGATAACACTACTGACCGCTTGGTCTTCTTCCTTGAGAAGTATTGATTTAGACCCTTCAAATAGAATGTTGATGGAAGTGAGGATATACTTAAACTTATTTGTTGTAGCGGGGGAGTTTTTTTCCCACAACATCAATTCCCCAAATATATAATGACTAGGATTATTTGGCAATGTGCGTCAACTCCAGGGGTTGATGGATGAAATTGGCATGCACACTATAGGGATGAAACTTTCTTGTTAATTGTGTACAATCCTACATCATAAAAAGATAAAAATATTAAATACTTCTAAATTAGTGAGAAATCATGGTTCCTGACTGATTGGAACCACATTCACCTTTATGGACTTCTTAGTTAATGGAAATTATCCCATATCCATTAGTGCTTTAGAGGACGATTTTGTAAAGCCTTGTTTATAGAGGACCTTCATATGACTTGGGCTATCATAAAGGGTATGATTATCTGTTTTTCATTAGATATTATTTTTATATAACTATACTATAGAGAATTTCCTGTTTGAAGATAATGAAATATGGGCATCATCAATCCATTCACAATATTATATGGTTTAGGGGTATAATTGACCTCATTTATCTCTTCTAAACTGTGCTAAAAAAATAGTGATACCATTCTATGATGTGAAATTCTAATTATTTTTTCATCTCTATTTGGATCTTTCAAATATATAGAAAAATATTCTAGTGAATCTTTTGGATCATTCTATGAGTTTATAATATTAGTTAGCATTGGGTTTGAGGGGTATTTAACCTTTAATCCTTATACATAGTCAATATGGGGAGAAAATATTCCTTCATAAGAGTGTAATCACTAATGAACAAATTTATTACCATAATAGAATAGAATTTAAAATTTATATGGGTCATTGGTATTTACTAGATTAGTTCTATGCTTTTAATGGGTCATTGTGGACATATCTCCCTTGAATGGTCTCTTGACTTTTTAGATTTTTGTTTGTGAAAGATATGGGTTCATTATATGATATGTGTTCAAGATACAGTTTTCAATGGATTTTTTTGATGATTGGACTTCCTTAAATGAGAAGTTAAATCAACCTTCTCAGATTCCCTATGCACGAGTATTTAAATGGATCACTATTGCTAGGCCCGAATCTTCTAAGATTTGTTAAACATTTATTCCTACCGATAATACCATATTTGTTGGATTTTTTTTTGATTTTGATACTTAAATAGAATCAGAGACGATTCACGATGTCACTTATAGTGGGATCTATGATCAGAGATCAGGGTAAAACAAAATGCTCATTTTTCACCCCATCTCCTGATTCGAACATAAGATGGGGTGCTTGTAATCAACAGGAATAACTTTCATAATTCATTAATATATGTAAAATGGATACCCTCCCACTATTACCCCAAGTTAAGGTGTTTCATAGATGAAAGTGAAGCTATGTCAATTTTATGACATAATTGTTCAATTAACTTGACATGATCTTAATTTCTTTTGTTAGGAAATATTTTAGTCCTCAGGTGATGAAAATTTTCCATATGTTTCTGAGGATTTCATGCATAAATTATTTTAACATTTTTTTAGGATGCCATATTTAGGTTTGTTAATGTCCAGTACATGAGTGGACTTTTGTATTCATCCAATTGTTTCCTTATAAGAATAGTGTCTACTTCATCTTCTGTAGAATATTCATCCACCCAGTCCAAAGAAAGATGGAATTTACCGAATTATTTACTAGAAGAAGTTGGGTTAAGGGGAATCACTTTTTCTATATTAAATTGTAGATGATCCAAGTGTGGTTTGGAGAAATATTGTTTCCTTGGGAAGTCATCTAATTGAAAAGGATATAACTTATCAATGACAAGGCATCAGACATGATTGACCTCATCTTCCCAAGTACCTTACAATATGAGGGATTTATTATAATTGATTTGGAAAGGGGATAAAAATATTTTTGAAGTAAAATATTATTTTTGGGAGGGCAATCATATTGAATTTCGTCATAGGGTGGGTGACTACCACTATGGATTTACATCCAACTTCAGGGAGAAATATTATAGCATATACCCAGGGGAGGACCTTTAAGGGAGATTATAGGAAGGGAAGTACCTTATTTCTATTTTACCTTCCAACAATTAGGATAATTTCATTGTTATTCATCATGATAAAGTCTATAATTATAATTCATTTAATTGCCAAAAATTATGAATTTCTGGTAGATATTCTGAGGAGGACCTCCAATGTAACCTGTAACAATTTTTTGAGGAGGATCTTCATAGTTTTAACTGCTACTTATATAATTTGGTAATGAATCAGTATGATCCAAGAAAATAATTGATAGATGTTTAATGGCCTCAGGAATTCCAACCTTAAGTAGAGTTGGATCATTTACTTTCTCAATGTTTTCTATTTTCCATTATAGAGACTTTTTTTGGGTTCTCTGCTTTGGGCTGATGGAGTCACATGTTGTGTAAAATGTATTTTATACACTATAGCCATTCTAAGAGACTTTCTTTCCCACATCTAGATATTTCCACAATATTATGGAATTCTAGCAGGGATAAATTTTTACCATGGAGTAGCCACTGTAGTAGACCGATGACCTATAGTTGGAATGGGGATATATTCCTTATCTAGTTGTCCTTTTATTATTGGATTTCTCCGATGAATCTCATAGGTGGGAGAAGATAAGTTTTCACACTCCTGAGTGAACATCATATTATGATGATGGTATAGTCATATTTCTTGATGTAGTTTTGTATCCATGAATCCTAACCTCTACTACTATGATCCTTATGTCACAAAAAGTTTTTATAATTTTTTAAAGGAATAATACCTACACTTCCATCATTAAAAATATGTAATTAGTGGATTCTTGATATGGATCAGATAAATATGCCAATTTATTGGTTCAACAAAGGATATATACCTTCTCTTGTACTCTTTTTCATTACAAGATATACTGTTGATCATTATGTGTGGGGTGAGAGACATGGATGTGCCCCCTATTTAATGTTGGAGTGTGCCAAAAGGTATCTCCAACCAATTGTAAATTTTATTGCTTGGATTAATTTAATGAGTAGGTATATTTTCCTTCTCTAAGAATTATCTCACATATTTTGTGTGGGATTCTTTAGAAATAATTGATATCTGAACCTATTTTTGGTTGTTTGATCGCCACTCTCAGAGGTTAGTCTTAGATGCTCGGGTCTAGGTTACATAAGCTAGAGCCCTCCAAGTGACATCCTTATCATACTGAGTACTTTGTGCCACATGAATTTAGTGGTGGTGGTTGCTCGTAAGATCCCTTTATGGAGACTTCTCTTTTTGTGATATGATACCACTACTGACCTCTTGGTCTTCTTCTTTAAGGAAAGGTAGGAACCTATTGTTGCGTACTAATGAAAGACCCCCAAAATGGCTAGAGACTATGATAAGTGTTACTTTCCATTTGTCCACTATTTATCACTAAGTGAACGGTTTTTGGGGTTTCATATCTTTGAGGATTATGCATTTAAACTCTATGTTTGGGACAATACCATTGATGTGTTACCCCTAAACTCGTTCATTCGAAACCCAACATTGGAGACACTCTGTTGGAGAAAATTTCTCTCGTTAGGTGAGGATCAAACTTGTGAAGAAGTTGATTCATACCTTTATGTCAGCCAGTATGATTCCATTAGATTGAAGATAATTTTTTGTGGAAGTGACATAAATTTAAATGAAAAAAAAAAAGAAAACAAGAAAACTCATCAAGTATAATTACAATATATGAACGTGTACACAATTTATTGTGTAAAAGATCCATGTTTGGCCACTTTTGTTTCTTGAGATTACAAAAGGGAGTGAAATGTGGGAGACACATTTTTTTAGTTAATCAAACAATTCATGTCAAGTTCACTGTTTTTTCCCCACCCATTTTCACATTGGTTAATTTTTCAATGGGGTATATTCATGGAAAAAAAACACCCAACTAGTTTGATATCCAAGATAGCTCAGGGGCCTTCTTTCCAAATACACGTGGTTTTTGGGAAATTTAGTAAACGTCACTTAAGAACTGAAATCGGTTGCAAGGATGGGAGTTCAGGATCATACCACCATTTTAGGGAGAGTTATTACGTACTCTAGGACTTTCTTATGAATTTATGACATATTCATTAATGCCTTTTTAAATTCAAAATATGGAACTAGTCACCCCTAAATATCTATAATATATTATAAATATGGGCGGATGAGAATCCATATGTTAGTATATGAGGTTCTCCATCTTTGGAACCATCTATTTGTATCGTAGGCTCTATATCTATGGAATAATTTTTAAGTATTATAGTTAATATATATTAGATGCATTCATTATTTACACTACTAGTTTTAAGCAACATAGTTAGGATATTTAGAATACATTATCATCTAGGGATATGAAAGTCATTTTGATATTTAGATTGGGCCCATAATAGGGGATTACTAGATAATCTCATGTGAGGAATTAGAACGCACATAATTTGGTAACACTTAATAAGAAAAAAAAATATATTCGGTCATGTGACATGGATGAGGCTATATAGTTTAACATCATACGATGGAGACGTCTTGGTGAAAGATTCCCAAGAAATGATGGTTTGGGAATTATATCAAAATGGCCAAAGGTGCCTTAAATAAATATTGTATTCTGGGTAGGATATCACAATACTTGGAATATGTACCAATAAGGATGGTTTTGGAGGTACCTAAAAGGTATATAGACCTCTGGGTTGGATATAACCCTACTAGAAATAATGCATGATAAGGATGGTGAGGGAGGGACCCGAAGGGAATATATCCCTTTGGAATGGATATGAACCTTCTAAAAATATTACCTAGAGAATATTAGGTTGATTTTTGCTTGTTGGGTTAGAACCACCGGAGGTCTTCCTACTTATCCCATTGGGAAATAAATCAAACCCTCTATAGTTAAAAAGGGATGGTGCTTCCACATATAAAGGAAGCCAAATTAATTTAATAATTAAGAACATGATCTCTTTTAGGGTTTTTTGTTTGTAAATATGTCCCATTGAGAGGATAGTGACATGGTTTCAGGTATTACATTTGGTATAAGGCCCATATAGTGATATTTGATAATGCTATTAACATGATCACCACTGATATATAAGCCAATATGAGTCATTCTCAGTGTGAGAAACAAGAGGAAGCGGAAGATTTGATATTTTTTACAATATATTTTGCTTGTGAGTGGATGAGGGTGTGGGTATGGAATGTTCCGTAACTCCCAACAAAAAATAAAATGGACATATTCTAAGAGGAATTCCTAATGGAGACACATCAACCTCATATTATTGTAAATACGAGAAAATTCATCTAAGGGAAGTCATAAAGAAAGATAGAGTTTGATGTTCTTGTATCCTCTCTGGTTTTCAAAACTCATGACCGGGGCCTACATGTTCATGTGGATAAATCCTAATTATCCACATATTTCAAAAATTGTGTGGGGATAAACATCTCCACTAGATCTGCTTCCATTATCCCTAGGGCTATAATTCTAATTACCATGAGAATCCATGATTAATAGGATGAGGAACCTAGCTAATATGTTTGATAAATGTTGGGTGAACCCATTTACCATGAGAATTCATGATCGATAAAACATTTTTTGTGTTTTATTATTTTAACGTATGTGTATATGGGCCTTGATTGAGTCTTGATTTGGTCCCCCTCAGATGGGGATTCTAAGGAAAGGTGTTCCCATTCATTGATGATATGAGAGAGGGATTATAGGGTTATTCACCTCAATGATACCTAGTTGAGTTGGAGGGTGCTTTTCCTAGTTGATACTTGGGTAAGGTACCTTTAACATTTCCATGTTATTATCTGGGTATATTGGAAGACCTTGTCCATGAGATACTTGAGTGATTTTTTGTGACCTCCCACATTTATTTATTAGGTGATATGGGTATGGCCTCTCCCTAGAAATACCTGATTGAGCCGAACTCACCTAGATGATGCTTGGGTGGGCTATAAGGATCTTTTTTAGGTGATACCTAGGAGAGTCAAGTGGGATCTCACCCAAGTGATAGCTGGGTGATCCGGATCAAACTTTTTGGGTGAAAACCACCAAGGAAACCATACTTGGGTGACTCTATCCTCTGATCTCCAAGGGTCTTCTCAGGTGATCGTGAATGAATGAAACTTGATTTTTGATCCAATAAAGGCCCCTTCACCCTAGTATATTCAGAATAAGTGGGGAGTCTCTTCACAAGATAATTTGTTTTTCTTAGTCCTTCAAGGAGATCAAATTCCTTGGCTCATAAAAATTCCCTCTTATTTGGTTATATTATGGGACTACCTGTAGATTTGTAGTATTTGGAGATGGAGTCAAGTGAGAAGATATCTTAGATGACTCTTCAACTTTTAGTAATTTTTAATTCAGAGCCCAAGGATCCTTCTTATAGGGAACTATAGGAACCTAGTTGAAGGAGGTGGTTCATGAAAGTCACTCATGCTAGTGTCTCACGTTTTTGCTTCACACATTTGGATTTTTCATATGCTTCACATAGGCTAGTATGCATAGGTTGGTCAATAGAGGTCCATTTGTACATTCATAGTGAAAATGTTTTATAAATAGCGAGCATTGTTTTTTTAAGTATAGAACATTTAGAACCATCATTACATTTGTAATGGACTTGTCACTTTATTGTGTAATAACACACATAATTTTGATATCAATATGCTACTATAAGACTCCATATTGATTGAATTAGTATGATTACAAGAATAGTGTTTTCATTATATGTCGAATAATTAATTATCATGGACTATATCTCAAATCTTATGCTTTTTAATTTTTTCTTATTTTTACACATGATGATATATTCCATGGTATGTTTCTCAATTTTTTTCCTATGGTGTATCCAAGGCTGGTTTTACTTATTCTTTTATTATTTCTTTCAATCACTTTTAATATTCCTTTCATGTTTGAATACGGAAGGACTTTATGAAAAACAAAGGATATTTTAAAAAATATTCTTCTTCTGAAAATTCTTTATAAATAGATATTTTAATTATAGAACTAATAATTTCATGATATCAGAATTTTTATAGATTCTTTTTTGAAATCCAATTTGTCTTGGTTCTCACACCCTACTTCTTTTCTTTGGTTATTATTAGAAATACTTTTAGAGGTATGTAGTAAAGGGAAGATAACTATGGATCTTTAAAGATTTTCATGGTTTTAATTTTCTATTTAGTTGGATTTGTTGATGGTGGGAAATAGTCACATGAATAATCAATATATGGATTCTCTAGTTTTACTTTTAGGTTTATAACTTTGGGATTAACTTTCTTCGTCTTGTGGATATTTAATCTTTCTTCCCATTTGTATTATATTGGTTTACCTCATTTTAGTTGTTCATGAGTCATATTTTGGAAGTTTGCTTGAACATACCCATGTGATGGGATAACATGGGTGACATGGTAGGTTAACCTGATTTGGTTCATTATAATTCTTGAGAATAATAAATAAAAATTGACTAAGGTCATAAATTCCACTAAAGAAAAAGTTTCTAAAGAGAAATATAGGATGTATAATCTTATATAAAAAAATTATAAATACTTATCTTAGTTGAAATTTAATGATTCTATAATATATGAATTAAATAATTGAAAAAGAAAAAATATATAATGAGTTAAATGAATAAAAAAAGTGACATCTAGGTTAAATTATATGTTAAAAACTAATCCAATATCAGTAAAATCATCAGAAAATAGAAATGAATATGTCAAGATAATATTTAAAATAAAGAGTTTGAAGAAAGATTTTAAATAATTTACTACTAGAATAAATTCATTTGAAAATTTGTATAAATAGTTTAGACTTAAAGAGAAATCATCTAGTTTTGTTTATAAATTTATTAGATGAAATTATCAGAATTACTATTTTTTACCGAGTTATGCTCTATTTTGTACTAAATGTAATAGAGGAGGAAATTAGAGAAATCAATATTCATTTAAAAATTATAATCTATAAAACATAAAGAATATTTTCTTTCCAAATAGCATACAACTATATAATAAATAAAATTTTGACAGAAGTGGGTTCTCAAGTACTTTTTTTCTAACATTATCATAATCGATAAAGTATAAGTGAAAAATATTTACATTTTTTAGGAATAAAGGTTGAGTAACAATATTCAAAACATATAATATATGGAAAATAATAATTCATGCTTTATGACTATAGAAAAATAATTTTTCTAAAACATAAAAAAAAGTTATGAGGGGAAGAGTTTCTTTGGGAGACAACATACAAGGCCAAATATATAGTCTATGTAATATAGTTTTCCTTAGAAAGAATTTAATTTCTAGTGTCTTTTTTTCAAAAACATTAAAATAGACTAATTATAATTATTTAGTTTTATGATGGAATTCACTCTGTAAAATTTGGGAATTATAGATGTACCATTAAAATTTCAGTTAGAGTGCACACTTTATCTGCTCGGAGGAAGGAAAACATTAACATGTTGAACTTATAAGAACTTATTAATAAATATTTACCTTATATTAGTGTAGTAGAATAATATTCTAGGATTTTTTATTGTATATTAGGACATTATTATGTTTGGACCTAATCTAAGGTCAATAGGAACTGTCTATCATGTGATCTACTAAAGATAAAATTCAATTCCTCTATAGTCATTCCAACATGGAATGAAATACGAATCATGGTTGAAATATAATGGTGAATATTAAATTTTCATTGTATCAAATTTAGTGTATATAGATCTTTTATGTCCTACATAAACTCTAAGTATTAGTGGGAACCACTTTTGTATATTTTAATTGATATTTACACTTAATTACTTGGGATTATTTTATAACAATTAAATTACAAGAACTCATTGGGTTCAAATTTTTTTTCTCAAGATCAATACATGGAAAACCAAATCATTGTTATTTACCAATGTGATAGCGGTGGATAGTTTATATAGTCTAGTTCTAAAACCTTTTATAATGAAAAATGAATATATCACAATTTCTCATATCTAGAAATCTATTGAAGAACAATTTAGTTTAATGAAAAAATATAATTGTTTAGAAAATTACCCAAAAAGTATTTTGTGAACTCTTGGGTGATAAATATTTTTGGGAAGAAGCCATGAGTACAACCCAATAACCTAAAAATTTTGTTTTATTTATATAATTTTTAACAAAATCCCTAATGAATTTTATATTGGAAGAAAATCAACACTCAGTTACATTAATTCTTTTGGATTCATAGTGTTCATTCATAATACAAAATATAATTAGAGTAAGTTTAATATAAACAATGGAGGTGGAATATTTTTTTGTTTATTCCACTATATATAAGGAGTATCATATTTTTAAAAAATGGATGCAAAATATTTAATAAATTTGGATTCTTAGGTTTTATGGAACTGATATATATTCAGGTTTAAAATAATTAAAACATAAATGGATAGATTGTTTTTGAAATACCTCTTTATTTATTACTGAATGATGCATCCTTTATACAATAAATCAATATACTGAATGCTAGATTAATTGAATTTGTACATTTTAGAGTCATTTGAATATAATTTAATATATCATAAGATTTATATCAATGTTACTTTTTACATAGAAATGAGGTAATCTTAAAAAAACATCCAATTTAGAACATCATTGGTGATGTAAGACAACCTATTAAAATTATAAATTCCATATGAAATGAATGTGAGAATCATGAATTCTTATCTCAACAAGAACCAAAAATGTTAAATTACTCCATAGGTAATGAGATATAGATACCATCTATGAAACAAGAGTTTAATAAAATTAAATGGATCAAGGTTTAGACTTTGGATGAGCATAAAAAGGAATCATATGTTGTTGTAGTAAAATGGCCCTTATAGAATAAATGTAAGGTAAATAGTATCATTATCTATAATAAGGAAAAATTAATTTCATAGGGTTAGTTTTATGAAGATGGAATAAAAATGGAAAAACTTTCAATCTAGTAGCTAGGATGAAATCAATCTATATACTTATAGATTTTATATCCCATTTAATTAACTAGTTTTAAAATTTTAAAATTCACATAACATGTTTTTGGTATTACTAATGAAGTTTATGAGATTAAACAATCCTATAGAGACTTCTATGATGGATTTTCTAGTTTACTTATTCAATAAAGATTCATTAAAGTAATGTTCAATAAAGAAATTTTTCAAATAGTTTTTTAAGAACATGAAAACTATTAAAATTTATGTAAATGACAATATATTTCATTCAAATAAAAAAATCAGATATAAATTCTTATAATTGATGAACTGTGATTTCAAAATTATCATGGTGGGAGAATGTATCATATTTATTATATTAAAAATAATACAAAGTCTAGAATGAATAAATTTATCTCAGCATAAATATATAATTAATTTACTCTAATATTTTTTTTTGAAAAATTCCTCCATTAAAATTTCTTCGGATGGTACCTCTTGTGAATTTGATATTTATGAATCTGATACACTAGTTCGTAAATAATTATTTAGTAGAAGGGTTATAAGTTTTATATATTTAATTTCTATTTGAAAAGAGTTATGTTTCTGGTATAATTATTTTAATATTGTAATTAAATTAGATGGAATGACATCATAATGTTGAAAAGAAAATTTTCATCTACCTTAATGTTATTGTTGATCCTAGAAAATTTTATTCATACGGAATTGAATTTTCATTTAAGAGTTATTTTGATATTCAATTTAGTAGACGTAAAATTAATTTGAATATAATTTATTGAAATTTTTATTTCATAGGTGATTCTATAGTTTAAATCTCCAAAAATAAACACCCAGTTCCAATTTCCAATGCCAAAGATAAATATATGGATGTTAATAGTTCTTACACATAGTTGTTTTTTATATAGTAAACACTCTTATATTTCAGTTTGAGTATCGTTCAAAGATTGATTATTTTTTATAACACTAGTGTTATCTCTGTTTCAAGAAACCAATCATATCAGTCCTGTGATAAAAAACATATAAAAAAACACCACGTTTATTAGCACCCAAAAAAGGAATTTTTTTTGGCAATTTATCATAACAAATAATATAATTTATGAAATATTCACTATACTATTTAATTTCAGTTTACATAAATATATTAATAAAAAGTTTGAAATTTCCAATTCGAAGTGATAGTAATTTTTTATTCTTTTTCCATCCTACTTTTGACATTGAAATGATCATTGAAAAATATAAAGGACATTCCATGCTCTCAAAATTATAATAAATTTTATAGAGTAAATTTATATCATTTGAATGTTTATCTAATGTAATTTAATATGAGATTCATTGGAACTACATCTATTAGAATATATATCTTTTTTTATTTTTAACAATATTATCTTCTGTAAGGTAATATTTATTGAATAGTTTTATATACATTAATACAAAATTTATTTTTCGTTATTGTTCAATTTTGAGAACTTTTCTATATTTTTCGCTTACTCCGATATATTTTTGAAAATATCAATTGTACAGTATACATGAATAATTTATCAAATTTTAAATAATATATAGTTTTTTACATTTAAATGTTTTAATGAAAATAATTAAATATATCTCATACTTTGAGATTCTACAAAAAATCCCCTCATTCTTCTACTTCTATGTATTACACTCTCTAACTTTTGAAAAAGGGTGAGTTTTTAGAGAGTCTTCTATAAGATTTCATTCATTAAATTTTGCAGAAGACCAAAATATTATAATATAATCTTTTTCTATAACTATCTTCATCAGAGGATGATAAACTATAGGTATTAGAAGATAACATATGGAAGATTTTTTCTTTTTAATTTTTTTAATTTTTTGATTTTATCTTCTTAATATAATAATCATACTTTATTTATCTAATATTAAACTGTTATTATGAATCAATCAGTTTTCTCAAAACTTTATTTTCATTTCTTTTTACCTATAAAAAATAGGGAAATATGTCTTGGTTTTAGTGGGATATGTGTGTTACTTTATAGGGAATATATTATTAGGGATTTATTCCTTTAACTATTTTTATTATGGGGAGTGTGTTTTTTTATAGTAAAAAAATTGAATATTTTTTATGAACCCTATTTTATTTTTTATCCTTCTTAGATATTACATCCAATGGGAGGTGTATTAGACTGGACATAGTACTGGTAGTTAACTATTTAATTATTTTACATTATTATCTATGAATTTGTATTCATTTGTGTCGTGTTATTGTTAAAAGGGTGAAATTTTTGATTCAATGACTCTAATAATACATGTATTTGAAAATTCAAAACACTATTCATTTGTATTTTATATGTAAACTTACCATGTATATTTGATTTTTTCTTAAGTGTGATTTTAATATTCTATGAATTGAATTTAATTATTAAGGAATTTCCACTATAATGACATGGTTCATTGAACATATCAGATTATAGATTCTAAATATAGTTTCATCCACTAATGGAATATTGTGTCTAATTTGTTTCAAACTAAACCCATATATCTCAAAATATTACTATTGGAGTTTGTTAACACTAATATTAATAAATATTTTATGAGCATTCTTAGATTATAAGTTATGAAAAAGAGTTTTTCAAAAAGATTCGAAATGTCTATTATTGGTAGATATTTATAAACTCTCATTTACTTTGAGTTCGTTCAAATTTTAATCTTTTTTCAATTTTACTAATAGATATCATCGTTGAGGTAAAAATCTAAATCCCATAGTTTTCTTTTTTTTAATTTTTATTTGTCTGATCCATGGGATTGATAATATTTTAAATTGGAAGTAGATTTTTTTAATTGTTGTGGTTGATGGATTCTGTAGCTAGGAATAATTTTTTGTTTAATCCTTCATGATTGAGGGATTTTATGGTTTTAAGAAAATTAATATCAAATCTAGGATTTCAATGAAATCTAAGGTTTAGAAGATATAATTTCCAGGGTTGGGACACAAGTACCTTCAAATGATTTTTTTAGTTATGAACATTTCATTCTTGAAATGGTTATACCTAGGATCATGCTAAAGATCCTTATGTAGGTTTGGATAAATGGTAATACTTTCATTAGGAGAAGTTTTTTTCATAATAATATCATTTTGAAAGTATAGGAGTTTTTACACTATACATCGTACACTATTTTTAACATTTTTTTAATATGCTTATTTGAACTTGTTACTTTATGTGATCAATTATTCAGCTACTAAATGTTTTAAATCCACTGTATTAATTTTTTTACTCTGATATGTTTTTATTTTTTTGAAATTTCTTATTTCCAAAGTTCCTCATAACCTTTGAAACTTACCTTAATCCCTAGATGCTCATCTGAATATCCATTATACCTAATGATCCTCCTTACTTATAAAAAACATCACTTTGTGGTGTTTTAACTATCATAATTCTATTCCAATTCTCTAATAAAAATTTAAACCATCCAGTAATTGAATATTTAGATTCCGTCATGAATTTTCATCTTATATGCATACATGATCCTATAATCTCAAATCAAAATAATTATTATCCTCTAGAAGTCATAATAGACATCCCAAAAAATCTAACCTTCCTTATTCCCTAACATTTATTAAAATGGTTATGTTTCATCATCAAATTCTCCACATGCTTCATTAATGTAATCCCAAATATAAGGTTCTGATTTATTAAATGCTCTAACCAATGATTGCATCACCATGAAGAATCATAAAGATACTTCACGGTGCCCATTTATCCTAAGTCACCCATATTTCATAATTCATTTAAACACCTATCCTTTTATGCTCCCTACCATAAAACATATATTATAATGACCAATTTCAAGGCATGCCACCTCCCTCCATCAAAAATGCCTATTGAATTAACCCTATGATATTCTATCAATGAGGCTGGCACTTTCTTCAACACACCACAGCCAAAATCTAGTAAAAAAACTAACCAGATTTCCTTTGGCCGACTCATCCAGAAAACACTCGACCTTACATGCTGGTGCAGTCTCAAGACACACAATCATGATGCTTAAAAATCTAGTGATATTCTATGATCATTTGAATGTACTCGCTATAGTTTGATCTGACTCCTATTAAATTTCCTTAGTTGGGTTCTCAACAAACCAAAACATAAGTCATGATCCCTCTTTGGGAACTAGAACAAATCTCACCTGACACATGTCAGGGATCCCTTAAAACCATCTCATGCCTCATTCCAAATCATAGACTCCATATAATATAAAATATTTACTAGAAATTGGTATTCTAACGGGGATAGATAAATCAAAATTTACTTATCACTGGTGTCCAAACACCCCCTCAACCGTCCAAGGGCCGATCCAACCATGCCAATGACCCCTCCCACATTAGGGTTATCCTACAACAACATATAGTTGTTTCCCCCATGAGGATTTCATTATAATGTTTATTGATAAATACCTCAATGGATTCCACTAACACACACATGTAACTCCTCCTAGGACATGTTCACTTCATCCCATTAATATACAACTACGGATTCACCTTGATTAGAAATGACACAAAACCTAATAAAATATCAACATCTCCTTACCAAAGGAGGGACATTTGTTATTTTATTAAATCTCAATCCACCATTCCCAAAAGTTTTTCATCAACCCCATTGGTCCTCAGTTCACACCAGACCACTCACCAATTTACTATTTTAAATAGTTATTATGAAATATACGAACATACCATTCCATTATAATATAATAGTGTGGGTCTACAAACCCATGACACACAAATACATCACCTGAATCATTCCATCATAATTCACACACCCAAATATTAGGATGACACCCCACCAAAACTGGCTATACTCAAAGGAATTTGAATTCGTTAAGTCAACCACACATTTAGCTACCACCTAAAAAATTTCCAGTCTTCAGATCTTACCTGAGCTCTTACTACACTGCTAAAACACATTCTAAAGTTTTCAAGGTCATCCACTAAGTGGTCCTTCTCATGTAACCATACCCAAACAAAAAAACCAAAACTCCTGGTACTCCACCTAAAGAAATTCCAATGCATAATAAAAAAACTTTCTTTTACTAGACAGAACCTCCCATGAATCAGTATTAAACCAAAGGTATCTAACCACGCCTTTAAATTCCAAGGATACTCTCAAGCCTTGACTAATACCTCAAAAAGGTAGAACATACACATAATAAAAGGCACATAATCACTAAAATATTGAGTATGCCCAACGGTCTCTAGGTATTCCCACGTTACCCAAAGTTCTAGTCTCATAATGGTCACAACAGATAGGGTATCAGCTGTGTTGAATTCATATAAAACATGGAAGAAATATGCTAATGCCCACTCTAGGGTCTCATGTATTCTAAATTCAGGAACCTCATGATGAGTCATCACTATAATAGGAAATTGATTCTTATTGAACATTATCCAACGCGGCAACTCCCTTGAAAATACGAACTCATTTTAGGTTACATAAATAACGACATTATCTTAGATTATTTGTGCTATGGGAAATATGATCTGTCAGTTAAGTGTAATTTAATTCCAAGATATATAGGGAAACACCTTATAGTTTATTACTGGTCACATTAAATAACGGATGCTAAAATAAAATGACTAAAAAGGTTTTAATGCTTAGGTACCATGTGCCTACCCCCATCCCACTAGGTTCTTTTCATGCCTCCCACCAAAGAGATTACTCCACTGTTAACAATATATGATCTATAAGACCTTCCATAAGAATAAAACATACATAAAAGTTTCTAAAACTATTTATAATTCCACAAAGTACTTATATAGGAAAACATAACATGATCAGTTTATAACACTTTAAATAGCCAAGAAGTAGTCGTTAACAAAAACAATAACATTAGCAGGCCCTTATCATATGACCCTACATTCCAAATATGATGCATGAATATCACTCTCCTACCGAGATGATAATATTCAAAGCCCTATAATATACTATGAACATTAAACATATATATGATTTACTCAAGGTGAAAATCATATACAATCCTATCATCACAAACCAAGAATATCAATCTCATCCCAAGTGACCTGGAACTCTCACAAAAACATGTGTTCTCAACGCACTAACCCAGTATCCATTATAGGCTCTTATAAGTTCCTAAAAAATAGGTATACTAAATAGAAAATAAAAAAGAAAATATAAAATCAATTCTCTAATAAAACATTGTAACATCATAATATGTATTCCACTCGACTAGTTTCTTGACATAGTTATACACAAGACCTCAGGCATGCCTCTCCGTACTCTAGAGGCTACAAACTAATAGTCTTGGTTTAGGGTAGGTTTGTGGGTAAACTACATCCCTTGATCAAGGTGCATATTAATAAATGAAATAACCATGTTTCATATTCAAACAATAAATAGTATTGTGTTCATGATAAATAAAACAACTCAAATTGTAATAACAAAAATTAAGAAATTAATATATTCATACAAGGATGGTCTCCCACCAAGTAGAGTAGATTTAAAATAAAAATAAATAATAAAATAATAAAATAAAAGTACCACAGGAAAAACTACATATTTGAGTCTCACCTAAAAACTAATCTGGAAACTTATTATAGTTATCCAGTTTTACGATCCAACTCGGGGAGCTAGCCCACATATTCCTGAAACTAGTCAAAGATTTTTTGAAGTACCAAAGTGTCATGTCTTCCCGATCCTATTTTGGGTACATAAATCAATATGGAACCACAAAAATATCCTTGTACATTGATAGTATATGAAATGTATCTGTATGTATAATGATCAACAGAAAAAGAAAAATAAAATATATAAAAATAAATATCCACCATACTACCCGTTACGTCTAGTGTCAGGGTGCCTTTGAGTATTTAATAATAACCATGACAACTACAACCACTCACACGGACCTAGTCCTCCCATTGTACCAGTAACCAATGTCGATCCTTAGTACCATAACCTTAGTCAACCACACCTTCTTTTTTTTTGTTTTGGGGTGTCTTTGTGAATGAAATTATATTATAAAAAACATATAAATACATAATCTTTGTAAATCCATTGAATTCCTCAAATTAAGGATCAAATGAATAATATCTCATCAACAATTTATCCATGAAAAAATCATAGTCATCCTAGGAATCTCTACAATATCTAGGAGTAAATAATGGCTTGAGTTTGATTCTTGACATCTTAGGAAATCATTGAATCATAATATCCTCCATGTTACCTTTCCAAAAATTCATATCCCGGGCATCATAAGAATCCCAATTAAGAACACATAGAATAAAAATGATTGATCAAATAGATCATATGTATGAGATACGAATCATGTAATAACACAAATCAATCATATTCAACTTCCATGATTGAATGGATATATCAAATAAATATTAGGAATCTGTGGGACATTAGGTGTCTAGGGTTTCACATAAAGACCCGAGTTGAAATCCTTGTGTCGCGAGAATTATTATGGTGGCTCAGTAACTGATTATTAAGAAGAATTGATCATCCACAATGATGTAACCATTTCCAATCCATATCACACTATTATCACAAAAGTATCTAAAGGTATTATCATAGGAAGTAACTCTGAGTATCGCCAAAATAACAATTACATCATGTTATGCCCATAGTCCAGGTACCAAGAAACATATTTATGAATACACATGTATATCAAGATTAAATAAGTGAATGTATAATAACAATTAATGGGTTTATGAAATTCATAAAACCATCACATCCATACAAATCCCCTTAGGTACATATTTTTGACATGAGTTAGATGGTGACACCTACTAACATCTCTACTCATTCCCTAGTCCACCCTCTCACTAATTACACAAGTCACAAGGGAACCTACTAGGGTCCTTGTGAGTCTCATTGAGTTTTATTTGTCCTCATAGGAATTTAAAATTAGGGAGAATACATTCAACCCATCCCCTTTATCAATTTTCATAGGTTGGAAAGATACATGATCCATCCCCCAGTCTCACAAGGTCCAACCACTCAAGTAGTCACATATGAGTAGTTGAGGAACTCCTACCATATTATCATATCAGTGACCCTATTGGATATATGGTATCAATACCAATAAAAAATCATTTATTATGAATCCATATTTATACAGTACACTTTATATTCCTAGTCATCGATGGAAGGATGCCCAACTGGTATATGAAGGTCCCTCGAGGCCGTTTATACCTTGCACATTTCAATATAAAGATTCATTTTTTATTTAATGACTTAAAAACATTAATGTGGATCTCATATTATAGTGATGTGGCCATGTAAACTTCATATAGATAAAAAATTGAATAATGATAAAGGGAATATGAATAATGAAGACTTACCATAAACCAAATTGACCCCCCTTTATGAATGAAACAACTCCCATTGAAGATCACCAAGTAAAACCATCCATCATACAAAATACCAATGGCCTTGTATTAGAACCAACCCATGAAATTAATTAATTATAATCATGTTATAATTAATAAAACTAATAAAAAAAATAAACAAATTAAAATTTTCAATTTAAATAGGAATAAATTCCAAGAAGCTCACTACCCAACCTTGTTACACTAAAAAAACAACCAACCACATTCCAATGATCCATGATGTACTCAAAACCAAAAAACAGAGAAAAACAACTAGATCACTATCATAAAACAAAAAAATAATTTAATTTAATATTACTTAAAAAGATATAAAAAATTATCTCAATGAAATACCTAAATGAAGTGACACATGAAGAAGTGAGAACATCATATTGAGATTACCTCAATGAAATCATCACAAAATCCCTTTTTTGTTCATCCAATTTCACTATACTATAGTAGAATTGTAATTAAATATCAAAATCAAGAAATTAAAATTTAGTGAAAATCGAGAGGGAGATCCAAGATGTCTACTAGAGTAAAATATGAACCTTATATTTTTGAAAAATGTCTTCAAAATCCACACAAAATCATGGGGGAAGAAGGAACCAAATGGGGAGGACTCGGATGGGTCACTCATGGTAAGAATGAATGAAAAAATAGGGAAAACCTCTTAAAATCCAACCTGAAAAATAAGTTTTCTACATTTTGAGGAGATGTATGGTTTGGTCACATGGGTTTCTAAACCATCCACCAACAATGTAGATTCAACCACAAATGGGTAGGATGCATATTTTCCCAAATTGTGTTCAAAACGTGAAACAAGAATCTAGAACAAACTATGACATGTGGTTTCATATAGTTTCCTCAAAACTATGTTTTAGCAATTCTATTAAATATTTCATTATATAAAATTTATTGAAACTCTCCCTATATAATGGTAACAAAATGTTTTGGTCTAAACTTTGTGTCGCAATCTTTACAACCTTATCATAGTACCTCAAAACCTATGAAACTTAGAATTCGATTTTAAATATCTGATTAAAATTTAACACATCCAATTATCAAAAACTAAAATTCCCAAAAAAAAATTAGCTTCTCAGTGGATGGTGTATTAATAAATTACTTGTTTTTCTCATTATTTTAACTAATTATCCAATAGATATTACTTATTCCCTCTCATAAAACACTTTTTCATAAGTTGTTCCTGTTTTGAAGTAAAGGTTCCCATGAACCTTATCCACATTTTATTTGATATTATTCTATCATAAAAACATTTAAAATTAATATTATTTGTATACCACAATTATTTTATCATTGTATTTATATCCATTTTATCCATTATTTTTGAAATTCTACCCATTTACTCTTAACAAACCGATTTCATAAGTAGTTACAATGTTAAAATATGGAGTTCAAAATATATGCCTTTTCATTTCAATTATCCTATTACCCCTTATATAATATAAGTAATCAATAAAAATAAAATTATAATATAATATTTTTATAAGTTAATTTTTTATAATACTATAATATTTTCTAGTCTACCTATTTATTAAAAACACCCTTATAAAAACTGTTTCACTCCTGGTAGTTTTATGCTACCTAAGTAAATAATGATGCTTTATATTTCACTTATATCTTTCATGGATATTATTAAAAATTTATTTCATTATTTAATATAAAATTATAAGAAAAAAATATCATTTATAGTGATTTATAAAACGAAATAGTCATGGTAATATTGATGTTAAACGTAAAAAATAAAATTCATTTTAATCGTTTAAAAAAAGGTTATAAAGAAGAACTTGTTTATTTGGAAGTATTTTATTGAATAAATTGAACTATTAAACTCTTGTGCTCATATAATGAAAATAAAACTATAAATAGACATATATAAGTCATATAGAGCCATTGGGTAGTTACTATATACCATTACCATTTCACCAAAATTGTTTTGTATTGATGAAGTGAACTACCTCAAAAGGACAGAAACACAAAAAACAAGGATAATAAATGAATATTACATGAAAATAAACGAATTAAAAGAAATTATAATGATTAAAAATATGAACAAGGGTTTTAAATAATAAATTAATAAATAAAATTTAATTTTTTTAGATTTCAAATGATTAAAAAGTAATCTAAGTTTTTATTGAAGGGTTTTATATCCAAATCTCTATTATTTTATTGTATTGTTCATGTATTTACTATATTATATATATATATATATAATCTAGGATATTGAATTTATACCACACTATTTGTCATTTATTTATTATTAATTTATGGTTGCCTTTCCTCCCATATTGATTTATATTTATTACCTTTGCTCATATGGGATTTCCCACTATTTTTTATTTTTGAAGATATATTCTCTATAATCCTATATTAATTTATAATTATCTTTATAACATTCTCAAACTCTCCCTTCATGTATTCTATTATTCATTTTCCTTTATTTTACTTGGATATGAATCCATTTATATCTTCTTTCAATAGTTTTATTAAGTCAAAACCTTTATTGTTTACAAGGGAATCTTTTCTAATATCTACGTACCTCTAAAATATTTGTCTAATTTAACCTCATTTATTTTTAGATATCTATTTTTGAGAGATTTTAATATTAATTTTTTTTGAAAACCATTTTATTGAATTTTTAATGTTATTAACTTAAGTATTTTTAAAATAATGTCTTATAATTCTTTATTAACTCTTTTCAATATTCATCTTCTTTTTTCCTCTATATTATTATAATGATTATTTTGAAATTATTTTATTTATATTACATTTTTATTCATTATTAATTTATAATAATATAATTTCTATCTATTTATATCCTTCTGTAAGAATTTTTTTTATTCATTACGGTATTTCTTTAAAGATTTTTTTTAAAACCTATTAAATTTCATAACATCCTCGAAAATATTTATCACCGATATAGATAATATTTTTCATTACATTAATTTAACTATTTATTATTTGGTATTTCCTTGAATGAAATATTTCTCATAAATAAATAATATGTTAAATTATTCATTTATTTCATTTTTGATGTTTTTTTATATTTTTGGTGTTGTGTAAAATTAATATCTATGAGATAAATGATCCATCATAACATTTTTATTTCATTATAATTAACTATGCATATAGATAACCTTTCTTCCAAATCCATTCCATTTTGGATACTCATTTCCCCTTCTTATTTGAATTGAGTTCACCTACATACCCATAAATTAAATTGAATAGGAAAATTAATGAATAGATCATATACCCATTATTATTTATAGTTTGAATTCCATATTCTTCAATATCTTGATAGACAAGTATTTACCTGGATAGCTACTTTATTTCATTGAATTTCAATTTTATTTCTACAGATTAAACATGATTTAATTTTCATAGATCTATGTTTGTTTTCATATTCATGTCGAATATATATGTATACATATATCATTATGAAAAAAGGTGGGTCTAGATTTATATATCTCTTCAATGCATTGGGTAATTCTTTATATCTCAAAATATCATTATGTATGGCCCACATGCGGTTAGTCTTTACCAAAAAGTTAAGCACGTGAGTTATCCCGATATTATTTTCCACAATGTAATATGATAAAACATATTTTTATTGAATATTTTATTGATAATAACTGTTAAAATTCCCTCACATTATGTTAAATTTGTTAATTTTTAAAATATTTTGGATTAGATCATTTATTTGAAAATTTGATTGAAAATCTTGTTTTACCCTTTATAGTGCACTGAAACATTTCAGAGATAAATATTATTATATTTATTATATGAAATTGAAATTTTGTTACTATGTTCCTGATTTAATGGGATACAATTTGTCTTTAGTACATTGGAGCCAAATATTTCATTTAGTTGAAAAAAATGCCCCATGAAACAAAAGGTGGGATGGACCCACCACATTGGACATCAGTTATGTATTTGGGCAATAACTTCTTCATCCCTGATTGGATTTCGCCCAAAATTTGAGAGTAACTCTACAACCCAATGGTTCACAAATAATTATTCTAGACAAAGAGATGGTTCTAGAATTTTTCAGGTCAAATGGGCGGTACAATTTGGATTAAAATATTTTCCCGGGATTCCCCATTCACACTTGAAACCTCTTTAAACCTAACCTCCACTCCACTCTATAAATTAGTGGTTTCCCCATTTTTAGGGGTTATCACATGAATTAGTAAGTTGAGGGAAGCGGAGAAGTGGTTTCACTCTAATTATCTAAGTAATTAAATAAATGTATCTCTTGAATCTAGGATCCCTTTATCGAAGGCTTCTTCTTCTTCCCCATGTGGTAATGTTAAGGTTTTCACAATATACTTCTTTGTTACACTTTTATTTCTCCAATTTTCTTATTTTTTGTTCAAATTTATTCTTATCTTAATATTACTATTTGGTCTAGAATTCAATAGTAGAAACAATATTTGGTTATACCCTTTATAAACTCTTGCGAAAGAAAAATGTTTCTACTATGACTACATCGCCCATGGAAGAGTAGTTTTCTTAGTAATCGATCTACCTCTTACAACATTTATTCATTTATTTTGAATCAATGAGATAATTTAATTAACTTAATATGATTTATTTATTTATTTTTTAATTTAAACTAAACTAATCTATCAATTCAATAATTTACACAGAAACACGCGAGGTCGGAAGTTTTGTAAATTTTGGGAGTGCGAACACAATCAGTAATACAAGAGCACACATGATAAATTTGTAGAGTTAAAATATAATATCTAAATTAAATTAATAATCATTTAAATAGTGTATATTCTATCTAATTAACCACTTTCCATAAGCTAACATAACAACATCAATCAACGGAGGGTGTTGCGATTGCATCATCTGAAGCTAACCTATGGTTTAAGTAATTTTATCATTGTTATTAAGTTAACTCCAATAGTGTTCAAGGGTCAAACAATTATGGGATTATAATTTAGTGGATTTTAATTTTAATTACAATGTAATATAATTGAGAGAATAGGTTTAGTTAGATATATTACTCCTTTTAAAATGTTTTCTATAAAAAACATTTTCTTGTGGCATCTTTTTAATCGATCTTCATTTCAAAATTAAAAACAAAAAAATGAAATCTTCTTCCAGCAAACTTATTCTAGTTTTATAAGTGATAAAAAACCCCCTATTCTTTAAAGTAGTGTTTTTATTCTCTTTTGTTTCATTTTTATAATACCTTTAAGAAGTTGTTTTAATTTACTTCCTCATTTGAGAGAGACCTTGGTCAGCCACTCTACTGGACCCAAGTACCCGAACAATCACATTTCATTTGAGGGAGCCCATGAAATCATGTTTTAAATTGGTACCATTTTTGGGGAGTCAAGTAATTATTTAAACCATTTAGAGATATTTATTTTATTTTACATTTTATTCTATTATTATCTTCTTTCTTTCTTCTTTACCTAGTATGATTTTTTTCTTTCTTTCTTTCTTTCTTATTCTTCTTATATTTTCTTCTTCTTCTTTGTGGATCATCAACTGAACCTTCTCAATTTAATTTTATGATGGTCTAGTTTCCTTATTTTTATTTTTATTTTATTTATGACATGAACTAATCCTGAATATCTCTTAGATCTTGACCCAAAGATTTAATGCAACCTTCGAGCTCAAATCAGACATTCTCAATCTACGAGAAGTTTCAACATTCAACTATTTGGAGAATTACTCCACTACAAGAACATTTAAATTAAAAACACTTTTAAATCCAACATAAAACAAGAATAAATGGCTGGATATAATTGAAATTAACTTAATATAACCATTATAAAATTGGTTGGACTTGATATTAACTATCAACTAAATTGTATTGCATAACCAAATATTGAATCAGACATTGAACTAAAATGTGGGTTACTTAACCCTCTTCCAGAATTTCATAGATCATCTAGTGAGGATCCATAAAAACATAAAATAATTTATTGTGGTTTTCAAAACCTTAAAACCAAGAAATATTTTGAGAATATTAAATCAAACTAGGAGCATTTCCATTCTCACTTGATGGAGCTGCAAAGGATTGGATGTATTATTTACAACCTGAAGATGTAACCTGTTGGAAAGATTTGAAACATATTTTCTTGTATATATTTTTCCATCATCAAGGAACACATCCATTCGAAAAGAGATCTCGGGGATCAAGCAATCCCTAGGGGAGTCAATGTATGAGTACAAGGAGCGATTAAAGAAGTTGTGTGCAAGCTGCCCACATCAGCAAATCAGTGAGAAACATTTCATCCAATACTAATTTGAAGGACTCATGCCTATGGAGAGAAGCATTGTGGATGCCAAGGTTGGGGGAGCATTGGTGGACAAGAAACCATTATCTGCACGTGAATTGATTGAAAAAATGGCCCAAAACACTCAATAATTTTATGATCGAGGTACACCACATGTTCAAAGAGTACATCAAATAAGTCCTTATTCTCTTGAAACTCAATTGATTGATACTAAGCTTGATGAATTGACCAATACGGTGAATAATATTTCATTAGATCAAAAAACAACCAACCCCCCCCCCCCTTCAAGGCCTTGTGGCATTTGTACTAAGACAAGCCACCCAACATATTGTTGCCCCCAACTACAAGAAATGAATGATTGTGCAGTAGTGTTTTCTCGGAGACCATTTCATCAGTAAAAACAACCATATCCCCAAAATAAGTTTGATTCCTTTTCTCCAACATAAAACCAAGGGCAGAGAGGATCAATCAGACATTAGGTATGCCTCTAGACAACAACAAAGTCCCCCCTTTCAACAAAACATCCAGCAGCCACTACCTTACCAGCAGGATTTCCAATAACCCCAAAGGAGATTTAAAGCCCAAGAATCAACAAGCCAACAAAAAGGAACTTCTCAACCAAATGTACATTCTAATAATGATTATATTTTGAAACAAATGGTTCTTAATCAATAGAATGAGTTGAAGAGTTAAGGTTCAGAGATGAGGGAGTTGAAAACTTCAATGAGGCACATTACCACCACCCTCCCTAAATTGGTAAGTAAGAATTTTGGAAATCTACCTTCCCAACCTACTCTAAATCCAAAGGGAAATGTTAGTGCCATCGCATTGAGAAGTGGGAAGCAAACAACTGATGCTTCTCCACCTACCATTCCACCGGGATTCACCACAACTCCAGAGATGCCCCAATAAAAACCAGATGATGAGAAACCCAAGGATAAAGATAAAGGTAAGAAAAAGATTAAAGATGTTACTTCAAAAACCCTTCATTTTCCAAAAAACGTTGTTATAATCATTAATATGGATGAATAGGCAATGAAAAAGGATGTTTTTGACACATTCAAGCATGTAGAGATAAACATCCCCCTTATTGAGGCCATTAAACAAATCCCAAGCTATGAGAAATTAGTAAAAGAACATTGTACCAATCGAATATGGATCAATGGAAATGGGAGGATCAATCTTGGATGAAATGTGTATTTACTCATTACACCAACTCTAGCGATGCCAGCAATGCTCAAGGATCCCGAGACATTCACCATCCCATGCACTATATGGTAGTTACACTTCTAGGACGCTTTATGTGATTTATGAGTTTATATAAATGTTATTACACTCTCTGTATTATCTTTTTTATTTGTTGGGGATTTGAATATGACAATGGTAGTGGTGTAGTTGGAAAATAGAGCTACAACATATCTAGTGGGATTCCTTGAGAATGTACTTGTTAGGGTAAGAGACATGTTTTTTCTAACAGACTTCTACATTCTTAACATGGTGTATGATCAACTAAGTTATCATGCTCAATTTATCTTAAGTAGTACCTTACACAAAACTGCAAAAACAATCATAAATTTTAATGAGGCTACACATTCCATGGAGTTTGGCGATGAAGTTGTGATATTTAATATTAAGAATTCCAATAAGTACCCCTCAGATGACCATTCATCTTTTGTTATCTCCAATTTTGAACCACCATGTAAAAACCTCATATATTTTCATTGTCCTCTACTTAGGGAGACTATGAGCATTGTTTTTATTTTTATGTCTAAGAGAACTTTCACACCCATTTCTAATGAAAAATACACTCTTAGATTTGATTTTTAAATGGATTTATATTATTATTTTGATCATGTGAACACTAATTATGAGATCGATATTTTGTATGCTGATTGATTTAATGAACTATTCTCTAATTTTGATGATGTATATTCAGATACTGATTCTCTTTGTGAAAATATTACAGTTCCTTCACTAACACCATTAATACAACACCCGCATATATTGGAACTCAATCCATTGTCACCTAATATCAAATACACATACTTATTGAGTGGTAAAAGATTTCCTATTATCATTGCTAACAATATCTATTTTGAACATGAAGAAAAACTTTTTATTATTTTGAGGGTGAATATCAGGGCAATTGGGTGGACCTTGGGTGACATATCAGGTACTATCACATTATTTTCATGTATAGGATTCTTTTGGAACATGGGGCTAAACCAGTGAGGAAGCCACAAAGCATACTCAATCCAACCCTTCTGGAAGTTGTTAAAAAATAAGTTTAAAAATTTATTGAGGTACGTATAGCCTTTCCCATTTTAGATTCTTAGTGTGTAAGTCCTATTCAGGTTGTGCCTAAGAAAAGTGGTGTTACAGTTGTTAAAAATGAGAAACATGGGATAGTTTTATTGAGGGTGAGAAATAGTTAGCGTGTGTGTATTGATTATAGGAAACTAAATCAATCCACTTGCAAGGACCATTTCCCCCGCCCATTTATTGATCAAATGCTCAAGAGACTAGCTAGGAAGACACATTATTGTATCTTCGATGGATAATCTAGATATTTTCAGGTTCCTATAGCTCCAAAGGATCAGGAGAAGACTACATTAACCTATACCATTGGCACATTTTCCCATAGGAGGACGCCATTTAGACTTTCCAATGACCTAGGTACCTTACAAAGATGCATGGTTGGTATTTTTTTTGGATTTTCTTGAGACCTGTATTGAGGTATTTATGGATGACTTTACATTATATGGATCCTCATTTGATGAATGTCTATGTAGTTTGGGAAAGGTGTTGAATTAGTGTATTAAGAAGAATATAGTCTGGAACATAGAAAAGTTTCATTCCATGGTAGAGCATGATATTGTCGTAGGACATGTAGTATCAAAACATGGGATATTGGTTGACTGATATAAGTTAGATATCATTTTATCCTTACCCTATCCTTAATGTGTGTGTGATGTTAGGTCTTTCCTAGGGTATGAAAAAAAAAATCATCACTACATCAAATATTTTAGTTAGATTTCTCTTCCCATGTCCCAATTACTTCAATAGAATTATGATTTTGTGTTTGATGATTCTTGTAGGAATTCCTTTGATGAGCTTAAAAAATGTCCTACCACTCCACCTATCATACAGCCTCCATGGTGGGAGATTTATTTTGAGCTTATGTGTGACACCTACTACATTTTGGTTGGATCTGTCTTATCCCAGAGGGTGGAGAGACGTTCACATGTTATTTCCTATATATCGAGGACACTAGATTCATCCCAATCAAAATACACAACCATAGAAAAAGAGTTTCTTGAGTCATATTTTCATTAGGTAAATTCCATTCTTATTTATTTTTCTCTAAAGTATTTGTTTTTTTTACCATGTAGCTATGAGGTACCTCTTGAAGAAGTCGGATACAATTCCCAGGCTAACCCAATGGATGATTCTTATTCAAGAATTTTATTTTGAGATAAAGGACAGGAAGGGGTCAGAAAACCTAGTAGAGGACCACATGAGTATGCTTACTCAGATACTTGGGGATGACACCTTCGACCAGGTACCACTTTGGGATACTTTCCCTGATGATCATATTTATTGCATATCAGGTACGCATCCTTGGAATGCTGATTTAGTAAACTACCTTGTTTCATATGAAATACCTGTAAATTTAAAGAAACATCAAGTCCAAAAATTAAAGAGTGTGTCAAGATTTTATGTTGGGGAGGATACATACCTCTAGCGCATGTGTAGTGGTCATGTTATTATGAGGTGTGTTCTTGATCATGGGTTTGAGTCTATTTTTCAATTCTGTCATACCCTTGCTTGTGGTCGGAACTTTAGACCCCAACGGAGTTCTAGGAATGTTTTAGACTCTTTTTTATATTAGCCTTACTTATTCCATGATTCCCATGTGTTTTTTAAGTCATGATCTTGTTTCCAGTACACTATGAAGATTTCTAGAAGACACGAGATTCCCCAAAAACCCATACTATTCTGTGAGATTTTTTATATGAGGGGCATTGATTTTGTGGGTCCTTTTCCAAGTTCGTTTGGTTTCTTGTACATTTTGGTCACTATTAATTATGTGAGAAAATGGGTTGAGGCTAAGATCACCAAGACATATGATTCTCGTGTTGTAGTGGACTTTGTCAAAGCACATATTTTTTACAGGTTTGGAGCACCGAAGGACATAATTAGTGACCAAGGGACACACTTTTATAATCAGAATTTGGCTTCCCTCCTTTGGAAGTTTTGGGTGACACAGAAAACATTAACACCATACCACCCCCAAAAAATGGCCTGAATGTGGTTTCAAATATGGAGTTGAAACAAATTTTGGAGAATAGTTTTCTAGAAATTAGGAAGGATTAGAGAAAGTTCTTGGATGACGCACTTAGGGCTTATAGAAGAGCGTACAAAACTTTCATCGGTATGTCCCCATTTTGAATTGTTTTTGGGGAAACATGTCATATTTCCGTGTAAGTCGAGCATCATGATTATTGGCCTATAATGAAATGAAACATGGATTTTTTCCAAGCTATAACCTAATGAAGCTGCGAATTCAAGAGCTTGAGGAGATTCGATTGTATTAATATGAGAACTCAAGGCTCTACAAAGAAATTTCAAAAGCATATCATGATAGAATCATCAAACGAAGGGAGTTTCATGTTGGAGAGAAATTCCATCTCTATAGTTCATGACTAAAGCTGATGTCTGGTAAGTTGCGTTCTACATGGTTAGGTCCTTATATTGAATCTAATGTTTTTCCTTATGGTGCAGTGAAGATCACACAAGAGTACACTGGAAGGAGCTTTATAGTCATTGGGAAATGTTTGATGAAATAAATTGAGGGACTTCTAACTAATGCAGTGCATTTCTTCACATAGCATGACCCCATTATCACTAGAGCATATCAGGTTATTCTTAACCGTTCTACTTTTTTATTTATTTTCCTATTTACAGTTACACATTGAAATTTCATATACCATCTCATATGTTCACATTGAGGACGATGTAATATTTTAGGTATGGGGTAGTGGACAACATTTTCGGGTAGATATTTAGGATTTTCATTTCTGTGTTTTGTGTGTATTTTCTATTATGTTTTTGGTTAAAATTTAAAAAAACAAATAACAAAATAACAAAAAATTGATCAAAAAATATATCTTATAACATTCTCCTATGGAACATATGAAAAATGTATGTTTTCAAAAATTAATTTTTACAATTATAAGCTTGTGTAAGATTTCTTCACCATGGGTTAATTTTTATAAAATTGAAGTCTTTGGATCAGTTTGATTACTATAATAAATCAACCTATGCATGTGTACCTATTATCTGACTGTTGTACGCCCTCAAAACAAATTTGGGTTGTGTCTTGAATAGGACAAAAACCACTCTTCATCGACCTTTGATCTTGTAATAACTGATAAAATTAGTGTCGTGAGGAGATCAATCATGAGTTGAGAGTTGAGTGTGAGATTTTATCTATGTGAAACATAAAAAATAATAATAATAATAATAAATGAGGGGAGTGATGAAATGTACAATATATTAGGATATCGTGGTTAGGAGATGAAGGCTTGAAATTTGGGAATGCTTAAGTGAGTGGGTCTTGAAATTTAATTTCAAAGGAATATAGAATAGGTTAGGTGAATTAAACCAGGTTAGAAGTATTGTTTTACATGACCTGAATATATAGGATAAAGGATGGATTTATATGCTTGGAATGGTTGGCACACACACACATGTGAAGAATTAATGGCATGGAAGACCCATGGCTTGTTTTTCTATGATTAGTTGTATGAATAACACTAGATTTTTTTTTGAAACAATTTATGAGACAATTAATTTAAAATTTATTGATATTGACTCTTGATGGGATTCTTACATTTCCTATATTTTCATTGTGGATTGAGAATTTTGAATATGCTTATCTGGTCACAATTTTTTTGAATACATGATATGAGGTTTTTCCAAGGGGTTGAAAAGGGTAATTGTGGTAGAATTGATAAAACACATTTTTATTGAATATTTTATTTATAATAAATGTTAAAATTTCCTCAAATTATGTTATATATGTTTACTTTTAAAATATTTGGGATTAGATCATTCATTTGAAAATTTGTGGGAAATTCTAGTTTTACCATTTATGGTGCACTGAAACATTTCAGAGATAAATATTTTTTTATTTATTATTTAAACTTGAAATTTTTTAACTGTGTTCCTAACTTAATGGGATACAATTTTTATTAGGACATTGGATCTAAATATTTCATTTGGTTGGAATAAATGGACTATTAAGGCAAAGGTGGGCTTGACCCACCATATTGGACATCCGTTCTATATTTGGGTCATACCTTCTTCATCTGTACTTTTATTATTCCCAAATTCTGGGAGGATATCTCCAACCAAATTTGGAGCAAATAATTCTGTCGTAAAAACAGCTGGTTCACAAGTTTTACAGGTCAAATGGGGGTGCACGTTGGATTAAAATATTTGGCTGAGATTCCCTATTCACACTTGAAACCTCTTTAAACCTAGCCTCCCCTCCACTCTATAAATCAGTGTTTTTCTCATTTGGAGGGGTTGGGACGTGAATTAAGAATTTTATGGAAGATGATAAGTGGTTTCAATCCAATTATCCAAGAAAATCAGTAAGGCAATCTCTTGAAGCAAGGATTCCTTCGTCGAAACCTTCTTCTTCTTCCTCATGTAGTAATGTTTGTGTTTTCAAAATATACTTATTAGTTCCACTAATATTTCTTCCCTTTTATTTTTTCTTGTTCAATTTTTTTCTTCTATAAATATTCCTATTTGGTTTGGAATTCATGAGTAGATACAATATTGGGTTATACATTTTCTAAACGATTACGAAAGAAAAGCGTTTCTATGATGGCTACACTGCCCATGGAAGAGTAGTTTTCTTAGTAATTGATATACCTATTACCTTATTCATTCATTTATTTTGAATCAATGTGCTGATTTAATTCACATAATATGATCTAGTAATTTATTTTTTAATTAAAATTAAACTAATCAATAAATTGAACAGTTGACATAATAAAAAGTGAGGTCAGAAGTTGTGCAAATTGTGAGAGTGTGGACATAATCTGTAATACAAGACCGCACATGATAAATTTGTGGAGTTAAAATATAATCTTTAAACTCAATTAATCCTCATTTATAGAGTGTATATGTCCTCTAATTAACTTCTGACCATAATCTAACATAATTAGATCAATCAAAGTATGGTGTTGTGATTGCATGTTCTAAAGTTATCCTATGGTTTAAGTAATTTCATATTTGTGCTTATGTTAACTCACTTAGGGTTCGAGGGTTAAGAAATTAAGGGATTATAATTAATTTGATGTCAATTTAAATGGTTATGATAGATAATTTAGTGAATATGTAGAGTTATATTAATTATGACTTTTAAAATATTTTCTAAAAAATATATCTTCTTGTTGGTTGTTTTTAATCGAACGTCATTTAAAAATTAAAAAAAATGAAAACATCTTCAAGAAAACATATTCTAGTTTTATAAATGATAAAAAACCCCACCACTTAACTTAGTGTTTTCATTATATTTTATTTTTGTTTAAAAATATCTTTTAGAAGTTGTTTTAATTTACTTCCTCCTTTGGGATACGACAATGGCCAGCCACTCTACTGCACCCATGTACCCCAAAAATCACACTTCATTTTAGGGGGGCCGTGACTGAATGATTCATTATATATGGTACATTTTTTTTAGTATTTTATAAATTTTTTTGAATAGGCTAATTCAGATTAACCTCCTCTATAATTTTATTTTATCCTTGTTAGTGGGATCTGATATGTACTTAAGATTTTCTATGGTTATGAAAGTGCCACATTCACATGTGATGTGTAAAGGGAAACCACAAGGTATAAGCTGAGGGTTTGGACCATGAGGTTTATATAATAATGGAGTTATCTTATAAGTATAAGGTATTCTTTTAAGATCATTATTTTATAGATTTTTTTCAATGATATATGATTATGTTCACGTGCCTCGTGATCAACTCTTATGATTTCATGAACTTATTCCCCTAATCATTCCTATTTCCCATGATCATATATCCCTCCTATATATGATTTATTGATAATTACTCTATGTAAAATTCATATTTTTTAACCCTTAATTATTATTTGAGCTCATTCCCTTCATATGATTCCCCATTTACCAAAGTGGTCATAGTTGTGAAATATTTTTTCCTTGCATTATAATGGGAATACGATGACCAATTTGATTAATTAATATGGTATAATTTTAAGAAATGTTGAATGTTTTTAGTTTCAAAATATACACCCATTTTTATTCTTGGAGTCTATTGTATTTAATTTAGGTATCAAAATTTTGAATATTTACCACCATATCTAAAAGTGTATATCAAGGGGAACTTCATGCGAATCCCAGAAATATAACATGTTTAGATTTATAATTAATTTTTTTTACCACATTTAGATTTACATAGATCAATAATAGACACAAAAACACTCTATAGTATTTCCAATTTGGATTCTTCTTGGAAAATGTTTTGTATGAATTCAAATATAAATTCAACCTGAATAAATACAAATTTTTGAATTATTCAAGAAATTATAGTGGTTTGTGTCTATAAATACCTCTAGGTATCACAATAAATTTGTATGGCTATAGATATATCAATAAGATTCATTTATTCCCTTTAAGATACACCATTTTTTCTAGAGTGTATGGTTTATAGAACTGATTACTTATTCCATGTTTTCAAAGATACTTTAAGAACTTTCTATTTGAATATTCATTATCATTAACAGAAATTATCCTTTTAAAAGTATAACCTATTTTATTCTTAGATAGTTTCCAAATAATATTAAATATACTCACAACATTTGATTTATGATACATAAAAATAATGCAATTTATTCTAGTAAAATAGTCTATGAATGTGATGAAATACGTTTCTCCATTGGTGGATTTATTTCTCCTTATCTCACAATCATATGATTGGACCAAATTCAGTGGTATTTAGGGTTGAATTCAAATTCCAACATGGATTATATTCACCATATTACACTTTTTTACACAATTTTAAAATAGTGGTTGTTCATTTATTTAATGAATATTACTAAAGTCATCATATTTAATCAAACTTCCCATGCTATTTTTTCCTATTTTAAAAATTCTTTTATGCCACAAGTTGTTTTATTCTTAAATACTTATAAAGAAAATTGTTTTCTTCCAAAAACTAAATTTGGTTTAAATGAGTTCTTAAACCTCTAGAAACAATTTCTCAATATTCCCACTCTTTTAAAATGCAACCATTATTCCTAAATATAACATCATTTCCATCATCATAGAGTGGTAATAGACCTATCAAAATATAATTTTTTTTGGAATATAGATCTTTAACTAATATTTAATATACCAAAACTTTTTATTATCATTGAGATATCATTACCAAATTTAAAAAGTCCACCTTCAAACTTCTCAGAATTTTTATAGTTAGTGGTATCACTTATTCTATTTAATGATGATCTATTCCCAGAATGGATCTCAGTTTTAATTCCATGTTGGAATCCATTACAATAATGGTATAATATGAATTTATAATTATTTTTATAATAAAATTACCTAAAATTTATGATTAATTCACTTAAAATTATTTTAAGGAACTCATCTAAAATTTTCCCTTCTTGGTCACACATTTTAAAAACTCATTTTAATTTTCCAAACATATTATTCATCACAACATTCCTCTCAACTTACTAAATATTTTTGGTCGATTATTGTTATTTCTATATCACTGTTATATCATTCTTACCCCTTTTTCTAGGTAGATACATATTATATCATCTTCTGTAATATTTCTACCAAAAAACCCCAAAAAAATCCTTCTTGGATAAAAACTATTTTCTAGAATTGGGTTTTGTCTTACTTAATTTTTGGTCAATAAGGTGATGGTTTCTATGAACCATTTTTTTTAATATTCATTTTCTAGTTTTTGATAACATATTTATTTTTCGATAATTTTTATCACTCCAGTTTTGAGATGATTTCATATTTCCTTTTGATGTTTTGTCTGGGATAACAATCTGATTTTCAATAGATTCACTAGAAGTATGAAATTATTTTTGAATTATTAAAAATTAGAATCAACAAATTCATATCCAATCCCTTTTAAAATAATATAGTTTGTTCATTACTATCTTAGACACAAAACGTACTATATTTTAACCTCGATTTTCTTCTCAGATATTATGAAAATTTCACCAATTTCTTTAAAAAAGGTATCATAATTAAACATGAATTTATTCATCCACTTCTTAGATTTAATGATTTTAATATTTATGCTTCCATTATAATTATATAATAATATTATATTATAATTAAAATAATCAATTATACTATGTATCTAATCATTTCAAGCTTTATCCTCTCATTTTCCTTTACTTTTTTCGAGTTGTTCAAATTGATTTGTTTTCTAATATTAATATTTTAATTGAGAATGAGGGGCCTTAGAGTAGAAAATCACCATATTCTAAAGGATCTATGGTTTCCATTGGAACTGATCTATAGGGGGAGGCTTTAGCACTATCTAGGATTTTCTCTCAGCATATCCCCCTTCATATCTTAGGGTCCAAGGTTTCCTTTTCCTCTCTCATAGATTTTGGTGATCAGATTTTGTGAAGGTGGTTATCCCATGGATGGATTAGTGGCATCGTGGAATTGGGGTAGAACTACCCTTGATCCTAGTTTTTTCCCCTATTATACATTTATGCTTTCTTTATTTGGCCTTCTGTGAATCTTCCCAGTTTAATTCAACTCAGATATGTTGTTGTAGTTTCAGAGGGGGGATATTGTGATCATTGCGGCTAGGATCATTTCAAAAACTAGGTTGCTACATGGAGTAAACCTCTTATGCTTTTTTTTTGATGAGTTAATTCATTTTTTATTTTTGATGGTCCGTTTCTAGAATACAGTTGTGCATTGATAGAAACCAATCATGTTTTCACTTCACCTTTGAAGTTGATTTTTGGTGAATTCGATATTGCTTCTTTCAGTTTTGTTGATGGTATTCTTTTTCCTAGATTAGTTTTCATGGGATGTGATCTTATTTTGATTTCACTATGGTCCGGTTCTCAAGGATCTATGATTCCAGTCCTTTTACAAGTGTTTTCCCAAGATGAGGTTCTGAACATAGAGTTTTCATCAGACAAATTCTATACGGAATTGGATGTTTGAGAGGGTATGTATTTTTCAATCATTACCATGCTAGTGAATTTTTGCATAGGACAGCTAGCCAAGAATTAATGTGATTATGGAAGCTGTATTTAATTGTAATTTATGTTGGGGAGGGGATTATTCCTTATAATCTTGAAATAGGATGTTTATCTTTTGGTCACTGGGGAATTGTTTGTTTTATGCATTTGATGTCATGATGGGTTCCCACTTATCCCTTAAAAGGGGGTTTATTCCTTTAATAAAAAATTAATTTTTAGTCAATATTTTCATTGAGAATTTAATTTTCATCTCTTATCCTTTCATTTTATTTCATGAACATGTTGATCTAAATTATTATGGTGTACTCTTTAGTAGATAATTTTTATTATTTTATACTCCATATAAATTGGATTATAAATCTAAAAATATATACTATATCGAAATTAATGAGAAATTTTTTAATAGTTTCTTTAATACCATCTCCATCCCATCTTCTCCCCAAAATATCTGAAACATATTCTTCGTGATACTATAATTTCCATCCAATGAATTTAGATGAAATATTTGTTTTGAATTTTGATTAAGGATGATTTCTTTTGAAGGAATCTCCTTTATTGATGGATCCCTGGGATCCTTTTATATCATCCTTATCCTTAACAATTTGAAAAATAATCTTTTCAAAAAAATTACCAATTTTTTCATTGTTAAAAAATTTAATAGTTAATTTACAATGATACTTATCTTTTTTTCCTTTATATTTTATTGATATTAAATAGATAATATAATAAAAAATCACATGTTCTCATATTTATTTAGTTTATCATTATAATTTTTAATCTTTATATTTTATATTTGTTTAAATGAAATATCACTCTCCTTATTAATGTTGATTTTTAATGTAGGACCCCTTCTCATCTCATAGGAATCCTGGGTGTGTAAAGTTCATCAATTCGGGATTTTTAAAAATATCTATTTTTAATATCTGATATCTTAGTATAAAAATGATCTTAAAGAATTATCTTGAGTTTATTTATGACCCTGGAGTCTTCAAGAATTTATCCTTATCCTCTAATTGTGATATCTATCATGTTATTTCTGGTATAGAACCCATTGATTGATTCGTCTTTTTTATATTATCATATCTTTATAATAAATTCTACATATTTATAAATTATTGTCTTTTACCTTTATATCACCTATATATATTTCATATATGTTTTACTAAATCCTATTAACAATTCTATATTGAAAAACATATTTTAATTCTCTCTCAATTAATGAAGATAATAATGAATTTCTTGCATTCCCATTGCTATCAATATTACTCTTATTATGAAGTCAATAGGTGGAAATATTAGTTATAACCATCAAATACTGATGTAATGACACATGATCATCAAGTATAAATGAGAAAATATAAGGCTCCACAATCTAGTTCTATATATGAATGTCATTTCCAAAAAATATCAGAATCCATCTATTTTTGACCAAGTTATGATGCCCTATGGGAATCTTCCATGAGATATCTTGAAGAGAGATATTGGGCACTAGTATTTATTGTTAGATTCACTTTAATGAATGATCAACACTGATAGGGGAACTAAATAAGTGTTGTAATATTTTTATTCTTCAGGAACAATTTCTTATGGTTTATTAAAGAAAATATATCGCAAACACACACACAGAAAAAGTAGTTATGAAACACATATGATTATAATGAGGTTCACTACAAATGAGGTTCAAAAAATCTATGGTATATAGTGGTGTGGCCTATTTTTTGAAATCAAAAGGCACATTGTCACCAATGGGAACCACACTGAATTATCAAAGGTCCTTCATGATGGTTTACTCTACTTCACTTCCAAGACACAACCCATGACATTGTGTAATGACTTTTAAGTACTTAATAATCCATAACATGGATCAATACTTATCATAGTGTAATCACCCGCATTAAAATGTGGTCTAGGATACCTACACCAATCCAACTCCCAATGATACCTTTCCAACATAATACTATCCAAACACAATGTTATTCCAGAATACTGCCGAGATACCTTCAAATGGTTTCATCCTCATAACATGTATTTATAAAAAATAAAAATTCATCATCCTTGGGACTAATATTTTTCCATTTCTAAAAAATTTTGATTCATACTTCTTATGTACTTATATTTATATTGAATCCCCCCATTTTATCCTTTTTATTTAATATATGTCCCACTATAATTTCAACTATTTTGAAAACCATGATATATAAACCTATTAACCTTTCAGAATAACATTTTAGTGATAATTTTCATAGGAATACTATAAGAAAAAACAAGTATTATCAACCTATCTATCAGAAATGAAATTATAACAATATTAATTTATATTGGTAATTAGTTGGTACTGAATTACCAAACATTTTATTTGAATTAAAACCATATGGGGTCTCTCAAGATAAGACATTCAATTATATTTCAAAATATGTCTGCTAATATGATTTTATAATGTAACTATAACTCAAACTTTGTCTCCATTTAGATCATCAAAATCAATAAAAACAATCAAATAATTATGATCCCAAACTGATCATTTAGGTTCACAATATCTTTAGCTTCTCCCCTAGACATAAAAATCTCTCCCCGAACATTGAGAAACCAAATACATAAGTTACCTTGAATTTTAAGTATGTTGAAATACCTAAAAGTATAATCATAAAATATATTTTTTTAATTGTATATTATTATTCAGCATCAAATTAGGAAAATGATGGATGATCTTTAGGGATATTTAATTCAATGAAATCCCTTTAATGTATTGGATATTTACTAACTAATCTTCTTTTTTTAGAAAAATTGTAATTGTAGAAATTGTTACTAAATGAAATGAGAAGTGTTTTATTTTTTATAGAATACCTTAATCCATGAATCATAACTACTATATACATTAATTAATAATCATTTTACTATTATATATAGATAGCCACTGGAAATGTTGTCATTAAAAAGAATTTATAATCCATGGAGATATTGACTACGAAATATCCACTTCTACTACTTTGGAAAACCATATTTAAATGAGATATGGATCTACTCATTACTTTGAGGAAAGGAATTATCTCAGGATACCTTCTCTATAAACTCTATCTTTAGGTCCATATTTTTTCCAATTTCTCTCTCAATTTTGGTTGAATTTCAAATTCATGAGTTTTTTTCACGATTGAGATAAAACCTTTATTTACCATAACAACATGTTAAAGGAAATCACATTCTAATTATTTATCTCGTATAATTAATCATATTTTTTATATTTTAAATAAATATTGGATATTTTGTTGTCAATTAGTAATCATACATTGAAACACCTATCACGGGGTGTAAAAAATACTTCTTATATTTTCTTAATGAAGTATAATTGTGGAATGAGGTTGTCTCTCTTGAGGATACATTGTATTTAATCACACATAACTCAATCACTTATTGTATATTTTAGATTTTATACTCTATGAAAGTAATTAAACCATTATGGTTTAGATATGAAATTATAAATAGAAAATAAATATATAGATGAAAAAATATAGATAGTATGAATGAGGTTGAAAATAATGAACTTAGTCCCTGGGTTGGCTGCTTAGGTCCCTTCATTATCCATTTGAGTTAACCAAATTCTATTTTATAATTCATCCCATGTTACATAAACTTTTAAGACTATTTTGAGTTTTAATATTAGCTTGACTATAAGATCTCTTCAGTACCGCAAATCTCACCTCCTCCAAAATTCAATGTTGGTGAACACACTATCATATAAAAGACGTCTTCCAATACATGGCTTAATCATATGTTCATTCAACCCTCAAACACACTTAACACGATTCTATGAAGATTTTTCCTATTAAAATAGAGGGAATGAATATATTTTAGTGAATAGAATGAGGTCATGTATCTTATTAGTGGGATGTGGATGGTAACCACACAAAACTGTAACAATCCTCTATCCCTCCCCAAAAATAGAATAAAAACATGAATAACCAAAAAATGAATTTAGGAACGTTAATAAGACCTACCCCAATTCTAGGTTTTTATTCAGTAGCTCACTATTTGAACCTAAGATATCATAATGAATAAAGAGGATGATATATAGAGAGATGGAGAGAGAGAGTTAGACTTGGAAATTGAGAGAGAACATCAAAAATTTATTTTAAGCATAAAGTGTGATATGTGAATTGTGAGAAAAATAATACAAATATATAGGAAACTGTAATATGTAATTCTATTAACTCCCTAGTCCAAGAAACATCATCATAAATGTAGAATAATAAATATTTATATAGCCTATGGGAGGCTATAGTTATAAAAGTTATAAAATGAAAATTTGAAAATCAAGTTTAACTAAATCCTTATTTTGTTATCACTTCATTGACCCTTCAAACAGCTGAACTAGAAATTCATCCAGTTGAATGAAATATTTAACTTTGAGTTTCCTAATTTTTTTATCATTTTCTTCCAAATATAAGAAAGTATGAAAACATTATGAGATTAATATTTCAGTGAAATCCCAATTCGTGAATCCAGTCCAACAATGAATTCATGGTTCATTATCTCTTTGAAAATTAATGATAAATATTATTGCATAAAAATAAAATTTTCTTCCGAACATGTGTCATATTTTTTTTAATGATTTCAAATTAATTATGTGATATATAGAATACTTTACGATAAAAATACTATAATTTAAAAGAAATGGAATATTATAATTTCAATGAAATTTAGGAGATTGTTCTATAATTAAAATATTATATTGAATAATTACATAGAACTCAAAATGGTATCACTAAATCATTAAAATGAAATTGAAATTTTTTTAAAATTTTTGATCTATTAATTCACCACTAATTAAACATTTATCTCATAGGAAATAATCCATTATTAATATCAACTCCTCACTAGAAAAAATAATGAAATAATTGAATAAATATTTTTAGAAATATAATTTATCATGTATAATCTATGAAAAATTAATCCATATTATTCCCTTATCACATATTTAAATTTTATTATCCTTAAAAAACCACTCAATTCCCAATCACAATTTAACTCACATTGAAATTCATGTCAGTGTTCACTAAATGGAAATGTCACCTATAATTATGATCATTATTTTAAAATTAATATGTCTCCATATTCAAGGTAAAACTATCATTCCTCCACACTTTGAGACATAAAAAACATTCAATCCTGAGGTTCTTCCGAAAGTGATTAATGGTGGATTATGGTTAGTGAGTGAAATTATTTATAATTGAAAGACTAAAAAATAGTAATATAAAACTCTTAAGTAAATTTTAAGGAATATTTAATTAAAAACATAATATATATAACTCTCTCAGTTTTCCTAACATATGTAAAACAATACACCCCTTTTAGAATGTAATAGGATGTGATTCAAACAATAAATTAAATAAATGATATCATCCAAAATCTATTGTTTTTCATTTCTATCATTAGATATAAGATGACAAAGAATGTAGTAAATGAATTATATACTATACCGTTTTTTAAAGGGTTATGATGCATAAATATAATAATAATGAATAATTCAATCTCATCACTATTATTTTATACTTGTTTTCTGATTATATATTTTTTTAATTTATTTTCTTTTTATTTTTAGAGAAAGGTAAGAGAATACATAAAGTAAATTGATAAAGTAAAATCATTCCCACTCTGATCCCAAATTTGAATAATATTTACATACACCAATAAATGATCTGATTCTCAAAACACAAAAACATAAGGCCCTTCCCCCACTCTGAAACAAGAAATATGCATGAACTTACATTAAAATGGAAGGTGAGTAAGAAATAATTAGCTTTTGATTTTGATTAAACTAATATAGAAATTCATGGATTCTAAGGAATAAATAAGGGTATATATAGTGGTTAGGATTTAATTCTAAAATATGGTTAACCAAAAAAAATCCTCAATAATTTTTAAAAAATTTCAAAATCTCCAATTCTTGGAATGAGAAATAATAAAAAGTTATATTCCCTGAAGAAAATTCTAGTTTCAATCAAGAAATAAAGTTTAATAGGAAAAATATTAAAAAAAATAGTTTAGTATACCTAGCAGGATTATGAATATAGTTTGAGCTATCATTTTATGATCATAGATCTCAAAAAATAGTCAAAATTTAAAAATTATTGAAAATAAAATTCAATAAAAAAAATTCCGTATAAACTTTTTTTAAAAAAAATTTCTTAAAAAACCAATCTAAATTATAAAAATCAATTCAAGTGTTAAAAATTATAGCGAATAATTAATTAATTTTGAACTCTTGAAATATACATAATAATTAAATGAATAAGAAACAAGTACACCTAAATATATTGGCACCATTCATCCACACATAAATAGTTAATACCCCATTTTGATTCAAAACATATATTATCATCATGGAATAGAGAATTAATTTTTGTAGAAAACAATATTTGGAAAAAATGATTGATTCAACATAATTATTGGTAATGGAATATTTGATTTTATCTCTTAAATTACAAAAATTAATGACCAAAATATAAAAGAATAAAACATGACAAATTGTTTTGAATGTAATATAAATTAGAAGAAATAAAATGAAAAAGGGAAGGGACAAAAGGAATAGATCTTGGTTTAACCCCAAACTGGGTACAATGGTTTTACTACCCCTAGAAAGGTAGATCCATGTATTATATAGAATTTTGTTGAAGACATATTTTCTTTCAGATAAACCACCAAAACATTTTCCATCTAGTTTTCTAATGATTTAATTTATTAAAAAACCCTATAGAATGATTTTAGTGGATCCATACATTTTCTATAAGTTACAGAAAATATAGTGGGGTAGAAAAAATAATGGATCCTCATATTTTTATTTGACCACAACCTCATTAGACACTCATTATACATCTATGGAATTCTCAAGGTGTCTTTTATTAAAATATTTGGAAAGGGAATCATTGAAATTTTTATGTAGGATAAAATTAAATTTGGATAAATTTATATTATTCTCTTAAACTTAAATTGGATTGATTTTGAACCAGTTTAGTCATGAAAATCCACAATAAAATATTCATATAACCAATTAAAAAATGGTAAATGGGTTCTGGGAGGCCATGTGTTCTTCATCAGGTGAGTTTTCATCTTCTTATTAATTCTCCAAATAAAAAATATGACATTGGTGTGAATAAAAGATATAACTATGGAGTTTTAATTCTCAATTTAGTTTCAATGAACCTAGAAATAAATTAATACAAGAAAATATTATCTCTCTGAGTGGTCTCAACCACAATATCCTCCTTAATTGAAATTTTATCATGGATTTGAGTTTTAATGGATGGAGGTTGGTAGAAAATATTATCCAACATTTCTTTTAATTATAAAAAATAAGTGGTTCCTACCTCCACAGTCATGGAAATATAAAGAGGTGATAGTTTTTCTTCTTATAAGGATGGATAATCATGTTATAGATTACATTCCATAAAGTGATACAATAATTCATTTATATTTTTTTGATCTCAAACATGTGTATCCATTGGAATGTTTTCTTCCAAAATAAAATCTACCCATAGTAAATATTCAATTAAATAATTATACACCTTATTTGGTTCCTCAAAAATAAATTTGAGTGGAGATATTTATTCCTCCATTTTTTTTGGTTCTTATTCCAGCTATAGCTCATTGGAAGAAAGGATGTTTTAAGTTATAAGTTTCACTTGGTTCCTGAAAACTAGTATGTATTTCAAAATCTCATGAAACTAAGATTATCCACCATCAAGAAAAATATCATATAGAATCACCTGAGATAATTTAGTTTATGAAAAGTAATTGGAACTGATAAATACCTTGAATAGAAAAAAATTAGTTTTATTATTTTTATTTTTGTTCTCTCAGAAAAAATAGAATTATATATAAAATATGAAAAGAATATGGAGTGAAAGACTTATTTTTCTCCGTAGAAATGATTTGAAATTTTTAAATACCAATCATAGTATGGAGAAAAATATTATTTATATTTTAATAATATAGAAATGTGTCTGCCCAAGGTCATCTATCTTGAAGATATTTTTCAATAAATTATTTACCACCATACCACTTATATTATTTTGAGATATTTTTATATTTTTTTAAAATATTGAAAATATGGGGGTTTGAATATGGAATAAAAAAAGATACATATAGAAGAAAAACATGGATATAATTAAAGTGGTTAGTAAAAAATAACTTTTTCCAACGGTTTGATACTCTGGTTTGTAACACCTCAAGTTTTTATGAGGTATTTTTTCTAAATAATTTAAATTACCATGGTTACTTGTAACACACACAAGAAAAACATAATCTGGTGTTATACACAACCCAATGATAATATTTTACTAAACAAGAAAACCATGTCAATATAGTTCAATATTCCACACAGGGTCAACTTCCGTTACTCAAGAAACTAAGTTTTTATAAAACCATTATATATTATTAATATTTTTATAAACAAATGACCATTATAACCTATATGTTAAACACAGTGAAATTAATATTAATAAATATTTTTTAAATATTAATTATAATTTATTTATATAAATTAATCATATTGGAAAAAAATTAATTAATTTTTAGTAATGTAATTATATGTTTCTAGAATTCTGTTTTCTCAAAAATGATTTAAATTTCTTTTTTGAATATTAATAATATTAAATTTTAAATATTTTAGAAAATAAATTTTATAAAATAATATTTATTTATGAAATAATATTTTCAAAATTATCTTTGGGGGATTTTTTTTTGAATTTTTTAGAAAATTTTCATTTTTTGGTATATAAGGAAAAATACCAAATTTTACATCAAAAATACATTTTTGTTTACATTATTTATTAAGGAAAATTATATTTTAATTTTTTTGAAGTAAGTTAGTTCAATTATACATCCATTAATAACTTTTAGTTCATTGGAATAAATTTCCAATTCAATTTCAATACAAAAACATTGTAAACTTTTGAACATTTTCTCTTTAAAAACTTGATATCTCATCACATTTGTGAGATTAATTTTAAATTACAATTTTCAATGTATGATAATATAATTTGAAAAATTGATTCAATATTTTTAATCTGAATAATTTATATTATCTAGTATGTTAAACTTAATTTTTGACCCAAATTATTTCCCAAAAAAATAAAAATTAATTTTTGCAGTTTAGTTTAAAATATTTTTACCGAAAGGTTAAACTGAAATTATAATGGTTAAAATGACCTATAAAGTTATATAAAACCACTTCTAGGAAATATTTCAACCTTATACCTGTAATTATCAATAATTTTCCATTATTTTAGCCTTACGACATGAATAATATATAGCTGAAATTATTTCTTTCAAAAGAATTACAAGTGTATCACTCACCTCACTTATAAGTGGTCACTCTATCTCCTCTCCAATTAACAGATTAAAACCCTCTTTTCCAAAAATACATGTTGAAAGGAATTCCAAAATTTATTCCACCCATCCTAGAATCCTTATTTTGAACATAAATCCAACCTAGTATGGATTTTCATTTAACCTAAGGATGATACCCAAAAAAGAGTTCACATTCCTCAATTAGCGTTTTTTTGTTTTATTTATTAAAAAACCTCCTTGAATTATTATTATATCATTCAGATATAATAACCTCATCATATTCTGTATATTTCTATTTTTTATATTGTATTCATGACCTACAATCATCGCCACTTTCATCAAATGGGATACAAAATCATCGTTTATGTGTACGGAGGACTATCGCCTCGCGAACCGATGTCATTCGGTATTCCATGACCACCTCTAAAGGCAGGATATAATGATGGATTTATTGTTTATATAAGATATTTATGATATTGTTATACTTATTCAATTATTATATCCATGAATAGTGTATTTCATTTTCTATCACTATCTTTTATAGATTGTGGTAAAAAAAATAATATTAATAATATATGATATTTAAAGCATGTTTTAATTTATAAAAAAATATTGAACCATTATCAATGCAATATGACCAAATTTTAAAAATAAAAACCTATATGAAAAAAAGTGGTTATTATCCAAAACATAACTTTAACATGGAATTGTAAATAAACAGGTAATAAAATGTCATAATAAAATCATATACGGTATAATATGTATAAATATTGTTCTAAAATATATTTATAATAAAGTTATATTTATTATACAGGGTTTTTAACATGTAAGACAAATGTCAATACTTATGGTAAGGGGGTTTAAAGTCTATCTTTTATTTCTAAGAGGCATATGAAAATTTACCACTTTCTTCTTTTTTTGTGGTTTATATACAACCCCATTGACATGTTATACCGTGAATTTATTTTTTCTCATGATATTTTAAGTTCAATATTATAACATTCCTTTATGGTGATTATTATTCAAAGAATCCAGAGTAGTAAATATTTTATGTTACAATCTCATAGTTTATCAGTATTGTTTATGATTATGTTCCCAATGATAAAATATTATAATCCATATCCCATGAAAATAATTAATTCAATATAATTTTTCAATTTATGATATTTTAATGTAATATTACCATTTTCCCACTCATTGGTACTTAATATAATTGAAAAATTGTTTTTATAAAAATCCGACTTTATTTACCTCTTCGGTTAGAAATCTATTTTCTTCTAAAACCACGATTTCTAAAAAAAATAAACTTTTTATTGTTATTATAACATTATTTTAAAATAAATATTTACCCATTTTTAAATTTTTGATTTTTTTCAAAGGATTCTTCATGTAGCTTTCCAAATAATGTCTCTTTACCTTTTTTAAAAAATGTGAAAAGAATTTTTGTTTTCACCTATATAGAATCAAAAACATTACCCATCATCATGATGATTATTTTGTTAGAATATTAATTTATAATATTTCAATGTAATTTGAAAATAAAATAATGTTCAAAATTTTTTGTGTTTTAAATAGATTTTTTTAAAAGGTGAATGAATATATTCTTTATGAAATGTATTAAATGATCGTTTAGAAACATTTTATATCTATGATTTCATCCATTTATGTTACCTATTTATTATTAGGGATATAATTCATGGATACCATTCTTATTATTTCTATAAATGGTTCATTGTTTTTATGATATGATTTTTATAAATCTTGTTTCTCTTCTACAGGTTATACTTTGATTTAATTCTTATGAAAACCACTTATTTTTTGTAACGACCCAAACATTCATTAATGTAAATTCCTCTGGATCTAATTAAACGTCTTATTATGGTCATATAAAATGTTATGTCATTGGTTTTATGTTTATGGATTTTACAATACCGTTATTAAATGTGATCGTTGCTATTATAGCTGTTGAAAAGTTATCACATGATTATTATAAATATAAGGCTTTAAAAAATCTAATTTACTCATAAAAAGGAAGTGATGACCTCATCCAGTAGACTTTCCCCATACAAAGACCATTTTTAGAGCTCAGAAAGGAGGTGGCGTCATTGGGATTTGGTCTTGACCAAGCCCAAGCCGAGATTGAACATGTTAAGCTTAAGCAGAAACAACTACATGAGAAGTGGAAGTTAATAGATATTACCACCTGAGCGATGTTATCTAAGCCACCCCAAGAGTTTGGCACCATCGTGCACCTTACCCTAAGGACTTATTCAGGTGTTATAATGGGTTATGTAATAAGTCCTTATAACTATGATTATGTGCATTATTTTATATATAATAATGAATATACATTCATTTTATTATTGTTACTTTGTAAATAGTTTTTAAAGAGAAAATAGTATTTTTAGTTAATATTCAACCAAGATATCTATTTTGACGAAATAATGTGTTTTTTAATTAAATAATATTTTAATAAAATAATTTTATTATTATTAAAAGAAATTATTACATATAAATTATAGTATAATTTTATGAATGGAATTGTAGTTTTTATTAAGGTTTGAAAGAAGTTTTTTCAAAACCAATGAATTTTATATAAATATCATTTTTTATTTAAAAAGTAATCATTCACATATTTAGAAAATTATTTAGACAAAATGAATATTATTTTTGGAATTCGGATGTCGAAATTATCCAATAGTGAATTTTTCATAATTTTCTGAGATAACAGAATTTGTTGGTAAAAATAAACTAATGTTTAAATATATAATCTGTTTTATAACAACATAATGACCCAATAGTGATTTAATAAACTAATATAATCATTATATTCGAGAAATATATGTTTTACCGTTAACAAATGTGATTTTAGGATTTTTTATTGATTTTACAAAGCTTTAGTGGACCCTTCAAGGATTATAAAACATTTTGTCATTTTAAATTGTTTTCCTTGAGAGTGTGACTCACATCAACATAAGAAACCCTATTATATTAAGAAGTTCGGCCATTGTACATATAAAATATCATTTTCCAATACCCTTTGGCAAAAACAATAGGAAAAATCCATGTACTGGTTTGTGGTTTTGATTAGTTTAATGTGAGGTGTTCCAAACCTAAATAATAAAGAATTCCCTCTTCTTTCTTAAATAAACCCACCCAATATCCCACTTAATTTTCACTCAAAGAATTTCTAGTTCTACCAACCCCTACCCTTCTCTCTCTATAATCCTCCCAAGGATCCACAAGCTCCCATGAATCCTCTCTCAACCCTCTCCGAAGCCTTTGGGATCGCACATCCAAGTATGGGATTAATAACTTTTTCTTTTTATCCAAGTTTCCTAATATTGTTATGCCCTTTTATTTTCCATTAAAAATCTTGGGGTATGATTTTTCACCTTATCCATACATCCCTATTTATGTTTCAATGATTGGAGACTCCTTTATCTCCCATTAATTCCTCTCATTTACACCCATTACGATGTTGAAATTCCGTGAGGGATTTCTCTCTCCTCTTTTACATCCAAGTAATTCTTTTGTATTATGCATCTAAATTCTGTTAAATTTGTTATTAAATGTATCCATATGAATCCATTACTATCCATTTCATGTAAATATGATTAGACACCCTTTTCACTCTCATGAACTGCTTTCATGAATCCTTATGTCACGTCGTTATGCTACGGAAATTACACCACGTTTTTCCAAGCCAAGATCATTGTATAGTGAATACCATACCCATTTATCTATCAAGGGTATTACCATTATTCAAATATACATATTGAATGTTTATTTCATGTATTTATTCCACATTAATTAATTGTATAATGACATATGATGTTTATTGATTCAATGTTATATGATCCATGTGACACACTGATGCATGAAATGAAATGTTTAAGATGGGTGCGCCCTGATAGAGCTCCAATGAATTGGGTAAAGTATAGAATCATGATACATCATGTTCAATGGGTTTTGAATCATGATAATTCATGTGAAACAAGGTTTTACTTGTGCTTCATGTGCAATGGGGGTTTACTCATGCTCCTTGTGGAATGAGCCTTGGCTCATGCTAATTCCACGTTAAGTGTTGTTTCCACATTTCCATGTTATGATTATCATGATTTATCATTCCATTATGTTCATGTTTCTATTGTACTCCATTTATATTAATATTATTTAACATTTATTGTATTACTCATTTTATTTCATTTTTATTCCCTTACTGGGCTTTATAGCTCACCCTTTTCTTATGCATGTCCTTAGGTTATCCCATGTAATGCTAAGTACGATGGAATGTAGTGGTCATGTAAAGAAAGTTTTCAATAAAGATGTTGTATTTCATATTTTAAGTTTTTATGTAATGAACTTAATCCCCAAGACACTAGACCTCTCGATCTTCAATGTTGTTTCAAGTGAAGAGTTTATATAACAAATCATGATTTAGTGTGTAATAAATAATATTGTTGTTATAGTTGGTATGAGAGGATATTTTTAGTTATTTTTGGGTTTAGGATTAGAAAAACCTAGTAAAGATTTAGAGACAATAATAAGTATAAAAACATCCCTATGTTTTGGTTAGTATTGAGAAAGTGGTTTATCAAGAAATTGCATCCATCTCTGGATACGAACAGGTAGAGGTGGCTCTGGCACAGATGTATCCTAGGGGTAAAACCCATAAACACCGCTCTGAGCTAGACTCGAATGGGAACTGGTGCATGACAACGGGCCTTGCTTCACTCCTGGTCATGAAAATCCCGGGGGATATGCTTTGGTAAATTCAGAAAAATAGTATAAACCATTATTAAGGGACATAAAAAAATCCCCTATGAATATATGTTAGAAAATAAATCATGGATAACATATATTGAAGCCTATATATTCATAAGTTATGGAAATAAAATCTGTTTATAAGTCATCGGTTTTGTCCTTGAATTAGCCTTTATGTGTTACCCCTAACTTTCCTTTTAATCCAACCAATGATAGGTAATAGTAGGACTCACGCTAACAACCAATGTGAAGATTAATGTGATGATTATACTAATGAGATTACCAATCTGATTGCAGCAGGAATCACATACTTTGTCGAACTACACTCTCAGTTAACTCAAGCTTCGAATAGAAACTTGGGTTAAGAGGAACGTTTAACCCCCCTATGATAGAAAAAGTCGCTATCGAGAGCTTCATGAGACAGAGGTCTTGAACTTTGAATGGATTGTATGATTCCTCAATTGCGGAAAAATGGATCAACTCCATTGAAAAGATCTTCTCCATCCTTAAATGTTCTGAACAGGAGAAGGATATTCTAGATACTTATCGTATGGAAGGTGAAGCTGGTCAATGGTGGACATCGATAAAAAATACGAAGCCTGATGAGGAGATCGAGGTGTTATAATAGAAGAATTTCCAGAATATATTTTTTGATAAATATTTTCCGTGCACCCCCAGCTTAAGATGGTAAGGGACATCATTTCCTACAAGAAAAAAGATGATGAATCTATTGGAGCGTACGAGGGAAATATCACAAGTCTTGCACGATACGCCTCCAGCTATTTCTTTACCCCAAAATTCAAGGTTGAACACTTCCTTGGTGGGATGAAACCTAAGCCTACAAAAAGCACATTCCATCCATGACTTCAACAACTATGTGGAAATTGTCTGATGTGCCCTCATGTACAAAATAGATATCAGAGAATCTCCAGGTTATCATAGAGATAAGAATCGAAAGGTGGAATTCAATTATGGCGGTCTGATTGATAAATCCAACGGTTCTAAGAAGATCCATCATGCCACTTGCCAATGGTGGGGAAAGAAAAACCCGAAAAATTGCCTGAAGGGATGAGGAAATGCTTTAGGAGTGGAAGATAAGGGCACCTAGTTGTTAACTGTTGACAAGAAAAACCCACGGCGGTAACAAAGGATAGGAATACTCTGTTTGAACCTCAACGCATTGTTCTTTTCTACAACTAAAAAAACATGAGAATCTTGCGAATCAGTTCCCTAAGCCAAGGGTTTTCGGAAGCAACCAACAACCTCCAAGGTAGAAAGGGAAAGATTTTTTCATCACTACTACTAAAGTAAACTCTGACAATGAAGTGGTGATAGGTACGCTGGTTATTCATTCAAGAATAGAAAACATACTTTTTGATTTTGGTTTTACACATTCTTTAATATCCTGAATGTTTAGTAGAACAATACCAAAACCCCCATAAATCATGGAATTGAAGATGTCGGTGAGTTCGGAAAATGTGAAAATCATTTCATCCCATGAATATAACTCCTCCCCTATTATAATATGTGTATTGAATTTCTTGGGGAACCTCGTCATACTCCCTATAGTGGAATTTGATGCTATTCTTGGTATGGATTGGCTTTCCTTATATAGAGCCAACATAAATTACTGTGAGAGGGAAATCAATCTCCATGTGGAGAATCAAACCCCGACTCTATACAAGTTCAAGGAGGAATATGAATCTTCTTTAGCTCCATCATCTCAAGTGCGGATATTACAGCCCTATGAGCACACGTATCTAGCTCAGACAATTTAGTCTAAGTATGCAACTATCCTTGAAGACATGCCTATTGTGAGGGAATTCGCTGATGTGTTTCTCAAGGAATTGTCTGGTCCTCCTCCTAGAAGAGATTTTGAATTCTCAATTAATCTTATAATTGGGGTGTTTCCTATATCCAAGACTTTGTATAGAATTGTTGTTGAAGATCTTGAGGAGCTGAAGAAACAACTACGGAAGAATCCAGATAAAGGGTTTATATTCCCAAGTGCTTCACACTAGGGTGCACCAGTCCTATTCTTTATGAAGAATGTTGGTTCAATGCGCCTTTGCATCGATTATTGTAAGCTTAACAAAATCATTATAAAGAACAAGTATCCCCTTCCATGAATTGATGACTTATTCGATCATCTGTGTGGATCACAATACTCTCCAAGCTAGATTTGCAGTAGGGATATTATCAAGAAAGGGTGAATAATGAAGATATCCCCAAGACTTCTTTTTATACAAGATACATGCACTATGAATTCATAATAATGCCTCTCAAACTCACTAACACTCCAGAAATATTGATGGAATTAATGAATAGATTATTCAAGGATTACCTCGACAAATTTGTGGTATTCATTATAGATTATATTCCAATATACTCCAAAATGAAGGAGGATCATGAGAAGCATCTAATAACTATACTAGAGACCTTGCAGAAGGATAATCACTATGAAAAGTACAGAAAGTGCGAGTTCTTGTTGAAGGAGGTCCCATTTTTAGGCCATATAATAACAAGCAATGGGATATCTGTGGATCCCTCCAAAACAGATGAAATTGAGGTATGGTAGAGTCCAACATCGATAACAGATATCTGTAGATTCCTATGGTTAACTAGATATTATCGGTGATTTGTGAGAAATTTCTCACTATTTTCTAACCCTCTTACCAACCTAACTCGGAAGGGAGTAAAGTTTTCTTGGATTGATGAATGCGATGAAATCTTCAAGGAGTTAAAAAGGATGCTTATCACTGCGCCTGTTCTCACTTTACCCATAAGTGGAGAACTTTTTATGGTATTCGGTTATTCTTAGATGAAGGGCCTAGGTTGTGTGTTGATTCAAAATGACAATTTCATTGCCTATGCTTCAAGGCAATTGAAAGTTCATGAGTATAATTATCAAACACATTATCTGGAGTTGGCTGCTGTGATCTTTGCTTTAAAAATTTGGAGGAATGTTCTCTTTTGGGAGAAGTGTGTAATATATATGAACCAAAAAAGCCTCAAGTATATATTCACATAGAAAGAGTTGAACATCTTCTAATGAAGATGGTTAGATCTGAACAATGACTACAGCTTATCAATCCATTACCACCCTAGGAAAGCGACCAAGGTGGCGAATTCCTTAAGTTGAAAGGAACCAACAATACTACCATTGATGATACTTGAGAAGGATCCAATCTTCTTATACTTGATGAAGATGGACATGGGAATCCTAAAAAAGGGAACATCATCAATCCTTTCACAAATGATTGCTAAATAGTTTCTTTTGGAAAGGTTAAATGATGCTCAAAAGAATCATGTGGGAATTCTGAAGAAAGAGGAAGTTATTAGAAGAGGTAAATCCTAGGAGTTAAATGTTAATGAAGAAGGAATTGTGAGATCTTGGAAAATTCTATGTGTTCCATCATGTTAAGAGAAAAAGAATGAACTTTTGGATGATGCACGTAGTTCAAATTTTTCTATTCACCCAGGAAACAGAAAGATGTATCGAGATCTCCAAGGGCATTATTGGTGGGATAATATGAAGAAGGAGATCATTGAATTTACATAAAAGTGTCTGGTGTGTCGGCAAGTGAAGCTGAGAGACAAAAGTCTAAGGGGATGATGAAACCATTACCAATACCAACATGGAAATTGGAGAATATCACCATGGACTTTGTCACAAGACATCTGAAGACATCCAAAGGCAACAATGCAATCTAGGTTGTTGTGGATTGTCTTATAAAGTCTACAAACTTCATTGCAATTTGGGATGATTTCTCATTGGATCAACTGGCACGAATATACATTAGGGAAGTGGTAAGGCAGCATGGAGTACCACTATCTATTGTATCTGATCGAGATCCAAGATTCACATCTATGTTTTGGAAGAGTCTTCAATATTATCTGGATACATAACTGAACATTAGTATGGGCTATCATCCTCAAACTGATGGCCAATCTGAGAATACTATCCAAACACTTGAGAATATGTTGAGAGCATGCTCAATGGACTTTAAAGGATGATGAGATCAACATGTTCTTCAAGTTGAATTATTCTACAATAATAGTTTCCACTTGAGCATCTAAATGGCATCTTATGAAGCCCTATATGGGAAGAGGTGTAGAACACCAACTTGTTGGGATGAAGTCGGTGAGTGTAAGCTTCTAAGACCAGAAATGGTCGAAGAAATGGTGGAGAAGGTGAAAACCATTCAGCAGCATATCAAGGCAACCCAGAGTTGAAATAAGAGTTATGAAAGTAACTATCAATGAGACCTTGAAATTAATTTTGGAGAAATATTATTACAATGCATATCTCAATGGAATAAGGTCATGGGGTTTTGAAATAAATGGATGTTAAGTACTAGGTACATCGGCCCCTTCAAGATTGTTGATTGTATTGGGTCTCTGGCCTATCGACAAGCACATAAACCAACCATGGACAAAGTACATGATGTATTTCATGTATCCCTATTAAGGAAGTATATACTAGACCCTTCACATGTACTCTCTTCATAGATAGTACAACTTGAGGTTGATCTTTCTAATGAGGAACAACCAGTGAAGATCTTATATTATATAGAAAATGTTCTATGAAATAATACAATTCCCCTCATCATGGTGTTGTGGCGAAAACACAGATTTGAAGATGTGACAAGGGAATTGGAGGAAATAATGAAGCAGAGTTACCCAAATATGTTTTAGTTTGGGAAAATGAAATTTTTAGGGTGATATTTCTTAAGGGGGGAAGATTGTAACATCCCAAACTTTCATTAATATAAATTCCTCTTGATTTAATTAAAGGAATTATTATGGTTATATAAAATGTGAACATCATTGGTTTTATGTTTCTGGATTTTAAAATACTGTTATGAATTGTGACCTTTTCTAATATAGACATTGAGCAGTGATCACACAACTAGTATAAATATAATTATTATCAAATCCAATTTACTCAGATAAAGGAAGCGATGGCATCATCCAGTAGACTTGACAAGTACTAAGCCCATTTTTCAGAGCTTAGAAAGCAGGTGGCTTAATTGGGCTTCGCTCTTAACCAATCCCAATCCAAGCTTGAACATGTTAAGCTTTAGAGGAATCGACTATGGGAGAAGTGGAAGTTAATAGAGATTACCACCCAAGATATGTTATCTAGGCCACCCCAAGAGTCGGTCACCATCGCGCACCTTACCCTATGGTTTGATGCAGGTGTTATAAGGGGTTATATAACAAGACCTTAGAACTATGATTATGTGAATTATTTTTTATATAATAATTAAAATACATTCATTTTATTATTGTTGCTTTGTAAATAGTTTTTAAAAGTTCAAATAGTTTTTTGAGTTAATATTCAACCAAATTTAATGAGATAGTCGAATTTTTGGGTAAAAATTAACTATCGTTTAAATATATAATGTGTTTTAGGACATCATAATGACCCAATAGTGCTGTAATAAAAAAATATAAACAATATTTTCGGCCAATATATATTTTTCAATTAAAATAGTGTGATTTTGGGTCTGTTTTATTTATTTAATAAAGATTTAGTGGACCCTTCAAGGATTCTAAAACATTTTTCCTTTTTAAATTGTTTTCCTTGGGAGTGTAACTCACCTCTACATAAACAACCCTATTATTTTAATATTTTAGGCAATTGGAATTATAAAATATTGTTTTCTACTCCCATTTTGAAAAAACCATCTAAAAAACCATGGGATGGTTTGGGGTTTTGATTAGTTTAATGTGAGGTGTCCCAAACCTAAATAACAAAGAATTCACTTTCCTTTCCTATATAAATACACCCCAGATCCAACTTCATCTTAACTCAAAGCCTTTGGATTTCTACCAAACTCATCCCTCCTTTCTCTATAATCCTCCCAAGGTTCCCCATGCTCCCATGAATCCTCTCTCAAGCCTCTTCCAAGCTTTTGGGATCACGCTTCGAAGTAAGGGATTCCTACCTTCCCCTTTTTATCCAAGTTTCTTAATATTGTTATTACCTTTTATTTTCAATTATAAATTTTGGGGTATGATTTATCACCTTCCCCATACTGACCTCTTTATGATTTGATGATGGTATACCCCTTTATCTCTCATTAATGCCTCCCATGTACCCCCGTTACCATGCAGACTTTTCGTCAGGAATATTTGTCTCCTATTTTACATCCATGTAATTTTTTTTGTATTATGCATATTAATTACATTAAATTTGTTGGGAAATGTATCTATATTACCCCTTACATTCCATTTCATCTTCATATTATGAGAAACACTTTTCTCTCTCATTAACTATTGTCATGGATCCTTTTTCACATTGTTATGCTGCTGAAATTGCACCGCGTTTTTCCAAGCCAAGATCATTGTGTAGTGAATACCATAACCATGTCTCTATCAACGGTATTACCATTTTTGAACATATACATATTTAATGGTACTTTAATATATTTCTTCTACATTACTTAATTGTGGAATAACTTATTATGTTGATTGATTCCATGTTGTATGATCCATGTGTCATACTGATGCATAAAATGAAATTTTTAAGAGGGGTGTGCCCTGATAGCGCTCCAATGCATTAGGTAAAGTATAGTATCATGATAAATCATGTGCAATGGGTGTTGACTCATACTAATCCAACTTAAATTAGGTTTTACGCATGATTCATGTGCTATGAGGGTTTACTAATGCTCCATGTGCAATGAGGCTTGGCTCATGAAAATTCCATGTTAAGTGTTGTTGCCACATTTGCATGTTATGATTATCATGATTTATAATTATTTTATGAACATGTTTAACTTATGATACATGGATATGACTATTTTATAACATGTATTGTATTCCTCAAGTTATTCCATGTTTATTACATTACTAGGCTTTGTAGCTCACCCTTTTCTTATGCATGTCCTCAGGTTATCCCATGTAATGTTAAGTACAAGGGAATGTAGTGGTCATGTAAAGGACGTTTTCAATAAATATGTTTTATTTCATACTTTAAGTTGTTATGTAATTATCTTAAGCCACAAATACACTAGACCTATCTTTCTTCCATGTTGTATGAAGTGAAGATTTTGTGTAATAAATCATGATTTAGTGTGTAATAAAGAACAATGTTGTTATATTTTTCGTGGGTTACACCATGATAAAATTATTATGAAAAAGGTAATTTCACACATGTTATTCTATAATGAAATGATTATAAAACCTATCACTTTTCAATTAGTTATGATATTTAAGAATTTTTATGAAACCCATTCCATTTCACCGGTTAAGATATGGTGAATATTTTTTAATCTTGTGGAAAAAATATGTATGGATTTCATTATGTGGTGTGTGAGAAATATATCTACCACCAATAAATTTGGTAAATTTCGATAAATCATTGGTAAACATATAACTTGTGAACCTAATTATATGTTCACAATTTTATGTTTGAAACTGATTACATGTTCAAAATGTTAGCATGAAACTGATTATATATTCACAGTGTTATGCATGAACAGGATTACATGTTCGCAATGTTATGTGTGAAACTGATTACACATTCACAATATTATGTGTATAACTCATATGTTTCATGTCTATAATGTTATGCATGGATCTGTTGTAATGACCCAAATTATTTCAATAGAAAATCCCCTTCTTATATCTATGTCATAAAAACACAAAATAATGAACTACTAAGTGATAAGTGACCTTTAAACATAATTTTGTCACCCCTATGTTTGGAATTTTAAAAATATGACATACACGGTTCTGTTCAAGATAGTTTTTGGAGTCTAATGAAACAAAAATACTTTTTTGTGAATAGTAACCTACCCATATGAATAGTAACATACCCTTATGAATAGTAATATGGCCCTTATGAATAGTAAATAAGAGTAACATTACCTATGAATAATAAAATAAAATTTAGACATCATAGAAAGTGATAATTTGACCTTAGTAAACGTTTTTGGTATTTAATAAGTCATAAATAATTAATTATAATTAATTAATTAATTTAAATCAATATTTATTTTCCTGAAATATATTCATAAATTATTGAATCAATGTCTAATAGTTTTTAGATAATTTTATAAGACCCTACGTAATTTTTGAAAGAAATGCAAAATCAGTTTTAATTTTAAAAACTGTTTTTTATGTAAATTATGATTTTAATTAAATATAAAATTAATAATATTTAGAAAATTATTTTTGCAAAATGGACTTCATTTCTGGATTCTACACGTCGAAAAATGGTTGGGGTAAATTTTTGGGAATTTTCTGAGATACTTGAATTTTTCATGAATAGTGGAATCCGATAATTCACAATAAAAGCTAAATAATGTATTAATTGAGTCATCGATGATGTTATGCTGATGTAAGCCCACTTTTTTCGGGATTAAATTATAAACTTACTATTATTGGTCATACAAAACTCACTATTCCTTGTCTTTGGTGAACTTAATAAACTAATAAATTTTATATTAAGGAAACCCCTCTCTCCACCACTATAAAAGCCACCCTTCACTCCCTCTTTTCCTCACACCTCTCGAGCGCCAAAGCTTCTCTAAACTCTGCCCAAAAACCTTCCCTAGACTCTCCCCCACGTCCAATAGCTCCTGGTCTCATCAAAAGACCAAACATAGGCCCTTAAGGAGGTTCTTAAGAGGATGATTCTAAAGGTAATTTCTCTCCCTCTTCTCCTTTAATTTCCTTTCAAGTTCAAATTCCTTTCTTGATCTATCCCTACCTGTCTTCATACAAACTGTTTTGTAACTCCAATATTATACATATACTGTAATCTTATGATTCTAATGGTATATTATATCACCCCACAACCTTTCCCTCTTCCTTTTATTTTATTAAAGAGAACGATGTTCATGTGGTGATAATTTATCACCTTCAAAAACAACATGCTCTCTTCTTCCATTTCTTCCTTCAATATGGTAATGAAACCATTTTTATGGTTGAACCAGAATATTTTATATGTATTATGTTCTATTTTATGTTCTTTAAATATCCTTTGGCCATATTACTAAGTGAAAAGTTAAAACAAGTTCGTTGTGATCCAAACACCGCTCAAATTAACCCAAATAATCTTCATTTAATTCTTATCAAATGATTCGTCCACATGGATCTAATATAACTCATTATAAAATCATTAATTCTACTGTAATATCATAAATAACATGTAATATCAGTTCTGGATGTTTACCCATGATCTACCCAAACATCAATTTAATAATACAAGTGAACCACTCAAGAAAACCATGAAAATGAACATCCTCGATCAATGTTTTTAAACTCTATAAGTCATCCAAAGGAACATAATATAACATAATGAAACCATAATGAACCATATTAATGTACACATGGTTCTGGATTTCTAATTAATGAATATAATTTCATTATACAGGACATTAAATACAAGGAAGCATTCGGGTACAAGGTAAGGGGAAATCTCGAACCCAATTTTCTTCCTTCGGGTTCTCCCTCTTTCAGTCCATTTTTGATAGGGTTACTCCTCAAAGATCATTTTTTCATCATTTAATTTACTTTTATGGGATATACATGTTTTTCACTGGTTTTTATGTTCATCAAAATGTTTTCCAAAAGAACTCTTCTTTCAAGATCTCACCTTTTACCTCTCATTCAAGGTTGATGGTTCTTGTATCAAGTATGTTGTTCCCTCTTTCTTTTGGGAACCCAAAGCTTATGAATGTGTTATTATGAGATGAAACCCATTCCTTTCCATTGGTTATTTATGTACATGTTTGATATGTGTTCTATGTTGGAATCATGATAATGATAAAGTTATGATGTGACGGGTGCGCCCGGAATTATATAGCCCAATATGAATGTTTAAATCTGACGGGTGCACCCAAAATTATATAGCGCTCCAATGCATTGGGTAAAGAGATGAATATCATGAGTAAATGTGAAATTATGTATGAACAATATGCTATATTTGTTCACAAGTATTTGTGGTAGTTAACTACTAAGACATGATGTTTCATTTTTATGCATTGCCACATTTCAAGTCTTTTATTTATGCTCCTCTCATGTTCTTGATCTTTTGCCTATGTTATGATTATGCTCACCCCATGATATATTATTCTTATCTATCCTCTTACTGGGATTTTATCTCACCCCTTTTTATGTGTATCCTCAGGTGGCTACATGTACTAAGGAGAGGACAAGTGCTACTAAGAAGCTATAGAAGAAGAAATTAAATGAATGTTTATGCTTGATGTTGTACTTGTTATGTGTAGTCCTAGTTTTCCCAAGAAACTAAACCTCTGGATCCTCCATGTGTAACACTATTATGTAGTTTATATTTGAAATGATGTAATAGTAATGTAAGAAAAGGTCGGGTCGCTATATTTGGTATCAGAGGAAAGGTTTAGTTAATTTGGGAATTAGGATTAGTAAACCCTAGAGAAAACTACTAGCATAAGAATAAGTAAAAATATATACAAAAGAATATTTACCTAGGGATCCCATATGTTATGTTTTTGGTATAATTGTTTAAATGAATAAGTTATTCATGACTTTTTTACTTATGTTTTGTTCTAACCTTTTCTATCTTAGAAAATGGTGGGAACCATGAGAAATCAGGCCAACAACTCTTGTGAGGGCCAATGCAACGATTGCCCGAACGACATCCCCAATGTTTTTGGAGGTGGAGTTCAAAACTTCATGATGATGCTTACCAAAATATCTCAGGTTATGAATAATAACCATAATAATGGGGAACGTCCTCCTTCACCAAAGATGGAGAAACTAGCTATCGAATGTTTTATGCGGCAACGACCACCGACGTTTTGTGGATCTTCTGATCCACTAGTTGTAGAACAGTGGGTCAACTCCACGGAGAAGATATTTTCTGTTCTTCACTATTCTGAGATGGAGAAGGTGACTCTAGCCGTTTATCGTCTAGATGGAGAAGCTGATCAATGGTGGTATTTGATTAATAACACCAAGCCAAGGGAGGAAATTGAAGAGATGGAATGGGAAGACTTTAAGATAATGTTTCATAATAAGTACTTCCCATGAACTCTTTTCACTTTGATGGAGAGAGAATTCATAGAGCTCAAGCAAAAAAAGGAGAATCTGTCACAACCTATGAAGCAAATTTCACAAGGCTCGCAAGGTATGCTTCGAGTTTTGTTATCAACAATGATAGAAAAATTGATAGATTCTTTAGTGGATTAAAACCACATCTTCTAATGGCTCTTGCAATTCGAGAATTTTGGGAGTTATGAAGAAGTTGTTCAGTGTTCTCTCAAAGTGGAGCTGGAGTTTGGAGAATGGTCCCACGACTATGGTGATAAGAAAAGAAAGATGGAGTTTCAAGCTGGTGGATCTAGTGAAAAAGGTGGGAAGAAAAATCGACCCACATGCCAAAAATATGGGAAGTTGCACCATGGAAACTGCCTCAAAGATACGTAGAAATGATTTAAGTGTGGGAAGGAAGGACACCAAGTTCACGAGTGTCAAAAAGACATGAAAAGGAGGGATAATGTAGCTGATGAAAGGATAGAACCACTCGTGGTTCAATGCTATAACTGTAGGGAGCTAGGGCACTATTAAAACCTGTGCACTAAACCTCGAGCTCTCAAGGGTAATCAGCACCAAAAACCACCAAAGCCAAAGGAACAAGGGAAGGCTTATGCCATCACTACTGCGGAGGTGCGACATGATAATGAAGTCATACACGGTACACTTACTATTCACTCAATAATGGAAAAAGTCTTATTTGATTCTAATTCTACACATTCCTTTATATCTTGAAAGTTTTCTAGAACTATAGAATCGAAGCCCTGAAACCTTGAAGTAGAGATATCTGTAAAAAAAACCAAGTGGTGCAATCATTGCAACCCAAGTGTTTGATTCTTCTCCTATTGACGTATGTGGGAAGATTCTTCCGGCAAATCTCGTAATACTTCCCTTGGTGGAATTAGACGCTATAATGGGAATGGATTAACTCTATTTATATAGAGCGCATATCAACTGTTGGGAAAAGAAAATATATTTTCATATTCTGAACCATCCCAGGCTCCTCTACAAATTCAAGTAAGATCATGAATATCCTTTGAAAAATCCTTCAATGTTGTGGGTGTTGATTCCCTATGAAGAAGCATACCTCGCCCAAATGGTTGAGTTGAAGGAATGTGCCAACCTCTAGGAAATACCCATCATGAGGGAATAGAGTGATGTATTACCCAAAGAGTTACCCGAAATTCCCCCGGATCGTGAGGTAGAGTTCTCAATTGAACTCATACCCGGAGCTACTCTTATCTCGAAGTGCCCCTATAGGATAGCTCCTATCGAACTGGAAGAGTTAAAGAAGCAGCTACAAGAGAATCTAGACAAAGGGTTTATACGCCCAAGTGCATCACCTTGGGGTGCGCCAGTGCTCTTTGTAAAGAAGAAGGATGGAACCATGCAGTTGTGTATCGATTATCGGGAACTCAACAAGATCACCATAAAGAACAAGTATCCTCTCCCAAGGATTGATGACTTGTTTGACCAGTTAAGAGGATCTCAATACTTCTCAAAGGTGGATCTTCGTTCTGGATATCATTAAGTAAAGGTGAAGAAGGAAGATATTCAGAAGACTGCCTTCCGTACAAGGTCTGGGCACTATGAGTTTTTGGTGATGCCCTTCGGACTTACTAATTCCCCTGCAATCTTTATGGATTTGATGAATACAGTCTTTAGACATTACCTAGAAAAATTTGTGGTAGTGTTTATCTATGATATTATCATCTACTCCAAGATCAAGGAGGAACATGAAGAACATCTAAGACTTGTGATGGCGACATTGAGAAAGGAGAAGTTGTACGCCAAGTTCAGCAAGTGTGACTTTTGGATGAATCAAGTCACGTTCTTGGGACATGTGATCACAAGCGAGGGAATTTCTGTGGATCCTTAAAAGACAAAGGCGATTGAGGAATGGCCCAGGCCCTCTAGTGTCACAAAAATCCGTAGTTTTCTTGGATTAGCTGGGTACTATCGACGTTTTTTGAGAAACTTCTCACGATTTTCAAGACTGCTAACTAAGTTAACAAGAAAAGGGGTAAAGTATTTATGGACGGAAGAATGTGAGGGAAGCCTCAAGGATCTAAAGAGAAGGCTGATCACTGCACCTGTACTCACACTACCGAAAAGTGGAGAATGTTTTTTGATATACAGTGATGCTTCAAAGAAAGGCTTGGGTTGTGTACTCATGAAAAATGATAATGTGATAGCCTATGGCTCACGACAGTTGAAGATCCATGAGCAGAACTACCCGATGCCTGATCTAGAGCTGGCAGCTGTGATTTTTTCCATGAAAATCTGGCGGCACTACCTTTATGGCGAGAAGTGTGACATATACACCGACCACAAGAGCCTAATGTATATATTCACACAAAAGGATCTCAACATGCGTTAAAGGTGATGGTTGGAGATAATCAAGCATTACGATTGCTCTATTCACTATCATCCAAGGAATGCGAACAAGGTAGCTGATGCTCTAATTAGAAAAGAACATGCTACTCTATCCATGTTGAGGATTGAGAAATACCCTATCTTCTTGGATATGCAAAGAATGGATTTGGAAATCATAACGGAAGGGAATACATCCTAACTTGCCAAAAAAATTGTGCAACCATACATCCAAGAGAAGATTAAGGAAGCACAAAGGGATGATGTGGAGATACAAAAGAGGGTGAATGCAGTAAAGGAAGGAAAACTGCAAGAGTTCCATATCGATGATGATGGTGTGATTAGGTTTGGAACGCGGCTTTGTGTGCCTTCATCACTCGGGATAAAGAAGGAGCTATTGTATAATGCACATAGCTCAACTTTCTCTATCCATCCTGGAAGTACCAAGATGTATCGTGATCTCCGAGAACACTTCTGGTGTGATAACATGAAGAAGGAGATTACGGAATACATATCAAGGTGTTGGGTCTGTCAGTAAGTCAAATCTGAGTGACAAAAGTCCGTAGGTATGATGCAACCATTGCCTATACCCATGTGGAAATGGGAAAATGTTACTGTGGACTTTGTCATGGGTCTCCCGAAGACATCAAAGGGGGATAATTCGAAATGGGTTGTGGTTGATCGACTCACCAAGACTGCCCATTTTATCGCAATTTGGGAAGACCTATCGCTTGAACAACTTGGAAAGATATATGTGAATGAAGTGGTGAGACTGCACGGTGTTCCACTCTCGATTGTCTCTGACTGTGATCCAAGGTTCACATCTAAATTCTGGAGGAGCCATCAACATGCTTTGAGTACTGAATTAAATTTCAGCATGGCTTATCACCCCTAAATTGATGGCCAGTCTGAAAGGACTATTCAGACACTTAAAGATATGCTAAGAGCCTGCTCTCATGAATTCAAAGGTGGTTGGGATCAGCAACTCCCATTGGTTTAGTTCTCATACAACAATAGATTCCACTCGAGTATTCAGATGGCTCCGTATGAAGCTCTTTATGGGAAGCGATGTATAACTCCAACCTGTTGGGCTGAAGTTGGAGAACGAAAGCTACTTGGTCCCGATCTTGTTCAAGAGATGACAGAGAAGGTTCAAGTCTTCCAAAAACACATCAAAGCTGCTCAAAGTTGGCAAAAGAGCTATGCTGACAACCATCGAAGGGACTTGGAGTTCGACGTTGGAGAAAAAGTCTTCCTTCGAATATCTCCATCGAAGAGAGTCATGAGATTCGGGAAGAAAGGGAAGCTAAGACCAAGGTACATTATCCCCTTTGAGATCCTTGATCGTATAGGAGTCGTGGCCTATCGTCTGGCACTTCCACCGAATATGGCTCAAGTTCATGATGTGTTTCATGTATCACTACTAAGGATGTACATACCAGACCCCTCACATGTACTAAACTCAGAGGTGGTACAGCTGGAAGATGATCTCTCCTATGAGGAGCAGCCGGTAAAAATTTTTGACCGAAGTGATAAGGTTCTACGCAACAAGACAACCTGCATTGAAAAAGTGTTGTGGAGGAACCATAAATTTGAGGAAGAAACTTGGGAACCAGAAGAGGCAATGAAGGAGAAGTACCCACACATGTTTCTGTAAAGTAAAATTTTGGGGGAGAAATATCTTAAGGGGAGAAGAATGTAACGAACCAAAGTATTTCAATAGAAAATTCCCTTCTTATATCTATGTCATAAAAACACAAAATAATGAATTACTAAGTGATAAGTGACCTTAAAACATTATTTTTTTCACCCCTATGTTTTTAATTTTAAAATCCGACATACACGGGTCTATTCAAGATAGTTTTTGGAGTCTAATGAAACAAAAATAATTTTTGGTGAATAGTAACATACCCTTATGAATAGTAACATACCCTTATGAATATTAATATGACCCTTATGAATAGTAAATAAGAGTAACATTACCTATGAATAATAAAATAAAATTTAGACATCATAGAAAGTGATAATTTAACCTTAGTAAACGTTTTTGGTATTTTATAAGTCATAAACAATTAATTATAATTAATTAATTAATTTAAATGAATATTTATTTTCCTAATATATATTCATAAATTATTGAATCAATTTCTAATAGTTTTTAGATAATTTTATAAGACCCTACGTATTTTTTGAAAGAACTGCAAAATCAGTTTTAATTTTAAAAACCGTTTTTTTAAGTAAATTATGTTATTAATTAAATATAAAATTAATAATATTTAGAAATTTATTTTTGAAAAATGGACTTATTTTCTGGATTCTACACGTCGAAAAATGTTTGGGGTAAAATTTTGGGAATTTTCTTAGATACATGAATTTTTTATGAATAGTGGAATCCGATAATTCACAATAAAATCTAAATAATGTATTAATTGAATAATCGATAATGTTCTGCTGATGTAAGCCCACTTTGTTCGGTATTATATTATAATATTACTATTATTGGTCATCCAAGACTCACTATTCCTTGTCTTTGGTGAAATTAATAAACTAATGAATTTTATATAAAGGAAACCCCTCTCCCCGCCACTATAAAAGCCACCCTTCACTCCCACTTTTCCTCACACATCTCAAGATCCAAGCCTTCTCTAAACTCTTCCCAAACACCTTCCCTAGACTCTCCCCCACGTCCAAGAGCTCCTTGTCTCATAAAAAGATCAATCATATCCCCTTAAGGAGGTTCTTAAGAGGAGGATTTTAAAGGTAATTTCTCTCCCTCTTCTCCTTTAATTTCCTTTCAAGTTCAAGTTCCTTTCTTGATCTCTCCCTACCTATCTTCATCCAAATTGTTTTGTAACTCTATTATTATACATATACTGTAATATTATGATTCTAAAGGTATATTATATCAACCCACACCCTTTCCCTCTTCCTTTTATTTTATTTAAGAGAACGTTGTTCATGTGGTGATGATTTATCACCTTCAAAAACAACATGCTCTATTCTTCCATTTCTACCTTCAATATGGTCATGAAACCATTGTTATGGTTGAACCAGAATATTTTATATGTATTATGTTCTATTTTAAGTTCTGTAAATAACCTATGGCCATATTACTAAGTGAAAAGTTAAAACGAGTTTGTTGTGATCCAAAAACTGCTCAAATTAAGCCAAAAAATATTCATTTAATTCTTATCTAATGATTCATCCACATGGATCTAATATAACTCATTATAAAATCATTCAATCTTCTGTAATATCATAAATAACATGTAATATCAGTTCTGGATGTTTACCCATGATCTACCCAAACATCAATTTAAGAATACAAGTGAACCACTCAAGAAAACCATGAAAACGAACATCCTCGATCAATGTTTTTAAACTCTATAAGTCATCCAAAGGAACATAATATAACATAATGAAACCAGAATGAACCCTATTATTGTACACATGGTTCTGGATTTCTAATTAATGAATATAATTTCATTATACAGGACATTAAAGAGAAGGAAGCATTTGGGTACAAGGTAAGGGGAAATCTCAAACCCAATTTTCTTCCTTCGAGTTCTCCCTCTTTCACTCCATTTTTGATATGGTTACTCCTCAAAGATCATATGTTCATCATTTAAATTACTTTTATGGGATATAAATTTTTTTCACTGGTTTTTATGTCCATAAAAATGTTTTCCAAAAGAAATCTTCTTTCAAGATCTCACCTTTTACCTCTCATTCAAGGTTGATGGTTCTTGTATCATGTATGTTGTTCCCTCTTTCTTTTTGGAACCCAAAGCTTATGAATGTGTTATTATGAGATGAAACCCATTCCTTTCCTTGGGTTATTTATGTAAATGTTTGATATGTGTTCTATGTGTAAATCATGATAATGATAATGTTATGATGTGACAGGGGCACCTGAAATTATATAGCGCAATATGAATGTTTAAATGTGACTGGTGCGCCCAGAATTATATAGCGCTCCAATGAATTGGGTAAAGAGACAAATCTCATGAGTAAATTTGAAATGATGTGTGAAAATGATTATATCTTTGTTCACAAGTATGTGTGGTAGTTAACCACTAATATATGATGTTTCATTTTTATGCATTTCCACATTTCAAGTCTTTTATTTATGCTCCTCTCATGTTCTTGATCTTTTGCAAATGTTATGATTATGCTCACCCCATGATGTATTATTCTTATATATCCTCTTACTGGGCTTTTAGCTCACCCCATTTTTTGTATATCCTCAGGTGGATACATATACTAAGGATAGGACAAGTGCTACTAAGAAGCAATAGAAGAAGAAATTAAATGAATGTTTATGCTTGATGTTGTACTTGTTATGTGTAGTCCTAGTTTTCCCAAGAAACTAAACCTCTGGATCCTCCATGTGTAATACTATTATGTTGTTTATCTTCGAAATGTTGTAATAGTAATGTAAGAAAATACCGGGTCACTATATCTGTTTTCATGTCTATCAATTTATGCGACGTCCTAGTTTAATGCCCTTAATCTAATGAGTTAACTTTTCTCTATTTATACATGTTCACAATTTGATATGATGATGTGTATTATACAAATAGATGTATTTTTATAATGTTTTAATCTAATGGATATTTTTTTATTTTCTTATGCTTCATGTCATATTAACTGAAAATCATTATTCCATGGATCAATATTACGATATTTGATATACATGCTATAGTTTTCACATGTTATTATCATATTCTCATACCCTTATGATAATGTTGTTCTTACTGATATCCCTTTTAAATCCTTACAAAGAATATAACCTCTCCCATTATTCCGTTTCCATTCCCCATGTTATAAAAATATGTATTATGTATGATTTTTCTAAGATGGGTGCTAGATATGAAGATCTATGTGGGAGATTATGTATCTCCCCTATTAATCAGTAGTGTCTATTTACATGTTTCCAAAGGCACTACACTATCATAGTTCTCATGAATGTGTTTATGTATTGTTATGAATATTCATTAAAAATGATGTAATATATTAGTATGATAAGACTAGGATTATATATTTGGTTTCAGAGTAATAGTTTAGTAAAAATTTGGGAACCAGGATTAGAATTCCTTAGTGATTCTCCTAGGGATATTTATAAGGACATGTTTGGGGGCATCTCTATGAATAATTATAATGATGAGTCAGTGTATAGGAAAATATATCGTAATTTTGGTAAATGATAGCGAATGTGGTTTCCAAGAAATGACTTCCTTGTCTGGATAATACCAGTGGATGTGGACCTGGAAAAAAGAAACCCAGTGGTAATAACTCTGAAAATGGTTCATTTATTTGGACTCGATCATCACCAGGTTCATAATAATGAGCCTTGATGCATGCTTGATTTGACACACTCAGGCGATATTATCTATAAATTTAAAGGCCCTTTATGAATAATTAGGAAGGATTTAAATAGATAGTTATTATGAATGAACTAGTATAAACATTTAGTATCACAGATTAAAAATAAGGTATTGTGATTTAGATACCCTATAATGAATTATCATGATTATGTGGTTCCCAATTTAGATTATAATTGCTTACACTATGATTTCTTGTTATATTCAACGCATGGAACCTGAAGTAATCATGTTAATATTGAATGGAATGAATAATAAAATTATTTTCCTCCTAATAAATTGAATTTTTTGGGTCAAAAAATGAAATAATGCACCACCATTATCACAAAACATTCTCACACTCTGACTCGTACTGAATATCCAAATTATAAATGGATGGAAAATAACTCTATTGAGTCATTCCTGGGATAACTCCCACCTTCTTTGAGTGGTTCCACTAATCCTCTAGTTTCATAGAAATGAATCAATTCCACTAAAAAGATATTTTTCACTCACTAGTGTTCAAACCATGAGAAATTAATTTTATCCATCTACCATTTGGAAGGTGAGATAGATCAATGGGTTTATCTAACTAATAATATGAGGAAATGAGAAGAAATTGAATCGATGAAGTAGGTCGATTTTAAAATATTATTTTTTAAGATTTTATTTCTTCATATTAATCATAAAAAAATGTGGAAGGAATTCCTCCACATTAATAAAAAGTATGATAAATCTATTAGAATATATGAAGAAAATTTTACCAGACATTAGAGCAACACTTTGGGTATTATAATTCCCCATGAATGTAAGGTTTACAGATTCATCAGTGTATTAAAAAATCATTGAGGGTTGTTTCCCATAAGGGAAATTAGATTCTATGAATAAATTGTTTGATGTGAACTGAAAGTGGAAATGGAAGATGGAAACCCTTTTGGTTCTAGTGATAAGAAAATGAATATGGGGTTCCAAAGAAAATTGAATGATATGTCACATGGAGGGGATTAAAGGTTTAAAACTCATACTTTCCAAAATTAATGGAAGGAGAACCTTGGTGAGTCCTTGAATGTAATAACTATGTGTTCTATATTTTCAAATATTAGACATTGATAGAAATAATTTGGAAGTGATGTGAAGTGGCTAGTTAATGAAATAAATAGACAGATAGCTCAACATAATTCACCAACCACACTATAGTGTTTCAAGTGAAAGGAGTTTGGGAATTATGGAAATAAATACCCCAATCCATGGGAGAATTTGGAAGATAATCCACAACAACCTAATATGAAAAAGGGGAAAGGGAAAACTTATAAAATCGTAATGGTTGAAGTGAATAATGATTGTTATGGCACACTTCTCCTATACTCCCTTTTTGGGAATTTCATGTTTGATTTTTTTCGGAATAAGACCTATGAAAATTTTATTATTTATCATTTATTAAAAAAAATTATTTTGAGAATTAAATATCTCTCTCTACAAGGATTATCGAAAATATATATCAAATTTTATGTTCTATCTGTGCAACATTAAACATAAGATTCCAATGGAAATTTTTTTGTATAAGATAAATGATAATTTATGGGATAAAGGGTGACTTATCTTTTAGAAGCAAATATGTCTCTAGGAAAAATTAAATTAATATTAATTGATACTATCAGGGGTTTATAAATTTCAGGTTGATCATAAGTTCAAATTAATTTACACCCCATTTAAGGTTTTATTTGAGGAGATTTTATAAATATTAATGATATTTTAAGATACATTTATGCTAACACACCCCTTTGGTTTTGTATATGTTTTAGTGAAATATTAATTTAAGGATGGATGAATTAACATTTTTTCATCATATGATTAAAGTTATATGTAACATTTATGGTTTATTTTATCATTTATGTTTAAGTAATTGTGGGTTTTAATCTATCACCTTAAAAAGTAGGTGGACTTCATCACTAATAAAGGAGTATTATCTCTCATCTAACCATATAGAATATATACTAAGGAAATGGCAAGGATTCATGAATAAACACATTTAATTATATCTTATTGCGATCTAAGGTTTAACATAAGTTATGAAATAGTCTTGAACAACCTCTTTATATAGAATTGAGTTTCAACATTGTATATCATACCCAGACAGATAGTTGGTCTAAGAGAATAATTAAAACCCTAAAGGATTTGAAAATGTTTTTTATGGATTTGAAACATCGTTGGTATCAACACCAACCTCACGTTTAGTTTTTTAATAAAATATATTTAAATTGAGAATTCAGATGGCCCCATATCAAGCCCTTTATAGACATATGTGTATTAATAAAATGTATTGGAATGAATTTGAAGAAATAAATATATTAGGACCTAATATAGCCAATGAAATTGAGGAGAACATTAGACTCATTCAACAACTTTTAAAGACTATAAAATTTTGATATAAATTTTATGTTAATAATCATTGATGTGACCTAGGACTTAAATATAATGCGATGGTATTTCTATGAATTTTACTATAGAATAAAGAAGGGAAAACAAATCGCTAGTTATATTGGTGTCTTCAAAATTATTGATCCTATTGGGACAATATATTATATCTTGATACTTACACTACACCTTTAGCTTTGATGAATTCATTGTTTCTCTATTGGTGAAGTATATACCTGACCTTTCACATGTACTAAACATTAAGGTCATAGCATTGGAGCATTATCTTTCTTATAAGGAACAACTGGTGGAGATTTTGGATCATATAGAGAATGTTATAAGAAACAAGACCACTCACCATGTAAATGTTTCATGGAAAACCACCATTTTGAAGAAGTTATGTGGGAACTTACAGAAATATAGAGGTAGATGTATCATCATTTGTCTATGTTGGACTTAAGTATTTTGAGGTAGAAATTAATTTTATGGGGGGGGGGTAGAATGAAACACCCAGAGTTTTTATGAATTATTTTTTTTCCAAAATAATTAAACTTCTCTGATAACTTTCACTACAAAAAAATAATAAGCTTCAGCTACACACAACCCAAATTTAGTCTTTCACTACACAAAAAAACAATGTTAATCAAGTGCTACATGAATCACTGAGTTAACCTTCATTTCAAATATCACTATGTTTTAATAAAAAAAATATTTTACTAATATAGCTTATAAAATTTAACCGGTGCAACCGATATTTTGATTTAGTTAACCTATCCTTATACAAATATTATTACATGATTTTAAGCATTATTATTCATCATTACAAACCAAGGTTTCTAAAATCTAGTGTCTTTGGAAGATTAGGTACATAAAACTAAACACAAGGAACTCCAATAAAAAAATATTTATTAATCATCGATAATGAGCTTATAAATTCCTTTTGGATCTTATATCTTCCTAGAATAAACTAGGGAATACCTATACAAAAAGGATGAGCTAAATATCCTAGTAAGGGGATAAACATTAGAATAAAGCACAAAAAATGAGTTAGGATGAATAAAATGATTACACAAAAAGGAATTAAAGATGAATAAACATATTGAATCATAAAATTTAGAACATGGAATCAAGTGATCTTGGAAACATTGGAATGTGGTAGCAACATATAACATGGCATATATATGAGATAAGGATGACTACCAAGACTATATCCCATGTTGTAAAAAGTCCAATAATGGATATTTTTACACCCAAATCCCATACATGAAATATCATGAGACGAAATATTACCCAATTAAATATAATTATATCTGGGTGCACTAATAATAACATGTTTATTAATATGTGTTCCACATAAATATCCAATACAGGGAATAAACATTAGTTTTGCCTATGGAAAAAAATAGGTATCGAAGTCATGTCATATAGAATAACCAATGAGCGAATAAAAATGTTGTACAAAAAATACTATATTTATTTAATAATTGGAAATTAATTAGGTAAAACATGCATAGATCATGATAAATTTGGTCCAACTGATGTGAAAACTTGAAAAATAATGTTTACAAAACTTTTAAAATGGACACATTATTGTGGTGTAAGGGAAAATATTAAAGAGTGTGTTAATAGGAAAAAGGAATAATTATTTTTATAAAACAAGAAATGAAATAAGATAGTTTTTCATGATAAATTTTGTTATTTTATAATATCATTTTTGGATTACAATATTTTATTGAGTGTACTTGAAAATGGGTATTAAATAAGTAATATCTCTTTACTAAGGTTTTCTTGTTGAAAATAATTGAGAAGAGATCCATTTTAAACATGTATTTATGCATTGAAGAAGGATTCATTTATCTGGATATATAATTTTGGAAATTATACAATGAATTTATACGAAGTATAAAATCGTAATGAAGAAATATATTGGTTTAAATAAAGAGAAAATGTTACCCAACAGTAAATTTAGAGGTTCTGAGAGATCACTTAACTTAAGTCTGAATGGATTATTCACATGTACTTAACATTGTAAATATTAAAATTAGACCCCTTAATTAATTAATTTAAAACCAATTTTACATATATTTCATTTATTATTATTCTATTAAATTAATTTATGAATATTTCAATGAGTTATAGAGTTTAATTTCTTCATTCTGGGAGTGGTCATTTCATGGTATCATGGTCGGTTCCCTTGAGTATAATTATGGAAGTTCTTGAAAATTTTAAAAAAAATATATTAAAGTGAAATTATATGGGATTAATAATATTCCATAAATTTTAATGGTCACATTTATCACTCTATTTTTTTACATCAGGATGATTCAATTGATATAACATTAATGATAAATGTTTAAATTTTTTTGGCGGGTTTTCAATCATCATAAACTAGTTATGTTTTTTATTTTTTATTATGTATATATATTATTTTCAAAACAGAAAAAAATTCATGCAAATTTTATTATCATTTTGAACTATTATAATTTTTTACTAACATCCTTTAAGTTAGTAATTAAAAATGAAAAATCATCATCCATGAAGGTAGTGAATCAACATATCATAGATGATAATTGTTTTAATATAAAAAGAGAAGTGAATAGATTTTATGATGGCTATTCCATTAAAAAATAACATTCTATTATATGTATGAATCTATATTTATCATGATATTTTGGATATTGGAGGTGAGGATCAGGTAGAAGAAATTCAGAATTTTAAAGGGAAAGAAGGAGGATTTTACGTCTTGAATATCGTCTCATTTAAAACCTCTTTAAGGCTCTTGGGTTTGGTCTTTTGTTGTGGCATGAAGCTATTGATTGTGGGGTAGAGGCCTGGGAAGGTAATTAAAAATAATTGAGACAATATTCAAGGATTTTTATGTGTGAGGATGGGTTATTTTTATAGGGGAGGAGACGCGTTTTTTTATTATTTTATTTTGTTTGTTATTTAGTCTCAAGGATATCAATAGTGTTCATTCCTATGAATAAATACCATAAATTATATAATAGAGTTTAAACCAATTGATTCCCACCTTATACATACATCATATATGACTCAATAATTCATGTATTTGTCAAATACCATAAATTACCATATTTTACTATTCAACAAATATTCAGCTATTTTAGAAAAATAAAAAAAATTCACCCAAACCATTTTTCTGAAAATAGATTAAAAAAATGTAATCCATTTCATTAAAATAATAATCTAAATATTATATTTTTCATTTTTAAATAAAATTATCAATTATTTAAAAAATACCAATATTAATATTATAATAGATTTTATGACACTTTGAAAAATTAATCAGGGACACATAAAATTATCTTTTAATTATAATACAACAAAATATTAGTTTATGACCATACTTTATAAAAATAAAATTTCTTTCAAATAAATATATTAATTTAAAAAAATTAAATAAATATTTATGTTTCATGAAAATACCAACAATTAATTTAACATTTTTGAATATTTATTTAATTATACCATGATATAAATATATCATATTTTCATTTATAGGATACATAAATTTTATTTATGCTTTTTTGGTGAGTAAACTATTCTAATTTACAAATTATTATTTATAATGGTCACATTAATATTCTAACAATCAGGTTAATATTCCAACTATTAGATTTCCATTATTCATAAGGTTTTACTACTTCTTATAAGTACCTCTTATTCCATTCATCAATCAATTTTATTTTCTTAAGGGTTTATATACATTCATATATTAAATTAATATTGTATTTTTAACCATATTTTTTATTTCTGAATATTTGTTTTGTGAGTGTGGCCATTCTAGTGGGTCGAGAAGAACCAAATTTTCTTATTCTTATTATCTTATCTCTTATTTATTATCCCACTGTAATATTTGTAATTATTATTGGTTTATTTTAGGACTAATTTATACTTCTTAATTTATGATAATAGTGTTTTTATCGGGTTCCCTATGTGATGTATGTGCTATATACTAAATGAAATAATTATAACAACCCAAAATTTCATTGATAACATTCTGGTTCAATACATTTTCCCCCCTTATGAAATTTCTCCCTCCAAATTTTATTTTACACAAAAAGGTGAAAACATGTGAGTGTACTTCTCCTTCATCTCTTCTACTGGTTCTGATGTTGCCACTTCATACTTAGGGTTCCGCTATAGTACTTTGACCAGGTGAGTAGTTTTATTGCATAGAACTATATCTTTATGGTCCAAGATCTTCACCAGATTCTTGTTGTATGATAGATCATTTTCTAGGTGTATATCCAATTAATTTAGTACATTTGAAGTATATATTTGATAATTACGTTGGAGGGATACGTGGAATACATCATGTACTTGATACATGGTGGACAGATATTCTAGTCGATATTCCATAGCTTTGATGTGATCAATAATCTTAAAGTAGCTGATGTACCTAGGACTTATCTTTCCATTCTTCTCAAATCTCATTAATATGTTCTATTTATATTTGTGTAGGAATAATATTTCACCAAACCCAAACTCTAAGTCTCACTGATTATTTTCATCATAGCTCTTCTTTTGACTTTGGGCTTCCTTGATGTGATGCTGAATGGATTCCATCTTTTCTACCATTTCATCCACAATTTTAGGTCCCAACAGATTATGTTCACTAACATCATCCTAGAATTTCATTATTTTATATAATTTCCCATAAATGGTTTTATATGGGTGAATTTTGATTCTTGATTTGAAAAATATTTCTAATAGAAATCGACTCGAGGTAGATTTTTTACCCATCCTCCTTTGAAGTCCATAGAACATGCTCTCAATATGTTGTCTGGTGTAAGAATAGTCCACTCAAAGTTTCCATGAGTTTGAGTATTATAGGAAACAATAAAGCTTAGATGAGTATTTAGATCATGTTGGAAAAAATTCAAGAACATCGAAGTAAATCTATGATCTCGATCAGATATGATTGATAATAGTACTCTATAATGTCTCACCATTTCTCTAATGTTTATATATGAAAGTTTTTCAAGTTTAAATTCATATTGAATTGAGATTAAGTGGGTTGACTTTATGAGAGTATCTACAATAAGCCACATAGCATTATTTCCTTCAAAGGTCTTCAGAATCCTAGTGAAAATGTGTGTGGGGATGTTTTCATATTTCTATGTTTGTAGGGGTAATGGTTGTATCACCCCCTTAGAATTTATTATTTTAGACTTCACTTAATGAAATACCAGGAACTTTGATGTGTATCCAATGATAGTTTTATTGATTTTTCTCCACCAATATCACTCTTGGAGATCTCAATACACGTTTTTTCTACCTGGGTGAATAGAGAACATTGAGATATGTGCATCATTTAGAAGTTCTTTCTTTATCTCTAAATTGGATGGTACACATAATTATGGCCCAAATATTATGACACTTTCCTCATCAATTTTAAATTATTATGATTTCAACTTTCTTATAGTTACCACATATTTTTGAGTTTCTAGATAATTTACTTGAGCATCCTTTATTTTCTCTATAAGATATGGTTGAGAAATCATTTGTGAATGGAATGATTATGTGCCTTAATTTAGAACTCCCATGTCAATCCTTTACAAGACTAAGAATAATGGATCCTTATTAATTCACATCATAGATAAAATTTTAGGATCCTTACTAAATTGAGCTTATTTGATTTTATTTTATTTACCTGTATGGTAACGGATTGAGAAATAAAAATCCTTGATGAGCTTTAACCATATTCATCAGTGAATATTAAGATCCTTATGTTTGAATATATATTTTTGGATCTTATGATCAGTATATATCTCATAATTCTCTCCATATAGATAATACAACTATATTTTCAATACAATGATAATATCCACTATCTCCAGATCATTTATAGGATAGTTTTTCTCCTAAACATTCAACTACCTTGAAGTATATTATATCTCTTTATAATTTTACATTAGTACGCAACCAAATCCCTTCTTTGAAACATCATTTTATAGCACAATGATATCTTCAATTATTGGTAGTATGAGTACCGGTGCAGTGACACGTATATTTTTGAACTCTTTGAAGTGGTCTTCACATTAACTAGTCCAGAAAGACACTACTCTCTCCTTAGTCATCTTGATTATAGAGCTTTCAAATAATGATATGTTCTTCACGAATTATTGGTAATTCAAAGCTAGACCAAAGGAACTACAGATTTTTATTATAAAATTCTAATTTGGGACACTCTTTAATTTCCATTATTATAGAAGGGTCCATTGATATTACTTTTTTGGTAATAACATTCCCCATGAATGGTACATACTCTATAAAAACTCACAATAACTATACATCACATATATTTTTTACCTCTACAAATTCATTAGCAAAGTATTCAATTTTTCATTGTGTTTATCCTTGCTCGTGGAATATATCATAATATTAACGATATAGACTACCACATATTTTTTAGGGTAATATCTAAATTATCAATTTATTGACTACAAGAATTTTTTTATATAATTAGTGAGTTTTAAGGTAATAAATATGAACTCATAGTGTCCATGAATTGTTCGAAAGGCATTTTTGGGAATATCTTCCTTTTTTACCGTTAATTGGTGATATCTTGAAATAGGTCCACCTTAGAAAAATAATTGGCCTAATTTAGATGATCAAAAAATTCATATATTTTTGGATGGGGATACTTGTTCTTTATCATGATTTTTTTGATCTCAAGGTAATCAATACAGAGATGTTTTTATCTCCCATTATATACAATTAAGAATAGAAGGCCCCAAGATGAAGAAATAGGGACTATAAAACCCTTGTCTAGATAATCTTGTAACTACTTATTTAGCTCCTCCATCTCAATGGTGGACATTATAAAAGGATTATTCTATATAGGCTGATATCTGTGAATAAGTTCAATTGATAACTCAACATATCGACTAGGATGAAGTCCATGAAATTCTTAGGGGAACACATCGGTGTAGTCCCACACAATGGGCATGTCTTCCTAATTGATTTTATCATTTTTCTCAATCATTTGAGAAATATATTTCTACTTATATTGAAATAATATCCAAAAAAATGAGATGTTGATTTTTAAGGAGATTCATTATCCTCCTTACACTTATACAGAATCAGAGAATGCCTCGAGATGGGAGGAGTGACTTCCCAAAAGTTTTTTTGAGATTTGTATGATGATAGACAATCTATTCAAAATATAGCATTAAAATCCACCAAATGAATTAATAGGATATTTTTTTGGGATTTTTAGTCCACCATAATTAACTTGGGAGGAGTTATATACATTATACACAATAATTTCCCTATTATTTGTTCTCAAATATAACTCAACCTTCATATTTTTGAGATGGTTCATGAATAGTTTTACTAAACTTATAAGATATGAAATAATATGTAGAACTAGAATAAAAAGAGTATTTTTATATTCTTGAAAGAATAACCAGTGTACATGTCTGCACATCATTGTCCTGATCTAACTCAGTAGTACTGATATTATATTCCCTTCCTTACTTCCTTAGAGGTTGTTTATGTTCATGGTATTTGACAAACCTTGTCTTATGGGGTTGGCTTGTATAATTACCAAGTTCCTTGAAGTTGAAACACTATACTACATGATGAGTGATGGTCTGAACCTTCTTTTATTGTTCTACAATATTGGTATTATTCAAATACCTTCAGAAAATATTAGCCTCATGGACATCACTTCCACATTTTAAGCATCTCTTGATTCCCATTTTACTGTTACTAGGATGATTCTTCCCACACTTTTAAAATGTGGGATGTTGGGTTTTCTTTCCATCATGGGATTTATCTATTAATCCCCAATATTAAACACTATTTTCTAATTTTTATATATGATCCCACATGACCACTGAGATTCTATGATCACTATTTCAACCATAAGGGAACATGGGTGAATCTCCTCATAATTATCAAAATAATGATTCACTATGTTATTTTATAGACTCTTATTTAGTTAACTAAATATGAAATCCACTTTGAATTAAATTTTCATGAAAAAAATGTAGAGGTATATCATGCAGGTCTTATGAATTTTTCTTGATATGCCCCGATAGATTCACGTTCCTTTTTCTTCAGTCTAAAGAACTCCCTCTCTACCATATGATGGATAGTTCATGGAAAATATTTATTGAAAAACAAATTCATAAATACTTTAAAATCTATGGAATAAATTTTTTCTATATAGTTTTTGTTTTTTATTATTTTCCACCACTGATCTTCTTCCCCATAAAAAAAATAAATTCCCTCCATGAAACTCTATTGTTCATAGTAATGAAGAACAACTAATATAATCACAATTGATTTAATCTGTTGTTCCTCAATAAATGAATTAGAATATTCAATAATTATAGGCGTATTTTTTTCATAACGGATTCGACTGTGACTTGTTTTTTTATAGAATATGTGAGTTCTACATGATTCAAGTTATTATTCATAACCTTATCCAGTTGATCCAGTACATTCATGAAGTTATGAGCTCCCATTACCTTCATATTTGGGATTTCATTAGTGAAATCATCACATTTCCTTTCACATTATGCAAATAAAATAAAACATTGAATATATAAGGATAAACCTATTAATGAAAAGTATATCCTAACATGTTATTCTTGATATTTTAATCTAGGTTATTCAAGGTGATTGAATTATCCCTTGGGTTATAAATAATGTTTTCTAGTCCAAATCTCTAAAGCTAACTACATTGTTCTATGATACCAATGATAGTGACCCTATAATTGTACACATATTATTACATGAATTAAAGCATAATTATCAAAAAATAAAAACCAATGATAGTAAATTCTAGTGTATTTGGAATATTAGGTATACAAAAATGATAACATGGAAACAAAATAAAACATAAATTTATTAATCTTCAATAATTAGATTTTAACATTCATTGAGATCGTATATCTATATAGGATGACCTAGTGAATACATGGAAAAATGGGTTGAGATAAAAATCCTTATATAAGAATAAGCATAAGAATAAAGCATAACACACGATTTAGGATGTGTAACATAATGAAATAAAAAGTAATTGACATGAAAAAAATATAGAAGCATAAAATATAGAGCATGGAATCATTTGGTAATGGAAACATATGATTGTGGAAACAATATATGATTTGAAATAAACTTAATTCAAGGATAACTAAAGAAACTATATCACATGGAGGATAAAGTCCCATAATGGATTAGTTTTACTCCATAATCTCATATATGATGCGTCATGAGACTAAAAAATACCCAATTAACTGATGTTATATTTGGGAACACCCATCATATCATTTTCAGGCATATGAATTCAAAATAAAGATTCAAATACAAGGAATAAACATAAGGGTCACCCATGGAAAAATGGGTGTCATAATCATTTCATATGGAATAACCAGTGGATTTAAATATAAAATGGAAATTAATAATGTCAAATATGTATATATCATGATAAATTTGGTCCCACTAAAGTGAAAACATGTAAATTATTCATTTAAGATACTTTAAAAGTGATCCACTTTAGTGCGTTATAAGGGAAAATATTAAAGATTCTTTAAAGATGAAAAATGTATAATTGTAGGTATAAAAATAAAAATGAAGTATGAAATTTTTTTCATGATAAAAAGTTTTATTATAGAAAAATATGGGTGGATTAAAATATTTTATTTAGTGTAATGGAAAATGGGTAAAAATTGAGAAATTTCACTTTAATCGGGATTTATTATGAGGAGGAATTGAGAAAGGTACCTTTTTAAACATGTATTTCCATATAAAATAATAATGAGTCTATCCAGATACAAAATTTAGGAACATATATTAATAATTTATATTAAATATAAAATAATAATTATGAAATACATTGGTGTAAGGAAAGAGATTGGAGGTTCAGATATATCCCTTATGTTATCTCTAAATGTATTTTGAACCTGCACTTAATGTCATGGATAATATAATTATATATATTAATTAATTAATTTAGTATCTATTATACATATATTTTATTTATTATAATTTTATTAAGTTCATTTATGGATATTTTATGTATTGTATAGTTTAATTTTGTCGTTCCACAAGAATTTGTTTCATGGTTTCATGGTCGGTCCCCTTGAGTGTAATTATGGGAAATCTTTTTAAATTAGAATTGATTTCCTAAAGTGAAATTATATGGTATTAATTCAATTAATAAATTTAAATGGTCCCATTTATCACTTTATTTTTTGAAATGAGGATGACTTATTTGATAAAACATTGGTAATAAATGCATATATTCATTTGGTGGTTATTCGATCATCACAAACTAGTTTATTTTTTTTAATATTATATATGTATATTAGTTTCATAAAATAAAATAAAATAATAATATAAATTTTAAAAATAGCTAAACCATTATAACTGTTTTAGGACCAACATTTAATGTGATATTGAAAACAGAAAATTTCTTGTCCACGAAGATGACACATCAACATTTCAAGGATGATAATTTCATTTCTAAGATAACATGAGAAGAGAAGAGATATAATGATGGATATTCCATTAAAATAATAATATTACATTATATGTATGATACTATATCAATCTTTCTATTTTGGATAGGGTAGGTGAGGATAAGGAAAAAGAAATAAATAATTTTAAAAAGAAAGAAGGGGGATCTTACCTCTGGAATATTATCTCATTCATAACCTCCTTAATGAACTTGGGGATTCTCAATTTATGAGAACAAAATATCCTGGATATGGGGAAGAGTCTAAAAAAGGTAATTGTTTATAATTTAGAATATCTACAAGTCCTGGTAGGTGTGAGTAGATGGGGTGGCGAGGGGTGTTATTTATAGGGGTGAGGGGTGTTTTTAAATATTTTATTCATTTGTTTATCATAATGTCTCAAGACTATAAATTGAGTTAATTATTATGACTAAAGATAGTAAATAGGTTGGGAGATTTTAAAATATTTGGTTCTTACATCATCTATATATCCATCATGACTCAATAATTCATGTATTTATTAAATACTGTAAATTAAAATATTTCACTATTCACAAAAAATTGAAATATTTTTGAAAGTTTCCAAAAGTCCTTTACCAGTTTTTGACATTTAGATTTCAAATATAGAAACCATATTATGAAAATAATTTTCAAAATATGAGAAATTTAATTTTTAAATAAATTATCATTTATTCAAAAAAATGATTTTTAATTTATAATAAATTTTAGAAAACTTTTAAAAATAAATTATTGTCTTATAAAATAATCTTATAATTATAATAAAAATATATTAATATATGAATCTATTTTATGAAAATGTTTTTTTAAATCATTATATTAATTTTAAAATTTTAAATATTCATTTACGTTGCATAAAAATTTGAACACTAAATTTATAATTTTTGAAACATTAATTTACTAATACCCTAATATAAACATATCATATTTTAATTTCTAGGATACCTAAATTCTATTTTTACTTTTGTAGGTGACTTTCTATTCTATCTACTATGTTACTATTCCTAAAGGTAACATTTCTATTCCGACAGTCATGTTACTATTCCAATGGTCATATTTCTAATGGTAAGGGTTGAAAAATCTCTATAGAAAACAAGAATTTCATTCATATGCCACTAATATTTTCCCAATTTGGTACATATTTTTATATTTTCAATGTGTATTTTATTATTAATGTAATTTTTTTTCTACTATTTTTTTGTGAGTGTGGTCATTCTAGTGGATCAAGCATCCAAATTTTCCAATTCTTATTATCTTATTTTATATTTATTGTACCAATATATTTTTGGACATTATTATTTTCTGACTAATGTATCATTATTCATTTATGAGAATAGGGTTTTTATTTGGTTCTCTATGTGATGTATGGTATTTATACTACATAACATAATTATAAAAAGGAAAATTTTCATTGATAAATTATTGTTCGTTACAGTTAAACAGAGTGATATTAATACTAATAAATAATTTTTAAATATTAATTATAATTTATTTATATAATATAAACATATTGATAATAAAAGTACTTTATTTTTAGTAAATTCCTTTTATGTTTTGAAAATACTATTTTTTTCAACAAATGATTTCTATTTATTTTTGTGAATATTAATAAAAACAATTTTACACTTTTATAAAATTAATTAGATGAAATAAAAATTATTTTTGAACTCATCGTGTCAAAATTATATTTGGGTAAATTTTTGTAACTTTTCTGAAACATTTCATTTAAAGACGAATAGTGAAAAAACTATTGAATTTTATTTGAACGCTTCATTTTCCCTTAATTTATTTATAAAGTTAAATTATATTTTAAATTGTTTTTAAAAAAATATTAGTTTTATTATAGTTTGATTAATCCAATTTTTTCATTAATATAAATTTTATATTCTAAAACCCCACTTTATCATCACTTCTATGGGATTAATTTTAAATTAAAATTATCCACTTATATGAATCAAATTTATAAAATTAGATTAAAATTTTGGAATCACCAGAATTTATATTAACAAATAAGATCAAATTATTTTTTTACCAAAATTAATAATACAAATAGTAAAAATGTATTTGCTGATGGGTTAAAATAGAATTATAAGGATTAAAATGACCTATACTCTTTTATTAAACATTTTTATGGAACTATATGGACCTTATACCATATATTATTTATAATGGTCAATTATTGGATCAGTTGTAAATAAAAAAAAACTTGGGTAGAATTATTTCCTTCAAAAGCATTACAACTGTACCACCCACCTCACTTATAAAAGTTCATCCCTTATCCTCTCCATTTTATAATATCAAACCCATTTTTCTACCAACCTCTACCAAAATAACTTAACAAATTTTATTTTATCATCCTATAAGCATTATTTTGGACATAAATCCAACCAAGGAAGGATTTTAATGTAATCCTAAGGAGGATTCTTGAAGAATAGGTAACATTCATCAACGAGTGTTTTTTTATATTTCTTATTCCACCTCCTTAATTTATTATTATAGAATGTTTATATAAAAATATAATTATCTTCCATATATTGATATATATTTATTTTAATTTTTTCATGTCTCGCCACAACAGGGCTCGAGTCGCGACTCCCCAAGACCGCCTCTAATTGTCCAGGGGCTCTCGACTAGCACCAAGTAAGCTATCACATACATGGGAGGCCTTAGCCTATCACGCATGTATTCACAAAACCAAATACACCTCCATGAAATAGTTCAAAGATATAGGAAAACTAAAAACTGAAATGAATTCATACATCTACCCAAAACCAGAGTATAATAGAAGTACATAAAGGGAAAATACAAGATGCATCAAAAAATTGCAAAACCTTCCAACCTACTCAGATGGAGGGTATCACTATCAAAATGCTATCAATAAGCTCTGTGGTACGACTCCGGAAAAAAACATGGCCAGTCCAACTAGTACTCTTTGTCTACTCTAGGTCCTACTGAGATTCCGTTGAAGGGATTATGGTCTACACAAGACACAACACGTGTGGGAAAAGCCTATGTAGGGGTGAGTATAAAAATACTCAGTATGCACCCGAAAAACCCAATACAAAAAAGGAGTAATTGATAGGAATCTATTAACTCAACCCACCCGGAGGGAACCCAAATGAGATAGAAACTCCATCTCGAGACCATTATCATCTAAACATTTCTAGTCAGCTTGATGTCACAGGATTTTCACCAAAAATACACATGCCCTAGGGACTCCCAGATTATACCCCAATATATTCATCTTTGACCCATCATCATAGGGTCCCAACCATAGACTGCCCATGGTAGCTAACATGAAGGTATAACACAACACTCGCAATAGTCACATGAGGTACCATCCTCATAGACATCCATATGATCCTACCCTAAGGCCGATGGTAAAATTCTACCTCAGATCACACGCATCATGAACTCAACCATCCTTTATGAATATAAAATGAGAGCGGGAACATCAACAACTTGTAGATGAGGAGTCAAACTTACCATCCTTGATTCTACTCAATCGATAGATACCACTCCATCGGTTAAAAAATCTAATAGGACAACCCATCCAACCCTCGTGATACCTATCTTTGAGGGCATGCTCGATGAAGAGCATCACAAAATAACTCACCCAGGGACTAAGAAAACTCTAACACCTCGGAATGTGGATTCCACCTAGAATCTGCTGGGGGGTCACCCTAGATAGAAACACTGATCACTAAATAGGGTATCAAGAAACCACCCAAATCTAGAAAAACCTACCTAGAAGAGGATAAACACCCATGTAGATTTTGTAATGCCAATTCTGACTCTACTGAGAAAACAACATGATGAAGGACTAGGCGGACTCACTCAACCCTTTTGGTTAAAAAATTAGGGTAGATCTTCAAAGGAAGAAATGCATCTCAATACACAGATAGAAGGTTTGTACCCGGGGCTCACGGGGGGGCTTCGTCCCCTACTAGAATAACAACATCTTAGGTAGAGGGTTGATAACCAAGTAAATATTAGTCACACCGATATCGACCCAATCATTGAAAATGTAAGGACATTGGGATTGTGTAATGCCTCTCAGGGTGATATGGGCTCTATGTAAATTGAGTCTATTGTTAAAGGGGATTAAGACAACTCACTCTAAAAAAGGAAACATGAACCTGATCCCTAACATAGTATGGGATTACCACCACACTACACATATGCAAAGAAACTGAAGAGGGGTCATAGTCTAGCGAAGACGATGTGATAACAGAAACCCTCATAGAAAAAGGAATAGGGGGACCCACTTTAGATAGCCAGTTGTAACGTCATCACCAGATACTATGGGGACCCACTCAACCCATCTAGTATACATATCACTAAAAGATACTATGGGGACCCATTTAAACCATTCGGTTGGCATTGCTAACCCAACCAACCAACACAACACCACCGACACACCACAAAACCTATTCCCAAACAGAGGCCACCATCATGTTCTACAAGGAAATCTACTTATGATAGGTTACTCGTGATCCTGAATCCAAGATATTAAGAAGAGGAGAAATATGATAGAATACCTTAAGGATATACTAAAAGAAAACCTCCTTTTAAACCAAATTCCCTCAAAAACCTTTTAAATGGCCTTTTTATGTTAAAAGGATACCACTATTTAGATCTATGTGAAAAAACGCTTAGAATGGATGACTCACATGACCAAATCTGACGTCCAGGGCATAAAATACCCAAAAAATCTAAGATGGAAAACGTAAATTTTGTGTAATTTGGAGTACACAACGTGTACTCAAATATATACTCCTTTCCATGTAATTTTAAGGGATAGATAAAGATAGGGTCTAGCTATGTAAAAATGCATGGAATATACTTCAAAGTACATGGCGTATACTGTTCAAAACCCACAATTTCATGTTCCTTTTCACAAGGCCGGAAATAGGGCCATGTTCTACTACACATCGGTCACCTCTGAATAGTACTTATTCTCTGAATGGGAAGAACACATGGCATGTGTTACTAGTTTTCACACTATGTTGATGGGGAAATCAAACAGGATTTCCATACAAATAGCCCAGATCACCCCCGTTCACCCCGAAACACACAGATTGACCCATTAGGGTCCCTAGAATTTTTCTAAGGGATCTGTAACCTTAAAAAACGAAAAAATTTTGGACCACTACTAAAATTAAAAACCACCTACCTCGAGGGTGAAATGTCGCAGCTTCGAGGTCAGATCTGCGCTCTGAAGCTGTTGTTGCATGGTCCGGGAGTGATCATCATCAAGATCCGAGTCCGAAAACACCTCGTTTCTAATATCTAGACTCTAGTTAATTCATCTATTGATAGTATAGGAATGGGTGGGATGGGATTCAACATCCTACTATGCACATGGGGAAGAAGAGGGAGGGGATTTGCTTTTAATTAAATCATCTCCCCTAACTTTCGGGCCCTGACTCACCATCGAACCGACACCCAGTGCAGACAAAGTTTATATTGCACCTATGGTAAAAAAACTATTATAGACTCAACTGTGGTCTCATAAATCTGATCTGAGACACTGATTGTGATTTAATGACATTCCAAATGAAACTACGCACGTGTGATAAAATATATTAAATATCATAGGAGCAAGGCTCCCCGTCACTCGAATTCCTATGTTGAATCAACATGTGGATTTAGAAATATTATTAGGAATTTACCAAAGTAAGTTAGGTAATGTCCCAATTCACCACAAAGTTCACAACCTACAACCATCTCCACTTCCATCAAATTGTTTATGAAATCGCCATCTAGGTGCTCGACATACTACTACTTCATGAACTGATGTCATTCATTTTAAAATTACCACCTCTCAAGGTTTAACATAATGATTTATTTATATTTATATATAATATTAATGATATTTTTATTATTATTATTATTTATCATTTCACAAATACATTCTTTCTTTCTATTTTTTTTGAATACCATTACATCGTTTGTGTGTACGACGGACTACCACCCCACTAAGTGATGTGATTCATTCATGATTAAAATGGAAGGTAATAAGGTTGGATTTTTTAAAATATGGGATATATGTGAAATAAAAAAGATTCTATAAGGGTAATATATAATTTACCTCTTTTTATTTCAATACATAGTGAAAATGGAAACCACCTTCAGGTGTATGCAGGGCCTACAGTCTCCATGTATTTAATTTTTTATCTATGTGTTTTATAGTTTAATATAAATAAATATTTACTGAATAAATATTATATTTATATGATTGTTTAAATTTTGGATATAATGGAACCATGATAAAAGTAAGAGGACAAAAAATAACAAATCAGAACATATAGAAAAAAAATCGGTTATTACCTAAAATGTAACTTTATCATGGAATTGTGAATAAACATGAAATAAAATGTCCTCAAATAATATTATATGTTATAAAATATATAAATATATTTTGGTAATAAATTTATAATAAATTTATATTTATTATATAGGAGTTTTTGAACATGTATGATGGAAGTCAATACTTAAGGTAAGTGAACTTCTAGTCTCTCTTTTATTTTCAAGTGGCATATGAAAATTTACCAATGGTTTCTTTTATGTCGTATATATATATCACCTTTGGCATGTTATAAAAATAATAACATTATTTTAATGATATTAAAAGTTTTATTTTGTGTTATTCTCTATAGGTAATTACTATTAAATAGATTACTAAAGCGGTAAGGCATTTTTGTTTACTGTTTTATTTTTTGAGACATACATTATGTTATACACCTATATTTTTCCATGAGGTGTATATAAAACCCCTTTGACATGTTATATAATGAATTTATTTATAAAAATTAAATTTTAAGTTCTATTTTAGGTTATTCTTTAATGGTTATTATGATTTAATGATACCAAAGTGGTTTTGATTTTATGTTATCATCGCATCGTTTATCTGGATTGTTTATGATTATGTTTTTGATCATAAAAGGTTATGATGCATATCTCACGAAACCAATGAATATTATTATCCTCTATTTATTCATGATACCTTAATGTAATATTACCATTTTACCTCACTTATATACTTAAAATAATTTAGAAATGTTTTTTATGAAAAATGACACTTTTTCACTCTTTTGTTAGAAATTGGTTTTCATCCAAAACCATGTCTTCTAAAAGTGTTTTCAGGTTTTTTATTAGACTATGTTTTTCAAAAATATATTTTAACCCGTTTTTATCTTTTTTTAAATTAATATTCAGGTCTCATTCCAATTTTATTTTCAAAGAAAAGGATTTCCAAAAAGATTTATGCTTTAAAAATTGTTTTTCAAAGAAGAAAGGATATTTTACTCAAGGAATGTTTTAAATGATCATTAAAAATCATTTTCCATGTAAGATGAAATTTATTTCTGTTACCTATTCCTTATTGGGGATATTATCCATTAATACCCATCTTATTATTTCCCTAAATAGTTTATTTTTAGGATTCCTTGATGTTTATGAAGACTATTTCACTTCCATGGGTTATACCATGACAAAGTTTCTATGAAACTAAATTATTTTCCCCGGTTTATACCATGATAGAATTATAATTTATCCCACTTCTTTTCTATGGGTTATAATATAAATAAATATTTGAAATGATTATAAATCCACTCTATTTCCCATAGGTTATGACATGAGGATATATTTATGACACCCATTTCCTTTCAGGGTTTATTATATGATTAATGTTTTTTTATCTTTTTGAAAACATATGTGTTATTTTAAATATGCGATAGGTGGGAAATTTATCTCCCTCCAATTAATTGGGTAAATATGTATAATATATGAGTAATCATGTTATGAATAAACCTGATTACATGTTTATAATTTTGTGAGTGATCTTGATTACATGCTCACAATGTTATGGGTGAACCTCATTACATATTCAAAATTTTATGTATGTACCTAATTGTGTGTTCAAAATGATATGTTTCTACTTGATTACATGTTCATAATATTGTTCATAGACCAATATTTCATGTCCATAATGTTATGTGTGGACCTCGATGCATGTCCATATGTTTATGTGAGGGACTAATTTCTTGTCCTTAACTTAATGAGTGAATTTGTCTCTATTTATACATGTTCACAAAGTTATAAACTAATGTTCATAATGTAAATCTATGCATTCTTAAAATATTGCGCTCTCGTAAATCAACTTATTTTATTTCCTTATTGTTAATGTCTTACAAACTACCAATCATTATTTCATGACTCAAGATTATGATCTTCGATATGCAAGGTATGGTTTTCAAATGTTATTCTCATATTATCATACCATTATGTTTATATAATACCACACATCTACCTTTTATATCCTTAATGGTAATTTAACCACACCCTTTCTTATGTTTTATTTCCCTAGGATATTAATATATATATATTATGTATGATTTTTTTGAAGAGGGCGCTAGATATGACGATCTTAGTGGGAGATTATATAGCTCATATATAAACCAATTATTTTTTGTTTCCAAATTTCCATATGAACTAAATTATTACATTCCGCAACCATGTGTTTTTGGAATGTTATGAATATTCATCAAAAAATTATTTAATATTTATATATGATAAGATTGATTCACTATATGTTTCCTCTATTATATATTCTAATTATTTAAATTATATTTTATCTTTTATACCATCATACATGAACTACTTCCCCTAATTTGAATGTGAAGATAATAAAGAGAAGTGTTTCTATACATCACACCAAATATAACATACTCTAATAGTAATGTTTAATGAACAAACTCTATAATATATGTGGAACCTACCAAAACATGACTACATTGTATGTCGTTACATCTCTTAAAAACACTCAACTCCATCATATGAACATTTTTATAAAGTAAATGGTGGAATGAATATTTTTTAGGGAATATATTGAGTTTTAGAAACATTATATGGATAGGTGGATAATCACTTAACTAATTCTTAACACTCATATCTCACTCGCAATCAATGGAATAAAATCATGGAGGATTAAAAAGAAAAAATTTAATGAAAATATAAAATACCTAGCCCAAAGGCAAGACTCAAGTCTACCACTCACCATTGTGAGTGTGAGTGACCATGGCTAATAGTGAGGGAGGTGGAGAGAGAGATATAGTAGGAAAATGAGAGAGGATATAAACAATTTATACTAAAGCATGAAAACTATTAAATATAGTGTAAAATAAATTATAAAAAAATATATAAAAACCGAATCCTCAATTATCACGAACTACCTAATCCATGAACCATTAATACTAATGGTTAATGATATATACTTATAGAATGTATGGAAGGATATGGTTACCAAAGTTTTGAAATGGAACATTTAAATTCGATTCAAAATAAATCATAATTTTTTTATTGTGTTATTAACCCTTACAAAGACTAAATTTAATTTGGATATAGTTGAATGAAATATTTTGTTTCAAGATATCTAACTTGGGTATACATTTAAGCTGAATATTAGTAATTTTTAAAAAAATTATTGGCCTAAAATTGAAGTAATTTTAAGATTGTATATCATTTCCATCATTGATTGTGGGGCTCATTAACTCCATTAAAAGGTATTATCCCACTCCTAGTCTTCAAATAAAATATATATACCAAAATGTGAAAAATTATATAAAATAATTTTAAATTAATATTAAACACATAAAATATATTAAGATAAAAAAAGGATGAAATTTGAAGGGAGAAATTGGAATTCAATGTATTTTTAGATTTCATGCTCTAGTTACTAATTCCTAATAAATAATTATTTCAAAATCAATGTGGGATATTAAATTATTTAATATAAAATATAAAATTTTAAAAATATTTTTTTTGTCATCCATTCGTGGTGTTGATTGATTTTTTAATAGTATCTTGGTGACCTCTCCCATTTTCTCAATCTTTAATTTTGTTATTTTATATGATTTGTGAATTTCCTATTTTTTATTTAGTAATATATTTTAAAAATTTATTGTATATTGAATACATTTTAATAATAAGAAATTTAAATGAATTGATGCAAATTAATAATTTTTTTTCTAACGTTTTTATTGATTGAAATATATTTTTACATTAATTTTTTTTAACACGTGAGTATTTATAATGGGTTTTTGGGGTTCATCAAATGAAAATTTAAGGGTAATAAAACCAACACGTGATGATTGATCTATCCTCTAAAGTACTAGCATGTTATTAAAATCAAAAAAATGAAACATGAATGCTTGAAGTATTTAATAATCCATCTTTTTCTCTTCTTTTTATTCTTGATTGAGATCACCTAAACAGTAGAAAAAATCCTATTTTATCTAAGGCGATTACACAGGAATAAAAATACATGTTCGTAATGTAACGACCCAAAGTTTCATTAATGGAAAATCCCTCTTGATCTTATTAAATGTCTCTTTATATAAAATTTCAACTTCATTGGTTTTATGATAAGAATTGTGACCATTAATTTTATATCCGTTCAATAGTGATCACATTATTAGTATAAATATAGGGCTTTAACACATCCAATTTTACTCAGACAAAGGAAGCGATGGCCTAATCCAGTAGAATTGCCCCATACGAAGCCCATTTGTCGGAGCTCAGAAAAGAGGTGGCGTCTTTGGGCTTCGCCCTTGACTAAGCCCAAGCTGAGCTTCATCATGTCAAGCTTGAACGTGACCGTCTACAGGAAAAGTTGAAGTTGATTTAAATTACCACTCGAGCAATGTTATCTGAAACACCCCAAGAGTCTGTCACCATCGCACACCTTAACCTTAGGTCTTATGCGGCTGTTTTAAGGGGTTATGTAACAAATAAGTAGTACTATGTTCATGTACATTATTTTTTGTATATAATAATGAATATAATTTCTTTTCATTTTTGATACATTGTAAATAGTTTTTATAGTACAAATGGTGTTTTTAGTTATTATTTAATTAAGAAATCTATTTTATTAAATTAAAGGATTTTTGAATTAAATAATACTTTAATGAAATTATATTATTATTATTAAATTATTTTTTATTAAATATAAATGATCTTATAACTTTATGAATGAAATTAAAAATTTTATTACGGTTTGAAAGCCATTTCTGTCAAAACCCGTGAATTTTTGATAAATGTCGGTTTCTATTTTAAAATTGAAAATTAAAATATTTAGAAGATTATTTAGATAAAATAAATGTTATTTCTGGAATCAGGACATCAAAATTATCCAACGGTGAATTTTTTATAATTTTCTGAGACAGTATGGGTAAAAATTAAATACCGTTTTAATATATAGTGTGTTTTATGACATCAAAATTACCCAATAGTGATGTAATAAAATACTATTTTATTTATGTTCGACCAATATATGTTTTAACATTAAAATAATGTGACTTTGGGTTTTTTTGACTTACTTTTCAAAGCATTAATGGACCCCTCAAGACTTATTCAACACCTTTCCATTTTAAATTAATTTCCATGAGAGTGTGACTTACCTCTACATAAGAAATCCTAATATTTTAAGAAGTTCAGAATTTGGCCTTATAAAATATTTTTTTCCTCTTAAAGTTTCCAAAAAACATGGGCAAAAACCATGGGATGGTTTGTGGTTTGGATTAATTTAATATAAGCGGTCTCAAACATAAATAATAAAGAATTCCATCACATTTCATATATAAACCCACCCAAGCACCCACATCCTCCTCACTAAAAGCCTTTGGAGTTCGTCCAAACTCTGCCCTACTCTCTATATAATCCTTTCAAGGTGCCCCAAGCTCCCAAGAATCCTATCACAAGCCTCTGTCTAGCCTTTGGAATCACACTTCCAAGTAAGGGTTTTTCTTCTTTTCTCATTTTTGTCCAATTTTCATTATGTTGTTTTTCCCTTTTAAATTCAATTATAAATGTTGGGGTATGGTTTCTCACCTCCCTTACACTTCCCTATTTATGTTTTAATGATGGGAGACCCCTTTCTCTCTCATTAAATTCCTCCCATGTACACAAGTTACTATGCCGAAATTCTGAAAGGAACTTCTCTCTCCACATTTACATTCAAGAAATAATTTTGTATCATGAATACAAATTCCATTACAATTATTGGGACATGTATCTATATAACCTACTTACTGTCCGTTACATGTTAATATTATGATGAACCCCTTTCTCTCTCATAAACCATTTTTATGAATTCTTATGTCACGCCGTTACGCTGCCGAAATCGCACCGATTTTTTAAGCCAATGCCACTGTGTAGTGAATACCATGCCCATTTCTCCATCAAGGGTATTCAACTTTATGTACATTTACTTATTGATTATAAAGTTTCATCTATTAATTATACATTACTTTATCGTGGAACAAATGATTATATTTTATTAATCCATGTTTTATGATCCATGTGGAACACTTATGCATGAAATGAAATGTTTAAGAAGGGTGCGCTCTTATAGCGCTCCAATGCATTGGTTAAAGTATCGTAACACAATACGTTATGGGAAATGAGTATTTAATCATGCTAATTAAATTGAAATGAGGGTTTACTCACGCTTTATGTGCAATGAGGATTTACTCATGCTCTATGTGTAATGAGCCTTGGCTCATGCTAATTCCATGTTAAGTGTTGTTGCCACATTTCCATGTTATGATTATCATGCTTTATCATGCCTTTATGTTCATGTTTCTCTTGTGATCTAATGATATTCCTAATGTCTAACATGTATTGTACTCCTCATGTTATTCCATGTGTATTCCCTTACTGGGCTTTATAGATCACCCTTTTCTTATGCATGTCCTTAGGTTATCCCATGCAATGCTAAGTATGAGGGAATGTAGTGGTCATGTAAAGGATGTTTTCAATAAAGATGTTGTATTTCATATTTTATGTTTTTATGTAATGATCCTAATCCCCAAAGGCACTATCCCTCTCTATCTTCTTTTTTGTATCAAGTGATGTTTTAGGTAATAAATCATGTTTAAGTTGTAATTAAAAGAATGGTTGTCATAGTTGGTATCAGAGGATAGGATTGCTTATTTTTGGGATTAGGATTAGAAAACCCTAGTAAAGCCTTAGATACAAGACTAAGTACAATATAAACGTCCCTAAGTTTTGGTGAGTATTGAGTAAGTGGGTTATCAAGAAAATACATCCTTGTCTGGATACGAGCAGGTAGAGGCGGCTCTAGCAGAGATGTATCCTAAGGGTAAAACCCGAAAACACCGCTTTGAGCTAGACTCGAACGAGAACTGGTGCACGAAAACGGGCCTTACTGGACTCTTGGTTACGACACTCCCGGGGGATTTTATTTGGTAAATTCACAAGCTTAGTATGAACCATTATTAAGGGAATTAAAAATGTGCCTCTAAGAATATATGTTACAAAGTAGATCATGAAAATCCTAGATTGAAGGCTATAGACTCATGGGTTAAGGAAATGAATTTTTATTTATAAGTCATCAAATTTGTTCTTTGGATTACCCTTTATGTGTTACCCCTAACATGTCTTTTATTCCAGTTAATAGCCGGTAATAGGAGGAATTGGGCTAACAATCGATGTGAAGATCAGTGTGATGACTGTACTAATGAGATGCCCAATCCTATGGGAGAAAGAATCGCAAACTTTGTCACACTTCTCTCTCAGCTAACTCAACCATTGAACAGAAACATGGGTCAAGAGGAACTTACAAACCCCCCTAAGAATGAACAAGTCGCTATCGAGTGCTTCATGAGACAAAGGCCTCCTACTTTTAGTCGATCATCCGATCCCACAATCGTTGAACAATGGATCAACTCCATTGAAAATATCTTCTCCATCATTCAATGTTCTGAACAAGAGAAGGTTCTCCTGGCAGCTTATTGTATGGAGGGTGAAACTGATCAATGGTGGATGTCGATAAAAAATACGAAGCCTGAGGAGGAGATCGAGGCGTTGGAATGGAAGGATTTTCGGAATATGTTTTTCGATAAATATTTTATGCACACCCTCTGGCTTAAGATGCAAAGGGACTTCCTTTACCTCAAGAAAAAAGACGAAGAATCTGTTTGAGTGTATGAGGAAAACTTCACAGGGATTGCACGATATGCTTCTGGATTTGTCGTTACCCCTGAATGAAAGGTTGACCGCTTCTTTCGTGGGTTGAAGCCTAGCCTGCGGAAAGCATTAGCGATCCGTGACTTCGATAGCTATGAGGAAATTGTCTGATGTGCCCTCATGGTCAAAATGGAGATCGGAGAATCACAGGGGTATCATGGAGATACGAAGCATAAGGTATACTTCAATGCTGGTGGGCCGATTGATAAATCCAACAGTGCTAAGAAGATCCAGCACCCCACTTGCCAAAAGTGCGGAAAGAAGCACCCTAGAAATTACCTTAAGGGGACGAGGAAATGCTTCAAGTGTGGAAGGGAAGGGAACCTAGCTGTTAATTGTTGACAAGAAAGACTCGTAGCTGCGACAAAGGATAGGAACGATATGTTCAAACCTCAACGCATTATTCAATGCTACAAATTCAACGAACTGGGTCATTTTTCAAATCATTTCCCTAATCTAGGGGTTTTCGGAGACAACCAACAGCCTCCAAGGCAGCAAGGAAGAGCTTTTTCCATCACTTCTGCCAAAGTGAACCCCGAAAATGAAGTGGTGACAAGTACGCTAGTTATCCATTCAATAATAGTGAACATACTTTTTTATTCAGGTTCTACGCATTCTTTTAGATCTCTAAAGTTTAGTAGAACAATCCTAGCACCACCACAAATCATGGAAGTAAATATGTCGGTGAGTACGTAAAATGGGCCAATCATTGCATCCCATGAATATAAGTCCTCCCCTGTTATAATCTGTGGATTTAATTTCCCAGTGAACCTCTTCATACTCCCTCTGGTGTAATTTGATGCAATTCTTGGCATGGATTGGCTTTCCTTAGATATAGCCAACTTAAATTGTCAGGAGAGGGAAATCACACTCCATATGGAGAATCGACCCCCGATTCTTTACAAGTGTAAGTAGAAAGATGGATCTCATTTAGCTCTGTCATCTCAAGTGTGGATATTACTACCTTATGAGCACGTGTATCTGGCTCATATGATTGAGTCCACAGAAGAAACCATCCATGAAGAAATGCCTATTGTGAGGGATTCGCTGAAGTGTTTCCCGAGGAACTACCTGGTATTCATCCTAGAAGGGATGTTGAATTCACAATTGAACTTATACCTGGGGTGATACCAATATCCAAGACTCCATATAGAATGGCTATTGTTGAGATTGAAGAGATGAAAAAACAAGTATAGGAGAATCCAAATAAAGGGTTTATACGCACAAGTGCTTCACCATGGGGTGCACCTGTCCTCTTCGTCAAGAAGAAGGATGGTTCAATGCGGCTTTGAATCGATTATCGTGAACTTAAAAAAATCACGATAAAGAACAAGTATCCTCTCCCAAGTATCGATGACTTGTTTGATCAGCTGCAAGGACCACAATACTTCTCCAAGGTGGATTTTCGGTCGGGATATTATCAAGTAAGGGTGAAGATGGAAGATGTCCCCAAGACTGCTTTTCGTACAAGATACGTTCACTATGAATTCATAGTAATGCCTTTCAGACTCACCAATGCTCCAGTAATATTCATGGACATTATGAATATTCTTTATAGATTACCTAGACAAATTTATGGTAGTCTTTATAGATGATATTCTAATATACTCAAAAACCAAGGAGGATCATGAGGAGCATTTAAGAACTTACTTGAGACTTTGTGCAAGGAAAGCTCTATGCAAAGTACAGCAATTGTGAGTTCTGGTTGAAGGATGTCTCATTCATGGGCCATATCATCCCATGAAATGGGATATCTGTGGATCCCTCCAAAACAGATGCAATTGAGGGATGGCCGAGGACTACATCGGTAACAGATATATGTAGCTTCTTGGGGTTAGCTGGATATTATCGACGATTTGTGACAAATTTCTCATGATTTTCTAACCCTCTTACTAAGCTAACTCGAAATGGAGTAATTTTTTTTTGGAGTGTTGAATGCGATGAAAGCTTCAAGGAGTTGAAAAGGAGGCTTATCATTGCACCCATGCTCACTTTACCTACATGTGGGGAGCTTTTTATGGTATTAAGTGTTGCTTAGAAGAAGGGATTAGGAAGTGTGTTGATGCAGAATGATAAAGTGATATCCTATGCCTCAAGGTAGTTGAAACTCCATGAGTGAAACTATCCAACACATGATCTGGAGTTGGCAGCGGTGATCTTTGCCTGGAAAATTTGGCGGCATTATCTCTATGGAGAGAAATGTGAGATATATACTGACCACAAGAGTCTTAAATATATATTCGCACAGAAAGAGATTAATATGCACCAGAGTAGATGGATAGAGCTCATTAAGGATTATGACTGTTCAATCCATTACCACCCTGGGAAAGCAAACATGGTGGTCGATGCCATAAGTAGAAAGGATCCAGCGATTCTATCAATGATGAGAATTGAGAAGGATCCAATCTTCTTAGACATGATGAAGATGGACATGGTAATCATAGAGAAGGGAACATCATAAATCCTTTCACAAATGATTGTTCAACTGTCACTTTTGGAAAGGTCAAAGGATGCTCAAAAGGATGATGTGGGAATTCAAGAAAAATTGGAAGCTATCGAAAAAGGGAAATCCTCAGAGTTTATTGTTAATGAAGAAGGAATTGTGCGGTTTGGGAATAGACTATGTCTTCCATCAAGTCCAAAGATGAAGAAGGAACTTTTGGATGACGCACATAGTTCAAATTTCTCTATTCAGCCAGGGAGCACAAAGATGTATCGAGATCTCCAAGAAAACTTTTGGAGAATTAATATAGAGAAGGATATTTCTGAATATACATCAATGTGCCTGGTGTGTCAGCAAGTGAAGGCAGAGAAGTAGAAGTCTAAGGGGATGATGCAACCATTAACCATACCAGAATGGAAATGGGAAAACATCACCATGGACTTTGTCACCGGACTTCCGAGGACATCCAACGGCAACAATGCAATATGGGTTCTTGTGGATCATCTTACAAAGACTGCACACTTCATTTCTATTTGGGAGGATTTCTCATTGGATCAATTGGAACAGATATATGTTATGGAAGTGTTAAGGTTGCATGGAGTACCACTATCTATTGTGTCTGACCGAGATCCAAGATTCACCTCTATGTTTTGGAAGAGTCTTCAACATGCTCTGAATACTGAACTGAACTTTAGTACGTCCTATCATCCTCAAACTGATGGACAATCCGATCAGACTATCTAAACACTTGAGGATATGTTGAGAGCATACTCAATGGACTTTAAAGGAGGATGGGATCAAAATCTTCCTCTGGTTGAGTTCTCTTATAATAACAGTTTCCACTCGAGCATACAAATGGAACCATATGAAGCCCTGTATGGGAAAAGGTGCAGAACACCGGCATGTTGGGATGAGGTCGGTGAACGTAAGCTGCTTGGACCAAAAATGGTCGAGGAAATGGTGGAGAAGGTGAAAACCATTCAGTAGCATATCAAGGTATCCCAAAGTCGATAGAAGAGTTATGCAGATAACCGTTGACGAGACCTTGAGTTTAAAGTTGGAGACATGGTTTTTCTATGCGTATCTCCATGGAAAAAGGTCATGAGGTTTGTAAAGAAATGGAATTTAAGTCCAAGGAACATCGGCCCCTTCGAGATTCTTGATCATGTCGGGGCTGTGGCCTATCGACTAGCACTTCCGCCCACTATGGCTAAAGTACATGATGTCTTTCGTGTATCCAACTTAAGGATGTACATACCCAACCCTTCACATGTACTCTTTTCTGAGGTGGTACAATTGGAAGACGATATTTCTTATGAGGAGCAACCAGTGAAGATGCTAGATCATAGAGAAAAAGTTATACGAAATAAGACAATTCTCCTCATCAAGTTGTTGTGTAGAAACCACGAGTTTGAAGAAGAAACTTGGGAATCAAAGGAAGTGATGAAGCTGAGTTACCCACATCTGTTTTAGTGTGGGAAAAGGAAAATTTTGAGGGAGAAATTTCTTAAGGGGGGAATATTGTAACGACCCAAAGCTTCATTAATGGAAAATCCCTCTTAATATTATTAGATGTATCTTTATATAAAATGATTTTATAAAATTTCAACTTCATTGGTATTATGATAAGAATTGTGACTATTACTTTTATAGTCGTTGAACAGTGATCACATGATTAGTATAAATATAGGGCTTCAACACATCCAATTTTACTCAGACAAAGGAAGCGATGGCCTCATCCAGTACAATTACCCCATACGAAGCCCATTTGTCGGAGTTCGGAAAAGAGGTGGCATCTTTGGGCTTCGCCCTTGACCAATCCCAAGCCGAGCTTCATCATGTCAAGCTCGAACATGACCGTCTACAGGAAATGTGGAATTTGATTGAAATTACCACTCAAGTAATGTTATCTGAGCCACCCCAATAGTCTACCACCATCGCACTCCTTACCCTTAGGTCTTATGCGGCTATTTTAAGGGGTTATGTAACAGATAATTAGTACTATGTTAATGTACATTATTTTTTTTATATAATAATGAATATAATTTCTAGTCATTTTTGATACATTGTAAATAGTTTTTAATGTACAAATGGTGTTTTTAGTTATTATTTAATTAAGAAATCTATTTTATTAAATTAAGGTATTTTTTAATTAAATAATATATTAATGAAATAATATTATTATTATTAAATTAATTTTTATTAAATATAAATGATCTTATAATTTTATGAATGCAATTAAATTTTTTATTAAGGTTTGAAATCCATTTCTGTCAAAACCCGTGAATTTTCGGTAAATGATGGTTTTTATTTTAAAAGTGAAAATTAACATATTTAGAAAATTATTTAGATAAAATAAATGTTATTTCTAGAATCGGGAAGTTGAAATTATCCAACAGTGAATTCTTCAAAAAAATTTGAGACAGTCAAATTTTTGGGTAAAAATTAAAGACTGTTTAAATATATAATGTGTTTTATGACATCATAATGACCCAATAGTGATGTAATAAAATACAATAATCTTTATGTTCGTCCAATATATGTTTTAACATTAAAATAATGTGATTTCGGGTATGTTTAACTTACTTTTCAAAGCATTGATGGACCCCTCAAGACTTATTCAACACTTTTCCTTTTTAAATTAATTTCCATGAGAGTGTGACTCACCTCCACATAAGAAACCCTAATATTTTAAGAAGTTCGGACTTTGGCCTTATATAATATTGTTTTCCTCTTCCCTTTTCCAAAAACCATGTGCAAAAACCATGGGATGATTTGTGTTTTGGATTCATTTAATATATGGGGTCTCAAACCTAAATAATAAAGAATTCTTTCACCTTTCCCATATAAACCCACCCAAGCTCCCACTTCCTCCCCACTCAAAGCCTTTGGAGTTCTTCCAACCTCTTCCATACTCTCTCTAGAATCCTCCCATGGTTCCTAAAGCTCCCATGAATCCTCTCACAAGCCTATTTCTATCCTTTGGAAGCACACTTCCAAGTAAGGGTTTTTCTTCCTTTCTCATTTTTGTCCAATTTTCTTTATGTAGTTTTGCCCTTTTAAATTCAATTATGAATGTTGGGGTATGGTTTCGGACCTCCCTCATACTATCCTCTTTATGTTTGAATGATGGGAGACCCATTTCTATCTCATTAAATTCCTCCCATGTACACCCGTTACTATGTTGAAATTCCGAAAGGAACTTCTCTCTCCTCATTTAAATTCAAGAAATACTTTTATATCATGAATCTAAATTCCATTAAAATTTTTGGTACATGTATATATATGACCTCCTTACTGTCCGTTACATTTAAATATGACGAGGAACCCCTTTCTCTCTCATCAACCATTTTTATGAATTCTTATGTCACGTTGTTACACTGCCGAAATCGCACCGATTTTCTAAGCCAATGCCATTGTGTAGTGAATACCATACCCATTTCTCCATCAAGGGTATTCAAATTTATGAACATTTAATTATTGATTATAAAGTTTCATCTCTTAATTCCACATTCCTTTATCGTGGAACAAATTATTACGTTTTATGAATCCATGTTTTATGATCCATGTGGCACACTTATGCATGAAATGAAATGTTTAAGAAAGGTGGGCCCTTATAGTGCTCCAATGCATTGGGTAAAGTATAGTATCATGATATATCATGTGCAGTGAATGTTTACTCATGAGAATTCAAGTTCTATGAGGGTTTACCCGTGCTTTATGTGAAATGAGGATTTACTCAGGATTTATGTGCAATGAGCCTTGGCTCATGCTAATTCCATGTTAAGTGTTGTTGCCACATTTCCATGTTATGATTCTCATGCATTATCATGCCTTTATGTTCATGTTTCTCTTGTGATCTATTCATATGCCTAATGTCTAACATGTATTTTAATCCTCATGTTATTCCATATGTATTCCCTTACTGGGCTTTATAGCTCACCATTTTCTTATGCATTTCCTCTAGTTATCCCATGCAATGCTAAGTACGAGGGAATGTAGTGGTCATGTAAAAGAAGTTTTCAATAAATATGTTGTATTTCATATTTTAAGTTTTTATGTAATGATCCTAATCCACAAAGACACTAAACCTCTTGATCTTCTTTGTTGTATCATGTGATGTTTTATGTAATAAATCATGTTTAAGTTGTAATAAAAAGAAGGGTTGTCATACGTAATGACAGGATAAAAAACATTGTAATGTGGTTTCGCAACCTTTTATAAATATAAAAGAAACTTTAGCTAGAATGATAGTTTTGAAAAGATCATATACAACTTGTGTTAACACCAATGAAGGTATCCATATACAATATGAGTCACAAGAATATAATGTGAATGTAAATCCAATAATATCCCACATTCAATAGATTATTTGTAGTTTTAATATAAAACATCAATGATCATTATGAATCCATCCAAAAATAATTTTGCATGGGATTTTATCAATATCTCATTATATTGGAACAAAAAAATTTCTCAAAATTTAATACTTATCCAAAGGCCTAATTGTGTTATGATATGGGCCTTAAGAGTATTGAAAATAAATAAGAAATCCACATTTCATAGATCTAATAAAAGAACTTCCTCTAGTAAGTATTATTGTTAGAAAATATATAATTAGGACTCGTGCAATCTCCATCATACATACTCATATATTTATATGAACATATACACCACAATATTTATCATATATATCTTATGTAAACAAATATTCTCCCTTTTCCCCACATATAAAGTTACCACTAGACATTGAAAATTTTCAATCGATTTTAGGAAATATCAGTTTTTATTGATTCTAAAAAATAGTTAGTAAATTGGTGAATACATCACATGTAATTTATTTAGTGTATGAAAACATAAAATTACCCACATCCAAATTGATGGTCATATCTAATTTCGATCAATTAATAATGGTCATGCATTTCATTTGTCTAAATAAATTGTGGTCCATATGTATTTTCTCATAATATGGGTTCTCAAATCCCATATTGGTTGTGTTCCAACCAATGACATGAAACATAACCAACCCCCCACTCACTAACTAAGTCAAAAATACATCCACAAATTTGGTATCAAATTTTGAGATTTCCCATTCTAGTCATCTATCTAACATTAGGTAATAAGGATTTATTATAATCATACACACCTAAGTACATCAATGACTCTGTCACATTCTATGGGATATACATGGTGGTTTAATTTAAGTAATAACACTCCACTTATTATGTCCCATGTCAATTAATTCTTCTAATATTTATATATCATCACAAACCATACTATATTATTCATAGATTATAGAAATAGGGGTGTACAATTTCTGTTGAAAATGAAAAAAGAAATAAAATGATAATTTAAAACTAAAGTGATAAATAAATAATAAATTAATAAATAGAATGTGAGATAGTTGAAAAATTCAATTAAATTTGATAAATATAAATTCAAATAAACATACATGTGCCAATTAATAAACCAAATTCATGAAATTATATGAGATTATGTAAAAAGAAGCAATGTTTATAAGTAAATTGATGAAAAACACAATTGATAAAGAGGTCAGATAAATTAATAAGTGTGTGCCTACATATCTATCCGTTAACTTGAGATGTCTATTCAATATATCCCTTGATATTAAAATTTATCAAGAAACCCATCCCTAAAAAATTTTGACTTTTGTGAACTATAATGGTCTTAACTCTAGTTGTCCAAATATAGTGGTTACTTTATTACGTAGGCAATAGATATAAGTGATCACATACCAATGAACTGAATATTTTAGTAGCCATTGTAAACTAGATACATAAGTAATTATCACATTACATTTGAAAATAGAAAATAAAACATTTTATTTTCTTTAAGGACACCATTATTTCCTCAAGAATATCCTTGTATATCAATCACATTACACTTATTGAAATATGAAGGGAATGAAAATAAATATAGCGTGAGTTCAGAAGATTATTAAGGATTTCATTCAATAGAATACATTTTTAATATATAAGACAAAATAAAAATAGAAATTTAAATCAATAAAAACACATTATATTTCATTAAAAACTTCAGTATGAATAGTAATATAGAAGGGATATATAATGATTGAATAGTTATATATTAATAGTAACATGAGCTTGAAATTTTTCAATGGATATACTAAAATTATCATTTTTAAATTAATAAGTGATTTTATAATTATATAATGGACAATTCTAGACATTGAAAACTTACAATCGAGGCCTTTTTCCAAGACATCTACAAATAAATTGAAGGTATCATGCAAATATATCTTCATAAATGGGTATAGCCTCATCAAAATACCCATTATATTTTGTCACATTAGACCTATTTATGTATCTATGAGATATATAATTGATTTCCATAATCAACACTTCTTGAGTCCAATGGATTCTTTATATGAAAAAATAGAACTTGATCAACATTCCAGAAAAATAAATAATTGTCTGTATTGAATGTACTAGAATATAGAATAAAAATAATTTCCACAATCAAACATAACATAAACCATCCATATAAATATGGTGGATGGTATTATTAAATTATATTATCAATCAAGCATAATTTTATAAAAATAATATTTATATGGATGAAAATACTTTGAAAAATAAGTGGAATGTTTTTTGATGAAAATACCCTTTTTTACTTTAAAATTACTTATTTAAAATCTAAAAATTCCCAAAATATTGAGGAAAAATTATTATTCTAAAATATACTTTAAAACATATAAATTAACCTTAAAATAATTTAGTGTACATGATGGAATGATATTTTGTCTGTGCCACATAAGTAAAAAAATCCTTTCACACATTTGTAAAAAGTTAAAAAGCACCTGATTATGATAATGAAAAAAATGATTCATTTAAAAAAATTAAATTAAAACATAATAAAAAATTACATTAATAAATAATTAAGGAATAAAAAAATAACACATATTATAAGAAATATGGGCTTAGAAGAAAAATATTCCTGACTTGGTAGATAAACAAAGTCGACTTTCTTTACAAACCGTATTTTAGTAAATTGAGTTCTTAAAGGGCGCAAAATTAAAGTAAAAAATGATAAATTTTTGGAATATCAATATTATAATAAAATAATTTTGTTTTATGATATAAAGGTAAAATAGTTTCCCCATTGAAAACTTAAAAATAAAAAATTTCAAATGATGACGAGATTGTGAAACAGAATCTCATCTCATGTACCACTTCTTTCATATATATTCAAAAATCAAGAATAATGAACATATTTCTATTTTAAATATATTATAAAACCATAATCATATATATCATACAATATATTATTTACTTATTACCTTTTATAACCCATTTATTATCAAATCATAGTTAAAATCACTATTTCAGTTGATAAATGTTTTATTTTTCATATTTGTTTTGGTTCAGTTATTTTGGTCATTGTACTTTGATCATAATCCAACAACATCAATAATTATAATAATGAAATAAATATCATATTTATTAATTATATATATAAATATTAATCTATAAACTATAGATATAGAAAAATTAATTACACCATTCATTGAGATGGTAGGTCGTACAAACAAATGAATGTTGTTTTCACTTGTATACAAACCAAAAAATAAAGGTAAATAATAATTAACCATTACAATATATATTTAATATAAAATATATCTTATATTATCCTTAAATCAATATTTATTTCCATACATTTAAAGAGGAAATAAAAAATGAATAACATTTCTTTGTATAGGTGGTAGTCTCCACTTACGCATGAGCGACTAATCATTTTTCAATGTATTGGAAGGTTTAGAGGTAGATATCATATTATAAATATATAATAATAATTATTTCATAAATATAATATATAAACACTATACCCATAATAATACCTATTTAAAAAATATTTTTGTGAAAAATGAATTGTATCACTTTGTAGAAATAATAATCCCTATGTACAAATGAGCAGTACTTTCACATCCCATTTATTGGAAAAGATTGTAGGAAATGGGAGTTTAAAAATAATAATAAAATTTAATTGTACTCATGAAACATATTTTATTATTTTATGAAAAATACCACATATTTATAGTAGGTAAATTATAAAACAAATTGAAATAGGTTGGGTAATGCAGTTACCACTTCTTCGGGAGACCTCCTTTAGATCCCTTCGCAAGGAACCTTGAGTTGGCATTTTTGAGACACCAAAACCTATATAACATATAAAATTATATTTATAAGATAATCTGGTAGTTGTTTTTAGATATATGTCTTAAATTTGTGTAAAGAAAAGAAATCATGGGTGCCCTTTTATATGTGATGGGAGAGGCACTCTTGGAATTTATCAAACGATTAATATATAATAAATTTATTATCAGACAAAATTCTGAAAAATGGATATATAATCATATATAAGGTAATATATTGTTCAAATATCATTATAAATTAAAATTAGTACAGGTTTATGTGGTACTTTACACATTATTATTTGGTTTAATCTCATAGTTAACAAATTTTAACCTTAAGGATAATAACAACTTTTTCACTCATAAAGGATTATAATATTAATTATAATGTAAAAAGTGGCCCATAAATGGAAAACATATGACATTTTATACTATATTCTATACCACTTTCCAATTAAATTATTTTTAATAATTGTAAATAATTTGAAAGAATATTAATTACATAAAATATTTTTAATGTCATTTTCGACACTATTCATTTAATTTGACATCAATGACGCCAAGAAAAATATTCAATTCAAATATAATTCTTTTAAAAATCCTTAATATGTCATATTTATCTATGAAACTCATGGAACTCTATAAATCACAAAAAATATATTAATTTTTTTATTTTTAAAAATAGTTATTTAATTTTACTATTAATTAATGAAATATTGTGTTAGCATTGTGTAAGAATTTAAGGTAACTATTTAATCACTAAAAAATATAACTAAATTAATATCATGAAAAAGCATTTATTATTCTAAAAATATCCATCAATATTTTTAAAAAAAATTATTTTAACCCTAGGTGAACATATAAAATATTTTAAAACATGGGAGAGAGAAATTATGTATTTTTCTTTGATTTAAATATTATATGGGTGATTTTCTTGGAAAAGATCCTATTAAAATACATATATTTTAGAATATGTTGATAATAGTTACATTAAATTCATCCAATAAGAATTAAGATGAATCCTTATTACCATAACACTGAATTTTAACCTATCTTATCCTAATTTACCCTTTACCGATGTCATAAATTTTACCACTATTACTATTCACATTGCCAAAAACTAAAAGGTAGATATTTACCAAATTTGAATATTATAATTAAAAATACATAATACATTCAATTTATTTCAATTCTAATTTGTAACACCCCAAACATCCATAGTACACTTCTCTTTGACTAATACAGTAGCGTGTGTTGTACGAAACTTTGAGTTCTAGCACAGACCACAACCAATCAAACTAGCCATTATGAATAGTAATACCCACTTTTTGAAATTTTATAAATTTTATATTTCAAAATGGACTTCATTTTTGGATTCGGAATATCGAAATTATCTTAGGGTGGATTATTGCTATTTTTCTAAAAACATTCAATTTTTAATGAATAGTGAAAAACACTGAGTTGTAGTTTAAAACCGAATTTTTATTTAAAAAATCATTTATTTTATTTAAATTTATTTTAGTACAAAATAGATACATAATAATTTTATAAGTTCAATGTAATTTAATGGAGTCATTTTATAATAATTTTAGATATATAAAAATTTTATTAAACTTTTCACTGTCTTTTACCCATCTCCTAGGAGAATTTACAAATTCACATAAAACATAATTTTAGCACTTCTATGAGTGGAATTTATAAAATCTAATATACGCGGTTAATATCAATGAGTAAAATGTGGTTCAATTAGATAAAAATAATTTTTGGTGAATAATAACCGTTTTACTTTTATTTACCACATTTAAAAGTAAATAGGGTAATTAAGGGTAAAAATGATAATATTATTACCCTAAAAGATGTCCTAACTCTATTGGCTAAGTATAATTCGACCAAAAAAACATTAGGAATAAACTATTAACCTCTTTTGTCCATTTGGATTAGAATAGGACATTTATTATTATTTAATTCAAAGAAGAGCTAACAAGAGTTAAAATCAATGTTTAATAACTAAAACATTTTTTATATAAGGCTATACATAAGAAATATTCAATTATAAATATTCCTTATAAATATAAAAATATTTCATAAATAATGGTATTTATTTATATTTTTTAGACATTAAATAATTTAATTTATTTATGACCCAATGATGATGCAGTAATTATCTAATTAATGAAATATTAAAATAATTTATATTATAAATATCAAAATAAATGTAATTAGAGAATTTCTATGAATTACACTAATTTTATAGGCTAATATGACATATTATGGTTGGTTAGATGATTTTTGTTGAAGTAATAATGCTGTTATGAATTTTGAAAAAAAATACCAAATAGTATCAAAATTGACATAAAAGAGTATTTAAAGAAATATTATATTATTTATTGATATTCTATTCCAAAAAAAACTAAAGATTTTCCAAAAGACATATATAATGATAAGTGTATCATTAATGAACCACTTGGGGTTCTCTTGGAAGTATATAGTAATTTTATTAACCATATAATACAAAAATACAAAGAGACATTGTAAATGTCATACTATTTAACTAAGAGTTCAATCTAAAAGATAAAGCTAATATAGTGACCCAAACCAATCTAAAAACAATTTGTTGAGTGGTTTTAGACCCATCCCCAAATTAGCCTTTAACTAATCTATTTTGGATCCATTAGAAACCGAAAATTATTTTATTATAAAATAATATTTCTAGCGTTTCCTAAGGTGCCCCTCACCCCTCTTATAAAAGGACACTCCCCCTTCTCTCTGATTCACACAATCAAAGCCATTTTTCTCATCCAAAACCTGCCCAAATATCCTCTCTACTTCCTTAAATTCATCCTAGAGGACTTATGTTAGTCAGAAAACCATCTTAAAGAGCCCTTTTGATCAAATCAAAAGGAAGAACCCGAAGAAGAGGTAATAATTTCACCACCCTCTTTGAAGTTCTTTTCTCTTTCCACTTATTCTCTCTTTGTTATTTCAATTCTAAAATAATAACCCTAGTATCTTCTATATACTGTGAAATTATTATAAATATGTTAATTCCATATTGATTATTCTATCTATCCTTTGAATGAAATGTCACCATACGTGCGTACGTACGGATTACCGTCTCAACGTCGTGGTGTAATTGTTTTTCAATACATTATTATTTGAATGGGTATAACAATGATGTGTAATTAATGTAAATAATAAATACAACATGATAATTTTTATTTATATATGATATATCATCCAATTATATATTATTTTAAAATCAAAAGATTGATATTGTTGCTCGTGCGTACGTACGGATTACCGTCTCCACAAACGCGATGAGATTAATTCCCCATTGTATCCATTCAAGACTAATTTTTATTAGATGGTTAAAAATAATGTTTAAAGACTTGATATCATTCTAGATATGAATATGATACATCCCATCCATAACAGATATGACTCACATAATAATGAATATAGAGGAAAATGAATCTATTAACACGCGCAACGAAGATAATACTAAGTTATTATTAACAAAACAATGTTAAAATATCATTTATGATATCATCCACATCCATGTTTCTTAAAAATGTATTTCAAAACATTATTACTATTTTCTAGATTATGGGTTAAAGTCATTTATACCCTTGTTTGAAATTTATAAGATGTTTATAATGGAATATTACCCTCGTTTTCCAAACAAGGTCCATTATAACCATTTCGACAATGTTAAGGTAAGAATGTCTTTTTTTAACTTATACGGCGGGTGCAGCTATTTTTAGCCATTATAACATCATCAAAGATTCCATTACAAGATTATAAGAATATTTTCAAAGTAAATGTTTCCTTTTATAATTATGTGACTTTTAAATGATTTCAAAAATAGACATATTTCTATAAAATAGTTTTGATTTCATTTATATCAACATCCTTTGATGGATATTAAGCTTATTTGATGCTGATTTATTATGATACAAAACATCCATATAGTATTGAAGGTTTTGATATATGTTTGACTGTGGATGTGTTATTTTTATACGAATCATTGTTTATAGATAAAGTATTGACATTTTGTATGCCAGTTTTAATACGAATGTTTATGTTATGTTTAAACCTGTTCAGATGAGGAATGCATTGGACTTATTAAGTGACGAGTGGAGCCCGCTAGTGGTCCTCTATGCATCGATAGGTCTTATGAGACAAAATAGTGTCTTGGAACAAGGACTTGACAAAATCTTATTTGTATCCTTGGCACAAGGCCTTGAATATGTGGTTATAATAGTATCGCATTATGCATTCCATCATTTTGTAAGTGGTTATTGATATTGCATGTGATTATTCAACTAGTAGAACATCCATGTGAAAAAGCATATGGAATTATTTCATTTTATTTTTTCCATATTATGGGGAAGTTCAAGTTTAAAAGGATTTTTTTTAGTTATACATTACCTTAAATGTTTATGCTTATTTATGAAAGTTTCTGCTATATTGTTATCCTTACTGATCATCTAAGCTCACCACTTTCTATGTTTTATTTTTCCAAGGATGTGAAGAAGTATATTATGACTGACCTACAGGGATAGTTTTAGGGGATATGAGTGTGGACTATGGAGACTGTGTTGTTGTAGTTTTTCACTTTATCATGTAATGTAATACTTTTGAATGGGAACTAGTGCATGGAAATGGGTTTTGTTGCACTCTTGGTTACGACACTCCTGTGGGATATGATTAGGATAATTCTCATTTTCATTACAAACCATTATAAAGGGTTTATGGGAATATACTTCCATAAAGAATACATTTTTATGATTATGGATTATATCCATAAACTGTTCAATTTATGTTAAGTGTTTTTCAAGTTTGGAATTATAAATTTAGATTCATAAACTAATCTAGTGTATGCCATTGTTTAGAAATGGTGCCTAGTGGAAGGAATGGAAACCATATCAATGCATGCACTCCATGTAGGGATTTACCTCCTGCTCAAGATAATTACAGTGGATCTGGTGATACAACTGGTCCTGATCATCTTATCACCTTACTGGGACAACTCACTCAGGTTATGAATAATAACCTTACCTTTATGGAGCACCCTAATCCACAGTGTGGAGGATCAATATTAGATCTCTTCATGAGGAAACAACCACCAAAATTCCATGGGAGTACAAATCCATTACGGGGTGAGAAATGGATAAATTCTTTATTGAAAATATTCCATGCCTTGAGGAGTTGTGAAAGAGAAAAAGTTATCATGGAAGTTTACCGCCTCACTGAAGATGCTGATCAATGTTGGTCATTCATTCAAAACACAAAGGAAGATGATGAATTATCAAATATGGAATGTAGGGATTTTAAAGAGTTTTTCATAGAAAAATACTTTCCTTTTGACCATCGAGCATATATGGAAAGGCAATTTCTGAGTCTGATGAAAAAGGAGGACGAGAATGTTGCAAAGTATGAGTCTAACTTTACAAGGTTATCAAGGAATTCTTCATATTATATACGTAACCCAATAAGTAAGATTGATTGTTTCTTTGATGGGTTAAAACCATTTATCCATCTAGAATTAGTCTCGCTATACTTCTCTTCATATGAAGATATTGTCTCATGTGCTATCAAAATAGAAAAAGAATTCTCTAAGTCTTACGACTTTAAAGAAATGCAAGAGAATAAGAGATCTATTGATCACTCAAGAAATGGAAATAAGGGGAAGAAGGGAAATGTTTAATATCCACCCTGCAGTAAATTGGGGAAGAAACACCTCAGTACTTTCTTGAAGGGAATGGGAGTCTGTTACAAGTGTGGGGAAAAATAGGATCATGCTTGTGATTTCAAGGGGAAGAAGGAAGCTACAAATTTTTAATTCTAAAATTGTAGGGAGATGGGACATTATTAAAATTATTGTCCTAATTATCAAGGAAACTTACCACAGAAAAGACCAAGGGATCAAGGCCAAGCTTATGAAATAACTACTGCTGAGGTTGAAGCTCCTAAAGATGTGGTGGTAGGTAATTTAATGGTTTCCTTATGTTTAGCCAATAATTTATTTTATTCTGGATCATCGCATTGTTTCATATATTCCCAGTTTTCTAAGAAAATTAGATATTTCCAATTTGATTTTGGAACGGAGTTTTTAGTCAAAACTCCTAAAGGAAGTATCATTGCTACAAAGTTCTATGAATCAGTTCACATTAAGGCATATAAATGTTCTTTTCCTATTGATCACATCGTCATACCCATGATTGAATTTGATATAATCCTCGGTATGGATTGGCTTTCAGACCGTGCTACTAAGATTTATTTTAAGAAGAATGAGGTTACTATTTTTTATTATGATGATAAAGAACACCTTATCTTTAGATAAGAATCGTCACCACCTAATTATTATATAGATCCACCCCCAGTAGCTCAACTAAATTCAATTATTGGGGTGGAAGAGAATGAAATGACTTTGGGTGAGGAAATAAATGTTCAAATAATAGATGTACCTATTGTGAGATAATATATTGATGTTTTTCCAGAATATTTACCTAGACATCCTCCAGAATGAGAAATTGAGTTTTCTATTGATTTAATTTCTGGTTCAAGGCCCATATCGAAGACCCCTTATATAATGGCCACTATGGAATTAGTGGAACTAAAGAAACAATGAGAGGAATTGAGTAATAAAGGATTTATTTTCCCTAGTGTTTCTCTAGGGGGAGCCCCTATTCTTTTTGTTAAGAAGAAATATGGATCTATGAGGTTGTACATTGACTATAGTGAGATCAATGCTATAACAATAAAGAACAAGTATCCCTTACCTCACATTGATGATTTATTCGACCAAGTTCATGGGGATCAATATTTTTTAAAGATTGGCCTTCGATCTAGATATCATCAGTTGTGTGTGAAGAAGGAAGACATTCTGAAAACAGCATTTCAAACCAGGTAGGGGCATTACGAGTTTACAGTAATTCCTTTTGGGCTGACTAATGCACACTCTGTTTTCATGGATCTAATGAACATATTTTTCCAGGAATATCTTGATGACTTTGTTGTGGTATTTATTGATGATATCTTGGTATACTCTAGAGGATACTAAGATCATGAAAATCACTTGCGCATTATCCTGAGGACTCTGGGAAGACATGAATGATATGGGATGTCTAGAAAGTGTGAATTCTGGCTTCAATATATTTCTTTTCTTGGCCATATTTTCTCTAAGGATGGAATTTCTGTTGATCCTTAGAAGACCAAGGCAATCCAAGAATGGCCAGCACCGACAAGTATAACTGAGGTATGCAGTTCTATTGGTTTAGCATGTTATTATCGACCTTTCGTCCATAATTTTTCCAGATTGGATAACCCATTAACGAAGCTCACACGTAAAGGGGTTAAATTTGTTTGGAAAAAGTATTATAAATAATGTTTTGAAGAACTGAAGAGAAAATTATTCAATGCTCCTATAATGAATCTATCATCGGGAAATGATGGGTTCGTTATTTATAGTGATGGATCGAAGAAAGGATTTGGTTGTGTCATTATGCAGAATGAGAGGGTTATTCTCTATACATCGCGATAGCTAAAAATTCATGAGCAAAACTATCCTACTCATGATCTTGAGTTATTAGCTGTAATCTTTGCTTTGATGATTTGGAGACACTATCTATATGGTGAAAAATGTGTGATTTATACTGATCACAAGACTTTAAAATATATTTTCTCATAGAAAGAACTCAACATGAGGAAAAGGAGATGGCTTGAACTACTCGAGGATTATGATTGCATGATACACTACCACCCGGGGAAGGAAAATAAGGTGGCAGATCCTTTGAGTAGAAAGGATCATGGAGTTTTGAACAAGATAAGAGTTGATAGGGATAATATTTTTATAGATCTAGTAAATATGGATATGGGAATCACCATGGAAGGTGATATATCAATACATTTTCAAATGGTCACTAAACTATATTTACTAGAAAAGATAAACAGTTCTCAAACTGATAATGAAGAGTTTAAAAAGAATATTAAAACTATGAATTATGGGAGATTTAGTTAATTTGTGTATGAATATGGAATTTTGAAATTTGGGAAGCGACTTTGTGTTCCCAATATACTTGATATTAAAAAAGAATTGTTGGATGATGCTCATAGTTTCAATTTCTCTATACATCCTGGGAGCACCAAAATGTATAGGTATTTGGAGGAACATTTTTGGTGGGACAACATATAGAGGGATATTGGTGATTTTGTGTCAAGATGCATGGTTTTTCAAAAAGTGAAAGTTGGAAGGCAACAGCTTGGAGGAGTCATGAAACCTCTTCCCATACCAGAGTGTAAATGGGATAATATTATGATGGACTTTGTCATGGGACTACCAAAGAATCTTAGAAGGAACGATGCAATATGGGTCATTGTTGATTGTTTTACCAGGTCGGTACATTTTCTTGCTATAAGATAAGATCTACCACTTGAACATCTAGAAAGACTATATATTAAAGAAGTAGCGAGACTTCATGGAGTTCCCCTACCGATTGTTTCTAATCGTGATACATGTTTTAGTTCAAGATTCTGGAAAAGTTTTCAGAAGGCCTTGGATACTGAACTTCGTTTGAGCACTACCTACCACCCCCAATCTGATGGACAATCAGAATGAACTATTCAAACCTTAGAAGACATGTTGAGATCCTGCTCACTTTACTTTCAAGGTATGTGCAATCAATATTTACCTTTGGTATAATCTTCCTATAACAATAGCTTCCATTCAAGTATTCAGATGGCACCATATGAAGCGTTATATGAAAAGTGATGTCACACACCAAGCTGTTGGGATGATGTTGGTGAAAGAAAACTCGTAGGCCCAGAACTTGTGGAGGAAATGATGGAAAAGGTGAAGGTAATCCAAACCCACATCAAAGCAGCTCAAAGTAGGCAGAAGACCTATGATGACAACCGAAGGAAGTATTTCGAATTTTAGGTGGGAGATCATGTTTTATTGAAAGTATCTCCATGGAAGGGAGTTATACGTTTTGGTAAGAAAGGTAAATTGAGTCCCAGTTATATAGGACCTTTCAAGATTCTAGAACGAATTGGTGTTGTAGCTTACCGTTTGGCAATGCCTCCAAATCTCTCCAAAGTTCACGATGTGTTCCACGTATCACTTTTGAGAAAAGACATGCCTGACCCAACACATGTACTCACCATTGAAGAATTAGAACTGGAACTCGATCTGCCTTATTGCGAAGAGCCTGTAAAGATTCTTGATACTAGAGAACAAGTGTTGATAAACCAGAAGACTCGTCTGGTAAAAGTTCTATGGAGAAACCATAACATGGAAGAGGCAACGTGGGAACCCGAGGAAATTATGGTGAAGAACCACCCGAGTATTTTTATGTAGTAATATCCTAGAAATTTCGAGGAATAAATTATTTGAAGGAGGGGAGAATGTAACATCCCAAGCTTCTGTGGTACACTTCTCTTTGAATAATAGAGTAGCGTGTGTTTTATGCAACTTCGAGTTCTAACACAAACCACAAAAAATCAAACTAGCCATTATGAAAAGCAATACCCACTTTTTGAAATTTTATAAATTTTACCTTTCAAAATGGACTTCAGTTTTTTTTCACACCCGTTGTTTTTAATTTATTTATTTTTTTAATTCACTTTGTGTCGGGTAGTTCGGGTCAAAACCTGACTTAAGATTTCGAGTTCTTTCTATTTTAGTCATTTTTGCGTCCAGCGCAACGTAGTCGAAGCTGCGCGACCACGCTTGGGTCGCCACTCGGCCCTACCGGGTTCACCGCACGCCTTGCTGATGTTTAATTAATGAAATATAATGAATTAGTGATTGTTTTAATAATAATAATCCTAATAATGTCATTTGAAATTATTATTATTATTTCTATTTTCATTTATTAAAATTATTATTTTTTGTTGATTCTATTATTATTGTTATTATTATTATTATTAGTTATTTTCCTTTTTAGTTTTAAGTTTTATTTTATTTATTTATTTATTCTTTTTTTGGGGGTAGGGTTTTCTTACCCCCTTATTTTTTTTGTGCACCGTGAGCTGGCTCCCCCTTTCCCGTTTCTTTTTTTTTCTCTTCTTCTTCATCATTCTGTTGCCTTCTCCCAGGTTTGCACCACACCTGCAGGCTTCCCCCTGTGCTCCATTGCTAGCCGCCTACCCCTATCCCCATCTCCCTCGAACCCCCCTCTACCAGCACCACGCCCTATTTTTCCTTCCGTGTCGCGACCTGCTCGGCCCTCCGCTCACCATGCAAACTCATCTCCAGCCCGCCCCGCCTTGTCCCTCGGACCGCACCCCTGGAACCCCCATGTCGGTCGGCACACTTCCGAACGGCCTCCTACCCTCTTCCGGCGCTGCGACCCATGCACCGCCTCCCTCCTCCTCTAGTTCCAGGATGTCCCTTCGCCAGACCCCGGTCCTATTTCCCCCCTTGCCACTACCCAGATGCTTCACACCCAATCCCTCTCCCGGTTGTGCTGCCACCTGCTCCCGGCTCGGAACCCTGCCAACCTCCCCACTCTCATCTGACCTTCCTCCCTCCGGTTGGTTATTATTTTTCTTTTCTTTAGTCCTTGGCCTTTCAGTGGGTTGAGGTATCTTTAGTCGTTTATTTTAATCCTTGTCTTGTTTAGATTCTTGTTTTAGGGTATAAATTGAGTTGGTTGTGATGCAAATTGGTTGCGATTGGTGTTTCGCACTCAAGTTTGGAAGTCTCTAAGTCAAAGGTAGGTGGTTCCATGTCTTTACATCTTTTAGATAATTTATTTTGGTTGTTTAATTAATTTAATATGTTCTATGATTTAATTTCATAATGCGATCCATGTTTATAATGTCCTGGCATGCTCGTCTGATGAGATTGGATTTCCGAAATAGTATGCTTTTGTTTTTTATATGTGTGTTGTCATATAAATGATTGGTTGTTCTTTATAAGTTGTGCGAAATGCATTTTAAAAATTGTTTGACATGCATGCGTCATGAAAATTTCACTTTCTTTAGAAATGATCGTGTTTTCTTCATTTTGACCATATTGTGGTAAGTCCTAAAATTGATTAACCATTTGTTTATATAGTGAAAATGTGGTTTTAGAATAGTTGAGTGTGAAATTTATTTTAAAGTTGTCTTTGCACGTACAAATATGTGTTGCTTTGGTGCAATGTTTTCAAGTTGGGTTCTAGGTGATGTTTGGTTGGTGCGAACTTAGTTTTTAAGGGTAATTGAGTTGTGTATGTCTAAATGTGGATTTTTAATGTGTAGTGAATAATTTTAAGCGTGTTGTCTTGGTTTTGTTTGTTTATTTTTTTTTAAATGGTTTCTTGTAAACAATGGTGGCTTCTTCAAAGCGGTTTTTGGTGTTTTATAAGAGGTGCAGATGGTTCAGATAATTGTGTAGTTGGCATGAAACTAGTTTTAAGGACAATTTATTAAGCAAGTGGTTTGAACGACTCCATTCACTGTAATTGGGTGTGTTTATTTATGTCGTCCCTTGTTGTGTTATTAAAATAATACTTTCTAAGTTGTGCGAATTGTTTATGTTTTTGTTTGAGTGTTTTCCAAATGGGGTTTTTGCGAAATGATTAGGTAACGACAAATATATTTTTGGAAAGGTATTTTGGTGTGCATGAGTTTTTGAAATGTTTTTTGGGTAAGCAAATGGTGACTTTTGTGTGCAATGTCTTGTTTGAAATATACTATCTGAATGTGAAACTTGATTGGGCACAAGGTGAAACCATGGGTATCTAGGTGGGCAGACTAGAACTAGTGTGCTAGTGAACCGGATGGGTATCGTCCCTGTTTCACTTAGCTGGATTGACGATTTCAACACTAACTAAACGTATGATATCTGAGGGTCATGGCCTTCTAAGCCACGTGTTCTGAGGGTCGTGGCCTTCTAAGCCACGTTTTCTGAGGGTCGTGGCCTCTAAGCCATGTTTCACCGAGACACGAGGTTCTAGAGTCCCACTCGAGCTAGATGAACCTTAGGGGATTTACCCATAGTTCTCTACCATCGATGGCGTGGTGCCTTCCATCGGCATATGGAGGACCACTTGGGTGTGTGTGTGTGTGTGTGTGTGAGTATGTGTGTGTGTGTGTGTGTGTGAGTATGTGTGTGTGTTCCCATAATGAACTTTTCTCTTCCTCTTTAAAATCGTGTTTGTGAAATGAGTTCTTTTTAGTGTTTTTCCTTTAGCATTTAGCTTGTAAATGTTTTCTTTAAAAACATTTTTTTGAAAGTATAATTTTTAATGAGCACATTAAATTATCTCTTTGATGTTCTGGCCTGGAACCTTTTTTTTGGGTGACGTCCTATTGGGCCTTTCGCTCACACCCTGCATACACCTTCGGGTGTATGTAGACTCTGTTTCTTGTGTATTCCTGGTTGTGCGTCGTGCTCAGCGATGGTGGTTTTGGTCATTTATGGTCTTCTCATGCAGGTTGGTGTTGTGGCGTGCGGATGCTATACCACTCTTGTCGGTTGGAGGTTTGAGTTATAGTTTTAGTCTCTTTTGTTGTCGTTTATTTTTGGACGTTAGTTCTAGTTGTAAACCTTTAAATTTGATTTCAGTTTAATGGTCTCTTTGGTTGTCAATTCCTAGTTTTATTTTTATTAACTTGTTAGTATTTGTGTATACTATTTCGGGTAAACTATTCCCAAAGGTTACTCTTGATACCCGGGCACTTGTGCCAGCCCGTGGGGATCGGGAATGCCCTTTAGGCCTTGCCACAGACCGGGTCGGGCGTCGGGTCAGATGGAGACCCGGCCTATTTCGTGACAAAATGGTATCAGAGGGAGGTTTTCTCTCTTGGGTCGTTTTCTTTTGGGATAGAGTCACAGTGGACTTGAGTTGAAGTTTTCGGGACTCGACATCCTGTCTACGAGTAAGGTGCCTGGCCAGCACACCTCGTGGTGGGACTCGAGTTACCAATGTATATTGAGGTTTGTCTTAGTTTTTGGTCCTTGCGTAAAATCTTGTCTAAGGGAAATGAAAAGGGGTAAGGTCAGTGGTCCCAGTGAGCTCACAGGGTCTGGAAAGCCATGTGGAACCGGGGACGCTGTCCTAAAATACCCTCTATGGTGGTGGCATGACTAGCGTATGGTAGCCAACCATACGTTCCAGCCACCCGCTGACAGAAGTTTTCTCTTGCGTCGTTTCTCGTCTCTTTGTTTTGGATTCGTGGATATTTGGTTTTTAAGTAAAAATGTTTTGGTCTTGGAAAATGTTCTCAAGTGAAGCACTTTAAAAATGAAATGGTCTGTGAGGTTTGAAAAGTGTGGGTTGGATGTTTTGGTTCTGATAAATGAAATGGTTTGATTTTGATCCTTGGTGTTCCCATGGGCAACCACACACATGAGTGTAAATGGGAAAAAGAAATGGTTAACGGGATAAGTGTATGAGTTCCTAGATGAACATGAGGTGGGTTCCAGTGTTGCACGGAAACATGCATGTGCAAGGCTCATGGGACACCATTGGTGTTTGTGTAACCAACAAGCTTTGCTTATTTTCAAAATATTTTGTTAAAGGGATTTTTTTTTGGTGTTTTAGTAAATGGTGTTTGTGTGGCGTGTCCTTGTGTCTTGGAAATGTTGGATTTGAGGCTTTTTGAGCCGAGGATCCTTTCTGAATGATTTTTTTCCCATGTGTGAATTCTTATTTTTAGTTTGGTAAGCAAGCATGTGGTTAATGATCTATTTTGAAAAGTGTTGCGGGAAGCCCTTGTAGTGGTTTCCCCTGTACGTTTGGCGTTCACTTGTGATATTACTTGGTCATTAGACCAGTTTGATTGGGTCTGTGGTTTCCTTTCTTTATAGGTGCATTCCCCCCCCATATAGTGTTAACATGTAATTGAAGTTTAGCCATAGGTAGTTCATTGTTGGCCGACCCTCCATTTGATTAAAATAAGGACTCTCCCTTTTGAGCGATAATGATAAGTTGTCTGTTGTCCTTTCCAGATAAGCGGATCCTCTCGTAGCGGGATGGCAGACCTGAGAGGAGTTGAAAAGGACATTGGTCTCTTTGTTTTATCTTAGTTGTTAGGAATGAAGTTTAACATCGTTGTGTCTAAAAGTTCCCTTGGAAGTGGTGAAAGAAATTCTAGTAGGGAATGGTGAAGGCGATTCAGAGTTATCAGTGCTTATCGATGTCTTGAATGGGTTGCAGTGTCTAAATCGCCTGCAAGGGTCATGTTTGGTGACCACTTGCAGTGTGAGTTCTTTTCAAAGTGCAAAGGTGGGAGCAACCTGGGGTTGTCGGTGTGGGCTGTTGTTTTAAATGGCCTTTGGTCCTTTGACGGTTTTGTTTATTAAAAGGGTCGTGTTAGGCTACTATTTTGGCAGACCTAGTCGTATGAGGCTACTATGGTCGTTTTCAGGAATCACGTGTTGTTCGAGATGTGGTTTAAAGTCTTTCTCAGCGCAATGTTTCTCTCGACAACAATGATCGTGATTGGTGACGATTTGTGGTGTCATGTTCTCATTCAGTGTAACAATGGGTGATGCGCGTGTACCATCTAATCTCTCGTTCTGGTGAATGTTCAGTGTGAGAGTAATTAGATGTCATGGTGTGTTGTGTCTGTTGTTGTTGCCTCGGGTGTAGTATGATTGCGTGTGACACTAGAAGGGGAAGCTCTGATCAAGAGTCCTCAATACTTGACTGTGAGGCAGGAGATGCTTCAAACATCAGGGCTCCATCCAGAGGCCTCGGAGTGAAGCTGGCACGTGGTCAGGAACCCTGAGAGTGTATGAGACCCCGACTTTATTTCTGTCATCGGTGTTGAATGTAAAATCAGCTTAAATTTTTTTTTATGGTTGTTCCGTTTCGAACGAACCCTCTAGTTGCATAAGGTTTTAGTGCCTATGCAGAGGCATGTCCGCCTTGGTGCCTTAAAGTCTTGGAGGTTGCGTCCCACTGGATGCAATCGCTCTGGTGGTCCGTATAGGATATGTTGAGTAAATCTGTCTCAAATCTTAATAATGCTCATCCAAGATTTTGGAAATGCTGGTTTGTCTTGGGTCATACTTTTGACGCCCGGTAGTCGGGCCCCTCCCTCACCACCCCTTATGGTGGGGTGTTTGGTCACCATCGAGAAACTTTTCTCTAAAGTTCTTTATCCTTGTTAGTTCTAATGGTGACAAGACCCACAATGAGTCTCGCACAAAGGTCTCTAAAATAAATCGGTGTTGGCTCTTCCATAATGGTGGGGAGTCCACTCGGACCTCCCCATGTTGGTTTTCTAGTCTCGCCTTGGGTGTTGGTATGATCTTAATGGTGGGGATACCCACATTGGATCTCGCATGAATGTCTCTAGAATGAATCAGTGCTGGACGTTTCTTTAATGGTGGGGAGTCCGCTCAAACCTCCCTGTGTCGGTTTTCCAGTCTCATCTTGAGCGTCAGTGAGTTCCTAATTGTCGGGAGCCCCTAGGGCCTCCCCATGTCGATCTTTTGCATCTGGTTATAAATATGGCTTGGTGATAAGTGATAAGCATGTTCCGTGGATGTGGTTTGACCTTGTTTGTTCATTCTATCCAAATGGTGTGGTTTCAGTTTAATAGTGCTTGAGATGTCTCAGCTTTTCAAGTTGGTCTCCGTGGGCGCGAGAGTCCTTATCCTTGATCAATAAACTGGAGGTGTTCTAGCTTTTTGGGGCAGGAGAAACATATTAGAAAGTCCTTTTACACATTTCTTGTGGTTGTCTTTGAGTTACTTTCTCTGAGCACGATACTTTTTCCTCTCTTTGCTTGGTGTTTGTGGGAATCCCTGTTGAACCTTTAGTGTGGTTTTCTACTTTCGGGTTTGGTTCTAGTTGTGGCTTTCCGAGGACGGAAAGCTTCATGGTGGGGAGAATTTTCACACCCATCGTTTCTAATTTATTTATTTTATTAACTCACTTTGTGTTGGGTAGTTCGGGTCAAAACCTGACTTAAGATTTCGAGTTCTTTGTGTTTTGGACTTTTTTGCATCTAGAGCAACGCAGTCGAAGCTGCGCGACCACGCTTGGGTCACCACGTGGCCCCGCCGGGTTCACCACATGCCTTGATGATGTTTAATTAATGAAATAGAATGAATTAGTGATTTTTTTAATAATAATAATCATAATAATGTCATTTGAAATTATTATTATTATTTCTATTTTACTTTATTAAAATTATTATTATTTTGTTGATTCTATTATTATTATTATTATTGTTATTATTATTAGTTATTTTCCTTTTTAGATTTAAGTTTTATTTTATTTATTTATTTATTATTTTTTTAGGGGTAGGGTTTTCTTACCCCCCTTTTTTTGTGCATCGCAAGCTGGCTCACCCTTTCCCGTTTCATTTTTTTATCTTCTTCTTCTTCTTCATTATGTTTCCTTCTCCCAGGTTTGCGCTGCACCTGCAGGAATCCCCCTATGTGCCATTACTGGCCGCCTACCCCTATCCCCATCTCCCTTGAACCCCCCTAAGCCAGCGTTGCGCCCTGTTTTTCCCTCAGCGTCGCACCCTGCTCGGCCCTCCGCTCACCATGAAAACTCATCTCCAGCCCACCACGCCTTATCCCACGGACCGCACCCCTGGAACCGCCATGTCGGCCGGCACACTTCTGAACGGCATCCTTCCATCTTTCAGTGCTGCGACCCATGCACCGCCTCCCTCCTCCGCCAGTTCTAGGACACCCCCTCTCCGGACCCCGACCCTATTTCCCCCTTTCCCACTGCCCAGATGCACCACACCCCATCCCTCTCCCAGTTGCGCTGCCACCTTCTCCTAGCTCGGAACCCCCGCCAACCTCCCCACTCTCATCCATCCTTCCTCCCTCCGATTGGTTATTCTTTTTTTTCTTGATTTATTGGCCTTTCAGCAGGTTGAGGTATCTTTAGTGGTTGATTTTTAATCCTTTTCTTGTTCAGATTCTGGTTTTAGGGTATAAATTGAGTTGGTTATGAGGCGAATTGGTTACGATTGGTGTTTCCCACTCAATTTTGGAAGTATCTGTGTCAAAGGTAGGTGGTTCCATGTATTTACATCTTTTAGATAATTTAGTTTGGTTGTTTAATTAATTTAATATGTTCTATGATTCAATTGCATAATACGATCCATGTTTATAATGTTCTGGCATGCTCGTCTGATGAGATTGGATTTCTGAAATAGTATGATTTTGTTGTTTATATGTTTGTAGTCGTATAAATGATTGGTTGTTCTTTATAAGTTGTGCAAAATTCATTTTAAAAATTGTTTGACATGAATGCGTCATGAAAATTTCACTTTCTTTAGAAATGATCATGTTTTATTCATTTTGACCTTATTGGGGTAAGTCCTAAAATTGGTTAATCAATTGTTTATATGGTGCAAATGTGGTTTTAGAATAGTTGAGTGTGAAATTGATTTTAAAGTGGTATTTCCACATAAAAATATGTGTTGTTTTGGTGCAATGTTTTCAAGTTGGGTTCTAGGTGATGTTTGGTTGGTGCGAACTTAGTTTTTAAGGGTAATTGAGTTGTGTATGTATAATTGTGGATTTTTAATGTGTAGCGAATCATTTTAAGCATGTTGTCTTGGTTTTGTTTGTTTTATTTTTTTAAATGGGGTCTTGTAAACAATGGTGGCTTCTTCAAAGCGGTTTTTGGTGTTTTATAAGAGGTGCAGATGGTTCAGATAATTGTGTAGTTGGTGTGAAACTAGTTTTAAGGACAATTTGTTAAGCAAGTGGTTTGAACGACTCCCTTATTTGTAATTGGGTGTGTTTATTTGTGTCGGCCCATGTTGTGTTATTAAAATAATGCTTTCTAAGTTGTGCAAATTGTTTATGTTCTTGTTTGAGTGTTTTCCAAATGGGGTTTTTGTGAAATGATTAGGTAACGACAAATATATTTTTTGAAAGGTATTTTGGTGTGCATGAGTTTTTGAAATGTTGTTTGGGTATGAAAATGGTGACTTTTGTGTGCAATGTCTTGTTTTAAATATACTTTTTGAATGTGAAACTTGATTGAGAACAAGGTAAAACCCTGGGTATCTAGGTGGGCAAACTAGAACTATTGCGCTAGTGAACCGGATGGGTATCGTCCCTGTTTCACTTAGCTGGATTGACGATTGTAAAACTAACTAAACGTATAATATCTGAGGGTTGTGGCCTTCTAATCCACGTGTTCTGAGGGTCGTTGCCTTCTAAGCCACGTTTTCTGAGGGTCGTGGCCTTCTAAGCCACGTTTCACTGAGACAAGAGGTTCTAGAGTCCCACTCGAGCTAGATGAACCGTAGGGGATTTACCCCTAGTGCTCTACCATCGATGGAGTGGTGCCTTCCGTCGGCATATGGAGGAACACTTGGGTGTGTGTGTGTGTGTGTGTCTGTGTCTGTGTGTGAGTATGTGTGTGTGTGTGTGAGTATGTGTGTGTGTTCCCATAATGAACTTTTCTCTTCCTCTTTAAAATCGTGTTTGTGAAATGACTTCTTTTTAGTGTTTTTTCTTTAGAATTTAGCCTGTAAATGTTTTCTTTAAAAACATTTTTTTGAAAGTATAATTTTTAATAAGAACATTAAATTATCTCTTTGATGTTGTGGCATGGAACCTTTTTATTGGGTGACGTCTTACTGGGCCTTTCGCTCACACCCTGCATACACCTTCGGGTGTTTGTAGACTCTGTTTCTTGTGTATTTTAGGTTGTGCGTCGTGCTCAGCGATGGTGGTTTTGGTCATTGATGGTCTTCTCATACAGGTTGGTGTTGTGGCGTGCGGATGCTATACCACTCATGTCGGTTAGAGGTTTGAGTTATAGTTTTAGTCTCTTTTGTTGTCGTTTATTTTTGGACGTTAGTTCTAGTTATAAACCTTTAAATTTGATTTAATTTTAATGGTCTCTTTGGTTGTTGATTCCTAGTTTTATTTTTATTATCTTGTTAGTGTTTATGTATACTATTTTGGGTAAACCGTTCCCAAAGGTTACTCTTGATACCCAGGCACTTTTTCCAGCCCGTGGGGATTGGGAATGCCATTCGGGCCTTGCCACGGACCAGGTCGGGCACAGGGTCGGATGGCGACTCGGCCTGGTTCGTGACATTTTTGGATTCAGAATATCAAAATTAGCTTAGGGTGATTTTTTGATATTTTTCTGAAAACTTTCAATTTTTGATGAAATGTGAAAAACACTGGGTTCTAGTTTAAAACCAATTTTTTATATAAATAATTATTTATTTTATTTAAATTTATTTTAGGTCAAAGTAGATACATAATACCTATATATGTTCAATGTAATTAATTTGATTCAGTTTATAATAATTTTAGATTTATAAAACTTTTATTGAACTTTTCACCGTCTTTTACCCATCTCCTAGGAGAATTTTCAAATTCACATAAAACATAATTTTACCGCTTCTGTCAGTGAACTTTTGAAAATCCAAGAGACACGGTTAATATGAAGGAGTAAAATGTGATTCAATAAGATAAAAATAATTTTTAGTGAATAGTAACTTTTTACTTTTATTTACAACAGTTTAAAGTAAATATGGTAATTAAGTGTAAAAAATGATGTTATTATTACCGTAACACATGTCCTAATTCTATTGGATAAGTATAATTTGAATAAATAAACCTTAAGAGTAAATATGAACCACTTTGGTCTACTTGGATTAGATTAGGAAATTTATTATTATTTATTTCAAAAAATATTTAAAAGAGTTAAAGTCAAAGTTTAATAACTAATACATTTTTAATATAGATTTATACATAAGATAAATTCAATTATAAGCATTCATTAAAAAGATAAAAATCTTTCCTACATAATGGTATTTTATTTATATTTTTTAGTAATTACATAATTTAATTTATTTATGACCCAATGAGGATGCATCAATTACCTAATTAATGAAATATTAAAATAATTTATATTATAAATATCCCAATAAATGTAATTTGAGACTTTTTAGGAATTACACTAATTTTCTAGGCTAATATGACATATTAGGGTTGGTTAGATGAATTGTTTTTGAAGTAATAATGCTGTTATGAATTTAACAAAAACAAAATACCAAATAGTGTCAAAATTGACATAAACGGGTTTTTAAAACAAATATTATTTTATTAGTTGATATTATATTCCTAAAAATCTAAGGTTCGGCCAAAGGGCTTATATAATTATATTTGTATCATTAATTAACCACTTGGGGTTCTCTTGAAAGTATATAGTAAGTTTATTAACCATATAATATAAAAATACAAAGAGACATGGTAAATGTCAAACTATTTAACTAAGAGTTAAATCAAAAAAATAAAGCTAATATAGTGAGCCAAACATGTCTAGAACCTATTGGTTGAGTGGTTCTCGACCCATCCCCACCTTAGCCTTTAAATAATCCATTTTGGAACCACTAGAAACCGAAAATTATTTTATTATAAAATAATATTTCTAGATTTTCCTAAGGTGCCCCTCACCCCTCTTATAAAAAGGCACGCCCCCTTCTCTTTAATTCACACCTTCAAAGACTTTTGGCTCGACCAAACCCTGTCCAAATATCCTCTCAACTTCCCTCACTTTATCCTAGATGACTTCCTTTAGTCAGAAATCCAACATAATGATCCCTTTTGATCAAATCAAAAGGAAGAACCCGAAGAAGAGGTAATAATTTCACCACCCTCCTTCAAGTTCTTTTCGTCTTCCACTTCTTCTTTATTTTTTATTTATATTAAAAAATAATAAATCCAGTATATTATATATACTATGATGTTATTATAATTATGGTACATCCATATTCATAATTCTATCCATCCTTTGAATGAAATGTCACCATACGTGTGTACGTACGGATTACCGTCTCCACGTCATGGTGTAATTGTTATTCAATACATTATTATTTGAATGGGTATAATAATGAAGTGTAATTCATGTACATAATAAATATAACATGATAATTATTCTGTATATATAATATACCATCCAATTTTATATTATTTTAATATCAAAAGAATGATATTGTCGCTCGTGTGTACGTACGAATTACCGTCTCCACGAACGCAATGAGATTCATTACCCATCATATCTATTCAAGACTAATTTTTATTAGATTATTAAAAATAATTTTTAAATACTTTATATAATTATGGATATGAATATGATAAATACCATACATTAAAAATATGACTCACATAAAAAATAATATAAATGAAAACGAATCTGTTAACACTCGAAATGACGATAATACTAAGATATTATTAACAAAACAATGTTAAAAGATCATATATGATATCATATTAATGTTTATGATTATTTTATAATTTATTAACAATTATTTCTCCATTATATAGGAGGTTAACCTACCTTCTACCAAGGAAAATTACAAGGTAAGTTTAATTCTACTATCTCTTCATTATCTGATGTTGTTTATACGTAATTATCTACTGGACCTCTTCATCATCCACATCCATGTTTCTGAAAAATGTATTTCAAAACATTATTAATATTTACTAGATTATGGGTTAAATTAATTTCTACCCTTGTTTGACTTTAATAATATTTTTATAAAGGAATATTTCCGGTGTTTTCCAAACAAGGTCTTTTATAACCTTTTCGACCAAGTTAAGTAAAGAATGTCTTTTTTTAAACTTATACGGCGGGTGTGGCTATTTTACACCATTATAACATCATCAAAGCTTACCTTACAAGATTATAAGAATATTTTCAAAGTAAATTTTTCCTTTTATAATTATGTGACTTTTAAATGATTTAAAAAAAAGAAATATTTCTCTCAAATAGTTTTGATTTCATCTATGTCAACAACCTTTGATGGATTTTAAGCTTATTGAAGTTGATTTATTTTGATACAAAACTTCTATATAGTATTGAAGGTTTTGTGATATGTTTAACTGTGGATGTGTTATTTTTATACCATTCATGGTTTATGGAAAAAGTATTGACATTTCGTATGCCAGTTTTTATGTGAAAGTTTATGTTATGTTTAAACTAGTTCAGATAAAGAATGCATTGGGCTTAGTAAGTGACGGGTGGAGCCTGCTATAGCTCCTCGATGCATCAGTAGGTCTCATGAGATAAACTAGTGTCTTGGCACAAGGTCTTGAAGAATATTATTTGTAGTCTTGGCACAATGCCTTGACTTTCTGGTTATGATAGTCTGGTATTATGTATTCCATCATTTTGAAAGTCGTTATTGATGTGGCATGTCATTATTCGACTAATACAATATCCATGTGAATAAGTAAATGGAATTATTTCATTTTATTTTTTCCATATTATTATGAAGTTCATGTTTAAAAGGATTCTATTTTAGTTATACATTGCCTTAAATGTTTATGCTAATTTAGGAAAGTTTCCCCTATATTGTTGTCCTTACTGAGCATCTGAGCTCACCCCTTTCCATGTTTTATTTTTCCCAGGATATAAAGAAGTATATTATGACTAACCTGCAGGGATAGTCTAAGGGGATATGAGTGTGGACTATGGAGACTATGATGTTTTATTTTTTCACTGTATCATGTAATGTAAGACTTATGAGTGTATCTAGTGTTTCAAGGCTACAAAGCTAATCTGTCTTTCGAGACATAGTCTTTTATGATCTTGCCAATGTTATGAAATAATGAACCGACTCAAGGTAACTGGGGTTGGGGCATTACACAATTAGTTAAAGAATTAAATTTATAATAAAAATAAAAAACGAAATGAAAAATTGTTTTTCATAAAAAATTATTTTATGTATAAAAATGTATTACACCAAATTCAACAATTAATTTGAGTATAATTAAATTAATTAGATTATTAATGATATTGTAAAACAAATTTTTCTTTTAAAATATTTTTAAAAAAAATGTATGATTTTACATGCTTGAAATAAAATTTACATTTTCAATAAAATTCATTCTTTTTCAATATTCAGTGGAAAATTAATCTTTACATAAAAATACAAAAAATTCACTCTAAGATAAGTTTTATAAGATGAATTAAAGAAATTAGTTCTTTTGTATCAAATAAATTTTATAAACATGGGAAAAATTACATATAATATTTTCACACAAAATCATTAAAATTCATTTTTGAAGGAAACCATTTAATTAAGCATAATATAACATTACTAATAATTAAATTCTTATTTAATACGAATTATTTAATAAATTTGTATCAGGTAAAAAATTATATTTATTTCAAAATATGTTCATTCATGTTCATATCTTCCAATTCAACGGCTATGTTATATTGTCCTTTTTAAAAAAATTTCCTTTCATGTTATGTTTAAGATCTTTGTTGTGTGTCGTATATACCGCAAACTTAATACTCTTGATTTAATGTTTTGTGTTGTTAAATTCCAAAACCCATAAATAAATTTTTAACTCACAATTTTCCTTTGTAATAAAGGATTCAAAATTTTAAAATACTTTTTTTTAAAATTTGTACCATACAAAGAAATAATGAGTCATCCTTTGAAAAGGGGTAGTGGGAGACATAAAGGATACCCAGAATATCACATATTTGAGTTCCCAAAGAAGGATATGTTTAGTGTGAACAAAAAATATATACATTTATGACAATAAAAACATCTAATGACTAATTATGAGTGATTTATAATATGGACATGAGTATGTCAATGACCATAAATCCAAACATAAATGGGGTTAAAAGACCATCAATTCCTTTTAAATAAAGATAAAATAATAATCATTTTGTGAAAAATAAATTTCCTATATTATTTAATACATCATATACTAATTATTAAATCCTAAAAAATAAATAGACCCCTAAAAATAAAGATTATATCCAAACTAAAAATGTGTACAACAACCATGTTTTCCACTAGGGAATAACTATTTATTTTAACAAAAACAACTAGATAACCAGATTCCAACTAAGCGTCTTAAATTATTATTATTTACATAGAGATCCATGGAATTATTTGATATCCCTGAAAAAAATATAAAAGTATAAATAGATATGGAATAAAATAAATCAAGATTTTATTATTAAATTACCTATTATCACAGCTTAAGGTATTTCAACTTGAGCTGTACTAATTCCACAATATTGACCTTCCTCCCCTATCTTATTCAATGTTATATTTCCTTAATGAGTATAAAATTAATTTTCATGGTGTGCTATATTATTATAGTTGAAACACTGAACATTATAGGTTTATTTCTTACACTTACATTCACACACCTAATGTCCATTCTCTCCACACTCGAAGAAAACAGTCATTCCCTTCATGAAAGTATGAGGGTGTTTCTTTCCAAAGTTATCACATGTGGGAAGGTTCATCATTCCCTTATTTTCCTTTACCTAATTTATGTATCCTTGGGGATCAATTTTCCACTTCTTCTCTTGATTTCTTTTGAAAATATATGACTTGAAGAATTATTAATCCATACTAATGTCACATGATATCATATCATCAAAGGATGAAAACATATGAGAAACTAGTTCCCTTTATAGGTTGGATTAATCCAATATGATAAATGATCGATATTAATTTCGAGATTAGTTTTGTAGTCTATAACATGCCCTTTAGATCTTTTAATGTGTTCCTCATACTCATCAATAATTTCCTCTTCCTTCTATGTTAGATTGATGAATTTACTTTCCACATCAGCTCATTTCTCATAAAGAAAATATTTTTTCAAAGAATATATCCTTAATATTTTCCCATTACATTATCTATATCTCCCCTTACTCATTTTTAATTTGAATCAATGAACACTACTAATCAAAATATTCCTTTGAAAATGCATTGCTCGAGTAAGGTTCTTCCTTTCATTACTCCTCAAAATCCGAAATTATCTTTTCTAGAGTCTTTATCTTCAAATATGTAGTCAATGATTTTTTACATCTATTAAAATATGGATAGTTATTACTATTAATGTAGTCCAAAATCAATGAATCATTATTTGAAGAAAAAGTTTGTTCCATACATGAAATTTAATTATTTATTAAATTAGTACATTATCCAAATATAGTCATAATCTATACAGTTCCAACATAATTCATGTTATCTTGATTATGAGGAAAATCCCAGCATTGATTATGAAAAGTGGCTGGGAGTTTGAGACCTGGTGTGTAATAAGGGAACACTCACTACAAACTAGAATGATGGATAAGATATACTCGACCAATTACTTTAAGGGTTATTACTACTAGATTCATTTTTCCAAAACCCGATCCACTTGTAGTTTATAGATAGGAATGTATTTCTGTTAAAACCACATAATATATACATGATAAAAACCTTATGATTTTATACTATAAATAGAATTATCATGAAATTCAATCATAGGGTTATGTTCTATAATCTATGCTTTCCTATATCTAGTTCTCAAGGTTTCAATTAAACATCATGTGATGCTAACTTTAAAGACCTCGACACTAGTTGTCTAGAGATGGGGGTAACATTAGAACATTGGCACTAGATAAAAGTGATCACATACCAAATGACTTAATTCCTTACTAATCTTGGTAAACTAAATATATACTTGAATCTCACATTATATTTTAAGATATAAAATAAAATATATTATTTTAATTGAATACACTATTATTTCCTTTATAATATCTATTCATTTTAATCATAGTACTCTTCCTGGCATCCTAGGGAAAGAGAAAAAATAAAGGGTCAGATCAGATGCTCAGTAAGGGTTAAGTAAAGTTGAATATACATTTAATAAAAAAGGAATAATAAATCAGGCAAGGTAAATAACTAAAAACACATTCCACTTAATAAATAACTTCATCATTAACAATAATGTAGCAAGAAAAAATGATGATCAAATAATGTCTTATAAATACTAATATGAACATGAAAATTATCCATTGATACTAAAACTACTCAAATAGTCACATGGAAATCAATAAAGGATTTTATAATTATGGTATGTGTAATTAAATAAATTTAAATCTTTTTGTCAAAGATTTTTTTCAAGAAATCTAAAAATATTATCAAGGCCTTATTCCATGAAATGTCCATAAATGGGTAAGGTTTCATCCAAATACCAAATCTATTTTGTTTGTGGATACCTAATGATGAATTTGTGAGATATATAATTCTGGGACCCACCCATCATTTAATAAGTATAAGTAATTCATTATATTAAAAAATAATATAAAATGATCAATATTCCTTAAAAATGAATATCTATCCATATTGGAAGAATGGTAATATGAAATATTAATAATTTAACATGAAAAAATAATCATAGAACATTAATAAAAATATTTTCTATTTCATTATTTGATTATATCCTCAATAATTCATAATATACATCAAGGTTAGTTCATATAAAATAAAATAATTTAAAAGTTGAATGAAAAGTTTATTGATAAAAATTACCTTTTCACTTTGAAAAGAATTATTTTAAATCTATAAATTTCCCAAATAGTAAAGAAAACGTTTTATTTTAAAAGAAACATGTAATATTGTAAATGAATATTCAAATAATTTAGTGTTCATGATGGTGGTAAATTATTTTAATTCTATATAAGTTTAAAACAATCCTTTAACAAATTTGAAATAATTAAAAAAGTAGGCCATTCATAAATTGAAAAGAATATTACTTCTAAAAAAAAATTAAAAAATTTAAACATTGTTAAAATTTTCATGAATAAATAATTGGGTAATACTTAAAAAATTATTTGTTAATTTTTATGTAAAATATGGAAATGAATGAAAAATAATTCTTGACTATTTTAAATAACAAATTCATGTCTCCTTGAAAAATAATTTCAGTATATTCAATACATAAAGGGATGAAAATGAAAGAAGAACTTTTTAATTAATGAAATAAACATATTAGAAAAAAATATTTTGGGTTTAGGATAGGAAGATAAAATATTTCCCCCAAGAGAGACCAAAAAATAATAATCCTAGATAATGATGAGATTGTGAAATAAACCCTCACATCAGGTCTTACATACATTATATGTGTTTCAATATAATTTATAATAAATATATATTTATAATAAAACTTTTATTGAACCATAATAATATATATCATAAAATATATTATTTACTCAGACCTTTTATTTACCATTTATTAACAATTATTTATTAAAATCATTGTTTTGTGTGATAACTATTTCGTTTTTCAAGTATGTTTTGGTTTGGTGGTTTTGGAACATAATATTTTATCACGGTTCCATAATATAAATAATTTTATCAATATATAAATATTATATATATTGATTATATATATTTAGATTCATCCATAAATAGTATAGATATAAAAAATAAATACACTATTGATGGAGATGGTAGGTCATATGCACGCATGAACATTGTTTTAACTTTTTGATGGATTGGGAAAAGAGGGTAAATGATTATTTATCACTAAAAAATAATTTTTATATCATTTATAAAATATATATTAATTAAATATATCCATATTACCATCCATATAATGTTTATAATAAAACTGAATCACATCGCTATGTGAAAGTGGTAGTCCACATGTACACGTGATGGACATTATTTATTTCAAACATATTTGAAGAAAATGGTGCTAAAAATGATATTATAATTCCAAAAGAATAATAATTTCATAAATTATATTTATAATCATTAAATCCATAATAATACCAACCTATAAAATATGGGGATGAAAAATAAATTGAATCGCTATGTAGAGACAGCAAGCCACATGTACATACAAGTTATACATTCACTTTCCATTTAACAAAAAAAATTGGATAATGGTGGTTTAATAATTATAATAAATATTTAGCATATTTAAGATACTGAATTTATTATTTTATGAAAAGTAATAACTAATTAGATGAGGTATAATAAGAAATAAATTTATAGAGGCTAGGTAAGATGGTTATCTCTTATTCAGGATACCTTCTTTTAGATCCCTTATTATAGAAAAATATGGTCGATATTTTAGAAATAACATAAAATATAAAACATTTATAATGATTTTAAACGATAATTAGGTATTATAGAAACCCTTATCTTTATTACACACATAACCATGAATTATTACATAAACTTGCACTTAAGACAACTCTAACAATCGAAAAGTCTAGTTTATTGGGAAATTAAAAACATTACATTTCAAAATAAGGTATAAAATAAAACATCTTTATTGAAAAATCCATTTAAATAACCACAAAATTCCTTCATACTTATCACTGCATGGGATAACCTGAGGACATACATAAAAAAGGGTGAGCTACAAAGCCCAGTAAGGGAGTAAAAAGGACATAACATGAAGAATAAAATACATGTTAGACAATATGTATATTAATAGAACATAAGGGAATTATGAACATAAAGACATGATATATCATGGTTATCATAACATGTAGATGTTTCAACAACATTTAACATGATATTAGCATGAGCTAAGACTCATTTCACATGGAGCATGAGTAAACCCCTGTTGCACTTGAATTAGCATGAGTAAACCCTCATTTCAATTGAATTAGCATGAGTAAACCCTAATTGGACATGAATTATCATGAGTAACACCTAATTTCATTTGAAGTTTCATGATACTAATATTTACCCAATGCATTGGAGTGCTATCAGGGCACACCCTTCTTAATCATTTCATTTCATACATATTTGTGCCACATAGATCATACAACATGGATTCATTAAATGTCAAAATTTATTCAACAAATAAGATATGTGGAATAAATAAATTTAATTCCTCAATAAACAAGTACATGTTCATAAATTTTAATACCATTTATTGAGAAATGGGTATGGTATTCACTTACACGATGATTTTCACATGGGAAATTTTGGTGTAACTTCAGTAGTATAATGACGTCAAACAGAAATCACAAAATTGGTTGATGAGAGAGAAAGGGTTATCTCATAATTTATAAATGAAATTGAATATAATTGGTCATATATCATAATATATCATCATATATAATAGACTTTATATGAAAAAAATGCATTTCTTCAAATTAAATGAGTAGAGAGAAATCCCTTACAGAATTTTATAATGGTATCATGTGTACATGGGAGGCATTAATGAGCGATAATGAGGTATATCATTATTATAAAACAAGTAGATAATTATTGGGGAGGTTTTTAATCATACACCAAAATTTTTAATTGAAAATAAAATGGAATAACAATATAATGAAACTTCGACATAAATGTGGAATGAAAGAAAGTGAGGATCCCTTATATGGAAGTGTAGTTCCAAAGGCTTTGTGGAGGCTTGAGAAAAGCTTAATTAGAGATTGGGGAACATTATTAGGATTATAAGGAGAGTAGTTCAGGTATTATTCAAGATTCAAATGGTTTTAGGGAAGAGAAATATGAGATTTAGTGGGTTTATATAGGAAAGGAAATGGATTTCTTTATTATTTAGGTTTTGGACACTATAAAATAAACTAATCCAACCCATAATCCAACCCATGTTTTTTTCCCATGGTTTTATCCAAAGTGAATTAAAAAAAACTATTTTAGAATCCCAATTTCTGAACATATAAAAATATTATCCTTTCTTATGTGGATGTGAGTCACACTCTAAAGGAAATCATTTTAAAATGTTAAAATGTTTTATAAGTCTTGTTGGGTCCACTAAGGCATTATAAAATTTATAAAACAAATATAAAATCACTTTATTTTAAATTAAATACATATATTGGCAGAATAACCCTTTTAGAGTATTTTATTACATCACTATTGGGTCATTATGATGTCATAAAACACATTATATATTTAAACAGTATTTAATTTTTACTCAAAAATTTGAATGTCTCAGAAAATTATCAAAAATTCACTGTGAGATAATTTCAACGTCCTGATTCCAAAAATAATATTCATTTTATCTAAATAATTTACTAAATATGTGAATGTTCACTTTTAAAATAAAAAAACATTTATTGAAAATTCATTGGTTTTGACAGAAATAGTTTTCAAAGCATAATAAAAATTGGAATTGTATTCATAAAAATTATGTGAACATTTATATTTAATAAAAATTAATTTAGTGATAACATTATATTATTATATTATTATTAAACAATAAATTAATTCATCCAAATAGACTCTTTAATTGAGTTTAAATATTATCTAAAAATATTATTTGTTCTTTAAAAACCATTTATAATTTAACAATAATGAAATGAATGTATATTATTTATTTGATAAAAAAATAATCATAGTTCTAGGGTCTTGATTCATAACCCCTTATAACACCCACATAAGACCTAATGGTAAGGTGTGTGGTGGTGAAAGACTATTGGGGCAGCTCAGATAACATGGCTCGAGGGGTAATCTCTTTGAACTTCAACTTCTCTTGTAGGAAATTTCGTTCAAACTTAACATGTTGAAGCATGGATTGGCCTTGGTCAAGTGTGAAGCCCAGTGACACTACCTCATTTCTGAGCCCTATCAAATGGGATTTGTATGGATAAATTCTACTTAATGAGGCCACCACTTCCTTTGTCTGAGTAAATTGGATTTGTTAAAGCCCTATATTTATAATAATCATCTGATAACTGTTCAACAGCTATATTAGCAATAATAAAAATTCGTAATGGTATTTTAAAACACAAAAACAAAAAAACATGAATGTTCATTTTTTTTATATAACCATTTTACATAATAAAACATTTAATTAGATCAAGATTAGTTTTCATTAACAAAATCTTGGGTCGTTACAATCTTTCCCCATTAAGAAATTTCACCCTTGATATTTCCTTTTTATACACTAAAATAGATGAGGGTAACTCTGATTCATCACTTCCTCTGATTCCCATGATTCTTCTTCAAACATGTGGTTACGCCACAACACATTGATGAGGGGAATTGTCAATTTTGTTGAAATTCTTCCCAATGATCTAAGATCTTCATCGTCTTATCTTTATAGTAGATATCATTCTCCAATGGTACCACCTCTAGATTGAGTATGTGCAATGGGTCAGGTATGTACTAACTCACAAGTGATACATTGAATACATCATGTATTCGAGATAGGTTCGGTGAGAGTGATATTCGGTAAGCCACTAATCCAATGTGATCAAGGATCTCAAAAGGGAAGATGTACCTTGGACTAAGATTTACCTTCTTCTTAAATCTCTTAACTCTCTTCCAAAGTGATGTGTGGAGGAATACCATCAAACTCTAAGTCTCATAAACGATTTTCAGCATAGCTATTTTTTAATCTGAGTAGCGTTAATGTGATGTTGGATGGTCTTAACCATCTCCTCCATTTCTTCAACCATTTATGGACCTAGGAGTTTTCACTCCCCCACTTCTTCCGACATTCTGGTGTTTTTCACCTCTTCTCATAAAGGGCTTTATAAGGATCCATATGATTGGTTGAGTGGAAAATATTATTGTATGAGAACTAAAATGGAGGAAAATTTGGCTCATATACCCCTTTGAAATCCAATCATGATCTCAAAATGTCATCAACTGTCTCGATATTCCACTCAAATTGGACATCTGTTTGAGGATGATAAGACATACTAAATTTTAGATAAGTATTCACAGTGTGTTGTATAATTTTCTAGAACATAGTGGTGAATCTTGGATCTCAATTAGATACAATTGATAGTGGTACTCCATGCAGCCTTACCACTTCTTTGATGTATATCCATGCAAGTTGTTCTAATGATAAATCCTATTGAATTGAATTGAAGTGTGAGTCTTTGTAAGACAATCCACAACAAACAAAATAACATTGTTTCCTTTGGATGTCTTCCAAATTCTAGTGATAAATTCCATGGTGATGTTATCTCATTTCTACATTGGTATGGGTAATGGTTGCATCATCCCCTTATACGTATTACTGTCAGCCTTACCTTGATGACATACTAGGAACATTGATGTATACTGAGTTATCTCCTTCTTCATGTTATCCCACCAATAATTCTCTAAGTGTTCTTGCTACATATTTGTGTTTCCTAGGTGAATGAAGAAATTTGAACTGCGTGCATCATCCAAATGTTCTTTCTTTATCTCTGGATTTGATGAAACACATAGTCTTGACCCAAATCTCACAATTCCATCTTCATTAACATTTTACTCTGAGGATTTATCTTTTCTAATAGATTCCACTCTCTTTTTAATTCCCACATCATTATTTTGAGCATACATTAACCATTCCAAAAGAGACAATTGAAAAATAATTTGAGAAAGGATTGATGGTGTTCCCTTATTTATGATTACCATGTCTGTATTCATCAAATATAAGAAAACTTGTCCTTTTAAATTCTCATCAATGATAGAATCATTGTGTCATTTCTGGTTAGTGCATCTACCACCTTGTTCACTTTTCTTGGGTGGTAATGGATTACATAGTCATAGTCCTTGATCAGATCTAATCATATTTGTTGGTAGATGTTCAACTCTTTATATGGAAATATGTACTTTAGGCATTTGTGATCTGTATATATTTTATACTTCTCCCCAAACAGGTAATGCACCAAATGTTTTATGTGAAGATTACTGCAACAAACTCTATATCATGTGTTGGATAGTTTTCATCATGATCATTCAATATAAATGAAGCATTATCAATGAATTTTCTTTTTTCATCAACACAATACCCATATCATTTTTCGAAGCATCACTAAATACCACAACAAAGGACTCCACTTGAGGGTAGTGTGATCATGGGCATAGTGATAAAAAGATTCTATATTAAACTCCTTAAATTTATATTCACATTCATCACTCCAATAAAACATGACTCCCTTCCTAGTTAGATTAGTAAGATGGTTTGACAATCTTGAATAATCTCTCAAAAATCGTCAATAATATCCAGCTAACCCATGTATGCTACGGATATCGGTCATAGATGTTGGCCTTATCAATCCCTCAATTGAATTTGTCTTAGAGGTATCCACATATATCCAATTTATTGTGATGATATGACCCATGACTGAGAACTCCTTCAACCAAAACTCTAAATTTCATTACATTTCATAGAGATTCTTCTTTCTCAAGTTCTTTAGTATAGTGATCAGATGCTCATCGTGCTCGTCCTTGGTTTTTGAATATATTATAATATTTTCTATAAAGACTACCAATATTTTTAGAGGTAATATCTAAAGACTATATTCAACAAGTTCATAAATATTTTTAGAGTATTATTGAGTTAAAAAGCCATTAAAATGGATTCATAGTGACCGTACCTTGTACAAAATATAGTCTTAGTGATATCCTTCGTATTCACCCTTGGTTGTATCCTAACCACAGATCCACCTTAGAAAATTATTGTGCTCTATATAGTTGATTGAACAAGTCATCAATTCATAGAAGAGGATACTTGTTCTTTATCATGATTTTTTTGAGCTCATGATAATCAAGACAAGGGTGCAATGACCAATCCTTATTCATGACAAAGAGGATTGTTGCACCACATGGTGAAGCACTTTGGCATATAAACCCTTTATCGAGATTCTCTTTTTGTTGTTTCTTTAGATCCCCAATCTCTATAATATCCTTTCTATATGGAGTCTTGGATATTGTAAAATCTCTAGGTATGATATCAATCATGAAATCAACATCTCTTCTAGGAGGATGACCAGTCATTTCCTCAAGAATCACATCAGTGAATTCCCTAAAAATAAGCATGTCTTAAAGGATGGTTTGATCATTAGACTCCATCATCTAATCAAGATACATGTGATTATAGGGCAGTGATATCATTGCTTTTGATGATATTTCTAAAGAATATTTATCCTACTCCTTGCACTTGTATAGAATTGGGTGTCTATTCACCATATGGGGAGTGATTTCCATCTCTCAAAAATTTATGTTGGATATATATAGGGAATGCCAATACATGAAAATAACTGCATCAAATTCCACCAGAAAGATTATGATAATGTTTTTTGGGATGTTAAATCCATTAATTTTGGTAGGGGAGGAGTTATATTCATGGGATGTAATGATTGCACCATTTTTTTCTCACCAAAATCTCCACATACATGATTTTTGGTGGTGTTGGGATTGTAATACTAAAATTTTTGGATATTAAAGAATGCATAGAACTGGAATAAAAATGTCAATTCTCTATTCATAAATGAATAACTAGAATACCTATCAACACTTCATTTTTTGGGTTCTCTTTGGTTGTAGTGATGGAAAAATCTATCCCTTGATACATTGTAGGTTTTTTGTTGCCTCTGAAAACACTTGTCTTAGAAAACTGGTTGGAAAAGTTCACTGGTTATTTTCAGTTTAAGCAATGAACAATGCGTTGAGATTCTAAATGAGTGTTTCTCTCCTCTTCCACAGTAGTGGGTTTTTCTTGTCGGTAATTAATGGCCAGGTTTCCTTCTCGTCCACACCTAAAGCATTTCCTCACCCCCTTCAGGATATTTCCGAGGTGTTTCTTTCCACACCTTCGGAAAGTGGAGTGTCATAATTTCTTAGCACCATTGGATTTATTCATTGAACCCCCACAATTAAAGTCCACTTTCTACTACTTATCCCAGTGATACCCTTGAGATTTATTGATCTCTATTTCAAATTTGAGGATATAGAGCACAATTTCCTCATTGCTATTGAAGTCACGGTTCTCTTGGGCTTTTGTAGGCAAGGTTTTATCCCACTAAAGAAGCATTCAAGCTTCAATTTGGGGGTAATAACAAGGCATAAGGCATATCATGTTATCCTTTTGAAGTTTTACTCATAAACTCTGATGTATTCTTCATATTTTTTTTATGTTAAGGAAGTCCCTTTCCATATTAAGTCAGGGAGTGAGAGAAAAATATTTATCGAAAAACATTTTCCATAAATCCTTCCATTATCACACCTAGATCTATTCCTCATGATTCATATTTTTGATCAAAGTCCACTATTTATCAGCTTCACCTTCCATATGATAAGCAGCCAGAAGCCTTCTCTTTTTTAAGACATTGAAGGATGGAATATATCTTCTCAATGGAGTTGATACATTGTTCAATGATTGATAGATCAGATGATCGATTAAAAGTAGAAGGTCTTTGTCTCATGAATCTCCCGATTGCGGATTTTTCTTTTTTAGGGGGGGTTGTTCATTCCCCTTGACCTAAGTTTTTAGTCAAATCTTGATTTAACTAAGAGAGAATCTTGATAAAGTTTGTGATTCATTTTCCCATCGGATTAGGCATCTCACTAGAATAGTCATCACAATGATCTTCACAACAGTTGTTAGCTCTATTCCTCTTATTACTGTATATTGGATGGAATAAAATGAAATATTTGGGTAATACATAAAGGGTAATCCAATGAAAAAAAGTATAACTTATAAATTACATTTATTTCCTTAATTTATGAATGTATAGGATTCTATATATGTTATCCATTATCTAATTCCCAACATATATTCTTAGAGAAATTTTTAATTCACTTAATAATGGTTCATACTAATGTTATGAATTTACCAAAGCATATCCCCTAGGAGTTTTGAACCATGAGTGAAAAAAAGATTATTTTTGTGCAATAGTTCTCATTCGAGTCTAGATAAAGGTGTGGTTTTTGGGTTTTAACCCTAGACACATTTGTGACAGAGCCACCTCTACTTGTTCGTATCCAGATAGAGATGTATTTTCTTAATAAACAACTTAATATATACTCCCCAAAATTTTAGGGATGTTTTTTTATACTTATTCTTATCCCTAGTCTTACACTAGGGTTTTCTAATCCTAATCCCAAAAATAACTTAACATATCCGTTGATACCAACCATAACAGCCCTTCTCTTTATTCCACACATAAGACAAATATGAGGATCAAGAGGTCCAGTGTCTTGGGAAATTAGGAACATTACATGAAAACCGAAGGCATAAAATACAACATCTTTATTAAAAAAACTCTTACATGACCCAAACACTCTTTAATACTTAGTATTTCATGGGATAACATGAAGACATACATATAAAAGGTGACCTATAAATCCCAGTAAGGGAGTAAACAAGATATAACATGAAAAAGAAAAACATGTTAGTCAATAGGAATATCAAAAGAGCATAAGAGAAACCTGAAAAAAAAAGTCACGATATAAAATGGTTATCATGACATGGAGATTTTGTGACAACATTTAACATGATATTAGTAGAAGCCATGGCTCATTGCACATAGAGCATGAGTAAACCCGCATTTCCCTTGAGTTAGCATGAGTAAACCAACATTGAAGATGAATTAACAAGATTAAACCCTCATTGCACATGAATTATAATGATTAAACCCTCATTTCACTTAATGTTTCATGATACTAAACTTTACTCAATGGATTGGAGTGATATCAGGGTGCACACTTCTTAATCATTTCATTTTAGACATATGTGTTTTACATAGATCATAAAATATGGATTAAATAAATGTCATAATTTATTCCGTGAATAAGAGGTTTGGAATACATAAATGAAAGCCTTAAATCAAAAAGTGCATTTTTATAAAGGTGTATTCCATTGATAGAGAGAAGCATTGACATAAATGTTGAAGGAAGGATGGTGAGGATCCCTTACTTAGATGTGTGATCCCAAAGGCTTGGGAAAGGCTCTAAAGAGGCTTCTTGGGGGCTTGGGATTCTTTTGGAGGATTTCATAGAGAGGAGGTTAGGGTTTTGTCGAGATTTAAGTGGTTTGAGTGAAGATGAATGGAATATTGAGTGGGATTTTATAGGAAAAGAGAGGGAATTCTTTATTATTTAGGTTTTGGACACAACAGAGTAAAATAATCAAAAACACAAACAAACCTAGGTTTTTTGCCCATGGTTTTTTCTAAAGTGGAGTGGAAAATATTATTTTATAAATAAAATGGCCGAACATATTAAAATATTAGGATTTCTTAGGAGGAGGTGAGTCACAGTCTCAAAGAAATAATTTAAAAATGTTTAAATGTTTTATAAGTCTAGAAGGGTCCACTAAGGCATCGTAAAATTAACCAAATAAATATAAAATAACATTATTTTAAAGGAACAAAATATATTTTCTGAGTATCCATTTTATTGTATTTTATTACATCTCAATCTGGTCGTTATGATGTCATAAAACACATTGTATATTTAAGGAGTATTTAATTTTTACCCAAAAATTTGACTGTCATAGAAAATTACGAGAAATCCACCGTTTGATAATTTCGACATCCTGATTCCAAAAATAATATTTATATTATCTATATAATTTTCTAAATATGTGAATTTACACTTATAAAATAAAATTAAACATTCATCAAAAATTCCTGGGTAAAAACAGTTTTCAAACCTTAATAAAAATTAATATTGTATTCATAAAAATTATACGATGATTTATATTTAAATAAAATTAATTTATTAAAAATATTTTATTAAAATATTATTATTCAAAAACCCATTAATTAAACAAAATAAATTCCTTAATTGAGTTTAAATATTAGATAAATATATTAATTATGCTTTAAAAACTATTTACAAAGTAAAAATAATAAAATGAATATATATTCTTTATTATATACAAACATAATGCACATAATAATATTTCTAGGGTCTTGTTACAAAACCCCTTATATCACTTGCATAATACCTAAGGGTAAGGTGTGTGATGGTGACAGACTCTTGGGGTGGCTCAGATAACATCTCTCGGGTGGTAATCTCTATTAACATCCACTTCTCCTAGAGGTAATTTCATTCAATCTTAACGTGTTGAAGCTCGACGTGGAATTGGTCAAGGGAGAATCCCAATGTCGCTACCTCCTTTCTAAGCTCTGACAATTGGTCTTCGTATAGAGAAATTTTACGGGATGAGGCCATCAATTCCTTTTTATGAGTTAATTGGATTTGTTAAAGGACTATATTTATACTAATCGTGGGATCACTATTCTACGATAATATTAGCAATCGTAATACTTCATAACGGTAATTTAAAATCCAAAAACAAAAAACCATCATAGTATACATGTTTTATATAACTATTTTACATCATATGACATTTAATTTTATCAAGAAGAAATTTTATTAACAAAAGTATCGGTGGTAACAGGTATGAGTTTGAAGATCTAAATGTCTCAAATTGGTAAAAAAATCAAAGAAAGGGTGCACTTGTATATGTGGGGGGAGAGGCACTCTTGGAAATTTTTAAATGATTAAAATATAATAAATGGATTATAAATGAAAAGGGTACCAAATGTTAATATATTTGAATATAAAATATTATATGGTTGAAATATTATTGAAAAATAAAATTTTAAATTTTAAATTGTATTTTAATCATTTTATTTTGGTTTAAACACTTAGTTGACCAATTTTAACTTCAACCACAGTAACACCTTTTTTTCACTCTTAAAAGGCCATAATTTTACTTATAAGATTAAAATTGGACCATAAATGGATATAGGATGAAATTTTAAATCATATATTATTAAAATTGTCTTATTTCAATATTCTATGATTTTTAAAAAATTTAATGAAATATTATATTCCAAAAAATATCATTAATTTCATTTTTGATACCATTAATTTAATTTGAAGTTAAACAGTCCAAGATAATAGTGAAATTTGAATATAATAATTTAGAAAATCTCAAATATTTCATATTTTCTAATAAAATTCATGTAACACTACAAATGGCTCAAAATATATTTCTTTAAATATTTTTAAAAACATTTATTTTGTTTTACTATTACTTGAAGAAATATTATATAAACATTTTGTAAGTATTTAATGTATTTATTAAATCACTAAAAATTATAAATAAATTACAATTACTAAAATAATTTCATTATACATTAAATAACAAAAAATATTCATTCAAAACATTCTTTTATTCTAATGATAATAGATAATTGCTATTCAAATCTATGAGTGTGACATTTTATATTTTTCTCTACATTAACTATTATATGGATAATTTTTAAAATAATATATACCTTAAAAAATAAATTTTTCTAATAAGGTGATAAGGGTTGAATTAAAATTATGAATTAATAATTAAATTGAAAAATAGTGACCTTAACTCTTAGTTTGAACCCAGTTTAACCAGATTTTCCCATTACTAAATTGAAAGATTTTATAACAATTATGACTCAAGATGCCTAAAAATAAAAAACAAATATTTGAACATTTTAAACCATATGATTATAAATATTTAATACAAATTATAAAATTCAATTCCAATAAGTGGTAGAAATTAGTTTATGTTGAATATGAAAATTCAATGAAAACAGTTTTTTCAAAAAATGAATTTTTATGTATAAAAATATTTTATAAAAAATTTAATCATTAAATTGATTCCAATGAACTTATTTAGACTATTGAAATATATAAGATAAAAAATTTAACTTTTAAATCTATTAAAAATAAAATTTTACATTTTATATTCTTGAAACAATAATGTAATTTTTAATAAAAATCAATATTTACTGATTGTCCTGTTAAAAATAAATATTATCCAAACAAATACTGAAAAGAAACCTATGATAATGTTCATATGATGACTTACAAAATTATGATAATTTTATAAAATTCATTTTATAAATGTGGAATAAATTAAATATAATTTTTTTTATCCAAAATCATTAAAAATAATTTGTGAAGGAATTTTTTAAGAATATATAACAATACTAAAGAAATATTCTCATTTCTTTAAAATTAATCAATACAATTGAATCAAGTCGGACCTTTATATATACTTCATAATGTGGATATGCATATTCAAACACAACAATTCAATGATTCAGTTAAAATGGTCATATTTAATTAACTGTACGTTGTGTCTTATTTTTGTCTAGTGTCTCATGTCTTATATTCTATCAATCATAATGTTATTATTTTAAAATCTTGTGGTGTTATAAAAAACTATTGAGATTTTTTGTTAGTGAATTAATTTATCCCTCACTTTTTCAGAGTGTGAACTATTTGAAAATGAAGATTTATAAGATAGATATTTTATTTAGGAAAACCCATTACAAGTTTCTCAAAAATATCCATGATGGATGAATTATAATGGTGGAATAGATATTTGAGAGAAAGTAATTAAGGGAGCCTTTGAAGGATATAGAGCATTAGAGTGGCTTCTTTGAGAAGATTTGAGAGATATAAAAATTCACTATCGATTGAGTTCTACAGTGAATTTTTAGCACATATGAATCTTCCAAGGGAGAAAGAAAATAATTTTATAATCTCCAAAAGGGATGAGAAGAATTAAGAATTCACTATGTGAATTGAAGATAAAAATACCGCATCCATTTTATTTTTAACTACATTTAATGTAATCTCATGGAAGCTATCATGATACCACCAAGTACTTGGATTCGACCATCTCATAGTCGATGGGATTTATTGATCTATTAGGTGATTAATTAATTCCACTAGCTACCCACAACAAACTATTTGTATGCTTAAATCCTTTTGATATAACTAAAACCACTCGTTGCTCCACTAGCTAGTTGATTCTACTCTACTGAGTAGTTTTTTTTCCTTCTACTGTTGAAAAAGACTACAGATACATGGTACTGGGTATAAAATTCTCAACATCAGGTAGATGCTGGAGTCTGTAAACCAATATCTTCAACTTAGACAAACTCTTCTGCATTCTAATCCCTTATTTGGATTTTTTATGTTTCTTCCAGTGACTTAAAAATAATGTGGCAAAATTTTAATCCCTTGAGATAATCAAAGATTCATCATTAAATTGAATTTGAAAACTCCATAAAATTCAAAAAAAAATATTATTATTAAATTAAATTAAAGAGTCTGAAAAAACACTCATATGAAAACATTAGAAACACAGGAGTTTGTTTTTCATCATGAAAAATATTATGATAAGAAGATAAAAATAATATCACCCTTTAATGATTATAAAAACCTAACATAAAAAGATAAATTAATCATAAGTTTGGAGTAAAATATTTTGTTGATATAAATGGAAATTATATATATTTGGTAGAAATATTATTGATCTAAAATATTAGATAAAATAAAAGATATTAATGATATTTTGTATTCTAAAGAAGTTAATATATCATACATAACAATAAATAATAATAATTTTAAAAAATAACCCTTTTATGCCAAACAAATACTATAGAAAGAAAAAATAATAAAGTGTTAACTATATTTTCCCTTTGTGAAAATATATTTTAAAAATTTTACCCTTTGAATACTGAAAATCACTTTACCATTTTGTTATTATATAAATGATAAATACAAGTAGATAATTATGAATAATATTTTAAAACACCTTCTAATATCCAAACTCCCCAAATTAGATAATTATGAGAGAGAGGGGGGGGGGAATTAAAATAGAAGAGAGAAAAAGGAATGAAAATAGAAAATTTTCTAAAAACACATATTGACATCAAAAATCCCTAAATAATATAATCACTAGATAAATATATTATAATTTTTAAGATAAAGGAAGATGAAAGGAGTATCAAAGCAAAAAATAGAAGATATAAATAAAAGAAGAATGAAGAGAGAGAAAAATGAAGTGAAAATAGTAGAGATAACTAGATTGAGAAAAACGAAAAAAAACAAAACATTAAATAACTTTTCCAAAAATAACATTATCCCCAAGAAATATCCTCACCTTAGAAGATTGATTTTATAATTTTAAAATATAATAGAAGAAAATTACTTTAAAAATTTTAATCATTATTTGAAAAAATCCTTCAATTTCCATTAAAGTCATCTCAAGGGTTAATTCTATATAAAAATATATAAAATATATTTTTATTATTCATTAATCTTCTTTAAGAGAGATAAAAACATGAATTTTATTATTAAAATAAGTATATACATTAATACATTTATGAGATTTGAAAACGAATTTGAAAATAAAATTTAAAAACAAAAAGTAAAAACCGTAATTTTAAAAACATTATTAAGTTTATTAAAGGTACTTAGTATATAGAAAATAAGATTTTCAAAATTCTTGAGTATAAGAGAAAATATTTTTAAAATAAGTAACTTATTTATAAAATTAAATATCTCTCATAAAGAAATTTTAAAAGTAAAATATATAATGAAATCCTTTAATTGATAACATACATGGGATAAATAGGTCATATCCAAAAAAATAATAAAAGAATAAAATAACAAATTTATGTTTAAAAAATATTTTAAAAGGAAAACTAAAGATATCCAAAGATTAAATGAATAATATTACAAGTGAGCCATTAGTTATTCACCCTTAATAAATTCAAAGAGATTAAAGGCCAATAGATTGGATAAAATATCAATAATTCTATATTCTATCTAGATATAATTTTTTGAGATATCACCCTTTTGGAAGTGATATATTAAGAAATCGTGACAAAGATCAATGTGTTTTTTGTGAGAAGGTTTGATAGTTTTTTATAAATATTAATTATATAGTTATTATCATAGTTAATAATGATATGTTAATATTTCACCCTAAAGTCAAACAGAGTGTTTTTTATCTTTATAATTCAATTTCAAATACTATATATAGATATGTACCCTACTTCGTCTATAAAATGACCAAGTTAATTATACTTATTATAAATTCTTAATATGAGTGGTTTTACTAGTAAATTAAAATTTCCAATGGTATTTTTTTTCAAGTTGGTATCCATAAAAATCATCAGTGTAAAAAGAAGTTAATTCAAATGATGTTCCTTTTGTAATAAATGGACCAATACATTTATAACACTTTAAATAAAAAAATATTTCGTTTTATTTAAAATGAGATTCATTTCGTTTTGGATGAAAATTAGTATAGAGATAAACACTAAACATGATATAAGGTCAAATCGTAGTAAGGAAAAGTATACTACTAATCATAACTCTATAATGTTTTTTCAACATTTTACTAGCTCAATCCAATGTTAATTTTCAATTGCTAAATATGTCCTTGTAAATTTTTTTAGTATTATAAATTTTAAATTATTTTTAGAGATCATTGATACATTATTCTTGGTTTAAAAATATTCCATCATTTCTTTGAAAAATTCCAAAACTGAGAAGGAAATTTAGTTCACTCATAAATCTCATCTCAAATTCCCTTTTCATTAAATCGTAAAATTAATAATTTTTTCATTAGTAGAGTTGAAAATGAAATCATTAATTTCAATTTTAATTTTTGATATATATTTTGAGATGTAATTAACAAAATTGTTGAATAATTTTTTCCCATTTTAAAACCATTGGAAATAAGATATTTTAAAATATGATCATACCAAGATCTAGAGGCTTGTTTTATATCATTAATATGTTTTTATGGGTCTAAATATAATTTTGAAATAGTGAAATTTTCAAAACTAGTAGGTTCTTCACCAAAAATACTTTTTTGAAAAATAAAACGTTTCAGAAAAGAACTGTTCATATATATTTTATAAAGTTTTTAATTAACATGAGTGGTGAATAACAACAAGATTATAATAGATCGTAATCATGTAAAGTTTTTAAAATTTTATCCATAGTCAATTCATTCATCTTGGTTATATCCTTCACCAACTAAATAAGATTTATTTCTTGTAATATTACCAAATTCATCTTGTTTATTTCTAAAAACCCAGTTATATCCTATAAATTTATAATCACTTTGTACATCCTTGTGAGTCCATACGTTATTTTGAGTGAATGGATTATGTTTATCTTACATAGAAATTATTTTATTTTAATCAATAAGGGTATCATTGATGTTTTTTGGTTTGAGATGAGATATAAAGTGTAGTTGTTCAACCTTATTTTAGACTAATCTATGAGTATGAATTCCCTATTTTAAATAATCTATGAATTTTTCAGGGGGATGGTCATTAGATTTTTTTGTAACTTTTGGAAGATAATTAAAATAATATTCTGATCTTTCTTCAAATTATTTACATATAAAATTTTAATTTAAAACATATTTTTCAAAAACATTTTGAGGAGAATATTTAGGAAATCAATAATAAAAACAACATGGATTGATTCTTACACCATGTTTTCCATTTTATAATGACATATAATTCATTTCTTGAGTTAGATTTCCCAATAAATACAAATTTATCATATTTGGAATTGAATTTTCCAATATTTTATTCAGAATTTAAAATATTAATTTGCAACCAAAAACATTCAAAAAATTGGATTTCTGTTTTTTATTTAAAAAAATTCATAAGGGGTTTTCTGAAAACAAATAATTAATGAGAATGTGATTAATAATATATAATTATGTTTTCATAGCATTAGCTTAAAATATTTTGGAACAGAAAATTCATTTAAAAGACTTCAAGTTATTTCTTTGATTTTTTTATATTTCCTCTTTACAACCGAATTTTGATGTTGAGTTCAAGGAGAAGAAAATGAATGACTATAACATTTAGAATAACACAAATCATTAATTTTTTTATTATTGAATTTTTCATCATGATCCCTACTAATTGAAAATAATTTTAAAACCATTTTAATTTTCAACATTTTTAGAAAACTTGATGAAGTCATTTAAATATCTACTTTTATTTTGTAAGAAATAAGCCCATGTGAATCTTGCATAGCCTTCATCAATTATAAGAGTATAGAATTTTCCTCTAGGTCTTCAAATTTGATTATAGTTAAAGAGTTCAAGATGAATTTGTTTATGAAATTTGAAATTGGAGATTCCTTTTTTAGATTTATAATAGGATTTATGTCGCTTACCATATTGAAATACATCTAAAACCATTTCATTATTGAAGTGTAATTTGGTAAGATATTATACTAGATGATACTGGTTGAGTTTTAAAAAGTGATTGATAGCTCTAATGATTGAGGTTTCTATTCAAAATCCTAGTCTTATTCACCTGTGCACTCAAACATTTGATGTTTTTCATATCAACATACTTTAAATTAATTGTATAAAAATATGGAAATCAAAAAGTGGTAAATAAAATTTTTCCTTTTGAATTAAATACTTTTCAAAAATTATTTTGAAATGATATTTCAAAATTTCTATTAAAAAATTGACTAATAAATAGATGATTTTTTTTCATTTATTTTATATATTAAATATTTTAAATTAAATTTGAATTAGAAAAATTCATTTTACACTCACTGATTATCTTAAACATTGAATTATTGAGTTTTAAATTCAATCCATGTTGTGAATTTTAAATCCTTTTTAAATATTTATTTTAAATCATATTCATCTTATATATGGTGATGTCTAGTATTATGTGGCCTCTATTTTTCTCATTCATAGCATTTCACCTATGTTTACCCATTTTCATTTAAATTTTTGGATCACTTGTGGGGGTTGCTATTATAGTATAATTTATCCATTTTCTTTAAAGGAATGTAATATTCTAGAACCTAACCTCAAATAATTTTTCATTGGCATCTTTGAAGGAAATTATTTTCATGACCTCTTTGGTTTAATTGGTTTTTTTATTAACTTTTCATTTCATTATGAATCCGTATTTTAATAAAGATATGATGAGTTCCTTGACCACCATGTTTTTAAAATATTTGGATTCTAATATGGATATGACTTAAGGATCATAAGAGATTGGTAAAACCCATAATATTTCTTTTATGAGAATATTTTTATATAATTCATCACTAAGGGACATTCTACCATTTCATATGTCCGAAAATCTCATAATCATTTTTGTAATAGATTAATTTTAATGCATAGTGAAACTTTAAAAATCTTGTTGGTATATATCTAATATAGTTTTCTTTACATTATTTATTTATTTGTGAGTGACTTATAATAATTTCAAAATTTCATAAGTAGTTTTTCAATAAGAAACATGGTTGAACTAATTTCTATCAAGACCAAAAACCAAGGAATTCATAGTTTTTTTATACAATTCAAAATTCATAGTGTCTTTGGGAGTCTATATTTATTTAGTTTCTACCATTGAAACATACTCATGTATTACTATTTTTTATAAAGGATAAAAAAACTAACATGAAATTTTGACATATGATTCTTACAATAAGAATATTTCCTACCATAAAAAAATAGGAGCAAACAATATTGGAATTATATTTCATGATAAAATATAGCTTTCAAATCAATTAAATATTTTAAAAAATATATAAATTAAAATAATTTTAAAAACAACGTATTTTTTGATAAAAATAAAAATCACTCTTTGATAACATTTTTTTCAGAGATTATAAAAATAGGGGGTGAGTTTCCTTTTAAAATTTTAATGTTGAATTAAAAAATTCAATTGAAACTAGAGAAATAAATAAATAATAATTTTATAAATGTATTGTTTGGTAGTTAATAAATTTGATTCGAGCTTGTAAAGATAAAATAAAATAAATTTAAGCATAGAAATAAATGAACTAAATTTATTAATGTTTTTGAGATAATGTAAATGAATCAAATCATAAATGTAAATAAAGGACAAACACAATTGATAAGGAGGTTGGAAAAATAAAATTGTGTTCCCATATATCTCCACCCCTTGACTTGGGAGGTTTATTATTTAAATACCTTGATCTCAATGGTGATCTAGAAACATCTCCCTCATAATTATAGTTTTTAAACACCCTCTTGATCCTTTTCAGTGACTAATTAACTCATCCTACAATTTTTTCCAACTGTGAACCATTGTAAAATGAACATTGAGGGGAGAGATGTTTGGAAATGTCCCCTGGGGCCTATGTCGTGACAAACCCCAAGCCTACTATATGAAGGCCAGGGGTTGGTGACTAGTGCCAAAGGCGTCAAACTGCAAGTGGGAGGTATTTTCTTGAGTACTTGTACACACGCACACACACAACCACATCCCAAAGCAAGAAAAATAAAAATTCTTGCCACCAAACAACCATTGAGTAAAAGTACAAACTATAGGTCAAATGATCAAGAATACAATACCAATAGAAGATAAACTGAAAATAGAGAAGTACATGGAAAATTATGAAATTCATACACTAGAAACCCCACCTCGTAGGTAAGAAGATAGTAGATCCGAGAAGTCAAAGAAGTATGCCCCGCATGTCTGGTCTCACTGGGCACTGCCAGGACCTGGGCCACCAAGCCCTCCATCATGGCGGCGATTGTCTTAACGAGACTCAACACGTGCGTATGAAGCTCATGTCGGGGTGAGTAACAAAATACTCATTTGGTACCCCCAAACATACAAAAAATGACCACAAATCAATCCACAACCAAACCACAATGCATGATCACCAAGCATGATCACGAAGCAAGACAACTCACACCGGGCATATTCAAGAGTAGGAAAGTGATACCATTAGCCATAACGTAGAACACCATGGGATCCTAGAAAGCTCATCCTCAATGATTATGGTGGACCTTCTAGATCATACAGAAGATGCTTCTCACTAACCTTTGGAATTTTGTGGTATTCATCCCGGATGAGTATTGTGGGTATGCTCGGTCACAGAGAAGTAGCTCGCCGCCTTGGGCTTGTCAGGTCACACATAAGATGCTTCGCACCATTGGCCATACTGAGGTACTCCTCCTTTCGAGTACTGTTCATCTGCCGGGTCACACAAAATCCACTCCCCACTATGGGCCTCCTGGGTCACCTAGAATCTTCTTCCCACTAGGCCATAATATCTGATCCACATATGGTTTCTTTTCAGCTGTCTTTAGTTCTCATCCAACCGCAGTGTTTCCACACTTAACATGCTTGATCATGGTATAACGGCTCATCAATTCATTTTTTGAATTTTAAATTCAATAAAATCTCTTATAGAGTCTTAAAAATATCTTACTTGTCTTGAGGTTTCCAAAACATTAAATGGATCGTCAATCGGACACTCAGTTTATAAGATATTGGTGTTTTTACAAAAAGGGGTAGGATGGGTCTAGGTCCAGTCTAACCCGGTCGGACCGACTCGACCCAGCCAGACCCGGTCCGCATACCCGACACAGACGAGGCCCGTCCTGGGACTGTTGACCCAACCCAGACCCAGCTTGGCTTGGGTCTTGTTGGGTCCTCCCCACTATGGTGGCCAACGCCCCTTCTGGTCCGCCATAGGAAGACCGGTTCAGCCTTTTCGGGATAGGGATGAAAGCTGTGTCTGAATACCCATCACCCCATGGGTTATCCGCAGGGTCATCTTCTCTATTGCAGTAAATAGACCACATCCTCTGTTGCGTGGGACGTGGCGCAATGTCGGCTCTGCAGTGCATTGACGCGGCCAGGTGGCCACGTCCACCCACTGCCAACAGTCGGCCTAGCCAGTGACCCTTCCCGCACCACCACAATCGATTTTCTATGGTTCTCTTCTTGTTCACTGTTGTGGTGTGCTTCCACCCAGCTGCTACTTCCACCACGGGTCGTCGGCAGGTTCTTCCATGGATCATCTGGTTGGCTCTGGTGGTCCATTATTTGCGCCTCTTATGCCAATGGCCTCTAGGGGATCCCCTCTCCCCTTCAATGGCTTAAGATCCTGTATTTTTTTCATTTTGATGATGAATCCAGGAAGAACACCCAAGAGGAGGGTCCGAGGTCAAGGAAAATGCAAAACCAATAAACCCCTACATCAATCTACATTCATGTTTGAAGCACTCTACCCTCTAGGATTCAAGCTCTATTGGCGTTTTTCATTTCCTTGTCTCGTTCTTCGTAAAGCGTCGATGTTCCTAGATAACCTGTTGTAATTATTAATTCATCATTGGAGGGTATCCCTATCACAGGTTTGTTAGATAATTTCCATTGTTTAATTCTCAACTCTCCAACGTGTTAACTAATTAAAAGAAAACTTGTTGCAAACTTTATGTTATGTTGCAACGTCACGTCGTTACACTATTTATTTTATTAAACAGAATAGTTGTTACACTTTAAAAAAATGAGAAATTAATGATATCTCTTTAGTGTGCCTCATCATTACACCGTATCACCTCCGTCCACTGCCTAATGGTGAGGAAAGATAAAATAAAATAACTTTTTAAGTTATTTTATTATTTTCCAAAAAGTCAAAAAACTAACTTTTATGTCTGACTCTTTCCAGTTGAAGATAGGTCCTTTCATGGGGAATTCATATATTCTGAGTTCAATGGTTCCCTCAAATATTTGATCTGTGAACCAGTTTAAAAGTTAGAAAAACCCTCTTGCACATTCACCAAAACACTCTAAAAAAAGTTTAAAATTCCATTCCAGAATCACTGGGCATCGGAATCAGGTGACGTCAAAGTGTGAGGTCTTTAAATAATTCCATAAAATTTTAAAAAAATTATATTGAAATTATGGGACATTAAATTCTCCCTGTCTTAAGGATTTACCTCCCAAAAATCCAAAACAAAGGCAAAGAAAACAAATTGGGGGTATTGAGCATGAATCTGAGCCTTCGGCACCCATGTGCTCTCCTGAAGATTCTCGTGCTGCCACCGAACACCCACTAGATAAATCGACCATCCATAAAGGGCCCACTCTTATCGATCATCTATCTCCATTGGTAACTCCACAAATGTCTCCCAATTATCAATTTCCCGCTCACCTCAGTCAATGACCTGCGATTGATCATGTACGTACCACCTTAGATGTGAAACGTGAAAAAATTGTGTTATTGGTGTATATTTGAGGGAAAATCTAGGTGGTACACCACATCATCAAAATTTCTAAGGATCTAGAAATGTCTAATGAACTTTAGAGATAAATTTCCACCCCAAAAAATCTATGCATCAGGATGAGACCCTAAGGAACACATGGTCTCCCTCCTCAAACTCCAAGGGTCTATATCTCCTTCCAAAATATTATTTCTACTTGCTCTTTGTTGTCCTCATCCGCTCTTGGATGATCTCCACCTTCTCGTTCCAGCCTATACCAACTCTAGACCCATGAGTGCTGACTCCACTGGGTTTGTCCAGTATAGAGTTGATCTTCATGGCTACCTGTACAAGGCCTCAAATGATGCTATGCCAAAGGTAGAGTTATATCTTTTGTTGTATGTAATCTCAACCAGTGTTAGGTGGTCCTTCCAACTATGACCAAAGCTGTTAACACAAGCATGAATTATGTCCTCTAGGTTAGGTATGTTCTACTTTATCTAACCATCTATTTGGGGGTGAAAAGTTTTTCTCAAGTGCAATTGAGTCATTAATGCCTCCTGCAATCCCTTCCCAAAATGGGATATAAAGAGAGCATCATGGTCTGAGACTATTGTTCAAGGAAACCCATGAAGCTACACTATCTCCTAGACATAGAGGCGTCCTAAGACCTCTACTGATCTCTACTCCCGAATGGGTAGGAAGTGAGTCGACTTAGTGATTCGTTCAATGATCACCCATATAGAATTGTATCCTCTGGACATGCATAGTAATCCTGTCATGAAGTAAATCAAGATACCATCCCATTTCCACTATTGTAACTTAAGTGGTTGTTCCAAGCCTTCTAGGACCTGATGCTCAACCTTCACTTACAAACAAGTGAGGTATTGTGAAACAAACTCTACCACCAATTTCTATATCCCTAGACACCAGTGTTGAAGTTGGAGGTCCAGGTACATCTTTTCCACACTAGGATGTACCGCCAAAGGGGATGTATAAATCTCCATCAAAACCTCCTCCCGTGACATCATTGTTATTACATTTCATCGTCTAAAAAAGATGATGTGCTCCCCACTTATTGAAAATCCATCAAGAGATTTTCGGGAGGATATTTCAGGACGTTAGGCCTCATAGTAAACATCCAAAAGTTGTACCGCTCTTACTCCCTATAAGTGTGTGGGAGTGAAAATCATTTACTAAAGTTAATCTTCTATATCATCATCCATGAAGGATATGTTCGTCACGGCTAACTGCTCTGTCTCCTCACTAAGAAGTTGTAAACCAGACATCTTGCTGAGCTTGTTTTCCACCACGTTCCCCTTCTTAGGAGTATATAATATCTCAATGTCATAGTCCGAGAGGAAATCCATCCATCTCTACTGCCTAAAGTTTAGGTTCCTCTGTGAGAAGATATACTTGAGACTCTTGTGGTCATAGTATATGGTAAACCATTAACCCATCGAGTAGTGTCGCCACATCTTCAAGGAAAAGACCACTACTACTAACTCCAAGTCATGGGCTGCATAGTTTTTCTCATGCCGCCTAAACATCCCTGAGATGTAGGTGACCACTTCTCACTCCTAATTAGGACACACCCCAGTACAATCCTTGATGAATTTCAAAAGACTACATACCCAACACCCTCTTCTAGTAGTCTCAAGATGGGGGAACTCTACTGTCTCTGCCTCGACTCTCTGAAAATCTACTGGAACATATCCTTCAAAAAAATTGGTTGTCCCATCTATGTCAAGGCAGATAAATGTGCTACTAATCTATAAAAATTCAAGCATGGACCTCCAGTAGTATCTATCCAACCCCAAAAAACATCGAACCTTAGTCACGCTCCCAGCTGGCTCCCAAGTAAGCACTACATATATCCACTAAAACTCCAGCCTCTGATATAACAAGTCCTAGAAAGTGGACCTCCCAAATCTAGAATTACAACTTCAGGAGCTTACCATAAAGCTGGTTCTCTCAGAATGTATCCAGAACAATAACTTGTTGTGTGACGTGCTCCTCCTCCAACACCGAGTACACCAAGATGTCATCAATGAAGGATAACATGAAATGATCGAGGTAACGATTTAAGATCATGTTCATGAGTTCCATAAGAACTGTTGTGGAATTGGTCATGCTAAAGGGAGCCACCAAGAATTCATAGCGGCCATACCGGAATCCAAAGGTTATCTTTGTTACATCCCCATCCCATACCTGTAGCTGATGATATCCTGATATAAGGTCTATCTTTGTAAACCACCTTTCTCCCTTCTGCTGGTCGAAGTGGTCTTCAATTCTCAGTGGTGGATATGTTTTCTTCATGGTCACCTGTTTTAGGCACCAGAAGTGAACACATAGCCTCATGCTCTTGTCTGACTTCATGGAAAACAAAAATGGGGTTGCCCATGGTGAAAAGTTGGGCCTCACGAATCCCAATTCCTGCAAGTCCTAAAACTATACCCTCAACTCACTAAGATCTATAAAGTCCATCTAATATGCAGGTATAGATATTTGTTCCATATCGGGGTATAGGTCGATGCCTATGTATACCTACCTATGATGATGTAGTCCCAGAACATCCTCAATTAAGACATCCTCATACTCATCCACCACTATAGAAAATCTCGGACTCCTCTCATCCACTACATTGAGGGTGAGGTCCGTTAACTAGGGAGTGATCAGTTTCACCCTCCTCCATGAAAGTCTATCATGTGTTGTGAAAGTTACACTTTTTCTAGCAAAGGAAATCCTAGTTCCATCCCCACTTACACACCACACTTTGCGCCAAAAAATAGTCAATATGAGTATGAAATATGGATAACCAGTCCATACCAAAGATGATGTCGTAAGACCTCGACGCCGCTACTAGGAGATCCCAAATAATGATCTTGCCATCTAGAGTAATATCACAATACTTGCACCAGTGTGGAATCATTGAATCTCCTCCCATATGAGTCTCTAATCATAAGGATCGAGCCAACAGCTCCACCAGAATCTCGATGCCTCAAACAGTTTCCATGGAATGAAAAGAGTGACTACAACCAGTGTCTATAAGAACTGTATCTAAGGTGGATAAGACACATATAATACCTCTAATCATATATGGAGCATCATGGTCATAGGCCTACATCTTATGAAGATGGTCACACCCCTGTCTGTCGGCACCCTAATTCCATGGTGGACGACCTGGGGGTGGTGGTGGTAGCACCTCGAACAGTCACCCACTACCTTCCACTTGACCTACCCCCTTACCACATCTGCCGCACTACGCACCTCCTCACTTGAACCTCTTCCTCTTCCATGGATTTCCCTTGACCATTTTTTGATTTTATATGTGGTGTGTTGGGATTTCATGAGCCATGTGTCCCTGCCCGCTGCATGTGAACCACAACCTGGTTCTCTAATGAATCCCTCTACTCTGGGAGCCCCTTACTACCAACCTTGAGTCCTACAGTCATCCCTAGGGTCGTCCCCTAAAACATCTGATCAGCTTGGGTCCCCTCATATTCCACCTACTGCTCACAACTGAAGACTCTGCAGCCTAGTGTCTACTCGTGGCTCTGGTTGTCGGTTACTACTCTTCTAGGAAGTTCTTCATAATAACGGATCTCTATGGAACTCCATCCTGAGTGGGGTAGCTGAAAGACACCATGGATGCCCTGATCTCCCATTTGAGTCCCTTATTAAAGGTCTGGGACCTTAAGAAATGGTCTCGTACCATGTCTGTGGAGTAGAAAGAGAGGTCTTTAAACCACACAGAGTACTCACCCACTGAAATGTTGCCCTGTTTCATGTGAAGTAACTCCTATATGTGCTCAGAGCACAAATTCGTTGGGAAAAACTCCTCCCTGAAAAGCCACTCGAAATCTGTCGTAGTGAGGTTCTCCTCATCATGCGTCAGGATGGTTATGCTCCTACATCTTCCAACCGAGCTCTACCAAAAGCTCAGATCCAATATCTCCATCGAGTCAATCGGTGTCCTCGATAAGCAGAAGACTCGTGTCAATACCTTCAGTCAGTCCTTAGAGACCTATGGATATGTCTCTACCCTGAACCTAGGAGTTCTCTGTCTCTAAAACTCATTCAAGGGACAGTGTCCTTGTATGTCTTCTACCTGTAACTCTGGTTGTGACAGCTGATCAGTAGGTGGGGGAAACACTGGTGAACCACCAGGTGGGACCCTCTCTAGCACTAGTCCATGAACCAACACCACATCACTAGGTGGGCTATCCTCACAGTCACACATCAGAATCTGAGATGGCTGTCTCCGTGGTGGCATTCCGATTCAAATCAAGATGTACCATGTTCAAAATATTATACCAGGTGAGTTGACACTTATTAAAGAAAATAATAAGGAGACACATATGCAAACATTTGTTTCTTGTATAGAACCTAAAATCTTAATTCAAGGACCTAGTGTATAGATATGTCAGCCACTGCACTAATATTGGACTCCCCTAATCTGAAAGTAGAACTTGAAATATTTGAAACTATTTCCCCAAAACAATAGACTCTCCATCTTTAAGGATGAAAAAACCCCCTCTAAAACCACTTTCTCATGACCCTTCCCCCAAGCCCCACGTAATGACATACACCAATCCCACCAACCAAAGGCCACGGGTTAGAAACTAGTGCTGAAGGTGTCAAGATGCATGTGGGAGGCATTTTCCTGAGTACCTTTATGCACACACACACACACACACACAACCACATCCCAAATATAGAAAAGTAAACATGCATGCCGCTAAACAACCCTTGAGTAAAAGTACAAATTGTAACTCAAATGGGCAATAATACAAACCCAAAAAAAATAAACTAAAAACAGGAAAGTACAAAGAAAATAATGAGATTTGAATGCTAGAAACCCCACCTGAAAGGTATGTACATAGTATCTACTGGAAGCCATAGAAGTGTGCCCCACCTGTCCAGTCTCACTGGGCACCACCTGGTCATGGGCCACCAAGTTCTCCATCAAGGTGAAAATCATCTACACCCGAGAAAACACATACGGGGAAAGCCCATATAGAGGTGAGTAACAAAATACTCAACAAGGACCCCAAACAAAGAAGGAAATAAACTAAATAAATCACAACCAAAGCACAAAGCATGATCTCCAAGCAAGATCATGAAGCAAGACAGCTCACACCAAGCATATTCTGCAGTAGGAAAGTAAGAACATCAGTCATAATGTCGAACACCATGGGCGGATTGAGAATCCCTCCTCAATAAGTACAATGGGCCTGCTAGGTCACATAGAATCCACTTTCCACTAACCTTAATACTATTTTGGTACTCATCCCTAGGGAGTACTGTGGTTGTGCTGGCTCAAAAAGAAGCTGCTCCCCACTCTGGGCATGTCGGGTCACACAGAAGTCGATTCCCACCTATGACCATACTAAGGTACATCTCCTGTCAAGTATCATGGGTTATTCGGGTCACACAGAAGTTTCTCCCCACCATGTGCCTTCCAGGTAACATAGAAGAAGCTTCCCACCTGGACATAGTATCTAATACACATAGGGTTTCTTGTTATCAGTCTTTAGGTCTCATCCAACTGTAGGTTTTTCACACTTAGAACACTTGATATTAGGAGAACCACTCCTCAACCCATTCGTTGATTTTCAACTTCTAATAAATCCTCTATAGAGAATACCAAAATATCTGCATCGTCATGATGGTTTCAATGCCAAAAATGACTCATCAATTAGTCCCTCAGTTTGAAATATATATTAGTTTTTTGAGAAAGGGGTTGGTGGGACCGAGTCCGGTCCAACCCAGTCAGGATGATCCGACTATACTCGGGTCCACTGACCTGACCCGCACCCGGCCCATCCTGGGTCCGGTCTAGTCTGGGCCACTGAGGCAGCCCGTGCACCATCCGGTTTTCCTAGCCGAGACATGGATGGAAGCTGCATATGGCTCACCTTCACCCCACGGGTCATCTATGGGGGTCGTCTTCTCTATCATAGTCAAGTGACTATGACCTTTGTCGTGTGGGAAACGATGTATTGTCCCATCCATGGTGCACCGATGTGACCGGGTGTCCGTGTCTACCTGTCTCTAGCCTACCACACATATCTTGCTACACCACCATGTTTAGTTAATAATGTCACTCCTCTGGCACACCATCGTAGCGCGCTGCAACCGACCTGTGGTTGGGACCGCCAGTGCTGACTCACCGGTGGGTTCTTCTACGGTCCAACAGGTCCCCTTTGGTAGTCCGTTCTTCATGTCACTTGTGCCTATGGCCTCCAAGGGATCCCCTATTCCATTAAAAGGCCTCATATCCTCCTTTTCTCCATTACTAGGATGCAGACATAAAGAACACACAAGTAGAGGGGCTTAGGCCATATTCAAGTTGTTCTGCGCCCTCTGCATTATAGTTTTAAAAAAGGGGTGGTTTGGGGATGAAGTTTTGTCAACGATTATGTAATCCCAAATTGAAATCCTAGGAAGAATCAACCTCTCACACGAACGAACAATCCACGGATCAGCTTATTAGCAGGTTTATCCACATTCATCTTTTTGAATAAGAATGAGGAAAGTTTAAAACCAATAATCCCCAACATCAATTGATATTCTTCATTGAAGCGCTTTGCCCTTGAGGATTCTAGATTTATTGGTATTTGTCACTTCCTAGTCCCATTTTTCATAAAGCATTGATGTTTCTCGCAATCCTACTGGTGTTAATCATTCGTCACTGGTGGGAATCCTTGCCAAAAGTTTGTCAGAGAACTTCCACAATTTTATTCACAACTCTACAATGCATTAGAAAATTAAAATAAACCATGTCATAGTGTTTTTATTACACTACGACATTACATCTTTACGATGTTTCATTTATGAAATAGCATATTTTTTATGCTTCACAAAAATGAGCCATTAAAAAGATTCCTTTAATGCACATCATTGTCACACTACAGCACCATCGTCCGCCTCTCAACGGTGAGAAAATAAAAAATAAAATAACATTTTAGGTTATTTTGTTATTTTTTTTAAAAGTCTAGAACTAACTTTTTTGTCTGACCCTTGCCAGTCAAAGTTAGGTCCTTTCTAGGAGTATCTCTGTGTTCCAAGTTCAATGGTGTCCTTAGATTTTTTATCTGAGCACCAGTTTAAAAGATAGAAAAACTCACTTTCACACACACATAAACAAACAAAAAAAGTTCAAAATTCCATTCTAGGCTCACCAGGCCTCAAAATCATGTGTCTTCAAAGCATGTGTTCTCAAAATAATTACATACAATTTAAAAAAACTTATAAGGAAAATTTGGGAAACTACAAGAGGGGTTTGATTTAGGAGAACCAATTAGAAACTGGTTAAAAATATATTATATTGATAATGTACAATGGAGTAAGAGATATTTTAGGGAAATTAATAGATAATTTATAGGATTTAGGAATTTTGAGTTGGCTCATTGAGAATATTTTATTGATATAGTAATTTAGCATTGATTTTGGTCAAGAGTTATATTTTGGTGGAAGGTGAATCTTTTAAGGGTCTAAACATATGATTTTTAAACTCTAAATTGCCTAAGAATCATATGGAATTCAATAGCATTCAAAAATCCATGAAATTTACCTTGATCTAATTTTTCAATATTTAATACAAGCTCACTAAATCTACTTTGATTCCATCATGTACTTGATAGCCTCCATCAGGTAGCTAGTGTGCTAATTAGATCTATGAGCTACTAGATGAACTCTACTAGTGAACTATTACTATATACCATCTTACCGGTGGACTTTAATTTGAAACAACATCATTGTTTTAGCCGCCAAAAAACTAATTCTCCTATAATGGGTAGTTGGTGGTCCAGCTGTTGTAACAAGGATTTTCAAAACATGGCATCCACTAGCTGGTGCAATTTTCACACAAACATCATCATCTAATACCACATATAAATAATTATAATACCTTGTATTGTTCTTCTAATTTACTTCCAATGAATTTAAAAATGGATATAGAAAAGTCTAATCCTTTGATAAGATTAAATTTTCATCCCTAAATTGACTTTGAAAACTCTATAATGTTCCAAACAATATTCACATTAATCGAAACTAAGGAGTCTGGAAAACACTAAAATGAAGAAATTTTATATATAAGAGAGTTTTAGTGATCATGAAGAATATAATGAGAGGTAAATGTATGAAATTATATTATATGATGATAATTGACTAGGGATAACTCATGGTCATATTTTTAATGGATGAAATCATTCAACTAATCATGTAAAGAAAATTGAAATATACATAAAAGAATGGTAAATGGATATTTAATTTATTATATTAACGTGATACATTATGAATCTATCATGTTAATATCATAAGTGTAGTATACTAAGAGTCTCGCTATGAACCACATGTTAATTATTACACTTATGTTTCTACTATACAATTATTTTTTTAATAGATCCATTAAATTTTCATTTTTATCTCACTAAAAGATCCTAACATCTCCCCTCTCAATGATATCTCATATAATATGGCATTTTCAAAGGGTTTATTTGGTCTATCGATGAGATCGAGATTCATTTTCTTGATAAATAGCTCTGTTTTTATTATAGAAAAGCTCAGTTTTTACCTTAGTACAATGAACCACCACTAGTTCAAATATGATCTTCTAAAACAAAAAAAACTATTACAGTATCTAAAACAATGGTGTATTCTAAGTAAATTTTTGAGTCCCCTATTTTGTATTATTTTTCACTCTTAAAAATGATACCCCATTATGTTTGTAATGTATATAACTAGATTGATATTTCATATAATCTATGTCAAATTATAATCTTGTGTCTATGTAACCCTCTATACTGATCTCATCATGACCTCTAAAGTTCAAGAACATATCCTTAGTCTTTCTCAAGTACTTCAAAATGTTACTCAAATAAATCTAGTGATTCTCACTAGGAAAGGATTTGAATATACTTGTTATACTTAGATAAAAACTAACACATGGTAAAGTACTCAACATAGAATGTGTAAGGACCCATAATTAGACATTACATCATCTAATGTCTTTCGATTAAAATTCATTTCCTTCATTAAAAAATATATTATATGTTTAGTGTTATGAAAATTTAGGCAATAAATCTTATAAAACAAACCCACATATTAGAAAGTGGACACTTCTATTCAGTATCCATTTTTTCCACCTAAACAAATTTAAAAAGAAACATGTTTTCTTTTCATGAAAAATGTTATGAAATTTTAACTTAACTTTTTATTTACCATTACTCTTCCTTAAACCCTATAAAAAAATTTAAAACATCGGATGATCATAGAAATGTTAGTATGGGACAAAAAAATAAATAAATTCCTTATTTTATAGAAAACCATGACAACTCATTAAAATTTTATCTTTATTGCATTATTCTCTAAGATTATGAAATAAATTTTTACTATATGAATTACGCATAATTATTACTCAAAGTAAACATTTAAAACCCATATCATGAAAAAATAAATCATATAATAAAATCAGGAATCATTTTCATATCACTCTTACATATAGAGTAACCCTCGTTGTTACACATGGAATAACCATCATGACTATACTTCAAGTAAAAAATCATAGTTACACTTCAAATAACCATAAAAATTGTACTTTTATTTACCATTATAGTATATTCCCATAATCTATCAGTAGAAACTTAGTAGATTAACTCCATCCCATAATTTGATTAACAGTTACATTATATTTCCTTATTTTCCTCGGAGAAACATTATTTGTTTGCTCCATCCCATTACCCAATGAAATGAAGAGATATAATAGGATCAACTTCCCTTAATTTATAATGAAAACCACCCATCATCATAAATAATCACCAATAACTATAACATAATTTTTAAAAACTATAATCATTAGACATTCTTTGAACCCATAAGAAAACGTTTCATATATTGATATATCTTATTACTTTAAAACCCATTTTTATAAACTAAAATTCTTCCAAAAACGGGAAAGAATGTTTTTCATTGTTTGAAACATAAAATTTTATAATGTAATCCAAACATAAAATAATGGTTATAATGGTAGAAAAAAACTTTGTATCTATATATGATAAAATATAATATTTCTTTTATCTTTTGTAATGAAATTCATGATACTCTGTAAAAAAGATTCCTTTCCAAGCATATTGAATGAAATTAAAAAGAAACATAAAATTTAAATTTTAATTCTTTTTTGTACATATAAATACTTCAATAATATAATTTTAATAATATGGATATGGAAGTAAAATATTGTTTTATGGGAAACATTAAAAGTATATTTTAAAAAAATACATTTCCTTGAGTCGAAATCATCATGTAAACTCATTATATTAATTAATAATAATATTATGTTAATTACTTACTTTATTAAGAAAAATTTTAAGGGTTTTTATGCCATTTATCTCACTTATTAAAGTGTTATAACAATTATTTAATCATTTAATTTTATATTTTATGTTTTGGGGATATTCGTTTCATAAGTCCAAAATGGATTTGGTAAGTTGACTATACTCAAAGAGTTAATTTTGAAATAATTTCCATTATAATAATCATGAAATAATTATAATTTCATAAATCAATCACCAATCATGAAATAGTTTTCTAAAAAATGAACTTTGTTATAATCATGGAGATGGTTGGTTGTACATATGTATGAGTAACGTATCCATTTTTTTGTGGTCATTAGGGAAAAACTTAAGTATTTTTTTTAAAAATATATAATGATTATAATAAAATAAATATAATATTATTTTTTAATTATAATATTATGTATCATCCATGTGACGTGGGGATGAAAAAAAATCACATGGCGTATTGGAGGCGGTAGTCCAGACGTACACATGAAAGATGTCTTCATTTTCCAGTCAAAAAAAGGTAATAAAATATGAATTAAATTATATTTAATTTATTTATAAATATTTCATGAATATAATATATATTACTTAAATCCAAAATTATAACTATCCATCAGAGATTATTATGGAAAACCAAATACATCGGTTCGTGAGGTGGTTATCTTTCATACATGGGAATGATAAATTTCTATCACATTGACCAAGGATGGATATGGATATAGGTTATTACTTTAAAATAAAAAAAATCTATGTGTATATTGTATAATTGTTTTTTATTATTTTACCATGGCATAAGCATAATTGAAGGTATAGGAAGAATAAATAAAACTAAAGCTTGCGGTTAAAAACTATACTAATTCTCTGAAAAGTATCCCTTCCTTAATTCCTTAAGACTACTAAGAATGGTATTATTCCCAAAATAATGCCTATATAAAATGTATAAGGATTATATTATGGTATTTGGTTAGGTATTGTCTGAAAATAATTCTTTTATGTGTTATTGATTGAGAATAATTGATGACCTTTTATAAAATAGGGGAGTGCACTCTGAAAATTTATTAAAATATTAATATAATATAAATTAATTTTAATGTACAAATGACACCAAATTGATATAATATGAAGTCTATTTAACATGGAGTCAATATAAATTCATCAAATAATTTTTGGACATGTTTATATAACACATATTCCATTATCGTTTTTGTTTTAACCCTCTATTGATTCTTTTGACGATTACTATAATATTAAAGGTTTCAACCATTTAAGGGTTAATAATGTTAATATAAATGAAAAAAGTCCCCTAAATTGACCATGGTGGATCAAATTAACCATATACCATTAACATTTCAGAATATAATATTTTTATGAATTTTAAATCATTTAAAAAATATTATTTATCATAAAATATCATTAATGTAAGTTTTAACACTACTCTTTTAATTTAACTTTGACAACATCAAGACAAAAAAGAATTCAGAACAAAAAAATTATTAAATCACAAAACTATTATATTCATATATAATATTCATATATCATATTGATTTTCTGAAATTATTTTTCTTTTAATATTTTTAATATTATTTATTTAATGTTTCCATTAATTGAATAATTATTGTGTCATTATTGTGTTTGAATTTATGATAATCATTTCCTCACTAAAAATTTAAAATAAATTACCATAATCCACAATATCCTTTTCTTATCACATAGTTTAAAATTTCATGATTGTTAAAAATAAGTGTTACATTATTTACCTTTCTTTACATAAAATATTATAAAGGTTATAATTACATCGACAAGAAAAAAAGTCCATATATTTTACATTTGGATTATTATAAATGATATATACTGATAAAATAAATTTAATTAAAGTTTTATTATAATTATTTAGCTCTTATCATTTTATTTTTAACCTTTATTACTCTATTTACTATTTACCTTGGTAACAAAAAATACTACAGTTATTTCATATATTGAACAAAATATAAAGGATTCAATTTTCAAAAAATTGGAATGACTGTGACCAAATATGAAATCCAAATTTATAAATTCAAATCATATAAGTTTAATAAATATATTTAAATTTAAATTGGAAAGATGCAATAAAAAATATTTTCCCAAAAAATGTCATTTTTAGTATAATATGTTTTTATAAAAAATTTAAGTATAAAATTACATTAAAAAACCCTAATTGTGTTACTTTATATAAAATAGAACTAATAAAATATTAATCTAAAATATAATTTTACTTTATAAATACTTTAAAATAAAATATGATTTTCAATAAAAATCAGTACTTATCACTATTCATTGAAAAAAAACATTGAAAATAATTCACAAATATTCATCGTAAGAATATTTTGAAATTATAAATTCAAAAAAAATGTTTTTTAAATTAAAATTCTATAATTTGGAAAAAAATTAAAATAAAAAAATAATTTATAAAAATCCAATTTTGATTGAAATAAATCATTTTCCCTTTGGCTGCAAAATTATGTAACATTTTATAATTAACTAATGAATATATAAAAATTTTTTGTATAAAAAATACCAGGTTAATTAAATTATTCTACATTTTATAAATTTCAACCACTCAATTTTGTTAACTTGATAAACTTGTGGGGATTCATTACCCTCATAAATGTTTTAGACTCCCATGTTACTTCTTCAACAATGGAGTTTTCCCTAGAAATAATAACTTAGAGAATCACCATGTTTTGGAACAATTTATCCCTATTTTCACGAATATTAATAGGTTTCTACTTAAAAGAAATATTATCTTCCAATAGAACTAATTCAATGCTCCCATGATGAGATGAATCTGTTATATATTTTAGTAATATTGAGAAAAGAAAAACATTGTGTACCAAGGATAAACATTGTGAAAATTTTACTTAGTCAGAAAGTGTTCAAAATTTGTCTAGGATTTAATATTGTCTCATGAACCGTGGAATTAACTTTCCATTTTAACCAAATTACATAATCCTTTTCCATAGAGATACTTTTAAAAAAATATGATCACATACTATGAAAGAAAAATCTTTTCACTGGATATCCGGATAACTTTTAGGCCTAATCTAAGATTTATTCATATGTTGTTGAATAATCCTTAAAAATATAAACCATTTCCTCTAACAACTATGGTCCAATAATTATATTTTCTCCTAATGTTTCCCAAAAGTTGGATTGAGACATATCCTTCTATATAATGCCTCAAAATGTGACATCTATATACTCAAATGAAAAATATTCTTATAAGAAAACTCAACTAAATAAAGATATTAATCAAAAATTACAAGGTAATAAATTGAACAAGCATTAAGGATGTATTCCAAGGTCCAAATGTTTCATTCGAATAACCAATCAGACCGAGGATATAAAGATATACTGAAATTTAATTCAGTTCCCAATGATATCCAAATTATTTTCCAAAAAATAGAAGTTTACCTAGGATCACGGTTAGATTCAATAAAGAAAGGAACTCTGTGTTTCTAGATTATCTCCCTAAGATACAGTCAAGAAAGTTGATCTAAATATAGAGTATCTAAAATGGGAATTAAATGCATATATTTAATTAATTTTTCTATAATAACCCAAATAACATTATTAACATGAATCGTTTTTTTCATTCCCACCAAGAAATATGTGGATATATTTTACCATTTTGATTATGGCACTGTAAAATGTTGAATATTCCCCATTCGTAATTATTATTTTAATTTAACCTATTGAAAATTAAAACATTTCATGGTAAATTCTATAATAAAAATTCTCATTCTATCCTAACAGTAATAATCTTTAAGGTCTCTATAAATCTCAGCGCTCTTAGGATGAATGAAAAATGGAATAATATTATCTTTACTTGATGATTCTCTCTTCAACTAGGAATCGAAAGCCACACATAATCTCTTCCCAAATGTCAATAAATAATCTTTATCAACATTAAATTTAGGAATCATTCCTTTATTAAATAATTCTACCTTTTCTTATGACTCATCGTCTTCCTTCTAGAAAAAATAAATTCTATTTTACAAAGACAACTATAGTGAAACCTAAATCAAAATAAAGGAAGTTCCTGCATCTATAACTTCTAGGCCAGAATTAATCAAATCATTAAATAATGGTTCGTGTTCCAAAAGAACCATGGTTAATGCAGTATTGGTTATCTGAATCAAAACATAAGCAATTTTTTTTCTTTTCCATAATGATAATTATTTTTGTTGTCACAATCAATTTTTATCACTAACGATATTTTTTGTCCAATGTTTATGTAGTTTTTCAGAGAATATATACTTAAATTTATTTTTATCAGTATATATTTCATACTTAACTCCATATAAATTATTTTTCCAAAATATTAAAGAACACAGTATAGCTACATTCTTGTGGTCATGAATAGAATAATTTTTATCATATTCTTTTAATTTTCATGAAGCATAAGCAGTTACCGGATCAATTTGTATCATGAAAAAACGATCTCTATTAATGAAGAATCATTATATACAAAAATATTCACCCTTTCTAGAGGGATGAGTAAAAACTAGAGAAATTAGTGGTCTTCATTTTAGTTCTTTGAAATAATTATCACATTCTTTTGTCTAGATGAGCATGGATACCTTTCAATTTAACATATATAGTGTGCTATATTACCCAGAAACGTTTTCAGAAAACCATTGGTAGTATAATGGTAATCCAATAAAACTAAAAAACCTCAACAAAATTTAAACGGCTTACCCATTCATAAACTAATTTAGTTTAAAAAGATGAATTACTATGTTTTTATTATTTATAATTTTCCCAGGAATTGAAATCTAATGAAACCAAAAATATCATTTTCTAAATTTTCCATATAACTTATTTACTTATAGGGTTTCTAGAAAAATCCATATATGTTTTTCATGATCCTTATAACTTATTTCAAAAATTCAGATATCACAAATAAAAAACCATGAAATTATCTAAATATTCATAGAAAAATATATTCATATGATCCAAAAAAACATCCAGGAAATTTTTCAACCCAAAGGGCATAACCAAAAATTCATAGTTCCCATATCTAGTCTGAAATACTATTTTAATAATTTCATCCTCCTTCACATTATACTGATGGTAACTATACCTTAGGTCAACCTTTGGAAAATATTGAGTTCCCTAGATCTAACCAAACAAATCATCGATATAATTAAACAAATACTTATTATTAATATCAAGGTAATTGAAATATATATACTCAATTAAAAGCCTCAAAGAACCATCTATATTTTTAAGAAACAAAATAGGATCACCCCACCATGAAATACTAAGATGAATAAAATATCAATCAAGAAACTCCTAAGAATACTTTTTCAATTCCAAAATATAACCTTTATACATTCAATAAGAGGTTTTTGAAATTAGATTAGGATGAAGAAAAAAGTAAATAATAAATTATAATTCTTGATTAGGTATAACGTATAATATATACTCAAGAATAACATCCATATATTCATAAACTACTAAGAGATCCCGAATCTAAATAATTTCATTATTCTTAATAATTAATTTTTGACTTTCTTATTATGTTTTCAAAGGAATGAAATCATTTAAAAAACTCTCTTAGATATAAACCCTATATTAGCAAGACAAAATAAAAGCCAACCCAAAACCAAAATAAAATAAAATTATACCATTTGAGTTAAATAAAATTTTTTGGAAAAACTATTCCACTAATAACAATAGTAAGATTTCTATATATAATAGTTTCTTTAATATTTTCACTAAGATTATTCATCAAAAGTTATATCATACTTCCATGAGGTAATATATTAATTTACATGAAAATTTATATAAAATGAATGAATGTGAATATCCAATGTCAAAAAGTTTATTAGAATAATTTAAATAAGAAAATAAGATACCTACCACCACTTTATTAGATAGCCATGCATCAACCTAAGTAGTTGAAAACCATTTTTCCCAACCTTTCTACTTTCTGTCTTGTAGATTTTTATCCTTCGTTATAAACTTCATATACATGTTAGCATAATAAAACAACTCATTGAAATTAAAATATCTCACCAATGGATGACTATCAGTTACCCCATTCTTTGATTGATTTAGACACTTTCTCTTCTCAATCATGACCCATTTGACCAAACATACCACATAGGTAACACTTTCCAAAATTTACAAGGCATTCCCAAGGATGATTTTCTCCACACTTATCACAATATAAGAAATTGATTTTATTTCCTCTATATTTAATTGATGAATGTTTCCCCATTACATACCATGCAGAATTTTTTTATACTTATCGTCATAGAATACATGATCATTTTCAAACAATATTTCGATATTATCGGTAAACTAAACAGTCTTATCAAAACTGTTGAATTTATAGGAATCTAATTTCCCTTAATATTTTGATTTTTAACCTAAGTAACATTAATAAATTTTAATATAAAATATCTGATAAAATTTGGTACTTACATGGACAAGATTGTAAAATTTTCTTCACACTTAGCTGAAAATATATATTCTTTTTCCTCAATTCCAATTTTTTTCTATTTCCTAATTCAAACCACTTTTGGAAAATATTTCTCAAAGAAGATATTCTTAAATTAATCTCATTAAAAACCATCAATTTACTATCTCTCCAAGATATTCTTGACCATTTACCACCCCTGGTTGGCTTCAACTTCAAAATGTTAAATAGAAATACTAACCTATTATAGATCCAAACACCCCATGACATCAAATATATTTTATAGAGATATAATATATCATTTATATACCATGTGTTTAGATGATCCACTGAATTGTGGGGATTTTTATTGATTAAATGATCCACCCTCTTCATGTTCTTATGTGGAAGATATGATTTCTTTCTATCATTTATACCACCACCATTTATAGTCTATCTCAACTGATCCTTCACTATAAAAATAGGATCATTTAAAATTCTATCCATTCTGGGTCTCTAATTGGGAAGGATATCATCCTCTCAGTGCATCCTACTTCATCTTCCTTTATTTCAAATGGTAACAAATCAGAGGTAAAAGTTTGGTATGAGAATGTATCACCTCTTTGTGAGGTCTGCAAGATGGTCATTAACTCTGTATCTATATGTTGAGTGATCCAAAATAAAGCTATTACTCCTAAAGACTCAGATTCATCTGATGAAAATAAGAACATAAGGAATAAAAATGTTCTCACTGAGAAAAACGGAGCCATCAAGGAACAAAATGGACCATCACTGGTTCCTATGAAGACTCAAATCGATACTTCCCCTATTATACATTATAATTCATAGCCTGTTACATATAAATATATACATTCTGCTATTCTGACGAAGAACTAGTTTGGACGATCTACTTTTAGGAAGCCAATTTGGGTAGATTTAGTTGAGGAGGAGGATAATAAAAATGCCTCACACCTCCCCCCTCCAGTAATGAAACTTGTGGTAAAATACCCTCTAGAACATGAGCTTAATGAAAATCACACTCTTGACTTTGAAATATCATCTAACATCTTTAATATGGTTACAAGCCATCCAAAAGAAACAGAGGAAAGAATCCATTTTTCTGTATTTGGTCAATGATATCAAAAACCTGATATGGTCAATAAGGGATGGGAAAGTATCAACTGGGGAATCCTCTAAAGTCACTAATAACCTGGAAGACTTAGCTGACCCTTCTATAGATAACGAACCTTCTTGAAAGAGTTATACAATTTATTTACACACCTCACCAAAGGGACTGTCTCTTGGAAATAATCATCCCAAATCAAAGTCTCCTACCCACACTAGTTTCTAAATTTCAGTTGAGCAGTAGGAATTTTACCATAATAACTTGTTGTTTACTTTCCCAAAACCCCCAAGTAATATGGATTTCACAGCCCCAAACAGATTGAACCTTTGCAACAAAGTTCAGGATGGTCGTTAAAAAAAAGTTAATTATTCAAGCACCATCCTGATCCAAGATATTCAGAGTGATCTGGTTGGTCTAGTCCTGAAGGAAAAATGAAAGGATGTAATGACTAGAAAATATAACATAAATGGACACCTGCAAAGCTCCCATATTCCCCAAAAAAAGGCTGGATGACCACTGAAAAAGATAGGGGGAATCATAAGGGCTCATAACCCTGGATTCAGTTTCAAATAACTATATTTTTTGGGAATTTTCATAGTATGGGCAATCCGAAGACCACCAGATATATCTAGTTTTTTATCTAGAAACATAATCCAGCCATCATTTTCCTTTCAAAAAATAGAAAAATATTCTCCTCTTGAATTTCTAGTTTTGAGAGGTTGTGTTTTCCCCTCACTGACACCAACAGGTGCCCAAATGATGTCAAAAGCCTATGAGTTCTTTCTCACTTCTCTTAATACGGCACCTCGATGATCATTATAAGCAACCGAAATTTCACTTTATCCTTCAAATACAATGTATCCCACTTTACATGCTCCTTAATTTGTGCCCAAAACAAGTATCTAGACCACAAGAACATGTGTGTATACATTGGTGTTCTTAAATCTGACATCACTTATCGATGGATCATTCTGTGTGACTTTAATGCAGTTTTTTACCTAGATGAGAAAATGGGGATTGTGACCAACTCTATTTCCCCCAAGTAATTCAGAGCATGTGTTGATCAAAATGATTTTTTTGAGGTCAAAATGGTTGGTACTAAATATACCTGGTACGGGAAGCTTCTTAACAACTCTGTTGCTAGTAAAATTGACAGGAATTTCATCAATGCGACTTCTATGGACACTTGGGGATCCATATCATGTTGTAATCTCTCTAGTATCAACTCTGATCAATATCCCATACTAGTGGATCTTGTTGAAAAGAAATCCAAGCCTCATTTTTCATTCAGATTCAATAAGTCTTGGGTTAATCATCCTGAATGAAAGGTATTTTTTAAAAGCACTTAGAACTTGGTGAATTGTTGGAATGATGATTGTTCTTGTATCACCGACCTCAAAATCCTTAAAAGGAATTTGAGACTTTGGATCAAGAACTACTTTATCTACTTTGACATTGATCTTTCATATCTGAGGGGTTTCCTTCAGAATGTCCAAGAACTCAACACTAAAAATGACTTCTTTAATGGGATTCTGGATGAATCTGAGATGACCCTTGAGCTCTACAATCTTCTCAACATAAAATATTCCTTGCAAAGGGACTCCTTCAAGGCAATGTGGTTAAGTTACAGAGATATGAACACAAATTTATTCAACTCCTTGTTGAAAATCAGGAAAGTCTTCTAGCCAATTTCCTTGATCAAAAATGGGGAAAGTCTTATTGATAATAGAAGGTATCTCTCTGAGCATTTCATATCTTACTTCAAGTATCTCTTTAATGAATCATCTACCACCATTAACCCTGTGGATAGTGTCATTATGAGGATTTTTAAATAGGAGGATAACAACACCATTATTTTTGTTCTTATAGAACCAGAGATCAAAGAGGCAGTCTTTAGTCTCAAATTTTAAAGTTCCCCTAGTTCGAAAAGCTTTGGTAAATTTTTATTTCAATCAGTTTGGGATGTCATTCATTAAGATGTATGCAGGATGGTCATTCATTTTTTATAGTTCTGCCTCTTCCCAGTGTTTTGAATTCCCAATTTCTTTCCCTTATCTCAATGTTGGAGATTTCGAATAAAATACGTTTATTCAGGCCTGTTGCGCTGGTAAACACTATCTACAAAATCATCTGCAAAATTCTGGCTAATAGGCTTTCCTTTATTGCTAGAAAGATTACATATTCCAATAAATTTGGATTCATAAAAGGGATATAGATTAAATATTGTATTATGACTACTTCGGAGTGCTTCAATCTCCTCAAAAGTTCCACCAAAGGTGGGAATATTTCCCTTCAAGCTAAACATTAGGATTTCTTTTGATATAATGGATTGGGGATTCATATGCAATATTCTCACCATGTATGGTGTCGATGATATTTTCACCAATGGGGTTAAATCTAACTTGAGCTTTGTCCACATCTCATTTATTATCAATGGATAACTTAATGGATACTTTGAATACTCGAGAGGTTTCAGGTAGGGTGACCCACTATCAGTTGTCATTTTTTCGATTATTGAGGATTATCTCAGTAGGTTTTTCTCCGTTTTGGGTGAAAAGGGTAAGCTTAAGTACATTCATTATATAAGGAGGCTTATTTATCCTACACACCACTTATATGATGATGACATTATCATATTCACTCAAGGTTATAATGGTAATATCAAAAACATCAATAGAACTCTATTTCATTATGATAGGATTTCTGGATAGAATATTAGTAGGAGAAAGTATTCTATCTACATTGCAAGAAATATTTCTCCATCCAAGATAAATGATATCACTAGAAAGATGGGAATTTAAGAGGTGACCTTTCTTTCATTTATCTGGGAGTGCCCATTTTTTTTGGGAAGACCGAAGAGCATCAATGTTGGCATCATAAAATTCATCCAGAGTGGTCGAAACATTGAAGAGCGGCTTGCAACGGTTCCATGGAATTCTGATTGTAAGCCTTATGATGAAGGGGGTCTAGGTGTCAAAAAACTTGGGTGATTTAATAAATCATTGTAAGATAGGTTTATATGGAGGATTATCAATGTATATAATGAGTCTATTATCTTTTTAGATCCAAATTCTTGCATATGTTCAAATCACGAAAATTTAAATTATTCAATTCTTCAGTGTGGACTTCTTTCAAAAATGTGTTCTCCAAAATTGATGTAGTTTTGTGGTGGATAGTCTCTAGGGGGTCTTACTTCAAATTCTTTAAATGTAATTGTTATGAGAATCGTATGTAATATCTGGTTATAGTGGAAGACCCAAATCCATATTTGGATCTATTAGTCAAGGAACAACTTTGATGGATGTAAAATCTCCTAAATCATTTTACATCAATTTTTTAGAAGTATTTATTATCATCCAAGGGAGATTTCTGGGCATGGAAGCTGGCTTCCAATGGAATACATTCCTCCAATGGGTTCAATAAGTACTCTATTAGCTACAATTCTGACTTTAAGTGGATGGGTAAACTGGACAAGAGTTTCTTAAAACCCTCTCGATCCACCTTTATATGAAGACTATCCCATAATAAAATTCTAATTGATATTTATCTTTAATTTTGTATATTTTCTCTCTTCTCCAGGTCTGTGTTATGCCATAAACACATGGAGGATGTCGACCACCATGTTTTAGCTTTGTAGTGGCTTCAGTAATGTGGAAAGCAATGTATGATATTTTTGAAGTTTACTTGCCATGATCCAGATCGATATGCAACCTCATGAGGAGGTGGTAAGACCTAAATCTATCACCACAACTCCTGACACTTTTTCAAGCTATTATGAAAGAACTCATGCACTTCTTATAAAATTCTAGAAACTAGGTTGTACATGAGTCTCGTCCATTCCGCATTGGATTTTCCATGTCTAGCATTCTCACTGTTGTGGGCAATGTGAGCATCTCGAGAGGTAAGTACTGTTCCAATTCCATTCATAATCTCTCGGTTCTCAATCGGGTTGGGGTTAATGGAATTTTCTTCCCTACCTTTGGTTCTCATGAGGATTTTTGGTAGGCCTCATTTTATTGATGGATCAAAATTAATACATATGGTGCTTCAAGGGTGAATTTGGACCCTTCGGGATTTGGTGTAGTTCTCAGGGATCATCGGGGTTATGTTCTTGGGAGTATTTATTGCTCATGTGGTAATTCCTCTGTTCTCAAAGTAGAAATTCTTGGTGTCATTATGGCAGTAGAACATGCCGATCTGCGGGAATGGAATAATATCTGGTGTGAATTTGATTAAACAACTTTTTTTCTTTCTATTGGAATAGGTTTGTTGAACCATTCATTTAATCTTACCAACCGTTAGACAAGATTTTCTAACCATATCTTTTCAAAGGGGAACATTGTTACTTTTTCTTATAGAGGGGAAAATTCATTGGCGAATGGTCTCTCTAATAAAGGAGTGAATGGTACTATTTATCATTGGGATGACCAAGTTTCGAGTGATCTTCTTCCTATTATTAGGAGCAATCAATTTAAACTTCCTACATTCAGACTTATGTATGTTTTTTATCAATAAAGAGGTCTTTCTTTCTAGGAAATATCTCAGCACACCATAAAACATTAACATAATTCTAACCCATAAAGTTGTCTAAAATTATTCTCTTATACCAATGGTAAGGACCCATCCATAAAAATTACATTATCAAGTTTCTTTATAATATAATTCATTTCTTTCTTTTAAAAAGATATTTTTTTATCTTTTCAGAGATTTGGGTCTGAACACTTGCATAAAAATAATATATTACAAAGTAGATACCTCTATTTAGTATCCAATTTTTCTACTAAACAAAACGTATAAAAATAAACATGTTTTTTTCATGAAAAACCTTCCTAAAATTCAAATTGACTTATGATTTTTCTATAATCAACCTTAAAACCTATCAATGAAATTTTAAAAATGGGATGTGAGAAGAAATATTGACAAGGTATATAAAAAAGGAAATCCATTAGTCTAATGAAAGTCTTTAGACCCAAAAATACTTACCTTTATCACATTTTTCATTAAGATAATGAAACAATTTTTTTCAATCTGAAAAATATAAAAATTTTGGTCCAACGAAACTTTTAAAACCTATAGAATTCAAAGATATATCATGTTGAAAATTTGATAATAATTTTCATATCACTCTTACATATAGAGTAACCATCACAGTTACTCATAGAATAATCATCATAGTAATGCATGGATTAACCATAAATTTTACACCTAAAATAACAATCATAGTTATACTTAGAATAACCATAATAGTATATTTCCATAATCTCTTAAGAGAAGCCTTATTGGTTAACTCCATCTCATATTTGGAAAAATCATCACAGTGTATTCCTATATTATATTAGGAGAAACCAAATTGGTTAACTCCACCCATTCACCTGAGGAATTGGAGAGCCATAATGGTTTCACACACGCTTAGCTTATAACAGAACCAACCATACTCATAAAAAACTTCCATGAACCATAAGATATTATTTAAATGATTTCATCATAGAATTTTCATTACAACAATAAAAAAAATATTTAAGATATTGATATATCCATTTACTTTACCACAAATTTTTTATAACTATGATTCTCAAAATAAATAGAAATATCATTTTTATTTTCATAAACATGAAATTTTATAAAGGAATCAATCATCAAAAATGGTTATGGTTGTTTGAAAAATCATTGTCATCGTATATGATAAAATAGAACACTAATTTCTCCTTTTAAAACTAAATTCAAAAAATTATATAAAAATATTCCTTTTCAACCCATTTGAAATAAATTAAAAAGAGGAAAAAATAACCTTTATTACTATTTTATGTCTATAAAAAACATCCATAAAATGATATTAAAAATATGTACATGGATAAAAAATATAGTTTTCAAGGAAACATTAAAAGAGATTTTTTAAAAACAAAGTCTCTTACCTTGAGTTTGGCTCATCACTTCCATTTTATATCTTTCATAAAATTAAAATTATGTTAATTATCTTGTATTCTTAAAACATTATTTTAATTTTATTGTTCCTTTAATCTCACATAATATTTCTTTTTATAAATTAAATAATAATTATGTTCATGTTGGATATTTTGACAATATTTGGTTGATAAGACCAAAATGACTTCGATAAGTTAACTATAGTAAAATTGGTCATTGTTACATCCTCTAAAGAGTAGAAGTAATGACAAAATTATCATTTTTATACCTCAAATATACATTAATAACTAATAATTAAATATGGTTATGAAAAATGAACTGCATTATAATCATGGTGATGGTAGGTTGTACGTAAGCATGAGTGGAATTTCTATTTTTTAAAAAAAATTATTGAAAGAAGGTAAGTTTAATTTTAACTTTTAAAAATTATGATCATATAAAAATTATAATATTATTAATTTAATTATACTTATATGTTTCATCCATGTGATTTGGTGATGAAAAATGAATCACATCACTTCGGGGAGGTGATAGTTCACACGTATACATGAACGATGTTTTCATTTTCTAATGTATGAAAACATAAGATAATATTTATTATATTGTATTTTTATAATGATAAATATTTCATGAATATAATATATGTAACTAAAATCTATCATTATAACCATCCTTTAGATATGGTGATGGAAAACTTGTTACATTGGTCTGAAAGGCTGTAGCCCGCCAAACACACCAACAATGAATTCCTTTGCCATTTATTATGGTTAGATATGGATATAGGTAGTGATATTAAAATAATAACATATAGGAATATATTGGACCCTAGTTATATTATTTTACCCTATTTGAAAAATATTTTAAGGAAGTGGAAGAAGGAATAAAAATAAAACATGTCGTTAAAAACTACACCTGATCTTTGGAAAGTCTCCCTTTCTTAATACCTTAAGACCTCTAAGATTGGTATTATACCCAAAATAAGGCCTATATAACATGAATAGGTATTATAATAAGATAATTAGTTAGGTATTTACAAAACAAAAATTCTTTTAATTTTTAATTAATGAAAATAAGTGCTTCTACTTTACAATAGAGGTTAAAGGCACTCTGGGAATTTATTAAAATATTAATTTAATATAAATTAATTTTGATAAAAAAAATGGAACCAAATATAAAATTATGTAATATAATATTTTTATGTTTCTAAATAATCTCATTAGATAATATTTATACATTTTTAGATCACAATTTTACCCTAATATTTTTATTCTAACTCTCCATTAACATTTTTGACAATTACTGTAATATTTAAGTTTGTCTAAATCTAAAGTGTCAAATAATGTAACTATAAAATGAAAAAATACCTATACATGGTTATGCCCATATATTTGATTATTCCAATAATTGAATAATTATTATGTCACTATTTTGTTAACCTTTAAGGTAATTATTTCTTAAATAAAAATTAAAAATAAATTACCATGATGAATATAAATAATTTATATATTAAATTAATATATATAACTTAACGTATCCTCTGGTTATGCCCATGATAAGAATATTATACTTTTTGAAAACAAGAGTGTGCCATTTTTTAATTTTATTTACTTAAGATATTATAAAGATTATAGTCACATAAAAATGAAAAATGAAATATATTTTACCTTTGTATGATTAGGGATAATATAAAATCATAAATTAAAATCAATGAATGTTTATTTGTCATTTTTTGGTCTTATTTTATTTTTAACCTTGATATCCAGAGATTCCCTTTGTTGTGGTAAAAAAAATTACTTAAGTTATTATTCATTTTGAAAAAAAAATAAATGGGTCATATATAAAAAAATATAGATCGCATAATTAAAAATACCAAATCTATTTTTAAAAATTTAAAACACCGTTGTGGTATAATTAAATTTAAATCTAAATCGATCGAACATAATGAATTGTTTTTAAAAGATGACCTTTTATGTAAAAATTGTTTTTATATCAAATTTGTGTATAAAATTAATTTAAAAACTATAATTGTATTGTTTTTTAAAATTAAAGTTTTTTTAATTTTAATCTGACATATAATTTTAATTTTTAAATATCTTAAAAGAAAATATTATACAATAAAAATCAGCATTTTTAACTATTCATTTAAAAAATTAAACTTCTTAGAAAATTCTCAAAGAATTATCTAAAGTGAATTTTTACATTCCAATTTAAAAAATTAATTTCACTTTCTCCAATAAAAATTATATAATTTTCTATTAAATATTTAAAATAAAAACATATAAAAATAATACCCAAATTTGGTTAGAAATAAAGTTTTTTGTTTTTGATCAAAAAATTTGGTTAATATTTTATAATTAACTACTGGAAATTTGAGAATGTTTTATACCAAAATTACCTAGGTTGTTACATAATTCATGAGAGTTCCTATAGAATATTTATAATTAATTTTATTCATCCTTATTAACTGTTTATAAGTATCCTTAATCTTCCTAAGATTTACACCATACAATATTATTAAATACCCCTTCTTGGACTTCACTATGCTAAACTATGTTATCAATTTTTCAATTTAAGTGTCCTTAATAAGTCATAGAATCCTATTAGATCTACCAATATTGATCTTCATACTGAGTATGTTGGATGCTTCACCCATTTCTTTCATAAAGTAACCCTTACCCATCACATCTCTAGAGAGTGAAGATTTAGTATATCATTTCCAATAAGTTGTATGTTATCTATATAAAATATACAAGACACTAAAACGCACCTAATAATTCACTTGAAGAAATTTTAATCATCCATTATATGATAAAAATAATTCTTTCTTTCATCATCAAACTAGATGTCTTAACTTGGAGAGGCTTTCTTACGATATTATACCATAATAGTCTCATTTGGAACTTAAAAGACATAATTTTGTATCAGATACATATCCCCATCTAATTAATCATTAGGTTAATAATATTTTACACCCATCTGATAAATCTCATATTCAATGTAATATGTTATGTAGATCGATATCAGAATTTAATATACCATTATAATGGGTGAAAATGTCCCTTCATAATCAATAAAATAAATTTTTTATAATATTATGTCAACTGGTCATGAACTATTAGTATAAATTCCACCATCCATGTTAGTTTTCGTACTTATATCCCAATTTCACCTTATGGGTATCTCCCTTTCAAGTGAATCTTCTAAGATAAAAAATAGGTTGTTATACTTGGACTCCACCTTAAATTACATACCCTTTAAATATTTCTTATAATCATAAATCTCTATTAAATCCCAGTAGGTACAAGTTTCATATCTTATGAAAATTAACTCCTCATAATTAGAAACTAGAAATACATATCTAATATGGTACTATTATTCCTCTCAAACACTCCAATCCATTATGGTATTCCAAGAGGAGTGAGTAATGAACTATTCTACAATCCCTCAGATATTCAATAAATTATTGGCTAAAATATTTATCACTCTAATCCAATGACATGATATGTATTCTATTTTAAAATTTAATATATATTTCATTATTAAACTATTTTAAATTTTAAAAGTTTTCTATTTTTTCCTCATAATAAATTCATATCTATACCTATAAAAACCATTACAAATGGTACCTAAGTACCTAAAACCACCTTTTTCTTGAGTACTGATTGGACCATTTACATCAGATTGTATCATATAAAGTATTCTACTAGACCTTTCACCTTATATATTAAAAGTAGTCTTGTCCATATTAACTAATAAAAATGATTTTTAATTTAAAAATAATTCATAGTTGAATGGTTCTAATAATCCATCTTTGTGATATCTTTGGAAGGATATCTCATTTATGTCTCCAATACAAGAACGACATAGGTTTGTGGGATTGCAATCAACCCTAAACTTATTATTATGATTATTATAAATATTATTATCCATGGATGTAATATATAGACCATTTACTATATTTCAGTTGTATAAAACACTTCATTGTTATATATAGGACAACTCTTATTCCAAATAGTGAATAAAAGTTTTACCTTGTCCAAATAGGATATATAAGTAAAATTCATGTTTATGATCATAAAATAATAATAAAAAATATCAAATTATAAAACTAATTCAATATATAGAATTTGATTATATGTTCTAGCATCAAACAACTCATGTAACAACCGAGTTTTAATTATAGTAATTAAGCTTTTCTTTATAAATGAACAACAACATAAGCATATTTATTTATCTCTGAATGTGATTATATCCTAAATTTCAAAATTTTACAAATTTATTTTGATGAAATTTCTTTCTTTTTTCAAATAATAATGTAAAAATTATCATTGGGTAAATTTTTTATTTTTTTACAAATTTTTGATTTTTGGGTTAATGGTGAAAATACGAATTTAACAAAACAAATGCCACTTTTATAACATTATAATGATATAATAATAATATTAATTTTTATGAATCCTTTTTTTTGTTATGTGTGTATGGTGTGTGTTTGTGTTTAATGTAATTTTACCCCAATCACCTAATATATATATATAGTGTTTATCTCTTAAGAAATAACTTACAAGGTACATTTTTTATTTTTTTATTTTTGAATAAAATTATTTATTATTTTATTTTTACATAACCCACTAACCTCATTGAAATCAATATTATACATTATTTTTCCCTAAATCAATTTTTATACCTAAAATAAGAAATTTTCTAAAAATGGTTTTTGTGGAATTTTTTGACCTTATATTCAGTGTAATTTCTGCCACTTATAGAATATGAATCTAGTAAAATGATTTTAATATTTTGATTCATCATAAATAATATTAGGTAATAAAGCCAAATTAACTTTTTTCCAAATAAATAGTAACCATGGAAAATATTTGCCACTTCGGTTATGGCTGAAATCAGTTAAAAGGGTTAAGAATAAAGGGATAAGTCTTCAATATATAAAAAAATTAAAAACTCAATGGATTATTTTATTTCAACCTTAAAATTATCATGTTTAAATATATCTAAATTTAGAGCCACTTGACTTGGTTAATACATATATTATATAATAAAGTTTCATGTATTTACATGTTATCCACACATACCACTTGTAAAAGGAAACCCCATATCCTCTCTTCTCCACACAACTTGAGCCACATAGATTAGCCCTGTGTTGGATGTGCACTTTTATTCTTAAGATTAATGTTCATATGCATATGATGCATGGATTATATATATGATATATGACAATATATATAGTGTAGGCTTTAATATATTCATTTCTTGAATGTATTTTTCATGTATACTACATTAGAATATAATATATATAGGATATATATATATATATATATATTATTATATTTCTCCATGTAACACCCCATTACCTTGTTTCAGTTATGCCTTGTCTTATATTTTTGGTTTCCCTCATTGTTTGGTTGCATTGTGGGTTTCTTGATAATGGAGATCCTTAGCTGGGCTAAATAAACTAATTTTTGGGGATGTATGTTAGTTTGAATTAGTGGATTTTGGGTGTAAATGTGAAAATGGATTTTGATGGTGATCCTTGGGATCATAGATCCTTAAGTTTGGGTTAGAGGTTTTTTTCCAAACAACTTGGGTTGAGTATAGCCTGGTGGAAAAATTTATTTTTTGAATGGGTCACATGATGTGAAAATGTTATAGGGAAGATGTTTTGAATATCATATAGGGGGTGAAAATTTTACAGGCTGTGAAATATTTACACATATTAAAATAATTATCAGGGCTTAATTTAACCTTAGCTGATGCCATTTTCATTGTATTTTTAATATGTGATTTTTCACACCGTAAAAGGAATTTTTGATTGTAATTCTTTGAGTCTAGTGGGTTTAAACACTTTTTACACCAAATTATTTTTTTATTTGGTGCGTAGGATTTCCTCTTAAAACCTAAAATGATTTTGGGAAATTTTGTGTAATCTCCCTTCTTCCAGATCACTCTGTTCAGTATTTGATCCCTGGGTTGGTTTCCCTGCATATCTTAGGTAAGTGGTATTTTGGATTATTCATTTAATTTGGTCACGATGGTAGATTTGGCTACATTTGTGTTTCAAATTTTTGACTAATTGGTGCTTTTTCTTTATTTTTTTCACTTTCAACCATTCCTTATTTTTTCGAGTTTGATATTTAGTTTTATGGTCATTATTTTTTAAGGAAGATTGTTTTCCATCGTTGTTGAGGTAAGTGGATCTATACAAGTGTTTCTAATTCGTCAATGTATATATCTTCTTTTTGAATTCTTTGGGTTGTTCATTGAAATAGAATTACTTTGGATAAAAGGTTTTTATTAAATGTTAACAAGGATTTTATTATAACAAATTGAAACAAACTTATCAAATTGGGAGCATTGGGTGTAGCTGGAAATGGATATAGGGGACTCTAGTACATGTGGTATCCCTAGTGGTCACTTTTTTTATATCAATATACTATTTTGTTATAAACCCATATCTATTTTGACTAACTTATTCTTGGTTTAGGATTATTTTTTTGTCTAGTACATATTCCCATAGGCTAGGGCCCCAATAGGATTCTTTATATTTTATAACTAGTTTATCACATGTTGGATTATTTTATTTATATTTCCTCACATGTTTTATTTACCTGTTTTTTTATACCTGATATGTACATGTATTTGGTGAGTATAGTACAAATATATAGTAAACTTAGGGAATGTTTATGAATGGTATTATTTACGATTTTTTTATAAACTGTATTTTCTGAAATCTAGATCGTGTGAATTATTGATATTATAACTTTTATAGAGTACTAAGACGTATCATACTGGAATTTGTGATCACATCCTACTTTTTCCTTCAGGTGGTTGTAGACATTCTTTTATAAGAATTAGATAAAGGTATGGTAATCATAAAATATTCTAGGTACTCTTATCATTCGTTTCCTTTTGTAGTGGGATGGTTTGGATATGACAGTTGGTCACATGGAGACTTGTTGGTATTTTATTTATTCATACCATTATGGTTTATCATTTTTGGCTTTGGGTGTATAGATCTTGATGTATCCATTTCTTCCACATTGTACTCTGGTTTTATGTATTATTTTGATTATATTCACAACTTGTTTCTATTATCTTGGTTATACCTCACCATGTGGCAGACCACCTTGGATGACTTGTCTTATTTCCATGGGATGGTTCATTATAAATTAGTATAAGATTGGATTCTCAGTAAAAATCATGTTATCCCATCTTGAGTTTGGTTCTCCATCTTTGGTAGAGACAATTTCAGACCACCAGAATTCAATTAGTAAGTATAAGAGGGTTCCAATCTAGCTAACTTCCATATTTGAAATTGAGCTGTCATAAGTGGTTTGAAAAATTTTACCAGGTCTGAGACTCGATATTTGAGTTTATTTTAATTAATGTTATGGGATGTTTATGTAAATGATTTTTTTATTTGGGTTCCATCTTTGTAAAAAGAGTTCATAGTTTCTTTAAATTGCTTTTTTTAATCATTGATAAGGATACCTGAATTTTCTCTTCTGATTTTTGAATCTACTCATGATTGATTTTTTTTCCTTGTGATGGTTAGACAATGCCTCCATGAAGAGATATTCCAAATAAATTTAAGAAACCTATGTGACAGGTTCTTTCAGAAAATACTCTATTGGACCCTTTTTTGGGTAGAATTTGTAATATTCACAATTCATATTCTAGGTCAATAAGGTGTCAAGAACCAGTGATTAGCAGTGGATCAAAACTCATAATTTATAGAGCAACATCCACCTACCTTTTGTGGTGTCAAAGGATGGTAGGAATATGAATAATATATTTATTGGATTGATATGATCTTCAACTTTCTAAATACTATTTAAGACTCTAAGGTGAGTGTTTTTCACATGTTTTATTGAAGGATTGGTAATGAGATTTTAAGACTATATTTTGACAATTAACATGCACAAGAATCTTATCTAGTCTTCTTTCAACAAAGTATTAAACCAAAAAATATATCTGAAGACATTATATGTAGAAAATAATTAGGAGTTTTTGACCTTAGAGATGGGAGAGCGTACCAATTTGGATTATTCCACCAATTTTGCTGAGTTGGTGCACTTGGAAATAAAGCTAATAAACAATTATTTCTTGAAGTCTCAGAGGTTTTTGTTAGGGTTGTGATTTGATATTCGGATGATGTGGATTTTTTATGGATTAAAACCTTTACAGAGGTAATTTATAAGGAATATTTGGTAGAGGTTACAATAGCTGGTAAAACAAATTTGGGAGGATATTTAGTTGACACTATTGTTAGAATGGGTTTATCTTCTTTCTAGAAATGAAAGCACAATGATAGTCAGTTTTCTTCAGGACTAGTTTTGGAGACTTTATTTATATAGAACTAGGTTATTTGTTATTAGTGTTAATTGTTTCTTCATACTGGGCCTAATTGGGTGGAGTCTCCCAAGACGGGACATCATTGTGGCAATTGTTCCATCTGAAATGTTTTTGTGATAGGATTGCCCAAGTTTGTAAGGTTTGATCCACATTCACTAAGGGCTCATAGGTTTGTGTCGATGCTTTCATGTGTGGTGATTTTTATCCTCGGTCTAAGGGGTATGTTCATGTGGCTATGAAAGATCAAGGCGGAGCTAATATTTTACATCTTTACATGGTGTAATATGCACTAGAGACATATGAAGTAGGCACAACCATAGTTATAGGTATGGTTTTTATTTCATCTTATATGGTTTTATGTTTTTTAGGATAAAATTGATACTAATTCTTTCATATCATTAATGATGTATAACATATTGGGATTACATTCAAATATTATTCCACTCTTATTGAATCGTTCCATTCATTTAGGAAAGACTTCTGAAACAAAGCTTCATATTCCTATAAATTTGAGCGACGACAATAGACCATGAGGTGGAGTGGGGGTTCATAGTGTTCGATCTTCACATATTCAAATTGGTTATAGACATGGATTGGTGATCATTTTTAAGGCCTAGAGATAATGTTATCATTTATGGTTTCATTTTTTATCATTGATTTAGGGAACTAAAGTTTTTCAGGGTGAGTAAGAATCTTTATTTGGATGTTTGGGGTTTATTGATCCCTAGGATGGGTAAATCACATTCCATATGTCAATGATATTTCTTACTTATATTGACCGTTTTTTAGGAATTCATCTCCCTACAGTGCTGTGTTCTTACCTCAAGATATTTCCAGAAGATTTTTCAAGTTTATCACCCTTGGGAGGGGCTAATTTTACCATTGACTTACTCCCAAGGATGGTTACCATTTATATTCCTTATTACCATATGACACCTACTGAGTTAATAGAACTAATGATCTATCTTGAAGATCTCAAGGTTAAGGGATTTATTCTTCCAAGCATGTTACCATGGGATTCCCCTCTTCTCTTTTCTATGAAGGTAGTTGGGGGCCTCAACCTTTATATTTACTATCAGAAGATAAATCAAGTAATCAATAAGACAAAATATCCCTTGACCAGGATTGATGATATATTTGATCAGCATAGAGGGGATCATTTGTTTTCAAAGAATGACCTGAAATGAGGATACCACTAGTTGATTTTCCCAAATGTGGATATAACTAAGACAACATTTCCAAGCCAATATGGTCATTTTTAGTTTCTAGTAATCCCATTATGACTAAAAACTCTATTATGGTGTTTATAGAAGTAATGAGCATAATCTTTCATTGATTCTTGGACTATTTATTTTATTTCATGGTGTATGTTTTGTTTTAATCCAGATCAAAGGGGTAGAAAATGGAACATTTGATAATAATTCAAATAACATTGAAAGAACTTATTCTATATGGTAATCGTTCTAAATTTGGGTTTTATATTCATGAAGTAATGTATCTGGAGCATGTTATATCTGAGAAAGGCATCTTAGAGGATCCTGAAATGGTACAGGATATGAAGTCGTAGTAGTGTCCATAAATGTGTTTGAGATCCAATTATTCATACGGTTTCATGGTTACTACATGTGGTTTCACTACTACAAATATAACTTTTATCAGCACTAAAAATGGCCATTAACAGTGCTAAAAAAAGAACTATTAATGCTGATGAGGATAAGGGGGGGTCCCCTTTATCAAAGCTCTAAAAAGCGCTGATAAAGACCCCTTTTATCAGGACTAAAAAAAGAGATGATAAAAGGGGTCTTTTATCAGCGCTAAAATGAAGCCCTAATAAAAGGGTCTTTTATCAGCGCTTTCTTTTTACCGCTGATAAAAGACCCCTTTTATCAGCGCTTTTTTTAGCGCTGATAAAAATAAAAAAAATTACTTCCAATCTCGGGGGGGGTCTTTTACAACGCTTGAGCCCCCCCCCCCCCCCCCTTTATTAGCACTTTTCCCACACCCTCCAGCACCCGCACACACCACCTACACCCTTTATCAGCACTAGCCCATCTAAATTAGCCTTGCACACGCGCCCCTGCCTCCACCCAGATTTGAACTTGAGACCTCCCCCTAGCACACCTAAAGACTTTACCAATCCCCTATATTAATTTGTTCCCTTATTTATTATATATCTATTTATTTATATATATATTTAGTTATATTTATTCGTATAGTAATATATATTTATATTAAAATATATATGTAGTTATATAAATATATATATAGAGTTATATTAATATATATATATAGTTATATTAATATATAGTTATATAAATATTCATATATCGGTATTTTAAATAAAATAGATATTAGTTATTATTTAGATAAATCTAATATATTTTATATGTTAATATGTTTAATTATTTATTTAAAAAAATTAATTTTTAGGTGTTAATATATAAAAAAATATATACATGTAGTTATATATTTGATTATAAATAGCAGTGCATTGTAAAACATGATAAAATTTCAATAACATAATATCAATATGAATGTAATAAACAGGAATAAATTCATTCCCCACCAAAAAATCAAATAACACCTCTTTCAACAAGGCTGAAAATCCACAAAATGTTAAAAAACTGGGGTACCACGACAAAAAACTTAGTTTTGGAGGCCTTATGGGCCTCTTTTAGCCTCTAGAAAACATTTATCGGGGTTCTCCCATGTCATAGCGACGTAGAGCTCTTCGTAGTCTTCGATTTGATTTGCGGTAGAGCTCAAACGGACAACCAGATCAAAAGTTATGGCCGTTTGAAGTTTGAGTTGCGTTTTCAAAATATTTTGGATCTTTTTTTAATTTTTTTAATTTTTTTAGTCTTCAAATTGTTATTAAATGACTATTACTCCCTAATAATTAGAAAACTATTAATTAAAAATATTTATTTAATTTTTTCATAAGTCATTTTCACTAAATATCTTATATATTAAGTATAATAAGTGTAAATGTTTTTTTATACTTATCTAAAATATATTTAAAAATTATATATTATATTTACATCAAGATAAAAATATTGATATAATTATATAATATTATATTATTTTTAATTACATTTTTTTTTGAAGTTGAACCGTTGAACATCGCTTTTAAAAAAAGCGCTGATAAAGCCCCCCCCCTTTATCAGCGCTACTAAACAAACGCTGAAAAAGGGGGCCCCTTTATCAGTGCTAAAAAAAGCACTGATAAAGGGGGGCCTTTATCAGCGCTAAAAAAAGCTCTGATAAAGGGGTACGTTTATTAGCACTGATAAAGGCGCCCTTTATCAGTACTTTTTTTAGCGCTGATAAAGCCCCCCCCCCTTATCGGCTCTTTTTCGTTAGCACTGATAAAGGGGTGGCGCTGGCCTTGCCCAGTTTTGTGGTAGTGAATTTGTTCTATAATTTTCCAATCTTGCATCTATGATGAGAGATTTAACCTATAATGGTTTAAATTTTGAGTGGAATGATAATCGCTAGACATTTTTTGAGGAACTAAAGGCGATATTTAGTTTCGATTCAATTTTGATTCTCCTATAACTAGTTTCAAGTTATGATGTTTCCCATGAGGCATCAAGTATGGGTTTGGGGGGTTTTTCATGCAGGGGGGTGGAGTGGCGGCACATGGGCCTTAATAGTCCCCCCATGTGAGAAGGACTACACAACCCACAATCTTGAGTATGAAGTGGTTATTCATGTAATCCAAACATGGTATCACTGCCTCTTTAGGGAATGGTAAACTATATATTATGATCATAAAATCTTGAGGTTTATTTTTAATCATACATATAGAGAATGAAGCTTAAATTATATGTATATTACACCATTTTAAAAGAATATTCATTACATTATAACAGTACAAGTCTAATGTCTATAATAATTTAGTGTCTTTGGAAACATGGAAAAATTCTTCTATCATGGTGAAACATCTTCAACATATCCCATAATATGTACACCTTTTTTAATTCTACCTAAAACCTTTCTTCATAACCTTGGAAAAGGAAAAAAATAATGGGTGACCTCAAATTATCAGTATGGGTAAATAAAGGAAATGTGTAAGCATAACATGAAATAATGTGATGGAACTTGAGAATAAAATTTAAAGATCATACCATACATATTAGATATCATAATAAATTTTGAAAATTAATAAGACATGGATCATAATTTAATTAAGATCGGGATTCATGAAATCACAACATATGATTGAAGCATGGAATTGCGCAAGACACATAAGCTTATAATATCATTTCAATAGTAGCCATGGCATCTCTACCGAGACCATCTTGGTAGTATGGGTTTACTCTCCATACCATCTTAGTAGTAATGGTTCACTCCCATGGCAATATTAGTAGCATTATTTCACTCATAATACTATCTTGGTTGTCATGGTTCACTCTCATGGCCACCTTAGTGGTCAAGGTTCATTCCCAAGACTATCTTAGTCTATCTCATGACAGATAATTCTTTACCTAATAAACTGAAGGGAGATATATATCCCAACTATCTCATAATAAAATTATACATTAATGTGAAAAAACATCACAAATAATCATACCATTACCCATGAAATGAAATATGTATAATAAAAATGTAATTATATCTTAACTTTTTAAAAAGAAAGTTTTCATAATCATTTCGTCAAAGAATAACTAGTAAAAGAGACAATGATTTCATAAACATATAAACCATGAATGATAAATAGGTTTCATAAATATCATGAAATTAATAATAACACATTCATAGAAATAATTTGAAAGGAACCTTTTGATAATTTCTTAAAAGGGAATGAGTAACATCAATAGATGTAATATAAAATGGAAAATAATTTTAAAATATATTTTCAAAATGTTATTTGGGAAAAATATCCTTTTTTATTTAAAACATTATTTATAATAAATAAAACCATTTGAAAATAACTTTCTAATAAAATTACCTAAAAACATACAAAAATGATTGAAATTATTTTGAAATCCATTTTCCTGGGAAATGCATAAAATAAGCTTTAAAAACTTTTAAAACCCATTTAATTTTAAAACACTTTGAAACCCGATAAAAAATATTGAAAATTTTTAGAAAACATTTTGACTTGAAAACATATGAAATAATATTGAAATTTTGTTTGTAATTTTTTTTTCAAAATAATTTTATGAATTATAAAAAAAATATTGAAAATTTTTTGAACTCCATTTTTATGAATATTATTTTAAAACATATAAAAAGGGATTGAAAAAATTTTGAATACATTTTTACTTGAAAACTTATAAATGAAGGTTGAAATAATTTTGAAAACAATTTTACTTGATTTTAACATTTAAAAAAATCTCCATAATTATCCTTTTAGAAATTAAAAGGAATCTCCAAATACATGATGGTTGGTAAATCAGTACATGTCGTATGAGGTAAAATGAACATTTATTTTGCACATTAAAAATGTTTGAAAAATGACTTGTTTGGAAAGAAACATGAAGCTTACTTTGAAAATATTGGTAAAATATAAAAAATGGTAAAACTAACTTCTAAATATTAGAGTATAATGGTACAATATTCTTGGAATCGGTTTTTAGAAAACATGGTTTTGAAGGAACGCATATTTCCAACCAAAGAGAGCATAAAGTTGGGATTTCTTGCACACACTTTATTAAATATATTATCTACGAAAGAGTGGGAAAATGGATTCAATATATTATTAAATAATTAATAACTATATAAGAAGAAAATTATTTAATTTTCTTGAGAGATGGATCATAAGATTTCGTCAAATTAATCATAAACCTAAGAAATCTTGAAAAGTGAAGAGATTGTCTCAATGTACTCTTATAACTTGGTAACGTGGTATCATACTCTCCCTATAAAAAAGTAAATTACATGACACTCAAAATATCATTAAAAGAATTAAATTCATTATATAACATGTAAAATAAAAGTATATACATATCAAAAGATAATTTATGTTCAAAACAAAATTTGAGTTTCAATGAAGGAAAATTGAGACAAAACTAATTCACTAATTTGGTATCTTTTGAAACATAACCCCCCTAAAATAATGATCATAAAATGGATATCTAAATACCCATAAGATAATTTTAATATAAATATAATAAAATCACAAGAATTATATACACCACACTAAAAGGGAAGAGTTGTGAACATAGCATGTATCTCACAAAAATAAAAAGTGAGATAAAATCCCCTTAACTTGACTCTTGATTCTCGTTAAACATGATCAAACCATATTTATAATAAATATAAATTTATTATAAATATTTTACAAAAATATATTATTATATATAAAACCATATATGGTTTTATTGTCAAATTATATTACCGACTTCTTAATAATCCTATATTAAGGTGTCGCTTTAGGTACTATTCGTTTCATTCTTCACATGTGTCTTAATTTTGTATATTGTTGTTCCTTATACATACATCAGGATTACAGTATGTAAACAATGATATAAATATAATTTATATATAGTATATGTTTTTTAAAATAATATATATAATTTCTATGTACAATATGAAACAAACTATTCATGGGGTCGATAAGTCGTACGTATGCATGAACATTGTTTCTATTTTTATTGTTGTATTTAAAGAAAGAAATAAAATAAAATATATGTATATATGTATGTTATATCATTAATGTTTCATTGTAATTTTATATATATCATATAATTTTACAACACCAATCCTTAATTCATTCCATGTAGTGTATGAATGAATCATATTGTATTGAGGGGGCAGTAGTCCACACTTCATCAAACGAAATTATATTATTTACACCAAATGGAAAGTAAACAGATATGTGATGTAAAAGGTATAAATAAGATTAAAATATATTATAAATATAACATATAATATATATAAACATATTTTCTATCATAATTTCCACCATGATATGTGGTAAATAAAATTGAACTATCGTCGTTTTGTGAGGCAAAAGTTCATCGTACACATAAACAGTGTGTTCTTACCTATTAAATGGAGGGGTGTGTATGTGTAGGTATACAAATTATCATAAGAATCCTATTATATTTAGTATTATAATTTTTTATTCTATAATGGAATATAGAGAGTGGAGGGGGTGGAGGGTGTGGAGAGGTAAAATAATAGAGAGGGTCTTGAGAGTAGGTGTTACCTCTTAATAGGGTAGCTCCTTTTGGTTTGTTCCAAAAGGATTTCTTAGAAGGAATTATAACCAAATAGATGATTCAATGAAGAATTTTGGTCTATGTGAAATTATATTGGTCAAATATTGACCCAACCTAAGTCTTTGTAGAGATGTGAATAAAATGGAGTTGTGGCGGCCATTTATCGGAAAGGAGGAATTGTACTCTTGTAAATATTTAAATAGAGAAATCCACCACATTTTTCAGGTTAAAAGTGGATAAAAAAACAACTAAAAGTCAATAATATGGATTATAGGGTCTAATTATGGCTAGAAAATGACCTTTATAAAGTTTATAAGTTTTTTTGGGTCTTGAATTTAATATTTAGTCCTTAGTTAAGATTAATTTTACCTCAATCAATGTAATTAATTTTAATTACTTTTAATAATATATTTTTTTAAAAAACTAAGAAGACCATTTATTAAATTATAAGTTATGATGATTATAAATACAGAATTGATTTTTCTAAATTCCAATCACCGATGTGGAAGAAATTAATTTATAATTAACCCCACTGTTTGGTCGACAATGCAGGTTTTTCTAGTAAATATGATCAAAATAATTCTATGTTTTTATATCCAATTTTATTGTGAAATTGGTTACAATTAACCATAATAAATTAATTGATAAAAATTTAATCTAATTAAACTTTCAAACCAATATAAAATATAATTTAACAATATAAAAAATTAGATGAAAAGTAGTTACGAATTAAAATCTAGTATTTTTAACTATTAATTAAAAAATGAATCCTTAAATAAAAATACCAAAAAAAGTATCCTAACCTAATTTTTATGTTTCTATTACAAATATAAAGTTTATTTTTACATATTAAATCTCTAAAATTTCCAAAAATTGGATTTAAAATGGGATCTCCATTTAATGGATTTAAAACTACCTTTATGAAAAAATAGGTTTTTATGCATAAAATTTGGGTTGTTCTTATATTATCTCTACCCAATATATTGGATGAATTCCAAAAATATATTATGTAATATATAAAATATAGATTACATTAATATCTCTCACTAATTGTAATTAGTTTAATTTATTAGGGTAAAATAGATTTGTGACCAAAAAATATTAATAGTTTGTGTTATATTCAATCGGTTTTCATATTGATTTCAAATTAATTTATAACCTATGAATTAATCATATATTATTATAAAAAATATTCTTTCATAAATTAGTTAATACAATTCATAAGATCAAATATGACAACTAAGTTATATATTATTATATTAAATTCTAATATTTTAATAATATATTATTATTTGGAAAAACTCAGTCATGCGTATAACACAAGACATAGAGTAAATTAATTGATGTGTGCAACACAAGAAGACCTCGGTGTTCATTGTATATAAATCTAAAATATATGTTATTTTTAGTGCACGATTAACTTGGTGTTTTGTATAACACAAGTCAAACATAATGATTTGAACTAAAATAAACTATTTTTAGTGTTATGTGAGATGAAAAATATCGAAAGGTTAAATTAATTCGAAGAAAATAATTCAAAAGATCTTTGGGTGTTACAATAGGGATCAAGAATTGTGATATAAACACTGGTTGAAGTATCTCAAGAATTTTTATTTTTATATTTCTTATATATCTGGAAAATGGAATGTGGCCGTTGATGAAATGATTATGAAATTACCATCATAACAATTTAAAGAATTGTTAGAAGAGTGGTGTTCGGTGATTTTATTTTTTTAGATGAGATTGGTAATAGAAGTATATGGTGAGTAGGTATGTCTAGATTCAATAAATTTTAAATCATTATCTAATGATTGGGTTCAGATAATCGAAATGTATGACTCTGAGTTACAGATAATAATTAATGTCATTTATGGTGGGGAGACCTCGGGTGAGTGTTCTCGGTCTCCTAATGTCACTTTGTTTTTTCCAAATATGTCAGTTGTTAATTTTTCTCTAAGGTAGGAGTTGATGGATAGTTGACCTCATTCTTGATGGCCTATACACCTAGGTAAAAGAAATATGTATTTTTATTTGATACTTTGGTATTGTTGGATGGTTTTTAGATGGTCGACTATGGATTTTGTATTACGGTGTCATAAGTTTCACATGATTAAGGTGGAAGACCAGAGACTGGCTGCTTTTTCTGCATCCCAGACCCATTCTGTAAGTAAAATGGGATTATATTCCTATCAACATCATCATTGGTATTCTATGAACTCCTAGTGGTATAGATGTGATTTGGGTGACCATTGATTGAATTATGAAATTGTATAATTTCCTCTCTATTAAGGAGAAGATGAATATGAAATAGCTTGGAGACTTGTATCTCTATGAGATTACGAGACAACATGGGGTTCCTTTTGTGGTTACTTCTGATACGGACCTGAGGTTTTCAACTAGTTTTTAGAAAGGTGTGTAGGAGGAGATGGGTTCCTAACTAAAATTGAGTGCAACATATCATCTATAGACTGATGTATATATATAGAGTTATCCAGGTTCATGAGAATATACTCAAAGATTGTGTTCTTGACTACAGTGGTTCTTGGTAAAATCATTTTTCTTTATTTAATTTTTCCTATAACAACAGTCATCATAGCTCGATTAAAATAGAATTATTTGAGGCCTTTTATGTCCAGATATATATATCTACCCTTTGTTCAGCATATTTTGGATTGCATTCCTTGATTAGGCCAAATGTCATTCCAGAGATGATGAAAAAGTATCAGTTGATGTGGGAGTGATTGATCACAATACAGATTCATCAGAAATCGTATGCGGACCATCATCACTAGTTATTGGAGTTTGAGGTTAGTGATCATGTATTTTTTATTGTTTCATTACAAGTGGAAAATCATTAGTTTGATTAGGAGGGAAAGTTAGAACCAAAGAGTGTGGTCCCCTTTAAGATCCTTGGAAGAGTGGGATATTTGGCCTATCAGTTGGACTTACCATCTCATTTGATTTATTTCCATGACATGTTTCATGTCACCTAACTAAAGGTTATTAACTAAATCCATCCCATGTTATTGAATGGGATTATTTCAATCTTAATCCTATCATCATCATGGTTTAGAAATTTGTTCAAATTATGGTTCATCGAGAGAAGGGGTTGCGTGGTAAAATGATTCCTTTGGTTTGTGTATTTTGGTAGTATGAAAGGAATAACTATTATACCTGGGACTAGGAATTATTTTTGAGGTATCATTTACATTCCTTTTTTGAGAGTCCAAGATCTTGAGTACTTTATGGGGAAGAAAAATCAGTTATGGGAAGAAGATTGAAACACCCCCATTGACTTCCTTCAGGTATGCCTTGTATTTTCATTTTTGTTTCCCATTTTGTTTGAATATATTGAGGGATTCTCCAGAATTCAAAGCCTTTGATAGGGAAAATAAGATAAGGTTCAGGAATTTATGTAGTTTTTATTTTATGGAGTTTGTTTATGAATTTTTAAATGGATTTAGAGGGTGGTCCTTAGGATCAGAGATCCTTAAGTTTTCCTTTGGAGGTTTTCCACAGAAAAACAAAATAGGGTTGAGTAATATCTGTTGGGAATATTGAAATTGTGAATAAGATATATATAAAGTGAATATATTATAGAGAATATTCCTTGAATCTCATGTTTTACATGAAGGTTTTTTAGGCTATGAATTTTTTATACATCCTGAAAACGTAGATCGAGATTTAATTTAATCTGAGGTGATAAGTTTTTCAGTGTATTTTTAATAAGTGAGATTTCAGGATGTGAAAGGAATTCATGACTTAAATTTCTTGAGTCTAGAAATTTTAAAAGAACTATATGTTGGGGTATTTTATCATTTGGTGCATAATATTTCCTCTAAGAACCAAATGTGATTTTGGGTGATTTTGGATGATATCCGTCCTAGATTTCTTCGTTATGTATTTGATTCATGTTTTAATTTCACCAAATATCCCTTATAAGTAATATTTATGATTCTTCGTTACCTTCGGTCAAGATGGGGGCATTGGCTACATTTGAATTTTAGATTCATGATATATTAGTGCTTTCTATTTATCCTTCATATTTTCTTTGAATACCTTGTCTTCCCAAGTTTGATCCATGCTTTTTCGTTATACATTGCCGAAAGCAAATAGTTTTCCATCATTCTTGAGGTAGGTGGATATATGAAAGTGTTTTTAATGCTTTAATTGTAATATGTTCTTATTGACCCCTTATATGTTTTCATTGGTATGAAATTTAATTGGTGAAAAATTGTTTTATTAAATGTGACCATGAATTTTGGAAATTATTTTGAACAAACATATCACATCGGGAACCTTGGGTGCACTATGAAATTAGCATAGGTAACTCTAGTGTGTGTAGAACCACTATGTGTTACTTTTGTGATATCAATAGATTATTTTAATATTTGATATTGTTTGGAACTAACATTTTTATAGTTTTGGAATATTTTGTGTATACTATGTATTCCCATAGTCTAGGACCCAAATGTGGTGATTTGTCTTTTATACACGGTATATCGTATAATGTTTTATTTCCTGTATATTTTCTCACATATTTAATTTAACTATTTATTTAAACCTATTATATTCATGGATTTTTTTAATATGGTAACAATTTAGGAAAATGGAATGGAATTTTTAAAAATGGTAATATATATATATATTTTTTAAAAACTGGATTTTTTTAATTCAAGTATTTATGCATTGTTGATATTCAAACTTTTATAGATTCTTTCGTGGTATCCTACAGGAATTGTTTCTCACAACCTACATTCAACTTTTGGTGATTATAAATTTTTTTAATACTCTATGAAAGGGAAGCGTATCATGTAGTATTTTAGGTTCCCTTGTCATCTTTTTCCTACAAAGTCGTATGGTTTGGTGGTGACGGTTAGTCACATGGAGAATTTTGGGTCTAATCTTTATTAATACTTTTATACTTTATCATATTTTACTTGGGTTGTATGGATCTTATTGTATCTTTTTATCCTTCATCATACACTTTTTTTGTAATATTTTGTTTATATTTATTACTTGTTTCTGTTATCATTTGTATACCTCACAATGTGGCAGACCAACTTGGGTGACTTGTTTAGTTTTCCCAGGATGGTTCATTATGCGGGTGATTGTTTTATTTATCAGTTATAATCTATTGTGACTAGAAAATGGTATTTTAATTAATTCATTAAAAATTTCCAATGAATTATAATCAATATAAATAAGCACATATGATTCATTATAAAGTGGGAACATCATGCATCTGTTATTTAAGATGATAAAATAATCTCATGTTTGCTGTGTATGGTGTGAGATGTGTATGAGCCTCTACAAAACTCACTTCATCCCACAAATCCATTTATCTCATTTGAGAATGTACTAGAACCCCATCATATTTCTGGAATCCTCAGGAAACAATCATTAGTCCTTTTTCAGTGAACTCTCTTACAGGATGGGTTCTTTTTTTCACTACTCATAATGATTTACCTTAAACATTATCCATGTAAGGAAGATTGAGGATAGTGCACTTTATGTATTCTATGTACTTTGTTTTGTATTATTATTTAAATGTTAAATTATTTAAGACAGATCTCTTAAGTTTTTGGATTGTCTTATACTGCATATGATCATAAGATGATCATTCAAAACCCAAAAATGGTACTAGATCTGTCATCATTATGAATTAAATGTGTTTGGATCATTGGATTTCAAATAAAATGAAAAACTACATTTTCACAAAGCTGTTGAAGAATTATATACCATTTCATGAGTTTTGTAGAGGTAAATATGATTTACCATTTTGATGTATTATTACGTAAAGGTTATACTTGTATGTGATCCGATTACATAGAGGTAAATTTGATTTACCCTTACAATAAAACCCCTTCATGTTACCCTTGTGTGATCCATTTTGTAAAGGAAAGTATTCTTTCACCCTTAAATGATACCATTAAATGAGTTACTATATAAAGGTAGATATTCATTTACTCTTACATGATACCCTTATATAGAAGGTCTTCTAAAGGGTAACCTCATTGTTATCTTTATGCAAATGGGTTGTGTAAAGGAAGTACCATTAATAAAAGGGTGTTGTGTAAAGGTATCACCCTTATGGAAAAAGGGATTATGTAATGATCATTATCACCTTACCCTTATAGGTAAAGTCATTAGAGATGCTATGTAAAGGTCCCTAATGTATACCTTTATACAGTGTATAAAATATTTTGAACACCCTTACAGAAAATGAGTTGCTAAAGGTAATATAATTATGTGAGGGAGATAAATAACATTTATACCCTTACATAGAAGGTCTGTGTAATGGTAGCCTCTATATTACCATTACAAAAAGGATTTTTTTTAAAGGTAGTATACATATAATGAAGTACTATGTAGAGGTAAATTGGGACCTACCATTATGTTGTGTTTCATAAGGGTAAAAGGGAGGACACACTAATACAGAATAGGTGTTCCTTGTAAGGGAAATCATAATATTATTAAAAATGCCATATTAAATTTTTTAAGGGGTTGTATATTTTTTTTAAAAACATGATAAATGGTATTTTGAGAATATTTAATTTATATGGATTTAATCAATAAATTATAAAAAAATAATTAATTAATTAAATGTCTATGAAATACTATTCCCAAATATTAAAGGTTAATATTTTATAAATATTTTTGATGAATTAAATGGTATCCATTATAATAAAAAATAAATGGTTTATTTAAAAATCATGAGTGTTTATTTATAAAGTGTTTATAAATTGAGAAATGAAATATATTTGTATTATAAAAGATATTTATATAATACATTATAAAATGTTTATAAATCATGAAATATTATATAAATTTCATTTAATATAAAATATAAAGTGTTTAATATTGAAATGAATATAAAATTTCTCCATTCTTCATAATTTAAAAAATGTTAATAATTATCATTTATTTATGAATAGTTCATAAATGGATCATGTTTTTAGAAAATAAATAAATTTTTTATTTATGTGTTAGACTTATATGATATTAATATTTTATAAATATTTTATGAAATATGAATATTATGTATATCCATTTATATGGTGAAATTTTTCTATAATAGAGCCTTGTAAATCATGCTTGGTTTGATATCATAAATTTGTTTATCTACCTTAACCTCAATTTTTAATTTCATTTATGAGAAAGAAAATAGTTGTTGGGGTATAGTTTTTGAATATTTGGTGTCAGATTTTTTCAGTAATTTAATTGTTTCTTAAGTAAAATCTCTAAATGAAGTGGGACATCAGGTCAACCCACAAACATTATTGAATTCTTAACATAGCTAGAAAAGTGAATGGGGTAGGATATCTATTGCTTTGTCCTACTCATGTTGAGATTTTCAATCTCATATAACTCATTTCCTTTAAATGAAGTTTTTAGGTGCCACAGGAATATGATTAATCTGGATATGTTTGAATATAATTGAACATTTTTGGATAATTAACAAAGACTTGTGGTTTTTTTAAATAGTTACACATTAATGTGGTTAGAACACATTAATCAGGTAGTGGGAATAGGGATTTCCAAAACTAAATTATTTGAATCATGACTGCACAAAAGGAAATAAAACATTAAAATATAATGATTTCATATGATGAAATTGATATGAATATAATATGAATATGAAAAATATCTAATTGATGACACTAAAAACCACTAAAATACAAAGCATCAGATTTCTTCCAACAAAGGTCTTATCATGACCTTGATCATACAACTGGGTAGTTTCTTCCTTTTCTAGGTGCCCCTAAACTATCTTGTGTAAGGTAATAAATTGATAGATTGCATTGGATCATACTTGGGAAGGTTCTTCCCAAGCATGGTTCCCTGGGATTATCTTTTTTGTAATCTATTAATGGTTCATGTTTGGGGTTTCACTTAGCTAGGAAACCCTTGGGAAGGATACTAGTAGAATAGAGTTGATTTAGTCTATAAGACGGATTTAGATAAATAGTTATCCACTCAACTATGCAATGGATTCAATTTTTTTGACTTAGATGATTCCATACATAAATAAGTGAGGAGATGAACAACCTAGCAGACTCATTTCTTAGTGGAATGTGAATCTTGACCCAAGAAGTGGATATGGTATATATGGTTATCATATTAGTGGTAATACATTCATTTAAATTACTCAATGAAAACATATAAGAAATGAAATTCATCTAATAAAGAAACTATATATAAATTCATCATCATTATCAAAATAAACATTATATTTTTTTTTAATGATAATAATAGGATTAGAAAATCATAAAACAGGTAGCTTAAGAAAATTTACTAATGAACAGAAATATTCTATGTGGTAAAACATTTCCTTTTAGAGTAACCAACTATTGAAGTTATTCAATAGGTGAAACGTGATTTTTTCAAAACATATAAAGATTCACCTAGTATTTCAAAGGCATTGAATTCATAAATTGGCCTTAAATAATTATTTTCTCATATTCTCAATATGAATGGGTACATTAATTATTGTCAATATGATTTAATTTTTTAAAGAAAATAATGAATTATTATAAATATTATTCTCATTAAGGAATTAATTCTATTTACATGTATGAAAATTTTCACATAATATGGATTAATTTAGAAAAAAAATTAATAGATATTCTCAAAGTGTTGAGAAAAATGAACTATCAGTATGATGTCTCTGTTCGAGTACTATACAGATAGTATAAGGCTGTAAAAGTTCAAAACCAGAAGAGATAAAATTGTAAAGTCCAATAATATTTATTCAAGAAACCATTTAATGTTATATGAAACTTTTGGATATTATTAGGAAAGAGTTATGATTTAATATATTGGATTATCTATAATACTTCAAGAGGTTTTGGAACACCACGGAATGTCCATGTAAGATATTAATGTTTTAGAAACTAATTTTTCAATTTTGAATTTTATATGAAACTGGGTGTATATTTTATTATTGTTGTAAATAAAAATGAGTTAAAAATCATTGGAATAATATATAAGATCTTATATTTTTCATCCATGTATTATAGTAAATATTTTACATATCATAAATTTCAATGTAAAAATTTTTATCAGGTTAACATGAATCTAATTAAGGGAATTTTATCTCCATCACCCTACTGTTATATTATAAGTTGTTTTAACAATGATTTTTCATCAACAACATGAGATGATTAATTTTATACACTTGGTTTATTATTCATTGGATTTTACAAATAAATTTAAAAATAAAGTATGGATAAAAAAATTTAACCGAGATAAAATTTTTAGCCATGTATTTTTAAAGATATGAGGGAATGTGTTCCCACCACTCATATGTGATATATTTTAATAAAATCTTTGTTTAAAAACTGAAAGGTTCCAAACACATAGATTACCATATATGAAATGGAAAAAATATTTTATTTGTTAGGTATTCCTACTAAAGGAAAATAAATGTTATCTCTTAAAACAAAATTTATTCTATTTTGAGTATTAGAAATATATTCTTAAGACAATAGGATTTATAAGAGATAGGTGGGACTATGTTTGGACATGGATAAGTTCAAAGTTGTCTGATAAAAGATTATTCTAAATATGTTTTTGTCTAATTTATCACAAAATATCCTAAATAGTCTGAATCTGTTTTGTTAAATAAAAATATAAATTGTTACATTCCATTGTTATGATAAAGTGAATATAAATGTTAACTAAAGGATTATACCAGTTTAAGATTTATAGATTCATAACTTAATAACCTAAATAATTACAGGATATGTGATCATAAATAAAAATATAAAGTGTTACATTTAGTTTTCATGGAAATTGAAAATCACTATATCCTAATGGTTTAAACCTTCAAATACACAAAGTGTATCACTTAGTATCCTAAAATAATTAAGGGTATGTTAGTTAAAGGAAATTTAAAGATTAAGGTGAGTTACTAACAAAAGTGAATTTTAATTTATCATAAAAGTGTTCAGGATATCCTGGTAAAGTGATAATTTCAATAGTTAAATTATTTTTAAATTCTTTTAAGGATAAATTATGATAGAAATTCCACCAAGGATGATTATAATGTACTTTTAAATAGTTATAAGTATCCAAAAAATACAATATTATAACATTTTATATAATTAGTTAAAAGAGTTTGAAAATCTTTTCAGAAAATTAAACACCAAGAATGTGATGATTAAGTCTCACCATTGTTAAAAATAGTTTTCTTTGTAAGTGTTACTCATTAGGAAGGTTGTGGGAGTCTTTTGTCATATAATCGCATACAAATGTGATAGGGATTACATATGGATGTAATTTTCCAAAACCGTTTCTACAAAACCAATATGAAAGTCTTATATAGACAATTATGATAATTAATATAATGGTTATAAACATATCATGTATTTATAATATTGAAATCCCCATTTATCATTACTTCATGTTTGTTGTAACTTTACCTTAAATGAATGGTCGAACTATAAATATACACTCGAATTATAAAATTTGAGTGATCCCTAACCAACAATCATCATGGAATATAAAGGGATGTGATTATATGTAATGGTTAGTAAGAATATATTTTTATATCCATTATAATGGGTTCTATATGATATATTATAGATACATTGATGAGGTAATAAGTAGATACTTATTACTTGGAATTGTCCATGAAATTATATCTCATGGAATATCATACGGTCATAAATATACTTCTGGGTGAATTCTTATTAACAATCCTTCTTACCAAAACTTAGCGACATACTTATAATGATAAATCTCATACATTGATTACCTAAAAAGGCATTCCATTATATTAAAGTTGCTCATTTGGGGGTGGCGGGGAATTTTTTTGATCATGTTGTCGGTTAGAGTATAATCAAGGTGGGATTCCTCTGCTTGTTTGATAAGAAAATACATTCAAAATATTATTTAATTAGACTGAATAAATTCATGTAAATGCATTTTTGAAACACAAGAGTTGTGTTTAACTATGTAGATATGGGATATGTGATTTACACATCCAATAGATGAATGACATGTGATGTATTCATCGACTTGGTCAGTTTATTTATGAGAATTAAGAAAAATGTTTAGGATACACTAGATTGAAATGTTCCATGTATAATAGCTATTTAATTCCATTAAAAATGGATTATATTGGCGCATATATATTTGACATTATGTATCGTGTGGTGGATAAGTTCATACAGATATATGAGTTAGTTTAATAGAGATCACACCAGATCCCCTAGTAGCATGAGTAACACTAATGCTTTTCTAGTGGCCTCCCATGGATTAAATCTGTGAAATTAGGATTTCATAGTTGTTGTAAAATATTATATTTCCTATATATTTACAGAATTAATAACTTTGATAAGGGTAAATTGTTTATAAAAAATCTGTACAAAACTAAGATGGTTTGATGACAAACCATATCTAAAGAGTTTGGATGGATTCACAATGAGTTGTGAAGATTTTCATGAAGCCCTTATGGTATATCTGTGAAAGTGATAGGTTTTTGTATGTTCATTAAAAATTTCATGCATGTGATGAATGTGAATATTCATATGATTCATGGAGTATATATATATTATGTTTTAATATGGGCATTTGATGAATTTTTTTTTCATGAACGTGGTGCATGAATATCATTTATATATATAAACATTTGATATATAAAAATATATATTATTTACTTATCCTAGATGGTTTATTTATCAGTATGATCCATTATGAATGGATTAAATGCATTACATTATTTAATTTGAGAAGGCGTTTTCACCCTTTCCAATTCTAGGTATCATCAAGAATATTCATGGATACTTTAATCGGTGTACTCAACCAAAGGATGGGTGATTTTCTTCACTACTTCTTCTGGTCATTCTTAATAATTTACCATGGATGGAATATAGATACTACTTCTCTTAACATTTTCAACGTACTCGATTTACTGATATTATTTACAAGTTAATTTATTAAAGATTGGACTCATGTGTTTATATTTTTTCTTTTACTAATTATTAATATAATATTATTATAAAAAACCCATAACCAAGAATAACCCGAATACCTTCCAAAAATCCCTTCATATTTCCTATAGGTTATTGTCTCACCAAAATACCACTTAAAATTATTAAGATATAAACCAAATGAGGTTACTGAAAGAATAGGTATATGTTCCTATTAATATTTTTCAAGTTCCATTCTACTTAAACCTCCAAGAAATATTCAATAATTATAATAACTAATTAAATTTTTATAGTAACCATTTGTAATTTTTTAATTTTAATGGTATATTCATTTTCCTTCCCCCCTTCATACAATGTAAGACGAAAATATCACTAGTGTGTATGTGTGGCCCACCGTCTCCACATTGCAGTGTAATTCATTTTTTATCTCCACATTATTTAAAGGGTAATAGGGGTATAATTTTTTAATATATATTATATTTATGACATAATAATGATTATGTAAATATATTATATCTTCTACCTTTTTACCCTACCATCCATTACAAAATGATAGTGTCACTCCTGTCTATGTGTGGACTACCACATCAATGAAGTGATTTCATTCATTTTTCAATTACCACTAAGCATGGATGATTCTAAAATTTTATTTAATGAATTAAAACCATATTAATGAAATTAATTATATTCTAAATAATATGGAACCATTTCAGATAAATTTTAACCTTTAATAATATATAGGTGTTATTTTGGATAAATTCACCGAACAACGTTAAATAGTATTAGTAAGAAAGAACTATTCAATGAATGAATTTCAAATAATTATAAAAGTAACTTAAAATTTAATATATATGAATAATATATTTATGAAATAAACATAAATATAATAAAAATTTGGATCGAATACATATGAATATGTTGGGAACCAATGGAAGGAATTTATATTACAATCACATTTTATTTCGAGTTTTCCTATCTTATTATTTTAATTGGGAATATTATATGATCCTAATCAATTAAAACTCATATATTTTCTTATATTTTGGTTTTTTTGGGTTTATATGTTTTTTATATTTATTCTCTTTTTGGTTCAAGAATATATATTTAATTTAGATGTAAATGAATTTATTTTAATAATCATGTTTTAATGACTTCCTTATAAATATTTTCCTTCCATATCGAGGCTTCTTTATACATTTAAAAAATATTTTAAATTATTCCTAAATGGTTGATAAAGGTAATTTGAAACTATTTTTACTTCCTTTATAATTTATTAAGAAGGAATGTTTTTACCATTTTCTATATGAGTTATTTGAAACAAATTACAAAAGTGAAAAATGAATGTTTTTTTAAAATATATTGTTTGACTACAATTCCCCTTTGCAATATCCATAATTAGTTATCATGATTACTTTTTAATTTTATAATATTATTTTTAATAAAATATATTCCTCAATATTCAGAAAATTTGGACATTTTCACGATACTGAAAGAAAATGTTGTTTTTTACATAAAGGGGTGAAAATATTTTTGAAAGTGATTTATAACCTAAATATTACACAAAGTATCAATAGAGTTATTTATATTGTTTCTATTCCACTTTAATATCTATTACTAATAGTCTAGGTTTAAATAAAGGTCATCATTTTTTATGAATTGGTTGTTCTCTTTCATTCTCTACCTATTTAAGGTTTTATGGTCATTAACATTCTCATGATCACACTTCCTATCATGCCCCATCACCTAATTGGACATTATTTTTCTCCTCCATGTATATATTTTAAGTATCACGGATTTATACATAATCATTTATAAAACTTTTATTTTTCCACAACTATATACCATTTCTCTATATAGCACCACTTGAAGATTGATTATTAAGAAAGTTATTCATTAACTTAGGAAATATATGAATTATTGATTCAATAAGGATAAATGATTACTTATAAAGAATTTTGAGAATGAATTGTATTGATTAATCATTATATGAGGAATGCATAGTATATTAAACTAATTGGTGAGGTTTGGTTATCGATATCCCCTTGAGAAATTTACCACTCTCATGAGACAAAATGATAAGAATTCCATATTAGTTGGGTATATTATATTACACATACCCATTTATTAGTAATGTCTTGGTCAACGCCTTGATAGAATGGTCATAAATTTCCATATTTATAAATTAATTTTATTAATAATTCAATTTCCATTACTTTATCATTTCTATATTGATGTTATACATAGATATACAGTGAACACAATTTGTTGAATGAATTGATGTGTTTTTGTTATCTACTCTTCCATATTGTTTATTCATTATTTAATCATGATTCAGATACATGTAATACTTATTAGAAGATATGATCTCACACTTTATTTTTTTGCATTCACCATGATATGATTAAAGATACTTTAAATACATTTAATGATTCAATAATGTTTTATATGCTATATTATAATATTTCGAATATAATATTATAATTTTATATGTAAGTAGTTTTCCAAAACTAATAAATATATCTAATCTCCATGATGTCATCTCTTATATTTTTTTCTAATGTTTTAATTTAAACACCGAATATGGGTAACTAGTGTTTGGGGCATTATAGTTTGATTCAAATTAAGTTTAATAGGAACCTTGGGAATTGGATTTCAAAATAAAATAGCTAACATAATAATTTTTATAACCCATTAGAGTATTTTTTATATTATTTCATTATAGGTATTTTTACTTTATAGATTATTGATTATGATGATTATGAACTAACTCATAATGTCTTATTTTAAATAGATACCTCCTAGAGAAAATAAGGGAATCATCACTCATAGTTAGTATAGTGATTATCCTGGTGAGAGAGCTAAAACAAGTGGTGTTGGATCTTGGGAGATCATGTCCATATTAGGGTAGATGAATTAGGTTGTGATGAATAACCTTTCTAGTATGAAGCAAAAAAACTCTATAACACTATTACCTTATATTTTATGACATCATGTTATAGAGGCCTCTATATTTTAATGCAAAAAAAATACATTGCTAGCTGAGCAAAGTATTAAGTCCCTAAAAAAGATATTTCTAGACTTATAAAGTAGTGAAAGGGAAAATTTTATTTTGGTAGTGTATTATCTAAAGGTATATATTGATCAGTGGTGGTTATTGATCAAGAAAACTAAAGAGGCTAATGAAATAGAAAGTATAGAATGGATATATTTTAATGTAATATACTTGGATAAAAACATTCCTTGAGAATGAATTGTATAGTATGAGGTTAACTTTACATGATTAGTCATGTATATTGTAGACTAAATATGTAATTTTGAAATCAAGATTTCTCATTTCTTTGATGTGATTAATCCATGTATCCAATGGGAACTAGTTTCTCATATAAATTTTTATATCTGATGGAATAGTATCAAGTTCCATCAAAACTGAAAAATAATTATCTAGATTTATAAATTTAAGGGAAAATAAGAAAATATGATACATTCTGAGAACTAAGAAAAAATAAACCCAATAGAGGAGAAGAAAGGGTAGTTGGAATTTCTAGCATGTCATAATAGTGGAATAAAACCTAGGTACATACTACATGGTAATATGAGTCTATTTAAGGTGGAAAGAAAGGGTTTATAAGGGTCATGAGTTCAAATAATTGAATGAACCCACTGATATCTAGTTCTATAGCTCTAAATTGGTGGTTCAATATTCATACACATGTCCCAATCATGAAGGGATCCTCCCATAGATGTTTCCATGAAGATAATTCCATAATTATGAAATTACTTCAACTAAGTTTGATTTTTACAAAATAGTGGTGGTAGGTACTTTGACTATAATTTCAAAATTAGATAATGATTTATTTTATTTTAGATACTCATATACCTTTATATTTTTCATTCTAGACAAAAAAAATACATAATTCCCTACAACCTTAATATGGGAGTTTTCAATCAAAACTTCTAATATAAATTCAATTGAAATAATGATATGATAGTTAATTTACATTATGATTCATAGAAATAACTTATTTGAAAACATGATTATTATATATATGGTTGACTTTGATTTAATCCTTGGTATGTAATATATTACAAATTATAATGTGAAATTTTATTTCCGAGATAAATAGATTAGGATTTTTGAGGGTGATGTGGAATTTTTTATCCTCAAAAGGGATACAATATAATCTTAATTATTTCTATATCCACCTCCATTACCTCTACTTAATAAAATTCATAGAGTATAACCAGAAATTAAATCTATGAATGGAAAAATTATCCTAAGAATATAGGATCTACATATTATAAGGGAATACATAAATTTGTTTCCTAAATTACTTCTATGAAATTCACCTAAGATTGTGGTCGATTTTTCCATTGATTACATATCTTAAGAAAAGCCGAAGCCTATGAATCCCAATAAGATGACCATAGAAGAATTATTGGAACTGAAAAAATTGTAATATTTATGTGATAAGGGATTAATACACACTAGGTTTTCACTATGGGGATGTTATATTCTTTTTGTTAAGAAAAAATATGTTTCTTTTAGGTTCTTCATCAGTTATTGATAAATCAGTTCAATTAATATAATCAACAAGTTCCATCTTCCCATATTGATAATTTACTTGACCTGATTCAAGGAGTTCAATATTTTTCAAATATTTATCTTTTTTCTTTGTATTATCTACTACAAGTTGAAAAGTATGATATTAAAAATATGGAAGGTCTTATGTGGTATGGTTATTACAAATTTATAGTAATTCGCTTTATATTAACTAATAAACCCTTTGTTTTTATAGATATGGTCATTAGAGTATTCAAGGATTATCTCGAAAATTGTTTGGTATTTATTGATGATATATTTATATACTCTAAATATTGTGATGAATATAAGAGTCTTTTGTGAATCATTATTAATACTCTCAGATAAAATATGTTATATAAAAATATTAGAAAATGTGAATTGTATATTTCATAGGTTTCTTTTCATGGTCAGATTTTCTCTAACGGTTGAATATATGTTGATCCATCAAAGAAAAAGGCAGTGATGTGATGGAGAATGCCAATTAATATAACTATGATATGTAGATTCCATTGTTAGAAAGTTACTATCATTGATTTGTCTAAAAAAATTATTATATAACATATTGATCATGTTTATAGATAATATGGTTAATTTTATATGGTTAGTATGATGTATAAAAACATTGTAGAATTAAATATGAGAGTTATTAATGCACCAACATTTAATTTACCATCGGGAAGGTATAAATTTTGGATATATAGTAATGCATAAAATAATGGACCTAGATGTGTCCTTATGAAGAATAATAGATTTTTTCTTATGCATTAAGGTATCTAAGGATTCATGAATAGAATTATCCAACCCATGACATTAGGTTGGAGTCTATAATATTTCCAAAGAGGATATAGACGTGTAACCTTTAGAGTGGGAATGTGAAATATATATATATATATATATATTAAAAAAGTTTTAAATTAATTTTACCATAGAAATAGCTCAGTAATTGTAAAATGTGACGGCTATAACTACCCGATAATTATGATTTCCCAATACACTACCATCCAAGAAATAAAAATAAGGAGGCTAATGTGGTGAGTAGGAAAAGAATATGGATCTATTATTAAAATGAGGATTCAAAAAGATCCTATATTCAATGATCTAATAAAGTTCGATATGGAAATAGTTATGTAATAGAAAAAATAATATTTATTCTAAATGATTTCCAATCCATCATTATTGGATAAAAGAAAAAATTCTAAACTTAATGATAAAAATATTCAAAAGAATATAAAAGTCCTTAATAATGGGATTTATTTTTTACATTAACTATTAATATGGTATATTGAAATTAATAAATAGGATTTGTGTTTCATCCATGCCTAACCTAAAAAATAGAATTATTAGAGGAAGTTTACAAATCATATTTCCATATACACCCTGGTCGAAATAGATTTATATAGATTTGAGGCAAAAAAATTGTTAATATGAAATGGTAAATTGTAAACTATGTTTCAAATTATTGGTTTTTATATATGTAATGTATGGGAGACAACATTCTATAGAAGTATTAAAACCTTTACCTATTCTCGTGTGGAAATTGGATAATATTACTATGGAATTTTTCACTAGATTTCCAAAGACTCTAGGAAAGAATGATTGCATATGGGTTACTACGGATTGCCTTGACAAATCAACACATTTACTATCTATAAGGTAATATCTACCACTTTAGAAACGTTTAGGGATCTATATTATGGGATTTTTAAAATTAATTGTGATTGAATTTCGGTTGTATCTGATCATGATTCTAGAATTACATCAAAATTCGGGAAAATTCAATAGAATTATCTCAACACTAGGATAGACTTGATCATTGATTATCATAATTAGACATATAGATAGTTCAAAAGGACCAATCAAACATTATAAGATATGTGGAGGTCATTATCACCGCACATTCAAGGTATGTGGGGTCAGTATTTAACTTTAGTAGAATTTTCAAATTACAATAGCTTCCATTTGAGCATTCAAATGACACATATGAAGCGTTTAATGGGGAAAGATATCATACACCAACATATCATGATAGAGTTAGTGAAAGGAAACTTTTAGACCCAAACCTTCTTGAAGTGACAATGGTGAAGGAAAACACTATTCATAATCATATCAATGTTTCTCAAAGTAAAAAAAGGAGCTATAAAAATAAGAAAATGGAGGGATTAGAATATAAAGTATCGGATCAGGTTTTCTTAAAGGTATATCCATAAAAGGAAGTTATAAAATACATAAATAAATAGAAAGTAATTCCTATGTATATCAAGCATTTTGAAATGCTATAATGAATTGGTGATACTAATTATATATTAGCAATACAAACTCATCTCATTAAATTTCAGGATTTGTTCCATATTTATTTATTAAGGAAGTAAATTCCAAAACAAATTTGTGTTATCACCCCTAATGAAATTTAATTGGAGGCTGATTTATATTACTATATTGATTCTATCTATATTCTTGATTCTTGATAAATAAATAGAAATTGTTCGATTGGTGAAAGTACTATAGTTAAATTATAAAATAGAAGAGGTAATATCTTAACATTAATCACTAATGATTAAGAACTACTCGCTACTATTTAGAAGGTGAAACTAGAAAAATTTCAAGGATGAAAACTTTGAAAGAGAAAAGAGTGTAACACCTCAACTTCAATTATACTGACATTTTCTTTTTTAGGAAAAAATAACACAATGCCCATAGATTTATTCTAAATTGTATTTAAAACTTAAATTCCTAAATATTAAACATTTAATTTTTTTTGAAATTAATGTAATTTTTTAAACCATATTGTCCAAATTTTCTTAGGGAAATTTTTTTATATTTTAATAAATAATTTATTTCGGTTGAATAGTGAAAAATAAAAATTTTAAAAAAAATTCACTTTTATGTAACTATAATGATATAAGAATTAATTTATTATTTATGAAACATTTTTGATCAAATAAATTCATATTTTTAAATTAATATAATTCTTATAAAAATATAATATTTTAGTTAGAAATTTATCTTTAACATTTTGAAAATCAATGCAATGTTTTAGTTCGAATACAAACTATTTTTAGTTTTGTTATAGTAATCAAGTATATACAAGGTACCTTTCAATTTTTCTTTTTTTAAAGAAGAATAAGTCTTATTTTATTTAAATAATCCAATTAAACCCATTAGAATAAAAATTAAACTTTATTTATTTGTAAATTCATTTTTGTGCTTAAAACATTCATTTTTCATAAAATGTTTTTTTTTTGTTTTTTGACCTCATATTAAAAGTAAATTTTCATCCAATACTTACTTCCCTTTGACTCAATATGTGGTTTAAATTGACTTATTTGAAATTATATTCACTTATAAAACCAGCCACTTTGAGATATGGCTAACTACTATTCTTTTCCTTAACACAAGCAGCAAAATAAATAAAAGAACATAAAAAATTGTTCAAACATATATATTCATAGTGGTTCAGGGGATATTAATGTCGCAATCCACACCAAAAATGCTCAAATCCTTGACATACATGAGTTTCACTAAAAAACTTCTATTTTAATATACTACTAGTCCTTGTTCTAGGAACTGTTTTACTGGGTTCATGCAGTCCGCTATAGGTCAATAACAGCAGGATATTTCAACCGAGATCAAATAAGGCTTTACAGGAAAAAAAAATTCAAGTTTATTTTACTAGGAACCTTTTCCAATAGAATGATAATGAATATAGATTTTATGGGTTGATCTCATAGTTGTAAAGTAGAACTGATAAAAGGGAATAAATCTCAAATACAGATGATAAGAATATAATAAATACTGAGGAAAGTCTTCGTAAACAACAATATATATGATCGAGATATCACCACTATAGATCTTTAATATTCTTCTTCTTTTCATGTAAAACCAAACGAAACATAATATCTTTAAGAAATATTTCTTAAAAGATATATTATATGCTAATGTTTTTATCATTGTTCTGTCTTTCACTCTATATGTCACATATAATATGCATGAAAAATATCTCTTTTAATTAAACAACATAAAATCCTTAAAATATAGTATTAGTGTTTAAATTTACATATGTATTTTTCTTGGGAATACCTTAGAAACATTAATTTCTATTAAATTACCTTTATAATTGTTTCCTTTCTTGGTAATTTCCTTTTATTATAATCATTTTTACAATAAAGTGGTAAATTGGAAATAAATAAATGCAGATAAGTGTTAAATCAAACCAAAATTACATTAATGGTAACAAATACCGATAAAATAATAACATATATGATTTTGGATTTCCACATTGATAAGTTCTATATATTTGAATTTATGTTTCCGAATTGATCCACATATCTGATTTGATCTACATTACCAAATTTACTTATCCCTTATTAATGTATCTAATTTTCTTCAAGTGGGCTTCTTACTCACTTAACAAAATTTTATGTAGCTAAATTGAATTAAATATCCATTTAGAAGCTCAAAAACAATTACACCATGAATTCAAATACTGTGTATTATTAATCTATCTAACAGATTCACATACCCAATAGATCTTTGTATTTAATTTCTAACATTGGTGATTCATGGATTTATAAAATTTCCATGTAGTTTTTTCTGGGACATAGTCATTTCAATAGGTGAATCCATCACATAAGTGATTTATGTAGATAATTGATCAATGTATATGTTTCTTCATGTATCTAATACCTCATGCATTTTATTTTCTAGGCATAGGTAAATTTCACCCAAACTTTCCAAAATTGAAGACTAAATGGTTTTAACAATATAAAGATCTAAAATAATGATACACCTACAATAAAAACCTAAAAATAAAAAGATTAGTAATATATGAATGTTATTTTATATCATCAAAACCGAAATTACATGGAGTATGTTGGAACAACATTAGTTGTGCAAAAATATACCCCTTTTTATGACCAAAAAACATATAAAACATTAATCAAAAAGTTTAAAAAGGGTTATATAGAATTCAGAATAAAATGAAAATATATATTATTTTAAATGTTGGGTTTATCCTTTACTTATCCCCCTTAATTATACACCTATCCACTTTGAAATAATTGAGGAATTATCCCCCTTTGAATTAAATTAGGTAAATTACTCCAACTTCTCCCACATTTTCTATCCTTAAAAAAGTAAGGAAATAGGAAATGAAAAATTCTTTAATTTACTACATATACGTCTAAAATTATTATGTAATGTGATAAAATTGAATTTAAAATAATGGAAGGAATAGACTTCAGTAATCAATATAAATATATTAAAAGCCTTTAATAAAACCAATATTAAATAAAAAACATAAGAAATAGATAAATAAAAAATATATTAATTGTTAATTGTTTTTACAAACATACATCCACTGAACACAAAAAAATAATACATATAGAAAATAGTATAGATAATACCCAAGATAATATATTGGTTCAAACTAAGAAAGTGGTTTTGGTGAAGGTAAATTAAAGGATGGAGATGTTTGAGAGGTAGTGGGAGGTTTCATTAAAGGTGATAGAAATAACATCCAATGTTAGTGGAAGCATAGTCTGTAGATACAGCTTCTAATTTGTATCTTTCATCTTGAGTAGGAGTGGTAAGAAAGTTAACAAAGATTTCATATAGCTACACAAATATCGTAATATTGTGCGACTAAACGATCTAACTTCTTTGGAGGGTTTAAAGAGGAACTGTGTTTCCAAGATCATTTAATAAATAAGGCTTTATCCTCCTCGTATTACTATTTCTGGTTGATCTATGTTGGATCATAAAATATATCAACTCTTTGTATAGAACCTGGAAAGTTATCTAGAGTAGCAAGGCCAAGATCCATTCTAACTAAAATATAATACAAACCAACTACACACATGTCAATTATCTTGATGATATCTGAATTTTATAAGTAAACAATAATAAAATATTCAAATCTATGATTTTTTTAAATATATGATAGATAATTTCTCCAAATTACTTTAAAATACTCAAGTTTACTATAATAAAAGGTTTGAAGTGAACTATAAACTAGGGTTTCTTTAGAACTGATCAACACTACTTAAAAATCTAAAACCATCTTCTATATATTTTATTCATTGTACCATGCGCACTAATCATTATATTATTAATTAATTACAACATCATTTCTGTGTCATCTATCTTATCTATGAGAACATGAGCTATATACTGATGAGAATTGGATAGAGGTTGAGATACTGGATCACTATCATTCTCAACAACAGGCTTAGGTGAAACTCCAATAAGTACAACATGGGTAGGAAAAACTATATGCACTATAAGAATAACTATAATAGGGTTATAGAAAGAAAGATCATTCCCAGGAGTAGCAACTAGAACTGATGTAACTTCTTCATATTCTGAGGAACTGTAATCCCCTTTAGAGGAGTGAAATCCTTCAACTTCTTCATAAATCTTTACTATTTAGGATGTTATTGTTAGATTATTTATAGTCACATGTAAAATCGATCTATATATAATCCCTTAAATATATTTTTAATCATATAATATATATTTTATCTTCTCACCAATATATTCTACAAGATAACTTCTGATGTCATTTAAATACATGTCAGTTCCAACTCTATACATTCTAATTTTTCCTCTTTTCTATTGGAACTCACCCATGATATCATTCCTTAAATATTTCATTAAAACTAGTCAAAAAATACCACACTTAATATATTGAATCTAATAAGGAATATAATTCAACTTTAAAAGCATCTTGCTACTCTATTATGAGAATCAGACATATCTATTGGTACAGAGGTTGAAGCTGGGAAAGTTTGTTGAAACCTCTTAATGAATTCAAACTGAAAAACAAAAACACTCTCCATGGCATGTAAGATTTTATTCATCTCTAACCTAAAAATTTTAATTTCATTTATTTCACCCTGATACATGTTATAATATACCATATGATTATTTTGGATCATTTATCTCTAAGATTAAATTTAAAAACTAAGTTCATTGAACACTAACTCAGAATTGTAGACATTTTCTATCTCACTCACTTTATATATAAATTCCTTAAGATCTGTCGAACATTCATCATAAAAAACTTATTGCACTGAAGGTACTTTCAAAATATTCTCGATCAAATATATTTAGGTTTCTATTATCCCAATAAAATTTTCAATTGTATTCTTCGGTATCATAAATTTTCTTTAGTTGTTTGATCAAATCTTTGGAAGACGTCAATTCCTTATTTAAATAATTATAATCTCGAATGACATTATCAAACATGTTCAATAGAGTAGAGTAAAAATATTTCATTTCAAAACTACGAGTTCCCTTTCTTGTATAAGTTTTATCTCAATGCCCTGGAGGAGGTGATGGCATTGGTCGTGAACGAGAATGGTCAACAATCTCAACAACCACATATCTTTCTCTGTCCTTGCATGTAGGTTATCTATGAAATATAGGATCCACTGTCTGATGCTTAGAATTAGAATTCAGTCGTCCTTCAATAACTAAAACAATTAGAACAAATTCATCTACAATTTCACTGGGAAATATAATTGTTGTTTCAACAAATATCTAAACTTTCTGAACTACTTCACCAACAACATTTTCTATACTTTGAATTGGATCTTCTACAGCATGGATAACTTCTAGAAACCAAGGATTTATTCTGGGAACCAAATAATTATATACATCCATATTAGGTATCATCTCAACAGGTGCATCATCCCTAGGTGGTGATGTTATGGATGGCTCCCCCTAAGCCGCACCTTCTTGACCAACAGGTTTCAATGAATTTGAACTTTTGTCCTAGTAGTATCTAATATATTTAAAAAAAATAGTGGAAAGAGTATTACTCTTACATAATTTCACTAGCTCACCCTCATTTAGATCCACTTAATTATTTATTATATCCTGGGAGAATATCCTACCATAAGGAGTAATAATTCAACATTAATTTTCCTTTGCAGTAGTTATGCATAAACCACATCATGTATCTAGTAGGTTGATCTATATATTGATGATAGAGACATACAATACATACATATCTGAAAATAAGAATTTCTAAATCTCTCCATATCCCTAGGCAATCCCAGACTATATTAACTTGAAAATCACCACTAATTCTTGCTCTAAATTCTGTATATGCTTCATCTCAAAGTTATAAGTTCTGAACATGAACTTGAACAATTCAGATGGTCCCACTGAGATTTTAAAAACCATTGTTTGGATAAATTTTAACACCTCCTAATAAGGAAAATAAAATACCTCATCCATCTACACAGATGATACTAGAACAACCTTTCCATTGCTAATTTATAAAATAACATCCTCTGTTTTACTGGGGAAAAAACATAGCATTCCTCATAAACTCATTCACTTCTTATTCAAATAAGAAACCAGGTATATTTTCATCAAAACCAAATTCCCAAGAATAAAATATAAGGAACTTATTCAATAACATAAATGTAGTCTTTAACCATCCCATGTCACCACCTTTCCAGAAATAACCCCAATGGTTCACCTCCTGGATTTACCCTCATTGAAAACCCAGAGCCTCAATCATCTCCATGCTTTAGTTTTCCTATAGAATACTAGTCGGTAGAAGGTTGAGTGACGATTGAGATATAAATGGTGACTATTTATCTTTTAGAGGAAGGAATATAATATGTGGAAGAAGGAATTGATATTTTATTGGTATTTAGGTTACATTCCCAATTTGAAATTAGGTTGTATAACCGAATTATATATTTATTTATATTCTAACTTATAGATAAATAATATAAAATAAAAACTTAAAAATAAACTAATTAAAATAATAAAGATCAAGATTTAAAATAACATTTTGTAAATTTTATAAATAAATAAAATAAAATAATTTATCTTTTATAAAATCATTAAAATAACACATTAGTAGAATAGGGAATAAAATAAAATTTGTCAAAATAATATGAATTACATTAATTTAAATTCAAATTATCCAAATTCCTTTAATAATATCAAAACTATCACCTGGAAATAGATTAGTAAAAATATATGCTAGTGGGTTTTTTCAAGAGATAAACTCAAGAGTAATATCAACTTTAGATGGAAATCATTCAATAAATGATGTATTAAAGCCATATATTTCATTATAAAATAATTTATCATATTATTTGGAATGTCTATAGCACTAATTTTATCAACTTTTAGTGATATTTTATTATAATTGAATCCAAAATACATGAAGGTGTGATTTATTCATAAAACTTGGGAAAAATTACTATTAAGAACATTACATTCTGCTTCAACAATAGATAATAAAACTAAGTGGAGTTTCTTAGTAGACCTTGATACTCCTAATTTTTCTAAAAAATGGTAGGTTATTTAAGTACACTTCCTATCTATTTAGAAACCACCAAATTTTTCATCAAAACATGAAGTCATTAAAATCATAAATTTTAGGAAAACGTAAATAAATATAAATTTTCCCTTCAAAATATCTTAAAAATCATTTGACAGCAGTAAAATTAGATTTCTTATGATTTTATTAGAATGCATCAAATATTTGTACTGAAATCATAATGTATTATCCAATAATACTATGATACAATAGTCTCTTAATTATTCCTCTATATAGCTTATTTTCAACTGGTTTCATAGCTTCATTTAATCCATGAATTTCACTAAAACTCATATTAGTTGTATGTAATTTAAATATTTCTTGTCTAAATAATTTAGGTAAGTAAATTATTTATCTTATTTAATTTAAAAAATTCAAAAATTATTTTGGATAAATCTGAAAACATATAAAAATAAATAAACTCATCTATAATTATTATTTAAAATTCATTTTGAATGATTTAATAAAATTTCTTAAATAATTTTTTTTAACCAAAAAACACTTCATAAATATATATATATAAAGAATTAAAAAATATTAAGATGATGTTTTATTGAATAGAGTAGGTTCTTCCAATCTAATTAAAAAACAAATTTCTAAAATAAAAGAACATAAAATTTCATACCAGACTCTATATGCTGGTTTAAGACATAAATATTTTTTTTGTGAAGTTTGAAAATTAAATTGGGAAAGTGAGGGTTTTTATAACTAAGAGTTTTTTAACATAAACTTACACCATAATAAAACCATATAAGAAATAATATTTTGCATTTATATAATACAAATTAAATTCATACGAGATACATAGTCTATGAGAATCCTAATAACATCAAATATATCTATAGATTCCAATGTATCTTTATAATCTATACCTTCATCTGGGTTATACCCTTTAGAAACCAATCTAGCATTATTATTAGTAATAATTACATCATTGTCCTATTAATTCTTACAATTAGATTTTTTTTCTATATGGGATATTCAGAGGGTCTTTTAACAAATTCTTATATACATTTCCTCTTGATTTTTTAACTCTTCATTCATTTATAAAACTAAAATCTCATCCACTAATTATTCTACTATATTATTATGTTTTAGTTGATATAGAAACCTAAAAAATTCCTCAAGATTTAATAAACTTATTTTAGTCCTTATCCAGTCACTTAAGTTTTTTATAACTATTTTTATGGGAAGGTTCTTAAGTGTTATAGGCTGTCTAGGAAGAGCACTTTTTTTAACAATTATCCATCAATTTTGTATTTGGTTCTAGAAAATATTGCTTAAAAACATTTTTTTTATATTCAAATAGAGGTTCTGGAGTTGGGTTTTTTAAAAAGTCACTTATCTCATAAATTTGAGTCAGTTTTTTAATAAAAATGATCACCTTAATCAAATTTCATATGATCTTATTCCCAAGAATAATTGAACTTTTTAAACAAAAATCTATATTACTTGGAAGTATAATAACAACCAAGAAATATTCCTTTATCATTCATTAAATCAAATTTACCAAGATTATTCTAGGTGTTTAGAATGTAAATCTTGCACAAAAACACTTTAATGTATCTAACTTTTGGATTTCTATTATTCTATAGCCCATACAGTGTTTTCTAATAAATAAGATAGATTAGAACTATGTTTATGAAATAACTTTCTATATTTATAGCTTTATACCAAAAATAATTAGGAGGGTTATATTTAAATAACATTATTCAAGAAATTTCTTGAAAAGTCATGTTTCTCTATGCAATAAAACCATTCTATTGAGGTGTCCTGGGGATATAAATAGTGAGTTTGATACTATGTTTTAAAAATAGTAATTGAACTTATGGTTATCAAATTATCCTCCATGGTCACTTCTTAAAGAAATAATTTTGGCATATTAATCTTTATGAACCAATTTGAAACAATTTATAAAAATAAAACAGGCTTTACTTATAACTTTCAAAATGAAAACCAATGTAAATATAAAAATATTATTAACAAGAACACAAAAAACAATCCTCTTAGGCATGTTGTAATATTGTTATAGAACAATTGTCATCTTCAATTGGTTTAAAATACGAGTTATATTGCTTACCTATTTGTAATGCATCACATAGTTTCTTTTTGTTCAATTTAACATGAGATAAATCTAAAACTAAATTTATTTTATAAAATTTTATGATAGAATACACATTGAAATTTCCAAGACTTTTATGCTAAATCCATGATTTATTTATTTTTAAATTTAAATAGAACACTTTTTGTTTACTCAAACAACTAATATCTAGAAAATAGACACTCTCCATTCTAGTTTCTATAATCTTAATAATTTTATCTCTAAAAAGAGAGCATGTATTATTAAAAAAAATCAAAAATATAAACATTATCATAATATTTTCAAATACTTGTAAGATTATAATTTAATCATTACTCATAAATAAGTTTTTTTAAGAGGACTGAGATAGGATTACTAAATGAACTAACTCCTATAATTTTTCCTTAATCATTTTCACCGTAAGTTACACAGCCTCCATCAATATTTTATAAATAGTATATATTAGAAAAATCTCCACCAATGTTACTTGAACATCCACTTTCTATATTTCATTTTTCATTGATGATCTTGGATTTTTTCCCTATAAAGAAATGTAATAAAATAAATTAATTTGGTACCAATATTATCTTGGGTCAGAAAATGTTAGTAACAATTGATTTGGGAACCCAAAACTCTTCATCCATTCAATAAAATCTTGCACTAAATTTAAAAAAAAACTTTTTGGATGAAATCTATATTTTACTCCACATAATCTTGGGATTCTTAAAATATAATTATTTTCATAGTGACATATTTCACTATAGAGAAAAAATTATATTTTGGAGAAGTTTTTGTTCTTTTAAATAGGCACAAAAAAGATTTTTTAAAGATAAGGGTTTTTACTTGAATTCCTATACCATATTTGTTTATGATATTTACTATTTATAAGAATTGGATTCAGTTAAAATTCACCTTTTCTAAAAAAACATACAACATCATTAATGCCTTGAAATTCCTTTTGAAATTTTTTAATCTTGTTACCATGTTTAATAAAAGATAAAACATAACTTTCCATCTTGAGTTTTAGGTCTAAATTTTTTTATTTAAGTATTCCTTTTCAATTACAACTAAAATATCGAAATTTTTAAGCGTTTTATTTTTAATTTTTAGATGATTCTTACTTGGATTATAGCATAGTATTATATTCATTTAATTTCTCATAATTAAAATCTTCATTTGGTGATTTAAATTCATTCCTAAAAGGATAATAAGAATTTACCTGATTTTAATGTGCCATAAAACACAAGTAAGACTTCTAAGGAGAATGGATTTTGTTAGATTCTGAATATGTGACATAACTGGAATACTATAAATCACACCACATAGACTTAATGGCCTTATTATCTTTATTCCTATAGAAAACCTTCTTAAAATACATTTTCAAGTAATTTTTGTTGTCTTGATGTTCTGGTTAGTCTAGTTTCATTTACCCAAGATTCCTACATTCATAAAAACTCGCCTATTTAGAGTTTCTAACATGTTTCATGAAATTATTAAATGGTTTCTTTAAATAACTTATCTTATTATATAAATTTTTTAAATTTATAGCAATGTGATAAGGATCACTATCTAAATCAAGACTATTTAAGGTTTCCTCATGTGATGACTTAGCTATTAGTATCTCTTTTCATTTCTTTTCATCTTTTGTGGTTAAAAATTTTAGAACAACATTATCCTTATTAACTAATATATGTTCTATGGATTAAGATTCCATCTTAGCCTCACACATCTTATGAGTTCTAATAAGATATTTTACCTCAAAATCCTTGACTCTATAGATAGCTTAATAGTAACATTGATTCCACTCTGTTGAACATTATTGATCTAACAATTCCGTAAATTTATTTTTTATTTTTATTCCCACAAAAACCCACACCTATGTTACTTTTGAAATTACTTGAAGTATTTTTTCCAATTATATTGCAATAGAAATTTATTTTATTCATGGGTTAAATTTGTTTTCTAAAGTTTTCAGGGAATTTATAAAGTTTATCTCTATGAAGAGAAACCCAATTTCTGACTTGGTAAAATACAATGTTTTGAATTATGGATTATTTCTGCATTTTCTACAATATTATCACCATAATTAAATACCTCTTTAAAGAGATTTTTAAGGTCTATTCAAATGCTCACATTAAACAGATTAAATAATTAATATTTCTAAGGGAAGTTATGATTTTTATTAAATGTTTTAAATTCAAATATTCACGATTTATCATGCGATATTTCTAGAGTTGTTTGGCCTGAATGAATTTAACCTTCATGATAAATACCAATATATTCTTATTCTAAAGTAAAATATATTCTTATTTAAATATAAGTATGTGCATTTGAAATTAATAATGTGTCATCACCTCTAGAGATACACTTTGGACACATAAATGTTTTTGATTCTTATCTATTTTATTGAATCAACTTTTATTTCTATTGTAATTGTTTATTAATATTTTTCTATATTTTATGAAATAAATTATCAGAGCTACACTTTGAAGTCATAAATTTTTATCATATTGTTTGTGTTTTATCTACTATAGTTTATGTAAATACCATTTAACATTGAATAATATTATATATGTTTTATTTGAGATTAATTAATTTTTTATGTGTCGCTGCAACTGTGATCTGAACCAATATTCGATCTTCTTATCTTAAAATATTTTTTTTTTGAAGTGTAAACTTAAATTACTCGGTCATGGTGGAATTTTTTCTTATCATACTAATCTATGAATATATAAATTCAATATAAAAGAACTAAAAGGACATGTAAAATGATTATTGTAAGGTTAAAATTACATGCACTTAGCTAGAGAGGTTCCTGAAAAAAGGATGTGCTTTTGAAAATCCCCAAGATACTAAAGAGGGCATTATTGGAGTGAACTAGGGTGCCTTAAACCAATACACTTCTCTGTGTTGTTTTCTTTCTTTATTTTCATTTGCTCACTCAACATTAAGATTAAAGAAAATAATCAATTTACTCTTAAGAAGGAAGTATTGTTTCAATAAAGTCTTAAGGGAATAAAATTAACCGCTCTCTTGTGTCTATATTTTCTCTTTTGAGCTAAAAATTGGTATCCAAGGTTTGTATCTATTGCTTTATTTTGTTTCAAAAAATTCTTTTCTCCCCCATAACAATAATTTTCATCAGTAGAAAATATCCCTTTAATATATTTCTTTTTTGGAAATCCTCGATAATTTTAATGATTATACTAGATAATAACAACTGACATAAAAATTTATCTTCAAGTTCCTCTATTTGTTTTGACTCTAAAAAATTAGAGTAAACGATCCATATGAATATAATTCTCAATGGCTCATCTTATAGAAGGTATGTTAATTATCCATGAAAATTATTTTAATGGTGATAATTATAGATGGTGGAAAGATCACGTGATTATTTATTTAAAATATCTCAGAATAAGAGTTCACTTAAAGATAGTTGATCCTTGTGAAATTCTTGAAGAAGATATTGAAAAATGGAATGATGATCAAGATAAATAATATAATCTTAATTAGAGTGATATGGATGATATTTTTTATAGATTAGGAACTGGTGAATTTATGTGGGTCTCTTAGTGTGATACTAAAATTGATATGTGGAAGAACATTTCTATGACTTACAAAGGAACTGGTAATGTCATAAAAAATGGTAAAATGCTAAAAAAATTAAAATTTGATAAATTTAAAATTCCATAATATGAAAGAATCACTCAGATGAATTGAATATTGAATGAATTTATCAATGATATTATTGACATTAGATATCCAATTGAACAATAGGATAAATATTTAATGGTTAAAAAGTTTTACCATCTCTAAAGAATTAAATATCAACTATTTTTCATTAATACACACAAGTAAAAGAATTAAAAAGAAAATAGGTAATTAAAATTTTGATGATGTATGAAGCTGAGATGCAAGCCGAAAATGAAAATCAAATTTTTAGCAAAAATAAATATCTTGAACTTTATACTATTATGGATGAATCATCTAATTAAAGTTATCCAAATTCATGCAAAGAGATATCAAATCTTGATAAAAGATTTGGAAAACTGTAGAATAAAATAAGAAAAATTAATAAAGAAGATCGATTATTTGAATGCAATGAGAAAGGTCACAAAAATTATAAATATCCATTGATAAAATATCAAAGGAAAGAAAATTATTAAAAAAGATATGAAAGTTATAAATACTAACTAGTGTGTTACTTATGATTCAAGTTTCGAATCCATTATGAACTCTAATGCTGATCATGAAAATAAAATGGTAAATAAATGTCATATTTTTCATGATGATGATGTACACACTTATTTCCCTCAAAATTATAACTCAAAAAATATTCTAATGATGAACATAGTAAATATTGTTATATGATTCAATAAAAAATTTATTCTTTAAAAAATGAGCGTAGAATAATTAGAAAAAAAATTTATACTACTTCTAATAATAAAAAATGTTTCTCAAAAAGGAAATCAGATTTAAAATCTAATGATTTAAAAATTTCCTGTATTTTCCATGAAAATAAAATAAAATAACTATTAGAAGAAGTTAATAAATTAAAACAATCCTCTAGAATACTTATTAAAGGATAAAACTGTTTGAATCAAATTCTTGGTAAAAATATAATTCACAAAAGAAATCTGGGGATTGGTTTTAATACAGAAAAAATCAAATTATATGGAAATTATTTTGCTCTTGTTCAAAAGGAAATAGCATATCTATTGTAATATTTTTCCACTAATGAATAAATGGGCATTATTATGATGACAAATATTTTAGAAAACCTCAATTTTGTGGTATCAAGCATGTTTATTATTTAAAAGAATTGTCAAAACTTAAGTATAAAGTCTCTTCTCTAAGAAATCAAATTTGGTTACCTATGAATTTAGTTTCTAACACTACCATGACCAAAAGAATATAGGTACCAAATGACACTTCGGTTTGATATTTTAAAGTTATACACAACTGAACATCATAGTTATATCATTAAGTAGCTACTTAAAAATTACTGTAATTTATTATATTTTTATTTCTTATTCTTTTAAATAGAAACATAATAAGAGATGGAATTATTAATATTGGAAGTTTTTCATTTCTATTATGATAAATTAATTTATTAACCTTTCATATTATCTAATTTCATATTGGGATATATAAAAAATTCTAATATATTCTTATAGGTTTAAACTTTTTATATTTTTAATATTTCAATAAAAATTATTTTATAGTTATACTTAATATTAGTTTTCTAGGAGAAGTTACAAGGTAGGGGGAGTGTATAGTACTAGCTTGAATAAATATAATGTTACATGAAGAAACAAAGGTTTATTCAATGAAAAAACTATTTTATTAAGATATTATTTCAAAAAAGTTTTCTTTTATAAAACTGCCATTCTAAATGAAAAATATTAAATGTTTACTCTCTATTTTGGCTTTAGAATCTATAAAACCTCCTTAAAACCATTATAATAAAACTGTTCTTATTTATCTTTCAAATCTTAAATTATTCCCAAACTCCCCCAAACCCTTTTTCTTCTTTCATTGAAATTAAAAACTCAAGGACTTCTAAATAAACCAGTCTGAGTGGCATGAAGAGACCAAGGGATTCAATCACATAGAAATGTTATTCCCAATATTTAAATATAGAAAATATCTTTTATAATTATATTACTATTTCATTTTGAGAATTATATGTTTATTGTTCAAATTATTCTCTAGAAAAATATTCTGGAAATGACACAAAAATCCTTGGTTCTGAAGAACCATAGGTTCAATATTCTCAAATAGTTAAATATGGAATGCCCTCTATAGATTTTATATCCAAGTTTAATCTTTATAATCAAGATTTAGTGAAGCTATATGATTATCTAAAAAGGTCTACAAAATATTATGTGGTGACACAAAGAACGTTTGTTTCAAAATAAGTTTTTGATACTCTTCAATGTAAGAATTAATGTTTGTGAAAAATATAAATTTATAAAGAAAACATTCATGTCTTTAAAGTCTAGATGATCAGTGAAAAGGATAAAAGCATACTTGAAGTTGTTATTATGTCTTATAATAATGTTCTAAAATAGTTTTTATTTAAAATAATTATATTATTTGAAAGATCAATGATCTTTAGATGATCAAAAGAGAATAAAACCACAATAAAGAGTTCAAATTTCTATGAGTAAATGAATTCAAAATATTGAGAGTGTAGATGAACTATTTAACCTTTCTAAAATTCATGATTATATTCCACCATCGTTGCTTATCCAAATTAAAATCACATAGAAAATCAATGTTTTTAATTTTTCTATTTCTCTCTATTTAAGTGTCTATATTTATATATATTTTTCCTATATAATATATGCATTAGTATATTTATTAATTTCATTTTGATTTCACAAAAAGAAGATAAATTTATAGAGAAATGGGGAGATATTTTGAAATAGGAAATTTTTTAGGAATAAATATGAAAAATGTTTAGAAATAACTATGCTAAAAAATTTAATATATATATGGGAAAAATTATTTGTAAGAAACTTTTTCTTTATGGTGGATAAAATTTCTTGAAAGTTATTTATTCGCATATTTTTTATTTTTTATTTTTTATTAATATTTATGTTGATATTGTTTTTAACTATTTTTTATCCTTCAGAAGGGTGATATTGTTGAGAATGTGTTGATCAAAAAATTTCATTAAATATTTATTTATTTTTGTGCTCACAAACACCCACATCTATGTTACTAATGAAATTAGTTTAATTTTTTTCAGGATAAATTTCTTTAATTAATTTATATTATTTATAGGTTAATGGGATTTTTATAAAGTATTAAATATGAATTTATAAAATGTCTAGAAACATTATTTAAAACCTATATTTTATTAAGAACGTGTGTTTTGTATATTCTATGTTTGTAAAAAAAGTTTGGATTATGAGCCCTATTTTTGAAAGAAACCCTAAATTGGAGTGATAATAATATGGTTAATCATATATTATTTTATAATCAATAATATTCTTTTCTACAATACATTTCAAGTTTATCGCTCTGCAAAGAAATATAATGTTGACTTAAAAAAATACAGACTTTTGAATTATGGATTATTTCCCCATTTTATGTAACTATCTCAAAAAAATAAATATATTATAGAAGCTATTTTAATGATTGACTCAAATTATTTTTTTCAAAATATTAAGTTGTTATTACTTATAACACAAGTTCAAAATTTATTTTAATGTTTAAAATTCAAATATACATGATTGACATTGATATTTTTGGAGTTATTTGAATGAAAGGAATTCAACTGAGAAGTTAAATACTGATATATTCTTATTTTTAAGTAATATATGTTCTTCTTCTGAATATATATATGTGAAATTGAAAATAATAATGTGGAATAGCCTCTAGAGATACACTTTGGAGGAACCCTTTTTAATTCTTATCACTTTGATCAAAATGACTATTCTTTTTGATTTATTTCTATATTAATCTTTTTCTACTGTTCGAAAATTAACTTATGAGAGATAAACTTTCAAAACATACATATTTGATCATCTACCGGTGTTTAATCTACTGATATTTAATGAAATATTCTTTGATGTTGAAGAATATTTTCTTGTTGTGTCTTATTAAATATCATTTCTTTTTCTAGTTGTTAACGAAACTAAGAAATGAACTAGTTTTCAAATTATTCATCGTAATATATTTACTATTGAAGTATTTACTGGTCATACTTAGTCATGGTGGAGTATCATCTTCTAGTACCAAGTTTTGGATATTTCGATTCCCTTTAAAAAACTAAAAGGCCCTATAAAATCCTTATCATAAGGTGTCAACTTCCTACTCTCTGTTGTAAAGGATTCCAAAAAATGGAAATGTTAGTGAACATCACTAAGATTGAAAAGAGAGAAATGGTGGAGTGCTCTAAGGGATTTGTGTTCCTTGAACCTTTATATATATATGTGTTCTTCTATTAATTTATTTTTCACTACTTTCTCAACTTTAATTGAGAAGAAAAATATATATATATAATCTCAAGATGGAATTATTGTTTCTATAATGTTTTTTAAGGAAGAAAATTTTTCCCCCCATGTTGTGTATTTATATTTTCCATTCACACCAAACACACTCCATCAATGTGGTAAAATTATTAGAACATTCGGAACATGATCCAACTCATTAATTTGTGTTCTTAAAGTAGAAAAATTATTCAAGATCTCAATGATTATTCTATATAGCTGGTTGATGCATTCTCCTTTAATAATTATGATAGCATAAAATTTATATTGGTAGTATTATATTGAATAGATATCTTATTTTTTATCCCTTCATAATCTACTAATCTAATAGTCCATATTTCATGATATTATGACATCATGTAACTTAGTTAAACTCATTGGGACCTATTTCACATATTATATCATTCCTGGCTTTAGAGGCCAGATCATAATTGGATTCATTGTTAATATCCTATGTTTTAGGTTGTGTCTTTGTAATTTCGAAAGGCTTCACTTCTTTAATATCAACCTTCAGACCAAGGTTCTTCAAATAAATTATCATTTATGCATTCCAGTAACCAAACTTCCCCCTAAAAAGTAATGTTATCTTATCATAGACATACCTTACCATTTTTCATTAATAGTAGCCATCCTGAAGATAATATTTAGAGTTCAACCTTTAAAATATGAGATCTAAAAAGTCACAAGGTATGATATATATTTTTATCCCAGACAAACTGCACTGAGACTCGGGAGAGGGTGTGAATTGAGTTGTTTGAAATTTTAATTACATAGAAAACCAAACTCTTGGATAAATGACTAAATTATGATATATTCCTTAACACAAGCCGCATTGAAAATAAAATCACAGAGAAATGATATCATATATAGATAATTATAGTTTTTTGTGCAAAATAAGTCCCTTTGTCCACTCTACCAATGCTCAACTCCAATAGCTTGGTGATTTTCACAAGACCAATATTTTTACAGGGGATTGTATTTCTATATTATAGGGACTACATGACTTAGTGAAAGAACTTGAAAAATGGAAAAATATCAGTAAGATCTTCCATATAGGCTCCGATAATGGTTGAAAACCAAAAAAACATTAAGGTTCTTTTAACCTGAACCTTTATAAAGAGAGAGAGAATATATAGAGTGTGTACAGGTTAATCTCACAGTTCGGAAATAAAACTGATAAAAGAGAAGAAATATTCAATAGTGATTATAAAAATTAAACATATCTCAATTAGATTCTTCTTAAACATCAACACGGATGATCGAGATATCATAAATGTACAAATTGAAGCATATTTTTCTTTTCAAGTAAAAAGGAGGAGCACAAAAAATATTTTAGATAGATATATTAAAAGATATATTATACAATTATATTCTTGTTAATATTAGCATTTTCACTCTATAGGACACACATAAATATGTTGAAAACTTATCATTTATACAAAAAACATCATATCCTCAAAATTTTGAATTGGAGTTTAAATTTCCACATGTCCTTTTCTTAGAAAACCCTCGACAATAGTATTTTCTATAAAATTACCCTTTTTTATGTTTCCTTCATAAGTACTTTCCTCTAATTATAATACTTTTTACCATTAATAGGTAAATAAAAAATTAATTAATTCAAGAAAACATTAAATTTTTTTAAAAATACTCCAACAGAAATAAATTCCAGGTTTCAAAATAAAGTAATCAGTTATAGATTCCCATGTAGCTGAATTCTTGAGAATTGAATTCATATAGATAAATTGATTTATATAGCTGATTTAATCCACATATGAAAATTTATATAGGACTTCTTTACATTTAATATATTCTTCATGATGTCTTCTTACATTTGTATGAAAATTTGATGTATCCAAATTGAATTATGTTTCATTTATAACCATATAGTTGAGTTTACCTTATTTTCAAATCACATAGATACTTACTCCCAAAAAAATTATTTACAGAGCCTATTTATCTAAATTGGAAATTTCTTATATAAGTGATTCATCAATATAGGTAATTTCTATGTATTTTTTTCTATGGTGTGAACATTTCACTTTGGTGAATCCTTCACCTAGGAAATTGACATAGCTAACTGATTAATATATCCATTTCTTCATGTATCCAAATGCCTCATGTAACCAAATTTCTAGGCATAAATTTAAGAAAAAAAATCCATATTTGTATACTTCAGGGTTTTAATAGTATAAATACTAAAAAAATGATAAACCTAAATATACACATAAAATAAATTAATAATATACGAATGCTATTTTAAATCATTAAAAATCTAAAATACATGAGGTATTTTTGAAAAATGATAGAAGACCAACAGTTTATACTAATTTTAGTGTTTGAATCATGTAAAATGGATGAAATATTTTGAATCATAATAATTAATATTATGTAATAAGGTCAACATAATTTTTGTTCATAATTAATTAAAACCATGGTAAAAATTTATCAGTTCGGTTAATGGTAAAATTAGTTAAAAGAATTAAACATAAAGGATTAAGATTTCAAGATATAATAACACAATTTATCAAATCTCATTGGATGTTTGGATTTATAAATTACACTTATAATAATAGAATTTATAAATATTTTGAGACACTTTACTAGAGTAATAAATATATTGTATCATAAATTTTGATGTATTTTCAAGTTTGTCAACCACCTCACATATGAAAGGGAACCCCCTCTCTTATGTTATCCATGCTAATTGAGCCACATATCTCCAAAAATCCCAAAAAAATACCTTCCCGACGTCCCCTCTAACATTCTAAAGGTCCTAGTCTCACAAAAGTGATACTTTAAAAGGATTAAGGTGTAAGAAAATGGATTTTAAAAGAATAGTTATATTCTATGGCCAAAAATTTTCAAGTTCTTTTCTTCTTAAAACTCCTCAAAAATTTTAATAATAAACTTAACATAATTAAATAAGTATATTCACCATAATGATATTTTTTATGTTAATTTTATATCTATTTTCAATCACCCATTCATCCCCTGGAAAATGAAAATGTGGCTCTTGTGTATATATGGTATGCCATTTCCATATAGTGTTGTAACCCATTTTTCATAATTTCTTTACTTTAATGGTTATAAAGGTGAAATTAATGAAAATATATGATATTTGTTACATAATTATGATTCTTTAAATATAGTACATCATATACATTATTTTTCTTCCTTCCATTATAAAATGATAAAGTCGCTCATGCATATGTGTAAACAATCTCCTCAAAAAATAGATGTCATTTGTTTTTATATTGCCTCCATTTATGAATGATTATAAAATTCTATTTAGTGAATAAAATTATTATAACACCTGGATGTTTTTATGAAATATTTTCTCTAAATAATTTTAATTCTTCAATAGATTTCATTGCATGAAATCGTGAGTTTAAACAAACCATGATATGATCTTAGTATAAATTGATCATTTTAACCAAGCCATTAGATAATAGAAAATAAATATAACAAACCTATGAAAATGATTGGTGAATTCACTCGCTACCAATTATTTATGAAAAACATAAATCAAATATATATTTGAACTTTATATATTACTAAATTATGTGAGTGACTATTAGTAAAAGAAATTACTGATATATAAATTTTATATATTAAATAAAATATTTATTATATTTATCCAATAAATATTTTTATCATAGTGTATGAATAAACCCTATGTGATGTACAAAAACCTATATTTTTTAAAGGGAAATTTTCCAACCTTTTAAAAGAGAACCATTTTTAAATTATGATTTTGACACATTAATAATTTTAATATAAAAAAACTTTTTCATTGGAAGTGGGGTATAAAAATTTACTTTGGATGAATTTTTATTATTTTTCTGATAACTTTCAATGTTTAAGGAATAGTTAAAATACACTATATTTTAATTGAAAACAAATTTTTTCATCAAAAAAATTTATATGGTAAAATTATAATATTTAAAGGTTTTAAAGAATAAATAGGTTATATTTTTATCTTTCAATATAATTTATGTCCTTAAAATCAATTTTACATTGAATTCATATGTAAAAACATTTCAATCTTTTGTAATATTTTAAATTTTAAAAATTGTTCTCTCTTTCGGAAAACAAGAATGACTTTAAATTAATTACTGAAATTTATTTGTTTTTAATTTTGAAAAATGGATTCCATATTTGGAATTAGCAGGTACAAATTATTTAAATATCTTTGTTTCATTTTTAGGAATCATGAATAGTAACTTTGCAAATATTTATTAATACGGTAAAAAGGTTAATCGGGTAATTAAGAGTAAGAATTATATTATAAAATTACCGTAAAACTTTTATTAGCATTATTTTATGAGTGTTTTTAGACCTATATAATCCTTTGGTCAAAATGGTGTCTTTCAAAATCCACTTGGATGAGATTAGGAGATGTAATTTATTTTATCTAAAGAAAAGTTAAATATGTCTCACTCAAATTTTAATAACAAAATAATTTCTTATATAAGGAAATAAAGAATATAAATTCAATTATAAATACCCATTTTAAATATAGTTTTTTTATCATGGAAATTTATTTTTAATTTATTTGTGATTTTTATGAAATAAATAATTACCTTAAAGACTAATACTTTGATGATGTGAAAATTAATTAATTAATAAAAAATCAATATATGAATTTTCATTAAAATTATAATCACTGTTAAGGGCCCAAACACATTAAAAAATATTATTTTTCAAGTATATATCGACCATAACCATCCATGGGTTGAGTTAGTGAATATTTGAATCCTTATAGAAGAGATTGTGACAATAATTTTATTTAAATTGATGTTAAAGTTTCCACATTCATAATTTAATAAGTATAACATTTTAAATGTTGGATTTTACAGATGATAAATTCAAATAAATATATTCTCTTGAAATATAAAAGATTTATTTTCATCATAGTATTTTATTTTTAGTTTCTATTCAAAAAATAAGTATATTAAATAACGACACAAAATTGATGTAGTAATTATTTTATTAATAGGAATAAAAAATAAATTTTACTACAAATATTAATGTAATATTGTTTTGGATAATTAATATGCATAATTAATTTTATATATAACCTTTACCTCCTAGTAAAATAATAAAATAGTGTGTTTGAAGTTGTCTCGTTAAATTAATGTTTTTAAAAATCAATGAATTGAATAGTATCAAAATTGATACAATTGATTTTTTATCAAAATAACATTTAATTAAATTATTTAAAAATAATAAAACATTTTAAAAAATATAGAATAATTATTCTATAGTCAAAAATTTTGTAATATAGTTATTTATGGTCTAATTGGCATCAAATAAGTAAATATGAAACCCATTTCGTATTGAAATATTTGTTACCCTAGTGAAAAATTAAATAAGATAACTAATTGTCAATTAAAATGACAGTGATTAATAATTTATGAATTAAATTTACATAAATGCTTGTAAAAAATTATTTGATGATACTGAATCTCTATCTAACCTCAACTTCATATTTGGGTCATTTTGGTGGTTTTTGTAGGGGTTTTATTTTTTTATAAATTAATATTTTTGGAGATCCAAAAAGTGCCCCTCACATCAATTATAGAAGGGAACATCCTACCTCACCTCTTCACTTCACTTTGAGCCTTAAATAAAATTCATAACCAAAACTTTTCCTTTATAAACTTTCTTAGTTACATTCTAGATGTTCTGGTCTTCTTCAATGACGAACTCTAGTGCTCTAAGAGGATTTTTAGGGGAAGCACCTCAAAGAAGAGGTAATCTCCTCTACTAGTTCTTTCATACTTATTTCTTATTATACTTCCTCTTAATTATTTGATTCATTATAAATTAATAACTCAAATATCACTTATATACTGATATGTTATTATAATTATAAAACAACTACATTACACATCTTATCCATCCTACGAAAAATAAAATCACAACGTGTGCGTACATATAGCTTACTATCTCCACGTCGTGGTGTAATTAGTTTTTCACCACCACCTTACTATGATGGACATAATGATGAAAATAATAACTATATATGATTATTATAACATTATAATGATTCTGAAATATTATAAATAATTCACCTCAATACCATTCCACAATTATGGGAATGATATCGTCGCTCGTGCGTACGTACAACCTACCGTCTCCACAATGTGATGTTATTCATTCTACATGATATTCATTAAATAATTATTATATAAATATATATAATAAATAAATATGATATATATGATTTTAATATCATTTTCACTGATATAATTATGACCTATTATGGAGAACCCAAACTTATTTGACAAAACATGCTTAAGAAAATGAAGAAGTTAAGACCCAAATAACAAGTAATAATGAAATGTTTTTAACAAAAGGATGGTAACATGATCATATATGATATCCTAAAAATTAATCTGATTCCGAAATAATTCAATGACATTATTTAAATCATTATACCAGAGTTTTGGATACATACAAAGGAAATCAGACCTAAAAGGTAAGGGATATTTTCAAAATATCATTATTATCCAAGATTATTTATACATAAGTATTTAATAGGGTATATTTATCATCCACATACATGTTTCCAAAATATGTTTTATTATTTCTATTCTTAGACAATTTTTAAAAGCTAATTTTAACCATTAGTCATTTATTTAAATGGTATGAAAGTAATATTTTTTCATTTTGACTTGTTCGGTAAAAGTACAATGAGAATGATTTTTTAACTTATACAACCTGAAAATATTTTTACATAATCAAAGAACCTTATTTATATTAAGAATAATCTATATTATTTCAATGTTAATTTTAATCAAATTCATTTATTTTAATAGTGTACAACATTTTGAGAAATGAGAACATTTTTGAAGAATAAATGATATTTTACTCATCAATTAATTTCAAGTGTTATATCAAAATTATGTTCCATCTAAAATGGAATTATTTAATAAATTTATGTTTTATGTATAATATACTTTTAGTTCCTATTATTTGATTGTGTTTATGATGGAATTCTATTTATGAAATCCATTATTTTACATGGATTATGTTATTGGGGAATGATGGTTAAAAAAACTATTTTATTCCTTGGGTTATGATGAATGATTTATGTTATTATGGAATATGTAAGAATGATTTCATTATGAGATGGGTGGGACCTATATCTCCCTCCAACTCATTGGGAAAATATTTATATACTATGAGATAAATATGGATGGAATGGAAAATTATCTTGATTCAGTAATATAGGGATGCAACAAGAAGTGAACTCAGTTTAGTAATGGACTTTTTCTGCTATGATGATCTTGGTAATGAGACTTTACAAATATGAAATGACTTTATATGCTTATGTGTATGAAACAAAACATTGTGTCCTATGTTATGACTTCTGAGATAACGTTCATTCATTCTTATGAACTTTCAGGAATTACCACATGGCATGATATCATGATCTTTCGTATGTAGGATAGGATTTTCAAATATTATGTTCTTATGTACTATGATTATGATATGGTTTATGTGTTCCATTTTTACCCTTAATGAGCAACTGAGCTCACCCTTTCATATGTTTATTTTTCCTAGGACAAGAAGAAGGGTATTAAGTAAGATATGTCAAAACTAGGTCAAGTTATTAAAAAATAAGTGGGGGGAAATAAAGATATATTATGAACAAGTTATTTATGTTTCCTAGTTTCTAAAGATAGTATACCTATTCGGTATTGTCACATATTTATTATACTTTGTAATGAATATTCTTCAATTTTGAAGTAATATCAATGTATGTAAACTATGGATCATTATATTTAGTATCAAAGGAAATGTATAGTTAATATTTGGAAACATGGATGAGAAAACTTTAGTAAAAAACCAAAGGATATTTTGATGTATAGGTTATAATCCTAGTGTTTTTGAAATGATCATGAATAACCTAGGATAAAACCTAAAGTATCCAAAATGGAAATTTTATTCTTTATTATGTGGTTTTCCCATTATGATTAGTGTTACTCACACTATGTTTAGTGGTTTTAGTCAATGGATGGAACCTCAAAGAACCATGTTAATGCTGAATGCGACAAGAAATGCAATGATTTTCCTTCTGAGAAACCAAATGTTATGGCAGATATAATGAAAACTCTTATATCTATACTCATAGAACATTCTCAAGCTTTGGATCATATAGTACTTCCAAATGAGTGAAGGAGGGGACAATATTCTATTGAATACTTCATAAGGTAGTGGACACCTTCTTTTAGGGGGTCTTCTGATCCATTAGTGGATGAACAATGGATCTGTACCACTAAAAATATATTTTTAGTTCTCCATTTTCAAAGCATTATAAAGTTAGCTTAGCAGTCTATCATTTGAAAGGTGAAACTGATTAATGTGGAACGTTATCAAGAATACACGGAAAATATATGAAATTGAATCCATGGAATGGGATTAGTTCAAGAACATATTTTTCAATTAGTATTTTCATAATATTCTTTAAAACAATATGTAGAATTTGTTACTTTAACTTAATAAAAGGACGATCAATCTGTTTGTACCTACAAAGAAAATTTTACAAGACTTTTGAGGTGCACTTCTGGATTTATTATCCAAACTAAGATAAAACTTTATTGATTCTTTAGTGGCGTAAAACCAAGTCTCTAAAGGGAATTATCCATAATAGAATACAATATCTATGAAAAAATCATTCAAAGTGTTGTGAATGTTGATATGAAGAGTAGAGTAACCCATCAGTCTTTTGGGTTTGATAAAAAAAGAAAAATGGAATTCCAAGGAAAATCTTTGGACCACACAAAAAAGAAGATGATTTTCCCCTATACGCATTCTATGGAAACAAACATGGAGGAAGTTGTCTTAAGGGGTCCAGTAAAAGTTTGAAGTGTGGAAAATAATGTCACCGGGAAGTTGAATGCTGAAGTTATTGGGAAATATATTTCTAGTGATGCGAATAGAGATAATGCTACCCATAATTACCCTCCTTCGCTTCAACATTAAAAGTGAATGTAAATTGGGCATTATAACAATCAATTCCCCAATCAAAGGATTATTGATGATGATCAATGTCAGCAAACTCTTAAGGCCAAACACAAAGGAAAGTCACATGCGATCACTATCGGTGATGTGGTGTATGATAATGAAGTGGTTAAAGGTGTACTTATCATCCACTCTAAATTAGAAAATGTTCTATTTGATGCTGGATCCATCCACTCTTTCATTTATAAATAATTTTATAAGGGTACCATCATTTTACCTCAACAATTAGATGTTGATTTAGCTGTGAAAACTTTTAATGGCACAACAGTCGCATCAAAAGTTTATAATTCTTCTCTGATTGAAGTTTGTGGGAAAGTGCTTCCTTAAAATCTTGTGATCTTTCCTATAGTTTAATTTTATGTGATTATTGGAATGGATTGGAATTCTCAGTATGGATATCATATCAATTTTCCAGGAAGGAAATTCACATTTCATATTCCAATTCAACCTATGATCATCAATCAATGAAAGGATGAATATAACTTTCCAATATCATTCGCTTCTATATTATGTGTCTTGATCCCTATAAATGAATTAAATCTATCTCAAATGGTTTTGGAGAAATTAAAAATTAAGAATACACCCATTTTATGGGAGTTTGATGATGTATTTTAGGAATAATTTTCAGGTCTTCCTCCAAATCATGCAGTTGTGTTTTCAATAGAACTCATACTGAGTGTTATGTCTACTTTAGAGACACATTATAGAATGGCCCATGTTGAGTTGTAGGAATTGAATAAGCAACTCAAAAAAATCTTAACAAGGTATTCTTACAACCTAGTGTGTCACCTTGTGGTACACCTATTATGTTTCTTAAGAAGAAATACGGATCAAAGAGACTCTGTATTGATTATCTATAACTTAACAAGATCATTATCAAAAAAATATCCCCTTCCATGAATTGATGACTTATTAAACCAACTACCCCGAAATCAATATCTTTACAAGATTGATCATCTTTTTTAATATCATCAATTAAGGATCAAGAAGGATGATATACCAAAGATGTCATTCCATACAAGTTATGGAGACGATGAATTTATAGTGATTCTTTTTGGTCTTACTAATTATCCCACTATCTTTATGGATATAATGAATAGAGTCTTTAGAGAATATATTGATCAGTTTGTGGTAGTATTTATATATGATATTCTTTTCAATTTGAAGATTAAGTAAAATCACAAAGATCACATGAGATTGGGTAGAAGACCCTGAGAATGGAGATTCTTTATTCAAAATTTACAAAGTGTTAATTTTGGATTCAGAATGTTTTATATTTGTGTTATACAATCTCAAGGGAGTGGATATCTATGGATTCAATAAAATATAAGTTATTAAAAGTTGGATGAGACAAACAATGGTAAAAAAGATCCAAATTTATCTTGTTTTGGATGGATATTATCGATTTTTCTGAATTTTTTATCACAATTCATTAATCCACTAACAAAATTGAATATGAAAGGAATTAGGTTCATGTGGACGGTGGAATGTGAAAGGAATATCAAAGAGCTAAAAATAAGGTTAGCAAGTGCACCTTTCTTTAAACTACCTTGTATTGGATAAAGGTTTTTGATCTATAGTGATGCATCCAAAAAGGGGATGGTTCATGTTCTCATGAAAAATTATATGTTGATAGCTTATACCTCAAGACAATTGAGAATCCATGATCCAAATTACCCAGATCATGATTTGGAGTTATCTGTGGTAAGATTTTCACTAAATTAATGTATGAATTATCTTTTTGGTTAAAGGTGCGATATTTATGCTAAGAATAAAATATTAAAGTGTATTTTCACCCAAAAGGAACTAAATATGCGTCAAATAATATAGTTGAAGTTTATTAAATATTATGATTGGTCAATACATTAACACCATGGGAAAGAGAACAAGGTGGGAAATACTTTGAGTCAAAGGGAAAATTTTATCCAATCCATGATGAAGATCACAAAAGATCCAATATTTACGGATTCTCAAAGGATGGATCTTGAAATTTTAAAGGAAGGGGATAAATCTTATATTTCTCAATTAAATTTTCAACAATCTATACAAGTGAAGAATAAGGTGGCATATATTAAAGATGTAGAGAGAAAAAAGAAAGTGGGAAATATTCCAAAATACAATCTTGATTGTGATGGAATAATAAGGTTCCGGAATCGGGTTTATATTCCTATCATACCAGAAGTAAAGAAGAAGATATTGGTTGAGGCTTATAGTTATTCATTCTCTATTCACCCTGGAAGCACAAATATATACAGGGACCTGATAGAGTATTTCTTGTGGGATGTCATGAAAAAATATTTTTCTTATTATGTCTCTCGGTGCTTGGTTTTTCAGTATGTTATGGCTAAAAGAAAGAAGTCTAGGTGGATATTAAAACCATTTCCCATACAAGAATGGAAATGGGAAAATATCACAATAAATTTCTCATCAGACTACCTAAAACATATAAAGTCCATAATATTATATGGGTTAGAGTTGATCACCTTAAAAAAATTTCACACTTCGTTGCTACTAGATAAGATTTCTCTCTTCATCAGTATTCCATGAATTATTTAAAGGAAGTGGTAATATTGCAAGGAGTACCACATTCCATTATATCTAATCTAGATCTAAGGCTTTCCTCAAAGTTATAGAGAAGCCTTCTGAATCCTATGAATACAAAGTTATGTTTCAGCATTTCTTATCATCCTCAGATAGACAGTCAATCTGAGAGGAAATTCAAACTCTAGAAGACATGTTTAGATCTTTCTATATGGACTTCAAAGGTAGTTGGGATCAACATCTACCTTTGGTTTAATTTTCTTACAACAATATCTTTCACTATAGTATTCATATTGCACCTTATGCATCCCTCTATGTAAGGAAGTGTAGAACTCTAACTTATTAGGATGAAGTTGTGGAGAGAAAGCTATAAGGACCTTATTTTGTTGATAAAATGGTAGAAATGGTCAGATCTATTCAACAACACATAAAATCATCTCAGAGTTAAAAAATTTATGTTAAAAACCAAATAAAAGACCTAGAGATTGAATTGGGTGACAAGGTGTTTCTAAAAATATCTCCCTAGAAGAGAGTAATCATATTTGGAAAGAATGGAAAGCTGAGCCCTAGGTATATTGTTCCTTTTAAAATTATGGATCGTGTTGGGAAGGTAGCTTACTGATTGGTACTTCCACCAAAACTCTCTCAAGTTCATGATGTGTTACATGTATATATTCTAAGAAAGTACATACCAAATACTAAACAAGTAATAAACTCAGAATTCATACCATTGGATAAATATATTTCTTATAAAGAACAACCGGTAGAGATTCTGTATCATAGCAAAAACGTTATGCGAAACAAGACCATTTTCTTGGTTGATGTTTTGTGGCAGAACTACCAATTAGAAGAAGCTAAGTGGGAACTTAAGGTTATTTTCAGGGAGAGATATACTCATCTATTTATATCCATGTGATGAATTTTCAGGGTTAAATTTAGTTTAATGGGGTTCCAATGTAACAACCGTATGTTTTAGGGAAATATTTTCTCTAAATAATTTTAATTATTCAATAGCTTTCATTGCACAAAATCATGTGATTAAACAAACCATCATATTCCCTTAGTATACAAAGATCATTTTAACCTAGCTATTATGTTATAATTAATAAATATAACTAACTTATAAAAATTTGTGGTAAAGTCCTTCACTACAAATTATTTACGAAAAATATAAATCAAATATATATTTTTTATTTTTTATGTTAAAAAATTGAGTGAATTAAGTTTAGTAAATGAAATTAATGAAATATTTATTTTATGTAGTTAATAAAACATTTTTGATATTCATCAAATAGATATTTTTATTATAGGGTATGAATAAACCCTATTTGATGTATAAAAAACTATATTTTTTTAAAGGGAAATTTTATTGTCTTTTAATGGAGAACCATTTTTAATTTTTAATTTTGATACATTAATAATTTCTAAATTTAAAAAAAATCCTAGGAATAGGGATTAAAAATTTACTTTTGATTAATTTCTATAATTTTTCTGATAACATTCAAATTTTTAGGAAGAGTAAAAATACACTAAATTTTAAGTGAAAAGAATTTTTTTCATAAAAATAATTTATATGGTTAAATTATAAGATTGAATGGTTTTAAGGTATAAATTGAATACATTTTTATCATTCAATATAATTTATTTCATTATAAAAAAAATCTTTGAATTGATATGTAAAAACATTTCAATCATTTGCAATATTTTAACTTTTAAAAACTCGTTCTCTATTTCTAAAATAGGGAATGATTTTAAATTAATTACTATAACTTATTTATCTTGAATTCTTAAAAAAATTCCCTATTTGGAATATATAGGTTAAAATTATGTAAATATCATCATTTTATTTTTTTCTATTATAAATAGTATCTTCGGTAATTTTTATTAATACTGTAAAATGGTAAATCAGGTAATTAAGGGTAATAATACTATTATAAAATAACCCTAACATTTTTCTTAATATCATTGGATAAGTGTGTTTCGAACTAACTAATCTTGGGATTGAAATGGTATCCTTTGGAATCCATGTGGATTATATTAGGACATTTAATTTATTTTATTTAAAGAAAAGTATTATATCTCTCACTTACATTTTAATAACTAAACCATTTTTTATATAATTTTATACATAAGATAAAGTTTATAATAATTACTAATATTAAATCTCAATTTTTTTTCTTTTTAAAGGTAATTTATTTTTAATTTTTAGGAATTAAATAATTACCTTAAATACTTATACATTAATGATGTAGCAATTAATTAATTGATGAGAAATCAATAAAACAATCTTTAATAAAATTATAATAATTGTCCAAGGACCAAAACACTTGACAAAATCTTATTAGTTGATTATATATCTATCATAACCATCCAAGGGTCTTGTTACTGGTAATTTAGATCATTATAGAAGTGATTGTGATACTTATATAATTTTATATAAAGTGATGTCAAAGTTGTCACATTCATAATTTAATAAGTATAACATTTTATATGTTATATTTTTCAGAAGATAAATTAGAAAATATATATTCTACTAAAATATAAGATATTTATATTAATCATAGTATTTTATTTTTAATTTTTATTAAACAAATAAGTAAATTAAATAATTACACAAAATTGATGTAGTAATTATTTTATTAATAGAGATAATACATAAATGTTATTAAAAATATTAAAATAAATATAATTTTGGCTAATTAATATGTATAATGAATTTTATAGATGAAATTGGCATCCTATTAATATAATAAAATAATTGGTTCAATTTTATCTTGTTGTATTGGTATTTTAAAAGATCCATGAATTTAATAGTGTGAAAATTAACACTATTGATTGTTTATCAAAATAATTTTTTATTAAATTATTTAAAAATCATAAATCATTTTTAAAAATTTATAATAATTTTTTGATAGTCTAAAATATTCTTAAGTACTTATTTATTCTCTAATTTATATCAAACCAGTAAATATGACACCCTTTTAATATTGAAATATTTGTTACCTAAGTGAAGAATTAAATAAGAGAACTATGTGTTAATTAAATTAATAAGTTTAAATTGATAGAAATACCTGTAAACAATTTATTTTTTGATGAAATTGAAATATTATCTAATATCATATTCTAATTTTTTTTCATTTTGAAGGTTTTTGGATGGGGTTTTATTTTATTATAATTTAATATTTTTGGATATCTCAAATGTGCCCCTCACCTCAATTATAAACGGGATCTTCCTCCCATGCCTATTAATTTCATATTGAGCTTTGAATATTATCAATACCATAAAATGTTCACTTATCAACTTCTAGAGTAACATTCTATAGGTTATTTTATTCTTTAAATACTAACTTTAGTGCTCTAAGAGTATATTAAGCGGAAGCATGTCGAAGAAGATGTAATCTTATGTACCGACTATTTCAAACTTCTGTCTTCTTCTAATTCCTATTCATGAGTTTTTTCATTATAAATTAATAAAAATATTATCACTTATATACTTATATGTTATTATAATTATTAAACAACTATATTCCACCTTCATCCATCCTACAAAAAATGAAATCCCCACTTGTATGTACGTACGGCTTACCATCTCCACGGTGTGGTGTAATCAGTCTTTCACCAACACCTTACTTGGATGGGTTTAATGATAGAAATAATATCTATATATGAATATTAAAACATTTTATTTATTCTAAAATATGATACATCATTCTCTTTAATACCATTCCACAATTATGGGAATGATATCGTCGCGCGTGCGTATGTACGGCCGACCGTCTCCACGATGCGATGTGATTTATTCTTGATGATATTCATTAAAACAAGATTATATAAATGAATATAATGAATAAATATGATATATATGATTTTTATATCATTTTGGAATGATATAACTATGAACTATAATGGAGAACTCGATCTTATTCGACAAAACATGCATTAGAAAATGAAGTACTTAATACCCGAATAACAAGTAATAATGAAATTTTATTAACTAACGGATGATAATATGATCATATATGATATCACAAAAATTACTATGATTATGATGTAATTAAATTAAATTATATAAATAATTATATTTGAGGTTATAATACATACAAATTAAATTGAACCTAAAAGTTATGGGATAATTTCCCAATCTCGTTATTATTCGAGATTTATTATACATAATTAATTACTAGGATATATTTATCATCCACCTCTATTATTACTAAATATGTTATATTATTTCTATTCTTATATAATTTTTTAAATCTAATTTTACCCATTCATAAAAAATTTTAAATGGTATGAAAGGAATCTTTTCTCTTTATGACTTTCCCAGCACGAGTATGTGGAGAAGGTTTTTCAACTTATACAGAATAAAAAAAATATGTCTTAAAAATGACATATTTCTATGAAGATTAAACTCTTAGATTTAATTTTAATATTCAAATAAATTAATTTCCTTTAAAATAAATTGAAAATTTTGGAAAGTAAATCATTTTGAAGAAGAAAGTAAATTTTCCTCAAGAATTAGTTACTAGTATTACATCAAAATTATTTTCCATCTAAGAGGGAATTATTTAATAGGGTTATGTTTCAAGTATAATATCCTTATTGTTCCTCTAATTTTACTTTTTTTACGATGGAATGTTATTACTAAAATCCATTTGTTTTACAAAGATTATATTGTGGTGGAATGATGTTTAAAGAAACGTATTTTATTCTTTGGGTTATGATGAAGGATTTCTGTTATTGTGGTACATGTAAGAATGATTTCATTATCAGATCAGTGGGAGATATATATCCATAAAATTAATTGGGTAAATATTTATATCTCATGATTTATACATGGCTAAAATGATAAATGATCTTAGTACAATAATATAGGATAGGAACAAGGAGTGAACTCAGTTCAATAATGAAATGTTTCCGCTATAATGATCTTGTAAATGAGCCTGGACTAATATGAAATGATTTTATATTCTTATGTTCATTCCACAAAACTTCAAGTATAATGTTATAACTTTTGTGATTACGTTTAATGATTCTTATGAACTTTCTTAATTTATCACCTGGCATGATATCACAATCATTCTTATGTTGGATAAGATTTTAAAATGTTATGTTCTTATATATTATGATTATGATATGATTGATATACCCCTTGTATACCCATATTGAGCATTTGAGCTAACCCTTTCATATTTTTCTTTTCCCCAGGTCATGAAGAAGGGAATTAACTAAGATATATCAAAACGGGTTCTAGTTGTGATGAAATAAGTGGGAGATAATAAAGATTTCTTATGAACCAGTTGATTATGTTTCCTTATTTCTAAATATACAACACATATCCAGTCATGTCATGGCTTTGTTATACTTCTTAATGAATATTCTTCAACATTGATGTAATATTAATATATGTAAATTATGGGTCTTTATAATTATATTAATGAAATTATTTACATTCTAGAGATAATGAAACCATTTTATAACACCTTTTACTATGAAAAATATATGAAAGTGATTTTGGAGAAATTACCTAAAAAAACTTAAGAGGTTTATGTAAGCAAGACTTATTCAATAAATAGATTAGAAATTATTATAAATGGACCCTAAAAATGTATATAAAAAGTTTTATTAATAAATTGTTTACTAAATTTAAATTTATTATAAAATATAATCAAACACATACAAGTAATCACAGAACCAAGGTAATGGGTTTCTATTTCAATCTCATTTTATTTCAGGATTTGTTTATGTTCATATTTCTTCTAGGAAACTTATGTGATCCTAATATATTAAACTCCATATATATTATTCTCCTCTATATATTTTTGGTTTTTATAAATTTATTTTCTATTTTTTATATTTTTGGATAAATATTCAATAATTATGTTACATATAAGAGACATTGTTTAACATTCATATTTTAAGGTCTTCCACATAACTCTTTTTCTTATTCTTAGAGGTTCGTTTGTAACTATTTATTCTTACAATTATGACATAATTACTTTTAAATTAATTTTAATTTATTTACAAAGTAATAAAAAGTAATTTTTTCAATATTTCCAATATTGGTTATTTTCAACTTTTTACTAAAGTTAAAAAAATATTTTTTAAGAAATGTATAACCTAACCGCCATTTCATTATGTCATAACTGGTATTAATTTTCAATATTACATTATAAGTTTCCAATTTTATTTTCAAATAAAACATTTATCTCTATATTCTAGGAATTTTTATTTTTTAAAAGATACTAAATGAAAAGGGTATTATTTTATTAAAAGAAATAAATAAATTTTAAAAGTTTTTTATAAATTTGGTTTTATAGAAATTTACAAGGAATTTATTCCTAATTTTATTCTTATTATTTTCTATTTATTTCCAAAAGAATTAGTTTTACAATAAAAAAATCATTTCTAATTTATTATTGGCTTTCCTTCATCCTTTACTAATTTTTTATTTTGTTTTCACTAACATTAACATGACCAGATTCCCTATCACTCTCCATCCTTTCATTGGAAATTATTTTCTCCTCTATGCCCTTATTTTAAGTATAATTGATTTATATGGAATCATTTCCACCAATTTAATGTTTTCATGGTTGTATACCATATATATATATGGTATTATTTAAATAGATATTTTTAAAAATGTTATTTTATTAAATGGGAAAAATAATTTATATTCTTAAGTCAATATGGATAAATATTGATTTATATTAACTATTAATAATTAATTGTATTTATCATTCAATATCTAATGAATATAGAGGACATGCAAGTGATGGGTGAGGTCCAATCATAGATTTCTATATTGGTATTACACGTGGAATTACATTGTACTCAAGTTTTTAATCGAATGGAATGTGTTTTCATTGTCCACTTTACCATTTTTTTCCTAATTTATTCTTCATATATTCCATTTTACAGAAATCCTATTGAGAATATGAGTCCACCATTTAATTTTTTTTCTTTTCACCAAGATCTAAATAATGATATTTTGAATTATTTCAAGGATGTGGGAATTTCTTCTATTTTATGTTTTTATATTTCTAAACTAATATTGGAATCATATATGCATATATTTTTCCAATATTTATAAACTAATCAATCATGCACGGTGTAATCCCTTTTACTATATACCAATGTGGTAAAGTAAACACAAGATTTGGGTTACTGGAGTTTAGGACATTATATAAAACTCTTTCTCTATTTGATATATTAATAATTAATTCCCCTTTTTAAATTCCCATCTATCTTTGAGTCTATGTTTGTTGGTATAAATTTGTAACCCACACCCAATATCAAATCCTCAAGAGTCAAATTTAGTCAGATTGACCTCTGTAACACTCACATCTAGATATATAGAATTATTCAACTTGAGAAAACTTATCAACCTTAGATATGAACCTCAAGAAACTAAATAGATAATACCTATGAGGGATCTCAAAATTAATATGATAAAGTAATCCATAACCTATAACATAGACATATTTATATGTGAATATCATATATTATATCTTTTCATCAAGTGATTTTAATGGAACTACTCCCACTAAAATAATATGACCCCATAAATCATATCTACTTAGTAATCCGATATCCATATCTAATTATAACATACAATGTTTTGAACATGTAAATAATCCATGACTATATCTAGTGGAAAACGACTTTTTCGATCATATTATATGTGATTACTATATTTTTGAATATAAAAATTCTTTATCTAGATATAATTAATGCATTCACTCAACATTATTCATGTGGTATCCTAAATGACAGGGTTTCTAGCAAGTGTAACCTAAAGTAAACTTTAGTAAGAAGGAAAATCACCATTTGGGCCACCATACTACTTTATTTCTTTACAAAATATAATTCATGGGCACTAAACTGTTAAGGTTACCCTTGATTAATTTTTGAGGTATTAACAAGTTCCACTATAGAAGGAATATATCAATTAAATTTTTTAAGTTATTTCTAAAAATTATCACCTATTAAATATACATCTCATGTATATCATCCCAGTTTCATACCATGAAACATTTATTTTCACATGTTTATTAACATTCTTTATGCATGATTCTAGTGATTAATTTTGTAATCCTATGTCATCCACCAAATTTATGAGTTCACACCACACTAAATGTAACTCTTTATAAATCACATAATTTTGTGTTAGTTACCCAAAAATAGGAGATAGACATATTCACAAATATCTAGATTCATCTCATGAACAAGGTATATTAAATTATCATGTAAAGGAGTAGAGTTATATGATATTGATAATTTCCACAAGAGTAGTTCTGTAGATATTAATAACCAACCCATCACCTCTCTAGAATAATTCATAAGCATTGAGGCTACTGGGTAGTCTAACCCCAAGACCCCTCTAGAGGGAGACTTTACTTAGTATAGAATTTAATTCAGGATATCTCCATTACCTAATATGAAGAAACTATATTAAACAATTATTCTTAAACTCATAACTCTAAAAACAAATTGAGGTTAAGATAGATAAAAAATGAGACTTATATAGTCACACCTATAATGTAATGTGGGGATCAATATCCTAAAATAAATTTATCACATGAATTTTAAATACACTATATTTACATTTCATAAATATTTTACCAAAAATGAGTATATAGAATTAAAAAATAAATAAATAACTTATTTATTTTCCAAAATGTGATACAGAAATATGAAATTTTCATATTTAATTTAGGCTTTAAAATCCTCGTTTTTTAATTTATATCACTTATAGATTTTAGAGAAATTATAAAGTATATGAATAGTTAACTAAATATAAATATTTAATTAATATTTTTTAGTATAACTTAACAATTAATTGTCTCTAAACATAATTCAAAGCTAGTTACCCACACTAAGTTGTCTCACAATATACATTAGTGGTACATGCCACTGTTGACATTACATTATCTCACCATGAAATTTCAAGATCATTCCCAAATATTACATTGAAACTTTAGATTATTTAAAGTGAGTATTAAACATTATGCTAACACTAAATGAAATATAATGCTTTCTAAAAATGATTATCTATTTTCAAGGTGGTAAACACATGAAACATTATATTAATAATGTACCCTACATGTTCTACTCCCCATTAAAATAACTTCTTAGCATAATTTCAAGTCCCCACACATATTACATTATCTGCGAAATGTAATTTCAAAGATATATAATGGTTTACATGATCATATAAACATATCTTTAGGGACAAATTGACAATACATTAACACTTAATAAAATTTCAAGTGGGGTGGACCTATTTTACACTTTATAAGTCACCTTATTATTTAAATCAATATGAAAAACACATTAATCCATCAAGGAATAATTTTCTAATCCCAATGATGGATGTTTAAAGTTATTCAATGAACATAATAATTCAATAAAACCCATTTTTTATAATTATTATATCCTCAATATTATTAATATGTAGTTAAAATGAAGAATAAAGAACATTTATACCCGAAGTGTTGCAAAATCCATCTTTTACTCTACAATTGATGCTATATTAAGATAACCTAAATAACATAAAAATCCTACATTCTTTGAGGGGATTAACCTACTAAATGATCCATGTTCATAATGTTGGGTTTTTTCAATCTACATAAGGGGTGGTAGTGCCTTCAAAAGATAACAGGATGTTTAAGAAGGAAGAGAATTTTAGAAAAATTGTATACTATTAGTTTTAACTCTAATGAATGGATATGACCCATTCAATTTTCCATGTCTGATTCTCTCAATTAAATTATTATCTTTGTGTGGTAACACCATATGTTAGTGTAATACACTCAATATTTTAAAATGATGATAAAACCCTATAGTTAATAAAATACAAGTATTTATATGAGAAAATTTTAAAAATGGATAATTAGTTTTGTTTTGTGGGTTTACAAAATGGTAAAATACTTGTTAAAATTGTGATAGTTTTGTTTCCAAAAACACTTTGAAATTTTCTACAAAATATTTTTAGAGTTAGGTACTGAATATGCGTGGGATGTCATTGCCCTTAGACACTTTATATTGATATAACAAAAATATTAAATATATTATATCACACAAGGGTAGTTTTTTCGAAAAAATATCTCATGAATGGTGTCTATAATGGGAAATATGAAATCGCCATTAAATATAGATTTTGGGTTTCATCCCTGGAACAAAAAAAACTTTATCTTTTTCTGGTGTTTGGTTTTATCTCACATGTGGGTAATTTTTTACTTAATTTCAATTTTATTTATTTATTTTTATTTTTATTCATTTTTCCTCCTCATTCTATTGCACCACACGTTGCATCCTCTATTATCTCATGGAATACTATCTTAAAACCATGGAAATTACCCATTCTAGCCTATTATATTTTTCAAATACTTAATTATATTTAATTAAAAACTCTGCAATCAGTTTTTGTTTGAATCTCAAAATGATTTTGGTGTTTTATTTTGTTTATTTAAATCACTTATGTATTTGGTTAGTGATCCTAAAATAACTAAACTCCCCAAATTCAATTCTTTGTTAATTTTTCTAAGTCCTAGAAATACTAAAACTCCCATTAATATGATTGGTGAACCTCGGATGATCTAATTTGGTTTTATCTTCTTATTCAAGGCATTATGAACTCCCTCCTCTATCTCCATGTGTGTAATACATTTGGATGTTGAGGTTTGTTTTATTTTTATTTTTATTTTTTATCATTTGTTTTTTTCCATTTTCTCTATTTCCAAATTATGTGGAATAAGGTTGAATAATAAAACCACAAATCCTAGTTTTTATCTAGTGATAATTATAAAATATTATAAAATGTAAATACTTAAAAATTATTAAATGATAATTCATTAAAATTTTCAAAAGATAATTAAATTAAATTATTATTGGATGATTTATTAAAAAATTTATCAAAAGATAATTATGAGAATGTATTGAATGATAAATACATATAATTATAGAATGATTATTAATATTAATTATCAATGGATAATTATTAAAAATTATACAAATATTATTGTTTGATATTATCAAATAATAATTTTAGGAATTATCAAAAGATAATGATATTGATTTATGAAAGGATAATTTAATAAAATTTATCAAAGATAATTATAAAAAAATCAAGGATAATTATACAGTTTTATTAAGGAAAATTTATAATGGACTACCACATGTGTTCTATAATTAATTTATAGCGGTTTATAATAAAAAATATGCCTTGATAATTATTCTTGAGGAGAAGACCTCTAGAGCATGATTTGACCTAAAATAATAATTTTGAAATTGTTCAGGAGTGATAAAGTATCATCACTTGTGATATTTTATTCCTTTAAAATAAAATAGTTGGTCTTGGTTCTAGAAACACATAAAAACATTAAGTGCTAACATGTTGATGGCTACAATAATAAGTACTAAGAGCATGTTTTCTTGACTTTTGATGTTTCTACACCATCTTTCAAACCACATAGTGTTTTTTATATTTTAGATTTATGTGAAGGATATTTAAGTAGAAAGATACTTTCAATGTTGAATCCATGTTTATGATTGTAATCATGATATAATTAATGTTATTTATGAGCTTAAATAATGATGAGTTTGATCACATGTATGTGTGTTTGGATATTTTCACACTCATGAGATACTATGTGTGCCTTGATATGGTGTTGTAGTTTCTTTACTATATTTTTTGGTATGTGATAGGTTGTTTTCATATTGTGAACAGTACCAAAGTGATAGGCCGACTCATCATGGCTCAAAATCTCTATACGGGGTTCATGTTCAAATGTTTCATGTGATATAATGGAAAGATTGAGATATATGATGGTGTGTGATGGATAAGTGGGGCCTAACCTTGGGGCGTGATGATAATGTGTGGTTAGAATCGTGTGGCATCAATGGGGTATGATGATATGTATTACCTAACTTGAGAGATAGAGATAGTGTATGATGGACAAATGTTTTCTTACATAGAGGCCTAAGTAAGATAAATCTATTGATCATTTTGAGTTTCTATTGAATATTTTTTATATATCTATAATTATTCTAAATTTTTCTTGGAAGGAGAAAAAGAAGGTGCAACTAGGGTATTTGATGTCTTGGTTATCACATGAATGCTCTGTATGATTGTTACTTATATGATCATTTATTTATTATCATGTTATACACTCTTATTCATGTTCAATAGTGTTAAGGATGCTTTGGTTATGTCCTACTATGTCTTTTACTCATGCCCTACTATGAAATTTCATTATGCTTGTAGATTTCATGATTAGAGATCTGATGTAGGGAAAGGGTCCAATGGTGTAAGGATAATTATAAGAGTAAATATTGGGTTTCAGACCAAGATAGACTCTAGAGGACCCCACAATTTATTTATGTATATATCCTCTACTACCTTCACTTTGTTTTGATTTCCACTTCAAGATTCTGTTTATTTTTTCCTATAAGTTGTGTATTCCATCTATTATTTCTTCATGATTACTCTGATTCTTCATTATCTATTTTATTATTATTATCTACTCGATGACATGATACTAAGGGTATATTTTCCCAACCAATATACTTATACCCCCACAACTAGTTGGACACCTCTTGTGTATGGGGAGGTGCACATAAGGTAATGTGGCACTCCGAGTCAGAATTGAAAGTTTTAGTTGGGATGTTATAGAATGGTATCAGAGGACTAGGATTCACTGTCTTTTTTTCTTCACAATTCTTTTGGATAAGGTGGGAATGATATAGGATAGTTGGTACTCAATCATGGTAACTATGATAGTACCTGGAAAGCACTGGATAGTGGGTTTCTAAATTTCCATATAGTGGGATAAATTATGTTTTGTTGTTACCATTTATTAAATTTACCTTAGGTTATGCACAAGATATTTATATGTGATTTTTGATATTTTAGTTCTATTTGTAAATTATTAATAGGTGTGTAGGTTATCTTTCCATATATATTCTTATTTTTATGATGTATAATAGTTATTTAATTAAAATGATTTTATTTTTGCAGTCTATTTTTAGATAGTTTCTCCTTTTCTCATATATTTTTGCTTTCTTTCTATTATGATATATCCTTATGAGAATTAATTAGTTGGACTAATAGTGTTATGGTGTAGGTATATATATTATGACGATGAATAAGGTATGAGTAAAGAGACTAAGGTTAGTGATATGAGGGTTACTGTAACATCCTAGGTAAATAATGAATATTATATTTTTGTATTTGAGAATGAAATATTAATTTTACTTTAATGGGGACTCTATGTTTGATAGCGTACCTGATACACAACAACAGGTTTCTTTGAAATCTTATGTTACACAGTAACAATATAATACTAATATTAGTAGTTAACACCTAGTTGTTGTAATGGTGGGAATGAACAGAACTTACTACAGAATGATTACATATGTTTGTTAAATATTTTTACATTTATTCAATAAATTTTAGTGGCTTAAAATGCAAAAGAATCCAATTTTAAGAATAAATACTCTAATATTTTTAAAAGATTGTTTTACCGCCATTTGATGGAGAACCTTTTTAAAATCTAAATTTGGAAAATTTTATAAAATATATATATCAAAATAAACTTATTCTTTAGAATTGAGAAATTGAAATTTACTTTGTATAATTTTTTGGTATTTTTTTGACAATGTTCATTTTTTATTGAATAGTGAAAAATACTACATTTTACTTCAAAACTTATTTTTCATATAATTTAATTATATAGTTAGGTTATATTTTTAATTGATTTAAATTGTAATTAGAAAATATTTTTACCATTTAATCCAATGGTGGTCATTATAATTAATTTCACTTCGAAAATTTACAAAAACAAGTGTCAATCTTTTGATAGATATTGTTTCTTAAAAACACGATATTTCTTTTGACAGTGGGAATTAACTATATAATATATTAATTAAACTTATATGTTTTGAATTTGGTAAAATAGACATCATTTTTTAATTTGGAATATCAAATATATCTCTGGGTGAATTTTTGGTATTTTTCTGATAATGTTCGTTTTTTAATGAATAGTAAAAAATACATCATTTTAATTCAAAACTGCATTTTCACCCAATTTTTTTATATAGTTAGATTGTCATTTTAATTGTTTTTAAAGTATAATTGAATTTTTTTTTATCACTTAATAAAATTTTGTTCATTTGAAGTAAATTCACTTTTCAGTTGTATGCAAAAACAAGTCAATCTTTTGATAAATTTAACTTCTTAGAAATCCGTCTTTTGTTTTTACAACGGGATTTACTTTTAAATTAATTATTAAATTTTTTGTGTTTTTAATTTGTTAAAATGGGCTCCACGTGTGGAATCATAAGGTCCAAATTATGTAATTAAGAATCTTTATTTGACATTATGAATAGTAATGATGGTAATTATCTTTAATTATCGTGTTTAATTAGTAATCAAGTAGTTAAGGGTAATAAAATAATATCATAAAAATATAAACTGACCCCAACAGGTGTCCTAATGCTTTTGGTGGTGCCATTTCCGACCATGGGATTCCTTTTTTCAACTTTTGGGCCCCATGGAATCACTTTTGTGTGATAGTGACTTTTATCATATTATTTTTTAAAGAAAGGAAATATAACAAAGGCTGGTATATCCTAAGTAAAACAATTTTAATTTCGTTTACATAAATGATCTCTTTAACTATAAATAGTCATTGTAAATCTAAAAATATTTCCTACATGATGGTAATTGTTTTATAATTTTTAGACATTATATAAATAAATTTATTTATGACACCGTGATGATGTCGTGATTATCTCATTAATGAATGATTTAAATAGAATGAAAAGATAAGGTACAATCATAGACTTACACTTGTCAAAAACCTATTAGATGGCTGTATTTAGAAACCTTATAACCTTATACTCAATATATATAATTGTGGGACCTTTAAAATCCGAAAATCATTTTATAATAAAGTAACATTTCATGACTTTCCAAGAGTGTCCCTCCTCCCTCTTATAAAAGGCCCCACCTCTACCCCCCTTACCCACACCTCTCAAGCCCTTGGATTGTCCACAATCTGCACATATTGCCTCTAAACATATTTCTCTTACTCTTATAAGCCTCACTTTGGGAAAAATTCTTCCCAAGTAAGCCGTTGGGCTCAAATCAAAAAGAGATTACCTGATTTAAAGGTAATGTCTTCTCTTATGTTCTTTTGTTTTATTTTGCTTCTCCAACACCTTAATCACTTTTTATTCCTTTAATTTGTAACAAAAACAGTATCTTCAATATACTAGGATTTTTTTATGAGAATTATTTTAGCTACACTTACACACACCTCCGTCTAATGGGTGAAGAACATACTGTTTCTCTGGACGGCGAACTACTGCCTCATGAAACGATGATTGTTAAATTATCTCCTAACACCTCTCATGGTGGACATTATGATGTCAATTTATTTTATATATGATATATATGGTATTTATATTTTCTTTATTCTTCTGTATTTTATATTTAAAACATACCTTTATGCTTTGCATGTTGTGGAAATGCAATAATTTCATATGAGGATGTGTGGACTACCGCCCCTCAAGTGATGTGACTCGTTCATGCAATGTATGGAATGTATAAATAATGGAATTAATGAACTTATGTGACCTATATAACATATATATTATATTTTAATTATAATATATATATATATCATTTATTTTTAATTACATTAATATGAAAAAGAAATGAAAGTAGCGTTCATGTGTGCGTACAGCCTACCATCTCCACGAACGGTGCATTTCATTTGTTTTTATCTAAAAATGTTATGGAATAGTATTAAAATAAATATTTACTGGATATATATGATATTTAAATCATTAATACTATTCTGGAGATGATTTACTTATAACTACATGGACAATTCTTTTCAAACAAGTTCATTTTTTACTCATGTACCAAACATCGACAAAAACATCTGATATGAACTTGCATAATTAACTTATTATTATAACATTATAATATGTGATGTGAATTTAATAATAAAAATTAAAGGAGGTCCTTAAGAAATTATAAATTTACAAGAGTTTATTATTCAGGAATATAATGAAACGAACAAGACAAGTCAGATTTGAGGTAAGGGATCCTTCCTCTCTCTTTCTTTTCCTGTATTCTCCTTTATGTAATTTATTTTAAGCTCCATGTTATTATGTTGGGTATGTTATTTTATATTCATAATACTATATTTTTCATTTTCATATGATGAGAGACCCCTCTTTCTCTCATCAATTCATTTTAAGAATGTTTATGTGGCGCTGTTAGGCTGCCGAATTTTTATGAGGGGATTTCTTATCTCACTTTCAATTTCATTTGATTTCCATTGTTCACCAATTATATATTGAATGTGGTGTATTTTGTACTTAAATTTGATATATATTATCATCATTATATTTATATTTATGGTATTATGTGATTCATCTGGTTCTTAATATCTTTTGGTCATACGACTCGATTTATTGCAATGAGGTAAGGGTTTTTCTCTCATTATTTATTCCTGTGAGATTCATTCTATATATGTCACTATCTCTTTTGAGTGATTTTTGTACTGCCCATTATTCTAATTTTTTTAATATACTTTCGTTTATGGGTATTTATATCAACATTGTATAGTCCTTCTTTCATGGGGTGTACGTTTCGAAAGTTACCCAAGTCGGTAAGGGAACCTTTCACCCTCCTATTTTTAAAAGACATATTTTTGTGATGTCTTTTAATTTACATCTTCTTATGTTGGGATGTGTTCTTATATATCCTTATTTCTGTAAATTTTATGTCCAAGTGATTAGATACCCTTTAACTCTCTCATCAACTCTTTTTCTAAAATTTTATGTGATGTAGTTTGGCTATCGGGTTTTTTCAAGGGAACTTCTTAACCCTATTTTGATTAATTGGGTTAAACTTCTAACTACTTGATTATGTCAAGCTATGAATATGTTTGGATGACCTCTGATTGTTTTACACTTAATATCCACTTATATTGGGTGTATTTATATTTGTCACACAAAATTATGTAATTGATTTATCCTTAATCTAAGGATACCATCTTTGTAAGGGACTTCGTCTCAATCTTCTTTCATTGAGGAATATTTTGTTTTATACACAGCTTTATTTTTTATGGTGTATAAACCCCTTTTAATTTTACTTTTATTCAAAAGGAATATTTTTATACGAAGCGTTTTACTAAATGAAAAAATGAATGTTTTGTCTTACGTATGCGGCGACAACGACTTCTCCGCCACCGTGACCGTTTTTTGAGTTTCGGCTTCCTCTACAAGCCATAACATTTTTTAAATGAAAAATAAATACCATGTTTTACTTTTCTTTTATTTTGGTATTTAAAATAGTTTTGATAATGTTTTGATTATATCAATGTGTTGTATTGATATCTTGTGATTGAAATGTGGAAATGTTATGTTTCCTTTGTGCTTGTTTTATGTGATACGATTATGTTATGGTTCTTGGGCATTGTTTATGAAGATGGGTGGTTTTGTGATAAAATAAGGGTGGGTGAGCCCCTGATATCTCTCCAATGCATTGGGTAACATGAAAGAGTTAAAAACTAAGGTTTTTTCGAAGAGATTTAGGGAATATACTGTGATGGGTATTCCAAATGTAACCATGAGGGTTACTCCCTACGTAAAAATGTTATGAATGACTCAAGTTACCTTTATGTCTTATGATTTCTATGAGTTATACATAAATATTATGATTTCAAAAGGTATGTTATGATTAAAAGTTATGGTTTCATTGATTTGTATTTATTTTTGGGTTAATGTTTCCTTTCATTTTGTTATAACCCTAACTGATCTTTTTATGCTCATCCCATGTTTTTGAAATGTTTTTCACAGGTTATAAGGAAGGGTATGAGAAAGGAAGTATTCAAGAAGATTTATATCAAGAAAATAAATCTTGTTTTATTTAAGTATTTTTTTATTGTTGTGAAAAATCGATTATAGTAGTAGTGTCTACTTTGTAATCCTTTCAGATGTAATAGTTATGTTCTAATTCTCTAAAACTCTAAACCTAAAAATATCCTCAATGTTAATTATTCATTTAAATCAATATTAAGTAATGTTATAAGGCCAGGTACTTATAGATGGTATCATAGGTCGGTTTAGATAACTTTAAAGGTTAGGGTATTCTTTAAGCATAAGTGACATTACCATAATGGTTAGGATTTCAAAAAGAGTCATAGTTTTTAGATAAAGTGAATGAGTAAGTATATCTTCGTGTTTATCTTCCTCATTAGTACATGATGATTGTGTGGATATACTAACACTTAAATTTTTTGGTTTAGTAAATAGATGGATCTAGAAGGCACCAAAGTGACAACTGGTTTGAAGGAAACTATGGTGGTTCTCTGATTAAGAGACTAGATGAAATGGGGGATTCAATGAGAAATCTCGTGGTTATTCTAAACCAACTATCAGGAGTCATGATTAACCACTTGTACCTTGGTTAGTTCTCTGATGCATCATGTACGAGAGAACCAGCTCTATGTGGATGTTTAGGTAATAATTATAAAGGTAACCATTATGGTTTATATGATCCTTACTTTTGATATAATTATGTGTTATTATATGTTATGATTGAAAATGAAATGCATGAGGTAAACTTGAGGTCAAATTATGATATGGTTATTTTTGAATATTTTATCTCTTTTGGGGAATGTTTTAAGAATTATATAGTTTTGTAAAAAGGAAACATGCAAACCCTATGATAACCCGTCGCGTCGAACAAAGCTGCGGGATTCGAACCCACAACCAAAGTGCAACTGGTATTTATCACCTACCACTGGACTACGTGAATTCCCTGGTTAGTATGACTTATTCTTTTCAGTTAAATGATTTTTTTGAATCAAGAATAAGTTTATTTTGGGTTATCTATTGAAATGATTGACCTATCAAGGAAGATATGTGATTAGGTTAATTACTTTTCAATACAAGACTTTAAGAGAAACTGATGTTATTTGGTGATAAATGTTAAGATTTACCTTGGAAGACTATGTGATTAAATCCTTCAGAGATTTGGGTTTCAATCTTAGTTTGTATTACTTTGAAGAATTTATGGATAGCTATTTATTGAATGGCCTTTGACGAACTATTGGTTTTGGAGATTAAGAGTAGTTTTTCTTTTTGTAAAAGATTATCCTTTTTGGAGGTTATCTGATCTTGTACTAACATTTTTTGTTTTAGTTAAGGTCTAAATACATGGGAAATATATAGTTCTCTTTTGTGAGTTAGGTGATTCTCTCTAAGTTGTTTATAGTGCTCTTAATGTGAACAAGTCATCCTGAATACTCATCGTTTGGAGAAAATATGATTTTGTGTGAGAAATATAGTAAAAGTTGAAAGTTTACATGACAAGTAAGTATGTTTCCTTTTGTTTTGGTTAATCACATAAATAAATTCCTCAATGAAAAGTAACTTAAAACAAAAATGTTTTCTGTTAACTTTTCTTACTGGGGAATCAAATACCGTTTAACCCATCACAAGTTTGTGGATTTTAAATTTAATTTCTCCAGGTCATGTTTTCTATCACTCTCTATTAGAACTTGACCCTTTTTTCTATTCCATATCCATATTTTCCAACATGGAATCCTAGTATGATTTAACTTGGGTGACCATTTTACTTCTCTTTCTTTCTTTTAAAGTGATAGTTTTATTGACTCCTTTTCTGATGTGGGGCTTTCAATGAAGTTTTTGAGCCCAATTTTAAAATTTTGAGGACGCAATTCCCAAAAGGGGGAAGGGTGTAACATCCCAGGTAAATAATTAATATGAAATTTTTATATTTGAGAATTAAATATTTATGTTACTTTAAAGGGGACGCTATTTTTGATAGTGTACCTGATACGAAACAAAAGGTTTCTTTGAAATCTTATGTTGCATAATAACAATATAATACTATTAGTAGTAGTTAACGCCTAGAAGCTGTAATGGAGGTAATGAATAGAACTTACTACAAAATTATTACATATGTTTTTTTAATATTTTTACATTTATCCAATAAATTTTATAGGCTTAAAATGAAAATGAATCCAATTTTAAGAATAAATACTCTAATATTTTTGAAAGATTGTTTTACCACCTTTTGATGGAGAATCATTTTTAAATCTATATTTTGACAATTTTATAAGATTTATTTTTCAAAATAAACATATTCTATAGAATTGGGACATTGAAATTTACTTTGGATAAATTTTTGGTATTTTTCTGACAATGTTAATGTTTTAATGAATTGTGAAAAATACTGCATTTTACTTCAAAACTGCTTTTTCATTTAATTTAATTATATAGATAGGTTATATTTTTAATTTATTTAAAGTTTAATTAGAATATATTTTTACAATTTAATCCAATGGTAGTCATTATAATTAATTTCACTTTGAAAATGGACATAAACAAGTGTCATTCTTTTGATAGATATTGTTTCTTAAAAATACGCTATTTTTTTGACAGCGGGAGTTAACTACATAATTTATTAATGAAACTTATATCTTTTGAATTTGGGAAAATTTAAGTCATTTTTGATTTTATAATATCAAATATAGCTCAGGGTGAATTTTTGGTATTTTTCTGATAATGTTCATTTTTTTAATGAATAGTGAAAAATGTAGCATTTTAATTCAAAACTGCCTTTTCATCCAATTTATTTATATAGTTAAATTGTCATTTTAATTGTTTTTAAAGTATAATTGAATTATTTTTTTATCACTTAATACAATTTTGTTCATTGGAAGTAATTTCACTTTTCAATTGAATATAAAAACAAATCAATCTTTTGATAAATTTTACTTCTTAAAAACTCGTCTTTTGTTTAGACAACAAGATTTACTTTTAAATTAATTATTACAAGTTCTATGTTTTGAATTTGGAATAATGGTTTCCACATTTGGGATCAAAAGGTCCAAATTATGTAATTAATAATCTTTTGTTTTTGGACAATATGAATAGTAATGACGGTTAATTATCGTGTTTAATTAGTAATCAGGTAGTTAAGAGTAATAAAATAATATCATAAAAATATAAAATGACCCCAACATCTATCCTAATGCTTTTTTTGGTGTCATTCCCGACCATAGGATTCCTTGTGCCAACATCGGGGCCCCATGGAATCACTTTAGTGTGATAGTGACTTTTTGTCATATTATTTATTAAAGAAAGGAAATATAACAAAGGTTTGTATATCCTAAGTAAAACAATTTTAATTTCGTTTAAATAAATGATCTATTTGACTATAAATAGTAATTGGAAAGCTAAAACTATTTCCTACATGATGGTAATAATTTTATAATTTTTAGACCTTAAATAAATAAATTTATTTATGACACAGTGATGATGCAGTGATTACCTCATTAATGAAACGATGATTGTTCAATTATCTCCTACCACCTCTCATGGTGGCCATTATGATGTAAATGTATTTTATATATGATATTTATGGTATTTATGTTTTCTTTGTGATTCTGTATTTTATATTTAAAACATACCTTTATGCTTTGCATGTTGTGAAAATGCGATAATTTCATATGAGGAAGTGTGGACTACCGCACCCTCAAGTGATGTGACTCGTTCATTCAATACTTGGAATGTATAATGAATGAAATTAATGAACTTATGTGACTAATATAAAATTTTTATTATACTGGAATTATAATATATATATCTCTCATTTATTTTTAATTCCATTAATATGACAAAGAAATGAAGGTAGCGTTCATGCATACGTAAGGCTTACCGTCTCCATGAACAGTGCATTTCATTTCTTTTTATCTCCAAATGTTATGTAATAGTTTAAAGTGAATATTTATTGAATATATATGATATCTAAGTCAATAATACTATTCTTTATATGATGTACTTATAAATACATGGACAATTATTTTCAAACAAGTTCATTTTTTACTCATGTACCAAACATCGACAAAAACATCTGATATGTACTCGCATAATTAACTAATTATTATAACATTATAATATGTGATATGAATTAAATAATAAACATTAAAGGAGTTCCTTAAGAAATTATAAATTGACAAAAGTTTATTATTTCTTAATATAAATAAATGAACAAGACAAGTCGGACTTGAGGTAAGGGATCCTACCTCTCTCTTTCTTTTCACGTATTCTCCTTTATGTCATTCATTTTAAGCTCCATGTTATTATGTTAGGGATGTTCTTTTATATTCATACTAATTTCCTTTTCATGTTCATATGATGACAGACCCCTATTGCTCTCATCAATTCATTTTAAGAATGTTTAAGTGGCGTTGTTAGGCTGCCGAATATTTATAAGGGGATTTCTTATCTCACTTTCAATTTCGTGATATTTCCATTGTTCGCCAATTATTTATTGCATGTGGTGTATTTTTTACTTCCATTTGATATATATTATCATGATTATATTTATATTCATGGTATTATGTGATTCATCTGGTTATTATTATCTTTTGGTCATAAGACTCGATTCATCGCAATGAGGTAAGGGTTTTTATATCACTATTTATTTCGGTGATATTCATGCTATATATGTCACTATCTCCTTTGAGTGGTGTATGTACTACCCATTATTCCACTATTTGTGTAATATACTTTCATTTAATGGTATTTACATCAACTTTTTATAGTCCTTCTTTCATGGGGTGCACATTTCAAAAGTTACCCAAGTCGGTAAGGGAACCTTTCACCCTCCTATTTTTAAAAGACTTCTTTTTGTTATGTCTTTTAATTTACATATTATTATGTTGGGATATGTTCTTATATATCCTTATTGATTTAAATTTTATGTCCAAGTGATTAGATACCCCTTATCTCTCTCATCAACTCTTTTTCTAAAATTTTATGTGACGTCGTTAGGCTAGAGAATTTTTGCTAGGTAACTTCTTAAACCAATTTCGATTATTTGGGTTAAACTTCTAACTACTTGATTATGTAATGCTATAAATATGTGTGGATGACCTATGATTGTATTACACTTAATATCCACTTATATTGGTTGTATTTATATTTTTCACACATAATTATGTAATTGATTTATCTTTAATCTAAGGATACTGTCTTTGTAAGGGACTTCATCTCAATCTCCTTTCATTGAGGCATATTTTTTTATACACAACTTTCTTTTATACTGTGTATAAACCCCTTTTAATTTTACTTTTATTAAAAAGGAATCTTTTTATATGAATCTTTTTACTAAAAGACAAAAAAAAATTTGTCTTACATATGTGGTGACAATGACTTCTCCGTCGTCGTGACAATTATTTGAGTTTCGGCTTCCTCTACAAGACATAACCTTTTTAAAATGAAAAATGAATACCATGTTTTAATTTTCATTTATGTTGGTATTGAAAATAGTTTTGATAATGATTTGATTATATCAATGTGTTGTATTGATATCTTGTGATTGAAATGTTGAAATTTTATGGTTCCTTTATGCATGTTTTATGTGATACGATTATGTTATGGTTCTTGGGCATTATTTATGAAGACAGGTGGTTCCATGATAAACTAAGGGCGGGTGAGCCCGTGATAGATCTCCAATGCATTGGGTAACACGAAGGAGTTAAACTCTAAGGTTTCTCTGAAGAGATTTAGGGAATATATTGTGATGGGTATTCCAAACGTAACCATGAGGGTTACTACCTACGTAAGAATGTTATGAATGACTCAATTTACCTTTATGTTTTATGATTTCTATGAGTTATACATAAATATTATGATTTCAGAAGGTATGTTATGATTGAAAGTTATGGTTTCATTGATTTGTATTTATTAGCAGGTTAATGATTCCTTTCATTATGTAATAACCCTTACTGAGATTTTTATGCTCATCCCAAGTTTTTGAAATAGTTTTCATAGGTTATAACGAAGGGTAATATAAAGGAATTATTCAAAAAGATTTATATCAAGAAAATAACTCTTCTTTTATTTAAGGATTTTTTATTGTTGTGAAAAATCAGTTATAGTAGTAGTGTCTAACTTTTAATCCTTTGAGATGTAATAGTTATGTCCTAATTATCTAAAACTCTAAACATAAAAAGATCCTCAATGTGAATTATTCATTTAATTCAATATTAATTAATTTTTTAAGGCTGGGTCCTTATAATTACACCTAGGGTTAAGGGTGGACTCCTTAGAAACCCATTTGTTATCCCATGGATTGACTGGGTTTTATCCAAATGACTCTCTTTATTTTTTGAAGTTTTTCCTTCACATTACAAAAGGATCCACCACGATATAGTCTTATGAACTACTTGGGAAGGAGGATTGAATAACTCTATAAGGGAGGATGTTTTATCCTTACCACTAAACCTATAGTAAAATGCAGTTAAGAATGAACCCACACCATCTTTGTGTTTTGGGTAGCAGAGCCGCTTCAACCATAATTATTTCACTTAGTAATCATATAGGGTATAATAATTCAAAACTATGGTAGAATATTCCCTAACATCGACTCATGTATTCATCATCCTTCAAAGGAATTGAAGGCCCTTAAGATTTAGAATAATGGGTTGAAATATTCTGGAGATCTTTGACCAAGTAGGCACTCTAAAGGATCAGAAAGTTAATAAGAAGTGGAAATTATGTCGGGTGTGTAAACCTTTTTGATAAATCTATATCATATTACACCAATGAAACTAAAAGAGATCAAGTTGAAGATGGATTTATTGGAGTGGATGGGATTTATCGGGCTGAGTACTTAACTTTGGGGTGAACCCGTGTTTTTTTCCAAGAAAGTGGGTGAAAATATTCAACTCTGCATTGATTACCAGAATCTAAATGAGGTGATGCTGAGAAATAAATCTCCCTTTACTAGGATCATTGATCATTTTAATCAATTAATGGGAGCACATTTTTATACAATATTTATATTTTATCATCCTACCTCCAGTTCTATGTTAGAGTGGTGGAATTTCCAAAGACGGTGTTTTGGAGTAGGTATGCCCTGTATTATTAATTAGTGATGCCATTAATACGTACAAGTATAATGAAAATATTCAAATACCTCATCAAAAAATATTACACCCATTTATAGGCAATTTAATTTTCATTTTCATTAATAAAATCATCATCTAATTACCTACATCAGAGAATCGTGCTAAGAAACTCGACATAGTTAGGGGTATGCTTCAAGAACATTAGCTTTATATCAAGCTATCAAATTGTGACTTCGGAATTTAGGAGTTGAGGTTCCTAGGATATGTGGTGTCTAAGATGGGTAGATATATAGACCTAGGGAAATTAGAGGCAGTCATGTCTTGGACTCATCACCAAACATTTTATAAAACTAGAGCTTTCTTGGTTTAGTAGGGTATTACAAATAGTTTATCCATGAATTCTACCAATAATCACCATCTAAGGCAATAATGAAAAATAAATTACTTATGTTCTAATGGATGAACTAGTTCAAATAGGTATTCCTTGAACTTAATAAGATATTGACTACAACCCCATTACCTATACTTTCAAATCTATGAACTGGATTTGTAGTATACTATGATGCATCAGAAATTAGTTTGGGAGCATTACTGATTCAGCGGGAGTAGGTATTATCTTATAGGTCACATGAGATATGAACCCATGAGGAAAACTATCCTACTCGGGATATGAAGTAGGAATATATAGTCCTTTATCTGAAGTATTGGTGAAACTATCTCTTCAATGAGAGTTTTATTATATTCACTAACTATAAGATCCTATAGTATATCTTCATGCTATATGACCTGAATCTGAGATAGATGCATTGGGCTGAGTATCTATAAACATTTTAGTTTAAGATGACTTATTCCCCAAGGAAAGTTAGAGTCTTTTCAAATTCACTTAGCTCTAAGATATGGGTAGAGTGGGAGGATGTTGAGAGGCCTTTAGAGGGGCATTTATAATGCTGTGATCCTAGTAGTCTATAGTTATTTCTTACTTTATTAAATTAGAATAAGATAAAATATATCATATATGAAAGAAACAAATAGTTTTGTAGTCTTTGTAAACTACTAGTAAATTTTATGACAATATCCTTTATTAAAGAAAAGAATAATAGAGACACAAAGATGATGAAGATGGGTTCAAACATGAAAAACATTCCCTCGTGCAGTTTTGGACAATAAACTTTATTAATGAAAATAATAATAGAGACACAAAGAGGATGAATATGGGTTCAAAAATCAAAATCATTCCCTCATGTAAACAAAAAAGGAAAGTGGAACATCAAATATCTTATTCAAAATGATTATAATCTTCAAATTCTGTATTTGAGTTAGAACTATCTACCAGGAATGTGAAATAGATATCTTGAGGATTACACCAACCTATATATGATGTCCATCTAGTTCTCATGGTGTGATTTACATAGAAGTAGTCCATCCTTTTTCCTGACTTCAACATTTAGGATGAAAAAACCTTTAGCTTCTTTTTTATTTCCTTCAATAGCAATGTCCTTAAAGGATCACTTTGGTGAATCATCAACCGTAATATTCTACCCTTTCCCCTCAATATTGTATAGTTTCTTTTTCATTTTAATATCTTCCATGAATTTAGAACCTAAAATAGAGTCATTAAATTCTATATCTAGAGGGTGTATATTCTTCCCCTCATGTTCAAGTATCCCAAAAAATGCATTATGGTTTTTCCAAACAAGAGTCTTCCACATTTCCCTTCTCATTATAGGTCATATGGGAACTATGAATACCCATTTTGGAACCAACCCTAGGTTAAACCCCATTTTAGGATCTCTCTAATTAGAAAGAAGGTAGTAAACCTCTATTTAATTCCTTAAATAGAGGTATATTGCTTGATTCCTTGGATTCTCAAAAAAGATTGTTTTTTGAGTACCTTATCCTTGCAGTTTGGACTACAAGGATTCTATATAGACCTCCAAACAATCTGGGAATGTTGTGAGTTTGTTCACTTTAGGTGGGATCCACCCTAAATTGTTGAGAAACTTCCCATTGTAGGACCAACTAGAATTCCAATCCTTACAATATACTACCCAATATCTTCCCCTGTTTTTGAAAGGAAAAAACATGGTAACGCATCAACAGCAGTTGCATCATTTACTGAATGAACGACTTCCACTTGGAGCACTACTAGAATTCTTAATAATTGTGACGGCCTATTTGCGACGGGCCCGTCGTAAAAAATGTTATTTGCGACTGGAAACATTGTCGTCACAAATAAGCTTTCGATTATATGTATTATATATACATAAACGTTTTCGCAAAGGGCATGTCACAAAAACTATTTGTGAAGGGATCTCATCCCATTGCAATATATATATATATATATATAACACTTTCTGCGACGGGCCCGTCGCAACAAATTATTTGCGACGATCAAGTAATACCATCGCAAATATGCTTTCAAAAATATTTAGTTAGACTATTTGCAATGGGACCCCGTCAGAAATGGTCTCATCGCAAATAATAAATTAATTTTAAAAAAAAAATTACGATTAATGAAAAAATAATATTACTATTATTAAAAAAATAAAAAAAAATTCTCAATATTCACAAAAAAAATGTAAAAAAATATTAAAATATTAAAAATTAAATTATGTAATATTTGTACCAATATAAATGACATAAAATGTAAATAATTCATATTACAATGTTAAATTCAAATGTTTGTAACATAAAAAATCACTGGGGTCGTCTTCTGGAGGAGGTGGAGGAGCTGAAGGAGCTGGTGGAGGAAAATCCATCCTTAAACTACGAGTCAGACGGCACATGTACTCCATCTGCTTGTGATGATGTTGTTTTCATCGACGCATCTGCTCCTCGTAATGTTGCTCTTCCTGCTGCTGCCGCCGACACATCTCTTATGGATGCTTCTGCAAAGTCTCTATATTCCCAGCCTGAGCTCGCAACAACTCCTGATACTGTGAGACAGAAGATGATGTCTCTCCACAAGCTCCTCTTGAGCTAGATGTCGACATTGCAGAAGTACCATAATAAGTACCAGGAGTTAAATGAGAGTTGATGCCAACTACTCTGCCCTTCTCAAAGCCATACTGAGTTTCTTGCATCCATGCCGCCTCATTGAAATGGTGAGCACTAGTGTGCTCAGCCGTCTCATCCTGACCCTCAGCCTGTGTCTGAGAGGTCGCAGCCTCATATGACTCCTTCAATTACAATTTAAAATTAAAATTTTCAAAATATTATATGCAGTTAATTGTTAAACTTAAAAAATAATACAAACCACAATCTGACAATGGCGATCACCTTTAATCTCTCTAGTAGCTAGATCACTGTACATCCTCTGATAAACGTCGAACTCTGTAATATCAGGATGCTCGACTGCCTACAGAAATATAAAATAAACTGTTTATATTTGAAGTTATATAAAATATTTAAAAACTATACCTACTAGATGCTCTCTATGTGAACTGAATGTACGGCTACCAGCTCGATGTGTCACCTCCTGTCTTCCACTTTTCGGTCGTCCCACTGAAGATGTCCTCTAAAATCCACCACCCAAATGGTGTAAACATAATTTATCCCAAATGTGAGATGAAATGTACTCTGGTCGGTGGGCTCTACACGAATCATCAAATTCTTTCATCCATGCTTTCTTAATGGCTGTCCTTTTCAAATTGTGCAAAAATTGGTGGAAACGGTCACGCATAGAAACCTACCATGCCGCGTGGATAGCGTCGTGAATTCTATCATCAATTGAATGCCAGAAACCCTACAAATAATTTATAATATCAATTTGTTAATAAAATAAATTTCAAAATTAATATTCTTTATTTACGTACCAGCCAATGTTGGAACATGTCGCGTTGCACATCAAAGAGAATCTGTTCCCATGTGATCCATGGCTGAGAAAAATAATTGTGCAATATAGTGCTCCCCTGTCTAATAGCTACATGCTGAAAATTGTGAAAAAGGAATAAATAATCAAACAATTAGTGTATATATATAAATAAATTAATGAAATATAACTAAAATATACAGGTTACCATACTTCTGTGTGCATGGATCGAAACCAAGATGTGGACTTCGCTCGAGGATAGGGTCAGGAATCATCATTCACGCAAGACCGCACCCCCTCTTTGTACCTCCCAAACCACTAGTAGGCTGAGGCTCAGCTGATCCAACATCCTCATCATCCAAAGGTAGCTCAGCCTCCTCTAACTCACACAATAGATCAGAGTCCATCTGAAACATAAAATGATTATTTTTAGCAGATAGTTGAAAATAAATAATATATATAGCTATATATTAGTTATGATTATAACCAGCATTTAACTATGTCAATGTTCATCTTCATTCTCTTATCTATAGTTGTCCATGTCAATGTCTTCATCTTCCTCCTCAGCATCATTAATATCCATATGAGTTTCAGTTTTAGCATATCTTGACATTTCAAATTCATTTGTAACATCATTAACATCTTCATCACCATTGATCCTTAATTATGGGTTGTCATCATCAATATTCATGTCTTTTTGTGAATCAGATGGATTTTGATCCGTCTCTTGAAAAATTTCAATTCCTTCCACTTCAGCGGAACCACATTCAATTTGATTAAACTGATTTTCCTGAGATTTCATTTTAATTATAATTCACCAATCGCTCAAGTCTCTTGATGTATCACAGTACGTTGCATAATAAATTTGATGTGCCTGTTGAGCCAGTAAAAATGGTTTATTTATAGCAAGAAGACTTTTATATTTAATATCGATGATTCCATGAGTCTGATGAACACGCAAACCTCTCTCAATATCCAACCACTGACATTTAAACATTGTTATGTAATTCTGTCCTAGATAACACAGCTCAATAATTTCATCCAAAATGCCATAAAAGTCAACTTCAGTTTCTCTGTGATGTGATCCTCTCAAGAAAAATCCATTGTTCGTTGATTTTTTTTGATTCCCCATATGCATGTATATAAAATCTAAAACCATTCACCACATATGCATTATAATATTTAACCATTTTGGATGGTGGGTTACTTAATATACACAGTTGCTTATCAATTTTATCAGCATATTGAGACACCTAAAAATTTGTAAAACAATTAGCAATATAATAAATAATAAACAGAATTGATATTAAACTATCAATAATTTATTTTACCAGTTTTTGAAACAATTGAGAATATTTTTTTTGTCTGCGTTCTTCAAGAGAAGCTGCTGTAATTTATGGAAGTTGTTTCTTATTAAGATTATCATACAACCTACAAATAAAATAAGCTTAAATACTATAACAAAAATTATAGAATAAGTTATAGAAGCACTCCCATGATAAATGATGTCATTTCTTCACAGTTGAGCAGAATATATGTATGAGATCTATGATGTTCATAATCTGAAATCCATCATTCATGAACTCCACCAAAACCAAGATTTGGCTGATTAAAAACTGTTAATTGATTGTCCATTTCGTCATTAAAATTCCCCTTGTTTCAACCCATGCGATTTTGTTTTGAGGGATATTGAGATTCAAAATAATTAGTGTAGAAAAAAGCAATTTCCTCTTGAAAATAAGATTCAGCAATTAGGCCGTAAAATGATGCTTTGTTAAGTATTTTTTTTCTTCAATTTCTACATGAATCTCTTGAATGGGTACATCCATCGAAACTGTACTGGACCTCAACATTTAGCTTCATGTGGAAAATGTAATATCAGATGTTCCATTGAGTCAAAGAAAGTCGGTGGAAATATTTTTTTCGAGTTTACATATAATTACAGCAACATCTTCTGCCAGTTTTCTTAGTGCATCATAGTCTGTTGTCACTGCACAAATGTCTCGAAAAAAATATGATATGTCTATTGGTGAATCTCAAATCATAGAATTCAACAAACCTCTACATCCAATCGGCATAAGTCTTTCCATTATAACATGACAATCAGGACTTTTTAATCTAGTAATATAACTATTCTTAACACATCTTCCCAAATTGGAAGCATAGTCATCTGGAAGTCTCAAATCTTCAATCCAATGACAAAATAATAAGCGACTCTCTTTGGATAGTGTATAAGCTGCTTTTGGATTCATTAACCTATGTGATCAGACATTTTCAAATAATTCAAGTTCTGGTCGCCTGCAAATTTGGGAAAGATCTAATCGTGCCTTTACAGTATCTTTGGTCTTACATGGTGTATCCAAAACTGTATGAAATAAAATATCAAAACAGTTCTTCTCAATATGCATACCATCCAACATGTGGTGGACCAACAAATCAGACCAATACGGAAGATCCCAAAAAATGCTCTGTTTTATTCAATTATGTTCTTTCCCAAAGCCATGAATTTATTTTTGGTTTACTGTTGGTCCAAATATAATGGGGGTAATGAAAATACAACTGATTTTAACTCTATACCTGAGTTCTTCTTTGGAGGTTAACCCCTTTCAATTGTACCTTTTATAAAATGATATTTGTTCCTCCGATAAGGATGATTGGTTGGAAGAAATCTATGGTGATAATCAAAATAGCAAGGTTTTTTTCCATTGACCAGTATAAAGGCTTTGTTTTCTTTCATATAGTAAGGACATGATTTCAGACCATGTGTACTCCAACCAGATAACATGCCATATGCTGGAAATTCGCTAATCGTCCACATCAATGTAGCTTTTAAATTGACATTTTGTTTCGCAATAACATCAAATGTATTAACACTATCACTCCACAATGCATTTAACTCATCAATAAATGGTTTCAAATAAATATCAATATTCTTTTTTGGATGTCTGGGGATTAATAGAGTCAAAAAGATATAAAGCTCCTTCATCAACATCCATGGAGGAAAATTGTACGAAGTTTTAAAGACAGGGAAACATGAATACTGACTACCATGAGAACCAAACGGACCAAAACCGTCAGTAGAAAGACCCAGTCACTTGTTTTAGGCTTCTATAGCAAAAGACAGATGCAGACGGTCAAAATGCATCCATAAATCACCATCATATGTATGATTCAATCTTTTATTAGTTGAAATATTGGTTTTGTAACATGACATTATTAATGTTGTGTTCTAAGACATAAATAAACGCTGCAACCTGGGTGTAAGGGGGAAAGATCTCAACTATTTTACTGGAATCGATCTAGACTTCCCTGGTTGAGCTTCTTTATACCTCGATTGTCCACATGTGGTAAAAATATCCAATGACTCATTTTCACCAAAATATAAGATGTAATCATTTGGATATGCATGAATCTTCTGATAACTAAGGCCCAAATTATGAATCAGCCTCTAACTCTCATAGTAATTTGCAGGCAACACATTTCCTTCAGGTAATAGTGTTTTAACCAAATAAAATATCTGATCAAAACAGTTGTTTGACATTGAATTATCTTATTTAATAGCCATAAATTTTGCAACCGCTTCTAATTTTTTAATCTTGCAACCAGGATATAATGCATCCTCAGCAGACCTCAACAACTCATAAAATTCTGATGGTGCCAACTCAAGAGTTAAATCAATATCATCATGAGTTTCAATTTGTTACACAGATGGACCAGCAACATCATGTACTAAATTTTTAAATCGTGATGGTTCTGGAATCAAGTTATTGGGATCTTCTATGGAACTGTATTCACCATGTTGATACCAAAAAACATAATCTGGTTGAAAACCAAACCGTAAGAGATGTCCCCCAACCTTGTCAAATGTGTCAGACGTTCTCAGAGCACATTTTTTACAAGGACACTTAATTGTGCCTTCTGAAACATATTATGGTTTTGATGATGCAAATGCTAAGAAAGCTTCAACACCCTCAATATATACAGGATTTAAACCAGAACCATTTGGATTTCTATGCTGATTTATCCAAGCTCGATCATCTATTAATGACAGATGTTGACTTCCTTGTTCCATATTTGTTAACATAAAATATAAAATCATCACTGTATTTGAATAGTTTGAAATTATAAAAACACTATCTGAAAAAGAAGATAAATAATTACAATTACTTAATAATTATCATTAATTAAGGGAGACACAATTTCCAGTGGATTGATGGATACTCTTTGGTCTGACTGCTCATTTAATTTCATCTTTCTCACACTTATTATTTCTAATTATTCCTAATTATTCCAAATTATTTCTAATTATTGCTAATTATTTCTAATTATTCCTAATTATTTCTAATTATTACAAATTATTGCTAATTTTTACTAACTGTTACTAATTATTACAATTTATTACTATTTATTACAATTTATTACTAATTATTATTAATTGTTACTATTTATTACTTATTTAGCAATACTAGAAAATAAAAAACTGCTTAAATAATGAAAGGAAATTAACTAATCATCATTGTAGAGATTATTAAAACTTTTCCCTCCATTATCCAAATAGATTTCGTTTACTAATTATTAGTAATAAAAAAATTATATTTTCAATATTTATGAAAAAACAATATTAATATTATTAAAATAAAAAAAATTATAAAATATTAAAATTATCAATATTCACAATAGACTTTGTTATATTCTTAACATGTTCGAATCTCAAAGGGTCGTCAATTGTCACATCATGCGTAATAAAAAGTTTGTGTCAGTCATGTCCAATGTAAACTCTATAATTGTACTTGCATGGTTGATCACCTCACAAGTAGTGTTGCAATAGGACAACCAAAGTAATGATGTTCTCATCTCTAAGAATCATCTCACATGACACTTTACATAGATCATTCTTCCTTAAAAATTTGAGGGGATGTCATTATTTTTCACTTAAATTTTCAAGGAAGATTGATCTATGTAAAGGTTCATGTGAGGTAATTCTTATAGATAAGAAGGGCATGACTTGGTTTGTCCGATTTCAACACTACTTGCGAGGAGATCAACCATGCAAGGACAATTATAGAGTTTACATTGGGCATGGATGACACCAAATTTTTATTGCGCATGACCAGACAAATGGTGACCCTTTGAGATTTGAACATGTTAAGAATAGAGAAAATCATGTTGCGAATATTGATAATTTTAATATTTTATAAATTTTTTATTATTTTAATAATATTAATATGATTTTTTCATAAATATTGATAAAATAATTTTTTATAACTATTTATTGCGAATTATTTCTTATTATATCTAATTATATCTAATTATTACTAAGTATTACTAATTATTACTAAGTATTACTAATTATTAATAATTATTACTAATTATTACTAATTATTACTAATTATTCCTAATTATTCCTAATTATTCCTAATTATATCTAATTATTCCTAATTATACCTAATTATACCTAATTATTCCTAATTATACCTAATTATTCCTAATTATAGCTAATTATTCCTAATTATAGCTAATTATTCCTAATTATAGCTAATTATTCCTAAATATATCTAATTATAGCAAATTATAGCTAATTAGAGCTATTTATAGCTAATTATAGGTATTTATAGCTAATTATTTCTAATTATAGCTAATTATTATTAATTGTAGCTAATTATAGCTAATTATTCCTAATTATTCCTAATTATAGCTATTTATTCCTAATTATAGCTATTTATTCCTAATTATAGCTATTATTCCTAATTATAGCTAATTATATCTAATCATAGCTAATTATTTCTATTTATAGCTAATTATAGCTATTTATTGCTAATTATAGCTATTTATTGCTAATTATATCTATTTATTGCTAATTTTAGCTATTTATTGCTAATTATAGCTATTTATTACTAATTATAGCTATTTATTGCTAATTATAGCTAATTCTTGCTAATTATTGCTAATTATTTCTAATTATTTCTAATTATTGCTAATTATTGCTAATTATTGCTAATTATAGCTAATTATTGCTAACTTTTGCTAATTTTTGCTAATTATTCCTAATTATTGCTAATTATTCCTAATTATAGATAATTATTCCTAATTATAGCTAATTATTGTCAAGTCATGCGCAATAAAAAGTTTGTGTCAGTCATGTCCAATGTAAACACTATAATTGTACTTGCATTGTTGATCACCTCGCAAGTAGCGTTGCAATAGGACGACCAATGTAATGACGTTCTCGTATCTAAGAATCATCTCACATGACACTTTACATAGATCATTCTTCCTTAAAAAATTGAGGGGATATCATTATTTTTCCCTTAAATTTTCAAGGAAGAATGATCTATGTAAAGGTTCATGTGAGATAATTTTTTATAGATAAGAAGAGCATGACTTGGTTTGTCTGACTGCAACACTACTTGCGAGGTGATCAACCATACAAGGACAATTATTGACTTTACATTGGACAAGGTTGACACAAACTTTTTATTGCGCATAACCTGACAATTGGCGACCCTTTGAGATTTGAACATGTCAAGAATAGAGCAAAGCCTTTTGCAAATATTGATAATTTTAATATTTTATAAATTTTTTATTATTTTAATAATATTTATATTGTTTTTTTGTAAATATTGATAATATAATTTTTTTTATTACTAATTATTGCTAATTATATATAATTATATCTAATTATTACTAAGAATTACTAATTATTACTATGTATTACTAATTATTACTAATTATTACTAATTATTCATAATTATTCCTATTTATTCCTAATTATATCTAATTATTCTTAATTATATCTAATTATTCCTAATTATTCCTCATTATAGCTAATTATTCCTAATTATAGGAAATTATTCCTAATTATAGCTAATTATTCCTAATTATAGATAATTATTCCGAATTATAGCTAATTATAGCTATTTATAGCTATTTATAGCTAATTATAGCTATTTAGAGCTAATTATTCCTAATTATAGGTAATTATGTCTAATTATTCCTAATTATTCCTAATTATAGCTATTTATTCCTAATTATAACTATTTATTCCTAATTATAGATATTTATTCTTAATTATAGCTACTTATTGCTATTTATAGCTAATTATAGCTATTTATTGGTAATTATAGATATTTATTGCTAATTATAGCTATTTATTGCTAATTATATCTATTTATTGCTAATTATAGCTAATTATTGCTAATTATTGCTAAATATTCCTAATTATTCCTAATTATATCTAATTAGTCCTAATTATAGCTAATTATTGTCAAGTTAAGTGCAATAAAAAGTTTTTGTCAGTAATGTCCAATGTAATCTCTATAATTGTACTTGCATAGTTGATCACCTTTCAAGTAGTGTTGGAAAAGGACGACCAAAGTAATGACGTTCTCGTCTCTAAGAATCATCTCACATGACACTTTACATAGATCATTCTTCCTTAAAAATTTGAGGGGATCTCATTATTTTTCCCTTAAATTTTCAGGGAAGAATGGCCTATATAAAGGTCCATGTGAGATAATTCTTATAGATAAGAAGGGCATGACTTGGTTTGTCTGATTACAACACTACTTCCGAGGTGATCAACAATGCAAGGACAATTATAGAGTTTACATTGTACATGACTGACACAAACTTTTTATTGTACATGACCTGACAATTGGCGACCCTTTGAGATTTGAACATGTTAAGAATAGAGCAAAGCCTGTTGCGAATGTTGATAATTTTAATATTTTATAAATTTTTTATTTTAATAATATTAATATTTTTTCCGTAAATATTGATAATATAATTTTTTTATTACTAATTATTGCTAATTATTTCTAATTATATCTAAGTATATCTAATTATTACTAATTATTACTAATTATTACTAATTATTACTAAGTATTACTAATTATTACTAATTATTACTAATTATTACTAATTATAACTAATTATTACTAATTATTCCTAATTATTTCTAATTATTCCTAATTACATCTAATTATTCCTAATTATATCTAATTATTCCTAATTATATCTAATTATTCCTAATTATTCCTAATTATAGCTAATTATTCCTAATTATAGCTAATTATTCTTAATTATGGCTAATTATTCCTAATTATAACTAATTATTCCTAATTATAGTTATTTATAGCTAATTATAGCTATTTATAGCTAATTATTCTGAATTATAGCTAATTATTCCTAATTATAGCTAATTATAGCTAATTATTCCTACTTATTCCTAATTATAGCTATTTATTCATAATTATAGCTATTTATTCCTACTTATAGCTAATTATAGCTAATTATTGATATTTTTTCTAATTATAGCTATTTATTGCTAATTATATCTATTTATTGCTATTTATAGCGATTTATTGCAAATTATAGCTATTTATTGCTAATTATAGCTATTTATTGCTAAGTATAGCTATTTATTTCTAATTATAGATAATTATTGCTAATTATTGCTAATTATTTCTAATTACTGCTAATTATTTCTAATTATTGCTAATTATTTCTATTTATTCTTAATTATTGCTAATTATTCCTAATTATAGCTAATTATTCATAATTATAGCTAATTATTCCTAATTATAGCTAATTATAGCTAATTATAGCTGATTATAGCTAATTATAGCTGATTATTGCTAATTATAGCTAATTAGAGCTAATTATAGCTAATTTTTCCTAATTATAGCTATTTGTTCCTAATTAAAGCTATTTGTTCCTAATTATATCTATTTGTTCTTAATTATAGCTATTTGTTCCTAATTAAAGCTATTTGTTCTTAATTATTACTAATTCTTGCTAATTATTGCTAATTCTTGCTAATTCTTGCTAATTCTAGCTAATTTTTGCTAATTCTTGCTAATTTTTTCTAATTGTAGCTAATTGTAGCTAATTGTAGCTCATTGTAGCTGATTGTAGCAAATTATAGCTAATTGTAGTTGATTGTAGCAAATTCTAGCTAATTGTACCAAATTATAGCTCATTGTAGCAAATTATAGATAATTGTAGCAAATTAAAGCTAATTGTAGCAAATTATATCTTATTGTACAAACTTATAGCTAATTGTAGCAAATTATAGCTAATTGTAGCTAATTATTCCTAATTGTATCTAATTATTACTAATTGTAGCTAATTATTCCTAATTGTATCTAATTATTCCTAATTATTCCTAATTATTCCTAATTATTCCTAATTAAAACTAATTATTCTTAATTATTCCTAATTATTGCTAATTATTCCTAATTATTCCTAATTATTCATAATTATTCCAAATTATTCCTAATTATTCATAATTCTAGCTAATTATTCTTAATTATTCCTAATTATAGCTAATTATTCCTAAGTTTTCCTAATTATTTCTAATTATAGCTAATTATTCATAATTATTCATAATTATTCCTAATTATTACTAATTATTAATAATTATTCCTAATTATTCCTAATTATTCATAATTATTCCTAATTATTCCTAATTATTACTAATTATAACTAATTATTACTAATTATTCCTAATTATTCCTAATTATTTTTAATTATTCCTAATTATTCCTAATTAGTCCTAATTATTCCTAATTATTCCTAATTATAACTAATTATTCCTAATTATTACTAATTATTCTTAATTATTCTTAATTATTCCTAATTATTCCTAATTATTCCTAATTATATCTAATTATTACTAATTATATCTAATTACTACTAATTATATCTTATTATTACTAATTATATATAATTATTACTAATTATAGCTAATTATTACTAATTACAGCTAATTATTACTAATTATATATAATTATTACTAATTATAGCTAATTATTACTAATTATAACTAATTGTTACTAATTATAGCTAATTATTACTAATTATAGCTAATTATTACTAATTATACATAATTATTACTAATTATACATAATTATTACTAATTATACATAATTATTACTAATTATACAAAATTATTACTAATTATTCCTAATTATTACTAATTATTTCTAATTATTTCTAATTATTTCTAATTATTCCTAATTATATCTATTTATTCCTAATTATATCTATTTATTCCTAATTAAATCTTTTTATTCCTATTAATATCTATTTATTCCTAATTATATCTATTTATTCCTAATTATATCTATTTAATCCTAATTATATCTATTTATTCCTAATTATATCTATTTGTTCCTAATTATATCTATTTATTCCTAATTATATCTAATTAATATTAATTATAACAAATTATTTATAATTATAACTAACAATATCAATTTCTTAGTAAAACTAAATAAAAATAAAAATAAATTGAAATCTAATTAAATTAGAACTAATAAACTACAATTAAAATTAACATAAAAAATAAAGTAAATATAAAAAAATAAAATATAAATACCTTAAACTTTGATATTTTGAAGATATTGACGCCCTACGATTGCTCTCGTATAAAAAAATTCAACTAAAAGAAAATTTCTCTATGAAAATGAAGAATGAAGAGAGAGAGAGAAAGCAAGATCTCAATGATTTTGGAAAAACGGATGGGGGTATATATAAGTTAGATTAGTTGCGACGGGATTATTATAGACGGTCTTCCCGTCGTAGATAGTTGTATTTGTGACGGGACCTGTTGCAATTACCCTCGCCCGCATTAATTACAGTCGGCGGTTAAAATGTTATTTGTGACGGGACCCGTCGCAAATAGTATCTTCCAATAGTCTTTTTGCGAGGGGACGACATCCCGTCACAAAAAGGTATTGACCGCTGCTGGGTATTTTCGATGGGACACGTCGCAAATACCCCTGCGCGGTTTGGCGCGCAAGCCGCGCAAGTCGCGCCAAACTATTTGCGACGGGAGATGAAATCCCGTCGCAAATAATTGGTTATTTGAGACGGGCTACTTTCCCCATCGCAAATAGCTTCCTGGACGGGTTATTTGCGACAGGATTTCTCCCCGTCGCAAATAGTGATTTTTCCAGTAGTGGAGAGACATTTGTTGTTTTGGGGATTTATATTTATCTTTAGTATTCATGTCTTCATAATTAAATGTAAGGTATTCATCTACATGGACAGCATCCTATCCAGTTTCCAAAGTAAGATAACCAGATTCTTCAAATTGAGTAGCATCACCACGTCTTCTTTCATTCCCCTATGTTGGAACTTTTTTTATTTTAGAAAACATTATCCTAAATTGAGCCTCATCATTCCTCGATAATAAATATAAATAATAAGTAATTACCCTCATAAAGATGCTATTAGAGTGTATAATAATCTTCCATACTGAAAAAAAAATGGAAGCTTCTTATAAACAAGACTAAGAGTTAATTCATCATAATTTATAAAAAAATTACTACTTTTTAGTATGCATTGATTTCAAATCCACCTCAACTGACACTTAATAAAATTACCCATATCTTTCTTGTTTATTCTCTATAAAAACCCAATATTAATGTACATATACATCTCATCATTTTTATTGAATACATAAAACATTACACAAATAGATTCCCAAATAATGTATTAGTTTAGTTCCTTTAGAAACATAGAAACATAAATGATGATAAATGATTGAGATAAATTATCCCCTAAATGGTTATCCAGCACAAGAACCCCTCTTATATCTAACATACTTGAAATATATCTCCATAACCTAGGATGAAACAATAAAAGGGGTGATATTGTATGGTTAGTGATGGTAAAAAAAGTAGATATGTAAGCATAAATATGAGAATAAGGGTATGAGAATGTGATCATAACATAAGAAGATCACACCATACATATAAAAGATCGTACACATGAATCATGGAATAAATATTAGCCATTCATAAGACATTAATCATAAGGGAAACAAGAGAATAATCCATCATAGAATATCATAGAAATAAGACATGAAATTGTGGAATACACATAAATATTTAATATCATCTCCTATCATTCAAGACACATTGCTAGAACTTATTAGGGCGCTTCACGGGGACTATACATAGTAGGCGGGACATAATATCATCCCCAGTCATAGTCCTTTACTTGTAAGAGATCAAGTTTCCCTATCTTCCAAGAGTGGATTGGATTTTCCAATAATCCCATAGTGAATCGGGTTTCCCCATATTTCCATAGTGGATCCAGTTCTTCCATCATCCATCTTCATGGTGACTACACCTTCTGGGTTGGACACACTACCATCCCCAGTCATATTCTTTTCATTGTAAGGGATCAGGTGTCCCAATCTTGTCATTGTGGATCTAGCCCATTGACTTGATTATCCTCATTATCTCATGAGATATAAATATTTACCCAATTCATTAGAGTTAGATATATTTCTCACTCATCAAAAAATAAAATCAGGCATACATATTCTATAAGATAATAAAAAATTCATCATATCATAAACCATAAAAATATATGGGTTTCATAAACATCATATCATAACCCATGAAATGAAATGGGTATCATAAACATTTCATCACATCATAACCTGTGGAAAAGAGATAAGTTTTATAATAATTTCATTAAAGCATAACCCATGAATGTTAGCAGGTTTCAAAATCTTATAACTTGTGGAAGAGAAATGGGTGTGATAAACATCATTTTATTAAAACATAAAACATTCAAGAAATAATATTAATGGTATTCTTGGATCGCATCCCCAATAAATCTTAAACTATAAAAAAGGATGACATCTTAGATGAAGAAGGATTTTTAAAGATCACTTGAAAAAAAAATAAGTAAAATATATTTTCTTTGAAAATCCTTTTCACAAAACTATTTCAAAAAAAATCTTATAAATAAAGCATTATAAATTCATTTAAATCATTTCTTGAAGAAGATATATTATTTTCTTCGAAAATTTATTTTTATACCATAAATAATTTAGAAAATATTTCTCTTTTAAATTATATTTTGAAACTCATAAATGAAGCTTCAAAATAGTGTCAAAAACTTTTCCTTTGTAAAAACCTTGAAACATTAAAAATAAGACTTGAAATAATTCTGAAAAAAAATTCCATCAAAATATATAAAAGAATCTTGAAAACATTTTGAAAAACATTTTCCTTGAAAACATAAAAAGGAAGCTTGAAAACATTTGAAACAGTTATTATACAGAATTTGTTTTTTTTTGGAAAACTCTTTTTCATGGAAACATATTTTAAAATAAAACAAATTAAAAGAATATCATGAAAAAAAATTCATTAAAAATAATAACCTTGTAAACATATAAAGGAAACATCAACGATATTATGGTTATAATGATGGTTAAATCCATACATGCCAAACATTCCTTCTTCAACTTAAATTTTTTGAAAAGTTTTTTGATCAGAAAATGAAAATATAGTTCTGTTTAAAACTATTTATTTAAGAGTTAAAATATAGGTAAAAATATCTTTTAAACATAATAGTATAATATTAAATAGTTTTTTAAAATCTTTTTAGACAACATGGTTTTGAAATTTTATAGATTTCTGACTGAAAAGAAAAGTAACATCAGGTTTTCATAAAAACAAATTCTTAACTATAATAAGTACCAAATAGTTAAAAATGGTACCATTACAAGGAAATAACACGAATAACTAGGGGGTAATAAAATTAATTTGATTTATTAAGAGATGGATGATAATATTTTATCAATATATGCATAATTTAAAACAATCTCGATAAATAATGAAATTATATTTATAAACTGTTACAACTTTGGTAACTTTGATTGAAAAAATAATGGAAACAATAACATTAAATGAATCATGAAAATTAATTAAAATAATTATATTTTTGATATATCATTTCTAAGTTAGTATATAAACCTCGTATAAAAATATAGTTTCATAACATAGCATGTGTCTCAAAGAAGGCAAATTGAGAAAACATTATTTTACCGATTTGGTAACTTTTGAAACATAAGCCCCATCAATGAAAGATCATAAAATATATATTTAAATACCCATAAATTTAATTATAATAATCACATATATAATACATGTTGATTTTACACACCACACAAACAAAATGAGCTGTGAATAAGGCATGTATCTCATGACAATAAAAAAGTCAGATAAGACTCCCTTACCTTAAGTCTTGAATTACATTGTACATTTTTAAAAATCCTGTAAAATAAATATAAGATTATTATATACCAAAAAAATAACAATATTAATATATCTAATATCATATATGATTCACTTATGACATTATATTTCCTATTTCTCCACAATTAAATGTTATATTAATGTTTTTGGAAAGAGTTTTTATGTTTATCGTACGCGCTTTGACTTGTTATTCAAGATCTTGTTACTTAGATCATGATTTAATTATTTAAAAAATGTAAAAAACAATTTATATATCAAATATATTAATTATATTAATATTAATATTAATCTGTAAAATATATAAATATTGGATGAAATACACCGCCCGTGGAGATGGCAGGTCGTACATACGCGTAAACGCTGCTTCCATTTTATATTCATATGGAAAGAAAAAAAGTAAATGGCATACAAAAAATATATATAATAACATTGAAGTGAAATTTTTATGTCATATATATCCTATAAAATTACTAAACACATCCTTAAGGCTTTCCATGTAAAGTGTGAACAAATCACATCGCTTTGAGGAGGTGGTAGTACACACTTCAACAAACAAAGTTATCATTTTTATGTAAAATGGAAAGAATGAATTTAGTATTTATGTAATAAATAAATAAGTTTAAATACATCATAAATATCATATATATCATTTAGAAATTCATTTAATATCACACTTCATAACAATGAGTGGTGGTAAAGGTAAAATAAACAACATCGGTTCACGTGGCGGTAGTTCGTTGTACACAGGAATGGTAAGTTTGTTACCCATTAGATGGATGTATTTGTAAGTGAAGGTAATCCCATTAGAATAAAAAAACCTCAATTTATTTTAGATATTTTATTTATTATATTATCATGGAATAAGATTAATTAAGGAGGTGGATAAATAAAATAAAAAAAGGTGCTTGAGGAAGGATGTCACCTCTTCTTTAGGTAAATCCTTTTGGTTTGCACCATAGGGATTATTGGGTTGAATTTATGCTCAAAGGGATTATTCAAAGAGGAATATTTTGATTTTTTGAACTTAATTTGGAGGATATTTTCTTAAATTATGTTTCCTGAATGGTGTAAAGAATGGGGAGAGGTTATGGCCTTTTATAAGGGGGGGAGAGGACGTACTTGCCATTTCTTAAAATAAATTTGGTGTACCCTCGTTTTTACATTACAGAAATCATAAACAATAAACAAAAAATAAATATTGGAAGGTTAATGGACGAAATATATACAACTAGTGGATTTTGGACAAGTTCATTGGTCATTTTTTCTCATAAGTTTAACATTTAGTCCTTTTTTCTACTTAATTTTGTCTTAATCATCGAATTAATTTTAATCACTTTCACTAATTATCTTTCTCAAAAATTAAGTTGATCTTATTATACAATAAATATTATAATGATTAAAAACATTTATTTACCTTTTTCTAAATTGAATTCACCGAAGCATAAAAGTTAAATTTAATGCTATTCTTGGAGATGTGACAATAAAACGGGTTTTCAAAGTGAGGATGTTGAAAATTTAATTAAGATTTTATACACAAATTCAATATAAAATGATTACAAAGACCAAAATTGGATTAATAAAATTTTAATTTATCTATTTCTAGTTATAAAAAACTTATAATAATTTAACTATTTAAATAAATTAGATGAAAAAATAGTTTTGAATTAAAATTCAGTATTTTTCACTATTCGTCCAGAAATGAAGTTTCTCAGAAAAAACCATAAATTCACCCAAATCTAATTATTAGATTATGAATTATGAAATGAATTTTATTTTATCAAATTAAATTATGAAAATTTTCAAATATTAATTTTATTATTGTTCACATAAGGACATAAAATTTCTTCATTTGGGAAAATAGTATTATCAATCATATAAACACTTTTCCAATATTACATATTTTATTATCAATATGTTTTATTTATATAAAAAAATAGTAAATAATATTTAAAACTAATTTATTAATATTTATATTAATAAGTTTAATGACTAGGTTTTAACTATCGTGATTAAATAATTATAATAATAAAATGATGTTTCATAGAAACTTAGTGTTTCATGTAACGCAAGCCAAGTTGGTGTTGCGTGTAATGCAAGCCATGTTTCTATTTCAGGTGATACAATATTATCCTGTTTTATCATATAAATAAAGTTTTAATTAGTGCATCATTCAATTTATGAGATCAAAAATTTATTAATTCTTAAAAAAGGTTCAAAAAACTAGGGGAGCCACATTCTACCCCCCCCCCCCCCCTTAAAATGATTTTTTTTTCCTCTAAATTTGTCTAGGTTATTAATGTTTTAACACATTAAAGTTACATTCATATAAAACCACATCATAAAAATGAATAATAAAACTTCCTTTAAAAGGGGTAATGTTGGAAACATTGTGGTTACCCAAACTAACACATAACTAGGTTTGCACGCGGGAGAACATTGGTGGAAAGTGAAAATATGGATTTAGAAGAAAAGCGTAAATATGTATAGCAAGTGATTAAGGTAATGAGTCACAAAAAATTGAATGATAAATTAAACATTAAAGCCCTAAAATCCAAAAATCATCAAAGATTTAAAATTCAATTGTTTCAACAAAAAATAAGGGATTATGACAACATTTTATTTCTTGACTCTTTTCCTGAAGTTGAAGAATTTTCGTGAAATGTTATTTTTGCATAATTTAAAGACAACCTCGCCATTTTTTTTCTTGGATCAATTTCCAATTCACCTCTTCCTCTAAAAATTAAGGTAAATTTTTCATTCCTTAATCACTAATATTTCATGAGATCCATGATAATCTGTCCCATAAATCATCAGTTATCATCAACATAAAGTTCTTCAAACCTAATATCCAATATGAATAAATCCTCATATGGTGAGATAATAATTTAAACTAAAAAATATAATCAAAATTTTAACATAAACATTCCATAAATGGTTAACCTTATAACCCTTTTGAAAGATGAAAATCAAAATCTCTAGAAAGGAGGTCATGAAATTTCTCAAAATCAGCTCAACATTGATCCCTCATATATCATATAGTAGCTCTCATCTGTCACATATGAAATATGTGAGTACCTTTATCAATTATTTTCTTGAAACGTGGTAATGGCCGGAATTACCATAATTCCTTATTGAAAACACACTTTTTTCCTTATTCCTAATTATATTGGATCTATTACTTAAATAAAAAAAATTTGAAAAAATAAACAATGATAGTATAAAGCACCTATCAACAAGTCCTTAATTAGATCCATGGTAATTAGTACTGTCCAATTTTCAAATTCATATAAAAAATATCTTTATCCAAAAAAAATATCTTAACATAGGGAACATATTAATGGATATCTTCCATTATTCAAAATTTCACATTATTATTAAATAACTTTTCCAGTCCATCTAACACATTCAACATAATCTTGGAAATCCTTGGTGTAAAACATAATGTGGTAAATCCTTGTATATATTTCACCATTAATATAACATAATTCTTGAATCCAAATACCTATAAACTTCAATTATTCCACTTCATATATAATCCATAATAAGGCTACCTCATCCTATTCGTTAACACCTCTTTCCTTTCACATTTCATCTATAATCTCATGAACAACTGTAATATAATCAATACTCATACCACCTTACTGATTCTCTTTGAAGGATTTCTACTTAGGACATAGATATTCATAATGACTAATCATTACACACTTAAATAATTTAAATTTTGATGATGTCTTTGAGAAGGAAACCCTTGCATCACAGAATAGACTTTCTCGGAGGAGGGTGCAGCTGATCACTCACTAGTTGGATAGCCTCACCCTCAGTGCAATGGATGAGAGGAGTCCAATATTTCTTCTTGTGGTGAATGATTTTGAGGATATATTTACTAAGGATGTTCTAGGAGTACCTCCTCACAGGGATGTATAATTTTTCATTGACCAGTACCCCAGGACAACACTGATATCCACACTGGCATATCGGATGGATCCCACAGAGCTTCGCGAGGTGGGGTTAGAATTGGAGGACTTCTAAGAGAAGGGGTTTGTAAGGCCAGGCTTTCACCGTTGGCATCCCTGATTCTTTTTTCCAATAAGGCGAACGAGAGTTTTAGGTTGTGCATGGACTTTCGGTGCCTGAACAATGTGACTATGAAGAACAAGTATCAACTACCGAGGATCAATGACCTCTTAAACTAGATAAAGGGAGGGAGGTGGTTCTCGAAGATATACCTCAGATCGGGCTATCACCAGCTTTGGTTACGGGATGGGGATGTAATAAATACTATCTTTAGATTCCTATATGGCCACTATGAGTTCAAGGTGATGCCTTTAGGAATGACAAACACCACAGCAATGTTCATGGGACTCATAAATAGGATCTTTCAGCCTTACCTTGACAGGTTTGTTGTGGTATTCAATGATGGCATCTTAGTGTACACAACGTTAGAGGAGGATCATGCTACACACCTGCAGATAGTATTAGATATACTCCAAGAGCACTATCTTTATGGTAAGCTCTCAATGTGTTAGTTTTGGATATAGGAGGACCACATTGTGAGACACGTCATCCCAGAGGCTGGAGTTGCAGAAGATCCAACCAAGATAGAGGCGTTGCTTGCTTGGGATTCACCCAGGAGAATGATTGAGGTGCGGAGATTCTTGAGTTTGGTCGGTTGCTATTGAAGTTTTGTGCCCAAATTTTATAGGGTAGCACCACTCATATCATCTTTGACACAGAATGGAAATAACATCATGTGGATGGAAAAATGTCAGCAAAGTTTCCAAGAGATGAGCAGAGACTAACTAGTGCCCCCGTATTGAGAATATAAGAGAAGGGTGTTGGGTATTTAGTTTATTGTGACTCATCAGGTACCAAACTCGGTTGTGTCATGATGCAGGAGTGAGCAGTGATCGCCTATGACTCACAAAATTTGAGACATCATGAGCAGAATTAACAGAACCACATCCTAGATTTAGCAGTAGTGGTGTTTTCCTTGAAGATGTGGCGGCACTACTTGATGGGTGAAAGGTTTACGGTTTACTCCAACCATAAGATTCTCAAGTATATCCTCCCCCATAAGGACCTGAACATGAGAAAACGGAAATGGATAGAGTTCCTCTAGAACTATGACTTTGAGATAGTTTGTACTCCTTGGTAGGGGAACTTAGTGGATGATGCACTTAGCTGGAGAATCGGTTTACATCAATTGAGTGAGGTGACAGGGCAGTTAGTCGTGATTCATATATCCTTCTTGGAAGATGGTGGAGTTGCATACCTTCATTAGATGACTGTTACTCCCATACACTTACATCGATCCAGGGAGGCACAACTTTTGGATGTTGACTGCGAGGCCAAACATGCTCAGTTATCCTCAGGATGGGATCATGAGGGATTTTTCATAGGTGGGGAGCACATAATTATTTTCAGAGGGCACACCATAGTTCTACTGACGCTGCGGGAGGAGGTATTGAAATATTCCATACATCCCCTTTGGCGGTACATTCTGGAATGGAAAAGACTTACCAAGACCACTGACGTAAGTACTGTTGGACAGGGATGAAGAAAGTGATGGCCAGTTTGTTTTATGATACCTAACTTTTTAGTAAGTGAAGGTCGAGCATCAGGTTCCAACAGGCTTGGCATAGCCACTCGAGGTACCAGAGTGGAAATAGTATAGTATCTCAATGGACTGTATAACGGGGTTATCACATACATCTAGGGGTCATTACTCTATTTGAAAGATTGTTGACCAACTCATCAATTTGGTTCACTTCCTACCCATCTGGAAATATGTACCAGTATAGGTATTTGGATTCCTTTACATCTAGGGGATAGTGTGGCTTCATTGGGTTCCTTCGATGATCATCTCAGATCATGATGGTCACCTTAAATGCTAGTTGTGGACGGGGTTACTGGAAGTGTTTGGGACACAGCTATTCTTGAGCACAGCTTTCCATCCCCATATTGATGGTCAGACAGAGCAGACTATATAGACCTTGGAGGACATGCTATGTGCTTACGTCTGGGATTTTTCTTGCAGTTGGGATGACCACCTACCACTAGTGGATTATTCATACAAAAACCTTTATAACCCCACCACTTGCATGGTGCTATTTATGTCCTGGAATAGGAGGCCTTGCAGATCACCCATATGCTAGATAGACCCAAGGGAGTCATCTCTCTTGGTACCAGACTTGGTATGGGCTACCACCGAGAAGGTGTAAATCATCTAGGAGAGGATTAGGAAAACACAAAGTAGGACGAAGTCTTATACTGACAGAATATGGAGTCCCTTGTAATTTTATGAGTGTGATCATGTTTTCCTTTGGGTATCACCCCGATGAGGATTGCGGAGATTTGGCTGGGGTGGCATGTTATCTATGAGGATCATCGAACATTTTCAAATCCTAATCAGATTTGGTGAGGTGGCATACTTCCTAACTCTTCCCCAATATATTCATCAAGTGCTTGATATTTTCCACATGTCGCAACTAAGGAGGTATTTTTATGATCCATCACACATCATCGGTTGAGGAGAGCTGGACATTGATGATGTGTGATGTTTGCAGAGTTCTTAGTGGAGATAGATGATCGACAGGAGTGGGGCTTATGTGGGTGGTCAATTCCTCCGGTAAGATTTCAATGGCGGCACGGGAATCTCCAGGATAGTACATGGGAGCGGGAGGTTCATATTCATGCTCAATACCCACATATGTTTGATTATTTTGATTTTCTCCCTTTGGGGAGGTAAATCCCTAAGGTGGGGAGAATGTACTGCCTTGGAAAATCTGTGTGATTTTTTACAAAATTATATGAAATTATTCTAAGACCACACACTTTGACTCCATTTTATTCTGAGGCCCGGTGATCCTAGAACGGAATTTTGAACATTTTTAAGTATACTTAAGTAAACATGCGAGTGGGTTTTCTAGATTTGGAACTATTGCTCAGATCAAAAATTTGAGGGCACTGTTGAATTCAGAATGTCTGTATTTTCCTAGAAAGGACTTAAATTTGGCTGTCAAGGGCTGAACAGAAACGTTAATTTTTAGACTTTTCAAAAAATAATAAAATAACTTTAAAAAGTTGTTTTATTTTATTTTCTCATCCATTGAGTTGTGGATGGAGACACTATGGTGTAGAGACAATGCACATTGATGAGTCTCATTAATGGATTGTTAACTTGCAGTGTAATGACACTTTAATGAGGCGTAATAGAGATGTTATTTCATAAATGAAATAGTGTAACAACGAGATGTTGTAGCACAACAAAAACGTTGTGACAAGTTTTCCTTTTTTTTGGTCAATGTGTTAGTGGAAAAAGGAATTAAACAGTGAGGATTCCCCAATGAACCTCTGACAAACTTCCTCTCCAACGAATACCAAAAAATTCCAACGACCATCAAACATCTTCGACGCACCTTGAAGAATGGAGACGGAAGCGACGAACGATGTCGATGTCTTGGAACCTAGAGGACGTAACTCTTGGGCATCGAACTTCAAAGAGATGGGGTTTATTTGATGTAAAATTCATTCCCCATTCCTTTTTTTGGAAATGATGAATGCGGATCAACCCACAAATAGGTTGATATATGGATCATGCGTTCTAGCGGGAGGGTAAATTTATCTGGGATTTCTCAATCTAGGATTCAAATATCACTTGTCTTGATTCAACTAAAACCCTTAGAGATTTCCCTAATTTAAACCTCTAATGTGGAGGGTCTGGGATGACATGAAAAAGTCCGGATAACCTCCACCGTTTTCATTTTTTGTGGCTGCACCCTCAAAGTGGCGGAAAGATGATTCTGAGAACTTTGTAGTGAAGAAGACAATACCAAAAGAGTGCATGTGTGGTTAGCTTGAAGAACGGATAACTGGATCATGTTCGGTTGTCCACTAAACAGTATTTTGGTGTTCCAGCACTATCGGTAATGTCGGTGGCCATGGGCGGAGGTGGCGTCGCGCTCGTCAGCACATCGTGGAAGCAATGGGAATAGGTGGCATTTTCCTTGCACCACGTAGAGGGATAGCCCACATCCATTCCATTTGAGCGGCTAGGGAGTCGTAGTCTCTCAACCACAGACATGAAATACTACCTTGGATTCTAGTAGCTACACTACTCTTATGATTAGGTGGGTTTTTCTACAAATGGCCATCAGAGTTCCTTTTGTACTTTGCAGTTTTCAGTTCTTTTGTTGGGATTGTATTCTTTCCAACTTGTATTATTTGTACTTTTACACAGCTTTGTTTTAGTGATACTTGTTTTCTATTTAGTGTTTGGGACATTTTGGGGTGTGTCTGTGTGTACATGTACTCAAGATAATTCCTCCCACTTGTAGGTAAATGCCTTCAGCGCTAGTCTCCAGCCCCTGGCCTTTGGGAGGAGGGCTTGGAGTAGTCAGGGAATGGGCCCCAAGGGATGGGTCGTGATAATAAAACAATGAAAATAAATAGTATCAAGAAATATAATGAAATTATCCACATAATGTGAGTTTATTTATAATTTTTAAAGACTAAATAATTACCATTAATGATGACATAATAGTTATGTTTAAGTTATTTTATTGATAGATATATTAAATAAATAGTTTTAAAAATATTAAAATAAATATCATATGAATTAGTTAAAGTGATCCATGAATTTTTGAGGTGACTATGACATGTTAGAAGTGTATTAATTATTTTGGTTGGAATTTATCTTCTTTGTGGGTTTTATTTTAATCCCAATAAATGAATAGTGTCAAAATTGACATTATTGTAATTTTATTAAAATAACATATTATTAAATTATTTAAAAATCACAAAAAAAAATTAAAAATTAAAAATTAAAACTTTTATTGTCTGATATTTTATAAATTCTCTAAATATGGACAATTTACAACACTTTAGTAAATATTTATAACCATTTAATATTTAAAATTTTATTACCACAAATAAAATTAAATAGATTAAATAAAGATATATAAAAATGATAAGGTTAAAAATAAAATCAAAACATATATAAATTTTATTGGGAAAGATTATTTCGACCCATAATACTTTTATTTAAAAAATAAATGAGTTTGGGAGAATTATAAACCTAAAATGAATGTATGATAAATTAATATTTCAAGACTTTCCAAAGGTGCCCCTCCCCTCTCTTGTAAAAGGGAACCTATCCTTCTATTTTAATAACATCTCTAAAGCCATTTGGATCAACCCAAACCAACCCAAATCTCCTACCACAATCCATCACTTCATCCTAGAGGCCACACATTGGGTAGAAATCCATCTTTAAGAGTCCTTTTGTGTATACCAAAAGGAGATACCCGAAAATGATGTAATTGTTTTATCACCACTTTCAAAATTCAGTTCATCTTACACTTCCTCTTATATTGTTGTTTATATACTAAATTAATAAATCTAGTATCTTATACATGATGAGATATTATTATAATTACAGGAAAACCTTATACCTCCTTTTATCCATCCTACAAATAATAATATCACCATGTGTGTGTGCGTACAACTTACCATCTCCAGGATGTGGTGTAATTGATATTCAACAAATACTTAATTTGGATGGATATATTGATGGATATAATAGATTTAAATAATGAATATAACATGATAATTGTTATTCATAACTAATATACCATCAAATTACAAACCATTTAACCATTAAGTGAATGATATTATCCCTCGTGCGTACGTACGACCTACAGTTTCTATGAAACAATGAGATTCATTCTCCAAGTTAACCATTCAAGAATGATTATAAAGTGTATATAATAAATAAGAATGAAATAAATGACATAAAAAAGTCTAATTTATTTATATATATATATATATGTCATTTACTTGCTTCCATTCAATTCAATAAGTAAATGGAAACATCAATCATGCGTACGTACGACCTACTGTCTCCACGACATGATGAGATTAATTATCCATATTTAGCATTCAAGAATAATTATAAAGTATATATAATAAATAACTATGAAATATATGACATAATATTATACCAGATTTACATATATATATATATCATTTAATTTCTTCCATTCAATTCAATAAGGAAATGGAAACAGCGTTCATGAATACGTATGGCCTACCGTCTCCATGAACGATGTATTCAAGGTAATTTATCTATCTATTATATATATTTATATAATGAATATATATGATATATAAATCTTGTTTTAAATTATGTATGTAATTAAATCAAAATATAAGTGATAAGATCAAGAATAACATGGTAAAATATGTATGATAAATTAAATGATTATTACCCAAAATGTTGTTTTAGCATGGAATTGATAAATGAATGGGTAATATAAATTCGTAAATAAATCATATATGATATCATAAATACTATTATGGTTATTTTACAAGATAATAATATGTTTAAACCCACTATACAAGAGTTTTGGATATATACAAAGCATATCAAACCTAAGGTAAGGGAGGATTTTGCAATCTCATTATTTTCCAAGATTGTTTAGTCGTATATATTTATTGGGGTACATTTATCATCTACATACATGTTTCCAAATTATATAATATTATTTATATTATTTTAATATTTTATAAATTCAATTTTACCCATTGGTGAATTTTTATTAAATGGTATGTAAGGAATATTTCTTTCGTCTTCCATACGAGGTACTTTTGGAATTTTCTGACAAAAAGTACGAGAAGAATGTTTTCTAATCTTATATGAAAAGAATGGATTTTTACATATTCATAACACCTTATTTCCATTAAGCTTTCTCTACATGATTTCACATTTATTTTCAAAAAAATATTTTAAAATTTTGTGGCATTTTGAGAAATGAAAACATTTTTGAAGAAGAAAGGATATTTTCCTCAAAAATTAAGTTCAAATGTTTTATCAAAATTATTTTCCATCTAATACAATGCTCTTTAAATAGGGTTATGTTTATATCCCATTTGTTAATTGTATTTTTTTATGTTAATGATGTAATTATTTTTATGAAATCCATTTATTTTATATGGATTATGTTATGATGGAATGATGTTTCAGAAAACCATTTTATTTCATGGGTTATGCTATGATGAATTATTTATGTTTCTGTGGCACATGTAAGAATGATTTCATTATAAGATCGGTGGGACCTATATCTTTCTCCAATGAATTGGGTAAAGATCTATATATCATGAGATATACATGAATGGAATGATAAGTAAATTTGGTTCAGTAATACTGGGCTGTAAAGGCAAGTAAATCTTGTTCAGTAATACCTTACTGGAATGACAAGTAAACCCAGTTTAGTAATGGACATATTCCATTATGATGGTATTGGAAGAAATTCCCTAGCTACTATAGAAATCATATAATTTTATGATTTTTTGTCTACAATAATATGGTTTATGTCAATTTTATTTTCTCATGGTTTATGATACCATTATAATTTATGCCTTATGAACTACCAATATTTATTTCATGACTCATGATTTTGGTATATATTAAATGAGGTATGTTTTTTTCAATATTTATGTTCTTATTTTTATATTCTTTTGTTTATATTTTGTAATATGTTTTTCAAGCTTACTCTTATTGAGTATTTGATCTCACCCCTTTTCATATTTCTTTTCCCCAGAATTTGAAGAAGGATATTATGTAAGATGTTGAAAAATAGGGTTCTAGTTATGAATGATAAAGCATAGGACAGTGTAGATGTTTCATGAACAAGTTGTTTATGTTTTCTAGTTTCTGAAGGCACTAAACTAATACGGTCTCTGGGTGCCTATTTGTATAATCAATTAAGTATTCCGCAGAAGTAATGTAATGTAAAAGTACGTCAATCTTGGGTCATTAGATCTCTGATTTATATCCATTATAGTTTATCAATTGATAATTCCCCTTGAATTGAGATGAGGTGATAAGCCTTTATAATAAAATTCTCCAAAACATATATATCATTATTTCCAATTTATGTATTCAAAATTAAGATGAAAATTTTCATAGTGATGTTTTTCCAATTCAATACAAGTATGGGTAATGGTTGCATCTTCCCTTTAGAATTTTTACTTTCATCCTTCACCTATTGACATACCATGAACTTTGATGTAAGTTTTGTGATCTCTGTCTTCATATTTTTCCCAAAAATAGTGTTCTCAGATATCTCGATACAACTTTATACTCCGTGTGTGGATGGATAAGGTTGCTCTTTGTGCATCATTCAAAAATTCCTTCTTTATCTTGGGATTGGATAGTACGGATATTCATGAACAAAATCATTCAACTACTTATCCATAAATTTTTAACTCCATGTATTTTTATTTTCATCTATCTTCCACCTTCTATTGTACTTCTACTTCATCTTTTTGAGAATCATTTTTTATCAAGAATGTATTCTTGAGGAATAATTTAAGAAATAAATGATTATATTCCTTAATTTATGATCCCTATGATCAAACTTGGAAAGTCTAAAAAGATTTTATCCTTCTCAATTATCATCATTGATTTGGTTGTTAGATCCTTTCTACTTAGATCATATTCCACTTTATTTTCATCTATGGGATGGTAGTATATTGAGAAATAATAATACATTCTCAGATCTAACTATCTTTATTGGAAATTATTAACATACTTATTTGTGAATATATATTTGAGGCTTATATGGTCGATATATATCTTACACTTCTTCCCATGGAGATAATCTTGTCATTTTTTTACACAAAGGTTTAGTGTAGCCAACTCTAGATCATTCACCTAATAGTTTAGATCATAAAAGTTATTTTATATTGAGTTATAGTCTATCAATTTATCATTTGGTATTACTACAAAACCAAATACTATCATTGAAGCATCTTTGTATACCACAAGAAGTTCCAACCATGAGAGAAGTATGAGGAATTCTATAATAATGAGCCTCATTTTTAATTCCATGAATATTTTTTCACATTCATTGGTCTAGAAAAATACTTAATCCCTTCCAAGTCATCTTGGGTAGTGGGATTGATAATAATAATAATTTTCTCGAAAATAATATGTAATTCCCATCTAGTCCAACGAAACTATGGATTACATTTAAAAATGATTTTCTTTAACCCCCCTTAATTTCCTTTAAATTAGAAGGGCCCATAGATATCCCATTTATGGTGATTACATTGCCCTAGAATGATACTTACTCCATCATGAACTGACATTTACATTAATTTTCAAATAGATTATCATTTTACAATGTCTTTATAATAGTATTCAAATTATTCCCATGCTCTTAATTTCTCTTGGAATATATCAAAATATCATCTATAAAGACTACCATAAATTTTTCTAGGTAATATTTCAAGACACTATTCATTAATTCCACAATGATTTTGGAACATTATTAATTCTTAATGGAATCATATTAACTCATATTTTCTATGCCTCACTAGAAAATAAATCTTGGGAATATATCCCTTCTTCCCCTTTAATTAGTGATATCTCTACTAAAGTTCCACCTTAGAAAAATATTGGGGACCATATAGCTGATCAAAAAATTTATCTATCCAGGTCAGAGGATACTTTTTCTTTATCATTATTTTTTTGTGTTTATTATAATCAATGAAGATACGCATTGACCAATCCTTCTGCTTGATGAAGAAGATCGGTGAACCCCATGGTAAAGAACTTAGGCAAACAAAACCATTTTCCATATTTTCTTATAACTACAACTTTAGTTCATCCAACTCAATTGTGGAAATTCATTAAAGATTCTTTGATATGGGTAGGGATCCAGGTTGAAGTTAAATTGAGAACTCAACCTCTATGTCAAGAGGAAGACCAAATATTTCTTTAGGTAATGCATCAATTTAATCAAATGTAATGGGCATGTATTAAATCAGGATTATCTCCTTTTTTGGATTCATTTGAGAAATATACTCTTTCTTATAAGTTAAAAATATTCATGCTTACGAAAGAGATTCAATGTGAGATTCATATCCCCCATTACACTTGTGAAAATTTTTAGGATGACTCAGGATGCTGAGAGTGATCTCCCTCCCACAATATGATATGTTTTATTTTTATAAGGATGGCCAATCCATGTAAAATATAGAATAAAACTCTACTAAATAAAGTAAGATAAGATTATTTGGGAGGTTTAGTCCAAAAACATTCATTAGGGAGGAATTAAATACTTGTGATGGAATAATTGCTCCATTTATTGTTCTCACAAATAGCAAAACACCCATGTTTTGAGGTGATGTATGAACAGTTCTAAATAAATTTAAATATATTAAAGAATGCAAAGAACCTTAATCATATAGAATATTTGTTTCTTATTAATGGATAATAGGGACACCATCCACTATTTTATTCTGGTTTTAGTTATTTATGATATCTCAATTAAACATAGGGATCAGAATACTTAAACTATAAATCATATAAAAAGGAAAACTATGAACATAAAAGGAATAACTTATAAAGGAAGATTAAATCTTAACTTATGAGTTATATGTTTCAATATAAGTTATCTATCATGATTTTCTTGTTATGTTTTATCGCTTAGAATTCCATTCAAGACCTTCATAATGGTTCATAAAGAGCTTTGGAATTTTCTAAATCATATACTCAAGGATTTTGAAACTAGATCTGTAGAAAAGATTTTTTTTATACACTAGGTGATGATCAATTTAATACCCAATGCCCACTTGGGGTGTTATTTCTGCTATATAAAATTGTTTTAAAGCCACATACACTTGCAGAATTTAGATAGGGATGTAATTTCTTAAAACTACTCTCTATATACTTCACAAAAGATCAAGGATATTTTCATATACTGAGACATATCCTAAGAGCTCGCTCTAAATTATTCTATTATTAATCCCAATAAATAGCTAAACTATCTTTCTATAACAACGGTAGTGACCCAATAATTTTCACAAAATATTTATTTATTTTTTTCATAAATATCTATTAAATACAAATAAAGAATCAAAAAGCCTAGTGTCTTTTGAAGACTAGGTTCATAATACATCAAAGTGAAACTAAAATAAAATGAATTTATTTAAATCTCTCTAACGATCTAATTTTACTTCCTAAAACTTCATAGGATAACTAGGGGAATATATAAAATAAAGGGGTGTGTTAAAACCCAATAAGAGAAAAAGCATGACAATGAATCATTAAATATAAGTCAAATGACATAAAATGATATCATAAAAGAAAACTATAATGAATAATCACATGGGATTATAAAAATATATATACATGGTGTCGCATGAACATTACAGCATAGGAAAGAGACAAAAAAATAAAACATGATATTTTCATAACTTAAGGCTAACTCCCCAAGACAGCATCACATGGTAGACATAATCCCATCATGGATTAGGTTCACTCCATAAAACCATACATGAAATCTCATGAGACAAAAATATTACCAAATTAATTGGATTTCTATCCTTTTTCAACCATTATAAAATTTATGTTCTTATGTGTGCTGTAAAATTGAGATCAATTATAAGGAATAAACATAATAATTTATCATAGAAAGAAAAGAGTGGAATAATTAAATGAAAATTAAAACCAATTAATTGTTTCCAAAAAAAGGGATTATATAATTCTTGGGTGTTTTAGGTGAAAAAATAATCACATTAAATGAAAATTAAAACCAATTAAAATGAATACATAAAAAATAGTCAAAAACTAATTTGGGAATGTTCTTTTTAAATAGGGTTTTAGGAAAAAGTGTAAAGAGTATTTAAATAATGTTTGACCATAATAATTTCCATATGAACCAAAGTGGGCTAAAATAGTCTTAAATATATTTTTTTTAACCATGTAGGTTTTCAAACAATTATTGAGGGGTACTATAAAGGAGACAAAGAAAACAGATAAGTTCATCTTAATTGGTTTTTCGAAATAAAATGAGAAGGGGTCCTTTCAAACATTTATATCTCCATAAAAGAGAGGTGAATTAAACATGGTATATATTTAAAGGAAAATTATAAAAAAAGTATATAATATTTATATAATAATAATATTTAAATAATGTGAGTTAAATAGAGAGATAGTGTAACATAGAAGAAATATGGTGGCTCGAAGAGATCCTTTACCTTTACTTATAGAATCATTCTAAAATTGAAATTAATTTTTTATATAATCTATTAATTAATTATTATATAACCTATTTTATATATATATTGTTTAATATAATTTAATTATATTCATTTACAACCATTTTTTGTGATATAAGATTAATTTCATTATTCTGAGGGTGTCGTTCCCTGGCTTCATGTTAGGATCTCCCATGGATAATTATTAAAGTTCTTTTAAAATGGGTGTAAAACAATAGAAGTGAGATGAAAGGGTATTAATGACCTTAAAAGTTTTAAAATATTCTCAAATACCCTTATGTTTTCTAACATAGGTATAACTCATTAAGTGAAAATGTTAGCGTTGTGTTGTTAGTTAATTTAGATGGTTTTATTGGCCATCATAAACTAGATTCGTTTTAATTAATATTTGGTTAAATATTAATTATATAAAAGTAAATAAGTTATAATATACTTATTATAATAATATCTAATCATAATAATAATTTTATGACCAACCTATAAGGCGATGGAGGAAAACAAAGTTTGTTTTTCATAGATGTGGTGAACCAACCATATTATAAAGCATGCTTTTATTTTTTAAACAAAAGAATGAAGGATTAAACATGGATATTACACCATAATAATAAAATTTAACTATATTAATGATAATTATGTAATAATATTTAGGTGTATATAGATTATATTTGATCGTAGAATAAATGAAAAATTAAAAGACATTAGTCATAAATCTTACATCTTCCTTTGGTTTTTGCCTCTTAGGTTACCCTTTAAGGATTCTTGAAAGAGACTTTAGATGAGACTTGTAGGAATAGGATGTGGGGGAGATTTTTGGTTGATATTTATTTGGAAATGTTTCATTATACAGGGTTTATAAGTTTGGAGGTGAAGGGGTGGTGAGGGTTGGTATTTATAAAGAGGGGAAAGATGTGTTTTCGAATATTATATTCATTAGATTATTATATCGGCCCAATAATACAAATAATATAGATTATTGTGACTATATACAGTAAATGGTTCATGTTATTTCGGACTAAGAGTATATTAGATCATCCATGACTCAGAAATTCATGTGTTAACTTATAAGGATAAATACAGTATTTTACCATATTTCACTATTAATAAAAAAATTCAACTATTTTAAAAAATTAAAAAAACCATAACAATTTTTTGATTGGTATATTACAAAAAAATAAAATACTTTTTATGGAAATAATTAAAAAAATATGATACGTTTAATTTTTATATAATATCCTCATTTACTAAAAAAATAAAAAATTTATATTTATATTTGAACTTCTGACCCTTTGAAAATTTACATATGGAATAATAAAATTATATTACCATTATAATAAATCATAATATTAATTAATAAACCCATTTTATTTAAATAAAATTTATTTAAATCATTATATTTATTATAAAATTGATGTTAAAACATTTATGTTTTACCAAAAATACAAACACATAAATTAACATTTTGATAACAACCATTTACTTGTTCCATGGTATAAATATATTGTAATTCGATTTCATATGACATAAAAATATTATTTTACACTTTTATAGGTGAGTATACTATTCTAAATGTCTTTTTATTATTCCTGACAGTCATATTACTATTCCAACATATAGGTTACTATTCCAACAGTATGATTATTATTCTAACAGTCAGATTTACAACGGTCATATGGGTTCCCTACTTTTTATAAATACTTCATCTTTTGGTCATTATTCATTAAATTTTATTTTATCTCAAGGTTTTTTTGTTTTAATTTTCAAGATATGCATTACATTATTAACATTATTCTTTATTTATACAGTGGTGTTCATGAGTACGCTTATTCTAGTGGATCGAGAAAATCCATATTTTCTTGTTTTAGTGATCTTATTTTATATTATTTATCCCCTTGCACATTTTTAACCCCTAAATTTAATATTCAAATTAATAAAAAAAATTAGGTGGTGTGTGTTCAATATGCTACATTACTAAATTTGATAAAATTATAAGAAGGGAAATCTCATTTATAAAATTTGGGTTTATTATAACAAGGGATAGACACAACATAAGGCGTACATTATGTCAAGTGAAAATACACATTGTGTCATTGTTATGTTTCATAAATGTATTAAATAAAACATAGAAGGAAACATTTTTTATCACTTCAAATAAATGTCATATATATATATATATCTAAATTCTATAATTGAAAATAAAACTAACTATGAGGGTACGTGTTGTGTGAAACCACATGTACACGATGTGTATATAATTAATTTAAATTAAAATTATATAGCATGGGAATCGTGGTAATCTCATGTATTTTTTGAACTAGTAATGAGGATAATAAATTAATTAATTAATTAAGTAATAGTAATTTATTAATTTGAGAAAGATATCTTAATAATTATAAAATTTTGAAATTAATTCTAGCAAGTTTAAATGTATATTCATTGTGTGTGTAAATTTATCATAAGCATGATAGAACTATTTATGAGTTTATATTTATTTAATTTAATTAATTATTTCATGTTTTTTCCATAAATTTGTTAATAAATTAAATATAATAATCTATTTAACAACCCTTCATATTTTATAATATATGTCCATATATGTACTGGGTTTATATTGTATAACCCTAAACCCTTAGCACCCCTCACCTGTGAGTGAGTAAGCATATATAATGGTTGGATCTCTCAGAGAGAGGATACATTTGATAACATCATTCAAATAGAAACCTACCAAGGAGATACATAAGTTAATGATGAAATGCATCAACTCAAGATAGGAATATACTCTAGCAGTAATTTTCCCTAGGGTAAGGTTTGGTTCTTCTTCTACTCAGTAAACTAACCAAAATATTAAAAACTACTAGTTGTATAACATGTTTATTTTATTCTTCATGTTCATGGATATTTATTTATTTATGTTATTAATTTTGTATGTGATGATTAAATATGATCATATAAAGTAAATAAAATAAAATTTTTTCTAAGATGGAATTATATGGAATTATTATGTGTAAATTGTTCTATCAAAATAGATAGTCAATTATTTAAAATACATATAATATTAAAAAGTATGTAAAGAATAATATAATTTATATTTACCCTTGAGTTAAATAAAAATCTATAAATAAAATATTATGTTATTAAATTCATTATATTTTTTGTGTTATGGTTCAACTATAGTTAAATTCTCAATCAGTCCATTTTTTTAGAAACTTTTATCTTATTTGGGAGTCTTAATAGGGATTATTGGTTGAATCAACCAACTTAATATTAATAGAAATTATCCTAGAAATCTTAATAAAATTTAATGGAAAATGTTGAGGGAATAAAAGTTCAGGATTTAATGATTGGGGAGTTCACTCAATAGATGAAGGAACTGTGAGTCAATATAGTTAGTAAGAACTGCATACATAAATAATTTTGATTAATTTCCATAAAACTTGTCTTAGTCTTGAGTAGTGGAATACATATGCTTACCACTAGAATATCTAAGAGATGGGATATTACACATTCAATTGTAAAGGACTTATAGATTTGATGTGGGAGATTTAAAATTTTTATTTATTATGTTAGCCATTATAATCAATATAATGTTATAAAATATTATTTCATTGTTGGTAGAAAGAGGGAAAGTCATTCAACCAGAAAAATATCCTTGTGATCTATCATGTAGAAATAAAATATCTTAATTATAACTAACTTCATAGAGTGTTATAGGTTCTTACACTTCATACAAAGCCAAGAGTTCAAGCTTTATATGCTATACTTTTAAGATTCTACTGATCCCTATAAAGACATAAGTTAGGATTTACACAAAATCTTCTTGATACATGGGGATGATGCATTGGATTTCTAATTCCATATGTTAACATCCATGACCAGTAATCTCTAGAAACATTATAAATACATTGATTCATACACTATGTTCTCTCATATCCATGATTTTTATCAAAAGAAATAAATAAAATTGTGGTATTAGATCTCAATGGCACTATTTATATGAAATTTAGGATAAGGTTTACTAATTAGACCTCACATATTTCATATTATTCTCTACATAGAGCATTTGGAAATTTTGGGTTTCATTATAACTAATATATTCTGAATAAAACATATACTTTCCATACTTCCTCAGAAATTCTTAATTTTTATGTAGAGTTTGAACATAAATAATATAGTGGAGACACTACTAGAACTATTTAATGAGATTCTATAAATAGATGAAGATATAATGCATGAAAAACATTAATACTTTATAGTGAAAAAAATTAAAAGAAAAGAAAATAACTCTAAATATTAATTCAATGTATAAATTACCATTTTACTAACTTTTGAAGATGAGAAAGATCAAGTGATAAACTATGAAAAAGGATGTAATGTGTTCTAATTTTGGAAATAAAGATAAAAAGAAGAATAAATGTGACTTAATAAAGAATAAGAGAAGCTTTAGGTGTATTCCCTATTGAGTGTAGTCTCTCTATTTCTATTAATTGATTATTGATATAGTTTGTGGTTCTCACTTTTTTTCTAATTATAGGAACCAAGTAAAATCTATAAGAATAGAAGAGGCATGGTGGAACTTTCAGCTTCTAATGGTTCATCACAACCTATGCTGGCTCTAGAAGACTACAATATCACATGGTCTACTTATTTAATTCTATTTCTAATGAATTGGTATTATCTTCCCAGTGTAATGAAAAATATAATAAAAAATTCCAAAATATATGTGCATGGTTTTATTTTAATGTTCAAAAATAAGATTATGAGATTACACACATGAATAATTGTTTTTACATACATGAATATGAGAATCAAGTCATAGAAATTGATAATTAATCATGTTTACATGAATTATATCACTTATAGTTATGGAATCATCATATTGGTCATGTAAATAATAAGGATTTGAAAAAAAATCATATCATGAAAGGAATTTATAATCTATTGATCTAAAGTAATGGGATATATTTCATGCTTTTTTTGTGAGAAAATATGACCAAACCTCCATTTTTGGGTAAAAATGAAGGAATTTAAGTGTTTACAGATATAATTTATATTGATGTGTGTGGAAACTTTACAGATGAAGATATAGGTGGATGCTCTTACATCATAAATTTAACCAATGACATTAGTAGATATTGATATATCTACTTATAATAGTATAAATACAATTCCTTTAATAAATTTATTGAATTCAAGAATAAATCAAAGAATTTTATTATAAAGAAGATATATAAACACTACTAAGACAAAGGAATATAATACCTTAACCAATTTTTACTCTATTATCTAAATTTTTTTGGAATACTATCTCACCTCACTCCACCTTATACCCAACCGTGGAATGGTGCTAGTAAAAGGAGGAACTAAACCTTGTCAGGTATTGTGAGATCAATGAAGACTCTTACATGCCTTCCACTGTCCATTTAGGGATACACATTAAAAATGAATCATACATACTAAACTAATATTCAAATAAAATAGAAAATAATATTCTATATCAGCTCTAGTATTAAAAAAACCCATTTAGTAAAGAATTCATGTATGGAGATGTGAGACAATTATCTAGGATAATCATTGAACTAAACTATCATCATAAGGTATGAATAATGTCTTTATAGGATATACTAAAAACAAAAATGGAATCATCTATAAAACCAATTATATTATATGGTCATCATTGTAAGATAACCCATATTTCTATAGAGGGAACATATCCCTAAATAAAATAGTTGGAGAAATTATTCCCGTTGTACATGTAATACGTAGGATAACTAGAGAGGTTAGAGAACTATATATATATATTATTTTCATGTACCTAAGGATGCATACACATTATTAGTTGGAGCTAATGAGACTCTATTCTACAAATATATAGAAAATAGATCAAAAATTAAAGGGTACCGGGAAGAAATGAATTCAAAAATGAATTCCATGTATTAGAAATAAGTATGGGTTTGGGTAGATCCTATAAAAATGTAAATTCTATTGTGTAAACATGGATTTTCAAGATGAAACTAGATATGTAAGGCAATGTCATTACCTATAATTCATTACTGGTTGAAAAAGGGTTTAAGTAACATCCTGGAATAGAATATGATTAATCCTTTTCTGAATTCACTATACTAAAATACATTAAAATTATTCTTTTCATATTATCTTTTCCTAATTATGAGATTTTGAAAATGTATGTAGATATAGATTTCCTTAATGGGTACCCTGTGCATGATGACTATATAACACAACAAGATGGGTTCATGCCACCAAATAATTCCAATAAGTTATAAAGGTTGTAGATATCCATTTATGTGTTGAAGTAGAATTAATATCATGGAATATTCATTTTTATGAATCCCTTAGATAATTTTATCTCATAAATAATGAATGTGATCTATATTTTTATATTAAATTTAGTAAGAGTGTAGTTTTTTTCTTAGTAGTTTCCATTTGTGATCTATTATTAATGGAAAGAGAGATATCGGTCTTATAATTAGTTAAGGCATGGTTTAAAAAATTCTTGTCCCTAAAATATTTATTTGAATTAGCCTACATTATAAGGATCAATATGCATCATGATAGATCTAATAGTAGTCTTGGAGTAAATAAAGGTACATATATTGATAAGGTTAAAAATAAATTCAATATGAAACAATATAAGGGGGGATTGATTCCCATTTCACTTCTGTTATTGAATCTGTTATATATTATAAAAACTTTACCAGTCTAGATGTTACCTATGTCATAATCATGGTAGTAATAAATCAGTAGACCCATGATATTTTCATTAGATATCTAGAAATTTTATCCACAAGTATTATAGATATACAAAAGACATGTTCGTGGAGTATATTAGATAAGAGGAACTAGTTATCAATCGGTACATAGATGCCAGTTTCCAAACAGATCATAATGATCTAAATTTTTTTTTAAGATGTACGTTTTTCTTTGAACTAGGATCTACGATCTGGAAGATTTTTTATATATATAATGTTCAATGATTATATAGTATAGGTTGAGTATCTAGCATTATCTGATGTAGAAAAAAACTATTTTGGACACACAATTTCATCTAGGAACTTCTGATAGTGCCTAATAGAAAAATTATATCACTCTTTATTGTGATAATACTTCAGTATTGGTTTTATCCAAGTAACCTAGATCATATCAAAAAACAAGACATGAACTTAAAAAGTATCACCCTTTGATGGAATTTTATCTAAGGGGTGAGGTCGCAGTAATCACAATTGAATAGAATAAAACATGGAGAACTACTAATTAGAGAATTTTTAGTTGAGACAAAGAGGATGAAAAATATAAATGTCATGTGAGATATAATGGACTAAAATTTATTAGAAATTGTTTACTGTGCATATGTTAGTCATTTGGAGATACTTACCTAAAACTAAATCACTTTGTACTTTTAATTATCATAATATTAGTAAGTGTTTTAACAATTTATGATTGTTATTATTTGTAACACTACTATGATAATTTATTTATAGTATTTGTCATATAAAAATGTTATAACAATTACTAACAATATTTAGAAACTTGAAATGGTATAATAATATTCTTAAACATATGTATTGTGTTCTAGATAATGTCTTCATAATGATACATAGATGGTGTTTGACTATCTAGTGTTTAGGGATCATAATAAATTTAGATTTATTATCATGAATTTCACAATATTAGTCACAAATAAGTGAGGTTATGAGGATATATCCACTAACATTAATTCCACATGTTATATGCATCTTAGAACATTCATATTTATCGTTGTGTGGATCGTACCTTATACATGATATTATAATCGATGTATAGCATGATCGTGTACTTTGATGTATAGATAAAAATCATGAAGACTTATTCTTATGGTGAGGTAACATAATTTGGGTGCACTATAAGTGATATGGAATTAATTTAATAAGTAAAGAAAAGATTTTTTTACATTTACGTTAATAGAAGAAGATATCTATGTCTTTATGATTAAAATATAACTATCAAATTAAATCCATGTCCATGGTAATTAATTGATAAATTCATTTCAGAACTTCAAAGAAATCTAAATCAAATATATAGGTGGATGACTTGAGAAGGAAACCTAATTGATGATATATTGAGACAAAAGGAATATATTACATAGTAATCATTCATATGAGGTTCTTTTCATTAATTTATTAACATATTTGTCTATGGGTTCCTTGATGTATTGTTATACACTAATCTTGGACTTTAGGTAAGTTCACCTAATTCCACTGAGAAGGTGTCATAGAGAGTCACACACTAAGTGTATCTTAAATATCAATTAAATTCATTTTATAATTTAATATTAAGAATTATTATTATTTATCAAATTTTAGATTAATAATTAATTAAGTATAATTGATATAATAAATTCAATCACCAGATACTCAAGTTTATATATTGAGAGTTTAATATTAAAATAAATATTTATTCATGAGTTTATTAAACTTGATATTTATTTAATATCTTTTTTATTATTCACAGTGTAACAATTAAGCATTTATTTATTCATCGGTTCAGTGAATATGTTAATATAAACATTTATTTAGTTACATTAATATTAATATTTATATTTATTCTCATTTATGTTGAATATAATATTTATTTTCGGAATGAATAATAATATTTTTTTATTTAATAATTACTATTGAAGTTTTGATAAATACTGAAGCGTACTAATCAACTAAGTTTTAGGAATTCATAGAAATAATATATTTCATTTAATATCATTTAAAAAATTATTTCTTATTTAAAAAATGATATTATGTGTATGTTAAGTGATATAATAATAATTATAATATTATTATTATACATGGGGAAATATGAGAGTGAATATTTGATGAAGTGCCTTAGAGAAATTATCAAAGATTTAAGCCAAACTACATATTCCATTTATATCATTTTTAGATATAACTATTGTTTTGCATAATGGTGAGACACTAGAATTCTCTCAAGACCAAAATAATAATCCTCCTCTTCCAAATAAGAAAAGATAAGATAAAAAATATTTCTTAGTGTGATCGATAGTGTACGACACGTGGTACTTAGTTACTTTGCACTAGTACTCAGAATATGAAGAGAAATGTTAAAATAACTGTGATCATGTGTAAATAACACTATATATATTCTACTTCTAACTCTTCACCAAAACAATGATACAATAATAGTGGTAAGTAGATTGATAAAAAAACTAGTGGAAATATCAATCCAAGGTAATTCTTATTTGGAATTAATTATAAATAAATTTTAAAGATCCTCCCTAATATAATTATGGGGATGAATTGTCATGTTTTTTGATATTATCCATTGAAATTAATGAAAAAATGTTGGCATTTACCCTGACTTATTTTTTTTCACAAAAACTTTAATAATAATTATTATTAAAAACATTGGCCTAAAAATAAGGAACACAATTATATTCACACAAAATAATTCTTTAAATTTCTTAAAAATTCCAATTTTCCTTTATCTAAAATCCCTTTATTTAGGTATCTTAGACACAAAAAACCTCTGTTCAATACCATGTTTAAAGATGAAAATTATAAAATCATGAATTTTAAACCATCTTCTATGGTTACTCCTTAATGTGATCACATAAAAAAGATAATTCTAAACAAGATCTCATAACATAAAAAAATTAACATTCCTAATAATTAAATTTTAAAATTTCAACCCAAATAACTTTACAAAGTTATTAATAAAAAAAGTAAAAATATATTTTCCCTGGGCTCTTATTATTGTCATCAGTTCAAAAATATATACTAAAGAGATCCAACGGTTTATAAGTAGAAAAATCACATATTGGTTTAAAATATAATTATTATTTCTATCCCATTTAATATATATCACATAATGCATCCCTTAATAATTATATCTTTGGAAAATCAATTTTTTTAGGAAAATTAATTTCAACGAAAATTTATTGTAATAAAAAAGTATTATATGAAATATATAGTATTAATTGATTTTATCATTCAAAAACCAACATATTTTTTACTTAATTTACCTAAATCCAACATATAATAATTATTAGTTATAGTTTCTTTAAACATCAGAACATTTTTCTTATAAATGATTTAGATTTTATATATAAAATCAATTATATAATCATCATTTTTTATTGACAGATGCTTATCAAATAATGATGTAACTCTTGATAAAAATTACTTTTAGGATTATATAATTACATATCCAATACTCATAAAATAATTTATTAAAACGTCTATTAAATATATAAAAATCACTAAAGAATATACTAAAATAATTGGGAATATAAATGTAACAACATCTATGATTAATGAACATATTTTATTGTAATTTATACACCACCTTTACAAAAAAAACATGAAAATCCATTCTTTATAAAATATAATTTGATTTTATTAATTTTATTTATTAAAAAAAAATCATTTCCATATTGTAGGATAAACATTCCAAGGGTTTTGGGCTATCAAAAATAATTATGTTGTTATAATGAAACTAGATTAACTTGTATTTCATCACTCTGGTTTTTAATTAATTTATACATTGAAATTATTCAATAATTTAATGATGAAAATAATTATAATTAATAATATTTAAAGTATTTTCAAATTAAAATAACGTCAACAATAATTATCCTATTTATTTTATGTTGGTATCCAAAATTCAATGATAAATCATAATTTTCTAATATTGACATAACATTTTGTGATAATTTCTACAAGGGATTGTTATCAATGTTAAATATGACCAGAATTTTCTTTTTAAGTATGACTTTTATGTAATGTCATCTTATTTTTATATAGATATTTTCCAATGGGTTGATCACAATAATGGTGTGGCTTAAAAGAATGCAATATTTTATTAATTTATTATTATCTAGAAAATATAACTTTTCATGATCATTAATAAGAATAAGATGAATTTGAGAGATCTATTTAGTACAAGTGAAATCCCCACGTAGCTAATTAGAAGAATTTTTTGTATGATTAATTCTTTAGTTTTGAATTTCGTACTGATTTTTTTGTAACGAAAGGAGATGCAATTGGTGAAAATTAACTATTGTTTTTATTCTTTTACGTTTTTACTTTTTAAACTCAAAATGTTTGAAAAATAGTATCGTCAAACATATAATATAATTTTTTTCTCTAAAATGATATTCAATAAAAGTTTTATGAAAACTAACAATGAAAGGGGAATAAAACTATAAATTAAAATATAATAGTTAGGTTTTTAAAATAAAGTATAAAAAGATAAAATGGGTGATATGAAAAATGTCTATCTCAATTAAAATACATATATAGAACAATAATTTTATATCTTGTATAAGTAAAATTTTTTATTTCATAAGAATGTGTCTAACTGCGAGCTGTAATATTTTAATAAAACATTCATCTTAAATATTTCCAGTATGAACACGTGTAAAAAATATTCAAAAATAATTTATCTAGAAATAAAAAAATAGTAAAATGTTTCTTTTAAACATATTTAAGAATTTTCTATTCATGTAATAAATTTAATAATTGAAACATATCTAGTTGACAATATACATACATGTGTCTATTTAGTAAAATAATTAATCAAAACATGAAATATCAAGATAATAGACAAGGTGGATAGATTGGACCAAAAATTCCCTTGTCTAGACATTGAAAATTGTTTTGTGAATCTAAAGAAATCATGGAATAAAAATGTTAAATGTTAAGCCTATCTTTAATAAAATAAGTAAATAAATAATTTTATGGTATGTGTGACCTTTTAATTCATGTTTATGGATAATTTTAGATTACATTAAATTAGTGTTTAACCTAGATGACCAAGATGATCATTATAAAGAATTAAATATTTAGGAACACTTCTCCATTAAATTAAGTATTAGACTTAGTAATCTATAATATTATAACATTAAAATTATACTAAAAACTTATTTTTTTAATGATAAATATTTATTAGGAATAAAATAAGTGGTAAAAAGATATTCCATATCAATTTCATATTCAATTATATCTTGAACACTTGTATATTTTTTCGATATTTTAGAGTATTATACATTATCAATGTGAAATTCAATGAAATTTTAAAAAATTGTGATTTTCCAAATACTACTATATAAGAAATATATTATAAGACCCATGACTGAAAAATTAAAACCAAATCAAAAAATCCACTTGAAATCAATGTCACAATTCATAGAGATTCAATTAATATTTCCTTAAATATCATACAAAAAATATTTAGGTACCCAACCTAAAAAATATATTGACAAAGAAGAAGAAAAGATAAACATGGTAAAATCCTAGTTTAAAGACTTTTCTTAAGAACTTGGTAAAAAAACATACAATAACACCATATAAATACCATTAAAATAGGGATATAAATTATATAGGAAAACATAATACACCTTTAACCATCATCAATCAACTCCAAAACCACAAGAATGATAATGTGAATAAAATAATTTCAAACACCCATAAAATCGTTAAAATTATAAAAAATCAAAAGGAAAACACCAACCAGTGTGGCATAAATAAAATTTCTATGGGTATCATTTAAAAAATCACTTTTCTATATATTTTGGAGTTATTTTTAGATAAATAATGAAACTGTGAAAATGAGTTGTTCGATATTCATAACACGCTTTGATAAGAATTTTTATGGTTCCTGAGATTCTTAAAACATAATATATTTTAAATGAAAAAGAGTATATTTTAACAAATTTTATAAACCCATTTCAAGGTTTGATAAAAATGATCATTAAATTTATTCGTGAAAAAATTCATTATTGAATTATAATAAGAAATCATGCTTTACTAGTAAAATGATTATAGTTGGTATAGAAATGTGATTTTTATAAGTTACCCATGATATAGATGAATAAAACAATGTCATGGTTTTAAAAGTGAAACATAGAAATTTTCTACTTGAAAATGAATTATATTAAAAAAATGGTCACAATTTTTACCCTAGAAACTATTTTCATGTGGGAGAAACAACTTTTCTATTTCAGAAAATAATGACACTAATTTTTTAAATTAATAAAAAATGTAAAATTTTCATAAATCTTCGATGGCATGGGCCCCTTGGACCTATGTTGTATCTGAAGGGTACATTTAAAGAATAAAAAAAATTTGGTTGATATGATCTCAGTTTGATGTGGAAATTTTAAGGTTATTTTATAATGTGTTTATAAATTATGAAACAAATTGAAATAAAGAAATGTTTATATTAGTTTTTGAAATATTGAGAATATGAAATGTTCATTTTAAAGGCCTTATTTAAAGATTTTTTTTAATAATTCCAGAATAATTTTTAGTGGATTTGATAAAGGATTAAATAACATTAAACATATAAAATTTAATTTTGGTTATGTGTTTACATAAAATATGAAATATACAAATGATTATTAAAGTTTTCTTAAATATCCAATATTTTGAAATGTAAAGGAGTTCATATTAAATTCCAAGTAAATTATTAATACATAATATTTAATATTGAAATATATATTAAATATTACTACTGATTTAGGATATTGAATATCTATAAATCATGCCTAAATTATAAAGTTTTTATAATTGTTTATTTGTGAAATGATGAAAAATGTGTAACTAATGTCTAAATTTATAAATTATTTATTTATTTAGTTTAGTTACAATTTCATAATTGATGAACATAAAAAAAATTTATTATGAGTAGATGTATACTTTATTTTAAAGTTTTATAATTATTCTTAAAAAATCATGCTAGACATATAAGGAGTTATAGCTAGGTAAGACTTGATACTTATTTATGTTCATCCTAAATTTTAATTTTTTCTCGGTTATGAGCTTGAAATTATAGGATAGTTATGGTTTATACATATTATTTGTGTCGATTATGTTATAATTTTCATATATCATGAGTATTTATCTATAGATATACCATGTCACGACCCCCTCCCACCAAAGATGCCCCTCCTGAGCTGGAAATGGTGAAAGGGAGATAATGACCCCTGAGTCCCGCCTCCAATAGGCCCCGGGTTGGTGACTAGCACCAAGGGTATGATTTTTCACAAATATGGGAGGCATTACCCTTTTTATTAATTAGGATCGGGAAATAGGATGAGTCAACCACCAAAAAGGGAAAGAGCAAGTGTATAGAAATAAACCCAAACCAAGCCCACATGCATGTTTAAACACTTTTATTACAAGGTACAAGTACAAGAAAGCTCAAAAGTACAATACCAAAAGAAAACAAGAGAACAGCAACTGCAACAACTCTAACTGCCTGACTAGTAGGGTCCCGCACGGCCCTGGTAGTCCTCCTGGAAACCTGAAAGTAAACGTAGGGTGAGCATACAAGTATACTCAGTAGGGAAACTTAAAGCTCTCGTGCACAAGTGGGGAGACATCCTAATGTCCCGTGAGAATAACAGAAGAAACCTAACAAGGAAATCTATCCACCCAACCTCACCAGCCACACTCACCAAAACACAATCACAACAGGTAGTAGTATTATAAGAACAAGAGTATTGGGTACCCCGCACCATTTCCCATTAGTTAGCTGAACGTCCTGACGCTGTCACACTCTCCCCGCCTGCACACACCTGGGCCTCACCACCACGTATCCCGCCCGCACACACCTGGTCCTCAAAACCACAACCACATCCCGCCCAAAGACACCTGGGCCTCATCCCGAAGATTCTTGGGAACAGTAATAGTAACCGAACTCTCGCCCGAAGACACCTGGGCCTGAAATTGAAACCTACCTGAAGAGTCTTAAGTGTAAGGTCACCTCAAGCCATTATAGCCTATAAGTCTGCCCGAAGAGTCTTGGGACTAATCACCCCAATCGAAACCTACCTGAAGATTCTTGGGTGTAAGGTCACCTCAAGCCATCACAGCCTAGGGGAGAAGGAGCAGGAAGGAGCTAGTAACTATGGGAAAACACCCTCTCCCATGAAATGGGAGTGTTTGGAACTAAGTGCTCAACATGGGTGTTGTGTGATAAAACACAAAAGATACAGATATATATATATATATATATCAACCACTCAGCCCAACCTATGGCTTCTAAAAAGAGAAACTGAGGACGTGCCTCGGCACTGCTACCACGAAGCATGCATACAACAAAAAACCCCAACCCCATTAAGGTTTTCACATTTCAGCAGAAATTAGCTTATTTAGTTCCTTAACTACTGGGAAACTATCCACAACAAACCACTTCAATCGTTCGTAAAACATATCCCTGCCATCCACAAAACAAGTTAGGGAAACACAAGCAGCACAACAAAACCCTTCTTAACAACCAACCAACCCATTGATTTCTATTTCATTACCAAGCCCCACCATTCATTAACTATTCCATTTATTATTTATTAAACACAACCCATAGTCCGTTCACATTTAAACCCATCCCTGCATCCCCAATGCCAACCACCATAACCACACCATACATCATTATCCCTTTAATACCATTTATTGCAGCCCCGCTGCCCATCACCATTAAACATTCACACCTTCCCACGACCAAGCCAATCGTAGCCCCGCTGCTCAACCAAACCACAACAGCCCACAAAACACCCCCATCACATGCCACGTAACCAAGCCAACACCCACATGTTCATTATTCCATTTTGGTTCAACCGGGGTGATCATACAAGGGTTACAGATTTTCATTTAAACAGCCAACATTACGTGATTAACCAATTTCCACATTCAACAAAGTTCCATTCACAAAAACGGTCTAGAAAGATAGGGAAACATTTAATTGCGCAAGAAAAGACCCCCAACGACCGTGATTTTCAGTAGGTAGAAGCTCATTCAATTCACAACATAATATCACAGGATATAGAAGATAAAGTAACATCAATCACAAAATTCAAAACCATGTTATATAAGCCAGTTATTATCTTTATTAAACCGGTTCAAAATTGTTTCACGTAAACAAGAGAACACCCACCCCGCATGATGCACAAATTAGAGAGACGAAGGTAAGATCCCTACCTCAACAGGTTCTTGATCGCAACGCTCCTCCAGATCAACTTTAGAAGATGTTCATCGGAATCCCGGAAAAACTTCATCGGGTGGAAAGGAAGAGCCAAATTAAATACAACGGATCGAAGATCGGAAGTTCCGCCTCGTCGTTATGATCCTGTGTCCACTGACGGATCGTAAATCGGAGCTCAGACGAAAAAGTTATGGAAGAAAGAGCCTTCGAGTCTCTTAAGAGAGCTCTTACTCAGAGGAGAGGGGAGAAGAGGTGTGAGTTGAAAGGAGGAGGGGACCCCTCCTTTTATAGGCATGAAAAGAAAAAGTACACGGAATGTACTTATGGTACACGGCGTGTACTCGGCCATTTTCACACGGTCTCCACGCAGCCTCCAACACGGTTCCATGGTCGTTGACTAGTCAACACACGGTTTGAAGGTAACGCATACGCGGGGAAGGACTACACGGCATGTAGATTGAACACACGGCGTGTAGCCATTTATTGCACACGACAAGGACACGGCTCCAACGCGGCACACGGCCGACGACTGGTCAACACACAGTAATGTGTACGCGGGGAGGGACTACACGGTGTGTAGCACTGGACACACAGTGTGAACCCACTTTCTTCACGCGGCAAAGACACGACCATCTACATGGGGTATACCCGGCAAGAGGGTACACTGTGTGTACACAAACTACACGGCGTGTAGTTTCAAAAAAATCTGTACAGTGTGAGAAAAGTATATTTTACCCTCCAGAACCCTTCGTGGCCATCCTTTTGACAAATGAATGGGCCGGAGAGGTCCGGGCCATTACATACCATGGGTTAGACTTCTCACTAGATTGAATTTTTTTCTTCTATCTATAAAAGTGGGTGTTTTCTACCTTTCACATTATGCATTCTCTTAGAGGGATTTTGGTTTTATATGATTTAATCCTTTACATTAAAGTGATTAATATACCCTATTATAGAGATATATTATGATATTTTTAAATAAAAAAAGGGGATGTTTTCGGGTAAATAACACAATTCATAATTGGTATGAAGAGTTTTACATTAATATGTATAAGATATAACAATTCGGTTGATGGTACATAATAATAAAACAAAATATTTAGAACCATATACACATAAAGAGAATTAATTAGATATTATAGTGATATAAATATCCCATTAAAATATTTAATGGTACATTCCTTGAAAATAAACACTTTTCAAGGCCTCGATCATCTAACCGGGTAGGTTATGCCAATGAACATTATTCATGGATTAGCTTATTTAGGAAAATAATGTTATGGGTGAACCTAATAAGATTAGGTGCCCATATTTCTCATGATATTTAGGTTATACATAGCTAGTAAACCCATACGATTGGTATACTATAGGAATAGAGTAAATATTATCTATCTAATGGAGTTAGGAAAAGGGTTGTCCACTAAACTATACAAGAGTCATATATGATATAATTAACATGAAGGAAAACCTATAGACTTGAGAAATGAGAAAAATGGTAAAGATAATTCATTACTTAGTTAAATATAGATCTTATAACACTGATGGATATGATGTAAATTTAATATGGGTTATCACTTTAATTTAAAAACATCTCATAAAAGTCTTTAATAAATAAATGTAAAACATGATACTCCTTGGGGAAAAATTTATAGTTTAGATATAAATAGTATTAAACTTGGATTTGAGATAAATTATTAATAAAAAAATCTCACTAGAAAAAAATTTCTAAACTAGAATAGAAACTTAAGAATCACACTTATGTAAGAAATAAAATTATATGTGTTGGTGAAACCCCTACTTGAAAATTCTTCTAGTGACGTTTTTCAGTAAATAGATCAATATTATTAGTATAAGTATATGAATTATTATCTAGATATATTCACTCTCACACTTGTATCCATGGACACTAAGTTGAAAAAGTAACATGAGAACATGGATGTGTTTTGTGTGATAGAAAAAAGAGAAATTATTTTTCACTAATAAGAAAGGTATAATAGATAGGAGGATTGAAAGTAATTATTTAGATGCAAGATGACTGAAGGTACTTATTTCACTGATTACTTACTCAATATGATTGCATACTCAATTATTTTTTTTTTGTGGGGTCTTCTTTAAATCTTTATCTAGCTATATATCTCATTTAAGTATCTATACTAAATGGTTTTGACAGTTTATTAAAAACTATATCATGAATTAGTTGAATAAAATTTCACAAGATATTTGAAATATATTGAGGATAACTAAGTAGGAGATAAAGGTTTCAAGATATAGTATTGTAATAACCATGTATAAGATTAAAATTTTAAGGTTAAATAACACATATAAATTTATCAATTTCTGGTCACCACCATGGAAGACTAATAGGGTTTCTAGGATGGGGGTTTCATGTTTTCATTTTTTTGAACCTCTTAACTAGAGTATTAATTAACAAAGATGCCCAAAAGGTTGTAAAAATCACATTATATAGTTAAATTATATTATTAATGATAAAAAATAAATTATTTTATTTTTATGGGTGTATGATACTAACTATACAATATAAAAATATTCTAAATATGTATAAGATTTTGAAACTAGAGAAGGATTCATGATTAGATATTTAAGTATATATTTAAGATATGGAACAATGGTTAATACATTAATCATATGAATACAGATTATTAATTCAAAACTCTAGTGGACCTAAATAAATAACCTTTATTTTTTTTGGTTTTCCTTTTATGTAAAAAGAGTACTTATTGTAAATATGTTTGTTACAAAAAAATGATTTGATGAGTTGTATTCCCATGATTATGATGTAAGTTTAGATCATAGAAGAAGTGCCTTTAGAGGGTGATATAATAAAATTTATTTTAACATATATTTTCATGAAACATAAATAGAGGATCCTTTAATGTTAAATTTATAATTAATATATTTAGATCCAAAGAAATGATTACCTAATATTAGGTTCTTTCTTTGATGTTGATGTTTATCATTCTAAAAAGTATTTTCTAGATTACCTTCATTGTGTTATAAGGATATAATTATAGAATACCTCTTTTACGTGATCCATATGTGCCCCTTTGATCTCTTAATGTCACTGATTGGTCTCCATGTGCAAGCACGATGAATCAATCATATTTCATTTTTCATCTGGATCACTCAAGTTCTTTCAGCCTTGAAGGATTTATTCTCATTATTGATAGGAAGAGAGGATGAAAATTAGATTAAGGGTAGTATCTTTTGTGAAAATATTCTCAATTATCAATTTTCGATTGACCCTAAACAACTGAATTAACTGCCAATTTATAAAGCTAGGATTTTGATTAAAATAACATTTAATTATATACCATCCCTTAAAAAATATCCAAATCCTTAACAAACCCCATGACATATAGTAATAATATTATAATTATTAGTTTATTTATTACACAAGCTTACAAAATGATAAATATTATGTTTCCACCTTGTAAATTAATATTCATCTCCAGACATGATCTTGGTCCACTTTAATTCCTCAACAATTATTAAATACCCTTAATAAATATTTTTATTCACTTAAATACGTATTATATTCACAAAGTAGCAAATTAATATTCATTAAATATTAAATTAATTAAAGTATTTATCCATAAACAAAAAATATATATTAATTATATATTCACGTAAATAAATAAATTATTTATTAGGGAATAAATAATTATTTTTTACCCTTCAAATATTTTAAATTAATAAATTTTTTATACAATTATTTCTCAGTCTTGAGAATAATATTAATTATATTAATTTGATAAAAATAGAATTTAATTGAGATTAATGGAAACACTTAGTGTGTCACTCAGTAGGATTCTATCTTGTTGGACTTAAGAGATCTTGTATAAAGTCTAGGATTACTGACCAGAAATGGGTCCAGGAAACCAAGATAAAAAAACATAATTTTTCATTGATGAAAACCAAAGAGAAATGATCATTGTGAAATATAGTCCCTTTGTATCATTATCTCATCCAGTAGGTTGCACATTTTTGTCATCAACCTATTTTCTTGATAATTCTTTCTTTGACTATCTAAAATAAAAATCATTACACCATAGACATAGAATCTATCAAATAGTTATATTTCAATAAAATGTTTGATATATCAACTTACATAAATATGGAGAGGGAAATCCTTCCTTTATTTTTCCATTAATAATATGTCATTCGTGATGAACCTAATGTACCCCACTTCCCACCAAAATATGGTAAGATGTATTTTTTTAGTAATTATAAATTTGTGATTCATGAAATGTATTAATGATAATACTAAGGTCTAAGGACCAAATTTAAGATTATGAAGTGAAAACTTCTTGAGAAAAAGTCTCTTTCAATTATGAGTACCAATAAATAAAAATAAATATACTATATTCCCTATTATAGTATATTATCCGACTATAGAACTATTTTTAGAATATCTTCATAGCATTTCAATGTTTTCATCGAAGTAGGGAACTACTATGAACTAATCAATGAAATAAACACTATAATACATTATCACATAAATGTTATACAGAATACCAATCAATACATGATAAGATATTAATATTAATATTAACTCCTTTGAATTTGAATATAATCTAAAGTTCATACTATCTTGTTCTAGGGCACCAACTCTAAAAAATGATTGATCTAATTCTATTATATAGTTTAGAATATGAGAAAAAAATTATCTAAGATTAAATATTTTAACCAAAATATTTGTTAAAATATATGGTAAAGGGTTTCCACTACCCTTTTGTAGCATGTTTTAAAGAATAAAATATTCTTTTCAAAGAAATTATTTATAAAATTATGAAACAGTTTAAGTTTTAATAGTATATTTGTAATATTTTATCATAAATGAAATAATTGTTATTTCTTAATATGAAATAGTTTGGTTATTAGAAATATATTTGGAATAAAATATAGTTTTTGATGGGCTAGTGGGAGTATTTTTGGACTTAAAATTTTTGGAGGAAACAAATAAATTATTATACCTCATTAAATTAAAGAGAATGTCACTTGATATATTAAAATATTTTAGAGATCTTGGTAAAGAAAATACTCAATATAAGGAGTTGTATTTGATTTTAATACCAAGTAATCTCAAAGTAATGGTCTGAGTACAAATGGTTCAAGATAAATATGATGATCTTATAAAGAGTTGTAAGTTTATAACCAAAGTTCTTAACATCATAACATTGAATTTTCCTAAGTAAAAAAGTTTAAATATTACATTCAAAGAGTTGAATATATTGACTTGAATCCAACATCACCATTGTTCAAACTAGAATCTGCCATATATGTTACCTGTTAAAGGGGTTTGGTGGGTGGTTTTATCATATGGAAACATATATATGTGGTTTGAAGTTCCTAGAGATATAAATGTTCTAGAAACCCCAACAAAATATAGCAAACAAAAGGCCTCTACAACTGTCTATCATATGGAATATGATTATATAGATTTTTATGAATTTTTTTATATTATTAAATGATTTCAAGTATGTATACTGTGCCAAATTATAGTAAAAGGAATATTATAATTTATCATTATTTCTTGTTGGATAGATATATTGATGAAGGGAAATCATTATTTTTCTCTAAGTATATGACTTTGAGTAATCCTTAAACGATGGTCATCATGAAGTTTTATAGCTTATGATGAAATGTGAAGATTAGTCTTTGTTGGGTTTCATATAGATATATACCATTCAAACATAAGGAATGAAATGATATTTTTATGCTAGATAATCCCTTGAGCATAACACATATAGTTTCATACACCATGTCTTCGGAAAACTAGGGGTGCATGTTTCATATTTAATTTTCATGTCCAATAATGACAAGATATATAGCATGAGAAATTTCATACATTAATACCTTTATTATAACAACCTTAAGGCTAAGATAATTAAGTTATAGTTGAGTGTGTTAATGGATGTATCATTAGTAGAGGTTTAGTAAAGTTGATGTTTCCTCTTTTATGATAAGTATAAGATTTAAGACCGGAGTTGATATAGAAGGTGGAATCAAATGACTATACCTAGATAATGTACATCTGATATGATTATTTATTTAGTTGAGGGTAATGTGATGTGATCATATACTTCAGTAAATAAAATTTTATGTTTCCATTCATCCAGTCAGCTTATAATCAAGGAAAAAAATGAATGAGTTAGTTATACAAGACTAATATACTTTATGTGCCATGGTTACCTGATATATTTTAGAAATGGATTATAAGATTAATCATACTTGTATATTATACAACTAGAGAACATGGGTATAAAGATTAATGTGTCTAATAGGAATCACCCTAGATCTATTTGTAGATTGATTTTCATATTTACTTTACTATAAGACACTCTTTGCTTATATCTATACATTACAGAATTACTGATTATTTTCAATTCTATAATGGATCATGGGGTCACACTTATTGTTCATGTGAATGAGGATTTATTTTTTTATAAATCATTTGTATAAAACTTCGATAACTATACACAAAAGTTATTTATAGGATATATAAAACATGTTTTGTATGTATTTTCATAAATTTTTACATATCATATAACATTTGGAGAAAATGAATGATTGATTTCTGAAAAATAGTTTTTAAATATAACCAAAATGAAATTTATATATGATTTTACAAGTTATTACGGATTATGTGATATATAGTGAATGCTCATTAATTATATGAGTCTTTAGTGCAAGTGTAATATTATTTAAAATATGCATTAAATACTAAACCACAACGTGGTTGTCTAAACCATGTCATAGTATCAGATGGTGTAACCCATAATTTAGTGAGGTTCACTATGATAAGTTTTATTGTGTGGTAGGGTAAAAATTATTTGAAAATGTATTTTTCTCTTACCATAAGTGATCATATTTTTTATCATCATGTGATAATGATTTTGAGGGATTTAAACTAATGATGTGCAAAGGGGTGGCTCAGTCTAAATTAAATATAAATCTCACCTGAGCCATACTAAGTGGATGAAAAAAGTTTCAACATAGACGCAACACCCTAACCTTCAGTTTTAAAAAAAACTCAACATAGAGAGTTGAGGTGATTTAAAGGGTGGGTTTGTTTGGATTGGAAAATAGTTACGACATTTTAAGAAAATATGTAAAATTTTAATTCATATATATATATATATATATTATCTAAATTAATTATTTTAAAAATCATACTATAGAAGTATTCATTTTCTAATAATCTCATCTATAACTCTAGTCATTCAATAAAAAATTGCATTCATGTTCAAAATAAGTTTTAACTAATGAAATTTTATAAAAATAGTTTTTAAATGGGGGTATAAAATAATTTTATACATATGATTTTTGGGATGGGTCAACCTAAATAAAATTTATTAACAGCACCACTAGGATTAACCCGAAGAAACTAAATGAATTATCCTAACTTGTTCTAGATAATTTTCGATTTTATGGTTTGGTGGGGGTCAGATTTGGTTGGGTTGGTTTTCTTAGTTTTGTAGTTTTTTTCATGACATGAGTTTAAAATTTTAGTTAATTTTTTAAATATTAAACAACTAAAATGATAATTAAACCATGAGTTATAATGAGTTGTAATGGTTTAAAACATTTGAGAAACATTACGTCAATGATGATTGAATATTTGATTTCCATGGAGAATCCTTGAGTGTCTATATAAATGGGTTTAATCAAACTAAAAGTAGTTAACTCCCAATGTTTTATTATAGTGAATAAAACTCATTTACCTAGTGCTCTATTATGTCTCATTATTTTTATTCTTTTAGTAAAATGTACTTTCAACCCACGAATTGAAGGAAATTCATCCCAAGTGTTGGTATATTAATAAAATGCATTGCTAGTTTAGGTGGAAGGAGTCTTTATACTACGTATTAGTGATCCCTATCAAGACCATGTAGACAATCCTTGAAGTACATATTCATTTGAGAAGAGGTATGCATTATTCATTTAGATTTATTTAGTAAAATATAAATCAAATGACCATATGGATAAAAAAGTTTTGTGGTATATTTTCACTACATTTGGGAAAGTGGTGTCCCCTCAAAAACCCTTCATATCTATACTTGACAAAATAAATCTGAGAAATTTCAAAAAAAGTCACCAAATATTAGAAGAAACAAACATGAATAGGAATAAAAAATAGTAATCTTGTCTCCAAATCATTGGTCACATCATAAATATAATGGCATACATAAATCAAACAAAATAACCCATGATTTTCCCCATTCAAAATCACTTGGATCACATGGAGACCTATACTTTTTTTCCCTAAACTATCACCAAAATAATAATATTGCATAAAAAAATGTGGTGAATAATTCATTGTCCATTCCTTACTGCGAGTGAAACCAGGAATCATAAAAGAAACAAGGTGAAGAAGAATATCCATGACTGACTTATATTTAAATGGAAATTTGGATCTAGTAAAAACTATGTTTTTATCCAAAATGTATTGAAGATATATCCAAAATATGTCATAATCATAGACTAGAGTTCTGAATTAAATATTGGTAATGTTAAAAATAGTGGGTAAGAGGAAACTTTAAATCGATATAATAAAGAAATAGATCAAAATAGACAAAAACAACGAGGGTTAAATATTTAAAAACCACCCAAAAAAGAAACATTAAATAAAAAAACAAAACCCCACATCTAAATTGTGATAAAATAGAAAGAAGAAATCCAAAGAAAGTGGTGGATTATGTTTTGGAATGACACATACATGACCCCTCAATATCCACTCTCTCTATATTATACCCTCCTTATAATTAATTATAACAAATGGTTACTACAAAAAATAATTTTATGAAAAACAAATTATGTTTTTCATACCTTTGTTTACCAAAAATACAGCATCCATCATATTATATTTTTTTTATTATATAATAAAACACAAATTTTAAATATTAATAGTGTATTAAAAAATTTAAAATCTAGAAACACATAATATTATTTAAAAATAGAAAAAATACACAAAATAACAATTATATTATATATAAATCAATGGACATATGATTAATTCTTCTATTGGGATATTTTGTTAAAATTTGAATATCAATATTAACATCAAACAATGGATTGTACACTAAATAATAGACTAGAAATAAATTTCTGAAAATGTTTTTGTCATTTTTATATTTTCATATAATTACATGTAAAATTTTGAAAGGTTTTTTTATAATAAGAAAACATTGAGGCCAATTAAGTTTTATTATATATAGATAATAAATCATCTCACAATATTTTACTTGATTATATTTTTTAAGGTATTAAATTTTATTCAATTTATTATCATCGTCACAATTATTATCATTATCATTAATTTACAAAATTAGAGGATGATTGATATAAGACCAATTATTTTATCTTCTTATACCCATTTTTTTCTTAAAATAATACATGATCTTAGTAAACTATATTATTAAATGAAAGGACTAGTATAATAATAGTTTAACGAGATTGAATTTTCTTTAAAAAAAATAATTATTTTTATCTATCACAAGAAAAAAATAGATCATAACATATAATAAAATTTTGAGAGAAATATTATTATTTTATAAATATATTCAATTCAAGAAAGGTAAACTATGTTTCTTTACATATCTCTATCAATGTTTTTTACCGTATAGTTTGTTAGCTAATCATAAACAATATTAAATAATAATCAATTGAATATTTTACAAATTTTAAGAATTACTAAATTAAATCAAAATAATATTTTGGTAGGATTATAATATTTTTTTTTTCATATTCCACATTTATTATATTCTACCAAAAAAGTTTTCCAAACCCTAATGTGCTGAAATTTTAATTGTTCATCACGATGATTTCAATATAAAATCATTATCTTTGTCTATCATTATAAGAATGTATTATTTCGTTTTATAAATATATTTTCATGATTCATATAAATCATATGAATCCCAATATTATGTAAGCTTATATATAATATCTTCTAAAAATTTTTAAATCCAAAATTTAAAGATTCATAAGTATTATCAGAAAGAATAATTTATTAAAAATAAAATTATAAATTGATAATCATAAAATTATATTGGATAAAAAAATCATGTAAAATAAATTAATATAAATTCATATAACAATATATTAAGAGACCTGATTCTGCTGAAAATTTATTAAAAAAATATAAAAAGAAGAAAGAAAGATAAAATATATAAGCTTCAAAACTCAAAATCTAACTAATTTTTATTATAAAAAACCTATATATAAGGACTATTTATATAATTAAGGATTTTAATTACAAGTAAAAACAAATAAAAATTCATATATCATATATATGAGTGATGTTCCCTTATTATTGGTGCAACCACACTAAGAGGGGTGTGAATTAGTTTGGCCAACTATCAGCTAATAAAAACCCTTTATTTTTATCTTTTTAAAAATTAAAATGAATGGATGTCAATATATCAGTTCTCACTCATAATGAATTCGTCTAACAAATATAAAGAATAACAAAGAACATAATGCACTAGTATTTTCATGTTTCACTCATAATGTTTGAATTTTTCCTTAGTGTGTCGTGATTTTTATCATATACATAAATGTACATATTTTATTATCAAAAACAACCAAGGGTAAGGGAATAGACTTGAACCATTTTACATGGAATTGGCCAAATTAAAATGCATGAAACTAATCGGTTTAGTAAGACCCCACTATTGTTTCTTCAGATACACTAGAACCAATAATTTCCTTTCTCCAAAACCAGATTCTATTGGGTACTCCTGATGAAAGATCAATATTATAAGCACAATTATTAAATTGGATAATTTTAGTTTTTCTTATTTCTTAGAAAAAATGATTGTAATCACCCGAAAATTTCAAGGAAATTTTTTTCATAATTTATTTGGGATTTTACGAGTACGCAGTTTCTGACGGCACCTGATTCCGAGGCCCGAAGTGCCCGGAATCAATTTCCGGAGATTAGATTGGGTACGTTCAGTGAACGAACGAGCGGGATTTTCTATCATTCAAACCGGTGCTCAGAATTGAAATCTGAAGGCACCGATGGATCCACAACGCCAGTAATTGTTTAATAGGACCTTTATCAAACGTGTGTTTGCTCAGGAGGAGTTGTTTAAAAAACATGTGGTTTAATTGAATAGTGAAATAAAATATGTGTTACAATTTTATTTCTTTTTCTAAGTGATTATAACCTATGTATGAAAGTTGGGGAGGGACCCACTAGGTTGCTAACTTCTCTTAAGAGGTTAAAGGAAAGGTGGGGCCCACACGAGCCCCCATCTTTACACTTTTCCCATAACCCCTTAAACTCCCTTCAAACCTCCCTTGTTTTTAATTATGTGGATTCTCCTCTTCCACATTAATATTGCCAACATAACACCCCATTTAATTTGACAACTCAAGCTCATTTAATTAAATTGTTTAGTTCTTGAAATTTGAGGTTTTGAAAAGGCATGGAAAATATAATAAAATAAGGGGGAGGCCTTATTTTATTAGGTTGGCTAGTTGTGTGTGGATATTGGTTGAGGGAGAGCTCTTGTCCCTTGGAAGAACTTCATCTTCTTCGGCATAGAACATCCCCACTTCAATGAAGAACACCATTTCTCCAAGGGAGAGCATCGACTCGGCGACTCGGTTTCTTCAGTCATCTTCTTCCTTCACGACCAAGGAGGAGGAGCCGACGCAGAAACTCGTCATTGATGTCACCATACAATCTTCCTCCGTGACAAAGGAACGTAGACGCTGCTTCCTCCTCGGACGCTCTCCGTTGATGTTTACGGAACCCCACCCCACGACGCCAATATTCTGTGACACTCTTCGTTCGACAACTTGTGTTGAGTTAGGGGTTATTTTTTATTCATGATTAGTTTAACGTTCTTCGTTAAATAAATTAGCCGCTTTTTATCGACATAACGGGAGGAGATCAGACCACACAAACATGGCCGATCCTCCTCCACTTTAATTTGTTGCTCCTTGTTGAACTTACGGCGAAGGCGGCGGGGTGTTGTTGCACCGTGCGAGAACGAAAAAGGACCGTGGCTGGAGTGTGCCGCGGTGGAGGTGCACGGCGCTATCGCGCCACCATGGTGAGACCAAAGGAAGCCGTGGCTAGGAGCAGGTCGTGGCGGAGGGGTGTGGCGCCACGGCACCGCGATGGAGCACCAAGGGGCCGTGGCTGGGGCGGGCTGCGGTGGAGGGGTGCGGCGCCGGCGCGCCGCGCCGGTCGGACAGAATCCATGGCCTAAAGCCGCGACGGCTTCTCAAAAGGGCGGTCGGCCGAGCCGGCCGCCGGTGCCACCTTAAGGCAGAACCCTAGGGGGTCTCGTAGTCCCAACAAAGGGCAGCCATTTCGGCCGGCCGTTTCAGCAAACAAGGGGCGGCACACCCTTTGCGCCCCTCTCGGCTCGCGCCGAGCCGCCCGCGCAGGGCCGAACCACCCGTGTCGGCCCCGCCTGCCGGTGCCGGGCCGGGCGGCGCCCCAGTGGGCCGGACCCGGACCCGATACAGGTCTCCCGGTTCGGGCCGATCCAGGGGGTATCGGGCCGAGTCTGACCGGGCCTGAACCCCCTATTTTCGGACACTTTCGTTCAAACGCTCATATCATGGGCTACGGACCTCCGATCAACGCACCGTCTACTGCATTGGGATCCTTGGATCAAGACAGTCGCTTTTGTATATTACACTCATGGTTTAGGAGAACTTTGGCTATGGCTGGGTTGGTTCGAACATGAAACCAATCAGGCCCTCAGAGCGAAAACACTTATAACTTGAGTGAATTGGTGCATAACAACAATAAAGTCTCAATGGAAATGTAAATTGAGATGAAATCTATTATAAAGATGGTATCCTTAAATTAAGGATAAATCAATCTTATAATTATGTGCGACAAATATAAATACACCCAATATAAGTGGATATTAAGTGTAAAATAATAAAAGGTCATTCACACATATTCAAAGGATGACATATTCAATAAGTACATGTTGAACCCAAAGAAATCGAAATTGGGTTAAGAAGTTCCCTTGAGAGGCTAACGGCATCACATCACATTTTAGAAAAAGCGTTGATGAGAGAGATAATGGGTATCTCATCACTTGGACATAAAATTTACGTCAATAAGGATATGTAAGAACATATATCCACATAATAATATTGAAATTAAATGACATAACAAAAGAATTCTTTTAAAAAGAGGAGGGTGAAAGGTCCCCTTACTAAGTTGGGTAACTTTCGAAACGTACACCCCATGGAAGAAGGTTCATACAATGAAGATGTAAATACCCATAAATGAAATTATACTACACAAAGTGTATAATAATGGGCAGTACATACACCACTCAATGGAAATTGTAGCAAACGTAGCATAAATGTCACGGGAATAAAAGTGAGATGAAAAATCTCTTACGAAAACTCGGCAGCCTAACGGCGCCACTTAAAACTTCCAAAAATGGATTTATGAGATCAAATAGGGTCTCTCATAATATTAACATAAAATTTACAATATTATAAATATAAAATAACATCTCCAAGAATAATAAATATGATCTTAAAAGAAATGACATAAAAGATAGTACTTAAAAAGAGAGAGAGAGGTTGGATCCCTTACCTCGGGTCCGAATTGACTCGATCATTCTTTAACCTCTGGAATAATAAACTTGTGTTAATTTCTAATTTATTAAGAACGTTTTTCAAGTTCATTATTCCTTTTATATCACTTACTACCATGTTATGAACACTATGTAATTATTTAAGTTAATAATGGTCGTTTTGTAGATCATTGCTACTTGAGTCAAAAAATAAACTCTTTATAATTACAAGTTGTTCATGTGGTAAAATATATATTATATACATAATTATATTCATTATTTAGATATCATATATATCATATATATCCATTATATACATGCATTTATAATGTTACATAACATTTAGAGGTAAGAAATGAAATGCACCGTTCATGGAGACGGTAAGCTGAACGTACGCATGAACGCTACTTCCATTTCTACTTATTATTTAATGGAATTAAAACATAATGATACATAATAGTATTAGAATTCCAGTATGGTATAATATATAATATCATTAAATCTATCCTTTATATGTACCACATATGGTATTAACGAATCAAATAACTTTTAGGGGGCGGTAGTCTGCACTTCCTAAAATGAAGATATCGCATTTAACCATAATGGAAACCATAAAGGTATGCCATAAATGAAAAATACAGAAGCTTAAGTAAAACATAAAAATATTATATATCATATATAAATATAGTGACATCTTAATGGCCACTTTTGAGGGTGTTAAAATAATATTGAACAATCATCCTTTCGTGAGGCAGAAATTCACCATCCACAGAAACAGTATGTTCTTTAACCATTAGATGTAGGTGTGTGTAAGTGTTGCTCGAATCCTTATTATAAAAAAAATCCTAGTATATTGAAGATACTGTATTTGTTACAAAAGAAATTAATAAAAAGATTTATGGGGCTGGAGAAGCAAAATAAAAAAAAATAACACAAGTGAAGACATTACCTTAAAATCAGGTATCTCTCTTTGATTTGAGCTCAAAGGCTTCCTTGGGAAGCCTGATTCCAAAAGTGAGGATTCTAGGAGTAAGAGATGGATGTGGAGAGACAAAATAAGCAGGGTTTGGCCGATCCAAAGGCTTGAGAGGTGTGGGTAAGTTGGTAGAGGTGGGGGCCTTTTATAAGAGGAGAGGAGGGGCACTCTTGGAAAGTTACAAAATGTTACGTTATATTCAAATGCGTTTCGGATTTTAATGGTCCCAAATTGATTTATTTCGAGGATAAGGTGGTACATGTTCTAAATATACTCATCCAATAGGTCTTTTACAAGTGTAATTTATAGTTTTAACATTATCCTTTCATTTTATTTAAATCCTTTATTAATGAGGTAATTGCTACATAATCATGATGTCATAAATAATTTAGTTTATTTAATGTAGAAAAATTATAAAAAAATATCATGATGTAGTAAATATGTTTATCTTTCTAATGAATATTTATAGTCAAAATATGACCTGTATAACCCCATTTAAAAATTGTTTTATTAAAACAACTCATGCCTGTGACATTTTTTTAACTTTAAATAAAAAGTTATTTATTTCATTTTCCAACCAAAGTGGCTCCATGGGGTCCCAAAGTTGACCCATGGATTTTCTTGGCCGGCCATGACACATCCAATGAGGGTAGGACATGTGTCTAGGTCATTTCGTATTATTAAAATATTATTTTTACCTTAAATTACACTAATTACCTCTAATTGTGATTAAAAACATAAAAGTTACTATTCACCAAAAAATTATTTTAATCCCATTGAACAACATTTTACATCCTAATGACAACCATGTATGTCGGATTTTTGAAATTCAAATCACAGTAGTGGTAAAGTTTCATTTAAACGAAAAATCAGTTTTTAAACTACCACTTAGTGGTTTCACTATTCATCAAAAATTGAAGTTTTTCAGAAAAATATCAAAAATTCACCCAAAGCTATATTTGATATTCCAAATTCAAAAATGATGTCTATTTTACAAAATTCAAAACATATATGTTTCATTAATTAATTTAATAATTAATTCCCATTTTCAAAACAAATAGCATGTTTTTAAGAAACAATATCTATTAAAAGATTGACACTAGTCTAAGTCCAATTTCAAAGTGAAATTAATTCCAATGACCACCATTAGAATAAATGGTAAAAATATATTCAAAATACACTCTAATATAAATTAAAAATATAATCTATCCATATAAATAAATCATATTAAAAAGAGGTTTTGAATTAAAATGCAATATTTTCAATAAAAATGATCTTTATCGGAAAAATAACAAAATTTTACACAAAGTAAATTTTGATGTCCAGATTCTAAAGAAGGATTTTATTTTTTCAAATACAACATATAAAATTGTCAAAAGTTTATTTAAAAAGGGTTCTCCCTCAAAAGGCGGTTAATCGACCTTTTAAAGAATATTAGAAGATTTATGCTTAAAATTGGATTCATTTGCATTTTAAGCCTCCAACATTTATTGGATAAAAGTAAAAATATTTGAAAAACATATATAATAATTTTTTAGTTAGTTCCATTCATTCCTGCCATTACAACATCTAGGCGTTAACTACCTTTTAAAAAAATATTATTTTATTATTAGAGTGCTACATAATATTTCAAAGAAACTCGTTGTTGCGTATTGGGTATGCCCTCGAGCATAGCATTCCCTTTAAAGTAATATTAATATTTTATTCAAAAATATGGATAAATATGAAAATGTCATATTATTTATTTACCTGGGGTGTTACATCCTTCCCCCCCTTTTGGGAATTGCGTCCTCGCAATTTTAAAATTGGGCATGGAAGCTTCATTGAAAATCCCATATCGGAACAAGAGTCAGTAAAACTATCAATTTAAAAGAATGGGAGTGAAGTACAAATATCACCCGAGTTAACCCATACAAGGATTCCAAGTATGAAAATATGGATATGGAGGAGAAAAAAGTGTCACGTTCTAATGGATATTGATAGTAAACACGTCTAGGAGAAAGTTAACAACAAGAAAGTCACAAACTTGTGATGGGTTAAACGGTATTTGATTCCCTAGTAGGAAAAATTAACAGACTACATTTTTGTTTTAAGTTACTTTTCATTGAGGAATTTATTTATGAGCATAACTAAAACATTAGGAAGTATACTTAATTGTCATGTTTACTTTCAACTTTTACTAGATTTCTTACACGAACTCATATTTTCTCCAAAAGATGAGTATTTAGGATGACTTGTTCACATTAAGAGAGCTATAATCAACTTCTAGAGAATCACCTAATCCACAAAAGAGAACTATATACTTCCCATGTCTTTAGACCTTAACCACAACTAAAACCCAAAGTTCAACAAAGACCATTCAATAAACATCTATCCATAAGATTCTACAAAGTAAACCAAACTAAGATTGAAACCCAATTCTCTAAAGGATTTAATCATATAGTCTCCTAAGATAAATTTTAACATTTTTCTCCAAAATAACATCAGTTACTCATACAGTCTCATACTGAAAAGTAATTAACCTAATCACATATCCTCCATGATAAGCTAATCATTTCCATTGATAACCAAAAAATAACAACTTACTCTTAATTCATAAAATCAACTAACTAAAAATAATCATTCAAACTAACCATGTACTTTATGTAGTCCAGTGGTAGGCGATAAATACTAGTTGGACTTTGGTTGTGGGTTCGATTCCCGCAGCTTCGTCCGATGCGACGGGTTGTCACACGGTCTTCGTGTTGTCCCTTTTCAAAAACTATATAATTTTATAACATTCCTCAAAAAGAGATAAATTCATCAAAAATAACCATAACATATTTTAACCACAAAGGTTATCTGATAACTTCTATTTTGCAACCCAAAATGTATTAACAAGTAATTACCTCCAATTCAAGGATCATATAAACCCAAATGGTTATTTACAACTATATCCACAAAATAAAGGGTAATTATTCCTTGAATAAAATTTTCGTATATCAAACATCAGGGTTACTATAAAAAGTCTACTAATGTAACCCCATCATCAAAAGAGACTTAATACATCTAAGAATTTCACCATCCTAAAATCTACCATAACTCTTGAATCCCTTATATGATGACTTCTTACTCATTCAACATTCTTCATGATCCATTATCCATTCCTTTTTAACTTATTCTGAAATACTTATTTCCTACAAAAAAATCATGAATCATATCCTAAGATTCCAATAATAGGAAAACATATGTTAATAAATAATCCATACCTTTCATTATTCATTGTCAGTTTCTTCATCCTCAATCGGAATGGCATTAGGTATTGGTAAATGAATATATGTATGATCTTGGTGACCCCATTCCCGAAACTTCTGTGTAGGACATGTGTTTGCATAACGACCATGCACACCACATTTAAAACATTCAATTGATCCTTCAGAAAGAAATCCTTTCCCTTTCCTAGATTCAAATAGATGCTTCCTTTTTCCATGGCAGGTTCTTACTTTATGACCATTATTTCCACATCTATAGCATCTTTCTGTCCCTTTGAAACATTTTCCTATGTGTTTCTTTCCACATATTTGACACATAGGTTTTTAAACATACTTACCTTTATGATTATTACCTGAAATTCCTTAGGGATTTGTTTCTCGCATATACAATTCCTTATAAAAATAACTAAGGTTCAGGTGGTCAATCATGACTCCAGATAGTTGTTTGAGGATAACCACAAGAGTTCTCATTGTAGCTCCCATATCATTCAGTTGTTCTTTCATAAAACTGTCACAGTTTTCTTCAAATCCATTGTTACTTTGGTGCCTGCTAGATCCAGCCATTTACTAAAACCAAAAAGGTCAGTGTGAGTAAATCAGTAAAATTATCAAATAAAAAAGAGGAAGATAAACACAAAGATATACTTATCCAAGTTATCTCAAACTCATTCTAACTTTCAAAAAAAACGATGACTCCATCTAATATACTAACTATTGTGGTTATACAAAACTTTTCACTTTTTCTTAAACAACACTCTAACCTCTAAAGTTATCTAAACCGACCTCTAATACCAACTATAAGGCCCCATCCTTAAACCTTACTTAATCTTGAGTTATTACAAGATTACACATTGAGGATCTTTTCAGGTTTAGAGTTTTATAGAATTATATCATAAAACTTTCATTACATTCCACATTTAAAAAAAGTGGTTACATAAAAGATATTATTCATTTTCCCATCAACGGAAACATATTTAAAATAAAACATGGATTCTTTCTTGACACTTCCTTGACACTATCATCATATCATGTACCAATCCCTTGACCTATGAAAACCTTTCAAAAACTTGGGATGAGCATAAAAAGCTCAATAAGGATTATAAAAAGTATAGAAAGGAAACATGAGTACATATATACATAAGAATGAAATAATACTTTACCCATAAAACATAAGCACTTTAACATACCTCATAAAATCATGAATAAATCATAGAAATCATAAGACATAAAGGTAACTTGAGGCATTCATAACATTCTTATGTAGGTAGTAACCCTCTTGGTTACGTTTGGAATACCCATCACATTATATTCCCTAAATCTCTTCAGAGAAACCTTAACGTTTAACTCCTTCGCGTTACCCAATGCATTGGAGAGCTATATCGGGCTCACCCACCCTTAGTTTATCACGGAACCACCGGTATTCATAACAATTCCCAAGACCCATAACATAATCATAGCACGTAACTTAATAATAAAGGAAATATAGCATTCCCACCTTGCAAAAACAATATAACATTTTAAGATATTGAAATAATGAATCCATTCTAAAAATCATTTTCAAAACCATTTAAAAAATTTAATAAAGAGACTTCTAAATCAAAGTGTCCCATAGCACATTGAGGATTTTAACATTTTAAACCATTAATATCCATATAAATAAATCCTTGAAACCATTTTGAAAACATGGATATTAATGAGAAATATTTATAAGATTAAATCATTAAAACATTTAAAACGATATTTTAGTTAAACGGTTTTCAAAAAAATGAGAGACACTTGAATACAATAATTTAGGGAAAACATTTAATCAAAACTTTATAATATCATGAGAATAAAGGTATTTTTGATATAATATTCCAAAGTACATTATATACACCATATAAGAGTGAATTGGTGCATAACAACAATAAAGTATCAATGGAAATGTAAATTGAGATGAAATCCATTATAAAGATGGTATCCTTAAATTAAGGGTAAATCAATCTCATAATTATGTGCGACAAATATAAATACACCCAATATAAGGGGATATTAAGTGTAAAATAATAAAAGTTCATTCAGACATATTCAAAGGATGATATATTCAATAAGTACATGTTGAACCCAAAGAAATCAAAATTGGGTTACGAAGTTCCCTTGACAGCCTAACGGCGTCCCATCAAATTTTAGAAAAAGAGTTGATGAGAGAGATAAAGGGTATCTCATCACCTGTACATAAAATTTATGGAAATAAGGATATATAATAACATATCTCCACATAACAAGATGAAAATTAAAAGACATAACAAAAGAAGTCTTTTAAAAAGAGGAGGGTGAAAGGTCCCCTTACCGAGTTGGGTAACTTTCGAAACGTACACCCCATGGAAGAAGGTTCATAAAATGAAGATGTAAATACCCATAAATGAAATTATAATACAAAAAGTGTATAATAATGGGATGTACATACCCCACTCAAAGGAAATGGTGGAAAACGTAGCATAAATGTCATGGGAATAAAAGTGAGATGAAAAATCCCTTACGAAAACTCGACAGCCTAATAGCGCCACTTAAAACATCCAAAAATAGATTTATGAGATAAAATAGGGTCTCTCATAATATGAACATAAAAATTACAATATTAGGAATATAAAATAACATCCCCAAGCATAATAAAGATGATCTTAAATGAAATGACATAAAAGAGAGTACTTAAAAAGAAAGAGAGAGGTTAGATCCCTTACCTCGGGTCCGACTTGGCTCGATCGTTCTTTAACCTCCTGAATAATAAACTTGAGTTAATTTATACTTTCATAAGAACATTTTTCAAGTTCATTATTTCTTTTATATCACTTACTACCATGCTATGAACACTATGTAATTATTTAAGTTAATAATGGTCGTTTTGTAGATCATTGCTACTTGAGTCAAAAAAATAAACTCTTTATAATTACAAGTTGTTCATGTGGTAAAATATATATTATATCCAGAATTATATTAATTATTTAAATATCATATATATCATATATATCCATTATATACATGCATTTATAATGTTACATAACATTTAGAGGTAAGAAATGAAATGCACCGTTCATGGAGACGGTAAGCCGTACGTACGCATGAATGCTAATTCCATTTCTATTTATTATTTAATGGAATTAAAACATAATGATACATAATAGTATTACAATTCCATTATGGTATCATATATAATATAATTAAATATATCTTTTATACATACCACATATGGTATTAATGAATCAAATCACTTTGAGGGGGCGGTAGTCCGCACTTCATAAAATGAAGATATCACGTTTAACCATAATGGAAACCATAAAGTTATGCCATAAATGAAAAATATAGAAGCTTAAGTAAACCATAAACATATTATATATCATATATAAATATAGTGACATCTTAATACCACCTTTGAGGGTGTTAAAGGAATATTGAACAATCATCGTTTCGTGAGGTAGAAATTCACCATCCACAGAAATAGTATGTTCTTTAACCATTAGATGTAGTTTTGTGTAAGTGTATCTCGAATCATTATCATAAAAACATCCTAGTATATTTAATATACTGGATTTTTTACAAAATAAATGAATAAAAAGAGTTTAGGGGGTTGGAGAAGCAAAATAAAACAAAAGAACACAAGTGAAGACATTACCTTAAAATCGGGTATCTCTCTTTGATTTGAGCTCAAAGGATTCCTTGGGAAGACTTCTGCCCAATGTGAGGCTTCTAGGAGTAATAGAGGGATGTGTAGAGACACAATTATCAGGGGTTGGACGAGCCAAAGGCTTGAGAGGTGTGGGTAAGGTGGGGGCCTTTTATAAGAGGAGAGGAGGGGCACTCTTGGAAAGTTACAAAATGTTACTTTATTTTCAAATGTGTTTCGGATTTTAAAGGTCCCACATTGATGTATTTCAAGGATAAGGTGGTAGGGGTTAAAAATATACTCATACAATATTTCTTTGACAAGTGTAAGTTATAGTTTTAACATTATCTTTTCATTTTATTTAAATCCTTTATTAATGAGGTAATTACTGCAACATCATGATGTTGTACATAATTAAGTTTATTTAATGTATAAAAATTATAAAAAAATATAATGATGTATTAAATCTTTTTATATTTCTAATAAATATTTATATTCAAAAATATTACTTGTATAACCCCATTTAAAAATTGTTTTAGTAAAACAACTCATGCTTGTGACATTTTTATTTTAACTTTAAATAAAAAGTTATTTATGTCATTTTCCAACCAAAGTGGCTCCATGGGGTCCCCAGGTTGACCCATGGATTGTCTTGGTATTCCATGACACATCAAATGAGGGTAGGACATGTTTCTAGGTCATTTCATATTATTACAACATTATTTTTACCTTAAATTACACTAATTACCTCTAATCGCGATTAAAAACTTAAAAGTTACTATTCACCAAAAAATTATTTTAATCCCATTGAACCACATTTTACATCCTAATGACAACCATTTATGTCGGATTTTTGAAATTCAAATCACATAAGTGTTAAAGTTTCATTTAAATGAAAAATCAGTTTTTAAACTACCACTTAGTGGTTTCACTATTCATCAAAAATTGAAGTTTTTCAGAAAAAATACCAAAAATTCACCCTAAGATATATTTGATATTCCAAATTAAAAAATGATTCCTATTTTACAATATTCAAAACATATATTTTGCATTAATTAATTTAATAATTAATTCCCACTGTCAAAACAAATAGCGTGTTTTTAAGAAACAATATCTATTAAAAGATTGACACTAGTTTAAGTCCAATTTCAAAGTGAAATTAATTCAAATGACCACCAATAGATTAAATGGAAGAAATATATTCTAAATACACTCTAATATAAATTAAAAATATAATCTATCCATATAAATAAATCATATTAAAAATAGGTTTTTAATTAAAATGCAACATTTTCAATAAAAATGATCTTTATTGGAAAAATAACAAAATTTTACACAAAGTAAATTTTGATGTCTAGATTCTAAAGAAGGATTTTATTTTGTAAAATACAACATATAAAATTGTCAAAAGTATATTTAAAATGGTTTCTCCCTCAAAAGACGGTTAATCGGCCTTTTAAAGAATATTAGAAAATTTATGCATAAAATTGGATTCATTTTCATTTTAAGCCTCCAACATTTATTGGATAAAAGTAAAAATATTTTACAAACATATATAATAATTTTTTAGTTAGTTTTTTTCATTCCCTCCATTACAACGGCTAGGCGTTAACTACCTTTTAAAATAATATTATTTTATTATTAGAGTGCAACGTAATATTTCAAAGAAACTCGTTGTTGCGGATTGGGTACGCCCTCGAGCATAGCATTCCCTTTAAAGTAATATTAATATTTTATTCAAAAATATGGATAAATATGAAAATTTCATATTCTTTATTTACCTGGGGTGTTACAGCAGCCATCTTGGGTTCCGAGTTTTGTGCAAGACGGCAGCCCACCGAGTGATGAGGCCTCAGTGCTGGGCCCCATTACAGTGGAGGCATCGGCGGTACCTCTACCCACCGAGCCACCGATGCCACCATCCCCAGCAGATGAGAGTGCACGTCGCCTGAGTGAAATGCACAAGTTTCAGCGTCAGAGACCGCCCAAGTTCTATGGGGAGATGGACACTCAGGCAGCTGAGGACTGGCTGGAGGTAGTTGTTCGAGTTCTCAGATTAGTGGGGACACCAGCTGACCTCATGGTGATCCTAGTGGCGAGTCTCCTGCAAGCGGCAGCAGGTAGATGGTGGAGCCTGATGCTCTAGGTGCACGACGAGGAATCACTTATATAGACGGACTTCGAGAGCCTCTTCCGCTCGAAGTTTGTTCCAGCCACCCTCCGTGCGGTGCACATTCAGGAGGTACTACAGCTTCCGTAGGGCAGCATGACAGTAGCCCAGTACTCGGTGAGATTCACCGACCTCTCGCACTACTCCATGGACGTGGTACGGGACCCATTATTCCGGGCCCAGACATTCGAGCAGGGACTGAGGCATGAGATCAGGGCATCGATGATCTCCCTTATCATTCTGACGGAGGCAGGAGTACTAGAGCGAGCCCTTCTTGTAGAGAGATTTCTTGTTGAGCCTGCACCAGCAGCGAGACCTACCACAGGGTGGCACGTAGCGGAGTCTTTTGCAGCTGGCAGTCGACGGATGTCACGGGGGTCCAAGCGGACCAGACCGTCAGGTGGACGACCTCAGGACACTAGTTCAGATGTGTGGGTCACACGCAGTAAAGCCATCCATTCGAGAGGCAGACAGTTCTATGCATGCAGCGGGTAGGGCCACATGGCTCGTGACTGCCCAACCCTCCATGCAGAGGAGCAGAAGACGGTTGGAGGACCACCCAAGCAGAGGTAGAGTTTCGACCATGGCAGTCTGCATGGAGAATCCAGACGAGGCAGAGGAGCTGGCTGAGCAGATGGTGGTGGGCGACGCTTTGAGGCTCTACGACCACCACCACCAGGAGGTTCACCCCGACCACAGGGAGCTGGCAGACAGAGATAGGCTCAGCTTCAGGCAGTGGAGGCCTACGAACATGGTGCACCTAATATGATTCGAGGTACTATCAGTGTCTACTCCACTCTTACTACAGTTCTTATAGACACAGGAGTGAGTGATTCTTTCGTTGCAGCTTCCCTTGTTCGGAGCTCAGAGATTCCGACGGACCGTTGGCTCGATCCTTATGGATAGAGACTCCTACGGGAGCCGACTCGATGAATACGCACTGGTGACGGTAGTGTGAGATTAATCTAGGATGTGAGAGCTTTGGCTGATATCTTCTTATAGTGGCGTCGAGGCCTTACGACGTCATCTTGGGCATGGATTGGTTATCTATGATCCATGCTCAGATCAACTGTATTAGGTGCAAGGTGCGATGTGTTCGCACCGATGGGAGCTGTTTCACCTTCACCGGCGAGAAAAGAGCCTTTGCAACAAAGGATGGACTCACACAGAGGAGAGGACAGTCGATCACCCATCAGTTATCTAGTCTCATCCTAGGAGCAGTCGATGTACGGAGTCCGAGTTTTCCTGTTGTGGTGGATCAGTATGCAGACTTTTTTCCTGACAACGTTCTAGGACTACCTCCTCGTTGAGAGGTAGACTTCTATATTGACTTTTACCCTAGGACAGCCCCGATATCTACTCAGCATATCGTATGGCTCCCGCTGAGCTTCGAGAGCTATGGTTACAGCTGGAGGAGTTGCAGGGCAAGGGATTCATCTGACCCAGTGTTTCACCCTGGGCTTCCCCGGTATTGTTCACCAAGAAAGAGAACGGGAGATTTCAATTGTGTGTCGATTACCGTCGCCTAAACTAGGTGACCGTGAAGAAAAAGTATCCACTTCCGAGGATCTATGACCTCTTTGATTAGCTCAAGGGATTATGTTGGTTCTCAAAGATAGACCTCAGGTCAGGCTATCATCATCTCAGAGTTCGAGATGAGGATGTGCAGAAGACGTCCTTCAGGAGTTGGTATGGCCACTATGAATTCTTGGTTATTCCTTTCAGTGTAACCAATGCTCCGGCATTGTTCATGAGTCTCATGAATAGGATCTTCCAGCCTTACCTCGGTCGATTTTTCATAGTCTTCATCGACGACATATTGATTTACTCGACTACTGAGGAGGAGCACGCCTACCACTTGCGGGTTGTCCGGGATACCCTCCGAGATCACCAGCTTTATGATCAACTCTCAAAGTTCTAGTTCTGGATTCAAGAGGTCCACTTCTTGGGGCACATTATCTCTGATGTGGGAGTTGCGGTAGATCCTGCGAAGATCGAGTCAGTGCTTGCTTGGGAGCCACCCAAGAGCATGACGGAGGTGCGGAGTTTCCTAGGTCTAGCAGGGTACTATTGGAGATTTGTTCTAGACTTCTCCAGAGTTAAAGCACCACTCACAGCTTTGACGAAGAAGGGGAAACCCGTCATGTGGTCGGATAGATGTCAGCAGAGCTTCCAGGAGCTGAGACATAGATTGAACAGTGCACCCATCTTGAGGCTACCGGAGGAGGGATTATGGTACGTAGTTTACTTCGATGCATCATGGACTGGACTCGAGTGTGTCCTTATGTAGGAGTGGGAAGTGATCGCCTATGGTTCATGATAGTTGAGGCAGCACGAGCAGAACTACGCTACCCATGACCTGGAGTTAGCAGCACTGGTCTTCACCTTGAAGATGTGGTGGCACTATCTGATGGGAAAGCGCTTTACAGTCTACTCTGACCACCAGAGTCTCAGGTACATCTTCTCACAGAAGCACCTGAACCTGAGACAGCAGCGATGGCTCGAGTTCCTCCAGGACTATGACTTTGAGATAGTCTATACTCCTGGGAAGGGGAACGTAGTAGCTGATGCTCTCAGCAAAAGGTCAGGCATCCAGCAACTTGGAGAGGCGATGGAGCAGCTAGCTGCATTGCAGATATCCTTCGTGGATAGATATGGAGCAGCCTTTCTAAAGTCGCTCATAGTCACCCCTCCACTACTTCAGTAGGTCAGAGAGGCACAATGTGGGGACATTGACTGTGAGACGCAACCCACACAGATATCCTCAGGATAGGCACCTGATGGATTCTCTATAGGAGGAGAGCACTTCATCCTTTTCAAAGGACATACCATGGTACCAGTTGCATTACGGGAGGAGGTGCTGAGGGAGTTTCACAATTCCCCTCTAGCGGTACATCCTGGAGTAGTGAATATGTACCAGGACCTCAGATGACAACACTGGTGGTCGGGAATAAAGAAGGCTATGGTGTAGTTCGTTTCACAATGACTCACCTACCAATAGGTGAAGGCGGAGCACCAGGTACCAGCAGGCTTGGTACAGCCCTTAGAGGTCCCAGAGTGAAAGTTGGATGGAATATCTATGGATTTCGTGACTGGGCTTCCACGTACTTCCAAAGGTCATGACTCTATTTGGGTCATTGTCGACTGACTCACCAAGTCGGCCCACTTCTTACCCATCAGAGAGTATGGCTCAGTGGAGAGAATGGGATGCCTCTACATTCAGAAGATCGTACAACTTCATGGCATGCCATCGACTATCATCTACGATCGAGATGCTCGCTTTACTTCTCTGCTTTGGAAGGGGTTGCAGGAGGCATTTGGGACGCAGCTATGCATGATCACCACCTTTCACCCATAGACGGATGGTCAGAAAGTGAGAACCATCCAGAATCTCGAGGACATGATACGTGCATGTGTCCTTGACTTTGGTCGCAGATGGGCGGATCACCTACCCTTGGTAGAGTTTGTGTACAACAACAGCTACCACACCACCATCGGGATGGCACCATACGAGGCATTGTATGACCGACCATGCAGATCACCTCTGTGCCGGACTGACCTTGGGGAGTCAGCACTCGTAGGACCAGAGATGGTCCAGGCCACAACGGAGAAGGTACAGATCATCCAGGAGCAGATGAGGACTGCTCAGAGCCGACAGAAGTCCTATGCTGACAGAAGGCGGAGACCACTAGAGTTCGAGGATGGAGACCACGTTTTCTTACAGGTATCACCTCGATGTGGGTTACGAAGATTTGTCTGGGGTGGAAAGTTATCTACACACTTCATTGGACCATTCCAGGTTCTCACCTGGATAGGCGAGGAGGCTTATCACCTGGCTCTTACACCTCAGTTGAATCGGGTGCACGACGTCTTCCACCTATCTCAGCTGAGGAGATAGGTGCACGACCCGACGCATATCATTGATCATGGGGAGCTGGAAATCATTGACGAGGCGACTTTTATGGAGGTCTCAGTAGAGATTGAGGATCGGAAGGATTGGGTCCTACGTGGACGTTCGATTCCTCTAGTGCGCATCAGGTGGAAGCATGGGAATTTCTAGGAGAGCACATGGGGGCGGGAGGCTCAGATGCGTGCTCAGTACCCTCATTTGTTTCCATAGTTTGTGATGTATCTTTACGAGGACGTAAAGCCCTGATGAGGGAGTAATGTAAAGACCCGTAAATTTCAAGGAATTTTTTTTTCATAATTTCTCTGGGATTTTACGAGTACGCAGTTTCTGACGGCACCTGATTCTGAGGCCCGGAGTGCATGGAATAAATTTCTAAAGTTTAGCACGGGTATGTTCAGTGAACGAATGAGCGGGGTTTTCTCCTTTTTTAACCGGTGCTTAGAGTTGAATTCTGAAGGCACCGATGAAACATCAGCACCGGAAATTGTTTAAGAGGACCTTTACAAAAGATGTGTTTGCTCGGGAGGAGTTGTTTAAAAAAGATGTGGATTAATTGAAGAGTGAAATAAAATATGTGTTACGATTTTATTTATTTTTCTAAGTGATTATAACCTATGTGTGGTGTGGGACCCACTAAGTCGCTAACTTCTCTTGAGGGTTTAAAGGAAAGGTGGGGCCCACATGATCCCCCATCTTTTCATTTTTCCCATAACCCCTTAAACTCCCTTTAAACCTCCCTTGTTTTTAATTATGTGGCTTCTCCTCTTCCACATTAATATTGCCAACATAACACCCCATTTAGTTTGACAACTCAATCTCATTTAATTAAATGGTTTATTTTTTGAAATTTGAGTTTTTGAAAAGGCATGGCGAACATAATAAAATAAGGGGGTGCCCTTATTTTATTAGGTTGGCTAGTTGTGTAAGGATATTGGGTGAGGGAGATCTCTTTTCCTTTGGAAGAACTTCATCTTCTTCGGCGAAGAACAGCCCCACTTCAATGAAGAAAGCTATTTCTCCGAGGGAGAGCATCAACTCGGCGAGTTAGTTTCTTCCGTTATCTTCTTCCTCCACGACCAAGGAGGAGGCACCAACGCGGAAACTCGCCATCGACGCCGCCATTCAATCTTCTCTCCGCGAAAAAGGAAGGGAGACGCCACTTCCTCCTCGGACGCTCTCCGTCGACGTTTACGGAACCCCACCCCGTGATGTCGTTATTCTGAAACACTCTTCATTCGACAACTTGAGTTGAGGTAGGGGTTATTTTTCATTCATGATTAGTTTAACATTCTTTGTTAAATAAATTGGCTGCTTGTTATCGACATAACGAGGGGAGAGCTGACCGCACAAACACGGCTGATCCTCCTCCCCTCTAATTTGTTGATCCTTATTGAACTTGCGGCGAAGGTGGCGGGGTGTCGTTGGACTGTGCGAGAACCCGGAGCGGGCCACGGTGGAGGTGTTCGGCGCCGTTGCGCCCCACCGGTGAGACCAAAGGAAGTCGCGGCGAGGAGCGGGCCGCGAAGGAGGGGCGTGGCGCCGCCTCTCCGCACCGGAGCACAAAGGGGCTGCGGCCGGGGCGGACCGCGGCTGGGGGGCGCGGCACCGGCGCGCCCCACCGGTCGGACAGAAGCTGCGGCCTAAGGCCGCGACAGCTTCTCAAAGGGGCGGACGGCCGAGCCGGCCACCGGCGCCACCTGAAGGCGGGACCCGCGAGGGTCCAGCGGTCCCAAAAAAGGTCGCCCATTTCGGCAAGCCGTTTTTGAAAACAGGGGGTGGATCCCCCTTTGCGCCCCGCTCCGTCAACGCTGAGCTACCCCGAACGACCAGCACTGAGCCGCCCCGCTCGGCCAGTGCTGAGCCGCCCGCACTGGGCCGGACCGCCTGAGCCGGGTCGGGCCACCACTGACGGGCCGCGCCACGCCGGCTGGGCCGGGCCGCGCCACGCCGGCAGGGCCGGGCCGCGCCCAAGAGGGCCAGACCCGGACCCGGGATGGGCCGACCCGGTTCGGGCCGACCCAGGGGTATCGGTCCAGGTTGGACCGGGCCAAAACAACCTATTTTCGGACAGTTTTGTTAAAACGCCCATATATTGGGCTAAGGACCTCTGATAGACGCATCGTCTATTACGTTGGGATCCTTGGGTCAAGAAAGGCGTTTTGGTATATTACACTCAAGGTTTTGGAGAACTTTGGGTACGGCCGAGTTGGTTCGAACACGAAACCAAGCGGGGCCTCAGAGTGGAAACGCTTATAACTTGAGCTTCGGACGTCTGATTGACGTACCGTCGACTTCATTGATTTCCTCTTAGTGAGATGGTTCTTTTGGATTACTCGGCTCATGTTTTGGATGTATCTGAAGTATGGTCGGGTTGGTTTTAGCTTAAAAACCAACCGGGCCCCTGGGACGGAAAAGCCAATAACTCTCAGACCAAGCGTCCGATTGACGCGTCGTCTGTCACGTTGAGTTCCTATTGTTGAGATGAAACTTTGGGATACATCGACTTTGGACTTTGTGATAGTTTATGTATCAATCCCTTGGCTTGTGAAGCAGACCCTCCCAGAATCGAGCGTGCTGTGTGCGGGAACCCTAGAGCTGGCTGCGACGACGATGACAACTGTACTTGGATCCTACGTGGGTTCAGCAGCGAGGATGACTGTACTTGGATCCTCTGTGGGTTCGGCAGTGATGACGACTATACATGGATCCTACGTGGGTTCGGCAGTGATGGTTACTGTACTGGGATCCTACGTGGGTTCAGTAGTGATAACTACTATTCTAGGATCCTACGTGGGTTCGGCAGAGGAGACGATTCAGAGGCTACATCTAATCATCTCCAACCCTCTTCGGAAGTAGTATACCTGTGTGAGCTGAGCCTTTACTTTCAATCATTATCATCGATATGATTGACTTGTTATCCTGTGTGGATTTGGTTGTGTTTTCTTGTGTGGATTGGGTTGTACTTTCCTGGGTGGACTGGGTTAAACTTTGGCTTGTGAGTTGGAGCAGAACTAGAATTGATGACTTAGGTATATGTATGGACATATACCTAAGTAGAGTTGGTTGATACTTCGTGATTGTATCGTTAATTTTTGGTTTATACTTTGTGGATTCTATGAGACCTTCGGGGGTCTTGGGGTCCCTACTGAGTGTTGTATACTCACCCCTGCACGGGTTATGCCCACACTATGTTGTGTTGGATGCAGACGACGGATAGTACTGATCGAGGTGGAGGCTCATGGAGCTAGACGGTACCTAGAGGTGGATCACTGGAAGGGACGTACACGGAGCGAACGGCTGGACCCGAGGAGCTGAGGACACTATCTGTACCCACCATTCATGTGGGATTTCCAGAGGACGGCTCGGAGTTGCTGCTTTACTTTTCTGCTAATGTACTTTCTTTTCAGTTGTACTTTACTTTCAGTTGGTTTTGTATTCTAGCCCATTTACTTTCCAGCACTTACTTTTGTACTTAGTTTACTTAGTTTTTACTTCAGCTTGCATACTCTGTGGTGTTTGTTTACTTTATAAAGGTAATGCCTTCCCTTTTTATCGGGATTTGCACCTTTCGTGCTAGTCACCAACCCCTGGCCTATGGAAGGCGAGCTTGGGGTAGTCACGGCATGGGCCCCGAGGACAGGTCGTGACAATAATCTATTTTTATTTACCTACCATCTTCAAGAACTTCAAAACATAACATACTCAATATCATATGTATATTTTAAATATCAACTACTTGATGATATTCAGATGTTTTTACATTAATCTATCTAACAATGTATCTCTATAATGAAGCAACTTGAGTCAGTTAGACAAGTCACCCAAGGGGGTATTATGTGTTATTAAGTGAAACAAAAAAGAAAATTCACATTTATAACTAAATATTAAATAGATTAAAACATTTAAGAAAAGAATAAATATCCAACAGACAAACAAATCCAATCCAAATTGGCTAAACTTGAGAAGTAAAACAAGACAAGACCAACAAGTCTCCATGTGTGAAGTCATCTTCTCTACAACCTATATTGCTAAAAAGATGAAGACAAAATGAGAAACATGTATCTAATAAATTCATTTTCCCTTTACCTAAGTCCTAAAAAATAGTGTCTGCAACTACCCAAAGAAAAAAGTATGGTGTGAGCACAAATCCCAGTAGAATTTCACTATATATATTTTACAAAGTATAATATCAGGACTGAAATAGTTATATCTTTAAAAAAATATAGTTTTAAAAATAATTATCAAGAGATAAATCCATTTAATAAATAATAAATTGGTTTTCATAAAAAACCTTCTATATTCAAAAATCAAGGAATATTAAATATACATGTGATAATGCATGGAACAAAAATTAAAACTTAACATGGATACACTATTGGAAACGAAAGTAAGCAAATAACAATAAAGATAACATCATGTAGTTAAGAAATCAAAAAAGAAAAATCATACATTCCGGCCTATAGACTATGGGAATACAGGATATACCTAAATGGAAATCCCAAATCTAGGATGAATGTGGATCCAACAGATATAACCTCTAGTGTAATTACACACACAAAATTGATACAAAACTTCTAGTGGCATTACACACACTAAAAGTAAAAAGTTTATTCCAAATTTTCCTAAGGTTACCGAATGTACTAGGTTTTCTAAAATATATTCAAAATTGATGATAAAAATGTATAAAAAATCATAGTAAATAATGTCTACTTCTATGCTCGAAAACACATTTTTGAACTAGATCCACCATTGCATAATTTCATCAAATACATGGTGCTCACAAATCTATTTTATAAGAAAAATACCAATTTAAAAACATGAAAATACTCTAATAAATCTATTAAAATAAAAAATCAATCAATTTCGTTTAATAGTCTAAAAAATTTAAAATAGCAATAAATCATTCATGTGTTAAAACCTTTGTATATAGATACCTAGCACATGAATAGAGGGAAAACTAATAGCCTTAAAAACAGAGATTCAGAATGAATATATTGAGCCTTAAAAATCATAGATCCATAAAAACACAACAAAAAATCAATCAAACCATTTATATCTGTAATTAAAAGACTATTTGGGTTCCTAGGAGGCTGGGGAAGGAGATATCTAGCATGGATCTACGAAATGAAGAGGAAATATCACCAAAAACAAAAAAAAATTAAGATTTCCGTTATTAATGAATAAAATATGAGATGAATCCAATGGAAGAAGCCTCTAGAGCATTGGGTATTGTTTAGTTAGAAATTAATGATGATTAAAAGGATATTAGGTATAAAAATAATCAAGGGAAAATGGGTAAATTCCATCTTTATAAGGGTTCAAGGGGTCTCACATGTTTTGTCTACAGAGTCAGTCTAATCATGTGGCTACAGTGCATGGATGTTGTATCTTTGAAATAAATTCCACATAGTCTCCTATAAAAAGTCTTATGGTTTTTTAAAACATTTAAAAAACTATATGAAATCCCTATACAATCTTCTAAACCTTTCACGGTTTCCTTGGTGAGCCACATGATTTGACTAACCCTTCTCAAACTATTAAAACACCTCTATCATCTCATAGAGATATACTACATGGTTACCATGCGGTTAGTACTAACATTGTTCTAAACATTCATATGGCCCACCTTCTTTGAAATTTCACATTTTCCATCCTCATTTCCCCAAAACGTCTAGAAAAGATTCAAAGACAACCCCAGATTAAATTAAAGCACACCTATGATTCGATGGGAATTGAATTCTCTATTTCTTCTTTTTAGAACCATGAGATATTAAAATGTATTGAGCCGGTATCTTTACCAATGTTCTCAACCATGACTCATCTTTTTCTTTATAGTTTCATCAATACTAATTGGAGAATATTCAATAATTCAAATATGGAAACTCTCTTTTAATTTGATATCATGGACCATATTTTAACTCCTTCCTCTTCTTCCAATAAAATATATTCCGAGAATAATGTTATATAAATCATATAATATGTATAAAAATATATCTTTTCAAAAAAATAATCTTACAACATTTAAGAATCTTCTAAAATATCTATTTTATTATCATTTTAATTATCCAATATATTTCAGATCCTTTATTTATTCATAATTCCACAAAAACCACAACTTCATTCTAGGTATTTATACTCACATTAAAATCTAATTATGGTGCAAAACTCCACCTCATGGTGTAATATTATTCAAATCCAAATGCCATAATTTTTTACAAAAATCATGGATTAAGACTTAACATTGTTTAATTAGAAATTATAATAAACTCATCATATATAATTTTATATTTCACCTGGGAACACACAGTTTATTTTATGGTACATGTAGAAGGATATTAGGCATCATATTAAATCATCAGGTTACTCTTACACCTAATCAAATTTAATCATACATGAGAAACCTTTATTCACACATAATCTAGAGTATCAAAATATTCATTTCATATACTCAAAATTAATCTTATGTAAGTTTTGAATATTTAGAGTTAATCTTATGTGTCTCTAAATTATTATTCAAGATTCTCCAAGATATTATTAAATATATTAGTGTTGACTCAAGGTTACTCTTACATATCATAGTACTTTTCCAATTATATTTATGTATGTTTTTTTGCATGCCTTTTCATTTTTTGAAAATCTTATGGATATTACTTATGAACTCCATCCAATTCGAGACTTTTCAAATCAATTCAAAAAATATTTAAAATATATCTATCAACTTCAATTCATATTAAATAAATTCAATTAATCATTAAATTATATTCAATCATATTAGAATGTTACCCACAAATCTATTAGCATATATAAACTATTTACAGTACATAAATTATCTTCTACTAACTCAATTTATTTATCACTTATTTGAACTAAACCAATGTGTCAAAAATGGTGATTTTGTCATTTTTAATTCAATGAAACACATGTATTCTATGATTAGACTCTTTTGAGCATCCTTTTCCAAGTGTATCTTCTATATAATGTATTAACCCTTATTTTAGATAACATAAGTAATGATATCTCAAAAAAATCAAATTAATTCTTCAATAATCATAAATAACTACTCAAGTTCCTTATAGAGATATAATACTCATCAATATCCATGCTCCTTGGAACTTATCTTAACTAACCAGATTTTCAAACCCATTGGATGAAATATCTTACTAATATACATCTTCAAATAAATAATTAACATATCTATAAACTCTAAGAAATAGAGTCTTTAAAATATTATCAAATTCTCTAACCTTATTAAAAACATAATCATTTGTAACATCTCACATCACAAAACTAATTAATAAAATGAAAATTTTCACAATCATATTCCATGACCAACACAACTTTTCTATCTTTATTGACATTATTCTATTTCTAGTCTTCAATGGTTGAATATATTCTATATAATATAAAAAATAGAAGCAACTTAATGTTAATCTTCTTTTCTAATAAATGGATATATCTCTAGTATAATATCCAATGGGAGAAAAATTCACAGATAATTATATAAACCATAAATTATATCTTAGTCATATAACCAACAGAGTTCAATGGGGGAAGGTATAGTTCTTCTAATAATATAGTGATAATGGTTATTTTCTAGAGGTAATATACTAGAGAACTATAGTGATGATTCCAGTGACCATATCATCCCTCTGGATGGAATCTCTAGTCAATGTTGGGTATCTTTAGTTAAGAAGGTGAGAACTCAGTTGCCTATTTTAGAGAATCTTTTATAGGTCAAATCATTAAAAATGGATCTTTTTAATTCATCAAACTTATTTTAGATTCCATATTTGAAAGGATAGATATGGGTAAAAACTCACTTATTTTGATGCTTGATCTCCCTAAATGCAGGAAATCGCAGGTACTCAAGGATTTAGTTCATAGGGTTTCTTGAATTTGGGGATTTTATAATTAGAAGTGAATCTCAATCAATCATGGGTTCTTCCTCTTTTTATTTACCTAAAAAAACTAATGTAGCACACATGGAGTTTTGGATCACTGTATCTTAAGCATGGTTGTAGTTGTTTTCATTAATTAAGCCTAGATTTTAAGATGTCAAACATTAGGAATGATTTTTTTCAGGTTTGGATTAGGATCCATGAGCTCAACTAGATCCAATGGAACCCAAAGATATTACATGATATTTACACATTAATAGGAATTACAATTAGACTTTATAGAGAGATAGAGTATGTTAGATTTTTTCATTTTTCAAGAATGTTGGTTGGGGTAGATCTTAATGCCACAATCATTTAGAAGGTAATTATTTACAATCCTAGTGATGATATTCACCTATGTGTGGAGTATTATATGCATCCCTTTTACTATGTAGATTTTAGTGGGGTTGGGAACTCCAAAAAATTCTATCATTGGATCATAAATTGTGGAATCTATAATTTTAAAGTAAACTAATCAGAAGATTGTAGGAGAAATAACATGGAAAAGAGTTTGACTGAATTTTTAACATTGGAGGCTGATGGGGAGGAATAAGGAATACATGGGAGCCCCAATACTCCCTATGTGGGTATTATTCCAATTATAGTACCATAAAAGGTTTCTTAAAACTGTGTAATGGACTTAAAATCTATGGTTAGGACTCAAGATGATCCTCAAGCTAAAAATATCCTCATTAATATAACATGATGTATCTTGGATAGGGTTGAGGAAGGGATGGGGAATTATTATTTTAATATCTATACTAGGTCATGTGAAGACCTCATTTCATAGAAGAACACCACTAATGTTGAAGTTATGAAGGATGTACCTAGTGATGGTGAAGATGGATAGACTAATCATAAACTTATCGAATAATGAGCTGCAGAACTCTAGTAATGAAAAGAGTGAAAATTGGTTTCTATAAGGAATCAAATGGGTAAATTGAATATAGATAAATATATGTGACTAAGGTGTCTAAATACAGGTCTGGTCCTATCTCTTAGTATCTTAAAGAAGAAAACATTCTCTCCTCAAAGAATTCAGTAGAAATTTGTTGTTTTGTATCCTCTTCACTAGTGAAATAGGAAGTTGTAGCTTCAAATTCATCTTATGGCTGGATAATGGTTATGTATGGTCAAATCCCTGACACACCTACTAAAATAATATAGGATTATTCTCCCAAATATACTTATTATTGTTATCATACCTCTTAAGGTGACTCATTGACTCTAAGAAACCATAAAATCAATAGTAAAGGGATGTAATTGGATTCTATTTCCCCTACTGTTATTTCTACCTATAAGAGAGCAGTTGGGTATGAACTACTTGTGATGTGTTCCTAACTTATAGATGAACCTATTACATTTAATATATGTTTTTTGGGGAAGGGAGAACATTTTTATAGATATCCTATGGAAATGGATAAATGTGAATTTGTGACACATATACGTCATCTCACACAACCACATTATCTTTTGGATACAACTACTAAAATTAAGTTAGATGGTTCCTTAGTCAGGCTATTACACAGGACCACTCAAGACCTATAAAAGTTCCATGATTTTTAAACACTTTATAATGTTACAAGAACTTCCAAGGAAGTGCACAATCAGGTCATGGGTAATATTTACACACATAGTCTCGTTGAACTGATTGCCTCTATTGGTAGTGAATTTTATGGACATATAAGTGTTGATTCTTATAAAACATAAATAATAGATTCTATTCATGATAATGAATCTTTTAATTTTGGTGGGGACCATAGAAGAGGGCTAAGTCATAAAGAAGTGTTCAGCTTCCTCTTGGTATAGGTGGATGAGTTTTACATCATAATATGAACACTCACTCTTTTGTGTTCTGGATGGTAATGTTACACATGTAAATATGATTTTTCCCATGGCCTAGTTCCCTTGATGTCTATCCAATTGTTTTGGTGATTTTTTATACATTGTTGTATCTTTTCTTTCTTAATGAGAACATATTTTTTTGTGACCCCATCCTCTCCGTGTTCCCTTTTTTTCTTTCCAATAAATGGTGTTTGACCCCATACTATTCAAAAAAACCTATAGAGTTATTCAATTACACTCCAAACACATATTAAGATCATTTCTTATTAATCATAAATATAACACATCATCATCTAAAGTACCAAAAATATTCCCCAATGGATATGTTTTCAATACCAATAAAAAATAACATGTCAATATATATTCAATTATTTAATCATCTCGCCACCTTATTGACAATATATAGAAATTCCAATATCATATGACATCCATTATTAATCTCTTCCATGACTACTTAATTAGTGATCTGTAAAGAAAGAAAGGGTGATGAATTAACTTACCAATATTATTCCTTATAGAAATATATATCTCAATAGCCTCCCATTATTCTTATCCTTCATTCAAATCCCCCACCCCTAACTCCATAAAAAAATTCTTTCAAAATTAGAGTGATAAAATCTGACAAACTTACATCAATAATGTAAATATCAATAACTTCCCAAAATTTATAGCTTAACATAAAATAATTATTTTTTGGAAGATTTATTAATCCATCTACCATTAATTGTGTATAATCTATCCATTTTTTATCAAGGTTGATATGATTTTGAAATAAATTCAAAGCATAATTTTTATAATCTATCTTTAAGAACTGATGTTACTAAGAAAGAGAAAATATAAGATGGAAACTTTTTTCTTATTGTTATACATTTACAAAATGATTTTAATGCTATATCCCCTCTAACATGCATTTACATTAAATAACTTATATAAAAACAATCAAATAGATATGGGAATAAAGAATATTCTTTAAAACTCATTAACAAGATCCATGAGGTAGAGATAGGTCTAGCTGAACTCTTTATACTTTCTCCAATTATTTTCAAAATAGTATTCTCTATAGAATGTATGGTTTTTCTATTCATTTCAATTACCTCCTTGGGGTGAAATTTCTTATTTACTTAAGTTATCATGAAACATGTATTATTTAGTTCTTGATTCATTCATATCAATATTTCTCTGGCTCTGGAAGTTTAATCGTGAAATATTTTAAAATGTTTCAATATTCATGTCACCTTACATACATCATATCAAAAAAAATTAAACTTCATTATATTAGTCATTTGTAATGAAATTTTAATTATTCGATGTTCTCAAAAATTTCTCCCACTAATCAATCATTTTGTTTCTTTCTTAGACTGAATCCAGTTTTCATTCTTTGAATTTAATTTATCAAAACCAAAATTCATTGTTATTTATAGTAGTATACAGTGTGTATTTTTCTCCTATAAGAGAATAATTTTATCCTTTTTAGTGTAGTATACTTTCTGAGATTCTTAGTTTTGTTCTCTTTAACCCTTTTCTTTTATAAATAACCTAAATTAAATTTACTTTCTTTCCTCAATTAATTCCATATTATATTTTTTTATTCATTTTTTTAATGAATTTACCACATGATTAGTTTATTTGAATTCTCAATATTCATCACAATGACCAACTTTCTTTCCTTCTGTGTAATATTCTTTGACTCTAATTTTTCCCCCCCAAAAATATGTCTTCCCTTATATAAATTGACATATTATACCAAAAAAAAATATCCTTATTTCCAAACATTCACAAAACCAACAAAGGCCAATAAACATTGTTTTCCCCTTTGAATAAAAATCCATCCAACATTGAAAATTTACTATTTTTTAATAAATGAATTATTTTTAGCATCATTTGGGGAACTAATTTTATTAAAAAAATTTACATCCACCTCTGATGTAGTGGTGTATTTCTCATAATTTTTATCAACCCTTTTTTCCCATATTTTTTTCATAATCTACAGTGTATAATTAGACAATATAAGCACAAAAAAATAATCATGGATTGAATAATACCTTTTAATTTGATCCTAACATAAATTTATCATTTATTAGTTTCAACCCATTATTTTTAATTAATTGAATTTGTTTATGACAAATATCCTCATCATAATTTTTTATAGTAGAAAATATCTTCATAACGGTTATTAATGACACTTTTTGAAAAATTTACAAATTTCTTCAATTTTATTCATAAATCAAAACAATTATTATTAATAATATGTTAATTATCTTTATGTGACGTAATTTTATCTCTATACTCTTTTCTAATCTTCTCAATATCCCACTTATACTCATTAATATTTTCAAATATCATCTCTAACTGGACACTCTTGAAATCACACAAATCAATTTTTCCCTTAATTAATGGAAATATTATTCTATTACTTTATTAGAATAATATTACCCTATAACTAAAATAATAAATACATGCTAAAATTTGGAGCATATTTATTCAAACTCCATATTACTTTCATTTTTTCATCATTTTTTTTTGTTAGATTTATAAATATTGAAACTTTTTTTTCAGTTCTTCCTCTATCCTTTCATATTATTTTTCAATTTTGGTGATCTCATTCTACAATTCTTTAAAGATGTCAAAAAAAGGAACAACTTCTTTAAAAAATTATGAAAATTTCATTTCAAAACAACATATCAATAAAATTCTATTTCTTAAGAACATAATCTAATCCAAATGTACTTGGTTCACATATAGAAAAATTTTAACATGAAAATTTTATTATATCATCTTTATGTAAAATAATTGAAACTCTTGAAGAATAAATGTTATCTGTATTCTCAATAGTATATTTAACAACTAGATCTTCCCAAATAATTCAATATATGATTTCTCTATGATTATAATATGAATAAGTTATGGTTTCATCCCATATTCATAAGAGGTATACATTCTCATCCTTTTCTAAACAATACCCTTCAAGAGTAATGTTATTAATAGATATAATATAAAATTCATTACATAGATTTCATTTACTTAGTGTTGAATCCTCTTATTCATTTCAATTTAATTAAATTTTACTCCACTTATTTTTTTTTCCTTTTTTCTTCCTTTTATTTAGATTCATAGAAGATATTACCACTATATTTACTCTAATAGGAACAAGAAAATTATTCAAATATATACTTAATAATGATTTCAAGAGAATTTAAACTCATACTATATTCATTTTGTTCAATTATCTACCAATTAAAATTATTTCCATTTAACTATAAATCAATTGGATTGAACAGAGCTCAATCTATCATCATATACTTAGACTATACATATGTAATAAGAAGGAATAAAGAAAAAATACATATATTTATGAGGATAAATAATAATTTGTGAGCTAGTCCTCCGTTTATGTAGGTTGGTATCCTACACACACATGGATAATATTTTATTATCAAGAACAACCAAGGATAACGGATTGTATTTTAAACATTATACATAGAACCAATTAGGTTACAATGCATAAAACCATACAAATCAGTAAAATACCACTTATAGTGCTATATAGATACTAGAAATAATAAGGTCCTTTATCAAAACCATATTCAGTCAGGTCCTCTTGAAGAAAGATAAACAATTTAAGTACAAGTATCTTCTAGACTGGTCTGGTTTAATCATTTTCCTTAGATGAGTCAATTTTCTCATGGCTACCTATCTTCCTCATCCTCAAGAATCTTGACACTTGAGATACTCAATATAATATTCATTCACCTCTCAATATTTCTCACCCCTTAAATAAATCAAATTAATAATGATATTTAAGATTTTTCATGGAGTTCTCTCTCACATTATTTTTTTCAACATAAGATACCCAAAGTAATAAGTTAGTATCCTTCCAATCCTTCTCTAATTAAACTCACATTATTCTATAGATTATAATCAATACCACAAGGATAAGAACACATAATTTGAAAATAGAAACTCCCATCAAATTTTTCATCATGATTCTTATTGAAACACTTTTCTCTTTTTCCATTTAAAAATCATATATGAATAATGTAGTAGTGATCCTCTAAGATATTGAAGCTTATCTTATTATTCAAACCTCATATAATATCATTCAAGGATCCTATAATATTTCCATGATATTCTCATTTAATTATATCATAGATTTTGGATTTTTTATTTATTCAAACTTATAGAAAATCTATATCTTTTTTCCACTTATGCATGGTCACATGAAACTATCATCGTAGTGTAAACACACTCACAAATAAATTTTCATCAAATATAAGTTCTATAATATTATGATAAAATAATGGATTAAAACATATCATCATGATATTTTATATTTCGAGAACAATATTGAATCATCATTTTTAATCTTACATTTCTCATAATAATACAACTTTAATATTTAATGAGATTCCAAAGGTTAATAAGTATCCTTTGAAATTATCATGTTACTCTTACACATCATTAGAGTTAATCATACATGATCCAAATTTCTATTTACATCATTTTGAATCTCAAAATTATCTTCAATTTATTTAAAACAAGTATTATATAAGTTTTAAAACTTCAGGGTTAATATTATGTATCTTAATATTAATCTTTTATATTCTCTGAATTTTTATTACACATAATATTACAGACTTAGGGATACTCTTATGCATCTCATTACTTAGAAAATTCTACTTATCTGAGTTCTTACACATTCCTTTTCCATTTTTATATTATCTTTAGGATATTTTTTATAATCTCCATCCAACTTCATACTAAATCAAATCAACTTATAACTTCTTCAAAACACCTCTATACACTTTAATTCATTTTTAATTGTATCAGTAAATCTTTAAATTATCTTTATCTAACTTAAACTGATCCCCAAATATCTTGTAGAACATATAAACTTCTTAGAGTACCTAAATGATATTTTACTAACTCAATTTCCTCATATCTACTTCAAAATTAGTAATTGTTTTAGAAATGGTACTTTCATCATTTATCATTCAATGAAGTGTTTCATTTAGAACCCAAATTTTAAAAAATATATTTTATTATAGATTCTATATAATATATCACCATTAATTATTGATAACACATGGAAAAATATCTTAAAATTATATCTATATTTATTCTTCTATAATCAAATCTAGATCCCCAAATAATTCATAGAAATATAATATTCATCAATATCCATGTTCCATGGAAATCGTCTTAGTTAACCATCTTATCAAGACCATTAGATGTAACAACTTACTAATGTAATTCTATAAATCAATCTATATAATATATTTAAAATCTAAGAAGTAGTATCCTCACACTATAACAAATTTTTCTAATAATAAAAATTTGAATAACCATATTCATAGGGAAATAATTAGTAGTATCTCACATCCTAAAACTCATCAAGCCAGTAAAAACCCTCACAGTCAAATTCAATAAACAACTCAAATTTTATCCCTTTATTGATATTATTTCATTGGTAGCTTTCAATGGATTAATATATTCTATGAAACATGATCAATGAAAACTCCCTATATTTAATATACTTTTCTAGCATATGAAAATACCTTGAGTACCACATCGAATAGCAGAAAATAGTATAGATAATCTATATGAATTCCAAGATAAAACTTAATTGTGACTACATGGAGTTCTTCAATCACAATATCATTATATATTGACATTATTTCTTCTAGAAAAAAATACATCACATCATCATCCAAGAGGCCAATAATTATAATTTAAATAGTAATTTATTATATGAAATTTTTATAATTTAAGTGACAAATCCCATAATTTTATTTTAAATTTTTTACTATGTAAAACATAAGAGGGATCTTTTTTGGTTTCACCTCATTAATTAAATGAAATATATTATGATATAATGAAGTTTGATGAAATAAAATAATATAAATTATTATTTTCCTTTTTATGTAATGAATAAAATATGTTAAATTTTGATAAACCATTTTATTGAATACTATAAATGTATTGATGGAATGAAATTATTAACCCAAAGTATAAAACAATTATTTTGAAAATGTGTTTCTATTTTTTATATTTTTTACTATAATTTATATATCATTAAACTACTTTTTAAATGGTATTGATCATAAGAAATTATACAAAAAAATCTAATTTTGGTTGGATAGTAAGATCATGGTAATGGAATTCATGGGAGAGAGTCTTTGGAAAGCAGTGGAATGAAAAATGATACTTCAAGGAGTTTTTTGGATATTCAGAACTCATTTTTTAGATTTTATAATCATTACATACAACTAATTTATTACTGATATAATTTACTAAATGTGAAAGAAATGTGTATCTACATTTTTTTCAAAGAAAAAAATTGAATTGAAACCATGTGACAAAAAAACATTTTGGATATAATATCTCTCTCTATTTGTCTTTGGCACAAAGTTTAAAGTTGAAACGACCATTTTATTTTTCCCCACCATGACCAAATAAAATTGAACAATGAAGGATTTAGAACCCAACACCACCGATATTTGATAATGATTATTCTTAAATAATCTCCAATAAAAATACTTTCTTATGAATATATATTATTAAGAATCATCTCCAAAGACACTAAATTGTTAAAACATAAAATTCATATAAAAATATGATATATCAAATATTAAATAAAATTTTATAGATAAAACCACAACATCAAAATGACATAAATAAATTAATTTGTTAGATGAATTTATTTCACAATCTAGATGTATAAATAATAAAATTGTAGGAATTACATGGATATTAGGATTTGATAAGAAAAATAATATTTACTATAGAAAATATGGAATAGAATCCAAAAAATCACAATATATTATGAAAACAAAATCATAACCACCCAAAGAATTTATTGCTTCTCCAATAATCTTTTTTCTTTCAAGAATAATTTTTTTATAGGAAGCTCAAATCAATTTTATACATTATTAATTAAAAATAAAAGTTAAAAATGGGTACCTACACACTCAATGCTCTTAAAAATTAAATCTTTTTATAATTAAAAAACACTTGATTATAAACTTAAAAGTTTGTGTCTTATTTATCAAATTATATTAATTTATAATTCATATTTTTTATGACAACACTACTTTTTTACAGACAAATATATAACACAAACACGAATTATGACATGCACCTTCTATAAATAATTTTTGGGAATAATTAATCATTTTTTTCATAGTGATGGGTTAGAGTGGCTATTGTTAAAACCAAACATGAGTTTTTATTATCAATAAGTAAGGAATAAACTAGACAAAAAATATTAAGTAAACCACTAACCATTAAATTTTTTATTATCGGAACATGTTCAATACATCTACTATAGAGTATGTTTTTTCCAACATATATTCATCAATGATTTTTTACCAATAAGTTTTAATTGAGATTTAATCAATAATAATATTCAGTTACAACCAATTTCATATTATAAATATTTTAAGAATAAGTGAATCTAATCACAACAATACTTATAAAACATTAAAAAAAATTGGTGAACATTTTTACCTTTTAATTTTTTACAAAAATGTATTCTTATCCCTTAGGTACTTAAATTTTAACTATTCATCTTGATGATTTCAAAGGTAAATTGAAGCCTTTTTTCTCTTGTACAGATGTAGGATTTACATTTATAATTATGCCTTCATTATTTATTTCTTTCAGATTAATCTCAATACCAAGTACCCTTGACAGATAATTTCTTAAAAAAATATATAAGACTAGAAATTCAATATTCATATGGTTTTTCATCAAAGATAAACACTAAAAATTAAAAATATATATATAATATAATATCAAAAACATTTATAAATTTAATTAATGGAAACTCACATAGCTATATATAAGGAAACTTTTGTTTACACTTCACTATAAAAAAATATAAAAAGTTAAAAATATCGAGATAAAATCTCTAACTTTCAAAATATAAAGGTTTCCAACTTTTAGTATCAAAAACCTTTATATGAGGTATATTTACATAACTAATGTGAAATTATTATAAGAAAAAATTTAGAAATTTTCTTTTATCATGTATATTAGAATTAATATAGTCATTCATTATAAACTATTTTTTATTTTTTAATAAAACAGTTATACTTTGACAGTTAATAAATGATTTTGAAAAATAAGGGGGGGAAATGAAATAATTTTCTGTTTAAATTCAATAATTATATGAAACATAATATGATACAATGAAATTACGGTTAATAAAAAAACATAAATCATTATTGTTCTTTGTATATAATTAATAATAGATGATAAATTTTTATAAACCATTTTATTTTAATGTGAATGTGGGGATGGAATGAAATTATTAACCAAAAAGATAATTTATATCTATATTAAAAATGTTTTTAGGTTTTTTTCTAATTGTGACTGAAATTTATAGATTAATAATCTACACTCTAAATGATACTAATCTTGATAAGTTATACCCAAAATCGATGTTTAGTTCAATAATACAACCATAGAAAAAGAATTCATGGGACAAACTATTTTAGAAAATGTTGTAAAAAATTATGACACCTTCAGGGGTTATTGGATCATTCCAAACACAAGTTTTAGTTTTTCTAATCACACTACATATCAAAAATTTTATTTTTCCATTTATTGAATATAAAAAGAATGTGAATATATGGTGTTCCAAATGATTTATCGGATCAAAACCATGTGAACAGAATTTTTTTATCAAATCTCTCTCACCAGCCATTTCTTACACATAATTTCAAAACAATATAAGCATTTCATACAAATATTCAGACTTAAATAATAAAAAATTAAGAATATGGAATCATCTAATTGAGACATTGATCATATCACAAGATTCTAATATAAAAAATATGTCTTCTAATTATTTATAAGAAAGAATTATCTCTAAAGATGTTGAATTATTGATGTTTCAAAATCAAATGAAAATATAATTGCTCAAAACCAAATTATAACAAAATATGATTTCCTAGAAAATATGATTGATCAAAAAAAAATTATATATGTATAAATAATTAAATTTTAAATATTACTTGGATTTGGGGAGTCAATGTTATAAAAAATCATAAAAAACTTGGACAATATAGCATAGAATCCCAATAACCCATACACAATAGGAAAAAATATATAACCACCTAAAGATTTTTTCCTGTTAAATGTATTTATTTCATGAATCATATAAATATAAGAAACTTCAATCAATTTTACACATGATTCATAAAAAATAAATGTAAGAAATCTGTACCCGCTTACTCCCAACTATTAAAAATTAAATCATTACTCAAATCAAAAAACGTTTAACTCTGATCCATCAATATTGCATTATATACTTTCATATATATATATATATATTAAATTTATATTTTTTATTATCATAATGGTATTTAATCCTTAAATTCACAAGAAAGAAAAAAATTGTATCATACACCTTCTAGTAATAATTTTTTATAAAAATGATCATTGTTTTTTTAAGGATGGGTTATAGTGGATAATGTTCATAATCAAAATTATTTTATAGGTTTAGTGGTAATAACTAGTTCCTATTAGCTTGAGGAACAAAATTTACACCAATTACATTTTCAATGCATAATATTTTATTCCAGGATAATCCAAAGGATATTGGTCTAGTTTTCACATTGATCATGCCTCCCTAAAATCATTTTACACTCACAATTTTTATTGATTTCTTTTGTTTTTAATCATGAACTTATCTTCATTGATTTACTCATTATAATATTTTTAGAATTAGAAACATATGATAAAACATATAGTTAATTTATTTTAAAAAATTTTATACATCCATAATTGAAACCACTATACTACATAAATAACTTAGTAGATTTCTTAACTAAAACCTTTCACTTGTGATTGAATATTTTTGTTACAATTTTTATATTTTTTTATCCAATGTGTTTTATATTATCTCAACTAAACACCTTCTAAAATCTTTTAATTTATAAGAATATATGGTATCAAATATTTAATCTCTATGTGTCAATCTTAAAAAATATTATCGTAAGTTTCATTGTTACTTTCATCAATCAAATAGAAGAGAAATAATTTTTGGGCCAACTTACATTAATGGATGAAACTATTTCTATTGAAAGATAAAGGTAATAATTTATCTTGAGGTTCCATGTTTTATTTTTGGACTCAATAAAGAATCATTATGCTCTTTCATCTATTTTTAGAAATATTTTTAATATCATTGAGTTCACAAAAAATTATAATAACAATAAAATTATGATTATTTTTTATTTTATTTTTTTGTGAGTGAATGTTTAATTATGTCACATTGAGTTTTATCACTTATGACATATGAGACATGTTTTTTAGATCCAATAAAGATTCACTTAATTTAAAGGAGTTACAATTCAACACATATATTCTCAAAGGGGATAATTTTATGATAAATTATGAAATAGATATTTCTAAAATGAATGGTTTTTTAATGAAATTTTAAATATAAATCGATAGGTAGAAATAATATAGATGAAGAAAAAATATATCTAATAATTTAGACTCTATCTAAAAATTTAAGGTGTATAAAACTTTTGTATGTATTTAATAATATTAAGTAAAAAAACCTTTTTAGAAAATTTCTGTTACATGAGAATGATAAAGATGATATAAATCATAAATTTAAATAATTAATGAATTAAATAATCACATTAAAAATAGAAATATTGATATAATTATAAAACAATCATTGAATATTTTCGTGTTTTTTAACACTTTTTAAAGGCTTTTAATTTCAGTATGATGAACCATGGGTGTAATTTTTTTATAAAGTTTATCATAGAAAATATTACTATAACAGATACTATAAATGTAACATTTAAGATACTTCTAAGGAAGCTATTTTATATTAATATTATTTTACAGGGTATATTAATCTATAATAATCACAACAACAATGTAAAATTAAAAAATTAAAAAATGAATATTATTTTGAAGATGTCATAATTGTCGGGTGTGATTTAAGACTCAAGTAGGAAGTTTTAATATGAATTTTAAACCCACAAGGCCAGCATGTAATTAATTTTTGATGTGTTTCATACTATTAAATTTGATGAGATTAATGAATATTATATTGTAATGGATGTTCATATTGATACTTCTATATGTAAAACCAAAAATTAAAGGGATGTAATGTCTTTGTAAACTAGTAACCCAAAGTTTCCAAAGAAAAATAAGAGCTCATAGTTATATCCTCCATACTACAATCATATACTTCTAAAATAATTTTCAATAACATCATTTCTCTATGAATGGACAACCAGAATATTATGAAGTATTTTTTCATGTTTACTTAAGCGATTGGGAACCTTAATAAAATATTTTATGATGACTAAAGAAGTCCAAATGGTCTAATCCATGTAATCCATTCTAAAAATAAACTTCCAAACACTAACTATGTTTTTATAAATCATATAGGAATGATAAATTCCAATATTTCTACATTTCATGTCATTTAAAATCATATTACACCAAGACCAATAACCTATCTTTACGAGGAAATAAATTTTATATTGTAAATTTATTCTAAAAAATAAAAATAGATCAGGATAGTTTAATTTCATAAAGTATTTTTGTTAACCATATAAAACTCAGAAAAAATATGGGTACAAAAATATACCATACAATTATTCTTTTTAAGTACAAGTGGAGTTGAATCATAAAAAATAAAAAAAAACCATGGTATGTAAATAGTGCTTATTCTTGAAACCTGATAGGAAACAACATCTGATTATGGAGTCTCATAAAAAATAATAGTGGATGTTTCACCTTTAGAGAGTACTCCAACATAAATATTGTTGCAATTTAAGAATTCACAACTATTGTAAAACCCTTTATATTTCAATTAATTTACATTTATGTCTTATAAATAGAAATATTATTATCTCACAATTGAGAAATAATATCATTAATGTTATACTTGGAAAAAATCTTTTTATAATACAATTCTGGAAGGAGATCCCATATTCTCTATAAACAAGAATGAGAATATTAATACCATAATCCAAGATAAAATATCCTTATAATATATCTAGTTACTTAGAGAAATTTATTAAAATTATTGTATTTGACACCCAAAGTTAATACATGATTGTTTTAAGAAAATTATCAATCATAATAAGAAATCCCTAGTGAAATGCCATTATAGCAAAAAATTTGACAAAAATAGAGTTCATAACCCAATATAATAAAGAAAAAACATAATTAAATATTTAATTAGATCAATAAAGTAATAGTTCGTCCTCAAAATATATATCTTCATATTATTTGTTTTGATAGTCAAATCACGCACTCATATTTTACTCATAATTTTTATAAATATTTCATAGTAAAAATATTTTGTTATGGAAAGGCCTATTAGAATCTAAATTCCATGGGGCTATAAAATTACATAATCAAATAGTATAAGACTCGATATTCAAAATATGTAATGTATCCACTATTAGTTAAATTATAAAATAAAATAAATAATATATTATTATAGTACAATAATAATTAATTATTAAACATTTATATTAATCAATGAATAGTAATTTCTCACATATATATTAAAATAAAAATTATATTTTCTAGAAGAAGTGTTTTTCAATTTTGGACATAAGTGTGTAATTATAAAATATAAAATAATTTTAACTTAATAATGAAATTTAACATAGATAGAGAACAATTTTCATAAAAATTACTTCATTTTTTGAATTACCATGTTAAATTTTTATTAGGGTGAATTTTTTTGGATTTTTTGAGGAAGTTTATTTTTTGGTTAATAGTGAAAATATAGTTACCATAAGAAATTATAACCTTATCCTTATATGATCATATATTAAAATTTATAAAGCATTGTGACAACCGGGTCCCGGTGACAGCACATACACCCCGCCTTAACATGGTCGTTGGGTCATGGCCTACCAGGTACCACCAGTTGCTCCAAAGACACGTAGGGCCCACCCTAGGTCCCACCCACGTGCCTGAATGGGTTATCTAACTAATGATAGTCCCCACAAGCCAACACATGTCCTTTCCAGTGTATTTTGTCTTCACTCACAAACACCCTAAGAAACTTCCCAGGAGGTCACCCATCATGATCACTACTCCAGGCCAAGCACGCTTAACTGTGGAGTTCTAATCAGACAGGCTCCCGAAAAGGAAGGTGCACCTTGTTGACATGAGTCATATCATTAGTCATTTAACCCTTTATAATTTGGGGATATTACAATCACCCCCCCCCCCCCCCCTTTAGAGAACAACGCCTTCGTTGTGGGCCCTACATCTCAACCCAGGCAGTGCACCGCACTTAAGGCTGGGTTCCACCTTTGATACCAAATGTGACAACCGGGTGCAGTGCACCGCACTTAAGGCTGGGTTCCTCCTTTGATACCAAATGTGACAACCGGGTCCCAGTGACAGCACATACACCCCGCCTTAACATGGTCGTCAGGTCATGGCCTACCAGGTACCACCAGTTGCCTCGAAGACACGTGGGGCCCACCCTAGGTCCCACCCACGTGCCCAAACGGGTTATCTGACTAATGACAGTCCTCACAAGCCAACACATGTCCTTTCCAGTGTGTTTTGTCCTCACTCACACACACCCTGAGAAACTTCTCAGGAGGTCACTCATCCTGATCACTACTTCAGGCCAAGCACGCTTAACTGTGGAGTTCTAATCAGACAGGTGCCCGAAAAGGAAGGTGCACCTTGTTGACATGAGTCATATCATTAGTCATTTAACCCTTTATTATTTGGGGATGTTACAAGCCTTTATAATAATCATAAATATATTTGTTGAATAATATAATGCTTTTAAAAATATTAATTTTCTTCTAGAAACCTATCTTTCACATTTTGTTAGATAACATATATAATTTCTGGAAATTTCTTTTATGTGTTATACATTTATTATTTTAGAATTAATTTGTATCACATTTAGAAATTAAATTATGTAAAATAGAATGAATATTTAGAATTTAAATGTCTAAATTAAGCTACAAGTATAATTTATATTTTAGAAACAAAAATAATTTATGGAGGAAAAAGTGATTTACCATGATAAAGATAAAATAAGGTAAAATAGTAAAATTAAAAGGGAATGTCATTATATACCAAAACACCACACCATAAAATTGGTCTTTGTGGATTTTAATAACCTTAAATGACCTTTTTATCATTAATTATTAACCAAATTTTTGGAAATTAATGCTAACTAAAAGTGGTTAGTCTATATAAAAAAATAATAAATATTTTAACACTTAAATACCTACCTCATCAAGTATAAAAACGCACCCCATATACTCATTGTCCCACAAAAAAATTCAAAGTTGTCTCAACACATATATCTCAAAGTGGCACTTTTATTTCTCTGTGAAAAATTTTGAGAAGTTTTTCTGGTTTTAAGGGTTGACATTAACCTAAGAATAACAAGAGTAGTAAGGGTTTCTAATCCCCCTCTTTCCATTACAAATGAAATTATTTTATTATAATTTGATTTAAACTTATATGTTATATACTACCATGCTTTTAATTACATGGTATTATAATCCCTTTTATAAAATTTCAATTATGGATTACTCATTCCTTCCCATTATATCCTTTTCCAATGTAATTACTATACTAAAGTAAGGGTTTCTAACATCTTCCCATTATTTTTATGATCTTTTAAATTCTATTTATTATAAATTATAATTGTTATTATGATTCAATGTGATAAATAACATATTATATTATTAATGATATATCAACATTTCCTTTCATTATAAAACATACATAAGCCACAATGATTCTCAATCCTCCTCTTGCCCATAAAACCATCCTAAAGATTAGGTAATGTAAAATGTGTCTGTTAATTCTAAAAATTAAATCCCTATCTGGAAACTAAAAGGTTGATTCATCTATGAAACAGAAGAACCTAGTGGTATTCATCCTAAAATATATTTTTTAACTATTAAATAAATCTTCACTTGGTGCATGAAAAGTGGGCCTAAGACTGTACACCTGGATAGACACTCTTAGGGAGATATACCTTGGATAATTCACATGATCTTTACAAACCATAATGAAGGATTATTTCTAATTAATACTACTAATTTAGCATGTTAGTGAATAATGTATACTCTAATCTTCTATAAATATTTTTTTAAAGTATAAAATTATAATATTAAAGATCATTAAATTGTAACAAAATAAAATAATATTAGTAAAACATGTTTTAAGTATATTCTCTATTCAAAATAAATAGTAATAAAAAATTAAATGCTTATTAGTGATCAGAAAATAAAAAAGGAATGTAATTCACTTCTGGATTTATTTAAAAATTATTATTATACAGGTAATGAAAACATGATGAAATAAAATGGTACCTAAGGTAAGTTTTATTATTATCAATATTAATTAATTGAGACATTTTTTTATTATGAACCAATTTACTTTTCTATAGTGTAAAAACAGACCTATTTAATTATTATATATTAAATAATTTTTAATTCTTAGGGAATTTACTTCTGTTTAATCTCTCTCTATTCCATATCTGTGGATTATAAAATTACCAAAGTAATAAGTGTTCTTCCATCTCTTGGTAAATAATTCCAATTATGCACCAATTCTCATTTAACATGATTTACTTACTTTATATTTACTTATTTTATCATAAAACATTTTTTCATTTGGTTAAAATTGTATTTCATGATCTCTTTCCATTTTATTTGATTCATTACAAAACCAATAAGGGGATTCTTGAACCCAAATATTTCATTTAATGATTATATTCCATTTTATCTCTTAATTTTCAAGGATCTAATATTGTGAAATTTTATTGTGAATATAATTTTTCATCATTTCTTTCTATCCTTTTTAAAAAAATTTCTTAAAGTGATGCATTTCTATTTTTACTTAAAAATGCCAACTAAATTTATGAAAATGACTTTCAATATTTCTATTCTCTTTTCCACTAAATTTTTATCAATATTATATTTCACCGAAAATATTTATATTATATGATTTAAGAATCATTCAGATTTGATTAAAATGGAATTTTAATACATTTATATCCTTTCTTAAAGGAGAATTTTTCATTTTTTCAAATTTTTGTAAAACTAAAAATGATTTTATCATAAAAAATTTAATTTTAAGTATTCCTTAGAGTTATTTTAATCTATGCATAAAAATTTTCCATGTTCCACTCTTTCTAATAATTTATTTCCTTGAATAGTATTTTTCACATAAAAGGATACTATGTGAGAATAATCCTTTGGTTTAATTTTTATATTCTTACATTTATCATGTGTTAGTGAGAGATCTATAAGATAAATGATCCAGAACATCCTTTATCTTTCCTAAATCATCCATTGTTCAAAACCAATAACCTTTTCTTGAATAAATCATTAATTATTCATAAACATAACATTTATTCCAATATCATTCCTCCGTTAATACCTAGTATTTCATTCTTCATGTTGAAGAGTGTTCACCAAACTACCCATGCATCAATTAATAGTTAAAATTATTAACTAATTTATATACCCTTTATCTTTACATTGTAAATATGTTATACATGAGTAGATTAATTGAAGGTTACTAACTAGACAAATTTTCATTTTCACTGGATTTCCATTTAATATATATGAATTTATCATATTATGGTTATTTATGGGTGCATATTCACATAAATTGCTCATTATCCAATAAAATGAGTAAATATTGATATTTTATGTATCTTTTAATTCTATGTGGATGGTTTTATTATGTATCAATGATTAATTATGAGGTTCTTTAGGGGATATTATATTATTAATTTTTTATCTGTTATCTTCATATGATGGATGAATTGTAATAATTAAGTGGGGAGTGGGACCTAGAATAATATATCTCCTTGATTCATCGATAGGACTCATGATGCAAACTAGTTTGTTCTTTGATATAAACCTATTCTATTGTATTTAAGATATATTGGTTAAGTCCTTGATGGTATATAAGATTCCTTGGTAGAAGTTTTAATTGTATAAAAGATCTCTTGGCTAATGACTTAGTGGTAAGACAAAGATGTTCATTGTTATGCATTCTATCATAAACAAAATTTATGTTCTATGAAATTATATATACTTTTATGTTATCCATAGGTATATTATGCTCATTTATGGAATTATCCAAATCTTTATTAATTCCATATTATGTATTTCATGATTATGTTGTGATACATTCCACTGTATTCTACCCCTTACTAACCCTTCGAGCTCATTCCTTTAATTTTTTCCATTTACCTAGGAAACAAAAAGGATAATTACATATGAATTGTGGAGTTTCAAGGAGAAATAATACATTTTTTATCTTTTAATAAGATATATCAACAATTTTAAATCTAATATAATGATCATGTATGTATCGAGTTCCTCGAACTAATAAACTATTGATTCCTGTGATTTATGTATTTGTACCATTGAAATAAAGTATCCTTTTTATCTGAGGTACTAGAGTCAAGGTGTTACAAGTATATTCCTTATTAAAAAATAAATATAATTAGATTCATTTTTTAAATTTATATTATTTGTACTCTAAATGGTCATATATAGAGTTCTACAATATCATAATATCACTCTCTAGAGGTCCCATTATATAAATATCATAACATGCTTCTTTATAACATTGTATTGTACACCAATGTATGGGATTCTATTAAATTTATCTTGGATTATATCTTATCAATGTTATATCATTAATACCCAATGACAATATCCCGAAAAATTAAAATCCAAATACTCAGCGAATGAATTATAGAGATTTATTTATGTTTTCAATCAATTCAATGGATTTTGATTCCTAATTTTTTGAGAATTTATTAATTAAATTTTAATGTTCATATTCTAAAACCTATTTAAAGTGAAACAATGAGATTAAATAATTCACTAATTAGAATTGAATCACTAAGTATATTATAATAATTTTTGAGTGCATGAGCCCAATCATTTGATATAACCTCAGATGTCTTCTTAAATCCAATTCAAAATAATTAAATCATTTCAAAGGAATTTAAATTGATAAAATATAATTAAATGAACCTTAATTGATAAAACATGTCGATTTTTTATGTTTTTATTCAATTATTTTTATGTTTAGTGGGTTATTTTCAATGAAATTTTATGATCATAGGTGCATTAGCACAACCCTGGCTAGTTGGTTAAATTGAGATAATCTTAACATACTACTTTCATTTAATCCAAATATCAAGAAGATAATTTATTCAAAAGAAAGATCTGATAGAAGAAAAATACCCCAGAAAATCAGAATGATCTCATAAAATTCTAACACAATTGAAAAAACAATGTGCCCTCTCAAATTGAGAAAAAAAGTGTTTCATAAAATGATTATGGTTTACCTTCAATTATTAAATTAACCCTAAGAATAATTTGATCCTTTATACAAGAAAAAAATAATGAAATAAATTCATGTATTCGAAAAATGATATGTTAAAAATTCCATGTTTTATGGGATGCAATATGAAGCCTATATTTAAAAGTTTAAGATTTATTATTTCATGGGTATATCCATTTTCCAAGAATGATAGATTGAAATAGTTGTCAAAAAAATAACCTAAATCTATTAATTCATGGGACATATTGGAAAAAATATTTTTGGAAAAATATTTCTCACGATCGTAAATAATCATATTGCAGAATGATACCAAAAAGTAACTCAATAAAATAGATTGTTAGTATATAATTACTATGAATTATTCATAAAAATTAAAGAATATATTTCATCATGGTTTAGAAAATTAGATTGATGTTTATAATAATTTTTTTACAATCTAATGTGAAGGTTTTATAGATGCTTTTGTGGATCATGGATTCATGATAAATACACTCAAAGTTACCCAAGAGAATCTTATAAAACTGTCATTCAAGGATTACCAATAGAAAATAAATAAAGGGCTACTCAAGAGACAAATATATTTAATATAAGATAAAATTAATCTAATATAAAAATTAGAGGCCTTAAAAAATAAAATTGGTGCACTTCATGTGTATCAAATAGTTGTGTCAGGATTTCATTATTTCATGTGTAAAGTTAGTTATTTAATTAACTAATAATTCTAAAATGAAAGAATAAACCTATTTTGTCTCCTAATAAATACTTAAATCATCAAATAAAAACAAAATATAACTACAGGTTCACAGAATAAATTAGGTAAATTGCTGGATTTTGGTTCAAAATAATTACAAAATATGAAAATGAATGAAAATGAAAAAAAAGAATTTTGAACATGATCAACCCAAGGGATTACCTATATTTTTATGCTTCATAGATTCATAGGATATTGGATTAAATATTTTGATCCTTAAATTTTAATAGCTGAATATATAATAATACTTGAGTTATTATTATGATAACTCAAAATATTTAATTAATAACATGAATTAATTCCCTGAGAACCACAAAGAATTAATTTTCCTACGTCCAATTTCAAAATTTAAATTATTTCATGACACCACATCAGGAAACCATTTTGTATACATATTTTTATCATTTATGTCAAGATTTCATCACATATATGTGAAAGTTATTATGTTTTCTCATGAGGGATAGATAAATCAATGGGATCCAAAAAAATAACATACCTAAAAGTAATTAAGAATTTAAGAATTGATGTGAAAATAATCACATAAATGAGAACCCACAAACATGCTCCTTTAATTGAGAGAGTGGAAAAACAAAACACAACTTAAAATAGAAAATAGAATATAACAAACAATATAATCCTTGAATTAGAAGTATATTTAAATATTTCAAGAATAAATTAGGTGATTATATTTATTTTTCTCTCTAATTTGATCACTATAATTTTAGGAAATTATTGGGGTGGAATAATATCCTAATAGCTAGTTAATGTTTATATAGAAATGGTAGTCTTATAAAAAATATACTATATAAAATAATTCCAATAAAATATATATATTTTTAGGGGTTAGTGGTTTCAAGGGTTACTCCCTCCTCCAATGGTATATATAGGAATGTGTAACCCATATAACACTTCAAGGTAGGATTTTTATCATCCTCTATGAACAATTAGATCCTTTATCAAATGAGTGAGATGAAAATTAGATCTATTTATTTATCGTTAGGGATTTATTGTGCCATAAATATTAAGAATCAAGTTATGATTTCATTTTATAACCATCCCTGAAAGCCCAAAGGAAAACCAAAGGATTGATTGTTAGTCATATTTTCGTTGAACATATTGTAAGTTACAACTCCTGCAAAAAAATTAAATTAAACTTCCATATTTGTCAATTAATATTTAAATGGTTCATTTAAGATAAAATAAATATTTAATATCATTAAATATCATAAAATTATATTAGTATAATGTCCGATATCCATATTTGGATGAGGTATGGAAATACATTACAATTGATATGGTTAAAATTAATATTTTAGCATAATGTAGCAATTGATAAGAACATATTACATATCATGTTATATACTTAATTTGCATACATATATTTCAATATCACACTTAAACTAAATCCATTAAAACTTTTAATACCTTCTCATAGCAACACATAACATATTGAAACATGTGAAAGTTTATCTAAAAATATTTTTAGAGAATCTAGATAAATCTATCAAATTCTTTTCACTAAAAATTTATACAAAACTATTCCTAATTCATAAAACCTCTTTGTATGAACTCAGGGGTATCTATATCATTGATAAAAATATTTTTGGTTTTTCTTGGTGTGAAATGGGAAATAAAACACTGTTTTACAAGAATTTTTTGAGATTAGTAATATCTTTTATAGTGACCCTCACTTTAAATACATCAAAATTTCATCATTTTTTCTGAACACATAAATCATTACACAAACAGATACCCAAAGACCGTATTAGTTTAGTGCCTTTGGAAACATGGAAACATAAATTATTATACATGAGTGAGAAACATTATCTCCCACTAGGTTTTCCATTACTAAAACCCCTCTTAGACATATCATACATGAAATATATCTTCATAACTTAGGGAAGGAAATAATAAAAGGGCCATCTCAGATGCTTAGTAAGGGTAAACAAGGTAGATATATAGCTATAAACATGAGCATAAGGGTATGAGAATGTGATAATAACATTATAAGATCATACAATATATATATAATATCATAAAAATGAATCATGGCATAACGATTAGTAGTTCATAAGGTATGAATCATAATGGAAATAATAGAATAATCCACGAAATCGTAACATAAGAATAAGATATGGAATTGTGGCATAAACATAAACATGTAATATAATTACCTATAAGTCAAGATGAATTCAAATAACTTTGTAGGAAACTTCAAGGGGACTAAAACAACTGGGTAGTACACACCACCATCCCCGGTCTCAGTCCTTTCATTATAAGGGATCAGGTTTACCCATCTTCCTAGAGTGGATCGAGTTTCCCCATCTTCCCATAGTGGATCTGGTTTCCCCATATTCCCATAGTGGATTGGGTTTTCAATCTTCCCATAGTGGATCAGGTTTCCCCATATTCCCATTGTGGATTCGGTTTCCCATAATCCCATATTGAATCAGGTTTCCCCATCTTCCATCATTATGGTGACTACACCTACTCGGCGGGACACACCACCATCCCCAATCATTATCCCTTCCACAAAAGGGATTAGGTTTCCCCATATTCCCATAATGGATCAAGCCCAATGACTTGATTCCCATAATTATCTCATGAGATATAAATCTTAACCAATGAATTGGAGGTAGATATATGTCCCTCCCATTTCATAATAAAATTATTTATACATGTGCCATAAGATAATAAAACTTTCATCATATCATGACCCATAAAAATATATGGGTTTCTTAAACATCATATCACAACCCATGAAATGAAATGGGTATCATAAATATTTCATCATATAATAACCTATAAAAAGAGATACGAGTCATAATCATTTCATCAAAACATAACCTATGAAAAGAAGTTGGTTTCAAAAGAATATAATTCCTTGAAGAGAAATGGGTCACATAAACATTATGCTATCAAGACATAAACCATTTAAGAAATATTATGAATGGTATTCTAGGATCATGTCCATAATATACCTTAAACTATAACAGAGAATAAAATATGAGATTTAGAAGGATTTTAAAACATAATTAAGAAAAATATCCCTTCTTCGGAAATCAATTTCATAAAACCATTTTGAAAATACGTTTTATTATAACGAAATATTTATAGTTTGATTTAAAACTTTTCTTAAGGAAAATATATTTTCCGCTATGAAAAATGATTTTTAAAACATAAATAATTATGAAATCCTTTTTCTTTTATAATAACTTCTAAAAAATATAAAGGAGGCTTGAAAATATTTTGAAATCAATTTTCTTTTATAACACCTTTAAATCTCATAAATAAATCTTGAAAACATTTTAAAAACCAGTTTATTTAAAAAATACATCAAAAAAATAAAATAAAAAGCTTGAAATTATTTTGAAAGTAATTTTACTAAAAGAATTATAAAATCATTTTGAAAAAAAATTAAACCATTTTCCTTGAAAAATAATTGAAGAAACCTGAAACCATTTTCCCTAAAAAATTATAAAATAAGCATTAAAACAATTAAAACACCTTTTGAACATAAATTGGATTTTTAGAAACCCTTTTCTTTGAAACTCATTTTAAATTATAAAAATGTAAAAAATATTAGAAAAAATATATTGAAATTGAATAACCTTTCAAAATTATATAATAATCATCAAGGAAATAATGGCCATGACCTTGGGTAAGTCTCTAAATACCAAACATTCCTTTTATACCATAAATGTTTAGAAAAGTCCCTTGATCGGAAAAAAGAAAGAATATTCCATGTAATATTTTTTAAAAAAATGTAATAAAAGAGTGAAAAATTCATTTTAATTTAATAAAATATATTAAAACATTTTTAAAAACATTTTTATAAAACATGGTTTTAAAATAAAACCAATTTCTGACCGAAGGGGGAAACAAATTCAGATTTTCATAAAAATGTTTTATTAATTAGATTATGTAACAATGAGTGTAAATGGTACCATTACTTGGATATAACATTAATATTTATATGGTAACAAAATTTATGAAATTTATTGAGATATGTATCATAATATTTCATCAGTGTAAGAAAACTCATAAACAGTCTCGATAAACAGTGAGATTAAAGCTATAAACATTTACCACTTTGGTAACTTTAAATCATAATAAAAGGAAAATAATAACATTAAATGAATCTTAAAATATTATAAATGAATTATATTAATTATATAACATGTAAAAAGTAATTATTTATACATCAGAGAGAAATATAGGTGCATGACAAGTAAGGTGTTTCAAAGAAGGATAATTGAGACAAAATTACTTTACCGATTCGGTAACTTTTGTAACATAACCCCCTTTGAAATAAATATCATAAATGGATATTTAAATATTCAAAAATTTAACTATAATAGACATATAATACATATATGGGAAGTATTCTCACCACATATAATAAATATTAGGTGAACATGTCTTCTGTCTCACTGGAAAAAAAGTGAGACGGGAAAACCCTTACAATATGTCTTGACTCTTTTCATACTCACAAAAAAATAATGTATAATAAATTTAAGTTTTTTATAAAACACTTAAATAACCATATTATTATGTATAATACCATATATTATTTAATTATGTCTTTATATTACCCTCTTATTAACAATTCCATGTTAAGGTTTCTCTTTGGGTAATATCCACTTTGTTTTTTGCATGTGTCTTAATTTTTTATTATTTTTTGTCCTCATATATTATATCTCAATTTACATAATTTAAAACATGATATAAATATAATTTATATTCATTATATAGGTATTTAAAATAATATATAGAATATATAAATATAAAATGGAATACACCGTTCAAGGAGAGGGTAGGCCGGTATTTTTTCTATTTTTTGTCATATTGAAAGAAAGAATGTAAATAATATATATTCATATAGATATAATATAATTAAAGTATAATTATTATTTAATATAAATAATATATGTTCAGTAAACTCATCCTTAATACTTTCCATGTTGTTTTTGAATGAATCATATCACTTTGACGAAGTGGTAGTCTACACTTCCCCAAATGAAATTATTGTATTTAAAAAAAAGCAAATCATGAAGGTATGTGTCATATAATAATTAATGTAGCATAAATAAATCATATATATCATATATATCAAATAAAAATATATTTTACATCATAAATCCCAACCACGGGATGTGGTAAAGGAAAAAAACAACATTTTTTCTTGAGGTGGTAGTTCATTGTACACAAGAATGGTAAGTTTGTTACTCTTTAGATGGATGGGTGTGTAAGTGTAGGTATAAACCTTATAAAAAACTCAATATACTGATTATACTAAAGAAATTATTTATTCATTGAATTATAATAATTGTGTTAGTGGATAAAGAAAATAAAGGAAAGGAGGTTGAGGAAGGATGTTACCTCTTCTTTGGGAAACTTTTTTTGGATTGCACCAATGGCCTTCATTGGTTGGATTTCTAGACAAATATAAGATTCATGGAGTAAGGGGTTGATTTTGGGGAGTTAATTTGGTATAAACTGGTTGAAATTAATTTTTTTAGTGGTTTTAATAAGGGGGAGATGTGGTGGACTTTTATAAGTGAGGGAGGGGATACACTTGGCATTTTTTAAAACAAGTTAATTGTACCCAATTTTTTTTGAAAAAAGGTCATAAAAACTAACCAAAATAAATAATGTATGGTGTATGGACTAAATGTATCCATAAAATGTGTTTTTTACAAATTTATAGGTCATTTTGGCCCTTCAGTTTAAGGTTTAGTCCCTTGTTAAGCATAATTTTACCTTAATCACTGTAATTAATTTTAATCACTTTCACTAATAATTTTGGTCAAAAATTAAGTTGATATTATTTGAATAAAAATATTATAATTATTACAACCATGTATTTATGTTTTTAAAAATTCAATTCATAGAGGTGAAAAAATTAAGTTCAATGTTAATCCTGTAGATATGGTGAGAAAATGTTTTTTTTAAGTGAGAATGTTCAAAAGTTCGTTAAGATTTTATATCTAAAATCAATATTAAACTGATTAAAATGACCTAAATTAGATTAATAAATGTATTATTTATATATTTTCACTTTAAAACCAACTTAAAATATAATTTAATTATAAAAAAATAGATGAAAAATCATTTTGGAATTAAAATTCAGTATTTTTTTACTATTCACCAAAAAATGATGTTTCCCAGTAAAATCTAAAAAAATAACCCTAAGATAATTTGGATATTATTAATTAAAAAATGAAGTCTATTTTATCAAATTAAATATATAATAGTGTCTAAAATAAATATTATTTTCATTAATAGTGGGACATAAAATGCAGTTCATTTGAGAAATTAGTATTTTTAAACATATAAAGACCTTACCAATATTACATGTTTTATTATTAATATGTTCTATTTATATAAAAACATTATATTAAATATTTAATAAGTAGTTATTTTTATTCATATTACTAAGTTTAATGGTTAGGTTATAACTATCTCATTTAAATAATTATAATAATAAAATGATGTTTTGTAGAAACTCGGTGTTTTATGTAACACAAGACAAGTCGGTATTGCATGTAGAAAAAGATAATATAAGTATTGTGTATAGTGAATGCAAACCAAATGTAGTGTTTTAATATAAATAAATATATTTAGTGTATCATGGAATGGAAAATATCAAAAATATTAAATTAATTTTAAAAAAAATTCACAAAATCTCAGTGTTACATTCTACCCCCTATAAAATGAATTTATCCCTGGAAATTTTTTTGGTTTAACAATGGTTTAATGCAGGAAATCTCCATTAGTTGAAAACCACAACATAAAATATAATACTAAAACTTACTTTAATGATGGTAAGGATGGAAACACAATAGTTACCCAAAGTAACTCATAAATAGGTTTCCATATGGTACAACATTGTTGGAAAGTGAAAATATGGACTTAGAGGAAAATCATAAATATTTATAAGGAGTGACTGAGGTCATCAATCAAAAACAACTGAGTTATATATGTAAATTTTAGGGCCTTGGAGTTATAAACCTGTGATTATTTAAAAGCCCATCGGTTCAACAAAAATTATGGTATTAGGAAAACACTTTTTTATTATTTCCCTATTGTTGAGTAATTATTTTATTATCTATGAATATATAGAAATATATATACAAGATATATTTATATATACACAATTTCATTCTATGGTTTTTATTTAATAAATTTATAATTCACCCATAACTTCATGAAATGGATATCCATAAATTAACTTGGATGCCTGAAGCACTAAAATACACTTTTAACGGATCTTATGGCCTATGTAATAAATATAAGTAAAACTATTTGTCTCTAACTATTATCGAAAATCTACATGGTTAATACATTAATATCTAAACCTAAAAATTAACACTTCTAGTTCATCATTAATATTTATTCATCAAATTTTTTAACTAAAAAATGATTACACATTAACCAGGTTATCACATAGGCCATTGGTAGGCATGAAACACTCTTCATCCTTTGGTCATTGGTTAAAGACCCATGACCCTACTGTACTTGATTGGTTTTCACCAGACATACATGTTTTCCTTTTCTAAAACCACATTAATATAATTTATAAATTAAATATGATGGATATCCTTGAAAATAGGTAAATAACTAAATAGCCTTCTAAATAAGGTTTTCAATACAAACTCAGTATGTAAATACTTTCTCTGAAGTTTAACTTAGAATTTTCATAAATGGTTAACCTTATAACCCTTTTGAAAGATGAAAATCCAAAAAAAATAGAAATAAATCCACGAAATCGTATTAAAATTGATCCCTCATATATCACAAAGTACCTCTTGGTTGTCACATTCCAAACATGTGAATAACCTCATCGTATATTCTCTTGAAATACTGTAATAACATGAATTACTATAAACACTTTTGGAAAACATTCATGCTTACCTATTACAAAGATTAATATATATATTCATTAAATCCAAGAAGTTTTAAACATAATTCATGATAACATAGACTACTTTGTCAATAAATCCTTTATCAGTTATAAGGTAATCAATACTGTCCAAATTACTTATTCTTATCCAATATATCTTTATCTAAACATCATTATCTCAACATTAAGAATAAATTAACCGTTACCTTACCTTAATCAAAATATTTTTTTCCACGAAATCGCCTTTCAACCTCACTATAATCATTCAACATATCATTTAAAATCATTAATTAAAAACTTATGCTGAAAATATTTATAAGTTTCATGGTTTATATAACATGATCTTTGAATTCCAAAACATATAAACTTTAACTATCCAAATTTATTCTTAAACCATTACTTGGGATTCATAATCATATCCCTTAATACCCCTTTCCTATAATATGAAATAAAAATCAATTATTAAGGTTCATCAACCTCATTCCAATCAATCTTCTAACATTTAATGTGAACAATACTGGATTAACATCCCATACCTTTCACATGTCATTTGCGGTCTCTTTAGCTTCAGCAGTATAACCAATACTCATGGACCTTCCTGATTCTATTCATGAGATTTCAACATAGATAATCGATTTTTAGGATTCCCATACATTCCACATCTGAAACATTCAATTTTGACCCAATTAATTTTAGTTCCCTCTTTTGATTAAAACCATAAATAATAGGGTTAAAAACACTTATCATATAAGAAAATCATATAATCATGAAAATTTACTTATAGAATGTCTAAATAACGACACCTAATTCATTAATATTGTACAAATTAGGTTTATTCTAGGTTATTCATTATCATCTTTTTTTTAAATACTTCATAACGGTTCATAAAGAGTTTCTTAATTCCCAAAGCATATCCCCCATAAATTTTAAAACAGGTGCGCAGTAAGGCCCATTGACGTGTACTAGGTAAATCTCGAGTCAGGCCTAACTCACCTTGTTGAAGTTGTTACTCCTAATTACATCTTTATCAAAACTGCATCCACTTGTGGTATCCAAATATGGATGTATTTCTAAGAAACCACTCACTTTATCCTTTAACAAAATTCTTGGACATTTTTCTAAACATTAACCCATCCTTATACTTATCCTTAGAAACATTTCAAGTCATATCTCAAGAAATATACCTACGAATATCACTAAATTTTTCTCATCCTAGTTTCTAAATCTTGAATAAACCATTATGTCGATACCAACTATAACTATAATGAATCAGCCTTAAAACATTACTTAATATTGAATTAAATGAATAATTCACATTGAGGATCTTTTCTAGTTTAGTTATTTAGAGAATTCGGCCATAACTATTACATAACAACTTTAATATTACATGTAGACACCACTAATCAGTATCCATTCTTTAATAAAATAAAAACTTTTAAAAATAAACATGTTTAGTTACATGTTTTAGATAGCAAGACTTTTCCTTGATCCCATCCTTGACCATATTCATATTTAAGCCATGTGGAAGACATTTCAAAAACATGGGATGAGCATAAAAAGATCAGTAAGGGTTATAAAATAAGGACGGAAAACATTATCCCGTTAAAAAATACAAATCAATGAAACCATGCTTTTCAATCATAACATATCTTACGAAATCATAGGATTTATGAATAACACACACAAATCATAAATCATAAAGGTTACTTATGGATTCCATATAAAACTTACATTGTAGCTATCATAGCTACATATGGAGTTACACTCAGAATACCCATCATAGTATATTTCCTAAATCTTTTAGGAGAAACATCACATTTACCTCCGTTACGTTACCCAATGCATTGTAGAGCTATATCGGGATCACCCACCCTAGGTTTATCATGGAACCACTTATATACATAAACAATGACCAATAACCATAACATAATCATAACACATAACACAAGTATAAAGGAAATATAAAATTTCCACATTCCAATATATCAAATCTAGATATTGAAATAAACAATGCTTTATCAAATCATTTTCAAAACCATTTAAAAAGAGGGTTTTAAATCAAAGTGTCCCATACCACTTTGAAACTTTTAAATGAATTATAATTTGAAAACATTAATGTCTATATAAATAAATCCTAAAACAAATTTTGAAAACAAGTACATTTAAGATAAATATTTAGAAGAATAAATCTTTAAAAAATTTAAAACGATATTTTAGTTAGAGTTTTTTTTAAAAAGACGCTTGAATATAAATAATTGAGGAATAACATTTAATCATAAATTTATAATATCATTAGAATAAAGGGAATAATTATATAATATTTCAAAGGATATTATATAAACCATATAAGATTGCATTGGTGCATAACAACAATGAAGTCTTCGTGGAAATGTAAATTGAGATGAAATCCCTTATGAAGATGGTATCCTTAAATTAAGGATAAATCAATCACATAATTATGTGTGAAAAAATATAAATACACCCAATATAAGTGGATATTAATTGTAAAAAAATCATATTTCATTCACACATATTCATTGGATGACATATTTAAGAAGTACAAGTGGAACCCAAAGAATTGAAATTGGGTTAAGAAGTTCCCTTGTAAAAATTAGATAGCCTAATGGTGTCACATTAAAATTAAGAAAATGAGTTGATGAGATAAAAAGGGTATCTCAACACTTGGACATAAAGGTTGCATAAATAAAGATATATAAGAACATATCCCAACATAATAATATGTAAATTAAAATACATAACAAAAAAGAAGACTTTTAAAAAGATGAGGGTGAAAGGTTCCCTTACCGATTTGGTAACTTACAAATCATATGCCACATGAAAGAAGGTTCATACAATTAAGATGTAAATACTCATAAATGAAATTATATTACACAATGAGTACAATCATGGGCAGTACATACACCACAAAAAATTAAATATGGGCAAATATAGCATGAATCTCATGGGAATAAAAAGTGAGATGAAACCCTTTACCGCGTTGTAATCAACTGTGTCATAAGAAAAAAAGTTAATAACCACCAAATGAATCATAAAATACCATGAATATAATTATAATCATGATAATATATATCAAATTATGGTACACAATACACCACATGAAATGAATAAGTGGCAACCAATGTAAATCTCACGGAATTAAATGTGAGATAAGAAAATCGCTTACCTCGTGTTCGACTTGACTTGTTTGTACCTTGTTATTCCTGAATAATAAACATAAGTTAATTTATAATTGATTAAGAACCCTTTTTAATGTATATTATTGATTTTATATCAATGATTGCAATGTTATAAACAATATGTAATCATTTAATATAATAATGGTCGTTTCATCGATATTCGGTACTTGAGTAAAAAATGAACAGCTTATAATTACAAGTTGTCCATGTGTTCAGGAGTCCATTATCTCCAGAATTATATTCCTGATTTATATATCATATATATCATATATATTGAGTATATATATGTATTTATAAACTTACATAACATTTGGAGATAAGAAATGAAATGCACAGTTCCTGGAAACGGTAAGTCGTACATACGCATGAATTCTACTTTCATTTCTATTTTGTATTTTAATCGAATGAAAACATAATGATAAATAGTTATATTATAATTCCAGAATAATATAATTTATAATTTAAATAAATCCATCCTTTATATGTCCCACTTATGGTATGAATGAGTCATACCACTTTGAGGGGGCGGTACTCTGCACATTCTCAAATGAAATTATCGCGTTTACTTATAAAAAAACCATAAAGTTATGCTATAAATTAAAAATAAAGAATAATAAAGAAAACATAAACATAATATATATCATATATAAATATAGTTTCATCTTAATTTCCATCATGATAGGAAGTAGGAGATAATCGAACAATCATCGTTTTGTGAGCCGTTAGTTTGTCATCCACAAAAACAGTATGTTCTTCACCCATTAGATGGAGGTGTGTGTAAGTTTAGTTTGAATCCTTCTCATAAAAACATCCTAGTATATTGAGGATACTGTTTTTGTAATAAAATAAAGGAAATAAAAGATTTTTTAGGTTTTAGAAGTAAACTAAAAGAAAAGAAGTTAAGAGAAATTGTTGCTTTTAATTGGGTAACCCCTTTTGGTATAAACCAAAGGGTTTCTTGAAGTGCCTTATGCCTACGTTAAGGCTTCTAGGAGGATCATAGGGATGTAGGGATCTTAATTGGATAGATTTTGGACAATCCAAAAGGCTTGAGAGGTGTGAGTAATTGGTTATAAGGGAGGGATTTTTATAAGGGGGAGGAGGGGCTCTTTAGGAAAGTGTGATAATATTATTTTATTATATAATGATATTCGGTTTCTAATGGTCTAAAACTCATTAAGGTAAAATATAAGATAACTCATGGTAGAAATAAATTCATGAAATAATAATTGGACCGGTTTTGGATGTTATTTTATTATTTATAATCTTATTTATTTAAATCATTTATTAATGGGGTAAACACTGCATCATTATTGTGTCAAATATAATTTAATTTATTCAATGTTTAAAAATTATAAAAAAACACCATGATGTAGGAACTATTAATATATTTCCAATTAATATTTTATTTTAAAAGATAACTTTTATAACACCACGTAAAAATTAATTTACAAAGATATATTTGTTTGTGTCATTTTTTCCTTTACTTTAAGTAAATTAAAATAAAGTGTCATTATCATTCATAACTGCCTCCATGGGGTCCCAAAATCAACTCAAGGATTCCCATGGTTGGACATTACTCATCCAATAAGGTTACTACAAGTATTAAGGTAATTTTGAATTATTATAATATTCTTTTTACCTTGAATTACACTATTTACCTTTAACGGGGTAAATAAAAGTCAGAAGTTACTATTCACCAAACACTATTTTCATCTTATTGAACCATATTTTACTTAATAATAACAACCATGTATGTAATATTTTTGAAATTAAATTCATAGAAGCATTAAAGCTTCATTTAAATGAAAAGGTTATTTTTTTAACTACTAATAAGTGGTTTCACTATTCATCAAAACTGACGTTTTTCAGAAAAATACCAAAAAATCAGTATAAGATATATTTGATATTAAGAATTAAAAAATGATGTCTATTTTACCAAATTAAAAACATAGAAGTCGCATTAATTAATTTAAAATTAATTCCCTTTGTCAAAACAAATAGCATCTTTTTAAGAAACAATAACTATCAAAAGATTGATACTTGTTTTTTGTCCAATTTCAAAGTGAAATTAATTAAAATTACAAAAAATGGATTGAATGGTAAAAATATATTTTTATTACACTTTAAAACCATTTATAAAGATAATATATCCATATAAATAAGTTAGATTAAAAGGCAGTTTTGAAATAAAATACAATAATTTAACTATTCAATAAAAAATGAATTTTATCAAAAAAAATCCAAAAAAATTACCCAAAGTAAATTTTGATGTCCCAATTATAAAAAAGAATTTTATTTTGTCAAATAGAACATATAAAAGAGACCAAAACTATATTTAAAGAGGGTTCTCCATCAAAAGGTAGTAAATCAAATTTTTTAAGAATATTAGAGTATTTATGCTTAAAATCAGATTCCATCTTATTTTAAGCCTCTAAAATTTATTAGATAATTGTAAAAACATTTAGAAAACATGTATAATAATATTGTATTTAGTTTTATTTATTTCAGCCAATACAACGGCTAGGCGTTAACTACATTTAAAATAATATTATTATATTATTAGTGTAGAGCGTAAGATTTCAATGAAACCTATTGTTGTGTATCAGGTACGCCATCGAGCATATCAACCCTTTTAAAGTAAAATTTATATTTAATTCACCAATATTAATAAATATGAAAATTTCATATTCTTTTTTTACCTTGGACGTTGCATCCTTCCCCCTTTTTGGGAATTGCATCCTAGAAATTTTAAAATTGGTCTCAGAAACATCATTAAAAGCCCCACATCGGAAAAGAGTTAGTAAAACAGTCTCTTTAAAAGAACGAAACAGAAGTACAAAGGTTACCTGAGAAAACAGATACTAAGATTCAATGAAAACATGGATATAGAAGTTAAACTAACTCTCATAGATTAGTAGAGTTATAGAGTACTTGATCACGGAATGTTAACCACAAAAATACCATAAATATTTGGTTGGGTAAAAGTCAGGTAATAAAAGAGGGCTATAACATTTTTTCTTCAAGATCCTTTTCATAGAGTTGAATAATTTTATTAATAAAAACACTAATATCATAAGTAAATATACTTAATCATCACGTAGAGTTTCATCCTTTAATAAAATTCTACCAAAAACTCATCTTTTCTCCAAATGGTAAGTATTCAAGATGACTTGTTCACATTAAAAGCGCTATAATCAACTACTAGAAAATAACAAGATCCAAAAAATGTGAACCATATATTTCCCCTATCTTTATACATTAACCAAAACCAAAATTTGTTAGTACGTGATCAGATAATCCCCAAAAGGATAATCCTTTATAAAAGGAAGTACGACTCTTAATCTCCAAAATTCAACCAAAAGTACCCAAAGTTCAAGAAAGACCATTCAATACACAATTGTGCTTAAAATTCATCAAAATAATGAAAACTATAATTGAAACCCAAAACTCAGAAGGATGTAAATCACATATTATTCCAGAGTAAATCTTAATATTTATCCCCAAAAACATCAACTACTCTTAAAGTCTCATACTGAAGTGTAATTAACCTTATCACATATTCTCTATGATAGTTTAATCATTTCCATAAATAACCCAAATAACATTATTTAAAAAATAAAAACATATATTCTTCCAAAATAATATTTCAACCATTACTCCACAATTTAAATCCCAAGGTATTCAATTTTCCCTAAGCATATATTGTTTCCTCAAAAGAGAGAACGTCTTCCACAACAACCGTTATCCCTTAATCACTAAATCATTTTTCTATTCTAAGTATATCCATTTGATAAAACATAAGTTTAAAAAATCAACTTATTCTTGTTCCATAAAATCATTTCACTAAAATAATAAGTCACACTAACCAGGGACTTCAAGTAGGCTAGTGGTAGGAAAGTTCCCTTGTTTCCCTTCGTTTGTGGGTTCAATTCCTACAGCCTTGTCGGATGTGACGGGTTGTCACCCATCCTATAGGTTGTCCTTTTTATAAAACTCAAAAATAACCCTAACATGTTTTAACCTCAATGGTTTCCTTATACCTCTCTTTTTCATCAAAATTCATTATGATCTCAACATCTTAACTCTTGAAGTCTTATTTCACCACCATATGATAAAATAAAATGATCCCCAAAATGAAGAACATCAAACCTAGATCATGGTGTCTATTTGGTTTCATCGTCATCATGTTCATGTATGTAGAAGGTTCATGCATTACAAAAATGATTTAGAGATCCTTCAAAATCATTTGCGTCATCCATCCAATTACACCTTGTACAACATGGGTCATTTGGGTGTTCACAGAAAAATAGTTTTGGGAAATAATAATGTATGACATATAATTTCAAAACATCTGATAAAACATGATTTCTATAAAACAGTCAGACCGAATTTGAGTTGAAACTTTCAATTAATGGTCCTTTTAAAATACCATAAGTTTGTACTGAGAGATTATATTGTAAAATCAAATATAAATAGGTTGTGCATGGTTCTCCTTCTTTAGCACCATTTTTAATATCGTAATATGCTTCAAAATATTGTGATAAGGTAAAATATTTGTAAATGCCTTGATAATATTTACCTTTTTTGAAAATATGAGAATATTTTGAAAATAATATTTGTTTAAATTAAAACCATGCTCCGTGATTACAATGAGGTATAGTGGAGGGGTAACACCCTAAGCTTCCACAGTACGCTTCTCTTTGAATAATACAGTAGCGTTTGTTGTACACAACTTCGAGTTCTAACACACACCACAACCAATCAAACTAACCTGTATGAATAGTAATACCCGCATTTTAAAATTTTATAAATTTTATCTTTCAAAATGGACTTCATTTTTGTATTCAGAATATTGAAATTATCCTAGGGTGAAATTTTGGTACTTTTCGAATAACTTTTATATTTTGATGAATAGTGAAAATTACTAAATTTTAATTAAAAACAACATTTTTAATTGAAATGACTAAAAGTGATAAATTATGAATTTGAGTGGTTTTAAATTATATTTAGAATATATTTTTACCATTTAATACAATTTTGGTCATTTGACATAATTTCATAATTAAACATGACATTAACAAGTGTCAATCTTTTGATATTTATTATCTCCTTTTTGTTTTAACAACGAGAATTAATTTTAAATTAATTTCTGCCAATTTTTTGTTTTGAATTTGGAAAAATGGATTCCATATTTGGAATCAGGATGTCCAAATTGTGTAAATAGTTAAATTTTATTTTTAAACATTTTGAATAATTACTTCGGTAAATATTTTATTTACCATGGTTAAAGGGTAAATTCGGTAAATAAGGGTAAAACAATAATATTATAATAATAATAAATTACCCTAAAACGTGTCCTAACCTTATTGGTTGATACATGTCTGACCATGGGCATCTTTTAGTCGATTTTGGGACCCCATTATGCCACTTGTAGGTGATAAGGACACTTTATATAAATTAAGTTAAAATAAATACAAAAATGAGATAAGCATATATCTTTTAGAAAAACAATTTTTACATAGGGTTATATATTTTTGATTTTCGACTATAAATATTCATTAGAAATATAAAACAATTTCCAACATAATGGTATTTTATTTATAATTTTTATACATTTAATAATTAATATTATTTACGACACAATAATGATGCAGTATTTTCCTTATTAATGAAAGAATAAAATAATTGGTATTATAAATGTTAAAATAAAGATAATTTGAAACTTTTAATGAAATAAATGAATTTTATTGACTAATATGACATTATAGGATTTCTCAAAGTAATTGTTTTAGAATTAATAAAGTTGTTAAGACTTTAACAAAAATCAATTATTGAATAGTTTCAAAATTGACATAAATGAGTTTTTAAAACAAATATTATATTATTAATTGATATTATATTCCTAAAAATATAAGGTTTTGAAAAAGGACTTATACCATGATATTTTTATTATTAATGGACCACTTGGGGGTCGATTGGATGTATATAGTAATTTTATTAACTATATAATAAAAAAATTCAAAAGTGACTTGGTAAATGTCAAACTAATTAACTAAGAGTTAAAACTAAAAGATATGGTTAATATAATGAGCCAAACCTGTCTAAAATCTATTTTTTGAAAGTATTTAGACCCATTCCAACCTTAGACTTTTAATAATCCACTTTGAAGCCATTGTAAACCGAATATGAATTTATTATAAAATAATATTTCTAGCTTTTCCAAAGGTGCCCCTCACCCCTCTTATAAAAGGGAACTCCCCCTTCTCACTAATTAACACATTCAAAGCCATTTGGATCGGCCAAACCCTACCAAAATATCCTCTAAGCTTCCATCACTTCAACCTGTAGGCCTTAGTTTGATCATAAATCCAACCTAATAATCCCTTTTGATCAAATGAAAAGGAAGAACCCAAAGAAGAGGTAATGTTTTCACCACCCCCTTTCAAGTTCCTTTCTTCTTTAACTTCTTCTTTTGTTTGTTATTCCCATTCTAAAATAATAACTCCAGTATCCTATATATACTTTTATGTTATTATAAATATGGTACAACCATATTCAGTATTCTATCCATCCTTTGAATGACATGTCACCATACATGTGTACGTATGGCTTAGTATCTCCATGTCGTGGTGTAATTGTTATTCAAAACATTATTATTTTGGATGGGTATAATAATGGAATTTAATTCATGTAAATAATAAATATAACATGATAATTATTCTGTATATATGATATACTATCCAATTATATATTATTTTAATATCAAAAGAGTGATATTGTCGCTTGTGCGTACGTATGGACTACCGTCTCCACGAACGCGACGAGATTCATTCTCCATCGTATCCATTCAAGTATAATTCTCTTTTGATGATTAAAAATAATGTTTAAGGACTTGATATCATTCTAGATATGAATAATATACAACCTATCCATAACAAACATGGCTTATGTAAGAAAACATATAAAATAAAATGAGTAAGTTAACACCCGAAACGACAATAATACTAAGATATTATTAACAAAGAAATGTTAAAAGATCATATATGATATCATATTAATGTATATGATTCTTTTATAATTTAATAAAAATTATTTCACCATTATACAGGAGGTTATACTACCCTCAACCATGGAAAAGTACAAGGTAAGTGGTTTTCATCTCACTCCTTATTCATGTGAGATTCCTGCCATTTTGCCACTATTACCTTTTGTGTGGTGTATGTACTGCCAATAATTGCATTACTTGTGTAATACACTTTAATATATGTGTATTTTCATATTCATTGTATGGTACCTCTTTCATGGGGTTTATGTTTCATAAGTTACCAAATTGGTAAGGGTTTATTTCACAATCTCTTCATTATCAGTGGTTGTTTATATGTAATTATCAACTTGGACCTCTTTATCATCCACATCCATGTTTCTTAAAAATTAATTTTGAAATATTCTTACTATTTTACAGAATATGGTTTAAACTCATTTATACCCTTATTTTACTTTTTATAAAAAGTTTATAAAGGAATCTTTCCATCATTTTCCAAACAAGGTCCTTTTTAACCTTTTCGACAGAATTAAGATAAGAATGTATTTTTTTTAACTTATACGGCGGGTGCGGCTATTTTCTGCCATTGTAAAATCCTTGAGGCTTCCCTTACAAGATTATAAGAATATTTTCAAAGTAAATGTTTTTTTATAATTATTTTACTTTTAAATGATTTAAAAAAAGAGATATTTCTCTCAAATAATTTTGATTTCATCTATGTCAACATCCTTTGATAAATTTTACACTTGTTTGAAGTTGATTTATTATGATACAAATCATCCCTATTTTATTTAAGGTTTTGTGATATGTTTTACTATGGATGAGTTATTTTTATTCCATTAATGGTTTATGATTAATGTTTTGGCATGCTAGTTTTAATACGAATGTTTATGTTATATTTCATCCACTTCTTAAGATGAATGTGTTAGACTAGTAAGTTTCAGGTAGGGGACCAGTAAATGTAAGCCCTTCGGGTTGGGGTCCGGTTATAGCAGACCCTTCGGGTTGGTGTCCTGTTATTAGAGGCACTCCGGGTTGGTGTCCGGTTATTAGAGGCGCTCCGGGTTGTTGTCTGGTTATTAGAGGCACTCCGGGTTGGTGTCCTGTTATTAGAGGCACTCCGGGTTGGTGTCTGGTTATTAGAGGCACTCTGGGTTGGAGTCCGGTTACAGAGGATCTCCAAGATGGAGTCTGGTTACATAGGTTCTCCAGGTTGGGTTCTGGTTATAGTTATCCCTTAGGTCTTGTCACGAGGCCTTGACATAGAAATTAAAGTTTGGCATTATGCATTTCCATCATTATGAAAGTGGTCAGTGATATTTCATTTGATTATTTGACTAGTAGAATATCCATGTGAATAAGTAAATGGAATTATTTCATTTTATCTTTTCCATATTATTCTAAAATTTAAGTTTTAAAGGCTTTTGTTTTAGTTATACATTGCCTCAAATGTTTATGCTTATTTATGAAAGCTTCTGCTATATTGTTATCCTTACTGAGCATCTGAGCTCACCCCTTTATATTTTTTATTTTTCCCAAGATGTGAAGAAATATTTTATGACTGAACTGTAGGGATAGTATGAAGGGGATATTAGTTTGGACTATGGAGACTATATTATTGTAGTTTTCACTTTATGATGTAATGTAAAGCTTATTAATGTATCTAGTGATTCTAAGGCTACAAAACTAATCGGTCTTTCAAGACTTGATCTTTTGTGATCATGCCAATGTTACATAATAATGCACCGAATCTGGGTAACTGTGGTCGGGGCGTTATAGTTGGTATCAGAGGAAGTTTAGTACAAACCTTGGAAGCTAGATTTAGACAAACTCTGATTAGATCACATAGATCTAAGATAGACTTTGAGGATTAGTATAGAATAACTTCCTAGAATTTTGGTATTGTAGAGATTTTGTGAGTTTTCCGAGCAATACATCCCTGTCTAGATACGAGCAGGTAGAGGTGGATCTGGAACAGATGTACCTAGGGGTAAAACCTGAAAACACCGCTTTGAGCTCGACTCAAACGGGAACTGGTGCATGACAAGGAGTCTTGCTGCACTCTTGGTTACGACACTCCCATGTGATATGATTAGGTTAATTCTCATTTTATTTAAAAACCATTATTAAGGGTTTATGAGTATATACTTCCTCAAAGAAAACATTTTTTTATGATTATGGATTATATCCATAAATAGTTCAATTTTTGTAATGTGTTTCACAGGTATGGAATTACGTATTTTGAATCATAAACTGATCTAGACTATGCCATTGTTTAGAAATGGAACCTAGTGGAAGTAATGAAAACTGTATCAAGGCACGCACTCCATGTAGGTATTGCCCTCCTACTCAAGATAATTATAGTGGAGCTGGTGATGCAACTGGTGCTGATCAGCTAATCACCATACTTGGACAACTCACTCAGGTTATGAATAATAATCTTACCCGTATGGAGCACCCTGATCCACAGCGTGTAATATCAATGTTAGATCTCTTCATGAGGAAACAACGACCAACGTTCAATGGAAGTACAAATCCATTGGTAGCTAAGCAATGGATAAGTTCCCTAGAAAAAATATTTTAGGATTTGGGGAGTAGTGAAAGGGAAAAAGTTATCATGGTTGTTTATCACCTCACCCGAGATACTAATCAATGGTGGTAATTGATACAAAACACAAAAGAAGATGATGAAGTATCAAATATGGAATGTAGAGAGTTCAAATAGCTTTTCTTAGGAAAATACATTCCTCATGACCATCGAGTAGATATGGAAAGGCAATTTCTGAGTCTGAGGCAAAAGGAGGATGAGAATGTTGCAAAGTATGAGTCTAACTTTACAAGGTTAGCGAGGCATGCTGCAGATTATATACGTAACCCAAAAAGTAAGATTAATAGTTTCTTTTATGGGTTAAAACCATTTCTCTGTCAAGCTTTAGTATCACAATCCTTCTCATCATACAAAGATATTGTCTCGTGTGCTATCAAGACAGAAAAGGAATTGCCTAAGTCTTATGAAAACAAAGTAAAGAAAGAGAAGAAGATAACGATGGAGAAAGAGAAATATAAAGGGGAAAAGGGAAAGAAGGATTTTCCATTATGTGATAATTGTTGTAAGAAACACCCTAGTACTTGGCTAAAAGGAATAGGAGTTTGTTACAAATGTGGAGGAAAAGGTCACCAGACTCGTGATTGCAAGGGAAAGAAAGAGGTTGTCAATGTTGAATGCTACAATTGTAGAGAAATGGGGCATTATGAAAATGAATGTCCTAAGTGTCAAGGAAACTTATCTCAGAAAAGTCCAAGGGAGCAAGGCCAAGCTTATGTTGTTACTACAGATGAAGTTGAATAATTAATATATTTGTGTTTTTGGACTCAAGGATTATGTTCTGGTTATAAGAATAATGTGATATAAATAAGGATTGTATTGCAGTACTTGTTTTATTCATTAAGGCTTTAATATGGTTAAGGTAATCATTTTTTTAGTATGTGACAATAGGAATCATTACTTTGTTTGGGGAATCTGATGTTACAACTGATTTTGGAATTTAGAAACCTTTAAGAGAGAGAATTTGGACAGAAGTATTTTGGATAACTATAAAGGTTGGAATGGATTATGTTGAATTTGGATAGTATGGATTAATGTTAAATCATTTCTTAATATTATTTTTGGGATATTATAATACTATAGTTTTAGGAAAAATACAACCTACAGGTCGGGAGATAACCCGTCGCGTCGGACAAAGATGCAGGAATCGAACCCACAATCATAGTGAGACAGACCTTTATTACCTACCACTAGCCTACAGGAAGTTCTTGGTTATTAAAAAATAGGTTTCCCAATCTAAATGGTATGTTTTAATATTTAGAACCTTGTACAATTAGGATAAATATAATATTTTCGAATTCTGTTATCTTTTTGAGTGAAATATGAGTTTGTGGGAGAAATTAGTTGAAGGTTGAAACTCTACTTGTCACTTATATATATATATATACCTATCTCTTATAAATTAATTCTTAAACTTTAGGAAAGGTATATAAAAAAATTTTTTATCCTAATAACTTATGTTTTGTTGAAATGATGATATTTTAAATCACCATAGATTAAAGGCTTTGAGGGCCTCAATTTTACAATTGTTTTTGATTGATGACCTCAATCAGTCCCTACAAATATTTATGTTTTTCCTCCAATTATGTGTCTCTAATTGACATGAATGTTCTCCTAATCGATATCATAATTTGGTGGTGACTTTTTCATTTCCCTTTCCTTTTTATTAAGGCTAAATTTTATGAACCTTATTTCCGATGTGGGTTTTCCACAAAGGTATTTTCAACTTTCAACCTTTTATTTTTGAAGAACAATTTCAAATTGTGATGACAAAATTTATTGAATGAGGGGATAATGTGACACCCCAATCTTCCATGATACGCTTCTCTTTGAATAATACAGTAGCATGTGTTGTACGCAACTTCGAGTTCAAACACACACCACAACCAATCAAACTAGTAGTTATTAATAGTAATACCCACATTTTAAAATTTTATAAATTTTATCTTTAAAAATGGACTTCATTATTGTATTCAGAATATTGAAATTATCCTAGGGTTAAATTTTGGTACTTTTCGGAAAACTTTTATAGTTTGATAAATAGTGAAAATTACTAAATTTTAATTAAAAACAACATTTTTAATCGAAATAATTAATAGTGATAAATTATTAATTTGCGTGGTTTTAAAGTATATTTAGAATAGATTTTTACCATTTAATACAATTTTGGTCATTGTACATAATTTCATAATTAAACCGGACATAAACAAGTATCAATCTTTTGATAGTTATTATCTCTTAAAAACACGCTTTTTGTTTTAACAACAGGAATTAATTTTATATGAATTTCTACCACTTCTGTGTTTTGAATTTGGAAAAATGGATTCCATATTTGGAATCAGGATTTCCAAATTGTGTAAATATGTAACTTTTATTTTTATACATTTTGAATAATTACTTCGGTAAATATTTTATTTACCATGGTTAAAGGGTAAATCCGGTAAATAAGGGTAAACAAATAATATTATAATAATAATAAATTACCCTAAAACGTGTCCTAACCTTATTTTTTGATACATGTACGACCATGGGTATCTTTGGGTCGATTCTGTTACCTCATGGAGCCACTTGTAGGTGATAAGGACACTTTATATTAATTAAGTTAAAATAAATACAAAAATGACATAAGCATATATCTTTTAGAAAAACAATTTTTACATAAAGTTATATATGTTGGATTTTCGAATATAAATATTAATTATAAATATAAATATATTTCCTACATAATGGTATTTTAATTATAATTTTTATACATTTAATAATTAATATTATTTATGACACAATAATGATGCAGTATTTTCCTTATTAATGAAAGAATCAAATAATTGGTATTATAAATGTTAAAATAAATATAATTTTAAAGTTTTGATGACATACATTAATTTTATTGGTTAATATGACATTATAGGATTTCTTAAATTAATTTGGTTCGAATTAATAAAGTTTTTAAGACTTTAACAAAAATCAATTATTGAATAGTGTCAAAATTGACATAAATGAGTTTTTTAAAAAAATATTATATTATTAATTGATATTCTATTCCTAAAAATCTAAGGTTAGGCCAAAGTACTTATATTATGATATATGTATCATTAATGGACCACTTGGGGTTCTCTTGTATGTATATAGTATGTTTATTAACTATATAATATAAAAATACAAAGTGACATGGTAAGTGTCAAACTAATTAACTAAGAGTTGAAACTAAAAGATAGGGTTAATATAATGACCCAAACCTGTCTAAAATATATTTGTTGAAATTATTTAGACCCATTCCCACCTTAAACTTTTAATAATCTACTTTGAATCCATTATAAACATAATATTTATTTATTATAAAATATTATTTCTAGCTTTTCCGAAGGTGCCCCTCACCCCTCTTATAAAAGGGAACTCCCCCTTCTCACTAATTAACACACTGAAAGCCTTTTGTATCAGCCAAAACCGGCCCAAATATCCTCTAAACATCCCTCACTTCAACCTAGAGGCCTTAGTTTGATCATAAAGCCAACCTAAGGAGCCCTTTTGATCAAATCAAAAGGAAGAACCCGAAGAAGAGGTAATGTTTTCACCACCCTCTTTCAAGTTCCTTTCTTCTTCAACTTCTTCTTTATTTTTTATTCCCATTCTAAAATAATAACTCTAGTATCCTCTATATACTGTGATGTTATTATAAATATGTTACAACCATATTCATTATTCTATCCATCCTTTGAATGACATGTCACCATATGTGCGTACGTACAGCTTACTGTCTCCACATCGTGGTGTAATTGTTATTCAAAACATTATTTTTTGGATGGGTATAATAATGATGTTTAATTCAAGTAAATAATAAATATAACATGATAATGATTCTTTATATAGGATATATTATCCAATTATATATTATTTTAATATCAAAAGAGTGATATTGTTGCTCGTGCGTATGTACGGACTACCGTCTCCACGAACGTGATCAGATTCATTCCCCGTCGTATCCATTCAAGTATAATTCTCATTTTATGATTAAAAATAATTTTTAAGGACTTTATATCATTCTGTATATGAAGAAGATACAACCAACCCATAAAAAACATGGCTTATGTAATAAAACATATGGAATAAAATCAGTAAGTTAACACTTGAAACGACAATAATACTAAGATATTATTAAAAAAGCAATGTTAAAAGATCATATATGATATCATATTAATGTATATGATTCTATTATAATTTAATAAAAATTATTTCACCATTATACAAGAGGTTAGACTACCCTCAACCAAGGAAAATTACAAGGTAAGTGGTTTTCATCTCACTCTTTATTCCAGTGAGATTCATGCCATATTGCCACTATTACCTTTTGTGTGGTGTATGTACTGCCCATAATTGTATTCCATGTGTAATACACTTTAATTTATTTTTATTTACATATTCATTGTATCATACCTATATCATGGGGTGTATTTTTTGTAATTTACCAAATTGGTAAGAGTTTATTTCGCAATCTCTTCATTATCTGAGATTGTTTATACATAATTATCTACTGGGACCTCTTTATCATCCACATCCATTTTTCTTAAAAACGAATTTCAAAATATTCTTACTATTTTACAAAATATGGGTTAAATTCATTTATACCCTTTTTTGACTTTTTATTAGAAGTTTATAAAGGAATCTTTCCGTCATTTTCGAAACAAGGCCCTTTTTAACCTTTTCGACAGAATTAACGTATGAATGTATTTTTTTTAACTTATACGGTGGGTGCGGCTACTTTCCACCGTTGTAAAATCTTTGAAGATTCCCTTCAAAGATTATAATATTATTTTCAAAATAAATTTTTTTTATAATTATGTGACTTTTAAATGATTTCAAAAAAAATGAGATATTTCTCTCAAATAGTTTTGATTTCATCTATGTCAACATCCTTTGATAAATTTTACACTTGTTTGAAGCTGATTTATTATGATACAAATCGATTGTATTTAAGGTTTTGTGATATTTTTGACTATGGATGAGTTATTTTTATGCCATTAATGGTTTATGATTAATTTTTTGGCATGAAAGTTTTAGTACGAATGTTTATGTTATACTTCATCCTCTTCTTAAGATGAATGTGTTGTACTAGTTAGTTCCAGGTTGGGGACCGGTAAAAGTAAGCCCTACGGATTGGGGTCCGGTTACAACAGACCCTCCGGGTTGGTGTCCAGTTATTAGAGGCACTCTGGGTTGGTATCCAGTTATTAGAGGCACTCCGGGTTGGTGTCTGGTTATTAGAGGCACTCCGAGTTGGTGTCCGGTTATTAGAGGCACTCCGGGTTGGAGTCTGGTTACAGAGGCTCTCCGAGATGGAGTCCGGTTACAGAGGCTCTCCAGGTTGGGTTACAGTTACAGTTATCCCTTAGGTCTTGGCACAAGGCCTTGACATAGAAATTAAAGTTCGGCATTATTCATTTCCATCATTATGAAAGTGGACAGTGATATTGCATGCAATTATTCGACTAGTAGAATATACATTTTAATAAGTAAATGGAATTATTTCATTTCATCTTTTCCATATTATTCTGAAGTTCAAGTTTTAAAGGATTTCTTTTTATTTATACATTGCCTCAAATTTTTATGCTTATTTATGAAAGCTTCCGCTATATTGTTATCATTACTGAGTATCTGAGCTCACCCCTTTCTATGTTTTATTTTTCCCAGGATATGAAGAAATATTTTATGACTAACCTGTAGGGATAGTCTGAAGGGGATATGATTGTGGACTATGGAGACTATATTATTGTAGTTTTCCACTTTATTATGTAATGTAAACCTTATGAATGTATCTAGTGATACCAAGTCTACTAAACTAATCGGTATTTCGAGACTTGATCTTTTGAGATCATGCCAATGTTACATAATAATGCACTAAATCTAGGTAACTGGGGTCGGGGCATTATAGGAGGTGTTTGATATCTCAAACAACTGCTTCCAAGTGAGTTGTATTCAAGAGAAAGTTTCACAATCATCTGAACATGACTTTGCAATAATTATTATGATCAAGTCATCAAAAAGAGATAGGGATGTCTTTTGAGATCCTCCTCCATCCATTTATAACTGGCTTTCCTAGATTTGAAAAGGTTATAAAAACAAGTATTTAACGGTAATAATATACCTAGGGGCTAACCATGTGTTTAATGAAAACTCTTAATCCCTAAAGTTTTCTAAACCTCCCTCTGATACCAACTATAATGATTGGGCCTTAAAACATTACAGAATATTGAATTAAATGAATAATTCATATTGAGGATCTTTTCAGGTTTACAGTTTTAGAGAATTAGGTCATAACTATTACATAACAACTTGAATATTATATGTAGACACCACTACTCAGTATCTATTTTTTCTATAAAATAAAAACTCTAAAAAAGAAACATGTCTTGTTCCATGTTTTAGACAGCATGAATTTTCCTTGATCCCATCCTTGACCCTATTAATCTTTAAGTCTTGTGGAAGACATTTCAAAAACATGGGATGAGCATAAAAATATCAGTAAGGGTTATAAAATAAGGACAGAAAACATTATCCCATTAATAAATACAAATCAATGAAACCATACTTTTCAATCATAACATAGCTTACGAAATCATTAGATTTATGAATAACACACACAAGTCATAAATCATAAAGGTTAATTATGGCATCTATATCAAACTTACATTATAGCTATCACATCTACATAGGGAGTTACACTTGGAATACCCATCACTATATATTCCATAAATCTCTTAGGAGAAACCTCGCGTTTACCTCTATCACGTTACCCAATACGTTGGAGAGCTATCTCGGGCTCACCCTCCCTAGGTTTATCACGAAACCACTTGTATACGTAAATAATGCCCAATAACCATAACATAATCATAACACATAACACAAGTATAAAGTAAATATAACATTTCAACATTATAATATATCAAATCAACACATTGAAATCAACAATGCTTTAACAACTCATTTTCAAAACAATTTAAAAAGATATTTTTGAATCAAAGTGTCCCATACCACTTTGAAGAATTTTAATTAATTTTCATTTGAAAACATTAATGTCCATATAAATAAATCCTAAAACCCATTTTGAAAACATGGGAATTAATGAGAAATATTTATAATAATAAATCTTTAAAACATTTAAAACGATATTTTAGTTAAAGAGTTATTTAAAAAAATAGAGATGCTTGAATACAAACAATTGAGGAATAACATTTAATCATAACATTATAATATCATTAGAATAAAGGGATTCATGATATAATATGTCAAATGATAGTATATACCCCATATAAGAGTGAATTGGTGCATAAAAACAATGAAGTCTTAGTGGAAATGTAAATTGAGATGAAATCTCTTATAAAGATGTTATATTTAAATTAAGGATAAATCAATGACATAATTATGTGTGAAAAATATAAATACACCAAATATAAGTGGATATTCTTTTTAAAACAATCATAGGTCATTCACACATATTCATACGATGACATATTCAAGAAGTACAAGTGAAACCCAGAGAATTGAAATTGGGTTAAGAAGTTCCCTTGTAAAAATTTGATAGCCTAACGGCGTCACATTAAAATTCAGAAAATGAGTTGATGAGATAAAAAGGGTATATCATCACTTGGACATAAATTTTACATAAATATGGATATATAAGAACATATACCAACATGGTAAGATGTAAATTAAAAGACATAACAAAAATAAGTCTTTTAAAAAGAGGAGGGTGAAAGGTTCCCTTACCGATTTGATAACTTACAAAACATACGCCACATGAAAGAAGGATCATACAATGAAGATGTAAATACTCATAAATGAAATTATATTACATAATTATTACAATAATGGGCATTACATACACCTCACAAAAGGAAATGGGGGCAAATATATCATGAATCTCATGGGAATAAAAAGTGAGATGAAATCCTTTACCACTTTGTAATCAACTGAGTCATATGACCAAAAGTTAATAACCCCAAAATTAATCACATAATACCATGAATATTATTAGAATTGTGATGATATATATCAAATGGAATTACACAATACACCACATGAAATGAACTAGTGGCAAACAATATAAATCTCATGGAATTAAATGTGAGATAAGAAAATCCATTACCTCGTGTCCGACTTGACTTGTTTGTTCCATGTTATTCCTGAATAATAAACTTAAGTTAATTTATACTTGATTATGAACCCTTTTTAATGTTTACTATTCCTTTTATATCACTTATTACCATGTTATAAACAATGTGTAATCATTTAAGTTAATAATGGCCGTTTTGTCGATATTTGGTACTTGAGTTAAAAATGAACACCTTATAATTACAAGTTGTCCATGTGGTAAAGACTCCATTATCTACAGAATTATATTCATGATTTAGATATCATATATATCATATATATCAAGTATATATATGTATTTATAAATGTACAAAACATTTGTAGATAAGAAATGAAATGCACATTTCATGGAGACGGTAGGCCATACGTACGCATGAATGCTACTTTCATTTCTATTTTGTATTTTAATTGAATGAAAACATAATGATACATAGTTCTATTATAATTCCAGTATAATATAATTTATAATTTCAACAATTACATCCTTTATATGTCCCATATATGGTATGAATGAGTCATATCACTTTGAGGGGGCGGTAGTCCACACTTTCTCAAATGAAATTTATGTGTTTACTCATAACGGAAACCATAAAGGTATGCTATAAATTATAAATACATAAGCATAAATAGAACATAAACATAATATATATCATATATAAATTTAGTGTTATCTTAATGTCCATCATGATTGGTAGTAGGAGATAATCAAAGAATCATCATTTCATGAGGCGTTTGTTTTCAATCCACAGAAACAGTATGTTCTTCACCCATTAGAAGGAGGTGTGTGTAAGTGTAGTTAGAATATTTATCATAAAAACATCCTAATATATTTAGGATACTGGTGGTTTTATAAAATAATGGAATAAAAAGATTTTAAGGGTTGGAGAAGTAAAAGAAATGAAAAGAACTTAAGAGAAACTGTTACCTTTAATTTGGGTAACTCCCTTTGGTATAAACCAAAAGCATTTCTTGAAGTGCCTTATGCCTAATATAAGGATTATAGAAGGAGGATAGGGATGTAGGGAGATTAATTGGGTAGATGTTGGACGATCCAAAAGGCTTTATATGTGTGATTAATTGGTTATAAGTGAGGGATTTGTTTAAGGGGGGGAGGGGCTCTTTTGAAAAGTGTGATAATATTATTTTGTTATATAATGATATTCGGTTTCTAAAAGTCAAAAACTCATTAAGGTTGAAGATAATATTATTCATGGTCGAAATAAATTCATCCAATTATAATTGGACATGTTTTGGATGTTATTTTAATATTTATAATCTTATATATTTAAATCATTTATTAATGGGGTGAACACTGCATCATTATTGTGTCATATATAATTTAATTTATTCGTTGTCAAAAAATTATAACACAAATACCATGATGTAGTAACTCTTTTTATATTTCCAATGAATATTTATAGTCTAAAATATAACTTATATAATACCATGTAAAAATTAATTTACAAAGAGATATTTCTTTATGTCATTTTTTCCTTTAAGTTAATTAAAATGAAGTGTCATTATCATTCAAAAGTGGCTCCATGAGTTCCCAAAATCGACTCAAGGATTCTCATGGTCTTCCATTACTCATCAAATATGGTTAGGAAAAGTGTTAAGGTAATTTTGAATTATTATAATATTCTTCTTACCTTGAATTACACTATTTACCTTTAACCGCTGTAAATAAAAGTCAAAAGTTACTATTCACCAAAAACTATTTTCATCTAATTGAACCACATTTTACTTACTAATAACAACCATTTATGTTGTATTTTCTAAATTCAATTCACATAAGCGGTAAAATTTTATTTAAACGAAAAGGTCATTTTTTAACTACTACTAATGGTTTCACTATTCATCAAAAATTGAAGTTTTTTAGAAAAATACCAAAACATCAGCCTAAGATATATTTTATATTACAAATTAAAAATGATGTCTATTTTACCAAATTTAAAACATATAAGTCGCATTAATTAATTTAAAATTAATTCCCTTTGTCAAAACAAATAGCGTGTTTTAATGAAACAATAACTATCAAAAGATTGATACTCACTTATGTCCAATTTCAAAGTGAAATTAATTAAAATGACCAAAATTGGATTAAATGGTAAAAATATATTATAATTACACTTTAAAACCATTTAAAATGATAATATATTCAAATAAATAAGTTATATTAAAAGGTGATTTTGAATTAAAATACAACATTTTCACTATTAATTAAAAATGAATTTTATTAGAAAAATTACAAAAATTTGTCAAAAGTAATTTTTGATGTCCCAATTCTAAAGGTTAATTTTTTTTCAAATAGAACATATAAAAGTGACCAAAACTAGATTTAAAGAGGTTTTGCCATCAAAAGGCGGTAAATCGACCTTTTTAAGAATATTAGAGTATTTATGATTAAAATCAGATTCTTTCTTATTTTAAGCCTCTAAAATTTATTGGATAAATTTAAAAAAATTAACAAACTTGTATAATCATATTGTAGTTAGTTTTATTCATTCCATCCAACACAACGTCTAGGTGTTAACTACATTTAAAATAATATTATTATATTATTAGTGTGCAGTGTAAGATTTCAAGGAATCCTGATGTTGCATATCGGGTACGCCATCGATCATATCAACCCCTTTAAAGTAAAATTAATATTTAATTCATAAATATTAATAAATATAAAAACTTCATATTATTTATTTACCTGGGATGTTACAATAACAACCTAGTATTAACATACATATACATTACAACACATTCTGATAATACTTAAAACATTACACAAAAAGACTCACAATAACAGTATTAGTTTATTGCCTTTCGAAAAATGGAAACATAAACGATGGTACAAGATTGATATATATTATATTCCAGTAGGTTCTCTAGTAATAGAACACCTCTTAGACATATCATACATGAAATATATCTTCATAACATGGTGAAGTAATCAATAAAATGGGTGAGCTCAGATGCTCAATAAGGGTAAACAAGGGAGATATGTAAGAATAAACATGAGAAAGTGTTTGAGAACATGATAATAACATTAAAAGATCATACCTTGAATATAAAATATCATAAACATGAATCATTGTATAAAGATTAGAATTTCATAAGGAAATAATAATAAGAGAAACAAGAGCATATTTCATGAAATCATAACATAGGAATAAAACATTGAATTGTGGAATACAAATAAAAATTTAATATCATTCCCTATAAGTCATGAAAATTGATAAAACGTATCAGCATACATCATGGGGACTATGCCTATTGTGTGGGACACAGCACCATCCCCAGTTGCAGTCATTTCTTTATAAGGTATTGGGTCTGTAATGACCCAAAATTTTGAATAATATTTTTTCCCAAAAATGAATGGCTCACTATGTCCTACTAAATAAAAAAATATATGAGTATAAATGAAATGTGGCCATTAGGTTTTAACCAGTTTATGAGCACTGGTCATTATGAATATTAGAAACAATAATAATTTTTAATGGTATAATTTTTAACTAAAATATAAATAATAATGGATAATTAATGTAGAAAGAAGAGTTGATGGATTCATCCAGTAGACTCGGGCCTAAAGAAGCCCACTCGTCAGATCTTGGGAAAGAGGTTTCATTAGTGGGCTTTGACCTGGACCAAACCCAAGCCGAGCTTCAATATATTAATCTAGAACATAATCACCTTTAAAAGAAGTTCAAGCTGGTAGAAATCACCACACGGGCAGTGCTTTCCGAGCCGTCCCTAGATTCTATCACGATTGAACTCCTTACTATTAGGTCCTATGTGGGTTTTATAAGGGGATATGTATTGAGTACTTAGTTACTTTTTGTAATCCTTTTGTATAAATAAAATTTTTATTTTTTATTATGGTTAGATTTATGAATTTTAAATGTCAAAATAAATATAACATGAATTTATATATGTTCCATATTATTGATGAATATTAAAAAGGGATATTTTAAAATATTTTTTATACATTAAATAATTAATAATGTGAAATTATTTTCCAAAAAGTTTCTTCTATAGTTGTGATCAGTAAAAAAAATTAGATTCTAATAAGATCAACTTAATTTTTTGTGAATAGTAAATTATGAAAATCAATATTACCCATGAAAATAGTAATGTGACCAATGAAATAGTAACCTCACTTAAAAAAGCATTATTATTATTTAGGCATCTTGATTGGTAACGTGATATAATAGCATAACTAAATAACTATTTCAGAAATTATTAGTTAAGTATTAGTATTTTTTCGAGAAAATATTTTTTTTACATAAAAATTAAATATATCATAATTAGAAAATTATTTTCATAAAATGGAGTTAATTTTTGAATATATAGGATTGAAATAAGGTCAGGGGAATTTATGAGATTTTTATAAAATCTTTTGTTTTTCAGTGAATAGTAAAAATACAGTTCTGAGTTTTTGTGTATTTAATGACATAATTAATGATGTAATAATGATATTATAATTATAGTAAACTTTTTTACAGTAAATTATTTTATGAGGTGTCTCAATTGGACAAAACCATGGGAATATACCATGGGAATATACCATGGGAAAGCCCAAGGTTTTACGAATACCACTTGTGAGGTGTCCCTTGGAAATTAATAAAATATTCCCCCACTATTAATATAAATACCAACACATTCCTTCATTCCATTCACTCCAAATTCCTCTTCCAGAAATATCTTGACTTTTTACCTCCCAAGGAGTCCTCCCAAGGTTCCCTCATGCCCCCCAATGTCCCAAACTTTGAGTTTCTCAAGTTACTCTTCAAGGTAAGGGAACCTTTCACCCTTATTTTTAATCAACACTTATTTTATGTAATGTATTTGAATATCTATTTTCATATATTGGGTATGATAAATTGTATCCCTATTATTTTGATTTTGATTTCCATATTATGAGATGCCATTTTTTCTCTCATTAATTCATTTTATGAATTTTTAAGTGACATTGTTATGCTGCCAAATTTTTGTAAAAGAAATCAATCTTCTCTTTTATATCAAAATTCTTTTTAATGTGGTATGCCATTAAAATATCCATACCATTATATTATTTTTTTATTATATCCATATTCTATATTATTATTTATTTATTATTGGGAGACCCTTGTTCACTCTCTTTTTAATGTTTTCTAAAACCATGTTACATAGTCATTGTGCTGCAACATTTTCGTCTCAAAACTTATCTTATTTTTAGAAATTCATTAATTTTATTTTATAAGTACTCAAACCTATTTATTCTCTATGGTTATACATATATATTCAAAAATTATCTATTTCATTTAGTTAATAACATACATGAAACCCACCTTTCTATTCTCTGGGTTTAAAATGACCTAAAAATCATGTTTTTATAGTAATTTTTAAAACATCACAATTTTGAAACAAAACCCATTTATTTTATTCTATACAGGTTATTAATGAAATGTTTAATTATGATATATGTGGATCACATGAAAATAAATCCTCATTAAGGGTTATCCCTAATATATCTCCAATGCATTGGGTAAAGAATAGATCTCTAGAGGTGACAAGGTTTACGATACCGCGGTGAATAACCTTGGTAATATTTATGACACCTTAGGGATGGATCTTGGTGATATGCTTATCAATACCTTAATTAAAAGTTGTATCCACATATTTAAGTTCTTTTTAAAGTTATTATTATGATATTCTTCTTTATCCCCATGCTCGTATTGTTATCACTCAAGTTCACATGTAAACAGTTTCACTTGTCTTCCTTACAGGGCCTTCTGCTCACCCTTCCCTTTGATGTATGTCTCTAGGTTATGAGATACAGTAATTGTATATAGGATAAAATTTTCAAGAATCATTTCAGGGGGATTAAAATAATTTTTTATGTTTTCGTGTATTATGTTCCTAATTTCCAAGACACTACACTTTAAAGATCCTCTATTTGTAAAATGTAATGAAAAGTTATGTAATAAAATGGAGGTATGCCACAGTTGGTATCAAAGTATAGTTTAGTTATTTATGAAAATTAGGCTATTAGAACTTTATTAATAACACTATAGAAAAGTTTAGATATAGTAAAACTTCTTGGTATTTTGGTGAAATATTAAGTAAGTGTTTTTCGAACAAATACATCCCTATCTGGATACGAACAAATGGATGTTTCTCTGGCATAGATGTACCTATGAGTGAAAACTCTGACAAGGAGTTTTAGGCATTACCTAGGGTATCCTGGTACACAATAATGGGTCTTGTTTCACTCCTAGTTTGACACTCTTGAGTGATATTTTTGGAAAATCAGAAGAATTTTATGAATCATTATGAAGTATTTATAGAGAAATGTTATTGTTTAACCATGAAGTTTTAAGACATAAAATTATTTATAGTTAAAAGATTGGTAAATTAAATAAGCTATTCACTAAGGTTTTATTATTTTAGAAAATGGCGGTTAATAGGAGGAACCCTAAAAATAGTGACCGTAATGGACAATGCACTAATAGCCCTATGATGGAATCCGTAATGGAAACTTTCAGGAGATTGATGAACCAACTAACTCAATTTATTGGAAATAACTTGAATGAAGATGAGAGACTAATTTCACCACAAAGGGAAAAACATTTCATTGAGTACTTTATGCATCAACAACCACCAAAATTTAGTGTATCTATTGACCCATTGATTTATTAATAGTGGATCAGCTCTATCGAAAAGATATTTTATGTGATCCACTATTCAAAACAAGAGAGGGTCGTGTTGGCTGTTGACTACTTAGAGGGAGAAATTAATCAGTGGTGGGAAATGAATAAAAACATGAGTCCAAGACTGGAGGTTGAAGCTATGGAGTGGGAAGAGTTCAAAGGGATATTCTTCAATAAGTATTTCCCTCATTCTATGAGAAAAAAATAGAGAAGGAGTTTCTCAAGATGAATTATAAGTGGAATTAATCTGTTTGAAGCTATGAGGTGAACTTCACAATACTTTCTCGTTACACCTAAATTTTTGTCATTGATCCTAATGGGAAGGTTGATAGATTCTCTGGTCGACTAAGACCTCATCTACAGAGGAATCTAGCCAACTGAGACTATGATATCTATGAGGAGACCGTGAGGAGTGCGGTGAAACTCGAACTGAAGTTCAGTGAGATGCAGTGGTATAATAAATTCAATGATAAGAATAGATCAATGGAATATAGCTTAGGGAGGATCGTTGTTCAGGTAATAAGAGGCAAGAAATTGCAACATCCCACATGTAATAAATGTGGGAATAATAATTTGGAGAACTACCTCCTCAGGAGTGGGAAGTGCTTCAAGTGTGGATAATATGGCCATATCACGCGAAATTGTTTTAGTGAGGTGAAGCCTCAACACCCAAATGCTAACTGCATGAGGAATATGGTGTAGGCCCTACCTTAAGTCCAATTCTATAAGTGTGGACAACTTGGGAACTTTTCCAATCACTTTCCAAATCCAAGGAAAGTGGAGGGGAATCACCATCAGCCTTAGAAAAGGCCAAGAGAACAAGTTCATGATTTTTCTATCACAACAGCTAAATTTTATGTCCCAAATGATGTGGTGGTAGGTACTCATGTTGTCATCTCAAAGCTAGCAAGTACTTTTTTTTATTCTGGTTCTACACATTCCTTTATTTCCTCCATGTTTGAAAATAATTTAAAATCCACCCCAAAAATTCTAAAATTAGAGTTATCAATCAAGACTCCTGGGGTAATTATCCAAGCATCGTCAGTGTTTAGAAACACTCGTATTTAATTTATTGAAAAAAATATTATCTCAAATATAGTAGTCATTCCTATGCTATAATTCGACATTATACAAGGGATGTACTAGCTCTCAAAGTATAATGCTAAGATCAAATGCAGAAGTAAGGAAATATCAGTAGTATTGAATCGAAAACCTACAGTTATCTTCTAAGGAGAGATATCTCAACCTGATCATTGTCTATAAAAACCTCCTATATCCTTTTATGGAGTATATTGTTGAAGATGAATAAGGAAATGAGAGTATAAGGATAGAAAATTTCTCAATAATCTAGGAATACAATGAGGTATTTCCAAAGGAGTTATCCTGACCTCCCCCAGAAAGAGAGGTAGAGTTCTCCATTGAACTCGTACATGGATCTCATCCAATATAAAAGACCTTGTATAGGATGAAAAATGTGGAGTAAGAGGAATTAAAGAAAATACTCAAATATCTTTTGGAAAGGTGGTTTAGTCAACCAAGTTTTTATCCTTGGGAAGCACATGTTCTCTTTGTGAAGAAGAAGGATGCATCAATGCAACTATGCATTGATTATAAAGAACTGAACAGAATCACAATGAATAAAAAATACCCTCTTCCAAGAATTGATGACTTACTTTACCAACTTCATGGGGCTGAATTTTCCTCTAATATTAATCATCGGTCTGGTTAACATCAATTGGGGGTGAAAAAATAATATATTCCAGAAACTGTTTTCCAATTAAGATATGGGCATTATGATTTTTTTTTATTCCATTTTTCTTGACTAATACACCTATTATTTTGAGGTATGATCATATTTTGTGCTTTGGGGTGGTTATTTTTTGTTTCGGTATGTATTGGTTGGTTCATAAAGGATTAAATAGATTTTTTTTGTTTTTCTAGGTGTGAAATGGGATAGACCATGCAATGGTCCAAGCTATTTCAATCGAATAATCACCTGTATACCATGGACAAGACTAACACACCCAGTGTAGTGAATGGTCTCGTGTGTAGGGTGTGAGGATTTCTCTAATGAACCATAGCCAATTGGCCTCCACCACTCCATAGTGCAGAGTGTAGTGAGTCCAAAACAGTTATCCCTTCTACACTGTGTCATGGTTAATTAGTGTTTTGGACTCTAGGGGGATTCATTATCAATGACACCATGGGCAAGGTGGACTCTCACCACTCTATTGTGATGGCTGTTTCATAATTTTTAAATGGATGATCTGACCACCTAGTCTCCCTAAGGGGGTTACACCCATTGATGGGGGGACATGTTATCCTTATGGGATTCATTTTAAAGACCATTTGACTCTATTTTTACATATATTAACCTTGATAATTATTTTATACATTAAAATAATTGTTTTAGTTTATTTTGGGTGCGATTTGGATTATCCTTTTTTTGTTTCATATTTGGTATTGGGTGGTTCCATTCGTTTCATGGTATTCTTGTTCAACCCTAGTGAGTGATCAGTCTTTGAGTCATAAAGGTTATTTCTTCATTAATCATTATATGGGTGGTTGATTGTGATTCTCCACTTATTGTTGTTACATCCATCATCCTTGTTTGTTTTGGGTCCTGTTCGATTGACTAGAGAATTGTGAGTGCTTTGAGGTAGGGGATTCTTTATAGTCTTTATTTGATGAATTATATATGCTCATTTATTTCTAAACATGTTTTCTAAATGGTTATCAAAATGATCCTTTATTTAAGAAATGTGGATGTGATGTATTTCGGTATAAAATGTATTTTTCTAATAAAAGCGATAAAAAGTGATGAATTTGAATAATTGATTTTTTGTTATGAAAATTGGTTTTAAAATAATGGTTTTGATGATGAAAAAATGGATGTGGAATTATTTATTCAATTTTTATAATCCTTTTTAAATTTTTTCACATATGCATCACCTAGGATCCATTGATACTTAGGAGGGGGTTTGGTGTCAAAAATATTCATCAACTTTTAGATAGAAACACACATCTGGGTATTCCTATGCTCCTTTAGTGGGCATGTAGCGGACTTCTTTGCATGGAATCATAGGGGTAATTACACATCAGGGTATTTTTATACTATTTTGGATGGTGCATATTTAATAGATGTTGATGAAATATTTGAAGAATAGAATATGGTTTATCAAAAAAATCAATAAAATGTTTATATGAAAAACCAAATCTAATAAAAGTGGTGATTTTCATGTTTTTTATAGAAATTTTGAAATTTTTCACCATTCCATGCTTTATTTAAATCTGAGAAAATCTAGATTTATCTAACAAAGACAGCTTTTGGAACACTTGGTGGGATCCTGTCAAGATTATTTTACTCACACCCAGCTTATTCCATCAGGTGTGTGTAGACATTGTATTATCTAATACAGGAAAGGGAAAGGAGTTGTTATAAGGTGGTGGGTATTCGTGGTTTTTTAGACTTGGTTATCTAGTGGTGAGATGTTGGGATGTTTCCCATATATCACATAAAGTAACTATCATCTATTTTTTGCACCTTGGGTTTTGTTTTTGGTTTATTTGAACTGGGTTGACTCATGAAGTCATTGATGTATCATTACCACTATCATTTCTATTTATGCCATAACTTATTGTTAAATTTATTCCCTTTTATTGGCATGAAATTTTAGGTATTTCCTTTTGGTTTGGGAATAAATTATTCCAAATGTTTTTCCTTGATTTCTGGGTTCTTGTCACCAACCCATGGGGATTGAGAATGCCCTTCAGGCCTTGTCGCATATAGATTTGAGTGCCTAGCCTGATGATTGATTTCATTTGGTTCATGACAGGGATATAATGTGATATCTATCATAGAAACTTTTATCCATACCGATTTCAATCATATATATTTCACATATCATGAGTAATACTATAATCCCAATATCTACGGCATTGAGTCTTACCATGAGACACATATCATGTTAGCATTGTACAGGTTAATTCATATATAATAGATTCTCTAACTAAATATTGAATAAAATAGATGTATACATCTCATGTAACTCACCCATGTAGATGAGTACACTACATGACACTGACTAGTGTATATAAGTGTGTCTCATGTCACTTTTCTAGGTAAATACACACACTTCCTAATTCATAGTCAATAAAGATCCTTGATTTCAAACTTTTTATACAAGAGAAAAAGTCTTGTACAAGAAATCCCCCCACATGATTAGAAATATTCCCAATCACCGTTGATTAGTATGTTCTGAGCACTTTTAAAGTAAAGTATCAAAATTATGAAGGTTCAAATGTTTGGTAACTTGTTACTTCATGTAATAAATATTTCTATCAAACAAAATCCTCTATTATACTAATGTTATAATGTATAAAATTTTATACAATATACCTAGTAGATTAATCTTAAACACAAAATATATTTTTTCCTCATGAGTAAACTATTTATCTTTATATGATCCCTTAATCATGATAATATTAACATATCATGACAACACATTTCATTCCATGATGCTCATTAATGAAGATAACTTAGAGATTTAACTCTACGGAGTTAAAAATCATTCTTTTCACATGATATATGAAACACATATGAAGGAATGATAATATAGAAATCCCTATATATAACATGATACATTTTTATAATCTAAAAATAATTTTAATAAAAAGAATTAGAAAACTATATACATAATCATATGAGTCAATGAAACCTAATACGTAGAGACCTTAATAACCTTATGTTTTACTAATTTTATTGGTTTTATTAAAACATGTTACATATTCTTGAAACACTTGTTACCCCAATATGTATCATATTATATATCATTGTGAACCCATCTAAAAATATCACCCAATAAAGATAAAATCTTTGAAAAAAATATATATAGATTATGGTGATATTATAATTCACAATATTTATGTTCTACACATTGAATATGATATCCAAACCACTTTTATTTACATTATTAAATGTTATAATGTTACTAAATTTGTTATTGTGATAACTAATTAGAAATTTCAATGTTCATTTTATATTTCGCTATGGAAATTTTCTTTTCAATAGTGATAAATAAAACGAAAAACATAACTAAGATAATTAAATTTGGTAATCAGTGTCAATTTAATACTTATAATTAACTTTACCCTGCCAAAAAATCAAGAATGTTATTTCAGTTCACTATAAGTACTTGAGAATTATCTTCAAAAAATCCAGTTTCCTTCCCTAGAAACTAATTAGTAACTCTCATTAAGAAATTAAATATGGTATGTGTGTGTGTTCACATGTATACAGGTGTGTGTAAATGTTCATAATATTTATAACATAGATTCCTTCTTTGATCTATCTCATATATCTAATGGATATTATCAAGAATCATTTAACTTATTTCAGTAATAAAAAATTATCACATACTCTACTAGAATAATAACTTATTCTCCTCCTACACTTTTTATTTACAAAACCACTTATGTAACATTAATTAATTTTAACTTTCACAAAACTTGTGAAATTAAGTTTTTCCTTATCCATTGGTAACAAAATTCAATAAGTTCATATTTTACTCTAAATAATCCTTGATTTATTATTTATTAATCTAGGAATACACTAATTAAAATAAAAAATACTTAATATCCAATAGATTATTTGAATAATAATATACTGATTCTGAAAATAAGTTGATCTTTACTGATAAAAATATAAAATACTTCCACTATTTATGTGATTAGTTCAACATTGGTTTAAGTATGCCCACATTGATCTTGTCCAAGTATCTTCATTATTTTTTAAACATAATTATTTATTTTTAATACTTTAAATATTTTAAATATTTAAGCCATATCCCTTATAGATAAAACCTCTTATATCTCATGTAATATGTTTAATCCCTCCATTTACCTAAAAGAATTTTTGTGATAAATAATATTTTCAAAATTAAATGATTCAAAATCAAACAATCTGATAATGTATCTCATGGATAAGTGAGACCAATGGTGCAAAAAAGGGAGATACTAAGAAAACCTGATCCTTTCATGTGATAAGAATAATTTAATGTTGCAAGTCCCACTATCACATGTTGGAACCATATACACTCGGATCATATTTACCAAAAAAGATCTATTTTAGTTTTGTGCATCAAGTAAACAAAACATGAAGATTCATCCTCCTTTTGAGATAATTGGATAGAAGTAAAATTTCACTGAGGTTGTCAAATCATCCACAAAGCATTCATTATCAAATTTATATATTCCTTCCCTGGGATGAGTTATCAACAAGGGGCATATTGCACATGTCTTGGCCAACCAATATGTAGTCGAGGAATGAATCAACCTTTGAAAATACTCTATTATCATGAGTGTTATAACCCTAAAAGGGGTTTGGATATGGAAATTAAATGATCTCTTCATAAGAATCGTGAATATCTAGAGGCTTGGAGAATAAAAGATGATGGCCATGGGGAGAGTCTATTATCATTCCCCTTTGATGAATTTAAAAGGAGGGAGTGGTGCTTTAGATATATCATGTTTAATCTTGTATTTCTTAGAATATACGTGTGGGATAGGAACTTTGACCCTATAAATGTTAGGAGTACCCTCACATATGTCTGGATTCACATTTTCAAGCTCAACTAGTTATACTATAATTTGAAAATATAATGGTACACATCTTTCTCAGTTGGTAATCTGATCATAATGGAACAAAAAACTGGTAACCCAAGGTTTCACTACGGGGAAAAGTGGTATTAGCGACAGGTTATTTGCGACGGGATTTTTTCTCGTCGCAAATAACCCCCGCGATCGGGCTATTTGCAAGGGATTATTTCTCGTCACAAATAAGGAGTTATTTGCGACGGGATATTCTCACCCGTCGCAAAAGGTTTGGCGCGATTTGCGCGCCAAACCGCACGAAAGATATTTGCAACAAGATCCCCTTCCCGTCGCAAAAAACCGGCAGTGGTAACAGGTTATTTGCGACGGTAAACCCTTCTCGTCACAAATAACCTGGCGGCAGGGGTTATTTTCGATGGGACCCATCGCAAATAATCCCTTTTATTGCCGCCCATAATAAATGAGGCCGGGGTTATTTGCGACGGGACCGTCGCAAATAATAACAATTGCGACGGGAATATCGTCGCAATAAACCCCGTCGCAAATAATCTAATCTATAAATACAGCCAGCCTTGATATATTTTCCGAATCTGAACTACTTCTTACTAGTTTATATAAGTTGAGTGAATTTTGTTTTGCAAGCCGATTTTATGGTGGTTGCGTGGATCATCCTACAAGTACAACAAATCGAAAGTTCGAAAACCAGTTTAAGGTTTTTATCTGAATTTTAATTTAATATTTATTTAATGTTTTTGTTTTATATTTTTACATTAGTTTTTATTATTTCTAATTAGATATAATTTTGTTGTATTAAGGTTGTATTAAATTTGATTTTTTATATTTAATTATTAGTAATTAACAATATTTAATAATTAAGTGACTGTAATTAGTAATTAATAACTGTAATTTTAATTAAAGATAATAATTAGTAATTAATGAATGTAATTAGTAGTTAATGAATGTAATTAGTAATTAATGAATGTAATTAGTAATTAATGAATATAATTTGTTATAATTAGTAAAAATTAGTAAAAATTTTCAATAATTGGTAATAATTTGTAATAATTAGCAATAATTAACAATAATTAACAAAAAATAAGAATAATTCAAAAAAATAGTAATAATTAGCAATAATTAACAAAAATTAGGAATAATTCAAAAAAATAGTAATAATTAGAAAAAATTAAAAATAATTAGTAATAAGTAATTATAATTAGTAATAAGTAACAATAATTAGTAATAATTACCAATAATTACCAATAATTACAAATAATTACCAATAATTAGGAATAATTAGGAATAATTAAAATAATTACCAATAATTACCAATAATTACCAATAATTACCAATAATTACAAATAATTACCAATAATTACCAATAATTACCAATAATTACCAATAATTACCAATAATTACCAATAATTACCAATAATTACCAATAATTACCAATAATTACCAATAATAACCAATAATTAGGAATAATTACCAATAATTAGGAATAATTACCAATAATTAGGAATAATTAGCAATAATTAGGAATAATTACCAATAATTAGGAATAATTACCAATAATTAGGAATAATTACCAAATATTAGGAATAATTACCAATAATTACCAATAATTATCAATAATTAGGAATAATTACCAATAATTACCAATAATTAGGAATAATTACCAATAATTACCAATAATTAGAAATAATTACCAATAATTACCAATAATTAGGAATAATTACCAATAATTAGGAATAATTGCCAATAATTGGGAAGAATTACCAATAATTATAAATAATTACCAATAATTATGAATAATTACTAATAATAAGGAATAATTAGGAATAATTACCAATAATTAGGAATAATTACCAATAATTAGTAATAATTAGGAATAATTAGCAATAATTAGGAATAATTACCAATAATTAGGAATAATTACCAATAATTAGCAATAATTCAAAAAAATAGTAATAATTAGTAATAATTGCCAATAATTGCCAATAATTACCAATAATTAGGAATAATTAGTAATAATTAGTAATAATTACCAATATTTACCAATAATTACCAATAATTACCAATAATTAGGAATAATTACCAATAATTAGGAATAATTACCGATAATTAGGAATAATTACCAACAATTAGGAATAATTAGCAATAATTAGAAATAATTAGCTATAATTAGCAATAATTAGCAATAATTACCAAAAATTAGCAATAATTACCAATAATTAGAAATAATTAGCAATAATTAGCAATAAGTAGCAATAAATAGAAATAATAGGAATAATTACCAATAATTAGCAATAATTAGCAATAATTACCAATAATTAGCAATAATTACCAATAATTAGAAATAATTAGAAATAATTAGCAATAATTAGGAATAATTAGGAATAATTAGCAATAATTAGTAATAATTACCAATAATTAGCAATAATTAACGATAATTAGCAATAATTATCAATAATTAGCTAATTGGAAAAAACTAGTGTGATCAAAATCTTTCTCAATTATCTTTTCATATTTGTATTGGTTTTAAGAAAACTTATGTCTTCACATGTAATATTTGCATTCATTTTCAAAATTATCAACCTACCCACCAATAGAGAGGTGAAAGTGAATGCAAATATTACATTTGGAGACAGAATGTTAAACACACAGATGAAAAGAAAATTGTAACATAATATAGAAAATTATATTATTTTAATATTAATAATAAAAAAGTATTAATAATGTAATAATGTTATTATTATATAATTAATATTTATGAAAAAAATAATATTAGTATTATTAAAATAATAAAAAATTATAAAATATTAAAATTATCAATATTCGTAACAGGTTTTGCTCTATTCTTAACATCTTCAATTCTTAAAGGATCAATTTTTAGGTCTATCCCAATAAAAAGATTGCGTCAGTCGTGTCTAGTGTAAACTCTATAATTATCCTTACTTGGTTGATCATATTAATATTATTTTTTTATAAATATTAATCATATAATAATAATTACAAATAACTACCGGTAAATATCGGTAATTATTAAGAAGTAGTTGTAATTAGTTATCCTCTCTTTTTAAGTGTTTTTTATAACAAATTATTCAAAACCAGTAATGCTTTTATATTTTATAGAAAAATATAGAACAACGAGGTCGTCAACAGTCATTATTAGATGACTGCATATGGATAAATCAATGAAGAAATACAAATGGTTCGGGTTTAAATCCAGTATATATTGAGGGTGTGGAGACTTTCTTGGCATTTGCGGCATCAAATCCAGAATTTGTTTCAGAAGGCACAATAAAATGTCCTTGTAAAAAATGTGCACTGAGAACATTTGACACGTTTGACAAAGTTGGGGTACATCTATTGCGTTTTGGTTTTCAACAGGATTATGTTTTTTGGTATCAACATGGTGAACGCAGTTCTACAGAAGGTGATACTAACTTGATTCCGGATCCATCTCAGTTTCAAAATTTAGTACATGATGTTGCAGGTCCATCTATTCAACATGAAGAAACTCAGGATGATATTGATTCAACTCCTGAGTTGGCACACTCTGAATTTTATGATTTGTTGAGGTATGATGAGGATGCGTTATATCCTGGTTGCAAGATAAGCAAATTAGAAGCAGTTGCAAAATTTATGGTTATCAAATTAGATAATGGAATGTCAAACACATGTTTTGATCAAATATCTTCTGTGGTTAAAACACTATAACCCGAAGGAAATGTTTTACCTGCAAATTACTATGAGAGTAAGAGGCTGGTTCGGAATTTAGGATGTAGTTGTCAGAAGATTCATGCATGTTCAAATGATTGCATTTTATATTCTGGGGAAAATGAGTTGTTGAATAGTTGTCCCACTTGTGGGAAATAGAGGTATAAAGAAGCTCAATATGGGAATTCTGGCTTGATTCCTGTAAAATAGTTGAGATATTTTCCTCTTACATTCTGACCTTAGCGTTTATTCATGTCTAAGAATACAGTGACAATGATGTCATGGCGAAAAGGAATATTTCAACTGGTAAAAGCTTAAATCATCCGGCCGATGGTGATTCATGGAAACATTTTGATAGAGTGCATCCATCCTTCGCTTTAGAAGCCCGAAATGTGTGACTGGGTCTTTCCACTGATGGTTTCTATCCATTCGGATCTTATGGTAGTCAGTATTCATGTTGGCATGTCTTTTTAACTCCGTACAATTTACCTCCATGGATGTTGATTAAGGAGCCCTATATCTTTTTGACCTTACTAATCCCAAGACATCCAATGAAGAATATTGATGTTTATTTGAAACCATTGATTGATGAATTAAATATACTGTGGAGTACTGGTCTTAGTACTTATGATGTTGCTGCGAAACAAAATTTTATACTAAGATCATCATTGATGTGGACAATTAGTGACTTCCTAGCTTATGGCATGTTATCTGACTGGAGTACACATGGGCCAAAATCATGTCCTTACTGTATGGGAGAGAACAAGGCATTTATGCTCGTCCATAGAAAAAACCTAGCTATTTTGAATGTCATCGCAGATTTCTTCCAGCTGATCATCCTTTTCGTAGAAACAAATCTCATTTTAGAAAAGGCACAGTTGAAAGGGATGGACCTCCAAAAATGCTATCAGGAACGGAGTTAAAATCAGTTGTATATTCATTACCTCCTATCACATTTGAACCCATAATAAACCAACAGAAAATTTCTAGTTTTGGGAAAAAACACAATTGGCTAAAACGTAGCATATTTTGTGATTTTCCATATTGGTCTGATTTGCTGGTCCACCACATGTTGGATGTCATGCATATTGAGAAGAACTATTTTGATAATTTGTTTCATACAGTTTTGGATACACCAGGAAAGAACAAAGATAATGTAAATGCACGATCATATCTTGCTCAAATTTGATGGCGTCCAGAACTCAAACGGTATGAGAATTTCATAACAGAAAGGTTAATGAAACCAAAATCTGCTTATAAATTTTCCAAAGAAATTCACGTATTATTTTGTCAATGGATTGCAGATTTGAGACTTCTAGATGGTTGGGATTCCAATTTGGGTAGATGTGTAAATAATGGTCATATTATAGGATTAAAAGGTCCTGATTTTTATGCTATAATGGAAATACATCTACCCATTAGATTAAGAGGTCTGTTGAATTCTATGATATGGGATTCCATAACAGAAGTATCATATTTTTTTGGGACATTTGTGCGGCGACAACAGATTATGATGCTCTATGAAAACTTGAAGAAGATATTTTTGTAATTATATGCAAACTAGAAAAATTATTCACTTCGTCTTTCTTCGACTCAATGGAACATTTGATATTACATTTTCCATATGACGAAAAATGTAGATGTCCGGTACAGTTTCGATGGATGTACCCATTCGAATGATGCATGCAGAAATTGAAAAAAAAAGTACGTAACAAAGCATCTGTTGAAGGATCTATTTCCGAAGCTTATTTGCAAGAGGAGATATCTTTTTTCTGCTCCCACTATTTTGAATCTGATTATCCTTCAAAACACAACTACATGAGATAGAACGAGGGGAATATTGATGAAATCGACAAACAATTATCTGTTTTAACCAGTCATAGCTTGGTTTTGGTGGAGTTCATGAACGATGGCTTTCAGATGATGAACATCACAGAGCTCATACGTATGTTCTGCTAAACTGTGAAGAGATGACATCATTTGTACTGTAAGTGCTTCTATCACTTATTCTATTATTTATGTTACAACAAATAAATTTTTTTTATAGATTGTATGATAATCATATCAAGAAACAACTTCCACAAATTACAGTAGGTGCTCTCGAAGAATGCAGACAAAAAAAAATTCTCAGTGGCTTCAAATACTGGTAACATAAATTTTTCATACTTTAACATCTCCTTCAATTTCTAGTTTACTATATTGATAATTATTTCACAAATTTTCAGGTGTCTCGACATGCTGATAAAATTGCCAAAAAACTTTGTATATTGAGTAACCCACCATCGGTGGTTGGATACTGGGAGAGGCGTGTGTGTTCATATGAATCATGGAATCATCGATATTAAATGTAAAAGTGTTATTACAGTAAATGAACCATTCTTACTGGCTCAACAGGCACATAAAGTTTATTATGCAAAGTATTGTGCTACGTCACGAGACTTGATTGATTGGTGGAGCATAATAAAAATGAAAATTCGAGACAATCAGTTTAGTCAAAGTGAATGTGCATTCACTGAAGTGCAATGAATTGAAGTTTCTCAAGAAAGTACTCAAAATAAATCTTTGTTACAAAGATACATGAGTATCGTTGATGACACCCCTCAATTAAGAGTCAGTGATGATGATGATGATGCTAATGACGTCACAAATGAATTTGAAATGGTAAGAGATGAAGCAACTGGAACTCAAATGGATATCGGTGATATTGAGGAGGAATATGAAGATGACATTGATAGATATGAAGATGATGATGAAGCTGAACATTGATACAATTCAATGGTAGTTATATATAATCCTAACTAATATATATGTATATATAATAATAATTATCAATTATTTTCTAACAACATTCGTTTTCTGTTTCAGATGGATGATGACACATTTCGCGAGTTGGTGAATGCTGACCTATCTTTCAATGCGGACGAGTTGCTGGCACTACCCTCAGCCTGAAGGCGCTTCAGGGGGTACGCGGAGGGGGCGCGGTCCTGCATGACTGATGATTCCTGACCCCATCCCCGGGCGACTTCCATGTCTTGGGTTCGATCCACGCACCCGGAGGTGTGATAACCTGTGCATTTTACTAAGATTTCATTAATCTATTTACATAATAAATGTTTGATTATTGTTTTTATAGTTTTCCGCATATAGCAGTCGGACAGGGAAGCGTTATTTTTTGCAACTATTTTTCTCAGCCATGGACGACATGGGAGCATATTCCCGTTGATGTGTAGTAGGCCATGTTCGGCCATTGGTTGGTACGTACGTAAATAAATAATTTTTATTTTGAAATTTATTTCATTTATAACTTGATATTTTGAAGTATTTGTAGGGTTTATGGTATCCGATCAAGGATACCATGCGTAACGCCATACACGAGGCATGGGAGGTGGCCATGCGTGATCGCTTTCGTCAGTTTTTGCACAATTTAAGAAGAGCTGCCATGAATAAAGTAGGAGTGTCAGATTTTTATGAGTCATCTAGCGCACACCGACCATAGTTCATTTCATCCCACGTATGGGATGGATTATGTGCACACTGGTTGAGTGGTGGCTTTCAGAGGAGATCATCGGTGGGGAGGCAGAATCGGGGGAGACAAGAGGTGACTCATCGAGATGGGATTCGTACTTTCAGTACTCATAGACAGCATTTAGTACGTACATTTTTTATAAATATTTTATATAACTTTAAATATTAACAATTTATTTTATATTCTTATAGGCTGTCGAGCACCCCGATATTACGGAGTACGACGTATATCGGAGGATCTACAGTGATCCAGCTACTGGGGATCTCAGAGGTGATCGCCAGCGTCACATCGTGGTCAGTATTATTTTTTTTCAAGTTTAAAAATTAGCTGCATATAATATATTCATAATTTTAATTTTAAATTTTAACTACATGAGTCATATGAGACCGCAGTGTCACAGACCCGACCTGAGGGTCAGGCCGAGGCATCAGATCAGACCAGTGGCTATCCGTTTGATGAGGCAGCATGGATGCAGGCGACCTAATATGCCTTTGAGAAGGGTCGGGTAGTTGGTATCGGCTCTCGACTGACTCCCGGATATTATTATGGCAGTGCTGCGATGTCGGCGTCCAACTCGAGAGGAGCTCGTGCATCTTCTTCTGCTACACAGTATGAGGATCAGTTGTGATCTTAGACTGAGTTGATAGAGAGTCTACAAAAGGAGCATGAGGAGATGAGTCATCAACAGCAGCATCATGAGGAGGAGCGCCGACGATAGCAGCAGGTGTATGAGGAGCAGATGAGTTAGTGGCAGCAGCAGCAGCAGTAGCAGGAGTAGATGGAGTACATGTGCCGACTCACTCATGCCTTAGGGATGGAGTTTCCTCCACCATCAGATCCCCCCCTCCCCCCCCCCCCTCCTTCAGATTAGTTATTGTTTAGATGTTATAAAGTTTTTAAATTTAAAATATGACATTTTTCTATTCATATTTTCTGTCTCTCTTATACTGGTGTCAATATTGTATTATTTAATTTCTATTTATTTTAAATACTTTATTATTTATTATTGGTATTAATTTTAATGTTTGTTTATTTTATTAATAACAATATTACTCTTAGTATTTTATTATTTGTTTATATTTCTTTTTGCAAATGTTGATAATTTTCATATTTTTATTTTCTAATTATTTTAATAATATTATATTCAGTATTTTTAATACATAAAAAGTTTCAAAAAATTTAATTAAATTTATAATTTTTTAATTTTTTATAATAATATGAATTCAGTATATTATTATTATTATTATTATACAATATTATATAATTTATATTAAAATATTAATATGATTAATAATATTATTCATATTTTATAATATTACTTTTTTATATATATATTTAAATTTTTAAATATTTTAATTTAATTATAATTTTTTAAATATTTGAATGATTTTTTGTTTTAATATCTGAATGAATTATAATTGTATTATTACTATTATAATATTAATTAAAACAAATTATTAATATTTTAATATTTTTTATTTTTTTTTATACATATTTGTGACGGGATAATCATCCTGTCGCAATTACCTTTTTTAAAAAAAAATTGGCGACGGGAATATTTGCTCGTCGTAATAGGCAATTGCGACGGGCCCATCAAAATCCCTTATTTCTTTTTTTTTAAATTAACTTTTTCACGACGGGATTAGTGGCCCGTCGCAAATGTTATTTGCGACGGTCCCATCACAAAAGCCTTATTTAAATTTTTTAAAAATATATCGATTAGTATTTGCGATGGGAAATATTCACATTGCGAATAATATGTTTAGCGACAGGACCGTCGCAAATAGTGTTAGTTGTGACGCCATTTACCGCAACGGGTCATTGGCGACGGACCCCCGTCACAAATGTGCTTATTTCCAGTAGTGTTTTGTCATTATTTCAGGTCTTTAGCATAATTTTACACGGTTACTACTCTAGTTTAATAGGTTTTTATTACAACAAGACATGATAGAATCAACAAAAAAACCCAATATGAATGAAGACACAGATTCTATATGAATTGAAAACTCTTAAATCATGTTTCCTCTGAGTATAATAGAGACAAAACCTGTAGCTTTTTCAAAGATGAGGGACATAAATAAGAATGTTGTAGAAAAGTTAAAGATAAAGTTAAGCTTATTTTTCTTTACCCCCTCCCCTTCCTCCCCCACTCCCAAGGTTGCAAACCCTACTCCTCAGATACCTTTTATAGGGACCATAACCCCATGTATTTTCCTTAGGCCCCTGCACCTAAAACTGCAGTATAGTCCTCCAAAACCTTTCGTTCTATGAATATGGATCTATACACTAGTATTTATTATTTTATTTGAATTGTTGAAGTGGAAGAAATTGCCAAATCCTTCAAATTTAAATGTATTCTCCCTCTCTAGGTGACTTATTATTAGAGGAAAACTTACAGAAGGGACCTGAGGATGGATAACTCAATCAGGGTAATGAAATTACAACTAGATCAAGTATGGGGTCGTTTGTGGATCACAAGCTAGTTGGAATTGATGATCCATTGAAATTTTAAGGGACTCGTATGAAGAAGGCATGGTAATGCACACATGTTGACCCACCCCTCTCTGAGTAGGTTCACACCATATAGGAAAATACTAATAGGGATGAATATACTTTGGTACTTAAAGTGGACCTTGTTTGGAACACACAAAGATTCATATAGGTTAGAACTGATCCCTCAAAGAAATTCTCCATTACAAAATACACTTTTCTAAAAAGTATTACCCCTCATGGTGAACAAAATATCCCTTTATTATAGGTGTATCCTTCAAAATTTTCTAATAGAAAAATAATTGAGGACACCCTCACTAAACTTATACAATATATTAACAAGTTAACACATCTTAATTTCTAGTTCTGGGATGATAATACTAAGGACTTTCAAACTCAAAAATCAAACATGGATGTGGTCAAAACACCTAAAACTTGTGAAATAATAGTGGGGAATGAAACCAGAAAGGGAAGACGTAAAAAACGAAAGGGAAAAGGAAATAAATTGAATATTTTATGTCATGAAATAGAGAACCTCTAACTAGAAGAAAATATCTAAAATAATCAATCTCTTTTATAGGAACTATCAAGGGATTGGGAACTCCCCCATAGTCAGAGCCTTTAGACACTATCTTGTGACCCATAATCCACTTTTAATTCGAATTATTGAACCTAACATACTTATTAACAATAGTAATGACTTCAAATGGTTCCCCTTGGAAACACTTTTTCTCCTAGAGTGCACATGGTAGTGATATAGACTATCTATGGGTCCTTAAACATGATAATAGACAACTCTATTTTTATAAAAAAAATTATGAACATATATTTTTTTCTACTCCATTCACTATCACACACACTCCATATCCTTTATTTATTCCTCTACCTCTTAAATTAAGAGAAGGTATCTTTGGATGGAGTTAGAAATGAAATCTAATAAATTTACCCATTAATAGATCATTTTGGGATGATATCAACATTTTCTTGAGACCTGTTGAGAAAACTAGAACCAATCTCAACAAGATTTAATATAATGAGTTTTCCACTTTTATTGATTTTTGAAACTTTACTAAAGTTCTAATTATTGTCTTTGAGTTTACCTAGGGTATATATACCATAAATGGTAGATATTATAGAAATATAGAAAAATTATTTTCTCAAATTGATGAAATAATTGCTTCCATTGGGATCTATGGATTCACCCTCCCTAAATACCACTCAAATAAAAACCCTATGATTATTGAGTTTTCCACAAATCTTATAAGGATAACCCCTCCTAGATTAAAATTAAATAATGGATGGATTGTTTCACCTAGATGGAGGGAATTTCTCCAAGAATATTGAATGATGGAGTCCCTATGTATCCCACTTCAAACACTTATGGGAAAACTGATAAATACCAAAAGTCTCTTAAGATAATTGAGAAAAAAATAATTCTCCAAGATTAAGGATGACATTAGGGATACTGAAGAACATATTTCTTATTGATAATATAAGATACTAAGGAGGATACTCATTCAAGAAAGGAAATTAAAATCCTCACCAAACTAGATAATATTTATGATACTCAAAGAGAGTCTAGATTATAGAAAACTCAATGTCAATTATTTGATGGATGGTGAAAAAAATTATAAGCTCTTTCATTAATTTCACAAAAATAATTGAGTACGGATAGAATATAATACCATTAGTATTAATGGTTTCATTCTCACCTCTGAAAATAAAATATCTAGTGATGTGTTCAATCAATTTCAAATTATTTACTTTTATGATGGAATATATGGAACCCATATTTTGATTGAAAATAATCCTACATACATTGAGGATCATCAAAATATAAGTCTCGTATCATCTCCCTTTGGAGAGGAATTTAAAATAACACTCTTCTCTCTCAATATTGATAGTGATCCTGATACTAATGGGTTCAACAATAAATTATTTATGTTATGTGGGGAAATATTACATAATGAGGTGAATAATTATCTTAGGTTGTTCTTTAATCATGCCTATATTCCCAATATAATCAAATTCGTATTCATTTATCTTATACCTAAAAAATAATTCCATTGAAACAAAAAATATTAGGCTAGTTTTAATTGAAAACATGTCCCCAAAATCATTATCAAAGTCATTGAGACCATGATGGGGGTATCATTGGGGGAATAATCACTCTAAAATAGTTTGGGTTTATCCCTGGAAATAATATCCAATATTATCTATTTATTACTTTATAAAGTGTGAACTTGAAGACGAATAAAGTAAAGGATGTGAACTTTTCCCTACAAATAAAAATCTAGAAAGCTTTTAACATAATGAAATGGAGCTATATTATTACTATACACGTGAATTATGGATTCTCCAACACTTTTATCAAACTGATCGACACCATTCTTAGTACTGAAAGGCTCTTCATTATCATCAATGGATCCGCCGTAGGATTCTTCTAATTATCTATCGGATTTTTTCAAGGTGACCCCCTCTTATGATTTATCTTTTCTATTAATAAAGATTTCATTGGTAGATAAATTAATGAGATTCTTAAAATTGGCCTATAAAAATGGATCAAGGCTGGTAAGGGGTTGTCCACTCCCTCACACCTCTTCTCTGTAGATGAAATCCTCATTTTTGGTAATGCCACAAAAAACACTCTATTTTCCATCAAATCTATTTTTAGTCATTATAAAAAAGTGATATGTAATTATATTAAATTTAATAATTCCTTCATTATAATTTTTGATGGAATTAGTATTTCTATAAAAAATAAGATTTACATAACTCTTGTAGTTAAATGTGGAGCGCTACCATTTATCTATCTTGTAGTACCCCTATTTTGGGGAAAAGTCAGAAGATAATACCCTAAGAGTATATGTTACAACAGAGAAAACCATATTAAAAGGTCGAAATGAAAATCTTTTTCCCAAGATGGAAGAGTAGGTTTGGTCAAATTGATGATCACCTCCATATTTTTAAATTCCTTTTCGATATACAAATAGCTAATGATTCTTATCAATAATCTATAACATATTATTAGGAACTTCATATAGACTAGATATTCCCATGAAAGTAAGATTATAACTATTGTGTGAAATTAGTTCACAAATCCCATTGATATGGGTTTATTAGGCCTCAAGGATCTCAACACCTTTAATAATTTACTTATCAATAAATTCAATTGGAATCTCATAACATATGAGGATCTCTCTCTTGAAGTTTTGTCAAATAGGTTCATTGCAAAGATGCTAGATGGATATTCCCACTACTTTGCTTCATCTGTTTGGCCTTCTATCCGAAAATCACTCAATGATATTATGTACAATTATAAATGGATGGTATACAAGGAAAACAACTTGAATTTTTGGATAACCCTTTGGTTTGAGAGGACACTTGAATACTTCACAGTTTTCCCCTCAAACCAATATCATATGTCTATTATTGAGTTCTTTCACAATAATAAAAACTTGAGTGTGTTATCCCCCCCCAACCTCAAGTTTCTTTTGAACTAAAAAATCATGTATTTATATATAGGGACATCCTCATCTATAAATTTAATGGGAATGGACTCTTAAATAATAATAAAATTTTCATGATGAACTATGATGGCACCACAACCATCACCCCATGGAAAATGAAATTCATAACTCCTTCATCCATCAATCAAGGTGACTTCTCCTCCAGAATATCTACAGAGATCATATACCTACACATTATCATCTTCAAGGCAGCGGTATTAATCTAACCTCGGCCATCCATCTTTGTCTGAGTGTTGTTGAAAATGCATATAAAATGTTTATTGGCTACGACTTTACATCTAGATTATGGGAACATATATAGGAATGTTTAGGCATCAATATACACATAGGTAACTATATAGTGGGCCTTTCAGCATCAATCATTGATACTGCTCAGAGTTAATAGATAAAATCTTCTCTTTTCAGCCACTACCTCCACCATTAAATACTATCGAAAATCCTGAAATTAATTAGTATTTAAAAAATACAACCCCTCTATTCATGTGGTAATTATGTCCATTGATAAGGATGTATTCACTACCCCCAAAATAAACACAAGTTGAATGCAAAATTACTATTTATGATTTTAATATTTTATGATTTTTAGGTGTTCAAGGTAGGTGTCACTCCCTCGCACATTGTTTAATTCGAATGGGCTGCAGTCATATTAGAATTTATTTTTATCCCAAAATATGAATTCTATAATGACGTACTATAGTGATAGTGTGGGGTTGAAACTATGAGGAGTGTTTTGTAGAAAAGGAACCATGAATTCAAAACCTTTCTATAGGAGTCCTCGTGAATTGGTTTGGGTTTGGTATTTGATTAATTCTATTGAGTTTGTTTTAAGATTTAGGAAGAAGGTAGGGATAAGGTTCAATTTCAGGGTTCTGGTAAAAAATTTAATATCAGAACTAACATGGAATAGTCCTAGGGATTATGTTGTGAATAATTGTATTGAGAACTAGTTGACTATGGTCAAAACAACTAGATATATCTAAGTGGAAACTATTCCTTGGTTTGGCTATATCTTCAACCAAGATTCATTCATCCTAAATTATGTTGTATAAACTGTCTCAAGTTAATGTTCATAAACTACTCTACTCCAATCAGGTCATGTTCATTCATTTAAACTTCCCATGGTCAGGTTTTCCTAAAATAATTTTAAAAAACAATGTTATGAAACCTAATTACTATCCTTAGGCTTACCGAGTTACAATTTATAGATTCATTAAATCTAGAACACCCCTACTTTAGACCCTTACCCTTAGCGGTTTAGTTTCTCATGATGGTAATAATCAAGATTAAATAAACAATTACAGACATTCTCGATAAATAGATAAAATAGTTTGAATAAGATAGTTTGAAATTGAGGGTTCAAGAATCAAATAGTTCACAATCAAAATAAATAATAAACCAATCAAACACTTTCGTGAAATAGAAAACAAGAAAGAACATATAGTGAAGCCTCTATTGAATGGAAATGGAAATAGTAGACGGACATTGAAATGGGGAACAGTAATGAAGGAAATGAATAACACATGTAAAAAAATCAAAAACTCTAGGATTTAGTCAAAATTGAAATTGAAATTTTCTAGAATTGAGTTGGGAGAGTAAATTTTTGATATAAATGAGAGAGAATGAGGGAAAGTTGAAACTCTAAAAATTTATGTATTACTGTGCATGATTTGGAAAGTAAATAGTAGGGAAATTAAATTATGTAGAAACAACTCACATCATGTAATCTCTATCCATGGTTTTCGCCATGTATTTTATTTGATGTTAAAATCTTAGGCCCTCTTATGGGGAAAAACAACTAAATAAAATTTATGACCATGGTTTTCTATAGGAACATAAATTTCTAGAATTTCAAATAAAGAGACATTGAACACATAGGTTGATAACACCAGAATGAAACCTACTTGATTGGAGATATCGTGAAAAATTGATTATATTATATAGTGATAATTTATATGATTTTATATTTCCTTTTAACATTTAATTATTTCTATATGGGTACCTTAGTGTGTTGTTAGACGTTAACCTTGGACTTTAGGCAGTTTCACCTAATGGAACTGAGAAATGGTCCTAGAGGGTTTGTTGGATCTAGACCTATTATTTGTGTTGGACTTATTGTCAAACAGTGTATCATATAGTATAGCTTGAATATTAGTAGATGATCAAATTAGTTACTAGATATTTTATAGGGTATGAAGACTTTTTGGACAAATTCAAAGAGATCCTTGATATCTTTATATATATTAAGAAATGGGTCTGAGGTTTTGGAAGCTGAACTAAGGATGGTCATATGATGGGCCAAAAAAGGACCACAACAGTACAAAGCATCCATTAGGAAGAAGGAAATAGTAATTATTGGGATTAAAATATGGAGTAATGGAATTCAGAATGAAAAAGTGATAAAGATTATTGTGAGCACATTTTCTTATATAGATCATGTAATCTTGTAAACTCATATAGATTATGTGATCATGTAAACTCATATAGATCATTTGATCATTTAATCACTTAAGGGATAGAAAAATCTTTAAGATATCATGTGATGGGGTCATGAAAAGCGTCTAAAGGGATTTATACTGAAAATGATGGATGGTTTTCATGGAATGAGATTCATGATATAAAATAACATGATATAATATGCTTGAATAGATTATATGATGGAGTTAAGAAATCATATAAGTCATTTTTTGTTCAAACCATGAAGTTGAGAAAAATCATGTAAGACTTAAAGCATTTTTCAGTAGCATTCATGAGATCAAATACACACAATCTATGTTACATTTTTCAGTTTTAGGAGGTGTGGTATGTGATATCATATAAAAATAAGAGACAAAGAGTATCATGATAAGAAGTCATGAAATCCTGTGAAGATGATAAGGACATTTGATTGATTCAGGTAATTCACATGAGTTAAATATTCTCACATAATTGACATGTGGTGAGGTCATGTGATAAAAAATGTCTGAGTTAGTCGAACATATGGGTGATCATGTATTGTGGAGTTGAGGCAGTGGAAAATCGTTAATAAATACCCCCGATTATGTCCATCATTTATAGAATATAGAGATTAAGTGTTTAATCCATTTGAATAATTTTTAAAGGAATGTGAAGGATCGTGAATAAAATATTGCATATATGAAAAAGGGTTGCACACTAATGGTATCACATAGGAAGACACACATTCAAAAGATAATACACTACCAGTACTGTTCAAGGTGTTATGCGATTTGGAGTCTAGTGTTTATGGGACTTGCACTAGTGGTCTTGTGGTTGAATTCTCTTGATTGGGATGACACAACAGGTTCGCATTCTAGAATATATGTTATGGGAGGTCTTGTGGTCAAATAAATATTATGATTAGAGGAGTCTTCTGCCTCGACGAGTCTCATTCCCAAGGAAGTCTTGTACTCAGAGAAGACTTTCACTCAAGGATTATGGGCCCGAAATTCATTCACTCAATTATTATTCACACTAGGGTTATGCGTATGAGGGTTTCCCTAGTGAAAAATTACATTATAATATATTAATTATAAAAAATAATAAGGAATAAGATTTCAATTCCATGTATAGGTTTATAAAGAAGAGAGGTACAAGATAATTACCACATCAAATTATCTTTATAAAAAGTATAAGAGGGAAATGGGACAATTCCATTGTGTAATTATCCTCATTTTGAGAAGAAGAGATTTTGTGATTGTGTTGTGGAAGAAAATTTCTTAACTCTCTCATTAATTAGTTAATATTATCTAGAATAGTGGAAAAGAGTAGAAAAAGAAAATAGAAATAGAGCATAAGATCACGCGTTATAGCACAATCCGGGTCTCATGCTAAACAGAGATAGGCTATCATATTTCTTATCTGGTGAAGAGATCTAAAAGTTTATAAACTATGAAATAACCTTCATGGATGTAATGCAAGAAAATGAAGAAGAGTTAGTGCACCTTGGTCGATGAGTGACTGGATCTTAAATAATTTTAAAGGAATTGCACCTGACATAGAGTGAATGTGGCTAAAACATTGTATCCAAAAAAAGACTAGTAAATATTAGTTGATTTTAACATGTTGATACATTATCATTGTGTTCTCTTTGCACATATCAAGTTTTGTAGAACCAATTAAAATTTTTTTGTTCAATGTATGATTTAAATTCATTCATATTTGTAATTTTTTGGGTAATTTTTTTATCAAGTAAAATTTGTTGATCCAAATTCTTAAAAATACAAAAACAAGATCCTAAAATTGAATTAAACAACATAAATAAATATTTTAATTAGTAAATCACCCCCATTCAATCCCCCCCCCCCTCTTAAGGTGTATCAGGTTGTAGAAAGTTATATTAGAGTGTAAAGGATTATAATCAAACTTCAACCTCAGAAGTAGTGTTTTGATTTTTGCACATGGATTTTATGGTTAAGCCTCACTTTTTTTAGGTAACTAACTTTGATGGATGGTATAAAGAAATTATTATATTCATACAAGATTAGGGAAAGGGGGTTATGAAATAAAACATTTGATATGAAAATTTAACCAAGAATAGTGAGAGAACGGGTAATTCATAAATAAAGAAGACACAAAACGGATCCTTTTCCAATAATTTTTATAAGGAAACTAATTGTTGTGCCACTAATTATGAAATTTGGAAGATTATGGAATCAATTTTGGGGGGAAATAGAAATAAATATTATTTTTGTTTAAACCATTAGATTGTTTTTCAAAATTGGAAAATATCAGATACCAGTGAACATGATTCGTGAAGAGAGTCTTATGAAAAAAGTAATAGAAGAAAAAACAAGAATATTTCCACTTAGAGATCATGAACTGAAATTGAGGTCAAATATTCCAACTCCACTATTTCACATGAATATAAACATGTGTAAGTTTCTTGCAAATCAAAACATTGTAATTTATCCCTCTAGAAGAAAAAATAAGAGGATATTGTTGACCTCCAACTGGATCATGAATGTGATATTGAAGGATTGTATTTTCAAAGAATAAAAAAAATAGAAAATTAGTGTTGTGTTGAGATAAAATATTGAATATTTGGATGATCTTGAAGTAGAGATGGAATAAATTTTTAAAGAGTTAATTGGTTAATCTATTAGACTGATGAAATCAAAAGAAGTTATGGATCTTAAGATAAAGATTAATTGCATGGAAAGTTGATTAAAAATATAAAATATTCTTTTAACAAATAAGATAAAAAGATTGAGTCTATTGAGGGTGAAATTCAGGAAAGGAAAAAATGTTAATCCACTACAAAAAACAGTACATTAGAGGAGGCTATTTAGAGGGGATTATGCACAACCCCCTTTAAATTCATTTTTCTAATATTAGAGGGGGTTCTGCACAACCCTCCATAATCATCAAATTTAGAGGGGGTTCACAACCCCTCTAAAAAATTTAGCATTTTTTTAATATGTAGTTGGATTTTAGAGACAATTATGTTAAAAATGTGGCTACTTTAATAATTAGTAGTGCTATATATTTAGTTTCAAGCTCTATATATATTCAGTTAGAGGTTCTAGACGCACACACACACACAAACATATATATATATATATTCAGCTGGATTTTAGAGGTGTTATTTGTGTGTGTGTTATACGGAATTTGTTTTTTTAAGAAAATAGTGGGGGTTCACAACCCCGTCTAATGTAAGACATTAGTGGGGGTTCAAAACCCCCTCTTGAACCCCCACTAATGTATAACAATATAGGGGATTCACAACCCCCTCTAGTTTAAGATCATAGGGGTTGTGAACCCCTACTATTTTCTTAAAAAAAATATATATAGTATATATTGTATACATATATTAATGTATTTATAAAATGTATAATATATTATATTCATATAAATATGTAATATATATATATATTTTAATTGTGTGTGTATAAATAGAATATGTATATATATATTTCCATAATATATATGGGTAAAATATGAATATATATATATATATATAATATGTGTATTCAAATAAATATAAACAATTGAAAATAAATATATACATACACATTTTCATTTGTGTGTGTTTGATATAAATGTATTTATAAATACATACATACATAATTTTATTTAAATATATGTAAATATATAATTTATAGAGGTGTGAGAAAATATGTATATATATATATAAATATAGATACATGTTATTTATTTAATTTATTTAAATATATTATGGAAATAATTTTTATCTTAATAAACTTATTAATATATATCAATACAATAACATATAAATTATGTGTAAATTTGTTAATATATATATGTTTATTAATATATATTCTTATTTTAATAAACTTATTATATTTCTTTAAATATATTTTTTTAATAATGTTTATTTTAATAAAATTGTTAATATATATAAACACAATAATATATAAATTCTTTGTAAATTTGTTAATATATATATATATTTTTTAATATATGTGCATATATTAATAAACATATTATATGTATTTAAAAATATTATGCAAATAATTTATATTTTAATAAACTTATCAATATATATAAATAGAATAATATATGTACTATATAAAAAAGAGAGACCTGGGGTACCGGTTGGAGCGCCGGCGGAATATCGTGGAGAATAGTGATTCAAATCCCTCCTGCATCACTATTTTGGAAGCCCTCTGAATTTGCGGACTAAGAGTAGACCGGGGGCTGGACTGGGACATGCACAGAGGAGACCAGGGACAGGGCTAGACCGAGACATGTATGCGGAGACCGGGGGACCGAGGGATACTGAAACACCACACACTGGGGGAGATCGAGACTGAGAGGCCGAGGCACACCGGACACCAGACACCATAGAGACCAGGGGAGGAGGGGAAGAGACTGGGGTAGGCACCAGATAGACACTGGGACACTGAGACACTGAGACACCGGACACTAGGGGAGACCGAGACCAAGACACACCAGACACCAGACAAACAGGCACTGAGACAGACACCGGGGGAGGACGGGTGAAGACCAAGGGAGGCACCAGAAACATACTGGGGGGACAACTAGAGGGGGACACCGAGACACCAGATAGGGGGAGACCGAGACACCAGACACCAGACACCAAGAAGACAATGAGACACCGGTAGTGGCACTAGTGATACTGGGGACATTCACAACATAGCATTAAAAATAAAAATAAAAAGGCATTAGGGGTGGTTGTGTAAAACTGCCTCTAATGCAATCAACAATTAGAGGCAGTTTTGAACCACCCCTAATGCCTCTATTAGTGGTAGTAGGGGTTATAACTCCATCCCATGATAACCATTTATGGTAAATCTTAGACAACATTAGAGGGGGTTTAAACCCCCTCTAATTTAACCGCCTCTAAATTCATCACACATTCACCAACGCTTTCTCAGAACCGCCTCTACTAACAGTAAGTGGGAACATTAGAGAAGGTTCCCATAACTGTTGATAATGTATTTAGAATAGGTTATAACCCATTCTAAAGTCAATAATAACCCCTTCTACCATGGTCATTTTTTTAGTGAGAATCCATTTAAAGATGATATATTTGAGAAGAAAAATTTTAGAGGATTTATTAGTGAAGATAAACCACTTCTGTATGATTAGAACTCTAACAAGGGAAAAGTTGATATGATATATTTTCATCAATTCATAGATAGTTTGTTTCAAGTTTAAGAATAGATTCATCTCTTGAAAGAGAAGGTGGATCGGTAGGTGATCATATAAAAAGTCAACTATACAATCATTAAATATCAATGAATTGACGATAATAGTCTAAAAATAATATAGGTAGACCAAAATGATTAAAAATGGAAAAGGGGTGCCAATATGGAAAAAAGTGATCTAATTAAAGAAAAGTCTCATAATATCAAAAAGTATATGGTCATGGATAAGGAGATAAACAAAAACTTTCTCCCTCTCAAGACATGGCTAGAGGAGAATAGAGAATCTAAGCATAAAGATAGTTCCATATTAAAGGAGATGAAAGCTCAAATAATGGAGAAATACTAGAAGATAAAGGATCTTGAGACCAAACATAGTTTGTTAAAGGGGATTTATAATGTTCATATTCCTTCTAAAGAAACATCTACAAGTTTTTTATGTAAGGTTATGAATTTGAAATCCAAAAATAAGAGTAATAATATAGAAAAATATAGAAGTAAGGACTCCCAGAATAATAAATCCATGAAATACTGCTATTGGGGAAGAATAATACACACAATGAGTACATATATATAATCCCAAGGACTCAATTAAACTTATTTTACTATCATATCAACTGATAAATAATGAAACAGGGTATGATATAAAAGGGAGATACTTCATATGTTCTAATCCTATGAATTTTTCAAGATATTATAGCAAGAAGAAAGAATGTATTATAAAAGAATAGACAAGTAGGTCTTCAAGTCCTATGGAATTTAACAATATAATATATATTGGAAGACATAATTTTAAGCTATAAAATAGTTTTAGATCCTTGGAGGAAAAATCACGGATCTCAATTAAAATTGTATCAAGAATCTTCTAGGAAACACTCACAACAACCCTCTTAAAAATAAAATATACAAGTCCAAAATTAAAAGGGATAAGTGGATCCTTATGTGAGTAATAAGTATCTACATGTTAAATTCATCTTACCACTATATAAAAAGTCTAGGGTTGATGTTATGTTTGTAAGAAGTGATAAACATGAAGTATAATTTTTTGGTTTCACAAACCAAGCCATAATGCAACGAAGGAAGTAAACATAAAGAGGACTTTAGTGGAAGAGGATGTGTGAGTAGAAGAAAGGTGGTTCTTAAGTGAAGAGTAATTATACCCATGGGTTTAATCCCATGACCATGAAGAATAATCTCATAGAAATTGCACACAAAAAGAAGACTGAGCATGTGTAAAAAATAATGCTTGACTATTTGGGATGTTAGTTGGATTTGGAGTGGAATATGGAAAAATAGAGAATAATGAATATTCCTTGCATGAAATTTAAAATAAGCTTAAACCAAGGAAGGTATGTTTTAAAGAAATAGTAATAAGGGAAATTTGTGTAAGTGGGTTCACGAAAAGTAGCACCAAAATGATGGTTTTGAGAAAAGAATGCAGAAAAGCGTTATTCTATCATGACTGACCATAATCCTCTATTTAAGGATTCTAGAGGTACCATTACCCCCACATATTTAGTTGTTTATAATATATGTTGGAAGTGGTATAGAATTTATGGGGAGATATGATCCACGGACAATGTGTTATAGAAGGTCATATATGTATGAGATGAATGTGATACATGTGAAAATAAGAGTTATAAATATTGAAATTCATATATGGTGTGATACTCAACAAGTGGTTTCAAGTAACCTATTTGATCTACAAAGTTGAACCTATATGTTACATGTTGTATAGAAAGGAGGAACAACCAATTAAAATCTATATTTTAATCTAAATAACCATTAAAAATATTTTAATGATTTAATGGTTAAAAGATGTAACAACCCAAACATTTATGATTAAAATTCCATTTCTTTTAATTAAATGTCTTATGGATATAGAAAAAACATGCACAAATTTTTTTATTATATCCAATTGGATTTAAATGAACATTATGTATCCTTACTATTGATAATATAGTCGTTAAATAGTGATCACATAAATAGTATAAATATAAGGTTTTAACAAATCCTTTTGACACAAACAAAGGAAGTAATGGCCTCAACCAATAGGATCATACCCTATGAAGCACATTTATCAGAGCTTCTAAGAGATATAGCATTTTTGGGATTTTCTGTAGACTAATCCCAAGCCAAAATCTAATAACTTAAGAATGGGTGAAATTGTTTACGGGATAAGTTCAAGCTCATCGAGATCACGACACAAACCATGTTCACTGAATGGCCCCATGAAATCCCCACCATCACAAACCATACTCTTAGGGAATATTCTGTTGTAATAAAGGGATATTCTGTAACACCCTAGCATTATGATTATGTGCATTATTTTTTTATAGAATAATGAATATACTTTCATTCTGTTATTATTACTTTGTAAATTACATTCTAAATCACAAATTGTATTTTTGGTTAGTATTTGTATTCAATTAAGGAATATATTTTGATGAATTAATGTATTTTTTAAATAAATAATATTTTAATAAAATATAATTATTAAATTACATTTATTAAATATTAATGATCATATAATTTTTGTGAAGTCAAAAGTAACTTTTATTAAGGTTTGAAAAGTATTTTTGTCAAAACCCATCAATTTTCAATAAATGTGAGTTTTTATTTTAAAAGTGAAAATTCACATATTTATAAAATTATTTAGATAAAATGAATATTATTTTTGAGATCAGGATGTTGAAATTATCCAATGGTGAATTTTTTATAATTTTCTAAGGTGGTCGAATTTTAAGGTAAAAATTAAATAGAGTATAAATATATAATGTGTTTTATGACATCATAATGACCCAATAGTGTTGTAATAAAATACTATAAAACGTATATTTGTCTAAATATATTTTTTACCTTTAAAATAATTTAATTTTAGATTTATTTGATTTAATTTAAAAATCCTTAGTAAATCCTCCAAGACATAAAATATTTTAAAATTTTAAAATCATTTCCTTGAAAGTATGATTCACCTCCTCATAAGCAAGATAAACATTTTAATATCTTCTTCCCTTATCCTTATAAAATAATGTATACCACCCCCTATTTCTATAAACCATGGTATGTTTTGTGGTTTTGAATATTTTAGTGTGTAGTGTCGAAAACCAAAATAATAAAGAATCCCCCACCTTTCTTATATAAACCCACCCAAGCACCCAATACTCTTCACTAAATCTATATGAAGCTCGACCATACTCTTCCCACTACTCCCTATATCCCTCCCAAGGTTCCACCATGCTCCCAATAATCCTCTCCCAAGCCTTTAGAGTCATGCATCCAAGTAAGGGATCTTCCACCCTTTTCCTTTATAAAGCATTCCTTTCATGTTATGTCTTTTAATTTCATTTTTTACTATGTTGGGATATGTTATTAAATGTATTTATTACTATCCATTTTATGTACAAATGATTATAACCCCTACCACTCCCATTTATCCCTCATATGATCTTTTAATTACACCTGTTACTATGCCGAATTTCGGTAAGGGTTTCTTCATTTCTCATTTTTATCCATGTTTCCTTATATTGTTATGCACTTTTATTTTCAATTATAAATGGTAGGGTATATTTTTGTACCTCCCCCATACTTACCTTGTTATTTTTTAATGATGAGAGACTCATTTATCTCTCATTAATCCCTCCCATGTATAGTCGTTACCATGCTGAAATTTCATAAGGGGTTTCTCTCTTCTCATTTCCATTCAAGAATTTATTTTATACTATGAATCTAAATTCCATTTCACATTTTGGGATATTATGTTCCATGATCCCCTTACTACCTATACCTTGTTTAAATGATGAGATACCCCTTTCTCTCTCATCAACCTAATTTATGAATTTCTATATGACATCGTTATGCTTCCAAAATTTCACCGTGATTTTCCTTACCAAAATCATCATGTAGTGAATATCATACCCATTCCTCTATCAAGGGTATTCACCTTTATGAAAATGTACTTATTGATTGTGGAATTAAATGTATGTATTCCACATTCCATTATTGTGGATTAAATGATTATTTTGAATGAATCCATGTTATATGATCTTTGTGGTACACTTAAGCATGAGATGGAAATGATTATAAAGGGTGTGCCCCGATAGTGCTTCAATGCATTGAGTAGTTTTTAGTATCATGATATGTTTTGTTAGGAAATGGTTTTACCTGATTTCTTTATAATAATTGTTTCCACCATGTTGGGATAGGGGTTTAGCTAATTCCTTTAAGTTAATGATGCAGTGTTTTAAGTTTTTTCCATATTTCCATGTTATGATAATCATGTTATATCATGTTTTTATGTTCATATTTCTCTTATACTTGATTTATATTCCTATTTTATAACATGTATTTTATTCCTCATTTTATTCCTTTTTTACCCCCTTATTGTTCTTTATATCTCACCCTTTTCTTATGTATGTCATCAGGTAATCACATGCAATGATAAATATGAAGGAATGTTGTGGTCAGGTAAAAGAATTTTTCAATAAAGATGTTTTATTTCATGTTTAAGTTGTTATGTAATGTTCCTAATTTCACAAGACACTAGTTGTATTAAGTTATAGATAATGTAATAAATTATGTTTAAATATGAAATAATGAGTAGGTTTGTTATATAATTTACATTTAATATTTAACCATTAGAATTAGTGTTTAGTTCAAGTGGTATTGGACAACCAATAGAATAAATATTATAGGAGAAGTATGTACATTCATGAATTTAATGTTTATATATTTTTTTATTACAATGTTGTTTCATTTGACTATTTTTAATATATCGGGAAGAATCTAGAATATCAATAGAATTTCCAAAAATGGGTTACCCCATTCTAAAGAATAATTCAATATCTATCTTCATCTCAGTATTTTATATAAATAATTTGCATCAGTATAAATCTTGGTCCTTTTGGGATATTTAGTGATGAGAACATTAGGTTATTTAGCCTCATCTGATAAAGAAGTCCAGGGATTACTTGAATATCAACTAAACCAATTTGTGTTGTGAGTTTATCTTTAATTAATAGTGTATGTTGTCTTATCATGTAGAATTTCTCACACACTCATGCTTAATTTCGTATTCGCTAACATTATCATGTTAGTTTGATTGAGATCATAGGATTATTTTTTAAAAGAAATAAATACATGAGGTTAGCATCTACGGAACTAAGTGGGAGACATGGAAAATGCTGGTGTTTAATGGATTAAACTCTTGTTTCATAAAATGAGTTATGACTCAGAAGTATTAGAAAATATAACAATGGATCAATTTCATTTGATAATTTCACTCACTAAATATTGTGCAGTACTATGCAATAATATGTGGAAATTTTTACTCTGTGCTTGAATAGTACTGAAAGGAAAAAATGATTGACATTTTATTCAGATGTGAACATATGGTATCTCATGGGATGATAAGAAGTTCATAACAATGGGGGAGAATAATCTCTATATATTTGGATTTTATGAGTGAGAATAGAAATGTATGTTCCCACTGGTTTTTTAGGACCATTGGAAATCTATTGAAATGGGATTTTTTATTAAGGGGAGTAGATAAATTGATGAAGGATTCCCATATAGATTTCATAATGATATTTGAAATTACATGAAAGGAATATCTGAAGAGTCCCTAATGTGAAGAGAATGTGAAGATTAAATCAATTTGCATATGGCCCTTTACATTTTGATGTCAAAGGGGTAGATAAAATTCATTATGAGGAAATAAAGGAAACATGAATTCATTGTGATCGAATTTTGGAGATATTTTTTTATATATAACTTGTATATCTAAATAAGGATGGATTAATGATACTATTGACAATAAAATAAAAAGGGGGGAGAATGTTACATCCAGATCTATGATTGGTATTAGATTTTTTGTCAAACACTATATCATATAGTACATCTAGAATGTTGGTAGATTATTCAAAACATTACTAGAGATTGTGTTGGTTATGAGGTCTTTGTGTGGATAAAAAAATAGAGATCATTGATATTTATATATATCAAGAACTATTTTTTGGGTTTTGGAATCTGAACAAAAGATTTTCTGAAATAGGACTATAGTAGTTTGAGATCACATAAACTATCAATGTTACATAAGGTGTGAATTTATGGGGATTGTTTCTCTTAGGGGGCATATTCCAGTGGTCATCTACTTGAATCCATGGAATAGTGATCTAGAAATGGGTTCACGTGTAGGTATATATGCATTCAAATGTCTTTAAATAGAATAAGTATTGTGATTGAAGGATTATTACGCCTAAAGGAGTCTTGAGCTTGAAGGATTCTTGCACCCAAAATTTATGTGCATAAGGGTCATACACCCAATGATTATACAAAATGCAGTTATGTGTTTAAAGGGTTACCAAGTGAACAAAACCTTTATCATATAAAAATTATAAAGAAGAAAAAGAAATAGGATTTTAGTTCCATGTATGGGTTGAAGAAGAATAGAACCACAATGTAATTACATCTGGGAGTTAACTTTTTTTGAAGTAGATAGAGGGAAATTGGAAAACTGAATTATAGAATTATCTTCATCTCGAGAAAAAGAGATACTTGGATTGTGTTTTGGAAGAAAAATTATTAAATATATCATTGATAAGTCTTTATCATCTTCAATAATGTAATATAATAGTAGAAGTGAATATAAATGAAGAATCTAATAAAGAGTTATGATGCAATCAGGGTCTCATGTTGAACAGAGATAGATCAACTTGTCTCTTATCTGTAGAAGAGACCCATATGTCTATAAACTATGAAATAACCTTCAAATAAGTAGTGTGTGGATGTTAAGAAGTGAAATTGAACCATGATTTAAGAGTTACTAAACCCTAAACAATTATACAGTTATTTTACCTAGCATAGAGTGACCATGGGCTCCTGGAACATATCCCTTTGGGGTAAACCATGTAAAATTTGTGTGTTATGTGTATTATTTACTTTCCAAAATATATATGATTATTTCAATAATTATGCTATTAAATAATACTGGTTTATTAAATTTCCTACCAATATGGGAACAATATCCTAAAATCAAATTAAATGACTTAAATATATAGTTTAATTTGACCATTACCAAGATTCACTGGCCTCTTAGGGTGTCTCTAGTTATAGCAGGGTTACACACTAATTGTATCTAGAATTTCAGTTATATTATATTTTCAATTTAATAAGTTAGAATAAATATTAATTTGTCTTTTTGGTTTAATAATTATTCTCAGTTTATTAATCGCTAATTTTTAATCATGATTTATTCAGAAGAATAAATATGAGAGTTAAATAATGATAAATATTTATCCAAATCATTTAGTCAATATAATATTTATTAAATTTATTAGAAAATAATATATCAATATTTCTTTACTAAATAAATTTTAATTGTTAAAGGCTTGATAAATACTAAGTAGGACAGATTAAACAAGTTTAATAGTATGGTTGGAAATGTTAAATCAAGTATCATTTAAATAAATATTTATTTATTTATTTAAAAAATGATACTTATTTATCTGTAGGTATTGTGGAAGTCAAAAAAATAAAAATATTATTATTATTATTATTATAAAAGCGATTTTATAAGGAATATGGAATTATATAAGTGAATATGTGAAATTTTCAACCCTAATATATCTCTATAAACACCTGGTTATATCACTTTCCTCGGTTAGTTGCTTATTTTTAACAACAAATCTAGAGAGAGTACTCTCAAACCCAAGATGGAAATCTCTAAAGAATTTTTTCAAGAACAAGAAAATCAAACCTCCTCCAAACCCTCAAGCCTTCAAGAAAACCTAAATAATATTTCATCCATGAATAGATTCTCCCGACGACCAATGATAGATGATACAAGTGATCATAATCGACCATGCTAGAGACAAGAGATTCTACAGTAATGTTCTAATATTTTAGAGCACATTTGGATCACCACTAGAGAGATTCTACACTTGTATACTATGACATAAAAATGGTAAAAATATAGTAACCAACCACATATTCATATAATAAATAGTTAATGTTAAAGGTAATTCTTAATCAATCTATAAATTAATTCTCAATTATATATGATAATCTTGCCTACTTGGCTCCAAATTTCATATGTCAATAAATTTTGAATTAATTATATTTTACATGACATTATTATTCATTTAAATCTAATATTATTCCTCAATTATAACAAAAATATGATTTTTATATGCCAAATAGGTTCTTATACTATGCTTGTAACCATCAAGTGATATCAGCACAGTCACATTATTAATTTATAATTATTTGTTTACCATTGATCGATTATATGAATTTTTTAGTTTGTTTTCATTTTGAGATTATTTGTTCTTTAATATAGAAGTAAAAATATTAAATTATATTTCCTCATTCTATATCATATAACCAATAAAAGTTTAAATCATCATGATGAAAATTAAAATACTTCATTAGAAGATGCCAAGGGTTTTGGTAGGATGACACAAGACTACACGGCTTATAGCCTATCAGTACATACTATAAACCCATGTTAATTTCACATGAAATACTATAATAAATTTTAGTATTCATGTATTAACTACATGTGATAAGAATTAAATAAAGTTCATTTATTGACCAGTCTAGTTTGGTAAACTGTTTGTCAAACTACATGCCATATAACTTTCTTAAATGATGTGTTGTCCATGTTTTTTCACAATGGACAACATGGGGTCCAATATATGTTTTTCATTTATTACATGACATGGGGGCTAAAAAACTATGAAAAATAAAGGTCACATAGTGTGTTGCTGGAATATAAGTCATGTACCTCATACACATACATAGAAAATAAACACACCTCATTTTGGAGTGTGTGTTACAAACATTTGTAGAAGATATTACACCCAACGTAGACTTATTTCATCTCATGTAACCTATTATATTTTTTGTGTTTGATTTTATGAAAAAAAAAAGAAAGTTTATGATATAATTTAATATTTTCAACTTGTTTTTTTGTTTAATTTTTTAGTAGCATATGTAGTGTGATAGGATTACTAATTGTATATTAAATTAATTTTTGTGTTAAATTCTAAACTACAAGTTATGTATTGTCATTACTTACAGTGTACTTAATGTGAATTAATAGCATTACATTCCATGAAATATAAAAATTATCATGCATCATTTATTTAAAATAAACTTTGTATAATGATGTGTTCCACCATGTATCTTAGTTTCTATGTGAATACATAGTATAAGGATTTTGCCGAGTAGTCTAGATGGTTACATGGCATTGCCTCCAAGTACACATGTGTACTTTATTCATTTTAAATAAAATTAATTAATTTAATTTTTTTAAAATTATAGATGATTAAAATTTCTATGATGCTTGGATTAACATGAGCTTAGACTGGACCTATGTATGTTATTGGATTCATTTTAATTTTTTATTATTATTAAATTGTATTGATGGAATCCATGTCATACCCTCTTCTCATTATGAAGGGGCTCATATTCCCATGGTTTCTTTTAGTTAAAACACGTAAATTAATACTTTGGTAACCCTAACCTATATGTGATTAAAAATTATTTGATGGATAGAGATCCCATGCAAGTGGAGGTTATTCAAGTACATATCTGAGGAAAAACCAATCTAGAAGATACATATGAGGATAAGTGGAATACTGATGCTTGAACCAAGTTATGGTTCATTGTGTTTTCCACAAAGGGTATAGGTTTAGTTTATCATATTATATATAAACTTACCATTATAAAATATCCTTATATTTCCACTTTTATTATTTTATTTATTTTAAGATTCATGGTTAATTTATTTATGGATGATTTTTTATGATCACAATAATTGTTGAGTTAAAAAGCATGAAATATTGAATTAAAATAAATTTTAATATGTATAAAATTGTATCTAAGAAATGTTTAATAACTTAAGTAAACCCCACTTCATATTAATAAGAATGTAATATGAATAAATAGAAAAACATCATAATGATTAACAATCCCTCAAAACAATATTAAGTCAGAATAACTTCTACTAAAGTTAAAAATGAATCATTGTTCAAAGTTCTTGACCAGCCCAATCTATGGTGGATTCAATTATCAAGGAATTTTAGCTTAAGTTTTGGGTTGATTAAAACTTAGTTCACAATAAGGTCTAATTTCTTAAGGAGGAATTTGTGTAACTGAGAGGCAAGATTTTAGTACATCCTTATCTAAGGTTTCATGATTGGGGAGTCCACCCAACAAGTAAAGGAACTATGAGTTAAAATAGTTTTCAAGTTACACCTACCTAAAACCCTTAAAATATCTTTTCAAACCCAATTATGGTTTATGATAAGGGTAATATGGATCCTTGACACTAGAATATCCTTGAGATAGGATATTTTAAAACCAATTTTTAGGGATATAGGGTTTTAGTAAAATAGCAGGAGAAAAAAATTGATAAATTAAAAATTATTATCTAATTTTTTTTAATCCAAATAAAGTATTAATATTTTATCTTATTTTATTATAGAAATGGAAACCCATAATAATTTGATTATATCACCATGATTCATTCTAGATAAGTATAACCTTATTAGAAACTCAAATTATTAGCAATGATATAAGTGCTTGTGCATTATAATATTCTATGAATATAATTTAAACATGTTGGAAACCCTAGTTACTAAGTCACATGCTAAAGAGGCTAGTGAGGAAGAATTATCTCTTTATTTAAAAAATATTGAAGATTCCACAGTTTTCCAGTGTTTGATAATATAATATATGTAAAAAAGAGTTTATAAGGAAACAAGAGGGTATTAATGTGTATATCTTGATACCTCACCCTCATTATATTTATTAAGAGAAGGTGACATAATGGAGAGAGATAAGATCTCTAATGAATTATTTTTCTATAATATTGGAATTTTGGCACCATTTGGGCCTCACGTAGTCAATATAATAGGATATATAGAATGATTTTCAATTTTTGGATTTAAGACCCTAGATGAGTTATGTGCAGATCTCATTTTATCCTTCAATTGATAATTAGAATCTTTTTATTAATAAAGAAAATCTGAGACAAGAAAAAAGAAATTGTTATCCCAACTAGGTTAAATACCCAGATAGGGGGGTGAATTAGGGTACCACTTATTAAAACAGCTACCCATTTGGGTATTATTTCATCATTAAACAAAACACTTTTATCCCTATTTCTCGTAGCAATGTATGAATTGAAATGAAATCATTCATGATACACAACAATTTCACTTGGTTCACCGTCACTAGGATATGTCCAAGGAGCATAAAACTACAGTGTGCCAATGTACCAAATCCACTAAGGCTCATTGAAAAAATACAAGTTTCATGTTATATCGCTTCTCTAACTAGGATAACTTCCTTTAAAAAGTTTAGTGACACCTCACTGCTTCCTAAGGGTCACTCCCTAACTCAATTTTGATGGTTCACTTATAGTGGAAAGGATCCAAACACTGGTTATGGACATGTTGGTCCCTTAATTATCAATAATTAATACATCCTCAGTTATAGATAGATGATATATTGAAGTCACACTTCACCCACTTAATGAATATCACATGACCATAAATTCACACGGAAATACTTTCTAAACAATATTATGATACTCACTACCTTCGTGAAGCACACCTATTTTCACGAAGCTAATATAGCCTTCATGAAGAAACCTCCTTACATGAAGCTCACTCATCCTTTGTGAAGTACACAAATTTCAGGAAGATAACTTAGCCTTCATGAACACCATTACTTTCCTGATGCTTTTTTTTGTCGTCTTTCATTGCCTTTGAGAACTCCATTTCTTTGTGTACTTTTCTTAAGAATTACCTTCCTGAATTCAGAGCCTACAAGTTTTTGTTAAGGCTTAATCTCCTTTTATGAAGGGTGTAGAGGCCTATTTATAGGTGTTTCCTCTAATTCCAGAAGCTTCCATCCATATCATCATCATTTTGTGAAGCTCTACCATCTTGTTCATGATGCTCCATGTCTTTGTGATGTAGTAGGGAAATTTCTCCATTAGTGAAGCTTCTCATCATAATAGAGAGAATTGTATTTCCTTTGTTATTTCACAATGCTCATTTTCAATGATCCACACCTTCATGAAATTCCCTTCATGAAACCCAGTCTTCAAGAAAATCATTACTTTAATATATTTTAAATAATTTCTTCAAGGAAATCCAACTTTCATAATGATATCCATCCTCTAAATTTTAGACCCCCAAAATTTGGAAAACACAAGTAAACGGATTCACCTTATGTTTGAAATGTTATGTACCACTTCCATAGAATAAATTTATTTTTCATAGATATTTATCAACCTACCTTATCAATAGTATCTCTAAAACTCCACAACGTACTTTAGAAACCTTCTTTTTCAACAAACACAATCAACCCAAAAACACTGCAATATTACCTTGAGAGAGTTTTTTCCAAAATAAATAGTAACCTCATGGGGGATATAAGTAATTAAACCTAAGAGAATTACCAGAAAAGAAATCATAACAATCCATAATAAGAGATCCAACTATTTAATAGATAATCAGTGGTTCCCCTAATATGGATTTGGAAGATAATCAATCCACTAAAAAAATTTCTTATCACCAGGTGTGAAGAATATTTGCAACATTGTGAATTATAATATGATTAATAATGAGAAACCTATTTCATAACTTCTTATTTTTATTTTTTAAGTTGATAAGATATGGGTCTGGAAAATCCAATAATCCTTATAGAGAATACGAAAAAGAAGTGCAAGGTAAAGGGCCCCAAGACTCACTCCAAGTAAAAAGCTCCTAAGAACCATCCTTACAATGAGAATATGTTAAAATGGAAATAAATGGAACAAAATGCATCATGTTTCTCATGTGGTAGTCCAGGCCATAGGAATATGAATTGCACCCAGTTGAAGAATCAAGGGTAATATCAATGTGAATTCTTTATCAAGTGAAATATTTCTATATCTACATAATAGGTATTAGATAAAGCTAGTGGTCCTCACATCTATATCCAAATATTATAGCCAAGTATATTCCAACAAATTTACAGAGGATATGTGAATCTTTGAGAATCCCTCGAAGTGTGACTTTATACTTTGGCTATAGGATACTCCTACAATCTATTCCCAACAGGGATGATTTTATATTTAAAATATTAATATTATATTCCAACTGTTAACAAAAACATAATTTTTCTATCCTTCCTAGATACAGTTGGATTTATTTCCATGTTCGAAAATAATAGTTTTTCTTTTACAAATAAATCATATAATATGGTGTAGAAATTTTAAATAATAGTATTTATGTATTAAATTATGAGAACTGAGTAGAATTAATTGATAATGAATTAATTTTTTATGACTCAATTAACAACCAATTTGGGCATCATCATCTTGGTCATGTAAATGAGAAGTGTCATAAAATTTTCTACCATAATGGTTATATAGACTCTTTTGAGCTAAAACTGCTTAAAAGATGACATACTTGTTCACAAGGCAACATAACCGAACCACCATTTGGTGGAAAGGGTGAAAGTGCTGTAGATTTTCTAGAATTAGTACACAATAATGTGTATGGACCTTTTCTAGTACAAGCTAGAGGTGGGAATTCGTAGTTAATAAATTTTACTAGTGACTTTAGTAGATTTTTTTATATTTATCTGGTGTGATATATGTCTGATTCATTTAACAAAAATAAAAGAGTTCAAGAATGAATTAGAGAATCAACTTTGTAAGAAGATAAATAAGGTTTGAATAATTAAAGTTGGTAAATTTTTTGACCAAGAGTTTATCAAATTTATAAGAATGTGTTGGATTCTATCACAATGCACTCCATATTATAGACCATAGAGTAATAGTGTTAGTGAAAAAAGGAGCCATACCTTTCTTGAAATGGTAAGGTCTATGATGATTCATGAATATTTTCCATTATTATTTTGGGAATATTCAATACACACTGCAATATACACTCTAAATTATGTATAAACTAAAGTTTAAAATGGTATTCCCTTTGGTTTATATAGTGTAAATAAACATGTTTTGTCATATACTCATTCATGGGGATGAGAGGCAATTTTTAAGGCTAACTCAGACAAAACAACTAGTACCATGGGGTGTAAAGTGTATCTTTATGGGGTATCCTAAGGGATTATGTTGAATATATCTATAAAACCCCTAGAAAAGAAGGTCCCTATCATAGTATTGTAAATTTATCTTAAAAGGAAGCACATATTCAAAAATGATAGTGGTAGAAAGGTTTAATTTAATGAAGTTGATGCTCGAGATACACAATAGGTGTTAAAGGAATAGATTCCATGGGTCCCCATGGAAGAAGTTTTTTTAAAAACACAAGTGCTATATTGGATCATCATAGAGTTTAGAGACCTATAATGGTATGGTTTTATAATCACCAAGGATGGTGACTCATTATTGGTTGAAAATAATGATCCTCCTTCTTAAAAGGAGGAAGAAAAAATATCAGAATCTACAAGATAGAAAGATTCCATGAATTCTATAGTAAATTCTATGTATCCTAAAAAATTTGGGTTCTGTTTGATTGGTCAATTGATGTAAATCTCATTGGGTGTAAATGGGTATTCAAGACAAAATTAGATAAGGAAGGTAAAGTAAATACCTATAAATCATAGATAATGGATAAAGGGTTTAAATAGCATCATGGAATTAACTATAAGGAAACTTTTTCTTTTATAGCCATGTTCAAATCCATTAGAATTTTACTTGTCATATCATATTTCCATGACTATGATAATTGGTAAATGGATGTCAAAAAAATAATTAATAGAAACCTTATGTGTAACGTCCTGACCCCAGTTACCCAGAGTTGGTGCATTATTACATAACATTCTCATGATCACAAAAGATCAATTCTCAAAAGACTGATTAGTTTAGTAACCCTGGAAACACTAGATACAATCATAAGTCTTACATTACATGATAAAGTGAAAAAATACAATAACATAGTTTCCATATTCCACACTCATATACCCTCAGAATATCCCTGCAAGTCAGTCATAATATACTTCTCCACATCCTGGGAAAAATAAAACATATAAAGGGGTGGTCTCAGATTCTCAGTAAGGATAACAATATATCATAAACTTTCATAAATAAGCATAAACATTTAAAGCAATGTATAACTAAAACAAAAGCCTTTAAAACTTGAACTTCAGAATAATATGGAAAAGATAAAATGAAATAATCCCATTTACTTATTCACATGTAAATTCTACTAGTCGAATAATCACATGCAATATCACTGACCACTTTCATAATGACGGAAATGCATAATGCCAGACAATCATAACCACATAGTCAAGTCCTTGTGCCAAAATTACAAATAAGATTTTTCAAGGCCTTATCCCAAGACACTAGTTTTTCTCATGAGAGCTACTGATGCATTGTGGAGCTATAGCGGGCTCCACCCATCACTTACTAAGTCTAATGCATTCCTCATCTGAACAGGTTTAAACATAACATAAACATTTGTATTAAAACTAGCATATGAAATGTCAATACTTTATCTATAAACCATGAATGGTAAAAATTACACATTCATAGTTAAACATATCACAAAACCATCAATACTATATGGAATTTTTGTATCATAATAAATCAACTTCAAATAATCTTAAAATCGATCAAAGAATGTTGATATAGATGAAATCAAAACTATTTGAGAGAAATATCTCTTTTTTTGAAATCATTTAAAAGTCACATAATTATAAAATAAAACATTTAATTTGAAAATATTCTTATAATATTTTAAGGGAATATTTGATGATAATATAATGGTGGAAAATAGCCACACCTTCCGTATAAGTTCAAAATATACATTCTTACCTTAACTTTGTTGAAAAGGTTATAAAGGACCTTGTTTGGAAAATTCCAGAAAGATTCCTTTATCAACATATTATAAAATTCAAACAAGGGTATAAATGAAATTAACTCATAATCTATTAAATAGTAATATTTTTTTGAAAGACATTTTTAAGAAACATGGATGTGGATGATAAAGAGGTCCCAGTAGATAATTACATATAAACAACCTTGGATAATAAAGAGATAGTAGAATTAACTCTTACCTTGTACTTTTCCTTGGTCGAGGGTAGGTTAAACTCCTCTATAATTGTAAAATAATTGTTATTAAATTATACAAGAATCATATACATTAATATGATATCATATATGATCTTTAACATTGTTTTGTTAATAATATCTTAGTATTATCGTCTTTTCGGGTGTTAACAGATTCGTTTTCCTTTATATTCATTGTTATGTGAGTCCTATTTGTTATGGATGGAATGTATCATATTCATATCCATAATGATATCAAGTCTTTAAACATTATTTTTAATCATCTAATAAAAATTATTCTTGAATGGATACGATGGGGAATGAATCTCATCGCGTTTGTGGAGACGATAATCTGTACGTACGCACGAGCGACAATATCATTATTTTGATAATAAAATAATATATAATTGGATGGTATATCATATATACAGAATAATTATCATGTTATATTTATTATTTACATGAATTACACATCATTATTATTCCCATCCAAATAATAATGCATTGAATAACAATTACACCAGGATGTGGAGATGGTAATTCGTACGTACGCACGTATGGTGACATGTCATTCAAATTATGGATAGAATAATGAATATGGATGTACCATATTTATAATAACATCACAGTATATAGAATATACTAGAGTTATTATTTTAGACTGGAAATAACAAAGAAAGAATAAGTAGAAGATGAAAAGAACATGAAAGAGGGTGATGAAATTATTACCTCTTCTTCGGGTTCTTCCTTTTGATTTGATAAAAAGGGCTCCTTAAGTTGGCTTTATGGATAAAGGAAGTCCTCTAGGATGAATTGAGGTAATTTTAGAGCATATTTTGGTAGGTTTTGGTTGATACAAAATGCTTTGAATGTGTGAATTAGAGACAAGGGGGAGTGCCCTTTTATAAGAGGGGTAAGGGGCACCTTAGGAAAAGCTAGAAATATTATTTTATAATAAAATAATTTTCAGTTTCGGATGGATAAAAAATGTATTATTTAAAGGATAATGTGGGTATAATTCTAAAACCACTCAAACAATAGGTTTTAGACAGGTTTGGGTCACTATATTAGCTTTAACGTTTAGATTTAACTCTTAGTTAAACAGTTTGACATTTACCATGTCTCTTTGTATTTTTATATTATATGGTTATAAACATACTATATACTTCCAAGAGAACCTCAAGTGGTTCCTTAATGATACAACTATCATTATATAAGTCCTTTTGCTGAACCTTAGATTTTTAGGAATAGAATATCAATTAATAATATAATATTTGTTTTAAAAACTCTTTTATGTCAATTTTGAAACTATTTGGTATTTTGTTTTCTATAAATTAATAACAGCATTATTAATTCGAAACAAAATCATCTAAACAACCCTAATATGATATATTAATCTATAAATTTAGTTTAATTCATAAAAAGTCTCAAATTACATTTATTTAGACATTTATAATACATATTATTTTAATATTTCATTAATTATGTAATTACTGCATCATCATTGGGTCATAAATAAATTAAATTATTTAATGTCTAAAAAATATAAATAAAATACCATTATATATAAAATCTTTTTATATTTCTACTGAATATTTATAATCGAATTTATCTTATGTAAAACCCTATATTGAAAATGTTTTAGTTATTAAACATTGATTTTAACTCTTTTAACTCTTCTTTGAATTAAATAATAATAAATGTCCTAATCTAATCCAAGTGGACCAAAGAGGTTCATATTTTATTCCTAAGGTTTTTTTTGGTCAAATTATACTTATCCAATAGAATTAGGATATGTGTTAGGGTAATAATAATATCATTTTTACCTTTAATTACCCTATTTACTTTTAACCGTGGTAAATAAAAGTAAAAAGTTACTATTCACCAAAAATTATTTTTTCCTTATTGAACCACATTTTACTTCTTGATATTAACTATTTCTCTCAGATTTCCGAAATTCTACTCACAGAAGCGGTAAAATTACATTTTATATGAATTTTCAAAATCTCCTAGGAGATGGGTAAAAGACGGTGAAAAGTTCAATAAAATTTTTATATATCTAAAATTATTATAAATTGACTCCAATGAATTACATTGAACTTATATAGTTATTATTTATCTATTTTGACCTAAAATAAATTTAAATAAAATAAATAATTATTTAAATAAAAATTTGGTTTTAAACTACAACATAGTGTTTTCACTATTTATCAAAAATTGAAAGTTTTCCGAAAAATACCAAAAATTCACCCTAAGCTAATTTCGATATTCCAAATCCAAAAATGAAGTCTATTTTGAAATAGAAAATTTATAAAATTTTAAAAAGTGGGTATTACTATTCATAATGGCTAGTTCAATTGTTTGTAGTGTGTGTTAGAACTCGAAGTTGCGTACAACACATGCTACTATATTTTTCAAAGAGAAGCATACCGTGGAAGCTTGGGGTGTTACATTATGGAATATGTTTATATGTTACAAAAAGGAGGGTTTTTTACTCTAAGTAATGCCAAAAAGGTATGAAAGATACAAAGATACATTTATAGAATGAAGTAAGCATTTAAGTCATGGAATATTCAATTTGAAGAATCAATAAAAAAATTTGGTTTCATTATGAATAAATTTGATCCACGTGTTTACAATTGGTTTAGTGGGATTTTGGTTGTTATTCTAGAAATATATTTTGATGACATATTACATTTTGGAAATTACATGCCAGTCTTATAGTCAGTTAAGGACTAGTTGAACAAGTGATTCCCCATAAAGGACATAGGTGAAGTAAACTAGATCTTTAGTATCAAGATAATTCATGATAGATATTAGATATTTTTTGGGATAATTCATGGTACAAACATTGACCAAGTACTGAAGAATATTTTTTATGTAACAATTCAATAGGGGATTGGTTCTAGTGTCCCATGGTATGCATTTTTTTTCAGAAAAATGTGTCCTCGTACACAAAAATAAAGAGAAATAATGAGTCATATCCCATACTCTTATATAATAGGATCAATAATGTTATATGTAACGCCCCGACCCCAGTTACCCAGAGTCGTTGCATTATTACATAACATTGGCATGATCACAAGAAAGATCAAATCTCGAAAGACCGATTGGTTTAGTAGCCTTGGAAACACTAGATATATTCATAAGTTTTACATTATATCATAAAATGAAAAACTACTACAACAACATAATGTTTCCACAGTCCACACTATAATCCCCTCATAATATCCCTGCAGGTCATTCATAACTTACATCTTCACATCCTGGGAAAAATAAAACATAGAAAAGGGGTGAGCTCAAATGCCCAGTAAGGATAACAATATAGCGGAACATTCAAAAATAAGCATAAACATTTAAGGCAATGAATTACTAAAACAAAAGCCTTTTAAACTTGAACTTCAACATAGTATGGCAAAAGTAAAATGAAATAATGCCATTTACTTGTTCACATGGATATTCTACTAATCGAATAATCACATGAAAAATCAATAACCACTTTCATAATGTTGGAATGCATAATGCTAAACTTTAATTACTTTTCAAGGCCTCGTCCCAAGACCTTGGGGCTAACTGTAACCGGAACCCAACCCGGAGTGCCTCTAATAACCGGACACCAGCCCGGAGTGCCTCTAATAACCGGACACCAACCCGGAGTGCCTCTAATAACCGGACACCAACCCGGAGGGCTTACTTTTACCAGTCCCTAACCTGGAGGGCTTACTTTTACCAGTCCCCAACCTGGAGGGCTTACTTTTACCAGTCCCCAACCTGGAGGGCTTACTTTTACCAGTCCCCAACCTGGAGGGCTTACTTTAACCAGTCCCCAACCTCGAACATACTTGTCCAACACATTCATATGATGTAAAGATTGAAATATAACATAAACATTCTTATTGGAACTAGCATACGAAATGTCAATACTTTCACCATAAACTATGAATGGTATAAAAATAACACATCCACAGTCAAACATATCACAAAACCTTAAAAACAATATAGAAGTTTTGTATCATAATAAATAAACTTCAAATAATCTTAAAACCCATCAAAGGATGTTGACATAGATGAAATCAAAATTATTTTTAAAGAAATATCTCCTTTTATTTGAAATCATTTAAGATCCATATAAAATCAAACATTTTCTTTGAAAATAATCTTATAAGCTTTTAAGGGAAGCTTTGACGATTTTATAACGGTGGAAATTAACCGCACCCGCCGTATAAGTTAAAAAAAACATTCTTACCTCAATTCTGTCGAAAAGGTTAAAAAGGACCTTGTTTTGAAAACGGCGGAAAGATTCCTTTATAAACCTCTTATAAAAAAGTCAAACAAGGGTATAAATGACTTTAACCCATATTCTTGTAAATAGTAAAAATTTTTTGAAATACATTTTTAAGAAACATGGATGTGGATGATAAAGATATCCCAGTAGATTATTACGTATAAACAACCTCGGATAATGAAGAGATTGTGAAATAACCCTTACCAGTTTGGTAACTTATGAAACATACAACCCATGAAAGAGGTATCATACAATGAATATGTAAGTACACATAAATTATAGTTTATTACCCAAAGAATATAATTATGGGCAGTACATACACCACACAAAAGGTAATGTTGGCAATATGGCATGAATCTCATGAGAATAAGGAGTGAGATGAAAACCCCTTACCACGTTAATCAACTGAGTCGTATGGCCAAAAGTTAATAACCACCAAATTATTTACAGAATAACATGAATATAAATAGAATCATGATAATATATATCAAATGGCAGTACACAATACACCACTTTCAATAATTTAGTGGCGAACAATGGAAATCTCACGGAATTGAAAGTGAGATAAGAAAATCCCTTACCTTGTATTTTCCTTGGTTGGGGTAGGTTAACCTCCTGTATAATGGTGAAATAATTGTTATTAAATTATACAAGAATCATATATATTAATATGATATCATATATGATCTTTTAATATTGATTTGATAATAATATCTTAGTATTATCGTTGTTTCGGGTGTTAACTTACTTGTTTTCTTTTGTATGTTTTGTTACGTAAGACATGTTTATAAAGGATAGGTTGTATATTATTCAAATCCAGAATGGTATCAAGTCCTTAAACATCATTTTTAAATCATCAAATGATAATTATACTTGAATGGATACGATGGAGGATGAATCTCATCGCGTTCGTGGAGACGGTAGTCCGTACGTACGCACGAACGCAACTTCCATTTAATTTTTATTTTAAAAGAATTGAATCCAAATGATACTTAGGTATATTACTATTACAGTATAATATAATATTTTATATATGTTACTTAAGTTCATTAACACCATCCTTTATACGTTCCATGCGTGGTATGAACGATTCATATCATTTTAAGGGGGCGGTAGTCCGCACTTCCTCAAATGAAATTATCGTATGTATATACAACATGAAACGAATAATGGTATGAAATAAAATGGAATTACAGAAGCTTATATATAAAATATATATCATTAATATCATATTTAATTACAGTGACATCATAATGGCCACCATGAGAGGCGGTAAGATGTATTTGAACAATCATCGTTTCGTGAGGCGTTAGTTTGCCATCCACAGAAACATTATGTTCATCATCCATTATATGGAGTTGTGTGTATGTGTAGTTTGAATACTTCTTATAAAAACATACTAGTATATTGAGGATACTGGTGTTGTTACAAAAGAAAGGAAATAAAAAGAGTTTGGGGGTTGGAGAAGCAAAATAAATGAAAATAATTTAAGAGAAATCGTTACCTTTAATTTAGGTAACTCACTTTGGTTGGAACCAAAGGACTTCTTGAAATATTTACCGCAGTAATTATTCAAAATGTCTAAAAATAAAAGTTACCTATTTACACAATTTGGACATCCTGATTCCAAATATGGAATCCATTTTTCTAAATTCAAAACACAGAAGTGGCAGAAATTAATTTAAAATTAATTCCCACTGTCAAAACAAAAAGCGTGTTTTTAAGAGATAATAACTATCAAAAGATTGACACTTGTTTATGTTCGGTTTAATTGTAAAATTATGTCCAATGACCAACATTATATTAAATGGTAAAAATATATTATAAATATACTTTAAAACTACTAAAATTCATAATTTATCACTATTAATTATTTTGATTAAAAAATTTGTTTTTAATTAAAATTTAGTAATTTTCACTATTCATCAAAATATGAAAGTTATCCGAAAAGTACCAAAATTTCACCTTAGGATAAATTCGATATTCCGAATCCAAAAATGAAGTCCATTTTAAAATATAAAATATATATAATTTCAAAATTTAGGTATTACTATTCATAACGGCTAGTTTGATTGGTTGTGGCGTGTGTTAAAACTCAAGGTTGCGTACAACACACGCTGCTATTTTATTCAAAGGAAAGCGTACCGTGGAAGCTTGGGATGTTTCATTTAAAATTTTTTTTGATGTCCCAATTTATTCAGATAGTTTAAAATATTTTATTTAAAAAGGTTTCACTATTAAAGTTGATAAAAGTGCAATACTGAAAATGAATCTGTTCTTGCATTATGACTAAGAAACTCATAATAGGGATTCTAAAATTATAAGGATTATATAAAGTTCAAAATGTTGTTAATACTATTCATGACCTCTTTTAATGGCTTTTTTTTGTACGTCATGGTGTGATTGAACTCGGTGTTGCGTGTAGTGCAAGTTATTGAATTATTTTTAATAAATAACACAATATGAAATCCTGGGGTGTTACATTCTCCCCTCCTTAAATAAATTGCGTCCTCGCAATTTGAAATTGTTCTTCGAAAATAAAAGGTTGAAAATAGAAAATATCTTTGTGGGAAAACCCACATCGGAAATAAGGTTACTAAAATTTAGTCTTAATATGAGGAAAAGAGAAATGAAAGAGTCACCACCAAATTATGATCTCGATTAGGAGAAAATCGGTGGCAATTAGAGACATATAATTGGAGGAAAAACGTAAATATTTATAGGTAGTGATTGAGATCATCAATCACAAACAAGTGTATAATTGAGGTCCTTAAATTCATCAATCTATGATGATTTGAAATACCATCGGTTCAACAAAACATAGGGTATTAGGATAACACATTTTTGACGTTTCAAAATATCATAGTTGAAATCCCACATCGAAAAATGAATTAACGAGGCCTCTATTTAAAATAAAGAGTGGAAAGTATGAAGATTACCGAAAATAACACATACTAGGGTTCCATGTAGGAAAATATGGATATGGAAGAGAAATCTAACCATCAATTATTTGATGGAGAGTGGTAGAGAACATGGCTATGAAAAGGCCAACAATCCCAAAGCCATGAATTAGTGATGATTTAAGGTACCATCTAGGACAACATTTTTGTTCTAAGTTCCTTTTATTAATGTTGAGGAATATATTTATGAGATTGGCTAAGATCATAAGGAGATATACTTACTTTATAATTAGAGTTTTATCAATTAATAAATTTCTACCACAAACTCATCTTTCACTCTAAAAGATAATAGAATGTAATTTTTTTATTTATACTATTCGTACAGGGTTCCAAAATAAATGAATTTATAATTCATCTACCAGATCTTTAAAAAAAACAACATTATTTAATCCAGGACATCTCGTGGGCCAGTGGTAGGTGATACACCCTTGTCTCCCTTCGGTTGCGGGTTCAAGTCTCGCAGCCTTGCCGGACGCGACGGGTTGCCGCCCGACCTCTGGGTTGTCCTTTTATGGTAATCCAAAATAATCCAAACTAGAACTATCCAAAATACTTCTGTCCAAACTCACATTCCAACATTTATAAGGAAGGTAAACATAATATAGATCCTTTTTACCCCGTAATAGCATATGAATACCTTCATCTTGTATTCTTTTAATAAACTGAAACATCTTGAATTACCATATTCCTTATTGATTACATTCATGCTCCCCTATTCCATATAGAATGCTGGATATACTTCATCAATACAAAAATGTTTTAAACCCCAAAAAAATGATGGAATATACAAATCATTAATCAGTTTCAAGGTAGTCAAGAATATCCAACATAATTTATCCAAATCAATCATGTATTATTCTAAAATCACTAACTCGGTATCAGAACCATATTATGGTTTATCTTTCTCTCAACTATATATTTTCCAAAAATTTATCCTGCTATTGAGTCATTTTTCTTTGTTCCACACAATCTCAAGTCCTTAATGAAATAGTACTGCAGTACAATCCTTATATACTCCATAATTATTATAACAAGTACATTGTTGATACAACACTAAATTGACATAATCAACATAAGAACTCTAATCATTCCTCTTCATCTGTGGTAGTATCATAACTTGATTATTATCCAATAGCATCATTTACGGAATAGTCTGATGACTGGGGCATAGGTTCGCGTAGTGTCCAAACTCCTTGCAAATGAAGCATTGTACATTTGAAACCATTTTCTCACCCTTGCAGTCACGTACTTTGTGCCCTTTTCCTCCACACTTATAACAAACTCCCATTCCTTTCAGGAAAGTTCCAGGGTGTTTCTTCCCACAGTTACCACATATGGGAAAATTCTTCTTTTCCCTCTTCCCGTTATCCATTTTTCTCTCTTCCATCCTTTTCTTCTCTTGCTTCCCTTCAAAGCCATAGGACTCAGTAAACTCTTTACTTATCTTATCAACACATGATATTATTTCTTCATATGATGATAATACATGGGAGACTATTTCTCTTATCAATTCTAGCTTAAGACCATGAAAGATATGATCCTTCCTTCTCTTTGGATCATGTGCATTTCTGGAGTTCTCATTCCTTCTACTGGGCGCCATTTCTTAACAATGGCATAAACTAGATCAGTTTATGAATCAAAATACATAATCCCATACTTATAAAACACTTAACATAAATTGAACTATTTATGGATATAATCCATAATCATAAAAATGTTTTCTTTGAGGAAGAATATACTCATAAACCCTTCATAATGATTTGTAAGAAAATGAGAGTTATCCTAAGCATATCCCCCGGGAGTGTCGTAACCAAGAGTGCAGCAAGGCCCATTGTCGTGCACCAGTTCCCGTTCGAGTCTAGCTCAAAGCGGTGTTTTCGGGTTTTACCCCTAGGTACATCTGTGCCAGAGCCGCCTCTACCTGCTCGTATCCAGACAGGGATGTATTCCTCGGAAAACTCACAAAATCTCTACGATACCAAAATTCTAGGAAGTTCTTCTATACTAATCCTGAAAGTTCATCTTAGGTCTACGTGCTCTAATCAGAGTTTATCTAAATCTAGTTTCCAAGGTTTGTACTAAACTTCCTCTGATACCAACTGTAACGCCCCGACCCCAGTTACCCAGAGTCGTTGCATTATTACATAACATTGGCATGATCACAAGAAAGATCAAATCTCGAAAGACCGATTGGTTTAGTAGCCTTGGAAACACTAGATATATTCATAAGTTTTACATTATATCATGAAATGAAAAACTACTACAACAACATAATGTTTCCACAGTCCACACTATAATCCCCTCATAATATCCCTGCAGGTCATTCATAACTTACATCTTCACATCCTGGGAAAAATAAAACATAGAAAAGGGGTGAGCTCAAATGCCCAGTAAGGATAACAATATAGCGTAACATTCAAAAATAAGCATAAACATTTAAGGCAATGAATTACTAAAAAAAAGCCTTTTAAACTTGAACTTCAACATAGTATGGCAAAAGTAAAATGAAATAATTCCATTTACTTGTTCACATGGATATTCTACTAATAGAATAATCACATGCAAAATCAATAACCACTTTCATAATGTTGGAATGCATAATGCTAAACTTTAATTACTTTTCAAGGCCTCGTCCCAAGACCTTGGGGCTAACTGTAACCGGAACCCAACCCGGAGTGCCTCTAATAACCGGACACCAACCCGGAGTGCCTCTAATAACCGGACACCAACCCGGAGTGCCTCTAATAACCGGACACCAACCCAGAGGGCTTACTTTTACCAGTCCCTAACCTGGAGGGCTTACTTTTACCAGTCCCCAACCTGGAGGGCTTACTTTTACCAGTCCCCAACCTGGAGGGCTTACTTTTACCAGTCCCCAACCTGGAGGGCTTACTTTAACCAGTCCCCAACCTGGAACATACTTGTCCAACACATTCATATGATGTAAAGATTGAAATATAACATAAACATTCTTATTGGAACTAGTATACGAAATGTCAATACTTTCACCATAAACTATGAATGGTATAAAAATAACACATCCACAGTCAAACATATCACAAAACCTTCAAAACAATATAGAAGTTTTGTATCATAATAAATCAACTTCAAATAATCTTAAAACCCATCAAAGGATGTTGACATAGATGAAATCAAAATTCTTTTTAAAGAAATATCTCCTTTTATTTTGAAATCATTTAAGATCCATATAAAATCAAACATTTTCTTTGAAAATAATCTTATAAGCTTTTAAGGGAAGCTTTGACGATTTTATAACGGCGGAAAATAACCGCACCCGCAGTATAAGTTAAAAAAACATTCTTACCTCAATTCTGTCGAAAAGGTTAAAAAGGACCTTGTTTTGAAAACGACGGAAAGATTCCTTTATAAACCTCTTATAAAAAGTCAAACAAGGGTATAAATGACTTTAACCCATATTCTTGTAAATAGTAAAAATGTTTTGAAATACATTTTTAAGAAACATGGATGTGGATGATAAAGATATCCCAGTAGATTATTACGTATAAACAACCTCGGATAATGAAGAGATTGTGAAATAACCCTTACCAGTTTGGTAACTTATGAAACATACAACCCATGAAAGAGGTATCATACAATGAATATGTAAGTACACATAAATTATAGTGTATTACACAAAGAATATAATTATGGGCAGTACATACACCACACAAAAGGTAATGTTGGCAATATGGCATGAATCTCATGAGAATAAGGAGTGAGATGAAAACCCCTTACCACGTTAATCAACTGAGTCGTATGGCCAAAAGTTAATAACCACCAAATTATTTACAGAATAACATGAATATAAATAGAATCATGATAATATATATCAAATGGCAGTACACAATACACCACTTTCAATAATTTAGTGGCGAACAATGGAAATCTCACGGAATTGAAAGTGAGATAAGAAAATCCCTTACCTTGTATTTTCCTTGGTTGGGGTAGGTTAACCTCCTGTATAATGGTGAAATAATTGTTATTAAATTATACAAGAATCATATATATTAATATGATATCATATATGATCTTTTAATATTGATTTGATAATAATATCTTAGTATTATCGTTGTTTCGGGTGTTAACTTACTTGTTTTCTTTTGTATGTTTTGTTACGTAAGACATGTTTGTAAAAGAAAAGGATGTATATTATTCAAATCCAGAATGGTATCAAGTCCTTAAACATCATTTTTAAATCATCAAATGATAATTATACTTGAATGGATACGATGGAGGATGAATCTCATCGCGTTCGTGGAGACGGTAGTCCGTACGTACGCACGAACGCAACTTCCATTTAATTTTTATTTTAAAAGAATTGAATCCAAATGATACATAGGTATATTACTATTACAGTATAATATAATATTTTATATATGTTACTTAAGTTCATTAACACCATCCTTTATACGTTCCATGCGTGGTATGAACGAGTCATATCATTTTAAGGGGGCGGTAGTCCGCACTTCCTCAAATGAAATTATCGTATGTATATACAACATGAAACGAATAATGGTATGAAATAAAATGGAATTACAGAAGCTTATATATAAAATATATATCATTAATATCATATTTAATTACAGTTCCATCATAATGGCCACCATGAGAGGCGGTAAGATGTATTTGAACAATCATCGTTTCGTGAGGCGTTAGTTTGCCATCCACAGAAACATTATGTTCATCATCCATTAGATGGAGTTGTGTGTATGTGTAGTTTGAATACTTCTTATAACAACATCCTAGTATATTGAGGATACTGGTGTTGTTACAAAAGAAAGGAAATAAAAAGAGTTTGGGGGTTGGAGAAGCAAAATAAATGAAAATAATTTAAGAGAAATCGTTACCTTTAATTTAGGTAACTCACTTTGGTTGGAACCAAAGGACTTCTTGAAATGCTTTCTGCCTAAGGGGAAGCTTCAAGGAGGAGGAGAGGGATGTGGGGAGATTATTTGGGCAGAGTTTGGACGAGCCAAGTGGCTTGAGAGGTGTGAGGAATGAGTAGAAGTGGTCTCCTTTTATAAGGGAGAGGAGGGGCTCTTTAGGAAAGAGTGAAAGTATTACTTTATAATATAATTATATTCGGTTTATAATGGTCCAAAAATCATTGAGGTCGAAGATACGACGACTAATATTCTAAATAACATCAACCAATAAGAATTGGACAGGTTTTAGATAATATTTTAATCATTATAATCTTATTTATTTAAATGATTTATTAATGAGGTAAACATTTCATCACTATTGTGTCATTAATAATTTAACTTATTTGATGTCTAAAAATTATAAATAAACTATTATTATGTAGGAAATCTTTTTAGCTTTCTAATGAATATTTATAATCGAAAATCCAACATGTATAACCCAATGTAAAAAATTGTTCTTCTAAAAGATGTAAGCTTATGCCATTTTTATTTTTATTTTAACTTTATTAATATAAAGTGTCCCTACCACATACAAGTGGCTCCAAGGGGTCCCCAAATTGACCCAAGGATGCTCATGGTCGGGTATGTGTCCACCAATAAGGTTAGGACACGTTTTAGGGTAATTTTGTATTATTATAATATTATTTTTTAACCCTTATTTACCGGATTTACCCTTAACCATGGTAAATAAAATATTTACCACAGTAATTATTCAAAATGTCTAAAAATAAAAGTTACCTATTTACACAATTTGGACATCCTGATTCCAAATATGGAATCCATTTTTCTAAATTCAAAACACAGAAGTGGCAGAAATTAATTTAAAATTAATTCCCACTGTCAAAACAAAAAGCGTGTTTTTAAGAGATAATAACTATCAAAAGATTGACACTTGTTTATGTTCGGTTTAATTGTAAAATTATGTCCAATGACCAACATTATATTAAATGGTAAAAATATATTCTAAATATACTTTAAAACTACTAAAATTCATAATTTATCACTATTAATTATTTTGATTAAAAAAGTTGTTTTTAATTAAAATTTAGTAATTTTCACTATTCATCAAAATATGAAAGTTATCCGAAAAGTACCAAAATTTCACCTTAGGCTAAATTCGATATTCCGAATCCAAAAATGAAGTCCATTTTAAAATATAAAATATATATAATTTCAAAATTTAGGTATTACTATTCATAACGGCTAGTTTGATTGGTTGTGGCGTGTGTTAAAACTCAAGGTTGCGTACAACACACGCTACTATTTTATTCAAAGGAAAGCGTACCGTGGAAGCTTGGGATGTTTCATTTAAAAATTTTTTTGATGTCCCAATTTATTCAGATAGTTTAAAATATTTTATTTAAAAAGGTTTCACTATTAAAGCTGATAAAAGTGCAATACTGAAAATGAATCTGTTCTTGCATTATGACTAAGAAACTCATAATAGGGATTCTAAAATTATAAGGATTATATAAAGTTCAAAATGTTGTTAATACTATTCATGACCTCTTTTAATGGCTTTTTTTTGTACGTCATGGTGTGATTGAACTCGGTGTTGCGTGTAGTGCAAGTTATTGAATTATTTTTAAGAAATAACACACTATGAAATCCTGGGGTGTTACATTATAAATTTTATTTATTATTCTTGATTTTTCCTATCCTTTGAGCATGGTTGTAATATATCAAGATGATCCAGGTAAATGACATTGGTCTATTGTCAAGGTTATCTTTAAGTATCTAAGGTGAACTAAGGATATTTTCCTAGTATATGGGGGATATTGTGATCTATTCATTATGTATTATTAGGATTATATCATTCATATAGATTATAATTATTTGAATTAATAGTTAGGATACTAAATGAGTCTCAAAGGAGGATCTATGAGCCGAAAGAGTTCAAAGTAGCTAGTTGTTTCCAATTATAAAGCTGATTATGAGTATATAACATCCTATGATATGGCTAAATAAGTTTTTTTAATAAAAAACTCTTCCAAGAGCATAATTTTGTTCCTATCATTAAATAATCTATCACATTATATTTTGATAGTACACTGATGGTGGCGCTCACTAAGGAGTCTAGGACACACCAACAGACAAATCACTTACTCTATAAGTATCAAATTTTGAAGAATTTATGTCAAAGGGGAAAATTTATAGTGATCAGAGTTTCCCAAGAATATAATTCCGTGGAAACATTGAATAAAGTATTATCTCAAATAAAATAATTAATATCATGTGAGATCTAATAGATTGAAGGTTTTTAGCACTTGGATCTAGTACAAGTGGGAATATGTTGGAGTATGCTCCCTAAAATAAATATTTATATACTTTATAACTACCAGTATTCATTTTTTTAATATTAATAAATTGTTACCACATCATGATTATTCTTTTACATGACATATCATGTGATTATTTCTTAATAATAACTATCATGCTAAAAGGAAATAACAATTCTCCATTATGATTAGAACCTATAACTTTTAGGACTGTATTCCTAAATATATGTTATGTATCAGAAAGATATCATTTTATGGGATTAAAATAGCATAGTTTATCATGGTTGAAGACTCATAGTACTATTAAAAACAATCTCTTGGTGTACACACTAGGTAATTTTTAGAGCATGAGATTATGAGAATGTGACCTTCCCGTAAAAAATCCACATTTATATGTGTCATTGGATGTTCCTATCTATGGATGTGTGTATTGATCCTTAGATTTTAAGATTATTATTAACATATATCATGAGTCGTATACTTTTATGTATTGATGAAAATCACGAAAACAAATGTTCATGATGAAGTAGGATACATTGGGTGTGTCATTTATGATATTACATTATTGAATAACCTGATAAAGGATTTGTCCCTTTTGTTATTTAATAGAATATAATATCTCAATCCCTTTTATGGGAATGAAATGACCTAATTAAATCCATTTTTGTGTTGTTCTATGGGAGGGTACATTTCTAGAAAATTAAAGAAAAATACATCGAGCACATAGGTTGATGACACAAGCATGCAACCTTCTTGGTTTGAGATATCATGATAAAGGGATTATATTAAACATTGAGTGTTTTTATGAGGTTTTATATCATTAAAACATGTACCCCTTTCTCTATGGGTGCCTTGGTGTGTTTCTAGATGATAATCCTAGACTTTATGTGGTTTCTTATAATACCACTATGGGCCCAAGAGGATCCCATACTAAGTGTATCCATAATCTTATTTAAATTAAATTATCAATTTAACAATCAAGAATAAATATTAATATAAATTTGTGGTTAAATAATTATTTAATGTTAGTTCATCATCGATATTTAATCATGATCTATTCACAAAAATAAATATGTGAGTTAAATAATAATAAATATATATTCATTATATTTAGTGATTATAATATTTATTATATCTATCGATGAATAATATAGTAATATTTATTTATTAATTAAATAGTCATTATTCATTGTTTGATAAATTATGAGTAGGATAAACAGGCCCAGTTTAATGGTCAGTAGGAAATGGTATATTAACTATTTTTTAAATAATTATTAATCTATTTGTTTAACAAATTATATTTACTTATATACAAGTATGTCACATGTCAAGAAAATAATATTTTTATTTATAGTATTATTAGACATGTGGTTTTATAAGGAATAAGGAATTCACTAAGTGCCTATGTATAATTACTAACCCCAAACTAGATCTATAAATACCCAATTATATCTCTATATTGGGTTATTTTCTTATTGTATACAACAAACATAGAGATAATTATCTAAATCCCATGAGATAAAAGTTTCAATAACACACTAAATAATAAGAGCATCAATCCTCCTCCAACTTCTCAAGAAATCAAGATAACTTAAAAAATATGTCATCCATGAATAGATTCTTCCAGTAATCAATGATGGATGACATAAGTGATCGGGATCAGTCATTCTAGCACCTGGTGACTCTAGAGTAGAAATTTGATATTTTAGAGAATGTGTGGATCACCACTACTGAGATTCTTCCATTGTATCCTACAATTAAACAATGGTACAATGATATTATTCAAATATATCATCAATGAATAAAGAATTAAATGAAAAGTAAATTCTTAATCTACCTATAAATTAATTATAAATTATATATATTGATCATGCCTTCTTTCTTTTAGGATTCACATCCCAGTTATGCTTTGATTTAATTTTGATTTTCATGATGTTCTTCATCATATATATCTAATATTATTCAATTATTATGACAAAAATATGATTTTTCTTTTCCCAATAATCAGTTTTGTTGTGCCTAGAACCTTCAACAGCAACAGCTTTTCCTTATTCATAAGCATGGGATGTTGGTGTGCATGTATGACCATTAATTCGTGATAGAAATTAGCTTTTAATTATCTTTAAATCAATCCATGATCTTATCATTTTCATTTATTTTTTGGAAATTAAATCACACGGTTGATATTTTATTTGGATGAAACTCTTATATTGTAAATCTTATCCTCTAATAGTTCTTAAATTTTCATAGTGTAAATTCATACATGGATCTTCATTCATTAAGACTTTCATTACATAAAACTCTAATATCATAATACTTTTAAATATTGATGGTATAAAAGTAATACATGGTCAATGAAATTCCTTATGGGAATTCAAAGTTTTAAAATGTGAAATTTTCATAAAGGAAAAAAGTCTTACAAGATCATGTTTTTAAAATCATATGAACTTGATAAGACTTATGAGAACTCCAAAAATTCATATGGAACTCAATAAAATTCAAATGAAATGGAAAGGTTCCATGTGATTCCTCACAATATTTATTTAATACATTTAAAATTAAAATAAAAGTAATTTTAGTCAAAAGTATGTCCATTTCAAATTCAAAAACAACATTTTCCCTAAAATGCAAAGGAAAAATTAGTTTGTTCAATTATTTCCTAAAAATACTAAAAAAATTAAAACCCAAAAACATTTTCATGTTCACAAGAATTCCCAAAACATAATTAAAAACTAAAAATTATCTAATTTCACTTAAAAAGGAAAAGTGGAAATGATTTTTTCCCTGAAATATTCATAAAAATTAATGAAATATCTATCAAAAACAGACATAATAATAAAAATCAAAAAAAATTGAGGTTTAGTGTCTTGGGGAAATTAGGTTCATATAATAAGAATATATATAAAACACAAAACTTTCTTTAAATACTTCTTTATAATTTTATCATGTTTTTCATGAATTTTTTAGTACATGTAATCACCTAGGTATATACATCAAATAATGAATGAAATAAAATCCAAATAATGGGAGGGATAATAGGGAAGGAACATGAGACATGAATAAATATTGTACATAGGTGATCATAATCATTTTCAACATATAAATAGTATAATATAATCATTGTAGTCATGAGGAAATACCTTTAAGGAGACAAGGAATGTGGTACATTTATAATAATAAAAAAACCTAACATTATGGATAAATCCTATGGAAAGAATGTGAATAAAACTATCACCCTGTTTATTCATAATATATGTGTACAAATCTTGTTTCATAGAATATTAAAAAATATTAAATAATGTTCAAAAATAACAATATCATGAAAAAAGTAACTTTAACATGTTTATTATAGGTACATATAACATTCCACCTAAAAAAACATAATATAAGCATAATAATGTATACCACATATAAAGTAAGCATAAATAAATCATAAACATGAAATGAACCATGAGAAAAGAATGGGTTCAAAAATGATATCATAAGGAATATATTAATGAATAAAATTTTAGGTTCACCATAGAATATTGGAAAATATTATTTTATACATTTAATTATTGTATCGTTTAATGTAATATTATATTTTAAGAATATTAGAAGAATAAACATAAGAAAAACAAATGAATAGTTCCAAGAAAAATAATTATTAAAAATTATAAAGGTGGATAAAAATGAATCCCAATGAAATGAATACATAAATATTTTTAGGAAAGAAAAGTTTATGTTAAATTGAATAAATTTGGTAAATATTTGAAAAAAACATAGGGAAATGATAGAGAAATTGAAGATAGGCTCAAAAGAACGAGTTGGGTTTGATAGCCTCCTTACCTTAGGTCCTATTTTGATTCATCATGATTAACCCACCTATATATCCAAATTATTTTTATTAAAAAATGTATTAAAAACTTTATGACATTCATTTATATTATTCTTGATCAATTTAAGAATTCTTCTATTAGAGATGAAATATTTGATGACATGTTTCTTTGAATTATTATATTTTGTTTCAACTTCATGATTTAGAGTCACTTTTATTTATTCATTAGTAAAATTACATATAAATTATTAAAAATACATAAAATTTAACATTTATACATTTTAAATAATTTATATTATCTATCCATTAAGGTGGTAATAATTAAAGTACTTTCAACATCCTCATAGGCAATTAACTGACCATTAATGAGGCATGTTAAAAAATGAAAGAGGGGTAATAAATATACATTATAAATAGTTTATAACAATTTTAAGGTATAATAATAATTATTATATATATATATATAATTATCACTAAATATCCATATAGGTGGTGATGCATAAAGAATTAACATTTCTCTCATCGGTGGAAAACTGACCATTAATGGGGCATTGTTAAAGAGAGGGAGAGAGATGATAATATTATTATAAATAGTTTATAATAATTATACACTAGTATAATAACATTTATATAATTTTAATATAGTTATTTATTAATTTAGAAATTTTTTATTCAGAATAGAAAGAGGGTATATAAGTATAGGAGAAGGAAATGTTGAAAGGACAAAGCAAGTAAGGTTACCTCATTCTTCGAAGTTTCTCCTATGCTAATACTTTAAAACATTGGAGGCTTAGAGTTTTATGATGCTAGAATATTCCAAAGAATAATAGGAGACTTAGGATAAGGGAATTATGTAGATCTAGAGTAATAAAAATCATTTCATAAGTCATTTTCCAAGGGGGTGAGAAGGGGTATTAATACTTAAGGAAAAGGCATGTTTTAGAAATAATGAAAAAATATTATTCTCAAAGTATAACTTGCATAAATGGTTTTATTTAGAATTTTTAGTCTTATTTGATTAAAATTATGTAATTTTATGAATTCTAAACCCCTTCACCATTGAATTTTGTATTTTATGAAAAATTAACTGAGGAAAAAAGAAAAATTGTTTTTTAATGGTATATTTTATATTCTTAGACTTTGGAAAGTACTTTTTAGATTTAGAAATTAATTGTATTATTTTAAAATAAATTATTTATCTTATTAAACTTATTTTTTCATAAAAAACATTTTAGGATTAATTAAATCGTTATCACGTCATTTTTTCCTCATAAAACCTCTATATTTCAAATATTATATTTTTACTATTCACATAAAAATTAATGTTTTTTGGAAAAATACAAAAAAAAACTCCTAAAAATTTCGATATGTTTATTAAAAAAATGAAATTTATTTTATACAAAATGATTTTCTAAAAATGGTAATTTTAATATTTAATTTTTAACATAAAAAATAAACTTATTCAAAATTAGTTAAAATACACTTTATTAAAAATATACACATATGATTTCTTTGAGTTTCCTAATTTAAGTATATATATTCTGAAGATATAATTTTTGTACATATTTTTTCATAATAAATATTATTTAAAATTCATTTTACTATTTTATTGGTTAAGTTACTATTCTAGCGGTCATATTATTATTTTAATAGCCATGATATTCTCCTAATTGTCATATTATTAAAGCAATGATCATATTTCCTTTATAATTATTAAAAATACCTCCCATTTCATTCATTAATAATTAAATTAATTTTCTTTCAATGTTTTATACATCCTTTACAAAATTAAAATCGTATTGTTAATGTTTTTTCTATTTATAGTGGTGTCTATGGTGCCTCGTCATTGGTGTTGGGGTGGTAAGGGCATGGGGATTGAGGGGTAGGTCACGAGGACAAGTCCTCGGACCTACATGATTACTAAATTTTCTTTTCGTGTGTTTTATTCCACACTGGTGGATGTAATTGACCTTATATAGTGGTGTTTGTGGCTATTATAATACTAGGGGGACACAATATTCCAAAACTTGAAAAAAAACAAATATATTATTTTTTTATCTGTGTTTCCCCATTTTAGAATTTTTTATTTTATATAGTATATTTATTATTGATATATAACATTATATATTGATGAAATAAAATATTCTGTGATTTTATTTTAGATTAAGTGGCCTAGAGCCAACTTTTAGGTAATTTATGATAACCTGCTTTCATTATTTTGAATACCAATAAACTTATTATCACATCATGATTATTCTTATACATTACTTGGAATGTGATAATTTTTTATAGATAATTTTCACCCTAAAAAGTTCATATTAGTTCCCCACTATGATCAGAACCTAGAAGTGGCATGGCTATATTCTTATATATATGTTTTATAGCCAGATGATATCATTTAATGGGATGAAAATGATATAGGCTAACAAGGATGAATACTCATAGGAATTTGAGGTATTTTTTCATGGTGAATGCCTTTGTCAATTTCCAATGTACAAGATAATGAGAACACAACCCACCATTAAGATATTCACATTAATATGTGTCATTTGATGTTTCTATATGCGGACATTTATATTGATCCTTACACTTCAATATTATTATTAATGAATATAGTTAGTCATGTAGTTTGATGTATTGATGAAAACTATGATGTCATATGTTCTTATAAAAGTATGATATGTTGGCTATGTGACAAGTGATGTATTATTGATGAATAATGTGAGAAATTTTTCTTCCTTTTATTCACTAACAGAAGTTGATATATTTGGTCCTTCACTAGGAATATAATAGCCTAAATAAATCTATATACATTGTGTTCTATGGGAAAATTCATTTCCAAAAATTGCAATAAAGATATATAAAGTAAATAGGTTGATGACACCAGCAAACAACCCACTTTATTAGAGATATTATGATATAGGGATTATATTACATAGTGAGAATTATTATGAGGTTATATGTAATTGCAACATTAACTTCTTTCTCTATGGGTTTCTTGGCATATAATTATTTGTTAACCTTTGACTTTCAGCGGTTCTGTAAAATTCTACTAATAAATAGGCCTAGAGGTTCACACACTAAGTGTATTTGAATATTAGTTAAATTCTATTTTGACATTAATAAGTTAAAATAAATATTATTTCCAATTTATGATTTAATAATTATTTGTTATTGGTAGATTGTAAAAAATTAATCACAAGTTATTCAGAAAAATAAATATATGAGTAAAATAATAATAAATATTTATTTTCAATATAAATTGAATATAATATTTATCAGTGAATAATATAGTTATATATATTTATTAAATAAATATTAATTATTCGAGGATTGGTAAATATTGAAGAGGATATAGGGATCAATTTTAATGGTCTGGATGGAAATGATAGATTAAATATCATTTAAATAAATATTTATTTATTTCTTTAATAAATGGTATTTATTTATCTATAATTATTGATCATATAAAATAAATATTATTATTATTAATTTTTTTTATTATATATGGGGTTCTCTATGGAATAATGGATTTTATAAGGGCTTGTGTATTATTACCAACCCTAGCCTAGATTTATAAAAACAAGGTTATATCACTTTCCAAGGTTATCCACTTATTGTGCACAAAAAAAACCTAGATAGAATTCTCCCAAGATCTAGTGATAATCCTTTCAGGAACACGCTCAAAAACTAGAGTGACCATCCTATTATCTTCTCTCGGTCCTTTGAGGGAACAAAAATAAATCTTTCATCCATGAATAAATTCTTTCTATGATCAATGAAAAATGATGTTAGTGATCAGGATCAACTATGATAGCGCTCAATGATTCTACGGTGGAATTGGAGTATGTGTGGATCACTGATAGTGGGATTCTATTCTAGGATCCTACAAAACAATTACGGTACAATGAGAGTGGTCTAAAAATTCATTAATGAAAAAATAATTTTGTGAAATGGTCAAAATTAAAATATAAAAAAATTAATTATAAAATATATGTGATGGTCTTACATTATAAGTTATTAATTTCTAAGATTGATTAATCTTTAATTTAATTATATTGGTCATGGAATTATTCACCATGTATATCTTGGATTACTCGTCGATTACAACAAAAATATGAGTTGGTTATGTTTAATAGGAGCTTTAACTATGGTTGAAACCTTCCAATGTTATCATAGTGGTAAAATAATTAATATATATTTATTTATTTATCTTTGGTCAATTTGATAATTTTTTTATTATATTTTATTCTACGTTATTGATTCTTTAAATATAAACTTTAATTATTCCCATACCTTCTTCATTTTCACTTATATAACCAAGAAAAATGTTAAATTTCCACAATGAACATCTAAATACTTCATTAGGATATGTAAAGGGTTATTTCCAGATAACACTAGAGTATACTGCATATATCCTGAAGGTATAAATCAGGTATCCAAGTTCAATAAGCCATAAAAAAATTAGGCTAAAACTAGGTTTTCATTCATTAACTACACACAAAATTAATTTAATTTATATTGCATGTTGATCAGTACAAACTATCATATAGTTTTCTAGAGTACACATTGTGTAACTCGCATACATGAAAAGTAGCCCCTGTGTTTTTTTAGTTGGAAACACAAGTTTCCAAGTCATGTTGTTTATTTACAAGATGACATGAGGACTAACAATCCATGCAACTTTTAGGTCACACAGCATGTAGCTATTGTACACGTTGTGTACCTCAAACACATATACAACCTAAAAATAAGCCACATTACAATGCATGTGTTGTGGACATGGGCATAAGATATTGCACATTATGTAGCCCAATTAAGTACTCTATAATCTATTATACCACATGTGAATAATGTAATATGGAGAGAAAAATTAATTATATAATTAAATCTATTTAAATGTGTTTTATGAGTCATTTAATTTATAACATATTCCATGTCATAGGATTTTTATTTATATATAAAATTTTGAACTATAATTTTTATATAGTATTTACTTATAATGTATTCTGTGGGTGTTAATAGTATCAAATTTCATGTAATTTACATATGATCATATTTCATTTATTGAAAAATTCATGCCTTGTAATTATGTGTCACATCATGCATGTTGGATGCCATGTGAATTCATATTACAGGGACCATTCAGTGTAGTTTGTATTAGTAAATGTCATTTCCTCTATATAAGAACCCATATTTTTTCAGGTATGTCCCTCATTGAGTTTTATGTTAAACGCCTTTCATTGGGTTTTATCTTATCTTTAAACCTTGGTGGCTAAGACTTCTTTGGATATGGAGGGCCTTCATTGGGGAAAATGGCCTAAATTTCAGGTCTTTGTGTTTGTTTGAATTAATGGAGTCTAAGTATAAATGTGTTAAATGGGAATATGGGGGTTTTCCCATCAATTTGGAATGTTTGGAGGTGGTTCAGATCCTTATGGAGAAATTGGGCTGAAAATTGTCTATAAAACATTTACAATTCATGTAAATGTATTACATGATGTGTAATCATTGCCAGAAACTTTTCATGAATAGTTGAATTCTGTGAAGTGGTTCATAATGTGAAAATAATACATTCCATTAGTCTATATTACACCTCTTCTAATGTTCAGGAAAGTTAAATATTATGGTGAGGCGATGAGTTTTTTCTCATATCTCATTAATTGAGAAATGCACGACGTGAAATGGTTACATGTCATGTATTTGTCGGATCTAATGGTTTTAATCCAGTCTTGCATTTCATTCGTTCATTATTTCGGTGCATCCCTTCCTCATCTTGAACCTATGACAATTTCCAAGTGATTTTGGAGTCTTCCATTCTTTTCTGGACATCCTATTCAAGTGTTCAATCTCTGGTGAGTCGTTCTTCTTGGGTCTTCCCTTCTCTTCTGTCCTTCCTCATTGGTGTGGGGGTTTTATTTTGACCTTGGATTGTCTTGGATATTGATCATGATCAGTATGATCTTGGTTTATTCTTTTCATCTTCTCTACCTTCATCCTTTTTGTAATTTTTTCATTGGAAGTGTTGTTTTAATTTTTAGTTAAAGGTAGGGAGTCTAAACCCAACCCTATGGTCTTTTTAATTGTGAAGTATGTCCAATATTTTGATTATGCAGATTTAATGTGAACTCTAGATAATTTATTCATTTATTGATGGTAAATCATGGATTGGAATATTGGTTAGATACATTGGATTCAATTGTTGAAGTGACCTAAATTATGGTTACTTGTTTGGTGAGTGAATTTTTTGATTAATAAGAACTTGGGTAATGTTTTAAAGTGTTTTTATAATGACATGATACTCAGGTGATTGCTTAATTTAGATTCACTATGGAAGTGAAATTTTTTATTGAAAAGGATAGAAATTTAGTGGTTTAATACCAAATTGATAAATGAAAGGGGTAATTGAATGACAAATGAAAATTTTCATAATTAACTATTGTGGATTATGATGTGATATCCTTGTTATTATGACTTATTATGTTAACATTATATAATACTTATATTGAGTAGGATTTTACCAGTCCATTTTCGTAATGATTATATTGAGCAGGATCTACCTAGTCTCACGATGAAATGCTTATATTCAGCAGGATCTACCAAGTCCCATGTTGTAATGCTTATATTGATCCAGATCTACCGAGTCTGATGCTTTAATGCTTATATTGAGCGAGGTCTATCCAGTCTCATGTTGTAATGCTTATATTGATAATACCCTACCCAGTGCCATGTTGTAATGCTTATATTGAGAAGATTTAAACTATCTCGTGCTGAAAATATTATATAGTATGCTAGGACTATATTTGAGTTATTGTTTTATGGATATATGGTTTCTAGTTGGCATGGTTGTGCCACATGAACAAAGATATTCTGGAATGGTGTCAAAGTAAGTAGATTTTTATATTGTATTAATTGATTAATTAATACACATGTTTATCACTTATTGAGTGCATTTATTATTATATTGGTTATATTTATTCACATTGGTGTCTACCTATTAATTTTCCCACACCCTATTCAAGCATCATTTGGTACCTGAGCAAATTGCATGGATGTTGGTTTGGAAAAGATAAAGGGACCTTGTTACTTATTTATTGCGTATTAAATGGGATGGAGTTTTGAGATGGTACCAACATGGGGTTCAGGATAAAGTAATTTTAAGATTATATTGTGTCTACTATTTCACTTATTTTTAATTTTTTTATTTTGAAATTTAGAAACATCTCATCTTTTCAATACATGACTCATCATTATAGGTTCATTGGTTTCTCCTTTACTTTCTAGTTGTAAGATATATGGTTTCTCTTGTTCTTCATTTCTATTATATTATTATTTATTTATTATACAATGTTGAAACATTATACCATGAGGTATAGTATCCCCACTATATTCAACAAACCCCCACTTCTATTCGGCAGCCTCTGCAATACGGGGAGGCATGCTTGAGGTCTTATAAGTAACCCAATTTGGCCATGTGAGAGAGTTTTAGATTGGGGGACATTACAAAGTGGTATGAGAGGACCAGATTTTTATTTTAAATTTATTTACTATTTTGGAAATTTATAAAGGATACTAGGATGTGTTGGGACTTCATAATGAGATTTTCCATGGGAGTATCTAACCCATGTATGGGGGAAAATATGATTTTCTAAGGATGGGATAGATTTTTTATGTTGTTTGGTTGTTACAGTTGATGTTTTTTGACCCTAAGTGATTCACATGTTGTGTGATGTTATTATTTCAAGAGATTTCCACTCATGTTCTTATATGGCATGATATGAGTATGCATCCATAATGACAGACAAACAGGGATATATATTGACATGAATTGTTCATGATAGGGACATATTTATTGTATGTGTTATATACTTTCCTATATGAAATGTGATATAAGATATCTATTATAAATGATAAATACAATTAAAAGAACTATTATATCATGATAAAACACATGTAATAAATGTTTATAGAGACCTGGAGAAGTGTTTCTCAATTGTTTTCACCCGTTGAGGTTGACCTTATTATTATAGCTTGTGTTCTAAGGAGTGTCTTTTTATTGTAGAGAAAATTAATCCTCATTATCTTTGATTGGAATGTAAAGAGTGTGGAAATTATAATGATCCTAACACACCTTAACTAGATATTCTTCTATCTCTTGAGGATCAGATGGATTTTCAGCTTCTTAATAGCTTCTTGAGGATCATGTGATCCATGTAAAGGGAGATTTTTCATAGCATGCCTTTGATGACTGATATGAAGAGAGAGTTTCAACTAAAACATCCACCTATGTTCATTGGAGAGATATTCCTATAAGAACCCTATTTCAATATTGAGTTAGTATATATGATCTTCAAGCATCTTGATACTCCTACTGATAGGAGGCTGAAGCTTTTTGTGTATATGCTATGTGGACCTACCAAGCATTGGTGGGATATTCTAGAGAAGGATGGGAAGCAGGAGGAGTTATCTTGGAAGAACTTAGAGGTTAATTTCTTAATAAAATTCTATCTAGATACATTGGGGGACAATAAGGATCAAAAGTTTATGCATCTAACCCAAGAGTTCATATTATTGGTGGACTATACTAAACACTTCACCAACCAACAGCGCTTTGTGTCATCATTAGTAACTAATGACATATCTAGGGAGAGAAATTTTTAGCATGGTCCTGGATATGAGATAATGCCATAGGTGATTGTATTTCATTAGAGTATATTTTTATATGTGATAAATTGATAACTCATCGCAAAATAAAATCTGAGAGAGGCCACGAGAAGTGACCAGGATGTTTTGTTAGGGTGAACTGGGAGCTCTTCTTCAAGTGGAAAGAAGCACTAGTATGGTAGTTATCTCTAAGGAAATAGTGGGAAGAGCAGTTAGGGTAAAGGAAAACCATATCAGGAATGGGTTTTGATATAGTTCTTTTAGTGTTGAAAGTCAGACCATAAGGAGCATCAATTCCCATACCCCACTTTGGAGTTTTGAGCTTACCTTGATATGGGACACCTGTAGTGGTTTTGTAGGGGCATGCAGTATAAGAGTAGTGTAAGGGGACTAGGGTGGGTACTAGAGTCTAGGAAATAATTAGTTACTCCTCTATATACTTGTAGTTGTAGTTCCACTAGATGTTCATGTTGATGCAGGGGAAGTGGTACCCTAGTACATGATCGAAAGTACTAGGCAGAGGGTTTATCATTGGGGAGTCAAACTATAGACTGGGGCATAGGGGCTAGTCAGCGATATGTTATATAGTCTACTCAGGCTAGTGTAGATGCAGGACCTTCTTCTATCATAGGTGTGACACATGTATCATCTACCCTTGCTTTTATTTTTCTAATATAGGATCATCACATTCATTTCTATTTTCTATTTTTGTAAAGGGTTTGGGATTGGATGTGGAAATATTATATGGTGTTTTCACTATTGATACATCATTGGGAGTGTAGTCAAAGAATATCAAACATTGCGAGGTATGTTCTCTAGATATTGGTGGTTATAATTTCTTATAGTAATTGTTCATGCTAGATATGAAAGGTTTTAATTTGATTCTTGGTGTGGCTTGGTTAGTCCTATACGAAGCTCATATCAACTATTACTAGAGTAGATTTACCATTCTATCTCCAGAAGAAGGTAGCTATTTTCACCAAGGTTAGTGGGATCTTTAGTCTGGTCATGTAGGACCAGTTCAGTGTAGATTGGATTGTTTCAAGGATTAGATAGAAAGTATTGTTCTAGATTATGTCAGAATGTAGTTGGATTATTTTTCTCCATGGGTATATCATTTTTAGGATGTCTTTAATAATAGGTTACATAGCTTACTTACCAAGAAGGAGATCATATTCATGATCGATTTGGTTCTGAGAGCAGATCCAATTTCCATCCCACCTTATAGAATGGAACCAGAAGAGATTCAAGTGTTGAAAGTTCTGTTACAAGATATCAAAGATAAAGGTTTCATATCGGCTAGTACATATCCTTTTGGTTCTCTAACTCTTTTTTCCAAGAAGGCTGATGATACTTTTCACTTATGTGTGGATTATCAGAGATTGAGCCAGATGATAGCCAAGAACATGTATCCCCTTTCACATATCAATGTTCTCTATGATTAGTTGGGAGCTACTAATATCTTCTCAATGATTGATTTGAGATCTGGATACTACTAGTTAATGGGTAGATCATCATATATACCTCATACTACATTTAGAAGTAGGAGTTTCTTGTATGAGTTCGTAATGATACCATTTAGTTTGAAGAAGACGCTGGTGGTATTCATGGCCTTGATGAATCGTATCATTCATCATTTTCTATATCATTTTGTAGTTATTTTTATTGATTACATCTTAGTGTACTCTCAATCAGTATATGATCATGCAAAACATATTGACATCACCTTGGATATTTTGAGATAGAATCATCTTTATGCTAAGCTAACCAAAATTTTTTTTGGGATTGATAAATTAATCTTCTTGGGACATGCCATATCAGAGGTTGGATTTTTAGTGGACCCAGATAAAGTTGAAACCATAGTATCTTGGGAGCATCCCAAGAATGTATTCGAGATGCAGAGATTTCTAGATTTAGGACATTATTATCAGAATTTTATCTAGGACTTCTCCCATCTTGAAGCACCTATGTCAAGGCTAACCGAGAAAGGGGCAAAGTTTATTTGGTCATATGATTATAAAAGTTATTTTTAGGATTTCAAGAGAAGGATATCCTCGATACCTATCCTCACTTTACCTATGCTAGGTAAATAGTATACCATGTACAATGACGCATCTAAAGTTGTACTCAGTGCAGTTTTGATGTAGGAGGATTGTGTGGTTTCTTATGGATCTATAAATCTGATACCATGGGAGAGGAGTTACCCTAATCACTATCTAGAGTTATAAAAACTGGTATATACCCTGATATTCCAGAGACTCTATCTATAATGGGAGTGTTTTTTGGTATACACAGAACCATAAGTGCCTCAGTTAAATCTTTACTCAATGGGACATAAACCTTCTAAAGTGGTAGTTGGTCAAGTATCTGTAGTCTTTCAACTTCAAGTTGTCTTATACACCAAGAAATTTTAACATTGTTTCTGATGACTTGAGCTGGAAGATGCAGATAGAGGTGGTACAAGAGTCATGCGATGAGTGTCAGATGATGGAACTCTTTATAGGAATGCATCTATATGTTCAAGGTTCTTAGGGTTGAGTAGCTCTAACTTCGACATCATTTATACCAGTTATTCTTGACTATATCAAGGTAGAGTACTTATCTAATTTATAGGGCTTACTTTTGAGAGACAAATTATATGGGGGGATACACCATCAAGATAGTCTCTTAGAGTGAAAATTCTCTTCTTTTTCATGGTTGGGTATGGATTTCAATGGTCTTGCATGAGGAGATTATGAGAGATTTTCATGGTTATAAATGGTTGGTACATTCTGATTTAACAAAGATATATCATGGTATCCATAGAAACTATTGGTGTCCAGGAATAAATATGGAGTTAGCAGGATTTATAGAAAGATGTTTCACCTCTCAGTAGGTGAAATCTAAGCATTAGAGGCCACCAAGGCTATTGTAGACTTTTCCCATTCCTGATTAGAAATGGGATAATTTTTCTATAGAATTTGTGATAGGACAACCAATAAGAATGATAAAGTATAGGGGATCCTGGGTTGACTGATGAAGGTAGACCACTTTTTTCCTATCAAGAATACTGACAAGCTCATTTTATCATTCAAATTTTAAATATATTATAAGTATTTTGAATTGCTTTTAATGAATAAATATCATATATTTAAATATTTTACTAAAAATTGGGAATTTATATTTGAGGATTTGAAATGATTTGAAATGGAATGAAAATAGGAGTTGTAAATGTTTAATGATGTTATTGAATTTAATAAATAATTTTAATTTTTAACTTTGTTTAAGAATGATTCTTTTTAAATATTTATGAAGTGTAACACTTATTTTTAATTAAAAGTAAGGGCCATCTATGGCCACCCCTCAACCACAACCACTATAAACCACCTAGCTAGCCTCTATGACTTGGGCGACTAAGTAGGTTTGTGGGAGATCCAGCACCTGGAGGCTATACGAGGGAATTAGGCCCATGCGGTGGACTATGAGGGGTCAATCCCATGTGGAGAATAGTGGGGAAAAAGGACTACATGGGATTAAACTATGTGAAACATATATTAGATTGTAGGAAGTGTCTTACGGGTGACCATCCCTGCTATAGGAATTTTTTATCTATCATCCCGCACATTTCCTTATAAGCACTCACCCTACACTTCTCTGTCTTGATGCATGACATATCTAAAGTGAATACTATTCATTTTTAAATGAAACGTCATCATCCCACCTGACTTTTTCCATAGCCTTTCTCGGATAGAAGCCGATGTCTCTCTATTCCAAATTCCACATTCAACGATAACCCACTGCCATTAGTTCATCCCAGGAACCACCATTGTTGCATTGAAGGAGCTCAAGCACGAGGTCCACTATGACCATCGAAGACCCACTCCACTTTGGGTCATCTCTGAAACCTCTAATGACCACCTTGAGTGTATTTCGAGCTCCCTCTAGCCACTATAAAGGCTGGAGGGGTTGAAAGATTATCGTCCTCCATTTCCACACACCCCATCAGCCCATGCAATCCACTTCCATGCTCAAAGTAGTGTTGCCATGTCCCAAGCCACTACCACGTCACTCGACTCTATGCATGGAACAAGCAACATGTCCCATGAACATCTGAAGAAGATCCATAATGCTACCCCATGTGGATTTATTCCACACCAAATAAGGACACACCCGAGACCCTTCGGTGTAATTTAATGTTCTCACATGTCTTCGAGGATCATCTAAAAATCCTTCTAAGGCTAAAGGATTCCCCCCCACCCTTTATAAAAGAATACACTAACCACTGGAATAAAAGTTAAACCACCACGAGGAGAGGCCGCTAAGGCTTGGTGAAGCACCTGTTTTCATTGTTTTATTCTTTGTTTTATTTTCATTTTATTATTTTTTTCTTAAGTTTATATTTTAATTTAATTTTTATTTATTTTATAAATTTAATAACAAATTAATTTTTTATAATTTTTGTGCCTCGCCATTCTTGTTCTTCTTCTTTTAATTTAATTATTAACTAGTTCAATATTTTAATTTATTTTCTTTTCTATTCTTATTTTATTTTATTATTATCACTATCTCTCTCTTCTTATTTTATTTTTGTTTTGGTTATTTCATGTGTGTTTATTTTACTTCTTATCTCATACCTTTTCTTTTATTATTTTTATTCTATTCTTCTCTTCTTTCTTACCACCAAGACCTTTTCCCCCAAAAAATGATAGGTTAGCCCAAGTCATAGCCCAGGGGAGGTAAGTGGAGTTGGTACTTCATTATTCACATAAATTTATAAGTTTGATTAAGTTTCTATTGGGAAATACTAAAGTGAATGAGTGTAGAGACTACCCATAATGACACTAAACAAAAACTCATTTATATACTTTTATTAAATTTTTTCATACCTTCTACTGGATAAAATCACTCCATATTATGGAGTAGATCCATTCAATGGATGAAATGTAATATGATTGATCCAGGTCCTGGGAGATTTCATACTCTCAAATGAGGTGTTCCATCAACTTTGATTACTAGAAGAGGCTTAATTAACATTGTTAAAGGCATTCAAGATTTCACACCACAAAATACAAGAATAGTAATTCATTCATTAGATCTTGGAATTGAATTATCAAACTAAATTCAATAACCAGCAAGTATAATGATAGAACCCATAAAATCAAACCCCAAAGTTTATGTACTTTCTTTACTAATCACATTATGTCATTCCATGTTAGTTTACTTTTTTATAATTTCATTTATTTTCCCAAATTCCAATATTTTTATATAATAAATAAATAAAAAGATATATATCTTAGGTGAATTAGATTAATTAGGATAAAAACACTAAATATACTCAAGTTTGATGACCCTAGTTAACCTTTGTGCTGTATTAGGAAAATAAATTTTCTTTTTCCATATCCTGTGATAGGGGTGTGTTAAAACTGGTTCTATTTCCATGGATCCAATCAGTGTTTTCTTTCCTTTATCTTTTTCACAAAGTAGATAGTTTTTATTACTTTAAAAAACCATAAAAAATTCATCTTCCATGATGTATTCAAATGATTATTATTCTGCATGGACTAACTACCCACGGGTGTAGGAACCCATAATTGAACCAACCTAGTCTACAGAAGATAGTGTTGCCTTATTTTCTACCCAAATTAGTTGAAGTATAATCCAAATTATAAAAGAGTAGGAGGTCAAGGAACTCATTTAATATCTCAAAGATACACTCAAACAAAAATTGATTGAATGACTAGCCATAGAGTTAAATAATTTTTGGAGTAATTCCCATTATTTTATCAAGAAATGGATGAGACACTAGTAGAGTGTTCCTTATTTACTTCCATCATTTTTGGAGAGATTACTGGAGAAACGTTTCAAGAAAATGTTTTTAAAAATAATTTGAATGACCAATTAAAAGTGATGAGTGACACACTGGATCACTTTACGAGATAAATGGAATGGATAAAAACATATTTCCAAGTATCATCAGAGCATCCCGAACCTAAATCATAGGATAGTGATGAAGAAGCTCTGGTCCTATCATATTTTTTTAGGAAATAAAATAAGTTGAGGCCATGCTCGAGGAGTATCCACATACCATACATTTTAAGAACCAAATTAAGGATGACCATGATGAGATAAAGTATATTCATGATGAGTAATACTTGTCTGCAAAGCTATATGTGGAATATCAAAAAGATATGGATGAATTTTAGAATGATTATGAGGTACAACCTGATCTCCTCGATCCTTAAAAAGTATAAGATCTAGAACCATTATATATCATTCTATCCATAGAGGAATGCACCACTCATGTGATGGAATTTGAATAAAATATGGAGGATCCAAACTACCTACCTCCATCCACTAAGATCTAACTTCAAGAGGCACTCAACACTAAGGAAGTGGTTGAATGATAAACAAATTATGGAGATGATCTTATTTAAAATTATTTTTCTTATATTATTCAATGTGACTAGTGTATAACTCATTATTGTTGAGAATTTTGATATTTTAAAAAACCTTGATTTGCCTTAGAGGAAGATGAAGAAATTAAACATTCACCTATTGAGGAATACATAGATCTCCATAACTTTATGGAACATGAATTTTAGGAGGCCCATGAAGCATTAAATGTAGCTGAACCTGAGGAAATCATGACATAGTATAATCACTTTAAAAGGGAGAAAATTTCTTCTAATTCAAAATTAAGTTTTATTCAAGTAAAAATATTTGGTTGATTTTTCTCTGATCATTAAATTCATGTATCCCATGTTGATTCAGCACTAGAAAATCAAGAGGAGGTTTCCCAAGTAGCAACCAAGAAATAGGATGATTCATAATTCATCATAACCCTACCATGAAAGTTGTAATTAATTTTTAAGGGGTGGATCTAGTATACTCTATCCAAAAAATCATTCCTCGCCAAGTAGAAATAAGTGCAATATAAGAAAATCCACATGTGGTGATTCAAATCTAAGAAGATTCATCCACCATGAAAATTTTGATTATAGTAGGTACTCCCCTATAGAGGAATTAAAATTTTAGTTCCCACTTGGGGGATCATACCAAGACTTATCCTTTTGACTTTATTTCTAGGATTTCAATTTTATTCTTGGGAATTAATCTATCATACAGCCTCACTCCCTCTTATCTTTTTTAGAATAAATGACATGAACCTTGTTCTTAATTGAGTAATTATATTTTATACGTTCATAATGGAACAAGGTAGTGAAAAACAGTCAAAGGATGTTATCCTCATTATATCTTAATTGGAATTTCTTATCAAGATAAGTTATGGGAGATGATTTTTGTTATAAATCATGTTTTTTACAATAAATGGACTACCCTATGGATTGAATCTGACTCTGAAATTGATGTCAATGATCTGAAGGTGAGAACCAAGAATTTCCCTTGGAAAAATATTCTTTATTAGATTTAATGTATTAATTATGATAATTAAATTAATCTGATTGTTTCATATGAATATAGAGAATCCAACCAGGTGCTAGATGCTTTTTTAAAGAGGGGATCGTATAAATGAACACAATGTGGCCCTATAAATCTCATTATTGTTGTGCATCATTGGTGGATGAATATTTATAGATTTATTTAATTATTTTTTTTAAATACCTTACAATGCCTGAACTTGTTTGTCTACATTTTATTAATGAATACTAGGACCAGATTTACCCAAATCCTAGAGATTCTTCTTAAGAGGCATTGGTTTCCTAGGAATCCTACGATTCCATGTTTTATATTTCAATTTTAATGATATTTAATGATTAAAATTAATATTTGAACTATTAATGTGAAACATTGATATTAAAATGAGGACTCATGATTTGAGGGAATTAATTCATTCAAATAAATGAAATTTCCCTATCATTTTTAACACTTTAAATTTTTAAAATTCATGGAAATTTATTTATTATTATTATTCATACCTTGAGTGATTTTCCAAAATCATATTCCTATTCCTGAGATGATTTATAGACTAAGTACTTCCTATTTTATCTTAAGTATATTTCATGAGTAATCTTGGGACATGCCACCTACTAGAACTTTCATTTGAACTTTTTAATGATATCATTTTGAAAAAAATAAATTTAAAATTATTTACGAATATTTTTAAAAGCTTTTTCCTAGAATTATGCCTTTAAATTATTCATTTTTTATCCCATAGAGACCATTAATTACCTTGTTATGAATAATCCATGTTTCAATCCATTTTTATCCATTTATACCCTCCTCTTAGTATTTGCATGATATTTTAATATTAAAGTAAGGGGTTATTGAAATTCATGTAAAAAGGGATTAAATAAATTGTAATTAAAAGGTGTGGGGGTGTTACATATGGGTATTAAGAAAGGTTTTATTTCATTGAACTCTTTATTATTTTTCCCCTCTTGAAAAAAATAGATAATGACAAAATGAACCAAAAAAATAAAAATAATGGGTTCTGACTTAGAAGAATAAAAAATCACCATTACAAGACCAATGATTTTTATCATATGTGGTTAGGTGGTGTATGTGAGTTTTATTCTAAGAATAACTTTATAAAATAAAAAAATGATAAATTACTTTGAAAAATAAGTATAAAAGTAGATAAAAAGTTAAGAGGGATCACAAATCATTCATTATGATTTCTTTTTTATCGTGACCTTTACTTTGAGTTTTAGGAAAGTGGGAGTGCTGCTTTGAAGGGGATAATTTCATTATACCTTTAATTTTGGAATCATTCATTTTACTTCAGAGGTAAACCTCCTTATTGAGACTTAAATTTTATAAGAATAATTCCTACAAATCTTAAGCCTTAGATTCATATGAACCTTGATTGAAAAGTCCTCATGATTTGGTGTGTCTTGTATTTATAAAGTTGATAAAAGAGTTACTCTACAAGTATATGGATAAGGAGAATGCTCTCATGATACGATCATAAATCTACATTAATTAATATCATGAGTGATGATATAAAATATTTTAAATCATGGTATGTAATGTTTAATAATAATTAATTAAGGAATGTGAATAAATAAGAATATGAGTACCATCATTTTCAAAAGTGAAAATTTAAAATACTTGAGTTGATTGATTCTTCAAAAAATCAGAAATAAAATTGATATTTTATGTGAATTTTTGAAATTTTATTTGAAATTTATAATTGTTTCATTTTATTTTTTTTAATTTGAGTAATGGTAACATTGGTGCCCTATGAATTCCATGTTGAGATTTAATGCTTGAGTACAAGCATGGTTTAAGTATGGGGGTATTTAATAGACTCATTTTATCATGAAAATTATGAATATATTCTAAATATTTTTAATGGTTTTAATTGAAAATACTATATATTTTAATGTTTTATTCAAAAGTGGGTGTTTATATTTTAGGAATTTAAATGAATTTAAATGAAATGAAAATATTTTTTTTAAATGTTTAAAGTTATTATGGCATTCAATTGTGAATTTTAATTGTTCACTTTGTTTAAAAATGATTTTTAATTCAAAAATTTATGAATTTTCACACTTATTTTTAGGAAGAAATAAGGTTCATCCATGTAATTCCCTCAACCACATCAACTGGAAGCCACCAATCCAACCCCTAAAGGCCAACCAACAAAGAAAAGCCATAGGAGAGCCAGCACCTGGCAGCTAAATAGGGGAATCAAGACAGTGTGGTGGACCATGGGGTTAATATCATAGGAAGAATAGTGGAAATAAAGGTCCACACAGGATGCGTGTGTGTGGGGCATGTGTTTGAGTGTGTGTAGTGTCTTGTGGGGGAACATACCTACTACAGGTGGTTTTACTAGTCATCCCATTCTTTGTCTTATAATCTCTCAACATCCACTTCTATATATCGATGTGGGGCACTACTAAACTGTATATTGTTCATTTTTAAATGAAATGTTGTGGTCCCACGTCACCTACACCTCGGCCATTCTTAGATAGAAGTTTTCACCGCTCTTCACCACCTAGGACCTTGAATGATTGTTGTCTATGGATGCTTCATTTTGAGAACAATCATTATCCTCCTGGATGAGCTCGATCCCGAGATCCATTACTAACATTGATGCCCCAAGAGTTATTTTATACATTTTCTAAAAAAAATTAAAACCGCACAGGTTAAAAAAATTAAAAATACATTTCAAATGAGGAATTGGCGATGTCGCCTTTTCTCCCCCATGCCGCCTTTGACCCAAATCGATGACATGGAAAAGGCAGCTGGGGGATGCTGCCTTTTCCTCAACTACCTATAAAAGGGCAGCCCCCCCCCCCTCCCCCTTCTCCTCACTCAATTCTTGCCATTATCTCTCCTAAAATCTCTCTTCCTTTCTCTAAAAAAATCATTTTTTGTGCGGGTTTTTTAGAATCATCATTTAGAGGTATTTTTGTGTATTTAATTCAATTTATTTATTTATTTAATTGAATTTGTTTTATTTTTAAGTATTTCATTTTTTAAATAGTTTAGGCAGTTCTTAATATTTTGTTTATTAGGTTGTGTAATTATTTATATATAGTTTGAAATAATTATTATTAGTAGTATAGATTAAGTATAAATTAAGTATAAATTAACATAGGATCAACTTAGGATTAAGTAGTGTGAAATTTTGGAAGCATAAAGATTATGTGGTCATCTAAGTAATAAAATCACTATCTGGATACAAACAAATGGATGTGGCTCTGGCATAGATGTACCTAGGAGTGAAAACTCTGACAAGGAGTTTCTGGCTTCACCCGGGGTATCCTGGTACATGACAACAGGCCTTGCTTCACTCCTGGTTTGACACTCCTGGGGGATATGCTTAAGACGATTCATATTTTCTTTATAAACTACTAAAATATCTAAGAAAAAATAAATTAAATTAGTATATTTATGAATGCAAAAATGATAATTATGATGTTATATAATTAAATAAGGACAAAATCATTAATGACAGAAAGTTATTATTAGTAATTAAATCTATTTAAGAAGTTTAATTATTTATATATAGTTTAGAAATAATACTTATTATTAGTAATGACTAATTATAGACTAATTAATGATAACTCCGGATTAAAAATGAATACATATGATTAGTTAATTATAAATAAATAATGAATATAATATGATTAAAGATAAAAGAATAAATAATTAAATAATAACTTAATATTGATTAACTAGTAATTAAAGAATGGGTGATTAGTTAAAAAATTTATTATTAGTAATTAAAGATACTATGTATTAATTAGTTTAGTTAGTTATATATATTTTATAAACAACACTTACTATTAATAATGATTAATTATATATTAATTAATTATAACTTAGGATTAAAAATGAATATATATGATTAGTTAATTATAATTAACTATTAATATTTGTTACAGTATCATAATTCTGATGAAAGAATCATTTTTGACGTAGTGATTCAAGTTTTCCTATGTGTATTTATATGGGTGGTTATTCAAACTGGGCAAGGAGATTATTATTGTACACAACCAATAATGGTGGTTAGTATAGCTGATTTTGTAATCATAAGTGACCTTCAAGAGAGAATTCTTGGTTCCTTAAATCTGTGACCCGATCAAGAGATAAAGTTTATGAGTTATAGACATTTTCAATTCCTAGAAACACTGTGGCATCTAGCTTGTCCATTGGTTGTTGATGCGCAGTGGGTCCAAACAATTAATTTATTTTTTCAATAGTCATATGGTACCATGATATAGTTATACGCTGATGTTGCTACTATACAACAACAACGTCCAATTGTACGAAGACATAGAATTACAAGAGTGGTTGAAGATAGTCCACCCCATGAAATTGAGCCTATTCCAAATGATGCAGTAAAAGAGGACAACCTAGATGATCTCCTGAATATTTATGTTAATCCGACTTCTGATTAGGAGTTTTGTAATGATGGATCAGATAGTGACAACAGTACGGATGATGAGGGATCATCTGAAGTTAGAAAGGAGGTTTTTAGAAATTCATTAGTTGTACATCAACCTCAACCTACAATAAATCAACCACCACTCCTTTCATCTTGGTCAGAAGTAATGACACATGTGACTGAATTCAAAACTAATGTTCTCACACCAGCAACTAAGTTCCTTAATGTTTTACCAGATAGGTTTAGTAAGCTGGACAAAACCTTATATATTAGAAGGAATTTTCCAAGTCAAGATGCATTAAAAATCATGCTGAAGAGATTTCATATTGAGAGGCACTGTAGCTATATAGTTCCAAAATCATGATGAAGTAAATATGTCATACTATGTGATAAGTATGGGGATGATTGTAGATTTTTCTTGAGGGTGATTTCATACATTGCATTTGGAGTTTGGAGAATCTTGAATATTGAGACAGATCATACTTGCGTTCATCCAAGAATCACACAAGATCATACCTCATTGGATGCAGAATTTGGGTCATATATTGTTATTGAGATAATTAGGACATGTCAATATGTCCCAATAGCCCTTGTCCAAAAGAAGATTCAATAGACATTCAGTTATAATATTTCTTATAATAAGGCATGGATGGTGAAATAGAAGGCAGTTGTGAAGGTCTATGGTGATTGGGATGACTCATATCCGGTGTTGCCACAATTTCTAGCCATACTGAGGCATCATAACCAAGTTGAATTCCATCTGGATAAAAACTAAGATGTGTGTCACAAAAACTGACATGATCCATCTCTTGTTCAATTTCATCGGTTGTTCTGGGCATTCCTTCCCTATATCTCCGCATTTCATTTCAGAAAATAGTTTATTCAGATTGATGGAACATTTCTGTATGAAAAATACAAGGGAATATTATTGATTGCGGTAACCCAATATGGAAACTGTTCACCTCTTCTGCTTGCCTTTTCCATTGTACAGAAAGAAAACTATGAATCAGGGAGTCGATTTCTGGCATGTATCAGCAACCATTTCACCAAAATTTGGGGTGTTTTTTTGATATCTGATCTCCATCGGGCAATTAATGTAGCAATCAATGCAGATCCTAATACATGGAGATACCCAAATACACATCATCGGTTCTTCATTAGACACATTTCTAGTAATGTGCATAAAAACTTTCATAACAAACCAATGAAGAAGAAAATCACAAGGATTGGTACGCATTATATTTGTTATTTTTTACTATCTCAAAATAAACATAAAATCAAATTATGTGAAATATCATCTATTCTGTGTAGCATATGAGTCATACCAATGGCGGTTTGAAGAACGTTTTGAACAAATCTTCTAGGCTAATCAATAATTTTATGATTATATGATACAGATTCCAAAATAGAAATGGGCATTGGCATATGACGGGGAGAAGAGGTATGGACACATGACGAAAAACATTGTGGAGTGCATAAATGGTGTCTTCAAAGGGCTTCGCAAGATACCTATAACCTCCCAATTTTAGGAGACATTATATTGATGCTTGAATTAATTTGTTGATAGACCAAAAATAGCATTATACGGAATGCAGTAGGGGCTAAGATATGGAATACACTTTCAATGAGAGATTGAAAAGAATATTAAAGAATCTTCTAGTTATCACATCTTCCTTTTTCTATGAGAAGACTTTCTATTTGAAGTTCAAGAGCATTAATACCCCATCACAAACCACATTGGTGAAAAAAAAGACAGTATTACTAGAAACAAGGAAATGTTAATGTGGAAACTTTCAGGCCTTATGGTTTACATGAATACACGCCATCACAACATGTTCCTCTGTGAACATATCATATGAAGCATATGTTGATCCAGTGTACCAGATGGATACCATTTCTAACTGTTATGTTTCACTATGGACACCTATTGGGGAGTATCGTTATTTACCAATGCCTGAAGGCTAGACGATAGTAATACCTAACATGAATTGGTTACATCCTCATGAGAGAACGAAGGCTGGAAGGATACGTAATAAGATGGAAAGGCCTCAAGAATAAGGGTAAAGTTTGCGATGCATGATATGTCATAAAGAAGGTCATAATCAGAAACGATGCCCTAACGTTGTTGGGTCGAGTTCACAGTCTCATCCAGAATGTTGTATTGTCTTCATTGTGACATTCTCTTATTGTAAAATAAATTTTGTTATATCTTATTTTTTTTTCTTGCTTTTCTAAACCCCAAAACCCAAAAGCATAACACTTAACCCAGAAACATGTTTCCTAAACCTTAATATCAAAATTTTAAACCCTACACCCTCAAACCTAAACCCCAAACAAAAAACATCTTCCCTTTACTATGGTTTTGGTAACATTATTTTTGATATTTTAATAAACTATTATATAATGAAATAATAGTATCATAATGATTAGAATTATTTATTCAATATAGAAAATTATATAAATTCCTAAAACATCATTAGTAATTGACATGGTTTATCTTAATCCAATTCAAAATTAGTTAATAATAAATCTCCTACAAAATATGTCTAAACAAATTCAAAACCCAATAATTTAGATAATAGAATTTATTTCATAAAAACATCTATTCTTTTAAGAAATAAATTTCTCATTATTCCTTAAACAAAATATTAGATAATAGAATTTATTTCATAAATCCAAAATCAGAACAATTAACCCATATTGTAAATTAAATGTTATTATCTCTTCTTTTTTTCTTAGTTTTTTAAACCCCAAAACCCAAAAGAAGAACACTTAACCCAGAAACATGTTTCATAAACCTTAATATCAAAATTCAGAACCCTAAACCCTCAAACCTAAACCCCAGCCCAAAAACATCTCCCCTTTACAATGGTTTTGAGTAACATTATTTTTGATATTTTAATAAACTGTTCTATAATGAAATAATAGTATCATAATGATTAGAATAAGTTATTCAATACATATAATTAGATAAATCAGTAAATCATAATTAGTAATTGACATGGTTTATCTTAATCCAATCCATAATTAGTTAATCATAAAGCTCCTCCAAAATATGTCTAACCAAATTCATGACCCAATAATTTTGATAATAGAATTTATTTCATAAAATCATTCATTCCTTCAACAAATAAATTTCTCCTTATTCCTTAAATATAATCTTAAATAATAGAATTTATTTCATAAATCCAAAATTAGAAAACTTAACCCATATTGTCAATTAAATGTTATCTTATTTTTTTTGGTTTTCTAAACACCAAAACCCAAAAGCATAACACTTAACCTAGAAACATGTTTCCAAAACATTAATATCAAAATTTGTAACCTTAAACCCTCAAACCTAAACCCCAACCCAAAAATCATAAACCTAAACCCTAAAACCCTATAAAAATCCAAAAACCTATATATATTATCTTAAAGCACATGTCAATTAATAAATTTCTTACAAAGATATTTTCATTAATAAAATTCTTTCACAACATAATTTTTTCCATTTATTTTTTTGTCTTCTTTCCTTTTATTATCTTAATTTCATTCAAAAAAAAAGAAATGGATAATTATATTTATTTTGGTAAAAATAAATTCATAAAAAAATGTGAATAAACATGTCATGTCTTCTATTCTACAAGTCCAAACATTATGATAACTATAAAATTATATTTACATTTTACACTGAAGACTCATTTCATTTGTTTATATGCAGATGGATGGTGCCATACTACTCACTCAGCAGCCTACCCATATTTTGCAGGCCATGTTAGAGGGTCGTCTAGATCAATTGATCAGGGTGCGTTGACCACACCATTTTCATCCCAAGGAGCCTCCACATGCCATTAGACCATACTTACACTGTATTGGCTTCTATGGCCCTGTCATATTAGATTTCATATTTTTAGATCATTACCTACTTACTGCCATCATTGAGAGGTGGATACCAGAGACACACACACTCTACCTGCCTAAGGGAGAGATGAGCATCACCCTCAAGGATGTGTCAGTGCTTCTCGGTCTTCTTATCCAGGGGAGACTCGTTATTGGACTCACTCGTGTAGCTTGGTAGACCTTGCTCAACGCTTGTTAGGAATTGATATTTTTTTTTGACCGTAGGGCTACATATGGAGCATCCATATCTATGCCTTTGTTGGAGTCGCAGATTCCACATTTACAGGATGATAATGACGAGCAGACTAACATGCATTACGCTCATACATATATATTACAACTCATTGGTAGGACCATGTGTACTGATCACTCAGGGATGAACGTGCACGTGATGTATCTACCCATACTAGAGGACTTTGATTGTGCTGGGACGTACAACTGGAGATCATCATGCTTGGCATACATGTACAGAGCATTATGCAGGCTATCCCACAGTTACCGCACAGGTCTGAGGGGATGCTTCATCCTTATTTATATGTGGGCATGGGAGTGTATCCCAGCATTCCTCCCTGACCTTGCTGGTCCGCCGGTCGAGATAGAGGTGCTACATGATGCTCCGTGTGGACGCTGGTATGATCATTCATTTCTATTTGTTTCTTATTCTACTATGAGTAATTTACTATAACTTCACATTATTTGTTACTGTCGGCGATGTATTTTATAGGTGGTGTTAGCGACACAATTTTGACATAGTTCCGAGATTGCATTTGGGTGTATATCAACTATAGTTGGACTGTCTTTTACCTAATCAGGTATGTATATACAATCTATCACTATCTAACATATTTAATAATAGCATCAATTTTGGTTTTTAGTTAGGTGCTTTTTTGACAAAATCACTTATCATTTCATATTTCATGGCTTCCATACTGAAGAATTATGGACCATTTGCTAGCATACTACACTGATGGGCTTGAGGATGCTATGTTTGTAGTGCCCCTAATTCACTTCCATATTATTGAGTGGAAGAATCATGACTGAGTCATGTGCCAGTTTTTCTATACTCAGTCAGTTCCATTACCATCGAGATAGACAGACCAGCTTCACGGGATGAAGTTGACAGGGAGGCTGGATGATGACTGGTCCCGAGTACATGCTAGCTTTATCGACTGCTAGCACAGACGTGCAGAGTTTCATATTCAGGGTGTTTCTACGAATAGATTCTTTCTTTTGGAGTAGGTTGAGTATGTGCTCTGGTATAGACTGAATTCTATATTGTATCTTATTGCACCTGGAATTGAGATGCAGAGGATGGTTAGTCAATAAATTTCCATTAGTTTGTTTATTTAAATATTTTATAATTAAATTTGAATCTCTCTACAGGTCAGTCACACAGAGCATCTTGTTTTTATGAGTGATGAAGAATAGGAGGGGGTCTCTAGCTGGGCAGTCTTCCATGCTACAATTATGACAACCCTGCTTTTTATTACAACTTAAACATGCTTTATTACATAAAACTTCACTTGATACAACAAAAAGGATCGAGAGGTTTAGTGTCTTTGGGGATTAGGATCATTACATAAAGACTTTAAACTTGAAATACAACATATTTATTGAAAACTTCCTTTACATTACCACTACATTCCTTCGTACTTAGCATTGCATGGGATAACCTGAGGACATGCATAAGAAAAGGGTGAGCTATAAAGCCCAGTAAGGGAGTACACAATGAATAACATGAGGAGTACAATACATGTTACGAAAATAGGCATATCAATAGAGAATAAGAAAAACATGAACATAAAGGCATGATAAAGCATGATAATCATAACATGGAAGTGTGGCAACAACACTTAACATTGAATTAGCATGAGCCAAGGCTCATTGCACATGGAGCATGAGTAAACCCTCATTGCACTTGAAGCACGAGTAAACCCTCGTTGCACTTGAATTATCATGAGTCAACACTCATTTCACATGACGTATCATGATACTATACTTTACCCAATGCATTGGAGCGCTATAATGGGCGCACCCTTATTAAACATTTCATTTCATGCATAAGTGTGCCACATGGATCATAAAAACATGGATTCATAAAACATAATCATTTATTACACGATAAAGGAATGTGGAATTCATACATGAAACATTATAATCAATAAGTAAATTTGCATAAAGGTGAATACCCTTGATGGAGAAATGGGCATGGTATTCACTACACAATGATATTGGCTTAGAAAATCGGTGTGATTTCGGCAGCGTAACGGCGTGACATAAGAGTTCATAAAAAAAGGTTGATGAGAGAGAAATGGGTTACTCATCATATTTACATGTAATGGACAGTAATGAGGTCATATAGATACATGTCCCAACAATTGAAAAGGAATTTAGATTCATGATACAAAAGTATTGCTTGAATATAAAAGAGGAGAAAAAGGCTTCTTTCGGAATTTCAGCATAGTAACAGGTGTACATGGGAGGCTTTTAATGAGAGAAAAAGGGGTCCCTCATCATTAAAACAATAAGAGGGAAGTATGGTAGAGGTGAGAAACCATACCCCAACATTCATAATTGAAATTAAAAGGGCAATACAACTTAAAGAAAATTGACAAAAATGAGAAAGGAAGAAAAAACCCTTACTTGGAAGTGTGCTTCCAAAGGCTAGAGAGAGGCTTGTGAGAGGCTTCTTGGGAGCTTGGGGCACCTTGGGAGGATTCTAGAGAAAGTATGGAAGAGGTTGGACTAACTTCAAGGGCTTTGAGCGAGGAGGAAGTGGGATCTTGGGTGGGTTTATATAGGAAAGGTGAGAGAATTCTTTATTATTTAGGTTTGGGACCCCTTATATTAAAATAATCCAAACCACAAACCATCCCATGGTATTTGCCCATGGTTTCTGGAAAAGGAAAGAGGAAAACAATATTTTACAAGGACAAGGTCCGAACTTATTAAAAAATTAGGGTTGCTTATGTGGAGGTGAGTCACACTCCCATGGAAATTAATTTAAAAAGGCAAAGTGTTGAATAAGTCTTGAGGGCTCCATTAATGCTTTGAAAAGTGAGTCAAACAAACCCAAAATCTCATTATATTAATGATAAAACATATATTGGCCGAACATAAGGATTATGGTATTTTATTACATCACCATTGGGTCATTATGATGTCATAAAACACATTATATATTTAAATGGTATTTAATTTCTACCCAAAAATTTGACTGTCTCAGAAAATTATGAAAAATTCACTGTTGGATAATTTCGACGTCCTGATTCCAAAAATAATATTTATTTTATCTAAATAATTTTCTAAATATGTGAATTTTCATTTTTAAAATAAAAACCGACATTTATAAAAAAAATTACGGGTTTTGACAGAAATGGCTTTCAAACCTTAATAAAAATTTTAATTGCATTTATAAAATTATAAGATCATTTATATTTAATAAAAATTAATGTAGTATTAATAATAATATTTTATTAAAATATTATTTAATTCAAAAATCATTTAATTTAATAAAATATAATTCTTAATTAAATAATTACTAAAAACACCATTTGTACTTTAAAAACTAATTACAATGTATCAAAAATGACTAGAAATTATATTCATTATTATATAAAAAAATAATGTACATGAACATGGTGCTACTTATTTGTTACATAACCCCTTAAAATAGCCGCATAAGACCTAAGGGTAAGGTGTGCGATGGTGACAGACTCTTGGGATTGCTCAGATAACATCGCTCGAGTTGTAATTTCAATCAACTTCCATTTTTCCCGTAGACGATCACGTTCGAGCTTGACTTGATGAAGCTCAGCTTGGGCTTGGTCAAGGGAAAAGCCCAAAGACGCCACCTCTTTTCCGAGCTCCGACAAATGGGCTTCATAAGGGGCAATTCTACTGTATGAGGCCATCGCTTCCTTTGTCTGAGTAGAAAATTGGTTCGTTAAAGCCTTATATTTAAACTACCCAGATGATCACTATTCAGCGGCTATAAAAGTAACGGTCCCAAATCGTAAAACTAAAGAAGTTGACATATTATAAAAACATTTTTCATAAAGAGAAATTTAACTGGATCAAGAGGGATTTTCATTAATGAAACTTTGGGTCGTTACAACATTCCCCCCTTAAGAAATTTCGCCCTCGAAATTTTCCTTTTCCCACACTAAAAAAAATGTGGGTAACTTAGCTTCATCATATCCTCCGACTCCCAAGTTGCTTCTTCAAACTTGTGGTTTCTCCACAACACCTTGACGAGGGGAATTGTCTTATTTCGTAGAACTTTTTCTCTACGATCTAAGATCTTCACTGGTTGCTCCTCATAAGAAAGATCGTCTTCTAATTGTACCACCTTGGAAGAGAGTACATGTGAAGGGTCTAGTATTTACTTCCTTAAGAGGGATACATGGAAGACATCATGCACCTTGGCCATAGTAGGTGGAAGTGCTAGTCGATAGGCCACAGCCCCAACACGATCAAGAACCTCGAAGGGGTCGATGTACCTTGTACTTAACTTCCCTTTCTTTCCAAACCTCATGACCTTCTTCCATGGAGATATGCGTAAAAACACCATGTCTCTGACTTTAAACTCACGGTCTCGTCGATGATTATCCGCATAACTCTTTTGTCGACTTTGGGCTGCCTTGATATGCTGCTGAATGTTTTTCACCTTCTCCACCATTTCTTCGACCATTTCTGGTCCAAGTAGCTTACGTTCACCGACCTCATCCCAACATGCCGGTGTTCTACGCCTTTTCCCATACAGGGCTTCATATGGTTCCATTTGGATGCTCGAGTGGAAACTATTATTATAAGAGAACTCAACCAGAGGAAGATGTTGATCTCATCCTCCTTTAAAGTCCATTGAGCACGTTCTCAATATATCCTCAAGTGTTTGGATACTCCGCTCGGATTGGCCATCAGTTTGAGGATGATAGTCCGTACTGAAGTTCAGTTAAGTATTCAGAGCATGTTGAAGACTCTTCCAAAACGTAGAGGTAAATCTTGGATCTCGGTTAGACACAATAGATAGTGGTACTCCATGCAACCGTACCACTTCCCTGATATATATCCGTGCCAGTTGATCCAAAGAGAAATCCTATCGAATAGCAATGAAGTGTGCAGTCTTTGTAAGACGATCCACAACAACCCAGATTGCATTGTTGCCTTTGGATGTCCTTGGAAGACCAGTGATGAAGTCCATGGTGATGTTCTCCCATTTTCATTCTAGTATGGGCAATGGTTGCATCATCCCCTTAGACTTCTGCCTCTCTGCCTTCACTTGCTGACACACCAGGCACTTTGATGTATATTCAGCGATCTCCTTCTTCATATTATCCCACTAAAAGTTTTCTCGGAGATCTCGATACATCTTTGTGCTCCCTGGGTGAATAGAGAAATTTGAACTATGTGCATCATCCAAAAGTTCCTTCTTCAGCTCCGAACTTGATGGAACACATAGTCTTTTCCCAAACCACACAATTCCTTCTTCATTAACATTAAACTCTGAGGATTTTCCCTTTTTGATAGCTTCCACTTTTTCTTAGATTCCCGCATCATCCGTTTGAGCATCCTTTATCCTTTCCAAAAGAGATGGTTGAGCAATCATTTGTGAAAGGATTGATGATGTTCCCTTCTTTATGATTCCCACATCTATCTTCATCAAGTCTAAGAAGATTGGATCCTTCTCAATTCTCATCATTGATAGAATAGCTGGATCATTTCTACTTAGGGCATCTGCCACCTTGTTCGCTTTCCCAGGGTGGTAATGTATTGAACAGTCATAATCCTTGATGATCTCTATCCATCTTCTCTGGCGCATATTAATCTCTTTCTGTGTGAATATATATTTAAGACTCTTGTGGTCAGTATATATCTCACATTTCTCTCCATAGTGGTAATGCCGCCAGATTTTCAAGGCAAAGATCACCGCCGCCAACTCCAGATCATGCGTTGGATAGTTTCGCTCAGGGATTTTCAACTGCCTTGAAGCATAGGATATTACTTTATCATTCTGCATTAGCACACATCCTAAGCCCTTCTTTAAGTCATCACTGAATACCACAAAAAGTTCCCCACTTTTGGGTAAAGTGAGCACGGGTGCAGTGATAAGCCTCCTTTTCAACTCCTTGAAACTTTCTTCGCATTCATCACTCCAAGCAAACTTTACTCCCTTTTGAGTTAGCTTGGTAAGAGGGTTGGACAATCATGATAAATTTCTCACAAATCGTCAATAATATCCAGCTAACCCCAAGAAGCTACGGATATCAGTTACCGATGTTGGCCTCGGCCATCCCTCAATTGCATCTGTTTTGGAGGGGTCCACAGATATACCATTGCTTGTGATGATATGGCCCAAGAATGAGACCTCCTTCAACCAGAACTCACACTTGTTGTACTTGGCATAGAGATTCTCCTTGCGCAAAGTCTCTAGTACAGTTCTTAAATGCTCCTCATGGTCCTCCTTGGTTTTGGAGTATATTAGAATATCATCTATAAAGACTACCACAAATTTGTCTAGGTAATCTCTAAAGACTCTATTCATAAAGTCTATGAATATTGCTGGAGCATTGGTGAGTCCAAAAGGCATTACTATGAATTCATAGTGCCCGTACCTTGTACGAAAAGCAGTCTTGGGGATATCTTCCTTCTTCACCCTTACTTGATAATATCCCGACCGCAAGTCCACCTTGGAGAAGTATTGTTCTCCACGCAGCTGATCAAACAAGTCATCGATTCTTGGGAGAGGATACTTGTTCTTTATCGTGATTTTGTTAAGTTCACGATAATCGATGCAAAGCCGCATTGACCCATCCTTCTTCTTGACGAAGAGGACTGGTGCACCCCATGGTGATGCACTTGGGCGTATAAACCCTTTATCCAGATTCTCCTGTAGTTGTTTCTTCAGCTCTTCAAGCTCAACAATAGCCATTCTATATGGAGTCTTGGATATTGGTAGCGCCCCAGGTATAAGTTCAATTGAGAACTCAACATCTCTTCTTGGAGGAAGACCAGGAAGTTCCTCGGGAAATACTTCAGCAAATTCCCTCACAATAGGCATTTCTTCAAGGGTGGTTTATTCCTTGGACTCAATCATCTGAGCTAGATATGCGTGCTCATAAGGCAGTAATATCCATGCTTGAGATGATGGAGCTAAAGGAGATTTATCTTCCTCCTGACACTTGTAAAGAATCGGGGGTTGATTCTCCATATGGAGTGTGATTTCCCTCTCCCGACAATTTACGTTGGCTCTATATAAGGAAATCCAATCCATGCCAAGAATTGCATCAAATTATACCAAAGGGAGTATGACAAGGTTCGCCGGGAAATTCAATCCACAGATTATAACAGGGAGGACTTATATTCATGGGATGCAATGATTGCCCCATTTTCCGTACTCACCGACATCTTTACTTCCAGGATTTGTGGTGGTGCTGGGATTGTTCTACTAAACTTTTGAGATATAAAAGAATTCATAGAACCTGAATCAAAAAGTACGTTCACTATTATTGAATGAATAACTAGCGTACCTGTCACCACTTCGTTGTCGGGGTTCACTTCGGCAGAAGTGATGGCAAAAGCTCTCCCTTGCTATCTTGGAGGTTGTTGGTTGCCTCCGATAACCCTTTGATTAGGGCACTGATTTGCAAAATGACCCGGTTCTTTGCATCTGTAGCATTGAACAATGCGTTGAGGTTCGAACGGAGCGTTCCTCTCCTATGTCGCAGCTGCGGGTCCTTCTTGCTGACAGTTAACAGCTAGGTGCCCTTATCTTCCACACTTGAAGCATTTTCTTGTCCCCCTAAGGCAATTTCCAGGGTACTTCTTTCCACACTTTTGGTAAGTGGGGTGCTGGAATTTCTTAGCGCTGTTGGATTTATCCATCGGACCACCAGCATTGAAGTCCACCTTACGCTTCTTGTCCCCAGGATACCCTTGTGATTCTCCGATCTCCATTTCAACCTTGAGGGCACATCGGACAATTTCCTCATAGCTGTCGAAATCACGGATCGCTAATGCTTTCCGCAAGCTAGGCTTCAGCCCACCAAAGAAGCGGTCAACCTTGCATTCGGGGGTAACGACAAAGCCGGAAGCGTATCGTGCAAGCCTTGTGAAGTTTGCCTCATACGCTCCCACAGATTCTTCATCTTTCTGTTTGAGGGAAAGGAAGTCCCTTTCCATCTTAAGATGGAGGGTGCGTGGAAAATATTTATCAAAAAACATCTTCCGGAATTCCTTCCATTCCAAAGCCTCAATCTCCTCCTCAGGCTTCGTATTTTTGATCAACGTCCACCATTGATCAGCTTCACCCTCCATACGATAAGCCGCCAGGAGAACCTTCTCTTTTTCAGAGCATTGGAGGATGGAGAATATCTTTTCAATGGAGTTGATCCATTGTTCAGCGATCGTGGGATCGGATGATCCACTAAAAGTAGGAGGCATTTGTCTCATGAAGCTTTCAATAGCGACTTGTTCTTTCTTAGGGGGGGGGGGGGGGGGTTGGACGTTCCACTTGACCAGTGTTTCTATTCAAAACTTGAGTTAGCTGCGAGAGAAGCGTGACAAAGTTCGTGATTCCCGCTCCCATTGGATTGGGCATCTCATAAGTACAATCATCACACTGATCTTCACAACGGTTGTTAGCCCGAGTTCTCCTATTACCGGCCATTGGCTGGAATAAAAGGAAAGTTAGGTGTAACACGTAAAGGTTAATCCAAAGACAAAAGTTGATGACTTATAAATAATCTTTAATCTCTTTAACTCATGAGTCTATAGGATTCAATCCAGGCTTTTCATGATCTTCCTTCTAACATATATTCTTAGGGGCATTTTTCCCTTAATAAGGGTTCATACTAAGATTGCGAATTTATCAAAACATATCCCCGGGAGTTTCGTAACCAAGATTGCAGCAAGGCCCGTTGTCGTGCACCAGTTCCCGTTCGAGTCTAGCTCAAAGCGGTGTTTTCGGGTTTTACCCCTAGGATACATCTGTGCCAGAGCCGCCTCTACCTGCTCGTATCCAGATAGGGATGTATTTGTTTGATAAACCACTTACTTAGTACTTACCAAAACTTAGGGATGTTTTTATTATGCTTAGTCTTGTATCTAAGGCCTTACTAGGGTTTCCTAATCCCAAAAATAACTAAACCTATCCTCTGATACCAACTGTGACAACCCTACTTTTTATTACAACTTAAACATGCTTTATTACATAAAACTTCACTTGATACAACAAAAAGGATCGATAGGTTTAGTGTCTTTGGGGATTAGGATCATTACATAAAGACTTTAAACTTGAAATACAACATCTTTATTGAAAACTTCCTTTACATGACCACTACATTCCTTCGTACTTAGCATTGCATGGGATAACCTGAGGACATGCATAAGAAAAGGGTGAGCTATAAAGCCCAGTAAGGGAGTACACAATGAATAACATGAGGAGTACAATACATGTTAGGAAATAGGCATATCAATAGAGCATAAGAAAAACCTGAACATAAAGGCCTGATAAAGCATGATAATCATAACATGGAAATGTGGCAACAACACTTAACATTGAATTAGCATGAGCCAAGGCTCATTGCACATGGAGCATGAGTAAACCCTCATTGCACTTGAAGCACAATTAAACCGTCGTTGCACTTGAATTAGCATGAGTCAACACTCATTGCACATGAATTATTATGATACTATACTTTACCCAATGCATTGGAGCGCTATGAAGGGTGCACCCTTCTTAAACATTTCATTTCATGCATAAGTGTGCCACATGGATCATAAAAACATGGATTCATAAAACATAATCATTTATTCCACGATAAAGGAATGTGGAATTCATACATGAAACATTATAATCAATAAGTAAATGTGCATAAAGGTGAATACCCTTGATGGAGAAATGGGCACGGTATTCACTACACAATGATATTGGCTTAGAAAATCGGTGTGATTTCGGCAGCGTAACGGCGTGACATAAGAGTTCATAAAAAAAGGTTGATGAGAGAGAAATGGGTTACTCATCATATTTACATGTAATGGACAGTAAGGAGGTCATATAGATACATGTCCCAACAATTGAAAAGGAATTTAGATTCATGATACAAAAGTATTGCTTGAATATAAAAGAGGAGAAAAAGGTTTCTTTCGGAATTTCAGCATAGTAACGGGTGTACATGGGAGGATTTTAAGGAGAGAAAAAGGGGTCCCTCATCATTCAAAAAATAATAGGGCAGTATGGGAGAGGTGAGAAACCATACCACAACATTCATAATTGAAATTAAAAGGGCAATACAACTTAAAGAAAATTGACAAAAATGAGAAAGGAAGAAAAAACCCTTACTTGGAAGTGTGCTTCCAAAGGCTAGAGAGAGGATTGTGAGAGGCTTCTTGGGAGCTTGGGGCACCTTGGGAGGATTCTAGAGAGAGTAGGTCAGATGTTGGACGAACTTCAAGGGCTTTGAGTGAGGAGGAAGTGGGAGCTTGGGTGGGTTTATATAGGAAAGGTGAGAGAATTCTTTATTATTTAGGTTTGGGACCCCTTATATTAAAATAATCCAAACCACAAACCATCCCATGGTATTTGGACATGGTTTCTGGAAAAGTAAAGAGGAAAACAATATTTTACAAGGCCAAGGTCCGAACTTATTAAAAAATTAGGGTTGCTTATGTGGAGGTGAGTCACACTCCCATTGAAATTAATTTAAAAAGGCAAAGTGTTGAATAAGTCTTGAGGGCTCCATTAATGCTTTTAAAAGTGAGTCAAACAAACCCAAAACCTCATTATTTTAATGATAACACATATATTGGCCGAACATAAGGATTATGGTATTTTATTACATCACCATTGGGTCATTATGATGTCATAAAACACATTATATATTTAAATGGTATTTAATTTTTACCCAAAAATTTGACTGTCTCAGAAAATTATGAAAAATTCACTGTTGGATAATTTCGACGTCCTGATTCCAAAAATAATATTTATTTTATCTAAATAATTTTCTAAATATGTGAATTTTCATTTTTAAAATAAAAACCGACATTTATAAAAAAAATCACGGGTTTTGACAGAAATGGCTTTCAAACCTTAATAAAAATTTTAATTGCATTCATAAAATTATAAGATCATTTATATTTAATAAAAATTAATGTAATATTAATAATAATATTTTATTAAAATATTATTTAATTCAAAAATCCTTTAATTTAATAAAATATAATTCTTATATAAATAATAACTAAAAACACCATTTGTACTTTAAAAACTAATTACAATGTATCAAAAATGACTAGAAATTATATTCATTATTATATACAAAAATAATGTATATGAACATGGTGCTACTTATTTGTTACATAACCCCTTAAAATAGCCGCATAAGACCTAAGGGTAAGGTGTGCGATGGTGACAGACTCTTGGGGTTGCTCGGATAACATCGCTCGAGTTGTAATTTCAATCAACTTCCATTTATCCCGTAGACGATCATGTTCGAGCTTGACTTGATGAAGCTCAGCTTGGGCTTGGTCAAGGGAAAAGCCCAAAGACGCCACCTCTTTTCCGAGCTCCGACAAACGGGCTTCATAAGAGGCAATTCTACTGGATGAGGCCATCGCTTCCTTTGTCTGAGTAGAAAATTGGTTCGTTAAAGCCTTATATTTAAACTACCCAGATGATCACTGTTCAACGGCTATCAAAGTAACGGTCACAAATCATAAAACTAAAGAAGTTGACATCTTATAAAAACATTTTTCATAAAGAGACATTTAACTGGATCAAGAGGGATTTTCATTAATGAAACTTTGTGTCGTTACAACAATGCTGAAGGTGAGGGCATCTTTTTGTGCACTTTCTGGGAGAAGCTTCACATGTCCGTCCCAGAGATAGGAGGTTTCTACCCCATAGGAACATCCTGCAGCTGCTACTGGTGCTAAGGAGCCACAACCATAGTGACATAAACAGCTTCATTCTGCACGTGGGGCCTCACCTGTTCTGCAGGTAGAGGTCAACCCTCTAGTAGTTCAGGATCAGTCGATTCAGGATGTGCCTCGGGTGGCATGGGATCCACCTTTCCTGACATGATATCTACAGTTCTCACCATCTTGGGTTCCAGATCCATCGCAGCCTTGGGATCCATCACAGCTTTAGATTCCAGATCCATCACTAATTTGGAGTATTGCTCCATCGCAGGCTTGGTTCCCCACAGCGATGGAGGAAGATCCTTCTACCACCCTAGTGGGAGAAGGATCTGGAGGGCAGTACAAGATGTAGTTGACAGCTCATCCCACTAACACGGAGATGGAGGATTCATCGGTCGATGTTCCGGTGCCCGAGGATCAGCCTTATCCAGTTCATCTGACTCCACTACGCACTCGATGTGGACGTCCAATTCGCAGACCACCATGTGGCATGGAATCTTCTCACCATAGACATAGACATTGATTGTACATGTTTATTTTCATGTTTTATGTCTGATGAAATCAAAATAATATTATTACTATTAGATCTTATTATATTTTTATCCAGTATTTTAGTTTTCATTTATATTTAAGGCAAAATTTATATTTGACAGCTTCCAAAGTCGACTACTTGAAACACAGAAATAATTAGTAAATTTCATGAAAATAACTTTAAAAGATTTAAAAATATATAGTATAAAAACAATGTAAATTAAATTTACAATATATCTTAATAATCTAAATTTTTTTTGAAAATAAATAGTTTCATAAATAAAATAAATAAATTATAATGAAAGGAATGTAAGAAGTGTAAATAATTTTTAAGTTTCAAGTAGGTGGATTAGAAAGCTTATAAATAATTCCAAGTAGTTGGATTAGAAATATTATAAATTATTTTTCACCAAAAATTTTTAAGATATTATTTTTATTATGGATTACTAGTTATATGTCAAAGTAATGTTTAAAATTTCATTCATAACAGTCTTATAGTTTATATTATATTGGCCAGAAAATTCACGTACTTGAAACATTTTTAAGTTTCAAGTAGGTAGATTAGAAAGCTTATAAATAATTTTTCACCCAGATTTTTTAATAAATTATTTTTATTTTATACTAATTTTTATATGTTTAAGTAATGTTTAAAATTTTATTCATATCTGTATTATATTTTATATTATATAGGCCAGCAAAGTCGTGTACTTGAAACATTATTAAGTTTCAAGTAGGTGGATTAGAAAGCTTATAAATAATTTTTCCCCAAGCTTTTTTAAGAAATTATATTTATTTTGGACTAAATTTTATATGTTTAAGAAATGTTTAAAATTTAAATCATATTTATATTATTTTTTATATTATATAGTCCAGCAAAGACACGTACTTGAAACATTTTTAAGTTTCAAGTAGGTGGATTTGAAATATTTTAAATAATTCTTCACCAAAAAATTTTAAGAAATTATTTTCAATTTATACTACTATTTATAAGTTTAATCAATGTTTAAAATTTCATTCATATTGGTCTTATAGTTTATATTATATAGGCCAGCAAAGTCATGTACTTGAAACATTTTTAAGTTTTAAGTAGGTGGATTAGAAATCTAATAAATAATTTTTCACCAAGAATTTTTAATAAATTATTTTATTCTGAACTAATTCTTATATGTTTAATAAATTTTTAAAATTTTATTCACATTTTTCTTATATTTTATATTATATAGGCCAGAAAAGTCACATACTTGACACATTTTTAAGTTTCAAGTAGGTGGATTAGAAAGATTATAAATAATATTTCCCCAACATTTTTTAAGAATTTATTTTTATTTTGGACTACTTGTTATATGTTTAATCAATATTTAAAATTTTATTCATATCTCTCTTACAGTTTATATTATATAGGCTCACAAAGTCGTGTACTTGAATAAAAGATAAATTATGTTGAAACATTATGTTTTATATATAAAAATATATAACCATATGAACATAATAATAAAACATTAAAATTTTATATATATATAAAACATAATTAAAATAAAAAAAATAGTGTTTTAGGGAAAAGGTTTCATCTTCTATTCCACCTTTAAGGTGAATTTTAAAAAAAAATTAACCGAGGACATTTAAAAAAAATCAAAGAGTATAAAAAATTTGATGCCCCACTGTACCTTGGGTCGTCTCCAAAGACTCAACTGAACACTTTGATCTCATTTCAATCTCCCTACAGCAACTATAAAGGATAAAAAGGTTGATGGAGAACCTTCATGCACTTCCACACACCCCTACAGCCCATACAAGTAGCTACTATGCTCGAATCACCACTGTGATGCCCCAAGCCACAACCACATCACCTACCTCCATGCATGGAACGATCCACACATCTGATAAAAGACCAAAGTATATACACACTGCTACCTTATGTGGATTAATTCCATGCCAAATAAGGATACACCTAAGATCCTTTAGTGTAATTTGAAGACCCCACGGGTATTCAGGGATTATTTGAAGATCTATCCAAGTCCAAAGGATATCCTCTCTACCTTTATAAATGGAAGTTTTTCCCAATTAGAAGAAACGTTCCACCACCATGAGGAGAGGATCCCAAGGCTCATTCAAAGAAACTATTTTCATTGTTTTCTACATTTTTTATTTTTATTTTATTCAGTTTTTTTAGTTTTTCTTTTCATGTAATTCAAATTTAGTTTATAAATAAAATAACACATGCATTTTTTATAATTTTTGGAGCCATAATTATTATTCTCATAATTATTATCCTTTAATTTAATTATTAACTATTTTATTAGTTTTATTTATTTTATTTTCATTTATTATTTTATTTTATTATTCTCTCTCCCTCTCTTATTCTTTAATTTTTATTTTTCTGATTTCATATGTGTGTTTTCTTCTTCTTCCCTCATCCATTTTCTTTATTTTGATTCTATTCTTCCCATTTTTCTTACCACAATGACCTCTTGACCTAAAAAAATGAGAGTATAACCTGAGGCTTGTACTGAGGGATTTAAGTGGCGTTTCCATTTCATTCTTTACATAAATTCATAATTTTTACTATGTTTGTGGTGAGAAAGAGTGGAGTGAATGAGTGTGGTGATTTCCTAGGACGAAACTAAACTCAAAATCATTTCTATAATTTTATTAAATCCATTATATCCCTTATAATGGATAAAATATCTTTATATGATGGAGTTAATACACTTATTTGATGAAATGGACTACGAAAGAGCTAAGTCCTAGAAGATTCCACACTCTCAATTTAGGTGTTCCATCAACCTTGATTATAAGAGGAGGAGGAATTAAGATTACTAAAGGAATTCTAGATGTCACACCACTAAATAAAATCATAGTAATTCATGCATGATATCTCAAAATTTAATTATCAAACTAAATTCAAACTCCAATAAGGAGAATGATTGAACCCATAAAACCAAACCATAAAGGACAAGTTTTTTCTTTACTAATCACATTTTGTCATTGCATTTTAGTTTAATTTTTTAATATTTCATTTATTTTCTCAAATTATTTTATTTTTATAGAATAAATAAAACCAAAAAAATATGTATATATTTGGAGAATTAGATTAATTAGGAGAAAAACTGTGAAGATCCTTAAGTGATATAACCCTGGTCAGCTTCTGTGCTACATTAAGAAAATAAATTTTCTTTTATTGTGCCCTAAGATAGTAGTGAATCAAATACCTTCACTATTGATGATCTGGGTAGTCTTTACATGTTTGATGTAGTTTAATTTCAAGGTATTTCAAGGAATATAATTTTAGATAGATATTCTTATTTCACATCATGGTTTTGAAAGGGTCTTTAGAAGAATTTGGAATCACCAGTTATTTTGAGTACATCCTATTATCCTTAGACTGATGGTCAATATGAGTACACTATTTAGGTTCTTGAGGATATTTTATGAGCTTATGTTTTTTATTTTAGTCATTCATGGGAGAAATATATGTAACTCATGAAGTTTTAATATAATAATATCTTCTAGGAATTGACCAATATGGAACCTTTCAAGGATTTGTATGGTAGGTCATGTCATTCTCCTCTTTGTTGGTTAGAGGCAGGTTAATCTGCTCTTGTTGGGCCTAGTCTCATGTATGAGAAGTATAAGTAGGTTCATCTAATCAGGAGGTAGTTGGTGATCAGTCATAGTAGGACAAAATCATACTCTGACCATTAGAGATGACCTCTAGAGTTTGATGTTGGTCATCATGTTTTCCTTCAGGTGTATCCTAGGTTGGGTTAATGTCATTTCAAGAAATAGGGGAAGATATCACCCAGGTTTGTTATGTTGTTTGAGAGAGTGGATAGGGTTGGTCTAGTGGCATATTTATTATCCATTCCATAGTGCTACTATTTCATGCACGATGTGTTTCATGTATCACAGCTTCGAATATATTATCCTGACTCTTCTCATGTGGTGGACTTCGAGGACATTGAACTTTATGTTGATATCCTTTGAGGATAATATGATATAGATTGTGTACCATAGTGAGAAATATCTCTCAGGGAGGATTATTCCTATTATTTGTGTGAAGTGGTAGCATGGACATGTTCAAGAGTATGCTTAAGAGAGTGGGTTTGATATGTGAGAACAGTGGCTAGACATTTTCACTTAAACCCCATAGTGATTCTTGGAGAATCTTGGGGAAGAGCTACTATATGGTGGGGAGGTTGTAAGATGATGTATTTTTTTAGACACATACCTCTTTGAGTTTTGAATTAAATATCCTTCATTGGTTTTGCCTTATCTTTAAACCTTGATGGCTGATTCTTTTTTGGAGAAGGAGTCCTTTGTTGGGGGAATGTCCTAAATTTCTAGGATGTATGTTTTTTTAATTAATGGAGTATAGGTATAAATGTGTAAAATGGGAATATGAGGGTTTCTTATGAATTTGGAAATATTTGAAGGTGGTTTAGATCTATATGTAGAAGCTGGGCTATATATATATATATAACATTTATACACTGTGTAAATGTATTAAATGACATGCAAACATCATCTGAAACTTTCCATGAACCATTTCAGGATGTGAAGGGGTTCAAGATATAAAAATAATACTTGTTGTGAATCTGTATTACACACCATGTAATGTTCTAGCAGGTTCAATATTAATCTTAGGCGATGGGTTTTTTAGCAAATCTCTTAAATTTATAATTACACATATCTCTTAAATTTATAAATACACAATGTGAAAGGGTTACACACACACAGTGTATTTTTCAAATACAGTGGTTTCAAGCCTATCGTGCATGTGATTATTTCATTGTTTCAGTGTATCCCTTCCTCCTCTCAACTGTAGGATGATTTCCATGATATTTTGGGGACTTTAATTCCTTTTTAGACATTTGGTTCAAGTGATTGATCCCTAGGGAGTCATTCTTCTTTGTTTTTTCCTTCTCTTACATTATTCATCATTAAGGTGTGGGTTTTATTTTAACAATATTTATTTTGGATTTTGATCTTGGTTGGTATGATCTAGGTTTCTTATTGGTATATTTTACACCTTATTCATTTTTGGAATTTTTGGCTACAAGTGATGTGTTAATTTCCAGATAAATGTATGGACTCTAAAGCTAAACCTGTGGTCTATTTAATTTCAATGTATATGACATATTTTGATTTTTCAAAAGTAATGTGTACTCTATTTAATTTATTAATTAATTAATGGTAAATCATGGATTGGAATATTAGTTGGATCTCTTGGATTCAATTGTGGATGTGACCTAGCTTATGGATACTAGTTGGGTGATAAAAAATTGTAGTTAATAAGAATTTGGATAATGTTTTAAAGTGTGTTCAGAATGACGTGAGGTTCAGGTGATTTCTTGATATAGATTCACCATGGAAATATATTTTTTATTTAAATGGATCGCATGTTAATGGTTTAAGACCAACTTGATAAATGAAAGGGGTAATTGAAAGATAAATGGTAATTTTTATAATTGACCATTATGGCTTAGGATGTGATATCCTTGTCATTATGACATATTATGGTAATGTTTTGTAATGCTTATATTGAGTAGGTACTACCAAATACCATCTTTTAATGATTATATAGAGTAAGATATGCCCAGTCCCATGCTGAAATGCTTATATTGAGTGGGCTCTTCCTAGTCCCATGTTTTAATTCTTATATTGAGTGAGCTCTACCCAGTCCCATGTTATAATGATTAATTGAGAAGGCTCTACCCAGCCCCATGTTGTAATTCTTATATTGAGTGGGCTCTTCCCAGTCCCATACTGTAATGTTTATATTGAGTGGGATATACCCAACCCCATGTTGAAATTTTTATATAGCAGGCTTGGCCCGGATTTGTGTTATTTTTCCATGGATGTATGGCTATTGGTTGTCATGGTTGTTACACATGCTCAAAGATATGTTGGCCCGGTGATGAAGCAGGTTAATTGTTACATTTTATTAATTGATTAATTAATAAACATGTTTATCACTTATTTCATACACTTATTATCAAATTATTTATGTTTAGGCATTGTGGTGTCGACCAAATATGTTTTTCTAACACCTTATTTGGGAACCATTTGATACCTAAGAAGATTACATGGATTCATGTTTTGAAAAGGGAAATGGACTTTATTTTTGATTTGTTGATTTCCAGATGGGTTGGAGTTTGGAAATGGGACTGACATGGGTTCCGGGGAAAGGGACTTTTGATATTATATTGTTTCTTTTATTTATTTTATTTGTATTATTTTCAGTTTGACATTTATAAATATCTTAGTTTGTCATTAGATGATTCATCATTATTGGTTTATTGGTTTCTCATTTACCTTAGATTTTTATGATATATGGTTTTCTTTGTTCTTCATTACATCCCCACTACTAGTCAGCGGCCTTTAGAGTACAAGGAGGTGCACTTGAGGTATTGTAATTAACTCAATTTATTTATGTGAGAGAGTGATGGATCGGGGGATTTTACACTCCAAGTATTATTTTTTACTTTATTAATTTTAAATAAAATTAGTCTATTTAATTCGTTTAAAATTATGGATGATAAAAATTTCAAGATGGTTTGGGTGGAATTAAGATAAATTGAATTAATTTATCAATCATATAATTAATCAAATTAATTCATAGAATGTTATCTTAATTAAATCATGAATCAAAGTAAATTTTATATAGATTTAAAATGAATATGTGTTTTATGTGTGTAAATTATCATGATTTTAGATCAATCATGTGTATGTAATTGGTTTTATTTTAATTTATTATTATAATTACATCAAATTGATTTAATATGAATCCTTCTAACCTTTCATTATATAAGGCTCCATATGCCCGAAGTTTCTTTTATGTAACACCCAAAAAACCAATCCTTTGGTTCCTATCAACTGAATGTGTGTAAATTTTATGTAATGGATAGAGCTCTCGAATGAGTAGAGGTGTTTCAAGTTTAGATTAGATGAAAAATCATTCCAATAAGTTCATGGAATCACAGGTGGAATGTAGCAGTATTAACTAAGTGGTGATTCAAGGTGTTTTTCCCCTATAGTCAAGGGATAGTTTATCATCCACTAGATAAATTTATCATTAATTAATCTCATGATCATTCCAATTTTGTTATTTTATTTTTTTCAATTTCATGGTTAATTATTTATGGATTTTTTATTGTGGTCACATAATAAATGAATTGATGAGCATGCAAAAGGTAATAAAAATAAATTGTATTATGCATAATTTTATCAAGACATAGTTAACTACATAAGTAAATCCACCTAATATTAACAAGTATGTAATAAAGATAAAAATGAGATATTTATTCAAAATGTTAAAATCCCTAAAATTAAATCTTAATTCGGTATAGCCTTCCACTATTTGGTTTCAAATCAAACCTTAGATAAAAGTGTTTGACCAATATTCATGGGGGCGATTTCAATTATTGGGGAATTTCTAACTTGATTTTTGGGTCTACATAACCTAGTTCTCATTAAGGTTTGGTCTTATCTAGGAGACTTGGTTCAACTAGTAGGAAAGAGTTGGGGAAATCATTATCCAGGATTTTAGGATTGGGGAGTCCAGTCAACAGATCAAGGAGCTTCAAGTTAATGGAGTTGGAAAGCCACACCTACCTAATTACCTTTGAATAGCTTATCAGGACTTCATATGGATTATGATAAGGGACATATAGATTATTCATAAAGACTCGTAAATTTCAATGAAATTTTTTTCTTAAATTCTTTGGGATATTACGAGAACGCAGTTTCTAACAGCGCCTGATTCCGAGGCTCGGTGTGCCCGGAATCAATTTCTGAAGTTTAGCACGGGTACATTCAGTGAACGAACGAGCGAGTTTTTCTATATTTTGACTCAGTGCTCAGAATTAAAATCTGAGGGCACCAATGAACTCACAGCGCCGGTATTTTCTTAAGATGACTTTTACCGTTGATGTGTTTGCTCAGGAGAAGAAGTTAATTTTTGGGGTTTAAGTGGGAAGTAAATAAAATTGTGCACAATTTTATTTTATTATCTTTGGAAATTAGAATCTCTCATGGGAGGTTATTGGTGGGTCCCACAACCACCCAACTTCCCTTGTGTGGTTATGAGGAAGGTGGGGCCCACACAAGCCCTCATCTTTTCACATTCCATAACCCTTAACCCCTTTGAACTCCCATGATAAATACATGGCAACTCCCCATTAATTTTTGGTATCCTTTAATTATCTGACTTCTCCTCTCCCCACATTAAATCATGCCAACACACTTAATCAATTAAGAGAGTTATGTGTTTGAATTTTAAAATTTAAATGCATGGCATGAATTAATAAAATAAGATGAGACTTATTTTATTTGGGGTTTAGTCTTGTTGTGTTGAGAGAAAAGGGGAGAGAGCTCTTGTGAATTGAAGAACTTCATCTCCTTTATTGAAGAACGCCAAGACTCCGACGAAGAACATAGACTCGGTGACCCCAGATTCTTCTTCCTTTTCCTCCTCCGCGGCAAGGGAGGAGAAACCGACGTGGGAGTTCTCCAACGATGCGCAATCGTCTTCTTCTCTCAGTGATAAAAGAGAAGACGACGTTTCCTCAGGTGCACAACGTCGACGACGAAAACGATGCCATATTTTGCGGCGCTTGACAACCGTAAATTACTTTGCGAGGTAGGGGTTATCATCGTTCACGTTTAATTTAATCTTCTACATTTATTATTTTGGCTGAATGTTACCAACGTAAAGGGAGGAGATCGGACCGCACAAACACAGCAGATTTCTCCTCCCTGTTTCTTTGTTGATTTACGTAGATGATCAAAGCAAAGGTGGTGTGGTGTTGTTGCATCGCACGAGGATGAAGAGAACTGCGGCCGGAGCGGGCCGCGGTGGTGGTGTACGGCGTCATCACACCGTGCCGGTAAAGCCAAAGGAACCATGGCAGGAGCGGGTTGCGGTGGTGGTGTGTGGCACCGTCGCATTGCGCCGGAGAACCTGAGGGAGGCCACAGCCGGGGCGGGCCACGGCGGAGGGACATGGCACCGTTGCGACGCGCCGGTCGGGGAAGAGTCGCGGCCTTAAGGCGTGGCAGTTCAGCAGGGGGCGGCCGGTGAAGCCGGCCGCCGGTGCTCCAGGAGGCGGGACCCCCGCAAGTCCCAAGGCATCACAAACCTGGTGGCCATTAAGGTGGTCCGTTTAGGGGGAAAGCGGGGGGTGTAACCCCCCGGTACAGCCTAGGGCGGACCCCACCAGTGGGGCTTCCATTTCCAAAAACAAATCCCCCCCCCCCTTCGTACCCCGCTCGGCTGAGAGCCGAGCTGCGGCTAGCTTCCGAGCTGGGTCGTAGGCCGCGTGGGCTGGGTTGACCGCGTCGGGCTAGGCTGCTAGCGTCGGGCCGGGTCACGCCAGTCGGGCCGGGCAGCGCCTGCCAAGCCGGGCCGCACCCAATCGGGCCAGACCCGGACCTGAGTCGGTTCGACCCGGTTCGGGCCGACCCAGGGGGTATTAGGTCGGGTCGAACCGGGCCCAAACCCCCTACTTTTGGACCAGGTTCGTTCAAACGCCCATATCTTAGTCTACGGACCTCTGATCGATACACCATCAGTTGCGTTGGGATCCTTGGATTGAGAAGGTAGTTTAGGTATATTACACTCAAGGTTTCGGTGAAGTTTGGATATGGAAGGGTTGGTTCAAACCCAAAACCAACCGGGCCCTTGGAGCAGAAACGCTTATAACTTGACGACCGGACGTCTGATTGGCGTGACGTCAATTGCGTTGAATTCCTCTTAGTGGGACGGTTCTTTTGGCTTACTCCACTTGATGTTTGGATGCAGATGGTGTATGGTCGGGTAGGTTTTATCTTAAAAACCAAACGGGCCCCTAAGACGGAAAAGCTGATATCTCTCATACCGGGCGTCCGATTGACGCGTCGTCTGTCGCGTTGAGTTCCTATTGATGAGACAGAACTGTTTCATACATCAACTCTGGACTTCGTGACAGTTGATTTATCGACCCTCTCGGCTCGTAGAGTAGACCCTCCCGGAATCGAGCTTGCTATGTGCGGGAACCCTAGAGCTGGCTGCGACTGCGACGACGATGGAGACTGTACTTGGATCCTATGTGGGTTCAGCAGCGAGGATGACTGTACTTAGATCCTACGTGGGTTCGGCAATGATGACGACTGTACTTGGATCCTATGTGGGTTCGGAAGCGATGGTTACTGTAATAGGATCCTAAGTGGGTTCGGGAGCGACGACTTATGTTCTTGGATCCTACAGGGGGTTGGCAGGGGAGATGATTCAGAGGCTACATCTATCATCTCTACCCCTCTTCGTGAGTACTATACCTAAGTGAGTTGACTCTTTACTTTCAATCATTATCATCAATATGATTCTCTTTCTTTCCTATGTGGATTGGGTTGTGATTTCCTATATGGACTGGGTTGTACTTGGGCTCGTGAGTTGGATCCGAACTAGAAATGATTACTTAGGTATATGTATAGGAATATACCTAAGTAGAGTTGGTTGATACTTTTTGTTTGTATCCTTCCTTTGTGTTTTACCCTTTGTGGATACTGGGAGACCTTCGGGGGTTTCGGGGTCCATACTGAGTATCATATACTCACCCCTGCACGGGCTATGCCCACACTACGTTGTGTTGGTTGCAGACGACGGACAGTGTCGATCGTGGTTGAGGCTTGTGGAGCGGGACGGTACCCGGAGGTGGAATATCAGGCGGGACGTACACGGAGTGGACGGACGGACTCGAGGATCCAACGAGACTATCTGTACCCACCCTTTAGGTGGGAATTCCAGAGGACGACTTGGTGGTTGCTGATTTACTTTACTACTGTTGTTCTTTCTTTTTAGTTGTACTATACTTTCAGTTGGGTTTGTATTCTGGAGCATTTACTTTCCAACACTTACTTTTGTACTCATTTTACTTAGTGTTTACTTCAGCTTGCGTACTTTGTAGTTTTTTTTTTCTTATATAAATGCAATGCCTTCCCTTTTATCGGGATTTACGCCTTTGGTGCTAGTCGTCAGCCCCTGGCCTATAGAAGGTGGGCTTGGGGTAGTCACGGCATGGGCCCCGAGGACGGGTCGTGACATTATTTCTCCTAGAATATCCATATTATGGGATATTCCAAAAAAATGGTTAAGGATATTGGGTTTTTGAAAAAATAGTGGTAGGTTGATAAATTTAAAATTTATTATTTAATTTTGTAATCTTGATAAATTAAAAATATGTTTTCTCTTTCTTAATTTCAGAAATTGTAATCCACAATAACTCAAAAATATCATTGTGATACACACTATAGAAGTATAAATTTCACACCATATCAAATTTCCTATAATGGTTTGGGGGATTGTGTGTTATATTATTCCATAAACAAAATTTATTTGTCTTGGAAACCCCACTTTCTAAGTCACTTGCTAAAGGGGCTAGTGAGTTAGAAGTATATATCTACCTCAAAAACATGTACAATGGAATATATTTCTAATGTTTCATGATATCCTCTATTTTCAATTATATTTTAAATAAACACAAGGATATGAATTTATTAGACCCTTAATAGTGTTTTAGTGTGTGATTATCCTAAGAGGGGGTGAATTAGGGTATAAAATGCGCTTATACAATTAAAAACACTTTCTCTTTAAATTCTCACTATTCTTATATAGATCATGACCACTCAACCTTGAGGATAACTTGTTATGATATTTTTCTAAAAGTTGATATAATTCAATAACTTGACCAGCCCTTTTTTATTATATATTATTTATGATTATTTTTACCCATGTTTGGTGTACAAGTATAAAGTATATAAGGACACTATAATTTAATTTTTATTCCCTCATTAGGTCATATCCAATGATCATGAATCAAAGATGTGGCAGGCACCAAATCACTATAAAGATCATCACAATTCACATGGGTCACTCCCCTTACAATTGGTTCAGGCTAGGTCACGTCTTTCCCAGGCACACTATCATACAAAGTTTAGGAATATCTCACTACTTCCCAAACGCCACTCCCTTGAATGTTTCTTTCAATACTCTCTACCAGCAGAAAGGATCATCTCAACATAGTTTATGTATATAGAGGTCCCTTTCCCAGTATCACATGCATGTAATACATCCTAAATGTAGATAAATTATTTTTTGACATTCTCATGGGTTTCTCCTTTACAATATGTGAACAACTCCTTGATACATCACCTTTTATTCACTTTTTAGTCTGGAATATCTCCTTCACTGCAAAATTGTGATCATTCCACTTATTCCTCTGGAAGAGTCTTCACTGGATGCCATCTTTTCAAGCCCCACGACTTGAACTCCTTTATATTATTCTTCAGGATACATATGAAAAATATGAATAGGTATCTCTCTTGTATATTCTACTTCCAATAGATCACCATATAAAATGGGAGATCATTCCCATCTAGGTAGGACACTTGTAAACATCTTTATAGACTATTAAAATCACCAATAACCCCTCACAATATTCCTCCATGAATTCTACCATATCTATAGTCAATATAAATTACTTGTGGTTAAACCATTTCACTTTTCAAAATAAAATTAATTACCTATTTAATTGCATTTATGAATGTTTAAAACTCCCTCAAATCAGGCTGGAATCAGGGTTTTAAACTGTGAAACATGATTATAGAATCACGAAAGGTAGGTTCTTGCATCACCGTAATGATTTCTCCTGAAATTTATGCATCACCCATTTACATGCCCTTCATCATGATTCGGTGAAAACCTTTTGTCTATTTTAAACTCAAAAAACTAATCCCTATGGTGTTATCATTTTTTTTATCCATTTTGTCTTGAAACTCCACCTAAAAATCATGGCTAAAAATGAAAACCACTACACCCATAGTGTGATTCCCCATGTTTCAAGGGGATCCTTCTTAAAAACCACACCTTTATCTATGGAATGTTGCACAAAATGTTTTCCCTTTTTAACTAAAGGTATTAAATTTATTTTTTCACATTGACTATGCCCACCACCATGACAATTTTTGGCCTCCCCTTATATTGTACAAACACTCCCCCATGGCACCATGATCATAAATATGGCATGGTGAAAGATATTTGGTAATTTTACACTAACTATGGAATATAATACAACCATATTGACCATGAATGTTTTTCATATGTGATCTATAATTCCACCATGGGGACCACTATGGTGTGGTCCCTTTCCTGTTTCCCATGTTGGGAATTCTCCTCTTCCACACACCATATGATATGGGTATGTCCATTCCCAGTTTCTTATTCACCTTCACCGTTACCTCTAACCAGGTAATGGTATTTCCCATGTTGATAAACTTTAACACACCATTCATTACGCCAGGTCCATGGTCCACCTTTTCCTTATCCAAGTTGTATTTGACCCTTCTCTTGACCATATAGGCTCTATGTAGAATACCTTTTCACTTTTATATTTCCAATAAAATTAATTCCTTTGTATGGATGATGTATCCAACAAAAAAACCTTCATAATTACACATAAATAAAATTCAACCATCAAGAAATCAAGTGAATTTTCAATAAACCTATAAACATAACCAAGACCTCACATATTGTCAAAAAAACCAACTCAATCCTTTATAATTCCTAACAATCCTCCACTTTGGATTTTGTTGAAAATATTAAATATGTATCCTTCTTATTATGAATGAAATTAAAAGGGATCATATTATTCCATCAAATTTTTGTATTTTCCTTTAAATTTCAATCCCTTATTTGAATGGGATCAACTTCTTTCATTTTCAAACTTTTCTCCCCCTTGATGTGTGGGAAGAAACTTTAATAATTCTTAACTCACCCTTTGTATTAAAATTACAAGATAATTTCCTCATAGTCTACAACTCCCCCTATGAGTATAGGGTGCACTTCCTCATCTTATGAATTCTCACCCTATTTCAAAACACCTTCATCCTTTATCATCAACCAAAATTTTATTAGCTAAATTATTTAAAACCAATTGAAAACTATTTCTGGTTAGAATACCCAACTCAAAAAAAACTCTAATAATAAAATATTAATCCCTGATGCATTTTCTCAATATATTTATTTAGTGAATTTACCACTTGGAACTTGATATGTAAATAATTTATCTAATACTATTTATCCTATTATTGATGTAGGAAACAAGTGTATTTTAAGAAACCTACAAGGTTGTTAATGTCACTCATGAATAAGAATGAAAAACTCATAAAAACATTGTATTTATTACTTATTAAAATAGCTTGTGATATTCATTACACTTTCATACAAACCATTAGTTGATAAAAAATAAACCACTTGGTTTTGAAAATCAATCCACATGGTATAACTGATACCAATTTTGAAATACATATTAATACCAATTGAAATATTGCTCTCCCAAATCTTCATAGGCATTTTCAAATTTCAAATAAGGATAAGAACCATTGAATATTGATCAACACTATCCCTAAGAAATTATATTTTGAAACTGATTTTTGACTTTAAAATTGGGGAAACCACTTGATGAATTTTTTATTAGATTTATTTTTCTATATAACATGTCACTACAATAAAATTAGTTATTAGTGGCGGCTTATTAGAGGCGGTTTAAGAAATCACAGCTAATTTTGTTTCAAAATATAGTGACGGTTTTTTAAAAACTACTACTAATGATTTTTTTAATGGTGAAACTTCTTCCCCTCCCCCCTCCCCCACCCCTCTAGCCTAACACCCCCACCCCTCTTCCCTTGACCCCATCAAACCCTCACATCATCCCCTCTCTCCCCCTTGTCATCGGCTCCCCTTCTCCCCCTCATCGTTGGACCCCTTCTCCCCTGAGCTACCCAAGCCTAAGCCCAAGGCATCGGCCCCTCTCTCCCCCAAACGGTCACTACCTCTACTCCTTAAGAAAGGTAATTAAAAAGGATGTGTATTGGATTTGATCATACATTTTTCTGGTTGTTTCAGAACCATTATTCCATCCAGTTAGTTGGGATTTAATTATTCCATTCTAGTATTTGATTATTTCATTCTAATTTTTTAAATTAAAGAGTTTAGTTAAATAATTTAAGGGTTTTAGGGTTGATTTATGAGTTTGTAGACCCATTGGATGTCCTGTGGTCTCAAGAGTATTGTGTGAGTAATAGATTGAGGTAGGAAGTTCCATACATAGATTTTAAAATCATAACATTGATTATTTTTTTATTTCTAAACTATATTTTGAGATTATAAATGTTATGAAAAATGTTAAATGTGATCCTCACCAAATAATTGTGGTTTTTACTCTACTTTTCATGTGATTTATAGAATAGGGTTTAAGATGTTATGTTTCCATATCCTTTCCTAATGAATTTAGTTTCCAAATAATGAGATTTTAATGGAATCTCCCAATTTTAATGAAACTATTTGAGTTAACATTTTTAAACTAAGAGTGGAACTGGTTTACTTAAGGTTCCCTTACACAGTAATGGTTGTTTTGATATTTATTTGTGATTTTCCATTATAAATTATCTTAAATGCGTCTAGGTATAATTTATTAAAGACTATGTTGTTATAAAAAGTATTTTTTAAGTACCTTAATTTATTTTTGTTTTCTAAAAGGAATTTTGTTATGTTCTATTTTACTTCTAAAAGGCATATCTCAAAGCTAAGTCATAACCTTGTGTTGTAATTATGGATATAATATAAAAAGGTATAAATGGGGGTGGAAAGAAGAGTTTCTTTTATATATCTAATTATATTTATTATTGATATTTGATTTTTTATGTGAAAAATATAGCCTCATCTTCCTATGAAAAACTTTTTAGGAAACCCAAAATTCTTGGGTTGGTGAAACTAGATCAAGATGAGGTATTTCCAATATTTATTGTGTTTCCTTGATTAGTGAAGTAATTTTGTGTCCATCCCATCGTCCCAATTAATTAGTTGTGGTTACATTTCACTAGTTGAGGGTTTACCTAATTAGTGATATAGAATTACTAGGTTTTCCTAATTTTAGTGGTCATAGGGGTTGCCCCACAATATTAAGTATTTATTTCCTTTTTATTGTGTAATTAATATTCTATTTTCATTTATTTATCTTCCATTACTTTACATGAGTAGTGTTGTTTCTATTTATATCCAGTTTCTTTATCTTTATTTATGTGATACCATTGCTTCTAAGATTATGTGACTTCCCTTTTTCAATTACAATCTGTTATTTCTTATCAATTCTTACTTCCCTTTATTAATAACTTTTACCTGTTTATTTTTTCAATATAGGTTATTAAATTGATATTATTTTAGAATTTATAATTTTTGGAAATTTACTATTTTGGATTGTGATCATGTGGAATTTCATATTCAAGTATTTATTTTCATTTATTATCATCTAGTTGTCCCTGTTAGATAAAGTATCAAACACTTTTTCATTGAATAAATAGTAAAATCCATTAAATAAATCAAAAGTCTTTTCATATTCAGATAGATAGATAGAATAAGTATGTTTTTTCCAACTGTTTTTTATCAAATTTTCAGAACTTTATTTGTTTCCAAAATGAAAAAATTATTATATCAAATAAATTTCTTTATATGGTTTATACTCATCAGAATGTGACAATGTAAAAAAATGAGTTCTCTTATTATGGGTGCATGATGGAATCAAAAATATTAAAGTGGAAAACATTTTAACCAAATTCTATTATAATACTACCTTCATGGAAATTTATGATTGAATTTTTTATTTCTAGGAAAGTTTTATAAAATATGATAGGTGAATAAGAAGATTTCATATCTTCCTCAATGATTAAAATATAAAAATCAACAGCAAAGATCAAATTATTCACTCCAAATAAAGAATCTTCAAATACTCTTGCTTGGAATGTACTGGATATGTTAGGTAATTTTAAAACCACTCTATTTGGCTTGGGATGTACCATTTTCAAATAAGGAAAAACAGAATGTGACATAAATAAATAGAATCTATTATATCACCATTATCAATGCTAGTGAATCATTATGTGACACCCCATCAAGATGGAGATGTGTTAGAACTCTAAATCCACTACTATAATGATATGGAATTACTAGGTTCACCTAGACATAGTGACCCTAGGATGTTTCTCCCATGATGATAATTTAAATTTAATGAATGTATTGCATAATATTATCGATGATTGATTTCCTTTTTTTACTTTGACTCTATTAGTGCTTATATGAATCTTTTTATAATTACTTGGGTTGTGTTTTTCTTCACTTCCATTTATCTCTTTTCCTACTTAGTAATAATTATGTGTTTTAATTTTTTTAATAAAGTGTAGGCACATTATGATATGGATAAAATATAGATCACATTTCTAAGGAACACACCTTAGTATACTAAGGGTTTGGAAGAGTTTTTAGATTTTTCAATTTCCAATCAATCTTTTGATGGTAGAATAAGATGTCCATGTCCTAAATGTAAATTTATAAGATGGTTGAAGAGAGATGAAGTTTTTGAACACTTGATATTGAATCAATTACCTGCTCAATATTTTTGTTGGATTTGGCATGAAGAATTCAATGTTATAGAAAATTTAAGAACTAATTTTAACTGAAAGAATGAGCTCCCAAGTTCGTCGAAAATGGAAAATGGAATGAAAAACCATATAAATGATACATTTGGAATTTCAAGATAGCAACATCAATATCAAAACAACTAGTTGATGGTTCTAAAAATAATAACATGAAAAATTATTTCTTTGAGACTATAGGAAAACCAAATCAAGATTGTAAAATATCATTAGATCCTCCTATTTATTCTATGGAGACTAATGTAAGAGAAAACTTCACCAAGTAGACAGATGTGTTTCATGGTTTAGTTGATGATGGAAATCAACAGTTGTATAGTGGATGTTTGAAATATTCAAAAATTTATTTTCTACTGAAGTTGTACCAAATAAAATTCATATATGGAATTAAAAATAAGGTGATTTCCATGATATTGGAATTTTTGCATGATGCATTTCCTGAAGAAAAGATCCCTAACTATTTTTATGATGTGAAAAAATTTGTTAACAAGATTAGTCTAAATTATACAAAAATAAATTCATGTCCTAGGAATTTTATGCTTCATTGGGGAGAGGATTAAAGTAGACAAGATTGAAATAAAAAAAAATTCTTCTAGATGGAACTCAACGAGTGAAATTGGAAGTCTAAATCAACATAATACTATGAAAATGAAGAAAAGAAACACACCTGAAAGGTTTTTATTACTTTCCCTTAAATCATCTATTACAAGATTATTCATCTCATAAAAAACCATCGAATACATGAAGTGGAATTATATAGATAATAAAAATGATGGGTTAATGCAACATCCAACAGATTCACATTATTTAATACATTTGATTCATTGCATCCAAATTTCTTATCTACTCCTACGAATGTTCCATTGGGATTGGCTACTGATGTATTCATCCCATTTGGGACTTTGAACACTGATTATAGCATTTGGCTAATTGTTTTGATCCCTTACAATCTACCTCTATGGATGTGTATGCAACAAATGTATTTTTTTCATTTAGATGATTATTCCTAGTAAAAAAATGCCTGGAAATGATATGGATGTATACTTGAAACCTCTAATTGAATAATTAAAGGATTTATGGAGCAACGGTGTTGAGACATATAATGCATCTTCTAGAAAAATTCTCAAAATAAAAGCTACTTTAATCTGAACCATTAGTGACTTCCCTAGGCTTAGTAATTTAGTTGGTTGGAACACTTATATGGGTTTGGATTTTTCTATTTGTAACTTTGATTTTGAGCCTGAATGACTATGTTATATTAAAAAATGGTGCTTATTGTGCAATAAAAGATTTCTCAAAGCATCTCATAGATTTTGATTGAACAAGTCAAAATTCAATGGTTCTATTGATTGTAGACCACCGCCAAAGTTATTAATTGGTTCTGAAATATTGATACAACTTGGAAATTTTTAAACAGAATTTGGGAAGGTGCATCATTTGAAGGATAGTGGTAAATGAGTTCTCAATGCATTGTCAACTGAAATCAGAATGCAATAATGTAAGAAAAAAAGTATATTCTTCAAACTTTTATATTGGGAATTTCATTTTTGGAGGCATAATATTGATGTTATGCATATTGATAATAATTTTTGTAATAATTTATCTTCACATTACATAATGATCATGAAAAAATGAAGGACCATCTTAATGCTTAGAAATACTTACAATCAATGAATATAAAGTGTGATCTCTGGCTAGATGAGAATGGAAAGTATGCTCCAGAAATTCTTGCAATGAAAAATAGGGATAAAGATACATTCATTCGAATTTTAAAACATGTGAAGGTATCTGATGGGTATTTAAGTAACATACCAAGGTGTGTTGACTTAAAGAATCATAGTTTACATGTATTGAAATGTCACAATTCACATATTTTGTTACAGTAGTTCCTACCACTGGCAATAAGTACATTATTGCCTAAAAAGGTTAATGCTATTATACTCCAATTTTGCACATTCTTTAGAAAACTATGTGAGAAAACTATACAAGAATTTTACCTTTACAACCTTTAGGAGATATTTTTATTGACACTTTTTACAATGGATATTATCTTTCTTCCATCATTTTTTACTGTCATGATGCATTTAATAGTTAATTTAGTCGAGGAAGCTAAATTAGGAGGCCCCATACATTATCGATAAATATATCCAATTGAGAGGTAATTTATTTATATGATTTTAATATAAGAAAACAATTCATGGAACTTCATGAAAAATACAATTATGTTCTTTTTAATTTATTTCACTGATATCTTGGGTATTTGAAATCATATGTGTGAAATAAAGCTCAGCCTGAAGGCTCTATTTCTAAAGGCTATTTAGAAGAGGGGTGTCTTAACTTTTTTTCTAGATACTTAGATGATATCGAAGCAAGATACAATTGAGTTAGATGTGTTGATGACACATTGACTCAATATCAACTACTTGAGAATTCAAAAATATTTCATGTTATTAGATGACCAATTAGGAGGAGTATAAATGTTACACTAACAGAAATGGAATTATTACAGGCATATAGATATGTGTTTCTAAATATTGAAATTGCAGATCTATTTATTTAAGAGATGAGGATACAAACAAAGAGACAAATGAGATACCAAACATGAAATGAGAATGATATAATAAAATTTGTTAATAAAGATCATGTAAAATGGTTTGCACGAAGTGTAAGTTCATAAATATTTCAATAAATATGCATATTAGGTTGACATATATATTTTGTAAATATAATAATGTATATTTCTTATTTTAGATCATGAATACTAATAATCAAGCTGATTTCATAGAATATTTGATGTTTCTTGCTTGAGGCCCTCTAAAATAGCCTAGAAAGTTCGACGCTTACAATGTGAATTGATTTAAATTTCATATAGTATATTAGGAAGAGGGTTTGAAAACATAAAATAGTGGTATATTTATGTTTTATGAAGTGGGATACTATAGAAAGTTGACTAATATTATTAAATTAAACTACTAGAGACATTTTTTAGTTGTTTTATTCAAATGAAATTGGGTCGATATTATCAGGGGTGTTAAAAGAGATTCCTTGCAATTTACTTCTGTGAACTTCTAACGCTTCATGGATATTGGGGATTGTGAATTACATGATACGTATATCTTATCATCATAAGAGAAAATGGTATTTTATGTAGAATATGTCATGGATGAAGGTTGAAGTGTAGTTTCTCATGTAAAACAAAGAGACTTATATGAAATGGGTGATGAAGTGGAAGACTTGACATCTAACATTGAATCCCATCAACAGTAAGAAGGGAACTGATTTTTCCATCATGATATTGAAAATATTAGTCTTGAAAGGGTGGTTGAAGTAGATGAAGTAATTATAGAGTAGTATAACGACATTATTGAAGGATAAAATGATTGTATGTGTAGTGATCCATTCATTTATCAACCACTTATATCATTTGTGTAGTCATTTATTATCATAATTATGTATATTATTTTTTCATCATTATGTATCCATTATCATTTATAATTTTTCTGTATGAATTTTTTGAGTAATATGTTCTAAATTTAATTTTATTTGATTAAATGATAGGAATACCAAGGAGGAAGCATTATACTAATGTTAGTTGACTCTAAGTCAACATTACCTCAACCATACAGATAGATGATGATCCATCTATCTTCCTCCCTACATCATCTGAGACACCATCCACTTTCCCCCCTCCACCATCTCTCACACCCTTCGTCAGTGTCTCATCAGCAGCTCAGTCGATGCCTCCCCATTCAGCAACCTCAGCAGTAAGGGAGTAGGCCACCACTCCTAGTTATTTATGGGGATATTGGAGGGTGATTATTATAGGTATAAATTTTAATTTGAATAAAGTTATTGCACTTTTTTATACTACTAACAGTTTTTTCCAAAAATATGGAAATAATGCTACTACCGAGAAAAATATGAAAATTTCATATGTTTGTAATCTAAATGGACTAAAGATGGTTATCCCATTTGATAAATATGGGGTCTCTACTGGTGATGTTGTAATATTATTTGGAAAGATTCTATACCATCTGGCACCAGAGTCAGTTACCCTTCTAATTACATATGATGATTCAAGGCATATGCCTTCATCTTGGAAAAATGAAGTTTCTGATTCATAGAAAAATTTAACTTTAATAAAGTATGGTCTAATTGAATGTCATTATGTTATTAAATTATAATATTTCAAAATGAATCTCTTTATACATATGTTTTTCTACTTTCCCCTTACTGATCTGATAGAACAAAAGTGGACATTGAAAATTTTTCCAAAGAAATGGAAAGATTACAAATGGAGATTATGGAACGAATTCAATGATACTTCTTTGAGAACCCAGAAACTATATGATAACGTATATAGTGGGGTACATAGAGATCAATGGAATGTTTTTATTGATAGTCATCATGATGATAATCACATAGTATTTAAATATATATTATTATATTAATCTCATTTTACATTTATACATTCATATGACAAGGTGATGACATTGAGTACATTACTATTATACTAAATTTTATTTATTTTAGGATGTTTTAAGGAAGAATGCATCAAGTCTATCTAAGAAAATCATCCCTCATAATACAAGGTCAAATAGTTTTTCCAGAAGCCGATTGACTCTAGTAATATTTTCCTAAGTTTGAATATATTTATAAGATAATATTATTTATTGAATATATTAAATTGTTGATTTATCATTGTTTAATGTTTTCACAAAATTTAGGACACCAAACATCCTGAACATAAGTATGGTTGGATGTTCAAAAAAATCTTATGGGATTTCTGTTAATGATCCTGCCAAAGAAGTGGGGGTATGAATTTATTTTCATTATAATAACTTATCATCATTTGTCTCTATGTTGATATATATTTCTTCTAATATGAAATATATTTTATTTATAGGTAAAAATTAAATAACTATGGGATTCCAATCCTGCGCAGTCCTACTCAGTTTCTCAAGATGGCCAAATTGGTAAAGTCCTTGGGAAGGAGAAACCTGATCGAGTGTGCGGGATGCATTTGGGACCATTACCATATGAGATCTTTGGTAGGCCATCGGGGATTGTAGCTATAACTAATCATGGTTTTAGTCACTCCCTACCCGGAGATACTCATAGAGGGTTTCTTTCTATGCAAATAAAAATTCAAGAATAGGGGGATCAGATATCTTCTTTGTAGAAAGAGTTGGTTGATTTATATCATAAGACAATCGGATCTGTCCCCAGGGATAAAGCATCGATAAATGGTGGTGAGCAGGTAAATCACACAACTTAAAAATCATTTATTTCACAAAATTTTATTTGTTTTAAGTTTAAATATAAATATACAACATTGTTTAATTTTTAATATAATTATATTAAAAGTGCCAATTGTAAGAATTAGAGACGGAGATGGAGAGGCTGACAGGAAGAGTTTATCATCGGGTAGTGATAAGTATAGAGGGTTTTTTCTTGTATCATTTGTGGCATCGAGTATTCACTTGAAATTTTAGATGGTATCAGGACAATGGGTGACATATGTATGTTTTATATAACAATGTGTCTATATGTTGTGTTTTATTTGATATGGAATTATGTTACTGATTATGTGTACTTTGATTATATGATATGTAAATTTTTGTATAATTATATAGTGGAATGATCTGGTTTGTGTATTTCTTGTTTTTTCTAGGGTTGTTCTGGTTCCTAGTTTTGGGGTGGAAGATTCTATAGCACTTTTATTTTTATAATTCATTATTTATCAGTGGTTTAAACCACCATTAAATATAGTATTTATTTTTCGCAGTGGTTTAAACTGACACTATACTATGGTATCTTTTTTTTCAGGGATTAAAACCACCACTAAATTTGAAAAAAAAATATATATTTAGTGGCAGTTTTATTTATTTTACATAGGTAGTTTTGGTAAAAAAACTTCAGAATTTAGCGACAGTTAGAAATGCCATAAAATTATCATCATTTTTTTACTGGAAAACCACCGCTAAAACACAGAAAACCAGTGCTAAATGAATGTTCTACAATGATTCCCAAAAATAGAGAGCAAAATGAAGATATTTCCGTGTTTTGGATTCCAACACCACTTTAGTGGTGGTTTTTTTAAACCATCATAGAACCATGTGGAAGTAGTTAAAACCGCTGCTACATGGAAATTTTATTGTAGTGTGTGGTTTTCTAGCATAATCACACCATGGATCATATCCCCCCTTAAATTATTCACCTCATTCTCAAATGGTTAGAAATAATAAATCATATCGGGATAGGGGTACCATAAGTTTCTCTAAGTATAGGATTGGGGTTGGCCATATTAGACTAACACTTTATCTTCTATATTTAATTCTACCTTTTTCATCTTTTGAGAAAGGAAGTTGATCATTTCTCCACCCTATTCACCACCATTTATAGTAAACTGTCACAATATCTTACCAAAGTATCACCCTTGTATGATACCTCTTACACACTTATCTTTGTGTATGTGATCATTTTTATCCATCCTTGGATTAGGATTATTAACAATTTTGGAATCGATCTCACTTTAACAAGTAACTTCTTATGTAGCATCATAAGTGGATATCACCTTCAGATTTCTTATCCATTACATCTTCATCTTTTACCTTTTAGTGTTTTTTGTGAAACCAATTTAGAAAACTTATTCCTTAACAATTAAGAGTTCCATATTTTAATAATTATTCTTTATAATTGGATTTACTTATACCTCTTTCATGATTATATTAACTCCTTAATTTTACTTCTATATTTTCTTTCTTTAATTCAAACAGAGTTATTGTGAGTATCCGGGTCTTGGTGTTTGATAGACCCTTTATTGAGGATCATTCTCTAAAACATTGAACAAGTTCTCCAACTTAATATGTCTTCTTATAAGATATGCCATTTATCTATATGTTATAGGAGTGGATTGTCGCCTTATAAAATCATTACCCATCCATGAATTTATCCAAAATTTAATACCTTAACATATTATCATGGTTAGAACAAATAAGATATTTCCCATATGAATTATACCTCATGTGGCCTCTACTTGATTGAGATATTGGAACTGGTTGATCTATTCACAAATCATTAGGATTTTGGGATTCAAAACACCTACTCATGATGTTCCCAATTCATCCATAATAGTATCACTTTGCTACCACATTATTTTGTGGATATCCTATTTCATGAAACTTCTCTTTTATTCTATATTTCAAATATATAATTCCTGTACATATTGATTATTTTATTAAGGAGGTATTCTTACTTTCATTGAATTGATTTTTCTACTCCTCAAGCCCCTTCTTTTCCTCATATACATCCTCATTAGTTTGGAATCAATTTCTTTAAAACATGAAGCATAATCCTTTCTCAATTACCCTATTTCTTTGAGCTGGGTTTTGAGTTGAATTATTCCTATCTTGAATTAATTTTCCATGTACACTATCTTCAAAATCTATTGGGAAATATATTTAATAAATTCACGTTGTTTCTTCAACTTTTTTCTTATTTTATTTATACTAAAATTCAAGGCTATCACTTCTCTCTTTTGCCTCTTATTTTCAAAGTAAAAAATAGTAAATCATAAAAAAAACAATTCATACATGAATTCCCATTTTTCTACCTTATCTTGTAGAATTTGGATCTCCTCTTGGACATTTTATGAACACCTTCTTATTTAGAAACTTGATACTGTTTCTGATTATTTCTCACATGTTCTTTTTAGACCTCAAATAGAGTTTAAAAATCCATATATTTTGTATAAACCAGTTTTAGAATCAGATATCAAATTTCATTCAGAATTTTTTAACTTGGTTATAGAATTATTATTTGGAGACGACTTCCTCTTGTTCATTTTCTTATTACATTTATACATAAGTAAATCCACATCAACTTTGTTGTGTATTTATTCCAACTTCATCCATGTATTATTATATAACCTTACATTTGAACAACAATTTATACTTCAACTCTAATGCAATATTTTAATTCATTTTTCACTGAGGCATCCATCTCAAAATTTCATTAATTTGTTTCAAAGATAATTGTGTTCCAGTTCAAAATAATAGTTTCATATTCCAAAACTTCTCAATGATATCTAAGATAATCTTTTATGAATTAAATTAACTCATTTTTCCAAGTTATAAAATTATTTCCATCAATGATAGGATACTTTACTACATATTCCATTTCTCTTCACAACACTTTTAGATCAAGTTAGAGTAATAATAAATCCAAGAAAGATAAATGAACCTAGATCTGAGACCAATTTTTAGTCCCCCAATAGGGGCTTAGTGTGATATTAATCTAATAAAGGGGGTGAATTAGGGTATTCAATGTGATTATAAAATTAAAAACACTTTATCTTTAAATTCTCACTTTCCCTATATGGATCTTGACCTCTCATCCTTTAGGGTGGATTATTATTCTCTATTTCTTAACATTGATTTATTTCAATCACTTTACCTTAACATTTTTATCATACATTCTTTATTATTATTTTTAACCTCTTTCAGTTTTAATGCATAACAGAAATATAAAAATGAGAATTTACTTATTTCACCCACATTGGTTTAGGTTCAAGGTACATGAATCGATGATGTTTCGTAAACAAGATCACTATAATGTTCAATTCTCCTCCTAGAAGTCACTCCATTTACAATGGGTTTAGGTTTGGTAACCAATTTTATAGGCTCACCACCTTACAAAGTTATGGGATATATCAATTCTTCCCAAAGGTCACTCGCATTCTCGTTTCTTATGATTCTCACTAGTGGTGGAAGGTATCCCCTCAACACAATTTATAGACATTCAAGTCCCTTCTCCATCATAACTTTCATGGAATACATCCTTTAATATAGATATATGATCAATTAGAATCCACTTAGGATGCTCCTTTACAATAAGTGAAAAGAAATACTGATTCAGCACATTATCTTTGATTTCCAAAGTAATTCTAGAATATCTCCTTTACTTCACAATAGTGATCAGTCTTCTTCCTTTGGAAAGGTCTTCAATAGATGATAACTTTTTCTAGCCCCTTGCATGTAAATCCTTCTACATTTCATTAATATATGGATGAAAAATATACACAGGTCACTCTCCTCTCTATTCTGATCCTAGTTGATCCCCTTATAAAATGGTAGATCATGACCCCACTAAGCTGGACACCTATCAATATATTTATGTCCCATTAAAATTGTTCATAACCCCTCATGATCTTCATCTGGTAATTCCACCATAACCATAGTAAACATAACTACTTCATGGTCAAACCATTACACATATAAATATAGAATTAAGTCTCCTTTTAATTCCATTTATAAATTCTAAAAACTCTTTCGAATTATGTTTGAATCATGGTCTTAAATCAAGACATAAGATTATGGAATCACTCAAGATCTGTTCTTTCATTTCCATAATGATTTCTCTAAAAATTTATGAATCACACTTGACAAACCCTTCAACATGGAGTGGTGAAAATCCTATGTTTTTTTTAACATAAAAACATTAACCTCTATGACATGGTCACCATATATTGGTCATTTTAGCTAGGAGCTCTACCAGATGACCATAACCACCAACCAAAACCACCACAACCATTGTGGGATTCCACGTGCTTCATAGGGATCCTCCAAATACACCATGTCTTTCTATATAGTGTGACCCATCACATGTTGGACCCTTTAAATTACAGGTTTTCAATGTCTTACTTTAGATCAACTATATCCACCACCACGGTCATTTTCCTCCCTCCCCCACCCCCTATTTTGAAAAGGAACTCCACAATTGCACCATGATCATCCTGATGGCATGATGCATGATATTTATCTATTTTACACTCACCACAGCATGCACTATAACCATATCTTCCTTTTCCATTTTGTGCAGGTGCTCTGGAATTCCACCATGAGGACCTAGCTTGGACCCTTTCTAATTATCCATGTTCAGAATTATCCACTTCAACATGTCATATACTATGGTAATGGACACACCTAGTTCCTTCATCAACATAACTATTCACTATAAATAGGGTGTGTTCTTTCCTGTGTTAGAAAAATTTAACACACCCTGATTTGTACTAAGGCATGGTCTTCCCCTTCCTTCTCTAAAATTCCATCTTCCCTTATCTTGACTATGTAGACTCCTTCTATTATACCTTCATAGATATGGATTTCCATTATACTTTCTTAATTCCTTTGTGAGGATAATGTATCCAACACAAAAACCTTCTGGATTCCTTTTAAAAAAATCTAATCATCAATAAATCAATCACATTTTCAACAAACCTCTAAGCATCACCTTGGCCTCGCATATTGTCAACAAATACAACTCAATTCATTAGGATTCCTACTAGGACACATATAGCATCATGTCTCACCTTCATGATCTTTATTAATATAAGTTTATAAAAGAGATATATTATATATAAAATTCCATATTGATGTGAAATCATATATATTTATCATCATTTACACCTTATGTAGTCAAGATTATTGTCTACATAGAGAATATTTCCTTAGTATAAGTGTATTATTGAGAAGCTGATAGAGAATGACTTAATGCCTTGGATATAGAATAACACAACCTTTTGTTTCTAACTATGATGATATTGGTTTTGAAATATTTTTATTATGTATAAACTATTTCCAAGAACATAATTTATGTATCCGGTCTAAATACATATGGTTTTATTTTTAAATTATAGAAATAAAAGTTTCCTGTTTTATAAATATAACATATGTTATGATATGTCATATTTAAATAATGGCCTTTATGTATTAAATTATAAGAAACAGGTATTGAAAATTGATAGCGAATCATATTCTCATGACTCATTTAACAGCTAGTTGTGGTGTCACCATATTGGTTATGTAAATGATAAGTATTTAAAAAAGATATTTCAAAATGTTTATTTAGAATCTTTTTAGCTAAAAAAATTTAATGATTACATGTTAGTTTACAAGTAAATATTACAAAACCACCATTTAGTGGATTGGGTTAAAGGGCCATAAATATTTTGGAATTGGTATACACTGAGGTATGTGGATATTTTTTGGTAGAATTTATAGGTGGGTATTCTTACTCCATAAATTTTTCTTTCTCATGACTTGAGAAAATATGGTTATATATAATTAATGATTTCTAAGTCTGAGTCCTTTGATAAATTTAAAGAGTTTAAGAATGAAGTATATAATTAACTTGGTAAGAAGATAAATATGATTCAATCCAACAGAGATGGTGAATATCTTAACTAAGAGTTTATAGACTTTCTATAAGAGTTTGAGAATCAATATCAACTCACTCCACCTTATACACCATAGTGGAATGGTGTTAGTGAAAGGAGAAATTTTACCTTTCTTAACATGCTAATTTCAATGATGAATCATGAAAAATATTCAATTATTTTATTAGGGATATTCATTACACAATTGATGTGTGTAAAGAAATATATATTTTCATATACTCATGTATAAGTATGTGAGGTGTTTTTAATCCCATTTTAGACAAAAATATATCACCCTACAACACAAATTGTTTCTTTATGGGGTATTATAAAGAAATAAAGGGATATTATCTATATAACCACTTATATAAGAAGGTGATCAACATAATACATGCCATTTTCTTGAGATAGAGAACATACTCAAAAGGATAGTGAGAGAAATATTGACTTCGATGAAGTTAATTCTCAAGATACATAAGAGTTTGTACAAGAACAGTTTCTATATGTCCCCATGGAACATGTTGTTCTTAAAACAAAAGTAATTTGTATAAGCACTAGAGATTCTATAGAACCAGAAAGATATGGTTTTCTAGTCACTAAGGATGGTGACTCATTATTGGTTGAAAATAATGATCCCCTTTTTTAAAAGGAGGTAGTATAGAGATCAGAAGTAACAAGATAGAAATATTTGAGGAATTATGAGATCGATTCTATATATCATAACCAAGTTTGGGTTTGTTTCAATCTTACAATTGAGGTAAATCCCATTGGGTGAAAATGGTTATTAAAGAGAAAACTACACATGGAGGGTAAAGTGAATACCTATAAAGCATAGCTAGTGGATAAAGGGTTTAAATAGTGTTAAGTAATTGACTATGAAAAACATTTTCTCTAGTATCCATGTTTAAATCCATTGTAAATTTATTTGATATATCATATTTCCATGACAATAAGATTTGTAATATGGATGTCAAAAAACCCTTATTTAATTATAAACTTCATTAAGGTGTCTATATGACACAAATATAAGGGTTTTTGATGCAAGGTAATACCAAAAAATATATATAAGTTTTAGATATCCATTTATGGGTTGAAGCAGGAATCCAGGTCATGGAACATTAAGTTTGATTAAGGTATAAAAAAATTTGGTTTCATTAATAATGAATGTGATCCATGTGTTAATAAGTGGTTTAGTGTGAGTGAAGTCATTATCCTAGTAGTATATTTTAATGGAATATTATATATTGGAAATGGAATAATAGTCTTATAGTTAGTTAAGGACTGATTGAACATGTGCTTCTCCATAAAGGACTTAGGTGAAGTATCATACATTCTAGGGATCAAGATCATTCATGATAGATCTAAGAGGATTCTTAGACTAATTAAAATTTGCATATATCAACTAGATGATAAAGATATTTATTATGAAACTTTCCAAGAGTTAATTGGTTCGAGTGTCACATGTTGAATATATTTCTAAGAAAATGTGTCCTCGAACACAATAGAAAATGGAGAGAATGAGTAAGATATCACATGCTTCTATGATAGTATCAATCATTTATTCCATGTTATGTACTAGAATTAATGTTTCCTACACCTTGAGAATGGTCAAAAAATATCAAGTTGATCTAGGTAAATAGAATTTATGTACTACTAAGGTTATCCTTAAGTATCTAAGGATGACTAAAATGTTTTCCTAGTGTATGGAGTAGATTAAGAGATAGTTATTTATGGATATATAGATGATATCTTTAAAACATATTAGAATTATCTGAAGTTATATTCAAAATATTTATTTAATCTCAATTAAGGATTTATGAGTCAGAAGAGTTCAAAGAATCTAGTTGTCACCAATTCTATAGTGAATTTCAAGTATATAGTGGATTCTAATGTAGCCAAAGAAGTTGTTTGGGTATGTAGCCTATTGGAATGGTGTAACTCTATCTTTTAGATAAAAGTGGGTTGGATGATAGCATCCTATATTACAAATCAAACTGCATCCCTCATGGTTTGACCTTCATAATGAGGGCACTGGGGGTTATAGGGTCTGCATTCCCCTGCTCGAGGGTTTGAGATCTGAAGGAGCTTGAACCAAATTTTGGGTATTGTAGAAACTTTGACTAAACTATAGAAGATTTTACTAGTGACATTGATAGGGAACTATAGTAGTATGAACACACTATAACAGCAACTAATAGTGGTTCAATGGATTTATAGGCTTCCTTCCACCAATACTATAGTATCTTGAACTAGAATCATTTTGGAAATTTAGAATAATAGACTTATTGTGCAAGCACTATAGAAATGTGGGTAATTATTAATCCTACTTATTTAAAAGATAATTTGAACTAAAGTTTTATATACTCTAACAAATCACCTTATAATTGTTTTCCTCATACATAATGAATTTTATGCCTTTCCAAGGATGTAGGGACCATTTCCCAAACCACATAAATCATTGTAGCGTGTGATATTATTCTTGACCTTTTGTTTTTCCCCTTTTACTCTCATTTATAGAATTATGTTTCATTATTACTCAAAGAATTTATACAACACAATGTTTTCCTAGAGATTGATGTGATACCTAATAGTAAAAACCCTATAAAATTATATTATAATAACACTATAATGGTGGCTCTCATAAAAGATCCAAGGTCACACCAACAAACAAATAACATACTCTAAAATTATCACCTCTTGATATATTCTTCTCAAAGGGTTGAATTTATAGTGAGTATATTTTTCAAGTAAGATAACATGTCATCCCCACTAACTAAATCCTTATCTTGGTATAAGCTTGTGTATCATGTGACAGCTATTGAACTAATGGTTGTTAGAAGTTTCATCTAGCGTAAGTGGGAGTTTGTTGTTGTTGGTACCCTAGAAACAAATTATATGAACATTATGGTTACTTGTATTCATTATTTTGAATATTAATAAACTTATTATCACATCATGATTGTTCATATTCATGACATAGCATGTGGTAATGTCTTAAAGATAATTTTCACAATGAAAATGTCATAGTATTTCCATGATATGATGAGAACCCAGAAGATTTGTAGTATTATTATTGAATATATATTTTATAATTGGATGATATAATTTCATGGGACATGAATGATATGGGCTATCAGGTGTGGATACTCATAGGGATTTGATGAACTTTCTCATTGTTTATGTCCTTGGTAATTTCTAGTGCAAGCGATTATGAGATCATGGACCACCAGTAGTAAATCTATATTTATATGTGTCATTGGGTGTTTATATCTGTATATATGTGTATTGATATTTAAAATTTAATATTATTAAAAATTAATATAATTAGTCACATACATTTATATATGGACAAAAATCATGAAGTCATATGTTCATGGTGAAGTGGGATGAGTTGGGAGCATCATGAGTGATATTTCATTAATGAATAATGCTAGAAAGGATTTATACCTTTTGTTATATAATGTAAGATGATATATCTATCTAGTTTAAAGAAATGGAACAACCCTAATAAATCTATGGTCATGGTGTTCTGTACGGGGGTTAATTTCTAGAAGGTCAAAGAAAGAGACCTCAGGCACATAGGTTGATAACACTAGTACGCAACTTTCTTGATAAGAGAAATCAATTTAAATGGATAATATTACATAGTGAGCATTCACATGAGGTTTCATATTATTGTGCCATTAAATTATTTCTCTATAGGTTATTTTTCATGTTTTTTTATGCTAAAATTAATATTTAGTTGATTCTTCCTAATGCCACTAAGAAAGAGGTCTAAAGGGTCATACACTAAGTGTATCTGGAATCACAGTTAAATTATATTTTGAATTAAACATGTTAGAATAAATATTATTACCTATTTTTTATTTAATAATTATTCAGAGTTGGTTGAACATTAATATTTAATCATGATTTATTCTTAATATTAAATATTTGAGTTACTTAATAATAAATATATATTTGAAACATTTAGAGAATATAATATTTATTATCTTTACCTATGAATAATGTATTAATAACTATTTATTAAACAAATAGTCAATATTAAAGGTTTGGTAAATAATAAGAAGGATAGATGAACAGAGTTTAATGGTCTCACTATAAATGATATATTAAATGTCATTTAAATAAATATTAATTTATTTATTTGAAAAATGATATTTATTTATTCACAGATACTGTGCATGTAGAGGAAATAATATTATTATTTATATTATTATTATCCATGAGGTTTTATAAGGAATGAGGGATTGGATAATTTATTGTGTGCAATTACCAACCCTATCCTAGATTTATAAGTTCCTGGTTGTATTACTTTTTTTTGGTTAGCTGGTTATTGTGTGAAACAAACCTATAGAGAATTCACTCAATCCCTAGTGAGAATTCTCTCATGAACCTACTTAAGAACTAGATAACCCATTATACTCTCTTATCTAAATCCTTGGAGAGAGAAAAAAATTAATATTGTTTCCAAAAATAGATTCGTTCCATGATAAACGATGAATAATGAAAGAGATTCGGATCAACCATGCTAGAACCTAGTGATTCTACGATGAAGTTCCATGATTTTGGAGCATATGTTGGTATGAAAAGAGTGTTATACCAATTTATCCAAAAAGAAATAATTTCAAGACAAGGTAATTCTTAAACTATCTATAAATTAATTATAGATTATATGTGATAATTTTTCCTTCTTAGTTCCAAAATTCTCTATTCAATTTATCTTTGATTTAATTTTGATGTTCATGATGTTCTTCATCATGTATATTTCTTATTACTCAACAATTACAAAAAAAAAAATTCAAGTTGTCTACACCTAATATGTGTTTTCTCTATACATGGAACCCTCATTTATTACATGGTTTATCTATCTTATATATACCATATTTCTAAATATGAAACAAAAGTATATTTAGAAGTTAAATTCCATATATAAATTTTCAAGTCATTACATGGTATTCCCAAATTTTAAAATCATTTATTAATGAGAATAATATATCCTAATTTTACATCACAACACTATAATTAATTCTGATTTTAATCTCAAAATTACTTTTCAGATGACCCCTTATTATTCATGTGATATAACTATATAGTTAAAAAGTTTATTCTTGAGAATTATGAGACAATAGCTCTATATTTTTTTTATTCAACACCTGTTAGATGCTACCATGGGTATGAAAAAAAAGAGGCTATGATCCTAATAATTGGATTTTTTTCGTCTATACTTCACAAAAAAAAATATAGTTTGTTATAATTATCTATTTAAATTGAATATGGAGAAAAGAAATGAAATGTATAAAAATATAATTCTTAAAATCATGGTATTTGATGTGTGGGGAATCGATTTCATTGGTTTATTTTTAAAAAAAAAATAGATATGCATACATATTGATATGTTTAAATTATGTATCTAAATGGTTTAAAGTGGAATTTACCACACCCAACATAGTAAAGGTGTCCATGAAATTTTTAAAGAAATTTTTTCCTTGATTTGGATAAATAGAGGTGTATATCTCAATAATAATTTTCTAAGAATGCTACTTGATAAATATTAATTCTACTATAACACTAGAACTTTATACCATCTAGGAACTAGTGGGAAAGCATAATTATAAAACCATGAGCTAAAGAAACTTTTTGAAAAAACATTGAGATCAACAAGTAAATATTATTCAATGATACCAAATGATGCCATGTGGGCCTATTGAAAACATTAAATACTTTAATGGGAACTTCACCATTCATATTGGTTTGTAGAGACCCATTCCACTTACTTATAGTAATTAATAATAGGTTATATTAGGTGGATAATTTATTTAATTTTGATGCCCAATCTAAGAGACATGTAATATTTTTGCAGCTATATTTTTTTGAAAAGGTAAGTATGGATGTGGATGAAAATGTAAAAAATATACAATGAGAATAATAAGTGATGGAATGACTAGTAGATCTGACCAGAAGAGTCAATTAATTAATGCAATGTACTTTTGTTTAATTCAGGTCTGCACTTATTTCTAGGTAATATTAAGCTACATTGGTTGGGATCTTTCAAGATGGTGATTGTTTTTACACATAAATATATGGAGATAAAAGTAATATAAAATAATACTTTCAATGTCAGTGGAAAAAGTTTAAAGTGTTTCATCAAGACCTACCTAGTGGGATGTAGTATCTTACTCTAACTTGACTAACTAAATAGAGAGTTAAATCTAGATATAGACTCAAACTAAAGTGTATGTTGAGTGGAAACTTATAATGTATTATATTATTGTAGAGATATTTTATCTAAATAATATCACTTTATAAATTGAAATAAACATAATGTACACTCAAACTTAAGAGTCATACTCCCTTACTAAGAAATTTACCCATAAATGAGTTAGTTCAAATAAGGGGAGCTTAACTTCAATTTTTCCTAGAATTATTCTTTCTTCTCTTTTTCAATGAATTTTATTTTGACTCACCTACAAATAAACATTATGGTGAATATTAAAATTAAGTACGTAGGATAGGTCATGAAGAAAAATTATGATATTCTCTTCCATGATTTTTCTATTATACATGTTTACCAAAGAATTATTCCTTCCCTTATTTTAAATTAAAAATATTAATTATGAGTTTAATCAAATTAAATTATAAGAGGAATATTCTAAAAATCATACACTTGTTTTTTTTTGATGAACCGTGGATTGATTATATTAATTTTTTTACATAATTTATCTCTTTCAAAAATTTATTCTTAAATATAATTTTGGAAAAATAAATTCATTGAATTGATTTTACTTTTTTATGAATTTATATTAAAGTTCTAGTTTACATTATGGAAAAATAGTCAGTGTAAAAATATAATTAAAAATGATTTATAGTTAATAATAGATTAACCATTGGGTAGTAAAACTTCCTTTTAAGGTTTTAGTTATGAAAATGATATCAGAGGTGATTTTTGATGGGGGTTAGGGTGATATGTATTATGAAAATCCTTGATTTTTAAGGTATTCTATTTTCTGGTTTAAGATTGTGTTTTTTGGGTTTACATAATTTTTGGGAGTTTTTCTAAGATCCTAGGCTGGGAATTACCTGTTGAACATTTTTATGTTGTGTGATTTTAGATTGCAGTGTAAATGTTATGAGGTATGGTTTATAAAACCCTTTAATATATAAAACCATTTTATAGAATAAATATATATATTACTTCATAAAATAGTCACTCGTTGTTTTCCTAACCTAAGGAAATGTGTTTTTCAATGGATATGCTTCATGGGGATTTTACATCATAAATTTATGGTTAATGATGTAAATATATTCATTCTAGTTGGTTTTATCTACCACTCATGTAACTCCCTCTCCTCTCTCATTGTGATGTCACAGATATTAGACCCTAGGAAGTTATATGGTTATTTTGGGTGTCTCTTCATATTATGGTCCACTTAATTCATCATTTGATCTCAGGATCAGTTGTGTTACGTCTCTCTGGTAAGTGACATTCCTACTTCTTCATTTCTCTATTACAGAAATAGTTTTGCACTATGTTTTTGGATTGATCAGAAATATATTAACATTTATTTGATCCTTTATATATCTATTATGTGATATTATTTTGGAGGTGTACCTTCATTTTAGTTGTGGTTTTGTGGGTGTTTTTATTGACGTATGTGTGATATAACCTATCTTTTGTCACTTGTTTGTTATGGAATATGATTCTGAGATATAGGAATAGTTTTTAAGGCCTCTGTTGTATTATATGTTCTTCTTCCAGTATTGGTGGATCTTGTTGTAGGTAGTGATTGACCCAATTTTGAGATTGGTGGTTCTGTTTCTAACCAATATGGGATGAACCATATTGATCTAGTTTTATAAATTGTTTTTATAAATGATTTTTCATGATTTTTTTTTATGAATAAATTGATTTGTGGTAAAATTATTTTCCCTTGGTTTTGATTAAAGGAAAAAATGGTAATTTCAAAGCATCGAAAATGGTTTAAAAATGGGTTTCCAAATCAGGTTTTGGTGGAATAAAAGGTTGTGTAATTTTTTTTAAAAATCGTAACCCTTTGAAATGATTTGAGAAATTTTGTCCATGGGGAACCTTGGGTACTTGGGTGGAAGGTGTATCTTAGGTCCATCGCCCATTTTATTGTCAAGAGGTTCACTCATGGGGTGTTCCTCTACTCCCTAGGTGGGTTGTTAAAGGGAATTGATATTGACATTATCAAGGGGATTTACTCGTGGGGTGTTCATATCCTCCTTAGGCCTATATTCTAAGAACATAAGTGTGCACTAGTCATTGATTGTGGTACGAGTAGTCTACTAGCATGACTTGTTGTGATCCTTGGAATATTTAACATTGTGCTCAGATTGTACTAATTTGGTATTGATATACATTGTTTAGCATTTGATAAATGGTTATGGATATTTATTGTTATAAAATTTTGTACCCATATTATTTTATAACTATGAAAATATGGATATATTTACTAAGATTTTATATAAAACTACTTTAGTTATTATCTTTCCATTTTTTCTTTAAAATGTGTATACTAGGATTATTTTTAGAGAGATTTGATATGGAACACATGGGTGAGATCCTACTAAGGCTATTTATCTCACACTCTTCACACCCCTTTGATGATGTGTAAACCCAGTTATGTTTTTAATACAGGGAAAGGTAAGGAACTATAGTAAGGCAGTGAGGTTTCTTCTAGATGAGTTTGGGTAGTTGGTGGTGAGATGTTGGGAGATTACCCTTAGATCACAAGAGTAGTTTTATTCTATTTTTATTTTTCTTTGGTTTTTCTATACTCGTTCCTTTTAGTTTTTATCTGGTTTCAAGTTGTATTGTTATTATTGATTTCTTTTATTATTGCATATATTTCTTCGGGTTTCATTCAACTATTTCTTAATGATATGTATATATGTCATGTATCTTATTTCAGATTGGGTAAAATCATTCTCCATTATTTGTTTCTAATGACCAGGTGCTGGTCTCTATCCCATGAAGATTGATAATGCCCTTCAGGAATATGGAATATTGGGTAGGGTGCAAGTTTTAGTGGGTTTCTTGAGTTAGTTCATTACAAATTGTTATGAGAGGTTGTTTTTTCCCTAAATAGTCCTTTTTTGGGACATTTGGTAGAAAAGAGATATGAATTTTAAAACATTACAGGTATATTGTATTGAATTACTGGATATCTCTTGTTGTGATGAGACTCAAGTTACCATGGGATGTTGGGATGTGTGTCTCCTGTGTTGAATTATTTATCTTAATATCAAGTTTTCCTTATGATTTTCTAGTTTTAACTGAGATTATCCTATTGTGTAATAATTTATTCTATTTTTTTGTCTAGTGATATGTCTTTTAGATGTCTCCCATGGTTTCAAAGTAGGTTTTATTGTGTAACATCCCAACCTGGAAGCTACTAAATGGTTCCCCAATCAGGTGGGTCACATGGTATCAACCGTGTCTCCTCATACATCAGAGGCTACTAGCTAGAAATGAGGGACTAGGGTGTATCTATAGGGATACTATTACATCATGTTAAAGTGTATCATGGTGGAAATAATTCTAATAATCAAGTAGAGGAATCGGATCAAATAAATGAATGGTAGACATAAGATAACTATCCAGAATAAAGTTACAATAAATAGCCAAAATCAGTCACATACAATATGACGATCATGTCATGTATCTATACAAAATTGAATTTAATACATGGTATCATTAAACCAATATTATACATCTATCAAAGTATAAAATAACCAAAAAAGGACTATCTTCATATATCATCATGATACTAGCTCGGTTTTTTGCTCCACTACTCCTAAGCAACGATCAAATCAAGAATCAAATAGTGGGTGCTTTCCCTTGTCCCTAATTGAATCAATGAAGTCTATATGAACACTCAATGGTGGCCTAAATAGGGAGTGATATAACACTTAGTAGGCCACCACCAATGATGTTTATAACAAGTCCAGTTTTTGTAATATAAACAAAATTAGTGTTTAATATATCATAGGTATAAGAGTATTTAAAGTAATTATCAAGGAAATGTTATCCTATATAGACAAACATGTCTCCCTGTGAACAATAATCAAGAAACCATTATCAAGGGATACTATAAAGCATAAAAAATATGTTTGATAATGTCTAGCATAATAACTATAATCTGATACCCATAATAGGTTTATCTATAAAGCATAGAAAAATATCCACATTATTCATTCGATGTAATCAAGTGTCAACAGCCACAATAGAATCTCCATGTAATCTAGTGTAAGACTACAAAGGGTCTGATCCAAGTTATATAATAAAATTCATCCTCTTTGAGTCCAAGGATTATCTCAATGGAAACTCGGTATAGACTTGTGTTGAGTCTAAGGAGCATGTCAACAGATCATGTCCAATGTGAGTCCAAGAAAGATGAATACAAGTGGTAAAAAAGCATGTATAATCCTACAAAATAAAAATCCAAGGATTAAAAAGGTCCAATGAATACACTATCACAAACAAGATAGATGGAGTAAAAATTTTCACAGCATCTAATAGAATCGGAATTCAAGGAGATCATCCAAGGCATCCACTACCATTTCAATTCATCATTCAAAACCAATGAGTTATTCTAACTCATTCACTATTTTCCATATAAAAAATATAATCATTTTAATCATATCATATCACATTTAAATGATTTAATAAACTTATCCTATCAATCCATCTCAAATAATTCCTTTTATTTACAAATTAACATGTAAAATAAGGCGCTAACAACCTTAAACAATTCATTAAATTGTCATTAAGGATCCCACTAAAATTGTTGAGCTCAAAAGAACTCAAAGGGGTGGTAAAACATAGTCATATATAGGGTCACACCCCATGGGAGGCATAGGTTTGGGATAACAACCTCTAAAAATCTTGAATGTACTAGTAGAAAACCTAATCAAGTTCTAAACAATTATATCAAGGAATTTAATTAATTTTAGGGGAAGCACCGAGAGGTTTGGCATGTAGAACAACTGTGAAAATATATAAAACAATTAAACCATGAGGGAAGAGGTATAAACCATCTACCATAGGTATATTGTAGAGAAAACATCCAATATCAACCTCAAATTTAGTCCATATTGAGTATAAATGAGGAAAAAACAAAAATCCTAGAAATAGGTCATATTAACATACACCTAAAAAACTCTACTAATGTTAAGAAAAACAAATAATGGAATAATATGAAAGAAGAACTTACTGGTGTTGATCCAATTAGAAAAACAGTGTTTGAATCTAATTCCTAATGGTGAAGATCCCTCAATCCATATATTAGGCCAAGGAGTATGCTCAATGGGAAAAGAAACACACCCTAAATGATGGAAAATAGAAAGGGGAGGAGGATTTTTAAGTTTTAAACTCATTAAGGGAAAATATTAAATTCACCCCAGGTGATACAGGATATTAGGTATGGAGACTCGTATAACATTGAGTAACCTTCTCATTGTGTATGCCCTTGGTAATATCTAGTGTAGGATATTATGATAATGAGACCCACCAGTAGGAAATCCACATTTTATGGGTCATTTGATGTTCCAATTTGTGGATGTGTGTATTGATCCTTATACTTTAAGATTATTATTAATGAATATTATAATTTGTGTAATTTGATGGGTTGATGAAAACCATGACAACATATGTACACGACGATATAGGATGTGTTCGGTACATCTCGAGTAATATTACATTAATGAATAATGTGAGAAATGATTTTTCCCTTCTGTTCTTTAACAAAAGTTAATATCTCATTCCATTTGAGGTAAATTATAAATCCTAAATAAATCCATGTCCATGGTGTTCTATGGGAAAGTTTTATTTTTGGAAATTCAAACAAAGATACATCAAGCATATAGTTCGATGGCACAGGCATGCAACTTTCTTGATTAGAGATATCGTGATAAAAAGATTTCATTACATAGTGACCATATATATGAGGTATTATTCCATTAAGGCATTAACTTCTTTCTCTACGGGTGTCCCGTTATGTTTTTGGATGCTAACCTTGGACTTTTAGAAGTTTCACCTAATGCCATTGAGAAAGAGTCCTAGAGGGTCACACACTAAGTATATCAAAAATCTCATTTAGAAAGTATATTGTTATTTATTATTTAACAAGTTGAAAAAAAAATATTATTCCAATATATGTTTTAATAATTATTCATGCTTTCCTGATCACATATATTCGGTCACCAGTTATTTTAGAGAATATTATGTGAGCATAAAATTTAATAAATATTTATTTTTTATTTAGTGAGTACAATATTTATTTATTTATTAATGATTAATTTAGTGATGTTTATTTATTAAATAAATAGTCATTATTCAAGGCCTAATAAATATTATAGAGGAATGACGGACTGAGTATAATGGTCTGGTGAGAAATGATATATATTGAATATTATTTGAAAAAATAGTATTTAATTTTAATTCACAAGTTTAGAGAATGTTAAGAAATGATAATATTATTAATATTATTATTGATATGGGGTTTCATAGGGATTATATAAATAATAAGGGGCACTTGTACAATTATTTATTTCTAACCCTAGTGGAATATAAACCTGATTATATTATTTTTCAATAGATCCAATTCATTTGTGTTGTGCAAAATGATAGCCAGAGATAATCCTCTCAAGCCCTAGATAGATACCTCTTTAAGAAAACTCCCAATAATGGAGGTTGATTTTCCTCCCAAATCCACTCTCAAGTCTAGAGAGATCAATGGTAATACTTTGGAAGCAATTATCATGGAAATCAAAGGGAAATGATGCAAGCAATAATATATTCCATTCTAGCACCTGGAGATTCCTATAATGACATTCAGAGATTTGTGGAATGTGTGTGGATCACCCCTAGAGGAAATCTTCTCTTGATTCCTACAATGAAATGAATGTACAAAGTAGATATTTTTTTAGATCCATCAATGAAAAAAGAATCCATGAAAGTTAATTATTTAATTGATTGAATTAATTATAAATAATATGTGATGATCCTGCACTTAGTTCTGGAATTCTAACCCTTGTCAATTTTCTTTGATTCAATTCTTTTGATTACGGCATTCATCATCATTTAAATATAGGACTAATCATAAATTATGACAAAAAAGAAAAGTTGGACATGACCCATTGCATGATTCTATAGCACCAATAACCTGCAAGTGGTGTCAAATTGGTCACATAATTATTTATAATTATTTAAAGATCATTGATTTATTTACGCATTTTTAATTTAGTTTTCAATTCATGTTTAATCATTTATTAAACTGAATTGTGATATTGTCTTATTCCTCTTTTTTTCTCATAGATCTAACCAAATTGATTAATTTATGAATGAACTAAAATTAATGATCACATCCAGTGGTGTCAAGGATTCTGAATGGATAACACAATAGTATACATCATGTAATTCGAGTTACATGTTGTGTACTAGTATTTAATGCATCAAGCATTAATTCAAAATTAATTCAAAACGTGGGAATTGAATACATGTGGTGCATTTAATTTCATACACCACATGTTGATCGGGCCAGACTAATGCATAATTAGCTGGAGTACACACTATATAGAACATGTAAACAGTGTTTATTAATTTAACTCATAGACGGGCTATGAATTTTCATACATGACCTACCTGACTGGTGACTATGTAACTCAAAGATCAAAGACCGCGTACTCCAATTTCTCTGAAGCATGGTTTACATGCCGAATACCTAGTTGTGTGGCTCATATAAATAGTTAGAAACATACATGCCCTATAGCTCTTTTACACGTACCATGTACTTAAAACAAATTATGCAGAATTAAAATTAATTTGTTATACTATGTAAACCTTATAGACATGTGCTTATGTGTGTTCATTAACCTGATAGGACATTCCATGTGATGGGTTTTAATATATATAAAGGTTTAATTAATTTCTGTGTAATTGTTATATATACATATCATGTATGAGTCATATTACAGTTATTATTCTATATGCATTAAAGAATAACACATAACCAAAAAATCTTTTATTTTGTGTAATCATTAAGTTAATACTACACATTATGAAAGTATGTGATAAGTCATGTATTCCATATTTAATAAGAGTAAATAGTACAAGATTATAATACATGTTGGGTAGATTCAAATGGGTATTCACCATATTTCCTATAAGGTACATTTATGTACATAGTTAATTTTAAATAAATTTATTTAATTTGTTTAAAATTTAATGGATGAGAATCACAAGTAAGTTTGGATGATAATTAAGAAAAAATAATTGATTAATTAAATAAGATAATTAATTGATTTGATCATGATTTATCTTAGAAAAAGAAAAATTAATAATTTAAAGCTAGTTTTATTAAATTAATAATTTTGTGCATGCATATGGATGATCATGAGTATAGAACAGACCTTTTTAGGTGATTGGTTTTTTTTAATTTATTATTAAACTAAAATCTTTGCTTTTATGTTATCCCTCATCTCATTATATATAGGATTGTATGCCAATGGTTTCTTTTATATAAACCCTTTTCAATCACCTGTGTGTGAGTAAAAGCATATGTAATGGATGGAGCTCCCAAGCTAGTGGAGGCGATTAAAATTTGGATCTAAGAAGAAACCAATCCAAGAGAGATACAGATATGGATAGGTGGAAAGCTGTAATATGAACCTTAATTGGTTCAAGTTGTTTTTTCACCAATGTCAATGGTCAGTTTATAAACCACTAGATAAACTAACCATTAGTAATATCTCATGATCATTTCCCTTTATTATTTTATTTCTATAAAGTTTCATGGTTATTTAATTATAGATATTTTATTGCAATCACATAAATTAATGAAATTAATAAGCATGCAAGATAGATCTAAAATAAATTGGATAATACGTAAATATTATCTAAGACATGGTTAATCACTTAAGTAAATCCACTTAATATTAAAAATCATGTGATAAATATAATAATTTTAAACTTACAAATAAAATATAAAATCCCTCAATTTTATATGTTAAGTTGGTATAGCCTTCCACTATTTCAGTTAAAATCGAACTATAGTTTAAAGTGATTGACCAGCCAATGTTGGGGTTATTTCAATTATTTTTAAATTCTAACTTGAATTTTTGGGTTGGGTTAACGTAGTTTACATCAAGGGTTGATAGCTAAAGAAATACTTGGTGTAAATGAGAGTCAAGTGTTTTGGAAATCCAATTTAATTATTTCAGGATTGGAGAATTCACTCAACAGATCAAGGAACTATGAGTTAATGTAGTTGGAATTTGGAGTGCCTACATAAAACCATTCAAGATTCTTAACCAACCAAATTTTGGGTAATGATAATAGGAATATAGATCTTTTCCACTATAATTTCTAAGAAATAGGATATTCTGAATCCAATGGTGAGGGCTATTGGGTTTTGATAAAATAGATGGAGATTAATAGATATAATATTTATTTATTTGTATAAATTTTATCAGATAAATTACTAAATCTCTTCTCCTCTTAATTATAGAAATAGAAATATAAATTAAATCAAACATATCAATGTGATCCATACTTGATAAGTATATCCCTCTCACAAGAACAAATTTCTAAGAGTGGAAAAGGTTCTCTTCTACATTAAAGGAAATTTTATGTGCTGGAAGAACTTATTCCTAAATCTCCTAGAAATGAGGCTAGAGATAAAGAGTTGTCTCTCTAAGAGAAAAAATTAAACAATTCTACATATATTCAGTGTTTCATGCTATCATTGATGAACAATGATATTTTGAAGAAACAAGAATACATGGATTCATATAGAATGATGTATCACCTTCAAGATCTCTGTCAAGAGAAGCTGAGAAAATAGAGATATGATATCTCCAATGTTTTGTTTACAACTAATATTGGAGAGCCTCACCAGATGGGACTCATGTAGTTAATCTTATTATCTTCATTGAATATTTAGACATATTATGGATTAGATTCTCATATGATTTGTTCATAGAATTCATGCTTTCATCACTGCCAAAGACCTTATCTAGTTTGATTTTTAATTACAATATGGAAAACAATGAGAATAGCCTTTCAGAACTTCTTACTTTGATTCTCCAAGTGGATATGGACATGGTTGTTATAAACCTGAGATCCTTATGGTGAATAAGAAAAGTAAGAACAAGGTTAAGGGGGCCAAGACTCATAACAAATCTAAATCTCCTTAGCATTTTCCTTTTACAAAGACGAAGATCCAAAGGCTGGGAAAGGAAAAGGAGGCGGTATGTTTTGTATGTGGCAAGAAAGGACATTAAAATAAAAACTTCCACCAAAAACAAGGGGAAGCTAAAAGTGTTTTCATTATCTAATGTAATATTTAAATATATACAAATTGGGTATTAGATACAACTTTTGGTCCTCAAATATGTATCTAAATGTAGGAACTATGTAGATTAGGAAAGAATTCTAGATTAGAGGTGGATCTGTGAGCTGCCAATGGTGAAAGGATGTATACTCTATCCCTTGGTGACTACCAGCTTTCATTGATAATAGTAATGATTTTGGTTTTAAAGGATTTTTATTATGTACCAACGGTTACCAAGAACATAATTTCTATATCATTCATAGATAGGGATGGGTTTATTTTCAAGTTTGGAAATAAAAGTGGTTTCTTTTATAAATACAACATATTTTATGGAATGGAATATTTAAATAATGTCCATTATATATTAAATTATTAAAATCGAGTATTTTAAATTGATAATGAATCATGTTTACATGACTCATATAACAACCAGCTATGGAATCACTATCTTGGTCATGAAAATGGGAAGCATTTGACAAAGCTCTATCAAGATGGTTATTCAAACTATTTTGAGCTAGAATCACTTGAAATATGTCATGTTTTTTTACAGGAATAAATTACCAAACTACCATTCAGTGGATAGGGTGAAAGGGGCACATAACTTCTAGTATCGGTACACACTAATATGTGTGGACCATTTTTAGTAGAATCTAGAGGTGGGTATTCTTACTCCATAACTTTTACTAATGAATTGAGTAGATATGATTATGTCTAATTCATGATCTATAAGTCTGAGGCCTTTGATAAATTAAAGGAATTCAAGAATTAAGTAGATAATCATCTTGGAAAGAAGATAAAGAAGCTTTGATCAGATTAAGGTACAGAATATCTTAACCAATATTTCATTGAAATTTTAAGGGATTTTGGGATTTTATCATAACTCACTCCACCGTATACATCATCGTGGAATGGTGTCATTAAAAGGAGGAACCATACCCTATTAGACATGTTCAAGTCGATGACAAGTCAGGCATATATTCTATTTTCCCTTTGGGGATATTCATTAAAAACTATGATATGTACACTAAAATGAGTACCAACTAAAGCATAAAAAAGAACTCCATTCGAGTTATGAAGTGGAAAGAAACTCATTTTTTCACATACACAAATATGGGGTTGTGAGGAATTTGTTAAGGCCTTATTAGACAAAAAACTATAACCCTAGGGCACAAATTGTATCTTTATAGGGTATCCCAAAAAAACAAAGAGATACTACCTATAGAAACCCTTATAGAAGAAATTGGTTATCGCTAGACAAGTCATATTTCTTTTGAGGGAGAACATCCTCAAAAAGGATAGTGGGATGAAGATTTACTTCGATGGAGTTGATGCTCATGATCCAAAAGAGATGGTATAAGAATAGATTCCATAGGTCCCCATAGAATAAGTAGTTCCTGAAACACAAGTACTAGAGAATATCGTAAGAAAGGAAAGAGAACCCAAGAGATATGGTATTATATTCACCTAAGATGGAGACTCGTTGTTGGATGACAATAATAAACCTCTCTCCTATAAAGATGTAGTAGAGAGCTTAGAAGATGCAAGATGGAAAGAATCCATGAATTCTGAAATGGATTCCATGTATCATAAACAATTTTGGGTTCTCATCGATGTGCCAGTTTATGTACATCCCATTGGGTGAAAATGGGTATTCAAGAGAAAACTGGACATGGAAGGTAAAATATAAACCTATAAAACAAGGCTATCGACTAAAGGGTTTAAACAATGTCAAGGAATTGACTATAATGAAACCTTTTCACCAGTTTCCATTTTTAAATATATCATAATTCTACTTACTATTGTAGCTTACCATAACTATGAAATTTGGAAGATGGATGTAAAAACTACATTCCTTAATGGAAACCTTTAGTAAGATGTCTATATAAAATTAGCAGAAGGGTTTGTGACTCTAGGTGATGTCAAAAATATTTGGAAGTTTCATAGACCCATTTATAGATTGAAGAAAGTATCTTCGTCCTTGAACATTCGATTCGATGAATCTATAAAATAATTTGGTTTTATTAAGAAATAATGCAATTCATGTGCTTACAAGAGGTGTAGTGGGAATGTGGTCGTTATCTTAGTAGTATTTTTTTGATGATATATTACTTATTAGAAATGAAATACTAGTATTATAGTTTGTTAAGTATTGGTTAAACAAGTGTTTCTCCATGAATGACGTAGGTGAAGCAGCCTATATTCTAGGGATCAAGATCATTCATCGTAGATCCAAGAGGATACTTGGACTAAGTCAAATTATATTCTTCACCAAATACTAAATAGATTTAGTATAGAATAATCAAATAGGGTATTATTTCCAGTGTCACGTGGTATACACCTTTCTAAGAAAATGTGTCCTCAAACAAAACCTGATAAAGGCATAATGATTAATATCTCGTACACTTCATCGATAGGATCAATCATGTATTCAATGTTATATACTATACTTTATGGTTCCTATGCATTTATCATGGTGGGAATATATCAAGAAGATCTAGGATAATATCATTGTTCTACTATTAAGGCTATCCTTAAGTATCTGAGAAGAACTAAGGATATATTCCTGGTGTATGGAGGAGATGAGGGGATGGTCATCAGGGGTTATAATGATTATAGTTTCCAAAAAGATCATAATGATATAAAGTTTTAGTTAGGATATGTTTTTTGTCTCAAAGGAGGAGTTGTGAGCTGGAAAAGTTCAAAGCATCTAGTTTTTGCTGATTCTACAGTGAAGTTTGAGTATATAGAATCTTTTAATTTATCCAAGGAATCCATTTGGATTCAAAACTTTGTCTGGCATCTTGACATGGTACCTAGAAGTAAAGAACCTATCACGTTGTATTTTCATAATACTAATTTGGTGTATCTGGCAAAAGAGACAAGGTTACATCAACGAAAAAAGAATATACTCTAGAAGTATCACCTCTTGAGGGATTATTTTCAAAAGGATGAAGTTGTAGTAAGAAAATTACCCACATAAGAGAATGTGGAGGACCCCATGACAAAAGTATTATCTCAGTAGAATCATGAGTATCATGTGAGAGCTAGTAGATTGAAGGTTATTAGAAGTTGTCTCTAGTGAAAGTGGGAATCTATTGGAGTTGGTTCCCTAGAACCAAATTTTGTTTACTTTATGATAACCTGTAATCATAGTTTTGAATGTTAATAAACTTCTTATCACATCATGATTATTCTTCTATGTAACATAGTATGTGATAATGTCATAAGAGTAGTTATCTCACTAAAAGTACATAGTATTTCTTAACTATGATGAGAACCCAGAAGTTCTATAACATTATTCTTCAATATATGTTCTATAGTCGGATGATATAACTTAAGGGGCACAAATGAAATAGGCTATTCAGGGTGGAGAATCATAGGAATTTGAGGCACTTTCTCATGGTTTTCACCCTTGGTAATATCTAGTGTAGGATATTATGAAAAGGAGACTCACTATAAGGAAATCCTCATTTATATCTGTCATTGGATGTTTCTATTTTCAAATGTGTATATTGATCCTTAGACTTTAATATTATTATTAATGAATATTATAAGTTGTGTACTTTAATTTATTGATGAAAACCATGATGAAATATGTTCACGGTGAGGTAGGATACGTTGGGTGCATTGTGAGTAATATTACATTAATAAATAATGCGAGAAAGGATGTTTCCCTTCAATCCTTTAAAAAAGTTGATATATGAGGCCCTTTGATGGAAATGATATACTATAAATAAATCCATGGGCATGGTGTTTTGTGGGAAACATTAATTCCCATAAATTCAAATAAAGATACGTTGAGCACATAGGCTGATGGTGCCAGTATGCAACCTTCTTGATTAGAGATAAAATGATAAAAGGATAATATTACACGGTGAAGGTTCGTATGAGTTATTCTGTCATTGTGGCATTAACTACTTTCTCTATGGGTGTCTTCTCATTTTTCTAGATGATAACCTTGAAATTTAGGCTTCTTCACCAAATTCCACTAAGAAATAGGCCTAGAGGGTCACACACTAAGTGTATCTATAATCTCAATTAAATAATATATCATTATTTATTATTTAATAATTTGAACAAATATTATTCCTGCAAGTGGTTTAATAATTATTTATGTTTAATTCATCACATATTTTTTGTCACCAGTTATTTGAGAGAATATTATGTGAGCATAATATTTAATAAATATTTAATTTAAATTTAGTGAATATAATATTTATTTATTTAATAGATAATAATGTAGTGGTATTTATTTATTAAATAAATAGTCATTATTCAAGGCCTGATAAATATTTTGGAGGAATGGAAGACCAATTTTAATGGTTCAGTGAGAAATAATATATATTGAATATTATTAGAATAAATAATATTTAATTTTAATTTGTGAGTTTAGTGAATGTTGAGAAATAATAATATTATTAATATTATTATTGGCATGGGGTTCCATGAGAATGAAATATAAAATAAGGGGAACTTGTGAGATTTTTTATTTCTAACCCTAGTGGTATATAAACTCAATTATATTATTTTTCAATATATCCAATTCATTTATGTTGTGCACAATGAAAGATAGAGATAATCCTATAAAGAGAGATCCCTCTCCAAGAATGCTCCCAATAATGGAGATTGGTCTTCCTCCATCATCCACTATTGAGTCTAGAGATACCAAGCATAATGTCTTGGAAGTGATTATTATGGAGATTAAAGGTGAATTATGAAAGCTATAATATCTTCTGTGCAAGAACCCTGAGATTCCTACTATGATGTTCAGAGATTTTTAGAACACATATGGATAAACACTAGAGGGAATATGCTCTTGATTCCTACAACACAATTATCATACAACATAGATCTATTATCATATCCATAAATGAAGAAAGAATTCATGCAAGATAATTCTTTAACTAATTAAATTAATTATAACTAATATGTGATGACCTTGTACTTAGTTTCAGCATTTTTATCCCTAATATGTTTTCTTTGATCCAATTCCAATTATTATGAAATTCATCATCATGTAAATCTTGTATTGATCACTAATCATGACAAAATTATAAGTTTTGTATGAACTATCACACACTTCCACTACACCCAAAACCTACAAGTTTGGTCGCACAATTGGGAAAATTGTGCCCCAACCATTTTCCCTTCTCTGTACCATGGGAGACCTCACACAGTTCACGTGCAAGGTTTGGGAAACTATGAACAAACTTTGTTGCACACCTATTTTAAAAAATACAGAGCCCTCACATGGGCGTACATCCCTGGTTACATAGTTTCCTCAAATAGTGTGGTATCCTGCTTCCCTCTCTCCATCCATGCACGGTTTCTTCAAACTATGCATCCTAGGTCGCATGGTTTCTACTAATTGTGTGGCCCAACTGCCTTTTCCAAAAATTGGGCCTTCGAGTTCTAAATAAGCCTTGATCATCCCCAAAACTCCTATGATCTTATTAGGACCTCATATTAGATCAAAACCAATGAGTTAAACTGAAAACAAAAATATTTGTACCTCATAGAGAAACCCATGATCTTACAATCTTCCCCATGAAAGAGATTCATCCCCAAATTTCCCTTCTAAGGGTGGTGAAGAATTGCCTAATAATAACTCTAGTCACTGAGCATGTACGTTGACCTCTCACTCCCAAGTCTCATCCTATAAAAGTTATGCTTCTATAGCAGCCATACTAGATGAAATGACTACCCTCAGAGAGCCTTGATGCTCTTTTTAATGATATGTATGGATGCTTATCAAAGGAAGAATCTACTTGTATCTCAATCACATTTTAATGTAGAGTATAAGATATTTCTTAGTAAAAACAGCACAGTTGAGATACATGAAATATGTCATGCAAGGTTCGGTACCTCTATGTTAACCTCAACCAATAGGCTACCGACCTGACTCTCTCTAGAATCTCGAACGGACCAACATATCATAGTGAAATCTTTTCTTGTATCATGATCCATCTATGTCCTAGTCTCGGTGAGATACATAAAAATACATGATCCATAACCTCAAAATTTAGAGTTCATATATGGAGATAGGTTTAAGAATTATTCCTTAACTATGTTGTAGCCATCTATTTTTGAACCAATTAGACCTACTCTAAAGTCTCCTACACGAGAGGTGGCCTTAGCAGCACTGGCTCTCATACTTCTAACCGGCATTGAGGTTATCAAAATGAACTACCATACAAATCCTCCTAAGTTTCCATATTTATAATCACCATATAATTGTTATTGTAGTTTAATTTAACCATGGGTATATACCTCTCCCAAGAGCCCATGAAATCAAGGACACATACTCAAAGCATGTCCTCAAGCACCTAAATCATACACTCTGACTGATCATTAGTCTGGGGTGGTATATTGTGCTCATAATCACCTATGTACCCAAATCCCTCTATAAAATCTTCTAGAATCATGATGTAATTTAGGAATCCCTATCTGATATGACGGTCTTTGGAACCCTTTAAAGGTGAAAATCTCACGGATATAGAGTCTCCCAATGTTTTCTACTAAGAAGGTCTCCCTAATCGGTAGGAAATGTGAGACCTTCATAATCCTTTCTCCAACAACCCATATAGAATCACTACCTCAAGTAAACCACAGAAACCCGATCATGAAATCCATCACAACATCTTCTTATTAAAACATAAGAATGCTTAAATACTATAAAACTCTTGCTGGTCATTGGTATTCTACCTTCACCTGCTAATAGGTGGAACATCTCATGAAAATACCATCTACCTCATGTTTCATCCCCAACCACCAGTATTGATGGTGCAAGTTATGATACATCGTTGTAATGCCGGTATGTACTACCCAAAATGAGGCATAAAACTATTGTATCAACTCCTCATGTATATCTACCAAAACCCAAACACGGGCATGAATATGTATAATTTTATACTCACCCAAAGTCCAACCAGGAGTCGATTTCTCACCTTCCACACTCTACTATAGAACTAGGCCCTCAGCATCAAATAACTTCTTCATCCTCACTCTATTCAAAAGAGTGTAGTTTACTTCCAAGGATGATAGAAAATTCTAGACATGATCATCCTGCACCTTTAAGTGTATCTCTGAAAACAAATCCATGAGCTACCACTCACTACTAGCCTCCTAAAATACCTCTATCTGAGTCCTCCTTCTCAGTGCATCGACAACCCCATTGCCTCTACCAAACAAATAGGTAAGATCAAAGTCAAAAGACTATTCTTATTCAACCTATCTTCATTGCCTCAGATTCAAGTTATGTTGTGTAAATATGTACTTGAGGTTTTTATGGTCCGTGTACACCAAAATATTCTCTCCCAGTAGAAAATTCCCCCAACAGCGCAAGGCATAAACAACACTGGATAACTCGAGATCATGTTTTGGGTAGTTCCTAACATGTGGACTCAAATGATGAGACCCATACACCATAACTAGCACCTCCTAAATTAAAAATGATCCCAACCTGATACCTTATTCATCAAAATATATAGTGTATCTCCTTCCTAACTCGAGAATAAAGAGGACCGATGCTGAAGTTAATCTCCCTTTTATCTAGTGAAAGGTTATCTCCTAGGTATCTGACCATACAAACTTTAAATGCTTCTTAGTCAAGTCCATAAGAGGTGCTTCTAAGCATGATCAATTGTATGAAACACATGTAATATCCATAAATCCCAAATAAAATTCGTATGTCAAAATGTTCATAGGATACTCCTAGGAAAATACAACTCTCACCTTCTCTAGGGCTACTGGTACTCCTATATCTGAAATAATATGACCTAGAAAGTGAATATTATCCAACCAGAAGTGTCACTTTGTAAGATTAGCATATAATTGATTATCTCTCAGTGTATCCAAAATAATCTCAAGATGTTTGGAATGGTCATGTATATTATGAGAATACACCAAGATATCATCCAAAAATACCACCACAAACAAATTCAGATAAGGATGTAAAACTTAGTTCATCGGTGCCATTAAAACTACTAGAATGATCATGAGACTGAATGGAATAACTAGATATTCATATAGACCATATCTTCTATGAAAATTTGTATAAGGAATGTCTATAGGTTGAACACGTACCTAGTGATAGCATGATCTAAAATAAATATTCAAGAAAACCTGATCTACTTGGAGCTGGTTAAGGAGATCTTCTATCCATGGAAAGTAATGTTGATTCTTAACCATCAACTAGTTCAATTTTTGGAAAACCACACATAGCCTGAGGGTTTTGTTTGCCTTTTTCAAAAAAAGGACCAGTGAACCCCATGGATAAGTATTTGGTCGTATAAACCCCTTTACCTTCAAGTCCTCTAGTTATCTCTTTAGCATGTGCAACTCTGTATTATCCATCCTAAAATGAGGAATTGATACCTTTGTAGCTCAAAGAAGCAGCTTAATAGATAACTCTGCCTCTATCTAAGCAGGTAAAACTAAAAATTAATCTAGGAAAACATCCCTGAAACAATCAACCAATAGAGGAAATTCCTCTTGACACATTCCCTGGTCATCCAGATATAAACTAGAAATCTAGTTTTTTGTCCTTCTCATACCACAATGCTCTGATCTAGCTCAGTTTTTCCATATATCTCATTCACCCTTGTCAATAAAAACTCCACCATCTTGTGATGTGAAGGTCCCCCTATGAATATATAAATCAATATGGGATCGATAAGAAACTAGTTGGTCTATCCTGAGTATGACGTCAAACTTTTTCATCTTGAGGAAAGAAAGATCCCATTCAAAGTGACACCATTTATCTCAAGTGTGAAATCTCTGAACTAGCATAAACCCTTTGTTATGATCCCCAGCGGAGTATCCAAGGACATAATGCCATCATAAAACTAAAAAATGAGCCCAAGGATCCCCAAAATAGATAAAAATATGAAAATATGTGATGCACCTATATCGAAAAGAGAATATATTAGAGTTGAGGCTACTAAGATCTTACCTCTCAACATATATGGCCTAGAGCTATTCTCCTTTGGTGTAGGTTGTATAGAATATATCTGGCCTAAATCATCGCCCTGTAAAACAACATCACTACTCAGAGTAGGCCCACTCCGTTGTCTAGGTACAACTAGTGCATGGATACCTCATCCATGACCATCGCCTCGGCCTGTACGACCAATACTGCTCCAACTCCCATCTTGATATAGAGATATGAATAATGCTCCTAAACCTAGAGTTGGAGTTGATCCCCTTCCACTGACGACTGAAGGGAAGGTTCTATATAAACATTGTACATGGACCATCCTACCACATGATTGGAACTCGACTGGGTCCTAATCACACTAATTCCTCATATGTCCCCATCTCCCAAACTAGTTATAGAATATTTTACTACCAGAACAAACATTCGTTCTGGTTCTCCCCTCATGAGAAACCTCAAAAGGTGATTTCTGCCAGATGACACTAAACCACTGGGTCGAGAGGCTTAACTTCCCTACATTGTGCCCCTAACTTCCCTCAAGTTCTACTCAGTAATAAGCACCTGATTTACTATCTCAGTAATAGTTGTCAACCAAAACATGTTGACCTATGATAAAATGGTATTATTGAGACCTTCCTCAAAGCATATTTCTATCAATTCCTCATTTTCAACATAAATCAATGAAAAATGTTAAATCTCTATAAAGCATGCTAAATATTCAATATTGGTCATCACTCCCTACTCTAGATGCATAAACTTACTAGAAATTTCATCTCTCAGGGTATTAGGGAATAAGTAATTATAAAACCTGGATTTGAAATCCCTTAAACCCATATCTCGAAGCACATTATCCTGATTCAAAACATCCCCTCATCACTTAGCTTCTCCTCAAAAAATATATTCCATGAGCTTCACTCACCTCTTATGAGGTGTATCCATATGCTCAAAGATATTAAATATAGTCTCTAGCCATATCTCAATGTCCTATGGACCTCCATCCCCCAAAAATGTTGGAGGATGCTACTGCCAAAACACATTTTCCAGCTCTTTTATAGATAAGGCAGGTTATGTTGCTTCCTAAATGGTCTACATGAAACGAAGGAAACTCTCATAGAATTGTGATTCAAAACCCATATCTGATACAACTGCTGGTTCTAAAAATAACATGACTAGAGGTTCTACTGGTATACTAGGTCCCACCACCTAAAATCATGGTCTACACCACCCTCTTGGAATACGACTAGAGGTATTCATGGTGGAATGCCTCTACAATTCCAAACACACGTCTCAGAAAATAACGAATAGCAACCAAGTAACGGATATAAAAATTTAGGACATATCAAATAATTTCTGTAAATAAACATGCCCCTCTAACTACTCCTAAATCTAGGACTGGTTAATAGGAACAATGAAAAAATGTACTAGAGACACTACCTACTATTGACTCTAAACCTAGTTCAAGGTAAAGTTCTCTATTTCACAGTTTCAATTTCATTTAAATTCACATTTATATTAAAATTAACATTAAATTGTTGAACCAAATGGGTCACCACTTCTAATCCATAAGGGACCATAAACCTAATGAACCAAAATGTGGAATCCACTTAATCCACACCATAACATGGTCTATTCCATGCGACCAATGGTCCATGACTCAATATTCTATAATTGACTACTTAGGGTGTCAGTTGTAGCCTATACAGGAAAACACTATTTAGTTTACATAAGGCACCCTAAGTACCAATAATGTTTCTGAATTTCCTATATAAATCATCTATTAAGAAATAATTTTATCACTCAAGGTGGACATAATAAATGTCAAGTAGTCAATCAATGCATAATATGAGGCATGCCTTATACATGTCATGTAAATTCTATCATGTGACTAAAGTGATGCATGAGATGGAATACCCTCATCTCATCAGAAAATGGAAAAATAATATTCCTCAATTATATCAATAATAACATCACATATCCTGTGTGTTACCTAATGGTGGAATCAAATCAACTATAATAGGAAAAATCCAGAAAATAATAACTTTCATTCCATACAATTTGGCTTTTTTTGTATGTGGGTTTGATACTCTTAGACATAGCTCATTTCCAAATCCCAATACCCTCCTAATATATTATCTACTATCTTAAAATATTATTCTGTAAAATAAAAAATCTTCAATACCACTTTGTAACATCCTGACCCGAAATCCACTAAATGGTTCCTTGGTCTGGTGGGTCACATGACCTCAAGAGTGCCTCCCTATATGCCTAAGGATTCCAATGGGAATATAACCATCCATAATACTATAATAACAATTAGAAAAAATTATTCACATACAATATGATGATCATTTCATGTATCTATACAAAATGGTAGGCAATACTTGATAATATGAAGCCAATACTATACATGTATCAAAGTACAAAAGGATCAAAAAGGACTATCTCTAGATAGAATCACAATAAAATATAGGACATGTGATCCCTTCTCCTAAGTAATGATCAAATAAACCATTCAACAGTGTTCACTTTCCCTAGTCCCTACTTTCGTCCATGAAGTCTTCCTGGGTAACCAACGGCGGCCTGAATGGGGTGTGAGATAACACTCAGTAGGACACCACTAAGGGTGTCTATAACAAGTTCAGTTTGTGTAATATAAGCATAAGTAGTGTGCAGTATATCACAGGTATAATAGTACTAAAATTAAGTGTTAAGAATATATGATCTTGTATAGTCAAACATGGCTCCCTTTCAACAATAACAAAACAATTGTAATCAAGGTCTACTGTAAAGCATAAACAAGCAGGTGTGATACTGCCAAATCTAAAAACTATAATCTAATACCCATACTAGGGCTATCAATAAATAATAGAAAATTATCCAAAACTACAATGATGTTTAATCAAGTGTCAACGTCTGCAATGGTCTTTCCATTTAATCCAGTGTGAGATCATGAAGGGTCAGATCTAAGGTGTATATGACCAAGGAATCCTCATTGATTCCCAGGAGCATCTCAATGGAAACTCAGTAAAGACGTGGTTGGATTTCAAGGATCATGTAAATAGAGCATGTCCAATGTGATTCTAAGAAAGTGGGATCCAAGTGGTAAAAAAGACTGTGGAATCCTACAAATCAAGATCCAAGGAGTAAACAGATCTAAGGAATCCACTACTATAAACAAGATCTGTGGAGTAGAAAATTACATGGAATCTAATGGAATTAGGATCCAAGGAGCTCATCTAAGTAATCCAATAACATTTCAATTCATCATTCACAACCAATGAGTTCTTCTAACCCATTCACCAATTTCAATATAAAACATTTAACCATTTTAATCATATAAAATTGCATGTAGAGGAAACAACCTTCTCCTATCAATTAAATTCAAATCATTCCTTTTATTTAAAAATGAATAGGTAAAACAAGGTTCTAATAAATTTAATCTATTCATTAAATTTTCAGTAATTCTCCCACTAAAATTGGTAAGCTAACACACGCACAAAGGGGTGGTACAACATATGATGATACAATGGAACACCTCATGGTTGGCCTAGGTTGGGAATAAAAACCTCCAAAAGTCACAAAGGTACTAATGTGAAACCTAATAAAGTTCCAAAAATATATATCAAGGCGTTCAATTAATTTTAAGGGCAGTGCCAAAAATTTTGGCATCCAGGAAAACTATGAAAATCTATAAAGAAACCAAACCATAAGGGAAAAGGTATAGACCACCCAAGGTCAGTCTATAGTAGATCACTCATCCAATATCAAAATCTGATTCGGTCTAGATCAAGAGAGAGACAAATAATGGATGAAAATACTAAAAATAGGGCATATTAGCTTCCACCTAAATAACTTCTATGTATTAAGGAAAAGTAAGAATGGAGCAGTAGGAAAGAATAACATACAACTATAGATCCAATGAGACAAACAGTGTTCAAATCTGAGTCTAGACAGTGAAGATCACTCAATACCTAGATTATGAAAAGGGGGGATCTCAATAGAAGGATAAACAGACATTATACATTTGAAAATAGAAAAGGAATGATGAGTTTTAAGTTTTAAACTCATTCAGGTAAAATAGTAAATTTTTTCAAAAACACTAGGTCATATGGTTTGACCGCATAGTTGGCCAAACCATGGGCCAACTGTGCACCCTTATCTATCTCAAGTGGTACCTCACATGGTTTATGCACATGGTTTGGGAAACCATACACAAACCGTACTATACACCTATTCTAAAAACTGTAGAGCCCTCACATGGGCATGCAACCCTAGTTTCATGACTTTCTCAAACCGTGTGGCCTCCAACTAACATTTTTCTAGCCACACATGGTTTCCTAAAACCATACGGCTTGGGGCACATGGTTTTTACTAACCATGTGGCCCAGCTTCCATTTTCAAAAACTAGGTCTCCAGGCTTCGAATAAGCCCTGAAACCCCCCCCCCCCAAAAAAAACTCTCATGTTCTCAGTAGGCACTCACATTAGGTCAAAACAATGGATTTAAACCGGAAAAAAAATATTTTTACCTTATAGGGAAACCTAGTATATCACATAAAGGATGATCCTTAAGGAAATATGACTCTAGGTAAAAATATTGTTGAGGCTATCATGTGAGAAATTCATGTCATAGACCAAAGTGTACTATAAGTTCAGAACTTAATTTTTGATTCATATCTAGTAGATGGAGGAGATAGGGATCGATCATGAAATTTATTATGCAATAAACCCCCATCTTCTAGGGGTACAAATGATCCCTAAGAGGTGGAAGATTAGATGGATAAGATCTATTAGATCTTTGACTTCCTGGAGACACCCGAGGCTATCAAGGTGAAGTGCACAGCATTCGGACTTAAGGGTCCTAGCAAGTGATGGTGGGATTCCATGATGCATGCAAATAGGCATGTGGGGTTAGATTGGAAGGGTTTGAAAACCCTCTATTTTTAGTAGTTCTTACTAGATTATCTAATGGAAAATTCTCTGGAGTTCCTCTCTTTGTAGAAGGGAGATCATTTGGTGTCGAAGTACACCAATCAGTTTGCGGAGCAAGTTTTTTTTTCTAAATGTGGTAAATAATGATCAGATAAAATCTTGGAATTAATTATAGGGTTTATGACTTAATATCATATCATAGGTATTTATGATGAATCTTTCTACCTATTTAGATACAATGGAAAAGGCTATGATGGTAGATATGAACACATCCAGTAAGATCAGTTATTATTCCCCTACTCATCCACCCAATGGAAGTTTCAGTAATAATTAGGAAAGAGGAGAAAGTGGTATGATTATCACAAGAGTGGTGGATATGGTTCTCAATAATAGGCCTCTAATGTCTAAACCTGGGTGCTACACACTGGCACCCCGATCTAGTTCACTATGTGACCTCAAGCGTGTCTACCTATATGCCATAAGCTTCTGAATAGTAGTGAGGGTCTACTATAGATCATGGGGAGACTATACCTAGTTTATCAAAGTATCACAATATCGGAAAAAAAACATAATCAAATGGTATAACCATAACTAGAAAAATATCAGTATCACATGATGACCAAAATAAGAAATATAATATCTAGAACTAAAGAGTAGATATATAATGTAAAAATGTGTGTAAATTTCAAGTATGAAAAACCCAAAATAAATAAATACAATGAAAACACCCAAGTGGGTCACAGAACCATGTTTGGTTCCCTCATCCATGCACCATCCTGACTGAACCATCTAATAAAGGATCTTTCCCTTATCCTATCATACAACCATGAAATCTATTCGCGTACTGATCAAGCATCATGAATAGGGTGTGAGTACAAATCAGTAGGCCTCAAACAATGATGTATAAAATAATATCTAGTCTATAATAGTATATGTAGTTTCATAAATAATAAATCAAAATGCATTAGTAAACTTTTATCACATTTATTATTCATTAAATCAACCACAAAAACCCCTTAGGGTACCAAGGACACCCAAACTCTCAATACATATTTTGGACCATTATGGAGTCTAAACCGCATCATAATTACATACTTACCATTTATCATATCATTAAATCATATCAAACCTACTTGGAACCATTTTCCAATTCCAAATCATGGGTGTAGAACATCCTGTCTAACACCCTATGGGTATTTGGAGCCTTAGTCCCTTCCTCAAACCTCATTTCTCACTATGGGATTTTGATGTAGCAAACTGTATCTCACAAATGTTTATCAACAAATATATCACTATGGGTTTTCATGTAGCAGACCCAATCACACAAACATTTATCAATGAATTCGTCACTTTCAGATTTTGATGCAGTAGACCATGTCCCACACACATTTATCAATCAATTCATCACTATGGGATTTTGATGTAGTAAACCATGTCCCATACATGTTTATCAATCAATTCATTGTTATGGTATTTTGATGTCGCAGACCATGTACCACACAAGTATAGCACATGTAACACAATATTACATATATTCCAATATCATAGATATCTAATCAATCAAGTTTAATCTACATTAACCCTCTTATCACAATTTCATAAATATCAAGGTTTAACCAACCATCTCATAATTTTGATTCTCCATTAATTATTAAACATATTAATTGACCAATCACACAATTCATTAATTCATTAACAAATCAATTAATTCAATTCCATGATTACCACTATCCATTAATTAATACAACAATTAATTAATTGAATTCCACAATAACAAAAATCCATTAATTAATTCAACAATTAATTAATTCAATTCCACAACCACAAAAATTAATTAATTAATTAAATAAGTAATTAATTCAATTATACAACCACAAAAATTCATTAATTAATTCAACAATAAATTAATCCAATTCCAATTCCATAATCTCAACAATTTCCAATAATTAATTCACAAAATAATTAATCCAATTCAATACCATTTCAAAATATGAATATCCCATTAATTAATTCGACAATTAATTAATTCAATTCCACCATTCAATTTCCCTAATTAACCTAAATCGTTAATGCATTAAAATTAGAAAAAATCAATTCAATTATCAATATAATTTCCCATTTATGGAAATTTCAATTATCACAATTACATACACGTAAATAAATCAAGACTAGAGGATTAGAATTTAGACCGCCTACCTCAAATAATTGACAAGATATTTCTAAATGGAAATTCCCCCAAATTGAAATGGGTAGGTCAAACCCACAATAAAGAATGAGATCTTGAATCAAATCATATAAACAAGATTAAACAGATCGTGATCCATTTCAACTAGCTTCAAATATAAAACCAATAGGGTAAATCCCTTTAAAAGATAGGAGAAGGATGGGGCAGAGGGAGGAAACCACACAGGATAAGAATCTCTTACTGAGAGAGGTGAGAATCTACCATATGGAATTAAAATAGTAAAGAACTATGGCTGGTAGCCCTAGGAATCCATCTAGGAACCTCCAAAAACGAGTGGAATGGGTTATAGCCAATTTGGCTCGAATTGGGGTGAAGTATGGGGGGTCTGAATTTTCAAATATAATTTTCAGGCTATTTAAAACCTCATGCATAGTTTCTTGGGTAGGGGCACACGGTTTGAAAAACTGTGCACCTATATTGTGTGCCTCTTCTATGGGGTTGTATGATTACTTCTAAAAGGGTTCCTGGTTTGAAAAATCATGTGACAACCATGAGAATTATCTCTGTTTGGGTTTGCACAGTTTTCAAGGCCAGGTGAATAGTTTGTAAAAACTATTCACCGCCCCTCCTCCTTCCAATTTTCTCCAATTTCACCAAAAAATCTCTCTAATGTAACACCCAAGAAAAGTGCTCAGAAAAAGGAAAAAATAGTACCTAAAAACAATCCCAATAGATATTCATAAATGGTTGGGATCATAAAATCTCCCCACCTTATAACAACTCATCATCAAGCTATAATCCCAAGCGTCACTAAGATTCCTAGACAAAAATATTGGACCACTTATCTCACACATCTGATTCTCTCTCTCATTTTGCTCATAAACATGGCCATGTTGCCACAATATGAGAACTATCAGCATGATCTTCCCCTATAACACTTATCACTATGATAAGACACACAAATTAGATGACCCTCAAATGATGCATCTATCTCAAGATCAACAACATCCACATCAATCGCATGAGAAATGTTAGGATGATACTGACAAATTTGTGACACTTTAAAGACATAATGTATAGCACTGAACCTCTGTGGAATAGCCAATCGGTATGGTACAAGCTTCATTCTATCAACAACCTCAAACAGTCAAACAGACCTAGGTTCTAACTTTCCCCATCAACATATCCTATGGTGACCCAATATAGACTACTCCTGAAGGAATACATGATCACCCTATGTAAACTCTAGTGGTCTTAAACATCTATTAGCATGTAAATTATGTCTACTCTGAATTGTAGCTATACATTTCTGAATCAACTGAACCTACTCCACGTCTCCTATAAGAGACTCAGTCCCAAAAACTCTGAGTCACCTTCCTCCATCCAACATAAAGGTGATCTGTACGGCCTACCATAAATTTACTCATATGGTTCCATCTGTATAGTCTCTTGATAACTGTTATTATGTGAAAACTCCACCAAAGCTAGGTGGTTCTCCCAAGATCCACCTAATTCTAGGATATATGCTCCTAGTATATCCTCAAGCACCTGTATAGTACATTCCGACTACCCATCTATTTGTGGGTGGAAATCTGTACTCAGTAAAACCTATGTACCAAGCGCCTTCTGTAAGCCCAACTAGAATCATGAAGTAAAGTGTTAGTCATGGTCTGAAATAATGCTCCATGTCACCCTATGCATATGGACTATATTTTTTATGTACATATCTCCCAAAAAATCCACTAAGAAAGTCTTATTTATAATAAATAAATACACTACTTTCATCAATCAATCCATAATCACCCAAATAGTGTCATTATTCTAAGGCATCCTCAAGAGATGCACCACAAAGTCCATGGTAACATCACTCACTTTCATTTCATAATGGTCAATGGATGTAGTAAACCTCTAGGTCAGTGATACTTATCCTTCACCTATTGATAGGTGTAGCATCTTGTCGCGAACCCTGTTATCCCCTTTTTCAGGCCCGGCCACCAAAACTATCATTGTAGGTCATGATGCATTTTGGTCACACATGGACGCACTTTCCACTTTGAGGCATGAGATTTACACATCACCTCCTCCGGCATACTCAAAGGCACAACAAATTGATTATTGACATAGATGATATCATCCTCATCTATGGTCCAATCAGAAGGTGACTCCCCACCTTCAAAGCCTTCCCTCAAGGACAAAATGTCCAGATCCTCATACTTTCTATCCCTTATCTATCCAAAAAAGTGTATACTCCACTAAAACTGATATGAGATTCATCTTCTCCTAACTCTCTGGATCCACAGCATGCAACTCAGCCAGTAAGGTCACCATCTTCCACTCGGCACTAGACTCTTGAACTGCCTGAGTATGTGTCTTCCTGCATAAAGCTTTAGAAACATTATTTTCCTTCTCAGGAATATATTCTAGATCAAAATCAAATGATTACATATACTCAACCCATTTCTACTAAAGGAGATTCAAGCCTCACTACAAAAAATATACTTTAATCTATTTTGATCAATATACATAGTAAACTTCTTTCCCAAAAGATAATTCTACCAAGAGTTCAAAGAATAAACCATTGTAGCTAATTCAAGTTCATGTGTAGGGTAGTTACATTCATTTGTCCATAACTACCAATATCTATACACCACCACTCGATCTCCTTGCATTAACACTTCTCCAAACCCAATCCTAGAAGCATCACAAAACATTGTATACCCCTCACCTAGGTCAGGTAGGATCAATATTGGTGTTGAATTCAAACACTTCTTCAACTCCTAGAAATCATTCTCACATTATTTTGACCATTAAAACTTTATCCCACCTTGGTCAATCCTAAAAGAGGTGTTTCTAATCAATAAAAGTTCTAGATGAATCTTGGATAACATCCTAATGACCCTATAAATATATACATATCCAAAACATTCTTGTACAGCTCCCAATAAAAAACTTCTTGTACTTTCTCTGGGTCCACTGACACACCTTCCTCTGAGATGATGTGGCCCAAGAAGTGTACCTGATTTCACTAGTGTAGAAAACGTTTTTTACGTCGGTTATTTTTCATTTTTGACGTCAGTTTTTAGTAGACATTAATACGGACGACGTTATAAATATTTTTTTTACATCGGTTATTTAAAAACCGACGTAAAAAACAGAACCTCATGGTGTCTATCACACCGGTTATTAATTAACCAACATGCAAAAACCAGGGGGAGGGTTTATCATGTCGGTTATTATATAACTGACGTGATAAAATAGTGCGGGGGTGTTTATCACGTCGGTTATATAATAACCGACGTGATAAACCATTTCCCCAACCTTTATCATGGCGGTTATTACATAACCGACGTGATAAACCTGGGGTGGGGGGGGGGGGGTTATCACGTCGGTTATTATATAACAGATGTGATAAAACAGTGCGGGGGATGTTTATCATGTTGGTTATTTAATAACCGACGTGATATACCCGTGGGAAATGGTTTATCACGTCGGTTATATAATAACCGACGTGATAAACCAGTCCGGGGGGGGTTTATCACGTCGGTTTTTTAATAACTAACGTGATAAATGGCATGGGAAATGGTTTATCACGTCGATTATTTAAATAACCGACGTGATAAACCCTTCCCCATTTTTTTTTCATGTCAGTTATAAAATAACCGACGTGGAAGGCCAATTTTTTTTAAATGGAATGTAGTCCTCTGCTCTCCCCAGAAACCAAATCAAGAATTTGTACCACAAAAACAGAAGTAGAACAAAACAAGAACCAAATAAAAATTAAGCATTTACATTGATAACATTTAAAACTTACCCCACTGGACAGCCCCCCACCACCCCCTGAACAGCCCCCCTCACCCCACTGGACAGCCCCCACCACACCCCTAGACTGCCCCTCGACCCCCTGGACAGCCCCAAACACACCGGGACAACCCCCCCCCCCCCCCCACCCTCATTTATACCCCCCCACACCCTGGACAGCACTCCCACATCCCTAGACAGCCCCCCCCCCCCTCACCCAACTGTACAGCCCCCAACACACCCCTGGACTGCCCCCCGACCCCCTAGACAGCCCCAAACACCCCTGGATAACCCCCCCCCCCCCCCCCACACACACACACACACACACCCCTGGAATGCCCCTCGACCCCCTGGACAGCCCCAAACACCCCAGGACAACCAACCCCCCACACCCACATGTATACCCCCTCACACCCTGGACAGTACTCCCACACCCCTGGACAGCCCTCCCACCCCCCCACCCACCCCATTGGACAGCCCCCACCACACCCCTGGACTACCCCCTGACCCCCTGGACAGCCCCAAACACCCCTGGATAACCCCCCCCCCCCCCACCCTCATGTGTACCCCCCACCCCCTGGACACCGCATGCACAGCCTCCCATTCCCCTGGACAGCCCTTCCACCCTCTTGGAAACGCTCCCACCCCCTGGACTGCCCCCCCACTCTCATGGACAACCAGGACCCTCCCCCCCCCACCCCACCGGACAGGCCTCCCACACCCTTGGACACCCCCCCCCCCCCACCCCACTAAACACACCCTACACCCTTGGAACCCCTCCCCCCATACCAGAATCCATACTAGAAAAACCATCATAAGTAGACCAAAACAAGAAGTATATAAAAATTAAACATTCACATATATAACATTCAAAACTTCTGTCAACTTCAAAAAAAACTAAATCCAACCTAAACGACTACCAAATACACAATTACAATGACAATATTCAAAATTACATTTTACACTACATACAACTAAAATTCAATCAAACCTATAAAATAATTTGACAACTCCACTTGTAAGTGTTTGATGTCTTGAGCAGTATAGGGTTGAGGGTCATCAAATAGCTACAAATGAAAAGGATAGTAGTTAATGTGTATAATGTATAAATCAAATTGAAATATTATAGAAAAGTTTAAAATGAAATATTACCAGGTCAAAGTTCACAACTTTCCCAGTTGTTATTATTTCATACATAAATCTTAACATATAATATCCACATTCGATGACGCCTTGTTGTTCATGATAATTCTGTTTGAATGAGTGTAAATTCAATATATTATTTTTATGTAATAAATCAAAAAGTACCAATTATAAATGGATATTTACCTTCTCATTTACATATTTGATCTTTGCACTCCTTTTCTTTGTGTTTTTTTGAAAGTAGACCCATGCCCTGTTAGAAAATATTACGAATGGGGTAAATTTAAAATTCATTATAATATATAAAACTATTGATCAATTGAAACTTAATTTTCCAATATATTCATAAAACTTTCCCACACATCATCATGGACAGAGCATATCCAATAAAGTGTTTTCTCCCTTGGGCAAAAAACCCCTAACATCCAATGATCACTGATAAAAGAAAATTTAAGGTTAGTGGTTTTTTATGTTAAAAGATAATGAACTCTTTGAGAGATATTTGTTTCATACCTCTCAAAAAAATGCATCATCCAACATTGTGTGACTATATTCTGTTCAAGTCTTTCAGCAATATAATGCATTATTTGTTTCTCATCCAATGCACATGCTTCAGGGGAAATCAATTGTGGGTCCATGAATCCATATACATCTATCAGCTCATTCCTCTCACAAATGTTATAAAGATACCTAATACAAAACAGACATAAGTATACATTTTTAATAAATATAACACAGGGAAAAGGTGTTAAGACTTACATGGAAAAAATTTGCACCATTTTGATGCCCAACTTATCTCCAGTAACAAGCTCCATGATATCAGTTTTTATAATCCCCACAGTTATTGCACGTCCACAAACCTGAGCTTTCATTGGAAACTCATAATGACCCGCCAACAAATTTGAATATCTTGAATATCTGTCAAGACTACTAGAATCTATATCTGATGTCATATCCATTTGTCTTTTTTGTTGTTTATATAGTATTTCTTTACCTTTGAAGTATTCCTGTAAAAATAAATAGAAAAATATATTAGTTTTCAAATGATAAAACAACTTTAATAAAAAAATAAAAAAAATATATAACATTCATACATATATGGTAATGAGTCAAAGAAGTCTGGATGGCCAAATTAAAAAATGGCAGATACTATGTCCAGCTGTTGTCACCACATCTATAGGTAATGGTACTCGAGCCAATCTATCTATAATATCATGTACAGTTTCCCTCTGATTATCTACCTCTAATTTTTGATGATGAATTGTATCTCCTATACAATATACCAACCCATATGCAACTACATGATCTCGAGGATCATCAACATACAACTCACAATAAGTAGAAAGTTGCGGCGGAGGAGTAGGATAAAAAATGGGGTCCGCAGGTTGAGGTGGGGGAGTGGGAGCTACTGGCGGAGGTGGAGTATAAATAATGGGGTCTGTAGGGGAAGGTGGAGGAGTGGGAACTGCAGTCTGAAATTGTCTTTGCATGTCTGAAAACATAGACTATACTGACACTCTAATATTTTCCTCCATCATTGAATCAATATTATGAACTTCAGCCTCCAAGGATTCTATTTTCTCTTATAAACACCCTCAAAGTTAGAAGTTGAAGAATGTGGCAACACTTTTCTTACCGATACACCTGCTGGATATCCTCTTAAACAAATAGGATGTTCAGGATTTCCCAATGCTACAGATAAAATATCTTGCCTCCCAGTAGTTTTAAATGCCCCCTACGAGCTCTGCTCCTCAAGAGAGTCATGTATTAATTAATTGAACATTTCTGTAATGATTGAAATTATATGAAGAAAATAGTTAACTAAAATAAATAAAATAGATATCTTACAATCCTCTCAGATACGATTCTCAATTCTTCCGAAAGATATTGCCCTTTTTGCTCATCCGAGCTCTCTTCCATTTTTCATGTCTAGATAGAGGGGATGGAGGGGCCACCTCTCCATAGATTGAAGTCCCAACTCTTATTTTTTGAAATTTTTCCTCCATCATTTGTTCTTCCAAAAATGCATACCCTCCCCGAGATAAACTATGAGGGTATACATTTTTAGATTAGATCTCCTGATGATATTTCCTTGTTTGCTGTAAATTAAGAATAAGAAATCATTAACAAAACATTAATAAGATCATTTATATAAGAAAGTTTATAAAATTTTACATTGCCCTTACCAAAAATGACTCTTTTCTTCTACTTTCAACAAACTTTCTCCATGTGTATTCATCTATAAAAGGATATATAAAAAATGGATTGTCATGACTCATATGACCAAAAATGAAATCAGATGAGAGGGTTGATTTTAAATCCCTCCATCTCCTGGCAGCCATCGATAAGCATTTCTTCCTGACACCTCCAGTGTCAGGAATATCAAATGTCATCTGATGAAGAAGAGTTTAAAAATATTATATATACTAGAAACATTTAAAGAATAGTCAAACAATAGAAAAAGGTCTTACCAAAATCGTCTCCCACAACTGAGAGATTATTGCTTTATCCACACTTCTCCAGTAATCATACAAAATGCATATTTTTCTCTTATCCTAATTTGATACAAAACTCTTTAAATCTTTTGTATTTAGACCTCTAGGAATATCATCATCATCAAACTCAACGAGTATCCTCTAATCCTACGTATGGGAAAGTGCTAATTTTGGTAAACATGTGCACCCACGTTTACCAACTCTTGAACCCTTTGTCGTAATAGGAGCACACAAGGAATATTGGGGAACATCAAGAGGATCATGTGAATGTTCCTCCCCAGAGGTATGACCAATATTCTCATCTCCAGAATCATGTGGTTGATCAACTGAATGATCTATCATTATCCTTCAAATCAAAAAAACAAACATTAGTTCACAAATATAAAAATTCAAATATTTTAATACTACTATAATCAGAAAATAGAAAATTGTATTAAGTTACATAATAGTAAACATTGTTAATATGGTAAGCATGTTAAATAATGGTAAAGATGGTCAAGATGGTCAAGATGGTAAACATGGTAAACATGGTAAACCTGGTAATCCTGGTAAACATGGTAAAGTAATTTTCACTGAACAAAAATAATAGATATATAATTAATGTAATGGTAAACATGATAAAGTAAACTAAAAAAACTTAAAACAAACAAAAACTTATACTTATTTTGTTTTAATACATGTTTTAATAAAGAAAAAACTTACAATATCTAACATTTTATGAAAAAATTAAATGTAAATAAGAAATAAACATATGTTACCTATAATTTTAGGAATGTAAAAATTAATTGTTTTCCCAAATTCCTTCATTGTGATCGTTCCTTATGGACCAACCCATGTCTTCAACATGCTCATCGTTATGTTCTATTAATCTTTCCATGGAAGTAGGGATGTCACATAAATCAACATCTTCATCAAGTTCATCCACACCAACATATTGTTTTTTCCTTGTAAAACAACAGCCCACTTCATATCTGATTGATCTACTACATATAAAATTTGTTTTTCATGTGTTTCCATTATAAAAGAATCAGTTGGGTCTTCCAATCTATTCAGATTAACAACTGTCATTCCAAATTCATCGTGTCTGACACTGTTGTTACCGAAAAACCATTTACAAATAAAAACAAGAACTTTAATTTTAAAGTAATCAACCTCCCATATGTCTTCAATCACTTTATAATATGAAGTTGATGCAGAAATTGGGTTTTTGTCCTTATCATTCGAAAAATTCATTATTTCTGTAAACACCAATACACCACTATTCTGAACTGCACTTTTGTTGTCCTGAGCTTTCATAAGAAATGTATAGGCCTTAATGTCATAACCGGACCATGTTATCACATTTAAACATGGACCACTCCCTATCCATTTTAATGTCTCTGATACATCTAATCTACCAAGCAAGGTCTTTTTAAACCATGACAAAAATGTTTTGTTGTGCTCATTCAAAATCCACATTTCTTTCTTCTTTGGATGACATTGTTTCAACTCAGTAATATGCAATGTGATATATTGTTGAGCATCATATATGTTATTCAAGATGTATGATTCTAACTTCTTCATCTATTCAGCTAACAATGATTTGAATTTCAAGCCACGAATCCCCTTTCCCTCATTATTAACTCGTTCATGGCGAGATGGAGGCAAACCTATGTGCTGCGCCACAAGTAAGTAGCTCGCAAAAAACTCTGCAAAGCTTTATTTCTCGAACCGGATGAATCATTAAATGCACCATTATATCAAAAAAATTTGGTGGAAAATACATTTCCAATTGACAAAGTATAAAAATTGCATTCTTTTCCAAAATGTTCAAAGCATTCACATCAATCGTCTTATTACAAATTGAATTGAAAAAATAACACAACTTCATTATAGTCTTTCTGACACGGATGGGAAATATTCCACGCAATTCAACGGGTATAATTTGTTGCATCATGACGTGAAAATCATGTAATATCATACTTATCAACTTCAAGACCTTCAAGGAGACAAAATGTTTTACATTTGAATAATAACCTTGAGGCACTTTGATATCATGAAGACACTAACAAAAGCTAATTTTCTCCCTCTTCGATAATGTATAACAATCCGGGGGATGAAAGTTTCATCTTACTTTAGGAGTGAGAGCTAAATCTAAACGTATTCCCATTGATAGTAAGTCTAATCTTGTATTCAAACCATCTTTTGTCTTTCCTTTAATATCTAACAATGTTCCAATCAAACAATCATATATATTCTTCTCCACGTGCATGACATCAATATTATATTTAACTTCATGATATCTTCAATATGGTAGCTCAAAAAATATTGACCTTTTCATCCAAATATGTCTATCATTACCAGATTTCCGTGTCTTTCCCAATGTCAAATCAAGCTTTTTCACCCTCTCAAAATACAGATTTGGGGACAAAGGTTTTGGAGCAATATCAAATTCTTGTGAGCCATTGAATGCCTTTTTTAGTCTTCTATAAGGGTGATCCATAGGCAAAAACTTTCTATGACCCATGTACACTATTTTCCACCCATAATACAATTGACAATATGACATCTGTTGTTCGCAAATTGGACATGATTTATGCCCTTTAACACAGTATCCAGACAAATTTCCATATGCTGGGAAGTCATTTATAGTGAAAAAAAATACTGCATGCAGTTGAAAATATTCCAACACCCCTAATACCATCAGCCCATAAAATTTTCAAATCATCAATCAACAGTGACAAGTAAACATCAATATCATTTCCAGGTTGCTTCGGACCAGAGATCATTATACTCAACATGACAAATTTGCACTTCATACAAACTTCAAGAGAGAGGTTGTAAATTACCAATAAAAAAGGCCATGAACTATGTGTGTTGTTGAGGGTTTGGTATGGATTCATTCCATCTGTGCACAACCCTAGTCTAAGATTTCTAATTTCATTTCCAAATGTAGAATACTGCTCATCAAGTTTCTTCCATTGTGGACAATCAGCTGGATGATGTATTTTTCCATCACATAACGGCTCATCTGCATGCCATCTTAACCTTTTTGAATCATGTGAATTAGCAAATAAATGTTTGAAATGATGAATTATAGGAAGATAACAAAATACCTTTGAAGGGATCTTTGTAATCTCTACATCAGCCTGTGATTTTTCTTTCACCTTATACCGTGATGTCCCATATTTAGGACACTCTGACAGAAATTAATATTCCTTCTTATATATAATACAGTCATTTGGACAGGCATGTATTTTCTTGTATCCCAATCCCATCGGGCATAATATTTTCTTGGCCTTATAATGTGAATATGGAAGATCATTATCTTTTGGAAGAATTTCTTTCATCAATTGTAGCAGCTCTGTAAAACTTTTGTCACTCCATCCATTTCTCGCCTTCAGTTTAATCAGTCTTAACACCATCGATAAAAACCTTAAAATATGTACAACCAGGATATAATGGTTTTTTAGCATCACCATATAGACATGGAAACTGTCGGTTCTATCTCAATTTGTTCTACTGTAATATCATGAATCATTTATTCAATTCCATCAGAGTTACCATCTTGAAAATCATCATCATTAGTGACATTCCATCCAGTTTCACCCATGCCAAATCCAAGGGCTGTAACTCAGATTAAAACCAGGACAAATCAGATGATCTTTTATCTCTCTACTTTTCAACTTCTTTATATTCAAACATTTCAGGCATGGATAGAAAAAAATTTCAATACTTGCAACATTTTGTTTAGAAAATTCAAAAAATACATCAACACCTTCCTCATATTCATTTCTCATTTGATGTTCCATAATCCAATTTTGACTCATTATTACCTATAAAAAATATCAAAATTAGACATCTTTTTAAGATAAGAGAAATATATGTTTATATGAAAAAAATCCTAATTTAAATGTAAAACAATTTTGAATATAAAACAAATCTATGCATATTAAAAAAAATATGCTTGAATATGATTTTAAAAAGAAAATATAGTTAGATATAACAGTTTTAAATTCCATTGAATCAAAGAAAACCATGGGGCCTGCAATGGTTGATAGAAAATTGGGAGAAAATGGAGTAAACTTGAGAATCAAATCAATTTAAAATAAAAACTCAAATGGAGAAAATCAAAATGTAAAGCCAATAATCACCTCACAATGGTTCAGGATAACTACGCATATTTGAAAACCACGACATGGTCTCCCCCATAACCCATAATTTTATCATAGTCAATGACTAGTCAAAATATATATAACCAAATAGAATCATATTGCACACTAATATCCATGAAACAATAAAATCATCATGTCATAATCTCACAAACCATGATGCAGTAGTCAATCCAACTGACACTTATCCTCCACCCCCTTGGACACCCCAGGACACCACCACCCCCTTGGACACCCCCCCCCCCATCCCCTGGACACCACCCCCTACCCCCTTGGACACCCCCCCCCACCCCCTGGACACCACCCCTTACCCCCTTGGACACCCCCTAGACACCACCACACCCTTGGACATCCCCCCATCCCTCTTGACACCCCCACCCCCTCCTGGACACCACCACCCACCTCTTACCCCCTTGGACAACCCCCTGGACACCACCAAACCCTCTGGACAGCCCCCCCCCCCCCCTCAAACAACCCCCCAAACCCTCTGGATAGGCCCCCACCCCCTGGATAGCCCCCCCCCCCCCCCCACCCCCCTTAGACACCCCCCACCCCCTTGGACCCCAACGACCCCAACCCCCCCCCCCCCCCCCCACACACACACACACACACCCCTGGACTGCCCCCCCCCCCACCCACCCACCTCCATGGACTCCCTGGACACCCCCCAACCCTCTGGACAGCCCCCTGAACCCTCTTAACACCACCCCCACTTCATTGGACACCCCCTGGACCACCACCACCCCCTTGGACAGCCCCCCACCCCTCTAAACACCCCCACCCCACCCCCTGGACAGCCCCACACCCCTCTAGATAGCACCCCCACCGCTCTAGACAGCACCCCCCAACCCCTCCTGGACACCACCCCCCACCCCTACCCCCTTGGACACCCCTGGACAACCCCCAACCCTCTAGACAGCCCCCCAAACCTCTGTACACCCCCCCCCACCCACCCCCACCCCCTGGATAGCCCCCCACCCCTCTAGATAGCACCCCCCCCCACCCACCTGGACAACCCCCCCCCCCACCCCCTTGGACACCCCCTTGGACACCCCCAACCCTCTGGACAGCCCCACACCCCCCCCCCCGGACAACCCCCCAAACCCTATGGGCAGGCCCCCACACCCTTGGATAGCCCCCCCCCCACCCACGCACCCACCCCCTTGGATAGCCCCCCCAACCCCTTCAACACCCCCACCCCATTGGACCCCACCCCCCCCCCCCACACACACACACACACCTGGACTCCCCCCCCCCCCACATCCATGGACACTCTGGACACCCCCCAACCCTCTGGACAGCCCCCCAAACCCTCTGAACACCACCCCCACCCCCTTGGACACCCCCTGGACACAACCACCCCCTTGGACAGCCCCCCACCCCTCTGGATAGCTCCCCCACCCCCTGGACAGACCCCCACCCCTCTACACCACACCCCCCACCCCTCCTAGACACCACCCCCACCCCCTACCCTCTTGGACACCCCCTGGACACCCCCCAACCTTCTGGATAGCCCCCCACCCCCCAAAAAACCCCCCAAACCCTCTGGACAGGCCCCCACCCCTTGGACACCCACCCACCCCTTGGACAGCCCCCCCCCCACCCCCTTCGACACCCCCACCCCTTTGGACCCCCCCACCCCACACACACACACACCATGGACACCATGGACACCACCCAACCCTCTAGACAGCCCCCCCCCCCAACCCTCTGAACACTACCACCACCCCCTTGGACACCCCCTTAACACCAACACCTCCTTGGAGATCCCCCCACCCCCTGGACAGCCCCCTCACCCCTCTAGACAGCACCCCCCACCCCTCCTGGACACCACCCCCCACCCCCTACCCCCTTAGACACCCCCCTGGACACCACCAAACCCTCTAGACAGCCCCCACCCCCACCCCCCTTCAACAACCCTGCCCCCTTGGACCCCCCCCCCCCCCACACACACACACACACCCCTGGACCACCCCCCACCCACCCACCTCCATGGACACCCTAAACATCCCCCAACCCTCTGGACAGCCCCCAACCCCGGGGACAGCCACCAACCCTCTTGAAAGGCCCTAGAACCATGGGATTTTAACCTCAAGCTACTAGTTTTGGCATATCTAGGGATTTTAACCTCAAGATACTAGTTTTGGTATCATGCCATTATTCAAAATGAGAACCATGAACTGTATCTCCTACAAGTCTAAAATTCTATTTTGTGCAATGAATCGGGTTTTAATAGCATATGAAGACTTATAATAGTCCACGAAAATAAGTGATGTAAATAAATTATGGAACTACAAATAGTGATACCCAAAATAGAAACAACCAAGGATCCAAAAAAAACATTCCACCATGAAAAACCATATATACTTATAAAATAAATCACACTGGTACATGGAATGGGTTTATCACAATTATTTACATATAAATTGTAGTAATATAGGTGAATGAGATCATTAGTTGTCAATGAAAACAAAAATTACCATCAATGTCGAGCATCCGCGAAACAAAAACAAACGAAATAGAAGTAGGTGAGTCTTACGTGAATATTGCGAGTTGATCTAATAGATCTGGTTATAATAAATAATATGATGATGGAAAAATGAGGTAAGAGGGTTTGAAATTGAAGAATCTTACCTAGTTTAAACAAAACGAGATCGAAGAGTCGATTAGGGTTTTCCATACGAGCGACACGAGTCACCGGTCTGTCGATCGAAAAATAATAAATGACAATCCATGGGGTGTGTTAATTTTTTAAATGTTTTATAACATTGATTATTTAATAACCGACGTAAAAAAAACCGCGCGTTGGATTTTTACGTCGGTTATATAATAACCGGCATAAAAAACAAATCAGAAACCACAGTTTTTACATCGTTTATTTTATAACCAACGTAAAAACTACCGGGTGTTGTTTTTTTACATTGGTTATAATATAACTGATGTGAAAATTTCATTAGGTTGGGTTTTTTACATCGGTTATTTCATAACCGACGTCAAAAAGGCCCCAGATGCCGCATTTTTTATGTCGGTTATTTTATAATTGGCGTAAAAAATTCATATATACCTCATTTTTTACGTCGGTTATCAAATAACTGACGTAAAAAATGAGGCGCTTTTGTTTTTTACATCGGTTATTTTATGACCGATGTAAAAAACCACGTATCACAGATTTTCACGTCAGTTATATATAACCGATGTAAAAAATGGTGATGTTAAAAAGGTTTTCTGCACTAGTGTTAATCTAAATCTGACACTTAGATATCTTGGTGTATAGATAATTCTCTCTCAGTATACTTTTGACAATGTTAAGATATTGGTCATGATTTTCATAGTCTTGGAGTGCACCAAGTGTTGTAATAGTGGGTTCCCTAGCTCTAACTATTCAGTACTTTTGATTACCATATCATGTGTACAGTTAGAAATACATGATGTATAGTAACCATTATGGTGTAAAATTTTCTACATCCACTATGTAATGGTAATTTCCATAGATTAATTTCCATATCAAAAGGTTATAGTAGATCCCAAGCTATAATGAGAACCTTGGAATATTATGAAAATAATCTTTAAAAAGTTCATATAGTTTAGATACATCTTATCGATTGGACACAGTAGATGTTTGACCATTAGGTGTTGGGGGATCATAATCATTGATAATTCTTCTCATGAAGTTTTCACTTGATGATCTCTAGTAGTGAGATCATGAGGAAAGACTCGCTAATAGGAACACCACTTGTTTCAGGTGTCACTGGATGTTCCTATCTACGTACATGGGTAATGGTCTCCTGACTTGAGATTATTACCAATGTGTTCCATTTGGTCACATTCTTTGATGCAAGGGAAAAACCATGATAATTAAAGCACGGTGAGGTATCTTGTGTTGGGTGCGTCATTGGTGGTATGACTTTGGTTGAATGGTCAATAAAGGATTTGTCTCTCTTAGATTAAGGAAGTAATGTATCTCGGGCCAAGTTGATCAGGATGGTAGTACCTTCATAAAACCATGGATGTAGTAGTTGAGGGTAAATTTATCTAGTTAGATCAACAAACAATAAAGCAAGAAAACGGAGATGACATAGGTGTGTGTTCTAATTTATGGGATATTTAAAGACAAATAGATTATATTACACGGTGTGTGTTTATAGGTTGGTTTTCATTTTTATGAATTTTTTTATCTCTTTAGGGGTCATTAAGGGTTGCTAGATCCTGCTCTTGGTCTGTGAATAGTATTCACTACTATTGAGATAAGGTCCTAGAGGGTCACATACAATAGTGTTTTCAAGAATCTTCTATATTCATCTAAATATGTATATAGGACATGGTGGGCCCCACCATTGGGTCTGGGTTTTGTTTAAGGTGATATGACCACCAAGGAATAAATAAGTTCATATTTTTCAAGTTAAGAATAATAGGAATTGAATTTATTTATAAAATGTATTTACTGGTTTTAAAATAGATACATGAAAATATTAATTGAATGAATATTTGTTTAAAATATTCAAGGTTCATTTAATATTTGAAGGAATGAGGAGTCGAGTTAATGGATAAATTACTATCATGGAATATATTTATTATATTGTAAGAAAGTGATAATAATATTTATGACTTAGTACTGTGGTTATAATATGTCGTTTATAGAGTATTAATTATTCAAGGGTCAGGGAGGTAATACCGGATAATTTCTTAACACCCTATAAATAAAAGAAGAGAGGCTCACACTAATCAATATTCACTACCTCTCTTTGTATTATTCTATCTCCCGATTTCTAGATAGAGATGTTTTAGATCCCAGAGTTTGGATTGAGATCCCTCTCATGCATCGCAAGCAATGTGATGTGGTGATGGTCGGAGTGTTGAAGGCATCGTCAGATCTCCATGATAGCAACTAGATTTTGATGATCGGTGCTACCATAATTTCTTGAAGATTGTGTGGAAAATCTCAATGAATTTGAATTTTGGATTCTTCGAGTAGAAATTGCTGATGATGAGTAGACATTGATCACAGATTCAGATCTAAACAGGTATTTTATGTTTTTAATTTTGTGCTTAAAACTCTTAATGCAGGATCCTCAATTCATATCAAGCAACATTTTGCCACCGATGACGAGCACATGTTGACCATCGATGTAAAAAATTTAAAATCCCAAGCTTGTGTTGTGTGTATGGTACCTTCAATTGGTATAAGAGTGATGTGTTATGATTTTAAGCCAAGAAAAAATAATATTTGCGTTAAATTTTATAAAGTCCATCATTCTGTTCCCAACGCTGCTGATGAAGATTAAATCTAACATCATATGGAAAATTTATGGTCATTAAAAGTTTTAAATATAGACTTAAAATTGGTTTTTTTGGGTATAATATCAAAGTCCTTGGCCGGTGATAGATTCTGATGAACCTGAGTTTTCCAACCAGTTTTCGGTGGCCCGAATAGGGTTCTCAGACTGGCATTTTTTCCACTGATTTTTGGAGTTTAATTAGTTAAATTTTTTAATTATTTTAATTAATTAATTCTTATTCAGCCTAAATTGATAGTTTTTAATTTTTTTTGTAGGAATGTTTTTGTTTCATGTCGGCTGGTTAGAAATTAGACACACAAAAAATTGGATCTGGCTTTTGTCTTTCCTATTTGTTGGATTAAAAAAAACAAAATTAAAAAGGTGTAAAAAAGGAAGATGACCTATGATGGTTATTTCCTCAGTGGTCCCATCTCACCTCCCTGTAGCGGTTGATTCTCCATCGCCTGGAGCAACTGAATCACCTCCCTCCCTACTCAGACCTAGAAAGTGATGCACTAGTCATGGCATGCCTAGGCTACCTCCCACTTCTACCACGCAGATGTCCTTCCCGGTCAGCTAGATCTGGTTCCCCTACACTACGTTGGTTTTCTAGTTAGCCACCCACCAACTCAAACTAGGAGTACCACCCCACCCCCTCTGTTGTGGCCTCCCATTCGGACGCCCTCTAGGAGGATCCTCACTATCGTGGGTCAGGTCGGCCACTGCTGGTTGTCACATGGGTCAGCCTCCTCCATCAGGATGAGGCCAACTCAGCCTTACTTCCTATGAGATTATGTGAGCTGGTCCACCTCCCTGTGGATCTCTCCACCTTCCACAGTTCCCTGTTCATCGCTCGTCGGACCCCTCCCCAGCATTTGGTCGCCCTCTGTCTTGCTCCCAGTGAGGCCCTAGATCCAACAGACCTGGATACCGCAAGCATCATCAGTTAATTAGACCTCACCCTCTATTGTCCAACCTATAGTCGGATGCTATTGCACCCCTTCGTAGCACTCGCACCATATCTATATCAACCTAGGTTTAATATACATGTATATTACATTACTTTTTATGAATACTCAGTACATTACAAAAAATACATGCCTGAGGATCGTAATAATTTAGTATATTTGGAAAATTTGAAACAAAATCTTCTATACTGGTGAAAGATCTTCAACATCTCCCATAAAGATCTCCACCTTTATTACTTCTACCAATAACCTTTCTTCATAACATGGGGAAAGAAAATATAAGATAGGGGTTAGCTCAGATGCTCATTAAGGTAAATAAAGGAAATTTGTAAGCATAACATGAAAAAAAGGGTATGAAACTTGAGAATAACCTTTAAAGATCTTAACCTTCTTACTAGTGATCATAATAAATATTGGTATTTCATAACAAATGAATCATAACGAAATAAATAATATAATCCATGAAATCCTAACATAGGAATAAAACATGGAATTGGGCAGAAACATGGGCATATAATATGATTTCCATAGAAGAAAAGGAATCACTTCCAAGACAATATTAGTAGTTTGGTTTCACTCCTCATACCATATTTTCAGTCATGGTTCACTCCCATGGATATATTAGTAACATTAGTAGGATCCTCATGCCATATTGGTAGTCATGGTTCACTCTCATGTCCATCTTAGTAGTCAAGGTTCATTCTGAAGACCATCTTAGCCTATATCAAGAGATATAAATCTTTACCCAATGCATTGGAGGGACATATATGTCCCACCCATATCATAATGAAATCATACGTAAATGTTATACAAGATCATAAATAATAATATCATAACCTGTGAAATGAAATGGGTATTATAAACAAGTAAACATATCATAACCTATGGATTGTTCTAATGCTTTCTGTGATGCACCTTTTCCTGATCTGGTTCAGTCCATGATTCACTTCAATTTTTCATTGTTTATCCTTTGTTTGGGTGCCGAGGTTTGGGGCATGATTTGGTTCGGATCTTTGATGATTGTTTTTGTTAAATTTGGTGGGTTTTCTCATATGCTTGGTAAAGATCTTGTTGTGTGGTGGCTCTAGGGTCGTTTGTGTCTTGGACTGGATGTTTGATGGGGTTTAGATGTCACTAAGAGTTATGGTTTTTTTGTCTTGATGCATTTGGATGGAAATTCTATTACTTGAATATATTTTTGGGTGGGTGGCCTCTATTGATTTATGGATGTGCTTACACCCATCATGCAGTCATCTGTTTCCTTTTTGGTGGACTGATGGGTTCTCGGTTTGTGTTTTTGCACAATGATTTCGGTCTGATATTGTGATGAATCATTTTGACTGTGTTGTGAGTGCCTCACATGCACAGTCTGGTGGTCAGCTCTAAAGAAATATGAGTGTGTTGTAACCCATCATCTGGTCCTCCTCTTATATTTTTTTGTGGGTTATAGGGGTGCTCTTCCATGTTGTGTGGACAAGAACGGCACAATCCTGGTAGGGGGTGATTCATCCTCTTTGATTGGAGTCACTGCTACATTCATTGACTGGGGGGCGATGAGACTTTGGACTGGTACTTGTCATGATGTTTGTTTCCTTTGGAAATTTTGGACCATGTCCATGAATTTTGGTCTTGTTTTTTTAATATGCTTTTTCATCTATTCATGTAATGGGATCCCTCTTTTCCCAATCTCATAAGGGGTTTCTTTCTATGTTCAATAAAGTGGTCTTGACCCTCAACCTTTTCAAAAAAAATAACCTATGGAAAAAAGATATAGGTTTAAAAATTATTTAATCAAAATCATAACCCGTGAAATATAAATAGATTTAATAAGAATATAACCCATGAAAGGGGAAAGTGTTTCATAAACACCTTGATATAAATCATAACTCATTCATAGAAAGAATATGAATAAAACCTTTAGATCATTTTCTAGAATGGGATGACTAAAATCAACGGATGTCATCGTAGATGGAAAATAGTGTTCAAATATATTTCAAAAATGTTTCTTGAGTAAAATATCATTTCTTCTTTGAAAAATTCTTTTTAAAACATAAAACCTTTTGAAAATAATTTTCTTAGAAAATACCTTGAAAAAATATAATGAAGACTTGAAATAATTTTGACAACCTTTTTTCTCTAAAATTTATAAAATAAGCTTCAAAACATTTTCAAAACCTTTTTCTTCGAAAACACTTTGAAGACTTATAAAGAATTCTTGGAAACATTTTGAAACCCATTTCTTTGAAAATACTAGGGAAACTTATAAATAAGGATTAAAAGTATTTTGAAAACTATTTTACTTGAAAAAATATAAAATAAGCTTAAAAATATTTTGAAAACCATTTTTCTTGAAAACATATAAAATAATCTAGAAAACATTTTGAAAACCATTTTCCTTGAAAACATATAAAAGGAGATTGAAAAGGTTTTGAAAAAAAAATCCTTGAAAATATATTTTAAAAATATTCTTTTAAAAATTAAACTTTAAAATTTAAAATAAATATTCAAAGGATTTATGGTGTATAAATCATATATGTCATACGAGATAAAAATAGCATTCCTTTTTCGTGGTAAAAAGGTTGGAAAATGCCTCGTTCAGATAATCAAAATAATATTCCTTTGAAATAATTAGTAAAATACAAAAAAAAGGTAAAAAATTTAATGATCATAGGATATTAGTATAATATTCTTGGAAACCCTTTTTAGAAAAAATGATTTTAAAGGAATGCAAATTTCTGACCGAAGAGGGGGTAAAGTCGGTCTTTCTTAAAAAACACTTTCTTAACTATATTATGTACCAAAGAGTGAAATAGATGGTACAAATATATTAATAAATCAAAAATAACCAAATTATATTAAATTTCATGAATTTTCTTGATATATGGATCATAAAATTTCATCAAAGGGAGCATAAACATAAACAATCTCAAAAAGCGATGAGATTGTTTCAATAAAATCTTATAACTTGGAAATTTATGATCATACTCTCCATGTAAAAAAATGAAATTACATGAATCTTAAAATATCATGAAAACAATTAAATTCATGATATAACATATAAAAGGGAAGTATATACACCTCTAAATATAATTTAGGTGCATAACAAAACTTGAGTCTCAAAGAAGGAAAATTAAGAAAAAACTATTTCACTGATTTGATAACTTTGGAAACTTAATCCCCATGAAAGAAATATAATAAAATAGATATGTGAATACAAATAAATTTAATTATAATATAAATATAATACAATCATGTGTAGTACATACAACACATAAAAGGAAAGAGTGGCAAACATAGCATGTATCTCACAGAAATAAAAAGTGAGATGAAATCCTCTTACCTTGTATCTTTAATATCATCGTATTCATTCAAACCACTAGTATAAAAGTAATACAGAAGATTAAATAAATAATAAATATAATATATAATATTTATAAATATAGTTTCCATCCTAATTTCCACCATGAGAGGCGATAAACATAAACAGTATGTTCATTACCCATTAGATTGAGGTGTGTGTAAGTGTAGGCCAAACCCTAATAATAAAAACATCTTTTTTTATTGATTATAAAAGTTTTGTTATACAATACAAAAATAAATAGAGTTGAGTGGAGGGGAAGGAAACTAAAAGAAAAGAGCTTGAGAGAAGGTGTTTCCTCTTAATTGGGTAGATCCATTTGGTTTGTGCCAAAAGTCTTACTTGGAATAATTAATACCCAAAGGTAGGATTCAAAGAGGAATTTAGGTATGTTGGTAATTTTATTGGGTATACATTATGTGAACCTAAGTGGTTTTATAGGTGTGAATAAGAGGGATATGTGGTGTCCATTTATAGGGAAAAAGGAGTGGCCCTCTTGTAAATATTTGAAGAGTGAATTCCACCAATGTTTTTTTGTTGAACGCGGATACCATAATGGTAAAAATTAGATACAAGTGATTATAGGGTCTAAATATGGTCATCCAATGGATTTTGGACAAATTTCTAGGTCATTTAGGCCCTTAAGTTTAAGGTTTAGTCCTTAGTTAAGTATAATTTTACATTAATCAGTGTAATTAATTTTAATTACTTTCACAAATATATCTGGTCAAAAACTAAGTTGAAATTATTTAAAATTATAAATTATTTTGATTAAAAATATGTAATCAATTTTTCCAAATTCCAATCACATGAGTAGTAGAAATTAATTAAAATTAATCTCGTTGACGAGACGACACTGTAGGTTTTTAAAGTAAAAATGATCAAAAGTTTGTTATAATTTTATATCCAATTTCAATGTAAAATTGATTCAAATAACCTAAATTGTATTAATTGATAAAATTATTATCCAATTAAACTTGTAAATCAATTTAAAATATAATTTAACCTTGTAAATAAATTAAATGAAAAATTAGTTTTGAATTAAAATCCAGTATTTTTAACTATTCTTTAAAAAATGAAACATTACAAAAAAATACCAAAAAAATTATACTAACCTAATTTTTATGTTTCTCTTATAAATATAATGTTTATTTTGAAATATTAAATTTATAAAAGTTCCAAAATTAGGATTTAAAATGGGATCCCCAATAAAAGATGTTAAAACTACCTTTATAAAAAAATATAGGTTTTTATGCACAAAATTAGATTTGTTCTTATCTTATATCTATCCAATATATTGGATGAATATAAAAAATATTTCATTGAATATATAACATATAAATTACATTAATATCACTCACTAATTGTATTTTATTTAATTTATTAAGGTAAAATAGCTTTGTGACCATAAAAATAATAATATTACTTTTTTTATTCAATCTATTTTACTATTCATTTATAATTAATTGGTAACCTTTGAATTCATATTATATTATGTAAATAATATATTTTCATAAATTAGTTAATTTTAATCATAACCTCTAATTTAACTTCTAGGTTATATCTTGTTATATTAAATAATAACATTTTAATGAAATACTATTGTTCGGTAAAAATCAGTCATGTGTGTTATGCAAGCCATCAAGGAAATACATTGTTGTGTGTGATGAAAGCTAAAATCAGTGTTTTGTATGGAGAAAGATAAAATTTATGTGTCATTTATTGAATGTAATTTCAAGGAAAACCAATAGATTTTATTTAAAATAAACTATGTTCAGTGTTATGTGAAATGAAAAATATTTCAAAGGTTAAATTAATTTGAAAAAAATAATTCACAAAATAACGAGGAGTTACATTCTACCCCCCCTGAAAAATAATTTCACCCTAAAAATTTATTTGGGTTATTAAATGTTTAATACTGGAAATTTTTATTCATAGAAACCCACATCGTAAAAATGGATACTAAAACTTCCCTTAAAAAGAGAAAGTTGGAACCATAATGGTTACCCAAAGTAACATATAACTGGGTTTATATAAGAGAACATAGGTTGGGGTAAAGATAGGACATGGAGGGAAAATGTAAATATTTATAGGGAGTGATTGAGGTCATAAATCACAAACAAGTGAATGATAAAATAGAATTTGAGGGCCTCAAATTCAAAAATCGGTGATGATTTAAAAGGACATTGGTTCAAAAAAAAATAAGGTATTAAGACAACACATTTTCTTTCGATAATTATTCTAACATTGAGTAATTATTTTATTAAACAAGAATATAAGGAAATATACTTACTTGATATATTTCTATAAACAAAATTTCATTATTTAGTTGTGATTTTATCAATTTATAATTCATCTATTACTTCAACAAATAGATGTCTAGAAATTATCTTTGATGCTCAAAGAACTAAAATATACTTTTAGAAGACATTAAGGCCCATAAAATAATTAAAATTATAACTATATATCTATAAATATTATTAAAAATCAATATGGTTAATAAATTAATCTCTAAACATAAAATTAACACTACTATTTCATCATAAGTAGTTATTCATCAAAAATAATTATACATTAACTAGGACATCGTGTAGACCGGTGGTAGGCATGAAACCCTTATCATTCTTTGGTCAAGGGTTCAAGACCTATGGCCTTTCCAAACTTGATTGGTTTTCACCCAACATACATGATGTCCTTTTCTAAGACCACGCTAATATAATTTCCAAAACAAATAATATAGACACCCTTGAAATAAGGTAAATCACTAAATAGCCTTTTAACCTAGGTTTTCAATACCATCTCAATGCATAAATACTTCCTCCAAAGTATAACTTAAACTTTTCATGAATGGTTAACCTTATAAAACTTCTAAATGATGAAAATACAAAACTTTATAAATAGAGAAACCAAATCATATTAACATTGATCCCCCATATATCACAAAGTATCTCTTGGTTATCGCATTCCAAACATGTGAATACCATCATGGTAAATTCTCTTGGAACATGGTAACAACCTGAATTACCATAAATACTTCTAGAAAACATGAATTATTCCTTATTCCATTTATTACTAGATATATTCCAAATATCCAAGAATTTTTAAACTTTATCCATGATAGAATAAACTACTTGTCAAAAAGGACCTTAATTAATTCCAAATTAATAAGTATCGTCCAATTTACTTATTCTTATCCCAAATATCTTTATCCAAAAAATGTTATCAAAACATAAGGAACACATTAAGGGTTATATTTCCCCTAATCACATATTTTTCAAGGACATCACCTTTCCATTATATCACTTTTCTATTCCATCAGAACAGTTTAACGCGTTTCTACAAATCTGTAGAAAAAAACATAAACTGAACAATCATTATATATTTCACCATTTATATAACATACTTTTTTAATCCAAATAGATAAAATATTTTATTATTCCTCTTAATCATTATTCCATTATCAAGGATACCTCATCCTATTACATAATACCTCTTTCCTTTCACATTTCATCTGTAGTCTCATCATCATCACCATTATAACCATTACTTGTACCACCTTGCTGATCCTCTTTAGGAGTTTTCCTATTGGGTCATTGAGTGGAATAATTACTATTTATTCCACACATAATCTTCAATAATGTCTTAGGGAGGCCAATATTCTCATCCATTTCATTAACTGAACTCATCATTTTTCCCATGCAATCACATTATTTGTGTCCTTCTTTTCCAATGTCAAAACATCTTCATGTTCCTCTAATACATTCACTTAGGTGATTCTTTCGACATTCTTGACACAAAGGAAACTGAATATTATTTCCTCTATGGTCACCATTACCCAAACTCTTAGAAAACTCCTTCTTTATATTCCTTGGTGAGTCCGAGAGTTGGCTAAGGTACATGTCGTTAATTATGTTCTATGAAAACTGATTAGGCATGATCAAACATCTCTCACTCCAGTGATCATCCCGCTTGACCACTCATCAGAAAATTATCCGTCACATTAAACATTAATCTAGTTCCCTCAGGTTCCTACCATTTACTAAAACCAAAATCATACTATGAGCATTACTTATCATAGAATAAAACCACATATTCATTAAAATAATTACTTATAGGATGTCTAAATTGTGACACCTTAATTATTATATGACACCCTAGGTTCATCCTTGGTTATTCATAGACAACTTATATTTAAATCCTTCATGATGGTTCATTAAGAGTTTTTGAATTCCCAAATCATATCCCCTAGGAGTGTCAAACTAGTTGTGCAGTAAGGCCCGTTGTCAGGTACCAGATTAACCTGAGTTAGGATCAGAACATCTTGTCAAAAAATTTACCCCTAGGTATATCTATTCCAGATCTACATCAACTTGTAGTATCCAGACAGGGATGTATTTATAGGAAACCACTCACTCTATCCTTTACCAAAATTCCAGGACATTTTCTTCAATGTTAAATCATCCTTATACTTATCTTTAGAGATATCCCTAGACATATCGTTGGAAATATACCTATGTGTGTCACTAAAGTTTTCTTATCCTAGTTTCTAAATGTTGAATAAACATTTCCTTTTATACCAACTATATTGAACTAGTCTTAACATACATGAATATTACATCATTTTATATGAATACTCAGTACATTACAAAAAATACATGCCCGAGGACTATAATAGTTTAGTGTGTTTCGAAACTTGGAAACAAAATTTTCTATCCTGGTATAATATCTTCAATATCTCCCATAAATATCTTCACCTTTAGTATTTCTACCTAAAACCTTTCTTCATAACCTGGGGAAAGTAGTGATAAGAAAGGGGTGATCTCAGATTCTCATTAAGGTAAATAAAGGAATTGCATAAGCATAACATGAACAAAAGGGTATTGAACTTGAGAATAACATTTTAAGATCTCACCTTACATATTAGATATCATAATAAATATTGTTAGTTCATAATACAGGAATAATAATGAAATAAAGAACATTTTCCATGAAATTATAACATAGGAATAAAACATGGAATTATGGAAAACACATAGGTATATAATATTATTTCCATAGTATCCAAGTCTTCACTACCAAGACCATATTTCTTAGTATGTGTTCACTCGCCATACCATCTTGGTTGTCAAGGTTCACTCAAAATTTCATCTTATTTTCATGAGTTCACTCCTCATACCATCTTGGTATTTATGGTTTACTCCCATGGCCATATTAGTAGTCAAGGTTCATTCCCAAGACCATCTTAGTCTATTTCATGAGATATAAATCTTTACCTAATTCATTGGAGGGAGATATAGGTCCCTCCCATATCATAATTAAATCATACATATATGTTTCACAAGATCATAAATAATCATATCATAACCCATGAAATGAAATGGGTATTATAAACATGTAAACATATCATAACTTATGGAAAAAGATACATGTTTCATAATTATTTCATCAAAATCATAACCTGAAAAGGAGAAATGGATTTCATAAACATATAACCCATGAAAGAGAACTGGGTTTCATAAATACCATGACATTAATCATAACCCATTCATAGAAAGAATATGAATGGAACTTTTAGATCATTTCCTAGAAGGGCATGAGTAACATAAACATATGTCATCTTAGATGGAAAATAATTTTGAAATAAATTCCAAAAACATTTCTTGAGGAAAATATCTTTTCTTATTTGAAAAATTATTTTTAAATCATAAAACCTTTTTAAAATAATTTTTTAAAAAAATACATTGAAAACATATAAAGAATACTTGAAATCATTTTGAAAATATTTTTCCCTAAAAACTTATAAAATAATATTCAAAACCTTTTTAAAACCTTTTTCTTCAAAAACACATTGAAAACTTATAGATAATGCTTGAAAATGTTTTGAAAACCATTTCTTTGAAAATAATTTAAATCATATAAATAAGGCTTGAAATTATTTTGAGAACCACTTTCCTTGAAAACATATAAAATAATATTGAAAATATTTTTAAAACCATTTTCCTTGAAAAATTATAAAAAAAATTGAAAAAAAAAATTAAAACCATTTTCCTTGAAAACTTTTAAAATAATCTTGTAAACATTTTGAAAACCATTTTCCTTGAAAACTTATAAAATAATATTGAAAACATTTTGAAAACCATTTTCCAGGAAAACTTATAAAAGGAGATTGAAAATGTTTCAAAAAAAAATTTCCTTGAAAATATATTTTAAAAAAAATCTTTTAAAAATTAACCTTTAAACGTGAAGATAAATATTAAAATTATTGATGGAAGATAAATATGTACATGTCGTATGAGGTAAAAAGAACAGCCCTTTCATGGTAAAAGGTTAGAAAAATTCCTCGTTCAGAAAGTGACAGGAAGATTCCGTTGAAAACATTGTAAAAAGATAAAAAGGGAAAAATTTATTTTAATGATCATAGGAGATTAGTATAATATTCTTGGAAACCCTTTTTAGAAAACAAGGTTTTAAAGGAACACGGATTTCTAAATGAAGAGACGGTAAAGTTGGGATTTCCTAAAAAACACTTACTTAACTATATTATGTACGAAAGATTGGAATAAATGGTACCAATATATTAATAAATCATTAATAACCAAAGGATAAGAAAATTCAGGAATTTTCTTGAGATATTTATCATAAAATTTCATCAAAGGGGGTATAAACATAAATAATCTCGAAAAGTGACTAGATTATTTTAATAAACTTTTATAACTTGGTAACTAGGGATCATACTCTCTATGTAAGAAAATAAAATTACATGAAACTTAAAATATCATTAAAATAAGTAAATTTATGATATAACATGTAAAATTTAATTATATACGCCTCTAAAGATATTTTAGGTGCATAACAAAACATGAGCCTCAAATAAGGAAAATTGAGACAAAACTATTTCACCATTTTGGTAACTTTTGAAACTTAATCCACATGAAATAAATATAATAAAATGGATATTTTAATACCCTTAAATTTAATTATAAGATACATATAATACAATCATTAGTAGTATATACACCACACAAAAGGAAAGAGTGGCGAACATAACATATATCTCACAGAAATAAAAGGTGAGATGAAATCCATATACCTTGTGTCTTGACTCTCATCATACTCATTCAAACCACCTGTATAATAAATATAAATTTATTATAAATATTTTAAAAAACCATATTCTTATATATAATTCCATATTTGGTTTGGTAATGACCTTATATTACCTGCTTGTTAACCATCATGTGTTAAGGTTTCACTTTGTTCTTCGTATGTGTCTTAATTGTTTATATCGTTGGTCCTTATAATTATATCATGATTCAAAATTTTAAAACATGATATAAATATAATTTATATCCATCATATTTTTATTATAATAATCTATAGAATATATAATTATGAAATGGAATACACCATCCATGGATACAGTAAGTCGTACGTACGCATAAATGTTGTTTCTGTTCTTATTATCGTGTTGAAAGAAAGATAGAAAATTACATATATGTATATATATGTATATAATATCATTAAAGTGTAATTATAATGTTATATATATCATTTAAGTTCACTAAACTCATCCTTAATACATTCTATATAGTGTGTGAACGAATCACATTGCTTTGAGGAGGTGGTAGTCCACACCTCCTCAAAAAACATTATTGTATTTACACCAAATGGAAAGTAAAAAATATATATGTTTTGTAAAAGTAATAATGAAGCTTAAATACATAATAAATATAATATATAATATTTATAAATTTATTTTACATCATAATTTCCACCATGATAGGAGGTAAAGAAAATTGAGTAATCATCGTTTTGTGAGGCAGAAGTTCATCGTACACATAAACAGTATGTATGTTACTCATTTGATGGATGAGTGTGTAAGTGTAGGTAAAACCCTCAATATAAAAAAATCCTAGTATATTTATGATAATATTTTTGTTATAAAATAATGTAATAAATATATTTTAGAGGGTATATAAGGAAAATAAAATAAAAGATCTTGAAAGAACGTGTTCCCTCTTAATCGAGTAACTCCTTTCGGTTTATGACAAAAGGATTCCTTGGAAGACTTTATTCCAAATGGGAGGATTCAAGGATGAAGGTATGGATGTTGGGAAATTTATTTGGCATATATTTTATGAACCTATGTGGTTTTATATGTGTGAAGAAGAGGGAAAGGCGGTGTCCTTTTATAAGGAAGGAGGAGTGGCACTCCTGTAAATATTTGAAGAGAGAGTTACACCCATGTTTTTTATATTTTAAGTGGATAAAATAACAGTAAAACTTAGATAAAAGTAATTATATGGTCTATATATAGCCATAAAATGGATTTTGGACAAGTTTTTAGGTCATTTAGGGCCTTAAGTTTAAGGTTTAGTCCCTAGTTAAGCATAATTTTACATTAATTGTTGTAATTAATTTTAATTACTTTCACTAATATTTTTGGTAAAAAAATAATTTGACCTTATTATACATTAAATTATTATGATTCAAAATACATAATCCATTTTTCCAAATTTTAATCAGAGGAGTGAGAGAAATTAATTTAAAATTAATCTCTCTGACAGAAAAACACAGCAGGATTTTAAAGTAAAAATGATCAAAAGTTTGCTAAGTTTTTATATCAAATTTCAAGGTGAAATTGGTTCCAATGACCTAAATTGTATTAATTAATAAAAATTTTATATATTTAAACTTTTAAGAAAATTTAAAATATTATTTAACCTTACAAATAATTTAAATGAAAAAACAATTTTGAATTAAAATCCAATATTTTTAACTATTCTTTAAAAAATGATACTTTAAATAAAAATACCAAAAAATTATCCTAACCAAATTTTTATGTTTCTATTCTAAATATAAATTTTATTTTTATATATTAAATATATAAAAGTTCTAAAAATTGGATTTAAAATGGGTTTTTCATTAAAAGGCGTTAAAACTACCTTTATAAAAAAAATATAGGTTTTTATGCATAAAATTAGGTTTGTTCTTATCTTATGTATATCCAATCTATTGGATGAATATAAAAAATATTTGATTGAATATATAACATATATATTAAATTAATATCACTCTTCAATTGTATTTAATTTAATTTATTTGGGTAAAACTGTTTTTTGACCATAAAAATAATAATATTAGCTTTTTTATTCAATCAGTTTTCCTATTAATTTATAATTAATTAGTAACCTATGAATTTATATTATATTTTTTAAACCATATATTTTCATAAATTATTTAATATTATTCATAACCTCTGATTTAACATCTAGGTTATATCTTATTATATAAAATAATAACATTTTAATGATATACTATTGTTTGGTAAAAATTGGTCATGCGTGTTATGAAAGCCATCGAGGAAATTCATTTTTGTTTTTAACACAAGATAACCTCAATGTTTCATGTGGAGCAAGATAAAATTTATGTTCCATGTAGTGCATGTAGTCATAAGGAAAACGAAGTGATTTAATATAAAATAAACAATTTTTAATGTTATGTGAAATGAAAAATATCGCAAAGGTTAAATTAATTCGAAAAAAAATAATACACAAAATCTTGGTGTGTTATAATATTTGGTTCTAGGAAACCCCTACTGAAACCACCTAGTTACCCTTTTCTAGACAAAACTGCCTTGAAACAAGCATTGGTGGGTCTACCTGACCCAAAACAGGTCTGGGCAGGCCCGCTCTGCTCAAAATGCCCATGCATGGGGTATGCACAGCCTGGACTAGGCATGCGCCGGTTCAACCTGACCCGTAGAGGCCCTGAATAGGTTTTTGGGTCTTGGTTGTTTTTAATATAATCAAAAATTGATTGTATTAATTAATTTAATTTTGGTTTTAAATTAATTTAATTAAATATTAATTTTTGGTTTAACAATTAATTTTATTACTATGGGTTAAAATTAATTTAATTTTGTTGTTAAATTAAATTTATTTATTTATTTATTTAGTGTTTTTAAAATTAAATTAATTAATGGGACAGAACGATGAAATTTATTGAATTAAAATATGAGTGAATTTTAATTCTATAAAAATTCCCTTAGAAAATATTTAAATGGAAGTTTAATTTTATTCTATATTTAATTTTAAATATGTGAGTTTAATGCATATTAGACTGATTATGACTCATTGACTGGCCAATTCATGTTTGTTTCCTATTTATTTTTTTTATTTTTTTTATTGCAATGGTTTTTAATAAGTAGTTTAATAAATGGTGATCTGCGTGTTGTCTATATCATTATATGTATAAGGGTCTGCATGCCCACTTTCTCAGTTTTATTTGATAATCCCAATACCCCCTCGCCAATGAGTGAGTGCTATTGAATAATGATGAGATGAGTAGAGATGAACTTCACACCAAGTTATGGTGATGCACAAGATAAGAGTTTAACGCATTGGATGGGTGAGTGTTGTAACTCAAGATGAAAGCAGCGTGACTCAAGGTATTACCCCTAGGGTCTAGGTTGATCCATTATTCACTCAATGGATCAATCATTAGGATCAGCTCATGTTCATGTCATCATTTTATTTTTTCATGGTTATTATTATGAGTATGTTTAGTTTACGTGTGATCACATAGAATAGTAAACAAGCATGCACAAATAAAATGAACATGTGCCGCGATGGATTTTTTTATATATTACATAGTCAGTTGTGAGTGTGATCACATAGAACATTCTTATGGAATAGAAAATGATTTCTTTCATCATGTAAAAATATAAAACACTCAAAGAAATTTTAAGTTATAACTACCTTTCATCATTCAACTTTTAACGAAACTGGGTGTTCAGGGTGCTCGTCATGCGAAAGCTGATGGTGCCTCTTAAAACTTGGAAGTTCTTATGAGAGTGGTGGGTTGATTTAACTAAATTAGAAGTAAGTATTATCCAAATATAACTTTATATAATTTTAGATTCAAGCATTTAGTAAATCCAATTATGATTTTAGAATCAGGGACATCACTCAACAAATCAAGGAATCGCAAGTTAATGTGGTTGGTCAGTCAAACACCTACCTTGAACCCTCTAAGTAGTGAAATAGCCAGATATTATATACTATGAGAGGATGATCAGGTATCCTTACCACTAGAATACTCGAGCAATAGACTATTCTGATTTTAGAATAGAGGGTTCCTAGAATTATATAAAATAGTGGGATACATTTAATTATTTAATTAATTAATCAAAATGTCTAAATCGGTAATCAAGATTAAAAGTACTAATCTGCTTGAGATTTATTTTTATATAAAATGTAAAATTATACCATAATAAATATTATAATATATAATGGACAAATTAAACATCCTCACTGGCATGAGTTTCCAAGTGTAGTACAGGATCTTGAACACAATACTACGATATGGGAAATTCAAGGTGCTAGGGTCCCCAAAACCTATTAAGTTGCCTCAGAAAGCGAGGGTGAGAAATATGCTTATAGGAGACTCATGTGTTAAGCATGTGATGGTTATTTCATAATGTTATAATCAACATCTGATGCTAGTTTTGGTCACTACATTATGACATTGATTATAGAACATGAAGTCTCATATCTGATAAGTATGCAAGGAGAAAATGAAGCACAGATATGCATAGTTAATGATTATACTAGATCTATGTAAACTGAAAGGTCTATTGTGATCATTCAACACATTATATTCTAATATCCTTTTCACCCATTTACTATTGTCTTGTTTAGGTTACAAAATGGGTTGTAATGAGTAAATGATTCATTACCTATAATGGTAAGGTTCTTTAAGCTAACAAGAATATAAAATACAGATTAATCATTAATTATTATGGTGAACAAATTGAATTGAAAGGTGAAAAGGTCAATGTAAAATAGAATTACAGGATCATATTCGCAATGTCCTTCAATAAAAGAGGTATTAACATGAGGATATTTTCTTTACATAACATTAAATAAATTTTATGGAAGTTAGATACATTTAACTGAACTGAATTAGTATGTACCCACTTCTTCTTTAGGTATATTCATCACATAAAAGTAATGTTTCAATCTTACAACTTGGTTATTACATGTAGTATGCTTGTGACATATTTGTATCAAAATATGGTAACCAAGTGAGTATAGAAATATTACTAAAAGTAAAGTGTATTCTCCAAGCAGCTGAAAAAGGGTGATTCCAAAGTTAGGGATGAGAAACACATAACTTCTAATTTCCAAGTGAATGATTCTTGTATAACTTTTATTGAGTATGATCAAAACATTTATATCATGTTCCATTTGGACACAAGGATACATTATTATAGGTTTAGGAATGAATGTTTTTTTTGTGTACAATACTCAAGTAATAATTCAGTAATAGATGAATCATAGGCAATACCTAATGAATATTAATTTAAGACTTTTACCGAATTGTGGAAAGATAAATATTTTTTAAGTAAAACTCAAGTGGATGTAAAGGATATACCTAGGATGAAATTTAGACTCAACTAAGCTAAAAACTTTAGTTATTATCGATGTATATGCTTAGTTTTGGACAAAGGTACCTTTAGAAGTAAAGGTAATCAAAAAGGATTTCTGAATTAGTTCAATTAGAGAGCATGAACTATTGAAAGGGTAATCTAGTGGTAACTATACTTCAAAAGATTCCTTTAAGTGATTAAGTAATATAAAATTGAAGTATATGCATGGTTAGAAGATATGAGTTTCTTCAGGCTGGAAAGCCGAAGAATATATTGACCAAGCATTCATCGATCAATATAATGTAGCGTAGAGCAATTCCTAAATACACATTACCTTATATACATCACAAAATTGATGAAAATGAGGAGGATAAATGATGTAAGTCTTACATGTTAACATTTATTAAAAAAATGTAGTGTGGATTAATTCTTAAACACACATTTTATACATCATATTTATGATATAAGGAGTATCAATGTTGTAATGTGAAGAAACTTCCATTATATTTCATGAAATTATTTGCAAATAATGGGGATATCGCGTAACTATATACCAATTATAATGAAAAATGGTTATCATATGAGATATAGTATGATGGAAATCCATTAAGTCGTAATACATGTGTTTGGATGAAAAGAGTTTGTTAGGTTATAAACAAACTTGCATCAAGAAAAACACATTGTGCATCTAAAGTAATTATCCTAAAGGTTACTTAGGATATTACATAAATCCCTAATATAGAAGAGATATAGTCAAGTTATAGAATATATTTTTATGTAAGGGTTAACATATATTTTTGAGATTGTGAGAGATAAATTGACTTGGGTTTTGTCAACGCTTAAGATGCACATATAGTTGGAATAGGAACTTATTGCACAAGTGCATGCGTAACATGAATGTTCTAGAGACACATACTGTGTGGGAATGTTAAAACCATGGTGATGCTTTTTGTATTCACCATAGTCAGTGATCCATTATTCATTGAGAATAATATTTCCTACAAGTAAATAAGTATATGGAAATTATCTAAGATTGGTAAGACCAATTAAAATTCAATGGATTCCATGTATCAAAGTGAAAAGGGGATTATTATTTTTGAATACTATAATGGATATTCAAATGTGATTATACACCGATGGTACAAGTGTAGTTCCAATAAGGCCTGATTGGTAATACCAAGTCGTCATTCCTAAATCCATTAGAATTTTACTTTTCATAGAAAATATCTATGATCATTTTATTGATCGTTGGATGTCATAACCACCAATCATGGAAGGTGTATATAAGACGCAACCAAAAAGGGATGGTCACATCACAAGAATGATAATAAAGGTTGCAAGTTACTGAAATCTAGTTTAACATTGAAGTAAGAAATAGAATCATAGAATATTCATTTTGAATGATTCATTTCTATATGTCTACCAGAGTTTAATAGGAGAACCATTGTTTTCCAAGTTAAATATGTTCAGAAACATATGGAAAATGAATATTGTTCTAATAGTTAGTTAATACCAGAATAAAATATATTATTCAATGATTGACTTAAAGTAGAAACCTAAGTTTTAGGGAACAAGATCTACTGAGGTATATCTAATTGTTTCTTGGACCTATTCAATCATTAATATAATGACACCTTATTGAAAAATACAAGTTGGAATAATTCAAGTTAGAATTGTTGCCAGTGTCGCATGGCATTTATCTTTCTAGGTATAAATGTTCAGGACATGCACTACTACAAAAACGGGCAAAGGAAGCGCTACCCTTTTATCAGCGCTAAAAAAATCGCTAATAAAGGGGGCCTTTATCAGCGCTAAAAAATCCATGTTAAAAGTGACCCTTTATCAGTGATTTTTTTAGCGCTGATAAAGGCCCCCCTTTATGAGCGCTTTTTTAATGCTGATAAAGGGGACCACTTTGTCATGCTTCTTTTAGTAGCGCTGATAAAGGGGGGATTTATCAGCGATTTTTCCTACCGCTGATAAATTTTATGTTTCAAAAAAATCATGAAAAATAAAATATTGTTATATTAGTATATTTATATTGATATAAATATAATATATATTTTTTAAATATGTTTTAGGTAAGTATAAATAAACTATTACCTTTAATATATAAAAAATTTAGTGAAAATGGATTTAAAATATTTAAAAATATTATTAATTAATAATTTTCTAATTATTATTGATTAAAAATCATTTAATAACAATTGGAAGACACAAAAAAATCAAAAAAATTTAATAAAATATCTAAAATACGTTGAAAATGTAACTCAAACTTCAAATGGCCATAACTTTGGATCCGGGTGTCTATTTGAGCTCTACAGCATATCAAATCCAAGCCTATGACGAGCTCTATGCGTTAGTGACCCAAGAAAATATTCTTTCACTTTTTTCGAGGCCAAAAAAGGCCCATAAGGCCTCCAAAACTGAGTTTATAGTCGGGATACACCGATTTGTGAACATTCAAACAGGTATAACTTCTAATCTGGATTTTCGTTAGGCCTGTACCACATATCATATCAAATATTGTTTCATTTTCATAGATTTGACTGGTTGTGGAGTTGAAATTGGATTCTGAATTATAAGTTATGGTCGTTTTAACATTCTATGTAACACCCCAACCCCAGTTTCCCAGAGTCGGTGCAATAGTACATATCATTGGCATGATCACAAGAAATATCAAGTCTCGAAAGACCGATTAGTTTAGTAACCTTAGAATAACTAGATACATTCATAGAGTTTACATTACATCATAAAGTGAAAACTACTACAACAACAACTTATCTTCATATCCCCTCATATTATCCCTTCAGGTCATTCATAAATTACTTCTTCACATCCTGGGAAAAATAAAACATTGAAAGGGGTGAGCTCATATACTCAGTAAGGATAACAATATAGCGGAAACTTTTATAAATAATCATAAACATTTAAGGCAATGTATAACTAAAACAAAAGCCTTTTAAACTTACACTTCAGTATAATATAGCAAAGATAAAATGAAATAATGTCATTTACTTATTCACATGGATATTCTAATAGTCTAATAATCACATGCAATATCAATAACCACTTTCATAATGATGGAATGCATAATTCCAGACTATCATAACCACATAGCCAAGGCCTCGTGCCAAGACTGTAAATAAGATTTTTTTCAAGGCCTCGTGCCAAGACACTAGTTTGTCTCGTGAGACCTACTGATGCATCGAGGAGCTATAGCGGGCTCCACCCATCACTTATTAAGTCCAATGCATTCCTCATATAAACAGGTTTAAACATAACATAAACATTTATATTAAAACTAGCATACGAAATGTCAATACTTTATACAGAAATCATGAATGGTATAAAAATATCACATCCACAGTCAAAAATATCACAAAATCTTTGAATACAATATGGAAGTTTTGTACCATAATAAATAAACTTCAAATAAGCTTAAAATTCATCAAAGGATGTTGACATAGATGAAATCAAAACTATTTGAGAGAAATATCTCTTTTTTTAAATCATTTAAAAGTCACATAATTATAAAATAAAACTTTTACTTTGAAAATATTCTTATAATATTGTAATGGAAGCTTCTAAGATTTTATAACGGCGGAAAATAGCTGCATCCGCCGTATAAGTTAAAAAAGACATTCTTACCTTAATTCTGTCGAAAAGGTTAAAAAGGATCTTGTTTGGAAAACGACGGAAAGATTCCTTTATAAACTTCTTATAAAAAGTTAACAAGGGTATAAATGACTTTAACCCATATTCTATAAAATATTAAGAATGTTTTGAAATACTTTTTTAAGAAACATGAATGTGGATGATAAAGAGGTCCCAGTAGATAATTACGTATAAACAACCTCAGATAATGAAGAGATTGTGAAATAAACCCTTACCTTGTACTTTTCCTTGGTTGAGGGTAGGTTAAACTCATGTATAATGGTGAAATAATTGTTATTAAATTATACAATAATCATATACATTAATATGATATCATATATGATCTTTTAACATTTCTTTTTTAATAATATCTTAGTATTATCGTCGTTTCGGGTGTTAACTTAATCATTTTCTTTTATATGTTTTGTTACGTAAGTCGTGTTTGTCATGGATAGGTTGTATCTTATTCATATCCATGATTATATTAAGTCCTTAAAAATTATTTTTAATCAATAAATGATAATTAGTCTTGAATGGATACGATGGGGAATGAATCTCATCACGTTCGTGGAGATGGTAGTCCGTACGTACGCACGAGCGACAATATCATTCTTTTGATATTAAAATAATATATAATTGGATATTATATCATATATACAGAATAAATATAATATTATATTTATTATTTACATGAATTACACATCATTATTATACGCATCCAAATAATAATATTTTGAATAACAATTACACCACGACGCGGAGACGGTAAGTCGTACGTATGCACGTATGGTCACATGTCATTCAAAGGATGGATATAATAATGAATATGGTTGCACCATATATATAATAACATCACATTATATATAATATACTGGAGTTATTATTTTAGAATGATAATAACAAAGAAATAAGAAGTTGAAGAAGAAATGAACTTGAAAGAGGGTGGTGAAAACATTCCCTCCTAATCGGGTTCTTCCTTTTGATTTGATCAAAAGGGATCCTTAGGATGGATTTATGATCAAACTAAGGCCTCTAGGTCTAATTGAGGGAATTTGAGAGAGTATTTTTGCAGGTTTTGTCCGAGCCAAAAGGCTTTGAATGTGTGAATTAGTGAGAAGGGTGGGTGCCCTTTTATAAGAGGGGTGAGGAGCACCTTTGGAAAAGCTAGAAATATTATTTTATAATAAATTCATAATCGGTTTATAATGGCTAAAAAGTAGATTATTTAAAGTTTAAGGTTGGGATGGGTCAAAAACCACTCAACCAATAGGTTTTATATAGGTTTGGGTAACTATATTGACCTTATCTTTTAGTTTTAACTCTTAGTTAATTAGTTTGATATTTAGCATGTCACTTTGTATTTTTATATTATATAGTTAATAAACTTACTATATAAATTAAATAAACCCCCAAGTGGTCCATTAATGATACACCTATCATGATATAAGTCTCTTGGCATAACCTTATATTTTTAGGAATTGAATATCAATTAATAATATAATATTTGTTTTAAAAACTCATTTACGTCAATTTTGACACTATTCAATAATTGGTTTTTTTTAAGTCTTAAAAACTTTATTAATTCGAAACAAAATCATTTAAGAAATCATATAATTTCATATTAACAAAAAAAATTCATGGATGTCATCAAAACTTTCAAATTATATTTATTTTAAAATTTATACTACCAATTATTTGATTCTTTCATTAATAGGGAAAATACTGCATCATTATTGTGTCATAAATAATATTAATTATTAAATGTCTAAAAATTATAAATAAAATATCATTATGTAGGAAATATTTTTATATTTCTAATGAATATTTATAGTTGAAAATAAAACATATATAACCCTATGTAAAAATTATTTTTCTAAAAGATATATGCTTATGTCATTTTTGTATTTACTTTAACTTAATTAATATAAAGTGTCATTATCACTTACAAGTGGATCCATGGGGTCCCAAAATCGACCCGAAGATGCCCATGGTCGGACATGTATCAACCAATATGGTTAGGACACGTTTTATAGTAATTTATTATTATTATAATATTATTTGTTTACCCTTATTTACCAGATTTACCCTTTAACCATGGTAAATAAAATATTTACCGAAGTAATTATTCAAAATGTCTAAAAATAAAAGTTATCTATTTACAAAATTTGGACATACTGATTCCAAATATGGAATCCATTTTTCCAAATTCAAAACACAGAAGTGGCATAAATTAATTTAAAATTAATTCCCGTTGTTAAAACAAAGAAGCGTGTTTTTAGGAGATAATAACTATCAAAAGATTGACACTTGTTCATGTATGGTTGTGAAATTATGTCCAATTACCAACATTCTATTAAATGGTAAAAATATATTCTAAATATACTTTAAAACCACTCAAATTCATAATTTATCACTATTAGTTATTTTGATTAAAAAAGTTGTTTTTAATTAAAATTTAGTAATTTTCACTATTCATCAAAATATAAATGTTATCCGAAATGTTCCAAAATTTTACCCTAGGCTAATTTAGATATTCCAAATCCAAAAATGAAGTCAATTTTGAGAGATAAAATTTATAAAATTTAAAAAATTTGGTATTACTATTCATAATAGCTAGTTTGATTGGTTGTGGTGTGTGTTAGAACTCGAAATTGCATACAACACACGCTACAGTATTATTTAAAGAGAAGCGTACCATGGAAGCTTGGGGTGTTACATTATCTCCTCCTTCAAATAATTTATTCCTTGAAATTTCAAGAATATTATTGCATAAAAATACTTGGGTGTTTCTTCATCATAAGTTCCTCGGGTTCCCACGTTGCCTCTTCCATCTTATGGTTTCTCCATAAAACTTTTACCAGAAAAGTCATCCGGTTTCTCATCACTTATTCTCTTGTATCAAGAATCCTGATGGGCTCTTCTCAATAAGATAGATTGGGCTCCAGTTCTAATTCCTCATAAGTGAGGACATGCATTGGGTTAGGCATGTATTTTCTCAACAGTGATACGTGGAACACATCGTGAAATTTGGAGATATTTGATGGCATTGCCAAACGGTAAGCTACAACCCCAATTCGTTCTAGAATTTCGAATGGTCCGATGTACCTGGGAATCAATTTACCCTTCTTACCGAAATGTATAACTCCTTTCCATGGAGATACCTTCAAGAAAACATGATCTCCTACCTGGAATTCCAGATCCTTCCTTCAGTTATCGACATAGCTCTTCAGCCTACTTTAAGCTGCTTTGATGTGGTTTTGGATCACCTTCACCTTTTCCATCGTTTCCTCCACCAGTTCTGGGCCTACAATTTTTCTTTCACCAACGTCATCCCAATAGGTTGGTGTGAGACATATCTTTCTGTATAATGCTTCATATGGTGCCATCTGAATACTTGAATGGAAGATATTATTATATAAAAATTCCACCAGAGGTAAATATTGATCCCACATACCCTGAAAGTCAAGTGAGAAAGATCTTAACATGTCTTCTAAGGTTTGAATAGTCCATTCTGATTGTCCATCTGTTTGAGGGTGGTAGGCAGTGCTCAAATGAAGTTCAGTATCCAAGGCCTTATGAAGACTCTTCCATAATCTTGAAGTAAAACGGGGATCACGATCGGAAACAATCGATAGGGGTACTCCATGAAGTCTCACAACCTCATTAATATAAAGTCTTGATAGATGTTTTAGTGGTAGATCTTCTCTTATAGCAAGAAAATATGATGAATTGGTAAGACGATCAACAATAACCCATATTTCATTGTTCCTTCTAGGAGTCTTTGGTAGTCCCACGACAAAGTCTATAGTGATATTATTCCATTTCCACTATGGTATGGGAAGAGGTTGCATGACTCCTCCAGGCAGTTGTCTTCCAGCTTTCACTTGTTGACAAACGATACATCTTGACATAAAATCAGAAATCTCCCACTTCATGTTGTCCCACCAAAAATGTTCCTTTAAATCTCTATACATTTTGGTGCTCTGAGGGTGTATAGAGAAATTGGAACTATGAGAATCATCTAAAAATTCCCTTTTTAAATCAGGTATATCGGGAACACAAAGTCTCTTCCCAAATTTCAAAATTCCTTCTTCATGCACAAAGTCTCTCAATCTCCCACCGTTCACAGCTTTAATATTCTTTTGAAATTCTTTATCATCGGTCTGATAACTCTTAATCCTTTCTAGTAAGGATGGTTTTGAAACCATTTGAAAAATCATTGATGTTTCACCATCCATGGTTATTCCCATGTCCATCTTCACTAGATCCATGAAAATTGGATCCCTTTCAATTCTCATCATGTTCAAAACTCCATGATATTTTCTGCTCAAAGCATATTCCACCTTATTTTCCTTCCTCAGGTGTTAGTGTATCGTTCAATCATAATCCTTGAGTAGTTCAAGCCATCTCCTTTGCCTCATGTTGAGTTCTTTTTATGAGAAAATATACTTCAAACTCTTGTGATCAGTATAAATCTAACATTTTTCACCATTGAGGTAGTGCCTCCATATCTTCAAATAAATGATCATAGCTGCTAACTTGAGATCATGAGTAGGATAGTTTTTCTCATGAATGTTCAAGTGTCGTGATGCATAGGCAATAACCCTATCATTCTGCATAAGGACACAACCAAGTCCTTTCTTCGATGCATCACTATAAATAACGAACCCATCATTCCCCGATGGTAGAGTCAATATAGGAGCATTGAATAATCTTCTCTCCAGTTCTTAGAAACATTATTCACACTCTTTTGTCCAAAAAAATTTAACCCCTTTTCATGTGAGCTTTGTTAATGGGTTAGCCAACCGGGCAAAATTCTGGACGAAATGTCGATAATAACCTGCGAAACCAATAAAACTGCATACCTCAGTTATACTCATCGGTGAAGGCCATTCTTGGATTGACTTGGTCTTAGAAGGATCAATATTGATTCCATCTTTAGAGACAATATGGCCAAGAAAAGAAATCTCCTGAAGCCAGAATTCACACTTACTAAACTTCCCATATAATTCATGCCTTCTCAGAGTCTTCGGGATAATGCGCAAGTTATTTTCATGGTCTTCGTAGCTTTTGGAGTATACCAATATATGATAAATAAATAAAACTACAAATTCATCTAGATATTCCTTGAAAAATCTATTCATTAGATCCATGAATACAGAGGGCGCATTAGTCAGCCCAAAAGGCATTACTGTAAAATCATAATGCCTGTACCTTGTTCGAAATGCTGTCTTCGGAATGTCTTCCTTCTTCACACACAATTGATGGTATCCAGATTGAAGGTAAATCTTTGAAAATTATTGAGCTCCATTTAGTTGGTCAAATAAATCATCAATGCGAGGTAGGGGATACTTGTTCTTTATTTTTATAGCATTGATCTCCCTGTAGTCGATACATAACCTCATAGATCCATCTTTATTTTTAACAAAAAGAACAGGGGCTCCCCATGGAGAAACACTAGGGAGAATAAATCTCTTATTACTCAATTATTCTAGTTGTTTCTTCAGTTCAACTAATTCTACAGTGGCCATTCTATAAGGGGTCTTTGATATAGGCCTTGATCCAGGAATTAAATCAATGGAAAACTCAACTTCTCATTCTGGAGGATTTCCAGGTAAATCTTCCAGAAACACATCTACATATTCTTTCATAATAGGTACATCCTCTATTTGAACATTCTTTTCCTCACCCACAGTCATTTTATTCTCTTCCTCCCCAATAATTGAATTTAGTTGAGCTACTGGGGGTGGATCTAGATAAGAATTAGGTGGTGACGATTATGCTCTAAAGATAAGGTGTTCCTTATCATCATCATCAAAAATCGTAACCTCATTATTCTTACAATAAATCTTTGCATCATGGTCTAAAAGCCAATCCATACTGAGGATTATATCAAACTCAATCATAGGTATGACGATGAGATCAGCGGATAAAGAACATTTATGTGCTCTAATGGGGACTGATTCACAAAACTTTATTACAATGATAATTCCCTTAGGAGTTTTAATTGAAAACTCCCTTGTTAAATCAAATTGGAAATATCTAATTTTCTTAGAAAAATGGGAAGATATGAAACAATGTGATGATCCAGAATCAAATAATGCATTTTCTAAACTTGAGGAAACCATTAAATTACCTGCCACCACGTCTTTCGGAGCTTCTACCTCAATAGTAGTGATAGCGTAATCTTGGCCTTGATCCCTTGGCCTTTTCTGAGGTAAGTTCCCCTAACACTTAGGAAATTCATTTGCATAATATCCCATCTCCCTACAATTGTAGCATTGGACATCATTATCTTCCTTCTTCCCCTTGCAATCATGAGCTTGGTGGCCTTTTTCACCACACTTGTAACATACTCTCATTCCTTTTAAGAAAGTACTGGGGTGTTTCTTCCCACATTTACGGCAGGATGGATATTCAAATTTTCCCTTCTTCCCCTTATTTCCATTCCTAGATTGATTAGTAGATCTCTTCTTCTCTTGCTTTTCTTTAAAGTCATAAGACTTAGAGAATTCCTTTTCTGTCTTGATAGCACATGATACAATGTCTTCGTACTACGAGAAGGATTGTGAGACTAATGCTCGACGGAGAAATTGTTTTAACCCATCAAAGAAACGATCAATATTACTTCTTGGGTTACGTATATAACCTACATCATACCTTGCTAACCTTGTAAAGTTATCCTCATACTTTGCGACATTCTCATCCTCATTTTGTCTCAGACTCAGAAATTGTCTTTCCCTATCTTCTCGATGGTCACGATGAAAGTATTTTTCTAAAAACAGATCTTTGAACTCCCTCCCTTCCATATTTGATACTTCATCATCTTCCTTTATGTTTTGAATCAATTACCACCATTGATCAGAATCTCCAGTGAGGTGGTAAACTTCCATGATAACTTTTTCTCTTTCACTACTCCCCAAAGCCTAAAATATTTTCTCTAGGGAATTTATCCATTGCTCAGCTACTAAGGGATTTGTACTCCCATTGAACATTGGTGCTTTTTGCCTCATGAAGTGATCTAACATTGATCCTCCACGCTGTGGATCAGGGTGGTCCATACAGGTAAGGTTATTATTCATAACTTGAGTGAGTTGTCCCAGTATGGTGATTAGTTGATCAGCACCAGTTGCATCACCAGCTCCACTATAATTATCTTGAGCAGGAGGGAAATCCCTACATGGAGTGCGTGCATTGATACGGTTTCCATTTCTTCCACTAGGCACCATTTCTAAACAATATCATAAACTAGATCAGTTTATGAATCAAAATACATAATTCCATACTTGTAAAACACTTAACATAAATTGAACTATTTATGGATATAATCCATAATCATAAAAATGTTTTCTTTGAGGAAGTATATACTCATAAACCCTTCATAATGGTTTTTAAAGAAAATGAGAATTATCCTAAGCATATCCCCCAGGAGTGTCATAACCAAGAGTGCAGCAAGGCCTGTTGTCCTACACCAGTTCTCATTCGAGTCTAACTCAAAGCAGTGTTTTCGGGTTTTACCCCTAGGTACATCAGTTCCAGAGCCGCCTCTACCTGCTCGTATCTAGATAGGGATGTATTGCTCAGAAAACTCACAAAATCTCTATAATACAAAAATTCTAGGAAGTTCTTCTATACTAATCCTCAAATTCTATCTTAGGTCTATGTTCTCTAATCAGAGTTTATCAAAATCTAGCTTCCAAGGTTTGTACTAAACTTCCTATGATACCAACAGTAATGCCCCGACCCCAGTTTCCCAGAGTCGGTGAATTAGTACATATAATTGGCATGATCAGAAGAAAGATCAAGTCTCGAAAGACCGGTTAGTTTTGTAGCCTTGGAATAACTAGATACATTTATAGAGTTTACATTACATCATAAAGTGAAAACTGCTACAACAACATCTTGTCTTCATATCCCCTCATACTATCCCTACAGGTCATTCATAAATTACTTCTTCACATCCTGGGAAAAATAAAACATTGAAAGGGGTGAGCTCAGATGCTCAGTAAGGATAACAATATAGCGGAAACTTTCATAAATAATCATAAACATTTAAGGCAATGTATAACTAAAACAAAATCTTTTTAAACTTGAACTTCAGCATAATATGGAAAAGATAAAATGAAATAATTATATTTACTTATTCACATGGATATTCTACTAGTATAATGATCACATGTAATATCAATAACCACTTTCATAATGATGGAATGCATAATGTCGTACTATCATAACCACATAGCCAAGGCCTCGTGCCAAGACTACAAATAAGAATTTATCAAGGCCTTGTGCCAAGACACTAGTTTGTCTCATGAGACATACCGATGCATCGAGGAGCTATAGCGGGCTCCACCCGTCACTTATTAAGTACAATGCATTCCTCCTATGAACAGGTTTAAACATAACATAAACATTCGTATTAAAACTAGCATATGAAATGTCAATACTTTCTCCATAAACCATGAATGGTATAAAAATAGCACATCCACAGTCAAAAATATCACAAAACCTTTATTACAATATGGAAGTTTTGTATCATAATAAATTAACTTCAAATAATCTTAAAATCCATCAAAGGATGTTGACATATATTAAATCAAAACTATTTAAGAGAAATATCTCTTCTTTTTTAAATCATTTAAAAGTCACATAATTATAAAATAAAACTTTTACTTTGAAAATATTCTTATAAGCTTTTAAGGGAAGACTCTAAGATTTTATAATGGTGGAAAATATCTACACCCATCGTATAATTTAAAAAATACATTCTTACCTTAATTCTATCGAAAAGGTTAAAAAGGACCCTGTTTGGAAAAGGACGGAAAGATTCCTTTATAAACTTCTTATAAAAAGTTAACAAGGGTATAAATGAATTTAACCCATATTCTATAAAATATTAATAATGTTTTGAAATACATTTTTAATAAACATGTATGTGGATGATAAATAGGTCTCAGTAGATAATTACGTATAAACAACCTCAGATAATGAAGAGATTGTGAAATAAACCCTTACCTTGTACTTTTCCTTGTTTGAAGATAGGTTAACCTCCTATATAATGGTGAAATAATTTCTATTAAATTATACAATAATCATATACATTAATATGATATCATATATGATCTTTTAACATTGCTTTGTTAATAATATCTTAGTATTTTCGTCGTTTTGGGTGTTAACTTACTCGTTTTCTTTTATATGTTTTGTTACGTAAGTCGTGTTGGTCATGGATAGGTTGTATATTATTCATATCCATAATGATATCAAGTCCTTAAAAATTATTTTTAATCATTAAATGATAATTAGTCTTGAATGGGTACGATGGGGAATGAATCTCATTGTGTTCATGGAGATGGTAGTCCGTACGTACGCACGAGCGACAATATCATTCTTTTGATATTAAAATAATATATAATTGGATATTATATCATATATACAGAATAAATATCATGTTATATTTATTATTTACATGAATTACACATCATTATTATACGCATCCAAATAATAATATTTTGAATAACAATTACACCACGATGTGGAGACGGTAAGTCGTACGTACGCACGTATGGTGACATGTCATTCAAAGGAAGGATATAATACTGAATATGGTTTCACCATATTTATAATAACATCACAGTATATAGAAGATACTGGATTTATTATTTTAGAATGGTAATAACAAAGAAATAAGAAGTTGAAGAAGAAATGAACTTGAAAGAGGGTGGTGAAAACATTACCTCTTAATCGGGTTCTTCCTTTTTATTTGATCAAAAGGGATCCTTAGGATGGCTTTATGATCAAAATAAGGAATCTAGGTCAAAGTGAGGGAAGTTTAGAGAGTATTTGGGCAGGATTTGTCCAATCCAAAAGGATTTTAATGTGTGAATTAGTGAGAAGGGGGAGTGCCCTTTTATAAGAGGGGTGAGGGGCACCTTTGAAAAAGCTAGAAATATTATTTTATAATAAATTCATAATCGGTTTATAATGGCTCCAAAGTGTATTATTTAAATTTTAAGGTGGGTATGGGTTAAAAACCACTCAACCAATAGGTTTTAGACATGTTTGGGTCACTATATTAACCTTATCTTTTAGTTTTAACTCTTAGTTAATTAGTTTGACATTTACCATGTCACTTTGTATCTTTATATTATATAGTTAATAAACTTACTATATACATCCAAGAAACCCACAAGTGGTCCATTAATGATACACCTATAATGATATAAGTATCTTGGCTGAACCTTATATTTTTAGGAATTGAATATCAATTAATAATATAATATTTGTTTTAAAAACTCATTTATGTCAATTTTGACACTATTCAATAATTGATTTTTGTTAAAGTCTTAAAAACTCTATTAATTCGAACCAAATTCGTTTAAGCAACCCTATAATGTCATATTAACAAATAAAATTCATTTATGTCATAAAAACTTTCAAATTATATTTATTTTAACATTTATAATACCAATTATTTGATTCTTTCATTAATAAGGAAAATACTGCATCATTATTGTGTCATAAATAATATTAATTATTAAATGTCTAGAAATTATAAATAAAATACCATTATGTAGGAAATCATTTTATATTTATAATTAATATTTATAGTTGAAAATCCAACATATATAACCCTATGTAAAAATTATTTTTCTAAAAGATATATGCTTATGTCATTTTTGTATTTACTTTAACTTAATTAATATAAAGTGTCATCATCACTTACAAGTGGATCCATGGGGTCCCAAAAATCGACCCAAAGATGCCCATGGTCAAATATGTATCAACCAATAAGGTTATAACACGTTTTAGGGTAATTTATTATTATTATAATATTATTTTTTTTACCCTTATTTACCAGATTTACCCTTTAACCAAGGTAAATAAAATATTTACCAAAGTAATTATTCAAAATGTCTAAAAATAAAAGTTACCTATTTACACAATTTGGACATCCTGATTCCAAATATGTAATACATTTTTCCAAATTCAAAATACAGAAGTGGAATAAATTAATTTAAAATTAATACACATTGTTAAAACAAAAAGCGTGTTTTTAAGAGATAATAACTATCAAAAGATTGACACTTGTTCATGTTCGGTTTAATTGTGAAATTATGTCCAATGACCAACATTGTATTAAATGGTAAAAATATATTCTAAATATACTTTAAAACCACTCAAATTAATAATTTATCACTATTAATTATTTCAATTAAAAAAGTTGTTTTTAATTAAAATTTCTTAATTTTCACTATTCATCAAAATATAAATTTTATCCGAAAGGTTCCAAAATTTTACCCTAGGATAATTTTGATATTCCGAATCCAAAAATGTAGTCAATTTTGGGAGATAAAATTTATAAAATTTTAAAAAGTGGGTATTACTATTCATAACCACTAGTTTGATTGGTTGTGGTGTGTGTTAGAACTCAAAGTTGCGTACAACACACGCTACTGTATTATTCAAAGAGAAGCGTACCATGGAAGCTTGGGGTGTTACATTCTATGTCTTTTCAAATACACATATATATGTATTTATTCATAAATATATATGTGTCTGTGTGTGTGTGTCTGTGTGTGTGTGTTGTATATAAGTATGTATGTATTTATTTATTTATTTATAAACACACATAAAAACATATTTCATATATGTATTTAAAACTAATATTATAAATATATATTAATATACCAATAAATATACAGATAAAAAATTATAACTAAAAATATATATATATAAATAAATATAAATATATATTAATATACGAATGAATATATATATACTAATATATGAATAAATATATTTATACTAATATTAATCTATATTAATATACGAATAAATATTACTATATATATATAAATAGATATATCATTAAATAGAGAAAAAAATGAAATGGCTTAGTCGTAAAGGTGCAGCCGCGAAAGGGGGGAGGTCACAGGTTTGAGTTCGGGTGGAATAAAAGGGGTGCATGCGTATGGGGATGCGCGGGAAGGGCAGCACGCGAGAGAGTGTGATGGGGGTCCAACTAATGCTGATAAATGGGGGGTCAAGCGCTATTAAATTCTCCCCCCCCCCCCCATCATTATATAATTCTTTTTTTTTATTTTTTTTTTATTTTGACTTTTATCAGCGCTTTTTAAGAGCACTGATAAAATCATCTTTTATCAGTGCTAAAAAAAGCAATGATAAAGGGGTCTTTTATCAGCGCTGATTAAAGGGACCCCCCTTTATCCTCTCCTTGATTAATAGCGCTTTTTTAGCACTGTTAATCGACTTTTCTAGCGGTGATAAAGGCCATATTTTTAGTAGTGATGGGAGGAGATTAACGTGGTGAGTTTAAATCCATACGCTTCAGCAATGGATCAATAAATTATGCCATGATATGTACAAAGATTGATATTCCCATTATATACTAGGAGAATTGTAAGTAAAGCATTTAGAACTATCTAATTTTACTTCAGCAAGTACAAAAGATATGTACCTGGTAAGTTGATAAGAAAGGATACTAGTTTTTCAGGGGACACAAACTAGTCTACCTTAGATTCATGTGATCTAATATCACAGTTATGAAAAGATAATGAGTGAAATAATCTCATACAAGCCAATGGTAGTTGTGCCTACAAATACATAGTATGCTGCAGCTACTAAGGAAACTAAGAATTATTTAAAAGCAACAATGTTTTACAGTTCTTTGAATCTCACATATAAGTAAAGCATTGTCATAATGTAAATTATGATATTTTTACTAGCCAATATATCAAGTTATGACCATAGAAAAAATGGATATATTTTGGGTTTTCATCTATTGAGAAGTTTTACTCAAGGATATGAGGTCACATATAACATATATTTCATGAAGCAGAATCGTGGAGGACCCAGCTACTAAAGTCGTGAATCAGTAGAAACATAATTTTGATAATGTGAGAGAAAAAAAGGTTGGTTAGTAAGTTGGTTCTAGTGAAAGTCGGAGTGTTGTATTAGTGGGTGCCCTAGATCTAACTATTCAGTACTTTTGATTACCATATCATGTTTATAGTTAGATATACATGATGTATACTTACCATTATAGTGTATAATTTTCTACACCCATTATTTAATGGTAATTTCGATAGATTAATTTTCATATCAGAAGGTTATAGTAGATCCTGGGCTATAATGAGAACCTTGAGATACTATGACTTTGATATTATATAAAGTTCCAATGGTCTAGATATATCTTACTGACTGGACATAATAGATGTTTGACAATTAGGTGTTGGGGGATCATAAGCATTGAGACTTTTTCTCATGAAGTTAACACTTGGTGAACTCTAGTAGTAATATCATGAGGACAGACCCACCAATAGGAACACCACATGTTTCAGGTGTCATTGGATATTCCTATCTATGGAAATTTGTAATAGTCTCTTGACTTGATATCATTACCAATGTGTGCCATTTGATCACGTACTTTGATGCAATGAAGAAACAATTATAATGAAATCATATTGAGTTAGCTTGTGTTTGGTGTGTTATTGGTGGTATGACATTGGTTGAATGGGCAAGAAAGTATTTGTTGCTTTCAGGTTAAGGAAGTAATATATCTTGGGCCTAGTTAATCAAGATTGTAGTACCTTTATAAGACCATGGACATGAAAGTTGAGGGTAAATCTATCTAGTAAGACCAATAAACAATAAAGCAATAAAAGGGCAACGATATGAGTATACATCCTGATTTATGAGATATTTAAAGACAAAGATATTATATTACACTATGTGTGTCTGTAGGTTGGTTTTCATTACTATGAATTTCCATATATCTTTAGGGGTAATGATGGATTTCTCGACCCCACTCTTAGTCTATGAATAGTATTAACTACTATCAAGATAAGGTCCTAGAGCATCACACACAATACAATTTTCAAGAATCTTCCATATTCAGTATAATAGGTATATAGGACATGGTGGGCCCCACCACTATGTTCCAGATTTTGTCCAAGGTAATACAATCACAAAGGAATAAATATATTCATATTATTCAAGTTAATAATAATTGTAATTTAATTTATTTATTAAATGTATTTATAGGATTTAAAGTAAATGCATGAAAATATTAATTGAATAAATATTAGTTTTAAATATTCAAGCTTCATTTAATATTTACAGTAATGATGATTCATCTTAATGGATCAATTATTATCATGTAATTTAATTATTATATTACAGGAAAGTGATAATAATATTTATAACTCAGTATAGTAGTCATAATATTTCATTTATAGAGTGTTAATTATTTTGGGGTCAGGGAGGAAAAATTGGATAATTTTCTAACACCCTATAAATAGAAGAAGAGAGGCCCACACCAAAAACTATTCACTACCTCTCTCTCTCTTATTCTCTCTCCCACATTCTAAAGAGAGATTCTTTTGGTCTAGGAGTTCAGATCAAGCTCCCTGTCATGCATCATAAGAAAGGTGATGTGGTGATTGTTGGAGCATCGAAGGAGTCGTCAGATCTCAGTTCTAGCACCCAGATTTCAACAATAAGTGCTCCCATAATTTCTTAAAGTTCATATGAAATATATAGAGAAATTTTACTTAGGATTCTTTGAGTAGAGATCAGAGATAATGAGCAGACATCCAGCATGGCTTCAGATCTAACCAGGTATTTTATGGTTTTAATTTTTTGCTTAAAACTATTCATGTGGGATCCTCAGATCATATCAGGAAATGTTTCGTAGACAAAGATGAGATCATGTTGATCATCAGTTGAAAAGGTTTTAAAATATCATTTTTGGGACTTCCATCGTGTACCTGATACCTTCACTAATATTTCATCCAAAAACACTTCCAAAAACCGATCCAGGTATGGATGAAAGATTTTATTCATCAAGGCCATAAACATTTTCAGTGCCTTCATTACACAAAATGGAATTACAAAGAACTCATAATGGTCTCACCTACTCCTGGAAGTAATCCTTGGTATATCAGAAGGTCAAACTATCAACTGATGATACCCTGATCTTAAGTCGGTCTTGGATAAAACACGATCTCCTATCAACTGGTCAAATTGATCATCGATATGCGAAATAGGATTCTGGTTCTTCACAGTCATCCGATTCAAATTTTGGTAATAAACACATAAGCACCGAGTATCTTCAACCTTATTAGCAAAAAAACTAGAGAAACCTAAGGCAATGTACTTAGATGGATAAACCCATTATCCATAAACTATTATAACTAAGTCTTGAGTTCTTGAATTTCTTTTGGTGTCATTCTATATCTTGGAATAGAAACTGGATCAGCCCCCAGCATGAGCTCAATCGTAAACTCCACGTCTCTCTTAGGTGGTAGTTTAGAGAAGTACTTAGGAAACACTTCCTTGAACTTTTACACTATGAGTGGAAGGTCACATTGCTTTTTACCTCCATTATCTAGCAATAGTCTAGCAACCTGGGTGGTGAGCTCCCCCAAATTTTGACGAACTGGACCTATACATCCCACCTTGATGTCTCACTCTCCTCATTGTACATAATTTTCACCCTCATGAGATATAAAATTCACTCTCATGTGGTAACAACCAATGTAAACTTGGTATGATACTAACCAGTACATAACTATAATTAGGTTTAATCCTAAAATTTCAAGTATTTAAAGATCTCAACTGAAGTGATACTCCGCAACCTTGAGAAACCACCCTTTTCACAAACAAATGCCTCCCAACCTTACTCCCAAAGGTGTATCTATTGACATCACCCCACTTATGAACTCCACTGCCAAAGTAAAACCATTCACAAGTTTTGCAGATATAAAGGAATGAGAGGAACCATTATCAAATAAGTCACTAGAAAGTGTATAAGATACAAGAATAGTACCTATAATTGTCGACAGTCTAGCCTCACTACCCACCGATCAAGGATGAACATCATGCAAATTCCCGGCTCCTCTTCCCTATGATATAGTCTGAGAACCTTGAGCTACACTACTCTATTCATACTGGCACTCTTTACTAGAATCACCATGTCCATTGACTCTACCTCCATGTCTAGTATAACTTGAGATTATAGAATAATGCAATGTAAAATAACAATTTCCCATACTCTGGTTCTATCTAGATGCCCCATCATTACCTATCTGTCATGGGTTCCTGTAAAACTTCTATAGATGTCCCATCCTGCTACAAGATAAACACTCTATTGGTGGTTGGGGACAGTTTCTAAGATAGTGGCTTAGCTTACCACACTGGTGACAAAGAACTCAGGTAAGATCCTGAGTAACTGATCCTTCCCCCTACCCACTCTTCTTTCCACTATTTTGGTCAACATTATCATAGTGTCGCTTCCTACCCTCAGAATATGTACCTCATGATCATCCAATATCAACCACCTATCCTCCACTAGAATCATCCTTCATGTTCCCCTCAGCTATGAGAGCTTGATCCACCACATCATCAAACTTATTTAATTGAAATAGGTTAACCTTGGACTTAATTTCATATCTAAGATCATCCTAGAAACACCTTGTTGTAGCTACCTTATCCTCTACTAGTGCTGGAGAAAATCACTACAAGTATGTAAAGCGACAAACATAATACATTGTAGAAATAATCCCCTTATTCAACCGCAAGAACTCAACATCTCTCTCTTATCGTAGTGTCTCCAGATAAAAGCTCTCTAGGAACATCTCCAAAAATTCATTCCATAACATACCATATGCCAACCTAGTTTGAGCCTAAACATCCCACCAGCACTTCACTGATCCTCATATAATATAAGCATCAAAATTAACCCTATTTTCAGTATGAGTCTCTTTATAGTCAAGTATATTCTGGATAAACTCAACCTAGAACTCTACTACCTCAGTTCAACCCTCTCTGGTGAAAGTTGAAGGGTGCTACAACTAAAACTCCCAAGTCAGGTTAGTCATAATTTTCCCAACCAGCCTTAGGTATCTTTCCACAAACTACATGAATCAAGAAATTTTCTCTCAGAACTACTCTCTAACTTCCTCACTCAGCACCATCGGTGCCTCAGGTTCCACTATTGGTATATCACCTCTAACTATATCCTCATTTCATCCTCTCAAAAATCATCATCATGGAGGCATATATCCACAATGAAAAACACATGTATTAGGACACATGGAACCACTTTAACATAGTTAATGTGAGAAAGATTCAAAATTATCCATAACAAGTCATTTCCCCCAAATCTCACGACACGATCAAAAATGTGGCACTATAAATACCCTTAACCATTCTACATCTAGGTAATGGTTAACAAGGGTAAACACATTCTTAATTTCAAGTTACTCTTTATAAACCCATTTATTCACATTTTTCACCATTTTAAAATTCTATTTTCATATTAGGAACCATTTTTAGTTCAATTACACAAGCAAGGAAAAATAGTTCAATTTCAACAAATTACCCAGAACATGTTTTCTCGTGCATGCCTAAAATGATGCATGCCACAAAATAATCCTACGTTTCTAGAATAATGTATACATACTCAATTATTATGCCATATCAGTCCATGAGTCAAATATAATAAAATATTAGAAACAATAATCACATCACACAACAAGTACATCACTTGAGGTGAAATAGCATCAACTATAACAACACCCATCAATAACAATAATCCCACCCTCGGTACTTGTCTTTTACCCTCATACTTAGGTTAGCTACTCCCATGAATGATCTCTTAAACAAGACCCAACTCATCCTATTCTTATTTTACATTTCAAAAATAATAAGATAAAATAAAAAATAAAATAAAACCTCTTATGATACCACTTAATAACATCCCAAACTGGGTGCCACGTACTGGTGCCCCGAGCCAGTTCACTATAAGACCTCAAGAGCACATCCCTATATGCCAGATGTTGTCGACTAGTAGTGAAGTTCAACTATCAATCATGTGGATATTATACCCTCTTTATCAAAGAATCACAACAATGGAAATAAAAAAACATAACCAAATGATATAACCATAACCAGAACAATACAAATATCACATGATGACCAAAAAAGGAAATACAATATCTAGAACTAAACAGAAGATATGTAATGTTAAAATATATGTCAAGTTCCAATATGAAAAAACCCAAAATAAATAAAGACACTAACAACTCCCAAGTGGGTATCGACGCTAAGTCCAATTCCCTCATCCATGCTCCAACCTCACTCAACCATCTAAAAAAGGATTTGTCCCTTATCCTATCCTACAACTATGAAATCTATTCGGGTACAAATTAGGAATCCTAAGTAAGGTGTGAGTACAACTTAGTAGGCCACCACCAATAGAGTCTAAAATAATATCTAGTCTATAATTCTATATTCATTTACATAAATAATAAAGTACAATTCATAAGTAAATAGCTATCCCATTTATTATTCTTTAAATTAACCAAAAAACCAAGGTTTCTGAGGATACACGAACTCTCAGTACCTATTTCGGCCTGTGTCATAGTCGGAACCACATCACAATTCCATGGTTATCATTTATCATCTCATTCAATAATATCAATTCCACTTGGAACCATTATCAACTCATGGGTGTATAACGTCATGTATAACACCCCACGGGTATTTTCAACCTCAATCCCTACCCCTACCTCATTTATCACTATGGAATTTTTATGCAACAAACCCTATCCCACACACATTTATCAATAAATACATCCCTATAGGCTTTTGAAGCATCAGACCCTATCCCACACACATTTATAAATCAATTCATCACTATGGGATTTTGATGAAGCAAACCCTTTTCCACACACATTTATTAATCAATTTATCACTATGGTATTTTGATGTAGCAAACCCTATCCCACACACGTTTATCAATAAATTCATCACTGTGGGATTTTGATTCAGTAGACCATGTCCCACACATGTATATCACATATATCACAATATTATATGTATACCAATATCACAGATATCTCATTAATCAAGGTTAATCAAAATTAACCCACTTATCCCAATTTCATAAACATCAGCTTTTAACCAACCATCTCATAATTTTCAATTGTAAATTAATTATTAAACACATTAACTAACCAATGACACAATTCATTAATTAACTAACCAATCAATTAATTCAATTCCATATTCACCACAACCCATTAATTAATTCAACAATTAATTATTTCAATTACATAATCATAACAATCCATTAATTAATTTAACAATTAATTAATTCAATTACACAAACACAACAATCCATTAATTAATTCAAAAAATAATTAATTCAATTCCACAATCACAACAATCTATTAATTAATTCAACAATTAATTAATTCAATTCCACAATCACAAAAATTCATTAACTAATTCAATAGTTGATTAATTCAATTTCACAATCACAAAACTTCATTAATTATTCAAAAAATAATTAATACATTTATAGTTTTATAATCTCAACAATTTTCAATAATTAATTCAAAAATTAATTAATCCAATTCAATCTTATTTCCCAATCCCAATATCTCATTAATTAATTCAAAAATTAATTAATTCAATTCCACTATTTGATTTCCCCAATTAACCTAAATTCTTAACACATGGAAATTAGAAAAAATGAATTCAATTATCAATGAAATTTCCTAATCATGGAAATTTAAATTATCATAATTACATACATGTAATTAAATCAAGATTATGGGATTGGAATTTTGAACACCTGACTCAAATTGTTGAGGAGCGATCCCCCAATGGAAATTCCCCCAAATTGAAATGGACAGGTTAAACCCCCGATGAAGAATCAAATCTAGAATCAAATCCTAGAAACAATATTTAAAGGGTCATGATCCATTACATCTAGATATAGATCTAGATCCAATAGGGGTAAATCTATTCAAAGGATGGGAGAAGAATATGGAAGAGGGAGGAAACTATGTAGGATAAGAATATCTTGTCAGGAGAGGAGCGTATATTTTTTATGGGATTCAAATAATAAAGAAACAGAGGTTAAGAACCCTAGGAATCCATCTGGGAACTTCCAAAAACAAGAGTAATAGGTTGGGTCCAACTTTGGTCGAATTGGGGTGAATTCTGGGGGGTAGGAATTTTAAAATCTAATTTTTAGGCTAATTAAAATCATGCAGATGATTTCCTAGGCATGGGAACACGGTTTTACAAACCACACGCTAGATGTGTGAATCCCCTTTGTTTGGGTTCACATGGTTTTATGGGTTGGGTGCACAGAATGGGAAAATCATGCAACAACCATGCACTACCTCTCCTCCTTCCAATTTTCTCCAATTTCACCCAAAATCTCCCCAAGTTAATTCCCAAATAAAAAGTGCTCAAACAAGAAAAAAAAAGAGTACCTAAAAACAATCCCAGGACATATCTCGAAAAATTCCGGATCATTCAAATCCTCCTTCACATCATCAATTGTATTCATTAGTGTGCCTTTGACTTGCTACCAGTGCTCAAAGGTCAGGCACACCCAACATTCTTATCCCCCCTCCCCCCCCCCCCATGAATATGTATATTGTTTATGGATAATACATATATCTACAAAGTTTATTACAGACTATTTTTATTCCTCACTATGGTCACATATTATCAGCTCTAAATCCCACTATGGCACATTCAAAAGCATCAAAGTCCATAGGGATCTAGCCATAGGCCTTCGGAGTGAATCATCTTAATGTAGTGGATTAGTTTCCAATGGAGGTTGGCATGGGTATAGTAATAGTTAGAGGTACTATTTTTGTTGTAAATTCTATAGAGACTACTTTATTTGATATAGGTTCCTCCAACTCATTTATCTCCTCCTGTTTTGTCAATGTTTTGAAACTTCCAAAAGAGCACATGTCCTTTTTTATGAAAACACTTGATTTTATTACACATTAATTCATGATTTAATAAATAATATTACACATAATAAAAACCAAAAGATCGAAAAGTATAGTGTATTTGGGAATTAGGTACATTAAATAAAAACTTAAAACAGGGGGTACATCACCATTATTGAAAAATTATTTAACATGATCCTAATATTCCATCATACTTAAAACTTTATGGGATAACCTAGGGACATGCATAAGAAAGGGGTGACCTATAAAGCCTAGTAAGGTAATAAACATGGCATAAAATGAAGAAAGTATTACATGTTAGAGAATAGGAATTTAAATTGAACATAAAATGGGTAAAAATCATGAACATGAACAATGAGGAAAGATAAATCATGATAACATAAAGGCAGCATATAAATGTGTTAACAACTTTAAACATGGAATAATAAAAATAGGTCAAGGATAACTGCTAAGACATCATGGTAGAAAAAGTACCATGATATATTAAGTTCACTAAATAATCCCTTTCATGATGTCTCATGAGACTAAAACATTACTCAATGCATTAGAGTGCTATATAATTCTAGGCGTACCTATCACTTTCATATCATTCACATGCATAAGTGTTCCACATAGATCATACAACATGGAATTATATTTCATCGCATTTTATTCCATGATAAAGGAGTGTAGAATAAATACATAGAAGTACACATCCAAAGAAGTATAATTGCATAAAGTTGAACACACGTGATAGGAAATGGGTATAGGTATTCACTACATGATTTTTTTGCATGAAAAACAGTGGTGAAATACCAACAGCATAACGGCAGTACTCAAAGATTCATAAAAATGGTTTAATAAGAGTGAAAGGGTATCTATTTATTTTTACATAAAATGTAAAATGATAGAGATGTGTAAAATCATATCCTAATATTATAATTTGGAAGTAAAAGGCATTAAATGAGGAATATTATTGAATTGAAAAGAGGAGGCAGAGGTCCCTTGCTAAATTATGGCATGGTAACGGGTATACATAATGGTTCATGGGAGGGATTAATGAGATTGAAAGGGGTATATCACCACATAAAATAAAAATGATAGTAATACGGATATAGAAAAACATAACTAAACAATAATAAATTTAAATTAATAAACATAACATAAAAGAGGTTCTTGAATAAAAAGTAGAATGGGAGATCCCATTCTTTGAGAGAGTGATTCCAAAAAGCTTTGTAGAAGATTCTTAAAAGCTTAGGGAAAAATTTGGAGGACTCTATGGATGGGAGGGAATAGTAATAATGTTCTAAAATATTCTTTAGTGATGGTAAATGGGATCTTTCATGCGTTTATATAAAAAAGATAGGGGGTTCTTTATTATTTCTCAAACTTAGGTTTTGGACTCTATATAATAAAATAACCAAAACCACAAACCTTCATACAGTTTTTTCCCATGGTTTCTGCCAAAAAATGGTATTTTTCATTATTTTGAAAGTTCAAGGGGTGAAATTATTAAAATATTACCCTTGTTGATGTGGAAGTGAATCATGTTCTTAAAGAAATGATTTTAAAACATTAAGATACAATATAGGTTTTGGAGGATTCATAATGGATTTATAAAATTAATAAAATAAACTTAAAATCACATTATTTTAATGGTTAAACATATATTGGATCTTGGATACCATTTATAGTATTTATTACACCATTTTTGGGTCATTATTATGTCATAATACACACTATATTTATACCGTATTTTATTTTTACCTGAAAATTTGACTGTCTTGGAAAATTATGAAAATTTCACCATTATATAATTCTGACGTTATGATTCCAAAAATAATATTTATTTTTTCTAAGTAATTTTTTAAATATGTGAATATTAACTTTTAAAACAAAAAATTGGCATTTATTGAGAAATTATGGGTCTTTGACAATAATAAAAAATATTTTTAACTTCATAAAATTATATTATCAACTATACTTAATAAATATTATTTAATAATAATATTTTATTAAAATATAATTTATTTTAAAAATATCATTAATTTATGAAATGGAACAACTTAATTGAAATTATATATTACCCAAAAATATAATTTTTGTTTTATTAAATCAAAATATAAATAATTTATAAAGTATTAATAATAAGAATAAAATATATTAAATATTATATAAAATATACATATTCATATTATTAGGGTCTTAATACATATCCCTTTATTACACTATAAAATTACCCAAGATTAAGGTGTGTGATGGTGAGACTTTCATGTGGTGGTTCGGTGCACAAGTTTTGGGTCAGGATCTCGTTGAGATTGAACTTCTCCCATAAACAGTTTCTCTCATTATTAAGTTATTAGATCTTAGCTTGGGTTTGGTCAAGGGAAAATCCCAATGATGTTATATACCTCGTAAGCTTTGATAAATAGACTTTATAGGGTATGATCCTACTGTTTGAGGCCATCACTTCCTTTGTATGTTTCAATTGGATTTCTCAAAACCCTATATTTATATTAATCATATGATCACTATTCAGTGGATTTATTATCAACAGTTATGATTCTTATTGGTCATTTAAATCTAATAGGGTATAATAAAACCAATGAAGTGTGTGTGTTTTCTATAACTATAATACATAATAAGACATTTAATTCAACCATAAAGGGAATTTTATTTATAAAAGTTTGGGTCATTACATTTTACATGTAGTTGGAAACACCTCTTGGAAAGAGAAAAGATATGGGATTTTGGTGTCCTTATTCTCTATCAATAGTTGATGTGGAGTTAGTTTAGGATTTCCTTGTTCTAATTATATATTTATTTGATGTCATTATCGAGATGGATTGGATTGTTACTCATCATACTGAGATTTATTTTTATCATAAGTGTGTCATGTTCCTTGTTGATGATGGTAGCTATTGAGTGTTTCAGGGAGAGTGGAATCTGAGGTTTGGTCATGTGAAACCTTCTCACCGAGATCTTAGGAGTTTTGTATTGCTATTTCATTTGATCCTAATTTGGTTTCTTCTCTATTTGATCTTCCCATAGTTGTTTAAGACTTTATTTGAATTTTCCCAAATTACTTATTTAGTCTTATTCTAGAGAGAGAGGTGGAATTTTTTATTGATCTGGCGATGTGTACTCATCTGATCTTGATACCCTTGTATCACATCACACCTACTGACCATAAATAGATCAAGATCGAGTTGGATGTTTTGATGGAGAGGGTTTTTTTCTCCCTAGTGTTTCTCCATGGGTTTCCTCAGTGCTCTTTGATAATAAGGCTTATGGTTCACTTTGATTATGCATGGACTATTAGAAGTTAGACTAGGTAAAAATTATGAATAAGTATCCTTTGTCTCTCGAAGATGATTTTTTTATCAGTTAAAGGGTGAAAAGTGGTTTTCAAAGATCAATCTTGGTTGGGTTTTCATCGGCTCAGGGTTCAGGAGTCTAATAACCAAATATGGCTTTTTAAGAGAAGGTACAGCCATTAAAAATATATTGTGATTCTCTTTTACCTAACAAACGCTCTTGTGTATTTTATGGCATTAATAAACTAGGTATTCCATCAATATCTTAACACTTTTTTGGTAATGTTCATAGATGATATTATGGTTTATTTGAGATCTGAGTGTTATCATGATCACAATTTGAATCTGGTTTTAGAAATTTTGAAAATCCATTGAATTTACAGAAATATTTTAAAAAGTAGTTTTTGGATCCAAGAATTAAAGTTCTTAGGACACGTTATTTATGAATGTGGCTTATTATTCAATACTAAGAAGGTGCATGTTTTATTTTCATGAGAGGATCCATGTAAAATTTTTGACATATGGAGTTTACTTATACTTTATGGATACTATCAGTGGTTCTTTAAGGATTTCTCATAGTTGGAGTCACCTTTGACTACCCTTTCCAGGAAGGTGGTGAAATTAATTTGGGGTGAAAAGTGTCAGACTTAATTTAAGGAGCTAAAAGGAATTTTTATATCGGCACCTATTTTGGTCTTACCTAATATCGATAAGGGGTATGTGGTATACTGTGATTCCTATGGTTCAAGCTTAGGTCATGTTAATATAGTATGTTCTTATTGTGTACTGTATATCTTATCATCTTTTACCACATGAGATAAATTATCCCACTCTTGATTTATAGATTACCATAGTATGAATGCGCTAAAGTGTTGATGGTATTATTTTTTGGGGAGAGGTCAACAGTATTTTCTAACCATAAGAATTTGAACTATATATTTTCTCATAAATACTTGAATTACACATAGAGGCATTGGGTGGAATACCTTCAGACATTTTATTTCGACATCACCTACACTCCAATAAAGGGGAATGTCATCGCAAATGCTCTCAGTAGGAAAGTCTCATTGCTGGATGTTAGTAAATCAAGGTAAGATTGGAACTTGATGGGGGTCTTTGCTCAGTTTCATCTGGATACTCAGGAGGATGATTCAAGTATGGTTATGAACAGTGTTCATCTATCATAATCACTTTTTGAGTCTATTATGAATATTCAGTAGCAGGATGATGAGTTTAGTGGAATCAAGGAAACCCTTTATAGTGGGGATACTTTTCTAGTTGGTCTCTCCCTTATGATGGTATTTTATGCTTTGGGTGTCAGTTTTTCATCCTAGAATCTATGAGGGATTCAATTATATCTAACTATCATAGTTCTTTATGGTTTGTTCATTCTGGTACTATGAATATGTATTATGACATGAGATGGAATTTCTGGTGGCCAATTATGAAGCATGACATTGCAAATTTTGTGTCCCACTATTACACCTACAAGTAGATAAAGGCAGAGCACATAAAGCCTTTTGGTCTACTCCATCCTATTCCTTTTTCATTTTAGAAATGGTACAAGGTATCCATGGACTTTGTTATTGGATTTCTATGGAATCCTATAGGTAAGAATGCAATCTGAGTGGTGGTTGATCGATTAATGAAATCAGATCGTTTTATTTCGATCAGGGACACCACTAAAGTTGTAGATCTAGGTAAGTTATTTTGTCTTAAATAATGTTTAACTAAAAACTCAATAGGGGGTTAATTGAGTTCTTAAAAAATTTCTTTACTTTAAAACCAGCCTATTTTATGTATATAAGTTCCAATATTTTCCTTGATAAAAACAAGAAGTGGAAAATAAAATTACAAAGGGAAAAGATTGAACATAGGATATTTACACTGTTTTAGGGAACAAAAATACCCTATCCCACTACACCAATACTCTACTACATGAGTTTAGTGATTTCTACTATTTCATCCCTTTTTTCAAGGGCTCCCAGCTGAGTGAAATCAATTGTTACTTGTTACAAAGGTCCAAGATCCTACAACCAGGATCTCACTTCCTAAGACTTATTCATATTCTTAACACACTCTATCAAAATGAGTGAAGATAGTAAAAAAAATAAAAAGGTTTGGAATAATGATACAGGACATATTTGCAAGTAGAAAATAATGATAATTAATGATACATCCATAGAAGATGAGAATATTCTAACTTTATCTCTATAAGTTATTCGATTATAAAGGATGATCTTGTAAGTACAGCAACTATATAATAGCTTCAAGTGATGTATATTCAAGTGTTGTGTAAATCTTGTATCATATCTTATATTTATTATGTACACATCTTCAAGTGTTCTCATTTTCACATTCATACATCCATGTAACTATCATACTTCATGCAGCAAAAAAATATTTTATTTATATCTTCTCTTTGAATTTGAACTTAAGCACACTTGATAAATAAAATGGTCAGGTGAATAATACTTTGAGAAGTTTATGAGAAAATTTATTAATAGAACGTGTCCTTTATTTTCCAAATATGAAATAAAACTTTGTGAAATAGATGGTATAAATCTTCTTCTTTTTTGGATCTTTCCATTCTTGAAAAAAAATACACCTTGTCCAAATTGATCTTTCCTTATTTAGATAGCTCTTTTTCTAACATACTTAAAATCATGAATTGAATTATCAAGATATTATACCAATGTTACAAGTATAATCATGATGATCTGTGGGGTGGATTATTATTCATAAGATAAACATCTTATAGAAATGTTCTTGTAAGATGATTTACAGAGTAGCTTCATGAGATAAAATACTTTAGATCATTAACTTCTTCCTTGTGTAATATAAAATGAATTCAATTTTGTGTGAGATAGATAATATGGATTTACTATTTACATAGGAAAATTCTTATTCATAAGAAGATATATTACTGAAATATGATAATAAACTTCTATAGCTTCAACTGATATTCATAAGATAATTCTTTTACAAATATCATTTTTGAAAGATAAAAGACTTATCATAATTTTCTTCTGACTGAGCTTTTTGACTTTGAACATGTGAAAGATATTTTACTTTCTTCATATGATAATATTCATATACAATAAGACTAACTTTTCCAACTAGGCTTCCATAAGATAAATTCCTTTGGTGCATACAAAAATTACAATTGATATTATGAGTTTACTTTATAGGATAATTATTCTACGTGTAAGATAAACTTTCAACATAAGATAAATTATTTTAAAAAAATGGATATAATTATAGAAGAATAAATATATTTGTGCATGTGTATGATAAATTCCGTTGAAATATGTTCAATAAATAGATCATTACCTATAAGAAGACATAAAATATAAAGCATATAAGATAAACTCATTAGAATATAAATAGGGATTTTTTTGAATCATCGAAATATGAAAACCACCAAGATATGTTGAGATATCATAAGTTTATCCAAAAATATCCCCCTTTTGATGATCACAAAACTCATTGAATGATGAAAAAAATTGATAAAAAATGGTTTAAAAAGTTTTTAATTATTTGTATCCACTTTTTCTTATCCCCCTTTTTGTGATATTAAAAATAAGTAAGATAATTAAAAATAATACAATTAATGTTTCATAGTAAAAAGTGTAAATGGTGTGAATAAGATATATTGAATATGCATAGAATTTGGAATGGACTTGTAAAAAAATTAATATATATAAAATTACAACAACAAAAATCAATAATAATGAAACATATAATAATAATAATAAATTAAACCAAAGAACAATAATACTAAAAAACTTTCAAAAATAAAAGAGTAAATGAGAATAAAGAATGATAATAATTAAAAACCTTTAGAAATCAGATAAATAAGAATGAATTAAATAAAAATAAACAACAATTCAAATGTTTGTGAGATGGTGATCAATTAAATAACCCAATTAGGAAAACATATTACTCTCATGATGTTGGTTGATGTTTTTTAGGAGGGATTTTAAAGGATGGAGGTTGTTTGATTGGCATGGAAGAGGTGGGTAGAGGAGAATTAGCACTTTCTCCAATGGCATCAGCCAAGGTAAGAAAATATCCTCTAAGTCCACCTTTATCTCCTCAAGAAATACTTATAGAATTGGATTGGATATCAAGAGTAGTTTTTTATCTCATTCCAAATCAAATTGATCTATAGGGATGAAGGGTATCTTAGTAGATGGAGCAAGTAAAGGTAATGAAAATTCTTTATAAAACTTCAGATTCTACCTGGAATAGATCTTGATGTGATTGAATATTTATTTAAACCTTTTTTTTAGTATGGAAATCAACAATGGTAGGTCCTAAAGTATGTATGCCTTGAAGATGATGCAGTGCATCCATGCACATGTCAATTCTCTTCACCATGTCATTCTTGTAGAAATATAAGAGATTTAAAAATCCATTCCACACTCTCTAAGAAAAATTCCCAAAAAAGTTATAATCATCTCCCTTCTTATCACAATTCATAAAAAAATTCTATAAAAATTCAAAGTGATTATCAGATAGACCAGCAGAACTAATGGAAGTAATCGAAAATGATGATGAAACTACAAATATTTTACCTTTAAAAGGAATCCACCATTATCAGGGTCTAGAAAAAGAATATTCTTCTTCTTTTTATAAATAGTTTGATTCATATTCTCCACAACTAACTGATGCATATTTCTAAAATTCTCTTACTACACTAAAAAATTGTTTACTGAAGATCCACACATTTTTTCGAAACTAGTAATGTTAAAATTAGTGTCTTTGTGTACTTGAACTAAGGCATCCTAAACTAATGTAATTATATCCTTATGAATAGAACTAATATTCTTCTGAGATTAATCAATATCTGTTATGATGCTTCGTGGGATTATATGAATTTTCCTTACTTCAAAAATAATATCTCTCTAAATATCTTTAACTGTGTATTTTGAAATGAGTTTGTACTATATAAACTCTATGTTAGTAGTCGATGCGTATATTGAATAAGACATATTTTCCAAAATTGATTATAATGTGTCTAATCTAAAGATCTATGGCCTAATGATTCTCTATATGAATCTTTTGAAACTTTATCAATGACCAAGTAATTTTAAACTTTTAAATCATCAAAATCATTTCAAGAAATTATATTATCACTAAGCGTGGTTATTTACACTCTAGACTCATTCAAAGAATAATTTAAAAATTTTAATTCATTCAAAAATCATAATAAATCACTTGATCTCTTTCATCAGTATAATCTAATTCCTTTATACTAATATAAAAACTTGTATGATTCAAGTTAATATGTGAAAACACATCTTGGTGCACATAGTCACTATGATCTTTTCCAACTTGTTGATTTTCATCGACATGGGGAACTTCTATAACTATAAAAGGTTCTATGGATTCTAATCTTGATGTTATTATCATAATGAGTAAATTTTCTTCATTTAAATATTCATCTTGATCTTCCTCTTCATTCCCAACATCACTCTGACCAGTAAAGCTAACTGATTCTCTTCTCACCTTTTGACTGGTTTCCCCTGATGGAGATATTTCAAAAAAAAAGGGATTACTCTTGATACTATAGAGATTTTATTCTCTTAACCAACACTAACTAATATAGTAATGAACAAGGATAAATTTTATATTATAAAAGAAACAAGTAAGACTGATTATTGAACAGTTTAAAGAGCAACGGTGTCAATCACATGACGTCTTTCTAAATGAATTTATGGAATGATGCCTTCCTCAGTTTGAATTTCTTCAAAAATAAAAACTCAAACTCTTCTGCACCTATAAGAAACAGATTATTTGTCTATTATATCTCTTACATCTACACTTTCACATGGTTCCTCCAAGTACAAAAGTAAATTTTCAAAAACTTGAGTAGAAACATCAACAACAGTCACACCATGATAAGACTCCCCTTGAACAATAGAAAGGTCTACTTCCACCTCATATTTTGTACTAATTGGAAATAACTTATTCATATAATAACTTCAATAAAATACACTACATCTTAATACACTTTTCCTTAATGTTTTTAGACCATGTCAATGAGTGGTTGTGGTCTCATATAAATAAACACAAGCTTTGCCAAAGACAAGGGTTAAAAACCTTCCAAATGGATAAAAAATTACGAGTTTATTTTTTTATATGGAACATATAACTCATCACGTATCATGAAAAATTTATAGGATTTTCTATCATAAAAAATATAATAATGTAACATCTTAAAATATTATTTTCTCAAATTTACCATTTCATTCGGAGATTCCTAATTGAATGAACTTCACAAGAACTTTTCATTCTAGTTTCAAATACTTCATGAGCTTATGTTCTATTTAATCCATTAAAAAGAGAGATTTCATTATTTATAGAGGCATCACATCATCAATAGGAGCTAATGGGGTATTGAAATCATAAAAACCTTCATTATGGCATCAAAACACTTCAGTCATCACTATGGAAGATATCAAAAAATAATTTTGGTTTCCAGTCATAGTTATGATATCTTCAACATCACTAAAATTAAACAAAATTGTTTTATAGAAAACTCAAACTTATTTATCATAAAAAAACTTTTTTCTCTTTTTATCGAACACAAACTCCCATCCTTGATGATTTATAACTTTATTAACCAGTATGTATGTTCCTTCCAGCCAACTAAAATCAATAGCTCTTCCACTCAGAACTTTTTTATGGACCTTGAGAAATTAGATATTCTAGAAGTAGCACTATATATCATATTATTTTTCTCTATTGTTGAATAAGGTTTAAAGGATTTAATGTTTAGGGTTAGGATGGTTTATAAACATAGATATGAGTCTATAGGTTTGCAAAGGGTTCATGCGTAGGACTGATTTTTTTTCTTTTGTTTTGCAGTAGCCGAAGGGTTGTGTTGTGTGATGTGTAAGGTAATCATGAAAAAACTACCCTACATGTCATATAAGGATATGGATAATACTCAAAATTGTGGTGAAAAAATTATAATGAAATAAAGTAAATATAAATTTACTAAATATAAATTTGTGCTTGCTAAATTATTAAATAAGTTAAATAGAGTTAATTAAAATTAAATAAACCTAGCTTGGATTTAATAAAATAAAATATATCAGTAGGCAAGGGTTTTTTAAATATTTCCACTAATTTATTTTCTATGTAAAAAAATTATTAAGAGACGTCCCATTTTGTGCATAATCTCTTAAGAAATGGTGTCTTAGATCAATGTACTTTGTTCTAGAATGGTATATTGGATCCTTTGAAATGTTTACAACACTTGTGTTATCACATTTTATTAGAACATAATTAAAATAGAATCCAAGATTCATCAAGATGGTTTCATCCATAGAACCTATACAAAGTAACTTCAAACTATAATATATTCAGCTTCAACAGTTGATGATGTTACAGAGTGTTGACCTTACTAGACTATGATACAAAATATCTTCCTGGAAAATGATAGGTTCCTGATGTGTTTTTCCTATATAGTATACACCCACCAAAATTAGTATATAAATATTAAATTAAACTAAAGTCATTGGTTTTTATAAAAATTAAAGAAATAGAAACGGTTCCTTTTAAATATCTTAAAATTATTTTTGAATCATTTAAATGGAATTATTCTAGATTGGATTAAAACCTAGAACAAAGACACACTAAAAAAATATTTTTAGGCCTACTTGTAGTAATATAAATAAAACTTCCAATGATTCCTCTATATAACATGTTTTTAACTAATTTTCTAGCCTTATCCAAGTTGTTTCTAATATTGGAACTCATGGGAGTTTAATAGCTCTTATTGTTTTCAAGTTAAAATTTTTTAAGTAAATAAAGTATGTGTTTACTTTAGTTTAAAACATTTCCAAAATATTTGTGATAAATTTGAGATCTATGAAAATAGTTTAACTCACCCATCACACTCATTTCAAATTATTTTTTCATGATTTTTGAGAAATCATTACATTGTTTTTTATTTTTTGATCCAAATATAACTTCATCAACATATATTCACACAAGAAAAGTACCTTTTAATGATTTTTTCTTGAAAAGAGTGTGGTTTTACAATACCACATTAAAACTATTTGATAAAATAAAATAAATTAGCATTTCATACCATGCTCTAGGTGTTTTTATAAGTCCATAGAGATATTTGGTAAGTTTAAAAACATAATTTTGAAAATGATGGTCTTCAAAACCAATAGATTGTTCAACATAAACTTTATCCATTCATGTTTTATTTATAAATATATATTTAACATATATCTAATATAATTTAAAATTATTATGATATGAATATTCTAGTGGGATTATAATTGATTCTAATATAGCTACGGGGACAAAGGTCTCTTAAAAATCTATTCCTTCTTCTTGATTATAACCTTTTTAACTAATATAGATTTATTTATAGTGATAGCACCTTGATTATCCTATTTGTTCCTAAATACCCATTTATTTACAATAAAAAAATACTCATAGGTTCTATTAACTAATTAACATACATTGTTCCTCTTGAACTATTTTAACTCATTTTTTATTACTAAAACACAAATATCGTTAACTATGACTTATTCTACAGTACTAAGTTCTTACTGAGATAAAAATGAATATAATTATAAAATATTTTATATATTTCTTGTGGTCCTAAATCCTATATCTAAACATTCTATAAATTTTTTTATAGGATTGTCCTTAATGTTTCTAGGTTGTCTAGGCACCACATTTTCTGGTTCACCAGTATAAACCCTTTTAGGATTTTTTTCACCCAAATCAAGTTCCAAATCATCATTGTCTTTATTGTTAAAAAGAGTTCAAGTCTTATATCTTCAATAGAGTCACTTAACTCATCAACATTAGTCATTTTGTGATCAAAAAGATCACACTCGTAAAATTTCACATGAGTTGACTCTTTAACAATCCTTGACATTTTATTGAAAACTCTATAAGCTCTGGAAGTAGTAGGATAACCTAGGAAGATTCTTTCATTAGAATTTGAATTAAAATTTACCAAGATTATCCTTGGTGTTCAAAACATAAACCTTACATCTAAACACTTTAATGTATTCTACATTTGCTTTTCTATTATTCTATAACTCATAGATTGTTTTCTTTAAAATAGGCCATACTAGAACTCTTTTAATGAAATAACATGTTGTGTTAATAGCTTCATCCCAAAATGAGTGGGCATGTAATATTCGCATAACATTTTTATATAAATTTCTTAAAAATTCTTATTCCTCCTTTCAATAACACCATTCTATTGAGGTGTCCTAGGGGTAGAAAAAAGTATTTTTAAATCCATGATTTGAGAAGAATGAATTGAATTCATTATTCTGAAATTTCCCTCCATGATCACTTCTTAAAAACACAATTTTGGCATATTTTTCATTTCGTACCAGTTTAAAAAAATTAATTCAAATGTAGCAGGATTCACTTTTAAGTCTCAAAACGTAAACCTAAGTAAATCTTAAAAAATCATCAACTAAAATATAAGAAAAATATTTTCCAACTTGGTTTTCTATTCGATCAGGTCCAAATAGATTCATATGGATAGGTTCTAGGGTTCTAGAAGTTGCAACCTATTTAACTGGTTTAAAATATGACTTATTTTTGTTTCCCATTTGACATTAATCAAATAGTTTCTTTTTATACAATTTAAGGTTTATAAAATCAGAAATCAAATTTCTTTTGGATAACTTTCCTGAGGAGTAAACATTACAGTGTACAATACTTTTATGCCAAATCCATGATTCATTTACTTCATCATTCAAAAAAATTACATTCTACCTATATAAAGAATTAAGATCTAAATTATGGACAATATCTACTATTGGTTTTATAAACTTAAAATATTTTTCTTTAAAGACCGAGCAAGCATTCTTAAAAAAATAAACCAAATAACCATCTTCAAAAGGTTGAGAAATACTTATCAGGATATGATTTGATCCTTCAACATAGATTAATTTCTTGATGAAAATATATTGTGTATTTCCAACATATCCAATACCAACTATATTTCCTTTTTCATTGTCACCAAATGTGACATAGACTCCATCAATATTAGATAATGAGTTAAAGTTTTAAAAATATTCACTCATGTTCCTAGAATAGTAGTTTTCCATGAACCATTTTTCATTATTGTTTATATGGATATTTCCCTATAATTAAAAATCAAAGAAAATATTTTTTGGTACCCAAACACTATTGGGTTCAGGAATGTTAGTTTCAAAATATTTTAGAACCCAAATATATTTTCATTTTCAAAAATTAAATTTATAATTGGATAGTTTTGTAGGAATAACAAAAAATATTATTCCATGCATTTGAAAATTTCTTAGATAGCCTTCATTTAAAAAATTCCCATTTATTCCACAATTACATAAAGTAATACTAGACATGGTTTTATTTTTAGAACTTGGAATAAAATAATTTTTGTAAATCTTGTGTTTTTAAACCTTGCTCCCTATAACATACTTTTCTCTTTTGGATTGGTTTTTACCAAGGAATTTATTTAATTAATCCTACCCCTTAGTAAAAATACTTAAAACATCTTTAAGATCTTGATCTTATTTTGTAAACTATAAATTTTGTTACTTTGTTCAATACACAATACGGTATAATTTTCCAACTAGTTTTTCAAATCTAAAATTTTCTTATTTATATCATCTTCTTCGTTAACAATACTATTATAAGAATTTTTTAGGGATTTTTTTTTCTTTTTCAGGATTCCATACTTAGTTTCCAATATGTTATAGTATTCATTTAATTATTTATATGAGAAATTTTCATTTTCAGACTCAAGAACATGCTCAGAATAATAATAAGAGTATACCTCATCTAAATGTTCAATGAAACACATATTTTCTTTTTGATTGGACATTTCATCTTCTTATTCTAAATATGTATTATCACTGGGGTCTTCATAGGAACTCCACATGGATTTCATGGACTTATTGTATTTCTTATCATACTTTAAATTCTTGAAAGAATTTTTATAGGACTTTTTATATTCTTACAACTGAGGATAGTCTGGCTTGATGTATCCAAAAAAAATTCATTCATGGAATCTCACTTATTTATAGTTTCAAAAAAATTTATTGTACCTATTAAATGGTTTTTGAAACCTCTTATATTGCTATATAATATTATGAACTTTCTTGAAAACTATGAAAGTTCATCATTTGATTCCAAATTATAAGAGGAACCTTCGTATTCAGATGATTTAGAGATTTGTATACCCTTGTTATTCTTGTCATATTTATAAGTAGAAACCTTTAAAGAATAATTTTCCTTCTTAACCATTTTATATTATCTAGATTCAGCTTTAATTTGTTCCTCAAACATCATAATAGTTCTAATAAGATATTTTGTTTTGAAATTATTGACCTTTGTAGATTGCCTGATTGTATCCAAGATTCTACTCCACTTAGGTGGAAGAATTATTATAATTTTTAAGTCTTTATCTGCCTTAAAAATAAATTCTCCTAAAGAATCAATATTTCTAAAAATTTATATAGCTCTTACATTTAATTTTTTAATGCCTTCTCCTTCTATAATTCTGAAATTATCAAAGTTTAGATTGGAAGTATTGTATTTGAGAGTCCACACATTATCTTTAACTTTATAATAAACTACTATAGTGGTCAACATTTCATGGGTTCTTTGGTATTGATAAACTTGGTTAAACTCTTCTAGACCTCATCTATAAATAATAGAATTCATTAATTTGGAGTTTAAATAATAACGGGCTTTCATATTAGCATCTGAAGTTTCTAGTTGTGTCTTTGGAATTTCACAAGGCTTCATGGCTTAGAGATAAAACATTAGACCAAGGTTTTTCAAATAAATGGTCATATGTGCCTTCTAGAAACCATAATTCTCACCAATAAAATAGAGAGCTTTAACCATTGACATACCTTCTCTATTATAAGCCATATAATCCATTTTAAAGGTGATATTTAGACTTCAACCTTTAAAAACAGAGAACTCAAGAGTCATGAGATTTGATATCAATTTTTTTTTTGTAGAATGGATAACCAAAAACTCAAGAGTGGGTGAATTGAGTTATTAGAAATTTTCATTAATTTATAACCACCATATTCAAGGTATGTAAGTTCCAATATTTTCCTTGATAAAAATAGGTACATAAAATAAAAAATACAAAGGTAAAAGATAAAACACAAGATATTTATAGTGTTCCAAGGAATATAAACCCCCTAATCCACTCCACCAACACTCTACTTCATGATTTTGGTGATTTAAACTATGTCAAACCTTTTTTGGAGGGCTCCCAACTAAGTTTAAGAGGCTATTACTTGTTACAATGGTCCAAGATATTTCAACCAGTATCTCCCTTCATAAGACTTCTTCATAATCTTAACACACTAATTCACAGTGATTGTGGATAGTAAAAAATAATAAAAACTGGAATAATGATGTAGTATATAGTTGCAAGAAGCAATTGATAGTAATTTAAGTTACATCTATAGAAGATAAGATTCTTCTAAGTTTATCTCTATAAGTTTTTTGATTGCAAAGGATGGTGTTGTGAGCACATAAACTATATAATAGCTTCAAGTGATGTATCTATAAGTATTGTTTGAAGCTTGTATCGTATCATATATTTATTATGTACACAGCTTTAGGTGTTATCATTTTCACATGAATACATCCATCTATTTATTACACTTCATGTAGTGAAAAACTCTTCTATTTATATATTCTCTTTGAATTTGAACTTGAGAACACTCGATAAACACAATGTTTGAGTAACTAAATCTTTTAAAAGTTTATAATACAAGTTCTTAATGGAATGTGTCCATTATTTTCCAAATATATATTAAACATTTGTGGAAAAGATAGTATAAATCTTCTCATTCATATATTTCCATTCTTAACAAAAAGGAACTTTTTCCAAATCAATATTTCCTTATTTAGATAACTATTATTCTGATGCACTTAAAATCATGAATTGACTTATCGATATATTATAACAACATTAAAAGTATAATCATGATGATCTGTAGGATGTATTATTCTTTATAATATTTACATCTGATAGCACTATTCTCATAATATGATTTATAGAGTAACTTCATAAGATAAAATAAATTAGTTATTTAACTTTTAAATTGTGTAAGATAAATTGAATTCATTGTTGTTTAAGATAAATAATCTAGATTTACAATTTGTGTTAGATAATTATTATTCATAAAATAATATCTTACTAACATATGAAAATCGACATCCATGGATTCATATGATGTTCATAAGATAATTATTTTATGAATTTCCTTTTCTTAAGATAAAAATCTTCATATAATTTCCTTCTGACTGAGCTTTATGAATTTAAACATGAGGAAGATATTTTCTTTATTTGAAAGATAATATTATTATGTAGTAATATGAACTTTCCAAACCAGACTTCTGTAAGATAAATTCCTTTGGCGTGTACTGAAATTCTAGTGTAGATACTGAGTTTACTCCATAGGATAATTATGTTATGTGTAACATAAGATTTCATCATAAGATAAATTCTTTTAACAAATATCTAGAATTCCATCAGAATAAATATATTTTCACTCATGTATGATAAATTTCTTTAAAATATATTCAATAAATAACTTGTGACTTATAAGAAGAGATAAAATTTGAATCTCCTATGATAAACTCGTTAGAATATAAATAAGTATTTTTTAAATCATTAAAGAACATAAAGCACTGATATATTTTGAAACAATAGAAGTCTATCCAAAAATATTTATATACAAGATATTATTATATTGCATGGGTTTACCTCTTCCATTATCTTCAATAGGGATCCTAGTTTTACTTATAGGTTTTGGATGATTCATCAAGAGGTGATAGAGACTCATGATAGGTTGTGTAACCCTTATAATACACAAACAGGTGGCCACACAGGTCATGCTATTTATATCCTAGAGGATATGATTTGTTCTTACATCTTAGATTTTTTTGGATCATGAGATAGACATCTAGATCTGTGTGAGTTTTATTATAACAATATTTACCAAATCATTAATAAAAATGGAACCCTTCAAGGCTTTTTATGGTCACCCATGCATGTCATCTCTTTGTTGGGAAGATGTAATGACTTGGACTTAAACAATACATAATCAAGTTATTTTAAAACTATTAATCAATTTATTTTTTCAAATATATTTTAGTTTTATTGTTTTAGATAATTAGGAAAAATATTATAAAGTAAACTCATACATTACAAGTGGAGACTTATACACAGTATCCATTTTTTCATAAAAAAGTATTTAAAATAAAACATGATTATTTTCATAATAAATATTCAAAATTTTATTCATGAAATCATACTTGATATTACTCTCTCTTAAACCATGTTAAAAACATTTTAAATCTTTGGATGAGCATAAATATTTCAATAATGGACATAAAAAGAAAGAAAATCATTTGTCCAGTGAAAAACAAGAAAACTCATATAACATTTACCTTTACCTTCAATGTTATTTGAGTGTATGAAATAAAACATTTTAACATGAAAAAAAATACATATTTTTCTCAAAGAAATCCTTTAAAACACATATTAAATAATTTAAAACCCTTTTTGGTAACTTAGAGCATCATATTCATAAAACACTTTCAAAACCCTTCCAATTGAAATAACCAAATGTATAGCTTCCAATATAATTCTATGGATAACCTAATCATTTCCCAATGAATTAGAGAGATATAATGTAGATCACCCTTCATATAAGCTATATCAGGCTCACCCATTTTTCATGAGCTATAATGGGGATCAACCCTTCATATAAGCTATATCAAGATCACTCATTTTTGTTAAGTTATAATGGGGATCAACCCTTTGTATAATATATATCAGGGTCACATATGATATATAATGGGGATAAACCATTTATATAAGATATATCAATCTCACTCGTTCCATATATAATTTTCAAGCACCTTATCATGAATAAAACATTTTATTCTTCCACTTTTCATCATAAAACCTTTTAAAAACTCTTTAAAAACCATATGAAAAAAACTTTTAGATATAAAAATACCTTTTTAAAAACATTTTCAATACAAAAATACCCATAAAAAGGGAAAGAGGCTTTTTATTTGAAGAAAATACCATTAAAACGTTTTTGAAAAAAATAAAATTTTCATTTAAAAAAATTATTATTTAAAAAAAATATACACTTATAAATGAAAACATTTTCTTTGAAAATAACCTTGTAATATTGTAAGAAAACTTCAAAACATTAATGTTTCATGAAATATGGAAAATCCTCTCATGTCATATAACTTATTAAAACATTACTTTTTACTTTTGTAAGAATAATTGAAAGAGGAACTTTTAAAAGAGGATTTTTAAATGAAAGTCCTTTACCCTTGTGTCTGATTTGTCACATATATCCTTTATCTTCCTGAATAATAAATTTATGTTAATTATTTAATTTCTTTATAACCTTTTTCAAGTTTATTATTAATTTTTTATAACTTATTACCATGTTATAACAATTACTTAATTATTTAATTTCACATTGAGCATTTTGATGATATTTGGTACTTAAGTCCAAAATGAATTTGGTATGATGTATATATTCAAAATAGTCATTAGTCCATCATCTTCAGAATAATAGTCACGATATAATAATCATTTTTATACATCAATTATACTTTTAAATCCATCTATTAAATATGGATATGAAAAATGAACTATGTTACAATCATGGAGATGGTAGGTCGTACGTAAGCATGAGCAACGTTCCCATTTTTTCAATGATCATTATAGAAAGAAGGTAGGTATCATTTTATCTTTCTAGAAAAATAATAATATACTAAATATCATATAAATTCTCTAAATTTACCTATATATATCATTCCATGTGATGTGGTGAAGAAAAATGAATCACATCGCTTCATGGATGTGGTAGTCCACACGTATGCATGAACAATGCTATCATTTTTGGTGCATGGAAAGGTAAGAACTATAACATCCTGACCTAGAATCCACTCAAATGGGGCCCTGGGTTAGTGGGTCACATGTCCTCAAGCATGCCTCCCCGTACACAAGAGGTTGTCAACTAGCAGCGAGGGTGTAAAGGTGGTACAATAGGGAGATTATACCCTCATATCAGAGTGGCACAGTAGATATAGTAAACAATATACAATAGAAGAAATATAATATAAACATACACTAAAGACTAACTATACTAGTAAGACACTATAGAAAAATCACATATAATAGATATAATAATAAACTATGGAAGTGTAAATAACTAAAATACTATAGAATAATATCAAAAGCCACTAGGCAGTTTCATATACATCAATGCATGGCATACTGAAATATAAAAGGGGAATTGGGGAAAGGAATATACAACATTCTATACAAAAAGAAGAAAAAGAAAAAAAATATTGATCCACTATCATCTCAAATATATTCTTGGTCATCTGCTTCTATGCTTCATCTATAATTAAAGCATATCAAATATCTATAGCAGGGCACTAGCCCTTATCTATACCTATAGAAAAGTAATCAACTCAGGTATCAAAGGAAGCCCGAGTATGGTGTGAGATAAAATCCCAGTAGGCCACCACCAATGGTGTCTATAAGTAATCCAATAAATGATCATAGCTAAACATTCTCCAGGTATAAATAAATAATCAACAATGCTGAATAAATAAATACCAGCCTGCTCAGGTTCCTAAAAGAAACTTTGCGGCTCTACCTACTTCATATCATTGCCGAAACGAGTATTTTATAAGTATATATATATAGTAATAACATATATAAATATAGTATAGTTATATACTATATCCATCTATATTTACTAAGTACGTACAGATGTAAGTATCCATATACCTAGAATATTAGGTGCTTCCTGGACTAGGGTGTAACTCATTCATCCATAACTAGTCTAAACGAGCCTATAAGCTCAAGAAAAATGGTACATTACCTACATCCCATGATGAGTGAGAGAATTCATTCTCAACACTCATGATGGTGGTTGTGTCATCATTCCAACACCTGAAACAAGGGATGTGGTGAGTCATGCCCACCATTCAAATAGTTTTAATAGTGTGAGATGTTAATCTCAACACATGATGTAAGGGATAGTGAAACTCCATGCCCAAAACGTCCCTTAATTTATTTTACCATAACCAATATCAATGGAATAATCATAATATTAATAATAACCATGAGTAATTACCTATCATGCATTATATTTACCAAACCCATTATAACCAAGGAATTACAATTCAATTAAAACAATTAATGAAACATAACAAGAGGTGTGGACCCACCACCTGTTAACATGTAAACATTTATTCCATTTAATTCATTTAATAAAGTACAACCATCATGAATTAATCCATTAAATTTAATACAATCCATTTAATTAAATCAAAACATGGGAATTTAGTTTACAAGGCTCAATGGAGAACTTAGAAGGTTCCATTATCAATTGATCAATTGCCTACAAGGGAAATTCTATACATGGGGAAATACAAGAACTTAGGAGGTGATTTGGTTCAATAAATATTTATTTAATAGTGGTAAATTCTATTTATAATTTAATTATAAAACTTAAAAGTCATTTCAAGAATTTAATAAATTAATTATTAAGGGTAAATTCAAGAATAAATGCCCAAGGGATGTCCATGATCGAGGTTGAAATCCTCTAATTACTAAAAAATGATCCTTGGGAGTATAACAAGGTGTGTATAACAATTTATAATGAAGAAATCACTTTTAAGGTAATGTATGACAAAGTTCGGTGTTCAGAAGAATGGAGAAGATGTGAAAACACCATAACTTTTAGGTAAAATAATGAGACCACCTACCTTAGGGTCATTGATGACTCCTTGTCCGATACCAGCCTCATATTCCAAGTAGATTGGGATAAATTATAGAAACTATCTAAATCCATAAAAATATATAAAAAGTGATTGTACCTAAATAGCACAATAGATCCAAAGATAAAATTAGAATGGAAGGAAGAGGACTCAAGAGCATACCTCTAGCTATCCAATTCTTCTGAAGGATCTTGATTTGGATTTCGGATTTGAGAGTTATCAAGAAACCTGGGTTGAAGAAGATAGGAGCTCACAAAAGTAAGAAAGGCTTCTCATTTAATGGAAATGAGGTGGGAGGAGAGTAAAAATTATTTAAAGTTCATTTAAGGGAAAAACAGACAATTCACCCTAAAAACAAGAGTGCATGGTTTGACTGAATTGTTGGCCAAAGAGTGCACCAACTGTGTGAATGGCCTCTATTAAAGGGGTTTGTAATCACGCATAGTTATATGATTAAGGTCACATTGTTGTAGACAACCGTGGGGCCCTCGGTTCTCTTTTGTCTCACCCTTCACAGTTAGGAGAGACTATATGGGCTGAAAGACATGGTTTATACTAATCATGCGGCTCAATCTGATTTCCAAATTCCTGAGGTTTCGGACTCCAAACAATCCCTGGAGACCCTTATAACATTCATGACTCCTTTAGGTAACACCATAAGGTCCATTTAAATGAATTTAAACCGAAAACTAATGATTCATACCTTCATTGAAAGATAGATCGTTACAACCTCCCCTCCTTAAAGCAACTCATCCCTATTTTTTCCTTCTAAGGGTAAGGAGGTATCATCAGCATAGTGTTCTAGCCACTGAGATTTTATATCAGCTTCCCATTCCTAGGCCTCATCCTATACTTGGTCATGCTACCATAGATCATGTACCAAAGTAACTAAACTATCTCGAAGTGTCTTTTTGCTCTGATCCATGATACAAACTAGATACTCCTCAAAAGAAGCATTTATATCCAACTTCACCTCATTAGGATGCAAGACAAGAGACAGGTCAGGATAATACCAGTGAAGCTGAGATATGTGAAAGACGTCAGGCATAGACCTATATATCTAAGGAAGTGCTATATGCTAATCCACCAGTCTAATCTGTTTCAAAACCTCCAACGGTCCAACGAACCTAGGTGAGATCTTACCCTGTTTATGAATAAATCTTTGGCCCTACCTAGGTGAGACTCACAAGAAAACACGATCTCTAACATCAAACTCAAGAGGTCACTAATGTCAGTTGGAATACAACCATTGTCTGTACTAAGTTTTCATCATGCGCTTTTGGATCAGTTGGACCTGCTATGTTTTCTCCAGAATGAGGCACAGTCCAATAAAAGTCACCTCCCCATCCTCTAACCAGCATAGAGGTGAACAAAATGGCTTACCATATAAGGCTTTATAAAGATCCATCTCGATGGTAGCCTAGAATTGTTTATTATAGGAAAACTAAAAAGGGGGATGTGTTTCTACCAAGAACCCCTAAATTCAAGGATACATGCACGGAACAAGCCCTCTAACACCTAAATTGTGTGCTATGTCTATCCATCAGTTTGAGGGTGAGGGGTCGTGCTCAGAAAAACAAATGTACCCAAGGCATTCTGTAACCCCTTCTAAAATCATGACATAAAGTGAGCATATCTTCCATAAATGATAAAACATGGATCTTTATGAATAAATAAGACTTACATTATGTATAGCCTCCCTAGCTTTCCAACCGAGAAGGTCTCTCACACAGGTAACACGTGTGAGAACTTCATCCAATGATCAATGAAAACCCACAATATATCGTTACCATGAGGTGATCTGGGTAAATGTAACGACCCAATGCTTTATCAATGGAAATTTCATTCTTATAATTATTTCATATAATCACATGAAATTACAACACAATGAACTAATAAGTACTATGTAACCTTTAAACATAATATTTTCACTTCTCTGATTTGAATTTCAAAAAAATGACATACACGGTTACGATCAATAAGATGTTTGGAGTCCGATAAGACAAACTTAATTTTTGTTGAATAGTAACTGACCCTTATGAATAGTAATTTTACCCTTATGAATAGTAATATGTCCATTATAAATATAAAATTTTCTAAAAGGATAGTAACCTCACCCATGAGAGTATAAATAAAATTTATCAATCTTATAAGTGACAATATGATAGTGTTGGTATTTTTATAAGTCATAAATATTTAATTAAAATTTTATGAACAATTTAATAATTAAAAAATAAAATGTATTTTCATAAAATTTATTCATAAATTATTGTTTTTATGTCTTCTTGTTTTAAGATAATTTTATAAGACCTTATGTAATTTTTGAAAACATTATAAAATCAGTTATAGTTTTAAAATTTATATTTGTCAAGTAAATTATGATTTTAATAAAAAATTAAATTAATAATATTTAGAAAATTATTTTGGAAAAATGGAGTTCATTTTTGGATTATACATGTTGAAAATGGTTAGGGTGAATTTTAAGTATTTTTCTAAATACTTGAATTTTTACGAATAGTAAAATATGATAATTCACAATAAATGATAAAACTTGAATTTATGCATCATGATTTAGTCATGGATGATGTAAATGGACATTGGTTAGAACTCACATACACATATTACTATTTGTTTGTCACAATAATCATTACTATTTCTTGTTGCATGGAAAAATAATAAACTAATGATTAAAATATTAAGAAAACCCTCCTCCCCTACACTATAAAAACCACCCACACTTCCCTTTTCTCTTCACTCCTCTAAAGCCTTGTGCCTTACCTAAATTCTACTGAAATCTGTCCCCAAGATCCTCCCCCATGTCCAGTAGCCTTTGGTTTCCTCAAAAGACCAAATTCTCTCCCCTTAAGAGGATCTAAAGGAATATTGAATCAAGAGGTAAATTCCTATTTTCTTTTCTTTCATTTTATTTTCATCTTCCTTTGTTCCCTTTTCTATCCTAACCTATCCTCATCCAAATTGTATGAAAAATAAAGTACCATAAATGTACAGTAATCTTTATATTCTGATGGGATAATTCATTATCATATCCCCTTTCCCTCTTTTTATATCAAAGAAATGAAAACATCGTCCGATATGTGTTAATTTATCATATTCAAGGACGACGGGTTATCAATTTCTATTACCATCATCAATTCTATTCATGAAACCATTTTTATGTTTGAACCAGACTATTAAATATTTATTTCATCTTATGTGTTGTTTTGTAATCCTTTTTCACACATGATGTAAAATAATAATACAAAACAAGTTAATTATGAGCAAAATCGCCAAATTAATCTAAGGGTTTATCATTAATGTTTTATATAATGATTCACCTTCACTCCAAATAACCAAATGAATTTTATAACCATTTAATCTTCTATATGTTCACTAATTTCATATAACTTCAATTTTGGACAACCACTCTCATCATACATTTGTGTCCGAACATGAATATAAGTGAACCAATCAATAAAACCAAGGAAGTAAATGGACCCGAAAAATGAAATTAAACCTCATAACCAAACAAAAAGGTTAGTAATAAACTCAAAAAGGTTATACTAAATCATTTACATGTAAAATAGGTTCTGTAATTATTAATTAATGAACCTAATTTTATTATTCAGTTCATTAAAATCAAACGAAGAACACCATCGGACTTAAGGTAAGGGATACTCTCTTCCTCATATTTATTCAAGAATCTACTCTATGTTATATCCTTCTATGTGTAGTTCCTAATGATGGGGTATGATTTATAACCTCTCCCATACTTCCCTCAATATTTATAAAAGAAGATAAACCCATTTCTCTCTCATTAAGACCACCTAAGTACACATGATACCATGCCGATATTCTGTAAGGGATTCTACCTGAACCTCCATTATTCCATCGGGTTGTTCTTACTCTCTTTTTACCCATATGAAATAATATATTACATTTATGTGTATCTTATAGTTTTTTTTATATGTACAAAATCATTTTTCAATATACATCCCTCATTCTCTTTCAGGGATATACATGTTTTTAAATTATTCCCTCCTCAATACTTTTCGACAAGCCATCCCATTTTAAGAGAACTTCCCGAATTCGTACCCAATTTCAAGTGAACTCTACCATATGTTTTAATCCACCATTTTTTTTATAAAACTAGTATTTTTATTATGAAAAACTTCTTGGATAACTTCTAGTTTTGTTCAAAATATTATTCCCTTTTCTATTTTAAATACTTGTTAGTGTTTTCCTTAAAATCGCTCTAAAATGTTTTAATGCTAAAAAATTCTTAAATACTCTTTTTACATGTTTTACCTTCATTAATGTGATCCATATGGTACCCTATGTAGATGTAAGTACTCAAAGTAAGTTAGGTTCTCTTTATGAATATTAAATAAAGAAGTGTTTTTTTAGTCCCATGTTTTATGTTTTATGTACCTAGTCTTCCAAGACACTAGACTTTACGATCCTTGGATTGTAATATGATGTTTCATTATGCTTAAAATCATGTAATGTTATGTGTAAAGGCTAGGGTTGATATAGTTAGTATAAAAGGATGGTGTAGTTACTTTTTGATATCAGGAATAGAGCACTTTAGTAAGAACCTTAAGGATTAGACTATGTATAAGAAAACGGCCCTAAATTTTGGTAAGTATAGAGTAAGTGGTTTATTAAGTAAATACATCTTTGTCTGGATACAAACAGGTATAGGTGGATCAGGAATATATGTATCTAGGGTTAAAACCTAAAAACATCACTTTTATCTAGACTCAAATGGAAACTGGTGCATGAAAACGGGACTTACTGCACTCTTGGTTTGACACTCCCAGGGGATATGCTTTGGTAAATTCATGATCTTAGTACAAACCATTATTAAGGGAATAAAAAACCCCATAAGAATATAAGTTTAGAAATAGATCAAGGATAACCTAGATTGAAACATAGGGAATCACAAGTTAGGATATACTTTTCCTTTACAAGTTTATCCTCTTATGTACAAAGTTTCATTTTTATGCTCAATAGATAAGTATTCAAGCCCTATAATTGTACATTATTTTTCTTAGTTAATGGCGGGAAAAAGAAGAACATGTGCCAACAATCAATGTGATAGGTAATGTGAATATTTCCCTAATTATATGCCTGATATGATGGGAATGGGTTCTCAAAACTTTAAGATAGTACTTTCTCAATCGGATCAAATTATGAATAAAAACTTAAATCATGTAGAACACCCTCCTCATCTAAGGAAAGATCAATTTGTCATTGAATCCTTCATGTGGAAAAGGCCTCCCATGTTTAGTGGATCTTCTGATCCCCTCCCCGAGGAATAGTGGATTAACTTCATTGAAAAGATATTCTCTATCCTACAGTTCTCAGAAGAAGAGAAAGTTGTACTGGCAGTCTATCATTTTTATGGGGAAACTGATCAGTGGTGGACACTGGTCAAGAAAAAGAAGCCCTATAAGGAAATTGATTCCATGGATTGGGAGGAATTCAAGATAATGTTTTTCAATAAATATTTTCCCTGAACCCTCTATCTCAAGATGGAAAGAGAGTTCCTCAGACTCAAGAAGAAAGAGGATAAGTCAATCGGGGCGTATGAAGAAAACTTTACAAGGATTGAAAGGTATGACTCTGGATTTTTCATGAACACCAAAAGCAAGGTCGATTTCTTCTTTAGTGAACTGAAGCCGATTCTATGAAAATCATTGGAAATTTGAGACTTATATAGCTATGAGGAGATTGTTTGATGTTCCCTTAAAGTTGAAATAGAGATCAGAGACTCTCAGTAGTATTGTAGGCCCAGCAAAAAAATAGGAAAATGGAATCTAATGTGTGAGGTTATGAAAATAAATTCCATGATAGAAAGAAGCTCTATCATACTACATGTAAATATTGTGGGAAGAAGCATCCTAGGAACTATCTAAAGGGAACTAGGAATTACTTCAAATGTGGAAAGTTGGGGCATCTGGATAAAAACTACCGATGGGATATGAAGAATCATGTTAATGTGGAAGAAGAAAGGAAGGTTCAGATAAACGTTCAGCCAGTGGTGTAGTGTTACAAATTCAAGGAACTTGGGCATTATGAAAACAATTAACCTAAGCTGAGGGTTGTCAAAGGCAATCAACAAAAACCTCTAAGGAAACAAGGAAAGTCTTATGTTATCACTACTGCGTAGGTGGAGCCATATAATGATGTGGTGACAGGTATTCTAGTTATTCATTCAAGAATAGAGAACTTACTATTTGATTCTTGTTCTACACATTATTTTATATCTTACAAGTTTAGTATAACTATTCAAACACCACCTCAAAATTTGGAGGATAAGTAATTTGTGAGAACAATGAATGGGGAAATTATTGCATCTATGGTTTATAACACCTCCTTGGTTAATTTTTGTAGACTAAACCTCCTATAAAATCTAATCATACTTCTTTTAGTGGAATTCAATGCTATCTTAGGAATGAATTGGATATCTTTATACAAAGCCAACATCACCTGTTGAGAAAGAGAAATCACTCTTCACATGTCGAAGCATCCTCCAATTCCTTACAAGTGTAAGGAGGAAGATAAATCTATTCTAGAATCATTATCTCAAGTTTGGATATCACTACCAAATAAGAAATCATATCTAGCTCAAATTATTGAGACAAAGGAGAGAATCATGCTTGAAGACATGCCCATCATGAGTGATTACACTGAGGTATTCCTAGAAGAGTTTCCTAGTCTTCCTCCAGATTGATAGGTTGAGTTCTAAATTGAAATTATTCATGGATCTCTACCTATATCAAAGACACATTATAAAATGGTCACAGTAGAGCTGGAGGAGCTGAAGAAGCAGTTACAGGAGAATTTGGAGAAGGGTTTTATATGCCCGGGTGCTTCAACTTGGGGTGAACCAGTCCTCTTCATCTAGAAGAAGGATGGATAAATGTTCCTCTTCATTTATTATCATGAGATCAATAAAATCACAATAAATAAAAATTATCCACTACAACAGATAGATTACTTTTTTAATCAGCTTCATGGGACCAGTTATTTATCTAAGGTGGACCTTCGGTTGGGATATCACCAATTAAAGGTGAGGGAAAAAGATATTCTCAATACTTCCTTTTGAACGAGGTATGGACGCTATGAGTTTATAGTGATGCCCTTCGGACTCACTAATGCTTCAGAAATTTTTATATATTTAATGAATATAGTCTTTAGATATTACCTCGACAAATTTTTGGTAGTCTTTATCAATGATATTTTGATATACTCCAAGATCAACGAGGAATATGAGGAGCATTTGAATACTGTGTTAAAGACTTTGAGAAGGGAGAAGCTATATGAAAAGCATAGTAAATGTGAGTTATAGATAGAGTAAGTATCATTCTTGGGGAATGTTATCACCAGCAATGGGATATTTGTGGACCCTTCTAAGACAAAGCCAATTGAAGAGTGGCCCAGGCCAACATTTGTAATAGAGATACGTAGCTTTTTGGGTCTATCTGAGTATTATAGATGATTTGAAAAGAAATTTTCACGTTTTTCAAACCCAATGACCAATATAACATGGAAGGGAGTAAAGTTTTTCTAGACTCTGGAATGTGAAGACAGGTTTAAGGAGTTGAAAAAGAGGCTAATCACTGTGCCAGTACTCACACTCCTGACAAGTAGATAACTCTTTGTGGTGTATAGTGATGATTCAATGAAGGGATTAGGGTATGTGCTGGTTAAAATGATAAATTGATAGCCTACATGTCAAGGTAGCTGAAAATCCATGATAAAAACTATCCTACGCATGATCTAGAGTTGGTGGTTGTGATCTTCATGTTAAAAATATGATGGCATTATCTCTATGGGGAGAAGTGTGAGATATATGTTGATTATAAGAGTCTCAAGTATATATTCACACAAAAAGAGCTTAATATGCACCAGCAAAGATGGATATATCTCATCAAGGATTATGACTGCTCAATCCACTACCATCCAAGTAAGGAAAATAAGGTGGTGGATGCTCTGAGTAGAAAGGATCATGTATCATTATTAATGATGAGAATTGAAAAGGATCTGATCTTATTAGATTTTCAAAGGATGGACATGGGAATCATTAAGGGAGGAACATCATCAATCCTTTCTCAAAATATTTATTAACCATGCCTCATGGAGAAAATAAAGGATGCTCAAAGAAAAGATGAGGAAATTTAGAAAAGGGTGGAAGCCATTAAAAATGGAAAATCCTATGAGTTCATGATTGATGAGGAAGGAGTTGTAATATTTGGGTCACAATTATGTGTACCATATGATCTAGAGATAAAGAAGGATCTTTTTAATTATGCACATAACTCAACCTTCTCTATTCACCCAGGGAGCACAAAGATGTATTGAGATCTCTAAGAGAACTTTTGGTGGGATGATATGAAGAAGGAGATTGTTGAGTATACATTAAAGTGTATAGTATATTAATAAGTGAAAGTTGAAAGACAGAAGTCTAAGGGGATGATGCAACCATTACCCATACCAACATGGAAGTGAGATAACATCACCATGGACTTTGTCACTGGACTTACAAGGACATCCAGAGGAAACAATGCTATCTGGGTCATTGTGGATAAACTTACAAATATGGCTCACTTTATCACAATTCGAGAGGACTTCTCATTGGATTAACTTTCACAGATATACATCAAATAGGTGGTAAGTCTTCATGGATTACCACTATCTATTGTATCTTATAGAGATCTGATATTCATCTCTAAATTTTGGAAAAGGCTCCAACATTCTCTAAGCACTAAACTGAACTTCAGTACGGCCTATCATCCTCAAACTGATGGCCAATATAAGTGAACTATTCAGACACTAGAAGATACATTGACATCATTTTCTATGGAATTCAAAGTAGAATGGGACCAACATCTTACATTGGTCGAATTCTCCTACAATAATAGTTTCCACTCGAGCATCTGAATGGCACCATACAAATCCCTTTATGGGAAAAGGTGTAGAACACTAATGTGTTGGGATGAAGTCAGTGAGGGTAAGCTGCTAGGACTAGAAATGGTTGAAGAATTGGTGGAGAAGGTGAAAACCATTCAACAGCACATCAAGGTAGCCCAAATTCGACAAAAGAGTTATGCAGACAATCATCGAAGAGACATTGAGTTCAAAGTTTGAGACATGGTATTTCTATGCATATCTCCATGGAAGAAAGTCATGAGGTTTGGGAAGAAAGGAAAGATAAGTTCTAGGTACATCGTCCCCTTCGAGATTCTTGATCATGTTGGATCTATGGCCTATCAACTAGCACTTCCACCTACCATGTCCAAAGTACATGATGTCTTCTATGTGTCCCTATTAGGGAAGTACATACCGAACCCTTCACATGTACTCTATCTAAAGGTGATAAAGTTTGAGAATGATCTTTCTTACGAGGAGCATCCAGTGAAGATCTTGGATCGTAGAGATAAAGTTCTATGTAACAAGACTACTCACCTGGTCAAAGTACTGTGGAGGAACCATAAGTACGAAGAGGCAACATGTGAACTAGATGAAGAAATGAAGGAAAACTACATGCACCTATTTATGTCTTAGAATGTAAAATGAAATTTTGAGGGAGAAATTTCATAAGGGGGGAATAATGTAACAACCCAATGTTTTATAAGTGGAAAATACCTTCTTATATTTATGTCATATAACCAAATGAAATCATAACACAATGAACTATTACATACTATGTGACCTTTAAACATAATATTGTCACTTCTGTTATTTGAATTTTGAAAATATAACATACACAGCTGTGATTAGTAAGATGTTTGGAGTCTGATAAAACAAACTTAGTTTTTGGTGAATATTAACTAACCCTTATGAATAGTAATGTTACCCTTATGAATAGTAATATGACCCTTACTAATATAAAATTATCCCAAAGGATAGTAACCTCACCCATGAGAGTATAAATAAAATTTATCCATCTTATAAGTGACAATATGATAGTGTTGGTATTTTTAAATGTCATAAATATTTAATTAAAAATTTATGAATAATTTAATAATTAAAAAAGAAAAATTATTTTCATAAAATGTATTCATAAATTATTATTTTATGACTTCTGGTATTAAGATAATTTTATAAGACCTTATGTAATTTTTGAAAACATTATAAAATTAGTTATAGTTTTAAAATTTGTATTTTTCAAGTAAATTATGATTTTAATCAAAAATTAAATTAATCATATTTTAAAAATTATTTTTGAAAAATGGAGTTCATTTTTGGATTATACATGTTGAAAAAAATTTAGGCTGAATTTTTGGGATTTTTCTAAAATACTTGAATTTTTTATGAATAGTTAAATACGATAATTCACAATAAATGCTAAAACCTGAATTTATACATCATGCTTGAGTCATGGATGATTTAAATGGTCATTATTTCAAACTCACGTGTACATATTACTATTTTTGGTCATTATAATCTTTATTATTTCTTGTCTTATGAAAACATAATAAACTAATGATTAAAATATTGAGAAGACCCTTCTCCCCTCCACTATAAAAACCACACACACTCTCCCTCTTCTCTTCACTCCTATCAAGCCTTGTTCCTTCCCTAAATTCTACCCAAATATCTCCCCAAGATCCTCCCCTACATCCAGAAGACTTTTTTCTCCTCAAAAGACTAAATCCTCTACCCTTAAGAGGCTCTCAAGGAAGATTGAATCAAGAGGTAAATTCCTCTTTTCTTTTCTTTTATTTTCTTTTCATGTTCCTTTGTTCTCTTTTCTTTCCTAACCTCTCATCATCCAAATGGTATGAAAAATACAGAACCATACATGTACAGTAATGTTATTATGCTAATGGTATAATTCATTATCATCTCCCCTTTCCCTCCTTTTATACCAAAGAAATGAAAACACCATCTGAGATGTGTTAATTTATCATATTCAAGGATGATGGGTTATCAATTTCTATTACCATATTCAATTATGATCATGAAACCATTTTTATGGTTGAAAAAAACTATTAAATATGTATTTTATCTCTTTTTTTTGGAATCCTTTTTCACACATGATGTAAAATAATAATACAAAACAAGTTAATTGTGAGCAAAATCACCAAATTAATCCACGTGTTTATCATTAATGTTTTATATAATGATTCACATTCACTCCAAATAAAAAAATGAATTTTATAACCATGTAATATTATTTATGTTCACTAAATTCATATAACTTCAATTTTGGACAACCAATGTCATCATACATGTGTGTCTGAACATGAATATAAGTGAACCGAACATTAAAACCAAGGAAGAAAACGGACCTGAACAATAAAATTGAACCACATGACCAAACAAAATGGCTATGAATATTCTCAAAAAGGTCATACTAAATAATTTAAATTTAAAAAAGGTTCTATAATTATTAATTAATGAACCTAATTTTATTATTCATGCCATTAAGATCAAGCAGAGAACACCATCGGACTTAAGGTAAGGGATCCTCTCTTCCCCACATTTATTCAAGAATCTCCTCTATGTTATTCCCTTCTATGTGTAGTTCCTAATGATGGTGTATGATTTTTCACCTCCACCATACTACCATCATGATTTATAAAGTAATATAACCCTCCTTATCACTCATTAAGACCACCTAAGTACACCTGATACCATGTCGATATTCCGTAATGGATTCTACCTGAACCTCCATTATTCCTTCAGGTTGTTCTTACTCTCTTTTTAACCAAATTAAATACTATATTATATTTATGTGCATCTTATAATTGTTTTTTATATGTCTAAAATCATGTTTCAAGATCCATACCTCATTCTATTTTGGGGATATACATGTTTTTATATGATTCCATCCTCAATACTTTTCGACAAGCCAACCTGTTTTAAGGGAACTTTGTGAATTCATACCCAATTTCAAGTTCACTTTACCATATGTTTTAAGCCACCATTGTTTTTATAAAACCATATTTTTTATTATAAAAACATTCTTATATCACTTCTGGTTTTTTAAAAAATATTATTCCCTTTTCTATTTTAAATGTTTGTTAGTGTTTTCCTTAAAATCTATCTAAAATGTTTTAATGCTAAAAAGTATTAAATACTCTTTTTACATGCTAGAACTTCTTTTTGACATCACTTTTAGTGATATATGCCTATTTTACCTTATTAATATCCATGTATTTTCTAATTATTTTCTTTCATGTAAACTTTTATGATACGTCCATTCATTATTCTTTATGGCATGATTATGATACCCATTTCTTTCCATGGGTGACCTTATATTTATGATTGATTATGTATGATTCTATATGTTTTAAGCATATTCATGAACATGTTTGGATGGGTGCACCCAGATAGTGCTCCAATGAATTTGGTAAAGTTTAGTCCCATGAGATGTTATATGCAATGGTCTTGGCGGTTTTCCTTGACTCGTGCTACCAGGTGAAATGGTCTTGGTGGTTAACCTTGACTTGGGCTCTTATATGTGCAATGAGCCTTTACACATGCTAAATTCATTATTTATGTTGCTTCCACATTTCTATGATTCAATTTTTATATAATCCCATGTTTATATGTTATGATTCTATATGCCATTTTATATCGTTATGTCATGATCTCTAACCCATGTGCTAAAGGCTTATTCTTATGTTCATTCCCTTACTAAAATTTTAGCTCATACCTTCATTCATGTGATCCCTAGGGTACCCTAGGTATATTTAAGGGCTCAAAGTAATTTAGGAGCTCTTTATGGAGATTAAATAAATATGTGTTTTTGTTTAGTCCCATATTTTAAGTTTTATGTACCTAGCCTTCCAAAACACTAGACTTTACGATCCATGGCTTGTAATATGATGTTTTATTATGATTAAAATCATGTAATGTTATGTGTAAAATTCTAGGGTCACTATAGTAAACCAATCATGAAATCCATCAAAACATCATCCCATTTCCACCCGATAATATACAACGGCTATAAAAGTCTTTTTGGGTTATGATGTTCTACCTTCACCTACCGACAGGTGGAACACAAAGTGATAAATCCAACAATATCATTTTTCTTACCACGCCACCAATACTCATGATGTAAATATCGATACATTTTGGTGACACCAAGATGAACTTCCCATGATGAGGCATTAAATTCCTACATCATCTCCTCTCTGGTGTTTGTTGGGACCCATACATGCTCATGGAATAGTTAAGCATCACCCCCACCCACAGTCTAACCATATGATGTATCATTATCTGAGACACTTTACCTTAGGACAAGGCCCTCGAGATTAGAAATTTGTCTCATTCTCACCTATTCCAAGGGTAGAGGTCACTGTTAAGGATGATAGGACAGTCTACCCATGATCCTCCTAAACCTCAACATGAATTTTTGAAAGTAAAGATATGAACTTTTATTCCCCATTGGCCTCCTGAACTATTTGTTTCTGAGTATTTTTGGGTCATATCATTGACTACTTCATTGTCCTTACCAGGCATGGAAGAAATCTCTAAATCAAACAACTATAGGTACTCAACCCATCTGTGTTTCCAAAGATTTAGATCTTGCTGTGTAAATATGTACTTGAGGATTTTTTGATTTATAAATACCACAAAATTTTCTCTAATTAGATTTTGTATAAAATAGTGTAGATCATGAACAACCGTAGCTAGCTTGAGGTCATTTGTCAGGTAATTCTGCTTGTGAGGCCTCAACTAATGAGACTCGTATGCGACGAATCACTCGTCCTGCATCAAAAAAACTCCAATCCTAATACCCGATGTGTCACAGTAGATTTTATAGCTCCTTCCTTGATCTGAAATAATAAGTATCAGTTCTTAATTAAAACATCCCTTAAACTCCTAAAAGGCTTCTTCACAATATTCTTACCATACAAATTTTACACCCTTATTTTTCAATCCTGTAAGTGGAATTGCAAGGCATGAGAAATCATGGATAAAGTGTCTATAATATCCAGCCAGCCCTAAGAAACTCTATATGTCAAAGACATTCTTGGGATTATCCTAGGAAACTATAACTATCACTTTATCTGGGTCTACTAAAACTCCTAAATCCAAGATAATGTGACCCAATAAGTATACTTTATCAATCTAAAAGTGTTATTTTACAAGATTTTCATAAAGATGATTATACCTTAGTATATTTAGAATGATATCAAGATGGTTGGAATAGTCATGTTGAGAACAAGAATACAATAACATATCATCGAAAAATACTACCATAAATGAATCTAGATATGGGTGGAAAACCTGATTCATTAGAGCCATAAAATCCCTAGGTGTGTTCGTGAGACTGAACAGCATGACCAAGTACTCATATAGACTATACCTTCTCCTGAAATCTGTGTGAATTATTTATGATGAAATAAAAATCACTTGATGATAGCCAGACCAAAAATATATCTTTTAAAACACTCTCACTACTCATATCTAATCAAATTGGTCATCTATTCATGACAGTGTATACTAATTATTTACCGTAAACTGGTTCAATTGACGTTAATCCATACAAATACGGAGGGTGACATCCATCTTCTTTGTGAAAAGGATCGGTGAACCCCAAGTAAAATTGATGGGGTATATAAATCTTTTAGCCTCTAGATCCTACAACTAATTTTGAGCTCTAGAAGATCCATAAGTTCCATCCAATAAGGAGGAATGGTCATTGGTGATGCTCCTAGAACAATATCAATATTAAACTCTACCTCTCACTCTAGAGGTATCCCAGAAAATTATTCATGAAAGACGTCCCTGTAATGATTCACTACATAAGGGAATACAATGGGTTGTAACCCTTGGTCACCTAGGAAAAGACTGGAAATTTGAATTTTCATACTACCCAGCCTCTGTTGATCGGGTCTAGCTCGGGTCGCATGAACATCCCATTATACCTTATGCACATTCATACCACCCTATGGTGATATAAACATCACCCTATAATGATATAAGTATATATGGTCTTGATAGGGAACTAACCAAACCATTCTGATGATTACATCAAAGCCCATCATGTTGAGGATGAAAATATTCCATATGAAGAGTTATCAACCTATCTCAAGGGGATAATACTTAAAATGGTGAACGTCCTCAAATCGGATACCTAACAGGGTATCAAGCAACATAACACCATATAAGTGTTCAATTTTGAGGCCCAAACTCTCCATAATTTCCTCAATTATAAATGAGTGAGGTGCACCTATGTCAAATAAAGCACACACTAAAGTGGAGGATAGTAGAATTGTACCTCAAACTATAGAAGGTTCGGTGCTCTGATCCTCTGGAATAGTCTATACTGCATGTAACTGGCATGTATCATGGCCTTGATTCGCTACCTTACTTCCCTAAGAAATTCCGCTCTGCTGGCACTGAGAATCATGAGTCTGACTACCTCTGCCTCGACCACCACCTCAACCTAAGTGGTCAGTGGTATTCCAGCTGCATGTTTGGAGAGATCCTACTAGCCCCGCTCTGAAATGTGGGGAAAGGGTACACCCACACTCACTAGGCACTGATGGAAAGGTCCTGCAGAAGCGTTGGATATTCCTAATCCTGTTGTAGACTCTACATTCCATTGGATCCCATAAACACTAAGGTTTTGAATATCTCATCTTCACACACTAGTTACATATCAATAAATTGTCTACATGAGGATCTTGACTTCTAATACCCCCACGAGAAACCTCTAGGTGATGCTTGTGCCCACTGGAAGAACTACAGAAGCCTAGGTGTCAAATTTCCCTGACTTGCACCATTAAATTCCCTCTAATTTCACTTTGTAATAAGGGCCTAGTTGACTATCTCATATATGGTTATCAACCAAAAGGCATTAACCTATGACCAGATGATGTATACCATCCCATCCTCAAATATTTTAGTGGTCATAAGATCATCACCCATTAGAATCGGTGCAAAACACTTCATCTTAGTAAAGTGAGTAGAATACTCTATGACTAACATATATTCTTACGGCATGTTCATAAAATCTCTAGCCCGATCATCCCTCAGAGTATATATAAATAAATATTCATAGAAGATCATATGAAAATCTTCCAAAAGAATATTACGATGTCAATCTACCTAGTTAATAACATCCCACTATCATTTTTCAAAATCGCGTAGCATATAAGCAACAAGCTTGACCCTCTACTATGGTGGTGTCTCTAGATGCTCGAATAAAGAGAGAATAACTTCAATATAAGACTTAGTAGAATGTGGTCTACCATTCCCTTAAAAGGTGGGAGGATGTTGTTGTTGGAACTCCTGAGTTAACTCTTCCATAGTTAAGGCAGGTCAAGTGACACCTTGCATAGACTGCAACATATGAATGAATCCCTCATGGATTTTTTTCATTAATTCCCATCTCAGGAATAGGAAGAGGTTCCCTAGGTGGCACTATAGGAGGAATCACTTGGCAGATCAAGGCCCACCACCTCAAGTGCATAGTCGTCACCACCTTTAGGGCATACAACTGGAAGATGTCGTGGAGACATGATACTACAATGACAAATTCATTCCTAGGAAGATAATTAACAGTTGAAATAATTATAGATATAAAACTAGGATAGGTAAATATCCTTCCTATGAACATATCACACCTCTCTGCCTACTTTAAAATCTAGGTCTAGGTGGTAAGGAAAAGACCATAATGGCCATAAGAACACAGAGACAGACCAACTACTCACTACAAAGGCCAAGTCTAGGTCTAGGTCTTATATCACACGTATTATATGTCCATTTTCATTTTCAAAAGTGATATTAATTTTTGAATTAATATTCAATTATGTATTTAAACATCATTAAATGGTTGAATTGGATGGATCTCCATTTTCGATTTACAAGGGACCATTCTCCCCATGAACCAAAATACGGTGTCCTCTTAACCCACACCATAACATGTTTTAGCCCATGTGACCAATGGTCCATGGCTCAACATGCCATAACTGACTTCTTAAGGTGTATGCCTTAACCCGTACAGTAAAACACTATTAGATTAAGACAGGCACTTTAAGTGTCAATTATGTTTTCTTTACCTACAAGGAATGTCATCAAAATTCCATAAATAATCAAGGTACTAGTAATATGAAATAGGTAAATGTACACAAGAAATAAATACGGTATTCCAAAATTAATGTCATATTAGTCCTATTGTTACTATAATGATGCATGTAATGAAATGCCCTTGTTTCATTAGGCTAAGGTAATATAAAAATTACATCAATAATTCCAATTTCAATAACATCATAAGGCATGTGCATCATCCAATGGTAAAGTTGTATCAACCATAACAACCATAATCAATAATTATAATTACTCATCCTAGGTAATTTTGGTTTCCCCTGTATATAGGTTAGCTACATCCATAAACAGTGTCATTTCCAAATTTCTTTAACTCCTAGTCTATTGTCTAGTACCCAAACAGTAATATAAAGGAAAAATAGCTTTGATACTACTTTGTAATATCCCAAACCAGCATACACTCAAATGGGGCTCGAGTCGGTGGGTCACATGGCCTCAAGCGTGCCTCCATGTACATGCCGGCAACTAGTAGTGAGGGTGTAAAGGTGGTATAGTGGAGAGACTATACCCTCATATCAGAGTGGAACATCAGATATAGTAAAAAATAGAGATCAGTAGAATCATAATATAAATAAAAACTAAATACCGACTAGACTAGTAACCTACCATATTGGAAGCACATATAAGAGATATAATAATAAAATATAGAAGCGTACATAATTGAAAAACTATGGAATAATATCAAAAGTCACTAGTCGGTGTCATATATATGAATGTATGAAATACTGATTTACAAAAGGGGAATATGGTACAAGCATATATAACATGCTATACAAAAAAAAGGTTTCTCTACTATCATCTCAAGCATATGCTTTGTTCTCTGCTCATATGCTCCATCTACAAGTAAATCATATCAAATAACTATAGCAGGGCTCTTTCCATTATCCATACCTACAGATAAGTAATCTACTCAGGTATAAAAGGAATCCCAAGTAGGGTGTGAGATAAAATCCTTGTAGGTTACCACCAATAGTGTCTAGAAGTAATCCAAGAAGTTTTCATAACTAAATAGTGTTCAGGTATAAATAAATAATCAACAATGCTAAATAAATAAGTACCAGACTGCTCAGGTTCCTAAAGGACACCTAGCGGCTCTACCTACTTTTTCTCATGGATGGAATAAGTGTCGATAAGTAATTATATATATATACTACACCCACTAATATAGAATAAGTGCATGCAGACTTAAGTATCCATATACCTGGAATACTAGGTGCTAGCTGGACTAAGGCATAACTCAGTCATCCAGAACAAGTCTAAATGAGCCTATAATCTCAAGAAAAAGGGTACATTCCCTACATCCCATTATGAGTGAGATACATCATGCTCAACACTTGAGGTGGTGGGTGTATAGTCATTCCCACACCCAAAACAAGATATGTGGTTCATCATTCCCACAATCAAAATAGTTTTAATGGTGTGAGATGTCATGATCAACACCCGATGTAATGGAGGGTGAAATGTCATGCCCAAAACATCCCTTAACCATTGTACCACTTCCAATATCAATTGCCTAATCATAATAAAATAATATCCATGAGGCATTACATCTCATGAATTATATTTACCAAGACCATTATAACCAAGGCATTACAATTCAATTAAAACATTTAATAAAACATAATAATAGTTATGGCCCCGCCACCCATTAAAATTTAATCAATTATTCCTTTAAACTCATTTAGACAAAGTCAACCATCATAAATCAATCCATTCAATTTAATACAGTCCATTTAATTAAATCAAAACATGTCAATTTACTTTAAAGGGCTTGATGGAGCACGTAGAAGGTGCCACTGTCATTTGGTAAATTACCTATAAGGGAAATTCCATACATAAGGGAATCCAAGCACTTAGGAGGTTCTTTGGTCCAACAGACATTTATTTAACAGTGGAAAATTCCATTTATAATCCAATTTGAATGCTTAGAAGGTCTTCCAGGTATTTAATCAATTAATTATAAATGGTTAATTCAAGAAATATCACCTAAGGGGTGTCCATGATCGAGGTCAACATCCTCTAATTACTAAACAACGATCCTCGGTAGTATAACAAGGTGTGTATATCGATTTAGAATGAAGAAATCAATTTTAAGGCAACACGCAATAAAGTTAGGTGTGAAACACAATGGCGCAGCTATGAAAATGCCATAACTTTTTGGAAAATGAAGAGACCACCTACCTTAGGGTCTTTGATGAATCCTCATTTGATAGAAGCCTCATATTCGAATTATATTTGGAAAAATCAAATAAATAGTCCAATTCCCTAAAAATAGGGGGAAAGAGCTTGCACCTAAATAGCGCAACAGATCTGAAGATAAACCTAGAATGGAAGGAAGAGGACCCATGATCATACCTCTATATATCCAATGCTTTTGATTGATCTTGATTTGGTGTCTGAGTCAGAGAGTTATCAAGGAACCTAGTTTGAATAAGATGGGAGCGCACGGGAGGAAGAAAGGTTGCTCATCTGTTGGAAATGAGGTGGGAGGAGAGGAAAAGTGTTTAAAGTTCAATAAAGGGAAAATGGAAAATTAACTATCAAAAACAAGGGCACGTGGTTTGGTTGCATGGTTGGAAAAACTATACACCAACCATGCAAATGGGTTCTATCAAAGGGGTATGTAATCATGTACGGTCGTGCACCTAGGGTCGCACGGTTGCAGAAAATCGTGTGGCCCCCAGTTCTCTTTTATCTCACCCTGCATGGTTAGGAGAGACTATGCGGACTGAGTGAAATGGTTTTTACTAACCGTGTGGCCCAGTATTATTTTAAAATTTCCAATATTTTGGGCTCTGAACAAGACTCGGACACCCTTGTAACATCTATGACTCCTTTAGGTAACATCATAAGGGTCGTTTAAGGGAATTTAAACTAAAAGCTTAGGAGTCACACCTTTTTGAAAAGACAGGTCGTTATAAAAATGTAAATGATTGCCGCTTCGGCGGTGGCGTAGTGGTGCAGGGTCGAGGAACATAAAAAAGGTGTTCGCTGAGGTCTGGGGTTCGATTCCTGGGAGCCCGCTCTTGGGGGAATTTCCGCCTCCCATGTACCGCTCGTCTTGCCGGGTCACCCGGTGTCTCACCGGGTGGGCAGAATGGGCGCACTTCACCTGGCTGACGGATTGTTGTGACGAACCATCGCCGATCGAGGTGTTACCTCGTGGGACGCAATGTCATCTCGGCTGGCAACGGCTCCTCCCCGGTTGGGGCATCCCCGGATGATCTCTTCGTGGGGAGGGGGGTTCTTGAGTGTGGAGGGTTTGAAAAGGCCACTCTCGGGAATTCCCTCTTGTAAATTTAAAAATGTAAATGATTGATTACTTTTTAAAAATGATAAATATTTCATGAATATCATATATAAACATTAATTCCATCATTATAACCAGTCTTGATAGATGGTGATGGAAAAAAAATTCATCGGTTCTTGAAGTGGTAGTCCTTCATACACACAGACGATAAATTAATTTCCCATTTAATGGAAGAGGAGATGGATATAGGTCATGACACAAAAATAATAACATATCAGTATATTGAGGATACTAGAGTTATTATTTTATCATGGTTGATTAATATTTGAAGTAGTTTTAAGAAGAAATAAAATAGAAACGATTGATTAAAAACGATACCTCATTTTCGGACAACCTTTGTAAGAACCCAGTTCTTATTCTTGAGGCATGGGTTTCTTCTTTTCCTTTTTACTTAAGTGTTTTTTAGAAAATTAGGAAAATGGAGAAAATCCCAAAATTTTTGGGTACACGCCATGTACTTTGCCACACATCGTGTACTTTGGCTGTGTGGGATGAGTACACAGGGCGTGTAGGCCTATCGGTGATGAAGGGTGTAAAAACTAACTACACACCTTGTACTTAGTATATAAATGTCATGTAATCAGTCAACAAGTGAATAGAAATGTGGTGGGAGTAGCTGCCAGCACAATGATAATACACACCGTGTACTCAGAAATACACGTCGTGTAATCATGTCGACAGATGAACAGTGAGGTGGAGGAATGTGGCCTCCAGAGGAACAGTTAAAAAATGAAAAGTACACGCCGTGTAGTTGTGTTTTTTGTTATAAATAGGCAGTAGCCTCCTCATTCATCAGAGGATACAGTGGGTTCATTTGGAGCGTGGGAGAGATGTCTGGATCTTGTAAGAGCTCCCAACTGCACACCGGGACTCTGATTCCTTCGTCGACAATCTCTTTTGAACCACGCGGGTGAGTTGTTCATTCTTCTTGAACCTCTATTTCCAATTCATTCCCAAGGGGAAGTTATTTGAGTTTGAATGGGATAACATTTATCCCAGATCTATGCCATTATCAGTTGTTTCAGGAGGTGGCGTTCATGTATATTGATCAGAGGAGATCAAGGTAGGTGTTCTGGTGTTTATTTCCAAATGTCAAGTTGTTTTTGTGTACCGTTGAGCTACACGTCCATGTTTGGGTTGTTGTATAGTTGATTCCTTGACTAATTAAATACCTATAATTGCATAGATAATTTAATGAATATGTAATAACTTCTGTTTCAGATCGTTGCCTTGATCCAGGTCCACCCCATGGGTGTGTTTCCCTTGTTTAGTCGTTTGGCTAGGTTACTCGAGGGTATTCCATGATTTAGCATGATTTGAGTTTTCTTGAGATAAAATTTATATAAATTTCTTGCTTATGTGTTGTGGTCGGCCTGGTTACTTGCTTAGCCTGAGGGTAGTGTTTTTTTAGCCTGAGGGCAAGTGTTTTGTTTAGCCTAAGGGACAGTGTTTTGTTTAGCCTTAGGGGAAGTGTTTCATTTAGCCTGACGGAAACTTTTCTTATGCCTGTGGGCAGTAGCTTCCCTGCCTGAGGGAAATATCGTGTACACTTGAGGGCAATATTTGTTATGCCTGAGGGAAATCACCTGAGGGTTTCAATTATGGTTACCTGAGGGTATGGTTTTGCATGTCTGAGGACATTTTGTACTTTGAATATTCACTGTGGTGGTTTCATATGTTATACCTTCCAAGATAAAGCATAGGCTTGGTATTGTTTTACCTTCTACTTGTTAAATATCCTGTTGTGAGTTTTTCTGCGACACTGTATAGGAGATTTTCGGTTGAGGCTGAGTCTCGTAAACTTATAATCCAATTATATTGAATTGTTAAATAATAATTTAAATGGAAATATAACTGGTAGGAATGTTTACTTTTGATTACTTCCTAGTTTACTATAATTCATTACTGTACTCTGTTGTTGCACATTTTCACTGATAGTTGGGCACGGGCCTTTGGTGGTTGTCTACTGAGATTTATTTCTCACACCCTGTTTGGGTCATGTCTTAGGTCCAAACAGATTATATTTCTATAGGTGTTAATAAGGTCAAGAGTCCCTATACAGGTACTTGATTTTTGTAGAGGAGTAGGAGAGCATGAGACCGATCTTAGGCTTGCGATGTTGCTGAGTTCCTGCTGCACTGTTTTGTTTTGTTGTGTTTTACTTGTACCTTGTACTGTATTGTTTTAGATTGCAGTGTATCTTGTTTTGGCTGCTTTATTAAACTTAGGGACATGTTGCATCATCATATATATGATATTTGGTCACCTTTTACTTCAGTACTGTTGTCCATTCTGCTTGGTATTGTTTACTGCTTCCGCATTTGGTATGTTTGTATTTTCTCCACTGCACTACACTTTGACAGATGAGGGAATAGTTTCCCCACTATCATACCTAGGCCCTCGTTGCTAGTCAGAAGCCTCTAGAATTTGGGGAAATGGGCTTGAGGTCATGTAACCAACTGGGTCTGGGGCACCCGTTGAGTGGCACCCGGATCTGAGACGTTACAAAGTGGTATCAAAGTATTTTTCTTTTCTTTGTGTTATTTTATTATTTGGCGATAATGGAAAGAGATGGATTGCTAAGGGATTTGGTAATAATTGTGCCCGGCAGTAGCTACCTCATGTATAGGTAAATTTTGGATTTCCTCGAATTCAATTGTGATTTTCTGTTAATTATTTTTACAACTAATTTGATTTTCACCATTGGGTGAGGCACTTGTGGTGTGCTGTTTATATTTTTATACCTGGGTTCTATTTAGTTGCAACTAGATGAGATGAGGGTATGTCATCTCATGCATCATTTAGGCACATGTTAGAATCACATGCCATGCATAGTTTCCATGCCATGTAGGTACATTAGAAATTTCATGTTGTTGTGATAGATGTTGTGCTAGAAAATGCATGTTGTTGTGATAGATGCCTTGATAATACCTGTTATTTGATAGGGTATTGTTATGTAAGGTTTTGTGAGTGAATGCCAAACTTTGGTTCTTGAGGAGTATGGGCCCTCATCAACCAGAATTTGGTGGATCATTGACTTTTTTACTTTGTTATAACACGTATAAGATGCCAAGCTTTGGTTCATAGGGAGTATGGGCCCTCACGGATCGGAATTTGGAACTTTGGTGTTCGTTCAATGGTTTTCTGGGCTCCGGAGTAGTTTCTAAGGCTTACTGTCCAGAAAAACCTAGAATACATGTCATGTAATTATGATTACACACTGTTTACTCTTTTGTTCAGGAAGAAATGAAAAAAAATTAAGTACACGTCGTGTACCATATGTACACACCGTGTAGTTTGTAACCATTTCATAGGTCGTGTGGGAAGAAACACAGGATGGGAAAACTCTAGAGGGAACATGCCGTGTACCGGTTGTACACGCCATGTCATCTTGACCTTGTGTCCGCCCATGTGACTAACAACACAGACGGAGAAATCTTCGCTTAAACACGCCTTATAGTCCTTATACACTCCATGTAGTGTAACCTAGGAATTCGGCCATGTAACTAACAACACAGGTCGGTGTTATCCTTTCAAGTACATGGCGTTTCCATCAGGAACATGCCATGTAGTGTGAGCCATGTAATCGGTTGTGTCTCGAACAAAATGGGTCGGCGAAGCTCGTTTAGTACACACCGTGTAGTCTTGACCGGTGAGAGACCATGTGGATTTGGCCCTGTGGCTGGGGAAACAGGGTGGTGTACATGCCGTGTGTGGGTGTAACACGTCATGTAGTGTCAGCTGAGTAGCCGGCCGTGTCACTAACAACATGTGCAATTGGAATCTAATCCATACACGCTGTGTCTATCTGGAACACGCCGTATAGATTGAGCTGTGTACTTGGCCATGTAACGGACAACACGGGTCAGTGAAGCTCATCTAGTACACATCGTGTAGATCTTATACACACCATGTAGTCTCATTCAAAATGGAGACATGTGACTAAGCTGTGTAGAAGGACTTGGGCAAGGGAAGAAAATTCAAGTACACATCGTGTGTGGGTACAACACATCGTGTGTTTGGGGTGTTACATGACCAGTTTTGGCAGAAGTACACGCCCATGTGAAAGACTTAAGGTAACATGTCATGTAGTTATTATACATGTCGTGTAGTCTTGTTTTGTAAAACTTTAATGTTTTCTTTCTCATGTTCCCTTCTTGTGCTTCCAGTTCTTAGTCCTTGATAATCTTAATCTAAGGCGTGTGTTTGACTTTTAGAGCCATGCCACCAAGATGACCATGAGTTGTTCACCAAGAGAGAGGCAATGATTATACTCTAGATACGGTAGGCCACGGGCAACCGATGGATCCTCCAGTAGTGTCAGATGCAGCTCCAGCCGTTACACCGAACACAGGCATGGAGGCGAAGTTACATGAAGGCTTATTGCGGTTAACGCAGACCTTCTAGGGAGCACCGTAGGTTTCCACATCTATGGAAGAGCTGACGCGTATATTTCAGCAGCCGCATCCGCCTACATTCTCAGGGGATGGCGGACCACAGGCTGCGGAGTCTTGGCTGGGTTATATACAAACTATCTTCGAGCATCTTGAGACGCCTCCAGGGAGGAGGGTCAGTCTTGTTACATAAATGTTGTGTGATTCTTCCAAGAGATGGTGGGATGTTACCACCCAGACTGAGCATCACCGAGACATGGAGTGGGAAGATTTTCAGGTAGTCTTATATGACTTTTTCTTTTCGGAGATGCTAAGGGAAGATTGAGCTCGAGAGTTCATGAATCTGCATCAGGGCGCCATGTTAGTGATGGATTATTTTTCCTGATTCACTGAGCTACAACATTTTGCACCTATTCTGGTGGGTGACGAGACGTTGAGGGCTAGACGCTTTGAGGATGGTCTTCAATATAACATCTGAGCACTAGTGAATGTTTTTAGGTTTCCTATAGTGCATGCTATTGTGAACAAGACACTGATTACTGAGTGGAACCTATGGGAAGCTAGTGGTGTAGGCCAGGGTGGTTCGGCACCAGTTTCAGGTAATATTTCTACCAGTAAGAGGAAGAGGTAGATGTATTTCTTTCACGGTGGCAGTACTAGCCAGAATAATTCTTCAGGTGGCCAAATGATGTGCTAACAGTGCGGTAAAGAGGGGCACAAGAGACCTCAGTGTCCAAGTGACCCAGTGGAGTGTCGAGCTTGCGACAAGATGGGTCATCTCCAGCGTTTTTGTAGGGAATTTCCACCAGTGGCTAGTGATATGGGTTCTTTGAAGACTTAACGTGCAGGAGAAGGGCCAAAAACTTCTTACCAGTTAGGGAATTGGAATACGTCAGTACGTTCAAGTCGAGGTGGTGGTCGTGCTCGTGGTAGCCAGACACCAGGATCTTAGAGACAGCAAGGTGGGTCAGCTCAAGGTAGACAGGCTGTGTCATAGGGTCGTGGCACTGGGCAGGAATATGTAGTATAACAGACCCAACAGGAGCAGGATCCCAGACCTTCTACTGTCAGAGGTACTATTCTAGTTGCTTCTATTTTATCTTCAGTACTTTTCGATACTGGTGCTACACATAGCTTTATATTTGTGCCTGTTGTGGAGATCCATGGTCTCTGTTTTTCTTCTTATTCTCATATTTTGATGCTAGACACTCCGTTGGGGATTAGAACGGCAGGTGTGCATCAGTGCAGGGAGTGCCACCTAGAGTTTGGTGGGTGTCACTTTCTATGGGAAATCTATGTCTTAGAGATGATAAGCTATGATGTCATTCTTGGGATGGACTGGTTGGTACCCTTTCGAGCCTTTGTAGATTTCTATCATCGCAGGTTGAATTTCACATCACTAAAGGGAGGAGAGTCTCTATGTAAGGGAAAATGGGATGTACAGGTGATCCGAGCTGGACTCGAGCATTGTGGGTGAGGTGGAGTGACATCCCAGATTGTGATTTTATATCTGGATGACCAGGTAACTTGTTGCGAGGAGTTTCACCTGTCACCAGGTGAAGGAAAAGCATTAGAGGCCAGTCGGACTATTACAACAGTTACCCATTCCATAGTGGAAATGGGATAATGTCACGATGGACTTTGTGACTGGGTTGTTGAGGTCGCATTGAGGCAATGATGACGTGTGGGTTTTTGTAGACAGACTTACGAAGGTAGCTCAATTTTTTCTAATCAAGGATACCTTCAGTGTTGATGAGCTCGGGAAGTTGTATATCTGAGAGGTAGTATGCCTTCTTGGGGTCCCTCATTCTATCGTTTTAGATAGGGATGCCTGTTTTATGTCTCGTTTCTGGCATAGTTTTTAGAGGGCACTGGGTACATAGGTGCTTCTGAGTATATCTTACCACCCTCATACCGATGGCCAGCCAGAGTGTATGATACAGGTGCTAGAATAAATGTTGCGTGCATGCGTACTAGACCTTGGAGGCTCTTAGGAGGGGCACATACCCATGGTTGAGTTTACCTATAATAATAGTTTTCAGGCAACTATTGAGATGGCACCTTACGAGGCTTTATATGGTAGGCCATGTCGATCAACCCTGTGTTGGTTGGAGGCAGGTGAGGCAGCTTTACTGGGACCACGTCTCATGTAGGAGACTTCATAGTAGGTCCAATTGATTCATAAGCAGATGGCTACTGCACAGTCTCATCAGAAATCTTGTGCTGATCGCCACAGACGACCCTTGGAGTTCTTGGTCGGGGATCAAGTTTTCTTGTGTGTTTCACCGAGGGTGGGACATAGGTGGATCAGGGGATAGGGTAAACTTTCACCGAGGTATGTGGGACCATTTGAGATTCTGGATAGAGTCGGGCTGGTTGCCTATCGGTTTCAGTTACCATAGAGGTACCAAGCCATGGATGACGTCTTCCATGTATATCAGCACTGTATAGGAGATTTTCGGCTGAGGCTGAGTCTTGTAAACTTATAATACAATTATATTGAATTGTTAAATAATAATTTAAATGGAAATATAACTGGTAGGAATGTTTACTTTTGAGTACTTCCTAGTTTACTATATTTCGTTATTGCACTCTGTTGTTGCACATTTTCACTGACAGTTGGGCACGGGCCTTTGGTGGTTGTCTACTGAGATTTATTTATCACACCCTGTTTGGGTCATGTCTTATGTCCAAACAGATTATATTTCTGTAGGTTTTAATAAGGTCAAGAGTCCCTATATAGGTACTTTATTGTTGTAGAGGAGTAGGAGAGCATGAGACCGATCTTAGGCTTGCGATGTTGCTGAGTTCCTGTTGCACTGTTTTGTTTTGTTGTGTTGTACTTGTACCTTATATTGTATTGTTTTAGATTGAAGTGTATCATGTTTTGGCTGCTTTATTAAACTTAGGGGCATGTTTCATCATCATATATATGACTGTTGGTCACCTTTTACTTCAGTACTGTTGTCCATTCTTCTTGGTATTGTTTACTGCTTCCGCATTTGGTATGTTTGTATTTTCTCTACTGCGCTACACTTTGACAAATGAGGGAATAGTTTCCCCACTATCAGACCTAGGCCATCACTGATAGTTAGCATCCTGTGGCATTTGGGGAAATTCACTTGAGGTCATTTGACCAACCGGGTTCGGGGCACCCATTAAGTGGCACCCAGATCCGGGACGTCACAACCTCCTTTGCTTAACAGCTTAAGACCATTAAGGTTTATTTTATACCTAAAATAAGACCTCTAAAATGTGGGGAGGGATTATAGAAAGGTATTTGGGAATATATTGTTCAAACCAAATGGGTTTTTAAGTGTGAATAAATGATAAGAAGAGGTTTCCTTTTATTTGAGAGGGGAGGGTACTCTTGGAATTTCTCAAAATATTAAATTAATATAAATTAATTTTCAATTTCAAATGGATCGAAAGTGATTTATTTCAAATATAAGATGAGTATGGGTCTAAATAATCTCATCCAATAAAAATCAGATGAGTTTTGACTGAAGTTCTATCCTTATCTTTTATTTTTAACCCTTATTTAACCCCTTTAACTCTTACCATGATAACATGAATTTTTTCTCTTTGAGGATTAATATAGATACTATAAGCTACCAAAAAAACATAAATGGATCATATATGACATTTTGAACCTTATCCCAATATTTAGGCCGAATTTATTATTTTTAGGAATTTTATATTATTTAATAAAATATTATTTATTTTAAAATATCATTAATTTAAATTCTGACACTAGTCATTACTTTGACTTTTAAAAATATCCATAAAACAAGATAACTTAAAAACTAATATTTTAATATGTTACTAACATACCAAAGTAATCTAGAAAATTATTTTATTACATTGATTATCTCATATTATATTTATTTTAATATTTTTAATATCATTTATTTAATTTTTTTATTAATTAAATAATTATTGCATAAGTGTTGTGAAAGAATTTAAGGTAATTGTTTCTTCAATAAAAATTAAAAATATATTACCATAATGAAGATAAATATTTTTTAACTCAAATGACTATTTATAGTTGAATATATTCTCTGGATAACCCCATATTAAAAATGTTATAGTCATTAAAAATATGAGTGTGACATATTTGACTTTTCTTTAAAAAAATATTATAAATGTCATAATCACTTACAGATGGAAACCAAAGAAAATATATTAGAACCTTGAATGATTATGGACTAACATTAATCATCCAATAAAATTGAGACAAGTATTAGGGAAATTTTATAGCCCTTGTCATTTTTTTACCCTTAATTTCCTGATTTACCTTTTACCGTAGTAACAAAAAATTATTAAGGTCACTATTCATATTGTCTAAAAACAAAAGTGACATATTTACTAAATTTGGACCTCATGATTCCAAATATGGAATATATTTTTCAAAATTCAAAATAAATAAGATTCAGTGTTTAATTTAAAATTAAACCAATAAAACACAACGGAAAATAGTTTTTCGAAACAATACCCTTTTAAACATAAAATATTTTTTATAATAAATTCAAGTATAAAGTCCATTTCAAAACCCATAATTGGATAATTTTAAATAAAAATAAACAAATTAAATTTTAAAACTAATCTAAAATATAATTTTAAATTGTAAATACTTGAAAAGAAAATACAACTTTCAATAGAAATTTGTATTTTTCAATATTCATTGAAAAATCAAACTTTTCAAACTTATAAAAATTTTACCAAATGATAATTTTTATGTGATGATTTAAAAAAAGATTTTTATTTCATTAAATAAATTTTATAAAAGTTCCAAAAATTAATTATATTGTTCGTTCACAAAAGAAATAAAAAATTATTCTTGAAGAAAGTGTATTTAAAGAATAAAATGACTTTTCTAAAATTAAGTGCTTAATTTTATAAGTATTAATTAATAAATTATTAATTAGTAGGACCATATTATATTTCATAATTCATTTAATACTACTCACTTCATCCAATTTAACAACTATGTTATTAGTGCCACGTTATAACAATATTTAGTTATTCATTTAAGCTTGGTGTTGTGTATCCTGTATGCTATCAAATATAGTGTTTCCATTTAAAAAACTCAGGATGTTACATACCCCCCCCCCCCCCATTTGTAAATTCTATCCTTGAAATTTTTAATTTCATCTCGGTAACCAAATTTTGACATTTCAAAATACCTTTATTGAAATCCCACATCAGAAAAAGGATTAATAAAAATTCCACTTTAAAAGAAAAAAGGAAAGTAAGAAAGTCATATAGAATAACACATAACTAGGTTTCCATATAGGAAACCATGGACATGGAATAGAAAAGATAATACCCAAGTACTGATATATAATGACAGAGAACATGGTCATGATAAATTGAACCATCGCAAAGCCATAGATCTGTGATGGGTTAAAAAGGTCATTGATTTCTTGGTAGGAAAATAAAATAGATAAAATTTTTATTTTCAAGATACATTTCATAGAGTTTAGGAATTATTTTACTACCTTGACTAAGAACAAAAGGAAATATTCTTACATGACAAGTATAATTTTATCCTTTAATATATTTCCACCAATAACTCATCTTTTTTCTCCAAACGATGAGTATTCAAGATGATTTTTTCATACCTAAAGCATTAGAATCAACTTATATGAATTGATAAATCAAAAAAATATAACAATATATTCCTCCTATATTTAGACATTAATCAAAATGGTTAGAAGAAGATAAAATAATTCCCCAAAAATAATAAACATTTAAATAAAGAAAAACAACCTTAATCTCAAAAATTCAACAGTAAAATCCAAAGTTAAACCTAGATCATTCGATAAATAACTATCCTTAAAATTCCTCAAAAATATTATAGGCTAATATTGAAACCCAAAAATAAGAAGGATTTGATTACATAATCTTCCAAGATAAAATTTAGCATCCATCTCCAAAAACATCAATGACTCTTAAATTCTCACTCCACAAAATATGTTCCAAAATCATATAATCTACAAGATATGCTAGTATTTTCTATAAATAACCTAAATCAATATAAAGCCACAATAAAATCATATTTTATTCTAAAATATAATTCAACATTTATTCCTAAAACAAAATCTCATAATATTTTATTTACCTTAATATTATAGGATTCCTAAAATAGTGAATGACTTCAGAAATAATATTAATCACTTAATTATCAAATAATTTTCCAATCCCATGGAAATCTATTTGATAAAACATATTTTACGAAAATAAACTTACTCTTCATCCATAAAATCGTTTAACTAAAAATAAAAATTCATACTAACTGAGACTTCATGTAAGACAGTGGTAGGTCTTTCACCCTTGTCGCCCTTTTTTTGTGGGTTCAATTCTTGCGGCCTTGTCAGACGTAATGGGTTTTCACTCAATATAGTGACCCTATCCTTTTACATATAATATTACATGATTTTAAGTGTATTTATACACCAAAGTACAAGCCAAGGATCATAAAGTCTAGTCTATTTGAAGACAAGGTACATAATCAAACAAAAAAACTTGTATTTAAACTCCATAATGAGCTCCTATCTTTCATTTTGCTCATACATCTCCATAGGATACCCTGGGGAACACATGAACAAAGGGATGAGCTAAAAAGCCCAGTAAGTGAGTATACATAAGAATAAGGCTTTAGCAAATGGGTTAAAAGGCTTGAAATAATGATAAAAAAAGCATGGAACATATGGAATCATAACATATAAACATGATATTATATAAACATGGAATCATAGTAATTTGGCAGCAACATAAAACATTACTTTAGTACTAGTCAAGGAAAACTGCCAAGATTGTTTCACATAGTAGCACAAGCCAAAGCTAACCGCCAAGACCATCGCAGTTAACATCTCATGAGACTTAACTTTTCACAATAAATAGAAGCATTATCTGGGTGCACCCATATTACTTTTCATGAATATGTTTTCCACATAAAGAATCATACATAATCAATCTTACATAAACATAAGGGTTACCCATGGAAAGAATTGGGTACCACAATCATGTCATAAAGCATAACCAATGGGCGTATCATAAAAGTGACCATGAGAGAAAGTAATTAAAAAATACATAGAAATTAATAAGTTAAAATAGTCATATATCATGGTAAGTGATGTAAAACAGAAGTTACAACATGTAAAAAGAGTATTTAGTAAATTCTTAGCATTAAAACATTTTAGTGTGGTTTTAAGAAAAATACTAAAGAGCATTTAAAATCAAAAAGGGAATAATATTTTATATAAAACCATAAGTGAAACAAGAAGGTATTACTAATAAAAAGGATGATTTTATAAAGACAATGGTGGCTTAAAATAAAGTATAGAGTGCACTTTAAATTGGGTAAGAATTTAGGATGTTCCCTCAAAATAGGTTTGCTTATCGGGAAGAATTAAGGAGAGAATCACTTAAAAACATGTATATCCCTGAAAGAGAATAAGGGGTGGATATTGAAACATGAGTTTGGATCATATAAACAATATTTAGAAGTTGAAAATAAAAATAAAGGAAAACTTCATTTGGGTAAAAAGAACATTGGAGAAACCCGAAAGAATAAAGGTGGTTCAGGTAGAATCCCTTAAGGAATATCGGCATGGTATCGATTGTACTTAAGAGATAATAATGAGAGAGAAAGGGAATTATAATATTTTATACATCATGAGGTAAGTATGGGAAAGGTGATAAATCATACCCTAACATTAGTAATTATACATAAAATAGCATAACATAGAGGACATTCTTGAATAAAAGTGAAATAGAGAGGATCCCTTACCTTAAGTTTGATGGTATTCTCCACTTGATATTAATGACCAAAATAATCAAATTAGGTTAATTAATTAATAATTACATAACCTCTTCTCTATGTAAATGATTTAATAAAACCTTTTTTAGTTCATTCATAACCTTTTGATTGGTTATGAGGTTCAATTTTATTGTTCGGGTCTGTTTGTTTCCTTGGTTCTAATGATCGATTCACTTATATTCATGTTCAAAGAATCATGTAAAATGGGGATGGTTGTACAGAGTTGGAGTTATATGTTATTAGTAAAAATCCAGGAGGTTACATGATTGTAAATTCCATTTGGTTACTTGGTGTGAAGATGAATCATTATATAAATTATTTAATGATAACTGCTTGGGTTAATTGGTGATTTTTTGAACACAACGAACTCATTTGGATTTATAAATCAAAACCATGAGTACAAAAAGATTTCAGAACCATATACGAGATATATTAAATAAATTATTTTCTGTTTCAACCATGAAAATGGTTTCATGACTATAATTTAAGGCAGTAATGGAAATTGAAAACTCATCATCCTTGAATGTGGTAAATTAGCACATCTCAGATAGTGTTTTCATTTTTAGTCTAAAAGAAAGGGAAAGGAGAGATGGTGATGAATTATTATTTTATCATGAAAAAATTCTAGTACATGTAAGTTACTGGATTCATCACAACATTTTTATGAAAGGGGGTGAGTAAATAAAAAGAAATCAAATGAACTTGAAAATAAAAGAAAATTTGAGAGATCCTTTATGAAAATTCGACAGCCTAACGGCGTCGATTAAAATTTCATAAAATAAATTGATGATAGAAAAAAGGGTATATAATAATATTTACATAAAGAGGATAGTAATAGGGATACATAATATCAAACCCCAACATATGAAAATAGAAATTCAAATAGATAACATAAAAGAAGTGTTGACTAAAAGAAGAGGGTGAAAGGTTTTCTTACCTTGTGGAGTAACTCCTAAAACTTGAAGGTTGGGACATTGGGGGATTGAGGACACCATGGGAGGTCTCCTAGGGATGTAAAAACGCTAGATATTCAAGGATGATGGATTTGGAATGAATTAAAACGAAGTAAAGAGTGGGTATTTATAGTAAAAGAGAGAATTTTTATTAATTTCAAAGGACACCTCATTAGTGGTTTTTTGAAAAACTATGGGCTTTCCCATGGTATTTGCCCATGGTATTAGCCAATTGGGACACTTAATATCTTATTTTACTATAAAAAAGTTTACCATCATTTTATTTTAATTATTACATCATTATGATGTCATTAAACATACCGAAAACTCAAAACTGTATTTTTACTATTCATGAAAAATTCAAGTATTTTATAAAAATCTCAAAAATTCACCCCAACCATTTTTTGACATGTATAATCCAAAAATGAACTCCATTTTTTAAAAATAATTTTCTAAATATGATTAGTTTCATATTTAATTTAAATCATAATTTATTCTAAAAAACAGTTTTAAAACATTTATTTACTTATTTCAAAATATCGGTACATCATACTTTCACTTAAATATTATTTATATACTATAATAGGTAAGGTTACTATTCATTAGGGAATATCACTATTAATTAGATTAATATTACTATTCATAAGGGTATGTTACTATTCACCAAAAATTAAGTTGGTCATATTAGACTCCAAATAACTTACTAATCGTAACCGTGTTTGTCAGATTTTCGAAATTCAAAACACAGAAGAGAAAAAACTATTTTTAGAGGTCACATAAAACTTAGTATTTCATTATGTTGTGGTTTAATGTGATTATATGACATAATTATAAGAAGAAAATTTCCATTGAAAACTTTGGGTCGTTACACTCAACCTACGGTTTGTCCCTTTTTTCTGAAATGATAATTCTTTTAACATTCCCATAAATGTGAGAAACATTCTCAAAAACAACCATAATATATTCAACATTAAAGAAACATTTTGACAATAAATTTTATATCATGTCTTTCATTTTTCATCCCAAAATATAATAACTCATAATTACCTCAAAAAAATAAATGTCTCCAAATATATCATTAGTCGCCTTGAATTTTCATAACCTAATGTCTCAAAAGGGTTTCATAATACATTGAACTTGTGGTGAACTGTAAAATTATAAACCCATGATAATATACCTAATTATTAAGAATACCTCACCTGAAAACATCCTAATCTCAAAAATTATCTAAACCCTACTCTGATACCAACTGTAAGGACCCATCCATGGATAATACATATTCTAGTTATTTTAAAACTATAAATAAATTTCTTTTCCCAAATATATTTTAGGTTTGGAGTTTTAGAGAATTAGGAAAAACTCTTACAAAGTAAACCCATACATTACAAGTGAACACTTCTACATAGTATCCATTTTTTATAAAACAAAAGTCTTTAAAATAAAACATAACTTCTTTTCATGATAATCTTCATAACTCTCTTCATGACCTCATCCTTGTTCTTACTCTTCCTTAAACCCTATTAAAAACATTTTAAAACTTAGGATGAGCACAAAAATCTCAGTAAAGGACATAAAGAGAAAGAAAACCATTAGTTCGGTGAAAAAAAGAAAACTCATATATAATTTACCTTTACCTTCAATGTTCTTTGAGTATATGAAATAAAAAAATTTACATGAAAAATACATGGAATTTTTTTCAAATAAATCATTTAAAACCCATAGAAATCAATTTAAAACCCTTTTTCCATAACTTAGAGCATCATATTCATAAAACCATTTCAAAACCCTTGAAATTGGAATAACTATACATAATACTTCCAATATAATTATCTGTATAATATAATCATTACTCAATTCATTGGAGAGATATAATTAGGATCACCCTTTATATAAGTTATATCGAGTTCACCCATTTTTCATGAGCTATAATGACGATCAACCCTTTATATAAGCTATATTAGGCTCACCCATTTTTAATGAGCTATAATGGGGCTCCACCCTTTGTATAAGATATATCGGGCTCTCCTGTGAGCTATAATGGGACTCAAACCTTCTTATAAGATATATCAGGCTCACCCATTCCACATCTAATGCTCAAGTACCTTATCATGAATAAAACATTTTATGCTTTCACTTTTCATCATAAAACCTTCTAAAAAATATTTAAACCCCATATGAAAAACACTTTTGGATATCAAAATACCATTTTAAAAAACATTTTCAATACCAAAATACCCAGAACAAGGGAAATAGGATTTTTCTTTGAATAAAATTTCATTAAAACATTTTTGAGGAAAATAAAATTTTCATTTTAAAAACACGTATTTTTTAAAATAAATACACACATATAAATGAAAATGTTTTCTTTGAAAATAACCTTGTAATCTTGTAAAGAAAGCTTAAAAAATTAAGTCATCATAAATTGGTAAAAACTATAATGTTGTATAAGTTAAAAAACATTCCTTTTGACTTTTTTAAAAAGAGTTGAAATATGAACTTTTAAAAAGGGATTTTTAAAAGAAAGTCTCTTACCTCGAGTCTGATTTGTCACATATGTACTTTATCTTCCTAAATAAAAAACTAATGTTAATTATTTACTTTATTGAGAAACTTTTTCAGCTTTATTATTCTTTTTATATTACTTATTTCCATGTTATAACAATTACTTAACTATTTATGTTCATGTCGTACATTTTGATGATATTCAGTACTTGAGTCCAAAATGACATTGGTATGATGTCTTTAGTTAAAGTGGTCATTAGTTCATAATCTCTGGAATAATAATGAAGAAATAATTATCATTTTTATAAATTAATTATAGTTTTAAATCCATTAATTAAATATGGATATTAAAAACGAACTACATTACAATCATGGAGATGGTAAGTCGTGCGTACGCATGAGTAACATTTCTATTTTTCAATGATCATTTTGAAAAGAAGATAAGTATAATTTTATCTTTCAATAATGATCATAATATCATAAATATAATATCAATTATCTAAATTTACTTATATATATCATTCCATGTGATGCGGTCATGAAAAACAAATCACATTGCTTCGTGGAAGTGGTAATCCACACGTACGCACGAACAACGTTATCAATTTCGGTGTATGGAAAGGTAAGAACATAAATGATAGATGTAATGACCCAAACTTTCATTAATGGATATTACTCTTGATATAATTAAATTTATTATTATGGTTATATAAAATGATAACTTCATTGGTTTTGTGTTTCTGTATTTTAAAATACCGTTATGAATTGTGACCGTTTCTAATATAGTCATTGAACAGTGATCACATGATTAGTATAAATATAGGGATTTAACAAATCCAATTTACTCAGAAAAAGGAAGTGATGACCTCATCTAGTAGAATTTCCCTATATGAAGTCCATTTGTCGGATCTTGTAAAGGAGGTGGCATCATTGGGCTTCGCTCTTGACCAAGCCCAAGCCGAGCTTGAACACGTTAAGCATGAGTGGAACCGACTACGGAAGAAGTAGAAGTTAATAGAGATTATCATCCGAGCGATGTTATCCGAGCCACCCCAAGAGTCTTCCACCATCGCACACCTTACCCTTCGGTCTTATGGGGGTGTTATAAGGGGTTATGTAACAACACCCTAGTACTATGACTATGTACATTATTTTTGTATAAAGAATTTGATTTCATTTTATTATTGTTACTTTGTAAATAGTTTTTAAAGCACAAATAGTATGCTTAGTTAAAATTCAACTATGAAATCTATTTTGATGAATTAATGGATTTTTGAATTAAATAATATTTTAATAAAATATTATTATTATTAAATTACTTTTTATTAAATATAAATGATCATATAATTTTATGAGTGCAATTGTAATTTTTATTAAGGTTTGAAAGATGTTTTTTTCAAAACCCATGAATTTTCAGTAAATGTAGATTTTTATGTTAAAAGTAAAAATTCACATATTTATAAAATTATTTAGAAAAAATGAATATTATTTCTGTAATCAGGACGTCAAAATTATCCAACAGTGAATTTTTCATAATTTTCTGAGACAGTCAAATTAAAAATTAAATATCGTTTAAATATATAATGTGTTTTATGACATCATAATGACCCAATAGTGATGTAATAAAATAATATAAACATTATTTTCATCCAATATATGTTTTAAAATTAAAATAATTTGATTTTGGTTTTGTTTTATTTATTTTACAAAGCTTTAGTGGACCCTTCAAGGCTTATAAAATATTTTGTCTTTTTAAATTGTTTTCCTTGAGAGTGTGACTCACCTCTACATAAGTAAACCTATTATTTTAAGAAGGTAGTACATTGGACATATAAAATATTTTTTTCCACTCCCCTTTGGAAAAAACCATGGGTAAAAACCATGGTCTTGTTTGTGGTTTTGATTAGTTTAATGTGAGGTGTCCCAAACCTAAATAATAAAGAATTACCTCTCTTTTCCTATATAAACTCACCCAAGATCCTACTTAATCTTCACTAAAAGCCTTTGGAGTTACAACAACCCCTGACCTCCTCTATCTAGAATCATACAAAGGTGCCCCAATCTCCTAAGAAGCCTCTCTCAATCCTTTACCAAGCCATTGGGATCACACTTCCAAGTAAGGGATTTCTTCCTTTCTCATTTTTGTCCAATTTTCTTTAAGTTGTTCTGGCATTTTTTCAATTAAAAATGTTGGGGTATGATTTTTCACCTCCCCCATACTTCCATATTTATGTTCGGATGATGGGATACCCCTTTCTCTTTCATTAATTCCTCCTATGTACACCTTTTACCATGCTGAAATTCCATGAGGAATTTCTCTCTCCTCTTTTATATCCAAGTAATTCTTTTGTATTATGCAGCTAAATTCCATTAATTTTGTTGAGACATGTATCTATATGACCCCATTACTTTATATTACATGTAAATATGATGACACACCTTTTCTCTCTCATAAACCATTTTTATGAATCCTTATGTCACGTCGTTATGCTGTCGAAATTGCACCGCAATTTTCCAAGACAGGATCATTGTGTAGTGAATACCATACCCATGTCTCTATCAAGGGTATTCACCTTTATACACATATACATATTTAATTGTACATTAATATATTTATTCCACATTACTTAATTTTAGAATAACTTATGATGTTGATTGATTCCAAGTAATATGATCAATGTTGCACACTTATGCATGAAATGAAATGTTTAAGAAGGGTGTGCCCTGATAGCGCTCCAATGCATTGGGTAAAGTATAGTATCATGATACGTCATGTGCAATGAGTTTTGACTCATGATAATTCAAGTGAAAAGGGGGTTTACTCATGCTTCATGTTCAATGAGGGTTTACTTATGCTCTATGTGCAATGATCCTTGGCTCATGCTAATTCCATGTTAAGTGTTGTTGTCACATTTCCATGTAATGATTATCATGCTTTATCATGCCTTTATGTTCATGTTTCTCTTGTGGTCCATTGATATGCCTATTGTATAACATGTATTGTATTCCTCATGTTATTCCATGTTTATTCCCTTACTGGGCTTTATAGCTCACCCTTTTCTTATGCATGTCCTCAGGTTATCCCATGCAATGCTAAGTATGAAGGAATGTAGTGGTCATGTAAAGGAAGTTTTCAATAAAGATGTTGTTTGTTTTATGTTCTAATATTTTATGTAATGTTCCTAAGCCCCAAAGACACTAGACCTCTCAATATTCTATTTTGTATCAAGTGAATATTTTATGTAATAAATCAGGTTTAAGTGTGTAATAAAAAGCAGGGTTGTTATAGTTGGTATTAGAGGATAGGTTTAGTTATTTTTGAGATTAAGATTAGAAAAACCTATTGAAGACTTAGAGACAAGAATAATTACAATAAAAACATCTCTAAGTATTGGTGAGTATTGAGTAAGTGTTTTATCAAGAAAATACATCCCTGTCTGGATACGAGCAGGTAGAGACAGCTCTAGAATAGATGTATCCTAGGGGTAAAACCTGAAAACACCGCTTTGAGCTAGACTCGAACAGGAACTGGTGCACAACAACGGGCCTTGTTGCACTCTTGGTTATGACACTCCTGGGGGATATTATTTGGTAAATTCACAAGATTATTATGAACCCTTATTAAGGGAATTAAAAAAAATCCCCTAAGAATATATGTTAGAAAATAGATCATGAATAGCATAGATTTAAGCCTATAGATTCATAAGTTAAGGAAATAAAAGTTATTTATAAGTCATCAGTTTTGTCCTTGGATTACCCTTTATGTGTTACCCCTAACTTTCCTTTTATTCCAGCCAATGACTGGTAATAAGAGGACTCGGGCTAACAACCTATGTGAAGATCAATGTGATGACTATGCTAATGAGATGCCCAGTCTGATGGGAGCAGGAATTGCAAACTTTGTCATGATTCTCTCTAAGTTAACTAAATATTTGAATAGAAACATGGGTCAAGAGGAATTTTCAACCCCCCCAAGAAAGAACAAGTGGATATCGAGAGCTTCATGAGACAAATTCCTCCTACTTTTAATGGATCATCTGATCCCTCAGTCACCGAACAATGGATCAACTCCATTGAAAAGATCTTCTCCATCCTTCAATGTTCTGAACAAGAGAAGGTTCTCCTGGATTCTTATCGTATGGAGGGCGAAACTGATCAATAGTGGAAGTTGATCAAAAATATGAATCCCTAGGAGGAGATCGAGGTATTGGAACGGAAGGATTTCCAAAAATGTTTTTCAATAAAAAAATTCCGCACACCCTTCGACTTAAGATAGAAAGGGACTTCCTTGCCCTCAAGAAAAAAGATGATGAATCTATTGGAGCGTATGAGTAAAACATAAAAAGGCTTCCACGATACACCTCCAGATTTGTCATTACCCCTTAATACAAGGTTAAACACTTCTTTGGTGGGATAAAACCTAGCCTACGGAAAGTGCTGGTGATCCATGACTTCGACAGCTATGAGGAAATTGTCTGATGTGCCCTCAAGGTCGAAATAGAGATCGCAGAATCTCAGGGGTATCATGGGGATAAGAAGAGTAAGGTGGAATTCAATGTTGGGGGTCTGATGGATAAATCCAACGGTGATAAGAAGATATATAACCCCACTTGCCAAAGGTGTAGAAAGAAGCACCCCGGAAATTTCCTGAAGGGGATGAGGAAATGCTTTAGGTGTGGAAGAGAAGGGCACCTAGCTGTTAATTGTTAACAAGAAAAACCTGCGGCTGCAAAAGAGGAGAGGAACTCTCTTTTCGAACCTCAATGCATTTTTCATTGCTACAATTTCAAAGAACTAGGTCATCTTGCAAATTAGTTCCCTAAGACAAGGGTTTTTTAAGGCAACCAACAACCTCTAGGGCAGTAAGGGAGATCTTTTGCCAGCACTACTGCCAAAGTGAACCCTGACAATGAAGTGGTGACCAGTAAAATGGTTATTCATTCAAGAATAGAGAATTTAATTTTTGATTCTGGTTCTACACATTCTTTTATATCCCAAAATTTTAGTAGAACAATCTCATTACTACCACAAATCATGGAAGTAAAGATGTCGGTGAGTACATAAAATGGGGAAATCATTGCATCCCATGAATATAACTCCTCCCCTATCATAATCTGTGTATCAAATTTCTCAGCGAACCTCATAATACTCCTTCTAGTGGAATTTGATGCAATTCTTGGCTTGTATTGGCTTTCCTTATATATAGCCAACATAAATTGCTGTGAGAGGGAAATCACTCTCCATGTAGAGAATCGACCCAGATTATGTACAAGTGAAAGGAGGAGGATGAATCTTCTTTAGCTCTATCATCTCAAGAATGGATATTGCTGCCCTATGATCATGTGTATCTGGCTCAGATGATTGATTCCAAGGAATCAACCATCCTTGAAGACATGCATATTGTGAGGGAATTCACTAAAGTGTTTCCCGAGGAACTGTCTGGTCTTCCTCCTAGAAGAGATGTTTAATTCTCAATTGATATTATACCTGGGGCATTGCCAATATCCAAGACTTTGTATAGAATGGTTGTTTTAGAGCTTGAGGAGTTAAAGAAACAACTACAAGAGAATCTGGATAAAGCGTTTATACGCCCAAGTGCTTCACCATGGGGTGCACCAGTCCTCTTCATCAAGAAGAAGGATGGATCAATGTGCCTTTGAATCGATTATTTTGACCTTAATAAAATCACAATAAAGAACAAGTATCTTCTCCCACTAATTGATGTCTTGTTTGATCAGCTGTGTGGATCAAAATACTTCTCCAAGGTGGATTTATGGTCGAGATATTATCAAGTAAGGGTGAAGAAGGAAGATATCCCCAAGACTGCTTTTCATATAAGATATGGGCACTATTAATTCATATTAATTCCTTTCGGACTCACTAATTCTCCATCAATCTTCATGGACTTGATGGATAGAGTCTTTATAGATTACCTCAACAAATTTGTGGTAGTCTTTATAGATGATATTCTAATATACTCCAAAACCAAGCAGGGTCATGAGGAGCATCTAAGAACTGTACTAGAGACCTTGCGGAAGGAGAATCTCTACGCAAAGTACAGCAAGTGTGAGTTCTGGTTGAAAGATGTTGGGAAAAAATCCCTCAAGGTATCATCGAAGCATTTTTGAGGTGATTGTGTTTGTTGAAAAAGTGGACCTTTGTGTTGTGTTTGTTCACAAAGCAGACCACGATGTATAATTTATTGACAAATAGGGTTTACATGGTGATTTTTTGGGTTCAAGAGATGTTTTTGGTTGTCCATGTTTGACAGAAGAACCCTAACAAAGGAATTGATGAACTGAAGGTGGTATAAAAAGAGTAGATACAAGGTAGTACTATTTTCCAATGTTTGCCAAATTTTTGGGCTTGAAAATCGGAAAATGGAGAGATGTGTTTTTGGAAAAGGGAGGTTCGGGAAAAAGGAAAGTGGTGCATGAAATATTTGTGTTGTGCGCGAAAAAATAAATTTGTGCGCGAAAAATTGGTGTGGTGCACAAAATATTGTAGAGATGTGTGAAATATTGGCATGGTGTGTGAAATAGAGGATTGGTGTTTTTCACGCAAGAGGTGTTTCGAGATCTGAATCATGAAAATTGGCAAAGTAATTAGGTGTGAAAAAAATTGGAGCACTGCGTGAAATATGATGTGGTGCAGAAGATTTGTTTTTTGCGCTCGAAGAGGATTATGCGAGGAAGGAGGGTTTTTCATACAAGGGTCGATTTTGCCTATAAATATGAAGTGACCCCCCTCATTCAAAGTAGCTCAAGACTTAGAGATTATTTTAGCTTTGGCGTGTGAAATTGGATTGTACAAGAGAGTAGCACAAAAACAACAAGTTTTCACGTAAAAGAACTGTTTGCACGCAAAGTAGAGGTTGCGCGGAAAAGAAGACTATTGCGGGAAAATTTGATTGCGTGCAAAAGCAGAAAATTACGCACAAGGAAGTATAGAGTTTGAATGTAAAAGAAGTGGTTGTGTGTAAAATAGGTGTTACACAAAAAGTGGATTTCATGCAAGTGTAGTGAATTACGCGCAAGACCTAGTGAAGGCTGCATGTAAAAATTGGAGTTGCCCGATACACCCGGTGTAAAGAGAGATTCATCTACGGGTGAAAGTTGGGTATCAATAGAGCATCTATCAATAGTTAAGGATGCAAAATTCATTAAATATACTGAATAGACCTACAGGTCTATAAACTATGAGTGGATCTTCTGAAGAATAAGTGATCTCACTTCATTTGAGAGAGCAGTGAGTTCTCAAATTGTGAGTGGTTGTAAACCGGGAGGGACAGTGAGTCTGCTCCGAACTTGTAAATAGCAGTGCGCTTATAGTTTAATTGGTACATTGGAACACTTCCAGTGTATACTCCTTGGACGTAGCCTAGTGAGGGTGAACCAAGTAAAAATTTTCATGTCATGTGCATGCTTTAATATTTATTCATACTCTACAATAGGAAGGAGACAAAAGAGGGTTTTTTCTAATAGAAAAACAAGATCAAAAGGGGCAGTTGTTTAAATTTTTCATACCCTAATTCACCCCCCCCCCAGGGTATCTAGAATAGTGGACCTAACAATTGGTATCATAGGGAAAGGTTGATATCAGTGTTTCTCTCTCAAATTGAGGTCACCAATCACAAAGGGGTTCTAATCTTCGATGGGAACAATTTTCAGCTATGGAAGAATCGGATGCAACACTACTTTTGATCCTTGGGAATGGATGTGTTCACAGTATCAATGCATGGAATAACAGCCAATATCAATAGTGGTGCATTATTTGAATCTGAGCGTAGAGAATTGGATGATGATGCCAAGGGAATTGATTCTTTAGGGGGATCCCTATCCAATGTTATTTATACGAAGGTGATGTCATGAAAAACATCACATGACATGTGGGAAAATATATTTAATATATATGAAAATGATACAAATGTTAGAGAGGCAAAGCTGCAAGTATTGTGGAATAAGTATGAATATCTGAGAATGAAACAGAATGAGTCTGTTGATGCATTCTTTGACAGGGTAAATGTTGTAGTGGAAGACAAGTGAGGTCTTGGAGAATTTATTGAATACATAAAGATTGTAAAATGAATCTTAAGGAAACTTCCACCTCAGTTCAATCCAAAAGTTTCAGTTTTGGAAGATAAAGACCCGAAAGAGATAACATTGGGTAACCTACATAGCACCCTTGTTACTTATGAGATTAGAAATAATGATAACAATGTTGTGGAAAAAGGGAAATCCAAAGAGGTGGAATTTGAGGCCATGAAGAACCTCACCATTGAATATTCTCAAGAAGAAGAATAGACAGATGGGGTGATGTCATTCCTCTCCCCAAACCTTCAAAGAGGAAAAAAAGTTTAAAGGAAAGATTCCACTTGCTTATTTTCGATGTGGAAAGGTTGGAAATCTTGCAGCAAGGTTCCCCAAAAAGTTCCAAGAGTATGATGATGTCGATGAAATTGAAATTCCCAAAAATAAGTCTCCAACCTATGAGAAAGGCAAGAAACAGTTCAAGAGAAATTTATTTAAGAAGAAGAACCTTATTTCAAAATAATGTGATAGTTTAGACAAGTCTGATGGTTAAGGAGGTTGAAGAGATAGAGAACTGCAGAGATCATGGAGAAAATTCTATGGTGGCAGTTGTCGGTAGTTCTGAGAAGAAGAATGAAACTGAAGATGATAAAGAAGAATAAGAAGTTGAGGGAAGAGTTGATATGCAAGCTGATTTAGAGGTTTTTCTTGAGGAGATAGATGTTTGGAGAGCCAAAACAAAGAAATCTAATAAATTTGTTCGTGATTCCAAACTCTATATACAGCATTAGGAAGAAGAGAAGTCTGATTTGGTGGAAGAAATTGAAAAACTCAAGTCATCAACACTAGAGGACTCATAATCGGTTAGTGAGTATAAAATAATGATTCAAGAACATAAAATAGAGATTTATAGCTTTAATAACACAAGGAAAGATCAAATCAAGTGTATTGAATAACTTGAAGGAGAAGTTATCAGTTTGCGAAAACAATTTAAGGATCAAGAAAAACTCTTGACTCCTGCTGGGACATCAGGAATGCAAATCACTCTGAAAACCAAGAAGAAAAAAGTGGAGCATAGTGGTTTAGCAGAAAGGAAGCATAAATTATGTTCAGATGCTAAGGATTATGGGGGGATTCATCGAAAACAAAAGGCTGTGAAAATGGAAGTAAGACAGCAAGCACCCATTCTGAGATTGAAGGTTGATTTGGGAACAAAGCAGAATCAGAATATTTAGAGATCCCAATGGGAAACTAGTAGTGCAGAAGTGACATGAAGTACTGCACCTTATATCAGGTGTTATTGTTGTGGAAAGATGGGACATTCACAGTATGTGTGTTTCATAGCCAAAAGATATCGAAGGGCACAAGAATAGAGGTGGTAGCCAAACAGAGAATAGCTCTCTAGAACATGTTTCGAAGGACACTGTTTCGGTGCAGAGGATTTGGGCACATGGACATATATTGTACATCGACTATACAAAGGGATTTTCCAAAGAAAAATCAAAATTTTCACAAGAAGAGGATCAATAAACCAACAGGTGAGATGAAAATGCAAAACAGATTTGCATCTTTGCAATATGAAGTCAGTCTATCATACTCTAATAATGATTATAAGTCTCAATCTATGCCAAGTGTGAAGAAAAAATATAGACCAAGAAGAAAAAGGATGAGAATGCAGTGGTGGCAGAAATTGCCCTTAAAGCATCAGACTGTTCTGGTGTGTGGATCCTTGACAACGGTTTCACATCTCACATGACAGGTAATAAGGATCTCATTACAGGCATGAAATATGACAAAGAATAAGTTTTCAAGTTTGTAAATGATGAAGACCTAAAGATTATTGGCTCAGGAAAGGCTAGTTTTGGGGGCAAAGAAATGAGACGTGCTGATGTCTTAGTAGTAGAAGGCCTCAGTCATAACTTGCTCAGAGTCAGTCAGCTATGTGACTCAATACATTCTATAAGGTTTACTAAGAAAATTTGTATTGTCAAAGGAAGATATGGGTCAGTAGTTCAATAGGGAAAATGAACAAAGGGGAATCTCTACCTGGTAAGTGGAGAAGAAGATATGTGCTTTCTGTCTAGAGAGGAAGAAAACAAGTTGTGGCATAAACGACTTGGTCATCTATTTCAACCATCCCTGGAAGATCTGGTGAAGTGTGATGCAGCAAGGGACCTCCCTAAGCTATCACATGATCGTACTCACATGTGCAATGCATGCCAAAAAGGGAAGATCATCAAAAAGATGTATAAGGAAAAGGAAAAGAAGTTAACGAGGGTGCTCGAATTGGTGCATGCTGATGTTTTTGGGCTTATCACACCAAGAGAAATTGACGGAAAGAGGTACTGTGTTCTTTTCATTGATGACTATAGCAGAATTTCATGGTTATTTATTATTTCCCATAAGTTCTATGTGTTTAGCTGCTTAAAACAGTACCGGAGAGAGTGTGAAAGGATGCTTGGATAGAAAATTCTAAAATTTCATACTGATAATGGTACGGAATTCACAAACAGTCAGGTGGAAGACTATCTTGAGAAACACGGGATAAGGCATCAAGTTTCCTCAATGAGATCTCCTCAATAGAATGGAGTGGTTGAAAGGAGAAATCAGATCATCAACAACATGGCCAGAACGATTCTTATAGAAAAAGACCTACTAGATAAATTTTGGAAGAAAGCAGTATTGACATCGGCCAACATTTTTAATAGGGGTTTGTTGTGTCCGAAGGAATGAAAGACTCTGTATGAGATGTTGTATGGGAAGAAGACAACGGTGAAGTGCTTTAGAATCTTTGGGAGTAAGTGCTTTATACTCAACCAAGAAAAACACGGGAAATTTGAGTCACACGGAGATGAGGGAATATTCCTTGGCTACTCAAAAAAAATCAAAGCATATAAATGATTTAATAAAAGGCTGGGAAAAGTAGTTGAGAGCAATGACGTCATTGTTGTGGAAAATGATGAGAACATTCAACAACACAGTGTACATTTTCCTGATGAAAGTGATGAGGAGGAAAGCAAAGAAGGAGGAGCTGAAGTGGCCAATTTTGATTCAGAATAAGATACCAATGATGAGCATGAGGAAGTAAAATCAGTATCTACACAAAATCCAAGAAGTCGAGCTAAAATTGACAGGAAGAATATCATTGGTGATAAATCAGCTCCAGTTCAGATAATAAGAATGAAATATCTATAGTATACATCTATCTTATCTTAGGTAGAGCCGAAATGCTTTGTTGATGTAGCTAAAGATGAAAACTGGATTCAGGCTATGAATGAAGATCTGGATCAGATTGAGAAGACTCAAACATGGGATATTGTTTTGAGGCCAGTAGATAAGAATGTCATTGGGACTAAATGGGTTTATCGCAACAAGATAAATGAAGATGGAACCGTGATTCGAAACAAAGCATGACTAGTGTGCAAAGGATACTCCCAGATATAGGGAATTGATGTCAATGAGACATTCACACCTGTTGCAAGGCTGTAAACAATTAGATTATTCTTGGCCATTGCAGTGCAACAGAAGTTTAAGGTTTTCCAAATGGATGTCAAATCTTCATTCTTGAATGGGGTTCTAGAGGAAGAAGTGTATATTGAGAAGCCAGATGGTTTTCTCATTCATGAAGATGAGAAAAAGTTTTTCCGGCTGAGGAAGGCATTATATGGGTTGAAACAATCACCAAGAGCATGGTACTCAAGACTTGATCAGTATTTGAAGAAGTTTGGTTTTCAGCGTGGTGGAGTTGATTACAATCTCTATTTCAACAACAATAGTAATCAAAGGATGATAGTTTTGGTTTATGTCGATGGAATAATATTTGGCAGATTAGATGAAGCACAATGAAAACAGTTTTCCGAATTCATGAAACATGAGTTAGAAATGTTTATGATTAGTGAGTGGACATTTCTCCTTGGTTTACAGGTGACACAAGGAAGTAATGACACATTCATTTCTCAATCCAAATATTCCAAAGGGGTTCTGAGAAGATTTGGAATAGAAAATTCCAAGGAGATGAAGACTCTGGTTGCTACCTAGATGAAATTATTAAAAGATGATAATGGAAAGGCAGTTAATATCATATAATATAGGCTGATTATTGGGAGTTTACTGTACCTGATAGTAATGAGACATGATATTGTTTTCACCATATGCCAAGCAGCGTAATATCAAAGCAATCCCAAGGAAATACACATGCTTTCAGTGAAAATAATACTTTAGTATATCAAGGGAATGGTGGATTTCGGCTTGATATATAGTGACAAATCTCAGTCAGAGTTATTGGGATATACTAGTGCAGATTTGTCCAGTTTAGTGGATGATAGGAAATCAACGTCAGGAGGTTCTTTCTATCTTGGTGGATTGTGTATTTCTTGGATGAGAAAGAATCAAGATTTAATTTCATTGATCATCTCAGAAGCTAGTCATATTGCGGCAACTTAAGCATGCACTCAGTTATTGTGGATGAAGCAGTAGCTTGATAATATGGGAGTTGAAGTGAAGTCTCCGATCGGAATCCAGTGTGATAACTCAAGTGCTATAAATCTCAGAAAAAATTTCATCCATCATTAAAGGACAAAGCACATTGAGATAAAGTATCATTTTATCAAGGAGAAGGTTGATTAAGGAATCATGAAGTTGGAGTATGTGCCTACAAAACTACAAGTTTTATACATTATGATGAAATCCTTATCGTTATGAAAAGAGTTGTCAACAAACCCAAAGGGGGAGATTGTTGGGAAAAATCCCTCAAGGTATCATCGAAGCATTTTTCAGGTGATTGTGTTTGTTAAAAAAGAGGACCTTCGTGTTGTGTTTGTTCAAAAATCAGACCACTATGTATAATTTGTTGACAAAGGGGGTTTACATGGTGCTTTTTTGAGTTTAAGAGATGTTGGTGGTGGTGCTGTTTTCCAGTGTCTTCCAATTTTTTGGGCCAGAAAATCAGAAAATAGATAGATGTGTTTTTGGTAAAGGGAGGTGCAGGAAAAAGTAAAGTGGTGCGCAAAATATTTGTGTGGTGCGCGAAAAAGGAAAGAGGTGCATGAAAAATTGGTGTGGTGCACGAAATATTGGAGAGGTGCACGAAATATTGGCGTGGTGCGTGAAATAGAGGATTGGTGTTTTTTGCACAAGAGTTGTTTCAAGATCAGAAGCTCGAAAATTGGAAAAGGCATTAGGTGCGTGAAAAATTGGAGCATTGCGTGAAATATGATGTGGCACGGAAGATTTTTTTTTACGCTCGAAGAGAATTACGCGCGGAAGGAGGGTTTTTCACGCAAGGGTCAATTTTGCCTATAAATATAAAGTGACCCCCTCATTCGAAGTAGCTCAAGAATTAGAGAGTATCTGAGCTCTGGCACACAAAATTGGAGTTCACAAGAGAGTTGCGTGAAAATAACAAGTTTGCACGTAAAAGAACTGTTTGCGCGCACAGTAGAGGTTGTGTGGAAAAGAAGATTGTTGCGTGAAAGGTGGATTGCGCGCAAAAGCAAAAAATTACGCGCAAGGCAGTGTAGAGGATGCACGTAAAAGAAGTGTTTGCGTGTAAAAGAGGTGTTGCACGAAAAGTCGATTTCGCACAAGTGCGGGGAATTACACGCAAGTCCCAGTGAAGGCTGCGTGTAAAAATTGGAGTTGCCCCGTACACCCGGTGCAAAGAGAGATTCATCTGCGGGTGAAAGTTGGGAATCAATAGAGCATCTATCAACAGTTACGGATGCAGAATTCATTAGAGATAATGAAGAAACCTATATGTCTATAAACTGTGAGTGGATATTCTGAAGAAGCAGTGAGCTCACTTCAGTTGAGAGAATAGTGAGTTCTCAAATTGTAAGTGGTTATAAACCAGGAGGGACAGTGAGTCCGCTTCAAACTTGTAAATAGCAGTGCGCTTATAGTGGAATTGGTACATTAGCACTCTACTGGTGTATGCTCTTTGGACGTAGCCCAGTGAGGGTGAACCAAGTAAAAATTTTCATGTCTTGTGCATGCTTTAATATTTATTCATACTCTGCAAAAGGAATGAGAGTGAAGAGGGTTTTTTCTAACAGCAAAACAAGATCAAAAGGGGCAGTTGTTTTAATCTATCATACCCTAATTCACCCCCCCCCCCCTCTCAGGGTATCTAGCCTAGTAGACCTAACAAAGGAGGTCTCGTTCTTGAGTCATATCATCACAAACACTGGGATATTTGTGGATCCCTCCAAAACATATTCAATTGAGGGATGGATGAGTTCAACATCAGTGATGGATATCCGTAGCTTCTTGGGATTATCTGGATATTATCGATGATTTGTGAGAAATTTCTCATGATTTTCCAACCCTCTTGCCAAGATAACTTGGAAGGGAGTAAATTTTTCTTGGAGTGATGAATGTGAAGAAATCTTCAAGGAGTTAAAAAGGAGGCTCATTATTGTGCTCGTGATCACTTTACCCACAAGTGGAGAACTTTTTGTGGTATTCAGTGATGCTTCGAAGAAGTTCCTAGGCTGTGTGTTGATGAAAAATGAAAAGTTCATTGCCTATGATTCAAGGCAATTAAAAGTTCATGAGCATAATTATCCAACACGTGATTTAGAGTTGGTTGCGGTGATCTTCGCTTTAAAAATTTGGCAGCATTATCTCTTTGGGGAGAAGTGTGAAATATATACGAACCACAAAAGCCTCAAGTATATATTTACACAGAAAGAGTTGAACATGCACCAACGAAGATGGTTAGATCTGATCAAAGACTATGATTGCTCAATCCATTACCACCCTGGGAAAGCTAACAAGGTAGCGGATGCTCTAAGTAGAAAGGACCCAGTAATTCTATCATTGATGAGAATTGAGAAGGATCCAATCTTCTTATATTTGATGAAGATGGACATGGGAATCATAAAGAAGGGAACATCATCAATCCTTTCACAAATGATTGCTCAACTGTCTCTTTTGGAAAGGTTAAAGGATGATCAAAAGTATGTTGTTGGAATTCAGAAGAAAGTGGAAGCTATTAGAAAAGGGAAATCCTCGGAGTTCAATGTTAATGAAGAAGGAATTGTGTGATTTGGGAAAATACTATGTGTTCCATCAAGTTCAGAGCTGAAGAAGGAACTTTTGGATGATGCACATAGTTCAAATTTCTCTATTCACCCAGGAAACACAAAGATGTATCAAGATCTCCGAGAGAATTATGGGTGGGATAATATGAAGAAGGAGATCACTGAATTTACATCAAAGTGCCTAGTGTGTCAGTAAGTGAATACTGAGAGATAGAAGTCTAAGGGGATGATGAAACCATTACCCATACCAGCATTGAAATGGGATAACATTACCATGGACTTTGTCACTGGAATTCTGAATACTTCCAAAGGAAACAATGCAATCTGGGTTATTATAGATCATCTTACAAATTCTACACACTTCATTGCAATTTGGGGGGATTTATCATTGGATCAACTGGCATGGATATATATCAGGTAAGTGGTAAGGTTTCATGGAGTACCATTATTTATTGTATTCGATCGAGATCTAAGATTCACTTCTAAGTTTTGGAAGAGTCTTAAACATGCTCTAGATACTGATCTGAACTTCAGTGCAGCTTATCATCCTCAAACTGATGAACAATCCAAGTGAACTATCCAAAAACTTGAGGACATGTTGAGAGCGTGTTCTATGGAATTAAAAGGAGGGTGGAACTAATATCTTCCACTGGTTGAATTCTCCTAGAATAACAGTTTCCACTCAAGCATCTGAATGGAATCTTATGAATCCCTGTATGGGAAGATATGAAGAACACCGACATGTTGGGATGAATTTGGTGAGAATAAGCTACTAGGACCATAAATGGTCAAATAAATGGTGGAGAAGGTGAAAACCATTCAGCATCATATCAAGGCAGGACAGAGTCGATAGAAGAGTTATGAAAATAACCATTGATGAGACCTTGAGTTTAAAGTTGGAGATATGGTATTTCTACACATATCTCTATGGAAGAAGGTCATGAATTTTGGAAAGAAAGGGAAGTTAAGTCCTAGGTACATCGGCCCCTTTGAGATTCTTGATCGTGTTGGGGTTGTGTCCTATCGACTAGCACTTCCACATACCATGGACAAAGTACATGATGTTTTTCATGTATCCCTCTTAAGGAAGTACATACCAGACCCTTCACATGTACTCTCTTCAGAGGTAGTACATCTAGAGGATGATCTTTCTTATGAGGAGCAACCAGTGAAGATCCTAGATCGTAGAGAAAATTTATAAGAAATAAGACAATTCCCCTCATCAAGGTGTTATGGAGAAACCACAAGTTTGAAGAAGCGATGTGGGAATCGGAGGAAATGATGAAGCAGAGTTACCCACATCTATTTTAATGTGGGAAAAGGAAATTTTGAGGGAAAATTTTTTTAAGGGGGGGAATATTGTAACGACACAAACTTTCATTAATGGAAATTCCTCTTGATCTAATTAAATGTATTATTATGGTTATATAAAATGTGAACTTCATTGATTTTATGTTTCTGGATTTTAAAATACCATTATGAATTGTGATCATTGCTAATATAGTCATTGAACAGTGATCACATGATTAGTATAAATATAGGGCTTTAACAAATCCAATTTACTCAGAAAAAGGAAGCGATGGCCTCATCCAGTAGACTTTCCCCATACGAAGCCCATTTTTCGGAGCTTAGAAAGGAGGTGGAATCTTTGGGATTTGCTCCTGACCAAGCCCAAGCTGAGATTGAATGCGTTAAGCTTGAGCGGAACTGACTACGGGATAAGTGGAAGTTAATAGATATTACTACCCGAGCGATGTTATCCGAGCCACCCCAAGAGTCTGTCACCATCACACACTTTACCCTTCAGTCTTATGCGGGTGTTATAAGGGGTTATTTAATAAGACCCTAACACTATGACTATGTACATTATTTTTGTATAAAGAATGTGCATTCATTTTATTATTGTTACTTTGTAAATAGTTTTTAAAGGAAAAATAGTATTTTTAGTTAATATTCAACTAAGAAATATATTTTGATGAATTAATATATTTTTGAATTAAATAGTGTTTTAATTAAATATTATTATCAGTAAATTAATTTTTATTAAATATAAATTATCATATAATTTTATGAATGCAATTGTAATTTTTATTAAGGTTTGAAAGCTGTTTTTGTCAAAACCTATGAATTTTCAGTAAATGTCAGTTTTTATGTTAAAAGTAAAAATTCACATATTTATAAAATTATTTAGACAAAATTAATATTATTTTTTGAATTAGGATGTTGAAATTATCTAATGGTAAATTTTTCATAATTTTCTAAGACAGTCAAATTTTTGGGTAAAAATTAAATACCATTTAAATATATAATGTGTTTTATTACATCATAATGACCCAATAGTGATGTAATAAAATAATATAAACATTATGTTCAGACAATATATGTTCTACCATTAAAATAATTTGATTTTGGGTTTGTTTGATTTATTTTTACAAAGCTTTAGTGGACCCTTCAAGGCTTTTAAAACATTTTGTATCTTTAAATTGTTTTCCTTGAGAGTGTGACTCACCTCCACATAAGTAACCCTATTATTTTAAAAAGTTCGGTCATTGGACTTATAAAATATTGTTTTCCACTCTCCTTTGGCAAAAACCATGGGATGGTTTGTGGTTTTGATTAGTTTAATGTGAGGTGTCCCAAACCTAAATAATAAATAATTCCCTCTCATTTCCTATATAAACCCACCCAAGATCCCACTTCTTCTTCACTTAAATCCTTTTTAGTTCAACCAAACCCTGACCTCCTCTCTCTATAATCCTCCCAAGGTGGCCCAAGCTCCCAATAAGCCTCTCCCAAGCCTTTGGGATTACACTTCCAGGTAAAGGATTTTTTCCTTTCTCATTTTTGTCTAATTTTCTTTAAGTTGTTATACCCTTTTGTTTTCAATTAAAAATGTTGGGGTATGATTTTACACCTCCCCCATACTTCCCTATTTATGTTTGGATGATGGGATACCCTTTTCTCTCTCATTAATTCCTCCCATGTGAAGGTTTCGGGCGCAGCGGAAGCGCGTTGGTGGGTTTGCCCAACTTTAATTTTAGCGTTAAACAACTTTCAAACCGAGATCCATCAGGATATAAAACGCCAAATCTTCATAATGGGACAAAGAATGAAAAAATTAAGAGGGAATCCTGGAACCATAGAGATAGGATCATCATATGTTGGTTATAATTAATTTAATTAATTTACAAGAATTACCTTGGTGGAATTATTTCTTCGTTGATGTCTCCGGTCACGATCCTATGATCCATCGTTGCATCATAGAATCCAAGTGTAGGATTCATCTAGCGGTTATCCACACATGTTCCATGTATATCCAGACATCGCCGAAGGGATCTCCGGGTGCTAGCATGGAAGAACCTTCGCTTGCGATGTCCGCCTTCGATCGCCTTGGTCTCACGGTCTTGAGAGCATTCTTGGAGGAAGGAGTTCTTTCGGCATTGAAATAATTCTCCAGAATTGTGGTGCACAACGATTGAGAAAAAGTGTTGGGGTTGTGAGGATATTTATAATGGGGTTTGAGTTTATAGAGTCATGACTATAAATAAATGCGTTACGCATTTTATTTATTTCATTAACTCTTATTGAAAACCCCCATGTCGAATTATTAATTCCTTGACATGCGCCCACGCTGATTATAATAAATATCATTTAATAAAACAATATTATAGCCTTAAAATCCCGACTGAAAAAACTACACATAGTGTAATCATTAATACATGGCGTGTACTCATTTTCAATAAAACTACACGGTGTGTATATTTAATATACACGGCATGTACTTTTATTTTCCACTTTCCTTTATTTCCTCCACCACATTTATTAGTCCTTGAGTAGTGGATATTTATTTCTTAAATAAATATAACTGCATTACTCGCTAATAAATGTATTATTTCGCCCACAATATATTCTCTTGAATAACTAGTGTCGAAATAAATGCAATCAGGCATCCTTAAATAATTATTAAACCACAGTCGGGAATAATATTTATTTAACTTGTTAAATTAATATTTAACTGTGATACGTGGACACACTTAGTGTGTGACCCTCTAGGCCCCTTTCTCAGTGGCATTAGGCGGAGCCTGCCTAAAATCCAAGGTTAGCATCTAGCAACATGCCAAGGCACCCATAGAGAAATAAGTTAACGTCGTAATGATGTGTCACCTCATACGAACGCTTACCACGTAATATAATCCCTTTGCCTCGATATCTCTAATCAAGTGGGTTGCATGCTAGTGCCATCAACTCATGTGCTTGATTATTCTTTATTTGAATTTCCAGAATTGAACTCTCCCATACTTTACCATGGCCATGGATTTATTTAGGCTATATCAATTCAATCAAATGGCCTGAGATATCTACTTCTTTTATGGAACAGAAGGGACAAATCCTTTCTCGCATTATCTATTAATGCAGTATTACTCATGACGCACCCAACATATCCTACCTCGCTACGAACAGTGTGTCATCACAGTTTTCATCAATACATCTAAGTGCATGAGTTGTAATACCCATAAATAATAATCTTAAAGTTTAATTACCAATATACACGTCCACAGATAGGAACATCCAACGACACTATGAAATGTTGATTTCCTACTGGCGGGTCTCGTTCTCATAATATCCTCCTGGATATTACCAAGGGTGCACACCATGAGATGGTGCCTCAAAGTTTTATGAGTCCTCACCCCTAATGGCTTGTATTATTTGTGTCCCTCAAATAATATCATCCGGCCATAGAACATATATTCAAGAACAGTGTTATGGCACTTTTGGGTTCTCATCATAGTAGGGATCCGCTATGACCCTTTAATGCAACAACTATCCTTAGGACATTATCACATGCATTGTCACGCAGAAGAACAATCAAGATGTGATAAGGCTTTTATTAATGAATAAAGTACAAAGTAGTTGGTTCTAGGCCACCAACTCCAACAGACTCCCACTTGGACTAGAGCCAACTACTAACAACCTTTAACCTGCTAGCTCTCACATGATATTCATGCTTTTGCTGAGATAGGCCTTTAGTCATGGGGTATTCCACGTTCTCTTCCATGGACACTATGTTCACTGCAACTTCACCCCTTTGATAGAAATCCCTCAAGAGGTGATACTTTCGGAGTATGTGCTTTGTCCGTTGATGTGACCTTGGTTATTTTGCAAGAGCCACCGCTGCAGTATTATCACAATACAATGTAATGGGATCTTTACTGCTAGGCACCACATTAAGCTCTTGGAAAAAGTTCTGAATCCAAACTGCTTCCTTGGCTGCATCAGAAGCCGCTATATATTCGGACTCTACTGTAGAATCGGTGAAAACTGGCTGCTTTGAACTCTTCCAGCTCACAGCTCCTCCATTGAGACAGAAAACATATCCAGATTGTGACTTTAGATCATTCTGATCTGTCTGAAAACCAGCATCAGCATACCCTCTGATGACAAGCTTCTCGTCTCCTCTATACACCAGGAACATATCCTTAGTTCTTATCAGATACTTAAGAATAGTCTTAACAGTATTCCAATGTTGTTCTCCTGGATCTGCTTGATATATGCCTACCATGCTCAGTGCATAGGCAACATCAAGACTGGTACATAACATGGCATACATGATGGATCCTATAGCTGAAGCGTATGGGATCTTACTCATTCTATCTTTATCTTATTGTGTCTGAGGACACATTTTCTTAGAAAGATATAGGCCATGTGACACTGGAACTAATCCCCTCTTGGATTGTTCCATACTAAATCTCTTTAGTATCTGGTCAATGTATGTACCCTGACTTAGTCCAAGCAGCCTCTTGGATCTATCACGAATGATCTTGATCCCTAGAATGTAGGCTGCTTCACCCAAGTCCTTCATGGAGAAACACTTGTTCAACCAGTCCTTAACAGACTGTAAGACTGGTACATCATTTCCAATAAGCAATATATCGTCAACATATACTACTAGGATAACGATCACATTCCCATTAAACCGCTTATAAACACATGGCTCACATTTGTTCTTAATGAGCCCAAATTCCTTTATAGCTTCATCAATTTGAATGTTCCATGACCTGGATGCTTGCTTTAATCCATAAATGGATTTCTACAACTTGCAAACCCGTTTGGCTTTACCTGGTGTCACAAACCCTTCTGGTTGTGTCATATAGACATCTTCCTAAAGGTTCCCGTTAAGGAATATTGTTTTGACATTCATCTTCCAAACCTTGTAGTCATGGTAAGCTGTTATGGTAAGTATGATTCTTATGGATTTAAACATGGAAACTGGCAAGAAGGTTTCATCATAGTCAATTCCTTGACGTTGTTTGAACCCTTTATCCACTATCCTTGCTTTATAGGTGCTAACTTGACCTTCTATGTCCATCTTTCTCTTGAATACCCATTTGCATCCAACAGGCTTTAAATCAAATGGCTCATCGACCAGAACCCAGACTTTGTTCTGATACATGTAATCCATCCCAGAATTCATAGCTTCTAGCCATCTTGTAGCTTATGAGCTTTCTACTTCTTCTTTGTAGGAGAGAGGTTCATCATTGTCCAATAATAATGATTCACCATCCTCAGTGACTAGGAAACCAAATCTCTCTAGTTCCCTTACCTCTCTTGAGCTCCTATGTAGTACTTGTGTTTCTGGAACCTCTTCCACGGGGACCTGTGGAACTTGTTCATGTAACAAATCCTGTGTATCTTGAGAATAAACTTCATCGAAGTCAATCTTGCTCCCACTATCCTTCTTGAGTAAGTGCTCCCTCTCAAAAAAGACGGCTTGTCTGGCGACAGTCACTTTCTTGTCTGAAGGGTTATATAGGTAATATCCTTTCGTTTCCTTGGGATATCCTATAAAGATACACCTCGTGCCCTGGAGTGCTAGTTTGTTGCCTGAGGAGGCCTTAACAAATGCCTCGCATCCCCATACATGTGTGTGCAACAAAATGGGTTTCTTTCCATTCCATAGCTCAGAGGGAATTCCATTTTCCGCCTTAGTTCGTACTTGGTTTAATGTGTATACTGCAATTTGTAATGCATATCCCCAAAAGGATAATGGAAGATCCGCATGACTCATCATCGACCTCACCATGTCCAAAAAGGTGCGGTTCCTCCTTTCACTAACACTGTTCCACTGTGGTGTATAAGGAGGACTGAGCTGAGATAGAATCCCAGACTCTCGTAGAAGATCGATGAACTCTTGGTTCATATATTCTCCACCTCGATCCGATCTAAGTTTCTTTATCTTCTTACCAAGATGATTCTCTAATTCATTCTTTAATTCCTTAAATTTCTCTAAGGCCTCTGACTTATACCTCATTAAGTAGACATAGCCATATCTACTCAAATCATTAGTAAAAGTAATGAAGTAAGAATATCCACCTCTAGATTCTACTGGAAATGGTCCACAGACGTTCGTGTGTACCAATCCTAGAAGCTCTGTGGCCCTTTCACCTTGTCCACCAAAAGGCAACTTGTTCATTTTTCCTTGTAAACAAGCATGACATCTATCAAGTGGTTTTAGCTCAGTAGAGTCTAAATAGCCATCTTAGCAGAACTTTGTCAAGCGCTTCTCGTTCACATGACCGAGACGGTGATTCCACAACTGGGTGATGTATAAGTCATGTGAGTTTGTTTCGTTATCGATTTCCAACACTTGGTTTTCGTAATTTAACACATACAAACCATTATTTAAATGTGTCATACCATAACATACGTTGTTCTTATAAAAGAGACAACTATTATTTCCAAATTTGAAAACAAATCCATCCATATCCAAAAAAGATACAGAAATTATATTCTTGGTAACACTAGGCACATAATAACAATTATGTAAAACCAAAATCATCCCAGTTGGCAGTGAGAGGTGGTAATCACTAATAGCCAATGTAGCCAACCTTGCACCATTGGCAGCTCGAAGATCCACCTCTCCTCTGGCAATCTTTCTAAATCTACTTGGTTCCTGTATTTGAATACAGATGTGAGCCCCACAAGCTGTATCTAATACCCAATGTGTAGAAATAGAAAGATTACACTTGATAATGAATGCACCTTTAGCATCCCCACGCTTTTGGGTGCAGTTCCTCTTCTAGTGGCCTTGATTGCCACATGAAAAACACACCACCTCCCATTCCTTTCCCTGCCTCTAGATCTTCCCCTTCTTGGAAGGATGATGCTCAGGGGATTTATACCGTTTATAAGTCTTTGGCCCATTTTCCTTGTCCTTCCTTTTCTTATTCACCATAAGGACTGCGGGTTTGTCATGGCCCATGTCCTTGTCTACCTGGCGAATCAAGGTCAGAAGCTCCGATAGACTCTTCTCATTACCGCTCAAGTTATAATTGAAAATGAATCTAGAGAAGGTTTTGGGAATTGATTATAGGATGAGATCTATACGCAACTCATCCGGTAATTTAATCCCTAATATGTCCAGGTGTTCAATGTAGCCAATAAGCTTGACTACATGAGGCCCAGCTGGCGTAGACACTCCAAGATTAGTTGTAAACAAAGCATTGGATATCTCATATCTCTCTTGTCTCACCTTCTCTTGGTAGAGATCCTTAAGGTGAGACATCATGCTATACGCATCCATGTTTTCATGTTGCTTCAAGATCTCATTGGACATGGCTGATAGCATGAAACACTGGACATCTGTGGCATCATTCATGTGTTTCATATAGAGAGATAATTCCTCATCACTGGGATCTTTCCCAGGCGCAACTAGAATAGTCTCTTCCATCACATACAATTTCCTTTCGTGGCGAAGGATGACACGTAAACGCCTCTGCCACTCTTGGAAATTGGCATCGGTGAGAAGGTTTTCCTTCTCGAGTATGGTTCGTAATGATATGTTTGAAGTCATTTTATTTTCGTTTCTACAAATTAAGATGAGAAAAGGTTTAGTACTTTATTAAAAAACTGAGACAAATAAATTAATTAATACTTATTAGTCTCCCACTATTTTATCGAAATCCAATAGCCCTCACCGTTGACTTCGGAATATTCTATTGCCTGAATATTCTAGTGTAAAGGATCCATATTTCCCTTCTCATTACCCCAACTAGGTTTGGTAAAGCAACTTTATGGGTTTTAGGTAGGCATTCCAAATTCCAACTACATTAACTCGCAGCTCCTTGATCCGCTGAGTGGACTCCCCAATCCTGAAATCCTTTTATTTTGGATTTCCTCAACCTTTGCCTCTTGGTCAGACCAAGTCCTGTTGTGGCAGTCAACCCTTGGTGTGAACCAAGTCAATTCAACCCAAAACCTTGAATTAGAATTCCCCAATAATTGAAAGCACCCCAACTAGGGTTGGTCAAGCACTTTGAACTATGGTTCGATTCTAACCAAGATTATGGAAGGCTATACCGACTTAATATTTCTTTTTGAGGGATTTTATCCTTATATGTAAATTTCCATTTTATTATCTTTGATTTCATTCTTGTTAATATTAAGTGGGATATACTTAAGTGATTAACCATGTCTAAGATAATATTTACGCATAAGTCGGTTTTTTATTTTAGTTCCATCTACCATGCTTGTTTAATTCATTAATTGTGTGATCCTGACAATACACCCACAATAAATAAACCATGAAACTGATAGAAATAAAATAAATGGTATGATCATGAGCTTTTCTATTGGTTAGTTTATCTATCAGTTGATAAAATAACCCAAGACCTAGGGTAGAAACACCTTGAACCTTGTGGGTTTGTGTTTATAGCTTTCCACCTATCCAACTTTGTATCTCCTTGGATTGGTTTCACCTTGGCTCTTGACTTGAGCCTCCTCCACTAGCTTGGGAGCTCCATCCATTACATATGCATTTATCTCACACGCGGGTGAGGAGTAAAAATGGGTTTTTACATAAAAGAATCCTTGGGTGCACAGGCCCTACATATTAATGAGTAGAAGACTCGGAGGCCAAAAAATTTAAATAAATAAATTAAAAGAAACCATTCACATACAAAGGTCTTAGTCTAGCTCATGATCATCCATACATGCAATGATATTTACGCATAAATAAAACTAGCATTTAATTCTTTAATCATTCTTGCTTAAGACAAATCACGCTCGAATCAATTAATTATCTTTAATTAATCAATCCTTTTATCTTAAATCCTTTTCTGAATTTCCTTGAGATTCTCATACATCATAATTATAAACAAATAAATTCATTTAAAATTATCCTTGTACGTAACTTGTACCTTGGAGGCAACCCGGTGAATTCTCATTTATTATGCAGATGTTAAATTAAACACATATATATAAAACACCTATCACGTGTTGTGCCTCAGCTTTACGTCTGCACTATGGTACACGTCTCAAGGGTTTGTATAATATAATAATAAATTTTAATAAATCTGCGTAATTTGGGTGAGTACACGGTGTGTAGTTCCGACTACACGGCGTGTACTTTTCTTCATCATCCATCTGAAGTACACTCCTAGGTACATGGCATGTTAATGTACTTTAGAAATTTTCGGAGTACACGGCGTGTACAGTGGGACACACGTCGTGTAGTTTCTGCGTTACATGGTTTCCAGCCGGGCAAGCCGTGTACAGGGTACACGGTCCAACCCTAACCCGAAGGGACTCCATGTCGTATTCTGTTGGACCACACGGCGTATAATCTGGAAACTATGTGCCACCTGTTCCTGGTCAACACACGGTGTCATAAATGACTTAGATAGGATCAATACAAGGCCTGATTTGGCAGACCAATCCGATGCATGAACCTAGACTACACGGCGTGTACTTCCGAATACACGCCGTGTATTCTCATGTTGTACGACCAGGAATGTTTGGATCCTCCGGATGAGATCCTCTATTTTATTTTAATTAAAAATTAAAAGAAAAGGCCATTTCTGGATGGTGAATGAGAAACGATAGAGGAGGAACAGATCTCGAGATTCAGATTTAAAGAATGATTAACTTTAATTGAAACAACTAAATTATTTAATGCGTAGATCAACAATGAAAAACTAAATAATTATAATCAATGATATGACCCCTCTGATACCACTTAAAGGTTCCGGGCGCAGCGGAAGTGCGTTGGGGGGTTTTCCCAACTTTAATTTTAGCGTTAAACAATGTTCAAACCGAGATCCGTCACGATATAAAACGCCGAATCTTCGGAATGGAACGAAGAACAAAAAACTTAAGAGGGAATCCCGGAACCACAGAGATAAGATCATCATATGTTGGTTATAATTAATTTAATTAATTCATAATAATTACCTTGGTGGAATTCTTTCTTCGTTGATGTCTCCAGTCACGATCTTGTGATCCGTCGTTGCATTGTAGAATCCAAGTGTAAAATTCCTCTAGCAGTGATCCACACATGTGCCACGTATCTCCAGACGTCGCCGAAGGGATCTCTGGGTACTAGTACGGAAGAACCTTCGCTTGCGATGTCCGCCTTCGATCGCCTTGGTCTCTCGGTCTTAAGAGCGTTCTTGGAGGAAGGAGTTCTTTCGTCCTTGAAAGAATTCTCCAGAATTGTTGTGCACAATGATTGAGAAAAAGTTTTGGGGTTGTGAGGATATTTATAATGGGGTTTGAAGTTATAGAGTCATGACACTAAATAAATGTGTTACGTGTTTTATTTATTTCATTAACTCTTATTGAAATCCCCCATGTCAAATTATTAATTCCTTGACATTTTCCCACGCTGATTATAATAAATATCATTCAATAAAACAATATTATATCCTCAAAATCCCAACTGGAAAAACTAAACAGCCTGTAATCATTAATAAACGGCGTGTACTCGTTTTACATAAAACTACACGGCGTGTATATTTAATATACACAGTGTGTAATTTTATTTTCCACTTTCCTTTATTTCCTCCACCATATTTATTAGTCCTTGAGTAATGGATATTTATTTATTAAATAAATGTAACTGCATTACTTGCTAATAAATGTATTATTTCACCCACAATATATTCTCTCGAATAACTAGTGTCGAAATAAATGCAATCAGGCATCCTTAAATAATTATTAAACCACAGTAGAGAATAATATTTATTTAACTTGTTAAATTAATATTTTACTAAGATACATGGACACACTTAGTGTGTGACCCTCTAGGCCCCTTTCTCAGTGGCATTAGGCGGAGCCTGCCTAAAGTCCAAGGTTAGCGTCTAGCAACACGCCAAAGCACCCATAGAGAAAGAAGTTAATGCCGCAATGACATGTCACCTCATATGAATACTTACCACATAATATAATCCCTTTGCCTCGATATCTCTAATCAAGCGGGTTGCATGCTAGTGCCAACAACTCATGTGCTTGATTATTCTTTCTTTGACTTTACGGAATTGAACTCGCCCATACTTTACCATGGCCATGGATTTATTTAGGCTATATCAATTCCATCAAAGGTCCTGAGATATCTACTTCTGTTATAGAACAGAAGGGACAAATCCTTTCTCGCATTATTTATTAATGCAGTATTACTCATGACGCACCCAACGTATCCTACCTCGCTGTGTAGGGACCCCGATCCCCAGGTACCTTATCATACATGATATACTAACATTTCATTACAAAATTTACAAATAATATATCATGTCCCATTACTACACAAGATCGCGAGGCTCAGGATTCTGGGAAACCAGCTGCTTCTGATAAAATTCATTAGTACAAACCATTCCTGAAAAATTTAAAACAAAAACGTAGGGTGAGAAAATATGCCCAGTAAGGGGTTTTAAAAACGTTTTAAGAAAAATCTTTCTCAAAGCATCCCTTTTTGAAGCTAATAAAACACTTCACTAAAAACAAAGCATTATCTTTTCTTAAAACATGAAAATCCTACATTTTTTAAAACCACTTGCACAGAGAAGAAGTACGTACTTAAAATAAGCTTAAAAGAAGACATGAATCAGAGAGTGCAAGCATGTGAAGAAGATATGATGCATAAATTACAACCAAAATTACTTCAGTTCTAAAAGATTTAGTGTAAGCAGGGAAGACATTCATACCGTGATACATTGGCACATAAGGTTCTTATAATAGCATACCACATGTGTTAAGTTCTTATTTCATAAATTCATTCTCATAGTCAAGGGAATTTTCAACTAGGGGATGTCTTGTTAGTTGGACTAACCCCTGGTTGACCATTTATCATCACATGCAGAGGAAATGTATGATGTCGGACTTTGTCAAGACCTTGCGTCAAGACCATAAAACATACTTAATATGGGTCAAGGCTAACCTCCAATCCCATTTCCCATGGTATCACAAGCCAAGGCTAACTGCCAAGACCGTCGCACATAACGTCTCATGAGACTCATACTTTACCCAATGCATTGGAGCGCTATATAATTTCGGGCGCACCCGTACATAATCTTTTAAGTCCAATACATCCCTCACATGATATAGCATGATCTTATATTTATAACTTGCATTCTTAGTCCATAACCCCCTTTGAACATGTTCATATTAATTATGAAAAAAAAAGGTTAGACTTATTAGTTTCACCTCACATGGTGGCATAAAAGAGAATATTGTTGAGCACAAGTAATAAAAGAAACTTTCTTACATAAAAAATGACAGATTAGCACATGAGATAACAATTTCTGCATCTAAACCCTTTAGAAGGTGGCCTTGTTCAAACCATGTTGACACCATATTTAACTCCATGGTATACACTTAATTTAACTTTTTTTATGCACTGATTATTTATAATACACTAAAGCACCAACCCGAAGGACCAAAGGCAGTTCCTGTGAAACATCCATAACATAAAACATAGTTTATGGCCTAAGAGGTTTTTGAGCATAAAAGAATTATTTACACCCATGAACTCATGCATAGGAGTACATTTACATTTTAACATAAAACAACCATCACACTCTACTTGAAAATAAATGAATTTGAGATACATACGAATTCGGGTAAAGTGACACTTTTATTAAAAGAATTTATGTCCATTTAAGGCGCGTGTTTGGGATCTGCACACCACAAAACTAGGTTTTATTAAACTTTTTCAATAGTAGCATGACTTAAAATTCTAAATAAAAAGTTTAGTGAATCCCCAATTATATCATATTTATATATAACCAAACATACGTGAGTTACGAATATTCGAATAAGGTACACAAAGAACTCGAGGGACTAGATCCCCCACTTGCATGCAGTTCTGGTTTTGAAAACAATACCCAAAAACGAAAGGTCATTCTTCAAAGATCATAACCCGAAAAGAACGTACACATGTTTTTAATTTGAAAACCTAAACGGATTCAAGATGAAATTATAAACATTTATACATATGTACAGATTCGTGAGGTAAGGAAATTAGTGGGGAAGGATTCGCATGCTAATTTGAAGGCGTGAGGCCCCTTTCATATTCTGTGTACCCAAAACATTTTTTGAAAACTTTAACATACATTTTTTTTTGTTTAAAGAATGAGAACCCGTATATGCATATATATAAAATACACATATACTTGCATAATCTTATAAGTTCATAAAAAATTTCCAAACCCTCCATTTCCATGAAGCAGAGTATAGAAAAGACTATATACATATAAAGAAAATGAGTTCATACAAAGGTTATATGCATATAGAAAAGAAAAGTGTATGCATATATGTATCCACCGGGGCTAAAAGAAACTAAAAAAACGAAACAAGGTAGGGTGCTCGATTCTCCATGCAAGAAGAGATAAACAGGTATGCAGCGGTTCTTGTAACCTTATATATATGTATATACTCAAGGAGTATATATATATATGTATATATACCGAAGTTGAAGAATCGTAGGGTGAACATGTTCCCTGACCCTGGTTTGATTCTCCATGCAAGAAGAGAAAGGAGGTGTAATCTGTTCATAAGGCCTTATATACATATATATGTATATAAATTTATATATTTATATGTGTGTGAAGTATATATAGCCGTGTACATGTTCATCGGAACTGCTAAAAGCAAGACAAGAAAATCTCCCTTACCTTCACTTGGAGAGGAGGAGAGGCAGAAGCAGGAGACGACGACGAGGTGGCCGAAAAGTTCGAAGATTTACGAAGAAAAAACTCTCCTCGTTTCGGTGCAAATCAGAGCTTGAAAGTAGGGGAAACTCTCTCCTTGCATGAAGATGTAGACGGGTAGCTGAGGTGGAGTTGGTGCCTAACCTGTGGAAAGGAGGGGCAGCCGGGTCCACTCGCCGGCCTAAACAAAGAAAACAACGAAGCCTAATCTACCCAACTGTTTCGTGCGCGACGAAGAAGAAGAAGACGTGGGGAAGAAGATTCGTATTCCAAAGGACGACCCAGATTGACGAGAGCAAATCGGATGACCAAGACACGACGCGGTATCAAAAAACCACGGACGGCTGGGATGAAGCAGCGCTGGATCGGACGGCTGCAGACAGGCGCGGAGCTTAAAAAAACACGGGTCTCCCCCCCTGTGATTTCTTATTTTATTTTATTTTTAAAAACAACAATAATTTTAATTTTTTTATTATACTTATTATTTGAACTTTATTATTATTAACCTACAATTATTAACCACTTTTATTATTTTAAGAAGGTCAATAGTCTTTTAATATACATGTGCATTAATTAATTCTCCCCTATCAAAAAAATATTTTTATTTTTCCTTTATTTATTTAATTTATCAATTTACATAATTTAATATCACTTACCCTTTATTTATTGTCACTTATCTTAATTTACATCTATATGTTATTAAAACAAATTGATTATTTAACCCAAAATTTCAAAATAATAAATTTCCATTTTATGTTGAAGAAAAACATAATTTTATAAAGTATGGTAACTTCATATAATTAAGTTAATATGAGAAAAAGAAGAATGTGTAGATATATATATTTATGTTGTTTCTTTAGAACTTAAACTACAAATCAAACAGATTCATTAAGAAAAATAAAGGAGTCTTAATTATTATGACTGTATTTAGCAAGACCCTAAAGGCCTTTGGATTTAAATCCCAACGGTCATCTTGAAAAGAAAACAATGGTAAAATTTGCAATGGCTATGTGGAACCTTTATAAATATGAAGTCTTGGTATTCATATTTTGAAGTCGGTTTTTAGCTAAGGATGGTTCTCTACATTGCACTGGTACTCAGCACGGCCGTCGTGGCATTGGCCATCCTGATGCTAATGATGGATCCTAGTGATTCACACTACGATGTCGTGCTTGTTTTTATCCTGAGTATCCTTCTAGTGATCGTACTAGGGTTTTTATTTGGCATTTATGGTTAGTGATATTTTCTTGTAACTCGGATGTTGTAAGACTCTTCAGTGTCATGTTCTTAAATAAATAAATAAAGGAGTTACGTGTTTTACCATTTAAATTTTGTTTTGTTAAAGAAGGATTTAATGGCACTAAACATATAATTGTTATTTATAAGGCTTGTAATAAAACGGGGTGTTACATTATTTCCCACTTCAAAGAATCGTGTCCTCGCAATTCTATTCATAAAAAAAACATAAACCTTAGTTGTACAACTCTACCGAAATAGGTGATCCGGCTCGGTTAACGGAATACCAAAGTTGGTACATAGTTCTTCCGTTTCCCTAGCCCAGATGCACTTTGAGCAGTATGTCTTGTACTCCTTCTCGTGTGTACTGCACACAGGCTTCCAAAGGGAGGCTCGTGCGGTGAAAAGCTCAGAAACGTCTGAGTAGATAAATTCCCTGATAACTCTCTGGGCTACATCATGCTCGAGGTAATTGAGGGGAATGATGCGATTGAGGAGACTGAAATTTAAGACCTGGAACATAAAGGCTGCACTAAGGTGGCCATCCTGGGCAGCTATGAGGAAGAACGCTCTGGCAGAGAAGTTTTGCGCCAGAGTAAAACACTTAAAGAGACCCTCGTAGTATCTTCCCCTTCATCTATAGCAGGGGAGTTGAGTTGTAGAGATGAGATGAAAAGCACAGTCATCCCCCTGACATGAACGAAGAATATCAGGACTGTTCACTAAATCGAGCAGACGTTGGAAAGACCCTCACAGGTGAAGAAAAGATAGATAATCCACCATGCATGTCCTAATCATAATAACCTCTACTAACTCATCAGGTAGTGATGAGATGTTCGTTTGACCAGCCATCTAAAAAAGAACATTTAAAAGAAAACACTTAACAACACTGATAAGGTAGTGGAAGGAAGGAAACAGGAAACTTTCAATTTCACAAAAGGTTACATGGAAAAGCCTGAGTTTACTAGATGAACACCACAAAGAGAGGAAAAACTCCCTAACTCTTCAAATCACACACAGGCTGAACAGACGGGACTAAACTCATGGGAACATCTATGACGCCTCTTGAGTTTAGCATGAGGGGTATAGAGTTGGGAAACATCATTATACACCTCTTGCCTAAGAGATAATCGGGTGGACTCATATTCCAACACCCCAAAGTCCATCAACTGGCCCCAGAAGCCGTAGTGCAAAATCTGGCATTGGTAAGCCGCTCAGAGGTCTCCAGCAGCAGCAGCTTCTTGAAAGGGGTTACCAAGCATCGTACCAAATTCTTCACCAGTCGTGAACACTCAGAAGAGTCCCTCGTGATACTTTCCCCGGCGTGCATAAGAGGGGAATTGGGTTGTCATCATTAGGAGATAATCCATTCCCAACCCCTGGTGTAGACTAAGCACCCTAGGTGAATTTGACACAACATACAGGTGCTTACATGTCATGCGGATTCGGGCATAATTTAGAAAGTTATCACGGCTAGCTAGAGATACAATGTTCTCTAGAGCCTCGGTGGGAAGTGATAGTAGGTCGGTAGGTACATTTTCATCAGCCATCTGAAAGTTAAAACATTTTTACTTAGTCAATCATAGTAATACATTCATACCACCTTGTTTTCAAGAGTTTCCTGAACCCATCCTTTGATACCAACTGTAGGGACCCCGATCCCCGGGTTCCTTATGAGACATGATATACTAACATTTCATTACAACATTTACAAATAATATATCATGTCCCATTACAACAGAAGATCGCGAGGCTCAGGATTCTGGAAAACCAGCTGCTTCTGATAAACTTCATTAGTACAAACCATGCCTGAAAAATTTAAAACAAAAACGTAGGGTGAGCTGAGCAAATATGCCCAGTAAGGGGTTTTAAAAACGTTTTAAGAAAACTCTTTCTCAAAGCAGCCCTTTTTTAAGCTAATAAAACACTTCACTAAAAACAAAGCATTATCTTTTCTTAAAACATGAAAATCCTACATTTTTGAAAACCACTTACACAGAGAAGAAGTACGTACTTAAAATAAACTTATAAGAAGACATGAATCAGAGAGAGCAAGAATGTGAAGAATAGATGATGCATAACTTACAACCAAAATTACTTCAGTTATAAAAGATTGAGTGTAAGCAGGGAAGACATTCATACCGTGATACATTGGCACATAAGGTTCTTATAATAGCATACCACATGTGTTAAGTTCTTATTTCATAAATTCATTCTCATAGCCAAGGGAATTTTCAACTAGGGAATGTCTTGTTAGTTGGACTAACCCCTGGTAGACCATTTATCATCACATGCAGAGGGAATGTATAATGCCAAACTTTATCAAGACCTTGCGTCAAGACCATAAAACATACTTAATACGGGTCAAGGCTAACCGCCAATCCCGTTTCCCATGGTAGCACAAGCCAAAGCTAACTGCCAAGACCGTCGCACATAACGTCTCATGAGACTCATACTTTACCCAATGCATTGGAGCGCTATATAATTCTGGGTGCACCCGTCCATAATCTTTTAAGTCCAATACATCCCCCACATGATATAGCATGATCTTATATTCATAACTTCCATTCTTAGTCCATAACCCCCTTTGAACATGTTCATATTAATTATGAAAAAAAAAGGTTAGACTTATTAGTTTCACCTCACATGGTGGCATAAAAGAGAATATTGTTGAGCACAAGTAATAAAAGAAACTTGCTTACATAAAAAAAGGAAAGATTAGCACATGAGATAACAATTTCTGCATCTAAACCCTTTAAAAGTTGGCCTTGTTCAAACCATGTTGACACCCTATTTAACTCCATGGTATCCACTTAATTTAATTTTTTTTATGCACTGATTATTTATAATACACTAAAGCACCAACCCGAAGGACCAAAGGCAGTTCCTGTGAAACATCCATAACATAAAACATGGTTTATGGCCTAAGAGGTGTTTGAGCATAAAATAATTATTTACACCCATGAACTCATGCATAGGAGTACATTTACATTTTAACATAAAACAACCATCACACTCTACTTGAAAATAAACGAATTTGAGATACATACGAATTCGGGTAAAGTGACACTTTTATTAAAAGAATTTATGTCCATTTAAGGTGCGTGTTTGGGATATGCACACCAAAAAACTAGGTTTTATTAAACTTTTTCAATCATAGCATGACTTAAAATTCTAAAGAAAAAGTTTAGTTAATCCCCAATTATATAATATTTATATATAACCAAACATACGTGAGTTACGAATAAGGTACACAAAGAACTCGAGGGACTAGATCCCCCACTTGCATGCAGTTCAGGTTTTGAAAACAATACCCAAAAATGAAAGGTCATTCTTCAAAGATCATAACCCGAAATGAACATACACATGTTTTTAATTTGAAAACCTAAATGGATTCAAGACGAAATTATAAACATTTATACATATGTACAGATTCGTGAGGTAAGGAAATTAGTGGGGAAGGATTCGCATGCTACTTTCAAGGCGCAAGGCCCCTTGCATATTCTGTGTACCCAAAACATTTTTGGAAAACTTTAACATACATTTTTTTTTTTTTAAAGAATGAGAACCCATATATGCATATATATAAAATACACATATACTTGCATAATCTTATAAGTTCATAAAAATTTTCCGAACCCTCCATTTCCATGAAGCAGAGTACAGCAAAGACTATATACATATAAATAAAATGTGTGCATACAAATGTTATATTCATATAGAAAAGAAAAGTTTATGCATATGTGTATCCACCGGGGCTAAAAGAAACTAAAAAAAATGAAACAAGGTAGGGTGCTCGATTCTCCATGCAAGAAGAGATAAACGGGTATGCAGCGGTTCTTGTAACCTTATATATATGTATATACTCAAGGAGTATATATATATATGTGTATATATACCGAAGTTGAAGAATCTCAGGGTGAACATGTTCCCTAACTCTGGTTTGATTCTCCATGCAAGAAGAGAAAGCAGGTGTAATCGGTTTATAAGGCCTTATATACATATATATGTATATAAATTTATATGTGTATATGTGTGTGAAGTGTATATAGCCATGTACATGTTCATCAGAACTGCTAAAAGCAAGACAAGAAAATCTCCCTTTCCTTCGCTTGGAGAGGAAGAGAGGCAGAAGCAGGAGACGACGACGAGGTGGCCGAAAAGATCGAAGATTCACGAAGAAAAAACTATCCTCGTTTCGGTGAAAACCGGAGCTTGAAAGTAGGGGAAACTCTATCCTTGCATGAAGATGTAGACGGGTAGCCGAGGCGGAGTCAGTGCCTAACCTGTGGAAAGGAGGGGCTGCTGGGTCCACTTGCCGGCCTAAATGAAGAAAACAACGAAGCCTAATCTACCCTACTGGTTCGTGCGCGATGAAGAAGAAGAAGACGTGGGGAAGAAGATCTGTATTCCAACGGATGGCCCAAATTGACGAGAGCGAATCGGATGGCCAAGACACGATGCGGTATCAAAAAACCACGGACGGCTGGGATGAAGCAGCGCTAGATCGGACGGCTGCAGACAGGCGCGGCGCTTAAAAAAACGCGGGTCTCCCCCCCTGCGATTTTTTTTTTTTAACAACAATAATTTTAATTTTTTTATTGTACTTATTATTTGAACTTTATTTTTATTAACCTACAATTATTAACCACTTTTATTATTTTAAGAAGGTCATTAGTCTTTTAATATACATGTGCATTAATTAATTCTCCCCTATCAAAAACATATTTTTCTTTTTCCTTTATTTATTTAATTTATCAATTTATATAATTTAATATCACTTATCCTTTATTTATTGTCACTTATCTTAATTTACATCTATATGTTATTAAAATAAATTGATTATTTAACCCAAAATTTCAAAATAATAAATTTTCATTTTACGTTGAAGAAAAACATAATTTTATAAAGTATGGTAACTTCATATAATAAAGCTAATATGAAAAAAAGAATGTGTAGATATATATATTTATGTTGTTTCTTTAGAACTTAAACTACAAATCAAACAGATTCATTAAGAAAAATAAAGGAGTCTTAATTATTATGACTGTATTTAGCAAGACCCTAAAGGCCTTCGGATTTAAATCCCAACGGTCATCTTGAAAAGAAAACAACGGTAAAATTTGCAACGGCTATATGGAACCTTTATAAATATGAAGTCTTGGTATTCATATTTTGAAGTCGGTTTGTCAGCTAAGGATGGTTCTCTACATTGCACTGGTACTCAGCACGGCCACCGTGGCATTGGCCATCTTGATGCTTATGATGGATCCTGGTGATCCACACTACGAAGTCAGGCTTGTTTTTATCCTGAGTAGCCTTCCGGTGATTGTACTGGGGTTTTTATTTGGCATTTATGGTTAGTGAGATTTTCTTGTAACTCAGATGTTGTAAGAATCTTCACTGTCATGTTCTTAAATAAATAAATAAAGGAGTTATGTGTTTTAGCTTTTATATTTTTTTTGTTAAAGAAGGCTTTAATGGCACTAAACATATAATTGTTATTTATAAGGCTTGTAATAAAACAGGGTGTTACACGCTGGGAACAGTGTGTCGTCACAGTTTTCTTCAATACATCTAAGTGCGCAAGTTGTAATACTCATTAATAATAATCTTAAAGTCTAAGGACCAATACACACATACATAGATAGGAACATCCAATGACACTATGAAATGTGGATTTTCTACTGGCGGGTCTCGTTCTCATAATATCCTCCTGGATATTACCAAGGGCGCACCCCATGAGATGGTGCCTCAAAGTTTTATGAGTCATCACCCTAATGTCCTATATTATTTGTGTCCCTCAAATAATATCATCCGGCCATAGAACATATATTCAATAATAGTGTTATGGCACTTCCGGGTTCTCATCATAACAGGGATCCGCTATGACCCTTTAATGCAACATCTATCCTTAGAACATTATCACATGTATTGTCATGCAGAAGAACAATAAAGATGTCATAAGGCTTTTATTAATGAATAAAGTACAAATTAGTGGTTCTAGGCCACCAACTCCAACACCATGTACACCCGTTACCATGCCGAAATTCCATGAGGAATTTCTCTCTCCTCTTTTACATCCAAGTAATTCTTTTGTATTATGCATCTAAATTCCATTAATTTTTTTGGGACATGTATCTATATAACCCACTTAATTTCCATTACATGTACATATGATTAGACACCCTTTTATCTCTCATAAACCATTTTCATGAATTCTTTTTTCACGCCGTTATGCTTCCAAAATTGCACCGCGGTTTTCCAAGCCAAGATCATTGTGTAGTGAATATCATACTCATGTATCTATCAAGGGTATTCACATTTATACACATATACATATTGAATGGTACATTCATGTATTTATTCCACATTACTTAATCATGGAATAACTTATGATGTTGATTGATTCCAAGTTATATGATCCATGTGGCACACTTATGCATGAAATGAAATGTTTAAGAAGGGTGCACCCTGATAGTGCTCCAATGAATTGGGTAAAGTATAGTATCATGATACATCATGTGAAATGAGTGTTGACTCATGCTAATTCAAGTGAAATGAGGGTTTACTTGTGCTTCATGTGTAATGAGGGTTTACTCATGCTCCATGTGTAATGAGCCTTGGCTCATGCTAATTCCTTGTTAAGTCTTGTTGCCACATTTCCATGTTATCATGATTTATCATGCCTTTATGTTCATGTTTCTATTGTGATCCATTGATGTGCCTATTTTCTAACATGTATTGTATTATTCATGGTATTCCATGTTTATTCCCTTACTGGGCTTTATAGCTCACCATTTTCTTATGCATGTCCTCAGGTTATCCCATGCAATTCTAAGTACGAAGAAATATAGTGGTCATGTAAAGGAAGTTTTCAATAAAAATGTTGTGTGTTTTATGTTATAAGTTGTTATGTAATATTCCTAATCCCCAAAGACACTAGACCTCTCAATTTTCTATGTTGTATCAAGTGAAGATTTTGTAATAAATCTGGTTTAAGTGTGTAATAAAAAGCAAGGTTGTTATAATAGATTACTTTTTCAGAATGATAAATATTTCATAAATATCATATATAAACATTAATCCCATCATTATAACCAGTATTTGGAGTTGGTAATGGAAAACGAATTGCATCAGTCCATGAGGTGGTAGTTTGTCGTACACACGAATGATGAATTCTTTTCCCATTTAATGGAAGAACATACAGATATGGGTCATGAAAAAAACTAATAACATATCAATATATGGAGGATATTGAAGTTATTATTTTATCATGGTTTAAGAAGATTTTAAGTTCATTGAATAAGAAATAAAATAGAAATACATGATTAAAAATGATATATCTTCTTTGGACAACCTCCTTTGCTTAACACCTTAAGACCGCTAAGGTTGATTTTCTTCCCAAACAAAGACCTCTAGAAGGAGTTTAGGGATTCTAATAAGGTATTTAGGAAGATTTTTTATGAACCAAATAGGTTTTTAAGTGTCAATAAATGATAATAATAAGTGTCTATTTATTGGAGAGGGGGACACTCTTGGAATTTCTCAAAATATTAAATTAATATAAATTAATTTTCAATTCCAAACAACTCCAAAGTGATTTATTTTAAATGTAAGATTAATATGGGTCTAAATAATATCATAAAATAAAAATTAGATAATTTTTGACTAAATTTATACCCTTATCTTTTTTTAACCCTTATTTAACCCATTTAACTCTTACCGTGACAACAAGGATTTTTACTCTTTAAGGGTTAATATAGTTACTATAAAATGTTAAACAACCCATAAATGGATAATAGATTATATTTTCAACCTTATAACAATTATTTTGATAAATTTAATATTTTTATGTAATTTTATATCATTTAATAAAATATTATTTATTTTAAAATATCATTAATGTCATTTTTGACACTATTCATTACTTTGAATTTTAACAACATTCATACAACAAGATAACTTCAAAGGTAATCTTTTAATACATCCCTAACATGTCAAATTAATTTATAAAATTCTTGGATTACATTTATTATCTCATATTATATTAATTTTAATATTTTTAATATAATTTATTTTATTTTTCCATTAATTAAATAATTAAAGCATCTGTGTTTTGAAAGCATTTAAATTAATTATTTATTCACTAAAAATTAAAAATAAATTACCATGATGAGTATAAATCTTTTAGCTTTAAAATTTATATTTATAGTCGAATATATTCTCTAGATAAACCCATATTAAAATTTTTATAGTTATTAAAAATATGAGTGTAACATATTTGACTTTTCTTTAAATAAAATATTATAAATATCATAATCACTTTCAAATGGAAACCAAATGCTATATATTCGAAACTTGAATGCATGTGGATAAAAATTACTCATTCAATGAAATTTGGGCAAGTTTTAGGGTCATTTTTTAGCCCTTATCATTTTATTTTTACCCTTAATTGCCTGATTTACCTTTTACCGTGGTAACAAAAATTACTAAGGTTGTTGTTCAAATTGTCCAAAAATAAAAGTGCCCTATTTACTAAATTTGTACCTCCTGATTCCAAATATGAAATTCATTTTTAAAAATTAAAAAATATAAGTTTCAGCATTAAATTTAAAATTAAACCGATAAAACGCAATGAAAAACAATTTTTCAAAAAAATGTCCTTTTTAAACATAAAATGTTTTTATAATAAATTCAAGTATAAATTTCATTTAAAAAATTATAATTGGATAATTTTAAATCAAAATGAACAAATTAAATTTTAAAACTAATCTAAAATATAATTTTAATTTATAGATACTTGAAAAGAAAATACAATTTTCAATAAAAATGGGTTTTTCACTATTTATTGAAAAATCAAAATTTTCATAAAATTATAAAAATATCACCGTATGATAATTTTGATATGATGATTTAAAAAATGATATTTATTTCATTAAATAAAATTTATAAAAGTTCTAGAAATTAATTATATTGTTCTTTCACAAAAGTAATAAAAAATCATTCTTGAAGAAAGTGTATTTAAATAATAAAATGACTTTACTAAAATTAAGTGCTTAATTTTCTAAGCATTAATTAATACATTATTAATGAGTAGGATCATTTTCTATTTCATAATTCAGTTGATACTATTCATTCCCTTTAATTTAACGGGTAGGTTATAACTATCACATAATAACAATATTTAGTAATTTGTTTAAGCTCGGTATTGCATATCTTGTACACTATCGAATATAGTCTTTCCTTTTTTTTAACTCAGGATGTTATAATAGAGGTGGGTGAGTCCACTCTTGTTGGACCGAGTCTCATTTAAAAGATTCCAGTGAGGATTCAAGACATATGTCAGTGTCTGATTATAGTGCAGAGTCGATAGAAATCGTATGTGGATCATCGACGCCATCCTTTAAAGATTTTCATTGGTGATCAAGTTTTATTTACAGTTTATCCTTATTTGGTGTTGATTTATTCCCCTAAATGTATTTAAATTAAATGAATTGAATCATTTTTAAATGATTCGTTTATTTTTTTCATTTGCATGGGGTGTTTATATCATGCATGGTACTATTTACGTGAAGATTTATTTTTTGGGTTTTATTTTATATTCCCTAGTTATTTGCATATTGTGTATTTAGTTTCATTACCTTATAGAAGCCTTTCCTAGATCGTCGATTGTGGCCCATCTGATGGCCCTAGTTAATCCTCACAGTGTTTAAACTATTTGGCTTAGATCTGTTGTACCATTATCGTGCCACTCCTGTTGGACCACCTGTCCCATGTGTTGTCCCGCCTTCAATTATGTGAACTGATAGCTTTGATCTAGCCTATCCACATGGATGAGATCCCACAATTCTTCCCACCCTCTAGCACACCATCATTGCACCTCGATCATGGTTTGTTTCTATGACACCTCATTCAATTAGTGATCTCTCTTTTTTGACTGGTCTGGTTCGGCCTGTGAGTTCCCAAAGTGAAGCTCCCTTCACCATCCAGAGGGATTCTCAAAGAAGAAGAAGGAGATATAGGGGATTACATCCACCTGCACTCCCCTATTTCGAGCTCGTGCCACCTCCTAGAATTGGAGTACTTATCCTATGTAGATTCAGTGGAGATTCGACTTGGTGTTGGGTTCTGAATGGTTGTGCTTCAAGAAGGTTTCAGATCTTGACCTATCTTTCATCGTAACCAAGTTTCGATATAGATTCTTGGATTTATAGCAATTTAATTTCTTTTGTCATGTATTGTTTTGTATCCTTTTTAGGTGTGTGTGTGATTCTTTACAAGAGTGGATGGTGTTGAATCTATGTGATAGGTTTCACTGCTACCACCTAGTTCAATAAGGTTGGCCTCATCAGATAGTTTCTCTGGTTCTTTCTTGATTTCTTTCGAGTCTATATTTTTTTTGCTTGCTTTCTTTGTTTGTAATAAAAAGATTACCCAGGTGGTGTTATATCCATGCATGTAGGATTAAATTGATCTAAAGCACATTATATCTGCTCTCATTTACCTTTTCTGCTCTTCCTTTTTTATTGTCCCAGTAGCTCGGTTTGTGAAGAAGTCTGCTCTGTTTGTTTTTCACCAGTTGATTAATTGAACTTATCAATAATTAACCCATAATACATGATAGTGGATCTTGAACGTTTTAGGGTTTAAGCATTTAATCCCAACAAGTGGTATCAGATCCTACTGTAATGTTAGTTGTGGGTTCTACAAAATTCGATATTGATAAGTTTGATGGTGAAAATTATTTTAATACTTGGAGAATTAAAATGACAACTTTACTGGACCATAATGATTTAATTGATGCCCTTGCTGATTCTAGAAAGAAAATTACCACCACTACCCCAGATGGGCAGACTTACACTACTTACATTGATGTCCCTGAGGAAAATCTTAGGAAAGATCTTAGTTTAATTCTTTTATCTTTAGGATATAAAGCGCTTAGAGAAGTTTCATATGAGTCCTCTATCATTGTTATATGGTCTAGGCTTGAATCCCTTTATATGACTAATTCCCTTGTTGGTAGATTATATAAAAAAATGAGATTATATGATTTCAAAATGTGCCTTGGAACTGCAGTTAGGTTTTATATTGATGAATTTAATAAAATCTTGTTAGATCTAGCCAATATAGACATTAAATTGGATGATGAAGAGAAGGCCATTATATTGTTAACATTTTTAGATGATTCCTTTAATTGTATTAAATACTCTATGGTGTATGGGAAAGATACACTTACTCTTGATGAATTCAAATCTACTTTACTCTCCAAAGACCTTCAAAGAAAGGGTAGTGTTAAGAATGAGACTTAGGCTTTAAGTATTAGGGACAGAAGTGAGTCTAGTGGCAGAAGTGAGTCTAGGGGTAGGGGAAAGGAAAGGGGTCGGTCTAAGAAGCAAAGATATAAGTCTAAAAACAAATTCATTAAGTGTTTTTAATGAAAGAAACCTGAACATATTAAGAGGAAATTCCCTAATAAGAAAGGTGACTATAGAGACAATAATAATGACCATTCCTTATTAGTTGAGGAGGACTTTGACACTACTAACGTGTTGAATGTTTCTGACATTTCCATCTTTGATGAATGGATCCTAGATTTAGGATGTTCATTCCACATGTGTCCTAGGAAGGAATTCTTTGCTGAGTTGAGGGAAATTGAATCTGGTGAGGTATTTCTTGGGAACAATAGGAGTTGCCACATTATGGGAATATGCTCTGTTTCATTAGATCTTCATGATGGGACTGTTAAGTATATTGAGGAAGTTAGGTGGGTACCTGAGTTAAAAAGAAACCTAATCTCCCCAGGAATCCTTGACCATAGGGGGTATAGTTATAAGTTAGATTATGGAATCCTTATAGTTTCATGAGGATCCCTCACAGTTATGAAAGGAACCCTTCGCAATGGTCTTTATGTGTTAGATGGTAAGGTTCATAAAAGTCAATTGAACACCTCTTGTAGTTCAGAGCTAGATTTCACCACCCTTTGGCATGGAAGGTTAGAGAATTTTAGTTCCAAGGGCCTTAGTGAACTCAAAAAATATAGGATTTTGAGTTACATCACTCCTAGAAGTCTCCCATTCTATGAGGATTGTGTATATGAGAAATCCAAAAGATTCAGCTTCAATAGGTCGATGTATAAGGATAAATAACCCCTTAAATGTGTTCATTTTGACTTGTGGGGTCCTTCTAGGGTCACCTCCCATGGTGGAGGCTTATACTTTGTGACATTATTTGATGAATTCTCTAGGAAATTATGGATTCATATACTTAAACATAATTCTGATACTTTTTAGACCTTTAAGAAATGTAAAGCTAGGGTAGAAAGTGAGTCTAATATGAAACTCAAATCCTTAAAAACTAATAATGGTTTAGAGTATTTATCCACAGAATTCATTGAATTATATGAATTTGATGGAATGAAGAGATACTTGACTATTGTGAAAACTTCATAGAGAAATGGATTAGAATAAAGAATGAATAGGACTATTCTTGAGAGTGTCAGGTGTATATTATCCCACTCAAAACTTCCCAAGACCTTCTGGGCTAAGGCTGCTTCAATAGAAGTCTATCTTATCAATTGTTTCCCTTATTCTGTTAATTCTTTTAAGACACCTGAAGAACTATGAAAAGGTTTACCCTTGATCCTTTCACACCTTAGGACTTTTTGATCCATAGCTTATGCTCATACACTCACTGCTAAGCTAGATCCTAGGTCTGTTAAGTGTATATTTGTGGGTTATCTAGAGGGTGTTAAGAGGTATCATCTACAGGTAGACAAACCGGATTATTAAAAATGTATAATTAGCAGAGATGTCATGTTTCATGAGTCTAGTTTGTCTATTGATAAGGGATTTGAACCTGTAGAGACCTCTGATGACACTGTAGGACCCTCTAGAGTACCAACTCCCCTAGGTGTTGAAGTCTGTTTTGAATCCAGTGACTACACCTAGTCTAGGACTGGTCTTGCTCCCCACGTTGTTCAGACCCAAGCTGAATCTGATTCCAATTTTGATTCTGAACCTGAAACTAAGGAACCCGATTATCTGAGTAATTATCAACTCACTCGGGATAGAGAGAGGAGATTTATTAGGACTCCATCCCATTTCAATCAGGAATACATTGTTTCCTATGTGTTTAATGTAGCACATGATTTGTTTAATGATGAACCTCAAACTTATAAACAAGATATTAAGTCCAAATAATCCACTAGGTGGCTGAGTTCAATGCAAAAAGTGATGAATTATCTTCTTAAAAACAACACTTGGGTTTTTGTTTCTAGACCTAATAACCAGAAGGTCATAGGTTCTAAGTGGTTTTATAAGAATAAAGAGAACATTGTTTGAGAAACTAAATTCAAATTCAAATCCTGAATGGTTTCTAAAGGATTTCTTCAATGTGAAGGCATTGATTATAGTGAAATTTTCTCCCCAATTATTTAACATTCATATATTATAATTCTTCTTGATTTTTCTTCCAAATTTGATTTGCATGTTGAACAATTAAATGTAAAAACTACTTTTTTACATGGTGATCTTGATGAAACAATCTATATGAATCCTCCTGAAAGATTTTTAAAACTCTTCAAACCTAATCAAGTTTGTATTCTTAAGAAGTATTTATATGGGCTTAAACAATCTTCAAGACAATGGTATAAAAGGTTTTATTCTTTTATGATTGAAAATTAGTTTTCCAGAAGCAAATTTGATGCATGTGTATATTATAAAACTGTTAAACATGAATCTGTTTACCTATTATTATATGTTGATGACATGATTTTAATATGTAAAAACATGAGGATTAAAAATTATATCAAGAATCAATTGAATTGTGTATTTGAAATGAAATACTTAGGTCATGCTAATCAAATCTTAGGTATGGATATAATAAGATATAGGAAGGCTATAACCTTGTACTTATCCCAATTTGCTTATGTTAAGAAGGTATTAATAATATATCTATTTGATCATGTTAAACTTATTATTATTACTCTAGGACAACATTTTAAGTTGTCTCTAGACCAAACCCCTATAAATTATGATGAGGTTTCCTTCATGAGTAAGATTCCATATGATAGTGTAGTGGGAAGTCTTATATATGCTATGGTCTGTTGTAGGCCAAACATTGCATTTTTTGTTTGTACTTTGAGAAGGTTTATGGGGAAACCTCATAAGCCTCATTGGCATGCATTGAAATGTATGTTGAGGTATGTATCCATGTTTGATAAATTGTGCATTAGATATGTCTTAAATAGTAGTTTTGATAATGATATAGTTGGTTTTGTTGACTCCGGTTATGCTACAAATGTTGATACTTTAAAGTCTATCACTGGTTTTTTATTTCTTGTATATAGAGGACCGGTCTCCTGGAAGTAAAATATGCAATCATTGGTTTCACTTTCCACTACTGATCTAGAGTATATTTCCTTGACAGTAGCCATAAAAGAGGTTATATGGTTAAAAGGTTTACTTTCTGAGTTGTCTTTATCAGCTGATAGTATATTAGTCCACTGTGATAGCCAATATGCATTGAATTTATCTAAGAATTATTTATGTCATGGTATATTGAAGCACATTGACATTAGACTTCATTTTGTTAGGTATATTATATAATCTTGGGCGATGAGTGTCACTAAGATCCTACTGAGGACAATATAGCTGATAGTTTGACTAAGGTCATGCCATTTTCCAAATTCATGCATTGTCTTAAATTAATGAATTTAGTCCCAATTCTATAACTTAGGTTGTGATAGCATCGTACTTTAATTCTTTTGATTAAAAGGTGTATATTTGTTGATTTATGCCCCAACATGTATTTCAATTAAATTAATTGAATCCTATTTAAATGATTCATTTATTTTTTTCATTTGTATGGGGTGTTTATATCTTGCATGGTACTATTAATGTGGAGTTTTAGTTTTTGGTTTTTATTTTCTGTTTCCTGATTATTTTCATTTTGTGTATTTGGTTTCCTTGCCTTATATCAGCCTCCCTTGGACCGTCAATTATGGCCCATCTGACAACCTTGGTTGATCCTTGTTGTGTTTCTTTCACTCGACTTCGATTAGATGTGCCACCATTGTGCCAATCCCATTGGGCCACCTATCCTGTGTGTTTTCCCTCCTTCAGTTATGTGAATCAATGGCTTTGATATGGGCCATCCACGTGGATGCGATCCTGTGATTCTTCCTACCCTCTAGCACATCATCATTGCACCTTAATCGCGGTTTGATTTTGTGACGCCACATTCAAGTTGGGCTCCCTCTTTTTTGATTGTTCTGGTTTGGCCCATGAGTTCTTGAAGCGAATCTACCTTCATCATCCATAGGGATTATTTAAGAAGAATAAGAATGATATCTAGGGGATTCTGGTCACCCATGATCCCCTCTTCCAAGCTCGTGCCACCTCCTGGAACCGAAGTACTTCACTATTATAGATTCAGTGGAGAATCAACTTGGTTCTAGGTTCCAGACAACTACGCTTCAAGAAGGTTTCAAATCTTGACCTATCTTTCATCATAACCAAATTTGGGTATAGATTCTTGGCTCTGTGGAGATTTAATTTATTTTTCCATGTGTTGTTATGTATTATTTTTGGGTGTGTGTGTGAGTTTGTCTAATAGTAGATGATGTTGAATATATGTGATAGGATTCACCGTTGCCACCTAGTTCAACAAGGTCAGCCTCCATGGATAGTTTCTCTCGTTCTTTCTTGCTTTATTTACAGTCTGTATTTGTTTTTCTTTCTTTCTTGATTTGTAATAAAATGATTACTTGGGTGGTGTTCTCGTTGTGCACGTAGGATCAAACCGATCTGAAGAATGTTATATATGTTGTCATTTGCCTTTTTTTCTCTCACTTTTTTATTTTTCCAGTAGCTCGGTTTGTGAAGAAGTTTATTCTATTTGTTTTTCACCAATTGATTAGTTGAACTTGTCAATAATTAACCTGCAATACGTGATAGTGGATCTTGGATGTTTGGGGTTTAATCATTTAACCCCAATAGTTGGGTCACCGTTGGTTTGGGAAATTGGGGAAGTTGACTTTGAGATATGTTGGAATGTTTAAGGTCACTAAGAATCTTGGGAAAGTTACTTATTAGTTGTAATTTCCATCTCAGTCAATAGGTATTCATGATATTTTTTGTGTATCTCATCTCAAGAAGTATCATCTTGATCCCTCTGACATTTTGAGTTGGGAAGAGATCAAGTTGGAACTAGATTTTCATTTGTGGAGAAACCAGTGGAGATCGTGAATTCTTAGGTGAAAGTCCTATGTGGAAAGTCTATCATGTTGGTTATGGTGTTATGGTGACACAGATCAGATTATCACAAGAGGGAGCGTGAATTGTCGATGAGGGAGCATTGGCCTCACCTCTTATGAAGCACCCTTATTTTGCATGACTTCCCAGAGATGTAAAACCCTATGGTGAGGAGATTGTAACATATTGGATTTTTATGGTATGATCTTTTCTATTTTAAGAGTGTTTTTTGGGGAATTTTACTCATTATGGTGTATCTCTTCTCTCTAGGCCTGTTATTCTTGGGGGTTAATGTTGAAATTTTCAAGGGATTCACTCATGAGGTGTTTCTCTTCTCCTTAGGCCTGTGTTCTAAAGACTTGAGTGTGCACTAGTCATTAATTTTGGTACGAGTAGTATGCTAATTTTACCTGTTGTGATCCTTGACTTGTTTACCATTGTGCTTGCCTTGTACTATTTAGGTCTTGATATTTATGCTTTGTCTTTTGATAAATGGTTATTGAAATTTATGCTGTGAAACTTTTTTATCCATCCTATTTTAGAACTGTTGAAAAAAATAAGAATATTTACCATGCTTTGATATAAAATTGTTTTACTACTTATCATGTCATATTTTCTTTAAAATAATCATACTGAGATTATTTGTACAAAGAATTTATATGAAACACATTAGTGAGATCCTACTAAGCATGTTTATATCACAACATGCATACCCTTTCGACGGTTTGTATACTTGGTTATGTATTTTGATGTAGGGAAAGATAAGTTGATGCAGTGAAATGGTGAGATTTCCGTCAGCTGAGTTTGGGTAGCTGGTGGTGAGATGCTAGGAGATTTCCCATATATCACATGAGTAGTTGTTTTCTTTTTTGGTTATCTTTTGGTTTTGTTTTACTTGTTCCTTTTAGTTTTTATTTGGTTTCAAGTTGTGTCAATGTCAATTGTTTTCTCTTATTATGAGATATACTTTTAGGGTTTTTTTATTGTTTCTTTCTACTATGTATATATGCAATGTATCTTGTTTTAGGTTGGTCTAAATTGTTTCTTCTTGTTTATGTTTGATGCTCGAGTGCAAGTGTGACGACCCAGACCCGGATGCCACTTAACGGGTGCCCCGAGCCTGGTGGGCTACATGGCCTCAAGCACATCTTCCCAAACTCTAGAGGTTGTCGACTAGCATTGAGGTCCTAGTGTGTGTCTGTGGGAAGACTATTCCCTCATTAGAAGAGTGTAGCACAGTGGAAGAGATATAAATGAATAGTAAATTGTGGAAGCAATATGAATAAAAAGCAGAATCAAACTAATGCAATAGATAAATAAGAATAACAATAATTATATCAACTGGAACAGTGATGATGTAATGTCATGTCACTAGAAAACTAGAAAGCATGGATACAAGACAATCAGCATAACATGTCCCACAAGGTAAAAGAAAAAAAAGTCTACTCTAAGAATCCCAATATCCTACTCAGTCATCTGCTATCAAGCTCCATCCTATCAGCATACAATCAAGTATTGGAAGATGCATTCTTCCCTTTGTAAATACATGTAACCATGTAATCTAATTCGGGTACCAAACGGCGCTCAGAGAGGGTGTGAGATAAATCTCAGTGGGCCACCACCAACGGTATCTATAACATCATGCCTGTGTAATGGAATATATCAGTGTACAATCATGAATATATAAAGTAAAGCAAGCAGTGCAATATAATTAAATAACCAAGTACCTGATTCATCCCTCGGCTGGTGTCTGAATATGTAACCAGTTCATTAATTAATCATTTACCATTTAATGTTAATATGTCACATGAGTCATAGCCAACGCTTACATCACCTCATGATGGTATAAGTAGTGAAGGTACCAAGACGTAACAAGGCAACCAGATAATGATATCTAGTGAGGGAGTTCCAGGGTAAAAACCAAGGTAACTTAAACTGACAAAAAACTAACTCAGTATTATCTGAGTCTATCTTAGGTGTAAGAGTGTAATCCAAGGAGCGTAATCCAAGGAATTCCACAATAAGGTGCCTACCAAGTCCAAGGTGATCGACCAAGGTAAAACAGGGCTAAGCAAAGATAGAGCCCTATGTCAATGCTGGATCCAAGGAGTGTATCTGAGGTATCCTGTAATAAAGAAAGGGACCTGATGTTATTATACTGTGCATCCAAGAAATATACAAGAACCGGAGTCTAGGTGGGTATCAACCTAAAAAAAATTGTATCCTTGAATTGGAATGGGGTTCCTGAGACCCAAGGTATTCTCCTCTCAGAATCCAAGGTGAGCTCGAGTCAGTCCATTCCTATTTGATATTGTAATCATGTTATAATTCATTTGGTTCAAGTCTTGCCTTCCATTAGTTTGGATAGGTAAATTAGAGTTGAAACAATTTATTTGTTGGTCCAAGCCTTGTCTTCCATTAGTTTGGATAGGCCAAGTAGTGTTGCAACCATTTAATCAAGTCTTAATTAGCCATTAAGGCTTATTCAATTATTGAGGTTCACTCTACTACCTTCCATCAACATGGAAATGGGTTCTATAGATATGAAACCTTTATTCAATCTCTTTTGATAAGGCCAAGTTATATAATTAGTATACTTTCCATTTCATATTTCATATTTCGCATTTAATAAACATTTTTAAGCACTTACCTTAGGCGGGTCAAGTGGTGAGCATATACGGTACATTCCATTATGAAATTCTCAGTAATAACAATCCATTTATGATAAAAGAATCACCTTTAGAAAGTTCAAGTAAAGGCACACCCGAACAATGGCTCAAACATTCTGAAACACTAAAACCCAATTATGGCATAACCTTCGACATGAGGCAGATTGAGTTGTCGGTGAAACCACTAACAACTAATCACATATTTGGAAAGAGCATAACCATATGATTATAACGAGTATAATCATGGAATATTAATTTAAGAAATGGTTTCCAACGAAACTTGTGGGCCCCACACAAACATTTCAAAAACAACGAACTTTAGGGATGAGTTATAGACCACCCACCTTAGGGTTGTATGAGCTTTCTTGTCCGGTATCGTCCATTTATTTGCCACAGATCGGAGTAGATATAAGAAAATGTGAAAAATGATCACATAGTGATATCTAGGTCGAGAGTGGAAGAGAAGAAGAATGGCAAAAGAGAACTCGATTACTTACCATTGCACATCCAATGTGATGAACGGAAGCTCGATCGGATGTCGGATAAAGGAGATCTCTTGATCCCTAGATTTGGCATTCAAAAAGATCCAAAGGAAAGAAAAAGGAGGAAAATCTTGTAGGTCCTTGGATTAGGGAGGAAGGAAAGGATTAATAGATCATTAAGGGCATTTTGGTTATTTTAAACAGGTTTTTAGCCTGTGCATGGTTTGTCCGCACGGTTTGTCAAAACATGTGCAAGCCGTGTGAGATGGTTCTGCCCAAACCTAGGAAAAAGGGGCGTTTGCACGGTTTAGTTGTATGGTCGTGCGCCAACCGTGTGAGGTGCCACTATCCGAAAAAACACAATTTGCACGGTTAGACAAACTCTGCGCTAATCATGCGCAAACCATGCGACTTGGCCTATTTTCCCATAAATAGGTTTTTCAAGCTTCAAACAAACCCCAAACACCCTTGAAACCTTTTCTAACTCAAAAGGAATCTATATAAGGTCCAAAAGTAAAGATTTATACCAAAAAATAAAAGATCCATACCTAAGTGAAAAACCGGGTTCTTACAGTCTTCCCCCCTTAAAAGAACTTGCCCCCGAGTTCTCCTTCCAAGGGTAAGGAAATGCTATTTGAGAACAGCTCTGGCCATTGGGTATGAACATCAGCTTCCCTCTCCCAAGTCTCGTCCTGTACTCTTTCATGCTTCCATAACACCCGTACGAGAGGGACAGACTTTCCTCGGAGAGCCTTTTTGCTTTGGTCAATGATGCATACTGGATATTCCTTAAAGGTAGCATCGACATCTTACTCAACTTCCTCAGAATCAAAGGTATGAGATGGGTCAGCATGATATTGGCGAAGTTATGAGACATGAAAGACATCGTGTATGGCACGGTACCTCTAAGGTAGGAGCAACCGATAAGCTATTGGCCCGACTCTAGAATCTTGAAAGGCCCGACATAATGAGGCAACAGCTTTCCCTGCTTTCTTAACTGGTGATACCCAAAGAAAAACACAATCCCAAACCTTAAACTCAAGAGGTCATCAACTGCGATCGTCATATGATTTATGTCTAGACTGAGTAGTATTTGCACGCTTCCTGATTAGCTGGACCTATTCTAAAGTCTCCTAAATAATACGAGGACCTAGTAGGGCTGCCTCACCTGCCTCTAGTCAGCACAAGAGTGAACATCATGGCCTACCATATAAGGCCTTAAAAGGATCCATCTGAATTGTCGCATGGAAACTATTATTATAGAAGAACTCAAAGAAAGGGATATGCTCCTCCCAAGAACCACTAAAATCAAGGATGCATGCTCGGAGCATATCCTCCAAAACCTGTATTGTTCATTCCGATTGTCCATTGGTCTGAGGGTGAAAAGTTGTTCTTAGAAGCACCTAAGTTCCCATAGATTTCTGTAAACCCTGCTAGAATCGTGAAGTGAAATGAGCATCTCTATCTAAAATGATAGTATGTGAAACCTCGTGTAGTTGTATGATCTCACGGGAATACAGTCTTCCCAACTCATCAATTGAGAAAGTCTCCCGAATAGGAATTAAGTATGATGATTTTGTTAGTCGGTCAATGACTACCCAGATAGCATCACTACCCCTCAATGACTTAGGTAAGCCGAATACAAAATCCATAGAAACATATTCCCATTTCCATTCCTGGACTGGAAGTGGTTGTAACAAGCCTATAGGTCTCTGGTGCTCCGCTTTTACCTGCTGACAGGTGGAACACCTAGTGATGAAGCATGCAATCTAATGTTTCATTCCAGGACACCAATATTGGTATCACATATCTCAATACATCTTCGAGATGCCTATATGAACTGCCCACTGGGAAGCCTGGGACTCTTTCATCAACTCCTCTCTCACATCTTCAGGAACCCATATACGTCCACATAGATGCAGGAAGTCATCTTCGCCCACAGACCAATATGGAGGTGGGTTATCTCCTGATATACTCTCATGGAGAACCAAACCTTCAGGATCTGAAAATTGCCTACTATTCACCTTCTCAAGGAGGGAAGAGGTAACTGTTAAGGCTGAGAGGTAAGAATGCTCGTGACTGTTATGAAACTCTAGATGAAGTTTAGAAAAGAGGTCAATTAACTTCCATTCATCACCAACTTCCTGTACGACCTGCGTTTGAGTTTTCTGAATCAGTGCATCTGTAACCACATTGCCTTTTCCAGGCGTATAAGCAAGCTCAAAATCAAAGGATTATAGATATTCGACCCATATTTGATGTCGGAGGTTCAAGTCACGCTGGGAAAAGATATACTTGAGGATTTTGTGATCTGTATAAACCACAAAGCACTCACCCAACAAATAGTGTCTCCAGCAATGTAAGGCGTGGAAAACGACTGCTAGATCGAGGTCGTGCATCGGTTAATTTCTCTCGTGAGGCCTCAACTGTCGAGATCCTTATGAAACGACTTTGTCTTCCTACATCAACACTACTCCTAGGCCAATGCCTGATGCATCACAAAAGACGATATAACCTTTTCTAGGTTCTGGAAGAATCAAAATTGGTGTTGAGACAAGCCTACCTTTCAGCTCTTGAAAGGCTTTCTCACATGCTTCTGACCACAGGAACTTAACACCCTTCTTTGTAAGTCCAGTAATAGGTGAAGCAAGACATGATAAGTCCTGTATGAAATGCCTATAATATCCAGCCAATCCCAAGAAACTTCTGATATCAAACATGTTTTTGGGCTGCTCCCAGGAAACTACATCATTAACCTTTTCAGGGTCAACAGATACTCTAGATTCTGAAATAATATGACCCAAGAAGTAGACTTTGTCGATCCAAAAGTCATATTTAGAAATCTTGGAATAAATATGATGCTCTCTCAGTGTACTCAGAATGATCTCAAGATGTTTGGCATGGTTGTTACGAGTGCGTGAATACACCAAGATGTCATCCACAAAAACCATGACAAAAGAGTCCAAATAGGGATGGAAAACCCTATTCATAAAATCCGTGAAAATGGCAGGTGTGTTCATATGACCTAACAGCATAACAAGATACTTATACAGACCATACCTGCTACGAAAAGTTGTACAAGGTATGTCTGATGGACTGACTCGCACCTAATGATAACCTAATCTCGGGTCGATCTTAGATAACACCTTTGCTCCTCGGAGTTGGTCAAAGAGATCATCTATTCAAGGAAGTGGATACTAATTCTTGACCATAAGATGGTTCAACCTTCTGTAATCTACGCATAAACATAGAGTTTCATCCGCCTTCTTAGCGAAAATCATGGGTGAACCCCAAGATGATGTACTAGGTTGTATAAAGCCTTTAGCCTCTAAGTCCTCTATTTACCACTTGAGCTCCTGATGCTCAGTAGGTTCCATCCTTTATGGAGGAATGGACACTGAATCTACTCCTGGAACAAGCTCAATTCTAAACTCTACCTCTCTCTTAGGAGGTAATCCAGAAAAGTCATCTGGAAAGACTTCCCTGAAATGATCAACTACTAGAGGGAAATTAGTTTGAAGTAAGTCATGATCCTCCATGAAAATATTTTTCATCTGGGTGGTCACTCCACTTATCCCATGATTCTTTGGTCCTGATCTCCTAGCCTGGACACCCCACTCGCCTTTGAAAAGATAACTGCTTCCATCTGGTGATTTAAAGGAAACCTTGCGGCGATAATAGTCTACAAAGGCATGATAGTGGACTAACCAGTCCATCCCAAGAATGATATCGAATCCCGTCATCTCGAGAACAAAGAGATTCCATGTGAAGGAGTAACTGCCTACCTCAAGGGTACAGTCCCTGCACTAGCGTATGCCCTCCGTCCGTATTCCTAATGGTGTATCGAGGGTCATTACACCATAGTGATACTGTAACTCTGGTCCGAGACTTTCCATGATAGATATAGAAATAAAAGAGTTCAAAGCATCTATATCAAACAAAGCAGAGACAATAGTAGAGGCTACTAGAATAGTACCTCATACTTTAGATGGTCCCACAGCCTGATCCTTGGGTATCGGTTGTAAGGCATGCAACTAACCTAATCCACGGCCCTGTGCAACAGATGGACTACCATGATCATGACTTCTCTACTGGTGCTGCTGGTGATCATGGATCGGACTACCACAGCCACGACCTCCTCCTCGATTAGACCTGTCGGTGCTACTCCAACATCCCACCTGACGCAGCACAAAAGAACTCTCTTCTAAAGGTGGAGCTGAAGTTGATCCATTTCCACTCGAAGCTAGTGGAAAGGTCCTACAAAAGTGCTGAAGATGACCCTTACAGCCACAAGACCGGCACTCCATAGGGTCTCTATCACACTGGGGCTTCTTATGCCCTAGTTTTCCACACTTATGACACACTACAGAGCTATCAAACTGAATATTATGGCTGCCACTGCCCTGACGATAAACCTCAGGGGAACGTTTCCTGCCACCGGAAGAACTACTGGCCTGACATGGCACTGATCCTTTAAACCCAGTACTCGCTCCGTCCCTCAAGTTACGCTTAGTGATAAGGGCCTGATCAACTATTGTAGAGAAGATAAGAAGGCAAAAGATATTCACCTAAGTTTGGATGGCCTACTGGAGCTCATCCTCAAAATGTCTAGCACGTGAAATCTCATCACCAGCTAGAAGCGGTGCAAAGCACTGAAAATCAGTGAAATGTGCTGAAAATTTCATAACTGACATAAAACCCTGCTCGAGATGCATGAACTCTCTGGCTCTGTCATCTATCAGTGACTGAGGAAAGAAATGATCATAGAAGGCAGTCTGGAAGTCAACCCATAACATGCCCTGATGACGTCCAGCCTAGGTGATGACATCACACCAATGCTTGGTCAAATACCAAAGCATGTATGTAGAAAACTTGACTCTCCACTCTGGAGGCATTTCCAGATGCTCAAAGATAGACAACATGGCCTCTATCCAAGACTCAGCAGCCTGAGAACCGCCATCCCCTGAAAAAGTAGGAGGATGTTGCTGTTGGAACTCGCGGGTCAGATCAGCCATCGTAGGTGCAACCCGTGGAGAACCAATCATAGACTACATCATATGTAAGAAACTATTACGGACTTGGGCATCAGTGCCCAAATTAGGTAAAGTAGGTGGTGCCTCATGCGGCACTCTTGGAAGTAAGACTGACAGGTCAAGGCCCACCATATCTGGAGCATAGTCGTCACCACCCTCCTAGAAAACGACACGAGGACAACACGGCAGCATTGGTCTACAAATGCCAAGCACACATCTTAGAAAAAGCTTAGGAGAAAAAGATAGCGACACTAGTTGAAACTGAATGTAAGAAAAACTCACTACCTAAGGCATACTACCCAAACTACCCGCTTAGACGGCCAGGTATTGGTAAGTGCTCAAGCGTAAGTTTTATGTCATTTCGAAGTTAATTCTTAGGTTCACTCCTTTACCTTTCATAAACATGACAGGACGGAATAAGGATGTGCAACCAATTCATTTTAGGTTTCAGGACTCATTTTATAATGGATAATCATTTCTGATGAATCAGTGCCCATACACCTATCACCAAAAACGACACTCATTTACTTATAGTATAATGGCTTGACTTGGTAAATTACTCATCCCAACCCATGAGGGGCCATACACCTCATGAATTGAGATAGGAAATCACTCAATTGAAGCCAAAGTAATACAAGTTGCAAGAAACTATCACAACATTACTCAACAATCACAGGCATATCAAGCAATGCAAAGCAGTGAAATGCATCTATATGGTATGACAATATGCATGACATGTGAATTCTAGGTGCCTGTAATGATGCATGTAGCAATACTCTTTTCCCTCATATCATTGGGCCAAGGATGAAATAAATTCCCAAAGAGAAATAATCAAAAACACCACACAAAATGTGAGTCACTCAACGGTGAAATAATATCAACTGTAAAAGGAAAAATAGAACAACAAGTGCATTATGGGTAACTTGGCTTTTACCCCGAACATGGGTTCGCAACTCCCAAGCACAACTTATGACCAAGTTTCAAGCGTTCCTATTCTCCAATCTATTGTCTTCAAATAGTCAAGAAAGAAAAGAAACCACCTATGATACCACTTTGTGACGACCCGGACCTGGATGCCACTTAACAGGTGCCCCGAGCCCTGTGGGCCACATGGCCTCAAGCGCATCTTCCTGAATGCCAGAGACTACCAACTAGCAGCGAGGGCATAGGGTGTGTCCATGGGAAGACTATTCCCTCGTGAGCGGAGTGTAGCACAGCGGAAGAGATATAAATGAATAGTAAACAGTGGAAGCAATATGAATAAATAGCAGAAGAAAACTTATGCAATAGATAAACAAGAATAACAATAACCATATCAACTGGAACAGTGATGATGTAATGTCATGTCACTAGAAAACTGGAAAGCATGGATACAAGACAATCAGCATAACATGTTCCACAAGGTAAAAGAAAAAAATTCTACTCCAAGCATCCTGAGATCCTACTTGGTCATCTCCTATCAAGCTCCATCCTATCAGCACACAATCAAGTATTGGAAGTTGTATTCTTCCCTTTGTCAATACCTGCAACCATGTAATCTACTCTGGGTACCAAACGGTGCCCGGAGAGGGTGTGAGATAAATCTCAGTGGGTCACCGCCAACGGTGTCTATAACATCCAGCCCGTGTAATGGAATATAGCAGTGTGCAGGCATGTATATATAAAGTAAAGCAAACAGTAAAATATAACTAAATAACCAAGTACCTGCTTCAGCCCTCGGCTGATATCTGAATATGTAACCAGTTCATTAATTAATCATTTACCATTTAATGTTAATAAGTCACGTGAGGTATAGTCAACACTGACATCAGCTCGTGATAGTATAAGTAGTGCAGGTCCCAAGACGTAACAAGGCAACCATACAATGATATCCAGTGAGGGAGTTCCAGGGTGAAAACCAAGGTAACATAAACTCACATAAAACTAACTCAATAGTATCTGAGTCTAGCTAAGGGGTAAGAGTGTAATCCAAGGAGCATAATCCAAAGCATTCCACAATAAGGTGCCTACCGAGTCCAAGGTGATCGACCAAGGTAAAACGGGGCTAAGCAAAGATAGGGCCCTATGGGCTTTCACCATGACACCTACTAGTCAATGCCGGATCCAAGGAGTGTATCTGAGGTATCCTGTAATAAAGAAAGGGACCCAACGGTAGTATATCGAGCATCCAAGGAATAGACAAGAACTGGAGTCTATGTGGGTATCAACCTAAGAAAACTGTATCCTTGAATCGGAATGGGGTTCCCGAGACCCAAGGTATTCTCCTCTTAGAATCCAAGGCGAGCTCGGGTCAGTCCATTCCTATTTGATATTGTAATCATTGTTATAATTCATTTGGTCCAAGTCTTGTCATCCATTAGTGTGGATAGGTCAAGTAGAGTTGAAACCATTTATTTGTTGGTTCAAGCCTTGTCTTCCATTAGTGTGGATAGGTCAAGTAGCGTTGCAACCATTTAATCAAGTCTTAATTAGCTATTAAGGCTTATTCAATTATTGAGGTTCACTCCGCTACCTTCCATCAACATGGAAAGGGGTGCTACGGATATGTAACCTTTATTCAATCTCTTTTGATAAGGCCAAGTTATATACTTAGTATACTTGTTATTTCACATTTCATATTTCACATTTAATAAACATTTATAAGCACTTACCTTAGGCGGGTCAAGTGGTGAGCATATATGGTACATTCTATTATGCAATTCTCAGTAATAACAATCCATTTATGATAAAAGACTCACCTTTAGAAAGGTCAAGTAAAGGCACACCCGAACGATGGCGCAAACGTGCCGAAACAATAAAACCCAATTATGGCATAACCCTCGACATGAGGCAGATTGAGTTGTGGGTGAAACCACTAACAACTAATCACATATTTGGAAATAGCATAATCATACGATTCTAACCAGTATAATCATGGCATGTTAATTTAAGAAACGGTTTCCAACGAAACTGGTGGGCCCTACACGAACATTCCAAAAACAACGAACTTTAGGGATGAGTTATAAACCATCCACCTTAGAGTTGTACGAGCTTTCTCCTTCGGTATTGGCCCTTGATTTGGCTCGGATCGGAGTAGATCTAAGAAAAGGTAAAAAACGCTCACATGGCGATATTTAGGTCGAGAGTGGAAGAGAAGAACGGCTAAAGAGAACTCGAGTACCTACCGTTGCGCATCCAACGTGACGAACGAAAGCTCAATTGGATGTCGGACGAAGGAGATCTCTTGATCCCTAGCTTTGGCCTTCAAAAAGCTCCAAAGGAAAGAAAAATGAGGAAATCCTGCATGTCCTCGGATCAGGGAGGAATGAGAGAATTAATATATCATTAAAGGCGTTTTGGTCATTTTACACAGGTTTTTAGCCTGCGCACGGTTTGTTCGCACAGTTTGTCAAACCGTGCGCAAATCGTGCGAGATGGTTTTGCCCGAACCTAAGAAAAAGGGGTGTTCGCATAGTTTGGCTGCATGGTCGTGCGTCAACCGTGTGAGGTGTCGTTGTCTGAAAAAACACAATCTGCACGGTTAGGCAAACCATACGCAAACCGTGCGACTTGACCCGTTTTCCCCAAAAGAGGTGTTTCAAGCTCCAAACAAACCCTAAACACCCTCAGAACCTTTGCTAACTGAAAATACATCTATATAAGGTCCAAAGTAAAGATTTAGACCGAAAATTACAAGATTCATACTTGAGTGAAAAAACGGGTTCTTACAACAAGTCGTCGGCCCGTGGTAATCATGAATGTCCTTTGAGTGTTGTGGCGGATCGGATCAGGTGCCAATTTTGGAGGGTTTCCCAAATCAATTCGTTACAAGTTTGGTTTTACTTGTAACGGCACATGTACTTATAATCACTTGCTTTTATCTAATGTGCCTTTAGTTATAACAATAATCTTGATGGTGAAGAGTTACTTGATGATCGGAATTGATTAAGTGTGAGGTGTAGTTCCTTTACCATAACTCTTATAAAAATGGAAAATGAAAAAAGATGAAAAATAGTTGCATTGTTTTTCTCAATTATAAAACAAAATGGAGTTTTCGAGAAGTGATTGTTTAAATAAATATTCACTCATTATCAATGGAGTTTGTGCAGTGATTGTTTAACTCTGCACAATGATTTTGTTTGCTTAGGAATTGGGGAATTAAAAGAACTAGTGTGTGTGAATTTGAATCTTCATTGATAATGAGTGAATATTTACCCTTGTAATTTTTTTTTTTTTTTTTTTTTAGTCTTGTCATAGTGGAATTACTTCGTGGTTATTATTGAGATTATTTGCTCGAGGACAAGGATAAATTAAGCGTGGGAGTAATTTGATACACTTAATTTATGCATGGGTTTTAGGATAATTTGCTAGTGAAATTGAACTATTTTCTTAATTTATGAAATTTATTTTGGAAGTTGGTTGATAATGATGAAATTTCAGGAAACAACATGGCTGTGTCCATCATGGCACGCGTCACTCATGCGTCATGCACCACATATAAAGGGTAGGGTTCGGGAGCCCACATCCGCACCCAATCACTGCATCCCACGTGGGGCTGTGATTCATATTTTCCCGTGGCTTCTCGAATGTTCCTGGAAAGTTTAATTTTTTTTTTTAAAATGACTACCGAATAATTCGTAAATTATTAAAAAAAGTCAGTCCTAAAATAATTAAATATGATTAAAATTATTATGATGACAATGCGCCGGTTAGGCTTTAAATTTGGGATGCTCATGACTTTAACACGTGTTTTTTTAACCAGAACACTTGTAACTAGTTTATTTTGTGTAACCATCATAGCTCATTTAGATACTTATATATAATTTCAAAATTTATTATAAATCTAAAATGAGTAGATTTAAAACTACATATATTTATTACCAATTTAAAACATATAGTAGACGAGCTACTAAAATTAGTAGTAAAATTATTTTATAAATCGAATAATCCAGAAGAATGCTTGTCCTATTTAATCGTGTGTAGCAGTCATATGGTTAATGAGTACGGCGGTTTTATAATTTAATTTTTTATATATAATAATTCCTTCCAATTAAAGTCATAGATGAAAAGTACATGCATGCATTTTATTTGAACCATGGGGCCAGGTGGAGCGGAAAGCGCGGGGCGGCCGCACATTGGGCGGCGGACGGATCAAGGCTCCACTCCCTAGCTATATACTTGAATTTCAAATACTAATAATTATAATAATAATTATTATTATTAAGTCATTGTTATTTCGTTTTTCTTAAAAGAATAAAAGTTGTGTTTGAACGTGAGATTAACGTTTCATGAAAAAAAAAATGGATAAGAGTTCATAAATCAATGGTTTAAATAATTCCAAATTAAACAAGTTTATTGGCCAAATATCAGAATAATGGAAATTAGTTTTGGATGGGAACGTTATCAAACGTGGAAACGACACGGGAGGTGGACACGTCAACGGGCCACGTCTGGACGCTTGGAAATAGGGGGCGGGCCAATTTACACGCAACCCCTCAAACGCGCCGCCAACGCACGCGCCGCTAACGCACGCGCCGCTGCTTCGGAGCGAAGAAAGCGGCGAAGGTTCGTCTCGCCGACGTGAGTCTCACCCCTCAGCCCACGTCACGCGTTTTCGCTTTCGGTGGCGCCGCTTTCCCTTCCGGCACGGTTTCGCGAGGCTGAAACCCGGTCCACGCACGGACCGGGCCGGCTCCTCACCGGCCGTTTCGGTTGACAGGTGGCACCGGAAGCCAGCTGGCCATCTCAAACAAAACACATCACATCTATGTGAAATTCGCCAATCTGGCCGACACATTATTATCATATTTATTTCTTTCTTCCGTTTTTTTGACCTTTCTGGACATAAACTCCAACCAGCACTGTCCATCAGTAGCATTATCAACTTTCTATTACATCATCACAAATTAATTACATTTATTTTATTACTTTATAAAAAATTAATTTTATTGATCTAAGAATATGAGATAAATTAATTATAAAAATCACAAATGAGTAATTTAATTTTTATGAAAATAAATTTCTAAATATAAATAATTTATTTTTTAATTAAAATCATCATTTACTTGGAAAATACAGATTTTAAAATTATAACTTATTTTATAATACTTTGAAAAATTACATAAGGTCTTATAAAATTATCTTAAAATCGTAATACATCAAAATATTAACTTATGAATACATTTTATGAAAATACATTTTCTTTTAAATTATTAAATTAATCATAAAGTTGTGATTAAATAGTTGTGACTTATAAAAATATCAATATTTAATTAATAATTTTTAAAATATTTACTTAATTGTACTATGATCTAATTATATCATATTACCACTGTAACATACCTAAATTTTATTTATACTTTCATGGGTGATACTGCTATTCATTTGTCCAGTTTACTATTAATAAGGGTCGTATTACTATTTCTAATGTCAAGTTACTATTTCATCGGTATTAGTTTCTTAACTTCTAAAAATACTTATTATTTCATTAATTCTTCGTTTATAAAGTTTTTATTATGGTCTATAAGTGATTATATGTGATTAATATTATATGACACTAATATAAGAAGGGAAAATTCCATTGATAAAAGTTTGAGTCATTACATTCTTCCCTCATTTTGAAATTTCGCTCTCGAAATTTCATTTTTACATAAACAAGTGAGGGTATTTCACCTTCACTGTCTCCTCCGGTTTCCAAGTAATTTGACAAGGTGCGTTGTCTTGTTGCGTAGAACATTATCTCTCCAGTCTAAAATCTTTACCGGCTGCTCCTCATAAGAGAGATCATCTTTCAGTTGTACCAACTACGAGTTCATTATATGTGAGGAATATCCAAACATGGTATGCACTTTATTAGGAGTGATACATGGAACATATTATGAACTTAATCCATATTCAGTGGAAGTGCAAGCAGATAGGTCACGACTCCTATGCGATTAAAGATCTCAAATGGGTCAATGTACCTTGAGTTTAACTTCCATTTCTTTCCAAACCGCACGACTCTCTTCCATGGTGATATTCAAAAGAAGACTTTATCTCCAATGCCGAACTCAAAGTCCCTTCAACGGTTGTCAACATAACTCTTTTGCCGACTCTGAGCATCTTTGATATGTTTCTGGATGGCTTGAACCTTCTCTATCATCTCTTGTATAAGATTAGACTCAAGTTGTTTGAGTTGTCTTAGAACAAACTTCTTTTGTACTTTATGATAACTTATATTCATGGTTTTGAATATCAATAAATTAACTATCACATCATGATTGTTCTTCTACGTAACATTGTATGTGATAATATCTCAAGAGCAGCTGTCGCACTAAAAGATCATACTAGTTTCCCGCTATGATGAAAACCCGCAAGTGCTATGACACTATTCTTAAATATATGTTCTATGGTCGGATGATATCATTTGAGGGACATAAATGATACAAGCTATCAGGGGTGAAGACTCATAGGACTTTGATGCACATTCTCATGGTGTACAAACTTGGTAATATCTAGTAGGATATTATGAGAACAAAACCCATCAGTAGGAAATCCACATTTATAAGTGTTATTGGATGTTCCTATATGCAGACATGTGTATTGGTCTTTAGATTCTAAGATTACTATTAATGGGTATTATGACTCGCACGCATAGATGTATTGGCAAAAACCGTGATGACATGTGTTCACAGTAAGGTAGAATATGTTGGGTGCGTCACAAGTAATATTGCATTAATTAATAATGCGAGAAAGGATTTGTCCCTTCTGTTCCATAACGAAAGTCGATATCTCATGCCCTTTGATGTAAATGATATAGCTTAAATAAATCCATGGTCATGGTGTTCTATAGGCAAGTTCAATTTTCGAGAAGTCAAAAAATGAGAAGTCAACCACATGTGTTGATGACACTTGTATGCAACTCGCTTGATTAGAGATATCGAGACGAAGAGATTATATTACACGATAAGCGTTCATATCAGGTGACATGTCGTTGCGTCATTAACTTCTCTCTATGAGTGCCTTGGCGTGTTGCTAGACGCTAGCCTTGGACTTAAGGGTGCTCGACCTAATGCCCCTGAGAAAGAGGCCTAGAGGATTACACACTAAGTGTATCCAGTATCTCAGTTAAATAATATATTATTTATTATTTAACAAGTTGAATAAATATTATTTCTATTTGTGGTTTAATAATTATTCATGAATGTCTGATCACATTTATTTCGACACTAGTTATTTGATAGAATATATTGTGAGTGAAATAATAAATAAATATTTATTTTCTATTTAGTGAATATAATATTTATGTATTTATTGGAGAATAATGCAGTGATATTTATTTAATAAATCAATAAATATGGTGGAAGATTAGCGGACCAATTTAATGGTCCAGTGAGAAATAATAATATTGAGTATTATTTGATTAAATAATATTTAATTATAACTCACAAGATAATCTCATGCCATGAAATAATAATGTTGCTGTTATTATTTGACATGAGGGTTTTGCTAGGATTAATAAAATAATTAAGGCACTTGTGCAAATTATTTATTATTACCCTAGTGAATTAAATACCCAGTTATATTATTCTCTTGCTAGCCAAGCAACACCTATTGCGCTGTGCATAACGAATTGGAGAAAAGCTCTAAAGCCTAGAGATTTCATCTCTCTCCAAGAACTCTCTCAAGAACAAGAGAGATCCTCCTCCACCGGATCAAGAAGAACACTTTGTAATTGATTCTCAAGGCGATCGAAGGCGGACATCGCAAGCGCAAGGATCTTCCATGCTAGCACCTGGAGACTCCTTCGGTGTTGTCCAGTGATATGTAGAACATGTGTGGATCACCGCTAGAGGAGATCTATCCTTTGATCTCTACAACGCAATGGCGGTACACATGCAGATCTATGGCCGAACGAATCAATGAAGAAAGAACCACCTTGGAGGCAATTCTTTAATTAAATTAAATTAATTATAAACAAAATATGTTGATCATCTCTCTTGGTTCCGAGTTTCTATTCCTTTGTCTAAATCCTTGATTTAATTCTGTGGATATTGACGTTCATCGTCGTATTGATCCCGAATTGTTCATTGAATATGGAAAAAATTAAAGTTGGACACAAACCCTCCCGTACTTTCATTGCACTCAGAACCTACACAAGTAGCTTCCTTTCACCAACTTCATTCCAACAGATTAGAGTTCGACATTGTTTTTTGTACAAAGCTTCTTATGGAGACATGTGAATAATCGAGTAGAAGCTATTGTTGTATGAGAACTCAACCAATGCGAGATGTTGATCCCATCCGCCTTTGAATTCTAAAGAGTAGGCTCTTAGCATATCTTCGACTATTTGAATAGTCCTTTTAAATTGACAATCAGTTTGAGGGTGATAGGCCGTGCTAAAATTTAATTCAATACTCGAAGTACGTTGAAGATTCCTCTAGAATTTAGATGTGAACCTGAGACCATGATTAGAGACAATTGAAATTGGAACTCCATATAGTCTCACCACTTCTTCACATATATCTTAACAAGTTTTTCAAGTGAGAGATCTTCCCAAATAGTGATAAAATAGGCAGTCTTGGTGAGTTGGTCCACCACAACCTATATCTCATTATTTCATTTGGATGTGTTCGGGAGACCCGGGACAAAGTCCATAGTGACATTCTCCCATTTTCATATGGGTATAGGAAGTGGTTGCAATATCCCTTTGGACTTCTGTCATCCATCTTTAACTTGCTGACATATCAATCACCTTGATATATACTCAACAATCTCATTCTTCATGTTGTCCCACCAGAAGTGTTCTCGAAGATCACAATACATCTTGGTACTCCTTGGATGGATAGAGAAAGTTGAGCTACGTGCATTATCCAACAAATCCTTTATCCAAGGTGATAAAGGCACACAAAGCCTCGTTTCAAACTGAATCACATCATCATCGTCAATATGTAACTCTTGCAACTTCCCTTACTTTACTACATTCACCTTCTTTTGTAACTCTGGATCATCCCATTGTGCCTCTTTAATATTTTCTTCGATAGATGGTTGAACAATCATTTGGGAAAGGTAGGATGTTGTAAAGACCCGGAAATTTCAAGGATTTTTTTTTCTTAATTTCTTTGGGGTTTTACAAGAACGCAGTTTCTGACGGCGCCTGATTCCGAGGTCCGGTGTGCCCAGAATCAATTTCCGAAGTTTAGCTCGGGTACGTTCAGTGAACGAACGAGCGAGTTTTTCTATCTTTTGAATCGGTGCTCGGAATCGAAATCTGAGGGCACCGATGAAACCGCAGCGCCGGTAATTGCTTAGGAGGACTTTTCCCGAAGGTGCGTTTGCTCGGGATGAGTTGTTAAAAAAAGGGGAGTTAAATGTGAAGTAATAAAATTATGTTACAATTTTATTTCATATCCTAAGTTGTTATAACCTATGTGTGGAAGTTAGGTGAGACCTACTTGTTGTTAACTACCTTTGAGAAAATAAAGGTGGGGTGGGGCCCACACGAGCCCAACCCCTCACATTCCCTAACTCCTCTAAACCCCCCCACTTAAGATGTGTAACTCATCTTAACCTTTAAACTTCCCATTAATTGGGTGACTTTCCCTCTCCTCACTTTAATCATGCCAACACACTAATCCAATTAATGGAATTAAGTTTTTGAATTTTGAACTCTTAGAATGACTTAAAATAAGAATAACTTATTTTATTTTTGGGGGTTAGTTTGGTTGTGTTGAGCATTGGAGGAGAGGGCTCTAAGTCTCTTGAAGAACTTCATCTTCTCCGGCGAAGAACATCTTCATCCTCAACGAAGAACGACAACACTTCGTCAAGGATCATCGACTCGGCGACCCGGTAACTTCAGACCTCTTCTTCCTCCACGACAAAGGAGGAGGCACCGACGCGGAAACTCGCCAACGACGTGCCGTTCCTTCTCCTCTCTGTAGCTGGTGTGAGACGTCGTTCCCTTCTTAGATGCACGCCAACGCCGTCAGCGAAACCACCCTCGCGACACTAGCTTCCGCAAACTTCTTTTGAGGTAGGGAATTAATTTGTGAATGTTAATGAACCCATGTTTATTCCCTTCTAAAACAAAGAACGCGGATCAACTAAATATTAAGTTGATCCGCGAAAAAATATGTTTGCGGGTTGGGAATTTTTGATTGCAGGGAAAACCGTAGGGGTAATTTATTTTGTTCGTGAATTCTTTGCCGTTCATCGACTTCTTTTTGGCCGTCTGTTATCGTAATAACGAGAGAAGGTCGGACCACATGAACACGGCCGACCCTCCTCCCCCCTTCGATGTTGTTTTTGTTGCGGCATGAACAAAGGCGACGCGATGCAACGACACCGCGCATAATCAGGAAGAGACACGACGAAGAAATGCGGTGCCGTCGCGCCGCGCCGGAAAACCACGAAGAGGCCGCGGTTTGTTATTTTACGTACGGATCGTCGGGCGATGACGAAACAGGCCGCAGAGGCGATTTAAAGCCATCGCAGTAAAGGCCGGGTCCCGGGAGGACCATTGGAGAAGACGAGAGGCGAAACGGACCACCGGAGCGCGTCCGGTGGTCCGTGGAAGGCGGCGGCGGCACGCCACGCTGGCGCGGTGGCGCCGGCGACCGGCGGCGGCGGCGCGCCGACGGAACAGGACCGCCGCGGCCAAACCGGAATGACTAAGCTATTCCGGAGGCGGAGCGGCGCGACATGAAGCCGCACCGGTTTTTCTTCAACCGGGGGGGGGGGGGGGGGCGTAACCCCCGCACACGCTAGCCACGCGGGCGCCGCGCCAGCGCCAGGCCAGCCGGCTGCCCAGGCCGGGCCGGGCCACGCCCTGCTGGGCCGGACCCGGACCTAGGTCGGGTCGACCCGGTTCGGGCCGACCCAGGGGGGGTATCGGGCCGGGTCGGACCGGGTCCGAACCCCCTATTTTCGGACAGTTTCGTTCAAAAGCTCATAACTTGGGCTACGGACCTCCGATCGATGCACCGTCAGTTGCGATGCGATCCTTAGATCGATATGGTCGTTTCAGTATATTACACTCAAGGTTTCATAGAACTTTGGGTATAACCAAGTTGGTTCGAACACGAAACCAACCGGGCCCTCGGAGCGGAAACGCTTATATCTTAAGCTCTGGACGTCCGATTGACGTGCCGTCGACTTTGTTGGATTCCTCTTGATGAGACGGAAATTTTGGCATACTTCGCCTGAGTTTTGGATACATTTGGATAGTGACCTGGTTGGATTGTACCCGAAATCCAATCGGGCCTCTGGAACGGAAAAACTGATAACTTTCAGACCGGACATCCGTTTGACGAACCGTCAGTGGCGTTGGTGATCACGTTGAGAAACGGTCCCTATGAGTATACCCTATGTGAGTTCGGGGTACAGTTAAGATACGGTCGAGTTGGTTCGTACACGAAACCAACTGGGCTCCTGGGACGAAAAGACTAATAACTCACAGACCGGGCGCCCAATTGACGCGCCGTCCGTTGTTTTGAGACCACTATGACGAGCCGGTCCTTTGAGATACTTCTTAGTGGGAATTTGTGATACTTGGAGTATCGACCAGTAGCTCGTGGAGCGGAGTATAACGACCCGAAATTTTGAATAAATCTTTTTTCCTAATTTTGTGTGTTGTTTTATTTTATTTTATTTTTATACTCAACAAAAATGTTACATTTGATAACATGAGTATAATTAAAATGAGACCGTTGGGTTTTGACTGTTATATGACCATTGGTTAATATGACCGCTGTAAACTAAACTTTTCAATTATTTTCTCTAAATACAAGTAATCTTGGTTAATTAATATAGAAAGAAGATTCAATGGCCTCACCCAGTAGTCTTGGACCGATCGAAGCCCATCTAACAGAACTTGGGAAGGAGGTAGCACCACTGGGCTTTGCTCTGGACCAAACCCAAGCTGAACTTCATCATGTGAAGCTAGAACGGGATCGCCCTCGCGAGAAGTTCAAACTGATAGAAATTACTACTCGTGCGATGTTGGCCGAGCCTCCCCCGAATTCTCTCACCTTAGCACACCTTACACTTAGGTCCTATGCTGGTGTGATAAGGGGCTATGTAAGGAGACCGTAACTGACTTGTGTAATCCTTTGTTTTAAATAAAAATTTTGATTTCTTCTTATGATGAAGTTTATGAATTTTCAAATGTCCGGATAAATATAGTATGCATAATTTTGATGAATTTTAGAAAAATGATATTTTAAAAATGTTTAGGTAAACCTTAAATAATTAAAAAATGTGTAATGATTTTCGAAAAATGATCTTCTACAATTATGTTCAGTACAAAATTTAGAGTCTAATAAGATCAACTTAATTTTTGATGAATAGTAAATTATGAATAGTGATTTTACGCTTAGGATTAGTAATGTGACCAAATGGATTAGTAATTTCACTCAAAGAAAGTTTTAATATAATTTAGACACCTTGATTAAGTAATGTGATTCAATAACATGGTTAAATAGCGGTTTCATAAATTATTATTCAAGTATTAGTTTTTTTCGGGTGAATAGTGTTTTTTAATTAAAAATTTAATTAAAAATATTCAGATTTTTTTTTTATAAAATGGACTTCATTTTTGAACTCAGAGCATCGATATTATGTTAAGGTAATTTTTGGGGATTTTTCTGAAAAAATGAATTTTTGGTGAATAGTGTTTTTTTAATTAAAAATTTAATTAAAAATATTTAGAAAAATATTTTTATAAAATGGATTTCATTTTTGAAATCAGAGCATTGATATTTGGTTAAGGTGAAATTTTGGGATTATTCTGAGAAAGTTGAATTTTCGATGAATAGTGAAAATACAGTTTTTAAGTTACGGGTGTTTAATGACATCATTAAATGATGTATTAAGTATATAATCAATATGGTCGACTTATGAATAGTAAGATAAGGTATGAGGTGTCCCAAGTGGCCAATACCATGGGCAAATACCAGGGGCAAGCCCATGGTTTTGCCAAAACCACTAATGAGGTGTCCCTTGGCCATTAATGCCTTGTCCCCTCACTTTCCCTATAAATACCAAGCCATCCTCTCATCCATTCGACTCCCCACTCTCCCCCAAAGAAGTTCTGGTCTCATTACCTCCCAAGGAGTCCTCCCAAGGAGTCCTCCCAAGGAGTCCTCCCAAGGTGCCCCCAAGCCCTCAAGGTCCCCAACCTTTGAGTTTTAAGAGTTACGTTTTAAGGTAAGGGATCCGACCTCTCTCTTTCTTTTCCAGAAATCTCTTTTATGTAATTTCTTTTTTGCTCCATGTTCTTATGTTAAAGGATGTTCTTTTATAATCCTCTTACTTCCCTTTTCATGTTCATATAATGAGAGATCCCCTCTTACTCTCATTATTTCATTTTATGAAGTTTTAAGTGGCGCCGTTAGGCTGCCGAAATTTTTGTAACGAATTATTTCTCTGTTCTCATTTTTCAAGATCTATTTTCATGTAAAGTATTTCAAGTTCCTTTTTATTATGTTGGTGTATGATCTCTAAATTTATCATACTGATCTTTTATGATCATATGATGAGATACCCCATTTGATCTCTTCAATTCAGTATTTTTAAGTTTTAAGTGGCGCTGTTAGGCTGCCGAATTTTTAAGTGGTTCTTTCACCTTTCTCCTTTTTCAAGGTTCTAATTCCATGTCAAGTATTGCAAGTTCATTTTTATTATTTTGGGGTATGATCTCTAAATCTATCATACTGATCTTTTATGATCATATGATGAGAGACCCTATTTTATCTCATCAATTCATTTTTGTTGAAGTTTAAGTGGCGCCGTTAGGCTGCCGAAATTTTTGTAACGAATTCTTTCTCCCTTCTCATTTTTCAAGATCTATTTTCATGTAAAGTATTTCAAGTTCCTTTTTATTATGTTGGGGTATGATCTCTAAATTTATCATACTGATCTTTTATGATCATATGATGATAGAGCCCATTTGATCTCTTCAATTCAGTATTTTGAAGTTTTAAGTGGCACCGTTAGGCTGCCGAATTTTTAAGTGGTTCTTTCACCTTTCTCCGTTTTCAAAGTTCTACTTCCATGTCAAGTCTTGCAAGTTCATTTTTATTATTTTGGGTTATGATCTCTAAATATATCATACTGATATTTTATGATCATATGATGAGAGACCCTATATGATCTCATCAATTCATTTTTGTTGAAGTTTAAGTGACGCCGTTAGGCTGCCGAATTTCTAAGGGGTTCTTTCACCCTTCTCGTTTTCAAGATCTACTTTCATGTCAAGTCTCTCAAGTTCATTTTTATTATTTTGGGGTATTATCTATATATCTATCATACTGATCATTTATGTTCATATTATGAGAGACCCTATTTGATCTCGCCAATCCATTTTTGGGAAGTTTTAAGTGACGCCGTTAGGCTGCCGAATTCTCATAAGAGAAATCTTATTTTTGTCTTCCTTTCAAGTTCTTCGTTTCATATGGTATATCATTAAAATTTCATTACCATGTTCTTAAATACTATATATGCTGTTCCCCTACTGTTTTATGTATCATTTTTGAGTGGGTGACTCATGTCCCCTCTCTTTTCAATGTTTTCTAAAACCATGTACCGTAGACGTTATGCTGCATAGTTTTCGTCTCAAAATGCCTCCCTCTTTATCTCAAAATTATTTTATGTTATTAAGTGAATACTCAAAGCTCTTATTTCTACCGGGGTATTCACATATATATCAAAATGTTCTATTTTAAATTCTGGGATTTACATACATGAAACCCGCTTTCCTTTTTCCGTGGGTTTAAAGTGACATGAAGATCATGTCTTTGAAGAAGTTTTTAAAACGTTATGATTATGAAATGAAACCCATTTCTTTTATGCTATATGGGTTGTCTATGAAATGATTGATGATGATATATGTGGCTCACATGATAATAAATACATGTCAAGGGTGCGCCCAGATAGCGCTCCAATGCATTGGGTAAAGACTTAATCTCTAGAGATGACCTTTTAGACTGATACCATGAAGAATAACCTTGGTAATTTTTAATGAAACCTTGGGGATGGACCTTGGTGAAACGAAATGATTTTTAATATTAAATGTTATAGCCGCATCTTCAAGTTATAAAAAATGTTATTTTTATTATGATATTCCACATGATTCTTTCTCATGCCTTAAAGTTATTTTTCATGACATAGTTGATGTATCTCAAGTTTACATGTTAAATGTTTCTCTAGTTTCCCTTACTGGGACTTCTTCTCACCCTTTCTTTTGATGTATGTCCTCAGGTTATAAGATGCAGTAATAAACCTAGGATGAACATGAGGAGAAGCCTTTCAAGTGTTTAAGAAGAATGTTTTATGTTTTCATGTTTTAAGTTCCTGGTTTCCAAGACACTAAACCTTAAAGATCCTCTGTTTTGTAAAATGTAATGAAAGTTTATGTGATAAAAAGGCGGGATGCTATAGTTGGTATCAAAGGATGGTTTAGTTATTTGTGGAAATTAGGATATGAAAACTCTAGGAAGAACCCTATAGAAAAGTTTAAATATAGAAAATATTCCTGGTATTTTGGTGAGTATTGAGTAAGGGGTTGCCAAGAAAATACATCCCTGTCTGGATACGAGCAGGTAGAGGTGGCTCTGGCACAGATGTACATAGGGGTAAAACCCGAAAACACCGCTTTGAGCTAGATTCGAACGGGAACTGGTACACGACAACGGGCCTTGCTGCACTCTTGGTTACGACACTCCCGGGGGATATGCTTTGGTAAATTCATAAGCTTAGTATGAACCATTGTTAAAGGAACAAAGATGAAATAAAATAAAGATTCACATAAGAATATATGATCATGGATAACCTAGATGGGAACCTAGGGGATCACAAGTTAGGGTATACTTTTCTTCTACAAGCTATCCTTATATGCTTTCAGTTCCTTTTCATGATTATTGGCTAAGTACTTAAGCCCCTAATTATGCTTTCTCTTCTTAGTTAATGGTGGGAAATGGAAGAACATGTCCCAACAACCAATGTGATTGGAAATGCGACGATTGCCATATTAATATGACAGGGATGATTAGAGGATTAAAATATGATTATTATTTTGGAAGACGTTCACTATTTTGGGGACCCTATATGATCGAGGTAAATAGATTACTACGGTATTTTCATTGAGGAGTAAGGTTGACTTATATTTTCAAGAATCGATGAATTTAAGGTGGAATTATAGTAATTTAGTTTACTTATGGGAATCATTAACCTATCTTGAGTAAAATATGTTTAGGTTAGCTAATTTTTTTATAAGATGTTAGGAGTGGTTGATGTTGTTTGGAGATGAACAATGAAATTTATTTTGGAAGACTATGTTATCAAATCCTTCTTGTATTTGGGTTTCAATCTTAGTTTGGTTTATTTTGAGGAATTTTAAGGACCGTTATTTATGGAATGGTCTATGATGAACTTTGGGTAGTACCATGGAACTTTGAAGATTTAAAAGTAGTTTCCATTCCTATGGGATTCTTTCTTTTTGAAGAGTTGTTTTACCTTAACCTTTCTGTTTTTGGGATAATGTTTAAAGATAGAAGAAATAGATAGTTAATCTTTTGTGGATTATGTGATTCTCTAGAAGATGATTCTTGTGCTTTTTATGAGACCAAGTGTTTTTGAATTCTCATCATTTGGAGAAAAGATTAGTGTTGGTAGGGACTTATTAAAGGATGAAACTCTACTTGAAGGTAGGTATATTTTCTTATGTTTTTGTTCTATGTAGTAAATGAATTCCTCAAAATTATGAAAAGGAACGTAAAACAAAAACGTTGTTGGTTTACGTTTCCTACTAGGTAATCAAAGACCGTTTACACACATCGTAAGTTTGGGATTTTCTTATGGTTAACTTTCTACTAATCATGTTTTCAATCACTCTTCCTTAGAATGTGACCCTTGGGTTTTTCCTCCATGTCCATGTTTTCCTACATGTGATCCTAGTATGGGTTAACTCGGGTGACCTTTGTACTTCCCTTTCTTTCTTTTAAAGTAACAGTTTTACTGACTCCTTTTCTGATGTGGGGATGTCAATAAAATTTCAAAACCCAATTTTAAAAATTGCGAGGACGCAATTTCTTAAGGGGGGAAGATTGCAACGACCTGAAATTTTGAATAAATCTTGTTTCCTAATTTTGTGTGTTGTTTTATTTTATTTTATTTTTATACTCAACAAAAATGTTTCATTTGATAACATGAGTATAATTAAAATGAGACCGTTGGGTTTTGACTGTTATATGACCATTGGTCAATATGACCGCTGAAAACTAAACGTTTCGATTATTTTCTCTAAATACAAGTAATCTTGGTTAATTAATATAGAAATAAGATTTGATGTCCTCACCCAGTAGTCTTGGACCGATCGAAGCCCATCTAACAGAACTTGGGAAGGAGGTAGCACCACTGGGCTTTGCTTTGGACCAAACCCAAGCTGAACTTCATCGTGTGAAGCTAGAACGGGATCGCCTTCACGAGAAGTTCAAACTGATAGAAATTACTACTCATACGATGTTGGCCGAGCCTCCCTCTGATTCTCTCACTTTAGAACACCTTACACTTAGGTCCTATGCTGGTGTGATAAGGGGCTATGTAAGGAGACCGTAACTGACTTGTGTAATCCTTTGTTTTAAATAAAAACTTTGATTTCTTCTTATGATGAAGTTTATGAATATTCAAATGTCCGGATAAATATAGTATGCATAATTTTGATGAATTTTAGAAAAATGAAATTTTAAAAATGTTTAGGTAAACCTTAAATAATTAAAAAATGTGTAATGATTTTTGAAAAATGATCTTCTACAATTATGTTCAGTACAAAATTTAGAGTCTAATAAGATCAACTTAATTTTTGATGAATAGTAAATTATGAATAGTGATTTTACGCTTAGGATTAGTAATGTGACCAAATGGATTAGTAATTTTACTCAAAGAAAGTTTTAATATAATTTAGACACCTTGATTAAGTAATGTGATTCAATAAAATGGTTAAATAGCGGTTTCATAAATTATTATTCAAGTATTAGATTTTTTCGGGTGAATAGTGTTTTTAATTAAAAATTTAATTAAAAATATTTAGAAAATTATTTTTATAAAATGGACTTTATTTTTGAACTCAGAGCATCGATATTATGTTAAGGTAATTTTTGGGGATTTTTCTGAAAAAATGAATTTTTGGTGAATAGTGTTTTTTAATTAAAAATTTAATTAAAAATATTTAGAAAATTATTTTTATAAAATGGATTTCATTTTTGAAATCAGAGCATTGATATTTGGTTAAGGTGAAATTTTGGGATTATTCTGAGAAAGTTGAATTTTCGATGAATAGTGAAAATACAGTTTTTAAGTTACGGGTGTTTAATGACATCATTAAATGATGTATTAAGTATATAATCAATATGGTAGACTTATGAATAGTAAGATAAGGTATGAGGTGTCCCAAGTGGCCAATACCATGGGCAAATAGCATGGGCAAGCCCATGGTTTTGCCAAAACCACTAATGAGGTGTCCCTTGGCCATTAATGCCTTGTCCCCTCAATTTCCCTATAAATACCAAGCCATCCTCTCATCCATTCGACTCCCTAATCTCCCCCAACGAAGTTCTGGTCTCATTACCTCCCAAGGAGTCCTCCCAAGGTGCCCTAAAGCCCTCAAGGTCCCAACCTTTGAGTTTTAAGAGTTACGTTTTAAGGTAAGGGATCTGACCTCTCTCTTTCTTTTCAAGAAATCTCTTTTATGTAATTTCTTTTTTTCTCCATGTTCTTATGTTAAAGGATGTTCTTTTATACTCCTCTTACTGCCCTTTTCATGTTCATATAATGAGAGATCCCCTCTTACTCTCATTTTTTCGTTTTATGAAGTTTTAAGTGGCGCCGTTAGGCTGCCGAAATTTTTGTAACGAATTCTTTCTCCCTTCTCATTTTTCAAGATCTATTTTCATGTAAATTATTTCAAGTTCCTTTTTATTATGTTGGGGTATGATCTCTAAATTTATCATACTGATCTTTTATGATCATATGATGAGATACCCCATTTGATCTCTTCAATTCAGTATTTTTAAGTTTTAAGTGGCGCCGTTAGGCTGCCGGAATTTTTAAGTGGTTCTTTCACCTTTCTCCTTTTTCAAGGTTCTAATTCCATGTCAAGTCTTGCAAGTTCATTTTTATTATTTTGGGGTATGATCTCTAAATCTATCATACTGATCTTTTATGATCATATGATGAGAGACCCTATTTTATCTCATCAATTCATTTTTGTTGAAGTTTAAGTGGCGCCGTTAGGCTGCCGAAATTTTTGTAACGAATTCTTTCTCCCTTCTCATTTTTCAAGATCTATTTTCATGTAAAGTATTTCAAGTTCCTTTTTATTATGTTGGGGTATGATCTCTAAATTTATCATACTGATCTTTTATGATCATATTATGAAAGACCCCATTTGATCTCTTCAATTCAGTATTTTGAAGTTTTAAGTGGCGCCATTAGGCTGCCGAATTTTTAAGTGGTTCTTTCACCTTTCTCCTTTTTCAAAGTTCTAATTCCATTTCAAGTCTTGAAGTTCATTTTTATTATTTTGGGTTATGATCTCTAAATATATCATACTGATATTTTATGATCATATGATTAGAGACCCTATATGATCTCATCAATTCATTTTTGTTGAAGTTTAAGTGACGCCGTTAGGCTGCCGAATTTCTAAGGGGTTCTTTCACCCTTCTCGTTTTCAAGATCTACTTTCATGTCAAGTCTCTCAAGTTCATTTTTATTATTTTGGGGTATGATCTCTATATCTATCATACTGATCATTTATGTTCATATTATGAGAGACCCTATTTGATCTCGCCAATCCATTTTTGGGAAGTTTTAAGTGACGCCGTTAGGCTGCCGAATTCTCATAAGAGAAATCTTGTTTTTGTCTTCCTTTCAAGTTCTTCGTTTCATATGGTATATCATTCAAATTTCATTACCATGTTCTTAAATACTATATATTCTGTTCCCCTACTGTTTTATGTATCATTTTTGAGTGGGTGACTCACGTCCCCTCTCTTTTCAATGTTTTCTAAAACTATGTATCGTAGACGTTATGCTGCATATTTTTCGTCTCAAAATGCCTCCCTCTTTATCTCAAAATTATTTTATGTTATTAAGTGAATACTCAAATGTCTTATTTCTATAGGGGTATTCACATATATATCAAAATGTTCTATTTTAAATTCTGGTATTTACATACATGAAACCCGCTTTCCCTTTTCCGTGGGTTTAAAGTAACATGAAGATCATGTCTTTAAAGAAGATTTTAAAACGTTATGATTATGAAATGAAACCCATTTCTTTTATGATATATGGGTTGTATATGAAATGATTGATGATGATATATGTGGCTCACATTATAATAAAGACATGTCAAGGGTGCGCCCAGATAGCGCTCCAATGCATTGGGTAAAGACTTAATCTCTAGAGATGACCTTTTAGACTGATACCTTGAAGAATAACCTTGGTAATTTTTAATGACACCTTGGGGATGGACCTTGGTGAAATGATATTATTGTCAATATTAAATGTTGTAGCCACATCTTCAAGTTATAAAAAATGTTATTTTTATTATGATATTCCACATGATTATTTCTCATGCCTTAAAGTTCTTTTTCATGACATAGTTGATGTATCTCAACTTCACATGTTAAATGTTTCTCTAGTTTCCCTTACTGGGCCTTCTGCTCACCCTTTCTTTTGATGTATGTACCCAGGTTATGAGATGCAGTAATAAACCTAGGATGAACATGAGGAGAATCCTTTCAAGTATTTAAGAAGAATGTTTTATGTTTTCATGTTTTAAGTTCCTGGTTTCCAAGACACTAAACCTTAAAGATCCTTGGTTTTGTAAAATGTAATGAAAGTTTATGTGATAAAAAGGCGGGATGCTATAGTTGGTATCAAAGAATGGTTTAGTTATTTGTGGAAATTAGGATATGAAAACTCTTGGAAGAACCCTATAGAAAAGTTTAAATATAGAAAATATTCCTGGTATTTTGGTGAGTATTGAGTAAGGGGTTGCCAAGCAAATACATCCCTATCTGGATACGAGCAGGTAGAGGTGGCTCTGGCACAGATGTACATAAGGGTAAAACCCGAAAACACCGCTTTGAGCTAGAATCGAACGGGAACTGGTACACGACAACGGGCCTTGCTGCACTCTTGGTTACGACACTCCCAGGGGATATGCTTTGGTAAATTCATAAGCTTAGTATGAACCATTGTTAAAGGAACAAAGATGATATAAAATAAAGATTCACATAAGAATATATGATCATGGATAACCTAGATGGGAACCTAGGGGATCACACGTTAGGGTATAATTTTCTTCTACAAGCTATCCTTATACGCTTTCAGTTCCTTTTCATGATTATTGGCTAAGTACTTAAGCCCCTAATTATGCTTTCTCTTCTTAGTTAATGGTGGGAAATGGAAGAACATGTCCCAACAACCAATGTGATAAGAAATGCGATGATTACCGTATTAATATGACAGGGATGATTAGGGGATTAAAATATGATTATTATTTTGGATGACGTTCACTATTTTGGGGACCCTATATGATCGAGGTAAATAGATTACTACGATATTTTTATTGAGGAGTAAGGTTGACTTATATTTTGAAGAATCGATGAATTTAAGGTGGACTTATAATAATTTAGGTTACTTATGGGAATCATTAACCTATCTTGATTAAAATATGTTTAGGTTAGCTAATTTTGTTATAAGATGTTAGGAGTGGTTGATGTTGTTTGGAGATGAACAATGAAGTTTATTTTGGAAGACTATGTTATCAAATCCTTCTTGTGTTTGGGTTTCAATATTAGTTTGGTTTATTTTGAGGAATTTTAAGGACCGTTATTTATGGAATGTTCTATGATGAACTTTGGGTAGTACCATGGAACTTTGAAGATTTAAAAGTAGTTTCCATTCCTATGGGATTCTTTCTTTTTGAAGAGTTATTTTACCTTAACCTTTCTGTTTTTGGGATAATGTTTAAAGATAGATGAAATAAACAGTTAATCTTTTGTGGATTATGTGATTCTCTTGAAGATGATTCTTGTGCTTTTTATGAGACCAAGTGTTTTTGAATTCTCATCATTTGGAGAAAATATCAGTGTTGGTAGGGACTTATTAAAGGATGAAACTCTACTTGAAGGTAGGTATATTTTCTTATGTTTTTGTTCTGTGTAGTAAATGAATTCCTCAAAATTATGAAAAGGAACGTAAAACAAAAACGTTGTTGGTTTACGTTTCCTACTAGGTAATCAAATACCGTTTACACACATCGTAAGTTTGAGATTTTCTTATGGTTAACTTTCTCCTAATCATGTTTTCAATCACTCTCCCTTAGAACGTGACCCTTGGTTTTTTCCTCCATGTCCATGTTTTCCTACATGTGATCCTAGTATGGGTTAACTCGGGTGACCTTTGTACTTCCCTTTCTTTCTTTTAAAGTAACAGTTTTACTGACTCCTTTTCCGATGTGGGGATTTCAATAAAATTTCAAAACCCAATTTTAAAAATTGCGAGGACGCAATTTCTTAAGGGGGGAAGATTGTAATGACCCGAAATTTTGAATAAATCTTATTTACTAATTTTGTGTGTTGTTTTATTTTATTTTATTTTTATACTCAACAAAAATGTTTCATTTGATAACATGAGTATAATTAAAATGAGACCGTTGGGTTTTGACTGTTATATGACCATTGGTCAATATGACCGCTGTAAACTAAACGTTTCGATTATTTTCTCTAAATACAAGTAATCTTGGTAAATTAATATAGAAAGAAGATTCGATGGCCTCACCCAGTAGTCTTGGACCGATCGAAGCCCATCTAACAGAACTTGGGAAGGAGGTAGCACCACTGGGCTTTGCTCTGGACCAAACCCAAGCTGAACTTCATCATGTAAAGCTAGAACGAGATCACCTTCGTGAGAATTTCAAACTGATAGAAATTACTACTCGTGCGATGTTGGCCGAGCCTCCCACGGATTCTCTCACCTTAGCACACCTTACACTTAGGTCCTATGCTGGTGTGATAAGGGGCTATGTAAGGAGACCGTAACTGACTTGTGTAATCCTTTGTTTTAAATAAAAATTTTGATTTCTTCTTATGATGAAGTTTATGAATTTTCAAATGTCCGTATAAATATAGTATGCATAATTTTGATGAATTTTAGAAAAATGATATTTTAAAAATGTTTAGGTAAAACTTAAATAATTAAAAAATGTGTAATGATTTTCAAAAAATGATCTTCTACAATTATGTTCAGTACAAAATTTAGAGTCTAATAAGATCAACTTAATTTTTGATGAATAGTAAATTATGAATAGTGATTTTACGCTTAGGATTAGTAATGTGACCAAATGGATTAGTAATTTATTCAAAGAAAGTTTTAATATAATTTAGACACCTTGATTAAGTAATGTGATTCAATAAAATGGTTAAATAGCGGTTTCATAAATTATTATTCAAGTACAAGTTTTTTTTCGGTTGAATAGTGTTTTTTAATTAAAAATTTAATTAAAAATATTTAGAAAATTATTTTTATAAAATGGACTTCATTTTTGAACTCAGAGCATTGATATTATGGTAAGGTAATTTTTGGGGATTTTTCTGAAAAAATGAATTTTTGGTGAATAGTGTTTTTTAATTAAAAATTTAATTAAAAATATTTAGAAAATTATTTTTATAAAATGGATTTCATTTTTGAAATCAGATCATTGATATTTGGTTAAGGTGAAATTTTGGGATTATTCTGAGAAAGTTGAATTTGCGATGAATAGTGAAAATACAGTTTTTAAGTTACGGGTGTTTAATGACATCATTAAATGATGTATTAAGTATATAATCAATATGGTCGACTTATGAATAGTAAGATAAGGTATGAGGTGTCCCAAGTGGCCAATACCATGGGCAAATAGCATGGGCAAGCCCATGGTTTTGCCAAAACCACTAATGAGGTGTCCCTTGGCCATTAATGCCTTGTCCCCTCACTTTCCCTATAAATACCAAGCCATCCTCTCATCCATTCGACTCCCCACTCTCCCCCAACGAAGTTCTAGTCTCATTACCTCCCAAGGAGTCCTCCCAAGGTGCCCCCAAGCCCTTAAGGTCCCAACCTTTGAGTTTTAAGAGTTACGTTTTAAGGTAAGGGATCCGACCTCTCTCTTTCTTTTCAAGAAATCTCTTTTATGTAATTTCTTTTTTGCTCCATGTTCTTATGTTAAAGGATGTTCTTTTATACTCCTCTTACTGCCCTTTTCATGTTCATATAATGAGAGATCCCCTCTTACTCTCATTTTTTCGTTTTATGAAGTATTAAGTGGCGCCGTTAGGCTGCCGAAATTTTTGTAACGAATTCTTTCTCCCTTCTCATTTTTCAAGATCTATTTTCATGTAAAGTATTTCAAGTTCCTTTTTATTATTTTGGGGTATGATATCTAAATTTATCATACTTATCTTTTGTGATCATATGACGAGAGACCCCATTTGATCTCTTCAATTCAGTATTTTTAAGTTTTAAGTGGCGCCGTTAGGCTGCCGAATTTTTAAGTGGTTCTTTCACCTTTCTCCTTTTTCAAGGTTCTAATTCCATGTCAAGTCTTGCAAGTTCATTTTTATTATTTTGGGGTATGATCTCTAAATCTATCATATTTATCTTTTATGATCATATGATGAGAGACCATATTTTATCTCATCAATTCCTTTTTGTTGAAGTTTAAGTGGTGCCGTTAGGCTGCCGAATTTTTTGTAACGAATTCTTTCTCCCTTCTCATTTTTCAAGATCTATTTTCATGTAAAGTATTTAAAGTTCCTTTTTATTATGTTGGGGTATGATCTATAAATTTATCATACTGATATTTTATGATCATATGATGATAGAGACCATTTGATCTCTTCAATTCAGTATTTTGAAGTTTTAAGTGGCGCCGTTAGGCTGCCAAATTTTTAAGTGGTTCTTTCACCTTTCTCCTTTTTCAAAGTTCTAATTCCATGTCAAGTCTTGAAGTTCATTTTTATTATTTTGGGTTATGATCTCTAAATATATCATACTGATATTTTATGATCATATGATTAGAGACCCTATATGATCTCATCAATTCATTTTTGTTGAAGTTTAAGTGACGCCGTTAGGCTGCCGAATTTCTAAGGGGTTCTTTCACCCTTCTCGTTTTCAAGATCTAATTTCATGTCAAGTATCTCAAGTTCATTTTTATTATTTTGGGGTATGATCTATATATCTATCATACTGATCATTTATGTTCATATTATGAGAAACCCTATTTGATCTCGCCAATCCATTTTTGGGAAGTTTTAAGTGACGCCGTTAGGCTGCCGAATTCTCATAAGAGAAATCTTATTTTTGTCTTCCTTTCAAGTTCTTCGTTTCATATGGTATATCATTCAAATTTCATTACCATGTTCTTAAATACTATATATTCTGTTCCCCTACTGTTTTATGCATCATTTTTGAGTGGGTGACTCACGTCCCCTCTCTTTTCAATGTTTTCTAAAGCTATGTATCGTAGACGTTATGCTGCATATTTTTCGTCTCAAAATGCCTCCCTATTTATCTCAAAATTATTTTATGTTGTTAAGTGAATACTCAAATCTCTTATTTCTATAGGGGTATTCACATATATATCAAAATGTTCTATTTTAAATTCTGGGATTTACATACATGAAACCCGCTTTCCCTTTTCCGTGGGTTTAAAGTAACATGAAGATCATGTCTTTAAAGAAGATTTTAAAATGTTATGATTATGAAATGAAACCCATTTATTTTATGTTATATGGGTTGTATATGAAATTATTGATGATGATATATGTGGCTCACATTATAATAAAGACATGTCAAGGGTGCGCCCAGATAGCGCTCCAATGCATTGGGTAAAGTCTTAATCTCTAGAGATGACCTTTTAGACTGATACCTTGAAGAATAACCTTGGTAATTTTTAATGACACCTTGGGGATGGACCTTGGTGAAATGAAATTATTTTCAATATTAAATGTTGTAGCCACATCTTCAAGTTATAAAAAATGTTATTTTTATTATGATATTCCACATGATTATTTCTCATGCCTTAAAGTTCTTTTTCATGACATAGTTGATGTATCTCAACTTCACATGTTAAATGTTTCTCTAGTTTCCCTTACTGGGCCTTATGCTCACCCTTTCTTTTGATGTATGTCCCCAGGTTATGAGATGCAGTAATAAACCTAGGATGAACATGAGGAGAAGCCTTTCAAGTGTTTAAGAAGAATGTTTTATGTTTTCATGTTTTAAGTTCCTGGTTTCCAAGACACTAAACCTTAAAGATCACCGGTTTTGTAAAATGTAATGAAAGTTTATGTGATAAAAAGGAGGGATGCTATACGGACCCTCTTGGAGATGATCATACGGAGTACGGAGACCGTGTAACCGGCTGAGACCTGATGACTGCTTGACCGACTCGACTTGGGGTGAGTCGACTAGCCCAGTGGACGGACCACTACTTTGTTTGGGTGCAGACCCATGGCGGACAGAGCACTACTGAGTTTGTGCAGACCCGTGGTACTCGTCCGGAGAGTACCTCTGTAGGCTATTGGGGGGGGGGGGGCACTATTGTGTTTCGGTGGCAGACCCCGGCGGGAAGCACTATTGTGTTTGGGTGGCTGACCCGCGGTACTCGACAGGAGGAGTACCTCAGCAGTCTTAGGTTAGTGAGCAGTACCTCAGAGTCGTGACAGGATCACTGTACACTCCAAAGACGGGGCTCTTCAGCAGTTACGGTTTCGATAATGAAAATCCTGGTTTGAACTGAGTCTATGACCTTTGTGTTTACCTCATGATTGAGATGATTCACTTGATAACTTAGGTATATGTATGGGCATATACCTAGGTAGTGGTTATCTATTGATTTCATAACCTTTGTGTTTCCTCATGATTGAGATGGGTTACTTGATAACTTAGGTATAAGTATGGGCTTATACCTAAGTAAGGGTTATCTGTTGAGATCCTTCTTTTTGGTTATCCTTTTTGGATTTAGTGATACCTTGAGGGTCTCTGGGTCCCTACTGAGTATCGTATACTCACCCCTGCACAGGCTATGCTCGCACCTCGTTGTGTTGGTTGCAGATGACGGGCAGCACTGACAGAGGCCGAGTTTTCGAGGACTGGACGGTACCCGGAGGTGGACCTCATGACGAGTCAGTATCCGGAGGTGGACTTCACAACGAGAAGACACTCGGAGGAGGTTGACGGGCGAGAGCGTTGTGGAGGCTATCTCTACCTACCCTTCAGGTAGGATCCATGGTGAATGATCCAGGAGCTGCACTATCTGTACCTACCCTTCAGGTAGGATCCGTGGTGGATGATCCAGGAGCTGCGCTATCTGTACCTACCCCTCAGGTAGGATCCGAGGAGGACGACCCAGGAGCTGCTTACATTCTTCCAGCTGTTTGTCTTTTTCTGTTGTACTTTCGTTCAGCTGTAGCTGTACTTTCAGTTGGGTTTGTATTCTTGCCCACTTACTTTTCAGCACTTTCTTTTGTACTTAGTGTATTACTTCCACTTGTACTCTGTGATGTTTTGTTTACTTTTATAAAGGCAATGCCTTCCCAACTATCGGGATTTACGCCTTTGGTGCTAGTCTCCAGCCCCTGGCCTATGGAAGGTGGACTTGGGGTAGTCACAGCACGGGCCCCGAGGACGGGTCGTGACAGATGTATTCCCTTATATTATTATTTCCAAATCCATCCTTTTCATATCCATGAAGATAGAGTCTTTCTCAATCTACAACATGGATAGAGTAGAAGGTTCTTTTCTACTATGATAATTAGCTACCTTGTTTCCCTTGCTGAGATGATAGTTAATAAAGCAATCGTAGTCTTTGATTAGCTCCAACCATCTCCTTTGATGCATGTTAAACTCCTTTTTGTGTGAATATATACTTTAAACTCTTGTGATCGGTATAAATGTCACACTTCACACCACATAGGTAGTGCTGCCAAAATTTCAAGGAAAAAATCACAGCTACTAACTCCAAATCATGTGTTGGTTAACACTACTCATGGATCTTCAATTGCCGTGAGGCATAGGCTATCACATTATCATTTTACATGAATACACAACCCAAGCCTTTCTTGGAAGCATCACTATATATCACAAAACTTTCTCCACTTTTTAGTAATGTGAGTACATGTGCAACGATCAGCCTCTTCTTTAGCTCCTTAAAGATTTCCTCATACTCTTCCATCCAAACATACTTTACCCCTTTCCTTATTAACTTAGTTAATAGGCTTGAAAATCATGAGGAATTTCTCACTAAATGTTGATAGTACCATGATAAACTAAGAAAACTATGGATTTCTGTGACACTAGAGGGTCTGGGCCATCCCTCAATTGCCTTTGTTTTTGAAGGGTCCATAGAAATTTCCACACTTGTGATCAGATGTCCCAAGAATGTGACTTGTTTCATCCAAAAGTCACACTTGCTGAATTTGGTGTACAAATTCTCCTCCCTTAATGTCTCTAATACAAGACTTAGATGTTTTTCATGTTCCTCCTTACTCTTGGAGTAGATGATAATATCATCGATAAACACTACTAAAAATTTGTCATGGTAATGTTTAAAGACTTTATTCATCAAATCCGTGAATATTGAAGGGGAATTAGTAAGTCTGAAGGGCATCACCAGAAACTTGTAGTGCCCATACCTTGTACAGAAGAAAATATTCTGAATATCTTCCTTATTCACCTTTAGCTGATGATATACATAATGAAGATCCACCTTCAAGAAGTATTGATCTCCATGTAGCTGATCGAACAAGTCATCAATCATTGGAAGAGGATACTTATTCTTTATGACGATCTTATTGAGTTCCTGATAATTGATACACAACTGCATTGACCCATCATTCTTCTTGACAAAGAGCACTGACACACCCTAAGGTGATGCATTAGGGAACATGAACCCTTTTTCCAAATGCTCTTGCAGTAGCTTCTTTAACTCCTTCAGTTCGATAGAATCCATCTTATAGAGACACTTTGAGATAAGAGTAGCTCAGGTTGTGAAAACTATTGATAACTCTACCTCATGATCCAGGGGGAGTCCGGGTAACTCTTCAAGAAATACATAACTATATTCCCTTGTGATGGGAATTTCCCCTAGGTTGATAACTTCCTTTGATTCAACCATTTGAGCAAGTTATGCTTCTTTATAGGGAATCAACATCCACACTGTTGAAGGATTTTCAAAAGGAGATTCATGATCTTCCTTGCATTTGTAGAGGAGTATGAGATGGTTTGGAAAATGAAAATAAATCTCCTTTTCCCAATAGTTGATATGTTCTCTATATAACAAAATCCAATCCATTTATAGTATAGTGTTGAATTATACCAAGGGAAGTATCATGGGATTTTTTGGAAGAATCTTCCCACATACACCAATAGGAGAAGAGTCCAACACTTGGGGTTGCGATGATTGCACCACTTGGTATTTTTATAGATATATCTACTTCAAGGATTCAAGGATTCAATTCAATAGTTCTATAAAACTTACAAGATATAAAGGAATGCGTAGAACCAGAATCAAATAAAACCTTTTCCATTCTTTATTTAATAGAAAGTGTACCATGTATGACTTCATTTTCTTGCTCTACTTTCACAGTAACGATGGAATAAGCCTCACCTTTATCCTCTAACTTTAGTGGCTGATGACATTGATTACCCTTATGAACTCAAGATTTAGTGCACTAGATTTCATAGTTCTCTTGCTCCCTATAGTCGTAGCATTGGACTATGGGTGGTGCTCTCCTTTCCTCCACCACATTTTCCTGCTTCATCATGTCTTTTCAACATTCATGAGCTTGGTGACCTTCTCTCCCATACTTAAATCATTTATCCATACCTTTGAGGTAGTTCCCATGATGCCTCTTTCCACATTTTTAACATGTGGGTGGTTGAGTTTTCTTTACACCTTTCTCATTATATCATCCATCTTGAAACTCCATCTTTCATTTCTTATCACCATAGCCATGGAACTATTCTCCAAACTCCATCTCCACTTTGAGATCACATTGAACAACTTCTTCATAACTCCCAAAGTCTCAAATTTTAAGATCCTTTCAAAGGTTTGGTTTTAAACCACTAAAGAATCTATCAATTTTTCTATCATTATTGATAAAAAAACCAAAAGCATACCTTGAAAGCCTTTTGAAATTTACTTCGTAGGCTGTGACATATTATACTTCCTTTTTCTTCAACTCTATGAATTCTCTCCCAATATTTGTATTAATATTTTGAGGTAAATACTTGTTAAGAAACATTATCTTAAAGTATTCCCACTCCATCTCTTCAATTTCATCCTTCGGCTTGGTGTTCTTAATCAAAGACCACTATTGATCGACCTCTCCATCCAGACGATAAAAAAATGAGATTCACCTTCTCCATCTCAGAATAGTGAAGAATAGAAAGGATCTTCTCCATCGAGTTGACCCATTTTTCCACAACTAGTGGATCAGAAGATCCACTAAACGTTGGTTGTTTTTGTCGCATAAAACACTCGATAACCAATTTCTCCCTCCTAGGTGAAGGCAGACATTCCACATTATTCAGGTTATTGTTCATAACCTGAGACAGCTGGGTAAGCATCACCACAGAATGATAAACTCCACCTCCTAAAGCATTAGGGATGTTGTTTGGGCAATCGCTGCACTACCCCTCACACGGGTTGTTGGCCTAGTTTCTCCTGGTTCCCACCATTTTCTAAAATAGAAAAGGTTAGAACTGCAATGACCCAAACTTTTATCAATGCAATTTCTCCCTTCTCATAGTAATGTCATAATCATATAAAATCACACTAGGAAACACAATGCCACATCATGATTAAATGAATTACTATGTGACCATTAAACATAAATTTTCCACTTTTGTGTTTTAAAATTTGAAAATTTGATATACACGGTTGCAATAAGTAATATGTTTGGAGTCTGATATGACAAACTTAATTTTTGGTGAATAGTAACCTACCCTTATGAATAGTAACCCAACCTTATGAATAGTAACCTACCCTTATGAATAGTAATATGACCCTTATGAATAGTAAATCATCCAAAATAATAGTAACCTTACACATGAAAGTATAAAAAAATTTAGGCATCTTATAAGTGACAACATGACCATAGTAAAAATATTGGTTTTTTTGCAAGTCATAAATAAATAAATGATTAATTATAATTAATGAATTAATTTAAAAGAAAATTTATTTTCCTAAACTGTGTTCATACATTAAAAATTTTATGTCTTCTGGTTTTAAGATAATTTTATAAGACATTATGTAATTTTTGAAAGCATTATAAAATCAGTTTTAATTTTAAAATCTGTATTTTTCAAGTAAATTATGATTTTAATTAAAAATTAAATTATTTATATTTAGGGATTTTTTTTTGAAAAATGGAGTTCATTTTTGGATTCTACACATCAAAAAATTGTAAGGGTAAATTTTTGGGATTTTTCTGAAATACTTTATTTTTTGGTGAATAGTGAAATTCGATAATTTATAAAATATGCTAAATAAATGAATTTTTGCATCATGCTTGAGTTGTGGATGATTTAAATGGCCATTGGTTCGAACTCATATGCACTTATTACTATTTTTAGTCACAATAATCCTCACTATTTCTTGTCTTGTGGAGAAATAATAAATTAATGAATATAATATTAAGAAAACCCTCCTCCCCTCCACTATAAATACCACCCCTCACACCCTCATTTATTCACACCTCTCAAGATTCAAGACTTAAATAAATTATGCCAAAATATCCCCCAAGATCCTTCCCCACACTCAGTAGCCCTTGGTCTTCTCAAAAGATCCCTAAAGAGGCTCTCAAAGGAGATAAACTCAAGAGGTAAATTCCTATTTCTAATTTTTTATTTTCTTTCAAGTTCCTTTATTTTATTTTTCTTTCCTCATATACTTTCACCCAAATTATATGATAAATCCAGTAACATATATTTACTGTAATTATATTATTATAATGGGATATTTTATTATAATCTCACATTTCCTCTCCTTTTATACTATAAATGAAAACACCGTCCGAGATGTGCTAATTCATCACATTCAAGGACGAAGAGTTTTTAATTTTCATTACCATCTTAGAGACTGGTCAGGAAACCATTTTAATGGTTTAACCAGATCATAAAATATTTATTTTATCTTATGTGATGTTTTTGAATCCTTATACACTCATGATATAAAATAATAATAAAAAACAAGTTCATTGTTAGCAAAACCATCAAATTAATCCAAGCGTTTATCATTAAAATTTTATCTAATGATTCATCCTCATGGTGTATAAAAAAATTCATTATAGGATCATTTATATATATATAATTTCAATAATAATATATATTAACAATTTTGGATTTTTAACCACATTTCAAATGAACATCCATTCATGAATACAAGCGAACCATTCATAAAAGCTATGAAAATTAACACTCTCGAACAAAGAATTTAAGCTCTATAACTCATATAAAGGTTCATAAAAGAACTTAATAAAACCATAATGAATAAAATTCAGGTATTAAAGGCTGTTTAATTGTTAATTAATGAATCTAATGTCATTATACATGACTTTAAAGTGAAGAAAGTATTCAGACACAAGGTAAGGGGAAATTCTCAAACCCAACTCTCTTTCTTTGGGTTTTCCCTCTTCAACCTATTTTCAGTATGGACATGACTTAAAAATAATTTATTCATAATTATATTACCTTTTTTGGGATATACATGTTCTCTAATCGATTTTATAAAAAATCCAATGTTTTGCAAAAGAACTCTTCATTCAAATAAACACACCCTTTTTACTTCTCAAAGATTGTTTCACTCTTCACTCAAGGTTAATGGTTCTATGTCAAGAATGATATTAACTCTTTTTTGGAAAACCAAATGTTTATGAATGTATTATTTATGATGTGAAACCCATTTATTTAAATGGTTTATTTTATGTTCAAGTTTGACATATTTTCTATGTGGAATGCATGATAATGTAAATGTTATGATGTGACGGGTGCACCCGAAATTATATAGCGTAATATGAATGTTTGAATGTGATGGGTTTTCCCATAATTATATAGTGATCCAATGCATTGGTTAAAGTGACTAATATCATGAGTTAAAGTGAAATGATGCATGATCATGATGCTAGCTTTGTTCACAATTATGTCTGGTAGTTAACCACCAAGACATGATGTTTCATTTCTATGCATTGCCACATTCCAGGCTATTATATAAATTATGTTATGATTATGCTCACACCATGTTACAATGTTTCATTTTATTACCTTTCCTATTACTAGGATTTTAAATCAACCCTTTTTTATTTATATCCTCACGTGACTACATGTACTAAGCAGTACACAAGGGATGATAAGAAGCTAAAGAAGGAATTAAATAAATATTTATGCTTTATGTTGTAAATGTTATGTATGGTACTAGTTTTCCCAAGACACTAAAACTTTGGATCCTTATTGAATAATGTTTTTATTCTGTTTATCATTAAAATGATGTAAAAGTAATGTAAGAAAAGAAGGGTCATTGTAGTCGGTATCAGAGGCAAGGTTTAGTTAATTTGGGAATTAGGATTAGTGAACCCTAGAGAAAACCTCTAGTACGAGACTAAGTACAAATATGCACAAAAGAATCTTTGATAAACATAGGGATCCCATAAGATATGATTTTAGAGAAAATTTCACAAATGAATAATTTATTTATTCATGACTCATTGACTTATGTTTTGTTCTAACCTTTTCTATTTTAGAAAATGGTGGGAACAGGGAGAAACCAGGCCAACAACCTGTGCGAGGGACAATTTAACGATTGCCCAAATGACATCCCAAATTCTTTGGGAGGTGGAGTTCAAAAATTCATGGCAATACTTACCTAGCTGTCTTAGGTTATGAACAATAACCTGAATAATTTGAAACGCCCTCCTTCACCTAAGAGGGAGAAACTAGCCATCGAGTGTTTTATGCGGCAATGATGACCGACGTTTAGTGGATCTTCTGATCCACTAGTTGTGGAACAGTGGGTCAACTCCATAGAGAAGATATTTTCTGTGCTTCATTGTTCTAAGATGAAGAAGGTGATTCTGGCTATTTATCATCTAAATGGAGAGGATGATCAATGGTGGGATTTGATTAAGAACACCAAGCCGAATGAAAAAATTGAAGATATAGAATGGGAAGTCTTTAAGATCATGTTTCTTAACAATTATTTCCCAAGAAATCTTCATAAAAAGATGAAGAGATAATTCATAGAGCTCAAGAAAAATAAAGGAGAATATATCATGGCCTACTAAGTGAATTTCACAAAGCTTGCAAGGTACACTTCGAGTTTTGTTATCAATAATGATAACAAAATTTATAGTTTCTTTAGTGGGTTAAAACCAAACCTTCGAAAGGCTCTTGAAATTTAAGACTTTGAGAGTTATGAAAAATTTGTTCAACGTGCTCTCAAAGTAGAGATGGAGTTTGGAGAATGGTCCCATGGATATGGTGATAAGAAACGAAATATAGAGTTTCATGCCAGAGGATCTAATGAGAAAGGTGGAAAGAAAGCTCAACCACCCACATACCAAAAATATGGGAAGAACCATCATGGGAATTTCCTCAAAGGGATGAGTAAATGTTTCAAGTTTGGTAGAGAAGGCCACCAAGATATTGAATGTCGAAAAGAAATGAGAAGGTAGGAGAATGTGGTGGAAGAAAGGAAAGCACCACCCATGGTCCAATGCTAAAACTTTAGGGATCAAGGTCACTATGAAATCCAGTTCACTAAACCTTGATCCCTTGAGGGTAATTGGTGTTATCAGTCACCAAATCCAAAGAAACAAGGGAAGGATTATACCATCACTATTACTGAAGTTGAGAAAAAAATGAAGTCATACAAGGTACACTTCCTAATCACTCAATAATGGAAAAATTATTATTTGATTCTGGTTCTACTCATTCCTTTATATCTTGAATTTTTGATAGAACTATGGAATCGAAGCCCCGAAACCTTAAAGTAGAGATATCCGTAAAATCACCTAGTGGTGCAATCATTGCAACCCAAGTGTTGGAATCTTCTCCTATTGGCATATGTGGGAAAAATATTCCAACGAATCTCGTGATACTTCCCTTGGTGAAATTCAATTCTATAATGGGAATGGATTGGCTCTCGTTATATAGAGAACATGTCAACTATTGGGAAATGGAAATATCTTTTCATATTCCGAACCATCTCATGCTCCTATACAAATTCAATTAAGATCATGAATCTCCTTTGAGAAATCCTTTAACGGTGTGGGTGTTGATTCCTTGTGAAGAGGCATATCTTGATCAAATGGTTGAGTCAAGGGAAAGTGTAAAACTAGTGGAAATTCCCATTTTTAGGGAATACAATGATTTATTTCCCAAAGAGTTACCTGGAATTCCCCCAGATCGTGAGGTATATTTCTCCATAGAACTCATACCTGGAGCTACTACTATCTCAAAGTGTCCCTATAAGATGGATCTTATCGAACTGAAGGAGTTAAAGAAGTAGCTTCAAGAGAATTTGGAAAAAGGATTTATACACTCTAGTGCATCACCTTAGGGTGTGCTGGTGCTCTTTGTGAAGAAGAAGGATGGATCAATGCGGCTGTGTATCGATTATTGGGAACTTAACAAGATCCCCATAAAAGAACAAGTATCCTATCCCAATGATTGATGACTTGTTCGATTAGCTACAAGGAGCTCAATACTTCTCAAAGGTGGATCTTAGTTTTGGATATCATTAGCTAAAGTTTAAGAAGGAAGATATTCAAAATAATTCCTTCTGTACAAGGTATGGGAACTACGAGTTTCTGGTGATGCCCTTCAAACTTACTAATGCCCCTACAATATTCACGGATTTAATGAATAGAGTCTTTATACATTACCTCGACAAATTTTTGGTAGTTTTTATTGATGATATTATCATCTACTCCAAGATAAATAAGGAACATTAAGAACATCTAAGACTTATGTTGGATACATTGAGAAAGGAGAAGTTGTATGCAAGTTCAGTATGTGTGACTTTTTGATGAAGTAAGTCATGTTCTTGGGACATGTGATCACAAGTGAGGGAATTTATGTGGAACCTTCAAAAATAAAGGTGATCGAGGAATGGTCCAGACCCTTCAGTGTCATATAAATCCATAGTTTTCTTGTATTATAGTGGGGGTACTACCAACGTTTTTTGAAAAATTTATCACGATTTTCAAGCATGCTAACTAAGTTAACAAGGAAAGGGGTAAAGTATGTTTGGATGGAAGAATGTGAGGGAAGATTCAAGGAGCTAAAGACAAGGCTGATCACTACAACTGTACTCACATTACCGAAGAGTGAAGAAAGTTTTGTGATATATAGTTATGCTTCAAAGAGAGGTTTAGGTTGTGTACTCATGTAAAATGATAATGTGATAGCCTACACCTCATGAAAGTTGAAGATCCATGAGCAGAACTACCCAATGCATGATCTAGGGCCAACAAATGTGATTTTTGCCTTGAAAATATGTCAACACTACCTCTATGATGAGAAGTGTGATATATATACCAATCACAAGAGTATAGAGTATATATTCACACAAAAGGATCTCAACATGCGTCAAAGGATATGGTTAGAGTTAATCTAATACTATAATTTCTCTATTCACTATCATCCTGTCAAGGAAAACAAGGAATCTGATGATCTAAGAAGAAAAGAACCTGCTACTCTATCCATGTTGCGAATTGAGAAAGACCCTATCTTCATGGATATGCAAAGGATGGATTTGGAAATCATAAAAAATGGAATAAATAATACTTTTACCAAATGATTTCCCAACCATCCATCTAAGAGAAGATTAAGGAGGCACAAAGGGATGATCTAGAGTTACAAAAGAAGGTGAATGTAGTAATGGAAGGGAAGCTGTAAGAGTTCCATATCAACGTTGATGGTGTGATTCAGTTTGGAATGCGACTTTGTGTGCCTTCATCACTCGAGATAAAGAAGGGGATATTGGAAAATTCACATAGCTCAACATTTTGTATCCATCATGGTAGCACCAATATGTACCATGATCTCTGAGAACACTTCTAGTGGGACAACATGAAGAAAGTGATTTCTGAATATATTTCAAGGTGCTTGATATGTCAGCAAGTTGAAGCAGAGCGACAAAAGTCCAAAGGGATGATGCAAACACTGCTTATACCCATGTGAAAATGGGAGAATGTCACTATAGACTTTGTCATGGGTCTCCCGAAGACGTCCAAGGGAAATAATGTGATATGGGTTGTAGTTGACTGACTCACCAAGACTTCACACTTTATAGATTTTCAAGAAGATCTATCGCTTGAAAAACTTGCAAAAAAATATGTGAAGGAAGTGTTGAGAATGCATGGGGTTCCACTCTCGATTGTCTCTAATCATGATCCAATGTTCACATCTAAATCCTGGAGGAGTCTCCAACATGATTTAAGTACTGAATTAAATTTCAGCATGACCTATCACCCCTAAACTGATAACAAATCTGAAAGGACTATTCAAATGCTCAAATATATTCTAAGAGCATGATCTTTAGAATTCAAAGGTGGATGGGATCAACATCTACCATTGGTTTAGTTATCATACAACAATAGCTTCTACTCGAGTATTCAGATGGATCCATATGAAGCTCTGTATGGAAAGCAATGTAGAACTCCAACCCGTTGGGATAAAGTTGGAGAAATAAATCTACTTGGACTTGATCTTGTACAAGAGATGACAGGGAAGGTTCAAGCCATCTAGAAAAATATCAAAGCTGATCAGAGTCGGAAAAAGAGATATACTGACAACCATTTATGGGACTTAGAGTTCAACATTTGAGATAAATTCTTCCTTCGAATATCACCATGGAAGAGAGTCACGAGGTTTGGAAAGAAAGGGAAGCTAAGCCCAAGGTAAATTGGCCCCTTTGATATCCTTGACCACATAGGTGACATGGCCTATTGACTTGCACTTACACTGAATATAGATCAAGTTCATGATGTGTTTTACGTATCACTCCTTAGGAAGTACGGACCAGATCCCTCACATGTACTGAACTCAGAGGTGTTACAGCTGAAAAATGATCTCTCTTATGAGGAGAAACCAGTAAAAATTCTAGGCAATAAGACAACCCACCTTTTAAAAGTGTTGTGGATAAACCATAATTATGAATAATAAACTTGGGAACTAGAGGATGCAATGAAGGAGAAGTACCCTCACCTGTTTATGTAAAATGAAAATTTGAGGGTGAAATTTCAAAAGTGGGGAAGAATGTAACGAACCAAACTTTTATTAATGAAATTTATCCCTTCTTGTAGCAATGTAATAATAATATAAAATCGCATTAGGAAAAACAATTCCACATCATGATTAAATGAACTACTATGTGACCTTTAAACATAAATTTTCCACTTCTGTGTTTTGAATTTCGAAAATCTGACATACACAGTTACGATCAGTAAGATGTTTGGAGTCTGATAAAACAAACTTATTTTTTGGTAAATAGTAACCTACCCTTATGAATAGTAATACAAACCTTATAAATAATAAATCATCCAAAATAATATTAACCTCACCCATGAATGTATAAATAAAATTTAGGCATCTTATACGTGACAATATGACCATAGTAAAAGTATTGGTATTTTTGTAAGTCATAAACAATTAATTATAATTAATTAATTAATTTAAAATAAAATGTATTTTCCTAAAATGTGTTCATAAATTAAAAATTTTATTTCTTATATTTTTAATATAATTTTATAAGACCGTATGTAATTTTTGAAAGTATTATAAAATCAGTTTTAATTTTAAAATATGTATTTTTCAAGTAAATTATGATTTTAATTAAAAATTAAATTAGTCATATTTAGAGAATTATTTTTGAAAAATGGAGTTCATTTTTGGATTATACAATTCGAAAAATTTTTAGGGTGATGTTTTGGGATTTTTCTTAAATACTTTAATTTTTGGTGAATAGTGAAATTCGATAATTTACAAAATATGCTAAATAAATGAATTTTTGCATCATGCTCGAGTCATGAATGATGTAAATGAACATTGGTTTGAACTCACATGCACTTATTACTATTTTTAGTCACAATAATCCTCACTATTTCTTATATTGTGTAGAAATAATATATTAATGAATATAATATTAAGAAAACCCTCCTCCCATCCACTATAAATACCACCACTCACACCCTCATTTTTTCACACCTCTCAAGATTCAAGAATTAACTAAATTCTGCCCAAATATCCCCCAATATTCTTCCCCATGTCAATCATACCTTGGTCTCCTCAAAAGACCAAATCCTCTCCCCTAAAGAGGCTCTCAAAGGAGATAAACTCAAGAGGTAAATTCCTCTTTCCGATTCTTTTATTTTCTTTCAAGTTCCTTTATTTTCTTTATATTTCCTCACCTACTTTCACCCAAATGGTATGATAAATCTAGTAACATAAATGTACTAGAATAATATTACTCTAATGAGATAGTTTATCATAATCTCACCTTCCCTCTCCTTTTATACTATAAATGAAAACATCGTCCGAGATTGTCTTAATTTATCACATTCATGGACAACAGGTCTTCAATTTGCATTACCATATTAGAGACTGGCCATGAAACCATTTTAATGGTTGAACCAGATAATAACATATTTATTTTATCTTATGTTATGTTTTGGAATCCTTATATAGTCATGATATAAAATAATAATATAAAACAAGTTCATTGTGAGCAAACCCACCAAATTAATCAAAGCATTTATCATTAAAATTTTATCTAATTATTCATCATCAAGGTATATACAAAAAATTCATTATAATATCATTTATATATCTGTAATTTCACTAATAATATATATTAACAATTCTGTATGTTTAACCACATTTCAAACGAACATCCATTCATGAATATAAGTGAACCGTTCATAAAAGCTAAAAAAATTTAACACTCCCAAACAATGAATTGAAGATCTATAACTCATCCAAAGGTCCATAAAAGAACTTAATAAATCCATAATGAATAAAATTAATGTATTAAAGGATATTTAATTTTTAATTAATGAATATAATGTCATTATATAGGACTTTAAAGTGAAGAAAGCATCCAGACACAAGGTAAGGGGAAATTCTCGAACCTAACTCTCTTTCTTTGGGTTTTCCCTCTTCAACCCATTTTCAGTATGGATATGACTTAAAAATAATTTATTCAAAATTATCTTACCTTTTTGGGATATAAAATTTATCTAATTTATTTTATTAAAAATCTAATGTTTTACAAAAGAACTCTTCTTTTAAATAAACACACCCTTTTTTACTCCTCAAAGATTGTTTCACTCTTTACTCAAGGTTAGTGGTTCTATGTCAAGAATGATATTCCCTCTTTAATTTTGGAACCAAATGTTTATGAATGTATTCTTTATGATGTAAAACCCATTTCTTTCCATGAGTTATTTTATGTTCCATTTTGATATATTTTCTACGTGGCATGCATGATAATGTAAATGTTATGATGTGACAGGTGCACCCAAAATTATATAGCACAATATGAATGTTTGAATGTGATAGATGAGCCCACAATTATAAAGCGCTATAATTCATTGGATAAAGTGATGGATATCATTAGTTAAATTGAAATGATGCGTGAACATGATGCTATCTTTGTTAACAACTATTGAAGGACCCCGGGACACCCTGAGAGGGGAGGGGTGAATCAGGGTGACAACTTTTTCTTCTTAAAGTTGTGGATCTTGTTCCCACGTTGGTAGGAACTTGTTGAACCTGTAAGATAAAAAAGATCAAAAAGTAAACATGCACATACACAGAGAAGACATAGCCCTTTTTACTTGGTTCACCACTAAGGGCTACGTCCAAGGAGCATACGCCGACAAGTTGTTGGTCGTACCAAAAACGACTAAGCTTCACTAGCTGGAGATTACAATTGTTTGGGCACAGTCACTCTGTCCCAGGTTCACTGCCTTTACAAAGGTTCAGGGATAGTTCACTGCTTCCCTCGGGTCACTCCCGTTGACTCCCCCTGGCTCACTACCGTTGGTGAATTCACACTCAGTTTATAGGCGTGAATGTCTCTTCAATTGATAGTCACGAAGTTCATTGTCTCCTGTTCAGCATGAGACTTTGCTTGCATCAGAGTCCTGGTTTTTTAATGCTCTGTTAAGATCCAAATTCCAACCACTGATGAATTCCCCCTTTTCCCTTGTCCACAGGGCAAACAACCTTTGGAAAAGGACTTTGCAAAGTACCCTACTTCGCGAGGCTCCCAATATTGCAAAGCTCAAACAAGCCTTCGCAGAGCCCCTGCCATTTCGCGAAGCTCAATCGCGAAGCTCAATCGCGAAACACTCTTGCGATGCTCCAGCCTTCGCAATGCTTGGCTATCGCGAAGCTCCCGCCTCTTCACGAAGCTCACTGAGCCAACGCGGGGCGCACGTCTTTCGCGGAGCTAGAATAGCCGCCGCGAAGCTCCTCTTTCGCGAAGCACGCTGCCTTCGCGAGAGACCTTTGCGAACCGAGAGTAAAGTACTTTCTCTGAAATTCTCTCTACTTCTCTTGAGGGGGTCAGCCTCTATTTATAGGCGATTCCACCGACCCTCGACCCTTCCGCGCGAAGTCAATGCCACGTCATCTCAAATCGCGAAGCTCCAAAGATTCCGCCGGAATTCTGTTCAAATCGCGAAGCACCACGACACTTTGCCATTCGCGAAGCTTGACTTAGTCGCAAAGAATCACCGTCAACATACCTTCGCGCCTTCGCCGCGAAGCTCCCTCGCAAATCCCTTCTCCGCCGGGATGCGCTTCAGCCTCTGCCGTTCGTGAAGCTTGACGTACTCGCGAAGACTCACCGCCTCCATTCTTCTGGTCTTCGCGAAATATAGTCCATGCATCCCATCTTCGCGAAACTCATGCCTTTGCCATATTAAATTATGATCTTTCTGGAAATCCACTTTTCACGATGCTCACCAACCTCCAAATTTTGGACCCCAAAAATTTGGCAAACACTGGAAAACGGAACCACCTTCAAAAATGTTGTATGCTTGAACGGTATGATCTCTTTGCTGGTACACGATCCGAACTTCCATTGATTATTGACAACAAACACAAACCACACTCAAAATCATGCATAGAAGACCATGGTTCCAACAATCTCCCCCTTTGGGTTTGTTGGCAATCAGAAGAAAAATTCAATAGATCTCCATCAATGTGAAAGCCAAAAAACACAGGAATCAACCCGGCCAACACTCTAAGTCTACGTGAGCAATGCTCCGTGTAGAAAACAAGAGAGGAGTCTTGAATTGGGTTCCACTGTTTTCCTTCTCATTCTTCTCATCACAGAAGTCACCTGAATTTATTCCTTCTCCTTTCTCCCCCATTGACAACAAATCCAAAGACCAGTAAATTTTTTTACGTTCAGCTCAAACCATACTCCCCCTGGATAGTATCTCCCCCAAAAACCTGCATCATATCCATAAACAAATTAAAACATGTATAACAAACGGGGAGAGGGGAATTCTGTAACCTCCTTATGCACTGGGAGGTGGTCGAACACCGAGGTTCAACCGATGCTTCTCAAACACATCTGCTGACAGTGGTTTTGTCAGGATATCAGCCACTTTCTCATCTGTTCCCACATGATCCAATCTAATCACGCTTTACTCAACTTTCTCTTTGATAAAGTGATACCTGATTTCAATGTGTTTTGTACGAGAATGCTGAACATGATTCTTCGTAAGATCAATTGCGCTCTTATTGTCACAGTAAATCACCATTGGTTGCGTCAACTCATCGCCAATGTCAGTTAATTGCGGCTTCATCCATAGTAGTTGAGTGCATGCCTTTGTGGCAGAGATATACTCAGCTTCAGCAGTACTAAGAGAAGTACTTTCTTGTTTCTTGCTCAACCAGCCAACACATTTCTTCCCAATATAGAAAGCTCTACCACTAGTGGACTTTCTGTCTACTACATCACCAGCCCAGTCAGCATCAGAAAATGATGATAATTCACTGTCCCTGCCTGCAGCAAAAAATAACCCGAAGTTATGTGTACCTTGAATTTATCTCATGATTCTTTTTACTGCTGCCATATGTTCCTTCTTTGGATTACTCTGAAAGCGGGCCGCAAGGCATGTTGTAAAGACAATATTTGGCCTTGTCGCTGTTAGGTACAGTAGGCTTCCAATGATCCTCCTATACATTGTGGGATCAACAGAGTTTCCATCCTCATGATTTCCAAGTTTAGTTCCAACTGCAATCGAAGTTGACATTGGTTTGGAGTCTTGCATATTGAACTTCTTCAGCAGCTCTCTTGCATATTTTTCCTGAGAAATGAATGTGTATTCCTTCTTTTGAATCACGTGCAGCCCCAAGAAATATGTGAGCTCCCCAATCATAGACATTTCAAATTCTGATTTCATGTGGTTGGCAAATTCATCCACTGATTTCTGCCTGCTGCCACCAAATATGATATCATCAACGTAGACAAGAACCATGAATTGATCTTTTGGAGAATTCTTCACATAGAGATTGTGATCAACTCCTCCTCTTTTGAATTCCAACTTCTTGAGATATGAGTCCAGCCGTGAGTACCATGCCCGTGGTGCCTGCTTCAAACCATATAGAGCTTTCTTTAGTTTGCAGACCTTTGTTTCATCAGTACCCAAAACAAATCCCACTGGTTGTTCAATGTAGACTTATTCTTCGAGTACACCATTCAAGAATGCTATATTGACGTCCATTTGATATACTTTATATCCTCTTTGGAGTGCCATGGAAAGGAAAATCCTGATTGACTCCAGTGTAGCAACTGGAGAAAAGGTTTCTTCAACATCAATACCTTCAATATGGGAGTATCCTTTACATACCAGTTGTGCCTTGTTTCTGATAACACTTCCATGCTCATCAAACTTATTTTTGAAGATCCATTTGGTACCAATAACATTGTGACCTTCGGGTCTCTGGACAAGATCCCATGTCTGATTCTTGTCAATCTGATCTAATTCATCATTCATGGCTTTCACCCAAGATTTATCTTTTGCAGCTTCTTCAAATGAGGATGGCTCTACAACTAATAGAAATGCAGATTGTGTGGTATTCCTCATCCTTCTTGTTTGAGTGGGTGCACTCCTGTCCCCAATTATGTTGGATGGATCAATCTCAGCTCTTCGATTTCTCCTGCGAGGTTCAGTAGTATTCTCTTCAGCCATAGTTTCTTCTTCAGATTCTTCTTCTGAGTCAACATCATGATGTGATTGCTGAGTGTTTTGAACAGCTTCCTCTATTTCTGCATTTGTATTTTCTTCACGTTCACATTCTTCCTGACTTTCTATCACATCAGCATATGACGTCCTTAAAGCATTTGTGGTTTTCTCTTCAATTATCTTAACATCATTGCTTTCCACAATCCTTCCCAAACGCTTGTTGAAACATTTGTAGGCTTTGCTGTTCATTGAGTAACTGAGGAAAATTCCTTCATCTGCATTGTTGCCATATTTCCCTTGATTTCCTTCTTTGTTCCTGATGAAGCACTTACTTCCAAAGTCACGAAAGTATTTTAGAGAAGGCTTCCGTCCATGCCACAATTCATATGGTGTCTTCGTCTCACCCATATAAAGTCATGTTCGATTCTGAATTTACACTGCAGCTTGAACAGCCTCTTTCCAGTAATGTCGTGGAATACGACTCTCAATCAGCATAGTTCGTGCCATGTTGTTCACCTGTCGATTCCTACGTTCAACAACTCCATTTTGTTGTGGAGTTCTCACAGCAGCTACCTCATGTTGTATCCCATGCTTCTCCAGATAATTTTCAAATTCAATGGACATGTATTCTCCTCCATTGTCAGATCACAACACTTTGATTGTTCGTCCAGTATCATTCTCGGTGATTTGCCGATATGTTTTCATGCAGTCAAGGACTTGTCGTTTCCTGTGAATGACCATCACACATGACATTCTACTGTAATCATCTATGAAAAGGACAAAGTACCTTTCTCCATGAGTTCCGGCAATATTTATTGGCCCACAAACATCTGTATGAATCATATCAAGAAGGTGTGACACTCTTTTCTTCTTTGGACGATATGAACTGCAGACCAGCTTCCCACGAATACAAGCATCACAAGTTTTTTCACGCTCACGCTTCAGGTTGGGAATGTCCATGACAATTCTCAATTTTGATAATTTCTCCATGTCTTGTTGATTGATGTGTCCCAGTATCTGATGCCACAAATTGTTTTCTTCTTCAACAGTCATGTAACATACATTTTCTTCACTATCAACCTGATACAAGTTACCTTATATTCTGCATCCCTTCATAAGTGAATTGCCAGTCTTTCCCTTGATAGTGCAGCCTTTCTGATTAAATGTGACTATAAGTCCTGAGTCACAGAGTTGACTCACACTGAGGAGATTATGACGTAGGCCATCTATGTAAAGGACTTTAGTCTTCTTTAGTTCTCCGTTAGCTAATTCATTACTTCCACTCCCTTTGATTTTCAGAGCCCCATCATTACCAAATCTTACTGTACCATCGAAATTCCTTATGATATTCGTTAGTAGGCCGGCATTACCTGTTATATGAGATGAACAACCGCTATCCAGAATCCAGGTATTGTTGTTCTTTGTAGCTTTGAGGGACACCTCTGCAAGGTTGGATTTCTCAATCTTCTTCCTTTCCTTCCATGAGACATTAGATCGAGTATAAAGAACTGATGGTCTTTCAATTATCTCTTCCACATACCCAGGTTCTTCATTGTCAAAGTCTTCTTTGAGAGGTGAAAACCTGTTTCAAAGAGAAACACTGTCTTGCTGATGAGACTTGACTTGTCTTGAACTTCGGTATGAGGTGTCCATGTCCCTTCTCTGCCTGCAATTAGCGGCCTTATGACCAAAGTTAGAACAACAAAAACAATATCCATATAAATTATTTCTTCTATAAGAATTAGGATATGAAGTTGTTCTCCTTTGTTGATCTTCTATATCTTCTCCATTCAGATAGCTTCTTGCCTCTTCACAATATGACATGGTATGGCCCAGATAGCCACATAACTGACACTTCATGAGAGGAAATGTCTTATCACTTGAATTTCTCCTCAAACCTTCTTCCTTGGGAGAATAGTAAGACTGTTTGTCATTTCTGAATGTTTGAGGATAATTTTTAGGTCCCCTTTTAGTTTGGATTGAGGGTTCCTTTTTCAGAACTCTAGGCAATGTTTCAACATGTTCAACTTTCATCTTATTTTTCTTTTGGATCTTTTCACTTCCAGTAGTTGATGTCTCAGCCTCAAAGACAATTCCACTCTTTCCCATGCAAGCGGGTCTTTGATCACTCAAGATTTTTCCAACCCCATCTGAACCACACTTGGCTCTTGCTAGTAATTCTGCATATGAGAATCTTCCAAACTGTATTTTCTTCCTCGATTCTTTTGGAACTGATTCAGTCTCCAGTTTACTCCTTAGAGTAACTACTTCCTCCTCAAGACCATCAGCAGTCTTGGATTTTTCATCCAGTTTGGAGGTGAGGTCATTGATGACCTTTGCCTACTCTTCAATTCTCAGCTTCAGATCTACTACATCATCATTACTTTCAATTATTTTAGACTGTACCTTCACAAATTCTTCCAGTCGTTCAATTTCAGCTTCAAGTTGATCAACGTATTCAGTTGATTCTTCTACAATTGATTTCCACTTATTTCATCTCTTACATTTAATCTTGAGCTTACTAACCGCATCCTTAAGTTGCATCTCAGGATCTACACAAGTTCTCAGTTGTTTTTCTCCTTCAGTATCTTCTAGATTTTCAACAGTGGCCATCATAGAAGCATGGTCCCAGTTTTGAATTCTGGTTCTTCTTCATCACAGAATTCTTTATCATCTTCTTCCTCTTCACAGACAAAACTCTTCCTTTGCATTTTCATACCAGATTTTAAGTCTCCCTTTTTGAAGAACCTTCTCTGAGGCTTCTTTAAGTTTTCATCCTCACTATCTTCATCATTGATCATTTTTAAACACTGAGAGGCAATGTGCCCAACTTTTCCACAACGGAAACACGTGAGAGGTAACTTCCCTTTGAATTTCCCTTTGCCCTTTTGGAACTTCTTTGCAATGAGAGAAAGAATTTCTTTTTCTTCGTCATCTTCACCGCTACTATCCTTTGATATTTTCAGTTTATCCATGGCCTTGAATGCCATTTACTTGCTCACCCGAGTCGTAGCATCTTCAGGTTTGACTCTCATTTCATATGCTACCAAACTGCTCAGTAGATCATCTAGAGAAAGTTTGGAAAGATCTCTTTCCTCAAGGGCTGACACCTTCGCATTATAAAGAGGTGGAAGTCTTCTCAATATTTTATTTACAATATTAATGTATTTGATTTCTTCACCTAGACCCCGAATAGCTCCAACCACTTCAGTAATTCGATTAAAGAAAGAGTCTGCATTCTCGTCTGGATGCATCTTTAGATCATCAAACCGATTGTGCAACACTTGTAGTTTCGCCTCCTTCACTTTGCTATCACCTTCATAAATATTCTAAAGTTTATCCCACATGGATTTTGCTGAGGTGTAGTTCATCACCTTTAGGTAGATCTGATCAGAAAGGGCTGCAGTGAGTGCATTCTGTGCTTTAGCATCTGTATTAAGAAGTTTCCTGTCTATTTCAGTCATAGCAATGCCTGTTGGATCAGTGACTTGTATTCCTTGCATAGTAGAAAAGAGAACTTCCATTCCAAGAGATCTCAGATGAGATCTCATTCTGTTCTTCCAGATCTGGAAATTGCTTCCATCGAAGGGAGGGACTCCCCTAACATTGACCGCGTTTTCCATGACGAAAAAAGGTCAGATTCAACACCAGCAACCTCCCTATGATACCACTTGAAGGACCCCGGGACACCCTGAGAGGGGAGGGGTGAATCAGGGTGACAAATTTTTCTTCTTAAAGTTTTGGATCTTGTTCCCACGTTGGTAGGAACTTGTTGAACCTGTAAGATGAAAAAGATCAAAAAGTAAACTTGCACATACACAGAGAAGACATATCCCTTTTTACTTGGTTCACCACTAAGGGCTACGTCCAAGGAGCATACGTCGGCAAGCTTTCGGTCGTACCAAAAACCACTAAGCTTCACTAGCTGGAGATTACAATTGTTCGGGCACAGTCACTCTGCCCCAGGCTCACTGCCTTTACAAAGGTTCAGGGATAGTTCACTGCTTCCCTCGGGTCACTCCCGTTGACTCCCCCTGGCTCACTACCATTGGTGAAGTCACACTCAGTTTATAGACGTGAAGGTCTCTTCAATTGATAGTCACGAAGTTCATTGTCTCCTATTCAGCATGAGACTTTGCTTGCATCAGAGTCCTGGTTTTTTAATGCTCTGTTAATATCCAAATTCCAACCACTGATGAATACCCCCTTTTCCCTTGTCCACAGGGCAAACAACCTTTGAAAAAGGCCTTTGCAAAGTACCCTACTTCGTGAGGCTCCCAATATTGCAAAGCTCAAACAAGCCTTCGCGGAGCCCCTGCCATTTCGCGAAGCTCAATCGCGAAGCCCAATCGCGAAGCACTCTCACGATGCTCCAGCCTTCGCAATGCTTGGCTATCGCGAAGCTCCTGCCTCTTCGCGAAGCTCACTGAGCCAACGCGGGGCGCACGTCTTTCGCGGAGCTAGAATAGCCGCCGCGAAGCTCCTCTTTCACGAAGCACGCTGCCTTCGAGAGAGACCTTTGCGAACCGAGAGCAAAGGACTTTCTCTGAAATTCTCTCTACTTCTCTTGAGGGGGTCGGCCTCTATTTATAGGTGATTCCACCGACCCTCGACCCTTCCGCGCGAATTCAACACCACGTCATCTCAAATCGCGAAGCTCCAAAGATTCCGACGGAATTCTATTCAAATCGCGAAGCACCACAACACTTTTCCATTCGCGAAGCTTGACGTAGTCGCGAAGAATCACCGTCAACATACCTTCACGCCTTCGCCGCGAAGCTCCCTCGCGAAGCCCTTCTCCACCGCGATGCGCTTCAGCCTCTGCCGTTCGCGAAGCTTGACGTACTCGCGAAGACTCACCGCCTCCATTCTTCTGGTCTTCGCGAAATACAGTCCATGCATCCCATCTTCGCGAAACTCACGCCTTTTCCATATTAAATTATGATCTTTCTGGAAATCCACTTTTAGCGATGCTCACCAACCTCCAAATTTTGGACCCCAAAAATTTGGCAAACATTCGGAAATGGCACCACCTTCAAAACTGTTGTCTGCTTGAACGGTATGATCTCTTTGCTGGTACACGATCCGAACTTCCATTGATGATTGACAACAAACACAAACCACACTCCAAATCATGCATAGAAGACCATGGTTCCAACAACTATGTGTGGTAGTTAACCACTAAGACATGATGTTTCATTTTTATGTATTGCCAAATTCCATGCGATTATATAAATGATGTTATGATTATGCTCACCCCATGTTACATTATTTCATGTTCTTATCTTTCATCTTACTGGGATTTTAGTTCACACCTTTTTTATGTATATCCTCAGGTGACTACATGTACTAAGGATTACACAAGGGATGATAAGAATCTAGAGAAGAAGGAATTAAATAAATGTTTATCCTTTATGTTATAAATGTTATGTATGGTCCTAGTTTTCCCAAGACACTAAAAATTTGGATCATTTTTGTGTAATTTTTTTATGTTGTTTATCATTAAAATGATGTAAAAGTAATGTAAGAAGAGAAGGGTTGTTATAAGAACAAAATATAAGTCAACAAGTCATGAATAAATAATTTATTACTTTATGCAAATAAATCTAAAGTCATATATTGTGGGATCCCCATGTTTATAATTTTCTAAAAAAAATATTCTTTGGTTCTTACTTATACATAATATTATACTAAGGGTTTTTTCACTAAGGTTCTCTAATCCCAATTCCCAAATTAACTAAACTATCCTCTGATATCAACTATAGCGACCCTGCCTTTTCTTTCATATCTTATAACATTATTTTAAAGACAAACTACATAAAATCATTACATAAAGAGGATGAAAAGGTTTAGTATCTTGAAAAAATTAGGACCATACATAACATTTATAAAATAAAACACAAAAATTTATTTAATTCCATCTTCTCTAGCTTCTTATTGTCCCTTGAATTCCCCTTAGTACATGTAATCACTTGAGGATATACATAAAAAATGGGTGATCTAAAAGCCCAGTAAGAGGATAGATAAGAGCATGAAATAATATAATATGGGTGAGCATAATCATTATCATCATAACATATTAATAGGATCATAATCACGAGAAGAAGTATTAGATAAAGTTATGGAATGTGGCAATGCATAAAAATAAAACATCATGTCTTAGTGGTCAACTACCACACATAGTTGTGAACAAATCTAGAATCATGTTCATGAATATTTCACCTTTCTAATGAGATAAATAACATCACCCAATTCATTAGAGTGATACATAATTTTGGGCACACCCATCACATCATAACATTTACATTGCACTATATAATTCCAGGCGCACCCGTCACATCATAACATTTACATTATCATGCATGCCACATAGAACATATATCAATATTTAACATGAAATAACCCATGGAAATGAATGAGTTTCATTTCATAAGCATAAATTAATAAACATTGGGTTATAAAATTATTGAGGGAGTAACATGATTGATATAAGAATCATCAACCTTGAGTGAAGAAGAAATAATCTTGAGAAGTAAAAGCTATGTATTTTTGAAAGAAGAGTTCTTTTGGAAAACACAGTTTTTGTCATAAACTCAAGTAGAAAACATGTATATCCAAAAATGTAAGATAATTATAAATAAATGACATTTAAGGAATATCCATACTGAAAATGGGGTAAAAGAGGGAAAACCCAAAGAAAGAAAGTTGGGTTTGATAATTCCCCTTACCTCGTGTCTAAATGATTTTTTCACTTTAATATCCTATATAATTACATTAGATTCATTAATTAATTACATTGGCTTCAACGCGGTGTTTGATCTCGGTGGTGGTTTCACTTCTAGTTTGGTCATTTGTGCGTGAAGACGAGTTAGTGGAGTCGGATGGTGCTGTTGATGGGTTTCGAAGTTCTGTTGGGATGTTTGATCGGCGACGCTGGTGGCCAGTTGTCTGGATCTGGTGGCGATTTTCGGTGAGGTCGATGACTACGATGTTGAACGATGAAGATGCTGATGACATCGTCAGATAAGAGACGGTCGCGACGGTGTCAGGATATGACGGATGGGCCGGCGAGTATCGCTGGTGACCTGCTCTGCTGTGATGTTCGTGAAACGGGATGTTAGGGTTCGTGGCTCGATGGTGACACGGGTGGATGCGTGGTGTGCGACGAACATGTATGGTCATGATTTCGATTGAATTTTGAAATTTAAAATTTGAAATTTTGAACTGTAAACTAGAAGGTTTAGTTACCGCGCCTTTGGATGTTTTTGATTTTTGCTATGTCATTTGTAAGGTTACCGGTAATCCTTAAACTGACTTTTTAGAAAATGAAAAAAATGGCTTTGGAGTATTCATTTTCATTGTTTTCATGATCGGTTTACTTGTATACATGAATGGAAGTTCATGTAAAATGATGATAAATATGCAGAATTATTATTACATGATATTAATGATATTACTTTTTTTAAATGATATTATAAAGAATTTTCTTATATGGTATGAGGAAGAATCATTATATAAAATTTAATGATAATCATTTAAGTTAATTTTGGCGGGTTTTCAATCACAACAAATTCGTTTTTTTATAATTTAGTATTATGTATAAATGTTACTTATAGAACATAAAAAGGGTTATAAAATAAAATTTAGAATCATTTTAAAACCATTTAATGGTTTTATTAACATCATTTAAGGTTTTAAAGTAAAATGAAAGTGTATCGCTCACGATGTCAGTAAATTGACACATCACATGTGGCAATTTTATTTTTAGAATAAAAGAGAGAGAAAGGAGTTTGATGATGGAAATTTAATTAAAATGATAGCATTATAGTATATCAAACATACTGGAGTTATCATTACTTTTGGATAAGATAAGGTGAATATAATAGAAAAAAATAAATGACATTGAAAATAAATTAAAAGAAAAAGGAAGAGGATTTTTCCTCTTAAATCTCTCCTTTTTTAAAAACCTCCTTCGAGAAAAGGTTTTGGTCTTTTGGTGAGACCAAGAGATCCTAGACATGGTATAGGTTCTTGGGAAGCGTTTTGGGTATAATTTTTACAGGTCTCAAATCTTGAGATGTGTGAGTATAAGAGGGTGTGAGGGGTGATATTTATAGTGGAGGAGAAGAGTGTTTTCTCATTATTATATTCATTAGTTTATTATTTTGGATCAAGACTATAAATATTTTGAGAATTATTTATAAATATATTAAAATAATTAATTATTGTTTGATATTAATGTGCTTACATCATCCTTACATCAACAATGACTAAAAATTCATGTATTTGGCCTTTAATGAAAATTATTGTATTTTACTATTCACAAAGTTCAAGTATTTCATAAAAATCCAAAAAATTCACCCTAACCATTTTTTGAATTGTATAATTCAAAAATAAACCCCATTTTATGAAAATAATTTTTTAAATATGATTAATTTAAATTTTAATTAAAATCATCATTTACTTGGAATATATAGATTTTAAAATTATAACTGATTTTATAACACTTTGAAAAATTTAATAAGGTCTCATAAAATTATCTTAAAATCATATGAAATCAAAATATTAATTTATGAATAAATTTTATGAAAATAAATTTTCTTTTAAATTATTAAATTAATTATAAAATTGTAATTAAATATTTATGACTTACAAAAATACCAACACTTAATTAATAATTTTTAAAATATTTACTTAGTTATAATATGATATAATAATATCATATTTTCACTTATAAGATTCCAAAAATTTATTTATACTTTCATGGGTGAGGCTACTATTCATTTGGCTATTTTACTATTCATAAGGTTCATATTACTATTCCTAAGGTCAAGTTACTATTTCATCAGTATTGGTTCCTTAACTTATAAAAATACTTATTATTTCATTAATTATTCATTTATAAAGTTTTTATTATGGTCCATAAATGATTATATATGATTTATACTATATGGAATTACTATAATAAGGTATAAATTCCATTGATAAAAGTTTGATTTGTTACAGATATAGAATATGATTGAATATATGAATGACTTGGTGAGACTAAAAGTTTACTTAAAGCTTTATTGGTTATATAAATCAATTCTATTATTCTGACAGATATATGATATCAACTATATGTTTTAAAAAGTGTTTCAAATATACAGAATGTTAGAAAGATGAAAAAAATTGAAGCATGATTTTTTTTATTTAAGTAATGGAGAAAAGGAGTTTCTACATTAATAACTTGTATGGTTCAAGATTGGATAAAATCATTATAAGATGTGTACAATATCTCATTTAGCTCTTGAGAATATCTTGTAAACAATGGTTTTTTAAATGAAATGAGATGTGTGTTTTTACACATGGTTTATAATTAGTTTAATTATATAACATGCCTTAAATATGAGACTAAAATGGCTTGTTCTAGTTAGTGAAATTATCCTATTATCATTTATGGGAATATTTTAACAATATGATTGAATTTGATGAAAAGTTTTCCCAGTATTCTCAAATTACTAAAAATGTATGAACTAGGAATATGATGTCTAGATTCTAGTACTATATAGATAACAAAAGTGGGTAAAAGTTCAAACCATAATAAGAAAATTTAGTTGAGAATTTCAAAAATGTTTCTTGTAGAAGTAAATAAAGGTCATTTAATCCTAGGATTTTCAAGAAAGGAATAGTAATAAGTCAATATGATTGGATCATAAAAGACACACATGATGAAGTTTTTGAAACTCTATAGAATGTCAAAGTTATGTAAGGATTCTTATTGAAATTAATTCTATGATTTTTTAAGGGTATGTGGTTCCAGTGTATGTTTTACAAAGTGTTGTGAATATACAAGAGTGAAAAATCAAAGGAATAATTGATTGATCTTGTAGTCTACATTTCATGAGATGAAGTAAATAGTTACTACATCAAGAATTTGAATGTAAAGGAATGTGTAAATCTTGGATAAATCTAAGTAAAAGATATGTATCTTCATCTCAATTATCTTATATGATAAGAGAGGATGTTCAATAACAAAGGTTTGTTATGAGATGATTAAATATATACACATGGTTTACGATTCATCAATTTATATAACATGTTTTTAAGAAGAAGATTTGGATAAAAGTGTTTATCTAGGATAAAAGTGTTTATCCAAATATTTGTTAAAATATGTGTGAAGATGTTCCTACCACCCATTAGTTTTATATTTTAATAAAGTATTCATTTCAAGTAAGAATATTCCAAACACATAAAATACCATATATGATATGGAAACAATTGTTTATTTGTTAAATATTCATACTACGAAATAAATTCTATTTTATTAAAACAAAAGGTAGTTTTTTTTGAGTCTTAGAAAGATATTACAAAGTTAATATAATGTATAAGATACTAGTGGGAGTATGTTTGGACTTAGATAAGTTCAAAGTTAACAAATAAAAGATTGTGAAAATCTAAGTTTGAGTGAATTTTCACTTTATATCCTAAATAGTTAGGATACGAGACAATAAAGTGATAATGTAAATAGTTAAATTATTTAAAAAATATTCAAGTAAAATGTTTAATGGAAAATGTTCCAAATATTATGATGATATAATTATAAATAGTTCTAAGTATACAATACAATATAACATTATAACTTTTGATGTTACAAAGTTAAGGAGTTTGGATATAAGTTCAAAGATTTGAACTAATGGAATATGATTCATATGTCTCACAATTATTCAAATTAGATTTCTTAATAAATGTCACTCACTAAGTGTTTAGAGGGATTATTTTATCAGATGATCATATAGGGATGTGATAGAAATTACATATGGATGTAATGTTTGAAAAAATGAATCCATTACTACAATAATCGCATAAGTGTCATGTTATATCTTTATAATAGATTAGATGTAATGTATTTAAATGTATCATTTCATTATATAAAAGGAAATATCCATTTATTATTCATTTATATGTGCTGTAATATATTTTATATGAAAAATTTAATGATAAATATCCCCTCAAAATATAAACTTTGAGTTTTCCCAAACTGATGATCATCATGGAGTATAATGGGTTGTGATGATATGTAAAGGTTAGCTTGAATAGATTCTTATATCCATTAAAATGGGTTGTATATGAGATATTGAAGAATATATTCTAGAGGTAATAAGTAGAAACTTATTACTTAGACTAATCTACTAAAGTACATCTCATGGAATGTCATATAATCATAGATATACTTAGGGGGTGTATGCTTATTATAAATCCTTCTTACTTGAGATCGGTGAGATACCTAGATTTAGAACCTTCATAATTTGATACCCTAATTACACAATTCAACATATGAAATTATATAATATGGGGGTGGTTGGGTATGTTGTTGATCATGACATCAGTTGGAGTGAAAAATATATGGGATTTATCCACTTGTATGACAAGAAAAGACATCTATCCCTTGATTAAATTAGATTGAGGAAATATATGGCCATTCTTATTCGTTTAACATATGATGTGTTCAACTACTTGAATAAGTGAAATGTGAAGTTATTATTATATAAATGAATTACATGTGATGTATTCATCCATTTGGTCAGTATTTTACAGAGAATCAAGAAAATGATGAGAGGCATATAATAGATTGACACATTCCATATCTAGTGGTCGCTCAATGTCACAGGAAAAGGGATTATATAAGATAAATATGGTGTATATGATACATCTTGTGGAAGAAATATTCATATAGAGATATGATTATGCTTAATGAAGATCACACCAGACCACTTAAAAGCTTGAGTAGCACTGATGCTTTGCGAGAGACCTCTCTTTTCTTACATATATGAAATAGAGATTTCATAGTTGTTTTCAATGATACTAAGGAACACAACGTCATACAATTAGGCCCTTGGATAAGGATAAAATTTTGGTCAAAGTTTTTTTTTAAATGAATAGATTTTAATGAAAAACCATATACAAAATACTTTGGATGGATCACAAAGAGCTGTGAAGTTATGCATAAAGTCCTTATGGGATTTTAGTGCAAGTGGAAGATTGTTAGATATGCACTAGTATATATATAATATGATATTATATATATAAAGTATATATTTAATTACATGCATTTTATACATTTATTAAATTCATGAAATACTAAATATATATTTGATATACATTTATTTCTCCTGAACGATTTTATTATCAGTTACAATCCATTATGAATGGATTAATTGGCTTGACTGCTCATTGAATAGGATTCAATGAATTATGGTAATAAATTTATACGAATACATTAATATGTCTGATGCATTTTCATTTAATTAAATATGTAATGTATGGATATATAAAGGGATACGATCCCTCCGATTGCAAACAATAAATTTTAATCAAGCCTCTCAGTTCTCTCTTCCCCCCATACTGCTGTTCATTGTCCGAGATGAAGGCACTAAAACCCCTTCAACATTCAGGTATCCTTATGATATAATCAAAAATTCATTGGTCGGTGTACCACCCACATAGGTAGAGTGATTTTTTTCACTACTTCATGATCTTCATCAAGAATTCTTCTTCACCAAGAAAGAAGAAGACTACTACCGTTGGTGATTTATTGGTACACTATTTATACAATTTATTTACACATTAATTATCAAAGATAGATCTACCTATGTTTGGGTTGTCTTCCTTTGTATATGGTCATATTATTATACAAAACCCATCATATTCTACATTACATTTCATCAATTATGTGTTTCACCCATGATCGGTCTTACATTTCTGGTTTTAAAATTCTATGCGGTTTCAATTGACGTTTGATCAGTTTTACAACATGTTATCAGCATAATCATCTTTACTAAATTGCATATTTTGATGAAGCTATCATCAATGTAGCATAATTATTACATAAAAATGTGATTAATATTTTCTATATCATATTTATTTCCCTCCTCTTGATAACATTGGAAAATATATGAATTATTGTCTTAATATTTTGGTATGAGAAAAATAATGAGCTCTTGTAGAGTTGTAATGACTCATGACTGCTAAAATTCCAGTTCATTCCCTAAAGTGAATGCAATTAGTTAATAACTAACATAGTCAATGTTAATACAAACATCATTCATCAAATAAAAAAATAAAACAATGTAACCTGAAGTGCCTGACATACTTGTCATAAACCAAAGTGTTGAATTAAATTTTACCAATCATGTCTGAAATGACGAAGACATAATAAAATTTAACATCTACTATCTCTTTTTATACCCTAAAGGTGTAAAACTTGATTATAATGATTAATTAATCATGATGGAGATGATATTTATTTTATTAATATACATCCTCCAAAGTAGGATGAAAATATGAATTTGAATATTCATGTTATTGTCTTGAAGATATTATAAAACCCAAAAAAATAATTTTATTCTATTCCTTGAAGTGGTTGAGAATATTTATTGAAAAATATTTATTTCATTCATCAAAGTGAATAAAAATACACATGATTTTATTTTAAATCAAGTTTGAGGTGAATATAATATTTTGTGAATGATCATCGTGTTGTATTTGTTTATAAATAATAATAATAATAATATAACCATAAGAAGTGGTTTGATGGAAATAAAAATTTAAAGAGCATAATGGATTTTAATAATTAATATAAAATAATTCATCCTTGAAGGATGATATGAAAATAGTCTCCTTTGAAATTCTATTAAAATAGATTTTCTTTTATTAATTATTTCTCTTATAGAAACAACATCTAATAAAGACATCATCATTTATCATATGATTATGGATTATTAATATCATCTCATGTAATTCATTCGATATTATACCCTGAAGTAGATATTATTCCTATTGTAGTTTATAAATGAGATAACAGAATTACATAACCATTATAATCCAATACATTTTATGAAAATGATCTTACCACCTAAAATGGATAAACAATGGTCATCTTGATTAATAAAATCAGTAATTAATTCATTCCTCAATGTGAATGCAATTACACTATTTCATTCATTGAAGAGAATGGAATTATTTATGAAAATATGATATGATTTGTGTTACTCATACTTATAATTTTATCATGAATATTTGAGAGTTGATGAATTTTGATTAAATGATTTATACTTCATTTAGAAAAGTATAAATTATTTATTGAATTATAATTTTTGATGGTGATGAGGTTTTTTCGTGAATCAAGAAGATTCTTCCACATTGGTTCTTGATACTACATTCACCAGCTTTAAAATACACAGGTGATATGATCTTAACTAAATGTATTATAAAATAATAATTGTATTATAAGTTCAAAAATATACAATAATCTACTTGGTGATGGGAATAACCTATTATTATTATATTATGAATTCATAAACCACCAAAAGTGGAAATTATAATGAAAAATATGAGTATCCAAAATGGAATATCATGAAAATATTACACAAATATCTTGAATAAAAATAATTATGAATATTATTTTGTTTAAATTCTTCCAAAAATCATATATGAGTTAGTATATGAACATATATGTACATTTACTCGTAGAGAAAATTAATTAACAACTCTAGAAGATAAAATATATTCCTATATGATAGTATAAATTCTTAATGCTTTGTTATATTTGAATTCTCGATGAGATATATCATTCATATTCTTGAAAATGAATATCATATGGAGACATTGGATAAAATAAGTATCTCGATATGTAATAAGAATTTATAAAAAGTGATTATAAGAAATTTATTATGTATAATAAAATCAATAATGGTAAACTAGAAGTTTAATGATCCCAACACTTTAAATATGTGACATAATGGTTTAGTCCATCCAGGATCAATTCTAATAAAATATATTGATTCAAGTATACATGAGCATCAATTTGTTGATAACATAGTAGAAATCCATCAGGGGGAGAATGATGAATGGATGCATGTCTACTAAATTATCAAATAATTCATTCTCATTAGGTTATTATGAATTCCCCTGTATAATAATACACCATGACTTACCAATTATTATGGTACCTATTATTGAGGTAAATTATTTATATCATTAACGTCCATTTTAGAAATGAATTTCCAATATATTTATGAAGAAAAAATTATGAAGTATATATAGGCGCACTCACCTACCATGTGATCCATTGAAATACTATATGAAAATGCATATAATAAATGATCACATGTGTTATTAGCTGCTGGTGAGTATACATTGCATGCTGATTAAAATAAATATTGAGCATCACATACTATATACAAAATGGTCATGGAGAACCATTTACATGATGTTCACAACAATTACATGAATGTAAAGTGTTGAAAATCAATAGTTTGATTATACACACCAAAAACATGGTTTAATTGATTATATAAAACCATTGTTCATCATGAATAGAAAGAAATAAATATATTTTCCATAGAATATAAGAATTAATATATCAACAACATTATATATTTTTAGATATTGTCCCTAAAGTGATGCTGGTATCAAAAAAATTATGAGATCTCATTAAATATTTTTGATAATATATTTTAATTTTTAAATTATTTCAAAACTCACCAATGACAATGTATTTTAATAGATGTTGACTTAAAAATAATTATCCAAAAGTATTAAATTAACTTATGATATGTTTAACATATAATGTTTTGGGTTTATTATCCAAACTATAAAGACTATTTAATACTAATAAGATTATTAAAAATATTCTTCCTTGTATATTTGGATATTTATATATGTTTGGATTATTTCTAATTAATTTTGTCACTATTAATTTATTAAAAAATCTATCTATGAATTCTTGAATGGTTCAAAATGTTTAAAGCATATTTCATGTATCAATATTAAGATATATCTATACAAGGAAGATTGTACATTTGATCCTATCATTGCATGATTTTTATAAATTGATGTTTTTCATTAATCTATATGTTATTAATAACATAAAAACTCTTGTACATTTGATACTATCATTCAAATTTTTTCTCCCTATTTTTTCTTCCTCCTCAGTTTGTTGTGATTTGGTGTCAGAGGGTGTCATGCGGATGTAGCAGGGTCTCTGGCTTCAGTTCCAGCGACATGTTATAGTCTTCAATGGAGTTTGTGGTACATTCTGGACTCTGTTCTTGGATCTCCTCATGGGTAGTGGGATGTTTACCATGTTGGAGGTTGATGAGACTGTGGAGTTTGATTATGACTATAAGAGTCTGAAGCAGCCTATGTATTTCCATCCTTGGTAAGAGGTTCTCTTCACCAAATGAGGTTTCAAATGTGGCCATTAGAATCTGCAAGATCTTTCTCATGGGGAATTTTGGACTGATTTTCTTAGGTTATGTTGTTGTTTCTCTTGGTAGTTGGTTGATTTTATCATGCTGTGAATTTGACATTGGCCTCATAGGTCCGTTGCTTAAGGGATTTGGAAACAAATTGTCTATAAGAAAATGTTTCAGATGAGGTGTAGGGAAATTGTTTTTTGCTGTTTCTTGGATATTCAGAATTGGATGTTTGGGAGGGTATGGCTTCGACCATTGGTTCTAGGCTCGTGCACTTTTTCAAGAGACAACTAGTTGTTCAGATTTGAGATAGTGGAAGCTGGGTTTAATGTTTTTGTTGTTAGGAGAAGCTTTCCTCTTGTAGTGCAGGTTATTTTTGGTCTTGAGCTTTTGGTCCATTGAGGATTTTTGTTTTGTCTAAGTCTTTGATGTCATGGGTTCCCCCTCACCCCTTAAAAGGGGTTTATCTCAATAAAAAATTAATTTTCTGTCATCCAGAAGATGAAATATTAAATTTTGGAATGATTTTACCCTTAATGAATAATTAAATATCTTCCTTTAAAGAGTGATATATTTCATAAAAAATGCTTTGAGTAAGAAATTACTTATCACAGAAGGATCAAATATAAATGAATATTTTATTTATCCCTAAAGGATATGCACGTACATGTGCATATGTACCTTGAAAATAAAAAGAAATCATATTACAATGCAAGGTAATGTTTTCCACTATTCATTGAAATCTAAAGGGTATAAATTATTTCAAAATTAAAAACCAATTTTTTTGGTTATGAATTGATCATGGACATTCTATTAGTTAAATGATGCAATGAATACCATTACGTGTGGGAGATGTAACTATTTTACTCATTTTCCCTTAGTCAAGTTTTTCCCATTGGGTTTTATTGGTAAGGTTTTTAATGAGATAACACTATTGGGACTTGATATTATTATACTATTTTCCATAATCAAGGTGTTTTCCCTTGAAGTGGTTTTCCTTAATGAGTTTTTTAATGAGGAAATCAAATATCATAATGGATATCCAAGGAAATGTTGGAAATTATTATGAATATTTTTAATTAATGGAAATGGATGGCCTTCCCCATGAGTCAAACTTTTCAATGAGATCATTAATTATTACCTATGGTCTTATTCTCATGCCCCAAATAAATAATTAAATAATAATATTAATTGATGTCCCAAATACACAATTAAATGATATAATCAATGGGAGTTGGGAATAATACACTCTTTTCCCCTTCATTAGTTTTTTCCCACTCGGTTCTCCTGGTAAGGTTTTTAATGAGGCAAACTTTCATGGAATTCAATTACTTTGGATTCACTTATTTTTACCAAAAGGTTTTCTTAAGTGAATATTATATAAGTTTCTATGAAATTATGACATCTTAGGGAGAGTGTTATGAAATATTAATGTGTGGGTGTCATAATGATAACAATGATAATGAATCCTCAGTTCCCATTACAACCCTTCACACGGACCAACCTTCTATATTCTACAACCTTTGGAATTTTAGCTGCTAGATTAGATAGGGTAGGGATTAATTTCAACCATTGGATCAAATCCCATGTACTCTATATACATGGATATTTTTTAATGAAATGGGTGAACTATTGGGATCTATATTGTGTTTACCATACTTCTTATTTTTATCTTATATTTTTATTCCCATTTTTCATCATAATTGTTATATTAATATTCAACATTATGTTTCATCAATGATGTGCTTCCCCCATGATCAATATTACATTTCTTGTTTCAAAATTCTTCATGATTTCAATCGGTTTTTGATCTATTTCACAACATTTTTCACTTTTTCCATGTAAAAATAAGACATAAAATATGTATAATTAATGAAATAATTCACAATTGATATATATTTTTTACACTACATGCTTACAATTTTATTCCAACTAATTCAAAATTTAATTTTATATTATGAACATGGTGATGGTTTTAGGCGCAATAGAAGCATGAAAAGGTGGGTGATATATTAAGATTTATTTTAATAATAATTTAATGAAACCAAGAGAGAGGATCTTGCACACCAAATTTATAATTAATTAATTTTGAATAAATAAATACCTGGTCTTAGAAAATTTATTTTTTAGTGAATGTTTATCGTACGAAAATACCCTTTTGGATTACCATCATTGTGCTGTGAGGATCCAAGGATAAAATCCCTCTAGCAGTGATCCACATGTGCTCTTATGATCTCTAAGCAATACCACTCGATCTTTGGGTGTTAGCATGGAAAGTCGAATGTATTGTATTGTTCATTTTTGATCACTCATTCTTCTATCTTGAATAAATCTCTCTTGCACTTCTCATTCTTGAGAGGGAGAGAGAAAGAGGAGTTGTGAGAGAATTTGTTGTGTGAAAAAATTATCTATTCTCAATCTTGGATGCTCTATACAATAAACATAGCCACCTATTTATAAAGTTTGGATTTAAAGCAAAATATTATTTAATTGTATACCAGACATTAAATAACATTTATTACCTTTAATAAATCCCCTACCACATAATAATAATTATATAATTATTATTTTTTGGTGTGCACCAACTTGCGCAATAAAAAATATTATATAACAGTCTTGTTAATTAATATTTTCCCCAAACTTGACCTTGGTCCATTCGAACTCCTCTAACATTTATTGAACAACTGAATAAATATTTTATTCAAAATCTAAAAGAATATTTATTAAAATACTCAATAAATAAAATAAATATTCTATTCAGAATCTGGAGAATAAAAATTTATTTAATTTATGTGATCAATATAACTCCTCAAATTTGAGAATAATTTTTATTCCATTAATTAAACTCAAATATAATTTAATTGAGAACAATGGAAACACTTAGTGTGTGACCCTCTAGGATTATTTCTCGTTGGAATTAGGTGGGCTTGCATAAAGTCCAAGATTACTGTCTAATGATGGGTCAAGGCACTCAAGAGAAGGAACTTAATGTCACAACATTGACAACCATATACGAATTCTCACTATATAATATAATCTCTTTGTCACAATATCTCATCAAGTAGGCTGCACATCTGTGTCACCAACCTATATGCTCGATATGTTTTCTTTGACTATCTGAAATAAACATGTCATTACACCATGACCATGAAATTTAATGAAATAATTCTATTCCAATAATAGGGCCAAGATATCAAATTCCATAAATATATAAGAGAAAAATACTTCCTTTACTTATTCATTAATGACATGTCACTCATGACGCACCCAATGTATCCAACCTCTCTATGAACTATTATCATCATGGTTTAAGAAATATATCTAAGTATGCAAGTTGTAACATGAATTAATAATAATATTAAAGTCTAAGGACCACCACACATGCTCACTAATAAGAATATCCAATGACACCAAAACATCTGTTCTCATAATATACCATCTTGGAGATTACTAAGTGCAAAATTCATGAGAAGAAGCCTCATCTGCTTATGAGTACTCTCACTTGACAGTCTTTGTACCATGTGTCCTATTATAGTATGTTATCCAAATACAAAACACCATTTGATAATATCATCACAGTACATCAAGGTTATCATCCTAGTGGGGAATTTATATAAAATTATCAATGCGATGTATACTATAGGACATTATTACATCAGATTCATGAAGAACAAAAAAGTAATAGTAACAAGTTTTATTAATATTCAATACATTGAATATACATGTAATCAAAGTACAAATAGTTGGTATTAAGACACTAACTGTAACAGAATCCCACTTAGACTAGAGCCAACTACCTACGACCTTTAGTTTACTAGACCTCACATGATAGTCATGTTTTTGCTGAGTTAAGGATTTAGTCAAGGGGTCTAACATGTTGTATTCTGTTGAAATAATCCTCACTATAACTACACCTCTATGAGAAAAATACCTTAAGAGATAATACTTTTAAAGTATGTGCTTCATCTGTTGATTCGACCTTGGCGCTTTTGCAAGAGCCACCACTGTAGTTTTATCACAATAGAGTATGATGGGATCTTTACCACTAGATACCATATCAAGATCTGGGATGAAGTCTCACATCCATAATACTTCTTTAGCTACCTCAAAAGATGAAATATACTCATAATCTACTATAGAATATGTAACCACTGCCTTCTTTGAGATCTTCCAGCTCACAACACCTCCATTAAAAATGAAGATGTATCCCATTTGTGACTTTATGTCATCTTGATCAGTTTGGAAACTAGAATCTACATATCTTATGATTAATAGTTCCTCACCCCCTCTATAAACCAGAAACATATCCTTAATATGCCTCATATACTTAAGGGTAGTCTTGATGATCATCCAATGTCAGTCACTCATATCAGATTTATATATTCCTAATGTACTTAATGTGTATGCAACACCAAGCACAGTAAATAGAATAACATACATGACTGACCCAATTGCTGATGTGTATAGAATCCTTGTTATTCCATTTTTTCCTCATGTGTCCAAGAAAATGTTTTCCTAGAAAGATGAATTCCACGTGACATTGGAAATAATCGCCTATTGGATTATTCCATATTGAATCTCTTTAGTATCTTGTCAATGTATACTTAGGCTGAGAAACCTCTTGGATCTATCATGATGGATCTTGATCCCAAGAATATAAGCTGCCTCTTCCAATTCCTTCATAGAGAATAATTTATTCAACCAATCCTTAACAAACTGTAAGACTGATATTTTGTTTCTAATGATTAATATGTCATCAACACATACTATTAAGAAAACAACTGCACTCCCACTAAACCGTTTATAGACACATGGATCACATTCATTATTTATGAAACCAAATTCCTCTATGGTCTCATCAAAATGAATGTTCCATGACCTAGATGATTTCTTTAATCTATATATTTATCTTTACAACTTTCATACCTTGTTGGCATACTTTGGAGTCAAAAACCCTTTGATTTGTATAATATAGACATATTCCTAAAGTTTCCCATTGAGGAAGGTTGTTTTTGACATCCGTTTTCGAAATATCATAATCATGAAAATATGTAATGTTAAGTAAAATTATAATGGATTTTAGTATTGCAATTGGTGAAAAGGTTTCATCATATTAAATGAATTGAAACTATTTAAAACCTTACGAAAACAGTCTCACCTTATATGTACCAACTTGTCCTTCCATGTAACGACCCAAAGTTTCATTAATGGAAAATCCCTCTTGATCCAGTTAAATATCTATTTATGAAAAATGTTTTTATAAGATGTTAACTTCTTTGGTTTTATGATAAGAGTTGTGACCATTACTTTTATAGCTTTTGAACAGTGATCACATGATTAGTATAAATATAAGGCTTTAACGTACCCAATTTTTACTCAGAAAAAGGAAGCGATGACCTCATCCAGTAGAATTGCCCCATACGAAGCCCATTTGTCGGAGCTCGGAAAAGAGGTGGCATCCTTGGGCTTCGCCCTTGACCAAGCCCAAGCTGAGCTTCATTATGTCAAGCTCGAACGTGACTATCTACGGGAAAAGTGGAAGTTGATTGAAATTACCACTCGAGCGATGTTATCCGAGCCACCCCAAGAGTCTGTCACCATCGCACACCTTACCCTTAGGTCTTATGCGGCTGTTTTAAGGGGTTATGTAACAAATAAGTAGTACTATGTTCATGTACATTATTTTTTTATATAATAATGAATGTAATTTCTAGTCATTTTGGATACATTGTAAATAGTTTTTAAAGTACAAATGGTGTTTTTAGTTATTATTTAATTAAGAAATATATTTTATTAAATTAAGGGATTTTTGAATTAAATAATATTTTAATAAAATAATAATATTTTTATTAAATTAATTAAATATAAATGATCTTATAAATTTATGAATGCAATTAAAATGTTATATTAAGGTTTGAAAGCCATTTATATCAAAACCCGTGAATTTTCGATAAATATTGGTTTTTATTTTAAAAGTGAAAATTAACATATTTAGAAATATTTTTAGACAAAATAAATTTCATTTATGGAATCAGGACGTCAAAATTATCCAACGGTGAATTTTTCATAATTTTCTGAGACAGTCAATTTTTTGGGTAAAAATTAAATACCGTTTAAATATATAATGTGTTTTATGACATCATAATGACCCAATGGTGATGTAATAAAATACTATAATCATTATGTTCGGCCAATATATGTTTTAACATTAAAATAAAGTGATTTTGGGTTTGTTTTACTTACTTTTCAAAGCATTAATGAACCCCTCAAGACTTATTCAACACTTTGCCTTTTTAAATTAATTTCCATGGGAGTGTGACTCACCTCCACATAAGAAACCTTATTATTTTAATAAGTTCTGACCTTGTCCTTGTAAAATATTGTTTTCCTCTTTCCTTTTCCAGAAACCATGGGCAAAAACCATGGGATGGTTTGTGGTTTGGATTAGTTTAATATAAGGGGTCCCAAACCTAAATAATAAAGAATTCTCTCACCTTTCCTATATAAACCCACCCAAGCTCCCACTTCCTCCTCACTAAAATCCTTTTTAGTTCGACCAAACTCTGCCCTACTATCTCTAGAATCCTCCCAAGGTTCCCCAAGCTCCCAAGAAGCCTCTCACAAGCCTCTCTCTAGCCTTTGGAAGCACACTTCCAAGCAAGGGTTTTTTCTTCCTTTCTCATTTTTGTCAATTTTCTTTAAGTTGTATTTCCCTTTTAATTCCAATTATGAATGTTGGGGTATGGTTTCTCACCTCTCCCATACTTCCCTCTTATTTTTTGAATGATGGGATACCCCTTTCTCTCTCATTAAATGCCTCCCATGTACACCCGTTACTATGCCAAAATTCCGAAAGGAACTTCTCTCTCTTCTTTTACATTCAAGAAATACTTTTGTATCATGAATCTAAATTTCTTTTCAATTGTTGGGAAATGTATCTATATGACCTCATTACTTTACATTACATGTAAATATTATGAGTAACCCCTTTCTCTCTCATCAACCATTTTTATGAATTCTTATGTCACACCGTTACGCTGCCGAAATCGCACCGATTTTCTAAGCCAATGTCATTGTGTAGTGAATACCATGCCAATTTATCCATCAAGGGTATTCAACTTTATGCACATTTACTTATTGATTATAAAGTTTCATGTATGAATTCCACATTCCTTTATCATGGAATAAATGATTATTTTTTATGAATCCATGTTTTATGATCCATGTGGCACACTTTTGCATGAAATGAAATGTTTAAGAAGGGTGCTCCCTTATAGCGCTCCAATGCATTGGGTAAAGTATATTATCATGATATGTCATGTGCAATGAGTGTTGACTCATGCTAATTCAAGTGCAACGAGGGTTTACTCGTGATTCATGTGCAATGAGGGTTTACTCATGCTCCATGTGCAATGAGCCTTGGATCATGATAATTCAATGTTAAGTGTTGTTTCCACATTTCCATGTTATGATTATCATGCTTTATCATGCCTTTATGTTCATGTTTATTTTATGCTCTATTGATATGCCTATTGTCTAACATGTATTGTACTCCTCATGTTATTCCATGTGTACTCCCTTATTGGGCTTTATAGCTCACCCTTTTCTTATGCATGTCCTCAGGTTATCCCATGCAATGCTAAGTACGAGGGAATGTAGTGGTCATGTAAAGGAAGTTTTCAATAAAGATGTTGTATTTCATGTTTTAAGTTTTTATGTAATGATCCTAATACCCAAAGACACTAAACCTCTCAATCTTCTTTGTTGTATCAAGTGAAGTTTTATGTAATGAATCATGTTTAAGTTGTAATAAAAAGTAGGGTTTCCATATTCCATGCCTATTTTACCCTTGAATACCCATTTTCATTCAATAGGATTTACATATAATGGAGGGTCAACTAAAATCTTGGATTGGTTTTAGTACATGGAATCCATTTCAGAATCCATGGATTCTTTCCACTTGGAAACATCTGTGCCACTAATTTCTTCCTTATTGGTTAGAGGATCATTATTATAAACTAATAATGAGTCATCATCCTCAATGACTAGAAAAACATACCATTTTTGGTTCTCTAACCCCTGTAGTACACCTATATAGTAATTGCATCTCCGGATTTACACTTCCATAGATATTTTGTAGAATTTTTTACTATACTAACTCTTGTGTATCTTGAGCCTGGACTTCATTGAAGTATATATTTCTCCCACAATCTCTTTTAGAGATAAGATCCTCCTCAAAAAATTTGAGACATCTTTCAACCAAAACCTTTTTGTATGAAGGATTGTATAGGTAGTATTACTTTTTTTCTATGTTATATTCTATAAAGATACACTTTGTGCCTCAGGAAGAATGTTACCTAAAGAGGCCTTAACAAATGCTTCACAACCCCATAAATGTAAGTAAGAAAACATGGGTTTCTTTTAATTCCATAATTGGTATGGTATACCATTTGTTTCTTTAGTTGGAAGTTAGTTTAATATGTATGTTTCTATTTATAATGCATATCCCCAAAAGGATAATGTAAGTCTCACATGACTCATCATTTATCTCACCATGTCAAATAAGGTATAGTTTCTCCTTTCAATTAAACCATTACACTGAGGCGTATAAGGATGAGTGAGTTGAGATAAAATCACAAACTCCCATAAATAATCAATGAAGTCTTGATTAAGATATTCTCCACTGTGGTATGAGTGAAGTTTCTTAATCTTCTTGCCAAACTGGTTCTCAAATCCATTATTGTATTCCTTGAATTTATCAAATGCATCCAAATTATACCTCATTAAGTAGAAATATCCATATATACTAAAATCATTAGTAAAAGTTAAGAAGTATGAGTATCCACCCCTTTCTTCAATAGGAAATAGTCCACACACATTGGTATGAACTAATTCAGGAATATCTTTATCCCTTTCACCTTTCCAACTAAATGGGGGTTTGGTCATTTTTCCTTGTAAGCATGCGTGACATACACTAGGTGGGTTTTAGTTCAAAAGAATCTAAATATCCATCTCGATGTAATTTATCCAAGCAATTTTCATTTACATAACCTATCCAATGATTCCAAAGTTGGCTGTGGCGTGAGTCATGTGAATTAACTTCTTTATTGATTTCTATTATTTGATTCATGTAATCCAACACATAAAGAATGTTATTTAAATGTGCCTCACCATAAAAATGATATCTTTATAAAATAAGAAACATTTATTACAAAATTTGAAGATAAATTCATCCATAAAAAATATATATACATAAATAATGTTTTTGGTAACTGAAGGCACATAATAACAACCCTTTAAAACCAATATCACTCTCGTCAGGAATGTGAGGCGGTAGTCCCCAATAGCTATAATAGCAAGTTTAGATCTGTTGGCTTATCGAAGATCTACCTCTCCTTAGTCAATATTTCCGAGTTTTCTTGGTTCTTATATTTTAATACATATACGATCACCAAAAACTATATACAATTCACAATTTTTTGAAATAGATAAAATGCACTCGATAAAAAATTCACTTAAAGCTTCTCCTTGTATCTTTGGTTTGGTGCAGTTTTTTTTCCAGTGGCCCTTATTTCCACATGCGAAGTAGAAAACATATTGTTACCTTTCATTCCCCATGATCTTCCTCTTCTTGGAAGATCATGAAGAATATTTGGGATTAAAGCTCTTTGTTTTCCCTTTCTGTTTGTTCACCATAAGTATAGAGAGGTTTTTACACTTCCTATCCTTATCTACTTGGCAAAGAAGAGTAAGAAGATCTGGTAGAGACTTATCAGTGTTGTTCATATTAAAATTCACAAAAATGTTGGAGAAGCTCTGAGGGTGTGATAATAGAATGAGGTCGGTGTCTAGTTCTTCAGGGAGTTTAATCCCTAGAACCTCTAAGTGGTCAATTTATCCAATGAGCTTAACTACATGAGTCCTAGCTGGGGAACCCTCTCCAAGATTACTCTAAAATAGAACCTTGGAAATCTCAAACCATTCCTATCTAGCTCTCACCCAGTAAAGACCATAGAGGTGCTCAATCATGCAATATGCATCTATGTTTTCATGATACTTAATTACTTCACTAGTCATTAAGGAATGAATCAAAGATTGAATGTAGACCATTTATCTCAATTTTTTTCATAGACAAGGTATTATTCATCACTCGCCTCTTTAGCGGGTGGATCAGGAATTGAGGATTCTAGAACATATGATTTGCATTCATAGATTAGCACTATCTAAAGTCATCCAAACCACTCCTAGAAGTTATGACCAGTTAGGAGGTTATCTTTCTCCAATATTGATCATAGGGATAGTGTGGATGATGAACTTTCCATTTTATTTTAAAATTAAAGGGATAATATTATTAGTACTTTTCTTGATTAAAAAATAAGTGATATATAATAAATTAAATGTATTTATTTATTTATTAAATCTCCAACTATTCAATATCCCTCACCATTGAACTTGAAATGTCTAGTTGCTTTAAAATTATAGCAGCAAGGATCCACATTACTTTTCTTAATAATCCAGACTTTGTCCATGAAAACCATAATAAAGTAATTAGGTAGGTGGTTTTTCCAACTATGGACTTGCAACTCCTTGATCCATTGAGTGGATTCCCCTATCCTAAAATCCTAACTTGGATTTTTTTTCAACACTTTCCTCCAAATATTTATTAAACAGACTTTGGAAATTAAACTCAATACAATTTCAGTTAAGTAAACCCAAAAATCTCATGAGAAATCCCCAATAAAAGTAAGTGTATAGACTTTGGCCATATACTACACTTAGTTAAATGGTTTCATTCCCAATCAAGTAATGGAAGGATTAGTCTGAATTAATATTTAATTGAGGGATTTTAATTTATTAATCAAAATTTTTATCTTGTTTTATCCTTTATAAATCTTGTTAATATTAAGTGGATGTTACTTAATTAATTAACCATGTTGGATAACACATTTATTCATAATTAATTTATTTAATTTTTGTCTTTGCACATTAATTCATTTATATATGTGATCACGACCTTGTATCCATAAAATAAATAATTTAATAAACAAAAATAATTAATTAATTAAATGACCCATTCATGAGATTTATCTAATAGTTGATTTAATGAGAGGACATTAAATCAACCTTTTACCTAGGGTAAATAACTCTTATTTACAATCTTAGCATAAGTTACAACATTCCAGCTGTCCACCTATGTATCAACTGGGTTGGAATCATTATGGTTCTATCTTGAACTGCCTCCATGTTCCTTAGGATGATCCATTAATTACAAATATTTATTACTCACATGTAAGTGGGGGGAGCCAAATGATTGGTTAAAGGGGATTACATAAATATCCTTGAACACATAGGTTATATGTAATAATGGATGGAAGGATGGCTCACATGCCATCATTTAATTTAATATTAAATAATTGAAAACTCATGTAATAAATTAAATTAAAACATCCAACACATACACAGGGCTTGGTCAAGCTCATGAATGGTCATACATACAAAGAATACACACAAGTAAATGGCTATAATTCATTAATTTATTCATTATTTTATTATTTAAGATAAAAAAACTTGAATTAATTAATTAATTAATTAATTAAATAATTAATTCCATTTCATCTTTAAAGATCATCTAATCTTATTTGGAGATACTCATCATTAATTACATTCATGGAAAATAAACGGCAGAACCAATAATAAAATATTAATTATAATAAATTAATCGATCATTTTAAAATATTTAAAACCATTATTAAATTGTAAAACACAAAATCGTGTGACAAATCAATAAAATAATGTTATAATGCTGCAATTTTCAAATTTAATGTAAATTTAATTTTTTTCTATTAATGGAAGACTACACTACAACTAATTGCAGCTACACATAATGTACCTCAGTTTTTGTATATCTAAGTCAAATGCCCAGGGATTCAATGTGTTAACTTGAATAGACTACATGATGTGTACATGATAGATACACACCCTATATCTGCTTTCTATGTTCCAGGTTGGCTTGATCAACACACAATGTGAAATAAAAGCATCACGTGTAATTAATTACGCAGTGCATCTAGATACAATGCGCATGGGTATACAATGTGTACTCCAACTGCATGCCATGTAACCCACTTTTACCAGCAAAAGATTTTTTCACATCCTGATGGAATCTCTGGTCATTCTTTATTTTTTCTTAAACCTTTCGTAAGAACCCAGATCTTCGTTTTTAGGTATGTCTTTCCTTTTCCTGGAGTTTTTGAGAAAAGAGGAGTTTCTGGAAATTTCTGAAGTACACGCTGTGTACTCCCTTGCCGCTCGAGGCCGTGTGCTGGCCATGTCCGGGCCACACACATGGTGTGTAGGGGTGATGTGGAGGCCGATTAAAGAGGGGTACGAAAAAGATGAGTACACACTGTGTACTCAAGAAGTACATGCTGTGTATTTTTTTTCATTAAACGGACCGGGGTCGCACTTGACGGACATAACTCGCTTCTTCTTCAAGTTCTTCATTCGAGAGAACCCATACGGCCACATAACTTCTTTGAGCCCCTGATCCTCTGTCCGTTCTTTGAATCAATCGCCTTCAATTGCGTTGGAACCACAGTGGTGAGTTCTCCCTTCTCCTAGAGCTTTGTTTTCCAATTCCTTCTCTTTCTCAAGTTATCATGGGTTGAACGTTTTGTGCGTTTTCATAGATCTACACCGTTCTTAGGAGAATCAAGCCTTGTGGTTCAAGTATATCGATCTCCTAGGATTGAGGTAGGTGGTTTGTGCCTTACCATTAAAATTCTTTGAGTTTTATGTGCAAATTCCACCAATACCTGTTAACGGGGTATTGCGTGTTTACCTTTTTTCCCCTGTTGTTTTCCTGCCATGCTTGTATGCTTGTGTAGAGGTAATTTGATCATGTTTGTGGATAATTGTTTTGCTTGGATGTTTTTCCCATGCCTTGTTCTTGTTACAACCTTGGGGTCTTGTTAGCCTTTGGCTGTTATACCTATTTTCCATGCCCTGTGACCGTAAGATGGAGTGATATTTCTTGATATGATTTTTTTTGTTATAGAATGGATAGCCAAGTATCTCTATAGGTGTAATTTGGCCTTATAGCATTATTATGCACTGATTGGAATGGTACCATGAGAGACTGGTGATATGGACTATAAGGGATAGACCGAGTGAGCTTCTCAGAGAGTCTTGGACATTATAGACTATACGAGGGTAGACCGAGTGAGCTTCCTAGAGAGTCTTGAACATTATAGACTATACGAGTGTAGACCGAGTGAGCTTCCTCAGATAGTCTTAGATATTATAGGCTACCAGGGATAGACCGAGCGATATTCATTGAGAGATTTTGGATATTATAGACTACAGGAGGGTAGACCGAGTGAGCTTCCTCAGAGAGTCTTTACTTGTTTGAATTTCTTTAAAACCTTCCCAGGATAGAAAAGGAATTGACTGAGTGAGCTTCCTCATAGAGTCTCTAGACCTTGGGGCCAAGAGGGTTAGACCACATGATCTTACTCAGAGAGTCCCTAACTGCCCTAGAATATAAGGGTAATTGACCGAGCGAGCTTCCCCAGAGAGTCTTATAATTTCGTATGACCAAACCAGAGGGGTTAGGCTGAGTGTACTTCACAGAGGGTTGTGGTACTTCTTGGATAGTACCAGAGGGAATGACTGCGAGTACTTCCCAAAGGGTTCCCTATTGTGGTTAGCTGTTTGCTTCACCGTTGCTTGTTATTCTATGGATTGATCACTGTTGTATATCATCCTACTTTACTGCTTACTGTTTACTGCCTGCTATTTAATATTTACTACTACCGCTTACTGCACTATTACCTTCCATATACTTACTGACTGTTAGGAACAGATCTTCGGGTGATTTCCTACCAGGATTTAGTCTCACACCCTATTTGGGTCATGCTTTTGGGCCCAAACAAACTATGTTGTTGTAGGTATAGACAAGGGTAAGCAACCTTCGACTTCTGGTACTTGATTTCTTGGAGATGGAGAGCATGGGACCAAGCGTAGGCTTGTGATGTTGAGGATCTGTTTACTTTTTCTTTTGTACTTGTTTGGTACTGCTTGTATTCCATCATTGTGACCAGTTTGAATGTTTTCCTAGATATGTATCATGCATCATTTCTTGTATACATATGTGCTCCATTTGTTTGTTGATTTAGTCTTCCGCTATTTATTATTGTTGGTTATTTACTGCTTCCGCTATTGCATGTTTATTTACTCCCGCTGTGTACTCTGCCAATGAGGGCATAGTTTCCCCACTATCACACCCAAGACCCTCGCTGCTAGTTGGAAGCCTCTGGCATTTGGGGAAATGCGCTTGAGGCCATGTGACCAATCAGGTATGGGGCGCCTTTGGGTGGCTTCCGGAACCGAGATGTTACACCTTTAAGAAAATGAAACACTGAATGAACATGATTAATTTTTCAATAATGTGTTAATTCAAATCAAATTAAATAATAAATAACTTAAAATAAAAATCTTACTACAATTGCGCATATATTAATAATCAAATAAATAATTATAAATTTAAACATGACCCTTATGATAACACTTGTTGGTTCCAGGTGTTATAGAAGCGTGCGAAGGTGGATGCTATTAAAATTTCTTTTAATAATCGTTGTTTGAAACCAATCGTGAGGATAATTCACATAAAATGTATAGTTAATTTATTTTGAAGAAATAAATAACTAGGTTTAGGAACTTTCTTAGCCGGTGAATGTTAATCATCCAAAAAGACCTGTTAGGATTACCTTCGTTGCATTACGAGGATCCAAGGATATAATTCCTCTAGTCGTGATCCACATGTACTCCTATGATCTCTGAGAAACACCACTTGAACTCTGGGTGCTATAACAGTGATTCGAATGTCTTGCATTATTTGTTCTTGATCACTTGTTCTTTATTATTGAATAAATCTCTCTTTCACTTCTAGTTATTAAGAGGTATAGAGAATGAGGAGTTGAGAGAGAATTCATTGTGCACAACAATTTTCTTTTCTAAAATTTGGATGCTCTACACAATAGATATAACTACCTATCTATAGATTTGGGATTTAAATTAAAATATTATTTAATTGTATACCAGCCATTAAATAATATTTATCACCTTTAATAAATCCCATGCCACATAATAATAATTATATAATTATTATTTTGTGTTGTACACCAACTTACACAATAACAAATATTATATAATGGTCCTGTTAATTAATATCTATCACTGGACTTAGTATTGGTCCATTAAAACTCCTCTAGCATTTACTAAACAACTGAATAAATATTTTATTCACAATCTAAAAAATAAATATTTAATAAAATATTCAATAAATAAAATAAATATTTTATTCACAAGCCGACGAATAAATATTTATGCTATTTATGTGATCAATATAACTTGAATAAAATTATTCCTCGGACTTGAGAATAATATTTATTTTATTAATTAAACTCAAATAGAATTTAATTGAGATAAATAAAATCACTTAGTGTGTGTCCCTATAAGATTCTTTCACATTAGAATTAGGTGGGATTGCTTAAAGTTTATGATTACTATCTAGCTATAGTTCAAGGCACCCAATAGAAATAACTTAATTTTAAAATGTCAAAATCCACATAAGAATGTTCACTTTGTAATATAATCCCTTTTTCACAATATCTCATCAAGTAGGTTGCACATTTGTGTCACCAAACTATATGATCAATATAAATTTCTTTGACTATTTGAAATAAACACATTGATACATGATGAAAATGTAATTTAATGAGACAGTTCTATTCCAATTAAAGGGAGGAGATATCAGCTTCTATAAATATGGAAGGTAAAAATCCTTCCTCAACTTATTCATTAATGACATGTCACCTGTGATACACCCAACATATCCAACTTCACCATGAACTGTTATCATCATGGTTTATGAAATACATCTAAGTATGTGAGTTGTAACATGCTTTAATAATAATCTTAAAGTCTAAGGACCATCATATAGGATCATAGATAGGAATATCCGATGACACCAAAATAAGAGGAATTCCTACTGGTGGGTCTGTTCTCAAAATATCTTATCTTGGAGATTACCAAGTGAGAACTTTATGAGAATAAGGTTCATATGATTACAAGTAATTGCACCTAATAGTCTATGTACTATGTGTCCCATCATAGTATGTTATCCAAATGTAGAACATTATTTGAGAATATCATCATATCACACCATGGTTATCATTATAGAGGGGAACTACTATGACCTTATAAATGCGACGTATACTCTAGGAAATTATTATATTAGAGTCATACATAACAAAAATCAATATGTAATAAGAAGTTTTATTAATATTCAATACCTCGAATATACATGTAATCAAAGTACAACTAGTTGGTCCGAGGACACCAACTCCAACAAACTCTGACTTGAACCAGAGCCAACTGCCTATGACCTTTAGTCCACTAGAACTCAAATTATAGTCATGTTTCTACTAATTCAAGGCTTTAGTCAAGTGGTCTGTGATGTTATCTTCCATAAAAATACTTCTCACTACAAATTCACCTATTTGAGAAAAATCCCTTAAGAGATGATACTTACGATGTATGTGCTTTATCCATCAATGTGACCTTTGATCTTTTGCAAGATACACTACAACTATATTATCACAATAGATTATGCTAGGATATTTACTTATAGATACCACATCAAGATCTTTGATGAATTTTCACATCCATACTACTTCTTTAGTTGCCTCAGAATCCACAATATACTCAGACTTTGTAGTTAAATTTTGAACCACAATCGTCTTTGAGATCTTCTAGATCATAAAACCTCAATTAAATAAGAAGATGTATCCTTTTTGTGATTTCATGTCATTTTGATCAGTTTGGAAACTAGAATATACATATCCTCTGATGACTAGTTCTTTATCTCCTTAAACCAGGAACATATCCTTAGTGTGCCATAGATGCTTAAGGATAGTCTTGACTGCCATCCAATGGTGGTCACCTAGATCATATTGATATCTTCCTACCAAACTTAATACACAAGAGACTTCTAGCCTAGTACATAAAATAAAATACATGACTGACCCAATTGATAATGTGTATGGAATCCTTTTCATTCTATTTATTTCTTTATGCGCATGAGGACACATTTTCCTAGAAAGACAAATGCCGCATTACATTGGAAACAATACCCTCTTGGACTGTTACATACTGAATCTATTTAGAATCTTGTCAATGTATGCACTTTGACTTAGGTCAAGAAACCTCTTGGATATATAATGATGGATCTTGATCCCAATAATATATGTAGCCTCACCCAAGTCCTTCATTTAGAAGAATTTGTTCAACCACACCTTAACAAACTGTAAGGCTGGTATTTTGTTTCCAATGAGTAATATGTCATCAAAATATACTATTAAGAAAAGGATTGCACTCTCATTAAACCATTTGTAAACAAATGGATTGCATTCATTTGTTATGAAACCAAATTCCATTATGACCTCATCAAAATGGCCTGAATGGCATGAAGGCCTTCATTTTTATTGATTTTTGATAACCCCCCTTTCAAGGGATGAGGGGGAACCCTTACAAGGCCCGTGGCTCAGAGATTACATGGCTCGCATGCTAGGAGATTACATGACCCGAAGGTCTTAGGGAATTAAACCAGACTATCTATAAGGAACTGCCCCTCCCCAGCATCTTCATCCTAATAATAGCTCTCCACCTTTGCATGATTGTCTGGCTAGGCTTCCCGTGCAAGCACAGGCTGGTACCGATGGCATAGCCATACCCTCTCATTCTAACAATCCATTTAGTTCTGTTCTGGTGAGTGTACCTACTTTGAATCCTCTTCTGGGGATGGTCCTTTTTTATAGTGTGTCTGGGGCCTGCATTCATGTGGCATGAAGGCCTTGGAGTGGTCCTGAGGCCTTAAGGTGGCCCGAAGGCCTTGAGAATCAACTGGCCCAAAGGCCTTGGGTGGCCCAAAAGCCTTGTAGGACCAAAGGACCAAACCGGTGGCCTGAAGGCCCAGATGGATGAAGATTTCCGCCTGCTATAGTACCGAACAGTGCCTGCTACAGTATTGCTACAATACCGAACAGTTCCTGCTACAATACTACTACAGTACCCCCTAAAATATACCTCCACCCGAATTTGATCTCGGGTCTCTTGGATGCACCTAACGAGTCCTCACCAACTGGGATAAGGCTCATGTGCTCATCAAAATGAATTTTCCATAACCTAGATTCTTTCTTTTATCCATAAATGAATCTTTTCAACTTATATACCTGGATTCTTTCTTTTATCCATAAATGAATCTTTTCAACTTATATTCCTTATTGGAATCCTTTAGAGTCACAAACCCTTTGGGATATTCCATATAGAAATCTTCCTAAAGGTTCCCCTTAAGGAAGGCTATTTTAACATCCATTTTCAAAATCTCATAATCATGTAAAGCCGTAATGGAAAGTAGAATTCCGATGGATTTCAGAATTGCAACTGGTGAAAAGATTTCTATCATAGTCAATGACTTGAAGCTGTTTAAAAACTTTTGCAACCAGTCACACCTTATAGGCACTGAATTGTCCTTATACGTCTATTTTATTCTTGAATAACCATTTGTAACCAATGGTATTTACATCTATTGATGGGTATACTAAAATCCAGACTCTTTTTTAGTACATGTAATCTATTTCAAAACTCATGGATTCTTTCCACTTTGCAACATCTGTGCCACTTAATGATTCCTTGTATGTTAGAGGATAATTATTATCAAATAATAATGAGTCACCATCCTCAGTGACTAGAAAACCACACCATTCTAGTTATCTAACCTCTCTATAACTTCTACATAGTAATTGTGTCTCTATAACAATTTCTTCTTCTATGGGGATTTGTGGAATTTTTTAATGTTCAAAATCTTATGTATATTGAGCCTGGACTTCATCAAATTCTATCTCTCTCCCACTATATCTTTTGGAGATAAGATCCTCCTCAAGAAATGTGGGATGTCTGTCAACCATAACCTTTTTTAAGGATTGTATATGTATTATGCTTTTGTTTCTTTGGGATATCCTATAAAGATACACTTTGTGCCTCAAGGTTCAATATTTTTACCTAAAGAGGCCTTAACAAATGATTCACAAACCCCACACATGTAAGAAAGAAAACACAAGTTTCTTTCAATTCCATAATTGGTATGGCATACCATCTATTGCTTTAGTTGGAACTCGGTGTAGTATGTATACTGCCCTTGGTAACATGTATCCCCAAAAGGATAATGGAAGACTTGTTGGATCGAAATAATGAATGAAGATACTAATTATAGTATCTAATGATATAGATTCTCAATATACAAGAGGGGGGGGGGGGGGGTGAATTGTATTCTTTAAAATATTCCTTTAGAACTTTTAAATATGGTGATGTTTAACAAAGTTAAACAAGGTAATTCACAAAACATATAGATTCTTTAAACTTGATTGATTCTGGAAATATGATTCTGAGAATGTAATTCCGGAAAAGTGGTTCTGGAAATGAAACTTAACAAAAGTTTACAAAGATAAAGATTATATATTAAAGTGTATATAATCTCACTAAATTAGAGTATACAAGTATAAGAAAGTATAAGATATTTATACTTTCCTCAACAATAAAAAATGCAGTGTAAAACTTGAAACAAACAAGTAACAAGTAGTAAATCTTTTAAACCAAAGATTAGGGTATCCAACAACCTTGGATAAAGGTCCCTTGATTTATATTTTCAAGAAAATCTGTCTTACCTACACCAGGGTAAACCCTCGATACAAAGATCAGAGTCTGTCTTGATATCCCTGCAAGCCCTCAAATTCAAGGTAGTCAGAATCTCTGTCTTCCTCAGCAAGGAAGTTCTCGAACTTTAAGGTAGTCAGAACCCCTGTCTTCCTATCCCTGGAAGCCATTGAATGTACTTAGCAATATCCAAAGTTGCACGAAGAAATTCTGAACAAGATGTTCAGTATTCACAAAGCATGAAAGTCTCTCTCTAGAAATAACTTTAGCAGTATCTAATCTCTAGAGTTATAGAATAGCAGTGAGCTCATTCAGATGAGCTCTTATTTATAGGTACATCTTTAACAGTCAACTCCCTCCTCCAACATTCATATTTTTCCTTGAATTTCAGAGGGACCTATACATGTGTCACTCAAACAATGGTTAGTTAGTAACTGAATGCATGAAATCATTTTATAACCAAATCATGAGTAAGAAAATATAGGGGTACTTAACCAAATTCATTTTTTGGAATGTAAGAAAAAATGAAAGTTCAGAGTCTACAAAAAAAAAACTATTCAGTGTCTACAAAACATGGATATTAAGATTATATCTTTAGAATAATTTTGAATCTGAACTATATAAAATTCTGGAGTCTGAATTTCAAGGAAATTCAAAGTCTTGGATTCAGTAGAATTTGGAGTCTGAATTCATAAGAGTTTGGAGTCTGAACTTACAAAGTTCAGAGTCTGAATTCATAAGTGTTCGGAGTCTGAATTCAAAGAACTCGGTGTCAGAACTCAGAAGAGTTTGGAGTCTGAATTTAGAGAACTCAGAGTCAGAACTCAGAAGAGTTTGGAGTCTGAATTCAGAGAATTTGGAGTCAGAACTCAGAAGAGTTCAGAGTCTGAATTCAGAGAACTCGGAGTCAGAACTCAGAAGGGTTCGAAGTCTGAATTCAGAGAACCCAGAACCTAAATTTGTATCCTGAAAACAAAATGATTTATATCTAAGTATATATATATGATTATGAGGTTTTGGATACCAAACTGAATTTAATACTTAGACAAAATGAACAATGAAAAACATGGTAAGGATAAATTTCCTTGGGGAAGGAAAATTTTCCTTATGAAAGTAAAACATAGGGTAAAAGAAATTTTCCTTAAGATAAGGTGTTTGTGATTTTCAAAACATAAAGAAATGGTAAAGTCATAAGGAAACCTTATTGACTCAACAATCTCCCCAAACATGAAGGAATGGAAAAGTCATAAGGAAACCTTATTGGCTCAACAATCTCCCCCATTTTGGAAAGCACAAACACCCTTACAAAAAATAATATAAAGACTTAGAAAATATTTTCCTAGACTTTGAATACAAAAATTATCTCCCTTATCACATGGGAAATGATGAATATGACTAACTCCCACTCAGGATTTGGAACACTAAGGATCGTATTCTAGATTTTTGGAATGATATTTTTCATTATCTTGAATACATAAATATTTGTAATGAAAACTCCCCCTTACTTAAAGACATTTCTTCTTTACTTATTATTCTTTTTTCCTTTATACCCCTTTGTGATTTTCAAAAAGGAATATAGGGATTGGAAAAGAAATTATAGTACCTGAAAAAAAATCAGTACAACACATCCAAAGGACAAGAAACCAAAAATTTCATTATGATAGGAAAACTTTATACAAGAAGGAAAATAAAACAAAAGATCGGATTTAAATAAAGTTATCCTTCCTTTTCCTTGGAAATCAGCTTATTCACTATTGTTTTGAGCTTCTTAAGATCCTTATGGTCTTCCTCTGCTCATTTGAGAATCTGATCCTGATCCTCAACTTTATTCTCTAAGGCTTTGATCTTTTCTTCCCGAGCCTTAAGAACTTAATCCTGAGCCTTCAAGGCTTCTTCCTACTTTACTAGCTTCTCTTCAATCTCAACCCTAAGATCTCTTTCTCTCTTCTAGCTTTGAGAAACTGAATACAATTTCCCATTTAAATCCTTCACTTCTTGAATCTGAGAATTCTGTTCCAGAGTCAGCTTTTCTTCAAAACTGCTTGTGAGATCTTTGATATTACCATCTTCAATGTCAAATTCATCCTTGACACTATATTGGAACTCATTAAGATCTCTCAAGTCCTCTATAGTTTTCCTTGACTAGATGTCCATCTTCCTTCATGATCTTTTATGGGCTTCGTAGTTTATTAAAAAATTCTTGAAATCAGCCTCAAGCATGACAGACCTATCCATCACCATGGATACTGAATCCAATTTCTGGTTCAAGGTGTGTTGAAGCATATGACATCTCGAGTCAATGCTTGAAAAAATTGTAATGGTCCCAACAAAATTCTTTAATGACTGAACAACAAAATCATGTCCAAGGGATGATGATTCTGAATATGAAATTTTTCTTGGTGAAGTTTCTTTTTCTAGCTCAGCAAGTTTCCTCTTTGAAGATCCACCAGCTTCCTTCTTATTCACAACAGCTTTACTAGGTGTCTCAACTACCACTTATTTTCCCTTATCAACCTTAAGAATATATTCTTCTTGATTTAGAGATTGGTGTTCACTATCATACAACTGAACTATCTTGTCTTCATTAACCTCTCCCTTCTTAGCTCCTGCCTCAGCATCCTCTGGTTGAATGAAGTCATTATTTAAACATTCTTCGTCAAAAATATTATTGACTTCTTCTTCACCCTTATTATCCTCTCCTTTCTCATCTCTCCCAGGAGTAACGAGCTTCGAAAACTCTGCTTCAGAAGTTTGGATTGAGAGTTTTTCGGATGGACTTTGTTCCTCATGGAAATCTTCCACTTGCCTTATAATATCTTCAGTATCACTATTACTCTCTTCTTATTCCACTTCTTCTACTACATTTTCTTCTTCAACAAATTTTTCTTGGGATTTATCTGGAGTGACAAACTTATTTCCAGGGTTTTTAGGTAAGGGTTATACCATGAAGGATTTTGGTATAGGGATATTCTCTGATACTTTCTCAGCAGCCTTCAGAAGAGATTGGACAATATCTACTTCAACCATTTTCTTCTTCTTATTTTATTTAGCTTTCTTATCAAGCTCATCAGTAGTATTTTATTTTAAATATTTGGCTTCAGCAGGATCCAAACCAAAACTTGGCTCCCCTGCTTTCTTATTTTTATTACCTTTATTTATAAAAAGGGTTGGATCCGCATTTACTTTAACATAATTATTTTGAAGAAAAAATCCTGTAAGTCTATCATACCAAGCTCAAGGGTCTTGCTTAAGTCCATACAAGGCTTTGGTAAGTTTAAAAACATGTTCAGGATGTTTTGTATCTTTAAAACTAGGAGGTTGTTCAACAAAAACTTTCTCTTGAACATAACCATTAAGGAAATCACATTTCACATCCATTTGAAAAAGTTTAAAATTGAAGAATGCTGTAAAGGAAAGTAGAATATGAATAGATTCAAGTCTAACTACTAGAGCATAGGTTTCTTCATAGTCTATTCATTCTTGTTGATTATATCCTTTAACAACCAATCTAGCTTTATTTCTTACAATGATTCCTTTTTCATCACACTTATTTCTAAAGACCCATTTTACTACAACAATATAAGTTTCCTTAGGTCTTTCAACCAAGGTCTAGGATTTATTCCTTTCGAATCCATTTAGTTCATCTTGCATAGATTTTATCCAGTCATCATCACTTAAATCTTCACCAGTGCTTTTAGGTTTTAATTTGGAAAGGAATTCTAGATGTTCTACTTCATTTCTTAAGGAACTTCTAGTCCTTATAGTCTTATTTACATCACCAATGATACTATCTCTAGGATGATTATTTAGAAACAACTAATTTGGGTTTTGTAAAACTTGTTCATTAACATAAGCTAGGAAATATTCTGGGGTAAACATTTCAGAATTATCTTCTTGTACATTTTCCTTATCATAAGGATCTTCTATCAAGGTTTGATAATCAGTTTTTGAAAACACATCCGATGATGTAGGTTGAGGTTGTTTAAAAACAAAGGGATTAGTTTCATCAAATTTTGCATGTACTGTTTCTTCAATAGTATAAGTGTTTTTATTGAAAACTCTATAATCCTTAGAAGTTGTGGAGTAGCCTAAGAAAATTTCTTCATTAGATTTTGGTGAGAATTTGTGAAGATTATATTTAGTATTCAAAATGAGTACCTTGAAACCAAAAACCTTGAAGTAAGAGAGTCTAGGTTTTATACCATTCCATAACTCATAAGGATTTTTAATAAGAAAAGGTCTAATCAAAACATGATTTATAGTATAACAACCAGTACTTACAGCTTCATCCCAAAAATGTTTGGCTATAGAACATTCACTCAACATGGTTCTTGTTATCTCTTCAAGAATTCTATTTCTTCTTTCAACACCATTCCGTTGAGGTGTTCTGAGTGATGAGAAGTTATGAGTAATGCCTTTTCTACTAAAAAAAGTTTCAAAATCAGAATTTTTAAATTCTCCTCCATGATTACTATGAATAGTTATCAAAGTAAGCTTTTTATCATTTTTAACTTGGTATCTAAAGGTTTTGAAATAGGAAAAATCTTCATATTTCTTTTCTAGAAAATAGACCCACGTAAATCTAGTGTAATCATCAACGAAGACAAATACATAATATTTGCCTCCAATGCTTCCAGTTTGTGTTGGACTAAATAGATCCATATGCACTAACTATAATGCATCAGTGGTTGAGACTTCACTGACTAATTTAAAACTTGATTTATGTTTCTTTCTATATTGACAAGTGTCACAAACTTTTGCAGAATCAAATCTAAGTTCCAACAGATCCTTAACTAGTATTTTCTTAGAGAGTTTGCATAGATTACTAAGGTTACAATGTCCCAAAATTCTATTCCAAAACCAATAATTATCTTCCATTTCACTAAGTCAAGGTAGGTCTTGGCTTCTAAGGTCTTCTAAGTTTAGTGTGTAAAAATTCTCTTGCCTATTGGCAGAAATAATGAACTCTTCCTTGGAATTGTGTACTAAGCACTTTTCATTCCTAAAATTCACAAGGTAACCTTCACCACATAATTGAATTATGCTAATGAGGTTATGCTGAATACTTTTAACAAATAAAACATTTGAAATCAAAGTTTTTCCAAGAATAATGATGTTACCTATACCAATAATCTCCCCCTTAGCATTATATCCGAAAGTTACTTTTCCTCATTTTGTCTTGATAATATTTTCAAAGAAGTTTTTGTTACCAGTCATATTTTGTGAACATCCACTATCCATGTACCATGTATTTCTGTTGGTACTTTATTTATTTTTCTGAAAATAAGAATGTTAGACTTTTGGAACCAAAACCTTCTTGGATCTGTAAATTTCAAAAATCAAAATTTTAGGTACCCACATTTTCTTAGAAAAATAAGATTTATGAAATCCTAAAGACTGAGTTTTGTTTAAGGAACAACTTTTTTCCTAGTGTCCACCACACTGACACTTAGTTCATAATGGAGTAATTTGAGGAACAAAATAATTGTTACTAATAATTGTTTTAGAACTAGTATAACCAAATCCATAATTATTCCTTAGAGGCCGGATTTGAAAATACATCTTATCAAAATTTTCCATACCTATGGTAAAGTTTGACAAACACTTACTTAAGGAAAATATTTCTGACTTCAGTCTAATAACCAAATTCTTATCTTTCAAAACATTAGCTTTAGAACAAAAGTTAGGATCAAAAACATTTTTCATAGAAATTACATTTTCTAGATCCTTAGAAAGTTTATCCTTCTCATAATTTACTTCCTCAAGGTTTTTTAAAATAATTTCAAAATAAAGAGTTTTTTTATCAAGATCTTTAGAAAGATCTAATATTTACTTAGTAAGAATAGTATTCCTAGAATTTTATTTATCAAGATTTTTCTTGAGTTTTGAATTCTCATTCTCAAGAAGCTTAGAAAACCTAGAAACTTCTTCATAGGTAGGTAAAGTGTTATCTTCATCAGAAGAATATTATTCATCAAAAGAGTTATAATATTTATCATTACTATAATTAGAATTTAGAGATACATTGGTCACAGATTCAGTGTTGTGTACCTTATCCATTAGATAATTATTTTCAATAGGCAGTCTTGCTATTAAACCAAGATTCTTCTGTCCAGAAGATTCGTAATATGATGATTAATCTAAAGAGTCACCACCACTAGAACTCCAGGTGTCATTAGCTTTCAAGACTTTCTTATCTTTATCTTTGTATTACTTCTTTATATTTCTCTCATAATGTTTTTCCTTTCTTTCCTTTCTCTTAAGCATAGAACAATCTGGTCTTATATGTCTAGCTCTTTTGCATTCATAACTTGTGACTTCTAAATCTTTCTTATCTTTCATTTCTTTCTTCTTGTATCTATATTGAAAGTTATTCTATCCAAAAATCTTGTTCATCCTTTAAGAAATATTTTCTAACTCATTTTTTGAGGATTCACTTCCACTAGATTCGGATTGAATAACAATCTTCTTATATTTAGATCTTGTAACTCTCTCAGGAGTCTTGGATTTCATATGATTTAAAGTTGTTGTAAAAGCAACACTGCCATTCCCATTCTTCTTCTTAATATTATTAGCATCTCTCTTTATTCTAGTCTCATGTTGAAGAAGATTTCCAAAAAGTTCATCAAGATAAATTTGAGTAACCTTTCTATTCTCATCAATAGCAGTTCTCTTGTATTCCCACTCATTGGGCATGATGTCTATGATTTTTTCGACAAGAGATTCATCATCTAATCCTTTCTCACCCATAGATTGTAAACTATTAACTATAGTCACGAATCTTTGTTTCAACTTACACATGGGTTCTCTATAAGGAAAGTAGAAACCATGATATTCATCTCTGAGCATGGCTCTTATAGTTTCAATAACTTTGGATGTTCCAAAGTGTGTAACTTCAAGCTTCTTAAAAATACAATTTTCTACTTCACAAGATGAAATTTGGATATATATATTTCTAGTCATAGAACAAAGCAATGTATTGCGTACCTTATAATTTAGTTGATATTCATGTTTTTCTTTTTTTGGTGAAAGTACTAACTTCCTTGTCAGGGATTTTATATCCTCTAGTGAGCATCACAAAATTATATACTCCAGTGTTGATAATAAATGTCTTCATACGATCTATCCAATATTCATAATAATTCCCATAAAAAATATGTGGTCTAGTAAGATTTAGGTCATCTATGGAACCAACATTGATTCCTATCATCTTAAAAGAAACCTTTCCGCTCAAAAATTATTAGTAATAAGAGTTTGTAAACAAGGATAAGAATATCCTTAAAGCAAGGAAAAAACAGAACAATGAAAAACTTGAGCAAGAAAAACTTATATGTAAATATAAGTATTTCAGAGACACTCTCCGATACCAATTTTTGGATTCAAATAATGAATGATGATACTGATTGTAGTATCTAATGATATAGATGCTAAATATACAAGAGGGGGGAGGGGTGAATTTTATTCTTTAAAATATTCCTTTATAACTTTTAAATATGGTGATTTTTAACAAAGTTAAACAAGGTAATTCACAAAACCTCCATGTTCTTTAAACTTGCTTGATTCCGGAAATATGATTCCGAGAATGTAATTCCGGAAAAGTGGTTCCAGAAATGAAACTTAACAAAAGTTTACAAAGATAAATATTCTACCTTAAAGCATATAGAATATCACTAAATCATAGTATACAAGTATAAGAAATTATAAGATATTTATACTTTCCTCAATAATAAAAAATACAGCAGAGAACTTGAAACAAACAAGTAATAAGTAGTAAATCTTTTAACCCAAAGATTAGGGTATCCAACAACCTTGGATAAAGGTCCCTTGATTTATACTTTCAAGAAAGTCTGTCTTACCCACACCAGGGTAATCCCTTCATATGAAGACCAGAGTCTATCTTGCTATCCCCGCAAGCCCTCAACTTCAAGGTAGTCGGCACCTCTGTCTTCCTCAGCAAGGAAGTCCTCGAACTTTAAGGTAGTCGGAACCTCTGTCTTCATATCCCCAGAAGCCCTCGAATGTACTCAACAACATTCAGAGTCACACGAAGCAATTCTGAACAAGATGTTCAGTACACACAAAGCATGAAAGTATCTCTCTATAAATCACTTCAGTAGTATCTAATATCTAGAGTTATAGAACAGTAGTGACCTCGTTCAAATGAGATCCTATTTATAGGCACATCTTCAACGGTCCACTCCCTCCTCCAACGATCATATTTTTCCTTGAATTTCAGAGGGACCTGTATATGTTTCACTCAACCAACGGTTAATTAGTAACTGAATGCAAGAAATTGTTTTATAACCAAAGCATGAGTAAGAAATGATAGAGTTACTTAACCAAATTCATTTTTCAAAATGTAAGCAAAAATGAAAGTTTAAAGTCTACCAAAAAAAACTATTCGGTGTCTGCAAAACATGGATATTTAGATTATGTATTTAGAATAATTTAGAACCTGAATTCTATATAATTAAGGAGTCTTAATTTCAAGGAAATTTGGAGTCTTGAATTCAGTAGAATTCGGAGTCTGAATTCATAAGAGTTCGGAGTCTGAACTTAAAAAGTTCGGAGTATGAATTCATAAGAGTTCGGAGTCTGAATTCAGAGAACTCGGTGTTAGAACTCAGAAGAGTTTGGAGTCTGAATTCAAAGAACTCGGAGTCAGAACTCAGAAGTGTTTAGAGTTTGAATTCAGAGAACTCGAAGTTAGAACTAAAAAGAGTTTGGAGTCTGAATTCAGGGAACTCGGAGTCATAACTCTGAAGGGTTTGGAGTCTGAATTCAGAGAACTCGGAACCTAAATTCATATCCTGAAAATAGAATGCTTTATATCTAAGTATATATATGATTCCAAGGTTTTGTATACAAAACTGAATTTTATACTTAGAAAAAATTAATAATGAAAAACATGGTAAGGATAAATTTCCTTATGAAAGTAAAACATAGGGTAAAAGAAATTTGCCTTAATATTAGGTGTTTGTGATTTTCAAAACATGAAGAAATGTTAAGTCATAAGGAAACCTTATTGACTCAACAATATCCCCAAACATGAAGGAATAGAAAATTAATAATGAAACCTTATTGACTCAAAAAGAATCACATGACTCATTATTTATCTCACTGTGTACAACAAGAGGCGGTTCCTCATTTCACTTACACCATTCCATTAAGGCGTATAAGGAGGAGTGAGTTGAGATAAAATTAAAAACTCCCGTAAAAATCAATGAAGTCTCATTTAAGATATTCTCCACCACAGTATGAGTGAAGCTTATTAATATTATTACCATGATGGTTCTCAACTTCATTTGTGTATTCCTTGAATTTATCAAAAGAGTTTGACTTATAACTCATTAAGAAGACATATCTATATCTACTACAATCATTAATAAAATTTATGAAATATGAGTATCCACCCCTTTATTCAATAGAAAATGGTCCAGACACATCATCATGAAATAATTTAAGAATCTCTATATCCATTTCACATTTAACATGAAATGGTGGTTTGTTCATTTTTCCTTGTAAACATTCATGACATACTCCAAGAGGTTTTAGTTCAAAAGAATCTAAATATCCACCGTGATGTAATTTAGCCAATAACCTTTCATTTTCATGACCTAGATGATGATGATAAAATTGGGCGTGGTGTGAGTCATGTGAAGTACCTTCATTATTGGTTTCCATTATTTTATTTTTGTAATACAACACATAAAGACCATTATTTAAATGTTCTTTACCATAACAAATGTTATCTTTATAAAAGAAGCAACATTTATTCACAAATTTGAAAATAAATCCATCCATATCTAGTCTGGATACAGAAATAATGTTTTTGGTAATTGAAGGCACATAATAACAACCCTTTAAAACTAAGATCATTCTATTAGAAAACATGAGGTGGTAGTCCCTAATATATACAAATTCAAGTTTAGCTCTGTTGTCAGCTCAAATATCTAGCACTCCTTAGTCAATCTTTCTAAATCTACTTCGTTACTGTGTTTGAATGCATATTTGAGAAATAAAATATGTATCTAATAACCAATTTATAGAAATAGATAAATTTAACTCGATAACAAACATACCTTAAACTTCCCCTTGCTTCTTTGGCTGGGTGTAGTTTTCCTTCCAATGGCCCTTCTTTCCACATGTGAAATAGACAATATCCAGTTCCCTTGCTTTCCCCTCGATCTTCTTTTTCTTGGAAGGGTGTGAAGAAGTTTTAGCCTTAAATCTATTTGCTTTACATTTTTACTTTTTCACCATAAGGATTGAAAGTTTTTCACACTTGGAATCCTTATCTACTTGGAAATGAAGAGTAAGAAGATTTGGTAGATACTTTTCAATGTTTTTCCTATTAAAATTCACAACAAAGATGAAGAAGCTCTGAGGGAGTGATGACAGAATGAGGTCAATGCCCAGATCTTTAGGAATTTTAATCCCTAGAACATCTAAGTCCTAAATTTATCCAATGAGATTGAATATGTGATCCACATCTTGGTCATTCTCTCTCGAAACTTACTCTAAAAGAGAACCTTAAAAATCTAAAACCGTTCGTATCTATATCTCTCTTGGTAAAGACCATAAAGTTTCTCAAGCATATTATACACATCCATGTTTTCATGAGACTTCATTAGTTTACTAGACATTTATGAAATCATCAAACATTTAACATCAACTGCATCACTCAAATGTTTTTCATAAACAAATAAATCTTCACCACTCACCTCTTTAGCAGGTGGATTAGGCATTAAGGATTCTAGCACGTAAGATTTCCATTCATGGCATAGCACAACCTGAAGGTGTTTAAACTACCACTGGAAGTTACTAGTTGTTAAGAAATTATATTTCACCAATATTGATCATTAGGATAGTTTGGATGAAAAACTTTTAATTTTATTCTACAATTAAAAGGATAATATTAATAGTACTTTGATTGATTACAAAATAATAGAGATATAATAAATTAAATGTTTTTATTTATTTATTTATTAAATCTCCCACTATTTTATCAAGTATCAATAGACCTCACCATTGAACTTGGAATGTATAGTTTATTTAAACTTATAGTGGAAAGTATCCCCATTAATTTTCTTAATGATCCATACTTTGGCCATGAAACCCATAATAAAGTAACTAGGTAAGCAGTATTGCCAACTGTGGACTTTCAACTCCTTGACCCATTGAGTGGATTCCCCTATCTTAAAATCTTGACTTGGATTCCCTCAACACTTTCCTCTAAATTTGTATTAAACAAACTTTGGCTGTTAAAATCAATACAATTTTGGTTAAGTCAACCCAAAAATCTCATGTGAACTCCCCGATAAAAGTAAGTGACCAGACTTTGGCTATGTACAACACTTAGATCTATGGTTTCATTTACAATCAAGTAATGGAAGGCTTAGTCCGATTTAATACTTAATTAAGGTATTTTAATTTATTATGCACAAATTTTATCTTGTTTTATCCTTTACATGTATTTTTTATATTAAGTGGATTTTAATTAATTAATTAACCATATTGGATAAAATATTTACACATAATTCATTTATTTAATTTTTAATTTTTCACATTAATTCATTTATTTATGTCATCACTACCTTGCATCCATAAAATAAATAATTTCATAGATAGAAATAAATAATTAATTAAATGAACCATTTACGAGTTTTATCTAATAGTTGATTTAGTGAGCGGAAATTAAATCTACCTTAGACCTAGGGGAAATAACTCTTATTGTTTGTCTTGGCATGAGTTACAACATTCCAGCTGTCCACATGTGTATCACCTGGTTTGGAATTATTATGGTTCCTTTTTGAACCACCTCCACACGCCTTGGGATGATCCATTAATTAAAAATACTTATTACTCACATGAAAGTGAGGAGAACGAAATGATTGGTTAAAGGGGATTACATAAATATACATGGACACATAGGTGCTACATAGTAATGGATGGAGGGATGAACCACATGACATCGTTTAATTTAATATTAAATAATTTCAAACTCATTAAATAAATTAAATTAAAATATCCAACACATACAAAATTTTTGACCAAGCTCATGAACGATCATATGTGCAATGAATATGTAAAATTAAATGTCTAACATTCCATTTTTTTATTTTATTATTTAAGATAAATGCGCTTTCATCAATGAATGAATGAATGAATTAATTCCCTTTCAACTTTAATGATCATATGATCTTATTTTCAGATACTCATCATTAACGAAATTTATGGAAAATAAACGGCTGAACCAATAATGATATATTAATTATAATAAATTAATTAAGCATTTAAATAACTTTAAAACCAATATTAAATTGTGAAACACACAATAGTGTTCCAATCAATAAAATAAAGTTTTAATGTTTCAATTTTCAAATTTAATGTAGTTTTAATTTTTTACATCAATGGGATACTACATGTCATATACATGTAGCTACACACCATGTACCTCAGTTGTCGTATATCTAATTCACATACCCGAGGCTTCAGTGTGTTAAGTCGGCTAGACTACATGGTGTGTACATACTAGATACACACCCTGTATCTTTTTCCATGTGCCGGGTTTTCCTGGTCAACACACAATGTGCAATAAAAACACCGCATGTAATTAATTGCTCGATGCATCTAGATACAATGCTCATGGGTATACAATATGTGATTTTGTTGCATACCGTGTAACCCGGTTTTACTGGCCAAATATTTTTCACTTCTTGATGGAATCTAAAATCATTCATCATTTTTTATTAAACCTTTAATAAAATGAAACACTAAATTAATATGATTAATATGCGGATAACATGTTAATTCAGATTAGATTAAATAATGAATAAATTGGTATAAAAATATAACCACAATTGCACATAAATCAACAATAAAATAAATAATTATAAATTTAAACATGATCCCTCTAATACCACTTAATGGTTTAGGCATAAAAAAGTGTGTAAAGGTGGGAGATATATTAAAATTTATTTTAATAGTCATTTCCTGAAACCAAGAGCAAGGATCTTTCATGTAAAATTTATAATTAATTTAGTTTGAAGAAATAAATACTTGGGATTATGAACTTTATTCCTTGGTGAATGTTGATCACTCTAAAAGAACCTTTCATATTACCTTCATTACAATGTGAGGATCTAAGTATATAATTCCTCTAGTGGTGATCCACACATTCTCCTATGATCTCTAAGAAATACCACTCGATATCGGGTTGCTATCATAGAGAGTCGAATGTCTTAAGTTGTTTATTTTTGATCGCTCGTAATTCGGTCTTGAAGAAATATCTCTTGCACTTATTATTATTGACAGGAAGAGAGAGGGAGGATTTGAGAGAGAATTTATTATGCACAAAAATTATTTATTCTCAATATTTTATGCTATACACAATAGACATAACCACTTATTTATAGAGTTGTGATTTAAGTTAAAATATTATTTAATTGCATACTATCAATTAAATAACATTTATCACCTTTAATAAATCTCATGCTATATAATAATAATTATATAATTATTATTTTGTGGTGCGTCCCAACTTGCACATTAAAAAATGTCATATAATGGCCCTGTTAATTAATATTTTTCACTAGATTTGGTCTTCGTCCGTTCAAACACCTCTAGCATTTATTGAACATTTGAATAAATATTTTATTTATAAATAAATATTTTATTCATAATCTAGAGAATAAATATTAATTAAAATTTTCAATAAATTAAATACATATTTTATTCACAAGCCAACAAATAAATATACATTTAATTTTTTCATTCAATATAAGTTGAATAAAACTATTCCTTGGACTTGAAAATAATAGTTTTTCCATTAATTAAACTAAAATAGAATTCAATTGAGATCAATAGAAATACTTAGTGTGTGAACCACTAGGATTATTTCTCTTTGGCATTAGGTGGACTTGCCTAAAGTCTAATATTACTATCAAGAAATTGGTCAAGGCACCCAAGAGAAAGAACTTAATGCCACAATATTGACAACCAAATATTAATGCTTACTATGTAATATAATCTATTTGTCACAATATCTCATCAAGCAGGTTGCACATCTGTGTCACCAACCTATATACTCGATATGTATTTCTTTTACTATCTAAAATAAACACATTGTTACACTATGTACATGGAATTTAATGTGATGGTTCTATTCCAATCAATGGGATGAGATATCACCTTCTATAAACATGGAAGGGAAAAATACTTCCTCAAATTATTCATTAACGACACATCACTCACGATGCACCCAATGTATCCAACATCACCATGAACTATTATCACCATGGTTTATAAAATACATCTAAGTACATGAGTTGTAACACACATTAATAATAATCTTAAAGTCTAATTACCATCACGCATGCTCATAGATAGGAATATCTGATGAAACCAAAACATACATAATTACTATTGGTGGGTTTGTTCTCATAATCTTCCTTCTTTAAGATTACCAAGTGCGAACTTCATGAGAAGAATCCTCATCTTCTTATGAGTACTTTCACCTGACAGTCTATATACTATGTGTTCCATCATAGTACGTCGTTCAACTGTAAAACAATAATTGATAATATCTTCATAGAACATCAAGGTTCTTATCATAGTGGGGAGCTTCTATGACCCTATCAATGCGATGCATACTCTAAGACATTATTATATTAGAGTCATGTAAAAAAACAAACAATATATAATAAGAAGTTTTATTAATATTAAATACATAAAATATACATGTAATAAAAGTACAAATAGTTGGTCATAGGACACCAACTCCAACACACGACAAGATAAATTTTATATATTTTTTTTCAAAAAAAACCTGTATGAAATTGAAAATTTTATATTTGGATGAAAATTATATTTGAAATGTGAGATAAAATTTAAAATTTATATTAAATCTATCATGATTAAGGGATAAGACATAATTCAATTATCTATATGAAATTTATCATATTATAAGAATGGTATAAAATTTAAATTAATGTAAAAAAATTATCACACATGAGGGTAAAGCTAAATTTAAAGTTTTAATATTTGAGAATAAATATAAAAATATTATAAATTTTTTTAAAAACTTTATAGAGTGAGATAAAACTTAATTTTTTATGAAAATGTTATCACACATGGATGTTGAGATTAAATTCAATTAATATGAAAAATATTTCACACATGATGGGTGTTAAAAATTATATTTTCAACATGATAAAATCATATTTTTAAAGAAAATGAACATATTTTATATTTTTTATATAATCAATGTGAAATAAGGTTTACCATGTTTGTCATATAAAAATTGACATTGTAAATCATGTAAATTATCAATATTACATTTAATTTACCATACCAATTTTATTAATATTTGATATGGTAAATAGTTTTCACATTTGTTATAATAAAAAATTCTAACATTTTATTTATTGAGTCACTTGAATGGATTTTTCCACCAAAATGGAATTAAAAACTAAATAAACTGATGTGAAAAACATAAAATTCCGCTATTGATTTTATAGGTAATATAAATTTAAAAATTTCATATGAAATTTATCATACTTTAGGTTTTATTATTTGAAATTTGGGATAAAAATATAATTTTATATGAAAATACGACACTTTAGGACAACAATTAATTTTTTATAAAAAATTAATTACACTCGAGTGATTAGTCAAAATTCAAATTTTTATATGAAATTTATCATAATTTTTTGGTAGTATAAATTTTTCATTGTTGAAAAGCGTTTTGATGATACCAATCACGGGATAAAGTTCCACACTTAATACTCACATCATATTTCCTGAGTTTATTATTGAAATTATTCCTTTGAGACTAATTATGAGATTATGGTTTAAGATGATGATTGTATCAAGTATCATTTTTTACTAATAGAGTCACTATTCCATTATAATTATAATTTTATTTTATTATTGAACATATTACATGGTGTGTGATACCCCCATATTACTATAGTAATATATATTATATAATTTCTGACCATTTTAAAATTTTTGGAGTTTTAGATTTAAAATTTGCATTTTTGAAAGGTTTTCTCCTATTTCACAGTTACCTTATGGTTAGGAAAAACCATTAACAATACTGGAACTTATTAAATGTGGGTTATATAGTGGGTAAATATTAAAACATGTGAACAAACCGTGTGAGGGGTAATACTTCATTTTAATTTGATCCATATGGCTGACACAATGTTTGATAAACCGTGTAACCAAACTGTGCAGGCTTCCCAAATTGACTAAAAAGTGGATTTTTGTTTCTTCCCCTAGTCAATTTTAAGTGTTTGAACCCCATTTCATTTTCCCTATTACATTTTCATATCATAGGATATCTCAAAGGATATTCTAACTTCATCCTCACTTTCTTCTAAGTTTCTTCTTCATAGATTCCAAGTGATTTTAAATGGAAAACCCTTCTTTCTTCTTCAACTCTTCTTATTTCCTCTATTTCTCCTAGGTTTTATTTTATCCCATGAACTCTAATAATTGTGTGAGTTGTATTTATGGTTTTTGTATAAATAACCTTAATTATTTGGTTTTTTAGTGTTAGTAGGGGTCTTTACCTTGTGAGGTTGTGCTTTCACCACCAAAGGCGAGCGATTCATGCTTGGATTGATGTAGGTTTTTTGTACAATTCCTTCATTTGACATGTAATGTGATTCTTGAGTATTTTAGAATCATTTTATTATCACTATAAACCTATATATTATGTCCTTTATTTGTTTAAATTTTTTTTTCTATGAATTCAATACTTTTCATAAAGGTATTTCAATAGTTTTCTTGCTCTAGAATTCTAAAACCTTTTTTATGTATAAAAAATGTTTGTGTAAATTCCTAAGTGATTTCTTTCAAATGAATTGGATGATAAAGATGCGTTTGAAACCATTTTGTTTTCTAATGAGTAAAAGCATGGTTTCAAGGGTTCTTTCAAACTAAAAAAATGTGTTGGTGTTTGAATTGGGTTTCAAGGAAGAACATTCTTGATCTCAAAGAATGTGTTTTGTTTTATATTGAGGAAAAAAGATTTCAAAAAATATTTTCATGATTTATTTTTTTAGAGTATGATAAATAACTTTTAATTCCAAGTTGGTTAGAGAAAGTCTCATTTATAACTTTATAAAAGTGTTTTACATGATGTTGGTGATACCCATAATTGTTGATACCACTTGGTTTATATTATGTCTTGTATATACTTTCCCCCCATTATGGGGTGAATTAAATTGCTATGTTATTATTCCAAGAAATGTTAAAAGTGGATTTTTCATGTGAGTGTGTTTTAGGTGATATTAGGTTAATTTTTTATGATTTATTGATACATGTGATGATCATTTGGCTAGTTTTTTTTATAAACTCCATTGGAATGATTTCATGGGAAACTTAGGCTAAGGTAGAGGTTTAGATTCATGCTACACTAGTTTAGTTTATACACGAACTAGTGTCCCTTAGTTGCATCTTATTCCTTAGATAGAGGAGTTCCCCTAATGAGGCTAGTGATGTAATGAATCGTGTTATTATGTGTTATGAAATTAAAAGGAAATTTAAAATTTTTGGTCCAGAGAAAGGGATGTTTTGATAATTGTGAATCATATTGAAATCATGAGGGTTGGAATGCCTTTAGGATAAGTTTTTGGATTTATATAAAGGACCAAGATCTATTTTTACTACTTTATTGAATGTCAGAGTGGGGTTAGGGTGACCCTACTTATGATGGATTTTTTTAGGTGGTCGGTCATGCTATGAACCTTAGGTTTTATCATGAAAACTTGTAGTGAGGGGTATCATGGTGGGGAGCATAGAGGCATCATGTTGTGAAGAGGGGAGTTAGTGTGTTGGAGGACATGCTTCACCTAGGGGAGGCACATCACACCATAAACCATAGGGGTTTTTCCATAATGATGTTATACTGAGTAAAAAAAACTCTCCCTATGGTGGTCACACTAAGACCCATAAGGGATGTGCTGTGACTTGGTCGAACCAAGGAGCATTGGGGTGAAATCTATATGGTCATGTCGGGACTGATCCACATCCCAATTTTTTTTAGCAAGGGGATACTAGTATTTTTAAGGTTTACCCCTTTACATTTTAGTAGGGATGAGGTGCTCAGGGAGGGCTATTCAGTCGTATCCTCCCCCATCTTCCTCTCATCAACCCCCTTATAAAGGGGCGGGTTTTGTGTCATCTCAAAAATGGATTCAATGTATTTTATTAATACTTATCACTTTATTCCTATTTTAATTTAAATTTCACTAATTTATTATGTATTTTATCTAGATTTTTAGTGAATATTATACTAGAGCATAGTGTAATCATCTCGTAACAATAAGGTTTGATGGGCAGGTTATCCCTTGGGGGGGCTATGGCCTGCCTTTCTAGCCAGTGAGTGTGTTTAATGTAATTATACCCCCCAAAACCTAATATATATATATATATATATATATATATAATGGACATGGCTAGAGAGGATCCCAGGATGGTGAACACACTGAGTTTCATGCGGTTTTGGTAATGTAGTGATGCCCGGTGAGTTCTTTGTCGATTATGCATATCTAGTTTAATTTTAATAATTAATTACAAAATGTTATAATAAATTATTTGGATGTTTTGGAATGAAATAGTGTTAGAGTTGGTTCCCTATAAATAACTTGTTTATTACTTTATTACATGTTATTTTTATTAAAGAAGTTTTATTATCACATCACGATTATTCTTATGTATAATATTTTTATGTGATAATTTCCTTAGAATATATATTGCACTAAAAGGTCATAGTAGTTCACTGCTATGATGATAACCTAAAGGTTTAGTGATATGATTCTTGAACATTTTTCTATAACCAGATGATATCATTTTATGAGACACAAACACTATAGGCTATCAGAAGTAAGAGGATCATAAGACATTGAGACACCTTCTCATGGTGTTCACCCTTGGTAATCTATAAGATATAAAGTTATGAGAACAAAACCATAAATAGGAAATCCACATTTCCATGTTTCATTGAATGTTCCTATATGAAAATGTGTGTATTGATCCTTATAATTTAATAATATCATTAGTGTATATCATGACTTGTGCGATTTAATGTATTGGAAAAAAACCATGATGACATATTCTCATGGTGAAGTGGGATACATTGGGTGCGTCATGAGTGATATTTCATTAATGGATAATGCGGGAAAGGATTTATACCTTTTGTCTCTTGAAGAAAGTAAATATCTCATGATTTTTTATAAAAATTGAACCACCTGAATAAATCCATAGCCATGGTGTTTGGTGGGTTAGTTCATTTCTGAAAAGTCAAAGAAAGAGACATTGAGAATATAGGTTGATTTCACCATCATGCAACCAACTTGATTTTAATTATTGTTATAATAGGATTATATTACATGGTAAACATTTGTGGGAGTTTGGATGTCATTACAATGTTAACTTCTTTCTCTGTGGACTCCTTGGAATGTTGCTAGATTCTAACCTTGGACTTTAGGTAGTCATGCCTAATTCTACTAAGAAGGTGGCCTAAAGGGTCACACACTAAGTGTATCTACAATCTCAATTAGATTATAGTACTAAATTTAACAAGTTAGAATAAATAGTATTTATTTGGTTTTGGTTGATTTCCATAATTTAATAAAAAGTTATTCAAAATAACAAGTGAGTTAAATAATAATAATAAATATTTATTTGAAATTTTGGAGAATATAATTTTTATTATATTTATAATAGAATAATGTAGTGACATTTATTTATTAAATAGTCATTATTCTAGTATCCGTAAATATAAATGAGGGAAAGAAAATTGAATTTAATGGTCTAATTGAAAATGGAATAAATGATATTTATTTATATTATTTATGCAATACACATGTAAAGCATTTAATAATAATATTTATATTCTTATTGGGCATGGGGTCAACTAAGAATTATAAAATCGGGAAATGGTTTAGTGTTCACTTTTCCATGACTAAACCTTCCACAATAAATATCCAATTACATATCTTTCCTAAAACACAATTGAAGTGCACAATGGATAGAGTGAGACTCCTTAAAGCCCTAGAGATAGATCAATAGATCTAGAGTGCTCTCCTCCCCTCCTATCACAAGATAGTGAGAGTTCATCAAGAGTTATTTCCCTCACAAGAATAATTTTACTATGATCAACCATGAACAACACAAGCAACCAGGATCGGTTGTTCTTGCTTAAGATGGTTCTACAATGCCGTTCAGAGATTGTAATGCACATGTGGATCAATGCTAGAGGGATTTTGGACTTGGATCCTATAGAACAATGGTTTAATTACAAGATCTTGTTAATTGGATAATTAATGAAATTGGAATTAAAATTTTAGTTAATTCTACATATGCTCATAAATTAATTATAAATTACATGAAAATATCCTTCGCTTTTGGTTTAGATATTTTAATCTAGTCAATTAATCTACTATTTTCATTGGACATGATGTTTTTATCATGTAAAGTAATGATTAAACATGATTTACGAATAAAATATAAGTTGTTCATACCATCAAATGATGCTTCCATTGTGCCCTCAATCTATAAATGATATTATAGGAGTCAAATGTTTTATTAATTATTTATTATCCATTGATTGATTGAATGTGTTTACATTTTATTTTACTTAAAAAAATTCGTTTTAATATCTTAAATCATCATATCTTCTATTTCTTCATTTTTGTTAACATAACCTATAAAAATTTAATAATTAAAAATTAATAATCATTTGAATCACACTATATGGAGGTGCTAGATCTTTTTCCTGGACATAACTAAAACGCACGGTGTTTACTTCCAGTATACACACCATATACTTTTGTTTTCACATTTGTATCTTTCTATATTGGGTCAAATCTAACAAGATCAAGTCTAAGATATGAATATATTTTATCTTAATGTATATTCTAATGGGTTAAAACACGACATGAAGAACTACATTCCATGAAACCACTATACACAATGTGTAGTCCCTGTTATATTGTGGTTGAGTACACAGGGTGTCCCAAGAGTGTCGTGTATCAAATATCCAACATGAGGACTAACATGATGTGAAAAAATGATGTCACAAACCATGTATATTGGATTACATTCCATGTACCTGAAGGTTTTCCATGATAGGGAACATGGCCAAACCTAAAGCATGCACTGCAGACATAGGTAGAAGACAAGTACATGCTACGTACTTTTGTACACACCATGTAGTCTATTGTTAAAAATGTTATCAATTTTTTATGGGAAGAATAATTAAATGTATAATTAAAACCTATTTATTATGTGTTCCATATTTCATTCATTCGATAGTACATGTCATGTCACAGGTTTAACAATAGATATTAAATTAATTTCTGTGTTAAAATTTCTGATGAATGCATGAGGTTGTATCTAAGTACACTTATATACTATATTAATTTTAAATGAAGTTAATTTTTTTTAAAATTATAGATGACAGTGAGTTAAGGATGGTTGTATTGAATTAATATAAAATTAATTAATTGTATTAATTCATGGAACATTATCTTATGTAAATAACAAATCAAAGTAATTAATAACTAGATTGAAAATGAATTCTAGTTGTTTGATGTGTGGATGATCATGGGATTAGACCATACCTTGTATGTGATTGGTTTATTTTAATTTATTTAGGTTAAATTATCATTGATATCCTATGGGTCATCCCATCCTCTTTATGTAAGGACCCACATGCTTGTGGTTTCTTTCATGTAAATACCCATTATCCAATCTATTGGATCCCCTCACCTAGATGTGAGTAAAATATTATGTAAGGATGGATATCCCAAGTGAGAGGAGGTGGTCCTAGTTAAGGAGTTGAGGTGAAACCAATCAAGGAGATACATAGGTTAAAAAGAGGAATGCTTCAATACGAACCAAGTTACGATTCAAGGTGTGTTCTCCCATAGGGTTGAGGGATAGTTTATCATCCACTAGATAAACTAACTGTTAGATAATCTCATGATCACACCACTTATATTTTATTTCTATCAGTTTTTTGGTTAATTATTTATGTTTATGAATGTTGCATGATCACATAATATATAAATTAACAATAATTCAAGATGGAATAAAATATAATCAAATTATGCATAAATGTTTTATCAGACAAGATTAATCACTTATGTAAAATCTACTTAATATTAATAAGTCATGCAAAAGGATAAAATGGGATTTACATATAAAGATAAAAATCACCCAATCAAAATATTAATTTATCTTATCCTTTCCCTTCTTAAGTTAGAATATACCTTATAGTTCAAAGTACTTGACAAACCTAAGTTGGGGTTCTTTCAATTATTGTGGAAATTTTAGATTGAAATTTTGGGTTGAGTTAACTTAGTTTACATCAAGGGATGACTAACCAAGTTGGAATTGGTGTAACTAAGAGTCAAAGGTTGATGAAATATTTTTAATTGGATTTTTGGATTTGGGATTCCACTCAATAGATCAATGAACTACAAGTTAATGTAGTTGGAAAGTTAAAACTACCTAAAACCCTTCAAATAGATTATCAAGCCCAATTATGGGTTACGAGAAGGGGAATATAGATACTTTCCACTATAATATCTAAGAGGAATGATATTCTGAAACTAATTTTGTGGGATATTTGTTTTTAAAAAATAGTGGAATATTAATAAAAATTTAATTATATTTAAATTTATGAATATATTTTTTTTTGTAATCAAAATATGTACTAATTATCTACTCTTAATTGATAAATAAAACAACTTCAAAAATATTACTATGATCCAACTAGATAATTATAACCTTCTCACTGATGTGAATTTCTAGGAATGGTATATGCATTTTTGCATTATACTAATCTTTTATTGGAAATCATACATGCTTGAAACCCCACTTCCTATGTCACTTGTGAAAGAGGGTAGTGAGGAAGAAGTATCTCTCTACATAAAGCATATGGATGATTCAATGGATTTTCAATGTTTTATGTTATCCCTTCTCAAAAAGAGAATCCCTAGGAGTGGCCTTTTAAAACCCTCCACTCCAAGGAACCCTCCTCCCCACGAAGAGGTCATAGTGCCCCAGCTGGGAAGGAGCTGTTGCCAGCCGAGATGACAGAGCGTCCCATGAGGTAACACCTTGATCAGTGATGGTTCGACACAAAAATCCATAAGCTAGGTGAAGTGTGCCCATTCTTTCCACTCAGTGAGACACTTTGTGACCTGGAAGGACAAGTGGTACATGGGAGGCATAAATTCCCCCAAGAGCGGGCTCCCAGGAATCGAACCCCAGACCTCACCGAACACCGTTGCTATGGCCCTCGACCAGCCAACACTATGCCACCACCTAAGCAGCACAATATTTTTATGTTATCCTCCCTGTCTAATGAGATTTTAAAGAAATATGAGGATATATATTTAGATAACATAGTTTATCACCTTAATAATCTCTATCAAGAGAAGGTGAGATTAGAGAGATATGATATCTATAATGCACTTTTCATGTGCAATCATAGAGATTTAGAGCCAACAAGCCCACGTGTAGTCAATATGATTTTCTATATAGATTTCCTAGATATCTTGGGTTTCAATATCCCTGATGAGTTATGTATAGATCTAATTCTATCCTCACTACCTAAAAACATCTCCTTTTTTATTATGAATTATATCATGATAAATAGTGAGAAGACACTATCAGAACTTCTTACTCTCGTATTCCAAGTTGATAAAGACACATGGAATGAAAAAAAGCTATCCTTATAGTGAATAAGAAGAATAAGAATAAGGAAAATGGGATGAAGACTCATTCCAAGTCTAAATATCTGGAACATCATCCCTCCAAGAATATGAAGATCCAAAGGCTAGGAAAGTAACATGATGCAGTATGTTTTTCATGCGTAATGCAGGGCTACTAGAAGAGGAATTGAACCCAACCAAATAATCAAGGGGAATCTTTAGGTGAATTCATTATTGAGTGTAATATTTCCATATCTATAAGTTGGGTATTATATATTTCATGTGGTACTCACATTTGTATCTAAATATAGGAACCACACTGATTTTAAAAGATTACTAGATATGAGGCAGATCTACGAGATTCCAATGGAGTAAGACTAGCTTCTCTATCCATTGAAGACTACCGCCTCACATTTCCGATAGGATTGATCTTGGTTTTAAATATCTTTTATTATGTTCCTAGTGTTAAAAAAACATTATTTTTATTTCTTATTTAAATATAGATGGATTTATTTTCATCTTTGAAAATAAATATTGATCCTTTTATAAAGATAACATAAGTTATAGTATGAAATAATTAAATAATGATCTTAATGTACTAAATTAAAAAAACTAAATATTGGAAACTAATAATTAAATAAATATTCATGACTCATATAACAACCAACTATGACATCACCATCTTGGTCATGTAAATGAGAGGTGTTTGAAAAATATCTATCAAGATAGTTACTTATACTATTTGGAGCTTAAGCTGCTTGAAATATTTCATAATTGTTTACAAGTTATGATGACCAAACCACCATTCAGTGGTCAAGTTGAAAGGGACAAAAATATTCTATAATTGGTACACACTGATGTGTGTGGACATTTTCAAGTAGAATCTAGAGGTGTATTCTCATACTTTATTACTTTTACTGATGACTTGATTAGGTATGGTTATATGTAATTAATGAGGTATATGTATGAATCCGTTGAGAAGTTAAAAGAGTTCAAGAATGATGCAGAGAATAATCTTGGTAATAAGATAGAGAAACATCAATCAGATCGAGGTGGTGAATGTCTTAACCAATACTTTATCAAAATTTTATGGGAGTATGAGATTTTATCTCAACTCAACCACCTTATACACCATAGTGGAATAGTGTTAGTGAAAGGAGGAAATGTACCTTGTTGGAAATGGTATGGTCAATGATGAGTTACACAAGACTTCCATTATCATTTTGGGGACACGTATTATAGTTGACATTATACTTATTAAAATGAGTACCGACTATGGTGGAAAATAATATTCCCTTCAAATTATGGAGCGGAAATAAGCTCATTTTGTCACATGTTCAAGCATGGGTTCATGAGTCATTTGTTAAGGATAGATTAAGAAAAAAAATAGCACCCCCCATCATGAAGTATATATTTATAGGATATCATAAGGAAACAAGGGAATACTTTATATACAACCCTTCAAACAAGAAAGTAATTATCATAATACATATCATCTTTCTTGGGAGGGAGTAAATCCTCAATGAGAATAGTGGGAGAAAGATTGACTTTGATGAAGTTGATGCTTAAGATATAAAATATATGGCACATGAGATGATTAAATAGGTTCCCATGGAAGAATGTGTTCCTGAAATACAAGTTCTGTGTAGGAGTGATAGATAGGTAAGAGAAAATGAGAGATATATTTTTCTAGTCACTGATTATGGTGACTCATTATTGGTTAATAATGATGATCATATCTCATATAAGGTGGCAGTAGAGAGATCATAAGTTTCAAGTTAGAAAGAATCCATGAATTATGAGATAGATTCCATGTATCAAAACCAAGTTAGGTTTTAATTGATCTGCCAGTTTATGTAAAAACCATTGGGTGTAAATGCTTATTTAAGATAAAAATGGCCATGGAAGGTAAAATAAATAATTATAAAACATGAATAAAATATAAAGGGTTTATAAAATTTCAATGTATTAACTATGAATTTTTTTTCTCCAATTTCCATGTTTAATCCCATTAGAATTTTATTTTCCATAATAGCTTACCATGACTATGATATTTGGAAAATGGATGTCAAAAAAACTGTACTTAACATGAAACTTCAAGAGGATGTGTATATGAGACTTCCATAAGGGATTGTGACTTTATGAAATTCTAAAAATGTATGAAAGTTTCATAGGTCTATTTATGGATTAAAGTAATCATCCAAGTCATGGAACATTTGATTCGATGAAGCCATAAAATAATTTAGTTTCATTAAGAAAGAATGTGATCCATGTGTTTACAATCATTTTAGTGGGAGTAGAGTTGTTTTTGTAGTATTATATTTTGATGACATTTTACTAATTGGAAATGATATACTAGACTTATGATAGGTTAATTCATGGTTGAGTAAGTTCTTCTCTATGAAGGAATTATGTGAAGCATCCTACATTTTAGGGATCAAGATCATGCGTGATAGATCCAAGAGGATTCTTGGAATAAGTCATGGTATATATATTGATCATATACCATGTGACACTGGAACCAATCCCCTCTTGGATTTTTTCATACTTAACCTCTTTAGTATATGATCAATATATATACCATGAAGCATCCTACATTTTAGGGATCAAGATCATGCGTGATAGATCCAAGAGGATTCTTGGAATAAGTCATGGTATATATATTGATAATATACTAAAGAGGTTAAGTATGAAAAAATCCAAGAGGGGATTGGTTCCAGTGTCACATGGTATACATCTGTCCAAGAAAATGTGTCCTTAGACATAAGATAAAAGAGAGTGAATGATTAAGATCCCATATGATTCTTTGATAGGATCTATCATGTATGATATGTTATGAAAAATGATTGATGTTGTATATACTTTGAAAATATTAGGAAGATATAAAGTAGATCTAGCTTAGAAAAAATGGATGGATTTTAAGGCTATATTTGAGTATCTAAGTCATACTAAGGATATGTTCCTGGTGTATGGAGGAGATGAAGAACTAGTCATCAAGGGTTATAGAAATTATAGTTTTTAGACAAACAAGAATGATATGAAGTTATAGTATGGAAATTTATTTTTTTATCAATGGAGGAGATGTGATCTAGAAGAGCTCAAAGTATCCATTTCAACTGCTTTTATATAAGAGTCCAAGTATATTGTGGTTTTTGATGCAACCAAGTAAGAAGTTTGGATTTTTAACTTTTTACATGAGCTTGATGTGGTACCTAGTAGTAAAGACCCTATAAAATTTTACTAAGATAACTCTATAGTGGTGGATCTCTATAAATATCCAAGGTCACACTAAAGGAAAAATCACATACTTAAAAATTTTCTTCTCTTGAGGTATTTTTCTGAACAAGGTGAAGGTGCAGTAAGTAGAGTATACATGGTGTAAAGCATGGATGACCCCTTAGTAAAGGATTTATCTTAATATAATCATGAGTATCATGTGATAGATAGTGAAATGAAATCTATTGTTAGTTGGATCTAGTGAAATTGGTAATTTTTTGGAGTTTTTCCCCTAGAACCAACTTGTTTAGTACTTGATTACATGTTTTTATTATTAATGATGTTTTATTATCACATCATGATTATTTTTTTGTATAATATTTGTATGTATTAATGTAATTAGAATATATGCCATACTGAAAGTTTGTAGTAGTTCCCCACTATGATGAGAACCTGGAGGTTCCATGACATTATTATTGAAAATTATTTTATGGCTAAATGATATTGTTTTTCAGGACACAAAAATACAAGATATCAGTGGTAGGAGGCTCATAAAATCTTGAGACACCTTATAATGGTGTCCTCCATCAGTAATATCCAATATAGGAGGTTATGAGTACATACACGTAAATAGGAAATCTACATTTCCATGTGTCATTGGATGTTCCTATTCACTTCCTATGCTTTCATTGGGGCATGCATTTTCTATGTGGACGCACTGATTGTTTCCCTACATTCTCACTTTCCAAAGACAGTTAGCATTCATCACTTCTTCAGAGATGTTTGCTCCTTGATTGAAACAAAATGATGGGATTTTAGTCTCTCCTTATGTGGATTCCTCCTTGGAATTCATCACCTAGTCCGGGCCTCCCTTAAAGATTAAGATGTTATTAGTGAAACTCTTCTCAGTTCCATATCTTTTTAGATGCCAATTAATTACACTACTTATATTTGGAAATTCTATAGGGGTAAAGTTAGGGCAGAAACCTTCAGTTAGAAGAGTAGTCACGTTGGGGCATCGCTGGCGTGTCATGATGCTGAAACACTGGTACACCTAGATTTTCTCTTATCAGAGGGCTTCTCGAGGGTGCAGAAGCCCGAGACATCCCATGTCGAATGCGGGGAATTATATGATGGAGGCATTTATCTAAGGTTTTCCTCGTCTTACCATGTTTAACATGGGGCATGCTATGAGTTTAACATCTATTGGAGACAGATCAGACATATTGGAACACTAATGGGAATAGATCAGATGGGTATATCCCTAAGAGGGAGCACCTAGAAAGTTTAATGGATTGATGGATCACAACGTCCAATGAGGACAGTCCCAGGGTGGCATATCCCATAAAGGGTAAGGTTTCACACTGTGAAGACAAATTTGGATGCCATAAAGGGAAGATCAGATAGGAGGATGGGTCCACACAAAGGGTACACCGAGGTTTACCATTAGATGGGATTGAGCCTTAGAGAGGTTTCATACATACCCTATTTTGAAGATAGATATCAAAACCACTGTAGTTTGAGATAGAAAGAGGTATGGGATTGGGGTATACATAAAGGAAAACAACTTAAGGAAATGTTGGGGCTTACACATGGTTAACACCCTAGGTGCTAAAAAGAGAAATCAGATGAAGGGGCTTACACATGGTTATCTACCCAGGTGATAAAAATAGAAATGAGATGAATGGGGATTACACATGGTTAACTGCCTATATGGATGTCATGATTTTACTAGGATTTGGTGGCTAGGGTAAAAATCAGGATGGATATGGATGAAGTGTCAAAGGTTGGAGTGAATGGGGAGGTAATCGAGAACCTGTGCGAAGGTGACAATATTGGTATTGAACCTTAGGGAGGCTTCCTACATATCCCCATGGCTAGGAATAAAATTCCACATAGTTCTGGAAATGGGGTGATGAGTCACCTGAGGAGGTGGCTCGTGAGAATGGATGCCTGGATGGGGGCTCAAAGGAAATGAAACCAACATGTTAACAAATGATCTTCCTAACACAGAAAGGCATGAGGGAGATAATAATATGGGACATTGGAGATAAGATTGAACCTCAAGGAGGCTTCCTACATACCTTGCTCAAAAAGGGAAAAGATAAAAGTCCATATAGTTAAGATATGGGGGCATAGTATCGGGGTGTACACAAAGGATAAAAAACCGAATACATGCTAGGGCTTACGCATGGCTAGGATCCCATCACAAGAGGAACACTCTTGGTTGGAGGAGTATGTGTTTAGTGTGGGGCTTATGCATGGTCATCTACCCAAGAATTGAAGTTCCCAGTCAGGATCCAAGTATCACTGAGAGGGGGAGGGGGTGAATCAATGATATCTTTTTCTTTTTATGTTTCCTTCGAATTGAAACAACCTTCGCCTCCTGTTAAAGATTTTATTCTTTTCTGAACACACACAACCGTAGGAACACAAGATTTACAAGGTTCACTACTCAACAAGAGTAGCTACGTCCTTGGTATGGTACGAAAATAATCCAGTACCACACAATCCACTAGAGAACAATCCTTTGATGTGGAATACAATGAGTAGGATATACCCTTATACTCGTTTAGCACTTGGAAAATAATCCTCAAGTGGGTGTGCACCCTTTTAGCACAATTAGGGAATTACAGTATATCAGTGCTTCTTTAAAATTGAACAGATGTATTCTCTGAAGTTCAGATCTTCACTTTCCTACCCAGAAGCTGGTAAGAATTTACGTACGCACAACTAAATATGTGCGAAGACCCCAAATTTTCCACACAGCCTTTAGGATATCTTGCGTGCAATTCAAGTGTCTTGCACATAAAAATTCCCTTTTGGCGCGAAAAACTTTTTCACGCAACTTTCCTTTTTTGCGCAACTTTTTCTCTTTTCGCGCAACTTCTCAATTTTTCACGCAGCTATCCTTTTTTCGCGCAAACTTATTTCTTTTCATGAAACTGACTTAGTGTATAATTTACGCGCACCCGAGCTTGGGATTTCTTCTAAGTGTCGAGAATTAACAAATGAGAAGGGTTAGCCTCATATTTATAGGCATTTTTTACCCCGCGCGAAAAACACTAATCCGTGCGTAAAACCTCCTTCATGCACGTAAAAACTCTTTTATGCAACTTCATATTTCGCGCCATGCTTAAATATTTCACGCACCTCATGCCTTTTCCATTTTTCATCCTTCTAAGCATGAAGCACCAATTGCGCGCAAAATTCCACACCGCGTTCCATATTGCGCACAAATCCAACATTTCGCACGACATCGTATTTCATGCAATGATCCAATATTTCACACATTCCGCTACTATTTCACACGATCTTCATTTTTCCGTGCATCCCACTGAAATTTCGCGACTCCCGCAAATATTTCACGCAACCCGCATATATTGCGTGCACCACTTTATTTTTGCGCGCAACTTGCCTAAATTTCCGTGCACTCCATGCATTTGTCATTTTTCGATGTCCTGACCTTGAATAATGCCTTGCATGCAAAAATCTAAACCATCTTCAATCTTGCACGCTCCATCCCTTTCCAAAAATACATCTTCAACTCCCGATTTTCAGGCCCTAAAATTTGTCAAACACTGGAAAACAACGCCACCTTAAACTGTGCTTTTTTGCGGCCCCCAGATTGTCCATTACTTTGTTATTTATCTCTTCACTGCTTCCCATAACCATTCTTTAGCTTTTATCACGAGTTCCACTATCGTGATATGTATCCTTTGATAGATCATCTTTAGCATCGTCAGAGTTGCAATGGGAAGTACTGAAACATCCCATCTTCCCACAGCATCATTCCTTCCAATCAAAACTGTATATGATTGGCATCATCATTTCTCCCCCTTTCCTTTATAAGGCTTGCATCAAAAGTTCTCCTAACTTATGATATTTGTGAAATACAAATCACCAAATCATTGTCTGATTTTTGTCCCTTCTACAAAGTGAATTGATTTATCTTCTTTGACAACAAAATACAACACTCTGCAAAGGATAACTCTTCAAACTTCCTTCTCCATTCTACTTGGTCCCAACATGAATTGGTCTAACACCACTTAGGGGTGGACCGAGGATGTGGGTCCCAACAAAGGGGACAATGAAGTTTACTAGTGTTTGGGGTTGAACCTCAGGGATGTTTCCTACATACCCTATATAGGATATAGGGATAAAAATCCACATTGTTCGAAAGCATACAGTTTAACGTCATGTAGGACGAAAGGAGAATATAGTCTAATGTCATGTGGGATGAGGGTGAACTGACACGAAGTGGTCAGGACCGATGGGTGATGGGATTGAACCTCAAGATGGCTTCCTAAATACCTTGATTGAAAGGGGAAAGGATCAAAGTCCACGTATTTTGGTAGAAAAGGGAATGGGGCTTACACATGGTTAGAGGCCCAAAGAGGATGTCATGGTTGATGCCCACTCTAAGCTCATGTGAGCTATGCTCATCGTGAGAAACAAGAGGTAGCTAGGGAACTGATTATCATGTGGTGAGAGATTCGAGCACGAGAGGTGATGCTGGGATTATGCATGTCTAGAATCCCAAATAGGATGTCATAGTTGATTCCCACTATAAGCTCATGTGAGCTATGCTCGGTGTGAGAAATAAGTGGCATATAGGGACTTGATGATCGTTTTGCGAGATATGGAAGCATGAGGGATGATGTAGGACTTATGTATGGGTTGAATTCCAAAGATAATTTCATGGTCTATGCCCACTCTAATCTCATGTGAGCTATTCTTGGTGTGAGAAACAAGAGGAAGCTACGACCTGACGATTATGTCGTGAAAAATGCGAGCATGAGAGGTGATGTGGGGCTTAAGAATGGCTAGCGGCCCAAAGAGGATGTCATGGTCAATTCCCACTCTCATATCATGTGATCTATGCTTGGTGTGAGAAACAAGAGGCATCTAGGGACCTGGAGATTGTGTCATGAGAGATGTGAGAACAAGAGTTAATGTGGGGCTTACACCTGGCTAGCATCCTAAAGGGGAAACATGGGCTTACTCCAAGAGGGAATCCCAAGTAGGGGTCCAAATGTATGAGGAGGATATAACCATCATACATGGAGTGCCTTATCAATGGGAATTGGGGCTTAAGAAAGGGATTATCAGGGCACACATGGTGAAAAATCATAGTGGGATAGGAGGAATGAGAGGGTGCTAGTGCCCATCCACTTCACGGTCTTGTCGAGGCTTGTCACTTATGAAATGGTCACAATTTAATGTTGTGTGTTAAGGACATGGGGCTTCTTAGCATTTTAACATCCTAAAGATCAGAATATGGGGACTTTCTACTTACCCTTAGGACTTAAATAACTTTTACAAACCATACATATGTAAGGGAAGGCATAAGTGATTCCATGTATTGGGGGTTATGGAGTGATCCATTGAGGGTTCCATGTTTGCATGCCCATGTAAAGAAGAAATATCCATCATCATGTCTATGTGAAGAAGGAAAATTTAGGGTAAAATAACATGAATAATCACTCAAATAACCTTTAAATAACTTTATACAAGTCTTTAGGGCTATATAGGAGAGGAGTTTTCAAAGTAGGAGACCTTATAAAGAAGGGATTCATGAAGAATATGGACTTCGCAAAGCTCTAGTGCTTCGCAAAGTGAATGTTCTTTGTGAAATAAAGACTCTATGATGAGGACTAATGCTTTGAAAATGGATGTTTTCAACAAATAATAGCTTCACCTTATAAAAGGACTCTTTATTTGGAGAGTGCTTCGTGAAGGATTAATGCTTCATGAAGCCTCGAGGACCCCAAAGGGTCTCCCTCCTTTATGAAGGGAATAAGCCTTCGCAAAGGGTATCCCCACCATAGGTGGGGGACTTGAAGAGAACAAGGAGTAATGGATCACAAAGGACAAGTACCTTTGGTGATTCATTTTTGACTTCACTAAGACCTTTTTGAAATGGGAGCATGGAAGATGAAAGGTCGAAGTAATAATGGTTTGAAAGGAGGGGATGAGCCTACTACTTATAGGTAAAGAAGGTGGGTGGGGTTAGTAGAGCTTTCCGTGGATAAAATCCAAGTGACGCAAAGATAATATGACAGCATCGAACTCACAGAGGGTCCGTTAAAGGGAAGATCATGGTGTTAGTCACAGAGACCAGGTGACACCACATAGAGGTAGGGACCCATCAAGTCTTAAAGACTGTTATATGTGGTGGCCATCATAGAGCAGTCCAAAAATAGCATGTGATGACGTGAAGGCATCCAGATTCACCAGACTTTCAGAGGGTCCTTCATGTATGCTCAACATCTCATAGATGGGACATCTCTGTAGAGGTCTTTGTGAACTAGGCCCTTTGGCATAGTTTTGATGGATTTTATGGAAATTTTGAGTCTAGATTCACTTTGAAACCTGTGACTTTTGTTCTTTCCTAAAGTGTCACAAATTTCAATGCCAACAAATGGCCCTCCTCAATACGGGAGACAAAGGAAAAGAGGGTTGTATTCTGAGGTAAGTCGCCCAAAAATTAGAAGGATCACAAAAAGGTGGATCACAAAGATGGATAGTGGAGCCGGATCACAAAGTGTGATAATGAAGCATCATCACAAAGTGGTAGTAGAAAGCGACATTGCTAATTGAATTTTTTCATAGGGAACCATGAAGCATGGGTGATAGTCAGTGCAAAGGGAAGGCGCTAGTCACCACAAAGCCCAAGCAAAGGTTGCTGCGAAGCCTGGGATGACCACACCTATAAATTGGTGAACATGGGTCTTTCATTATTACTTGGATCTCTGTGAAATACTTCACAATTTTTCTCTCTTCATGAAGAAATCCTCCCTACTAACTTGACTACATGAACTGGGTTCTTTTGTCTAGTGCTTCGTGAATGTTTTAACAAATTGGTGCATTGCGATCTATTGCTTCCTTTGTAATGTAGTCCGAGATCAAAGATGCTTCATATAGGGATGTCTCTTTGAAAAAAACCTTTATGAAGGGTCTCTATGATGGTCTTCGCGAACCTACCAAATTTTTTTTTCTAAGCCTTTGAACAATGGATACTCAGGTGGTTAGTCGACAGGTCCATGCTGACACTGCTTGGAGGGAGGCCATAGTGAACAATATTCAAATAGAGGAATACATTTAGAGAACCTATGATCACCAATATTTGACGACACTACTAACAAAGGAACTGAAGGAATATACTCTATGAAAATGATTTCTGCTATACAGATTTAGCTCACAGGATAACGTCTTCATTCCATAGGTGAACATAGAAGAACCATCTTATTGGTTCAAAAGCACCCCAAAACAATATCAATGGTATAGGGCTGCAGACGACCATGCTAGAAAGGATCATAATCCTATCACAACGTACTTCCTTCACAACCATGTCAAAAAAATCAATGGAAATGATTTGGAGGAAGAGACATCTCCACCTTTGTATAAGACCATTATTAAGGTAGGGATTGGGAATCTAGTTAAGGGATGGATCAGAAGCTGGGATTTATTCTAAGGCAAAAACTTTACCAAAGAGTGGGCCTATGCCTACTAGGAATGTGCATCATGTGAAGAGTTAGAGGCTATGCTAAGGTGGGTAGGCCTATACAAAGTATCCCGGGCTTCTCAATTTATCATTTCCCAACTAAAGGAGTTCATACCAGAACTGCTAAGTTGGTTGTCACCGGATACCAATACATTCCATCTGTACCATAGGAAGGTTGGTATCAGCCTCTAGAACCTTTATCAAATTGCTAGAATCCCTATCTTGGGAGGTATTTACATTGAGTTACTTCCTTCCATGAATTTTTGGGGGGATGTGGAACAAATGCTGCCTCTGGTGAAGGCACTGCTAGATTTAGTACTAGGCATGAACGATGATAAGAAGAACACCCGAGATGTCCACTTAAAGTAGTGGTTCAAATACTTTCTAAACTTCCCACCAGAGGAAGGGGCACTTCTAACAAGGCCCCCACATGCCCGAGAGGAGATCAGTGGGGAATATTGGTCTCATACTAGTGGATCCTGGAGGATAGCTAGTGGAATATATGGGGTTACATTTTCAAAACTGAGCAACTACCAATAGTCAGGCTGGCTGAATTCATCTCAGTGTTGATCTGTGGGTGGGTGCTACTGGTCAAATATTATCACGTGGGAGTATAACCAAGCACATTAATTATGGTGGTGAAACTGGCTGGTGGAGAATGTGTGAACCTGGGTATACTTGTATTGGCGAAGTTATACCACTTACTTCGGTACATCAGTGAGGGAAAGAGTCCATTACAGGTATGCGAGCCTTTCCATTCTCTGTATAGTTGGATTTTAATACATATGGGGAGATATGAATATCTCAACCCCATCACTCCACCTAGGATAAACTCTTGACCAATAATTTTAAATATCATAGGGAGTGCCCCCTGAGACTAGACACATCGACCGTGTTGGGTAATATGGGGCGAGCAGAACAATTCATATTCTACCCATTTCCTCTTCTAACTGGAGCATATATTGATAATGGAACAGGTACCATTGAGAATAAATTGTAATTTACATCCTTTTGAGATGGTGTGTTGGTGGTTCAGGTAGATTGTGAACTCATATCTGAGCCGTAAACTCCACACCAATTCGCGAGACAATTCATATGCATGCAGAGATTGACCGCAAAGGTGTATTTGGGGGTATTCCATGAGAATCATCCGTGCATAATGAGACAGCTATGGATGATTTTCACATGGGAGTATGGGAAGATGCATAATTATTTTCCACTATCCACCATCACATTCAGATTGGTTCATAGATACACACTAAGTTGGGAAGTTGGCTACCCGAGAGAGATGCTGAAGCAAACTACTATCTAGGCTATCAAAGAAGTGGTCCACATGCCTTGATGTCAGAGAGTGGAGATGGGGGGACATTGTGAGAGTGGTTCCAACATATTCTTGGGTGATGAGGCCATAAAATCAGAGGCAGTGTGACATGAACCTACCTTGATAGAAGGTGAAGAAAGGGAAGCACCAATGTTGATCCCAGTTGTTCTGACCGGAGGAATCCAAGAGAGATGAGAATCATCAAGGAGATTCCATGGGAGGTAACCTAAGGCCCCATGGAAGATGGCGAGCCAAGTAGTGATTAATTATGAGGATGTTTATCCAAAGACCTAGAAAGAATAGGAATTTTTCAATCACTACCTCGGTACTGACGACCTTTAGGAAAACTTAAACAAGCATGGAATAGATCTGGGGGAACTCGATCTTGGAAAGGCTGGTTTTAATGTGGCCACACATGAGGGAAGGAAATTTGTATGGGAACTGGAGAGATTAGTTCACTCCATAAGTGCCCCAAAACCATTGAAATAGTGGGTAAGGGTGTTGTTGAACAAGAACATCCCACAATAGATTTGGAAACTCAATTGGTGGAATGAATTCCCCGACTTGATGAATCAGACAGTTCCTGGGGGGAGGAGGTTGGTGAGGAAGACCTCTGGATGAGTGAATAGGAAGAAATTTTAAAGAGGGTCTCTCCAAAATAAGGAGAAATAGTGGCCTTAGAGGGGAATTCTATGAGAAAGTCTTCCACAACTCTTGAAGTAAGCTATGACTCACCTTCATTATGTCATTCTCATTATTAATTTATTTTTGTATCTCAACTAAAACCTATCTATATAGAAGGATCTTGAACCATGTGCTCCCACTAATGGGGATGGAGGCATAAGGACAAGTATAGAGGATCGAACACCATAACCTATAACTGGTGAGATGATATTTCTACAGTCTAGTAGTACTGGGGAAGTGAGGGTGGTTTCCTTGGAACCTTCAAAGTCCACAAACATTTATGGAGGACCACACCCTGACATCCCGACAATGATAGGCCCGAGGTAGGATCATGTGGCTGACCAACATAAGTTACCTACCTTTGGGGCCACATCTGTTTCTGCCTAATAAAATTGGCTAACATGACCCATATCTAAATAGTTTTCAAGATGGAATAGATAATTCTAGTGCAAGTGGTTGGTGGAATCAAGGATCCTCTCCAAAGAGGGATTCTGTTCCATAAAGAACCAAATTCCCGAGATGACTAGGCCATAGTTTCTTATGGGTGACCGATGGTGATGAGTGATACCACCAGCATGAAAGAGTTTGGAGTTGTCCAGGTGGAAGTCATTGAATTAGAATCAAGTGATGAATATAAACCTGAAGAAGATACTATTATTGAGCTCTTGGAGGCATTTTATGAATATGATCCGGTTGGTCTAGAGGAGTGGGATGAGATCACTTCTGATGAAGAGGATAACAAGGATGTCTACCATTGGTCATGGAAGCTAATCAAAAACTTCATCTATAACACCCCTTAATTGGAGTGGATAATCCAGATGGAAGAACTTCATCCCTAGATGCACAAACTATGTGCTGGAGGAGTGGATGCCTGACACCCTCATGTGCTCATTCGAGATTACCTTACCAAGAAGGTGCGGAAGGATGAGCTTGGCCTTAGTGTTGACTTATAGAATAGGAAGGAAATCAAGACCTAGAAGATTCAGGAGGCTTAATAGGAGATCTAACACTTAGTAATGTGGAAATATGAGCACTCATACTTCATTGAAACCCAAGAATACCTCGTATCACAATTAAGGGATCAGTTGGCAGAAGCCGAATAGAAGTTAGGGAAAACATCCCGTGAAATGGTCGACATACAAGTTGTTAAGGATTAGGAACTGACTGAGGCTAATTAATTATTCCCCTTGTCTGACAAAGAATAGAGGGATCTTAGCAGATGAAAACAACTCCTGGAGGCCACACACCAAATAGAAGTGGAGTTGAGACATTCCATTGAAGAGGTTAACCCATCTGTTGGAGGGGCCAATCCATGGGGGATATAATTTTCATGGACTAACAAACATACTTTCATAATTTATCACTTATTTTGGTTTTACTTATGAGTTTCATTGTATGCTTTAATTACTACATCTCAATCACATCTGTGAAAAAACTAGTGATTGATTCCTAAGATAACATGGGTCATGCCCAGTATGAGAAACAAGGGATAACCACATAATTACTCACCTTGAATATGAGAGAACCAACCAATCACCAGACATCCAGAGTTTGAATGACCACTCCAAGTTTCTGGTAGGAAAGATGGGGGACGTAGTTATAGAATATAGTTCTCAAAATAGAAAAACTACCCTTTCCCAACATGCTCTAGCACACAATTGGGATAACACCAGGGGTGTTGAAATAAATCCGAATAAATGGGAATATAAAGTGTGAATCATGATACCCAAAATTCGAAATGCAGTGAGGGTGGAATGATGATGGAGTATAACTGTTGACCATGTTCAAGACATAGTATCCCTATCATGTTAGCTTGAAATGGGAAGAAACAAATGGAGGCCGATTATTGATTGAATTTGAAAACATGGAGCCAAACTCGAAGAGTCATCTGATGTCCTTAGAAACGTTGATTTAGGATGGTAGGCGAGTCTTAAGGCCAAGAATCCTAACTGTTAGGGGGTTCCTTCAAACATTAAAGGGAATGAGGATCTAAAATAGAGGGCATGCAAAGTGTGGTGATGAAATGATGGGTTGTTCGAATAAATTACAACACTCTTAAAATTACTCCACCATGATGAAAGTACATTGGGTGAGCATATTGATCTAAACAAAGATCAAATATACTCCAAAAATGACTTATTTGGTGAGGGATAAGAACACCCTATAGTTTTACGTCATAAAAATGAGGATGATAGATGTGTAGTTTAGTTTCATACAGTGATGACGATATATGTAATAGTTTAACATCATATGACCAAGATGTTGTATATAGTTTAATGTCATACTTCCTAGACCCTAGTTAACATTTTAAAGTCATGTTATACAGAATAGGGATTCCTAATTTAGGTTTATATAATTTGAACTATAATTAGGGGTGAAGATCCAGAAGGGTTAATGGACTTGTGTCTAGGCCTGAGCCGAGGTGCCTGGGCATCTCTATGTAGCCCGCAAGGGAAGGAATAAAGATAAATGTAGTTCTTGAATCACAACGTGTTAGAAACCAACACCAGTGGGGGTAATTATCTTTGGAAAGAAAAATAAATCATCCCATTACTGTTATTGGACATCCTGAACTTATCCAGGGTTGGGTTGCAGTTTAAGGTCATACATTGAAGGACATAGGCACTCTAAGGGAGGGAGATGTGGTGCAGTATATAAACCCAACATGAATGAGTACAAAAGAAGTCCACACCACACCACACATTCCTAAAAGGGGTATAGGTCCAAGAGGCTAGAAAGATGAAAGGGGTTTCATCTGAACCTTAGATAAAGAGTCTATGCATCATTACATATCTGATAAGAATAAGAATCAAGTCACACATAGTTCTTGAGGGTGGTATAGTATATGGAAAATTCCAAAAATAATTACATCTTCTCAGGCAAGGAAAATCATAGTTATTATGCAGTTTAATGTCATGTAAACTAGGAAAATATAAGTATTAGTTTAAAGGTTATAGAGTTCAAACCTCATGGGGTGAAGAGGTGTAGTATAGCGTCATGCGGCAACCCAACATGAATGAGTACAAAATAAGTTTGCACCAAACCACACCTTTCTAAAGAGAAAAAAATAGACCAAAAAGGGGCCCAAGAGGTCCATAACTCTATGGCTAGATTCAGAGGTAAAAGTACCTGGGCATCACTACATATCTCACAGGGGGATAATCAAGCCACATGTTGTTCTAAAAATGTGTCATGAAAGAGGTGAAATGCCAAAGGGGAAACATATTCTTGAATGAAGACATCATATGACTGGTAGTTTATCATTACACAACCTAGATGTCAATGTCATAGTTTAACATCATACGATAAGGATGTGGGAGATCCTAGTTTATGGTCATAGAGCTCAGACCAAGGGGAAGTGTGATTCTTCCATGAAGGTGAAAACCTTCCCCATATCCTTAATCCCACATGAGCCATGTTTGGTGTGGGAAATAAGGGAGGAGAATATCTTTACAATACAAGGAATCACACAATAGGGAATGAAGGTGTAGAGTCAAGGATGGCCTCACAACTCCATTTCATCCTCTCAATGCGCAAAGGTGCATAGAGGAATAACACCGAGGGTGTCAAGATTCTATATGAACATGATGAAATGGAAAGAAATGTGAATAAAAAAACTAAAATTTAGGGAATAAAGGGTATGGAATAACGAGGGAGGAAAACTATTGATCGTATTCAAAACACAACATCCATATTGTGTGACCTAGGATGGGAAAAAAAGTGAGGGTTAGCTATCGACCATATTCACAATGTGGGACCTATCTTTAAACATCATTTGAGATCTTCCAAGATGTTGGATCAAAATGGTAGGCGATTCCTAAGGATAATAATTAATACCACTCGAGAGTCCTTTTTGGATGTAAGAGATGATGGAGACCCAAGAAAAGTGACACGTGAAGCATGAAAATAGAATGAGGGCATGGACATACATTATCCAACACTCTAGGTCCTAAAACATAGTGCACCTAAGAATGTTGATGAGGCAGGGTAGAGGTAAAAGGGATCAACTAGGGATAGATGAGTTGAGGAGAAGAGTAGAAGAAAGGGGTAAAATGGGTTGGTGAACCCAGGGAAAGACCTGAGGCAAAATTCTTAGGCATTCCTATATATCCCATAAGGATAAGAATCAAGCGGTATGTATTTATAGAGTTCCATGCAGTTTAACGTCATGTTGTAAGGATGTAGATGAAGGGGATGCATCAAAAGGTGAATGGGTATGGCATTGAAAAAATAGACCGACATGAATAAGGACAAAGAATTCCATGCCACACTACACACTCCCAAGAGGAGGCTCAGGCCAAGGGGTTGGAATAAAGGGATTTTAGTAACGTGCCATGTAGTTTAACATCATGTGGGGAGAAGGGGTACTTACCTTTTAAGGTCATGCATAAAGAACCATGAATGATTTACAGTTTAATGTCATGTTGGATGAGTGAGATCTTAGTTTAAGGTCATAAAACTCAGACCATAGGATAAGGACGAAAGGGATAAAAAGGTTTAGGAACCCGGTGCTTGACCCAAAGATGAAATTTCTGGGTGTTTCTACGTATCCTGTCAGGGAAGGAATCAAGAAACACGTAGTTCTAGAATCCTATAGATTTTAACATCATATGGTAAGGACGTAGAGGGAAGGAAGATATTCTTAATGGAGGCACATGATGCAGATATTATAAATCTGATGTGAATGAGGGAAGAGTAAACACAACAATATATGCAATCCTTAAAGAAAACTAACCCCATGGGAGGAAACTAAGGATATGGGGAGATTTGTTGGGCTGTACCCAAAGACAAAATGTCTAGGAATTCCTATGTATCATACTAGGGAAGGAATCAAGCCAAACATAGTTATTAAGATTATGTGCAGTTTTTCATCATGAGGTAAGGATGAAGGAGACCGTAGTTTAAGGTCGTAGTGCTCAGACCATAGATTACTAGCTTAATGTTATGTGCGTGGGACAGAAGGGTAGAAAAAAGGTGAATCACCACACCTGATATTTGGGAGACCATGGGGATGGTGATAATGATAGAGGATAACTACTAACCATGTTTACAACAAATTATCCATATCATGTGACCCATAATGGGAACAAACAATTGAGCATCAACCACTGACCGTATTCAAAATGTGGGACTTGTGTCAAATTTTTATTCAAGATAGTCTGGGACGTTAGCCCAGAATGGTAGGTAAGCCAAAGTATCATGAGACCAGGCTTCTAGGGGGTCCTTTCGGATGTAAAATATGATGAAGGTCCAAAAAAAGGGTATATAAATCATGGTGATACCTGTATAATTTAACATCTTGCAGTAAGAAAGGGGGAGATCTTAGTTTAAATTCATAGTGCTCAGACCATGTAGTATGTTTATTACTTGCGGTTTATCATCAAGTAGGACAAAATGGATCTTAAATTAAGGTCGTAGATCTTGGACCATAAGGTATGTTTACTGCTTGAATTTTATTTTCTTGTTGGATGAAATGGATCTTAGTTTAAGGTTGTTGAGCTTAGACCATTTGCAGTTTATCGTCATGTTGGAAAAAAAGGATATTAGTTTAAGGTCATAGAGATTAGACTATTTGTAGTTTATCATCATATAGGATGAAAGGGACCATTCATGCAAAGTAATTCTTGAGTAATTTGGCATTGTTGGGAGGAGTGATATGCTCACCATCCATGGTGACCAGGGAGTATGAACCATTGGGGTAAACCCTATAAATGTTATAGGGTCCCTCTCATTTGGGTTCCAAATTTGGTGGTTTCCAGATAGGTATCATTGGCATCCTTAGGGCCAATACTGTGTCACCTTGAAGGAAAAAATGGAGGAAAACTTTCTTATTGAAAGTTATGGATATCATGTTATGACGCCTCTCTAGATTTTGTAAGGCATGAAGCCTGTTCTCATCAAGGGATTCTAGTTTAGAAAAATGGACTTCTTCTACCTTGTATGACATTTTCTGATCATAAATGGCTATGTAGAGTGATGAAAACTGAATATCAATGGGTAGGATTGACTCTATTTCATACACCATGGAATATGGGGTCACCTGGGTGGAATTATGATTCATCATTTGTTAAGAATAGAGAGCATTGGGAATATTTTTCAGCCATCTCTTCTTGTTCTAACCAACCATTTTCTAAAATATGTTAGAGATGTTTTTGTTGAACTCGTCGATATGACCATTTTCTTGTGTGTGATAGTGAGAGGTATGATTAGAATAGATATTGTACTTGGCATACAATTTATTTACCTAAACTGCCCGTAATTTGGTGCCGTTATTAGTGAGGACAACTTGAGGGACTCCAACTTGATGGATGATATTGGAGTTCATGAAATCAACTATAGAATTGTCCTTGACTTCATTGAGAAGAATTTCCTCTACCCACTTGTAAAATAAATCCATAGTGGTCAGAATGAACCTTCACTAGCGAGCTGTTTCTAGTGGATATGGTCCCATGACATTGAGTCCCTAAATCACAAAGGGCTAAGAGTACTTGGTAGTATGGATAAGCTTTGGAAGCCAATGCACAAAATTAGCCTAGATTTGGTACGCATGGAACCTTTTGGTGAACTCGATATAGTTATGGACCATGGTGGGCCAGAATTATCCCGACCTTCGAATCTAATGAGAGAGTTTTGGCCCTACCTGATGAGCTCCATAGGAATCAACATGAAATTACTACATAAACTGGGGAATCTCATATCCTAGAATGTAATGTAGGATAATCCCATCAAGCCCACATATGTAGAGGATATGATCAAGACAGGGAACACTCTGGAGGGTGAACTGCATTGCGCACCAATGAATTCACCCATGTTCGGCTCTATCTATAAAGAGATTTATGTGTTGGAGCTCTTGATGTAAGGAGTTGTCCAATCAGGGGTCCCTTACAATATTGTGGTCGGGGGAGTTGGGGGTCCCAATGTGGAGATATTAGTTGTAAGGTGACTTACTTGGTGGTTATCATCATCGACTGGAATGATGGGAGCGATGAATTTTCAATGCACCAAATGGATAATAAAATATTCTTAGTCAGGATCTGCAAGAGATGCGAAAAGGATGTTCAAGGCATTGTCTTGACTGTTCAGTGACTATGGGACATGATTAAATTCTGTATAAGAAGGAAACCCAACCATTAGATGACGAGTTCACTCTAAAAAGGGTACAAGATCTAGTTTTCTGATGATGTAGTCATTGTTGATCTACTTTATGACCAGTTCAGAGTGCCCTTTCACATGCAGGTGGGGAACATCAATCTCAAGGGATAGCTTGAGACCATTGATGAGGGCTTGATACTCAGCCTTATTATTGGTGAATCCTTCTGACAAAAAGAACGAATAGGGTAGGACAACTTACGTAGGCATGGTGAAGATGATACCCATGCCTACTCTATTGAGTCTGAGATCATTGAGTTTCTTTATAGTAGGGCTTCGTGAAGCGATGTTGAAGTGAATATGCCAAAATGGTTCGACTTGATCCACTGAGATAATTACTTCTTCCAGAAAATCATGATCCAAAGACTACTATGAGGGGGCTGGATGGGCGACAAGAAAGTCTACCAATGCCTGACCCTTGACATCTTTTTTGAGGAATAAACCTGATGTCTAACTGCTGAAGGATCACTAAACACCTAATTAGATGACCTATTAACATGGTGTAGTTCATAATATACTTTAGCAGATCCACATGAGATACTAGATGCATCTCATGGTGCTTCAAGTAATGTCGCAACATCTGTACTATGAATATGAGTGCAAGGCAGCTCTTCTCAATAGATGAATATCTAGTCTCATTATTGAGGAGCATGCAGCTGAGACATCATAAACTATTCTCTATTTTATCGTTGTTCTTCTGAGTGAGAAGGGAGCCAATGGACTATTCCAGGGTGATCACATATGGATTTATAGATATGGGTGACATCAGAACCAGAGTCTGCAGTAGGTACTACTTGATCTACTCAAAAGTAGCATGACACTCTTCATCCCAATGGTAGTCAGCACATTTCTTCATGAGTTGGGAAAAGGGATTAAAGTTTCCAGCCAAGTTTTCAATGAATCAGCATATATAGGATAAGTAGCTATGAAATCCTAAGAGCTCTAGAATGTTTATTAGAGTAGGAATATGAATGATGGCCTTGATCTTCTCTAGATCTATCTCGATGACTCTATATCTGACAACAAAGACGAGAAACTTTCTAAAGGTAACTCTGAAGGCACACTTCAAGGGTTTCATCTTTAGGTAATAGGAGTGGAGAAAGCTGAACAATTTCTCAAGATCCATGATATGGTCCTGACGATGGAAGTATTTGATTGACAAATCATCCATATATCATTCCACCAATGTATTAATAATTGGCTTGAATATGTGGAGCATGTCATGCTTATAGGTGGCACCTGCATTCTTGAAACCAAAAGGCATTATTTGGTAACAGAAAGTACCTTGTGGTGCTCTAAAGGCTGTGGAATCTTCATCTTCTAGGGCCATTTGGATTTGATTATATCTAGAATACCCATCCATAAAGAATATATCTTGGAATCCAGCAGTAGCGTAGATCGGTAGCTTTGTTGTAGGAAGGGGAAAATTATCCTTCAGGCAGTGATGATTGAGGTCTTGGAATCTGATACGGAATCTGATTTTTCCATTATTTTTCCTGACCAGAACAATGTTAGCTAAACATCTAGGGTACTGGACCTCCTTGAAAAAGTTTTCGTTGATGAGTTTATCAACTTCAGCCTCGACCATAGCACCACGAGAATGGGTGCATCTTCCTGGTAGGCTGTTTGAACATACGATGACTTACCGAGAGACTAAGATGGTGAATGGATATATAAGGATATAATACCATCATCTCATCATACCTCTAGGTGAATATGTCCCAATTATACTTCAGGAAATACACATACTTTTGTTGCTCTTCTATAGGCATAGCTATGCTGATCAGTGTTGGTTTCAGATCTATATCTTTATCGAGGTTCAACTGTACCAATTCATCAATGGTGGTGGAGACACCTTAATCGAACATGGGAGGAGCATCTTCCAAATCCTCTTCATCATCTACAGTGAGAGGATAATTTGAAGAGGGAAATTGTTTTGATTTGGCTGATCATGATGGAATGATAGAGCCAGCCCGAGCAGTGGTGGAATCCTCATTGGGGGACCCCAGCATCATTAAAACCATGGTGATGAAATTTATCAATCCGATTCCATAAAACTTTAGAAACAAGTGTCCAAACTTGATAATATCAAAGCAATTGTGGATTGTCGGATTGATTCAGTTCAAGCCAACCTGACAGAACAAGCATGTATGGTGTATTGCTATTTCCATGGGGCGAACATCCCGATACCTTATCGGGGTAAGGGGCTCTGGAATCACTCGATCCTGATTCATGAATGAGTACAAACTAATCTTCTAGAGTTCCTTATACTTAGGAACAAACTTTTCACTTATTCCATAAATGACAAAGCAGTGCCCTAGGTTTATGTTCATGGAACCCAACTGGTGGATTGGGAAAATGAAGGCATCATCCAATTCAATCCATGGGTCAACCATAATAGTAGTGTTCTCAACCTCATTGTCCTGAACTTGCTTATCCTTGCTCTTGTAATAGTCGACATCTAAGTAGCAGGATTTGGAAGAAGAAAAGGGAGAAAAATCACCTTGGATCACACCCACTAAACCATTTAGGGAGTACTTAAGGCATTGGTGATATGAGGAAGGGATTGATGCATGCAGGTGGAGCCATGGTCTACCCATCAACACATTGTAAGCGGTGTCTTGTGAGACAACGATGAACTCAGTTCTAGAAACTGGACCACCGAACTAGGTCTTCAAGTGGATTTTTCTAACAATATAATGCTCTGTTCTATCATATCCTTGGATATTTAGGTCAGAGGGATTAAAATCCATTTCAGACAGGCCCAACTTGAGGAGTGTCCGGGTTGGGATGAGATTGATTCCAGAACCCATGTTGACCAGACAACGATGAACTTCCATGCCATTGAACTGAATAGTGATGTACAGTGAGAGGATGTGACCCTATATGGGTATCCTTCATCTTCCCTAGAAAATTAAATTATGACCATACATTCCACATTCTTTATTTCCTTATCATGGAAAGCTTATACGACAACTATCTCTATCTCAAACTGGAGGGTGATTCTTAAAGTCTACGTGAGGGATTCATGCATGTCTTCAAAAAGGCAGAGAGCCTTGAGGATTGTGATCCTTATAGAAATGCTTATAAGGTGCTTAATTACATCATAATTCTGTATAAGGAACACACTTCTACCAATAGGAGGTTGCTCCACGACAAGAGGTATGATGGGAGCTTCAGGTTGAACCGGTGGATTTCAGATTATGCTGGGGATATCCTAATGCTCATCTATTGGTTCATGCAGAGTTACCACCGAATGATGGCCAGATGGTTCAGGTTTATCCATAATTAAGTGAGGTGGAAGATCACTGTTGTGGGCGCCCTCAAATGATTAGTTTGATTTTGGGGTACTTAGGTGCAGCAGAGTGGCTGAACAAGGTTATCTCTCAAAGGAGTAAGTGAATTAAAACAAATTTTTAGAGGTATTATAAAAATAAAATAAAAGAGAATAAAAACACTACTTGAAAGGAGGGGGGTTGGTTATATTTTATAAATCTAGAAGAAGTTTTTTGGAAGAAGATTGTATTTTTTTTGTTTTTAGTTTTAAAATGAATTTCGATTAAAATGACACAACAAGAAAATGTTTTTTAGACAATATTTAAAATACGTAATCGATCTAACTCTAAATCTTAAATAAATTATTTATAATTATCATTTAAATTAACATCCATTTAATTATGATCCCTTAACTTTTTGACCCCCGAACCCAACGATAATTAACCTTACCACAAAGATTATGTGAATTAAACCCTAGGTTATCTTCGGAACATGTAATCGCAGCACCCTGATTTGATTTATGTTCTAAGGATAACTTATGGTAAGTGGTAAATTAAGGCACATATCCATTCTGAAAATGAGTACTAATTGAGTTTAGGGATTATTTTTTAACTCTACAAATCAATCCCATGTGGTTTTGAATTACCGGTTAAGGTTGTGCTCTCACAGTTCACACAATTCACGACCTCGCGTGTTTTGTGTTAACTATTAAATTACTTTCTTAGTTTCATTTAAATTAAAAACTCAATTAATAGATCATAATATGTGAATTAAAGTAGCTCAATGATTCAAAATAATTTAATGAAGAAGGATAGAGGTCAATCGATTACTAAAAATAACTACTCTTCCATGGATGGTGTAGTCATCGTTGAAACGTTTTGCATGTGAAAAGGTTTAGAAAGGGTAGAACCCAATCAAGTTTCTAATATTGATTCCAGACCAATTTGGAATATTAATTGAATAATAAATTTAAACAAAATATAAGAAAAGTGAATAAATAAAAGAAGAACAAAGAAGTTTATTATGAAAACACAAACATTACAACATGAAGAAGAAGAATATGGTTTCGACGAAGGGATCCTTGATTCAAGAGAAAAACTTATTGAATTGATTGGAGAATTGGAGTGAAACCTCTTCTAATCTTCCCTAAACTTTCTAATTCACTTTCCAACACCAAAAAATGATAAAAACACTAATTTATATAGTGGTGGGGAGGCTAGGTTCAAAGTGGTTTCAAGTGTGAATGGGGAATCTCGTCCAAATATTTTATTCCAGCTTGCACTGCCCATTTGACCACTAAAACGTGTGAATAATCTGTCCTTAAAGAAGGATGATTCGCGAGAATATTAGTCATGTATCTCCTCTCAAAATTTGGGCCTTATAAAATCAAGTATGAAGAAGTTATGGCCCAAATATATGACCCATATCCATTCTGCCGAGTCCAGCCTACCGTTGACTTAATGGACCATGTACTCCATCCAAATGCACTTTTTAGCTCTAGTGTCCTGAATAAAAGTTATATAAAATTAAGTTATGAACAGTTTTACAAAATATTAAGTTCACATAAGTCATATTAAAATATTTAAGTGCGATATACTACAGTTCATTTTAAAAGGGTAAAACTGGAATTTTAATCAAATTTTCAAATGAATGATCTAATCCCAAATATTTCATAAATTAACATATTTAGCACAATTTGAGGAAATTATGTCATTTATTATCAATAAAATGTTCAAAAAAATAGTGTTTTATCAACTCCCCCACACTTACCCTTTTGCACTCCTGGGCAAAACCTTATATCCAGTAAACATCAATATCAAATCAAAACCAATTTTAAAACACATATCCTTGAGATCAAACAATTAAACACCAAGAAACAAAAGATATCATGCCTCATAAAAAACATTATTTCAAGTTATTAATTTATATCATTCAATATATTTCCACTTTATTTATCCTACCATGCACAGAACACTTACCTCACTTGAATTTTCTCTTATCACAAAAATGTCAATTTTTTTTTGAAATGTATTTCTCATCCAAACTCATAAAAGGGTCACCATAGGCTTGATAAATTCCTACATCACTACTCGATGTGAGTCAAGTACATATGTTTATCATGAGGACTTTTTAGGGTTGTTCTGTGGCTTTCTGTTGGTAGGATTTAGATGTGAAAAATTCTGTGGCTGAATGAGGAGGGCTTGACTCTTTTTGAAGCAAAATTGCATTAATCTAATTTTCACTTAAATATGGTCTCCTCCTCAATAGACATAGAATTAATTCATTTTCATCATCATGAAAAATAAAGTAATGTGCCCACCATTCAACATTTCACCAGTAAAAATGTCTATCTTCTCAAACATGATTTTCTTAAAAGCTCCAGATAGGCAAAACTTTCCCCCTCTATTAGAAGCTCCAGAAAGGCACAACTTCTTTTATCATGAAAGCTCCAGAAAGGCACAACTTTCAATATAATGTTTTTCTTCAGAAGAAAACATATCTCTTCATAGTTTAATTTTTCACCCAAAATATCACAAAATGTGGTAGCACAACACAAGACAGGTTCCCCCACACTTAAGCTCAACTAGATTATGCAATTTCACTTCAAGAGTTGGTTGGATAGGGAAAATTGGCTTGTAATGTGGCTAACCTAACTGGATGTGCATGAATTTTAAGGGATAAAAGGATTAAATGTTCATGGTAGGACATTATAAAAAAGGATTCTTTTAAATAGGGTCTTTAATACCAAACAAATGCCTCAATCATTTAAACATAAGTACCTCAAACCCTCAAGTTTTGACAGGAATAAATCAAATTCTGGTTAAATCAAGCATGGTTTGGTTCTCTCAATAAGTGAGGTGAATGTAAATAATATGAAAATAATTGTTCAAAATACTCACAGGAAAGTGATTTCAAATATAAAGATAGTGAGATGTGGCATGAGATACAAAATTCAGTGTACTTTTCATGAAATTACTAAATATTTGAACTTGAAACAAAGTCATTTTAGCATTCATTTAAGCTTAGTTTCAAGGGATAAATTGTTTCCCTTATTGATATGGATTTCAAAATGGTTGTTGAGAATCATTTCAGCTCAAAAGTTTCAAAAACACACAGAAAATTCAAAAAATAAACACACAAAATTTGAAAAACACACATTTTTTTGTTTTGTTTTTTTAACAGGAAAACAATTGAAATTACTAAACTAAAAGGATCCATCCCCCACACTTAAAATATTTCATTGTCCTCAATGTGAACCCATGAGATGATATATGCACATGAAATATATAATTTTAAATAGGAAAAAGAATAAAAAAGTTAAAGGGTTAGGAATAGCCTGATGTGCTCAAGTGATGATGGGACCATGCAGTGTGATAAAATCCACTGCATCAGTAGGAAGTCCCTCAATGTATCTCTTCAAACGTTTCCCATTGACTGTAAATCTCCTTCCTGTGTCCTCTTGTGTGATCCCCACTGGACCATAAGGAAAAAAATTAGTCACAATATAAGGACCTAACCATATGGAACGCAACTTACTAGGCATCAGATTCCGTCGTGAACTGTAGAGAAGGAATTTCTCTCCAACATGAAACTCCTTTTGTTGGATCATTCTATCATGAGATACTTTTGATTTTTCCTTATAGAACCTTGAGTTATTATATGAAGACAATTGAATCTCCTCAAGTTCTTGAATTTGTATCTTCCTTTGGATTCCAGCTTGGGCCAAATCCATGTTTCATTTCTTTATAGCCCAATAATCCCGATTCTCAACTTCCACGGGGAGATGACACAAATTACCTAAAATAATCTGAAATGGGGACATACCAATGGGTGTATTGTATGATGTCTTATAATACCATAATGCATCATCCAAGAACTTTCTCTAATCCTTCCTATTTGGCTGCACGGTTTTATCTAAAATATGTTTCAACTCACGATTTGAAACATCAGCCTGACCATTTGTTTGGGTGTGGTATGGTGTCGATGTTTTGTGTGTCACCCCATAATTCCATAGGAGGGAAGCCAAATTCTGATTTTAGAAGTGTATCCCTTGGTCACTGATGATATCCTTCGGTACTCCAAACCTACAAAAAATTTTCACTTTGACAAAGTCCACAACAACATGAGAATCATCAATCCTGATGGCCTTAGCCTCCACCCATTTAATCACATAATAAAAAAAAACCAAAATGTACAAAAACCAAAGGAACTAGGAAAAGGACCCATAAAATCGATGCGCCATACATCAAAAATATCATAGCATAGTATGAGTTGTTGGGGCATCTCATGTCTCCTAGAAATGTTCCTAGTGTGTTGGCAACGAGAGCATGACTTACAAAACACATGGGCATCATGGAATAAGCTATGCCAATATAATCTAGATTCCAAAACTTTCCTAGCTGTTTGGGGTCCAAAGTGTCCAACACAAGCAAGTGTATGATAAAAATGTAAAACAGACTCCAAATCTTGATCAGGAACACACCTCCTAATAACTTGATCACTACACATGCTCTAGAGGTATTGATCATCCCAAACATAATACCGAGACTCACTTTTTAATTTTCGGACTTGATGTTTCTTTAAATTTTCAGGGATTTTAGAGGCAAAAAGGTAGTTAACTAAATCTTCATACCAATGATGCGTACCTGAGATGGAATAAAGATACTCATCCGGGAAAGTGTCCCGAAGTGGTACCTGGTCCAAGGTGTCATCCTCTAGTGTGTGAGTAAGCCTACTCATGTGGTATACCACCATGTTTTCTGACCCCTTTTTTTCCTTTATCTCAATATCAAATTCCTGAAGAAGGAGCATCCATTGGATCGGACTGGGATTTGCATCTGGCTTCTTCAAGAGGTACCTCAGATATGCATGGTCAGAAAAAATAGCTACTTTAGAGCCTAATAACTATGAACGGAATTTATCTAAAGAAAATATAATATAAATAAACTCATTTTCTGTGGTTGTGTAGTTTGATTGGGCTGAATCTAGTGTCCTATATGCATAAGATATCACATGTGAACGTCTCTCCACCCTCTGAGATAGGACAACTCCAACTGTGAAGTTGGAGGTGTCACACATAAGCTCAAAAGGAATATCCCATCGTGGAGGATGTATGATAGGTGGAGTGGTCAGACACTTCTTTACCTCATCAAAGGAAGTCCTATAAGAATCATCAAATACAAAATTAGAATCCTTTTGAAGTAATCGTGACATAGGGAGAACAATCTTACTAAAATATTTGATGAAGCGCCGATAAAATCCTGTATGCCCTAGGAAATATCTAACATCACGCATACATGAAGGATAGGGTAAGGATGAAATAATTTCTATCTTAGATCTATCAACCTCTATCCCATGTTTTGACACCACTTTCCTTAAGACAATTCCATGCTCTACCATAAAATGACACTTTTCAAAGTTCAGGACCAGATTATTCTCAATACAACGATTCAACACCTTTCCTAAACTACTTAGACATTCATCAAATGAAGACCCATACACTGTAAAATCATCCATAAATACCTCCATGCGGGTCTCAATAAAATCAGAAAAAGTACTCACCATACGTCTCTGGAAGGTACCTGGGGAATTGAAAAGTCCAAATGGCATCCTTCAGTAGGAAAATGTGCCAAAGGGACAAGTGAATGTAGTCTTATCCCAATCCTACAGAGCTATAGGAACCTGAAAATATCCATAAAATCCATCCAAGAAACAAAAGTGTGTCTTCCCAGCTAGTCTCTCAAGCATATGATCAATACATGGGAGGGGAAAATGGTCTTTATGAGTGGAATGATTCAGTTTCCTATAGTCAATACACACACACCAACTGTTTTGTACCCTCATTAGAACTAACTCATCTTTATCATTTTTAACAATAGTAACACCACTTTTCTTTGGCACAACTTGAATAAGACTTACCCATTGGGAATCTGAAATGGGATAGATTATACCTGCCTCGAGAAAAATTTCAACCTCTTTTTTAATAACCTCCAAAAGGGTTGGATTGAGTCTCTTTTGTGGTTGCCTCACTGGTTTAGCCCCATCCTCCAAAAGAATCCCATGCATGAAAATGGAGGGGATAATACCTGATATGTCAGCCAATGTCCACCCAATTGCCCTGATGTTCTCCCTCAAAAGATTCAAAAGTTTTTATTCATGTTCAAAAGGGAGATTGTTAGCAATGATAACAGGTAATTTGTCACCACTTAACAAGTATGAGTATTTGAGATTTGGTGGAAATGGCTTGAGTTCCAATGTAGGGGGGGTGGTGTATGGATGGAGACATAGAAGGAACTGAAATATGTACACAAAGAGAATCAGTATCAGAATAGAAATCATCCCAATCTGAGAATAAAGCATCAAATCCATTAGCATACTCAATATCCATGTCATAATTAGAGTTCACATGATCAAAATTAGAATATGATTCCATTTCAAAATCAAATCTTAGAGAGTCTTGTTCCTTATAAATGGGTGTGAAAGTTCTCTTAGACATTAAATCAGAACCAATACTCATAATCTCACTAAGAATAGGACAATCAAATTCCATGGGGTTTTTACTTAGTGGTTTAAAATGGGAGATAACAAATGCAGAATGATCCTCTGAGGGGTACTTCATGGAATCCATAACATTAAATATCACAACGTCATCCCCAAATTCCATGGAAAGTGTACCCTCATTGACATTTATGATAGTTTTTACAGTTTTGAGGAAGGGTCTACCTAAGATAATGGGGTCATGAGAACTTACCTGATCATCCTCCATGTTAAGCACGTAGAAATATTATGGAAAGATCACATCTCTTACCTGGACAAGTACATCCTCAAGGACTCCCACTGGATATGCCGTAGCTCTATTCTCCAACTGCACCACTACTCTCGTCAGTTTTAGCTCCCCAACCTGCAAAGAAGAGAATACAGAGTGAGGCATCACATTTATGGAAGCTCCTAAATCACAAAGAGCATCAGAAAAGTGTAACTCCCCTATGGTGCATGGGATTATGAATGTCCTAGGATCCTTGCACTTTGTCAACATTGATAGAGTTGGTGTAATAAGTGCTAACACATTCCTTACAAGATTTATTCTTTCATTTACCTTGAGCCCTCTTCGATTGGTACAAAGTTATTTTAAGAATTTCGTATACCTTGGAATTTTCTTAATGGATTCAAGTAGAGGAATGTTGGTATCCACATGCTTGAATGTATCCAAAACCTCCTTTTGAATTATTTCTTAAGACATCTTCTTTGTTTGAACAACCCTGTTTGGAAAAGGAAGGGGTTTAGGAGGAACATCATTAATCTTTTTCTTACCTTTATCTTTGTCCTTGGGTTGCTCATCAGTTGATGTGGAATTGGGATTTTTTGGAGTTGAGGTGAATCCCGGTGGAATCGTAGGTGGAGAAGCATCAGTTGTTTGCTTCACACTTCTCAATGTGACGACCCTTTGGATTTGGAATGGGTTGTGAAGGTAGATTTATGGAATTCTTACTTATAAGTTCATGGAGGGCGGTGGAAATCTGGCTCATTTGAGTCATTAACTCCCTCAGCTTCGAACCTTGACTCTTCATCTCATTCTGTTGATTAAGAACAATTTGTTTCAAAAGGTCATTGGTGTTAGAATCTAACTTTGGTGGGGGATTCCCTTGTTGCTGGCTTGTTGATGGTTGGGATTCAAATATCCTTTGGGGTTTTTGGAAACCCTGCTGGTAAGGCGGAGGCTGTTGGAAGTTTTGTTGAAAGGGTGGCCTTTGTTGTTGTCCAAATCCTTACCTCATGTCCAATTGATCCTTCCAACCTTGTTTTTATGTTGGTGCAAAGGAATCAAGCTTCTTTTGGGGATATGGTTGTTTCTACTGATGTGGTCCCCTATGAAACACTGCTGCACAATATTCTGTTTCTCATAGCTGGGGGAAACTGTCAGTTGAGTGGCTTTTCTCAGTGAAAATGCCACAAGGCCTTGAAAGAGGGGGTTGGGATGTCTTTTTTACCAAATCAATCTTCCTCACCATAGTTTTGAATTCTTCTAACTTGGTATCAATCAAATGAATCTCAAGAGAAGAAGGACTTACCTGATGTACTCCCCTGACATGTGGTGTACCTCGATCACAAAATTGTTGGGAGTTTTGGGCCATTTTGTCGATCAATGTACATCCAGCTACTGGCGTCTTGTCCACCAATGCTCCTCTAGCCGCAACATCCACCATGATTATCTCCATAGGTGTGAGTCCTTCATAGAAGTACTAGATGAGTAGTTGCTCACTGATTTGGTGATGTGGGAAGCTTGCACACAACATCTTGAATCACTCCCAATACTCATACATTGACTCCCCTTATGCTTGCTTGATCCTAGAGATTTCTTTACAAATGGAATTGGTCCTTGATACTTGAAAAAATCTCTGTAAGAAAAGACATTTCAAATCATTCCAATAAGTTACATCTTCAGTTTGTAAATAATACGTCCAGTCTTTCGCAACTCCATCAAGTGAGAATGGGAATGCTCTTAGTTTGATTTGATCTTCAGAAACATTTCTTAGTTTTAAGGTTGAGAAAACCACATTAAATTATTTAAGGTGTTTATTGGGATCCTCACCAGAGAGGTCGTGAAATTTTGGAAGCAAGTGAATTAATCCAGATTTCAGTTCAATGTTCGATTCGAGATTTGGATATGCAATGCAATTTGGTTGATAATTAATATCGAGTGCATCCAATTATTGAATGGTTCTATTAAGTTCATTTACATTATTTTCATCCATTGGTTCTTGTTTTATGGTTTAATTTTAATTTCTTCCAATTTCAATGTTCTGATATTGGAGTAATTCTATAACTGGTTGAATGTTGAAACTTCCCGTAGACCGAGAATGTCTGATTCGTGACCTAAGGCTACGTTCAATCTTAGGGTCAAGATCTAAGAGATCTTCGGGATTAGTTCATGTCATAAATCAATGAAAGATGAAAAGTAAATAAATAAATGTGGAATATAATAAAAAGAAAAGAAGTTTGAGTTGGTCCGATAAAAATAAAAGAAGAGAGTAAGAGAAAAAAAACTTGAGAAATGGGAAAGAAGAAAGAAAGAGGAGAAGAAAATAATTAAATGAAAAATAAAATAAATACCTATAATTGGTTGAATAAATTACTTGCCTCCCTGGAAATGACACTAATTTGGAAGAGCACTATTGTGGGCACCCTTAAATGATTAGTGTGATTTTGGGGTACTTAAGTGCAGTAGAGTGGCTGACCAAGGTCGTCTCTCAAAGGAGGAAGTGAATTAAAGAAACTTTTTAGAGGTATTATAAAAATAAAATAAAATATAATAAAAAAAATACTTTAAATTATGGAGGTTGGTTATAGTTAATAAATCTAGAATAATTTTTCTGGAATAATATTGTATTTTTTTTGTTTTTAGTTTTAAAATGAATTTCGATTAAAATGACACAACAAGAAAATGTTTTTTAGACAATATTTAAAAGATGTAATTGATATAACTCTACCTCTTCAATAAATTATTTATTATTATCATTTAAATTAACATCCACTTAATTATTATCCCTTAACTTGTTAACCCCCAAACCCTATGAGAATTAACCTTACCACAAAGATGAAGTGAATTAAACCCTAGGTTATCTTCGGAACATGTAATCGCAGCACCCTGCTTTGATTGATGTTATAAGGATATCTTATGGTCAGTGGTAAATTAAGGTACATATCCATTCTGGAAATGATGAATAATTGAATTTAGGGATTATGTTTGAACTCTACAAAACAATCCCATGTGGTTTTGAATTACCGGTTAAGGTTGCGCTCTCACAGTTCACACAATTCCCGACCTCACGTGTTTTGTGTTAACTATTCAATTGATTGCTTAGTTTAATTTAAATTAAAAACTAAATTAATAGATAATAATATGTGAATTACAGTATCTCAATGATTCAACATAAATTAATGAATAAGGATAGAGGTCGATCGACTACTAAAAAGAACTACTCTTCCATGGGCGGTGTAGTCATCGTAGAAATGTTTTGCATGTGAAAAGGTTTAGAAAGGGTAGAACCCAATCACATTTCTACTCTTGATTCCAGCCCAATTAGTAATATTAATAGAAGAATAAATTTAAAAAAAACAGAAGAAAAGAGAATAAATAAAAGAAGAACAAAGAAGTTTATTATGAAAACACAAACATTACAACATGAGGAAGAAGAATAGGGCTTCGACGAAGGGATCCTTGATTCAAGAGCTACCCTTATTTAATTGATTGGAGAATTGGAGTGGAACCTCTTTTCATCTTTCCCAAACTTCCTAATGAACTTCCCAACCCCAAAAAATGAGAAAAACACCAATTTATAGAGTGGAGGGGAGGCTAGGTTCAAAGTGGTTTCAAGTGTGAATGTTGAATCTCGGAACAATATTTTATGCCAATTTTCACTGCCTAATTGACCAAAAAAACGCGTGAATCAGCTGTACTTATATAAGTATGATTCGCGAAAATATGAGTCATGTAGCTACTCTCAAAATTTTGGCCTGATCTAAGCATGGATGAAGAAGTTATGGCCCAAATACAGAACCCATGTCCATTCTGCCGAGTTCATCCCACCATTGACTTAATGACCCATTTACTCCATACAAATTCACTCTTTAGCTCTAGTGTCTTTAATAAAAGTTGTATAAAATTAAGTTATGAACCCTTTTAAAAATTATTAAGTTCAAATACGTCATATTAAAGTATTTAAGTGTGAAATAATACAGTACATTTTACAAGGGTAAAACTAGAATTTTAATCAAATTTTAAAATGAATGATCTAATCCCAAATATTTCATAAATGAACATATTTAGCACAATTTGAGGAAATTATGTCATTTATTATTAATAAAATATTCAAAAAAATAGTTTTTTATCAAGAGGATGATCATAACATAACTTTGGAGGCTCTACATGATCAAGCAATATGAATGGTTGTGGGGTGACTCTGACAAAATAGGATGAGAAGGATGCACATGTTGATATCTGCATTGGGACTACTATATGTTCTTAGTGGCATGCATGGATTGGATGGATTCACTAGACTAAACATTCTAGTGATTCTCATACCCATGAATACATCGACGCTGGCGTCTACTAGGGATAGTAGGAGGGTCTTCTTGGAATTCCTCATCTTCGGGAACTATGTAAGGGTCCACCAGTTTGACGTTATTCACCGAGGCATACTTCTGATCATCACTCGAGAATTCCTCTATTTTTGGGTGAATTATGGGGAAAATACCCATATCTGGGGGCATGAAATCACTGAGAGTATGGGTTAGATTCAGTACAGGGGAAGGGTTTCGATCACCCTTTCATCATCGGTACCTGCTCCCTTGAGATGGTGAAAGTTGAGGTGTTGATGCAGATATAGTATCTGGTGGTAGAAAAGTGACCTTAGATGGATCAGGTTGATTCAAATGGGAATTTATAATACCTTGGGACCAATAAAATACCTTTCATGCTATCTGATCATCACACTTTTTAGACCCACGACGTGAGACCTACTGCCATTCACCCTCTCTATCGCTATCAATCTTTGCAGACACACTTTCCACTTGTGCTAGGGCTAGACCCAATATGACTACATTTTTATCAACATAGTATTGGATCCAGTATTTTAACACATAACACTAATTGAGAGTGTATCCATGAAACCAATGATATGGGAATTAATTGGGGTGATTAGTGGGATCTGCCTCTTTGGGCCTCCTGTATTTTAACAACCACAGGATTCCCTGATCCAAGGCACTCTAAAATAATTGGGGACCTGAGCCTCATTGAATGAGTAGGTCTAGTTTCTTTGATCAGGTATAGGGGATATGTGAGCCTAGCCTTTAAAATGGGTTAGAGTATGGAGATGTGGTGGAACCTGGTTGTCTCACCTAGGTAGTGGTGGTACATTACACTGTGGCGCTTGATGATTTTGAGGCAGAAAATTCTGAGCTGGAGGCTGAGCTTGAGGAGGTGTCCCTCGGTGAGGCTGTGGTGGTGGATCTACTGGTAAAAATTCTAGATATCTAGGGGCCTCTATTTGTGAAACAAAAATAGTCTCGACCCTGAGGGCTCTTCTCATGGGACCTGTAGGAGGCAACAGACGTACTTGCTTGTTTTACTATAAGGCTTCCTCCAAACACTGAGCTTTGTCAGAGAAATCCTGGAATCCACATAGGATGTTCTAAGTGATGAGTGAGAGGACTAATTTAGTCTTCAAATTCCACACACACATCGTTAGAAGCTTCTCATGAGTCAGTGGCATGCTGAGTGAGTATGTGAGGCCTTTCCACCTAGCCAGAAAGTCCGTGACTTGCTCATCCAGCCTTTGCTTGCACTTGAAGAGGTTGGAAATACTAGTCTTGCATGTGGTGGAAGTAAAATGATATAAAAACCGCCTGCGGAGATCCTTCCAACCAGATATAGACCAAATGGGTAAGTGGCTATACCGGATGAATAAGATCCCTTCCAGTTTCTGTAAAAAAACACCAGAGTTTAACGACCTCTTGCTATGCTGGAGTTCCCAGCATGGATCCACATCTTGAAATGAAGTGGGCCAGATGTTGTAGCAGATCACCCATCTGATTGAAAAAGGATAAGTTAGGATTTCCAAATCCTAGGGGTGCTATCATATCATCCACCCATACCAGATATGGTTTTCCATTAGATGGGATCACCACCTTTTAGTTTTCAAGATCCTCAAGGTGAGAAATAAGAGCGTCCATTAGATCATCTTGATGAGGATTCCAATATTGACGAGGATCCCTCACTACCAGAGAATTGGAAGGTTATTAAATTTGGTAAGTGGTCCCAATGGCTCATGGAGAGGCTGGTGGAATGACTCGAAGATCCACTGAAGGAACCTACAGAGCAGCTGGTGGAACCTTAGGAGCGGATAGTGGGACCTGATTAGGGTTTGAAAGAAGGTTGTAGTACAACTCAGGTGTATTCAGTGACAAATACCAGGGTCACTTTCCATAAACACCAGCCTCTAACTTGTCTATATGGGTAGGGTTATCAGGATCACCTAGGGGAAATTCATTGGGGGGAAGCTATTCTTACCCCTGTTACCCTGGTCTAGGATTTCTGTAATCTGGTCTCCATTCCACGATGCGTTTGATGAGGATCTCATCAACCATACTTCTCTATTAGAAAAGATGTTGACACAACACCATATTTTCAGGATCATCTTCTATCTTATACACTGATCCAGATGGATTATGGTTCTTGACAGTCCCAGCGTGCTCTTTACCCTTACTGGGGTCTCGACCAAAAGGAAATGAATCAAAATGTGTAGTAAGGCCAAAAAATGTTCTTTATTGGTAAGTGTATATAAATACAAGGTCTTTAAGGTGTTATGATACCCTAGTGGGTTGTTTATATTCTACATACACTGTGCTGATGAACCCTTATAGGTATATCTCAAGAACAAACATATTCACTGTGACGATTCCTGAAGGTATATACTTGATATCACTAGGTGAACCAGGTTAGTGTAGGTTAGGGATGAAATTCAGGGTAATATACTACCCCCATCCATGGATATAGAAATGTGGGGAATTATATTTAATAACTATATGGAGTATAGTAAAAATTTTGATGCATCATTACTAGATATTTTGATGATAACTAGGTGATGCAGGGTGCTGATCCACAAGGAGTGTGACCAACTCAACTAGGCAGCACTGCTGGCCAATGTCATCAAAGAGTTCAACAATCTTGGGGTAAGCTAACCGTAGATGAAAGAGACAGAAATGTGTCATTCCCAAGGTTCAACGGAAGAACATAACCTCATACTGGGTGAGTGAATCTAGAATATTGAAGCTTGTAGTTTCAATTGGAAAAAACATCTCGTGGAGATGGTCTGCTATGAGAATGTCTCAAAAACTTCTCTGCTCATACTTGGGATCTAGCCCTTGGTTTCCCCATTCATTGACTGGGGGTGGTTGAGAGACCAGTAATGACACTGATGTGGACCATTTCAGCTATAGACTACTTGGGGGAGAGTATAGTGCGTGAGCTGACAAACCACTACATCTTGGGCTGTCTTCTGGAGAATGATCTGACTGCATCACCACATCCCTATAGGATGGGGTGATGACCACTAATTCATGCATATGGGTGGAGGTCATTAGTGGTGGATTAGGCTGGTGCACATTGTCGACCATTCCCCAAACAATTATCTGTTATCTCTTGTCGAAGTAGAGAATGATCCTGGTGATGATAGGGAGGATTGCACAACAAAACCCTGGAAAGGAGCCAAGTCTTCCTCCTCCTATATGTATCTGTGGAGGGATTTAGGGATTTGGTGCATCTCAATTTATGGGAGGAAAAAGTTGATATACCTAATTCCTACCCTAGACCCTAATACTTAGGATCAAGGTGAGGGTTCCATCACCGAGTAACACTCCACTTCAATGTTTAAAAAATAGACTTGTTTGACCATGATATGAGGTTTCTCAGAGCTCTTCCTTTGGTGGAGGTGACCCACCCTCCTTACCCAATATGGTTCTTCAGGGTAGGGTAGATATTTTACACGAGTAATACTTCCATGCAGGTTGGTATTGGATCAAGGAGGAACTCTTCTTCGATGAGATGGGGTGTGGGGGGCACCCGACAAAATGTCAAATGAACACGGGGAGGACCTCTGTGGTTGGGAATGCTGGAGCGAGGTGGGCCTCCAATAGAGTAAGTAAGTACATGGGGAGGACCACCATGGTCATGGGTGATAGAGTGAGGAGGATGTTTTCTCTGGTTTATTCCACCATAGGGAGGATCTCCATACTGAATGTCATCTCCACAAGTCTGCCCGCAACGGCTGCTACTTGCGCTAGTGACCGATGAAGTCAACAGAGCTTGCCCGTGGGGTGTTTGAGGCCTCAATCATGATCAAGTGTAGAGATTAACCTATTTTTCAGTAATAGGTAGGTGATTGTACATGGAAGTGGTGGCTCGGGCCACTGAAGTCGTAGAAGATGATGCCCCTGACAGCATCCTCCTAAGCTTGCACCCAATGTTGAAGTCAATTCAACTGAGTTAGGGCCCACTATGCAGGGGTATGGATGACTTGTTCTTTTGTCTATGGGACTGGATGGCAGTTCTGATGTGGACTAGTAGGAGCCCTCTTCAGTAGATCCCATATCGAGGTCAGAGCCAAGAGAACTTAGACGCCCCTTACTTTGTTGGTGTAAGGGAGTGATTTGTAATATAATTTCAAGGAGATTCTCTCTAAATGATTGAAGGTTGGCGTGGGGAGTAGTGTCTCCCTGCATAGTCCTTGGGGGTGGCAATGCTGGTGGGGAAAAGAATCCTCCAAATTTTGACGGGCCATATCCCTCATCGGGATGACACCCACCTATTTGTATCATTGAACAAGAGTATCGATCACCCCCATTTGAATAAATTCAGAGGGTGAGATGGGGAATGGGTGCCTAGTAGTTTTAGTCATGGGAGTTATCATAGAAGAGGTGAATCCATGTGGTATTTCTACATTTGAATTCCCCCTACCCCTAAATCTGAGTATGGGATGTGATTGGTTTCCTACAGGTGTAGCTTGGGTCCTACAGAGCAGAAAGATTCACCCATTAGTACAGATAGCAGGAAAGTGATGCTCAATTCCCCAACACCATTCAGTCTTCCATGTATGGAAAGAAAGATCCATGCTGACAACATCGCAGGCTGGGATTACCAATGATTAACTACCCAAAATCTTAGTGAGTTTCATGCTAGGACCACTATTTTCTTGGAAGGACCTAGAGTCGGATAGCTAGATCCGGTGACATGCTCATCTAGGGATTCCACAAATGCTACTAATCCCCACATCAAGGAGAATAATTTCACATCAGGTTCACCATTTCTGTTTCTAATGCTTTCACTAGGACGCACATCGTCTGGGTGGATGTGATGATTGTTTCCCCGCATTCCCTCTTTGAAAAGGTGGGTGATATTCATCACTTCTTCAGAGATGTTTTATCCTTTATCGAAATGGGATAATGGGATGAAAATATCTCCTTCTATGGATTCCTCCTTAGAATTATTCACCTAGTCTCGGTTTCCCTTAAAGATTAAGACACTTTTCATGAAACTCTTCTCAATGCCATATATTTGTGGAAGCTTCTTAATTACACTACTTTAGTCAGTATATTACCAAGGGGGTAAAGTTAGGGAAGAAACCTTCAGTCAGGAGAGTAGTCACGTCAGGGCATCATTGGAATTTCTGGATGACGAAACACGAGTGCACCTGAATTTTCCCTTACCAGAGGGATTCTTGAGGGAGTGAAAACCTACTGGAGAAAAATCAGAGGGATTCTTTGAGGTTTTCCTTAGCTTCCCATGTTTAACACGGGGTATGCCGCAAGTTTAACATCTACTGGAGAAAAATCAGATTGATTGGACCCCTAATGGGAATGGATCAGATGGTTATATCCCTAAGAGGGAGCACCTAAAAAGTTTACCAAAAGGATGGGTTAGAACTCCCAATGAGGACGGACCCAAGGTGGCATGTCCCAAAAAGGGGAAGGTTTCACACCATGAATACTGATTTGGATGCCATAAAGGGCAGATCAGAGAGGAGTATGGGTCCAAATAAAGGGAACACCGAGCCTTAGGGAGGCTTCCTATGTACCTTAGATAGGGAGATGCATAATATTGGGGTGTACACAAAAGAAAACAACCCAAGGACATGTTGGGGCTTACACATGGTTAGCGTCCTAGGTGATACAAAGAGAAATGAGATGAATGGGGCTTACACATGGTTAGATACCTAGGTTCTACAAAGATAAATGAGATGAATGTGTCTTACACATTGTTAGATGCCCATATGATTGACATGATTTCACCAAGATGTGATGAACCAAGTAAAAATTAGGATGAATTTGAATGAAGTTTCAAAGGGTGGAGTGAATTGGGAGGGAATAAAGAACATGTGTGAAGGTGATGATAATGGTCTTGATCCTCAGGGAGGCTTCCTACATATCCCCATGGCTATGAATCAAAGTCTACATAGTTCTGAATATGGGGCGATGAGTCACCTGAGGAGGTGGCTTGTGAGAATGAACACATTAATGGGGGACCAAAGGAAATGGAACCAACAGGTTAAGGCATGATCTTCTTGAGACACAAAGGCTCGAGGGAGAGACCAAGATGGGACATGGGATATGAGCTTAAACCTTAGGTAGTATTCCTGCATACCTTTCTCAAAAATGGAAAAGATCAAAGTCCACATAGTTTAGATATGGGGGCATAGTATCAGGGTGTACAAAAAAGACAATAACCCAGATACATGATGGGGATTACTTAAGGTTAGAATCCAATCACAAGAGGGACACTCTTGGTTGGAGGATTATGGTTTGAGTGTGGGGCTTATGCATGGTTAGATCCCCAGGAACTAGTCTAACACTACTAAGGGGCAGACAAAGGATGTGGGTCCTAGTAAAGGGTAAACTGAAGTTTACCAGTGTTTGGGGATAAACCTCAGGAAGGCTTCCTACACACCCTGTTTAGGAGACATGGATCAAAACCCATATAGTTTAAAAGCATAGAGTTTAAAATCATGAAGGACGGAAGGGGAATACAATTAAACATCATGTAGGATGATAGTGAATCAACACGAAGTGGTCGGGATAGATGGGTGATGGGCTTGAACCTCAGGGAGGCTTCCTACGTACCTTGCTTGAAAGGGGAAAGGGTCAAAGTCCATATAGTTTGGTATAAAGGGGAATGGGGCTTACACATGGTTAATGGACCAAAGAGGATGTCATGGTTGATTAACACTCTAAGCTCATGTGAGCTATGATTGGTGTGAGAAACTAGAGGCAGCTAGGCACCTAAGGATCATGTCACAAGAGATGAGAGCACGAGATGTGATGCGGGGATTATGCATGGATGGTAGACCAAGAGGATTCCATGGTCGATGCCAACTCTAAGCCCATGTGAGCTATGCCCGATGTGAGAAACAAGAGCCATCTAGGGTCCTGACGATCATGTCATGAGAGATGCAAGCATGAGAGGTAATGCGGGGCTTACACATGGATAATGGCCCAAATAAGATGTCATGGTCGATTACCACTCTAAGATCACATGACCTATGTTCGGTGTGAGAAAGAAGAGGCATCTAGGGACACGATAATCGTGTTGCGAGAGATACGATCATGAGAGGTGATGTAGGGATTACACATGGATAGAGAAACAAAGAGGGTGTCATTGTCGATACCCACTCTAAGATCACTTGACCTATGCTCTGTGTGAGAAATAAGAGGTAAATATGGACTTAACGATTGTGTCGTGAGAGATGAGAGCACGATAGGTGATACGAGGCTTATGCATGGCTAGTGTCCCAAAGAGGAAAAATGGGCTTACTCTGAGAGGGAAACCCTAGTAGGGTTCCAAATTCATGAGGAGTATATGACCACCATACATTGAGTTCCCTATCAAGGGGTTTTAGGGATTAAAATTGGGCTACCCGAGGTGCACATGGCAGCAAAGAATAGCAAGAGAGGAGGAGTGAGAGGGTGTTGGTGCCCATCCCCTTCATGGTCCTCTTATGGATTTTAACTTATTTAGTGATCACAATTTTATTTTTTGTTTTGAGGATTGGGGGTTTCATGGCAGTTTAATGTCCTATAGCTCGGACGATGGGGACTTTCTCCATACCCCTATGACTTACATAACTTGTACCAACCCACACTTGGGGAAGGTAAGACATAAACAATGACAGGTATTGAGGGTTTTGGAGTGATATATTGAGGGGTCTATGTTAGCATGGACATGCGAAGAATAAATATCCATTAGCATGCCTATGAAAAGAAGCACAAGTAAGGGAAACACAACATGAGGAACCGTTTAGAGAAACTTGAAACCACTTCATACAAGCCTAGAGGGATACATATGAGAGGGGTTTGCAAAGAAGGATACCTTGAAAAGGAGGGATTCACAAAGCTTTGGTGCTTCATGAAGAATATGGCCTTTGAAAATATCTGGTGCTTCATGAAGTGAATGGTCTTTGTGAATGAAAGACTCTGTAAAAGACAGATGCTTCACAAAGGGAGGTTTTCAATGGAGTATAGCTTCACCTTAACAAAGGAATCTTTATTTTCATAGTGCTTCATGAAGGCTTAATACTTCACGAAGCCTCAATCACCTCGAAGGGGATCCCTCCTTTTTGAGGGGCATAGGCCTTCGCAAAGGGCATCCACACTATAGGTGGGGGCCATGAAGAGCACAAGGAGGCACATAACACAGAGGCCAATTACCTTTGGTGATCCATTTTCGACTTTGCAAAGGTCTTTGTAAAATGGGATAATGGAAGGAAAAAGGTAAAAGAAATAGTGGTTTCAAAGGAGGGGCTAAGCCTACTATTTATAGGTAAAAAAGGCTGGTAAGGGTTGCAGATCTTGCCAAAGAGAAAATCTAGGTACTATGAATAGAAGATGATGGTGTCGAACTCGTAGAGGGTTCATCAAAGGGATGATCACAAAGTCGGGCACAGAGACCAGGTGATGCTGTAGATAGGTAGGGCTCCGCCAAGTCATGAAGGGCGTTCTTTGAGGTGACCATCATGGAGTAGGCCATGGATAGTATGTGAGGCTATGAAGGTGTCAGGATTCATCGGACTCGCAGAGGGTTCATCATAGACACACGATATCATAGAGGTGGGATGTCTTTGTGGAGGTCTTTGAGAACCAGTCCCTTTGGAATATTTTTGATGGATTTTACGGAAATTTTGAGTCTGGATTCACTCTGAACCCCACAAATTTTGTTTGTGACTCAAGTGGAATGAATTTCGGTGCCTACACTATCTAAAGACATATTTATCGATCCTTAGAATTCAATATTATCATTAGTGAATATCATGAATCACGTGATTTGAATTATTGATGAAAAACATGATGAAATATACTAATGGAAAAGTATGACATGTTAGGTTCATAATGAGTGATACTGCATTAATGGATAATGAGAAAAATGTTTTATCCCTTTTGTCGCTTGAAAAAATTTAATATCTCAATACCTTTAATGGAAATGGTACTGCCTGAATAAATAAATGGCCATGATTTTTGATGGGTGAGTTCATTTTCAAAAAGTTAAATAAAGAGACATTGAGAATATAAGTTTATAAAACTGACATTAAAACTACTTTATTTAAGATATTGTGATAAAAATGTTATATTTCATGGTAAACATTCATGGGAGGTTGGATTTCATTGTGACATTAACTTCTTTCTATATGGATTAATTGGTGTGTTTCTAGACACTAAACTTGGAATTTTGTTAGTTATGCCTAATGCCACTAAGAAGGATGTTTAGAGGGTCACACACTAAGTTTATCCAAAATATTAGTTATATTTTAGTATTTAATTTAACAAGTTAGAATAAATAATATTTATTTATGTTTGGTTGATCTCCATAATTTAATCACAAGTTATTCAAATAAATAAGTGAGTTAAATAATAATAATAAATATTTATATGAAATTTTTGTGAATATAATATTTATTATATTTATAATAGAATAACGTAATGAAATTTATTTATTAAATATTCATTATTCAAGGAATGGTAAATATTGACAAGAGAAAGTGGACTGAGTTTAATGGTCCAATTAGAAAGGGTATAAATTATATTTATTTATATTATATATATATATATATATTTTACATGTCCTGAATTTAATAATACTATACATATTATTATTACAAGAAATGGGGTCAAATAAGAATTATGGAATTTGGAAAGGGTTTAGTGCGAAATATTTTAACCCTAAATATGCTATAATTAATAACTAATAATATCTCTTTACTAAAACACAATAAGTGTGCTCAACAGATAGAGTGAGACTCTCTCGATCCATAAAGATAGATAAAATAATCTAGAATGATCTTCTACCCTCCTCTCTCAATCCAATGATAGATCATCTAGATTTATTTATTTCATGAGAAGAATTATAGTATGATCAACCATGAACAATGTAAATGACTAGGATCAACCGTGCTAGCACTCAAAAGTTCTACGATGTTTTTTATATATTATGGTGCACGTGTGGATAATCACTAGATGTATTATTCTCTTGTATCCTATAGAGTGAAGAAATTAAAACAATATCTTGTTAAAAAAATCATCAATGAAGGAAGAATTAAAATTTGAGGTGATTATATATTTACTCATAAATTAATTTTAAATTACATGTGAAGTTCCTTCAATTTTCATTCTTGCATTTTAATATAGTAATGTAATCTAATTTTTTAATTGGATAATACATTTTTATTATGTAAATAAAATATTACACATGATTTATGAATAAAATATATCGTCAAAGGATGATTTTACTGTTCCCAAAACCTACAGATAGGAGCTTGGGAGTTTGGTACAAGCTTGATCGAGGAGTTGTAGAGTATTATGAGGATGGTCATTCTATGTTTGACGTAGGTGGTCCTTAGAATAAAAATATATATAAATGTTTATATATGAGTGTTCATGTCTTCATGTGTGTGTATATTTGGGTAAAGGGTTTAGGGACTAAGAGTGACTTATAGAAATATAGAGGACAACAGTGGTCCTCCTTGATTTGGAACAAGTGCACCATTGCACCTTGGGTAAATTGGGATCACCAACCAATTATGTCACCATAGTAATATGGTTTCAGTTGAGTGGATGAAAGACCTTGGTGAAGGAGAAGAAGAGTATCGTAAGGATAATAACTTTATCTTTTAGTTAGGTGGTCCATTTAATACAAATCCATATGAATGTTTATAAGTGAGCATGCATGACTTCTTGTTTTTGTGTATTTGTGTAAATGTATTAGGTACCAAGAACACCTTTGATAATAATATATGGTGGTAGAGAGCCTCCCCAAGTTGGAACAAGTGAACCCTTACACTTTAGGTAAATTGGGATCAATAACCAACTATATCGCCAAGGGAAGATGATGTCAATTGAGTATAAAAGAGACCTTGGGTAGGTATAAGGATGTAATATGAGATATGGGTATCATAGGTTAGATTCCCTTGGGCTATTTAGGTAGGCATGAGAGCCTTAGGCCTAGTAGTGACAATTGAGATGGTCATATGTGTCATTTATGATGGGGGATTCCATCTTGAGGGTGGAGTTGGGGATTAGTGTGTTCTATGTGTGAGATTTTCCTTTGGGAATAGATGAGTTGTGATGATGAGGTTTCCCCCTAACAAAAGACTTAAAGAGATTTATTTGGGAGATATGATATAGGACCACAGTGTGGATCAGTGGCATTATTGAGGACTTAGAATGAGGTTTCTAAGGGAGATGGAGTGAGTTATCTTAGGAATATTATTGGTTAGAGAGACATGGTTATGACATGATAATCAAAAGATGATCATAACTTCCTTTTTATGCTAGTATAATGAAGTTAATACGAGCTATAGGAACACAATGGGGTGGTGGATATATATTTTTACCAGTGAGAAGAGAACGAGTGGGGGTTTGAGGGACTTAGTGGACACCCACATAGGTTAGATGACATGACCAAAGGGTTCAGTGTGATAGGCTTGTATGACCTGGATAGTTTGTAAAGATGGGCCTATGAGGTCAGAGGGACATTGAGGTGAGTTGTGGGACATGGGGCTAGGTCTCGAGTGACTAGTTCCTTGGAATGAGCAGGTGAGATTATGGGATGGTCAATATTCCTTGTTTGTTACTATTTGTGGGTGCTAAATTGTGTGCTGTTGATTGTGTATGGGTGACTTACCTTGTAGAAGGGGGGATAGTTTGGGACTTATAGTGTTCCCTTACTCGATAGGGGATGAGTTGGGATCTATTCAGTGTTCCCAATTCTATAAGAGGAGCATGGTTGGGTAATTTTAGTGCACCCTTCCACGTGAGGGAATGGATTGGAATCTATTAAGTGTAGACAATCCTGAAGAAGAGGAGGGTTGGGATCTATTTAGTGTACCCACTCCAATAATAGGATGATGGTTAGGTACTTTTAGTTCACCCTTCCCTTTGATATAATGGGTTGGGAACTTTTTAGTGTACCCTTCCCTAAGGGAGAATGGGTTAGGATCTATACAATTAAATATTCCTTATTGGGAACTGGGTTGGGTATTATTAGTGTGACCATCCCTATGATGGATTATCTTAGTTACTATGATGAGCAACCTATCATGAGTCTTAGAGTATGGGTTATGACCTATTGAATAATGTGGATAAATTCTTGAAATGACCAAAGTAGGTATGGTTAAGTGTCATGGTGTCCTGGTTTGCACACGATGAACCAATATGTGTGAATGTGGTGGTGGAAAGAGGTAGATCTCTAGAATAAGTCAAAGAAGGTGTGTTCAGGTGTTTTTGTGACTGGTTTAGCATAAGAAAACCCAACATGCATATTTATTTTTAGTTACTCTTTCACCTCATGCATATATTTATATTAGATCTTATATTAGGGGAAATTAGTGAGACCTTATTGAGATTCATTTCTCTCACCTTTCACAAGAAATCTAGTGTGTGTGAAGACCTTATTCCCACTTTCGTATTGAGCATGGATTTTGTAGTGGTTTTGGCTAGAGCATCTCGATGAGTATTAAAGATAGGAGGTAAATGAGTCTTGAGAATAATAGTTCAAACTCTTATGTATTTTGTTTTTTTATTATATATGAAATTGGCCTGGAGGGAGATCAATTGATGTATGAATCTATGATTTCATATTCATTTGTTATAAAATGATTTATTTATTGATTATAAATAATCTGATAGTTTTTGTGGATGATGTTTGGTTATTTATACTATTTTTGACTTTGATTTGTGGGCATAGTCTCCCCAATGTATGGTTTAGGCCCTCACTTCTAGTTGTTGGCCTCTAGAATACTGGGAGGTGAGATTGTGGCCATATAGTGCCTCCAGCTAGGAAAAAGATGAGTGGTATCAAGATAGGGAATTGAAAATGGTATCAGAGTGTATTTTAATTTTTATTACTATTTTGGATATAGAAGATAGGGAATATGGATATATCTGATTTTTTATGGACCTCATATTGGTGAGTCATGAACACATTTTTGGTGGGAATCCCAGGTTACTAGGGTTATGATATTTGTCACGAACCAGCCCAGGTACCTTGATAACCCAATAACCAAGATGAATCTAAAATTGCCCTAAGGGAATTCCAGATCCCCATGGGTTGGTGAATAGAACCTGACATCATAAAAATGAAAGCGGGAATGATTTTTCCACAAAAAATTGTAGAAGTATGATAACAAATCATTATTCATAGAAAAGAAACTCCATAGGAAGTAGTGTACTATAAGTCAAAAAGGTATAAAAAACAAAAAAAACTACATCAAAGTTCCAGATAAAAAGGAAGGTCAATATCCCAAGTCCCATTGGATGCAACACTCTAAGTCCACACATCAATAGACAGAACCACCTACAAGTGGTGCTTTACCCCAACTCAAATATGTAAGAAGATAATCTACAAACACCCAAAGGAACATGTAGAGTGTGAGATAATATCCTAGTAGGGTCTCAAAAAAGATTCCATAATAATATGACAACATTTAATTAACCAAATAAAGTTATTTTAATTTTAGATAAATAGGTTTGCAATTCAAAAGAATATTTAAACAAACAATTATTTACATTTTAAATGATGGAAGTAATTTTAAAAAAACGGATTAAATAAATTTTTTATATAAAATAGTTTATATAAATTCACAAGGCATGTAAAATAGTTCAAAAACATTGGCATACATTTATATCTCATATATAAAAAATAGGGAAACAATGGTCATCTTCCAAGAGGTATAATAGTTCCAGGTTATGGGATCCTCACACAATCATGTAATAATAACTAAAATGTGTACACACATTCCTTAGAAATGGGAAGAGAGGACTCGAAAATGTTCTACTAAGGAATAATATGTTCAAAAAATTGTTTTTTTAGTGTTGTAAAATTTCAATTCGGTGCTGGGGCATTCCCATCCTAGCGTGTTTGTCCCAAATAAATCACTAACTACCGAGGATTGAATGTACTCTAGTAAAAATTAATGATGGATAATTTATTTTAGGAAAACTTAAAATATAATTGAATACCGTTATCTCATTTAAAAAATTAAAAATTTCCATTTAAAAACAAAAAATATTTTTTAATAAAAAACATGTCTTTTTCTAAGATAAAACCCAAAGGTATCTATTAAAACCATTTAATCCATTTTTCGCTAATAAGAATTTGAAATCAATTGACAATTCAATTTCATAATTCAACTTCCAAAATTAAATTCAAAATTTTAATTGAAAAAATTTCCATCAATTTCACAATTTAAATTCAATAATTTAAATCTCCACAATTTTCCATCAGTTTCACAATCGCACCCCAATTCAATGAAATTGAGGGTTTTCCCAATTTCATGCCAAAATTCAATTTCTAAAAACCCCAATTCAATGGAATTGAATTTTTAATCAATCAATTGAAATAAATTTCATTTATAATAACTATTTAATTTAAATCAACAATTGAATTTAAATTATTCAATTTTGGGTTAATAAAAATTGGGCATTGTGATGGAACAACCGACCTCAAAATCGCTTGATCTCAAAACTCCAAATCCTAATCCGGATTTTTCAATAGAGAGTGATGAAAATTGAAACTGAGAATCAAACCTAGGTTTAAGATCCCAAAAAATAGGGGATTGGATCCTCCAACCAACATGGATATCTACAAAATCCTAGGGAGGAAAGGAAAGAGAGTGGGATATAGAGAATGGGAAGAGGAAACTAACTGGGAGAGGATAAAACACCATTCTTTAGACTTTGATATACTTTTGGGAGGGTTCCAAGGGTCTAGAAGCTTCTCTTGGGAGCTCTCTTAGAAGGAGAAAATGATTAAGGGTTATACAGGTCTGTTAGGAATCTTTAACAGGTGTTTCAAGTTTTTAAAAAATAAAAACCAGATTAAAAAATCCCATACACACAGTTAGTTGGGTAGAGCCACATGGTTAAACCAAACCGCGTTACCTAGCAATTCCCCCAATTTAAATGGGATGCACAGTTTCACCTAAGTGGGTGAATGGTTTTTCAAACCATTCACCAACCATGAAAAACCCCACTATCTGGGTTTACATAGTTTTCCTTTAGTGGGTGCATGGTTTGGAAAAACCATGTGCCAATCATGCACATCCTATAAATTTTCAAGATATAAAAAATTTCTCCTGAAACAACCCCAAATGAAACCAACCAAAGGATGAATAAAAATAGGGGTTTAGGAATACCTAAAAATAGTAACATGATGTAACAACCTTCCCACCATAGAAACTTTATGTACCTAGAAAGCCTACTGAGAAGGTTATATGCCAAAAAGATGAGGCCACTACTCTCCCATAAGTGCATCCATATCCCATGTCAGATGACTATCAGAACCATGCTACCATAGCACAAAAACCAAATATATCTTCTTCCCATGAAGTACCTTGGTTTTAAAATCAACTATCCTAACTGACTATTTAGTTATAGATAAATCAGGTTTAACCTCAAGATCACTCCAGTTCATAACATGAGATGGATCAGATAGATACTTTCTCATCTATGATAAATTGAAGACGTTATGTATCGATGTCAATTTTGGTGGAAGTTCTAAACAATAAGAAACTTTTCCTACCTTCTAAAAAACCTCAAAAGGTCCCACAAAATGAGGATAAAATTTCCCTTACCTCACAAAAATTTGATGATCCAACCTAGGTGAAACTTTCAGGAACATCTGGTCACCAACTGTGAATTCCAATGGACTATGACAATGATTATAATTAGACTTATACTAGATTTTTTCCATCAATATCCTCTAATTAATAAACATAATCTTTTCTTTAGTCTCTTAAACCAATCTTGGTCCAACCAAGAAACTTTCGCCAATCTCTGACCAACACAATGGGGATCTGCAAGGATGGCCATAAAAGGCCTCAAAAGGAGCCATTCTAATTGAATAATGGAAATTATTTTTATAATAAAACTCAACCAGACCCAAGTGACATCTCAATCCCCACAAAATTTTAGAACACAAGGGTAGAGCATATCCTCAAGAATCTATATATCTCTTTCTGTTTGGCCATCCAACTACAGATGATATGCCATTCTCAAATGGACCTAAGATCTTAGTGCTATCTAAAGGCCTATAAAAAATGAGAAGTGAACTGAGGATCCCAATAAAAGAATAAATTAGATGGAACTCCATATGAATGAACAATCTCTTACACATAGAGATTTCCTAACTCCAAAAATTTGGTTGTACCATGAATGAGTATACAGTGAGCCAATTTAGTCATCCATTTGATTAAAACCCATATCACATTATTCTCTCTATAGGTACACAAAAACCCATCCCAAAAGTCCATATATATCTAATAACACATCCAAGTCAGCACTGGAAGTGGATGTAGAAAACCCAAAGGATTTTTGTACTCCGAATTGACATGTTGTTAAGTGTTACAATGAGAGACAAATTCAGTAGTGACCCATCTCATACCTGGACACTATAATTAACATTGCATGTCATAGAAAATCATTGTGGTTCCTATATGAACAACCCCCTAGTAATTATGAAAATCCCCCAACATAAATTTCCTTATCGCTAACGACACAACGTAGTGATTCTAGTAGCATAACATGCCCTCTTTGGAGAACGACCACTCAAAAATGGTATCCTCACCTAAAGAGAATCTATAATGCTATGAAAGTCATCATCAATCTTATAATTTTGAAGAATCATCTTGAGAAGAGAATATTTCAACCGAAAACTATCCAAAGAAACCTCATCCCCTAATTCATGGACTCCAATATGATACTGTGCAAAGAGATCCTTCAAATTCCACTATTCTGAAGATTCTTTCATGGCCCAGGTTGGATGGTTCCTAACAAAATAATATGCAATGACATTTTATTTCCTTGTCGAATAAGTGATGTTGAAATTGAAAGAAAAAGTATTCCACTAAATGCCTCTTGTGGTGATTTAAATCTTTTTTATAGAAGATATAACTCAAGATCTTGTGATATGAAAACATGGGAAACATTTCTCTAAAAAGTTAAATTTTACAACTTTTAAGTGCATGCATCACAACTATGAGTTCAAGGTTATGGGTTGGATAATTATTCTCATGTGGCCTAAGATAATGTGATATATAATAAATGACATGATCACCTTGCATAAGAGCACACCCCAAACCTAAAACTGATGCATCAAAGAAGACCACATGACCCTAGATATCCTCTGGAAGATTCAACACTAGTGTTATAGTCAAAAGTCATCTCATCTCAAAAAAAGAACTCTGAAATTTTTCATCCCAAGAAAAATTTACTCCTTTACAAGTTAGATAAGTCATCTAAGAATCCAACATTGAGAAGTACTTTACAAACCAATGACTATAACTAGCTGGACCTAAGAATCTCCAGATCTCAAAAATATTTTGTGATTTTTCCCATGTCATAACAATCTTTACCTTTTTAGGATCAACTGAAATATCATGTTCTGACACAACATGTCCCAATAATTTCACTTTCTGAATCCATAAATCACATTTCTAAATCTTGGAATAAAGTTTGTGATTTATTAACAATTCTAGAACTACTTTTAGATGATGCACATGATCCTACTAGTACTTATAGTAAACCGAGATTTCATCCACAAATACCACCAAAAAGTTGTCAATATATTCATATAAAATACTACTCATTAAATTTATGAAATTATTAGAAGCGTTGGTCAGACCAAAGGGCATGACATGGTACTCATAATGGATATAAATACTCCAGAAGGCAGTTTTATAGACATCAGATTCTTTTATACTCAACTGATGGTAACCAGATCAAGGGTCTATCTTAGAGAACAACTTCACCCCTTTCAACTGATCAAAATTATCATTAATCTATGGAAACTGATATTTTTTCTTTACAATGACTATGTTGTGTTTTCATTAATCAACACAAAGGTAGAGTAAAGCATCAAATTTCTTATCAATGAGAACTAGAACCGACCAGGGTGACACAATCTGGTGTATTAATACTTTCTCTAGAATATCATCCAAATAAGTATTTAGCTATTTCATTTTGTCTAGTTCCACATGTTAATAGGGAATATAAACTGGTTGAGTAGCAAGCACTGAATCAATAGAAAAATATACCTCCCTTACCAACAGAAAACTAGATAAGTCAAAAGAAAACACATTGGGAATCTCGATGAAAACTAGAGGGATATCACTACTCAAATCTTCCTACTCCAGATCAAAATCGAACACAAATATCACTTTCCCAAAATCCAGATAAGAAGGTCCATCTCTACTCGACCTTGGGTCCCATTCTCCTTAGAATACAGAGAGAACACAATAGGGTGTATTGAAGAAGGCCCATTAAAGATAAAAATGAATCCGACCTTTGTTGGGAATAATCCAATCAATCCAAAAAATGGCATCAATCGATTTCATTTTGAGAATAATAAAACTCCAAGAAATATCAACATCATATAGAGAGAAAATATAAGAGGGACTATAGAGACCCTGATATCTCTTCATACCAAGGGGAGTAGTAATATACATTCCATAAGACAAAATCTTCATAGGAAGACTTAGAAGATTAACAATAAAAGTTGAAATAAATGAATGAGATGCACTGTTATCAAATAAAGTAGTCACTAATGATGAATATATTGTGACGGTACCTGTCATAGTCACTGGAACTGTATCCTCTTCCTCTAGAGACTCTTCCACAACTCGAAGAAGTGTAGTTCCAGATGACTGTGTCTAGAACCCTTTTTAAAATGAAACATATGATTTCCCTATAGGTTTAGAACGATTTAATGATCCTATGCCACTATGATGAGTGAAATTGATATGGAAGAACTTTTTTAGGTGACTCGAGTGTGAATATGATCTATATATCTTGGTTTCCTTAGTGAAAAACCTCTTTGGATGCCCCAAATTTCCACACCGGTAATAAATCAATAGACTTCTTCCACTATTGGAGGTCTGGAAGAAACCTGCCATCAATAACTACAATGAGTGTAATTACAGTTAGGATTTCCTTTGAAGGAATTTGCACCACCATTGAGAGAGAAATAATCTCCCAATAACCATGACTTTCTAGCCAGTTCCCACATCAAATCCCTATCCAGAACATCTACATAAGAAGGAAGCTTTAGTAAGAAAATGTAAGAATGAATATCATATTGTAGTCCCAACTCAAGTTTTAAATACTATATATCCTTGGCCAATAACATCAAATCTGGATATAATTGGTTGGTGAAAAGAACTTTTAAGTCATTACACTATAATCCCTCATGCTTCTTCACTATCACCATAGTTTCCCACTATCTTCTACCCGGTCTTTGCAATATGAAGGTGTCACACTTCACCTTGATTTCATTAAGTTTCTTTAAGAATCCAAACAAATGTATTATCCTGATCAAGCATTCCTCAGCCTCTTAAGGATCATTTGAGCCTTTGAGTACTGCTGTATTCTGGAAAAGGAATTCTTGAGAATGATTTCAAATATCATACCTTTGAGGTTCCATGGATGGATCCTAAATGGGAATTGGTGGAAGTTACCATCCCAGAGCTTGGATAGTGTGCACAATCACCTCAACCAGATTCGAGACCACAAAAGTATTTTCTCACCAAGGTTTAGCCGAAGCTTCCTCCTAGATCAGATTTACACATCTTCTCAGAGGAATGATGCTACACAACATTAGTAAGGAAAAAATAAGACATCATATTAACAATCAAATAGACAAACAAGGGAAATTAATCCCAATAGATAGACAAACAATATTTGTATTTTAACATATCCAAATCAAAATTAGGGAAAATACTAGATCTAATCCTTAAGACCTCTTTCCATAACCACCCCTAGTGACTTAAGGTTCATTGTGGTGAGAGTTGACCAAACACTCAATCAAAATTACCTATTAAGTACCAACAAGATTAAAAAAATGTATACTGAATTCAAGATAAGAAGCTCAAACTAGGCCTCTAATACCACATTATCACAAACCATTCCAGGTACCCTTGTAACCTGATAATTGATCTGTCTCGAACATGGCCCAAAGGGGGTTCCAGATCCCCACAGGTTGGTGACTAGAATTGTAACACCCGATATTTCTATGAGAAATATTTTATTTTTATGTTATATACATCATGAAAGGAATCTTTCACTACAGACAACACTATCTTGGCTTTCTTTACATGCAATCACGACCTTCCTCGATAGCTTGCATTGTACGCAATACCGAGTTTCACTAAACAACGACATGCTATTAAAATATTATTAAAACTAGCCGTTATGAATAGTAATACCCACTTTTTGAAATTTTATAAATTTTATCTTTCAAAATGGAATTCATTTTTGGATTCAGAATATCGAAATTAGCCTAGGGTGAATTTTTGGTATTTTTCTAAAAACTTTCAATTTTTGATGAATAGTGAAAACACTGGGTTACTATTTAAAAACTAACTTTTTATTTAAATAATTATTTATTTTATTTAAATTTATTTTAGTTCAAAATTGATACATAATACCTATATAAGTTCAAAGTAATTCTTTGGAGTCATTTTATAATAATTTTAGATATATAAAAATTTTATTGAACTTTTCACTGTCTTTTACCCACCTCTTAGGAGAGTTTGAAAATTTAAATAAAACATAATTTTACTACTTATGTGAGTGGAATTTTAAAAATCCGAGAGACACAGTTAACATCAAGGAGTAAAATGTGGTTCAATAAGATAAAAATAATTTTTTGGTGAATAATAACTTTTTACTTTTATTTACCACGGTTAAAAGTAAATACGGTAATTAAGGGTAAAAATGGTATTATTATTACCCTAACACATGTCCTAATTCTATTATATAAGTTTAATTAGACCAAAAAAAACCTTAGGAATAAAATATGACCATTTAGGTCCACTTGGATTAGATTAGGACATTTAATATTATTTTATTTAAAGAAGAGTTAAAATAGTTAAAATCAAAGTTTAATAACTAAAACATTTTTAATACAGAGTTATAAATAAGATAAATTCAACTATAAATATTAATTAGAAAGATAGAAATATTTCCTACATAATGATATTTTATTTATAATTTTTAGACTTTAAATAATTTAATTTATTTATGACACAATGATGATACAGTAATTACCTTATTAAGGAAATATTAACATAATTGATATTATAAATACCCAAATAAATGTAATTTGAGACTTTTAATGAATTAAACTAATTTTATAGGTTAATATGACATGTTAGTATTAATTTAAGTAACCTTTTTCAAACTAATCATTATGTTATGATTTTCACAAAAAACAATTACCAAATAGTGTCAAAATTGACATAAAATAGTTTTTAAAAAACATATTATATTATTAATTGTTATTTTATTCCTAAAAATATAAGGTTCATCCAAATGACTTATATAAGATTATATATATTAATAATGAACAACTTGGGGTTCGTTTGTCTTGTTATAGTAAGTTTATTAACCATATAGTGTAAGAAAACAAGAAGACATGGTAAAAGTTAAATTATTTAATTTAGAGTTAAATCTAAATGATAAGGTTAAAATAGTAACCTAAACTTGTATAAAATATATTGGTTGAGAGTATTTAGACTCATCCCCACCTTATCTTAGAAATAAATCTATTTTGAGCTATTAAAAATCGAATATAACTTTATTATAAAATAATATTTTTTGTTTTTCCTAAAGTGCCCCTCTCCTCCCTTATAAAAGGGAACCTTCTCCCTCTCCTCTTTACACAACTTTGAGCCTTAAATCTCAGAGAAAACCTACCCATTTACCTTATAATCTTCCCTAGAAACATCCTAGAGGTCCTGGTTTTCTTCAAAGACCATTTTTAGTGCCCTAAGTGGAGGTTAAGAAGAGGTGCTTCAAAGAAGAGGTAATGTCCGTTACCGATTATTTCAACTTTAGTTCTTCTTCTACTTCTTCTTATTTAGTTGTTTCATTATGAATTAATAACATCAGTATAACTCATATTCTGATATGTTATTATAATTATTAAACAACCCTATTTCACCTTCTAACCATCCTATGGAAAACGAAATCACCGCACGTGCGCACGTACTGAATACCGTCTCCACGCCGTGGTGTAATCTATTTTCCATCACCACCTTACTTGGATGGGTATAATGGTGTAAAGAATAACTATATATGATTATTGTAAATTTATATTGATTCTTAAATAGTATACATACACTTCAATACAATTCAACGATCATGTGAACGATATCATCGCTAGTGCGTACGTACGACCTACCATCTCCACGATGTGATGTGACTCGTTCTACATGATCTTCAATGAATAATGATTATATAAATGAATTGAATGAATAAATATGATATATATTAAACTAATAAAATTCTATAAATGAGGTATCTATAACCTAAAAAGAATAATAAGAATTTATTGGACAAAACATGCATAAGAACAAAAAAAGCAATAAACACCCGAATAACAAGTAGCAATGAAATATTACTAATAAGAAGCTAAGAATATGACCATATATGATATCATAACAATGAGTAAGATTCTGGAATAAGTCAATAACATTATTTAAATCATTATACAGGAGGTTCGGACACATACGAAGAAAATCATACCTAAGGTAAGGGAAAATCTCACAATCTCATTTTTATCCGAGATTGTTTATACTTTGGTATTTACTGGGGTGTATTTATCATCCACATATATGTTTCCTCAATATGTAATATTATTTATATCCTCCTAAAATTGTTTAAATCCAATATTACTCATTGGTGAGTTTTAGTAAAAGATATGAAAGGAATCTTTTGTAATTTTTTGTACGAGGTACTTTTTGACTTTTCTGGCCAAAGTATGAGAAAAATGTTTTTTTAACTTATACAGCATGAATGGATTCATAGAAAACTATTTACATGAATATTCCTTTACATGTTTTGAAGTTTATTTTTAATCAACTTCTTTTAGTTTAAAATTTTATGACATGTTAAGAAATGAAAAATGTTTTTGAAGTAGAAAGGATATTTTCCTCAAGAATGGAGTTCAAGAATTTTATCAAAATTATTTTCCATCTAAGATAATATAGGATTCTGTTTCTATCCATATTTTTACATTTATTTGATTATTTTATGATGGAATTATTTTTATTATGTTCTTTTATCTTATATGGATTATTTTATGATGGAATGACATTTATGAATCCAATTTTTTTTACATGGGTTATGCTATGATGTATGATTTATGATCTTGTGGCACACATAAGAATGATATCATTATGAGATGGGTGGGACCTATATCTCCTTACAATTAATTGGGTAAAGATTTATATCTCATGATATAGACATGGCTGGAACGACCAGTTAAACCGGTTCAGTGATACATGACTAAAACGAGGAGTGAACTCGGTTCAGAAATGGACTTTGTCCACTAAGATAGTCTTGGAAATGAGTCTTGACTAATAAGAAATGATTCTCTATGATTATGTGTGTATGACACAAAGTTTCATGTTTTAAGTTATGATTATTGGGATTATATTTCACTACTATGATTTATCCCATGTTATGAAATTATGATCTCTTTTGTAGGTTAAGATTTCCAAAATGATATGTTCTTATGATGTAATTGATATTTATTTTGTTTACCCTTAATGAGAATTTGAGCTCACCCTTTTGTATGTTTTCTTTTCCCCAAGTCAGGAAGAATGGTATTAAGTAGGATATGCCAAAAAGGGATTCTAGATATGATGAAATAAATGGGTGAAAATGTAGATTCTTTATGAATCAGTTGTTTATGTTTCCCAGTTTCTAAAGACACTATACCTATATGGTCCTTTCATGGTTTTGTTATATTTTTTAATAAGTGTGCTTAAATTTTGAAGCAATAACAATGTTTGTAAAGTATGGGTCGTTATAGTTGGTATCAGAGGAAGGGTATACTCAACCTTTGGAAACTAGGATGTGAAAGCCTTAGTAAGAAACCTAAGGATATATCTAAGCATAGAACACAATCTTAGTGTTTTAGAAATGGCCATGAACAACCTATGATAAGACCTTGAGTGTGAAATTTTATTCTTGATTATGTGGTTTTCCTATTATAATTAGTGTCACTAGAACAAAAACCTTTTTTTACGTCACCATTTTTCACGTCGGTTTTTTAGAACCGATGTGAAAATATCTAAAAATCGATTTTTCACGTCAGTTATTATATAACCGACGTCAAAAATAAATTTTCTCTGATTTTTCACGTCAGTTATATAATAACCGACGTGAAAAATCAATGTAAATCACTTTTCCACATCGGTTATTAAATAACCGATGTGAAAAATCCTTTTCCATGAAAATATATTAAAATTTTCACTTATTTTTCACGTCAGTTATTAAATAACCGACGTGAAAAATCGATTTTCATGACTTTTTCACATCGGTTATTTAATAACCTATGTTAAAAGGTATTTTTCACGTCGGTTATTTAATAAACGACATGAAAAATGTCTACAAAAATGTAGTTCATTTCTCAAGCTTTAATTTGACAGGTCACGGAGCTCAAACAGAGTTACGGATTAAAAGTTATGGCTTTCAGAAGTTGATCATCTCTAAACAATGTCTTAAGGATGTCCAACTTCTGAAGGCCATAACTTTTAATACATAACTTTGTTTGAGCTCCATGACCAGTCAAATTAAATCTTGGAAAATGAAATACATTTTTGTAAACTTTTTTCACATCGGTTATTAAATAACCGACCTGAAAAATACCTTTTAACGTTGGTTATTAAATAACCGATGTGCAAAAGTCATGAAAATCGATTTTTCACGTCGGTTATTTAATAACCGATGAGAAAGAGTGACGAAGATTGATTTTTTACGTAGGTTTTATAATAATCGAAGTGAAAAATAAGTGAAAATTTTAATATCTTTTCTCGTCGGTTATCGTAAAACCGACGTGAATGAAAATTTAATATCCCGCGAACGCGAAATTTCAATTTTTTTACATCACGACATCGAAATTTTGAATTGCCACCTAAAATTTTTAATACCGCATTTTCTCATAGAATCTCAATTATATGTTTCCATTATACACCCATCCTAATTTTGTGATCATTTATTTCAACCATTATCGTTCCCCCAAATCGACTCTTTTTCTCTCGAACGTGAATCAATTATTTCTTCTTTCCGCGATCTCGTCAAGGTATATTTAATCATACATCCATGGTTTATGGTTTTTATTATTTTTTTCTTAATTTATATACCATTTTACGATCATTTGATTCAACTATCATTGTTCCACAGAATCAACTTGTTTTATCTTCAACATGAATCAACGATTTCTTATTTCCGCGACCTCGTCAAGGTATTTGTAATTATTTTCCCATGATTTATATTTTCTATGAGTAGTTTTCTTAATTGATATACAATTTAATGATTATTAATTTATTATAATGATGGATAATTCTTTATATCATGATAAAACAACAAATACCCCTACGGATTCAAAAATTCCTTCTAATATGAAGCTACGGTTGGCTCATTCAATCTTTCCTTAAAAAAATATCAAACTTCTGATGGTCATAACTTTTGATCCGTAAATCCGTTTGAGCTCTATGACCTGTCAAATGAAAGATTAAAACATTTTCTACAAGATAGTAAACTTTTTTTATGTCGTTTATTTAATAATCTACGTTAAAAATAACTTTTAACGAACCGACATAAAAAATGACTTACAATGTAGGTTTTTTCAAAAAACGATGTAAAAAATGGCTTCTTATCGCCATTTCCAGAATTTATTTCACGTCAGTTTTTTAAAAACCGACCTTAAAAACTATATTAACCCATTTTTATGTCGGTTATTAAATAACCGATGTAAAAAATCATATTTTTAACATCGCTCGCAATAACGTCGCCTAAAAACCGACGTTAAAAAGCAAAAAAACCGACGTAAAAAAAGGTTTTTGTACTAGTGTGTTTCTCACACTATTCTTATTTGTTTTAGTCAATGGATGGAACCTGAAGGAACTGTGTTAATGATGAATGCAAAAGGAAATACAATGATTTTCCCCCTGAGCAACCAAACATTATGGGATCTGGAATGCAAAATCTTGTAGCCATGATCACACAACTTTCTCAAGCTATGAATCATGCAAGACTTCCAAATGAGAAAAGGATGGAGCAACATTCTGTTGAATCCTTCATGAGGCAGCGTCCACCCTCATTCAGTGGGTTTACTGATCTGTTAGTTGATGAACAATGGATCAGTACTACTGAAAAAATATTTTCAGTTCTTCAATGTTCTGAACATGATAAAGTCATCTTAGTAGTATATAATTTGGAAGGTGAAACTGATAAATAGTGGAATCTTATCAAGAATATGAGGAAAAGGGATGAAATTGAATCCATGGAATGGGAAGAGTTCAAGAACTTATTTTTCAATAAGTACTTCCCTCATATTCTTCGAACAAAGATGAAGAAGGAGTTTCTTGAACTAAAACAAAAGGACGATGAATCTGTTGGTACCTACGAAGAAAATTTTACAAGTCTTGCAAGGTATGCTTCTGGGATTATTATCCAACCTGAGAGTAAGATCAATCGATTCTTTAGTGGCTTAAAACCAAGTCTTCGAAGGGCGTTAGCCATAAGGGACTTCAATAGATATGAGGAAATCGTTCGATGTGCTCTCAAGGTTGAGATGGAGATTGGAGTTACCCATCAGTCATATGGGTTTGATAAGAAGAGGAAAATGGAATTCAAAGGGAAATCTAAAGACCACAATGAAAAGAAGATGAGCTTTCCCTTATGCTCAAAGTGTGGAAAGAAACATGGAGGGATTTGTCTTAAAGGGACAAGTAAATGTTTCAAATGTGGAAAGGAAGGTCATCGGTAATTTGAATGCCACAATGATGGGAAGAAGATGTCTAGTGATGCGAACAAAGAAAAGGCTACACAGAGTGCTCCTCATACACTTCAATGTTATAAGTGCAATGAAATGGGGAATTATGCCAAAAAATTCTCTAATCCAAGGGTTGTTGATGATGATTGACGTCAACAAACTCTTAAGGCTAAAGACAAAAGAAAGTCACATGTAATTTCTATCGGCGATGTGGAGTACAATAACGAAGTGGTGAAGGGTACACTTACCATCCACTCTAAAGTAGAAAATGTTTTATTTGATTCTGGATCCACCCACTCTTTTATTTCTGAAGAATTTTCTAAGGGTAGCACCATATTACCTCAACAGTTAGATATTGAGTTAGCTGTGACAACCCCTAATGGCACAACAGTCCCATCAAAAGTTTACAATTCTTCCCCGATTAAAGTTTGTGGGAAAGTGCTTCCTGCAAATCTTGTAATCCTTCCTATAGTGGAATTTGATGTGATTCTTGTCATGGATTGGATTTATTTATATGGAGCTCATATCAATTTCCAAACAAGGGAAGTCACATTTCATATTACAGATCAATCTATGATCGTCTATCAATGCAAGGATGAACATAACCTTCCAATGGAAATTTCTTCCATCTTATGGGTCTTGATTCCACTAAATGAAGGTTATTTATCTCAAATGGTTGGTGAGAAACTCATGATTAATAATATTCCCATTGTACGGGAGTTTGATGATGTCTTTCTGTAGGAATTTCCAGGTCTTCCACCAAATCGTGAAGTTGAGTTTTCAATAGAACTCGTACCGGGTACTTTGCCTATTTCAAAGACACCTTATAGAATGGCCCTAATTGAGTTGCAGGAATTGAAGAAGAAAATCTAAGAGAATATTGGTAAGAGATTCATACTACCTAGTGCGTCACCTTGGGGAGCACCTATTCTGTTTGTTAAGAAGAAAGATGGATCAATGAGACTCTGCATTGATTGTCGAGAACTTTATAAGATCACTATCAAGAACAAATATCCTCTCCCATGCATTGATGACTTATTTGAACAACAACGCGGAGCTCAATACTTTTCCAAGATTTATCTCCATTCTAGGTATCATCAATTAAGGGTCAAAAGGGAGGATATACCAAATACGGCTTTCCGTACAAGGTATGGACACTATGAATTTATAGTGATGCCATTTTCTCTTACTAATTCCCCTACTATCTTTATGGATCTAATGAATGGAGTCTTTAGAGACTATCTAGATCAGTTTGTGGTAGTCTTTATAGATGATATTCTTGTCTATTCAAAGAGCAAGGAAGAACATGAAGATCACTTGAGAATCGTATTGAAGACCCTGAGAAAGGATAAGATTTATGACAAATTTACCAAGTGTGAATTTTGGCTTCAAAAAGTTTCATTTTTGGGTCACATAATCTCAAAAGAGGGGATATCTGTGGATCCAGCAAAAACAGTGGTTATCGAAAGATGGTTGAGACCAACAACAGTAACTGAGATCCAAAGTTTTCTTGGTTTGGATGGATATTATCGATGTTTTGTGAAATATGTTTCACGATTATCTAATCCACTCACCAGGTTGACTCGAAAAGGAGTTAAGTTCGCTTGGACAAAGGAATGTGAAGAGAATTTCAAGGAGTTAAAAAGAAGGTTATCCAGTGCAACTGTGCTTACACTGCCTTGTAGTGGAGAAAGGTTTGTGATCTACAGTGATGCATACAAGAAGGGACTGGGGTGTGTTATCATGCAAAATGATAAGGTGATAGCTTATGCCTCATGACAGTTGAAAGTACATGAGCAAAATTACCCAACTCATGATTTGGACTTAGATGCGGTAATCTTTGCATTAAATATTTGGAGGCATTATCTTTATGGTGAAAGGTGTGATATTTATACTGATCATAAAAGTTTAAGGTATATTTTCACACAAAAGGAGCTGAATATGCTCCAAAGAAGATGGTTAGAGCTGATTAAGGATTACGACTGCTCAATTCATTATCAACCTGGGAAAGAAAACAAGGCGGCAGATGCATTAAGTCAACAAGACCATGCTAGCTTATCCATGATGAGGATCACAAAAGATCCAATATTTATGGATTTACAAAGGACAAATCTTGGAATTATAATGGAAGGGGAAAAATATTATCTTTCTCAAATGAATGTTCAACCATCTATACATGTGAAGATTAAAGAGGCACAAAAAGAAGATATAGAGTTACAAAAGAAGGTGAGAAATGTTTCGGAATTCAACCTTGATTGTGATGGGATAATAAAGTTCAGGAATCGGGTTTGTGTTTCTCCCATCCCTGAATTAAAGAAGGAGCTACTGGATGAGGCTCATAGTTCTTAATTCTCTATTCATCCTGGAAGTACGAAGATGTATAGGGACCTGAAAGAGTACTTCTGGTGGGATGGAATGAAAAGAGATGTTGCTGAATATGTCTCCCGATGCTTTGTTTGTCAGCAAGTTAAAGCTGAGAGACAGAAGTATAAGGGGATGTTACAACCATTACCCATACCTAAATGGAAATGGGAAAACATCACTATGGACTTTGTCACCGGACTTCCTAAAACATCCAAAGTAAATAATGCTATCTGGGCCATAGTTGATCGTCTTACAAAGTCAGCACACTTCATTGCTATTAGAGAGGATTTATCTCTTGATCAGCTTTCCTGGATATATGTAAAAGAAGTGGTAAGATTGCATGGAGTACCACTTTCCATTATATCTGAACGGGATCTGAGGTTTACCTCGAAGTTCTGGAGAATTCTTCAGCATACTCTGGATACAGAGTTGAGTTTCATCACTTCTTGTCATCCTCAGACAGATGGTCAGTCTGAGAGAACAATTCAAACTCTAGAATATATGTTAAGAGCTTGCTCTATGTATTTCAAAGGTGGTTGGGATCAAAACCTAACTTTGGTGGAATTTTCTTATAATAATAGCTTTCACTCTAGTATTCAGATGGATCTTTATGAAGATCTCCATGGAAATAAATGCCGAACTCCAACTTGCTGGGATGACGTTGGGGAAAGAAAGCTATTATGACCTGATCTTGTTGATGAGATGGAAGAAAAGGTCCGATCTATTCAACAACAAATAATAGCATCTCAGAGTCGACAAAAAAGTTATGCTGAAAACTGAAGAAAAGACCTAGAGTTTGAAGTGGGTGACAAAGTGTTCTTACGAATATCTCCTTGGAAGAGAGTAATGAGATTTGGAAAGAAGGGAAAACTGAGCCCTAGGTATATCGGCCCTTTTGAAATACTGGATCGTGTTGGGAAGGTAGCTTACCGATTGTTGCTTCCACTGAATCTCTCTCAAGTTCACGATGTGTTCCATGTATCTCTCCTGAGAAAGTACATACCCGATCCTTCACATGTACTCAGCTCAGAAGTTGTACCGCTGGAGCAAGATCTTTCTTATGAAGAACAACCGATAGAGATTTTGGAACGTAGTAAAAAGGTCCTACGGAATAAGACCACTCGCTTGGTGAAAGTTTTATGGAGGAACCACCAATTAGAAGAAGCTACATGGGAGCTTGAGGATATGATGAGGGAGAGGTATCCTCATCTGTTTGTTACAAAGTGACAAATTTCGAGGGCAAAATTCATTTTAAGGGGGGTAGAATGTAACACCTGAGATTTTTATGAGAAATATTTTGTTTTTATGTTATATACATCATCAAAGGAATCTTTTACTAAACACAACACTAGCTTGGCTTGCTTTACACGCCATCACGACCTTCCTCGATAGCTTGCATTGTACGTAATACTGAGTTTCACTAAACAATGATATGCTATCAAAATATTATTAAAACTAGCCGTTATGAATAGTAATAACCACTTTTTGAAATTTTATAAATTTTATCTTTAAAAATGGACTTCATTTTTAGATTCAGAATATCGAAATTATCCTAGGGTGATTTTTTGGTATTTTTCTGAAGACTTTCAATTTTTGATGAATAGTGAAAACACTGGGTTACTATTTAAAAACCGACTTTTTATTTAAATAATTATTTATTTTATTTAAATTTATTTTAGGTCAAAATTGATACATAATACCTATATAATTTCAAATTAATTCATTTGAGTCATTTTATAATAATTTTAGATATATAAAAATTTTATTGAACTTTTCACCGTCTTTTACCCACCTCCTTGGAGAGTTTGAAAATTTACATAAAACATAATTTTACCACTTCTGTGAGTGGAATTTCGAAAATCTGAGAGACATGGTTAATATCAAGGAGTAAAATGTGGTTCAATAAGATAAAAATAATTTTTTGGTGAATAGTAACTTTTTACTTTTATTTACCACGGTTAAAAGTAAATAGGATAATTAAGGGTAAAAATGGTAATATTATTACCCTAACACATGTCCTAATTCTATTGGATAAGTTTAATTCGACCAAAAACAACCTTAGGAATAAAATATGACCATTTGGCTTGTTATAGTAATTTCATTAACCATATAGTGTAAGAAAACAAGAAGACATAGTAAAAGTTAAATTATTTAACTTAGAGTTAAATATAAATGATAAGGTTAAAATAGTAAAATAAACTTGTATAAAATCTATTTGTTGAGATTATTTAGACCCATACCCACCTTATCTTCTAAATAAATCAATTTGGAGCTGTTAAAAACCGAATATGACTTTATTATAAAATAATATTTAAATTTTTCTTAAAGTGCCCCTCTCCTCCCTTATAAAAGGGCACCTCCTCCCTCTCCTATTTACACAACTTTGAGCCTTCAATCTCGGCCAAACCCTACCCATTTCCATTATCAAATTCCCTAGAAACATCCTAGATGTCCTGGTCTTCTTCAAAGACCATATTTAGTTCCCTAAGAGGAGGTTAAGAAGAGGCGCTTCAAAGAAGAGGTAATGTCCGTTATTGATTCTTTCAACTTTATTTCTTCTTATACTTCTTCTTATTTAGTTGTTTCATTATGAAGTAATAACATAAGTATCAATTATATACTGATATGTTATTATAAGTATGAAAAAACTCTATTTCACCTTCTATCCATCCTACGGAAAACGAAATCACCGCGCGTGCGTACGTACAGAATACCGTCTCCACGCCATGGTGTAATCTATTTTCCACCACCACCTTACTTGGATGGGTATAATGGTGTAAATAATAACTATATATGATTATTGTAAAGTGATATTGATTCTGAAATAGTATACATACACTTAAATAAAATTCAACGATCATGGGAACAATATCATCGCTCATGCGTACGTATGACCTACCATCTCCACGATGTGATGTGACTCGTTCTACATGATATTAAATGCATAATGATTATATAAACGAATTGAATGAATAAATATGATATATATTACACTAATAGCATTCTGGAAATTAGGTATCTATAACCTAAAAATAATAATAAGAATTTATTCGACAAAACACGCATAAGAACAAAAAAAGAAATAAACACCCGAATAACAAGTAGCAATGAAATATTACTAATAAGAAGCTAAGAATATGACCATATATGATATCATAACAATGAGTAAGATTCTGGAATAAGTAAATAACATTATTTAAATCATTATACAGGAGGTTCAGACACATACGAAGCAAATCAGACCTAAGGTAAGGGAAAATCTCACAATCTCATTTTTATCCGTGACTGTTTATACTTTGGTATTTACTAGGGTGTATTTATCATCCACATACATGTTTTCACAATATGTAATATTATTTATATCCTCATACAATTTTTTAAATCCAATATTACTAATTGGTGTGTTTTAGTAAATGATATGAAAGGAATCTTTTGTCATTTTTCGTACGAGGTACTTTTTGACTTTTCCGCACAAAGTACGAGGAAAATGTTTTATTAAACTTATAAGGCATGAATGGATTCATAGAACACTATTTACATTAATCTTACTTTACAAGTTTTCAAGTTTATTTTTAATCAACTTCTTTTAGTTTAAAATTTTACGACATGTTAAGAAAGGAAAAATGTTTTTGAAGTAGAAAGGATATTTTCCTAAAGAATGGAGTTCAAGCATTTTATCAAAATTATTTTCCATATAAGATAATATAGGGTTCTTTTTCTATCCCTATTTTCAAATTGGTTTGATTATGTTATGATTGGATTATTTTTATGATTTCCTTTTATCTTATATGGATTATGTTATGATGGCATGATGTTTATGAATCCCATTTTTATTACATGGGTTATGCTATGATGTATGATTTATGATCTTGTGGCACACATAAGAATAGTATCATTATGAGATGGGTGAGACCTATATATCCCTCCAATGCATTGGGTAAATATTTATATCTCATGAGATAAACATGGTTGGAACGACAAGTTAAACCGGTTCAGTGATACAGGACTGAAACAAGGAGTGAACTCTGTTCAGAAATGGACTTTGTCCACTAAGATTTCTTGAAAATGAGTCTTGACTACTAAGAAATGATTCTATATGATTATGTTTGTATGCCACAAAGTTTCATGTTTTAAGTTATGATTATTGGGATTAGATTTCACTACTATGATTTATCCCATGTTATGAAATTATGATCTCTTTTGCAGGTTAAGATTTCCAAAATGATATGTTTTTATGTTGTAATTGATATTTCTTTTGTTTACCCTTACTGAGCATTTGAGCTCACCCTTTTGTATGTTTTCTTTTCCCCAAGTCAAGAAGAAGGGTATTAAGTAGGATATGACAAAAATGGATTCTAGATATGTTGAAATAAATGGGAGACAATGTAGATGATTTATGAATCAATTGTTTATGTTTCCCAGTTTCTAAAGACACTATACCTATACGGTCCTTTCATGGTTTTGTTATATGTTGTAATAAGTGTGCTTAAATTTTGAAGCAATAATAATGTATGTAAAGTATGGGTCATTATAAGAACCCAACATCATAAAAATGAAAGTGGAAAAAATTCTTCCACTAACATTGCATAAGCAAGATAAAAAATCAGTATGCATCCAAAAGGAACTCCATAGGGAGTAGTGAACCAGAAGTTAAACAGGTATAAAAAACATAAAGTACTATAGAAAAGTACCAAAAAAATAGGAAGGTAAACAACCCAAGTCCCAATGGATTTGACACTCCAAGTCCACAGATCTATAGCTAGAGTGACCTTCAAGTGGTTCTTTACCCCTGCTTAAACCTGGAAGGAGATAATTTACAAACACCCAAAGACACAGGTAGGGTGTGAGCTAAAATCCCAGTAGGGTCTCACAAAGTATTTCATAATAATATTCCCACTTTAAATTTACCAAATAAAGATATTTAAATTTTATATAAATTGGTTTATCATTTCAAAAGAATATTTAAAAAAATCATGCTTTACATTTCAAATGATTGAAGTACTTTTGAAAAAATTTATTAAATAATTTTTTTATATAAAACTGTTTATATAAATTTAAATGGTAGGTAAAATAGTTTACAAACATTTTCATACATTTATATCTCATATATAAACAAGCGAGAAACATGGTCATTTACTAAGAGGTGCGATAATTCCTGTTTATGGGTCCCTCACACACTCATGTGATAATAATTTCAATGTGTACATATGTCCCTAGGAACTGGAAAGAGAGGAATCATCTATGTCCTAATGAGGAATTATATTTTCTAAAAAGTGGTTTGTTAGTGTTTTAAAACATCAATATGGTGCTTGGGAATTCATATCCTAGTGTTTTTTCCCAAATAACTCACTAAATACTTAGGCTTTCATGTTCTCTAGTAAAAATCAACGATGGTAAATTTATTTTAAGAAACCTTAAAATTAAATTAAATCCCATTCTCTCATTTAAAAAAATAAAATTTTGCACTTAAAAGCCAAAATGAGTTTTTAATAAAAAACATGCCTTTTTCAAAGATAAAACCCAAAGGTTTCTACCAAAAACATTTTAATCCATTTTTCCAAAATAATAATTTTAAATATATTCAAAATTAAAATTTCAAAATTAAATGAAAAATTTAATTGAAAAAATTTCCCTCAATTTCACAATTTAAATTAAAATTTTTAAATCTCCATAATTTTTCATTAATTTCACAATCACACCCCAATTCAATGGAATTGGTATTTTTCCTAATTTCATGCAAAAATTAAATTTCTAAAAGCCCCAATTTAATGTAATTGGGTTTTTAATTAATCAATTGAAATAAATTTCATTTATAATATCAATTTAATTTAAACCAATAATTTAATTTAAATCAAGATATTTGGGGTTAATAAAAATTGGGAATCATGATGGAACCACCTAACTTGGAATCTCTAAATCTTGAAACTACAAACCCTAATTGGAATTTTTCTATGGAGAACGATGATAATGGAAACTGAGGATCAAACCTAAGTTTAAGATCTCAAAATAGAGGGGATTAGATCATCTAACCAAGACATATATTTAAAAAACTCTAGGTAGGAGAGTAATGAGAGTGGGAGATAGAGAATTGGAAGAGGAAACTAACATGGAGAAGATCGACCGTCATTTTTTGAGAAGAAATCTACTTCTAGGAGGGTTCTAAGGGGAAACAATTTTTTATTGGGAGTTCTCTTGGAAGGATAAAATGATTTGGGTCATACAGGTCTATTGGGTAACTTAAACGGAGGTTTCAGGAACTTTAAAAATAAAAGCTATATTGAAAAATCTCATACACATGGCTAGCTGGGAAGAGCCCCACGGTTAGATCTAACCATGTTCCCTGGCCATGCACCTATTTTAAATGGGATATATGGTTTCTCCTAAGCGGTTTCCTGGTTTTTAAAACCATGTTCTAACCATGAAAAACCCCATTTCCTGGTTTTTCACAGTTTTCTTCGAGAGGGCGCATGGTTTGGGAAAACCGTGCGCCAACCGTGAAAAACCGATAAATTTTCAAGATTTCCAAAATTTCTCCTAGAACAAACCCCAAAAAAACCCAACGAAATCATGATTAAAAATAGGGGTTTAGGAATACCTAAAAAACAACAAGATGTTATAGGATTACTATTATTTGTTTTCACTGTTACTGTTCTATTTTTTATTCAAATATTATGTGTTTACGAGATATTGTTTTTTTGGTTTTCTCTTAACAAATTTATAACATTCCTATGTAAATTAATAAAATTTGAAATGAAAGATAAATATGACAGACATGTGATTGTATGTGATTATTATTTTTGATGATTGAGGTTCAACTGTTTGAAGTTTCAACAACAACTTATATGATGTTTTAACATATAACTTATTAGTTCTTTTGTTCTCAACTGGACATTGATTTTCAATAAAAAATGATATTATGATGGTAGGACATATGGGTCTTATGGTGGGACATTCTCTAGTGACAACTATATAATACCTTTATGCGAGGTACACATAGTAACCCTTAATGGGTCGATGTAAGAATTGAATTCCTTGGAAATGGCTCGATGTAGGTAGGGTATGCCCAATAGATTATCTGAGGATGGGAAAAAGATGCCCTGAGGACGTGGGTACCATATGAGGGTCAAGGAAAGGTGTGATAGATACCTTGGGATCTTTAGATAGGAAGTTTTTAGAGTTATTTTAGTATTAAGTTTGGGTTTTGATTGGGATGGATTGGTTGGATGCCAAGACCTGTTGATTTGGGATGTGATTTAAAGTGGTGTTGTAAGAGCATGGGTATATACTTATAGTTTTTGAAAAGAAGGAAGATTAGAGAGAAGAGTAAAACTCACCTTGGGCCTATCCATTTAGGGAATGTGGTGGGGGGGGGGGTGGTGGTAAGAGATACCTCTCCCCCTTTACACATGATGCCTCCCTAAAGTGGGGACAATTAAGAGAGTTTCCACCCCCTTTAACATAATAAAATTCAATAATAATAATAATAATAATAATAATAATATTAATATTACAATAATTATAATAATAAAAATTATCAATAATTTTTTTAATTCATACATATAATATTAAAATATTCATATCAATGAAAACTCCTTCATCCTTATGATTATAAATTAAAATTTTCATAATATATGTTTACAATAAGTAAATTATATGGAATGCAGATGATACATGATACACATATATATATTCATATAAAATATAACTTAAAAATTTAAACTAAAATTTCCAATTTACATAATCATATCAATAAATTTAAAATATTATTTTAATAACCCATTAATTTATTGAAACACATTTTGGGTATTCTAGTCACAAAATTTGGAGACCTGAGTAACCATTTAGGATGTTACATAAATAATAGTTACAGTTTAAATAATAAAGGTGAAGGTGTTATAGGGAATACTTTGGTGGTTGGAGGATGGAACATTAATATCTAAATGATCCTATGATAGGGACTCCAAAGGAGGTATAATTATAAAAATAGAAATAAATAATCTTCTTTAAAATACCTCTAGTGTTTGTAAATGAAATGTATATATTCAAGAAATTTATGGCCATGAATATCCTTGTAATTCCATTATTTTTTATCCTCTGTAGGAACATCATATACCATGACCCTTAAAAAAAATAACTAATATTATAATTCTATAATCTTCCATACCAATTTATTATTAAGTTCTTATTTAATGTCACACATACCCAAAATTACAATGATCTATGAAGAAATATCTATTAAGTACATTACAAACTATCTGTAATACTCAACACAAATAACATAATCTTAGAGATAAATTTTAAATGTATAAACACTTTAATATTATACATCCAATCATAAAAATAATTTTATATTCATACTATCCATCACATAATACCAATAATCCATAGGGACGACTCTCTTTATAAAATATAATAACCCCTTGTTTTCAGTGTTAGATTTTTTTATCAATGTAAGAGTGGATAGACTAGATTATGGTAGATGAAGTAGGATGAAAAGTTTCACTATGTTATCATCATAATATAAAGGAATATTCCATGAGAGGAAGATTGAAATTACTCCAACTCAATGAGAAGTAACAAATAAGGTTTCTATGAGCTCTGCGAGTGACCACTCACTGAATAATAGAGTTTCCTAAAAAAAATCACCCAATATGAGGATGTGGTAGTGAAAAAATATTATGGTTTGTTTTTCATAAATTTAATACCGCAAGATTTTAAAATAACACTCTGTTCTATAGCATATACAACATGAAACATCGAGCATAAATGAAATATGAAATATTAATATTTAAATGTTATGGTTATAAATTAGTTGTTAAATTAATGGGTATGAATATGATTAACTAAGTTATGAAATATGTATAAAGTTACAACTTAATAAAAACATATTGATTAATTATTATGAAATACACACTCAATTTTTTAGTAAATTTATTCTATGCTTTAAAAATACGTTTTCTTCAAAATGAATTTTATTGATTTTTGAAAGAAAATAATATTATTAATTTATGTAATTTTTAGAAATTTTATTTGGTAAAAATGATATAATTTTTTAAATCATAATATCCAAATTATATTAGAGTCAAATTTTTGGATTTTTTTTTCTAAAAAGATTGTTTTTTCAACGAATAGTGAAAAGACAAATTTTTATTGAAAACTGCCTTTTCTTTTCAAGTACTAAAAAAATAAAATTATATTTTTGATTATTTTTAAAATTTAATTAGTTAAATTTTATTAAACATAATCCAATAAATTTTATTTGAATTAATGTTATACTTTAATTTGGTATAAAAATATTTTTATACTTAAAAAGGCATTTTTAAAGAAAATAACTTTTCAACACATTTTGTGATTTTAATTTTAAATTAAATTATTCTAATTGTGTGAATAAAATGTGATAAAATGGATTCCATATTTTTAATTTTAATAATTATTTGTAGGTAATAATTTCAAGTTATTTTTTTTCCAATATGAATAATAACCATATTATATTTTTGTTACAATGGTAAAGGTAAAATGGGTTAATTAGGGTTAATAATATTGTGATAAGGCATCAAATTCATTCCAAATATTGCCTCAATTTAATTTTATGAGTCTATTTAAAACATAATGATCCATAATTTTAAAATATGACATTTTTTCCATTTATATTTGATTTTTACCTTTATAATATTTATGTAAAATATAAAATAAAAAACGTCACTTTCTTGCTTTTAATTTCTATAATATTTTGTGACTGTGATAAAAATTATATTTTTATATGAATGGATATTTTAAATATAAATTAATTTTTTTATAATATAAATTATTTTTTAATTTTTTTGATGAAATAATTACCCCAAATTCATATGCAATGCCAACATAGTTCTTGTGCAAGTAGTAGAAAAACCAATTAAATGATACTAAAAACTATTAAATTAATATTTTTTGGGTGAATTAAAGTATTGCAACACCCCAATATTTCATAGTACATTATTTCTTCAAAGTAATTCAATAACTTTCACTACACACAACACTGAGTTCAAGTGCACCATGAAGAACTGGGCATCGATCTCATTCTCGCATCAATCCCTCAGAGCTTCTCTAACTTGGTTGTCTATTTCAATATTAAAAACATTGAGAAGTCTCTATATGATATTTTTATCCTCATTCTCCAAGTGGACAAAGATATGAAGCATGAAAAGCCTTTTTTCCTTATGGTGAATAGGATGAAAGGGAAGGAGAAGAGCTTTAATCCGAAAGCTTCTTCACGACCATCCAACAAAAGGAAGATCAAAGGGGAGAAAAGGGAATAAGAAGCTATTTGTTTTGAATGTGGCAATAAGGGACACTAGAAGAAGAACTGCACCCAAACTAAGAAGCAAGGGGAAGCTTAATGTGCATTTTTTATCAAATGAAATCTATCTGTTTCTACAAATTGGGTATTAGATATAGCTTGTGGTGCTCACATATGTATCCAAATATAGGAACCAAGCAGATTCAAGAAGATTGATCGAGAAGAGGTAGATCTATGAGGAACCAATGGAGCCAGACTTGTTGCTGTATCTGTTGAGAAATACCACCTCACGTTGCCAACTGAGATGATCTTGGTGTTAAAGGGTTGTTTTTATGTGCCTTCAGTAACCAAAAACATAATTTCTGTATCCATACAAGATATAGATGGATTTTTTTTCAAGTTTAGAAATAAATGTTGCTTCTTTTATAAAGTTAACATTTGTTTTGGTAGGGAACATTTATACAATAGTCTTTATGTGTTGGATTACACAAACCATGTAATAGAAGTCAATGACAAAGATACTTCACATGACTCATACAAAACCCAACTTTGGCATCACCACCTAGGTCATGAAAACGAGAAATGATTGAAAAAGTTACATCAAGATGTATATTTAGATTCTTTTGAACTAAAACCACTTGGCGTATGTCATGCATGTTTACAAGGAAAAATGACTAGAACCCCAATTGGTGGGAAAGGTTAAATGTCTAAAGAGCTTCTTGAAATGGTTCATACTGATGTGTGTGGACCATTTCCAGTTGAAGTAAGGGATGGGTACTCATAATTCATAACTTTTAATATTGATTTTAGTACATATGGATATATCTACTTAATGAGGTATAAGTAATATTCATTTGATAAATTCAAGGAATACCCGAATGAGTTTGAGAACCAGCTTGGTAAGAAGATTAAGAAACTCTGCTCAGACTGAGGTGGGAAATATCTTAATCAGGACTTCATTGATTACTTACGGGAGTTTGGGATACTATCCCAACTCAATCCTCCTTACACACCTTAATGTAACGGTGGAAGAAAAATGAGTAACCACAACTTGTTGGACATGGTGAGATCAATGATGAGTCATGCAAGTATTACATTATCCTTTTGGGGGTATGCATTACAAATAGCGGCACCCATACTAAACCAAGTACCAAATACAATGATAAATGATATTCCTTATGAGTTATGAAGTGGAAGAAAATCCATGTTATCGAATTTACATGTTTGGGTTAGCGAAGCATTTGTTAAGGCCTCTTCAGGTAACAAACTCACACCCTGAGGAAAAAAGTGTACCTTTATAGGATACTCTAAGGAAACAAGGAGATATTACATATACAACCCATTAGAAAAAAAAAGTTATAGTAGAAAGACATGCCATATTCCTTGAGAGGGATCACATATTCCAAAGAGATAGTGGTAGAATGATAGAATTCGATGAAGTTGAGGCTCAAGGTACAAAGGAGTTGGTACATGAATAGATTTCACAAAGACCTGTGGAAGATGAATCTATTCTAGAGACACAAGTACTGCGTAGGAGTATAAGATAGATTAGAGAACCGGAACAATATTTTTTTCTAGTTAATGAGGATGGTGAATCATTATTAGTTGATAATAATGATCCTCTAACCTATAAGGAAGCAGTAAGTGGCATAGACATTACCAGGTGCCAAGAAGCCATGAATTATGAAATGGATTCCATGTACCAAAACCAAGTCTGGATTTTGGTAGATCCTCAAGTTTATGTAAAGACTGTTTTTTGAAAATGGGTATTCAAGAATAAACTAAACATGCAAGGACAATTCAGTACCTATAAGGAATGACTGATGGCAAAAGGGTTTAAACAACGTCATGTAATTGACTACGATTAATCCTTTTCACTAATTACAATGCTGAAATCCATCAGAATTTTACTTTCTATTATAGCTTACCATTACTATAAGATTTGGAAAATGGATGTCAAAACAACATTCCTTAATAGTAATATTTAGGAAGATGTCTACATGACACAACTTGAATGGTTTGTGACTCCAAAGGATTCCAATAATGTATGCAAGTTGCAGAAATCCATTTATGAATTAAAGAAAGCATCCAGGTCATGGAACATTTGTTTTGATGAATCCATAATAGAATTTGGTTTTATCAAGAATAAATATGAGCCGTGTGTCTACAAACGGTTTTTTGGGAGTGAATTAATTTTTCTAATAGTACATGTTGATGAAATATTACTTATTGGAAACGAGATACCAGTCTTACAGTCTATTAAGGCATGATTGAATCAATACTTCTCTAGGAAAGATTTGAGCGAGGAAACATATATTCTTGGGATCAAGATACATCATGATAGGTCCAAGAGATTTCTATGCCTAAGTCAAAGTACATACATTGATAAGATACTGAAGAGATTCAGTATGGAATGATCTAATAGGGGATTGTTTCCAACATCACATGGAATTCATATTTCTAAGAAAATGTGTCCTTAGAAACACGAGGAAAGAAATATAATGGAAAGGACTCCGTACGCATCAGTGTTTGGGTCATTCATGTCTTCCATGCTATGTACTAGGCTGGATCTCGCCTATGCATTGAGTGTGGTAGGAAAATATCAAGCTAACCCAGGTGACAACCATTGGATGGCAGTCAAGACTATCCTAAAGTATCTGATGCATACTAAGGATATGTTCCTAGCTTATTTAGGAGATGAGGAACTAGTCATCAGAGGATATGAAGATTCCATTTCCCAGACTTATCAAGATGACATGAAGTAACAAATGGGATAAATAGTCACTTTTAATGGAGGTGTAGTGAGTAGGAAGAGCTCAAAGAAGAGTGTAGTCACTAATTCTACAATAGAGACTGAGTATATCGCAGCTTCTGTGGAAACTAAAGAAGCAGTTTGGATGCGAAGATTCATCTAAGTGCTAGATGTAATACTTAAAAGTAAATATCCCATCACACTGTACTGTGATAATACTGTATTGGTGGCTCTCACAAAAGATCCAAGGTCACATTAGCAGATGAAGCACATACTTAGGAAGTTTCATACCTTGAGAGATTTTTCTCAGAGTGGTGAATTTTTAGTGAGTAGTATTTCCACAGAAGACAACATGGAGGACCCCTTGACTAAATCCTTGACTCAGTAGAAACATAATCATCATGTGAGGTCTAGCAGACTAAAAGTTGTAGGCAGTTGGCTCTAGTCCAAGTGGGACTTTGTAAGAGTTGGTGTCTTAGAACCAACTAGTTTTACTTTTTTTCACATGTATATTTAATGTATTATTACATATTGTTCACTGTTATGCATGACTATGATGTAATAATGTCCTAGAGTATTTGTTACATTGATAAGGTCATGGAAGTTCTCCGCTAGGATAAGAACCTTGAAGTGCTATAAAAATATTCTTAAATATTTTTCTGCAGTTGGATGACATGCTATAATCGGACACATAGCATGCCAACCGTCAGATGTGAGTACTCGTATGAAGATGAGACTTCCTCTGATAAAATTCACACTTAGTAATCTACAAGATAAGATATTGTGAGAACAGACCCGCTAGTAGGATTTTTTCATGTTTTGGTTTCATCAAATATTTCTATCTGTGAGTGTGTGTAATGATCCTTATACTTTAAGATTATCATTAATACATGTCATGACTCATGCACTTTGATTTACTTATGAAAACTGTCAAACATAAATTTGGTGGGAAGTAGAGTACGTTGGGTGCATCATGAGTGACATTTTATTAATGGATATGTCAAGGAATAATTTTTCCCTTCCATTTATGGAAGTTGATATCTTGGCATTTTGATTGAAATAGAACCATTGTGTGAAATTCCATGTCCATGGTGGAACGATGAGTTTATTTCAAGTAGTCAAAGAATGACGTGACAAACAAAAAAATTGATGACACTCTCAAGAAACCTGCTTGATGTGACATTGAGACAAAGAGATTATATTACACAGTGATCATTCATATGTGGATGTCGTTGTTGCGACTTTATGTTCTTTCTCTTGGGTGTCTTGACCCGTTTCTAGACAATACTCTTAAACTTTAGGCCAGCCTGCCTAATGCCAATGAGAAAAAATCCAAGAGGGTCACCAATTAAATGTTTTTAGTGGTCTTGGTTAAATTTTTTTTGAATTGAATTAATGAAATAAATTTGATTCTCATGAACGTGGAATAATTTATTTCAAGTTAAAATGATCACATAAGTTAAAAAAAATATTTATTTATTTTATTGAAAATTTAATAAATATTTATTTACTAGTTTGTAAATAAAGTATTTATTTAAGAGAATAATTTATTTTTTTATTTATTCGGGTGTTAAATAAATAGAAGTGGAGTTCGAGTGGATCAAGGTCAGTCCAAAAGTAAAATAATTATTTTCAAGATGGTAAATAATTATTTAACTAGTTGACACAAGTTAAAATAATAATGGCGCTGCTATTATTTTGTGACGCAGAATTTTATTTTGTAATTCTGTTTTTTGTAAGTTGGCACACCATGAATAATGACTTGGTATTATTATTATGAGCAGGGATTTCTCTAAGTTCATGAATGTATTTAATTTCTGTTATGAATTAAAATATTGTAACTGAAATTCCATCTAAATAAATAGACAAGTAGGCCTATTGTGCCATACACCACACCACACACATGGTGAATTGAGAATGGTTGATCCAAAAAATTTCTCTCTCAAATATTATTCTCTCCCCTCTCAAGAATTAGAGACATTCTTCAAGGCCAAAGAACAAGCGATCAAGAATGACTGTAACACCCCGACCCTAGTTACCCAAAGTCAGTGCATTATAACATAACAGTGGAATGATACAAGGAATCATGTATCTAAAGAACAATTATTTTAGTAGCCTTTTAAGAACTAGATACATACATAAGTTTTACATTACATCATCTAATAAAAAAACAACATTATGTTCACTTTGGACACACTGATATCCCTTAGCTTATTCCTATAGGTTAATAATGATATACTTCTTCACATCCTGGGAAAAATAAAAAATGGAAAGGGTTGAGCTTAGATGATCAGTAAGGATAACAATATAGTAGAAACTTTCATAAATAAGCATAAAAATTCAAGGCAATGTATAAGACTAAAACACAATCCATTTAAACTTAAACATCAGCATAATATGACAAATATAAATCAAATAATTCCATTTTCTTATTCACATGGATATTCTAATAGTTTAATAATCACATTTTATATCAATAACCAATTTCATAATGATGGAATTCATAATACCTGACATTATAACCACATAGTCAAGGCCTCGTGCCAAGACTACAAATAAAGATTTTTTCAAGGCCTTGTGCCAAGACACTAGTTTGTCTCATGAGACCTACCGATGCATCAAGGAGTTATAGTGGGTTCCACCCATCAATTACTAAGTCCAATGCATTCCTCTTATGAAAATATTGAAACATAACATAAACATTCGTATTAAAACTAGCATAAAAAATGTCAATATTTTAACCACAAACCATGAATGGCATAAAAATAGCACATCTAGAGTCAAACACAACTCATTCAATACAATATGGATGATTGTATTATGATAAAGCAACCTCAATTAAGAATAAAATAGATTGAAGGATATATACATTGATGAAAATAGTTATTAAAACCTTTTTAGAGAAATATCCCCCTTTTCTTGAAAACATTTAAATGTCACACTATTTATCAATGAAGTCGTTTAAAAGAGATTTTTGAATCAAAATGTCCAATACCAAATTAAAAATTTTAAAAGGAATTTTAATTTCAAAACATTTATGTACATATAAATAAATACATAAAACCATTTTTAAAACATGGAAATTAATGATAATGATTTAGACGAATAAATATTTAAAACATTTAAAACAATATTTTAGTTAAAGAGTTCCTAACCAAAGAAGTGACAATTGAATACAAGTAATTAAGGAATAAAATTAATCAAAACATTATAATATCATGAGAATAAAGATATTCATGATATAATATGTCATAGGATAGTATATACACCATTTAAAAGTGAATTGGTGCATAACGACAAAGAAGTCTCAAAGGAATATAAATTGAGAAAAAATACCTTATAAAGACCGTATCCTTAGATTAAGGATAAATCAATGAAATAATTATGTGTGAAAAATATAAATACACTAAATATGATTGTATATTCAGTGTAAAACAATCATAGGAAATTCACACATATTCTTGTAACAACAACACCAATGACCTGGATGTTTAACTCAATGAATAGAAATTGAGTTAAGATTACTCTTATAAAGTTCATATCGATGACTTGGGAATTTATAAATGGAGTGATTATGTGTATAAATATAATATCCACACAAAGGAGAGTTTAAATTACTACATAAATAAATAAATAGTGATTTCACACATAATCTTAGAGTAAAAGAATCAATAAAGTTTGCGTAAAACCCAATGAGTTGAAATCAAAATTAGAAATTCCTTTACCGATTTGGTGACTTACGAAACATACACCCCATGAAAGAAGGTTCATACAATGAAGATGTAAATACACATAAATTAAAGTATATTACACAAGTAATACAATCATGGTAAGTACATACACCACACAAAAGGAAAATGTGGCAATCTATCATGAATCTCATGGAAATAAGAAGTGAGATGAAAATCCCTTACCACGTTGTAATCAATCGAGTTGTATGACCAAAAGTTAATAACCACAAAATGAATCATATAATACCATGAATATATAAAGATAATAATGATAATATATATCAAATGGAAGTACACAATACACCACATGCAATAAATAAGTTGTGAACAACGGAAGTCTCACAGAATTAAAAATGAGATAAGAAACCCCTTACCCCGTGTCAGAATTGACTCATATGTTTCATGTTATTCCTGAAAAATAAAAATAATGTTAATTTATACTTCCTAAAGAATATTTTTCAATTTCAGTATTCCTTTTATATTACTTATTACCAAGATATTACAATAAGTTAATTGTTTTAGTTCATATCAGACATTTTGCAAATGTTCGGAACTTTAGTCAGAAAATGAACTTGTTATAATTACAAATTGTCCATGTGGTAAAAATTACATTATGTACAAAATGATATTCATAATTTATATATCATATATATAATATATATCCAGTGTATATGTATTTATAAAATTACTTATCATTTGAAGTTAATAAATGAAAACCACCATTCATGGAGACGGTAAGTCGTAAGTATGCATGAACGCTTATTTCATTTATATTTTATATTTAAGGGAATGAAAACTTAATATTACCTAGGTATATTATAATTATAGTATAATATATATGTTATGTAATTTAATTAAATCCATCTTTTATATGTTCCACATTTGGAATGAACGAGTCATATCACTTTGAGGGGGTGATAGTCCGCACTTCCTCAAATGAAATTATTGTGTTTACACATATCAGAAATCAGAAATCTATGTTTTTAAATAAAAATTACAGAAGAATAGATAAAACATAATATATATCATATATAAATACAATTCCATCATAATTTCCACCATGATAGGTGGTAGGAGATGATTGAACAATCATCGTTTCGCGAGACAGTTGTTCGCTGCCCACAGAAACAGTATGTTCTTTAACCATTAGACGAAAGTGTGTGTTGGTGTAGTTAGAATAACTATCATAAAAACATCACAGTATATTGAGGATATTGGTTTTGTTATTAAATAAAGGAATAAAAAGAGTTTATGGGGTTGGAGAAGTAAAATAAAACCAAAGAACTTAAGAGAAGACGTTACCTTCAAATTGGGTATCTCCCATTGGTTTGAACCAAAAGGTTTACTTGAAGTGCCTAATTCCTAATTTAAGGCTTATAAAAGGAAGTGAGGGATGTAGGGAGATTAATTGGGAAGAGTTTTGATGAGCCAAGTGACTTGAGAAGTGTGAGTAATGGGTTAGAAGTGAGGGAGTTTTATAAGGGGGAGGAGGGGCTCTTTAGGAAAGTGTGAAATTATTATTTTATTATATAACGATTTTTGATTTCTGAAGGTCCAAAACTAATTAAAGTATATTCTAAGATGAATCATGTTCTAAATAAAATTATCCAATTATAATTGGATAGGTTTGGGATATTTTTTTAATCTTTTTAATCTTATTTATTTAAATCTTTCATTAATGAGGTAAACTCTACATCATTATTGTGTCATAAATAATTTTATTTATTTGATGTCTAAAAATTATAAAAAAAATACCTCAATGTAGGAAACATTTTTAGATTTATAATTAATATTTATAGTCAAAGTGATAACTTATATAACCCTATGTAAAAATTGATTTACTAAAAGATATATGTTTAAGTCATTTTTGTCTTTACTTTAAATTGATTAATATAAAGTGTCATTATCACTCTTATATGAATCCATGGGGTCCCAAAATTGACCCAAGGATGCCCATGGTCAGAAATGTATCAAAAAATAGTATTAGGACACATGTTAGGGTAAATTAATATTATTATAATATTATTTTTACTTTGAGTGACCCTATTTACCTTTAATCGCGGTAAATAAAAGTCAAAAGTTACTATTCACCAATAATTATTTTCATCTTATTGAACCATATTTTACTTACCAATAACAACCATAGATGTCAGATTTTTTAAATTCAATTCACAGAAGTGGTAAAATTTCATTTCAATGAAAATGTTGGTTTTCTAACTACTACCTAGTGTTTTAACTATTCATCAAAAATTGAAGTTTTTCAGAAAATACCAAAAATTCAACCTAAGCTCAATTTAATATTTAGAATTAAGAAATGATGTTTATTTTACTAAATTCAAAACATAGAAGTTGCATCAATTAATTTAAAATTAATTTCCGTTGTCAAAATAAAAAGCATGTTTTTTAAGAAATAATAACTATCAAAATATTGACACTTGTTTATGTCCAATTTCAAAGTGAAATTACTTTAAATGACCAAAATTGGATTAAATGGTAAAAATATAATCCACTTACACCTTAAAACCAATTAAAAAGATAATATAACCATATAAATTAGATTAAAAGCTAGTTTTGAATTAAAATATAATATTTTCACTATTCATTTAAAAATGAATTTTATCATTAAAATACTAAATTTTTTCCCAAAGATAATTTTGATGTCTCAGATCTAAATAATAATTTTATTTTGTCAAATAGAACATATAAAATTGTCAAATATTGGATTTGGAAAGGGTTCTCCATTAAAAGGAAGAAAAACAACATTTTTTGAAAAATACTTCTTTTATCTGAAAAATTGATTTTGTCATTATATTATGTATAAGAAACACAAAAGACAAATGTTGAAATTATATGGGATATATATATAAAATTAAAAATGGGGTTATTAATATTCATAACCGCTTTCTAAATGGCTAGTTTGATAGGTCGTGGTGGGCTCGAACTCGGTGTTGCATGTAGCGCAAGCTATTGAATTACTTTAAATAAAATAACTAACTATGAAATATTGGGGTGTTATATTCTTCCCCCATTTTTGAAATTTCATCCTCACAATTTTAAAATTGGTCTTGGATACTTCATTGAAAGTCCCACGTCAGAAAAAGAGTTAATAAAACTATCACTTTAAAAGAAATAAAGAGAAGTACAAAGGTCAGCCGAGATAACCCAGAGTAGGATTCAATGTTGGAAAACATGGATACATAAGATAAAATAAGCATCAAGTTCTGATGGAGAGTGTTATAAAACATGATCAGGAGAAAGATAACAACAATAAAACCACAAACTTGTGATGGGATAAATGATCATTAGTTTCCCAGAAGTAAAAGTAAATGGACACCATTTTTGTTTTAAGTTCCATTTCATAAATTTGAGGAATTTATTTATGTGGTTGACTTAGAACATAAATAGATATACTTACTTTTGAAGTATAGTTTCATCCTTTAATAAATTTCTACCATTAACTCATCTTTTTTTCCCAAATGATGAGTATTCAAGATGACTTGGTCACACCTAAAGTGCTAGAATAAACTTCTAGAGAACACATGATCCACAAAGGATAAAATATATATTTCCCCTATCTTTAGAGATTAACCAAAACAAAAATGGTTAGTAAAAGATCAGATGATCCCCAAAAAGTATAATCCTTTAGAGAAAGAAATAATAATACTAATTTCTAAAATTAAACCAATAATACCCAAGTTCAATATATAAAATTAAATAATCAATTGTCCTTAAAATCATTCAATATAATCCAAACTAAGATTGAAACCCATAACTCAGAAGAATTTTATTACGTAGTCTTCCTTGTTAAATTGTATCTCCAAATAACATCGACTACTCTTAAAGTCACATACTTAAAATTAATTAACCTAATCCCATATTCTCTATGATAGGTTAATCATTTCTGTAAATAACCCAAATTGCTATAAATCCACCATAAAAACATAGATAAAAATCCACCATTACTCCTAAAATGAAATCCCATATTATTATATTTTCCTTAGGCATATAGTGTTCCAAACAGAGCGAATGTATTCCAAAATAACATTTATCACTTAATCACCAAATCATTTTTCCTATACTAAGGATATCCATTTGATAAGACTTAAAATCCCAAATAAACTTATTATTGATCAATAAAATCATTTAACTGAAAATAGTTATTCACACTAACTAGTAACTTCACGTAGTCCAGTGGTATGTGATAAAATGAAATCGCACTCTGGTTGTAGGTTATATTCCTGAAGCTTTGTCCGATGCAACGGGTTGTCACACGGTCTGTGTGTTTTCCTTTTTCAAAAAATATATTTTATAATATTTCCAAAATGAGATAAATTCTTCAAAATAACTATAACATAATCTAACCACAAATGTTATCTCATACCTTGCATTTTCATCCCAAAAATTAATAAACTATAATTTCCTCAAAATTCAAGGATCATATAAACCCAAATGGTTCTTTATAACTATATCCACAAAAGAAAATATAATTCTTCCACAAATAGCATTTTCACATAACAAATTGTAGTTTTACACAAATAAGAGAAAAGTATTCCAAAGTAATCCCATCAACAAAGAACACTAATACTTTTAAATATTTCACCATCCATTTATTTCCACCTAGGTTCTTCATTGACCAAGAGGTTATCCTATATAATAGGGCATTCACTCGGGTAAAGTCCACTTCCCCTATATTTATGAAAAATGAATGTAAATGGATTATTAGGATCATTTTTATTTTCTTCCACAGTACTATTCATTTTTCCCTGATAATTATTTACTTTATTTCCTTCTTTCCCACACATAAAGCATTTCTTTGTTCCATTGAGACACTTTTCTAGGTTTCTCCTTTCACATTTCCTGCATGATGTAAAATGAGCTTTCTTTTCTCAATGGTATTTACTACTGGATCTCTTTTCATTCACCACATTTCTCTTATTTGTTGAGTCTGGGAGTTGGTTAATATATATATTGTTGATCATATTTTTGGAAAACTGATTCGGTATGAACATGATATCTTTTACATTTATCAACATTCCATTTCATTTCTCATTTCCACCATTGTTCCCACTTTTTATATCATGTTAAATGTTACTATGACTTCCTTGGAATCCAAACATTGACTAAAACCAGAAAGCATTGTGAGTAACAATTGTCATAAAATAATTTAGAGAATATCATGACACCTTATTTTCAATCTAAAACACCTTAGGATTAACCAAGGTTATTTATTCTCATCTTATATTAAAATATTTCAAATCAGTTTTTTAAGAAAATGTGAATTATCCTAAGCATATCCCTCAGGAATTTCGTAACCAAGAGTGAAGAAAGACCCATTTTTGTGTACCATGATACCCTAGGCCAAGACCGAAACTCCTTGTCAGAGTTTTCACTCCTTGGTACTTCTATGCCAGAGCCGCCTCTACCTGCTCGTATCCAGAAAAGGATGTATTTCTTAGAAAAACCACATAATATTTACATTACCAAATTTTTTGGATGTTCTTCTTTACTAATCCTTAAAATATATCTTTGGTTAGTGTTTTATAATCAGAGTTTTTCTAAATCTAGCTTCCGTGGTTTGTACTAAACTTCCTCTAATACTAACTGTAATGCCCCGACCCTAGTTACCCAGATTCAGTGCATTATAACATAACATTATCATGATACAAGTAATAATATCCCGAAATACCGATCAATTTAGTAGCCTTAGATATACTAGATACATACATAAGTTTTACATTACATCATGAAATAAAAACAATAACATTATATCCCCTTTTAACACACTCATATCCCTTAGCCTATTCCTACAGGTTAATCATGATATACTTTTTCACATCCTGAAAAAAATAAAACATATAAAGGGGTGAGCTTAGATGCTCAATAAGGATAAAAATATAACAAAAACTTTCATAAATAAGCATAAACATTTAAGGCAATGTGTAATATTAAAAGACAAGCCTTTTAAACTTAAACTTCAACATAATAAGGAAAAGATAAATCAAATAATGACATTTACTTATTCACATGGATATTCTACTAGACGAATAATCACATGTAATATCAATAACAAATTTCATAATAATGGAATGCATAATGCTGGACATTATAACCACATATTTGGGGCCTCATGCCAAGAATACAAATAAATATTTTGTCAAGGCCTTATGCTAAGACACTAGTTTGTCTCATGAGACCTACCGATGCATCGAGGAGTTATAGCGGGCTCGACCCATCACTTAATAAGTCCAATGCATTCCTCATATGAAATTATTGATACATAACATAAAAATTTGTATTAAAACTAGAATACGAAATGTCAATATTTTAATGACAAACCATGAATGACATAAAAATAACACATACATAGTAAAAAATAACTCATTCAATAAAATATGGATGATTATATTATGTTAAATCAACATCAATAAGGAATAAAATACACTGAATGATATTGTCATAGATGAAAATAGTCATTAAAAATCTTTGAGAGAAATATCCCCTTTTTATTGAAAACATTTAAAAGACACACTATTTATCAAAGAAGTCATTTAAAAGAGATTTTTGAATCAAAGTGTCCCATACCACTTTGAAAATTTTAAAAGGAATTTTAATTTCAAATTTTTTTTTCCATATAAATTAATATTTAAAACCATTTTTAAAACATGGACATTAATGAGAAAGATTTAGCAGAACAAATATTTAAAACATTTAAAACAATATTTTAGTTAAAGAGTTTCTAACCAAATAAGAAACACTTGAATACAAGTAATTGAGGAATAACATTAATCAAAACATTATTATATCATTATAATAAAGGGATTCATTATATAATATGTCAAAGGATAGTATATACACCATATAAGGGTGAATTGGTGCATAATGACAAAGAGGTATTAAAGGAATGTAAATTCAGACGAAATACCTTATAAAGACCGTATCCATAGATTAATGATAAATAAATGAAATAATTATGTGTGAAAAATATAAATACACTAAATATGATTGGATATTCAGTGTAAAACAATCAGAGTACATTCACACATATTCTTGTAACAACAACACCAATTACTTGGATTTTTAACTCAATGAATGGAAATTGAGTTAAGATTACTCTTATCAAGTTCATATCGATGACCTGAGAATTTATCAATGGAGTTATTATGTGTATCAAAAGAATATCCGCACAAAGGGGAGTGGAAATTACTATATAAATAAATAAATAGTGATTTCACACATAATCTTGGAGTAAAAGAATCAATGAAGTTTGGGTAAAACCCAATGAGTGGAAATCGAAATTAGAAATTCCTTTACTAATTTGGTGACTTAAGAAACATACACCTATTGAAAGAAGTATCATACAATGATGATGTAAATACCCATAAATTAAAGTATATTACTCAAGTAATACAATCATGGGAAGTACATACACCACAAAAAATGAAATAGTGGCAATCTATCATGAATCTCATGGAAATAAGAAGTGAGATGAAAATCCCTTACCATGTTGTTATCAATCGAGTCGTATGGAGAAAAATTAATAAAAAATAAATGAATAATAGAATACCATGAATATATAAATAGAATCATAATAATATATATCAAATTTCAGTACATAATACACCACATTCAATAAATAAATGGCGAACAATGGGAATCTCACGGAATTAAAAATGAGATAAGAAACCCCTTACCTCATGTCTGACTTGACTCGTATGTTCCATGTTATTCCTGAATAATAAACTTAAGTTAATTTATAATTCCTTAAGAATATTTTTAATTTTTATTATTCCTTTTATATCACTTATTACCTTTACATAATAATTAGTTAATTTTTTGAGTTCATATCAGACATTTTATCGATGTTCAGAACTTTAGTCAGAAAATGAACTTCTTATAATTACAAATTGACCATGTGGTAAAAATTCAATTATATCTAGAGTTATATTCATAATTTATATATCATATATATCATATATATCCAGTGTATATATATTTTTAATATTCCTTATCATTTGAAGTTAAGAAATGAAATGCACCGTTCATGGAGATGGTAAGACGTACGTACGCATGAACGCTACTTTCATTTATATTTTATATTTAACGGAATGAAAAATTAATTATACATAGGTATATTATAATTATATTATAATATCTATGTTATTTAAATTAATTAAATCCTTCCTTTATATGTTCCACATATGGCATGAACGAGTCATATCACTTTGAGGGGGTGGTAGTCCACACTTCCTCAAATGAAATTATCATGTTTATACATATTGGAAAGAATAAATGTATTTTTGTAAATAAAAATTACATAATAATATAAAAACACAATATATATAATATATAAATACAGTTCCATCATAATGGTCACCATGAGAGGTGGTAGGAGAATATTGAACAATCATTATTTCGAGAGGCAGTAGTTCACCGTCCACAGAAACAGTATGTTCTTTAACCATTAGATGAAGGTGTGTGTAGGTTTAGTTAGAATCATTCTCATAAAAACATCCTAGTATGTTGATTATACTGGTGTTGTTATAAAATAAATGAATAAAAAGAGTTTATGGGGTTGGAGAAGTAAAATAAAACGAAAGAGCCTAAGAGAAGACGTTACCTTTAAATTGGGTATCTCCCTTTGGTTTCAACCAAAAGGTTTACTTGAAGTGCCTTATGACTAAGGTAATGCTTCTAAGAGGAATAGAGGGATGTATAGAGATTAATTAGTCAGATGTTGGATGATCCAAGGGGCTTAATAAGTGTGTGGAATGAGTTATAAGTGAGGGCTTTTTATTAGGGGGAGGAGGGGATCTTTAGGAAAGTGTGAAAATATTATTTTATTATATAATTATTTTCGGTTTATAAAGATATAAAACTAATTAAAGTAAAATATAAGATGAATCATGGTCAAAATAAAATCATTCAATAAGAATTGGACAGGTTTTGGATATTTTTTAATCATTATAATCTTATTTATTTAAATCATTCACTAATGAGGTAAACACTGCATCATTATTGTGTCAGAAATAATTTTATTTATTTGATGTCTGAAAATTATAAAAAAATACCATGATATAAGAAATTTTTTTATCTTTCTAATAAATATTTATAGTCAAAGAGATAACTTATATAACCCTATGTAAAAATTGATTTACTAAAAGATATATGTTTAAGTCATTTTTGTATTTACTTTAAATTAATTAATATGAAGTGTCATTATCACTCTTAAGTGGCTCCGTGGGGTCCCAAAATTGACCCAAGGATGCCCATGGTCTAAAATGTGTCAACTAATAGGATTATGACACATTTTAGTATAAATTAATATTATTATAATATTATTTTTACCTTGAACTACCCTATTTATCTTGAACTGCGGTAAATAAAAGTCAAAAGTTACTATTCACAAAAATTATTTTCATCTTATTGAACCAAATTTTACTTACTAATAACAACCATGCATGTCAGATTTTGAAAATTCAATTAACAAAAGCAGTAAAATTTGATTTAAATGAAAAAGTCGGGTTTTTAACTATTACTTCGTGTTTTCACTATTTATCAAAAATTGATGTTTTTCAGAAAAATACAAAAAATTCAGCCTAAGATATATTTGATATTCTAAATTCAAAAATGATTTTTATTTTACCAAATTCAAAACATTGAATTTTCATCAATTAATTTAAAATTAATTCCCGTAGTCAAAACGAAAAGCGTATTTTTAAGAAATAATAACTATGAAAAGATTGACACTTGTTTATATCCAATTTCAAATTGAAATTAGTTACAATGAACAACATTGGATTACATGGTAAAATTATAATATAATTAAACCTTAAAACCAATTAAAAATATAATCTAACCATATAAATAAATTAGATTAAAAGGCAGTTTTGAATTAAAATATAGTATTTTTTACTATTCATTAAAAAATAAATTTTATTCCAAAAATACCTAAAATTTACCCAAAGTAAATTTTGATGTACTGTTTCTAGAGAAGAATTTTATTTTTGTCCAATATAAGATATAAAAGTGTCAAATATTGTATTTTGAAAGGGTTCACCATTAAAAGGCAGAAAAACTACATTTTTTTGAAAAATACTTCTTTTATCTAAAAAATTGAATTGGTCCTTATATTATTTCTAAGAAACAAAAAAGTTAAATGTTACAATTATATGGGATATATATAAATTCAAAATTTGGTTATTACTATTCATAACTGCTTTCTAAATGGCTAGTTTGATAGGTAGTGGTGTGCTCGAACTCAGTGTTGCATGTAGTGAAAGCTATTGAATTACTTTAAAGAAAATAACTTACTATGAAATCTTGGGGTGTTACAATGACTGACACAAGACACTTGATTCACTGCGCTAGCACTTGGAGAACGAGGAGTGTCTATCAGAGGACATTGAAGAATGTGTGGATCACCGCTAGAGGGATACTAGTTTGGATCCTTACAAGCGCAATGAGATAATTCAGAAGTGTCATTCCAGACACTCAACATCATCAACGACGAAAAATACCAAGGATCCATATATTATTTTTCTTTATGAAATTAATTAAATTAATTATAAACAAGATGTTCAAAATCCTCTCTAAAGGTTTCATGCCTCTTTCTTCTTTATCTAAATCTTTGATTATATTCTATGGAGACTGGAGTTCATCATCGTATTGATCCCAGAATAATCATTGATCATGGTAAAAATCAAAATTGGGTGCCATCCCAACCACATTTACACTTTGCCTAGAACCGTTATAGGGTTCTCCTAGGAATGACCAGAGTGGATCTAGAGAGGAAGATATGGAAGAGGAGCAGGTATAACTACTTGAGGAGGAGCTGTTAGTGGTGGTAGATGCTATGAGCTACTTACACCACCCCCACCAGGAAGCACATGCTAAACTTAGGGAACTAGTGATTAGGGTCATGGGCAGCTGTAGTCCATGGAGGCTTATGACCAGGAAACTCACGTGATAATATGAGTTACAATATGTGTTTATACTACCATTACTTCAGTACTTATAAACATAGTTGCGAGCCACTCCTTCATTTCCATATCCATTATGCGAGAGATAGAGCTCCCCATTGAGAACTTAGCACAACAAATTTTTCTATAAGTTACAACTGGGTATGATTCTTCAATGTCACTTATCTTCCATAAGTGCAAGATTTTTTTGGTGTAGAGGGTTTCACATGAGATCTCTTCATCATCATGATGAAAACTTATGACATCATATTGAGTATGGACTGGTTGTACACAGTTCAATCTCATACCTGTAATTATCCCAGGCTGGTCAGATTTCTTTGGATGGATGGGATACGATTCTCCATTATATGGGTGATATATCTCAGGGATGGGTGAGTGGTCATCATGAGTAGGAGGTTGTATCCCAATATCGATTTGTTATAGAATTTATCCCTTGGTGTAATAGGATCTTTTGGAATCTTGATTCCTTTAGTAGTGTATTATTTTATAGACATCTTACCTGAGGATGTTTTGAGACTACCTTTGAGGCGGGATATGGACTTCAACATCAGCTTTCACCCCGAGAACATAGTCATATCTTCTTAGAAATATTGGATGTAACCTACCGAGCTCCAAGAGCTGAGGGTGTTGTTGGGGGACCTTCAAGAGAAGGCTTTCATCAGATCTATTTTTTATCCTTGGGAATATCTAGTCTTGTTTATGAAAAAGGATTATGAGAGATTAAGGCTTTGTGTTGATTATTATCACCTAATCTAGGTAATGATAAATATTAAGTACCACTTGTTGAGTATTGAAAACATCTTTGATTAGTTACGAGGTGTGAGTTGGTTCTCGAAGATCAATCTTAGGTATGTCTACCACCAGTTGTGGGTTCGAAAGTTTAATATTCCTAATATATTATTCCGATATTTATACAGACATAATGAGTTCCTAGTGATGCCTTTAAGTCTAACAAATTACCTTGTTATGTTTATGGATTTGATGAACCATATATTCTAGACTTACTTGAATTGATTTTTAGTTGTCTTAATTGATGAAATACTCATCTACTCTACATCAGACGAGGATAATGAAGAACAATTGAGGATGGTCCTAGATTTACTTTGGGAGTAACGATATTATGGTAAGATATCAAAGTTCTAGTTATAGATCCGAGAGTTTCACTTCTTGGGGAATGTCATTTCTGAGCATGGATTAACTATGAACCTAAAAAATATGGATGTAGTGATTTCTTGGGAGCCACCCCAAAGCGTATTAGAGGTGAAGAGTTTCCTTTTCTTGGTGGGGTATAATAGGTGGTTCATGGAATAATTCTCTAGGATTATAGCAACTTTGATTGTATTTACATTGAAAGGGAATCTATTTACCTCGACTGAACAGTGTTAGAGAACCTTTGAGTAGTTAAGAGTGGGGTTGACTAGTGATCTTATGTTGATAATATTGGATAATGGTATAGAATATTTTGTGTATTTCAATACCAATATATATGGGTACAACTGATTGTTGATGTAGTGGTAGGTAGTTATTTCATATGAGTTTAGGTATTTGACAACCCATGAGAATAATTATGTGAATCATGACCTAGATTTTAAAGTGGTAGTATTCTCTCTGAAGATTTAGAGGCACTATCTTATAAGACTGCACTTTTTTTACTTGGCCATAGAAGTATCATGTCTGTATCCATGTATAGAGAATTTAACCTGAGATAGAGACATTGGTTAAAGTTCCATAAAAGTATCATGAATGATGGGGGAGCTGTCTGAGTAGTTTAATTCTTTGTAGCTGACCCTGGTAAAGGAGAGGGGTGAAAATTTTCTCCAGTTTATGGTGGTGAATCCTCTTCTTCTTCAGTGTGCGAGGGAGGATTAGTTGGGAGACATCGACTATGAGGTTATTTGTGATCATATATATTCAATAGATTCACCAAATGGATCTTATGAAGTAGGGGAACACATTATCCTTTTTTAGGTATGAATAATGGTTCTAGTCATGATTTGAGAGGAGGTGATGAGAGATCCTCACACTTGTAATTTATATATACATCCCAATGTAGGGAAGATGTAAAAGGAACTTTAGAGACAATTTTTGTGGGTTGGCATGAGGCAAAGTGTCGCCGGGTTCATTTCTCGATGTCTCATATGTTAGTAGGTGAAGAATGAGCACCATGATTCAAAAGGTTTGACATAGCCTCTAGAGATCCTAGAGTAGAAATGAGATGAAATATCCATATAATTTATGACAGGGATACCTTGGATAGTGAGAGGCCACAATGCCATCTGGGTGATTGTGGACCAACTCCTGAAGTTAGCACACTTCATTTCCATTAGGGAGAATAGTTAAATAGAGATATTGAGATAATTGTATGTGTGGGATATCATCTAGATCCATGGGGTACACTCGATGAATGTATCCAATCATGATGTATGGTTCATATCTTGATTTTGGAGAGTCTTACAAGAGTCATTCATGAACCATTTGGGGATGATTAGAGTGTTTCACCCCCAGATGGATGGGAAGACTTGTATCACTATATAGGTGTTGCAGGATATGATGATATATTTTGTTTTGGACTTCACTCATAGTTGGGAGGATCAATTTCCATTGGTAGAGTTTTCTTCTAATAATAGATATCACTCTAAGATTGGTATGTAACCTTTAGAGAAATTATACAGGAGACCCTATAGGTCAACCTTGTGCTGAACTGATATTGGAGAGGCATTTCGTTTTGTGCAAAATATGTTGCAGGTGATGATAGAGAAGATCTAGGTGATCCACAAGTAGATGACTACAACCTAGATCTTATATAAATCTTAGATAGATTAACATCATAGGACCTTGGATATTGAGCATGGAGACCATGATTTTCTAAGAGTCTCTCCATAATAAGGATTGTGATGGTTTAGCCGATGAGGCCAGCTATGCCCAAGTTTCATCCGGTCAATCAAGATTTCATAGATGGAGGGTGATGTTTCTTACCTTATATACTTACCCAAATGTTAGTGTGAGTGAATAACATCTTACATGTGTTGCAACCAAGGAGATACATGCATGATCCTGCACACATCATTAACTATGGTGAGATGGATATTGAGGATGGATCCAACTTCAAAGAGTAGTCAATGGTTATTAAGGATCTATAGGATAGGATCTTGTGAGGATGGAACATTCCCTTGGTTCATGTACTATGGTAGTACATGAGCATGCAATATATCTTTTGGGAGCAGGAGATCCAAATACTAGCTCAGTATATCCACCTTTTTGTTTAGATTGTTCTTTTCAAGGATGAAAATCCTTGAATGTGGGAATAAGGTTGTGAAGTAGTCTTTCCTTATAATACTTTAAAATATTTTAAGAAATATTTTTGGAAACAAGCACTGAGATGGCCCGAGATTCCAAGGCCGGGTGATCCTGAAAGTGATACTATAAAAATATGAAAAATATTAATTTTATGCACATGATTTTTTTAGTAATAATGGAATAATTCATGAACTAAGACTCAGATTAGAAATCTGATACCATGGTTGATTCTAGGACATGAATTTTACCCTAGGTAAGACCTAAGGCTGGTTATCATTAGACATTTGGTTGAGGCAGTCATTGGAGGGTTCATTTAATTAAAATAAACAAACAAATAATTTATTTGTTTTACTAAATAACCTAATGAATATAATCTATAATTTCCCTATTATGATGATTTTCCTTGGGTTATATTCATAACCTTCATGAGATTTTATAGGAGGTTTAGAGTGTTCCTCATTGGTGAATCAGAATCAGATGATGAACGACGATCAGATCGAGGTGGATCAAGAGGCAGAAAACAAAATGAGTCTTCTACTTTACTGTAGAACCTTTTATTCACCAATGATAAATCATTTTTTGAGGTAGGTCTCATCAATTTTGGTTTAATCCCTTGATTAAAAGTTTGAGTATGGATCTTATCTGCTATTATTTGATCTATGGTCTTTTGATCTTCACATGGGGTCGTTCCATAAAATAAATTGTTTTATTAAAATTATGACATGATCTCACCCTAATTTACTTGTTTTGAAATTTTATTATAATAATTATAGGACAATTATGGTTATACCTTTGTTTATGTGAATTTCTCCCCATCGATCTTATTTTTCTTCACTTTTGGCTTATGGGGTCGCAGTTTGATTTTTCCAAGGCAGGTTCGAGTGCGATCGAAACCCCAGATTCTTGGTGGTTGTGTGAAAGAAATTTGGTCTGATGATTTGTGGACATATCATGTTTCATTATAGGATAAAGGTTATGGTTTTTATTGATATGTAATCTAGGATGAGTGGAAAAAAATAGGAGGTGTGTTCGTCGATGTGTGGCTTTGTGCAGATGAGTTGTTTTAGATTTCTGGCCACCAGAGGGTAGGAATCGATTGCCGAAGGTGATTTAATTTTATTTTAGGTGGTAAAATGGCGGGGATCATAGTGGAGAATCTAGATATGGAAGAAACATGAAGGAAATTTTAAAATCTGAAAAATTCCTATCTACACACCGTGTAACTTTGAAGAACACATGGTGTGTACCTGTAGCTATGATGCCTGAATTTTGGACAGAGTTAAGGATTACACACCATTCGGCCGAGACCAAATTACATGTGAACATACCCAGGTGGATGAGCTATGTTCCAGTTGCACACAACCATGAACCTGTGTGAGAGGAAACACTATGTAATCTAGGATTACATAAACACATGTCTGTACCTAGGCATGACGAAATGAATGGCTAGGTACACGACACAACCTGAAAAACATGAGCACGACCATGAGCACATGGAAATTACCTAGGTGGATGAAACACATTGTGTGGGACCCTTAAATTCCATGTATGGTGACATGGAATCTGATACATGTCCATAGTATAATATGAACAGGTAGTAGAGTGGGACCACATGTCATATGGACCACATACACTCCATTTACCCCCTTTTGAAAAGCTTTCATCTCGCATATCTCCATAATATGGAATTAAATTTAGGAATGTGAGTATATTCTTTTATGTAGTTTTCTACATAGAATGTGATAATATCCTTTTTATTGGATTTTGTTATATGATGTGGAATTTTCTGAGTGCGATACTTATTTAGGATATTCTTGAAGATGGAAGTGATTAGGAAGGATCATTAGAGATAGGCTGGGGATAGAAACCCCCCCGATGCATTATAGAGTGGGTCCCCATACTCCCTGCATTGGTTTGAGTGGTAGCCCCTAATATAATAGGGATTGGGTCCTCTACCTACTTAGTGGCCCCTCTATAGAATTAAGTCATGAGTCCTCTATTTACTAAGTGGAACCCCCTTGAAGGACTAGGGCATGGGTCCTTTACCTACCAAGTGTAAACCTTTTGATAGTATAGGGTGTGAGTCCTCTACCTACTAAGTGACACTCCCCTTGATGGACTAGGGAATGTGTTATCTACCTACTCAGTGGCACACCTTGATGAACTAGGCCATGGGTCCTCTACCTACTAGGTGACACCTCTCTAATGGACTAGGGAATGTGTCTTCTACCTACTGAGTGTCACCCCTCGATAGACTAGGGAATGATTCCTATAACTACTGAATGGAACCCCTTGATGGAATAGGGTGAGAGTACTACACCCACTGAGTATCACCTCCCTAACAGACTAGGGCATGGGTCCTTTACCCAAGGAGTGGAACCCCCTATGGAATCAGGGCATGGGTCCTCTACCTATCGAGTGGAACCCCATAACACATTAGGGAATGATTCCTCTATTTGAATATTATTCCCCTCAGTAGTGTTGCATAGTGGCGATGTGTGGGTCCTCCACTCGATTACCTTTGTGAATATATGATATGCTGGGAATAAAAAATGGACTCCTTTGGAGTAGTAGGTAGACTCATCAGCCTAGGATGGAATGGGATATGAAGATCCCATTTCTCTCTCATTTGGGTTTCTTTTATGAGTATATATATGTCTGTGTGTGTGTGTTTTTGTGTGTGTGTGTGTCTTTGTGTGTATGTGTGTGTGTTTGTTGTTGGGTTTTATTTTCCTCTTGATTTGGGTTGAGATTACCATTTATATCATATCTTCAATTTCTCACCTTTGGTTTTTGTGGTGCCCTGCTGGGTATGTATATACTCACCCATATATGGGATTTTCCCACACATTTGATTTATTATGTAGATGATAGATAGATTGATGGTTATTTCGAGGAGAATACTGATACTCAGGTGCATAGACAATATATGATGGTTAGGATTGGAGATCAAGAGTCGAGATCTCTCAGTTATTTTCTATTCTAGTTGTTGTTAGGTTGGGACTTTATTCATGGTTGAGTGTTTATTTTACCCCTATACACTTTGTTTTTTTCTTTCATACTCTGATTTTATTCCCTAGAGATTATTTCATGATTGATTTTATTCTAGGTATTACATCCCTTTTTATTATTCCTTTTCATTATTTCATGGATATGGTTGTGTGTGTGTGTATAGGTACACTAGGAAAAGGAATCTAATTTATATTTTTCCTTCCTGGATCTTGACACCAACCCCAATCCCATAGAGGTTGTATTAAGGTTGCGGAAGCCCGAGCTTACACTGGCTAGGTGGACCTTGGTGGGTCTGGTTATTATATGTAAGCCTCATACCCTATATATTTTTTGAATAAGTTGTGGTTATTAAGAAAATATGCAACTTTTATTTGCATAGGGAAGAGGACTAGTCACCATAACTAGCATCTCCATGGTATACTATGATAGGTATTCTTGTCGATATTGAGGAATCAACTCCTTAAAAGAGTGTAGAATTATCTATGAACCAGTGTATTATGGAGGAGGAAATAGTGGCATTAAATTCTCATCATCCACCCCCAGTAACTTTATTTAAGAAGATAAGATCTAGTCTTCCACCATTCTAAGTGAAATTTCAACTGAGGGAAAAGTCATTATAAAAACATGGCGTTAGTCATGGTAAGTTTTTACAACAATAATTATCCCTGATCCCCTGATCTTCCTTATATACTCATATAACTATAATTGTGGAATTTAAAATATGCTTTGTATTCCTCCCACAAAGGATGATTGATCCTTTGATAATTTAGGAAGATTCCCCAGATGAAGAACATACTCTTGCTGACAAGTATTTCCCCTTATGGGATAATTGTTAAGGGAGAAGTCCCCACTTTATTTTTTTAATAGAAATGGAGTATAGAATAATGGTAATGATAATTATGAATAATGGGATATCACATATAAACTACTAAATTTTATCTCGATGACATTCCCAGATCCATCACATATATTGGGGGACCCCGTGACAATATTTTTTGGTTATGTTACCCTCCTAGAAAGGGATAATCCCCAGATTTGACCATATGATGAGGGTAGAGATAGTGATACCAATTTAACAGACCCAAAATAGGGGGCTATTTTCAAAACAAAGGAACGTGGAGTTGATAGACAGACGAATTTAGGCCCTCATTCAGGTGTCTCATAATCCACTAAAAGTGAGTACTCTATGAGGTTTAAGGTGTTATTTCATGATATAATGAAAATAGAGGACATTATAACACACATTTATATACCCATTTCTATATTTTATTTTTATAAATTCAATAAGGGTCTATATGGATGTGAGTTTTTATTTACACACTTATGAAATTCTTATGTTATATGTATGAATTAAAACACTTGAATCATGCATCTTAGTTTATAGAGATTATTTCCAAGGATATACTTCAACAGAGAATTGAAGCTTCTCATGTTACTATAGCTGAGTAAATTCCAACTTAAAATATTGAATAGGGATGTCCCCAGGAATCAATTGAAGTGGTCCCCCGGAATCCTTAGGAATTGGTTCCCTTTCAATAGGTCTCCACCCTCAAAGATGAAGAAGTAGGGATGTCATAGGAGATTCAAACATACCATCAAATAAATATGTGGCCGATTAGTTTAACATTCCAAGTAAGTAAAGAATTATGGATTTTCATATCTATTTCTATTTATGAATTAGATAGTGTTTTAGAGGCTTAAAATGAGAATAAATCCAATCTTAAGCATAAAAAACACTAATATTTTTAAAATATTGTTTTACTCCTTTTTGATGGAGAACACTTTTTAAGTCTATATTTTGAAAATTTTATAATATATATTTGTCAAAATAAACTTATTATTTATAATCGGGGCATCTAAATTTACTTTGGATAAATTTTCGGTATTTTTCGGACAATGTTCATTTTTTAATGAATAGCGAAAAATACTGCATTTTACTTCAAAACTGTTTTTTCATCTAATTTAATTATATGGATATATTGTCCTTTTAATTGGTTTTACAGTTTAATTAGAATATATTTTTACCATTTAATCTAATTTTGGTCATTTTAATTAATTTCACTTTGTAATTGTGCATAAACAGGTGTCAGACTTTTGATAGATATTGTTTCTAAAAAACCCGCTATTTGTTTTGACAACGGGAATTATTATTAAATTAATTACTAAAATTTCTGTGTTTGGAATTTGGTAAAATGGATTCCATATTTGGAATCATAAGGTACAAATTATTTATTTAAGACTCTTGTTTTTGGACATTATGAATAGTAATGACGGTAATTATCATGATTAATTAGTAATCAGGTAGTTAAGGGTAATAAAATAATATCATAATAATATAAAATGACCCCAACATGTGTACTAATGCTACTTGTTCTGTCATGGCCGACCATGGGATGCCTTTTTCCAACTTTGGGACCCCATGGAATCACTTTTGGGTGATAGTGACACTTTATCATTTTATGTTTTTTAAAAGGAAAGTATAACCAAAGTATGGATCACCCAAGTAAAACAATTTTAGTTTTGTCTGTGTAAATGATCTCTTAGACTATAAATAGTCATTGGAAAGAAAAAAATATTTCCTACATCATGGTATTTGTTTATAATTTTTATACATTAAATAAATAAATTTATATATGACACCATGATGATGCAATGATTACCTCATTAATGAACGATTTAAATAAAATGAAAAGATAATGTAAAATCTAAGACTTACACTTGTAAAAAACCTATTGGATAGGTGTATTTAGAACCCTTATCACCTTATCCTATAAATATATCATTGTGGGACCTTTAAAATCCGAAAATCATTTTATAATAAAGTAACATTTTATGACTTTCCAAGAGTTCCCCTCCGCCCTCTTATAAAAGGCCCCCACCTCTACCACCTTACCCACACCTCTCAAGCCATTGACTCAGAAAAAATCTTCTCATTTTATCTCTCCAAATCCTTTTATTAATCCTAGAAGCCTTAACTTAGTCATAAATCTCTTCAAGAAACTCTTTTGGTTCAAACCAAGGGGAGTTACCCGATTTAAAGGTAATGTATTCTCTAATGTTCTTTTGTTTTATTTTGCTTCTCCAACCCCCTAAACTCTTTTTATTCCCTTATTTTCTAACAACACTAGTATCTTAAATATACTAGGATGTTGTTATGATAATTATTTTATTTACACTTACACACACCTCCGTCTAATGGTTAAAGAACATACTATTTCTGTGGATGGCGAATTACTGCCTCACGAAGCGATGATTGTTCAATATTCTTTTAACACCTTTCATGGTGGCCATTAAGATGTCACTCTATTTATATATGATATATATTATGTTTATTTTTTCCTTATGCTTCTGTATTTTTCATTTATGTCATACCTTTATGGTTTCCATTATGGTTAAACGCGATATCTTCATTTTAGGAAGTGCGGACTACCGCCCCTCAAAGTGATTTGATTCGTTAATGCCATATTTGGGAGGTATAAAGGATGGAGTTAATGTTATTACATATGATATCATACTAAAATTATAATATACCTTTATATCATTATGATTTCATTCCATTAAATATGAAATAGAAATGAAAGTAGCGTTCATGCGTACGTACGGCTTACCGTCTCCATGAACGGTGCATTTCATTTCTTACCTCTAAATGTTATGTAATATTATAAATGCATGTATATAATGGATATATATGATATATATGATATCTAAATAATGAATATAATTCTGGATATAATGGATATTTTACCACATGAACAACTTGTAATTATAAGAAGTTTATTTTTGGCTCAAGTACCAAAGATCGACAAAATGACCGTTTTAACTTAAATAATTAGATAATGTTAATAACATAGTAATAAGTTATATAAAAGGAATAATGAACTTTAAAAAGTTTATTAAGAAAGTATAAATTAACTCTAGTTTATTATTTAGGAGATTAAAAAATGATCGAGTCAAGTCAGACACGAGGTATGTGACTTCGTCTCAATCTCCTTTCATTGAGGCATATTTTGTTTTATACACAACTTTATTTTATACGGTGTATAAACCCCTTTGAATTTTACTTTTATTCAAAAGGAATCTTTTTATATGAAGCGTTTTACTAAACGAGAAAAGGGAATGTTTTTTTCGTACGTATGCGGCGACAACGACTTCTCCGCCGTCGTGACCATTATTTGAGTTTTGGCTTCCTCTACAAGCCATAAGTTTTTTTTAAAATGAAAAATAAATACCATGTTTTAATTTTCAATACCAAAATAAAAGAAAATTAAAATAAGGACGGGTGAGGCCGTGATAGCTCTCCAATGCATTGTGTAACGCGAAGGAGTTAAACGCTAAGGTTTATCTAAAGATATTGAGGGAATATACTGTGATGGGTATTCCAAACGTAACCATGAGGGTTACTCCCTACGTAATAATGTTATGAATTCCTCAAGTTACCTTTATGTCTTATGTTTTCTATGAGTTATTCATAAATATTATGATTTCTTAAGGTATGTTAAAGTGCTTATGTTTATGAGTAAAGTATGATTTCATTAATTATTATGTATACATGTGATAATGTTTTCATTGTGTATTTTTATATCCCTTACCGGGCTTTTTATGCTCATCTCAAGTTTTTGAAATCTTTTTCATAGGTCAAGGGAAAAGTACATGATGTGATGATAGTGTCGAGGAAGTGTCAAGATATAATCCATGTTTTATTTTAAATATGTATCCTTTTATGGGAAAAATTAATATTGTCTTTTATGTAATCGCCTTGTTTAAATGTGGAATGTAATGCATGATTTATGATCTAATTCTCTAAAACTCTAAACCTGAAAAGATCCTCAACGTGAATTCTTGTAACAACTCAAGATTAAGTAATGTTTAAGGCTGGGGCCTTATAATTAGTGATGGATTTTTCAATTTTTTTACATTACATATAGTATTTTCTTCAATTTTTTATGACCATCCATTTTTTTATATAAACATTCATTGGAATCAGCTTCAATGTCTAGGTATGAGGAGGAAGTTTCTACTCCAGTTCGGCTAACGGTTCCTTGCAGGGTTGATGTCACTCTCTGGGCAGATTCACAAGTTACTTCTCTAAGTGATTCAATTCTTGGGTATGTATCTCCTCCTAAGAGTGGTTCACAAGAAAAATTGGAGTTCTATAATTTTTTTGGGTATCTCACCAATTTATTTGGAAATATATATGGAAGTTAGTGTTGAAGATGCCTCTAGAAGGCCTACCCTCACAACTTTATTTTATCTAGATAATTTTTACTATATTGGGGTATGGAAGATTATAATATCACAAGGTTCACTATACCATGAATGAGTTCATTTATAAATGTGAATAAGAGAAAACATATCAACAACTTTTCATTGGTGATATGATGCTTAATAAATACAATGACCTCTGAGCTGCACTCCCTTTGGAAGAACATGATCATGCTAAGGAGATTGAGGAATGTCAATGCAAAATTGTTGAGGAATATCTACAAATGATATGTCTCTAATGAGATTTATATTCTTCCAAGGGATATAATTCCCAACTTCATCGATCGTTGGATGGGGTCCAGGCTCAGGAAAAAGATGTAGTTGCTTCCATGATGGAGGACCTCCTCCTTACTGTGGAAGTTAAAGATACTAAGCTAATTGAACTTCAATAAAATGTTGAAAAGGCTCAAATTTTGATCCAATTATTCAAAAATTATATTGATGGTATATTCTAACATGTAATAGAGAGACTCCAACTTGTGGATGATCCTCTCAATTTTTGACCTATAAATGGAAATAATTTTGTTCTGGGTTTCCTATTTCCCTATCCCTATTTTTCCTTACAAGAATAATAATTATTTTCAAGCATTCAGGTTTTATGTTTCATTTTCTAAAGAACTTAGTGTAGATATAAGTGAAAATACTATCACCGTAACATAAAATTTATCTCGTTTGAATTTATTCCTTCATATATATGTACCCAAATTGAAATGATAGGATTAAGAAAATTCCATAATTATTTCCCAGTCCATAGGATTTAGCAAGGATAGTTTGAATATTTCTAAATTCACATGGAGTACCCTAAAACCGTTTTATATATTTTATAATTTCCCTAATTTTCACATAATTACAGTACATGATAGACTTGTTGGGAAATACTTGGATTTTTCTTAGACCCCCCCTATATGGGTTTGTGACCTAACAATATTTTCACCTATTTCCATGGTCATTTTATGATCTTGTAGGATTGACTAATGTAGTATAGTTCTAAGGTTGGGTTTCTTTGACCATGAGTGAGATAGTTTACACAACAATGATAAGGGAAAAAATCGATGTGAATAGGTAGCCTTAAAGACAATATAGACCATCCAAAGAAATGGGAGGAATTCTATCTAAGGTCATGGTACTTGGACCATTGTGATAGGAACCCTAATACCAATGGGACCTACTGGGTGAGAAAACCCCATAATCTTTTGAATGTGAAGATGTAAATTGTAATTCATGCTCTTAGGTATTTTAGTTTTAAAATAATGACATTGAAAAGGTAGTTAAGGCATGACCACATACCATATTCAAAAAGTGATTTCCTTTATAATTATGTCATGACATACAGAAACAAAAAAACTTTCTCCTAAGGATAAATATGGATTTGGTTGATAGGCTATATTCACAGGCACATATGCAGATCCATATTAGGCTGTATTGTGCATAGTCAAAATAGAGTTGTCCTTCTGATCCATATGATCTTGTCACTGATATCAGAGGGAGGTTTGTGATGATATGTGTTTCTAGAGAAAATTAATTACAATTAATTAAAAAGAGGATGTTCTAAAATCATGAAGGGCATATAGACTTGATTCTTCCCTGAATGGGTGGTTACTATCCCATTAAGTTGTTAGGAACAAATATTACATGGATCTTATAGGGATTTCCTAGAACTGATCCAGCTCACAGGTAGGGGGGAGATATTTTTATTTTATTGTGGTTGGGATAGGATGTAAAATATAGTAGTCACTACATATCTCATTTGAGATAAAATAACACTATATGGAATTCTTTAAAAGAGATTTGGGATTGTGGTAGGAGATCGACATTGAGAACATGGGTCCTCTAAAGATAGGGCTAGATTATCATACATTTTTATGTTATGTAATAGGGAAATGAACCATGTTGCTTAATTTATTATTAAGAGGACGTTTCCCCATAGTATAATATCTTGTGACTAGGATGAATGGATACTATAGTTCAAGGCCACATAGCTATGACCACATGATTATGAATAAAATGGACAAAATTGGACTCATCAGGCCAATAATGATCTAATATATTCTATACATGTGGAGGAAAGTTATAAACCATGAATGTGAGATTCTCATATCTAAAGAAATAACATTTGAAAATTATGTTAGGGGAGAACACAAACCATGTTAAAAAATAATCTTCCATTATGATACTATTAGAGCATATGAAGATAAAAGGATGTTTTTCCAAGGAAGAAGATACCTCTGGTTGATAGGCTATATTGGGGGAATATTATTTAGAGCCATATTGGGTCATAGTATGCATAGTCAACACATAGGTTTCCTTATATTTCAGATTCTACTATCATTAGTAGCCAAAGGAAGATTCTTGGGATCCAAGTTTCTCAATACATGGTGTGTGATTTATGAATGGAAGATATCTAAGTATGAAGTGAACATTTAGACAAGATTTATTGATGGATGGAAAATTTATTACATATATCTAATTTATATCTAAGAAAGAGGGAATTTTGTTTAAATCATGAGTTCATAATTGAGGGAACCCATGCTGATTTCTCTTGCACGAATCAACATCACGTGTGAGAGAGAGTGATATTTTGTTAGTTTTGTGGCTGGGACTAGAATGAAGGATCCATGTGTTACTATATATCACATTATAAAGAGAATCAATACACATATAATTCTAGGGAATATTTTTCCCAAACCGATCAATTTCTTGTGTTTGAAGAGTATATTTTTTCAAATATAGATTTATGAATGAAAGAAAAAACCATTTTAGACTCTATCCTGTAGATCTGAATCATGCATTGCTGAGTTGATAAATTTTATCTACTACGTTTGGTCTAAGGTTGAGGAATCCATGTGTTGCTATGTATACTTTATGAGTATAAATAAAGCCACAAATAGTTCTAATGTATAGGTACAATAGGAGATGGATACCATGAATGATGGTATTCTCAAGCGAGGCTCATAACAACACACAATTTTAAGTCATACGGAAGATATGTTGTCATGTATTTTATTGTCATGTGAACATGATGAGTAGTGTTCCTTTTAAGGTCTTGTATTCAGTACCATTAGTGATTGGGGGATTTCTAGAAGAATTTATGTGTTGTTTGAGAGTTTTAAAACTAACATGAAAACTCAACTAGGTGGGGGCCTCATGCCATAAAAATATCTTTAGAACAGGTTACACATAGTTTAATGTCATGATGCTTGGTCTGCAAGGTGTATTGATTTGTCTTGACCATATAGGGGGCTCCTACCAAGATTCATAATCCCATAATATCCATTCCTAGAATGAGAAAAAAAGTAAAGGTAGTGGATTCCTTTTTCACATTTAAATGAGTAATATAAAGCTACCATGGTAAGTGACCATTACCAGAATCAGATATCCTCTAAGGTGTGGGCCATAATAAAACATAGTATTACATCATGAGAAAGGGATGACAACCATGTAGTTTAACATCTTTTGGGTAGTACAATGTTCTATAGTTTATCATTATACAAATAGGATTAATATCATTCATTTTAATGTATTTCAATAAGAACCATTCATTTTGATCACACCAAATATTTATTGAGAAATCTTACATTGATAAGGGCATGATACACTCATAGTCCCTAGTAATAAACTAATATGCACTATTTTAGTAGAACATATGGATGAAAAAATGTCCCTAAAACTTTAGATCAAGTTTTAGATGTTTCTTGCTAGATATCATTGGGATCCTAGGAGCCAAAACTCATTCTCCTTAAAGGAATGGACAAAGGTAAAATTTCATGTCAAAAGATCATGCTATTTGGTTTTGAGGAACCTCCAAATAATGAAAATTATGTAATATTTTCTCATTGAGTGATATCAATCAATCTAATCACTTTTTATATTAATTTTATATGGATAATTGATCACAAATTTAAATTAAGAGGGAAGACAATTGGACTTCGAAGAGAAAAATAGCTTCTTTCTTATATAGAAGTGAATAAAGGGTCACCTGTGTGGAAGTATAGGTTGTAGTACAGTCAAAACACAATTCATAAAGAATATTTTATATCCAATATTTATTATCCTTTCCAACAATTTTCTAAATTATGTTCGATATAGTTTTTTAGAAAGCCTCTATTTTTCCATTTGCAACTTCATGATTGAAGGATGAATGGTTGGACTCAATATTATACTAGTGGTATAACCTTTTTAATTTGGAAGAGAATAAATTGGTTCCATTATCCATCAATATTGTGTGAGGGACTCCAAATACGGTGATAATATTAGGCATACAAATATTGATTATTTTATTTGTCCCATATTCCTTGAGGGGTATTTTCTTGGCCCATTTGCAAAAAAAATCATTAGCAGTGAGGATGTACTTGAATTTCTTGGCTATAGCTGGAGGGTATGGACCCATGATATAGTGGTCCTTTTCCCCCCCTTTTTATAAAATTCCTTAATGTTTTATTTTTGGATAAGGTTGGAAAGTATTTGATATAAATGACAAATTTTAGATAATTTTTTTTCAATCCTGTGTCATTTAAGGCAAAAAAAATATCAAATCCTTTTGATTTGGTGAGATAGCTTGGTCCCTGACTAATGAGCACCAGAAGAGCCAATATAAACTTCTTTAATAACAAAAAAAATTATATACTCTATTAATTAATATGATTAGGACTCCATCAAACCTAATTTAAAGAGGACCTTCTAATGATTCAGGCTATCATAAAGAGTAGAGTTGACTACTTATTGTTAGATTTTATATTTTACACCCCATTCAAATGGAAGAAATAAATCTTAGAGGTTGTCCAAAATGTACATTATCCAACTATTTATAGAATAATCTGGTTTATGAATGGGATTGGAATTATTGATCTCTTATATGTTTTTACAAATGTATGGAGACACCATTCTATGTTGCGTAATGCTAATGACTATTTATTACCTATGTAAATATACCAAGGCTATGGATACATATCTTCTTGGGAATTATTTGGGAAGATTATGTGAGTAAATATTGGATCCAAGGGCAATTTTTCCATCAAACATCACACATAGTCAAGAAGGGGGATCAAATCTTCCTTTCTGATAGCATAATCACCATTGATATTCTTGATCACTAAATTTTAATCTATTTTGACCTTTAGGTGGTCCAATGGTATTTTTAGTGCCAATTATTAACCTAAGATAAGGTATTTATATTTTTATTCATTTTTGGATAAGCCTTTAGATAACATGAAGTAATTAGGTAGAATGACCTTTGGTGAAGAAATAAGAATGACTCCCATACCGACTTTATTGAGTTTGAGGTCTTCCATTATTTTCCCTAATGGAATTTTGGAAGTTATATAAAAGTAAATTTCCCATGTTTGGGAGTAATAATGAATTAATAATAACTCTGTATCACGAAATTTGGTATTAAATGGTGTTTTTTCAACTGGGGATGTTTTTCAACGAAATTTTCTAACGTCTACCCTTTTATGGCCTTTTGCGGTATAGATTGAACATGAAACTACTATAGAATTACTACCCAATATTCCAAATAACCAGTCAATATAGGATGTTTAGGGATGTATTTGAGAGGATTAACATGATAGATCACGTGAATCTCACAGTACTACAGGTAGTTCCGTAATTTATGAATAACAAATATCAATGTAAGGAAAATTTTCTCAATATCTAAATATCGATTCTCAATATTGATTTTGGTTCAATTGAGATAACATAGGCTATTATCAGTACCATCATAATTATTTTGTGTGAGGACAGTACCCAATGATTTTTCTAAGGATATCATATAAATAATGAGTGAATTTACTTTGAAATGGGATATTAACTCTGGTGGACTCAAAAGATTTTTCTTAAGGCTGTTGAACACCTCATGACAATCATTAATCCGTTGATAAATAGTTTCATGTTTAATTATTCTGGTGATGGGTAGGAATTTTCCTATGAGATTCACTATTAATTTTTTAATGTAGGTGATAATTTATTATATTCCCCTCAACTCTTTGAGGTTATGATGGGGTGACTTGTCAAGGATACCCTGAGAATTTTTAGTTCCAACTTTTATGCCCTGATGGCATACTACAAATCCAAGAAATTTATATGAGTTAAACCAAAAAGCACATTTCAAGGGACTCATTTTTAATCTATGTTGTCATATCCTATTTAAAATTATATCAAGAATATAAATATGATCAATACATCACTAAGATTTCACCACCATATCGTCAACATAACATTTGATTAACTTTCCCAAGAATGGTTTAAAAATGTGATGCATGAAGTTTTGATATGTAGCGTAAGAATTATTTAAACCAAAGGGCATAACCCTATAGTAGTAAACCCCTTGGTATGATATAAAAGTATCATACTCTTTATATTTAGTATCCATACAGATTTGGTTGTATCATGAGTAACTAACCATAAAGAAAAGGGATTGATAGCTGATAGTTTTATTGAACATATATTCTTTAATCAGATTTGGGAAGTATTATTTTGGAAAATTTAGGTTGAGATCCCTAAAATTAATGAAAACTTTGATATGTATACTTTTATTTTTGACCAGGATAATATTTTTGAGCCACTTTGGGTAATGGAATTCCAGAATGAAGTTGGCCTTGTTGACTTTATCATCTTTGGATTTAACCATGGCAGTGTGAGTTGGATGTGTACTTTTGGATCCCTTCATGTAACCATGATAATATTTGTGGAAACCCAAGTGGTGGGTGGATACATTTATATCAAGGAATGAAATTTATTGTTATTTCCTGGGTAAAAAACCTCAATTATACTTTATAAATTAAGTATATAAATCTTGTTCATTGAGGTACATGGTTGTGCTGATTCATTTAGGTTGCAGATCCTCCTCAATGATTAGATTTATTTTATGGAGTTAATTAATATAAGTAGAGACACATTACTCAAATTATTGAGGGGAATATTTTAGGTCATAATCTTCTTCCTCCTCTTCCTATGTACCAACCTCAAGAGGGATGGGTGATGAAGGGGAATCATTAAAGTTTTAAGAAAAGTTAACATCCTAACATATAAAAGGTGAAGTATGAACATTACCACTCTCCATCAGTGATACAATATTTATTTTTGATTCAACTAAAAAAGTAAGGGCCTGAAGAAGATCTAGGGATGAAATGTGTGTAGTTTTACCTGAAATGGTTTTGTCATTGTAAACATCCAAGATCTCTTTGATATTATCTGGTTTCATTTTCGTGATTGATATCATGAGGGTTGATGAGTACATACTCAAATATGAACTTATGTTTTCAATATGGTTGATGGGTATTATATATTTATCACCAAGATATTTTAATGTGTTAACTGATTCCATTGTAAGACCCTTTTATGTGGTAACCCAAGAGACATCATCAATCATGGGTTGTTTCCCTTGCCTCCTATAAAATCCTGCATTGATGTATCATGATTTATACGATTCGAAAGGATATTTTCCACCATGAAATGTAAAAAAATTTCTATTGAAAAAGTATTTGAGACATTGGTGGTATGATGAAGGGAATACTATATGGGGATGAAACCATGATATTATTATAAGAACATTAAAATATGTATCATTCCAATCAACAAGGATTTTGGAATTGGATACAAGGTCCCCAATCGATGGAGCATTTAGATTGGAATAAGATTGATCCCTAAACCATTATCAATGAAGTGTCATCAGATATCAATGTCATCTAACTTACTTGATATATATAACAGTCTGATGTGAACCTATATAATAGAATCCATGTCCTGTTACGTGAAATAGATAAACATGTGACATTATTTGGGATTGAACTTGTCATGATATACTTAAGTATAAATAAACTCACCCTCGAACTCTTTTAGGATCAATAAGGATTCTATGATCGCTTCTCGGAGGTCATTTGATAAATAAATAGTATCTAGGATTAAAATATTGGACAACACCAAGGAAAATTGTATCATTATGTCATATTTTTGAGCCAAAGGACTATGATTTATAGTATGAGACATATCCTTAGCAGACACTTTAGGGGATGTAGTGTTTGAGGTAGGTGGGTCAGATCTTTGAATTGAAGTTGTGGGTACTTCTGTCACTGGTGTTTTAGGCCAAATTGGTCTACCCACCCATATGTTCTGATCGGAATGTTGTACATCTATCAATTAGTATTCCAAAAATAATTTCACATGGTTGACTCTCGAGAGGTGCTATGATGCCTCCCTTCTTTTACTAGGCTTACTTATGTGCCTTTCCATGTTTTTCAACCATGTATATATATTTAATAAGGATAAAACTTGGGTGTTGGCCTCAACCATAATTATATCTTACCCTATTTACTAAGACTGTATGACCACTTCCTATGTCTCCCTCGTCAGGTATGGGGAACTTAGGTTTATAGGTGTACTAATAATTAGAGAATGTATCTATTATATGAATGAAATTAATGAAACCAAAGAGTAATTATCATTTGATGAGGCATCCTCTTGGTGAGATAATTCCCATGGTACCATTTGGTGGGATGGTTCCCATCCCCTAAGGACTAGAGGCATGAAGTATGAGAGGGTTAGGATTGTATTTGGAATATATACCTTCTCAAATTATCATGCTTGATTTTTTTATCTGGTTATGCTTTTTTTAATTAGACTGACTCTTGGAGGATTATAGTGTTGATGAATTTGGTCACATAATGGAAGAAGAGATAAGAGGCATATTTGGTTTGTTTAATTATTCCTTGAGGATAAAATGAGTATGATTGACCATATTTCTAGTCATCAAATCATTGAAATTGTGTCCAAACTTTCTAGAAACTAATTTATTTTCACTTTATTACTCTAATATGGTAGTAGATACACATTCCCCATATAAGGATGGTTCACCAGCTTCACCTATCTAGATTAAACAATATTTTTCTAAATATATTGAAAAATAAATAACTCCTAAATGGCATGACCCGATGTTCGGTGAAAGGGGAAATAATTTGGACAGTCATTGAGGCCAACATAATCATGCATCTATGGAACTTGAAGCCTTAGTAAATGGTTTTACATAGATACCATAAAGTAGCCAGGGAAAATTTCATCCTTAAAGGAAAAAACTTTATTCTTTCAATCTTAAAATTAAATAAATTTATTCTCCTTTCTCAATTATTGATGATATTTTTGTTTCTATTTTTGTTATTCTAGATGAGGTTTCATGGAATGAGGCATGTTATTTAGGGATGGAGTTGGTGCGGGATACGACTTATGTGTGACAATCATTGTTTACACTTTGCATATTATTTTTTCTCAAACTGTATTTTTTGATCAAAGCTTGGATTTGGTCCACTAAATGGAATCTTGTAATCTTTTCACAACTATGAAAAGTTACTAAAAGCTTATTGGATACTTTACTTAGATTATAGGTTTGTGTATCTCATCACAATAGTTTTCTATGAAGATATCAAAAAAGTCTTCATGATAATTCTACAAGTTTAGGGAGTAAGTTAAACCCTTACACCTGGAATTGAAATTCATATCCGTTTTTTTTAATTTTAGTGGTTTAGGATTGTAATTTTCCACAGTGTAGAGATTAATTGATAAATAAAACACCTATAGAGGTCTTCCCATACATTGATTGACCCTGTTGGTAAAATGGTATATCAAATGAAGGATGGCCCTTACAAGGTTTGTATGCAACGCATAAGTTTGGATACTTTTTTACTATTTATGAGTACCCATCATAATAGCCTATAGAGATATGAAATATGTTAGGTAAAAATCTAGTTCCCTTGAGCCATTGAATATCAAAAATATAGGATTCCCAATGTTTGGTGGGGGAAGAGTTGCAACTACATATTCTGAGTAAGGCTTCCACTCTAGTTGTATTAGTGCACACCATCCTTACTTAGCTTCCAATCATCCCACCAATTACTCAATAGTGTTAATGAGCTCTGGGGTATTAATCAGCTGAGCAAGAACTTGAATAGGAGAAGAAAAAGGATGATCCATATGTGGTGAATCTATATGTATTTTTAGTTTATAAGCTACATGGTTTGTCTAGATGTAATGTTCATAACTTAATTATTGTTATTTAAATAATGGTAGGAAGTATTGAAATCCTACCACCATCAGATCTAAATATACTAGTTTTCTAGATCCTAGATTAAGTGGGTGTCCTGACTTTAGGGATCCCACACTCAAGGTGACACAACAATATGTACATATTCCCCTTTGAACTCAGGCCAAGGAGGACTCATCACCATCACCTATGAGATGTGATGTGCTTTATTTAAGTTTTGGAATGTTGTAAATTGTAAAGTGTTGTCCAAATAACTCACTAAATACCTAATAATTTCATGTGATCTAACACAAAAACCATGATAGGAATTTTTTTAAAACTATTTAAAATAAAATTCATCCCATTCTCCATTTCAAATATTCTAATTTCCATTAAAAATCCATAATAATGGTTTTTAATAAAAACATGTCCTTTTTCCAAGATATAACCCAAAGGTTCCTATCAAGACCAATTTAAGTCATTTTTACCAAATATAATTTAAAATTAAATTCATTAAATAAATTTCCAAAATTTTCCATCAAACCAATTTCGTAATTTGAATTCAACAATTTTAATTTCACAAATTTCCATAAATTTCTCAAACACACCCCAATTCATAGGAATTCGGGTTTTTTCCCAATTTTATACCAAAATCAAATTCCCAAAACCAAACTCCCAAATTCAATGGAATTTAGTTTTTAATAAACCAATTGAAATAAGTTTAAAGAAAGTGAATTTAAATCAAACAATTGAGATTAAATTAAGAAATTTAGGTAAAATAAAATTTGGCCATCATAATGGAACCACCTACCTTTTTTAGAAACACATGGCCTGCAATGGAACCCGCCAATAAGAATGAAGGCAAAAATGATCTAAGAACTCAACCTAAAAATAATATTTAACAACATGGGGTTTAGATCCACCAATGCAAAGATGATATATCAAACTATAAGGAGATAAAGAGAAAGGGACAAAGAGAAAGGGAGAATTCTTACCTAAAAAGTCACACCGCAACCACAACAATGATTAATCATTGATCGAAATGAATCAAAAGGGTTTGAGGTCTCCAAAATCACCTGGGAAGACTCTTGAGTCACGAGAAAATAAAACTAGAGAGTAAGTACAAAAAAATAATCCAGGATTCCTATTAAAAAAACAACCATCGAGACTTTACATGACATGTAACCCAATTACACGTCGTGTAATTGAAAAAAATCCCAAAATTGATGAAAAACCCATCGAATTTTGATAAAATCAGATTTGTTATTATATTATAATTTTCATAGCATGTAAATATCTAGAAGAATAAAAAACAAATAGTTTTTTTTTGAGAATCTAAAAAATATATAACTTCAATATTATAGGTATCCTCCCAATTCCTTTTCAGTCCTACCCAAACAATGAAAAAGGAAAACCAAAACAAGGTTTAAAACGTACTTGTTAGAATAGTAATGTGATTTTACAACCTAGCCACTATACTAACTTTCTTTCCCTTTAAATCCTATCAATAAGATTCCATATCAAAAAGGTGATCCCACTACTCTCACATCAATGCCTTGCATTCCCATGTCTCATGAAAATCAGAACCATGCTTCCATAACACTCTAACCAAAGGTATCGACCCCCCAAAATGTACCTTGGTGTCGAAATCAAATATCCTGATTGGAAATTCAGTCATGGATAAATTAGGTTCAATATCTAGATCACTCTAGATCAGAATATGAGATGGATCAGATATACACTTTCATAGTTAAGATATATGGACACATCATATATCGACATCAACTATAGTGTAAGTGATAAATTGTGTGCAACTTTCCCTACCCATTCAATAATCTCAAAAGGTCTAACAAAATGATGATCAAGTTTCCCTTTCCTCCCAAGCCATTGAAGAACCAATCGAGGTGAACCTTTCAAGGACACATGGTCACCAACTGATAATTCCAAAGGTCTATGATGTTGATCAACACAAGACTTGCATCAGCTCTATGCCTTCAACATCCTTTGATGAATCAACTAAATATTTGTTTTGATCTCTTGGACCAAGCTTAGTCTGAACAAGGATATTTCACCAATCTACAACTTACACAATGGATATTTTTAAGGCCAACTATATGAGGCCTTAAAATGATCCATTCTGATCACAGGCTGGAAACTATTGTTATAAGAAAACTCAACCAACCCCATGTGATCATCCCAAGCTCCACCAAATTTGAGAAAAAAAAGCATGAAACATATACTAATGAATATGTATAGCTATTTATATTTTCATATTCGACTAAAGATGGTATTCCGTACTCAAACAGACAAGAGATCCTAGTTCCTTCTAAAGGTCTCTCTAAAAGTGAGAAGTGAACCAAGGATCTCTACCAGAAACTATAGTTGAAAGAACTCGATGGAACCAAACAATATCTTTCACATATAGATTTCTGAACTCATCAACTTTGATTTTATCATGAATGGGTATAAAGTGTTTCAATTTAGTGAGCCTGTTGATCACAACCCATATCTCATTCTTCTTTCTATGGGTATGTTGCAACCCAACCAAAAAGTCCATATAGATATCACCCCACTTCCATGTAGGGACCAAAAGTGCCTGAATCAAATCTGAAGGTTTTTGGTGATCGAAATTAACCTATTGAAACATATAATAATGAGAAAAAAATTCAGTAATTCCCTATTATATTCCAATCCACCATAACATCCTCCGCATGTCAGAGAACATCCTTTTGGATCTTGGGTGCACTTACCATAGGGAACTATGACAACCCCCCATTATAGATTTCCTTACCAAATAATGTACCACAAAATAGTTCTGAAAGCATATAATTCCCTCTTTATAGAATGAAAAATTAAGCACAGTCTCCCCACTATTAATAGAGTCTCTAATTATGTGGAACTCATCATTAAGATTTTGTTCCTAAAAAATCATCTTGAGAAGAGTGAATATCAACTAAAAATTGGTCAAGGAATCCTCAACCCATGATTCCTAGACTCCAATATAAAATTTTGAAAATAATGCCATCAAGTTATGCTTTTTTGATGATTATTTCACTTCCTGGGTCAAAATTTTCCTTCTAAATACATCTATAATGAAATTCTATTTCCCCGAGGCATAAAAGAAGTTGAGATCAAAAGATTGAAAGTATTACATCCAATAGCTCTAGAGAAGTTTTAAACCTCTTTGGGATAAGATATAAATCAAGATGTTATGGTCTAAAAACATAGTAATATTTTCTCCAAAATTATAGTGCTGAAAAATTTTATATTCATTCATCACAATTGTAAGTTCAAGGTCATGTGTTGTATAATGGTTCTCATGTGGCCTAAACTGACAAGATCCATAAGTAATTACCTGATCACCTTGCATAAGAAAACAACCCAAACCCTCAATTAATCACAAAAGAACTCATAGCCCTGTCTTTCCTTAGGACGATTCAATTCCCATTCTCTAGTCAAAGGAAATTTCAAATCAGGTGGAATTTTGTGATATAGGAAACATTAATTATAGTTTATTTATAAGGGAAATGAATTTTTGAAATGAAACATCATATATTAAAGAAATATTCTTTAGGAGAACAGATCATGTGGATTTTATATGGAAAAACCACATAGGGATGTAAAAATGACAGATTATTCATTTCAAACAATTATGGAGTTAGAGAACATCCAGAAAAAAATGATTATATAAAAGGGATCCAGGTCTGGATGATGACTAAAATAGAATAAGATAATGTATTTTGTTGGATAAAAATGATGAAACATGTTTATCAAAATGGTAGAACAATTAAATTTAAATAAAAGAAAATGAAAATTGAATCATTTTTAATTTGGATTTTTTCATGGAATTTGATTACTAACTAATCCTTTCATGCATCTAATATCAAAAAATGAAAATTTTTATGAGATTATATTAAATTAAAACTATTTATTATCATGGTTATAAATTTTTCATCATGGTTTTAACAATATATAACACATGAGTTCATTTGAATAGAAAATAATTGTTGTCACTGAAAACTAATTATTTTAAATATATCACAAAATTTATGATATTATTTAATGGGGGGAGATTTCGGAGACTTGAGCATGATTTACTTTGTGATTATTGATGATACATGTTGAATAGAATACCCAGTTATAAAAAATAATGAATTTTTTACTTTTTAAAATCATAGATTAAATTGTATATTTATATCTCATATTATTTTAGAATATTATTATATTTTAAATATGGATTAAATTCAACATTCTGTGGTTTCTCCCATTTCATAATAGCCTTCACCTATTTAGGATCAACTGATATCCCATGTTATGACACCATATTTCCCAATAATTTCACTTCCCAATTCCACAAATCACATTTCAAAATCTTGAAATAAAGTTTGTGATTTCCCAGAAAACTTAGAATTTTTCTTAGATGATTCACATGATTCTCCTTGGGATTAGAGTAAATGAGGATGCCATCCATAAATACTACTATGAAGGTATGAAGATACCTGTGGAAAATCCAATTGATAAAATCCATGAAAACTGAAAGAGCATTGGATAGAATAAAGGGCATAATAAGGTACTCATAGCACTTGTAACTTCTCTAAAACTCAGTTTTTTGAATGTCAGATTCTTTTATCTTCAAATGATGGTATCTAGAATGAAGATAAATCTTCAAGAACCAATTAACCCCTTTCAACTAATTAATTAGATCATCAAACCATTGTAACAAATATTTTTTCTTTATCGTAACTCGATTGAGATTTCAGTAATCAATGCATAAGCGAAGTGAACCATCATATTTATTAGAAAAAAAACTAGAGCTGCCCAAGGTGACACACTTAGTCATATAAAGTCTTTATCAAGAAGATCATTCAATTGTGACTTTAGTTATTTCATTTCAGCTGGTTCTATACTATAACAGGGAATAGAAACTAGTTGATTACTAGGAATTAAGTGAATAGAAAACTCAACCTCCCTTATTGGGGGAAAACGAGAGAAGTTAAAAGGAAACATGTCAGGAAAATTGACTAAAACTGTTGGGATATCACCACTAAAATATTATCACTCTAGATAAAAGGAAAACACAAATATCACTTTCTCCAACTCCAGATAAGAAGTTGCAACTCTACTTAACCTTGGGTCCCATTCTTTTTGAAATAACCAGAAAAAACCATCGAGTATAATGAAGGAGACCCATTGAAGATAATAATAAATATTAGATTTATTGAAAATTATCCAATCCATCCTAAAAATAACATCAAGGGATTCCATGTTGATAATGAGAAAATTCCAAGAAAGATCAACATCTAATAGAGATAAAACAAAATCGGGACTATAATGTCCCTTCTTTCTCTTCATACCAAGGGGTGCAGTCATACCCATTAAACAAGATAAAACCTCCATAGGAAGACAAATTGGATTAAAAATACTGGTTGAAATAAATTAATGAGAGACACCAGTATCAAATAGAGTTATAATTAATGATGAATATATATTAATGGTACCTCTCATGGTCACTGGACCCATATCCGCTTCCTCTGGAGACTCTTACACCACGTGAAAAAGCTTCGTTTCAAATGCCTGTGGCTAGAACCCATTTGCACATTAAGTATATGATTATGACACAATTTTACAAGGTGATGACCAACCTATTCCACCATGTGGAGTGGAATAAATATGAAAAAATCTTTGAAAGTGACCCAAGCATCCTCAAGAGCCACAATTATTGGGTGCCTTAGTTTAAACTCCCTTTCAATGTCCTGGTTTTCCACACTAGTAACAAACCAAAGGACCTCTGTCAAAATCTATAGGAGGTTTAGAAAATACCTGCTTTTGGGAAACACCATTATAATCGTCACACTTTATATTTCCCTAATAGGAATTCACATTTCCATTGGGAGTGAAGAAAACTACCGATAACCCTGAATTTCTAGCTAGGTCCATCTCAACTATTGGCGCTCTATCCATTACATCAGCATAAGAAGATAGATTAAAGAATAACACATGAGAATGAATATCCCAATGAATATGCAACTTGAACCTTCAATCCTTCATTTTATCATTCAATACTATATTTGGTGTAAAATTAATGAGCTCAACAAAAAAATTTGTATACTCAGTCATATTATTTTCAGCCTGATCAAGTTTAAAAAACTATGCAGTCGTGGCCAACAACATAGATTCTCGATAAAACTTGGCAGTGAAATAAAATTTGAAGTATTTACACTCTAATCCCTCTCATTTCTTCACCGTCAACATTGTGTCTCACCTTCTCCTACTTGTTCCCTCTAGCATGAAGGTGTAACATTTCACTTTGATTTCATCGGGTGTGTCCAAGAACCCAAAAAAACACTCAATATGATCAACCATTTCTCTTTCTCTTGAGGATCATTTGATCCCCTGAATGTTGGTGTATTCTAGTGAATGAACTCTTGAGAATAAGTTTGTAGATAATCCAATGGAGTTTCTATAGATGGATCCTGAGTAGGAATTGGAGGTGGTTCCTATCCCAGAGCATGGATAGTGTGCAGAATCACCTCAACTAGATTCTTATCCACAAGGGGATTCCCTCACTAAGGATCAACAACAACTTCCTCCTAGATATAACTAGTACGTCTTATCAGAGGTATGATGCTACACAAAATTAGTAGAAAAAATAAGACATCATATTAACACTCAAACAGAGAAACAGGGGAAATTAATCTTAAAAGATAGAGAAAAAAATATTTGGATTTCACTTTATCCAAATAAAAAAAAGTAAAATAATAGAACTAACCCTCATGACATCTTTCCCAAACTACCTATGGTGACTTAAGGTTCATTTCAGTTAGATCGGGCTAGAAACTTAATTAAAACTACCACCTAAGTCCCAATAAGATTACACAATGCATATTTAATTCAATATAAAAGTTGAACTTGGACATCTGATACCAATTTTTCATGAACCAATCTGAGTACCCGGGTAACCCAATAGCATAGTTGGTCTTGACATAGCCTAAAGGTTGTTCTCTATCCCCACAATTCGATGACTAGAACCTAGCATCATACAAAATGATAGTGGGAATTATTTTTCCACTAATAATATAGAATTAAAAGATACAAGTCAGTAATTCATACAATGGAAACTCCACTGGGATAACTTCACCTAAAGTCAAATAGGAAAAACAACCCGAAGCTAGAAAATAGGAAAAATTTCTCAATTACCAAAGTAAACAACTCACAAAGTCCTCAAATCAATAGATAGAACTACATCCAAGTGGTGATTTAGCTTTTCTTGATCCTATAATTAGATAATATATAAAAACCCGAAGGAACATGTAGAGTGTGAGATAAAAGACCAGTAGGGCCTCACTAAGAATTCTATAATAGATTCCAATATTTAATTAACCAAATAGAGATTTCAATTTTCAAATGAATAGGTTTGTAATTTCAAAAGAAAATTTTAAAAAATAATTATTTATATTTCAAAAGATGGAATACATTTCAAATGATGGAAATACTTTAAACAAACAACTTAAATAAAAACCTTTTATATAAAACAATTTATATAAATCTGAAGGCATGCAAAGAAGTTCACAACAGTGGCATATTTTCATTTAAAATAAAAACAAGTGGGAAACATGGTTATATGCCCAAGAAGGTATGATATTTCTAGGATATATGGATCCCACACTCAAACCTCTAGAAGACTACAGAATAAATAGTTTTCTTCTTAGAAACCAACAAATATCTGACTTCACCATTATAGGTATCCTCCCAATTCCTTCTTCGGTCTACCCAAAAAAAGGAAAACCATAATTTTTTTTGAAACATACCTGTTAGAATAGTAATAAGATATTCCACACATTCCTCTAACAACATTCCTGGAATGCTATATTGATGATTGGAAAAGGGAAAAATCATGTACGGTATATTATCTTTGACTAGTTGTTTCTTCATGAGCAGTGTATTCTCTTTATCTATTGTAAACTTTTCTTCAACTTAGTTTGAATAAAGTAAATGTTTCTTGGATTATTTTTTGTTGGTATTGGGATTTGTAAGAATCTCATCTAATGTGTTGGAAGGAAAATGATCCACGTATGGTTTGGATAGTGACCATTGCCTTAGACTATCTTTTATTTGAGGAAGATTATCTATTATCATTGAAAAGGAATCAAGAATAGATGAACTCATCTTCCCAAGAACCTCATGATATGATGGATTTCTCATAATTGATCCAAAAAGTGGTGGAAATTATTTTTAAAAAATGATATATTAGTATGGGGAGTAACTTCATAGTAAACACCACCATATGGAGGAATACCATCATGGTTCAATGTCAGACCATGGGGATAAACCCTCAGGTGTGTACCCTAGGGAGGGACTTCCGGGTGGAAAATGGAAAGGGGAGGAACTTCTTACTGTTTAATCTTCTGACCATGAGGAGTGATTTTTTATTACTCATCATATGATTAGTTCCCATAATATATATTATTATTTCCATTAAGGAATCCTTCATTATAAAAATTTTGTGGAGGACCTCCAGAGAAGACGGTAGAAAATTTCCCACGAGGACCTTTGCAACTACAATTACCAATGATTTTACCTAGATCTTAGGCCACCATAAATAGATGATTCATGGTCTAAAAAACAATATAATTTTATTATAGTAGGATTTTGGCCATGATCATGAATTTATAAATTCCTTTGGAGAGACTTCATTTTTTATTCTCTCATTTGAGAAGCTGGTGTTTCATGTTGTGAACAATGAATTTAAAACATAGGATTCCACCTGAGTGACTCTCAATTTCTTTATGGAGTATGATGATATTTTCCTATAATTTTTTCATGGATATATTTATACCCTAAATTGACTTTGAAATGGAATGAGGATCTTCAGTTTGAACATGAATATATTCCTTATCCTATGGTCTATTTATCATTGGAGTGTGCAGATGAACCTCTTAGATGTGATGAAGAATATGTGACCAATCTTGAGTAACCATCACATTATGATGACGAGTCACTCTAATTTTTGAATAAGGGTTGTGTGACCAAACCCTTAATAATACTACTTCTATCATGATATGTTGGTATGTTTATAGAATGTCGGTATAGATATATTCCTTTCATTCTATTGCTCCTAGGATGTGTTGAGTGATATCTGGGGCTGAAATCTGAACATATCCCCATTACATGGTTTTATTTGGGATATATTCAAACATATATCCTATTTTTAATTCAATAATATACTAATTGTTTTCTAGTTTGGGGGTGGAAACATGGGTTTTACCTCTATTTTTCATTGGGGTATACCAAAAAACTTCTCTAGGTGCTTCCAAATTGTGCCTGTAGACTTGATAGACATAGGAAAGCATATGTTCCTACTCATGGATTACCATTTGAGTATATTGGAAATTTTATATGGAGATAATAAGGATATAGTCCTATTTATGGTTGACTATTTTCCACCATTGGTGGGATGTCCCAGGTGCTCAGGCCCTACTGACCTGATCCGAACCCCATGGGGCAATGTCCTCAATAGACGAAGGATTTGATGTTGCATGATGCTGGTCCTAGTGATAGATAGAATGATTCCTTCAATGGGGATATTTTTTTTTTCTGAAATCATGTTTTTATCGACCTATTGATCTGCTTCCCTTAGATATGGGAGGAATAATTTTTCGTGTTCTAGGGAATGGATCCCTAAACGATTCAAAATGGAAACAAGTGTGGTTTACTTGTTTTCCACCAAATGTTTCTGAGAGAATGATTGGTAAGTATCAATGTATCATAGGTATTCAAATGAAACATAGAATGTTGGTACCATACAATTTATATGGTACTCTCATATCAACTCATTTTACAGTAGGAGTTGGAGAAGCTGGGTGGGTGACAATGTCCTCTCGTTTGATGAGAACCAAACTTGTGAAACTACCAAAGCATAAGTCTGTATTAATTGGAAGGCTGACATTTCTAGACCAAAGTGAGTTCTAATTAATGTTCCTGGGAATATATGACAAAAGAAATAAAACCCATCAATGTATCCTCACAAATGAATAGACATTCATAATTTATTTTTTTAAAGGACCTATGTTTGACCCACTTTCATTTTGTGAAATCATGTTAAATGAAATGGCCTGAATTGTGGGTGATGTAGATGAAGGATTAAAATTAGGTTCACCATTTTTTATTTCACTCCACTTTTTCAGGTGGTTTACAATAGGGTTTATTCATGGAACCATAAGCACCCAATGTTTCCCTTATCCGTGATGATTCACAAACATACTTTCCAGAGGCTAGTGATCATTGAGTATTTTCTAACGATGATTAGAAACTCACATTAGTAAAAATTATGGGAGGTCAGGCACATCACAGCTTTTTGGGAATAATTATTTCCTACTCTAGAAATATCTTATAAATTTAAGAAATATTTGTGAATACTTTACAAATCTGGGTTACACTTATACTAACACTAAATTATTTACATGTTTTGGTGTAAAATAATCTTCATGTATTATAGGTTCTCCATCAATGGTACTATCTATATGTATCAAATGTTCTCCATAAATGGTACCATATATATTTATCATAAATTATCTATAAATTCTACCATCTATACAAATCATAGGTTCTCCATTTTTTTCTTTTCTTATTATTTTGTGATGATGGTTTTAAGACATTTAGTGGGGAACTCTAGAATTTATCATCAACTAAGGAGATGAATGTTGTTTTGATGTTGGATTAGGCCTGTTATAAGGTCTTACTATGTATCCTTGTGAAAGGAATTAGAACCTAAGTAGTTTAGTGTCACTTAATGGGATACTCCATGCCTATTAAGTTCATGTTACTTAGACCAAACTGTGTGGTTTAACATCATGAAACAAGGATGTCTAGGTGAATGGTTCCTAGAAAAGGTTGGTGTGAGGCTTACACAAGAGTGTCCCTTTATTTTATCTCATAAGGAATATGTACTGGCGATATTGGGTTATTCTTATAAAGGATATGAACTTATCGAGATAGCTCTCACCAGGAATATGGCCCAATGAGGATGAAATGATAGGTCATAGAAGGAATATGGACCTCTGGTTTGGGGAATGATCTCACTTGGAATGTGGCCCAATAAAGGTGTAATTGGATTGAGGGTGCTCGGTTTGAACCTTAGGGAGGATTCCTACATATCTTTCCCAGATAAGAATCAAATCCCATGTAGTTTGGAAAATTCCAGGGCTTACACCTATGGGGTGGCCCATTAGGATATTTTTTATTATTCTAGTGATTTGATCACCACCGATATCTAGGCCCATGTGAGTCACTATCATTTTTAGAAACAAGAGATATTATAATAACATTATGTCGTATGATCATTTTTAGGAATGTACTTACACCTGAATTGGAATCCCATTGGTTGAAATTTCTTCCTCATATACTGATGGATCAGGGTGGGGGTATAAAAGGAAGTAAATATATGATATACTACAAGAAGGTCTAGGGGATTACTCTAGGTGAAATTTCCACAAGAGAAGCTTGATCCTCATCTTCTAGTGGATGAGGGTAAGTCCATAATAGGTTGGTTAAGAAGAAATATAGGTCTTTCCCATTACAGTATTCTTCCATGTTTCTAAACCTCATATTACGGCTTACAAATACATTGAATGTGTGGATATTTCCCTTTTTACTTCTTATTTTAGGAAACACATAAGGAATTAATGTGTCTAACTGAACCACTTCCACAATCCCTAAGAACGGGATCCTTTTTACGACATGAATTCATGATTGTTAGCATTTTGAGGACCCTATCTACACGAGAGGTTAAATATGTGACTTCATTTACCATGGTAATTCATGACCTATAGGACACACTAGTGTTTCCACGTCCCAACCACATAGATATAGTGGTCATGGGGGAGGTATTGATTGGGTTTTTTCTCAGATTCAAGACCTAGGTAAAGTATTTATATGTTATTTGTAGTATAAAAGGGGATTGTGATTAGAGGGTGATTCACCCAAGTGGTACCTAAGAAAACTAAAATATATCTCTCCCAAGATATACTTGGGTGGATCTGGATGTGTCTAGACCAAGTGATACTTGGTCGAACAGGAAAGTACCTCACCTAAGTGATACTTGGGTGGACTGAAGAGTACCTCACGTAAGTAATAATTGAGTGAAATGATGACTACCTTTCCCAAGTGATACTTGGGAGGATCAAAGATGACTTCACCCAAGGGAAACTTACCTGAACTAAAGTTGAATTTGTCTAAGTGATACTTGGGTGAACTAGAGTTGAATTCTTGAATGGAGAACAACCAATGTGATGGAGCATAAGCTAGTCTTTACTCTAATGACCATGGGTCTCCTCAAGTTCCATTAAAAAGGGGTCACACAGGTTTTGTAGATGGGTATTGTACCTCTTCCCTAGTATTATTATACTAGTAAGGTAGTGGTTCCTTTTGAATGTTCCTTATATTTGGACCTTTTAGAACTAAAACACCCTTTCTTTCTCTTAATTGTTTCCTTTTTAAAATATCTGTTAACTACCAAAGGGTTTTGGAGACTTGGGTGAGGGAGTTTGGGCGAGCAGAGCTTCAATTACCTTCCCATATTATAGAAGTTTCAAAATGAGGAGACCAATGATATTATTTATAGTCTAATTAGGGACTATGGTAAAGGTAAGGGACTCAAAAAAGTGTGTTGTGCAAGTGATCCATCCTTGTGAATGTTGGGAGAGATGGTTAGATGTGTAAGTGATCTGAAAAATCCAAAATTGGATGAGACGGTTGGTCTTGTAAGTGATCTTGGGAAGTCTTATTTGAGTGAATTCCTGGGTATATCTCTCCTTTATGTGTTTGAGGATTTTTTCCTAAAAAACTATTGTCCCTATATAAAAACAAGCACCAACAGAGTAGAAGTTATCAGTGGATTATATGGATCCTAATTCGGCTACCTACCATATAACTCATCCTCAATCTAATTAGACTTAGGTTCTAAACACTGAACTTTTGTTTCATGATCAGCTTCTTATCAAACTTTAATAACATTTATCAGAGAGATCCAATAAGAGTTTTTAAATTTGTATCCTTGGGTTCCTCCATGGCTTTGTTAGGAATAGTGATAAACATATATTTCAGATTTTTTTCAATAGATGGAATTATAAGTGACACTTTATGTCACTTTTGAAAATCAATATCAGCTATCAGTGATCCTTATAGTATTATTTAAGAAAAAAGGATGACAATTACACTATCCTAAAGAAGAAAACCCCCATTATCATCATCATTAGACTAACAGTAATCCAAGAATTTTACTATAAATCCTAGGGATTTATCCCCCTTTGTAGGCACATCATGTACTTTAGGTCTAGGAGTGATTCTAATAATTGAACTTAGAGTGGAATATTTTTTAGGTATTTCCTCATTATCTTCATAATCAATTGATTCATCCCATTTTTGTTCTTAAACAATTCCACTTATTAATACTTCATTATTAATAAGATCCCCATATTAAAACTCATCCTCATGAGAACCTAAAGGAAGAGGAGAGTCAGGTTCTTCAAAGGACACAACATGAGAGGATTCCCTCATATCCTCATAAGGTGACCTAACATCCCCACTAAGATTTTCCACTTTAGATTCCTCTTTTTTCTACTTATAAAAAAATATCATATTTACCATCATAAGAATATTTAATAACTTCATTAGGATCCAGACTGGGCTCCACTATATCCTTTGGTCTAATCAGATACTATCCATGACCAAAATTTTCATACATATTTTCATTATCAACCACCCATTATTTTATACAGGGTTTCTAATTTATATTCACGTGACTAGCAATATTCTAATCTACTAAAACATTTTTATAGGAAACCACATCTTCCTTATTTTTTGGTTTTTATCCCTTAAACACTTAAAGGGATGATATATTCTTTGGATATGGGAGATAATTGAATATTGAAGAAGGATACCACAACTCATTCATACAACTCATCACATACATTAATAAAATAATCTAAATCCTATTATTAACCATGAATAGAAAAAATAATTCCTAGTTCCTCAAGATGATGAAGTCCCCTTTCTTGGGACAAAAGAGATGTTGGATAAATTTTACCAAAAAAAGGAATTCACCAGAGAGCTGCACTGTAGTCATCCTTCTAGTAGTCCTTTTCCCAATAAATTATTTAAGATAATTATGAAAATAAAATGGAGCATGATTTATAGGATACTATCTTTACCAAAATTCATTCTCACCCTTATGGGGCACACTTATGATCCTAGCCCAAATTTTGAAGAAAAAAAATTCTATCCATTTACCATTGTCTGAATGGTATCTCTTTTAGAACCAAGAAAAAATTTCTAAATGGGAATATAATTATTTAAATAGTTTTAGATAGAATGGATTACCATTTTACTTGAACCATTAACTCTAGCCTTATCATTGAATTAATTTTCACATTAATGATTTTATGGTATGAATCCACTTATCATCCATTTACTTTTCATTACATACTATTAAAACTACCTAATGAGGGTTTCATGACTTAACTATAGCACTCGAGGTAACTTTATCCATTTTATATATATTTTAAGGAGGTTATCCAATAGGATATGCATAATTGAAATATCTTTTCATCCCCAACATTCTTACACTCGGATTCAAAACTTAGAAGGTTTGGGTATGAGTTTTTAGAAATAAGGTTGAAGGTTCTAAGTATAGTGGAAGTGGATTTTGGTGAGTGATATATTGAAAATAATTTTAATATTTAGTTTCATGAAACCTCTAGTAAGGATCCTTCATGTTTAATTTATAATTATTTTATTTAGATCTGTTGAAATTAAATACGTTATATTAGGTTCCTTTCTTCAATGACATTTTTGATATTCCAAAATACCATTTTTTGGATTTCCTTCATTGTGATTTAAGGATATAGGGATAAAATCACTCTTGTGGTGATCCACACATGATCATTTGATCTCTGAGAAACACTTGTTTATTTCAGGTGCTAGAGAGAGAGAGATATTAAGAGAGAGTGGGAGACAAACCCATTTTTCACAACAATTATCTATTCTAAACTTTTCGATGCTTTACTCAATAAACATAACTATCTATTTATAGAGCTTGGGTTTAGGTTAAAATAATTATTTAATTTCATGATAAACATTAAATAACATTATAATCTTTAATAAACCCCATGAAACATAATAATAATAATATTATTTTATGGCATGAACTTACTTGTGCAATGAAAAATAATATTTACTAGATTATAAATAAATATTTATCAAAAGATACAGTCTAATCCTGTATATCCTCCTCAAAATTTATTGAATACCTAAATAAATATTTAATTTAAATATTTCATTCATCAATAAATATCTTCAATTGATAAAATGTGAATATAATTATTCCTAGATGATGATACTAATATTTATTTTATTAATTATATTCAAATATAATTGAATCATTATCATTGAAAACACTTAATGTGTGAACCTCTAGGATTATTTCTAGTTGGAATTAGGCGAGCTTTACTAAATAAAAATATTACTACCTATAAATGTGTTAAGGAACCCAAAAGGAAGAACTTAATGTTGTAACAATGAAAAACACATACAAACATTCACTCTGTAATATAATAACTTTATCACAATATCTCATATAACAAGTTTGACATATGTGTTACCAACCTATATGCTCGATATGTATTTCTTTTACTATCTGAAATAAACATGTCAATAAACCATGTCCATGGGACTTATTTTTATGGTTCAATTCCAATCAAATGGTTTAGATATCAACTTACATAAATATTGAAGGGATAAATGATTCCTTTAAGTATTTATTAATGGCATGTCAATCGTGACACACCCAACATACTCTACGTACCCATGAACATATGTTGTTATAATTTTTTTATAGAAAATATAAGTTCGTGAGTCATGAAATACATTAATGATAATATCAAAGACTAAGGGTCATTACACATGCTTGTAGATAGAAATATCCAATAACACCAAAACATACAAAATTCTTACCATTGGGTTTGTTCTCATAATCTTCCATCTTGGAGATTACCAAGTGAAAACTTCATGAGAATAATCCTCATTCCCCAATGAGTACTCACACCATAAATTTTACATATTATGTGCCCTTTTATAGTAAATTATCCAACCATAGAGCTAAATTCAAAAATATCATCATAGTACTTCCAAGTTCCCATCATAGTAGTGAACTGCTATGAAATTATCAGTGCAAAAAATACTCTAGGAAATTATTACACTATATTCATGAAGAAAAAATGAAAAATATATAAAAATATATTTTATTAATATTTAAATCATAGAATGAAAATGTAATCAAAGTAGAAATAGTTAGCCTTAGAACACCAACCCCCCAAAACTACCACTTGGACTAGATCCAACTACCAATGAATTATAGTCCACCAGAAATCACATGCTAATCATGTTTTGTTGAGTCAAAGAACAATTAGGGAGTCTTTACTATTTTATTTTATACAAATAATTATCACTAAAAATTCTTTGAGAAAAATCACTCAAGAGATGATACTTTTGAAGTGTGTTATTTTTCCACTGATGTGACCTTGGATCTTTTTTGAGATCCACCACTGAAGTATTATCACAATAGAGTGTGATAGGATCTTTATTGGTAGGTATCACATCCATATATTGGATTAAGTTTCACATCTATATGACTTATTTATCTACCTTATAAGAAATAATATACTTGTATTTTTCTATAGAATCTATGACCACAACCTATTTTGTGTTCTTCTAGATCATAACAACTCTATTAAAAATGAAGATTTATCCCATTTTTTATTTCATAAAATGTTTATTAGTTTGGAAAATATTATCTACATATCCTTTAATTACTAGTTCCTCATCTCCTCTATAGAACAAGAACATATCATTTGTATGACTCAGGTACTTTAGGATAGTATTGAATTCCGTACAATGGTGGTCGCCTGGGTTTTCTTGATATATGTATAACACAATTAATGCATAAGTAACATATAGGCTTGTAAATATCATAACATACATGTCTAACCCAATCACAATATCATATAGAATAATTGGAATTATTTTTCTTTCCTCATGTGTCTGAGGATACATTTTCCTTGATAGATGAATTCTGTATGAAACTGACAACAATCACCACTTGAATTATTTTATACAAAATCTCTTAAGTATCTTTTCATTATTTTTTACTTTGAATTAGGTTGATAAACCTCTTTTATCTATCACTATGGATCTTTATTCTAATAATATATGATACCTTTTCTAATTTTTTCATTAAGAAGAATTTATTCAACCATTCTTTAATATACAGTAAGACGAATATTTTTTCTTCTAATAAGAAATATGTCACCAACATATATTATTAACAAAATGAATGCACTCCCACTGAACCTCTTATAGACATAAGACTCCAATTCATTCTTTATGAAACCAAATTCTATTATGAGTTCATCCAATCGAATTTTCCATGACCTAGTTTCTTTATTTGATTCAAAAATATTTTTTTAAATTTTCATATCTTATTTTCATCATTTGGAGTCACAAATCATTTGGGTTGTGTCATATATACATCTTTCCAAAGGTTCTCATTAAGTATGTATGATTTGATATCCATTTTCCAAAATACTTTGTCTGGGATGGACATAAGGGAAATTAGAATTTTTATGGATTTCATATGGTAATTGGTTAAAAGGATTTATCATAGCCAATTTATTAATTCTATTTAAACCCTTTTCCAACAAGTCATGCCCTATAGGTACCAAATTGTCCTTCAATGTCCATATTCTTCTTGAATACCCATTTATAACCCACAAGATTTACATCAACTCAAGGATATGCCAAAATAAATACTTTTTTTGGTAAATTGAAACCATTTCATAATTCATGGATTCTTCCATGGGGATTTGTTTAATCTTTTTCTATGCCAACTATTACGTACCTTGATCCCTAACTCCACCAAATATTATCTCACTCCCACCATCTCTTACAGAGATTTTATCCCTCTCAAGTAATATGTAATGTCTTTCTACCATCACCTTTTTATATGAGGGTTCATATAGTTAAAAACTGCTTGTTTCATTAGGGCATCCTATAAAGGTACACTTTGTGCCTCAGGGTGGATTTTTGTTACATAAAGTGTCCTTAAAAAATTCTTCACAACCCCACACACGCGAGTATGAAAACACATGTTTCATTCCATTATATAAATGGTATTTTTTACTATCCGTATATTTATTTGGGACTTGATTTATTATTTGTTCTGCTTTTTTTAATGTGTATCCCCAAATGGATAATGGAATAGTAGCATGATTTATCATTGATCTCACTATTTCCAATAAGACATGGTTCCTCCTTTCACTCACACCATTCAATTAAGGTGAATAAGGAAGAGTGAGTCGAGATATAATCCGAAACTCCTATAAATAATCAATTAATTATTGATTATGATATTCTCCACCATATTATGAGTGGATTTTCTCAATCTTCTTACCAAGATATCTCTCATCTTAAGTATAAATATGCATATCTACTAAAATCATCAGTAAAAGTTATGAAGTATGAGTACCCACCACTTACATCAACAAGATAAGGTCCACACAAATCATTATTAACTAATTCAAAATTGTCTTTGGCCCTTTCAACTTTTCTAATAAATGGGGATATGGTCATTTTACATTGTAAACATTCTTGACATATACCAAGTGGTTTTATTTCAAAAGAATATAAATATTCATCTTGATATAATTTCTTCAAGAACTTTACATTTACACGAGCTAGCTAGTTATTCCATTGTTTGGTGTGGTTTAAGTCATGTGAAGTAGTTTTATTACTGATTAACATTACTTAGATTGTGTAAACCAACACATAAGCACTGTTATTTAAGTATGCCCTACCATAATAAATTCTATCTTTTTAAAAGTAGTAACATTTATTGTCAAAATTTAAAATAAAACCACCCATATCTAGTATGGATAAAAAACAATGTTTTTAGAAAAATATGTCACAAAATACTAATCTTTCAAAACCAATACCATTATAGTTATAAACATGAGGTAGTAGTCATTGATTTCAATATAATTATGTTTATCTCTATTGGATTTTCGTAAATATACCTCCACTTTGTCAATTATTATGAATCTATATGGTTTCTATATTTGAATACATATGTGAGCACCAAAATTAATTTTTAATACCCATTTTTTAGAAATATATTTAACTTGATAGAAAACATATCTGAATGTTTCCCTTTATTCTTTGGATATTTGTAGTTTTTCTTTCATTGGACCTTTTTCCCACATGTGAAAAAAATAACATCCCACTCCCTAGCTTAACCCTTGATATTAATCTTGTTGAAAGGGAAATGTGAAGATTCTTTGGCTTAGATATCTTCAATTAGACTTTACATTTATTTACTATAAGTATGAAGGTATTTGTTCACTTTTTATCATTATCTAGTTGGATAAGAAGAGTAATAATATATAATAGTGACTTCTCAATGTTCTTCATATTAAAATTAATAATAAAACTAGATAATATCTAAGGGAGTGATTCATGAATGATATTGGTTCCCATTTCTTCATAGATTTTAAAACCTATAACCTCTAGACACTCAATATATCCAATGACCATGACTACATGAGGCCCATCTGGGGAGTCCTCTCCAAGATTTATCTGAAAAAGAGCCTTGGAGATCTCAAACTACTCTCATCTCTCTCTATCATATTACAGGCCATAAAGATGATCAAGAATTCTATAAGAATCTATGTTTTTATGAGACTTCATGAGTTTACTATACACAGAGAAAATCATCAATCATTGAGCGTCAACTGCGTCATTCATATATTTTTCATGGATAGGGAGCTCTTCTTCCCTCACCTCCTTACTAACAAAATCAAGAAGTGAGGATTCTAGCATGTAAGATTTCCATTCATAGAACATAAAAACCTGAAGGAATCTGAACCAATCCAAGAAGTTACTACTAGTAAAGATATTGTATTTATCTAATATAGATCATAGGTACAATGTATGATGAAATTTTTATTTTTCTATAATTATAAAAATGAATATTATTTTCCTGATTACAAATTATGTGAGAACCAATATTAATTTAAAACTTTTAAATCTTATACTATTTTATTAAGTTCCAATATCCAACACCATTGAACTCAAAATTTCTTATTATTAGGACAATATAGTGGAAAGTATCCATATAAACCTCCACATAACCCCATTGGGGGTTAGTCATGCCACTTCAAGGTATTTGGGTTGGAAAGTGTGCTAATTATGGACTTGCAGTACCTTGATCCTTTGAGTGGACTCCCAAATCCTGAAATCTTAACATGGATTTCCTCATCACTTACCTCAAAGTTACATCAATTATAACAATGGAAACTTCTATTTATGTAATATGGTTATGCCAACCCATAATCTTTATAATAAATCCATGTTAAAAGTTAGTGTCCCAATGAGGGTTTGTCAAACACTTTATTCTATGGCTTTCAAATATTAAGTGGATTTTACTTAATTAATTAACTACATTGGATAAAACATTTTCACATAATATATTTATTTAAATTTCATCATTTCAAATTAATTAATTAATTTATATTATTGGGATTATACATCCATAAATTAAATAATGCCTAGACAAAAATAAATAAATGATTAAATGAAATATTCACAAGCTTATCTAACAATTAATTTATTGAGTGCACAATAAATCAACCTTTGACCAAGGGGAATAATTCCTTGTGTTTCTATTGGAACGAGCTATAATATTTCACCTATCCACCTTTGTATCACTTGGGTTGTCATTATTATGGTTTCATCTTGAACTCACTCCACACACCTTGGGATACTCCATTAATTACAAGTATTTTTAGATCACATGCATGTGAGGGGAATAAAAGGATTAGTTAAGGAAAATTACATAAATAACCTTGTATATGTAAGTTCTATATAATAATGAAGTAAAGGAAGACTCACATACCATATTATTTAATTTAATAATAAATAATTGTAAACCCACGCAATAAATTAAATTAAATAATGCCAATATATAAATTGGTCATTGTTAAGCTAATGAATGATCTGTTGAGATGGTATGTGAAGTATGATATAATCTATAATACCAAATGTAGGATCTAAATAATATAGATACTTAATGTAGTATCTAATGATGCTCAAAATATAAAGGGGGGGGGGGTGAATTGTATACTTTAAAAATTATTTGTAACTTTTAATGGTGAAGATGTTTAACAAGGTTAAATAAGTTAATTCACAAAACCTCTAGTTCTACACACTTTCTAGATTCTGGAAATATGATTCTGAGAAAGTGTTTCTAAAAATATGCTTCCAGAAAAATGAAACTTAATGAAAGTTTACAAAGATAGATATTCTATCTTAAAGAGTATATAATGTCACTAAATCAGAGTATACAATTATAAGGAAGTATAATATAGTTATACTTTCCTCAAAAAATAAAATACAGTGGAAAACTTGAAACAAAAAAGTAACAAGTAGTATGTCTTTTAACCCAAAGAGAAAGGTATCCAATAACCTTGGATATAGGTCTCTGGATTTATACTTTCAAGAAAGTATGTTTTACCTACACCAGGGTAATCCCTCGATACGAATATTGAAGTCTGTCTTGCTATCCCCGCAAGCCCCTAACTTTAAGGTAGTCGACACCTCTATCCTCCTCAGAAAGGAAGTCCTCTAACTTTAAGATAGTTGGCACCTCTGTATTCCTATCCCCGGAAGCCCTAGAATGTACTCAGCAACATTAGGAGTCACACGAAGAAATTCCGAACAAGATGTTCAGTACGCACAAAGAAGGAGAGTATCTCTCTAGATATCACTTTAATATCATGTAATCTCTAGAGTCATAGAACCATGTTGAGCTCATTCAAATGAGCTCCTATTTATAGGCATGGATCCAATGGTCAGCTCCATCCTCTAACGATCATATTTTTCATTGAATTTTGGAGGGTCTTGTACACATGTCACTCAAACAATGGTTAGTTTGTAACTGAATGCAAAAAATAATTTTATAACCAAACAAGTGTAAGAAAAAATATGGTTACATAACCAAAATCAAATAATCAAAATCTAAGAAAATAAAAGTTCGGAGTCTAACCAAAAACATATTCGGTGCATATAATACAAGGATATTCAGATTCTGTTTTCTAAGCAATTCAGAACCTGAACTCTATAGAATTTAGGAGTTTGAATTTCAAAGAAATTCAGAATCTGGATCCACCAAGATTAGGAACCTGAAGTTACAAAGTTTAGAGTCCGAGTTCATGAGAATTTGGAGTCAGAACTTACAAAGTTCGGAGTCAGATTTCATGAGAATTTTGAGTCAGGACTTACAAATTTTAGAGTCAGAGTTCATGAGAATTCTGAGTCAGAACTCATAATAGTTCTGAGTCTGAATTTAGAGATCTTAGATCTAGAACTCATAAGAGTTCAGTGTCTGAATTCAGAGAACTCGGAGTCAGAACTCATAATAGTTTGGAGTCTGAATTCAGATCCTGAAAACAGAATTCTCTCTATCTAGGTATTATTGGATTCCGAGGTTTTGGATATGAAACCAAATTTTACACTTAGACAAATTTATCAACGAAAAACTTGGTAAGGATAAATTTCTTTGGGGAAGGAAAATTTTCCTTATGAAAGTAAAACATTGGGTAGAATGAAATTTTCCTTAAGATAAGGTGTTTGTGATTTTCAAAATAACAAAGAATGGTAAAGTCATAAGGAAACCTTATTAACTCAACAATCTCCCCAAACATGAAGGAATTGAAAAGTCATAAGGAAAACCTTATTGACTCAACAATATCCCCCCTTTTGGAAATCCTAGACATCCTTACGAAAAATAATATAAGGACTTTGAAAATATTTTTCTAGACTTTGAAAAATATAACTTATCTCCCTTATCATATGGGAAAATATGAATACGAATAACTCCCCCTTAGGCTTTGGAACACTAAGGATCATATTTTAGATTTTTAGAATGATATTTTTCATTATCTTGAGTACGAAAATCTCTGTATGAAAGCCCCCCCTTAGATAAACTCCCCCTTACTTAGGGATATTTCTTATTTACTTAGTATTATTTTTTCCTCTCTCCACCTTTGTGATTTTCAAAAAGAATTTGAGGGAATGGAAAAGAAATTATGGTACCTGAAATATTAGTACAAGATAACAGAAAATGAAAGAGAACAAGAAAAATTTCAATAAGTTTGGAAAAAATTTGTACAAGAAGGAAAATACAAAAAAAGATTGAATTTCAATAAAGTTATCATTCCTTTTCATTCAGCATCATCTTCTTGACTATAGTCTTTTGATTTTTGAGCTTTTTGTGGTCTACCTCTGCTTCTTTAAGAATTTGATCCTGATCCTCTGCTTTCTTTTCAAGAGCTTTGATTTTATCTTAGTGAGATTTGAGAATTTGATCCCGAGCCTTCATGGCTTCTTCCTACATCACTAGCTTATCTTCAATCTCAATCTTGAGATCTCTTTCTATTTTCCAACTTTGAGCAACAAAATACAACTTCCCATTCAGATATTTTACTTCTTGCATCTAGGTATTCTGTTCCAGAGTAAGATTTTCTTTAATAGACTTGGTAAGATCTGAAAATTTACTATATTCAATGTCAAAATCCTCCTTGAAACTTTCTTGGAACTCATCAAGAATCCTAATTTCTTCAATAGTATTTTTTGACCAACTAGTCATCTTCTTGCATGACCTTTTATGGGCTTCATAGTTGATAAGGAAAGATTTTATATTTGCCTCCATCTGGACACACTTGTCCATCACCATGGACACTGAATCCGATTTCTGATTTAGTGTGTGTTGAAGCATATGACATCTAGAGTCAATAATAGGAAACATTGGAATGGTCTCTACAAGATTTTTCAAGGATTGGACTATAAAATCATGTCCAAGGGAAGATGATTCTGAATTAGAGACTTTGTTTAGTGAGGTATCTTTCTCAATCTCAACAAGCTTCCTCTTTGAAGATCCACCAGCAACTTTCTTCTTCACAACCACTTTAGTGGGTGTATCAAAAACCACCTGTTTGCCCTTTCTAGTTCTCGGACTGTCTTCATCATCAGGAGATTTATGTTCTCTATCATACAACTGAACAATATTATCCTCATAAACTTCTTCTTTCTGAGATCCTACCTCAGCATCTTTAGGATGAATAAAATGATGATTATAACTCTCTACCTTGGATAACTTGTTCACTTCATCTTCAGACTTGCCATCTAACCCAGGAGTAACAAGATTCGAAGATTCATCTTGTGAATTTTGGATTGAAAATTCCTCAGATGGGCTTTCCTTCTCATGAAATTCCTCCACTTGCTTAATTAAATCTTCTGTATCACCACTGCTTTCAGCTTCTTCTTCTAATTCTTTGACTGCTTCTTTTTATTCAAAAACCTTCCCTTGAGATTTTTCCGGAGTCATGAACTTCTTCCCTGGAGTCTTAGGTAAGGGTTATACCAGGAAGGATTCTGGTACCGGAATTTGTTCAGAAGATTTTTCAGTATCCCTTAGAAGGGCTTGCACAATCTCAGTCTCAGACATCTTTTTATTTAACTTCTCTTCTTTATATTGTTTATCAAGTTCTTCAGCTGTCTTTTCTTTCAAATCCTTGGCCTTTACAGGATTCAAGCTGAACTGTGGCTCTCCTTCATTCCGATTCTTTTTGTATTCCCTCTATTTAGCTACGACCTCATCTGGATATGCTTTTTTCTTCTTGGGTTTTTGAGGTGCGGATTGAGATTCCTTAGCTTTTGTGGTTTCTTCTTCTTCTTCCACTTCCTTAAACTTCTTGTTCTTTATAACATTTTTTGATGGTTTAGGAACTTCTTGTTCCATTGGAGAAACTTTAGCCACTTACTCAAGTATTTCATAAAACTCTTCCGAGCTCTTAGAAATACCAATATTCATTCTCGTCAATGTATCATCACTTACTAGCATGAATTTGCAATTACTTTTCTTGGAACTGAAAGTAATCTTGAAAGAATCAAGGAACCAAACAATTATCTTTGAGAGGATGGCTGGATACATGACTATCTGAGCTTTCAAGTAAGCATTATTAATATTCTCAATCATAATGAGAATATGCTTCATCAGGTTTATCTTTCTTTGGTTTAAAAAGAAGTCCAAAAAGTACATATCACTCTTCTTCGAGGTGCCATTGTCACCTTTTCTTGGAATGATGAATCCTTGAACCCATAATTCAAGGATCCAATTATTTGTAGAGAGGTGACCAATATTTGGAGTATTGACATCTAAAAGTCTAAGAAACTCCATAGCCTTCAGCTTATTGAAACTTCCTTTATTATCAGGCAATTTATAGGAATAGAATTCAGCTTCCCCTTCAAAAGAAAACGCCACCAAGCTTTAATCCTTGGTGTATTAAAGGGAATAAGTTTTTCTATAACTTTTGAAAGAAAATTTACTCCTTTATTCTTCTTTAAAGAAACTCACAGATTCATAAAATTCCACAAGAAAGTCTAGATATACTACATCTTGAGCTCCTGGATTTGATATGTAAAAACTTTCCCATCCATTCAACCCGATTTTCTTGGATATAATAGAATCGTACTTGAAAAAGAAATTCAGATTGACCAACCTATATTTGTAAATTTGCCACTCCAAAATTGGCTTGACAGTTGAGATCTCTTGAGAGGGAACTTCAACAGACATTCTAACATTAGAAAGATTTGAGAGGTTCAGAATCAGCTTTTGAAAGAGGGGCAGAGCTTCATCACGCAAAGGCTTGAAATCTGTGTGGGATCACCATCGAGGGTCCTTTATATAGGCGTCTGATATGACAGTTGAACTTCCAAAGACAATCCAATGGTTGAGAAAACTTCTAATTAGATATGATGTTGGAAAAGATAGCCTCAAGGAAAAATTTGGTAGGATCCGATCCTTTGAGGTTTTTAAAGGATAAGAATCAGATTTAAGGAAAATAAAATCTGAAGATTTTAAAACAAAAAAAATACTAGAAAGTAAAATATGATTACAAGAACTTAAGAAAGAAAACATACCTTTTGGATTTTCAGGAAGATTATTTGTATTGAAGAAAAAATTTCGTGAATTAATTTAGATTCCATGAAAAATTTGACTACAGAAATCTCCATGAAATGAAAATGAGTACACAAAATATTCATTATGAAAAATTTTAAGTACAAAAACCATCATTACGAAAATTTCAAGTTCGAAAATCTTCATTAGGAAAAGTTTTGAAAAACTATCAATGAAAAATTTTCATTATGAATTTTTTTGAAAAACCTGACTATGAAAAATTCTCATTAAGAAATTTTTTGAAAAACCTAACTACAAAAAATTTCATTAATAAAGTTTTTTGAAAAATCGGAATACAAAAAAATTCATTACGATTTTTTTTGAAAAACCTGATTAACAAATGTACCCCCTATGAAAAGGAGTTTATTACTGTAAGGAGATTGGTTTCAATAGAAAGTTAACAAGGAAGATTACATTATGGTTATCATTACTAACTTCTGTTTAATGTATTCAAATCTATTAGATAGTAAATATTTTGTGAAAATATCAACAATTTGATCTTGTGTTCCAATAAATTGAAGAGTGATATCTCATTTTTGTGTGTGATCCCTAAGAAAGTGATGTCTAATATCTATGTGTTTTTCACGAGAGTGATATTCCGGATTATTTCTAAGGGTAATGGAACTTGTATTATCACAGGAAATTTGTGTTTTGGTAAAACTCATACCATAGTCTGTGAGTGTGTGATGCATCCACAACACTTGAGCACAACAACTTCCAGCTGCTACATATTCAGATTTTATAGAGGAAAGTGATACTGAGTGTTGCTTCTTACATGACCAAGAAACTAATGAATCTCCTAAGAAATGACAAGTTCTAGATGTACTATTTCTATCTATTCTACATCCACCAAAGTCAACATCCAAAAAACCTTTTAGAATAAAATAATTTCCATAAGTATAAAAGAGTCCTAAATCCATGGTTCCCTTTACGTAGTGAAAAATTAATTTCACTACCTTTAAACGATATTCCTTAGGATTGGATTGATATCTTGCACATAAGCATACTGAAAACATTAAGTCTAGACGACTATTTGTTGAGTAAATTAAACTTCCTATCATACCTGTAAAAGATGTTTGATCTACTGGTTTCCCAGATTCATCAATATCATGTTTTTTTGAGGTACCGATGGGAGTACTAATACTCTTAGTGTTTTCATATCCATACTTTTTAAGAAGATCATTAATATACTTATGTTGGGATAAATAGATTTATTCTGGTTTTTGAGAAATTTTAAAACCAAGGAAAAATGTTAACTCACCCATCATACTCATTTCAAACTCGGATTTCATTAGATCCGCAAAGGAATCAGTTAAATATTGGTGAGTTGAACCAAATATAATGTCATTAACATAAATCTGAACAATCAATTTTTTTTATTATATTTATTTATAAAAAGGGTTGGATATGAATTTCCCTTAACATAATTATTTTGAAGAAAAAATCCTATAAGTCTGTCATACCAGGATCCAGGGGATTGCTTAAGTCCATACAAAGCTTTGGTAAGTCTAAAAACATGTTCAGGATGTTTTGTGTCTTCAAAACCCGGAGGTTGTTCAACAAAGATATCATCTTGAATATAACCATTAAGGAAATCACATTTCACATCCATTTTAAAAAGTTTGAAATTGAAGAATGCTGCAAAGGAAAGTAAAATACGAATAGATTCAAGTCTAGATACTAGAGAATAGGTTTCTTCATAGTCTATTCCTTATTGTTGATTATAGCCTTTAGTAACCAATCTAGCTTTATTTCTTACTATGATTCCATTTTTATCACACTTATTTCTAAAAACCCATTTTACTCAAATAATAGAAGTTTCCTTAGGTCTTTCAACCAAGGTCCATACTTTATTCCTTTCAAATTCATTTAGTTCATCTTGCATAGGTTTTATCCAATCATCATCACCTTAAGATCCATTAGTGCCTTTTGGTTCTAATTGGGAAAGGAATGATAGATGTTCTACTTAATTCCTTAAGAACCTTCTAGTCCTTACATGTTGATTCACATCACCAGTGATACTATCACTGGGATGATTCTTAAGAAACACCTGATTTGGGTTTTTTAAAACCTGTTCATCAACATAGGGTAGGAAATATTCTGGGGTAAATCTTTCAGAATTATCTTCTTATACAATTTCCTTTTCAGAAGGTTATTCTATCATGGGTTGATAATCAGTTTTTGAAAACACATACTAATATTTAGGTAGGGGTTGTTTAAAAATAAAAGGATCAGTTTCATCAAATTTCACATGTACTATCTCTTCAACAGTACAAGTGTTTTTATTGAAAACTCTATAAGCCTTAGGATTTGTGGAGTAGCTTAAGAAAATTCATTCTTCATATTTTGGTGTGAATTTATGTAGATTATCTTTAGTATTCCAGATGAATGCCTTGCAACCAAAAACCTTGAAGTAGGAAAGTCTAAGTTTTTTACCATTCCATAACTTATAAGGAGTTTTATTAATAAAAAGTATAATTAAAACTCGATTTATTGTATAACAAGTAGTACTTACAGCTTCAACCCAAAAGTGTTTGGCTACTGAATACTCACTAAACATGGTTCTTGTTATCTCTTGAAGAATTCTATTTCTTCTTTCAACAACTCCATTCTGTTGAGGTTTTCTAGGTGCTGAGATGTTATGAGTAATGCCTTTTTTACTACAAAATGTTTCCAAATCAGAATTTTGAAATTCTCCTCCATGATCACTATGAATAGTTATCAAAGGAAGGTTTTTCTCATTTTTAACTTAGGCTCTAAAGATTTTTAAATAAGAAAAGGTTTAAGACTTATTTGTTAGAAAATAGACCCACGTAAATCTAGTGTAATCATCAACTAAGACAAATACATAACACTTTCCCCCAATGATTCTAGTTTGTGTTGGACCAAAAAGATCCATATCTACTAACTGTAATGCATCAGTAGTTGAGACTTCACCGACTGATTTAAAACTTGATTTATGTTTCTTTCCATATTGAAAAGGATCAAACAATTTTTAAGAATCAAATCTAAGATCCGGTAGATCCTTAACCAATCTCTTCTTAGAGAGTTTACATAGGTTCTTAAGGTTTCAGTGTCCTAACCTTATACTACACAAACAAGAATGATATTCCATTGCACTAAGGCAAGATAAGTCTTGGCTCCTAAGGTCTTCTATGTTTAGTGTGTATAAATTCTCTTACCTTTGTGCAGAAAGAATAAACTCTTCCTTGGAATTGTCTACTAAGAACTTATCATTCCTAAAATTCACAAGGTAACCTTCATCATATAATTGGCTTATGCTAATGAGGTTGTTCTTAAGAACCTTAACAAATAAAACATTTGAAATCAAAGTTTTTCCAAGAAGAACGATGTTACCTATACTAACAATTTCTCCCTGAGAATTATCTCTGAAAGTTACTTTTTCACTTTTCATTTTGATAATCTTTTCAAAGTCGTTTTTGTTACCATTCATATGCCGAGAACATCCACTATCCATGTAGCATGTATTGCTATTGGTACCTTATCTATTTTCCTGAAAATAAAAGAGTTAGGATTTCAGAATACAAAATTTCTTGGATTTGGAAACTTCAAAAAGTAAAATCTTAGGTACCCATATTTTCTTAGAAAAACAGGATTTATGAAATCCTAAAGATTGAGTTTTTTTAAGGAACAATTTTATTCCCAATGCCCACCTCACTAAAACTTAGAACAGAATGGAGCACTTTGAGGAACAAAATAATTTTTTTTCTAAAAAATGGTTTAGAACTAGTATAACCAAAACCAGAGCTATTCCTTAGAGGTCCGATTTGAGAATACATTTTATCAAAATTTTCTTTAGCTAAGTTAAAGTTTGACAAACACTTCCTCAAGGAAAAAGTTCAGATTTCATTCTTATAACTAAGTTCTTGTCTTCCAAAACATTTGATTTTGAAACTAGAGTAAGTCTCGGAAACATTTTTCTTAGAAATTAATTTTTCTAGATCTTTATAAAGTTTATCCTTCTCAGAATTTAAATCCTTAAGATTTTTCAAAATATTTTCAAAATAAAGAGTTTTCTTATCAAGATCATTAGGAAGATCTAATATTTAATTAGTAAGTATATAAAACCTTGAATTTTCCTAATCAAGATTACAGTTGACTTTAGAATTTTTATTCTCAAGAATTTTAGAAAACCTAGAAACTTCTTCATAGGTAGGTAAAGTATTATCTTCATCATAATAAGATTCTTCATTTGAAGATTCATAGTATTTATCATTTCTATAATTTTCATTTAAAGAAACATTGGTCACTTATTTAGCATTGTGTAACTTATCCATTAAGAAATGATTTTCAATAGGTAGTCTGGCTATTAGATCAAGATTCTTCTGTCTAGAAGATTCATAATCTGATGATTCATTTGACGAGTCTCCACCATTGGCACTATAGGTGTCATTATCTTCAATACTTTCTTATGTTTATCTTGGTAGTACTTCTTTTTGTTTCTCTTAGAACGCTTTTCCTTTCTTTCTTTTCTTTTAAGCATAGGAAAATTAGGCCTTATGTGTCCAACTCTCTTTCATTCATAACAAGTAACTTCTAAATCTTTCTTATCCTTCCTTTCCTTCTTCTTTTATCTAGATTGAAAGTTCTTCTGGCCAACAATCTTGTTCATCCTTCGAGCAAGATTTTCTAAATCATTTTCTAAATATTTACTTCCACTAGATTCAGATTGTATAACAATATTCTTATATTTGGATCTTGTAAATCCCTCCGGAGTCTTGGATTTCATAAGATTTGAAGTTGTAGTAAATACAAAACTGTTATTCCCATTCTTCTTTTTTACATTATCAACATATCTCTTCATTCTAGTCTTATGTTGAAGAAGAGTTCCAAAAAGTTCATCAAGAGAAATCTGAGTGACCTTTCTATTCTAATTAAAAGATGTTCTCTTGGATTCCCACTCGTTGGGCCTGATGTATATGATTTTATCAACAAGGGATTCATCATCTAATACTTTCTCAGCCATAGATTGTAAACTATTAACAATAGTCATAAAAATCTTTTGCACCTTACATATGGGTTCTCTATAAGGAAAGAAAAAAACCATGATATTCAGCTCTGAGCATGGATCTTCTAGTTTCAATAAATTTGGAAGTTCTAAAGTGTGTAACTTCATGTTTTTACATATACAATTTTCTTATCCACAAGATGAAATTTGGATATATATATTTCTAGTTATGGAACAAAGAAAAGTATTACATACCTTATAATTCAGTTGATATTCATTATTTTCTTGATTTGTGAAATTACTAACTTCCTTGTCAGGAATTTTATATCCTCTAGTAAGAATAACAAAATTTTCTAATATAGTATTGATAATGAATTTATTAATGCGATATATCTAATATTAATAATCATTTCCAACAAAAATAGGCGGTCTGGTTGGATTTAGATTGTCTATGGAACCAACATTGTTTCCTGCCATCTTAAAGAACAAAAATTTCCACATAAACTTATTAGTAATAAAAGTTTGTAAACAAATAAAATATTCCTCAGTAAGAAAAATATAGAACAAGAGTATATCTAAGAAAAATATAAATCCGAACTTTATGAGTCTGAAAATCTGAATCTGAAAATAAGAAAAATATTAATTCTCTTTTGAATCTATTATGAGATTAATTCATATTGAACCAATCATTTGATACCAACTGTTGAGATGATATGTGGAGTATGATATACTCTATAATACCAAATGTAGGATCAAAATAATATAGATACTGAATTTAGTATCTAATGATGCTCAAAATACAAGAGGGGGGGGGTGAATTATATACTTTAAAAATTATTTGTAACTTTTAAAGGTGAAGATGTTTAACAAGGTTAAACAAGGTAATTCACAAAACCTCTAGTTCTATACACTTGCAAGATTCAAGAAATATGATTCTGAGAAAGTGATTCCGAAAATATAGTTATACTTTCCTCAACAAATAAAATACCATAGAAAACTTGAAACAAACAAGTAACAAGTAGTAAGTCTTTTAACCCAAAGAGAAGGGTATCCAACAACCTTGGATAAAGGTCCCTTGATTTGTACTTTCAAGAAAGTCTATTTTACCCACACTAGGGTAATCCCTCAATACAAAGATCGGAGTCTGTCTTACTATCCCCACAAGCCCTCAACTTTAAGGTAGTTGGCACCTCTGTCTTCCTCAGCAAGGAAATCCTCAAACTTTAAGGTAGTCAGAACCTCTGTCTTCCTATCCCCGAAAGCCCTCAAATGTACTCAGAAACATTCGGAGTCGCACGAAGCTATTCTGAACAACACGTTCATTACACACAAAGCATGAGATTCTCCCTCTAGAAATCACTTTAACAGCATGTAATCTCTAGAGTCATAGAACTATGTTGAGATTGTTCAAATGAGCTCTAATTTGTAGGCATGGCTTCAACAACCGGCTCCCTCCTCCAACGGTCATATTTTTCCTTGAATTTTGGGGGGACTTGTACACGTGTAACTCAAACAATGGTTAGTTAGTAACTGAATGCACAACATTGTTTTATAACTAAACAAGTGTAAGAAAATATATGGTTACATAACCAAAATCAAATATTTGGAATGTAAGCAGATAAAAGTTCAGAGTCTAACCAAAAACAAATTCGGTGTATATAATATAAGGATATTTGGATTCTATTTTCTAAGGAATTCGGAACCTGAAATTTATAGAATTCTGAAGTTTTAATTTCAAGGAAATTCGGAATCTTGATTCACCCGGATTCAGAACCTGAACTTATAAAGTTCAGAGTCAGAGTTCATGAGAATTCAGAGTCAGAAATTACAAAGTTCAGAGTCAGAGATCATTAGAATTCGAAGTCAGGACTTACAAAGTTCGGAGTTAGAGTTTATGAGAATTTAGAGTCAGAACTCATAAGAGTTCAGAGTATGAATTCATAGAACTCGGAGTCAAAACTCATAAGAGTTCAGAGTGTGAATTCAGAGAACTCAGAGTTAGAACTCATAAGAGTTTAGAGTCTGAATTCAGATCCTAAAAACAGAATGCTCTTTATCTAGGTATTATTGGATTTCGAGGTTTTGTATATGAAACTAAATTTTACACTTGGAGAAAATGATCAATGAAAAATATAGTAAGGATAAATTTCCTTGGGGAAGGAAAATTTTCCTTATGAATGTAAAACATAGGGTAGAATGAAATTTTCCTTAAGATAAGGTGTTTGTGATTTTCAAAACAACAAAGAATGGTAAAGTCACATGGAAACCTTATTGACTCAACAATCTCCACAAATATGAAGAAATGGAAAAGTTATAAGGAAAACCTTATTGACTCAACATGATCATACATGTAATGAATACACAAAAGTAACTATCTAACATTAATTTATTAGTCATTATTTATAATTAATAAAAAAATTCCTGCATTAATTAATTCCCTTTCATCTTAATAACCATCCAAAATCATTTGAAGGTACCCATTATTGGAATTCATGGAAAATAAACAGGATAACCAATTAACATAGATTTTTTACAAAAAATTAATTAAGCATTTGAAATTATTTAAAAACATTATTAAAATTTCAAACACAACACATAATAATCAATAAAATAATGTTTTTATGCTGAAATTTTCAATTTAATGTGATTTAGTTCTATTATTAATTAGGTGGCTACATGATATGTTTTTTCTAGCTACATAATGTATACCTCAGTTTCCATGTATCAAGGGAACATGCTTGGGGATTCAATTTGTAACTTTGGTGAACTATATAACATATACTAACCAGCTACACACCATGTGTTGTTCATACTATGTTCCCAGGAAACCCACCAAAAAACTTGACATATTCTTGGAAGAGAGACTACATGACACATGCTAGACAACTACATGCCATGTATCTTACAGGTCATGTGTCCACTTAACTCACCAAATGGGTCAACCTGTTCTATGAATGTGAGAAATGATGAACTATACACTATGAACACCGCATACATGATATGTATATCGTTAATTCTATAGGATGTTAGTCTCATGTGGTTTTAATGTGTATAATAACCACATTAATTGCATGAATTTCTATGATAAACCATGTATACTACATGGCATGTATTCCAGTTACACGCAATGTAATACAACATGCTAGGTGCTAGGTTTTCCTAGTCAACATGTGATCTGCAATAAATCTATCACATGTAATTTTTTTGGTGTATTGTGTATCACGTGACATAGAATAATACAGTTCCTTTGGGTATATGATGTGTACTTCAGATACACGATGTTTAACCAACTCTTCCCTGATAAAACATTTTCACTTCCTGATGGAATCTCCAGCCATTCTTCATATGTTATTATACTTTTAAGTAAATGAAACACTAAATGAAAATAATTAATAAGTTTATGACATGTTAATTCAAATCTTATTTAAGTATAAATAATATGAAATTAAAATCTAATCACTATTGTGCATAGATAAAAAATACAAAAAATAATTATAAATTTTAAACATAACCAATTTAATACAAATTTAAGATTCTAGGAATAGAAAAAGTGGATTCTATGGGGTGATATATAAAAATTTATTTTAATATTTAGTTTCCTAAAACCCTGAGTGAGGATCTTTCACACAAATTTTATTTTTATTTTATTTAGATTTGATGAAAAAATACCATATATTAGGATACTTTCTTCAATGACATTATTGATCTTCCAAAACACCCATTTTTAGATTTCATTCATTGTGATGTAAGGATACAAGGATAAAATCACTTTAGTGGTGATCCATACACACTCCTTTGATCTCTGAGTAAATACAATTGATTTTTAGGTGATAGCATGGTGAATCAATTGCATTTTGTCTTTTGGGTTGGTATGTCATCATTCGGTCCAAAAGAAATACCTCTGGTTTTTCTGATTCTTGAGAAGTATATTGAAATAAGATGAATCTGAGATGAAGATAGAGAAGTATATTTTGTGCAATGATTCTCTATTCACAAATTTTCAATTCTTTACTCAATAGACATAACCATATATTTATAGAGCTTGTATTTTGGTTTAAAAAATTATTTAATTGCATGATTTACCTTAAATAATATTTTAATATTTAATTAACCCCATTCCAAATAATAATAATGACAATAATAATATTTCTTAGTGTGCGGCCACCTGCAAAATGAAAAATAATATTTACAGGCTTGTAAATAAATATTTATCTATAGACTCTTGGTCTATTTATCCTCCTCGACATTTATTGAATACAAGAATAAATATTTAATTTAAATATTTTATTCAAAAATAAATATTTATGATCAATAAAACATAAATAAAATTATTCCTCAATCTTGAGAATAATATTTATTCTATTAGTTAAATTCAAATAGAATTTAATTGATATATTCAGAATCACTTAGTGTGTAACCCTCTAGGATTCTTTCTTATTGAAATTAGGTGGTATTAACTAAAGTATAATATTAAAATTTAGTAATGTATTAAGGAACCCAAGAGAAATAAATTAATTTCACAATGATTACAACCACATACAAATTCTCGTTGTGTAATATAATACCTTTGTCACAATATCTCGTCGAGCATGTTACACATCTTTGTCACCAAACTAGATGCTCGATATGTATTTATTAGAATATATGAAATAAACACATCGATATACCATGGACATGGAATATAATTTTATGGTTATATTCTAATCAAAAGGTTGATATATAAACTTCCATAAATGTGTAAGGGACAAATCCTTCCTTGACTTATCCATTAATGACATGCCAATTGCAATGCACCTGATTAGCCACTAAATGAGGCTAATATTCATTGGTAATATATATAATATTCATGTTCTTTATTATTCATAAACACCGTTTTAGTTCATTTTACACTTTGAACATCATTTCACATTATGATTGTAATACCTTCTTAAAATGCACTATTATGTGGTATATTTTTTAACATCATTTAAAGTACCAAATGATTCATCTGATTATAAGTATTTTAATTTTATATTTTTTTTAAATTGATCTACACTCCAATATGAACATGTTTCATTCAGGGATCATTGGAGAATTCATGGAGGATGATGGAGATATTTGGAAATGAAAGGAAGCAATTCTGGAGAAGGCAGATTGGACACCAACCCACTGATGAGACTATGGGCCCCAAAAGACAGGCCCAATGAATCTCAAATTTCGTTTAATTCTAGAATACATGTATAGGAACAAATAACTATATAGGATACAATGCTAATTCTGCCTCCATGGTGTCCATTTAGGCGGCCCAAGTTAGAGATAAAATTCTGGGCCATATTCTGCGTCCCAGAAAAACAACCCACCAATTAAACCATATCTCGAAAACAATAACTCCTTTTGGGATGATATTTTACAGGATGTTAGGGGACATCAGTATCGTAATTTACGTCTTCTATATACCACCCAAATTATGCCATCTAGAAGGTGTTTCAACCACGTCTGTTCGGTGCATGAAATCTGGATGCCTTTTCGGGTCAAGGGTGGAAAGTCTTCTTTCCACAAACTTTCCACCACCCTAGACCTACCATAATCAAGTGGGAGGACTTTTACTGTTGGAGGCTCGACCCAAGGGCTAAAAAATTCCTATTTAAGGAATTGGTGGTGGAGGAGTTGATAATATTTGGTGCTTGGTTCAATTGTAATGTTATGCTGTGATTTTGTTGTCTCAAAATTTTCTTTCACTTGTAAGTTGTTCAATTCACTTTAGTTTCTTAATAAAAGTTCTTATTATCCTATTATTATGTTGTTCTACATCTCACTTTGATACCGTTTTCCTCATGGTGTGAATTTATTCACACCAAATCTTGTGAAATTATTCACACAACGGTGGAGTGATTATTTTATTTTTGTTGTTTTCTTTACTTCTCCATGTCCTCCCTCATGAGTCTACTTTCCGCTTCCATTGAAACCATATAATCAATAGAGGGCTAACCCACTTATTGGTTGATCCAAGGGAGTAGAAAGGGGATGGATTGGATTTTATTTATCACCCCATTAATGTATAATCACTTATTAAATTTATATTTTTATTTGATGATTTTTAAACTCCATCGTCCTTATTGAATTTAAGGCCACACAGTTCATGTGCTAATACGAACCTTTACCTTGAAGTGCTCAAAACTTTGATCCTTAAAGTGTATAGGTGATTAGTATTAAAGGGTGTAGGCATTAAACCATTAAGTGATGATGTTGTTTTATCTCCTTAAATAAACCCATCTCAAATATAAGAAATTGAAATCATTGAAAAGGAAATATGTCCAATCCACCCCGAGCAATAACCTAGGATCAGCTCATTCTTTTAAATTGAATTCACTTAAGTCTCTTAGAGTTCATTTAAAACCATATAAAATCAACCCAAGTTTTCCACTTCATATCCAAAAACAGTCCATAGAATGTACGTGTCTATAGGTTACTTCTTAGGTCTCTGTGGATTCGACAACCCAAGCTAAACTACAAGGACCGTCCTACCTTCTTCTATTGGGTAAATTTGAGCGAGAATCAACACCCAACACACCCTACCTCACCGTGAACATATGGAGTCAGAATTATTTCCAAAAAATATAAGTTCACAATTCATGAGATTCATTAATGATAATATTAAAGTCTTAGTATCATTACACATGCTCACATATATAAATATTCATTCACACAAAAATATGTGGAGCGTGTCTATTCACATAATCTTCCATATTGTAGATTATCTAGTGTGAAATTCTAGAGAAAAATTCTCATACACTACTTGTAATCACACTCGATATCCTACATACTATGTTCCCTATCATAATACGCTATCTAACAGAAAAAGTATATTCAATAAAATCATCATAGCACTTCAGTGTTCTCATCATATTAGGGAACATATTTAAACTTATCAATGTGAAAAATACTATTGGAAATTATTACATTAAAATCATGTAGAATAATGAAAAATATGTAATAATATATTTTATTAATATTCAATCATATAATAAACATGTAATCAAAGTACAAACAGTTGGTCGTAGGACACCAAATCCAACAAGGGTTTCACGAGAGTAGGTGGGGCTTTAAAAATAAGAAATGGATTTCATGTAATGATTCATATTCTGATTTTGAATTTCATTCAATAATTTACGGATATATAATAATAATAATAATTAAAGAAAATACCACAAAAATAACTTAATAAAAATTTTAAACACAAACAGAAAAGGTAGGTATACTGACCTTATATTCACGGTAAATTTTCTAAAGTAAGATATGTATACTGACAACAAGAGAAAAATTTTGTGGTAGCAATACTAAACTAATGTGTAAAACACTCATGGTAGGTATTATAACTGTATAAACAATTGGTCATGGTCAATTAATGGACTATATGGAAAAATATCTCATGGTCACTTAACTAACCATGTGAGTTACAATTCATGATTAGTTATCAATTCAAGAATAAATAAATCCTAATAAAAATATTTAAATTAAAAAAGTGGTTAATAAAAAATGAAATAAATAATCATGACAGAAACATAGACAAATATAAGAGTTAGAACTAAATTTAAACATTTAAAAATAGTTAATCATACCTAACCCTTGATAGATATAATTCATTCTATCAATACTAAATGGAGTCATAAGTTTGTCAGCAAAATGATGATCAATACTGATGAATTCAAGAGTAATATCTCTTTTTTGAAAATGGTCTCTCAAAAAGTAATGTATTTGTAGACGCCAGAAAAGTCCGTTGTTCCCAAACGAAGCTCCGGATGCGGAAAGCGAGGTCGTATTTGGAGTCAGAAGCACGTTTCGGAGGGCCCGGAGGCCTTGCACGGAATTTTGGAGACCCGCGCGCAAAGTTGTAGTGCCGCGCGCAAACCTCCCGGGATGCGCGCAATGCGCTGGGCCGGCGCGCAATTTTGCGCGCCCGTAGCCCGCGCGACTCCCTTGCGCGCCGGGCCCGATTCCGCGCCCGTGAAGGAAATTGCGTGCCTGCGGACCAGATTCCACGCCCGGGGTTGCCTATAAATATAGGGCGACCCCCGACGTTTTGGAGGTTGCCGGAATTCGAAGAGTCGCTCGTTCGTGCAATCCAACCCCCTCCGCGCGCAATGCCGATCTTCAGGTAACCTCCTTTCTTTCGCGCAAGAAAGCCTCGGGGTTCGCCTTCGCGCGCAATCCCTTTGGCTCCTTTCTTTTGAATAACCCTTCACCCAAAGGAATTCACGTGCAAAAGAAGCCTCTTGCGCGCAATTGCCCCCCCGAGTGCGCGCAATCCAGCCCGATTGCGTGCACCCCCCATTTTCAAAGTGGCCATTCGTTAAAGAATGAGCCGTTTCCCCCGCGCGCTATCCGAAGCCCGGTGCGCGCAATCTTCATCTTCCGCGTGCAAAGCGCTGGCCCAATCACGCGCCAGCCTGCCCATTTGCGCGCCGACCCGTGGTATTGCGCGCCAAGTCCCTCTTTCGCGCGCAAACCGCCAGGGTCGCCCCCTTTGACCCCCTGAGGGTACCCGCCTGCATGGCGCCCGATGATCTTCATCCCGGGTGCCCGCACCGTGCGTTGTCTTCCCGTGCGGCCCTCCAGGTTTGCGCGAAGTGACACGGACCCATTGGCGGAACCACTCCGTCCGCACTGCAAGACGTTAAACTGCCAAGTGTTTCGTCCAACATGACGTTAAACTGTACCTCGTCCGCGCTGAAAGACGTTAAACTGTTCAGCATTCGTCCTGCATGACGCTAAACTGCACCACGTCCGCGCTGCAAGACGTTAAACTGCCAAGCACCTTCGTCCTCGACACATGACGTTAAACTGTACTTCGTCCGGCAAGATGTTAAACCGTCCGCTTCGTCCTCAACACACGACGTTAAACTGTACTTCGTCCAGCAAGACGTTAAACCGTCCGCTTCGTCCTCAACACACGACGTTAAACTGTACTTCATCCGGCAAGACGTTAAACCGTCCGCATCGCCCGATCCCGTGCCTCGCACGCAGGGTCCCCCTCCCGGTTTGGATGTGGCCCCCACCCGCTCGTCTCTGCAGGGATGTCGGGATTGGAGTGGCCTTCGCCCACGGGGGTTGAGTATTACAGAAAGAACGAACTACGTGGACTTTGATCCCTGTCTCCTAAACAGGGTACGTAGGAAGCCTCTCCGAGGTTCAAGCCCACCACCTGGTCGTCCCGGTCGTATTCACGTCGGTTCGTCCATCAGTGGACCCCTCCCGGGTTCGCACTTGCGTCGATTCACCTATGAATCCGCCCTTGTGGGAGACTGCACATGTGTATCTCCATTGTGCTTCCCCACTGCCTTTTTCTCCTTTCAGCGTCCAGCATGACGTGAAACTGTGATCCACCCGGCCGTTCCATCCCCCTCTGTGCGAGGTGGTTCGGTTCAATCCTCCGCCCGGCAGCCTCGACCTCTTCGTGAGTCGGCTTGCCGACGTCCAGCATGACGTTAAACTGTATATCCGAACTACGCTGACTTTGATCCACGCTAACGCGCGGTACGTAGGAAGCCCCTACGGGGTCCAAGCTCTTCACTCCATCATCCATCCTGATCCTTACCCGGGACGCCACATCCCGGTGGGGTAATGCCACTTCATTCCACTCCACTTCACTCGGGAAGCCGCCCATGTGCTGGCCCCATCATCGGAGGTTCCCCGCAAAGGGTTCTGTCATCTGATCCACTTCTCGCGTTGATCAGTCTGATGCCGTCCCCGCTGGATGTTAAACTCGCGGCATACCCCGTGTTAAACATGGGAAGCTGAGGAAAACCTCAGGTAACGTAGTTCCCCGCACCCAGCGCGGGATGCCTCAGGCCATCATGCCTTCGAGAAGCCCTATTAGGGACGGAAGGCTGACATGCAGAGCCGCAGTGTTAAGACACGCCCCCAACACCCAGAGAAACCCGGTATCCTCACCGCAGGTTGCTGCCCCGACCAGACTCCTTGGAGCGTCCGGGCGGAAGCAGCGTAATTAACCGGTGTCCATGAAGACATGGCGCCGGGAACGAGATTCACGAGAACGTCTTAAATCTATGAGGGTGACCCGGATTAGGCAACGAGTTCCGAGGAGACGTCCACGGAAGGAGGAGACGACACCCCATCATCCCGGTTTCGATCAAGGAGCAGACTCCCCTGAATAAGGGACAGATGCCGCCCGCCTTTGGAAAGCGGGACTGCGGGGCCACAAGCCGCGCGCCCATCCCCTCGGGTCGACGGGCGCACACGCGAACGCGTCCTGGCGGAACAGCGTCGGAACAGAAACCCGACGCACATCCGCACCGAAACAGAAAAATGGTGAACCCGACGTGAATCTCTTCTCCTCAATACGAAGACCGATTGCTTTCAGAGGTGTTGGAAGACCAGCATGTTGCCCGTCCGAGCATTCAACATTGGGGCACAGAACCCGCCAGGGGCTGGGGAAGGGAAATCGGGCCCTCCGTCTCACGACGTCATTGGCCTGGGTTCCCCCCACGGAAGGCGTCGTGGCACTAATGGTTGGTTGTCGATTCCTTTTCCTGTCAGTGTTAATGGGTTTTTCTCCCTGCTTTCAGGAATCAAGTCGCCTAATACAGTGCCCGATCGCCACCCGCCCACTGGCACAGGCGTAGGGGAAACACCGACGCGGCTACTCCGCGCGGTCCCGCCCGTTCCACAGCCGTCCCAGCAGCCGCAGCTGCGGGGCAACAACGCCCTCTCTCCCCCTCGGAGGTCATCCAAAGAAGGGTGATTAACAACTTGGTGCGGAGATATGAGAAAGAGGGAGTCATCCCCACCAGGGACATGGCTCGCCTAGACCTCGAGGAAGCTGCACCTCGCCACCAACGCCGCCCCTGAGGGCTGCGCAGGGAGGCACCGCTGCCTACCTTGACGTCCAACCGCTTCGGGAGCTTATCCCCGGAACGCTCCGACAGCTCCTTCCCCTATGCGGATGAGGTGGAAGATGTCCGGGACCACCCTATCCGAGATTCGCTCCAGGGATCCGCGATAAGGGCTCCTGTCAGGCCACAGCGACACCGCCTCCAGGCTTCTCAAGTCGAAGAACGGGCTCTCCACCTGCCCGCGCCGCTCATCCCGACTCGTTTGTCCCGACGCCAACGTCGGGAACGAGCGGAAGAGGATGCCCACCTTGGGGCCCTAGCAACAGCAGCCGCGTTGGCTCAAGCCACTGATGGCTCCATTAACCAGGCCCCTGCGCATCCTGAGCAGGGGCAATTCTATGCCCGACCTGGATCGAGGCCCCGACCTCCCCAAAGGCAGGTTGGGTTGACTCTCCCGGTTGCTGGTACATGCAATAGCCACCGCGGACCACCTCGCGGTAGCGCTATTCACCAACAGGGTCTACTCCGTGTGGCCGATCCAAGAGGCATGGGTCACCCCACCTTTCGATCCCGGCCCGGAGGCCTGCCCGGAATCATCTCTCCCCACGTCCCCTTTGATATCTGTCCCAGTGCTCCTCGCACATTGGTTTCCAGTCCTCTTGGCCCCAGCACCGGTGTGGCCGGAGGACGCCAGGACAGAGATCAGCCATGCCCCGAAGAACCACCCAGGGGCAGGAAGGCGAGGCGTCGACGTCGAGGGAAGAATGTTACGGAATTCCGGACAGAGATCCGACCGGTTCTTTTCTCTGATACAGAGGCGGAGTATGATTCGGTGACGGAGCCCTCCCCCCGATCCCGCCAGTTAGGGGCAGGGGTAGGAATGCGGCACGTCAGCCTCGTACTTCCCGAGAGCGAGATCGATACGATCCCCGCTTCTCTCCGAAGGTATATCCGGAGTAGTGAGGGCCTGGTAGACCCCCAAGGATCAAGCTTGCGGTTGGTACCGGCCCCTCCGGAAGCACCTTCTACCTCGATCGGAGAAGCCGGAGACTTTTTATGGGGACCGACGGTCGAACCACGATCTAGTGCACCCTCGGCGAGCACTGACGCTACGGCAGGATGTTCGCTCGCCAGCCCGTCCTATCATGATGTGGTAGCTAGGGCACCGCCACCCTCAGAGGGCGGCCCGGGATATGGAGGCCAATCGGCCTGCTCGCCATATTCACCGCCGGCCAGCCCGTCGGCTCGGCGGCCCGCCTCGGCACCACTGCCGGTTCCCCGTCCATTCCCAGTCGTTGAAGAGGACCAAGGAGACCTGGGTCCCGAGTTTGAGTCGTGGAGCTTCTGGACCGTCCTTGCAGAGGGCCACTTCCCTGAGAAGTTTTGGCCAGTCGCAGGACCGGACTTTGATGCACCCGAATCACTCACCCCGGATGAGTTCGAATGCTTCCTCCGAACTCTCCAGGAGACTCACTCCCGTCTTCACCACCTACAAATGCCATATCCCGGGAGTCAAGCACACCTGGAGGATATTGGTGAGCAGTGCCGTCAAATTGACTTGGCCACGCTCCCCGCGGTTCGGCACCTCGGGTCATTTGGGAACCACGAGGCCCTCCAACAACGATGCGTTGAGTGTTTTCAAGTACTCCGCAAGGTTATCGAGGAAGCCACCCCCCACGTGTATATCCGTGGGTGGGGGAAGTATGCTGCCCTACGCTTCAGTGCGATTCGCCGACAGCCCGATTCACTGGGTGGCCCTGAGGGTACATCCACAGGGACGGAAACGGTCAATATGGATGACCTGTCGGGAGAGGGGAACGACTTGGAACTTCTCGACGGGGGCTCTCCCCCTGAAGACAATCCGTCGTTGGATCCATCGGTGAGAGTTACTCGTCACCAGAGGAACCTCCTGGGTCTCCCCAAACCCACTGAAGCACTGACGTTGAGCCGAAACGTCAGCAAAGGTAAAGAGCACGGCGGGGCTATAAAGCCCGCCGACCCATCTGCCTCCATGCAGAGGGCAGAGGAGAATCCCGAGAAGGCCACGCTACGTCAACAGCTCGCCGAGCAGAAGAAGCTGGTTGACCAGCTCCTCACCGAGCGCGCTGCAGAGCGGCGGCCTGACTACGGTGATCCTAGGCCAGGACAGCAGGGACAGGAACAACCACCCCTCAATGAGGCTCTCCCGGGCAACCGTGATTATGCCGTGTTTGTCGACAGGGGAGAGGCCATTGCCTATGGCAAGAGGGCGCGGTATGTTTCACCGCACCCTCCCGAGCGGCGTGACTACCTGAGAGACCCCGCTCGGATTCCTCCCGCTGCCCCAAGGGCCGCTCCGCCCGCCATCCCACGAGCTGCCGAGTTCGACGACCCGGTCGACGACCCGATTGAAGGGCCATGCAATGCGCTCGTGGTTAGAGATCCTCGCCAGGACTGGAACCCATGTCCGGACGATCCGATGGCGGCACTCATCGCCCTCTTGGAAGCCTTGGAGACTCGGCAAGTGGCAATCCTACCGAACGGCAAGCCATACCCAGCATGGGTGGATGACATGCCGGCACCTCCGGGATTCGGGAACCCCACTTTCGCCCCCTTCAACGGGACTGGAGATCCGCCACAGCATTTGGCCCATTTCAACTCGAGGCGAGGGCCTATGTTGGGAACTCCGGTGCAGCAGGAGGCCGCTAAGCTTCGCTGCTTTTTCCAGACACTGGAAGGGCCAGCATTTGTCTGGTACAGCCAGCTCCCCGTCGGGTCGATAACTAGCTGGGAGGACCTTCGTAGACAGTTCCTCTACCGGTTTAGTTCCACGACCCGGAAGACGAGTATCGCAGACCTCTTGAAGTGCAAGCAGAGGCCTGATGAGCGAGTCATGGATTTCGTCGCCCGATGGAAGGGTCTCACGTATTCCCTTGACATGACATTGACTCAAGAGAAGTTGCTGACAATGTGCGTTGGGAATGTCAAGAACGAGCTGGTTCCTTCCTTGATCACTCAGAATTACCCCGGAGGGTTCAGGGACTTCTCAGACAAAGCTCAACGTCTTGAGGAAGCCCTGTAACAGGCCAGTCAGGCACACCCGATGCCTCCTATGATCCCTGCAAGGAGAGTCAGCAGGGATGAGCCCGCCGCTGTTGCCCAGATAGAGGCCCCCAGGCCGTTGGAGTTGCTGCCGGCGAGGCCAGCTCCACAGCCTCACAGGAATCCGCCTCCACGGGCTCAGTTCCCGGCCCAGCAGCGGCAGCCCCAGAACCGGCCGGCCCCTCCGCGTAATGTACCGCCACAACCCAGGCGAGATAATCAGGGTCCACCTCCTCGGCAGGCCCCTCCATCCCCTCGTCAAGACCACGCTTCCAGGGGCCCGCGATACCTGACTTACTCATTTCACGAGGATAAGGTCCCCGGTTATTTCCGGAGCTCCCTGGAGCAGAGGATTGTGCGACTGCCTGAGTGTTGGAGGCCAGAGGAGGCACATCTCACGGATAACCCCCGCTACTGCCCTTACCATCGGGCCCTGGGGCACACCATCCGGCGGTGATACGTGTTTAAGGACTGGCTCCAAGACCAGATTAACAACAATGTAATCAGGTTGGGCCCAGCTCCAGCACAAGTGGCGGGCGTGTTCGTGGGATCAGATGACGATAGTGGCAATGAGGACGAATGGCAGCTGGTCTCCGACCTCGGATCCCAGAAGTATAATAACTGGATGCCCCGCAAGACGATCATTCACGCCCATGGAATCATCCGTGCGCGCTTGAATCAGCCTGAGCCCCCAGAATCTGCGGGTGCTGCTTCGGCATCGTCATCCCAGCCTGCCTCTTCCGAGAAGAGTAAACGGCGGTGACACTAGAAGGAAGAGCGCGCCCCGCCAGTTCCGCCACTATCCCGCACTCTCGGCGATTTCATGCCCCCGGAGATGGGGATCCCTCCCCGGATCCGCCCGGTGAAGGATGATTCGTCCGATGACAGTGTTGGGTACGCTTCGGTTAATACCGTCGAGCTGGTAAATCCCTTTTCGGTTCCCGACGTTGAAGAACACCAGGTGGACCTCCCTAGTGTCCCCGGTCATTGCCACCGTCGGAGGAACCGCAACAACAGGAGTCGCCGGGGCACAATAGTTGGTACCTCCAGCCAGGACGTGCACGCCACTGAGACTAGGCAGCAGGCTCAAAACCGAGCTCAGCGCGCGCAGCCCCCCCATCCGGGGATGACGGATTCGCCTCCGCCACTGTTTGTGGTGTGGGACCAGGCAGAACCGCCTCAGCCGCGCTGCGACCAGCTCCGTCCTGCCGCGAGTCCATCCCGGCCTCCTGACCCCAGTACGGTGACTACTTCCCGGGCTTCAACCGATGAACAGCGAGATGCGCCAAGCACCAGTCAGCCGCCGGTCCAACCGGCAAGGCCAGTCATGCCTCCAACCGCAGAGCAACCTCCTGCAACCAGGGGCTCGCGCTTGGCCAAAAAGTATGATGTCCTGAAGCACTTGGTCGACATCCCAGTGAGGCTCTCCATCCTTGAGGCTCTGCGCATGTCACCTGAGATGCGCGAGGCGCTCGTTGAATCCCTGAAGAGCCCCGTACAGTTTGAGACGGAGGTTGCGGCTGCAGAGGCCTTTCACGCCGAAAAGATTGAGGACGCCGAATGTCAGGCAGTTATCTCGTTCTCTGGTAAGGATGAAGACCCTCCTATACAGGGGAACATTCATCCGCTATATGTTACTGGCCAGTTCAATGGACTTGAAGTCCGGCGCTGTCTTGTCGACACGGGGTCCGGGATTAACCTGATTCCCACTCGGACGCTCCGGAGATTGGGGTTGTCTGAGGATGACTTGATTCCCTCCGACCTCAGGATCCAGGGGTACGACCGCACCGAGCAAACTCCGGTCGGCAAGATACGTTTGAAGACCCAGTTTGGTGACCTGGTTTCCAACACCGAATTCATGGTAGTCTCTCAGGACACTGTGTATAACGCATTGATGGGAAGGCCATGGCTCCACCTTCATGCGGCGGTTCCCTCGTCATACCACCAACGCCTGAAATACTCCCTTAACGGTCGAGTAGGCGTGCTTCAGGGGGATGCCTCTCCTTTTGCCTCATGTGAAGCCCGCTATCTAGACGCGGACTATTACAAGAGCAAGGATAAGCAGATCCTGGCAGGTGAGGTTGAGCCTGTCGCTGTTGCAGGTGATCCCTGTGCAAGTTTAGATGACGCTTACGTCCTCCCGATCCATCGGTTGGACGTAGCTATGGTCTCGATGGCCTGTGAGTCTCCTGATGAGATGACCGCGACCGCCCGTGCCAGCACCAGCGGCCCAGCAGGATCTGGTAGCCCCAATGCAGTTCCCAGCGCAGTCTCTCCCGTGGACGATCCCTCCCCGAGTGGAGAGGACGTGGAAGATGCACCCCCAGCTTTTGAGGAGGGCGTCACCGTCACGGTCGATGAGTTATTACAGGTGAACCTTGGAACAGAGGCAGATCCAAGACCCACATTGGTCAGTGCCGCCATGTCCTCTGAGGAGCGGTAGCAGTACGTGGACTTCCTCAGACAACACCATGATGTGTTCGCTTGGGGCTATGACGAGATTCCGGGGCTAGATCCTCAGGTATCCGTCCACCGCCTTGGTCTCCCGGCGAACCATCGCGAGTTCAAGCAGCCTCCCAGAAAGATGCACCCATTCCACGGTGCCATGGTTGAGGCCGAAGTTGACAAGCTTATCAAAGCCAACTTCGTGAGGGAAGTTCAGTACCCCAAATGGCTGGCCAACATTGTGCCGGTCAGGAAGAAGAACGGACAGATCAGGGTCTGCATCGACTTCCGCGATCTCAACCGCCACTGTCTGAAGGATGATTTTCCCCTTCCGGTGACAGAGCTGTTGATTGACGCCACGGCAGGGTTCCAAGCCCTCTCCTTTATGGATGGATACTCCGGATACAACCAAATCCGGATGGCCCCTGAGGATGAGGAGTTCACTGCCTTCAGGGCCCCCCAAGGTATCTTTTGTTACCAGGTCATTCCCTTCGGCCTGAAGAATGCAGGTGCCACCTATAAATGGGCGATGCACCGCATATTCAAGCCAATCCTCGGCACACTGGTGGAATGCTACGTCGACGACTTGGTGGTCAAATCGCGCCAACATCAGGACCATCTCAAAGATCTTGAGAAAGTGTTCGGCTTCCTCCGGTCTCGCTGCCTGAAGATGAACCCGTTGAAGTGTGCCTTCGGGGTCACCTCCGGGAAGTTTCTTGGCTTTGTGGTAAGGTACCGGGGTATTGAGATCGACCCGGAGAAGTTCAGGGCGATTAGCCAGATGCCTCCCCCAGGTAACATCCGGGAACTGCAAGGGTTCCAAGGCCACTTAGCCTATATACGCCGATTCATCGCGAATCTGGCCGGCAAGTGTAATCCCTTTTCTCGGCTCATGAAGAAAGGTGCCACATATGTATGGGATAAAGAGTGTCAGACCGATTTCTATGAAATCAAGCAGTACTTGCTTCAACCTCCGTTTCTGATGCCTCCTGTATCCGGGAAGCCACTGGTCCTTTATGTGACCGCCCTGGAACGGTCCCTTGGTGCCCTTCTCGCCCAGAAGAACAACGAGGGAACAGAGAATAGCCTCTATTACCTCAGTCGCATGCTCCTCGATGCGGAAGTTAGGTATTCCCCCATCGAGAAGAGCTGCCTGGCACTCGTATTTTTCATACAAAAATTACGGCACTACTTGCAGCACCATGAGGTACAGTTGGTTTCTTGGGTAGACCCGTTGAAATATATCCTGAGCCGGCCTATGTTGACTGGCCGTCTAGCGCGGTGGGCTGTGATTCTCCAGCAGTTCGACATCAGGTATGTGTCTCAGAAGGCCATCAAAGGGCAAGCATTGGCAGACTTTCTGGCTGCTCACCCGACCTCCGCGGATCAGCCGCTGGATCTAGGCTTTCCTGATGAGGCCATTCTCTCGGTCGATCGAGCCGATCCATGCTGGCAGATGCACTTTGACGGTGCCTCCCGGAGCCCCACCGGTAGAAGACTCGATAATCCTAAGCTCAACAAAGTGGGTTTGGGTATCGTCTTCATTACCCCGGAGCAATCCGTGCTGCCATACTCTTTCCTGTTGTCAGAGGGCTGTACCAACAATGAGGCGGAATACCATGCCCTCATCACTGGCCTCGAGTTGGCTCTCGAGATCGACGTGCCCCATCTGTGTGTGAAAGGGGAATCCGAGCTGGTTGTTAAGCAGATCAATGGCTACTATGTTGTCAGGAAGCCGGAACTTGTGCCATTGCTGGAGTGCACCCTCCTTCTGATGGCCCAGTTCCCTTCTCGGCCAGAAATTGTCCATATTCCCCGGTCGCAGAACGGTCGAGCAGATGCTTTGGCCAGCCTTGCTGCGTCACTCGCAGAGCCTGAACAGGACAACTTGATCATCCGCGTGACGCACCGCAGGCTCATCGCTCCCGTTACCCCGGAGGGAGATCGCGGCCCGTCGGTAAGTAATCTCACCACGGTTGCCCCTGTGCCCGGAGCCCCGAGTACCCCAGATATGGCAGTCGAATCAGCCTCTGATTGGAGGGCACCTTTGGTTGAGTACCTCCAACATGGCATTCTCCCGTCAGATCGGGCCGAGCGCGAGTGAGTTCCACGCCGCGCATCGCAGTTTGTCCTCCAGAGCGGTCCCGGCCTGGATCAGATCCTCTATAGGCGCGGATTTGATGGTGTTCTCCTCCGTTGCCTTCAAGGAGTTGAGATCCCATGAGTCATGCAAGAGGTTCATGCTGGTTCATGTGGTGCCCACCAGACTGGACCGAAGCTGTCCCACTAGATTCGAAGGTTGGGATACTTCTGGCCCTCCATGATCCATGACTGCATCGAGTATGCTAGGAAGTGCCATGCGTGCCAGGTTCATGCGAACTTTGTGCATCGGCCGCCGGAGCCCCTCCATACCACGAGGTATTCTTGGCCCTTTGCAGTCTGGGGTCTGGATGTTGTGGCACCTTACCTGCCGGCGACGGCTCGCCAGTGCCGATTCATTCTGACCGCCACGGACTTCTTCTCCAAATGGGCAGAGGCGATTCCGCTCAGAGAGGTCAAAACCTGTTCGATCGCTGACTTCGTGACCTCCAACATCATTTATCGATTTGGAGTGCCTCACGATATCCTCACGGATAACGGAGCCAGTTTCCGAGCAGCCGAGTTGAAGAAGTTGTACGCCAAGTTCAACATTCGCTCGAACCATACATCTCGCTATCATGCGCAGGCGAATGGACAGATTGAGGCGTTTAACAAAACCCTCTCTAACATTCTACAAAAGATGGTTGGTCAGAATAAGAAGAGTTGGCCGGACAAGCTCCCCAACGCCCTCTGGGCTTATCGGACGACGACTCGCAATTCCACCCAGATGACCCCTTATTCCCTGGTGTATGGAGCTGAGGCCGTCCTGCCCATCGAGATCCAGTTATCATCCTTGCGCACTGCGGTCTATGACCAGCAAGCGCCGGACAGAGCTGCTGAAGCCCGTCTAGTCGAGTTGGAAGCACTGGATGAGAATAGGCTTCGCGCTTTGCACAACTTGGAGAGGCATCAAAGCAGAATAGCTCGAGCTTTCAATAAGAAGGTTTGCCTCCGCTCCTTCCTGCAGGGTGACCTAGTACTAGCCCTAAGAGCGCCAATGATCCCCGACAGGAAGCCTCCCAAGTTGGAGCCCAAGTGGGAGGGACCTTTTGTTGTCCACAAGGTCTATCCCAATGGCGCGTACTCCCTAGAGACTATGGATGGTGAGCGTGTCACTCCTCCCACCAACGCTAGGTTCCTCAAGCAGTACTTTGCCTGAGTGCATATCGTCCAAGCTGCACGACGTTAAACTGCCTAGCATGTCGTCCAAGCTGCACGATGTTAAACTTCCTAGCATATCGTCCGCGCTGCAAGACGTTAAACTGCCAAGTGTTTCGTCCAACATGACGTTAAACTGTACCACGTCCAAGCTGCACGACGTTAAACTGCCTAGCATATCGTCCGCGCTGCAAGACGTTAAACTGCCAAGTGTTTTGTCCAACATGACGTTAAACTGTACCATGTCCAAGCTGCACGACGTTAAACTGCCTAGCATAACGTCCAAGCTACAAGACGTTAAACTGTTCATCATTCGTCCAACATGACGTTAAACTGTACCACGTCCGCGCTGCAAGACGTTAAACTGCCAAGCGTCTTCGTCCTGTATGACCTTAAACTGCCCCTCAAGAACTACGTGTGGCTTGATTCCCATCCTTATGGGATACGTAGGACCGCCTGAACATTCATGTTTCAGGCCCAGCCCCATCCTTCGGGAATTTCCATCCCATCTCGGGCCCTTGGCCCAGTTGCCTCTGGGTATGCGGCGTATGGTGTGAACGTGGGGCTATTCCCTCATTTACGTCGGTTTGCTCACCACGCTGTACGCCCCCCACGTTTGGGGATGCCTTCCGCTCCCCCCTTTTCTCTTTTCGTCCTGCATGACGTTAAACTGCACTTCAACAACTACGTGCGGCTTGATTCCCATCCTTATGGGATACATAGGACCGCCTGGACGCTTGTGTTTCAGGTCCAGCCCTGTCTCTTGGTTGATCACAGGGATCTGCCGTCTTTTGGTTGCTCTCAGGGTGAGTCCTCCGACCCTTTCCGGTGATCTGTTAACATGTTTTGGGTACTCAGGTCTATGACCCGTAGTGTCGGATTCGATCCCGACAAGTCCTATGTTGCTTGTCGGACCTCACGCTTCCTCTTGTTTGAGCCTTCAATCAAAGGGATCCTCGTTAGCGGTTTGGGTACGATGCCTCAGTGCTCTCCTACCGCTCCGAGTCGATTTACCGGCGGGTCCTGGGCCGCAAATCGATATTAATCCTGCGCTTGAGCAGTTGATGCTCGTTTTCTTGCCCCATCCTAGGCTGACGCGATCGGATTTTGTGTTGCGAATATGGTCAGCGACATCCTTGATCGCCATGTCGGCTCTTTCAGGCTCTGAACATTGGTTGCGCAGTCCTCATCACACTCCGCCTTTGTGCGTTGTAGTGGAATCTCGACACTCTCTTCATACTGACCTTCAGTACACCTTTACACGTTAGGCAGGCCGACCAGGGTAATGGTGTCTTTTGAGGCTCCCACGATCTGAGCACCAAGGATATATGCTGATGTCCTCCCTAATGGCCATGTGTAGCTGGACCCTCATCCCCATAAGGAGGAAGGAGTCGCCCGAACAATCGCGTTCTGGGCCCAGTATAGCTGGAGGCTAGCATCTCTGCCCCTCGGGTGATGGACATGTGCAGGCCCCTATCCCGGGATCCTTCTCCTGGAATTGTGCGTGACCGCAGGGCTGGGGTATGTTCCCACCTCCGCTGGGTCTACCGTATCGCGATAAGCGGATTCCTCCATGGTCCGAACCACACGACCTTAAACTGTGTTGTCTGGTCTTACCACACGACCGTAAACTGTGATCGTCTTGGCCGCCCGACGAGAAACGACACTGCATCGTGATGTTCTCCTCAGGGGACACTCACATTGGGCGCTGGTTAATAACCACGCCATTTATCAATGCCTTTCATGGCTTGATTATTTTGGCGACTCCAGGGATTTCTTAATCACAGGCATGTCGCTGCACAAAGAAAAACCATCCACCTTTAAGGAAAAACAGGAAATATCAAATACCGCTTCTTCTGTGTGCGAGGGTCAGACTCGCACCCTTCCCCGCGCTGGTGCCCGATTGTGTTGCGCCGCGCTTCCAGAACTACGTGTGGCTTGATTCCCATCCTTATGGGATACGTAGGAACGCCCGGATGTTTGAAACTTCGGGTCCAGCCCCCCACCTCTTAGATATTCCCCCTTCTCTGGGGAATCCGCCGCCTTCGGGTCACTCTCAAGGCGTGTCCCTCGACCCCTTGCAGTGGTCCACCAGTGTCAAGAGTACTCTGGTTTATTGCCAGGAGGGTCAGGTTCAGCTTGGTCAGGTTCCTTCCACTTTTCAGGCTTCGTGCTCCCTTTCATTCGGACCCATCGCCTACGCCCTGGGTGGATCCCTCGTGAGCGGTCTGGACACAATGCCTCAGTTCTCTCCCACCGACTCGGGCTGGTGCCCCCAAGGGCCTCGGGCAGCAAATCGATATGAATCCTGCGCTTGAGCGGTTGATGCTCGTTTGCTGCCTCATTCCATCAACAGTCAGTGCGATATTGATGCTGCTTTTCCGCCACGATCGACAGTACTCCTATATTGTTACGCCGGTGCCCCCAGTCCTTGAGTGAATGGCCGCATGATTCACATTACATTCTCCACCTCCCATTCCGACCAGGCGAAACCTCGACACTCTTGACACTATCCCTCAGTGCATCTTCGCATATCCAGGGGATAGGACCATGATGTGGCGTACTTTGAGGTTCTTATGGTCCGAGCTCTAAGACCTTAAACTAAGATCTGCCCCTTATGGTCCGAGCTCTAAGACCTTAAACTAAGATCTTCCCCTTTGGTCCAAGCTCTACGACCTTAAACTAAGATCTCCCCAAACGGGGTTCTACGTCCCGCATGACGTTAAAACTGCACTCTCAGAACTACGTGTGGCTTGATCTCCAGCTCGATGGAGTACATAGGAATGCCCGGGCATCTCGGCTCGGGTCCAGCCCCAGGGATCGCTAAGTCCCGCCCCTCCTCGTCGCCGACCTTCTGGCCTGGCTTCTGGTAGAGTGGTGCAGTTGTGATATTCTCCCCGATCCAGCTCGGGATGCCCCATTTCAATGATGGGAAGCGACAGTTTCCTCGTCAAAGAGGTTCTGTCTGAGAATTGGGGTGATTCACGGCCAGATTAGTGCATCCGCCTTATACGATTTCCCCACGGTGGCGCAATTTTGAGAGCGTTAGATTCTGTCCGAACAAATCGTCACTTCGCCCCACGCTTCGCATGCCCTGTTGATCTGGATTTCCACCCTTGTGTCTGAAGGAACCCCCAAAGCGGCATTGATGATGACATGTGATCCGCCTCCTGCAAATATGACCTTCGGTCCGTCTATTGCAGTAGTATGGTCGATTGATCCATTCTCCGCTTGCCGTCTTAGGCATTTCCTGGAAGGCCGACCGTCGTGGATTTCTGAATTCGGGACATGCGATTCACCCTTTCTCATTTCCCTATGTTCGGATAAAATCTTAACGCCCCTAGCGTTGTCCCGCTCGTGTGTCGAAACAAGTTGGGGGGATGATACATTGATTAGGTATGAGGTCTCCTTTCCTAGGAATGATCTCCCTCTTTTCTTTAGAAATCCAGACCCAATTACGGATACCTGAAGCTTGGTTAACGCTCCCGCGAGACAATGAATTGTGGTTGAGCATGTTAAGCCAAAAGATGCAGATAAATATATTGGTTCATACAAATGGATCGAAATATTGAGTAGCGGAAGAAAATGTTCTGGGAGTGGAAAAAACAAATCCCCTAGGGATTAGCGTGCTGAATAAGTATTTCTAACGCCGCTACCCTTTGGCTGGCGGCCTCCAGAGCTGCTTCTCGCTCTCTGCGTGCCCTCTCCTCGTCGGCGGTCGCAGCACGCAGCTCGCCGATCCTGGCCTGTGCACGCTCCCGCTCGACTTGAAGTGTGACCATCTGTTGGCCCGCCTCCGTCAGCTGTACCTGGGCTTCAACCAGCTGGGCCGTTAGTTTCTCCACAAGCTCAGTGCATGCTGTGACGAAGGCCTCCTTCTCTGCCGCCTGCCCTTCGAGGCGCCGGACATCCTGCTCCGCCACGAGGAGCGCCCGCGTGTTCTCCGACACGTCCCGACATTGTGCGACGTCGGCACGTCGGCGGCTCTCGCACATCTTTTCGGCCATGAAATCACGGACCGTCAGATGGAGGCGTTGAGCATCAGCTCCCCCGGCACACAGGAAGCGCAGCCAGGTTTGAAGGGATCCCACGCGCCCCAGCCACTCCGATGGGTCTCTCTTGAGGAAGCGCTGGATGCACTTCCACCCCCTGAGGCGCGTTATCCGGCTCTCCTCGACCGCCTTCGCGTCCGAGTCGTCCATCTCCTCGGGGTCGGCAGGCCGGTAGGCAGGGAAGGCAGCCAGCAGGTCTGCTGCGGGGTCCGCCCCTGGGATGTCCTCACGGGGGATAGGTTCCCCAACATCTAGGCGACCTTCTTCTCCCGCCCCAGCGGCGTTGACACCCTCGTCAGCCCCCGACCTCTCTCCGATGACAGCACCGCCGGCGTCCGCTGCCCCCTGATCAGCAGTTGGTGGGGTCAGCTTGGTGTGAGAAGTATGTTCTGGAGCAGGCGGCATGTCTGCCACCGGTCCACTCGTGGATGGCCCGGGTTCGGCAGCCCGACGAGCCTCCAGTGTTGAGATCACTGCGCAGGGCATGCCGTGGTTAGTCACGGATCGTCAACGGCAAGCACCAACAGTAAAGTAAGAAGACTTACAAGAATCCAAGGCGTCATCTTCCACTGTCCCGGCCGCCGTAGGAGCAATTGCAACAGGGGACCCTTCAGCGCTTGTCAATTCAATAATGGGTGTCTGGCCCCCGCCTTGTCCTACTGGTGCCTCTCCTACTCCTACTGAGGACGCCTGACCAACATCCGTGCACTCCTGAGAAAGGTGGATAAATGGGTTAGAAGCTGCATAAGAGAATGGATGAAGCAGGTTGAGTAGGGATAGAAGCGGACCTCGAGGAGCTCAGTGATATCAATATTTCCAGAGCCGGCCACCTCGCCGCTCTCCCGCGGGCTCCCCTGATGGGACCTTCCCTCGGAGCCTTTATCCTCCCCCGTCTCCTCCTCTTCCTCGGAGTCGTCGTTACTATCATCTTCCTCCGGCGGCATCTGTTCTGGAGCAGGCTCTAGACCGAGCATCACCTTCACCAGAAGGGACGGCTCCGCACGCTGACCATGCTGGCGCGCGTACTCGTCCATGGCCGTCAGATACGCGTACCGCCGGTGGAAGTTCACCCTATCGGCGACCTGAAGGCGCCCGACCTCTGGAAGATGAATTCCTTCGCTGGTTATCTTCTGCCAGATGATTTCGGTCCCCAGCGACTGCCGCAGGGTCATCCAGGCCGACCACAGCGCCGGGAAGACTGCATCGTGGGAGGGTTCGAGCAGAAGCCTTACCTGCTTCCCGGGCCGCTCTTCGACCACCGCACGTGCCCCCTCTCTGGGCGCCGAGGTCGTGGCGGCAGCCTGCGATGTGCCCGTCGCCGAAGTCCCTGCTCGCGCCGGCTCCACTGCTTGGCGCGCCTCCGTTCTACCCCACGTAACGGCACCTCGCCTCCTTCCTTGACGCCCGGTCTCCGCACGGGTGACCTCGAGCCGCCGAACTGGCTTCCGTAGAAGCCCCTCGGGGTACGCGATGGCCCAGTGTTCGGCGTACTCGGTTTCCAAGCCTGCGTCGACCTCGGTAGGAGGGAGAGTGATGACGTCGCCAGAGCCGAAAGCGGCGAACATTAGCCACATCTGGAGATGGACGCAAGGGTTTGTCTCCTCCCGGACAACAGTGAATACCCTCTTCGGCATTCGTTGAAGGCACCCGAATTGCCTGGCGAACCGGGTTGGCACGTAGGGCTCGCAGATCACCTTCCCGTCGATCCGAGCCACGAGCACCCCGCCCCGCATGTTCAGGAAGTATTCGTGCTGCTCCATCAGACCCTTCCCATTGTCAATCATCTGGCCAACGGGAGTGGGGAACGGGCTGAAGTTGAAATTGGCATGATTGACAATCCGAATCCTCACGACCTCCTCATTTAGGGTCATCAGAGCGACCCCCACGATGTTCAGCCGGGAGGGTCGCAGGCCGTTGCCCAGAGGAATGACGGCGTTTGGAAACGTGTACCCACCAAGGTGAGCAGCCACCCAGCCGTGGAAGAATTGAAAGGGCCCACAGATCCTTCGTGGAGACCCCCCTCGCGAGATGCGTCCCAGGATGGCATACAGCTTCGCCAGCACTGGGACCCCGAGGTTGTATCTTTTGTTGGCGGCCATGGCGCCCGCCATCACCAGTGTCGCCGGGCGGACGCCCATTCTCACGTCCCGCACTGGCAGGAGCCACCCACTCAGAAAGGCGGCCAGGAACGCCGCGTACCAGACATTTGGGTCCCGGGCCTCGATGACGCGGTACCCCCATGAGCGGTAGTCGCCCGTCTCCAGGACCCGCCAGTACGAACCGTTCCGGCTCCTCTGAGCCGCGGTCGGGCACCGCTTCCCCCTACCTGGCATCTTGACCGCGGGGTCATGCTCCAAGAACTGGCTGAACCATTCCTTGTAGGCTATGTCCTTGTGGAAGTCCTTGCCCCCGAGCCGCTCCGTAGCCAGGTCCAGTAGATGCCAAGTCAGGATGGGAGTCCGTGACCTGTCGCCCCAGGTGTTCCTCGGAGGCAGGAACTCATCGTATTGGTAACCCTCCAGCGGGATACCTTCGATGAAGTGGATGTCCCAGAGACCGATGCTGACCTCCCCATGGTGAAGATGGAAGGTGTTGGTATCCGGGGACCAGCTGGTGAACAGCTCCGGCCCGAGCTCGGACTGCTGGTAGAAGTGGAACTGCGACGTCCACACCGCCTCAAACAGGCCGATGTACCGCAACTCCTCCGCGAAGTGATCGCAGGTGTGGCGTACCCAGAACGCCCAGGCCCACTCACTGGTGATATTTCCCCCAGACCGCAAGTCCCAGTCCTTCAGCCAGCCCTTGGTGTCGTCAGTGACACTATGGCGGTATGTGCTCGAGTAGAGGGCTGGAGAGTTCTCCGCAGTAGGCTCATTCCCGACGATGGTTCGCGTCCTTGGGTTCAGGACATAAACATATAAGTGCCTGGTCTCCCTGGCAGGATGCCCATTGTTGGTGATGTTATAGCGGGGAAGCTCATCCTCCCGAGTCACCCAGGTCCGTGGCGCATCAACCTCGAACCCTGGCACCGGAACCTCATCTAGGATGCCAAAGTTCCAGAGCGGCAGGTTGTCCGACAGCGGATATGTCTTCTGGGCCGGTGTCAGCAAGTCGAACAAGGATTGATTGTTGGAAACAATCTCATTGGCTCCATAGACCTCCTCGTTCGCCGCCATCTCAGCTCTGCGAATGGCGGCATCCCCCTCATTCCCTTGATTCGCGGCCATCTCAGAAGCTCCGGGAGTCGTGTGGGTTAAGGGACGAGGCGTGCGGAATCGGAAGAGGCTGGTAGAGAAGTTTGAGAGGTGGCGCGCAATCCTAGTGGACGACGCGCAATTGGGAAGTATTTCGCGTAAAACCACGGGTGTTCCCGCAAAAACATGCCGAAATCCGGAAGGGTTTGTGCGACGAACGGGTGAATTCCGCGCCGGAAAGTGCAATTTCGCGCACGAGAGCTTGAAAGCTTATCGCGAGGATGGCCGGTGTACGGTACGGGGGGACCCAGGGCCCATATTTATAGGCGAGGCCGGGTGTCCGCGCCGCGCGGAAAGCGCTTTGCGCGACCGCGACAGCGAATTTCGCGCCCGACGCCCTTTTTGCGCGCCACAGTCCCGCGCCACCCAGGACTTCGGCATTCCGGCGTCTCCCTCGGAACCCGATCGTTGCGACCTCTCGCCGATCAGATTCCAAGGGGGGGCTTTTGTAGACGCCGGAAAAGTCCGTTGTTCCCAAACGAAGCTCCAGATGCGGAAAGCGAGGTCGTATTTGGAGTCAGAAGCACGTTTCGGAGGGCCCGAAGGCCTTGCGCGGAATTTTGGAGACCCGCGCGCAAAGTTGTAGTGCCGCGCGCAAACCTCCCGGGATGCGCGCAATGCATTGGGCCGGCGCGCAATTTTGCGCGCCCGTAGCCCGCGCGACTCCCTTGCGCGCAGGGCCTGATTCCGCGCCCGCGAAGGAAATTGTGCGCCCGCGGACCAGATTCCGCGCCCGGGGTTGCCTATAAATATAAGGCGACCCCCGAAGTTTTGGAGGTTGCCGGAATTCGAAGAGTCACTCGTTCGCGCAATCCAACCCCCTCCGCGCGCAATGCCGATCTTCAGGTAACCTCTTTTCTTTCGCGCAAGAAAGCCTCAGGGTTCGCCTTCGCGCGCAATCCCTTTGGCTCCTTTCCTTTGAATAACCCTTCACCCAAAGGCATTCGCGCGCAAAAGAAGCCTCTTGCGTGCAATTGCCCCCCCGGGTGCGCACAATCTAGCCTGATTGCGCGCACCCCCCATTTTGAAAGTGGCCATTCGTTAAAGAATGAGCCGTTGCCCCCGCGCGCTATCCGAAGCCCGGTGCGCGCAATCTTCATCTTCCGCGCGCAAAGCGCTGGCCCAATCGCGCGCCAGCCTGCCCATTTGTGCACCGACCCGCGGTATTGCGCGCCAAGTCCCTCTTTCGCGCGCAAACCGCCAGGTTCGCCCCCTTTGACCCCCTGAGGGTACCCACCTGCGTGGCGCCCGATGATCTTCATCCCGGGTGCCCGCACTGTGCGTTGTCTTCCCGTGCGGCCCTCCAGGTTCGCGCGAGGTGACACAGACCCATTGGCGGCACCACTTCGTCCGCGCTACAAGATGTTAAACTGCCAAGTGTTTCGTCCAACATGACGTTAAACTGTACCTCGTCCGTGCTGCAAGACGTTAAACTGTTCAGCATTCGTCCTGCATGACGCTAAACTGCACCACGTCCGCGCTGCAAGACGTTAAACTACCAAGCACCTTCGTCCTCGACACACGACGTTAAACTGTACTTCATCCGGCAAGACGTTAAACCGTCCGCTTCGTCCTCGACACACGACGTTAAACTGTACTTCGTCCGGAAAGACGTTAAACCGTCCTCTTAGTCCTCAACACACGACGTTAAACTGTACTTTGTCCAGCAAGACGTTAAACCGTCCGCATCGCCCGATCCCGTGCCTCGCACGCAGGGTCCCCCTCCCGGTTTGGATGTGGCCCCCACCCGCTCGTCTCTGCAGGGATGTCGGGATTGGAGTGGCCTTCGCCCATGGGGGTAGAGTATTACAGACAGAACGAACTACGTGGACTTTGATCCCTGTCTCCTAAACAGGGTACGTAGGAAGCCTCTCCGAGGTTCAAGCCCACCACCTGGTCGTCCCGGTCGTATTCACGTCGGTTCTTCCATCAGTGGACCCCTCTAGTGTTCGCACTTGCGTCGATTCACCTATGAATCCGCCCTTGTGGGAGACTGCACATGTGTATCTCCATTGTGCTTCTCCACTGCCTTTTTCTCCTTTCAGCGTCCAGCATGACGTGAAACTGTGATCCACCCAGCCGTTCCATCCCCCTCTGTGCGAGGTGGTTCGGTTCAATCCTTCGCCCGGCAGCCTCGACCTCTTCGTGAGTCGGCTTGCCGACGTCCAGCATGACGTTAAACTGTATATCCGAACTACGCTGACTTTGATCCGCGCTAACGCGTGGTACTTAGGAAGCCCCTACGGGGTCCAAGCTCTTCACTCCATCATCCATCCTGATCCTTACCCGGGCCGACACATCCCGGTGGGGTCATGCCACTTCATTCCACTCCACTTCACTCAGGAAGCCGCCCATGTGCTGGCCCCAGCATCGGAGGTTCCCCGCAAAGGGTTCTGTCATCTGATCCACTTCTCGTGTTGATCAGTCTGATTCCGTCCCCGCTGGACGTTAAACTCGCGGCATACCCCGTGTTAAACATGGGAAGCTGAGGAAAACCTCAGGTAACACAGTTCCCCGCACCCAGCGCGGGATGCCTCAGGCCATCATGCCTTCGAGAAGCCCTATTAGGGACGGAAGGCAGACATGCAGAGCCGCAGTGTTAAGACACGCCCCCAACACCCAGAGCAACCCGGTCTCCTCACCGCAGGTTGTTTCCCTGACCAGACTCCTTGGAGCGTCCGGGCGGAAGTAGCGTAATTAACCGGTGTCCATGAAGACATGGCGCTGGGAACGAGATTCACGAGCACGTCTTAAATCTATGAGGGAGACCCGGATTAGGCAACGAGTTCCGAGGAGACGTCCACGGAAGGAGGAGCCGACATCCCATCATCCCGGTTTCGATCAAGGAGTAGACTCCCCTGAATAAGGGACAGATGCCGCCCGCCTTTGGAAAGCGGGACTGCGGGGCCACAAGCCGCGCGCCCATCCCCTCGGGTCGACGGGCGCACGCGCGAACGCGTCCTGGCGGAACAGCGTCGGAACCGAAACCCGACGCACATCCACACCGAAACAGTATTATATCAATATATTTTTTCCTTGAATGAGATAAAATATTTTTAATTTTTTTTATAGAACTTGTATTTTCATAGTTTTTAAGGACATTTCTAAATTGATATCCACAATTCAGTAATGGTTGTTTTATCTATAGAATCTATATACAACAACAACCAGTTTCTATGTACTCATATTTAGTAATGGACAATGAAAAAAATTATGTTTCTAACAACACGATTAAACCAATGACTTTCCTCAAATGTGATAGTTTCCATAGGTGATTTTTCTATCTAACTTAAACCCACTAAAATGTATATTTTAATGTCTAACTAAATCAAATACTTGTCCATTAGAATAGAATAATCCTTTTATTTTTGGTACTTTTTAGGTATTTGAAAATTATTTTCATATCATTTATATATGATTCCTTTGGTTTTTCTTGAAAACTTGCACACATTCACACACTAAACATATTATCAGGTTGGGTAGTAGTTATTTATAGTAACATTCCGATCATACCTTTGTATATGTGTTGACAAACTGGTTTCCCAGTTTCATCAAGATCCAACCTACATCTTTTACTCATGGGAGTATCTTTACATTTAGTGATAACCACACCAAAACATTTTAAAAGATACTTGGTGTATTTGATTTAATTTAAAATGATTCATTACTTATTATGAAAAAATATAAAAACCTAGGAACAATTTTAAATAACCCATAAATCTCATTTTAAATTCATTTTTTATTAATTTTGAAAGTTTAGTATATAAGTAATATCTTAAAGAACCAAAAATAATATCTTTTATATAGATATTAACTACTAAAACATATTTAAAAACCCTTATAAAAAATACGGTTGGATCAATTATACCTTTTTATAAACATTTATAAATAAAAAATAAGGTAAACCTATCATACCATTCCATAAGATATTGTTTTAAACCATAAAAATATTTTATTAAGGTGAAAAAATGATATGTAATATGAGGGGTTTGAAATCCATGGGTTTGTTAAACAAAAAAAATCCTTAAAAATATAACCATTAATAAAATCAATATTGACATCCATTTGATATAATTTCAAATTCAAATACGCTTCATAGGAAAGAAAATATCTAATAGATTCAAGTATTACTACTATTGAAGAGGTTTATTTATAGTCAATACCTTTCAATTGACTATATAATTTCATAACTAGTATTTATTAATTTATAATTATTGTTCCAGACCCATCAAACTTTTTTTAAACACCTATTTAGTGCCAATGATTTAGAAGTATTTTGGTCTTTCAAGTAGTTTCCATACCCTATTTCTTTCAATTTGATTCAATGATTATTTTATATATATTACCCATAATTCATCATCTATTAATTCAGTGATATTATTAGGTTTAATATGTGAGAAAGATTCTTAATGTTCAATATTTTTTCTAAGAAAAACTCTAGTTTGCATACCTCTATCTATAAATACTTAAACTATATCTAAAAATGGTCTTTATGGGTTCTAATGGATCTAGGGATCGAAGTACTTGATAATTCATTTTCTTATTCACGTTTTAGTTTAAACAGTTCCCTAGCACCAGGTGATTTGTATAAAATAGGTTTTAGAAAACCATCATTAGGCTTGGTTGATGTATTTATATTCAAGTTAAAAAGATTATCCTCAAGGTTTTCCAAATATGTTTTAGGATCACGTGGATCTTTTTTATCAAATTTTACTTGTACATATTATTCAAAAAATTTTAGTTTTATTATTTAATACCCTGTATCATTAGTGACATGTTAAATTAATAAGTAAGATTCATTCAACACTTTTGGTAGTAAATTTAGCTAAATTTTCATTGAGGTCAAGAATAAAGAACTTGCAACCAAAAATTATAAAGTAATTAACATTTTATTTTCTACCATTCTATAAATCATGTGGGTTCTTATTTAAATGTGGTCTAATAATAAATCCATTGATAATATATTAGTTTATATTGACAATATCTACCCAAAAATAAACTGGTAGGTCATATTCATTGAGCATAGAGCTTAAAATCTCATGAATCAACCTATTCCTTATTTCTACAACACTATTTTTATGGGAAGTCCTAGGAGATGAACATTTGTGATTATATGAATTTTTTGACATAAATATTAAAATTATTTATTTTCAAACTCAAGACCATAATTTTTACTTAATGTCTTAATAGTAAGGACATTAATAGATTCTATATATTTTTCATATTTCTCAGAATAGGAAGAAGATTTAATTTTGTGAGCTAGGAAAAATACCCAAGTGTATCTAGAAAAGTAATCTACAATAATAATAGAATAATTATTCCAATTTAATATAGAAACTTTATAAGGTCCAAACAAGTCTATGTGAACCAACTCTAGGTGTTGGAAATTTTAAACTTATTTCTTTTGTTTGAAATAAATCTTATATTGTTTCCCTTTTTGATAGGGATTACATACTTTTTCTTTTGAGAATTATAGTTTAGGAAGATCGTTAACTAATGTTTTCATAGTTATATTTATAAGATAGTGGAGGTTGAAATGGCCAAATATCATATTCCATAGCCAAGATTCTTTGTGGAAGGCACTTAAGAAAGATTTTTTTGAGAAAATAACGAATCTAAATCATCTGACTAAACATTATCAATATGAAAAATAGTAATGAACAAATCATTCTTGGAATCATATATTTTTAAAGAATTGTTTTAATATTTTCCATGGTAAAAATCATAAACTAATTTTGAGATGGTAATAAGATTATAATATAAAATAAAAACAAATAAGACTTTATAAATTAAAACAAAATTAGAGTTATTGACTGGAACAAGTCCTATTATTTTTCCTTTGGCGTTGTAAAAAATGTGACATGTCCAATACTCACCATGATAAGAATTTTAAAGCATGAGTTGTCTTCAATAATGTGTATGGAATATCCCATATAAAAATACTATAAATTTTTACTAGTGTTCTTCTATAAAGTTGTCTACACACATTTAATTAAGAAATTATTTTGGAAACCACACTTTATTGGGTCTAGATAAATTAAAAATAAAATATTTTGTAATCCAAGAGATGTTTAATAGGCGTACCATAAGAATAATTTATACTTTTAGAAATAAAAACTTTATTTTTTACACAATAATATAAACTAATTATAGTTTTTTATGAGCTTGATCTAGGAGAAAATTTATTCTTATAAATTATTCTCTAACTAGTATGGTTTCAAATCCTAATTGTATACTTGTTTATGATATGCTTACCAAGAATCCTAGTAAAGGTTTTATTACTATTTATAAACCTTTAAAGTTCCTTTTTAAGTTTATCATTTGAAATTTTAAGTTCATTGTTTTATTTTAACAAATTATAATTCTTGTATTTATCTACAAAAGATAATATTTAATGTGAACACATAAATCATGTTGTTTCCTTAAATTTTTATATTAATATTTATGATCATTGAAATTTTCCTCCAGTATATTTCAATATTCAAATAAATATTCACTTCTCATATTTTCATAATTATTTTCATTTTTTGATAGAGTAAAAATATTAATAGGGGATATAGAGAAAATATTAAGTACTTTAGATGTGTTTCTCATAAAATAAATATTTTCTATATCATCCTTGTCTTCTATGCTCAAGTCAGACTCACTACAACTAACCTCAAAGAAAGTCTAAGTTTATTTCATAGATTTATATGGTATTTTTCATTTTTACTCATAGATTTACTTATATTTTAATTTTTTTCATTTATATTTTATATGACCTTTTCTATTGATTTTAAAAGAGGTCACTTATCCTAATTTATTTTCCTCTTTATAGTTTCATCTTCTGTTATACATTACTTCATAATTTTACTTCTTGAATAATTTATTATTATTTTATAAATTATTAATTCTCTTGGATATATGATCCACCTACTCATCATTTTGAGTAAGTGATTCATCCTCACTTGAACTATCTTCATTGATTTTTTCCTTTATCTTTGACTTAGATGTTTTGAATGAAACTAATTTTCTTTTAAGTTCATCATCTTTCATGTTCACTTTCACTTCTTCCTTATACATCATTAATTTTGAAATAAGATCATTCACTAGAAGTTATCTTATATTGTATTATTCTATAATGGACTATTGGTTCCTCTCCCTTGACCAAGTAAGTATCACATGAGTATCATAACTTGATCCTTATCTTCAATTTAATTACCATGCACATGCATAATGTTGAAAACTTCATTGAACCTAAGATAAATATAAGAAATTGATTCATTAAGTTTCATATTAAAAATATTTTATTTTAAATTATATTTATTTAGGCTAATTTATTTAACATTTTAAGTTCCTTAATGAGACACAAAAACTATATCCAAAATTTCATAAGTAGTTGAATATGCAAAAATTATATTAAACTAATATTATCATAATGAAAAATATAATTCATTCATAACTTTATAATTACAAAAATAAGTTTCCTTAGTCTCTTCATATATAAACCCTCAATTTTTATACATTAACATTACATCTATTTTGTGGAATAATTAAAACATTAAACAAAAGACTCCCAAAGACTGTATTATTCTAGTTCCTTTAGAATCATATAAACATAAACCACAGTACATAAGTGATTTGCATTATCTCCCACTACATTCTTCATGACTAGAAACCATCTTAGACACATCATAATTAATACATATCTTAAAAAACTAGGGAAAGAAACATAAAAAGGGGTGAGATCAGATCCTTAGTGAGGGTGTATAAGGGAGACACGTAATTATAATCATGAGCATAAGGGTACGAGAACATGATCATAACATTATACGATCGTAACCTACATATCATAAGATCATAAACATGAATGATGGAATAAATATTAGAAGTTCATAATACATGAATCATAAGTAAATATAGAACATAAGCCATGAAAGAATAATATAGTAATAATACATGGAATATTGGTAGGCACATATGCATATATAATGATTTATACAGTAGTCAAGGCATCCCTACCAAGACCATCTTAGTAGAAAAATTCCTTTACTGAACTAGGCAGACACTCTATTCCTGCCCAGTATTACTGAACTGATTTCACTCCTCATTCTAATCCTGTAATATTGAACTAATTTCATTTCTTTTTCCATCCATGTAATACAAAACAGAGTTCATTTATCATTCCATCCATGTCAATCTCATGATATATAAATCTTTTCCCAATTCATTAGAGGGATATATAGGTCCCACCCATCTCGTAATGAAATTATACCAACTTTTTCCACAAGATCATAAATAATCATATCCTAACCCATGAAATAAAATGGGATTCATAAACACATAATCATATCTTAAAATATGAAAAAAGATAGGTTTCCCAATCATTTTCTCAAAGAATAATTCATGAAAGGTAGTGGGGTTCATATGCATATAACCCGTGGAATAAGAATGAGTGTTATAAGCCTCATTCCATCAAAACATAAAGCATTAAAGAAAGAATATGAATTGAACCTTTGAAAACCACTTTCCTTTAAAACTTATAAAATAATATTGAAAACATTTTTAAAAACCTTTTTCTATGAAAAATTATAAAATAATCATGAAAATAATTTAAAAACACTTTTCTTGAAAACTTATAAAAGAAGATTGAAAAAATTTTGGGAAACATTTTTTAATTGAAATACAATTTTAAAAAAATTAATTTCTGGAATATTAGGGAAAAAATTTATTTTAAAATGAATTAATTTTTAGTCTTGTAAAGTAAGCTTCAAGGGACCGATGGTTATGATGGAAGGTAAATCTGTACATGCTAAATATTCCATTTTCCTTGAAAAAAGTTTATAACATCACATTGTCTGGAAAATGTTAAAAATATTCATTTTTGTAAAAATAATTTTTTTTAAATGGTAGAAAATAGGTAAAAATTTCTTTTAAATATAATATGAGAATATTATAATATTTTTTGAGTTCTTTTTGGAAAACATGGTTTGAAGGAGCACAAATTTCCAACCAAAGAGAGGGTAAAGTAAGTCTTTATTAAAAATACATTCTTAACTATAATATGTACTAAAGTGTAAAAATTCTACTGATACGAGAATATATGATGAATAAGTAAAGGATAAAAAAATTATAGAGTGTTCTTGAGAGATGGATCATAAATTTCATCAAAGGAAGCATAAACATAAATAATCTAAAAAAGAGAAGACATTGTTTCAATAAACTCTTACCACTTGGTAACTTGGAACTCTTGGGACCAATATGATAATGAAGGTTTAAAGAGTTTTATTTTGTTGTTAAGATTGGGTTAGTAGAAAATAAATCACTTAACTTTGTTTTGGCAGCAATTGTTTTGATATTTTGTTTTATAAAAGAATTGATCGGTTTTCAGAAGAATTGGTTTCATCGTAGAATGTATCGTGTTGGAAGTGAAATGTCATCAGTTTCATACTGGAACTGATGTGAAACTTTTTTTTTCAATTGTGATGATCATTTACGGATTTTTATTTCATATAAATCATTATTTTTGCAGAGAACTTGTGATGGAATATTGTTATAAGAAAGGGGAGTAGAACAGATGCTTCCAATTGTGTTTAGATTGTTTTATCAAAATAATCAGAAAAGAATCATATTCAAATTATTGTATCCGGAATGAAGAGAGAATAAGTGGTATGCATTATTTTTCAAAATAATCAGAAAAAAATTGTATCCAAATTGTTTCAATTATATTTCAAAATAATCATATCGAGATTATATTGATTTTCTTTCAAAAGAATTGGATTCTGGGTGAAATTAAAAGAAGTGGTATCGATGGAAAGGTGGTGCCGATGAAAGTGGTACCAATGGAAAGGTGTTGGTGATGAAAAGAGATTCCAATCGGAAAAGTGATGCTGATGTAAAGTGGTTCCTATGGAAGAGGTGATGCTGATAAAAGATGAGACACTGATTGTTTTTCAAAACAATCGTATTTCAGTAGAATAAAAGGAATGAGATGGTGTCAATTGAGAATGAATCATATCATATTGTATTGCATTATATCTAGGCAGATCATCCTTATTAGATTGTATTGTATCATATCCAACAATCATCACTAGGAATCGTAACCAGAATGATTGTAACAAAAAATGACTGAATCCAAAATAATCATATATAGAATGATCATATCTAGAATGATCGTAACCAGAAATGATCATGTACAGAATGATCATATATAGTATGATCATAACCAGAATGATCATATCCAAAATAATTTTAACCATAATGATCGTATCCATGATGATCATAACTAGAATGATCATACTGAGAATGATTGTAACTAGATATGACCATATTCAGGGTAATTGTATCCATAACATTTGTATTTAGAAAATATCATACTTGGGTTTAGATGAAAAGAAAAAAGAAGGAATGAATGTAAAGTTATAATACTTACTAATTGAAGAGATAAAATGCTAAAGATGATCCTCAATTAATTCATAGTCATGAAGGTAGTCATGATTTAAGAAATAGTTTTTTAATGTGATGATGTGTTTTCTCAAGAGGTTCAAGAGGGAAGAAAATAAAGTGGATATATATGAATTAATTGTAAAGGGGGAGAATTTATTTTAAAATAGTGATTACATAATATTTGAGAAGAACTGAGAAGAGATGAAGATTATAGAAGATTCGAGATGAAGATTGTAGAAGATTTGAGAAGAACCAAGAAGCATTGAAGAAGTCATAATTTCTCTAAGATTTCCAGATATAATTCATATTTGATTGAATTTAAGTGAGAGGGAAAGTGTTTTGGGATTCCTTCCTAAACATGTTTTGGGTTACCTTTAAAAAGGAAACAAGTACATTGTACTTTGTGGATGCTTCCACTGTTCACTATAGAAGAGAGAGAGGTTCTGAGTTTCTAGAGAGAAGAGGAGATCAAGCTTGTTCAGAATGACAATTGTTTTGGGTTGTTCCAATTCATTTTAATTCTATTAAGCTCAATAAATGTATTCAGGAATTGAAGTATTTTTAATTCTGCTATTTTGTTTTCTATTTGAATGAACCAAAATGGCAGCTTTGTTTTTAAAGAATCAGAAAGGGAGATTTGTTCTTAATGAATCAGACTGATAGATTTGTTTTGAAAGAATCAGACTCAGAGGAATCCGACTCCGTGTATCATAACAATGTCTAGGTAGTTCTTACCTTTCTTCTGGTCAAGGAATTGATGAATTGTATTAAAATTTGAATACATTTGTTGAATTTAAAATAGTAACATGTAACATGAGTTGTTACAAAACAATTGTATTACCCTATTGTTTTAAGAGAATGCACACACACTTGTGGGATTGTTTCATAGTGATACACGATTGAAAGGGTACATGTTACTCATTGTAATCCAATGATTGATTTCTAGTGGATTGTATGGTCTTGGATCATTTATAAACCCCTCCAAGGATGTATATATTATTATTGAATAGTGAACCTTGTAACTCATTATATTCCTTTGGATGTGTGTTGATTTATTTCTTAGCATGGAATTGAAATCCTTAACAAGAGGCAAGGGTTTTTTCAATTGGAAAGAAACATAAAATAAAAATAGTATCACTGATTCACCCCTGCCCCTCTCAGTGATACAATACTCTAACTGGGCACTTCAATTTGTATCAGAGGTAGGTTCCCTTATACTTTGCTGATGGAGAAAGTGAATTGTGTGAACAATAAAGTCATTTTGGTATTTTTTGGAAAGAACTATCATATCTGGAAATATATAATGTTTCCATATCTTGTGTATATTAGTAATGATGTTCTTGAAGCTGCAATAGTTGGGTTTCCTCCAATTAATAACAGTACTCCACTTACACCTATTGACAAGAAGTTTCTTGAGAATGATAGAAGGGACAAGAATGCTATATTATCATTACTTTATGAAAGTGAATTCTTGAGAGTGAAATATGGTGTCACAACTAAAGGTATATGGGATAAGTAGAAAAACATATACAATGGAAATATAAAAGTGAAGAAGGAAAAGTTACATATATAGAGATTTAAGTATGAAGATTTGAAGACGGGTGAGCATGAATATATTAGGGAATTATTTACCAGGGAGAGTGAAATTGTGAGTACTATCAAATGTATTAGTGAAAATTTGAAGGACTCTATAGTTATTTAAAATATCTTGAGAATATTACCTGAAAAATTCGATGAAAAAGTTTATTCATTAGAAGATATAGATCCTGAGACATTATTTCTTAACGATTTACATAGAACTCTTATCACTTATGAAATGAGAAGAGAGAATGATATTATGTGAAAAACAATGTTTGATAGAGAAATGACTTTTAAATATACGAAGAAAGAATATTCAAAGAATATTATTATTGAAGACAAAGTTGGTGATTCTGAATTTTAAAAAGAGGTATGTAAAAATATCAATGAAATATCATCCTTGTTTTTTAAGAATGTGAAAAGATTTACAGGGAAACTTCCCTTGAAATGATTTGAAAGTAGGGATGTTGGTCACTTTTCAGCTAATTGTCCTCGAAGAAATAAATAAGAGGACACTGATATTGAAGAAACAAAGGCAAGAATATCTTGGAAGAAAAAGAGAAATAAAGGAAAAGAAAAGAAATTATTAAAATATAAAAGAAGAAGTTTCTTATCCGAAGGTGATGAAGAAGAAGAGAGTGATGTTGAATTTGAAAAATTCATTGATTATGGTGATAATAATACTTTCACTACAACAATTAATTATGAATAATTCAGAAGTAATAGTTTTGAATAAGAAGAAACTTAGCTTGAAATGCATTTGTAATAAGAGTTGGAAGAATGTCTGAGAATGATCAGAAGGTTTGAAAATCAAAACAAAAAGATAGAAGATGAATTCTCAAGCAACCAAGAATGTTTTTCTGGTGAGAAAGAAAATATTATTAAATAAATTAATTATTTGAAGAAATATCTTGAATAAGAAAAGAATCATAATTAGCATTTAGAGGTGAATTTGAAAGGAAAAGAAGAAGAATTGTAACTTTTCTAAAAAATATATCTAAAGCTAAAATGAAATGTCTATGTTTCCAAAACTCTATCACTGAAGTTGGTGAATGTTCTCATAATGAGAAACTTTAGAATGTTCAAAAAAATATACCTTTAACAGGTGAGAAAAAGAATGGATTTTTTTGAAATGATGAAATCTTGTAATGTTATGTATGTGGCCAATACCAACAAGGTTGGGAATGTTTTTAAACATTATGAATTTGGAAATGTTTCCAATACTTTTGATTCTGATAATTTAGAAAATAGAAGAAGGAATTTGATTGATAATATAAGGGTTGGTGAATCAGAAAAGAAAGAGAAGATGGTGGCTAAGAAATACATTCAAAATTTTGATCAGCACAGAGGTTTTAGAGTCAGTTACTATTTTATGGGTGTTGCTTATATTATGGTGTATTTGTCCACACAACAATTATGTGTTGGTTCCATAAAAAACATTACTATTATCCCACAGTTTATGAAAGAAAGAAAAATGAGAAGGTTGTCTTGAATAAATCTAAAAAGAATGAATTGAAGATTGAAAATAGGTTCCAACCCTTGGAAACTATTTTTGAAAGATGTGAACAACCTGAACACCTTGATGAAGGATGTCTTGTTTTGTTACCAGCTCAAAAAAAATCTCAATTCAAAAAATCCAAAGGTGAAGAATGAAAAGAATAGATATAAGTCACTTGTTCATGAAACTGCATTAAAATACATAAAAGGATAATGAACTTGAATACTTGATATTGGGTTTTCTTCTAACATGATAGGAAACTTGAAATAGTTGAAGGATGTGAAATATTTTAAAGAAGGCATGGTTACATTTGGAAATGATGAATCATTGAAAATCAAAGGTGTTGGGTCAGCCATCATTGGAAAAAAGATGAAATATAAGAAAAAATTGTATGTTGATGGGATGAAACACAACCTACTGAATGTATCACAATTGTGTGACAATGGTAAAAGGGTTATCTTCAAGAAATATTGAATTTTTGTAAAGAGTGAATAAGATGGAAAGATTATTACAAGATGACAACGTACGAAAGGAAATATTTTTCATCTTGGCGATTCAAAAAACTCTTGTTACATGGGTATGGTGGAAGAGATTCAGTTATAGAATAAAAGGATGGGGTATATGTGTCAGAGAAACATGTGAAATTCATATAAAAGAGATAGTGTTTGAGACATTCCTAATTTTCCAAGGATAAGAGATTGGTGTTGCACTATCTACTAGAAAGGAAAAATTACAAATGTGGTGCATAAGAAAGTTGATATTTGTTCAAAACAACCCCTAGAGCTAACCCACTATGATATATATGGGCCAATGGGGAAACAATAAACACATGGAGATAAGTACTTCATTACTTTCATTGAATATTTTACTTGGATTACTTGTGTTATGTACATGGAACAAAAATAAGATGCTTGGAAAATGTTTAAAAGTTTTAGAATTAAAGATGAGAATACATGTGAGTATTCTGTGAAGAATTTGAGAAATGATAATTGTAGTGAATAAAAAAGTGAAGAGTTTAAAGATTATCTTGATAATAATTGAATTCTACATGAGTAGAGCTCTCCATACACTCCTCAACAATATGGGGTTGCTGAAAGAAAGAATATAAGCCTACTGGAAATGGGAAGAACCATGTTACTTGAGCATGGCCTTTCTCATTACTTTTGGAGGTAAGCCACAAGTACTACTGTTTATGTTCAGAACCATTGTTTCTACAAGCCTCAATCAGGTATTACTCCCTATTATTTTTTATGAAAAACTATAAGTTTGAAGCACTTTAGAGTTTTTGGGAGTCCTTGTATTATAAAGAAGAAAGGTGGAAACTATTGTAAGTTTGAGAAGAAAGGTGTGAATGGAATATTTCATTAGCTACACTCTGTAAAAAGAGGATGCAAATAATTCAACAAATAAACAAGAATAATTGTTAATACTATTGATGTAAAAGTTATTGAAATCTCTTAGAATGATCAAAATGTCCAGACAGATAAAAAAGTTGAGAAATTTTATGAAGATAATTCCGACAAGGTTACAAATGATTGTAATCCTAATAAAGGTTAATAATCGGCCTCAACTATTTCTAGTGATGAGCAGGACAATAGAAAATATTATCCAAGGCTAAGGAAACATTTAGAAGCTCAGAATATAATTAGTGAATCAACATTATAAGGTTCAAAGAAGAAGAGAAACCAATTCCATTACACACACTTCTTTGTATTCTAAAGTGGAGGAAAATGATGTGAAATAATAATTTGAGCATCCAAAATGGGTTTAAGCCATGAATAAAAAATTATATCAGATTGAAAAGAACTATACTTTTGAACTCATACCCCAGCCTGAAAACAAAAACACCATTAGCATAAAATGCATTTTTTGAAAAAATCTTAGTGAAGAATGTGAACTTTTAAGAAAAAAAGCATGATTAGTTTGCAAAGGGTATTAACAAATTAAAGGTATTTATTTTTATAAAGCCTTTTCTCCAATGGAAAGAATTGAAATAATTAGAATCTTTCTTGATATTTCAACACAACGAGGCTATAAGATCTTTCAAATGGATGTTAAATATGCATTCCTAAATAGTGATCTTGAAGAAGAGGTTTATATTGAACTACCTTGTGGATTTGTTATTGGAAAAGATGAAGGTTAAGTGCGTAGATTGAAAAAGAATTTGTATGGCCTAAAACAAGCTCTAAGGGCATGGTATTCCAAATTAGTTATATATGAAAGATGAATTTTAACAAAGGAAGAGTGAATAAAAATATTTACATCAGAGAAAGTCAAGAGTATTCCCTCATTTTAATTATTTATTTTGATGATGTTATCTTTGCTGGGAATGATAAAAGAAGCTATGATATATTTGATGTAGAAATAAAGAATGTTTTTGAAATTTCTATGCTAGGAGAAATGAAATACTTTCTTGGGTTAAAAATCCAAAAAAATTAAGAATACATTTTCCTATACCAAGAAAATAATGCAAAAGAACTTCTCAAGAGGTTTGGCATGGAAAATTAAAAACCTATTTGCACACCGATTTTTGTAGGAACAAAGTTCAGTAAATATAGAGATGGAAAAGAAGTGGATCAGAAAGAATATCAAAAGCTGATTGGAAGTCTATTGTATTTGACTGCCTCAAGACCCAACAGGGTTTATGTTGTTATATTATGTGCAAGATTTTAGAGTGATCCGAGATAATCACTTCTTACTACTAGAAAAATAATTATTAGATACATCATAGGCACAAAAAAATTTGGAATCAGAAATTGTAGCTCAGATAGTATTGATTTATTTGGGTATTCTGATGCATATTGGGTAGGAAATGTAGATGATAGAAGATCCACATCTAGTGGTGTATTTTTTTTGGGAAAGAATTGTGTTAGTTGGAATTCAAGGAAAAAAATCCAATAACTCTCAGTATGGATGAATCTAATTATGTTGCTTCTACTCAAGATGCTACTCAACTTATGTGGATGAAAGCACAATTTGAAGATTTACTTGTTGAAGTGAATCTACCCTTTCTCTTGGGTTTTGAAAATCAAATTACAATCAATTTCACTAGGAATCCAGTGCAATATTCTCGTTCAAAACATATTGATATAAAATATCATTTCATAAAATGTCACATGGAGAATAATTAGTTGAAGCTAAAGTATGTTCCAACTTCAGAACAAGTTGTTGATATATTTATAAAACCTTTATCGTAGTAATCATTATAAAAAATGAGGTTGAAAATGGGTGTCCAACCTCTTTCTCTTCATGGTTGAGGTACGTGTATTTGTCCACTCTCTCATTTTACTTTTGGATTTTTTTTTCAATAGGGAGAATTGTTTTGTGTCATAGATCTGTTTCCCAAAATAGAGAGTTTTGGGTAAGCTATGAATTTATCATTGTTTAGTGTGTGAACTATTATAACAGTTTGTTGGAGTGATTGTAGGAAAGAAATTGAATTGTTTTCCATAGAGAATGAATAAAAAAAGATAAAATAAAGAGGTTGTCATGATCATTTTTTGGGATAACATGGATTTTTTATTAATGATTATTGTTTACTACATTGAGTTAGCTCATGTAGGCTTATAATTGTTGATATGTAATCCATTTATTGAGGTTAACAAGTTTAGTGATTTATGAAACTTAGTTGAAAACAAAATCCAAAGGGAGAGATTTGGTGGGACCAAGATGATGATGAAGGTTTTGAGAGTTGTATTTTATTTTCACGATTGGTTTTGAAGATATGAAATCACTTCAATTTGTTTTGGAGAGAATTTTTATGAGATTTTGTTGTATAAAAGAATTGATCAGTTTCCATAAGAATCGGTTTCACCAGAGAATGTATCTTGTTGGAAGTGAACTATCATCAGTTTCACATTGGAACCGATGTGATACTTGCGTTTCAATTGTGACGATGATTTTTTGATTTGTATTTTATATACATCATGAGTTGTATTGAGAAATTGTAATGAAATATTGATAAAAGGAAGGGAGAGTGAATGATATACTTCTAATCGTGTTTATATTGTTTTTTTAAATAATCAGAAAAGAATTATATTCATATTTATTGTATCTGGATGGGAGAGAGAAAGAAGTGGTACCCATTGTCTTTCAAAACAATCAGAAAACAATAGTATTCAGATTGTATCAATTGTCTTTCAAAACAACCATATTCAGATTGTATCGATTGTCTTTCTAAATAATTGGATTTTTTGTGAAAATAATAGAAGTGGTATTAATATAAAGATGCTGCCGATGAAAGTGGTATCACTGGAAAGTTGATGCCAATGAAAAGTGATGCTGATGGGAAAAGTGATGCCAATGGAAAGTGGTGACAATCTAAGTGGTTCCATTGGAAGAGGTGATGGTGATAGAAGACGAGACGCCGATGGTTTTTCAAAACAACCATATTCAGGTACAAGAAAAGGAATGAGATGGTATCGATTGAGAATGAATCATATCAGATTATTTTTCATCATTTCTGGGTAGATCATCCTTATCATATTGTATTGTATCATATCCAGAAATCGTAACCAGCAATTGTAACTAGAATTATTATAACCAGAAATGATCATATCAGAAATGATCATATCTATAATGATAGTATCTATAATGATTATAACCATAAATGATCATATCCATAATGATCGTATCCATTGTGATTGTAACTAGAATGATCATATCCAGAATTATCATAACGTGAATGATCATATCCCTCATAACCAAAATGATCTTAACTAGAATGATTGTAACCAGATTTGATTATATTTAGGATGATAGTATCCAGACCATTTGTACTCAGAAAAATCTTGCATGGGTTGAGATGAAAAAAAATAATCTAGAATGAATGTAAAGTTATAATACTTTCTAATTGAAGACAGATGATGCTAATGCTAATCCTTAATGAATTCATAGTCATGAAGGTTTTCATGATTCAAGCACTAGTTTTTGAATATGATGATGTGTTTTCTCAATAGGGTCAAGAGAAAATAAAATAAAGTAGAGATAGATGAATGAATTGTTAAGGTTGATAATTTCTTTCAAAAGAGTGATTGTATCTCAAGTAGAGAAGTGCATTTCTTCAAAAAAATTCAATTGGTATGGTATCAAGATTTTTTTGAAGAAATCAACATGAGAAAATCAGATTTAGACTCATTTATTTCTCATCATTTTTAATCATATTGACATTTGAATTGGGATGTTAGGAAATAATAGATAAAGATTATAGAAGATTCGAGAAGAATCGAGAAGCGTATATGAAGTCATAATTGCTCCGATATTTCAGGATAAATTCAGATTTTATTTAATTTAAGTGAGTGGGAAAGTGTTTTGGGATTCCTACCTAAACATGTTTTGTGTCACCTATAAAAGGGAAACAAGAACATTGTACTTTGTGGATGCTTTCACTGTTCACTACAGAAGAGAGTGAGGCTATGGGTTTCTAGAGGGAATAAGAGATCAATTCCATTCGTATTGAAAATTGTTTTGGGTGGTGCCGATTCATTCTTATTCTATTTGAATCAACCATTTTATTTGGAAATTGAAGTGATACTGATTCTGCTCTATTTTTTTTATATTTGAAAAAATTAGAATGGGATATTTTCTGAAAGAATCGAAATGAGAGATTTCTTTTGAAAGAATCAGACTGGTAGATTCATTTTAAAATAACTAGACTTAGAGGAATTAGACTTAGTGTTTCATAACAAAGCCCATGAATTTATTACCTTTCTTGTGGGTAAGGAATTGATGAATTTTATTAAAATTTGAATACATTTTTTTAATTGAAAGGAAGGGTAGGTAACATGAGTTGTTACAAAACAATTATATTACCCTATTGTGCTAAGAGGGTGAACATGAACTAGTGGGATTTTTTTATTTTTCTAGACGAGTGAAAGGGTACATCCTACTAGTTTTAATCTAAGGATTTATTTCAAGTGGATTGTATGGTCTTAGATCATTTCCAAACCATACCAAGGATGTAGCTATTCTTATTAAATATCAAACCTTGTAAATATTTGTGTTCCTTTGGATGTGTGTAGATTTTTTTCTCAGAAGGTAATTTCAATCCTTAATAGGAGGTTAGGGTTTGTTCAATTTTAAAGAAAAATAAAATAAAAAGTGTATCACTTATTCACCCCTCCCTCTCTCAATGATACAATACTCCGAATAAGAAATTTTAGTAACCATACTCCCCATTTAAGAAAATTAAATTACATGAAGCTTAAAATATAATTTAAATAATGAGATTTATGATATAACATTTCAATTTAAGTATATACCCCTCATAGAAATATATGGGTGTATAACATTACATGTGTCTCAAAGAATGAAAATCGAGAAAAAAAATTAATTTACTGATTTTGTAACTTTTGAAACATAAAATCTATTAAATAAATATCATATATTGGATATGCAAATAGCAATAATGTTATGTATAATAATCATATAATTCATCTATGGTAATTATATGCACCATACAAAAGAAATGGGTGGTGAATAAAGCATGCAACTTACAAAAATAAAAAGTTAGATGAAATTCCTTTACCTTTTGTCTTGGCTCTCTTATTACTCATAAGAACCTGATTTATAATAAATATAAGTTTATTATACATATTTTAAAGAAATATATTCTTATATGTAATTCTATATATGGTTTTATTGTGACTATATATTACCTGCTTCTTAACAATTCAATGTTAAGTCTACGCTTCAGGTAATATTCACTTTGTTTTTTGAATTTTCCTTGATTTGTTATATCATTGGTTATAAATCATATATCATGATATAAAGATTTTAAGTCATTATAAAAATACCATTAATATTAAGTATATGTGTATTATAATAATATATATAATTATGAAATGGAACACACTTCCCGGAGATGGTAGGCCGTACGTACACATGAATACTGCTTCCATTTTATTGACATATTTAATGAAAGAAAGTAAATTAAATATATTTATATGTATATATGTATATAATATCATTAAATTATCATTGTATTGTTTCATATCTATCATATAGTTTCACTAAAAATATTCTTAATACATTTCATGTAGTGTGTGAATGAATCACATCACTTTGAGGGGGCGGTTGTCCATATTTCTCAATCAAAATTATCATGTTTACAACAAATGTAAAGTATAAATATATGTGTTTTAAAAGTATTAAATAATATTAAATACATAATAAATATAATATATAATATATATAAAGATATTTTACTATGTAATTTCCACCATAATAGGTGGTAAAGTAAAAATGAATAATCACTATTTTGTGAAGTGGTAGTTTTCCATACACATAAACAGTATGTTCGTTACGCATTAGATTGAAGTGTGTGTAAATTTAGGTAAAAAATTATCATAATATTTTTAGTATATTTATGATACTATTTTTTTCATACAATAATGGAATAATAATATTTTAGTGGGTGGATAATGGAAATAACATAAAAGTACTTGAGGAAGAATGTTACCTCTTATTCGGGTAACTAGATTTGGTTTGCACCAAAGGGATTCATTGGATTGATTTCAACCCAAGGGATTATTATAGGATTATGTGATTGATGTTGGTGAGATATTCAGGATGATATTGGTCGATCCAAAGCGGCTTGATAAGTTTGAGGAAGTGGGATGAGAGAAGACCTTTTTATAGTGGAGGAGGAGTGACACTCTTGTAAATTTTGGACAAGGGAATTCAAACCATGTTTTTAATAAGTAACGTAGATAACATAATGGTAAAAATTTGAGGAAAGTGATTATAGGGTTGAAACATGGCCATAAAATGGATTTTGGACAAGTGACTATGTCATGTTGGCCCTTAAGCTTAAGGATTAGTCCTTAGTTAAGCTTAATTTTACCTTAATCGATGTAATTAATTTTTATTACTTTCAATAATTTTTTTGGTCAAAAACTAAATTTAAATTATTATATATTATAAATTATTCTTATTAAAAAATTTTGAGTCCATTTTGACAAATTCCAATAACTGAAGTTGCAGAAAATATTTTAAATTTAATCACGCAGTCGGGTTGACAATGTGGGTTCTTAAAGTAAAAAAGTTCGAAAGTTTGCTTCGTTTTTATATTCAATTTCAACGTGAAATTGATTAAAATTACCTAAATTGGTTTTATTGATAAAAAATATGACCTAATAAAACTTTTAAAATAATTTAAAATATAATTTAACCATAAAAATAAATTAGATGAAAAAATAGTTTTGAACTAAAATTTAGTATTTTCCACTATTCATTAAAAAATGAAACTTCACAGAAAAGTATGAAATTTTTTTGATAACCTAATTATTATGTTATTATTCCAAATATTAATTTTTATTTTTATATTAAATCTATGAATTTCCAAAAATTGGATTTAAAATGGGTTCTTCATTCAATGGTGGTAAAAATACCTTAATAAAAATATAGGTTTTTAAGCATAAAATTGGGTTTGTTCATTTCTTATGTCTATCAGACATATTAGATGAATATAATAAATATTTTTTTGAATATATATCATATGTATTACATTAATATCACTCACTAATTATAATTTATTTTATTAGGGTAAAACAACTTTTTGACTATAAAAAAATAATATTTTCTTTTATATTCAATAAGTTTTCATATTCATTTACAATTAACTGGTAACCTTTGAATTTATATTATAATTTTGTAAAAAATATATTGGCATAAATTATTTAATACTATTTATAAATTCTATTTTAATGGATAGGTTATATCTTATTATATTAAATAATAACATTTTAATAATATATTATTATTATATGAAACTCGGTCTTGCATGTTATGAAAGCAATTGTGGAAAGTAATTATTGCATGAAATTTAAACTAACATTAGTGTTACATGTATAGAAAGTTAAAATTTATGTTTCATATAGTTCATGATTAACATGGAATTTCATATAATTCAATCTAGACATGATGCTTTAATATAAAAAGAACTATTTTTAGTGTTTCCTAAAATGAAAAGTACAAAAAAGATTAAATTAATTCAAAAAAAAATAATTCAAAAAATCTGAGGTAGCTACATTCTACCCCCCTTAAAATGAATTTAACCCTAAAAATTCATTTGGATTATTAATGTTTAATACTTGAAAGTTCCTTTCATAGAAACCCACATTGTAAAAATGAATACTAAAACTTCATTTAAAAAGGGAAAGATGGAACCATGACAACCACCCCAAGTAACATATAACTTTGTTTACACCTGGGAGAACATAAGTCGACAGTGAATATTAGATATAGAGGAAAAAACTTAAATAATTAATTGGAGTGATTAATGTTATCAATAACAAAAAAGTGAATAATCATATAAAGTTAAGGGCTTAAATGTTATAAATCTATGATGATTTATAAGGCTATCATTTCAAAAAAATCAAGGTATTAGGAAAACATTTTTTATCAATATCCTCTCTTTGAGTAATTATTTTACTAACCAAGAATATAAGAAAATATTCTTAATTGATATATTTCTATAAAAAATTTAATTCTCTAGTTGTTATTTTAACTATTGATAATTAATCCATTAATTTAAGAAATGGATGTCTAGAATTTAACTTTGTTGCTCAAATCACTAAAATACACTTTTATAAGATATTCAATCCCATAAAAGAATGAAAATTATTTATATTTATATATAACTATTTTTAAAAATCAATATGGTTAATACATTAATATCTAAACATAAAAAGTAACAATAATATTTTATCATAAATAATTACTCATAATAAATAATTATACATTAACCAAGACATCACATAGGCTGGTGGTTGGCATGAAACCCTTATCATCTGTCTATCATGGGTTGAAGACCCGTGGCCTTTCCAGACTTGATTTTTTGTCACCTAACATACATGATGTGCTTTTCTAAAACAACACTAATATAATTTCCAAAATAAATATGATGTCCATAATTGAAATAAGGTTAATAACTAAATAGACTTTTAACCAAAGTTTTCAATGCAATATCAATACATAAATACTTCCTCTGAAGTTTAACTTAAACTTTTCATGAATGATTAACCTTATAACACTTTTTAAAGTTGAAAATACAAAACTTTAGAATGAAAGTAACCAAATCAGTATAACATTGACCCCCATATTTTAAAAAGTATCTCTTGATTGTCACATGCCAAACAAGTGATTACCCTAATGGTAAATTATCTTGGAACATGGTAACAACTTGAATTACAATAAATCCTTTTGTAAAACATGTATTATTACTTTTTCCCTAGATTAATGAAAATATTCCATAGATACAAGAAGTTTTAAACTTCATCGATGATAGCATGAACTACTTTTTAACAAGTCCACAATTGGTTCCAAGGTAATTATTCCCCTCTGATTTACTTATTCATATCCTACATATCTTTATCCAAATAATAATATCTTTAGAAAATCAACATATTAAAGGTTATTTTCCGTTATTCAAAAATTTCACCTTTTCATTAAATCACTTTTCTAGTCCATAAGAAATATTAACATAATCTTTTAAATCCTTAGTAAAAAATATAAACTGGACAATCCTTGTTTATTTCACCATTCATATAACATAATTCCTGAATCCTAAATAAATTAAAATTTCGATTATTCCACTTTATCCATTGGCCATAATAATTATACCTCATCCTATTACTTAATACCTCTTTCCTTTTACATTTCATTTTTAGTCTCAACATCATCACTAATATAACCATTACTCACTCCACCTTGCTGATTCCCTTCAGGAGATTTCTTATTGGGACACTGAGTTGCATAATGAACACTCATTCCACACTTAAAAAACTTAAATTTCAATGATGTCTTAGAGAGTCCGATATTATCATCCATATCGTTAACTGAACTATCCATTTCCCCCTTCTATTAATTTGATTTGTGTCCTTTTACACAATCAAAACATCTTTTGGTTCCTCTAAGACATTAACTTAGGTGATTATTTCTTTATTCTTGACATAAAGTAAACCAAATATTCTTTTCTAAATGGTCTTCATTGCTGGAACTCTCATCAAACTCTTTCCTTCTTTTCCTTAGAGAATCTGAGAGTTGGTTAAAGTACACATTGTTAATCATGTTCTGAGAAAACTTATTAGGCATGATCACAACATCTTTCGCTCCAGTGATCATCCCACATGAATTCTCATCAGCAAATCATTTATAACATACAACTTTAGTTCAGTTCCTTCTGGTTCTCACCAATGACTAAAACTAGAAGCATAGTGTGAGCATTACTTATCGTACTAGAAAACCATATTATCAGGAAAATAATTACACATAGGATGTATAAATAATGAAACCTTTCTTAGTCTATGAAACCCAAGGTTCATACTAGGTTATTCATATCCAACTTATATTTAAATCCTTCATGATAGTTCATAAAGAGTTTAGGAATTCCCAAATCACATCCCTCGAGAGTGTCAAACCAGGTGTGCAGCAAGGCCCATTGTCATGTTCCATATTACCCTAAGTTAGGCCTAAGACATCTTGTCGTAGTTGTTACACCTAGGTTCATCTATTATAGAGCCACATCCACCTATAGTATCCGAATAGGGATATATTTCTCGAAAACCATTCATTCCACCCTTTACTAAAATTTCAGGACATTTTCATATACTTTTCCTTGTCCTTAGACTAATCCTTAGACATGTCGTTAGATTTCTCACTAAGGTTTTCTCATCCAAGATACCAATGGATAACCAAAACTTTTTTCTGATACCAACTATATCAATCCTCACTTTTTATAAATTAACATTATATCTACTTTTTGGAATACTTAAAACATTAAAAAAACAAATTCCCAAATACAGGTTTATTCTAGTGCATTTAAAAACATGGAAACATAAACACTCATACATAAGTGATAAACATTATCTGCTACTATGTTCTTTATGGATAGAAACCTTCTTAAACACATCAAAATTAATACATATCTTCCTAAACTGGGGATAGAAACATAAATAGGGGTGATCTCAGATCCTCAGTAATGATAAAAATGGGATACATGTAATCATATTCATGGGAATATGGGTATGATAACATGATCATAACATTGTATGATCTTACCATGTATATCATTTGATCATAAAAATGATTCATGACATAAATCCGGGAAGTTCATAATACATTAATCATAAGTAAATAAATAACATAAGCCATGAAATCATAACATAGGAATAATACATGGAATTGTGAAAGACACATAAGTATATAATATGATTTACATTGTAGTAAAGGCATCAATGCTAAGGTTATCTTAGTGGAAAATGTCCTCTACTATACCAGGTTCACACTCCATTCTAGCCCTATATTACTGAACTTATATCACTCCTCATTTGAACCCTGTAATACTGAACTAAGTTAATTTATCATTCCACCCCTATAACACTTAATAGTATTCATTTATCGTTCCATCCATGTCTATATAATGAGATATAAATCACTACCCAACACAAATGAGGGAGATATGGGTCCCACCCATCTCATAATGAAATTATATATACATGTTCCATAAGGGGAGGTTTCTATTTCTGTAGAACATGTGAATTATATCAATAAGATATCAGTGGGATCAAATTTTATCTTTCATGTGAATATGGATAAGGCTTATGAAAAAATTTAGTAGTGGTTCATCATCTCTGTAATGTGGATGTATGGTTTCCAGAAGTGGTTTTGTGATATATGCTTTATGTGATTTTCTCCCCCTTCAATTTCATTACCTCTTTTGGGGAGATGATTTTGTTTCTTTAATTCTATTCGTAGGGTTCACCAAGGATATACTATATCTAAAATTTTCTTTATCTTGGATTAGTAGGCCTTATCTAAGAATCTGAATAGAGGCTTAGAGAACATAAGGTCGGATCTGTATCATAGTTGGTGTGGAATGGAAATTATTTCTCATTTAATGTTTGTTGATGATGTATTGATTTTTATTAGTGGATGATGGAGGTCTTTACTTAACCTCATGAAGATCATGTCTGTTTCTGGGAGATTGAGCAGTCATGGTATCAATTCAATAAAAATTCATGTTTTTATTTCCAAAAAATGTTTTGGAAGGAACAGTAGGGATATTCAGGGAATCCTAGGATATCAAAAGAAACAAATTCCATTGTTATATCTTGGGGTTCCAAATTACTATTTACATATTAATAGGAAATAATTTGATGATATCATCAACCATTTTCTGGGGAGGATTTTCAATTGGAAAAACAAATTTCTATTATTTTGAGGTAGGGTAACTTTGATTAACATCACACTTACCTCTATTATAATTAATGTCTTTTTGATAATCAAACCTCTCAAAGGGGTCATTGGTAGGATAGGAAAAATCTACAATCAAGTGGTATGTTGTCACTGGGATTCCTGGTCCCATATTGGTATGTCCGTGGATGAAGGCAGAGTGGGGATACATGACCTTAATGAATCCGTGAAGGGAAAGTAAGGTGGGCTAGCTTGGGATATTATTATAGGAGATTCTCTATGGGAATCATTCTTCAGAGCACAATGGAGACCAATGGGAGGTGTCTAGAATATGTAGCCCTTTGATCTCATGCTTGGTGCATTTAATGTTCTTTCACCTTTAGGTCCTTAGTGGATACTCTCAGTGGGTTATTGGGAAAGAAGATATTAACTTCTAAAGGGACAATTGGGCTGGTGAGAAGATGGAATTTCCATGATTCCCTTATTCAGTTATCTCATTAAAGGAGGCAAGCAGGAAGCCTAATTTCATTTAGCATGTTATTAATATTGATAAGATGAAGGTGTTTGAAGGTATTTTTATGAATGAAAAACCAGAAAAATTCTTCTTTACAGGCTTTACCTTGGGTAGGGTTTTCTCTCAAGATTACAGAAGCTTGATTCATGTAAATAATCCCTATAATGAGTGGTCATCAAAGGTGTGGTTCAATGAAATACCTATGAAGATCAATTTTCTCATTTTTTATATCAGGAATAAGGAGCTTTAGATGTGTGAGAATATTCAAAGGAAGGGTATTCCATTGTCTTCTTGATACTTCTGTTGTGAGAACCCGCGAGCCGAGTTTACTTTTCATATATTTTTTCATTACATTTGGGAAGCTTACCTATGGTATTTCTTCTCTCCACATACCTATATTTATCATGATCTATCTTCATTTCCTGTATTATTTTCCACTTCGTTTCATGGTGTAGAGAGGAGGGACATGGACTAAAAAGTTCGAGTGGTTATTCTTTCCTCAATCTGTTGGACTATCTGGGAGGCTCACAACCAAGTTCAGATGGGTTCTAGAAACCCCTTTTTTGTTTATTAAAATGAGGTTAAGGATTCTTATCTTCCAGTTGGGATCAATTTTAAATAAGGTACAACTTTCATTTTTGGTTTGGAATCTCCTCAACATACATCACATGCATGGTAGGGTGGAGGGTCATTAGATCAGGTGGATACCTCTTCTTAGATGTTTTAAGATGAATGTAGATTGATCCTATATAGGTTGAATGATGAGGGGTGGTGGGGTTCTTCGGGACTCACGGGGTTAGGTCCTGATGTTGTTTAATGCATTCTATAGACAGGGAAACTCCTTGGGTTGAGAGGTGCGAGCTCTTCTATCATGTCTGTTGATTTTTAGGAGGCGTGGATTCCAGGTGGCTGAGGTTGAGTTAGACTCTAAAGTTATGGTTAGGTCTATTAAGTTTCATTATACAATGCCTTGGGATTTGATATATTTGATTCATAGATGCACGGTGAAGACTAATCATGGGTAGAATGTTCACCATAGTTAAAGGGAGGATAATTTTGCAGAGGTCTCACTTTCCCACAAGGTAAATACAAAATAGGATCTTGTTATTTATGATAGATTAGGTTCTATTTTGTTAGAGTGTAATATTTTTATGCATAGGGATTTGCTTGGCATGAATCATTTCTTCCCCCCCTTGAGGGTTTGAATATATTTTATTCTTTGGACACTTTTAGAGTTTAATAAAAAATTAATTTTCAGTTCAAACCTATGAAATGAAATGGGTTCTATAAATATGTAAGCATATCTTAAACTATGAAAAACATTCGGTTTCATAATAATTTCATGAAAGAAAAACCCCTTAGAGGATTCATGTTTAATAATTATATGACCCATGGAAGAGGAATGAGTGTCACCAACATCATTCAATTAAAATATAAACCATTCAAGAAAGAATATGAATTAAACCTTGGGATCATTTCCAAGAAGGGAATGAGTAACATCAACAGATGTAATCTTATATGGAAAATAAATTGGAAAGATATTTTAAAAATATTTCTTTTTGAAAATATCATTTATTCTTTGAAAAAAGAATCTTTAAAACTTAAAAACCATATGAAATCTAATTTATTTAAAATAAACTTGAAAGCTTATAAATAAACCTTTGAAAACAATTTGGAAACCTTTTTCTTTGAAAACATATAAAGAGAGCTTGAATATGTTTTGAAAACCATTTTCTTTGAAAAATTATAAAAGGATCATGATTTTATTTGAAAAATATATTACTTTACAACTTAAAAAAGAGTATGGAAAACATTTTTTCAAACATTTTTCCTTGAAAACTTATAAAATAATCCTGAAAACGTTTTTTAAAATCATTTCCCTTGAAAACCTATAAAATAATCTTGGAAACATTTTTGTAAACTCTTTTTCAATGAAAACCAATTTAAGAACAATGAATGTACAAAATATTGGGAAAAAAATTTATTTTAATTTTTTTTTTAATCTTGTGAAGGAAGATTCAAGGGAATGACAGTCATGACAGTGAGTAAATTTGTACATTCTAAACATTCATTTTGCCTTGTTGTTTTTTGAAAAGTGCCTTGGCCGAAAAGAAACAAGAAGATTCCTTTTTGTATAGATAAACCTTTTGTTTAAAATTTAAAACATGGGTCTAAATGTATTTTAAATATCATATGGTAATATTATAATATTTTTGGAATCTTTTATTTTCATAAAACATGGTTTTAAGGAACACAGATTTCCAACCGAAAAGAGGGTAAAGTTAGACTTTATTAAAAATATATTCTTAACTTAATTATGCACTAAAGAGTCTAAAAATGGGACCAATACATGAATATATCAGGAATAAATAGAGGATAAAAAAATTCATGCATGTTTTTGAGAGACGGGTCATAAGATTTCATCAAAGGAAACAAAAATATAAATAATCATGAAAATAAATTAGATTGTTTCTATATGTAGAGACCTGGTTTTTGCCTTCTTAGAGTTTGGAATATATATATATATATATATATTTATAGAGTTATGCGTTGAGACATCATGCAATTCAAAGGCCCACTGTGGCTGTAATAAATTATACCAAAAATATTATGTATTTTTGTACTATGCACATGTCAAAAATAGGTTATCTCTTAAACGGAAGCTCATATCAGAAATCCAAGGCCACGATTGAGTCTAGAATGCATCATTTACCCAATGTGGGGCATAAATTTTGTTGGCATGAGACTTCTGTGAGAAAATTAACCCATGGGAAAAATCATAAATAAAATAATTAAATTTAGTTATTTTATCTCAAACACCGAATCTAATAACTTTTGAATGGGGACTCATATTAGAAATATGAGACTTCTGTTGAGTTAAAAATAGGGTTTTTTTTCATAGGCAGGAAATAAAATAAGACGGTGTAGCAGATTTGGATTTTGCGCTAAGCGATATCCCCATAAATAGAGGTTTAAGGCCACATATTGGTGTTAGCTCCTAATTCCCATATCTAGCTACAAGCTCTATTTATCTCTCTCCTGTTGATCTGTTATTCATCAAATCAAGGAGTTATCTCTACTGGAACCTTGGAAGATTTAAGCTGGAGCATTGTGGATGCGTCGCCAACACAAAACAGTCGAATCGAGGTAGGGTTTCTTCTAATTTTGAGTTTCTGTGCATGTTTTAATTTTAATCCCCTTTGTTTTCAATTAATTTATTTGTTTTTGTATACCATCATCAATGGGAAAGCTAACACGACAGTTTATCCATTACTTAAAACCGAAAACTTTATCTGTTCATCATAGGTTCTTCATGTGTTCTTCATCATTTACCATTTCTGGCAAGTCAAAACGATAGTGGATCTTTGAGAAGGGCATCGATCTATGTACATCGAGGCCCAATAGATATGTATCTACAATTTTATCATTGTTTTTGGTTGTTTCACTGGTGTAAAAGTGGGTGGATGGTGGAACTGATCTATGCGAGTCAATCTAAATGGAATCCGGTGGTAGGTGGTTTGTGGAGACGTGACATGTGTTTGAGGTAGGTGTTGCAAGGGAGCCACATGTGACATGGATGGTTGGAAGTGGAGTGGAGAGTGGTTGTGCGTTGGGTGGAGCTGGATGGGATGGAGAGGCCAGAAGTGGGCCAGTGTGCACATGCAGCTGGGGGGTTCTGGAGTGCTTTGGGGTTAGTGGATGGTGGGCTAGAGAGGCACTAGGGAGGATAACCAAGACTGGGGGTCAACAGCGACCCACGGTTCACCAGTCATCTGTTGAGGCGGTGAGCTGAGCCACTCGGCTGGTAGCCTGCGGAGCCAGGGAGGTTGAGGAATAGCTGCTCAGCTAATCAGTGTTAGCAGGAGGGACATGGCCCACACAGATGATATGGGCCACATTCCAACAATGTAGACCAGGCCAGCTGGGGTGAGTCGGCCCAGGCAGATGGGTCCAGCTAGCTTGGGTCGGAATTACCCAATTTGGACAAAAAAAACATTAAATTCTTGTTTCTCCTAAACGGCGCATCCTATTGATGCGCCGTCTACAGCCACACGTCCCTCTCATTGAGATGAATATTTTTCGACCATTTCAGGACTTTTAATAATTGGTTTCATTGTTCAGGTGCATGAAATTCCTATGTTAAATAATATTAATATAATTATTATTATTTAGAGATCTTGTATCAGACCTATATTCTAAATGGGATATCCATTTGACATTTAATTCGATACCACTTTTCAGTTATTAAACCAAAGTTGAGGTTTGTTCCCCACGAGGGCCGGATCACATGTGTTTTGGTGAAATACAGTTTTTCACAGGATATCTATTTTGAAAAAATGAGTAGTCAATTCTGTGTGTTCTTCCGATAGGATCACAATGGTGTGGTTCATATAACTGTTTTAGGATCGATTCATGGTACCTATAACACATATTTCGAGTGTGATTCAATAACATATTACCTTTTTGTTGGATTTCAATTTGGGGAGAATGAATGTTCAATCTTAGTTTTCTTCATAAGCATCGCAACAACGTTATTCGTTTGGATGTGCAGAGACTTTTTGTGATATCATTAAATTTGGAAACATGGAAGGAATATTGGTGGAAGATATTTTTGATGTGTTCGATGAGAACCCACAACTTGGGTTAACCTCGACTCTTGTGAGAGTGGAGAACACGTATGAAGAGATACAATCAAATGTTCTGGGGCCATTTGAGGAGGCGTGTTAGTGAAATTATGTCTTCACCCTTCATATTAACAACGAGCATCATATGCTAATTAGCCAATTAGCTAGGCATTCTATGTACTCTGGGCATAAAATGACATGATTAGGGGTGCTTGGTTGAAATTAAGTGCTTGATAATGTATAGGTCCATAGTCAGGCATCGAGGAGGGGCCACACAACGTACGAGCCCCACACACGCTATGCACTACTTTATGAATTATTATATCTCTCACATCTCCTTCCTTTGGATGCATATTTTGGACCATGTGTAGCCTATATTGAGTGTTTTTCTACATAGAATGCGATGGTGCCTTCTATAGTGACTTCTGATTTAGGATGAAAGTTTTTGACGGTGTGACACTTATATGGGGAGACACCCGATGACTGCAATAGTGTTTTACCAAGGGACACTATATAGCAGAGATGACTAGTGATCCTCGATGATTTTCTGAGAGGTACCATCTAGCAAGGATATGCAGAGCAGTTTTAGGATTACTTCCAGCTAGTCTGGGCAGTGGTCCCCGACGGTAGTTCTGAGTGGAACCCTCCAATCGTGCTAAGGATGGGTCCTCGATGAGGTTAGAGAAGATCCCTCCAGCAGTGCTGGTCATGTGTCCTCGATCTTTTTTGAGTAGAACCCTCCAGTTAGGGTAGTGATGGGTCCTCAGTGAAACTAGAGTGGAACCCTCCAGTCGGGCTGGGGATGTGTCCTTGATGATACTAGAGTGGAACCCTCTAACCGGGCTGGGCATGAGTCCTCGACCTTGAGACATGATCTCTCGACTTTTTGGAAGAGTGATGAGACGTTCTTTGACCTAAATTTGGTCTCTCAATGGAGATATGTTCTTTTTCCACCAAGATACATCCTTGTGATGTAACCTAAAACCAAGTGCGTGAGATAGACCCACCTAAAGGGGATAGTATCAAGTTGCGGTGGTGGAGACCCTTTGACTTGTAGTTCAGAGCAGACATGTGGGATTCTAAGAATCATTGGTTACTTATCAAAATTTTGGCTACAAACTTTTCTTGGACTGAGGTAGGGAGATGGAGATCCACTTACTCTCTCATTTGGGTTTCTTTACTGAGCAGAAACACACACACACTCACACACATATATATTTATATATCCTGTTTCTAGTAACCACTCCTTGGGTTTTGGTAACTCTCCCTCCAAGAGAGGTGAAGATGCATGGGGTATGCCATGTTCTTTTCTTGTCAAGCTTATCGGGGTTGGACGTGTCTAATATCCTACTATAGGTAGAAAAGAATTGGTGAGAATTTTATCTTATCACTATTCCTAGCTCCTTGTGTTTGGATGAGCTTACATTACTCATTTGTTGGGTTGAGCTGCACTCTTTTACTATATTATTTTATTTTATCTTGTTCTCTCTACTTCTCCCCAGATCAATCGGGGAATCCTAATGAGTGAATTTATAACCACCCCTATATGGCCTTTTCACACACTTGGTCTGCCCTTGCAGATAACAGATATGTTGATCATGACTTTACAGGAGCTAGGGTTACGGGGTTCTTGGAAAATGTGCGGTGCTCATGACTTGGTATTCAGGAATGGGAATCTCCCAACTAATTTACTTTTCCACATGTTATTAGGTTGTTGAACTTTTCTGGTTGGGTGTGTATTTTTCCCCTTTACCTTTCAGTTTACTTTTCCATATTTGTACTATTTAGAGGTCGATGCACGTTCGTGGTCTATATATATCAGTGTTGTATCTTTTTTTTATTTTACCTCTACAATATTTTCATTGAGTTGGTTGCATGTGTTTGTACATGTTCTTAGGAAAATGCATCCCTTAGTTTGTTTTGCCTTCAGTGATATTCACCAGCCCCTGGTCTATAAAGGTGGGCTTGGGGTAGTTGTGGCTCAAGCCCCAACATGGGTTGGGTCGTGATTAAGTGGTATAAGAGGTGGTTTTACCCATGAGATGTTGGTAAGATATTTTATTAAAAAGGATTTTGTTAGGTTTAGGGAAATAGTGTCGATGTGTCTTGAGAGTGGCTCTTAGGCCTAGGAGTCTAGTGATGGTACGAGTGGCTGACGTATCCATTCACTAGGACCCTGATTACCTGTTTGTCTACTCAGTAACCTGAGACACCTGTTGCAGAGAACATTGGTACATGCAGCATATATGATAGAGTCTTTGACTACCCTTCTTGAGTCATCTTCCAATCATTATTGATATATATATATATATATATGCTTATCTTACCATGATACTCCTTGATTACATTAAGTATGTATTTGTGACTACAAATAGTCAGGATACTATCTTCAGTTCATGATAATGACCATATGAGACATGAGGCCTTAGTTAAGGTCCCATAATGCAAGCCCGTTTCTCCAAGTGGGAAGGTAGTAGCAACCCCACCAGTTGAGTAGCTTACATCTCCAATAGAGCAAGCTGAGTATGTACGCAGGTTGAGCACACTTCAGGAGTTCTAGTTCCATAGACCGCTGAAGATACATGGTGATATATAACCTTAGACAATAGAGGTTTGGTTAGGGTCAGTGGTCCACCACTTTTGGCTTGTATGAACACCAATAGATTAGAAGGTGTCTTTGGAAGCTAGCCTTTCCCCTCGAGCAGCTGGGCATTGGTGGAGATTGGTTACCCAGATACATGATGAGTTGACTCTCTTGTGGGACAACTTCCAGTAGTTATTTCATGAGGAGTTATACCCCTCCTTCTTATGATCCATTCGACTTAATCAGATCCTTTAGTTATAACATGGAGGGATGATGATGACTGACTATGTGACTTGGTTAAAAAACCTTTCACAATACTCTCTGGACATGATACATGAATACTACTTCTGATAATGGAATCTTGATAAGGGGGTAATCTAAGATATTTGTGCTATCATAACACGCTTGTGCATCCCCACCTACGTAGGGGTAATGGAGAAGGTGCTTCAGATAGAGAAATTTTAGTCAGAGATACGCCATGTAGTTGGTTGTGGTAGTGAGCATGATAGAGTTGAGACATCTGCCACAACTAGAAGGCATCAGTCGATAAGATCTAAACTTAGAAGGCCTACCCATATTGGTCTCAAGAAACTCAGAGTGTAGGGAAGTCCTGGGGAGGGCTGGTGTTATGATTGTTACAAGCAAGGTCACATGGTATGAGATTTTCTGACCAGACATGCTGAGAACACGATGCAAGTAGCAGGTGGACCACCATAGTAGAGACACCACCGTGATCGAGGTGGTCCTCATGGATGTAGTGCTAGAAGAGTATCAAGAAAAGTTGTAGGTGGGGAACAATGTTATGAGGTCTTCCCACCACTTCTAGGTGGCCCACATTAGGCTCAAGAGGCTGACAGTTGGGACAATGGACGTCTAAAATCCTTGGATGTTTACAGTTATGTAGAGCATGAGACGATAAGCGGTACACCCTTTATTTTTTCTACTTTTTGTATTAGAACAAGTTAATCACTGGGTGAAGAAATCTTTTCTCCCCGATCCTTGCTTTAGGTTTTTACAGGTTGATGTGGGGCATCCATGTAACCCTTGGTTAGTTTTATTCGACATACCTTTGAATGCATGGGGAAGAGGGGTCCTTCCCCCATCGAGATGTGTTTTTGTGAGGAGATCAAAACTGTGAGGGTGATTCAGTGCCACCCAAAGAGGATTATATCAAAGTGTGGTGGATGAGTCCCTATGACTTGTGCATTCATGGCCGGTTTGTGAAGAGGAGTTTCAGAGCATGTTTTCGGCATTACTAGTGTAGTTTTTATACTTGACCTCATTTTGTTTGAGATTCCACTAGTGGGATCATCAGAGTGCCTATTTTGGGGAATACTATCCTTGAAAGATGGGAAAAGACACATGGGGTATGACATGTGCTTTCTGTGTCTATCCTCTTGCAATTGGATGAGTTTAATCACCTTCTCTATTTGTTGGTACCTTGCATGCTCAAAATCAAGACTTGATACTATAGTTATCAAGTATAGATTGAGGTGATAGATACCCCCTGAATAGAATGACGTGACTCACTATTTGGTTCTAGAAATAGTTTTCTTCACCTTGAGAATGTGGGGAATATATCTTTTTTGGATATTTCTTTGTGGTTGTGCAGACCAAAAAAGTATCATGTACGTCTTCACCTAGAGAGACTTGAACCTGAGGTGGCAAAAATGGTTGAAATTCTTATAGGACTATGACTTTAAGATAGTCTATACTCTCAGAAAGGGCGATGTTTTAGAAGATTACCTTTTCAAGAAGTCCTAGTATCTCATAGTGTGGGAAGTTTCAGAGAGTTAGCTTCCTAGTAGCTAACCCCATGGTGCATGAGGGTACAATTTTCTTCAGTCGATGGTGTTGAATCCTTCACTTCTTGAGTGTGTAAGAGAGTCTCGATTGTGAGACATCAACTGTGAAACCTTGCGTGACTAGATATCCTTGGGTATTTTACTAGATGGGTAGTCTGAAGGATGAAATCATGTGAGATTATTCCCGGGAAAAACATTGTTTCTAGTCATGATGTGTGGTGTAGAGGTTTGGCTGGGGAAGTAAACTATCCTCAGAGTTACTTCGGGTAGTTCACATCCATGCAAAGAGAGGGTGAGATTTCCTATCGCCTTTCCCTACACCCAATTGCCGGTGTGCATGCATGACATCTCCCATGTGTAACAGATGATGAGGTTCTTTCATGTTCCAACACATGTTATCTAAATGATAATGACTTATGAGGACACACTATCCATTTGGTTTGTATGTTGTGCTTTAAAGGTATCATCCAGGAATTTCGCTAAGGCAGGAGAGCTAGGTGCGGTCACAGTACCTCGAGTTGTTTTCCTGATATTTTCTTTTTGAGGATGAAAATATTGAAGGGGGGAATTATATAGAGACCTATTTTTTTCCTTATTATAATTTGAAATATTTCAACATATATTTCTAGAGCTAGGCGATGAGATGCTGTGCAATTATGAGGCCCGATGTGCCCAAAATAAATTATACCAAAATATTATGTGTTTTTTTACTATGCACATGTTAGAAAATGGAATATATCTTAAAAAATATATCATCTCAGAAATATGAGGCCACTGTTGAGTCTATAATGTGACATTTATCCTAGGAAGGGCATAAATTTTGTCAGCATGGAACTTATGTGAGAAAAGTCACCCAGGGAAAAAATTATAAATAAAATAATTAAATTTAATTATTTTATCTCAAATGATGAATCTAATAACTTTCAAATAGGGACTTGGATTGGAAATCCAAGACCTCAATTGAGTTTAGAAAGAAATGTTTGGCTAGGCGTGACATAAAATTATGGGCCACAGAGGATTCAAATTCCACGATGAGCGACATCCCTATAAATAGTGGTTTCAGGTGATAGATTGGGGTTAGCTCCAAACTCTTCTCTCTCTCTCTACAAGATCTCCATATATATCTGTCTCTATATATCCTTCTCTCTCTTCTTGATCCATTATTGATCAAATCAATTAGTGATCTCTTTCAAAACCTTGGACGATTGAAGAAGGAGCGTCATGAATGCATCCCCAATGCCGAACGGTCGAATCAAGGTAGGTTTTCTTCTACTTTTTTGTCCTAGTGAATGTTTTAATTTGAATCCACTTCATTTTCAATTCATTCTTTCATTTTGTATAATATCTTCCATGACCAACCTAAAATGGCCATCGATCGGTTGCTTTAAACTGGAAACTTTATCCGTCCATCATGCATTCTTCGTGCGTTCTTCATCCTTTACCATTTTGGCATTTCAAAAAGACAACAAATCTATGAGTAGGGTATAGATATTTGTAGATTTGGGGCTGAAGGTTATGGATATATGATCCTATAATTGTTTCGAGTTGTTTTTGTGGTGAAAAAGCAGTCATATGGTGGAGATGATCCATGTGAGTCTACCAGAATGTAATTTGACAGTAGGTGGTTAGTGGAAATATGACAGGTGTTTGAGGCGGCCAGTGAAAGGGATCTGCGGGCATTGTGGCCGGTTGGTGGTGGAGTGGAGCACGACCGTGCGCTGGGTGGAGCAAGATAGGATAGGGAGGCTGGGAGTGGGATAGCATGCGTAGGTAGTTGGGGGGTTCCGGTGTGCCACAACATTGTAAGGCAACAAGTCATGGAGGAACTGGGGTGGATGACTGAGACTAGGGGTCAACAACGATCTGAGGTTTGTGGGTCCTCTATTGATGTGGAGAGTCTAGCCACTCAGCTGGCGGTGTGCAGAGACATCGAGGCGGAGGACTGGACGGTTGGCCAGTCGGTGTCGGCAGGTGGGCTATAGGCCACTAGGTCAGGCTGAGCTGGACCCATGGTTAGGCTACGTGCTGAGGATGTGGATCGAGCCAGTTGGGGTGAGTAGGCCCAGGTGGAGGGGTTCGACCAGCTATGGTGGGAGCGACCTAATTAGGACTATAAAACCTTTAAATTCCCATTTTTCCTGAACAACACATCTTATTGATGCACCGTCTACGGTCACATGTCCCTATTATTGTTATGGATATTTTTTGACTAATTCAGTACTTTTAAGACTTAGTTTCTTTGTTCGGGTTCATCAAACACCTATATTAAATAATAGTAATATAATTTTTATTATTTTGATATCTCGTATCAGACCTATCTTATAAATGGAATGTTCATTTTACATGCCATCAGAGGTGATATGACCATAAATTTTAGGTGTAATTTTCAAGGATAATTTTTTATTTGTAATCCAAAGTTGAGGTGTAGGCCCTACAAGGGCCAGATAACATTTTTTTTGGTGAAAGGAAGCCTTTTCAATGGGTATCCCTTTTGAAAAAATGAGTATTCCATTCCATGTGTTTTTCCAAGAGGATCAAAGTGGTGTGATTCATATAACTGTTTCATTATCAAGGAATGGACCCCATAGGAAATATTTTGAGTGTGATACAATGACGTGTGACTTTTCCATTGAATGTCAGTTTGGGGTGAATAAGTAGTCAATCTTGTGTATTTTTCTACAAGGATCACAATGATGTGAATTTTTTGGATATACGAAGCCTTTTTTGTGATATATTTAAATCTAGAAACATGGAAGGAATATCAGTGGAAGATCCTTTTGATGTATTTGGAGAGAACCCATGACTTGGGTCAGCCTAGACTCTTGTGAGAGTAGAGAAGACATATGAAGAGATATCGTTAAATATTCTTGGGCCATTTGAGGGGGCGTGTCAGCAAAATTATACCTTCTCCCTTCATATCAACAACAAGGATCGTGGCCTCATTTTCCTATTGGCTTGGCATGTTTGGTACTCTGGGTGTATACTGACATGCTTAGGTATTCTTGAATGCAGTTTAGTACCTGAGAACATCTAGGTACATGACCAGGAGATGAGGTGAGGACACATGATGCGTGGGCCCCACACAGACTGTGTTCTACTTTAAAAATTCTTATATCTCTCGTATATCCTTCTTTTGGACTCAGATTTTGGCCCGTGAGTGGACTATCCTGTGTGTTTTCCTTGTAGAATGCGATGGTTCCTTCTATTGTGGATTCTGATTTATGATGCGAGATGTTCTGGGTGTGATGCTTATCTGGGGTGACACCCGATAAATGCAACCGTATTTTCCTAAGAGACATCATCCAGTAGGGATGATTGGTGCTCCCTGATGCTTTTCTGAGAGGTACCACCCAACAGGGATGTACTGATCAATTTCGGGCTTACCACTAGCTGGGTTGGTCAGTGGTCCCCAATAAAAGTTCTGAGTAGAACCCTACATCCAGGTTAGGGATGGGTCCTCGATGAGATTGGAGTGTAACCCTCTATCTAGGGTGGGCATGGTTCTTGATATTTTCTGAGTAGAACCCTCCAGACAAGCTGGGAATGGGTCCCCAATGGCAGTAGCGTGGAACCCTACAACTGGGCTATTGATGGGTCCTTGATGACACTAGAGTGGAACCCTCAAGCCAGGCTAGGCATGAGTCCTTGACCTTGAGACATTATCTCTCAAATTTGCGGCATAATAACGAGACATACTTTAATGTGAATTTGGACTCTGAAGGAAGAGGGGAACTTTTCCACCAAGACACATCCTTGTGACATGATAAAAAACTGTGTGGGAAAGACTGACCCACCCAAAGTGGATATTCTCAAGGTACGATTATTGGTCCCCTTTGGCTTGTAGTTTAGAGAATACGTGTGGGATTCTAGGCATTAATGGTTACTTCTATAAAATTTTCTACTCATTTTCCTAGGTTTATCTAGTGAGATGGAGATCCCATTAATCTCTTGTTTGGGTTAATTGATTGAGTATATATATCCTGTTTCCAGTACCCACTCCTTGGGTTTTGGTTACTCTCCCTCTAGGAGAGAAGAAGACGTGTGGGGTATTCCTTGTGATTTATGTGTCTATCTTCTCATGGTTGGATGAGTCTACTCTCATTCTATAGATAATTAATACTTGATGAGAAGTTTAAATTATCATTGTTTCTAGCTCCTTGTGTTTGAATGAGCTTGTCTCACTCCTTTTTTGGGTTGAGTTACACTCCACTTCTGTAATTTTTTATTGTACCTAATTCTCTATCCTGCTCCCCTCTTCAGTACTTATCTTGATTCTCCCTTGAGCCTTTGGGGCATCCAACTGAGTGTCTTTATACTCACCCCTTCTTGCGATTTACCCACACTTCATGTTCCTTTACAGGTGATAGACAAGTTGATCATGCCTTCAGAGGATCTAGGGATATGGGGTACTTGGATTACATATATGGTCATGACATAGGATTCCAGAGAAGGGAACTCCCAACTTCTTTACATTTCTACCTGTTACTGGGTTGTGACACTTTTCTGGTTGGGTGTGTATATTTCCCATTTACCTTTTAGTTTAATTTTTTGTATTTTTACTGTTTATAGGTTGATTCATGTTTGTGGTTTATATATAGTATTGTTTAATCTAGTTTTCTTTTCCCTCTATAGTGTTTTCATTTATTTGGTTATGAGTATGTGTAGAAGTTTTTAGGAAAACAGAACTCCTAGTTTGTTGTGGCTTCAGTACTAGTCACCATCCCCTAGCCTATGGAGGCAGTCTTGGGGTAGTTGCTGCTCGAGCCCCGACATGGGTTGGGTTGTGACCCAATAAACTCTTACAACTTGGTAACCTTGAAACATACTTCAGAATTAAGACAATTAAATTAAATAATGATTAAAATATCATGAAAATAAGGAGGAAAATTATATAACATTTCAAATGTAGCATATACATCACATGAAAAAAATATAGTTTCATAACATGGCTTGTGTCTCAAAGAAGAAAAATTGAGACAAAATTACTTTACCGATTATGAAACTTTCGAAAAAAACCCCATGAAAGAAATATCATAAAATGGATATTTAAATACTAATAAATTTACTTATAAGAATCATAGAATTCATCCATGGGTAGTATAAACACCACACTAAAGGAATGTTTGGTGAATAAATCATGTATATCAGGAAAATAAAAAGTGAGATGAAATTCCCTAACCTTGTGTCTGGAATCTATTCATACTCATAAGAACCTTCTGTATAATAAAGATGAGTTTATTATAAATCTTTTAAAAAACTATATTCTTATATCTAATTCCATAAATAGTTTGATTATGAATTTATATTACCCTCTTTTTAACAATTCTATGTTAAGGTTATGCTTCGGGTAATATTCGATTTGTTTTTCGCTTGTGTCTTAATTTGTTATATAATTGGTCCTTATACTTATATCCTGATTTCTAGAATTTAAAAAATGACTTAAAGATCATTAATATTTAGTATATGTGTATTACAATAATATATAAAAATTGGAAATGGAATACACCATTCATGGATATGGTAGGTCGTACACTTGCATGAACGCTGCTTCCATTTTATTGAGGTATTGACGGAAAAAAAGTAAATGACATAATATGTATATGTATATAATTTCATTATAGTATAATTAGTATGTCATAAATATCATATATATTTAGTAAATATATCCTTAATACATTCCATGTAGTGTGTGAACCAATCACATCACTTGACACTGATTTAAAACATAATTATACCATATTTTAGGGGTTATTAATTGTTTAATACTTGAAAGTTCCTTTCATAGAAACCCACATCATAAAAATGAATACTAAAACTTCCTTTAAAAATGGAAATTTAGAACCATAACAGTTACCCAAAGTAATATATAACTAGGTTTACACATGGGAGAACATAGTTTTGGAGTGAAGATTGTAAATAAAGGAAAAAATTAAATATTTATAGGGAGTGATTGAGATCATCAATCACAAATAAGCGAGTGATCAAATAAAAGATGAGGGCCTAAAATTAATAAATATATGGTGATTTATAAGGCCATCGTTTCAACAAAAATTGAGGCTTTAGATCAATTTTTTTTGATCATTATCCTATCTTTGAGTAATTATTTTATTGGCCATGAATATAAGGAAATATAATTACTTGATATAATTTTATAAACACAATTTCATTATTTGGTTTTGATTTTTTCTATTTTTAATTCTTCTATTACTTCAAGAAATGGATGTACAGAAATTAACTTTGATTCCCAAATCACAAAAATAAACTTTTAGAAGATATTATGGCCCATAAAAGAATGAAAAGTATAACTATTTTTCTATAATTTTTCTTAAAAATAAACATGGTCAATACATTAATATATTAATATAAAAATTAACACTACCATTAATTTATAGATAATTATTCATGAAAACTAATTATACAGTAACCAGGACATCACATAGGCTAGTGGTAGGATTAAAACTCTTATAATCCTTAGGTCATGGGTTCTTCACACACAGACTTACCAAATTTGATCAGTTGTCACCTAAAATACATGATAATATTTTATAAAACCACATTAATTTAATTTACAGAATAAATATTATGGACATCCTCGAAATAAGGTTAATCACTAAGTAGCATTTTAACCAAGGTTTTCAATACAATATAAATACATAAATACTTCCTATAAAGTTTAACTTAAACTTTTCAGGAATTTTTAACCTTATGACCCTTCTAAAATTTTCAAATAAAAAAATTTAGAACTAAATTTACTAAATCAACTTAACATTTATCCCCCATATATCACAATGTAGCTCTTGGTTGTCACATTCCAAATATGTGAATACCCACACAATAAATTCTCTTAGGACAAAGTAACAAATTGAATTACCATAAATCCTTTTAGGAATGCACATGATTCCTTATTCTGTATATTACTGGATATATTCTATAAATCCAATAAGTTGTAAAATTCATTCATGATATCATGGTATACTTATCAAAAGGTCCTTAATTAGTTACAAGGTAATCAATACCGTCTAATTTACTTATTCATATCCCACATATCTTCATCCAAACAACAATATATTAACATAAGTAACATATTATGGGTAATATTACCTTAGTCAAAATATCACCTTATCATTAAATAACTTTTCCAATCCATCAAACACATTTAACATAATCATTTAAATCCTTAGAAAAAAACATAAACCTGACAATCCATGTTTTTTTTCACCATTCATATAACATAATTCCTAAATCCAAAATATATAAAAACTTATATTATTCTACTTCATCCATAATGCATAAGAACTATACCTCATCCTATAATTAATACTTATTTCCTTTAACATTTCATCTATAGTCTCATCATCATCAACAATATAATCATTACTCGCACCACCTTTCTGGTTCTCTTTAGGATCTTTCCTCTTGGGACATTGAGTTTCATAATGATTTTTTATTCCACACTTAAAAAACATAAAATTCAATGATTCATTAGGGAGTCTAATATTCTCATCCATTTCATTAACCAAAATCTTCAATTTTCCCTTATAGTCACTTTCTCTATGTCCTTATTTTTGATAGTCAAAACATCTTATTGTTTCTCTAAGTCATTAACATAAGTGATTCATTCCACATTATTGAAAAAAGGGAAAAAAATTCTTTTCTCAATGGTATCCATTACTTGAACTCTCAATGAATATGTTCCTTCTTTTCCTTGGTGAGTCTGAGAGTCGGTTAAGGTACACATTGTTAATAATGTTCCGTGAAAACTCGTTAGGAATGATCACAACAAATTTCACTATAATTATTATCCCACTTGACTTATCATCAGCAAATCATCCATCACATACAACATTAGTCCAGTTCCTTCTCATTATTTCCATTGACTAACACTAGAATCATACTGTGAGAATTACTTATCACTGTATAAATGCACATAGTCATGAAAAGAATTACTCATAGGATTTATTAATCTGGACACCTTACTTATTTTATGAAATCCTAGGTTCATCATAGGTTATTAATAGAAAAATTATATTTAAATACTTCATGATGGTTCATGAAGAGTTTGAGATTTCCCAAATCATATCCCTGAGGAGTTTCAAACTATGTGTGCAAAAAGACCCATTTTCATGTACTAGATTACCCCGAGTAAGGACTGAAATGTCTTGTCGGAGCTGTTACTCCTAGGTACATCTGTGCCAGACTCACACCCACTTATAGTATCTGGACATGGGTGTATTGATAGTAAACCTCCCACTCTAACATTTACCAAAATTCCAGGACATTTCCCTGTACTTTTCCTTATCCTTAGATGCATCCTTAGACATGTCCTTAGGTTTCTCACTATGGTTTTCTCATACTAGCTTCCGAATGTTAACTACAATTTTAATCTAATACTAACTATATAGACCCTCTATTTTCATACCTTAAAATTACATCTATTTTATGGAATACTGAAAATATTAAAGAAAAATACACCTAAGGACAATATTAGCATTGTGAATTTGGAAATATGGAAACATAAAAATAGGTACCTAAGTGAGATACGTTATCTACAACGACATTATTCATGACTAGTACCCTTGTTAGAAAAATCATACTTAATACATATCTTTATAATACGGAAAAAGAAACATAAAATGGGTGAGATCAGATTCTCAGTAAGGTTAAACAGGGGAGACATGCAATAAAAAGCATAAGCATAAGGGTATGAGAATATGATCCTAACATTGGAAGGTTATACCTTAAATATCACAAGATCATAAAAATGAATCATGGAATAAATATTGTAAGTTCATATGACATAAATCATAAGTAAATAAATAACATAATCCATGAATTTAGAATATAGGAATAATACATGGAATTATGCAAGACACATAAGCATATACGATGATTTCCATAGAAGTAAAGGCATCGATTACAAGGCCATCTTAGTGGAAAAAGTTATCTACTTAACCGAGTTCACACCCTGTTCTAGGCCTATATTATAAAACCTAGTTCACTCTTTATTCCATCCCTATAATACTAAACCATGTTCATTTCTCATTCCAGCCCTATATGTCTAAACCAAGTTTATTTCTCTTTCCATCCTTGTTTGTCTCATGAGATATAAATATTTACCCAATTAATTTATGGGAGATATAGGTCCCAACCATCTCATAATGAAATCCTACATACGTGTGAAACAAGATCATATACAATCATATCATAACCCTTGAAATGAAATGGGTTTCAAATACATGTAATCATATCTTAACCTATAGAACAATATAGGTTTCATAATCATTTCATCAAAGCATAACTCATGAAAGGAGGAAACTTTCATAAGAATATAACCCATGGAAGAGGAATGAGTGCCATAATAATTATTCCATCCAAACATAAACAATTCAATAAAGAATTTGAATTTAAACTTTGGATCATTTCCTAGAAGGGAATGTGTAACATCAACAGATGTCATCTTAGACCAAAAACAAGTTAGAAAGATACTTTGAAAATATTTCTTGAGGACAATATCCTTTATTATTTTAAAAAAATATTTTCAAAACATAAAAATATTTTGAAAACTAGTTTGTTAAAAATAAACTTGAATGATTTTAAATAAATATTTGAAAATCTCATAAAACATTTTCCTTTTAAAATATAAAAAGAGAACTTTAAAACTTTTCGAAAACCATTTTTGTAGAAAACTTATAAAAGGGGCTTAAAAAAGTTTGAAAACCATTTTAATTTAGAACTTACAAAATAATAATTATTTTTTTGAAAAAGTTTTCTTTGAAAACTTATAAGATAATCTTGAAAACATTTTTGAAAACCTTTTTCCTTGAAAAATTATAAAAGAACCTTGAAAACATTTTTCTGAAACCCTTTTCATTGAAAACAAATTAAAAAATAGTGAATGTACATGATATTAGGAAAAAATTTTATTTTAAAAAGAATAAACTTTTAATCGTGTAAAGTAAGCTTCAAGTGAATGACGGTCTTGATGGCAGGTAAATCTGTACTTTTCGTACATTTCTTTTGCTCCGTAATTTTTTTTTAAAAAGTGGTTTGACCAAAAAATAAAAAGAAGATTCATTTTTGTAAAAATAAACATTTTTTTAAAATGTAAAACATGGGTATAAATTTAATTTAAAAAAATAGTATAATATTATAATATTTTTTTGAAACTATTTATTTTGGAAAAATGGTTTGAAGGAACATTGATTTTTGACTAAAACGTCTGCAAAGTCTGACTTTCTTAAATACAAATTCTTAACTATATTATGCATATAAGAGTGTAAAAATGGTACTGATACATTAATATATCCTGAATAAACATAGTAGAAGAAACTTAATGAGCATTATTAAGATATGGGTCATAATAGTTCCTTAAAGGAATCATAAACATAAACAATCTCAAAAAGTGATGTGATTGTTTCAATAAACTTTCACCACTTGATAACTCTGACCCATAATCCCCATTTAAGAAAATGAAATTAAATTAATCTTAAAATATCCGGAAAATAACTGGATTTAAGTTATAACATTTCAAATTCATTGTATGAACCTCATGAAGAAATATAGGTGCATAACATGGCATATGTATCGAAGAAAGAAAATTAGGACAAAATTACTTTACCGATTTAGTAAATTTTGAAACATATAAAATATGAAAGAAATATCATTAAATAGATATTTAAATTTCCAATAAATTTAAGTATAATAATAATATAATTAATCTATGGTAAATATATATTCCACACAAAATTAATGGGTGGTTAATAATGCATGTATCTAATGGAAATAAAAAGTGAGATGAAATTCCCTTACCTTGTATCTTGACTCTCTTCGTACTTGTAAGAACCTCACGTATAATAAATATATGTTTATTATAAATTTTTTAAATAACTATATTATTATATATAATTAAATATATGGTTTTTTTATTAATTTATACTACTCTCTTGTTAACAATTCTATGTTATGGTTATGCTTTGGGTAATATTTTCTTTTTTTCCATATGTGTCTTAATTTATTATATCAACAGTATTTATACTTATAAAATGATTTGAATAATTTAAAACATGTTATAAATATCATTAATATTCAGTATATAGGTATTATAATAATCTATATAAGTATGAAATGGAATACACCATTCATGGAGACGGTAGTCCGTATGTACACATAAACGTTGCTTCCGTTTTATTGATGTATTGAAAGAATGAAAGTGAATAAAATATACGTATATATAAATATTTTTATATAATATATATTTTTTAGAATTATTATTTCAAATATATCATATATTTTCACTAAAAGTATCATTGATACCTCACATCTATTTGAGGGTGTCATAGTCCACACTTCCTCAAACGAAATTATCGTATTTACACCAAATGGAAAGTATAAAGATATATGTTATAAAATGGTTATATAATATTAAATACATAATAAATATAATATGTAACATATTTAAACATATTTTCCATCACAATTTCCACTATGAGACGCGGTAGAGGAAAAATGAACAATCATCATTTCATGAGGCAGTAGTTCACTATTCATGTAAACAATATGTTCGTTACACATTAAATGGAAGTATGTGTAAGTTTAGGTCAAAAAATTAAACTAATAAAATCCTAATATATTTAATATACTGGTGTTGTTATACAATAATTGAATAATAAGAGTTTATAGGGTGGATAATTGAAATAACATAAAAGAACTTGGGGAAGAATGTTACCACTTATTCAGGAAAGTCCTTTTAGTTTTCACCAAAGGGATTACATGGATTTATTTCAAACCAAGAACAGGATTATAGTATAAGGTGATTTATTTTGAGGATATATTTTGGAAGATATTTTTCCAACCAAAGTTTCTTGATATGAAAGGGTAAGTGGGAGGTGGGGAGACCTTTTTATAGTGGAGGAGAGTGACACTCTTGTACATTTTGTGAAAGGGAATTACCACCATGTTTTTCCTAGGTAATGTAGATAAACAAATGGTTTAAATTCTATAAAATTGATTATAGCTTCGAAATATGGCTAGAAAATGGATTTTGGACAAGTTTCATTGTCATTTAGGTCCTTAATTTTAAGGATTAGTCCTTAGATAAACTTAATTTTACCTTAATCGATATAATTAATTTTAATTACTTTTAGTAATATTTTTTTTTCTAAAATTATTTGACCTTATTATAAAATATAAATTATTATAATTCTAAATATTTAGTCTATTTTTCCAAATTATAGTCATAGAAGTGGTAAAAATTAATTTAGATTTATTCTTGTATTCAGATAAAAAATGTGAGTTTTTAAAGTAAAAACATTCAAAAGTTACATATGTTTTTATATTAAATTTCAAAGTGAAATTAATTAATATAAAATAAATTAGTTTTGTTGATAAAAATATTATATAATTAAATATTTAATTCAATTAAAAATATAATTTAAAATTAAAAATAAATTAGATGAAAAGCAGTTTTGAACTAAAATTTAGTATTTTCAACTATTCAGTAAAAAATTAAACTTAAAAAAATTATAATAATTTTAGATAACCTAATTATTATGTTCTAATTTCAATTTTGAGGTTTATTTTTACCTATTAAATCTATAAAATTTCCAGTAATTGGATTTAAAAAGGGATCTCTATTAAACGGTGGTAAAATTGCCTTAATAAAAATATATGTTTTTAAGTATAAAATTGCGAATATTCTTATCTTATGTCTATAAAATCTTTTGAAAGAATTCCAAAAATATTATATTAAATATATTACATATACATTACATTAATATCACTCACTTATTTTAATTAATTTAATTTATTAGGGTAAAACAACTTTATAGCCATAATAATAATAATATTTTCTTTTATATTCAATCAGTTTTCATATTTATTTCTAATTAATTGGTAAACTTTGAATTCATCTTATATTTGTGAAAAAAATATATTTTCATAAATTATTTAATACTATCACTAAATTCTTATATAACAGATATGTTATATATTATTATATTAAATAATAATATTTTAGTATTATATTATTATTCAGTAAAACTTGGTCTTTTATGTTACACAAGCCATTGAGGAAATCAGTCTTGTGTGTAAAGTAAGGTAACATTGGTGTTTCATGTAGATAAATCTAAAAATTATATTGCGTGTAGTGCATGATTAACTTGGTGTTTCATATAACGCAAGATAGACTTGGTGATTTATTATAAAAAGAACTATTTTCAGTCTTTCGTGAAATGAAAAATATCAAAAAGATTAAATTAATTCGAAAAAATTCATAACATCTCAAGGTGTTAAACTTCCTCTCCAGTAGATTTTGGTTTTTTATATTTTTCCTCAATTAGAGTCTAAATATCAAATCCTATACTCTCGATTAATATTTTCAATTTAGTTTCCCTTTGAGAATAATTTGTGTATTTAAAATAAGGAGTGATTTTAGCAGTAGTACCCTCAAGAATATTGTTATCCATAAAGATATAAATTTATAAATAATATAAATTTTAATATTTTGGGTAAAAATAGATCATATTTAAAAATAAATAAGAAATTTTTAATACCATATGTTTGTTCGAGTGGAAAACTCATGGGGGTTAATTGTGTTTCTAAAGAGATATTTTATTTAAAATCATTTAAAATAGATTCCCTAAGTCCCAATTAAATAAAATAATAGAATTATATAATTTTATATTTCAAAATAATTCTCAAAATATAAATCAAAACTCCGTTAAAATGTATTTTAAAATAACTTGAACTTTTAAAATAAATTTACTTGTATCAAACATCATATATAAAACACTTATTAGATTTTAACTATCAAATTATTTTTTTCCTATAATGTTTTGAAAACTAAAACTTATTTTTCTTTTAAAAGAACTAAAAAAAAGAAAACACATAAAGGAATAAAATTATAGGTTCAGTCTCAAGATAAGAACCAATATTCTCTACCTGAGGAATAAATCACCCTATGCAAATTATTTTATTAAAAAAATAAACCGATCCACAACTTGGATCTTGTATTTTATAAAAAAATCTATACAGAGGTAGTCCAAGATACACAATACCTCTTATAAAATTCTACATGTGATAATAGATTTAAAATAATAAAATAAAGAGAGTCTATAACTCTTTAATACAATATATGATCCAATGTTAATGAATAAATTGATTATAATAAACATCACTCAAAATTTAAGATAAAATAGAGATTAAAAACGATAGGAGGTGAGAATATTTGATGCAACTCAATTTGAATTACTTCAGTTAATAAATCCTATTTAGATCTATCCCTGAAAATATTAAACCAAGTGTTTTATAGGGGTTTCATAAAAAAGAGTGTTGTGGAATCATTGTTAGTTTAAGTGCTCTATGTATCATAATGTCTCACATACCCATGCATACACCCATTATTTCTATTCATGAGTGGATATAATTCTTAAAGATATCACTTATCTAATTAGAAATTATAGGATATTCATAATTTAATCCTTATAATCATTGTAGTATTAAATGAAATGACTTTTAAATTAATGATTGAAAATATAGAAACTCGAGATTTAAAAATACCTTACTACTTAATTGAGACTAGGACACTTAGTCTTCACTTATCCATGGTTACTCTTTATTATGGTTACCTACCATGGATAATTTCTGTGTGTCACTTTCCATGGTAACTTTTACACAATCAATTGTCATTATAAAATTTTATGGTAATTTTGTTTCTTCTTACAATCAATTATTTTTAAGATGTGGTCACTTCATTTCTTTATGAGGTCACGAGTCTTCTTTATGTGGTGGCTTCCTCTCTTCTTGAGGTAGCTTCTTTACTTATCATGGTCACTTGATTTATTCTTATGGTATGTTCTTTGTTTATCTTGATATATTAACTTATTATTGGGTTCACTCGATGAATTTTCACCACCAATTATTTTCTTTATGTGGTAACTTCATTTAATCTTTCAGTCACTATATTAAAGAAACAATCAGTTCAAAACTTGATAAAAAGTTTCTAACCCAACACACAATAACTTGGGTGTTCTTGTGGTAGGTTGAATCCTTTAGGAAGTAAATTTATTTTTCATTCGGTAAATTAGAGTCCAACATAAGATTACTTCTAGTTGGCTAGTTGAAATTCACAACCACTTGAATTTATTCACATTGATGGTTTTCATAGCCACTTCAAGACTTAGGATTTCTCATCATTTTCAGTAGAAAATAGTTGACTATTATAAAAAATTAAATTAATTAGAAACATAAGAAAAAATATTTGGGATCATTAAAATATGGAGGTTATAGACCAATATAAAAATTAATATATGTATTTTATAATAACACTTTTCAAAATTTATTTTATTTGTGTTGTGTTTCTAATCAAAAATTGGAAAAATTACTGGGAAGGAAACTAAAATGGTAATAGGGTTTAAGAAAATTTCCTTTACCTAAGTGTCTTATAGTGATAATAAAAAAAGGCTATGATAAGTGGGTTATCAAACACTCCCCACCATGAACTATCCACTTTCATGGGTTTGTGAACATTGTAAAAAAAATACTCTTTCCAAGATTTTGATTTATATTTTGATGGTTTAGGGAGTGGAGAATTCAGAAGAAAAAAATATGAAATATCTTAACCAAATATAAGGAAAAAATATTATAGAGGGTTGTACTTATGTATAAAAAGTTCACAAAGGATGAATTCCACCAATTTACCCTTCTCTTAGTGGTCATCACCCCTATAAAGGGATTCAAAATTAATATCAGTGCCTAGTTTCCTTATCATCTACTCACTATATGGTTATTACCATATTTTTTTGGGAATATTATTTTATATTATTTTTATTGTTAAGGAAATAGTGATTTATCACTAAGATTTTGGATTATAATTTCTTTATGACTATTTTTTCATCTGATGTATTTGATATCATCTTCCAATAGTGTCCCTTGTTGGTTTGAATATATATATATGTATACATATAATCTATTGATTATGTTTGAATATGAAGAACATATTTTATATTCCTTCTACAATTTTTATGATACTACTTTGTGTTTGTGTTGTCTTTGTTGTCAATATGTTATTAAGCGATGAAAAACTTAATGTAAATAGTAATTGAAGAAGTTTAATAACTTGGAAGTATGTTTCGATATTCCCATTGTTGGTAATGTGTGAAGATTTTTATAATCAAGTAACTATGTGCATTGAGTTAAGAATATTGGAAATTTTCCATGTTTTGAATAATATACATCCAAAAAACGTTCTAAGGTCACTTGTTACATATTTGGATGTAGTGGATTTAAAGTGTGACAATTGATAAACTAGTCTTAATTGATTCAGTAACACATTCTAATGTATTTCAAAATTTCTAAAGAAATAAAATAAGTGATGAAAAATCATATATTGATGATTTGATAATAATATTTTTTAAGATGAATATTTAATAAGGTGGAAGACAATGAAAAAATGTATTTACATAAAGAAATAAACATTTTTTGTGGAATATTTTTGAATGACATGAAAAAATAAAAATTCATTTTTTATTTTTGAACGATGAATTATTTTGGAGAAGGCATTTTAGTTGTCTTAGAAATTACATCCTTAGAAATTACAAATTATATAATGGATGAGAACTAAAAAAATGGCATCCATAGCCAACCAATCTAGTCCAGCTTGAATGAAAACATGTGGGATCAATTTTAACCACCTGGGAGAGCCATCTAAGATGAATATCCATTGAATAAAATATTGGGAGATCATATCACCGAATGGGAGTTCACATGTGTTTTCTTTTCATGCACATAATGCGTAGAGGTAGGTGCCTGGGGGACCACACAATGGGTGACGCAACCCATGCATGGAATGTGTGTAGTGTGTCTGGGTGCTGGACTGGGTGCTAACTTGATGGTAAGATGGAATATGTAATATTATTAAGTGGCCTATAAATAATCAATATGCCAATGTGGGATGTGACACTACACTATACTATTCAACCATTAAAAAAATATATGGACATAACATATGCTATCAAATTAGTTTAATCCTAGCCATTCGATTAGGACTTCACTTCATATTTAACCTTATTATTCTATGGTTTCATTCTATAATCAAAACATTTTCTTAATTATATGAGATATATCTAGGCAATAACATCCAACCATCTTGAGTGATCAAACTATCATAATGAGGTAGGTACTATCTCTTTGGCATAATACATAAAATTTCTATATTTTTTGCATAAATATATTTGAAGAATATTATCGTGATGAATTAAAAATTAAGTTTAAAAGCCTATTCATTCAATAATATACATTAATGGTGTATATACTCAAAGGATTTTATGCATGCGATCATTATCGCATGCACACTAGTGCTTCATTGTGAAATAATAAGTCAATATTTCCTAAGAAGGGATGCAATTGTTTTTGGCATCACAAAATCCATGTGAAGTTTGAAATAACCAATATCTTAAAGTATTAAAAATAATTGATTGATGTGACATATTTTTCAAGTCATTTAAGTTAGTGAATACATTTTAAAGAGGGAATAATATTGTTCTATAAATACTAAGGTACCTAAGGCAAGTGCTATTAATTGGTGATTTTCATAATGAAATCAATTTTTCCAGGGGATCCTAGCTGAGTGTAAGAATATGTTACTTGTAACAAAGGTACAATAGATTTTTAACATGATCCAAATTATCAATAAATATTCCTGATCTATGTACAATAATATACAATGAGTGTTGGAAATATAAGGATGAGTAATAATTGAAGAAAAAATATAGCACACAGTAACATGTGGCGACTGAAATAATATGATGTCACATCCAATGAAGTTTATGGTATTCAAAGAACAAAATTAGAAGTTATTTTATTTTAATATATATAATTATAAGCACAACATTGAAGTATATATTGAAGGAAAAACTCTATTTCTTCTATGTACATTCCATTTTCCTCAGTGTTAATAGTTTTTTCATATATATATGTGGGTAATCCTCTATTTTATTCTATAAAGAAGCTAACTTTTTTATTTATATTTTCACTCTGATTTTGAACATTAGTATACAAGATAAGAACTTTGTTCAAGTGAATAAACCATTCAGAATTTGATGAGGAAGTCTCTTAAGATCTTTTGTAATTTTATTCCAAATATAGAATAAACCTCTACAATAATGACGTCGTAAACATTATTTATCATATATTTATATTAATGAAAAAAAGTTTATACAAAATAATCATTAATTAATTTTACAAATCCCATTTTGATATACAAAAAAAATTAAATGACTTATTGGGATATTATTCTAACATTATGTAAGTTATCATGATGATATGCCCAAAAATGTGTTCATTGTAAGATAAAAAATCAATGGAAATGATATTGTACGATAAATTTATGAGTATATTCAAACTATAAACCATATATTTTACTTCTATGATGAAACGATAATCTAAATTGAATTTTGTAAGAGAAAAATGTTACTGAAGTTTGAAACATGACATCGACTACTTCCTTTGGTTCTTGTAGTATAATATATTTGTGAAAATCCTTTACATTAGAAAAATACATTCAATAATGACTTTTTGACTAAAATATCTATCCTTGAACTTGTGAAATATAATTTACTTTATAAGATAATATGTTACATAGTAATATAAACATTGAACAATATGTTTCCTTACATTGAAAAAATAGAAGACGAACATTCAAAACTTGTCTTTAGTTTTATAATATACTTTCATACAGAATAAAAACAATACTAAACATAAGATAAAATCATTTGAAATAAATATCTAACAACTTATAACAAAGTAAGATTTGAAACACATAAAAAAACTCATTTTAATAAAAATATGGAATTTATGAACCATCAAAACACATAAAAACTAAGATATGTTAAAACAAAATATTTTTATAAAAAAATCATCCAATTTAATTGTAAAAACACTATTTAATGACAAAAACATTTAATAGGAGAAATTTGAATACATATTTTAATTATTTAATTCTACTTTTACTTCTCCCCCTTTTTAAAAATCTAAAAAATAGGATATGTAAAAATAGAATAATTAAAGTCACAGAAGAACAAGTGTAAATGATTTGCATTAGACACAATGAATATGCACAATTTTTGGTATGAAGTTGTGTGGAAAACGTATTAACAATACTGGTGAAATAGAAATAGAAATCATCAATTAATTTGAGATTATCAGTAAAGATTAACGAAACATATAAAAAAAGTACAAAACTATTCTTATTTTTATAAAGTCACCATTCAAATGTTTGTGAGGTTCTACTCAATTAGAAAACCAAATCATTGAAGTATGTCAGTTCTAAGGTGAACCTATATTTTTTTAGGTGGTATATAAAATCCTTATTTCTGGTCCATAGGAATGAAATATGTAGTCATAAGAGAATTTTAAAATACTACAACTATATCATCCAAAGTGAGAAACAATTCTCCATTTGTAGTTATATCATGAGGAGCGATCCATACAGAGGTGGGTTTAATGTCACAAGAAGTTAGTTATTCTCTTTCAACATCAATGTTTTCTATAGGGATAAATTATATCTTAGAAGAGGGTTTAGGTATATGTATTGAAACTTATTTTATTAAACTATGATTCTCCTATAAACACATTTTATTTTTATTGGTGATATATTTAAATATATGAGACATATAATAATAACAATTAGTAATATGAGTTCCAAGAGAACATTTTCCATGAATTTGAAATAAGGCCTCTTCTCTTGTGACAATTCTATTCACTCTATCATTCCTATAATATTATTTAAAAGAGTTAAAAAATTAAACAATCTCTTAGAGTAATGTATAAATGAAAATTTCAAATATCCTTCCTTAGAAAAACTCAAAAAATATCATTAACATTTCATGTTGGTTTTTTGATAGAGTAACCAGATGATTTGTAGGATTAGAGTCATAATGATCAAGATTTATAAAATATACTTTTGATGGTACTTGACACTTATAAGGTTCATTAAAAGAATATTCCATTTATTATTATTCTTATTTATATGAGAATAAAATTTATTTTTTAACACCAACTGATGAAAGTTACCAAACTTCTACTAGGAAACATCAACATTGTTTTCCAATGACCCAACCAATTTTTTCAACCCTGTGATAATAAAACATGCGTTATTTTGTAATCAAACTAAAACATTATGAAGTTTTGGGGATTTTTTCCTTCCTTAAGAGACTTATTTACTTCTAATATTGTTTAATATTAATGATTTTTTTATAGAAATATAGGGATCCTCTTAATTTTAACAACCACATCTATTTGAATATCTTGTAACATTTCTTAAGAAAAGAGATCACATTTCATAGAATAAATTGTGAAAGTAATAATATATATATATACTCTTACATTTAAATAAATTATTAACCTATTTCCAATTTATTTAAATCTTATAGAGTATATATTTTTTCAAAATCCTCTATAAAAGTGACCGAATCAACAACTTTAGTTCTCCAACATTATCTTTTGAAACAAATTGTTCTAAGAGAGTACTGATTTCACCTTTGGAGTCAACTAACACATTTTTCATTGAATCCACTTTAAGAAATATATTATAATATATCTATCAATATAATTCTTAAACATCATTCAATTACTCTATTGTAATTTCTGAACATGTATTCACTACCTGAATTGGTGGGAACATGTATTAATGAACTTACGCACTCCGATAATTTTCAATATGTTTATTTTCAAGAAAATAGTTTACTTAATCAACAATAGAGGGTTCTTTATACTCTCATCTTATTGTTAATTTTTCAACTAGGTGTGTTTAATATTCTTCAACTTCTTTTTCTTTACCTTAGGAAACATTTTAGTTAATGAAACTGACTAATTCTATTCCATTTTTTTCAAATTATGTCATCGAATTGAGATAAGTCAAAAAAGGATTGTTCCTGATATAGTAAAAATGGTACTTTATGTTCTAACACTAACTATAGGGTAATATCCAATTCCAATTATTCACTAACATAAGAAACATGATAGTCATTAGGTTGAATGGCTACAAGAGTAGGGGATGAAATATTTTGGAGGCCAATTCCTTTCCTGAGTTGAATTATTTATTTAAAAAACTCTCACATTTCTTCTTTTAACAAGATTTTAATTTTCAATAATATATCTTACATATATACATTAAACTAGATCCTACATATAATTAAGAATACCTAAACTCTCTTTAACAACACCTTCAATAGAAACAAACATGGGAGATGACCCCTCCGAGTAGTTTTTGGATCTATCTCAAATTTTTGATTCTTATAAACCAAATAGAAAATATATTATTCAAATAAAAACTTCAAAAGATTTAGATTATTCTTAATACAATTTCTATCAAACTTTTTAATCTATAAAAAAGTGTGGAAGTTCTTTAGTTTAAACAAAACCAAGTTTACCAAAAACCAATGTAAAAAATATTCTAAATGGATAATATTTTAAGATTTTTTAATATTTCAAATATAACTCATAATATATTGTTCCATGTTAACTATTTTCTATATCACAAAGAGATACAATAATATAAAATTTTTAAAAAGATATTTTTCAAACACAAAATTTTGTTGTTTAATGGAGTACTTAATGAACTTTACAAGAAAATTTATCTCTAATTCTACATCTTTCAGAAGATTCTTATATGTAATTGGATTCCCAAAAAAGTAACCTTATTATTTTTGGAAGACATAAATTATTGATAGGAAAAAATGATGTGTTGGTAAGGGGATATCCTTCGTTAGGGAACAAAAATATTTTATCCTCTTTTAAATAAGATATTAAAAATAATCTTGTTTACTATTGTTGTAAATGGTTCCTCATAATCACGGAAATAAATCACAAACCTTTAATTTAACTATTTGAATTCATTATCATAAATAAAATATATTTTATTTTAATCAATAAATAATTCCCAACATGGATTATTTATAACCTTTATAAGTAACATATTAGTACATTCCATACAACTAAAATTGACGGACCTTGTACTTAAAACATTCCTAGTTTTCCATGGACATTTCATTCAACTTGAGGAAGCTCCATATGTTCTAAAATTGTTTTAAATGAAAATTGTTTGAAGGATTTCGTTTTAGGAAAAAATGATTCAGATAGTGTATATTTGGATACTCAGAGGTTTTTAAGGGGTTTCTCATAGAGAACTGATTTAACTTATTTTGATTTTAGATAATCAAAGATTCATATAGTTTTATGTGTAGATTAATCAAAACATGATTATATTATTTTTCCTATTTTTTTTATTCTAATACATAAAAAAGAAATTCCAAATCAATAATTAATTAGTGCAACAAAATATTTACATTTATATAAAGAAATGAAATTGAATAAGTAAATATGAGATACAATTAACCAATGTTAAACAATGAAAATTTGGATTTGATAAATTAAAATATAATATCAAGTAAATATTTTTTCAAGATATTTTTGAATTTGTTTTTTGTGAAAATTAATTCTAAATAGATATCACCTTTTTTTTGCATTACCTATAAAAAATGATTCATTAAATGAATATTCATTATTCAATAATGGTTTATTTGGTTTGTCAATATGTTTATATCAGTTGTACAATCACACTTGACTAGAAGATGAAAAAATAAAATCCAAAATACATTAGATTGTGTTTTATCTACAACACCTATGCATGAAAAGTTCCATCTACAACACCTGTTCATGTGATTTTTTCTATGTTGTCTACACCCACAAAAATCTGAATCAAAATATGATGTTAAATTAAAATAAATTTTTTTTTATAAATTAAATAACAAGATAGTATTCTCTTTAAATTCCTTCTAATTATTTTGGTAGAATTTAAATGAGATTCATTTTTATTAGATTGAAATATTGGATATAGGAATATTAAAAACACAATGTTTTGTCTACCTGCGGAAAGATAATGAAAAAATCCATTGTTCTTACTATATAATATGTTGTCAACTAGTTTTTTAGCTTCATACACATCATGTTTATGATTAGAGATCACGTGATTTGTATAATTATTAATATTTTCTGGTCTATACTTTTTATGTAAATCAAGAATTTTTTTCCGTTAATTTAAAACATGTCCATAATATTTTTGATAAGTTTGACAACCATGAAAAATTATTAACTCACCCATCATACAGATTTCAAATAGATTCTATATTTGTTTTAAAAATCCATTAAAAATTTATTTGTTTGTTGACCTGAAAATACCAACATCAACATATATTTGTAGAAACAAAATATATGAAGTTGAATTAATCATAAATAATGTAGGATTATCCTTTATTTATAAAAACCCATTTTATTAATTAAATGAACCTAATATTTTATACCATTAACTATGAACTTATTTAAGTCTATAGAGTGCATTGGTATATTTAAAAACAAAATATTGAAAATAAGAGTCCTTAAACAAAGAGTTTGTTTAGAAAAACCATACTTTATTAAAAATCCATTTATAAATATATATTCAAGATATATATGATATAATTTGAAATTAATATTAGGTTAATATTTTAGAGGGATTATAAAGGACTCTAAATTAGCTAATGGGGAAAATTCCTCCTCATAATATATATATTATTCTTAATTATAAAATTTTTTAACTAGTCTAGTTTTATTTTTAGTAATCACACCTTGATCATCATATTTATTCCTAAAAATCCATTTTTAAAAAATTACATGATTTTATGAGTGTATATAAAATAATTCCAATACATTGATCCTTTTGAACTAGTTTAAACTTTATTTCATTGATAAAACAAAAGATTCATCATCTAAATCCTCTCATATGGAATTATGTTCTAGCTCTGATAAAAAAATCATATAATTAAACTAGTTTTAATACATTTATTTATATCCAAATCCTATATCTAAACATCCTATAGCTATTTCTAGAATATGGTACTTAAGGTTTCAATTGTTTCTTGTTAACTCACTTTCTAGTTCAGCAGTATCAACCCTTATAGGATTTGTTTTAAAATAAGTATACTCCAAATCATAATCATTATTATTGTTAAAAATAGGTTCAAGTATTATGACTATTAGAGAATAACTCATCTCAGTATATTGAGTCATTTTTGGATCAAAAGGATTAATTTTGACAAACATCACATGATTTTATTCTTCAATAATCCTTGACCATTTATTGGAAACTATATATTATTTTGAAGTAGTAGAATATCCTTGGAACATATCATAATAATCTTTTGGATCAAACCTACCATGATTGTCCATGATGTTTAATAAATAACCCATACATAGAAACACATTAAAGTAACCCACCTTTGGTTTTCTATTATTACATAACACATATAGTTTTTTTCATTAAAATGGTCCCTATTATAACTCTGATAATTAAATAAAACACCATGTTAACAAAATCAAACAAAAAATAAGTAGGAATGTTATGTTCACATAACACTGATATGAAAATTTCATTCATGGTCTTATTCATCATTTAAATAGAAGAATTATGTTGAGGTGTCCTAGGGGTATTAAAATCATGTTTAATAATGTTTTTAAGAAATATGATTTAAATTCATGTTTCTATAATTCTCCTCCATGGTCACTTCTCAAAGAAAAAATTTTAGCATCAATTTAATCTTATAAAAGTTTAAAAAATTTTATGAAAATAATAATAGGATTCAATATTTATTAGAAAAAAGTAAACTCATTTAATTTTTTACAAATCATCAACTATCATATAAACAAATAATTTTCTAGAATTTTTTTTATTCTTTATTCTCTGATAGTATCCACGTGGATATGTTCCAAGGGTATCGATATAGAAATATAATTAATTAGTTTAAAATATGATTTTTTTTGATTTTCCCATTTGACCTTCATCACATAGTTTCTTTTTATGTAATCTAAGATTAAGAAAATTAGATATCCAATTTCCTTTAGATTAATTCCTTAAATAATGAACATTATAATATCCAAACCATCTATGAAAAATCCATGATTCATAATTTTTTTAATCCAAAAAAATTTAGATTATATTTACACAAAAAACTAAGATATATATTATAAGAATTGTTTTTTGTTTTTTATGTATATTTAATATAGTTTTCTTTTAAAAAATACAGGCATTATTAGAAAAACCAACTAAATATCCATCATCATCATCGATTATAAATACTTATTAATCTGTGAATTAATCCTTCCACATAATCTAATTATTCTTATGAGGATATATTGAGGATTTAAAACATATCGAATGTATAATGTATTTACTTTTTAATTATCACCAGACAAAAGATAACCTCTATCAATCTTAGATAATGAGTGAAAGCTAGAGAAATATTCTATCATTTTTATTGATAATCCACTATCCATGAACCATTACTCATTTCTTTTCATGTGTATAGTTCTCCATAATGAAAAATAAAACAAAAATTTTCTTTGGTACCCAATCACACATGGGTCCATAGATGTGATCTAAAAATGACTTGGGGACCCAAATATATTTTAGTCTTCCAAAAAATGTATAAGTAATTTTTTATAAACTTATTGAAATTAAGTCATTTTTAATTACAAAAAACGGATTATCATCTAGAATTAAAATATGAGAATAATTTTTTTTTCTTTTCAAAAGTAAAATCAAATAAACATAGAGGTTTTTATTCAAATATATAGGGAAGAATAGTTTTTATAAAATTTTGTCCTTACACCTTAACTTCATGTTTCATGTTTTTCACTTTTATGTTGGTTTTGACCAATAATTGTTTTTTTAATCAACCCCTTAGTAAAAACACTTTTAATGTCATTGGAGTTCCGAACATATTTATTTTGGTTCTCAATTGTGATAATCTATTTAGTTAAAAATGCAACATATTTTTACAACTAATTTTTCAAATATAAAATTTTTGTGTGTAAGTAATCCTCTATATTGACAATTTAGTTATAGGATTTCCTCAGAGAATTGTTTTTTTAAGACTACATACTAATATTTCATTATGGTTCAATTTTATTTTTCATCATCATATTATAAATTCTCATTATCCAATTCAAACTCTTACTGAGAAGAATTATATGAATATAACTCATCCTATTGTTCCAAGAAACACATACTAATATTTTGACTAAATTCATCAAATTTTTAATTAGAATAAGTACAAGCATTAGAGTATTCAGAAGAACTTTGTGTGGCCTTAACAACATTCTTGTATTTTTTCTTATATTTATACTTTTCATGGAACTTTTTTTGGAATTTTTATTTTCATGCTATCATTGATAGTGTTTCTTAGAATAGACAATATTTTTGGAACTCATAGCATATCCCTTGATTATAATTTTCAGCTTACTTCAAATAATTGTTAAATGGTCTTATAAAACAACTTCTCAGGTTATAAATCATTTTGAATATCACAAGGAAAAAATTGAATGTTCATCACATGATCATGAATTTCTTAAATATTCTTCTTATTTAGATGTTTTTTTTGATTTTTATACCCTTGTTTTTGTTTTAAGCTCTATATTTTGATGCTTCCATTGATGAATTTTCCTTCTCAGTGATTGTTTTTCTCAATATAAAGCTTCCATTTCAAATTCAAACATCATAAGTGTTCCAATGTGATATTTTATTTTAAAAGTATTTACATAATTATATTTCCTGATTTAAGATGATATTACATTAAAAATATGTGTAAAGAAACATAAATATTTTAGTTATTTCAATTTATCAACAATTGGTATAGAAGCCGAAACATTTTACACATATCAGTACATGATTTTAATCATAACTGACCATTAAATTACAAGACAAGGATCATAAATTATAATGTATTTGGATAATTTGATACATAAACTGAAAACATGGAAATTGATTAAAACATATTTATTTTGTCATCCTTAAATATATTCTAACTTCCATTGAGATCCTAAAACTAAATAGAGGGGTGATCTAAAACGTCCCGTGTTGGTGTAAACATAGGAATAAAGCATAGTACATGGGTTATAAGGAATAAAATGATGAGATAAAATGAAATGTAACATAGATAAACATAAAAAAGAATAAATTGATGAGCGTGGTAACATATAATCATGGAATATTTGAAATTTGAAAAAAAATACAACATGACATAAGCATGAGTTAATGCTAACTACCAAGACCATTTCACATGGAAGAAAAAGTCCCATAAAGGAATCAAGTTCACTTACTATACCTATAATGAGACTAAACATTACCTAATTAATTAGAGTTATAATTGGGTGCAATCATATTAAAATTTCCATTAATATGTTCTCTACTTTAATAATGAAACATAAACATAAGGGTTACCCATGGAAAGAAATGGGTATCACAATCATGTCTTGGGGAATAAAAAATGAGAATATCATAAAAGTGTCCTTAAAATAATGGATTTAAATCAATCATGGAATTAAATAAGGTAAAATAGTAATATATCATGATAAATGATGTCCAATTTAAGTGGAAACAAGTAAAAAGAGTTTTTAATAATGTATCGAAATGAAACCTTTTAGTGCGGTTTAAGGAAAATATTTAAGAGAATTTAAAGTGAAAAAAGGAATATTTGTTTTAACCAAACTAGAAATTAAAAATGATAGTTTTTCATTATAAAATGAGTTATTTTTCTTAAAACAACGGTTTCTTAAAATATATTATGGAGTTCACTTGAAAATGGGTAATAAATTAGGAAGTTCCCTTTAATCAGGCTTGCTTATCCGAAATAATTGAGAAGGGAACCTTTTTGAAACATGTATTTACCCATAAAAGAACTATATAAAGATATGGTTACATAATTTGGGAAAATATAAAGATAATTTAGAGCAAATACATAAAAATAAATTAGATTTACATTAGGTAATATGTACAGAAAGCGTAACACGATGGAAAAATGAGTGTTTGGAGGAAATCTCTTACCTTATGTCCAAAAGTGTGTTTCACTTTATGTTAAAATACTATATAATAATATTAACTCCATTAATTAATTAATTCATAAAATTTTATAATTTTTTTAGATTTATTATAATTTTATTAAGTTCATTTATGGTCTTTTAAATGAGTTTTAAGACACAATTATATCATTCAAGATTGTTTTTTCCTTAGTTTTCATGGTTGGTTCACTTGTATAAATGTATGAAAGATCATGTAAAATAGGAATAGATATCAAGAATTGAAGTTATATATTATTAATTAAAATACTTATGGTTAAATTTTTATATATTTAATTTGGTTATTTGGGGTGAGGATGAATCATTAGATAATACATTAGTGATAATCGTTTATATTATTTTGGTGGTTTTTCAATAATGAGAAACTAGTTTTGTTTCATTATACATTATTGTGTATAAAAGTTAGTTTAATAAAACATAAGTGTTATAACTTTAATTTTACAATATATAACAACCATTATAATGGTTTTATGTCTATCCTTGAAGTAAGTAACATAAAATGAAAACTTTTCATCCTCAAAGGTAATAAATCAACACCTCACTGATGATATTCTCATTTTTATAATAAATAGGAGAGGTGAAGAGAATTGATTTTTTAATTTAAATTAATATAATTAAATTATAGTATATATAATATAATGGAGTTATCATTCTTGTTTCGATAGAGGATTTGAGGAGAGTTTAAGAAAATAATAGAAAGTGAAATGAAAATAAAGAAAGAAAAAGGGGATTTTACCACTTGAATTCATCTCCTTGAGAACCTATTTAGGGAAAGTAGTTTTGATATTTTGTTGATAACATAACCTCCTAGATTTAGGGAAGATAATTAGAAAGATTACATGATGTAAATTTGATGAGATTTTGGGATTATGCGGTAAGAGGAGAAGAGGCGGTATTTATTGTGTATGGGATGAGTTTTTTTGATTATTTTACTAATTTGTTTATTATTTTGGCTTAGGTGAACAAATAGTTTGTATTCATGTGAATATTTATAGAAATTAGTTCATGTGAGTTCGAACCAATGGTTCTTACATAATCTAAACATCATCCATGACTCAATAATTCAGGTATTTGGCTTATACTGTAAATTATTGTATCTCACTATTTAAAAAATTCAACTATTTTAGAAAAAAACCAAAGAAATAACCCTAACAAATTTTTAAGGTTTATAATTCAAAAATTAACTCCATTATATGAAAATAATTTTCTATATATGAGATATTTAATTTTTAATTAAAACCATCATTTATTTGAAAAATATGAATTTTCAAATTATAACTGAAATAATTACAATTTGAAAGATTAATTAATGTATAATAAAATTATCTTAAAATCATAAGATAACAAAATACTAATTAAAGAAAATATTTAATGAAAATAAATTTTCTTTTAAATCAATACATTATTTATAAAATTGTAAATAAACGCTTATGTTTCCCAAAAATACTAAAACATAATTTATTATTTTTAAAACATTTATTTATATATACCATGGTTATATAATATTTGCATTTATAAGATACCTAAATTTTATTTTTACTTTCATGGGAGATAATATTATTCTATTGGCCATTATACTATTTATAAGTGTCTTGTTACACTTCTAATGGTCAAGTTACTATTCCATTGGTATAAGTTCCTTTATTTTTCTAAATACCTATTATTTCATTCATTATTCATTAATAATGTTTGTTTTATGTTATTTATGTGATTTTATGTGATTTATTCTTTGTGAAATAATTATAAGAATGGAAAATTTCATTGATGGTATTATAGGTCATTACATTCTTCCCACATTTTGAAATTTCATCCTTGAAATTTCATTTTACATACTAAGGGGAAACAAGTTAGGGTACTTATCCTATTTACCACCATATACTATAAAAGAAAAATAAAATTTGGGGGATTTAATACTTAGATGAAAATAAAATAAAAATAAAACATTAAACCTAGAATGACAAACTTGTAAAAAAAAGTGTTTACTAACTTATGATACCCTAAGTTTCAATCTAGGTTATCCATGGTGATAGAATTATCCCAAGGGTTCTTACTTAAGTTCTCTAGTACTATTATATAAAAATAACTATACCTTTATCTAATAAAAACAATAGTTACCTAAGCCTTCTACACATATTATTACATGATTTTGAGCATAATGCACCATCAAATTACAATCCAAGGATCATAAAGTCTAGTGTCATTGGATGATTTGGTACATAAACTGAATACTTGAAAATAGAATAAAACATGATTATTTTTATCATCAATAAAGATATCCTAAGTTACATTGATATCCTAAATCTACATAGGATAACTGGGGGAATACATGAACAAAATTGTTAAGCTAAAAATCCTAGTAAGGGTGTAAACATAGGAATAAAGCAAAGTAGATGGGTCAGTTGTCATAACCTGACGACATTAAATGGAATAGAACAAGAATAAAAATAAAAAATCATAACATGTAGAGAACGGGGACATATAATGATGAAATTATAGTAATTTGGAAACAACACACCACATTCACAAGCATGAATCATGGCTAACTACCTAGACCACTACACATGACAGACAAAGTCACATAACAGAATCTGGATCACTCCCTATCCCAAAATGATGTCCCTTGAGACTAAAAATTAACCAATTTATTTGATCTATATATTTTTTCACTCATCATAACATTTTCATGCATATTTTTGTACCATAAATAATCAAACATAAACATAAGGGTTACCCATGGAAGGAAAAGTGTATCATAATCATGTCATAGAGAATAAAAAATGAGCATATCATAAAAGTATTGATGAAAGAATGAATTTAAATAAAACAATTGACATTCATATTGTAAAATAAGAATATATCATGATTAATTATGTCAAAATGAAGTGTAAACATGTAAAAATAGTGATTATGAAGTTTTCCAAATGAAATATTTTTGTGCGGGTTAAGGAAAATTTTAAAGAGCTTTTAAAGAAGAAAAATGCATTTTTGTTTTCATAAAACTAGAAATGAACCAATATAGTTTTTCATGATAAAATTAGTGGTTTTATAAAAATAATTTTGTCATAGAAATATATTATTGAGTGAACTTGAAAATGGATAATAAATCCAGAAGTTCCCTTTAATCAGGATTGCTTATCAGAAAGAATTGAAAGGGAACCTTTTTAAAACAAGTAATTCCATATCAAATAAGGATATAATGATCTGGATACATGAGTTTTGAACATATAAATAGAATATATAAGAATTATATAATTTTTTTGAATAATTACATTAGTTAAAATAGTTAGAAAGCGTTACTTAAAGGAAAAAATGTGGGTTCTGAAGAGATCTATTACCTTAGGTACGGAAGTGTTCTTCACTAGATTTTAATGTCCAGGATAATTAAATTAAATATATTAATTAAAAAATTCATAAAAATTTCTAAAATTATTTAATTTATTATAATTTTATTAAGTTAATTTATGGATTTTTTATGAGTTATAAGATACAATTTAATCATTAGAGAGTGTTCGTTTCCTTGGTTTTAATGATCAGTTCCCTTGTATATATTTATGATAGATCACATAAAATGGGAATAGATAGGAAGAATTGAAGTTAAATTTTATTAATTAAAATACATTATTTTAAATTTTTTATAATTAATTTGGTTATTTTGGGCGAGGATGAATCATTAGATAAGACTTTAGTGATAATCTTTTAGATTTTTTTGGCAGTTTTTCAAACTTCATAAACTAGTTTTGTTTCATTTTTCATTATATTGTATAAAAGTTAGTTTTAAAACATAAAAAGGGTTATAAATAAAGTTTAAAATCTTTAAAAACCATTATAATGATTTTTTGTCCATACTTGAAGGTGTTAATGTAACGGCCCGACCCCAATTACCCAGAGTCGGTGCATTATTACATAACATTGGAATGATCACAAAAGATCAAGTCTTGAAAGACCGATTAGTTTAGTAGCCTTGGAAACACTTGATACATTTATAAGTCTTACATTACATGATAACGTGAAAAAATAAAACAACATAGTCTGCAGATTCCACACTCATATCCCCTCAGACTATCCCTATAGGTCAGTCATAAAATAATTCTTCACATCCTGGAAAAAAAAATCATAGAAAGGGGTGATCTTAGATGCCCATTAAGGATAAAAATATAGCGTAAACTTTCATAAATAATAATAAACATTTAAGGCACTGTATAACTAAAATAAAAGACTATTAAGCTTCAACTTAAGAATAATATGGAAAAAATAAAATGAAAAAATTCCATTTAATTCTTCACAAGGATGTTCTACTAGTCGAATAATCACATGCAATATCAATAACCAATTTCATAATGATAGAACGCATAATGCCAGACTATCATAACCACATAGTCATGGACTTATTCCAAGACTACTAATAAGAGTTTTTCAAGGCCTTGTGTCAAGATACTAGTTTGTCTCATGAGACCTACCGATGTATCAAAGAGCTATAGCGGGCTCCACCCGTCACAAACTAAGTCCAATGCATTCCTCATATGAAAAGGTTTAAACATGACATAAACATTCATATTAAAACTAGCATAAAAAATGTAAATATTTTATCTATAATAATGAATGGTTTAAAATAAAACATCCAGTGTCAAACATATCACAAAAACTTCAATAAAATATGGAAGTTTTTTATCATAATAAATCAACATCAAACAAACTTAAAATCCATCAAAGGATATTGACATAGATGGAATCAAAACCTTTTTAGAGAAATATCTATTTATATTTTGAAATCATTTAAAAGTCACGCAATTATAAAAGAAAAAATTTATATTTGGAAATATTCTTATAATATTTTAAGGGAATCTTTGATGATGTTATAACAGTGGAAAATTGCAGCACCCACTGTATAAGTTAATAAAGAAATTCTTACCCTAATTTTGTCAAAAAGGTTATAAAATACCTTGTTTGGAAAACAATGGAAGGATTCCTTTATAAACATCTTATAAAAGTTAAAAAAGGGTATAAATTACTTTAACCCATAGTCTATAAAATAGTAATAATGTTTTGAAATACATTTTTATGAAACATGGATGAAGATGATAAAGAGGTCCCAATAGATAATTACATATAAACAACCTCGGAAAATGAAGAGATTGTTGAATTAAACCTTACATTGTACTTTTACTTGGTCGAGGGTAGTTTAAACTCCTGTATAATGGTGAAATAATTGTTATTAAATTATACTATAATCATATACATTAATATGATATCATATACGATCTTTTAACATTGCTTTGTTAATAATATCTTAGTATTATTGTTGTTTTGGGTGTTAACAGATTCGTTTTCCATTATATTCTTTGTTATGTGAGTCATATTTGTTATGGATGGGATGTATATTATTCATATTCAAAATGATATCAAATCTTTAAACATTATTTTTAATGATCTAATGAAAATCAGTCTTAAATGGATACAATGGGGAATGAATCTCAAAGCGTTTGTGGAGACGTTAATCCGTACGTACGCACGAGCGACAATATCATTATTTTGATATTAAAATAATAAATAATTGGATGTTATATCATATATAAAGAATAATTATCATGTTATATTTATTATTTACATCAATTAAAGATCATTATTATACCCATCCAAATAATAATGCATTGAATAACAATTACACCATGACGTGGAGATGGTAAGCCGTACGTACGCTCGTATGGTGATATGTCATTTAAAGGATAGATATAATAATGAATATGGTTGTTCCATATTTATAATGACATAATAGTATACAGAATATACTAGAATTATTAATCTATAATAGAAACAACAAAGAAAAAGAAAGTGGAAGAAGAAAAGAACTTGAAAGAGGTGGTGAGATATTTACCTCTTTTTTAGGTTCTTCCTTTGGATTTGATCAAAAGGGATCCTTAGGTTGGTTTTATGACTAAAGGAATGCTTGTAAGATAAAGAGAGTATAGTTTAAAGGGTATTTGGGCAGAGGGTGTCCGAGCCAAATGGCTTTGAATGTGTGAATTAGAGAGAATGTGGAGTTCCCCTTTATAAGAGGGGTGAGGGGAACCTTAGAAAAAGCTAGAAATATTATTTTATAATAAAATCATCTTTGGTTTATAATAGCTCCAAAATGGATTATTTAGAGGATAAGGTGAGGATGGGTAGAAAACCACTCAACCAATAGGTTTTAGACAGGTTTGGGTCACACTATAAACTTTATATTTTAGATTTAACCCTTAGTTAAATAGTTTGACATTTACCATGTCTATTTTTATTTTTATATTATATGGTTAATAAACTTACTATACACCTCCAAGATAACCCCAAATGGTCAATTAATTATAAGCCTATCATTATATACGTATTTTGTCTGAACCATATATTTTTAGGAATAGAATATTAATTAATAATATGATATTTTTTTTAAAAACTCTTTTATGTCAATTTTGACACTATTTGGTATTTTGTTTTTTCTAAACTCATAATAGCATTATTAATTTGAAAAAAATTCATATAACCAACCCTAAAATGTCATATTAACCTATAAAATTAGTGTAATTCATAAAAAGTCTCAAATTACTTTTATTTGGATATTTATAATATCAATTATTTTAATATTTCATTAATTAGGTAATTACAGCATCATCATTGTGTCATAAATAAATTAAATTATTTAATGTCTAAAAAATATAAATAAAATACCATTACGTGGGAAATATTTATAGATTTCTAGTGAATATTTATAGTCGAATTTAACTTATGTTTAGCCCTATATTAATAATGTTTTAGTTATTAAACATTGATTTTAACTCTTTTAACTCTTATTTAAATTAAATAATAACAAATGTCCTAATCTAATCCAAGTTGAAAAAAGATGATCATATTTTATTCCAAAGGTTGTTTTTGGTCAAACTATACTTATCCAATAGAATGAGGATATGTGTTAGGGTAATAATAATGTCATTTTTACCCTTAATTTCCCTATTTACTTTAAACCATTGTAAATAAAAGTAAAACATTACTATTCACAAAAAAATTATTTTCATCTTATTGAACAACATTTTACTTTTTGATATCAACCGTGTCTCTTGGATTTTTGAAATTCCACTTACAAAGGTGGTAAAAGTATTTTTTATGTGAATTTTCAAATTTTCCTAGGAGGTGGGTAAAAGACGGTGAAAAGTTCAATAAAATTTTTATATATCTAAAATTATTATAAAATAACTACAATGAATTACATTTAACTTATATAGGTATTATGTATATGTTTTGACCTAATATTAATATAAATAAAATAAATAATAATTGAAAAAAATTTGGTTTTAAACAATAAGTCAGTGTTTTTCACTATTCATCAAAAATTGAAAGTTTTCAGAAAAATACAAAAAATTCACCCTAAGCTAATTTCAAAATTCTGAATCAAAAAATGAAGTTCATTTTGAAAGATAAAATTTATAAAATTTCAAAAAGTGGGTATTAATATTCCTAACGGCTAGTTTGATTGATTGTGGTGTGTTAGAACTCGAAGTTGCGTAAAACACATACTACTGCATTATTAAAAGAGAAGTGTACCGTGGAAGCTTGGGGTGTTACATTCTCCCCTCCTTCAAATAATTTCCTTCTTGAAATTTCTAGAATATTTCTATAAAAAAAATACGCGGGTGGTTCTTCATCATAAGTTTCTCATATTCCCACGTTGCCTCTCCCATCTTATGGTTTCTCCATTGAAATTTTACCAGATGAGTCATCCAGTTTCTCAACACTTGTTCTCTGATATCAAGAATCCAGATGGGCTCTTCACAATAAGATAGATCATGTTCCAATTCTACTTCGTCATAGGTGAGTACATGCGTTGGTTCAGGCATGTATTTTTTTAATAGTGATTTGTGGAACACATCAGGAACTTTGGAGAGACTTGGTGGCATTGCCAACCGGTAAGCTACAACCCCAATTCATTCTAGAATTTCGAATGTTCAGATGTACCTAGGACTCAATTTTCCCTTCTTACCGAAACTTATAACACCCATCCATGGAGATACCTTTAAGAAAACATGATCTCCTACATGAAATTACAAATCCTTCCTTAGGTTGTCAGCATAGCTCTTATGCCTACTTTGAGCTGCTTTGATGTGGTTTTGGATAAACTCCACATTTTCCATCGTTTCCTCCAAAAGTTATTGGTCTACAAGTTTTCTTTCACCAACATCATCCCAACAGGATGTCATACGACATCTCTTTCAATATAACACTTCATATGGTTCCATCTGAATACTTGAATAGAAGCTATTGTTATAAGAAAATTCTACCAGAGGTAAATATTGATCCCACATACCTCGAAAGTCAGGTGAGCACGATATCAACATGTCTTCTAAGGTTTTAATAGTCCATTTTGATTGTCCATCAGTTTGGGGGTGGTAGGAAGTGCTCAAACAAAGTTCAGTATCTAGGTATTTTTGGAGAATTTTCTTGATTTTTGATGTAAAATGGAGATCACGATCAGAAAAAATAGATAGGTGTACTCCATGAAGTCTCACAACTTCATTAATATATATTTTTGCTAGACGTTCAAGTGGTAAATTTTTCTCTTATAGCAAGAAAATTTGCTGACTTGGTAAGATGATCAACAATGACCCATATTGTATCATTCCTTCTAGGAGTCTTTGGAAGTCCCATGACAAAGTCTATCGTAATATTATGCCATTTACACTCTGGTATGGGAAGAGTTTGCATGACTCCTCCATTCTGTTTCCTTCGAGCTTTCAGTTCTTGAAAAACCATACATCTTGACACAAAATTAGCAGTCTCCCTCTTCATATTGTCCCACCAAAAATGTTCCTTCAAATATCTATACATTTTGGTGCTCCCAGGGAGTGTAGATAAATTGGAACTATGAGCATCATCCAAAAATTCTCTTTTGAGGTCAGATATATTGGGAACACAAAGACTCTTCCCAAATTTCAAAATTCCATCTTCATACAAAAAGTAACTCAATCTCCCATCATTCACAACTTTATTCTTCTTTTGAAACTCTTCATCACCAGTCTGAGAACTCTTTATCCTTTCTAGTAAAGGTAGTATGGAAACCATTTGAAAAAGTATTTATGTTTCACCTTCCATGGTTTTTACCATATCCATCTTTTCTAGATCCATGTATATAGGATCCTTTTCAGTTCTCATCTTGTTCAAAACTCCATGTTCCTTTCTACTCAAAGCATCTCCCACCTTATTTGTCTTCCCTGGGTGGTAGTGTATAGTGAAATCATAATCTTTGAGTAGTTCAATCCATCTCCTTTTCCTCATGTTGAGTTCTTTTTGTGAGAAAATATACTTCAAACTCTTGTGATCAGTATATATCTCATATTGTTCACCATAGGGATTGTGTATCCAAATCTTCAAAGCAAATATTACAGCTGCTAACTCAATATCATGAGTAGGATAGTTTTTGCCATTAATTTTTAGCTGTTGTGATGAATAGACAATAACCCCATCATTCTGCATAAGGACACAACCAAGTCCTTTTTTTGAACCATCACTATAAATAAAAAACCCATCATTCCCCAATAACAGAGTCAATATAGGATAATTAACTAATTTTATCTTCATTTCTTCAAAACATTCTTCACACTCTTTTTTCCAAAAAAAATTAACCCCTTTTTGTGTGAGCTTTGTTAAAGGGTTAGCCAACCGGGAAAAATTATGGATGAAATATCGATTAATAACCTGCTAAACCAATAAAACTGCATACCTCAGTTATACTCATCGGTGCTGGCCATTCTTGGATTGCCTTGGCCTTTGAAGGATCAATGGAGATTCCATCCTTAGAGACAATATGGTCAAGAAAAGAAATATCCTGAAGGCATAATTCACACTTTCTAAACTTCCCATACAATTCAAGTCTTCTTAGAGTCTTTAGGATAATACGCAAGTGATTTTCATGATCTTCCTAGATTTTGGAGAGTACAAAGATATCATTAATAAATACCACTACAAAGTCATCAAGATATTATTTGAAAAATATATTCATTAGATCCATGAAGACAGAGGGTGCATTAGTCAATCCAAAAGACATTATTGTAAACTCGTAATGCCCGCACCTAGTTCAAAATACTGTCTTAGGAATATCTTCCTTCTTCACGCACAATTGATGGTATCCAGATCGAAGGTCAATTTTTGAAAAGTATTGAGCTTCATGTAGTTGTTCAAATAAATCATCAATGTGAGGTAGGGGATACTATTTCTTTATTGTTATAGCATTGATCTCCCTGTAGTCGATGCACAACCTCATAGATCCATCTTTCTTCTTAACAAAAAGAGAAGGGACTCCCAATGGAGAAACACTAGGGTGAGTAAATCCCTTATTACTAAATTCCTCTAGTTTTTTCTTTAGTTCCAGTAATTAAATAGTGTCCATTTTATAAGGGGTCTCTGATATGGGACTTGATCCAGGAATTAAATCAATAGAAAACTAAATTTCTCATTCTGGAGGATGTCTAGGTAAATCTTCTGGAAACACATCAATATATTCTTTCACAATAGGTACATCATCTATTTGAACATTATTTTCCTCACATGTAGTTATTTCATTCTCTTCCTCCCCAATAATTGAATTTAGTTAAGCTACTGGGGGTGGATCAAGATAAGAATTAGGTCGTGACGATTCTGCTATAAAGATAAGGTGTTCTTTATTATCATCATAAAAATCATAACATCCTTTTTCTTACAATAAATCATTTCATAATGGTATGAAATCCAATCCATACTGAGGATTATATCAAATTCAATCATAGGTATGACAAAGAGATCAACAGATAAAGAACATTTATATGCTCTAATGGGAACAGATTCAAAAAACTTTATTGCGATGATACTTCCCTTAGGAGGTTTAACAGATAACTCCCTTGTTAAATCAAATTGGAAATATCTAATTCTATTAGTAAAATGGGAAGATATTAAACAATGCAATGATCCAGAATCAAATAAAGAATTTTCTAAACTTGATGAAACCCTTAAATTACCTGCCACCAAATCTTTCAGAGCTTATACCTCAGCATTAGTGATAGCATAATCTTGGACTTGATCCCTTGGCGTTTTCTAAGGTAAGTTCCCCTAACACTTAGGGAATTCATTCTCATAATGAAACATATCCCTGCAATTGTAGCATTGAACATCATTAGATTCCTTCTTCCCCTTGCAATCACGAGCTTCATGGCCTTTTTCACCACACTTGTAATAGACTCCCATTCCATTCAAGAAAGTACTGGGGTGTTTCTTCCCTCATTTACAAAAGGATGGATATTCAACTTTTAGATTATTACCCTTATTTCCATTTCTAGAGTGTTCAGAAGATCTCTTCTTCTCTTTCTTTACTTTAAAGTTGTAAGACATAGAGAATTCTTTTTTTTTCTCTTGATAGCACAAGAGACAATGTCTTCGTATGACGAGAAGAAGTGTGAGACTAATGCTCAATGAAGAAACAATTTTAACCAATAAATGAAATGATCAATATTACTTCTTGGGTTAAGTATATAATCTACAACATGCCTCACTAACCTTGTAAATTTAGCCTCATACTTTGAGACATTATCATTCTTCTTTTGCCTCAGACTCAGAAATTTCCTTTCCATATCTGCTCGATGGTCACAAGGAAAGTATTTTTCTAAGAAAAGATATTTAAAATCCATCTATTCCATATTTGATAATTCATCATCTTCCTTTGTGTTTTGAATCAATGACCACCATTGATCAAAATCTTTAGTGAGGTGGTAAACGACCATGATAACTTTTTCCCTTTCATTACTCCCCAAGGCATGTAATATTTTATCTAAGGAATTTATCCATTGCTCAGCCACTAATGGATTTTTACTCCCATTGAATGTTGGTAGTTGTTTCCTCATGAAGGGATCTAACATTGATCCTCCAAATTGTGGATCTGGGTGCTCCATACAGGTAAGGTTATTATTCATAACCTGTGTGAGTTGTCCCCATATAGTGATAAGATGATCAGCACCAGCTGTATCATCAACTCCACTATAATTACATTGATTATGTGGGAAATCCCTACATGGAGTGTATGAATTGATATGGTTTTCATTCCTTCCACTAGGTTCCGTTTCAAAACAATGGAATAAACTAGATTAGTTTGTGAATAAAAATATATCATTCCAAACTTGTAAAACACATAACATAAATTGAGCAGTTTATGGATATAAACCATAATCATAAGAAAATGTTTTCTTTGAGGAATTATATACTCATAAACCCTTCATAATGGTTTGTAAAGATAATGAGAATTATCCTAAGCATATCCCCTAGGAGTGTCGTAACTAAGAGTGCATCAAGACCCATTGTCGTGCACCAGTTCCCGTTTGAGTCTAGCTCAAAGTTGTGTTTTCAGGTTTTACCCCTAGGTACATCTGTTCCATAGCCACCTCTACGTTCTCGTATCTAGACATAGATGTATTGTTTGGAAAAATCACAAAATATCTACAATACCAAAATTCTAGGAAGTTCTTCTAAACTAATCCTCAAAGTCTTTCTTAGGGCTATGTGCTCTAATCAGAGTTTATCTAAATCTAGTTTCAAAGGTTTGTACTAATCTTCCTCTAATACCAACTGTAATGCCCCGAACCTAGTTACCTAGAGTCTGTACATTTTTACATAACATTGGAATGATCTCAAAATATCAAGTCTCAAAAGACCGATTAGTTTAGTAGCCTTAGAAACACTAGATACATTCATAAGTCTTACATTACATGAAAAAGTGAAAAACTACAACAACATAGTCTCAACAGTCCACACTCATATCCCCTTAGACTATCCCTACAGTTCAGTCATAAAATACTTCTTCACATCCTAGGAAATATAAAACATAGAAAGGGGTGAGATCATATGCTTAGTAAGGATAACAATATATCAGAAAATTTCATGAATAAGAATAAACATTTAATGAAATTTATAACTAAAACAAAATCCTTTCAAACTTCAACTTCAGAAAAATATGGAAAAAATAAAATGAAATAATTCCATTTACTTATTCACATGGATATTCTACTAGTCGAAGAATCACATGCGATATGAATAACTACTTTCATAATGATGGAATGCATAATGCCATACTATCAAAACCACATAGTCAAGGCCTTGTGCCAAGATTACAAATAAGATTTTTCCAAGGCCTTGTTCCAAGACACTAGTTTTTCTCATGAGACCTACCGATGCATCAAGGAGCTATAGCGGGCTCCACCCGTCACATACTAAGTCCAATGCATTCCTCATATTAAAAGGTTTAAACATAACATAAACATTCGTATTAAAACTAGCATATGAAATGTCAATACTTTGTCCATAAACAAGAATTTTATAAAATAACACATCCATAGTCAAACATATCATAAAAAATTCAATACAATATTGATGTTTTGTATCAAATTAAATCAACTTCAAACAAACTTAAAATCCATCAAAGGATATTGACATTGATGAAATCAAAACCTTTTGAGAGAAATATATCTTTATATTTTGAAATAATTTTAAAGTCAAATAATTATGAAAGAAAACGTTTATATTTGGAAATATTATTATAATCTTTTATGGGAAGCTTCGACGATCTTATAATAGCGGAAAATAGATTCACCCGCTGTATAAGTTAAAAAATACATTTTTACCTTAATTTTGCTGAAAAGGTTATAAAGTACCTTGTTTGGAAAATGACGGAAAGATTCCTTTATAACCATCTTATAAAAGTCAAACATGGGTATAAATGACTTTAACACATAGTCTATAAAATATTAAGAATGTTTTGAAATAAAGTTTTAAGAAACACAGATGTGGATGATAAAGAGGTCCTAGTAGATAATTATGTATAAAAAACCTCGGATAATGAAGTGATTATAGAATTAACCCTTACTTTTTAATTTTCATTGGAAAATGGTAGGTTAACCTCCTTTATAATGGTGAAAGAATTGTCATTAAATTATAGAATAATCATATTCATTAACATGATATAGTATATGGTCTTTTAACATTTGTTTGTTAATAATTTATTAGTATTATCGTTGTTTCTGGTGTTAACAGATTCGTTTTCCTTTATATTATTCGTTATGTGAGTCATAATTGTTATAGATGGGATTTATATTATTCATATCCAGAATTATATCAAGTATTTAAAAGTTAATTTTAATCATCTAATGAAAATTAGTCTTAAATGGATACGATGAGTAATGAATCTCATCGTGTTCGTGGAGATGGTAATCCGTACGTACGCACGAGCAACAATATCGTTTTTTTGAAATTAAAATAATATATAATTGGATGGTATATCATATATACAGAATAATTATCATGTTATGTTTATTATTTACAGTAATTACGCATCATTATTATACCCATCCAAATAATAATGTATTGAATAACAGTTACACCAGGACGTGGAGACGGTACACCGTACGTACGCACGTATGGTCTCATGCCATACAAAGGATGGATAGAATAATTAATATGGTTATACCATATTCATAATAAAATCACAGTTTATATAATATACTGGAGTTACTATTTTATAATGGAAACAACAAAGAAAAAGAATGTGGAAGAAGTAAGGAACTTGAAAGAGGTGGTGAGATATTTACCTCTTCTTCGGGTTCTTCCTTTTGATTTGATCGAAAGAGCTACTTAGGTTGAATTTATTACTAAAGAAATTCCTATAGGATGAATTGAGGATAGTTTAGAGGGTATTTTTGCAAAGTTTTTCTAATCTAAATGGATTTTAAGGTGTGAATTAGAGATAAGGGGGAGTGCCCTTTTATAATAGGGGTGAGGGGCACCTTAGGAAAAGCTAGAAATATTATTTTATAATAATATAATTTTCTATTTCTAATGGCTCCAAAATGAATTATTTAAAGGATAATGTGGGGATGGTTCGAGAAACACTCAACCAATAGGTTTTATATATGTTTGGGTCACTATATTAACTTTGTCTTTTAGATTTAACTCTTAGTTAAATAGTTTGACATTTACCATGTCTCTTTGTATTTTTTTATTATATGGTTAATAAACTTACTATATACTTCCAATAGAACCCCAAATGGTTTATTAATTATACACCTATAATTATATAAGTTTTTTTACTCAACCTTATATTTTTAGTAATAGAATATTAATTAATAACATAATATTTATTTTAAAAACTCTTTTATGTCAATTTTGACACTATTTGGTATTTTGTTTTTTTCTAAATTCATAACAGCATTATTACTTTGAAAAAAATTCATCTAACCAATACTAGCATGTAATAGTAACCTATAAAATCAGTGTAATTCATAAAAAGTTTCAAATTACATTTATTTGGATATTTATAATATCAATTATTTTAATATTTCATTAATTAGGTAATTACTGCATCATCGTTGTGTCAAAAATAAATTAAATTATTTAATGTCTAAAAAATAAAAATAAAATACCATTATTTAGGAAATCTCTTTATATTTTTAGTGAATATTTATAGTTGAATTTATCTTATGTGTAACCCAATATTAATATTGTTTTAGTTATTAAACTTTGATTTTAACTCTTTTAACTCTTCTTTGAATTAAATAATAATAAATGTCCTAATCTAATCCATGTTGACCAAAGAGGTTCATATTTTATTAACAAGTTTGTTTTTGGTCGAACTATACTTATCCAATAGAATGAGGACATGTGTCAGGGTAATAATAATATCATTTTTACCCTTAATTACCCTATTTACTTTTAACCGTGTTAAATAAAAGTAAAAAAGTTACTATTCACCAAAAATTATTTTTATCTTATTGAACCAAATTTTACTTATTGATATCAACCGTGTCTCTCAGATTTTTCAAATTCCGGTCATATAAGCGGTAAAATTAAGTTTTATGTGAACCTGCAAATTCTCCTAGGAGGTGGGTAAAAGACGGTGAAAAGTTTAATAAAATTTTTATATTTCTAAAATTATTATAAACTAAATCCAATGAATTAAATTGAAATTATATAGGTATTATGTATCTATTTTGACCTAAAATAAATTTAAATAAAATAAATAATTATTTAAATAAAAATTCGGTTTTAAACAATAACTTAGTGTTTTTCACTATTCATCAAAAACTGAAAGTTTTTAGAAAAATACAAAAAATTCACCCTAAGATAATTTCAATATTCAGAATCCAAAAAGAAGTCCATTTTGAAAGATAAAATTTATAAAATTTCAAAAAGTGGGTATTACTATTCATAACGGTTAGTTTGATTGGTTGTGGTGTGTTAGAACTCGAAGTTGCGTACAACACACACTACTGCATTATTTAAAGAGAAATGTACCATGGAAGCTTGGGGTGTTACAGTAAAGGAAAATAAAATCTTATCCTCCTCAAAGGTGATAAATCAATGCCTCATAGAGGATATTTTCATGTTTAGAAAAAAAGGAAGAGGAGAAGAGACTTAATTGTGTATTTTCCACTAAAATAATAAAATTCCAATATATAATATAATGTAGTTATAATTCATGTTTAGAAAGAGGATTTGAGGAGAGTATAAGAAATAGAAAAGAAAGTTTAAAATAAAATAAATAAAGAAAAAGTGGATTTTACCTCTTGAATTCTACTCCTTGAGAACCACCATAGGGAAATTGGTTTTGGTATTTTATTGAGGAAAAAACCTCCAAGATGTGGGGAAGAGAATTTGTAAGATTATTGGGTAGAAATTGAAAAATAATCAAGGCTTGAGTGGTATGAGGACATTAGGTGGTGAGGGGTGGTATTTATAGTGTATGAGAAGTGTGTTTTTTGATTATTTTACTCATTTATTTATTATTTTGGTTCAGGAGAAGCACTATTGTCGATTATTGTTACTATTTATAGTAACTAGTGAATTTGAATTTGAACTGATGGTGATTAAGTTAGCCAAAATAATTCATGATTCAATAATTATTGTATTTAACTTATACTCTAAATTATAGTATTTCACTACTCACAAAAAATTAAACTATTTTAAAAAAATTCTAAAAATTAAGCATAATATTTTTGATGTCTTGACTCCATTTTAGAAAAATAGTTTTCTAAATATGATAAATTTAATTTTGAATTAAAATCACTACTTATTCGAAAAAGTCCAATTTTAAAATTATAATAGATTTTATAACACTTTAAAAAATTAATTAAGGTCTTATAAAATTATATTAAAATCATAATATAACTAAATATTAATTTTTGAATATGTTTTATGAAATTTATTTTTCTTTTAAATAATTATATTATTTAAAAAATTGTAAATTATCATTTATGTTTCGCAAAAATACCAAAACATAATTTTTCAAATTCAAAATATTTATTTAATTATTATATAATTATATAATATTTTCATTTATAATATGCTTAATTTTTTTATACATTTATGGGTGTGGTTAATATTTTATTGGTTAGTTAATCTTTCATAAGGGTCATGCTACTATTCGAAAGGTAAAGTTACTATTCCATTGGAATATGTTCCAAAATTTATAGAAATGCCTCTCATTTCATTCATTAATAATTTATAAAGATTGTTTTGTATTATTCATGTGATTTTTTGTGATTTATACTGTATGAAATAATTATAATTAGGGAAAATTTCATTTATAGAATTATAGTTTGTTTCAAATAGTTTTCCAAGAAAAAAATAGTATTCCCATTTTCAGTTAGTCTTCCATTAATCTATATAATTCATTCTCCATTGGAAAATTTGAATGTGTCTAACATGATTTTAGAATTTTCATATCTAAGAGCCTTCACATTGTCTATTACTTGATAAGAAAATGGTATAGAAAACCAAATTTCATGGATGGTTTAACATTTAGAAGCTCAAGTAAAATCTTCTAGACAAAGTCCACATATTATTGCATTCATATAATTATAATTTAGTTCATAGATTTTTTAGTTTCAAAATCCTGTATTTATTGTTGATTTTATGGAATTTTATAATTCCTCAAAACTTTAAGAATAAAACTTATTTCCTAGGTTCATTAAATAAATTTTCATTTGAGCCTTATAAAAATCTTAATTGTCACCATTAAAATACGGAGATCTAAACACAGGCAAGACTTATATATTTTCATCCATAAAATAAATTTTAAAGAATATATATGGACTTAAACCTTTAATAGATAAGAAAAAATATTTACAAGTTATGATAGAAATTATTGTCCCATAGCATGGCGAACTCACCAATCATGAGGGGATGATTTGAGTTCCTGATATTATATTTACTTTAAAACAGACCTTTTCATGGTATGTGGGTGATAATATTTTTATTAATAAAATCATGAAAAATAAATAAAGAGAAAAAATGAAAAGGATTGAACAAAAGAGGTTTATAGTTGTTTAGGGAAACAGAACCCCCTAGTCCTCTCCACTTAGAATATACTACTTGAGTTTTTTGATTTTCACTTTAACAACCCTTTTTCCTGGGGTTCTAAATGTAGTGTGTGTAGATTTTTCTTATTAAAAATTTCTAAGAAATTTTAACCAGGATCTAAATTCACCTCAACTATACATGATCTTAACACTATTAGTTTCATGATTTTAGATAAAATAAATATGGGGAATATATGAGGAAGTAATGTGGCACACAATTGAATTTGTAAACTAATAGTATATGGAGTCAAATCTAATGAATATGATGATATTAAAGACACAATAATGTATTTCCATCTACTAGAACAGATATACATGTAATCATAGTACACAATCATAGAGTGAAGAACAAGTATGATTTATTTTATATAAATATGACTGTTCTTTGTGTTAAGAGTGTGTTCATATGTATTTATGTATTCCACAATTTTTGGTGTGTAAGATAACATTATTATATATATTATATATTTTATTTTAAACTAAATTATATTAGATAATAATAATGGTCAAGTAAATAATCCATTGAAATATTGATGACACATGATCTTAAAAACATCTGTCATTTTCTTCCAAATATAGAATAAAATTATGAAATGGAAATGTTTGGAATATTATTCTTAAGTTCATTCCATTGAAAGAAAAATGAAACACTAAAAAATGATCTTTCCTTAATTAGGAATTTCCTTTTCTAATATTATAAAAATAATGAAATGAATTGTTGAGATATTTTGGTTAAATTACGAAATTAATAATGACGATCTACCCAGCTGGTTGTTCTTCTTATGATAATAGAATTATTGAACATTTCCTGTATGATAAATTTATGGGATGATTCGTAAGATAAAAAATCCTTTAATTCTATGGTTTGAAGATAAAACTAATTCAGTGTTTTAAAGATTAGTTCTTCTAAATAATATAGTTTTGTTACTAATGTTTCATACTCAACATTCACAACAACATTTTGTTTTTATAGGATAAAAATATTGCGCATATCCTTTACATATTATAATGAACTACCATAATTACTTATTGACTGAAATATATATCTTTGAATAAGTGTGATTGAATTTTCTAATAAAGAGAATATATTACATAGTATGATAAACTGTCAACACATAGTTCCATTAAATTTTGAAAAAAGTGTTGGAACCATGGTCTTCTATTCATGATTTGGAGTATGGTTTGTGTTTGTTTTGAATCCACAGTGGAAGTTTAGAATGTGTACTGGCAAAGAGATCATACAGTCCAAGAAGACAACATTATTGAAGGTGGCGCCATTTCCCAGTGTTTGCCAAATTTTTGGTCCTGAAAATCAAAAAATGGAGAAAAGTGTTTTCGGAAAAGAGGCTTGCACGCCATGTAATTGATGGAGAGGAAACTTACACACCATATGTTTTTCAGGATTATAACATGGAAAAATGGAAAAGGGATAAGGGCCGTGCAAGTTTTGGGCTGGTCGCGCAAGTGACCTGCGCGCCGTGAAGAGACTTATGCACCAATACCTAGGAGGATTAGAAACTTGCACGCCTATTGTTCTTCCTGATTAGAACTTCAAAATATGGAAAAGTAAAGTAAGTCGTGCAAGTATTGGTGTGTTCGCGCAAGTGAGTATCACGACAAAGGTGAGGGTGGTTGGAGTTGCACGCCGTGACTTGCGCGCCGTGAGGACACTTTCATGCCACCGAGCAGGGGGTCCAGTTTGCCTACAAATAGAGGACCCCCTCCTTATTTGTAACAAAAATTCAAGACTTAGATATTTTTTGAGCTCTCGTCGCAAAAGTAGTTGAGTCGCGTAAGTGGTAGTTGGGTCGCGCAAGTAGAGGCGGTGCGCTGGTTGTTAGCTGCACGACCAAGGCAGTACAGGAATCAAAGGCGCAGCGTCGCGCAAGTTTGGAGTTGAAAGAGAAAGTTTCGTGCAAGTGGGTTGGTGTCACCTACGCGCTGATTTTGTACCGTGCAAGTGAATTGCATGCCATTCTTGAAGCTTGCGCACCGGTCTTGGAGAAGTGCGCCAGGTGAGGTTCTTGTACGCCGGTTCTTTTGGAGCTGTACGAAAACTGAAAGATTTCCCGATTCCTTCGGTACAAAGTGGGATTAGTATATGAGTGAATTTTGGACTTCAACAGAGCATCTACATTCAACAGAGGATGCATTCTTTTGCAACGATGAAGAGACCTTCACGTCTATAAACTGAGTCTGACTTCACCAAGGGCAGTGATGTAAGGGGAGTCAACGGGAGTGACGCGAGGGATGTTGTGAGATATCCCTGAACTTTTGTAAAGGCAGTGAGCCTGAGAAAGAGTGACTGTTCCCGAACCTTTGTAATCCACATCTAGTGAAGATTAATGGAATTTGGTATGGCCGAAAACTTGTCGGCATATGCTCCTTGGACGTAGCCCTTAGTGGTGAACCAAGTAAAAAGTGTTGTATCTTCTCTGTGCATGTGAATGTTTGCTTTCTGATCATTTTCATCATTCAGGTTCAATAAGTTCCTACCAACGTGGGAACAAGATCCATCACATTAAAATAAAAAGTTGTCACCCTGATTCACCCCTCCCCTCTTAGGGTGTCCCGAGGTCCTTCAAAAATAAAATGAGTTTTCAAAACTACATTTCGATAAGATATAATAATTTTTTATGGATTAAACAGTTTATTAATTAAAAGATAATTTTCTTTGAATATAATGGCCCCAACCTTTTACACATATTTTTACATGATTTTTAGCATAATTAAACATCAAATACAAACCAAGGATCATAACATCTAGTGTCTTTGGATTATTAGGTAACTGAAATTGAAAAAATTAAAATAAAACAAAACATCATTATATTAATAATACATAATGATATCCTAAAATAATTTCAGATGTTAAATCTTCATAGAATAACTCATGGAATAAATATACAAAAGGGGGGAGCTAAAAATCTCTTTAGGGGAATAAAAATAAGAATAAATCATAACAAATGGGTTAGAATAAATAAAATGATGATATAAAAAGGCATATAACCTTGATATAAATAAGTAAGAATAACATATTCAACATGGGATAATGTAATCCCAGAATCATATAACTATGGCAAAAAAAATACAGTATGATATAATCACGAGTATACGTTAACTTCCTACACCATTTCACACGATAGACAATATCCCATAAAAAATAAGGTTAACTCCCTGTCCCAACATGAAGTCTCATAATAATAGGCATTACACAATGAATTTTAAATCTATATTTGTGAACCCAACTTGACATATAAATTAATACATGTTCCACATGAATAAATCAATCATAAACATAAGAATTTCCCATAGAAAGAAGAGGGTATCAAAATCACGTAATGGAGCATAACAAGTGGGAGTACCATAAAAGTGTATGTAGATGAATTGATTTACATCATAAATGTATATTAATAAGGTAAAATATGAATATTTCATGTTAAATTATGTTCAATTTAAGTTTAAAAAGGTACTATTAAGTGTTTATGAAACATTACAATTTTGTATTTTGAGTGAAGTTTAAGAAAAAATATTTTAGAGTTTTTAAAGGGGAAAACGAATAATTATTTGCATAAAATAAGAAAACAACATAGATAGTTTTTCATGATAAAAATAGTGTTTTTATTAAAATATTGGTTGCACATAACATATTTTGTAGTGTATATGAAAATGGTTAAGAAATCGGGAAGTTTCCTTTAATCGGGTTTTCTTATTATGTGGTATTGAAAAGAGAATCGTATAAAACATTTATTTCTCTATAAAAGAAGGATTAATGGATATCGCTACATATATTTGGTAAAAATATACAAAATATGGAATATTTATATAATAATAACTTATATTTACATTGGTGTAAAATGTGATAATGCATAACCTAAAGGTAATTGGGGGGGGGGGGTATTGGAGAGAATCCCTTTCCTTATGTCTGAAACTGTTCTGTACTTGTAATTATTGTTATGGATAAGGAAATTAGATTCATGAATAATTTAATTCATAAAATCTTAAGCATGTATTTTATTTAGTAATATTTTTAAAGAATATTTATGGTTTTTTATGAGTTATAAGATTCAATTTCGTCATTTGGGAGTCTTCATTCCCTTTGTTTTTAGGATTGGTTCACTTGTATATAATCATGGATGTTCATGTAAAATGAGAATAAATATTCAGAATTTAAATTATTTGTTATTAATGAACTTACAGTAGTTTTAAATGATCTTATATATCTTTTGGATATATATTATGAGGGTGATTCATTGGATAAAACATTACTAATTTTATTTTCTTTAGCAGTTTTTACAACAATCACAAACTTATATCATTTCATTTAATATAATATTTAGATAATGGTTCTAAAAAATTATATGACTTATAATATGTATAATAAAATCTTATTTAACCATAATGATAGATTTATGAATATCATTGAAGGTGGTAATCAATAATTAAAATTCATCATCCATGATAGAGGCAAATCGACACATCACAAATGATGTTTTCATTTTTTATAATAAATGGAAGAGAGATGTGATTTGATGATGGATTATTGTATTTAAAAAATAAAATTATATTATATAAAATTAAATAGAGTTATTATACCAATTTGGGATAGGGAGGTGATAATATGATAAGAAATGAAAACATATTGAAAAGAAACTATAAGAAAACGAAATATGATTATACCTCTTTAAATTATTCTCATTGATAACCTCCTTGGGGAATCTGTTTTTGGTATTTTTTTTGAGAACAAAGGCTCATTGACGAGGGGAGATACTTGGGAATTTTATTGGGTACAATTTGGACAATATTAAAGGCTTGTATGGTTCAAGGAGAAGAGGTGGTGAGGGTGGAATTTATAGGGGTGGACAGGGGTATTTTTATTATTATATTCATTATTTTTTTTATTTTGCATGAAGAATGAAAATAACATAGGAAATTATCACTATATATATTAAATAATTAACCGTTATTTGATGCTTTAGTTATTACATCACCCATACCAAAATAATGACTCAAAAGTTCCTGTATATAGCTAATATTTTCAAATATCATATTTCACCATTCACCAAAAATCCATTATTTTAGAAAAATCCAAAAAAACACCACAAACATTTTTCGATGTGTATATTTAAGAAACGGACTCAATTTCATGAAAATAATTTTCTAAGTATGATAAACTTAATTTTTAAATAAAATTATTCTTTATTTTAAAAATACTAATTTTAAAATTATAATTGATTTTACGACACTTTGAAAAATTAATTAAGGTTTCATAAAATTATATTACAATAATAAGAAAAAAATATTTATTTAAAAATCTTATTTATAAAAATATAATTTCTTTTAAATAATTATATAAATTATAAAATTGAAAATGAATATGTACTTTTCATAAAAATTTTAATACTTAATATACCATTTTAAAAACATTTATTTACATATAATATGATATAATTATATTATATTTTCATTTATATGATGCCAAAATTCTATTTATAGATTCATTGGTGAGGTCACTACTTGATTGTCTTGATTACTATTCTTGATGGTCACATTAGTATTCTAACGATCAAGTTTTTGTTCCTTTGGTATGAGTCCCTAAATTTCTATAAATACCACTTATTTCAATCATAATTTTTGAAAATAATATTTTTTATTAGATTTTATATCTGATGTATATTTTTTAAACTATATAATATAATTTTAAGAATGAAAATTGCATTTATAAAATCTTGGATTATTACATTCTTCCCCCATTATGAAATTTCTCCCTCAAAAATCCGTTTAACATACAATGGTTAATACAGGTGAGGGTACTTATCTTCATCACATCCTCTAGTTCCCATGTGTCCGCTTAATGCTTATGGTTCCACCATAGTACTTTGACTGGGTGAGTATTCATGTTTCATAAAAAATTTTCTCTATAGTTCCAGATCTTCACAAACATCTCTCCATATGCAAAGTTGTTCTCCAGTTGTACCCCCTTCAAATTTAGTACATGTGAGGGATCTAGTATGTACTTCATCATGATGGATACATGGAATACAACATTTGATTGAGACGTTGTAGGTGGAATTTTTAGTAGATATTCCACATATCTAACATAATCAAGAATATCGAAGAGGTAGATGTACCTAGGAATCAACTTTCATTTCATCCCAAATATCATGATCCTATTCTAGGGATATATGCAGCTTAATACCATGTCTCCAACCTTAAATTATAGTTCTTATCAATGATTTTATTCATAACTCTTATGTCAAATTTGTGGAGCCTCAATATGTTTTTGAATGTTTTTCACCTTTTTTACCATTTCTTGGACCATTTGACATCCTAGAAGATTAGGTTCACCAACTTCATCTCATCATTTTAGTGTTCTACATATTTTCCCACAACGGGCTTCATATGGATCCATTTGGATGCTTAAGTGTTTGTTAGAGAACTTGGCAAGAGGTATAATTTGGTCCCATCCACCTTTGAAATCCGTAGAACATGGAATCAACATATCTTTTAGTTTATAAATAGTCCACTTAAAATGACCATCACTTCAAGGATGATAGGAAATACTAAAGTTCACCATTGTTTTTAGAGTATGTTGGAAAATTTTCCACAATTTAGAGGTAAATATTAGATCTTGATCAGCTATAATTTATAGTGGTACTCCATGAAACCTCATCACTTCATTGATTTATATCCATAAAAGTTGGTCGAGTGAGAAGTCCAATCGAATTTTGATAAAGTGAGATGTATTTGTAATAAAATATATAATATCCCATAGAACATTATTTCCTTTAGAAGTCTTTAAAAGTCTAGTGACAAATTCCATGGTGATGTTTTCACATTTCCAAGTTGTTATGGGTAATATTTGAATCACCCCCTTTGAATTTTTTCTTTTAGAATTAACCTACTGATATCTTAGGAATATTGATTTATATTAATAGTTATCTTTATTTATATTGTTCTACTTATAGTTTTATCAGAGATCTTGATACATATTGTTTCTACCTGGGTGACTAGAGAATGTTAGGATATTTTCATCATTCAAAATCTCTCTCCATATATTTGTATTGGATGGTTCAAATAGTTATGACTCAAATATTACAACTCCTTCCTCTTCAACTTGAAACTCTGATGATTTATATTTTATGATATATTTTATTTTTTCTGAATTTTCACATCATTTCTTTGAGAATCATTTATTTTATCAATGAGGGATGATTGAGAAATAATTTGGGAAATAACTGATGATGTTCCTACCTTATTGATTTACATTTCCATAATTTTCAAATCTATAGATATTGGATCCTTCTCAATTTAAATCATTGATAATGTTGCAGGATCCTTTATACTTAGAGCATCTGCCACTTTATTTTTCTTACTTGGATTGTAGTGGATTGAGCAGTCATAATCCTTGATGAGATATATCTGTATTCACTGGTGAATATTAATCTCCTTCTATGTGAATATATATTTTAGGATCATATTATCAATATATATCTCACAATTTTCCCCATATAGATAATTATTCCTGATTTTCAATTCAATGATAATAGCTTCCAACTCTAAATTAGGTGAAGGATAGTTTTGCACATGAATATTCATCTTCCATGAGGTGTAACCTATAAAATCATTTGTTTTCATTAGTACACAACCTAGTCCCTCATAGGATGAATCACTATATACCACTAATGGTTTCCAACTTGTTAGAAGAATGAATATTGGTGCTGTGATATGCCTATTTTTCAACTCTTTGAAGCGTCCTTCACATTTAATAGTCTAGAAACTTTTTTGTCCCTTATAATTCATATTGGTCAGTGGGTTTAAAAATCATGATAATTTATTCAAAAATCTCTGGTGATAACCATATATAAAAAGTAAATGATAGATCCCCAATACATATATTGGCTTGGGCCACTCTTAGATTACCTTTCCCTTAGAAGGGTCCATATATATTCCTTTACTGGTGCTAACATTCCATAGGAAGTGTATTTCCTCCATCTATAATGCACATTTACTATACATTACATAGAGTTTCTCCCTTGTCAATGTCTTTATCAAATTATTCAAATACTCCTCATGTTCCTCCTTTATCTTAGAGTGTATCAGAATACCGTCAATAAATACTACCACAAATTTGTCAAGATAATATATAAAGACTCTATTAATTAAATATATTAATATTTATAGAGTATTATTGAATTTTAAAGGCTTTAAAATGAACTCATAGTATCCATACTTTATTTTAAAGTATGTCTTGGGAATATATTCCTTCATCACCTTGAATTGGTGATATTCTATCCGAAGGTCCACCTTAAAGAAATACTTGACCCCACGTACTTGATTAGAGAATTCATCTATTCATGTAAGGGGATACTTTTACTTTATATTTAAATATACAGGCACATTGATCCATCATTATTCTTGAGGAATAGTACTACTGCACCACTTGGTGAAGCACCGAGGCATATAAAACTATTGTGCTGATTTTCTTGTAACTGCTTCATTAGTTCTTGAAACTCAATGGTTTCCATTCTATAAGGTGTGGTTGATATAGGAAGAGATCTAAGAATATGTTAAATTTATAAATCAACCTCTCAATTAGGAGGAAGACTAGACAATTCCTCAAGTAATATATTAGTGTAATCCTTCACAATGGGCATGTTGTTGACCATGATTCTCTCATTTATCTCAGTAATTTGAGGTAGATATTCTTGATCATAAGTAAATAATATCCACACTTAAGATTAATATTCTAAAGAATATCCATCCTTATCCTTACACATGACCATAATTAGATGAGTCCGTGAGATGTGAAGAGTGATCTCCCTTTCTTAACATTTGATGTTGGATTTATATAATGACAGCCAATCCATTCCCAAAATAATAGCAAACTACACCAAAGGAAGTAAAATATTAATTTTAAGGGGTAAATTTCCATTAAAATCAATATATGATACAATAATCATATAATTTTTCCCAGATTAAATCAATTCATTTGGTGTGGTGACTCGATATACATAAAAAAAATATAATATTTGTTAATATTGCATGAACGGATGTACAATAGGAAAAAAGTTTTGTGTAGATGTTAATTGTAATTCAATCATCATGTTCCATATTAACATAGGGGTTTCCTTGTTCCCTTAGTATTAGAGATTATTGGTGCTCATTATTCTTGTCATCCCTTAGAATAGAGAAATGAATTAGACAATTCCCAGCTTCTCTACATCTATGACATATAAATGTATATGGTACCCTCATTTGAATATTATTTTACTATATCTTTTTAGTAGTAATAATCATTTACTTTATGTAATTGGATACATTATAAATGTCTTTTAGACATTTTAAGAATCCCTTGTTATCCTTGAGATAGATTCCTATATTTTTCTTCCCACATTTTGACACGTAGGTAATTGAATCCTCTTTTAATTATCATCTTTATTTCCTATGATTATTTTAAATACTATCCTTATCTTATTTAAAGTGTTTGGAAACTTAACTATGTTTTAGTTATTAATTGTAATCTATCATAACTGGATTTTCATAAACATAATAAATTTTACTTTATCTTTCATCAGGTTAATCATATCATTGGGGAAATCATCACATTGCCTATCACATTTATTTTTGTCATGGGTTCCCATATTTTTAGAAATTAAATATGAAAAGTAAAGAAAAATTAATGGGGCTTAAATACTTAGATAATAAACGTATAAAAAAGAAACATTTAACATTTAAGGATAAGCTTATAAAAGGAAAGAATATAATAAAATCTTTTTCCCTATGTTTCAATACAGGTTATCCATGATAATTGAATTATCTCTAGGGTTCTTAATAAATATTTATAATCATAATCCCAAAAAATAACTATAATATTATGTGATAGCAACTATCACACCCCTAACATTTTACAAATATTTTTACATGATTTTAACATAATTAACCATCAAATAAAAACAAAGGATAATAAATTATAGTGTCTTTGTAATATTTGGTACATAAATATGAAAACCGGAAAATAAAATAAAACATCATTATATTAATCATAAAAAATAAGTTCCTAACATCCATTGAGATCTTACATCAACATAGGATATCTTGGGGTACATAGACTAAAGGTATCAGTTAAAAATCGCAGTAAAGGAATAAACATATAAACAAAGCATAACACATGAGTTAGAAGGAATAACATGATGACATAAAAAGGAATGGAACATGAATAAACACAATTAAGCATAATATTTAGAACATGGGATCAAGGAATCAAGGAATCATAAGAATTTTGAAACAACATACAACCTACCATAAGAATGAGTCAAGGATTACTACCAAGACTATTTAACATGGAGGTCAAAGTCCCATAAAGGAATAAGGTTCACTCCTCATCTCAACATGATGTCTCATGGGACTTAACATTACCCAATTAATTCAAGATCCCTCTAGTTACACCCAACATAACATGTTCATTAATATGTTTTATACATGAAAAATCAAACATAAACATAAGGTTTTCCCATGGAATGAAATGAGTATTGTAATCATGTCATGATGCATAAAAATGGGTATATAATAATATTGTCAATGAATAAATGGATCATTTCATACATGGACATTCATAAGGTAAAATATTAGTATATAATGATAAATTATGTTCAACTAAAGTGAAGAAATGTAAAATAATTGTTTAAGAACCTATAGAAAATATCCTTTTTAGTGTCATTTTAGGGAAAATATTGAAGAATCATTAATAAAAAAATGAATAATTGTAATCATAAAACCATAAATAAATAAAAAATGTTTTTTTCATGATAAAATGAATATTTTATTAAAAAATATTTTTGGATTAAAACATATTATAGTGTGTAGTTGAAAATTATTAAGAAATTGTGAAGTTCCCTTTATCTGGGCTTTTTTATCAGGAGAAAGGTAACCATAGAAAATATGTATTTACCTATAAAAAAAGTATTAATGGATAAGGGTAAATAAGTTTTGAACATATACATAGGATATGAAATAAGTATACAAGAATAATTTATATTTACATTGGTGTAAAAAGAGAGAATGTATATCTCAAAGGTAATTGGGGGGGGGGGGTTTAGAGAGAATCACTTACCTTATATCTGAAAGTGTTCTCACTTATACCAAATATCCTGAATAATGAAATTATATTCATTAATTATTTAATTCATAAACTCTCAGACATGTATTGTATTTAAAATATTTTTTTTAAGTTTATTTATAACCTTTTTTATGAGTTATAATATTCCAATTCATTGTTTAGGAGGGTTCATTTCCTTGGTTTTCATGATTGGTTCATCTGTATACAATTATGGAAGTTCATGTACAATGAGAATGATTCTATAGAATTGAAATTATACATTCTTAATTGACTTCAAGAAGTTTTTAATGGTCTTATATATCATTTTTAGTACCCCCAGTTTCTGGTAAGTAAACCTTTCGTTAGGAATTTTAAATTTGTAAAGTATATGGGTTATGTTTGGGAAGATTTGGGGACTATTTGTAATTTTTTTTTGGGATTTACTATATGTTAATGAGTGATGAATGGTTTGTGTAAATTTTTAAGCACTTTTAAGAAACCATACACAGTGAGAAAGGGGATAAAGGGGATGTGCATGGTCTTCACATGGTTTCTCTAAACCATGCAGTATCCAATAAGAAACTGTGCACTTTGAAAAAGGGATTTCATCATTTTGACGTTGTTTATTATTTATGTTTTGTGCATGGTGGTTTTTAGATCATGTGATAAGATCATGCGAGGGTCATCCTCAAGGTAGTGGCCAATTCACTATAAGCACACGGTTTTCCTAATCGTGGGACTAAAACATGCACAAGTCAAAACCGCATCCTTAAAAAGTGGATCTAAAACATTTTTTCACTTAATTCACTCAATTTTACTCATAAGTTTCCCTAAATTGGTATTTTGGTTTCTTAAATGTTGGATAACCTATCCCAATTTATTTAGAAATAATCTAGAGCCATACTTTGGTGCGTTTAATCCAAATTCTTGCAAAAGGCTTCATTCTTCATCATTTATGATGCGTTTTCTTAGATCCACATCACCCTTCCTCTCGTTTTCTTAGATTTACAACCACGATGGATAAATATAAGGTTTTGGATTCTATATAAGTTTATATTTGGGTTTTTTTATAGGGTAAGAGATCTAAGGTGGGTTCATGGAGATTCAATCCGTTTTCAGGACGATGTCATGTAGTTTATCATTTTTTCCAAAATTCTTGAGGTATGTGGCCTGAAACTCAAATCCCTATGATAAAATTGATTATATTATTTTAATTTTTTATTTGATTGAAATTTATTGTGGAATCCTTTTGAGAAGTTTGATATAAATCTCATTTAGAGGTGATTTATAGTTTTTAGTGAAATTGTGGAATTGTGGTGATTTGTTGTGCAACTGATTTGGTTTCTTGTTTTTAAAATGTTGATTTTAAAATAAGGATTTGGTATAATTTTGAAATTTCTTGTTTTAAAAATGTTTTCAATGAAACAATGTTTTATTGATATGGTTTTTTCATGGTTTTTGGGAATTATTGGTGTGTGTGTTCATATTTAATTTACGAGGATGGGTTATGATTGGTGGAAAAGGTGTAAAGGAACATGGGAGGTAATTATATTGTAATGACATGGTATATCAATGAGATACCTCTCATGAGTATTGAACTATCATAAGGACACATACACGGTTTGTGTTGTGAATATGAAAAATAGAATGGATATGAAAAAGGAAACTTGTGAAATGGTTTTTAAGAATTGCTCGGTTTCTTGAAAATATCTTTTTCTGGAAAATTGGTTGATAAAGAACTTGTTTATATTTATTTATAAAATATTTTAGAACTTTTTTGATAAATAGTTTTATTTTTTTGGAAATTATTTTCTCTTAATTTTTCTATATATACGTTGCTAACTCTTCTATCCTAGTGGTGCGAGTAGGGTAGTCATTAGTGGAAAAAGTACTGAGTTTTTGTACTCACCCCTGTTTTATAGATTTTTTATTTTTGTATATGTCATCTATAAAGACATGGGAAAATGTAATGTACCACATTTCCTTATCACTACTTCATGATACTTGGGTTTTTTGGTGAAGTTGGAGCATAGAGATTGTGGAGCATAGAATCTTGCGGTTATTTTAGAGTATTGTTAGCTTGTCTCCTACTATTTAATTTGGGTTTTTAGTCTTAAACTATGGAGCATAATTCTAGTATGATTTTGATAAAATAATTTTGAGTTTTATTTCATTGTGATCATGCATCATGTAGTGGGTTGTAGTTATTGATTATTTTTTTGTTTATTTTACTCTTAATGTTAGAATTGTACCCTAAATATATTAAAGCCGTTTGACTTTTATTTCCAGCCTTTATTGTATTGGGGATGTTGATTAAGTCCAAGTAGAATTATTCCACATTCTAAGTCAATGAGGAGAAGGAGGGATGTTACAAATGGTATTAGATCTATTCAGTACAAAAGTCTATTTTAAAAAAGTGGTATCAGTCTAGTCAGTCCTTGAATTTTTTGTCTGTTTGGTTGTTTGGTGTTGATTATCAGTCTTGGAGTTGAATTTCATTCTTGTATTTTCCATGAGGTGGGATGATATACATGATTAGGGTTGTCAGGACATGGAAATGTAGAGCATAAAAATATATAGCTTACCTTTTTATGATGATCTTCATGTTACTAGGGATTTGGGTATATAAGGGTTTTGGAAACATTTATAGGGTGTTGAAATATCATTATCACGGGTTTAGACAATGTGATGAGAATTAAATGCATTAGAGGAATGAATTACCACTAAGAGTGCATACTCCATTTTTAGGAATGATTTATGGTTTTGTGCAAAATTAATGTTTTTTGAAAATTTTGAAACTGTTTTCAAATGATTGATTTTTAAAAGGGAATGGTAGTGGTTATTTGAGAATGGATTGTTTTCCAAAAGGAAGGTTAAAGTTTTAAAATATGTATTAACATGGTAAAGGGTGATTTTGGAATGCAATGTCATGATAGTTTATGTGATAGAATTTGAAATGATTATCCACCAGTACCTAGAGAGAGAGACTTATGGTGTTTTTTTTGCTTTTATAGAAAATGACACCTAGTATGCATCATAAAAACCAACCAAAAGAAGTTGTGGAGAATGTTATTTCACCTTTGATACAGGTAAACCAACAACTAGTTTAGAGTATTGTCCAAGAATTTCAAGCTATGTGCATTGGGAAACAAAGGTATGAGCTAAGATAAGTAGATCATTCCATCCAGTTCTAGAAAAAGAACCCACCTATCTTTCAGGGTGATTCAGAACCAAAAATATTAGAGGAATGGCTGAATAAGATGAATCATATCTTCGATTCCATTGATACACCAGTAGAGATAAATGTAAAATTATTGACATATTTTCTCTAGGATCTTTCACGCCAATGGTGCAAACAATCATTGCATGATTAAGAGGATCAAGGCCTTGGTTGGGAATATTATGAGGAATTTTTCAACAAACAATTATATCCTCACACATTCAAGATCGAGAGAATGAAAAATTTCTTCAGCCTAGAATAAGAAAATTTCTCTTTCCTATAGTATTTGGATAAATTCATGTATTTAGCACACTTCACCTGAATTTGTTGCTAGTGCGGCCTTGAAGGAACACATATTTGAATCAGGACTATGGTAGGAGATTTTCTCAAAAGTTTTTGTGATTTGTATTACTGACTATATAGATATGGTCAAAAGAGATATAATGGTTGAAAGGTATATCTTAGGATCCATGGGTGGAGGAATTACATTGATACCCATGGAAACTGGTGGAAACTCTAATGTTGGGAGCAAGAGAAAGAGAGACACCTATTTCCAGGGTGGGAGTGGGAATCTGAATCAGGAAACTAGATCAGTGGGTCTTCCTATGAGACTCATGACAAAAGAAGTATGTGTTAAATGTGGTTTCATTGACCATATAAAGAGAGTGTGTAGAACACAACCAAGAGCATGTCATAATTGGAACAAGATGGGACATCGTAAGTACTATTGTCATAGTGCTCTAAGGTCAGGTGATCAAGACACTTCTCATGTGTCCTAGGCATTGTTTGATTTTACGAGGAGAGGGTACTAGAATCAATCTTGGTAGTAGAGAAGAGCTAGAGAATGTGATTCAAGGAATACCATGACTCCTCAGTAAGGGAAATCTTTGTAAGGAAATAATTAGTAGAGTGTATTGACGGAGAAATTATATAGAGTTGATTAGGTGATTGTGGAATATCAGGATGGACCCTATATGGTGAGATGTATGTTTCTTTTGAGTTATGCCCTTATGAAAGTGTTGTTTCATATTGGTGTAACTAATTCCTTCACTGATTCTAATGATGTTTATTTTCTAAGTTTAAAAACTGAGATGAATACTTCTCTGATAACACTTCAAACACCTATTGGGGAAAGAGAATGTTGAGCCTTCTTGTGTAAATCATGTTCTATAACTACTAATGGATATAAGATGAAATGATATTTCTATGTGTTGGAAGTGGATATCTATGATGTAATTCTGGGTATGGACTGGTTTACAATGTTCAAGGATCATATTAATTATTATAGTAGAATAATTAGTTTCTGTTGGGCAAAAATCCCTCAAGGTATCATTGAAGAATTTTTGAGGTGATTGTGTTTGTTGACAAAGTGGACATCTGAGTAGTGATTGTTGACAAAGAAAAACAATGACATAAAATTTTTTTGTCAAAGAGGATTTCCTGGTGGAATGTCGAGTTCAAGAGCTGAGGTCAAGGACCCATGTTTGATTCAAGAACGTCAATAAAAGGAATGGATGATCTGGAGGCGGTACAAAAGAACAGATACAAGGTGGCGCCGTTTTCCAGTGTTTGCCAAATTTTAGGGGCTGAAAATCGGCAAATGAAGAAAAGTGTTTTTGGCAAAAGGACTTGCGCGCCGAGGAATTGGAGTATAGGAAACTTGCGCGCCATATGTTTTTCAAGAAAATAAGATCAAAATATGGCAAAGTAAAGAGGTTCGCGCAAGTTTAGGAGTTGGTCGCGCAAGTGTCTAAAATGACAGGGGACTTGCGCGCCGAAACTGGGTCGCGCAGGTGACTTGTGCGCCGTCGCGCAGGGTGGTCAGATTGCCTATAAATACTGGACCACCCCTCCTCATTTTCAATGGAGTTCAACACTTTGAGAAATCAGAGTTCCCGTCGCGTAGGTGTGGTGGTCGCGCAAGTGGTGAGTGTGCGTCACGCAGGTGAATTTGCGCGCCAGTAGTTGAAGTTGTGCGCCGGTGTTAGAAGTTGCACCCCGGTTGGCAGTTGCACACCAATATTGGTTTGGGCGTAAAAAGAAGAGAGTAGCGCAAGTTTGGAGTTGAGGAATTTTGAGTCGCGCACGTGTCTGAGGAGGACTTGCGCGCCCGTTGTGACTTGCACGCTGATACTTGCACGCCAAGATTGACTTGCGCGCCAAGTAAGGTTTTGTTCCAGCGGTGCTTCTCGGACTGCGTGGAAGCTGGTACGTTTCCCGATACCTTCGGTGCAAAGAGATATTCATCTACGGGTGAAAGTTGTACTTCAACAGAGCATCTACACACAGAGGAAGATGCATTCATTCATGTAAATGAAGAGACCTACATGTCTATAAACTGTGAGTGGATTCCTTCCAAGAGCAGTGAGCTTAGGAAGAGGAAGAAGGTGATCCTCTACACCGGCAGTGAGCCAGAGAGCGAGAGAAACAGGGAGTGACCCTTGGGAAAGCTGCGAGCTGACCCTAAACTTGTAAAGGCAGTGAGCCTAGGCTTAGATGTGATCTAGACCAAACCTTGTAATCCACAGCTAGTGAAGATTAGTGGAATTTGGTACGACCGACAACTTGTCGGCGTATGCTCCTTGGACGTATCCCTTTGCGGTGAACCAAGTAAAATTGATGTGTCCTATGCATACTTCGCTTTCTATTTACTTTGTGCAACATGAAAAAGAGATAAGAGAGTATTTCTCAATAGCGAAACAAGATCAGAACGGGCGTTAATTTTAAATTAGACATACCATGATTCACCCCCCCTCTCAGGGTATTCAGCCTTGTGGACTTAACAATTGGTATCAGAGCGAAAGGTTGAAAGTTGTTCTTCTCTCAATGGAGGTTACCAATCATAAAGGGATTCTGATATTTGACGGATATAATTTTCAGATATGGAAGAATCGGATGCAACACTATTTCCGATCCTTGGGAATGGATGTGTTTTCAGCAGCTATGCATGGTATCACAGCTGATATTAATAGTGGTGCTTTATCAGAAGCTGAGCATAGAGAGTTGTATGCTGATTCCAAAGCAATCAATGCCTTAGGGGGAGCCCTTTCCAATCTCATCTACACAAAGGTGATGTTATGAAAAACGTCACATGCCATGTGGGAAAAGCTTTTGAATATATATGAAGGGGACACAAAAGTCAGAGAGGCAAAGCTGTAGGTGTTGTAGAACAAATATGAAGATCTGAAAATGAACCCGAATGAGTCTGTTGATGCATTCTTTGTCAGGATAAACATTTTTGTGGAAGATATGTGAGGTCTTGGAGAATTCATTGAATACATAAAGATTTTAAAGCGCATCTTGAGGAAACTTCCACCTCGGTTCAATCCGAAAGTTTCAGTACTAGAAGATAAAGATCCAAAGGAGCTGACATTTGACAATTTGCACAATACCTTGGTTGCATATGAAATGAGGAACGATGATAATGAGGCTGTGGAAAAGGGGAAGTCTAAAGAGGTGTCATTTAAGGCCATGAAGAAGCTCACCATTTAAGATTCTAATGAAGAAGAAGAGACATATGAGGTGATGTCATTTATTTCTTCAAATCTACTAAGAGGAAGAGGAAAATTTAAAGGTAAACTTACACTAGCATGTTTTTGATGTGGAAAGGTTGGTCATCTTTCAAAAAGATGCCCAAAGAAGTTTCAAGATGATGATGATGATGATGAAGTTGAAATTCCCAAGAAGAAAACTTCAGCTTTTGTGAAAGGGAAGAAGCAATTCAAGAGAAATTTCTTCAAGAAAAAGAATCTTCTCTCACAAGAACTTGAAAGTTCAGATGAGTCTGAGGATGAAGAGGTTGAGGAAATTGAAAATTTCAGAGATCGTGGGGTAAATGACTTGGTGGAGATTGATGGTAGTTCTCAAAAGGGAGAAGAAGCTGATGCTAAAGAAGAAGAAGAAATTGAAGGGAGAGTTGATATGGAAGCCGAATTGGAAGCATCTCTTGAGGAGATAGATGTTTGGAGAGCCAAAACGAAGAAATCCAATAAAGTGGTTCATGATGCCAAACTCTATATGCAAAAACAGGATGAAGAAAAGTCTGAGCTATTAGAAGAAATTGAAAGACTAAAATCCTCAACACGAGAGAACTTAGAAAATATTGTTGAGTATAAGCTTAAAGTTGAGGAACAAAAGAAGGAAATTGATTGTTTGACCAACATAGGAAAAGATCAGGTTAGACGTATCAAAGAGCTTGAAGAAGAAGTGGTCAGTCTGAGACAAAAACTTAAGGATCAAGATAAACTCTTGACCCCCAATGTGATATCCGAAAAGCAGGACATTCAGAAGACAGAGAAGATGAAAGCGGAGCCTAGCAGTTTAGTAGGGAAGAAGCAGAAATTGAGATCAGATGTTAAGGTTGTTTCTGGGCTTAGTCAAGAACAAAAATTTGTGACAATTGCAGTCAGACCGCAAGCACTCATCCCGAAAGTGAAGGTTGATTTGGGCACAAAACAGAATCAGAATATTCAGAGATCTCAAAGGGGAAATCATAGTGCTGAAATATCATGAGGGAATGCATCCTATATCAGGTGTTATTACTGTGGGAAAATGGGACATTCACAGTATGTGTGTTCCATACCCAAGAGATATAGAAGGGAACATGAACAGAGATGGCAGCCAAACATAGAACGGTTTTCCAGAACACATTTTGAAGGACACTGTTTTTGGTGCGGAGGATTTGGACACATGGCTAGGTATTGCACTTCAACCATTCAAAGAAATGTGTCAAAGAAGAATCAAAATGTTCGCAAGCAGCAGATCAATAAACCAACAAGTGAGTTAAAAGTTCAGAACAAATTTGCAGCTCTGCAAGATGAGGGTGGTCCATCATACTCTGAGAAAGAACAGAAGTCTCAATCCATGTCGAGTCTGAAAGAAAAAGTATGGACCAAGAAGAAGAAAAATGATAAGGCTGTGGTGGCGGAGATTGCCCTTAAAGCATCAGATCGATCTGGTGTTTGGATCCTTGATAGTGGTTGCACATCCCACATGACGGGTAATAAGGATCTTGTTACATGCATCAAATATGACAAAGAAGGAGTTTTCAAATTTGGAAATGAAGAAGGCCTGAAGATTGTTGGCTCAGGGAAAGCCAAGTTTGGGGGCAAAGAGATGAGACGTGCTGATGTCTTGGTAGTAGAGGGTCTTAGTCATAACTTACTCAGTGTCAGTCAACTATGTGACTCTGGGCACTCTATCCAATTTACCAAGAAGACGTGTGTTGTGAAAGGAAAAGATAGAGCAGCTGTTCTGCAGGGGGAAAGGTCAAAGGGAAATCTCTACCTTGTAGGTGGGGAAGAAGGTACTTGTCTTTTATCCAGAGAGGAAGAAAACCAGCTGTGGCATAAGCGACTTGGTCATCTATGCCAACCATCTATGGAGGATCTCGTAAAATGTGATGCTGCTAGAGACCTTCCTAAACTATCACGTGATCGCACTCATACATGTGATGCTTGCCAACAAGGGAAGATCATCAGAAAGACATATAGGCCAAAGGAACAGAAATCAACAAGAGTGCTCGAATTGGTTCATGCTGATGTATGTGGACCTATTTCACCACGATCTATAAATAGGAAAAGGTACTATATTATTTTCATTGATGATTATAGCAGAATGGCCTGGGTATTCATCATAACCCATAAGACAGAGGTGTTCAGTTGTATAAAGCAGTATAGGAGGGAATCAGAAAAGATGCTTGGGTAGAAAATCCTGAAATTTTGTACTGACAACGGTACAGAATTTACAAATAGTTAGGTTGAAAACTATCTCAAGAAACATGGGATAAGGCATAAAGTATCATCAGTAAGAACTCCCCAAAAGAATGGAGTGGTTGAAAGAAGAAATCAGATCATCAACAACATGGCCAGAACAATGCTTATTGATAAGGACCTACCAGAGAAATTTTGGAAGGAAGCCGTTTTAACATCAGTCTATGTTTCAAATAGGTCTCTGTTGTGTCCGAAGCAAGGGAAGACTCCGTATGAACTATGGTACAGAAAGAATCCAACATTGAAGTACTTTCGAATCTTTGGAAGTAAGTGTTTCATTCTCAACAAAGAAAATCATAGGAAGTTTGAGGCACGAGGAGATGAAGGGATATTCCTTGGCTACTCAGGGAAAAGTAAAGCATATAAATGATTCAAAAAGAGGCTGGGAAAAATCGTTGAGAGCAATGATGTCACTATAGTTGAAAATGAACAGAATAATCAACGATCCAGTGAACAGTTCATGGTTGAAAGTGATGATGAGGAAAGCAACACAGGGGGGCAGAAGTCGCAGAGGATGACTCAGAAGAAGATACTGATGATGAACAAGAAAGTGTCAAGTCTATATCTGCAAGGAAGCCAAAGAGTCGAGCTGAAATTGATTGGCAGAATATCATTGGTGACCAGACATCACTAGTTCAGACTTGAGGAATGAAGTTATTACAGTAGACATCATTTTTATCTCAGGTGGAGCCGAAATATTTTTCCGATGCAGCTGAAGATGAAAACTGGGTTCAAGCTATGAATGAAGAGCTTGATCAGATTGAGAAGAACCAGACGTGGGAGATTGTTTTGAGACCAGCAGACAAGAATGTCATTGGGACTAAATGGGTCTATCGCAACAAGATGAATGAAGATGGAACTGTGATTCGAAACAAAGCACGACTAGTGTGAAAGGGGTACTCCCAGATCGAAGGAATAGATGTTGATGAGACATTTGCATGAGTTTCAAGGCTGGAGACAATCAGATTATTCTTGGCCATAGCAGTGCAAATAAAGTTTAAAGTGTTCCAGATGGATGTCAAATCCACGTTCTTGAATGAGGTTCTAGAAGAAGAGGTGTACATTGAGCAGCCAGATGGTTTTCTTATTCATGAGGATGAGAAAAAAGTTTGCAGGCTGAAGAAGGCTTTGTATGGGCTGAAACAAGCACCATGAGCATGGTACTCAAGGCTTGATCAGTATTTGAAGAATCTTGGTTTTCAGCGTAGAGGAGTTGATTACAATCTCTATTTTTGTAATGAAAGTAATCAATGGATGATGGTGCTAGTTTATGTTGATGACATAATATTCGGCGGATCAGATGAAGCTCAATGCAGACAGTTCTCCGAATTCATGAAAAATGAGTTTTAAATGTCAATGATTGGAGAGCTAACATTTTTCCTTGGTTTACAGGTGACACAAGGAAGTAATGACACTTTTATTTCTCAATCCAAATATGCCAAGGAGGTTCTAAGAAGGTTTGGAATGGAGAATTCCAAGGAGATGAAGACTCTAGTTGCTACCCGGATGAGATTATCAAAAGATGAGGATGGAAAGGCAGTTAATATCATAGAATATAGGCAAATTATCGGAAGTCTGTTGTACTTGACCGCGACAAGGCCTGATATTGTTTTCGCCACATGCCAAGCAGCGAGATATCAAAGTAATCCCAAGGAAAGTCACATGCTGGCAGTGAAAATAATACTTCGGTATATCAAGGGAACAGTGGACTTCTGGATGACATATAATGACAAGTCTCAGACAGAATTATTGGGATATACTGATGTAGACTGGGCCGGTTCAGCAGATGACAGGAAATCAACATATGGAGGTGCATTTTATCTTGGCAGACTATGTATTGCTTGGTTGAGCAAGAAGCAGGATTACATTTAATTAAGCACCACAAAAGCTGAGTATATTACAGCCACTCAAGCATGCACACAGTTATTGTGGATGAAGCAGCAGCTGAAGATATGGGAGTTGAAGTGAAGTCTCCGATCGGAATCCAGTGTGACAACTCAAGTGCTATAAATCTTATAAAAAATCTTGTCCATCATTCCAGGAAAAAGAACATTGAGATCAAGTATCGTTTCATCAAGGAGAAGGTTGAGTAGGGCTTTGTGAAGTTGGAGTATGTGCCTACAGAGCTACAGGTTGCAGACATTCTGACAAAGGCCTTACCCAAGGAAGATTTTGAGAGGCATCAACTGGCTCTAGGAGTTCAGTCGATTCCACGCACTTGAAATAGTGTGGATGTGGGACCCCCCTCTCCCCGAGGTATGATGTGTTTTTCCCTAATATGCTGATATGTGTTCTATACTATGTTAGAGACTACAAAGGAGTGTCCTTTGGGTTCGTTGACAAAGGGGGAGAAAAGTGTTTGTTAAAGGCGGAGAAAATAGTGATTGTTCAAGTGGGAGACAGTGCGGAGATTTGATAAATCATAATTGATACGGGGAGAAGCTGACAGGTGGAGCAGCCAGAAAGGGGGAGCAATGAGAAAGGGGGAGTGTATTAAATCTAATGACGCTAGAAGTGATCGATCAAAGAATAGATATCACGACAGCTGAGGATCGTGATAAAAGCAGAAGAGTGGTGTTGGAAAGTGGTAAGACTATTTCCAAACCAAACATTGGTCATCCAACAAATCCATCAACAATTGGTATCAGTTTAGTATAAATTGGTATCAGTTTGGTGTCAACAGTGGTTGTCAGAGATAAAGTGATTCATTGATGAAATTTTCATTTACTCTTGTTTCTCACACCGAGCATTGCTCATGTGGGCTTAGAGTATGTGTTGAGTAAATCCTTGATCGCTATCAGAATCACAATGAGGCGAATGGAGGCTGAAGAATCAACGACGTATCTTTGTTTTGGAAGAGTTGTCAACAAACCCAAAGGGGGAGATTGTTGGGCAAAAATCCCTCAAGGTATCATTGAATCATTTTTGAGGTGATTGTGTTTGTTGACAAAGTGGACATCTGAGTAGTGATTGTTGACAAAGCAAAACAATGACATACAAATTTGTTGTCAAAGAGGATTTCATGGTGGAATGTCGAGTTCAAGAGCTGAGTTCAACGATCCATGTTTGATTCAAGAACATCGATAAAAGGAATGGATGATCTGGAGGCAGTACAAAAGAACAGATACAAGGTGGCGCCGTTTTCCTGTGTTTTCCAAATTTTAGGGCCTAAAAATCGGCAAATGAAGAAAAGTGTTTTTGGCAAAAGGACTTGCGCGCCAAGGAATTGGAGTATAGGAAACTTGCGCACCATATGTTTTTCAAGATCATAAGATCAAAATATGGAAAAGTAAAGAGGTTCGTGCAAGTTTGGGAGTTGGTCGCTCAAGTGTCTAAAATGACAGGGGACTTGCACGCTGAAACTGGGTCGCGAAGGTGACTTGCACGCTATCGCGCATGGTGGTCAGATTGCCTATAAATACTGGACCACCCCTCCTCATTTTCAACGGAGTTCAACACTTTGAGAAATCAGAGCTCCTGTCGCGCAGGTGTGGTGGTCGCGCAAGTGGTGAGTGTAGGTTGCGCAGGTGAATTTGCGCGCCAGTAGTTGAAGTTGTGCACCGGTGTTAGAAGTTGCACGCCGGTTGGCAGTTGCGCGCCAATATTGGTTTGGGCGTAAAAAGAAGAGAGTAACGCAAGTTTGGAGTTGAGGAAGCTTGAGTCGCGCAAGTGTCTGAGGAGGACTTGCATGCCTGTTGTGACTTGCGCGCCGAGATTGACTTGCGCACCAAGTAAGGTTTTGTTTCAGCGGTGCTTCTCGGACTGCGTGGAAGCTGGTACATTGCCCGATACCTTCAGTGCAATGAGATATTCATCTACGGGTGAAAGTTGTACTTCAACAGAGCATCTACACACAGAGGAATATGCATTCATTCATGCAAATGAAGAGACCTACAGGTCTATAAACTGTGATTGGATTCCTTCCAAGAGCAGTGAGCTTAGGAAGAGGAAGAAGGTGATCCTCTCCACCGGAAGTGAGCCAGAGAGCGAGAGAAATAGGGAGTGACCCTTGGGAAAGCAGTGAGATGACCCTAAACTTGTAAAGGCAGTGAGCCTGGGCTTAGAAGTGATCTAGCCCGAACCTTGTAATCCACAGCTAGTGAAGATTAGTGGAATTTGGTACGACCGGAAACTTATCGGCGTATGCTCCTTGGAAATAGCCCTTTGTGGTGAACCAAGTAAAATTGATGTGTCCTGTGCATACTTCACTTTCTATTTACTTTGTTCAATAGGAAAAAGAGAGAAGAGAGTTTTGCTCAACAGCGAAACAAGATCAGAACATGCGTTAATTTTAAATTAGTCATACCCTGATTCACCCCCCCTCTCAGGGTATTCAGCCTTGTGGACTTAACAGTTTTGGGGATGAGGATGGCATTGAGCATCTCTTTAAAGGAGGAAATGTCATAAAAACAGGTACAATAGGCATGTTGGTACTAGTAGTGGGAATAATATCTTAATAGTTGGTGACAATGAATTTGGAATCTATAAAAGAGACCGAGGATGAAAGTTTCCTAGTATTCAAGGATCAATTTCAAGATTTCTTTCCCAAGAACTTATTAGGGTTTCCACCAGTAAGGGAAGTGGATTTTATAATTTATCTCCTTTTGAGGACCAATACTAGCACACTTCCTTCTTATATAATGAATCCAATAGAATTAAGGTAACTGAATGTATAGTTGGAAGAGATATAAAGAAAAAAAATTCATTCGGCCGAGTATATCTTCATAGGCAACACCAAACCTATTCATAAATAAAGGTGATGGAACTCTGTGGTTGTGTGTGGATTAACACAAGATTAACCAAGTTATAATAAATAATTAATATACACTTCCATGAATTGATGATCTTTTCGATCAATTGAGGGGAGATCAGTGTTTGTCTAAAGTTGACTTGCGATAATGATATCACCAATTTCGATTTTGGAAGGAGAATATTCTAAAAATAGATTTCAGAAGAAGATATGGCCATTATGAATATGTGGTAATGAATTTTGGTCTTTTTAATGCATCAAAAGTCTTTATGGCATTTAAGAACAAGATATTTCATAGTTATATGTATTATTATTTTTGTGGTGTTTGTTAATGACATATTGGTATACTCAAGGAGAAGTTATGAGCTTATGTAACACTTGTTGAAATTGTTTTAAATCTTGAGAGACCACTTTTTATATGGAAAATTATCAAAGTATGATTTTTGGATATAAGAGGTACACTTTCTTAGGCATGTGATTTGTGGAAAAAGAATTTTATTGATACTGAAAAGATAGAAGCTGTTATCACTTGGAAACATCTAAAGACTGTCTTTGAGAGATGGATTTTTATTGGTATAACTAGTTATTACTAATTATTTGTTCATGAATTTTCATGCATATACTCATTTGTGATAGATTTTCTGAATAATAATGTTCTATTCTAATAGACCAAGGAATTCAAAAAATCTTTTAAATAGATAATGTTTTTCCTTACATCAGCACCTATCTTTAAACTTCTAGAATCTCGATAGTGGTACTGAGTGTATTGGGATGCTTCAAGATCTAGGTTGGTGTGTGTTCTCATGAGAGAAGTTCATGTTGTGGCTTATGGTTAGGTGGCATGAGAAAAATTACCCAACACATGATTTTGAGTTTTCCTCAGTTTTACATGTCTTGAAGACTGGGTGTCATTATCTCTTTAGTGATAAATTTATTTTCTTCATAGATCATAAGAGATTAAAACATATTTTCTCACCACAGGATTTGAATTTGAGGAAAATAATATGGTTGGAGTATCTTAAAAATGTTCATCTTTTAATTGATGTATACACTGGGAAAAAGGCAATTATATGGTAGATTCATTAATCTATAAGTCATATGCCCAGTTGGAAAAGATGCTTCAGATGAGAGGTAGTTAATGTCATTATTAGATGATATGCATGTGGAATGGAAGACCAAAGTGACATTGTGATTTTATTTTCAATTTCCAATGTTCTTGATTTAGAAAGATGAATAAATAATCATATACATCCAATTCATAATGCACGAAAATGATTTCAAAACTCAATAGTGGGGAGACCATTGAGGGATGGAGGCTGGATGGAAGTTTAGTGTTGTGATTTATGAATCATATGGTTGTACATATGTATTTTCAAGAGAAAATTCTCAGTTTATATCATCATTTTTTACGGGGTATTCATCGAGGAATATATAAGATATATAATGATTTGAAAGCATAGTTCTGGTGGAACAATAAGAAATGAAAGGTGGATGGTTTTTTTAAAAGTGATTAAATTTTTGATAATTTAAGACAGAACATCAACGACCATAAGTAATGTTGTAGTCCTTACCTATTCTAGTGTTGAAATGGGAGAATATATCTATAGATTTTGTAACAGGTCTCCCAAGAATGGTTTGGATACATGATGTCATATGGGTGATAGTGGATCAGCTTACCTAGTTGGCGTATTTCATCCCTATTTATGAAACACACATTGTGGAGGATCTTTACAAAATATATATCTAATAAGTTATAAAGAGACACCGAATACCAGTTTTGATCATATCAAACAGAGATCCTGGGTTCACATATCATTTTTATAAATCCTTATAGAAAATCCTAGGGACTTAATTGACTATGAGTATGGTGTAGAATACTCAGATGGATGGAAAATTATAAAGGAAAATACAAATGTTGGAAGACATGCCGTGGGCTTGTGTAATGGATTTTGGCATCTCATGGGAAGACAATATGCCACTGGTGGAGTTATCATATAAAAAAATCTATTATGACTCAATACATATGGCTCATTTTGAAGCATTGTATGTGCGTCCTTGTGGTTCTCCACTTTTTTGGGTGGAAATAAGTGTAACATCACAAGTTGTACTGATCCTTGTACAAGAAACAATATAAAAGATTCAGTTGATTAGAAATCATATGGGGACGGCTTAGAGTCATCAGAAAGCATATGCAGTACATTGTCGATGACCATTTCCATTTTCAATGAGTGATCATGTGTTCTTGTGTATTTCTCCAGGGCTTAGACATCGACATTTTGGGAAACAGGTAGAATTATCTTATAGATACATAAGCCCTTTTGAGATACTCGAATGAGATGGAGTGGTGGTATATTGGTTGGTTTTCCCACCATTGTTTAGTACGGTTCAAAATATGTTCCATGTATCTTAGTTGAAAAAGTATCAACATGATCCTGACAATGTTATCAGATGTCATCATGTTGTCTTATAGTCGAATGTTTCATTGGTACATTGTCTGGGGTGGATTGATGATAGGAAAGGGAAATTCTTTGCTGAAAAAATCATTAGACTTGTATGGGTTTTTTTGAAACATGGTTAGATTCAGGAAGATAATTGGTAAGGAGAGAAGTAAATTAAAGATTAATGGTTGGAACTATTTTAGGGAAATGTTGTTTTTTGGATTTATGAGGATGGAAAGACTAATGGTGGGAAGAATTCAGTACACCCAATTTTGGTAAGTAACGCTTTATTTTTCCATTTTAAGTATGTAATGTATATGTGTTATGTTTGGGAATATTTGGGAAACTTTTGGAATGTTTTTTGGGATTTCCTATAGGTTCACAGGTGGTTCATAGTTTGTTGAAGTCCTGAAACACTTTTAGGAAACTGTGAACAGTGAGACAGGGGCTATAGGTGATGTGCATGGGCTACACACGGTTTATCCAAACCATTCAGAATCCAGGGAGAGATTCTGCACTTTGAAAAAGGGATTCAGTTATTTTGAGGTAGTGGCTTCTGTAAGGATGGTTCACAATTTTTAGACCATGTGAGTATAACATTTGAGGGTCATTCTCAAGGCATGTGCTGACACATAGTTACAGCACAATTTTCCTTACCGTGGGACTAAACCATGCACGGGTTAAACAACTACCTTAAAATGTGGATTTAACAAGTTTTTGACTTTAACCCACTCATTTTGCATCATATGTGGCCATAACTTGGGATTTTGGTCTCTCAAAGGTTGGATAACCCTTTCCAAGCTATTTGGATGCAATCTAGAGCCATCCCTTGGTGCTTTAAATCCCGATTCTCTTGGTAAGTCTTCATTATTCATTATTCTTGAGGTGTTTTATTAGATCTACTTAACCCTTTCTCGTGTTTTCTCAGATCTACACCCACTTTGGGTATATCAAAATTTGTGGATGCCTAATAATTTTATATTTGTGTTTTTTTGATAGGGGAAGAGATATAATGTGGGTTCATGGAGCTTTAACCCGTTTTGGGATATTTTTTGGGATATTTTTTGTTTTTACCAAAGATCTCAAGGTAGGTGGCTTCACTCTTGACTCCTTTTTCTAGAATTTATTGGATTACTTTCAAATTGGACTATTTAATTTAAATTTATTGTGAAATATTGGTGCAAGGCATGATATAAATCCCCATTAGTAGCAATTTCTATTTTTTGGGAAAATATGGAATTGTGGTGATATATTGTGCATGTGCTTTGGTTTCTTGATTTTAAAAAGATTATTTTGAAATATGAATTTTCTGGAATTTTGAAATGGATAGTTGGAGAAAAATGTCAATAAAAAGGGTGTTTTATAGAAATAGTTTTTGAACGGTTTTTGGTAATACTTGGTGTGTGTGTTCATATTGCTTTTATGATGCCTGGTTAAAATATGACCTTAGGTTTGGTGCCAAAGGTGTAACTGAAATTGAGAAATAATTACCTTGTGATGACATGGTAGATCAATGAGAGACCACTCACATATATGGAACTATTATAATTATAAATAAATGGGGTTTTGAGTGAATATGAGAAATGGATTGGCTATGAAAAAAGAAACTTATGAAATTGTTTTTAGGAATTTTTTGATTGTTTTCTTGAAAATAACTTTTGTTGGAAAATTGGTTGAGTATCACTTGTTTATATTTCGTTATAAACTTTTTTATAACTTTTTTATATTCAGTTATAAATTATTTTTAATTTTTTTTCTCTAAACCTTTGTATATAAACTTTTCCAGCTCTTATATCCTAGTGACATGAGTAGGGAAGTCATTGGCGGAAAACCTACTGAGTTTTAGTTCTCACCCCTACTTTGGAACTTAAGTGATTTTTCATATGTCATATACTGGGACATGGGTGAAGGTATTGTATCACTTTTCCATTGAACTACTTCATGATAACTTGTCTATTTGGTGAAGTTGGATCATAGAGCTTGCGGGGAATGGAATCTTGTGGTCGTCTTCAAGTCTTGTTAGCTTGTTTTCCACTATTTAATTTGGTTTTGTAGTATTTCAGTGTGGTGATTAATTACAGTATGATTTTGATAAAGTAATTTGGAGTTTTATTTAATTATGATAATTCATATTGTATTGTGTTTTAGTTAATTATTTTTTGGTTAGTTGTTTTACTATTAAAGGGAAATCGCACCCCACATGTGTTGAAGACCTTCGAGATTTATTGCCAGCTTTTTGTGTGTTGGGGATGTCACTTAAGGCTAAGTAGTATCTTAAAACATTCAAAGAAAATGAGGATAATGATGGATGTTACATTTTTTTATATAGATTTAGGATTATTCATTAGATTTAACATTCATGATTTAATTTATTTTGGTGGGTTTTACGATAATCATGAACTTATATCATTTTATTTAATATCATGTTTATTTAATAGTTCTAGAAAATTATTTGAATTTTAAAATTTATAATAAAATATTAATTAAATATAATTATGGTTTTATTATTGAAATTAAAGGAAGTAATAGAAAATGAAAATGCATTATCCACAATGATATTAAATTGAAACCTCATATATGAGGTTTTCATTTTTAAAATAAAAGGAAGACAGAAGATATTTAATAATGTGTTATTACATTAACATAATAAAAATTCTAGTATTAAAAAGATAGTTGAGTTATTATTCTACATTGGGATAGTGATGTGAGTATATCATTATAAAATAAAATAAATTGAAATGAAAATAAAAGAAAACAAAATATGATTTTACTTATTGAACTAATTCTCCTTGAGAGTCTCCTTAGGGAAACTGGGTTTGGTCTTTTTTTGGGACCAAAGGCTCATGGAAATGGGGAGATACATAGGAATAGTATTGTGTTGAATTTGGAAATTATTCATGGTTTTGAATGTGTGACATGAGGAGTAGGTGAGGGGTGGTATTTATAGGGAGAGAAGATGGGTATTTTTTATTATTATATTCATTATTTTATTATTTTGGATCAAGACTATCAATAGTCTTGATGCATTCCACTAAATTTTTTAAATAAAGAAAGATAGTTAGAAATTATAGTTCTTACATGATCCATATCTCAACAATGACTCAAATATTCATATATTTAGCTAATATTGTAAATTACCACATTTCACTATTCACCAAAATTTTAACTATTTTAGAAAAATCCCCAAAATTCACCTCAAACATTTATAAATATGTAGATATAAAAAGTGGATTATATTTTATGAAAATGATTTTATAAATATGAACAATTCAATTTTTATATAAAAACTTCATTTATTTGAAAAGTACTGATTTTAGAATTATAACTGATTTTATGATACTTTGAAAAATTAAATAAGATATCAAAAAATTAATTTATAATCATAAGAAAAATAAATTCTTTATGAATATAATTTCTGAAAATAAACTTTCTTTCAAATCATTATACTAATTATAAAATTGTAAATAAACATTTACATTTCACAAAATACCAATACTTAATTTATCATTTTTAAAATATTTATTTACTTATACTAGAGTATAATTATATAATATTTTCATTTATATGATACCTAAGTTTTATTTATAAATTCATGGGCGAGGTTACTATTCTATCATCTAGATTACTATTCTTAATGGACACATTACTATTTCAATGGTCAAGTTACTATTCTATTGTTATATGTTTGTTAATTTCTATAAATAAATATTATTTCTTTCTTAATTTTTGATTTTTTTGTTATAAATTTTCTATGTTATGTATGTGTTTTATACAATATAAAATAATTATAAGAAGGGAAATTTAATTGATAAAAGTTTTGTTTGTCACATTGAAAAAATATTTCACCACTAATAAAATAATAATATCTAAAAAACTTTACATAAACTAATTTGAATAAAATAATGTATTTTTTGAACCATATAAATACATAAACATTCTGATATTTTGGAACAAAATAAGTCTTTATACTAATAACATAAAAAAATAGTTGTTTACAAAAAAAAATTCACCAACATGCCTCAATATAATTTAATTACACGACTTGATCTTTCTTGACACTTTCCTTTTTGGATCTTCTTCTTAATCATATAAAATTTTATTCATATAATTAAGCATAAAATTTATCATTTATAATTTATTCATATATTTAACACTATTTTAAATATGTATTCTCATAAAACTCTATCCAATACCCTTCATTTGAAACCCAATATCATGTATATTATATATAATAATTATGAACTTGATGCTACTAAATCCAATTATATATTGAAATGAAATAATATATAAAGATCATCAGTTGAAACCTCTATTTTTTATCAACTCCAATAGAAAAACAACTACTGAATAATGATCCTACTATCTGTTTTTATTTTCACTGTTTCTCTAAAAATAAATGGGTGAAGGGAAAACATCAAATTAAAGTATCCCACACAAAATGTATATATTCCACTCTAAAAATTATTTAATTTACCACCTTAAATCATTTGAGTAAATAAGATTCAAGAACCACTATAAGAAATTTTCCTCAAAACATGGAATCAAAATTCTTCAAAATTACTAATATATCATCTTGGATAAATATACTTCCTTCATGATTATCCAAGCATTGAATGAAAAACTTAGTATCATCACAGTTATGAATTTTCAAAAAAAATTTCATGTCTCAAAAATAATACTTTGGTAAAATAATATTAGAACTTATAAATCAAATGTTTCTATGTATAAAAATATATATGTTTGTTTATTCAATAAGACTTTAAAATTTCCTCGATATGGATAAATTTGAGTAGTTTTTTAGTATAATTCCTAATGAAAATATATGTATGATGGATTTAAGCACATTATTTAACTAATAAACTCTAGCTAGAATTATATATCCAATGAAATCCATTTAAAAATATCTATAAAATGGACATACAATCATATACCAGCCCAATTATCATATAAATGTTAATCTATATTTCTCTATCTTATGGAATCAAAATGTTCATTGAACAAAATTTATTCTTTTATATATCTAGTATAATATTTCTGGAAACTCTATAATCCTTAAATTGGTCCATTTAATCAATTTTATCTATATAAAAAATATAGGTAATTATTATATTTAATCAATGATAAATATATCACAAAAAATAGAATGATTTGGTATTCTCTTCAAAAACCAGTCTAATATACTTGTGAAACATTTAGAAAAACCATTCAACCATCAGCCAATCAATCAATCCTACTACTAAACTCACTCCATTCATCTCGTCATTCAACTTATATCACACTTCATATAAAACATTATAAATAAATATGATATTTTTGAAGATATTTATAAGTTTACATTAATAGAAAACACCAAACAATACATATTATAGATTAACACTTCTGAGTTATAATAATATCATATTTTTTATATTATTATCTACTAAAAAATATAAATAATTGAATTTCCTATAATCAATAAATGAATCACTATCTTCCAATTCTAATCCTATATTAGAAAATTCAATATAAGAAATGAGAATAATTTAATAATAATGACATGTTGTCCATAAATAAGTAATTAAAAAACATACCAATCAACATTTAAAACTTAAATATTTTTCATAAAAAACCAAAACAATCAATAAATTATTCCTTGATTCACATAAACACAATGTTAGGATAGTTCAAACATAATAAAATTACCACATACACATCTAAAAAAATCCCCTAAATATATAATCCCCAAAAATAGCTACATTATGTATCAATGGATATATTTATGTTTCATATAAACCACTTATCCATTTTTTAAAAATTCTCCCTCAAACATTTATCTCCCAAAATTGGTAACAAAAATATTTTTTGATAGATTTATGTTATAAAGTTTCTCTACCATTGAATACACTATCCAAATAAAATATTTATGTTGGGATCATATATGACATACCATTTAATTGATGATATTTTGTGTTACACCAATATTCAATCTCATAGTTTAAAATATTTTCTTTTTTATTTAATTAGTGAAGATATTGATTGATTTATCATTTTGAGGAATAAACTATAACTTCAGTTCATTTATTTACACATTTTATTTGTTTAAGTGATATTTGATATAAATTTTCTTAGATCTATAATGATAAATTTGATACATAGTGAGATTTATATCACATTAATTAGTAAAAACCATGATAAGTGAAAGGTTTACATCCACCAAAAAATCATACAGTAGTGTATTTATCTATATTAACTATATTTCAGCTTGAGAGGAAGATCTATACCCAACAACAAAAGTTATAAGAGTTACTAATATTTTCTTATTTATTTTCAAAATCACAGATTATTCTAAAAAAATAATACTCTACCTTATGTGGATATTCAATCATTGACACATCTTTCAGAATCTACATTTCAAAAACTAAACAAAATAAAAATTCCCATATTGTTATATTTTATCTAGAAATTTTTTTTCCATTATTATATCAAAGAATTATTTTTCTAGAACCATGGTGAGACTAGTTTAATTCAATTTGATATCTATCATAAAGTGTAGTAGTATACACTATATCTTTAATTGAATATGATAAATATAATAGTCTTCCACTCCCCATTCAAAATTCATTTGGATCAAACTATTTTTATTAAAACTATTTTGAAAAGTTTTTTACCACATATATTTGTGATAAAATAATATTTGAATCATATAATCCAAATTTAATCAGGATTTATTTAGAATAAATCTCTTCATATTGGATGAAAAACATTTTCTTCTAAGAGATATTTAATCCATGTTTGTATTTACTTTTTTATAGTAGTAAAATTTCAAATAACTTCATCATCTCATTTGAAATCATTTCACCCATTTCCACATCATTAATTGTGAATATGATTTCCTTAAAGTAAACAATCAAAATGAGTGAAATCAATTGATTTTATTTTATGTAATGGCTATCAATTATTTGTTTTTATAAATTCATCTTCTTCATGAATGTATATAGTTTAGAATAACAATCTCCTTTATATTTTTTAAAACTATAAAAATCCATATTTATAGTTGAAATATAGATTGAACCTTTTCTATGAATCACTCCACATGGTTTCTCAATATAAAAATATTTTTCCAGATATATATTGATTATATATTCCTTCAAATCCATATACAATAACATGTATCTTCATTATGGGAAAATAACCTGAAATATTTTGATGGCTTCTAGTAAGAATAATGGGGGAAAGTTCTCTAAAAAATCAACCTGTTCAACCTATGAGTGGATTGGAGAAACGATTATCACCTTATTTCTTATCAATTCACATTTTCTAGTTTTTTCTAGAAACCCATTTCATCAAATGATATTATTATCTTTTGGTTTCGATTCAAAATACTATGTATCATTCATCTCAATATAATTTAATTCTTTATTCAGGGAATCAACCCAATATTCATTCTCAAATACATCTTCCACATCTCTTGGATGAAACTATTTAAAATATAGGCACATGAGACTATCCTCATTGTTATTATTTTTTAAACATGTCATCTTTGATTACTAATGATATTTTGGACCACCACTTAGTTCCCAAATAGGGGATGAGACGAACATACTAGTCCCATATTTTATCAAATTGATAGATCAATGCCTTTATCCTATAAAAATTCTATAAGATCACTTATATTAGAAAATATTTAATATTTTTTAATGTTAACAATCTCAAATTCAATTCCTCTTATATTTTTAGATAATTGTGAAAAAATTTACCATAATTTTCAGCAACATTTACCACAATAGATTCAAAAATAAACTATGTTTCCTTGTAATGTATCGTATATCCATTACCATTATGGGATTTGAAAACAATACCATAAACCCCTATTTGATCCAACATCCCATGATTTTCATCTTATACATTAATGTTATAAGGACCACCAAAACTTATAAACATGAGGTTTCATTTTAATACTTCTCATGAGGATCCATATTATAGTTTTTCCTATTCAAATAATTATGTTTATTATTTACTAAATATATAATAGTTATATAAAATTGAATAGAGAAGTATCCTTTTTTCCATTGGAATAGTTCATTCCATCTCAACCAAATATATATTCTTTCTTTTAAAATCACAACTTTTTATCTGGTCTTAATGGAGTACTATGCTCATGTTGAATTCTATTCCTTTTAATATTTTATTATTATTAACTTTTTTATTCACCAAATTATTCTAGGAATATCCACATTCCTTTTGATAACTTATCTAAAAACTATTTATAATTTTTCATCTTTTAATTGATGTTTAGAAACGTAATACTCATAATACCTGTGAAACAATCAGAAAAAGAAATAAAATACATCTATATTTTTTTTGATTTAATATATATGGTAATATATATTTTATAATGAATATTATCTAAGGGTGAAGTTATATGTATCTTGAAACCCCTATGAATTGAATTTTAAATCTTCTCTTTTTTGTATATTGAATAGAAACAATATCTTTTTCTTTTCATATAATAAACATCACCAATATATTATATCCTTGTTATATTCTTTATATTACTCTATCATATATATAAAATCCTTTTTTTAAAAACTAATATAATTCCATCATGCTAAGATAGAATGAATTTATTGTATCTCCAACCTTATTTTTTCCCTTAGATCAGTTTACTCATGTTGCAATGTTCCCATCGTCAAGCATTTTAACAAAATTACTATATAACCTAAACAAAACAATATTTTCTGCATTAAAGAGCAGTGAAACACTCAAAATGTTTATTTAGTCCATCAATAAATAATGTGCTTCTACATATCTATTTTCCATTTCCAATGAAATCATATCCAATGCCTTCAATTATAAGGGTCGTATTATTTCCAAAATTCAGTATCCGTTTTTTAATCTTTCCAATTCTTTAAAAACATAAAATGCACTTTAGATGTGAATAAAATCAATTATCAGATATTATGATTAAATCTCTTTTATTTCCTTGAGAATTGATTCAATAGATAAGGACTTATTATTTCCTTTCTCTTCCTTCACATGGGTTTTTTTGTTATTTTCATATATTTTTTTGTGCTCGTAGAATAAGATAAAATAATTTAGTAATATATATATATATATATGATAAAAAAATATTTCCAAAACATTTTTATAATAGATGAAATATATTTTTAATTTTAAAAATATACTTTGAAAGTTTTCTTCTATAACTTTGTTCACTTCCCCACAAGATCTATCTCCAATAAATCATGGATTTATTGAATCATTGAGGATTATATGATTACATTTTTATTGTAACACCCTAAAACAGGAACCTCATGTATTGATAAGTTTATGATTTCATTTTGTATGAATTTCATAATAACCGAACCAAAATTATTTCTCATAAAAAAGTAATAATATGGTTTTTATTTATATTAGAATGCAACTGAGTAAAACACACAAAATGGACCCAAGTATTTTCATTTATATAAGAACACCATAGTGTTTACAATGTACCAAGATCACAAGAAACAATTCTACCCAAATATACCTATAAAAACCCTAACAAGATTACAGGGATACCACTCAAAACAACGAGAACCCCAAGAAGATAAAATGGGTCCTTAGAATATGTTATAATGAACATAAGAATGGCCAAATCCACAGTGGCCACACTAAGCACCAATGTTATGATGTGAACCATCTTCTTATTTGACTTCAGTTTTAGGAAACCCTAAGGCTTGGTTTTATAGGACACTAATTTGACCATTTCCATGGGATACAATGGAACTCTAACAGCTATAAATATATCCATATGCCTTGTTGGGGAATTAATTGAAAACATGTGAGTATATTTTAGTTCTCTAAATAATTAGGTTATGGATAAAAAAATTAAAAGAACCCTAATCATGAACATTAAAAGAACATGGTGAAATCGTTTTAATTACACTTATGTGATTTTGTGATGTAATAAGAAATTCAAAACAATTTACAAATATTTATCTTATATTCTAAATATTTTCATTTCATAAAAAAAATTTTAGACTATGTTTAATTTATTATAATTAAACTATGTATTTGAGTAAACTATGTTTTAACCTCTAGAATACTAGTATAAGAATTATCATTGAATTTATAAATTTGTATGTTGAAGTTTTAGTGTTTGTAAATAATTTGAGCCAAGAAAATGTATGATTTATATTCATTATACTTATAATGCTTAAATAAAATTCATGTTTAAAAGGATAATTTTTTTATAGTATTATTTTCCCTTAAGACTATATATTTTTTAGGTAAGTTTTTATAAAAATTTGGGCCTGCTTGGGCCAGCCTTTATTGTTGTGCCAAGGGAGGTAGATCACGCTAAGTGGATAAGAGAAGCCATCATTCCATGACATGGTTGGCCCGAGTGCGGTCATAGGTTCCATGAAGGGCGCACACGAGCAAGGGAGCATAGGAGCGCATGGGCGCGCCACTATGGGCATGGGGACACAAAGATGCAGGGGTAGGCCGATGTCGGGGGGGGGGGGGGTGAGCCTAGGTGTACAACTCCCTAGATGTGTACTATGTGTTTTTCTGAGCTATCGTTTGGAGGATCAGTATTATAAAGGGGAGTCAAACATATCTCCGTTTCGATGTGGGATGACTAAAATCACTAAGGATCAAATCTGGGCCATTAGATCACATCACGCGCGATCTGGGCCATCGATCCTGATCCCGTGTTCGACCCTTCACATCCACGGAGCACCATCATGTTTTTGTGGACTGTTCGATCAACCTTAGATCTAATCTCGACCGTCTGAGAGTTTTATAATGACATGTCAACCCAGGACCCTCTAATAAAAATCAGATTTAATCCGAGCCACAAATTTTTTTTAAAACCACATACGCGCCCCATCTATTGGATCATGGTCGGACTTGATCCTGACCATCTATTTTTCTCACAGTTTCTTCCCATAGCGTCATCTTATTCTTCCCCACTACATGCACTACACTAGAAACCCTACCACCAACTTAGCACTGTTTTTCTTATTTCATGACAATTGCTGCACCCCCACTCCTTTCACGCGGTTTCCAAAAATACTTACCCCTAGAATTTTATTATACTGAAGTGGCTCAGATCCTTTGTGTTGGAATTTAAAATATACTGTGTAATATAATATGGGTTATATAAACACACCCCTTTTCACCCCAAAGAACCTCTTGGTTCTTCCACACTCAACTTCCAGCAAGACTGAACAAGTCCTCTCGAGCCTCCTCTTCCTCCTGGAGCTAAGGTAAGGGTTGTATTGTCTTGAGTTGTGTTAGAATATATACATATGTACACATATAGTGTATATTTATACATATTATTGTTTGATTTAAAACCCTTATACACCTGACTTCAGGGATCGAGATTTTCGAGTTTATAAGGTATTAGTGGACCTGAAGAAAAATTTCCATATGCAAACATGTTTACATACCTCATATACAAACCACACACACACACACACAGATATATATATATATATATTTACATGCATATCAAATCCAAACCTATCTATACTTTCATAGGCTATATGTTGTGTTTAAAATTAAATTTTAAAGCTTAAATGACGCAAGGGTTTTATTTTTGAATGGTCTACTAAACTAAAGCCAAATATACACTTTTTTATATTCATATATACATGGGTAATTAATTAAAAATTTGTTTAGGATCTCTTTTTTAGGGTGAATACCAATCTTTAAATAATGGGTTAGATGTGAAATGTGTATAGGGTTTAATTGGATTCATATTTAGTATGAAAAACCCTAAAATTTATTTATATATACAATAGGCTAACATTTTTAGGTTTTTAATTATGGGATAATGGTGTATTAAATATGTTTTAAATAATTTATTACTTATGAGAAATTATTAAACCTATTTTAATTAAGAGAACTCTTACATATACTTTGTGTATATATAGTTATAGTTTCCAAAACCCTAATCTCATTTATGGATTATTAGAATTTATTTAATGTATGGATGTCATTAATACTTGTAAGACTCTTTTTAAGCCAAAACAATACGTATTTATGTAGGTATGTATGTCCTAATCCATTAAGTATGTCAAACATGTTATAGTTAAAGAACTTTTAATGATATTAGCCTTGTTATAATTTCATGTTTCAAAGGTATTATATGATTAAACTTGTTGTGTTTTATGATTAAAATGAATATATGTTTTGGATTTGACCAAAATATTTCAAAGAATAAAAGGGTGTGTTAAACCATGCGATCATGTTATGCTCACATAATGTTTTAACAACTGTGATGATTTTCTTTAGTTAGGTCATTATGTAATCTAATTTTTTAATCACTGACACTTTTATCAGCATATTTAATAACTTTTATTTTCATTCATGGAATATGGATTTTAAATTATTGGGTTTTCATTTTAATTTCTCATATGGAAAACCCCTTCTCATCTATTATTTGATGTGATTTAGTAATTGTCTCATGTGCAAGGAATGTGTAATAAACCATGTATGCCTTCATTAAATTTGTATGCCATATTTTTAGTGTTATCTTTAATATTATGTATTTTGGATTAAATGGATTTATTTTCCATTTTATTTATAGTTTCATTCAATGACGCATGCATGTGGAATATCATAACAATGAGATAAGAAATTAATTACTCCGAGTGGTATGAGACACTCTGAATAATGAGAAGTAACTAAGTAGAATGTGACACTTGGTTTGTTAGCTTCTAAGTAATTTAATAAATCATCATGGTATAAGCACTTTGATTTAGAGATATAAGGAAGGCATTGGGATTAGTATGTGACATGTGGGGCCCGCTATAGCCCCTCGATGCATCAGTAGTTATCACGAGACAACAAGAAGTATAATTGGACAAGGCCTTTCCTAATTATGATTTATGGATTTTTGGACGAGGCCTTAATCATTATACGTCTTGGCTAAGGCCTTGATACAGTCTGGCATACGAAAATTACTCATTATAACTATGTAAATTATTCATCCAGAGGATTATTCATCTAGTAGAATATCCTTAGTTAAAGATCTTTTGATTATGAGAACCAGAAAATGTATAAGTTATGGCATATTATTTTTGCAATATTTAAATATTTAATGGTTGTGTATGTTTCACAGTAGTAAAGATTGAAATTGAAGTTTTATTTTAAGCACGAATCTGATCATGAATTACAATTAGTTAATAATTTTGTGCTTGAATTTTCACATAGAATTTATTTTACTTATTACCCTGAATGAGCATGCCTATAAATGAATCATATTCTCTATAAAATTGTTATTTTGTTTTTTAATTGTGATCTTTTCTTTCATAGACAATCGTTATGATATGTCATGTATATTACAACATTTTAAGAAATTTTTTTATAGAAATTTTAAAGAAATTTTTCAAAAGTTATGTTGGTTTATTATATGTTTTTTAAAATCCCTTACTGGGAATTCATATGATCACCGGACATTTTTGATTCAAATTTCTCAGGTTCTAGTTTGAGCTAAAGAATAATGATAAAAGTAACTGGTTTCCCAAAACTCGAACCGAATTCGATCCTCTAGACGGGACATGATGTGTAATTTTTCAGAGCATGTTTTTACTTAAAATGACACATAATGATTCAAGGAACCGACTCCAGGTATTCTGGGGTCCGGTCCTCACATTTATTATATCTCTAATGCTATAATGTTTTTATAAAAATCATTATGAATACAATTTTCCTATATAACATGAATGTTTTTTAGAACAATGTACTAATTTTATATTACCTTTATAACTATATTCCTTGGTTCCTTATTGTGTATTTTTTTTAGAATTATGTCATCAGTATATTCATCTTCAACATAGACTTATTTTTACAATTAATTGATTGTCCTTTTATAGTAATTTTTCTTTAAAAATTGATTCTTTGTAAATTATATAATTTTAAACCATGGTTATCATTGTTAAGTAATTTTCCCTGTTTATATCCTTATTGTTGTGAATATTTTAAAAAACAATTCTAAACTATGGGGATGATATTTTGGGATCTTTATGAGTTTTCAAATCAATGAAATTTTACAAACATATGTAACCATGTTATATAATATTGTTATTCCTCAGTCAACCTAATAATGTTCCTATTTAATAGGATCAAATCGTTTCACCTTCAATTTTACCATTTCATAATTATTTTCATTGATATATTTTCTAAATCATATACCTTTTTAAGAACATAAATCTCTAATATCAACCGATACTTTTTTTCCAAATATAATTCAAGATTATTTTTCGATAGATCATATTATTTCAACATTTTTTTCTCTCTTTCATGCCTAACAATCTTTGGAATACATTATTTTAATTAAATTTTAATAAAAAACTCTATATGAGTTTTTATTTATCTATATTATGAATTCTTTCATTCACCACTAGTAAAATTATTAGCACTTATATTAGATATAAGAAACTACTCAACATCACAATCACTAGAATTTTTATCTTCCACTTAAATATCATCAGTATCCTCACATTTCTAAAAAATGTTCTCTATATATATTTAGAGAACTTGTTATATATTCCTTTTGAATAGGACAATAATATTTTGTTATTTTTATTCAGAGTTCTTCTTGACTCTCCTCATTCTTCTTCACCATCGTTATTCTCCTTCAATAAGTTTTTTCTTACAAAATTATTATCTCCAGATCCATTCAATTATTCCCCAAGAACATTTATAGATGTTCCTAGGATCACATCTTTAAATGATAGTACCCGATCAACTATTTATTTATCATAAGGAGTATTTATTTTTCTTATTTCATATATAATGAAAATTATTTGATTATTGTCCATTGTATGAGTTATAGACTAGATTACTTTTAAATTTGATTCTATGGTATCAAATCTATATGGAAGAATTAATAGATTTTTTTAATTTTTTTATTCATAAAAATATTCCTTAAAAATATTATACTCTCTATAATTTTATTAACCCTTATAGATAATTGTCCAATAGATTCATCATAACCCATTTTAAGATCATTTTACTTCAATATAAAGATCTACAAAAACTATTTCTTTACTTTTTCTTTTATACCATGAATATTATTTAACTTATTCCGGATTCATTTAGCTATTTCAGTTAGATTAACCCTCATAAATTCATTTTCAGATAGAAAGGAATATATATATTTTCTGGCTCTCCCATCATTCTAAAATCCTTATTATCTACCACTATTAAAGTATTACCCTTAGTAAGTGGGGTGAATAAATCTTTTGTATGCTCAAGAACATCAAAATGAATTGATAAATGATAAGGTATAATTCTATCGTTATAGATATGATTTTTCTTCCATCAAAGATAATAATTACCTTACTATTAACTGAGTTCTGGATATCGATGGAAAACTTATTCATCTTCAAGCATCAAAGAGGAAAGAGTCAATAAAGGAAACAAATATATAAGGCTAATTTAAAAGATTATTTAGGAACTTTGTGAACACAATGAGTGGGGTGGGGATAAATGATCTTCCTTTTAATGTTTTTTATCTTAAAAAATAGAATTTACATATATTTAGAGAGAATTGACTCTACTATAAAATAACAGATAAGAAAAACTATATTAACCCTAGTGTTTACAATGTTCACTACTCAATAAGTGTAGCTAGTACATGGCATGTTACAGAAATAAAAAGAACCAAATAGTAACTAAAAAATAATCCATAATTGTTTTATAAAAAGAAAATAATATCCATCACGAGTATAATACTAGAAATTTCGTAGTACAAGTTCTCATTAGACAAAAAATTTGATAAAAGAATTTCTATAAAAATAAAATTAACATTCAAAAAAATGATTCAAAATATTTTCACAGTATATATTAAAAATTATTCAAAAATTTAATTTTTAAATTATTTCATCCTCTACTTTAACTTCTTTCATATCTATGTGTAGGAAGATGTTCATTTATTAGTTTTCATTCTAGAAAATATTTTTCAGACTATCCAATCTAGTAAACCTATTTCTAATACCATTACTTTTATACCTTATATATATTATCCTTATTCTTTTTCTTTTAATTATAATTCCACATCATCTAATTATTTAATAAAATTAAATTATCTCTCAAGATATTTAGTAAGAACCTCACTTTTTCTTTAATTTGAAAAATAGTGATAACTAATACAAAATTATCGTTCTCCAATATTATATTTGACGCACTTATTCAAAAATTAATGTAAAATTGAGAACATAAAATTTAGTGTTTTGTAATGAACATTGAATATCACTTTCACATCATTATTCAGTTGACCACCTTCAATCCTTGAAGTAATTATGATCCAATAGATATTATAGGAACATTTATTCAAAATTATGCTTTGAAATTCTTTAGTATTACTCATTTCTCAACCAAAACAAGGATTCTTCAATTATGATTATTAGATAATTGAACAACTTTCTCATTGTTAATCATTTTTTGAAATTAAAAACCTTTGTAAACTTTTTGAAAATTTCATTTGGTAAAACATCCTTAGAACCTCTCTATCTAGTAATTCACTACATGTTAATCTTCATAATTTTAAATATGGTATACATTGTAAATTTACTATATTTAGAGGTCTTAGATTTATTCATTATTACTACTTCACTCATAGATTACTATATTATGGATTCAAACCTATTCTTATAATGAGGGAGTCTATTAGGAAATATTTTTTCAATGAAATATATATGGAATGATATGTTTTAAAGAATTAGAAAAATTATAATTTCTTATGAATATATAATTGTTTATCTTGCATTATTTATCTAGTGGAATCACAATGTTTTTTTGATAGAATTTAGGATTCTATACATAAATAAGGCACTATCCCAAAACTTTAGAATTATATAATTACTTCATTTAAATGAGATCAGTTAGACCGAATTGTATATATAATTTTAATGTTTATTCAATGAGAAATTCATCACTATGCATTTTATGATATTTTTTATTCAAAAAACAGAGTCACATATACTTTTGAAACATTTAGAAAAAACATCCTCTAATTTCCTCAGTTCATTATTACCATTTGACTCATTATGTTCATCCTATATTTATTTATATAGTATAAATAATATGAAAACATATTAAATAAATCCCAAATAATCATGATATTTATGAATTTATAAAAAATTCATCCCCAATAAATCCTTCTTACAGATAAAAAACTACTATTCTTAACAAAGTGGTTATAATCACAATAAAATACAGAAACATTTCCATTATTAGTGTACTTAGGGAACTGATGGTATAACATATGCACTACCATGTAAAAATAATGTCACATACCTTCAATGTGGGAATTAAAATATACAATTTAGTGAATAACCATGAATTCAAATTCATTTTATCTGTCTCTAATTTAGGAAAAAATATTGATTCTACTGATATAATTTGAAAGATTAAGTGATTATACAATTTAATGTATATATTGGAAAATTGAAACATTCTTCAATATTTCATATTTTTAGAGTAGTGGATTTTATTTTCAATAATGAGATAGATCTATGTTTTGGGGGTTTGAATATTCTTCTAGTTTTATTATCATATCCTTCCTTTATATAAGAGTTATTTTTATTTCTTTTAGGTGGAGGTCTATACTAACCTCCATGTGTTCAAATTTTTAATAGATAGACACAAAATCTATATTCATAATGTGAATAATATTGGGTTTTAAATATTTATAGGTGAATTAGTAGTATATCATTAACTATTATAGTCTCACTAATGTTCCTTTCTCTTGGTTTCTATAATATATATAACATCTATAAGAATATTTCCCATGCATTGAAGTCTATGTCTACCGAATCAACTGGGAGATCATTGACCTGTGTAGCATCTTCCCCTTCTTCCCCAATTACAATTTGGGAAAATATGATTTTTATAATTTCTTTATCATAAAATTGATCTACGATATGTATAATATTTATAGAACTGTAATGTTCTTCCTCATTTTATGATCATTCATTTTAGTGGGGAAATATATGTTAACAAATTCAATCGGATGATACTACAATGTCTACTTATGGAAGTTAGAAGTCATAAAGAGCCGAGAATAGTATGGGTGTTTTTGGATATTCTAATTAATGTTCCTTAATCTTATTATACAAGATCCTAGAATAATTAATTTTTGGAGGCTATGATTTTGAGTAATCTAGTACAAACATTGAAGAGGGAACTAGGGTAACAACTATTTTATTTAGTTGTTACTTGAGTATAAAATGTGCATAGCTGACTAATGTTATAGTTATTCAATCATAATTATTGTTTTATCTTCCACTTAAAATTTACGTACACCATCCTTATCTTTTTGATTGTATGGTAGATACACAAGTCACTAATGTAAGCAATTAACCCAGTTTTTATTTCTAAAATTAAACCTTTTTATACAGTTAATACATAATGAAATATCATTTTTAAATATTTTCTATTTTCATCATATTAAAGGTCTTGTATTCATTGTGATTGTTGAGGATAATATTATTGGTTCTTTCCCTCAGGGAGCTTAGTAATTTTTTAATCCATTTGATGAAATGAAGTACAATGGTATATGATATTTTCAGAATGAATAAAAATTATTCAACCAATATTATAATGGTAGACACCTCATATCCTTTCTTCAATAGTATAGTTAATTATGTTGTTGGTTCTTCTATTAATTTGGTGGTACTATATGGAATGTCACGGAGTTGGGTGCCAATGCTGGTGATGAAATTATTTTAATTAAAATTGGTGTTTCTTCTTATTCCCTAACCAATTTATTTTTTGTGGTAAAAATTTTCCAAGATTACATTTAGTATCAAGTATCATCCTCCAATATGTTCAACTACTAACATAAAAATTCACTAATTTATTTTAATAAGGTCGCTAACCTTTTCAATTAAACCCATTAATTATCTATGTAAATATCTAGATGATACTCTTTCGAGAGTTTTTATTTTATATAGTGATGAGTTCAATATTTTAGAATGATAATAACTATAATTCTCAATATTAATCTAAAATAGTAAATTAATATCAGAATAATGCATTCCTAGACTATGTATGATAAGGAAAATAAGTTGTTTTACTTAAACAATTTTGGATTTGTAACACCCCAAGAATTTATGTGGAATATTATTTTTAATTTCTTTGATGTATGGTGTTTCATGATACACCAAGATTAGGTTGCAATATCCAAAACACCGTATTATATTGTAGTATACGCAAACACTATTATTGAGTTGTGTTGCATGCAAGAGCAACCTTCCTCAATAGCTTGTGTTGTACGCAATACTGAGTTTCACTAAACAACGATATATTATTATAATATTATTATAAACTAGAAATTATGAGTATTATTAACCAAATTTTGAATTTTATAACAATATAATTCATCTTAAACTTATTCTAGAACATTGTATGATAACAAAATAAATTTTTCCGGTAAAATAAGTATTTTAAAAAAAATGCAGTTTTGCCGCCATTTGATGGAACACCCACAATAAATCTAGTTTTTTACACATTTATGAGTTAGATTGAAAAAATAAACTCATCAATTGAAATAAGTATATAAAAATTCACTTTGTATAATTTTTTTATATTTTTCTGTTAACTTTCATATTTTGATGAACACTAAAAATAAGCTAAAATTTAAATAAAAATAAATTTTTTCATCAAGATAATTTATATGGTTAAATTATAATATTAAATGGTATTAAAGTATAAATAGAATATATTTTTACCATTTAATGTTATATATGTCATGATCATTAATTTTACATTGAATTCATAGGTAAAAACATTTCAATCTTTTGTAATGTTTTAACTTTTAGAACCTGTTTTCTCAACAACAGGATTAATTTTAAATTAAATACTGAAACTTCTATGTTCTGAGTTTGTAAAAATGGATTCTATATTTGGAATCATTTGGTCCAAATTATGTTAATAGGCTAATGTTTATTTTTAGACATTATCAATAGTAACTACGGTAAATTTTATTTACTATAATTAAAAGTAAATTAGGTAATTTAGGGTAAAAATAATATTATAAAATTACCCTAACACTTGTATAAATATAATTTGATGATTATATTTCATCATAAAATATACTTGGGTCTAAATGGTATCTTTTTTTACCCACTTCAATGTGATTAAGACCTTTAATTTATTTTATTTAAAGAAAGTGAAATATGTCCCACCCAAACTTTAATAAATAAAGTATTTATAATATAAGGTTCTTGAGAATATAAAATCTATTATAAATACTCATTTAAAATATAAAAAGTTTTTCTTCATCATGGTAATTTATTTGTTATTTTTATGAAATATAAAATTACGTTAATATCTTATACATTAATGATGCACAAATTATTTATTTAGTGAAAAATCAATAATATAGTTTTTGTTAAAATAATAATACCCCTAAAAAATACCATAAACTTAAGAAAAGATTATTATTAAAGTAAATATATATCATAATCATTTAAGGGTCTACTTTTGGACCATTTTATCCTTATAAATCATAGTATGAAATTTATATTATTTTATTTTAAATGATGTCAAAGTTGTCACCTTCATACTTTGATAAAGATAAAATTTTAAACATTAGTTGTTTTAGAAGATAAATTAGACTAAAATTATTCTTATGAAATATATTAGATTTATATTCATCATAGTATTTTATTTTTAATTTTTATGCAACAAATATGTATATTAAATAATCATACAAAAATGTTGTAGTAAATATTTTATTAAAAGATATATCAAATAAATGGTTTTAAAAACGTTATAATAAATACTATATGAACTAATTAGTGTGATAAAAAAATTTATAGATGAATATTACATTTTAAAAATCTATTAAATATTTTCTTTATAACATATCTTCTGTGTGTATTTTATTTAAATTCAAATAAATGAATAGTGTCAAAATTGACACTATTGATATTTTATAAAAATAACATATTATTAAATTGTTTAAAAAACACAAAAATATTTAAAAATTATAAATTGAAATTTATATGGTCTAAAATGTCATAAATTATCCAATTATGGACAATTCACAGCACATAAGTAAGTATTTATAACAATTTATAATTTAGAAAATTATTATCACAAATAAGATTAAATAGATTAAATAAGGATAAATCAAATTTATAAGGTTTAATTTTTTTTGAAAACATGTGTAAATTTTATTAGATGATTATATTACAACCCTATCTCATCTCAGATTTGAATTTGAGTCATTTTGGAAGTTTTTAAATGGGGGTTGAGTTTAATATAAATTAATATTTTTGAGGTTTCCCAAAGTGCCCCTCTCCTATCTTATAAAAGGGAACCTTCTCCCTCTTATCCTCAATGAATTTTAAGACTTCAAGCTTAGACAAACCCTAAAAATTACTATTCTTAACTTATATAGTTATATTATAGATTTTTTGGTCTACCCAAAAGACTAACTCTAGTTCCCTAAGAGGAAGTTTAAAAGAGGCACATCGAGGGAGAGGTAATCTCTTCTACCTATTCTTTCAAGTCTATTTATTCTTATAATTTCTCTTTTATGGTTGTTTCATTATAAAGTAATAAAATAAGTATCACTAATATACTTATATGTTATTATAAATATGAGACAACCCTATTTCACCTTCTTCCCATCCGATGAAAAATGAAATCACCACGCGTGCGTACGTACAAAATACCGTCTCCATGCCGTGGTGTAATCTTTTTTCGCTCACCAACATAATTGTATGGGTATAATAATTAAAGAAATTACTATATTTGATTATTTTAAAGTGATATTTATTCTGAAATATTATACACCATACAATTCAACACAATTCCACAATCATGAGAATGATACCATCACTCGTGTGGACGTACGGCTTACCGTCTCCACGACGCGATGAGACTCATTCTCCATGCTAACCATTCAAGATTGATTATAAAGTATATATAATAAATAATCATGAGATATATGACATAATAATGATACTGGATTTATGTATATATATATATATGTGATTTACTTTAATAAGGAAACGAAAACAATGTTCATGCGTACGTACGACCTACCGTCTCCATGAATGGTGTATTTCATTCCATTTATCGATCAATTATATATATTAATATATTGAATATATATGATATATAAATCATGTTTTATTTTCTGGAAGTAATTAATCATGGTCTAAGTAATCATATAAAAGAAATTACAAATCAAAAAACATATTATAAATGAAACTATTTTACGCAAAATGTTGCTTTAACATGGAATTGACAAATGAACAGAAATATAAAGTCATAGTGAAAAATATATGATATCATAAATATTATTATGTTTATGTTATAAGATAACTTCTTCAATTTGATCTAACAATATATGTTTATTATTACTTGACTTATTGAGAGAGGAAATTTTTTTTGGAATATATTCCATTAAATCGAATATATATTGTTTGATGGCAATATTGAAAATGACCAATTTCAATTTCTATAATTCATTTGAGTTTATATTTATTTATCTGGTGATGAGGAATGTTGTGTAGATTATATTAATGACCTATGTACCACCTAGTATTATAGTGTTCTCAAAGTAGTTTTCATGAGGGTATGACCTTATTTTTATGTGTGTAAGTCACTATAGGAAGGTCATTAATTGTAAATTTCATGGGGAGTAACACAATTTCATCCTAATATTATTCACCATGGGGAAGACTTCCATTCTAGAACGTTGTATATCTATAGGAAGGACCTATGGAAAATATTACATAGGTAGGATGTTCTTGGTAGGTGGTCTAGTTTCTGTGGGTAAGTCCCTTTTCATTATTAGTATTTGATCTATTGTAAATGGTGGGACATTCATTATGATTGACCATCTAGGATTAAGGAGGTCATTCAAAAATTGTACTGTGAGAGGAGTTCAATTGATTAATCATTATATGTCAATGTGGAAGACCATTATAACCTTATCTTATTCTTATTTCTGATGATGCGCTTGAAAATTCTTAGATGATAATAAAATATTATTTAACGGCCTTAGAATATTGGAATATATTTTTGTTGGGATATGATACAACCCTTGGGGTTTTTTTTCTATTATTGTTATTTTCTTTTAGAAACTTTCTATCAAGTAGTCAGGGTCACACAGTACAAATAATGACCTTACAAGTGTGATCCATCCTTAGAGACTATTATGTTTCCATCTAAATATTATAATGTGCATCCTGAGGTTATGTGGGATTATGAGCCATCCTATTTCCTTGCATTAGAATATATTAATATAATTTTTTAGAATATGTGTTAATGTGATTAATTTTATTATCTTCCATTGGGATATTTTGATATCCTTCCTTGAACTAAGTAGGATTAGGAATATATGCCTAATCTAGATAGATTTATAGGATATGTAAATATGCTATTATAATGTTGGATGGTATATAACCTTTTACTATATTCATTGTATTAATATACTAAAAAAATACAGTTTATGAAAATAATATAATCGCAATATTGTTCTTTTTTATATTTTCGATCACATTGACCCTGATTTTATGTTGGTGTGCTAATATTATCCTACCCTTAAGTAGTAGTAAGAGTATAATAATGGGGTTATATGATGGTGAAATTGGGAATTTATGAATACCCCTTGTTTTCCATCGATTATATAAATAATAGTACACCATTTTTTTACATCAATGAAATTATAAAATATTTCGATTTTAAGGGAAGTCATATAATATTTCCCTTAGACTATGACAAGAATATGTGGACATAATTCATGTATTGGAATGTTAAAATAGGAATCCTATTTAGTGGGAAAGTGGATATGAGACCACACATATGTTTGAATAATTTTTTAATTATTATTAGTGGATTCATACATGTGAAAAAAATATGGGTTGTCTCCCTGAATTCCTTCAGAATGTGTTAGAAATCCCTACCAGATGCTGCTAGAATATGATCAAATGTTTATTGATCATGATTCAAAATATAGTCCTTTTATTTATCTACCATTTGAATATGCATAATTTAATTATAACACTCTGATTTTTAATTTTATTGTTTTATTTAATGGTTTTGATGTCATACATATAATATGGAGCTTATTAGAATAGTGATATAATACATGAATATTATTTTTAAAATATAACAGTTTTGACCACGTTGTTGGTATGAAGGATTTGAATCAGAATGTCCATATTATAAAATATATGTTGATATTATTTCCTTAATGAATAGAAATATTAAATATATAATTATTATAAATTGGTTGGAAATGAACCAAAAACATTTAGAAGGTAAAAGTGATGTTTTTCATATTTTTTTATATTCCATGAATTTTCAAATTAAATTATTAAATTAATCATTATTAATAATAATTCTTTATAATTTATCATATTATATATACAATTTAATGAATTGAAATTATTCTAATTATATTTATTGGAAAATTAATTATAATAATAATTTTTATATGTCCAAAATCATTTTTGTTCAAAAATGGGTTTTATTATATTTTTCATAACAAGTTTACAATTAATTTTTTTTCCCTATAATTATTTTAAAAAATAGATATCCATTTTTGAATACAATGATCATAATTTTTGAGAAGATGTTTTTTGGTTTATTCTAAAATGATTTATTTTTAAGTGAATAGAAAAATGTCATATTTAACAAATTGGCCACTTCTTTTTATTATGTCAATTAACATAAAATTACTATTATATTTTTGGATTTGGTGTCAAAGTGTAAGGTCCAGGTATGACTTACCCTCAAACCCATAGCTGGATTGATTGCCACATGACCTTTAGCGCATCTCCCCGTATGCCTAAGGCAACTGACTAGAAGCGGGGGTCTATGGATAGTCAGTGGGGAGACTATAACTTCATATTCAGAGTTGACAATGGAAATAAATATTAAACTTAGACAACAACAGAAGTAGATATAAAGCAATGGTCGTCTAAATAAAGAAAGTGGCCAATAAAAGTTTACACAATTCATTAATGTCATGGTGATACCTATCTAAACATAGTAAACAAAATATCATGGTTTACATATCAGTACACAAATAAGGAAAAGACTCAAATTATCAAGGGTGATCTCCATGAGCTTCCTAATCTCCCACTCAGTCCTTTTCTCTGAATCCCAAGTACCAGAAAACAATAACAAGGAAGATCCAAGGTCCTGCCAACAAGTAGAGTCTTCTCGGGTACCCTAGTGCAATGGTGGCCCTAGTAGGGTGTGAGATATAAATTTTAGTAGGCCAATACCATCAATGTCTAGATCAATATATAAAATTCAATATAATTAAAAAATTTACAAGTATAAGGAAGTAATAATAGAATTGAATAAATAAACTATAGCCCATGAAGAATCCTAAGGGACACTAGACGGAGATACCTAACTTGTCTCATAGCAGGAAATAAGAGTTTCAACAAAAACTATATATATATAATGCACAAATGAACTTTTTAACACATTATTCGATATTCTTTATTTAATCACAAAAATCCCCAGGTTCCCCAGGTTCCCCTGGACACCTGTATCTCAATACCGATCTCGACCTTGCTGGAGTCTGAACCATTTCTCATATTCAATTCACAATCTTTAAATCACACTGAATTTAATTAACCACTTAATTAAATTAATGTATGACTAATTAGACCCACATTCCAATATTAATTAATGGGTGTAGAATGTCATGTCTAGCACCCTCATGAGTATTTGGAGAATAAGTACTTGTCTCACAACCCATGTGTATTTGGAGCATATGTCCATGCCCCATGAAAGAATATTTTCAAACATTCTGGGTGTAGAACACAGTTTCTAGTACCCCATGAGTATTTGGAGCATCAGTCCCAGTATCACAACCCATTTATCAATCATAAATATATATTTATCATGGGTGTAGAATGTCATGTCTATCACCCAGAGATCCCATCCATTAATTAATTCATAAATTAATTAATCGAGTATGTTAATTACTTTAATAACTAATTAACAACATCCCATTCACTACTAACTCAACAATTAGTTAGAAACAAAAATTCCATTCATGAAATCGAAAATTAACTAATCATAATTATTACATTAATTAATTTAACCGTTAATTAATCTCATCAATTTATCCATTTAATTTAACAATTAACTAATCAAAAGGAAACCCTCTCAAAATCACATAATAAAATCTACAATTAATTATCACATGAAACCATCTCAAAATTATATAATTAATTATAAAAAATAATTATCTCAAGGAAACCATCCCAATATCATGTAATTAATTCACAAATTAATTATCTCCCAAGTAACTATTTCAATATTACATAATTAATTCACATATTAATTATCTCAAGGAAGTCATTTCAATATTACATAATTAATTCCAAATTTATTTATTTCAACTTATCCCAAATCAATATCTTATAATTAAACACCAGACTAATTATTTATATTTTAATATATTAACACATAATTAATTCATAATTAATTATCTCAACTTAATGAGTTTAGTATCTCATAATTAATCTCTCGATTAAATATTACTTCAAATCACATAATTAATTCATAATTAATTATTTCAACTTAACCAAATTTCTAACTTATAATTAATTCATCAATTAACTATCATCTTATAGAAAATCATTAATTCATAATTTTTTATCTCAAAAAAACCTAATTAATCACTCATAATTAATCCATAAATTAAATATCATCTCAAAGAAGATAATTAATTCATAATGAATTTTCTCAACTTAACCAAATTAATTACTCTTAATTAATCCCCAGATTAATTATCATATCAAAGAACATAATTAATTAAAAATTAATTATTTCAACTTAACCAAATTAATATATCATAATTAATATCATGACTAATTATCTATTTCACAACCTCAAAGCATAAAATTAATTCATAATTAATCATCTCATTCCCCCAATAATCAATTTATTACAAGATTTTAATCAACATTATCAAAAGTAATAAATAAAAAAAACAAAATTTTATTAATTAATAAAAGTTTAAAACCCCTTCATCAATGAATTTGCCCGAGCTAAAGATTCAAAACTCAAATTGCGACCTGCTAATGCACATGTACTTCAACATTAATGAGCGCGTGTACTTGTAATTGATCGCAACGCCTAACTACAACAACCAACACTTACAATTTGTGCGGTGGGGACCAATGCATACCAAAATAATCAAATGCAACCCAATTACACCATAAGAACCTAATTTAGGGTGTGAAAAACCAATTATTGGGTATATAGCCTTACCCAAATATGAATGCGGTGAACCAAATTCAATTTGAATCACTTCGCCTTCGGTGGTAGTCCTTAGAATACAAACCAATGAGTCCCAGGACATCTTTAACACCACCTAAAGTTTGAAGAAAAGAAGAAACCAAATTAATCTCAGAACTCATATTTTTGGCCTAACGAAGACTGGGCGATGAAGAGCCGAAACAACCAATATGAAGAATGAAATGAATAGAGAATGAATTACATTGCCGAGACAAACAATTTTTGTGATGGAGCTAGAAGGAACTTGTTGTGCGAAGAGGAGCTGAAAGAGGGGTGGTGGTGTGCCTCACCCTCTTCCTTTTCTCCCTCAAATAACCCAGAATTAAAATAAGGATTAGTATATAAATAATAATGATAATAATAATACCCATTATATTATTATCATTATTATTATCAATAAATTTACACACCTCTTAGAAAAAACCTAAACTCCATTTTAACACATCATTTAATAAAATTATTTTCCAACTAAATTTAATTAAATAAATTTTCTAACTCTATATTATTTAATTAAATTGTCTCAACATAATTTAATTTAAAAAAACACTTACCACATTAATAATCAATTATTTAAATTCGTTTGAACTGAATTTAATTAAATAATTTCCCTAATTCATGTTATTTAATAAAATTATTTAAACACAATTTAATTAAATGAAAAAATCCAAATCATCAACATTATTTAATTAAATTATCTCAACCTCAATTTAATAAAATAATGACCCCCATTTTGTAATGAATAATAAAATTATTCTTAGTCGTGAATTTAATTAAATAAAACCTCGATTTTGCATTAATTAATTAAATTTATATTTACCTTGAATTTAATTAAATGAATCCGAAAATCCTCATTTACACATCATTTAATTTTAAAATTTAATATTAATCTTTTTTGACAACCTCCAAATCCTCATTTACAAGTCATTTAATTAAATTCCACTCATCTTAATTTAAATAAATAAAGACTCCAACTACGTGTCATTTAAAATAATATTTTTTCATGTTAATTTAATTAAATTACTTGTCCATCTAAATTTAATTTAATTAAATTATGTCAAATTTAATTTAATTAAATAAAACACCGAGTAGCTAATTTAATTATATTCCTTTAACCATGAATTTAATTAAAATAAATTAAATCGAAACTCAAAACTGTGTAAGCCACACAGTTTAACACATACGGTCTGACATTCCATGAGCATGCCATCCACCCTCTACCAGATACCGAGAGTATTCTATATGGATAGAATGTACAATTTGACTAACTAGGCGTAACCTGTGTGAATGCCTATGCCTTGCCTATTTGAAACTAAATTTCTGTGTCCGGTGCTCCTGAAACCCATCGATCCACCCAGGGAACTCCTAAATCCTTTACTCAAGATTGATATCAACACTTAAAACAAACCCAACTCACAAAATGTCATCCCAAGCCATGGTTTTAAGACTAAAAGAAGCATTAAATGAAAAAATTTCAAAAAAATAGTATTTTAATCTGGTTAAAAAAACATTGGACTTTACAATCTACCCACCTTAAAAACTTCTCGTCCCCGAGAAGCCATCGAGAGCTACTACAATACCAAACAACCCACCTGAATGGCCTGAAGGCCTTATTATTGATTTTTGATAGCCCCGCTTTCAAGGGATGATGAGAACCCTTACAAGGCCCATAGGCTTAGAGATTACATGACCCGTTGGTCTTAGAGTAAATATCTAGATTATAACTACATTGAACTGCTCCTCCCCAGCTTCTTCATAGTGGTATCAGCTCTACACCTTTATATGGATATTTTTATAGGCTTCACATGCATGAATAGGATAGTCCCAATGGAAATTCCATACCCTCTCTTTCTTCCAAATCTGTTAGCTTATACTCTGGTGAATACACCTGATCCGAATCCTCATCTATAGCCTACTCCTTGTTGAGTCTGCCTGGTCCATTGAGCACAATTTATGTGCTCTGAAAGGCTTGAGGTTTCCCAATGTCCTTGAGGTGGCCCAAAGGCCATGAGGTGGCCCAAATGACTTACTAGACTAAAGGCCTTGGGTGGCCCTATGGACTTGAAGGACCCAAGGACCAAACCAGTGGCCCCAAGCCCAAACGAATGAATAGTTCCTACTTCTACAGTACCAAAAAATACCTACTATAGTACCTACTACAATACCTGCTATAGTACTTCTATAGTACGGGAAATATGTCTCCTTCCAAATTTGATCTTGCGTCTCTTTAATGAAATTGTCAAGTCCTCAATAACTGGGTTGAGGCTCTTGCACATCACCAACCAACCCACAAAGGTTAAGAAGTCTCATTTGAATGATCAAACTGTGTTCCCAAACACCCAATGCACCATTAAACATTTTATAATCCTAAGCCATGGATCTTTCCTTGAAATACATTTCCAACCCATTAAACCTATACCCGTCATTAAACTGGTGACATGCCTTTAAAATTATTTCAACACCAAACACAAGTAATCTAAAGTCCTAACTCAAATTTCAGTGACCTCTCCAAGTCAATTCATTGCAAGAATACTTTAAAACCATCATTCCCTAACACGAATAAAGGAAAATATTTTTTTTTCTATTTTCAAAAGGCCGGTTTAAGGGTTGGCAGTACCCAATACCGGATTTCATCATGCCAATTCACCACTTCAAAACATCCAGTTAAAATTCAAAATTCAAATTTCCAAAACCGAAATCATGAGACAGTGCCTCGAGCCCGGCACCCACCATCGTACCGCACACCCTGTGCCTCGATCCGAAATCCAACACCACGCGCCACTGTTCATAGCAGGACTCCGGCGGTACCAACAGTCATCGTCTTCGCTGACATCACGTCCACCGGGAAAAACATATTCATCTGCATCAATCGAAGCTCAAGATAACTCGCCATCCTCCGACGTCACCACCGTCGGCGATTCAGAACCAAACACAGAAGATCCACCTCCCCTTAAACCAAAATTCCTCTTTCACCACAGTATGAACAACATCAAAAGAAAAACTCATACACCACATGAAGGACCGAAGACCCCATGCACCTTGAAACATTCACCGGTTGTCTAAACCACCGCCAGAAGACACCCCCACCGCCAACCGCAGATATCCAAAACCAACCACAGAACCACCAGAAGCGCACCGCAGAAAGCCGGAGACAGTGAGGAAGGGAAGGGGACCTCCGTCGACAGTGACGCCACACAAACTATCTGAACATCAACACCATATTAACATTCAAAAACATAACCAAAACATAAAAACTTAAAAATAGAAGAAATTCCGAAGCCAGGACCTCCCCCCTCTGAGCCACTCTATATCTGCCGTCAAGCCACACCAGAAGCACGCAGAAGGAATCACCTGACATTGCTGGACTGAAACAGGTCCACTTAGAGAATTCCATCACAATCGAGCCACTCAAATCATACGCTGGAAGAGTCGACGCGACCAAGAAGCCAGAAAAGATTCTAGTGCCCTGCCATGCGATGCCAACGCCCAGACATGCCGAGGCGAGCCGATTCGAAAGAGGACAACACCTAAATCGAGGCAGGCCGAAGGGGGAAGGGAGGAAAAGAAAACTTGAAAACCTTAGCCACTGTAAGTGAGATGGGAGAAGCTTCTCTGAGGCCTATTGTTTGAAACTTAATCATTAAAAATACCAACATGAATAAAGGCATAACCCAAAAAACCACACATCCCACATACAACCTAGATAAAAACTACTTATCATGTCCAATGAATTGAAAATTTAGTATGACGTAAGACCGATGATATCTAAGTGCCTTCATGATGAGGTCAAGATAAGGTAAATTCTCATCTCGATTGAAAGAGAATATTAAGTGTAAACCAATGTCCATGAAGGTCAATCGAACTATCACCAACCAACTCTTTATGAAAACCTTAGCTTCACCTATCGATGTGTCATCAACCAAAACCTAATGCCTATTTGACATAAGGAATTCATGTTTATTCAAAGCATACAAATAAAACTCTTCAAAAAAAAACATGGTTTCCGAAAAATTGGACACCATACCAACCTTTTCAATTTGTGTTGCCAAGAAAGAATTGAAATGCTTACCAAAACCGATGTGACCTACTCACCTTAGGACTATCTACATCATGGAAAGAAAAGACTAGCTAATCCCAACTGCACTATTTTAGAAACACCTTAAACACCCGTGTGATGTTACACGAACCACGATCAGCATGTCAACATCTCACATGAAAGATCAAATTTTAAACTGACTTCCATGTCAAAACTCCCAAGTCCCCAAAAGTCCTCCTGAGTAGTGGGATGATATTACCTTAACGCCCCAATCTCTCTACTTCAGAGTTAACCCGAGAATGTCTTTAACAGATGAACATTACAAAGGCATGTCTAATATGTTGAACTAAGCATTTTTTAATGCTTATTCCCAAACCAAGAGTCAAGATACAGTGATCACCCCTCAAAATAAGGATGCCATTCTTTAAAACCTATAATTCCCACTTGGGACAAAAAAACTTAAACAATACCAACAACAAAAATATTACAGCAGAAAAAAATAAAACTCCCCCTTTAAACATTTTACATTCAGGTTCATTTCATTTTAAATAGGAAATTTAGCATCTAAATTAGTTTTTAACAAAGAGGCAACCTCCATGGGTCCTCTTTATTCTAATCCAGGTTCTTCAAAAAGAATCCCCCAATTGTTCATTAAATAAAAAATAAATAGTTTTACATTCATAACCATTTCTTGACACACTATGGTTATACTAGGCTCAAACACATGGATGGACATCTACCAATCGATAAGGCACCCATACACCTTACCACATAAATTTGGATCACATTCATCACAATCAATATTCATTTAACTTTTTAATTTTTTCAGCCCTTTTTCAATCATTTGAATACACGGGTTACCCTTTTTCTAGTTATAAGGTTCCCATAAACATTACAACTGAAATTGGATCTTGTCATAAATGAAACCAACCAATTTTTATCAATGCATCCATTTATAAATCCAAATTTTTTTATCATGTTATCACAAATAGTAACACAAAATTTTTCTATGACACATAATCATGGCATAATATCAAAGTATTTTAATCACAAACACAAAATTTTATATAAAAACACAGGCATGTTAAATTTATCACTGAAAACAACTATCTAAAGAGGAATGATAACTAAGATCAAAACATGGAAATAAAACCAAGGAACACAATCAAAATTAGCAGGTATCCTACTAATACAACTATATGGCATGTCATATACATGGAATGTGAATATCTATGTTCCTAATATGATGCATGTAATGTGACTTCCTTTCCATATCAAGCGAACGAGGATTTCCAAAATTCTCAAAATCAATAATTAGTGGAAAATACATATGTCACCCAAGGTGAAATCATATCAACTCTAATGAAAAATAGTATCAACATCAATTCCCAACCCTAGCCACTTAGTCATTTCCCATACTTGGGGTGATCAGTTCCAGACACAACTATTAACCAAGCAGCAAAATATTCCTAGTATACTGTCTACCATACCAAAATAGAAGGAAAATGAAAAGAGAAAGAAAACTACAACCTATGATACGAGTTTGATACATACAGGCACGTCTTACCCTAGAAACGGTAGCCAAACCGCTCACCACATGTCGTCAAGAACATCTACCCATATGCCTGAGGATTCCAACAAGTAGTGAGGGTCTTTGGATATTCAGTGGGGAGACTATACCCTCATATTCAAAGTGAATAACATAAATAGATAATAAACTCAGACAACAACAGAAGAAGATATAAAGCAATAGTCAACTGAAAAAAGAAAGTGTCCAAGATGAGTTTATACAATTCATGCATGTTATGGTGATATATATCTGAAATAATTAAATAAAACAACAAGCTATACATTATAGTACCAAAATAAGGACAAGTCTCAAAGTCTTAAGGGAGATATCCAGGAGTATCCCAAGATCCTTCTTGGTCCTTTCCTCCTAACTCTTAATTACATGAAAACAACAACAAGCAAGATCCAAGTTCCTATAAACAAGTAGAGTCTACTAGGCTGCCCCAGTGCAATAGAAGCCTAAGTAGGGTGTGAGATATAAATCTTAATAGGCTAGAACCACCTATTTCTAGATCAATCTAGAAAATTCAATACAATTAAACCATTTTTAGGTATAATGATGTAAACACATAATTTAATAAATAAACCACAACCCATATAGGTTCCTAAGGGACACCTTACAGATATACCTACTTCATCTCATAGCCGGAAATCAGAGTTATAACATGAAATAAATATATAGAATGCATAAATAAAAAGTTTAACACATTATTTGATATTCTTTATTAAACAAAAAAAAATCTCTGAGTTCTACTGGACACCCATATCCCAATACCTATCTTGTCCATGCTAGAGTCTAACTCATTTCTCATATTAAATTCATAATAATTACATCCCATCAGATTTGATTAACCATTTAATTCTATTCATGTATGACCAATTGGACCCATAGTACAATGTCAATTAATGGGTGTAGAATGTCATTTATAACACCCTCATGATTAATTGGAGCATTAGTCCTTGTCTCACAACCCATGAGTACTTGGAGCAGCAGTCCCTATCTCATAAAAGAATATTTGCATACATAATGGGTGTAGAACACCCTGTCTAGCACCCCATGAGTATTTGGATAATCAGTCCCTATCTTAAAACCCGTTTATCAATCATACATATATATTTATCATGTGTGTAGAAAGTCATTTCTGGCACCCTAAGATCCTATCCATTAATTAATTCATAAATTAACTAATCGAGTATGTTAATTAATTCAATAACTAATTAATAACATCACATTCACTACTAACTCAATTATTAGTTAAACATAGAAATTACATTCGTTAAATCGATAATTAACTAATCCTAACTGTACGATTACTTAATTTTACCATTAATTAATCTCATCAATTTCTCTAGTTAATTTAACAATTAATTAATCAAAAGGAAACCCTCTCAAAATCATATAATCAATTATATAATTAATTATAACTTGAAAACCATCTCAAAATTGTATAATTATTTAAAATATAATTATATAAAGGAATCCATTCCAATATCAGATAATTAATTTAAAAAATAATTATCTCTGAAGAAACAATTTCAATATCACATAATTAATTCACAAATTAATTTTCTTATGGAAACCATTTCTATATAACATAATTAATTCACAATTTATTTATTTTATCTTATCCCAAATCAATATCTCATAATTAAACCCCTGATTAATTATATATATTTTAATCTCATAACATATAATTAATTCAAAATTAAATATATCAACTTAATGAGTTTAATATCTCATAATTAATCCCCCAATTAATTATCTTTTCAAAGTTCATAATTAATTCATAATAAATTATTTCTACTTAACCAAATTAATATCCTGTTATTAATTCCTTGATTAATTATCATCTCAAAGTACATAATTAATTCAAAATTAATTATCTCAACTAAAACAAATTAATTTCTCATAATTAATCCCTTGATTAATTACTATCTCGAAGCACAGAATTAATTCATAATGAATTATCCCAAATTAACCAAATTTATTACTCATAACTAATCTTCTAATTAATTATGATTTTAAATCACATAATTAATCCATAATAAATTATTTCAACTTAACCAAATTAATATCTCATAATTAATTACCTGATTAAATATCTATTTCACAACCTCAAAGAATAAAATTAATTCATAATTAATCATCTAATTCCCCAAATAAACAATTTAATCCAACATTTTAATCAACCTTATCAAAATAAAAAAAAATAAAAAAAACCTTATTTTATTAATTAGGAAAAGTTTAAAACCCTACCTCAATGAATTTGGATGAGCCAAAAATTCCCAACTCAAACCATGACCCACTCGTGAAAATGCACTTACACATTAATGTTTGTGTGTACTTCGAATTGATTAAAACATCTAACACCAAAAACCAACCATCACAATTAATGTGGCACATACCAACATGCACCAAAATAGTCAACTACATCCTAATTACACCATAACCACCTAATTGATGTGGGGTGAAACCTCTAATCGAATATATAGCCTTACCCGAATATGACAGCGGTGAACCCAATCAAGATAAATCGCTTTGCCTTCACCGAGGGTCATCGAAATATGGACCAATAGGTCCTTAGACATCTTCTACACTTCTTATATTCGGAAGAAAGGAATAAACCAAATTGATCCCAAACCTTATGGTTTTGGGCTAATGAAGATAGGTTGACAGAAAGTCAAAACAAACGATGTGAAAAAATAAAAACATGGAGAAAGACTTAGCTCACTGAGATGGACAACTTTTATGAAGGAAACAGAAGGAACCTTGTGCCTGAAGTTGAGACGGATGAGTGGTAGTGATGCGCCTCACCATGTGAGGGCTGTGGGGAGGGGGTCACACCTAACCTACTATGCATCTCACCCTCTTTATTTTCTCCCTCAAATAACCCCAAATTAAAATAAGGAATAATATAATAATAATATTCCCTATTATATTGTTATTATTATCAATTAATTTACAAATCTCTTAGACAGACCCCAAACCCCCTATTTGAAAAATCATTTTATTAAATTTCTTTTCCAACTGAATTTAATTAAATATAAATTCCAACACATTATTATATAAGTAAATTACCTCAACATAATTAAATTAAATAAACCTGACACATCATCAATCATAATTTAATTAAATTCATTTCAACTGAATTTAGTAAAATAATTTCTTCAATTCATTTTATTTACTAAATTTCTACAAACACAATTTAATTATATTAAAAACTCCAACATATCATTATTATTTAATAAAATATCTCAACCCGAGTTTTATTAAATAATAACCTCTATTCCACAATGACTAATTAAATTCTTCTCATCCTTAAATTTAAATAAATAAAAAATCCATTTCATATTAATTCATTAAATTCTTATTTACCTTGAATTTAATTAAATGAAACCCTGAATCGCCCTTTAAAAATCATTTAATATTTCTATTTTAAATAAATCTTCATTGATAACCCCAAAATAACCATTTTCAAGTCATTTAATTAAATATTATATATTATTTATTTACAGAATCGTTATCATGTGATATTTATTATTTATATCAATTACACATCATTACTATACCCATCCAAATAATAATGTATTGAATAACAATTACACCACGACGGGGAGACAGTAAGCCGTACGTAAGCACGTATGGTGACATGTCATTAAAAGGTTGGATAGATTAATGATTTTGGTTTTTATATGTTTATAATAACAATAAAGTATATAGAATATACTATAATTATTATTTTATAATGGAAACAACAAAGAAAAAGGAAGTTGAAGAAGAAAGGAACTTGAAAGAGGTGGTGAGATATTTACCTCTTCTTCGGGTTCTTATTTTTTATTTGATCAAAAGGGATCATTAGGTTGGATTTCTGACTAAATGAAGGAATCTAGGATGAAGGGAGGATATTTTAGAGGGTATTTGGGCAGATTTTGGCCGAGCCAAATGGCTTTGAAGGTGTGAATTTAAGAGAATGTTGAGTGCCCTTTTATAAGAGGGGTGAGGGGCACCTTAGGAAAATCTAGAAATATTATTTTATAATAAACTCATTTTTGGTTTATAATGAATAAAAAATAGATTATTTAAATGCTAAGGTCGGGATGAGTCAAAAACCACTCAACCAATAGGTTTTAGATAGGTTTGGGTCACTATATTATCTTTATCTTTTAGATTTCACTCTTAGTTAAATAGTTTGACATTTACCATGTCTCTTTGTATTTTTATATTATATGGTTAATTAACATACTATATACATCCAATAGAACAAAAAATGGTTTATTAATGATACACCTATCATTATATAAGTATTTTTTCCGAACCATAGATTTTTAGGAATATAATATTAATTAATAATATAATATTTGTTTAAAAAACTCTTTTATGTCAATTTTAACACTATTTGGTATTTTGTTTTTTGTAAATTTATAACAACATTATTGCATAAAAAAAAATTCATCTAACCAACCCTAATATTTCATATTAACCTAAAAATTAGTGTAATTCATAAAAAGTCTCAAATTACATTTATTTAAGTATTTTTAATCTCAATTATTTTAATATTTCATTAATACGGCAATTACTGCTTCATCATTCTGTCATTAATAAATTAAATTATCTAATATCTAAAAAATATAAATAAAATACCATTATGTAGGAAATAATTTAATACTTATAAATAATATTTATAGGCTAATTTATCTAATGTGTAACTCTATATTAATAATGTTTTAGTTATTAAACATTGATTTCAACTCTTATAACACTTCTTTAAATAAAATAATAATAAGTGTCCTAATCTAATCCAAGTGGACAAAAAAGGTTCATTTTTTATTCCTAAGGTTGTTTTTGGTCAAACTATACTTATCAAACAGAATGAGGACATGTGTTTGGATAATAATAATATCATTTTACCCTTAATTACCCTTTTTTACCTTTAACCGTGGTAAATAAAAGTAAAAAGTTACTATTCTCCAAAAATTATGTTCATATTATTGAGCCAAATTTTACTTAATAATATAAACCATGTCTCTTGGATTTTTGGAACTCCACTCACAGAAGTGGTAAAATTATGTTTTATGTGAATTTGAAAGTTCTCCTAGGAGGTGGGTAAAAGATGGTGAAAAGTTCAATAAACTTTTTATATATCCAAAATTATTATAAATTGACTCCAATTAATTAAATTGAACATATATAGGTATTATGTATATATTTTGACCTAAAATAAATTTAAATAAAATAAATTATTATTTAAATAAAAATTTGGTTTTAAACTATAACTTAGTATTTTTCACTATTCATCAAAAATTGAAAGTTTTTAGAAAAATACCAAAAATTTACCCTAAACTAATTTCAATATTCCGAATCCAAAAATGAAGTCCATTTTGAAAGATAAAATTTTTTAAATTTTAAAAAGTGGGTATTACTATTCATAATGGCTAGTTTGATTGGTTGTGGTGTGTTAGAAATCGAAGTTGCGTACAACACACGCTACTGTATTATTCAAATATAAGCGTACTGTGGAAGCTTGGGTTGTTACATTATCCTCTCCTTTAAATAATTTCATCCTTGAAATTTATAGAATGTTGCTATATAAAAAGACTCGGGTGGTTCTTCATCATAAGTTCTTCGGTTCCCACATTGCCTCTTCCATGTTATAGTTTCTCCATAGAACTTTTACCAGAAGAGTTGTCCAGTTTCTCAACACTTGTTTTCTTGCATCATGAATCTTGACAGGCTCTTCACAATAAGAAAAATCAGGTTCTAGTTCTACTTCCACATAGGTGAGTACATGCATTGCGTCTGGCATGTATTTTCTTAATAGTGATATGTGGAACACATTGTGAACTTTGGAGAGACTTGGTGGCATTGACAACCAGTATGCTACCACCACAATTTGATCTAGAATTTCAAAAGGTCAGATGTAAAAGGGACTCAATTTTCCCTTATTACCAAAACATATAACACACTTCCATGGAGATACCTTCAATAAAACATAATCTCCTACCTGAAATTACAAATCCTTCCTTCGGTTGTCAGTATAAATATTATTCCTACTTTGAGCTTCTTTGATGTGGTTTTGGATTACCTTCACATTTTCCATCATTTCCTCCACAAGTTCTATGACTACAAGTTTTCTTTCACTAACATCATCCCAACAGGTCAGCGTACGACATCTGTTTCCGTATAACGCTTCATACGGTGCCATCTGAATACTTGAATGAAAGATATTGTTATTGGAAAATTCTACTAGAGTTAATTATTGACCCCACATGCATTGAAATTCAAGTGAGAAAGATCTCAACATGTCTTCTATGGTTTGAATAGTCTGTTCTGATTTTCCATCATTTTGGGGGTGGTAGGTAGTGCTCAAACGAAGTTCAGTATCCAGGGATTTCTGAAGACTTTTCCAGAATCTGGATGTAAAACGGGGATCACGATCAGAAACAATCAATATGGGTACTCCATAAAGTCTTACCACTTAATTAATATATATTATTTCTAAAAGTTCAAGTGGAAAATCTTATCTTATAGCAAGAAAATGTGTTGACTTGGTAAGAGGATCAACAATGACCCATATTGCATCGTTTCTTCTAGGAGTCTTTGGTAGTCTCATGACAAATTCTATCGTAATATTATCCCATTTCCACTCAGGTATGGGAAGAGGTTGCATGCCTCCTCAAGGATATTTCTTTCTAGCGTTCACTTGTTGACAAACCATACATCTTGACACAAAATCAATAATCTCCCTCTTCATATTGTCCCACCAAAAATGTTCCTTCAAATCTCTATACATTTTGGTTCTCCCATGGTGTATAGAGAAATTGGAACTATGAGCATCATACAACAATTCCCTTTTTAGATTAGGTATAACGGGAACACAAAGTCTCTACCCAAATTTCAAAATTCTATCTTCATACACAAAGTCACTCAATCTCCCATCATTCATAGCTTTAATATTCTTTTGAAACTCTTTATCAACAGTCTGAGAAATATTTATCCTTTCTAGTAAATATGATTTAGCAACCATTTGAAAAAGTATTGATGTTTCTCCTTCCATACTTATTCCCATATCCATCTTTTCTAGATAATTTTATATAGGATCCTTTTCAACTCTCATCTTGTTCAAAACTCCATGATCATTTCTACTCAAAGCATATTCCACCTTATTTTCCTTCCCCGGGTGGTAGTTTATAGTGTAATCATAATCCTTGAGTAGTAAAAGCCATGTCTATTGCCTCATGTTGAGTTATTTTTGTGAGAAAATATATTTCAAAATCTTGTGATCGGTATATATCTCACATTTTTTCACCATAGAGATAGTGTCTCCAAATCTTCAAAGCAAATATTACAGCTTCTTACTCAGGATCATGAGTAGGATATTTTTGCTCATGAATTTTTCGCTGTCGTGATGAATAAGAAATAACCCTATCATTATACATAAGGACACAACCAATTCCTTTCTTTAAAGCATCAATATAAATAAAAAACCCATCATTCCCTAAATGTAGAGTCAATATAAGAGCATTGACCAATCTTCTCTTCAGTTATTCAAAACATTCTTCACTCTTTTGTCCAAACAAATTTAACTCCTTTTCATGTGATCTTTGTTAATGGGTTAGCCAATCGAGAAACATTATAGAAGAAATTTCGATAATAACCAGCTAAACCAATTAAAATGTGTACCTCAGTTATACTCATCGGTGCTGGCCATTCTATAATGTGTCTTTGATATGGGCCTTGATCCAGGAATTAAATCAATGGAAAACTCAGTTTCCCATTTTGGAGGATGTCCAGGTAAATCTTCTAGAGACACATCAATATATTCTTTCACAATAGGTACGTCCTCTATTTAAAAAATATTTTCCTCACCCACAGTTATTTCATTCTCTCCCTCCCCAATAATTGAATTTAGTTGAGCTACTGGGGGTGGATCTAGATAAGAATTAGGTGGTGACGAATCTTCTCTAAAGATAAGGTGTTCTTTATCATCATCATCAAACATCATATCCTCCTTCTTCTTATAATAAATCTTTTCATAATGGTCTGAAATCCAATCCATATCAATAATTATATCAAATTTAATCATAGGTATGTTGATGAGATCGGTAGATAAAAAAATTTATATGCTTTCATGGGAAAAGATTCACAAAACATTGTTATGATGATACTTCCCTTAGGAGTTTTAACTGACAACTCCTTTGTTGAATCAAATTGGAAATATCTAATTCTCTTATCAAACTGGGAAGATATGAAACAATGCGATGATCCGGAATAAAATAAAGAATTTTCTAAACTTGAGGAAACCATTAAATTACATGACACCACATCTTTCGAAGCTTCGACCTCAGCAGTAGTGATAACATAATCCTGGCCTTGATCCCTTGGAATTTTTTGAGGTAATCTCCCCTAACTCTTAGGACATTAATTCACAAAAATGACCCATCTCCCTGTAGTTGTAGCATTGAACATCAATAGCTTCTTTATTCCCCTTGCAATCATAAACTTGGTGGCTTTTCTCACCACACTTATAACAGACTCCCATTCCCTTTAAGAAAGTATCAGGGTGTTTCTTTCCACATTTACTACAGGATGAATATTAAACTTTTCCTTTCTTCTCCTTATTTCCATTTCCAAAGTGTTCAGCAGATCTCTACTTCTCTTTCTTTTCTTTAAAGTTGTAACACTTAGATAATTATTTTTTCTGTCTTGATAGCACATGAGATAATGTATTCGTATGACGAGAATGATTGTGAGACTAATACTCGACAAAGAAATGATTTCAACCCATAAAAGTAATGATCAATATTATTTCTTGGTTTTACTATATAGTCTGTAACATGACTCGCTAACCCTATAAAGTTGGCCTCATACTTCACAACATTCTCATCCTCCTTTTTCCTCAGACTCAGAAATTGAGTTTCCATATATGCTCGATGGTCACGAGGAAAGTATTTTTCTAAGAAAATCTCTTTAAAAACCCTCAATTCCATATTAGATACTTCATCATCTTCCTCTGTGTTTTGAATCAATGACCACCATTGATCAACATCTCCAGTTTGGCGGTAAACTGCAATGATTTATTTTTCCCTTTCACTACTCCCTAAGGCATGTAATAATTTCTCTAAGGAATTTATCCATTTCTCAGCCACTAATGGATTTGTACTCCCATTGAATGTTAATTATTGTTTCCTCATGAAGTGGTCTAACATTGATCCTCCACGTTGTGGATCAGGGTGCTTCAAACGGGTAAGGTTATTATTCATAACCTGTGTGAGTTGTCCCAGTATAGTGGTATACTGATCAGCACTAGTTGTATCACCAGCTCCACTATAATTATCTTGGGCAGGAGAGAAATCCCTACCTGGAGTTAGTTCATTGATGCAGTTTCCATTCTTTCATCTCACCACCATTTCTAAACAATGGCATAAACTAGATTAGTTTATGAATCGAAATATATAATTCCAAACTTATAAAACACTTAACATAAATAGAACAGTTTATGGGTATAATCCACAATATTAAAAAAAAATTTTCTTTGAGGAAGTATACACTCATAAAACCTTCATAAAGGTTTTTAAATAAAATGATAATTATCCTAAGCATATCCCCTGGGAGTGTCGTAACCAAGAGTGCAGCAAGACCCGTTGTCGTGCACTAGTTCTCGTTCGAGTCTAGATTAATACAGTGTTTTTGGGTTTTACCCTTAGGTAAATCTATGCCAGAGCCGCCTCTAATTTCTTGTATCCAGACAGGGATGTATTTCTTGGAAAACTCACAAAATCTATACAATACCAAAATTCTAGGAAGTTCTTCTATAGTAATATTCAAATTCTATCTTAGGGATATGTGCTCTAATCAAAGTTTATCTAGTTCTCAATGTTTGTAATAAACTTATTCTGATACCAACTCGAATTCCCTGACCCCAGTTACCCAGAGTTGGTGAATTATATCATAACATTGTCATGATCACAAAAGATTAAGTCTCTAAAGACTGATTCGTTTAGTAGCCTTGGACACACTAGATTAATTCCTAAGTCTTACATTACATGATAAAGTGAAAAACTACAATAACATAGTCTCCATAGTCTACACCCATATCCCCTTATACTATCCCCATAGGTCATTCATAAAATACTTCTTCACATCCTGGGAAATATAAAACATAGAAAGGGGTGAGCTCAGATGCTTAGTAAGGATAACAATATAGCAGAAACTTTGATAAATTAGCATTAATATTTAAGGAAATGTATAACTAAAACAAAAGCCTTTTAAAATTAAACTTCAGTATAATATGGAAAAAATAAAATTAAACAATTCCATTTACTTATTCACATGGATATTCTACTTGTCAAATAATCACATGCAATATCAATAACCACTTTCATAATGATGGAATGCATAATTCCAGACTATCTTAACCACATAGTCAAGGCGTTGTGCCACGACTATAAATAAGATTTTGTCAAGGCCTTGTTCCAAGACACTAGTTTGTCTCATGAGACCTACCGATGCATTGTGGAGCTATATCAGGCTCCACCCATCACATACTAACTCCAATGCATTCTTCATATGAAAAGGTTTAAACCTAACATAAAAATTAGTATTAAAACTAGAATACGAAATGTCAATACATTATCCATAAACCATGAATGGTATAAAATAACAAATCCATAGTCAAACATATCACAAAACCTTCTATACAATATGGAAGTTTTGTATCATAATAAATCGACTTCAAAAAAACATAAAATTCATCAAAGGATGTTGAGATAGATGAAATCAAAACCTTTTTAGAGAAATATCTCTTTCTATTTTGAAATCCTTAAAATGTCATGTAATTATAGAAGAAAACATTTATATTTGAAAATATTCTTATAATATTTTAAGGGAATCTTAGAAAATGTTATAATGGTAGAAAATAGCCGCACCCTCCATATAAGTTAAAAAATACATTCTTACCTTAATTTTGTCGAAAATGTTAAAAAGTACATTGTTTGGAAAACGATGGAAGGATTACATTCAAAAACATATAAGGTCAAATAAGAGTATAAATTAATTTAACCCATTTTATATTAAAGATTAAAAATGTTTTGAAATAAATTTTTAAGAAACATGGATGTGGATGATAAAGAGGTCCCAGTAGATACTTACGTAAAAACAACCTCGGACAATAAAGAGATTGTGAAATTAACCCTTACCTTGAACTTTTATTTGGTCTAGGGTAGGTTAAACTCCTATATAATGGTGAAATAATTGTTATTAAAATATACAAGAGTCATATACATTAATATTATATCATATATGATCTTTTAACATTACTTTGTTAATAATATCTTAGTATTATTGTCGTTTCGGGTGTTAAAAGATTCGTTTTCCTTTATATTATTTGTTATGTGAGTCATATTTGTTATGGATGGGATGTATCTTATTAATATACATAATGATATCAAGTATTTAAACATTATTTTTAATCATCAAATGAAAATTAGTCTTGAATGGATACGATGGGGAATGAATCTCATCGCGTTCGTGGAGATATAAATCCGTACGTACGCACGAGCGAAAATATCAATCTTTTGATATTAAAATAATATATAATTGGATGTTATATCATATATACATAATCATTATCATGTTATATTTATTATTTAAATAAATTATACATCATAATTATACCCATCCAAATAATAATGTATTGAATAACAATTACACCACGATGTGGAGACGGTAAGCCGTACGTACGCACGTATGGTGACATGTCACTCAAAGGAAGGATAGATTAATGAATTTGGTTGTACCATTTTTATAATAACATCACAGTATATTTAATATAATGGATTTATTATTTTATAAGTGAAACAACAAAGAAAAAGGAAGTGGAAGAAGAAAGGAACTTGAAAGAGGTGGTGAGATATTTACCTCTTTTTCAGGTTCTTCATTTGGATTTGATCAAAATGGATCCTTAGGTTCTCTTTATGATAAAGTAAGGCCTCTAGGATTAAGGGAGCATAGTTGATAGGGTATTTTGGTAGAGGTTGTCTGAGCCAAATGGCTTTGAAGGTGTGAATTAGAGCTAATAGGGAGAGCCCTTTTATAAGAGGGGTGTGGGGAACCTTAGGAAAAGCTAGAAATATTATTTTATAATAAATTAATTTTCGGTTTATAATGGATAAAAAATATATTATTTAAAGTATAAGGTGGGTATTGGTCTAAAACCACTCAAACAATAGTTTTTAGATAGGTTTGGGTCACTACATTAACTTTATCTTTTATATTTAATTCTTAGTTAAATAGTTTGAAATTTACCATGTCTCTTTGTATTGTTATATTATATGGTTAATAAACTTAATATATTCTTACAAGAGAACACCAAATGGTTCACTAATTATACACCTATAAATATATAAGTATGTTTTTCTAAACCATATATTTTTAGGAATAGAATATCAATTAATAATATAATATTTTTTTTGAAAACTCTTTTATGTAAATTTTGACACTATTAGGTATTTTGTTTTTGATAAATTTATAACAGAATTATTACTTCAAAAAAAATTCATATAACCAAACCTAATATTCCATATTAACCTAGAAAATTAGTGTAATTCATAAAAAGTCTCAAATTACTTTTATTTAAATATTTATAATATCAATTATTTTAATATTTCATTAATACGATAATTACTGCATCATCATTGTGTTATACATAAATTAAATTATTTAATGTCTAAAAAATATAAATAAAATACCATTATGTAGTAAATATTTCTATCTTTCTAATGAATATTTATAGTCTAATTTATCTAATGTGTGACCCTATATTAATAATTTTTTAGTTATTAAACTTCGATTTTAACTCTTTTAACTCTTCTTTAAATAAAATAATAATAAGTGTCCTAATATAATCCACGTGGACCAACTAGGTTCATATTATATTCATAAGGTTGTTTTTGATTGAACTATACTTATACAATAGAATTAGGACTTGTTTTAGGGTAATAATAATATCATTTTTACCCTTAATTACCCTATTTACTTTTAACAGTGGTAAATAAAATTAAAAACTTACTATTCACCAAAAATTATTTTCGTCTTGTTGAACCACATTTTACTTATTGATATCAATAGTGTCTCTCAGAATTTTTAAATTCCACTCACCGAAGTGGTAAAATTATGTTTTATGTGAATTTTCAAATTCTCCTAGGAGGTGGGTAAAAGACGGTGAAAAGTTCAGAAAAATTTATATATATATATAAAATTATTATAATATGACTCCAATGAATTAAATTATACTTATATAGGTATTATATATCTATTTTTACCTAAAATAAATTTATATAATATAAATAATTATTTAAATAAAAATTCGGTTTTAAACTATAACTTTGTGTTTTTCACTATTCATAAAAAATTGAATGTTTTCAGAAAAATACCAAAAATTCACCCTATGATAATTTCGATATTACGAATCAAAAAATGAAGTCCGTTTTGAAATATAAAATTTATAAAATTCCAAAAATTGGGTATTACTTTTCCTAACGTCTAGTTTGATTGGTTGTGGTGTCTTAGTACTCGAAGTTGCGTACAACACACGCTACTGCATTATTCAAAGGGAAGAGTGCCATGGAATCTTGGGGTGTTACAATCATAACAATTAATTATTTTGAAAAATATATTTTTTAAATGTTTCCTTTTTTATTTTTAAAGAAATTAATTTTCACATTATTTTATAAATTGTTAATTTCAATGATTCAGATATAGAATTATATATTCTTATGTTTCTCAGAAATTTTCCAAATAATATTTTAAAATTGATTTTTTTATATTTTAATAAGTATGGATGTATATAATTATTAACCGGGGATCTGGTCATACGATATCATCCTTGTTAATTCTTAGGATGTCTAAAAATTATGTGTTGAGGAAGGGGTTGTGAAAGCTGTTTATCTTCCAGGGTTTATACCTTGATGAAATGATATATGGCTTGTAATCATATGAGAGACATATATATTATTTTCATTCTATGACATGGGAATCCATTAAATCCCTCCAATGTAATGGATAATTTGACAATGATATATCATTTTATGAGGATGATGTGCATGTACATGATATAGAATGGATATGTACATATTTTTATATGTGGGTATGATTTCTTCTAGTTATTTTCATAATATTAAATGTGGATATGATTTTGAATAGCAATATTTACATCTTTATGTGTGTAAGGAATTGTATTTGTTCATCTTAAATAAATAATTTCAAAGATTATTTTTTCACATTCTACTCCCAACATCGAGAAACCACAAAATATTTTTTGGATTTTATTAATAAATATAAAATATTCACTATGATAATAAACCATTAAAATCCATTACCTTTTGTAAATAAATAATATAGAATATTTAATATTAAAAAATATTAATTTTATTAAATTCCACTTAATATATATATTAAAATATTTTTTAAAAAATATATTTTAAAAATTAAAATTTTATACTTGATAACAATTTTATTTTCGAACTGACCTTATAAAAATTTACATGTATGGATTTTAGGTTTTCTTAATGGTTGTTTTTTGGTCGAAAACTACATTTTTTGGAGAATTATAATTTTTTAATTTTATCACGATGTGAATGTGTCATTTATATTTTCTAAAAACATTTTTATTTATAAAATATATATTTATGGAATTTTTTTTAATTTTTTAAAATATTTTTAGAGATTATAAATAAGAATTCAAACATTTATTGAACTATTTGAAAAAGTTAGGTTATGAATATCTATTTTTGTATTCACTTATAATAAAGTTTATTATAGGTGGTATTTGGTTGTTTAATTCCATGGAAGAATCATACCATTCATTTTATTTATAATAAATCAATTTATGTGATTAAATTATTATTAATAATAATTTTATTATATATATAATTTTGATCTTGTAAACCATTATTTCTCTAAAAACAATTTTTATACAAATAATTCTCTTTAATTTAATATTAAATTTTCATATATTTCTAAAAATTTATATAATACTATTAATTTAAAATTTTAAAATTTTTATTAATTAATGACGTTAATTTTAATTATATTTAAGAAAATAAATTACTATTGTTAAAAAATGTTACCTTAGTAAAAAGTAAAAATTTTAAAAATTAATTTACTATGGAGAAATAAAAAAACATTTATTTTTATATGGTATGATGAGAACCTTCCATGAAGAGTCTGGAAGTTTTATTATAAAAAAAAATTAGGTCAATAAAAGTATAAAAAAAGTAGAATTACATTTGTCCTAATGAAGAGGGGAAATTAGATCCATACGAATATGATCAGACCAAATGATATCCTTCCCATCCACACCTTTGTTGGAAAGACCATCTACCAGAGCATTGGCCTCCATATAGACCTAAGTGGTGATGTAATAAATGGATTGAGAGAAAATGAAATCATATAATCCACCGATTAGTTAACTTAAAAAGGAAATTAGATGATCATATTAGGATAGAGTGCACAAAAATGGTGGAATCACATTTTAGCTAATTATTGTTCCCACCTCTCTACTTTTCATGTTTAGTCTCAATAATAACACCAATAATCTCATATTAGAGTGAAGAAGAAACCCCATATTATCCTTGAATACACCCTTATATATCCCCCTCACTATCTTTGAAAAAAACCCCATATCCTGATGAGACTTGGTTTCCTCTTGATGATCCATTAATATTAACTTCAATCCATCCCATAAATTGTTATTTCTATAAAACCTTCACTCTTCCAAAGGGAATAAAAAATTTACCATTGATTAAAATTCACTAGAAAATGGAGATATAATGATTTGAAATAGGGCAATAAACTTTTTAGGATATACTCTCACTTTGAAATTAGCTAATAGACAGGACAAAGAAACATGAGCAGTGAAAAAAACACCATCAGGAATCCATTTGTTCTGCACCTTCTATAGAATGGAAATCAATTATTCTAGAGAAAACTAGAAGAGAAAAAAAGTTGGGGAGATAGAAAGATATCCAACGAGACCTTAATAAACTCTTTAATTGATAATGTGATAGTGTATAAGGAAAATGAATTTCAAAAATATCTGCAACAACCTTATGCATGGATGAAGGAGTAACCCAACTCATAAAAAGTTGATCCATATCCTCTCTATGTTGATGACAGAGGAAAAAATGAGCATAAAGATATTACACAGACCTACAAAAAATCTTTAGATGGAATTTTATGGTGAGATACCTATAGAAAAGTCTAAACAGAGGAGGAATGATCACATTTATATTTAGTTTTTAATTCTAATGCATACCCACTATTGAACCAATAACACAGAGACCGAAGAGTTTCAAATTAATGAATCTATTTATAGCTGGCTCCCATATACATAAATCATCACAAGATGAAAAATAGTAATATATAACTGCATCCTTGATGTAATCTGGAAGATCACCCATGTATTTTATTTAATCTTTGTTTGAAATATCAAAGTTATTATTTGTATCACTGTGATTGAGGAAATTAAATAAAGAAACACCACACCAATTAAAAGTCCACAAATTAAGATAATATTCCTTGGAATCTAACTGTCTAGAATGAGAATGAGTTACAAAAAAATTGGAAATGAAGGAAGGCCATATTGAAGAGTCGAAGTGGTCAAAATTTTTTTATTTTAGAATTCTTAGGAACCTATCAAAAAAAATCCAACAGCATCCAAATTTACATTAACAAGATTCCATAAGAGATAGTATTGAAAAGACCGAAAGAAAAACCTTAGATTATGGATACATAGACCCCTACTCAATGGGCTTGCAACAAGTATTCTAGGAAAAAATGGCCAGTCTCCTATATTTGATATCGACACTCCAAATATATTTATTGATATAAACATTAAAAAAATTGATGAGATAAATAATAAACTCACACACTATAAACAAATATAAAAATTTAGAAATAATTACAAATTTTACCAAATAAACACGACCTTCCATGGAGAGAGATCTTTTTTTATAAGAGGAAAAATTCTTTATAAAGTGACAAATAATGATAGAAATGTAATTAGCTTTTGGCCTTACCCAAAACATTATAACAAAAAGGTAGATAAAAGGTATAATTCCCTCTTTTGTACCCAAATCTCTAATAATAATATCAACTTTTCAAAAGTAATAATGTTCCTTCAAAAACAAACAAACAATTTCTTCTAACTTACCTATTGGAATAAAACATTCTCATAATGCAGGAGAGTTTTCTTAATATTACAAATATTCCTCTTATCCCCTTGAGTGAAGATAATAATATCTTCATCATAAAGAAGATGATTGGGAGTATAAATCCCTATAATAACACATATAATTTTCAACTTCCCATTGCCAGTTATAATGGATAGTGGCTACTGAGAAAGTCCTTGACAATAGATAAAATAAGAGCAGATATAGGGTTACCATGACTGAAACCTCTATAAAAATTAAATTATCCCACTATAGATCCATTGATAAGATTAAATATAGAGTATAGACCAAGGTGATTTTAATCTTATCAATGAAGTGACAATCAAAACCAAAATTAGCAAGAACCTTGAAAATAAAATACCAATCCATCATGTCAAAAACCTTCTTAATATCAAGTTTTAGATATGTGTTTCCCACTCAATCATGATTATTTATAATATTGACACTTTCCAAGGTAGTTTTAAGACAATCTTGAATGGACCTCCCTTTAATGAAACCATACCGAATAGAAGAATCTATTTTACTAGAAATTGGAGCCAATATGTTTGCTAAGATTTTTCGGATGATATTTTTAATGTTATTTTCAAAATAAATAGGAATATAAAAATATATCTCATTATCATTATTTATATTTTTAATTAGGTAAATAAATAGAGAATTCAACACATGGGGAAGAGAAACACCTTTTACAAAATATAGAACAAGGCTACAACATCATCTAGAATGATCTCCTATAAATTTTGAATGAAGAAATTATGAAATCCATCTAGGATTGGGGAACTATCAGGTTTGATATTTTAGAAATATTACTTGATAACTGATTCAAATAAATTAAAGTAAGTATTGAGTATTCATCTTTGTTAACCATAATTTAAATAATACCATCTGCAGGATCAAAAATAATAGATTATCGATTAAAAAGATCCATATATTAAGAAATAACAGGTTACAAGAGGGAATATATGTGGTCCATAACTTGATCTAAATTTTTGAGTAAAGATAAAATCCTAGATACATTTCTTTCTCTTTCAAGGGAATTAAAAAAATTAAGCTACCATCCCATACTTTAATCCAATTATCCTTGAAAGAAAGCCTTTGCCTGTAATAATTACGATTAAGGAGAATATTGAGCTTAAAATTTGACTCATCTTCTCTCAAAATACCATTATAAAAGCCATTGCATGTGAGATTATCCTTAATGTCTTGAAGGGAGACCAAAAAAGTTGAAATTTCTAACACATTATGGCTGAATCTATCCTTAATCTATATCTATAAATTCCCTTTGAGCAATTTCAATTTGAGGATGCAAGAAAAAGTGTTATTCTTGTAATCCACCAAGCTCAAAACATCCTATAAAAGATTCCCATGTTATAAATGAGTCTTCCAATATTTATTAATCCTAAATGTAAATGGAGCTTTATATTCCTTGAAAACAATCCCAACCAAGATTTCTTGTGCAATGCTCTTAAATATAGAATCTACGATGATGAATGCAAATTGTTTTCAAAAAGAAATTTTTGGGATTGTTTTTCATTAAATTCAAAAGTGATATACCTCTAATATATTTATTTCTCATGTTTTACACTATTTAATTATTATATTATGTTATTTTTTGGGTTTTCTTGATTTTTTATAATGTTGTTTAATTTATATTGTTATTTGCATATTTTATGAACTAATATTGTTTAATGGGTTCCTTATGAAAATTTAATCATATAATTTTATATATTTTATGAAACCATTTTATTTCCATCAATTCATGATATGATGTTATGGAAATTTCAATAAACCCTTTCTTCATTATATTAGTTATTTTATGATGTGATGATAGTTTTCATCAAGTAGCACACAAATGTTTGGATTATGTGATACGTTGGACCAATATAACCCTCCAATTAAATGATTAATGGCTAATATCTCATGATATAGAAGCTTTTTGTGAACATTTTATCATGTTTCTATGTTCAAAACGGGTAACTATAATTTTTTTATCTTTATGATCAATTTTATGAGAAATTGGATGATAGATAGCCCATATCACAATGAATAGAAATCATATCTTTATTATTTTTCCATATCTTATTCAAAATTCCCAAGAGTATGTCATATGAAACATGTTTTATTTTTATCATGGAATGGTAAAATTGTTTTTGGAAAGTGGTTGATAAAAAAATATTCTTTACTCTCTAATCTATTTTGATCCTCACAAATACCCTCATATGCTTGAAAAATGAGGTTACTTTAAGTGAATTTAAGGATTATATTTAGAAAATACATATTCTATTTCACCTAAAATTTTGTAAGTATTCACTGTTGTCAATGTGTTTTGTAAATTTCAAAATATTATATAATCTCTATTATGAACTCGATGATTATGGAGAATGTTTGGTTTGGGAACCTAAATTTCATCATGGAATGATACTTTTTTGCCCCGTGGACAAGAAAATCATTTTGATTGTGATCCAATTTTTTTAAGGAATCCCATGTTTATTTATTTAATATATGTGTAGATATCCCAATATATTGAAATAATGGTATTTTATAAACCATACATTGGATGATTTTGCATACATAGTAATCTATTAGTTTGACTTAGTATTCTTTTGAATTTGAATTTTAGAATTTTCCAAAGATTTCATAATTGGTTTTGTTGGAATAAAAATCATATTAAAAGGTGTTCAAATTAAAGTTCCATTTCCTACAATAATCATATTACAAAGTTTCAGTTACATAGGTAACATTGTATTTCTAGTGTGTGTTTCATTTCAAATTTCAAACACATTGATTTTTTTTGAATATCATGATTTAACTTACAATATATATTGATATATTTGACCAAATTAATATTATGTTATTATTTATTTTACAATGGTTTAGTGTAAAAAAATATGATATTAAGAAAAGGGTTCTGATATTTTTGAAATAATATTTCAAAATCAAATAGAATGATCTTATTCTTTAAGAAGCATGATGATCAAATATCCTTCTCTATTTTTCATTCGATTTATCATTCACAAGGGTGATTTTTTAATCTATTTAATCTATTGAGTTATCATGATTTATTATCAACCATATGTATTTATATTTAGGACTAAACTTTAGAGAAACCCATGTTTTGATCTGTTGATGATGTTCATTCCTCAAATCTCTTTTTAATGACCACTCTTTGGATATATACATGTATCTCATCCACTGAAGTATTTGTCATACTACAACAATAATAGTTTTCTTACAGAAGATTTGTTTTTCTCTAGATTTTTTAAATATATTAATTACATATTCTCCTAAATTAGTATCCATTGAATTTTATTTATATTTCCTAAAAAGACCTCATCATTTATCACTTGTAGAAGCAAATGTGTCCAAAATATTCATTAAAAAAACAACCTTCTCATTTCTATTGGAGTGTAAGATTCTCTTAATCAGATATTTAATACATGATTCCTTATAAATTAATCTAGTATATATTATGGTTTCCAATATTTTTACACAGTTATATATTTCCTTGATAAAAGGACATGATTTATTAAAATACCGATGATTGAAAAGAGAGTATTGGTGGAGTGGAAAGTGGGATCATTATGTCCATAAGCACTAAAAATTTTCTTTTGTTTTTACATACATTATTCTATACTTATAAATATTTTTGATGAATATAATACTTCATTAACTTCAAAAATAAAATGGGGGGTAAATTTTAACTAATACTTGTTTTATTAAAAGGAAACAATTAATCCCCCCTCTGGTGTATTCAAGTTTATTCCAAAAAATTGCTATCAAATGTGTGTTTATTGAAGAATTTAGTTAAGATCTAAAAATGTTTATTTAAAGGTGTATTCATGGAAAATATTTCTATGGATTAACTCAATGATAGTATTTCAATGACCAAAGTACAGTATTTTGATGGCTAAAATTATTGATGCTGGAAAGAAAGAATGATCATCAATTTAGAGAATCATGGTTTCTATGTTTATACAAATATTTTTAAACCATATTAAATTACTACCATACTATATAAGATAGATGATGTAATGGATTTTGAATATGATATAAACTAAAAATATATGATTTCCACCACATTTTGTCTTCGTCTTGATGAATTTATCAAAGTGTCACAATGTGATACAAACTATTATATATATAAAATAGTTACTGTTTGCTATGAATAAAATCAAAATTTCGTACAACTATGGTAAAACAAAAAAAAATATTGTTTTATATATTTAGTATGTCTGAAGTTTAAGCCATTATTGGAATGAGTAGAATATCCCCAAGGAATAGAAAATAGTGTTTCCTCTAAGGGATTGTTAATTCCTTAACCATATCAAGAGTTTACATTTATTATATATTTAACCACTAAATGGAATAGAATGTCTACTAGAATCAGATAATATACTCATATAAAAAATATATCAATAATGGAATTGATTAGAAACATAAAAATTTATTAAGCTAAAATTTAACTAAAAATAAAATATTATAGATTGAAAATATAGAGAATAATTAATTAAATGTTACTACTCCGAAAAATAATAATATATATAAGGAGGATGTTGTATACTCAAATGATTCTAATTGTAGAAACTCCCGAGTGAAACTTGATCATAACTACTTTAAAGGCCATCTATCCCAACATATCTGTTCCCATGGTTTTGAAAAACCATGGGTATAGTCTTTCTATCCAATGATATACCAATAGTTTTTAAAAGACCATTGGTATTTGGTTGTCTATACCAATGTTTTTTACAGGCTGTTGGTATAGAGGTCTTGATATTTCTATGCCACTTGTGCTCCTCCTCCCTTACTCCTCATTCAAACCCTATGCCTCCCCAAACATCCCCTATGCATCCAGACTTCCCCCTCCCAACGGTCAATTTTGTTTTCCTCCCTTCCTAGATCAACCATATTGGGTGATCCCCTCTCCTCAATTGATTTCAGACTCCCCCTTCCCTCCTCTGGTGAAGTTGGTGTCCATGAGGCAACATTGCACCCATCCAATTCCATTTTCTAACATTTTTTTGTTGGGATCTTTGTGAGGTAATAGTTTCTTCCCTCCCATCCTTCATACTATTATTTCATCTTGGGGATCTATATATAGTTGTTGATTGATTGATAGGGAATAAAATTTATTTATGTTAGTGATTTATAGTTAATGAGAGAACCCTGTTGAGAATGTGGGACTTTAATTATTGAAATTCATCATTTTATGATGAAATTAATTCATCTATAAATTTATGTTGGTGGTTTAACATTTTTCATTATTATAATTAGTGTAGAATTATCATGATTCAAATTCATTGAAAAATTACCAAAGATTGTACAAAAAATATAAAAAATATAAAATCATAGGAATGGAGTTAATATATTTTGATATAGGTGATATTGCATTTTATCATTTTGGAACATAGATTATTTAGAGGAACCTATTGATTATAGTTGTATGATGACCCCTACTTCTATAAATTGTTTGTATAATTTTTAAAATGATGTTTGAGATTGGGATGAATATACATATGCTTAATATGAGAAATTAGTCGAAATTATAGGATTTTTACTTCCCTAAGAGTAGTTTGAATCTATTATTATTCTCATTAATTTTTTGGTTTTATGACATTATATAAATATTTATATTTTTATTAAGATATTAGGTTAATTAATTCAATGTTGTTTGATGTTTATTGGATGATTTTATTACTTTCTAGTGATTAGAGTGGTTATTTTCTCTTATGTTACATTTTTTATAACCTCATTTCTATTATCTAAACCAAAAAACAATTAGAGGTAAGATTTATGAGGGAAAACAAACTTCACTATTGATTTAGAATGGGTTCTAGTAGAGTTGGGTTACGAAATTCGGGAAATGAGAGTAGAAAATAATTCGATTGGATTCTTAATTATAATGTTAATGAAAGTTGTAAAGACCCATAAAATTCAAGGGAAATTTTTTTTTCTTAATTTTCTTTGGAATTTTACAAGAGCGTGGTTTCAGACGGCACCTGATTCCGAGGCCCGGAGTGCCCGGAATCAATTTCCAAAGTTTGGCTCGGGTACGTTCAGTGAACGAACGAGCGGCAATTCCTAACTTTTGATCCGGTGCTCGGAATTGAAATCCAAGGACACCGATGAACTCGCAGCGCCGATATTCGCTTAAGAAGACCTTTTCCGAAGTTGCGTTTTCCTAGGAGGAGTTGTTTAATTTTTCTGGATGAAATGAAGAGTAAAATAAAATTGTGATACAATATTTATTTTATATCTTTAAAGTGGTTAAAATCTTTTGTTGGAAGTTGGGTGGTTTAACCACCTAAGAGAGGATTAAGGTGAGGAGGGGCCCACCCGAGCCCCACCTTTTCAAATTTCCTAACTCCCCTCTCTCCCTCTTTAAAGCTTGATAACTTAACACTTAATTAATTACACAACTCATGTATAATTAATTTAGTGTTTTGTTTTTGAAATTTAAGTTTTTGAAATGCTTGGATTAGTAAATAAAATAAGGAGGGACCTTATTTTATTTGGATTGTTGGGTGAGGTGTGGAAGAGCTTTGGAGAGAAGTAGAAGAAATCCTCCACCTTCTTCATCTCCTTCGTGGAAGAACGTGAAGAACGTCCGCCACCCACAAAGAACACCGACGATGAAATCTTGACTCGTCTTCTCCGATTGTTTCCTCCTCGACTTCTTCGTCTTCTAACCGACGTCAACAAAACGACGACCACTTCCCACGACTACGTTAACGTGCGACTATCGAGGTAGGGGTTTACTTCATTATGATTATCACTTTCCATGTTTTCCCCTTCTAAATCTATTGTGGGATTGGGAAAAATGTTTGTTGAGGATTGTAGGGAATTTTATTTAATTTACGTGTGAATTGTTTGAAACAAGGTTCAATTTTTAATTAATTAAAAATTGTGCCATTTGAGTGTTGGTTATTCCTGATTGTTAGCATCTAATGTGGAGGGCGCGGGCCGAACGAACACGGCCCGACAACCCTCTGTAATTTTGTTTTTGGTGCGTGGATTTGACAGTGATGAGGAATCGAATCCGAAATGGGAAAATGAGGTATCCATTCCGAAGATCTCGATCCGAGAAAATCGACGGCGAAGACCGAAAGTGGAACGGACCACCGGAGTGCGTCTGGTGGTCCGCGGAAGACGGCGGCCGCGCGCCGCTCCGGCGCGGCGGCGCCGGCGACCGGCAAGGCCGGCCGCGATTGTCCAAGGGCGGGACCCTTAGGGTCCCGCGTTTCGTATTTCGGCCGGCCAAACGGGCGGACGTTTTCCAGGATATACGGGGGATTAAACCCCCGGATAAAGGTGGAGCGGGCCCCCCACGTGGGGGGGGGGGGCGTTGATTTTCAAAGCACGGGGGGCTGCGCCCCCCCATTTCCTCGACCAGCGCTCGGCCAACCAGCCGAGCGGAGCGGCCGGGCCCGGTCCAGCGGACCGGGTCGGACCGACCCGGGTCGGGCCGGATCCGGGTCGGGTCGACCCGGTTCGGGTCGGATCCGGGTCAGGTCGATCCGGTTCGGGTCAACCCGGTTCGGGCCGACCCAGGGGGGGGGGGGGGTCGGGCCGGGTCGGCCCAGACCCGAACCCCCCGTTTTCGAGACGAGTTCTGTCTTTTGGCCATAACTTGAGCCACTGACCTCAGAATGACGAACCGTCTACGGAAACGCGATCCTTGGATCGAGACGGTCGTTTCGGTATATTACACTCAGAGTTTCGGAATACTTTGAGTTCGGCCGGGTTGGTTCGTACATGAAACCAACCGGGCCTTCGGAGCGGAAACACTCATATCTTGAGCTACGGACGTCCGTTTGACGTGCCGTCAGCTTTTTTGAGTTCCTCTTAGTGAGACAGATCTTTTGGCATACTCCGCCCGAGGTTTGGACGTAGGTGGAGTACGGTCGGGTTGGTTTTGCCTTAAAAACCAACCGGGCCCCGGGGACGAAAATGCCAATAACTCTCAGACCGGGCGACCGATCGACGCGCCGTCTGTTGCGTTGAGTTCCTGTTGACGATACGGAACTTTTGGATACATCAACTCTGGACTTTGTGACAGTTGATGTATCAGCCTCTCGGCTCGTGGAGCGGACCCTCCGAACGAGCTTGCTGTGTGCGGGAACCCTAGTGCTGGTTGTTACTCTGACTACTACTGCTACTACTGCTACTACTGCTACTGTGACTGCGACGACGACAGTACAAAGATCCTGTGTGGATTCGACGACGACGACTACAACACTCAGCGATCCTATGTGGATCAGTGCTACAGGTCCTGTGTGGGCCCGATCCTGTGTGGGTCCGATCCTGTGTGGGTCTTTGCGCTCAACGGTCCTGTGTGAACCAGCGCCTACAAGTCCTATGTGGGCCCGATCCTGTGTGGGTATTTTGCGGGGGTTAGTTACCTATCGATCCTTCGTGGGTCCGACGACTTAGATGGATCAGAGATCATCTTTATCATCTTTCGAAGAAGTATACCTGTGTGAGCTGAATCCTGTTACTTTCCTGTGTGGATTGTGTTGTGCTATCCTGTGTGGATTTCGTTTTGCTTTCCTGTGTGGAATACGTTTACTTTCCTGTGTGGACTGAGTTGTACTTGGGCTCGGAGGTTGGAGCGTATTTGAAATTGATGACTTAGTCATATGTATGGGCATATACCTAAGTAGTGACGGTTGTTACTTCGTTATTGTACCTTTCTTTGTGGTTTATCCTTTGTGGATTTTGAGAGACCTTCAGGGGTATCGGGGTCCCTACTGAGTAGCTTATACTCACCCCTGCACGGGCTATGCCCGCACTACGTTGTGTTGGTTGCAGACGACGGACATCGTTGATCTTGCCTGAGGCTTTCAGAGTAGGACGGTACCTGGAGGTGGACCACTGAGCGGGACGTGTTTGGAGCGGACGACGGGACCCGTGGAGTAGTGGAGCTATCTGTACCCACCCTTCAGGTGGGATCTCCAGTAGACAGCTCGGTGTAGCGGCTTTTACTTACAGTTACTGTTTTCCCTTTTCGAGTTGTACTTTACTTTTAGTTTGGGTTTGTATACTGGCCCATTTACTTTTCCGCACTTTCAGTTGTACTCTGTTTTTACTTAGTGTTTACTTTCCGCTTTCTTACTCTGTGGTGTTTGTTTACTTTACAAAGGCAATGCCTTCCCTTTTTACCGGGATTTACGCCTTGGTGCTAGTCGCCAGCCCCTGGCCTATGGAAGGCGGGCTTGGGGTTGTCACGGCACGGGCCCCGAGGACGGGTCGTGACAAATTGGTATCAGAGGAGTTCGGTTCTACCGCGAACTCTGATCTTTTCTATGTGAAGCAGTAATGTTTAGCGTATTGAGAGTGGTTATCAGTCCAGGGAGTCCAGTGTTGGTGCGGCGGCCGACGTATCCGTACACCAGGAACCTGACTTCTGATTTCTGACTTAATGCACGAAAACATTGATTGCGTGTGTGTTTCAAAGTTTTCTTTGTGATTACTTATATCAGCTCACCAGGTATACTGTTCTGACCGTGGCACACCTGTTTCCTTTTCAGGATGGCCCCACGAAGGCAGCCAGCTAGGGTTCCGAGAGTCGAGTGTGACGACAGCCCACCGAGCGATGAGGCCTCGGTGCAGGGCCCTTTGTCAGTAGTGGCACCGGCGGTAGCTCTACCCGTCGAGCCACCGATGCTTCCAGCACCAGCCGCGGATGATGCACGTCGCCTCAGCGCACTGCATGAGTTTCAGCGCCAGCGACCACCCAGGATTCGCAGGGAGACGGATCCCCAGGCAGCAGAGGACTGGCTGGAGGCAGTGGTACGTGTGTTTAGGCTAGTGAGGACACCAGCAGACCTCATGGTGATCCTCGCTGCGAGCCTACTACACGCAGCAGCAAGACGATGGTGGAGCTTGATGCTCCAGGTGCACGATGAGGCATCTCTACTTTGGACAGACTTTGAGAGACTCTTCCGCTCGGAGTTCGTCCCAGCCACCCTTCGTGCGGTGCGTATCCAGGAGCTTCTTCAACTGCGGCAGGGCAGCATGACGGTCGCTCAGTACTCGGCGAGATTTACTGATCTCTCGCGCTACTCGACCGACATGGTACGAGACCCATTCTACCGGGCCCGGACCTTCGAGCAGGGTTTGAGACACGATATCAGGGCATCGCTGATCTCCCTCAGCATACCGACTTAGACAGGAGTACTGGAGCGGGCCCTTCTGATCGAGAGCTTCCTTGCTGAGTCTACACCAGCGCAGCGACCCGCCGCAGGGCGGCACGTGGCAGAGTCATCTGCAGCAGGCAGTCAACGGATGACTCAGGGGTCCAGACAGATCAGACCTTCGGGCAGACGACCTCAGGACACTGGCTCAGCAGTGCGGAGCACATAGCGCGTAGCCAGTCTTTCGAGAGGCAGACAATGCTACTCGTGCGGCGGGCAGGGCCACATGGCTCGTGACTTCCCGACCCGCCGTGCCGAGGAGTAGCAGTCGGTTGAGGGACCACCGAGGCAGAGGCATAGGTTCGACCGTGGCGGTCCGCAGGGAGGAGGCGGACGAGGTAGAGGAGCTGGACGAGAAGCAGGTGGTGGGCGACACTTTGAGGCTCTGCCACCACCACCACCAGGAGGTCCACCCCGACCACAGGGAGCTGGCGGGCAGAGACAGGCACAGCTCCAGGCAGCAGAGGCCTACGACCACGGCACACCCGAGATGATTCGAGGTACTATCTGTGTCTATCTCACCCTTGTTGCAGTTCTTATAGACACAGGAGTGAGTCACTCTTTCATAGCCGCTGCCCTTGTTCGGAGCTCGGAGATTCCGACAGAGCCGTTGGCTCGATCCTTACGGCTAGAGAATCCTACGGGAGCAGACTCGACGATTACGCACTGGTACCGGCAGTGTGAGCTTACTCTAGTAGGCAAGATCTTTGGCTGGGATCTTCTTGTATTAGCGTCGAGTCCTTACGACGTCATCTTGGGCATGGATTGGCTATCTACGGTCCATGCACAGATTGACTGTTTTAGGCGCAAGGTGTGATGTGTACGCACCGACGGGAGCAGGTTCACCTTTACCGGCAAGAAGGGAGCCTTAGCAGCACAGGATGGAATTCCACGAAGGAGAGGAAAGCCCATCACTCATCAGTTGGCTAGCCTCATCCTTGGAGCAGTTGACGTGCGGAGTCCTCGTTTTCCTGTAGTGGTGGATCAGTTTGCGGACGTTTTTCCCGACGACGTTCCAGGGATACCTCCTCGTAGAGAGGTATACTTTTATATTGACTTGTACCCCGGGACAACCCCGATATCCACTCCAGCATATCGGATGGCCCCCGCCGAGCTTCGAGAGCTACGGGTACAGTTGGAGGACTTGCAGGGCAAAGGGTTCATTCGACCCAGTGTTTCACCCTGGACTTCCCCGATATTGTTCGCCAAGAAGGCGGACGGGATCCTGTGACTTTGTGTTGACTATCATCGCCTGAACCAGGTGACAGTGAGGAACAAGTATCTTCTACCGAGGATTGATGACCTCTTTGATCAGCTCAAGGGAGCACGGTGGTTCTCGAAGATAGACCTCAGTTCAGGCTATCATCAGCTTAGAGTCAGAGATGAGGATGTGCAGAAGACGACCTTCAGATGTCGGTATGGACACTATGAGTTCTTGGTTATGCCTTTCAGCATAACTAATGCTCCAGCAGTCTTCATGGCCCTCATGAACAGGATCATTCATCCATATCTTGATCGGTTTGTCGTAGTCTTCATCGACGACATTCTGATTTACTCTACGACAGAGGAGGAGCACGCCTATCACTTGCGAGTTATACTAGACACACTCCGAGAAAACTAGCTTTATGGTAAGCTCTCGAAGTGAAAGTTCTGGATACGTGAGGTACACTTCTTGGGACACGTTATCTCTGAGGCGGGAGTTGTCGTGGATCCTGCGAAGATTGAGGCTGTGTTAGCATGGGAGCCACCCAGGAGCGTGACTGAGGTTCAGAGTTTCTTGGGACTAGCTGGATACTATCGGAGGTTCGTGCCAGACTTCTCTAGAGTTTCGGCACCACTCACAGCTTTGACGAAGAAGGGGAAACCCTTCGTGTGGTCAGACAGATGTCAGCAGAGCGTCCAGGAGTTGAGACAGAGATTGACCAGCGCTCCTATCTTGAGGTTGCCTGAGGAGGGAGTAGGGTATGTAGTCTACTGCGATGCATCAGGGACCGGACTCGGATGTGTTCTGATGCAGGAGCGGGCAGTGATTGCCTATGGATCACGTCAGTTGAGGCCACATGAGCAGAACTACGCTACCCATGACCTGGAGTTAGCAGTAGTGGTCTTCTCTCTGAAGACATGGCGACACTATCTAATGGGAGAGCGCTTTACAGTCTTCTCCGATCATCAGAGTCTCAGGTATGTCTTCTCGCAGAAGGAACTGAACCTGAGATAGCGGCGATGGCTCGAGTTCCTCCAGGACTATGACTTTGAGATAGTCTATACTCCTGGGAAGGGGAACGTAGTAGCCGATTCCCTCAGCAGGAGGACGGGCATTCAGCTACTTGAGGAGGCATCAGAGCAGCTAGCCTCTTTGCAGATATCCTTCGTGGATAGAGATGAGGCAGCCTTCCTTCAGTCTCTCAGAGTCACTCCTGCACTACTGCAGCGAGTCAGGGAGGCACAACGTGGGGACGCTGACTGTGAGACACGGCGTGCACAGATATCCTCGGAACAGACATATGATGGTTTCTCCTTTGGATCAGAGCACGACATGCTTTTCAGAGGACGTACCATGGTACCAGTCGCTTTGCGAGAGGAAGTGATGAGAGAGTTTCACACTTCTCCTTTGACGGTACATCCTGGAGTGACGAAGATGTACGAGGACCTCAGACGACAGCACTGGTGGCTGGGAATGAAGAAGGCAGTAGCAGAGTTTGTTTCTCGATGCCTCACCTGCCTGCAGGTGAAGGCAGAGCATCAGGTACCAGCAGGCTTGGTACAACCCTTGGAGGTCCCGGAGTGGAAGTGGGACGACATATCTATGGACTTCGTGACTGGAATTCCACGCACTTCCAGAGGTCACGACTCCATTTGGGTGATTGTTGACCGACTCACCAAGTCGGCACACTTCTTACCCATCAGAGAGCAGGGCTCAGTGGTGAGCTTGGGACGTCTCTACGTTCAGGATATTGTGTGACTCCATGGCGTGTCATCATCTATCGTCTCCGATCGAGATGCTCGCTTTACTTCCCGGCTTTGGAAGGGGTTACAGGAGGCGTTCGGGACGCAGCTACGTCTGAGCACAGCCTTTCACCCTCAGACGGATGGTCAGACAGAGAGGACCATTCAGACTCTCGAGGACATGCTCCGCGCATGTGTCCTCGACTTTGGTCGTAGCTGGGAGGAACACCTACCCTTGGTGGAGTTTGCGTACAACAACAGCTACCACTCCACCATCGGGATGGCACCGTACAATGAATTGTATGGCCGACCTTGTAGATCTCCTCTGTGCTGGACAAACCCTGGGGAGTCAGCACTTGTGGGACCGGAGATGGTCCAGGCCACGACAGAGAAGGTCTAGGTCATCCAGGAGCGGATGAGGACAGCTCAGAGCCGGCAGAAGTCATATGCTGATAGGAGGCCGAGGCCACTGGAGTTCGAGGATGGCGACCACGTCTTCTTGCGGGTCTCACCTCGACGTGGTATTCAGAGATTTGGACGAGGCAGCAAGTTATCTCCGCGCTTCATCGGACCCTTCCAGGTCCTCAGCAGGGTTGGCGAGGTGGCTTATCGCCTGGCTCTGTCACCTCAGTTGCACCGGGTGCACGACGTCTTCTATGTATCTCAACTGAGAAGATACGTGCACAACCCGACGCACATCATTTACCATGGGTAGCTTGACGTTGATGATGGGGAGACTTTTACGGAGGTCCCGGTGGAGATAGAGGATCGACAGGAGCGGGTTCTGCGTGGGTGATCGATTCCTCTTGTGCGCATCAGATCGCAGCACGGGAACCTCCAGGAGAGCACATGGGAGCGGGAGGCTCAGATGCGTGCTCAGTACCCTCATTTGTTTCCCTAGTTTTTGATGTATCTTTACGGGGACGTAAAGCCCTGAGGTGGGAGTAATGTAAAGACCCGTAAAATTCAAGGGAAATTTTTTTTTTCTTAATTTTCTTTGGAATTTTACAAGAGCGCGGTTTCAGACGGCACCTGATTCCGAGGCCCGGAGTGCCCGGAATCAATTTCCAAAGTTTGGCTCGGGTACGTTCAGTGAACGAACGAGCGGGAATTCCTAACTTTTGATCCGGTGCTCAGAATTGAAATCCGAGGACACCGATGAACTCGCAGCGCCGATATTCGCTTAAGAAGACCTTTTCCGAAGTTGCGTTTGCCTAGGTGGAGTTGTTTAATTTTTCTGGATGAAATGAAGAGTAAAATAAAATTGTGATACAATATTTATTTTATATCTTTAAAGTGGTTAAAATATTTTGTTGGAAGTTGGGTGGTTTAACCACCTAAGAGAGGATTAAGGTGAGGAGGGGCCCACCCGAGCCCCACCTTTTCAAATTTCCTAACTCCCCTCTCTCCCTCTTTAAAGCTTGATAACTTAACACTTAATTAATTACACAACTCATGTATAATAAATTTAGTGATTTGTTTTTAAAATTTAAGTTTTTGAAATGCTTGGCTTAGTAAATAAAATAAGGAGGGACCTTATTTTATTTGGATTGTTGGGTGAGGTGTGGAAGAGCTTTGGAGAGAAGCTGAAGAAATCCTCCACCTTCTTCATCTCCTTCGTGGAAGAATGCGAAGAACGTCCGCCGCCCACGAAGAACACCGACGATGACATCTTGACTCGTCTTCTCCGATTGTTTCCTCCTCGACTTCTTCGTCTTCTAACCGACGTCAACGAAACGAAGACCACTTCCCACGACTACGTCAACGTGCGACTATCGAGGTAGGGGTTTACTTAATTATGATTATCACTTTCCATGTTTTCCCCTTCTAAATCTATTGTGGGATTGGGAAAAATGTTTGTTGAGGATTGTAGGGAATTTTATTTAATTTACGTGTGAATCGTTTGAAACAAGGTTCAATTTTTAATTAATTAAAAATTGTGCCATTTGGGTGTTGGTTATTCCCGATTGTTAGCATCTAATGCAGAGGGCGCGGGCCGAACGAACACGGCCCGACAACCCTCCGTAATTTTGTTTTTGGTGCGTGGATTTGACAGTGATGAGGAATCGAATCCGAAATGGGAAAATGAGGTATCCGTTCCGAAGATCTCGATCCGAGAAAATTGCCGGCGAAGACCGCAAGTGGAACGGACCACCGGAGTGCGTCCGGTGGTCCGCGAAAGACGGCGGCCGCGCGCCGCTCCGGCGCGGCGGCGCCGGCGACCCGCTGCGGAGGCGCGCCGCCGGAGTAACCCACCGCGGCTAAGCCGCGGTGGTCAGCAGGCGGCCGGAAAGGCCGACCGCAACGGTCCAAGGGCGAGACCCTTAGGGTCCCGCGTTTCGTATTTCGGCCGGCCAAACGGCCGGCTGTTTTCCAGGATTTCCGGGGGATTAATCCCCCGGATGAAGGTGGAGCGGGCCCCCACGTGGGGGGGGGGGGGGTTGATTTGCAAAGCACGGGGGGCTGCGCCCCCCCGTTTCCTCGGCCAGCGCTCGGCCAACCGGCCGAGCTGAGCGGCCGGGCCGGGTCCAGCGGACCGGGTCAGGTCGACCCGGTTCGGGCCGACCCAGGGGGGGTCGGGCCGGGTCGGCCCGGACCCAGACCCCCCGTTTTCGAGACGAGTTCGGTCTTTCGGCCATAACTTGAGCCATGGACCTCCGAATGACGAAACTTCTGCGGCAACGTGATCCTTGGATCGAGACGGTCGTTTCGGTATATTACACTCAGGGTTTCAGAATACTTTGAGTTCGGCCGGGTTGGTTCGTACACGAAACCAACCGGGCCTTTGGAGCGGAAACACTCATATCTTGAGCTACGGACGTCCGTTTGACGTGCCGTCAGCTTTGTTGAGTTCCTCTTAGTGAGGCGGATCTTTTGGTATACTCCGCCCGAGGTCTGGATGCAGGTGGAGTACGGTCGGGTTGGTTTTGCCTCAAAAACCAACCGGGCCCCGGGGACGAAAATGCCAATAACTCTCAGACCGGGCGACCGATCGACGCGCCGTCTGTTGCGTTGAGTTCCTGTTGACAATACGAAACTTTTGGATACATCAACTCTGGACTTTGTGACAGTTGATGTATCAGCCTCTCGGCTCGTGGAGCGGACCCTCTGAACGAGCTTGCTGTGTGCGGGAACCCTAGTGTTGGCTGTTACTATGACTACTACTACTACTACTGCTACTGTGACTGCGATGACGACAGTACAAAGATCCTGTGTGGATTCGACGACGACGACTACAGCACTCAGCGATCCTACGTGGATCAGTGCTACAGGTCCTGTGTGGGCCCGATCCTGTGTGGGTCCGATCCTGTGTGGGTCTTTGCGCTCAGCGGTCCTGTGTGAACCAGCGCCTACAGGTCCTATGTGGGACCGATCCTGTGTGGGTCTTTTGCGGGGGTTAGTTACCTATCGATCCTTCGTGGGTCCGACGACTTAGATGGATCAGAGATCATCTTTATCGTCTTTCGAAGAAGTATACTAGTGTGAGATGAATCCTGTTACTTTCCTGTGTGGATTGTGTTGTGCTATCCTGTGTGGATTACGTTTTGCTTTTCTGTGTGGAATACGTTTACTTTCCTGTGTGGACTGAGTTGTACTTGGGCTCGGAGGTTGGAGCGTATTTGAATTTGATGACTTAGGAATATGTATGGGCATATACCTAAGTAGTGACGGTTGTTACTTCGTGATTGTACCTTTCTTTGTGGTTTATCCTTTATGGATTTTGAGAGACCTTCAGGGGTCTCGGGGTCCCTACTGAGTAGCTTATACTCACCCCTGCACGGGCTATGCCCGCACTACGTTGTGTTGGTTGCAGACGACGGACAACGTTGATCTTGGCTGAGGCTTGTAGAGCAGGACGGTACCTGGAGGTGGACCACTGAGCGGGACGTGTTCGGAGCGGACGACGGGACCCGTGGAGCAGTGGAGCTATCTGTACCCACCCTTCAGGTGGGATCTCCAGTAGACAGCTCGGTGTAGCGGCTTTTACTTACAGTTGTTGTTTTCCCTTTTCGAGTTGTACTTTACTTTCAGTTTGGGTTTGTATACTGGCCCATTTACTTTTCCGCACTTTCAGTTGTACTCTGTTTTTACTTAGTGTTTACTTTCCTCTTTCTTACTCTGTGGTGTTTGTTTACTTTACAAAGGAAATGCCTTCCCTTTTTACCAGGATTTACGCCTTGGTGCTAGTCGCCAGCCCCTGGCCTATGGAAGGCGGGCTTGGGGTAGTCACGGCACGGGCCCCGAGGATGGGTCGTGACAAAAGTAATTGATGCTATCCCATTGGTAAATAAATATTTTAAACTTAAATAGGAGTAGGATCACCTTACTTTCCATGATGAAAATAATGATGATAAAACTAGTTATATAATAACTCAACAAAGAATTTAATTGATGGAAATGAAGAAGAATGGAAAAGATATATTGGCTAGAGTTGTGCTCAGATAACGAATGAATTAAATAATTACACATTTATAGGAAAATTCTAAATATAATAGAGTTTCTTGATGATTTTATTTAATTAACAATTATATTGATGATAATACATTGACCATTTCCATTGTAACGTCCCTGTTCCGGAATCCATGCATAGGCACCCTGTACCCAGTTGGTCACATGGCCTCAAGTGCATTTCCTCGAATGCCAGAGGTTGCCGACTAGAAACGAGGGCCTTGAGTGTGATAGTGGGGAAACTATGCCCTCATTGGAAGAGTACACAACAGAATTAAACAAACACATACAAAAGCGGAAGTAGTAATAATGATATACAAAAGTAATAACAGAAAAATGAAAGTATAAACTGGAGAACAAATATAAAATGATGCATGATACATTTTTCTAGTAAAACTGCCAAACAAGTCACAATGATAAAATATAACAACGCTAGAACAAAGTAAAAATAAAGTAGATAAACTCCTTAGTGTGTGAGACTAAATCCTAGTAAGAAACCACCCAAAGATCTTTTCCTTTCAGTCAGTGAATATACGACAGGTAAAAGTACAGAAAGAAGTAAATAGGAAAGTACTAAATATTAAACAATCCACAGTTTAGATCAAGAAATAGTGCAATGAAAAGCTAAAACTCCAATAGGTAACACTCTGGGAAGTGCTCACGACCATCCCCTCTAGTCCTACCTAAAAAGTACAAGCATCCCTCTGGGCAGCACACTCAGTGAAACCCCTCTAGTCATGTGTATGTATATGTTAAGACTCTCTGAGGAAGCACTCACAGTGAATCCCCTTATGTTAAAAGGTAAAGCAAGAATATCTGAGGAAGCTCACAGAGTCAATTCCTCATATAGTCTAGGGTAGTCAAGGACTCTGAGGAAGCTCACCCGGTTAGTTACCCTTATATCCCCAAGGTCTAGGACTCTCTGAGAAAGCTCACTCAGTCAATTTCCCTTATATCCCTGTTCGTACAATTCAAATAAAGACTCTCTGAGGAAGCTCTCACGGTCAATCCCCTTATAGTCTAAAGCAAACAAGGACTCTCTAAGAAGGCTCGCTCGGTCAATTCGCCTTATTTACCCAAGTGGTTCTAGGATCTCCGAGGATGCTCACTCGGTCAATCACCCTTATAGCCTTAGTGCTCAAATACTCTCTGAGGAAGATCACCCCATCAGTTACCCTTATATTCTATTACACCAGGTTCTCACGGCCCGGTGTAGTTCAACAATCATAATAGTGTAATATAGCCAAATTAAAACTACTGAACTATTTGGTAATAGTCTACAACATATCAATAATGTCAGAAAAAACTCCCCCCCTACAACAACAGACATGGAAATCAGGAAATGAAGAAACATATAAAACATAGAAATCAACCCATTTCATATCCAATTAATCTCTTCACAGCCATCCAAGAATGGCAGACAAACAACAGGGGAAAAATGGTAAACACGCAATACCCCGTCAGGGGTATTGGTGGAATTTGCACATAATACTCAAGGAATTTCAACAGAAAGGCACAAACCACCTACCTAGACGTTAGGAGATCACTATAAGAGAACCCTAGGGCTTTAATTTTCTTAGAACACCGTAGATCTACAAAACACCTAATACATTCAACCCTTGATAACTTGATAAATACGAGGCAAAATGCAATGAGGATCAAGGAGAAGAGAGAAATCACAGATGTGATTCCAATGAAGCTGACGATGTTCAATTTGGAGGACGGACGGAGGCATGGGGGCTCATCGAAGATCCGTGGCCATACAGACTCTTGCAGATGAACGAGACCTAGAAGAGGAGTGTTCTGTCCGTCAGACGTGAACCCAGTTCGTTTAATGAAAAAAAAACATAATATAAGGCATATAATTTTAGAGTACATGGTGTATACTTACTGTTTCCATACACCGCATTAAACAGCCACCAAGTCACTCCCACATGGCCGTGCGTGTGGCTACTACATGACCAGCCCATGACCTACTACGGAAAGGAAGTACACATCATGTACTCATAAAGTACACATCTTGTACTTAAAAATTTTCCATAATTTCCTCTTTTCCTCAAGGATGACCAAAAGATGAAAAAATACCTAAAAAAAGATCTGAGTTCTTACAAACTTCCCCCCTTAAATAAATTCATCCCCGAATTTCCCTAGCGCGGTGTAAAGGAAGAAACCCAAACAGCTCCGACCACTGTGCTCGTACATCAGCCTCCCTCTCCCATGTCTCATCCTATACTCACCCGTGCTTTTATAACACTTGTATTAGAGGAATAGACTAACCATGAATAACCCTTGTACTATGGTCAACAATCCGCATAAGATGCTCCTCGAATGACGCATCCACTTCAAGCTCAGCCTCCCCTGGTTGAAAGACTTGAGATGGGTATGAAAAGTAACATAGGAGATTAAAAATGTGAAAAACATCATGCATGTCTAGGTACCTCTAAGGTAACTACAACCGATAGGCAACATGACCAAATCTCTCCAACACCACAAAATGCCCGACGTACCTCGGCAAAGGCTTACCCTATCTCCTGGTCCTATTGTGTACCATCCTCGGTGTGACACGTAGTAAAACCTGATCCCCAACCTCGAAGTCCAGAGGTCTTCTCAGCTGATCATCATGAGACTTCTTTCGAGACTATGTAGTAGCCATCCTCTTCTGAATCAACTCTATCTACTCTGTGGTCTCTTGAACAAGATGAGGTCCCAACAAAGCTACATCTTCTACCTCCAGCCAATATAAAGGTGATCAACATGGCCTACCATACAAAGCCTCATAAGGTTCCTTCTGAATAGTTGCATGAAAACTCTTGTTGTAGGAAAACTCCACAAGAGGTATATGGTTCTCCCCAGAACCACTAAAATCCAGAATGCATGTTCAGAGCATATCCTCAAGAACCTGAATCATACGCTCGGACTGAAAATATGTTTGGGGGTGGTAAGCTATACTCATAAGTACCTATGTACCCAAATCCTTCTGAAGCCCCTGCCAGACCTGAGAAGTAAAATTTGCATTCCTGTCTGAAACAATGGATTATGGAACTCCTTGTAGATGAACAATCTCTCAGATGTACAACCGTCCCAGCTCATCAACACTGAAGGTCTCTTTGATTGGCAAGAAGAGAGCTTCGCGAGTCTATCAATGACAACCAAAACTGGGTCATCCCCTTGAGGCGAACTTGACAAACCGGTTACAAAGTCCATCATGATGGCATTCCACTTCCACTCAGGAATGGGTAGCTACTGTAAAAGACCTACTGGTCGCTGATGCTCTGACTTCACCTGCTAACAAGTGGAACACATCAGGAAGAAACCCGCAACGTATCTCTTCATACCTAGCCACCGGTACTGGTGTGTAGATCACGTTACATTTTAGTTACACTAGGATTAACTGCCCAAACTGAGGAATGAAAGTCCCACATCATCTCCTCACATATGTCTTCTAGCACCCATACGTGTCCCTGTAAACGCAAGATCTCATCCTCTCCTATGGTCCATCCAGGAATAGAGTCATCTCCAAACACATTCTCCCTTAGGACTATGCCTTCATAATTTGATAGCTTCCTCATTCGCACTCGATCAAGAAGAGTATAGGTAACAACTACAGAAGAAAGAAAAGTCTGTCCCTATTTGTCATGTATCTCTAAATGAATCTCATAGAACAGAGCTATAAGCTTCCACTCACTACTGACCTCCTGAACTACCTATACCTGAGTCCTCCTACTCAATGCATTAACCACTCCATTGCCTTTCCCAGGCATATGGGAAATCTCAAAATCAAAGGACTATAGGTTCTCAACCCACCTTTGCTGTCTTAAATTCAGATCACGCTGAGTAACGATATACTTGAGACTCTTGTGGTCAGTGAAAACCACAGTGTTCTCTCCCAGAAGATAAATTCTCCAACAGTGTAAGTCATGAACAATGGTTTCCAACTCCAGATCATGTGTCGGGTAATTCCTCTCATGTGGCCTCAACTACCAATACCCATAAAAAATGACTCCATCTTCCTGCATAAGCACATCTTCCATCCCGATACCTGATGCATCATAGTAAACAATATATTTCTTTCCCAGATCTGGAAAGACTTGTATTGGGGCCGAAGTCAACCTCCCTTTCAGCTTCTGAAAGGCTGACTCACAAGAATTTGACCACAAAAACCTCACACCCTTCTTAGTTAGACCCGTCAGTGGTGATGCTAAGTTTGAGAAGTCCTGTATGAAATGTCTGAAGTATCCAGCCAGCCCTAGAAAACTTCACACCTCAAAGAAGTTCTTTGGATGCTCCAAGGAAACTACAACTCTCACTTTCTTTGGGTCTACTAATACTCCTATCTTTGAGATAACGTGACCCAAAAAGTGAATATGATCCATCCAAAAGTGGAATTTTGAGATCATAGCATATAATTGATGCTCTCTCTGTGTACTCAAAATGATCTCAAGATGGGTATCATGGTCATGTCGAGTGTGAGAGTACATCAAGATATCGTCCACGAAGACCACAATGAAGGAATTCAAGTATGGATGGAACACTCTGTTCATCAGTTCCATGAAAACTGCAGTCACGTTCATGAGACTGAATGGCATAACCATGTATTCGTATAGACCATACCTACTCCAGAAGGCTGTAAGAGGTATACCAGTTGGTCTAACACACAATTGATGATAACTGGACTCAAGTAAATCTCCTAGAACACTCGGTCTTCTCGAATCTGATCAAAGAGATAATCAATTCTTGGTAAGGGATATCAGTTTTTGACCGTCAATGGGTTCAACTTCTGATAATCCACACAACAGCTAAGGGTTTTGTCCGCCTTCTTCGCAAATAGGACATGCGAACCCCATGGAGAAGTACTAGGTCAGATGAAACCCATTACCTAAAACTCCTCAAACTATTTCTTCAGCTCCTACAACTCTGGTGTAGCCATCCTATAAGGAGGAATAGACACCAGTTCCACTCCTCGAATAAGCACAATCGAAAGTATACCTCTCGCTCCAGAGGCAAACATGAAAAGTCCTCTGGAAAGACATTAATGATACTATCCACCATTGGAGGATTGTCTAACTATGAAGTCCCCTGGTCATCCTAATATAAAATAGCAATCTGGGCTATGACTCCTCCTAACCCATGATGCTATGGTCCCTCTCTGCTCAACTGGACATCCCACTTTCCCTTATGAAGAAATGATACACCCTCTGGTGATGTAAAACTCACCCTCCGGCGATAACAGTCGACGAATGCCTGGAAGGGAACTAACCAGTCCATTATGAAAATGAAATTGTAGCCTGTCATCTCTAGGACATAGAGGTCCCATAGAAAGTGACACCCACTAACCTCTAGAGGGCACTCCTTACACTGACGTACACTTTCCGTTCTAGTCCCCAACAGAGTGTCTAGTGTCATGATTTCAGTAGAAGAAAAGATTCAGAGCCCAAGGCTCTCCACAACAGCAATAGATATAAATCTATGGGAATCCCATGTATCAAAAAGAGATGAAGATAAAAAGGAGGATACTAAGATCGTACCTCGTACTATAGAAGGTCTGGGGTCCTCCTACTGGGTCTGATCCATTGCAAAATTTTGTCCTGTACTGCAACCCTGTGACCATTCCTGACCACTCAGAGCTGATCCACCCTGTTGTCTCTAAAAACCGGGCGACTGGATACCCCATCCATGATCTCCATCTCAGTCTGAATGAACGTAAGAACTCCAGTTCCCTGACTGATGAGAAACTAGTGGTGATTCTTCTGAACAAGGAGTCATAGAATGACCCTTTTCACCACCTGATGAGGATTAGAACTGACAAAAGAACTAAAGATGGCCCATATTGTCGTAAGACCGGGACTCCACTGGGTCTCTCAGGAAACATGGCCTCGTATTCTTGTTTCTCCCACACAAGTGGAACACCACCTGACTACTAGAAGATGCATCCGGCCTGCTCTGATCTCCTCATGTAGCCTCCATGTGGCATTTACTGCTATTAGTTGGCAGAGCACTAACTTTGGATGTTGAAACACCCTGGCTGGAAGCTCTATAATCCCTTAGATTACGCTATGTGATCAGCGCCTGGTTGATGATATAAGATATCTAGGTCAACCTAAATTTTTTCACCTATGATCAGATATCATGCCTCAGACCATCCTTAAACTTCCATGCAAGGAACAAATAATCACCTCTAGGAATAGGCGTGAAATGCTGCAGCTCTGTGAAACGAGAGGAATACTCCACAACAGTAAGAGTACCCTGCTCCAGACTCATGAACTCTTGGGATTGATCATCCCTCATGGTCTTTGGATAGAAGTAATCATAGAAGATGTGTCGAAACTCTTCCCAAGACATATTATGCTAGCGGCCCACCTATGAGATCACATACCACCACCTCTTAGTGGAGTCTCGGAGCATGTAGGTTGCGAGCTTCAACCTCTTCTACGGTGGTATCTCCATATTCTTGAAAATCATCAGCATGGCTTCTAACCATGACTCTATAGCCTCGGGTCCTCCATCCCTTGAGAAAGTGGGAGGATGCTGCTGTTGAAAGACCTGCGTAAAATCTATCATCAATAGGGAAAGAGGCGGAACTCCCTGAAAGGTTTGCATCATCCTTAGAAAGCCCTCCCTGAACTATGAATCCACACCTATGTCAGGTACAATAGTTGGTGCCAAGGATGAGAATGCTGGAGGATATGCAAGTAATCCCTGATCGGCCATGTCCAGTGTCTGATTTCCATCTGGCAACTGGCGTACCACCAGAGGACGTCTCAGTTTAATGACTCTTCAAGGTCAAGCACACTCTTTATATCCAGGTTATCATGGACTGAAAACAAGAAGCATAAGAAGGGAATATGAGAAAGAAAGCATCCAAGTTTTACAAAACATGACTACACGATGTGTACAATTCCTACATGGTGTGTTCCCTTAAGACATTCACATGGAAATATACTCCTGCCTAAACTGGTTGTGTAACACCCCAAACACATGGTGTGTACTTGAATCCTATTCCCTTGCCCGAGTCCTTCTACACGGTTAATCCACATGAATCTCCTGAGGCAAGACTACATGGAATTTTCAAGATAGACACGAAGTGTACTAGAAAAGCTTCACCTGACCCATGTTGTTGGCGACACGGCCTGACACACATCTCATACTACATGGCATGTTCAAGGCGAACACAATGTTTATATGAAAGGATAACACCTAACCGTGTTGTTGGCTACATGGTAATCTACACAACTGACACTACACGACGTGTTCTTGGTGGACACAGCGTGTACAAGAAGGGATAACACCGACCCATGTTTCTCGTGACACGGTTGGGTACCTAGGTCATTCTACATGGCATGTTCAACTGGTACACAGTGTGTTCCTACAAGAATTTTATTTCTATCCCGTATCTCTTCCCACGAAGCCTACGACAAGATCAGTGATTATATAATGTGTACATAAAGTGCACTGTGTGTACTTAAGAAAAACAATTTCTTCCAAAAAAAAAGAACACATGGCATGCACTTGACACTACATAGCTTGTATTCTAGGTTTTCCCAAACAGTAAGCCTTAAAAACTACTCCGAAACCCAGAAAACACTGAAACGAACACTGAAAGTGCCAAATTCTGATCCGTAAGGGACCATAATCCCCACGAATCAAAGTCTAGAATCTTTTACATGTTATAACAAGGAAAATAGAGCAATGACCCTCCAAATTCCAGTCCATGAGGGCCCATAACACCTCAAGAACCAAAGATTAGCATCCATTCGAGCAAAACATTATACAAAACAGTACCCTATCAAACATCAAGTATTTTTCTCAAAGAATATATCACAATAACATGAACATTATACACAACTTCTATCATAACAACATGAAATTGCTAATTCATCCTAGATGATAAGGCAAGAATGCATGACATGTGATTTTAGCAAGTTCCTATATGATGCATGAGATGGAATACCCTCACCTAATTAGGTTGCGGCCGAAATATAACCTCAATAACATCAACAATAATAGAACAAATTTTGTGATTCACTCAAGGTGAAATCAAATAAACTGTAAGATTGAAAAACCAGATAATTTCAATAAATGAGGTAAGTGGGATTTTCCATGTACACGAGTTAGCTACTCCTGGGAACAACTTTTTACTAAGTACCTATTCCTTCCTATCCCTGGATAAAGGCTCCAAATAGTTATCCAAGAGAAAAGAATTTCTTTGATACCACTTTGTAACATCCTGGCTCTGGAAGCAACCTAGAGGCGCCTCGTACCCGGATGGTCACATGGCCTCAAATGCATTTCTCCAAACTCCATAGGGTGACAACTAGCAGCGAGGGCCTTTGGTGCGATAGTAGGGAAAATATTCCCTCATTGGAAGAGTACACGGTGGAATTAAACAAACACTTATAAGAGCGGAAGTAGTAATAATGACATTCAATAGTAACATCAGAAAACTAAAATTATAAATTAGAGTACATGTATAAAATGATGCATGATACATATGTCTAGGAAAAATGGAAAACTAGTCACAATGATGAAATACAACAATGCTAGACCAAAGGAAAAAAGAAATCAGATAAACTCTTCAGCATCACTAGCCATATCTTGGTCCCATGCTCTCCAACTCTACAGTATATCAAGTACTCGAAGTAGAAGGGCACTTGCCCTTTTCTATACCTGCAACAATATAATCTGTTTGGGCTGAAAAGCATGGCCCAAAAAGGGTGTGAGAATAAATCCCAATAGGCAACCACCCAAAGATCTGTGCCTATGAGTCAGTGAATATATGGTAGGTAAAAGTACAGAAAGTAATAAACAAGAATGTACTAAAAAGTAAACAATCCATAGTTCAGAACAAGAAACAGTGAAATAAACATCTAAACCTCAAACAGGTAACCCTATAGGAAGTGCTCATGGCCATCCCCTCTGGTCCTACCTAAAAAGTACAAGCAACCTTCTGCACATCACACTCGGTCTAACCCCTCTAGTCATGTGTATGAAAATGATAAGACTCTCCGAGGAAGGACTCACAATCAATCCCTTTATATTAAAATGTAAAGAAAGACTCTATGAGGAATCTCACACAGTCCATTCACCGTATAGTCTAGAGTAGTCAAGGACTCTCTGAGGAAGCTCACCCGGTCAATTCCCCTTATAGCCCCATGGTCTAGGACTCTCTGAAGAAGATCACTCGGTCAATTCACCTTATATCCCAGGTCATACAATTCAAACAATGACTCTCTGAGGAAGATCACGTAGTTAATCCCGTTATAGTTTAAATAAAACAAGGACTCTCTGAGGAAGCTCACTCGGTCAATTCTCCTTATAGCCCCATGTAGTTCTAGTCTCTCTAAGGATGTTCGTACGATCAATCCCCCTTATAGCCTAAGTGCTGAAAGAATCTATATGGAAGCTCACCCAGTCAATTACCCTTATAGCCTACTATACCAGGTTCTCATGGCCTAGTGTAGGTCAACGATCATAGTAGTGTAATATATCCAAAATAAACATACAGAACCACTTGGATAATAGTTTACAACATATTAAGCATGTCATAAAACAAAATCACCACCCTACAATAACAGTCTTGGAAATCAAGCAAGGTAGAAACATCCAAAGCATAGCAATCAACCCATTTCATATCCAATTTACCTCTACATAGGCATGCATAAATGGTAGGCAAACAAAAGGGGTAAAAAAGTAAATTGTTAATACCCTGTCAAGGTTATTGGTGGAATATTAACATAATACTCAAATAAATTCAACATAATGGCACAAACCACCTAACTTGACATTTTGAGATCACTATAAGTGAACCCTGAGGCTTTAATCTCCTTAGAACACTGTAGATCTACGAAAATGTCTAAAACATTTGACCCACGATAACTTGAGAAAGAAGAGGAAACATGAAATGAGGCTCATGGAGAAGAGAGAACTCACTGATGCGATTACAACACAATTGAAAATGTTTTATTTAGTGAATGGATGGAGGTGTAGGGGCTCATTGAATATCCATGGCCGTACAGACTCTTGAGGATGAACGAGACCTAGAAGAGGTGTGTTATTTCTGTCAGACGTGACCTCATTGCGTTTAATGATAAAAATACACTGCATTTAATTTTGGAGTACACAACAGGTACTTAATGTTTTTGTACTCTACATTAGGTGGCCTCCATGTCACTCCCACAAGTCCGTGTGTGTGGCTACTACACATCCCACACATAGCCTCATGTAGTAATGAAGTCCACGTTGTGTACTCATAATGTACACGACGTGTACTTAGAAAATTTCCCGAATTTACTCTTTTCTCAAAAACGACCAGAAAAAGAAAAACATACTTGAAAAGAAGTTCTGGTTTATTAAATCCAAGCACATGTTTGCCTAAGGAAACAATAATCCAAGATTTACTGGATATCAATAAAAATAACACGGAGTAACACAATGGGTTTTTAATTACCAAGGAAATTATAAACAAATTAAAAATAATTTAAGCTAATGGAGTCATTATAGGGAAGACCATTACATCAAACAAAATTTTGAAAAATTGGATTCCATAATTATTTTTTTTAGAGAGACTCTATCAAATAAATCCATTATTAAAAAATTATGATAAATTTTTTGGTTTTAAATTTTATAGGAAAACTACTTTAGAAGTACATAAAATTATCCAATATGTTCCTAAAAAATAGGATCATATCAATATAGGATCTTTAATTATTTTAAGAAAATTTTCCATCTTTTTTATGAATTAAATTCAATAAATATGTGTTTTAGTTTACCTAATTTCTTTTTTTCTCCTAAATATTATCTAGAAAATACCATAAAAAGGATAACATGGCTTTCAAAATCAATTTTTTCTAACATTAATATACTTAATTTTTTTTGCTAACAATATATTTAGATTCAAAATTTAATTATATTAATGATACCTAAATAGATAATCCCATTATTTTATTGAGTATATGAACATCATATGTATTAAGTATAGTTTAGTGACTTCTATAAGTTCAAGAACCTAAAAAATCATGAAGGCTAATTTGTTAAATTTTCAATAATGAAATGATAAAAATTCTTAGTGTATAGACCACTATAATTAAATATTATATTATTACATTGGAATATATTTTATATAGTGTTTTATATAAGTATAACTTTGAAACTATTAATCAATTATGACATTTTAGTTCTAGAGTTTCATTTTATAATTAAATAATAAATGTAATCGATTTCCAAGGTAAAAATAAATTTTCAATATGTAATTTTCAATGTGTATATATTATTGATCTAAAAAATATTTCTTACCGACATGTTAGATTATTGAGTATTTTTTTATAGTGTTTATCTAATATGAAATAGATATTATAATCATTATTTCACATAGATATCCACCTTGGTTCGTCATTTGTAGTCATCACTTATAACATATGTTATTTATCTTATTATTTATTTTTCTAGATACTTGTATGCTTTGATGAATTTAATCGTAAAATTAGTTGAATGAAGTTTTTCATTATGAATTATATTTTTGATTGTAAGATAATTTTTTCCATGTAACCGAATGTATAGAAGTTATATGTATCATACCGATAAGATTTCAACTGAGTTTAAAAAGAATTTGGAAAAATTTTAGATTTTCCATTTAACAATGATTTAGATGGTGGTTGTATATAGTTTACATGCTATAATGGTATTGGAATACCAAATTTAATATATGAAGAAGTTAGGTACCATATAACTAAATCTAGATTTAAAAAAACTATTCTGTGTGGTATCACTATGGAGAGGCGAGACAATCATCAATTATTCATGAACAAAAACAAAGAACTGGTATGGATAATTTTATGTTTGATAAATTTCCATTTGTGTACTATCATGAGAGAGATAGTATATCGGTGCTAGAAGACAATTATTTTAATATACATGATAAAAATACTAAAGATGATGATATTGAGAGATTGAAAATTTTAGTTGATTATGCCAGAAATCATATATATCAGAAAAGTACTAAAATGACCAAGTTAAAAGTTTTAATGTAGGTATATCATGAAAAAAACATGTATGGAATTTCAAATACCACCATTGATTATATTCCTACCATTTTGAAGGACTTGATTCCTGATGGTGCGTATATTCCCTCAAATCATTACAATTCATGAAAGTTAATTAAGCATCTTAGATTTTCTACTAATAAAGATAATGCTTATCCAAGAGACTAAAATTTATTTTTGGATGAAATAGCTGACCGTAATGATTTTAAATAAGGTGTTATATCTTGATAGAAGGAAAATAAATATGGAACATCATCTCGTGTTCCAGAAAAAGTTTTGCGGTGATTTTCAATGATTTCCAGACATTAAAACGTATTCATTTATTTAGAAATATCATTAAAAATGCAATGGAAGGATGTTGAGATAATTAAAGGTAATGATGAGTTGGTTCATCATGAAGATGAATTAGTTTGGCTGGAATTTTATGCACAACATCCTAATTTTTAGCTGCGGTGCATAATGTCAGGTTGGGTCTATCCTGTGATGATTTTAATCTATATAGTTATATGCTTACTGCACAAAACACGTTGCCATTTTTATTCATGTTTATAATTTTCATCTATGGATGTGAATGAAAAAACATTTCAGTTTCTTGAGTATATTGATATGTGGACCATATTATCTGGGTAATGATATAGACATCTTCTTTCTAACTTTTATAAGTGAGTTGAATCATCTTTGGGATATGGGTGTGCATATATTTGATGCTTTTTCAAAAAATATATTTCATTTGCATGATTCCCTTCTATATACTATAAATGATTTCCCTACTTATGAAATGATGTATGGTTGTATTATGAAGGGAATAATATCATGTCTTATATGTATGAAGAATACATGGTTGAGAAGGCTTAAGCATCATCATAGTTTTAGTTTCATATGGTATCAATGATTCCTTCTAATGGATCATCAATATAGTAAGAATAGTCAGAGGCATGATAATACTATTGAAACTAAAGAACCACCCAAACATATGTTAGGTAGTGATGTTCTTAATGAATTGAAATATTTCATTTTTTTATTTGGGAAAGGTCAGTAGAAATCTAAAAATAAGAAGAATGTTTACACTAAAGTCACTTATAATTGAAAAAATAGAAGTATCTTTTTTGAGTTTCCATATTGGTTTACCTATTTGTTACACAATTGTTTTGATGTAATGAACGTTGGAAAAAATATATGTGAAATGTTTCTTGTAATTATTCTAAATATCAAGGGAAATACCAAAGATGATTTCTGATATCGTCGGGACTTGTTGTATTGGGTTATTCGATGAGAACTGCATTCTTTTTTTATCAGTAAAAACAAATGCAAAGTCTCTTGTGCCTGTTATGTGATGACACCATCATAGAAAGATCAGTTTATGGTAGTATTGAAGAATATATAGATTCCTGATGGTTATTCTAGAAATATATCTAAATGAGTCAATAGACGGGGTTTGAAACTAAAATCCATAAAATCTCATGACTATCACATCATTCTTCATGAATTGATTCTAATTGAAATTTATCATTTTCTATCCAATAATGTAAGGGTGATAGTGATTCGATTGTGAAAATTTTTAGATACCTTTGTGTAAAAAGGCTATCCAAGGCATTTTTGATTAAAATGAAGTCTGAGGAACCATTAATTTTATGCGAGAGGGAATTTTTTTCCTCCACACCTTTTCACCCATATGCTGCTTTTATTAGTCCATCTTCCATCTGAAACACTTATGGGGAGACTAGTTTTTTTAAATGGATGTATCATAATGAAATAAACATGTTCACAATGAAATAATATGTCTCAAAGAAGAATTACCATGAAGGTTTGATTATGAGAGGTTATTTGGATAGAAATGTATGTATTATTGTTCGATGTATTTTCCAGATGTGAGAACCGGGCATAACAATGTACTGAGAAATGAAGATGACCAGTATGTGGAAATTGATCCATTGTTTCCATTTCGTTCCCAAATAGGAGGAATTTTTGGGTCTTATACAATTGTTACCTTGATCCTTGAAGAGTATGATATGGCACACTACACCATCTTATTTACGAGTTGTGTGTTCGATGACTATATCAAGTAATTAATTTTGATATTTATATTTTATATCATATTATGACATTTCACATATACCTTGAACTTTTATAATAATTTTATGAAGGGAAGATAAACAAATTATAAGTAGAGTTCATCAATTTTTCTTTTGAGATGGAGAGAGGCTTTTCATATCCTAGAGTTTCATTCTTGGTTGAAATCAAAGTTATGTCCATTACTTTAATTATCCTAAATAATAGATATTTATTTAATTGTATTATTCATAAATATTTTAGGTATTGAGTTTACCTATTTACTCCATATCTCAATAATTAAGAGTTTTTCCTTTTGTTCTGAATTATTTGGTACGTAAATGAAAATATTAAATAATCAATGGATATAATTTTGTTACAACTGATCAAGTGGAGAAAATGAGAACACAACATGATGTCATTATGTTAACTACTACGATAGATCATTGTGCTAGTGCATCTTATAGTTGAATTCTATATGAAGATGTGTTTTATTATATAATTTTTATAAAATATTATTTTTGGATTACGAATCCCAATTTTGATCCACTATAGAGAAGTGTAAATGGTTTGATTCAATGACACGATAGGTCACATTTATTGATGACCGCGGGTTCATTGTTTTTGATGTAATTCAATTATTGCCTACCGAAAGATCATACATTTTATCATAAATTAAAAAAAGTGGTTTATGTGAAAGTTCATGAGAGAACTGATTATGGTGTCATTAATTAAGTAATACCAAGACATATTTTTCATAGTGCTGGTAAGGAAATTTCCACCATTGACACTCCCATTAGTGTTTTCCAAAATTTTAAATTTTATGATTCAAAGTTTCCCATTGTGAGAGTTGATGTTGAACTTGAAGTAGTGGGGGGTAATGTATAGAAGCGACCATATCTGTTCACTCGTCATTAATTTTACCTTCACATGAGTTTCTCAGGTTGGTATTTCTATCATTACTTCAATTTAGTTTTAGTTTGGGATGATATGTTTTTTTATTTTCTGGTGTCATTTAATTTAATTAGATCAATTTCAATTTAGATAATTATGTTTGAAATGGGTTTTTTAAAATATTTATAACTTGGTTTTAAAATATTGTTACTAAAAGATGTCGTGACATTTATTATGGATTCTTTGAATTTTAAGTTGTATGAATGAATTATAAAAACGATTTCTAAAAAATAACATTTCATTATTATGTAGATGATGCAAAAAGAATTCATAACTTCAAAAAAACTGACTATTTGATCCTGATCGATCTGTGCATGAGCATGCAATGCCTCTTTCGCTTCCATCAGTGAGTATAATAATTGTAATGTTTTTCTTTTTCATTACATATAATGTCATGTTAGTATTATTTATCAAATTTTTATAGACATTCAGATCCACCCGAGTTGACACCTCATCCTGCTAGCTTGGGTATAAGTGGGGATGCTTCTAGACCTAGACAGAGCACCTGTTATAACCATTCCCACATTAACCTACTAGTGGACACCCCATCTACCACACCATTCGATCCTCTTCTTGAGTCTCCAAGGATGTTCATATCCATGACTCCATGATTATCAAAACTAACCTCTTATTCACAAACCATGTATATTCTACATCCATGGATGATCTCACTAATGCCTATATCATCTCATTTACCCTCTTCTTCCCATTACACGTATACACCACCTCCATGGATGTTCCCACATTTTCCATATCTATATCTGATGATGTATACCTCAACCTACTTCCCATATTCTACCATGTCTATACGGCCTATAATTCATACCATCCATCTAACATCATATGATTATGTTCCTTCAGCTTCCACTCTAGTCCATGAACACCACGAAGAGCATGCATTGGAACAAGAACTTCCTTCAAAGGATGCTGATCTAGGACAACCCATAGATCCTTCACAGTATATTGAACAACATATAATAGAGAATCTGATGGTAGGTAAAAATTAAAGGTGATGTGGGTTCACTCGTATGTTGGAAGCATGAAATATCTAGATGCATATGATGGTGGATTATAATATAGAAAATCTAATGGTAGGTAAAATTAAAGGCATTGTTGAAGTTTCATGAAATATTTATCCAAATTCCATGATATTATTATAGTGTAACCAATTTCATGGAGACATGTCAGTAAAGGAATCAAAGAAAAATCATGGGATTGGATATGTGTTAGGCTCAAACATTGATGCATTTTGGGGTTTATTGTGTTTGATGAAAAAGCGGGTTTGTTTGTTGACAAATAGAGTTTCTATAATGAGTTTTCATGTTCTAGAGATATATTTGAATACCCATGTTGAGAAAGAACTATGAAAGATTGAAGGCTATTTTGAAACTTGTGCAGAATGTATGTTTTGGGATCAAAATATCAAAAAATGGCAACGGTATGAAGTGAATAAAAGATTTGTAAATGTGCACAGAAGATACGGTTTCGCCAAATAAACTTGCGCACCCAATGCGATTTCAAATGGGGTTTTTCACGCTTGAAGAAGATCTTTCACAATAAGGTGAATCTTTCATGTAGGGGTTGGTGACACCAATAAATAAGACCTGACCCCCCTCATTTGAAAGAGCATGAGACTTAGAGAGAATTTGAGCACCAGATTGTGTAGTAATTTCATGAAAAGGGAGTTGCATGAAATATTTGGGTTTGTACGCAAGCTAATAATGTTACGCGTAAGATTTTAGTTTCCAATAATATTGAAGTTGCACACAAGGGGTGTTTCATGACAAAAGTGGAATCTTGCATTCAAGGAATTGAAGTAGTGCGCAAGATGTAGTAAGTATTGCACGAATGATTTGGAGTCACCCAATACATCTATGGTAAGGTGATATTTATCAGTGGATGAAAGTGGGACATCAATAGAGCATATACATACAGTAGATGATTCATTAATTTGAGAAACTTAAGGGACCCAAAAGTCTATAAACTATGAGTGGATCTTATGAAGAATCAGTGGACACACATCAATTGAGAGAGGAGTGAGATTTTAAATTGTGTTTGGTTGTAAACCAGGAGGGACAATATTTTCTCCCCAAACATTGTCAACATCAGTGAGATAATAGTGGATTGGGTACATCAGCATATCACTGGTGTAAGATCATTGGACGTAGCTCAGTGAGGGTGAACCAAGTAAAATTTCCTTATCCTGAAATTTTTTCATACTCTGCAACAGGAAGTAGAGAGAAGAGAGTTTTGTTTAACAACAAAACAATATCAAAAGGGGAAATTGTTTTAATATGTCATACCTTGATTCACCCCCTCCCAAGGTTTCTATTCAAGTGGACCTAATAATTGGTATCAAAGGGAATGGTTAATATCAGTGTTAATCTCTCAATAGAGGTTATCAATCACAAAGTGATTCCATTGTTTGATGGGAATAGTTTTCAGCTATACAAGAATCCAATACAATAATACTTCCTATCATTGGGAATGGACGTGTTCATGGTAGCAATACATGGTATCTCAACTAACATCAATAGTGGGGCTTTATCATAAGATGAAAGAAGGGAATTGGATGCTGATGCCAGGGGAATCAATTCTTTAGGGGGGATCCTTATCCAATTATATAAATATAGAGCTTATTTCCTATAAAATATCACATGATATGTGGGAAAATCTATTGAATATTTATGAAGGAAATTGAAAGGCCAGAGAGACAAAGCTACAGGTTCTGTGGAACAAGTATGAAGATATTGGAATGAACCCAAATGAGTATATTGATGCGTTCATTGATAGGGTTAATGTTGTAGTTGAAGACATGTGATGTCCTGGAGAGGTCATTTAAGATATAAAGATTGTGAAGAGTATCTTGAAGAAACTTTCACCTAAGTTCTATCTGAATGTTTCAGTATTGGAAGATAAGGATCCAAAAGAGATGACACTAGATAACTTGAATAGTACCCCTGTATAATATGAAATGTGAAATGATGATAATGATGATATGGAAAATGGGAAATCTAATGAGGTGGAATTCAAGTCCATGAAGATTCTCATTATTGAAGATTCTCAGAAAGTAGAAGAGACATACGAGGTGATGCCATTCCGTTATTCAAATATTTAAATAGGGATAGAAAAGTTCAAGGGGAAACTTCAATTTTGTTTCTTTAGATATAGAATGCTTTTCCATCTTACAACAAGCTTCCCCAAGAAGTTCCAAGAAGGTAATGATGATGAAGTTGAAATCCCAATAAATAGGTATTCAGCCTATGTGAAAGGGAATAAATTTTTTAAGAGAAATATCTTTAAGAAAAAAAATCTTCTTTCAAAAGAATGTGACAGTTTAGAGGAATCATATGATGAAAAGGTTGATGATAAACATTACTATAATGATGGTGGAGAAAACGATATGGTGGGAGTTATTGGTAGCACTCAAGAAAATGAAGAAACAAACATTGATGATGAAGGAGTTGAAAGAAGAGTTGGTGTGGAGGCTGAATTAGAATTTGGTTTTGAGGATATAGAGGTTTGGAGAGGAAAAATGAAGGAATCCAACAAAGTGGTTCATGACGCCAGACTCTACATGCAGTAGTATGGTGGAGGGAAGTCCAAGTAAATGGAAGAAATTAATAATCTCAATTCTTTAGTGCCTGTGGAAACAGAAACATTTAGTGATAACAGACTCAGGGTTGATGAAAAGAGAAGTGAGATTGATGGTTTTAATAACACAATAAAAGATAAAATCAAAAAATTAGATAACTTTAAGAAGAACTCATCGGTCTTGGACAAAAATTTAATGATCAAGAAAATCTCATATCTTTAATGTGACATTGGGAAAGGGGATCCTTTCTAAGATAGAAAAGTATGAAGTAGAGTATAGAGGTCCAACATAATGAAAGTAATAGTAAAATATAAGTGACATGGGTAGTATGTGGCTTGATCAAAAATAGAAATAAGTCATGGTTGAAGTTATAATTCCAGCCCCAACATTGATATTAAAAGTTGATTTAGGTAAGAAGAAAAATTAGAATATTCAAATAACCTAAAGGGAAACTAGTGGTGTTGAAGTGACAGGTAGGAATGTACCTCACATTAGGTGCTATTTCTGTTGAAATATAGTAAACTAAAAAAATGTGTTCCATAGCTAAGAGGTATAAAAGGAAATAAGAAACAATTTTGATACCAAAAAAGATCATTAAAACATAAAATATTTTAAGGGACATTATTTTGTGTGTGGATTATTTGGGCACCTAGCGAGATACTATACATCGACCATGTAGAGGAATGTTCCAAAGAAGAATTAAAGTGGTCAAAATTATCAAATCAAAGAATCAATTAGAAAGATGAAAATTCAAAATTTATTTTCAGCCTTACATGATGAAGCTGGTCCATCATAATCTAAGGAAGGTCAAGATTTAGAATCTATAAGTATAAAGAAAAAAACATGAATCTATAAGAAAATAGTTGAGAAGTAAGTTGTTGCAAAAAATTCCCTTAAAGTGTTAGATCATTCTGCTATATGGATCCTTGAAAGCGGTTGCACATCCCACATGAAAAGGAATAAGGATATCATTATAGGTATAATGTATGGAAAAGAAAGAGTTATCAAGTTTTGAAAAGATGAAGGCCTAAAAATAATTGGATTGGGAAAGGCTAGGTTTGGGGCAAATAAATGAGATTGGATGATGTCTTGGTAGTAAAAGGGATTATTCAAAAATTTCTTAGTGTTAGTCAACTATGTGATTCTAGGAATTCTATAATATTTACTAACAAGATGTGTTTCATCAAAGGAAGAGATGGTGTAGTTGTTCTATAGGGGAAAAGAACAAATGGAAATATATACCTTGTAAATAGAGAAAAGGATATGTTCTTTTTATCTAGAGAGGAAGAAAACACATTGTGTCATAAATGAATTGGTCGTCTATGAAAAACATCCCAAGAAGATTTGGAAAAGTGTTTTTTAGCTAGAGATCTCTTAAGCTATCATGTGATTATACTCATACATTTGATACATGTCATAAAGGAAAGATAATCCGAAATACATATAAGGAAAAAGAGTAGAAGACAAAAAGAGTGTCTGAGTTGGTGCATGCTGATGTATGTGGACCTGTCTCAACTATATCCACTGACAGGAAGAGATATTACATTCTATTTGTTTATTATTATTGTATAATTTCATGTGTATTTTTTTTATTTCCCACAAGTCTAACGGGTTTAGTTTCACAAAGTAGTACCAAAGGGAATGAGAATGGTTTCTTGGTTATAAAATTTTGAGGTTTCCTACTGACAAAGGTAAAAAATCATGAACATTCATGTTGAAAAATATCTCAAGAAACATGGGATAAGGAATCACGTTTTTAGTGATAACTTCCTAACATAATGGAGTTTTTGAAATAAGAAATTGAATCATCAACAACATGGACATAATAATTCTTATTGAGAAATACATACAAGAGAAATTTTGGAAAGAAGTAAGTTTGACATCAGTTTACATTTCTAATAGAGCTCGGTTGTGTTTTATGTAAGGAAAGACTCCATATAAAATGTGGTATGAAAAAAAGACAATGTTAAAATACTTTTGAATATTTTGAATTAAGTTCTTTATTCTAAACAAAGGGAAGCACAAGACGTTCGTGTCATGAAGAGATGAAGGGATATTCCTTGTATACTTAGGAAAAGGACAAGAATATAAATTCTTTAATAAGAGACTAGGAAATGGAGTTGAGTGAAATGATGAAACTGTAGTTGAAAATGAAGAGAATATTTGAAAACATAATAAATAGTTTCCTGATGATAGTGATGAGGAGGAAATCAACATAGGGGGAGTATAAGTGTTAGATTCCGATTGAAAATATGTCACTGATGATGAGCATGAGGAAGTCAAATATGTGTCTACAAAGAATCTAAAGAGTTGAGAAGAAATTTATAGGAAAAGGTTTATTAATGATCAGACAATTATTGTTCAAACAAGAGGAATAAAGTCCTTAAAGCAACCATATTTCTTATCTCAGGTAGATCCTAAATGTTTTTTTGGAGAAACTAGAGATAAAAACTAAGTTCATGAAATGAATGTATAACTAGATCATATTATGAAGAATCAGACATGGGAAATTGTTTCAAGGCCAGCATATAAGAATTCCATTAGGAATAAATGGGTTTATCACAATAAGGTGAATGAATATGGAACAATGATTCGATAAAATCATGACTACTGTGAAAAGGGTACTCCTAGATAGAGGGTATTTATGTCAACGAGACATTTACACTTGTTTCAAGGCTGAAAAAACTGATATTGTTCTTGGCCATTGTCGTGCAATAGAAGTTAAAGTTTTTCTAGATGGATGTCAAGTATGAATTTTTAAACAGTTTTATGAAGAAGAAGTGTTTATTGAGAGTCCGAATGGTTTTCTCATTCATGAAGATGAGAAAAAGTTTTTTCAATTGAAGAAAGATCTATATGGGCTGAAACAAGCACCAAGAGCATGGTATTAAAGGCTTGATCAATATTTGAAAAAGTTTGGTTTTCTTTGTCGTGGTGTTGATTATGGTATTTATTTCAACAATTATAGTAATAAAAAGATTATTGTGCTGATTTATGTAGATGAAAAAAATATTTTTTGGATCAAATGAGTCTCGTTGGAGATAGTTTTCCTGTTGGAAAAAAATCCCTCAAGGTATTATTGAAGAACTTTTTTGGTGATTGTGTTTGTTGAAAATGTGGGCCTCTGTGTTGTGTTTGTTGACAAAGCAAACCATTATGTACAAATATTTTAACAAATGTGGTTTTCATGGTGAAATGTAGAGTTCAAGGGATGTTGTTAATAATCCATGATTTATTGAAGAACCTCGACAAAGGAATGGATGATCTGGAGGTGTTACAGAAAGAGCATATACAAAATATGGAAAAGACAAAAGGGGAACCCAAGTTATCGTCTGGGCGTGAAAGTGAATAGGGCGACAGAGACTCAGGCAGCTGGAATTGCACGCCAAGAGGAGACTTGCATTCTGGTGATCAGGGTACCTAAAATTCCTATAAATAGAGGGATACCCCTCCTCAGTCATGATGGATTTTAACAGTTAGATAAAATTAGATCTCTAGTCGCATAGGTGGTTTTAGAGCACAAGTGGTGGTTTGTTCATGCAAGTAAAAAGATATTATGAATTAGGGAACCATTTGATAGTTGTGTGCCAGTACTGGTTTGGCTATAAAATGGTTTGAGTCACCCAAGTTTGGAGTTGGTGAAGGGAGAGTTGGGAAAGTTGTTTTGTGAAACTTTCATGCCCGACTTGATGAAGCGCTCTAGTTGATAGTTTTGGGTCAATATTGGTTTTCTCATAAAAGGGTGGGAGTAATCAATGTTTTGGGTTAAAGAAGGGCATGTCGTACAAGTGGTTTGGTGAGACCTGCGCTCCTGGCGTGGAGAAGCGGGCCACTCATTCTAGGGTTGAGTGAATGTTCGAAGATTCCTTGGTACCTCCAGTTCAAAGTGAGATTCATCTGTGGGTGAAAGTTGGACATCAATAGAGAATCTCAATACATAGAAAGATGAATTAATTTGTGATAATTAGGGGATTCCAAAGTCCATAAACTATGTGTGTACCCATTCTAGATCAGTGAGCAAAGGAAGAGGAAGAATGTGGTCCTCTCCACTGGTAGTGATCCAAAGAGAGAGAGAAATAAGGAGTAACCCTTGGGAAAGCTGTGAGCTAACCCTAAACATTGTAAAGGTGGTGATGCTAGGTATAAAAGTGATCTTTCCCAAACATTGTAAATTGGAAGTGATCTTCAGTGTATTTGTAATAGTGGCACATTTCCATTGTATGCTCCTTGGACGTAGCCTAGTGAGGGTAAACCAAGTAAAAATCTATGTCTCTACCTACTTTCTCCCTTACATTGCATCCAAAGCATCATTACTAGATAAATAAGGAAAGAACAAGATAAATGTTAACAACATAAGAGAAAACCAAATGGCCCTTATAATATAGAGTTCAATATCTAGTGGGTTAGTATGAATTGTGAAATATAATATCAATACCCTGATTCACCCCCCTATCAGGGTATCTTGGCCCCTTTTGGTTATAAAAATTGGTATCAGAGGGTAGGTTTATTTTATCTATTTTTTTTCTATGACTTGGTTCAGACAATTTATTGAGTTATATTTTTATTCTGCTCTTATCATGGTGTTCCATGGTAAAGGGAAGTACATTACAGAAGAAGTTGAAGCTAGTTGGAATTCCTCAGTGCAGAAGTTTTTACGAAAAAAGTGTGATCCAATTAAAGGAATCAAACATTTTTCTGAAGGAAGGATTGGATGAATCAGATATGGAAACGATATATTCACTACATAATGATGTAGTAATGAGTGAAGTTCCTAATTTTTACAACTGATGTTGGATCTAATGATGATTTAGTAATTACAAAAAGTTGAAAAGTGACAGCTGTCCATGAGACAAAGGAATTAGATTAGAAATTGGATGAAGAAATTAAATGTATAGATATTTGGATCTAGTTTCTGGAAATTGAGGTCTAAAAGATAAGAGGATTAAATCAAAGGCTTATTGATGTGGTTACTGATCTGAAGGAGAAGAATGATTCCCAAGCTAAAGAACTGAACATTTTTCTATAAAGAGAGAAAATCTCAAAGTTGATGTTAAGGGAAAGAATCTAAACTCAGATGAAATTCATAATTTCAAAGATATAAATGACGATACTGTTATACAACTATCTGAATTAGTTTATAATAATCAAAGGATACCACAAGAGAATTCATTTTTTTATGATTCTATTTCAAAAATAATGAAAATAAGTGAGAAAAGTGACATGGTGGATAAGTTGACACATGAATTAGAAGATTAAATGATTTGAGAAAATATTCTCAAGAAAGAACTTGATAACCAACATGAATCAATGGAAATAAAGATTCAAATTTTGGAAGAAGAAATAAAATCAATCAAGAATGGAATGGAGAAATCAAATTCCAAATTCAAGACCAAGTTGAAGGACGCCTTGAACTTACAGTTTGATTATATTTCAACAGGTTATGATGAAATGAAAGCCAAAAATTCTATATCAGAGGAGAAGCATGAAAGGATTGTATCTTCCCAAAGGACATATATTTTGGGAAAACATGGAATGGATATTATGATCCCACTCCTATGCATGATAGGGAAGGAGGAGTGAAAATATCAATAGATAAGAAAAACCTTATAGGTGCTGGAGATATACCTAAAAAGTATTTTACAGGATGCAATGATAGCATGTGAAATTTTTGTGGTATTCATGGTCATACATAAAAATTATGTTTAGAGTATCAGGAATAAATTACTGGCTATGAAAATAAAAACTTTACTAAATTTTTGAATTAGAAGACGTTTCATGAGAAATCAAAAAGAAGAGTCTCCCAGAGGTAAGAAATTATTAGATGCTATTACTGTGGAAGAATGGGACACACCATAAGAATGTCTCCAGAAGCTTAGGAGATCAATTTCAAAAGAAGAACTCAAGCTACATCAACATCTCGACATGGAAGTGATGAAATGATGTGTGCCTTTTATGAAAAATGTTTTGAATGTTCTGGTTATAGGCATTTGGAAAGACATTGTAGTTATAAGAAAGAAATAAATGAAAAGGAACTCAAAAGTTGATTCTCAACTCCAATGGTGCTTAATAAGAAATTATGAACTGGTAGACAAAGTGGAAGTTGAATAATAGACTTAAAAACTCAATGGAATCAAAAGGAGGTAAAATCTTAAATTATAAATTGGTTGGAATATGTATCACATATTTATATTAAATAACATTAAGTGTATGTAAAATCTTAAATTATTGTTTTTTTATTTATCAGTGATAATTTAGGTTTCTATTACACTATTTTTTGAAAACCATAATATAAAATATTCTATTTTCAATTATAATAAATCTATTTGTGGCCTTAATCAAGAACTACGATATTTGATTGAATAATATTTTTTTTTCTTTTAAAAAATTATTTTTAGTGGGATTTGTTTATCCTTTAATTTTTATGAAATATTCATACTATGATATTTTCTTGATATGAATTATTATAGATTTTATTATTTGTGCTTAATCTAATAATGTTTTTGAATATATTTCTCAGAACATAAGAAAAAAGTATTTCAAATGAGTATCATGGGATGATTGAATATATATATTGGTTTCTAGATTTATCAAAAATATTTTCACTTTATTTTGAACCATATAATATATATTAATGATTTATTGAAATGATTTGGACTTCAAAATATCATGTCATATACTATTACCATATTCACCAATAGAAATATGATTTGGATGAGGATGGATTATATGTCAACAAAAATTTATATACATATAAAATTATCATATTTCTATATTGTACGATTACTAGGTCACATATTATTTTATATCCCTATCTTTGTAAAATATTTAAAAAACCCAAATTTATATTGTCTTACTATTGTTAGTTTTTTAGATATTTATGATGATTTTTTTCAATCTATTATTTACCCCCAAAAGTTTGATTTTAATTTAATTTTATATTCAAATACTAATTATATAGGGTGTATATTGGATATAAAAATATTCCTTGGTTCATGTCAATTTTGTTTCTAAATTCACTATTTTCATTTCTTGGTAAAAAAGAATCATTCAATTGAAATTAAAATAGATGAGGCCAAATATATATATACTTTATGTTTTTGTGCAAAAGTGTTGTGTATAAAATATGGTATTCCTAAAATTGTACTAAATTTAAAAAGTATTTAAATTTTATCTGAATATATTAGAGAAATTAACATGTAAAAAAAATATAGTGGGTCACTCATGGAATGTGTATATTTAATCAAGGAATCATTTTTAAGAGATATTTTCTATAAAGTGATATATATTTAAATTTTTTCAATAACAAGCATAAAATGGTAGATATATTATCCAAACATGTCCCACTTATAGTTTTAATTTTACTAAGTTAGAGTTTTATTTATTTAATTATTAGTAAAATTTTAATAATTTTATCATCTTTTTAATTTAGTTTATTTTTCCAAAGAAATATTTTTATTGATTATTCAACTTTAAAATTGTTTATTGAAAACATTATTTGTGTAGAAGGAATTTCAAAATCTCCCATTTTAAAAAATTATTACAGTGTTTATTTGTCTTGAGAGACTGTAATGATTGTTGATAAATTCATAGTTCATCCCTACCTCTCTCCCACCTTCAATCTTGCACACTTTTATTTTCAAATTCTCTCAATCTATATAGAACACTAATATTAGAACCTTAATCCTCCAATGTCTCTAAGATGGTGATGACCAAGATAACCAATGAAACTTTTCCAAGTGAATTGATACAAAATTGGATATCATGTTCATAATGGAATATTACATAAGAATATTCATCTATTTAAAATTAATATTTCAGATGAACATGATTTTGGATCAAACCATATGAAGTTAGGGAGTGGTGTTCAAAATTTATGGAAAAACAAAGAGTGTGTTTCTTAGAAAAAAATAAAATAGTTTTATGAACATATGCACTTTAGATTTATTTATACAGAGTATTTTTTTTTCAAAAGGTAAGTGATACCAAATTTCAATTTGTTCTATATATATTAATAAGAATTTTAATTCCCCCCATCAATGCATCTTCCACGTCAAGATATATTCATTAGGGGATATAATTAGTAAATTTTAGGGAAAAATATTTACTTTTTATTTTACACATCCCACATTAGGAAAATGTTTGTAAAGTATATAGTAGTTCATTAGAAGGTATTGATCAAATTTATTCCATCAGATATAGTTACAAGGGTAACCGAGATGGGGATAACCTTTTCCCCATTATGCATATAATGTTTTTATCTTAAGATATATCAAATTGAATTTATCTATATTTAGGTGGATGTATATATATTAGCATATGAAAAATATTTTTTGGATGATCACATATCATTTTTTAATATTTCTATATAATTTTATATAAAAAATGGCATATTTTGAGAAATTAAAAAAACCTAATGTTACACTATAGTAATGTTCTATATATAGGGACACTATGAAAAATTGTCTTTTTTTGTAGAAAAATAGAAGGACTGTTGATTCCTAATGGTGCTACAGACCAGGATAATTCTGGAGATCAATATTGAGGGAGTGAATAAGTTAAAAATATATTATATTTGGCAGATTTTGTATAGAAGATATTGTATAATATAAAGTGGAGAGAACAACATAATAGTCCAGATGTGTAGAAGTTAATTTTTGTGAGGAACTAATTTTCCTATTTATAAAAATAGAAGGTTAGTGGGTGATGAAAATTTCCCTATTACTATTGGTGGTTTCTCTAATTTCTCATATACTTTGGAGATACATCCCATTATTAGAGTACCGATGTGTATGTTTGGTGTCTTAGATGAAGAAAATTTTCAATATGGTAGCTTAGGGATATTGAGTATTAAGAAAAAAATCAACCAAGTTCTGAAAAACAAATAGCATATGCTTGTTTAGATGTACTAATTTTTGTAAAATGATGAATAGAGTCATTTCATGAAATATAATGTGACCAAGTTGGTATTTCTAAATAGATTTTTTCTCATTTTAAGGATATAATTATAACTCTAATAGGAAAAATAGTTAAAATTATTAGATAATAGTCATTTTATCATTTTGGTGATGCATTGCCGATGACTAGTGAAGATCAAGATAATAAAATGTTATTTTTCATAGAGTTTTCACTTCTCAATAAAGTGAAAAAATAGAAATTCAATCTAAAAAATTTGTTAATGTTTGTGATCCCTCTGTAAGACTATAAGAAATTTATTCATAATTTGATCAGTGTTTATAAAATATGAAATGCACATTTTCTGTTAACCTCATTATGAAGATCAATCATATGAAACATGGGAATGATATATTGAAAGTAAAAATGAATGTTCTCAAAAGAATATTTAAGATTATAAAAGCATGTATGATTTTAAGAATAACATTCGAATATCTTCAAGCCCTGTTGGATTGATTGATTTACTTTTATATCATAGAAAAAATATTTTTATGAGTTTTTATAGTATATGGGTTATTAAATTTGAAATAATCGAGTCCAATATTCTTAAAAATATTATTTTTTGACCTAAATATATGTTAAATAAGAAAATTTAAATCTATCATATCTATTTCAATCCATGAAATTAATTCAAATTATAGTTCAACATATCCATAAACGTTTAATTATATTGGAGTCTCATACTTCTATTTTGATATTACTGAATGAAAAACACCAATGTTTATTGTGTTATTGTATTCTATATCATAGTTCCAGGACAATATGAATGATCATGAAAAAAATTAAAAATTACATAGTTGGTGTTACATATTTAGTAAATAACCTTTGTGTAAGTCCATACAAGCATTTCATGTCTGTAGATCCAGTTCAAAATTTTCTTAGTGGATACAGATTGGATATTCTAAAGGTGTTTCATAGATTAAGGAAATTATTGAAGGAATGACATTGTCTTATAAATCACAATTTTGAGATACTATTAGAGAAGGGAAATGATCTCCATTAAACCATCCATGATTCCCTAAAATTTGAATCTACATATGATGAACCACAATTCTATTACCATTATTTACCCTATCCATTTTCAAAATCATCATCCAAAAGTTCATTATAATCTAAGATGTTTATCTGTATATTGAAATTATTGTTTTTAATTGTTTTTATTTTTAAATTCTCTATTATATAGTTTCATGTACCAAACTAATTAATTTGTAGGACATGTTTACCTTGACTTAATATAATATTCATGATAAGTTTAGAGAAATATTAATTGTGTTATGTTCCATTTTTATAAATTATTTTTGATGTCACAAAGAGGGGGGGGGATTTATATAGATGTTTTTTTCTATGTGTATGTTATTATATTTAATGCCGATTTAAAAATTGAAACACATATATATAGAATTATATTTACAATTTAGGGGGGGAATTTGGATAAACACAACAATTTTTCTAATCCATAAAGTTAAATTGTTTTATTCATTAAATAAGAATTCATGATAAATAAAACCTATATTTTGTCTTATATCTATTTTTTTGATTAAAAATTTAATAATTTTTAGTGTATATTTATATTTATATATACATTTTCTAAAGGTATTTTGATTAAACAATGAGGGATATTATTGGGAATATGTTAATCCAACAATATACATTAATCTTTCATTAGTTTTTATGATCACAAATACCCAAATATGTTGTAAAATTGATGTAATTTATTTTAAATTTATTGATTTTTTTAGTAATTAATTTATTTCAACAGAAATTTTGGATGCAGATAATGTTTTTAAAAATTGTGGACATTTCTAATGTTTCTAGACTAACTATTCTGAAAAACATGATGTTTTGTAACATAACATTCTATTAGGATTGTTACATATATAACCTACATATAAGATACATATTGATATTTTGAATAAAATATTTTTGATGATCCATATGTTCATGTATGTAATTAGTTATCTGGGTGATTGAAATAAATGGAATCTTATGAACCAATCATCAAATGATACAATACATGGAGTAATATATACATTGGTAGTATGGATCAACCTAATTTGAATTTGAGATATTTAATGATATTTTTTAAATGGTTCTTATAGAATAAATATCACCTTAAATGTTATTCAATGATAAATTCAATGAAATTTAACAAATGGATTAAATAATCCTTATTTATATGGGATGTTAGGATTACATTTCAGGATTAAAATTCAATATTAAAATTCAAATATTTTCATGAAAATCACAATTCAACTAAGGATATATTCAAATCTGTTTGACCCTAAGGTAATCATGCTCTTATTTAATCTGAACTATTTTAGTGTACCAACAATTTAATATTAAAAAGGGTTCCATTTTTTAATGTTAAATTGTATAATTTTTTAGAACAATATTTTTTTTTCATGAAGAATGATGATGAAATATATTTCTCAAATTTTCATTGGATTCCTCATTTACATAGGAGAAATTACTATTTATTGAAGGAATTTTGGTATATTTATTATTTATTAGATGTATCCATTTTTATAAAAGAACAAGCTTTTGAAAAATTTATGTTTTTATCTATTTATGGTATTCAATTTTTAAAATATTTATTAATGAATGCAATTTTTAGGTATAAATTTTTATCTTATGTTAATGCAGTCCTCATACCACTAAAATAAAAGTATTTATTCATTATGATGCATTATTCTAAATATTTTCCCAAAATAAATTTAAAAAATTCATTTGAAAGTGTGATTTTTTATTTTTATATATATTTTTGGAGATGTCATCTTCTGTTAGTTACGTAAGAAACACTGTACTGAAACTGATATAAAAAAACCAATAATTTTATTTCTATTAGAGTGTTAGATTCATTATAAACATATGTTATTTGTAGTTAATTATAATATATATTGATCAGTTGTATGGTCTAAAATACCTTGACTAAGATTCAGAGTTCCTTGGTAAAATGAACTAAATAATGAAAATTTTCAATATCATGGAGAGAGCATTGATTAAGAGTACTCGAGTATATTTTTTCCATGAACCAATATTAAAATCTAGTTTCTTCATTTATTTTTTATTTTTAGATTCTCTATATTTTTAAAGAAAATAATACTACATCTCCATTATAAAAACAAAGGGATATTATTTTTAATTTTTAATTTTTTAAAAGGATCTAATTCACACCTTATGTTTCTCCATGTTTATTTTGACCAAATATTGTTATTATTTGAGTTTCTATATCTATATTTAATGTGTATGTTTAAATATTATTGATTTATCTTCTATTAAAAAATTTAACTTTCTAAATTCTTTATTTTAACTATTTTTAAGATCTAACCATCTTGGTCATCTATATATTATCCCTTATTGAGTGTTTGATCTCAACCCTTTTTATGACTTACCTTCCCTAATATTTGAAGAGGATTATGTCTCATGGATTGTATAATAATTAATTTAGTTTATATAACGATGTCCACAACATGTGATATAATGGTTTTTATTTTTCTAGTATCCAATACACTAAATTATAAGTTCCTTAGGATGTGTGATTTTTTTAGTGAAATAATTATATAATGTAATCAATGATATTTTTTTTATATTTAGATTCAGTCACTAATATTTTTATCATAATTTCATTTTACTTATTATAGATACTAGGATGAGAAATTATTTTTGAGAACACTTAGGATAATGCATAGTAATATAGAATAGTATAAGTTATGGTTAATAATTGATGATGGATTTTATAGAAACACACCCTCTTATGGATAATAAAAATTGATGTGGTTTTGGATGATATACCCCTTTAAGTAATTACATTGAAATTATTTTTCCATGTTTATCTTATCCATCATTCTGGTGCACAATGAATAACCCCTTACCGGATGCCTAGATTAAATCTCCCATAATATATTATTAAGTTAATTAATTTTACCTTTATGTACTATTATAAAGTAATTAGTTTTTATTTGAACTATAATTTTTAAGGATAATATAGAATGCAATTAATCAGGGTTACCCTAGATTGAATCATAGGGAGTTGTTAATGTTTAATATTATCATTATCATTCAGTTTTTTCTTCTACGATCATAATTTTTTACTTTATATGTTTATTAATTTTTGTACTATCACCATAAATATTCCTCAAAAAAGGATATAATTAGAACTATAAGGAAATAATCTTATGATATATGAAATTTAGAATTTTGTGTTAAAAAAATGAAATGTAGTTAAAAATATCATAGAAATGATTTCAACACTTTCATGTTATGAAAAATAACGCATATAATTTTGAACTCAAAAATGAAATTAGAGGGTAGTGAATTGATATTGAATCTTTTATGGATCAATATACTTTATCCATTAATAACACTTTATCACATTTATTATCGAGAAATGGATTAATGTGATGACAATTATATTTTCTATCCTTCTATGTTCCGAGAATGAGATGGTTGATTTGGTTCCCTATCATATGGATGGTGATGTTACCAAATTGTGGTGTGTCATTATGAATAAAATAATAGGAGAGGAATTTGATTCTATAATGTGGAAGGATTTCAAGTGAATGTTATTCACTAAATATTTTTAACATAGACTTCAGACTAATATAGAATTTGAATTACAATAATTGGAAAAAAGAAGATGATTATGATGGATCATAAAATAAAAACATCACGAGACACACTAAAAATTCCTCATATTATATATTTAGACCTAAAAAATTATTGATCTATTAATTTGAGGTTTAAAATGTAGTCCTTGATTTCTATTTTGGAAAATATATTTTCTAAGCAATGATGAAAGTTTCCAATGATCCCCTAATGTTGAAATGGAACACTGAGACCAATTTAATTAAGGTGAATGGAAAACAATTATGGATTATAATATAATCCCCAATTAAGATTATAATAAGGGTGAAAGTGTTCATAAATCAACCTATAAAAGTTGGTGGAAAAAACACTTGTTTAATATACATGGTTTTTCTGTGAAGTTTTACAAGTATGGTAAATTATACTAAAAATATCATGACTGTATATATAATTGAATTAGTCTCAATAGAACTACTGAGGAGAATAAGTCACTAAATTATTCTCCAAACACTATATAATGATTCAATTGAATTGAGTATGCTAATTATGTGAATAAATACCCTATACCTAGTGTTGCTGATTAGAATAGGTAGAAACCTCATCCTAAACCAAGGGATAAAGGGTGGTTCTAAGAAATAAATACTTAAGAGGTGGAAATAATTAATTTTATTGTGAAAGGCACACTCATTATCTACTATATAATCGTGGATACTGTTTTTGATATTGGTTTATCACATTCTTTTATATATTATATGTATGCAAGGAACATGGATTCACAACCCGAAACTAAAAAAATTGATATATTTGTAAAAAAACATAACAAAATGATACATGCATATATGGAGTTCAAATATTCCCCAATTGAGATTTATTGAGAGATACTGACAAAAAATCAGGTTCTACTCACAATAAGTTTTTTACATAATTATTGGTATGGAATAAAATTCATTAAATAAAACTTGAATAAATTTCTAATAAAGGGGAATTACCATTCATATATACTATAATAAGGTATTAAAATATCAATAAGAGGATGGAAATTCACCTTATTCTAGATAAAATAATGTAATATATGTCTTTACAAAAAAATAGAAATGGATTCTTAGCTCATATTCTCTCATAAAAAATCAACATTGAGAACATGCCTATTGTGTTGGATTATTTTGTTGTACTTGTTGATGAAGTTACTTTTATTGACATTGAACATGATGTTTATTTATCAATATAAATCATCCATGGATCTTGGAATATCACAATATACAATAAAGAAATTATTATATTATATTTCATAAGTTAAAAACGAATTTAAAATAGAATCATGTAAAGAGTTTTATATGAACTAGTGATTCACCATGGGGTGTATCAATCAATTTTGTAATGAATAAGTATACACCAATATATATTTGAAATAATTATTATGAGATCAAAAAAATAATGACGAAAGACATGTATCATCTTCCCCATATCTGAGACTTGTTCTATCAATATAGGGAATCTCAATTCTTCTCAAAGACTGATCTCTAGTATGGATGACATAAAATATGTGTAAAAATAGAGGATATTATAATTATAGAATCATAGACATGGTAGATAAACTATGAGTTTATTGTGATTCCATTTTGATTAACAAATTCCATTTCCATATTCATGGTTTAAATGAATAGAAACTTTTAATAATACCTTGATAAATTTATAGTATAATTTTTAAACAATATTCTTGATCATTATAATAGAAAGGATAAACATAAAGATCACATAAGGATTGTCTTAAATTACCATATAAATGAGATCATTTATACCAAACATAGAATATATGAATTCTAAAAATATTATCACTCTTGGGACCTTAATTATAAGGGATGTTATATCTATAGATCCATAAATTATTTCAATTGATGATAAAACACCTATACTAACCGCTATAAATGCGATCTATAGATTTAGTTGGATAACTGAATATTACAGGTGCATTGTAAGTAATTTATCATGGTTTTGGAATCTACTTACCATGTTTACATGGAATGTAGTCATGTACCTTTGGATGAATTATTTTTATGAAATATTTAAGGATCTCAGGTAATAATTGATCATCGGAATTTTTGTTACATTAAACATAAGTAGTGAAGGCTTTCTAATTTACAATAATGGATCATTAAATACTTGGGTGATATCCTTAGTCAAAATAAAAATATGGTTTATTATAAATAAAGGAAATTTGAAATATGTGATATAAATACATGATTCATGATTAATAATTAATGGTAATGATCATGGAATTTAATATTAATTTCATTTATTGTAAAAAGTAATACATATAAACATATTGTAATATCTTGTAATATATAATCATGTATAGGATGTTAAATATGCATAAAATTACATGGTTATAGTTAATGAACTATTATGAATATTCGATAAATTATAACCCAAGAATAGAAAACATGGTTGTGGATTCTCTAAGTTGAAAGGACCATGATATTCTATCCATTTTGGGTATTGAAAATGATCCAATAAAAATGGATTTTCAAAGGATGGATCATAAGTCCATATTGGGATGTTATATATAATAACATTCCCAAATGACTACCGAATAATAAATTCATAGGAAAACCAAAGGATCCCATAAATACGATGTTGTGGTACAAAAAATGGTTAAAAATAATATGGAGTTAAGATTTTATAAAAATGAAATTATATGTTTGGAACCCAAATATGTGTCCCATATATATCCAAACATAACATGTATGTTTTTCATTATGGACATATCTCATCTTTATTTATCCATCCTAGAGGAAAATTATTGTACAAAAATAAGAAGAAAAACTTGTTCTGGTATTACATGATATAGTAATGAACTATGTATATATCATGATGTCTAATATGTTAAATGGTGAAGGTAAAATGGAAAAATTAAAAAGGGATGAAGAATCAATTTTTCATACCAGTATGGAAATCACAAAAAATTAACACGGTTTTTTCTACAGGACTACCCAAAACTACTGATGATCAAAATACTATATGGCTCTAGTCAATCTCTTTACAAAGTTTACATATTTTATTTTCATTAATGAATATTTATCCCTTAACCAAATCACTCTGATATATATAAGGTTTTTTGTAATGATTCATGGATTACCACTATCCACTATATCATTTTGGGATCCTAGGTTTACAACATGGTTTAGTAGAAGGTTTTAAAAATGTTTGTATACAAAGATGATATTTAAAACCTATATCACTATTAGATAGATGTTTAGCCAGATAAAACCATTAAACATTGATAGGATCTGATGATAACTTATTTGATATATTTACAAGGATTTTGGGAACAAAACCGCCCCCTTTTAAAGATATCATATAATAAAAGTTTTAATACTAGCATTTAGATGGAACCATATAAGGAAATTCAAGGGAAGATATGTAAGACTCTAACATGCTGGGATGAAGCTACAAAGAGTTAGGTGGTAGGTCCTTACCTTGTCCAAGAATTTATGGGGAATTTTCAAGCCATTTTCTGGAATATTAATGTGGTATGAAGTCAACATATAAGTTATGAATATAATATTATATTATTTAGACAGTTTTAAGATGTTTATAAGATACTTCTCTAAATATGTCCATGGAAAATGTTCATGAGATTAAGGGTGAAAAGGATGTTGATCCCAAGGTATATTGGTACTTTCTAGATCACTAATCATATCAAAATCATATATTATCAAATAACACTACCTCATATCCTCTCTCAAGTTTTTGATGGAATATATGTATAATTTTTGAGGGAATGCATACTAGATACATCACATTAAAAAACTCAAAAGTTGTACAATTGAAACATGACATCTTCATTGAAAAAATCAATAGTGATATTGGATTGATGTGATATGGTTATATAGAACAATAGTAGATATCTCATCTATTATATATATATAAATAGTAATTTTTATGAGGCTATGTGGGATCCCAAGGATGTTATTAAAGGAAATTTCCCTTACTTTATTTATTCAATTTTGTAATATTTTGAGGATGAAATTTATTCAAGGGTATAGAATTTCATGACTTGAGTTTTTCATTCTATAATAAATATTATGTTTAATAACATTCATTACATTATAGATAAAACAAAATCAAATGAAAACATATTATAAGGACAATAATAATTAATCAATAATAAACAATATGGTGGGAAATTATTAAATTATTTTTACTATAACATATATATTATTAGTACGTGTTAATATTAAAAATAATTTTTAAAAATTATATATATTTCCATTATAGTATAAATTCTTGAAAAATGAATTGAAATGTTGTAAAATGTAAATTTGATAAAAAAATTAGTTTTTACTCATCTCATGAAAATATAATTTATATGTATTACTATATTTTGAAATGATTGATTTTTTAGTTGAGAAATATAATATTGGGAAAATTATTATTTTCAACATTTAATCACTATATGAATATATCCAATAATTTTGAAAAATATGCTTTTATTTTATATAATCTGTAATTTGGGAGAATAACTATACACTTTAAAATATTATTTGATGTTATTCATAAAAAATCCAAGATTTATTGAACTAAATATATATTTTAGTTTAATAATAACTATTTTAAATATTATCTGTGAATGAATTATTTTTAATTTAAGATTCATTTATGGATTTCTGAGAATCCCTGTAACAATTCATTTTATTTTTAATAAATAAATTTATATCATTAAGATTAATATTAATTAACTTGTTTTCTTATATATAAATTTAAGGTAAACAATATCACTTTTCCAAAAAAAAGTTTTTCTGGGATTTAGTGTATTTTATATAAATGTAACATTTCACCCATTATAAAATTTTATAAGAAAAATGATTTTAGAATTTAATTTTTTTTTCTAATGTTATATGATATAAATTTTAATTTATCCTAAAAAAGTTTGTACAATGGTAAAAAAGTTACCTTGTTAAAAATTAAAAGTGGTAAGGAAATAATAATTTACTATGGGAAAATAAATGTAACATGTTAAAAACATGTCTCAAAATAACTAGATGAGGTGATTTTAGACCATGTATTATTCCAAAATCCACATTTTTCAAATTTTGAGACATTTACCCTAGAATAGTTTCATGTTATTATTAAAAAATTATTGGTGTATCCAAAAGTTCTCTTTTCTTATTTTATAAAAGTATAACCCTTATACCCTTATAATACTATACTCTTATTTATAATTATATTTGAAATAATTTAAAAATTTATAACACATAATGTTATTTAAACACTCTAATTCCCTTGGAAAATTGAAATTAGCCCATTTTAATGAAATATATGGTCTTCATCAAGAGGATGTTCATTGTCCCAACGTATGTATGACCACTTTCTTAACATTTTATTCTATCTCAATATTTTCCAAACCAAACATAGCAAGAGATTAGTAATTGGATAAATGTTATTGATGTTTTTAAATTCTTTATAAACATTTTACAACAAATATTTATTATCTTTCAGTAATTATGAAAATCAAGAATCATGATAAGTGTGTATGCATCGATTATTACCTCAACAAATCGACACTTTAAGTTTTTAATCACCACACATCAAAGAGAGTATTAAAGATTTTATTCTTTAATAAGTATGAATAATATAGGTCATTTTTTTTGTAAAATGATCACTTACTATCCACCAACACCCCTCTCCTGTGTTGGTTAACTGAAACATTAATCGTTTATTGTATAGGAAACCACCTATATGAATCTGTGTGTTTCTATTTCCTTCACATATAAACATTGATTATATTGGTTTACAGTTGATTATTATATATATATATATATATAATATCATTAATATAGTTATTTTTTGACAATATAATAAGTAAATATCATTATAAGGTAATTTTTGTTATTTATAAATAATTCAAAACTAGTTCATTATCATTTTCAATTTCAAGAAACTTGGATAAAACATATATGTTTCAGAATTTTAAAATTATCAATATTTATGAAAAACATTTCATTTATCTTAAAATTAATTTTAAATGATGATATTTGGGAGAAAAACAACTTCCAAGACTACTTTTACAAACCTAGTTCAAAACTGTGTAAATTATTATAACCAAATGTCTAAAAGAGATTACGAAAAGATAATACATTCATAAAATTGTTATTAATGATGATTATGGGTAGAAATTTATATGAATTTGTTTATAAAATTATTAATAAAGATATTTCACTTTATGGAATATAAGGTTAAACGACATCTTTCGGTATCAAGGGTAATGTTATGGAAATTTGTAACTGAACCACTTTTCTCTATGTTATAAATTTTTTAATTGATAATCATATTTAAATTATTTTACCTTTTAAATGATTTTTTATTTTTTACTTGAGAAAAAATGAGTTCTTCAACAAATAAAATTTCCCTAAATGGTTTATTTTTAAAATATTGAAAAAAGGGATGCTTTTTGATAAGTGTATCATAACTACATATTTCACAATGATGAATCCAAAATATTTTGAAAAAAGGATTTTAGTGATTATATTTTCATTAAATTAAAAAGTGATCTATATCCAAGAGATTTATGTTACATGTTTCACCCTATGTCATTATATTATTACATTATTATTGTTGGTGGTCATGAATTCAGTATCAAGAGAGTTAATTTGTAAGTTTATTTTGATATTTTATTAAGGTGATATTCTATCAAGTGTTCCATATTTATATTGAATTATTCACCTTTTCATATTCTTCAAAAACATTATATTTCATTTGGTTTATTGAATTATTATTTTCAAATATCAAGAAACACAATTTTTATTCTATGGGTCACTTTTTAAATCGATGATAAATTTTCTATGGTGGAAAAAATGTATGGATTATAAAATCGGTGTCACATATATCTCCATCCAAGGATTTGGGTAAAGGATTATATTTCATGAGAAGTTAATATAATTTTAATGTGTTACCAAGCAGGTAGGTTCTAGAATGGTGGTGTGATGTAGTTTTTTATGCCTCACAATTTTATGATTGAATAGGTTGGAATGTAGCTAGGTTCACATAAATATGAAATCCCATGTTTTTGATTATCTAATAATACTCAAACAATTCCATTTAAAACATTATATGATTTTTGTTTTATATTTCTTATTCCTTGGTAATGTTTTTATCATTTTAAATAATATGTTTATATTTCATTCTTATGATTTACTCTTATTGTGTTGGGTTCTTATAAATTTGATATTTTTTTTTGCGAATTTAAATATGTTCAATATATAATTATTATGTTATTTTATATGATATCCCTTACTGTTCATTTTGTCTCAACCATTTTTATCCTTTACCTTCCCTAGTAGTCAAATTGGATTTTTCCACCAAATTTCTAAGGATGGATTTAGTTTATGAATATATATTCAAAATATATGAAATAGTTTTTTTATGTTTCTACCCCCATGACACTAACCCTTTAAGAACATTTTTTGTGTGACTATTTGTGGATATAATAATTAATCTTTGTAATCAAAGTGTGATCTTTTCATGTTTATATTTGGGTTAATTTACTTGTGAGTGTGGTTACTATTAGCTATGTTGTTGTGAACCAACTCGAGGCAACCATAAACTGGTCACCCAAGCCTGTGCACTGGAGGGCCTGAAGGGTATTCTCGATAACCATGGGCTAGAAACTAGATCTAGGCATAAAAAAGTGTTGGGAATAATTTAGACAAGAAAATTAAAGTCAGATAAATAGAAACAAAATAGAAAAAATAGGTAAACACTAATAGGGGAAAAAGAAATATAACCAACTAGGCATACCTCAAATGACCCCATGGATCACCACTGAACACAGTACCACGCTCTCTCCAAGAGCGATCCAAGGCTAAAACTTGAAACTAAAATGTAAAGTTGGCATGGGGACTAAGATTCATAGTAGTAATACCAAGGGATAACAACACCCTGTGGCCTTAACTTTAGAAAGAAAACCAATTATGCTAGTTTTAAAACAAGTCATAACAAAGTAATTTTTTCATTATTTTAAAATTAAAGAAACAAGTTTGATCATGAAGAAAAAAATTTCTATTAAAATTTATTTTAAAGTATATTCTAATAATACATTAACACTTCAAAATGAAAGGAACGTAGTTTTAATTCAATTATGGTTTTCAGAAAGTGGGAGCACACATGAAAAAACTAAAACCGAAATCACTCCACAAGCACCAAGTAATAAATGAGAACTATGATCAAATCCACTAAATATTATTTAGCTCATGTGGGTCCCTAGAACCTAGCATCTGAATGTATGAGTTACTATAAAAAATTTCTATTCTCATGAACGAGACACTAGTAGGGAACCTACCCAAAAACTATTGGTCCCCAACATCATCATAAATATTTAGTTAGTGTAGTAGTGTAAAAATTTCTAATTGAAGTAGGGAAAAAAACTCCGAATAACTAGCATGCTAGAAATAGTCCTCCCACCTAGATACCCCATTTTTACCATTTTCTCTTTTTCCATATTATTTCTCACATGCACACCAAATCCACTTTTCTAAGTGTTACACACTAGCTGTATAATTTGGTAATAAACTTTCATAATATATAAATCACAATAAATGGAATATCCTTAAATCAACCAGTTTCCCTTAAGAAAACCACTTTCAAGACATACACATCTTAAAAACATTCAAAAACACCTTTTTCACCACACACGTAATTCTTGAGACCTTTAGAAGTCAAAACAAGAATTTTTAAAATCATTTAAAAGACCAATTGAACAACCATAAAACCACACATTTAATATAAATCTATATACCTTAAGTAATTAAAACTATTCATTTTAAAGGATTAAAATAAAATATAACAACAAACTATGAGGCCATTTTTCAAAGTCCATGATCAATTATATATATGTATACAACATATACATTTCATATGAAAATGGAAAAAATATTTTAGAAAAAATCAAACAATCTTAGAATTCGTGTTAAAGTCTTAAGAATAGGGAACCTACATATGAGTGGAATCAATCCATCCAATTCTCCTCTAGGCGCTTTCTAACTCAAGGCTAATACTACCCCACTGAGCATACACACTTTCACATACATGAAAGGACACCTAGACCCTATGGACACATCCACATGGCCATGGGCATGCCCAAGGGGATCCATACATATATTCTTATATGTATATGCCCATCTACACTCACCTACGTGTGCACTTTTATATACATACAAAGGAACACCTATCCCCATACATGTAAAAACACTACCATGCATGAATATGCCTATCTTAAAATCAATGAGTAGGGATCAAAAAACTACATAGGTAAACAATATCACTCAAAAATACCCAATGAACACTATATAACATGGGAAAAACCAAAACCAATAGGTTTAAATCCTTATATTGGTTGGAGGTGGCTAACCAAATCAAAGTGAAACCACCCGAAACCTACCAACGCCCTACCGATTAAATACTAGAGAGCCATAAACACCGAAATATCCCAACTAAACTTGTGAAAAAACAAGAAACATAAGAAAACATTACATCAGAATAAAGTCAGTGGACCTAAACACACTGAACCGGCTCGCCATTGACAGAGGTTGTCAGAACATTCACCAAAAACCCAAGAGGCCTCCCGCAACAACCTAGAAGAAAAAAAATTGAAAACCAGATAACCCCCAAATAGATAGGGTTCATCCAAACCCTATAGGGCGACGATTAGGCCGAATATAAGCTCTAAAAAAGGATGAGATGAGAAGGGAGACTCAGACCTAGGATATTCGAAGGAGAAAATGTAGAGAAATAAGGACGTATTTGAGTCATAGAGGGGTCCATAGGGAGGCACAACATGCATCGAAGGAGAGACCCCCCATGGGATGGGATTGCGTGGGTCTGAGAAAGAGGGGGGGGGGGGGGGGTAGAGCGGGGCACCAGTGGTGGATCACGGGAAGGAGGCCATGGGAGGGAGTGCAGCAAAAGGGAGTGGCGGTTGTTCAATGGAGGAGAAACTATGGCGGGGGGGGGGGGGGGGGGGGGGGGTGAGGCACAATGCGAAGGGGGAGGGAGAGGAGAAATAGGAGTGAAAAAAAAGAGTGACAAGAAATAATAATGAAAAAAAGAGAAAAATAAATATATAAATAAATAAAGAAATGAAAAAATAAAACCTAATAATAATAATAATAATAAAACTAATAATAATATTTTTAATAATAATATTATCCCAAAAAAATGTTATTAATAAAAATGAAATACAATGCACTAGGTTGGGGCATGATAATTCTCCCCACCCTAACACTTTCTACCCCCAGAAATCCCAAAAATACTCTTCTATTCAAAGCATGAAACAAGGATGAAATGACTCTCAAAATGAAACCCCTACCACTTGAGGATTGAATATTCACTTTCCAGCCAAGACCTAAAACCTTGAGACCCAAACTGCCAAGTAAAAAGAACCAATGACACGTGAATCACATTTACAAACATAAACACAACATGGAACACCCCAACCCCTAACATAGAAATCACTAGAGTATGGTTTGGGTCTCCAATGAACATTCTTCTTATGGACCATCATCTGGGCTAACCATCCACATTGATCAGGGTTGGGTGGACCAGAAGAAAAGTGTTTCCCCAACTAGAACACCTTGAAGGTTAAGTTCTATAAGAATTGTCTTATATTGGTCTCATTACCTTATTATGACTCTATCCAAATAATGACTTCCCAAATCGAAACAAATTATAAGACAAAACAAGACCCTGGATGCTGGTGTGACCCCTAAACGTTTCGAGTTGCACCCAACCCAATTGAGGGAAGGCATTAACGAGACCCATAGAGCCCCCAACCATATTATAAACTGAGTAGCACAATGGCACGGGCATTGGAACTCTCAATTAAGTTTCAACAATGGAGATTGAATTTTCTATAAGAAACCCAATGACACAGATGAACTTCCTACACATAATAGGGGGTCTAATGAGAAGTAACACAAAATGAATACTAACTCCTGACTCACCATATCCCTAGGAAATGAGCATATCCAACAAGAAACCCTCGAAACCCAAAACTGATTAGGGGGAAGACTATCTGCTAGAGAGTTTATACTCCATGTGACACAACAAGGAAAACATCATGAAAATAGGACACCAAGGCCTCTAAAACAAGACCCCCCCAAACAGACAACCACATGAAGAAAAAACTTAACTGATCTCTTCCCCGAAATTATATACAATAGGTTGGACTTGAACCTCTCTCACCTAGAAACCGTCTGACTACGTGAAAATATTTGTTCTGAGACCTTTGGACGGAGCTATAATGTATTGAAGCATATGCTACACTGCAGTCAAGAGCAAAAAACCTCTTACTAAGGCTTCATCTTCTGGAAATAACTCATACAGATTTCCCCCAAGTGACTCAAACAACCACACTATTGACAAGCCTTCAAAAGGTTACAAAGAACAAATTTGAGTGCCCAGATCAACCACATTGGAAACAAACCAGCGTGTGGTTTTAGGTATGAGAAATAGTTACTGACATAGGACTCATGCCAAGAACATCTTCCTTTGGTTAACCCTCTACACCAAGTTGGGAACCCTTCATGAGCACCTTGAAAAACAAGATTCCCATTTGTCTCATTTCACTTATTATAACCCCTACTTTCAAGGAGAATGTGACAATCCCCCTTATGTAGCCCAAACATGAGCCTTCATATAAAACTAGGTCAACTTGACCATCACAATATCTAGAGTTCCTAAAGACCCAAAGAAACACTCGACTTTATCAAGTTACACCACAAAGCTTATCAAAACTCATTCAACATAGATAAAATAAGAAACAACGAAAGGAAAATAACCCCACCACTCCACTGGGGGTCTAGGTAAAACAAAAAACTAAAAAAGACCCTTCGGTGACTTGTGGAAATTTCTAGGCATTATAAATTAAACAAGAAGAAAAAAACCAACCTCAAATAAATCATTAACTCAAACAAAAAACATCATTAAAACTTTAAACTCCAGCTCGAAAACAATAATCAACACCATAGACTAATAAATCACAAAACCACACCATAAACAAATCAAATATTAACATAAATAATACCGAAGAAACATCACCAACAAAACCAAAACCCCTATTTCAAAAATGACCATTTTCAAAACCATCCAATTTCAAAACCATCCGAACGCTAAAACCAACTTTTTAAAACTAATTTTCCTTTTAAAATTTCTTAAAAAAAATCCTCCAACCAAATGAATAATCAAAACATTCTTTTTAAAAACAAAACAAGCCTTGAAAACCAAGCACCCAACATTTTTTTTACGGAAACCTCACATACATACGTTCCCGTGCCAACTCTGGCACCCATCCACTCGTTCCAATAACCATCAATATCCAATTAGATTCATCCACACATTTGAGCATCCCTAAGAATACCAAAGGTCAAATAAATCGTTTCCAAATTCTCAATTCTGAGAGACATTAGTTCCAGACATCACATGAATTTCAAAAGACCTAAAACATTTTCCAAATCCAGTTTTGATTTATGCATTAAAAATATTTAAGCGATCCCAAAATAGTTTCCAAAATAAATTCCATTTCTAAAATTACTCAGTTCATTTTCCAACAAACCAAGATTTTTGTTTTGGAAAAAATATAATAAACCAATAATGAAGTTTATATCCTATGAAAACACCCCAAAACCAAATAAAACCCTCAACAAGAACATACGAAGCTACCAATTTACTCAATAAATCAATGTTCCAAATTATCAAACAAAAAACTACTACCAATGGCTTATTCACATGATTTGGAAGATCGCGCACCATCTGGGTGAGCATATATGAAGTCATCAGAGGTAATTGTGTGGTCTGCACATGGATTCTCAAGCCATAAACCATAACCATGCGACCCTATAAAATGACCACTAAAATTCTAGACCAACTAGAAACACCCAAACAAGACTAAGGACTATGAAAACAATCGGGACCATGCACAAAATTTGAGGAAAGACCATCCCAGACCACCCTGACAATTCAAGTATCCTTCCAAATAGGTGGTGATCAAGAACATACCCGCAATTGACTAATTGAATTCAAAAACTCCAAACTCTAAACTATTAGACATCCCCAAAGGAAAAGTGCTAAAACTACTTTGATACCTTTTTTTCATTAACCAACCCAGGTCGACCCAGAACCCGTCACCTGAGCTAGTCCGCGACATGGCCTAAAGGGCATTCCCAATCCCCATGGGCTGGCAAATAGTACCAGGAATCAAAATAGGTAGTTGGGAACAATTTAGCTAGAAATTAAAAGAAAGATAAATTGTAATAAACTATATGAAATTGGTAAACACTAATTATAGAAAAAGAAAATAAAGACTACTAGCTTGACATACCTCTAATGTCACCACTTGTCCCCATCGAACATAAAACCACGCTCACTCCAAGAGTGATCCAAGATGAGAACATGAAAATGAAAATTAAAGTCGGCATGAGCACCGAGATTCTCATTGGGAAAGACACGGGACAACAATTCCCTAAGACCTTACATTTAGAAAGAAATCCAATTATGATAGTTCTAAAACAAGAAATAAGAAAGTAATGTTTTTCATTCTTTTAGAATTAAAGTAACAAGTTTCACCTTTAAGGAAAACATTTCACTTCTAATATATTTCAATTTTGATTCCAAGCTTATATTAACACTTCAACATGAAAGAAAAATAGTTTGAATTCAAGTATCGTTTTCAAAAAGAGGGATCACACATGAAATAACTAAAATTAAATTCACTCTACAAGCACCAAGTCATAAATGGGCACCCTGATCAAATAATCTAAGGTTCATATAGATCATGTGGGTCTCTAGAACCTCGCATCATGATGTAAGTGTAACCATAAAAAACATTCATTCTCCTGGACGAGCCAATAGAAGGGATCATACCCATAACCTAGTGGTCCCCAACATCATCATAAATGTTTAGTTAGTGTTATAGCATCAAACATTCTAATTGAAGCTGGTAAGAACCACCCCGAATCACTAGCACACTATAACTAGTCCTCCGACCTTGATCCCCAGGGTTTACCTTGTGCTCTATTTCCATTTTATTTCTCACATGCACACCATATCAACTTTTATACATGTTAAACAACACCTAAATAATTTGGTAACCAACTTGCATAATTTTTAAAGCACAATAAAGGTTCTCTATTGAAAAAAACCTATTTCCATTAGGAAAAACTACTTTCATGCCATACACATATTAAAAACATTCCAAAACACCTTCCCCCCACACATAATTCATGAGACCTTTAGTAGTTAAATCAAGCTTTTCTGAAATCGTTTAAATTGAAAATTAAAAAACTATAGAACCACACATTTGAAATAATTTTCTATACCTTACATACTTCAAACTATTCATTTTAAAGGGTTAAAATAAAATCTAACAGCCAAGTGTGAGGAAATTTTTGAACGTCTTCTTAAAATTATGTATATGTATATAACATATGAATTTAATATAAAAATGGAAAACATATTTTAAAAACAATCAAGAAATCCTAGAATTCATTTTAAAGGCTTAGGCATAGAGAAACTACCTCAGAGTGGTATCAAGCTGTCCATTTTAGATCTTGGCACTTTCTAACTCAAGGCTGCTTCCACCCCACTAAGAATACACACTTTAACATACATGTAAGGAAACCTATCCCCTATGTACTCATCCTCATGGCCATGGGCACGTGAAAGGGGTTCCTTAAATATTTTCTTGTATTATTATGCTTTTCTCCACTCACTTGTGCATGCACTTTTATATACATACATAGGCACACTGAGGCTGATACATGTATAAACACTGCCTTGTATGAATATACATGTAACTAAGGAACACACGCACACACACATAGATATATAGAAATACATACATATTAATATGCAATCAAGTCTCCATTGAATTGGCAACATGAAACTGATGATTAGGGATCAATATACTACATAGGTAAATACTAGAACTATAAAACACCAAAATAAAACCATATAACAAGGTTGAAACTAAAAAAGCATGTCTAAAACCTTACCTCAGTTGGTAGTGATGAACTAAATCGAAGCACAACCACCCGAAACCAACGAAAGCCCCACCGATTAAATACTTGGGAGTCATAAACAGTGAAATAAGAAAATTAAATAGGTGTAAAACCAAGAAACATGAGTAAAATTTACCCCAGAACAAATCTAGAAAACCGAAACACACTGAACCACCTCCCCTTCATTGGTGGTTTCCAGAACATGCACCAATAAGAACCGAGAGTCCTCCCTCACCAACTTAGAATAAAACAAAACTGAAAATCTGATCAACCAAATGAGATAGGGTTCATCTGTACCCCATGGGGTGATGGTTAGGTAGAATCAAAGGTAGTGAAAAGGAGGATAAGATAGGGGATACTTATACCTAGGTTGTTCAGAGGATAAAACACGAAGATATCCAGATGGATTTGAGGCAGAGAGGAGGCCATAGGGAGGTACAAAGTGCGTCTAATGGGAGAGCGCCCTTGGGATGGGGTTGTGCATGTATGATTGAGAGGAGATAGGGAGAGTAGGGTGACAGTGGTGGATCACCAAAAGGAAGATGCGAGAGGGGGAGCGACCAAAGGGAGGGGCAATGGTTTGATGCAAGTAAACAGGGATGGGGGTGAGGTGTAATGTGAGTAGAGAAGGAGAGGAGAAAGAAAGAGAGGAGAAAAAAAGATATAAAAGAAATAATAAATAAATAAAAAAAGAGAAAAAAATAAAACCTAATAATAATAAAAATATAACTAATAATAATAATATCTCAAAAAATGTTATAAATAAAAATGAAATACAACGTGCTAAGTCGGGGTGTGACATATGTTCTCGTGATAATGCATGGATGTGATTGATAATATATATATATACAAGATTATGATTTACTAATATTATGATTCTATATTTCTATATATAGAATAATAAATGATTATTTATTCTTTTAAAACCTTATTAATCATGATTATAGATTTGAAATCATTTGGGAGTTTATAATTTATGTTTGTTTATAAATATTTTAAATTGAGGACATTTATATGTTTATTTATCACACCCTTGGGTATATATGTGACAAAATATTGGTTACTAATTTCATAGTTAAAGATGTCATATATTGGGATAGATAAATTAACATTATTGAGAATAATTAATAATTAAAATTTTTCAATAAATATAGGTTTATAGTTCTAGTGCTATCTTCATTAGTATCATATTAGGGGTTATAGAAAATTAGATACTAGAATAAAATCCGATGATGATAATTTATGTTTCAAGGAAACCATGGGGTTTTATTTGTTAAAGAAATATCATAATATTAAATTAATATATTTACTTTTATGGTTTAATGTTATGGGATATTATGGTGTCAAAAGGAGTAGTTGAAAATGTTTAATTTTTTTTAACATATATCCATATTATTTGTAATCCATATCTTTTTCTTATGATTTACATTGATTTTATTTGGAAATAGTTTTATTGGGGATTCTTGATGAAATAAACCAGTAAACCAAAATGTTAATAAGTTATTAGATGATCATGTTTATGGGGATTATTAGAATAATTTTTTTATCAAGATTTAAGAATATATTGTATTGAAAATGGATTTGGTCACTAAGATATTGATGTTGTACATATATTTAGATTATTATATGATAAATGTAAATATAAAACTATTTTAAAGCATCAAATTTTATTTGAGGAACAATGAAAGGGATATATTGTGAAAAGATATAGGTTTTTGTTATGGTTTTATGATGATTCAGGTTGTTAGGAAAACTGATATGTTTCATTTATTTAATATATAAATTATTTTCCTTTTCAATAAAAAATTTATTCAATTTTGTTTAAAAATTATTTTCTCACCACTTAGGTATATCTATCTTTAACTCCTAGGGATTGATTATGAAAATGTTTATGAGATTTTTTCATCAAACATGTGATATAGATTTTGAATGATCAATTTATTTATGGGTGTTATAGTGTAAAACCAAATGATTTTATAATATCTTTATATTAAATAAATTCCATTCGATAGAGGCAACAAAAATCTTATACGGACAAAGGCATATCATAGAAGTGTTATTTTTTAAATATGAATTTTATAACCAAGACACAATTTTGGTGGGAATGAATTTTAATATCAATATTATAAAGTATATGTAGATATATTTTTCCTAAATAAATTTAATTATATATCATATATTTATTATCAATTTTTTTTCAAAAAATTGGTAAAATATTTCGATGAAAAAATGATACTATTCACAATACATTTTTTTATTTTAAAGATATATTATTATACTAATTTATTAAAAAAATAAATTTTGATAAATTATCATTATGAAATAAATATTTTATATATCCAATTAAATTAATTAATATTCAATTAAATATTATTATCCAACATGTAATGAAAATATTATCATTTTAGGATTCAAAAGTTATTTCGCTTCAAAATTTATTTTTAATGGATTATTTGTGGAGATATTATAATTAATTTTTAAAAATTTGAAATATTTTTCTTTAAAAAATGTATATAATTTTTAAATCATCGTTTGAAAATTTTATTTTTATAATTATTTGGTATCTTTTATGAAAATATTACTTTTTTAATAATTAGTGAAAGGTCATTTTTTTTCAAAAAAAAGTAATACCTTTCATATAGTTCATGTAATGTAAAAGTCCCATTTTGTTTCAGATTTCATTTTAAAATAATATTAAATAAAGTTTATTATATATTATTTAATTAATTCAATGTTAATCATCATAATACATGATTTCGTATAAAATCATTACTATGCTTAAAAATAGAAGTTTGAAAATGAAATTTTTTTCATTGTGCTTTTTGGCCATTTATTAAAATTTAATTACTTATGTTATATAAATTGAATAATTAAAAAATATTTCATATTTTGAATTTGAGGTTTAATTTTATTTCTGAAAATTTAATTTAATTAATTTTCTTAATTAATAGTAATCACAGTAAAATTTCATAACCAATACAACGTATAAAACATGATAATTATTGTTAAAAATGTGGGATAATGTTTATAAATATACCCAAATAGTTAATCAGTTTTTTTGAATAAGAGGAATTCAAATATATCCATTCTATATTTTAAAATTCTAAAATATTTTTCCAATTTGGTTTTAATAGAACCTTAAATTTATTTTAAGTTGTGGATAATATAAAATGTCACTTTCTCATTCTAATATTGTTGTCATAAAAAGGATGTAGATAAAAGTAACATATGGTATTTTATATATTATAAACGTGATAAGTATTAAAATATGTTTTATATTTTAAATTATTATAATTTTTAGTTATTGTATAATTAACTTGAATTCAAATGTAATTCTGATGAAACACATTTGAAAATTGTATAAGAATCAAGAAATTTAAAAAAATTAAATTTAACATATTTTTAGAAATTTTTTTATTCCAAATAAATTTATTACACAATATTAATAGAAAAATTATTCTTAAACATTTTATTTTAAAATTCAATTATTTTTCATCATGCATTTTAAGATATGATGTGTTAGTATTCCATATATAAACCTAAAATTATATTTAATAATTTTTAATATATTTTAAATTATTAAGAAGTTATAAAAATACTATCATTACACATGTCAAGGGGAAATGGATTGGAATATCATTCATGTTTTTTTATGTGCCACTTGGAATATTTAATATTGTTTAATAAAAAAATTAAAGAGTGAATCATTCATTCCTTTGTTTAAGGATAAAAATGGTAAATAATGGTGTTAAGTAATGACACATGGTTTAAAATGACATATATAACAATATAAGATATGCCAGTGGGATATAGACCACAATTTGACTCTATATATTAAATATTATAGAACTTCAGATAAATTTGAAATTAATTAGGCACATATAATATATTAATTTTTATAGTATTTTTATGTTTACAATACACAAAAAATATAAATTTGATCATATTATCCTCACATATCAATAAATTTTGAGAATATTATTTCTTTCAATATATATCTATATATTTTCACTAGTTCAATCTACTTTTTAGAGGATCCCCGATCTCAACATATGGACTAAATTTGAATGCATAATTTGTATTCTAGATGTGGTTCTCCAATGTAGAGGTATAAATCCTAAATTAATGTTTTTATGTTAATTTATTCAAACACATACCCTATTCAAAATATACCAATTTTTATATAATAAAAAACTATAATCAATATACTTAAAATTTATTATATTTATGACCAAAAACAATTTTATACCCTTTCGATTATAATGGGAAATGAATGGATCACAAGTATTACATATGGAATATTGTCCCCATGAAGATATTCATTGATGATTATTATAATAGATACAATGTTTATATATGGTATTTAAAGAAAAATTTATATTCCCTATTTATAATATTTTATCTAAATTATTGTATTTAAATCTATTGGAAAATGATAATGTTATGAACTTGTACTTACAGACAACGACATCAATAAAACTACGCATGTTGTTTTTTATTTATTATTTATATAGATTGTTATAAGTATAAATTTATGGAATATATAAAATACTTATTATATTATTAAAAGGGTAATTACCATTTAACATTTCTCTATTCCATTTATAATGAAGATGAAACAACAATCATGTGTATATATATTTGATCATATTAATGATATGATATAACTAAATTTTCATCAACACCTTATGGTGATAATTATAAATGTTTATAAATAGAATAAAGAATATTATTATGACATGAATATGGTTTTAGAGGTAATAAATCCATGACTATGATTCAGGGACTAGAACGTTCAAATAAAAAAATCATTCAAAACAGATTAGTTTTCAACTAAATAATGATTTTAATGAAGAATTGCTAATAAAAGGACAATGAAAAATAAAAATATAATGATATATAGATATATATATATATATATAGGATTATTTTATTAATTTATAACAAATTTAAATTTATTATCTTTCTTGTTTAAATGTGTACGAATCATGATATGACATTAGCCCTCGGTTTCTCATCTCAATTTAATTTCTCTAAGGCATATGAAATAATCACCACATGTTTCCTTAGTGGGGTGTATATACTGAACATGAATTCATTTTATGATTATTTTCTTTAAAATTAATATTATTTATAATTATATAAATGGTTATTTTTTCATGGTATTTTTATTTTATGATTATCGAAGCTATAAGGCATTAATGTTGCAATATCCATTATTTTTTGGATTATCTCTCATTAATTTCCATTGAGAATAATTATATAATAATTATATTTTAATCTCCATATATTATGAAATATTCTATTTATTTTTAGTGTTTTCATATTTTAAATTCATTTTCCTATTTTTTATAACTAAAAGAATCAAGATTGTTTTTTAAAATATGACATTATTTCTAGATTAGTCGATAAACTTTTCTTCCATTTTAATGTTCATTTAAATTTTACCAAGAATTTAATTTTCAATTATCAATTTTTTTAAATATTAATTTTGACCTTATTTTACATTCTTTACCATGTTTGAAAAGGAATCGTCTAATAATTTTCTGAAATAGGTAATTTTGAATATTTTAGAAAATATTTAAAGGAATCATCGTTTTAACATTTATTGGAGGAATTTTCACTACCATAACCAAAACCATAAATTTTTTATTATTAATTTAGTTTATTATATGATTATTATAAAAAATATTAATTTTCTCAAATTATTTTATTTTTTTTAGTTTTAATGATAAATATGGAAAATGACATTTTCTTATGTTTTCAATGAAATTTAAAAAATCCCTATAAAAGGTATTTTTCAACTATATCAAAAAACTTTGATGTTTCTTATTGTTTATAGGACTAATGATCTTGTGATTACATCCATTTTAATTATATGCATATATTTTAATTAGGTGATTAAGAAATATTTATGAAATATGTTTCTTTTTCACTGGTTTTTCTATAATTAAATGATGAATTTTTTATTATAATAAGTAACATAATTTTATGGTATTCAACATATTACATGTGGGTAAATTTAATCCCAATAGTGAATTGAATAATCCTTCCTATATATCTCATTAGATGATGGTGATAATCATAGAAATTAATGAGAATTTCTATTTTCACAATTAGATGCATGATTTTGATGAATTTAAGAATTGCACACAAGATTTTGTGTGGAAATGATTACAAATGGATATGTAAACATCATGATGTGTTTGAATTATTAAAACTATATATTTTTGAAAATATTCTATAAAAACATGACTAAAAGTAGATAAGTTTAAAATATTATTATTTCATATTTTTCTAATTCCAAATATATACATTATGATTGATGAATGGTGATTTAGGATTTAGCACTGTTATTATCCATGCATCATCATATGCCATGATTTAAGAGGTAATTTTCAATTTTTTTTTTTGGTATGAATATTTTATATTAATAAAATGAACATTATTATGTTATGATACTGTTATGTTAATTCAATATTCACATATTATTGATATTTACCTTATTTACCCTTACTAAAAATATCATCTCACCAACCTTATTTTTTTTATTTTTTCTCTATATGAATAATGATACTTTATAATATTTCATTGGAATGATATCTTTGGTGGATAATTTTTTTTGTTGTTTTTAAATTATTCTAACTGAATTGGGAAATCTAGGTATCATGGCATGAAATAGTTATTTAAGGATCACAATTGTTGTATTGTAACTTAAAAGGTTTTACCTAATTAAATGCTACTATAATAATAATTTTTCATGGGTATTTTGTTAACTCAATGTTTTTTTGAAACTATAATTATGATTAGTAAAAATTGATCAAATTCTATTGGTGTCAATTATTGTATGTGATGATTAGGACTTACCATTAGATCTAGGTGGCTATTTTATGATTGGATCTATATTATTTAGATTGAATGTTTTTATAAGATCACACCCTATATTCAACAACCTTATTCCTCTTATAGGACCACATCATCAATTCTCAGGTTTGAGTTACCTATTATGGAATATAATGGGTGACATCCTCAAATAATTATTAAATGGTGGGGGATGCATGGAAATAGTGGAATCAATGATTTAGATAATCCCTCTTAGTTGGAACATATACCATGGTGGGTAAATAGTATTACTTAATCTCTATTTTACTCAAATAAGGGTGTTTTGAATGCTATATCATTGGAGATAATCTATAAAATTAGTTGGAGGTTGAAATAAGAACTATTTACTTTTATATTGACCTCTATCAATGAGGTGATCCACAATACTTGATATGATTGAGGCTCACACTGGGGAACTCTATAGAGGTTAAAATACCATATAAGTGGTACTTCATAAATTTTTTTTACAAAATAATGATGAAGAAGTTGTAATTAATGATCATATTCTCCTAGTATGTTAGGAACAACAATACCTATAGTTTTATCACATGTTTGGTTCTTTCATTATTCCATTTTATTAATTAAATATAGTTATTTCAATGAATTAGAATATCTATATAAAGGATTAAAAATTCATATTGACAAATCATTTTAATGAAGTATCATTATTATGTTATTCGTTTATCAATTTTCTTTATTGAATAAATATTTCTTTCGAGGTTATCATTATATTTTTGATAGAAAATACAACATGCTTCTAAACTAGGATCTTCTTGTCTAGATATTAATTTCAAATATTTATAATCATTGGGAAATTACCACTGATAGTATAAAAATTTAATTAGTATGTTGATCTGATATCACTCTCATGACAACCGTTAGGGGTATTTATTTCTTACTTTGGGATTGTATTAGGAATTTGTATGTAATTTTTAAATATTTTATAAATCATCATTTATCCATTGATTATACCATATATATGTATCATCAGTTCTCTATCAAAAACATCTTCTTTATTTTTTAGTGGTTCCCAAAAAATGTTATATATATATATATATATGTATCAAACTTCCTATATAATTTTCCTTAGTTATATATATAATTTTTTTTATATGATTATTTTAAATTTCATTAACACTATATTTTAAATACACTTTGTTAGACACTCTAGATTTTATCACTATACTGGGTGGAAAATATATTTTCCTGATATTATGGTTAGGAAAACAATATAGGTCTTCCTATTTATACTTATGACATAAATCAGAACCCATATAGATTGTTGCCACATAGTAGGACATGTTATTCCTTTTTTGTTAAAATGATAAGGTCCTTCATTGTTTTATTTAAGGCCATAGATTAATGATAGCTTTCTTATATATCAATTTAATTTATAGAGGACTATTGTAAAATATATTCATTAAAATTGTTGGTGTGGAATATATAAATGAGAAGAAAATTCTTGTTATTTTCATATAGAATCTAGATTAATGTGAATTAGTTAACTCACTAAGTATATATACTAGTGAGGGTGATGTATCTTGATAACTATGAAACATTGAGAAATATTTTTATAGGAATACATCACAGTAAAATCTAATTTCTTATATATGTCTGTAACCTCAGGGAAGAATCATGCATATCCTAGTTAACTATAATCATAGCTTAAAATGTTCATGTTGTACATTTTTTTTAATTTATTAGGAATGTACCATTTAAATAAAAATTATGTGGTAAGTATGTTTTCATAGAGTTTTATATAATCATTCCTAGACTTGTGTGCCCTGAAATGGGTGAAATAAATTGATTAGGATTGGTTAATGTGTAGAACAACTTTTGTTGTATTTTTTTATAAAAAGATAAAGTTGTTTAGACATAATTAAAATTTAAACTTGTGATATAATTATTTAATTGATTATAAAACGTTAATATATATAATATAATAAGAAATATGACCTTTTAATATGGATATCTCATAATGAATATATCAATTTTATAATTATGTGTTTGGTTTTACTCCTAAGAGGAGGTGCATCGACGAATTGAATTTTTATCACATGTTGGTTGAATAGAAGGATGACTATTTTGTTTTGGAATGTTAAAAAATGATAATGAGGTTGAATATTATTGATGGGATACCCTGATATTATTATAATGATCAACTACTTATGTGAAGGTGAAGAGATTTGTGGTTTACACCTAACTGGTTTCCCAAGTGTATATCGACATTATATCAATTAATAACTTGGAAGAGTAGTACCAATGTATGCATTATGGATGTAAAACAATGTTTATGACTTCGGGTATTATGTATGTGATTAAATTTTTTGATTTCCCTTTCTAATTATTAAGTCATTCCGATAATGTCATTAATTAGAACATGATTGGGACTTACACCTGAGGAGGACTCCCAATCACACATTGCTCATAGGAGGGAGTCGTGTTATCCAAAATGATAATATGAAACAAAAAATAAGTAAATTATACTATTAAAAGGATAGAAAAATATCCTAACATGGTAAAACTCTATATTAAGGGAATATATGATCGTGAACACCCTAATGGTCCTACATATTTTTGAGAAATAACCATGAGAATATTTTTGTCAATTTAATACATGATTAAAGGAGAAATATCTATCCATAATGTACTAATCAAGTTTCTAATGTGGTTTTATAATTTAATTTAAATAGTATATCTCAACAAGGATTCAATATCATCTAATGGGGGTCAATAGTCTATTTGGAATCAGTGTTATGTTTTTTGAGATACCATAGAGAATAGGATGCCCAAGAGGTTATCACATGGGAATAAGTTAAAATATTTGAGAAAACAACTCATTAATTTTATTTGACTGAATTCAAATCAAAATATGAAACTATGGTAAATTACTGTTCCATAGTAGGATACTAGGGAGAACATTCTCAATAGTGAAAGCTTAGGGATAAATGAAACCCAAACGATCATCATTAGTGAAATTGGAAAATATAGTGGGAGACTAGAGAAATCTGTCTCCTTAATTTGATATTTGGGAGATGTGTTTTTTAATAGATATTTTGGGAATCGTTTCAACTTATAAAAATATTATAGTATAGTGGTCTCCCTTATTTTGATATTAAGTGATTTATCACCCTAGTACAAACTTTAGTGAATGTTTTGTTTATTTTGGATATCACAGGAAATGGTTACTTTAAGGGATGGATAGGGGATGCATATTCATTGTGTTATTATATAATGTGGGAAAGAAACATGGTAACTTATTGTGTCCGACTCAGAGTGGTTCAATTCTATGGACTTATACGAATAAGTTTAATGTTTTCTTCAGCAAATGTTTTATTTTGTTAATCCTTTAGGTAACTCAATTTCTCCAAAATCCAAGTTGCATCCCTTTTGTTTTCCATTAATAACCCACCTAAACATTGAAATAAGTTAATGGGAGAATATATCAATTTGTTTAAATTTTTATTCAATAAAATAATGTAAATAAAGACAACTTTGTGTTTATATAATAGTTGTAGATGACCACTATGCATAGATTTCTCAAGAGGGGAAAAATAATTTTTAACATGGTTTTTTGGAATTTTTATAATAAATATCATTGTATTTAGGTTAATTAAAAAAATCATTTATTTAATGAATAATATTATCAAGAAATTTAATTTTTAGCATTTATTTATGAAAATAAATAAAACTATGTATTTAAGAGAAATTTAACTAAGAAACAAAATATTTTAGCTATTTTACTTTTCAAAAATGATACTTTTATTTGTTAAAATTTGTTCCATGTGTTCTAGGATTACGTGAGAAATATAAAACCACGACGGTTACAACATGGGGTAGGTAGTACCATTAAAAGAATACCTCACATAACTCAAGAACATGAATTGATAGATAGGTCCAGTGCTTGTTGGGCCCATAAAGGTCAACAAAGGTCCATATAGGGGTTTTTTTGTATTATACTTGGAGTTATCCCTAGATTAGGATATAATGACATCATCAATATATAATGAATGGTAATGATAGAGCTATAAAATTTTGAAATAAACGTGTGATATATTATTCAACAAGAACTATGGATCATATTAGTATGAAAACCTATCTTGCATAAGCTACATTAATCAATGAACCCACAATTGAATTATTCCTTTTAGCTCATGGGAACACAACATTGGATTAAATTAATGTTACATTAATAATATTTGGGAAGTGAAAGCTCTATCATTGAGTCACTCATTATGCCATTGAAATTTTTGAATGAAACTAGAAGCTTAGAAAATGACATATATGATGTTTAATAGGAATGACTAAGCCCAAGTATTGAAAAATACATTAACGGCTTCAAATACATCACATAGAGAATTTCATGGGTGGCATGGAGGTCCCTTGTGAGAAACAACAAACTTAATATGTTGCTTTATAGGTTTTATGGGGTCTGTGATGATGAAATTTGTTCAAGAATGAATCCACACCATAGGGAGATAATTAATGTAATTAATGGATATTAGGAACATAAAACATCATCACATAAGACATGGGTGTGATTTTTTAGTCCCCATATACATAAATAAGAATGAAAAAATGTTTTAATTCACTAATTTTAAGTATATAATTCTTATAAATTGATTAATCATTGAAACATTTTTATGTCTACACTATGGGAATGCATTGGAATCCATTTTAGGGAAACAAATACATGGGTTTTTTCAAATCCACACCCTTTTGCACGAGAAAAGTTATTTTATGAGGTTTAAAAATAGTTATTATGATGAGATTATTACTCCTAGAATGCATATGTATATTATCCATATCATATGAATTTGAAAAAAATATAAGGATATAACAAAGGGAAAACTTCGACCAAATTCATTGAGAATTTTTTTTAATTTAATGAAGGGACTCCTCGATTCGGAAGTGTAAATATTTGGATTTATTTTCACTATTAATATATGTTCTAATATTCATAAAAAAATATTCAATAGAGGTTACATACATAATAATAATCCTAAATGATTCCTTGGATTCTTTTTTAGGTTAGAAGATTTATTTTCCTACCTTCTCATAGATAGTATGAGGGAGGTTATTTTCCAATTATTACATATTCTCCATGTATATAGGGATCATATTTATCAACTATTTTTTAATGATTTTTTATTAGGTTATCACACACATGATTTAGTCTCTATATTTATTTCATTCCCTTCTCATGACTATTGTACGAGAGGGGTGGAGGAGATAATTTCTTTTTTTTAAACTAATTGATCATGCACATTTCTATTTATTGTTAGAGTATCATTTTGTGCGAGTTATATATTGTGGATTTCCACCTTGAAAGAAATGTTAGATAAATATCTCAATATAATAATTGTTTTGGTTGACTGATATATAGGTGATCTAAAGACCCATGACCATTGGAAAAAGGGAATCCTAGAGTGTGGATGGTTTGTACTAGGAAAACCATGTTTTAGAAAAAAAATCCAAAATCATCATGAAAATCATCATAAATATTTTACCTGAATTGGTTTATAATGAAATTAATTATTTGAATTACCCTATACATTCTCATATCACCTTATTTTATTCTTATCTATAGTAGTTATATTTCATTCTATCATAGAATAATAGTTCTTCAAAATTATTTAAATTTTTTCTATACCTTGTCCCTTTGGTTAAATCTAAGACTCACCAATATTATACAACTCTTGAGTAGTTTTTGTTTTTTTGTCTCATTTTCCAATAAATTATAAACTAAATAGTTCATTTGGGATGTAATGACACCTTTTTTACCAATCAAAGGGATCTTGGAAAAATTCGGAGGAAAAAGGTGTTGTTTATACTTTTTAGTAGGGTCTACAACTTTGATACATCATTTGGATTCACAAGGAATGGAAATGTGATGGTTATAGTATAATAGTGTTACATTTACTATGAATAAATGAATGATATTTGAGAGATATTGTTGGTAGCATGGACATTTGTTCATATAAATAAGAGGGTATATATTGCAACATTTCATACACAAGAATTATAATTTCCTCTACATGATTACTATTACAAAAGAAAAGGAGAACCAATATTTTTTATAAATACACTCATTGTGTTATATACTAATCTTATTCCAAAAAATATGATATAAATCTAAAGAGGAATTTGAGATATTTCCCAAATAATTTCAATCGTTTATTATTATATAATATGAAATATTAGAAAGATAATAAGGGATTTACTAGTGTCGATATAGAAGGTGGGGATGATTATATGACGTTCACATATTATGGTGAATTTTTTATGAGGAAATGAGTTTTAATATGGCAGTTTATTAATAAATCATAAGTCACACATAACATCATTAAATTTGATTTTGTATTTGCATCACAAATAGGAATAATTATGATTTGGATATAGTCTCAATAAGAGTATATTCTTTATTTATTTATGTACATTAGTTTTTGTATATGATATTGAGATTCTAATAAATTATTCAATGTATAGAGTTCAATAACATAAATCAACATAATTGGATAGTAAGTTTCAAATTAGTAAATAAAATATTTTTAATTGAATGCTAAAGTTGAATTTTTTTTCCATCAAAGGAAAATATTATTGATATCTTTATATAGAAATGTATAATTAAGGATTTTGGGAATATGAGGAAACAAATGAGGGAAAATACTACATCCAAAATAAGTGGTATTATTTTAGAGTTGTTAACCAGATTCAAATTATACACAAATTTATATAATGGTTTAGAAGTTTTCTATGCAGGAGAAATGAAATTTTTGTTAAACTATTTAAATGTATTTATTTTTTGAGTGAAAAAAAAAAATTTGAAAAGCATTTTCATATAAATTAACTAATGATATAGAGGTGGTATCATTTTATTAATATTATATGAATATATTAAATGTATAAATTTTTTCACTCTTGATTTATATATAGAGGTAGCTCAATTTTACATTTAGTTGAATGGTTCATAAATCATTTATTTTAAGAGGTTCATTCCATCTTCTCTAAAAATATCATTTTCATTATTTTTAATAATTTTGAGAAAAAATATTTAGAATTTTTTTTTCTTACATTGAGAAGGAGTATTATAAAAATGTTATAAGAAACTAAAATTCATGTATTTGATATTGAAAATCAATGCAAAGGGTAATATTATATAACGAAGTTAAAGATAATGACCTAATTGTTTCCAATACTTTTTTTTGTGGTGTGTTGAAATTATTTAATTTAAATTTAAATTTTTTTTATACTTATTTTCAAATTATAGTTTTAGTCTATATAGTTTTTTTTATATTTATGACTTACTAGGGGAATACTGAAAAAGTAACAAACATATGAGTCACCATATCAATGTGTGAAAGTAAATATATAAGTATAACTAATGAATTATAAATGGAAAAATATATTTTAGATTTATTTTATGTAGTCATAAATATTACATTGAGCCTAATAAGACTAAATAGAAAATGTTTGAAATTTGTAATAGCCATTCGATAATTCATATATGTATTCTTGAGGAATATGGTTTAGTTTTTTTGCAAATTCATCAAATATAAGAGTCATTTTCCAAATTCATATGAATAAATTATGATATATGGGGACTATGTTAATCAATCCTACAGACATAATATATGTGGTCTCTTAAGGTGATAATAGAATTTCAGAAGATTTTTTTACTATTTTATTAATGAAGTTTCAAAAAAAATATATTATAAGAAGTTAAATATAATGATTAAATATTTATTATTAATTCATTTAAACATCATAATTTAGCATATGATCATGATTAAATCTATGTTATTTATTGATAAAGGATGATGATGAAATAAGGTTTTTCTATTTTGTAGAGTAAAAGACCATATAGTGATTATTTTAATAGATTTAATACTTACTAGTGATGGTTTTGTATGATAGGAAATTTAAATTCCATGATTATAGTTCCATGAAATTCTTCATAATGAATAATATTACACATTAAAGCTTCACATTTTGTTTTATGTGGTGGATGTTCATCATAGTGATGAATTGTGATAATAATTTGTGCCATGTTGCAACTAAAGTTTATATGTTTCTCCCATGTACATATCTAATTATCAACACCAAGAAAAATTTCATTTTTCCACAACATTTTGGTTAAATGGGTTCACACATACATGTTAATTAAATAAAAAAATTATTATAAAAAAATAATTCCCGATAATGGTTGATTTCTAGTGGTTGTAGAAAATTTGTTTAAAATGAGTTTTAATGACTCATATAACATGTGGATATAAAATATGATAAAGAATTATTTTAGTGTTAAATATGTGAAAAAACTAGATCCACGAGAATTCATGAGATTATATAAAAATGAAAAAATGATGTTTTACATTTGTTTATAATTATTCAACTATTATATTGAGAAATATTCAAATCAAAGTCACCCATGTTGACATATGATTGAGGGTATAAGGAATAAGATAAAAAATATATTATCACATTTACAAACCCCATAACATTAGTAAGGTTTTACAAAGATATTTCATTTTTTTTCATGAAAATGATTAATTTTATAAATATATGGGTTGTTCTAAAATTTATACAATATATAAGGCTATACCCTAATATATTGATACTTCATGTTATTAAAAGTACATAATTGTGTTTTTCGTACAAAAATAATATATAGTAGGGTCTCAAATGTCCTTTGTTGTATAAAAACTAAGTAAAATTTGTGATGAATTACTAACTATTTATGTAACATTTACATTAAAAGAGTTTTATGATGAATGTGATAAGATGGAAAATAATTTTTTTTGGAATATATTATCATCTAATCTTGGTAATTGGAACCAATTTCATGCTTCATTATTATATAAAAACATTTTATAAATAAGAATAACTTTTTTCAGAAAACCACTTATAGTTACATTTAAATTTTTTATTTATTAATTGTACTATGTGATATAATGAATCTATATTTTCATATATAAATATCACATATTTTTAAATAAATATTTAGTACTTTCATAAATACATTCTCAAGGACTGTAACAGTTTAATGTATTTTTAGTGTTGAAAAAAAATCTTCTTTTTTCAAGAACAATATTATTTATATCCCATGAATATGTTCTCACATATTACTCTTGTTAGGAATAACATACCTTTACTTTTATTGATAACATAAGGATTGAATTATTTGAAAGCGTGATGTTAGATTCTTAGTATGGATAAACATAGGATATATCAATCTATGATAATATGTAAGGTGAAGTTAAGAATAATGGTATGTGATGATGAATATAACATATTATGCCCATACCTAATAATTCATAAACCATAAACATGAGTCATGGAATAAAAATTTATCTTACCTCAAAACATGGACCAAAATATTGAGAAATCATCAGAAATAAATCACAAGTAACATGACCATGTCATAAAACTATGGCACCATCACAAATATTGAAAACAATTTCATATTTCATGGTTAATTACCATGACTATCAATATAGTGGATAATGAATCATAATTATTTTCTCACTATGGATACATAAAAAAGTTAATTCTACTGTAGATCGAGATGCACATGTCTCCCATTATACATTGGAAAACATTTGTTTCACATATTTGATCAGGACTCACATATTTACCAGAGTGGATTTATGTTATTGATTTGTTTCTTACTATTATCTAATGAGATATAAATGTTTTACCCAATGTAATGGACGGAAATATAGGTCCAACCCATCTCATAAGGAAAACCATACTTATGTGTGAAAAAATTTGATAAAACAATAATCATATCATAACATTTGACCCTCCATAATGTGAATGAGATTTATATATATTTTATCAATTACCCATGGTGTAAACCATTAAAAATTAATGTGTTCCATAATAAATTATTCAATATAAAGCTTAACCATTTAGATAATATATAAGTATGGTATCATTCAAAATTATCCATATTAAACCATAACTATCATCATATGATTTATTCATAAATATAAAATGATTTATAAATATTACATGGGAAATTTCTTTAGTAAAATAGCCTTTCCACTTTGAGAAATAGTTTTTAAGACATGAAAAATTATGATAACACTTTTCTCATTGAAATCATTTATTTTAAATATAATAATTTCCCCAATATTATGGAAAATATTTTATTTTAAAATAAATTTGTAAAATTTTAATGGAATAATTAATTCATTAAGAAACCATTACAGCTAAAAATACTTCCCATGATGGGATTATTAAAAGCCTGTATTTGTTTCATATTTTCAGTAAAATTTAAATGGAGATTTTATAAAAGAAAAATTAATAATATATTTTAATTTTTCTTAAATGTAATAAATTAATTTGGAAAAAAAAATTCCAACATTAAAAAATTTGTGAAAACATGTTTTGAAACCATTTTTTGTAGAAAATAGATTTATAACCATATAGATAAAGAAAGTATGAATTTCTAAAAAAACATATTCTAAATTATTTTAGGAGAAAAATATTTAAAAACGGTAATATTGAAAAAAAAATATTATGAATTAACCAATTGGAAGAAAATATAAAGGCGATTATTGAGAGTTATATCATAAGATTTCATCCTTTGAGACGTACTCATAAATAATCCTCATAAAGTACAAGATTGTAACATAAAAAAATTATCCCATAGTTAATAATTGAAACATAATCACCATGAAATAAAGATATTAAAATGGACATGAGACTCCAATAATTTTTAATAGAACAATCACAAATTTCATTGTTGGGTTTTATATACATGAAATTAGAAAAATACATAGTGAATACGGTATGTGTTTTATATAAAATAAAATTGGGATGAAAATCCCTTAAAATGATTCTTGACACCCTTAAAAAACATTAAAAAAATGTAATAAATAAACTATTATTATTATATATCCTTTATATAACCATACTCATATTAATATTACCATATATTATTTACTTATTACCATTTATTAACCCTTTAATAAAAATTCCTTGTTAAAATCACATTTCGAGTAATGAATGATTTGTTTTTCATGTATGTTTTGATTTTTTATTTTTGGTCCTCATACTTTGATCGTAGATTAAACATCTAAATAATTTTAATAATGATATAAACACAACATATATTCATAATATATGTATTTATAAAAATAAATGATGGTTAGAGATGTAATATTAAATACACCATTCAAGGATTGTTTGGCCTTACGTATGCATGAATGCTATTTAATTTTTCCCGAAGAGTTGAAATAAATAACGGTTAATAATATATTACCATTATAGAATACGTTTTATATTATATATATAAATATATATTAAATATAAATCTTAAAAATATCATTATTACCTTCCATTTAAAGCAAAAATGAATCATATTGCTTCGCAACGTGTCCTTCCACTATACTCATAAGAGATATTATCATATTACACCAAAATAGAATATAAGATGGAATATGTGATATTATATTTCAAAAATCATAAAAATATCATAAATACTGTATATAAATAATAAAATCAATATTATATTCACCCTTAGGATGTGGTGATAGACAAAAAATAACACATGTTCACGATGCAGTAGTCCTCCGGACACAAAAATTATGATTATGTCACCAATTTGATGGAAGGGGAGATATATTTATGTTATTAAATTTACATAATAACATCTTAGTGTATTTTATATTCCTATATTATAATATCATCATGTATTTATAAAAATTTTACGTGCTGGTGGAAAAACAATAAAAAATACTTGATTAGGGACTTTTTGACTTTTTTAGACAACTTCTTTTAGATTTCTCCAAAAGGATTCATAGTATGAATTGTTTTAACAAAATGGAATATAATATGATATTATTTAATTTATAAATTTATTTGAGTAGGTATATGGTGATAAAACTTATTATTAATGTGTGAAGTGGAGATAAAAGGGGGTGACCTTTTATAAGTGATGCGAGTAAGAGAATTTTAATTTTTGTAAATAAAATGTTGAACAAATTTCTTTTTACAATCTAAAAGGATCCAGAGAAGGCCATTATGAAACTTAGTAGTGATAAGGTCTAAATATTACCATTAAATGGGTGTTATATAGGTTTCTAGGCCTTTTTAACGTTTATTGTTGTTGTTTAACCCCTTAGGTAAACTCAGTTTTCACATTAACTCTAGTAAACAATTTTTAAAATTTTTTGTATTCATTATAGAAAATTATATATATATATATATATTAAGTTATTAAATAATATAAAATATTATTATTCAAAATCATCAATAACATTTTCAGAATTCCATTTATATAAGTGGGTGAATATAATTTAAAATTAGTCCCGTAGTCGGGAAGAGAAAGTCATTTTCCGAAGGGAAAATGTTTAAAATATTATAAAGATTTGATATCATAGTTAAAAATTAATTCGATAAAAATTAAATAAATAGGATTATATATATATATATGAACTAGTTTTAATTTTTATTCCAAATTTAACCATGATTTATTTTATAAAATTCATTGAAGGAAATGACAGTTGTTAATAATAACCAGTATTTTTAACTATTCATATAAAACTTTATCATCTCATAAATAGTTTATGACAAGATAATATTTGGATTATGATTTAAAAAATTAATTATGTCATTAAAAAAATCCTAAAATTAAAAAAAATAATAATTTTATAACAAGTGCACAAAATGAGAAAAAAATATTTTTAAGAAAATTATAGATATTAAATGAAAAATAAGATAAATTATTTTCTCTTCTCCCAAAAACAAATAAGATTAATTATAACCTTTTAGTTTAATAAATATTATAAAAATTCCTATAAAATAATTCACTAAAATTTATTAGTTAAATTTATTTAGGCAATATTATTATTTTTCATAAAAATTGCATTCCAGAAAAATATTTCCTTTATTTTTAAATAGTTTTCATTATAATTTATAATTAATTGGTCACAGAATAAGTAATTTTTTACACATATATAAATCACATAAATCTATAATTTTTTTAATCCTATTCATAAATTCTATTCCAATAACTAAATGATAACTATAATAATTAATAATAATATTTTAATATACTGTCGTATTTCTTTAAACAAAGTGGTTCATGTAACACATGCTAAATTCAGTGATTCATGTAACTCATGATAAAATAAGAGTTTTTTATAAAGGATAATATCGTAAATATTAAATTTATTTGAAAAAATATATCTCATAAAATCATGGTGTGTTATATGGGACAACCTTTAAATGAATTAATCGCTAGATATTCTTCAATTTAGTACCAATAATTGAGAATAATTCTGCCTTATTACATAATCAGCTTCCCACATAGATTCTTCAATATAGTGGTTTCGAGAAACAAAATTTACATGGTGAGTGGTATTTTTTTATAACTTTATATATTCGATCTAGAATATATTCTTACTCTTAATCATAATAAATATCATACTCCTATAGTATAACTTCTATATTCTAATCATGTTATTGATTGAGTATTTACATTATATGGAGAATTATATAGAACACATCATATACTTAAGAGAGTTTCAATGGAAACACCAATAGAAATGATTCTGTCTTGATACAATAAAAAATTTCAATGGGACCAATATAACAAGGGAATATATTTCTTTTATATCATAAGAACAATTTAATCTTTTGATTGTTACATGATCAATTTAAACTTCATATCTTACTCCAATAAATGAATATTTGTTTAAGGTATAGGTAAAAATGGATCCCAATATTAATAATAGAATTATAATTCATTCCTCCTATCTCTAGTTAAATAAAAATATTTAGTAATGGTTATCCAATATTTATAAATTTCTATACAGTGATGTAATAAAGTAATCTCTAAAACCACATAGAATGTTAAAATTAAACCATTTCATAAATGGTTAACCAAATTTTTATTTGAAAAGATTAAATTCCAAAAATTTAGAAAGAAATTAACTAAATTTACAAAATTAACTTATCATTAATCCCCCAAACAAAATGAAGTAACTCTTAATTATCACATAATAACATGTTAATACCTTCATCACGTATTATATTTAAATATGGTAATAACTGAAACTGCAATAGAACATCATTAAAAAAATAAAAACAGAAAAATTCGTGAAAAACACATTATTGGAGATATTCCTTGAATAAAAAATGAAATAAACTCCATCAATGACAACATACACCAAATTATCAAAAAATAATTAATCAGTTCTAAGGTATTCATTAAAATCCAATTTACTTTATCCATTTCAATCATCTCTTGGTCCCATCCTCATTATCTCACCATGAGAAACATATTTTGTTTTATATTTTGGTTAATTATTATTTTTACTCAAATATCACATTTCCATTAAATTTCATTTGTTTGTTATCAACAAAAATTTATATATTCTTGAAAATTCTTAATGAATAAAATATTTTGAGCAATCCTTATATATTTCATAATAATTTAATTTAATACATTAACATTAATATCATTATACTTCATTCATAAAACATTAACTATAATTTATCATATTTTTCTTAATACATATTTCCTATCATATTTCATTTGTAGTCAATTTATTATAAAAAAAGCAATTACATGTAATAAATTTCTTTCCTACTTTTTAAAAAATCCTCATAAGAAATATATTTATTTAATATATATAATTTAAACATTTTTAATATTATACCATTGATGATACCTTGGGGAAAACATTATTCCCATCTATTGTGTTAACCGAACTTTTCATTTTTCCTCAGTAATATCATACTTAATGTCCTTTTTCTCCATATCTTAAACATATTCTTTATCATTTTAGAAATTTCCTGGGGGCGCTTCATCCAATATTCATAACATATAAGAAACAAATTCTAATTTCCTCTATGGTATCAACCACTCGAACTCTCAGTTAAATATATGATTCTCTTATTTGGTAAGTCTAAGAGTTGGTTGAGGTGTATGTTTTTAATCATATATCATTATAACTTATTTAGAATAATAAAAATATTCCCCACTGCATTCATCATAACATTTTGTTTCTTATCAACATATTTACTTTCACATTCAACATTAATCCAGTTCCTTTTGGTTCCCATTATTGACTAAATGAAAAAAAGAAAAGTGCGAGTAACAATAATCATAATGGGGATCATATAATCATGAAAAATATTTATAGGTTGGATAAATATTGATTTATTCTTTTCAATGTAGGTAAACATAGGATAAAGTTTTATTATTGATGGAAATTATCTGTTTAAATACTTCATGATGTTTCATAAAGAGTTTTTGAATATCTAATGCATTTCCTTTTGAGTTTTAAAGAAGGTTTGAAACATGGACCACTATCATGCACCAAGTTATGATCATGCCCATAAAAATTATCCCTTTTTAGAATTATTACCCATGAGTACATATACTCTAGAGCCACAAAAACTTGTATTATTCATACAGGGTTGTAATTTCATGTATGTTACTCACTCTATCCTTTACAAAAAGTCTAGGTCATTTTCCAATATATTAAAACTTATATATACTTATCCTTAAAAATATATTAAGATATGTACATATAAATATCCCTAGTTTTCTCAATAATTTTTTCTCATACTAGTTTCCAAAATATAACTAAACTTCACTCTAATAGAAACTACAATGAGCTATATTTTCATACATAAGTGTAACATATTTCATATGATTATTCAATACATTTAATCATTACAAACCCATGGAACATAGTAGTTTAGTGTGTTTGGAGACTATAAACACAATATTATTATTCAATGAATTATTTTCCGCATCTTCCAAAATGATATTATCATATATCAATTCTCTTTGTTATACCCTATGAAAAATGATCTTTATAACTTGCGGAATGAATCATAATAATGGGTGATCTCAGATGAACAGTAATAGAAAAAATAAGATATATCAATCTATGTTTATATTAATTAATAATATATAAATAATTGTATATGATCATGAAAATACCTTATGAGGTTCATACCAAATCTGTCATAGATCACAAACTTGGGTCAAGGAATAAAACATTGCCTTTTATAAAGACATGGCTCAGAAGAGTGACAAATCAACAAAAATCAATAATGAATTATAACATAATTTCATAAAATTATGGAAATATAATTAATATTTAAATATATTTCCTATTACAATTTTAACTTCCAAGACTATCAACATAGTGTACCAAAAATCAACACTTTTTTCCCATTATGGATCTTGATACACCTGTTTACCATTGTAGACTAGGACACACTTGTTTCCAATAGTGGACCAGGATGCACTTGTCTCATTGGGTCACATACATGGATTATTTCATAGGGTTTTTTCATTTAATTTAAATTATATATTTGTTTTGGGGGTTTCCCAAACATTTTTGGGGGAAAGGGTGAGTTTTCATGATTTGGGGAAAACTGTGAGCCCATTTCCAGATTTGAAAACCATTTTTTTCTTGTATAGATCTTTATATTTTCAAACTTTTACACCCATTGGACTTCCAAAATTGAATCCCATAACCTATTAACACCCCCATATCAATTTGTACCCTTTAAGAATCCATAATCATGTTTTATTTGGGTTTTTATTTAAGAAAATGGTCCATCCTATAAGCCCAATTCTAGTTTTTTAAAAACAATTGTTTATTTAATATCATATTCATTTTTAGTCTTTTTTAGGTGCTTCCACCTACCAATAGATGAAAATAGCCTTATTCAATCCCCCCATATTATTTTCTACCTGTTTGGAACTCATTTCCATTTCGGATTTGGGAAAAATGTCTAAAGTATTCTCAAATCGTCCAAAATGATAGAGGAAATTTGTTTACAGCATTTCATCTTCATTTTCCACTATTTTTCTCCCATTCCAATTCATAAATGACATTATTCGCCTTATTACAGCCCAAATTTCATTTTTTTATATTTTTAAATTCATATACTAGTGTATTTATGGCGGATTATTCAATATATCTCAAGTAAGTGGGTTTCCTCTAATGTTCCTCCCAATTGCTTAGGGTTTTTTCCACATTAATTGAGGTAATGAAATGTAAAAAATATTGGTTTAATACCTAGTGTTTAATTCTGTTTCATTTTGGTTAACTCATGTGTATTAGGTCTTGATTTCACTTCCCTGTGGTACAATGATGGTGCTATTGAAGTTTCTCACTAATGTTTGGAGTTTTTGGAAAAAATGGTAGGTGATTCCATGTATCAGAATTATTGGATGGGTAAGTTTTTCTTGATTTATATTTTTATAATTATTCTCTTCCATTGTCTTTAGTGCGAAAAATATATATTTTTATATTTGTTATGCATTTGATTTTTAATTGTCATTTTTGTGCAAAAATGATTTTTTTTAGGTTTGTATTCAATGTCATGTTTATTGGGGTTGTTTTATGATTCATGGAATAGTTTTATTAAATGATGTTATGGATGAAATTTATGGTTTGATGTGATTTTGGTATGTTTTTTATGTCTTCAAAGAGGTTATTTAGAAGTATTTTATGTACAAAACATTGTTATACTCATTGGAATTGTTTTGTGAAGGTTTTAATCAGTTTCTTGATATATGTAAGAGGTGGAACTATGTTTCCAAAATATTTTGGTTGGAGTGTACTTTGAAACTGTATATTTTAATGTGTAGGGCCTATTAGGTGATGTTTAATATATTGGAAAGGTTTTATAATAAATTTTATAGTGTTTTTTTCAATTGTGAAAAGGTGGTGAAATGTGTTGTGGGCTATTTTGGCATGGGTATGATTTCCAAAATTAATTTGAATGAAAAAAGGGGACCTTGTGATATGTTTGTTGGATGTTTGGTTGTGTGTGACTTTGAAGTGGTATTTTCTTGTGAAAATTTTATTTCATGGCATGAGGAACTTGTTTGATCACAAGAGAGAAAACCATGTATCTAGGTGGGTTGACATGTACTACTATGCCTATGATCCCATGGGGTTTGGCCGCTATTTCACATAGCATTTTTGATGATGACCACACTAAATAAACTATGATGATGATCTTATTGGGGGACAACTATTTTATGGGTATGATCCCTACAAGTGGCGTGTGTGCATGAGAATAGATATTTGTATGGTTACTTTCATTGAGTAGAAGTTACCTAGGACTAAAATTGAGCTTTTCCCTATGGTTGTTTTCCCATTCACTATTCTCATTATATATTTTATACTTACCATCAGTATATAGTATCTTTGGATGGAGAAATTCAGTATATTTTTCACTCTATTTAAAAGTGTTGATATCTTTTAATGTATCTCACTTGGAAGTTGTTTTTATTTAATGTTACATATTTTAGAAATTGTTACTAGCATTTATTATTGACAAAGCTTGAAAGATTTTTGTCTTATAATGATTATCACATAGAATATTTATGTCATGGTATCGTAATAGGATTTTGATCACACCCTACCTATATCTTTGGGTATTTTTAGACTTTTTTATTTTTTTGCAGGATTGGGTAATGGTTTTAGTTCCAGTGGTTCGAGTTTCTAGCAGTCCTTCTTTGCGCAGTGTCATATGGATGGCTTGAAGGAATTTCCACTTTCCATGCGGTGGATCTGGGGATATAATTTTTTACATTGTTCCATTTTTTATATTAATTGAGTTTTTTTCTAGATTATGTAATTCAATTCTGAATTTTTGAAAAATATATTTTGGTTGGAGAAACTGAAATTTGGTTTGTTGGATTCATTTGTTTATTTATGTTTATAAACATAGGTAAATCATTACCAAATTTCATTTTTTGATACCTAGGAACTTGTGTTAGCCTGTGGGGATCAGGAACGCCCTTTAGACCTTCCCATAGCTTGGTGCGGGTTCCTGTTTTGATGTAAATGAGGTTTTTGTGAAAAAATGGTATTAAAGGCATCATGTTCACTCTCTTGGGTCATGTTATTTGGAGAAGAGTCAGGATAGTCTAGAGTTAGGGTTTTAAAGACATGAAAATCCAATTATGAGTTGGGTTCCTAGCCCACACACCTCGTGATGAGATTTAAGTCACTATAGGAAGTCAGGTTTTATCTGACTCCTTTTGTTTTCATTGTTCATCGATGATTGGGGAAATTAAAATAGAGTTGGTTCAATAGTCTCAGTGAGATCATAGGGTCTGTAAAGCCGTGTAGAGCTAGGGATATTGTCCTAGAACACTCTATGTGATGGTGAAGTGATTTGCGTATTGATGCCAACCATATTTCCATGTCACCCACCAAAACTAGTTTCATCTTGCATTTTATTGTGTAACATTGTTTTGGAATCTTGGAAGCATAGATTTAAAATTATAAATGCGACTCTATTTAAGAAATGTGAACTTTTATGAATTTATTTTTCAGTAAATAGGAAGTGTCTTGACTTCTAAAATGGTGGAAATAAATTTTCAGAACTATTTTGAATTGCTAAATGGTGTGTTTACACATGTTTTAAATGTATGAATTATGTTAGAGTGGGTTTTAAAAATCAATTCCACATAGACTTTACTGAATTCTTGACATGGTTTTGGAGTTAAAAGAAGTGTTTTTGGAATTTATGTGTGGGATTTTAAGATAAATTTTTATTTTGTAATGATTAAGAATTTGAAAAGTTTTATGAATCATTTTAATCTTGTTTAAATAAGAAGATATGGGTTTTTTGAAATGGATGGGTGTTAATGAAAGGGAGTGTTTTTTCATAAAACTGTGTGTGTTTTGAAATAGAATGAAATGTTTTGAAATTAATTTATGGATTGAAATTGAGTTTTTATTTGAATGATTGGGGCTTTATAAAATGTTTTGTAAGATTTAAATTTGGTTTCTATTTTGTGGTTAGTGGTTTTGAGAAAACATTGAGTGTCAGTTGAATGTTTTTGTTTTGAAATGTGGAAGGAATTTTTGTTTTATCCTTTTGTATTTCGGTGAGTGACAACATGCATGGGGTTATATGGGATGATGGATGATTAATGGAAAAAATGGATTTGTTCCGGGATGGATATGAGGTGGGTGCCCAGTGTGGAATAGAGACATGCATGTGAGAGGCCCATAGGATACCATTGGTGGGTATACTAACTACTGACCCATTTATTTTCAATGAATTGACACCTTTTAAAAGAAAAATTTATGTCTTGATGACTAGTTTGGGTGGTGTGTCTTCTGTGTTTTTGGAAAAAATATTTGTGGGATGTTTCGAGATCAAGAACCCCTATTATTTTAATGATGTTTTGGATTTGTGTTTGGACGGTATGCTAGGTTGAGGGGATGGTTAGTGGTCCTTCTGAGAAATGTTCGGGTAGCACTTTTGGTGGCTCCCCTCATGTGTTTGGTTCTAACTAGTGATATATTTTTTTACCAATGGACCATCTTGATTGGGTCCTTGGGTTATCTCGATGGATAGGGTACACCCCAATATATATTTAATGCATGACTAAAGTGTATCCTGGATTGATTCTCCATTGGAAAGTACTCCAGTTGTTCAATGCAAGGAGTCTTTTTCTCGAGCATTAGAGGTTAAGTCCACACCATTTACTTTATTGGTCTTGAGGACCCTCTTGTAGAAGGAGAGTGGTTGTTTAAGGTAGAAAGAGACCTTAGTTCTTTAAGTTACCTGAGTCACCAAAGGTCGGAGAAGTCTAGGGTTTTTAGTGTGAAATGTTGTCTTAGGGGGACTCTGTGTCTTTCATCAGTCTCTTTAAAATGAGGGTTCATGTTAGACCACTGGTGTGAGGAATATAGTCAAGAGAGGATTATATAGACATTTTTTTATAAGTCATTTGTTTTTTTAGGACTTAACATATGGTCTCTATCCATGTATTGTTTCTATCAGTCATGAGGGTCATGTTTGGTGACACCTTGCGATGTTGTGTGCTCATTTGACTACCAAAGTGAAGTTTGTTCAATCTTCTCAGAGTCTATATTTTGTCATTAGTGTTCCTCCCTTCAGAATATATTGATATCCTCTGTTTAGAAGATTGAGTTTTCATACGAAATTTACTTTTTCCATTATTCATCTGAAGAAACAAGGGGCGAGGTGTGTGCATCTTCTATGATCTTTTTTTTTTGTGAAAAAATGTTTGGTTTTAGTAAAGTGAGTTTGGAGTGTGTTGTATCTCGTTGAACCCATCAGGGACCATAGTGTAGTTATTTGTGGCACCGAAATAAGTCATTTTGTTTGGGGGCTTCCCAAAGCCTAATTGTGGGGACGAAGATTCATCGATCATCTGAGCTCTATCCATAGGTCCTACAGTGAATCTAGCACGTAGTTATGGATATACCTAGGCCATTAAAAATTGTTTGTCTAATTCCTTTCCTTGGTATAAAACATCGGAATAGTTTTAACCTCTCATTTTTTATCTTTCTCCAGTTGCATTCGTTCAGTGGAAAGATGTGGGGGAATACCATTCCCATGTTATCTCCTATGTTCATGATTTAAACCCTTTGGTTTCCCTTGTGCTTTTATAGAAACGTATAAAATTTAGTCTAGGTAGATTGTAGTGCATGGTTTGGGAATATTTATTAGTAACTGTGCACCAACCAAGGAAACAATATGATAAGAGATAGTAGCTACTACACGGTCTCAGCATGGCCGTGCTCCTTGGCCCATGTAAACATGAAAAGTTTCCCCTTCCTAAAGAAGTATATTCATGGTTTTCCCTCTATTTTTCAAACCATGTGGACTGCAAGTGTGATAATTCCAACTCATTACTTTTTGGGGTCTTTTCATGTCAGCCCATGCTAGCCGGCTAAGATGGTTGGTTCTTATGGTGGGGAGACCCACTATGAGAATCATGTAAGTTCTTTTTGAAAATTATAATAAAAGTATAACCATTCTGCTGAAGAGTTTTTTCAAACCTCCACCTATTAGTGTTCTAATTCTATCTCGAGAAAATTTAAGTTATCTCTTTTGGTGGGGATCCCATTTGTGTCTCCCCGTATCAGTAACACAATTTTGTATTTGGTCTTGTCTTGGAAATATGTTTTTTCAATCATAGATATTTAACCACAAAATTCCTCCTTGGGTAAATTTTGGTATTGGAGTGCGCCCAACGGTTTTGTTGAAGTGAAACTGTGGTAGCCCTGTTCGATTTTGTTGTTCATTCGGGTAAATTGCTTGAGTCTTTTTTGAATTCTGTTTGAGGTGTTTTATTTTGGGATGAAGGTTAAATGCTCTTGATAATTTCAGGAAAGTGGTTTATATTTTTTTTGTGAGAGTGTCCCTTCCTTTATTTATCAACTAGAGATATCCAAGCATTTTGGGGGCAGGATAATCTTTGAAAATGAGTCCATTTTGGCCTATCGGTTGGGTTTGGTTTTTTATTTTGGCCTTTTTGTGACTTTCTGAGCGCAGAAATATTTATGGTAGGTAAAATTGTCACATACATGACTTATTTTATAGGAATTTTTCATTTAATTTCATTTCTTTATTTTTTGTGGTGGGTTCCCATGAATTTTTGGAGGAAAGGGTGAGTTTTCATGATTTGGGCCAAACCTTGATCCCATTTCCAGATTTAAAAAACCATTTTTTATTTTATAACTCTTTAAATCTAAAATTAAATTACCCATTAAACTTCCCAAATAGCCTCCCCTAACCTATTAACACCACCATATCAATTTTTACCCTCTATTAATCCATAATCATGGCTTATTTGGGTTTTTATTTAAGGAATTGGTCCAGCCTGTAAGTCTGTTTCCAGTTTAAATAAATTGATTATTTAATATATTATTCATTGTTTTCTATTTTTCGATGATTACACCTCCCATAAAATTATAACAATGCTAGGATTTTCTTAATATTCGTTTCTCCATCTTTGGATCTCATTTCTGTCGTAGATTAGGGTGAAATGTCTTAAGATTTTTCTAATTATCCAAACTTAAAGAGGTAATTTTTTTCCTTCATAACTCTTTCATTTTCACTCTTCCACCATCATTATAGTTCCTAAGTGACCTCCTCATCCTTATTAAAACATCACTTTCATTTTTGGATGTTAGGAAATTCAGATACTAGTGTATTTTGGGCGTTTTATTCAAGATATCTCAATTAAGTGGGTTTCCTCTCATGTTCCTCCCATTTTCACTGGGTTTATTCGACTTTTCTTGAGGTTGTAAATTGTCAAGAAGCTAGGGTTTATACCTTGGGATTGATTTTGTTTCATTTTGGTAAAATAATGTTGATTAGGTATTGATTTAACTTCCTTGTGCTGTGTAAGTGGTGCGATTGAAGTTTCACACAATGGTTTGGAGTTTTTTCAAAAATTATAGGTGATCCCATGTGTAAGAATTATTAGATTAGTTAGTTTTACTTGATTTATATTTTTAGAATGATTATATTACATTGCGTTTGGTGAAAAAATTATTTTTGTTTTCATTTGTTAAGCAGTTGTTTTTTAAGTGGCATTTCGGTGGAAAAATGATTTTTTTTTGTGTATTCCATGTTTGTGTTCATTGGGGTTGTTTCATGATTCATGGAATAGTTTTATTAAAGGATGTAATCTATTAAAATTATAGTTTGATATGATATTGGTATGTTTTTTATCTTTAAATAGAGTTTTCAGAAGGATTTTATGTGAAAAACATGGTGACGAAAACATCGACTAGTCATTAAATTGGGAAATACAATTTATGTGGAGAATGTTAGAGAATATTTTTTTCAATTTTTTTAAAATACTAATCAGAACTATTTAGAAATTTAAATTAAGATTAATTTTTAACAAATTTCCTGTAATATAGAAAAAAATAAAAATTAAATGAGAATAGTAAAAAAATCAATAAAAAATTGGAGTTCAATGTTTTGGAAGAAAAAGGACTTTTGTAAGAAGGGAGAAAAGAGTAAAATTTTCTCAAAAAGAATTTTCTCAACTATAAAAAGTAAAAATAATTAGAAAAATGGTACAATTACCTGTAAATATCATTAATAATGTGAGGAGATGAAAGTTCATGATCATTCATAAGTGGTTGATCATATGATTTCAATATTGGAGACTTAATCGTAAACAATCCCAATAAATGATGAGATTGTAACGTGAAACTATTTCCACATTTGTAAAATTGGAATCATAATTTTCATGAAATAGGGATAATAAAATGGATATTTAATCCATATCATTTTCAAGATAAGTATCATAACATTCAATAATTGAAAGTATATACACCACATCAAATAATTACAAGGTGAATTGGCATGTGTGTTAATGAAAATAAAAGTGAGATAGAAATCCCATAAATTTTATACCCACATCATTTGCACACATTATAAAATAATTTTTAACACATAAAAGTTAAATAAACATATATTATAGAACCATACTCAAATTTATTATTCCATATATGATTTACCTATGACCTTTAATTAACTAATTATAAAAAATTCCCTTTTAATATAAAGTTATTAGTAAGAAGTTCTTGTTTTTTGTGTTAGTTTTGAAATTTATTTTTGGTCCAACTAAATTGATCATGGGTACATCATATACATAATTTTAACAATGATAAAGAAATTACATATATTCATGATATATGTATTTAAATAAATATACAAAGTTTGAAATAAAAAATAAAATAAGTTGTTCATTGAGATGGTAGGTCATATGTATGCATAAACGTTGTGACAATTTTCTACATGGATTGAAATAAATATGGTAAATATATTATTTAAATTATAGATTAATTTATTGAAATTTATATATATATATATATATATATATATATCATTTTTTCATCAAATTTATCATTATTAACTTCCATGTAATGTGTGAATAATCCACATTTCTTCCTGAGAAGGTAGTCTGGCGTACACAAAAGCGACGTAATCATATTCTCATAGAATGGAAAGTAATAAGGGAAATGTGATATCATAATTAAAAAGTTTAATAATATCATATATATTATATATAAACCATTAATAAATAATTATATCTATATGTGAGAGGTGGTGGTTGAAAATGAATAACATTGGTTCCCTAGAGAGTAGTCCACCATAAACATGAATGATGATTTTGTGACTCATTTTACAGAAGATAATAATGGTTATTATTATGAAATTTACATAATAACATATATTTATATATATATGATACTTATGTTTTCATATAATCTTGTTTTAATAAGAATTTAGGGAGGTGGATGAATAAATAAAATAAAACACTCCATATATATATTACCTCCTCTTTATAAAACTACTTTAAAATTATAAGAAATGATTATTAGGAGAATTTAATACCCTAATAGGGAATATAATACGATAGGATTCCATTAATGAAGTTATTTGGGAAGGGTTTGGCTGAACCGACAGGTTTTTTGTGGCGAATTAGAGAGGAGAGACTGTGAACTTTTATATGCGAGGTGATAGAAACACTTAATTTATGAAAATAAAAAATTGTTCCCATTGTTTTCAAATGTCACATGGCTCCAAGATGGGAAATTATATATCATATAATAGATTAGGAAAAAATTATTCCAACCAATGATTTGTATTTTTTTTAATATTTTTATCTAGTATATATCTAGTTTAACCCCAAGAAAACCTATTTTTACCTTTCACATGATAAATATAATTTTTATTTTATTATTAATTATGTTAAAAAATTATGTTTTCCTGATTAGATTATATAAAATATCATTATTAAAAAACATAATCCATTTTGAAAAATCAGTTCACAAATGAGGAAAAATATAATTTCAAATTAATCCTACATATATGAAAGAATATTATTTTCCAATGATATAATATTCAAAAGCATAAAAATTTATTATATCCAAATTTGTCCTGAAATTTGTTAAAATTAAATTAATTAGAATAATAGATATAAAATTGAAATAATTCAACATTTATAACCTTCTTAAAAAAATTACATTTTTAAATTTATTAGAATAAATGACAATTCTTAATAAAAAGTAAATAATTTTCACTGCTATCAAACAATTATCAAATCATAAAATTAAAAAAATCATCCTAAGGTAATTTATCATGATGATATAAAAAAAGAATTTTATTTTTTCAAACAGAGTTTATTAGTGTTTCAAAAATTACTTTTAAAATAATTTCGCCTAAGGAATCAAAACTTCTTTTTAAAACAATATAGTGTTTATGTTAAAAAATTGATTAATTCTTATCTATTAACAAGAAAACATATAATATAAACTTTAATCAATTTATTGAATATATAATATATAAATATCATTAAAATCATTCACTAAAATTTATTTTCTTAACTTAATTATGTAAAATTTGTTTTTTATATAAAAATAGTTTTATATAAGATAATTTCCTTTATTAGGAAATTATATTTATTTTAATTTCATATTAAATGGTAAAAAAGACTTAATTTTACTAATATATCGAGTGTATTTTTTTTCATAGATTAGATAAAAATATTCATAGTCACTATTCTAACAACTACTTGATAAATATCATATTAAATAGTTTTATTTTAATAGTATTTCAGTTTTCATTTAAAATCATTACTGTGTTTAATTCAAGATAACAATATTCTTTCTTGTAACAAAACCTAAACTATGTTTTTTGTGAAAAAAATAACAAAAAGATTAAATTTCATTGAAAACATACATCACAAAATCATAGGGAGTTCGATATGACTTCGATGATTTTAATTAGATAAAATGGATTCAATATTTGGGTGAATATAACTACAATAATTTAATATTTCTAATATAAAATTTTCTATTTATGAATAGTATCTATGATATTTCTCAATCTTGTTTAAAATGGTAAATTTGGGTCACAACCATGGGGTAATGATTTATAATCTTTCTAAATCATTCCTTTATCATATTATGTGATTTATCTTTGACCATATATATATATAATAAGATAACTAATTTATTCTAAAAACTTATTTTTAATTTTGCAACACATTTATGATTTTTGCAAAGATGTGTTAAATTTTATTCAGATTAAACTTCAATTTTTTGTATTTATATTTAATGGATTTTTTATAGGAATTCATTAGGTGAAAGATTTATCTAAAATAATAAGTCTTTATTTTATTATTATTTTAAAAATATAAGAAACCAATTAATTAATTTACTTCTATTTGAAATGATTTTTACCCTTAAAATCAACTATTTCCCTGAAAACAATAATTAATGTCTTATGCATTCTTATATTAAAACATATTTATGAAACCTATAGAAATTTAAATACATAAAATTTATTCCAATTTTTTATTCAAAAGTATCATATTTTGTTAGAAGGGCCCTTTTATTTTTGGAAACATAATTATGTTATCATGGTAAAATTTATAGTTATCATGATTATGGATAAAATGGGTTTATTTTATTTAATATATAGATCATCCTTTAAATGTATCTAAAACATGTTAAAATGTGATTTTTTAGATTATTTAACATTATCATATATAATATTTAGTTTTATGGTTCCACATTGCTACTTTAAAATATTATGATATAGATATAGATATATATTATTTAATAATTTTAGTAATTATATGTGTCCTTTTCATCCATTATAAAATGATACATCATTTTCTCTCTAATGAACACATTATAATCCATCTATCTCATACAAGACCTATCATAATAAAATCCAAATATTTTTACCCACATCATATTTCCTATTTTCATCCCAAAATAAAATACCTTCGAAGAACAATGTTTAATACAGTAATGTTTTCTAAAAAAGAGGTACAACATTTAAATAAGTAATTTAAATTTTTATTCCACTTATACCTCCTCCAAATAATTTCTTTTTTACATAAAATATTAATATAATAGTCTTAAATATATAGAAATGATATTATTATTATTTTACAATCATTTTCAACCCTCATTTGCAACAAAGGGAAAATGGATGTGCTGCTCGTGCGTAGGTGCGAGAACCACCTTTGTGCAGTAACAAAATTCCTTTACCCTCACCAACATTTATGTTTGATTAAAATTATAGATTTAAATATTACATGTGATATTTATGATATTTATATCTTTATTTAGTTTTTAAACATTAGTTATAATTTTTTCTCTTCTGTTCATTAGAAAATGAAAACAACATTCATGCTTACTTACAACCCACCGTCCAATTGAATGGTGAAAATAAGTTTTCCACATATACATTTTATGGATGATTATAAATAGGTTTATTATGATTAAATATTATATTTTAATGATGATTAAAATTCTGGGTATGATGGAATCATGATCAATATTCAAGGACAAGGATTAGTAAACTAAAGCATGGATGAAAAATTAAGTATCAACCACTCAAAACATAGAGATTAATAAACTATATTAATAAATAGTTGACAAGATCTTTTATTAAATAATTTATGTTATGATTTATGTGATTATTGTTATATATTTTTTTTAATAAATATATATTTACTATAAATGTGGGCTGAATACACATGATGGAGGACGAAACACGAGGTGTATGATTAATGTTTTGATTGAATTTGAATCAGGACTATTCATTCTTCAAATTCTATTTAGGAAATTGTATGATCCTTATTTGATAATCCTATTTAATTATTAAACCAACTATTATTTATTTAACTATGATTTTTTTACTACTTTAATCTATTTGGAACTACAAATTGTTAAGAAAATGTTTTTAAGAAAGTATTATCTTTTTTCTCTTATTTTGGTTGGAAATATTTTTTTATTCCATATAGAGTTTTTATAAAAATGTTTGAAATATTTTTGAGTATTCTTAAATTATTACTTAAATTAATTTTTTTCAATGATTTATTTTTTAGACAAAAATTTACAAATAATATTGCGGTTTGGTTTGAGATAAATTTACTAGATGTATTTTTTTTAGGTTAAGGGGTTTAGGTTTTTCCAAATTGGGAAAATGGGATCCATCAGCGCCACTTCAAGTGGCGCTGAATGGGTTTTTTTGTGGAAACCCTTCCCCAACCCCTTATATATATATATATAATATGTATCTTATATATATATTTATGTTTATATAATTATAATTATAGTAAATATATTTATAATAAATATAATTACACAAAAAAATTATAAATTTATAATTATATTTATAACAATTATGTAATTATAGTCAATATATAATAATAATTATAATAATTATAATAATTATAATAATTATATAATTTTATAATGAGAATAAATATATAATTATAAATATTATAATTATATAATTATAATAAATATATTAAAAATACATAATTACAATTATTTAGATTTATTTATATATAAATATTTATAATAATATGAATATAAATATATTTAAAAATATAAAATTATTTTAATATGGTTACATATATATTTAAAATTTATTTATAAATAAGTAAATATATATTTATAATAAATATATAACTATAAATATTTATAATAAATATATAATTATAAATATTTACAATAAATATATAACAAAAATATATATATTTATAATAAATATAATTACTAAACTAAATATAATAAATTTATAATTATATTTATAACAATTATACAATTATAATCATTATATAATAATAATAAATATAATAAATATATAAAATAAATACATAATTATAATTCTTTAGATTTATTTATATATAAATATTTATAATAATATGAATGTAAATATATTTATAAATATATAATTATTAAAATATGGTTACATAAATATTTAAAATTTATTTATAAATAAGTAAATATATATTTATAAAAAATATATAAATATAAATATTTATAATAAATATATAATTATAAATATTTATAATAAATATATAATTATAAATATTCATAAAAAATATTTAATTACAATTATATTTAAAAATGTTTATAAAATTATATAATTATAAATTTATATTTATATAGTTATAAGTTTTTATTTATAAATTAATTTGAAATATTTTTAACATTTAATAAATAAATTTATTATATTTAATTATTTATGATATATTTAGAAATTAATATATGTTTATAAATATTTTAAATTTAATTATAAATAAATAAATATTTTACATTTAATAAATTTAATATAAATATAATTATATTCATAAATATAAAATTTAAAAACATTATATGTTTGTAAATATTTAAAATTTATTAATAAATAAATAAATAATTTTAAATATATATTTATAATTATATATTTATGAACATATTAATATTTATATAAATATGGAAATTTATTAATAATTATTTTATTTCAAATATATTTATATTAATATAATTATAAATATTTAATTATATAGAAACATGTATAATTATATAATAATAAATATGTTCATTAAATATATAATTTTAAATCTACATTTATTAGTCAATGTCACAAATTTCATTTAGATTGTATTTGAACTTCATAATTTATAAACTTATAAGGTCGCATATATGGAATATAATAATGTTACAATTATGAGACTATAAATTTCTTTTCAGTTGTCTAAAACTACAATTACCTATCAAAATAAATATTTTTTTAATATATAAAACATGGCATATGAATACATCAATGTCGATACCCCATGATACCACAACGTGTAGTCTGAAACTCATTCCCACTCCACGTCTGATGTTTGTGTCACTCTGGTGTCCTAGCTAGGGGTTCCTCCTTTTATGGTGCTTCTTGTGCCTTCTGATGGTGCTGTGTAGAGGACTGCCCAACATCACATGTAAAGGACTACCCAAAATCACATGTAGAGCAATATGACACCGAAGCTCCTAAAAATGGCAGAAATGAGACATTGAAGAAGTCGTCTTCTGGAGGAGTGGGGGAAATTAAAAGTCTTGTTACCTCACCCATCTCATAGTCTAATGTAGTCATTAGAGATGACATATGTGGCATATAAGCATCTCCCTGCTATGCAAGATCATCTGTCAGCTTGGTAGGATCATCTCTCTATGGCACGACAACATCTACAAGAGCTGCTCTTGGAAGTATATGTCATCTCCTCTTCCCCTCCTAATGTACTCATCTCTATATTCCAGCTAGCAGGGGTGGTGGCAGTGCATCATCCTTAGTATCCAGAGTAGAGACATCATCATATGCAGGATCTTCAGCTAGAGGATATGGATCATGATATTCTTGTGGAACCTCATCATAGAAATTGTCACGTATGAATAGGATAGGATCATTGAGAGCCAACACATCTCATTGAACTACATCCCGCTTAATATATGCCTCCTCCTGTGGATGTGTGATAAGTGAAAGATGAGAAATACCATCTGACTGCAAATGAAATAAGATTCAAATTAATACTAAAATTGAGATAAACACTTATAATAAATCTAATTAAACATACCATCTGCTTAATGCCAATCCCCTGACTTGTAAAGTGCATGATGATGTGTCATCGGTACCAGTCTACTTAATCCCCCTGATCAGATAACTAATTGTGTGTTGTGGGATATCTATATATAGAGATACCATATTGGGAACGCATGTCCCAAAGCTTGATATAAGTTGCAGGATACTACTACGAGTCTGTTTTCTGTCTACTATATAACCAAATTAGAGAATGACCTAGTCCGTCTGGTGACACTCAATGATGTGGTAGTGGATGAATGGAACTACTACAGCACGATCTCCAATCATAGCTGTGCAGTATGGTAGAAGTGATGCATAGACAAAACATGTATACATAGTCTATAAAACCGAAAATGTAAACTACAATAATAAGTCATATATTAGAATGATAATTTTACTAATAATAGATTAAATTACTTAAAAAGGTAATAACAAAGAAAATTTTTCTACAAAAAAATAATGTGTAACTTACATCAGTTGGCACTATGGCATCAAATATCAGTCGAAAACTATGCAAACTATGTCTCAGAGTATGTGCATAATTTTGAGAATGACTCGACCTGGTTAAAAAAATATTAATATATAGTATGTTTATAAAAAACAATAACTTCAATACTAAAAACTGAAAGTAATAATGTAAACATACCAGTGTCCCCGAGGACAGTCCTAAAATTGCTCTGGTGTAAGTGGTGCGATAACTTGAGGAGCGATGCATAGAAAATGATATGAGGCCCACATCTATACCAAAACCATAAAACCTACAATCTTCCATGCATAATACTGCTAAATGGCACAGAGACATCTTTACAGATGTGACAATTCAGTGGACCCCCAACTGTATGTAGTTGTCTGATGATGATCATCAAGTAATGGGAGGTACATCTTGTGTACCAATGTGGTGGAGTAGTCGACACACAACATGACTCTAACCAGTCGTAAAATATATGAATGTGTATACTGAATAGGAATCTCCTCGTCTGTATCATCAGGAATAACGATAAAATTATCCTGAATCCACCTCATATGCAAATGAAAACCCTAGAGGACACCTGGTACACCGACGATGTCAATGCCTAATAGACGTTGTATGACTGCATACTTTTTTCCACTAGTGGAATCCATAACTTCCAATCTGTAGATTGGTAAACCAAACATATATGTGATTTCCTCTAAAGTAATGGTCATCTCTTCCTCTGGGAGATGAAATGTGTGTGTCTCTGGCCACCATCTCTCAACCAAAGCAGCAATCAAATAGCGATCAATGGTCTGGATGTCACAAATAGTGACTCAATAAAATCTAGCACGCCTGAGGTATGGAAAAATATTTTCTGGGGGTGCATCATGATGAAAACTATGTGCTCTCCAAACAAAAATAAGTCTAATAGGTCATTGTGCCTACACATCACGCAACACATGCATCTCCTGATCAGATAACAGAGGCTACTTCATATAAATGTATGAATAATATATACTAATGATGGTAATGTTTAAAATATATAGGTATAATTTATAAAAGTTACACTATATTTAAATATAGTCCAATGTTTACATTTTCTAAATTGTACACTAAATACAAATGAGGTAAATATTATTAAAATGATGATAATGATAAAAATTATAACATATACAAAATTTTAATGTAAATGATTGAATACATGATTCATTTTAACTATACGATGATTTCCCTATGTGTCTAGAGAAAAATTTCATTATATGAACTTCTCGAAGGCATATTCCGCACCTTCGTCTAGGTGTCTATTCACATGGACAATCCATCTCATTTCAAATATGAGTCAAATTTGTCCCCCCTTTAGGTCGAAGCGTAATGTTTTATGGTTGAAGCGTGGGTGTGCCATCAGATATCTGAAAATCCAGATATTCCTCAATTGTCATCCACTGAGTACTATAGCAGTCGTTGATACTCTCTAGTTAATAAATTAGCTTGATGAACTTATCCCAAGGTACGTGCACATAATCACATGATGCAATCACATTTTTGCAAGGATATCTCGATGCATGATAGTTCCCACATTCTCAATAACACAGATCCAATAAAACAACTTGAACATGACCATTACTACAAGCCACAATATCACTAGGCTCAACAACCTCAAATTGTTTCTCTGGGCGATTAAATAAAGTTACATGATAAGTTGAAGCCTCCTGAAGATCTCTATCTATCTCCCACAAGAAATAGTGTCTATAGCACATCCCTCTGTTCAATCCCTCTTCAACCTACTTTCCACATTCTAGAAAATACTTTACACTATGATAGAAGGTCTCTTGTACCAAACATGTAATTTAGATTTAAAACATTATATTAATATTGTATTATAAATTTATATCTTTTTAATAAGATATATTCAAATATTCTTATTAACTTGTGATAGGTAATTTGTAAACTCCCTTGAAAACTATATTTAAACATTCTATAATGTTGGTCGTCATATGTAAATATTGCCTCTCATCACGAAATACCAACAACCATTTATGCTTTGGTATTTTCATCATGTAATCATACACTTCTAGATTTGCTCGGTGAATATCTTCAAGAGGATCCTCTACCATTTATTATTGTGAATCATATTATATTAAAAAATAACTATTATGAACACATATGACATTAACTATGATAATGAATTGAGAAATGATAAAGTATATTCATACAAATTTTTAATATCACTTTCTTCATCGACTATTTCTTGAACATCTTTCGCAAATTTCTGGAAATATGTCAAACACATTATTGATGATGGGAGTAGGGTGGTCTCTAGGAGGGACCCTTAAACTATACTACCTCCTTGATTGCACGATGATGATCTAAAATATAAAAAATATCTTCTACGTCTGAAACAAACTCTCAAAGACTTTCCAAAAACCAGCTCCATGATGAGAAGTTATCCTTCTCTACAATTTCATATGCCAATGGTGTAGGGTCTTGATTTCAATCTTGTGTGGCCAAAATCAATAAAGTTCCTATATAATTTCCATAAAAAATATACCATAAATCTATATAAAATTATTGCAATGTCTAAAAGAAGCCACACATGGTAAAAATGTAGAAAGAATCTTTCAAACACAACCATCAACTGATAAACTTTGTTGTTTTAGTTAAGATATTCATTAGTATGTAACCGATGTATCACTTGGTTATTGTGGTGTAAAATATCTATAGGTTGTGGTAAAACTTTATAAGAGTAATCCCAATCACCATACACTTTGACAATATCCTTTTATCATGCCACCCAAGCCTTCTAGTAAGAGATTTGATTCCAAAAAAGTTGTTGGATTCTCCCCACAAACAAACCAGTAGTAACATCTGGACATGCTCAAATCATTTCAACAATGATAGTTGAAAAAAAGTAAACATATAATGAAGAGTGTTCTTTTGAAAAGCTTCTGTTCACACATGTTTGTGGAGTAAATATAGTGATGTGATAACTATGAAAAGTGTTATCAATTATATCTCGCAGATGAATTTGAAAATTCAAATCATATTTGTCACAACAAATCAAATAATATGACATCTTTGACTCTTGTAAAACCTAAGAGTAGTGTATTTTAATTTGATATTGTTTTATTACATTTTTAATTTCATATTTTCTCTCAAAATCTGTTTTGATATATAGAACACCTTCATCCGACACCGAATTTGTGCCACCAATGATTCCTTGAGATTTTATACTAGGAGTAATAACCGTCCTATAAAATTCTGGAAAGGGATTCATTCCTTCAGTCGACCACAAAGCCAATGGTGGAGGTTGGTTCAATGGTTGGTAGAACGTCACATTATTGGGAAGAAACTATTCTTTGTATGCTCTTCTTCTTCTTCTTGAACTTCCTCTTCATCTTCTTGTTCTAAAATGCCATCATCCTCAAATTCATTGACCAATGAATCTAAAGTACGTAGAGGAATATCCATTGAAATTATCTTTGAAGGCAAGGATGGAACAACTTCCATTTCTAATGGAACTTCTGGATGTGTTATAGAAGGACCATATGACATTGTCACATAAAGTTGTGATGGAATAGATTCCAACGACGATGGAACATCCATTGTATCTATTGTAACACCCAAATCCATCGTTTTATTGTCTGGTTGATACATAACCAATGAAAGTACATATTCCCATTATTCATCATCACTTACAGGATATGAAACATTCCAATACCTATCTATATATGGGATATGTCTTTATGTGAATTATTCTATCACTTGTTTGCTAGATAGTTTTAACTATCAATGAATTTTCCATTGAAGAGATTCTGAAGTTGTACAACCTCCAAGCATCACAAAACATTCTGGCTATATACTATAACTACATCCTTATTCTATATCAATTATTTGACCATTGCAATAAATAGAGACATCCATATTTTTTATTTAAAAAATCATTATAATTAAAATGCCAAAAGATTTTAAAAATTCTTAATTTATGTATATACCTTTCAAAGATGTTATTAATCTCTATGATTCTAAAATTTTAAAACATCTTCTTATACCCTAAACTAAGATACTAATGTTGTTAGTACATTATTTACATTCTTAATGTATTTTAGTAGTTTACTAAGAAAATATGAATAATTTAAAGCATATACCCTTAGAGTTTCTAACTAGGATGTAGCAAGGCATGTTATCGCATACCAGGTTACCCCGAGTCATGCCTGGAACACCTTGTCAGATTTTTTACTACTAGGTAATTCTATGCTAGATCCACAACCACTTGTTTGTATCCAGACATAGATTTTATTGCTTAGATAACCATATAATCTTTATGCTACCATAATTTTAGAAGGTTTCTTAAATCCTAAAAGATGACACAAATAAATGTTTAATAATATTTTATAAAAAAATATGAATCATCGAAAGATTATATCATAGTTCTGTCAAACCAGGATGCAACAAGGCTCATTGTTTTATACCAGGATAACCCATGTGAAGCCTGAAACTTATTTTCATAGTTTCCACTTCTAGGTATATCTGTTCCAGTGCCACATCCACTTGTTTGTATCTAGAGAGAGAGTGAATTTCTTAGATGACAACTTATTCTTTATGCAACCAAATTTTTAGAACATTTTCTTATATTCTAAAAGATAATAGTAATCATTACTTAACCATTAGTTACTCATTACTTAACCATTAGTCACTCATTACTTAATGATTAGTTACTAATTACTTAACCATTAGTTACTCATTACATAACCATTAGTTACTCACTAATCAACCATTAGTTATTAGTTAATCATTAGTTAACCATTATTTAATCATTACTTGACCATTAGTTAATCATTGTTCCTCCAATTAATAAATTTTTTTTCACTAATTACTATAACTACTTCATTAATTTTTATAACTGCTTCACTAATTAATATAACTACTTTTTTAATTAATATAACTGCTTCGATAATTAATATAACAACTTCGCTAATTGATATAACTGCTTTTCTAATTGATATAACTACTTCACTAATTTATATAACTACTTAGCAAATTTATACAACTACTTCACTAATTTATACAACTTCTTTGCTATTTTATACAACTGTTTTGTTAATTTATACAACTTCTTTGCTAATTTCTATAACTGCATCACTAATTAACTAACTACCAAGTTATAGTTAATTAATTTCCTAATAAATATTAATTACTCGCCTTATTAGAATTAATTTATTACCTAATTACTGTTAATTAATCACCTAAATACAATTAATTAATCACCTAAATATAATTAATTAGTTAACTAATAATAATTAATTAATCACCAAAATATAGTTATTTAATCACCTAATTAGAATTAATTAATCACCGAATTAGAATTAATTAACTATCAAATGACCTTATTAGAATTAATTAAATACATAATTAGAATTAATTAATCACCTTATTAGAATTAATTAATCACCTAATTACTATTAATTAATAACTTACTTATCATTAACTAATCACCTAATTAACATTAATTAAACACCTAATTAGAAATAATAAATCAGCTAATTAGAATTAATTAATCATCTAATTTGAAATAAATAATAACCTAATTAGAATCAATAAACCACCTAATTAACTTTATTTAATAACCAAATTAAAATTAATTAATTACCTGATTAGAATTAATTAATTACCTAATTAGAATTAACTAATTACCGAATATGAATTAACTAATCACCAAATAAGAATTAGTTAATCACTTAATTACCATTAAATAATTACCTAATTATAATTAATTAATAACCTAAATATAATTAATTAATCACATAAATACAATTAATTAATCACCTAAATACAATTAATTAATCACCTAATTATAATTAATTAATCACCTAAATAAAATTTATTACTCTCCTTCTTATAATTAATTACTCACCTAATTGCAATTAATTAATCACCTAATTACCATTAATTATTCACTTAAATACAATTAAATAATCACATATATACAATTAATTAATCACCTAATTTAAATTAATTGATCACCTAATTATAATAAATTAATCACCTAATTAGAATAAAAAAATCACCTAATTACCTTCAATTAATAACCTAATTAGAATTAATTAATTACGTAATTATAATTAATTAATCACTTAATTACCATTACTTAATCACATAATTAGAATTTATTAATCACTAATTATAACTAATTAAACACCTAATTACCATTAATAAATCATGTATTTATAATTAATTCATCACCTAAACACAATTAATTACTCACCTCTTATAATTAATTAATCAACTACTTACAATTTATTAATAATCTAATTATAATAACTAATCACCTACTTATACTTAATTAATCACCTAATTATAATTAACTAATCAGCTAGTTATAATTAATTAATTAGATAATTTCAAATAATTAATCACCTAATTATAATTTATTAGTCACCTAATTACATTTAATTACTCACCTAATTATAATAAATTTGTCACCCAAATAAAATTAATTAATCACTAGATTAAAATTAATTAATCTCCTAATTACAATTAATTAATAACCTAATTACAAATAATTAATAACCTAATTAAAATTTATTAATCACTTAATTATAATAAATTAATCACCTAATTATAATTTATTAATCACCTATTTAAAATTAATTAACCACCTAAATACAATTAATTAATCACCTAATTATAATAAATTATTCCCCTAATTAAAATTCATTAACTACGTAATTACCATTCATTAACTACCTAATTACATTAATCACCTAATTACCATTCATTAATTGTCTAATTAGAATTAATTAATTACCCAATTATAAATAATATGTTACCGAATGCATCAATTTTCTAATTAGAATTAATTAATTACCTAATTATGATTAGTTAATTAACTAATTACAATTTAATTACCTAATTTCGATTATTTATTTAACTGTTTAGAATTTAATTAACTAAATTGTATTACTTAATAACCTAATTATCATTAATTAATTACAATTTCTACAAATAAACAATTACTATTTCAAATTATATTACGTTAATTATGAATTATTTCGATAAACTAAACAAATAAATAAATAAATATCCATATTAAACATATTAAAAATTTGAATTACCTCAAATCAGTGGAAATGTTTTCATCCTTTTAATAGCTACACAGACAAAGAGAGAGAGCTTTGAAAGAGATCTTGAAGAGAGAGTGAGGGGAGGAGATAAGGATCTTGAAGAGATGGTGAGGAGAGAAGGGGGGAGCACCCTTATATAGGGGATGATTGATTTGGGTGACACTTGATGTGGCTTCGATCACTATAGCGGGATACTATGAGTGCCACTTGAAGTGGCACTGATAGACTTATGGTATAAAGAACAACACCAGTTGATGTGGGGTTGTGCCTGTTTTTAGACAAAAATGAATAGTTCCACTTCAAGTGGCACTGATCATCCCCATTTTCCAAAATAAAAAAACATAGACCCATTAAAAAAATCAAAATCCCCCTACACCAAATTTTTTCCTACATCTTTCATATCAACCATGATTCCCTAATGACATCTATTTGGGTAATATTCATAGAACCACCACTCTTATTTCAAAATCCTTTAATCATTCGAATGTAATGAAACCTGGTGGGGTGTTACATGTGCTCGGATAGAAGGACATGAGCTATGTGTCCTCCTATTTTTCATTGCATTTTTGTAGAAGTCACCATATCGAGAATCCTGACTTATCTTATGTGGATTAGTATTGTAGAGGAGTTCTGCTACAAACTTTCAGTGATATTTGAATAATGGGTGGATTGTTTTTCTTCTTGTAAGAAGTTGGGTCATGATATGATAGTTTGTAGACATGGGAGTAAGAATAAAGAAGATGTTGGGATAACACCAAGGGTGGCTACCTCTGGTGAAGTCTCCAAGAGAATGGATTTGGCTGTTGATCATGGTGTTCTAGGTTGGATCTATGATGATGGGTGAGTCGAAATGTTTGTAATTGAAGGGAATGGAGAATTCATATTAAGTGATAGTGAAGTAGAGAAGAACAAACATTACATACCACTGGACCCCTAGGTGAGTGTAATCCTTGATCAGATGAAATGAGACTTGAAAATAGGGAATGAGAAGGAAGTAGTGAAGGTAGGTGATTGCTCCATGACCACAGAGGCCAAGATAAACTGTGTATATGGGGATCTAATCATCAGGTCAAACTCTACATATTTGGATGTGACTCTTGAACTGTCTTTAGAGGGAGTGCGGTATAACATGATTGATAGGGTTTTGAACATCTCAAGGAAGTGTACTCCAGAAGGTTTGGTGAGTCATAAATCAGAAGGTAAGGCAAGTCAAGTATAAGTTTTCATCCCAACCTAAAACTAATTTTCAAGATTATATATATAAGGGGTGGCCAATGACTAGGAATGTGGCCAACATGGGAAGCTCCATACAGAAGAAGAAATTTATTTTGGAGCTGACTCTGAGGATGAGTCCCCTAGTTATTTTTCTGAGTATCATGCAGGTGGAAAACATTCTAAAGGTTCTTAAAGCTTGAGAAGGAAAGGTACAGAATCAAAATTATATTTGGGAACCTACAACTTAAACAAATGGAAGAATAACATAGGAACCACAAATTATTCTTCCATACAAAAATTGATGGAGACTAAGGAAAGGAAAATAAATGGAACCCCTAATTACTATTTCTAATGTTTTGTAGGGAAAGTCTAATAAGGAAGGTCTCAGCCAATGTTCGAGCATGACTGAGAATTCTAGGGGTGATCAACCTATGAAAACATAGACACAAAATGCCAATAACAAGGACCCATGGGAACTCCTAGAAAAGTCTAGAGAATATATGAGGGATAAGGTACTTCTTATCAAGGACACACAATAGGAATAAATTATACTAATGAGAAGAGGGATTTAAGTAGAGACAAACATTGAGAAAACTGAATGGATTGATAAATATGATCTTATTTTAATAAGATGTTTTAATAAAGGGAGTATCAACTGTGAAGAGAACAATCCAAATTGGGATAAAATGACATACCTCTTTTAAGACATTATAAAGGAAGATCCAAAAACACGGGTTTGTAGATTATCTTGGAAACTATTTTAGGATAAGGTCTCTAAAATGATCAAATTATGTATTAGTGAATATGTTATTCCCTTTTACGGTTTCATTTATGGTTGAAAATTTTGGTTTCTCAAATTTTCCCCAAAAGTTTTTTGATTATTAAATGTTTATTTATGGATTTTTAGAAAATCGATTTAGTTTTCACAAGTTATTCCATGATATAATGTTTCTGAGTCCCATTTCCTTACATGTATTATGATATGATGATGTGATGAATATTTCTTAATAATATGGAGTACATACGAATGGGTTATTATTAAGATATTTTTTTGAAAGGAAATATCTATACCTCTAATTCATTGGGTAATGATGAATATCTCATGATATAATTATAATTGGAATGGGGAGTGAACCCAGTTCTGTGAGGGGATTTTTCCACTACGGTAGTATTGGTAGTGACCCCTAACTAAGTTTATCATCAAAAGGAGAGTAAACCCATCCCACTATGATATAATTTTCAATGATACATTATTAAGGAAATTATTTTTCTTACATATGTGTATTCCAAAAGCATAGTTTTTTTATAATGAATTCCCATGATTTATGATTGATTATTGATGATTCTGTAAGCTTATAATTTTTTAATTTTTTTAGGATGAAGACTTGTATGATGATTTATGATAGAAATTCCTTGATATATTAGATGTTATTATTATTTTTTATGATCATGTTATCATACCCACATGATTAACATATACCTAGTTATGATTATTGATTGAAATATCTTAAGAGTACACTTCCTGAGCATCTGAGGTCACAATTTCTTATGTTTTCTTTTTCCTACATATTTAAAATGGTTTAATGTAGTGTAGGTCTATGATGATTGCTATGTTAGAATTTTTTGTGGATATTTTCTAGATAATTTATGAAATAAGAATATTTTTATCTAGTATCAAAAGATAATAAATATTTATGGTTCTAGTGTGGATTGTAATGTAATTTAATGAATGTTCATATAATAATATGTAATATTTTTGTGAAAGATGTATGGGTATCTATATTTCGAATTAGTGTAGGGTTTAGTTTATAGGTAATGTTTATGAATAAATAAATTTAATGAAAACCATTAGGATATATCTATTTATAATATGACATGAAAATGTTTTTTAAGGTTTGGATTATGTATTTTTCTAGGAAATATATACTTTTCTAGATACTAGTCGATATAGTTTTGGATTAGATATATCTATGTGTAATAACCCTAAAATATTTTGTCAAGTATATATTGACCATTATTATATAGAAGCTGAATGTTCCCTAACTCTCCACCTATTTAGGCACTCTAGTAGAATATTCTTAGGTTAATTTACATTCTATTTAAAAACCATTATGAAGGGTTTGTATATATGACGACTAGGAATGTCCTTCATTAACCCAATGGGTTCATATTTTGAAAATCAGTTGTTACTATTTTTGCACTCTATGATTGTTTTTTCATGATTCTCTACTATGTTGCTCGATGATCACTTCAGAAATTTTGTTTTTATTAAAGTAATAAAGATAGAACTATGAAGTTATATTGGTTATAGAAACACCAAGATGTTGAACTATCATATTTGAGTTTTTTAATTTTAATTCATTTATATCATGAAATAGTATACAGGGATATGGATTCTTATCCTCAAAGATCTGATATTGAGTTAGTTCTAAAAAATACAATAGTATGATTATCATAGATATTTTTTATTACACCTCATCAATATATGTTTGAGGGAATTTGATACCTAAAAATATTGTTATTTTCTATATATTTTAATTTTTTGAAATTTTGGGAATGAATTTCCCACTCTATATACATCCTATATCAATTTTAGAGGAAGGGATGTTAAAACTGATATTCCATGACAATACTTCATTGTCTCTCATACTGAGGATGAATAAAAATATCTATTGGATGTTTCATTTACTGTGTGTGTCTTACTACCTATTATTGAGTTCGTTTTTCACAAATTTATGGTTAGAAATTATGAACTTAATATATGGACATAATTTTTAATTATGTTGATGTAATTTCTAATAATTTTATATGCCATTACCCAAATAATTATGTTCATATTTCAATATACTTGATTCCAATTGCTGCAACTATTTCAAAGAACCCATATTGAAGGGTGCATATTTAATTATAATAATTTATGAAGAAAGGATTGGAAATTATTAATAAAGGATTCATATATACAAGTTCATCACAATGAGGGCTAATCTATTTTATCATTATGTAGTAAGATGGGTCAATGCATCATTATATGGTCTATAAGTAATATAAAAAGATCAATATTAGGTAACAATATACACTACCCCATATTGATGATTTTATGGAAAAAATATTAGGATCTCAATACATTTCATAGAGTTACATTCATTATGGATATCATCAATTATTTTTAAGAAGGAGGGTATACCTAAGGAAATAATTTTTATAAGGTAAAATTCATAGTAATTTATAGTAAAACCTTTTAGAATAACCAATGAACATTATATATTCACAGATTAATGATTAGTGACTTTATATATTTCATTGATTATTTTTCAGTAGATTTTTTGATGATATTATTATATATATAATGGGAATGGAATAGATTGAATAACATTTAAGGATTGTGATTATTAACCTAATTAAAGAGAAACAATATTCAAAAAAATTCATGTGTGAATTTTTGTAACACCCCAGGATTTCATAGTGTGTTATTTCTTAAAAATAATTCAATAACTTGCACTACACGCAACACCGAGTTCAATCACACCATGACGTACAAAAAAAAGCCATTAAAAGAGGTCATGAATAGTATTAACAACATTTTGAACTTTATATAATCCTTATAATTTTAGAATCCCTATTATGAGTTTCTTAGTCATAATGCAAGAACAGATTCATTTTCAGTATTGCACTTTTATCAACTTTAATAGTGAAACCTTTTTTAAATAAAATATTTTAAACTATATGAATAAATTGGGACATCAAAAAAAAATTTAAATGAAACATCCAAAGCTTCCACGGTACGCTTTCCTTTGAATAAAATAGTAGCGTGTGTTGTACGCAACCTTGAGTTTTAACACACGCCACAACCAATCAAACTAGCCGTTATGAATAGTAATACCTAAATTTTGAAATTATATATATTTTATATTTTAAAATGGACTTCATTTTTGGATTCGGAATATCGAATTTAGCCTAAGGTGAAATTTTGGTACTTTTCGGATAACTTTCATATTTTGATGAATAGTGAAAATTACTAAATTTTAATTAAAAACAACTTTTTTAATCAAAATAATTAATAGTGATAAATTATGAATTTTAGTAGTTTTAAAGTATATTTAGAATATATTTTTACCATTTAATATAATGTTGGTCATTGGACATAATTTTACAATTAAACCGAACATAAACAAGTGTCAATCTTTTGATAGTTATTATCTCTTAAAAACACGCTTTTTGTTTTGACAGCGGGAATTAATTTTAAATTAATTTCTGCCACTTCTGTGTTTTGAATTTAGAAAAATGGATTCCATATTTGGAATCAGGATGTCCAAATTGTGTAAATAGGTAACTTTTATTTTTAGACATTTTGAATAATTACTGTGGTAAATATTTTATTTACCATGGTTAAGGGTAAATCCGGTAAATAAGGGTTAAAAAATAATATTATAATAATACAAAATTACCCTAAAACGTGTCCTAACCTTATTGGTGGACACATACCCGACCATGAGCATCCTTGGGTCAATTTGGGGACCCCTTGGAGCCACTTGTATGTGGTAGGGACACTTTATATTAATAAAGTTAAAATAAAAATAAAAATGGCATAAGCTTACATCTTTTAGAAGAACAATTTTTACATAGGGTTATACATGTTGGATTTTCGATTATAAATATTCATTAGAAATATAAAACGATTTCCTACATAATTATATTTTATTTATAATTTTTAGACATCAAATAAGTTAAATTATTAATGACACAATAGTGATGCAATGTTTACCTCATTAATAAATCATTTAAATAAATAAGATTATAATGATTAAAATATTATCTAAAACCTGTCCAATTCTTATTGGTTGATGTTATTTAGAATATGAGTCATCTTATCTTCGACCTCAATGATTTTTGGACCATTATAAACCGAATATAATTATATTATAAAGTAATACTTTCACTCTTTCCTAAAGAGCCCCTCCTCTCCCTTATAAAAGGAGACCACTTCTACTCATTCCTCACACCTCTCAAGCCACTTGGCTCGTCCAAACTCTGCCCAAATAAGCTCCCCACATCCCTCTCCTCCTCCTTGAAGCTTCCCCTTAGGCAGAAATCATTTCAAGAAGTCCTTTGGTTCCAACCAAAGTGAGTTACCTAAATTAAAGGAGGTTAACCTACCCCAACCAAGGAAAAGTACAAGGTAAGGGATTTTCTTATCTCACTTTCAATTCCGTGAGATTTCCATTGTTCGCCACTAAATTATTGAAAGTGGTGTATTGTGTACTGCCATTTGATATATATTATCATGATTATATTTATATTCATGTTATTCTGTAAATCATTTGGTGGTTATTAACTTTTGGCCATACGACTCAGTTGATTAACGTGGTAAGGGGTTTTCATCTCACTCCTTATTCTCATGAGATTCATGCCATATTGCCACCATTACCTTTTGTGTGGTGTATGTACTGCCCATAATTATATTCTTTGTGTAATACACTCTAATTTATGTGTACTTACATATTCATTGTATGATACCTCTTTCATGGGTTGTATGTTTCATAAGTTACCAAACTGGTAAGGGTTATTTCACAATCTCTTCATTATCTGAGGTTGTTTATACGTAATAATCTACTGGGATCTCGTTATCATCCACATCCATGTTTCTTCAAAATGTATTTCAAAACATTTTTAATATTTAAAAGAATACGGGTTAAAGTCATTTATACCCTTGTTTGACTTTTTATAAGAGGTTTATAAGGGAATCTTTCCGTCATTTTCCAAACAAGGTGCTTTTTAACCTTTTCGACAGAATTAAGATAAGAATGTTTTTTTAACTTATACGGCGGGTGCGGTTATTTTCCGCCGTTATAAAATCGTCAAAGCTTCCCTTAAAAGCTTATAAGATTATTTTCAAAGAAAATGTTTGATTTTATATGGATCTTAAATGATTTCAAAATAAAAGGAGATATTTCTTTAAAAAGAATTTTGATTTCATCTATGTCAACATCCTTTGATGGGTTTTAAGATTATTTGAAGTTGAATTATTATGATACAAAACTTCTATATTGTTTTGAAGGTTTTGTGATATGTTTGACTGTGGATGTGCTATTTTTATACCATTCATAGTTTATGGTGAAAGTATTGACATTTCGTATGCTAGTTCCAATAAGAATGTTTATGTTATATTTCAATCTTTACTTCATATGAATGTGTTGGACAAGTATGTTCCAGGTTGGGGACTGGTTAAAGTAAGCCCTCCAGGTTGGGGACTGGTAAAAGTAAGCCCTCCAGGTTGGGGACTGGTAAAAGTAAGCCCTCCAGGTTAGGGACTGGTAAAAGTAAGCCCTCCGGGTTGGTGTCCGGTTATTAGAGGCACTCCGGGTTGGTGTCCGGTTATTAGAGGCACTCCGGGTTGGGTTCCGGTTACAGTTAGCCCCAAGGTCTTGGGATGAGGCCTTGAAAAGTAATTAAAGTTTAGCATTATGCATTCCAACATTATGAAAGTGGTTATTGATTTTGCATGTGATTATTCGATTAGTAGAATATCCATGTGAACAAGTAAATGGCATTATTTCATTTTACTTTTGCCATACTATGTTGAAGTTCAAGTTTAAAAGGCTTTTGTTTTAGTAATTCATTGCCTTAAATGTTTATGCTTATTTTTGAATGTTCCGCTATATTGTTATCCTTACTGGGCATTTGAGCTCACCCCTTTTCTATGTTTTATTTTTCCCAGGATGTGAAGATGTAAGTTATGAATGACCTGCAGGGATATTATGAGGGGATTATAGTGTGGACTGTGGAAACATTATGTTGTTGTAGTAGTTTTTCATTTTATGATATAATGTAAAACTTATAAATATATCTAGTGTTTCCAAGGCTACTAAACCAATCGGTCTTTCGAGATTTGATCTTTCTTGTGATCATGACAATGTTACGAAGTAATGCACCGACTATGGGTAGCTGGGGTCAGGGCGTTACAGTTGGTATCAGAGGAAGTTTAATACAAACCTTGGAAGCTAGATTTAGATAAACTCTGATTAGAGCACGTAGACCTAAGATGAACTTTGAGGATTAGTATAGAAGAACTTCCTAGAATTTTGGTATTGTAGAGATTTTGTGAGTTTTCCGAGCAATACATCCCTGTCTGGATACGAGCAGGTAAAGGCGGCTCTGGCACAGATGTACCTAGGGGTAAAACCCGAAAACACCGCTTTGAGCTAGACTCGAACGGGAACTGGTGCACGACAACGGGCCTTGCTGCACTCTTGGTTACGACACTCCCGATGGATATGCTTAGGATAACTCTCATTTTCTTACAAATCATTATGAAGGGTTTATGAGTATATACTTCCTCAAAGAAAACATTTTTATGATTATGGATTATATCCATAAATAGTTCAATTTATGTTAAGTGTTTTATAAGTATGGGATTATGTATTTTGATTCATAAACTGATCTAGTTTATGCCATTGTTTAGAAATGGCGCCCAGTAGAAGGAATGAGAACTCCAGAAATGCACATGATCCAAAGAGAAGGAAGGATCATATCTTTCATGGTCTTAAGCTAGGATTGATAAGAGAAATAGTCTCCCATGTATTATCATCATATGAAGAAATAATATCATGTGTTGATAAGATAAGTAAAGAGTTTACTGAGTCCTATGGCTTTGAAGGGAAGCAAGAGAAGAAAAGGATGGAAGAGAGAAAAATGGATAAAGGGAAGAGGGAAAAGAAGAATTTTCCCATATGTGGTAACTGTGGGAAGAAACACCCTGGAACTTGCCTGAAAGGAATGGGAGTTTGTTATAAGTGTGGAGGAAAAGGGCACAAAGTACGTGACTGCAAGGGTGAGAAAATGGTTTCAAATGTACAATGCTTCATTTGCAAGGAGTTTGGACACTACGCGAACCTATGCCCCAGTCATCAGACTATGCCGCAAATGATGCTATTGGATATTAATCAAGTTATGATACTACCACAGATGAAGAGGAATGATTAGAGTTATTATGTTGATTATGTCAATTGAGTTTTGTATCAACAATGTACTTGTTATAATAATTATGGAGTATATAAGGATTGTACTGCAGTACTATTTCATTAAGGACTTGAGATTGTGTGGAACAAAGAAAAGTGACTCAATAGCAGGATAAATTTTTGGAAAATATATGGTTGAGAGAAAGATAAATCATAATATGGTTCTGATACCGAGTTAGTGATTTTAGAATAATACATGATTGATTTGGATAAATTATGTTGGATATTCTTGACTACCTTGAAACTGATTAATGATTTGTATATTCCATCATTTTTTTGGGGTTTAAAACATTTTTGGATTGATGAAGTATATCCAGCATTTTATATGGAATAGGGGAGCATGAATGTAATCAATAAGGAATATGGTAATTCAAGATGTTTCAGTTTATTAAAAGAATACAAGATGAAGGTATTCATATGCTATTACGGGGTAAAAAGGATCTATATTATGTTTACCTTCCTTATAAATGTTGGACTATGAGTTTGGACAGAAGTATTTTGGATAGTTCTAGTTTGGATTATTTTGGATTACCATAAAAGGACAACCCAGAGGTCGGGCGGCAACCTGTCGCATCCGGCAAGGCTGCGAGACTTGAACCCGCAACCGAAGGGCGACAAGGGTGTATCACCTACCACTGGCCCACGAGATGTCCTGGATTAAATAATGTTGTTTTTTTTAAAGATCTGGTAGATGAATTATAAATTCATTTATTTTGGAACCCTGTACGAATAGTATAAATAAAAAAATTACATTCTATTATCTTTTAGAGTGAAAGATGAGTTTGTGGTAGAAATTTATTAATGGATAAAACTCTAATTATAAAGTAAGTATATCTCCTTATGATCTTAGCCAATCTCATAAATATATTCCTCAACATTAATAAAAGGAAATTAGAACAAAAATGTTGTCCTAGATGGTACCTTAAATCATCACTAATTCATGGCTTTGGGATTGTTGGCCTTTTCATAGCCATGTTCTCTACCACTCTCCATCAAATAATTGATGGTTAGATTTCTCTTCCATATCCATATTTTCCTACATGGAACCCTAGTATGTGTTATTTTCGGTAATCTTCATACTTTCCACTCTTTATTTTAAATAGAGGCCTCGTTAATTCATTTTTCGATGTGGGATTTCAACTATGATATTTTGAAACGTCAAAAATGTGTTATCCTAATACCCTATGTTTTGTTGAACCGATGGTATTTCAAATCATCATAGATTGATGAATTTAAGGACCTCAATTATACACTTGTTTGTGATTGATGATCTCAATCACTACCTATATATATTTACGTTTTTCCTCCAATTATATGTCTCTAATTGCCACCAATGTTCTCCTAATCGAGATCATAATTTGGTGGTGACTCTTTCATTTCTCTTTTCCTCATATTAAGACTAAATTTTAGAAACCTAATTTCCGATGTGGGTTTTCCCACAAAGATATTTTCTATTTTCAACCTTTTATTTTCGAAGAACAATTTCAAATTGCGAGGACGCAATTTATTGAAGGAGGGGAGAATGTAACACCACAGGATTTCATAGTGTGTTATTTCTTAAAAATAATTCAATAACTTGCACTACACGCAACACCGAGTTCAATCACACCATGATGTACAAAAAAAAGCCATTAAAAGAGGTCATGAATAGTATTAACAACATTTTGAACTTTATATAATCCTTATAATTTTAGAATCCCTATTATGAGTTTCTTAGTCATAATGCAAGAACAGATTCATTTTCAGTATTGCACTTTTATCAACTTTAATAGTGAAACCTTTTTTAAATAAAATATTTTAAACTATCTGAATAAATTGGGACATCAAAAAAAAATTTTAAATGAAACATCCCAAGCTTCCACGGTACGCTTTCCTTTGAATAAAATAGTAGCGTGTGTTGTACGCAACCTTGAGTTTTAACACACGCCACAACCAATCAAACTAGCCGTTATGAATAGTAATACCTAAATTTTGAAATTATATATATTTTATATTTTAAAATGGAATTCATTTTTGGATTCGGAATATCGAATTTAGCCTAAGGTGAAATTTTGGTACTTTTCGGATAACTTTCATATTTTGATGAATAGTGAAAATTACTAAATTTTAATTAAAAACAACTTTTTTAATCAAAATAATTAATAGTGATAAATTATGAATTTTAGTAGTTTTAAAGTATATTTAGAATATATTTTTACCATTTAATATAATGTTGGTCATTGGACATAATTTTACAATTAAACCGAACATAAACAAGTGTCAATCTTTTGATAGTTATTATCTCTTAAAAACACGCTTTTTGTTTTGACAGCGGGAATTAATTTTAAATTAATTTCTGCCACTTCTGTGTTTTGAATTTAGAAAAATGGATTCCATTTTTGGAATCAGGATGTCTAAATTGTGTAAATAGGTAACTTTTATTTTTAGACATTTTGAATAATTACTGTGGTAAATATTTTATTTACCATGGTTAAGGGTAAATCCGGTAAATAAGGGTTAAAAAATAATATTATAATAATAAAAAATTACCCTAAAACGTGTCCTAACCTTATTGGTGGACACATACCCGACCATGAGCATCCTTGGGTCAATTTGGGGACCCCTTGGAGCCACTTGTATGTGGTAGGGACACTTTATATTAATAAAGTTAAAATAAAAATAAAAATGGCATAAGCTTACATCTTTTAGAAGAACAATTTTTACATAGGGTTATACATGTTGGATTTTCGATTATAAATATTCATTAGAAAGCTAAAACGATTTCCTACATAATGATATTTGATTTATAATTTTTAGACATCAAATAAGTTAAATTATTAATGACACAATAGTGATGCAATGTTTACCTCATTAATAAATAATTTAAATAAATAAGATTATAATGATTAAAATATTATCTAAAACCTGTCCAATTCTTATTGGTTGATGTTATTTAGAATATGAGTCATCTTATCTTCGACCTCAATGATTTTTGGACCATTATAAACCGAATATAATTATATTATAAAGTAATACTTTCACTCTTTCCTAAAGAGCCCCTCCTCTCCCTTATAAAAGGAGACCACTTCTACTCATTCCTCACACCTCTCAAGCCACTTGGCTCGTCCAAACTCTGCCCAACTAAGCTCCCCACATCCCTCTCCTCCTCCTTGAAGCTTCCCCTTAGGCAGAAATCATTTCAAGAAGTCCTTTGGTTCCAACCAAAGTGAGTTACCTAAATTAAAGGAGGTTAACCTACCCCAACCAAGGAAAAGTACAAGGTAAGGGATTCTCTTATCTCACTTTCAATTCCGTGAGATTTCTATTGTTCGCCACTAAATTATTGAAAGTGGTGTATTGTGTACTGCCATTTGATATATATTATCATGATTCTATTTATATTCATGTTATTCTGTAAATCATTTGGTGGTTATTAACTTTTGGACATACGACTCAGTTGATTAACGTGGTAAGGGGTTTTCATCTCACTCCTTATTCTCATGAGATTCATGCCATATTGCCACCGTTACCTTTTGTGTGGTGTATGTACTGCCCATAATTATATTCTTTGTGTAATACACTCTAATTTATGTGTACTTACATATTCATTGTATGATACCTCTTTCATGGGTTGTATGTTTCATAAGTTACCAAACTGGTAAGGGTTATTTCACAATCTCTTCATTATCTGCGGTTGTTTATACGTAATAATCTACTGGGATCTCGTTATCATCCACATCCATGTTTCTTCAAAATGTATTTCAAAACATTTTTAATATTTAAAAGAATATGGGTTAAAGTCATTTATACCCTTGTTTGACTTTTTATAAGAGGTTTATAAGGGAATCTTTCCGTCGTTTTCCAAACAAGGTGCTTTTTAACCTTTTCGACAGAATTAAGATAAGAATGTTTTTTTAACTTATACGGCGGGTGCGGTTATTTTCCGCCGTTATAAAATCGTCAAAGCTTCCCTTAAAAGCTTATAAGATTATTTTCAAAGAAAATGTTTGATTTTATATGGATCTTAAATGATTTCAAAATAAAAGGAGATATTTCTTTAAAAAGAATTTTGATTTCATCTATGTCAACATCCTTTGATGGGTTTTAAGATTATTTGAAGTTGATTTATTATGATACAAAACTTCTATATTGTTTTTAAGGTTTTGTGATATGTTTGACTGTGGATGTGCTATTTTTATACCATTCATAGTTTATGGTGAAAGTATTGACATTTCGTATGCTAGTTCCAATAAGAATGTTTATGTTATATTTCAATCTTTACTTCATATGAATGTGTTGGACAAGTATGTTCCAGGTTGGGGACTGGTTAAAGTAAGCCCTCCAGGTTGGGGACTGGTAAAAGTAAGCCCTCCAGGTTGGGGACTGGTAAAAGTAAGCCCTCCAGGTTAGGGACTGGTAAAAGTAAGCCCTCCGGGTTGGTGTCCGGTTATTAGAGGCACTCCGGGTTAGTGTCCAGTTATTAGAGGCACTCCGGGTTGGTGTCCGGTTATTAGAGGCACTCCGGGTTAGGTTCCGGTTACAGTTAGCCCCAAGGTCTTGGGATGAGGCCTTGAAAAGTAATTAAAGTTTAGCATTATGCATTCCAACATTATGAAAGTGGTTATTGATTTTGCATGTGATTATTCGATTAGTAGAATATCCATGTGAACAAGTAAATGGCATTATTTCATTTTACTTATGCCATACTATGTTGAAGTTCAAGTTTAAAAGGCTTTTGTTTTAGTAATTCATTGCCTTAAATGTTTATGCTTATTTTTGAATGTTCCGCTATATTGTTATCCTTACTGGGCATTTGAGCTCACCCCTTTTCTATGTTTTATTTTTCCCAGGATGTGAAGATGTAAGTTATGAATGACCTGCAGGGATATTATGAGGGGATTATAGTGTGGACTGTGGAAACATTATGTTGTTGTAGTAGTTTTTCATTTTATGATATAATGTAAAACTTATGAATATATCTAGTGTTTCCAAGGATACTAAACCAATCGGTCTTTCGAGATTTGATCTTTCTTGTGATCATGCCAATGTTATGTAATAATGCAACGACTCTGGGTAACTGGGGTCAGGGCGTTACAATTTTAGATAGAGAAAATCAAATTCAGGGGTAATATAATCCCATTTGAGGTTATACAACTGGATCCATCAAATACATATGTTATTGATAATTTACTATACCAACCACTATGACTAAAATCGATAGTTTTATATATTAAAAAGTTTTTACCACCTTTTTATAAGGCATATGTCATAGATATATAATCCAATAACCATGTTTATGTTTAAAGGAGAAAAGTTACCTGGAATATTTAAATGTGTGGAATATTTTAATGAAAAAGATAGAATTTTGTTCAATGCACCTATACATACAATACCTAAAAATGGAGAGGGGTTAAAATAATTAGTTATGAATTGATGAAAAAATTTGGATACATCCACACTAAAATTGATATAGTGATATATTATTCCTCATAAAATTAAAAATTCATGTGAAAAACTAAACTAATCATTATTTAGAGATTGGAGAAGTGATTTTTGAATTGAAAACATGGAGGCTGTAATGTACTGGTTCCAAACGGCACCCAGAGGCACCTCGTACCCAGTTGGTCACATGGCCTTAAGCACATTTCTCAGAACACCAGAGGCTGTAGAATAATAGTGAGGGCCTTGGGTGTGATAGTGGGGAAACTATGCCCTCATTGGAAGAGTACACGATGGAAGTAAACAACACAGAATAGCGGAAGCAGTAAATATCCAACAATAGTAAACAACAGAAGACTGATAAAGAAACAAATGGAGCATAAATATATATAAACGATGCACGATATATATATTTCTAGGAAAGAATCCAAACCAGTCAAAATTATGAATACAATGCTAAACCAAAGTACAAAAGGAAACAGATAACAACTCCTCAGCATCACAAGCCTAAGCTTGGTCCCATGCTCTCCAGCTCCAATGTAATCAAGTACCTAAAGTCGAAGGGTGATTTCCCTTGTATATACCTCCAGAAATATGACCTGTTTGAGCCCAAAAGCATGGACCATAGAGGGTGTGAGACTAAATCCTAGTAGGAAACTTCCACAAGATTTGTGCCTAATAGTCAGTGAATTTATGGCAGGTAAAAGTACAGAAAGTAGTAAACAAGGATGCACTAAGCAGTAAGTAATCCATAATTTAAGCATTCAAAACATCACACAACATGAAACAGTCTCACCCCTCAGGTTCAACTAATGTATAGACTCTGGGATGTACCCACAGCCTATCCCCTCTGGTCCTACCTATCAAGTACCAGAAAACCTCTGGGTAGCACACATAGTCTCACCCCTCAAGTTCAGGTAAAGTATAGACTCTTTGAGGAAGCACTCACCATCAATTCCCCCTATAGTCTCGCATCGTACTAAAGGAACTCTAGGGAGGCACTCAAGGTCAATTCCCCCTACGGCCTGCATCATTGAACTACAGAAACTCCGGGGAAGCACTCTACATCAATTCCTCATGCGGTATCACATCGTATAATTATAAAGACACTCTGGAGAAGCCCCCAACGTCAATTATCCCTATGGTCTATACACCAGGTTCTCATGACCCTATGTAAGTCAAGCAAGTATAGCACGTGTAATGGCCAAAGTGAACTTCAAGAATTACTTGGCTATTATTCTATGGAATATCTACACTTTAAAACTACAGTCATACCATACTATAAAATTAGGCTTGGAATGTAAACAGAAACCAAACAGGAAAACTAGACCCAACAGTCTAAACAAGAAAAACATGCATGGAAAATATTTCTAAAGCAAAAAAATTAGTCCTATTCACATTCAGTATCCTATAATCTAGCATATAAGTAATGCAGGAAAATAGTAAGGCTAAAATGGTAAACACACAATACCCCATTCAAGGGTATTGGTGGAATCTGCAAAAAATATTCAATGACATTCAACAGAATTTCACAAACCACCAACCTCGGGGTTAGGAGATCAATATACTTGAACCACGTAGATTGAATCGTCTTAGAATGCCATAGATATTAGAAAACACACAAAACTCTCAAACCACTGTAACTTACGAAAGAGGATAAGTTGGAAAACGATTCTTTAGGAGAAGAGAGTACTCTCTAATGCGATTAAAACGCAACCGACAAAGTTATATTTGGATGACGGATAAAGGCTATGGGGTTTATCGAAGATCTGCAGCTATACAGTTTCTCTCGGACAAACGAAACCTAAAAGAAGATGGTTCTGTCTGTCAGATGCGACCCTAGTGCATTTAGTGAAAAAAAACAAAATACACAGTGTGTAATTTTGGAGTACACGATGTGTACTTAGGGTTTCTGTACTCTACTTTAGGTGGACCCCACATCACCCCACATGACCGTGTATGTGGCCAGGACACAGCCCGCACACGGCCTCCTCCAGAAATGAAGTGCACGTTGTATACTCATAATGTTCATGGTGTGTATTTGAAAAATTTCCAGAAACTCCTCTTTTCTCAAAAATGACCAGAAAAGGAAAAACATACCTGAAAAAAAGATCCGGGTTCTTACAGAGGCCTTATCATTATGGTGAACCATGTGATATATATACCGATCATAAAATAATTATATACATATTCACAATCAAATAGTTGAATATTCAAAAAGTATATTTTATAACATTGATATTTTAAATGAATGAATTTATATTTGACAGTTTAAAGGACATGAAATACTATATTCTTATTACGTTTGTTGCAACAATCAGTTTAGATTTTGTTACATGAAACCTCTATATTTTTATATTTCATTGCGTATTCAACGCAAAACATAAAACATAAATGTCCCATCATATATATTACAATTATAACATAGGAATGTTTATGGTTGGTATATATATAATGAACTAAATTATGAAAATATTACTTATATATATTCATTAATGATGTAATAATTATAAATAATAAAAAAAACCTTTGAAAATAAAAGTAAATATTTATATGAAAATATATATTAATTATCAGATGTGTTTTTATACCTATGCAAACATAATTCTAGTAGGATTATATTAAATAAAAATATATTTAATATTTTTTTTACATTCATATTATGTGTTTTCAAGAGATGAAATACAAGTAAATCCATTTTTTTCTTAAAAATATATATTTTTCAATAAATTAGTTTTGTACACTTTTTACGGTGTACATCTTTATACTTCTATGTATATGTTCCCCCCATTATGTTTTTAATAAAATTTTGAACTTTGGTGCTGGGTCAAAAACCAGTTGTTTCCATGATTCTATAGAATTACTATTGAATTAAAAATTTATAAATAATCTAATTGAATATGTAAAAAATAATTCCATATTCAGAATCAGAATAATTTAAAATTTAAATTAATTCCAATAAGATTTTTCACTTTGTTCTTAGTGAAAATAGATAAAATAATTTACAACAATTAAGTTCAAACGAGTTTACATACTGGATAAATTAGAAATTTAAGGGAAAATGGAATATTAAATTTTAAATAACCCATTTAACGTAAATATTTAGAAAATTTAATTTATAGAATCATGTGTTGTTCTTTGTGTTTTCTTTTTTGCATGAAGAAACGGGGATGGATTTGCCTCATTCAATAAATTACTAGTCTGCAACTCATCTCAGTTACAAAAGGACATCATCTCTCCTCCTCTATTCACAACCCTATAGTCATTTTATCAGAAAATACATGAAAAAAAATTCCCAACACCCCTAACATCATCCAATAATATTTTATTTTTTATTAAAGAAAAATAATAAATTATTTTCATGTAAAAAAGGGATTTACGTGAAAGAGGTAACATTCAACAATAAGATCTTTTTTTTTAATTTCATTCTACATAACTTCAGTTAATATTTTACCATGAAAATTAATAACCAAATTCTTATGAATATTATGATATGTTTTGATTTTATGGTTATAACTTAAAACCACTCATAAATACATCAAATTAACTATAAATTCGTCTTTTGGGTTTGAGGAGGACTACCTTCTCGCGAACCGATGTCATTCGTTTTTTCATTAATGCTTCTCACGGTTTGGAATAATAATATATATAAAGTTTATTTATGAAATTATTAAAATAATTATACATTTTGAGACATTACATAATATATACTATTTTATGTTCCAATACAAATGGGATTTGGTAATGTCACTTGTGTGTGAGGAAAACTACCGCCTCACGAAGCAATGTGGTTCGTTTTTAACTATCATGTCACAAGGAAGGTAATATTGTTAATAATAATAAATATATATGATATGATTTAAATATTAATGATATTGATTAAAAATTTATACTTTTGTAAATATAATATATCTTTTTATTTTTACCTTTTTAGTCACTAAAATTAATGATAACATCATTCGTGGATTTGTGGATTACTACTTCCTCGAAGTGATTTAATGCTTTTTTTCATCACCAAATCACAAGAATGAAATATATAATTATACATAATGAAATAATGTTCAATTTATTAGATGATGATCATTATTTAATTATAAAATATTACTTAACTTGTTTCCATAATGATTAATGAAAAAATATAAATGTTACTCATGCATTTGTATAACCTACCATCTTCATGATCGTAACATTAGTTAATTATTAATAACCATAATTTTTGATGGGTTTAAAAAAGAGAAATATATATATATATATATATAATTATGAGAATTATTTCATCATTATAATTCTATATACATTTAAATAATCATATCTTTTACCATATTCAACCTACCAATGTTATTTTGACATAGAAGTGGAATATGGTAAAAACATTTGATGTAAACTTAATCTATTGAGTAATTATATATAAAATGATAATTAGTGAAATAAAATTAATAAAATATTTGAAAAGTGTTTTCATAAAAGTAAATAATTATCATATTTTTGTTATTCAATAATATAAATACACATGTGAAATGTCAGACTCGCGGTAAGGGTTTTTTTCATCTCAAATTTATTTCCTTGAGATATTTTACACATTCAACACTTATTTTTGTTGTGTGGTGTATATAATATGCAAGGGTATATTTTAATTTTCCTATAATAATAATTATATGGATTTACATACCCATTTCGGGATCTCTACTTTAGGGGTATTTGTTGATGCTCCCTTCCGTCACAGAGTCCAAGGATTGACTAAGGAGAATATTTCAAGCAAAGAAGAAGAAAGAATCATAAAAACTGTTCAAAGGAATTAAGGCGCGCAAGTATACCTATGTGCCAGCCTTAGGTGTGCAAGTCACTTGCGTGCCAGACATAAGGCGCGCAAGTCACTTGCATGCCCTAAGTCAGATTTCTCCAAGCATTGGTTAGCCTATAAATACCCCTTGTGTGTAACGCCCCGACCCCAGAAGCCTAGAGTCAGTGCATTATTACGTATCATTGGCATGATCACTAAAGATCAAGTCTCGAAAGACTGATTATTTTAGTAGCCATTGAATCACTAGATACTTTCATAAAGTTTAAATTACATAATAAAGTGAAAATACAACAACATGTTATCTCCACAATCATATCCCCTTATATTATCCCTACAGGTCATTCATAAAATACTTCTTCACATCTTGAAAAAAATAAAACATAGAAAGGGGTGAGCTCAGATGCCAAGTAAGGATAATAATATAGCGGAATCTTTCATAAATAAGAATAAACATTTAAGGCAATGTATAACTAAAACAAAAGCCATTTAAACTTGAACTTCATCATAATATGGCAGAAATAAAATGAACTAATGCCATTTACTTATTCACAATGATCTTCTACTAGTATAATAATCATATGATATATCAATAACCACTTTCATAATGATGGAATGCATAATTCCAGACTGTCATAACCACATAGTCAAGGCCTTGTACAAAGACTACAAATAAGATTTTGTCAAGGCCTTGTTCCAAGACACTAGTTTGTGTCATGAGACATACCAATGCATCGAGGATCTATAGCGGGTTCCACCCATAACTTATTAAGTCCAATGAATTTCTCATATGAATAGGTTTAATATAACGACCCATACTTTACATACATTGTTAATACTTCAAAATTTAAGTACACTTATTACAACATATGACAAAACCACAAAGGACCGTATAGGTATAGTGTCTTTAGAAATTGGGAAACATAAACAACTGGTTCATAAATCTTCTACAGTGTCTCCCATTTATTTCATCATATATAGGGTCCCTTTTAGCATATTCTACTTAATATCCATCTTCCTGACCTGGGGAAAAGAAAACATAAAAGGGTGAGCTCAAATGCTCAGCAAAGGCAAATAAAGGAGATAAAAATCATATCATATCTTTTTGAAAATCAAAACCTGCAAAAAAGATCATAATATCTTAACATGGAATAAATCATAGAAGTGAAAATGAGATCCCCATAATCATAACATAAAACTTGAAACTTTGTGGCATGCACACATAATCATGGAAAATCATTTCTTGTTAGTCATGACTCATTGCCAAGACTATCTTAGTGGACAAAGTCCCTTTCTGAACCGAGTTCACTCCTCGTTTCAGTCCTGTATCACTGAACCGAAATAACCTTCCGTTCCAGCCATGTCTATCTCATGAGATATAAAATCTTTACCCAATGCATTGGAGGGAGATATAGGTCCCACCCATCTTATAATGAATCCTTTCTTATGTGTGCCACATAATCATAAATCATACATCATCATGACATCATAAATCAATTCATATAAGATAAAGGAATTCATAAACATAATTCCATCATAACATTGTCAAATCAATGTAAAAATATGGATAGAAACAGAACCCTTTATTATCTTATATGGAAAATAATTTTGATAAAACACTTGAATTGAATTCTTGAGGAAAATACCCTTTCTTCTTCAAAAACATTTTTCCTTTCATAACATGTCATACAACTTTAAAATAAAAGAAGTTGATTAAAAATAAACTTGAAAACTTTTAAAGGAAGCTTCTTTGAAGTAATGTTTTAAAAATCCATTCATGCCGTATATGTTAAAAAAAACATTCTTCGTACTTTTGACGGAAAAGTCAAAAAGTACCTCGTACGGAAAAACGACAAAAGATTCCTTTAATATTCTTTACTAAAAACTCACCTAAGGGTAAAATTGGATTTAAACTATTGCAAGTGGATGGAAACAATATTACATATTGAGGGAACATGGATGTGGATGATAAAATACACCCCAGTAAATACTTACGAATAAGCAATCTCGGATAAAAATGAGATTGTGATATTTCCCTTACCTTAGGTCCGATTTTCTTTGTACGTGTTCGAAGCTCCTGTATAATGGTTTAAATAGTGTTATTGACTTATTCCGGAATCATACATATTGATATGATATCATATATGGTCATATTCTTAGCTTCTTGTTAGAAATATTTCATTGTTACTTGTTACTCGGGTCTTTATTGCCTTTTGTTCTTATGCGTGTTTTGTCGAATAAATTCTTATTCTTATCTTGAGGTTATAGATAATTCATTTCCAGAATGGTATTAGTGTAGTATATACCATATTAATTCATTCAATTCATTTATATAATCATTATGAAATGAAGATCATGTAGAACGAGTCGCATCACATCGTGGAGACGGTATTCCGTACGTACGCACGAGTGATGATATCATTCCTATGATCGTGGAATTGTATTGGAGTATATATATATTATTTCAGTATCAATATTAATTCATAATAATCATATATAGTTACTCATTACACCATTATACCCATCCTTGTAAGGTGATGGTGGAAAATAGATTACACCACGGCGTGGAGACGGTATTCCGTACGTACGCACGCGCGGTGATTTCATTTTTCCGTAGGATGGATAGAAGGTGAATTAGGGTTGTTTCATATTTATAATAACATATCAGTATGTAAGTAATACTGATGTTATTACTTTGTCATGAAACAACTAAAGAAGAAGAAGTTGAAGACGAAAGAAATTGAAAAGATCGGTAATGGATATTACCTCTTCTTTGGAACGCCTCTTTGAATCCTCCACTTAGGGAACTAAGATTGGTATTTGAGGAAGACCAGGACCTCTAGGATTATTCTAGGGAAGTGGAGAGGGGAAAATGGCAGGGGTTGGCCGAGATTGAGTGCTCAATTTGGTGTGAGGAGGAGGGGGAGGAGGTGCCCTTTTATAAGGGAGGAGAGGGGCACCTTAGGAATATCTCAAAATATTATTTTATATTAAAGTCAAAATAGGTTTATAATGGTTACAAAGGGTCTTATTTCGAAGATAAGGTGGGGAGGGGTCGAAATCATATCAACCAATAGAATTTAGACAAGTTTAGGATATTATTGTAACCTTATCATTTAGATTTAACTCTAAGTTAAATAATTTAACTTTTATCATGTCTTTTTGTTTTCTTTCACTATATGGTTAATACACTTACAATAACAGGCCAAACGAACCCCAAATTGTTTATTATTAATATATATATCCTTATCTAAATCATTTGGCCGAACCTTAGATTTTTAGGAATACAATAACAATTAATAATATAATATTTGATTTAAAAACTATTTTGTGTCAATTTTGACACTATTTGATATATGATTTTTGGGAAAGTCATAACAGAATTAAATGTTCGAACCAAGTTGATTAAATCAACATTAATATATCATAGTAACCTAGAAAATTAGTGGAATTCATAAAAAAGTCTCAAATTACATTTATTTTGGTGTTTATAACATCAATTATGTCAATATTTCATTAATAAGATAATTACTGCATCATCATTGTGTCATAAATAAAATAAATTATTTTATGTCTAAAAATTACCAATAAAATACCATCATGTAGGAAATCTTTTTAGCTTTCTAATGAATATTTAAAATCGAATTTATCTTATGTATAACCCCATATTAAAAATGTTTTAGTAAATATACTTTGATTTTAACTCTTTTAACCCTTCTTTAAATAAATTAATAATAAATGTCCTAATCTAACCCAAGTGGGCCTAAATGGTCATATTTTATTCCTAAGTTTGTTTTTGGTCGAATTACACTTGTCCAATAGAATTAGGACATGTTTTAGGGTAATATTAATATCATATTTACCCTTAGTTTCCCTATTTACTATTAACCGTGGTAAAAAAAAGTAAAAAGTTACTATTCACCAAAAAATTATTTTCATCTCATTGAACCACATTTTAGTCCTTGATATTAACCGTGTCTCTCGGATTTTCGAAATTCCATTCACAGAAGCGGTAAAATTAAGTTTTATGCAAAATTCAGTTTTTAACCTACCACTTAGTGGTTTCACTATTCATCAAAAATTGAAAGTTTTCAGAAAAAAACCAAAATTTCACCCTAGGCTAATTTCGATATTCTAAGTCCAAAAATGAAGTCCATTTTAAAAAATAAAATATATAAAATTTTTAAAAGTGGTTATTACTATTCATAACGGCTAGTTTTAATAGCATATTGTTGTTTAGTGAAACTCGGTATTGCGTACGACGCAAGCTATCGAGGAAGGTCGCGATTGCGTGTAAAGCAAGCCAAGCAAGTGTTGTGTAGAAAAAGATTCCTTTGATAATTTATATAACATAAAAGTCTCGGGTGTTACATTCTACCCCCCTTAAAAATAATTTCACCCTCGAAATTTGTCACTTTGTAACAAACAGATGAGGATACTTCTCCCTCATCATATCCTCAAGCTCCCATGTAGCTTCTTCAAGTTGGTGGTTCCTCCATAAAACTTTCACCAAGCGAGTGGTCTTGTTTCGTAGGACTTTTTCACTACGATCCAGAATCTCTATCGGCTGTTCTTCATAAGAAAGATCTTGCTCCAGCGGTACAACTTCTGAGCTGAGTACATGTGAAGGATCTGGTATGTACTTTCTCAGGAGAGATACATGGAACACATCGTGAACTTGAGAGAGATTCGGTGGAAGCGCCAATCGGTAAGCTACCTTCCCAACACGATCCAGTATTTCGAAAGGACCGATATATCTAGGGCTCAACTTCCCCTTCTTTCCAAATCTAATAACCCTCTTCCAGGGAGATATTCGTAAGAACACTTTATCACCCACTTCAAACTCTAGGTCTTTTCTCCGGTTGTCGGCATAACTTTTCTGTCGACTCTGAGCTGCTCTTATGTGTTGTTGAATAGATCTGACCTTTTCTGCCATTTCATCAGCGAGATCAGGTCCTAACAGCTTTCTTTCCCCAACTTCATCCCAGCAAGTTGGAGTCCTGCATTTCTTTCCATAGAGAGCTTCATAAGGAGCCATCTGAATACTGGAGTGAAAGCTATTGTTATAAGAAAATTCCACCAAAGGTAGGTGTTGATCCCAACCTCCTTTGAAATCTATAGAGCAAGCTCTCAACATATCTTCTAGGGTTTGAATTGTTCTCTCAGACTGACCGTCTGTCTGGGGATGATAAGCAGTGCTGAAACTCAACTCTGTATCCAGAGTATGCTGAAGACTTCGCCAGAACTTCGAGGTAAATCTTGGATCCCGATCAGATATAATAGAAAGTGGTATTCCATGCAATCTTACCACTTCCTTTACATATATCCTGGCAAGCTGATCTAGAGAGAAATCCTCTCTAATAGCAATGAAGTGTGCGGACTTTGTAAGACGATCAACTATGACCCAGATAGCATTATTGCCTTTGGATGTCTTAGGAAGTCCTGTGAAAATGTCCATAGTGATGTTTTCCCATTTCCATTCAGGTATGGGTAATGGTTGTAACATCCCCTTAGACTTCTGTCTCTCAGCTTTAACTTGTTGACAAACCAAGCATCGAGAGACATATTCAGCAACATCTCTTTTCATGCCATCCCACCAGAAGTACTCTTTCAGGTCCCTATACATCTTCGTGCTTCCAGGATGAATAGAGAATGATGAACTATGAGCCTCATCCAGGAGCTCCTTCTTTAATTCAGGGATGGGAGGAACGCAAACCCGATTCCTGAACTTTATTATCCCATCACAATCAAGGTTGAATTCAGGAACATTTCTCACCTTCTTTTGTAACTCGACATCTTCTTTCTGCGCCTCTTTAATCTTCACATGTATAGATGGTTGAACATTCATTTGAGAAAGATAAGATTTTTCCCCTTCCATTATAATTCCAAGATCCATCCTTTGTAAATCCATAAATATTGGATCTTTTGTGATCCTCATCATGGATAAACTAGCATGGTCTTGTCGACTTAATGCATCTGCCACCTTGTTTGCTTTCCCAGGGTGGTAATGGATTGAGCAGTCATAATCCTTAATCAGCTCCAACCATCTTATTTGACGCATATTCAGCTCCTTTTGTGTGAAAATATACTTTAAACTTTTATGATCAGTATAAATATCACACCTTTCACCATAAAGGTAATGCCTCCAAATCTTTAATGCAAAGATTACCGCAGCCAACTCCAAATCATGTGTTGGGTAATTTTGCTCATGGATTTTCAACTGTCGTGAGGCATAAGCTATCACCATATCATTTTGCATAAGAACACACCCCAATCCCTTCTTGGATGCATCACTGTAGATCACAAACCTTTCTCCACTACAAGGCAGTGTGAGCACAGGTGCACTGGATAACCTTCTTTTCAACTCCTTGAAATTCTCTTCACATTCCTCTGTCCAAACAAACTTAACTCCTTTCCGAGTCAACTTGGTGAGTGGATTAGATAATCGTGAAAAATCTTTTACAAAACGTCGATAATATCCAGCCAAACCAAGAAAACTTCGGATCTCAGTTACTGTTGTTGGTCTCGACCATCTTTCGATAACCTCTGTTTTTGCTGGATCCACATATATCCCCTCTTTTGAGATTATGTGACCCAAAAATGCAACTTTTTGAAGCCAAAATTCACACTTGGTAAATTTGGCATAAAGCTTCTCCTTTCTCAGGGTCTTCAATATAATTCTCAAGTGATCTTCATGCTCTTCCTTGCTCTTTGAATAGACAAGAATATCATCTATAAAGACTACCACGAATTGATCAAGATAGTCTCTAAAGACTCTATTCATTAGATCCATGAAGATAGAAGGGGCATTAGTAAGACCAAATGGCATCACTATAAATTCATAGTGTCCATACCTTGTACGGAAAGCCGTCTTTGGTATATCCTCCCTTTTGACCCTTAATTGATGATACCCTGAACGAAGATCAATCTTGGAAAAGTATTGAGCTCCGCGTAGTTGGTCAAATAAGTCATCAATGCGTGGGAGAGGATATTTGTTCTTGATAGTGATCTTGTTAAGTTCTCGATAATCAATGCAGAGTCTCATTGATCCATCTTTCTTCTTAACAAATAGAACAGGTGCTCCCCAAGGTGACGCACTAGGGCGTATGAATCCCTTATCAAGATTCTCTTGGAGTTGCTTCTTCAATTCCTGCAACTCAATTGGGGCCATTCTATAAGGTGTCTTTGAAATAGGCAAAGCACCCGGTACGAGTTCTATTGAAAACTCAACTTCACGATTTGGTGGAAGACCCGGTAATTCTTCTGGAAAGACATCATCAAACTCCCGTACAATGGGCATATTCTTAATCGTAAGTTTCTCTCCAACCATTTGAGATAAATAACCTTCATTTAGTGGAATCATGACCCATAAGATGGAAGGAATTTCCACTGGAAGGTTATGTTCATCCTTGCATTGATAGACGATCGTAGATTGATCTGGAATATGAAATGTGACTTCCCTTCTTTGGAAATTGATATGAGCTCCATGTAGAGAAAGCCAATCCATGCCAAGAATCACATCAAATTCCACTAAAGGAAGGATCACAAGATTTGCAGGAAGCACTTTCCCACAAACTTCGATCGGAGAATAATTATAAACTTTTGATGCAATTGATGTGCCATTAGGTGTTGTCACAGCTAACTCAACATCTAATTGTTGAGGTAATACGGTGACACCCTTAGAAAAGTCTTCAGAAATAAAAGAGTGGGTGGATCCAGAATCAAATAAAACATTTGCTACTTTAGAGTGGATGGTAAGTGTACCTTTCACCACATCGTTATCGTACTCCACATCGCTGATAGAAATTGCATGTGACTTTCCTTTGTCTTTAGCCTTAAGAGTTTGTTGACGTCGACCATCATCATCAACCCTTGGATTTGGGCATTGATTGGCATAATGCCCCATCTCCTTGCACTTGAAACATTGAAGTGTAGTAGGATCATTCTGTGTATCCCTTCCTTTGTTTGCATCATTAGACATCTTCTTCCCATTATCGCGGCATTCAAATGCCCGATGACCTTCCTTTCCACATTTGAAACATTTACTTGTCCCTTTAAGACAACTCCCTCCATGTTTCTTTCCACACTTTGAGCATAAGGGAAAGTTCATCTTCTTTTCAGTGTGCTCTTTAGATTTTTCTTTGAATTCCATCTTCCTCTTCTTATCAAACCCATGTGACTGATGGGTTACTCCAATCTCCATCTCGACTTTGAGAGCACATCGAACGATTTCCTCGTAGCTATTGAAGTCCCTTATGGCTAACGCCCTTCGAAGACTTGGTTTTAAGCCACTAAAGAATCGATCGATCTTACTCTCAGGTTGGATAATAATACCAGAAGCGTACCTTGCAAGTCTTGTAAAATTTGCTTCATAGGTACTAACAGATTCATCATCCCTTTGCTTCAGTTCAAGGAACTCTTTCTCCATCTTTGTTCGGAGAATACGAGGGAAGTACTTATTGAAAAATAAGTTCTTGAACTCGTCCCATTCCATAGATTCAATTTCATCCCTTTGCCTCGTATTCTTAACAAGATTCCACCATTGATCAGCATCTCCTTCTAAACGATACACTGCTAGGATGACTTTATCATGTTCAGAACATTGAAGAACTGAAAATATCTTTTCAGTAGTACTAATCCATTGTTCAGCAACTAATGGATCAGTAGACCCGCTGAAAGAAGGTGGACGCTGCCTCATGAAGGATTCAACAGAATGTTGCTCCCTCCTTTGCTCGTTTGGAAATCCTGCATGATTCATAGCTTGAGAAAGTTGTGTGAGCATGGCTACAAGATTTTGCATTCCAGCTCCCATATCGTTTGGTTGCTCAGGGGGACAATCATTGCATTGCCCATCGCATTCCGCATTAACACGGTTCCTTCGGGTTCCAGCCATTGACTAAAACCAAGAAGAATAGTGTGAGCAACACTAATTATAATAGGAAACCACATAATTCAAGAATAAAATTTTCATGCTTAAGGTCTTATCCTAGGTTATTCAAGGTCATTTCTAAAACACTAAGATTGTGTTCTATGCTTAGACTTATCCTTAGGGTTCTTACTAAGGCTTTCACATCCTAGTTTCCAAAGGTTGACTATACCTTTCCTCTGATACCAACTATAACGACCCATACTTTACATACATTGTTAATACTTCAAAATTTAAGTACACTTATTACAACATATGACAAAACCACAAAGGACCGTATAGGTATAGTGTCTTTAGAAACTGGGAAACATAAAAAACTGGTTCATAAATCTTCTACAGTGTCTCCCATTTATTTCATCATATATAGGGTCCCTTTTAGCATATTCTACTTAATATCCATCTTCCTGACCTGGGGAAAAGAAAACATAAAAGGGTGAGCTCAAATGCTCAGCAAAGGCAAATAAAGGAGATAAAAATCATATCATATCTTTTTGAAAATCAAAACCTGCAAAAAAGATCATAATATCTTAACATGGAATAAATCATAGAAGTGAAAATGAGATCCCCATAATCATAACATAAAACTTGAAACTTTGTGGCATGCACACATAATCATGGAAAATCATTTCTTGTTAGTCATGACTCATTGCCAAGACTATCTTAGTGGACAAAGTCCCTTTCTGAACCGAGTTCACTCCTCGTTTCAGTCCTGTATCACTGAACCGAAATAACCTTCCGTTCCAGCCATGTCTATCTCATGAGATATAAAATCTTTACCCAATGCATTGGAGGGAGATATAGGTCCCACCCATCTTATAATGAATCCTTTCTTATGTGTGCCACATAATCATAAATCATACATCATCATGACATCATAAATCAATTCATATAAGATAAAGGAATTCATAAACATAATTCCATCATAACATAGTCAAATAAATGTAAAAATATGGATAGAAACAGAACCCTTTATTATCTTAGATGGAAAATAATTTTGATAAAACACTTGAATTGAATTCTTGAGGAAAATATCCTTTCTTCTTCAAAAACATTTTTCCTTTCATAACATGTCATAGAACTTTAAAATAAAAGAAGTTGATTAAAAATAAACTTGAAAACTTGTAAAGGAAGCTTCTTTGAAGTAATGTTTTAAAAATCCATTCATGCCGTATATGTTAAAAAAAACATTCTTCGTACTATTGACGGAAAAGTCAAAAAGTACCTCGTACGGAAAAACGACAAAAGATTCCTTTAATATTCTTTACTAAAACCTCACCTAAGGGTAAAATTGGATTTAAACTATTGCAAGTGGATGGAAACAATATTACATATTGAGGGAACATGGATGTGGATTATAAAATACACCCCAGTAAATACTTACGAATAAGCAATCTCGGATAAAAATGAGATTGTGATATTTCCCTTACCTTAGGTCCGATTTTCTTTGTACGTGTCCGAAGCTCCTGTATAATGGTTTAAATAGTGTTATTGACTTATTCCAGAATCATACATATTGATATGATATCATATATGGTCATATTCTTAGCTTCTTGTTAGAAATATTTCATTGTTACTTGTTACTCGGGTCTTTATTGCCTTTTGTTCTTATGCGTGTTTTGTCGAATAAATTCTTATTCTTATCTTGAGGTTATAGATAATTCATTTCCAGAATGGTATTAGTGTAGTATATACCATATTCATTCATTCAATTCATTTATATAATCATTATGAAATGAAGATCATGTAGAACGAGTCGCATCACATCGTGGAGACGGTATTCCGTACGTACGCACGAGTGATGATATCGTTCCTATGATCGTGGAATTGTATTGGAGTATATATATATTATTACAGTATCAATATTAATTCATAATAATCATATATAGTTACTCATTACACCATTATACCCATCCTTGTAAGGTGATGGTGGAAAATAGATTACACCACGGCGTGGAGACGGTATTCCGTACGTACGCACGCGCGGTGATTTCATTTTTCCGTAGGATGGATAGAAGGTGAATTAGGGTTGTTTCATATTTATAATAACATATCAGTATGTAAGTAATACTGATGTTATTACTTTGTCATGAAACAACTAAAGAAGAAGAAGTTGAAGACGAAAGAAATTGAAAAGATCGGTAATGGATATTACCTCTTCTTTGGAACGCCTCTTTGAATCCTCCACTTAGGGAACTAAGATTGGTCTTTGAGGAAGACCAGGACCTCTAGGATTATTCTAGGGAAGTGGAGAGGGGAAAATGGCAGGGGTTGGCCGAGCTTGAGTGCTCAATTTGGTGTGAGGAGGAGGGGGAGGAGGTGCCCTTTTATAAGGGTGGAGAGGGGCACCTTAGGAATATCTCAAAATATTATTTTATATTAAAGTCAAAATCGGTTTATAATGGTTCCAAAGGGTCTTATTTCGAAGATAAGGTGGGGAGGGGTCGAAATCCTATCAACCAATAGAATTTAGACAAGTTTAGGATATTATTTTAACCTTATCATTTAGATTTAACTCTAAGTTAAATAATTTAACTTTTATCATGTCTTTTTGTTTTCTTTCACTATATGGTTAATACACTTACAATAACATGCCAAACGAACCCCAAATTGTTTATTATTAATATATATATCCTTATCTAAATCATTTGGACGAACCTTAGATTTTTAGGAATACAATAACAATTAATAATATAATATTTGATTTAAAAACTAGTTTGTGTCAATTTTGACACTATTTGATATATGATTTTTGGGAAAGTCATAACAGAATTAAATGTTCGAACCAAGTTGATTAAATCAACATTAATATATCATAGTAACCTAGAAAATTAGTGGAATTCATAAAAAAGTCTCAAATTACATTTATTTTGGTGTTTATAACATCAATTATGTCAATATTTCATTAATAAGATAATTACTGCATCATCATTGTGTCATAAATAAAATAAATTATTTTATGTCTAAAAATTACCAATAAAATACCATCATGTAGGAAATCTTTTTAGCTTTCTAATGAATATTTAAAATCGAATTTATCTTATGTATAACCCCATATTAAAAATGTTTTAGTAAATATACTTTGATTTTAACTCTTTTAACCCTTCTTTAAATAAATTAATAATAAATGTCCTAATCTAACCCAAGTGGGCCTAAATGGTCATATTTTATTCCTAAGTTTGTTTTTGGTCGAATTACAGTTGTCCAATAGAATTAGGACATGTGTTAGGGTAATATTAATATCATATTTACCCTTAGTTTCCCTATTTACTATTAACCGTGGTAAAAAAAAGTAAAAAGTTACTATTCACCAAAAAATTATTTTCATCTCATTGAACCACATTTTAGTCCTTGATATTAACCATGTCTCTCGGATTTTCGAAATTCCATTCACAGAAGCGGTAAAATTAAGTTTTATGCAAAATTCAGTTTTTAACCTACCACTTAGTGCTTTCACTATTCATCAAAAATTGAAAGTTTTCAGAAAAAAACCAAAATTTCACCCTAGGCTAATTTCGATATTCTAAGTCCAAAAATGAAGTCCATTTTAAAAAATAAAATATATAAAATTTCAAAAAGTGGTTATTACTATTCATAACGGCTAGTTTTAATAGCATATTGTTGTTTAGTGAAACTCGGTATTGCGTACGACGCAAGCTATCGAGGAAGGTCGCGATTGCGTGTAAAGCAAGCCAAGCAAGTGTTGTGTAGAAAAAGATTCCTTTGATAATTTATATAACATAAAAGTCTCGGGTGTTACATTTAAATATAACATAAACATTTATATAAAAACTAGCATATGAAATGTAAATAATTTCTCCATAAGCCATGAACGGTATAAAAAATAACACATCCACAGTCAAACATATCACAAAACCTTCAATACAATATGGAAGTTCTATATCATAATAAATCAACTTCAAATAAGATTAAAATCCATAAAAGGATGTTGACATAGATGAAATCAAAACTATTTGAGAGAAAATATCTCTTTTTTTGAAATCATTTAAAAGTCACATAATTATAAAAGAAAAAATTTACGATTAAAATATTCCTATAATCTTATAAGGGAAGCTTCAACAATTTTATAATGGCAGAAAATAGCTGCACTCACCGTATAAGTTAAAAATACATTCTTACCTTAATTCTGTTGAAAAGGTGAAAAAGACCTTGTTTGGAAAATGACGGAATGATTCATTTATAAATATCTTATAAAAATTCAACAAGGGTAAAAATGAATTTAACCCATATTCTATAAAATAGTAAAAATTATTTGAAATACATTTTTAAGAAAAATGGATGTGAAGGATTAAGATGTCCCAATTGATAATAACATATAAACAACCTTAGATAATGAAGAGAATGGGAAATAAACCCTTACTTTTTACATTTCCTTTGTTTAGGGTAGGTTAACCTCATGTATAATAGTGTAATAATTGTTATTATATTATAAAAGAATCATATACATTAATATGATATCATATATGATCTTTTAACATTTCTTTGTTAATAATATCATAGTATTATTGTCGTTTCGGGTGTTAACTTACTCATTTTATTTTATATGTTTTATTACATAAGACATGTTAGTTATGGATAGGTTGTATATTATTCATATCCAAAATGATATCAAGTCCTTAAAAATTATTTTTAATCATAAAATGATAATTATACTTGAACAGATATGATGGGGAATGAATCTCATCACGTTCGTGGAGATGGTAGTCCGTACGTACGCATGAGCAACAATATCATTATTTTGATATTAAAATAATATATAATTGGATGGTATATAATATATGAAGAATAATTATCATGTTATATTTATTATTTAAATAAATTACACATCATTATTATACCCATCCAAATAATAATGTATTGAATAACAATTACACTACAATGTAGTGACCGTAGGCCGTACATATGCATGTATGGTGACATGTCATTCAAAGGATGGATGGAATACTGAATATGGTTTTACCATATTTATAATAACATCACAGTACATAGAATATGCTGGATTTTTTATTTTATAATGGAAACAACAAATAAAGAAGAAGTTGAAGAAGAAAGGAACTTGAAAGAGGGTGGTGAAAACATTACCTCTTCTTCGAGTTCTTCCTTTGATTTGATCAAAATGGCTCTTTAGATTAGATTTCGGATCGAACTAATGCCTCTAGGTTGAATTGAGGGAAGTTTAGAGAATATTTGGGAAGGTTTTGGCCGATCCAAAAGGCTTTGAAGGTGTGAATTAGAGGGAAGGGGAAGTTCTCTTTTATAAGAGGGGTGAGGGGCAGCTTTGGAAAACCTAAAATATTATTTTATAATAAATTCATATTAGGTTTAAAATGGCTAAAAAGTATATTATATAATGGTTAAGGTGAGGATAGGTTGCAAACCACTCAAACAATAGGTTTTAGACAGGTTTGTGTCACTATATTAACTTTATCGTTTTGATTTAACTCTTAGTTAAATAGTTTGACATTTACCATGTCTCTTTGTATTTTTATATTATATAGTCAATAAACATACTATATAATTCTAAGTGACCCCCCAAGTGGTCCATTAATGATACAACTATCTTTATATAAGTCCTTTGTTCGAAATATATATTTTTATGAATATAATATCAATTTATAATATAATATTGGTTTTAAAAACTCATTTTTTTTCAATTTTGACATCATTCAATAATTGATTTTTTTAAAGTCTTAAAAACATTAATAATTCAAAAAAAATTAAATTAATCAATACTAACAAGTCATAATAACTAATAAAATTAGTTTATGGCATCAAAACGTTCAAATTATATTTATTTTAACATTTATAATACTAATTATTTGATTCTTTCATTAATAACGAAAATACTGCATCATTATTGTGTCATAAATAAATTTAATTGTGAAATTTCCTAAAATTATAAATAAAGTATCATTATGTAGGAAATATTTTTATATTTCTAATGAGTATTTATAGTCGAAAATATAACATATATAACCCAATGTAAAAATTGTTTTTCTAAAAGATATATGCTTATGTCATTTTTTTATTTACTTTAACTTAATTAATATAAAGTGTAATTACCACTAACTAGTGGATCAATGGGGTCCCAAAATCAATCCAAAGATGACCAGGGTTAGACATGTATCAACCAATAGGGTTAAGACTTGTTTTAGGGTAATTTAATATTATTATAATATTATGTTTTACCGTTATTTACCAGACTTACCCCTTAACCAAGGTAAATAAAATATTTACCGAAATAATTATTCAAAATGTCGAAAAATAAAAGTTACCTATTAACACAATTTGAACATACTGATTATAAATATGGAATCCATTTTTCTAATTTCAAAACACAGAAGTGGCAGAAATTAATTTTAAAAAAAAATTCCTGTTGTTAAAACAAAAGGCGTGTTTTTAAGAGATAATAACTAGCAAAAGATTGACACTTGCTTATGTCCAGTTTAAATGTGAAATTATGTCCAATGACCAAAATTGTATTAAATGGTAAAAATATATTCTAAATATACTTTAAAAACACTCAAATTCATAATTTATCACTATTTATTATTTTGATTAAAAAATTTGTTTTTAATTAAAATTTTGTAATTTTTACTATTCATCAAAATATGAAAGTTATCAGAAAAGTACCAAAAATTCAACCTAAGATATTTGTGATATTCCAAATCCAAAAATGAAGTCAATTTTGAATGATAAAATGTAATTTTGCAAAAGGTGGGTATTACTATTCATAACAACTAGTTTGATAGGTTGTGGTGTGTGTTAGAACTCGAAGTTGCATACAACACACACTATTGTATTATTCAAGGAGAAGCATACCACGGAATCTTGGGGTGTTACATTCTCCCATCCTTCAATAAATTGATTCCTTTAAATTTATTCTATGTATTGGAAACTCGAGGTTGACATTTCAAATTATCTTTGTTGAAATCCCACATCGAAAAATGGATTAGTGAGGCCTCTATTTAAAATGAAGAGTGGTAAGTATGAAGGTTACCGAAAAAAACACATTCAAGGGTTCCATGTAAGAAAATGTGGACATGGAAGAGAAATATCGCCATCAATATATGATGGAGAGTGGTAGAGAACATGACTATGAAAAAGCCAACAATCACAAATCCATAAAATTGTGATGATCTAAGGTACCATCTAGGAGAATGTTTTGGTTCTAAGTTCCTTTTATTAATGTTGAGGAATTTGTTTATGAGATTTGATAAGATCATAATGAGATATACTTACTTTATAATTAGAGTTTTATCCATTAATAAATTTCTACCACAAACTCATCTTTCACTCCAAAACATAAAACAACTCAAAAAAACTATATTTATCCTAATTGTATAGGGTTCCAAATATAAACATATTCCATTTAAATGATGAAAACTATTTTGTAACAACCAGGGAATTCCTGTAGGCTAGTGGTAGGTAAAAAAGGCCTGTCGCACCATGATTTTGGGTTCGATTCCTACAGCATTGTCCGACACGATGGGTTATCACCCGACCGGCAGGTTTTTCCTTTTAATGGAAATCCAAAAATAATCTCAAACTAGACTTATCCAAAATACTTCTTTCCAAACTCATAATCCAAAATTAATAGGGAAGTTAAACAAAATGAAGATCTTTTTTTCCACATATTAACATGTGAACAACTTCATAATGTATTCTTTTAAAACACTGCAACATCTTGAATTACCATAAAACCTTATTTATTACATTCATGCACCCTTATTTATTATAGAATACTGGATATACTACTTCTATCGAAAAATGTTGTAAAATCAAACAATGATAGAATATACAAATCGTTAATCAGTTTCAAGGTAGTCAATAAAATCAAATATAATTTATCCAAATCAAACATGTATTATTCCAAAATCACAAACTTAGTATCAAAACCATATTATGGTTTATCTTTATCTCAAAAATATATTTTCCAGAAATTTAACTTGATATTGAGTCACTTTTCGTGGTTCCACACAATGTCAAGTCCTTAATGAAATAGTACTGCAGTACAATCCTTATAAACTCCATAATTATTATAACCAGTACATCGTTGATACAACACTCAAATGACATAATGTTTTAATAACAACATTAGAACTCTAATCATTCATCCTCATCTGTGGTAGTATCATAACTTGATTATTATCCAATAGAATCATTTAGGGAATACTCTGATGATTTGGAAATTAGTTCACGTAGTGTCCCAACTCCTTGCAGATGAAGCATTGTACATTTGATACCCTTTTTCTTACCCTTGTAGTCACATACATGGTGTACTTTTTTCTACACTTATAACAAACTCCCATTCCCTTTAGTCAAGTTCCAGGGTGTTTCTTCCCACAATTATCACATATGGGAAAATTATTCTTTTCCCTTTTCCATTTATCCATATTTCTCTCTTCTATACTTTTCTTCTCTTGCTTCCCTTCAAATACAAAAGACTCAGAGAATTATTTACTTATCTTTTTAACACATGATACTATTTCTTCATATGTTGAGAATACATGGGAGACAATTTCCCTTCTAAATGTTGGCTTAATACTGTGAAAGATATGATCCTTCTTACTCTTTGGATCATACGTATTACTGGAGTTCACATTTTTTCTACTAGGTTCCATTTCTATACAATAGCATATACTAAGCTAGTTTATGAATTGAAATCAGTAATTCCAAACTTGTAAAATACCTAACATAGATTGAACAGTTTATGGATAAAATACATAATCATAAAAAAAATCTTTGAGGAACTATATACTCATAAACCCTTCATAATGTTTTGTAAAGAAAATGATAATTATACTAAGTGTATCCCCCGGGAGTGTCATAACCAAGAGTGCAGCAAGGCCCATTGTCGTGCACCAATTCATGTTAGAGTCTAGCTCAAAGCGGTGTTTTCAGGTTTTACCCCAAGGTACATCTGTGCCAAAGCTGCCTCTACCTGCACATTTCCAAACAGTGATGTATTGCTGATAAAACTCAAAAAATATCTACATTACCAAAATTATATGAAGTTTTTCAATACTAATCCTCAAATTCCATCATAGGGAAATGTGCTCTAATCATAGTTTATCTAAATCTAGCTTCCAAGGTTTGTAATAAACTTCCTCTGATACCAATTGTAACGCCCCAACCCCAGAAGCCCAGAGTCGGTGCATTATTATGTATCATTAGAATGATAAAAAAAGATCAAGTCTTGAAAGACCGATTAGTTTAGTAGCCTTGGAATCACTAGACACATTCATAAGGTTTACATTACATAATAAAGTGAAAACTACAACAACATCTTGTCTCCACACTCATATCCCCTTATACTATCCCTACAAGTCATTCATAAAATACTTCTTCACATCCTAGGAAAAATAAAATATAGAAAGGGGTGAGCTCAGATTCCCAGTAAGGATAACAATAAAGAGGAAACTTTCATAAATAAGCATAAACATTTAAGGCAATGTATAACTAAAACAAAAGCCTTTTAAATTTGAACATCATCATAATATGGCAGAAATAAAATGAAATAATTCCATTTACTTATTCACATGGATATTCTACTAGTCGAATAATCACATTCAATATTAATAACCACTTTCATAACGAAGGAATGCATAATTCCATACTATCATAACCACATAGTCAAGGCCTTGTGCCAATACTACAAATAAGATTTTGTCAAGGCCTTGTGCCAAGACACTAGTTTGTCTCTTGAGACCTACCGATGCATCAAGGAGCTATAGCGGGCTCCACCCATCACTTATTAATTCTAATTCATTCCTCATACGAACAGGTTTAAATATAACATAAACATTCGTATTAAAACTAGAATACGAAATGTCAATACTTTCTCCATAAACCATGAATGGTATAAAAATTAACACATCCACAGTCAAACATATCACAAAACCTTCGATACAAGATGGAAGGTTTGTATCATAATAAATCAACTTCAAATAAGCTTGAAATCCATCAAAGGATGTTGACATAGATGAAATCAGAACTATTTGAGAGAAATATCTCTTTTTTTGAAATCATTTAAAAGTCACATAATTATAAAAGAAAACATTTACTTTTAAAATATTCTTATAATCTTGTAAGGGAAGCTTCAAAAATTTTATAATGGTGGAAAATAGCCTCACTCTCCATATAATTTAAAAATACATTCTTACCTTAATTCTGTCAAAAAGGTTAAAAAGGACCTTGTTTGGAAAATGACAAAAATATTCCTTTATAAACCTCTTATAAAAATTCAACAAGAGTATAAATAAATTTCACCCATAGTCTATAAAATAGTAAAAATGATTTGGAATAAATTTTTAAGAAATATGGATGTGAATGATTAAGAGGTCCCAGTAGATAATTACGTATAAACAACCTCAGATAATGAAGAGATTGTGAAATAAACCATTACCTTGTACTTTTCCTTGGTTGGGGGTAGTTTAATATACTTTATAATGGTGAAATAGTTTTTGTTAAATTAATAAATAATCATATACATTAATATGATATCATATATGATATTTTAACATTGCTTTGTTAATAATATCTTACTATTATCGTCGTTTTGGGTGATAACTTACTCATTTTCTTTTATATGTTTTGTTACATAAGACATGTTTGTTATGGATAGGTTGTATCTTATTAATATCCATAATTATATCAAGTCCTTAAACATTATTTTTAATCATAAAATGAGAATTATACTTGAATGTATACGATGGGGAATGAATCTCATCTCCTTCGTGGCGACGGTAGTCACGCACGAGCGACAATATCATTCTTTTGATATTAAAATAAAATATAATTGGATGGTATATCATATATAAAGAATCATTATAATGTTATATTTATTATTTACATGAATTACACATAATTATTATACCCATCCAAATAATAATGTATTGAATAACAATTACACCACGACATGGAGACGGTAGGTCATACGCACACATGTATGGTGACATGTCATTCAAAGGATGAATGGAATAATAAATATGGTTGTACCATATTTATAATAACATCAAATTATATATAATAAACTGGAGTTATTATTTTAAAATGGAAACAACAATTAAAGAAGAAGTTGAAGAAGAAAGAAACTTGAAAGAGGGTGGTGAAAACATTACATCTTCTTCGGGTTCTTCCTTTTGATTTGATCAAAAGGGCTCCATAGGTTGGCTTTATGATCGAAATAAAGCCTCTAGGTTGAAGTGAGGGAAGTTGAGAGAATATTTGGGTAGGGTTTGGCCGATAGAAAAGGCATTTAAGGTGTTAATTAGAGGGAAGGGGAAGTTCCCTTTTATTAGAGGGGTGAGGGGCACCTTAGGAAAAGCTAGAAATATTATTTTATAATAAATTAATATTTGGTTTCTAATGGCTCCAAAGTGAATTATATAATGTTTAAGGTGGGGATAGTTCTAAAACCACTCAACCAATAGGTTTTATACAGGTTTGGGTCACTATATTAACTTTATCTTTTTTATTTAACTCTTAGTTAAATAGTTTGACATTTACCATGTATCTTTGTATTTTTATATTATCTAGTCAATAAACATACTATATACTTCCAAGAGACCTCTAAGTGGTACATTAATGATACAAATATCATTATATAAGTCCTTTGGCTGAACATTAGATTTTTAGGAATATAATATAAATTAATAATATAATATTTGTTTTAAAACTCATTACTGTCAATTTTGACACTATTCAATAATTGTTTTTTAAGTATTGAAAACTTTATTAATTCCAAAAAAAATCATTTAATCCATACTAACATGTCTTATTATCTTATAAAATTCATTGATGGCATCAAAACATTCAAATTATATTTATTTTAACATTTATAATACCAATTATTCGATTCTTTCATTAATAAGGAAAATGCTGCATCATTATTGTGTCATAAATAAATTTAATTATGCAATGTCCTAAAATTATAAATAAAATATAATTATGTATGAAATATTTTTATCTTTATAATGAATATTTATTGTCGAAAATATAACATATATAACCCTATGTAAAATTTGTTTTGCTAAAAGATATATGCTTATGTCATTTTGGTATTTACTTTAACTTAATTAATATAAAGTGTCATTATCACTAACAAGTGGATCAATGGGGTCCCAAAATCAACATAAAGATTCCCATTTTTGGAAATTTATCAACCAATAGGGTTAGGACATGTTTTTGGGTAATTTATTATTATTATAATATTATTTTAAACCCTTATTTACCGGAATTATCCTTTAACCATGGTAAATAAAATATTTACCGAAGTAATTATTCAAAATGTCTAAAAATAAAAGTTACCTATTTACAAAATTTGGACCTACTGATTCTAAATAAGGAATCCATTTTTCTAATTTGAAAACACAGAAGTGTCAGAAATTAATTTAAAATTAATTCTGATTGTTAAAACAAAAAGCGTGTTTTTAAGAGATAATAACTACCAAAAGATTGACACTTTCTTATGTCCAGTTTAAATGTGAACTTACATCCAATTACCAAAATTGTATTAAAAGGTAAAAATATATTCTAAATATACTTTAAAACCGCTCAAATTCATAATTTATCACTATTAATTATTTCGATTAAAAAAGTTGTTTTTAATTAAAGTTTAGTAATTTTCTATATTCATCAAAATATGAAAGTTATCAGAAAAGTACCAAAAATTCAACCTAAGATAATTTCGATATTTTGAATCCAAAAAAGAAGTCCATTTTGAAAGATAAAATGAATAAATTTTCAAAAAGTGGGTATTACTATTCATAACAGATAGTTTGGTAGGTTTTGGTGTGTGTTAGAACTCGAAGTTGTGTACCACACACATTATTGTATTATTCAAAGAGAAGCATACCATTAATGCTTGGGGTGTTACACTGTGGGCCCCCCATTTTCAGAACGGAAAAATCCAAAAGTCAGATTTAAGCTCTCGGTGCCCTAGGCTCTTCCTGAAGTCTTTCGAAAACTTCTAAGGTAATATCTTTCCTAGAATGGATGATCTAAAGAGGGGAAACAAGTCCTAAGTGTTGGAATTCATCAACACTTGTGCACCTAAAGGTCCAACCCTTAAGGGAAATGGACACACTTGCACGCCGCCTTACCCCTTTAACAGAACTTGCGTGCCACACTTTTGGAAGCCTTTAGGGATAATATTAAGGGCTTGATCCAAGTCTCTCCCAAGTATTACCCCATTAGTTACCCATCACCCAAGTACACCCATGTCGCGCAAGTATACTTGCACGACTAGGACTTGCGCGCCCAAACATGACTTGCATTCCTGTCTCTTTTTGGGTGCCCCTCCTATCTATTCAACTCTTTTACTCACATCCACCTCTCCTCTTCAAGATTTAGCCTTCAAAACCCTCTTCAAATCCATTTATGGCATGGTTCCTTTGTTGTCTTCCTTATCTGAAAGGAATTTTGTGGAATGTATGTCAAAACCGTGGGATTTACATATCTTTATGTCATAAAGGTTAGATAATTCCTTCATTCAACCTCATCCTTCAAGATGATAAGTTCTATAATCTGGGAATCCTCCTTAGGAGTAAGCCCCAAGTTCCCTAACCTGGGCCTCCTTTTCAGGAGTTAACCCTAGTCACAAATTTCTTTTGATTTGGACTTCCTTCTCAGGAATAAAACCCAATCACAAGTCCCCTCATAATTTGGGCATCTTCCTCCGGAGTAAGCCCCAAGTTAGAGTATCCAAATCTCTATAAAACACATATTCCTTTATTTGCCCTGTTCCCGGGCTTCTTCTCTGAAGTAAGTCCCAATCGTTATCTATTTGGGAAGTCATGCATACGTAAGCCGTACATCATTTTCTTATGATCGCATCTTTCGTAGAGAAATCATCAGGCTTTACAGATACCTCTTGTTTCTCACACCGAGCATGACTCATGTGTGCTTATAGTGTAAAAGTAATTATGACAGCTCTTTTTGAGCCATTAATCATGCATAAAACTCACACTTCTATCTCGAACTACTTGATATTTGATCTCGGCCTTAAATGTAGAGTATGTAGGAAGCCTTTCTAAAGGTTCAATCCCGTCAAAGATTAATTCTCATCTGTTCCATATGACATTAAACTATATCTTAATTCCCGAACTACATGGGTTTTGATTCCTTTTCTAAACAAGGATACATGGGTAGCCCATTTGTGAGTATGATCCCAACTCTAAAATAATCCATGTCCTTCTGAATGACAATAAACTTCAAGTGCCCCACTGAGTGGCTTTAAAACCAGTATGGTTATCATAATAACCAAGAGATTTCTATATAATGTATTGAAGGATACCATTTACTAATAATATCCAATAAATATGGATGATTATCTATGGATTAAGAACCACAAATACATATAAAATATTCTCTAAATCTCATACAAATCAATCATTGATTGAAATATCTAAAGTAAGAACTCATTTTCATGCTTGGTAATTTAATAAGGATTCACGAACATAATTCAAATCTACAAGATCGACCTGGAGTAGACAATAATTCCCCCCAAAAAGATGTTATGAGTCTGACCTCCCATCCTCTCAACCAATGCAAATTCTTAAGCCTCATTGGTCCACAACTAGTGAGTACCTACCTTTGGAAAGTAGGTCAAAATGGATATAGAATCATTGGGTGTTTTTGGTTCTACGAATAAACCCGTTAGAAACCGATTGGAAATTTTGGACCTTAAAAAAAGGTCATCCCCATTTCCGAAGGAAACAAAAATGGTGAACCCGATATAAATCCTTAACCAAGTTTAAATGATGTTTTACTTATTTGTTAGGCCATGATTTAACTCAATGTGAGGGCCAACAAAGCAATCAATAACATATGTGCTCATCCAAAAGATGTAGTGGCTGAACTTATCTTGATTATGTCTATTATATTAAACAGGCACTCATTACCAAGAACTCTATGTGTTAAAAAAATGGCTTCACTGAAGTTTACACCTATGAATGCATCTGCTACTACTCCTACTTGATCCTCGTCCACTTTGAGGACGACATCACCTACTCAAAGTCTTCAACAATGGGTCTCAAATGCACTGGTTAAGGAATACCATCAACACGGTACCATTCCGACTCTAGAAGCTGCTCGACAAGCCCTCCAAGTCAATAATTTACCCTTGTTGTCTGGACAGCGACGACCAGTGATCAAGAAACTGGTGGTTCCAACCGCCGTATCCAACTTTTTCGGGTCATTATCCCTGGAACACAATCACACATCCCTCCCATATTATGGGGAGGTGAATGAGAAGGTCACTCATGGCATTAATTCAAGGAAACATGAGTCTCTTCCGAGGGATCCTATCAACAATATCCGCCAGACTCGTGCGGTAGTGCGCCCTCACCATGATGAGGGTACTGCCTTTAGGGGTTCGGCTCTTATTCCTCAGACCCAAGCATGCAAGACGAACCACAAGAGGAGAAATCTAGTCAACATGGAGTAGGTTTTTACTTCTTCCCCCTCTGGATAAGTCCATCAATCCAACTTAATGGCATGCAACGAGCATGCACATACACCCGTCCGTTCTAATCCTGCTGTCCAGCAGACTCGTCTGGAAGCAACCCACTAATCCCGTCAGGCAATTTCGATGGAGTATTATAGGTAGGAATATACACCTGTTTATAATTCATCAGCTAGTTAGCATGCTCATCTAACTACAACCAAAGAAGCATGCCAATAAAATATGGTGACAACTGATAAGCATGGACATATACCTATTTACAATCAATAATTCTGTCAGTAGTCTCATCTTTAAGTATTGAATGAAATTCATCAACCATAATTGATGAATAATACACAGCAGGCACATACACCTGCCAATGTTTATCAATCCTACTAACAGTCTTGTTTGGTAGCACCCAGAGAAGTCAGTCGGAAAGCCCTGATGGCAAATTTGGAGCAGACTCAACTCTTTTTCCCCACACATGAGTTCTGTTAGAATTCACTAACAGGAAAAGGAGGACAAGAGCAGGAATAAAAACCTACTCCAATCATGGAATGGACGTATATTCCTGTTCTAGTAGATGAAGTCACCAAGCACATTATGAAAATGGTGAAAGAGCAGAAGCGAATCCCTGCTCCTATTCTGGATGCCCATCCGAATATTATAACAACTTCAGCAGCATCACATGTAAAGAAACATAAATCCATCCCTACCAGTGGTGTGACTCATCAACATATCACTCTGGGACAGATACACACCTTTGTTCCAGTCCAAGAGGGTTGTGGGGCATACTCCCCCATATCGTACGGAAAATTAAGTCAGGCACATACAACCGATTTGAATGGAGATAATCAGACTGACCTAATTATTTCTCTTAAGAAGGCACATAAACCTGCCCATAATAACCAATTTTGTCAACAAGTGGTTCCTAAAGTTAGTATGAAGGCGTCTAATAAAAAGACCCACTCATCACAATAAAGAAATCAATAGCCAATCCGTAATAAGGCTTTGCTCGATGCTAGAGTTCTGGATGCACTCAAACAATTTTTTGTTGCAACTCAAAATTCTACTGTCTCATTTCCCAATAGTGGGAACAATAATCCCAATGGTCTTCATCAGAAACTTACTCATGAAGGCTTGCTTCATGATAGTTCGATCAATCTCGAAGTATCATCTTTAGATGAGAGCCATGATAAACCTCTACATAGCCAGAAGTTCAAGGAGAAAAAGGTTTCATCTTTTGCTGTAACCCACCATGGTGGTCCTCCCCATGATGATGAATTTAGATGTGAAAGTCATATTCATAGTAGAAATTCACATTGGCTAGAAAATTCTTCAATGGACTATGCAGTGATAAGAAAACCCTCTTATCTTGAGGAACTTGCAAATGTGAAGCCAGTCATGTCTGATGCTTTACCACTAGAAGGTGAAATACTTTCTCAATCAGAAGATAGCCTGGGATGTAGGTCATTATCTAAACCACCCCTAGGTCATTCATCTTCTAGTTTGATAAAATAATTATCTACCAATATTGTTGAATATGATGAAACAACAAAGAAGAACCACCTTTGGTCTAATCGGGTAGAATAATATTCATCAAATGATAAGGAGGAAGTGCTGAATATGAGAAAACAACTGGCGAAAGGTGAAGTACCATTCATGTTTTGGACTTTGGCTAACACTCAGTATGGTATTCCAGAAATTTTGACAGAAGATTTTATTCATGATATCCGCCTCAACATATCGAAAACTCTTTTTCAATTGAAAAAAAGTATTATCTTATGATGAATATGAAAATCATGTCATGGTAATAGAAGGGGTACAAATCCAAATTGATTTGGCCTCTCTCTCTATTTCCCGATATCCAAAGGGTGAAAAGTAGCAGAGAGCCCTTCAGCGTTCATGCCTTGGCACACTAAAAAGATTGTGCTAGTTATTTGCCAATGCCCCATATAGTATTCATATCAAGGGATGGGGTATTCATGGAGAAATTCATTTCACTGTACTCTCCAGTAAACAAAGCCCGCCAAAAATGGTCTCATTCAATGTTATTGACCATGGCCGACCACAACCAATTGGCTTTGTTTGTAACCAAAGGCTTGATCAAGAATATGCCTCAACTAGTTCTTCCCAAATTAAGGCATATAGAGAACATGTTGTTGAATTACTCTTGCATCAAGAAAATGAGAATATAGAACATGCTAATCGTTAAGAGAGGGCACATCATCAGGTGACAGAAGTGTTAGAAATCATCCAACAATCATTTGAGCTAGGTGATTTGAGTGGATGTAGGTTGATGCATACATCCAATTTTCGTACTAAAGTCTACAAGATCAGGATAGCTTTTAAGAAAGTCTCAGATGTAGCAGCTCAAGAACCATCCTAGCTTTACAGACTGGGGACTCTTTTAGCTCAACCCTCAGATTCAAAAAATAGGATTCGAGGAGTTGAGCAGGAAAAGTAAGAACATCCCTAGTCCACCAGACTGGGGACTTTTTCAAATCCTCAATCTATTCCTCAGTGAAAGTCAGTCTTCTCTCAATTAGGGAAGAATCCAAAAGAGGAACACAGAGTCTAATTGTCAGGGGATTCCCTTCAAATTATGGTTCCTCAAGAAGTTCCCGAGGGATCAACTCAACAAAAGGCAATGTCTCCCCAAGGACATGGAAGAAGATAGTATCACAGAAATTCTGATTGAAGAGATTTAATGCGTTATGCATCAATAAATCTCATCAATTTCATTATTATTGATCCTCCAAAACATGAGGTTCACTCAGAGGGATTAGATGAAGAATTTCCTGCTCAAGAGGCTGTACACACAGAAGTAAATGAAGAAGGTATGTATACACAAAATCAAAGGCTCACCCTGAATCTAGGTATTACTTCAAATAACCAACTTCCCCCTCTCTTAAAGGCGTCAAAAAAAGGGAAAGGAAAAAATTCAGGTTACATTCCACCCTTCTTCTGGAGAAGGCCAATCACTCTCACTAGAGAGAAGGTTCACACAACAGGAGGAAGAAATGAATGAATTCAGGAGGTTGAATGCAGAACTACTTTAAGGTAGTCATCCTCCTAAGTGTGCTGGAGTCAGTTAGTCAAGGGAATTTGTTGCGTCTGTTGAGATGGATCAAGAATACCCTCCTTTACCAATACACCCTCACAGGTCTAATCCTATGGATAATACGCAACAACAATCGGTATTATTACCATCAGTTGCTGTACCAGCCACCATATCTGTCCAAGCTCCAGTTATTGCACCTGATCAGGTCCAAGCTCAACCAGATGTTTCTCAAAAGTTAATAACTACCATTGAGTCATTAACAGCTCAGTTGGAAGCTATGGAGGAAAAACGTGTAGAAATTCAACCAGGAAATAGAGATTACTATGAATGGTTTGATACACTTATTCCCCCATCAAATTTTTCAAGTACCACATTCCCAGTTTTTAATGGTTCGGGAGACCCAGAACAACACTTAACACATTCTTTTTCTCATTGTTATCCTATGATGAGAACTCCTAAACAAAAAGAAGCAGTTAATCTCACGTGTTTTGTACAATCATTACAAGGGTTGGCCTTCGTCTGGTATACAAGTTTGGAATCCCGATCAATTACTAGGTGGGAAGATCTCCATCAATGGTTCCTTCTTCAATTCAGCTCAACGTTTCCAAAGACAACAATTTTTGATTTTACAAATTTTAATAAAAGAGAGAATGAAAGAGTTTTGGATTTCATTTCTCACTGGAAGGGATTAACATATTTCTTAAGCTTAGCACTCCCTCAAGAAGAGTTGTTGCCAGTCTGTGTGGAAAACTTTCATGATGAATTATGCACACCGTTGATCCCTGTGAAATACATAGGAGGGTTTTGAGACCATACTTCAATAGCCCAATAGATTTAAGATTCTCTTATAAATACTAAGGATAAAACTCTTGTAATTCTATCAGCTCCAGGAAGGAGAATGGGTAAATGTTTCGGACACTTTCTTTCGGGCGCGCGCGTCCGTTCGCTTGGGGCGCGACTGGCACAACTTTTGTTACACTGCATTCCCACTTTCCAAAGGCGGGTGACATTCACCCATTGTTCAGGGACGTTTTCTCCTTGATCGAAACCGAGATGATGGGATGTCGGTTATTCCTTCCATGGATTTCTACTCGGAACTCATCACCTAGTCTGGGTCTCCCTCAAATATATAATACGTTGTTCGTGAAACTCTTCCCAGTTCCATGTTTCCATAGACACCGGTAAATTACACTGCTTCTGTCAGGACATTCCACGGGGTCCGGTCAGGGAAGAAACCTTCAGTTGTGGGAGTGGTCATGTCGAGGCATCATTAACATGTATGAATGCTGGGAAATTGGAATGTATGTCTTTTGTCCCTTATTATTGGGATTCTTGAGGGTGGGGTAGCCCGAGGCATCCCACATAGAGTGCAGGGAATCATATTCCATAGGCATGTATCTGGGGTTTTCCTCTGCTTCCCATGTTTTAACACAGGGTATGCCGCAAGTTTAACGTCCAGTGGAGACATATCGGGCTGATCAGAACACTAGCTGGAGTGGATCAGATTGAGGAGTCCCCCTTGAGGGAACACTGATATCGGAGCCAGTCCATGGGAAAATTCCTGAATTCTGTGGAGGGGAATGGGGTGGAATGATCTCACCGAGATGTGGTGTCCTAGATGAGAATCAGGATGTGTGATGGAAATCTACACGGAGTGGAGGGGAAATTAAATGGAGTCGTCGTGGAGATGACGGTGGTGATGGGATTGAGTCTCGAGAGACATCCAAAGTATCCTCGTGGCAAGGAATCAAAGTCCGCGTAGTTCAGAATGGATGTGTGGGGATTACTCTCTAGGCCGCCCAAGATGGTGGGAGAACCGGCATGAATGAGGTCAGAATGACCAGGTGGTGGGCTTGAACTTCATGAGGCTTCCTACGTACCATGCCTTAACATGGATCAAAGTCCACGTAGTTAGTGTTGGATGTCAGTGAACCGACGTTGAAGAAGGACCTTGGTCCAATGGGTGGTGGACTTGAACCTCATGAGGCTTCCTACATACCATGCCTTGGAAAGGATCAAAGTCCACGTAGTTCAGGAAAAGGGGATGTTGAACTGACACGAAGGGGTGTCAGAACAATTGGATGGTAGGGTTACAACAGCTTACCGCAGGATTGGGATGCAGTTTAGCATCATGCGGGACGAGGGCGTGTCAGAGAACCAACGTAAATGAGGACCTTGGCCCAGGTGGATGGTGGGCTTGAACCTCATGAGGTTTCCAACGTACCATGCCTTGACATGGATCAAAGTCCTCGTAGTTTAATGGGGATGTGGGTTTCGGAGAACTGACATGAAGAAGGACCTTGTTCCATTGAATGATGGGCTTGAACCTCAAGGAGGCTTCCTACATACCATTCCTTGACACAGATCAAAGTCCTCGTAGTCCAGGTAGGGTTTTGTCAGCGAATCGAAGTGAAGTTGAACCCAGGGGTCCACTGGTGGGGGGATTGAACCTCACGAGGATTCCTACCTACAATGTCGTGGCATGGGTCAAAGTCTATGTAGTTCAGGATAGTCACAACGGCTTACCGATGGACTGGAATGCAATTTAACGTCATGTGGAATGAGGGTGTAACCTGACGTGAATAAATGATGGGCAGTGGGATTGAAACTCGTGGAGGCTTCCTACGTACCATGCCTTGACATGGATCAAAGACCCCTTAGTTCATATGGATGTAATGTTTAATGTTATGTGGGACAACATACAGTTTCACGTCATGCTGGATGGTGGCATAAAATTTAACGTCATGCTGGATGGGGGCGGGGGTCATAGTCGATGCTTACTCTAAGCCCACGTGAGTCGTCCTCGGTGTGAGAAACAAGAGGCAGCAAAGACATGACGATCACGTCGCGAAGGGTGCATCTGTGGGAAGAAAAGAGGGGCTTATGCGTTAGGTGGACCATTGTGCCGGGACTTACTCCAGGATGGAGTCCCGAGAGCAACAAAGCACAGAGGGAGAGGATTTGTGATCGAAGAAAGGAGGTTCCTTGTTCCTTATCATTCCCTCCGCAAGTCCTGGTGATGAGGAAGTACAGAGGTGCATGGGTGCTACCTTCCGCAAGAGGGGATAAGGGCTTACAACAAGATGGTCTCCCTTCCCCATGGAAAAACACCACTCCAATAAGAAGGATATCATCCGTTGTGAGGGGTGATCCCATCTCAGTGGAGACCAGTGGGTGTAAATAATGTCCAAGTCGGGGGTCCCTATATGCAAGGCACGAGGTCAGATCATTGTTTAACGTCATGTGTTGAGGATGAGGTGCTTGGTAGTTTAACATCCTGCAGCTTGGATGAGTTGGGTTCCCTCCACACCCCTAGGACTTACATAACCTGTACCCTCTACCCCTTGTGGGAGGGAAGGTATCTGTATGGCCGTATAAAAGGGGGGTCGTAGAGAGAACCATCGAGGGGTCCACGTTAGCGTGTCTATGCAAAGAAGCAATAGCCGTTAGCGTTCCTATGTGAAGAAGAATTATGCAAAGCAACGCCATGGGTGGTATTGTCCATGGGACTTTGAAATCACATTGGGAAAACCTGGAGGGTCGTATGAGAGAGGAAATTTCCTAGTAGAGGGGTCCACAGGTAGGGGCCTTGAGGAACTCGGTTGCTTTGCATAGTGGAGGGAACATGTGTAGGGGTGTGCTTCGCAAAGTGCGATTCCTTAGCCTTAGAATGGGGTGGAGGTACAAGTGGGAGGTGCTTTGCGAAGTGTAAGGGCATTCGCAGAGCAGTGCCTCGCGAAGCATAGGTGCCTCGTAGAGCAAGGTGTCGTGAAGCAGTGTGCTTTGCGAAGTACTTTGACCATGCCTTGTCATGTGGATCACGTGTACATGGTGGATGTTTCGTGAAGCACAAACGCTCTGCCACTGCGTAGGTCCCCTTGGGGATCCCCTTCCTTCTCTAATTCTCTTAGGATTCATGAAGGTAATCCCTATCAGAAGAGGGGATGAAAATGAGACAAGGCAGAGGCCTCTTGCGAAGCAATAATACCTAACGGAGCTCATGATTCCCAGAGCGAAGGGTGCTTCACGATTTGGGAGCTAAGAATCCTAAAGGTGAGATCATCCATCTCGAGAGCTTAGGGGGAGCTAGGCATTTATAGGCAAGAGGCACCATGAAGTAGAGCTCACGCGGCGCGAAGGGGGATTCGGTTGCTTCGCGGCAGGTCACGAACGTCAACCGGATTCGCAGAGAGGTACCGCCTCCTCTGCTTCGCAGCAGGTTCAAGAACATTAGGGGCGTTCGCAAAGCTTACCGCCTCCTCTGCTTTGTGGCAGGTTAGAGAACATTAGGGGCGTTCGCAGAGCTTACCGCCTCCTCTGCTCCGCGGTGGCCGCGTTGCTAGGGGGAACTCCACATCGGAGCTTCGCGGGGCAGGGCACGAGGCCTCTTTTTTTTCTCTCCTTTCTTCAAATATTTTTTATGCCAACAAATTCCCCCCTCAGAATTGGAGTCGCGGAGGGATAAAGGGTCGGAGACTGATGGAAATCACTAAAATTATCGGTTGTTTCACGATGCAGACTCACGAAGAGGGCGCGCAAGGCGGACTGGGACCGCATGATCTGGATGCGCCGCAAAGCTCCGCGCTGGATGGACGCACCGCGATGCTTTGGGGGATGACGCCTATAAATAGGGGGCTGACCACTATTGTATTTTTCTTTCTTTGAGACTTTGTCCTTTTGTGCTCTGGATTTGCGAAGCACCGCGTACTCTTCATCTACTCACCGTGAATCGAGCTTCGCGGTGAACCACGAATCTCTGACTCCACGACTGTGCCAAGCGAATGTCTGCTTGCAAGCCAAGGCCATGTTCCTCATCTTGGATTTGTGCCCGAGCTCTATGAATGGTCTCCAAAAATGAGCTTTGCGGGTAGAAATGAAATTTTTCCGAGCTCTAAAACCCGATGGCCCATCATGAAGCTGCGCTGAGGGTGCTTGCGGACGCCGCCCGGAGGGATGAGATGGCCAACTGTCTGGGCCAGGGGGAGCTAGTCTAAAGCCACTCGGACCATAATTAATTGATGGAACTCTTTTCAAAGAGCCAAAAAGAACTATCTATTGTGCAAGAAGATGCCCTTGTATAGATTCGGGCTGAGGGATGACGTCTTCATCCTTGTGGTGAGAAGGGACGAGCCAGTTTGCTGGTTCAAGAGCACGTCGTGCCAGCGCCAATGGTTCAGGGCGGCCAATGGTCATGCGCGGGAGGACTTCACACCTGTCACCGCCGACTATCTGTACAACCATCTGAATAACATCGATGGGAAGCCATTGCAACCTATGTCGTCCCCTCCCATGTACCGCAACATATTGAAGGCAGCTTTGGGGGATTCGAAGAAGGGGTGGTCCGATGAGTGGGACATGTGCTTGGGTGGAAACTGTACCAATGATTGGGCATGGGCCTACTAGGTAGGTGCCTCATGCGAGGAGATTGGGGCTGAGATGAGGAGAGTGGTCTTGTACGAGGCAGCTTGGGCCTCCCAATTCCATGTTTATCAACCCAAACTGCAGATGCCGGAGCTATTGAGTAGATGGTCGTCTAGGACCAAAACTTTTCACCTACACCATGGGGAGGTTGGAATTAGTCTGTGGGATTTCCATCAGATCTCGGGGGTACCGATCTTGGGGGCCATGTATGATGAGTTCCTCCACGTCATGAGCGCGTGGGGGGATCCAGAGCAGATGTCGCGGCTGGCGTTGGCACTGATGGGACTAGTCCCCGGAGAGGACATTGAAGTACTGAGAGATGTCGACTTGAAGAAGTGGTTCAAGAAGTTCCTGAACTTCTAGAAGGATCGAGAGTTCCCTATGAGGCCTTGAACTTGTCCTAAGGGGGATTAATGGGGAAAGGATCACCCGTATTGGTGGCTCTTGGAGGACAACCAATGGAAGACCTGGGGTTTCAGTGTCAGCACTGAACATTAGCCAATAGTCAGGATGGATGCATTTATCGCGGACCTTATCTATGGTTGGATCCTACCGATGAGGGACACCAACATGGGGGGTGCGGCCTAGCTCATTCATCATGGCATCCATGATGGCCACATGAAGGCTGGTCAATCTGGGGATTCTGATACTCGCCAGATTGTACAAGATGTTGTGGCACATTAGCGAGGGAAAGAAACTGCCGAGGATATGTGGGCCCTTCCACCTTCTGTATGGGTGGATCTTGGTGCACGTTAGGGGGGTTTACGAATATCCAAACCCCATCTCACCACCGGGGTCAAACTTCTTCCCCTCCATTCTGAATGCTGCCGGGAGCTTCCCAGTCAAACTAACAGTACCTATGGTACTGAACCGAGTGTGGAAGGTGGATGAGTTTAACTTCCACCCCTTTCTATTGCCGACGAGGGTACTCTCCGATGACGGTCAGTGAACGGAAGAGTACCGGGCCTATCTCCTAGCCTTTTGAGTTGGAGTTTTGGTAGCGTGGGTGGATTGCAAGCCACTTTGCGAGCCGTACACCCCAAACCGGTTTGCGAGGCAGTTCCAGTGCCTGCAGCTACTGACCCTATAGGTCTACTAGGAGGTGCGTCACGAGGAGCACCTGTGTGTGATGAGGCAATTGTGGCTCATGTTCAAACGGGAAGACGGGAAAATGCGAAATGCATTGCCTCTGTCCACTTCCACCTTTGGACTGGTGAAGGAGTATGCCATCAACTGGGAGGAATCTTATCTGGGAGAAATGCTGAAGCATCCAACCGTTCAGGCTGGTGATGGCGGGCCTCCCCTATCCAGAGGTCGGGGTTGAAGGGCGACAAGGCCCTCTCATGGTGGCAGAGCTGTGGTGGCGGTGAGACCTGCAACAGATGAGGATGAGGCAGCGGCGGCAGACCCAACAACAATGGTAGATCTGGTGGTCTCGGAAGAACTAATCCATATAGAGGGGTGGCCACCGAGGGGATTCTGTAGGATATCCACTCAGGATTAGGGGAAATAGTTGCGCCATATCGACATGCTAGAGAATGTTGCTTTCTCGGAGGCCTGGGACATTTGGTATGTCAACTGGCAACACCTCAGCCTGCCCGAGATGTGGGAACACCTGAACCATCTCGGGATGGTTTTACTAGGTTTAGGTCATGTTTGGGCTGGTTTCACGGTGTCTCCGGCAGAGGCAGAGCAATATCTGGACGATCTAGTGGACTATATACATTCCAGTGGGGTCCTGCGTCCAATGACAGACCGGGTGAGGGTACTGTTGGATCATAGGGTTCCCCTGCAGCTATCGGCCGCCAAACTGAGAGAGCTCTTCCCTCTTCCAGAAGAATATGATGAATCCTCTCGGGGAGACGAGGCCGGTGGAGGGAGCCTGTTGGAGGAAGGCGAAGTCGGCGATCAGGACTCGGATCTCGATGATTTCGCGGAGACTCTCGAGGTAACATACCAAGTTTTTTTTCTTAGGGGTGTGCTATCAGGTCATCTTAGATTTCTTACCAACATCAGGACTGTACAATAGAAGCATGTACACAGACCTCGCTCTCTCCCCTTGTTGGGTGACGATGCAGGACATTCGGAACACGCGCCTATGGCCGCATCCAGTTCTGTGTCTGGCGGGGATAGGGCACCTGAGGTGGCTCCTCCAGGCTCTCCATACCGTCCGACAATATATGGAGGGCCACGCCTTGGGGTTCTGTCATCATCAACTCAGGAGAAGCACTAGTAATTCGATCTCCAAAAGTCTTCTCAACTAAATTCATTTCTTTTCATATGTAGATAATTCCAACTGATGTCCCTGTCCTTCCCTATTGCATACAGTTCTATGACTGGCATGGGCTGCTGCGGCAAGGCTGGTTAGGATGTTTGGTGGCATCCCTCCTAGGGGCATCCAGTGATCATGGAGATAGTTACCCCGCCTACCCGAACTGCAGCACTCCCTATTATTGGCGTGACCACTAGTAGGGTCATGCTCGAGGTTATTGAGGTGGAGTCTGATGATGAGTATCGACCGATCGACCCAAGTCCCGCCGTGTCTGATCTAACGCCAGATTCCGCACCTGATCCCACACCAGATGCAGATCCTGCTAAAGACTTCTTGAAGGCGTACCCCACGTACGAGCCTGCTAATCGCGCAGACTAGGATGAGACAACCTCTGATGAGATAGCCTTTGATGAGTAGGTCTATAAAATAGTCTTCCACTGATCATGGAAGTTGATCACACGCTTCATCAACGACACCCCCAAGCACTATGGATGGACGAAATGGACAGACTTCACTCGCGGTTGCGTGAACTGTGTGCTGGGGGAGTGGATGCCCAGCGCCCTCATCTTCTCATCCGAGATCTCATGGCAGAGAAGATCCGGGAGTATGACTGCAGGCTCAGTGTGGGCTGGCAGCGGAGGAAGGCGACGAACATCAAGAAGCTCCAGGAGGTTGAAAATGAAGTCCATCACCTATAGATCCGGGCATATGAGCACTCAACCTCTGTCAATGCCCAATATGAGCTGATCTCGCGATTGAAGGCCCAGGTGGAAGAGGCGGAAGAGCGTGTGAAGCAGGCTTCTGAAGAGATAACCATCCTTCATGCTGACATAGAGAGGGACCGAGCTGAGGCTAATGAACGACTCCCCATCGTTTCTGAGGAGAAGAGGGAGATAATTTGGCAACAGAAATTCATGGATCCAAAATTTGAAGGGTGGTGGAGCTACAGTGCTCTTTTATGGGGTCAATCCGTCCATGGGGGGAGTTGACCCCTGGGTACTGTAATGGTTACAAACCCTTAAACATACTTTCATGCTTTAATTTTTTTTATAATGCTGTAGCATGCACGAGTTCCGTTGTTTCCACTGGTTCATTTGCATCTTTACGATATTTACAGAACGTCCATCAACAATTCCCTAAGCTCACGTGGGTCGGGCCCGATGTGAGAAACAAGAGATAGTCGCATCATCACCCCATCCAAACATAGGAGTGGAAACCAAGCTTTGGGCATCTAGGGTTTCGACAACCGGTCCATATTTCCAAGAAATGGGAGAGACCTGACTGGAGAATGAAGTTCTCAAAACAGCCGAATTACCGTATTTCCAGCGTGCTCTCGTGCACAAACGGTGCAACACCAAGGGCGTTGAAGTTAGTTTGAACATATGGGAATGGGAAGTGTGAATCACGATACCCAAGATTCAGAACACTATGGGGTGACAAGACAATGGAGGATAACTGTTGATCGTGGCGGAAACGCAGCATCTATATCACGTTATCTTGGAATGGGGACATGCAAATGAGGGTCGATCGTTGACTATGTTTGAAACATGGGACCTAACTCAAATATCATCGATCAGTCTTTCAGGACGTTAGCCCAGGACAGCAGGCGGACCATAGGTCGAGCAACCATGCTATTAGGGGGTCCTTTCATACATGACCAATCTTCTAGAATGTTGGCCCAGGATAGAAGGCGGACCATAGGACGAGCATCCATACTATTAGGGGGTTCCTCAAAACATGAAAGAGGACGAGATTCCTAATAAGGGTCACGCAAAGCATGGGATGTGGAGTGATGGTTTGTTCAAACAGAATCCAATACTCATGAAACTACTCCACCGTGGTGGGAGTACGCTTGATGTGCGCATCCGTTTGATCATGGACCATTCCTTTCAGATAGGTCCTCTCTGGCGAGGAGGTATGTCACTTACTAATGTCATCTTGGGGCATCCTAAACTTGTTCAGGGCAGAGTTATAGTTTTACGGTCCCCTAAGAGGAGTCTGGCTAGGGGGCCGGAAAGGGGAAGAACAAGATTTATGATTCCTATGGGCTGGACCCTAGGTAAAAATACCAGGGTGTCCCTATGTATCCCATGAATATGGGAATCAAGCCACACATAGTTCTGGAAGCACAATTTAACATCATTCATGAAGATGAGAAGCCTGGTTTCATCAGTACATATCCCACCAAAACTACTAAGCCCACATGAGTCGTGCTCGATGTGGGAAGCAAGATGTAATGGGGAACTTTCCTGACATAGGAAGGGGTAGGTTAGGGTGAAGGGATGCTCTGTGAATACCAGCCCAATGACACTAACATGACTATGTGGCACACCTAGATGCGTGAAGAGGTAGAGCCATGTAGGTTGGAATTCCACTTGAACATGAGGAATTGGAAATGTGTGAATATTGACGCTCTAGATTTGGATCACAATGATGGCGGCGTGACGATGGAGGATAACTTTTGACTATGGTGGAAATTCAACATCCATAGCGCGTTAGCCTGGAATGGGGACAAACAAATGAGGGTCAATAGTTGACCATATTCGAAACACGGGACCTTGTCGAAAATTTTATCCGAGAGCCCTTAAGGATGTTGGCCCGAAACGATAGGAGAGCCCTTAGGCCCAACATCCCTGGAGAGCCCTTAATCCTAGAATCCATGTCGTCTGAGGGTCCTTTTGTATGTAGAAGAGGATGAGGATCGAAATAGAAAGCTCATGAAGCTCGGTCATGGGACGAGGGGAATGTCCCCATGAAAATCCCACATTTCGGGCTCTTTTCCAAAACACATCTGAATACGACAATGATACATATTAGATTGAGGGTGTCGAGTCCCTTCCCATAGGGAGATATTAGTTTAGGGTCATAGAATATGGACCATGGATGAGAGGAAACGTATGAGGCAAACAGTGGGGTAACCCAAACACCTGATGTGAAAGGGAATCGGGGGTTTCAACCACCATGTGCTTCGCAGAAGGTTTTAGGTTGAGGGACAGAAAACTAGAGTTGACCTGGGCCTGAAGCAAAGTGCGAAGGCATTCCTACATACCCCATGAGGATGTGGATCAATCTGCACATAGTTATTGAAGATGTTTTTGTTTAATGTCTTAGAACTCAGACCACGAACGGGTAAGGAGAGAAGGGGACACACTGTAAGGTGGTTAAAAAACCCAACGATGAGGGAATAATCCCTACATACTATGTGTTCTCTGGGGAGGTGCTCGAGTCGAGGGACCAAACATGAAAGTTAGGCTGGGCCCACGGTGAAGTGCCCAGGCACTCCTACGTATCTCATAAGGATGAGAATCAAGCCACACATAGTTCTAGAGGGTGGCATGGTAAGGTACCAGTGCCAGGGAAAAAGGGAAGTGCGGGCATGGCCCCTGCACCAAAAGAAGTAGAATTTGATAAATATTGTTTTTTCATTAAGGTGAGTGGTTTTTTTGTGAAGCGAAGGGCCTAGGAGAGCAAGCCCTGGTGTCACCACAAGAATCAAGTCATAGTAGGCATTGAAAAATGGTATGGCAAGTGACCAATACCCAACGTGATGTCCTCTATGATGGGGTCATCACAATGCAGTGCCATTATTCTTCGTGCGTCTAGGACAATAATGTCACAGTTTAGGGTCATGTGATAGGACCAAGTATGCATTTTAACATCATGCAGTGCAGACGTAGTAGAGACGATGATAGGCTGGGAATGTGTATGGTGTCTTTCGATATAATCGATGTGGATGGGGACATGATTCCACATCACACCGTATGATGTTCTGAGATAGGAACCTCAGGACAAGGGGCCCAAATAGGGGTAAGAAGGAAAGGGGCATGAGGAACTAACTCCCATATGAGCTGGACTCAGATAAAAGACGTTCGGGTGACCCATCGCATCCCATGGGGATGAGGATCAAGCTGCAGATGTACCTTAATGAAGATCCTAGTTTATGGTCTTAGATCTCGGACTGTGGGATCCCCAAAGGATGCTATATTGTAGCTTTGTCCCCCTGACGTGCAGAGGTGTACTAAGGGATAAATCCAAGAGTGTCGATATTCCACCTGGACATAGTGGGGTGGAACATAATGTGAATCATGCAACCAACATGCAAGGTCTGAAAGGGCTGGCGTGACAACAGAGGATTACTGTTGACCATGTTCGCAACATAGCATCCCATCACGTTAGCCTGAAATGGGGACAAACAAATACGCATCGACTACTGACCATGTTCACAATGCAGTATTTTTATCAATTTGTTGTCCAAAACACTTGGGGGCGTTGGCCCATAACCGTAGGAGAGCCCTTAGGCATGGTATCCAAGTCGTTCTTGGGGGTCCTTCTGGGAGTGAAATATGATTAAAGCCCGAATGAAGGGAAACACATAGCTTGAGAAGTGGAAGGAACTAGACCAAGTTGAATCTGACACTCCTGGTCTTAGACCATAGTACTCTTAACACATGGGAGAACTACTGCAAGGGGGAGTTGGACTCAACTTGAGGGGCGGCCAAGAGATGTCGGGTTCTCAAGAGAAGGGGGCATAGCCCCGAAAACCCTTTACCACACCTATATATCCCCCTCGTGGAGAGGGACAGGCCAAGGGACCTAGGAGACTGGGGAGATCAGTAGATCTCTAAGAAGTGGGGTTGGACCTGAAGTCTAGACATTCGGGTTATTCTACATATCCCATAATAATGGGAATAAAGCCACACGTAGTTCTAGAGAGTGCCTTTTAATGTCATGCGAGAAAAGAAATAGGAGGGCTAATTCTTAGAACAGGGTGCACGTGGTGCGGCTATTGCAAACCCGACGTGAATGAGGACATAATCCCACACTATGCCACGCAGTCCTGTAGTCAATGTCCTAGAGGCAAGAAAGAAGAGACAAATTAGCTGAACTCAAACTGGACCCATAGACAGGAGGTCTGGGCATTCCTACGTATCCCATGAGGATGTGAATCAAGTCAGACGTAGTTCTGAGGAGATCTTAGTTTATGGTCTTATAGCTCGGACCATGAATGGATGACAATTTCCCATGTAAGTGCAGACCTCAACCCAATCCCTAAGCCCATGTGAGTTAAACTTGGTGTGGGAAACAAGGGAGGAAGGTCCTTATCACAGTACCCAGAATGTCCACCAAAGGGATGTCGGTGCAGAGCCCCGAAGGACACCTTTAACGTGGATTTTTTCCCCTAACACGCAGATGCGTACTAAGGAATAGAATTGAGAGTTTCGAAACTCTACTTGAACATGATGAGAATGGAGAAGGATGTGAATCGTGTAACCGACATTTTGGGCTTAATGGGGTTGGCGTGGAGATAGAGGATAACTGTTTACCGTGGTGGAAAAACAGTCTCCATATCGCATAAGCCTAAAGTGGGAACAAAAAATGGGCATCGACCACTGACCGTATTCGCAACACGAGATTTTTATCGATTTGTTGTTTGAAGCCCTCAGGGGAGTTAGCCCGTAATGGTAGGAGAGCCCTTGGGCATGGTATCTAGGAAGTTCTTGGGGGTCCCTCCGGGTGTGAAAGATGATGAAATCCCTGATGAAGGGAAACACGAAGCCTAGAAAGCATGTGCGGACTTGTCCGAGTAGAGTCCGACATTCTAGGTAACTAAACCAGAGTACTCTTAGGAACATTGGTGAACCACCGAAAAGGGTCGACAAAGTGGCTCAGGATGGAGAGGTATACAGCGTGGTCATTACAAGCCTGACATGAATGAGTACATTATCCCACAACACGCTATATACTCCCCTCTCCAGGGAAGGGTAGGCCAAGGGGATGAGGTGGGATTGAGATTGAAGGGTAGGCCAAGGGGCCCAGGTGGGATGTAGATTGAAGGGTAGGCCAAGGGGCCAAGGTGGGATGGAGATTGAAGGGTGGTCCAAGGGGCCAAGGTGGGATGGGGATTTTCAGAAGATGGGTCTTGAACCAATGCCTAGACATTCGGGTGGTCGTACGTACCCCATAAGGATGGGAATCAAGCCACACATAGTTCTGAAAGATAATTAGGGGGTAGGATACCCTAACGAGGACGTGTAGGGCGCGATGAGTAACCCGACGTGAATGAGGACGTAATTCCGCACAACACTGCACAGTCTGGGTAAGGACTTGGGCTAAGGGTCCTGAGAAGGCCAAGGGGCCTGAAGCCAGGCCTCAGTCAGGAAGGCCTGACCAAATTGCAGTTTAACGTCTTCCAGTAAGGACGAGGGCCATGATGAGGTGTCTCTTACGGGGATGTGTATGGTATGGTGGGTAACCCTACGTGAACGAGGACGTAATCCCACACCACGCTGCACAACCCCATCATAGAGTACCTGGGCCAGGGGAAAAAGAAGGCCAAAGGGCCTGAGGCAGAGCCTCGGTCAGGGAATGTGTATGGCATGGCAAGTAACCATGCTTTATACTCCCATAAGAGAATCAGGACCAGGGGATTGACTGTTGGAACCACCTGGAGGGAATTTTGTCGCTTCGAGATGGGGAAGAACGAACCACTTCACTTGATGTTTGGGACATCTTGGGGTGGACCCTAAGATCCAGGACAACTGTTGACCATGTTCGAAACACAACGTCCCTTAGGTGACATGATTTGGGTGCAACAAATATGTGTCGACCACTGACCGCATTCGAAATGCAGGACTTGTATCGGCTTATTGCTCGACATCCTTGAGGGAATTGGCCCGAAGTGGTAAGAGGGCCCTTCTGGTTGAGGAAAGTGATGGAATCCCAGTAAAGGAGTGGGTGAAGCATAGTTGTAACCATCTACGAAATAGGCAAACATCTCCAGGGGGGATACGTACACTCGGGTCAAGGCTTGCTCGACGTAAATTGGGGAAAAAGTGTGCACCCTGCCATATGTCTTGACCCAAGGGGAAGATTTTGACTTTTGGGATGGGCCAACAGATGAAATTTCCAGGCGTTCCTACATATCCCTTGAGGATAGATATCAAGCCATACGTAGTTATTGAAGGCCATGCAGTTTAACGTCATGTAGTGAAGATGTGAGGAGGATAGAAGAACGGGAGTGGGAACATGGTGTGACCCTCATAATCCTTGTATGAGCGGGGCTTAGGAAGCCTACTCCACATCATGTGAGGACCCTCTGAGGAAACTATACCCAAGGGAGAACAATCAAAGAGAAGAGCGCGGGGCTGGGCTCAAAACGAAGCATCTGAGTGTTCCTACGTATCCCATGAGAATGGGAATCAAGCCATACATAGTTCTAGGTGTGAAGTTTAACGTCATGCGGGATGAAATGTAGTTTAACGTCATGCAGGACGAAATTCATTTTAACGTCATGTGGTACGGAATGCAGTTTAACGTCATGCGGGACATGGGACACATCTCATCTGGGGATATATACAGTATAGTGAGTAACCCGACGTGAACGAGGACATAATCCCATACCACACTGTACAATCCTGCAAGGGAGACTGAGTCGGGGAAGGCCAAGGGGCATGAGGCTGGGCTTCAGTTAGGAAGTCCTGACTGGTTTGCAGTTTAACGTCTTATAGTGAGGATAAAGGAGATCTTATTTTAGGTTCATAGAGCTCGGACCATTTTACAGTTTATTTTCATGCAGGACGATACTAAGCAGTTTAACGTCCTGACAGACAATGATGTAGTTTAATGTCATGTGGGACAATGTTGCAGTTGAAATTCAGGCAGGACTAGACGGTTTAAGGTCATGCATGACCATCGTGTAGTTTACGGTCACACAGGACCATCCAGTTTAAGGTCGTGCATGACCATACAATTTAAGGTTGTGTGGGACCATGGTGCGATTTAGGGTCATGCAGGATCGGGGTGTAGTTTAGGGCCATGTGGGACCGTACAGTTTAATTTCATGCCGAACCTTGGGGCTCATGCAAAGTATTGATTGAGGAACTTGGCGTTGGTGGGAGGAGTTATGCGCTCACCATCCATGGTCACCAAGGAGTATGCTCTATTGGGGTAAACCTTATGAATAATGTAAGGTCCCTCCCATTAGGGCTCCAACTTAGGTGGTTTCCTGTCAGGGATCACTGTCACTCAGAGGGAAAACACCAGGTCACCTTGTAGAAAAGAGTGAAGGTGAACGTTCTTGTTGAAGGCTCTAGCTATCTTATTCTGATGCCTTTCCAGATTGTGCAGGGCACGAAGCCTGATCTCATCCAGTGCTTCCAATTCAGCTAAATGAATTTCGGTCACCTTATCTGGTGCCTTCTGGTCATAGACTAAAATGCGTAATGATGGCAGCTGGATCTTGATAGGAAGGATGGCCTCAACCCCATACACCAGGGAATATGGTGTAACCTGGGTGGAATTGTGAGTTGTCCTTCGATACGCCCAGAGGGCGTTGGGGAGTTTGTCCGGCCAAATTTTCTTGTTCTTACCAACCATTTTCTAGAGAATGTTAGTGAGAGTTTTGTTGAATGCCTCGATCTTCCCATTTGCCCGCGCATGATAGAGAGAGGTATCGTTCGAACAAATATTGTACTTGGCCTACAATTTCTTCAGCTCGGCTGCTTGAAAGTTGGTTCCATTATCAGTGACGACAACATGACGGACTCCAAACTAGTGGATGATATTGGATCTCACAAAGTCAACGATGGAACAAGACTTGACCTCTTTGAGTGGAACTGCCTCCTTCCACTTGGAGAAGAAATCTGTAGCGGTCAGGATGAACCTACACTGGCGAGCTGTCGCCGGTGGATATGGTCCCACGACATCGAGTCCTGACACCGCAAATGGCCAAGAGTACTTGGTGGAGTGGAGAGGCTCTGGCAGCCAATGCAGCAAGTTAGCATGAACTTGGCACGCGTGGCATCACTTGGAAAACTCAATACAATCATGGATCATAGAGGGCCAAAAGTACCCCAGTCTCTGGATTTGATGGGACAGCTTTGTCCCAGCCTGGTGGGCACCATAGGAACCGGCATGAACCTCTTGCATGACCTTATAATCTCAACTCCTTGAATGCAACAGAGGATAACACCAATGAAACCCTGCTTATAGAGGATCCACTCAAGACTGGGACCACTTTGGATGGTAAAATGCAATACGCAGCTTCGGATTTTCTCACGCTCGGCCCGATCATCCAAGAGGCAACCATTTTGGGGATACTCGACAAAAGGTTCCCCCCAGTTGGGAGCGGCCTCAACCACTGCGTCTGAAGAACCTGGGGCTCCTGGCGTGGAGGGTCTGATGGAGAGATGGCTTATCTGTAGGACACCGTCATCTTCTGAGGTGACGGGGGTGATGACTCTCTGGTGTTCTATATGTATGATCAAATCATCCTGCTCAGGTTCTGTGAGTGACGAAGCTAGCCCAGCCAGAGCGTCCACATGGCCGTTCTGTGACCAAGGAACATGGGTGACCTCTGGTCGAGAAGGGAACTGGGCCATTAAATGGAGGGTGCACTCCAAAAATGGCACAAGCTCTGGATTTCTGACAACATAGTTGCCATTGACATGCTTAATGACTAGTTCGGAATCCCCTTTTACCTGTAAATGGGGAACATCAATCTCAAGGGCCAACCCGAGGCCGATGATGAGAGCCTGATGCTCTGCCTCATTGTTGGTGAAGCCTTCTGACAACAAGAATGAGTATGGTAGAACGGCTTGTGCCAGGGTGATGAAGATGATACCTAGACCCACTCTGTTAATATGGGAATCATTGAGCCTCTATCGGTGGGGCTCCGGGAGGCACCGTCGAAGTGCATTTTACAACATGAGATGGCATGGTCGACTGAGAGGATTACCTCATCAGGAAAATCTAGATCCAGGGATTAATCTACAGAGTCTAGATGGGTAGGAAGGAAGTCTGCCAATTCCTATCCTTTGATAGCCTTCTAAGGCACAAATATGATGTCGAACTGTTGGAGGATCACTGCCCACCATGCTAGTCAGCCAGTCAACATGGGACAGTTCATAATGTACTTCAATGGGTCTACCTGAGAGACCAACGATACCTCATGGTGATGCAGGTAATGTCACAATTTATGCATGACAAACACGAGCACAAGGTAGCTCTTATCGACAGGGGAGTATCTGGTCTCTTTATCAAGGAGCATGCGACTGAGGTAGTATAGGTTGTTCTCTGTCCCCTAATTATTCTTCTAGGCGAGAAAGGCATCGAGAGACCATTACAGAGTGGTCACATAAAGGACCAATGGATTCCCGACAACAGGTGGCATCAGGATCGGAGGCTGGAGAAGATACTGCTTGATTTCCTTGAAGGCGTCCTGACACTCTTCATCCCATTCATAGGCAGAGCCTTTCTTCATGAGCCATGAAAAGTTCTTCCACTTGCTATCCAGATTCACGATGAATTGACGTATGTAGGATAAGTGTCCTTGGAGACCTCAAATCTCCTGAATATTGCTGGAGGGAGGCATTTGGCTGATGTCCTTGATCTTCTATGGGTTGATCTCGATGCCTCTGTGTCTAACAACAAATCCAAGAAACTTCCCGAAGGTGACCCCGAACGAACATTTAATCCGGTTCATCTTCAGGTGGCGGGAATGGAGGAAACTGAACACTTTCTCAAGGTCCTTGAGATGGTCCTGGTGCTGGCGAGATTTGACCACCAGATCATCCACATAGCACTCCACCAACGTCCCAAGAATTGGCTTGAATATGCGATGCACGGCCCGCTGGTAGGTGGAACCTGCATTTTTTAGGCCGAAGGGATTAAGATGGTAATAGAAAGTACCTTGGGGTGCTCTGAAGGAAGTGGAATCCTCTTCCTCAGGGGCCATCCAGATCTGGTTGTACCCAAAATACTCATCCATGAAGGAGAGGGCTTGTAACCCGGCCATGGCATCAATCAACTGCTCTGTCACTAGAAGAGGAAAATCATCCTTCGAACAGTGGCGATTGATATCACAGAAGTCGATACAGACCCTGATTTGTCCGTTCTTCTTCCTGACTGGCACAATGTTGGATATCCACCTGGGGTACTGGACTTCCTTAACGAAGTTGGATTTTATAAGCTTGTCAACTTCGGCCTCAACCATGGCACCATGGGAAGAGTGCATCTTTCTGGGAGGCTTCTTGAACCCGCGATGGTTTGTCGGGAGGCCAAGGCGGTGGATGGGTACCTGAGGATCTAGTCCTGGCATATCATCGTAACTCCAAGCAAACACATCTCGATGCTGCTTAAGGAAGTCTACGTACAACTACTGCTCCTCGAGGGACATGGCGACACTAATCAATGTGGGTCTCGGATCTGCCTCGCTACTATCGTTCACCTGTACCAGTTCATCAACCGTGGAAGAAATGCATTCTTCAAAGGCAGGGGGAGCATCCTCTATGTCCTCTTCTCTACTTTTGGAGGGATCTTCCGCAAGGGGAGTTGCTTCCAAGCCAGCATACTCTGATGGGAAGCTGGTTCCGGCCTAAGAGGTAGTGGTCATCATGTCAGGAGACTCATGTGACATTGATACCATAGTGATGAAGGAAGTCGATCCAATCCCATCTGTTCTTCGGCCAAGGGGCATCTTTTGATGACATCAAAGTAGTAGTGGTGCATTGGATTGAGCCTATTTATTCCATCCTGGAGGAAGAGACACATATGACACACCGTTGTTGCCATGAGCCTAACGTCCCGATACCGTACAAGGGTAGGAGGTTCTTGTATCACCTGAGCCTGGTTGGTGTAGGAGTACGATGCGATTTTCTTCCATCGCTTGGACATGGGAATATGCCTTCTTCTTGTACCTGAAATGACAAAGCATTGCCCTATGTTAGGGGTCGTGGCCTCTAACCCATGGATCAGAAAGATGTAGGCGTCATCCAGACCTGCCCAGGGATCACTTGTGACCTTGACGGGTTCATCCTCACTTGCCATAATTTGCTTATCCTTGCTCTTATAATAGTCAGCGTCTAGATAGCGGGCTTCACAAGAGGAAAAAGGAGATGCATCTCCTTGGAGCACGTCTACTCGATCATTGAGGGAGTATTTAAGGCATTTGTGATATGAATAAGGGACCGCTGCATGCAGATAGATCCATGGCCTGCCCATCAATGTGTTGTATGCCGTGTCCTAGGATACAACCATGAATTTGGTACTAGAAATTAGGCCACCGAACTGTGTTTTCAAACGGATATTACCAATCGGGGTTTTCTTGGTCCTATCATATCCCTGGATCCTTAGGTCGGATGGAGTTAGATCATCCTCAGACAAACCCAGGTTACACAGTGTCCGAGATGGGATTTGGTTTATCCCAGAGCCTGTGTCAACAAGATAGTGGTAGACTTACATGCCATTGAACTGGGTAGTGATGTATAGTGGACGAATGTGCCCCTGTATGGGAGGGTCTTCGTCTTCGCCAAAAAATGAGATAATCGCCTGAAATTTTTCATTCTTAATCACCTCTGCGTGGAAGGATTCTGCAGCTGCTACCTCCATCTCAAACTGGATGGGACTCTTTAGGGCCTCGGAAAGTGCCTCACGCATTTCAGACGAAAGGCGAATAGACTCAAGGCTAGAAAGAATTGCTGGAATGCCGACAAGGTGCTTCATAACATCATACTTTCGGGCCAGACGCGAGCCTCTATTTACAGGAGGCCGCTCTGTAATTGGAGACACGGTGGGACCTACTGGCTGGACCGACAGCTGGCTGGTACTGGGTACATCCCGCTGCCTGCTAGTCGAGGCTTGAAGAGTAGCAGACAGATGAGGACTGGACAACTGAGATTGGCTTGTAGTAGGGCAGGACTGGTTGAGGTACGGACAAGGTAGCTCTGCCAGATCAAGTAGCACAAACGGTGGTGGAGGTGGATATGAGGGCACCAGATGAGGAGGTTGTGCGTGCTGAGCTCTGCCTTGGGCCTACTGTCTAGTTTTAGTAGCATGCACGGCCTGGCTGAAGGTTCCAACCAATTCACCTCAACAACCCATGTAGTCGCGGCTCCGCCGATGTTCATGTCGACTGGGGACATTGGGGAGGTTCACCTGTCGCTCGCCCTGGTCGGGAGACATATAGGGATTTACCAGCTCCACGATATTAACCAAAGCGTACCCCTAACTGTCACTTGATGAATCATCCTCCATTGGGTGGATTCGGGGGGGGGGATCCCTATCTCAGGGGGCATGAAATCACCAAGAGTGCAGGGTGACGACAACAGTGGTGGAGCGCACTTCTTCTTCTTGCGCCACCGCTGCTTGCTCTTCTGGGAAGAGGCCGACTGAGATGATGACACAGAGGTAATGGTCGCATCTTATGAAGGCTCTGACTGATTCAGGCATGCCCGAATGACACCATAGGCATGAGAGACGGTTTTACGGGACCTCCAATCATCGTAATTCAGGGACCCACGGCTAGGAACCTGCTGCCACTCGCCTTCATCGTCACTACTGCTTTCTGATATGACAAAGGCACCCGCCACTTGTATCAGAGCCAAGCTCAACCTGACTATGTTGTTGTCAACCTGGTCTTGGATCCAGTATTTAAACACATAACACTGCTTGAGGGTGTTCCCCAGGATCTGATGATAGGGGCAGTAGTTGGGGAGATCAGTGAGATTCTCCTTTTCCGGCCTTCTGCACTTAGGTAAACGCACAATCTCCTGCTCTAGGGAACTTTAGAAGTAACCAGGGACCTGATTCTCATTGAACGAGTAATTCTGGTGCCTTCTTTCTAGATAGGGGGCTCGTGGAGCCTGGCCTTGACGAGGGGACGTAGCGGCCTTCCGAGGAGGTGGAGCTTTATTGTCCCACCTAGGTGGTTGTGGCGCATTGCGTGGGGGAACCTATTGATTCTGAGGTCGTCGCTGCTGGGCAGGAGGTTTTTCCTAAGGTGGATGGCTCCTGCGAGGTTGCAGAGCTTGTGCTACTGGCAGCAATTCTAGCTGCCCGTGGGCTTCTATTTGGGCCACCGCAGCAGGCTTGGCTCTGGTAGCCATCCTGGTTGGGATCACAGGGGGTAGCAGACATGCTTGACCAGCCTCTTACAGAGCTTCCTCAAGGCATTGGGCCTTATCTGAGAAGTCTCAGAACCCTCTGGGGTAGTTCTGGGTAATCAAGGAAGGAACCAATACTGTTTTGACATTCCCTACGCACATCATCGGCAATTTATCTTGAGTCAGTGGCATGTTGAGGGAGTATGTAAGACCCTTCCACTAGGCGATGAAGTTCACGAATCTCTCATCAGGCCTTTGTTTGCACTTCAAGAGGTCTGCGATGCTAGTCTTTCACGTGGTGGAGCTGAATTGGTATAGGAATTGCCGACATAGATCCTCCCAGCCAGTCACCAAACCAATAGGGAGCTGGTTGTACCAGACGAATGCAGGGCCCTCCAATGTCTGCACAAAACATCAGAGCATGGAGGCTTCCTGCTATGATGGGGTCCCCAACATAGGGCCACACCTAGAGGAAAAGTGGGCCAAGTGCTACGGCGAGTCCCCTGTCTCGTTAAAAGGTGAGAAAGTGGGATTCCCAAAACCCAGAGGTTAAGGCATATCATCCACCCACGTGGGATATGGCTTTCCATCTGGTGGGACTGCCACCTGCCGCATTTCCAATGCCTCGAGGCGGGCGATGAGTGCCGCTATAGGATCATCCGGGTGGGGGTCCCTGTCTTGGCGGGGATCCCTAACTACGAGTACATTTTCGGGATCTTTGACATGGTAGATGGCTTCAATGGCTCGTGGAATGACTGGCGGAATGGCCCACCGGGCAGCTAGGGGAACCCGGGCTAGATTCCTCAGATTGCCTCACCATTCGGGAGGGTTTGGTGAGGCGTATCGTGCCCTCATGCCATAAGTTCTGGCTTCTGCCCTGTCTGCGGGAATAGTATGATAAGGGTTGCCCGGGGGAATATCGCTGGGGGGAAGTTGTTCCTGCCCCTACTGCCCCGGCTTAGGATCACCATAGTCAGGTTGTCGCTCTATAGCGCGTTTGGCCAAGAGTTCGTTGACCAACCTCTTCTGCTGAGCAAGGTGTTGGCGCAACGCGACCTTCTCGGGGTCTTCATCTTTTTTCTATACCGAGGAGGACGGTTCAGAGTGCTTGACAGTTCCGACATTCTATTTACCCTTACTGGCATTCCGACTGAGTATCAATGACTCGGTGGGCGTAGGAAGACCAAAGATGTTCCCCTGTTGACGAGTAATCCTCTCTGATGGGTCCAACAATGGTGGTACTCCTTCAGGGTGTAAGTCTCCATAAAAAACTCTATTTCATCCTCCTTTGAACTATGTCATCCATGTGGACCGTAACACTTCTTGGGGGGCATGTCCTCAATGTCACATAACGAACCGGATTTCCGCTGGATAGGACTGAAGAAAAGGGAGGCATACTACCCCCAGGCATGGACTTGCACATGGGAGGTGGCTTCCCTGATGATTTTGAGGAGTACCTTGAAACTATGAATGCATTTTCACTGGAAGGTGTTCTGGAGACCTGGTGACTCAGGGCGTTGAGCCACGGGGTGTGCGGCCATATCGACCACATGGCATTGCTCGCCGATTTCCTCAAAGTGCACTTGGCTCCTAGGGTACACCACCGGATGATAGCGGAGACAGAAGTGCGTCGCCCATAGGGTTTGGCGGAAGCACTCGACTTCCTCCAGGGTGAGGGATTCTGGTGCATGAAAATTTGATGCTGCCGCCGGCCCGAACTTCTCCGGGAAGTGATCCACTACAAGAATGTTCTAGAAGATCCTAGGATCAGATTCAGGGTCTGGCCCCGTATTTCCCCACTCGTCAACCGGAGTTGGATGAGGAACCGGTAGCAGTACTGAGGCGGACTGCTCGGATAGTTAATTGGACGGTGGAGAAAACGGCGAATGATCTGACTGGCCACCGAATTCTGGGCCATCCTCCAAAGAGTTCGGTGACCTGGACACAATGTCTCAATACTATGGGCTGATAGCCACAACTTCTGGTGTATGGATTGCGGTTATCGTCAATGGGTCACACTGTTGCTCAACTTCCATTAGTCCCTAGAATTGCTCTCTGTGATCTCTCGTCGAGGAAGAGGGAACTTCTGGTGACAACGGTGGTGACTGTACGGTCGGAACCTGTGGGACTCCCAAAATTTCCTCATCCTGGATGTACCTGCGAAGAGAGGCAGTAATCCAGTGGACTTCACTTTCTGGAAGGATGAGGCTGACACACCTTGTTCCTGCCTATGTTCTTAACACAGAGGAAAGAGGGGAGGGTTCCAATGCGGAGTCACATTCTGCTTTAGAATCCGAGAAGCGGGCCAGTTTGATATCTGTCCGGTCCTTCCCAGTATTCTTTTTTCATCGACGACGACCCTCCCTGCTGCCCCTAGATGGCTCCTTGGGACAAGGCGGATTCTCGACATGTAGTCTCGGGGCCACGCTAGTGCCAGGGCGGAGTGGACTTCCACTTGAGACAGCTGGGGTGTGAGGGGCACCGGGACAAATGTCGAAGGGGACATGGGGAGGACCTCCATGAACAACACCTGAGCGGGCACAACCTCTATTGGAACTAGTGGGAGCATGGGGATGACCTCCTTGCTTGTTGCAGGTGGATTGAGGCAGACCTTCACCACTTTGGTTTCTAGGGTGAGGAGGAACTTCGCCAACTGCGGAGAGAATGTAGGGAGGATCCCTTCGTTGGAGAGGGACCATATGGGAAATGTCTTCACATCGACGGTCGGGGGCAGGAGTAATTCCATGCCCGATGTAGTGGGCACGAGAAAGGCCTTCACACCGAGTGTCACTACCGCGAGGCAGGTCTTCATTCGGGTTGGGGTAGCATGGGGCATACCTCCATGAAGAGCTTCAGAGTGGGTAAAACCCATGCTCTGTGGAGTAATGGTATTAGGAGGGCCTCCGTACGGGGTGACATCACCACAGACTACATCCCGGCGATCACTATTCAGGCCTGCGACCCAGAGAGTCAACCCATCCTGCTCGTGGGGCGGTTGGGGCCTTGATCCCAGTTGGGTGTAGGAACGCCCCTGCTCGGTGTGTGTAGGGACCTCATGATATACTTCGGCGGTGGACCGAGCCACAGTAGTTGTCGACATTAACGCCCCTTGGCGGGCGTCCTCAGCTCGGGCCCTACGCTGGCGTCGGGTTAGGCGAGCCGGTGTGGGTGGTGCAGGTGCATAGCCTACCTGTTCCTCTGGCAAAACTGGATGGCGGTGCTGACACAGCCGGGTGTGTTCCCTTTCTTGGAGTCCTTGGATCGGGACTCTGACCGGGCTGAGCCGGATGTCACCCACCTCATCAGCGTATGGAAGGGAGTCATCAAGGCGTTCTAGGGATAAGATCCTGAAATGATTGAATGTTCGGGTGGGGAGTAGGGGCTCCCTGCGCAGCCCTTGAGGGTTGCATTGGTGGCGGGGCCTTGATGCCTCTAGGTCTAGGTGGTCCATATCCCATGTTGGGATTATGCCCTCCTCCTCGCAACGGCATACAAGGTCGTTAATTACCCTTTATTGGATGACTTCTGATGGGGAGATTGGTCATGGGTTCCCCACGTTTTTGGATGTATACGACGTTGTGGAAGCAGTGGAGCCATGCAGAGCGGCTGTACTGGCGTTTCCCCTACCCTTGCGTAGGCGGGTGGGCGGTGATCATGTCCCTGTAGCAGCAACCTGATTCCTGAGAAGAAGGGAGATCAACTTATCAGCAATGTGAGGAAAATAAATCGACAACCAGTGCCCCAGCGCCATTCCGTCTTCCGTGGCCAGTAAGAGGGATCCACGCTGACAACGTTGCAGAACAGAATGCCCCACGTTCTACTGCCCCAACTTCTGGTGAGTTTTATGCCAGGCCTGCTATTTTCTTAGCGGTACCCGACACTGGATATCTGGATCTGGAGACATGTCAATCTACTGATGTCTCGAGCGCTACTAATCAATACATTGAGGAGAAGATATTCAAGTTGGGTTCACTATTTCTATTTCTGACACTTTCTCCGGTGCATGTGCGTTCGTCCGCTTGGGGCACGATAGGCATGGATTTTGTTACCCCGCATTCCCTCTTTCCAAAGGTGGGTGGCATTCGCCCCTTGTTTAGGGACGTTTGATCCTTGATCGAAACCGGGATGATGGGATGTCATTTATTCCTTATGTGGATTCCTCCTAAGAACTCGTTACCTATTCTGGGTCTCCCTCATAGATTTAATACGTTGTTCACGAAACTCTTCCTAGTGCCATGTTTCCATGGACGCTGGTTAATTTCACTGCTTCTGTTAGGACATTCCAAGGGGTCCAGTCAGGGCAGCAACCTTCAGTTGGGGGAGTGGTCACGTCAAGGAATCATTAATGTGTCTGAACACTGGGGAATTGGCGTGTCTAGCTTTTGTCCCTTATTATAGGGCTTCTTGAGGGTGCATAATCCCGATGCATCCCACATAGAGTGTGGGGAATCATATTCCATAGGCATGTATCTGCGGTTTTCCTCAGCTTCCCATGTTATAACATAGGGTATGTCACAAGTTTTACGTCCAGCGGAGGCAGATTGGTCTGATCAGAACACTGGCTAGAATGGATTAGATTGAGGAATCCCCCTTGAGGGAACACCGATATCGGAGCCAGTCCGTGGAAAGCTTCCCGAATGCTGTGGAGGGGAATGGGGTGGCATGATCTCACCGAGATGTGGCGGCCTGAATGAGAATCAGGATGGGTGATGGAATGCTACATTGAGTAGAGGGGAAATGAAATGGAGTCGTTGTGTAGATGATGGTGGTGATGGGCTTGACTCTCAAAGAGACTTCCTACGTATCCCCATGGAAGGGAATCAAAGTATGCATAGTTCAGAATGGATGTGTGGGGATTACACTCTAGGCTGCCCAAGATGGTGGGAGAACCAACGTGAATGAGGTCGGAATTACCAGGTGGTGGGCTTGAACCTCGTGAGGCTTCATAAGTACCATGCCTTAACATGGATCAATGTCCACGTAGTTCAGGTTGGACGCTGGAGAACCGATGGTGAAGAAGGACCTTGGTCCAATGGGTGGTGGGATTTAACCTCGTGAGACTTCCTACGTACCATGTCTTTGCATGGATCAAAGTCCACGTAGTTTAGGAAAAGGGGTTGTTGAACTGATATGAAGGGGTGTCAGAACAACTGGATGGAAGGGTTATGACGGCTTACCGCTGGATTGGGATGCAGTTTAACGTCATGTGGGATGGGGGCGTGTCTGAGAACTGACATAAATGTGGACCTTGATCCAGGTGGATGGTGGTCTTGAAACTCCTGAGTTTTCCTACATACCATGCCTTGACATGGACCAAAGTCCTCGTAGTTCAAATGGGATGTGGGTGTCGTCGAAACAACGTGAAGAAGGACCTTGGTCCAATGAATGATGGGCTTGAACCTCAGGGAGGCTTCCTACGTACCATGCCTTGACATGGATCAAAGTCTTCATAGTTTGGGTAGGGTTTTGTCAGCGAACCGATGTGAAGGTGAACCTGGGGTTCCACTGGTGGTGGGCTTGAACCTCATGAGGCTTCCAACGTACCATGCCTTGGCATGGATCAAAGTCCACGTAGTTAAGGATAGTCACAACGGCTTACCGCTAGAATGGAATGTAGTTTAACATCATACAGGACGAGGGTGTAACTTGACGTCAATAAACAATGGGCGGTGGGCTTGAACCTCGTGGAGGATTCCTACGTACCATGCCTTGACATGGATCAAATACCCTGTAGTTTATATGGATGTACAGTTTAATGTCATGCGGGACAACATACAGTTTAACATCATGCTGGACTAGGGTATATAGTTTAATGTCATGCTGGATGGGGGCATGTGTCATAGTCGATGCTTACTCTAAGCCCACATGAGTCGTGATCGGTGTGAGAAACAAGAGGCAACAAAGACCTGATGATCACGTCACGAAGGGTGCGTCCATGGGAAGCGAAGAGGGGCTTATGCGTTAGGTGGCCCATGGTGTCGGGACTTACTCCAAGATGGAGGCCTGAGAGTGAAAAAGCGTAGATGGAGAGGATTTGGGACCTAATAAAGGAGGTTCCTCGTTCCCTATCATACCCTCTACAAGCCCTGGCGATGAGGAAGCACAGAGTTGCATGGGTGATACCTTCCACAAGAGGGGCTAGGGGCTTACGCCAAGATGGCCAACCTTCCCTGTGGACAAACGCCACTTTGATAAGGAGGATATCATCCATTGTGAGGGGTGATCCCATCTCCATAGAGACCAGTGGGTGTAAAGAATGTCCGAGCTGGGGGACCCTACGTGTGAGGCATGAGGTCAGATCACAGTTTAACGTCATTTGTTGAGGATGAGGTGCTTGGCAGTTTAACGTCCTGTAGCTCGGATGAGGTGGGTTCACTCCACACCCCTAGGACTTACATAACCGGTTCCCTCTACCAATTGTGGGAGGGAAGGCATCGGTAAGGCCGTATAAAAGGGGGGTCGTAGAGCGAACCATCGAGGGGTCCACTTTAGCATAGCTATGCGAAGAAGAAATAGCTGTTAGTGTGCCTATGAAAAGAAGCATTAGGCAAAGCTATGCCACAGGTGGTATTGTCTAGGGGAAATTAAAATCACATCGTGTAAACCTGGAGGGTCACATGGGAGAAGGAATTTCCAAGCCGAGGGGTCCACAGGCAGGGGCCTTGCGGAGCTCAGTTTCTTTTCATAGTGGAGGGTACATGTGATGGGGTGTGCTTTGCAAAGTGGGGTGACTGAGCCTTAGCATGGGTCAAAGGTGCAAGCGGGAGGTGCTTCGCGAAGTGGAAGGGAGTTTTTGGAGCACTGCCTTGCAAAGAATAGGGGCCTCACGGAGCAAGGTGCCGTGAAGTAGTGTGCTTCACGAAGTATAGTGACCCTACCTTGGCATGTGGATCATGTGTAAAGGGTGGGTGTTTCGTGAATCATAAAAACTCCGCGACTGCCTGAGTCCCCTTGGGGATCCCCTTCCTTCGCGAATGCCCTTAGGCTTCGCGAATGGAATCCCTCTCAGAAGAGGGGATCAAAACGAGACAAGGCAGAGGCCTCTCATGAAGCAAAAATACCTCACATAGCTCATGATTCCCAGAGAGAAGGGTGCTTCACAATTTGGGAGCTGAGAAGCTAAAAGGTCAGATCGTCCATCTTGAGAGCTCAGGGGGAGCTCCGTATTTATAGGTAAGAGGTGCCATGAAGAAGAGCTCACATGGCACGAAGGGGACTTCTCTTGCTTCGCGGCGGGTCACGAACGCCAACCAGATTCACCGAGAGGTACTGCCTCCTCTGTTTCATGGCGGGTTCGTGAATGTCAGGGGTGCTCTCGGAGCTTACTGCATCCTCTGCTTCACGGAGGGTTCACAAACCTCAGGGGCATTCACAGATATTACTGCCTCCACTGCTTCACGACAGACGTGTTGCTGGGGGGGGGGGACTCTGTGTCGTGGCTTCAAGAGGCAGAGCATGGGGTCTCTTTTTCTTCTCTCCTTTCTTCAAATATTTTTGGATCCAACAGTAAAGGTGAGACTACTACATTCAGACTTAAAAAATCGCATGTACCTTCTTCTACTTCAAAGCCTTCATCTTATCAAAGGGCTCCACCTCCTAAGTGTTAAAAATAGAGGCTGTTTCTTCAAGATGATCAAAGAGATCAAAGATGGAAACAATTTGAGGAGTTGAAGAACAAAGTTTATTCCTTCTGAAATGAACACGTTCCTGGTTACTTCATTTCGGCTCTGGAGAATAATTTGGTTATGTTGACAAGGCCTAAAAGGAACAACAAGGAAGGAGATGAAAAACTTCTCAACTATTTTCCATTTCATCAGATGTTGGGGCATCCAATTCAAGAGTGTCTTGTCTTAAAATACCTTCTGCAAAAAATGGTGGACTCGGGATTGGTAAAACTAAAAGGTTCATCATCCCAAGTATCATGGGTTACAGCTACAGGTCTAGAGGAAGAAGGAGAATGGCAAGAAGTCAAAATAAAAAATGTACAAAAATATGATGATTGAATGTTCAGGAAAATGATCAACCGAACTCATACCATTTTATGAATGCAATTGAAGAAACCAATTGTGTCTTTTTCATTGAATGCCACATCAAAACCCTCTTCATCAGAGGGAAAATCCTCAAAGAAGCGGCATAATTCGAAGAAAGAATAGCAGTTAGAAGAATATGAGCTCGTGTCAAAGCCCTAGTTGTCTTTTACTCTGGAATATTTTATACCATCTACTTCAAAGCCACAGGCACCACCCCACCAAATGGCATAGCCTAAACTGGCTGTTCAGGTAGAGTCTTCATCAGATGAAGAGTTGATCTTTGGTTATGTTAACATGATTCACTTAATAGATCATTATGCCCCACACAGTTTCGATCGTGATGAGCATGAATTCCTTGTACCAAACAAAGGAATTATAGGGAGTTCCAGAGGTCTAGGATACATAGAAAGACATGGATATTCCAGAAGCCATTATTTCAATCCTACCCCTGCTATATATACAGAAGAAACTCATAGAAGATCCCTTTAGTGGGCTCAACAAGAACAAGAAAGTTCTTCCACCAATGGAAAATTCAATCCTGGCATAGTTATTTTGGAAGATCAGTTAGAAGTTACATCTTCTTCTTCTCAGAAAATAAATAGACCTCATAAGTCTAATATTCCAAATCTAGGAGTATTTCCAAATCCTACCCCGAAACAAGATGCATATACTTCCAAAGTATCAACTTCTAAGGAACCTATGAAGCCACATGATCCTGTTGGGAAACACAGACCTTTGGACCAAAATTATGATGTCCTTAAATGTTTGGACCAACTACCGGCCAATTTATCAATTCTGGATGCCTTGAAGCTATCAAAGGATCTTTGGGAGGAACTCATTGAGGCTTTGTCATGTCCTCAGGAATTCAAAACTGAAATTGATGCGGCTGAAGTCTACCATGTAGGGAATGGTCCTGTAGAATTCCATGCAGTGATATCTTTTACAGATGAAGATGAATATGATGTAGTTCATGGACATATTAGACCTTTGTATTTATCTAGAAAGTTCAATGATGTAGACATATGAAGATCTTTCATTGATCCTGGTTCAGGAGTCAACCTCATCCCTATTCGTACACTTTGTCGATTAGGCCTCACCGAATCTAATTTATCTCCTTCTACTTTGATGTTTCAAGGCTATGATAAAAATGAACAAGAACCACTGGGTGAGATTACAATCAGAACTCAGTTTGGAGACCTTGTATCCAATTTAGATTTCATGGTTATTTTTCATGACACATCCATCAAAATTTTTCTTGGAAGACCTTGGCTACATCAATATGCAGCTATCCCTTCATCATACCATCAATGTCCCAAATAATGTTTCAATGGTCAAATTTGGACATTGTATGGTGACAAAGCCCCACTCAAAACATGTGAATCTCAATACATTGAGGATGAATTATATCACATGGATGGTAAGGAGATATCCACAACAAAAAAGGTTACCAAAATTAATGCTCCATATGGTTTGGAAATGATTCCAGTAAACCCATTCATACATGTGAGTACAGATTAAGTGTTTCCAATTAGTCAAATGGATAGGATTGACCAAAATCCAAATACTCTTATGGAAACATCCATAATGTCAATTATGGAAATCAAGCCATACATCATGGGAGAAATTGGTGATTCACCAATCAATGATGAAATCTCAAATGGGGATGTTTTCATTTCATCTGCTGAAATCCAGCAATTATGTACTTCATCAACTGATCCAGAAGAAGTTATAGCAATGTTAGAGATGAACGATGATGTCGATTCACAATCTATCATCTCCTCTTTATTACCCAAGGAAGACCCTTTATCATTAATATGGTATTAAATGGTAGCTTCTTCCTCAAGAGGTTCAAATTTTAAAATGTCTCCTGACCATGGAAATTCTGCTTCATCATCTACTATGAAAGTAGAAACAGAAGAAATAACACGTGTTGAAGAAGAAGAGGAAGATCTCAGGGATGCTCCTCTAGCATTCTAAGAGGGTATATCTACTACTGTGGATGAACTCAGAGAAATACATCTGTGTACAAAATAAAATCCACGCCCCACTTTAATTAGTGATACCATGACTCTTGAAGAGAAAGAAATGTATATTTCATTTTTAAAGAAAAATCGAGATATATTTGCTTGGAATTATACAGAAATGATAGGGTTTGATCCCAATGTTGCCACTCATCATTTGGGTTTTCCATAAGAACATTGAGGATTCAAACAAGCCTCAAGAAGAACACACCCAACTTATGCTTCCAAAATTGAAGCTAAAGTGGATAAGCTTATCAAAGATAACTTCATCAGAGAAGTTCAATATCCCAAATGGTTGGAAAATATTGTCCTTGTGAAAAAGAAGAATGGAAAAATTAGAGTTTTCATTGATTTTAGATATCTTAATCGACATTGTCCCAAAGAATATTTTCCAGTCCCAATTACAGAACACTTAATTGATACAACAAATGGATATGAGGCACTTTCCTTCATGGATAGATATTTTGGATATAATCAAATCCGAATGGATTCAAAAGATGAAGAATCTACATCCTTCAGAGCCCCTCAGTGTGTGTTTTGCTATCGGGTAATTCCCTTCGGCCTGAAGAATGAAGGTGAAACATATCAATGTGCCATGCACCATATCTTCAAACCCTTTTAGGGAAATTTTTTGAATGTTATGTGGACGATTTGTTGGTTAAATCCAAACAATTTTCTAATCACTTGGCTGATTTGGAAATCATATTCCACAAACTTCGGCAACATAATTTGAAGATGAACCCCTTGAAATGTGCTTTTGGGGTAACCTCAAAACAATTTGTCAGCTTTGTTGTATTCCATCATAGTATTGAAGTCGATATTTAGAAGAAAAAAATCAATCCTTGGTATGTCACCTCCTCGAAATCTGAATGAATTGAGAGGACTTCAAGGACACTTGGCCTATATTCGGCGTTTCATCACCAATTTGGAAGACAAATGTTTACCCTTCAATAAATTGATGAAGAAGGGAGTCACTTACCAGTGGACTGAAGAATGTCAAGAGGCATTCAATATTCTCAAGAAATATCTCTTGAGTCCACTGGTACTAATGCCACTTGTTGAGGGAAGACCACTTATTATTTATGTGATTTCTTTAGAGTGATCATTGGGAGCCTTCCTTGCCCAAAAGAATGATGCTGGGAATGAGAACAACCTTTACTATCTCAGTCAGACTATGCTTGAAGAAGAAACCCTATATTCAAGTATTGAAAAGTGATTCCTAGAATTAATCTTTGCAGTTCAGAAATTGAGACACTACCTGAAATTGCATGAGGTCCACTTGGTATCTCGTAATAACCCGCTCAAATTCATCCTTAATCGTCTAATGCTTACGGGACATTTGTCAAGATGGGAATTTATCTTGCAGAAAGTGTCTCAAAAGGAAATAAAAGGCCAATATTTGGCTGATTTCCATGATGAACACCCTTTAGTAAAAGATACATCTTTAAATATTGAACTTCCTGATAAAGAAGTCTTCTCTATTCAAGATAGTCTTCAAATATGTGAAATGTACTTTGATGGTGCTTCCAGAAGTCCAACAGGGAAGAAAATGGAAGATCCTAAATTCAACAAAGTTGGGTTGGGAATTGTGCTTATTTACCTAGAAAAGGCAGTGCTACCTTATTCCCTCTTATTGCGGGAAGGTAGTACAATAAATGAATCAGAATATCAAGCTCTCATCGCAGGATTAGAGTTGGCGCTTCAGGCACAAGTGAATCTATTAAAAGTGAATGGTGATTTAGACCTGGTAATCAAAAAAGTCAATGGGGATTATTCAATCTTAAAAGAAGATTTAATCCCTTTTTATGATTATGTAAGAGAGTTAATGGTGGAATTTCCTTTGGAACCAACATTTCTTTTATGTCCCGCAATCACAAAATGATCAAGCTGATGCATCAGCTAATATAGCTAGAGCTCTGGAAGATCCAAATCGGGATGAAACAATCATCAGTATCGCCCACTGTCATACAATTTCACCTTATGTTCAAATTAGAACAGATGAAATCAATGAAATTAGTCCCATTTATGAACCATATGGTCATACGACATGATGAATGACACCTATTATAGATTACCTTCAAAATGGAACACTCCCACCTGATAGAGCTGGGAAAGAACAAGTCCAATGACATGTGGTCAATTTTACTCTTTATGATAGCCCGGATCACCTAGAAAAAATTCTCTACAAAAGTGGTTTTGATGGAATTTTCTTCAGATGCATTGATGGTGAATAGATAATGGTTGTCATGAAAGAAGTATATGTAGGAGTCTGTGGTGCCCACCAGTCTGGACATAGATTGTCTAATCAAATTCGAAAGCTTGGATACTTTTGTCCTTTAATGATACAAGATTGTGTTGATTTCACTAAGAAGTGTCATTCTTGCCAAGTATGTGCCAACTTCATTCATCAACCCCTAGATTCTCTTCATAAATCTAAATACTCATGGCCATTCGCCACATGGGGAATGGATATAGTAGGACCTTATCCTTTAGATACATCTAAGTAGTTTAAGTATATTCTTAATACTACTGACTTCTTTTCCAAATGGGCAGAGGTAATACCTCTCAAAGAAGTTAGTTCTAAAAGCATTATTAGCTTCATCAATTCTAACTTCATTACTAGATTTGGTGTCCCTATTACCATATTGATGGACAATGGCACCAATTTATGTTCATCTGAGGTAAGGAAGTTGTTTCAAGAATACAACATCAAATCCAATCATTCCTCTCAGTATCATGCAGAGGCCAATGGAAAATAGAAGACTTTAACAAGACTCTTTCAAATATACTTCAAACGATGGTGGATAAAGATAATAAATCATGTCTTGATAAACCTTTTCATGCTTTATGGGCTTATCGGACCACCACCCACACTACTACACGATCAACTCCATATTCATCGGAATATGGAACAGAAGAAGTCTTTCCCATTGAGGTTCAATTACCATCACTCAGAGTAGCCATTTGTGATCAATCATCTATAGATGAACAATTTCAAAAGCGATTGGATGAATTGGAACTATTAGATGAGAAAATATTGTGCACCCTTCACCACTTTGAAGTCTATCAGAATCGAATAGCATGAGCTTTCAATAAAAAAGTTCATCTTCATTCGTTCATTCAAGGAGAACTGGTATTGGTTCTCAGAACACCAATGATACTAGGAAAGAAACCTCATAAGCTTGGGACAAAGTGGAAAGGACCTTACTCAATACATAAGGTCTACTCCAACAGATCTTATTCTTTAATATTGATGGATGGAGAACTCATTACAACTCCAACCGATGCCAGATTCTTGAAAAAGTATTTTGTGTTACACAAGTACTTACATCCAGCAAGACGTTAAACTGCATAACCAACGTCCTAGCTACATGATGCTAACTGTACAACACCCTTTCGTCCTACATGACTTTAAACTATGCACCTTTTCATCCCATATGACGTTAAACTATGAAAAATTCCTTTAATATGTCTTACATGATGTTAAACTATATTTTGTCCCTACAACATGAAACTAAACTATGCAACACGATTAGTCCTCACTGCAAGACTTTAAACTACATAGTCTTCTCTTTTGTCCTTTCTGCATGACATTAAACTGCACAGCCCCCACCCCCTAAGTCCTTACTGCAAGACTTTAAATTGAACAATCCCTCTTTCATCCAACATGATGTTAAATTATTTCTTAAACCTTATGTCCTACATGACATTAAACTATGCATCGTTAGGGTTGTTTCTACCTCTTTTTTCTCACACCGAGTATGAATCATGTGAGATTAGAGTAAACTTCAACCATAACACCCTATTTGGGCTGCTAATTACTTGTAAGTCCCAACACCTTCATCAGGTTGTCCTCAAGTACAACTTGATCACTAATTCATTCTTAATCGAACTACGATGACTTTGATCCTCGTCTTCTTGGATGTGTACGTAGGAAACCACTCATGGTTCAAGGCCAACACCATTATCTTCATGTAGGTTCACCTCCGTCTCATATGATGTTGATTTGTGAAACAGCCCCCAGAACCAATATTTTTACATAGGTTCACCATGGTCCATGAATATGACCTTAAACTATTCACACTTTTGTCCTGTATGACAATAAAATACAAAATTCTTTGTCCCTTTCCTGAGAGGGATTCATCATTGACATTTATCTCCAATCATGTTGTATTCCAAAGACTACGTGCATACATGGAAATGCTCGAACCTTTAATCTTCGGTCAAACCATCATTGCACTAAAGTTCCCTTTCAACCATTCCCTTGTACAAACCAAATCTGTACAAAGGGTATTTCAAGAACTATGTGTGGCTTGATTCCTATCTTTATGGGATACGTAGGAACATTTGAGTGTCCCTCGATTCCAACCCCAAGTCTTTGGGCCTAACCCCAAGTTTCACTTTCAGTCCCTTGACTGAGAAGTCCCCCTTTGAAAACATGAATGTGGTATGAAAACCCTAGTTTTCATTCACATCAGATTTATTATAAACACACATTGTTTATTCATTATTATGGACTAAGCTCTACGACCCTAAACTACGATCTCATACACTCTTGTCCCACATGACGTTAAACTGTATTTTAATAACTATATATGGATTGATTCCCATTATTATGGGATACGTAGTGAAGTCCAGCACCTTAATTTAGGACACAGCTAGAACATGATTATGGTCAGCATTGGTCTATGTATCTCCTTCATGCATTAGACAATACCCATTTTTCATGTGTCATACTCCTAACCATAAATTATTTCAGATCTCTATAACCCTTTTCTTGACTTTTGGTCACAAAATTTCGGATACCCGAGAGTTCTTTTGTCTGAACATGCAACGCATTCCCTTAGGCGACGTTGCATAAAAAGTCTACATAATGGAACTATTATCCAAAAGATACTATTATTTGACTATGCATCCAATTCCCTTAAGTGGACCTGCATAATTCAACCCCCTAACAGGTATTTCAAATATTGGTAACTTCATTCATGGGAGGAAAACCTCTTTGGTCCTTATTTTTCTTAATAACAATATGTAGGGATCTGCCAAAATATCCATCCTTAACATATTCGTCTCATACTCTTTTTCGTGATCTGAAAGTATTCAAGTCAATGGTTTATATTTCCTTTCCCTACGTTTGGTTCAGACCTTCATAGGAGTGACATTCATCCAATTCATTAACAATCTTGATTGGAAATATCTTCTCCATATTCAAGTACCTCTCTCCATATAGCAGACTCTATGCTTTAGAAAATTGAAATCACCATAAACTTTTACTGGATTTTTATCAATAGGAAAGTAACATTTCTGAGAGTTCTTTTGCCTAACTATGCAGCACGTGCCCTTAGGTGGCCTTGCATAGGTAGTCTACATAATGGACCTGTCAACTAAAAGATGATATTATTTGAATATGCAGCCAATTTCCTTAAGAGGCCCTGCATAATTCAACCCCCTAACAGGTTTGTTAAATAGTGGTAACTTCACTCTTAGGAAATACGTCTTCTAATGCCTTTTAGCCCTTTTTCATATCATTCCTTAGATTTAAAATTTCTGAAGTCATAGTTTACATGTTTTCCCCCGTACTTGAATGTGGTAATATGTTTTTAGATAAATTATCAAGGAATTGAGTCATTTTTAATCCATTCGATCATAGCTATTCGACCTTAAACATTAGTATTTTTTATGTCCGACGTGCATGAATTTAAACTACCCACAAAAGACAAAGGAACTCTGAACAAAAGTCAAGTCCCAACCCACTAAACATGCATTTTGTATGATTTAGGCAATATTGAGAAATAAAAAGATTCAATGATTGTAGGTTTATTTCATATAATCCTAGAAAAAATCAAACTATGCTTACTAAGCCCATTGGATTAGCTAAAATTATAAGCAGGTAGCAAAAGAAGGAAAGCACAAATGATTGAAGATGAAAGTGTTTTTCATTGATGCATAAGAGTTAGAAGGAAATCCAAATATTGGATTCTCTTCTCTTTTCCACGAATTACAAGAGGATTTCAACATAACTCTTCATTTGATTTACTGCATCCCGAGCATCATCAACAACCACATTAAGTTCATGCACTCGACCAACTTCACCCTTTCCAGCTTGATGGAGTGCTTTCTTGGCATCTGCGAAGGATTTCATACCATCTATTTGAACTCCTTCCACTGAATTGTTAAGTTGTTCAAGTTCCCCAGTAACAACATCTTACTGTTGTTGAAGGTGCATCTGCTGGACAACTTTCTCCTTTATCTTATGCTTCAGCTCCGTCAATTTGAAAGTATGATAAGCCTCTGCTCAGGACACCACAGCCTCAAATTCGTGGATATTGGTCAAGAGCCTCACTTTGATAATGTCTTGACTGTAATTTTTCTCTTGCTCCCTTCTTAAGCTGACTTGTTTCATCATGGCATGGATCGCTTGATATCCAAAACTACCAAGCCCCAACATGACAAACAGGGATGACAGTCGTGGGATCTTCAAAGACAGCTCTTTAAGAGGAATTTCAGATATGATCTTCCATATGTTCTTCCATTCCTTGAGACGTGAAAATTGGAGCACCTTTTGTACCTCCCGGTCTGATTCAGAATCACTATCAAATGTGAGAATATAGTCTCGGATTAATGAACTTAGAGAAGTACCATGTTCTGCTCCTTCCCCCCTAACCCTTGTTATTTTACTTTCTATTCCCATTGGGGCAGAGGCGGAGGTTTCACCTCCAGATCTAGCCACTAAAATTGACGGCCATGTATAGTCAATTAAATGTTTTGGTTTTTTTCAAAGGATAACAAAAGTTGATTAAGTTGTCTTGAAAACTAAGTGAAACCACAAATTATATCATCTCTTACCTAATTGTAGATCAGAAAAATAAGAAGGCTCCTATCCATCTTTCCTAGCATCAACAGGATTTTCTGGATGGGTTTCAGGAAGCTCTACCAGGTTGAGCTCCACTTGATCTAGTGTCTCTGCAATACTAGGGTTACCTATACCCCCTTCAGAAATTGGTAGTTCAACAACTTTCTTATATGGAACTGCACATTTCAACCAATCATGGTCAGAGATGTAAGAAGAAATTTTTAACTGGACGAAGGATAACACTCACGTCCAAAATCATCTATGTTACTTGGTAATTTAACATGATCTAAAATGTCTTCAAAATATGCGCCATGTTTTTTCATTTCATTCAATGATATCTCAGATTCCTAGTTAGTCTCACCAGTGGGACCATTCGATGTATCTTCTTGGTGACCCTCATCTTGCAGCCTCTGCCCTGGACAGCTTCTTCAGATAAAATTACATAGGCAGTTGCAGTGGCTTCCAAATGCTCTGGTGCAGGTGTTGAACCTAAAAGTATCATAGAATGGAAGTCAGTTGAAGTTTTTATTCAACATTTTACGAAGAATTTTTAATTTACCAGAAGTAGGCTCTTCTCTTCTTATAGCAGCATCATGAGTAGTACTGGGAATAGACGCTGGCTCTTCCTCATGAGCAGCCAAGTCAGCATGAATTTGTGACTGTTCACCAGCACCCTCCCTCATCCTTAGAGGAGGGTCAATCCTCTCCCTCAAAGGCTAAATTGAAGAATCCCCTACAATACCAAGAATTATGAGCAATATTTTCATGAGTTAAGATTCATGACTATCTGAAGGACATACCACTATTGATAAAGCGTTTAGTTGTGAACTTCTTCCTTAGATGTCTTTGCTTATTTGTATTTTTGGGAGTGATGACATAAACATCTCCAAATACCGTAATTGTAGAATGAAATCCATGTCTAACTCCTCGTCCATGGTTTGTTGGCCTGGAGATACCTCACCCAGCTCGCGAGGAGATTCATTAGCTCCGATGACGATGCCACCAGGACTATACTAGGGTGAAGGAACCTCAGAAGTTCCTTTCCTTACAAGCTGCAGGATGAAGAAAGTAATTTCATTGAGTAACAAAGCTTTAACTGAAGTCAAGTTACAATGAAAATAAGGAAAGAGACTTACATCTTCCGGAGCCACATAATCGTGCCACTCCTCATCTCCGAAAGCACTAGTCCCCTCAGTGGTGTCATGATCTATCATTTATTTCACCTTCTTGGTGACAGGAATGGAATCATCGGTGGAATATATGAGCATCTACAGCTATCTGATGTAATATTGCACTTCATTGGGGTTATCCTTGCAATAGATATATGTAGAATCCCAAAGATTCCCTACTCCAGGGATGTGTAGCCCTTCGCATAAGTCCAGATAGGCGGTTTCAACATTGCAATATAAACTCTGCCATGTATGGAAAAACTCTAGTCGTAGATTTTCAGTATGTGTTCTAGAAGGCTACGAGGAGGGTCCTACAATATTGGAATTCAACTTATTCCCAGCTCCTGCAATCACAGATAGAGAATAAGAAAATAAAACTTGTTGTTCTATAAAATAATGGATATTAAATTAGCTCAATGAAGTAACTCACCAGGAGTCGATGGAGTGGGTCTCTTGATTCTGATAGGAGTATTATATCTGGCACAAGGCCGCTTTGACACATTTTGTGCCTCATCATCCCCATCCTAAGAATCCGATGGGTCAGACCTGGGTGAGGAACCCGGTGAATCAGCTCCGGGTGTAGAAGAGTCACCTTCCAGAAGAAGTGATTCTTTCTCTATAGTTCTCTTCTTCTTCCCCAACCAATGAACCAGATGATTCAGTACCCCTTCAAGGTATGATGCTACCCAGTTCTCAGCATACCATGCAATCAAGTTACTCATTTCTCTAGAAACTGGTAGATCAAACATTGCCCCGATCTTCTCCATAGATGTCACCAACCATAGTTGTCGAGCATCCATCAGATGCTAGTCTGACCTGACTTGCACAGGAGGGAATACAATAGTCTGCTGGAGACACTTGAATTGGTGTTCAAATCTGTATGGAGCATAGGCCTCGCATATAATTTCTCCGTCAATCCTGGTGGCCAATACACCATCTATTCAAGCTAGAATGTATGACCTAAATTCCAGGGCGGCTGTTCCACCATCAACAAACCACCTGGTTGGCGTGTTTCCATAAGGATAGAAATTGAATTCCTTGAACATGCTCAACCTCACCTTCATGTCGTTGGAGTTGAGGGCTAACAGAAAAATTCTAGAATATGCCTGCACTAAGGGTCTGAAAGAACTTCTAGGAACCAGAACTCCATTTTGTACAGCATATGTCCTGAAGTGAGTGGTGTCCCATCCCCACAAAACTTTGAATGGTCTCACTATTCTCAATGGAGACTTACCCATAAAGACATGGAGTATGCTCCTGTGAATCTTTTCCAAAATGGGGGTGGCCAACCAAACCATTTTCCTCTCATCAAACTTGGCTGCAAAAACGAAGGTCCCTAGCCTGACACCTCCCTTCGAATCCTTGACTGGAAAAAGATAAACACTGATCCACAAGGCTAAGAATCCCAACATTCGGGTCATTTTTGGGATTCTCTGATCTACTTCATACACCCATTTTTCAAATTCTCCTGCTTCCAGGGTAGACAAGAATGTTCGAAGAGCACCCCTCTTCTCTATTCTGGGGCATGTAGTAGGACGATTACAGGTGGGCCCCTTCTCCATCTTCTTTGTAAGAAACATATCCATCCACTCCTCTGGATTAATATCCTTTCTAGAATGAGTTTTGGAGGTCTTTGAATTCTTGAGTTTGTATAAAATTTTCAATAATTCTCGATCCAAATCCGGAGTCTTCTCTAAATCATTCCATGTTGCCTTGGTAGGGATGAATTAATCATACATATCGCCTAAAATGGGAGCCCCCGAGATCTTGTAGATATCCCACAAACTGATGCCTACTTCTCCATGAGTTAGATGGAAAGAGTTGGTTTTTGGGCTCCAGTGGCTGATTAGCTCCGACACAAAGTCATCATTCCTATTGACATACATCTTCCCAGCCCATGCAGCTTCATATAATTCAACTCCTTTCAGATCCTCGACGAACTATGTACAAGTTTGTCGCACCCAATATGCCCACATCCAAGATGGCTTCACACCTCCTATAGGATGGAAGTCCCAACTCTTGTTCCAGCCTTTAGATTGATCCATTTGAGAATTTTAGAATATTGAGGGATAACAATGTGGTTTTAGCTTAGGCTTGTGAGGTTTCAGATCTGGGGCCAAAGGGATATTATGCATTATATAGGCCTTCTACATTGTTCCTGTAACACCCCAAGATTTTACGAAAAATATTCTTTTTAATTTCATTAATGTCTTGTGTTGTACACTACCCCAAAAGGATCTTGCACAACACGCATCCATGACTTGTCTTGCATTACACGCAAGTGAGACCTTCCACGATAGCGTGTGTCGTACGCAATACTGAGTTTCGCTAAACAACGATATGCGATTAAAATATTATTAAAACTAACCGTTATGAATAGTAATAATGACTTTTTGAAATTTTATAAATTTTCTTTTTGAAAATGGACTTCATTTTTGGATTCGGAATATTGAAATTAGCCTAGGGTGAAATTTTGGTATTTTTCTGAAAACTTTCAATTTTTGATGAATAGTGAAAACACTGAGTTACTATTTAAAACCCGACTTTTTATTTAAATAATTATTTATTTTATTTAATTTTATTTTAGGTCAAAATTGATACATAATACCTATATAAGTTCAATGTAATTCATTGGATTAATTGTTTAATAATTTTAGATATAAAAAATTTATTGAACTTTTGACCGTCTTTTACCCATCTGCTAGAAGAATTTGCAAATTTACATAAAACTTAATTTTACCACTTTTGTGAATGAAAATTCAAAAATTATAGAGACACAGTTTATTTCAGTAAGTAAAATGTGGTTCAATGAGATGAAAATAATTTTTGGTGTATAGTAACTTTTTACTTTTATTTACCACGGTTAAAAGTAAATAGGGTAATTAAGGGAAAATGATATTATTATTACCCTAACACATGTCATAATTCTATTGGATAAGTGTAATGCTACCAAAAACAACTTTAGGAATAAAATATGACCATTTAGGCCCACTTGGATTAGATTAGGACATTTATTATTAATTTATTTAAAGAAGGGTTAAAATAGTTAAAATCAAAGTTTAATAAGTAAATAATTTTTAATATAGGGTTATACATAAAATAAATTCGACTATAAATATTCATTAGAAAGATAAAATTATTTCTTACATAATGATATTTTATTTGTAATTTTTAGACTTTAAATAATTTAATTTATTTATGACACAATGATGATGTAGTAATTATCTTATTAATGTAATATTGACATAATTGATGTTATAAATACCCAAATAAATGTAATTTGAGACATTTTATGAATTCCAAAAAATTTATATGTTACTATGACATGTTAGTGTTTATTTAATTAACTTGTTTAGAACTAATCATTATGTTATAAGTTTCAAAAAAATCAATTACCAAATAGTGTCAAAATTGACATAAAATGGTTTTTAAAACAAATATTATATTATTAATTGTTATTATATTCCTTAAAATATAAGGTTCGTCCAAATGACTTATATAAGGATATATATATTAATAATAAACAACTTGGAGTTATTTTTGATTTTTATAGTAAGTTTATTAACCATATAGTGTAAGAACACAAAAAGACACAGTAAAAGTAAAATTATCTAACTTAAAGTTAAATCTAAATGATAAGGTTACAATAAGAACCTAAACTTGTCTAAATTCTATTGGATGAGAGTATTTAGACTCATCCCAACCTTATATTCGAAATAAATCAATTTGGAGCTATTTAAAACCGAATATTATGTTATAATTAAATAATATGTTTAGTTTTTCCAAAGGTGCCCCTCTCCTCCCTTATAAAGGGCACCTTCTCCCTCTCTTCCTCACACCACTTTGAGCCTTAAATCTCGGCCAACCCCTGCCAATTTATCTTCTCAACTTCCCTAGAAACATCCTAGAGGTTATGGTGTTCTCAAAAGACCAATATTAGTGCCCTATGAAGAGGTTTCAAAAAGGCGCTTCAAAGAAGAGGTAATGTCTATTACCGATTCTTTCAACTTTATTTATTCTTCCACTTCTTCTTATTTAGTTGTTTCATTATGAAGTAATAACATAAGTATCACTAATATACTGATATGTTATTATAATTATGAAACAACCCTATTTCACCATCTATCCATCCTACGAAAAATGAAATCACCACGCGTGCGTACGTACGGAATACTGTCTCCACGCCGTGGTGTAATATGTTTTTCCACCACCACCTTATATGGATGGGTATAATGGTGTAAATAAATAACTATATATGATTATTGTAAAGTGATATTTATTCTGAAATAGTATACAAACACTCCAATACTATTCCACAATCATGGGAATGATATCATCGCTCGTGCGTACGTTAGGACTACTATCTCCACAAACGCGATGAGATTCATTTTCCATGATTAACCCTTAAATAATGATTATAAAGTATATATAATGAATAATAATAAAATATATGACATAATAATTCTACTGGATTTATATATATATATATATGTATGTATGTCATATACTCAATTCCTTTCAATTCAATAAGGAAATGAAAATAGCGTTCATGCATACGTACGACCTACCGTCTCAATGAATGGTGTATTTCATTCATTTTATCGATCTATAATATATATGAATATAATGAATATATATTATATATAAATCATGTTTTAAATTCTGGAATTATTTAAATCATGATAAAAGTAATAATATCAAGAACGACGAGTCGAAACACATATGATAAATGAAACGATTTTACCCAAAACGCTCTTTAACATGGAATTTACAAAAGAACGGGTAATATAAAGTCATAAGTGAACCATATATTATATCATAAAAATGAATATGATTCTGTAATAAGTCAATGGCATTATTTAAATCATTATATAGGAGGTTCAGATACATACGAAGCATATCAGACATAAGGTAAGGGATAATTTTTCAAATCTCATTGTTATCCGAGATTGCTTATTCGTAAGTATTTGCTGGGGTTTTTGTTATCATCCATGTACATGTTTCCTAAAAATGGTTTCAAGTATGTTTAAAGTCCTTTTTACCCATTTTTACTTTTACCCAATGGTATGTAAGGAATCTTTCTTTTATTTACCCTATAAGGTACTTTTTGACTTTTTTGACAAAAGTACGAGAATAATGTTTTTTTAACGTATACGGCATGAAAGAATTTTTACGGTTTTATAAAGCATTATTTTCATGAAGCATCATCCAAAATAGTTCATGACTATTTTCATCAAAATCTCTTTCTTTTAAAATTTCAGGACGTCTTGTGAAAAGAAATTGATTTTGAAGAAGAAGGGATATTTTCCTCAAGAATTCATTTCAAGTGTTTTATCAAAACCATTTTTCCATCTAAGATGACATTATTTCATATGTGTATGTTTCAAGTATAATGTCTCTATGATTCACATGGTTTCACTTTTCTTATTATGATATGAGATCCATTTCTTTTATATGGATTATGTGATGATGGGATTATGTTTATGAATCCCATTTTATTCGTTGGATTATTATGATTGATGTATGTTTATTTTGTGGAAAAAGTAAGAATGATTTCATTATGAGATGGGTGGGACCTATATCTCCCTCCAACGCATTGGGTAAATATTTATATCTCATGAGATAGACATGGATGGAATAGAAAGTTAAACCGGTTCAGTAATACAGGACTGGAACAAGGAGTGAACTCGATTCAGAAAGGGACTTTGTCCACTATGATGGTCTTGGCATCAATGCCAGGGATAATATGGAAATAATATCATGTGCTTAATGGTTTCCACAATTACATGTTTTATTCCCATGCTATTTTATCATTCTTAATGTTTCTTTATGATCTATGCCTTACGTACTTCCATGTTTTATGTCATTGCTCAAGATTTTGATGTTTAAACATTATGTTCATGTTTTTGAGTTCAAATGTATATGGTTTGTTTTATTTTATCCATGCTTACCCTTACTGAGAATTTGAGCTCACCCTTTTTATGTTTTCTTTTCCCCAGGATATAAAGAAAGGTATTAGGTAGGAAAAAAAGGGGAAGATCTTTATGGGAGATGATGAGGATCTTTTCACCATGATTAGAAGATTACGTTCCAAGTTTCCAAAGACACTAAACTATTACGGTCCTTGTGTGACTGTTTTTGTTATGTATTAAGTATTCTGAAAAAGTAATGTAATGTCCATGTACGTCATGCTTTGGGTCTCTACAGTTGGTATCAGAGGAAAGGTTTAGTCAAACTTTGGAAACTAGGATGCGAAAATGTTAGTGAGATCCCTAGAGATATTTCTAGGGTATGTCTAGGGATGTCCTTAAGGATAAGTATACGTATAAGATATTGTCCTAGAACTATGGTAACGATATTAGAATTTAACCTAAGATGTTAGATATTGAAGGTACTCCCCCTTTATTATGTTGTTTTCCCTAGAATTATTTTTGCCTCTCACACTATTCTTTTTGGGTTTTAGACGATGGATGGAACCTGAAGGAACCGTGTTGATCAATGTAATGGAAAGTGCAATGATTGTCCTCTTGAACAAACAAATGTTATGGCATATGGAGTGAAAAATCTTATTGCTATACTTACACAAGCTATGAATCATTCTGGACTTCCAAATGAGCAGATAAGGGAACAATATTATATTGAGTCCTTCATGAGTCTACGTCCACCTTCTTTCCGTGGGTCTTCTGATCCACTTGTTGCTGAACAATGGATCAGTACCACTGAAAAGTATTTTCAGTTCTTCAATGTTCTGAACATGATAAAGTCATCTTAGAAATGTATCGTTTGGAAGGTGAAGTTGATCAATGGTGGAATCTTATCAAGAATATGAGGCCAAGAGATGAAATTGAGTCCATGGAATGGGACGAGTTCAAGAACATATTTTTCAATAAGTACTACCCTCGTATTCTTCGAACAAATATGGAGAAGGAGTTTCTTGAACTAAATCAAAAGGATGATGAATCTGTTGGTATATACGTATCGATTTTTATGAGGCATGTAAGGTATGCATCTGGCTTTATCATCCAACCTGAAAGTAAAATTGATCGATTCTTCAGTGGCTTAAAACCAAATCTTCGAAGGGAATTAGCTATAAGAGACTTCAGTAGCTATAAAGAAATTGTGCATTGTGCTATCAAGGTAGAAATGGAAGTTGGTGTTACATATCCATCTCATGGTTTTGACAAGAAACGAAAGATGTAGTTCAAGGAGAAATCTCAGAATAATGGTGAAAAGAATATGAATGTTTCATTATACTCAAAGTGTGGAAAGAAGCATGGTGGAGATTGTCTTAAAGGGACTAGAAAATGTTTTAAGTGTGGAAAAGAAGGTCATCGAGTAGTTCAGTGTCGAAGTAATGGAAAAAGGGTTTCTAATGGTGTGAATAAAGAAAAGACTGCAGAGAACGCACCAACAACACTTCAATGTTTCAAGTGCAATGAAATGGGGCATTATGCTAATCAATTCCCTAATCCAAGGGTTAATGATGATCGACATGAGAAACCACTTAAGGCAAAGGAAAAAGGGAAGTCACATGCGATCACTATTGGCTATGTTGAATATGACAACGATGTGGTGGAATGATTAAGTTTTTATGTAATGGGATTCCAAAATAATGTTGTATATAGTATCGTGGAATATTGGAATATATATGTATTGGTATATTGTGGTTTTCAATAATTTTATGGTACCGGTAACCATGGAAAGTGATTGAGAAATTTTGGTAAGTAGATGATATGAGCATAATAAAGGGATTAGAAGATAATGAGATGTTTGATTGTATTCATGAGCTCATGATTGATATAAGGACTAAGTGATATCATGGTTTGAGTATAATGAATTTTGAGGATTTTGTTATGTGGAAAGTGTTAACTTTTAACTGCATTAATGTTTTCACTAAGGTTCAATGGGTATTCATTATTCATGAGAATACATGATTAAGGTATTCACATGTTTGTAATTTGACCAACAAGATATATCTTATGATATATGGAGGATAAATGATGGCATTCACGTGATTGTTATGTGACATTTCAAGTAATCATTTTCTTTATACTATGATCTTGGACCGAAGTATTTTAGATAAGCCTAAATATTAGAATGGATTATGTTGGACATAAGTTATTATTGTTCAAGGATAGAACATTTTTCGATATTATTGATGGGATGTTATAGTAATATTGTTTTAGAAAAAGGACAACCTGCAGGATGGGCGACAACCCATCGCGTCGGACAAGGCAGTGGGAATCGAACCCACAACCAAAGTGGGAATGGAATTTATCGCCTACCACTGGCCTACAGGAAGTCCCTGGTTAGTAGAAACTAGTTTTATTTTATTACGCGGTATGTTATATGAATTTTAAGTTCATTTTTGTAATCTTATACGATTAACCTCACCATAGATGGACTTATGTATATTTGATAACTTTTTCTAACCTTTTGTTTGAAAGAGATGGAATGACCCATAATTCTATCACATGATCTGTTAACACTTCACGAATAACAAATTCAACTTCATTTCATTAAGAGATAAAGTGGAAATTGTTCAAAGCACAAACAATAGTGAGATTGTACCAAAATAAAGTAAGTATTTATTCTAATTAAAATTCTTCAACTTTAGGGAAATGATCTTGAAAACCAAAAATGTTGTCCTAGTGCCCTTAAATCCAATGAATCAGATGGTACCCTAGATCATCACAAATTTATGGCTTTGTGATTGTTGTATTTTTCATAGCCATGTTCTCTACCACTCTCCATCACAACATGATGGTTAGATTTCTCTTCTATATCCATATTTTCACCTATGTTCTCTTATGTGGAAACCCAGTGATTAGTTAATTTGGGTAACCGTTACATTTCATATGTTAGTTTTTAAAGACAAGTTTTGGTATTACTTTTTTACGATGTGGGTTTCTATTAAAGAAACTTTCGAGTAGTAAACCCTTTATAACCCCCGATGAATTTCGAGGGTGAAATTCCTTTTAAGGGGGGTAGAATGTAACACCCCGAGATTTTAGGAAAAATATTCTATTAAATTTCATTAATGTCTTGTGTTGTACGCTACACCAAAAGAAGATTTCAAAACACACACCCCTTACTTGGCTTGCATTACACGCAAGCACGACCTTCCATGATAGCGTGTGTTGTACGCAATACTGAGTTTCGCTAAACAACGATATGCTATTAAAATATTATTAAAACTAGCTGTTATGAATAGTAATACCGAATTTTTGAAATTTTATAAATTTTATTTTTGAAAATGAACTTCATTTTTGGATTTGGAATATCGAAATTATCCTAGGGTGAAATTTTGGTATTTTTATGTAAATTTCAATTTTTGATGAATAGTGAAAACACTGAGTTACTATTTAAAACCCGACTTTTTATTTAAATAATTATTTATTTTATTTAAATTTATTTTAGGTCAAAATTGATACATAATACCTATATAAGTTCAATGTAATTCATTGGAGTCTTTTTTTAATAAATTTAGATATATAAAAATTTTATTGAACTTTTGACTGTCTTTTACCAATCTCCTAGTAGAATTTGCAAATTTACATAAAACTTAGTTTTACCGCTTTTGTGAATGGAATTTCAAAAATCCGAGTGACACGGTTGATTTTAATATGTAAAATGTGGTTCAATGAGATGAAAATAAATTTTAGTGAATAGTAACTTTTTACTTTTATTTACCACGATTAAAAGTAAATAGGGAATTTAAGGGTAAAAATGATATTATTATTACCCTAACACATGTCCTAATTCTATTGGATAAGTTTAGTTCAACCAAAAACAAACTTAGGAATAAAATATGACCATTTAGGCCCACTTGGATTAGATTAGGACATTTATTATTAATTTATTTAAAGAAGGGTTAAAATAGTTAAAATCAAAGTTTAATAAGTAAATCATTTTTAATATAGGGTTATACAAACGATAAATTCGACTATAAATATTCATTATAAATCTAAAAGTAGTTCCTACATAATGATATTTTAGTTTTTATTTTTAGACTTTAAATAATTTAATTTATTTATGACACAATAATGATGCAGTAATTATCTTATTAATGAAATATTGACATAATTGATGTTATAAATACCTAAATAAATGTAATTTGGGACTTTTTATGAATTAAAAAACTTTTCTATGTTAATATGACATGTTAGTGTTGATTTAATTAACTACTTTCGAACTAATCATTCTGTTATGAGTTTCACAAAAATCAATTACCAAATAGTGTCAAAATTGACATAAAATTGTTTTTAAAAAAAATATTATTTTATTAATTGTTATTATATTCCTAAAAATCTAAGGTTCGGAAAAATGACTTATATAAGGTTATATATATTAACAATAAACAACTTGGGGTTCTTTTGGCTTGTTATAGTAAGTTTATTAACCTTACAGTGTAAGAACACACAAAGACACGGTAAAAGTAAAATTATCTAACTTAAAGTTAAATCTAAATGATAAGGTTAAAATAGGAACCTAAACTAGTCTAAATTATATTGGATGAGATTATTTTGAACCATACCCACCTTAGATTCGAAATAATTCAATTTGGAGCTCTTAAAGCCGAATATGACTTTATAATAAAATAATATTTTTAGTTTTTCCAAAGGTGCCCCTCTCATCCCTTATAAAAGGGAACCTAGTCCCTCTCTTCCTCACACAACTTTGAACCTTAAAGCTCGGAAAACCCCGGCCAATTTCTCTTCTCCTCTTCCCTAGAAACATCCTATAGGTTCTGTTCTTCTCCAAATACCAATATTAGTGCCCTAAGAGGAGGTTTCAATAAGGCGCTTCAAAGAAGATGTAATGTCCGTTACCGATTCTTTCAACTTTATTTCTTCTTCCACTTCTTCTTCTTTAGTTGTTTCATTATGAATTAATAACATAAGTATCACTAATATAATGATATGTTATTATAATTATGAAACAACGCTATTTCACAATCTATCCATCCTACGGAAAACGAAATCACCACGCGTGCGTACGTACAGAATACCGCCTCCACGCCGTGGTGTAATATGTTTTTCCACCACCACCTTACATGGATGGGTATAATGGTGTAAATAAATAACTATATATGATTATTGTAAAGTGATATTTATTCTGAAATAGTATACATACACTCCAATACAATTCCACAATCATGGGAATTATATACACGCTCGTGCGTACGTACGGACTACCGTCTCCACGAACGTGATGAGATTCATTTTCCATGATTAACCATTCAAGAATGATTATAAAGTATATATAATGAATAATAATGAAATATATGACATAATAATGCTTCTGTATTTATGTATATATATATATGTATGTCATATCCTCGATTCTGTTCAATTCAATAAGGAAATGAAAACAGCGTTCATGCGTACGTACGACCTACCGTCTCCATGAATGGTGTATTTCATTCCATTTATCGATCTATAATATATATGTATATAATGAATATATATTATATATACATCCTTTTTTACATTCTGGAATTATGTAAATCAAGATATAAGTATTAATATCAATAATGACGAGTCGAAACACATACGATAAATGAAACGATTTTACCCAGAACGCTCTTTAACATGGAATTTACAAAAGAACGGGTAATATAAAGTCATAAGTGAACCATATATGATATAATAACAATGAATATGATTCTGTAATAAGTAAATGAAATTATTTAAATCATTATATAGGAGGTTCAGATACATACGAAGCATATCAGACATAAGTTAAGGGATAATTTTGCAAATCTCATTTTTATCCGAGATTGCTTATTCGTAAGTATTTACTGGGGTTATTATTATCATCCATGTACGTGTTTCCTAAAAATGGTTTCATGTATGTTTAAAGTCCTTTTTTCCCATTTTTACTTTTACCCAATGGTATGGAAGGAATCTTTCTTTTATTTACCCTATAAGGTACTTTTTGACTTTTTTGACAAAAGTATGAGAAGAATGTTTTTTTAACATATACGGAATGAAAGGATTTTTACAGTTTTATAAAGCCTTATTTTCATGAAGCTTCCTCCAAAATATTTCATGACTATTTTCAACAAAATCTCTTTCTTTTAAAATTTCACGATGTTTTGTGAAAAGAAATTTAGTTCGAAGAAGAAAGGATATTTTCCTCAAGAATTCATTTCAAGTGTTTTATCAAAACCATTTTTTCCATATAAGATGACATTATTTCATATGTGTATGTTTCAAGTATAATGTCTCTATGATTTACATGGTTTCACTTTTCTTATTATGAGATGATATCCATTTCTTTTATATGGATTATGTGATGATGGGATTATGTTTATGAAACCCATTTTATTCGTTGCGTTATTATGAATGATGTATGTTTATTTTGTGTCACAAGTAAGAATGATTTCATTATGAGATGGGTGGGACCTATATCTACCTCCAATGCATTCGGTAATGATTTATATCTCATGAGATAGACATGGATGGAACGGAAAGTTAAACCGGTTCAGTAATACAGGACTGGAACGAGGAGTGAACTCGATTCAGAAAGGGACTTTGTCCACTAAGATGGTCTTGGCATCAATGACTTGGATAATATGGAAATCATATCATGTTCTTAATGGTTACCACAATTACATGTTTTATTCCCATGCTATTTTATCATGCTTAATGTTTCTTTATGATCTATGCCTTACGTACATCCATATTTTATGCCATTGCTCATGCTTTGGATTTTTAAACATTATGTTAATGTTTTTATGTTAAAATGTATATGGTTTGTTTTATATTATCCATGATTACCCTTACTGAGCATTTGAGATCACTGTTTTTATGTTTTCTTTTCCCTAGGATATAAAGAAAGGTTTTAGGTATGAAAAAAGGGGGAAGATCTTTATGGGAGATGATGAGGATATTTCACCACAATTAAAAGATTATGTTCTAAGTTTCCAAAGACACTAAACTCTTACGGTCCTTGTGTGTCTGTTTTTGTTATGTATTAAGTATTCTGCAAAAGTAATGTAATGTCCATGTACATCAAGCTTTGGATCTCTACAGTTCCAACATTAACAAATGATCCTCCAACAGAGACATTTGCTGAAGATAAATTGGTGTAAGTATAAAACCAAGAATGTGGGAGATAGTTCTTTGGCTCTGGAATGTTGACTTATTGCAAATGACCATGCCCATACAGAGGCAGGTAAATACTTCTTGGGAAATTAAGAGGATACTTCTTCAATTACTTGGCTAAATCTGGGAGATTGATGTCATAGATATTGTAGTAATCATGGCCAATGATGCTCATCATGTCATCAATTCGCTTGCTAGCCAGCTTATTAGTTGTTCCAATTCTTCTGGGAGCCATTGAATCTATACAAAGATCGAATAATTAACTCTTAAGTAAGTTATTTTTTTCATAAAATTTGTGAAGAAATTTGAAAAAATGGTAAAGTCATTAAGGCGCGGAAGTCCCATGTTGGCACACAAGTCCATGTTGGTCACGCAAGTATGGGAACACATGTATCACCGCGCAAGTCCAAATACCTCTACAGAAGCACGACACAAATTGAAGCGCGGACCAGTGGAAAACATGTCCCTGCGCGAACGAGAGCTTCTTGCGCGCCAAGAGCTCGGAAGCGTTCAAAGCCAGGTGATTTGTGCTAAGTGGCACCATATTTTTATAGGCAAAGCTGCACCCTATGAGGTTCGCACCTGCACTCCGCTATCTGCACACTCTCTCCTTCGCGCCCAAATCTTATTATTTTTTCTCCTTTACCTCAGAGTCAAATACTCTTTACTTTTTTGGATCCAACACTGTGGGGGGATATTTGTTGACGCTCCCTTCTGTCACAGAGTCCAAGGATTAACTAAGGAGAATATTGCAAGCAAAGAAGAAGGAAGAATCATAAAAAAGGTGAAAAGTCATTAAGGCGTGAACATATACCTGTGTGCCAGCCTTGGGCGCGCAAGTCACTTGCATGCTAGACATGAGGAGCACAAGTCACTTGCATGTACTAAGTCAAATTTCTCCCAGGCCTTGGGTAGCCTATAAATACCCCTTGTGGGCCCCCCATTTCAGGGACTGAAAAATCCAAAAGTCAGATTTAATCTCTCGGTGCCCTAGTCTTTTCTTGAAGTCTTCTGAACACTTCTAAGGTAATTTCTTACATATAATGGAATATGTAAAGAGGGGAAAAATGACTAACTATTGGAATTCATCAACAATTTCCCGCCTAAAGTTCCAACCCTTAAGGGAAATGGAAACACTTGTGCACCACCTTACCCCTTTAACAAAATTTGTGCCCCACCCATTTAGAATAATTTAGGGATAATACTAAGGGATTGAGTCAAGTCTCACCCAACTATTACCCCATTGGTTAACCGTCACCCAAATACAACCATGTCGCGCAAGTATACTTGCACAACCAGGACTTGTGCGCCTGCCTCTTTTTGGGTGCCCTCCTACCTATTCAACTCTTTTCTTCACATCCACCTCTCCTCTTCATGAATTAGCCTTCAAAACCCTCTTCAAAGCTATTTATGGCATGGTTCTTTTGTCGTCTTCCTTATCTAAAAGGAATTTTGTGGAATGTCTCTCAAAACCGTGTGATTTACATATCTTTATGTCATAAAGGTTAGAGACTTCCTTCATTCAACCTCATCCTTCAAGATGAGAAGTTATCTAATCTAGGCATCCTCCTTAGGAGTAAGCCCCAAGTTCTCTAACCTGGTACTCCTTTTTAGAAGTAAGCCCAAGACACAAATTTATTTTTATTTGGGCTTCCTTCTTAGGAATAAAACCCTATCACAAGTCCCCTCCTAATTTGGGCATCTTTCTCAGGATTAATCCCCATGTTAGAGTATCCAAATCTCCATAAAGCACATATACCTTTATAGACCCTATTTCCGGGATTCTTCTCTGAAGTAAGTCCTGATCTTTATCTATTTGGGCAGTCATGCATACGTAAGACCCACATCATTTACTTGTGATTGCATCTTTTCCAGAATAATCATCAGGATTTACTGATACCTCTTGTTTCTCACCCCGAGCATGTCTCACATGAGCTTAGAGTGTAAAAGTAATTATGACATATCTTTTTGATCCATTAATCATGAATAAACCTCACACTTCTATCTCGAACAACATGTACTTTTATCTCTGAGCTAAAATTAGAGTACGTATGAAGCCTTTCTAAAGGTTCAAGCCCATCACCCATTAATTATCATCTATCCCATATGACGTTAAACTATATCTTAATTCCCAAACTACATGGGTTCTGATTCGTTTTCTAAACAAGGATATACAGGTATCCCATTTGTGGGTACGATCCCAGCTTTAAAATAATCCATGTGCTTATGAATGTCAATAAACTTCAAGTGCCCCACTGAGTGGCTTTAAATCTAGTATAGTTATCATAAGGACTAAGATATTTCTATATAATTTATTGAAGGATACCATTGACTAAGAATCTCCAATAAATACGGATGATTATCTATCGATGAAGAACCTCAAATACATATGAAAGATTCTATAAATCTCATATGTATAAATCATTGATTGAATGATCTAAAGGAAGAACTCATTTTCATGCTTGGTAATTTAATAAGGATTCACGAACATAACTCAAATCTATAAGAGAGTCCTGGATTAGACAATAATCCCCCCCAAAAAGGTGTGATGAGTCCGACCTCTCAACCTCTAGATCAATGAAAATTATTAATCCTCATTGGTCCACAACTAGTGAGCACCTACCTTTGGAAAGTAGGTCCAAATGGATATAGAATCATTGGGTGTTTCCAGTTCTATGAATAAACCCATTAGAAACCGATTAGAAAGTTTGAAACTTAAATAAAAAAGGTCATCCCCATTTCTAGAGGAAACCGTTTTACAGTTTCATGTTACCATACCATTAAGGTATATTTGTCTCAATTTTCCATTTTTAAGATGTTTGTTATGATATACACCTATATTATATTATAAGTTGTATATAATATGACTTTTTATTTTTTATACCATGATTATATATATTTTCATTATATTCTGTGATATATATAATGTTATTTCTCCATGTATGTTACAATTCAACATTACCATTATGATAGTAATTTTTTTTTACAATCTAATAATTTATTAGGATTGTATATGATTTAGTCTTTGATTATGAATTGATATAATTATCATTAATTATATTCTCATCTAGTTATTCATGAAATTTCCATCTAATTTTACCATTTTTCCACTATTAGGTATGTAACGACCTAAAATTTTATTAATGAAAATTACTCTTGATCTAATTGAATGTTTTATCATGTAAATTAGTTATATAAAACATATCCACTTATTTGGTTTTATGTTTTTTTTTATTTTAAAATGTCGTTAATAATTTTTAGCATTGTTAATATAGCCGTTGAAAAGTGATCACATGATTATTATAAATATAGGGTCTTAACAAATCCAATTTACTCAATCAAAGGATGTGATAGCCTCAAACATTTGAATTGATCTATATGAACCCCATTTATCTAATCTTGGAAAGGAGGTGGAATCAATGAGATTTTCTCTTGACCAATCCCAAGCTGATCATCAACATGTCAAGCTTGAAGGAAACTGCCTACGGGAGAAGTGGAAGTTAATAAAGATTACCACCCAAGAAATGTTATCCATGCCACCTCAAGAGTCATTCACCATCACACAACATAACTTTAGACCTTATGTGGGTGTTATAAGGGGTTTTATAACAATATCCTACAACTACAGTTATCTGCATTATTTTTTTTATAAATAATATATATTCATTTATTATTGTTACTTTGTAAATAGTTTTTAGAGCACAAATAGTATTTTTTGTTAATATTCAATTAAGAAATATATTTTTATGAATTAATGGATTTTTGAATTAAATAAAATTTTAATAAAATTTTATTAATAAATTAAGTTTTATTAAATATAATTGATTGAATAATTTTTATGAATACAATTTTTATTTTTATGAGGGTTTGAAATCAGTTTCTATCAAAACTGATGAATTTTCAATAAATATAGGTTATTATTTGAAATGTAAAAATTCACATATTTATAAAATTATTTAGATAAATTGATAATTATTTTTTGAATCAGAATGTCAAAATTATCCAATGGTGAATCTTTCATTATTTTCCGAGATAATCGAATTTTTGGGTAAATATTAAATACCGTTTAAAAATATAATGTGTTTTATCACATAATAATGACCCAAAAGTGATGTAATAAAATAATATAAATGGTATGTTTGGCCATTATACGTTTTAAATTTTAAATTATATGATTTTATGTCTTTTTGATTTATTTTACAAAGCCTTATTGGACCCTCTGATACTTATAAAACATTTTAACATTTTTAAATGATTTCCTTGAGAGTGTGACTCACCTCCATATAATAATGTCTAATATTTTAATATGTTAGGGAATTTAAATTTTAAATTAATTTTTTATACTTTAGTTTTGAAAAAACCAAGGACAAAAACCATGGTTTGGTTTATGGTTTTGATTAGTTTAATGCGTGGTGTCCAAAACCTAAATAATAAAAAATTGCCACACCCCTCCTATATAAACTCACTTAGAATCCAATTAATATTCACTCAAACCATTTGGATTTTTAAAAACTTCTTCCATCCTCTCTCTATAATCCTTCAAAGTCTCCCTAAGCTCCCTAGATTCCTCTCCCATGCCTTTAGGATCACACTTCCAACTATGGAATTTCTTTCTTTCTCTTTTTTGTCCAAATTTCTTAATGTAGTTATGTACTTTTATTTTCAATTAAAAAAGTTGGGGTATTTTTTAAAACCTCTCCTATACTTTCTTACTTATGTTTTAATGATGAGATACCATTTTCTATCTCATTAATACCTCCAATGTACACCTGTTACCATGCTGAAATTCCATATGGGATTTCTCTCTCCTCATATACATTCAAGAAATTATTTTATATCATGCATCTAAATTCCATTACATATGAAGGAAAATTTATATATATAAACCCATTAATATCCATTTCATGTACATATGATGAGATACCCCTTTCTATCTCATCAAACATTTTTATAAATTCTTATGTCATGCCGTTATGCTGCCAAAATTGTACCGTGATTTTCCATGCCAAAGTCATTGTGTAGTGAATACCAGGACCATTTCTCTATCCAGGGTATCTAATTTTTTTCACATATTATTATTTATTATATATTTTCATGTATATATTCCATATTCCTTTATCATGGAATAAATGGTGATATTGAATGATTCCTTGTTGCATGATCCATGTTGAACACTTTGCATGAAATGAAATGATTAAGAAGGGTGTGCCATGATATCACTCCAATGCATTAGGTAAGGATTCATATCATGATATGTCAAGTGAAAAGAAATTTCACTCAGACTAATTAAAGTTAAATGAGGGTTTACTCATGCTACCTATTTAATGATCCATGGATCATTCTAATATCTTTTTAAACATTGTTTCTACATTTCCAAGCTATTTTAATCATGATATATCATGAATTTATGTTCATGTTTCTCTTGTGATACGTTGATATTACTATTTTCTAACATGTACTATATTATTATATTTATTCCTTGTTTACTCCCTTACTGGGCTTTATAGCTCACCTTTTACTTTTTCATGTCCTAAAGTTATCCCATGCAATGCTAGGTACAAAGGAATTTGTGATCATGTAAAAGAATTTTGCAATAAAGTTGTTTGTTTTGTGTTATAGGTTTTCATGTAATGTACCTAATTTCCCAATAAACTATACCTCCCTATCCTCAAAGTTATCTTAAGTGAATGTTTATATAATAAATCATTTTTAAGTGTGTAATAAAGAGTTGGGTTGTTATAGTTGGTATCAGAGGATAAGTTTAGTTATTTTTGGGATCTAGGATTAAAAAACCCTAGAGAAAGACCTAGGGATAATACTAACTATAAAAAAAGAATCCCTAAATTTTGGTGAGTATTGTGTATTTGGTTTACTAGGAAAATAAATCCATGTCTAGATACGAGCAGGTAGAGGAGGCTCTGGCACAAATGTATCTACAGTTAAAATCAAAAAACACCACTTTGAGCTAGACTCAAATGGGAACTGGTGCACGACAATGAGCCATGATGAACTCTTAGTTATGACACTCCTGGGGTATATTATTTAGATAATTCATAAGCTCAATATGAACCATTATTAAGGGAATAAAAAATTCCCCTAAGAATATATGTTGGGAAGTAGATCATGGATAACATATATTGAAGCCTATAAAATCATTTGATAAGGAAATAAGTTTAATTTATGAGTTATCACTTTTTTGTCCTTGTATTCCCCTTTATGTGTTACCCCAAATATTCCTTTTATTATATATAATGGCCTATAATAGGAGGACTCCTTCTAACAACCGATCCAAAGATCAATGTGAGGACTTTTTTAATGAGATGCCCAATCCAATGGGAGCGTGAATCACAAAATGTGTCACGATAATATCTCATTTAACTCATTTTATGAATAGAAACATGGGACATGTGGAATGTTAAACTCCCCCTAAGAAATAACAATCCCAAATCGATAGATTTATGAGACAAAGGCCTTCTACTTTTAATGGATCATCTGATCCCTCAATCGCTGAACGAAGGATCAAATCCATTGAGAAGATATTTTCTATAATTCAATGTTCTAAACTAGAGAAGGTACTTATGGATGATTATCATATGAAGGGTGAATCTTATCAATGGTGGAAATTGTTAAAATATTTGAATCCTAATGAACATATTGAGGCATAGGAATAGATGGAATTCTGGAAAAAATATTTGATAAATATTTTTCATGCACCCTTCGAATTAATTTGGAATGGAAATTACTTTCCATAAAGTAGAAAGATGAATAATACCTCAGATCGTATAAGGAAAAATTAGCAAGACATGAACAATGCACCTCTAGCTTTGTCATTACCCCCGAATTCATGGTTTAATGCTTCGTTGGTGGGATAAAACCTATCATACTGAAATAACTTGCGATCCTTGACATTGAGAGCTAATAATAAATTTTGCAATGTTCCCTCGAAATCAAAATGGAGATCGAAAAATCTCAATGATATTGTGGGGATAAGAAGCCTAAGGTGGAATTTAATCTTGGTGGTCCAATTGATAAATCCCACGGTGCTAAGAAATTCCAACACCCAACTTGACAAAGGTGTTGAAAGAAGCATCCTAAAAATTGTCTTAAGGGGATTATGAAATGCTTTAGGTGTGGAAAACAAGGAAACATGGCTATTAACGACCGACAAGAAAAACCCGCTGCTATGATAGAAGAGAGGAACACTCAATACAACCCTAAACACATTTTTCATTACTTCAACTGTAAAGAAACAAGGCACTTTGAAAACCATTTCCCTAATCCTAGGGTTTTCGGAGGCAACAAACAACCTCCATGGTAGAAAGGGTGAGATTTTTTCCATCACTACCACTGAAGAAAACCCCAACAACGAATCGTTGATAGGTACACTAGTTATTCATCCATGAATAGTGAACATACTTTTGGATTCTAGTTCTATACAATATTTTATACCTCAAAATTTTAGTAGAACAATCCCAACCTCACTAAAAATAATGGAATTAGAGATGTGGATGGGAATGAAAAATGGGTAAATCATTGCAACCCTTGAATATAACTCCACCTCTGTCACAATTTGTGCATTAAACTTCCCAATGAACCTTGTCATACTCTCTATTATTGAATTTGATGCAATTATTAGCATTGATTGGATATAATTATATAGATACAAATTAATTTCCATTAGTGGGAAATCACCCTCCTTTTGGAGAATCAACCCCTAATTCTTACAATTGCATGAAGGAGGATGAATCATCTTTAGCACTATCATCTAATGTGTGAATATTATTTCCCTATGTGCATTCGTATTTTTCTCAGACGATTGAGTCTAAGGATGAAACCTTCCATGAAGACATTCATGCTGTAAAGGAATTCTCTCATGTGTTTACCATGTAATGGTGAAGAAGGAAAATATCCCCATGATTGCTTTTCGTACAAGGTAAGAGAACTTTGAATTCATAGTAATCCCTATTGGACTCACTAATTCTCCAAAAATATTCATGGACTTGATGAATAGAGTCTTTAGAGACTACCTTGACTTGTTTTTGGTAATCTTTATTGATGATATTAGAATATACTTCAAGCCCAAGGAGGAGCATGAGGAGAATATTAGAACTATACTAGAGTCTTCATGAAAGGATAATCTCTATACAATGTACAAAAAGTGTGAGTTCTAGTTGAAGGAAGTTTCATTCTTGGGTTATATCATCTCAAGAAATGGGATATCTATGGATCCCTCCAAGACAACTGCAATTGTGGGATGGATGAAGCCAACATCGACAATGGATATCTGTAGCTTCCTGGGATTATCTAGATATTATTGCCAATTTTTGAGAAATTTATCATGATTTTCAAACCCTCTAACAAAGGCAACTCAGAAGGGGGTGGAGTTTTCTTAGAGTGACGAATGACAAGAGAGATTCAAGGAGTTGAAAAGGAGGCTTATCACTGTTCCCCTGCTCACACTACCCATAAGTGGAGAAATTGTTTTCATATTTAGGGATTTTTTGAAGAAGGTCCTGGGATGTGTGTTGATGAAAAATAAAAAAGTCATCCCCTATTATTTAAGAAAATTTAATGTTCATGAGAAAAACTAATCAACCCATGATCTAGAGTTGGCTTCAATAATCCTCACTTTGAAAATTTGTCAGAATTAGCTCTTCGGGGAGAAATGTGAAATATATACGGACCGAAAAAGCATCAAGTATATATTCACACAGAAAGAGTTGAACATGTGCCAATGAATATGGTTAGAGTTTTTCAAAGACTATGACTGCTCAAAACATTACAACCCTGGGAAAGAGAAAAAGTGAGTCGATGCTCTATATAGAAAGGAAATAATTATTCTATCATTGATGATAATTGAAAAGGATCCAATACTCTAAAATTTGATAAATATGGACATGAGAATAATAAAAAATGGAACATCATCAATCCTTTAACAAATGATTCCTCAACCATATCTTTTAGAAAGATTAAATGATGCTCAAAAGGATGATGTGGGAATTTAGAAGAAAGTGAAAACTATTAAAAAATGGAAATACATAGAGTTAAATGTTAATGAAGTAGGAATCATGAGATTTGGGATAAGACTATGTGTTCCATCAAATTTGGAGTTAAAGAATGATATTTTGGATTACACACATAGTTTGTATTTGTCCATTCACTCAGGAAATACAAATATGTATTGAGATCTACTAGATAATTATTTGGGGTATAACATGAAGAAGTAGATCGATGAGTTTAAATCAAAGTTACAGGTATGTCATCAAATGAAGGATGATAGGTAGAAGTATAAGGAAATGATGCAACCATTACCTATACCCGCAAGGAAATTTGAGAAAATCACCATGGTCTTTATCACTGGACTCCCAATGACATCCAAAGGAAATAATGCTATCTTGGTTTCTGTGGATTGTCTTAAAATGACTGCACACTTCATTGAAATTAGAGAGGATTTCTCCTTATATCAGTTGGAATAGATATATATCAGAGAAGTAGTAAGGATGGATGGAGTACCACTATATATTTTATGTGATCATGATCCAAGATTCAACTCTATGTTCTGGAATTTTCTTCAACATGCTCTGAATACAAAGCTGAACTTTAGAATGGATTACCATCCACAAACTCATGTCCAATCTGAGAAGACTATCCAAACACTTGAGGACATCTTGAGGTCAATCTCAATGGACATCAAAAGGAGGATGGTATCAACATCTTCCCCTGTTTGAGTTCTATTACAACAACATTTTTCACTCTATCATCAAAATGTATCCCTATGATGCCCTTTATTGGAAGAGGTGGAGAACACCAGCATGTTGGGATGATGTCAGGGAGAGAAAACTCCTATGTCCAGAAATGGTTGATGAAATGGTGGAAAAGGTGAAGACCATATAATATCACTTTAATGCTTCTCAGAGTCAACATAAGAGCTATGATGATAATCATTGACGAGACCTAGAGTTTGATGTTGGAGACATGGTATTCCCCGCATATAACTATGGAAGATAGTTATGAGATTTGTTAAGAAGGGAAAGCTTAGTCCAAGGTACATCATCCTTTTTCAGATCCTTGATCACATTGGAGTAGTGGAGTATCAAATATCACTCCCACTAAACCTATTTCAAGTACACGATGTATTCCATGTATCAATCTTGAGAAAGTACATACCTGGACTATCACATGTACCCAATATAGAGGTGTTTCCATTGGGGAATGACCTCTCTTATGAATAGAAGATGATGAAGATATTATATTGAATGGAAAAACTTCTACAAAATAATAAAATTCCCATCATCAAGGTGTTCTGACGAAACCACAAGTTTCAAGAGGTAACATGGGAATCATAGGATGTGATGAAGAAGAGTTGACCTCATCTGTTTTTGTATGGGAAAAGAAAATTTCGAGGGTGAAATTTCATAAGGGGGTAAGATTGTAATGACCAAAACTTTTATTAATGAAAATTAATCTTGATATAATTAAACATATTATTATGTAAAATGGTTATATAAAACACAAAAAATTATTTGGTTTTATTATTTTATTTTATTTTAAAACACCATTAAGAATTTCTTCCATTGCTAATGTTGATGTTGAACAGTGATCACATGACTAGTATAAATATTGGGCTTTAAAAAATCAATGTTACTCAGAAAAAGGAAGTGAAGGCCTCATCCAGTAGAATTGAACTATATGGAGCCCATTTTTTGAAGCTCATAATGGAGGTGGAATCACTAGGATTTTCTCTTGACAAAGCCCAAGCCGAGCTTCAACACATTAATCTTGAACATATCCTCCTAAGGGAGAAGTGGATATTAATAGAGATTACCTCCTGATTGATGTTATCTGAGCCATCCTAAGAGTCTGTCACCATCAAACACTTTACCCTTAGGTCTTATGCTAGTGTTATAAGGGGTTATGTAACAAGACCCTATAACTACAATTATTTTCATTATTTGTGTATAAATAATTTAAATTCATTTATTATTTTTTTACTTTGAATAGAGTTTGTAGAGAACAAATTGTATTTTTAGTTAATACTAAATTAAGAAATCTATTTTGAATAATTAATGTATTTTTGAATTAAATTATAATTTAATAAAATATTGTTACTAAATTACTTTTTATTAAATATAAATGACAGAAATTGTTTTTGAATATAATTTAAATTTTAATTAGGGTTTGAAAGTAGTTTATGTCAAAACAAATGAATTTTCAATAAATATTGGTTTTTATTTTAAAATTAAAATTTACAAAATGTAGAAAATAATTTAGCTAAAATGAAAACTTCTTTGTAATTAGGATTCCAAAATTATCCATTGGTGATTTTTTATAATTTTCTGAGATAGTTGATTTTTTTGGGTAATAATTAAATATTGTTTATGTATATAATGGTTTTATGACATCATAATGACCTAATAGTGAGGTAATAAAATACTATAAATGTTATGTTTTGTAAATATATGATTTAAATTTAAAATAATTTGATTTTAGGTTCATTTGACTTATTTTAAAAAGCCCAAGTAGACCCTCTGATACTTATAAAACATTTTAACATTTTAAAATGATTACATAGAGAGTGTGACTGAAATCCACATAAGAAAGCCTAATATTATAATAAGTTTGGATATTGGACTTATAAAATAATTTTTTCCACTACTCTTTGGAAAAAACCACTACCAAAAACTATGGGTTGGTTTGTGGTTTTGATTAGTTTATTGTGTGGTGTACAAAGCCTAAACACTAATGAATTCCCTCTCATTTCCTATATAAACCCAATATACCTCCCATTACTCTTAACTCAAACCATTAATAGTTTGACCAACCTCTTCCATCCACTCTTGATAATCCTCCCAAGGTACCCTAAGCTCCCTAGAAGCCTCTCCCAAGCCTTTGGTATCACACTTCCATGTAAGGAATTTATTCTTCTCTCTTTTTTGTCCAAATTTATTTATGTTGTTATGCCATTTTATTTTATATTAATAATGTTGGTGTATGATTTAGAACCTATCATATACTTACCTACATATTTTTGAATGGTGAGAGACCCCTTTCTCTCTCTTTAATTCCTCTCACATACACCCATTTCCATACCAAAATTCTATAAGGGATTTCTCCCTCCTCATTTAAATTCAAGAAATTATAATATATTATGAATCTAAATTCCATTACTTATATTGGGAAATGTATCTATATAAACCCATTACTGTCCATTTCATATAAATATTATGATATATCCATTTATCTCTCATCAACCATTTTCCAAGACAAAGTCATTCTCTGACGAATACCATGATCATTTATCTATCAAGGGTATTCAACGTTATGAAAATTTACATATTGATTATAGAGATTCATGTATGTAATCAACATTTATTTTATCATGGAATATATGATATGTATGATCTATTTGGAACACTTGTGTAGGAAATGAAATGATTAAGAAGGGTGCACCCCGATAGCAATCCAATGTATTGGGTAAGGATTAATACCATGATACATCAAGTTAAATGATGGTTTAATCATGTTAATTCAAGTGAAATTTTGTTTTACTCATGCTCTATGTGAAATGAGCCTTGTATCATGATAATAAATTGTTAATTGTTGTTTCCACATTTCCATGCAATGTTAATCATGCTATATCATGACTTTCGGTTCATGTTTCTATTTTGATATGTTGATATTCTTATTGTACAACATGTATTGTATTCATCATGTTATTCCTTGTTTACTCCCTTATTGGGCTTTATAGATCACCCTTTTCTTATGTATCTCATCAGGTTATCCCGTGAAATGCTAATTACGAAGGAATTTTGTGACCATGTAAAAGAAATTTTCAATGAAGATGTTGTGTTTTGTGTTATAAGTTATCATGTAATGTTCCTAATTTCCCAATACACTAAACCTCTTTATCCTCAGATTTTTCTTAAGTGAATGTTTATGTAATAAATCATGTTTAATTGTGTAATAAAGAGTTGGTTTGCTATATAGTACATGAGATTATTGATAAAGGTTGTCTAAGAAAATATAACTATGTTTCTCCCATCTTCAGTTAGAAATATATTTTCTTTGAAAACCATTTTTTCAAAAAATATTTTCAATTTTCTATCCATTTTGAAATGTCTTTAAAATTAATTTTAACATATATTTCAATACAAATAGTTTTCAACAGAATCTAATTGTGTGTTTATGATTAAGAAATTTTCAATATTTTTTTTAATTTGAAAAAGGAATGTTCTTTATAAAATGTATAAAATTACCTTCTAACATGAATTTCATTTATTTGTATCTTCTATAGAATGTTTACAAGGTTACTTTTAAATAATTTTTTTCTTAATATTTTGGAAAAATATTCTTTTTTTAACTTAATTTTTATGAAAAGTATTTTCAAAATGTTTTATATTTTAAAAATGACTTCCAAAATGAAAATTATAATTTAAATAAGATTATTTTAATGATTTATTAATGGTAGTTTCATTCATCAAAATGAGAATAACTAGTTGTTAATTATCCTACCATGTAAATATTTTATAATTATACCATTATCATTCATTTTTAGATAGATTAATATTGTTTCACAGGGATTTTTATAGTGTCCATTTCATTTTTGCGGGCTAATCATGTTTCAAAGAGTGAAAATCATTTATTTTCCATGTGTTAATCAGGTTTTAGGGAGAATATTATGAAAAATATTTCTTTTCCATGGTATAATCATGTTTCCAAGTGATTATTATAGAAACCGTGTCTTCTCCATTGTTTAATCATGTTTCTATGAGATTTAGATGAAACCCATTTCCATTCCATATGTTAATAATGCTATAAAAGGAATAATTATTATTTATATGAGTTTTATTCATGTTGAGGTTAGTAGTCATATTATATAATGGGGTGTAATATATTGTAAATGAGGATCCTGTTAAGACTTATATGATGGGGTCTTCTAGAATGCACTATGTGATCTCATTACAACTTATATGATGAGGTAGTTCAGATTGTGTTAGGTGAGCCTATTACAACTTATATGATGTGGAATCCTAAATAGCATTAGGGGATAAATTATATCATATATGATGGTGCACCCAAATTGAGATCTAATACATTGGGTAATTATAATATTATAATTATTTCATATGTGTTTTCTAATAAAAATGGGTTTTAAATGGTTTTATGAATTAGATTCCCCAAGTTATTAAACTGGTTTTTAATTTCTTTATTTGGGTTTTTAATTTTTGGAATATGGTTGATATCACATGGATCCGGATTATTGATCCTGATGGATCTTTACTTTTAATTTTTTTTTATATTTTACGATCCATGTATTTATGGGTATGATTTATTTTATAGTTCACTCACACACTCTAAATAATATATCATACCCTTATGCACTTGTTATTATCATTGTTTAAATTCAATTAAAAGTGATTTTGTCTACACTTAATGAGAATTTGAGCTCACCATTATTAATTATCATTTTCCCCATGTATTAATAATGAGGTTTAAATAATTTTTTATAGATTAGATTTCATATGGGTTATTTTGATGACCTAATCTAAAAAAAGAAAATCTTGGTATAAAGAGAGATGATGTTCATCTTTATGAACGAGTTTCTTATCAATCCATTTTTATATGAGTTGGTTTTAAATATATAACACTCAAAAAACTAAAATTTCCATGGATATTTAAGTGATCTAATATTTTATTTTGATGTTTTATAATTTTTTTAGTGAAAATTTGTTTATCCTCATCGGTATCAATGATGAAAATGTAATGTTTATGGATTTAGAACTATATCCCACAGTGAAGGTTATACATTGTATTAGTTGGTATTAGATCAGGGTTCTATAATTTTTTTATATTAGTATGTTTCCATGAGAATTTGTATTATGAGTTATGGATACCATCACTGGAATCTAAGCTTAAATTTTATCATAAGGTCAAAGGCATAAACACCCCATTGTGGTTTTATGTGATGAGATCGTAATGTGATTAATAATTTTTTTTGGAAATGTTTTATCAGGTTTAGGAACTTGTAACCCTAGGATAAACATGATGTTTTATTTTGAGAGGAACTATTTTTTTCATGCCTAATGAAAAAAGGTCAACCAGAAGGATGGGTGTAAACTTGTCACATCTAGCAAGGATGTGGGGAATAAACACATATATAAAGGGTGATAAGGGTATAACACCAACCACTGAAAAATATTATTTTATAGTTAGTATTAAAATAATTTTTGTATAGATTATGTTTAATTCAAAGACATATGTTTTATTATTTGAGGAATAATGTTTTTTTGGAGGAATATATGTTAAATTCCTTCCAATCATTGTGTTTCGATATAAGATTGGAAATGATTGAAGAATATCAGTGAAAGTTATTTATTGAATTATTTTTTTCTACTTTGTGTTTTACTATCATAATTTTATAATTAATGTATTAAGGCTTATTCATATTGGAAATTATCATACCATGTAATGTTTTTTTCTTTGTTTAATGTTTATAGATAGTTGGAGTATCATGTTATCCATTTTATAGTTAAGTGGTTTTTAAATTTTTCATATTTTTTTTGTGATTATGGACATGCAAAAATCATCCTAAATGTACATAATTGGATAAAAAGATGATATTGTGGAAATTTTTTATTAAAGTCATAAATTATAATTATCAAGTAAATATACTTACAGTTTCTTTAGCTCTTGTTAGTAAGAAACTTTTTCTACACTAAGAGAAGTGTAAAACCCCCAGGTTCAAGTAAGTATCCTTTTTCATTATTTTTTTATGTATATAATTTTTTTGGTGAATATTGGTAGGGTTTGAATACTTTTGGAATATTTTTGGGACTTCTATAAAGGTACACAATTTATAGAATCTACCAAACTCCTATAAGAAACCTTACACAGTGAGATAGGGGTTACAATATAATAACTCAGTTAGGTGAATTATTTGTCTAAACCACAAAACTACCCATGATAAAAAATTCAATATGGGATAGATATATTTATAATCCATGGCACACAGTTTCCTAGCTGTGCGGGACAACCATGTGAGGCCCCCTTATGGAAGAGGCTAGCAGACAGTTGGTGTACGATTTTCTTGAAAGTGTGACTAACCATGAACATTTTAAATACTAGATCCTAAAAAAGAGGTTCCATGCTCATATTATCTCTAAACCAATCATTTTCTATCTATATTTGATATAGCTTGAGATTTTTCCTCACAAAGGTTGTAGAGGATTTCCCCATCAATCTAAAAGTGATGCAAAGGCTTTTCTTGGTGAGTTGAAGCCCGATTTCTTTGGCATGTCTTTGTTTGTGGTATTTCTTCATAGTTTTTGACATACTTTAGTTTCCTCTCTTGGATTCTTAGATACTATCTGATTTGGTTAGATCTGCGGTTGTTGTTTTAAATTATGAAGATAGATAGATGTGTTGTTGTTAGGTTATTGTACCTGAGGCTAGTTTCTGGAGATTCATCTCAGTTTTGATAGCCTTTTAGTGATGTTATTAAAATCTAACAAAATTACTAAGGTATGTATATTCAATCCCTAATCCTATTATTAAATCTTTAAGTAGTGATATCAAATTGATTGTTTTTCTGGAAATTTACTTTGAAGTTTTTTTGAAAAGATTTGTGGCTTGTTCTTTAGTGATGGTTTGTGTAATTGTAGAATTTTTGTAAAAATTCAATTGATAAATGATTCTAAAATTTTGATTTTAAAACTGATTACTTGATTTATTCCAGGAAAAAGGTATTATGGAAAGGTTTTCAATAAAAATGTTGTTTTGTTGGAATTATTTTACCATAATTGTGTTGGAATTGTTATGGGCATACGTGGTGGCATGTGTTCATATTTTATAAGGGGTCTGGTTGAAATATGACATGGTGCTCGGTTCCAAAGGTGTAATAGCACATGGGATATTGGTTACTTGGTGACAACTTGGTAGATCGATGAGAGACCACTCACGAGAATGAAATTTTGATCTAGGTATGCATGTGGAGATTTGTGTTTGGCAATGGTTTATGAAAAATATATTATGAAATGGTTTGTAAAACATGCTTCATTGAATTCTATAGAAAAGATTTTTGGTTAGGAAAACTACTTTTCTTAGGAAAAGTTTTGGTTTTGTTATAAATTATTTTAAATTATTTTATTTAATTATTTTATATAAATTATTTTATGTTAATGTGATAACATGTACTATATTAATAATGTGAGAAGGGAAATCATTTGGGTAAAATCTAATGAGTTTAATTACTGATCGCTTCTTTGGTAATTTGGTTCTTTTACAAATTTTGTTTATCGAGAAAATGTTTACGGTAAATAACCACACTTCATTAGTGGCTCTTCCTGATACATGAGCATGGATTCAAAGTTAGAACTTATAGTTATGCTTGGTGTCTTTGAGTTTTTTTGGTTTTATCTTCCACTTTGTACTCTAATGTTTTTTTCTACCACTATGTTAATATGATTGTATTTGTACTTAATATTAAATGGTTATAATTTAAGTTGTGTACTTTATTACCACACATCATTTAGCGATTAATTTTTTATTGTTTGTTTGGTTCGGTGTTTTTATTTTCAAAGTGAGAATTGTCTCCCATATATTTTGAATACCATGGAATTTATTTTCGACCTTTACTACCTTGGGGATGGAACTTAAGGACAATGATCAATTCTTTCTCAACTCAAGCCAGTGTGGAGGGGTGGGATTTTATAATTGGTTTCATCTATGGCTGGTTCATTTTTTATTTCAATGATTAATATCAACTTTTTCAGTCCTTGACTAAAATTGGTATTAATATAGGCCGATATTTGAAATGGTCATCATTCTCTAGGCCATGGAGTTGAAATTCATTATGATCTATTCCTTATGTCAAGTTGGTAGAAATGATTAGAATTACTGAGACTTGAAATTTAGTACATACAAATTTGTAGCTAACCTTTTTATGTTGAACTTCATGTTACTAGAGTGTTGGGTACGTAAGTATTTTGGATACACTTATAGTATTTTCAACATTATTATCATGGGTTTATCCAATGATACAAGAATGGCATGAATATTATAAATGACATCACAATATGATTTCATATTTCATTTTGAGTAGTGATATATTATTTGGTACAAAAGTTTTTATTTTTAAAAGTTGATTATGTTTTTTTCAAATGTTATATTTTGAAAAGGTATATAATGGTTATTTTGAAAATAATATGATTTTCAAAAGAATGGAGGAATATTAAAAAATGGTTAAATGTTGAAAAGGTTTAATTTTATAAATAAATTTTGTGATATATGATATGGTAGAATTTGAAAATTTAAGCCTTTAATTTCTATAGAGTGACACATATGGCATTTTTTATATTTATTGAAGATGGATCTCAGTAGGCGTCATAGAAACCAACCCAATTAAGCTATTGAGGACATAGTTTCACCTGAATCATAGGTGAACTAATAACTATTTTAGAGCATATTTAAATCTTTTCAAGAAGTGGATAGAGGGAATAAGATGTATGAACTAATGAAAGTGGATAATTCTGTACAGTTCCAAAAGAAGAATCCACCCATATTTTGGATTGATTTATAACTAAAGAAGAAAGTGGTGTGGCTGAAAAGGAAAAATCACATCTTCAATTTCATCAGAAATATAGTATAGTTGAATGTCAATATTGCGATATATATACTATAGGACCTTGCCAACAAATGGTGGGATTTTTCAATTTAGTATAAATTTTACCGATGGATTTCTTTGGAGGATTTTGGAATTTTTTTTCAAGAAACAATTCTATCCTCATATGTTTAGTATTAAAATAAATACATATTTATTTATATGGAAATTTAAGATCCTCATAGTTGTAGAGTATAGGGCTATATTACGGAATTTATTTAGCTTTTCTCCCCATGTTTTTGCAAGTGCATCCTTGAAGGAAAGAAATTTTGAATCATGAATAAGGAAACAGATACAATCAAAGATTATTATACATTGTTTTAAAAATTATATTGAGATAGTTAATATAGTGATAGTGGTAAAAGGGACATTTCTTGAGCTAAGGGTGGACGGAAAATGTAGAAACCTATGGAAAATTATGGTAACTCTAATACTGGGAGAAAGAAAAAGTGGGAAACAAATTTAAAAGGTAGTAGGATGACTTATAATTAGACGCATATATCGATAAATATTCCTCTAAGACCCAAGGGAAAATATGGTTGTTTCTCATGTGGTTTGTTCATCCAAATGAAGTGAGAGTGCATGACACCACCAAGATAATGCCATAATTACTATTATACGGGGAGTCTTCAAGGATATTTACACAATTCTCTAAGGTCGGGTGTTTAGGACCCTTATTAGTTGTCATTGACATTACATTTTTCATCGGGATGAGTGTAGCATTACCATTATAATTACTAGAATAGATATAGCAATGATGATTCTAAGAATAAAATGGCTCCTCATCTGGGGAAATGTAAAAATTTTTATAAATAAAAAATGTTTCACAAGAAATTAATTATGCAGATATGTACAAGCTATTGTGGATTATCAGTCGAAACCAACAACTATGAGAGGTAAAATTATTTTATTTATACACTTCTGAAACCTTGGTTTTATATGGTTTTATCCCATTCATTTATTGTTTTATGAGCTTTTTATTTGTTGTGTTTTAGTTTTTAAATGATTCCTTCTATTTTGAAAAATCAAACTCCTCTTGGTTATAGATAATATAAAGACATTATGTGTAGAGAATGTTATATAATATTGATAGTGCTGAGATAATATGGGATTTCTCAGTTCTTGAGATGTATTTATATGATATAGTTCGGTGGATAGATTGAGTGATAATATTCAATGCTCACATCGACTATAATAACCAATGGGTTAATTGTATGTCTGATCATGGATTCAAACATCTATTTAGAGGGGACAAAGATATATAGAAAGGTGCCATAGGATTGTTGTCATCAATAGTTGTAATAAGGATCCAACCATAAAAATTTAAAAATGTATTAAATTATTTTATAATTCACTTTATTACATACCCAAATATCATTTTAGTTTATATTTTTAGAGAATTAAGAGGTAATTAATACATATAAACCCATATGAATACAAAGTGGGTACTACTAAAACAATGTGCATTTCTTCCAATATACAATGTTTTAATTAAAAAAAATTTCCATGATAAATCTTCACAACATTCATCTTGACTTCTAATTTTCTCTTACCCATCCTTAAACCCTGTTAAAAACATTTTAAAACATGGTATGAGTGAAAAAGCACTATAATGGAGAAACGAGTAAGGAGAGAAATAATTAGTACATGAATACTTATAAAGACATGAAATCATTTTAATAAATACTCACTTATCACACATTATATATCATATAGATAGTTTTTGAAAACATGAGATATCCATAAAACATAGAAAACATAAAAAAAACATTTAGGTAACTTGGAGTATTACGTACTTAAGATTGTAGCCCACGTGGCTACCATATTATTTTTAACCCCCATGACAACCTTATTGTGTAACCCTCTTTTCTACCTTACAATTTAAACCGCATAGGTACCTTATGGTGTTACAATCACAGCTACACTTGGAATAACCCTACGATTGAACTCCAACATAAACATACCCACAAGATTCGGGGGATATATATGTCCCAAAATTCATCATAAAAAATTTAACAAGAATCAAAAAGTAATTATAAAACCTATTTTATTTCTTTATAAAAACACACCTTTTGAATTTTTAATCAATAGACATTTAAAAGCGGATTTTTAAATAAAAGTCCCCCACATCGGGTTCGTATTTCTTTAGATGTGTTCCAAACATCAGTATGGTGGTTTAAAGAGTGTTATTAATTTTTTATTGAACTATATTAATGTTTATATTACCTTATATGATCTTTTTAAGACATATTTACCTAAAATTAATTATAATATATTTTTATTTTCATTGTTGGGTGTGCATTCTTTTCTTGGTTTACATGATCACTTTGTAAAAGATTTTCTTGTTGAATGGAAGAAAAATTACAAAATTGGAAATAAATGGTTTCAATATATACCAATTTTTTTAAAAGATTCCTTATATATTTTTTTTATTTCATTATGGTTCATTAGATAAGTCATTAATAAAAATGATTTAATTTATTTTTTCATTTTAGGACCATCATGAACTCATATAATTTTATTTAATATCATATTTATATATTTCTTCAAGAACATTAAAAAACTTATTATATTTATAATTCAATATTATTTAATAATAATAATGGTTTTATGACCCTCTTTGCAGGCGATAATGGTAATTGAAAGTGTATCATCCATGATAGTGGTAAATCGACACATCACCGTTGATGTTATAATTTTTAGAATAAAAGGGAGAGAATATGGAGTTTTATGTGGAAGTTTTCCATGAACATGATAATATTACAATTTATAACAGATAATTTAGTTTACATTTCAATTGGATAAGGGTAGGTCTGGATTGAATAATAAATAAAAATAATTTTCCAATAAAAGAAAAGAAAAATAAATAGGATGTTACCCCTTCAATTATTCTCCTTGAAAACCTCCCTAAGGAACTTGGTATTGGTCTTTTGATGAGACCATAAGTACATTTAAATGGGGAAGAGTCTCTATAAGGGAATTAGGAAGAAATTAAACAAGATAAAAGGCATTTAAGTGTGAGGAGAAGAGGTGGTATTTATAGTGGAGGAGATGAGTGTTTTCTGATTATTTTATTCATTAGCTTATTATTTTGGATCAAGACTATGAATAGTTTCATAATTATCATTATATATATTAAAATAATGAAGGATAATTTGAGATTATTGTGATTAATTATTCAACGACTCAAGGAATAGTTAATTTTACTTTTAATGTATATATACTGTAAATTACCATATTTTACTATTCACCCACATTTCAAATATTTCAGAAAAATCCAAAAAAATTATCCCTAAACATTTTTTGACATGTAGAATTAAAAAATAACTCCACTTTATAAAAATAATCCACTAAATATGAGAAATTTAATTTTTTACTTAAAATAATAATATATTCAATAAATATGAATTTTAATATTATAACTTTTTTTATAAGTCTTTGAAAATTAATTAATGTCTCATAAAAATAACTTATAATCATAAGAAAAGAAAATATTAATTTATGAATATATTTTAGGACGAAGAATTTTCTTTTAAATCTTTATAATAATTACGAAATTGTAAAAAAATACTTGTGTCAAAATACCAACACTTAATTTATCATTTGTAATTTTTTTTACTTATTCCATGATATATATATTTAAATTTTCACTTATAAGATACATAAATTTTATTAACACTTTTATAGGTGATGTTACTATTCTATTTTTATTGAATCATTAATTTATATAAATACCACTTATTTCAATACATATTTGTAATGAATTATTCTATTTAATTTCAAAATGGGAATGAAATATTTTATATCTACTTGGGTTGTGACAGTTACAAATATAACATATTAGCTAGTAGCTTCGACTTTGGAATCGATGGATGAGATTTTGAAAAGAGGTTATCTTGTGGTTTTCATTTAGTTTCTTGATGTTTTTTTGTGAGAATTTATCGAGGTTTCCACCCACAAGAGAAGTAGAAATTAATATTTATCTCCTTATACGTACTAGTCCTATTTCTATTCCATCTTACTGTATAGAACTAAAAGAATTATGGGAACTAAAATTGTTGTTGGAAGTGATGGAAAGAAAAGGGTTCATTCAGATGAGCACATCTCTATGGGAAGCACTGGTCTTGTTTGTCAAAAAATGTGGATGGGAATCCTTGGTTGTGTGTAGATTATGGAAAGATTAACCATGTTACTATTAATAATTGATATCAACCTCCTTTCATAGATTATCTATTCAATAAATTTATGAGAGTTTAGTGGTTCCCTGAAAGGGATTTTAACTCTAGATATCACTCATTATGGGTTTAGAATTGGGATATTTCAAAGACAACTATTAAGATAAAAATGTCCAACACGAATATGTGGTAATGTAATTCAGTATCATGAATGTACCAAATTTTTTAATGTAATTCATGAATAATATATTTCATAGATATCTAGATCCCTTTTTGGTGGTGTTTGTAGATGACATATTGGTGTACTCAATGAAAAAATCTGATCATTAGAAAAACATGGTTAAAGTGTCCGGAATTTTGGGACATCATCCTATGTTTTCCAAATTATCAAAGTATGATTTTTATATACAATATTTACATTTACCTAGGTATTTAGTCTTTGAGAGAGTTGTTTTTAGACCCATAAAATATAGTGGTTGTTATATCTTGGAAACTATGAATGAATTTCTTTAATATATGTAGTTTCCCTGACCTAGCTAGTTATTACTGACGCATTGTTTATAATTTTTCATGACTGGCCTCACCTATGAGAGATTTGACAAGAAATAATGTTCCATTATATTGGGATGATGAATTTCTGAATTCTTATTAAGAGCTTAAATTTCACCTTACATCAACACCAATCATGATATTTCTAGAGTCAACACATGGTTATGTGGTGTATTATTATTCTTTAGGATCATTCTTAGGATGTGTTCTCATGAAGGGAGTACATATTGTTGCTTATGTCTCAAGATAGTTATATTTTCATGAAAAGATATACCTAACACATGATTAATAGGTAGATTTCATTTTCCATTCTTTGAATAGTTGACATCATTACCTTTTTGGGGAGAATTTTATAGTGATCATGGATCATAATAGATTGAAACAATTTTTATCACAAAGGATTTTGGATATGAGAAAAGAAGATGTATGTATTATCCTTAAATTTTTTAATTTGACATGATTTATACACCAAGTAAAGGGAATTTAGTGGGAGAGGAATTAAATAGAATGTTATATTCTCAGTTTGAAAAAGTGGCTTGAGAACAATGGTAGTTTATATTGGTAATAGCTGACATACAGTTTGAATGGAAAGACCAATGTGAAGTAGTGAATTTTGTTACAATTTTATTCAAAATTTATTGGGTTGAGATAGTTAAATAAGAACACAAATATGGTTTATAATGTGTTTCTATGAGATCAAAACTCATTTTTGGATGACCATTGAGGGATTATGAGTAGATTGGAGTTCAATTTTTTTGTTTCGAAATTGGATGGTCATACATGTGGCTTGTGAATAATATATTCTTCATTATTACCACCATTCCTAATTAATTATTCATCTAGGAAGAAGAAATACATATAAGGCTTTGAACGAAATTTTTTTGTGGGTTTATATAAAAATAATGGTGGATGAGTTTGTTTTAAAATGCTTAACTTGTCATCCGGATAAATAAGAGTATCAACTACCAACAATTATGTTGAATTACTTAACTATTATTGTTGGGAAATGGTATAATATATCCATAGATTTCATAACAATTATCCTAAGAACAGTTCAGAAACAAGATTTCATATCGATGATAGTGGATTGACTCATAATTTCAGTTCATTTCATCCCAATTTGTGAGTATATTATAATGGAGTAATTTTCCAAAATTTATATCTAAGAAGTGGTAGAGGTGTGGTTTAACAGTTTTCATAGTATCAACAAAAGATCCATTGTTTACATATTGTTTTAATAAATCCATACATAAATACCTTGGAACTCCATTGACTATGAGTGAGCCATATCATACTCAAACTAATATAAAATATGAATGTATGATACAAAGTTTGGAAGACACATCGCGATCTTGTATAATGGATTTTGTTGGATCATTGGAAGATAACTTACCATTATTGGAGATATCATATAACAATAGTTATAAAACCATGATACATATGGGTATTTTGGAAGCATTTTATGGGAGTCTGTAATTTTACACTTTGTAGAGTGGAAATAGGTGATACTTCACTGGTTGGGCTGAGCCATGTCCAAGAGAGAACAATGAAGATTCAGTTGACTAGGAAAATAGATGGAGAATGATCAGAGTCGTCAGAAATCATATGTGAATCATCTTTGATGACATTTTTAATTTTGGGAGAGTGATCGCATGTTTTTAATCATCTCTCCAGGGATTTTACATTGTCATTTGGCAAAGCAGTGCATGCCATCTCCTCTATACATAGCCCATTTTGAGATACTTGAACGGGTTGGGGAGGTGGCATATCAGATGGATTTTACCCCATGGTTCATTGTTGTGCATAATTGTTTTCATGTGTCCATGTTTAAAGAGTATCAAAATGATCCTATTAATGTGATTCGATGATATCATGCTGAAATGGATCTAGATGCTTTATGGGTGTAGGTGCCATTAAAATATGTTAATTGTAAATAGAATGTTTTCTTGAAAAAAAGTATCATTCTTGTGAAGGTTTTGTTGAAACGTGACCAGATTCTGGAAGAGAATTGGGAAGCAGATAAGGAAATGATTTATATATGGCTATAACTCTTTCATTACATTTATTGTTTAATCATTTTTGAGGATGGAAAGGACAATGGTGGGAAGAAGTTAACACCATGGGTTTCAAGTAACCCTTTATATATTATTTTTAGTTATATAAATTTTTATAATGTTTTTTGGGAGGGATTGGAAGACTTTTAGAATATTTTTGGGGATTTTATAAAGTATCACATTTTGTTCATGGCTTGTGAAACCATGAAACTCTTATAGGAAACTATGCAAAGTGAGATAGGGGTAACTTGGTAGCCACACAGTTAGGAAATTTATCTATACAACACGCATGACCACTATGGAGAAACCATGAAAAGTGGGGTAGAAAGATTTTATTACTATTGGTGCACAATTTTCTAAAGTTCCAAGCCAAATGTTTGAGGTGATCCTTGAGGAATAGTCTGGTTCCTAGTTAGCACAAGATTTCCAGATTCTGTGACTAATCATAGACAATTTCAAAACTAAATTTTAAAAAGGTTGATCTACAAAGGGATTGTATCAAAACCCATATTTTTTATTCCATTTTGGACCTAATTTGATATTGTTTTCCTTCCAAGGGTTGTAGAATCCTTCCCTACCAATATAGAAGCAATTTGATGTAATGGTTTCTGGAAATGTGGAATTTTTGAAAAATTTACTTTGATAAATGATTTTAAAATATTTTCTTTGTTCGATTTGTGGAAAAATGTTTTATGGAATTTTTTAAATAAAAATAATGTTTTATTGAAATGGTATAGGAATAATTGTATGGGCATATTTTTTGGGAATAAATGGTGTTGTGTGTTTATATTGTATATGTTTCCCTATTAAAATATGAAATGGTGATTAGTGCCAAAGGTGTAATGGAATATGGGATATTGGTTTCCATGTGATGACCTAGTAGATTATTGAATACCACTATTGAGTATGTAACTATCACATTGGCATGCATGTATGGATGGGTGGGTGTGTAGTTTTGAATGGGTTATGCCAAATGGATTTTGAAATGGATTGGAAAACATTGTTATTTAAACTCTAGGGAAAATAGTCTTGGTTAGAAAAGCTTTTTCTCTTAGGAATATATTTTTTGTGATAAAATGTTTTAAATTGTTTTATATATTTTTTATATAATTGTTTTTATGTAAATGTGATGACATGTTCTTTCCTATAGCTTGAGAAGATATTTCATTTGGGGAAAATTTATTGAGTTTCATTAATCATCCCTAATTTTTAAATTTGGTTCTTTTGAAGATGTGGTTTATCGAGACATAAGTATAGTTGAATGATTTTACTTATTTAGTGTTTCATGATGATACATGAGAATAGAGTTGGATTTGAATATTGGAGTTATGTTTGGAGTGTTTGAGTTTTGTTGCTTTTGTCTTATGCTTTGTAATGTGATTTTAGTAGTGTTCCATAGTGGTACTATGATTGTAGTTGGATTTGATATTCATTTGTTATACATTGAGTTATATTAATTGTTTTCATACATCATCTAGTGATCATTTTCTAATAGTGTGTTTGGTTGGTTTGTTTTATTTTCTGTTGAGCCCTCTGGAAGATTGTTGATTTCATGTCTATGATTGATGTTTTAATAATCACAAATCATCACATACCATTAATGCTTAATCTGGTTTGATTTCTCATAAACTTAATTTCAATCTGTTAATGAATCTGTTATCACATTTTTGTCTATGCTTATTGACGTACAAAGTATTTTGGAAGCACCGATTCAATATCAACAGACATCGGAAGCACTGATCGCATATCAAAGGACGACGGTCGCACCGATCCGATGCAAAATGAGTCACCGATGAAAATGACTCACCGATGCAAATGACTCACCGATCCGATGCAAAATGAGTCACCGATGCAAATGACTCACCGAACAGATGACAGACCGATGCTGATCAAACTGACTCACTGATCAGATGAAAGACCGATGCTGATCAAACTGACTCACCGATCAGATGATAGACCAATGATGATCAAAATGACTCACCGATGAAAAATGACTCACCGATGCAAAATGACTCACCGATGCAAATGACTCACCGAACAGATGACGGACCGATGCTGATCAAAATGACTCACCGATCAGATGACAGACCGATGCTGATCAAACTGACTCACTGATCAGATGACAGACCGATGCTGATCAAACTGACTCACCGATCAGATGACAGACCGATGCTGATCAAACTGACTCACCGATCAGATGACAGACCAATGCTGATCAAAATGACTCACCGATCCGATGCAAAATGACTCACCGATGCAAATGACTCACCGATGCAAATGAGCCACCGATCAAATGACTCACCGATGCAGATGACTCACCGATGCAAATGAGCCACCGATCAAATGACTCACCGATGCAAATGACTCACCGATGCAAATGAGCCACCGATCAAATGACTCACCGATCAAACTGACTCACCGATCAGATGACAGACCGATGCTGATCAGTATGATTCACCGATGCTGATCTATCTGAGTCATCGATCATTACTCACTAATGCTGATGACCTACCGATCACTTGATTCTTCAATAGTCATAAACAACTGTTTGAATTTCTTTATCTTTATCTTTATTTAATCTAACCAATGGTCATATTAGGTATATTTTAATGCTCTGTCAAATAATTAATAAAGGTTGTCGGATGTCAGGAAACCGTACCTCGTACCTGCGGAAAGGAAACTTTTTCTGTCTTCCGAAGAACGTGACATAAATACAAGAAGACTCTGCTGAAGATAAAAGAAGTGACAGAAGAACACAAGAGGAATACAGAGAAAAAAAAGAGGAGGAAGAACCAATCAGAACAGAACCTCATACACAATCAAGCCTACTCGAGAAGAGTTCTGTGCATACAAAAGAACACTGAAGAACTTCATCGACTACATCTCACTGCCTTTGAGCCTGAAGCATACGACACTCTTCTTCTCAAACAAAAACGAGAAGAGGACTCAGAATAAATTCTGACCAAATACAAAAGAGTCCAGAGCTACACTGAAATCACCCGAGTCATTTCTAAACTCTACATCTCTGCTCTGTGATACATTTGTTTTACATTTTGAGCAGTGTGTGTTATCTGCTGTATTAAAAACACACACTGACTCCTGTACTTTCACTGGAGGATCTGTAAATCCTAAGCAAACCTTTTTACACTTCATTTCCCACTGTGGATAGTGGTAGAGGTCGTATGAGACCTGGACAGCTCTAAGCTGTTGTTTTTTTCCCACACAGAACTGTGGTAGAGGTCTTGTGACCTGGACAGTGTGTTCACTGTTGTTAACCCCGATCCAGGGTGTGGATCATTTTTATATAAACTTTTGAGAGGACTAAGTCTCAGTTTGAGACTGAACCTCTTGGTTAATTCTCTGTGTTTGTAGATACATACTATATCCATACTACATATTTATTTCATATTCCGCTGCTATTACTTTGTAATATAATTTATTTTCAAAGCAACTTTTATAGTTAAACTGGCAAGTGTTTATATTTATTATAGACCAGTAAGTTAGTTTCAAAAGTTAATTTAATCATAAGATTAAGTTAACTGAGAACTAATCAATCTTTGAGAAACTAATTGAACCTTTATAATATGTATAAATTCACAACAGTTTAATCTGTTTTTGAAATAGGGGGATTTTAATCAACATTGTTTTTAACAGAAAATTTTAATTGGAACTCAATTCACCCCCCTCTTGAGTATCCACTCCGACCAACACTTGGTATCAAAGGTTGTTAATATTTTCTAAAAGTACTCTGTTTTTCAACTGTGATTTTAGTTGTATTTTAATGTTCTTAAAATTTCTGTTATTTCTAAATTTTTATCTCTTTAAAATTCTTTTTGTAATATCATGGATAATAGACTTGAGGGTGCTGCTACTAACTGGCCACCTTTCTTTAATAGAAACAACTATTCTCAGTGGAAGCTAAAAATGAAAATTCACTTAGAAAGTATGGGCTTTGATATTTGGACTGTCATTGAAGCTGAATATAAAATTCCCAGTACTGATAGATCTACTTGGGATGAACCTACAAAGACTGCTTATAATAATAATTGTAAAGCTATGAATGCTCTGTACTGTGCTCTAGGAGATGAAGAATTTAATAGAATTTCTTCATGTAAAACAGCATATGAAATTTGGGATACCTTAGCTGTTTCTCATGAAGGAACAACTAATGTTAAGGAGATGATATTGAATACCTATACTATTAAGTATGATAATTTTAAGATGAATCCTGATGAACCCATTTCTGATATGTATCTCAGGTTCAATGAAATTGTCAACACAATGACTTCTCTGGGAAAGGATGTTCCAGAAAAGGAGCAAATCATGAGAATTTTGAGATGTCTACCTGAAAGATGGAGAGGAACCTCTATCTCCATTAGAGAATCTTGTGACATTGGAACACTGCCTGTCAAGGAGTTAATTGGTAAGCTGATGATGTATGAATAAGAGATTAAAGTAAATAAAGAAGAAGATGATTAACCTAAAAGGAAGTCTATTGCCTTCAAGACTACAACCTCAAAGAATAAGGATAAGGAAAAGACTCAAGCTATCAATGAAAGATTAAGTAGTGAGGAAAGTGAGAATGATTCTGACAGTTATGCTGGGATGTCACACATTGCTAGAAGATTTAAGAAATCCTATAGGAAGAAGAAGTTTTTCAGAAAGTCAAACTACAAAGGCAAGTATGATAACAAAGGACACTGGAAAAAGGATTGGAAGAAGTCTGATAAATCAGATGAAGTTGTCTGTTATGAATACAAAAGAAAAGGACGCATAAAAACAGACTGTCCAAAGCTGAAATACAGAAATAAGTATGAATACAAGGATAACAAGTACAAGAAAGCCATGAAGGCTACTTGGAGTGCTTCAGAAGACAGCACAAGTGAAGCTGAATCTTCAGACTCTGAAAGGAATCGAACCAACATGTGTTTCATGACAAACACTTATGAGGTAACATCAGAAACTCTTTCTTCAAATTCATATTATTCTGGAGATGATTCTGAATGTGATAACATGTCTAAATCTGAACTGTTTGAATATTATGATATGCTTGAAGAAACCTGTAATGAGCTTAAAGATAAATATAAAGGTTTAAAGAAATAGTATGCTTTAAGTGTTAAGCATAAATCTGATCTGGATATAGAAGTAGAAAAGAATGCTCAGTTGCTTAAAGAGAATACTGAAATAAATTGTCTAATGAACAACTCAGAAAAGACTTATAGAAGTTCTCAAATGGAAAGAATACTCTAACACAAATGCTAGGAAAGCAAGTTGCACCTAGATATACTACTGGTATAGGATACCAACCTGGACAAAGAAAAGTTGCCAAAACTAGATTCATTCCTAAATCTGGACAGAAGATAGTTAATTCTGGAACTTCCTATGCCTCAACCAGTTATATTCATAGTTATGGATCTAATAAGGTTTATCTTTCAAAGAATGTTAATTCTACAAATTATATGAGACCCATTAGACAAATATGGGTACCTAAAGTAACATTGGCTAACATGTCTGGACCCAAGAAGATCTGGGTACCAAAATCATCTTCCATCTAAATCTGTTTTGTAGGAGACCTACTTGAAGAGCTGTCACAAGAAGATATGGTACTTAGACAGTGGATGTTCAAGACATATGTCAGGAGACTTTTCATGTTTCAAGAGCTTAGTAAAAGTTGATGGAGGCTTTGTCACTTTTGGTGATAACTCAAAAGGAAAAATCATCGGCTTAGGCCAGATTGGTAACACTGATTCAATCTTGGTTTCTGATGTTTTATTTGTCGATGGACTTAAATATAACTTTTTAATCATTTCTCAATTGTGTGATGATGGTTTTTATGTGAAATTTAAAAATGATTCTTGCAATGTTTTTAACTCTAAAAATGTTTTAGTATTTTCTGCTTTAAGAAATGAAAATGTTTATGCTGTTGATTTAGATTACTTAGCTAAGCAGAATATTCCTTGCTTAAATGATTTTCATAAAGAGTCTTGGATTTGGCACAAAAGATTAGGACACTGCAATGTACACTCACTTAGAAAACTTTCTAGGAAGAACTTAGTTAGAGACTTACCCAAACTTGAATTTCCAACAGACAAAGTTTGTAATCCCTGTCAAAAAGGAAAGCAACATAAAGTTTCTTTTAAATCAAAGAAAGAAGTGTCAACTTCTCAACCTCTCGAGTTGGTTCACATGGATTTATTTGGACCTTCTAGAGTTTCTAGTTTAAATGGGAAGCACTATGTCTATGTTCTTGTAGATGACTTTTCTAGATATACTTGGGTATATTTTCTAGCTCACAAAAGTGAAGCTTGTTCTTACTTTTTTAAATACTCCAAGTCTGTAGAAAATCTTAGTGGACTCAAGATTAAGACCCTGAGAAGTGATCATGGTCGTGAGTTTGAAAATCATGAGTTTGATTCTTACTGCTCACACAATGGATATAGTCACAATTTCTCTACCCCTAGGACACCCCAACAAAATGGTGTAGTAGAGAGAAGGAATGGAACCCTGCAAGAAATAGCTAGAACCATGATCAATGAATATGAACTGCCTATTTACTTTTGGGCTGAAGCTGTAAATACAGCTTGTTATGTCATTAATAGAGTCTTGATCAGACCAGTTCTTAAGAGGACCCCTTATGAGTTGTGGAACCATAGGAAACCTAAGGTTAACTACTTCAAAGTTTTTGGCTGCAAAGTCTTCATTCTCAATACTAGAGACAATCTTGACAAATTTGCATCCAAGAGTGATGATGGAATTTTCCTAGGTTACTCTATCTCTAGTAAAGCCTATAGAGTTTTCAATAAAAGAACCAAATGTGTGGAAGAATCTGTTCACATCAAATTTGATGAAACTGATCCACATGAACCTAAAATCTCTCTTGAAGATGATCTCTCTGGTTTGAATCTCAATGATAAATACAATGGACCTATAGTTAAAACATCCAGATCTGGAAATTCTCCAGAACCTGCTTCTGTTGAACCTCAATCTGTAGATGAATCTGAAATCTCTAGCCCTATCTTTTCAAGACCATCTAGGACTCTAAAGAACCATCCTTTAGATGCTGTTGTAGGAAATCTAGATAGAGGAACGCAGACTAGAGCTTCTCTAAGAAATCAGGTTGAACATCAAGCTTTTCTTTCACAGTTAGAACCTAAAAATATCAATGATGCTATCAATGATGAATTTTGGGTAATGGCTATGCAAGAAGAAGTAAATCAATTTGAAAGAAACAAAGTCTGGAAATTAGTAGAAAGATCTAAGGACATTTTGACCATAGGCAGAAAATGGGTGTTTAGAAACAAAGTTGATGAATCTGGAAACATCATTAGAAATAAAGCTAGGCTAGTTTCACATGGTTACAATCAAGAATAAGGAATTGACTATGAGGAAACCTTTTCACCTGTAGCTAGATTAGAGGATATTAGGATCTTACTTGCCTATGCATCACATCTGAATTTCAAGCTATATCAAATGGATGTCAAAAGTGATTTTCTAAATGGTTTTATTATTGAAGTTGTTTTTTTAGAACAACCACCTGGTTTTTTAAATCCTCATTTTCCAAATCATGTTTTTAAACTTTCTAAAGCATTATATGGTTTAAAACAAGCTCCAAGAGCTTGGTATGAAAGGCTTTCAAACTTTCTTATCTCAAAAGTATTTACAAAATGAGTAGCTGATCCCACTCTTTTTATAAAAAGGATTTCAAAAGATGTATTAATAGTACAAATCTATGTTGATGATATTATTTTTGGATCTTCTAAAAATTCTTTATGTACTAATTTTTCAAAGGTTATGCAAAATGAATTTGAAATGAGCTTAATGGGAGAGCTTAAGTATTTTCTTGGTTTTCAAATTCTTCAAACCAAAGATGGAATTATTTTAAATCAAAGTAAATATACAAAAGATCTTTTAAAACGTTTTGGATTGGATAATATTAAGGAAAGTGATACACCTATGAGTACTACCTGTAAATTGGATACAGATGAAGCTGGGAAACCAGTGGATCAAACCAATTACAGAGGTATGATTGTGAGCTTACTTTATCTTACTGCTAGTCGACCAGACATTATGTTCAGTGTATGTATGTGTGCTAGATTTCAAGATAATCCTAAATAATCACACTTACTGGCTGTTAAAAGGATTTTTAAGTATCTTAAGTATACTATAAATTTAGGTTTGTTTTATCCAAAAGGACAATCATTTAACCTAACTAGCTATTCAGATGCTGACTTTGCTGGATGTAAGTTAGATAGGAAGAGCACATCTAGAACATTTCATTTGCTTGGAAAATCCCTAGTATCATGGTGTAGTAAGAAACAGAACTCAGTTGCATTGTCTACCGCCGAAGCAGAATACATAGCTGCTGGTAGTTGCTGTGCACAAATTATGTGGATGAAACACACTCTATTGGATTATGGATTTGATCTTAAACATGTTTCAATTAACTGTGACAATACTAGTGCAATAAATATATCTAAGAACCCTGTGTCTCACTCTAGAACTAACCACATTGATGTCAGACATCACTTTCTAAGAGATCATTATCAAAAAGGTGATATTTCTTTGAAATTTATTAGTTCTGAACATCAATTAGCTGATATCTTCACAAAGACTTTATGATCTGAAAGAATGAAATTTATTAAACAAGAGTTGTGCATGATTGATCTGTGAAAATGATCTGTGAAACTGATCTGTGAAACTGATCTGTGAAACCGATCTGTGAAACCGATCTGTGAAACTGATCTGTGAAACTGATCTGTGAAACCGATCTGTGAAACTGATCTGTGAAACTGATCCATGAAACCGATCTGTGAAATCGATCTGTGAAACCGATCTGTGAAATTGATCTGTGAAACTGATCTGTGAAACTGATCTGTGAAACCGATCTGTGAAACTGATCTGTGAAACTGATCTGTGAAACTGATCTGTGAAACGGATCTGTGCAACCGATCTGTCATACCGATATTCTTTTTTTATTATTATATTGTAATTAATTAGTAAATTTCTTTTATACTTTTTATGGGAACCCTAAATGATAAAATAAATGATACGCGGCTATTTATCCTCCCTAAACCTTTGACCTTTCATTTCCCGCCGAACCTTTCAACCTCTCTTCCCCTCTACTTCGAACCTTCGAACTCCTGCCTTCCCAAAATCCTCGAATGGCTAAGCAAAAGAGACCGAGCAAAGGACCGAATAGCCCTATACCTTCAAAGCATGCTCGAGGCGAGTCGAGTAGTACCTCTCAATGATCAGTAAATCCGAACCTGGAAACTCGGATTATTGCTGTAGAAAAAGAAGTAAGCTCTGCGTGGCTTTTGTCAAGTAAGTCACTTTTGCTGCAAGTTCTTGAATCTCAAGGATGGATAGACTGGTTTTCTGACAACTCTCAAATAGACTACCCGAAGCTGGTACATGAGTTCTATATGAATCTGGAAATCACTTTAGATGGTGTGGAGGCTGCCAGGATGTCGTATGTGGTAGAAGGAAAGAAAATATCCTTCTCATCTAAGCAGTGGGATGAGTGCTTGAACGTACCTCATAAAGGTCGGTATGAGGATTATGCTGGGAATATTCCTCCAACATCTGATTACTTATCTTATGAATTAGCTCTGGAGCTTTTGACAGGAAACAGAGAGTCACGGAGAATCACAGCTTCAGAATTAGATGGTGAATGCAGACTTCTTTTCAAGTTTATTCAGCACCAACTTTTCCCTAGGAGAGGAGATTTTGCTGCTATAAAGTACCAGGATGTTTTCCTATTGTTTCTTCTAAAAACACATGAGAAGATTAATTTTTGTAGATATGTGATGGTACACATAGTTGGGATGGTAAAACCGTCCAAGAAAGCCACTGCCTTGTTTTATTCAAAGATTATATCTACCATGCTCAAGAATCTAGAATGTATTGATGAAAATGATGAAGTTAATGAAACAGATCATACCTTCTGTCTCAACAAAGAGATCTGCAAGAGGATGAAAATCAATTGGAATCCATGGAAGAAGTGTTGGGTTGCAGATGAAGATAAATTGTATGAAGCCTACAATCCCATAGATCATGGAAAGAGGACAAAGGATTTGAGAGACCCTGGCTTGAAACCAAATGAGGAACCAGTTTATTCTGATGATGATGAGAAAGAAGAAGGAAAGGATGAGGCCACCGAAACCCAAGAGCAAGAAGAAGATGCGACTGAGGAAGGAAGTATGTCATCTCCTGATGATAGGAGTGATCCTGCCACTGCCAGTCCCAAAAGAAGAATAGAATTTGGACATTCTAGTCCACCCTTAGCCCTACCAGAATCAGAACCTATTCTTGGTGATGAAGAAGATTATGACACTGAAGAATATCACAGTGAAGCTTCTGAGAAGAGTGATGATGGACGTGCTGATGATGTTGAGGTTGTTGTTGATTGTGATTACAGACCAGTGGATGGTATTTCTGAAGATCAAATAGAATCACCTCAGTCAGTACAAGAAATACATATCAGTGGCAAGGATGATTCACCAAAAATCAGTGGAACAACAAGCTATGAGAAACCAAAATACACCCTGTGTGCTGCTGTTTGGGATGACTACCCTGGTTATGCTGTGTTGGGCTTAGAATATTCTGAAGATGAAGAAGCAATGCCAGAATCTGCTGCAGCTGTGAAGAGGAACCTCCCACGAGAAGCATGGTCTGTTCCTATTGTTGATCCTACAAATGATAATTTACCTGGTTCTGGAATCTTTCAAGCTGATCATGATAAGTTTAAGATTGAATTTCTAACCGTTGTGAGAGCCACAGTTAGAGAAGAAATTTCTAATGCTCTTACTCAAGTGTCTCTCCAAGTTTCTGAACATTCATTGGAAGCCTTCTAACAAAGAGTATCTAATGCTGTGAAGCCAGACCTGGCCAATACTGGTGAACTTATTGGCAGGAAAATAGCCTTTTTGAATCAGGCTATGAAGGATCTTCACACCGGCCTGGTATCTCTATCAAGCTAATTCCGATCAACCATCTCTGGTATGATGGAAGTTTTGAGAAATTTGATTTAACATCACAACAAGTCTGACCTGAGGAAGTTGAAAGCTGAGTTAACTCACGTAGTTGGCCAAGCCAGTACAGGCAAGGTAACCAAGATCACTACCTAACCTTTGGTGCCTTGGGGATGTCCCATAAGTCCATGTAGCAATTCCGCCTCAACTCAATCCAATGAGGGGGTGAGATTTTACAAAAAGTATCTTAAAATATTATCCTATTACCTTCTCTTATGAAGAAAAAAATATCTATTTCATCATCATATATAATGTTTTGGAGGCCCTTAACATTCCATTGATCATTAAATTTCCTTTTATCCATGATGCAATCACTCACTATAATTATCTACGTTTTTCCAACATTACCAAATATGTTTTCCAATTTGAAAAACCATTTAAATTTATATAAACATTAACTATTTTACTTCCCATTCTCTATTATTAAGAGGATTTTTATTAATATTTTTTACTATGTGGGTTTACAATAAAATTATTTAAAAATTTCTAATGATAAATTATAAATAAAAAGTTTAAATTATGAGGATACAATTTAATACAGCGGGTTAGGATGTAAGCCCATGTTATTTTAAAATAATAAAAACATATTTGATATCACAAAAGAAAATGAAATAATATATTAATCTTGATTTATATGAATAAATTAGTTTGTCTTGTGTTGCACACAACCCCATGATTTTTATGTTTGATAACATATTCAATAGGACAAATCATACTTAAATGTCCCATGATATATATTACAATTATAATCCTACCATTGACATAGAAGGTATGAATATTATTAACTAAATTATGGAAATATTATTTTTATATATTATTTAATGAAAAATTAATTAAAAATGAAAATAAAACCCTTTTGAAAATAAAATTAAATCTTTTTCTAAAAAATTATATTAATGTGCACAATGGTATTTTATCCCAATAAATTAAATATTTCAATATTAATGAGTTATATTAATGATATTCAAATATAATATATTTAATTTAATGGTTAAAAATTATCATATGTTTTTTAACTTGATATAAATGTTTTTTCATTTTTTGACTTAAAAATGTATATTTTTTCAAAAGGTAGTTTTGTCCCTTTCTTGAGAACTTCTTTAAAAAATGATTTTTATGAATTTTATAAAACATATTTTTTAAAAATAAAGTTATTTTTTTAATATCAATACAGAAATTTGCATTGGGTGAAATTTTGGGATTCTTTAGAGAATATTGATTTTTCAGGGAATAGTTAAAAATTCTGTTTTTTCTTAAAAAGTAAATTATGGTATCTAAATTAGGTAATTTAAATGTCCCAATATGTTTTAAATGTATTTTAATTTAACATATGTTATATTTAACAAATTTATTACTTTTAATCAATTTTATGTTGTATTTTAAGAGATGTTTATTTTTGTGTTTAAAAACAGGTTATCCTAGAAAGTGTTTTAAAATATAAACTATTTTTTCATTTATAATTAATTAAAGTAATACCCAATGAGGAATGTTTTATGTGAAATTTAGAGACAATATATCCTTAAATATTAATTTTTTTTATAGAGTAATTATTTTTATTCATAGAGTTAATATAGAATTATCTTATTCTAAAAAATACTCTTCTTGATAACTTGATGACTCGCCATGTCTACAGGATTAGAATTAAATAATAATTTTAAATTTTTTTGAATTTAATTTGAAAAAATGGAATGGATATTCTTAAAATGGATAATTTATGTTTTGTAATAAGAAAAAATTATTTTTTTCTTAATCCAATTAGTAAAAATACTTAAAATTAATTAAAGTGACTAATGTAAAAACGAGTCTACTTAGTGTTGAACTTTAAAAAAAGGGTAAAATTATATATAAACCCCTTGGAAACAATTTTTTTTACATATATAGACATTATATAATCTGTTAACTATTTTTTTTATTAGTGGGTCTTGTTTTTAGGAATAAAATGTGGGTGGAAATCACTCTATCAACAAGTACAAGTGTGTGAGTCACCTCACTTGGAAAATGAAACAACATCTAATCCACTCTTCAAAACAACAAATCCATTTTTAATAGAAAATAAATGTCAAAATAAATTTCCAAAACTATTAACTTCATCCTAGAATCCTTAATTTGGTCATAAATGTTTCCTAATAAAGACCTTTGGTTCAAACAAAAACGAGTTTCCCAAAGAACAGGTAATGTTCATTAACGATCATTTTTTTTATTTCATTAAATACCACTAAATTTAATCATATAAAATGATGACATAAAATCCTCATTATAATATATATATATATATATATATGTTATGGGTAAAACCTTAAAACACACACACAACCATCAAATATATTAGAAAATATTTATTCATGTGTATAATGGACTAACACCTCGCAAACTGATGTTGTTCGTTATGCCATTAACACCTATAATGGATTAGAATAATGATGGATATAATGTTTTTAAATTATAATTATAAAATAATTATATTATTTTTAGTCATTATAACGTATATAACATTTTACTTTCAATTCTGTAATGGATAAGATAACATCAATCATGTGTACGGAAGACTACTGCCTCGCGAAGCGATGTGATTAATTTTTCACTAATACATTACGTAAAAGGTAATTAAGATAATTATAGTAAATATATGTGATATAAATGAAATATACATGAAATTAACTAAATGTTTATAATTATTTAAATATAATATATCTTTTAATTTTTACCATTTCAGTCACTTAAAAACTTATGACATAGTTCGTGGGCGTGTGGACTACTACCACATTGAATAAATGTGATTCATTTCATCACCACCACATAAAAATAATGACTTATATTAGTATATATAATTAAATAATATATTATTTATTATTTTAATATCATTATTGAATGATAAAATATTACTTACCGTTTTCTCACAATGATCCCTGAGAAAATTGAAATGTTAATGCGTAAGCATAGACTTTTGTATCAATGATCATAACATTAGTTCATTTTTTATAAAAATAATTAATGAATGATTATAAATTATAATTTATATATATATATTATAATTATTTCATGATTATTATTGTTTATATGTATAGATGATGAACTTATTGACCATAGTCAACCAACTAATTTCATTTTTGACAGATTAACCAAATATGGTCAAAAAATCAATTTAAAATTAATCTTTCAAGTAATTATATATAAAATAATAATAAGTGAAAACCAAATTATAATAAAAATTAAAATTTTTCTCAATAAATTATATAATTAAAATATATTTATTATTCTGGAAGGTAAAGAAATACATGACAAGTCAGACTCGAGGTAAGGGTTTTTCTGATCTCACATTTATATATGTGAGATATACTACATATTCGACACTTATTTTTATTGTGTGATTTATATAATTCCCTGAATTTATTTTATTATTAATATAATTTATTTTATTATTAATATAATTTATTTTATAGGTATTTACATATCCATTTTAGGTTCACTCTTTAATGGGGATTATGGTTCATGTTACCAAAGTGGTAGGTGATATTTGTCACAATTTTCCTTCTTTGAGATGTTTGTTATATTATACACCAATATTATTTTATGAATTCAATATTAATTCTATTTTGACATGTTATATCATGATTATTATTATTTTCTAGATATCCAATATTTCATTTAATTTTATTCCTTCATTGGTATTATGTTTCAGAGTTTCTAATGTGGTATGAATCTTTTATTACAATCTCATTATTTATCAAGAGTGTTTATAATTATATATCTAATGTAAAAATATTATAATAATAATTAATTATCTTCTAAACTCATTATTAATGATATCTAAATTTAGTAGTACCATTTACAAACACATTGATACCATGAATTATTGAGAATTTATTTTATAAAAATCTTACTATGGTTCGCTCTTTAGTTGAAAATATGTTTACTTTCAATAACATGTTTTATAAATTTTTTTGTGAACAATGTTTATAATTTTTTTAAAATAATTTATTAGAAAAATTTTGACTTAATTTTTCCATCAATTGTTTTTAAATTTAATCTTGTTTTCTCTTTATGATTATGGTATTTTTCTAAAATTTATATCTCGCAAAAGGAATGATTTGTACGACATATAATAAATTATCTACCTACATGAAATTCATTTTATTGAATAATTATTTAAAAATTTAGATGGTTATTTTTAATGAAATTGAATTATTAATATTGTTGAAATTATTTTGTTTTTAAAAATAATAAATGAAATGGATTATAAAAAAAATTTATGATTTAAAAAGTGATTTTCATATTGGAATGAGAATTTTCCACAATAATAATTTTAATGAAATTTTGATTGTATTTTCATTCATCATGTAACACCCCAAGCTTATATAGTAAATTTAGATCTTAATAATACAATATCTTGTGCTATTCTCATTCCGGAGTTCTAGAACACCACGACCAATAAAACTAGCTGTTTAAAAAGGAGTTATGAATAGTAATACCTACCTTTTGAAATTTTATAAATTTTATTTTTCTAAATGAAAATATTTGTTGGATTCACAAAAACTAAATTATCTGGGGGTGATTTTTTGTTATTTTAATGAAAACTTTTAATTTTTGATGAATAGTTATAACCATTGCATTATTGTTTAAAACCAACTTTTTATTTAAATTATAATTTTTTATTAAAATTTATTTTAAAGCCAAAATATTTATGTAATAACAATATTAGTCCAATGTAATTCATTGGATTCATTTAATAATAATATTAGATATATAAAATTTTATTGAACCTTTTAACGTCTTTTGCCCACCTTCTAGGCACATTTTCAAATTTGCATAAAAAGAAAGTTTAATGCTTATTTTAGTTGAATTTAAAATTTTTTTAGACATGGTTTTCATCAAGAAGAAAAATGTGGTTCAAGAGGATGAAAATAATTTTTGGTGAATAGTAATTTCTGAATTTTTTTACCATGTTTAAAAGTAAATATGGAAATTAAAGGTAAAAAAATCATAATTACCCCAACACATGTCTTAATTATATTAGATAAGTAAATTTGAAAAAAATATGATCCTTTTTTAGTCAATTGGATTATATTATGAATTTATTATATTTTATTTAATGAATTGTCAAAAGTGTTAAAGTCAAATTTTATTAACTAAAACATTTTTAATATAGAGTTATACATAAGATAAATTGAACTATAAATATTAGTTTGAAAACTCAAAATATTTCCTAAATCATGTTATTTTATTTATAAATTTTATACATTTGATAATTTAATTTATTTTGGTCCCAATGATGATGCAATAATAAACTTATTAGTGAAAGAGTAAAATAATTGATATTATAAATATTAAAATATTTGTAAATTGAAACTTTTAATGTCATCCAAGATTGTTATATGTTAATATGAGATATTAGGGTTGATTAAATGTATTGTTTAGAAGTAATAAAGTTGTTTTGACTTAAAAAACAAATACTAAATAGTGTGAAAATATACATAAATGAGTTTTTAAAACAAATACTATATTATTAAATGATATAATAGTCCTAAAAATAAAAAATTATGCCAAAGGAATTAGATAATGTTAGATATGTCCTTAATTAACCACTTGAGTTTTTCTTGGAATTTTATAGTAACTATATTAACCATGTGATATAAAAATACAAGAAGACATGGTAAAAGTCAAACTATTTAACTAAGAGTTAAATCTAAAAGATAAGGTCAATATGGTGACCTAAACTTGTCTAAAAACTACTGGTTTAGAGGATTTCTACCCATAATAACCTTATCCTAGAAATAAATCATTTTTGAGCTATTAGAAACCAAAAAATATAATAAATTAATATTTCAATCTTTTCCTAAAGTGCACATCACCTCTCTTATAAAAGGGTACTTCCCCTTCTATTAATTTCACATCTCCAAAGCCTTTTTTCTCAAACAAAACCTACCCAAATCTCCTCCCAAATACCCTTAATTCTTCATAGAGGCCTTAATTTGATCCAAAATACAACCTAAGAAACACTTTTGTTCAAATGCAAAGGAAGCACATGAAGAAGAGGTAATTATTTCATCACCCCTTTCAATGTTCTTATCTTCTTCGACTTAATCTTTATTTATTGTATCCATACCCAAAGAATAAATATAGTAACATATAAATACAAATATTTTATTATAATTATGATACAACACAAATTCATTATTCATTCCATCTTATGAATGACATAGTCACCATACGTGCATACGTACAGCTTACCGTCTCCACATCGTGGTGTAGTTTGTTATTCAACAATTAATTATTTTGATGTGTATAATATTGATGTATAATTGATGTAAATAATAAATATTACGTGTTAATTATTCTGTATATATATTATAAAATCCAATTACATATGATTTCACCATCAACAAAATGATGTTGTCACTCGTGCGTACATACGATTTACCGTCTCCATGACGTGATGAGGTTTCATTCCCCATCGTAACCATTCAAGAATAATTATAATTTGATGATTAAAAAAATATTGTTTAATAATTTAATATCATTATGGATATGAATCAAATACATCCTCTCCATAACAGACATGACTTAGGTAACAAAACATATAAAGGAAAGCGAATCGGCTAACACCTGAAACAATGATACTACAGAAATATTATTGACAATGCAATATTAGAGGATCATATATGATTTCATTTTTATATATTTGGTTCTTGTATAAATTAATAACAATTATTTAACCAATATACAGGATGTTAACATACCCTCGAATAAGGAAAAGTACAAGGTAAGGGTTAATTTTACATTCTCTTTATTATCTGAGATTGTTTATACGTAAGTATCAACTGGGAATTCATTATCATCTGCATCCATGTTTCTTAAATATGTATTTCAAAACTATTTTAATATTTCCTATTCTATGGGTTAAAATAATTTATACCCTTGTTTTACTTTTAAGAAAATGTTTTGAAAAGAATCTTTCCATCGTTTTGCAAACCAGCTACTTTATGAACTTTTCGACAAATTAATGAAAGAATGTTTTTTTAAATTATACTATGGGTGAGGATATTTTAAACCATTATAACTCCTTCGAATCATCAATTACAAGATTATATAAGTATTTTAAAATTAATTTTTTTTCTTTTATAATTATGTTATTTTTAAATGATTTCAAAGTAGAAAGAGATATTTCTCCCAAATAGTATTTGGATTTATTTCATCTATGTCAACATATATTATTGGATTTTAAGTTTAATTGAAGTTGATTTATAATGATAAAATAATAGATATTGTATTGATAGTTTTAAGATATGTTTGACTATGGATGTGTTATTTTTATGTCATTCACAGTTTATGGTTAAAGTATTAATATTTTTCATGTTAGTTTAATACGAATGTTTAAGTTATGTTTCAACCTTTTCATATAAGGAATTCATTGGATATAGTAAGTTATTAGTGGGGACCTCTATATCCCCTTGATTCCAGGGTAGGTCTTAGGAGAAAAAATATTTTCTTGGCACAAGGCCTTGAGAAAATTATATTTATGGTCTTGGCATAAGGCCTTGACTTTGTGGTTAAGATGTCTGACATTATTCATTCCATTATTATGAGATTAACTATTTACATTACATGTGATTATTCAACTAGTAGAATATCCATGTGAATAAGTAAATGGAATTATTTTATTTATCATTTCCATATTATGTTGATGTTTATGTTTAAAAGTCTTGTGTTTTATTCTTATACATTGGCCTAAATGTTTATTCTTATTTATGATAGATTCCACTATATTGTTATCCTTACTCAACATCGAGCTGACCCATTTATTAAGTTTTATTTTTTATAGGATGCGGAGAAGTATATTATGACTAACCTGTGGGGATAAGATAAAGAATATGAGTGTGTTCAATTGATACACAATGTTTATTTATTTTTCCATTTCATAATGTAATGTGAAACTTATGTATGTATCTATCACTTCGAAGGTTACTAAACAGAACAAACATTCAGGAATTTATTTCATGTGATCAGGCCAATGTTATGCAATAATGAATTTACTCTTGGTAAATGGGGTTAGAGTGTTACATTTGGTATCAGATGAAGTTTAGTACAAATCTTGGAATCTAGATTTTGAAAAACTCTGATTAGATAACATTAGCCTAAGTTAGACTTTGAGGACTAGTATAGAAGAACATAATTGTTTTTGGTAATGTTGATATTATGGGGGTTCTCCGAGCAATATGTCCCTATCTGGATACTATTAGTGGACCTGGTTCTAGAATAGATGTACCTAGGAGTGAAAAATATGACATGGAGTTTTTTACTTGACCCAGGGTATCCTGGTTCACGACAACGAGCCTTCCTGCACACCCAGTTTGACACTCCCAGGAGATATGGTTAGCATAATTCACATTTTATTTACAAACCATTATCAATGATTTATGTGTAAATAATTCCCCAAAGAAAACATTTTTATGATTATGGATTACATGCGTAAGCTTTTCAATTTATGTTAAGTATTTTTCAAGTTTGAAATTATTCATTGTGATTCATGAACTAATATAGTGTATGCTTTTGATTAGAAATGGTTCCTAGTGGAAGGAATAGAAACTATATCAACACATGAAATCCATGTAGGGATTTCCCTCCTATTAATGATAATTATTTTGGAGTTGCTGATGGTATTATTACTGAACGACTTATAACAATATAGGGACAACTCACTCAGGTTATGAATAATAATCTTTCATGTATGGAGCACCCTAATCCACAATGTGAAGAATTAATGTTATGCCTCTTAAAGAGGAAAAAACCACCAACATTCAATTTTACTACAAATCCATTTTTAGATGAGCTATAGAAAAGTTCCTTTGAGAAAGTATTTCATGATTTGGGGAGTAGCGAAAGTGAAAAAAACTGTCATGACAATTTATCACCTCTCAGAAGATGCAGATCAATGGTGGTAATTAATTCAATACACAAATGAGGATGAAGAAGTATCAAATATGGAATAGAGTGTGTTTAATGATATATTATTAGAAAAATACTATCCTCATGAACATCGATCGGATATGGAAAGGCAATTTCTGAGTCTGAGGAAAAACGAGGATGAGAATGTTACAATGTATTAGGTGAACTTTACAAGGTTAGAAAGGCATGCTGTAGATTATATATGTAACCCAATAAGTAAAATTGATTGATTATTTGACGTGTTAAAACCATTTCTCCATAGATCATTAGTCTCATAATACTTCTCATCATAAGAATACAAATTCTCATGTACTATCAAGATAGAAAAGGAATTCTCTAAGTCTTATAACTGAAAAGAGAAGAAAGAGAAGAAGAGATCTATCAAACACTTTAGAAAATTAAATATGGGGAAGAGGGGATAAGTTTTATTTCTAACCTATAGAAATTTTGGGAAGAAATACCCTAGTATATGTCTAAAAAGGATGGGAGTTTGTTATAAGTTTGGAGAAAAAGGCCACCAAGACAATGATTGCTAGGGGAAGAAAGAGTTTGTTGATTTTCATTTCTACAATTGCAAAGATATTGGGAATTATGAAAATGAATGTCATAAGAGTCAAGGAAACTTACCTCAGAAAATGACAAGGGAAAAAGGCTCAGATTATGCGATCAAAACTACTAAGGTTCAATCTCTCAATGACGTGGTGGATGGCACTTTAATCGTTTCCTCAAAATTAGCCAATGAATTATTTGATTCTGGATCATTGCATTCTTTTATATATTCCTTGTTTTACAAGAAAATTAGATATTAAAAATTTGACTTAACAATGGAATTTTGAGTCAATAATCCTCGAGGAAGTATCATTACAATAATTTTTTTTGAACTAGTTACTATTATGGAATATAAATGTGCTTTATCTGCTGCACATATTGTAATAACCATGATTTAATTTGACATAATCCTCGACATGGATTGGCTTTTAGACCATGATGAAAAAATTTATTTTAAGATGAAAGAGGTTACAATTTTTTTTATGATGATAATGACTCCCTTATCTTTAGAGAAGAAAAATTACCATCTAATTCTAATCTAGATTCACCCCAAGTTTCTCTAAAAAATTAAAATATTGGAGAGGAAGGGAGTGAACTAACTTTAGGCGAGGAAAGGAATGTTCAAATATAATATGTACTTATTGTTCAAGAATATATTTATTTTTTTTCCAAAGGATTTACCTGGACATCATACAAAATGAGAAATAGTGTTTTCCATTGACTTAAATCTTTGTTCCAGGACCATATCAAAGACCCCTTATAGAATGTACAATTTGGAATTAGTGTAACTGATGAAACAACTAGAGGAATTTAGTAATAAAGGATTTATTCACCCTAGTGTTTATCTATGGTGATCCCCTATTATTTTTGTTATTAAGAAAGATGGATCTATGAGGTTGTTCATTTTATACAAGGATATCAATGTAATAACAATAAAGAACAAGTATCCCAACCTCACATTGATGCTTTATATGATAAAATTCATGGAGATAAATATTTTTCAATGATTTTCCTTTGATATGGATACCATCAGTTTTGCATGAAGAAGGAATACATTCCAAAGGCTGCAATTCGAACCAGGTATGGGCATTATGTGTTTAAAGTAATTCCTTTTGGGCTAACTAAGGCACCCTCCTTTTTCATTGATCTAATGAATATAATTTTCATAGAATATCTTGATGACTTTGTAGTGATATTTATTGATGATATCTTGGTATTCTATAAAAGATACGAAGATCATTAAAATCCATTATGCACTATTATAAAGACTCTTAGAAGAAATTAATTATATGGGAAGTTCAGAAAATGTGAATTATAGCTTCAGGAGATTCCTTTTCTTGGATATATTGTCTCTAACGATGGAATATCCTTTGATCCTTAAAAGACATGGGAAATTCAAGAATGTCCAACACCAATGAGTATAATTTAGGTACGTAGTTTTTTTGGTTTATCATGTAATTATCGACATTTCATCCAGAATTTTCCCGATTTTCTAACCCATTAACCAAGCTCACACGTAAAGGGGATAATTTTTTTGGAAATAAGAGTTTGAAGAATGTTTTGAAGAATAGAAGATAATATTAGTCATTTCTCTTATCTTGACTCTACCATCATGGAATTATGGGTTTTTTATTTATAGTGATGATTCAAAGAAAAGACATGGTTGTGTCCTTATGAACAATGTTAGAGTTACTTATTATGCATCATGGAAACTAAAAATTAATGAACAAATCAATCATACTCATGATCTTGAGTTATCATGTGTATTCTTTTCTCTGAATATATGGATACACTGTCTCTATGGTAAAGAATGTTAGATATATACTGATCATAAGAGTATACATATATTTTCTCACAGAAAGAACTCAACATGTGGAAAAGTCAATGACTTGGACTACTCAAAGATTACAATTTCACAATACAAAACCACTTGCGGAAGGAAAATAAGGTGGAAGATTCCTTGAGTAGAAAGGATCATGGAATTCTGAACAAGATGAGAATTGAAAGGGATCCTATGTTCATGGATCTTGTAATGATGGATATGAGAAGAAAATGTAAGGTGAAACATCAATACATTTTCAAATAGATTCCGAACCATATTTACTAGAATGGAGAAAAAATTCTCAGAATATTAATGAGGAGTTTCAAAAGAAAATTAAATCTATGAATGATGGGAGATTGACCAACTTCATATATGAAGATAGAATTTTTAAATTTTGGAAATGGATTTGTGTTCCCGATATACCTGATCTAAAAATAGAATTTTTGGATGATTCTCATAGCTCTAATTTCATTATACACCCTAGTAGAACTAAGACGTATAGATATTTGAAGAAACATTTTTGGTGGGACAACATGAAGAGGGAGACTGAAAATTATGTGTCAATATGTATGGTTTGTCAACATGTTAAGGATATAAGAAAACATCCTAGAGGAGTCATGAAAACTCTTCCCAGACCTTAGTGGGAAAAAATGATATTACGATGGACTTTGTCATGGGGATCCCAAGACTCCTAGAAGGAATGATGCATTATGGGTCCCTGTTAATCATCTAACCAAGTAAACACATTTTCTTGCTATAATATAAGATTTACCACTTGAAAATTTAAAAGACTATATATCAATAAAGTTGTAAGACATCATGGTGTACCCACTATCAACAATTTCTAATCATGGTCCCCATTTTACAACAACATTCTAGAAATGTATTCCAAAAGCCCTAGATACTGAACTCAGGTTAAGCTCTACCTACCTCCCTCAAAATGATGGACAATCAAAATGGACTATTAAAACCATAGAAGAAATTTTGAGATCATGATACCTTTACTTTCAAGGTATATGGGATCAATATTTACCACTGGTATAACTTTCCTATACCAATAGCTTCAATTCAAGTATTTAGATGGCACCATATGGAGCATTATATGGAAAGATATTTCACACACAAAATTTTTGGGATGATGTTGGTAAAATAAAACTCATAGGACAAGAAATTTTTGAAGAAACAATGGAAAATGTGAAGATTATCGAAAACCGCATCAAAGAAGCTCAAACAAGGAAAAAGATCTATGTCGATAAATGAAGGAAGGATTTGTAAGTTTAAGTAGGAGATCATGTTTTATTGAATGTATCTCTATGGAATTGTATAATACGATTCAGTAAGAAGGGTAAATTATGTCCCAGGTATATCAAATATTTTGAAATTCTAGAACAAATTGGAATTGTAGCTTACCGTTTGGTAATGCTGCCAAATATCTGAAACTTTTATGATGTGTTCCCCATATTATGGTTGAAAAAATACATGTGTCACCCAAGACATGTATTCAATTATGAAAAAATAGAACTAGAACCTGATTTTTCTTACTGTGAAGAGTCCTTGATACCATAGAACAAGTGTTGAGAAACCATATGACTCGTTAATAAAAGTTCTTTCGAGAAACCATAAAATAGAAGAGACAACATGGTAACCTGAGGAACTTATGATGAAGAAACACACAAATATTTTTATGCAGTAATATTATAGAAATTTGTAGGATTATATTATTTGAAGTAGGTAAGAATATTACACCCCAAGCTTCTATGATACGTTTCTCTTTGAATAATACAATAGATTGTGTTGTATGAAACCCTGAGTTCGAGCACACCTTGAATAATAAAAAACCATTTAGAAAGTAGTTTTGAATAGTAATACCCTCTTTCTGAAATTTTATAAATTTTATTTTCAAAATGGACTTTATTTTTTGATTTAGAATATCAAAATTAGCTTAGGGTGAATTTTGGTATTTTTCTGAAAACATTCAATTTTTTAAGAATAGTGAAAAACACTACATTATTGTTTAAAAGAAAATTTTTATTTTAATAATAATAATAATTATTTAAATTTATTTTAAAGTAAAAATATATACAAAACACCTATATTATCCAAATTTAATTCGTTGGAGTCATTTTATATGTCACGACCCGTCCTCGGGGCTCGTGTCATGACTACCCCAAGCCCGCCTTCCATAGGCCAGGGGCTGGCGACTAGCACCAAGGTGTAAATTTTCGATAAAAAGGGAAGACATTGCCTTTGTAAAGTAAACAAACACTACAGAGAAAGCAAGAAGTAGAATAAAACACTAAGTAAAAGCTGGTATAATAGTAAGTACAGAAAGTAAGTGGGCCAGTATACAAACCCAAACTGAAAGTAAAGTACAAATGGAAAGGGAAAACAACAACTGTAAAGTAAAGCCACAACGCTGAGCTGTCCACTGGGAATCCCACCTGAAGGGTGAGTACAGATAGCCTCCTATGCTCCTCGGGTCCAACCGAACGCTCTGAATACGTCCCGTCCAGTGGTCCACCTCCAGGCACCGTCCTGCTCTGCAAGCCTCAACCACGATCAGCGCTGTCCGTTGTCTGCAACCAACACAACGTAGTTCGGGCATAGCTCGTGCAGGGGTGAGTAAAAGCTACTCAGTAGGGACCCTGAGACCCCCGAAGGTCTCCCAAAATCCACAAAGGATAAACCACAAAAAAATATACAATCACGAAGTAACATCCGTCTCTTCTTAGGTATATGACCATACATATACCTAAGTCATCAATTCTCGTTCGGCTCCAACATCCGAGCCCAAGTACAACCCAGTCCACACAGGAAAGCAAAACATAAATCCACACAGGATAGCACAACACACTCCACATAGGAAAGTAAAACAGGATTCAGCTCACACAGGTATACTTCTTCGTATAAAGATAGAGATGATCAGATGTTACCATTGATTCATCTAAGCCGCCGGACCCACAATGGATCGATAGGTACTAACCCCCGCAATGGACCACAAAGGTTCTGACCCACAAAGGATCGATAGGTAACTAACCCCCGCAAAGACCCATATAGGATCGGACCCACACATGATCTGTAGGTGCGGGGTCACACAGAACCGCTGAGCGCTGACCCACACAGGATCGGACCCACACAGGATCGGTCGCACTGATCTACATAGGATCGCTGAGTGTTATAGTCATCACCGTCGAATCCACTGAGGATCTTTGTACAGTCGTTGTAGTAGTAGTAGTCGCAGCCAGCTCTAGGGTTCCCGCACACAGCAAGATCGTTCGGGAGGGTCCGCTCCACGAACCGAGAGGATGATACATCAACTGACACATAGTCCAGAGTTGATGTATCCAAAAGTTCTGTATCGTTAACAGGAACTCATCGTCGCAGACGGCGCGTCAATCGGACGCCCGGTCTGAGAGTTATTGGCCTTTTCGTTCCAGGGCCCCAGTTGGTTTTTAAGGAAAAACCAACCCGACCGTACTCCACCTACGTCCAAACCTCGGGCGGAGTAATCCAAAATATCCGTCTCACTAAGAGGAATCCAACAAAGTCGACGGCACGTCAATCGGACGTCCGAAGCTCAAGTTATGAGCGTTTCCGCTCTGAGGGTGCGGTTGGTTTCGTGTACGAACCAACCCGGCCAAACCCAAAGTATTCTGAAACCTTGAGTGCGATATACCTAAACGGCCATCTCTATTCAAGGGTCGCATCGCAACTAACGGTGCATCGATCGGAGGTCGGTATCCCATGTTATGAGCAAAAGACCGAAGACGACCGAAAAAGGGGGTTTCGGGCACGGACCGACCCGACCCGAGACCCCCCGGTCACCCCGGCGTGGCGCGGCGCGGCTGGGCGCGGCCCGGCCCAGCTGGTGACCCGGCGTGCTGGCACCAGCTGACTCGGCCAAGAGGTCGAGCCGTTCCGGCTCGCGGGGGGGGGGAGATTTTCTCGTAATCGCAGCCCCATTAATAGGGCCGCTTGCTTGGCCGGCCGGGGGAATTAATTCCCCCAGTTTCCCCCTTGTCCGGCCGGCCCGCACTGGCCAGCCGGTTCTTCCAACAAGGACCGGCGATGGTTGGTCCTTCCTCCTTCGCCGACACCAGCGGCCCGGAACCGGCCACCGGTCACCCTGCTCCGCCGTGGCCCGGAATCAGCTGCGGCCTGGTTCATCCGGCGCGGTGCGACGACACCGCGTCCCTCCACCGCGGCCCTGATCCGGCCGTGGTGTCTTCAGTTTTCTTCGACTTGGTGCGAAGGTGTCACATACTTGTTCAACTTCACAGCACGACGCGACGGCACCGCGCATTACTTTTCGTACGATCCCGCGTGGTGCGACGACACAATGCCATTCCGTCCCAACCAAATTAGAAACAACATTCAAATTGGAGGAGGGTCGGCCGTGTTTGTGCGATCTGGACCACTCTCGTTAATTGATATCAACTGGTCGTAAATTCACGAAGGACGGCAAAGTAGAATTTACGAATGAAATAATTAAATAACCCCTACCTTGAGCGTAGCAAGAACGGGGGTTCGCCGCAGAAAACAACGTCACGAGGTGAAGCTCCGTATATTGACGGTGAACGTCCGAGGTGGAAGTGGCGTCTCCTTTTCTTTGACACGGGAAGAAGATAAAAAGAGGGTGAATCGTCGATCCTTGGAAAAAAGGGGTCACACACCGGCTGTGGGGAGAAGAAGAGACGACACGTCGATCTCTTCTTACGGTGACATCATTCTTCGTCGAAGTCTTGATGTTCTTCGTGATGAAGATGAAACACCCAAGAGTTCTCTCCTCCAATTTCCACACACAACAACCAACCCAAATAAAATAAGGCTCATCCTTATTTTATTAACTCAAGACACAATTCAAAATGCAAAAATTAATTTAATTAATTGAATTGGGTGTTGGCATACTTAATGGGAGGAGAGGTAAAGTCACCCAATTAAAGGGAAGTTAAAAGGTTATAAGAGTTACACAACTTAAGTGGGGTTAAGAGGAGTTAGGGAGTTATGGGAATTGAAAAGGTGGGGGCTCGTGTGGGCCCCACCCCACCTTTAATTCACTCAAGAGAAACTAACAAACAGTTGGTCCCACCCTAACTCCTACACTTAGGTTCTTATCATGGAGAAGAGAAATTAAATTCTTAGTGAAATTTTATTTCACCAACACTTAATCCACAAATATTAAACAACTCAAAACGAGAAAAGGCAACTCCAGAAAAGGTGTTCCTAAGCAATTACCGGTGCTGCTGTTCCATCAGTGACCTCGGAATTCGATATCGAGCACTGGTTTAAAAGATAGGAATTCACGCTCGTTCTTTCACTGAACGTACCTGAGCTAAACATCGGATTGAAATTCTGGGCACACCAGGCCTCGGGATCAAGTGCCGTCAGAAACTGTGTTCTTGTAAAATCCCAAAGAAAATTAAGAAAAAAATTTCCTTGATTTTTACAGGTCTTTACATTACTCCAACCTCAGGGCTTTACGTCCCCGTAAAGATACATCATAAGCTAGGGAAACAAATGAGGGTACTGAGCACGCATCTGAGCCTCCCGCTCCCAAGTGCTCTCTTGGAGGTTTCCGTGTTGCCATCTGATGCGCACTAGAGGAATCGACTGTCCTCCTAGGACCCGCTCCTGTCGATCCTTGATCTCTACTGGAACCTCCGCAAAAGTCACCCCATCATCGACGTCAATCTCCCATGGTCAATGATATGCGTCGGGTCGTGCACGTATCTCCTCAGCTGAGATACGTGGAAGACGTCGTGCACGCGGTGCAACTGAGGTGGTAGAGCCAGGAGATAAGCCACCTCGCCAATCCTGATGAGGACATGGAATGGTCCGATGAAGAGTGGAGACAACTTGCCTCCTCGGCCAAATCTCTGTAATCCACGTCGAGGCGAGACACGCAAGAAGACGTGGTCGCCATCCTCGAACTCTAGTGGCCTCCGCCTCCTGTCAGCATAAGACTTTTGTCAGCTCTGAGCTGTCCTCATCCGCTCCTGGATGACCTGGACCTTCTCTGTCATGGCCCGGACCATCTCTGGTCCCACAAGTGCTGACTCCCCAGGGTCTGTCCAGCACAAAGGAGATCTGCAAGGTCGGCCATACAACGCCTCGTATGGTGCCATCCCGATGGTGGGGTGGTAGCTGTTGTTGTACGCGAAATACACCAAGGTTATGTGGTCCTCCCAGCTGCGACCAAAGTCGAGGACACATGCGTGGATCATGTCCTCGAGAGTCTGAATGGTCCTCTCCTTCTGACCATCCGTCTGAGGGTGAAAGGTTGTGTTCAGACGTAGCTGTGTCCCGAACGCCTCCTACAACCCTTTCCAAAGCTGGGAAGTAACGCGAGCATCTCGATCGGAGACGATAGATGATGGCACACCATGAAGCCATAAAATCTCTTGAACGTAAATATGTCCCAAGATCTCCACTGAGCCCTGCTCTCTGATGGGTAAGAAATGTGCCGACTTGGTGAGTCGGGAGACAATCACCCAAATGGAGTCGTGACTTCTGGAAGTGTGTGGAAGTCCAGTCACGAAGTCCATAGATATGTCGTCCCAATTCTACTCCGGGACCTCCAAAGGTTGTACCAAGCCTGCTGGTACCTGATGCTCTGCCTTCACCTGCTGGCAGGTGAGGCATCGAGAAATGAACTCTGCCACAGCCTTCTTCATGCCCGGCCACCAGTGCTGTCGTCTGAGATCCTGGTACGTCTTCGCCACTCCAGGATGTACCGCCAAAGGAGAAGTGTGAAACTCTCTCATCACCTCCTCCCATAAAGCAACTAGTACCAAGGTAGGTCCTCTAAAAAGGATGTCGTGCTCTGCTTCAAAAGAGAAACCATCAGGTGCATGTCCTGAGGATATTTGTGCACGCCGCGTCTCACAGTCAGCATCCCCACGCTGTGCCTCTCTGACCCGCTGCAGTAGTGGAGGAGTGACTGTGAGAGACTGGTGGAAGGCTGCATCATCTCTATCCATGAAGGATATCTGCAAAGAGGCTAGCTACTCTGTCTCCTCCCCAAGTAGCTGAATGCCCATCCTCCTACTGAGAGCATCGACTACCACGTTCCCCTTCCCAGGAGTATAGACTATCTCAAAGTCATAGTCCTGGAGGAACTCTAGCCATCACCATTGTCTCAGATTCAGGTGCTTCTGAGAGAAGATGTATCTGAGACTCTGATGGTCATAAAAGACTATAAAGCGCTCGCCCATCAGGTAGTGTCGCCATATCTTCAGAGCGAAGACTGCTGCTGCTAACTCTAGGTCGTGGGTAGCGTAGTTCTGCTCATGCGGCCTCAACTGACGTGATCCATAGGCGAACGACCCGCTCCTGCATCAGGACACATCTGAGTCCGGTCCATAATGCATCACAGTAGACTACGTACCCTACTCCATCCTCAGGCAACCTCAAGATAGGTGCGCTGGTCAATCTCTGTCTCAGCTCCTGGAAGATCTGCTGACATCTGTCTGACCACATAAAGGGTTTCCCCTTCTTCGTCAAAGCTGAGAGTGGTGCCGCAACTCTCGAGAAGTCTGGAACAAATCTCCGATAGTATCCAGCTAGTCCCAAGAAACTTTTCACCTCCGTCACGCTCTTGGGTGGCTCCCAAGCTAGCACTGCTTCGATCTTTGCAGGATCTACTGCAACTCCCACCTTAGAGATGATGTGTCCCAAGAAGTGGACCTCATGTATCCAGAACTGACACTTCGAGATCTTTCCATAAAGCTGATGCTCTCAGAGTGTGTCTAGTACAACCTGCAAGTGGTAGGCGTGCTCCTCCTCAGTCGTCGAGTAAATCAAAATGTCGTCGATGAAGACCACGACAAATCGATCAAGATATGACTGAAAGATCCTGTTCATAAGGTCCATGAACACTGCTGGAGCATTGGTTACGCCGAATGGCATAACCAAGAACTCACAGTGGCCATACCAACATCTGAAGGTCGTCTTCTGCACTTCCTCGTCTCGAACTCTGAGCTGATGATAGCCTGGCCTGAGGTCTATCTTCGAGAACCACCATGCTCCCTTGAGCTGATCGAAGAGGTCATCAATCCTCGGTAGCAGATACTTGTTCCTTACTGGTACCTGGTTCAGGCGATGATAGTCAACACAAAGTCTCAAGCTCTCGTCCGCCTTCTTGGCGAACAAAATTGGGGAAGCCCAGGGTGAAACACTGGGTCGGATGAATCCCTTGCCCTGCAAGTCCTCCAACTGTACCTGTAGCTCTCGAAGCTCTGTGGGGGCCATCTGATATGCTAGAGTTGATATCGGGGTTGTACCGGGGTACAGATTGATATAAAAGTCTACCTCTCTATGAGGAGGTATCCCTGAAACGTCATCGGGAAAGACGTCTGCATACTGATCCACCACTGCAGGAAAACTAGGACTCCGCACTTCAACTGCTCCTAGGATGAGGCCAGCCAACTGATGAGTTATGGGGTGTCCTCTCCTCTGCGAGAGTCCATCATATGCTACAAAGGATCCCTTCTCTCCGGTGAAGGTGAACCTGCTCCCGTCGGTGCGTACACATCGCACCTTGCGCCTAATACAGTCAATCTGTGCATGGAATGTAGACAACCAATCCATGCCCAAGATGACGTCGTAAGGCCTCGACGCCACTACATGAAGATCCCAGCTAAAGCTCTTGCCTCCTAGTGTAAGCTCACACTGCCGGAACCAGTGCGTAATCATCGAGTCTTCTCCCGTAGGAGTCTCTAGCCATAGGGATTGAGCCAACGGCTCTGTCGGAATCTCCGAGCTCCGAACAAGGGAAGTGGATATGAAAGAATGACTCGCTCTTCTATCTATAAGTACTATAGAACGGGTGGAATAGACACAGATAGTACCTCGAATCATCTCGGGCGCGCCATGGTCATAGGCCTCTACTGCCTGGAGCTGTGCCTGTCTCTGCCTGCCAGCTCCCTGTGGTCGGGGTGGACCTCCTGGTGGTGGTGGTGGTAAAGCCTCAAAGCATCGCCTACCACCTACTGCTCGGCCAGCTCCTCTGCCTCATCCTCCTGCTCCATGCAGACCGCCACGGTCGACCCTCTGCCTCTGCCTCGGTGGTTCCTCAACCGTCTGCTGCTCCTCGGGACGGCGGGTCGGGCAATCACGAGCCATGTGGCCCTGCCCGCCGCATGATTAGCACTACCTGCCTCTCGAAAGACTGGCTCCACGCTGTGTGCCCCGCACTGCTGAGCCAGTGTCCTGAGGTCGTCTGCCTGAGGGTCTGGTCTTCTTGGACCCATGAGTCATCTGTCGACTGCCTGCTGTAGAAGACTCTGCTACGTGCCGCCCTGCGGTGGGTCTCGGTGTTGGTGTAGACTCAGCAAGAAAGCTTTCGATCAAAAGGGATCGCTTCAGTACTCCTGCCGGAGTCGGAATGCTAAGGGAGATCAGTGATGCCCTGATCTCGTATCTCAATCCCTGCTCAAAGGTCCAGGCCTGGAAGAATGGGTCCCATACCATGTCTGTCGAGTACCACGAGAGATCAGTAAATCTCGCCGAGTACTGGGCGACCGTCATGCTGCCCTGCCGCAGCTAAAGAAGCTCCTGGATGCGCACCGCACGGAGGGTGGCTGGGACGAACTCTGAGCGGAAGAGTCCCTCAATGTCTGTCCAGAGGAGAGATGCCTCATCTTGCACCTAGAGAATCAAGATCCACTATCTTCCTACTGATGCGGGCAGTAGGATCGCTGCGAGGATCACCATGAGGTCTGTTGGTGTCCTCACTAACCTGAAAACTCTCACCACTGCCTCCAGCTAGTCCTCGGATGCCTGGGGGTCCGTCTCCCCGCAAAACCTGGGCCGTCGCTGGCGCTGGAACTCATATAGTGCACTGAGGCGACGTGCATCATCAGCGGCTAGTGCTGGAAGCATCGGTGGCTTGGCAGGTAGTGGTACCACTGGTGCCACTGCTGACAAAGGACCCTGCACCGAGGCCTCGTCGCTCGGTGGGCTGTCATCACGCTCAACTCTCGGAACCCTAGCTGGCTGCCGTCGTGGGGCCATCCTGAAAAGGAAACAGGTGCGCCACGGTCAGAACAGTATACCTGGTGAGCTGATACAAAGTAATCACAAAGAAAACTTGAAACACACATGCAATCAATGTTTTCGTGCATTAAGTCGGAAATCAGAAGTCAGGGTCCTGGTGTACGGATACGTCGGCCACCGCACCAACACTGGACTCCCTGGACTGATAACCACACTCAAAATGCTTAACAATATTGCTTAACATAGAAAAATATCAGAGTCTATGTTCTATAATAGAACCGAACTCCTCTGATACCAATTTGTCACGACCCGTCCTCGGGGCCCGGGTCGTGACTACCCCAAACCGGCCTTCCATAGGCCAGGGGCTGGCGACTAGCACCAAGGCGTAAATTCCTGATAAAAAGGGAAGGCATTTCCTTTTTAAAGTAAACAAACACTACAGAGCAAGCAAGCAGTAGAAGCAAACACTAAGTAAAAGCTGGTACAATAGTAAGTACAGAAAATAAGTGGGCCAGTATACAAACCCAAACTGAAAGTAAAGTACAACTGGAAAGGGAAAATAACAACTGTAAAGTAAATCCGCAACGCCAAGCTATCCATTGAGAATCCCACCTGAAGGGTGAGTACAGATAGCCTCCTGTGCTCCTCGGGTCTAGCCGATCGCTCCGAGTACGTCCCGTCCAGTGGTCCACCTCCAGGCATTGTCCTGCTCCGCAAGCCTCAACCACGATCAGCGTTGTCCGTCGTCTGCAACCAACACATCGGAGTGCTGGCATAACCCATGCAGGGGTGAGTATAAGCTACTCAGTAGGGACCCCGAGACCCCCGAAGGTCTCCCATAATCCACAAAGGATAAGCCACAAAGGAAAGATACAATCACGAAGTAACATCCGTCTCTGCTTAGGTATATGCCCATACATATACCGAAGTCATCAATTCTCATTCGGCTCCAAAATTCGAGCCCAAGTATAACCCATTCCACATAGGAAAGCAAAACGTAAATCCACACAGGATAGCAAAACACAATCCACATAGGAAAGTAAAATAGGATTCAGCTCACACAGGTATACTTCTTCGTATGACGATAGAGATGATCAGATGTTAACACTGATTCATCTAAGTCGTCGGACCCACAAAGGATTGATAGGTAGTAACCCCCGCAATGACCCACAAAGGATCTGACCCACAAAGGATCGATAGGTAACTAACCCCCGCAAAGACCCACACAGGATCTGTAGGCGCTGGCTCACACAGAACCGCTGAGCACTGACCCACACAGGATCGGATCCACACAGGATCGGTAGTACTGATCCACATAGGATCGCTGAGTGCTGTTTTCGTCGCCGTCGAATCCACTAAGGATCTCTGTACAGTCGTTGTAGTAGTAGTAGTCGCAGCCATCTCTAGGGTTCCCGCACACAGCAAGCTCGTTCGGGAGGGTCCGCTCCCCGACCCGAGAGGCTGATACATCAACTGACACATAGTCCAGAGTTGATGTATCCAAAAGTTACGTATCATTAACAACAACTCATCGTCGCAGACGGCGCGTCAATCGGACGCCCGGTCTGAGAGTTATTGTTTTTTTCGTTCTAGGGGCCCAGTTGGTTTTTAAGGAAAAACCAACCCGACTGTACTCCACCTGCATCCAAACCTCGGGCGGAGTAAGGCAAAAGATCTGTCTCACTAATAGGAATCCAACAAAGTTGACGGAACATCAATCGGACGTCCGGAGCTCAAGTTATGAGCATTTCCGCTCCGAGGGCCTGGTTGGTTTCGTGTACGAACCAACCCGGCCAAACCCAAAGTATTCCTAAACCTTGAGTGCGATATACCGAAACGACCGCCTCGATTCAAGGATCACATCTCAACTGATGGTGCATCGATCGGAGGTCTGTAGCCCATGTTATGAGAAAAAGACCGAAGACGGTCCGAAAACGGGGGTTTTGGGCCCGGACCGACCCGGCCCGCGACCCCCCGGTCGGCCCGAACCGGGTCGACCCACCCCGGGTTCGGGTCGGCACGGCCCGGCGCAGCACGGCTCGACCGGCGACCAGGCACGCTGGCGCCAGCTGGCTCGGCCGAGCGGCCGAGCCGTTCCGGCTCGCGGGGGGAGGGGGGGGGGGCGCTGCCCCCCCCCCTGTTTTCCTGTAACCGCGGCCCCATTAATTGGGCCGCTTGCTTGGACGGCTGGGGGAATTAATTCCCCCGATTTTCCCCTTGTCCGGTCGGCCCGCACCGGCCGGCAAGTTCTGCCAACAAGGACCGGTGACAGCCGTTCCTTCCTCCTTCTCCGACACCGGCGGCCTGGAACCGGCTGCCGGTCACCCTGCTCCGTCGCGGCCCTGCTCCGGCCGCGGTGTCTTCGGTTTTCTTCGACGCGGTGCGACGGCGTCGCGTCCTTGTTCAATTTCATAGTGCGGCATGACGGGGCCACACATTACTTTCCATACGATCTCGCGTGGTGCGATGACACCAAGCCATTCCGTCGCAACCAAATTAGAAACAACATTCAAATTTGAGGAGGGTCGGCCGTGTTTGTGCGGTCCGACCCCCTCTTGTTAATTGATATCAACTGGTCGTAAATTCACGAAGGATGAAAAAGTAGAATTTACGAACGAAATAATTAAATAACCCCTACCTTGAGCATACCTAGAACGGGGGTTCGCCGTGGAAAACGACGTTGCGAGGTGAAGCTCCGTATGTTGACGGTGAACGTCCAAGGAGGAAGTGGCGTCTCCTTTTCTTTGACATGGGAAGAAGATAAAAAGAGGGTGCGTCATCGATCTTTGGAAAAAAAGGGGTCACACACCGACTGTGAGGAGAAGAAGTGACAGCACGTCGATCTCTCTTTACGGTGACAGCGTTCTTCGTCGAAGTCTTGATGTTCTTCGTGATGAAGATGAAACACCCAAGAGTTATCTCCTCCAATGTCCACACACAACAACCAACCCAAATAAAATAAGGCTCATCTTTATTTTATTAACTCAAGCCACAATTCAAAATTCAAAACTTAATTTAATTAATTGAATTGGGTGTTGGCATACTTAATGAGAGGAGAGGTAAAGTCACCCAATTAAAGGGATGTTAAAAGGTTATAAGAGTTACACAACTTAAGTGGGGTTAAGAGGAGTTAGGGAGTTAAGGGAATTGAAAAGGTGGAGGCTCTTGTGGGCCCCACCCCACCTTTAATCCACTCAAGAGAATCTAACAAACAGTGGGTCCCACCCTAACTCCTACACTTAGGTTCTAACTCATGGAGAAGAGAAATAAAATTCTTAGTGAAATTTTATTTCACTCACACTTAATCCAAAAAAATTAAAAAACTCAAAACGAGCAAACGCAACTCCTAAAAAGGAGGACCTAAGCAATTACCGGCGCTGCGGTTCCATCGGTGACCTCAGAATTCGATTCCGAGCACCAGTTCATAAGATAGGAATTCACGCTTGTTCTTTCACTGAACGTACCCGAGCTAAAATTCGGATTGAAATTCCAGGCACACCGGGCCTCGGCATCAAGTGTCGTTGGAAACTGCGTTCTTGTAAAATCCCAAAGAAAATTAAGAAAAAATTTTCCTGAATTTTATGGGTCTTTACATTATAATAACATTAGATATACAAAATTTCATAGAACATTTTATCATCATTTACCCACCTTCTAAGAACATTTGAAAATTTTCATAAACATAATTTTAACACTTCTATGAATTAAATTTAACAAATATGATAGACATGGTTATCTTCAGTATGTAAAATGTGGTTCAATAGGATGAATATAATTTTTTTATGAATAATAACTTTTGAATTTTATTTACCAGGGTTAAGAGTAAAAAAGAGTAATTAATGGTTGAAATAATATGATAATTACCACAAAACATGTCATAATTCTATTGTATATGTTTAGTTTGACTAAAATAAACCTTATGACAAAAATATAATCCTTTTTGATCCACTTGGATCATATTAGGACATTTATTATGTTTTATTTTATGAAATGTTAGAAGTGTTAAAAACCAATTTAATTATCTAAACCATTTTCAATGTAGGGTTATACATAAGATAAATTCAACTATAAATATTCATTAGAAATATAAAATTATTTCCTATATCATGTTATTTTATTTATAATTTTTAGACATTAAATAATTAAATTTATTTATGACATAATTATGATGAGGTAATTACCTTATTAATGAAAGATTAAAAAAATTGATATCATAAATATTAAAATAAATGTAAACTTACACTTTTGATGCCATGCACTAATTATATAAGTTAATATGATATTTTATGGCAGATTAAAGAAAATTTTTTAAGTAATAATGTTTTTATGACTTTAGAAAAAAAACAAATACTAAATGGTGTCAAAATCGACATAAATGTGTTTAAAAAAATACTATATTATTAAACAATATAATATTCATAAAAATATTAGATTTTTTCCAAGGAATTAGATAATATTATATATGTTATTAATCAACCACTTTATGTTCTCTTTTTATTTTATAGTAACTATGTTTACCATGTAATATAAAAATACCCGAAGACATAGTAAAAGTTAAACTATTTAACTAAGAGTTAAATCTAAAATATATGGTTAATATAGTGAACTAAACAATTATAAAGCATTTTGGTTGAGTGTATTTAGACCCATAAACACCTTAACCATAAAATAAATTCATTTTTAGATATGATAAATCTAAAATAATTGTATAATAAATTAATATTTCAAGTTTTCCCTAAAATTCCCATCACCTCTCTTATAAGGGGTACTTCCCCTTCTCTTAATTTCACACCTCCAAATCCATTTGGCTCTCTAAACCCTGACCAAATCACTTTCAGACTACCCTAACTTTATCCTAGAGGCATTACTTTGATCATAAATTCAACCTAAGGAGCAATTTCATTCAAATAAAAAAGAAGCACCCTATGAAGGGGTAATTATTTCATCACCTCTTTCAATGTTCTTGTCCCTTTACACTTACTATTTATTTTTTGTTTCCATAAAAAAATAATAAATCCATTACCTTATAAAAACATAGATTTTATTATAAAAATTTTAAAACGATATTTGTTATTCTATCCATCGTGTGAATGACAATGTCACCATAATGCGTACATACAGATTACCGTCTCCACATCGTGGTGTAGTTTGTTATTAAACACTTAATTATTTGGATTGGTAAAATAATGATGTATAATTGATGTAAATAATAAATATAACTTGTTAATTATTTTTTATATATAATATTTCATCCAATTACATATGGTTTTACTATCAATAGAATGATATTGTCTCCCATGCGTACATATGGAGTAGCTTCTCTAAGACGTGATGAGATTTCATTACCCATCGTAACCATTAAAGAATAATATTCATTTGATGATTAATAAAATAAAGTTTATGAATTTAATATCATTATAGATGTGAATCACATACATCTTATTTATAACAAATATGACTAAAGTAACAAAACATATAAATGAAAATATATCAGTTAACACCCGAAACACAGATACTACTAAAATGTTATTAACAAAACAATATTAGAGGATCATATATGATATCATATTTATCTATTTTATTCTTGTATAATTTAATAAAAGTTATTTAACCATTATAAATTATTTTAACATACCCTCAACTAGGTAAAATTACAAGGTATGGGTTAATTTCATAATCTCTTTATTTTTTGAGGTTGTTTATAAGTAAGTATCTACTGGGACATCTTAATCTTCCACATCTGTGTTTCTTAAAAATGTATTTGAAGACAATTTTATTATTTTCAATGCTATTAAGTAAAGTTATTTATTCCCTTGTTTAAATTTTTATAATTTTTTTAAAGTAATCTTTCTGTCATTTTCCAAACTAGGTACTTTATGACCTTTTCGACAAATTAAGGAAAGAATTTTTTTAACTTATATGGCGGGTGAGCCTATTTTATGCTTTTTAACTCATTAGAGGCCCCCCTTACTAGATTGTATGAATATTTTCAAAATAAATATTGTAATTCATAATTATGGGAGTTTTAAATTATTTCCTTGTAGAAAGTGATATTTCTCTCAAATAGTTTTTAGATGGATTTCGTCTATATCAATATCTATTATTGGATGTTATGTTTAATTGAAGTTTATTTATTATGATATGATATTTCGTATTGTATTGATAGTATTATGATATGTTTGACTATAGATGTGTTATTTTTTTATCATTCGTAGTTTATGGATAAAGTATTAACATTTTGTGTGTTAGTTTAATACAAAGGTATTTGTTTTGTTTCACCCTTTTCATATGAGGAATGCATTGGATGTAGTACATTATGGGCGGGGCCTTCTATAGCCCCTCAATGCATTGTTAATTCTTATGAGACAATATAATTTCTTGGAACAAGGCCTTGAAAAAATTATATTTAGGATCTTGGCATGAGTACATGACTTTGTGGTTAAGATGTATCTTATTATGAATTCCATCATTATGAGATTTTCTATTGATATTATATGTGATTATTTTACTAGTGGAATATCCCTGTGAATAATTAAATGGAATTTTTTTTGTTTATAATTTCTATATTATGCTGAATTTTATGTTTAAAAAGGATTTTTATTTAGTCTTATACATTTCCTTACATGTTTATTCTTATTTATGATAGTTTCTGCAATATTTTTATCCTTACTGAGCATCTGAGCTCACCACTTTCTTATGTTTTATTTTTCCTTGGATGTGAAGAAGTATATTATGACTGACCTACAGAGATAGAATAAAGAATATAAGTGTGTTCAATGGATACAAAATGTCACTTTTTTCATTTCATAATTTAATTGGAAACTTATATTTGTATCTAGTACTTCAAAAGATACTAAACTGATTAGTATTTCAGGATTTGACTTCTTACGATCATGCCAATGTTATGTAACAATGCATCGACTCTGGGTAACTAGGGTTAGGTCATTACACATCCCCTTCAAAAAAACTTATTTTTTCTTATTCTCCATTGGTTATATTTTTTGGTGATTCTATCATTATCCTTTTTTGATGGATTAAGATTGATTCAAAGAGATTATTATGAAACCCCTTCCTTTTAAAAAGATTAATCATGTTTTAACAATTTTATTGTGAAACCAATTTATTTTCCATGATATTTTCTTTTTTTAATGATTTTGACATTGAACCCATTTCTTCTTTATGGGTTAATATTGTTTTAAATAGATTGACATGAAACTTATTTTTTTTCCATGGGGGAATCATGTTATAAGAGTAATAATGATTATTTCTATGTTTTTTATTCATGTTGTGGTTCTTGGATATCTTATATGATGGGGAAACCTAGATAGCATTCAGTGATCCTATAATAAGTTATATGATGGGGTGACCGAGACAATTTCAGTTGATCCTTTGACTGTTAATATGATGGTGTGTCCCAGATAACAATGGGTGAAAACATTACATCTTATATGATTGGGGGTCCAACATACAGTTGGGTGAGACCATAATTGCTTTTATGATAGGTGCACTTAGGTATTCCTTCCATTAATTGGTAATGATTCCATTATAAGTCATCCATATTGTTATTCTTATTAAAGGTTTTTAAATGGTTTTAGGAATGTGATTATCCATGATACCAAAAAGGGTTTTAAATTATATCTATGTGTTTATAATATATAATATAGTAAAGATTGATATCTCAAGGATCCTAATTATTGATTCATATGACTCATTCCATTTCCATGTGTTCTAATTTAATTATTTAGATATTAATGGGTATGTGCTATTTAATAATTCATTCCTTCACTGTGATTATATTTTTATACACTTATGAACTTATTAATATAATTGATTAAATTAAATTACCAATTAATATGTATATGATTTCAAATTATTTGAGATCAACCATCTTATGTTTTCTTTTACCTAGTTATAAAAACATAGGTTGAATGAATTATGTTTAGAATTTATTCCGCATGGATGATTTTCATAACCTAATGATATATAAGAAAATATTGGCATAATGGATTATGATGTTATTGTTTATGAAAAAGGTTTTTATTAATCCATGTTGATATGATTTGTTCTTAATTATATATATCTATAAATAGAAAATATACATGGGTAAATATGTGATCCAAAATTTCTATTTGGTCTTGTACATTTTTATTTTTTAAAATTTGTCACCATATTTAGTATCAATGTCAAATTTGTAATGTTTAATAATTTAGCACTAGATTCGAGAGTTTGGGTTCTTAGATATTATAGATATTTCTTTAATTGACTAAAAAATTTGATATCTCAATACATTAATAGCCTAGAAAGTGAACAAGGTGGATGATGCTCTTTTTTAGAATTACAATTCTAGTTTATACATGATAACTGTTGAAACATATCCAATATTTCTGGATATACAATGGTATATATTGTAATAATGAGGAAGGTGGAACATGAAATAATTATTATTTAAAATTTTAACTATCCATCTATGTGATAATTAAATAGATTCAGATGTAAGATGTGGTATTAAAGAAGAAAGTGAAATTTGTTCTTAAATTGATCCATTATTTTGATGGATTAAAAATGACCAGGAACCAACTATGAGTCCCATAAATAAATAAAAATATTAGGAAGGAGTTATATTACCAAATTTTTTAGTTACATTACCACTATTTGGTTAATTTTTCTATTATATAATAATCAGGTTTCATTTTGGGAGTTTCTATATTGGTTTTGATTGTTTTTGAATTATTTATGGTGGTGAATTTATTTTGGCCTATAGAGTTTTTGAAATATCCCTATAAAACCATTACAGGATATTATGGGATTCACTTATAGCTATAAAGTGAGAAAAAAATTATTCCAAATATGTTCACATTTTATAGGTTACTGTGTAGGGGGAGATAGTTGGATAACCACGTTTTGAACCTGGTTATTCAAATTGTGCAAGAAAAACACACAAGGTGTTTTCCTTGAGATAATACCATAACAATATTGGTTCATGATTTTGTAAAACATTTTTTTCAAATAGGGATACTACTTAGGTAATTTTAATTATCAGGAACAAGGTTTTCACATAGTTTTCTAAACATTCACAAGCAGTTAATTTAACCAAAATAAATTTAAAATTGTGTTGTAGGCCACATAACCCACATTATTCTCCTAATATTTTGGGATATAGAACTCATATACCCCCTTGGGTTTAAAGGAGATTCCATTTAACAAGGATGAAAATTTTCATCATATAAACGTTTTTTGGATATCAAGAATCAATGGTATGTCCTTATTACTCCTTATCAATCCTTTTAATTATTAGTTATATTATTCTATTCTTTATCATAGCCATAAATATAGTATATTATTTATAGGTGAATGTTTTTGTATATGAATATTTATGGGTTCATGTTGAATATATTGAAGAAATTCATTTGATCTCATATACAGAGGTGTAGAGTTTCATTGAGTTTTTTCACTATCAATTGAGATGTGTGTGGATTCTATATAATCTCCATTTATTTTATTACTTGATGAAATGGGTTTCTTAAAATATTTTATTAGATTCTCTTAGAAAATAGCCTATTATTTCTTAATGGAATCAATTTGGGTAATTTTTTCAAAAAAATTGAAATTGGATATATTTTTGTAAATTCTTAGTGCCTTGAATTTTAAAATAATGGTTTTAAAATTGTGGAAAGGATATTATGCACAATTTTTTTTGAATAAGTGTTATAAAATGAAAATATTTTTCTATAAATGGAATTGGACAAAATATTTTCACTATTATGTTGAAATGTGTTCATAGTGGGAAGAATTATGTTCGTGAATCACAAACATCAATGTGGGATAGGGTATGCTCAATATATAAGACTCTAAATTTATAAAAAAAATTATTTAGAGTGTGGATGGGTGTGTGATACTGTATTAACATGGGAATTTTTATTTCAAATAGTAATGTAGGACGATTATATCTCTTACGGTGTTATCATATATATTTCCATTATTGTATTATATAAACTACATAATTTTTTTTTGATTTGTTTTACTTGAAGTTACATATCTGGTCCTTGTATTAGTGGTCTCTGTTTGGATGTATTTGGGGATTTAAAACCAATTATTATACTCAAACCTTACATGGGAAATTGTGTACATTTGATGTTTTTATTTCCCAAAACCAATGAAAGGGAAATTTTTCATATTTAACTAGTGACCCATCATTATATTGCGGGCATGGTGTGTTGTGTTGGAGCTGGGAAATTATTTTGGGTGGTGCCTGGGATCTTGTAACTTGATTTCATTGAGTCATATTTCCCTTAAATTTCATCATTTAATATTCCATGTCCCTTTATAACTCTAATTTATTATAGTGTATTTGTTTTACTTTTGATTTGATTTGTTTTCTCATTAATTGAGTATATGGTTGGATTTGGATATTTTGTTCCTTCCAATTAATTATTCTAAACAATGTACAATCATCATCGAATGATATTATAAGATATTATCATATATTAACAACAATTTATGTCTTGGGGTTTCAACCTAATGATAGTATAACTGTATATTTTTTCCTCCATTGAGTAGGTGTGTGCATTTTTAATTACTAGTTGTCATAGATAGTCTCTCTTTCTCTTAGAAAAGAAACAATGATATCAGAATGTCATAATGTAAAATATATTGAACAAAAATATTGTGTTAATATTTTGATTTTGAATAGGATGATACCAGGGGGGTTTGGGTACAGATGTTTTCTTAAACACTTTAATGTGGGATGCCATTTAATCATCACAGGTTCAGCTGATATGTCCATGATTCCATGAATTATTAGGGTGACTTCCTACTAGGACCCAATTTTTTGTTTTAATTTACTTGAAATATGAAATTGATGTAATATATGAGTAATGAATACTAGTTTTAATCTTTAATGATTATGATCATATGGAATTTTATAAACCTTCATTTTCAAGTTTGTGATGACTAAATGGAGAATTTCTATAGTTATATATAATTGATTAAGGTACACATAATTGAAATCAGCAAGATAGGGATATTAAAATTGTTCTTTCTCATTATCATGGATGAACCAATAAATTTTCCAAATCATTGTTTGAGATTTTTAAGATGCTTATAGAGGGTATAAAACAATGAATTGTGATAAGTGAATAAAGCATTATAGTTTCTAAATCCAAATCCACCCATCATTAGTGGAGATTATAATTCTAAAAAAGGTGAGGTGTGGATGAATAAATAAAATCAAATATTAAAAAATATGGGCACACTATAGGATATGGATGTTAAGATATAATTTTATGTTCTAGAGGATTATGCATTCCAATGCAGAGATTTATTCATCTAATAGAATGAGATAAAATGAATTATACAAGAGGACTTTGAAATATTATTAGAAAAATATTTCCATCCTTGAAAATTAGAGATTTAAATAAAATCAATTTTCTCAATTTTAAGTTAAAAAATATATCAATGAATGATAATGTGACTATATTTATGAATATAGAGTTGTTTTCTCCAGTGGTCACATCTGATGCATCCTACATCCAGACATCATTTACTACGGGTTATGAGATTTAATGTCATAGAAATTATATTTATTATATGGATTAGATGGAGATGGTAAATTCGGAAACCATTATTGAAATTGTTGTCTTTAAAAATTTGGTAGGAGGGAGTATGCTTATCACCATGATAAAAAGTTTGAACTCAAATGATTTGAATAAGGGGATGAGTGACACCGAAATATAATATAGTGGACTATCTCATATTCAAACTATAAGATAACTTAAAATATCTACATTACCCAAGATTAATAGTGGTGTTATTTTTTGGTACAATTATATATATATATCAATTGATATTGCTTGATGACACCATAACATTGTCCCATCTGATATCAAATGTGACATCTCATGTTTTATTGTTATAGAACTCCAGTTTATGGTGCTAGATATGCATATCATATATATAATTAATACTATACTTTTATGGGATTATCTTACCAAAATAACTCCCATTCCTAGAAGCTAGAAACCCAATTGGTATCTTGTAACAATATTAATCCTCAACCCATTCAATCATTACGAGGATGAAACAATTAGGTAGGCTTTAGTAAGAATATTTATGGTATCAATAATATGATTATTGAAGAACATTCTTGTCCTTAAATTGGGTGAGATATGATTCATTTTAATTATACTCTCACATAATTGTTTTGGATGTAGGAGTTTCATACTCTATTAATACTTCTTTTTTGTGTGATCATATAGGTTTCGATGTGGTGATGAAGCATTGTGTATTGAAACAAAAAACACCCATTGACCAATAGTCATGTCTAGCATTATTGAATGAACCAATTTCTATTTCCATCATTGGGAATAAATTGTTTTGAAATATTTTTTTTTCTTGTTATGGATATCAATGGCCTAATTTTTGAAGTGGATTGGTTGTAATTGTTTAACGACCATTTTGAATATATCACTAGAAGGGTATTTTTTATAATATGTTTAGATTAGATATCTCATTATATGTAATTGGGGAACATATTAAAAAATATTAGGACCTATGGTACATGTTTTTAGAACTATACATCACCTGTTGGTTGGGTAACATTAGAACACTTCAATTAAATAATAAGTAGATATTTTATTAAAATCATTGAACAATTCCCAATTTTTATCAACATAAATTATCTATGTTTTCACTAAAGGTATGTTTATTTGTTTACATTAATCTTATAGGTTGGAACCAATATATTTGAGGGATTTGAAAGCACTTCTAGAAGTGTAGGAATGAAAAGGGATTATTTAATTGATAAAGTAACTATATAAAACACCCATTTATTTCATAGAAATTGGGGATGGAAATAATACACTTTATATTAATAATTTTATGATCAAACATGTTATAATAAAAAATGGGAATCCTATTCCATTAATCAATGTGCATTAAATCTATTGAGGAGACTATAATGGTTCTCAAAAATGTAAATATGACCATCGTTTAGGATTATTTCTTATTTTATTCTAGTATTACAGATAATTATGGGAGACACTTCTATATAATGTTCTGTATTTTGTAGTAACATCACCTTTATGGAAATATGTCAAAGTATTATATGTAGATTAAAGAGGTACATTTATTTGGAAAATTAAACTATTAAATTTTTTTTCAATAGATCTTGAAATGTTGTAGGAAAATATTTAATGGATTCTATCAAATAATGTTTTTAATATATATATTTTCCTTTCCTTAACAATATATTTCTGATGTTTTTATATTATTTTTCAAGCCTTTACTAATCTTGGTCAACATTAGAAGTGAATGGAGTTCCATTCAACTTGAGTGATGAGTGGAATAAATATTTTAAAGTCCTTTGGTTTGTATTACATTAAAACCTATCCTTACATTTATAGAGTTATTATAAAGCCATGTTTTCTATTTTGATGTATCTGAATATGGGTTGGTGTATATTTTCATTTCAGGAGACCCTGATGTGTTTTATGTCTTTATAAAGTAACAATTTCATGTGATGAAATACCCAACATAATATTTGTAATTGGCTAGTTTAGTCTATTCCTTGAAAACATGATAATTTATCTTATTGGTGATAAATTAATAGCAATAATTCATCATTTGATCATTAAATATATTTTATTATAGTGTCATTTGTATCTAAAATACATAGATGGATATAATATATATATATATGTTTGATATGAAATTTATATATAGACTAGGTAATGCAAATTAAGTAGAAGATACATTATTATGAAATCATATAATCATTTTGATAGAGTCCTTGGAGTAGTGGATGAAAATTTCATAAAAAGATTATATTCATCTATATTGTGTTTCTATAGTTAATATTGTAGTTTTCATTTATTATTATCTTGTTCCTAATTTAGAAACAAATGTTAAATATTCATAGGAATATGATCATTACTTTCTGTCTATAATGTTAAATCACATTTGTTGGGAGACTGTTGAGGGATGAAATATGGATGCGGTTTTAGTATTATGTAATAGGGATCCGGTAATAAGACATATGTCTTCATAAAAACATCTTCTTACTATCTTGTACAATTTTTGATGGGTTATACACCCTATTATCTAAAAAATGAATAAGGTGTTGAGAGAATAATTTTGGTGGGATATCATGAACATGAATGTTGTGGTGTTTTTCTTAGGATTATTCACCTAATTTCAGGTAATTGTGAATCACTAATGACCAGCTATTGTATTTCATTTGTTAATAATTTTCATTTGGAAATGAGTGAAAAAATTCATATTTTATAATATTTTTACCAAGAATATGTTTGAAACATGATTCTATATGTTTGGTAGTGGGTCATCTGACTATGTTGGCTCACATTATCCCTATTTTTGAATAAAATATTGTGGAATGAATTTATAAACATTTTTTTGGGAAAACATAATTTTCCACAGTTTTCTATTTTCTATTGAATCTCACAGAGACCATATTTTAATATCTAAAATTTTCAATTCCTTGTAATAACACCTTGAAACCAATTATAAATGAGAAAGAAATACCATCCTCAATTTTTTGGAAAATATAAAAGGAAAATCCAAATATCTGAAAAAATACATTGTGAATGTGTGATATATTTTTATACTTATTGGATTTCGATATACCGTTTTTATAGTTTTTCTATAATAATAGTTATCATGCCTCAAAACATATGGACCCCTTCGACGCATTTCATGGAAAACCTTTTCATTCTCCACATCATTGGGAATAAACATTGAAAGAATTACTTATCAAGCATATACTAGTTCCATGTTGAATATAGAATAATTATATTATCATAAAAATAATAGTGACATCATAGAGTTATTAGATTTTTTATGTTGATGGATGTTATCATATTATAATGTTGTTCATGTTTTCTTGAGAATATATCAAGGATAAGGGTGTTGTCATTTTCCTATGAAAAAGATGTTTTGAATTCATATATTATACATTTATAGATACATTAATGGTTTAGCGATGTGGTTATTTTTTAGCTTTACAACCATGGTTCAATTATTTTGATAAATTGTTTTATATATATAAATTGAAGAATTACCAATCAGATCATAACCCTATGATTTTGTTGGACCATATTGACCATGAACTAGAAGATATACAGATTAATGTTTCAATAACAATTGTTTATATAAATTTAAACATCTTATATGGGAAGACAATTAGTTTTTATGGGTTTTATATAATCATGAAAAGAATCAGAATGAGATGTGGGAATGTGAAAAATCATATATTGGAGAAGTGTCTTGAGATCTTAAAATATATTAATAATCACTCACATTCTATGGAAGGAATGAATAATGAGGAAAAGGGCATTTCAAATCCAATTTTAAGAACATTCCCAATATATTTTTTATGTTGTGGTTATATAATGATTGGATTATGTTATAGGAGTTTCTATATGGTTTCAGAATGCTTTTAAAGTATTTTATGAGGTAGATGGATTTGGAATGGTTAATGGAAATAATTAATTATATATTAGAAGTTGTAAAATTAAATGTTATTTATATTCATAGTTGGGACCCCATTTTTTCATACCATATGAGTTATTGGGTATTATATACCAGAAGAGATAGTTGGAGAATCATGGATGGTTCATATTTTGTAAGATCATTCTAAAAAACAATGTGCGGGGTTGACCATGAGAAAGTAGCACTTCATTGTTGGTGGATGGTTTTCTAAATTGGGTTTCATAATAATGCAAAAACTTTAACAATGTGCGGTAGCATGTTCATGGATAGTGCATGATTTTTTGTAATATAAGACTAACATTTAATGCCCAAAAATTATTTTTAAATGTAGTTATCATCCCTAAAACCATCATTACTCTAACATTCCTTCATGGTCTCAAACTCAACTCCCTCACTAGTATCTAAAGGTGATTCCCTTTGATATGGAATAAATGTTTATAAGAATAAAATTGTATAGGAAATCAGGAAAATTGTTAAATAATTAATCTTATTCATTCTACCTATTCTTATTAAATTTACTCTTATCATTTCTATAAGCCATAGATGTAATTTTATATAGATATATTTATGTGATAGTATGTGATTTATAATGTTTTATTATTGCATATATTTTATGGAAAGTGTTTTGTGACCAAATCAAGAAGTTCCCATTGTCATTATTCATTTTTTTCTTTAAGATATAGATGGATTCTATACTGTCTCCAATTATTCTAGAACTTCAAGGAATGATTGTATAAGAATTTTTTTCATGTATTTTCTATGAAAAAATATGTGATTTATTATGGTAAAACATTTTAGATCTTGTTTTTGAAACATGGGGATTTTGATGGAATTCAAAAAACCACTTTTTATGTAAATTTAAAATGTTGATTTTAATATTATTGAATGGTTTTCATGTAAGAAAAATGCTTGATGGATTGTTTTTGATGGGTGAGTTTTTTATATAAAACAATTTGACATTGGATATAGAATAATTGTCTTATTGGGGGTTAAAAGTGCGATGTAATACAATCATGCTGTTCTACCATCAATGTGTGATTGATTATAGACATGAAGTACCACTAGAAGAAAACCGTCGTTAAGCAGCGGTTCTTTCGCGGCGGTTTTAAAAACCACCGCGAAATGTGTTTCGGGCCAGCATTTCGCGGCGGTTTTTAAAACCGCCGCGAAAAAGCCGCCGCTAAACGGCAAATTTTTTTTTTTTTTTTTTTAATTTTAATTTTATATTTTTTTAATTTCATTCGATGATTAGCGGCGGTTTTTTTAAAAACCGCCGCGAAATAGCTATGGTTTCAGTAAAACCGCCGTGAAATGAAATGAAAAAATAAAAAAACACATGAAACCCCGAAATCACTAAAACGAACATAACTTTTGATCCGGGCGTCCTTTGAGGTGCCATGATCAGTCAAATCGAAGCTCATGAAGAGATCTAGAGGCACATATAATCAAAACTGTGAGACGGTCTAAGGTGCGAAAGATATTAGAGTTATAATAAAGTTGAAAAAAGTACTCCAACTTCAAACGACCATAACTTTCGCTCCGGGTGTCCGTTTGGGCTCTACCACATATCAAATCGAAGCTAGCGAAGAGAGCCACGCACAAAATTTACACAAGCTAGCTTCTGTCATGTTTTTAGACCCCAAAAACCCATCCGAAGGCCTCCAAAACCCCATTTCCGTCACCGGTGTCTCGTCGAATTTGTCTTCAAATGGACCTAACTTTCAATCCGCATGTTAGTTCGGCTTCTTCCACCAGAAAGATCATAGCTCGTTCCATGAGCTTCAGTCTGTCTGGTCGCGGTGCCCACATGCACTCCTAGATCATATGTTATGGCCTTTTTAGTGGGTATCAGGTTTGTTATGTTTTTCAATGTCTCGTTTCTAGCACCCGTTCCCCGTCAGCTTTTTTTTAAATGGTCGTAACTTCCGATCTGCCTGTCCATTTGGACTCTTTCACCTTTCAGGTTGAAGATCGTTTCAGGATCTTTGATTTTACAGGTCGCGGATCTAAAACGGACTCTCGGATCATAAGTTATCTCCGTTAATGTGAGTCCAATGTTTTTGTCTCTTTATGACCGTTTTGACGGGTTTTAACGGTAGCTCCATTTATTATTGTTTATTTAGGTTTCCATGACTTGTTATATTTATCAATGGTTTTTTGTGGGTTATTATGATGATTATGTTGAATTATTAAGGAGTTTTCCAGAGTTGTCACGAGTTTTCATGCGTTCTCATTCTTTCTAATGCCTCATTCTTCATATGCTTCTCCATCCTTTTTCATGCATTTTCATGATTTTTCATCCCTTATCACGTCTTTTCATACTTTTTCAAGTGTTTACTTTATTATTTATTATTTATAATTTATAATATACTTTAATTTATTTATTATCTATTATTTGTAACTGGTTATTTATTATTTATTCTTTATTCTTTATTCTTTATTCTTTATATTTATTAATTATTTATTTATTATTTATTGTTTATTATTTATTATTTATTATTTATATTTATTTATTAGTTATTAGTTAATATTTATTATTTATTATTTATTATTTATTATTTAAATTTATTTATTATTTATTATTTTTTATTTTTTATTTTTTATTTTTTATTTATTATTTATATTTATTTATCATTTATATTTATTTATCATTTATATTTATTTATTATTTATTATTTATTATTTATTATTTATTATTTATTATTTTTATATATTTATTATTTATTATTTATTATTTATTATTTATTATTTATCATTTATAAGTATTTATTATTTGTTATTTATTATTTATATTTATTTATTTAATATTTAACATTTAATATTTATTATTTAATATTTATTATTTATTATTCATTATTGATTATTTATTATTGATTATTTCTTAATTATTATTAATTATTTATATCTATTATTGATTAATTATTAATTATTATTAATTATTTATATCTATAATTTATTATTTATTATTTATTATTTATTATTTATTATTTATATCTACTATGTATTTATTATTTATTATTCATTATTTATTATTTATTATTTATTATTTATTATTTATTATTTATTATTTATTATTTATTATTTATTATTTATTATTTATTATTTATCTTTATTTATTATTTATTATTTATCTTTATTTATTATTTACTATTTATTATTTGTTATTTATTATTTATAATTATTTATTATTTATTATTTATATTTATTTATTATTTATTATTTATATTTATTTATTATTTATATATATTTATTATTTATTATTTATTATTTATATTTATTTATTATTTATTATTTATTATTTATATTAATTTATTATTTATTATTTATTATTTATATTTAATTATTATTTATATATATTTATTATTTATTATTTATTATTTATATTTATTTATTATTTATTATTTATATATATTTATTATTTATTATTTATATTTATTTATTATTTATTATTAATATTAATATTTATTTAATATTTATTATTTAATATTTATTATTTATTATTTATTATTTATTATTTATTATTTATTATTTATTATTTATTATTTATTATTTATTATTTATTATTTATCTATATTTATTTTTTATTTTTTATTATTTATTATTTATCTTTATTTATTATTTATTATTTATTATTTAACATTTATTATTTAACATTTATTTATTATTTATTATTTATTATTTATATTTATTTATTATTTATTATTTATTATTTATATATATTTATTATTTATATATATTTATTATTTATAATTTATATTTATTTTTTATTTTTTATTTATTATTTAGATTTATTTATTATTTATTATATATATTTATATTTATTTATTATTTATTATTTATTATTTATTATTTATTATTTAATATTTAATATTTAATATTTAATATTTATATTTATTTATTTAACATTTATAATTTATTATTTATTATTTATTATTTATTATTTATATCTACAATGTATTTATTATTTATAATTTATTATTTATATTTATTTATTATTTAATATTTAATATTTAATCTTTATTATTTATTAATTATATTTATTTATTATTTTTTATTTATTATTTATTATTTATATTTATTTTTTATTTATTTAATATTTAATATTTATTATTAATTATTTATTATTTAGTATTTATTATTCATTATTGATTATTTATTATTGACTATTTATTAAATATTATTAATTATTTATATTTATTATTTATTATTTATTATTATTATTTATATCTACTATGTATTTATTATTTATTATTTATTATATATTATTTATTATTTATTATTTATTATTTATATTTATTTATTATTTATTATTTATATTTATTTATTATTTATATTTATTTATTATTTATATTTATTTATTATTTATATTTATTTATTATTTATTATTTATTATTTATTATTTATATTTATTTATAATTTATTATTTATATTTATTTATTATTTAGTATTTATATTTCTTTATTATTTATTATTTATAATTTATTATTTATTATTTAGTATTTATTATTTATTATTTATTATTTATTATTCATTATTGATTATTGATTATTGATTATTGATTATTGATTATTGATTATTGATTATTTATTTTTTATATTTATTTTTTATTTTTTATTTATTATTTATTATTTATATTTATTTATTATTTATTATTTATTATTATTTATTATTTATTATTTATTATTTATATTTATTTATTATTTATTATTTATATTTATTTATTATTTATTATTTATTATTTATTATTTATTATTTAATATTTAATATTTAATATTTATTATTTATTATTCATTATTGATTATTGATTATTGATTATTGATTATTGATTATTGATTATTGATTATTGATTATTGATTATTGATTATTTATTATTTATTATTTATTATTTATATTTATTTATTATTTATTATTTATTATTTATTATTTATCTTTATTTATTATTTATTATTTATCTTTATTTATTATTTATTATTTATTATTTATTATTTATATTTATTTATTATTTATTATTTATTTATTATTTATTATTTATTATTTATTATTTATATTTATTTATTATTTATTATTTATTATTTATTATTTATTATTTACTATTTATTATTTATTATTCCTTATTTATTATTTATTATTTATTATTTGTTATTTATTATTATCGAGTTTATATATATTATTTATGTATTATTTGTTTTTTTAATTAAAATATATAAGTATATTAAATTCTGTTTATTAACCACATGACGAGCTTATTGGAGTGGTAAAGTCTTTGGAAAATATGCAAGAGGTTAGGGGTTCAAATCTCACCAAACGCAGAATTTCTTTATATTGCATGGGCATGCATGTGCATGTGCATGAGATGTGCATGCATGGATAGCATGTGCATGGGATGTGCATGCATGGATAAATAAAGTAAATAAAATAATACGAAATAAATAAATAAATAAATAAATAAATAAATAAATAAATAAATAAATAAATAAATAAATAAATAAATACGAAATAAAATAAACAAATAAAATAAATACGAAATAAAATAAATAAATAATAAATAAATAATAAATAAAATAAATAAATAAATAAAATAAATAAAATAAATACGAAATAAAATAAATAAGTAAATAAATAAAAACGAAAAATAAATAAATAAATAAATAAATAAATAAATAAATAAATAACTAAATAAATAAATAAATATATAAATAAATATATAAATATGAAATATAAATAAATATGTATATATATATATAAATATATATAATTAAAAATAAAAAAAATAAAAAAAAACAAAAAAAACAAAAAAATAAAAAAACTGCCGCTAAACGTTCTGCGACGGTTTTGAAAACTGCCCCGAATAGTTTCCCGACGCACGATTTAGCGGCGGTTTTTGAAAACCACCGCCAATAGATTTAGCGGCGGTTTAAACCGCCGCGAAACGAAAAAAAACGCTGCTAAATACCTTTTTGCCATAGTGTACCACCATCAATTTATACAGCAGTATTGAATGTATGGATGAGTATGTGTGTGATTGTTAACATGGTAATGTTATTCAAAATATTAATGAATGGGTATAAGATAAATTATGGTTTTTGAACATTACGTTCCATTATTACTTTGTATATTCTGGCTAACTATTATTTGGTTGTCTAGTATAAAACCTGTTAATTAGTTCTTATCCTAGTAGCATGTTTTGGGCAACCTCTGGGGAATTACTAATAATTTATATTCTTAGCCCATACTTAGGATTTTGTTTTATTTATTATTATTTTATTTATTAACACACATTAATGAGAAAAGAATTTTATATACTCAGAAACACATAATGACACAATGGAACTAGAAGCTAGTATTCATGATTTGATCTAGTTTGAATGGTCTTGTGGATCATGTGACCGTGATTTCATTGAGAGATGTTACTCTTTAGTTTCATTGTTATATTTTCTCTACTCTATTGTAAGTGTAATTTTTTTATTCAGATACATTTTAATATGATTTTTGGTTTTCTACTCATGTGTCATATAAATTGATTTGATGTTTAATTTTTTTGTTTTCCATTTATTGATTCTACTAAAGTAATAAATCATCCCTAAATTTAATATATTTACTTATTTTGTATTTATATAAATTTTCATCTTCAGGGTATCACCAATTGGTATAGTCACTCTGTCACTTATAAATATGATGCTTTGGGGAGGGATGTTAAAAGAGTTTTTTATAAATCTCATAGTTAAGCATTCATTATTCATCATGGAATAAATAATATATATAATGATATATATGTGTGTATTTTTAGTGGGGTAACAAGAAGAGATATATTTTCGAGTATATATCTTGGTGTTTGGTATGTTAACATATTATTAATGAAAGTGAAATTTCTAAGGGTATATTTCCACAATTACTAATATAATAATAGAAATGGAGGAAATTACCATGGATATTGATTTCATACTCCACAAAACAATTAATGATCGCCACTTTCTTTCAGTTTTAGTTGACCACCTTAAAATGTATGTATACTTCATTTTTATTAGTTATGAATTCTCTCTTGATCAACTTTCTAGGATATAAATAATGATGTGGTAAGTACTCATAGTGTACATCATTTTATTACATCTTACTTGGATTTGAGGTTTACCTCAATGTTTAATAAAAATGTTCACCATGATTTAAATGCATAGATGAGTTTTTTGTAAAGTACATCATCATTAGATAGATAGTTTATCTAAGAGGAAAAATAAAACCTCAGAACACATGGTCAAAGAATTATATTTCGATTCTTAAGGTGATTGGGGTCAACACCTTCCTTTGGTGAGGTTTTCATATAACAATTTACATGACACAATAATTCTATTTCCCCCTATAAAGTCCAATGATGAAGAAATTATACAAATAAAACATGCTGTAATTAATTTTTAGAAAGAAATTCATTACGAACATAGGTTTCTGAAGAGATGAATGATAGTAATAGAGTTATTAGGAAATATATAAGGTCATCACATATTTGACAGAATTTTTATGTAGACCATCATAAAATAGTTCTAGAGTTTGAATTTCGTGAAAATGTAGTACTATGAATAACTCATTATAACAAGAATATACAATTTTTAAAGAAGGGAGTATAGAGCCCCAAATATATCAATTACATTGAAAATTTTGATCATAAAGAAAAATAAGACTATTTTTTGACACATCCATTGATTCTCATTGAATTTCAGGAAATTTTCCAGAAATATTTATTAAGGAATTGCATACCTAATTAGTTATGTGAACTTAAAATAAAAGTATTACCATAAGAACAATATATAACTTATTATTAATAATATATGGAGACTATATATTATAGAGAGAAATTGTTATGAAGGAAAACAACTCAGTTGGTAAAACGTCTCTAGTGAAATCATAAAATATATGAAGCTATGAGGGAATTTGATAAATTGATGAGGTATAAGTTTCCTTATTTTCATTATAATATTATTATATATTCCTAGGAAAAATTATAATAGGTGTGTGTGGGGGGGGGGTAAAATATGACACCCCATGTTTTTAGATATATTTCAATTTAATTAATATTAATTTATCTAATATCATTCATTTCAAGAGTTGCTAATTTCAAATAAACATCAATATGATGATTTTAATTTAAACATGACCATTAATACCTTGGAGATCAAATTTGAAGTATTAATAAGAAAATAAACCTTAAAAAATATGTATAAATCTATTTTATTATTTAAATTTATTGATAAATAAGTTACAAAAGTTTAATAAAATATTTCTAAGCTTAAAATATACATTTTATTTAAACATGTTATTTATTTATTTTTTTGACAAAGAAATAATATCAATTTCATTCAAATTAAAAAATTTATTTGATAAAAATGGATTTAAAAATTTATATTATTATATTATAACTATCATATGATATGTTTTTATTTTTACAAAAATAATGTGCTTACATTGAATAGTGAAACCTATTTTTTAAATTGAAAATTTCATTTTCATTTAATTAATTTAATTTTGTAAAATTTTATAAATAGTTATATTGTTATGCTTGTTAATTTATATTATGAATACTCAAAAAATGTTCAGTCAAATTAATTTTATTCATGAATTTTTATAATAATATTTTATACTTAAGAAGGAAATATTTTCAAGAAAACTAATTTTCACACATTTTGATGGTATAACTTTATAAATTGTCCTCACTATTATATGTAATTAAATACATAAAATGATACAATTATTGGAATCCTAATAAATAATAATATGTAATGCGAGATACATAAGTTTTTTTCACTGGGAAAACTATTCGTGCTAAATAGTTTTCACCTTGGTAAAATATGTAAAATTGTATTAAACCTTGTACTAACGCATTAAAATACATCCAACACTTTTCTTTTTGTTACTATATGTGTGGTGTTTTAACAATTACATGTTTAAAGTGTTAGATAATGTATTTGAAATCATTATTATGTATTTGTGAACCCTAGAATGACTCTTGAGAAGATATAATATATTTTATTCAAATTAAGAAATATTTTTGAATCTTTTCATTTAATGAAATGGTTGGAAGATTCAATTCGATCTCAGATTGATGAAAAATTATTAAACCCTTAAATTATTTATTATTCAACCATATATATTTTTTAAAATAACAATTATTACATTATTTCATGTTGAAATTATTTTTTCTCTTAAAATATTGTAGATTCCTATTGTTTTTAAACGTATTTAATTTATTATATTAAAAAAAATAGGTAACTTTTTGAAGTTGGAATCGAAAAAATTGATTCAAAATTAGGAATAAGAATTTCAATATTTGGTTGGAATGCCCCATTAATTTTTTATAAATAATTATATCAATATTGTATGAATTTGAGTTATTATATATAAAATTATAATGATATTTCAATGGTTTATCTTGGAGATACAACAAAAATGTATAAAAAAACTAGTTGTATAATTATTGGTTAGTTATATTTCATCCTTATAACATGTTATCTTCAAATTATTGGGTCATTTTATTCAAATTACTTAATTATATATATTCTCTAAAATTTTATATTATTCTAAGTGTGTTCTTTACCAACCTTGTAAAAGGATACCACCATTCCTCTCATCTACAGACATAAAGAGCCTTATCTTTCAATGGATCCATAACATAATACCTTAATATATTTATTTTTCATATAATTGAGATTTTATTTTTACAAACTAAAATCATTTCAATAATAAATGTGTAATATTAAAAAAATTAACAGATATGTTTAACTCATAAATTATTACTCAATATTTTATTAGTTTTTATACCTCATCAAAATAAAATCTAGTATATTTAAATAATAATATCGGTATTCTAAATGTTATTAAGTGATTTTATTATTATATACCATCCATTATCCACCCTATTTCACATAACCAGATTGATAAATGTGTTTCTCATGCATACATGTGGACTACATCTTCTAAGTAGTTATATAATTTATTTTCCAACAACATCATTCATGGATGATTATTATGATTGGAATAATATATATATATATATATGATCATTATTATATTATTATGATTTTTAAAGGAAAAATATTGATTATTTTTATTTCTCCTTCTCTTTAAGAAATGATAATAGTGTTCTTGTGTACATTCTACAAACCATCTCCATGAAAATAGTAAATCATTATTTATATAATAATTTTATAGATACTTATAAATATATATATAATGAATATACATTATATTTTTATAATTTTTAATATTCTTGAGATTATGGAGACATGATCATATATGTTATGATATATATTATAATTTTTTTGGAATTAATTTATAATAAATCTATAATTATTATAATGGATTCCCAAACATATATGTTGCATGAAGATACTTTTGGTGTGATATTTATCATTCAATATCATTTTAGTTAGATGAATTTAAATTGATAATGTTATAAGATCCTTATAAGATAAAAACACTTTCAATTTTTTATGTCCAATTATTATTTCAAGAGATTTTATGTTGTCGTATTCTTTGGCACTGCAAATTGTTTTCAAATTTTTTTAGAAAATCATATTAAATTTCCCCTCTTTTGTTAATAAAACATTGTTATTATATTTTCGTGTTTTATGAAAAGTTATTGGGAATATATTAATTATTATTTAATAATCAAATGAATAAATTTTTAACTTTTTTAAATTTTATAAAATTATTTAATGTATTTATCTTTTCATTTTCATAAAAAGGAACATTTTCTAAATGCGTCAAAAATGTTATTATTGTAATCAATACATATTTTTTTAAATTGATTAATGATTATATGGTATAATGGAGGTTTTATGTTATGTAACATGATGGAATTCCTTTTTATATGATAAATAAAACCTAGGGAAGGGATCTAATTCTGGTAAAAGAAACATAATATTCTTCCTGAGTGGCCCTTGAATCATGGAAGTCAACAATATTATTCCTTCTTTTCCATGTAAGTAGTAGTTATATTTGAATATAAACATGGGGAATTCATTTAAGAAAATTTTTATTTGATGGGTCATAGGGTGGAGAAATTTTCTTGGAGAGAGTTGTGGATAATTTATGAGTCTTTTTCAACATAAAAACATATAATTTTTAAGATAAAAAATCTGAATCCTATTTTACAATGAGAAAGAATCCACAAGGAGGGAGTCTCTCCATCCATATATGGAATTGTAATATGAATGAATGTGCCCCTATAGTAACTATAAATTCCTACCCTCCCTCTACCCTACATGATGGTAATGTTTTAGGTCACAAAAATGATGATCTTATAACCAATGTTATGTAGGTTCAAACATATGTATCATCCATAATGAGGAGGCCTCATGAAATATGTGCTAGTTCTCCTTGAATCTTAGATCACTCTCATAGAAGTAGAGTTATATAATAATTTTTATATAATTAACTAGTCAGAAACCCTAATTCTTTTCCTTAACAATAAGGAATGTATCATTCTTGGGGAGCCTTCATGTTGAGCTACATTCCTCGCATTCCAAATTCACTAATAGTAGGATAAAGATATAGTTTCCCTCACATTCTGTTGTGGGGTGTTGTTTCCCATTCCATGAAACCAAGGTTAAAGGGTGTCAGCATTGGTAAACTACTAGAATGTTAGGCTAGTGAACACTCTTGAGGAACACTACATTGAAATAGACCTCTCTCCTTCATATAACAAATGAGGTGAAATTTATTATATAGACATATGGAAATAGAGTAATTTAGAATATATTTTGATCCCTTTTGGTTTTACCTTTTCATGTATAGAGAATTCATGGTTTGTTAAAATTTATACAGTGAATTTATATGATAGATTAATTTTCTTACACTTAAAAATTTCACTATATATATCTTGATCCATGATTTCATATATCACATACTAAAACATGTTATTTGAGAAAATCATTTTCATGGTTTATACAAATTAACATTTATCATGTTTGTAATTTTACCAATAAATATGACATAAATATTCTTTCTCCTAGGAAAAAATAGATTTGATATAAGTTATATGGATTTCTAATTTCTTGAATGATACATATAGAGAGAAGAAAAATAAGTATCCAAGATGAGAAACTTAAAAATTATTTTCCAGAAGTTGATATCATGTCAATGAACAATTCAACATGAATGGGGATGAAATATGAAAATATTCCCTTGTATCTTATTCCTGAGACTAGAAACTCTTCACTTTAGTACAACCAAATGCCTAACATACATAACCATAAGGAATATGGAACATAGTGAACAACCATAAATATGGACCCAATTCATCTTATCTTTCATGAATTTCATTGTTATGGAGTGACTCGTCATATTTATTTTTCTTTCATCGATTTCCTTTGTAGGACTTGCAGACAATTCATATTGAAACCTCCCATAAGTATGAGAATTCGAAATATAAGATTTCATATTATTTTAAAGGATACTCAAATTATTATTGAGTACCATTATAATATAATATATATGCATTAAAATAGAGGTAGTAATACAATTTATATGGGGGGTCATGCCTCTAAAATTTAAGAAGTTATTCTTTTAGTTGTTTGTGTTGTTATATATTCATTATACAACTCCCTCAATGTTATAGATATTTAATCTACTATATGATATCAGATATCCAAAGTACTCTATGTGAAATCATATACTCTAAACTCCCATATTGAACTTAATATTTAATGAATGTCTCTATGAGAGTAGACTAAAAATGAAAACACAACTCTTCGCACGGTTGATGAATTTCCACTATAACAGAAGTATACATCCTAGATATTGTTGAATTGTCGAACTGAATTTCTACACCCATTTTTAATGAGGATATATACTATAATAAAGAATATGAGTAACTCTATTTATATCCATAAACCGAAAGGGTAGGTTAATACAATTTCAATTCCTCATAGAAATGTATCTAGTAAAGGAAAATCAAAACAGATTTAAAAAACATGGTGATAATGGATCTCCCTACCTTAAAACCCTAATAAACATAAAGAACCCACCTTTCCAACCATATTGGTAATTTATTTCCCATATGAGATATATCATCTGAAGAAGAAATCAATCACATATTTAGTGAAACTCATACTATCCATCACCTTCAGAGTGATATTAATATATACCCTATCATATTCATTTTCCATGTAAACATTTATATGAATTCTAGTACCAAGTTATTTATTAATAAAGTCAATTATAATTTCCCAACCTAAAACTATATCACTTTTCTCGATTCTTCAAATGATGAAGCCATGTTTTTCAATTTAAACATAGTTGTGCAGCTACACTGAGAGTATTCTATTGATAATGTTATTAAGGATTTTGTAAGTAATGTTTCAAGTGGTAATGTTTCTATTATTCATAATATAAGAATGATATTTCACTTTTAGAATTATAATAAGTTGTCATTCATGGACCTACCAAAATATAACACCACCATGAATGTAATCTTGAATAACCTCAATGAGATAAAACATAAAAAATTATCATTAAACCCCATAAAATGCTCATGGGATATTATCATGGTTATGTAGGATTCTAGGGTTGAGGGTGAAAATTGTTTCCCTAATCAATATCTATAATAACAAATTCATGAAGACAGAGTTTATATGATACAGCACTATGGTAGAGATAATATCAAAGAGATCTCTTGGTCCCCTTAGATACCTATCTTTCCTGTAAGGGTTAGGAATATAAATTAATGATTTAAAATGGGACTCAACCATTCCCTCTCTATGATAATGACATTAAGGAAGGATCAATCCCCCATGTTGATTTTCTAATTTTTGGAACACATTTCTCGACGATACATACCAGAAAATAAGCAGTGTTTTTGTCCAATTCTTTGGGACTGATGGTCTTTAAATGGTCATGGGAACCTGATTCTGGTTCCCAAAGCAATTCCATTAGGTGGTACATTAAACGGTTTGGAATTTCATATCTCTCATCATCCCATTAATCTTCAATAATAGAATCTACTTTCTCAATGTTTACCTTACAAAATTTCAACTCATTGAAGATATAGAGGGTTGGTTGATGTCAAATATTTTTAGATATCTCCTTAATCACATGAGATTATTATGCAAACATATCCCCTAACTTCAAAAAAGTTACTTGATCCAGGACATCCACAACAATTGATGGTAATTTGGATCATCATTACAAGGATTAGAAAATAATAGGAAATCTTCGTAATCCCCTTTAGTTTCTAAAATAATGGGGATCGATGAGTGATTAAAGATGAACCAATCTATATTATACACATTTACATTTGGGAAGGAGAAGATATCTTGAAGGTTATAAAATAAACTATCGATAATGAAGTAGGTATGATTATTTTGCTTCTAGTTGTGACACCAGACATACAGATCTTCTATAGAACCCCTATTATGTATCCCATTAAGATAGACAAAAGAAGTGAGGTATTATCTATCATTTCACTTGTAATACAATCCACTATTATACTATGATCAATATGATATGAAATTCATGTCTGTTCTAATGAAACAAGATTAGTTTCAAATATTGAAGGATATAAAATGAAGAAAAACAAATTCTTTGTAAAAAATCAATTTTTTAATAAAAAAAATTAGATGAAACAACTATGAGATCCTTGACTAACATATTAGGTGACATGAACATTTAATAAATCCAACATTTACATAATAAAACTATTTTTTTAAAAAAAATTCCTTCTATCTTTTTCTGATGCATCACCATGCATGCAGTCACGAAAAACTATACTAAGAAAAATCTCAGAAATAATAAAAGGAATATTCTTAGAATCTTACATTACCTAAATTGAAACACATATTTTTTGATCTCATTTGTTAAAAAATTTGTTTTAACCTAGGAACTAAGTCTTCAAAAATTCCAAATGATATTTTAGATCATTGTAGGAGGATACAAATTGATTTTTTGAATGGAATCACAAAACTCCTTATTAAGAATGAGATAATGGATGGGTTATATATGTAATATATCATGTAAACACACGATAGGTAATATAGAATGGATGCTGATAGAATGAAATGGAGCTCCAAACTGTTAGGGAATAAATAAGGGTTCTAATAGAACACAAAAAATATGAATGTTGATTAAGTGACCCAAAATTCAGACTTTGATCACAAACATTAAGACAATAAATATGATCATTGGGATGAATAAAAACTTTAAATCATATGGATTCCATTTCAAAAATAACTATAGTAGGTAGAGATAAACCATCAAAAAAGAAGAATTACTATTATATCTTATATAAAACCATATTAAGAAAAGGGAACTCCATTGTAATATATGGAGACCTGGTTGAAGGTAGAAAATCTAATTTGGGAGAGGGCTCTAGTGTAGGGGATGAAGGATAACATCTAACAGTAGAAGTGTTAGTCTATCCCCATTAATGTATGCTTTCCTAGTTAACTATCTGTAGAGGAGCAATGATCATACCTAGATAAGATCCAGCTATGAGGTAAGGAAACTATAATATGAAATTCCTCTATGTCTAATAAAAAAATTATTTTCCTTGGGTAAGGAATTTTGAAAAAAATGGGAGGGGAGGATTACTGATTGACTATCATCTAAGAGATGAAAGCCTAACCCCATAAAATGATAAATTCCCGAATATGATTTAAATATATCAAATTTACTGTGTGGATGATAAAAATTTTATCTTTAAAGATAACAGTATTTTCACCTAGACCAAGGAAGGATTCATGGGGATAAAAAACACCTCAATGAAACGTGAGATTATGAAAGGGATGGGGGTAAAGAAGATTAAAAAACCCTTTCTCATGTTTCAATTAATTGAACATATAAACCTGAATAGTCCATATAAAATTATTAAACTATATATTCACTATAGATATAGAGCTTTGATACCATCATTTCAAGATATCACCACTATAAGAAGAGAATAAGAAACAAATCATTCCAATCCTATGATGGAGTGATTGTTTGGGAGGACAATCTCAATTATTCCATAAAATCTTGGAACATTGGAAGTGTTGGTTTATCAAAAACAAAATTTCTACTATATTATACATGTAAGAATACAATTATCCCATGAAAACCCCTCTTAAAAAGTGGATCATAGGATCACCTCTCACCATGGATGGGTTCATATCTTCAAATAAAACCTTAGGGGTATTAATAAGGTCTTCGGATTGGGATTTTTGGAAAGCAATTATATATTTATGATAGGGGATAACATATGTATCCTTATCTGTCTGAAGAGTGACCAACCATGTCATGTGATCTAATCATCCTTTTGAGGGTTTTTTATATAAAGGATAAATAATTCTAGTTCATGTCATGATGGGAGGTTCCACACTCTCTGAGGAATATGAAACCATAGAAATAATCAAACAAATTTGAAAAATGAGTTGTGCAAGAGGTGTGTTCTTAAGATCACATGATATCCCTATTTCTTATTCACATTACCTATTCAAATATAATAGAAAATATTATTTTATAGATCACTATAAGTATAGAATTTCCCTCAGTCATGAATTTTTAATGCCTTGAGACTTAATCTAAATGTTTCTATGGATATTTTCAATGAAAATTATTTTATTTATTTTCTTAAAAATATATTTATTTAAAATAAGACATTTGAAAATGATTATTATATTCTTATAGACATATTATGATGATATTTTAACCAAAATATTCTACTATGATAAGATCATATGATATTAATAGTGATTTACTAGTGATTCGATATAATAGTACTATCCTTATTTTTCCATGGATGGTTTATGATTATGATTATTATATGGTTAGGAAAAAAATTTATTTTAAATTAATTATTATACAATTAAAGGTTTATAAAAAATATTTCTTCCTACAGAGAGACTAATTTTTCTAACATTTCTATTATATAATTTTATGGTACCTAAAATTATATCGATAAAAATATAAGATCAAAAGGTTTTCTATCTTTGGAATATTAGTCCCATACCTAACATGCACATAATAAAAAACCTTTATACAAATATGACTTCATTATCTTGATAATATATCATGTTTTCCATACAATATATAGTCACATGAGGCTGTTTAACCACGTGTGGGGTGATATAAAATCCTGGTAAGAGGAAAAATGTGGTACATTAATCAATATAACATCAGTGGGAATTTTTATAATCATCCTATCATAATAATGGGATCATAATAAACATATTGAGGGAAACATGTGATAACAAAATAGAATGTGTTAATGCATAAAAATGAAACATCTTATCATAGAGGTCAAATACCACACATAAATGTGAAAAAATCTATCATTGTGTTCAATCATAAGTTTTTTTTCATAATCATGTCATCATTACAATGAAAAAATATATCATTATGTTGAAACACAATACACATAATCATGCATGTCATATAGAAGGTATAAAAATCATTGTCATGAAATAACCCATTGAAATGACTGGATTTTATAAATATTTATTCCATCAATATTTCCAAAATAAAACATGGGTTCCCAAAATAAAAATGGATAAAAAATATTTGTTATATAAATAATTACTCTGTATGGAAGAAGAAACAACTCAAGATGAGTAAATGATGAGTTTTTGAAGGAAATGTTCTTTATGAAAATAATTATATTTCCCATAAAATAAAGAAGAAAAAATTTATATCCTAAAAAATAAAAGGGAAGAATAATGAATTTATTTTAACTAAAATTAGAATAGTGTTCATAATAAATATTTCATTAAATAGGGATTAAACATAAGAAAGGAGTTGGACTTAAGAACTGCCTTACCTTTATTCCAGTTCGTCACTTTTTGTGCCTCTTGCATAATAATCATTGATTTACTACAAAAATAAAAAAAAAAGAGTTATATTACTTTTTACCACTATTTATAAACTATATTAGTTTTAATATATTTCTTAATTACCTTGGTTAAAGGTTAGAAATTTTGATATCATGTTTTACTTAAAAAATTTATGTTTTTCCTCGATTTCACAAGTTTCTTCAATGAAATTTATACATAAGTATAATTAATTATAGAACATTATAAAAAATATAATTATATTTTTATTAATTTTATATATTTTATCATTTTTATCCCTGATCATGGTTATATGTGTAGATATGGAAATGTCTTTGTAGGTGGTTAACCAACCTTGTTCTGGAGATTTTTCAGAGTGCATGAAAGAGAATTTTGAAATTTTATATTTATTAAATATGATACTTATATTAGGTTAAAATTGTTAATATCATAAAACAATACTTCTTAATTAGTCTTATTTTTTTGATTGGGGTTGAAACAAAATAATTTGAATTATTAGAAGAAAGAAAAAATGAATTAGAGTTGATTGAAACTTATTTAATCCTTTGTGTACCGTCTCTTATACACCACCCCTAATCCTAAGATGTTTGGATATTAATTACTCAAGGAAATACCTAGGTATTTTATGGGGCTTTAGAGGGTGGATTTTAGTAGAATATCCTATATAGTAAGAGAAGAGTGAGTTATTTTACATTGGTAGGGAGAGGGATTATTTATACTTGAGGAGAGGGTTATTTTAAGAATAAAATATTAAATAAAATACTATATGAAATTTAAAACATGTAGTAGTGAATTTTTGAAAGTAAATAGTGTATAAAAATTTAATATAATTTTTAGAAGTCTTTAAATCCCATTAAAAATACAAATCCTTTTTTATTAGAATGGAATGTGGAAACAAATGAATTTTTTTAAGGAATCAATTTTGACTATACATTTTTTCTATTTATTTTTTGATTTAGAAATTTACTTAATTGTATTTTAATGAATAATTTAATATATAATACATATCATGATCTAAACTCATGTTATTTAAATTATTATGTCATAATTACATCATGAATTATGTAGTTTAAGTTACATCGATTATGTGAAAAATGATATATTTACTATTCACTAGAAAATTGATTTATTTTAGAAAATGTCCAAAATATGAACGTTAAATAATTTCAATGCTATTATTTCAAAAAATTTATTCATATAATCAAAATAAATTTCTAAAATAGTTAATTTTAATATTTAAGTTAAATTTTTTTCTTTTTTATGAAATACTTTAAAAAAGAGTTTGTAAAAAAGGTGTTTATATTTTCTTCAAGTTTTTAAATCAAATTTTTTATTTTTTGAATTAAATAAGTATATTTACTTACTAATATGATGATAAATATTATTTTTATGACAATTAATTATTTTGATGAAAAATTTCAATTCCAATAGTCAACTTACTATTCGAAACTATCATGTTACTATTCGCAATGGTGAGGTTACTATTCACTATGGTCATGCTTCAATACCAATGGTCACATTACCTCCAGTATATAACAATTCATCATTCCAATCAATATTCAACTCAATTAATTTAATTTTTCTATTTTCAATTTTCTAAAATCTTGATTGGTTTACTAATGTTTTGTTTCCTTTCTATAATGTTAGAAGTAGGACATATGACTCTAATGGATTGGAGTGATATATATTTTCCCAATTTATCTTTTATATTTTAAATATTTTTTCCCATTTATAATATTTTGAACTTAAATTTTTTTCATTGTTGATGTATGTAACAATTTATAGTAATGATATAATGTCTTTATTGGTTTCTCTATATTTTATATGTGTATAATATTCTACTATACACGTTTATTCAAATTTTACTAACAAAAATTGGGTCATTATATTCTTTCCCCATTTATAAATGTCATTCTCAAAATTTCAACTCATATTCTAATTTGAGAATATATGAGGGTAATTATGTTTCATTGTTTCCTATAGTTCCCTTGTTGCTTCTTCATACTTATGGTCCATCCACAACACTTTGACAGGGTGATTTGTCTTTTTTCATAGAATTTTTTTTCAAAAATCCATGATCTTCATTCAATGATCTTCATATGGGGAATCTATTTCCAATTTTAATTCTTATAGATTCGCTACAAGAGGGGTCAAGTATGTATTTATTTAGGAGAAAAACATGAGAAACATTCTGAAATTAGGCTATATTTTTTAGAATTTAAAGACAATATGCCACTTATCCTATGCGACCAGGTATATCCTAGAGGATATCGTACCTAGGGTTAATCATCCCTTTATTTTCAAACCTTGTGAATCAATTATATATTGATATAAAAAGTAAAACATTTTTCCCAATATCAAATTCTAATTCCCTTTTGATGGTGGTCAGCCTAACAATTTTTACAACTCTAAGTAGATTTTGAATGTTGCAAGATGGATTGAACTTTCTATGTCATATCTTTCACAAGATCAGAACGAAGTAGATTTAATTCAACAAATTCCTGACAACATGTTAGAGGTCTAGTTCGATTCTCATACTGAGAAACATATGGATATATTTTAATGTTGTAGTGATAGTTATTATTATATGATAACTCAACTAATTTGAGATATTGATTCTATACACCTTTGAAATCCATAGTGTGGGATATTAGGATGTGGTAGAGTGTATAAATAGTACTTTTAGATTGGACCTCAAATTGGGGGAGACAGGACCTACTGAAATTCAATTCAGTTCTCATATTTGGTTTATAACTTCACTATAATTGAGATCTTAATTTTGAATCATGATCAGAGATGATCTAATTTGGAACCTTGGGTTTCCTCACCACTTCATTTACATATATATAGTTAATACATTCAAGCATGCAATCTTCCCAAATAGCTATGAATTTGGTATTTTTATTGAGTTGATCCGCTAACCTATACACATTGTTTCTTTTAGATGTCTTCAAGAGACTAATTAAAAATTCCATAGCAACATTCTCTTGTTTTCACATGGGTATGGGAAATAGTTGTATAATCCCTTTGGACTTTTTTCTGTTCTTTTACTTGTTAACATAAAAATAACCATGAGATAAATTCGACAATGTATTTATTCATGTTATCCCATATATGTGATCAAAATGATCATAGTATATCTTGGTACTTTAATTATGGATTAGGATATATGATCTATGCACTTTATCCAATGGATCCCTCTTTATCTCAGGTGATGCATGAACAAAAATCTAGTTCCAAATCAAATTTCACTATCCTCATGAGTGTGTAAATCATGTAATTTCTCTTAAATTTCAACATTATCCTTCCTTTATAGCTCTAGATCATCCCATTATACCTACTTGATCTTATATTGGATGGATGGTTTGGAAGACATTTGGGAAAAGTAAGATGCATTCCTCATTGTTATGATGTCATGATCCATCGTGTACATATCCATGAATATTTGGTCTATACCAATACACAACATGTATAGGGTAACCAGTTCATTTTTTCTAAGAGCATCAACTACCTTGTTTACCTCTACTAGATGATATAGATTTTTATAAACCCTATATTTTTAAATAAATTCAATCACATAAGATCACGTTTCCCAAGAATGTGACTTGCTACCACAAAAAGTCACACTTTTTAAATTTTCTATACATTTTATCCTTAATTAATGTTTCATAACAATCCTTAGAATGTCTTGATGCTATTCCTTTATCTTGGAGTAAATGAGAATATCATAGATAAACAATACATAAAATTTTCTTGGTAGTCTCAAAATACAATATTCATAAAATCCATGAAGATTAATGGTGAATTTGTAAGTCAAATGGGAATTATTATGAGACAATAGGTCCCATAACTTGTATCGAATGTGGTATTTTTAGTATCTTCATTCATAACTGTAACATCCCAAGTAAGTAAAGAATTATTTATTTTCTTATCTATGTCTATTTATGAATTAGATAGTGTTTTAGAGGCTTAAAATGATAATAAATCCAATCTTAAGCATAGAATACTCTAATTTTTTTTTTTAAAAGATCGTTTTAATTCCTTTTGATGGAAAACAATTTTTAAATAAAAATTTTGAAACTTTTATAAGCCCTATTTGTAAAAATAAACTTATTCTTTAGGATTCAGAAATTGAAATTTATATTGGATAAATTTTTGGTATTTTTCTAACAATGTTCATTTTTTAATGAATAGAGAAAAATACTGCATTTTACATCAAAACTTATTTTTCATCTAATTTAATTATATAGATATATTATCCTTTTAATTGGGTTTAAAGTTTAATTATAATTTATCTTTACCATTTAATCCAATATTGGTCATTTTAATTAATTTAACTTTGGAATTCGGCATAAACAAGTGTCAAAATTTTGATAGATATTATTTCTAAAAAACCCGCTATTTTTTTTGACAACATGATTTATTTTTAAATTAGTTACTGAAATTTCTGTGTTTTTAATTTGGTAAAATGGATTACATATTTTTAATCAGAAGGTTTAAATTATGTAATTATTACTCTTTTGTTTTTTGACATTGTGAATAGTAATGACGGTAATTATCTTTAATCATCGTGATTAATTAGTAATCGGGTAGTTAAGGTAATACAATAATATCATAATATTATAAAATGACCCCAAAATGTGTCCTAATGCTATTGTTTGTGTCATGGCCGACCATGAGATGCCTTGTTCCAACTTAGGGACCCCATGGAATCAATTGTGTGTGATAGTGACATTTTATCATTTTATTTTTTAAAGAATGGAAAATATAAAAAAAGTATGTAACTCCTAAGTAAATCAATTTTAATTTTGTCTAAATAAATAATCTCTTAGACTATAAATTGTCATTTTAAAGATAAAAATATTTCCTACATCATGGTTTTTTTTTATAATTTTTAGACATTAAATAAATAAATTTAATTATGACACCATAATGATGATGTGATTACCTCATTAATGAACGATTTAAATATAATGTAAATATAATGTAAAATCAAAGACTTAAACTTGTCAAAAACCTATTTTATGGGTGGATTAAAAAACCTTATCACCTTATCCTCGAAATATATCATTGTGGGACCTTTAAAATCCTAAACACATTTTATAATAAAGTAACATTTCCTGACTTTCCAAGAGTGCCCCTCCTCCCTCTTACAAAAGGATCCCACCTCTAGCCCCCTTACCCACACCTCTCAAGCCATTGGGTCAGCCAAAAACTTCTCATTTTATCTCTCCATATCCCTCTCTTCATTAAAGAAGCCTTACCTTAGGCAGAAATCATTTCATGAAACCCCTTTGGTCCGGACCAAGGGGAGTTACCCGATTTAGAGGAAATGTCTTCTCTTATGTTCTTTTGTTTTATTTTTCTTCTACAACCCCCTAAAATATTTTTATCACTTTCTATTGTAACAAAAAAAGTATCTTCAATATACTAGGATGTTGTTATGAGAATTATTTTATTTACACTTACACACACCTCCATCTAATGGTTAAATAACATACTGTTTCTGTGAGTGGTGAATTACATCCTCACGAAACGATGATTGTTCAATATTATTTTAACACCTATAATAGTGGCAATTAAGATGTAACTCTAATTATATATGATATATATTATGTTTATGTTTTCCTTATGATCCATTATTTATGATTTATGGCATACCTTTATGGTTTCTGTTATGGGTAAACACGATAATCTCATTTTAGGAAGTGCAGACTATCGCCCCCTCAAAGTGATTTGATTCATTAATTCCTTATGTGGTATTTATAAAGGAAGGAGTTAATGGTATTACATATGATATCACACTTTAATTATAATATACCTTTATATCATTATGATTTCATTCCATTAAATACCAAAAAAAATGAAAGTAGCGTTCATGCGTACGTACGACTTACCGTCTCCATGAACAGTGCATTTCATCACTTTCCTCTAAATGATATGTAATATTATAAATGCATGTATATACTAGATATATATGATATATATGATATCTAAATAATTAATATAATTCTAGATATAATGTTTATTTTACCACATGAACAACTTGTAATTATAAGAAGTTTATTTTTGACTCAAGTATCAAAGATCGACAAAACGACCGTTATTAACATAAATAATTACATAATGTTCATAACATGGTAATAAGTGATATAAAAGGAATAATGAACTTGAAAATGTTTCTTAATCAAGTATAAATTAACCCTAGTTTATTATTCAAGAGATTAAAGAACGATTGAGTCAAGTCGGACACGAGGTAAGGGACTTTGTCTCAATATCCTTTAATTGAGGAATATTTTGTTTTATACAAAACTTTACTTTATAAGATGTATAAAACCCTTTGAATTTTACTTTTATTCAAAAGGAATCTTTTTATATGAAGCGTTTTACTAAATGACAAAAGGGAATGTTTTTGTCCTACGTATGCGGCGACAACGACTTCTCCGCCACCGTGACCTTTATTTGAGTTTCAGCTTCCTCTACAAGCCATAAATTTTTTTAAATGAAAAATAAATAAAATGTTTTAATTTATTTTGGTATTGAAAATGGGTTTGATAATATTTTGATTATATCAATGTGTTGTATTGATATCTTGTGATTGAAATGTGGAAATGTTATGTTTCCTTTATGCATGTTTTATTTGATACGATTATGTTATAGTTCTTGGGAATTGTTTATGAAGTCGGGTGGTTCCATGATAAAATAATAATGGTTGAGCCCAAGATATCTCTCCCCAATGCATTGGGTAATGCGAAGGGGTTAAACGCTAAGGTTTCTCCGAAGATATTTAGGGAATACACTGTAATGGGTATTCCAAACGTAACCATGAGGGTTACTCCCTACGTAAGAATGTTATGAATGCCTCAAGTTACCTTTATATCTTAGGTTTTCTTTTAGTTATTCATAAATCTTATGATTTCATGAGGTATATTAATGTTCTTATATTCTATTAATAAATTATGATTTCATTGACTCGTATGTATACATGGACGAATTTTAACTTTCCGAACTTCTATATCCCCTACTGAGATTTTTATGCTCATCCCAAGTTTTTGAAATGTTTTTCACAGGTCAAGGGAAAGGTACATGATGTGATGATAGTGTCGAGAAAGTGTCAAGAAATAATACATGTTTTATTTTAAATATGATTCCTTTGATGAAAAAAATGAATAATGTCTTTGATGCAACCACTTTGTTTGAATGTTGAATGTAATTCATGATTTTTTGATATAATTCTCTAAAGCTCTAAACTTGAAAAGATCCTCAATGTGTATTCTTGAAATAACTCAAGATTAAGTAATGTTTAAGGCTGGGCCTTATAGTTGGTATCAGAGGTCGGTTTAGATAACTTTAGTAGTTAGAATTATATTAAATGATTAACCAAAAATATTTTTTTTATAGTCAATTTGAAATGATATAGCATTTGAAGATCACCATGTTGCTTCATCTAAGACAAGTTTGTTCAAAATGGTTTTCCATAGAGGAAACAAGAAAGAAGTTCTAGGAAGGAATACAGAAGGAAATGACCGTCCAAATCAGCAACATGAGATCGTCAGAATTTTCACTCAACAGTTTGTTTCATTAATTGCGCAGTTGACTCAAGCAATAAATGGTGGTGGTATACATGCACAAGATCACCCAGATCAACCATAGAGAAACATGTCGATAGTGGAACATTTTATGAGGCAAAATCCCCCATCATTTAGAGGATCATCTGCCCTGTTCTAGCTGAAGGTTGGATTGAATCACTGGAGAAGATTTTCGATGTCATGGGATGTTCAGACAATCAAAAGGTTAGTCTTACTATTTACCATTTGGAGGCTGAAGAATATCAGTGGTGGTTGATGGTTAAAAATATCAGGGATGCTGATGAGATTGATGGTCTTGACTGGGATGAATTCAAAGGTATGTTTCTTGAGAAATATTTTCCTAAGGTTGTTCGAATTAGCATGGAAAAAACATTCTTGGAATTGAGGCAAGAGGAAGACTCAATGGCTTCTTATGAAGAAAATTTAACTCGATTGGAAAGGTATATTCCAAATTTTATCTGAGATCTTGATAGTAAAATCAATCGTTTTTACTCAGAATTAAATCCAAACTATCGAAGGGAATTAGCTTCTCATGAGTTCAAAAGTTATGAAAAGCTTGTTCGATGTACTGAGAAGGTGGAAGTAGAGTTTTCCTATGATCAAGTGTTCTATAACAACCAACAGAAGAAGAGACTGAGGTGTCAGGAGAAAGGGAAGAATCCTTTAAAAAGGTTTGATGGTAAGAAGACTAAGTTTGCAGTTTGTGATAAATGTGGTAAAAAGCATGCTGGGGAATGTCTTTTCATTCAGGTTCTACACATTCTTTCATCTCTGAAAAGTTTTCTAGTAAATTGGTAATTCCATCTCAAGAAATGACTCTTGAACTTGTGGTAAAAACACCTAGGGGAAATGTTGAGGAAAAAAGAATTTATAAGAATCTTCCTATCATTATCCGTGGAAAGAACCTACTCGCAAACCTTATTGTTTTACCTCTAGTAGAGTTTTATGTTATCCTGGGTATGGATTAGCTCTCTGTTTACCATGCTAAGATTGATTGTAGAGCTAGAGAAGTTTCTTCTCAGAATGAATTTTAGTTTGTGTACAAGAATGAACCCTTACTGTTGATAACATATCAAGAGGCTGAGAAACTTGAAAAAGATGGAACTAAATGTTACCTTTCACATATTGTTGAAAAGAAAGGAACCATTCAAATTAATGATGTGCCAGTTGTAAATGAGTATCCTGGTTTTTTTCCTGATGAGTTGTCTAGAATAATACCAGATCAGGAAGTTGAATTTACTGTTGACTTAGTTCCTGATGTTAATAAAATTTCAAAACCCCCTTATCCAATGGCTCAAATTGAATTTTTAGAGTGGAAGGAGCAATTGTAGGATTTATTAGATAAAGGTTTCATTCGACCTAGCACATCACCATGGGGTGCTCCTATCATATTTATTAAAAGGAAATATGGTTCAATGATAATTTTCATGGATTATAGATCCTTCAATAACATCACTATTAAGAACAAATATCTTTTTTGTCATATCGGTGATTTGTTTGATCAGCTCCAGGGAGCTTAGTATTTTTCAAAGATTGACCTAAGAACGGGGTACCATCAGTTGAAGGAAAAGGGTGTGGATATTCCAAAGACTGCCTTTTGTACAAGATAATTCCATTATGAATTTTTAGTAATGCCTTTTGGGTTAACCAATGTACCTTCTTTATTCATGGACCTTATGAATAGAATTTTCCATGAGTTCTTGGATATGATTGTCGTTGCTTTTATTGATGATATTTTGGTGTTTTCTAAAAGTAAAGAGGAGCATGATAGACATTTAAGTGTTATTTTTAAAACCTTAAAAGAAAATAAATTGTATGGGAAATTCAGCAAGTGTGAGTTTTTGTTGCAACAAATTTCATTCCTTGGTCTCATTGTTTCTAAAGATGGAATAACTGTTGATCCTACAAAAACAAAGGTTACTGTAGAATGTACAAGACCCACAAATGTAACTGAGATTCGTAGTTTTCATTGTTTGGTAGGATATTATCGAAGGTTTTTTAAAAAAAAATCATGGCTATCTAGTCCAATTACTAAGTTAACTCGAAAAGGTGTTATGTTCATCTGGGCAAAAGAATGTAATGATTGTTTTCAAGAATTGAAAATAAGATTGGTAAATGATCCACTTTTGGCACTACATTTTAGGAATGGTGAGTTTGTTATCTATAGTGATGCTTCATTGAAAGGAAATGGTTGCATCCTAATGCAGAATGATCTGGTAATTACTTATCCTTCACGTCAGTTGAAAACTTGTGAGATAAATTACCCTTCACATGATTTGAAATTAGCTGTTGTTGTTTTCGCTTTAAATATTTGGAGGCATCATTTGTATAGAGTAAATTGTGAAATATATACCGATCACAAAAGTTTAATGTATATATTCACTCAGAAAGAATTGAACACAAGACAGAGGATATGGATATAATTAATCAAGGATTATAATTGTACAATTCATTACCATCAAGGAAAATCAAATAAAGTGGATGATGCTTTGAGTCGAAAAAGTAATGCTTCATTAACCATGTTATGTTTGGAACGCGATCCTTTGGTTAAGGATTTGATGAACTTTTGAATAGAAGTTGTTGGTGCAGGATGTTCTCCTGTTTTGTTTCAGGTATCAGTGAAATATTATCAAACAGACAGAATTATGCAGGCTCAGAAGCAAGACAATGAGATGCAAAAAAAGGTAGAGATAGTTCAGAAGGGTATGTTACCTGAATTCAACATTGATAATGATTGTGTTTTGAGATTTGGGAGGAGATTGTGTGTGACTTGTGATTCATAGTTGAAGAGAGAGTCGTTATGTGAAGCTCATATTTATCCATTTTCAGTTCATCCTGGTAGTACTTAGATGTATAGAGATCTCCAGGAGTATTACTAGTGGGATGGAATGAAAAGAAATATTGCTGATTTTACTGTGAAGTGTTTGACTTTTTAATAGGTTAAAGTAGAGTGGAATTTACTGAAAGGGGTGCTTCAGCCTTTACCAGTGCCTGAGTGGAAATGGGAGAATATATCCATGGACTTCATTGTAGGATTGCCGAAGACACCTCGAGGTAATAATGCAATTTGGGTTATTGTTGATCGCTTTACTAAATCAGCTCATTTCATTTATATAAGAGATACTATTTCCATAGATCAACTTTCTCATTGTTATCTTAAAGAGATAGTCAGGTTATAAGGAGTTCCCCTCTCCATTGTATTTGATCGTGATCCCAGGTTTACTTATAACTTTTGGAAAGGCCTTCAGAAGTCGTTGGGTACTGAATTAACTTTTAGTTCAACTTTTCATCCTAAATCAGATGGGCAGTAAGAACGAACAATTCTAACATTAGAGTATATGCTACGTGCTTCTTCGATGAATTATCAGGGAAGTTAGGACCAACATCTTTCTTTGGTTGATTCTTCTTATAATAATAATTTTCATTCTAGTTTACATATGGCACCATTTGAGTCATTATATGGGAACCGGTGTCGAACTCCATATTTTTGGGATGACGTAGGTGAAAGGATGTTTATGGGACTAGAATTGGTGGAAGAGTTGGCAGAAAAAGTTCAGCTGATACAAAGACACATGAGAATAGATCAGAGCAGGCAGAAAAGTTATGCGGACCACAGGAGGAAGTATCTCTCTTTTGAGGTAGGTGATCATGTCTTCCTCAAAGTTTCACCATGGAAAATGTGATGCGATTTGGTAAGAAAGGAAAGATGAGTCTAAGGTTCATTGGACCATATGAAATTCTGGAAAGAGTTAGATCAGTTGTATGCTGAGTGGATTTACCTCCGTGTTTATCTTAGGTAGACAATGTTTTTAATGTTTCAATGTTAAGGAAGTACATGCCAGATCCATCTCATGTTTCGAGTCCAGAGGTAGTTTAGCTGGAAGAGAATCTATCTTATGAGGAACAACTGGTCCAGATTCTTGACCATAGGGAGCAAGTATTTCGGAATAAGGTGATTCATCAAGTAAAGGTTTTCTGGAAATTCCTCGTGATTGAAGAGGCAACATGGGAATCTGAAAATGCAATGAGGGATTAATACCCCAACTTATTCGATAAGTAAATAAATTGTGGGGATGCAATTTTCTAAAGGGGGGAAGGTTGTAAAATCCCAATTAAGTTAAGAATTGTGAATTTTCATATATATATGTATATTTATGAATTAGGTAGTGTTTTAGAGGCTTAAAATGAGAATAAATCCAATCTTAAGCATAGAATACTCTAATATTTTTTAAAAGAGTTTTTTACTACCTTTTGATGGAAAACCTTTTTTAAATAAAAATTATGACAATTTTATAATCTCTATTTTTCAAAATAAACTTATTATTTAGTATTGGGACATTGAAATTTACTATGGATAAATTTTTAGTAATTTTTTGACAATGTTCATTTTTTAATGAATAGAGAAAAATACTGCATTTTACTTCAAAACTACTTTTTCATCAAATTTAGTTATATAGATATATTTTCCTTTTAATTGGTTTTAAAGTTTAATTAGAATATATTTTTAACATTTAATCCAATTTTGTTCATTGTAATTAATTTCACTTTGGAATTGGGCATACACAAGTGTCAAACTTTTGATAGATATTGTTTCTAAAAACTCGCTATTTATATCATAATAATATAAAATGACCCCAACATGTGTCATAATTCTATTGGTTGTGCCATGGCTGACCATGGGATTCCTTGTGCCAACTTAGGTACCCCAAGGAATCACTTTTGTGTGATAGTGACATTTTATCATTTTATTTTTTAAAGAAAGGAAAATATAACAAAAGTATGTAACTCTTAGGTAAATAAATTTTAATTTTGTCTAAATAAATGATCTCTTAGACTATAAATAGTGATTGGAAAGCTAAAATGATTTCCTGCCTCATGGTATTTGTTTTATAATTTTTAGTCCTTAAATAAATAAATTTATTTATGACACCATGATGATGAAGTGATTACCTCATTAATGAACGATTTAAATAAAATGAAAAGATAATGTAAAATCTAAGACTTACACCTGTCAAAAACCTATTGGATGGATGGATTTCTACCCCTTATCACCTTACCTTAGAAATATTTCATTTTGGGACCTTTAAAATTCGAAACTCATTTTATAATAAAGTAACATTTAATGACTTTCAAAGAGTGCCCCTCCTCCCTATTATAAAAGGCCCCCAACTCTACCCCCTTACCCACACCTCTCAAGCCATTGGCTCGGCCAAACTCTGCCCATTTTATCTCTCCACATCCCTCCCTTAATCATAGAAGCATTACCTTAGGTAGAAATCTCTTCAAGAAACCCTTTTGGTTCAAACCAAGGGGAGTTACCTGATTTAAAGGTAATGTCTTCTCTTATGTTCTTTTGTTTTATTTTACTTCTCTAACCTCCTAAACTCTTTTTATTCCTTTATTTTTTTAACAAAACCATTATATTAAATATAATAAAAATTTTTATGAGATGTATTTTATTTTCACTTACACACACCTCCGTCAAATGGTTAAAGAACATACTTCTTCTGTGAGTGGCGAATTACTGCCTCACGAAACGATGATTGTTCAATCTTCTTTTAACACCTCTCATGGTGGCCATTAATATGTCACTATATTTATATATGATATATATTATGTTTATGTTTTCCTTATCATTCTGTATTTTTCATTTATGTCATTCCTTTATGGTTTCCCTTATGGGTAAACGTGATAATTTCATTTTAGGAAGTGCGGACTACCGCCCCCTCAAACTGGATTGATTCGTTATTTCCATATGTGGGAGGTATAAATGATTGCGTTAATGGTATTACATATTATATCATGCTGTAATTATGAGATAAATTTATACAATTATGATTTTATTCCATTAAATACAAAAAAAATGAAAGTAGCGTTCATGTGTACGTACGACTTTCCGTCTCCATGAACGGTGCATTTCATCTCTTACCTCTAAATGCTATGTAATATTATAAATGCATGTGTATACTGTATATATATGATATATATGATATCTACATCATGAATAAAATGGATATTTTACCACATTAACAACTTGTAATTATAAGAAGTTTATTTTTGACTCAAGTACCAAAGATCGACAAAACGACGGTTATTAACTTAAATAATTACATAATGTTCATAACATGGTAATAAGTGATATAAAAGGAATAATGAACTTGAAAAAGGTTCTGAAGAAAGTAGAAATTAATTCTTGTTTATTATTCCAGAGATAAATAAAAATCGAGTCAAGTCGGACACGAGGTAAGGGACTTCGTCTCAATCTCCTTTCATTGAAGCATATTTTGTTTTATACACAACTTTCTTTTATACGGTGTATAAACCCCTTTGACATTTAATTTTATTAAAAAGGAAAATTTTTATTCGAATCATTTTACTAAATGACAAAAGGGACTTTTTTTGTCTTACATATGCAGCGACAACGACCTCTCCACCACCGTGACCATTATTTGAGTTTCAGATTCCTCTACAAGCCATAACTTTTTTTTAAATGAAAAATAAATAAAATTTCTTACTTTATATCGGTATTGAAAATGGGTTTGATAATTTTTTGATTATATCAATGTGTTGTATTGATATCTTTTGATTAAAATGTTGAAATGTTATGTTTCCTTTATGCATGTTTTATGTGATACGATTATGTTATGGTTCTTGGGCATTGTTTATGAAGTCAGATGGTTCTGTGATAAAATAAGGTATGGTTATCCCAAGAGAGCTCTCCAATGCATTAGTTATTTCGAATGGGTTAAATGCTAAGGTTTCTCTGAAGAGATTTAGGAAATATACTGTAATGTGTATTCCAAAAGTAACCATGAGGGTTACTCCCCGTGTAAGAATGTTATGAATGCCTCAAGTTACCTTTATGTATTATGTTTTATATGAGTTATTCATAAATATTATGATTTTATGTTGTTTGATAAAGTTCTTATATTCTATGAATAAAGTATGATTTCATTTATTCTTATGTATACATGGAATAATGTTTACTTTCCATACTTCTATATCCCTTACTGAGCTTTTTATGCTCATCCCAAGTTTTTGAAATGTTTTTCATAGGTCAAGGGAAAGGTATATGATGTGATGATTGTGTCAAGGAATTGTCAAGAAATAATCCATGTTTTATTTTAAATATGTTTCCTTTGATGAAAAAAATGAATATTGTCTTTAATGTAAGCACCTTGTTTAAATGAGGAATGTAATGAATGATTTTTTATTTAATTCTCTAAAACTGAAAACCTGAAAATATCATCAATGTTTATTCTTGAAATAACTCACGATTAAGTAATGTTTACGGCTGGGGATTTATAATAACCATTTTTCATGATATCCAAAATGATGAACCATCTTTAAGAATTACTTATCTCATCATATTTGGTGAATCATGTCATCAATACATGGTAGAGGGCACCTGTTCTTTACTGTCATATTTTTGAGCTCCCAATAATTGGTACACATCCTCATTGATCAATCCATTTTCCATACAAATATCACTGATTCACTCTATGGATATGAACTATGGTGTATGAAACCTATATCCAAATGGTCTTTCAACCTCAAATTTAACTCCTCTAGTTTGAATGGGGAGATCCTATAGGGGAATTTTTAGATATGAGTTGCTCAATGAATGTGTTTTATTCAGTACTCTACCTCATGATTTGTGGGATTTATGGGTAACTCTTCATGAAATAAATCCATGTATTCTCCAATAATTGTCATTTCCTCAAGGTTGATAAATTACTCGGACTCAAATATTGGGGAGTGGTATGTTTGTTATCAGGGTATCAACACCCACTCCATTGAGGAATTTTCCAAAGGATATTAATGCCTTATTTTCATTAGAAGAGGATAAATGGTTGGTTCATAATATGAAAATATATTACATATTCCAGACTACTGACTTGTGCTCTATATAATGAGATACAATTCATTCTGAGTATAGTGTTGAATTCCCCCAAGGAAAGTATTGTGTGATTAACTATAAGGATCTTACCATATAATACTATAAGAGAAGAGTCCAACACATGGGTTTCAATGATTACATGACTAGGTGTTTTTATAGATATCAATACCATACAGTATCAAGTATTTGATCTATAAATCTTTCATGATATAAAGGAATGTGTTGAACAAGAATCAAGTAAAAAAATTTCCATTATTAAGTGACTAGAATGTTTACCTTGTATGGATTAATTTTTATTCTCCACTTTAGTAATAGTGATGACATATTATTTCCCATTATCATTAGGATTTGGTGGTTAATGATTCTAATTACCCTTAAGGACTCATTGTTTTGTGGTTGGATTTTATAGTTCCCTTTATCCCAATAGTTGGAGCATTGAATCATAGGTGGTTCATTAGAAGGTTCCTTTATTTCCTGCATAATTTTAGTTTACTTCCTCATGTATCTTAAAAATTTAGGATCCAGGTGGTCTTATATCTTAATCTTGAAGCATTTCATTGTCCATTTCAGGAAATTACAAAGATGTTTAATTCCAAATTTTTGATATGAGGGTAGTTGGATCCTATTCACTCCATTTTCATTAATCCCACAAACATGAAACTCAATTATTATTATATTATATCCATAACCATGGGATTATTCTTAGAAATCCATATCTAATTTGACAGAACATCAAACCATATCTTTATAACTCCCAAATTATCAAACAAATAGATCCATTTATAGGTTTGGATTTAAACCATTAATGAAACTTTATATTATTATATAACTATTGATATGAAAGCCCAAGGTTTATATTTCAAGACTTGAGATGGTCTCTTCATAATGCATGACATATTGACCTTCTTTTTTCTTTACCTATATGAATTATCTCTCCATATTTGTTTGATTATTTTGGTGGAAATACTTGTCAATAAATATTTTCTAAAAGTATTCCCACTCTAAAACATCCACTTAATACTTTAGAATTGTGTTCATATCAGTTCTCAGTATTGATTAGTGTATCCACTTAAATGGTAGATAACCATAGTTCCCTTCCCCTTCTATGAACATTGGAGAGTATTAAATATCTTCTCCATTGAGCTAACCCACTATTCCACGAGAAGTGGATTAGAAGATCCTCTAAACATTAGAGGTGTTTTCCACATAAAGGAATCAATGGATAATTGATCCTTCTTCGGTGCAGGTGGAAATTACATAGAGTTTATGTTACTATTCATATCCTGAGGAAAATGAGTAAGTATTTCCCTGAAGTTTTGACTCCACATCCCATGGCATTGGGGATGTAATTTGGGAATGTTTTCCTATATCCCTCACATAGGTTCCTGGCCTGGTTTCACCTAGTTCCCCGCGTTATCTAAAATATTTAAGGCTTGAGGAAGTCTTAATTCAAAATATAATGAGCAAATAATTTATTATTTTGCACAATTAACATTAAACACATATCTTGTGATATCCCTATGTTTATAATTTTTATAAAACAATGTTTCTATGATTTTTATATATACATTTTCTTATCTTAGGGGTTATTAATAATTTTTTGTAATACTATTTCCCAAGTTAACTTAATAGAGATTTTATAAAAAATATTGGATTTAAATGAGTATTATATTGGGAATATTTGGTTAATAACAAAATTGTACATAATGAAATATATAAATTTATTTAAATATATATTCATTGTCCTTCTAAAATCTCATGTACTTCTTAGTAAATGTAGTCACCTAAGAATATACATTTGAGGGAGGGGTGAGCTAAAAGCCTTGTAATAGGTTGAATAAGGTACATGAATGAATATAACATGTGTTAGGACCAAGTTGTAGATAAAGGTGGGCATTTCAAATGTTGTCTTTCACTGTCAAAGAAGGATTTTTTTTCAAGGTTGTTTAAGAAGGAAGGGAAATCACTTCAATTTGTATTTGGTAAGAATAATATTGTTTCATGTTTTTAAAATATTCAAACATGTTTTTTCTGAAAAATATGGCCCACCTTGAATCTTGTATGTAAAAACATCATAATAAGGAATTGGCCATTATCTAGAATAAGATAATAATTTTCATGGGGAATGTATCTTGTTGTAATTAAATATTAATCAGATTCACTTTATATCCCATGTGGAAGGAGTGATTATTTTGATGAAGTATCAAATTCTGTATGATTATTATAAAATTAAATGTAACGATGCTTTGTTGATTACTATTTAAAATATCATATGTTAATCGGAGAACTTAAAATGCAATAATGGGGAAAGATATGGGGATTGATAAATACTTAGGTACATTTTTTTTAAGAATAAAAGGTTGTTATGAATCATACTCAAGAGATCATACACAAGATAATGATATCCAGAACAATCATACTCTTGGAAATCATATTTTCATTGAGAGGGAAAGAAAGAAGGCATAGATGATTGGAATCGGAATGATCATTCTGAGAATTATTGTATTTGGGAATGGTAGAACCCGATCATACACCGTATTCATAAAAAATTTATTGTACCTATAAATAATTGTACATACAAATGATCATATTTAGAGTGATATTATTTAATAAATAATCCTCTAGATAATCATACTCAAGATGATATGGTTGGTTGATTCAATTACAAAAATAAGAGATAGATGAATTTTTTCGAGTGAATTATTTAACTGGGTCAAGAGAAGAAGTGTATAAGTTAAAGTGAACAAAAAATGAAGTTCTTTGGATGCACTATCAAGGGGGGGATATACCTTCAAAATAATTATTATATTCTACAATTAGATTGGTAACCAATTATTCAGAATGCTTCTTACAATTGGTACAAAGCATTGTTTTTAAGAAACCAGATTCAAAAAGTCAGAACCATGAATTGAAATTAGAGTAAAAATTTGAAATGAAAGTCTAAAGAATTAGTGAATATTATATAAGAATATAAGAAGAGTTGGTGAAATCGGAATTCTAAAAGATTTTAGGGATAATTGAGATTAAGGTGGATTTTATTAAGCATGATAAGTTATGGGGTTCTCACAAAATACACACCAGGGTCTCCTATAAATGGTGAAAAGTAAATTTTAATTTTCTAATGACCAATGTGTTGTTCATGATAGAGAATCACTATGTTTAAGTGAGAAAAATAATTTTCCATAATTACTTGTGTTGTAGAGGCTTTAATAGAAACAATACGTATGAGAAGAGATAAGATTGCAATGTTGTATTCAAATATTTATCATAATTAGTGTTTATCGTACTCAGTGTTTATCATACTCAGCTGATTACCATACACGTCTTGTTAATTATATTTGGATGATCTTTTTATCGGGTAAGATTAATCGGTTTAGGATTTTCATACTAATATTTTTGAACCAAGGAATAATTGTACGGATTTTTTCATTACTCACTATTCAAGTGGTGCTTATTATTTTTTAGTATATTCTATAAAAGTCATATTTTTTGTACTAGGGATAATAATATTGGGAAGAATAATATTAAGCAGAATCATACTCGGAGGAATCAGACTGGGAAGATCAAATAAGGAAAATTGTACTTGGATTTTTCCTAAAAATTCTAGTATGTTCTTACCATATTCAAGGTAAGAAATTGAAGAAGTGGTTTCAATTGAATAAATTTTTTGATTTTAAAAGAAGAGAAGGTAACCAGATTTGTTACATAAATTTCATATTACCCTATCTGTGTTAATAAGGTGGACAGACACTATTGGAATTTTTTACATAGTGATACATAATTGAATTTGTATATCCTACTCATAGTAAAAAAAGGATTTTTTTTTCTAGTGGATTTTGTGGTATTGGATCATTTCCATACCATAACAAGGACATAACTATTGTTATTGAATAGTGAACCTTATAACTACTTTTTTTCCTTTGGATGTGTCATTGAATTATTTTTCACAGGGAATTGATTCTTTAATAGGAGTAAAATTTCATTTCAAGGAAACATAAAAGAATCACTAATTTTACCCCTCCCTCATCAGTGATACAATCATACTGATTGGGTACTTTCAAGTGGTATCAGTGCCATGCTCCCTTCTCTTATTATTTTCTAATAGAGAATTTGAATTGTGTTAACATTAAGGGTATTCCAGTCTTTGATGGATGGAATTATCATATCTACAAAGATAAAATTTTTCCTTATATTATTTTTATTGGATATGATCTTCTTAAATTAGTAACATATGGTTTTACTTATATTGAATTTAAATCTTCTATTATATCTATTGATGAGTAGAATCTTGAGAATAAAGTAATGGCCAAGAATTCTATATTATGATCACTTTTTGAATGTGACATCTGAAGCGTGAAAGGTGTTTCCACAACAAAAGGTATATGGTATAAATTGAAAAATATATATGAAGGCATTAATAAAGTGATGATGAAGAAGATACAAATCTAGAGATTGAAATATGAATCATTGAATATGGTTGGATGTGGATCTGTTGGGGAATTCTTGACTTGGGTTAATGACATTGTTAGCATTATCAGATGCTGTGGAGAAAAGATTGATGACTCTATAGATTTTTAAAATATTTTGATAATCCTTAGTAGCAACTTGTATGAAAATATTTCTTCACTAAAATATAGAGATCATAAAATATTAACAATTGATGATTTTCATATCACTCTCATCACTTTTGATATGAGGAGAGAGAGCTAGGGAAAATAAAACAAGTTGACAGATAATTGTTTTCAAGGATACATAGAAAAAAAAGTTAATGAATATTCATGTTGATGATGAACCCGATGAATCTGATTTGGAATATAGGGTATTTGAATTTTTTAATAATATTTTATCCATATTTTCTAAAAATGTGAAAGTATGTATACGTAAATAGAAAGGGAATCATCCCTTGAGATGTTTTTACTGTGGTGAAGTTGGAAACTATGTTTCCAATTGTCCTTGAAGAAAGAAAGAAGCAGATAATGAAGAAGAAGAGAGGAAGACAAGAGGATCATGGAATAAATTATATGAAATTATTAAACTCAAAAAGAGGAAGAGTATTATCTAAAGATGAAGATGAAGAAGGTATTGATGTTGAATCCAAAAAAGTAACTGAGTATGGTATTGAAATTTTTTTATCGCAATTGTGAATAATGAGGAATTCAGAATTAGTAGTTTTGAACAATAAGAAACTCTACATGAATATCATTTGAAAGAAGAGATGATAGAATGTTCTTAGGAAGATTAGAAGGCTTGAAAAAAAATGATAAGTTGGGAGATGAATTATCTTAAAAAGGAATTCAATAATTTTTTTCGAATGGAAAAGTAAGGTTGATAAAATAGACTGATGACCTAAATAAATATGTTCGTAAATAAAGTAATTTTAATGACCATATGGAGGTGAATATGAAGGCAAGAAAGAATAGTTGGAACATGTCTAAAAAACTCCCTAAAGTTAAATTGAGAAATTCGGGTTTCCAAAACACTATTACATAAGTTGGTGAAAGTTATCAAAATGAGAAACTCAAGAATGTTTAAAAAAATTACAATAAAATAGTGAGGAGAAATATGGAATTGTTTCTAAATTAAAAAATTTAGGAAGGATGTTAATGTGTCCAATACCAAAAGAGTCTGAAACTCAAAAGTCTCAAAAACCCCGAGTCCAAAAATGTTTTGGAAAAATATGAGTCAGGAAAAGTTTCAAATACTTCTAGTTCCAATATATCATAAAATAAAAGAAAGATTCTGATTGATAATATAATGGGTTTTGGCTCATAAAATAAATTGAAGAAGGTGTATGAGAAACATATTCAAAATTCTAGATAGTATGGATGTTTTAGATGAAAATACTCATTTTATGGTTATTGCTTATATTGTGGTGGATTCATACACATGAAAAATATGTGTTTATTTTACCAATAAAATTAATATTATTCCACATTTTATGAAAGTAAATGTTTTAGAAGGGAGACAATTCCCTCAAAATAATAAGTCTGAGAAGGTTGTTTTGAAGAAACCTAAGAAAGGTGGTGGGAAAATTGAAAATACATTCCAACCCTTAGAAACTATTTTTAAAGGATGTTAAAAACTATGAATCCTTGAAAAAGGATGTCTTGTTTTGTTACTAGAACAAAGCAAGATTCTTATAAATCATTCAAAGATTAATATGAAGAAAGAAAAGGAATAAGTAAAAGATCTAATTATTAGAACTGTATTGAAAGATACAAAAGAAAACAACCTTGGATTCTTGATAGTGATAGTTTTTTTCATATGAAATGAGATTTGAAATTGTTTAAGAATTTAAAATATTTTAAAGAAGGAAAAATGACATTTTGAAATGATGAATCCTTGAAAATTAAAGGTGTTTGATCAACCATCATTAGGAATGAAATGATGAAATCCAATAAAGATTTGTATGTTGAGGGGATTAAACACCATTTTATAAGTGATTTGAAATTGTTTGATGAGGGGAAAAAGGTATCTTTAGGAAATTTTCGTTTTTTGTAAAAATTTAAGAATATAGAAAAAATATTACAAAAGGACAACATACAAAAGGAAACTTATTTCAAGGTAGTAAAATACAAAACTCTAATTTCATGATTACGATAGAAGAGAATCAAAATTGTATTAAAATTCTAAGACGCTTGTTTTAGAGAAACATGATAAAGTTATTTAAATGGGATTTTTTTATATATATTTAGTATTTTATAATAATAAGAGATTAGTGTTTCACTATTTTTCATTAAAAAAAGGGATTACAAATAATTTTCATAAGAAATATGAGATTCAGTAAAAAGAACCCATCGAGATGATTCATTTTGATATCTGCGAACCAATGAGAAAATAATCAAAAAATGGATAAAAATAATTCAACACTTTAATTGATGATTTTACTCATATTTCATGTGTTATTTATGTGAAATATAATTCAGATGCTTTGAAAATGTTTAAAAGTCTTCGAAGTAAGGTTTAGAAAGAAAGTGAGTATTTAGAGAAGAATTTGAGAAAAGACAATGGTGGTGAATATAGAAGTGGATAATTTGAAAGTTATCCCAAGAAACATGGAATTTGGTATGGGTATAGTTTCCTATACACTCCTCAACAAAATGGGGTAATTGAAAGAAATAATAGATGTTTGGCAGAAATGGGAAGAACTATGATACTTGAACATGGTCTTTATCATTACATTTGAAGGAAATTCTTGAGTACTACTATTTATATTCATAAAAATTGTTTCTAATGACCTAAATCCAATATGACTCAACATTATTTCTTTTATGAAAAAATTACATGTTTGAAACACTTTAAAATTTTCAGTAGTCCATTTATAATAAAGAAGAAAGGTCAAAACTATAGAAAGTTTGAGAATAAAGGGGATGTTTTAATATTTATTAGTTATTCTCTAGAAGGAAGAGGATATAAATGCTTCAAAAAATAGAGAAAAATAAATTTTGATTATGTTGATGTGAATTTAATAAAAATAGGTGAGAAATAAAAACATATTTTGGTAGAAAAGTTATTTTAGAAAGTTGAAGAAAATAGTTTTTATATGGATACAAACAATTTTATTCATAATTAAGATGAAGAATCATACTCAGATATTACAAATACTTCTTTGTATTCAGTAGTGGAGTTGAATTATGTGAAAAAAGCTTTTGAGATTCAATAATGGATTCAGTTCATGAATGAAGAGTTTGAGCACATTTAAAAGAATGGTACATGGGTACTCATACCCAATCCGAAAAAAAAACATCACTAGAAAAAAGAGGGTTTTCTAGAGCAGGCTAAATGAAGAAGGTGAATTGGTCAGAAACAGAAAAATATTGGTGTAAAAATGGAATTCAATGATTGAAGGTATTGAATTTTATAAAACATTTTCTCTAGTAGAAACACTTGAAACAATTAGAATATTTTTTTATTATTACTGCACAAAGAGGCTACATGATATTTCAAATTGTTATTAAATCATCATTCTTAAATGAAGATATTAATGAGTAAGCTTACACTGAACAACCATGTGGATTTATTATTGGGAAATATTAAAGTAATGGGTGTAGAATGAAAAGGGATTTGTATGGCCTCAAAAATGATATGAGGGCATAGTATTCCAAATTGGATAAATGTTTTAGGAACATGAAATTAAAGAAAGGAAGAGGGATAGTAATCACTAAATCATATTAATTTAAGAGTATTATATCATTGTGATAGTTTATGATGATGAAATTATCCCATCTAGGAATTATAAAATCTATTTTCAAAGGTTTTATAGTGAAATTAAAATGTTATTTTAAATGTCTATGATGGGGGAAATGAAATACTCTCTTGGGTTACAAATAAATATGTGGAAGGGATGCATTTTTCATTCTCATGAAAAGTATACTAAGTAAATTCATAAGGGTTTCAATATGGAAAAATCAAAACCAATTTACACACCAATATCAGTGGGAACAAAGTTGTCTAAATATAGAGAAGGAAATGAAGTTGATTATAAAAAAAATCGAAAGTCGATTGAACGTTTTTTGTATTTGATTCCATAAAACCCCATATTGTTTATGTTGTTACCTTATATGAAATATTTAATAGTGATCTAAAATAATCACATTTAATTTTAGAAAAAGGATTCTCAGATACAGTAATAGAGAAATAGAATTCAGAATCAGGTAAGGAATATCAGATAGAATTGAATTGTTTGGGTATTCATATGCAGATTGGGAATCAACTTTTTATGATAGAAGATCTAGTTCAGGTGGAGTATTCTTTTTTGGAAATAATTGAGTTAGTTGGAATTCAAAAAAATATAATTTAGTAACAATCAATATGGATAAATCTATGTATATTACTACTACTCAAGCCACTACTCTACTTATGTGGATGAAAAGTCAATTGGAATATTTAATTGTTGAATTGAAGTTACCCTTGGTCTTGGGTTGTCATATTCAAAGAAAACTCAATCTCCCTAGGAATTCTGTTCAATATTCTCATTCGAAACATATTAATATTAAATATCATTTCATAAAAAAACATGTGGAGAAGAATGAATTGTAGCTAGAGTACGTTTCAACACCAGAACAAGTTGCTATAATTTTCACAAAATCTTTACTAAAGGAATAATTATATAAGTTTTGGCTGAACATGATTGTCTATGTAATGGCCTGAACCTCTCTGGTCCATTACTTTGTGAAAATGGGGTGCTGGAGGTGTTTCGGGAGGTCATAGTGACTTGGTGTGCGTTTGTGTGTAATTTTAAGGAAATATAAAGGGTTATGGCCTTCGCACGAGAGTCACACAGTTTTCCTAAACTGTGTGGCCAAACCGTGCAAGGATGGTCTTGGAGGCAGTGGCTAACGCATGTTTAGCTCACGGTTTGTCTAACCCTACGGACTAACTATGCGAGGATTGGTTGTCGATGTAGAGACTCGAAACTTGACGTACATGGACATTACATTACTTTTTCGGAATACTTAGTACATAACAAAAACACACACACACAAGGATCGTAATAGTTTAGTGTCTTTGTAAACTCGGAATATAATCTTCTAATCGTGGTGAAAGATATTCAACATCTCCCATAAAGATCTTCCTTTTTTTTACCTAAAACCTTTATTTATATCCTGGGGAAAAGAAAACATAAAAGGGTGAGCTCAAATGCTCAGTAAGGGTAAACAAAAGAAATATCAATCACATTATTTTCATAAGAATATAACATTTTGGAAATCTTAACCTGCAAAAGAGAGCATAATTTCATAACATGGGATAAATCATAGTAGTGAAATGAAATCCCAATAATCATAACTTAAAACATGAAACTTTTTGGCATACACACATAATCATATAGAATCATATCTTATTAGTCAAGACTCATTGCCAAGACTATCTTAGTGGACAAAGTCCCTTTCTGAACCGAGTTACCCTCGTTTCAGTCCTGTTTCACAGAACAGGTATAACCTACCATTCCAGCCATGTCTATCTCATGAGATTTAAAATCTTTACCCAATGCATTGGAGGGAGATATAGGTCCCACCCATCTCATAATGATACCATTCTTATGTGTGCCACAAAATCATAAATCATACATAATTGCATAACCCATGTAATAAAAATGGGATTCTTAAACAACATGACCTCATAAAACAATTCATATAATATAAAAGAATTCATAAACATAATTCCATCACAACATAGTCAAATCAATGTAGAAATATGGATAAAAACAGAAACCTTTATTATTTTAGATGGAAAATAATTTTGATAAAACACTTGAACTTCATTCTTGAGAAAAATATCCTTTCTACTTCAAAAAAAATTTTCCTTTCTTAACATGTCATACAATTTTAATCTAAAAGAAGTTGATTAAAAATAATCTTGAAAACATTTAAAGGAATCTTCTTGGAAATAATGTTTTAAAAATCCATTCATGCCGTATAAGTTAAAAAAACATTCTTCGTACTTTTGTCGGAAAAGTCAAAAAGTACCTCGTACGAAAAACGACAAAAGATTCCTTTCATATCTTTTACTAAAAACTCACCGAAGGGTAAAATTGGATTTAAACTATTGTAGGTGGATGGAAATAAAATTAAATATTGAGGAAACATGGATGTGGATGATAAAATGCACCCCAGTAAATACTAAAGTATAAACAATCTCAGATAAAAATGAGATTGTGATATTTCCCTTAACTTAGGTCCGATTTGCTTCGTAAGTGTCCGAACCTCCTCTTCTTTGAAGTGCCTCTTTGAGACCGCCTCTTAGGGAACTAAAATTGGTCTTTGGGGAAGAACAGAACCTTTAGGATGTTTCTAGGGAAGTTTAGAAGATAATTTGGCAGGGTTTGGCCGAGCTTGAAGGGTCAAAGTTGTGTGAGGAAGAGAGGGAGGAGGTGCCCTTTTATAAGGGGGGAGAGGGGCAGCTTTGGAATAACTAAAAATATTATTTTATTATAAAGTCAAGATCGGTTTTAAATAGCTCCAAATTGATTTATTTCGAGGCTAAGGTGGGGATGGGTCGAAATCCTCTCATCCAATATAATTTAGACAAGTTTAGGTTCCTATTTTAATCTTATCATTTAGATTTAACATTAAGTTAAATAATTTTACTTTTACCGTGTCTTCTTGTGTTCTTATACTATAAGGTTAATAAACTTACTATATCAAGCCACAAGAACCCCAAGTTGTTTATTATTAATATATATAACCTTATCTAAGTAATTTGGCCAAACCATAGATTTTTAGGAATAAAATAAAAATTAATAATATAATATTTATTTTAAAAACTATTTTATGTCAATTTTGACACTATTTAGTAATTGATTTTTGTGAAAATCCTAACAGAATGATAAGTTCAAAAAAAGTTAATTAAATCCATACTAACATGTAATATTAACCTATAAAATTAGTGGAATTCATAAAAAGTCTCAAATTATATTTATTTGGGTATTTATAACATCAATTATGTCAATATTTTATTAGTAAGATAATTACTGCATCATCGTTGTGTCATAAATAAATTAAATTATTTAATGTCTAAAAATTACAAATAAAATACCATTATGTAGGAAATATTTTTATCTTTCTAATTAATATTTATAGTCTAATTTATCTTATGTATAACCCCATATTAAAAATGATTTACTTATTAAACTTTGATTTTAACTATTTTAACCCTTCTTTAAATAAATTAATAATAAATGTCCTAATCTAATCCAAGTTGGCCTAAATGGTCATATTTTATTCCTAAGGTTGTTTTTGGTCGAATTAAACTTGTCCAATAGAATTAGGACATGTGTTAGGGTAATAATAATATCATTTTTACCCTTAATTACCCTATTTACTTTTAACTGTGGTACAAAAAAGTAAAAAGTTACTATTCACCAAAAAATTATTTTCATCTCATTGAACCACATTTTACTTTCTGACATCAACCGTGTCTCTCGGATTTTTGAAATTCCACTCACAGAAGCGGTAAAATTAAGTTTTATGAAAAATTCATTTTTCTTAACTACCACTTAGTGGTTTCACTATTCATCAAAAAATGAAAGTTTTCAGAAAAATACCAAAAATTAGGCCTAAGATATATTTGATATTATGAACTCAAAAATGATGTCTATTTTACCAAATTCAAAACATATCAGTTGCATTAATTAATTTAAAAATTAATTCCCGTCGTCAAAACAAATGGCGTGTTTTTAAGAGATAATAACTATCAAAAGATTGACACTTGTTTATAACTGGTTTAAATGTGAAATTACATCCAATGACCAACATTTTATTAAATTGTAAAAATATATTCTAAATATACTTTAAAACCAATCAAATTAATAATTTATCACTATTAATTATTTTGATTAAAAAAGTTGTTTTTAATTAAAATTTAATAATTTTCACTATTCATAAAAATATGAAAGTTATCCAAAAAATACCAAAATTTCACCTTAGGATAAATTCGATATTCCAAATCCAAAAATGAAGTCCATTTTGAAAAATAAAAATTACAAAATTTCAAAAAGTGGTTATTACTATTCATAACGGCTAGTTTTAATAATATTTTAATAGCATGTCTTTGTTTAGTGAAACTCGGTATTGCGTACTACACACGCTATCGAGGAAGGTCGCGATTGTGTGTAATGCAAGGCAAGTCAAGGATGCATTTTGTGCAAGCTCCTTTTGGTGTAGCGTACAACACAAGACATTAATGAAATTAAAAAGAATATTTTTTTATAAAATCTCGGGCTGTTACATTCTACCCCCCTAAAATGAATTTCGCCCTCGAAATTCGTAGGGGTTATAAATGGTTTACTATTCGAAAGTTTCTTTGATAGAAACCCACATCGTAAAAAGGAATACCAAAACCATTCTTTAAAAACAAAAGTATGAAACGTAACGGTTACCCAAATAAACTAATCATTGGGTTTCCACATAGGTGAAAATATGGATATGGAAGAGAAACTAACCTTTATGTTCTGATGGAGAGTGGTAGAGAACATGGCTATGGAAAAGTCAGAAATTACAAAGCCATAAATTTGTGACGATCTAAGGTACCATCTGATTCATCAGATATAAGAGCACTAGGACAACATTTTTGGTTTTCAAGATCATTTTGGAATAAGAAGAAATACTTTCGTGATTTTGGTATAGTCTCACCGTTTGTCATTCTTTGGACAATTTCTACTTAATCTCTTAAAGAAATGAAGTTGAATTTTTCATTCGTGATGTGTTAGCAGATCATGTGATAGATGATGGGTCATTCCATCTGTCTCAAACAAAAGGTTAGAAAAAATACATAAGTCCATCTATAGTGAGATTAATCCTATATAGTTCCTAAAATGAAATTATACTTCATATATCATACTGCTTAATATAATAAAACTAGTTTCTACTAAACAGGGACTTCCTGTAGGCCAGTGGTAGGCGATAAAGGCCAGTCGCACTTCGGTTGTGGGTTCGATTCCCACAACCTTGTCCGACGCGATGGGCTGTCGCCCATCCTGCAGGTTTTCCTTTTTCTAAAACTATATTACTATAACATCCCATAAATAATATCGAAAAAACTTCTATCCTTAAACAATACTAACTTATGTCTAACATAATCCATTCCAATCTTTAGGCTTATCCATAATACTGTAGTCCACTCTCATAATATAGAGAAAATGATTACCAGTGATTTAATACCATCGTTGATCCCCATATATCATAAGATATGTCTTGTTGGTCACATTCCAAACATTCGAAGGCCATAATCATGTATTCTCTTGAAAAATGAATACCCATTGAACCTTAGTGAAAACATGAATGCATTTAAAAGTTAACACTTTCCACATACCAAACTCCTCAAAATTCTATATACTCAAACCATAATATCACTTAGTCTTTATATCAGTCATGAGCTCATGAATACAATCAAACATCTCATTATCTTCTTATCCCTTCATTATGCGCATATCATTTTCTTTCCAAAAAATATATAAATAACCTTTCATGGTTACTGGTACCATTAATCATACACTTTAAAAACATAAGGAAAGACAACAATGTAACAATCCTTAGATGTCTCTTTATTCTATAGTACCATGAGATTACTTATACAACATTACACTTGATAAACATGTAATCATTCCACTACATTCTTAAACCATTAACCGAGCTTCAACAATTCTTTCATCTCACATATCATTTTTAGTCTCATCATCATCATCAACATAAATATTACCCATACGACCATACTGATTCTATTCATGAGACTTTCCCTTAGGGCATTGGTTTGCATAATGCCCGTACATTCCACATTTAAAACATTTAACAATTGTTGATGTCGTAGTAATACCATTATCCTCATCCCTGGTGTTAACTGAACCTTTTCCTTTGCACTTACTGGCTTTGTGTCCTTCTTTTCCACACCCAAATCATCTTCTAGTTCCTTTGAAACACTCTCCTTGATGCCTCTTCCCACATGATTTACATAGGGGAAATTGAACTTTATTTCCCTTATGATCATCATGAAACTCCATCTTTCTCTTATTATCCAAGTCAGGAAACTTACCAAATTTTAATTTATTGATCATATTATGAGATTTCTGATTCGACATAATAATGATGTTTGGACCTCCAAATCCCATTTCATTTGGTTTCTCATGAAGAATATCATTCCATTGTCTATCATATCCTCCATTATCGTGAATCATCTTGTTTCCAGACATTTTCTAAAACCCAAAAAGAATAGTGTAAGAGGAAAAAATCATAATAAAGGGGGAGTAACTTCAATATCCAACATCTTTGGTTTAATCTAATATCGTTACCATAGTTCTAGAACTATATCCTATACGTATACTTATCCTTAGGGACATCCCTAGACATATCTTAGAAATATCTCTAGGGATCTCACTAACGTTTTCGCATCCTAGTTTCCAAAGGTTGACTAAACCTTTCCTCTGATACCAAATGTAGAGACCCAAAGCTTGACGTACATGGAAAGTACATTACTTTTGCGGAATACTTAGTACATAACAAAAACACACACACACAAGGATCGTAATATTTTAGCGTCTTTGGAAACTCGGAATATAATCTTCTAATCATGGTGAAAGATCCTCAACATCTCCCATAAAGATCTTCCTTTTTTTTACCTAAAACCTTTCTTTATATCCTGGGGAAAAGAAAACATAAAAGGGTGAGCTCAAATGCTCAGTAAGGGTAAACAAAAGAAATATCAATCACATCATTTTCATAAGAACATAACATTTTGGAAATCTTAACCTGCAAAAGAGAGCATAATTTCATAACATGGGATAAATCATAGTAGTGAAATGAAATCCCAATAATCATAACTTAAAACATGAAACTTTGTGGCATACACACATAATCATAGAGAATCATATCTTATTAGTCAGGACTCATTTCCAAGACTATCTTAGTGGACAAAGTCCCTTTCTGAACTGAGTTACCCTCGTTTCAGTCCTATTTCACTGAACCGGTATAACCTACCATTCCAGCCATGTCTATCTAATGAGATATAAAATCTTTACCCAATGCATTGGAGGGAGATATAGGTCCCACCCTTCTCATAATGATACCATTCTTATGTGTGCCACAAAATCATAAATCATACATCATTGCATAACCCATGTAATAAAAATGGGATTCTTAAACAACATGACATCATAAAACAATTCATATAAGATAAAGGAATTCATAAACATAATTCCATCACAACATAGTCAAATCAATGTAAAAATATGGATAGAAATAGAACCCTTTATTATCTTAGATGGAAAATAATTTTGATAAAACACTTGAACTTCATTCTTGAGGAAAATATCCTTTCTACTTCAAAAACATTTTTCCTTTCTTAACATGTCATACAATTTTAATCTAAAAGAAGTTGATTAAAAATAATCTTGAAAACATTTAAAGGAAGATTCTTGGAAATATTGTTTTAAAAATCCATTCATGCCGTATAAGTTAAAAAAACATTCTTCGTACTTTTGTCGGAAAAGTCAAAAAGTACCTCGTACGAAAAACGACAAAAGATTCCTTTCATATCTTTTACTAAAAACTCACCGAAGGGTAAAATTGGATTTAAACAATTGTAGGTGGATGGAAATAATATTACATATTGATGAAACATGGATGTGGATGATAAAATGCACCCCAGTAAATACTAAAGTATAAAAAATCTCGGATAAAAACGAGATTGTGATATTTCCCTTACCTTAGGTCCGATTTGCTTCGTAAGTGTCTGAACCTCCTCTTCTTTGAAGCGCCTCTTTGAGACCTCCTCTTAGGGAACTAAAATTGGTCTTTGAGGAAGACCAGAACCTCTACGATATTTATAGGGAAGTGGAGAAGAGAATTTGGCAGGGGTTGGCCGAGCTTGAAGGGTCAAAGTTGTGTGAGGAAGAGAGGGAGGAGGTGCCCTTTTATAAGGGAGGAGAGGGGCACCTTTGGAATAACTAAAAATTTATTTTATTATAAAGTCAAGTTCGGTTTTAAATAGCTCCAAATTGATTTATTTCGAGGCTAAGATGGGGATGGGTCAAAATACTCTCATCCAATAGAATTTAGACAAGTTTAGGTTCCTATTTTATTCTTATCATTTAGATTTAACATTAAGTTAAATAATTTTACTTTTACCGTGTCTTCTTGTGTTCTTATACTATAAGGTTAAAAAACTTACTATATCAAGCCAAACGAACCCCAAGTTGTTTATTATTAATATATATAACCTTATATAAGTAATTTTGCCGAAACATAGATTTTTAGGAATAAAATAACAATTAATAATATAATATTTGTTTTAAAAACTATTTTATGTCAATTTTGACACTATTTAGTAAAATATTTTTTTGCAAATCACTTTTTTTGGATTTTTTATAAAAAGCCGGATTGAGGGTTATCTGGTTCCCGATACAGCCGCACCCAAAATCAACATTCAAAATTCAAATTCAACAAAAAAGCCTCGAACATCACCAATCCAACATCACGCATTCTCGTGCACCTCGTCTGCTGGACCGTCAGCCCCATCAAACTATTCACCATCATCACCAAATCCTCGAGCCGAGAGCCTGCACCGCCTTAAGCGCCGAACCGCCATCAACATGCCGTGTGCAAACGGAGCAACACGTGCCACCGTTCACAAGGAGGCGGAGGAGCCGGTGCCGGTAGACCCCGCGAGAAGGTTCATCGTGGTCGCTGGAGAGATACCCGACCCCGCCACCGCCATCACAAACCACCATCACCGCCTCCGATGAAGAGAAAACAAGAAAAACTAGAAAACAGCCACATTCACAAACCAAAAAACCCATCCCTTTACAACCGTGAAACCAATAAACACTCGCAATGAGATTGCGAGGGGAAGACCATCACCAGAAAACCAGAAGTCACCCAAGGAGAAAATCAAAACGAACCAACATCACCGAGAGTCATCAAATTCAAGAAAAACCATCCTTAAACGAACACTCCTCAAACTCCGAGAACCAGAGTTCGACCGACAAACCTCCCGGCGTTGACCGCATCATCTCGAAACGAAATAATCTCCCAACGCCGCCATCCAAGAAGACCACGCTCGACCTCCAAACACACGGATCGGTGGCCAAAGTGCAGATCTCGATCCATCGGGCCAGGGACTCTGGCGCAGAATCAACACCGAGTCGTGAAGACCCCGGTGCGCGCAGGGCGAGCCAAAACAAGGCCGCGACAGTATAGAAACCCACCTCAAACCGCCGAATCCAGGGAAGAAGGAACGAGATCCGGGAAGAGGGAGGCGGCATGCGAGAAACCCTAACCGAGCGCCGTGCCCCTTACGGGCCCATCTCCATCCCTATTTAGTAATTGATTTTTGTGAAAATCCTAACAGAATGATAAGTTAAAAAAAATTAATTAAATCCATACTAACATGTCATATTAACCTATAAAATTAGTGTAATTCATAAAAAGTCTCAAATTATATTTATTTGGGTATTTATAACATCAATTATTTCAATATTTCATTAATAAGATAATTACTGCATCATCGTTGTGTCATAAATAAATTAACTTATTTAATGTCTAAAAATTACAAATAAAATACCTTTATGTATGAAATCTTTTTAGATTTTTAATGAATATTTATAGTCTAATTTATCTTATGTATAACCCCATATTAAAAATGATTTACTTATTAAACTTTGATTTTAACTATTTTAGCCCTTCTTTAAATAAATTAATAATAAATGTCCTAATCTAATCCAAGTGGGCCTAAATGGTCATATTTTATTCCTAAGGTTGTTTTTGGTCGAATTACACTTTTCCAATAGAATTAGGACATGTTTTAGGGTAATAATAATATCATTTTTACCCTTAATTACCCTATTTACTTTTAACTGTGGTAAAAAAAGTAAAAAGTTACTATTCACCAAAAAAATTATTTTCATCTCATTGAACCACATTTTACTTACTGACATCAACCGTGTCTCTCGGATTTTTGAAATTCCACTTACAGAAGCGGTAAAATTAAGTTTTATGAAAAATTCATTTTTCTTAACTACCACTTAGTGGTTTCAATATTCATCCAAAAATGAAAGTTTTCAGAAAAATACCAAAAATTAGGCCTAATCGATATTTGATATTATGAACTCAAAAATGATGTCTATTTTACCAAATTCAAAACATATCAGTTGCATTAATTAATTTAAAAATTAATTCCCGTCGTCAAAACAAATGGCGTGTTTTTAAGAGATAATAACTATCAAAAGATTGACACTTGTTTATAACTGGTTTAAATGTGAAATTACATCCAATGACCAACATTGTATTAAATTGTAAAAATATATTCTAAATATACTTTAAAACCAATCAAATTAATAATTTATCACTATTAATTATTTTTATTAAAAAAGTTGTTTTTAATTAAAATTTAGTAATTTTCACTATTCATCATAATATGAAAGTTATCCAAAAAATACCAAAATTTCACCTTAGGCTAAATTCGATATTCCGAATCCAAAAATGAAGTCCATTTTGAAAAATAAAAATTAAAAAATTTCAAAAAGTGGTTATTACTATTCACAACGACTAGTTTTAATAATATTTTAATAGCATATCGTTGTTTAGTGAAACTCGGTATTGCGTAATACACACGCTATCGAGGAAGGTCGCGATTGCGTGTAATGAAAGGAAAGTTAAGGATGCGTGTTGTGCAAGATCCTTTTGGTGTAGCGTACAACACAAGAAATTAATGAAATTAAAAAGAATATTTTTTTATAAAATCTCGGGCTGTTACAGTCGAGGTAGAAGCTAATGCACGGTTAGCACATGGTTTGTTAAACTGTGAGGACTAACCATGCAGCCACTTAAAGTTAGATCCTAAAATTTATAATCATGACCATTTAGCCTTTATCTTGCTTGTTTAATCCCCTAATCAGCCATAACTTGGGATTACCCTTCCTTGGAGACAGAAGAACCACTCCCAAACATTTTGGAGGCGATCTGGAGGCTTCTCTTCGCAAATTGAATCTGGTTTCCTGAGGTATTTCCTCGTTCTTGTTTGGTTTCTTAGATATTCTTAGATCTAATCCTCCTCTTCTCTTGTATTCTTAGATCTATGCCTGTTATGGGTAGATCTAGGTATTTGGATGTTGAAAATGACGAGCTTTGGTCTTGGTTATTACAGTAGAGGAGATATAAGGAGGATTTATGGAGAATTGACCCGGTTTCTTGAGTGTTCCTAGACCATTGAGGTAGGGGATTTGTGGGATCTCTAATTGTTATGTTCAATCATAGTGTTAGCAGGATTTATCCCTTTGTATCACAATGGAATTGACCTAATTAAATACTTGAACTGGATTAAAATAATTGGTTTGGATCGCAGGTTGATGCTTTGTACCATGATAACAGTTTGCCTCTTGATTTGCTAGATAAGTGTGACGTCTATGCCTTACTTGTTAGAATGGGATTATTGATGAAATTGATAAAGAATTTAAAGTTGAAGTTAATTGATAATTGGTTGGAAAAATATAAAGAGGCATGAAAAAAGACCTGGTTCTTATTGTGACTTGATGTTGATCAAATTGGTCATATTAAGCATGTTTAATCTTCAGTGATAGATTACTGAATTGGTTCATGATTTTGGAACCAAAGAATTGAATTTTGTTAATTCAATATGGATTAAATAACTTGATTGAATTCCATGAAGGGTTCAGAGTTACCCTCTTGTTGTCAATTAGGGCTAAAATCCCATTTGATGTGATGATTGTTTTCTTGCTGCTTGTGTTGTGTTGTGACCCTGGAGGGGTGTTGTGATATCTTGTGTTGTGATGTGACCCTGGAGGGGTGTTGTGATATGTGGAGGTAGGGAGGCCTTGTGGTTGTGGTAGAGGATAACGCCTAGAGTAGCAAGATGCATCGGTTTAGGCTTGTGGGTGTTGGGGAGGACACAAAGGATGATGGTATGGAATGGATGTGTTGGCTGGACGTTTGGTGGTTTGATTGGTTGTTATCTACTTTACTTTTCCCCACTGCTCAAGGTGGATGGTTTTGCTTACCCTTCTTCCAATAGGGGCGAAGACGCACGAGGTATGCCATGTGCTTTCCGTGTTTAGCCTCTCGAGGGAGAATGGGCATACGCTCTTGCTATAGGCGACAGACTCGACAGGTAGTATATCTACTCACTGTGCTGATCCCCCTTGTGTTTAGTAGCATGTGATGCTTTTCATGAATGCCTGGGAATATGGGAAAGTAATTCTGAAATGAAAGTTTGATTAAATGGTGATAATCCACGGGGATGGAGATGCTGGAATTTAATGGTGATGTTGTAACATTAAAAGAACAGTAAATTTTGAATGTGATGCCAAGAATGTTTAAATGTGGTTTTTGTTCATGGTTAATTAAAGTGAAAATAATTAATTAACATAAAGTGGAATTGATGAAAAAGAGAATGAAGTAACCTAATGAAGTTCTTTGGCTGGTTGTGTGCTTATAGGATTCCTAGTCTTAGAAATAGCATCCCGGAGTCTGAGAGACGTTAGCTGCAGTTGAAGCTAATACTAGGTTATACCCATTGTGTGGTTGTGAGTTATATATATTCTGTATGTTTTTTGTTTCTATACGCTACTCCACCCTATCGTTAAGGTCAACTGACACCCCAGGGATTCTGAGCCCTGGGGGGTGTTTTCCCCAAGATTCTGATGGGAGGGTGAATGGATGACTACTCCCTTTGACCCCGCTCTCTTCTCTTGGTAGATACTCATGTCGTTGGCATAGTGGTTAGTTTTCCCCATATATGTGTATAGAGTGCTATAATGTCTTTTGGTTATTTCCACACATATATTCCGGATGTAGTATCCTATGGACTACGATAGGTGTAATGTGTATAGGCTGTGATGGCTTGAGGATCCTTACGCAGTGTATGGTTTTTAATGGCTTGAGGTACAATACCCAATGTATGATACACGTTATGCGGGCTGTGGTGGCTCCCGGAATATAATTGGTTACTTTTGGTTGTGAGGATGGTGTGGTGCTTCGCCCAGGCATCTGCAGGCAAGCCTTTTGGTGCACAAGGTGCATATTGTGGATCTTAGCCCAGGTATATGCGGGTAAGCCTTTGGAGAGAGATGCACATGACATATGTCGTTGGGGAAAAGCAGAAAACTAGTGGGGAAGTAGTAGCGGGGTACCCTTGATATTCTTTACTATATGTTGTATTATTGTATGCATTACTTGGTGAGAGTAGCCATGGTGAGGTTGGGAATATAGTATACCTATTTAGGTGACGAGTTAGTTTCACTTGTTGTTCACTATGATTTAGCATGATTTCTTTACTTTTTCATGAGAGACATCAAGGAGGATCCTACTAAGTATATTTTTATACTTACCCTACATATATATAAACTTTTTTTCAGGTCACTTGTAGTAGGTTGGCGATCAGGCTGGTTACTACTAGCTTGTGGTTGCAGGAGCTGTTCAGGCTTGTGATCACTGCTGTTTTATTTTCTTTTGGGTACTTGTAGTTTCCCCTTTCAGTTGTTGTACTTTTTTCATGACATTACATATATGCACTTGGGTTTTATTTTACACTTCAGCTCTGAGTTGGAGTTGGTTGGTGTCTGTCTTATCTCTCTCTTTCGCATGTGTTCTCTTAGAGGGTAATGCCTCCCATTTGTGTGTTTATTATACCCTCGGTGCTAGTCTCCAACACGGGGCCTACTGGAGGCGGGACTTGGGGGGAATTATCCCCCTTCTCACATTTTCGTCCTAGGATGGGTACACTTTGTGGGGAGGGGGTCGTGACAGAGTGGTATCAGAGGTCTGGTTGAGGGATAGGATGGAGTTTGAAGCTAGGCACATGTGAGGATGCATGGGTTGATAGGGAAACAGTGTCATTCATGTTTATCAAGTGGGGTAAACACTGAAGACCGGCAGAGTGATAGGTGTTTAGGCCCCCCTATGATCTATTCCATGGACCATTATGTTTACAATGGCTACTAAACAAGGTGATACTAGTTGTAGGGTAGATACTTAGGAAAGGATCATTCACCATTCTTCTTTGTTCCTGCGTTTCAATGGGTAGAACTTGGGATAGGTTAACCTAAAATGAATGAAAGAAAATAATTAATTAATTAATGTTGAGTCTTCCATATTCCAGGCTTAGGATCTCTAATGGTTTTTTCTTTTTCAGGTATGGCTCTTGGTCGATGTCCTCATCAGGTTTGTGTAGAATATGTCCAGCTGGATATCCCAGCAGATCGCCGCAGGGTGTAGGTCGACGACGACGACACTTGGAGGAAGACACTCCGAGAGTTTCAGTACTAGAGTCTGCAGAAGTATGAGGGCTCTGTTTCAGATGCAGTCACGAAAGACTGGTTGGAGGAGGTCGAGATAGAATTCAGTTCGATCCATGCTCAAAAGAAGCATTGGGTGTCCTTGGTTGTGATGATGCTGCATGGAGTAGCGAGGCAGTGGTGGCTCTTATTCCTCAGGGATTGTGAGGAGTCAACGATCTCATGGGAGGAGTTCCGAGACACGTTTAGAGTTGATTTCATTTCTTTGACTATGAAGGCGTCCAGTCGTCAGGAGCTTCTTACCCTTTGTCAAGGGAGCTCCAGTGTTCGAGAGTTTGGAATCCATTTCAGGAACCTTCTACGATATGCTTCAAACCTGTTACCAGATGAGGAGGCCACGATGAGGCATTTTGAGGAGGCTTTGCATCCAGAGATCCAGTGCCAGGTCACCCCATTTATGCTAAAGACATATCTTGAGGTGCTGGAAAGGGCGGAGGTTGTTGAGAGGACTTTGGCTAGGACCAGATCATCATGAGAGGGGAATCAGCATGATTCCTCACAATGCAGAGCTGTGGTTCGGAGTTCCTGGATTTCAGGGTAGAAGAGTTCCCGTTCAGCCGGGGGTAGGTCCCAGCCTTTCACATCTCGTTACTCCGGAGTCAGAAACTCTCAATCCTATGCCAAGGGATCAGGCGCTTGTTTTTCTTGTGGTGGTCGTGGCCATCAGCAGCGGGAGTTCTTGACCTTTCAGTGTAGTAGTCATGTACAGGGCATTCCGCTCCAGGTTCCTCCTTTGAGACTGTTCCAGTAGAGGAAGTAGAAGCAGTTTTCACCAGCTTTAGATCACCAGAGGGTAGATGGGGCAGGCAGAGGACATCCCCATGATGCGCCCATCCTCAAAGAGCAGAACGCGTCCATGGTGTTGGTCATCATCAGGGTCAGAGAGGTTGTGGAGGAGGCCGTGGTCAGCTTAATTCTCTAGCGTTTCCAGCACCAGACGAGCCAAATTTTGTTTGAGGTACCCTTTTCTTGTTTTCAACCCTGGTGTATGCCTTGTTGGATTTATGAGCAACACACTCCTTCATATCACCTACCCTGGTCCATGCCTTGGGACTTGAGGTAGAAAGTCTTCCAGTGCCCTTGGCATTGACTACGCCAGTTGGAGGTTGAGCTGACATGTTTGAAGTATGTAGATATTGTGAGCTAGTTTTAGGGAAACACCACTCTTGGTGAGATTTCCTATGTTTACGAATACAACCATATGATTTCATCCTCAGCATGGATTAGTTGTATTCAGTGCAGTCAATTGTGGATTGCTTCAAGAAGAATGTCGTATTCCTTAGTGCCGATGGAGAGAAGGTGGTGTTTTTTGGTGGGAAATATCCTCAGATGTGTCATAGGCGCATTCCATCCTTATCATCCATGATGGACAAGTTGATGTTGGGTTCTTCATAGGTTCACCAGTTGTCATTTCCATGGGTCGTAGAGTAGTATCCTGATGTTTTTTTCAGAAGAGGTTGTAGCCTTACCTCCTCGACGAGAGATCGAGTTTGGGATCGAGCTACATCCAGGAGCGTCTCCTATATCTATGTCTCCATATAATATGGCCCCTTATGAGTTACAAGAGCTCCGTATACAGCTTGATGGTTTGTTGTAATGCAGTTTTGTTCAGCCAAGTGTGTCACCATGGGGTGAACCTGTCTTTTTTTGTGAAGAAGGCCATCAACAGTTTGCGGTTGTGTGTCGATTATCTCCGCTTAAAAAAAGTGACAATAAAGAATCACTATCCCCTTCCGTGTATTGATGACTTATTTGATCAACTAAAGGGTGAAAGTTGGTTCTCAAAGATTGACTTGCAGTCAGGATATCATCAGATGCATTTGAAGGATGAGGATTTCTTGAAGACTGCTTCATGTTGTTGTCATGGGAATTATGAGTTCGTTGTAATGTTGTTCGGCATGACGAATGCTTCAGCTATGTTCATGGGATCGATGAATACTGTGTTCCGTGAGTTCCTAGAAAAGTTTATGGTAGTCTTTATCGATGACATCCTTTGTACACCATGTCTGAAGAGGAGCATGCTAAGAATATGCGAGCCATTTTTGGAGTTCTTCACCAACATCAGCTGTTTGGGAAGTTGTTGAAGTGTGAGTTTTTGGGCTCGAGAAGTCTGTTTCTTGGGTCATGTTGTGTCCCAACAGGGATTTGTTGTGGATACATTGAAGATAGAACCAATTGTGTCTTGGGCATCCCCCAAGACAGTGTTAGAGGTGCGAGGTTTCCTTGGTCTCGCAGGCTATTACAAGAGGTTTGTGGACAATTTCTCACGGGTTGTGGCCCCTCTAACATATTTGACTAGGAAGGATCAGGCCTTCATATGGACTATTCAGTGTCAGGTAGCCTTCAAGTATTTAAATGAGAAGTTAGTAAGTTCTCCAGTCCTTTGTCTTCCAGCTGAGGGAGTCCAGTTTGATGTCTTCTGTGATGCTTCGCATCTGGGGTTAGGCTTTGTTATCATGCAGCAGGGGTCAGTTGTTTCTTATGGGTCTCAGAAGTTGCATCCCCATGAACGCAACTATTCCACCCATGATCTTGAGTTGGCAGCTGGGGTGTTTTCTCTGAAGTTGTGGAGACATTACCTCATTGGTGACAGCATTGTGGTCTTCACCAACCATAAGAGTTTGAGGTATGTTTTCTCCCAGCGTGACATGAACTTGTGGCAGCATCGGTGGATGGAGTTCTTGCAGGAATACGACTTCGAAATATTTTATACACCTGGAAAGGGGAATGTTGCAACTGATGCACTGATCTGAAAGTCACGTAGTGATGCTGTGCATGAATCCAGTGATTCCTAGAGAGTAATGGAAGAGCTGTCATCATTGAATGTTGACGTGGGAGAAGTTGGGGGTAGAGGTTGTCTTTTTCAGATGACGGTGTTGTCATCCCTGGTGCATAAGGTGGAAGAGTCCCAGTTGGGAGATCTTGAGGTGGAGGTCTGGAGAGACCGAGTTGTTTGTTTGGAGGACCCTGATGGTTGGCCTGAGGATGAACTACACAGAGTGTTGTATCAAGGAAGGATTTTTGTTCCCTTGGCAATGCACGAGACAGTTCTTAGAGAGTTCCATAGTTCACCTCTAGCAGTACATCCTGGCATGTCAAAGATGTACAGAGCTTTGAGGAGTCAGTTTTGGTGGTCTGGGCTGAAGCATGTAGTTGCGGAGTTTGTGTCTCGATGTTTAGTCTGCTAGAAGGTGAAGGCCGAACACCATGTTCCTAGTGGTCTCCTCCAGCCATTAGAGATTCCTCAGTGGAAGTGGGAGGATATCTCAATGGACTTTGTTACTGGTTTACCTCACGCTCCGGGAGAACTCGATTCTATTTGGGTGGTAGTGGATCGTTTAACAAAATCGGCCCACTTCATAGCAATCAAGGAGTCGAGATCCATGGAAGTTTTGTCGAGGCAGTATCTAGAGGAGGTGGTGAGACTTCATGGAGTCCCAAGGAAGATCATTTCTGATTGATATCCTCATTTTACCTCCAGGGTGTGGAAAGGTCTACAACATGCTTTCGGTTCTTAGCTATGCCTTATCACTTCTTTTCATCCTCAAACGGATGGTCAGACGGAGCGAACCATCCATACTCTTGAAGACATGTTACGCTATTGTGTTCTTGATTTCAGAGGGTCATGGATGAGGCACTTACCCTTGGTATAGTTCTCTTATAATAATAGTTTTCACTCCACCATCGGCATGGAACCGTTTTAAGCCTTGTATGGCCGACCTTTCCGTTCTCCATTGTGCTAGACTGGGGTCAGAGAGTCAGAAATTCTCGGACTGGAACTAGTGCAGAATACAACAGAGATGGTTCAGGTGATTCGTTAGAGGATGAAGGCAGTGCAAGATTGTCAGAAATCCTATTCCGATCAAATAAGGAGACCCTTAGAGTTTAATGTTGGGGATCTTGTGTTTCAGAAGGTGACTCCCCATCATGGGCAGTGACAGTTTGGTCATGGGAGTAAGCTTTCTCCCCATTTTTTTGGGCCTTTAGAGGTGTTTGATTGTGTTGGAGTTGTGGCATATCGAGTGGAACTTCCGCCACAGATGAGTAAGATACATGATGTTTTCCATGTATCACAGCTATTCCGTTATCTTCATGACGACTCTCACATCATCGTTTGGGGAGAGATCGATGTTCATGATGATGCCACCTTTGAGGAGTGACCTGTGGAGATCCAAGACCGCAAGGATAAGGTGTTGCGCAATCGTTCCATCCCCTTAGTTTGTTTCTTGTGGTGACATGGTGGCATGGAAAAGAGTACTTGGGAATGTGAGAAACAGATACGTGCTCAGTACCCAGAGTTGTTTGATGTTTGACTCTTTTCATGCACCGTTGTAACTTTTGTGGTTATGAAAGTTTCATGTTTATGAGATGTCTCCCTTTGTTGCTTTGGTGGATTTCTCTCTTTTGAGAGGTATCTCGAGGGGTGGTTGTTCAGACCCTGTTTCATTTTTCTCTTTAGGTGGGTTTTGGATTCTCGAGGAAAAGAATGTTTTGAGAGGTATCTGATGTAATGGCCATGACCTCTCCGGTCCATTCCATTGTGAAAATGTGGTGTCAGAGGTGTTCCGGGAGGTCAAGGCGACTTGGTGTGAATTTGGGTGGACATTTAAGGAAATCTAAAGGGTTTTGGCCTTCACATGGGAGGCGCGCGATTTGCCTAAACCGTGCGGCCAAACCATGCAAGGATGGTCTTGGAGACAGTGGCTAATACACATTTAGCGCACAGTTTGTCTAGAAATGTGGACTAACTGTGCGAGGAGTGGTTGTCAAGGCAGAAGCTAACGCACGGTTAGCACACTGTTTGTTAAACCATGTGGACTAACTTTGCGGGTACTTAAAGTTAGATCCTAAAATTTAGGATCCTGGCTGTTTAGCCTTTATCTTGCTTGTTTAATCCCCTAATCGGACATAACTCGGGATTACCCTTCCTTGGAGATAGAAGAACCTCTCCCAAGCGTTTTGGAGGTGATCCGAAGGATTCTCTTTGAAAATTGAAGCCAGTTTCTTGAGGTATGTCATCTTTCTTTTTTGGTTTCTTAGACCTTCTTAGATATACTCCTCATTTTCTCTTTTCTTCTTAGATCTATTCCCGTTATGGGTAGATCTAGGTATGTGGATGTCGAAAATAATGAGGTTTGGTCTTGGTTGTGATAGGAGAGGATATCTAAGGAGGATTCATGGAGAATCGTCCTGATTTCTTGAGTGTTCCTTGACCGTTGAGGTAGGGGATTTGTGGCTTCTCTAATTGTTATGTGCAATCGAAGAGTTAGCATGATTTATCCCTTCAGATCACAATGGAATTGACAGAATTAAATACTAGAACCAGATTAAAATAATTGGTTTGGATCGCATGTTGATGCTTTGTACCGTGATAATGATTTTCCTCTTGATTTGTTAGATAGGTGTGATGTCTATGCCATGATTTTTAGAATGGGGTTCTTGATGAAATTGATAAATAATTTATATCCGGAATAAATTGATAATTGGTTGGATAAATATAAAAAGGCATGAAAATAGACCTGGTTCTTATTGTGACTTGATGTTGATCAAATTTGGAATATTAATCATGTTTAATCTTCGGTGATAGCTTACTAAATTGGTTCATGATGTTGGAACCAACGAATTGAATTTTGTTATTTCAAGATGGATTAAATAACTTGATTTTTTTCTATGAAGGGTTTGGAGTTACCCTCTTGTTATGAATTAGAGCTAAAAGCCCATTTGATGTGATGATTGTTTTCCTGCCGCTTGTGCTGTGCTGTGACCCTGTAGGGGTGTTGTGATATCTTGTGTTGTGATGTGACCCTGGAAGGGTGTTGTGATATGTGGAGGCAGGGAGGTCTTGTGGCTGTGGCAGTGGATAACGCCTAGAGTGTCGAGATGCATCGGTTTATGCATGTGGGTGTCGGGGAGGACACCATGGATGACTGTATGGAATGGATGTGTTGGCTGGACGTTTGGTGGTTTGATTGGTCGTTATCTACTTTACTTTTCCCCACTACTCAAGGCGGCTGGTTTTTCTTACCCTTCTTCCAAAAGGGGCGAAGATGCGTGGGGTATGCCACGTGCTTTCTGTGTTTAGCCTCTCGAGGGAGAATGGTCCTACACTCTTGCTATAGGTGGCAAAGACTCGACGGGTAGTATATCTACACACCGTGTTGATCCCCATTGTGTTTAGTAGCATGGGATGATTTTCTAGAATGCCTGGGAATATGGGAAAGTAATTCTGAAATGAATGTTTGATTAAATGGTGATAATCCATGGGGATGGAGATGCTGGAATTTAATGGTGACATTGTAACTTTAAAGGAACAATAAATTTTGAATGTGATTCCATGAAAGTTTAAATGTGGTTTTTGTTCATGGTTAATTAACGTGCAAAGAATTAATTAACATAAAATGGAATTGATGAAAAAGTGAATGAAGTAACCTAATGAAGTTCTTTAATTGGTTGTGTGTTTTTAGTATGCCTAGTCTTAGAAATAGCAGCTCGGAGTCCGAGAGACGTTAGCTGCTGTTGAGGCTAAGACTAGGTTATGCCCATAATGTGGTTGTGAGTTATATATATTCTGTACTTTTTGTGTTTCTATACGCTACTCCACCCTGTCGGTAAGGGAAACTGACACACTGGGGATTCTGAGCCCTAGGGGGGGGGGGGTGTTTCCCCCAACATTCTGATGAGAGGGTGAATGGATGACTAACCCCTTTGACCCCACTCTCTTCTCTTGGTAGATTCTCGTGCCATTGGAACAACGGTTAGTTTTCCCCATATATGTGTGTAGAGGGATGTAATGGCTTGTGTTTATTTCCACACATATATTATGGATGTAGTCTCCTATGGACTACTATAGGTGTAACATGTAAAGGCTGTGATGGCTTGAGGATCCTTACGCGGTGTATGGACCGTAATGGCTTGAGATACAATACCCGATGTATGATACATGTTATGTAGGATTTGGTGGCTCCCGGAATCGACCTGGTTACTTTTGGTTGTGAGGATGGTGTGGTGCTTCGCCCAGGTATCTGAGGGAAATCCTTTTTGGTGCACGAGGTGGAGATTGTGGAGCTTAGCCCAGGTATATGCGGGTAAGCCTTTGGAGAGAGATGCACAGAACATATGGTGTTGGGGAAAACCGGCAAACTAGTGGGGAAGTAGTAGCAGGGTACCCTTGATATTCTTTACTATATGATATATTCTAGTAAGCGTTACTTTGTGAGAGTAGCCATGGTGATGTTGGGAACATAGTATACATGTTTAGGTTACGAGTTAGTTTCACTTGCTATTCACTATGCTTTAGCATGATTTAATTACTTTTGCATGAGAGGATTCAGGGAGGATCCTAATGAGTATACTGTTATAATCACCCTACGTATATATAAACTTTTTTTCAGGTCACTGGGATCAGGTTGGTGATCAGGCTGGCTACTGCTAGCTTGTGGTTGTATGAGCTGTTCAGGCTTGTGATCGCTGTTGTTTTACTTTCTTTTGGGTACTTTTAGTTTCCCCTTTCAGTTTTTGTACTTTTTGCATGACATTACATTATTGCACTTGGGTTTTCTTTTACATTTCAGTTCTGAGTTGGAGTTGGTTGGTGTATGTCTTATCTCTCTCTTCTGCATGTGTTCTCTTAGAGGGTAATGCCTCCCATTTGTGTGGTTATTATACCCTCGGTGCTAGTCACTAACTCGGGGCCTACTGGAGGCGGGACTTGGGGGTCATTATCTCCCTTCTCCCATTGCCAACCCAGGAGGGGTACAGTTTGTGGGGAGGGGGTCGTGACAGTCCAAACACTTTATATTCAATGTTGAGGTATTTTTTTCTATCCCCTCTCTTGTAATACCTTTGGATTTTATGGTCAAGGGGGATAATTGTTTCGTCAATCAATGTATTTCATGTAAAAAAGAGGAATTTTTGGGTATTTTTTGAATTCAACATTGATTTTGAGTGAACTATTCTAATATTTTGTTAGAGTGGTTGTTGGAAAAGATTTTTTTTGTATTCCTGGGATGATGATGAAAAGTTGAGGCTGAAGAACAGCTAAAAATTATTTTCATAATCACTATTTTTGTTTATTTCAGATATTCATATTTCCTAAAATTAGTTAGCTCATATAGGCATAACATTATTGATATGTAATAAATTTCTTGAGGATATGAAGTTCAATGATTTATTAAACATGGTTTACAAAAAAAATCTAATAGGAGAGACTGTTTGGACCAAAATCAAGATGAAGGTGGTTGTTTTCAAATTTTTTATTTTGTTGTGAAATAAAGATTTTTTTTCATGCATGTTTAAGATTAAAGGGAAATCACCTCACTTTTTATTCACGCAGAATTATATTTATCCATGTTTTCAAAATAAGTAGACTCGTTTTTTCCCAAAAATATGATCCACCTCGAGTCCGGTATGTGAAAATATCATAATGAGGAATTGATTGTTATATAGAATGAGAGAATTAGTTGCATTGGGAATGCATTTTTCGGTAAGAAAATGGTCATCAGATTCACTCTAGATCCGATAGGGAAGGAGTGATTATTTTGATGAAGTATTAGAGTCTGCATGAATATGACAAAATTAAACATGATGATGCTTTTCTGATTCATATTTTGTAAATCAAAAGTTTATTTGTGAAATTATAATGAAATATTAGTGAAAGAAAAGGAGAGTGAAAATGACTCAGGCCAAATTTTTTTGAGAATAAAAGGTTGTTGGGAATCATAATCAAGAGATCCTATCCAGGATAATTGTATCAGGGCCAATCACACTCATGGAAATCAGATTTTTCTAAGAATGAAAGAAAGAAGGTGCTGAGGATTGTAATTAGAATGATCATACCCATAATGATCTTAAATATTATTTGTAGGATCTGATCACCCATCATACGCATAAAAAACTATTCATATATAGAAATGATAGTACCCATAAATGATCATATTCTGAATTATATTACTCAGAATGATTATACTCTGGATAATCATACTCAAGATGATATGGATGGTATATTTATTTACTGAAAGAATAGATCGAAGAACTCTATTCTTTTCATGCGAAATATTCAACTGGATCAAAAGAATAAGTGAAGATGATAATGTGAATTAAGACTGGAGATTGATGGATCTGCTATCATGGGGGAGCTCTATGATCAATTGAATGGTTATATTCATCATACAAAATTGGTATCCATTTCTACATACACATTATTAGGATTTTTACAGAGATTTGTTTTGAAGAAATCAGATTAAAAAAATTAGACCAATGAATTGAAACCATAATGGAAATTAAAATGAAAGTCCAAAGAAGATGTGTAGATTTAAGAATAATTGAGAATCTTCTAGAATAGTTGATGAAGTAAAAAATTCACAAAATATTTTAGGTGAAATTTAGATTAATGTGAATTTAATCAAGTGGGAGAATTTTACGGATTCCCACCAAAGACACTCGAGGGTCACCTATAAAAGGTGAAAATTAAATTGTACTTTTCTAATGATATATGGACTATTCATAAGAGAGAAGATCTAAGTTTGAGAGAGAGAAAATATTCTGTGATCACTTTTTTGAAGAAGTTTCAACAAAAAAGCAGATATATGAGAAGAGAAAAGATTGCAATGTTGTATCCAGTTATTTGTCGTACATAGTGTTTATCATACTTATAGTTTATCCTACTTAGCTTATTATCATACTCAACTTTTTAATTGTATTGGGGCGATCTTCTTATTGGACTGGTTTAATCAAATTGGGATTCTCATACTGAGATTTTTAAACTGAGGAAGAATTGTTTAAAGTTTTTCCACACTCAGAATTGAAGTTGTGAAAATTTATTGTTACTATATTATATCAATGTCAAATGTTTTCTTACATTATATAATCATATCAAGAAGAATCAAAATGAGCTAAATCGTACTAGGGGGAATCATACTGGGGAAATTGGATTGGAAAAATTGGAATTGGTTTTTCCTTAGAAAGTCCAGGATATTATTACCTTATTATGGGTAATAAAGTGAAGATGATTTTAATTGAATACATTTGATGATTTCAAAATAATAATAGGTAACATGAGTTGCAACAAAAAAAAATTATTACCCTATTTGTGCTAAGAGAGTCCGCATTCAGTATTTGAATTGTTTATATAGTCCTACATGATTTAAAGGGTATATCCTATTCGTTGTAATCCAGTGATTTTTTTCTAGTAGATTGTGCGGTATTGTATCATATCCATACCATACCAAGGACATATAAATTATTATTGAATAGTGAAAATTTTAAATTATTGTGTTCCTTTGGATGTGTGATTGATTTTTTTTCAGGAGGAAATTGATTCCTTATGAATAGGTTATGTTTTTTAAGGAAACATAAAAGAAAAAGTATAACTCATTCACCACTCCCCCTCTCAGTGATACAATCATCCTGATTTGGTACTTTCAAAATCGGTGAACAAATTCGTCATTATAATATAATAATAAATGTATCATCAAGAATAGAATGAGGGAAACATGTGATAAAGGCATGGAATTTTGAAATGAATAAATGGAAACATCATGTAATAGTCGTCGAATACCATTCATAGTTGTGAGTAAAGATACCATCATCTTCACGCATAGTGTTTTATTTATAATCATAACATTTTCATTTTGACCAAATTTTTCATCATATTCTAGCATAATTAAACTTATATCATGAGATACATCACAATACCTAATGCACTAGAGGTCTATAAAATTTTGGTCCCACTCGTCACATCATTATATTCATATAATCAGACATTCCACATTGAACATATAACAATCATAGTCTTAAAATATTCAATATAAAGGTTTGGGTTTAATAAGGATTTCACGAATAATGATTTCAATAATAATCAAGGGGACCCCAAATGAAAAAAAGAAAAATATTATTTTAACCCTAGTCATCATTCACAAGAGAAGAAAGAGTAATTATATAGGGGTCAAATATGTGTTTTCAAATGAAGAGTTCATTTGAAAAATCATTATATTTTTAATAAAATAAATTAAGAATCATGTATTTCACCAAAAAGAAACGGAATAAATAATAAAATTAATATTTAGGAACATTGTAGGATTATTCATGCCAAATATGTGATTAAATAGTGACAAACCAAAGAAAATGGATTGGGTTTGAGAATCTACATACCTTTATTCCCTCTTTGTTTTGTCACTTTTCTGGTTTTTGAATATTAAACATAGATTTTCAAAAAAGTCGACCCCAAAGATAGTTATATTAATTTAAACTATTATTTATTAATTATAGTAAATTTATTATATTTATTAATTTCCTTGGTTATATACTATTAATTTTGATATCATTCTTCACTTAAAACATTTCCCAATTTGCCTTGAATTTTCTATTTTATTCAATGGAATTTATACATTATCATATTTAAATAAATAAAAATTATAATATGTATAATTAGATGTTTATTCATAATATATAAGTTTTAGTATCCATACTTTATTATTTTAATATATTTTGAAATGGAAGTGTCGCTTTAGGTGGTTAACCGACCTCTGATGGGACATTATCGAGAGAGCGAGAAAGATAATTTTGAAAACTGTAAATATAGTAAATATGATACATACAAAAGATTAAAATAACTAATATAATTTCAAATAACGACCAAATTAATTAGATCTATTTTTTATGAAGGGGTGGAGAAAAAATAAATATATGAAGAAGAATAAATATAAATAAGAGGAGTTGATTGAAACTTATTTAATCCTCGATATAGATTCCCTTGTACCACACTAGAAAACAAATGACATTTTGAGTTTGTTTACTATATAAATCCTAATGTATTCTATTGGACTTTATAGGGGGTAATATTTTAGGGTATTTTAATTTTTAAGATAGGTATGAGTTATATTCCTAGGGGACTGAGAGAAGTTATTTACACATGAAGCAATGAGTGTTTTTAGAATAAAACATTGCATCAAAGGTAAAATATGTAATAGTGAATTTCTAAAAATATAAATCATATATCAATATAATAAAATTAGTTTAAGACTTTAAATCCCTATTATAATTCCTATTTATTTTTTTATTTAAAATGAAAGTGAAAAAATGTTAAACTTTTATTTTATGGAATCACTTTTGTCTTTATGTTTTTAAAAGTTATTTTTTAGATTTGTAAATTAAGATAATTTTATTTTAATGAATAATTTATGAAATAAAATATATCATGTCCAAAAATAAAATTATAGAAAGTATTATTTAATTATTAAATAATGAATTATATAATTTAAGATACATCAGTTATATGGAAAATTATATTTTTTCTATTCAACCAAAAATTGAAGTATTTTATAAAATTACAAAAAATAACCCCTCTACATGTTATACATGATGATTTAAAAAATGATATTACCTTTATCAACATAAATTTATAAAATATTTAATTTTATATTTTTATATAAAAAATGTAACTTTCATGAAGTACTTTAAAAAGTAGTTTATTAAAAACATTCTTTTATTTACATCGAGATTGTTAATCCTAATATTTATTTTTTTAATTAAAATATTAATGATTACTTAGTGTAATAATGATAAATATTATTTTATCAAAATTTATTATTTTGAGGTTAAATTACTATTTATAGGGTCTTGTTACGATTCCCAACGGTCATGTTACTATCTGAAATAGTAATCTTATTGTTCCAATGATAAAATTAATATTTTAACTTCTCATTATCATTATATATTAGTTTTTATTCATTCAACCAATTTTTAGCCCAATACCTATCAAGGTTCTATTTTTTAATTTCTAGGATGTTGATTTGATTACAATTTTTTTCTATATTGTTGGATGTAGGGGATATAAATCAGTTAGGCTTTGGTGATCCATATTTTTCCATTTTAGATTTTTTATTTTATATATTTTTTTCTAGTTTTATTTTTGGGAATTTTATATGGTTTACTTTCTTATTGACGTAAAAATGTTTAGTAATGAAATAACATAATTTTTTGTTTCAACCTATTTTGTTTGTGTATAATATTATACAATACACCTTTATTCAAATACTTCCAATAATATGGGGGTCGTTACACTTTATATAGGTTATGAGATTATTTTAAGATGAATGATTTATGATTTTTTAGAACACATATGAATTTATTATGATCTTTTTTTTCATTTTTTGAGAATTAAATTTCTCTTTAATTCATTGGTTAATTATATATATCTCATAAGATAATTGCAACTCGTATGGGATGTGAAACCATTTTATTTATGGATTCTATCCATTATTATATTCCTTTGAGTTATCACTTATTAAGGAAATTAATGATTGGGAAGTGACAGAAATAGACATTGATAGTCTTTGAAATGATCTTTGACAATTGAAATGATTTTTAATTTTTTATAAATGAGAAAAATTATATCAGATGCTTATGATATGTTCTCATTTCTTAATATTCAATACTATTGAATTTTCATTCTTATGAATTTTTTTCTTTATTATGGAAAACCATTATGAAATAATTTATGATTAATGATTTTTTCTAATTAGTTATGATTAATGAGATTTATGATAATGTTCTAATGAATCTTGGAATAAAATATGCCCACATATGATAATTTATTGATAAATATTATTTTTACCCCTACTGAGCTGCTAAGTTCACCTTTATTAGGATTCCTTTCCACACGTAATGTTGAATGCTTTCAGGTATGGCTTGTTATGGAACTATACTATGCATGAATATAATATTGCGAGGTGATAATGATCATTCCAAAAAGATGAGAATTTTTTATATACTATCCATAGAAACTAATCCATTATGGGTTTATAGTTGATATTAATATTATATAATGGATATTTAACTAATAAGATGTTTTATCTGTATAGAAATGTATTTTTCACTTAAATATTTGAGTTTTCCACTAGAAGAAAGGGTAAATATATTCCCCTTGGAGCTATTATTAGGTTTCCACCTATGGAATCATGTATGTCAATCAACAGTGATTATGTGTGGGGATGGTATTACATCATCCTCTTGCATTTCTCCTTTTATTTTTGTTGTGTCTACGACTATCCCAATGGAAGGTCTCTTTGGATGTTTAATTCTATGACCAAATATTTTATAGCATGTTTCATTATTCATCATATATAATATTATTAATTTCTTGAATTGATAATGATTTTTTTATTATTATCTGTTATGAATGTGGGATAATGGTCTCCCCAATATATGGTTTAGACCCTTGCTTCTAGTGGGGAGACCCTTTTATATGAGGAGGAATGAAAGAGTCTGCATGGTATATTGGAAAAAATAATTTAGAGTGATTTTTATCATGGTGTTAGTTATACATAGAGTAACAGCCTAACCCTAAATTTATATAGTTAGATTCCAAATATTAGTCATATAATTGGTTTTCTGTACTTGGACAAATAAATATTGAATCTTATTTATAACCTATAAAATGTATTCCAAAGTATATATGATTCATAAAAGTCTATAATGATAGTGTTAGGTGGGACCACAATTATATACTCAATATAAAGTAGGTATATAATGTTTATCCATATCTATTTCTCTATGGTATAAAAGATATTTATTAAATTATTCAAGAGAATGACTTTAGTGGTTCTTTTTTGAATTTTCAACATAAAAACTAGCTTTATTACTAAATATTTTCTTGTTTTAATTATTATTAAATTTTCTTATCACATCATGATATTTCATTTTCATGTGATAATTTACCAATAATATATGTCAGGTAGAATGGTTGTGGATGTTCCCTTCTATGATGGGAACCTAGATATTTCATGAAAAAATTCATGAATATTGTTCTATGTCTAGATGATATTTTCTAGAAGGAGAAAACCAGTATAATATATTTTTTAGAGGCTCATAAGACCTTAAGACACCTTATAACTGTGTTTTACCTTGTTAATATCATATATAAGTGGTTATGACAACATACCTCATGTTATTAGATTTATTTATGAAAATAATGATGAAATTTGATTATAGAGAGGTTGGATATGTTGTGTGAGTCACAAGTGATATTTAATTAATAGATTTTGTAATAAAGGAGTTATCCCCTCTTTCCATTGAGAGTTGTTTATATTTGATGACATTTTATGGGGATTGAGATGCCTAGAAAAATCCTTGGCCATTGTGGGATAATTTATTTTTAGAAATTAATAAAAATATTCATCCTTTATATATGTTTATCATTCTAAAAATAAGCCCACATGATTTGAGATATCCTAGTAAAGTAATTACATTATATGGTAAGCATTCATAAGTGGTTGGATGTTGTTGTGCCATCGACTTCTTTCTATTTGGGTTCCATAAAAATTTTCTAGATGCTTACAATAGAATTTATGTGTTTATAACAAATCTCCCTAATGTATATTCCTAAGAAATAACATAGTAAATGTATCTATAATTCCAATTAAATTCATAAATTTATTTAACTTTTCAGAATAAATTATATTTATTTAGTATTGGTTGATCACCATGATTTAATACTAATTAATTTCTAATAATAATGGAGATTAATAATGATAATATGTGTCTATTCGAATGTATTATTGAATATAATATTTATTTTATTTATCGATGAACAAGGAAATTATATTTTGTTATTAAAAAAGAACTCATCATTTTAAAATCGGTAAATGTTGATGATCGTATATAGATAGAGCACAAAAGTATGATTTGAAAGTTCATAAACTATATATAATTACACTATTAATGTGTGGTTCATTTCGATGATTAAAAAATTATTGTTGTTGTTGGACATAGTTTTACATAAGAATTATCATTTTGTAATGGGGTTTGTGTGAAATTTTAAAACTCTAATAGTAGAATAATGAATATATAACTATAGCACTTAACATAATCACTTTGGTTGAGAAACAATGAGATAGAAAAATGATATAATGGACAATTGAGGTATCCATATATCTATAATGCTCTTCCTATTGCACATCTACATTTTTATTAAGAGAAATTACATAGAACATTATCTATCAAGAAGAAATATATTTTTATTGTCCATGAATTGCACAAGTGACCACTATCATAAATGATAACACCAGATGATATTTTAGAAATTTTCTGATATTGTGGTTCATTTGTAGATCACCACTAATGGTATAAAAAACATATATCCTATGTCAAATTTATCGCTCAAAGTGATCTAGTCCACAATATCATAATAAAGAGGAATTGACATGTTGTGGTAATTATATATTTACTTATAAATTTATTTTTAATTACATGTGATGAAAGTAATATTCTATTCATTATGTTTTATCTTTCCAATTAATCTATAATTTTTATTTTAAATCACATTTTGTCTTATAAGACAATGATTCCCCTTAAATTAATACTAAAATATTAGTTGACTACACCACAAAGGGGATTCTGCTATGTGTAAAACCTACTAGTGATATCAAGGTGGTATGCAGTTGGGGTCCTATACTGGTGTTTAAGGTGAAATTATAATCCTATGTCAACTAGGGTTCTAAACATGGCTTCCTCAATTATTTTTGATGTATTAGATTCTTCTGTGGATGGTTGACAAACCCTACACATCAGGCATGAGTCTTGGTTGATGGCCAGATGGGATGCAGTATGGTAGGGGATGCTTCTCTGTGTTAATGTTGACTTAGAGGGGGATGGGTCTCAGCCATTGAAGGTGGGAAATGGCTAATGTAGGCATGTCAATTTTAGGGGAGATGAAAAGTGTTTTTTGGGCATTGGTCGACAACGCTTCTGAGGGCGTGGACGATAGGCCAGGGAAATATTTGACATGACTGGGTAGTGGGATTCTTGCGGGAGGATGGATGCACACGAGGAAGATCCCTATAAGGCTTCGTCGGAGGGCTATTCAGGTAGAGACTGGGCAGATATGTTGTCATCGTTATGATGGGAGTTGGAACTGTAGATCTCATGGGATTTATCCATGGACGAATCATAATATAATTTGAGGGGAAAGGATATATATTAACAATAATCACAATCACATACATGGTGGAAATATTAGATGAGTTTTAGATAAAGGAGGACTCCTCTTGTATTGAAAATCATATTTTGATGAATGAGAGGGCATGGCTTCACTATTAGTACCAAGACCATGAATAATTATATTGAGATTTCTTTCTGAATAACATTGTTTTCCGGTCGATTTGAATATATAATTTGTATCGGTTGGGTGGGATTGATGTTTGGTGTTTGGTACTTAGTCCTTTAATAGTATTTTATTGAGGCTTGGTGCCTCTGAGTATAGAAATATGTAAAGTTTAACCCTCAACTTGTAAAAGGGGATTATCGAATTAAAAAAATATATAAATCCATCGGACTTTCAGAGCTATCAAGGTGTTATCATGTTTAATTTTTAATTATTAATAACTCATTGATTTGTTTTTTCATTTTATATATTATTGACTTTGGATATATTCATTATCAATATTTAGACATTTTTTTATTACATTTTTTCATTTTTATCAATATAACTAAAAAAATGATAAAGACTAACATGATGAAACATCTTAAAACTACATCTAGGGGTACTGAAAATTCTTATTAAAAAATGATAAATAATATGAAATTCCTAAATAAATTCCATGTATCCATGATTCTCATCTATATATCATAAAAAATCATATAAATATGACAAAAGTAGATTTTCATGTAGATCCAGATAGGATAGAACATGTTTTGAAGAACAACACACTATGTAACCATTGTACACAGTATGTAGTGCTTATTTTATCGCAACCAAGGACATAGGGTTTCCTAGTGTTCCATGTACCATATTCAAGTCCAAGGGACCAGAATTTCATACAACTCCAACTCCAAATTTCATGTATGATTAGAATCATGGATTCATGGCATGTAGTAAGAAATTACATGTTATGTATTCTTTTTTTCAAGAAAAATCATTAACACCCTATGATATTGTTTTCATATGTTTCATCATTTTAGTCCTAACCATTATTATTTTTATATTATTAAAAATTAATAAATGGAATAAAAAACAACATCTCAATATTAATAACAAGAAATTGTTTTTTATTCAATTTATTCATTTTTAATAATATATACAGAATAATGGTTATGATTAAAATGATGATACATCTTAAAACTACATCTGAGGTTTCTAAATATTCTTCATGAAAAAAAGAATACATAACGTGTAATGCCTAACTACATGCCATGTATCCACGCTTCACAATTTTATGTCATCGAAAAATCAAATTAATCTGACAATAGTAGATCATAATGTAGATATAAATAAGATATCTCAAGTTTTTAAGAACAACACACTGTGTGGCCACTGTACATGATATTCCATTCTTTTATCACGACCAAGAACCTCGGGTTTCCAAGTTTTCCATGTATCATATTCATGTCAAGGAGACTAAAATTTCATACAACTCCAAGTCCACGTTCCATGTATGATAGAAAACATGTAGTGTAATATAAACTTATCTATGATAGGAAACATGCCCAAACTCATGTATTGTGATTTAGAAACAAGAATATAAAAATACATTCTTTGAAAAAAAGTACGCACCATGTAGTATTATATAGACAGTGTTCTCAAATTTTTATATAGATAAGAATTAAGTATATAGTTAAACCTATATATTTTTCATCCTTGAATCGTTTTTCTAATAGTACACACCATGATATAGGATTTATAATTATATATTTAACTAATTTTTGTGTTAAAAAATTAGACTATCACAAATAGTTTCCTCTATCTACAAATATGAACATCATTTATTTTAAATTAAATGAATTTTGTTTAAATTTTATGATGATGGTGTGTAAAGGATTATTGGATAGAATTATGATAAATTTAATTAATTGGATTAATTTAGGAATTTTTCTCAAAATTAATAAAAAATTTGAATTAATTAAATATTATATTACAAATGTATGCTAGTTTAATGTTTTTGGGTTTAACATGAGATTAAAAATACCACGTGCATGTAATTATTTTCTTACAATTTTTTTATTATCAATTAAAAATTGATGATTAGAGTGTCATCCCCTCCTTTTTATTATGTTAGAATCTATGTGGTCATGGTTTAATTTATATAAACAATGATTTTATCCAATCCATTAGTTACCCTCACCTACGTGTGAGAATAAGATTATATAATGAAGGAGATCATTCATGAGAGGAGATATTCTATGTCTAATAGCTGAGATGAAACTAATTATGGATATACAAAGATGCAAAATTAGAATGTTGTAATGTGAACCAAGATATGCTTCATGGTGTTTCCCCCTAGGGACTCGTATTAGTTGAAGATATTCTAGATAAAGAGAAAATTAGACAATCTCATGATTATTACACTAATATTTTACTTCTATCAGTTCCATGGTCAATTATTTATATTTGTTAATAGTATTAGATCACCTAATTAATGAATTAATAATAATGCAATATGGAATAAAATATAATTGGATTATGCGTAAATTTTATCTATATTGGTTAATCATTCAAGTAAAATATAATTTATATTAGAATGACTTCAAATAAATATATAATGGGATTTAAATATAAATATAAATTATTTGAACTATAATTTTATGTTTTTATAGCTTTACACCACATTAATTAGAATAGACCTTATAGTTCAATGTTTATAACCAACCCATGTTAGGATGCATTCAATTATTGTGGAACATTTATATTGAGTTTTTTGGGTTGACCTAACTTTTGTCACATGAAGGGTTGAGTACCCAATTAGGACATTGTGTAACTGAGAAGTACATGTTGGGTAAATATTTATTCAAGTATTATATATATTTCAGGTCACTCAATGGTTTATAGAAATATATGTTAATTTTGTTTTCATGATATTCCTATATAAAAACCATGAAATGAAATTTTTGGATGATGTATGGGTTATAATAAGTGGGATAGAGATCATACCCACTTGAATATTAATGAAACGAGATATTCTGAAAATAATGGTGAGGAATATTTAGTTTTGATATATAGTGGGAGATTAATTGAAATTATTTTTTAAAACTTTTTTTAAAATATAAATTAAAATTATCAGCTAATATTTTTTATAAATGAAAATTCAAAGAACATCTAAAATATTACTATGAACTACACATGATAATGGTAAACTTCTCACTAATGAGACATTAAAGTAATATTGTAGAAACATAGGAGTTATAATATTCCATAAACATTAATTGTACATGTAGAAAATCCCACTACCTAAGTCACATACCAATGTTGATAGTGAGTAGGAATCATCAGTCATATAAAATCCATAGAATACACAATGTATGTCCAATGTTTCATGTAATCCTCCGTGTACTTTAGATTGTAAATAAATATGAGGATATTTATTTTTATAATATTATTTCTCACCCTTGGTATCACTATCATGTTATGGTGATTTCATTGATATATGAGATACCCAATGCACTATTCTTGTGTAAGCATGGAGTGTCTGAACCAGTTTGGTGACACATAGTAATGAGTTTTGGTTAAAATGATTTATTTAACACATAGTGGTTTATGATTTTGGATGATATGGGAAGATATCTCATTCTGTTCTATCTACAAAACTATTTATCTAGTTTTATTGTGAAATATAATATCAACAATATTTAAATGAAACATTCAAAAGATCCAACTCTAATTATAACTGATGAAAAAGACTTTGGGAATGAAAAAAACATAGTCATTATAGTAATTATGATGATTAGGAATAATTAAAATGGGTGAAAGAATCAATTCAAGTCTAAGGTTCCTAAGAACTATCCATCAATAGATAAGACACTGGAGAGGTAAGGATTGGAACAATGTGTGGTATGTTTTGCAAGTGGCATGAAGGGAAATTGGAAAAGGAATCACACCTAACCAATAAATAAATGGGAAGAATCTAGTAGTATAATTAAAAAATCTAATCAGTCTATATCTATAATTTTTTCAGTAGATACAGAATGTGGTGATAACATTTTTATCCAATTTGAGGAACCAAGTAGATATCAAAATTTTTCCAAATGGAATGAGGGCGAAATTTCTATACATTGGAGATTATAATAAAATATTTTTGTCCAGATTTTATGTTTTTATTTAACCATTATTATGTTCTTATTGATACCATGATCATAATTTCATTTCATTTTTAGATATGTATGTATTTTTTTTTGGGTTTGTAAATAAGGTTTTGTACTTATATAATGATAAAATATGTTTTGCAAGGGATAGTTTTATAATGATATTTATGTATTAAATTATTTAAAACAAATAATTTGAAATTAATAACAGAAACAAATATTTGTGACTCATTTATCACCTAGTCATGGAATCACATTATTGTTCACATAAATGAGATGAATTTGAAAAAGATCTATTTAGATGGTTTCTTAGAAACATTTAACCATAAAACACTTTTAATATTTCAAGATTTTTCACAAGATAAGATGATTAGACATCCATTATGTGGTGAGGGTGATAGATACATTGTTCATATATATTTTGTACACACTATTGCAGGTGAAATACTTCATTATTATTTTATATGTTTGTTCTCACTCATTATTACATTAATTGGTGACTTGAATATTTATTTTTTATTAATATGATGATGTATAAGTCTATATACTTTGATAAATTCATTGAGTAATAAATGAAGTTAAAAATAAATTAGGTAAGAAGATAATGAATTTGTAATCATACCATGTTGGTGAATATCACATTCCTAATTTTATTTGTTTTAAATATAAGTATGAGATTTTATCTCAAATCATTCAACATTATACAGCATATAGGAATTGTTTTATTTAATTAGGAGGCTATTCTATATTGGATAAAATATAGTTGATGATAAGTCATGTAAGAATTCAATTATCCTATCGTGGATATACATTAGATACAACATTATAAATTGTATGTTAAGAAAAAAATAAAGATCCAAACCTTATTACCATCTACTTATGGAGTGGAATGAAACATATTCTATCCAATTTCCATTTATGGGGTTGGAAGGAGTTTGTTAAGGGAATATCAAGCACAAAATTGTCTCCTCGTGGGATAAAGTATATCTTTATAGGGTAACCCAAAGAAACATGGGTATAATATCTATATGATGCTTTAAACAATAAATAAACTTTCACAAGGTAGGTCATATTTCTTGATATGGAGTACATCATCAAATAGTATAGTCGGAGCGATATTGACATTAAGGAAGTTAATCCTCAATATAAATTAGAGTTGGTATTGGAAAATATTCTATACAAAATCTATATAAGAATATATTGATGAAACATTGGTATTATATGGGAAGACTATAGAGGAATTGGAACCAAAGTGATATAGATTTTTAATCACTAAATATCATAATAATTGTTTACTAACAATGATGATCCTACATCATGTGTAGAGTTTTTAGAGAGATCATAAGATATAAGATTGCTAAAATAAATAAACAATATGATGGATTTGATGTATCAAAAAATTGTGTGGGTTTTGAACAATCATCCAGTGGATATAACACATTTTTTAGATGATTGTTAATGAGAAAACAAGACATTAAAGGTAATTAAAATACCTATAAATAATGTCTAGTGTCCACATGATTTGGGTAAAATCTAAGAATTCAATATGATGAATCATTTACAATAATTTAAAAGTTAAATCCATTAGAATATTTGTTGATATAGTATCCTACCATGACTATGTGATTTCGAAAATGAATATAAGAATAGATTTCTATAATGGGAACCTTTAGGGAAAAATTTATATGACACAACCAAAATGGTTTTTGACACCATTATTCACTCAAATGCTATTGAATATAAAGATACATATTTATGGATAAAATTAATAATCCAAGTCATGGAAGATTTGTTTCATTGATGACATTAGAGAATTTTATTTCATTATGAAATAATGTGGGACATGGGTTTATATGATTTTTAGTGGGAGTAATGTTTATTTTATTAAACTATATTTTGATGGAATATTTATAAATTGAAACCATATACATCTATTACATGTGTGTATACATGGCTAAGCTAGTTATTCACTAGGAATATCTTAGGTGACGCACCCTAGATTCTCAGGATATAGAAAACGTTTGATAAATACAAGAGGATTCATGGACTATGTTAAGAAACACATACTAACATGATACTGAAGAGGTTAATATGAAACTACCCAAAAGATTATTAGTTCTAATTTCACATGTTATATAACTTTATAATAAAATGTTCCTTTAGACACATGATTAATGAGAGAGAATAAGTAAGATCCCCTACACCTCTATGGTTTAATATATCATGTATTCCATGATATGTATAAGGATTGATGTCAAAAATCATTTGAGAATTGTAAATAGATATCAAGATGATCCTTGTGAAAAACATTGGACTATTATTAATTTTATCCCAATGTATCTGACGTGAATTAATTATATGTTCATGGTTTATGGAATAGATGAAAATCTTATAATTAGGGGTTATAAAAAATATATTTTTTTATAAATATGAAAATGATCAAATGTCTGATTATAGGTATTTTGTTTGTCACTGGAAAATATGAGAGTTAAAAAAATAAATGAATCTAATTTTTTCTGATTATACTATCGATTAAAAGTATATTTCTAATTTTATTGAAAGAATTTAAGAATTTCTAAACATAGATATTTATCAAATATTAATGGCTTTCCTAGAATCCAATACCCTATAATAGTTTTCTATGATTCAATTACATTAGTGGATCTCCCAATGGTGAAAATTTCACAACAATGGAAAAAACACGTACACTATATGTTTCATATTTAGATATTTTTGTTGAATGATGTGGTGTTTGGTGTGAAGAGTATCCATATTGTAAAATATAGTATGCACATGGAGGATGTAACTATATTTGTCTAGGTATGATTATCATGTGAGAGATAGTGTACTTAAATTTTATATCATATGGATATAGTCTAGGTTGTAGTGTATTAGAGTTGGTTCCCTATAACCAACTTACAAAGTACTTGATTATATGTTTTAATTATTAATGAAGTTTTGTATCACATCCTAGTTCTTCATGCTCATGAAATTTTCATGTGAATATGTTATCAAAATATATGTTTCAATGATTGGTCATGGAAGTTCCCCACTATGAAGGGAACCAAAAGGTACTACAATAGAATTCATTAATATTATTATATGCCTAGATGATATTGTCTGATTGGACACATATGATAGAGTCTGTTTCAGATATGAAGCCTTTGTAAAATTTAAATACCTTTTTAGGTTGTTAAACTGTGGTAGTCTCTATGATTATAGATTATGACAAAAGATGTTGAAATGAATTCTACATTTTCACGTGTCATTGGAAGTTATTATGTTTGGGTGTGTGTATTGGTCCTTGGTTTTTAATATCATCATAAATGGATATCATCTATCACATAAATTTATGTATTTATGAATTCCATGATAAAATATGATTGTAGTGAGGTATGTTATATTGTGTGCGTCAAAATTTATATTGCATTAATGGATAGTTTATGAATTGATTTATAGCCTTTTCCATTTGATTGGAATGAAAATGTATAGATAAATTATTGACTTGGTTAGTTAGTTAATTTTATAAAATTTAATGAAATATACATCGAGCATATAGCTCGACAACACCAACATGGGACCTTCTTGATTTAATATATCATGATAAAGGGATTGTATTAAATTTTAATTATTAAAAGGATGTTGTATTTCATTATTACATTAATTTATTTCTCTATGTGTTCCTTGGAATGTTTTAATATTTTTTCCAAAGAAATTATGTGGTTATTATTAATTCCACTGAGATAATTTATAGGAGGGTTAAATAATATTTATGTTTGAAATATCAATTATTTCATAATAATGAATTTTACAAGTTATAAAAAATAATATTTATTCATTTATTTATGATTTAAATTTATTTATCACAAGTTATTAAAAAGATTAAATAATTTAAAACTAATTATAAGAATTTATTTTCATGGTTTTATAAAAAATAAATTTTTTAAATTTAACAAAAAATAATTACATGATATTTGTTTATGAAATAAATATTCATTATTAAAAGATTTGTAAAATTCGATAATGGAATATAGAAAAAGATTAATACACGGATTGGAAATGCTATAAATGACAAATCATTGAATTTTTGAAGTGAATATCATTTCAAGAGACTGATAATTATAATATTTTTTTTTAAATGAGATTATTTATGTTTTATATTTTTAAAAAGGGGGTTTTGTGGGGTTAAATAACCAAAAACATACCAAATTAATAATTTAATTATATTTATTTCCATAATCACACTAGTTGTGCATGGAACATAATGATTGAATTTAAGAATCCCTATTAAGTGATCTAGAGGTCTGGAACATACACTATATTCCTCCCCCCTTAAGTGACAAACAATGAATAAAGACTTCTTCATTAAATAAACACCATATCACATCTTGATTGTTCTTCTGTGTGACAAGGCATGTGAAAATTTCCCGAGGATAGCTTTTTCACTAAAGGGTCATAGAAGATCCCTACTATGATGATAACTTGAAACTTCCATAACACTTTTATTGAATATATGTTCTATGGATATATGATGTTATTTGAGGGACACAAATAATACAGGCCATTAGGGGTGAGGACTCTTAAAACTTTGAGGAACCTTCTCATGGTGTGCGCCCTTGGTAATATCCAAGAGGATATTATGAGAACAAGACACACCAGTAAGAAATCCATATTTCATAGTGTCACTAGATTTTCCTATCTGTGGATGTGTTTATTGGTCCTTGGACTTTAAGTTATTATTAATGAGTATTATAACTCGCACACATAGAATTATTGAAAAAAACTATGATGAAACACTGTTCGCCGCGAGGTAGGATACGTCGGGTGAGACACGAGTAATACTGCATTAATAGATAATACGAGAAAGGATTTGTCCCTTCTATTCCATAAAGGATGTAGATATTTGAGGCCCTTTGATGGAATTGATATAGCCTAAATAAATCCATGGCCATGGTAAGGAATGAGAGAGTTCAATTCCAGAAAGTCAAAGAAAGAATAATAGAGCACATGGGTTGATGGAACTAGCATGCAACCCGCTTGATTCGAGATATCGTGACAAAGGGATTATATTACATGGTAAGAATTTGTATGAGTTGACACGTCATTTCAGAATTTACTTCATTCTCTATGGGTGCCTTGGCATGTTTCTAGATGCTAACCTTGGACTTTAGGTAGGATCCACCTAATGCCACTAAGAAAAAGGCTTAGAGGGTCACACACTAAGTGTGTCCGTGTATCTTAGTTAAAAATTAATTTAACATGTTAAATAGAGATAATTACGAACTATTGTTTAATAATTATTAAAGAATGCCTAATCACAATTATTTCAACATTAGTTATTCAAGAGAATATATTGTGGGTGGAATAATATATATTTATTAGTGAGTAATGCAGTTAAATTTATTTATGAAATAAATAGAAATTACTCAATGTATAATAAATGTGGTGGAGTAAATAAAGAAAAATGAAAAAAAGATAAACACAATGTGTACATTGAATGTACATGTCATGTAGTTTTCAGGGAAAATGACTACATGCCGTGTAGTTTTTTCATTCGGGATTTTGAGTAAATAATAATATTTTATTAAATGATATTTACTATAATCAGCATGGGTGCATGTCATGGAATTAATCATTCGACATGGGGGTTTTTAATAAGAGTTAATGAAATAAATAAAATGCATAACATGTTTATTTATTGTCATAACTCTTTAACCTCAAACCTGATTATAAATATCCTCACAACCCCAATACTTTACTTGAGAGAATCGTTGTGCAAAATAATTATGGAGAATTCTCTCAAGGCCGAAAGAAATTCTTCCTCCAAGAACACTCTGATGACTGAGAGAGATCCTCCTCCATCGGATCAAGCCGATCAAAGGAAGACAATGCAAGAAAAGTATTCTCCATTCTAGCACCCGGAGATTCATTTGGTGACGTCCAGAGATACGTGGTTCTTTTGTATATCACTACTAGAGGATGTCTACACATGGCTTTTGCGACGCAATGAAGAATCACATCAGATTGTGACCGAAGACATCAATGAAGAAATAATTCCATCTAGGTAATTCTGGTAAATTAATTAAATTAATTATAACCAACATATGATGATTCTGTTATTATGGTTATGGGAATACCTCTTTCTTTTTTTGTTCTTCATTCTATTAAGAAGATCCAACACTTTATTATCATGACATATCTCAGATTGAATGTTTTTAATGCTAAAATTATAGTTGGGAAAACCCACCAACGCACTTCTGTTATGCCCGGAACATACTAGTGGTATCTTAGGGGTAATATCATTGATTATAATTATTTAGTTTTTAGTTGTTTATTTACGCATTTAATAATTTTGTTGTTTCAATTTAAGTTAATTGTTCTATAAAATATGAATCTCGAGATCTGTTCCTCCCATCTCGTTTCTTGTTCACCTAATTGAAACATATTTATCTTTTAATTTTGATTAAAATAAAATAGAGGATTTCATTCGGAGGTGCCAAACTCCCCTGGCCATAAAACACCAGAATAAACGGTGTGTATTTGAAAGAACACGTCGTGTATTCTAGGTTCAATGCATTGACTGATCTACCAAATCAGGTCACTTACTGGATCCTATCTAAGTCATTTATGACACTTTGTGTTGACCAAGAACATGTGGCACACAGTTTAAGGATTACACGTCATGTGGTCCAACTGAACACGGTGTGTAGTTCCTTCGGGTTAGGGTTGGACCGTATACCCTGTACACGGCTTGCCATACTGGAAACCATGTAACACAAATACTACACTATGTGTGTCCTGCTAAACACACCATGTACTCTGAAAATTTCAAAAGTACATCTACACCCCATGTCCCCGTGCATGTACTTCGAATGGACGGTGACCAAAATTACATGCCATGTAGTCAAAACTACACACAGTGTACTCATCCAAATTATGCAGATTTATTAAAATGTATTATTATAGTATAAAAACCCATGAAACGTGTACCATAGTGAAAGCCTAAATCTGAGGCACAACATGTGATTGGTGTTTTACGTATATGAGTTTAATTTAACATCTACGTATTGAATGGGAATTCACTGGGTTGCCTCTAAGGTACAAGTTAAATACAAATATAATATTAAATTTATTTGTTTAAAATTATGATGGATGAGAATATAATGTAAATTCTGAAAAAGGATTAAGATAAAAGGATTGATTAATAAGAGGTAATGAAATTATTCGAGTGTGATTTATCTTAAGCAAGAACAATTAAATAATTTAATTCTAGTTTTATTTATGCGTAAATATCGTTTCATGTATGGATGATCATGAGCTAGACAAAGACCTTTGTATGTGACTGGTTTCTTTTAATTTATTTATTTAAATTAAATTTGTTGTCTTGTATGCCTTATCCTCCTTAATATATAGGGCCTACACTCCCAAGGATTCTTTTATGTAAAAACCTCTTTTACCCCTCACCTGCCTGTGAGATAAATGCATATGTAATGGATGGAGCTCCCAAGCTAGTGGAGGTAGGTCAAGTCAGTATCCAAGGTGAAACCAATCCAATGAGATGCAAAGGTGGATATGTGGATAGCTTTAAAAATGAACCTGAAATGTTCAAGGTGTTTCTCCCCTATTACTTGGGTTAGTTTATTAACCACTAGACAAATTAACCAATAGAACAAGCCCATGACCATGCCATTTATTTCTGTCAGTTTCATGGTTTATTTATTATGGGTATGTTGTCATGATCACAAGATTAATAAATTAATCAACCATGCAATATGGAACTAAAATTAGATTAGCTTAGGTGTAAATATTATCTTAGACATGGTTAATCACATAATTATATCCTAGTTAATATTAAAAAGCATGTAATTAAAGATAATAAAATGGAAATTTGCGTATAAGTATAAAATCCCTCAAATAAGTATTAAGTTAGTATAGCCATCCATAGTCTTGGTGAGAATTGAACCATAGTTCAAAGTGCTTGACCTAACCTAGTTGCGGTGCTTCTAATTATTGGGGAATTCTAATTCAAGGTTTTGTGTTGAATTAACTTCGTTCGCATCAAGGTTTGACTGCCACAACATGACTTGGTGTGACCAAGGAAAACGTAGGGGAAATCCAAAATAAAAGTATTTTAGGATTGGGGATTCCACTTAGTGGATTAAGGAGCTACGGGTTAAAGCAGTTGGAATTTGTATTTCCTACATAAAACTCTTCAAGTTTCTTGACCAAACCTAGTGGGGGTAATGTGAAGGGAAATATGGATCCTTTCCGCTAGAATATTCAGGCAAAAAAATATTCCAAAGTCAATGGTGAGGGCTATTGGATTTCGAGAAAAATAGTGGGAGACTAATAAGTATTAATTAATTTATTTGTCTCAGTTTGGTAATAAAGTACTAAAACTTTTCTCATCTTAATTTGTAGAAACTACAAGAAAATTGAATTCAAACATATCATTGCGAACCATAATCAAGAAGGAAAACCTTCTCACTAGCACCAATTTCCAAGTGTGGCAGATGCGTTTATGCATCATCCTTCACCACAAAAGGAAATTGTATGTGCTGGAAGAGCCTATTCTAGTTCCGCTTGGAAATTAGGCCAGTGATGAGGAAATATATCTCTATGTGAAACATATGGATGATGCCACAAATGTCCAATGTTTCATGCTATCAGCCATGTCTAATGAGATCTTAAAGCAACATGAAAATAGGGACGCGTATAGAATGATGTCTCACCTTAAAGATCTCTACCAAGAGAAGGCGATACTAGAGAGATATGAGATCTCCAATGCTTTGATTACAACTAAGCATAGAGAGTCTGTGCCAGCTGGGTGTCATGTAGTAAAGTTTATTGGATACATCGAATGGCTGGAAATCTTAGGGATTAAATTCCTAGATGAGTTGCATATAGATCTCATCCTATCATCACTGCCCAAGACCTTCTCAAGTTTTATTGTCAACTATTACATGATCAATAATGAGAAGATTCTATCGGAATTTATGACCTTGATTTTATAGGTATATAAGGACATGGGGAGTGACAAACCCGCAGTCTTTATAGTGAATAAGAAAAGGAAGGACTAGGAAATGGGGCCATTGAATTATAAACACTCTAAAGCCCCAAAGCGTTATCCTTCCAAGAAGAGGAAGATATAGAGGCAGGGCAAGGAATGGGAGGCAGTATGTTTTTCATGTGGCATGCAAGGCCACTAGAAGAGGAACTACACCCAGAAGAGTTGGGATTCTATAGGTGCATTCGTTATCGAGTTTAATATTTCCATTTGTACACATTGGGTATTAGATACAGCTCGTGAGGCTCACATCTATATTCAAATTCAAGAACCCAGATGATTTAGAAAGATTGAAAGAGGAGAGGTGGATCTTGGAGATGCCAATGGTGTGATGCTGGCTACCTTGGACATTGGAAATTACCACCTCTCATTGCCGACTGGGATGATTTTGGTTATACATAACTATTATTATGTGCCTAGTGTTACCAAGAACATAATTTCTGTATCTTGTTTGGATATAGATGGATATATTTTTAGGTTTGTAAATAAGGGTTGTATCTTTTATAAGAACAATGTATGTTATTATATGTCACATTTAAATATCGGTCTGTATATATTAAATTAAAAAAACCAAGTGTTGGAAATTGATAACGAAATGAACTCACATGACTCATACATCACCAAGTTGTGGAATCATTGTATCGGTCATGTAAACAAGAAACACTTGACAAGGCTCTTCCAAGATGGCTATTTAGACTCTACTGAGATAAAAATACTTGATAGATGTCGCACTTGTTTACAAGGTAAAATGACGAAGCCGCCTTTCGATGGACAAGGTCAAAGGGCCATAGATCTTCTAGGATTGGGGCACATGGATGTGTGTGGACTACTTCTAGTAGAAGATAGAGGTGGATATTATTACATCATTACTTTTACTAATTATATGAGTAGATATATACATGTCTATTTAATGCAGAATAAGTCAGAAGAATTAGAGAAATTTATGGAATTCAATAATTAATTATAGAATCAGCTTGGTAAGAAGATAAAGAAACTTCGATCAGATCGAGGCGGAGAATATTTGAACCAAGAGTTCATCGATCCTCTACGACAGTCTGGGATTCTATCTTAGATCACTCTTCCTTATACACCACTGCAAAATGGTGTTAGTGAAAGGAAGAACCACACCAGGGTGGACATGGTGGGGTCAATTATGAGTCATGCTGATCTTCCATCATCCTTTTGGGGATATTCATTACAAACTGTATCATACACATTAAACTGAGTACCATCTAAGGTGGTAATTGTAATTCTATCTGAGTTATGGAATGGAAAGAAACCCATTTTTTCACACACACATGTATGGGTGTGTGAGTATTTTGTTAAGGCATTCTCAGACAACAAAATAGCACCCTGGGGCACAAGGTGTATCTTTATAGGATATCCCAAGGAAACGAAAGGATATTATTTATATAACCCTTCAGAGAAGAAAGTGATCATCGCCAAAGAAGAAATATTTCTTGAGAGGGATCACATCCTGAAAAAGGATAGTTTGAGAAATATTGACTTCAATGAAGATGATGCTCTTGATAAAAAGGTGTTGGTACAGGAATAAGTTCTGTTGATCCCCATGGAAGTGGATTCAGAAACACAAGTACTACGTAGGAGCTCAATAGAGGTAAGGGAACTAGAGAGATTTGGTTTCCTAGTCAGTGAGGATGATGAATCATTATTGTTGGAAAATGATGAACCTATCTTCTATAAGAAAGTAGTAGAAAGCTCAGAAGCTGCAAGATGGTTGGAAGGTATGAATTCTGAGATGGATTCCATGTACCATAACCATATCTAGGTTTTGGTCAATGAGCCTGTTGATGTAAAGATTGTTGGATAAAAATGGGTATTCAAGAGAAAACTGGACATGGAAGGTCATGTTAGCACATATAAAGCAAGGTTAGTGGCTAAAGGATTCAGACAACGTCAAAAAATTTACTATGATGAAAACTTTTCACAAGTTTTCATGTTTAAATACATAAGAATCATACTTTCCATAGAAGGTTAATAGGACTACATGATTTGGAAAATGGATGTCAAAATAGAATTCCTTAATGGGAACCTTCAAGAAGATGTCCATATGACACAACTAGAAGGGTTTGTGACACATGGTGAATAAAAACAGGTTTTAAAGTTTCAGAAATCCATTTATGGATTGAAAAATGCATCCAAGTCATGGAACATTCGATTTGATGAAGCCATAAAGGAATTTGGTTTCATTAAGAATGAATGTGAGACATGTGTTTATAAGCAGTTTAATGGGAACACGGTCATTATCCTAATAGTATATGTTGATGACATATTGCTTATTGGAAATGTTGTACCAGTATTAGAGTCAGTTAAGGACTGGTTGAACAAGTGTTTCTCCATGAAGGACTTGGGTGAAGCATCCTACATTCTAGGGATCAAGATAATTCATGATATATCCAAGAGGATGTTTGGACTAAGTCAGGGTACATAAATTGACTAGATACTAAATAGATTTAGTATGGAACAATCCAAGAGAGAATTAGTTCCAATGTCACATGGCCTACATCTTTATACGGAAATGTGTCCACAAACACAATATGAGAATGATTGAATAAGTAAGATCTCATACGCTTCAGCAATAGGATCCATCATGTATGCCATGTTATGTACTAGGAATGATGTTTCATATGCACTGAGCATGGTAGGTAGATATCAATCAGATCTAGGAGAACAACGTTGGACTGCTGTAAAGACTATCCTTAAGTATCTGAGATGAACTAAGGATATGTTCTTCGTGTATGGAGTAGACGAAGAGGTTGTCATCAGAGGGCATGCTGATGTTGGTTTTTATACAGATCAAAATGATATTAAGTCACAATATAGATATGTTTTATGTCTCAATGGAGGAGTCATGAGCTGGAAGAGTTCAAAGCAGCCAGCTATTGATGATTCTACAGTGGAGTCTGAATATATAGAAGCTTATAATGAAACCAAGCAAGCCCTTTAGATTCAGAACTTTTTCCAGGAGCATGATGTGGTGCCTAACAGTAAAGATCATATCACGTTGAATTGTGATAATACTACAATAGTGGCTCTTGAAAAATAACTAAGGTCACATCAACAAACAAATAACATAATCCGAAAGTATCACCTCTTGAGATAATTCTATGAAATAGGTTAATTTTCAGTGAGCATAGTGTCCACGGAGGAGAATATGGAAGAACCCATGAATAAAGGCATATCTCAGTAGAAGCATGAATATCATGTAATAGATAGCGGGTTAAAAGTTGATAGTAGTTGGCTTGAGTCCAAGTGGGAGTATGTTGGAGTTGGTGGCCTAGAACTAACTATTTTGTAATTTATTCGTTAAATAAACACCTTATCACATCTTGATTGTTCTTCGGCGTGACAATGCATGTGATAATGTACCAAGGATATCTATTTCGTTAAAGGGTCATAGCGGATCTCTACTATGATGAGAACCTGGAAGTTCCATTACACAGTTCTTGAATATATGTTCTATGGACAGATGATGTTATTTGAGGGACATAAATAATACAGGCCCTTAGGGGGGAGGACTCATAAAACATTGAGGCACCTTCTCATGGTGTGCACCCATGGTAATATCTTGGAGGATATTATGAGAACAAGACCTGCCAGTAGGAAGTCCACGTTTCATAGTGTCATTGGATGTTCCTATCTGTGGATGTGTGTATTGGTCCTTGAACATTAATATTATTATTAATGGGAATTAAAACTCGCTCACTTAGATATATTGACAAAAACTATGATAACACACTATTCCCAGCTTGGTAGGATACATTGGGTGCATCACGAGTAATACTGCATTAATAGATAATATGAGAAAGGATTTGTCCCTTCTATTCCATAATGGAAGTGAATATCTTAGGACCTTTGATGGAATTTATATAGCCAAAATAAATCCATTTAAATGGTATGGAATGGATGAGTTTAATTCCTAAAAGTCAAAGAAAGAATCATTGAGCACATGGGTTGATGGTACTGGCATGCAACCCGCTTGATTCGAGATATTGTGACAAAGGGATTATATTACATGGTAAACATTCATATGAGGTGACATGTCATTGTGGTGTTAACTTCTTTCTCTATGGGTGCCTTGGAGTGTTGCTAGATTCTCACCATGGACTTTAGGAAGGGTCCTCCTAATACCACTGAGAAAGAGGCCTAGAGGGTCACACATTAAGTGTGCCCATGTATCTTAGTTAAATATTTATTTAACAAGTCAAATAAAGATTATTCTTGACTGTTGTTTAATAATTATTTAAGGATGCATGATCAAATTTATTTCAACACTAGTTATTAAAGAGAATATATTGTATGTGAAATTATATATATATATTTGCGAGTAATTATGACATCACGCCTTTTTATCACATTATCTTTCATTACAAAATACCAAACCGGGGATCTTTAAGGTTTAGTGTCTTGAAAACCAGGAACTTAATACATGAAAACATAAAAAATTATTCTTAAACACTTGAAATGATTTTCCTTATGTTCATACTAGGTTCATTACTAAATCTCATAACCTGGGGACACACATCAAAAGAAAGTGTGAGTAGAAGGCCCAGTAAGGGAAACAAGGGAAACATTTAACTTGTGAACTTGAGATACATCAACAAAGTCATGAAAAAGAACTGTAAGGCATGGGAAAGAAATCATGAGGCATATCATAATAAAAATAACACATTTCATAACTTGAAGATGTGGCTACAACATTTAACTTAGATAATCATTTCCATTTCACCAAGGTCCATCCCCAAGGTTTCATTAAAAATTACCAAGGTTATTCACCAAGTATTGTTAAAAATGGTCATCTCTAGAGATTAAGTCTTTAACCAATGAATTGGAGCGCTATCAGGGAACACCCTTAAATTTACCTTTTTTATCATGTGAGCCACATATATCATCACCAAATGATTCATAAATAACCCATATAGCATAAAATAAATGGGTTTCATTTCATAAACGTTTTAAAAACTTTTTTAAAGACATGATCTTTATGTCACTTTAAACCCGCAGAAAAGGAAAGCGGGTCTCATATATGTAAATACCATAATTTAAAATAGAAAATTTTGGTATATATGTGAATACCCTTTTAGAATAAATTTCCTTGATTATTCACTTAATAACATAAAAGAATTTGAGAAAAAGAGAGAGACATTTTGAGACGGAAATTCGGCAACATAACGACTATGTTGTAGGGTTTTGGAAAACATTGAAAAGAGAGGGGACATGGGTCACCCACTAAAAAATGATCCATAAAAAAGTATGGGGAAAAAATATAAATGACTTAATAACATGGTAATGAAATTTTAATGATATAACATTTGAAATGAAGAACATGAACAGAAGGCAAAAATAAGATTTTCTTATGAAAATTCGGCAGCATAACGGTGTCACTTAAACTTCAAAAAAATGAGTTGTAGAGATCAAATAGGGTCTCTAATAATATTAACATAAATGATAAGTATGATAGATATATATATAATACCCCAACATAATAAAAAAGAACCTGAAATACTTGACAAGAAAATAGAACTTGAAAATGAGAAGGGTGAAATAATCCCTTAAAAGTTCGGCAGCCTAACGGTGCCACTTAGATTCATAAAACGAAATGATGAGAGTAAGAGGGGATCTCTCATACTATGAACATGAAAGGGAATTAAGAGGAATATAAATGAACATCCTCCAACATAAGAACATGGAGCATAAAATAAATGACTTAAAAGAGAGTATTTGAAAAGAAAGAGAGAGGTTGGATCCCTTACCTTAAAACGTAACTCTTAAAACTCAATGTTTGGGACCTTGAGGGCTTGGGGGAACCTTGGGAGGACTACTTGGGAGGTTATGAGACCTGAAATTCATTTAAGAGGATTTTGGAGTCGAAAGGATGAGAGAATGTCTTGGTATTAAATGGGGAAGTAAGGGGACAAGGTTTTAATGGCCAAGGGACACCTCATTGGTGGTATTGGAAAAACCATGGGCTTGACCACGGTATTTGCTCATGGTATTGGCCACTTGGGACACCTAATACCTTATCTTATTATTCATAAGTCGACAAAAATTATTACATAACTATTAAATCCTTAATGATGTCATTAAACACCCGAAATTCTAAACTGAAAATTCACTATTCACCGAAAATTCAACTTTTTTAGAAAAATCCCCAAAATTCACCTTGACAAAATATCAATGCTCTGAATTCAAAAATGAAATCCATTTTATAAAAATAATTTTCTAAATAATTTTAATTTAATTTTTAAATAAAAAACACTATTCACCTGAAAAAAACTAATAGTTTACTAATAACTTTTGAAACAGTTATTTACCTATTTTATTGAATCACATTACTTAATCAAGGTGCATAAATTATATTAATACTTTATTTAAGTGAGATTACTAATACATTTGGTCACATTAGTTATCCTAAGCGTGAAATCACTATTCATAAATTACTATTCATCAAAAATTAAGTTGATCTTATTAGACTCTAAATTTCTTACTCAGCACTATTGCAGAAGAACATTTTTTTAAAGTCCTTACGCAACATTAATTATTTAAGTTTTACATAAATATTTTAAAATATCCCTTTTTTCAAAATTCATCCATAAGATACATCATATTTTTATCCGGACATCTGAAAATTCAAAAACATCACCATAGGGAGAAATCACAATTTTATTTATCTCAAAAGATTATATAAAGTAGCTACGGTCTCGTTACATATCCCCTTTCAACACCAACATATGACCTAAGTTTAAGGTGTGCCAAGGTGAGAGAATCTGATGGAGGCTCAGATAACATTGCCTTAGTAGTAATCTCCACTAACATGAACTTCTCCCATGGGCGGTTCCATTCAAGCTTGACACGCTGGAGTTAGGCTTAGGCTTGGTCCAAAGCAAAGCCCAAATATTCCATCTCCTTTCTAAGCTCTGATAAGTTGGTTTCATATGGTTCGAGTCTACTGGATGAAGCCATCGACTCTTCTTTCTGCATTAACCATTAACATCTCTATTAAGTTGTTTTGAGTAAATTAATATACTATTCAAAAATTTTGGGTCGTTACATTCTTCCCCCCTTAAGAAATTTCATCCCCGAAATTTTAAAATAAAGGCCTAGTCAAAAAGGTGAGGGTACTTTTGCTTCATTATTTCCTCAGGCTCCCATGTCGCTTCTTCATACTTATGACTCCTCCACAACACTTTAACAAGATGAGTAGTCTTGTTGTATAGAACCTTGTCTCTACGGTCTAAGATCTCCACTGGATGCTCCTCGTAAGAGAGGTCATGTTCCAGATTCACCACCTCTGGGTTCAGTATATGCGAAGGGTCGGGTATGTACTTCCTTAAGAGAGATATATGGAAGAAATCGTGAACTCAAGTTAGGTTTGGTGGAAGTTCTAGATGATAGGTCACTGATCCTATGAGATCAAGGATTTAATAGGGGCCAATGTACCTAGGGCTGAGCTTCCCTTTCTTCCCAAACTGCATGAATCTCTTCCATGGAGAAATTAGAAGGAATACTTTGTCGCCAACACCAAACTCCAAGTTCCTTCGACAGTTGTCAGCATAGCTCTTCTGCCGACTCTGAGAATCCTTTATGTGTTGTTGGATGGCATGAACCTTTTCTGTCATCTCTTTCACAAGATCTGGCCGAAGAATATTTCTCTCCCCAGCTTCATCCCAACAAGTAGGAGTTCTACATCGTTTTCCATATAGATATTCAAAGGATGTCATCTGAATAATCGAATAGAAGCTTTTTTTATAGGAGAACTCAACTAATGAGAGGTGTTGATCTCATCCACCTTTAAATTCCATTGAGCATAATCTCAGCATGTCCTCAAGTGTTTGAATAGTACTTTTAGATTGGACATCAGTTTGAGGATGATAGGCCGTACTAAAATTCAATACAGTATTCAGAGCATGTTGAAGACTTCTCTATAATTTTGATGTGAATCTTGGATCACGATCAGATACGATGGATAGTGGTACCGAAAGAAGCCTTACCACTTCTTTTACGTATATATTGGCAATTTCATCCAGAGATAACTCTTCCATAATTGAGATAAAATGGGCAGTCTTGGTGAGACAGTCCACTATAACCCATATCACATTGTTCTCTTTGGATGTTCTCGGGAGACCGGTGAGAAGGTCCATAATGATATTATCCCACTTCCATTCTTGTATGGTTAGCGGTTGTAATACCCACATAGTAAGTTGTCCTTATGCCTTTACTTATTGACACACTAGGAACCTTGTAGTGTAATAAATAATCTCCCTCTTCATGTTATCCCACCAATAATGATCACGAAGGTCTCTATACAATTTAGTGTTTCTCAGATGTATAGAGAAAGTAGAGCTATGAGCTTCATCCATCAGTTCTTTCTTTATCCCTGGAATAGATGGAACACATAGTCTTGTATGAAATTTCAGTACACCTTCTCGATCAATATTGAAATCAGGAAACTTCCCATCCTTGACAGCCTCAAACTTCTCCTCCAACAAAATATCATCTTTCTGAGCCTTCTTGATCTTCTCTAGTAATGAAGGTTGAAAAATCATTTGGGATAGGGTTGATGATGTCCCTTCCCTTACAATTCCCATGTCCAGTTTTATTAGATCCTTAATCAAGGGATCTCCTAGGATCCTCATTGTTGCCAGAACAACAGGGTCATTCCTGCTTAACGCATCTGTGACTTTGTTTGCTCGTATAGGGTGATAATGAATTGAATAATCATAGTCTTTAATAAGCTCCAACCATATCCTTTGTCTCATGTTCAATTCTTTCTGCGTGAAAATATACTTTAAACATTGGTGGTCGGTGTATATATCACATTTCTCCCCATAAAGATAGTGCCTCCATATCTTTAGGGAAAAACAACTGCCGCTAGCTCTAGATCATGCGTATGATAATTCTACTCATGTTGATTTAGCTGACAAGATGCATAAGTAATTACCTTGTCATTTTTCATGAGGATGCACCCAAGCCCTTTCAGAGATGAATTGCTAAAAATAACGAATCCTTCTCCGATAGAGGGTAGTGTTAACACAGGTGAAGTAACCAATCTCTTCTTCAGCTCTTGGAAACTTGCCTTGCATTCTTTTGTCCTGATGAAATTAACCCTTTTTCGAGTCAACTTGGTTAGTGGATTAGAAATCTTTGAAAAGTTCTTCACAAACATCCTATATTATCCTTCTAAACCAAGGAAACTACAAATCTCAGTTACTATTGTGGTTTGAGGCCACTCCTCCACAACCATTGTCTTTTCAGGGTCAACCGAGATTCCGTCATTGGTTACATTGTTCCCCAAGAAAGCCACTTATTGTAACCAAAACTCACACTTGATGAACTTTCCAAAGAGCCTCTCCTTCCACAGAGTTTTCAAAATAACCCTCAGATGATCTTCATTCTCCCCACGACTTTTTGAATATATCAAAATATCATCAATAAAAATTACTACAAAGTTCTCAAGATAGTCCTTAAAGACTCTATTCATCAAATCCATGAAAATATCAGGAGCATTAGTCAAACCGAAGGGCATAACAGTAAACTCATATTGCCCGTATCTTGATTGAAAGGCAGACTTTGGAATATCTTCTTTCTTCACCCTCAGTTGATGATAACCAGATCTAAGATCGAGCTTGGAGAAGAATTGAGCCCCACAAAGTTGGTCAAATAAGTCATAAATTCTTGGAAGAGTGTATTTTTTCTTTACTGTGATCCCATTCAATTCTCTATAATCAATGCATAGCCGCATTGATCCATCATTCTTCTTCACAAAGAGAACTGGTGCTCCCCATGTAGACACACTTGGTCTAATAAACCCCCTCTCCAACAATTCTTGGAGTTGTTTCTTTAACTATACTAGCTCCACATTTTCCAATCTATAAGGGGACTTTGATATCGGTTGAGATCTAGGTACGAGTTCAATGGAGAACTCTACCTCTCTTTCTGGGGGAGGTCTAGGTAACTCCTCAAGAAATACGTCCATGTATTCCTGAACAATCAGAACATATTCTATTTGTATACTCCCTTTTACTTCTTCATCCTCACCGATTGACTCCATAAATAAGGCTATAGTAGGTGCCTCTAGACAAGGATCATGTTGAGATATCTCTCATTGTAAGATAATTGAAGGTTGTTCATTCAAGAATACTGAGATTTATTTACTTCTTCACTTGATCTTAACATTATACTTTGAGATCCAGTCCATCCCTAGTATAATGTAAAATTCCATCATGGGAATGACTACTAGATTTGTGATAAGATTGTGCTATCTAAAGTAAACAATAGAGTCTCTAAACACTGTTTATGCATGGATAATCCCACCAGGAGTATTGAATGACAACTCTACCTCTAGCAGTTCGGGGATTGATTCTATATTCTTTGCAAACTTGGAGGAAATAAAGGAATGCGTAGAAAGAGAATCAAACAATGTACATGCTAGTTTTGAGAGGACAATAATAGTACCTTCTACCATGTCATTCAGAACTTCAACTTCAGTTTTTGTGATATAAAAAGAACGACCTCATTCCCTTGGCCTTTGCTGAGGTTGATGGTGATTCCCCTCCACTGCCCTCGGATTTGGACAGTGATTAGAAAAGTGCCCAAGCTGTCCACACTTGAAGCATTTGACTTCGGGTAGGGCCAGAACCATCTTTCCTCTGTCGTTAGTGTTGGTAAGTTAAGGATTCACCTCACTATGAAAAGTCTGAGCAATATGGCCTTCTCTTCCACACTTGTAGCACTTGCCACTTCTGATAAAGCAGTTCCCTGAATGCTTCTTCCCACATTTATTGCACGTGGAAAGTTGCATTTGCTTTCCACCTCTTTCCTGATCAAAGCATCTTCCCAGGCTTGGTTCTTGAGCTCTCTTCTTCTCATTTGATTTGTGAGACCACTATGTCTCCCCAAACTCTAGTTCAACTTTCATAGCACTTCGAACTATTTCTTCATAGCTATCATAGTCCCTGTTGGCTAGATTCTTCCGCAGATGAGGTCGTAGTGCACCAAAGAATCTATCAACCTTCCCATTAGGGTCCCTGACAAATCTTGAGATAAAACGGGAAAGCCTTGTGAATTTCATCTCGTAGATTCCAAAAGATTCATTCTCCTTCTACTTCAGCTAGATAAATTCTTTCTCCATTCTCGTTCTCATCGAACGAGGTAAATACTTATTGAAGAATATTCCCCTGAACTATTCCCACTCCATAGATTCCATCTCTCCTATTGGATTTGTGTTTTTGATCAGTGACCACCATTGATCAGCTTCTCCCTCTAGGTGGTAAATATCAAGGGTGACTTTTTCTTGTTCCGAACAATTAAGTACAGAAAATATCTTTTCAATGGAGCATATCCATTGTTCTGTAACCAATGGGTCAGTAGATCCACTGAATTTTGGTGGTCGTTGACGCATGAAGGACTCAACAGAATGTTGTTCCCTTTGTAGCGATATCGGCCTCTCATCTTGATTCAAGTTATTACTCATAACATGAGTCAGTTGGTTCATCATTCGCATGAATGTTTCCATTCCGCCTTCCATCGGAGGGTCGTCAACGCATGGTCCATTGCGGTCACCATTTGCATGGTTCCTCCTATTGCCTGCCATTTTCTAAAAGAATAAAATCTTAGTAAGAAACTTGTTTCATTTATGAATCTTTTAACTATAAACGATTCTACATCTTAAAACTTATTGATTAAACAACTATATTTCTCTATAATTCCTTCATAATGATTCATAAAAAGATTGCAATTAACCAAACATATCCCCCGGGAGTGTCGTAACCAAGAGTGCAGCAAGGACCGTTATCATGCACAAGTTCCCGTTTGAGTCTAGATCAAAGCGGTGTTTTTAGGTTTTACCCCTATGTACATCTGTTCCAGAGCCGCCTCTACCTGCTCGTATTGAGATAGGGATGTACTTGTTTGATAAACCACTTACTCAACACTCACCAAAATACCAAGAAGTTTTCCCTATATTTGAACTTTTCTATAGGGTTCTTCCTAAAGTGTCATAGACTAATTTCCATAAATAACTAAAACATCCTTTGATACCAACTATGGCATGCCGACTTTTTATCACATTATCTTTCATTACAAAATACAACATCGTGGATCTTTAAGGTTTAGTGTCTTGGAAACCATGAACTTAATACATGAAAACATAAAACATTCTTCTTAAACACTTTAATGGCTTCTCTTTATGTTAATCCAAGGTTCATTACTGCATCTCATAACCTAGGGACATACATCAAAAGAAAGGGCGAGCAGAACTCCTAGTAAGGGAAACAAGGGAAACATTTAACATTTGAACATGAGATACATCAATAATGTCATGAAAAAGAACTTTAAGGCACGAGAAATTAATCATGAGGCATATCATAATAAAAATAACTTATTTCATAACATGAAGATGTGGATAAAACATTTAACGTAGACAATCATTTCTGTTTCACTAAGCTCCATCCCCAAGGTGTCATTAAAAATTACCAAGGTTATTCACCAAGATATCATTAAAAATGGTCATCTCTAGAGATTAAGTCTTTAACCAATGCATTGGAGCGCTATCAAGGTGTACCCTTAAATTTTACATTTTTATCTTGTGAGACACATATATCATCATCAAACGAATCATAAATAACCCATATAGCATAAAAGAAATGGGTTTCATTTCATAATCAAAACGTTTTAAAAACTGTTTTAAAGACATGATCATTATGTCACTTTAAACCCATAGAAATGGAAAGGTGGTCTCATGTATGTAAATCCTTAAATTTAAAATTGAAAATTTTGGTATATATGTGAATACCCCTTTAGAATAAAGATATTTGAGTATTCAGTAAATAAAATAAAATAATTTGAGAAAAAGAGAGAGACATTTTGAGACGGAAATTCGGCAGCATAACAGCTATGTTGTATGGTATTAGAAAACATTGAAAAAAGAGGGGACATGGGTAACCCACTCAAAAATGATCCATAAAACAGTAGGGGGGACAAAATATACCATTTTTAAGAACATTGTAATGAAATTTTAAAGATATAACATATTAAATTAAGAACATGAAAGGAAGACAAAAATAAGATTTCTCTTATGAAAATTCGGCAGCCTAACAACATCACTTAAACGTAAAAAAATGAATTAACGAGATCAAATAGGGTCTCTCATCATAGTAACATAAAATATCAGTATGATAGATATAGATATCATACCAAAACATAATAAAAAGAAACTCTGAAGACTTGACAAGAAAATAGAACTTGAAAATGAGAAGGGTGAAAGAATCCCTTAAAAATTCGGCAGCCTAACGGCACCACTTAGACATTCATAAAACGAAATGATGAGAGTAAGAGGGGATATATCATCATATGAACATGAAAATGGATGTAAGAGGAATATAAAAGAACATCCTCTAACATAAGAACATGGAGCATAAAAGAAATGACTTAAAAGAGAGTATTTGAAAAGAAAGAGAGAGGTCGGATCCCTTACCTTAAAACGTAACTCTTAAAACTCAAAGGTTGAGACATTGAGGGCTTGGGGGCACCTTGGGAGGACTCCTTCAGAGGTAAGGAGTCCAGAACATTGTTGAGAATGATTTTGGAGTCGAAATGAGGAGATAATGGCCAGGAATTTATAGGGGAAGTGAGTGGACAAGGCATTAATGGCCAAGGGGCACCTCATTGGTGGTATTGGCACAACCATGGGCTTGCCCATGATATTTTCCCATGGTATTTCCCACTTGGGACACCTCATACCTCATCTTAATATTCATAAGTCGACCATAATTATTACATAATTATTACATCCTTAATGATGTCATTAAACACCTGAAACTCTAAACTGAAAATTCACTATTCACCGAAAATTCAACTTTTTCAGAAAAATCCCAAAAATTTACCTTAACATAATATCAATTCTCTGAATTCAAAAATGAACTCCATTTTATAAAAATAATTTTCTAAATAATTTTAATTCAATTTTTAAATAAAAAACACTATTCACCTGAAAAAACTAATACTTAACTAATAACTTCTGAAAAAGTTATTTACCTATTTTATTGAATGACATTACTTAATCAAGGTGATTAAATTAAATTAATAATTTTTTAAGTGAGATTACTAATCCATTTGGTCACATTACTAATCCTAAGCGTAAAATCACTATTCATAAATTACTATTCACCAAAAATTAAGTTGATCTTATTAGACTCTAAATTTCTTACTGAACACATTTGCAGAAGACAATTTTTTGAAAATCCTTACACATCATTAATTATTTAAGGTTTACATAAATATTTTAAAATATCCCTTTTTTCAAAATTCATCCATAAGATACATCCTATTTTTATCCTAACATCTGAAAATTCACAAGCATCACCATAAAGATAAATCACAATTTTATTTATCTCAAACGATTACACAAAGTAGCTACGGTCTCATTACATAGCCCCTTACAACACCAGAATATGAACTAAGTGTAAGGTGTGCTAAGGTGAGAGAATCTGAGGGAGGCTCAGATTGCATTGCCCTAGTAGTAATCACCACTAACTTGAACTTCTCCTGTAGGCGGTTCCGTTCAAGCTTGACATGCTGGAGTTCGGCTTGGGATTGGTCCAAAGCGAATTCCTAATATGCCATATCCTTCCCAATCTCTGAAAAGTAGGCTTCATATGGTTCGAGTCTACTCGATGAAGCCATTGACTCTTCTTTCTGCATTAACCATTAACATCTCTATTAAGTATTTAAGATTAAATTAATATGATATTCAAAAAATTTGGGTTGTTACTGTAATGCAGTAACATTTATTTAAGAAATAAATTGCCATTACTCAAGGTCTAATAAATGTGGTTGGGGAAATAAAGAAAATGAAAAACAAGATAAATACATTGTGTACATTGAAGGTACACGCCATGTAGTTTTGATGGAAAATGAGTACACATCGTGTATTAATTATTACACACCGGGTACGTTTTCTAGTCAGGATTTAGTGGAAATAATATCATTTTATTAGTTGATATTTATTATAATCAGCATGGGCACATGTCAAGGAATTAATCATTAGACATGGGTGTTTTCAATAAGAGTTAGTGAAATAAATAAAACGCATAACACATTTATTTATTGTCATAACTCTTTAACCTCAATCCCAATTATAAATATCCTCCCAACCAAAAACTTTTTATAGATAAAATAATTGTGCACAATAATTATGGAGAATTTTCTCAAGGATGAAAGAACTCCTTCCTCCAAGAACATTCTCAAGACCAAGAGAGATCCTCCTCCATCGGATCAAGGTGATCTAAGGCAGATGACACAAGCAATGGCTTCCCCACACTAGCACCCAGAGATTCCTTTGGTGATATCCAGAGATACGTGGTGCACGTGTGGATCACTGCTAGAGTAATTCTATACTTGGCTTCTATGAGGCAACGAAAAATCACATCGGATCGGGACCGAAGACATCGACGAAGAAATAATTCCATCAAGGTAATTCTTGTCAATTAATTAAATGAATTACAACCAACATATGATGATCTTCTCTTTATGGTTCTTGGACTCCATTTTTCTTTTTTCATTCTTGGTTCTATTCCAAAGATCCGACATTTTATTATCATGACGGATCTCGGATTGATCGTTGTTAACGCCAAAATTAATTTTGGTCAAACCCACCAATGCACTTCCGTTATGCCTGGAACCTACACTATCTTCCTCCCCCCTCAAGTGACAAACAATGAATCAAGACTTATTGCACCTTTAGGAATAATTATATTGTGGTCCACCACAAAAAATGAAATAAATAGGCATTGGAAATACAAGAAACATTTGATTATATAGTGAATTTTAGATATTATAGTGTAGATATGGAAAACCTCTAGAAAGAATCTATCATTGGATCTTAGATCATGTTGACTTTTTGAAGAGATCCATTTTTATGAATCATCAATGAAGTGGGAATTACAAGTTGAGGTAATTCTATATCTTCTCATATTTTTTTTATAAATTAAATGTTATGCTCCCCCTCTTCTAGAATATATGTTTTTCTCAAGTCTAGTAATCTATAGTTTTTATTAAACATTACAGTTTTTAATGTTGAAAAATTATTATTTGTGAATTTATTCAGAAATTACATGTTATATATGGAACCATGTTGAATCCTATATTATTGGAACCCATCAATTTGAAAGGTGGGTAATAGTGACGTACACCCAGATGACCATTCATTGTTTTGAGGTGGAACTTGGAGTTATATCATTAATTATAGAGTGAGCGGCCTCTATAATTATAATAAATATAGTTTCAATTATATTCATGAAAAAATAAATTCAAAACCATATATTAAACAAACTAGGTGGGTGGAATATTCCATCTAGGATTTGAGACTTTAGTTTTCCTAGAAGTTGTTGCGTGTAACATCCAAAGTTTTAAAAAAAGACTTTATATTCGACAGTGTTCATAATACGCCATATCAAACTCAGGGGAAAAACTAAATATTATTATTTAATAACATAGGTATTAAAATTATGGGAATTAATAGTATTAATTGAATTATAAAAATAATGCTTACACATGTTTATAATTAATTCTTTGGTGAAAAATGAATAATAAATGAATGTAACACCAATTTTAAATAGAAGAAAATGTTTTTTGGAAAAACTATTTAAATGAAAATGACTGTTTTTATAAAATAATAAAATCACTATTGATAGATTTTATTAATGAAATAAATATTTAATATATTCAATTTAATGGCTAAGATTCAACTTATTTGTTTTCTAGAAATTATGTTGTAACAAATTCAATTTTTTGGATAAAAGGAGTATTTTTCAAAAACATGTAGTTTTGCCGCTTTATTATGGAGAACCGATTTTAAATATAGTTTTGGAAATTTTATAAGTTTTATTTGAAATAATAAAATTATTATTTATTAATGGGAAATCAGAATTTAGTTTGGATAAATTTTGGGTATTTTTTGATAACTTTAGTATTTTAATAAATAGTCAAAAATACTATAATTTAATTCAAAACTATTTTTTTTCTAATTTATTAATATTGTTAGACTATCCTATTAATTATGTTTTTAGTATAACTATATGAAGGTTTTATCATTTAATATAATATTGTCCATTTTAATTAATTTCACACTTAAATCGGATATAAAAACATGTCAAAAGTTTATTAGTTTTTACTTTTAAAACCATTTTTTTCGTTTTGTCTGTGGAATTATTTGTAAATATAATTCTTAAAATTGTGTGAATTTAATTAGATAAAATAGATTAAATATTAAGAATATTAAGTTCCAAACTATGTTTCAGTTTCAATTTCATTTCTTTGAATAAAAAAAGTTGCCATGGCAAAAAAACATTATCATGTTATAAGTAAAAAAATGAAATATGTTAAATTTAAAAGGGTAAAGACCTAAAAAACCTAAAAATACCAAATTTAAAGGTTTTTTGAGGTGTGGATTGACCCTAAATATCCTAATTTTTTCTAAAGTATTATTCATTTAAATTAATTAGACCTCAATGTGGTTAGCTTTAAATATACAATATTCAATAATTTAATCACTTGAACCCACTTCTCCTAAAGAATAAATACCACATATCACCTCCCCGTTTTGACCCAAAAAGACTTTAATCTCCAAAAATCTATACCCAATCCTCTATTTTTCAATCTACCCATGTAAATGTGCTTCTTTTCGCACCAAAATATAAAATCCAAGGTCCTCAAGGGTCTTTCAAGGAGGGTATATTCAAGAGGTAATTTTCTCAAAGTAGCTCTCTTAATTTCTTTTCTTTTTCTACTTTATCCTCACCTCCTTCATCCATCGATGAATGATAACTAAAAAATAATGTATATAATAATTTTTTATATTTTTAATGGAATATATCATATACATTTCATTTCTCACCAAATCTTATTCCATGTAATGAAATTGTTGTCTAGGTTATACCAGTTAATCCTCTCCGTGAATAATATTTTTTTCTTTTTTTCCTTTACCACCTTCATGGCTAGTATTAAAACTAATTTTCAGGTAAAATAATATTTAAATATATTTATATATATTATAACTTCTGTTGTATTATTTAAATTTTATATTAATTCTACCTTCATTATTTTCATATCGGGGTTATACGATAACTTTGTTTAGGGAGGTGTGTACGACCACCACCTCAAAATGATGTGATTCTTCCACAGAACACATGGAATGTGTTAATTATTTTTGAATTAAACATATATGATATAAATTGGATATTAATAATACTAAAATTCTCATATATATATATATATATACATTTTTATTTACATTTAATTTAATTTCGTTCTTTTAATACGATAGGAAAAAACAGAAATAGTTTTCAAGCGTACATATGACCTACCATCTCCATTAATGTTGTTTTTAGTTTTTATTTAATAATTATTATAAATAATTAAATAATGAATATATAACATAGGTATATCATTTTTATATTTTAGATATGGTGGACTTATGACCACATGGTCTATTAACATCTTATCAAGTTCATTTTAAACTTATGTACCAAGTATTGACAAACCATCTAGCATGAACTTCAATAATATTGTAATTTATATAACATGGTAATAAGGGATAAAGAAGGAACCATAAACATGAAAAATTTTCTTAATAAATTAAAAACCAACCTAAGTATATTATTTAGAAATGTAAATATTGTATATGAAGAGTCTGATTCAAGGTAACGGAATTTCTTAACCCAATATGCACTCTTTATGTTAAACTTCAACTTCTTGATTATGTCATTCAAATATTATGTGTAAAATGAATTTTTAATATATTAAATTTTCATTCTATAGGATTTATTTTAATTTATAGTCAAAACACATAATCAAAATATTTTATCTTAAAAATCATCATTGCAAGGGACTTCATCTAAATCTTGCTTAATTGAGGCATTTCTTGATAATATGCACATTTATTATTTTATAAGGTGTAAATTCGGCCACTACCACATTTCATATCCGTAAGTTATCTACACTAATGATTATTAATGTTTTTAAATATATTAAATAATTTATATTATGTTTTAAATGTTCAAATTGGTATGCTACATTTTGAATGTTTAATGGTTTGATTATCAAATATTATTATTTGTGATATTAAATTACATATTTATATACGGATATAAAATAATTTTAATGGATTTTTTTTATATATTTGGAATTTAATTGAAATGTTTTAAAAAGGAATATTTTACATGTTTTTTTAGAATGTTTGGAAAAGAGAAAAAATAATGTTGTTTTTAACATACACAACAACAACAAACTCTTTGCCCCCATAACTGTTATTTGATACCAGGCTACCTCTGTAAGCCTCAATGTTATTAAAAGAAAATGAAATGACTAGTTCCCTTTTTTTGGATAAATTTGAATTGAAAATGAGTTCTCAAATGTAAAATTTATCTTTATATGAAAATATTTTCATATGGGATTAGAATAATATTTCAAAAGTGTTTGGTGATAAATGTTTTTTATTCATGGAATAGTACTCGAGCATTATATTAAATGCATGATCCACATATAGCTTATAAAAAGTTTTTATCCCCATTACAACACACAATAAATCCCTACATAGCTTTTATGAAAGGTTGAGCTCCATTATAACTCAAGTGTGAACCTGTTATAGATAATATTACGGGACGAGCCCCATTATAGCTCACAGGTAGCCCGAAATAGCATATATGATGGGTGATACCCATTATAGACCTCTAGTTAATTGGATAATAATAATAAAATTGGAATAAATCCATATGATTATTCCAATTTAAAGGGATTTCAAAGGGGTTTTAGGAATATGATAATCTAAGTAACCTAAAGGAGTTTTAATTACTTGTTATTTTTTTTTAAGTTTTTTCTTTGTGAAAAAAGATTTATTGTTATTAATTTGAAAATGTTTTATTTCATTATCTTAAATAAAATTAAATTTGTAACCATGGTTTCACTAAAATAATGTTTTTCTTTCTTTTTATGTATTTTACTAAAATTTTTATTCTCATCCCATGTTTTAAATGTTTCTAATGAGATTTAGGGAAGAATAAAATCAAGGATGGAAAGAAATAAAAGTTACGATGATTAAACATGAAAATAAACCATGTCTATTTTTAAATTTTTTTGTTATAAAATAAATTGATACTATTGGAAGTGTCCACTTTGAAATTATATGGGTTTTTATGTAATAATTATGGCCTAATTCTCTAAATATATAAACATAAAAATATCCTCAATGTGAAATAAAGTAAAATTATTTACTTAACTCAAGATTTAGTAACGTTTAAGACCGGGGACTTACACTGAGTGTGCCCCATTTAATTGCAAGTTCTATAAAGTATTCTAAGGTTTCATAACCTTTCCACCATCCATAATTATAATCATGAAATATGATTTTACAATTAGTTTTTATATTTGGTTGTAATGTGATATCATAAATAAGGAAACCATGAATAAAAATTATAACTATAAAGGAAAATATGTCTCAATTTGTGGTCAATTAATCGCGGCAATGGGAAATGTATTCAAAATGTGTTTGAAAGTTTTTCCCCAACTAACACCTAGATTGCAATTTGATTTTAAATTTACCAAAATTTTAATGTTTATAGGTTATAATGACTATGTAATGATATAATAAATGGTTCCCTGAGATCATGGGGATGTGAGATTAACTCACCTAGTTAAGGGTTTGTTGCATAGTCAAGGAGAAAATTATTTATTTATAGAATAATCATGAAATCAATTCGAGAATCAATAACTATTACCCTTATGGTAAAATGTGATTCATTGACCCCATAATTTAATTTTAACAAGTCAACGTATCAAATATCCTCGACCTTTAGGTTTGAGAGATTCTTCACTGGCCACCTCATTAGTTATAATTTATTTTCAATCCATACATTTATGCTCTATGTAATTTATCAAAATTTAGATTGGTTGTAAATGTGTAATATTTTAAATTTCACTAATTAATAAGGATACATAGAAACTTTATCCATAATAGGATATGTTATAACATGTAACATGTTGTGAAAATTAAAATTTTATTTCCTTTAATGTTAAAAAACCATGACTAATTAAGTTCATATAAAGTTCATGTATTAATTTCCAATGAAAGTAATTATTTTATAGAACTAATTAATTTTATTATTGTAGATTATATTAAGAAGAAAAATAAATTTTCTTTATAATTAAACATCATGAAAAATAATATATTAGATGAAATAGTCTTAGATATTCTTGGTGTGTGAGTTACATATAAGAATATTATTTTAGTTTGATAATAAATATGATTAATTTGAGTGTATTTTAGGTCTTACACTAGGTTAGGAGAACATTTTTTACATAGTATTATTTAACATGAAAATGGAAGGCTAACCCAGAGATCAATATGTCACCTTGTCTATTAAAAAAATAGACATAGGTGGGGATATTGGAAAGCTAAGAGAAATTATAAACAATATATTTTGGACCATATGAGTCCTTAAATAAATGGAATACATGATCATCTATATTTTAATATTATAAAAATTTAAATATGACTACCTTTTAATATATTTTTTAATATTTCAAATTCCCATTATCCAAATAATACATGATCAAAAAATAGAGAACATTAACATGCATTAAACCATGATAAAATATTTAAAGTGTATTTCCAGAATTCCATAAAAGAATATTATTCTTAGTGTTTTGACAATATAAAGAGAATATAAATATTCACAATCATGTTCTCATGACTGTTTCAATATCTTTCGATGGGATCAATCACCATGGATGCACCCATAAAATGATTTTATAAGAAATGATGACATTGAAAAATGTTGAATTGTAAAATTGGAACCGCCAATTTCATATCAAATTTATGATCTCTATACACTAGAGGGTTACTGATGTTATTAAAATTTTCATGAATTATTATATACTCTCTTTACTGATTTTATATGAAATGTGCATAATTTGTGTGAAATATTAATGTTTTAATATTAAGTATAATTTTGGAGCATTTTTAGATGTATTCCAATTTAGTCAGTTTACTATTTTAATAATAACTATAACTATACTGATACAAATTCTGTGGTTATTGTTTTTTAGGATTATAATTTCAATATAAAATATTGCATTAGAAGGTACCATGATCCAATTCTACCATTTGTAGGGTCATATGGTCCTCACAAACAAGACCAAAGAATCTTTAAAGAAACTGGACTATTCATGAAGATTGATTTAATGGGATAACTACAGAAGTCCAAATTCCATTATTCTGCACCCTAGTCCGGGGGACAATTTAAGGAGTCTTGGATAAAAATTTCAAGGCCCAACTCCAAACCCAAGGGGCCCAACATATGCTTTGAAGTCTAGCCCATCATTCTGGCCGAGAAATAAAATCAGTATAGTATTCATGACATATCTCATGATGTAAGAATAAAATAGAGCTGATATTTTTTAGTGTGAAATAGTATATATAGCCGGCCGACATTGTTGAATAAATAATTTGGTTTTGATGGTATATTCTTATTCAAAAACCCTTTCACATTTTGGACTTCAAAATGACTGGATTGAAATGGACAGATTAAAATTGTTCAATCATACGGCCATACCTTTGGCAAAATAGGTCCAAATTCCCCCTAATATTTAGAGTAGTCGTCCAAATTTATTATCTACAACTTTGAAGAAGGAGATATCTCGAGATTTGGCTGTCGGAATAGCCAAATTGGAGATGCATGTGGAGGAACAGATTGGGAATGCAAACAATCCACTCCTTGTGCTATAAATACTCTCCCCTTCTCTCCTTGAGAGGGGTTGGAATTTCAGAATAGAGGAGATCATATTGGCATGACCAAAGCCATGCGAAAGGCTTGGGAGGATCTTCCATACTCACATTTTCACTTGAGAGACCTTTCCTCCTCTCTTTGTTTTCACTTACTTTTGTGTTCTTCGTTTTTGTAATTTTGTAAGTCCTTTATTTTGTAATTCTGTTTTAATGCAAGTTTTTTCTTCAATATCTCTTATTCTCATCCACCTTCTGTAGTTTAATTTTAATGTTCTTAAATTAGTTTAAATTTAGTTGAACCCCCTTCCCTTCTTTTGGTTCCTCATTCAATCGAAAATCGGTTTTTAATTATCATCATTATTCGTGTGTGTCTGTTCGACGTACCACTCTTTTCTAACCCCTTTCTTTTTCTTCTCTTTATAATTCATCACCATACACTCATATTACCAGATTAATAACCATCTTAATGTCTAAGTAAATATCTTATTGGGGTGAGTTTTAATTTAGGTATGTTAAGCGATTGAGAGCTTTTGCTCGATGAGTATTCGTTGAATTAACACTGTGTGTGTTGGACTTAGCATGTCATGGATTAATGACTTGTTTTGTTTAATGTGTGGTTTACATGGATTATTAGAACCATAAATACACTACCATAAACAAGATATGATCAATATTAGAACCTTAAGTTAATTTAAGGTTTGGATTAAAGCCTTAACACTTGGGAATTCAAATCAACGTCAACTTGTGACATGGGGGTTAATTTAAAGGCAATATAAAGAAAAGATCAAGGATATCACAAGCTTAACTAACCTAATGATGGACTCACCCCAATCAGTATAAATTTTTTAAATCAATTATAGTCAATCAATCATTTCAATTAAGCACTGCAAACAAACCCCCTAATCAAAATACAATCAACTAAAAACAAACGACTATTACAAAGTATCATCACCGCGGATTCGACTCGAGTGCTGCTATACACATTTGCAGAGCACCAGAACATTGACCGGTCGATAGGCGACAATCGTCCATGCAGATCAAATGGCGTCATTTCCAGGGATGGTGCTTTAATTAGTCATTATTTTCTGGTTATTGTAAAAAAAACACAAAAAGAAAACAAATTTAAAAAAAATTAAAAAAACACAAAGAAAAACCCATCTTATCATAAAAATCATAAATTGAAAAAATAAAAAGAAAAACTTGTCTTCCTCTTTCATCCAACATCTCTTTGAATTCCTCGTAGCCTCCCAAAAAAGCCCTCAGATTTGTTTGACCATTAAATTGAGTGAACACTTCGCCATCTTAGGAAAAACATAAGAGATAATCAACTCATTCAACAATCAGTCCTTGTCCAACCAATTTAATTAGATATGGCCAATCCAAGGGAAAAAAACTTAAAGAACTTGTTGCCTCTGATATGAATTACCAACCTCTTGGTATTCAATATCCAATGATAGAGGCTGACTTCAATCTCAAATCAGGTTTGATTCATCTTCTTCCACATTTCCACGGGCTAGCCAGTTAGGATCCACATCTACACCTTAAAGAGTTCCAAGTAGGGTGCTCTACCATGAAGCCTCAAGGGGTTTCTGAGGAACAAATAAAACTCCAAGCATTCCCTTTCTCCCTATCTGACACTACCAATTCATGGATTTACTACCTCCCTCCTGGTTCCATAACCACATGGAATGACATGAAGCGACTCTTCTTAGAGAAATTGTTTCCTGTTTCTCGTACCGCTTCTATCTGAAAGGAAATAAGTGGTATCCATCAGTTCCCAATTGAATCACTCCATCAGTATTGGGAGAGACTCAAAAAGTTTGTTGCAAACTACCAACACCACCAAATTCCTAACCAAATCTTTATCCAATACTTCAATGAGGGGTTATTTGCAATGGAGAGAACTATCATTGATTCCGTAAGTGGTGGTGCTCTTGTTGATAAAAATCATGCTGCAGCAAGAGATCTCATAAGTAACATTGCTGGAAACACACAAAAATTCCATACTCGAGCACATGATAAAGTCAAACAAGTGCAGGATAATTAATCAATTGATCCGAACAAGATGACCGAGTGGATGAGTGAACTTACAGGTCTTGTGTGACAACTAGCTGTGGCAACCAAATCCCCAAACTCATCTTCTTCACAATCAATGTTTCCTAGACCTGTCAAAAACTACGGAATCTGCAACTCTCCATATCATCCAACTGACACATGTCCACAACTTCAAGAGGATCAATATTATTCATCTGGACCAATGGAGCTCAATGCAACATATGCTCAGCAGAACACCAATCCTCAACTATCAGGTCAGTTCATTAGAAACATCATCCAACCTGACTCTGTGCCCTTCTCTTCTTCATATAACCAAGGCCTACGGTATGATAATCCCACATCTCATCCCTCTCAATTCCCTCCTCAAAACCAAAACTAGTTTCAATATTTTCATGGTGTTGGTAACTTCCAACAACCTTATCCTGTTATTCCACAACCTCAACGGAACAATCCTCCTCCTGTATTCCATTATCCTAGTGAGCCTTCCCAATTCCAAAACTAATACAATCACTTTCCCAAGAACCAAAATCAAGTTAATACCAATCCGAGACAAGCTTTTTATTCTAAGAAACCATAGGAAAGTGTAGTGGAAGATATTTCCTTTTTCACCCTTTCAATCCTCAAGAACATTGAAACCCAAATTGGTCAACTTGCATCCCACCTTAGTTAGAAGCAACCTTCCAATTCTTCCCAACACCCAACTCAACCATTACCCAACCCCAAGGGTAATGTAATTGCAATTGCACTTAGATCGGAAAAACAAATTTATATGCCTCAAGATATGTCTTACAACCCTCCTTTGAACGTTGACCTAGAAAATGAAAAGAAAAAGAAAATTGAAAAGGAATCTGAATCCATTCCATCACCTCCTTCCATTCCACTTAGGAATCCAATTACATTTTATCAAGCTATTTCTAAGCCAAAGAAGTCCTTTGAACCCGATCCTGAAATGCTCGACATGTTTAGACATGTTGAATTCAACATTCCTCTCTTAGATGCCATCAAACAAATTCTTAAGTATGCCAAGTTTCTTGAAGAATTGTGAACCCACAAGAGGCAACTTAGTACCTTTGAAAATGTTTCCACCCAACAGTCTATTCCAATAATGTGCAAAGATCCAGGGACCTTTACGGTTCCATGCCAAATTGGATGTTCAAACTTTGATGATGCACTCATAGACCTAGGGGCCTCAATTAATGTTATGCCCAAATCCATATTCTCCAACCTTGTTCTCAGTCCCTTACATCCAAAGAGTGTTTTCATTCAATTAGCCAATCGAAGCACAGCCCGTCCTGAGGGAAAAACTGAGGATGTCCTTGTCTGAGTCAATGATCGTATCTTCCCAGCTGACTTCTATGTCCTTGACATGGAAGGTGAGAAAACTTCTTGCCAGTCTCCTCTGATTCTAGGAAGACCATTCCTTATGACATATAAAACCAAAATTGATGTCCATGTTGTCATCTTATCCATGGAATTTGGTGGCCAAATGGTCAAGTTCAATATTTTTCAATCCATGTGATACCCATTAGAGAATCAATCTGTATTCTCTATCCATGCTTCCAAAAGTCTCTCTGAGAGTGTTTTGAATCCCAATCCAACATGTTCTTCCTGTTCTACTAATAAAGGAGTTTGTGAATATTGCATCCTCATTAACCAAGTCATAAATAGAGAAATTAATGTTGACATTACAAATTAAAACTCCATTGATCTAAAGGATCTTGAAAACTCTTTGGAATATCATCTCACCTCTGAACTCCAATGCTTCAACATGGATGGTAATAAAAAAAATGAACTAGAATTCTCATTTTGATTCAAATCTGATTATCCCACATTCGTCATTTCCAATTCAGGATTCTGAAAATTCTTTTATATGTGAGGTGAACCCCAAACCAATTTGTTTATATTGTCCTGATGGGAGATAAGGTTGTGACATTTTTTCCCTAATTAATAAAGTTAACAGTGGTGAGGTTGAAATTGACAATTCTTTTGCGAACAACATTGATATAAAGGAAATTGAAAATTTTATTAAGTCTTATGACTCCACTGATACTCATTACTCTACATCGATAAGTGATTAAATAAACGAGTCAAAAAAAATTGGGATCTCATACTGTGGTTCTGTGCTATCTGATCCTTACATAAATGAACCATCAGAATTGTGCCATCTTCCTGAATTTCCAAGCATAGAAAACCAGCACTTTTTGGATAAAATCATTCCTCACATTGAAGACAAAAGGGAGGATAGTAATATTCTCTTTCCACCCCCATTGAATTGCAATAACACCAACAAGGATGGGAAGAAATTATCCAATGACTCAACAGGCATTCCAGAGGAGAAGTTTTTCTGGAAGCACTCTGGAGTTGAGAAAATATGATGTCCACCGTCAGACTATGGGTAGTCCACTAAAACTGTCTAGCTGTAGACAAATAAATTCAGCGCTTCTTGGGAGGCAACCCATGTTTTCTTTTACTTTTGTGAAATTTCAATTTATTTTTAGTTTTTCATTATATGAATAATGATTTTTCTTTTTCTGGTAACATCCCACAATCCTGGATCAACATCGACTTCCACTGGATCCCCAACTTCTCCAGTCAACCTACCACTAGATGGAGATGGAAGCCCACCAAATCCAAACTAGGGGGAACCTCTTTCCCTTTAACTCCCTCTCTTCTCTCTCTCTATCTTTCTTCTCCTTCCCCTCTCTTTTATTTTATTTCCTTACCTCTTTCTTCATAAAACCCTTTTATTTACTCCTTCTCTTTTGTGTGGGTGTGACTTCATAAAAAAACAATCTAAAAAAACCTAAAAACTAAAAATAAAAAAAATCAAAAAAATGAAAAGTCAAGAGTCATGATTACTCACCTTCCAATTTTCTAATTTTGTGCAATCATTTTGGGGAGTCAATTGGAATATTTTTATCTCAAAAATTTTGTATTTTCAATATGACTTTGGATAATGAATTTTGTGTCAAAACCAACACATTTTGAATGCTCAATTTTTGATTTGGAAAATGATTTTCTCCAACTGTGAGAACCAACATTAGCATTCAAGCCAAGGCCACCTATGGCCATCTTTTCAAAATGTGTGTTTTTACCCCCATTTGTGAGTATTGAGTTTATGGACCTTCGAGCTGAATTTCCTACCTTAGTGTGCATTAATATGATAGAGGCATTTTCTGAACCACAAGAGAATCACAATAGCCAAATAGCCTCCCATTTCACTTACATTAATCCTTCTTTTGAATGCCCCTTCGAGCCTATGAAAACCTTTTCTTTGATAGCCACATTACAATCCCAATACCTTTTCCCACCCAATATCCACATGGATTTTCATTGCATAATTTTTTGAAATTTAAGTGTGGGGGGAATAGATTTCATTCTTTGGGTATCCTATTTTTGATTTTCAACAAGTTATCATCTTCTTGAGGGCAAGAATCCATTTCAATGTGGGGGAGAGGTTGTCATTCAGTGTGTTTTGGGGAATGTAATGTACTTCCATTTATGTAATTTTGTAAATGTTATTGAAAAGTGTTCAAAAAAATCAAAAATGATGAAAAAAATGGGTTGTGTCTTGGGTAGGTCAAAAATAACTCTTCCCCATCTTTGATCTTTTTATAAATATTACAATTAGTGTCGTGAGGAGATCAAACATGGGTTGGGATATGAGTGTGAGATTTGTTTCAAGGTCAAATTTCAAAAAAACAAAGAGAAAAAAATAAAAAAAAGAACACTTGCATTATATTCTTATTAGGAGAAGTTTTGTGGTTTGTAAATATTTCTTCTTATCATCCACTTCAAATTCTCGTCCTATATTGTGTCTTTCTTCACACAATCAATCCCTTGTAAATACGTGTTTTCATTCCCTTCCATGTTTTATTTCAAAAAAAATGTGCATTGTTTTTCTATGTTGGTGTTTTACCCCTCTTCTTCTCTCCCTTGGAAATTATATTCCTACCGTCACATAGCCACAAAAAAACCACTTAAAAAGACCTCTTGATTATTGTGCACTTTGGATAGGTATTGTAAGCTGAGATCTCTTTCAAACTCTAAGATTTTTACTTTTGGTTGGTGAAAGAGTGAACCTCCACAAATGAATTTTATCATCTTGAGAGGTGTGAGTTTTGAGTGTCCACATTTTCCATTTCTAAATTTAAGCATGAAAAAAATGAATTAGTTTGGAAACATTGTTTTTGTAACAACTTGTGGTGGAATTCAAAATGGATGAGTGAAATAGTCTAAACCTCCCCTGATTCGAGAAAAAAAAATTTTAATATTTGTTGGTGAGTGAAAATGATTTTGTTATGTTTTTATATTTGTTGCACATGAGGACATGAAAAAGAATAATTTTGGAGGATTTGATGTTATTAATATTTTCCTGACTTATTATATACTTCCTTTACTAATTTTATATGAAATGTGCATAATTTTTGTGAAATATTAATGTTTTAATATTAAGTATAATTTTTGAGCATTTTTAGAAGTAGTCCAATTGAGTCAGTTTACTGTTTTAATAATAACTATCACTATATTGATCCAGATTGTGTGGTTATTGTTTTTTAAGATTATCCTTTAAATATATAAAATTTCATTAGAAGGTACCATGAGTCAATTCTGTAATTTGAAGGGTCATATGGTCCTCACAAACAAGACCAAAGAATCTGTGAAGAAATTGGACTCTACATGAAGATTGATTTACTGGGATAAATAAAGAAGTCTAAATTCCATTATTCTCCACCATAGTTTGGGGGACAATTTAAGGGGTCTTGGATAAAAATTTCAAGGCCCAATTCCAAACACAAGTGGCCCAACATATGATTTGAAGTCTAGCCCATCATTCTGTCCAGGAAATAAAATCAGTATAGTATTCATGACATATCTCATGATGTCAACATCAAATCGAGCTGAGATTTTTCAGTTTGAAAAAGGGGATATAGGCGGCCTACTTTGTTGAATAAATAATTCAGCTTTGATTGTATATTCCTATTCAAAAACCCTTTCACATTTTGGACTTCAAAAAGACTGGATAGAAATGGACAGATTAAAATTGTTTAATGATCCGGCCATAAATTTGGATACATAGGTCCAAATTCCTCCAAATTTTGAGAGTATTCGGCCAACTGTATTATCTACAACGTTGAAGAAGGAGATATCTCAAGAATGGGCTGTCAGAATAGCCAAATTGGCGATGAATGTGGTGGAATAGATTGGGAATGCAAACAGTCCACTCCTTGGGCTATAAATACTCTCCCCTTCTCTCCTTGAGAGGGGTTGGCATTTCAGAAGATAGGAGATCATATTGGCATTACCAAAGCCTTTCCAAAGGCTTGGGAGGATATTACATACTAAAGTTTTCACTTGAGAGACCTTTCCTCCTCTCTTTGTTTTCACTTAATTTCATGTTCTTCATTTTTGTAATTTTGTATGTCCTTTCTTTTGTAATTCTGTTTTAATGCAAGTTTCTTCTTCAATATATCTTATTCTCATTAACCTTCTGTAGTTTAATTTTAATGTTCTTAAAATATTTTAAATTCAGTTGAACCCCTTCCCTTCTTTTTCGTCCTAATTCAATCGAAAATCTGTTTTTAATTATCATCATTGTTCGTGTGTGTGTGTGTGTTCGACGTACCACTCTTTTCTAATCCCTATCTTTTTCTTCTCTTTATAATTCACCACCATAAAATTATATTACCAGATTAATAACAATATTATTTTATGATTAAATCTCTCATTGGGGTGAGTTTTAATTTAGGCATGTTTAGTGATTGAGAGCTTTTTCTCGATGAGTATTCGTTGAATTAACATTGTGTATGTTGGACTTAGCATTTCATGGATTAATGACTTGTTTTGTTTAATGTGTGGTTTCCATGGATTATTGGAACAATAAATAAACTACCATAAACAAGATATGATCAAGATTAGAACCATATGGTAAGTTAAGGCCTGGATTAAATCCTTAACACTTGGGAATTCAAATCAACGTCAACTTGTGACATGGGTGTTAATATAAAGGCATTATAAAGCAAAGATAAAGGATATAAAAAGCTTAACTAACCTAATGTTAAACTCACTCCAATCATTATCAATTTGTCAAATCAATTATAGTCAATCAATCATTTCAATTAAGCTCTGTAAACAAACCCCCTAATCAAAATACAATCAACTAAAAACAAATGACTATTACAAAGTATCATCACCAAGGATTCGACTCGAGTGCTGCTATACACATTTACAAAGAACCGGAACTTTGACCAGTAGATATGCGACAATCTGCTATAAATTTCAGTTACACCAACTATTAATTTATTTAAAGGATGTTTATTTTATAAAAACATCATGAAAACCCCTCTAAGATGAAACTTCATGGGGAATGTGAATGGGTCACAAAAATAATTCAATGTAATGCCCATGGTAATTCATATATAGTATACAAAACAATATAAAAATATAATAAAATTTATAAACTCATTTTTAGACATAAATTTTATTTTTTATGTTGAAATTATCCATGAAATTCTACCTCATGAATGATTTACTCAAAAGTGAAGTGACCTATCCAACATAATGATTCTAAAAAATTATCCCCAGCTAAAAATACATGTTGTGGATTCATATTTATAAGAATAAATTATATATTCCTTAAATAATATATATGTAACCTCAAATATATAACTGTTTTGGATTATTGAGATATCGCAACAACATTCCTCAAATTATTTTTAAATGCATGGATTTTTTCCAACTTAATAGGGTATAACCTGAAAACTAAAAAAACTACTCTGCTATAAAGATTTCACAATACCAATTATGATTTCTTCTTGATCATTAAAAAATAAATGACTGTCACATTGTTTAATTGTTCCTTGAAATATGTTTTCTAGTTTTAAGAATCACTATTTCCAGGTGGTTTCCATTGGATGTATTCATAGAACCAGAAACATCCAATAGTTATCTATCCAAAGGGGACCTTCATTCCAAAGGTAGATGTTCATTATGTTTGATCTTTATGATACTTAAGAACCTGAATTGGTTGATAGGATGGGTGGTCAGACTCATTACACCCTTTTTGGGGGAATTATTGTCTACACTGGGACTCCGTTTGTGAATTTAACATATTTTCATGAATCATTTTTAATTCACCAAGTATATCATAAGTATCCTTAGGAATTTACAATAACATATTAACATGAGTAAAATTTAGAATCATCAAAATTAATTAAAGGTTCTTCATTAATGGAAACATTCATATATTTTAGGTTTTCCATGAATGGGATCTTTTAATATACTGATCAGGGATTCTTTTAATCGTCATTGTGATGATACTGATTTTTAAGAGACTCACTAAGGCGCTCTAAAATTTATTATCATCCAAGAAGGAAAAGGTTTGTTTTGATCTTGGGACCATGCCCGTAAAATGGTTACCTATGTATCATTGTGAAAGGAATCAGAACCCATGTAGTTCTATGTCCCTTAATAGGACACATCTTAACTTTTAGTGTTAAGTGATCAGGATCTCTAAGTTAAAGATTCCTGGTCAAAACTTAATGTGGAACTTATAATAAAGTAGTAGGAGGAACATGGAAAATGATATGAGTTTCCATGTAGGATCAGACCCTATTGGGAATATGGACCAAGGAGAACATGGTTGATTTGAAGTGTTGGGTTTGAACCTCAAGGTGGCTTTATATGTATCCCATATTAATGGGAATCAAAGACCACATAGTTTGATAAATCTCATAAGAGAGTATGGTCCTCTGAGAAAGAAGTGGATGGGATTACTTCATAAAAAGGATGCCTTAATGATTTTAAGATTGAATTTGTGGCTTATTTCTGAAGGAGGATGCCCAGTGAGCTCAGGCCTTGAGATGAATTCCTACATATCCTAGTTTGAACATGAATCATAGTTGTCATAGTTCCTTGAATGAGTTATTGTGTGAATGTTGTAACTATCAAATATCTCTAAGCCCACATGAGTCATGCTCTATGTGTGAAAAAATAGGATGTGAAAGATTTAACAATGAAACTTCACACTTTTCCTCCTCTACTGATGAAATAGGCCGCGCCAACTGTGGAAGATGGCGAGGTGATGAGCTTTCCCTCTATTCTCTTCACATTGGACAATGGTCTAAGTAGAAGGAATAAGGGGTGAAGGAGTGGGGCTTATACCAGGATGGCTACCCTAATATTGATCCTATTAGGAAAGGGTGACTTCTCTTTTTCTTGCATGGAAAATTATGTTTGAACTGTATCTATCCTACCAGAAACCCGAGGTTCTGTGTTACCTCTTTGTGAAAGGAGAGGCCAGGACCCAAACCTCTTCCAAACCGGGAACTTCCGAGCACTATTTCTGGGAGAATGGTCCATATCACTACTGATATACTAAAATACATACATTGCACAAATCCTAACCCCCGATTGAAACGAATGTGGAAAACCTCTAACTGTAGAAATACAAACCCAAATAGGAGACACGTTGATGTGCCTTTCCCAAAGGTTTGATAAATCAGGGTGATTTGGTGGAGTCCTCAATAGAATCCAATTTAGACAAGGTATCCATTGAAGAAGAATCCTTTCCATGAATGGAATAGGAAGGATTGATGGCTTGTAAACTAAAGAGAGTGAATAGAATGAGTGAATCAAAGAGGGGTGCCCAAGTAGAGAAGCACGCGCAAGTATGGTCACATAAGTACTCTTGGGTGACATTATTTTCACTTAACCGGTGAAAAAACTATATGGAAATACATGGGTGAAAACTTTTTCAAGACATCAATAGTATTCACTGGTTATCCAAGAAGTAGGGTGCTCAAGTTCCTATGAGAGTAATGGTGGGGGCACATGTATTTCTAACCTAGGGAGGTTGGGCACATTTGGTGTGCTGGTGTTATGGTTTTCATACACTAAAATGTATTAATTCCAATGATCCTCCCTTAAATCCTCCACTCAATGAGTTGAACAACTACCTTTAATGTTTTGGAATATTGGGGCGAAGTACTAGGGAAACCAGAGTATAAATTGTGCTTAAAGTAAATTTGTTAGTACAAATGGGGGCCCTAAGGGTCTATTTATAAGAAAAAAAGTAACCTTGGGAAAAATGAGATGGGTGCGTAAGTGACTTGCGCACCAGATAGAGGAACACAAGTAGGATACACAACATTTTTGGGCGTGCAAGTAGGTTTGTGATGCCGGTGTTTTGGATTGACTAAGAAGATTCAAAATTCATGCCTTTTCAAATCGTGATTTTTCTTCACAAATTTTCCCATATTCTTTCTAAGGGGATTCCATTTTTTATTTTTTAAACTTTTTCATGGAATGGGGTGTTAAAAAACATGAAAAAAACACATATCAGAATATTTCATTAAATGATTCACCAGGTTCATCCATTTTTATGCATGATAATAATATTAAATTATTACTCACCAAATCATCATTCCATTATCTTGTTTACTTTTTTTGGCACTAAAAACTATGAAGTTGAAAATGTAAATAAAAATTATATTATTCATTCATATATTTTGTTATTATAAGATAAAAATAGTTTTATATGGGTTTGGGAATGAAAATTATATTCTAAGATAGAAGATTCAACTTTAGACATGTCAAAAATGTGTGGCAAAGAGTAAAGGATATTTTCTCAAGAAGAACTATTTTTTTCTAATGGGAATATATGTTACCATGAACATGATTTAAAAAATTATATTAAGAGACATACATTAGGGAATAAATTTCAATTATATTTTCTATAAACACTTCACAATTTCCATTATAAGGATTTTTACAACGACAAAAATAAATACAGTAATACACGTGTTAATTGGAGCAATCGACATCAACAACATATATAACTAAATGTGAATAGGATTGCTTATGAAATCCCTAAAACCATATAAAAAATTGAAAATGATGTGTTTAAATACAAAATTATTATCCACAAAGAGAATAAGAATATATCATTTTTTTATAGTTCAACACATTCATTCACATCATGTTGTTGTTTTTGATACTATTAATTTACCACCTCCAAATTGGAAATTGAATTATCAGTGAAAACCTTTTCTAGTGCCTTAATGTGAACTCATTTATTTATTTTTCTTAGGATTAAATTTATAGAAACATAATTCATTAAAATATAATTATTTATGATTTTTTGGATGTTGATATTGTAATTGGAAAGGACTGGATCTATCTATATAGAAGACATATGTATTTTCAATATAGTGAAATCTCATGTCATATAAAAAATACTACCATTATAACATTTTATAAAAAAAATTCTTACAAATATCCTATAGAAAATAATTTCATAATACGAGTCTTAATAGAAAAAATATTGGGAATACTTCATTGAAATTATTATAGAGAAATTAAAAAATAATTATATTATAATTTCATTTAATTTATTATTGAACATCATAGTGAGATACTTGGTCTTCCTATAGATTAATAATTTTCATTTCCAATTAAACTCATATATGTTTTTGAGACCATATCAAACAATTATTATAGATTATCCACTATTTATATAAAGCAATTTTCAAAAAATTTAAAGATAATTTGGTAAAGAATTTTATATACCAAAGTTATTTATCATGGGGTTCATCAATCATCTTATTTGCAAAGAATGATTTATCAATTACATTTCATTGATTATAGTGAAAATTACAAGAATGTGGTCAAAAAAATTTGTCATCTTCCTTTTATCTATGACTTGTTAAAAAAAATTCAAGGGACTCAATATTTATCAATGGTTTATTCTCAATCATAGTAATATATTTTTATGTACAAGGAGAGGATATATATATATATATATATGACATGCTTGAATAAAAGATAAAATAACAATGGATTCATATAGATACATTTTATTCATAAAATTCCATATCAATTATCATGGATATAAAGAATATGTTCATTATAGATTTTATTGGTATATATATGGTAGTATTGACAGATTATATAGTTATATAAATTCTATTTTAAGGATAAAAATGAAAATAATTTAAAAATTACACTATATAACTCATTAAATAAAAAAGAGTACACTAAATTCTTCAACTGTATAAATTTTATCCAATGAATAACATTTATAAGTAATTTAATCACAAGAAAAAGTATATATATAGATTTGTAACTGAGAGTGTTGAATATAGAATACAATGTAAAAATTACTATAACAAAGAAAAATATATTTCCAAAATTTATGGGATTAAAAACATATGATAAATTTTTCTTGATTGTCATATTTTTTATCCATGATTCATATAAGAGGAGTAATATTTCTCTATATTGATGATATATTGATATCATCAAGGATAATTTGAACTAGTTTTTCAATATGACATCTTTTACACAACCTTGTAGTGAATAACAATTTTTTTGTTTGGGATGATACATAAAATAAAGGATTAGGTTATTTTATAATGAAAAATATATATCTATTAGACTAATTAACATGATCATTAACCGCCAATGAATAAAATAATGTTATTCAGGATTTTTGATTATAATCAATATTTTTTGTATAAAAAAATTAGTAGAATTATTTTATTAACACATGTGTTATGTATATATTTATCATAATAGGATAAATTATATATTCACATATATGGAGTTGAGAATATACTAAAGGATATAGATATATTTGATCATGAATTATGATTTCTCAATACATTAGTATCATCTGAAGGAAAACAAGGTTGTTAATTCCCATTATTAAAAGGGTTATATTATCATACATGTGATTATTTTTGTAAGAGACCCTATTTTAAGGGATATATAAGGATTGAAACTGAAATCATTGGATAACTAATGAACATATTCCATTCCAAAATAATTACTTAACTATATATATATATATATATCAAGGATAAAAAAAAGAATATATAGGGATATAAAAGTATATTGAAAATATTCCTACATTCTTCCATAAAAAATATTGTGATATAATAATTGGTATATGGGCATGTGTCCCATATATTCTTTAACTATAGAAGGATTTAATTGAAATTTCATATATTCTAATATTTTCCATTATCTTAGAATCATTACGATGCAATGATATATTAAGGGACGCTTCAAAAGTGACAATATGGGGTGGAAAAATATAACATACTCAACCTGATACTTTGTTTCTAAACAGGTTAATGTATGATAACTTAATTTTCATATGTATAATGAAACCATTACACATAAATATATATAAATGGGGGAGAATTAACATGTATTTTGTTTTTGGACATCCAAATTCCTTATATAGAAATTATTCTATTTGTTTTATTATAGATCGACTGATAAATATAAATATCATCAATTTGATTTAAAAAGATTTATTTATTAATGAATATTGCATGATATTAAAAAGGTTGTTTTATGGTTTCATTGTATACCACTTTCAATTTTAAAATATTAATATCCAAGTTTTACCATAATGTTATAATGGAGTATCCAATAAGGATTGTCCAAACAAATGAGTTTTATCCCTTATTATCACAAATAAATGTGTGGTTAGTTTTAATGGACAACTTCATCTTTTCATTATAAGATGATATATTTCATGATTTATTTAAATAGAGGTTTGAAATAAATCATTCTTTGGGTTAATAACTTATATTAAAAAAATTTCTTATAATGATTTAAAATGACACCATATAAGGATCAATCTGGTAAGGTATATAGATCTCTTACATGTTAATATGATATTATAGATTCATATATATTAGGATAAAAAAATTCATAAGAAATTTAAGATATAATTCTTACCATTTTGTATCATATTAATGAATATTATTATCATAAAAAATATTTATTGATAATCATCATTTTAATTTGGATTTTAGTATTAGTGTAAAATTATTAATTCAAATTTCAAAATTGAATAGAATTATATATTTTGGAATATAGGAAATTTGAGCATTTGATATGGTGGACCCTTTTAGATTTATAATCTAATTGGGTCTAAAAATTATCTACAAAAAAATACTCTAAATAACCGATGAGTAAAATATTTTCTGTATTACTTTTGTGGAAGTATCAACTAAAATTATTGAACACCTTTGTCACAAAAATAGATCATGATATCTCTTATAAAGAAAAAACACTATATATCATTGTTCTTAGAGAGAATTCATTATTAAGAAACAATAGTCATCCAATAAATGTACTTTAGATAAAATTAAATATTGGATTATGTTTATGGATAAAAATATTTAAATATATATAAGTACCAATATATATTTTAATCATATATTAATATTTTGGAAGAATAATATTTTAAGTCATACAAAAACACGTATATAACGAAACCATAATTACATGATTTATTGAACGGATTTCAGTTCCTAACAATCCAATGACCATTTAGGAATTCATTTTTAGAGAATTGTGATTCCCATTATATTATAAAATGACACACATCTCTGTTATTTAAATATTTTTTTATAAATTTTTCTCTTAAATTAAAAATCATATTCCATTCTTAACATAAATTCTTCATTCATAATGGATCATCATAACTAAATTATTGTACTTTGTGGAGTTCTATCACATCATTAAATCCTATAATGTTATTTTAATACATGGGGTTAATATGTAATTTTTTAAGGGATATTAAAATATATGATACTATTTATTCCTCTAAAAAATGAAAACTCACGATAATCATATTCATTTATATAATGTTCATTTAACTAAAGAACCCATTCTTAATAATGTATTAAATTTTATTTCCCAATGATTTTAAAGAAAATATTATAAGATAAAATGAAGGAAAAACCAAATAAAGAATGTTACATGGTATTTCATATGAAAACACACTTATCATTTACTTATAGTCACCCGTATAAAGTAATTACCTTCTCAGTTAACTCCAAAATCTTTTATCTATAGAATAATTCATTACCCAATTTATTAGATGTATATATCAGACCTACAATTTGTCATATATATTTTACAAGAACTGTTATGTGAATAAAACAATACTTTTATTTTATTATACACAAAAAAACTCGTAAAATATTTCCCTTGAACCCCAACCATAAAAACTTATTATTATTATTCCATAAAAATAAAATTAATTATAATTTTCCTTGATAACTAATGAAAATGAAAAATTCAGAAAAAATATGAATTGAATTTAAAATGGAGGAAGTTGAAATTTCTTGGAGGAAGTACCATAATGAATAATAGTCAATGTGGAATGAAAATGATATTTTTTTAAATCATTAAAAATAATATTATTTTCACAACTTTTAATTGAAAGTAAAAAATTACCTATATAAAAAATGATAAAAATATTAATTTTAATTCTTTTTAAATGTAAGGAAGTGATAATCGAAAATGAAATCAATAAATAATTATAGTTTATATTTAAAAATTATTAAAATAGTATAGACATGGAGTTAAAATAGTATCTCGACAAACATTAAAACATTAAAAAACAATGGAAAATAAAAAAAAAACTAACCTCAAGACCTGAATAAAATTATAGGGATTATTCCCTATAGAATAATAAAATCAAATTTATTATTACATTTTTTGAAACGTTGTTATATTTATTACATTTCAATTATTATTATTTATTTTACTTATCATCATTTTAACTTAATTAGAAAAATATAAATAGTTCAAATGTATCATTTTTGGGTCATTTAGTTTATAATGTCCAAAAACATTCTAAATCTATTAATGGTGAAAAGACCATTTATATTAATTCAATAAGTTCATCTTGTGTTAATGTATAGTTTTCACATGCTTCCACATGCAATGGTGTTCAATGGGTCATGAAATAAATAGTTTCCCATGAAGCTTATTTCATAAGAGTGGTCTTTATGGTTTAAAATAACAATTATTATTCACATATAATTTCTTTTTTATAATGGATAATTCACCATTATTTAGTTATGAATACTTTTTAATTTTTTAATTCTTAGGTAATATTACCAATGTTTTTTTTCATAAAAAATCATGAAAAAACTACTATTACATAGTTAATATTGGTTGTTAAACTTACTCAAACAAGAAAAAATTATAAAGACCAAATGATTAAGAATATACTACATTATTTTAAAAATATAAATTCTATAAAAGATCAATTATTTGAATAATAATTTTTTAAATTTGACAAATATAATTCATGAAGTGGTATATTTATAAGAAAAATGAAGTTGAATAGTAAGTTATTGTATACACAATATCGTACTAAAACAAATTTGGTGTCAAAATAATATGATCTTGTAATTATTAACTTATTAACTCAATAAATATATATTTATATTATTCATGGTAATTCTATGATGAAAAATGAAATATTTCTATTATGGAGATATTATTCCACAGGTATCACAGACGACACTTTCATTTTCCAATAGAAATAAGGGGGTTATATAATTTTAATATATATAAATAATAATATTTTATTGTTTGATTATTGTAAATTTTTATACTAGTGTGGTTATAATATATTTTTTGGTGGATGAAAAAGAAATAAAAAATATAGAACACAATTTCTATAATTCCCACTTCCTTTTATAACCTACTTAATAAATATCCTTAATCGTTAATATATTTTACTTTGCGTTATACCAGAACCAATAGGATGTGAGAAAAGTGTGTAGAATGTTTTTTTTGAAATCTTTATTGAGAAAAGGTTTTCAATGTATTTAGATAAGTGACCTTGAGAAGCGATTCTTTTATAATTGATTGAAGGGGCACTTTTATTTAGTCTAAATTTAATTATATAAAATATATCTTACAGTGAAGTATTGTGTAGAAATATTATATCAATTTTTTATCTAGTATATGTGTGGTTGATAATCCTCTCAACCTATAAATATAATAAAATATTTTTGGGGATTATCACAAAATTCCTTACCTTTTACCCTAATTTATTCTTCATTATAGTGACTAATTTTTTTATAGATGTTAATTATTATTTTTGATATAAAATAAAATTGTACATATATGATTATTTAAATTTTATGATTTAAAAAAGGAATACAATTTATTTAAGATCAAATTATTATGTCTTTAATTTTTTATTTTATTTAATATATGAATAATTCAATAAAAAAAATTTTTGAAAAATATTTTTTAGAATAATAGTAAAAATTCACCAAAACCAAATATTTTATTGATTCCCATAACTTATACAAGATTTTATTTAATTAAAGGATATAGTTTTTTTAATTTAATTGTATGATAAAATGAAAAAGATCATTTTCAATACATAATTATAGGAAAAGGACCAAAAATAGTTTTTTTGCTATATGAAATTATCAAATAGGTTCCCTAATGCATTGCATAGGTATGATTTTTTTTGGACAGATTGGATACTCAAGAGGGGGGGTGGGGGTGAATTGATTTCCAATTAAAATTTCTGTTAAAAATATTTCTATTAAAATACCCCTATTTATAAAATAAGTTAAACTGTAGTGAATTTATAAAGATGGTAAGTTTTCAATTAGTTTTTCAAGAGATTGATTATTTCTCATTTAACACAATTTGAATATTAATTAACTTTTGAAACTAACTTACTGGTTAAAAAAAGTAATAAACACTTGCTTGTTTGACTATCTGAGTAACTTTAAAATAATTTTTATTTCAAATTAATTAGTAGAGGAATATTCAATATAGTTTAAAACAAAATAAATAAGAACATCAGTTTTAAACAAGAGGTTCAATATCAAGATGAGACTTAGTACTCTCAAACAATTTATATAAATTTTGATCCAAACCCTAGATTGGGGTTAACAACAGTACAAAGATTGTCCAGGTCCTATGACCTCTACCATAGTTCTACGTGGGCAAGAAGAACAATAGAACATAGGCTATCCAGGTCACACTTAACCTTTAACACTATCCACATTGGGAACTAGTAAGTATGGGAAAGATTGAATGAGGATTTATAAATCCTCCAGTTTAGCACAGGAGACAGTGTGTGTATGGAATATACAGAGTATAGACACGGATCAAAAAGTAAGTAAAAGAACCCCTACGAGAGATTAGATATGAGTTTAGAATGCTCTTTTGATTAGAAGTGCAGCTCTGGACTCATTTTTATTAATCATAAAATCTTCTGAGACCTCCTCTAGTTTTTTTCAAAAAATAGATTGTCGTTTGATTCCTTGACTTTTAGGTTCAGCTTGATTAGCTTGAGTTCATGGAGAGCCTGTCGTAGTTCTTCACTCCTTGATTAAAGTTTAGCTTCTGTTCTCTTCTTGTATAAATGGGACCATGTATGTCCAGTGTTCTTCAAGTAAGAGAGTGAAAGGATGTCACCTCTTTTGTTTATATGTGTATATCTCTTTGTGTTCTGCATCACACTCAGTGTCTTCAAAGTTTCCTATTATATATATCTTCATCTCCGACAATGGGAATGATTACCTTTTTATAGGTACAAGGTACAGTTCCTAAAACTCCAACCACTAACATTAATTAATAGAAGGTGCGTTAAAATCATCAAATATGACCGTTTCTAAATAAGCAAATTGAAATAGAGTTTAGAGAATAGTGACGGGTTCCTATCGGTAGTTGTTACTCCTTGTAATGGTAGATCCTTGTTTCAGTATGTGACTCATTGTATCAGGGAACTTCTGTCAGTAGCTGTAACTCTTTATAATAGTAGCTCCATGTACTGGTATCTCTTCCATCAATATCTCCTTGTATAAGTAGCTCTTCCATCAGTAGCTCCTCGTATTGGTCGCTTTATGTAGCGGTAGATCTCTGTGTAGCGGTCAGCTCCTATCGGTAGCTCTATGTTCTTGTACCGGTAACTCCTTGTATCAGTATACTTGAGTAGCGGTGACTTACTTATACCATAGGACATTATAACGGTAGAATTTCATACCAGTAGACTTACTCTAATGATATCTCATATCAGTAGACTTTGTCTTTCTGTATTGGTAACTACACGTATCAGTAGACTTGATCTATCGGTACCATTTACTTACCAGTGACTTTTTCTTATCAGTGACTTAAGTATCAGTAGGTCTGTATCAGTTGACTTGTGCATACTGGTGAATGTATTCTATCAGTAGCTATTATGCTTATCAGTAACCTTAACCATATCATTAGACCTCTGTACCGGTGTACTTAGTTTAATTAGAGGAATTAACACTTTTTTGTTCTATGAAAAATATGTCTAGATTGAGTTAGAGTTATTTCAACATATGTATAAACATTGATAAACATTAATGAACATATTCCAATGATTACTTTGATATTTTTATCAGCATAATTTAGCCTCTATATATATATATATATGATTATAAGCACATATCAAGATTATCAATACATATTAAAGCATGATTAGGATTATCAAAACAGGTGAGGTCCACAATCTCCCCCTTCATGATAATCACAACTCATGGTATTGTAATCCAAAATACTCATTAATGTATTAGTATGAAATACAATGGTTCTTAGTTCTCAGTGTGAGTAATGATATTTTCAAATGTGAGATTTTAAAATAATATCAGAGGATATAGTATTTAAATCAATTATATCATAGTTACTGATAAAAACAATGTTCTAGAGTTACAAAAAAAATGTCTCATAGAATATATTATTAGATGAAAACATTTCATAGGTATGAAACAACTATATTAGAGATATACAACACATGTATCAGAGGTAAAAAAAATATAAAACAAATGTACCAGAGGTAATTGTATTATGCTCTCCTTTTAAAAAATGCATTATTCTCATAAAATATAATGATTATTCATATAAGTTCTCCCCCTTAGTATTTCTCCCTTATTTATCCCACTTAGTATGTTAGTATTTCTCCCTTATTTTTCCCCCTTTGTGATTAGTAAAAAGTAGGACAGAAAGGAAATATAAGAAAAGGGATGTAACATAAGGTAAAAGAGAGAATTAAAGCATTTATATAGTACTCGAGGAAAAAATATATAGAAATACAGAAGTCAATAAAAAATAATACAATTGATTCCTATCAAAGATCCTATCTACTAATCAATCCTCTTCCTCATCATGATATTTTCCATTGGGATTAGAAGAGGATTCAGGCATGGTGGATTAAGGTGGAGGCATCGTAATACCAGAGATAATCAGAGGAGGATAAGCCACTGAGACAGTGCCTGGACTATATTATGTAGCTCTCTAGGTGATCATAGGAGTGAGGCTCTGAATGGCTTGGCTTGGAGTCATCTAAGGAATTGTGGTAGACTGAGGAGAGGGAGGTAGGTCTGGAGGTACATTGATAGGGGTGATGTCTACATACAGGGATAGTAGCAACAGATTCCAAAAGTCCATAATGATCCCTCCTTCTCTCTCCATAGTAGAAATAAGATCATCCTTGTTTTCCATAAATTTTTCCAAAGCGGGAGTCAGTTCACTGAGCATGCTTACTTGTTCTCTGAAGGTACTACTGGGAAGCTGGGTTTTCCCAATGCTTGTATGCCAACAGTTCAACAGTACCGTTGGTATAGGGGTATAAAACAAGTATTTCGCAACGGTTTGAAAAAACTTTTGGGAAATATAAAAAATTTTCTCCCTTTCCCAATGGTTTTTACAAACCATTGGCAAAGTCCAAGACTTAGGAAGGCTTTCCCAACGGTTTGTGTAAACCATTGGTAAAGCTCACCTTTCCCAATGGTTTTATAAAATTGTTGGGAAAGTTTTCTCCTAAAATCCCAGACAACCCGATATCCCAATCCACGCGATTGAACTACTAATGTTGAGACCTAATATCTCTCTCACTTGGAAAATCATTCCACCAGATCCGTATTCAATCACAAAGTTGTTTTGTTATACACTTTAAATATGTAAGTAGTACGTTATGTTTAATTTTTTTCATCTAATTTTTTTTCTTTTCAGTTTTGATTTGGCTTAAACATAAGGTTCGTGCAGTATGGTATACCCAAAAATTTCAATTTGATTTGTTATTTGTTTTCTGTTTTTGTTCTGGTGTCATGTGTGAATCAATTTTTTGTTCTGTTTTTGTTTTTTGTTTTTGTTTTGGTGGGAGGTGCTGGGGGTGCAGGAGGTGGGGGGAGGTGGTGTGCTGGTGGGGTGTTTAGGTGTGGGGAGGGGGTGTGCTAGTGGGTTGTTGAGGTGGGGGATTGTACAGGTGGGGTGGGGGTGGGTTGTGCAGGTGGGGGTGGGGGGAGGGGTGGGTTGTGCAGGTGGGGGTGCAAGTGGAGGGGGTTGTTGTGAAAGTGGGTGGGGGGAGGGGAGTGTGTAGGTTTGGGGGGTGGGCTGGGCAGGTCAGATTCTATTAGGGGGGGTGAGGTGGTGGTTATACAGGTGGGGTTGGGGGTGGGTTGTGCAGGTGGGGGTGGGGGAGGGGTGGCTTTTCAAGTGGGGGTGAAAGTGGAGGGGGGTGTTGTGCAAGTAGATGGGGGGAGGGGAGTGTGCAGGTTGGAGGGGGGGTGGGCTGGGCAGGTGGGAGTCTGTTGGGGGTGAGGTGGGGGTTGGGTGTACAGGTTGTGGTTGGGGGAGGTGGGCTATGCAGGTGGGGGTGGGGTGAGGGGGGTTGTGCAAGTGGGGGGTGTAGGTGGGGGTGGCTATGCAAGTGGGTGGGGGGGAGGGGAGTGTGTAGGTTGGGGGTGGGCTGGGCAGGTGGGATTATGTTGGGGGTGAGGTGGGGGTGGGGTGGGGGAGGGGGTTCTGCATATGGGGGGTGCAGGTGGGGGTGTGCAATGGGTGGATGGGAGGGGGCTGTGCAGGTGGGGGTGGGGGAGGGGGGTTGTGCAAGTGGGGGTGTAGGTGGGGGGGGGGGGGGGTGGTTGTGCAGTCGGTGGATGGGAGGGGGGTTGTGCAGGGGGAGTCTGTTGGGGGTGAGGTGTGGAGGGGGGGGGGCTGTGCAGGTGGGAAGTCATCACTTCCATAGTTCACCAATAAGCATGGGGAATTCAACACTTCTAGAGATTTAGATAGTTTTGAGGCCTCTTTGGTTTTGGTTCTTGTCTAGTCATCTTGATGAGTAAGGCATGACATGATCTAAAAGTGACATCAACTATATAGGATGAATTACTTCTCCCACAACACATTTTTCTAGAAATAATATATCCTTGGAAGGTTTTGGGAGCCTTTTAGAATCCAATTCCTCAATATTTTCCCAATTGCAAACTTGATACCATCATGTTATTAAGTCACTAATATTACGAAATTGGATTTTCACCAAAAAATACTATTCTAATCCTTAACACCCATCTTTTGTTTTTTATAACATGAATGACAACCCAATTAAATCTCATAGCTCTCAGTCACACCCCTGTGGACAGCTCGCCCACCCCCTAGACACCCCCTGCCCCCTGGACAGCCCTGCCACCCTCATGGACAGTCCGTACACCCACCTGGACACCTTGTACCCCCTGGACAACCCCGCCACCCCCGTGGAAAGCCTTCCCACCCCTTGGACACCCCTTACTCCCTAGAGAGCCCCCAACCCCGTGTACAGCCCACCCACCCCCTGGACACTCCTGCCCACCCCCCGGACACCCCCACCCCTTGGACACCTTGTACCCCTAGAAAGCCCCCCAACCCCCGTGGATAGCCCGCCCACCCCCTTGGACACCCCCTCCCCGCTAGATAGCCCCGCCACCCTCGTGGACAGCTCGCCCACCCCCCCTAGACACCCCGTACCCCCTGGACAACCCTGCCACCCCCGTGGACAGCCCGCCCCCAATTACACAGAAGCAAATAACTCTGCATTTCCCCCAATTTCCAGAATCCCCCGCACAGGTGAACCCTAACCTGAGGTCTTCCATCTGATCGGCTGCAACTCCCCCATCTAGGTTATACTGCTTCAACATCTTCCCAAATAAAGACATAGAATCCCTCATTGAGGTAATTGACATGGTTGGGGTAGTGGGGTAGGTGGTTTTCCTTTTTTTAGTGGGGGTGATATGGTAATTTCTGTGGACTTTAGTTTGGGTGTTATGAAATGTACTAAATTTTCACAATATTTCTATTTTTTAGCACTACTGAAATTTAGCTTTTTCCCAACGGCAGTATACCAACGGTTAACTTAAACCGTTGGGATATTGAGTCTTTGCCAACGGTTTAAGAAAACCATTGGCAAAGATAATTTCAGCAGAACTTTTCCCAACGGTTCACTGGAACCGTTGGGAAAAGGAGACCTTTCCCAACGGTTCAATGGAACCGTTGGGAAAAGGCAGCTCAAACTCACACATTCCCAACGGTTCCTGTAAACCGTTGGGAAATGTGTGCCTTTGCCAACGGTTTTTATAAACCGTTGGCAAAGGTTTCCCCCAAATTGCAGGCCGCGATCTCCTCTCCCCATTCGCGTTACAGAGCCCTAACGGGAGCAGCAGCAGGCGATTTTGGAGTACTGCCGGCCGGACCTTGAAGCTCTTTCTTCAGGTTATTCTTCTTTATCTCAAAAGGTATTCAAATGTTTGGATAGTATTGAAACTTATTTTTATTTTTCCCTTCAGTTTAGACGATTTTGGAGCTACTGCCGGCGCCTAAGGGTGAGTTTTATTGAAAATTCCTTTTTGGATTTTACCCTTTGAACATGGGATGTCATTTGTGAAAGGTTATATAAATCGAATTGATTGTTCGATTTCTGAATTGAATTGTAAAATAAATTAATTAAGGGTATTTTATGGTTTGCATTCCCCTTTTTAACACATGAATGCCAATTATTTTTTAACACATGTTTTAATTGTATTGCCTTGCCAATGTGAGTAAAGTAGAGACTATGCTATGAATCTATGAAATTGGATTGAATTTATCTTATATTTTATGTTACCATGTTAGATATATTATAACTAATGCATGAGATATCTTTATAGTCTTGTTAGGAGTGTTCTATTAAAAATTCCCATGTGAGTGCTTGAATTTTCATTGAATTGCTAGCCATTATGAGTTATGTTGATACCTTGATTATTTTCTTCCTTTATCGTTTACTTAAATGTATATTCTATTATAGTTAATGCCTATTGAATTGTTTATGACAAAATGACTTATATAAATTCGTTTTACAGAATGGACAGAAGTTGGATGTATGAAACCGATCGGATCTCAGATGATTTTCAAAACAATTTGGAGAGCTTTATAGATTTTGCATTTGACAATGCTTCAGATAGTGGTCGCATACACTGCCCATGTTCCAATTGTGTTGGTAGACCTTGGTTGAGCCGTGAAGAAGTCAGCTACCACATAACCAAAAATGGGTTTCAAGCAAACTACTTTCTGTGGTATCACAATGGGGAGAAAACGAAATCTCAAATTGGTGATGATCGAAATGAAAAGACTGGAATGGAGAATTTGTTAGATGATCGGTTTCCGTTTATTCGTCATCATGAAAAAGAAAGGATTTCTACTCAAGAAGACTTCGATATGAGGACAGCTGATGCATCTAGTGAAAATGATGATATTGATAGGGTGAAAAAATTGAATGATGCTGCCACGACTCCAGTATATCGGCAATGCGATAAAATGAAAAAGCTGGAATTTTTAATCCGATTATTTCATGGGAAAACTATGTATGGGATTTCTAATACAGCAATCGATTACATTCTTACCCTCTTGAAGGATTTAATTCCAGATGATGCAGATATTCCCTCAAACCACTATATGGCATGGAAGTTAGTTGAGGAACTTGGATTTTCAAGAAACAAAATTCATGCTTGCCCGAAAGATTGCAGTTTATTTTGGGAGGAAACCGCTGAACGAAATGATTGTATAAAATGTGGCACATCCCGCTGGAAGTCAAAATCTGATGGAACACCATCCCGCGTTCCACAGAAAGTAATGTGGCACTTTCCATTGATTCCCAGACTCCAGAATCTTTTTATGTCTGATGACATATCAATAAAAATGAGATGGCATGATACCGAGAGAAAGAAGACTGATGATGAGTTGGTTCATCCTGCAGATGGATTTGCATGGAAGAGATTTGATGCTCGACATCCTGATTTTGCAGCTGACGTGCGTAATGTGAGGCTGGGTCTTTCATGCGACGGTTTTAATCCGTTTGGGCAGATGCTTACTTCGCACAGCACATGGCCAGTTTTTATACACATTTATAATCTTCCCCCATGGTTGTGTATGAAAAAACCTTTCACTTTCATGAGTATACTCATATCTGGTCCTTCTGATCCTGGCATTGATATTGATGTATACATGCAACCTTTAATAAAAGAGTTGAAGCTTCTTTGGGATGTGGGTGTGCGCACATACGATGCATGTTCGAAAGACATATTTCAGATGCGCGCTGCGCTTATGTGGACAATCAATGATTTTCCGGCTTATGCAATGATGTCTGGATGGAGCACGAAGGGGAAACTGTCATGTCCAGTTTGTATGAAGAATACACGATCCAGAAGACTGAAACATCGTTGTAGTTTCAGTTTTATGGGACATCGACGATTTTTGCCAAAGGATCATCCATATAGAATGAATCGTCGAAGATTTGATAATACTATAGAGACCGATGATCCACCTCAGCGTATGTCTGGAACTGATGTGCTTAATGAATTGAAAGATTTCAGTTTTTCGTTCGGGAAGGGTCAAATGAAATCTGGAAAGAGAAATAATGTTTCCACAGAAACCTGTTACAATTGGAGGAAGAGGAGTATCTTTTTTGATTTGCCTTATTGGTCAACCAATTTGCTACGTCATTGCTTAGACGTAATGCATATTGAAAAGAATATATGTGAAATGTTGCTTTCAGTTCTTCTAAATGTCAAGGGGAAGACAAAAGATGATTTACGATCTCGACGTGACTTGGTGGATTGGGGCATCAGACCAGAATTGCATCCTGTGCGTATCAGTGAAAATAAATGGCAACTTCCATGTGCTTCTTATGTGATGACACCTACTGAAAAAAAACAATTTTTGGAAGTATTAGAGACTATTAGAGTTCCTGATGGCTATTCAAGCAACATATCTAAACGGGTCAACAGAAGAGAGTTGAAGCTAAAATCTTTGAAGACTCATGATTATCACGTTCTACTGCATGAGTTGCTTCCAATAGCAATCCGTCATCTTTTGTCCAATAATGTAAGGGTGGGTGTTATTCGGTTGTGCCATTTGTTTAGAGATCTTTGTGCTAAGAAGTTGTCGAAGTCTTTCTTGCAAAAAATGTTGACAGATGCCCCATTAATTTTGTGTGAGTTGGAGAAAATATTTCCCCCATCATTTTTCACATGCATGCTGCATCTGACTGTCCATATTCCAACTGAAATACTTCTCGGAGGACCTGTTTCTTTTCATTGGATGTATCCAACTGAAAGAAATATGTTCACATTAAAGTCTTATGTTTGAAACAAGAATCATCCCGAAGGTTCTATCGTGAACGGTTACTTAGCTCAAGAATGTATGGATTTCTGTTCAATGTATTTGTCTGATCTTACTACAAGAATGAGCAGACCAATGAGAAATGAAGAAGAACAATATGAGCAAATTGAACCCAGTTTTCCATCACTTCCTCAAACAGGAGGAATTCCTGGATCATATACATTGAAGACATTAAGCCATGAAGAGCGGGAGATGGCACATCGCACAGTTTTGTTCAACTATGATTTGTTCGATGACTATATCAGGTAACAAAATTGAATATGTATATCTTACATATATATCTGTTAAACTATTCATATTTTTTTATCTACAGGGAACATAAAACAATGATAAATAGGAAGCATCGTTCTTTATCTTTGAGAAGGAGAGAGACTTTGCATAGCAAAGAGTTTTCTGCTTGGTTAAAATTGAAGGTAAAAATATTACTGTTTAAATTAATTATTTCAATATTTACTTAAGTTTAGCTGTCATTTATATTGCAGGTATTGAGTTTGTCTGCTGACTCTGTCTCTGAGGAAATAAGAGCTTTGGCTTTTGGTCCTAATACCGTGGTTCGTGACTGTAAATCAATTGTTATCAATGGGTACAGATTTATTGTCACTGAACGAGCCAAAAACATGAGAACACAACATGATGGTATTATGGTTACTGCCACAACAGATTGTTATGCCAGCGCATCAGATAGTAGACCGCGACTTGAAAATGTGGGTTATTATGGAGTCGTTGAGAAAATAATAATATTGGATTATTACTCTCATGGACGAGTCACAATGATGAAATGCCATTGGTTTGATTCGATGACGAGACATGGCACATTTATTGATGATTGTGGATTTCGAGTAATTAATATGACCCGCACTCTTGGAACCGAAGAACCATATGTGTTGGCATCAATGGCTAAACAAGTTTTTTATGTCAAAGATCAACTTCAACCTGAATTTGGTGTCGTAGTTGAAGTAATTCCAAGACATATTTTTGATGATACTGATGATGGAATTGACACTGTCCCTATTGCCATTGGAACCAATCCATTTATTTCTTTTGATGACTCCAATTGCTCAATTGTCAGAGTTGATTGTGAACCTGAAGTTGTGGTTGGAAATATATAGAATCATTCATCCATGTTCTCAATTCTTTTGGTTTACCTCGAGTTGGGTTGTTAAGGTTGGTAATATTCATATTTATTTAGTATTGATCACAAATATGTTTTAGCTGACTTGACCGTTATGTGAATTTTCAATGTTTATTGGTTGCTGTTTTATTTGAATTGCATTTTCTAATTTGGAATTGAACTGTATTCAAACCAAATCAAACAATATTTCTAACTTGGTGAACATTACAACTTGTATGTTTTATTAAATTCATTCAAGCTCTTCTGAAACAATTGATAGCTAAATTACCAATGAATCCCCTCATTCCCTCATATATTTAGTTTTTTGGTTTACACATTAATTTTCTTTTTCTAATTAATTACATATTTGTTTTCCAATGCAGGAAATGAAGCCAATTGAAGAGAGACAAAGAAAAAAAATGGCGGAGAACAATCGTCGGATGGAGGAGATGGGCATTCCACCATTAGTGCCTACAGTGAGTACTTTATTTCAAATATATATATATATTTACAGAATATATAATGTCATGTGATTAATTTTTTTTGTAAACTTTTTTGTAGGATCCACCATTACGTCGACAGTTATTCGACGAGGAGCCTAGTACTGGTCCGAGTACTCAGGCCGGTGGTACGAGGAGGGTTCGTACCAGAGGTGGACATAGAGCTGCGCGTGCCCGACTAGACCCTGCCCCTCCCACTGACATTTCAGCCTTCCCACATTCTGATCCCGGTGTGTCGTTAGGGACACACGGGATATTTAGACCTCCCATGTTTTCGCTACCTTCTGCATCTTCTGCCCCATCATTTTCACATCCCATGATGATTCCCACTCCCCAGTCAGCATCAGGTCATACAGTTGTTCCATCTTCTTTTCCTTCTACTTCTGTCTCTCCGAGCGTTTATATTCCATCGTCTTCGACTCCTGTTCCACCAGAGGGTGTTCCATCAGGTTCTGTGGATCCGGCGCCACTCATTGATCAGACTAGCACAGGTATATTTATAAAACCCTATCAAATTTTTATAGTAATATTTATTTTCATTATAACATGTTTTGATAAAATATTTGTTTTTCTTTCATGACAGATACATCTACTGAAAGGAGGCGGGGGCGGGGCCGTACACGCATGCGTTCGGTGTGGAACCGTCGCACACAGGTTATGGTGGAATATAATGAAGACAATCAGATGGTTGAGAAAACAGGGCAGCAATGTCGGAGTTTTATGGCGACGCTTGCCAAATACTCCGACATCATTCCCGTCAGCCCGCTGTCGTGGAGACATTTGCCACATGAGGTCAAAGATAGAGCTTGGGCAGAGATATGGGTAAAAAAATCTGTTGTATTTAATGCCATGAATTTTTTTTGTATTTATATAAATTAATATTTTCATTTCAGCTTCGATTTAATTTTCCTGATGGTGAGGGTGCACGAATGGAACGTCTAAAGGATTTAGGCGAGCTTTGGAGAGCCTACAAGCATGAGCTGTATATTGGCTGGCATGCTAGAGTTGGCACTGAGTTAGAGGCGGTACCAGTCGTGGATGATTGTCCTATAGAGCAGTATCGTCAGATGATTACTCATTGGACGAGTACCCAGTTTAAGGTATGAATTACATTTGAGGTATTTAAATAATAACTTTCAAGTTTTGCATTAATATTATCCTTTGCATTATCGAATTTTATTTAGGAATCATCTGGAAAAAATAAAAAAAACCTTGATGCAAAAAAATACCTCCATACACTAGGACGCACGACGATGCCGGATCATGAGAGGCAGCAGGTATGACAATTGTTTATAAGTTTTCTTTACGACTTACATTTTCTTTTTTTTCCTCAATTATTTAATTATTTGCTGAAGTCTTTATATAAATTTTGTTTTCAATGTCATTGTAGAGGAAAGTACAAAATATTGAAGGACGTGTGCCTCGAGCAAAACTGTTTTGCTCGAGTAGACGAAAAAAGGATGGACGTGCTGTCAACGAAGTGACTCAGCAGCAGATTGTAAGTTTTAATCTGTTGATTTTATATTTTAATATCTATTTCGTAACTTAACAATATATTTATATTTGTAACAGGATGCTTTAGAGGCCCTCGATGCCCAAGAAGCAGACAATTTTGGGCCATCTGATCACTTACATCAGGTGTTGGGAGATGATCATTCTGGCAGAGTACGCTGCCGACCTAGGATAGCCCCGACGAGGTATTGGCCTGCCTCAGGTATGAGTTGTAGTGCCACCGAGCTGCAGCAAGTTAGGGCACAGGCAGAACAGGCTGAGAAAAGGGCCACAGAGACGGCAGAACAGTCTGCAAGGGCAAACAGTGCATTTATGAAATTTATTGAAGTTCTACGTCCAACACTTCTAGCAGAGGCCAGCCCAGCGATTGATGAATACATGTCGTCGATACATTCTATATATGGTGCACCAGGTGGCAGTTCCAGTGGTGGTCAGGCCGATGTCGAGCTTGAAGATGATGATGGCGAGCAGTCTGATGCGGAAGAGGATGGAGATGAGGAGGGCGAGGAGGAGGGCGAAGGCGAGGAGGAAGGCGTTGTGGAGGGTGATGACGATGAGGAGGACGATGACGAGGGTGATGATGATGATGATGATGGAGATGGTGATGCTGATGTGGGACATATTGATCCGTTACATTTTTGACTTGAGATTTGATGTTTAATCTATTCTAGTTGTTGGTTTTATCTAGACTCATAGTATAGTATTGTAGTTGAATTATTTTAATCAGTCGCCCGTATTTGTCGTCTGATTTCAGGCCATTCCGACATCGTTCGGCCCGTTTGGACCCCCCTCACGCGCGTTTACGAAGCGCGCGCATCACTTAAAACACGATTATTGAGCCGTACCGCGCAAACCGCATGTCCGATTGAGGTTCCGTCTGCGCGTACACGTCACGAATAATAATTAGAATGTTCCACGGTGGTTTCAGATCAATCCGAGGCCGTCCGCTATGAATTTGACCGTTGGACGCCCGTTCTGGCCGTTTATGACACCATAACTGCGTTGTCGGTCACCGCGGGCACACGACAAGTCCGATTGACGTGCCGTCTGCTCGTCCACTTCAGAAATCACTCACCCGTATTTGTCGTCTGATTTCAGGCCATTCTGACATCGTTCGGCCCGTTTGGACCCCCCTCACGCGCGTTTACGAAGCGCGCGCATCACTTAAAACACTAATATTGAGTCGTACCGCGCAAACCGCACGTCCGATTGACGTGCCGTCTGCGCGTACACGTCACGAATAATAATTAGAATGTTTCACGGTGGTTTCAGCTCAATCCGGAGACGCGGTGTGGCCGACACCACTCAAAGTGTCCGTCTTTTGTTTCAAAAGGACGTCATTTTAAGTGAAAAGAATCAACTGGCTTACGGAAAACCGACCAAACGCATTCCGAATCTGTTGATAATTTATCCCAACAATCCATGGGTCATATGTGACGTGTACGAGCCAACCCGGGATGAATCCGAGTCACGGTGTGGCCGGGATAAGTTTAAGTGGCTCTCTTTTGTTTAAAATGAACACCATTTTAAGTACATACGGAAAAACGACCAAACGGATTCGGTTTCCGTTGAAACTTTAGGAGAACGATCCATGGGTCATATGTGACGTGTACGAATCAACCCCGCCACAATCGGAGACGCGGTGTGGCCGACACCACTCAAAAAGTGTCGGTCTTTTGTTTCAAAAAGACGTCATTTTAAGTGAAAATCATAAGTGTTTTTTATGATAGGAAATAGGGTGCCTAGAAGCTGGCCCAAGAAAAATTCAAAATGGACTGTTTAAGTCCACCGGCCAGCCGGTGTGAGACCACCGGCCAGCCGGTAAGGTCACCGGCCCGCCGGATCCAGCCCATCGGCCAGCCGGTGGACAAGGCAGAAGGCCTTGCCCTCTGCCAGGTGCCACCGGTCAGCCGGTGTCTGGCCACCGGCCAACCGGTGGGCCCAGACAGAATGGCATACCTTCTGTCCAGACCACCGGCCAGCCGGTGCCAGACCACCGGCCAGCCGGTGGAACCCAGACAGAATAGCATGCTTCTGTCCAGACCACCGGCCAGCCGGTGGCTCAGCACCGGTCAGCCGGTGGAGCCAGAGAAATCCCTTGCTTCTGTCTGGTGCACCGGCCAGCCGGTGGATCAGCACCGGCCAGCCGGTGTGCTCAGTCAAACTGACCAGGCTTGCCCACTTGATCCCCAACGGCTCCGAAAACCCTCCAACGGCTATTTTGAAGTATTTGGGAGCATTTCTCCTATAAATAGACGTCCATGGATGCCGGGAACACTACCGATCATATACCGAAGCATACCAAAGCTATTTTAATCATTTGAGGCTCCTACGACAATTCTCAAAGGCTACTTGAGATCCAATTGCCATCCTTGAAGCTTGGGCTGCCTCTACATCAACTACACTCACCTCTTGGCGCTCAAGGCTTCCTCTAGTTTGTTCTAAATTATTTACTTCAATTGTTTAGTTCTTAATTGGGTTTGTATTAAAACAAACCACCCTTTTTCTTCTTTCAATTTGGGTTTCTTGCTACAACCATAATAAAAAAGCAAGCTGTAAGAAGGTGATCTAGCCTACCTTAAAACGGCTAGTGGGTTTCTTGCTATAACCATTAAAAAGCAAGCGGTCGTATAAATCTCCTAACGGTTGAGTTGGGAGCGGAGACGTAGGCTTGAGTTTAAAGCCGAACTCCGTTATCAATTGTGTCTTGCCATTTTACTTTCCGCTGCATTTAAATTTGTTTTAAATTGTTAATTAATTTTAAAAAGGCAATTCACCCCCCCTCTTGCCATCACCTCCGACCCAACATCCATCAGTCATATGTGACATGTACGAGCCCACTCGGGCTCAATCCGAGTCGCGGTGTGGCCGGGATCAGTCTAAGTGGCTCTCTTTTGTTTAAAATGGACATCATTTTAAGTACATACGGAAAACCGACCAAACGCATTCGGTTTCCATTGAAACTTTAGGAGAACGATTCATGGGTCATATGTGAGGTGTACGAATCATCCCCGCCACAATCCGAGGCGCGGTGTGGTCAACACTGCTCTAACTGTGTCTGTTTTGTTTAAAATGGGTAGGATTATAAGTGAAAAGAACTGGCATACGGAAAACCGACCAAACGCATTCGGTTTCCATTGAAACTTTAGGAGAATGATCCATGGGTCATATGTGACGTGTACCAATCATCCCCGTCTCAATCCGAGACGCGGTGTGGCCGACACCGCTCTAACTATGTCTCTTCTGTTTAAAATGGGCATGATTATAAGTGAAAAAGAACAACTGGCATACGCAAAACCGACCAAACGCATTCCGAATCTTTTGATCAATTATCACAACAATCCATGGGTCATATGTGACCTGTACGAGGCAACCCGGGTTCAATCCGAGTCGCGGTGTGGCCGAGATCAGTCTAAGTGGCTCTCTTTTGTTTAAAATGGACACCATTTTAAGTACATACGGAAAACCGACCAAACGCATTCGGTTTCCATTGAAACTTTAGGAGAACGATCCATGAGTCATATGTGACGTGTACGAATCATCCCCGCCTCAATCTGAGCCGCGGTGTGGCCGACACCTCTCTAACTGTGTCTGTTTTGTTTAAAATGGACAGGATTATAAGTGAAAAGAACAACTGGCATACACAAAACCGACCAAACGCATTCAGAATCTTTTGATAATTTATCACAACGATCCATGGGTCATATGTGACGTGTACGAGCTAACCCGGGTCAATCCGAGTCGCGGTGTGACCGGGATCAGTCTAAATGGCTCTCTTTTGTTTAAAATGTACACCATTTTAAGTACATACGGAAAACCGACCAAACGCATTCGGTTTCCATTGTAACTTTAGGAGAACGATCCATGGGTCCTATGTGACGTGTACGAATCATCCCGCCTCAATCCGACATGCGATGCGGCTGACACCACTCAAAGTGTCCGTCTTTTGTTTCAAAAGGACGTCATTTTAAGTGAAAAACATCAACTGACATACGGAAGACCGACCAAACGCATTCGGATTCTATCGATACTTTAGCACAACGATCCATGGGTCATATGTGACGTGTACAAGTCAACCCCGTCTTAATCTGAGATGTGGTGTGGCCGACACCGCTCTAACTATGTCTCTTTTTTTTAAAATGGACATGATTATAAATGAAAAGAACAACTGGCATACGCAAAACCGACCAAACGCATTCAGAATATTTTGATAATTTATCACAATGATCCATGGGTCATATGTGACATGTACGAGCCAACCCGGGATGAATCTGAGTCGCGGTGTGGGCGGGATGAGTCTAAGTGTCACTCTTTTGTTTAAAATGGACAACATTTTAGGTACATACGGAAAACCGACCAAACGCATTCGGTTTCCATTTAAACTTTAGGAGAACGATCCATGAGTCATATGTGACGTGTACGAATCAACCCCGCCTCAATTGGAGACGCGGTGTGGTCGGCACCACTCATAGTGTCCGTCTTTTGTTTCAAAAGGACGCCATTTTAAGTGAAAAACATCAACTGGCATACGGAAAACCGACCAAACGCATTAGGATTCTGTCGATACTTTAGCACAACGATCCATGAGTCAAATGTGACGTGTACAAGTTAACCCCGCCTCAATCTGAGGTGCGGTGTGGCCGGTATCACTTCAGGTGTATGTATTTTGTTTAAAATGGACATCATTTGAGGTAAAAATATATGGTATAGAAAAAACCGATCATATTATGAATTGAATTTCAGATTCCACATATAATTGTCATCTAAATTTTAAATTGAATTCTATATGAATTATGTATGTTTATGAATTGTAATTTAATTATGGATTTGTATAGTTTCAGGATCCATTATATGTTAAATGTGTATGAATTTGTTCGTAATTGAATATGTATGTTTTATTTTATTAGTGGTACAATAGTTGGATCGAAAATGAGGTGAAAATGAGGTGAAAATGAGGTGAAAATGAGGTGAAAATGAGGCCTGATGACCGGTGGTGATGGACAGGGGACAGGGGGCTGTGCAAATTGCAGGGTGCTGCAATTTGCAGCATAGGTATGCCAACGGTTTCAAACCGTTGGCATATAAGTTTTTAGCATGTCTTCCCCAACGGTTTTAAACCGTTGGGAAAGACTTCACCAATTCCCAACCCACTTCACCAATTCCCAACGGTTGGAACCGTTGGGAAAATGTTCCATGGTATTTGGTTTTCCCAACGGTTTGGGAGAACCGTTGGAAAAACTATCCCAACGGTTCAACCAAACCGTTGGGGTAGGGTAAATTTTATGGCTCTATTGCCACGGTTTCCTGTAAACCGTTGGGAAAAGTTTTCCCAACGGCTTACTTCCCAACGGTTCTTAGAACCGTTGGGAAAACCTTTCCCAACGGTTTCAGGGGCTTTCCCAACGGTTCTGAACCGTTGGGAAATAGTGTATTTCCAGTAGTGTAGAATCAATAACTTATTTAAAAAACTCTCTTTACACATTCTGCATCTTTCATTAAAAGCCTTCACTTTGTAATATCTTGAACAATGTTTTATCAGGTCTATGGTGTCTTCATGGTATGTGATAAATGATAAAATTACAAGACACATCTCACCTCAAATCTAGGCAAACATAACTGAATTAATTAGTATATATTTACATTGCTTTAATAGTTCACTACATCTACTAGAAACTCCTTCCTTTATCATTTACTTAAATGTATTTTCTATTAAAGATAAATCTTATTGAATTGTTTATGAAAAAATGACTTATATAAATTCTTTTTACAGAATGTACAGAAGTTGGATTTATGAAACCGATCAGATCTAAAGCGATTTTCAAAACAATTTGTAGATCTTTATAGATTTTTCATTTCACAATGCTTCAGATAGTGGTCGCATACACTTCCCATGTTCCATTTGTGTTGTTAGACCTTGGTTGAGCCATGAAGAAGTCATCTACCACATAACCAAAAATGGTTTTCATGGAAACTACTTTGTGTGGTATCACAATGGGTAGAAAATGAAATCTCAAATTGGTGATGATCGAAATGAAAGGACTGGAATGGAGAATTTGTTAGATGATTGGTTTCCATTTATTCGTCATCATGAAAAAGAAAGGATTTCGACTCAAGAAGACTTAGATATGAGGAAAGCTGATGCATCTAGTTAAAATGATGATATTGATAGGGTGAAAAAATTTAATGATGCTACCACGACTCCAGTATATCGACAATGCGATAAAATGAAAACGCTGGACTTTTTAATCTGATTGTTTCATGGAAAAACTATATATGGGATTTCTAATACAGAAATTGATTACATTCTTACCCTCTTGAAGGATTTACTTCTAGATGATGCAGATATTCCCCCAAACCACTATATGGCATGGAAGTTAGTTGAGGAACTTGGATTTTCAAGAAACAAAATTCACGCTTGCCCGAAATATTATAGTTTATTCTGGGAGGAAACTGCTGAACGAAATGATTGTATAAAATGTGGCACATCCCACTAGAAGTCAAAATCTGGTAGAACACCATACCGTGTTCCACAAAAAGTAATGTGGCACTTTCAATTGATCCCCAGACTCCAGAATATTTTTATGTCTGATGACATATCAATAAAAATGAGATGGAATGATACCGAGAGAAAGAAGACTAATGATGAGTTGGTTCATCCTGCAAATGGATTTTCATGGCAGAGATTTGATGCTCGACATCTTGATTTTGCAGCTGACGTGCATAACGTGATGCTGGGTCTTTCATGCGACTGTTTTAATCTGTTTGGGCAGATGCTTACTTCGCACAGTACATGGCCAGTTTTATTAACATTTATAATCTTCCCCCATTGTTTTGTATGAAAAAACCTTTCACATTCATGAGTATACTCATATCTGGTCCTTCTGATCCCAACATTGTTATTGATGCCTATATGAAACCTTTAATAAAAGAGTTGAAACTTCTTTGGGATGTGGGTGTGCGCACATACGATGCATGTTCAAAAGACATATTTCAGATGCGTGCTGCGCTTATGTGGATGATCAATGATTTTCTGGCTTATGCAATGATGTCTGGATGGAGCACGAAGGGAAAATTGTCATATCTAGTTTGTATGATGAATACACGATCCAGAAGACTGAAACATCACTGTAGTTTCAGTTTTATGGGACATCGACGATTCTTGCCAAAGGATCATCCATATAGAATGAATCATCGAAGATTTGATAATACCATAGAGACTGATGATCCACCTCAGTGTATGCCTGGAACTGACGTACTTAATGAATTGAAAGATTTTAGTTTTTCATTCGGGAAGGGTCAAATGAAATCTGGAAATAGAAAGAATGTTTCCACTGAAACCTGTTACAATTAGAGGAAGAGGAGTATCTTTTTTGATTTTCCTTATTGTTCAACCAATTTGTTACGTCATTTCTTAGACGTAATTCATATTGAAAAGAATATATGCAAAATGTTGCTTTCGGTTATTCTAAATGTCAAGGGTAAGATAAAAGATGATTTATGATCTCGGCGTGACTTGGTGGATTGGGGCATCAGACCAGAATTACATCCTGTGTGTATTAGTGAAAATAAATGGCAACTTCCATGTGCTTCTTATGTGATGACACCTACAAAAAAACAATTTCTGGAAGTATTAGAGACTATTAGAGTTCCTGATGTCTATTCAAGCAACATATCTAAACGGGTCAACAGAAAAGAGTTGAAGCTAAAATCATTGAAGACTCATGATTATCACGTTCTACTGTATGAGTTGCTTCCAATAGCAATCCATCATCTTTTTTCCAATAATGTAAGGGTGGATTTTATTAGGTTGTGCCATTTTTTAGAGATCTTTATGCTAAGAAGTTGTCCATGTCTTTCTTGAAAAAAAATGTTGACAGATGCCCCATTAATTTGGTGTGAGTTGGAGAAAATATTTCCTCCATCATTTTTCACATGCATGCTGCATCTGACTATCCATATTCCCACTGAAATACTTCTCCGAGGACCTGTTTCTTTTCGCTGGATGTATCCAAATGAAAGAAATATCTTCACATTAAAGTCTTACGTCTGAAATAGAAATCATCCTGAAGGTTCTATCGTGAACGGTTACTTGGCACAAGAATGTATGGATTTCTGCTCGTTGTATTTGTCTGATCTTACTACAAGATTGAACAGACCAATGAGAAATGAAGAAGAATAGTATGAGCAAATTGAACCAAGGTTCCCATCACTTCCTCAAACAGGAGGAATTCCTGGATCATATACATTAAAGACATTAATCCATGAAGAGCGGGAGATGGAACATCGCACAGTTTTGTTCAACTGTGATTTATTCGATGACTATATTAGGTAACTAAATTGATTATGTATATCTTACATATATATCTATTAAACTATTCATATTTTTTATCTACAGGGAACATAAAACAATGATAAATAGGAAGCATCGTTCTTTATCTTTGAGAAGGAGAGAGACTTTCCATAGCAAAGAGTTTTCTACTTGGTTAAAATTGAAGGTATAAAAAAATTAATGTTTAAAATAATGATATCAATATTTAATTAAGTTTAATAGTCATTTATATTGCAGGTATTGAGTTTGTCTGCTGACTCTGTATCTGAGGAAATAAGATCTTTGGATTTTGGTCCTAATACCGTGGTCCGTGACTGTAAATCAATTGTCATCAATGGGTACAAATTTATTGTCACTGAATGAGCAAAAAACATGAGAACACAACATGATGGTGTTATGGTTACTGCCACAACATATTGTTATGCTAGTGCATCAGATAGTAGACTGTGATTTGAAAATGTGGTTTATTATGGAGTTGTTGAGAAAATAATAATATTGGATTATTACTCTCGTGGAGGAGTCACAATGATGAAATGCCATTGGTTTGATTCGATGACGAGACATGGAACATTTATTGATGATTGTGGATTTCGAGTAATTAATATAACTCTCACTCTTTCTACTGAAGAACCATATGTGTTGGCATCAATGGATAAACAAGTTTTTTATGTCAAAGACCAACTTCGACCAGAATTTGGTGTCATAGTTGAAGTAATTCCAAGATATATTTTTGATGATGGTGATGATGGAATTGACACTGTCCCTAGGGCCATTAGAACCAATCCATTTATTTCTGTTGATGACTCAAATAGCTCAATTCTTAGAGTTGATTGTGCACCTGAAGTTGTGGTTGTTAATATATAGAATCATTCATCCATGTTCTCAATTATTTTGCTTTACCTCGAGTTGGGTTGTTAAGGTTGGTAATATTAAAATTGATTTACTATTGATCACAAATATGTTTTAGCTGACTTGACTGTTATGTGAATTTTCAATGTTTATTGGTTGCAGTTTTATTTGAATAGCATTTTCTAATTTGGAATTGAACTGTATTCAAACATAGTCAATAAATATTTATATATTGGTGAACATTACAACTTGTATGATTTATTAAATCCATTCAAGCTCTTCTAAAACAATTGATAGTTGTCTTGACCGTTATGTGAATTTTCAATGTTTATTGTTTGCAGTTTTATTTGAATTGCATTTTCTAATTTGGAATTGAACTGTATTCAAACATAATCAAACAATATTTCTAACTTGGTTAACATTACAACTTGTATGATTTATTAAATTCATTCAATATCTTCTAAAACAATTGACAACTGACTTGACCGTTATGTGAATTTTCAATGTTTATTGGTTACAATTTTATTTGAATTTCATTTTGTAATTTGGAATTGAACAGTATTTAAACATAGTAAAACAATATTTCTAACTTGGTGAACATTACAACTTGTATGATTTATTAAATCCATTCAAGATATTCAAAAACAATTAATAGCTGACTTGACCATTATGTGAGTTTTCAATGTTTATTGGTTGCAGTTTTATTTGAATTGCATTTTCTAATTTGGAATTGAACTGTACTCAAAAATAGTCAAACAATATTTATAACTTGGTGAACATTACAACTTTTATGATTTATTAAATCCATTCAAGTTCTTCTAAAACAATTGACAGCTAAATTACCAATGAATCCCCCTATTCCCTCATATATTTAGTTTTTTGGGTTACACATTAGTTTTCTTTTTCTAATTAATTACATATTTGTTTTCAAAAGAAGGAAATGAAGCCAATTGAAGAGAGACGAAGGAAAAAAATGATGGAGAACAATCATCAAATGACGGAGTTGGGAATTTCATCATTAGTTCCTGTAGTGAGTACTTTATTTCAAATTGATATATTTAAATAATATATAATGTCATGTGATTATTTTTTTGTAAACATTTTTGTAGGATCCACCTATACGTCGACAGATATTCGATGAGGAGCCTAGTACTGGTCCTAGTACTCAGGCCTGTCATACGAGGAGGGTTCGTACCAGAGGTGGACGAGCAGCTGTGCATACCCGACTAGACCCTGCCCCTCCCACTGACATGTCATCCTTCCCACATTCTAATCCCGGTGTGTCGTTTGGGACACATGGGATATTTAGGCCCCCATGTTTTCGTTACCTTTTGCATCTTCTGGCCCATCATTTTCACATCCCATGATGATTCCCACCCCCCAGTCACCATCTGGTCAGATAGTTGTCCCATCTTCTTTTCCTTCTACTTCTGTCTCTTCGAGCTTCTATATTCCATCATATTCAAATCCTGTTCCACCACAGGGTGTTCCATCAGTTTTTGTGGATCTATCGGCGCTCAGCGATCAGACCGACACAGGTATATTTATAGAACCCTAACAAATTTTTATATCAATATTTATTTTTGATTATAACATGTTTTAATAAAATATTTCTTTTTCTTTCATGATAGATACATCTACTGACAGGAGGCGTGGGTGGGGGCGTACACGCATGCATTCAGTGTGCAACCACCACACACAAGTTATGGTGGATTATAATGAATACAACCAAATTGTTGAGAAAACAGGGCAACAATGTCGGAGGTTTTTGGTGACACTTTCCAAATACTCCAACATCATTCCCGTCAGCCCGCTATTGTGGAGACATTTTCCACATGTGGTCAGTTATAGAGCCTGGGCAGAGATATGGGTAAAAAATTCTGTTCTATTTAATGCGATTAATTTTTTTTTGTTTTTATATGAATTAATATTTTGATTTCATCTACGATTTAATTTTCCCGATGGTGAGGGTGCACGACCGGAACGTCTAAAGGATTTAGGTGAGCTTTGGAGAGCCTACAAGCATGAGTTGTATATTGGCTAGGTTTCTAGATTTGGCACTGAGTTAGAGGCGGTACTAGTGGTGGATGATTGTCCTATAGAGCAGTATCGTCAAATGATTACTCATTGGACGAGTACCCAGTTTAAGGTATTAATAAAATTTCAGGTATTTAAATAATAACTATCATGTTTTGAATTAATACTATCTTTTCATTTTCAAATTTTATTTAGGAATCATCTGGAGAAAATAAAAATAAAATTGATGCAAAAAAATTCCTCCACACACTGGGACACACTACGATGCCCGATCATGAGAGGAAGCAGGTATGGCAATTGTTTATAAGTTTTCTTTACGACTTACACTTTCTTTTGCTTCCTAAATTATTTAATAGTTTGCTAAAGTTTTCATATAAATTTAGTTTTCAATGTCATTGTATAGGCAAATATAAAATATTGAAGGACGTGTGCCTCGAGCAAAACTGTTTTGCTTGAGTATATGGAAAAAGGATGGAAGTGTCGTCAACGAAGCGACTCCACAGCAGATTGTAAATTTTAATTTGTTGAATTTATATTTTAATATCAATTTTGTAACATAATGATATATTTATATTTTTAACATGCTACTTTAAAGGCCCTCGATGCCCAAGAACCAGACAATTTTGGGCCAACAGATCACTTACATCAGGTGTTGGGAGAGGAGCATTCTGGCAGAGTATGCTACTGACCTAGGATAGCCCCAACGAGGTATTGAACCTCCTCAGGTTCGAGCTGTAGTGCCACCGAGCTGCAGCAATTTAGGGCACAGGAAGAACAGGATGAGAAAAGGGCCACAGAGATGAAAGAACAGTCTGCTAGGGCAAAGAGTGCGTTTATGAAATTTATTAAAGTTCTATGTCCTACACTTCCAGCAGAGGCCAGCCCCACTTTTGATGAGTATATGTTGTCGATACGTTCTATATATGGTACGAATCATCCCCGCCTCAATACGAGGTGCGGTGTGGCCGCCACCACTCAAAGTGTCTAGCTTTTGTTTCAAAAGGACATCATTTTAATTGCAAAACATCAACTAGCATACGAAAAACCGACAAACACATTCGTATTGTGTCGATACTTGAGAACAACGATATATGGGTCATATGTGACGTGTACAAGTCAACCCCACCTCAATCAGAGGCAAGGTGTGGTCGAAACCACTCAAAGTGTCTGTATTTTGTTTCAAAAGGACGTCATTTTAAGTGAAAAACATTAAATGGCATATGGAAAAGCGACCAAACGCATTTGGATGGTGTCAATACTTTATAACAATGATCTATGGGTCATATGTGACGTATAAGAGTCAACCCCACCCTAATCTGAGGCACGGTGTGGCCGGAATCACTCTAAGTGGCTCTCTTTTGCTTAAAATGGAAAACATTTTAAGTACATACGGAAAACCGACCAAACACATTCGGTTTCCATTGAAACTTTAGGAGAACGATTCACGAGTCATATGTGACGTGTAAGAATCAACCCCGCCTCAATCCAAGGTGTGGTGTGGCCGGCACCACTCAATGTTTCTGCCATTTGTTTCAAAAGGACGTCATTTTAATTGAAAAACATCAACTGGCATAAGGAAAACTGACCAAACGCATTCAGATTGTGTCGATACTTTACCACAACGATCCATGGGTCATATGTGATGTGTACGAGTAAACCCCGCCTCAATCCGAGGTGTGGTGTGGCCGGAACCACTCCAAGTGTCTGTCTTTTATTTCAAAAGGACGTCATTTTAAGTGAAAAATATCAACTGGCATACGGAAAAGTGGAAAATCGCATTCGGATTGTGTTGATACTTTAGCACAACGATCCATGGGTTATATGTGACGTGTATGAGTCAACCCACTCTTAATCTGAGGCACGGTGTGGCCGGCATCACTCTAAGTGTCTCTCTTTTGTTTAAAATGGACAACATTTTAAGTACATACGGAAAACTGACCAAACGCATTCGGTTTCCATTGATACATTAGGAGAACGATCCATTGGTCATATGTGACGTGTACGAGTCAACCCTGCCTCAATCTGAGGTGCGGTGTGGCCATCACCACTCAATGTGTCCACCTTTTTTTTCAAAAGGATGTAATTTTAATTGAAAAACATCAACTGGCATACGGAAAACTGACCAAACGCATTCTGATTGTGTTAATACATTAGAACAACGATCCATGGGCCATAGGTGACGTGTACGAATCAACCCCGCCTCAATTCGAGGCGCGGTGTGGCCTCCACCACTCAAAGTGTCTGCCTTTTGTTTCAAAAGGACGTCATTTTAATTGAAAACATCAACTAGCATACGGAAAACCGAAAAACGCATTCAGATTGTGTAGATACTTTAGAACAATGATCCATGGGTCATATGTGACGTGTATGAGTCAACCCCGCCTCAATCCGAGGCACGGTGTGGCCGAAACCACTCAATGTGTCTGTCTTTTGTTTCAAAAGGACGTCATTTTAAGTGAAAAATATCAACCAACATACGGAAAAGCGACCAAACACATTCGGATTGTGTCGATACGTTAGAACAACGATCCATGGGTCATATGTGATGTGTAAAAGTCAACCCTGCCTTAATATGAGGCACAGTGTGGCCAGAATCACTCTAAGTGGTTCTCTTTTGTTTAAAATGGACAACATTTTATGTACATACAGAAAACCAACCAAACGCATTCAGTTTCCATTGAAACTTTAGGAGAAAGATCGATGGGTCATATTTGATGTGTACGAGTCAACCCCACCTCAATTCGAGGTGCGGTGTGGCTAGCACCACTCAAAGGGTCTGCCTTTTGTTTCAAAAGGATTCCATTTTAATTGAAAAACATCAACTGGCATACGGAAAACTGACCAAATGCATTCAGATTATGTCGATACTTTAGCACAATGATCCATGGGTCATATGTGATGTGTACGAGTCAACCCCACCTCAATATGAGGCACGGTGTGACCGACACCACTCAAAGTGTCTGCCTTTTGTTTCAAAAGGACGTCATTTGAATTGAAAAACATCAACTGGCATATGGATAACTGACCAAACACACTCAGATTGTGTCGATACATTAGCAAAACGATCTATGGGTCATATGTGACATTACGAGTAAACCTCGCCTCAATCCAAGACGTGGTGTGGCCGCCACCACTCAAAGTGTCTGTCTTTTGTTTCAAAAGGATGTCATTTGAAGTGAAAAACATCAACTAGCATACGGAAAACCGATCAAACGCATTCGGATTGTGTCAATACTTTAGCACAATGATCCATGGGTCATATGGGATGTGTACAAGTCAACCCCACCTTAATTTGAAGCACGGTGTGGCCGGAATCACTCTAAGTGGCTCTCTTTTTCTTAAAATGGAAAACATTTTAAGTACATATGGAAAACCGACCAAACACATTCAGTTTCCGTTGAAACTTTAGGAGAAAAATTGATGGGTCATATGTGACATGTAAGAATCAAACCCACCTCAATCTAAGACGCGGTGTGGCCGCCAACACTCAAAGTTTTTGTCTGCTGTTTCAAAACGACGTCATTTTAATTGAAAAACATCAACTGGCATACGGAAAACCGACCAAAGGAATTTGGATTGTGTCGATACATTAGCAAAATGATACATGGGTCATATGTGACATGTACAAGTCAACCCCACCTCAATCCGAGGCACGGTGTGGCCACCACCACTCAAAGTGTCTGCCTTTTGTTTCAAAAGGACGCCATTTTAATTGAAAAACATCAATTGGCATACAGAAAACAGACAAACAGACTCGGATTGTGTCGATACTTTAGAAAAACTATCCATGGGTCATATGTGATGTGTACGAGTCAACCCTGCCTCAATCTGAGGTGCGGTGTAGCCGCCAGCACTCAAAGTGTCTGTCTTTTGTTTCAAAAGGACGTCATTTTAACTGAAAAATATCAACTGGAATATGGAAAAGTGACCAAACGCATTCAGATTGTGTCGATAATTTAGAACAACGATCCATGGGTCATATGTGACGTGTACGCTTAAACCACGCCTTAATCTGAGGCATGGTGCAGCTGAAATCCCTATAAGTGAATCTCTTTTGTTTAAAATGGACAAAATTTTAAGTACATAAGGAAAATCGACCAAACGCATTCGGTTTCCATTGAAACTTTAGGAGAACGATCCATGGGTAATATGAGACGTTTAAGAGTCAACCCCGCCTCAATCCGAGGCGCGGTGTGGCTTCCACCACTCAAAGTGTATGTCTTTTGTTTCAAAAGGACGTCATTTAAATTGAAAAACATCAACTAGCATACGGAAAACTGAAAAATGCATTTGGATTGTGTCAATAATTTTGAAAAATGATCCATGGGTCATATGTGATGTGTATGAGTAAACCCCGCCTCAATTCGAGGCGTGGTGTGGCCGCCACCACTCAAAGTGTCTGTCTTTTGTTTCAAAAGGACGTCATTTTAAGTGAAATATATTAACTAGCATACAGAAAAGCGAACAAACACATTCAGATTGTGTTGATACATTAGCACAACGATCCACGGGTCATATGTGCGTGTACGAGTCAACCCCGCCTTAATCAAAGGCACGGTGTGTCCGGAATCACTCTAAGTGGCTCTCTTTTTTTTAAATGGACAACATTTTAAGTACATACGGAAAACTGACCGAACGCATTCGGTTTCTGTTTAAACTTTAGGGGAATGATCCATGGGTCATATATGATGTGTATGAGTCAACGCCGCCTCAATCCAAGGCATGGTGTGGCCAAAACCACTCAAAGTGTCTGTCTTCTGTTTCAAAAGGACGTCATTTTAATTGAAAAACTTCACCTGGCATACGGAAAACCGACCAAACGCATTCGGATTGTGTCGATACTTTAGCACAACGATCCATGGGTCATATGTGACATGTGTGAGTCAACCCCTCCTCAATATGAGGTGCGGTGTGGGCGCCACCACTCAAAGTGTCTGTCTTTTGTTTCAAAAGGACGTCATTTTAATTGAAAAACATCAACAAGCGTACGTAAAACTGACCAAACACATTCAGATTGTGTCGATACTTTAGAACAATGATCCATGGGTCATATGTGACATGTATGAGTTAACCCCACCTCAATCCGATGCGCGGTGTGGACGCCACCACTCAAAGTGTCTGTCTTTTGTTTCAAAAGGACGTCATTTGAAGTGAAAAACATCAAATGGCATACGAAAAAGCAACCAAATGCATTTGGATTGTGTCGATACATTATCACAACGATCCATGGGTCATATGTGATGTGTAAGAGTCATCCTCAACTTAATCTGAGGCACGGTGTGACCGTAATCACTATAAGTGGCTCTTTTTTGTTTAAAATGGACAACATTTTATGTACATACGGAAAACCGACCAAATGCATTCGGTTTCTGTTGAAACTTTAGGATAACGATTCATGGGTCATATGTGATGTGTACGAATCAACCCCGCCTCAATCTGAGATGCGGTGTGGCCGACACCAGTCAAAGTGTCTGCCTTTTGTTTCAAAAGGACGTCATTTTAATTGAAAAACATCAACTGGTATATGGAAAACTGACCAAACGCATTTGGATTGTGTCGATACTTTAGCACAATGATTAATGGGTCATATGTGACGTGTAAAATTCAACTACACCTCAATCCAAGGCTCAGTGTGGCCGCCACCACTCAAAGTGTCTGTCTTTTGATTCAAAAGGACGTCATTTTAAGTTAAAAACATCAACTGGCATACGGAAAACCGAACAAACGCATATGGATTGTGTCGATACTTTATCACAACGATCCATGGGTCGTATGTGACATGTACGAGTAAACCCCACCTTAATAGGAGGCACGGTGTGGGCGGAATCACTCTAAGTGGCTCCTTTTGTTTAAAATGGACAACATTTTAAGTACATATGAAAAATTGACCAAATGCATTCAGTTTCTATGGAAACATTAGGAGAACGATTCATGGGTCATATGTGATGTGTATGAATCAACCCCGCCTCAATTGGAGATGCGGTGTGGCTGGCACCACTGAAAGTGTCTGCCTTTTGTTTCAAAAGGACGTCATTTTAATTGAAAAACATCAACTGGCATACGGAAAACCGACCAAACGCATTCGAATTGTGTCGATACTTTATCACAAAGATTCATGGGTCATATGTGACGTGTACGGGTCAACCCCGCCTCAATGAGAGGCGCGGTGTGGCCGACACCAATCAAAGTGTCTCTCTTTTGTTTAAAAAGGACGTCATTTTAAGTGAAAAACATCAAATGACATACGGAAAACCGCCAAACGCATTCAGATTGTTTCGATACTTTTCACAAAGATCCATGGGTCATATGTGACGTGTACGAGTCAACCCCGCCTTAATCAGAGGCACGGTGTGCCCGAAATCACTCTAAGTGTCTCTCTTTTGTTTAAAATGGACAACATTTTAAGTACATACGGAAAACTGACCAAACACATTCGGTTTCCATTGAAACTTTAGGAGAATGATCCATGGGTCATATGTGACATGTACAAATCAACCCCACATCAATATAAGACGCGGTGTGGCCGGAACCACTCAAAGTTTCTGCCTTTTGTTTCAAAAAGATGACATTTTAATTGAAAAACATCAACTGGCATACGGAAAACCGACCAAACGCATTCGGATTGTGTCGATACTTTAGAACAATGATCCATGGGTCATATGTGATGTTTACGAGTTAACCCCGCCTCAATCTGAGGTGCGGTGTGGCTGGGACCACTCTAAGTGTATGTATTTTGTTTAAAATGGAAATCATTTCAGGTAAAAATATATGGTATACAAAAAACCGATCAAATTGTGAATTGACTTCTGGATTCCACATATAATTTTCATCTAAATTTTAAATTGAATTCTAAATTAATTATGTATGTTTATAATTACGTTATGAATTCTAATTTAGTTATGGATGTGTATAGTTCCAGCATTATATGTTAAATGTGTATGAATTTATTCTCTATATGTAAGTGTTAGTTGGTTATTGCAGGTACAATAATTGTATATGTATGTGTTATTTTATTGTAGGTACAATAATTGGAGTGAAAATGAGAGGAACCCACAAGATGAGACCTGGTGGGAAAATTACACAGCTGCTGGGAAAATTGCAGAGCTGCTGTGCAATTTTCCCCCGGCAGAGGCTATGCCAACGGTTTGAAAACGTTGGTAAAAAACATTTCCCAATGGTTTAGAAACCGTTGGGAAAGAGGAGAACATTGGTTTTTTCCAATGGTTTGGCCAAACCGTTGGGAAAAACTTGGTAATTTTTTACACTATATCCCAACGGTTGTAAACCGTTGGGATAGGGTAATTTTTCTCCACCATATCCCAACGGTTCACTGTAAACCATTGGGAAAATCTTTCCCAATGGCTTACTTCCCTACGGTTTGCAGAACCGTTGGTATAACATATACCAACGGTTCTGCAGCCTTTCCCAACAGTTCTAAACCATTGGGAAATCCTGTATTTCCAGTAGTGAGGCTTGATTGACAGGAGGAAATTTCATATTTTCCAAAAAGAAGTTTGAAATGGTTGGTTAATAGATGCTTGGTATACACTTTCTGAAAATAATAATCAACTTTATCCTTTACTTATTTTTGAGAGGCAGAAGCTTCTCTCATATAATCTTGAACAATTTTCATGATATGTATAATGATAGTCACCACCTAGGCCAGGGAAGATGAGTCTACAGAGCCACTGGTTGATGCTGAACCAAGATTCTCTTTAATCAAAGCTCGAATCTGATCCAATTATTTTGAAGGTATGTAACAAAGATTACCAATAGAGAAAGAAATAGTTTCCTTGAAACTTTTAGTTATCCCACTGATTAGATTTTTCACTAAAAAAATCCTGGGTACTAACATGCTTCTTTATGTAATGCTTAAATTCCTAAAAACCTAATACCATCTGACTAACTACACTCTTCACATAAGTCAAATCCTTGGATTCTTGAGATTTAGAACTTATATAGAATTCTAGAGAGACAACTGATTTCATTAGAAGTTTAACAACCTTTTCCAAGATCGAGACTTGATTCTGGAAAAACCATGACTTCATCCATCATTTCTACCACAGTGGTTGACACACTACATCCAAGAGAGAGTTCAATGGATTTTTCCATGTTGCTAAGATCCTCAACAAAACAATTCTTTAAATCAAAAATAAATGCATTCAAAGTCTCTTTCATATCATCCTTTGAAGACCGAATGTCAGCCTGGGTCACCACACTAGCAAGACCAACAACATGTGCTCTTTCTGACACAATACTGGCTATGGAGTCATTCATAATAGAATGAATAGATGAAATCAGTGATGTTTCCATTCTCCTTACTTCTTACACAAAGATGGCCTTTATCTCAGACTTTAACTAGTCCATATCAGGTTTTCTGATTACATCCTCAGGTAATATCTCAGAGAGAATGTCATAATTGACATTAGGTCTACTGAGGGATGCCTCATTGTCAGAATCCGGATAGTCCAATCCAAAAACCACAAAACCTGGTTCTACTTCCTAGTCTTCAATTCCATCAGTTACTGAAACACTACCAAGTCTAATTGGATGTTCCCCCTCAATTGGTGCATTCTCTTATATAGCAATTATATCTTTAGTAGATCTTTCTTCCTCAAAATATTCTTCCACAACTAATTCAAATTCTACAACAGTAGGAGGCTCCTTATGAATATAAGTATGTATATATACTTCATAAATTTATTTAGTTGGAATTAATGATTTTCAAATCAGTGGACTCAAACATATGGTGTCAGAAGCTTCAGTTTCAGATTCTCTTTCTTCGTCCTCATTCTATGGGGCACCCACTTCCTGATCTGATATTTGCTGGTCTTCCTCATCCACAAGTGCCTCTCCAATGCTTACTCCCAAAAGAGTTTTTGTACTAGGTAGGTTCAAAGAATCATTTCCTTTTCATATGATACAAGTTCAAAAGTTGGTCTAGGAGGCAAGTCCAGATATCCTCCATCTGCTGTAGAGGAATCCTCCTCATCTAAATCATCACTATTCTGTGGCTCCTCCTCATCAGGTCCTAGACCCGTATCACTCTTATATTTTGGTCTATTATGTTTGTCAACTATATTGAACTTGTCATATATATTCTCATCATCAGTAACCCACTTCCCTCTCCATGGGTTCCAGTTAATCTTCATGTACTTACATACTATGCTTTTGATACAAAAATTATTGCCTACTACCACTGTCTCATCCTGAGACTCAGAAACCCCCTTTACTTTAATCATAAATGAAACCAATTTGGAAAATAATAATGTATTGGTTTTTGATTTGGGTATGGTCATATCCTCTATTTGAATCATTAACATCATACACATATTCACCTTCACACCATGCCTTAAGAGATGCAACAAATAAATATATTGATACTACAGATTTGCAAAGTCCCTTCTCCTTGGACTTAGCACATGCTAGATAAACTTGAAAAAAATCTATTTTCCCCATCCATCTCAGTGGCTACAACCTTTCTCTGCTTGTAACTACCAGTGAGTTCCTCTAAGGTAGTCTCATAGTCAAAAATGTCACTGGTAGGAGTTATTGTCTTCGATGAATACCCAAATACTCCTTCATGTGGTACCTTCATGCATTCAGCCCATTCAATGGATGAAAAAGCTATTTCCTTTCCATTTACCAATAAAACCAATCTATTCTCCTTAACAGTTTTCTCAATGCGCACAAAAGCAAATAATTATTTTATTAGCTTCGGATAATAAGGACCATTTTTGTATTTGAAACATTCTAGCCATCTCTGCTCCTCCAATATTCTTAGGGTCAGTGATTTACTTGGAAAAATCCATTCTTCACACAGCTCCTTATTGATTTCAATTTCTATATTTTACAAATGTAGGTTCACCGAACGCCTACCGGACCTTGTTTGATTGACACTGCTACTTGGTTAAGGTGTTTTCTTATGCTTCTTCGCATTCAGCTCGTCAAAGTCATATCTGACAGTCAGAAGTTTGGTTTTTTCCATCTCTGGGTTGAAGAACTTAGGGTTTTCATGAGACTCAGAGATTCAAAAAATTGGGTTTGAGAGATGAGAGTTTGGTGGATTGAGAAGTAACAAAGACTTAGTTTTTATTAGTTAGTAATCATAAAATAAATAGATAAAACATGATAAGTAAAGTATAAATGATACAGATTCTGGCGTCTAAAGATAAAGAAGTTTAAAAACAGCACAAACTTAACAGTAGGGTATACTGGTGAGATATAACAGTTAGGTTCACACTGGTGATGTATAATAATGAGGTTCATACTAGTGAGGTATAATAGTGAGGTTCATACCGGTGAGGTATAATAGTGAGGTCCATACCTGTGAGGTATAACAGTGAAGTTCATACTGGTGAGGTATAACAATGAGGTTTCTAAGCAGAGTCTATCATTCCTAATTCAAGTCTAATGTAACTTAACCTATCAGAATTTAAAGGCTTGGTGAAAATGACATCTAATTTATTTTTAGTACCTATAAATTCAAGAGTAATATTAACCTTTTGGTAATTATCTCTCAAAAAGTGGTGCCTTACATCAATGTGTTTGGTCCTAGAGTGAGACACAAGATTCTTAGAGATGCTAATTGTACTAGTGTTATCACAATTTATTGACACGTGTTTAAAATCATGTCCATAGTCCAAAAAAGTATGTTTCATCCATAGAATTTTCGCACAACTACCAGGAATAATGCACTCTGCTTCAGCTGTAGACAATGCAACAGAATTCCGCTTTTTACTACACCAAGAGACTAGGGACTTACCAAGAATTTGACTTGTACTAGAAGTTCTTTTCTTATCTAACTTGCAACCAGAAAAGTCATCATCTGAATAACTTATTAAATCCAAAGATTTTTTTTTGGATAAAACAAACCCAAATTTGCAGTATGTTGAATATATTAGGAAAATTTTTAACAATAATAAAATGGGATTATTTTGGATTAGCTTGAAATCTTGCACACGTACACACACTAAACATAAAATCTAGTCAACTAGTAGTAAGGTAAAGTAGGCTTCCAACCATACCTTTGTAATTTGTTTGATCAGCTGGTTTCCCAGATTCATCAATGTCCAACTTACAGGTGGTACTCATGGTTGTATCAATTTCCTCAATACTATCTAAACCAAAACGTTTTAAAAGATATTTTTTATATTTACTTGGATTTAAAATAATACCATTTTCATTTTGAAAAACATTAAATCCAAGAAAATATTAGAGTTCTCCCATTAAACTCATTTCAAATTCATTTTGCATACTCTTTGAAAAATCAATACACAAAGTATTTTTAGAAGATCCAAAAATAATATCATCAACATATATTTTCACTATCAAATCATCTTTAGAAATTATTTTGATAAAGAGAGTTGGATCAGTAATACCTTTAGAAAAACCTTTTGAAATAATAAAATTACTAATTCTATCATACCAGGATCGTGGAGCATGTTTTTAACCATATAAATATTTAGAGAGCTTAAAAACTCGATTTTCAAAATGAAGATTAGTAAATCCAGGTGGTTGTTCAAAAAAAACATCTTCATCTATAAAACCATTTAAAAATAACTTTTTACATCCATTTGATATAACTTGAAATTCAAATGAGCAGTATAGACAAGTAGGATCATAATAGATTCTAATATATCTATATGAGAAAAGGTTTCCTATGGTTCCATAACTCAAAAGGGGTCTTTTTAAGAATAGGTCTAATCCGGACTCTATTAATAATATAACAGGCTGTATTTACAGATTCAGCCCAAATGTAAATTGGCAGGTCATACTCAATAATCATAGTCCTTGCATGTTCTTGAAGAGTTCTGTTCCTTCATTCAACTACACCATTCTACCGAGGTGTCTTAGGGGGAGAAAAATTGTGACTATAGCCATTGTGTGAGCAGTAAGATTCAAACTCATGATTTTCAAACTCACAACCATGATAACTTCTCAAGGAATTAATTTTAAGTACATTGTGGTTCTCTACAGACTTGGAGTATTTAATAAAATAGAAACCAGATTCACTTTTGTGAGAATGAAAGTATACCCAAGTGTACCTATAATAGTAATATAATAAGACATAGACATAGTTCTTCCCATTTAAACTAGAAACTCTAGATGGTACAAATAAATCCATATGAACCAACTTGAGAGGTTGAGAAGTTGAAACTTCTTTCTTTGATTTAAAAGAAAATTTATGTTGCTTTCCCTTTTGATAGGGATTACACACTTTATCATATGAGAATTCAAGATTAGGTAGGTCTCTAACTAAGTTTATTCTAGTCAATTTTATAAGTGAATGAATGTTGTAATGTCCTAATCTTATGTTCCATAGCCAATACTCTTTATGAAAAACATTTAAACAAGTCAAATTTTGTTTGGCTAAAGAATTCAAATCAACAGCATAAACATTTTCATTTCTTAAAGCAGAAAATACTAAAATATTTTTAGAATTAAAAAAATTACAAGAATAATTTTCAAATTTAACATTGAAACCATCATCACACAACTGAGAAATAAATAACAGGTTATATTTAATTACATCAACAAATAAAACTTTGGAAATTAAATCTGAATCAATGTTACCAATCTGGAAAAGGCTGATTATTTTTCCTTTTGAATTATCACCAAAGGTTACATGGCTTCCATAAACTTTGATTAAAATCTTGAAGCATGAGTAATCTCCAGTAATATTCCTTGGAAATCCACTGTCCAAGTACCATACCTTCTTATGGGAGCTCTTCAAGAAAGTTTCCTACAAAACAAGTTTAAACAGAAAATGATTTTGGTACCCAGATTCTCTTAGGTCCGGAGAGGTTAGCAAGAAAATATTTTGGTAAATAAATTTTTCTAATGGGTCTCATACAATCAATATATTCAAAAGATTTTTAATGATAAACTTTATTAGATATATAACCATGTGAATAACTAGTTGAAGAATATGAATTTCGAGAACTAGCAGCATTCTGTCCAGGTTTAGGAATAAATTATGTTTTAGTAATCTGTATCTTTCTGGGATGAGAGACTATTCTAGTGGTATATTTTGGTTCAAATTCTTTTCCTAGAATTTTAGTAAGTGTATTCTTTTCATTCTTGAATTTCTCAAAGTCCTTCCTTAAGTTCTCATTAGGCAATTTCAGTTCAGTATTTTCCTTAAGTAATTGAGCAGTATTTTCCTTTTCTATATCAAGTGCTTATTTAACCAAACTGCTCAAAGCGTGCTGTTTCTTCAAGGTTTTATATTTTTCCTTGAATTCATTACAGTTTTCTTCTAGTATATTACAGTATTAAAACAACTCTTCATTAGTCATGTTTTTAGATTCAGAATAATAATCAACTCTAGAATAATATGAATTTAAAGCAGGAGTATCCAATGTTGCCTCAGATGTGTTTGTCATGAAACACATATTGGTTTTTTGAGATTTTTCATCTTGAGAAGAATAATAACAACTTGAACTATCTTCTGAAGCACTCCAAGTTTCCTTCATAGATTTATTATATTTTTTTCATTTGTAATCGTGTTTTTTCTTGAACATTAACTTTGGACAGTCTTCTTTCACATGTCCTTTCCTTTTGCACTCATAACAGACAATGTCATCACTTTTATCATACTTTTTCCAATTCTTTATCCAATGACCTTTGTTGTCATATTTTCCTCTGTAGTTTTATTTTCTGAAGAATTTCTTCTTCCTATAGAACTTCTTAAATCTCCTAGCTATTTGGGCCATCTCTTCATCACTATCAGAATCTGAACCTTTACTTGTTGAGCTTTCAGTAGGTATGTGAACTTTCTCCTTATCCATGCCTTTTGAGGCAGTATATTTAAATGCTACTGACTTTCTATTTGGTTCGTCATCTTCTTCCTTCTTTACTTTTAGCTCTACTATATACATCCTGAACATACCAATTAATTATTTAACAGGCAGTGAACTTATGTCACATGATTCTATTATTGAAACTGATGTGCCTCTCTATCTTTCTGATATACATCTTAGTATTCTCACAATCTTCTCCTTACATGGATAGATTTTCCAATTGAGCTCATAGTATTGAAAATATCATTGAACCTGTGATACATATCATAAATAGGTTCGTTAGTCTTTATTTTAAAATTATCATACTTAATAGTATAGGTAATCAATCTCATTTCTTTAACATTGGTTGTACCCTCATGGTAAATAACAAAAGTGTCCAAGATTTCATAAGATGTTTTGAAAGCATATATGTGATTAAATTCTTCATCTCATAAAGCACAGTACATGGCATTCATATCTTTATAGTTATTATGGTAATATGTTTTAGTAGGTTCATCCCAAGTAGTTCTTTCAGTTTCTGGAATCTTATATTGAGTCTCTATAGAGTCCAGATGTCAAATCCCATACTTTCTAAATAAATTTTCATTTTATGTTTCCATTGGGAATAATAAACACCATTAAAGAAAGGTGGAATTTTGGTAGCAGCACCTTCAAGTCTGTTATCCATAATTAGATTTTAGAATTTTTTTTAAAGAGATAAAATTAAGAACTAATAGAAATTTAAGATCTTTAAGGTACAACTAAAATCTCAGTTGAAAAAAAAATGTTTGGAAATCCTTTATAAATAAACAAACAACCTCTAATACCAAATGTTGGCCCGAGTGGATACTCAAGAGGGGGGTGAATTGAGTTCCAATTAAAATTTCTATTAAATAGAATTCTATTAAAATCCACCAATTTATAAAACAAGTTAAACTATAGTGAATTTATAATGATTTTAAGTTTTCAATTAGTTTCTCAAGAGATTCATTATTTCTCAGTTAACTCAAATTGAAGATTAATTAACTTTTGAAACTAACTTACTGGTTAACAAAAGTTATAAACACTTGATAGTTTAACTATCAGAGTAACTTTAAAATAAATTTGTATTTCAAAGTATTTATCAGCGTAATATTCAATATAGTTTAAACAAAATAAATAAGCACATCAGTTTTAAACAAGAGGTTCAGTCGCAATCCGAGACTTAGACCTCCCAAAAACTTTATATAAATTTTGATCCACACCCTAGATCGGGGTTAACAATAGTAAAAAGACTATCCAGGTTCTATGACCTCCACCACAGTTCTACATGGGCAAGAAAAACAATAGCACACATGCTATACAGGTCAAACTTGACCTCTACCACTATCCATAGTGGGAACTAGTGAGAATGGGAAAGATTGAGTGAGGATTTATAAATCCTACATTTCAACACACGAGACAGTGTGCGTATAGAATATACACAGTATAAACACAGTTCAAAAAGTAAGTAAAAGAATCACTAATAGATAGTAGATATGAGTTTATAATGATCTGGTGATTTAAAGTGTAGATCTAGACTCCTTTTGATTAATAAGAAAAGCTTCTAAGCCCTTCTCTGGTTTTTGTCTAAAAACAGAGTGTCGTTTGATTCCTTGACTTTTAAGTTCATCTTGATCAACTTGAGTGCATAAAGAGCTTGTTGTAGTTCTTCACTCCTTGATTAAAGTTCATCTTGTCTTCTCTTCTTGTATGAATGGCCTCATGTATGTTCAGTTTTCTTCAAGTAAGTGAGTGAAGGGTTTCCCCTCTTTTGTGTATATGTGTATACGTTTTTGTGTTCTACACCACACTTTGTGTCTTCGATGTTTCCTCTTATATATATCCTCATCTCTGACAATGGGAATGATTACCTTTTTATAGGTACGAGTTACGGTTCCTGAAATTCCATCAATTAACATTAATTAATTGCAGGTGCATTAAAATCATCAAATATGACCATTTATAAATAAAAAAATAGAAATAGAATTTAGAGAATTGTGACTGGGTCCCATCGGTAGCTATTACTCCATGTATTAGTAGCTCCTTGTATCAGTCAGTGACTCATTGTATCAGTGAACTTCTTTCTATAGTAGTAACTCTTTATAACAGTAGCTCTATGTATCGTTAGCTCTTCCATCAGTATCTCCTTATATCTGTAGTTCTTCCATGATTAACTCCTTGTATCGGTCGCTTTATGTAGTGGTATATCTCTGTGTATTGGTGAGATCCTATCAGTAGCTCTTTGTTCTTGTACCGGTAACTCCTTGTATCGATAGACATAAGTAGCGGTGACTTCCTTATACCGGGGCACTTCATAACGGTAGACTTGTATACCAGTAGACTTACTCTAACGGTAGCTTGTATCAGTAAACTTTTTCTTTCTGTATCAGTAACTACACTTATCAGTAGACTTGATCTATCAGAACATTTTCTTACCGGTGACCTTTTCTTATCAGTGACTTAAGTACCAGTAGGTCTCTATCAGTCGACATGTGCATACTGGTGAACTTGTTCTATCAGTAGCTGTTATGTGCATCAGTGACCATAACCATTTCAGTAGACTTCTGTACCGGTGTATTTATTTTTATCAGAGGACTTAACACTTATATTTTCCAGGAAAAATATGTCCATATTGAGTTATAATTATTTAAATGTATGTATAAACATTGATAAACATTAATGAACATATTCTAATGATTACTTTAATATTTTTGTCAGCATACTTTTGCATATATATAGAATTATAAGCACATATCGAGATTATCAAAACAAATTAAAGCAGGATTGGTATTATCAAAATAGGTGAAGTCAACAATTTCATTATAATAAATTTCGAAAGTTTATTAAACACATTAAATAAATCTTATTATAAAAATAGAAGTAAAAATTTCCCTATTGTTCTTATATAAAAATGAAATTATAAAAATCATGATATTTGTAAAAAACATATATATCACTATTAAAAAAATTGTTTTAGAAAAAAATAAAAAAAATTATATTGTAATTTTAAAATGATGAATTGATAAATTTATTTCAATATATGGAATTAATACTAAAAAATTTAGGAATTAATGTTTTGAAAAAAAAACTTACAACACATTGGAAATTTTTTTTAATAAGAACATCATTCTTTTCAAAATGAAAAATAATAATCATTTTCCAAAAATTGAAAATATAGTTTCATTGGTTGCAATAATAATTATTAAAATGAAACATAAAATTGATATGAATAAAATATAAAATTTATTTAATGGAAAATTATGAGGGTCAACACATAATCCCACCTTAAAAAAATATGTCCCTTAAATTTTATTCATTGATAAATAAGTGGAAGTTATTATCAATCATTGATTATTAGGGTTCAAATTTTGTCTCCTCAGTTATATAGTGTTTTTTTGGAAAAATTATAACTAAGGTATTTAATTTATATTAACTAGATGCTCTTTGAGGTTATAAACCAGAATGTGTTACTCTACATAATCAAGATTCTATTATTTATTTACAACTACATATATTACTACATGAGACGAGTTAGGTATAAACATCTTAAATAATTTAACATGAAACTCATCATGTACCATGGTTAAACAAGGATGAATGGATACTAAAGAAACCAGTCTAACTTTCTCTTTAATTTCATATAGACCATTACCCCTCCATAATGATTTCTAATTCTTATTAAAAAATCAATCCATTTTATTGAAATATATTTACAAAAATAGATATTATCCCTAATATAAATATAATTATTTTTGTTATCCACATAACTCTCTGACCTATTATATGTTTTTATCTTCTATTGATGAATTATTTTTACCTTTTCAAACATATCTTACTCCAATTCATGGAAAAAAACATATCAACCCAACATCATCCAAAAAAGTAATATTTTTATCAACTTTTTAATATAATGATTCATATTTTTCCATATATATATTCAAATTAAATTGTCATTATAAAAAACAATTCAATTTAGAAAGGTAATTAATCATAACCTTTTGAAAACCCAATTAAAATCCCAGTACATATCATTCATTGTTTTATTTTTCTAGTATAGTTTTTCATCATATTTATCATGGATAGATATAATGAAACATAACTAGGTTTTGAATTACAGTTAAAGTTACATAAATAAATTGGATATAATATTTTGATCACGATCAGATATAATAGTGAATAGAAATCAATATAACTTGAATATATCATTATAATAAATCTTAAAAACAATATCCAAATTAATATCATATTAAATATAAAATAAATGTGGCCATTTAATCTAAATATCAATAATTACCCATATTTCTATATTATCTTAAATATATTTAGTAATAATTCCATGTAGTCTATGTATATGTGACCACATATCAATTATGGAATTGAAAAATGACGAATTATTCACTTAAGTTGTTTTTGTTCCTCATTAACCATTTTAAAACTAAAAAATTCCATTGTATAATTAGAAATATCTTCAATTAATTATTCCCTTTAATAAAACTCTATAGTATAATTTTACATCATTGTTAAACTAGTATGATTAGAATGTAGGTTTATGTGAGCATCACTCAATAATTACTTTTTCAATTGACAGTCACCAGTTATACATTACTACTTTACAAATCTAATAAAACAATATTTAAAAAAATTAAACTCAAAAAACATTCCTTCTAAAAAAGTTTTATCTTTTGTTTAAAACCATATTTTTTATAATATTAAATTAATTTATGAAATGAAGATTATACAAAAACATGATAAAAAAGACACAACAATATTGGATAAAAATATTTGGAAAATAATTATTAAATCATTTACTATTGGATCATTTTCTAATCAAAACCTGAGTAATGATGTATTATACTTTCAAAAAAGGTTTTATTCCAAATTATCTTGTTTACTCTAATGATAGTTAAACATATATCCATTACATTATTTCAGTTACAAAAATATTATTTTTCACATTTCAACTCTTTTTGAGTGAATATAAAATTTAACTATTATGATATGTAAATTTATAACATTTTTATCAATAAATATGATTCTTTAAAATTATTAAATTAAAAACACCTCATCATGTTCATGAAGATATATTGGATAATTTTTCCCATGGATGCATACGGAATTATTTACTCAATTTACCACAAAACAAATCAAATGGACTTTCATTAAGCATAACTATAAAAAAAATAAATGTTTAATGTTGGTAAGGCCAATATTGTAAAACTAAATTTGTCTGTTTATTTTAGTTAATAAAATCATTCATCAAATTCCATTTTCCAAATTAATCTAACACACCATTGAGTTAACCTAATTTTTGGGGTTATCTAATAAACAAATAGTTCTAATGATTGATATTTAAATATATGATAGTAATAGAAAACTTATATTCATGGAGATATTAGTATTTCACTTTTTTCTCACCACATTATGTTTTAGATGTGAAAATGTTATTCCATCTTCAAATAAAATATTTTTTGGGAATGAAATTAGGTAAAACCATAATTCATATTCACGTGATTTTAAAAAAAATAGTTTTGTTTAATGGTCTGATGAGATATTTGTAAATGTTTATTATGATCCCCAAAAATTAAGATTATAAAATAATATCACCATTAAGTACCAAAAAAATAATCCAAATACTATTAAAAACTCTATTAAATAGATATATAAACACATCTGGTATATTTTCTAACCCATTGATCACCAACACAAATGAATAAATGGCTTAACTAGTTTGAAACATTATCCTCAATCATTATTTTTATCTTACCTCATACTGATGGCTTCCATATATGAAGTTAATATTCAAAAATTAGTGAGTATTTCATATTTGATCAAACAAATCATTAATATGTGGAGATATATAGTTTTTTAATAGTAATTTCATTTATTTCTCTATAATCAATGAAAACCACCATAGGACAATCTAACATATAAATAAACTTAAATCATAATAAGGAGTTGTTTTAGGGAGAAAGAAACCCTTATCATGTATTTTTTTAAACTAATAGATCTACTAGACCTATTCAATATGAATATTTTAAAATTTTCTTAGAATTGGGAATAAATTCAATAGTGAGTTTAAATTATAGATTAAGATTAAATACATGAAATATATCAAAAAAATAATATCCCACACAAACATCACCATGATAAATAGTTACTATATTTTAGATATTTTTTCAAGATAGTATCCACCCTCATATTTAATGATTTTATCTTCTTCTTGATATGTTATCAAGGATATGATCTCATTATTATATAAAAATTGAGTTGCATTGTAAATTTTAAACATGACATGATTATATATAAATTCACCAATAGAGTGATAAAATAAAATAATATTTAGACCCAAATGAACATTAATCACTAAAATGTGTAAAATATCAATATTTTTTTAGAAAACTATTTGAAAGATAACTATAGGATGTCTCCAATAAAACATTTTAGAATTAATAATTCTTCCATGGTTTTTATGACATCTCATCCATCAATACAATATTTGATATTTTCATTTTACTAGAAAATTTCACAAATATAAAATAATTTATAAATTAAAATTCAAAAAAATATTGGTATAATTTGATTAAATAAGTAATTCATTATTCACCACAAAATACCATGCTGTTAAATATTCTAAGGTGGATGTAAATGATCTCATCACACCATTACACTTATTGTATTGCTTATTTTCCCCATTCTAAATATTTTTTAACATGAATTTTCAAAAAATCCAACATCATATCAATTAAAGAATTTAAATTCCTTTTTACTATTATTGGTATTACCATAATCCATTTCTTAGAAATTATAAGAAATATTTCCATGTTTACAGTAGTAATAATAAATTTTGATCACATAAGACCCTCCAGAAAATTATTGTAACAACATTTAGGAAAAAAATAATGTTGATCTCTCTTATATATAGATTATTTTTTGTACTATTTACATATTTCATTCCATCATGACCACATGTAGTCCTTTTCACTTATTCAAATGTGTATTTTTGACTTGTTTCCTTCATACTTCCTTTTCCATGTATCCTCTATAGAAAACCATTCTAATATTTCCATATATTATATAAATCCACAACGAATCATTATCATAATAAAACTCTTATAAATTTACATCTCATTATTGAAATTTATTGGTTTCAGGATTATGCCAACTTCTCATCGGCTGATGTATCAGTTGGGTGATCATTTTCCAGTGTTGGGACAGTAGAGAAAGATAATATTATGAATCGTAGAACATGTGCTCTTGATTTGAAGGCACAAACACCTAATATGTAGCCATATTGTTATTTATCCGTCTTTTAAGTTTTTTAGACAGATCACTCCAAGGGTTGGAAGAAAAGTTGAGATTTTTCCATGGATGAGGTGTAAAACCCGTATGGATGTGGGCATACTGGGTGCGAAAGACATGTGCAGAATTTAAAGATGATTTGAGAATCTTTGGGATTTATGAAATTTTCTGCATTGGGAAAACCTATGTGTATAAGAATGATGATTTCATGCCAAAGTTATTAAGTCGGTGGAGGCTAGAGACTAATTCCTTCCATTTAACACATAAAGAGGTAGGTATCTGTTTGTGGGATGTTTAGAAATTTTTTGGAGCTCCAATACTTGGAGAAATATATGAAGAGTGTATTCCTCTAATGGTGACAAGGAATGACTCCAAAAAGACACCATATTTTTCTTGTGAGTTGATGAAAATAATTAACAAAATTAAGAATTAAATCCCCATGAAAACTCACATCAGGAGGGAAATTAATCTAAAGGAACAGATAGAAATATTTTTAATAAAGAAGAAGGAAAAGGGGCACACATTCACTCCTCCAACTAGTTGTCCATGGGCAGATAAGAGAGTCACTCCTGACACCTTTTGGTCGACATTGGAGAAAGGAGAATTTGAAAAATGGGGATATGTTATCAACCCAAAAATTCCAACAAAGACACGGCTGGTAGGTTTCTTAGCCGTGTGGCTCAGCGTATATTTATAACCAGTCTGAGACTCCAAAGGAGGTATGGGGCCAGGAACCTTTGTTATTGTAGTGAACCAAGAAGATAAAAGGATGGTAGGGCTAGCTACTCTTTTTTTAAAAGGTTGGGGCCGAAGCCTCATTTATTATTTCAAAGCAAATACCTCTTTCAAATTGGGTAGAGGGGGACCCATAACATAGCCTGAATGTCCAAGACCATGTGGTCTGAATACAATGTCTGAAAGCCCAATTTTTTGGCCAAAGGAGCCCTTCGTTGAATAGTACTTCTATAGTACCCAGGCTGCTACAATACCTGCTACAGTACCGCCACCACTACAGTTCCGACTACAGTGCCTCCAATGCTACAGGGCTACCACTGCTACAGTCCACGGCTACTATAATACTGCTACAGTGACCTGCTACAGTGCAGCTACAGTACCCCAGAAATTAGTCCCTGCCCGGATTTGATCATGGATCTTTTGGATGCCAAGCAGGAGCCTTTACCACTTGGGTATAGGCTCGTTGGATACTCTTGTTTTAACCAAGATTCATACGAATTTTATGAATATTTACAAAAGAAAATATCCCTTTAGAATAGCGGGTCCATTCCAAGTGTTTTGGGGATGGATTGATACTCACTTTAGAACTTATGATGTACAAAGTGGAGTCTAGGTTTTTGGAAGTTCTTTCCAACCATCTTTTCAAGACTTTTCTATTATTTCACCACTATATTTGAATGATTATGACAATAAGGATAGGTTGATCATGCATAAGTAATTTAATTTCTTTCCCTATGGGAATCAGCCTACCAAGCGATTTGTTGATGATGGTACTTCTAGTTAGGAACTGAGAGAAAATATACTATCCTACAAATATGGTGTGTTGGATACCAAAATCGATGGAAAAATCATATGTGAGGACTATGATCCTTATAGATTTTCATGTGGATTAAAATTTCTATAACAAAATACTGTATCTCATCCCTTGCATGTCAGACCTGAGCAACACCCAATGGTTTCTTGACAACTATGGTTATTGACATCAGTAGGGAAGACCAGGGTAGTTTTTATTTCACCTATTGCAGATACAGTAAGCAAATTAACCCTCTAGTATGCTAAAAACTGGGTTGCATCATAACATAAAGGGGTATTAAAATCGTGTCATCCCCTGAGTGAGGATAAAGTGAAATAGCAGGAAGGAACCCCTTCTCTTGGAAGACAACTCTTCATCATTAGGGGTCGATTAGCAAGAAGTAGATAGTGGACGTGATGACGCTCCAAATCCACCAAAGAGACCTTGTGCTAGGTATAATCCTCTTACTAGGATAAAAATAGCTACTCCATCAATCCTTACTAAAGTCGTATCAAGGTGATCTAGTCACCATCATTCTGAAGGGTGGTGAGTTCCATTTTCTAATCCTTTATCTATGACAACTTGTGCTGGAAGAAACCTCAACTCCAAGATTATAAGATCCTCATCAAAAAACTCAGACATAAATTATAAATATATAAGATCAGAGGCTGTTCAAACATGGAAGAGTCTATATTGTGATGCTGAGACATTGTGGATAGATCTGTGTGAGGGAATTCATATTCCGGGAGTAGGGGATTTTCGGGATTCTTCTGAAATTCTTTTTAAGGATAATACCAATGAGGTAAGGACATATATTAGAGAGCTATAAATGATCATATATTTCACAGATGAATCAATTTCTACCACAAAGTGGTAAAAGGAAATGATAGATCATGGTACCTCTGATTGGATTAATCCTTTATTAGACGAAGAATGATGCAGTTTTATAGATCCTGAGGATGTAAGTTCCCTTTCGTTTGTATCTTCCTTTATTGTGAAACTTGAATTTTAACCGAAACATTATTACTTAGGAGAAATTTTTTCTTAACATATAGTTGGGTGAAAGAAAGAAAACTAAAATTACTTCACTGTAATATATTCTTGGAGGCACTGCTCTTGGAGTTACCAGATCACCCCATGAATCGGGAAGAATATCTCCGAGTAGACATGACATGGAGGAGGAAATAGTGAGTGTACTGGGATCACCAATACCCGTTTTTGTAGGTGATGATACATTCCCTCCTAAAAAGATGATGAATCAATGACATTGAAGAAATAAAAACATGTTTAAGTTCTTTTTTAGTATTGGTATTTCTCCCGGATAATCATGAATTTTAGTTATATTCATGAAAAAATGTTTACACTTTTTATTATTACAAGGTCTTCTTCTATTTAATCATTAAAAGAAACCACATATAATACTCATGCATATTTAGAAGGTTCTACTGAGAAAACACAAATTCGTGTAGATTCAGTGGTTCCTGAAGAGGCATTGAAGTCAAATGAACCAATATTTGTCCCTATCACCTCTCAGATTACTGTTATCAAAGGAGAGGAATCTTCTAGTAAATCAATAATATTTCATAAAGCATCCAACGAAAAAAATAGCTAACTTCCATTCTTCGACACTTTTAGGTTCATTTCATGCACCAGAACATCTGGGAACAACTGATGTTGACCCCACAATTTTTTCTGAAGAAGCTACTCGGGGTCACAGGTTTCCGGAGGAAGGTTGTGAAGTAAACACACCAAGTGTTCCCACGGGCGAGACTAACCTGGGAACTGAGATATCATTGGATGAAATGATGAACCTTGGCATGTATTTTTAAGAACAATTAGAACATGTTAAAATATAAAATGCTTTAGATGATTTTGGAGTTCCTTATATAAAATTAACATGACGTAAGTTCTCATTAATCATCTTGTTAATCATCTTATGATTAAATTTCTAACCATGGTTTATTTGAAATATTTAGTTCAATCTAACGAAACTGATGCCAAAATAGTTCATGAAGGATGTGTTGATATTAATGTTAACCCTACCATTTCAGAGACATTGGATCTAGTGAATCTTGAGGTAGCAGGTCTTCCTAAGATTCACATAAAAATTCCTGAGCATATTCAAGATATAACTCCTCAACCAGAGACGTCAAATAAAATTGTGGAAACTGAGAACATTGCGGAGGATTCTTCTCAAGCTACATACCCACTACTAGGTTAGATATGTTGGTATTGTAATTAAATTCACTTTTATTATCTCTTAAATATAACCATGATTCTTGATTTACCATGCAGTGCTATCAACTTCAATGTCTAGGTCTAGAGGTGAAGCCTCTGCATCTGCCCAAGAAAAATTTGAAGGTGGAGCAACCATTGTGCAAGAAGGAACAGAGAATGGCACTTCTTTAAGTGCATTAGTCCCGAAATATACCCCTCTTTATGACAGTTATTTTGAATTGGACCCAGAATTGTAAAAGGCTCTTCGTCTTTCTCGTCGCAAAGAATGGAAAAAATATCTGGAAGATAATATCTGAGATTCCCCTTGAGGAACATCCTTCAAAAATTCCATGAATTTTATCTCTATTTATCACACTAGGAATTGGTAGTTTTGAATACTATGAAATTCATACTGTGGTGAATGATATTATGTGGAAGAGGTTGGAAGAGAAAAAGCTTTAACAAGACTTGAAAAAATCCAAACTGCCTATCAAAATTGAATAATTCCAAAAAGCACTATCCCAAGCTGAGGCTAATCACAATGAAAAGTTAAAGGGACTGACACAAACAATTAAAGAAAAGAATATTCAGCAACTGCGCCTTTAACAAGAGTTAGATGTCATTACAGGGGTTCTTGACTAGATTCATAGCTTATTAGGAGAATTCCAAAAGGAATGTGAAAAAGACATTGTAGATGCTAAAGAAGTACTTCATCATGCTAAAGAGGGTGAGGCTAGTCAGATAACAAAAATCCATCAAGAAATTGATGGGGCTCGGGAAGCTGTTAGAAAAATGAGGAATTATGTAGCCAGCCTTTTGTAAAAATATCATTATGAGATAGATTCTAATTTGTGGATTCTTCTTTGTAAAAAAATTTAGATAAATGAAAAGTATTTTGTCTTTAATCATTTATGTTTTCACATTCATTAATTTATTTTGTTTTACATAGGCCATTGGGCCCGATAAACATAATGTGATAATATTTAGGGTCGAAATATCTTGGACCATAAAATTTTAAATTAGATCCCAAAAAAACACTATGGCTAAAAATTGATTTAATATTAATTAAATAGATCGAAGGGGAATCTTGAGTCACGATTTTTATGGTAAAAAAATTTAAAACTTGTATCAAGTTAAGGGGGGTCCCTTCCAAGAACAAAGTTACAATTACTTGACAAAACCGTTATGGTCGCTGTATTATGCAGGTCCAACTAGGGAATATTCTGCATATCCAAATATTGGAATATTTTGATGGACATGACTCTTATGTAGGAAACTTATGCAAGGCCACCTAAGGGAATGTGTTGTATTGTCAGGAAATAGATTTGTTAGAAATTTAATGTTCTACTATTGATAGATTGGGGAAAAATAAGATTTTGGTGACTCCAAACCACAGTGGGTGGTTTTTCCAAGGAAAGGAATTTTAAGAATGAAAATGGGATATTTTAGACCAACATAAGTTATGAATAAGATAAAAAATTATGAAAATTTGAATTATGAGTAATGGTTAAAATTTATCATAGTGGGAAATTTCTGATATTATACCATATAGTTTTGAGTCATGTAGTGAGGACATTGTACTGTGCAATTTTAATCCTTTTAGTGAGGTCATTTTACTCTACAGTTTTAAGTCATGTAGTTTGGACATTGTACTGTGCAGTTTTAAGTCATTTAGTGAGGACATTGTACTATGCAGTTTTAACTCATGCAGTGAGGACCTTGGGTGGCTTTAATTTAAATTCATTAGGTCTGACCAATGGTATGAGAAAACACTCCTAATTTCATGAAAAATTTGTTTAGAAACATACTATCATATTCAGGTATGGAAGAGTAAAATGTAAACTGAGATTTGGGAATTTTTGAAACTGAGGAATGATATGGGAAAAGGGATAAAAGAATTTGAGGAATTATTTTCTAATAATGAAGTTACCATTATTTGAAAAACCTGTTATGGGGGTTTTCTTATTTAGGGCCAACTTGGTCATATACATCATAACAAAAAATTGGAATCTTTTGAATAACATACCTATTATATAGGAATTTTATTCAAGGCCTTCTAAGGGTACATGTTGTATAGTTCGACCAAAGAGGACTTAGAAATTTAACGTTCTATAGCCAAAATTAGATGTATGTTTATAAAGATTTAGATTATACAAAGCATAGAGTTTGGTTTATAGAGAAAGGAACCTGAATATAGAAAGGGTATTTCCAACCAAGATGTCCACAGAATTGGAGGAATATGAATTTAATGAAGTTATGACCTAAACATAAGAGATATGGTGTCTTTAGTTTTAGGTCATACAACTAAGACCATAAATATAAATAATATATAATCTGTGGCTAGGTGATTTCACGGTTATTTCATATTTTATTGAACACATGGTAAGGGAAATGTGTAAACCAGGGTCTTCAAGACTTTCAGATTGTGTTAATGATAATGGGACAAATATACTTGAATGATTGTTTTAAAATAAAATTTCTTGTATCTTATCATCAAAGATTAAAGGTGACAATGATACTATAACCAAGAACGATGTTACCATTACTTGACAAACCCATTATGGGAGATGTATTATACATGGTCAACTAAGGAATATGCTACATAGCTAAATAGTGGAATCATTTGACTAACATGCCTGTTATGTAGGCAACATATGCAAGGTCGTCTAAGGGCACATGTTGCATAGTCACGTAAAAGAGCTCTCAGATATTAGAAACTCTATTACTAGAAACCTTAAGAATGATTATGAAGATATGAAAATATTCATGATTAAGAGTACGAAATTTGGAAAGGAATTAGGTTAAATGTAGATGAGAAATATTTAAACCAGTATTGTCCATGAGTTGGACATACTTTACATAGATCTGGCTCATATGTAAACTTGTTACTTTATTTGTTTCTTCTGAATTAACATTATGATGTGCAGTTTAAAGTCATGCAATAAGGACATTTTAGCCCCCATAAAGAATTAAATAAACATGTTAATTATATTAAGAATCACTTTATCTAATTACAAAGATCACTTGAGCTATGCATGGTGTGAGAAACAAGGAGTAGTAAGGGTATTTTCTATAATACAGAGGTGACACTAATGAAGAATGGGATTGTCAGATTTCAATATAGTTTAACATCATACGGTAATGATGAAAATAAAATTCTATGAAAGGAAAAACATATTGTAATTGGATTTAGGGATATGATCTAAGTTTCACTATATGCATTTCTGGGTAAAGAATCATGTTATACATAGTTCTTAAAATATTATATATGCAGATTTGATTCTAATATAAGAAATAAAGGGGGGGTTTTTTATCGCGGTTGGGCCCAATATTGGATATCTATGCATCTTTACCTATCTCAAAATAGAATAGAATCAAGTTGTACTAAGTTCTTTAAACAATCACACCTCATTCTAATGGAGTTTGACATGAAGAATGTGGTCTTTGTTACATGTTCTAAGAGAATGGTAAATCTTAAGACATAAAATGGTATAGGGACCAAATAATATATCTTTATTAAACACACTGTATAGATCTGATTCACTTACAAGAGGATAAAAGAAAATAATGAGATTTTGTGATTGTGGTTGGTTCCCAAATTGGAGATTCAATCATCTCTACGTATCTCATTGAAAATGAGAATTAAGCCATACATAGTTCTTGAAACATGGTCTCTATGTAGATCTGACTCCGACATAAGAAAGACAGGGACTCATGTACTACTAAGGAGTAGTGATTATGTCAATGATATTTTCATATAGAAGATTCTAATATAAAATATATAAAACATTAGTTGTACAAATGATATCATGCAGTTTAACATCATGCAATAAGGATGAAGATGCTACTCAATTTAACTTCTTGAAACATGGATGCTTATGGTTGTTTTTTAATTTAATTTCTAGCAACTAGGAAATGGGGGTTGTGTTGTTTTATGTCTTACAGCGAGGACATGGTATTGTGCAGTTTAAAGTCTTGAAGTGAGGACTATTGTGTATAATTACAAAAAGTATTTCTTCAAAAATCTCACATTGGTTTGAGTTGTAATGATCTCTCCATCGATTGAGATTAAGGCATATGCTTGATTTTAATATAACTTATGTATAGAATAAAGTCCTTCCTATTTTGGTTCATTTTTGGACGATTCTTTCCTAGTATCATTGGAGTCTTAAGGACCAATAACAATTATCCTTAAAGGAATGAATAAAGAAAAACTTTCTTATTTAAATCTCATGTTATTCTGTTCTAATAGACTTCTAGATAATGCAAAGTATGCAATCTTTTCTTTTCTAATCTTTCCAACTCAATGAACCATTTTTTATATCTTTTATCTGTAGACTACTAATCATAGATTGCAACTATAAGTGAAGGCAATTGTATTTCAATTGGAAACACTACTTCGGTTCCATATACCAATGAATAAGTAGTTTATTGGGTAGCAGTATAGGTATTTGTTTGATAAGCCTAAAAATCACTCAAAAGTTTATGAGGCCATGATTTATTATTTTTATCCACCATATTCTAGAGTATATTTGATAGAGTCTTATTAAAGGACCTTATCTATCCATTGGAAACTGCATGATATCGAGAGGAATGGTTGTACTTGATATTAAGTTTCTGATATAACTTTTTTACTTTAGTTGAATAAAAATCGGTGCCATTGTCCGTCAAAATAGTATGAGGGATGCCAAATCTGGTGATGATGTTAGTTTTCACAAAACTAAAAATGATTTTGGCTCTGAATTCCTTGAGAGCTATTTCCTTAGCCCATTTAGAGAAGAAGTCAGTAGCAGTGAGAATATACTTGAACTGCTTAACTGTGGTTGGAGGATAAGACCCTACTATATCCATTCCCCATGTGGAAAATGGCCAAGAATATTTAGCTGTATATAGAAACTCTGGGGGTTGATTAACAAAGTTGGCATGAACTTGACTTCGATGACATTTTTTAGTGAAAATTATAAAATACTCTATCATGGAAGGCCAAAATTATCCATGTATTTAGATATGATCAGAGATTCTCTGCCCATATTGGTGGGCACCACAAGCTCATGAATGTATTTCTTTCATGATAGTTGTGGTATCTTCTCCATCAATACTTCTGAAGATAATTCTGTCAATGCCTTAGTTGTAAATAATCTTTTGGTGGTATCAACTATCATAAATATTAAAATTGGCTACTCGTCACCAGATCTGTTCCTTCTCAACCCTATTTAGTGTATGTACCTCATTTTGAATATATTCCATGATGGATGTTCTCCATCCCGTGGTATGAACATATGGCTCAAAAATAGTGAAAATTTAATTAATTTCGTCCATTATAGTTTGAAAAATAGGTGATACCACATGGTGATGTGTTATGATCATAACTGTCTCATATCGATTTAGATCTGCCTAGGATTTATCTACGTTAGCCAGTGCATCTGCTTTTGAATTTTGTGATCACCGTAGATAAGACAATTTCGAATCTAACAGAAATTCGTCCATTACATCTCTTATGTAATCACACAAAGGGATTAACTCTTTTTTTTATGATATAATATTCTCTATTTATTTGTTTTATTACCAATTTTGAATCACGTTTTACCTTTAAATGATCCATTTGAACTTGAAGGTCCAATTCCAAACCTATAATGAGAGCTTGATATTCTGCTTCATTGTTGGTACCACATTCCGATAATATTGAAGAATAAGGAAATACTTCATTTTTTGGGGAAATATGGACAATTACTAATCCATTATTTTTCAGTTTAGGGTTTTCCACTCTATTTCTAGTCAGACTTATGGAAGCACCATCAAAAGAATTTCACATGTTTGGAAACTATCTTGAATAGAGAAGTCGTCTTCATCAGGAAGCTCAGTATTAAACAATGTATCTTCCGCAGATGGATGTTCAGCCTGTATGCCGACCAGAGCATGGCCTTTTATAGTCATTTGAGGTAAAAATAGATATCAAATTGTTGCAAAATAACTACCCACTATGTCGGACATCCTGTAAGCATAGGACGACTGAGGATAAATTTGAGTGGATTATTAAGAGACACCAATTGGACCTCATGTTGATGTAGTTAGTGACTCAACTTCATAACATCAAAGATTAATTCTAGGAATCACTTTTCAATATTTGAATATCGTGTTTCCACATAAAGCATAGTGTGGCTGAGATAATAAAGGTTGTTTTCATTCCCAACATCATTATTTTGGGTGAGGTAGGCACCTAGTGATCACTCTAAATATGTCACATAGAGAATAAGTGGAATTCTTTCAACATTTTTTATAAATACTGGTGGAATCAAGAGATATTTCTTGAGGGTACTGAATGCTTCTTGGTAATCATCAGTCCATTGGTAGGTGACTCTCTCATTCATTAATTTGGTGAAGGGTAAACATTTGCCTGCCAAATTGGAGATAAAGTGACAAATATAGGCTATGTGTCCTTGGAGTCCTCTTAATATTTTTATATTTTGAGGATGTGACATAGCAAGGATTGATTTTATTTTCTCAGGATCAACTTCCACACCACGATGGCATAAAACGAAGCCACAAAATTTTCTTGAGGTTACCCCAAAAGCACATTTCAAGGGTTCATCTTCAAACTGTGTTGATGATTTTTAATTAATATGGTTTCAAAATCAGCCAATTGATTGGAATGTTGTCTAGACTAGATCACCAAATAATCAAAATAACATTCAACAAATTTCCCGAATAAGGTTTTAAATATATGGTTCATGACACAATGGTATGTTTCACCAACATTCTTTAAGACAAAGGGAATTACCCGATAGAAAAACCCACCTTGAGGGGATCTAAAGGTTGTAGATTATTCATCCTCTGGAGCCATACATATTTTATTATACTAAGAGTATTCATCCATGAAGGAAAGAGCTTCATAGCCATCTGTTGCATCAATTAGAAGTTCTGTAATCGGGACTGTATAATCATCTTTAAGACAATGTCAGTTAAGATCTCTAAATTCAACGCAGACTCTAATTTTCCTATTCTTATTTTTGACTAGGACAATATTGGCTAGCCATTTCTGATGTAGAACTTAACTTACAATTTTATCCTTTATAAGCTTGTCCACTTCAGCTTCAATTTTAGAGGCATGAGTTAGGTGTGTTCTCCTTATTGCTTGCTAAAATACATGGTGATCATATGGAAAACCCAGATGATGGGTGGATACATCAGGATTAAGACTTGGTATTTCTATATAATTACTAAAAAATATATCTTGATGTTTCTTAATATAGGAATTATACACCTCTTTCTCTTCATAGGTCATGGACACAATAATTAGAGTTGGGTGTGGATCTTCTTCAGTACCCATATTTTTTCTATGTTTTCATCCATAGTGGTAGAGACACCATCTTCAAATTCTATGGGAGCATCCTCAAGATCTTTCTCTTCTTATTCATTATGTGTTACCTCTTATGTTTCTATTTTCATAGTATATGACAAGGAAAAACTAACAGAGTTAAGTGAGGAGTCATTATTTGAAAATCCCGAAGAAGATGCCAACATATCTGATCCTACTGATGATAAAGGGTCTTCCTGTGGTAATAAAGAAGGATTTATGGATTGAGAATCAAAATCTTTGTCTTCCCCTAGCATTGATACAATTTATTCTAGTCTGATTGAGGAAGTAGAGGCTTGTTGTAGTTCAACAGATGAAATAAAAACATCTCCATTAAGGATTCCATTATTGCTTGGTACATCAATAATTTATCCCTTGTTATCTAGCTCAGTTGTCCCTATTGATATTATGGAAGTTACTGGAAAAGTCATTATATTTGTTTTTAACCTTTTAGACTAATTGACAGGTATCACATAATATGTGCTCAAATGCATAAAGGTTTTTGTTGGGACCATTTCTAGTCCATTTTTAGCATTAACTCTGGTTATCTCTTTTCTCACGGGATTTATTCCTTTTTTGTGATAAAACTCTACTTTAATGTATTGAGATTCACATGTTTCAAAAGGACCCTTGTCAGTATAAAATGCTCTAATTTTTTCACTGAAACAGTATTCCAGACATTGGTGGTTTGAGGATGGTATGGCTGCATGTAGATGCAGCAAAGGCCTTCCAACTAGAATAGTAAAAGTTCTGTCTTGACGAACAACCATGAAATCTAAATTAGACACAAGATCTCCAAAGTATGTTTTGAGTGTAATCTCACCCAAAGGTTCATGTTCATTCTTATCATATGCTTTCCAAATTAATGTCAATGAAGATAAATCAGATTTAGTCAGTCCCAATCGATGAAGTGTATGAATGGGAATGAGGTTAACCCAGGAGCCATTCTCAATGAATGATTGTCGGATATCTATGTCATCTACCTTGACAGACTATTACAATGGTCTGATATGCCCATGAAAAACATCATCTTCATCTTCATCCATAAATTATATGACTGCATGACATTCTACGAGATATTTCTCTATACTATAAACTTCAACAACAGCAACTACAGTTTCAAATTCATGAGGAATTAACAAATCCTCAATGTGTTCTTCTTAGAGATCTTTTTATATATTCAAAGAATCCAAAATTGAAAAAATGGCCGGTACATGGGATAATTGTTTCAAAACATCATACTTTTGATCCATGTTCAACATTTCTTAGTAGGGAGTTGTGGTTTTGCAGTTGATTTGGAATTTGATGCTTCTGATGTAGATGTACTCAGTGTTAGAGAAGAAGCTAGAAATACTGCTAGCATAGGTAAATTAGACTAACTTAGTTTATTTATATGCTGATAAGAATATGGTGTGGCTTCAAATAGGTCTTCCAAAATATTTGGGTCAGAACCATGTCTATATTTCATAGAAGACACTCTTTGTTCTTGTTGAGCCCATTGAAGGGCCATTCCAGGAGTTTCCACCGCATATTTGGTTCAAGAAATGGTAGAATTAAAATGGTGGTTTCTGAAATTCTTATGTCTTCCCCTGTATCCTCAATGTCACACCCATGAATTTTTTTTATTCATTACTCATTTAATTTCCATTACCGATTTGTTTTGGGGGTTTACCACTCATTTTGGTGAAAATGGTGGGTTTTGAAAATTTGGGCCAAACCGTGAGCCCAAATCCAGATTTAAAAACAAATTTTGATTCTTATATAACTCCTACAATTTTTACTATTTTAAACTCATTCCACTTCCCAATTGGCATACCATAATATATTAAAATCACCATATCCTCTTGAACCACATAGAAATCCCAAATCATGATGGATTTCGGTTTTTAATTAAGGTAATGGTTCTGCCCGTAAGCCCATTTCCTGCTTTAAATTATTTTTTTAAAATTTTAATATCTCATTCGTTTGTTACTGTTTTTAGGTGATTCAACCTCCCACTCGAAGCCAAAAACCTGAGCATCACCCCCTGTATCTAGTTTTCCTATTTGGAGCTCATAGACCCCGCGTATTTGGATGATATTTCTCAATATTGCTCAAATAGACCAGATTTGATGAGGTAAAATGAATCTTTCATAACTCCTTCAATTTTCATCCTTTTCCCCCCATTTCAGTCCCCGAATGACCTAATATGACTCCTTCAGACCTCAATAACAGTTTTGGGTACTTGGAGATTCATAGTTAGGTGGATTGGGGCCGATTTCTTCAAGATATTTCAAGTAAGGGAATTCCTTCTTGGTTCCTTCCATCCTCTTTTAGTTTTATTTCATATTTCTTGAAGTTACTCATGTCTAGAAGTTAGGTTTCGATCCTAAGGTCTGATTGGGTATCTTTGGGGTCAATTTTTGGTGGTATAGGTCTGGATTTATATTCCTTGTGGTGCGGCGGTGGTGCGCTTAAGGTTTCGCACCAAGTTTTGAGGGTTTCGACTCAAAAGGTAGGTGATTCCATGTGTAACCATTTTATGATGAGTTAGCTTTCTTGTTTTATTAATTTAGTATGTATATAATGTGTCTTGTGTGGTTTGAAAACTGTTTTTGATGAATTTGGTTAAACATTTAATTTTTAGTTGTATTTTAGCTTGAAATTGGGTACTTTTTATGTGTGACTCTTGGGGTAATGTTTCGGTTTAGTTTATAACATATGAAAGTGATTTATTAGTCTTGAAAGGGGCTGCCAATTATGTTTTTTTAATTCCTTATTATCATGTGGGCCTTGAAAAGAGATTTTTTTGAATGAGTTTAAGGTGTAAAACCGTGTTGTACTTTTTGAAGGAGATTTATGAAAACATGTGTTTTTCATGTGTATCTTTGTGGTATTATTTGATGTATTTTTATAACATTTGGGGGTGCTTTAATAATTGTTTTAGGGCTGAAAATTCTATTTTGGATTGTTATTGTTATGATTTTGGTTTTGAATGAGGGGTTTGAAATGGGTTTAGTGTGAAAACAATGGTTATACCTCTTGGGTTTGTTTTATAAAAATTGAAAATGTTTTATTTTGTTAAACAAAGTTGGGAAAGGGTGTATATGTACTGTTTGGGTGAGTGTGTTCACCTAATGTGGGTTTTTGAATGGTAAAGTGGTGATTTGAGATGTCAAAAAAATTTAGAATGTTTTATAAATTGCCGAAATGTTTTACTAAATTGTGTTTTGTGTGCGAAACACGGGTGTGGGATGTTTCGTGTGAGTTTATTGATAAAATGAATTGTGAAGGTGAGAAGGGTATTATGTGACATGTGTGTGGGCTGTTATGTGATTTGAATATCTTGTAACAGTTTTATAAAATTGTTTAAAGGATTTGTGTAAGTGTTAAAGAAATGTGAAAAGTGTTGTAGGGAATTTTGGTGTGAGTTTGATTTCAAAATGCATTTGAATAAATAGTGGAATTTTTGACTTGTGTGATGTACATGGGGATGTTTGGTTAATGTGTGATGTGGAATTGATATTTGCATGTTAAAACTATACTTCTTGGATTGTTGAACTTGTTTGAGCACAAAGGGAAAACCCGGGTATCTAGGTGGGTGGACGTGTACTAGTATGCTAGTGAATCCGTGGGGTTTGGTCTCTGTTTCACTTAGCAAGATTGAAGCTTACAACTCTAACTAAACAATGATGATGATGATTGGGGACCACTAGGTTATGGGTATGATCCCTACTAGTGGCTCGTGCACGAGAATGGATATTTTTTTGTGGTTACTTTCACTGAGATACGAGGTACCTGGGACCCACAGCTAGCTAGTGCCTAGGGGTTATTTCCTATTACTTGTGCTCATTAGATCCTTTGTACTTACCGTCGGTATACGGTATTGTTGGCTGGAAAATTCAGTAGCTTTGTTATTTATTTTAAAATTGTTTTTCTTTTAAAATTATCTCACATGGAAACTATTTTCATTTATCATTTCATCCTTTAGAAAATTGTAACTAGCATTTCTTATTTACAAAACATGCAATGCTTTTTGTCATGAAATGTTTATCACATGGAATCTCATAGAGGTGGTATCCTGCTGGGCTTTCGCTCACGCCCTACTTACACCTTTGGGTGTAAATAGAATTTCTTATTTTATGTCACATGTTTGGGTACAGGTTTTATGCCTTTGGTTCAGGTTTTCAGCAGTCCATCGTGATGGAGTGTTGTGGAGATGGCTTGAGGGCAGTGCCTCTTTCCATGTGGAGGTTCTTGGGCTGTATTTTCTTGGGTTGGTACCTTTGTAATGGTCTTTAAAAATTGTTTAAAATTGTGTAATTCAGTTCTGAATTTTTGAAAAAGATTATTTGGTTTGAAAAATCCAGATTCGTTTCATTGGATTCTTTTGTCGTTTTATGTTTATAAACTCGGGTAAATCGTTCCCAATTATCATTTTATGATACCCGGGCACTTGTGCCAGCCCGTGGGGATCAGGAACGCCCTTCGGGACTTGTCACAGTCTGGGTTTGGTGCCGGTTTTGGCGGCGTCCAGATTCGGTTCGTGACAAAATGGTATCAAAGGAGGTTCGCTCCATTGGAGTCATGTTATTTGGGAAATAGTCGGGATAGTATAGAGTTATGATTGTTGGGACATGGAATTCTGGGTATGGGTAGTGTGCTTGATCACCACACCTCATTTCAGGATTCAAGTCACCAGGGGAAGTTGGGATTTGTCTAGGTCTTTTGGTTTTCTTGGTTTGATGATGATTAGGGGAAATGAAAAGAGAGTTGGGTTAATGGTCTCAATGAGCTCACAGGGTCTGGCAAGCCATGTGGAGCCAGGGATATTCCCTAGAACACTCTCTGTGACAGTGAGGTGATTAGAATATGGCCGCCAACCATATGTCCAAGTCACCCACTGAAACTAGTTTCCTCTCGCATTGTCTGGTGTTCTTTAGTTTTGAAATCTTGGAAATTTGGTTTTAAAGTGACTTGGTTTTAGGAAGTGTAATGTTTTTGTGAAATGATTTTCAAATAAATATGGAATGGTTTGATTTATGAAATGGCAGAACTGAATATTCAGAATTATTTTGAAATGGAAAATTGTGTTGTTACACCACTTTTGAAAGCAGAAACTATATTGAAGTTGGTTTTGAAAAAGTGTTCCCATTAGAGTTTTCTAAACTATTAAAAGTTTTTTTTAATGGGATGAGATGTTTTGAAATTGATGTAAATAAATTGAATGTGAGTTTTCATTGGAGAGATTGTGCCTTTCTGAAAAGTTTTTTTAATGCGGTAATTTGGGTTTGACCTCCTGGTTAGCGGTTTTGATAAGAATGATGTGTTGGTTGACCATTTTGGTTTTGAAAAGTGGAAAGAATCAGTGCATTGACCTTTGGTATTTCCATGAGTGACCACATGAATGGGGTTATGTGGGATGATATATGGTTGATGGAATGACTGGATGAGTGCCAGGACGGATATGAGGAGGGTGCCTGGTGTGGCACAAAAACATGCATGTGTGAGGCCCATGGGGTACCATTGGTGGATACGCTCACCGCTGAACCGTTTTTTTTTTCAGAAATGGTTTTAAAGAAAAACATGTTTTCTTGATGAATAATTTGGGATGGTTTTTATTATGGGTTTTTTAAAATGTTGATGTTGTGGGATGTTTTGAGTCCAAGAACCCCTCCTGTTCGAACTGTTTTTTTGGGGGTTGTGTTTGGTTGGAAAGCTAGGTAAAAGGTCCGGTTAGTAGTCTCCTATGATATATGTTTCAGGACACCATTAAGATGGTTCCATTAACGAGTTTGGATCTATTTTTTGGTATGTTTTTACCAATGGAACAGCTTGGTTGGGTCCTTGGGTTCTCTCTTTTGATAAGGTACGCCCCATTAAGATTTAGTGCACAACTGAAGTGCAATGCGGATTGTTTCACCATTAGAGAAATCCTCCAGTTGATCAATGTAAGGAATATTTTCTTGATATTTGAGGAATGAGTCTACACCATTTACTTTCTTGGTTTTTTTGGATCCTCTTGTTGCGTAAGAGTGCTCGTGGATGGTTGAAAGAGACCTTAGTTTCTTAAGCTACCAAATTCGTCGAAGGTGAAAGTTGTCTGGAGTTGTCAGTATGGATAGTGTCTAAGAGGGACTCTAAATCCTTCATAGTCTCTTCGTAGAAGGGGTTTATGTTAAACTACCAGTGTGGGAAATCTGGACATGAGAGGCTGTTATGGACACTTTCTGGAATGCTGTGATATTTGGTGATATTGTATAAGGCCCCCCTCCTTGTATTATTTCTCTCAGTCGCTTTGGACTTGTTCGGTGACGTCATGTGATGTCACGTGCTCTTTTGATTGTAAAGATGAAGTTGTACAATATTATGTGAGTCTATTTTTTTTCAAAACTGTTTTTCCTTTTGGGAGATCTCGATATCCTCTATTTTAGAGGAAGGTGTTTATATGTATCCAATATTTCTGTTGTTTCTCACCCGAAGAAGTAGGGTGTGATGTGAGTGCATCCTCTAAACCCTTATTTCAGTGAATTTAAAAGTTAGGGTAAAGTGAGTTCTGGAGTGTGTTATGTCTGGGTGAACCCATCTCAGATTGCGTTTAGTTGTTTTTAGCATCGGAAGAAGAAATTCTATTTGGGGGTTTCCAAATCCTAACTGCGAGGCCGAAGATGCTTCAATCATTCCAGCTCCAGCCATATGTCCCGGAGAGAAGCTGGCACGTAGTCAAAGGAAATACCATGGTAGTTTTTAACCTTTAACAAAGAACTTTTCTTAGTATGAGAGATGGGAATAGTTTAAAAATTTGGTGTTTTCATCTTTCTTCTTTTTTTCCCATTTGGTGGAAAGAGGTGGAATGCCTCATCCCCATGTTATCTCCCAATGACTTTCTTTTCCCCTTTGGTTTCCTTTAGGTTTGGGGAAAGGTTTTGGATTTTTCTAGACATGTTGAGTGAACATTTATTAGTAACAATTCACCAGAAAACCATGTAGGTATAAGGATCCACATGGTTAGAGCACAGTTTCCCAAACTGCGTGGGCTAACCGTGTTGTCATCCCAACACTTTAAGTTTTGGGGTTTTTTTATGCCGACCCATATTGGTCAGTTAAGATGGATGGTTTTTATGGTGGGGAAAACCACTATGAGTCTCATGTATATTATTTTGAAAATGCCTAATGGGATTCTACCCCTTGTACTACGGAGTTTGTTCGGGGCTCCCCTGTTAGTGTCTTGATTCTTTCTCAGAAAAAAAAAATTAAGTTGTCTCTTATGGTTGGGGAGCCCGTTTGTGTATCCTTGTACCAGTAACTCACTTTTGTACTTGGTCTTGGATTGGATGTGGGTAGTCTCATTCAGAGCTATATAACCACATACATCTTCCTTGAGTAAACGTTGGGATTGGAGATTTCCCAATTGTTTAGTTATATCAAGGTAAGTGTAACCTTGTTCGATGTTCTTGTTTGTTTGGGTAAATTTCTTGAGCCTTGTTCAGATAATGTTTGAGGAGTTTTGTTTTAGGATAAATCTTGAATGTGCTTGATAATTTCCGTAATGAGGTGTATGTTTTGTTTGTGAAGTATTCCTTCCATAATTGATCACTGGAGGTGTTTTGACCTTTGGGGGCGAAGCTTAGCAAATGAGTCCATTTATGCCTTTCGGTTGGGTTTGGTTTTTTCTTTATCCGTGATGTGGCTTTCTGAGGGCGGAAAGTTTTATGGTGGGGAGAATTGTCACACCAATAAAAATTTTTTATTCATTACTCATTTAATTTCCATTACCGATTTGTTTTGGGGGTTTACCACTCATTTTGGTGAAAATGGTGGGTTTTGAAAAGTTGGGCCAAACCGTGAGCCCAAATCCATATTTAAAAACAAATTTTGATTCTTACATAACTCCTTCAATTTTTACTATTTTAAACTCATTCCACTTCCCAATTGGCATACCATAATATATTAAAATAACCATATCCTCTTGAACCACATAGAAATCCCAAATCATGATGGATTTGGGTTTTTAATTATGGTAATGGGTCTGCCCGTAAGCCCATTTCCTGCTTTAAATTAGTTTTTTAAAATTTCAATATCTCATTCGTTTTTTACTGTTTTTCGGTGATTCAACCTCCCACTCAAAGCCAAAAACCGCAGCCTCACCCCCTGTATCGCGTTTTCCTATTTGGAGCTCATATACCCCGAGGATTTGGACGATCTTTCTCAATATTGCTCAAATCGACCAGATTTGATGAGGTAAAATGAATCTTTCATAAATCCTTCAATTTTCATCCTTTTCCCCCCATTTCAGTCCACACATGACCTAATATGACTCCTTCGGACCTGCATATCAGTTTTGGGTACTTGGAGATTCATAGTTAGGTGGATTGGGGCCGATTTCTTCAAGATATTTCAAGTAAGGGAATTCCTTCTTGGTTCCTTCCATCCTCTTTTAGTTTTATTTCATATTTCTTGAAGTTCCTCATGTCTAGAAGTTAGGTTTCGATCCTAAGGTCTTATTTGGTATCTTTTGGGTCAATTTTTGGTGGTATAGGTCTGGATTTATATTCCTTGTGGTGCGGCGGTGGTGCGCTTAAGGTTTCGCACCAAGTTTTGAGGGTTTCGACTCAAAAGGTAGGTGATTCCATGTGTAACCATTTTATGATGAGTTAGCTTGCTTGTTTTATTAATTTAGTATGTTTATAATGTGTCTTGTGTGGTTTGAAAACTGTTTTTGATGAATTTGGTTAAACATTTAATTTTTAGTTGTATTTTAGCTTGAAATTGGGTACTTTTTATGTGTGACTCTTGGGGTAATGTTTCGGTTTAGTTTATAACATATGAAAGTGATTTATTAGTCTTGAAAGGGGCTGCCAATTCTGTTTTTTTAATTCCTTATTATCATGTGGGTCTTGAAAAGAGGTTTTTTTGAATGAGTTTAAGGTGTAAAACCGTGTTGTACTTTTTGAAGGAGATTTATGAAAACATGTGTTTTTCATGTGTATCTTTGTTGTATTATTTGATGTATTTTTATAACATTTGGGGGTGCTTTAATAATTGTTTTAGGGCTGAAAATTCTGTTTTGGATTGTTATTGTTATGATTTTGGTTTTGAATGAGGGGTTTGAAATGGGTTTAGTGTGCAAACAATGGTTATACCTCTTGGGTTTGTTTTATAAAAATTGAAAATGTTTTATTTTGTTAAACAAAGTTGGGAAAGGGTGTATATGTACTGTTTGGGTGAGTGTGTTCACCTAATGTGGGTTTTTGAATGGTAAAGTGGTGATTTGAGATGTCAAAAATTTTTAGAATGTTTTATAAATTGCCGAAATGTTTTACTAAATTGTGTTTTGTGTGCGAAACACGGGTGTGGGATGTTTCATGTGAGTTTATTGATAAAATGAATTGTGAAGGTGAGAAGGGTATTATGTGACATGTGTGTGGGTTGTTATGTGAGTTGAATATCTTGTAATGGTTTTATAAAATCGTTTAAAGGATTTGTGTAAGTGTTAAAGAAATGTGAAAAGTGTTGTAGGGAATTTTGGTGTGAGTTTGATTTCAAAATGCATTTGAATAAATAGTGGAATTTTTGACTTGTGTGATGTACATGGGGCTGTTTGGTTAATGTGTGATGTGGAATTGATATTTGCATGTGAAAACTATACTTCTTGGATTGTTTAACTTGTTTGAGCACAAAGGGAAAACCCGGGTATCTAGGTTGGTGGACGTGTACTAGTATGCTAGTGAATCCGTGGGGTTTGGCCTCAGTTTCACTTAGCAAGATTGACGCTTACAACTCTAACTAAACAATGATGATGATGATTGGGGACCACTAGGTTATGGGTATGATCCCTACTAGTGGCTCGTGCACGAGAATGGATATTTTTTTGTGGTTACTCTCACCGAGATACGAGGTAGCTGGGACCCACAGCTAGCTAGTGCATAGGGGTTATTTCCTATTACTTGTGCTCATTAGATCCTTTGTACTTACCGTCGGTATACGGTATTGTTGGCTGGAAAATTCAGTAGCTTTTTTATTTATTTTAAAATTGTTGTTCCATTAAAATTATCTCACATGGAAACTATTTTCATTTATCATTTCATCCTTTAGAAAATTGTAACTAGCATTTCTTATTTACAAAACATGCAATGCTTTTTGTCATGAAATGTTTATCACATGGAATCTCATCGAGGTGGTATCCTGCTGGGATTTCGCTCACACCCTACTTACACCTTTGGGTGTAAGTAGACTTTCTTATTTTATGTCACAGGTTTGGGTACAGGTTTTATGCCTTTGGTTCGGGTTTTCAGAAGTCCATCGTGATGGAGTGTTGTGGAGATGGCTTGAGGGCAGTGCCTCTTTCCATGTAGAGGTTCTTGGGCTGTATTTTCTTGGGTTGGTACCTTTGTAATGGTCTTTAAAAATTGTTTAAAATTGTGTAATTCAGTTCTGAATTTTTGAAAAAGATTATTTGGTTTGAAAAATCCAGATTCGTTTCATTGGATTCTTTTGTCGTTTTATGTTTATAAACTCGGGTAAATCGTTCTCAATTATCATTTTATGATACCCGGGCACTTGTGCCAGCCCGTGGGGATCGGGAACGCCCTTCAGGACTTGTCACGGTCTGGGTTTGGTGCTGGTTTTGGCGGCGTCCAGATTCGGTTCGTGACACTCAACCTTGTCCTCTTCCTCTTGATACCAAATTATGTACAAGGAACTATGGCTCATTATAATCAGAATTACCATTGGCAAAAGGATCCATTAAATGGATAAAATTTATAGAACCAATGATTAATTCTTCATCTGATGAATATTCTTATTCACAAGATAGTTTTGGTTGTTCCGTTTTGCAGGGGGTTCCCGTGATTTTGAAATAGATGCCATAAAATCTACCATGGTTAAGGAAAACTTTGACCTTGATACAAGTTCATCTTCTTCTAACTATAGTTTTCCATTATGATCACTTAACTTATTTTAAGAATGTCCTTTTTATGAGGATGGTTTTTCTATGACAGGAGAGGTAGAAGACACAATTGGTAGTTTTATCTTTGTTCATAAAATAGCATGACTCTGGTTGATCATTTTCCTATTCATCCAATCATCATATTTTTGCACATTTTTACTTTTGACATCTTTCCATTCTACCTCTTCCTCTGGATTTGTAGCATTAACACATGCTACTTGAGCTAATTAACTTTTCAATTTCACCTGTATAGAGTCTGCCGATTTTTTTAGAAGGTCTTTGGAAATAAATCCCTCCTGAATGGGGGTTCCAACATCTTCTGAAAGGAAAAATAATTTAGAAAAACTTCATCTGCATCTTTATTTGGATTATTTGGACTTGAAAACCGAACCAAATTATTTTCCCAAGATGAGATGAAGTTTCTAGGAACATTATCACTCCTGAAATAATAAACTTTATTCATCAATTTGTCAAATTGTTTCCACCTTGGATATCTTCAATCATCTTGATGAGGTGGCCATTTCTGTTGATTCATAAGAGGTGGAGCCCTTCAGTATGATGAGGTTCTTGATGTAGAAGTGGGTACGAGTGTCTGTTTGAGTGTGACTGTAGCAGCTTCTACCTTTCATATCCACCTTCCCAGAGATAATAGAAATACATGAGTTTTAGCTTTAGTTTCTATAATAGAATCTTCAATTTGTTGATCGATCAAAGTAAGGTCTCAAAACCCTCCTGTGTATTTCACAGGGATCAATGGTGTGCTTAATTAATCAAGAAAATTTTCCACATATATGGGAACTAATTCTTCATAAGGGAGTGTCAGACATAAAGAATACGTTAATCCTTTCCATCATGCAATGAAATTTGAAACTCATTTATTCTCCCTTTGTTAACAATTGGTAGGATCAAAAACTATCATATTTGGTAGCGTTGAGCTAAATTGGAGAAGATATTTCTGACAGAGATCTTCCCATCTAGTAATTGATTGAAATTGCAAACTTGTGTAACATGAAAAAGCTGTTCCTTGTAATGATTGAACAAAACACCTAAGCTTAACTGCCTCTTGTTGTTTAGAAGTTCCCATGGTGGGATCACAACCAAAAAAAATGTGTTAAGTGTTATTCTAGATCTCCTGAAACATTAAATATTTGGAATGTGGTACTCACAAAATTTTGTGGGGAGGAATTGCATCCACCCATTCTGGGTAAGATCTCCTTTCTGGATGAACTAGTGCACATCATTCTTCCATAGCTTCTAATCGAGTCGTTAACACCACAATTATGTTCATAAGTATTTGGGGAACACTTGTATGAGCTAGATCCTATGCAGGTATAGAAACTAGAGTTTGAGCAGGTGTAATGACTAGTAAAACCACTTATGGTGGTGCTGATAACTTCCATGGTTGCATACCCAATGGAGGGAATTCATTATCCACATTTTTAGTTACTACAAATCCCCTTTCATGAGGAGCTCCTACATGATATTCAAGCTGAGGACATGCCTGGGGAGTATGTCTTGCATAAATTATGTTTCGCGGTAACTCTATATTGAATCTTTTTCAACTCCTTCATTTCTTCTTCTTGATGTGAAAATATCTCTTCAAATGAGATGAAATCTGACATTATCTTGTGGAAAAGTGAGATGAAATCTGACATTTTTCATTCCCCTTGTTATATTATTTTAGGAGAGGGGGGGAGTTGGTTATTTGAATGCATACCTAGATTTTTGTTAAGCCTCTAATTTTGGGTACACACACCTTCTTCATTTTCCTTGGTGTGTACCGTATTATAGAGAAGAACTTCATCTTCTGATTCACCTGAATAGGGTTTTTTATAGAGGATCTTCTGTAATGGTGTTAATAACATTTACTAATGCATAATGCATTAATGGAATTATGTCAGGGTTTCTACTAGATCGTATCCCTTTGTGTCTTTCAGGAAACGCTATTCTATTATATAATGAATTCCCTAGAACTATTTTATTGATAGTAACATGAAGTGAATCCTTGGAGAGTTCAGTAGTTTGATTTCCTTATGGCTTCATCCCTAATCAGGAGAAAACTGACTTCCATTGAAAAAGGGATTGAATATGTGACATAGCCTCCTACCCTATAGGTCAGGGTTGTTCCTATTCTTCTTTATCAAATAATTGATCATTGTTTAATGAATTTTATGTATGAATTAAATGAACCCTCGACCTGGCAATCTTGGGTGATTATTGAACTGGTATGGTTGAAATTCGTGTAACTTCTCTTCTGATTTTGTGGATTTTTGTTCATACAATAGCTCGGTGCGTTATCTAAAAATCACTTAAATCACCTGTTTCAGAAGATCATTGTTCCATTTTAGACATTTTCATCCTCTGATGCCTGACAGCCTCTAAACCGGATGCCTATTCAATATTCTTAGAGGCATGATGTAAAAGTAACACAACAACTTCTTTTCATTGGGCCTGATTCTAATGTGAATTAGTTGAGGCTTGTTCTTGAGTGTGCATTTGATTATATACAAAACCTATTGATTGTGGCTAGCAATGGGAAATAAGATTGCATGAATCCACTTTTGGAATACTTTTTTGATTTTGGAGTGTGGTGAAATGCAATGATCCCTAGGAACCCCATCCTATGATATAAACACTATATGGGTTATCAAAAATTAATTAATGTAGTCTCTTTAGAGCACTGAAACATGCACACTGAAGGTTTCTCTAATGTTTTTCTGCCTTTGGATGTTGGAAAACCGAGAGAGATTCCAGGTCAATTTGGCGCTGTAACCATTCTATTACCTTTACATGATTTTGATATTCATCATATGGTAGGACTTTGGTTTTTAAATGACGAAGAATTTTCCATAAGTTGAGATGAATGTCATGAATTCAATATTCTGTTATCAATTTTAGATGGTTATATTTAGAATTTTCCATTGTCTAGAACATGGATTGGATATCTCCTTTAGCTAATTGTTTCCTCATGTTTAAGACATCATCATCATCTTTCACAAGAGGTTTCTCCACTTGATCTGACTAGAGTGGAAGCTCTGTATTTGAAGAAAAATAACCTAAAGGTGGTTTAGAGAATGAATTTTCCCTTAATTAATATTCTAGTTGAGAAAGTGTTTCACCCGTAAATGAAAAGGCACCAAATATGACTGGCATTGTGTTTTCAACTCCCTCAAGATAGGAGGGAATTCTCATCGCTACATTGTAAATTATGGAATTTTCTGGACAATGTGAAATACTACCGTAGAGAGGGCTTTCATAGTGAAAGCCATCATGGTGAGGATCACCATGATGGATTATAGCAAGGGATAAGTATTCCTGCTCCTTGTCCTTTTGGTCACATGGAGGTTTGTCGTGGAACTCATCCGGAGATAGGTACTCTAGATTGACTGAATTTTTCTAAAGAAAGCCTTCTTGATGAAGTGTCCGATAAGGAACTTTATAATTACGAATACGACTTCCATAATTTGGAAATTAGAAGATATGATATTGAGCATCAATAGATAAATATCCGAGGGATTCAATAACTCCAACATTAAGAGAAGCCACATCATATATTAACTCTTGATTTTTGAACAATTCTTTCCGAGACTTCTTCTTGGATGTTATCATATACATAGTTGGGGCCACTTGCTGGGAAAAGTGGTTATCGTTGGTAGGTATATGTTCCTTCGTTGGAGTGGTTACTGGAATGAACTGATTACCTCTAATTGCAAAGGATGTATGTCCCTGATATTGTTTTTCATATTATATGGGGGTGTATAGACCCTGACCATCCTAGACTGGAACAGAGGTATGTATCTGCTCCGAGATGGCACAACGATGTGTCATGCCATGTGTTGGGATAGATTTATGGGTCTGTTTCCCTGATATTCCTGAAGTAGTTATTAAAATATCTTGGATTGCTTCTAGAATATGGGTAGGGATATGTGTCTACCCTTTCACCATTGATAAGATGTGTTTGGTGACTTCAGCAGCCAGAATGTGAATCTACATACATTCTGTATCGGGAGTAGGTGTATGTTCCTACTCCTATCCTCCTCTTCCTATCAAGGGGTATTGACAATACTCATGTGTGGTGGAAGAGAGATGGGTCTACCCTGGATTTGTGGTTGGGGATTTCCGACTGACTTCTCCGGGTGATACCAAGTGAGACGGTTGGTAGGAACGGTGAACCTTGGTAGTTGTATATGCCTGCTGGATATTTTCCATAATGTATGGTTGAAGGAATTCCTTTAATATTGGTAGAAGAGACAACTAACATAATTTTTTATTGTAAACAGCTATATGTTCTTCTTTACCAGTAGCCTTCATATTAGATTGGCAGACCTCTTTAAATGCAATCAGACGATCCTGGTGATTGGTTGATAACTTTTAAATAGGCTTATATTCCTATTCACAATACTCCACTGGGTTTATCTAGTGGGATTGGTTGGTTTCTATTATATGAGCCTATTGGGTAGGAAAATTGGGACTGATGGATGTATGTGCCTACTTGTTTCTTGCCATAAAGTTAAATTGATGGACTTTTCTAGTGGAGGCAGAGGTGAGAACCCTCTCCCTATTAACCGGAAGTTGTCCATGGAGGTTTTTCAAGTGTGCCTGGGTCTGAGAGACTTAGGAAAAATGTTCAAAGGGAACACCCCCATCATGTTGGGGGTGCACTACCACATGATTCTGGTGATGATTTCTAGTGGGAGTCCTCTAGAAGGACTCTAGAATTCTTGAATTAAGGCCTTGAGTGACCTCTTGATCCACCTCCCTCTAGTATGGGAGGGATTTATTGTTGAAGTTCATGGATAAAGACCCGAAACGGTTGGATATGGTGGTTGGAACCATTTTCATCTTGATCATTGGTCATTAGATAGATGATCGAGGATTGTTGTTGACCTGGAAGGCCTGTCGAGTAGCCTCCAAAGTTGGGATTGTACCATGCTGGTGATATTCCTTTACCAGCACTTTAGAGACCCAACATTGAAGACACTGTGTTGGTGATGTCATCCTTCCCGTAGATTGAGATCTAGCTTGATCAGCGGTCGGGAAGTTCACATATGTTGTCCTAGAGAAACCCATTCTTTGGATTGAAGGGAATTATGTGAAAACACATTATACAACAACAAGCTATATTAAAGAAACATATTTTTAGATGTATAAATTTTTGATTAATTCCTTTGTCTGGCCTTACTTTATCAATTTATAGGGGTCTAATAGGTTGGTACCATTATTAACTTGGTTAAGGATTCATGCCAGGTTCACCATTTGTGTTTTTTAGTTCCTTGAAATTTGTGTTATAGTTTTAATAATCACTATTTCCATGCGGTTTCCATTGGATATATTAATGGATTTGAAAACATCCCATAGTTATTTATCCAAATGGGATATGCTTTCTAAAGGCAGGCATTTATTAAGTTTGAACTTTACAATACTTAAGAACATGCATTGGTTGAGAGAATGGGAGGTCGGACGCATCACACCCTTTTTGGGGGAATTATTGTCTATTTTGGGACTCTCTTTGTAAATTTATGATATTTTCATGAATCCTTATTTATTCACCAAGTATATCATAAGTATCCCAAGGAATTTAAAATCGCTTATTAACATGTGTAAAATTTAGAATCATCATTATGCATTCAAGGTTCTTCATTAATGGAAAAAAATCATATTTTTGGGGTTTTCCCTCAATGGGATCCTCTAATATACCGATTATATATTATTTTAATCATCGTTGTGGTGATATTTGTTTTTAAGAAACTCAGTGGGGAACTATGGAATTTGTTGTCATCTAGGAAGATGAAGGTTTGTTTGATCTTGTGATTGTGTTCATCAAATGGGCTACCTACCTATCCTTGTGAAAGTAATCAAAACCCTCATAGTTCAGTGTCACTTAATATGAAACATCATACCTTTTATGGTTATGTTATAAGTACCTCTAAGCAAAAGATGCTTGGTCAAAACATAATCTGGGACTTATAAAAAAGCAGCCCAGGGAACTTGGAAAAGGATATGAGTTTCCATGTAGGATCAGACCCTATTGGGAATATGGCCCATGGAGAACATGGTTGATTTGATGTGTTGTGTTTGAACTTCAAGGATGATTTCTACATATTCCATATTAATGGGATTCAAAGCCCATGTATTTTGATAAATCTCATAGGAGAGTATACTTCTTCTAAGAAAGATGAGTTTGGGCTTACATCCTAAAAAGGTTGCCTTGATTATTTGAAGATTGAATTTATGGCTTATTTCTTATGGAGGATGCCGAGTGAGCTTGGGCCTTAAGACCGCTTCTTACGTATCCTAGTTTGAATAGGAATCAGTGTAACACCCGAGACTTTGATGAAAAATATTTTGTTTTTATGTTATATAAATCATCAAAGGAATATTTCACTACACACAACACTAGCTTGGCTTGCTCTACACGCAACTGTGGCCTTCCTCGATATTTTGCGTCGTACGCAATACCGAGTTTAACTAAACACCGTTATGCTATTAAAATATTATTAAAACTAGCTGTTATGAATAGTAATAACAACTTTTTAAAATTTTGTAAATTTTATTTTTCAAAATGGACTTCATTTTTTGATTCGGAATATCGAAATTAGCTTAGTTTGAAATTTTGGTACTTTTTGGATAACTTTCATATTCTGATGAATAGTGAAAATTACTAAATTTTAATTAAAAACAACTTTTTTAATCGAAGTAATTAATAGTAATAAATTATTAATTTGAGTTGTTTTAAAGTATATTTAGAATATATTTTTATCATTTAATACAATTTTGGTCATTTAATGTAATTTCACATTTAAACAAAACATAAACAAGTGTCAATCTTTTGATAGTTATTATCTCTTAAAAACACGCTATTTGTTTTGATGACGAGAATTAATTTTTAAATAAATTAATGCAACTGATGTGTTTTTAATTTGGTAAAATAGGCATCATTTTTGAATTCATAATATCAAATATAGCTTAGGCCTAATGTTTTGTATTTTTCTGGAAACTTTCATTTTTTGATGAATAGTGAAACCACTAGGTGGTAGTTAAAAAAACTGAATTTTTCATAAAACTTAGTTTTACCGCTTCTGTGAGTGAAATTTCAAAAATCCGAGAGACACGGTTAACATCAAGGACTAAAATGTGGTTCAATGAGATTAAAATATTTTTTGGTGAATAGTAACTTTTTACTTTTTTTTACCACGGTTAAAAGTAAATAGGGTAATTAAGGGTAAAAATGATGTTATTATTACCCTAACACATGTCCTAATTCTATTGGATAAGTATAATTAGACAAAAAACAACCTCAAGAATAGAATATTACCATTTAGGCCCACATGGATTAGATTAGGACATTTATTATCAATTTATTTAAAGAAGGGTTAAAATAGTTAAAATCAATGTTTAATAACGAAAGAATTTTTAATATATGGTTATACATAATATAAATTAGACTATAAATATTCATTAGAAAGATAAAAATATTTCCTACATAATTGTATTTTATTTTTAATTTTTAGACATTAAATAATTCAATTTATTTATGACACAAAGATGATGAAGTAATTATCTTATTAATGAAATATTGACATAATTGGTGTTATAAATACCCAAATAAATGTAATTTGAGACTTTTTATAAATTACACTAATTTTCTAGGTTAATATGACATGTTAGTATTGATTTAATTAACTTTTTGCGAACTAATCATTTTTTTATGATTTTCAAAAAAATCAATTAATAAATAGTGTCAAAATTGATATAAAATAGTTTTTAAAACAAATATTATATTATTAATTTTTATTTTATTCCTAAAAATATAAGGTTCGGCCAAATGACTTAGATAAGGTTATAAATATTAATAATAAACAACTTGGGGTTCTTTGGCTTGTTATAGTATGTTTATTAACCATATAGTGTAAGAACAAAAAAAGACACGGTAAAAGTAAAATTATCTAACTTAAAGTTAAATATAATTGATAAGGTTAAAATAGGAACCTAAACCTGTATAAATTATATTGGATGTGAGGATTGAGACCCATCCCCACCTTAGATTTGAAATAAATCAATTTGGAGCTATTTAAAACCGAATTTGGCTTTATAATAAAATAATATGTTGACTTTTTCCAAAGGAGCCCCTCTCCTCTCTTATAAAAGGGCACCTCCTCCCCCTCTTCCTCACACCACTTTGAGCCATCAAGATCGGCCAAACCCTACCGTGTTCTACTATCCACTTCCCTAGAGACATCCTAGAGGTCCTGGTCTTCTTCAAAGACCAATTTTAGTGCCCTAAAAGGAGGTCTCAAAGAAGCGCTTCAAAGAAGAGGTAATGTCCGTTACTGATTCTTTCAACTTTATTTCTTCTTCCACTTATTCTTATTTAGTTGTTTAATTATGATGTAATAACATCAGTATCAATAATATACTGATATGTTATTATAAGTATGAAACAACCCTATTTCACCATCTATCCATCCTACGGAAAACGAAATCACCGGGCGTGCGTACCTACGGAATACCGTCTCCACGTCGTGGTGTAAACTATTTTCCACCGCCACCTTACTTGGATGGGTATTATGGTGTAAATAATTACTATATATGATTATTGTAAAGTGATATTGATTCTGAAATAGTATACATACACTCCAGTACAAATTCTACGATCATGGGAACGATATCATCGCTCGTGCGTACGTACGGAATACCGTCTCCATGATGTGATGTGACTCATTCTACATGATATTCATTGAATAATGATTATATAAATGAATTGAATGAATAAATATGATATAATTTACACTAATACCATTCTTGAAATGAGTTATATATAACCTAAAAAGAAAAAATAGAATTTATTCGACAAAACACGCATAAGAACAAAAAGTAATAAACACCCAAATAACAAGTAGTAATGAAATATTACTAATAAGAAGCTAAGAATATGACCATATATGATATCATAAAAATACTTATGATTCTGGAATAAGTCAATAACATTATTTAAATCATTATACAAGAGGTTCGGACACTTACGAAGCAAATTGGACCTAAGGTAAGGGAAAGTATCACAATATCATTTTTATCCAAGATTGTTTATAATTTGGTATTTACTGGGGTGTATTTTATCATCCACATACATGTTTCCTCAATATGTAATATTTATATCCTTCTACAATAGTTTATATCCAATTTTACCCTTCTGTGAGTTTTTAGTAAAAGATATGAAAGGAATCTTTTTTCGTTTTTCGTACGATGTACTTTTTGACTTTCCCAACAAAAGTACGAGAAGAATGTTTTTTTAGCTTATATGGCATGAATGGATTTTTAAAACATTATTTCCAAGAAGATTCCTTTAAAAGTTATCACGTTTATTTTTAATCAACTTCTTTTAGTTTAAAACTGTATGACATGTTAAGAAAGGAAAATGTTTTTGAAGTAGAAAGGATATTTTCCTCAAGAATGGAGTTCAAGAGTTTTATCAAAATTATTTTCCATCTAAGATAATATAGGGTTATGTTTCTATCCCTATTATTACATGGATTTGATTATGTTGTGATGGAAATATTTTTTTGAATTCCTTTATCTTATATGAATTGTTTTATGGTGTCACGATGTTTAAGATTCCCATTATTATTACATGGGTTATGCTATGATGTATGGTTTATGATTTTGTGAAACACATAAGATTGGTATCATTATGAGATGGGTGGGACCTATATCTCCCTCCAATGCATTGGGTAAATATTTTATATCTCATGAGGTAGACATGGCTGGAACGGCATGATAAACTGGTTCAGTGAAACAGGACTAAAACGAGGAGTGAACTCGGTTCAGAAATGGACTTTGTCAACTAAGATAGTCTTGGCAATGAGTCATTACTAATAAGAAATGATTCTCTATGATTATGTGTGTATGCCACAAAGTTTCATATTTTATGTTATGATTATTGGGATTACATTTCACTACTATGATTTATCCCATGTTATGAAATTATGATCTCTTTTGCAGGTTAATATTTCCAAAAGTTATGTTCTTATGTATATGATGTGATTTATATTTCTTTTGTTTACCCTTACTGAGAATTTTGAGCTCACCCTTTTGTATGTTTTATTTCCACAGGTCAAGAAGAAGGTTATTAAGTAGGATATGCCAAAAAGGGGCTCTAGATATGATGAAATAAATGGGAGGCAAAGTAGATGCTTTATGAACCAGTTGTTTATGTTTCCCAGTTTCTAAAGACTCTATAACTATACGGTCCATTCCTGGTTTTGTTATATGTTGTAATAAGTGTGCTTCAATTCTGAAGTAATAACAATGTATGTAAAGTATGGTTCATTATAGTCGGTATCAGAGGAAAGGTATAGTCAACCTTTGGAAACTAGGATGTGAAAGCCTTAGTAAGAACCCTAAGGATAAGTCTAAGCATAGAACACAATCTTAGTGTTTTAGAAATGGCCATGAATAACCTAGGATAAGACCTTAAGTGTGAGATTTTATTCTTGATTATGTGGTTTTCCTATTATAAGTAGTGTTTCTTACACTATTCTTCTTGGTTTTAGTCAATGGCTGGAACTCGAAGGAACCATGTTAATGCGGAATGCAACGGGCAATGCAATGATTGTCACCCTGAGCAACCAAACGTTATGGGAGATGGAATGAAAAATCTTGTAACCATGCTCACACAACTTTCTCAAGCTATGAATCATGCATGACTTCCAAACGAGAAAAGGAAGGAGAAACATTCTGTTGAATCCTTCATGAGGCAGCATCCACCTTCATTCAGTAGGTCTACTGATCCATTAGTTGCTGAACAATGGATTAGTACGGCTGAAAATATATTTTCAGTTCTTCAATGTTCTGAAGATGATAAAGTCATCCTAGTAGTGTATCTTTTAGAAGGAGATGCTGATCAATGGTGGAATATTATTAAGAATACGAGGCAAAGAGATGAAATTGAGTCCATGGAATGGGATGAGTTCAAGAACTTATTTTTCAATAAGTACTTCCCTCATATTCTCCAAACAAAGATGGAGAAAGAGTTTCTTGAACTGAAGCAAAAGGATGATGAATCTGTTGGTACCTATGAAGCAAATTTTACAAGACTTGCAAGGTATGCTTCTAGTATTATTATCCAACCTGAGAGTAAGATTGATCGATTCTTTAATGGCTTAATACCAAGTCTTCTAAGGGCGTTAGCCATAAGGGACTTCAATAGCTACAAGGAAATCGTTCGATGTGCTCTCAAAGTTGAGATGGAGATTGGAGTAACCCATCAGTCATATGGGTTTGATAAGAAGAGGAAAATGGAATTCAATGGAAAATATAAAGAGCACACTAAATAGAAGATGGGCTTTCCCTTATGCTCAAAGTGTGGGAAGAAACATGGAGGGAGTTGTCTTACAGGGGAAAGTAAATGTTTCAAATGTGGAAAGAAAGGTCATCGGGCATTTGAATGCCGCAATGATGGGAAGAAGATGTCTAATGATTCAAAAAAAGGAAGGGATACACAGAATGGACCTACTACACTTCAATGTTTCAAGTGGAAGGAGATGAGGCATTATGCCAATCAATGCCCAAATCCAAGGGTTGATGATGATGGTCGACATCAACAAACTCTTAAGGCTAAAGACAAAGGAAAGTCACATGCAATTTCTATCAGCGATGTGGAGTACGATAACGATGTGGTGAAAGGTACAATTACCATCCACTCAAAAGTAGAAAATGTTTTATTTGATTATGGATCCACCCATGATTTTATTTCTGAATAATTTTCTAAGAGTATCACCTTATTACCTCAACAATTAGATGTTGAGTTGGCTGTGACAACCCCTAATGGCACAACAGTCGCATCAAAAGTTTATAATTCTTCCCCGATTGAAGATTGGGGGAAAGTTCATCCTGAAAATCTTGTGATCCTTCCTATAGTGGAATTTGATGTGATTCTTGGCATGGATTGGCTTTCTTTATATGGATATCATATCAATTTCCAAAGAAGGGAAGTCACATTTCATATTCTAGATCAATCTATGATCTTCTATCGATGCAAGGATGAACATAACCTTCCAGTGGAAATTTCCTCCATCTTATGGGTCTTGATTCCACTAAATGAGGGTTATTTATCTCAAATGGCTGGAGAGAAACTCACGATTAAGAATATTCCCATTGTACGGGAGTTTGATGATGTCTTTACAGAGGAATTTCTGGGTCTTCCATCAAATAGAGAAGTTTAGTTTTCAGTAGAACTCGTACCGTGTGACTTTCCTGTTTCAAAGAAACCTTATAGAATGGCCGCAATTGAGTCACAGGAATTGAAGAAGCAACTCCAAGAGAATCTTGATAAGGGATTCATATTACCTAGTGCGTCACCTTGGGGGGCACCTGTTCTGTTTGTTAAGAAGAAAGATGGATCAATGAGACTCTGCATTGACTATCGAGAACTTAACAAGATCACTATCAAGAACAAATATCCTCTCCCACGCATTGATGACTTATTTGACCAACTACACGGAGCTCAATACTTTTCCAAGATTGATCTACGTTCAGGGTATCATAAATTAAGGGTCAAAAGGGAGGATATAACAAAGGCAGCTTTCCGTACAAGTTATGGACACTATGAATTTATAGTGATGCCATTTGGTCTTACTAATGCCCCTGTTATCTTCATGGATCTGATTAATAGAGTCTTTAGAGACTATCTTGATCAGTTTGTGGTAGTCTTTATAGATGATATTCTTGTCTATTCAAAGAGTAAGGAAGATCATTAAGATCACTTGAGAATTATATTGAATACCCTGAGAAAGGAGAAGATTTATGCCAAATTTACCAAGTGTGAATTTTGTCTTTAAAAAGTTTCATTTTTGGGTCACATAATCTCAAAAGAGGGGATATCTGTGGATCCAGCAAAAATAGAGGTTATCGAAAGATGGTCGAGACCAACAACAGTAACTGAGATCTGAAGTTTTCTTGGTTTGGCTGGATATTATCGACGTTTTGTGGAAGATTTTTCAGGATTATCTAATCCACTCACCAGTTTGACTCGTAAAGGAGTTAATTTTGTTTGGACGGAGGAATGTGAAGAGAATTTCAAGGAGTTGAAAAGAAGATTATCCAGTGCACCTGTGCTCACACTACCTTGTAGTGGAGAAAGGTTTGTGATCTATAGTGATACATCCAAGAAGGGATTGGGGTGTGTTCATATGCAAAATGATATGGTGATAGCTTATGCCTCACGACAGTTGAAAATCCATGAGAAAAATTACCCAACTCATGATTTGGAGTTAGCTGCGGTAATCTTTGCATTAAATATTTGGATGCATTATCTTTATGGAGAAAGGTGTGACATTTATACTAATCATAAATGTTTAAAGTATATTTTCACACAAAAGGAGCTGAATATGCACCAAAGAAGATGGTTGGATCTGATTAAGGATTACGACTGCTCAATCCATTACCACCCTGGGAAAGAAAACATGGTGGAAGATGCATTAAGTCGACAAGACCATGCCAGTTTATCCATGATGAGGATCAAAAAACATCCAATATTTATGTATTTACAAAGGATGGATCGTGGAATTATAATTGAAGGGGAAAAATCTTATCTTTCTCAAGTGAATGTTCAACCATCTATACATGTGAAGATTAAAGAGGCACAGAAATAAGATGTAGAGTTACAAAAGAAGGTTAGAAATGTACCTGAATTCAACCTTGATTGTGATGGGATAATAAAGTACAGGAATTTGGTTTGTGTTCCTCCCATACCCAAATTAAAGAAGGAGATACTGGATGAGGCTCATAGTTCTTCATTCTCTATTCATCCTGGATGCACAAAGATGTATCGGGATGTAAAAGAGTACTTCTGGTGGGAAGGCATGAAAAGAGATGTTGCTGAATATGTCTCTCGGTGCTTGGTTTGTCAGCAAGTTAAAGCTGAGAGATAGAAGTCTAAGGGGATGTTACAACCATTACCCATACCAGAATGGAAATGGGAAAATATCTCTATGGACTTTGTCACAGGACTTCCTAAAACATCGAAAGGCAATAATGCTATCTAGGTCATAGTTGATCGTCTTACAAAGTCTTCACACTTCATTGCTATTAGAGAGTATTTCTCTCTGGATCAGCTTGCCAGGATATATGTAAAGGAAGTGGTAAGATTCCAAGGAGTATCACTTTATATTATATCTGATCGGGATCCGAGGTTTACCTCAAAGTTCTGGTGAAGTCTTCATCAAACTCTGGATACAGAGTTGAGTTTCAGCACTGCTTATTATCCTCAGACAGACGGTCAGTCTGAGAGAACAATTCAAACTCTAGAAGATATGTTGAGAGCTTGCTCTATCAATTTCAATGGTGGTTGGGATCAACACCTACCTTTGGTGGAATTTTCTTATAATAATATCTTTCACTCCAGTATTCAGATGTCTCCTTAAGAAGCTATTTATGGAAATAAATGCAGGACTCCAACTTGCTGGGATGAAGTTGGGGAAAGAAAGCTATTAGGACTTGATATTGTTAATGAGATGGCAGAAAAGGTCTGATCTATTCAACAACACATTAGAGCAGCTCAGAGTCAAAAGAAAATTTATTCCGACAACCGAAGAAAATACCTAGAGTTTGAAGTGGGTGATAAAGTGTTCTTACGGATATCTCCCTGGAAGAGGGTCATGAGATTTGGAAAGAAGGGGAAGTTGAGCCCTAGATATATCGGTCCTTTCGAAATACTGGATCGTGTTGGAAAGGTAGCTTACCGATTGGAACTTCCACCGAATCTCTCTCAAGTTCACAATGTGTTCCACTTATCTCTCCTGAGAAAGTACATACCTGATCCTTCACATGTACTCAGCTCAGAAGTTGTACTGCTGGAGGAAGATCTTTCTTATAAAGAACATCCGATATAGATTCTAGATCGTAGTGAAAAAGTCCTACGAAACAAGACCACTCGCTTGGTGAAAGTTAATGGACGAACCACTAATTAGAAGAAACTACATGGGATCTTGAGGATATAATGAGGTATAGGTATCCTCATATGTTTCTTACAAAGTGACAAATTTCGAGGGTGAAATTAATTTTAAGGGGGGTAGAATGTAACACTGCAGACTTTTATGAGAAATATTTTGTTTTTATGTTATATAAATCATCAAAGGAATATTTAACTACGCACAACACTAGCTTTTCTTGGTTTACACGCATCCTTGGCCTTCCTTGATAGCTTGCGTCATACACAATACCGAGTTTCACTAAACAACGATATGCTATTAAAATATTATTAAAACCAGCCATTATGAATACTAATAACCACTTTTTAAAATTATTAAATTTTATTTTTCAAAATGGACTTCATTTTTGGATTCGGAATATCGAAATTAGCTTAGGGTGAAATTTTGGTACTTTTCGGATAACTTTCATATTCTGATGAATAGTGAAAATTACTAAATTTTAATTAAAAACAAATTTTTTAATCGAAGTAATTAATAGTGATAATTTATTAATTTGAGTGGTTTTAAAGCATATTTAGAATATATTTTTACCATTTAATACAATTTTGGTCATTGAATGTAATTTCACATTTAAACCAAACAAAAACAAGTGTCAATCTTTTAATAGTTATTATCTCTTAAAAACAGGCTATTTGTTTTGACGACGAGAATTAACTTTTAAATAAATTAATGAAACTGATGTGTTTTGAATTTGGTAAAATATACATCATTTTTGAATTCATAATATCAAATATATCTTAGGCCTAATTTTTGGTATTTTTCTGGAAACTTTCATTTTTTGATGAATAGTGAAACCACTAAGTGGTAGTTAAAAAAACTGAATTTCTCATAAAACTTAACTTTACCGCTTCTGTGAGTGGAATTTCAAAACTCCGAGAGACACGGTTAATATCAAGGACTAAAATGTGGTTCAATGAGATGAAAATAATTTTTGGTGAATAATATCTTTTTAATTTTTTTTACCACGGTTAAAAGTAAATAGGGTAATTAAGGGTAAAAATGATATTATTATTACCATAACACATGTCCTAATTCTATTGGATTAGTGTAACTCAACCAAAAAAACCTTAGGAATAAAATATGACCATTTAGGCCAACATGGATTAGATTAGGACTTTTATTATCAATTTATTTAAAGAAGGGTTAAAATAGTTAAAATCAAAGTTTAATAACTAATGCATTTTTAATATAGGGTTATACATAAGATAAATTCTACTATAAATATTCATTAGAAGTAGAAAAAGATTTCCTACATAACTGTATTTTAGTTGTAATTTTTAGACATTAAATAATTTAATTTATTTATGATACAAAGATGATGCAGTAATTATCTTATTAATAAAATATTGACATAATTGATGTTATAAATACCCAAATAAATGTAATTTGAGACTTTTTATGAATTACACTAATTTTCTAGGTTAATATTACATGTTATTATTGATTTAAATAACTTTTTTGGAACTAATAAATCTGTTATAATTTTCACAAAAATCAATTACTAAATAGTGTCAAAATTGATATAAAATAGTTTTTAAAACAAATATTATATTATTAATTGTTAGTTTATTCCTAAAAATATAAGATTCATCCAAATGACTTAGATAAGGTTATATATATTAATAATAAACAACTTTGGGTTCGTTTGGCCTGTTATAGTAAGTTTATTAACCTTATAGTGTAAGAACACAAAAAGACACGATAAAAGTAAAATTATCAAACTTAAAGTTAAATATAAATGATAAGGTTAAAATAGGAACCTAAACTTGTCTAAATTCTTTTTGATGAGAGGCTTTCGACCCATCCCCACCTTATATTCTAAATAAATCAATTTGGAGCTATTTAAAACCGAATTTGGCTTTATAATAAAATAATATTTTTAGTTTTTCCAAAGGAGCCCCTCTCCTCCCTTATAAAAAGGCACTACCTCCCCCTCTTCCTCACACCACTTTGAGCCTTCAAGCTCGGCCAACACCTGCCACTTTCTCCTCTCCACTTCCCTAGAGAAATTATAGAGGTCCTGGTCTTCTTCAAAGACCAATTTTAGTGCCTTAAAAGGAGGTCTCAAAGAAGCTCTTCAAAGAAGTGGTAATGTCCGTTACCGATTCTTTCAACTTTATTTCTTCTTCCACTTATTGTTATTTAGTTGTTTCATTATGAAGTAATAAAATAAGTATCACCCATAAACTGATATGTTATTATAAGTATGAAACAACCCTATTTCACCATCTATCCATCCTACGGAAAACGAAATCACCACGCGTGCGTACGTACGGAATACCGTCTCCATGTCGTGGTGTAAACTATTTTCCACCACCACCTTACTTAGATGGGTATAATGGTGTAAATAATGACTATATATGATTATTTAAAAGTGATATTGATTCTTAAATAGTATACATACACTCCAATACAATTCCACGATCATGGGAACGATATCATCGCTCGTGCGTACGTACGGAATACCGTCTCCACGATGTGATGCGACTCGTTCTACATGATCTGCATTGAATAATGATTATATAAATGAATTGAATGAATTAATATGATATATATTACACTAATACCATTCTTTAAATGAGGTATCTATAACCTAAAAATAAAAAATAGAATTTATTCGACAAAACATGCATAAGAACAAAAAGTAATAAACACCCGAATAACAAGTAGTAATGAAATATTACTAATAAGAAGCTAAGAATATGACCATATATGATATAATAAAAATACGTATGATTCTAGAATAAGTCAATAACATTATTTAAATCATTATGCAGGAGGTTCGGACACTTACTAATGAAATCGGACCTAAGGTAAGGGAAAATATCACAATCTCATTTTTATCCGAGATTATTTATACTTTGGTATTTACTGAGGTGTATTTTATCATCCACATCCATGTTTACTCAATATGTAATATTTATATCCTTATAAAATAGTTTATATCCAATTTAACCCTTTTGTGAGTTTTTAGTAAAAGATATGAAAGGAATATTTTGTCGTTTTTCGTAAGGTACTTTTTGACTTTTCAGGCAAAAGTACGAGAAGAATGTTTTTTTAACGTATACGACATGAATGGATTTTTAAAACATTATTTACAAGAATATTTTTACAATTTTTCAAGTTTATTTTTAATCAACTTCTTTTAGTTTAAAATTGTATGACATGTTAAGAAAGGAAAATGTTTTTGAAGTAGAAAGGATATTTTCCTCAAGAATGGAGTTCAAGAGTTTTATCAAAATTATTTTCCATCAAAGATAATATAGGGTTCTATTTCTATCCCTGTTATTACATGGATTTGATTATGTTGTGATGGAAATATTTTTATTAATTCTTTTATCTTATATGAATTGTTTTATGATGTCACGATGTTTAAGATTCCCATTTTTATTACATGGGTTATGCTATGATGTATGGTTTATGATTTTGTGGCACAAATAAGAATGGTATCATTATGAGATGGGTGGGACCTATATATACCTCCAATTCATTAGGTAAAGAATTTATATCTCATGAGATAGATGTGGCTGGAACGGCAGGTTAAACTGATTCAGTGAAACAGGACTGAAACGAGGAGTGAACTCGGTTCAGAAATGGACTTTGTCCACTAAGATAGTCTTGGAAATGAGTCTTGACTAATAAGAAATTATTCTCAATGATTATGTGTGTATGCCACAAAGTTTCATGTTTTAAGTTATGATTATTGGGATTACATTTCATTACTATGATTTATCCCATGTTATGAAATTATGATCTCTTTTGCTGGTTAAGATTTCCAAAATTTATGTTCTAATGTATATGATGTGATTGATATTTCTTTTGTTTACCCTTACTGAGCATTTGAGATCAACCTTTTGTATTTTTCATTTCCCCAGGTCAGGAAGAAGGTTATTAAGTAGGATTTGACAAAAAGGGACTCTAGATATGATGAAATAAATGGGAGGCAAAGTAGATGCTTTATGAACCAGTTGTTTATGTTTCCCAGTTTCTAAAGACTATACCTATATGGTTTTTTCCTGGTTTTGTTATATGTTGTAATAAGTGTGCTTTAATTCTGATGTAATAAAAATGTATGTAAAGTATGGGTCGTTATAATCAGAGTCCTCGTAGATCCTTGAATGAGTGTATGTGCACATGTTGTATCCATCCCATATCTCTAAGCCCACATGATTCATGCTCCGTGTGAGAAATGAGAGGATGTGAATGATTAAATAGTGACACATAACACTTTACCTCCTATGCTGATGGAAGAGGGCATGTCGACCGTGGGAGAGGGTGAGGTGACGAGCTTTCCCTCTGTTCTCTTCACATTGGATAAGGGTCCAAATGGAAGGAATAATGGTTTTAGGTGAAGAGATTTTATAGGGATGGCTACCCCAAAAATTGATAATGGTTGGAAAGGGTGTATTTTCCTTTGATTGTGCAGAAAAGTAAGTGTGAACTGTACATTCCCTACCAGAGACAGGAGGTTCAAAGTCACCTCTTTGAGAAATGAGAGGCCAAGACCCAAACCTCCCCTAAACTAGGAACTCCCAAACACTGTTTTTTGGAGAAAGGACAATGTGACTGAGGATATAAAAACCTACAGACATTTCATGAATCATAACCCCATTGTGAAAGGAATGTGGGAAACCTCTGACTGCGGAAATACAAACCTGAAATAGGAGACACATGGATGCCCCATTCCGAATGTTTTGATTAGTCTGGAGGTTTTGGTGGATGTCTCAATAGAATCCATTTCAGAAAAGGGATCCAATGAAGAAGAAGCCTTTCAATGAAAGGATGAGGAAGGCTTGATGTATTTTAAATGGAAGAGATTGAAGAGAATAATTGAATAAAAGAGGGGCGCCCAAGTAGAGAAGGGCGTGTAAGTATGGTCACACAAGCACACTTGGGTGACCTGATGTTCACTTAAGTGATGAAAAAACTGTATGGTAATTCTTGGGAGAGACCTTGATCAAGCCTTCAAAAGTATTAACTGGTGATCCAAGAAGTGGGGAACTCATGTTCTTATGAGAGGAATGGGAGGCACACAAGTATTTATGACCTAGGTAGGTTGGGCACTTTAGGCGTGAAAGTGTCACGGTTTTCAAACACTAAAAGGAATTATGTCCAATGATCCTCCCATAAATCATCTGGTCAAGGTGTTGAAGAACAACTTTTAATGTTTCAGAAGATAGGGGTGAAGTACTATGGCGACCAGAGCAGCAATTGGGCTTCAATGAAATTCGTCCTTACAAATGGGCCCCCAAGGGTATACTAATAAGAAAATAAGTGACCTTGGGAGAAATGATTTGTGTGTGCAAGTGACTTGCATACCAGATAGGAGTGCAAAAGTAGGTTTTGTGACATTTTTGGGCACTCAAGTAGGTTGCATGCCGCCGATGTTTTGGCTTGACTAAGGTGATTCAAAATTCTTGACTTTGCAAAATTTGATTTTTCTTCATGAATTTTCCCATTTAATTTCTAAGGAGACCCCTTTTGTCATTTTTAGACTTTTTGATGGAATGAGGTGTCAACACACATGAAACAAACGCATATCAGAATATTTAATCAAAGGATTCACTAGTATCATCCATTTTTATGCATGATAATCATATTTAATTATTACTCACCAAATCCTCATTCCATTATCTTCTTTTTTTGGGACAAAAAACTATAAAGTTGAAAATGTAAAGAAAAAGTATATCTTTCATTCATATATTTTTTTATTATAATATAAACATAGTTTTATTTTTTTTCTAGAATGAAAATTATATATGAAGAAATATGATTTAACTTTATACATGTCGAAATTGTGCGGCGAAGAGAATTGGATATTTTCTTAGAAAGAACAAATTTTTTAACGAATGGGAATATAGGTTATCATGAACATGATTTAAAAAATTTGTTTAAGAGACAATCATAGGGGAATAAATTTCAATTAAATTTTCTATAAACAATTCAAAATTTCCATTATAGTTTTTTTACAACAATAAAAATAAATATAGTAATCCACGTGTTAATTGGAACAATCGTCAACAAAAACATCTATAACTAAGAGTGAATAGGAATGCTTATGAAATACGTAAAACCATATCAGATCATGAAGATGATGTGTTTAACTACACAATTATTATTCAAAAAGAGAACATGAATATATCATTTGTTTATAGTTCTAAACATTCGTTCACATCAGGTTGTTTTTATAATACTATTAATTTACCACCTCAAAATTAGAAATTGAATTATCAGTGAAAACCTTTTCTAGTTCCATAATTTGAACTCATTTATTTAATTTTTCTTAGGATTACACTTATAGAAACATAATTCATTAAAATATACTTATTTATGATTTTTTGGAAGTTGATATTGTAATTGTAAAGGATTGGATCACTCTATATAGAATATATATCTATTTTTAATATAGTGAAATGACATGTCATATAAAAAATACTTCCATTATAAAATTTTGGTAAAAATTTTCTTACTAATATGTTTTGGAAATGAATATCATAATATGAGTCTTAATAAAAAAATAATGGGGAATACATCATTGAAATTATTATAGAGAAATTAAAAAATAATTATACTCTAATTTATTTTAATTTTTTATTGTATATCATTGTGAGATACGAGGTCATCCTATAGATAAGGAATTTTTATTTCCAATTGAACTCATATATGTTTCTAAAACCATATCAAAATATTATTATAGAGTATCCACTATTGTTATAAAAAAAATTTCAAAAAATTAAAAGATAATTTGGTCATTTATTTTATATACCAATGTTCTTTATTAGGGGGTTCATTAGTCATATTCTTTATGAAGAATGATTGATCAACACCATTTCATTGATTATAAAAAAATTACAAGAATGTGATAAAACATATGTTTCATCTTCCTTTTATCTACGACTTGTTAAATGAATTTCCTATGACTCAAAATTTATCATTGGTTTATTCTCAATCTCAATATAATATTTTTAAGTAGAAGGAGAGGATATGTATATGAAAAACTTGTATACAAGATACAATAACTAAGGATTCATATAGATACATTTTAGTCATAAAATTCTATATCAATGATCATGGAATAAGTAATAGAGTCATTATAGATTCTATTGGTATATATATGGCAGTATTGATATATTATATGTTTATATAAATCATATTTTAAGGATGAAAATTAAAGTAATTTAAAAATCTATATAACTCATGAAATAAAAAAGAGTACACTAAATTCTTCAACTGTATAAATTTTATCCAATGAATCTCATTCATTAGGGATTTAATCACAAGTAAAGGTATATATATATTTACTTGAGATAGGTGAATAAAGAATACAATGTGAGAATTATAATAACCAAGAAAGATATATTTCTTTGATTGGTGGGACTAGAAACTTATGATAAATTCCTCATGATTTTCATATTTTTTATCCATGATTCATATAAGGGAGGTAATATTTCTCTATATTGATGAGTATATAGATATCTTCAAGGATACATTGAACTAGTTTTTCAATATGACATCTTTGAAACAACCTTGTAGTGAATAAAATTTTTTTGTATGGAATGATACATAAAATAAAGGATTAGGTTGTTTTATAATGAAAAATGTATTTCTATTAGATTAATAATTTTGTTCATTAATGGCTAATGAATAAAATAATGTCACTCATGATTTGTGATTATCATCAATATTTTTTGTATAAAAAATTTAGTAGAATTATTTTAATAACTAATGTGTTATGTATATATTTATCATAATAGAATAAATTATATATTCACATATATGGAGTTGATAATATACCAGAGTATATAGATATATTTGATCATGAATTATGATTTCTAAATACATTACCATTATCTGATGGAAAACAAGGGTGTTAGTTATCATTGTTAAAAGGGTGATGTCATTATATATGTGATTCGTATTGAAAGAGACCCCATATTTAAGGATATATAATTATGGAGATTGAAATAATAGGATAACTGATAAACATATTCCATTCCCATATGATTACTTTACTATATATCTATATAAATATCAAGGATGAATAGAAGGAATATATAGGTCTATAAAAGTATATTGAAAATATTCCTATATTCTTCCATGAAAAATATTGTGATATAATACTTGGTATATGGATATGTGTCCTATATATTCTTTAACTATAGAAGGATTTAATTCAAATTGCATATAGTCAAATATTTCTATTATCTTAGAATCATTACGTTGCATTGATATATTAAGGGACACTTCTAATGTGACAATATGGGGTGGGAAAATATAAAATACTCAACCTGATACTTTGTTTCAAAATAGGTTCATGTATTATAATGTAATTTCTATATGGATAATTAAACCATTAAACCTTACTATATGGAAATGGGGGAACATTAACATGTATTTTGTATTTGGACTTCCAAATTCCTCATTTAGAAATTATTCTATTTGTCTTGTGTTAGATCAACTGATAAATATAAATATATTCATTTTGATTTAAAATGATATATTTATTAATGAATATTACATGATATTAAAAAGACTGTTTTATGGTTTAATTGTGTACCACATTCAATTTTAAAATATTAAGATCTGAGGATTACCATAATGTTATAACGGAGTATTCAATAAGGATTTTATGAACAAATGAGCTTTATCACCTCTTATCAAAAATAAATTTGTGGTTAGTTTTATTTGACCACTTCAACTTTTCATTATAGGATGATATATTTCCAGATTTATTTAAACTGGGGTCTGAAATAAATCATTCTGTGTGTTAATCACTTATATAACTAAAATTTCTAATAAAGCATTCAAATGACACCATATAAGGATCTATCTGGTAAGGTATATAGATCTCTTACCTGTTAATATTATATTTCAGATTGAAATATATTAGGATAAAACATTTCATAAGAAATTTAAGAGACCATTCTTACCATTGAGTATCTTATTAACGAATATTATTATCATAAAAAATATTTATTGATAATCATCATTATAATTTGTAGTTTCGTATTAGTGTAAAATTATCACTTTAAATTTCAAAATTTAAAAGAATTTTAGATTATGGAATATTGGAAAGTTGAGCCTTTTATATGATGGACCCTTTTAATGTTATGATCTAATTGGGACTAAAAATTATCTATAAAACATCCTCTAAATAACTTACGAGTTAAATATGTTTTTGTGTTACTTTTGTGGTAATATCAACTAAAAGTATTGAACATGTATGTTGAAAAAAAAGATCATGATATCTCTTATAAAAAAAACACTAGATATCATGGTTCATAGATACAATTAATTATTACGAAACAATAGTCCTACAGTAAATGTACTTTAGAAAAATTAAAAATGTGAGTAAATTTATGGATAAAGATATTTAAATATATATAAGTACCCATATATATATTTTCAATATATATTAATATTTTGGTAGATTAATATTTTATGTGATACAAAAACTCTTATATAACGGAACCCTAATTAAATGACTTATTGAAAGGATTTTTGTTCCTAAAAATCCCACGACCATTTAAGAATAGATTTTTAGAGAATTTAGATTACCATTATATTATAATAGGATACACACACCAATTATTTAAAACTTTTTTATAAATTTTTTTCTTAAATTAAAAATCATTTTCCATTATTGACGTATATTTTTCATTCCTAATAGATCATCATAACCGAATGAATGAACATTGTAGAGTTCCATCACATCATTAAATCCTATAAAGTTATTTTAAAACATGGGGTTAGTAAGTAATTTTGTAAGGGGTTTTAAAAGATATGATGATATTTATTCCACTAAAAAAATGAAAACTCATGATAATTATGTTCATTTATATATTAATCATTTAACTAAAGAAAAAATTCTTACTAATGTATTAAACTTTATTTCCCAATGATTTTAAAGAAAATATTATAAGATAAAATGAAGGAAAACACCACACGGAGAATGTTAAATGGTTTTTCATATAAAAATAACACTTCAAATTTATTTATAGTCACCTGTATAAAGTAATTACCTTCTTAGTTAACCCTAAAATATTTTATCTATAGAATAAATCATTACCCAATTTATTTTATTTATATATTAGACTCACAATTTATCATATATATTTTACAAGAACTATTATATGAATAAAACAATCCTTTTATTTTATTATATAAAAAAACTCATAAAATATTTCCCTTAGACCCTAACCATAAAAACTTATTATTATTCCATATAAATAATATTAATTATCTTTTTCCTTGATAACACATTAAAATGAAAAATTCATAAAAAATTTGAATTTAATTTAAGAAGGAGGATAATAATTTTTTTTGGAGAAGTACTATAATTAATAATCGTCTCTATGGATGGAAAATGATATTTGCTAGAAATAATTAAAAATAATATTTTTTCACACATTTTAATTTAAAGTAAAAAATTACCTATATAAAAAATGGTAAGAATATTAATTTTTATTCATTTTTAATGTAAGGAAGTCATAATTGAAAATTAAATCAATAAATAATTAATGTTTATAATTGAAAATTGTTAAATTAGTATAGACATAGAGTTAAAATAGTTAATTAACAAATATTAAAACATTAATAAACAATGGAAAATAAAAAAAAACCTAACCTCAAGACCTGAATAAAATCATTGGGATTCTATCCTATAGAATAATATAATTAAATTTAGTATTACCTTTTTTGAAACATTGTTATATTTATTATAGTATAATTATTATTTTTTATTTCATTTATTATCATTTTAACTTAATTAGATAAATATATATTGTTCAAATTTATCATTTTTTGGGGTCGTTTAGTTCATAATGTCCAAAACAAATTCTAAATCTATTAATGTTGAAAAGACCATTTATACTAATTCAATAAGTTCATTTTGTGTTAATGTGTAGTTTTCACATTCTTCCACAAGCAATGGTGTTTAATGTGTCATGAAATAAATAGATTTCCAAGAACCTTATTTGATAAAAGTGATCTTTATAGTTTAAAATAAAAATTATTGTTCACATATAATTTATTTTTTATAATGGATAATTCACCATTATTTAGTTATGAATACATTTTAACTACTTAATTATTATGTAATATTACCAATGTTGGTTTTAATGAAAATTCATGAAAATCCACTATAACATTGTTAATGTAGGCTGTTAATCGTACTCAAACAAGAAAAAATTATAAAGACCAGATAATTTAGAATATACAAAATTAGTTTATAAATATCAATTTTATAAATGCTCAATGATATGAATAATCATTTTTTTTAAATTTGACAAATATATTTCAAGAAGTGAGATATTTATAAGAAAAATGAAATAGAATTGTAATTTATTACATACACAGTATCTTACTAAAAAACATTTTGGTGGTAAGATAATATGATCTTGTAATTATTAAGTTATTAACTCAATAAATATATTTTTATATTATTATTGGTAATTTTATGATGAAAAATGAACTATGTCGTTTATGGAGGCAGTTTTCCGCATATAACACTAATGATACTTTCATTTTCCAATAGAATGTAGGGAGTTATATACTTTTAATCCATATAAATAATATTATTTTATTGTTGTGATTATTTTAATTTTATTATAATAGTGCAGTTATGATATATTTTGTGGTGGTTGAAAACGAAATAAACAATATAGAACACAATTTTTATATTTTACACTTCCTTTTATAACATACTTGATGAATATCCTTAATCATTAGTATATTTTACTTTTGGTTATACCAGAACCTAAAGGATGTGAGAAAATTATTTAGAATGATTTTTTTGAAATATTTAATGAGAAAATGTGGTCAATGTATTTAGAGAAGTGATATGGATAAGTGACATGGAGAAGTTATTCTTTTATAATTGAATGAAGTATAACTTTTATATATTTTAAATTTCATTATATATAATATATCTTATAGTGAAGTAATGTGAAGAGAAATCATATCAATTTTTTATCTAGGATATGTGTGGTTGATAATACTCTCAACCTATAAATATAATAAAATATTTTATGGAAATATCACTAAATTATTTACCATTTACCCTAATTTATCCTTTATTGTAGTGACTAATTTATTTAACAATGTTAATTATTATTTTTGAAATAAAATAAAAATGTACATATATGTTTTTTTGAACTTTATTTTTTAAAAAATAAATATAATTTACTTTAATTCAATTTATTATGTCTCCAATATTTTGTTTTATTTAATATATGAATAATGCAATAGAAAATTATTTTTTAGAAAAATTAGTTTTTTTAGAATAATAGTGAAAATACTGAAAAACAAAATTTTTATTGATTCACATAACTTATATTAGATTGTGTTTAATTAAAGGATTTGTTTTGAATTTAATTGTTTGATAAAACTGAATACATCATTTTCAATACATAATTGGAGGAAAAAGACCCAAAATAGTTTTTTACTATATGAAATTATCACTTAGGTTCCAGAATGCATTGCATAGGTATGATTTCATTATAATTTTTTTTGAAAGTTTATTTAAGACATTAAATAAATATTATTATAAAAATAGTAATAAAAATTTTCAGGTTGTTCTTATATCATATTGACATTATAAAAATTCTGGTATTTGTAAAAAAAATTATATATCACTCTTCACCTCAATGTTTTTAAAAAAAATCAATTAATTTTTGTATTCAAATTTTAAAATGATTAATTAATAAATTTATTTCAATATATGCAATTAATATTAAAAAAATAGAAATTAAATTTTTGAAAAAAACTTATAACACATTGTAAAAAAATTAATTATAATAATAACATCATTCTTTTCTAATTGGAAAATAGTATTCATTTTCCATAAAAAGAAAATATAGTTTCATAGGTTATAGTAATAACTAATAAAATGAATCATATAATTTTTATTAATAAAATATAAAATTTATTTAATGGAAAATTATGAGGGTCGACATATTCTCCTCCCTTAAGGAAATTATGTCTTTTATATTTTATTCATTGATAAATAGGTGAAACTTATGTTCAATCATTGATTATTTTGGTTCAAATTTTGTCTCCTCGGTTATAAGGGTTTTTTTTGAAACATTATAACTAAGGTATTTAATTTATATTTACCACATGCCCTTTGTGGTAATAAACCAGAATGGGTTACTCTACATAATCAGGATTCTATGATTTCTCTACAAATACATAGATTACTACATGATATGTTTTAGGTATAAGAATCCAAAATAATTTAATAAGAAAAACATCATGTTCCTTGGTTAAACTATGATGAATGGATACATAGTATAAAACCTGTCCAACTTTATCATGAATTTCATAAGGACCATTACCCCTCCATATTGATTTGCAATTCTTATTAAAAATAATCAATCAATTTTATTGAATTAAATTTAAAAAATAGATACTATCCCCAATATAAATATAATTGTTTTTGTTATCCACATAACTCTCTGACCTATTACATGTTTTCATATTTTATTAATGAATCATTTTTACCTTTTTAAACATATGTTATTCCAATTCATAGAAAAAAATTATCAATACAACCTCATCCAAACAAGTAAGATTTTGAAACACATTTTAATATAATGATTCAAATTTTATGATATATATACTCAAATGAAACTGTTATTATAAAAAACAATTCAATTTATAAATGGTACCTAATCACAACCTCATGAAAACCCAATGAAAATCAAAGTTCATATCCTTCAGTGCTATATTTCTTAGTATGGGTTTTCATCATATTGACCATCTATAGATATAATTAAACAAAACTAGGTTTTGAATTACATTTAAAGTTACATAAAAATGGGTGTAATCTTTTGATCACGATCAGATTCAATAGGGAATGGAAATATATATAACTTTAATATCACATTATAATAAATCTTAAAAACTATATCCAAATTCATATCATATTCAATATGAAAAAATGTGTCGATTTAATTAAAAGATAATTAATAAACCATATTTTTATATTATCTCAAAATATATTTAGTAATAATTTCATGGAATCTTTGTATATGTGACAACATTTCAATTATGGAATTGAAAAATGATGAATCATTCACTTAAGTTGTTTTTATTCCTCTTTAACCATTTGAAAATTAAAAACTTCCCTTGTATAATTAGAAATATCTTCAATTAATTCTTCCCTTTAATAACACTCTATATGATGTCTTTTCATCATTTTTAAACTAGTATGAATAGAATGTAGTATTATGCGAGCATCACTCAAAAATTAATTTTCCAATTGACATTCACCAGGTATACATTACCATTTTTGAAATATAATGACACCATATTTAAAAAAATTTAAACTCATGAAACATTCCTTCTAAAAAAGTGTTAACTTTGGTTTAAAACAATATTTTTTATAATATATAATTAATTCATGAAATGAAGATAATACTAAAACATGATAAACAAACATGACACTATTGGATACAAATATATGAAATATAATTATTAAATCATTTACTATTGGATCATTTTCTAATCAAATCATGATTAATGATGTATTGTACTTTCGAAAAAAATTTATTACAAATTATTTTGTTAACTTGAATGATAGTAAAACATATATCCATTACATTATATCAGTTCCAGAAAATTATTTTTTACATTTTCAACTCTTTTTGACAGAATATAAAATTTTAAATATTATTATATGTATATGTATTTAATTTTTCCCAATGAAAATGATTCTTTCAAATTAATAAATTAAAAATATCTCATAATGTTCACAAACATGTATTGGATAATTTTTCCCATGGGGCTATCTCTTCAGTTATTCATATGCAATTATGTATTCATTTTACCTCAAAAAAAACAAATGTAATTTACTAAAGGATAACTAAAAACCAAACAAAAATTCCATGTTTAATGTTGGTAAGGCCAATATTGGGAAACTAACATTTTTTTAATTACTAAAATCATTCTTCAAATTCTTTTTTCCTAATGAATCTAATGCACCTTTGAGTTATCCTATTTTTTAGGGTTTTCTAATAAAGAAGTAGTTATAATAATTCATATTTAAAAATATTCTATTATAAGAAAACATATATTTATGGAGATATTAGTATTTCAATATTTTTACACCACATTATATTTTAGAGGTGCAACTGTTATTCCATCTTCATATAAAATATTTATAGGGAATAAAATTTGGTAAATCCATAATTCATATTCATGTGATTTTACCATAAAATTATTTTTGTTAAGGGTGTGATGAGAAATAGGTAAATGTTTATTATGATCCCCAAAAAATTAAGATTATAAAATAATATCATCATTAGTTACCAAAACATAATCCAAATACTATTCAAAAAATATATTTAATAGATATATAAACATATCGGGTATATTTTCTAACCTATATATCATCAACACAAACTCATAAATGGCTTACCTATTTTGAAACAATATCCTCAATCAATATTTTTATCTTACCTCCTTCTGATTGCTTCTATATACGAGGTTAATATTCAAAAATTAGTGAGTATTTCATATTTGATCAAAAAAATAATTAATATGTGTAAATAGACTGTTTTTAATAAAAATGTCATTTATTTCTCTATAACCAATGAAAAAACCATAGAACAATATGATATCTTAAAAAATAAAATCATCAAAAGGATTTGTTTTACGGAGAAAGAAACCCTTAACATTTATTTTCATAAACTAATAGATCTACTAGACCCATTCAATAAGAATATTTAAAAATTGGCTTAGAATTGGGAATAAATTCAATATTGAGTTTAAATTATAGATTAATATTAAATCAATGATATATATAAAAAAATCATATACCACACGAAAATCACCATGAAAAATAGTTACTATATTTTTAGATATTTTTGTATGATAACATCCACCCTCATCTTTAATGAATTTCTCATCTTCTTGATATGTTATCAAGGATATGATGTCATTATTATATAAAATTTTATATGAATTATAAATTTCAAACTAGACATGATTATCTCCAAATTAACCAATAGAGTGATAAAATAAAAGAATATTAACACCCAAATTAACATTAATCACTAAAATGGGTAAAATATCAATATTTTTAGAATAAACAATTTCAAAGATAACTATAGGAAGTCTCCAATAAAACCTCTTATAATTAATAATTCTACCATGGTTTTTATGAAATCGAACCCTTCATTAAAATATTTTATATTTTCATTTTACAATAAAAGTTCACAAAAACAAAAGAATTCATAAATTAAAATTCAAAATGATATTGGTATAATATGATTAAAAAAGTAATTCACTATTCACCACAAAATACCACGATGCTACATATTCCAAGGTGGTTGTAAATTATCTCTTCACACCATTACATATGTAGTATTGATTATTTACCCAATTCTAAATATCATTGAACATGAATTTTAAAAAAACCATCTCATATCAATTAAAACATTTTACTTCATTTTTACAATTATTAGTATTACCACTTGCTATTTCATAGAAATTATGGGGAATATTTCCCTATTTACCATAGTAATAATATATTTTGATCATATAAGATCCTAAAAAATATGATTCTAACAACATTTAGGTAAAAACTAATGTTTATCTCTCTAAAATATATATTATTCTTTGTACGATTTTCATATTTCATTCCATCATGACCACATGTAGTCCTTTTTTCACATATTGAAATGTGTATTTTTCACTTGTTTCTGTCAAACTTAATTTTCCATGTTTCCTATATAGAAAATCATTCGAATATTGGAATATATAATATAAATCCACACTGAATCATTAGAATCATAAAACTCGTATAAATTTACATCTCAATATTGAAATTCCATAACAATATCTAAACCTATAAACTTATCTAATCCCCTCATTGATACAAAATATAAAAACTCATACATATCCAACATGAATTTATGTGATTTATTAAATTATTTCATTTGATATTATGGGTATAGTTTTTTCGATAATTTGGATAATTATATAGTAAAACAATTTCACATAATAGTAGTATGTAATGTTTATTTATAATCAACTTCTAAAAATTATAAATATGTTTCATTCATGGAACACTTTCTTAATTCACACTTAGTCTTCATGAGAAAATAAATGAACCTTATAGAGTCCCTACTATGGTATATACACTATAAAATTATTATAACATATTGGATGAACTTATAAATTTTTTAATGAAATATAAATATAAAGAAAATCTCTTAGTCTACTAAAAAACATGATAAAACAATGAAATGACTTCTTTTTTTACATAATAAACATTGATCTTAATATCACATGATAACTATTGAAATCGATATCTTTTATGACCTCCCCCCCCCCAAAGATGACCTTCCTAAGATAGAAATGGATAAAAATAGATAATTAACCCCCTCAGTCCCACCTCTATTAGGCACCAAGGTGGAGACCAGCACCAAGGGTATAAAAATCTCAAAAAATTGGTGGAATTACCCTATTTATAGTAAGAAATATCAGGAGATAAGATATACCAACAAAAAAACTAATCTAAGACATATTAATAAAAGAAATAAAAAATCCACCCCACATACATGTCTAAAAATATAATTGTTAAAAAAAGAGTTTTCCAAAGTCAATACCAAAAGAACATGGAAAAGTAGTGACACGAAAATTGTCCCAATTTTCAAGCTAGTAATTCCTCGCATGGATCCTTTAGTCCTCCTAGAAAACATAAAAATAGTTATATAGACATAGGGTGAGAATACAAGTATACTCAGTTGGGAAAATGAAAATATCTCATGCATTAGTGGATAAGCATAAAAATGTCCCCAAGAGAAATAGTAGAAAACAAAAACAAAACATCTTACATGGTATAGTAGCCACCCCAACATTTCCAAAGTCATTCCCACCAAATAACCCAAGTCACATAATGTAATATAGGAAGAAAATAAATCATAGTGTACCCCGCACTACTTTCCCACTTATTAGCCACTCTCAAACCCCAAGGGAAATCATCATTGAGATCCCGCATATTCTGAAAGAATGAATTCACAACCCTCCCACACACACTTGGGCCACATAACACATTTCATCACACCAACACTCACTTTGGATATAAACCCCACCACATCCTAAAGAAACATGGGAAACACAAAACAACTCATCCTAAAGGCACATGGGAAGCACAACTCGCCCACAAACACCTGAGGCTCACAAACCACAACCTACCCAAAGAGTCTTGGGATATCAGGGTTTGGAAGAGGGAATGTGCAAGAGCTGGTGGCCAACAAGCCATCCTCCCACTGGGATATTTGGGAAATATTCCCTCCCCCATAATAATGGGTGTGTTCGGCACGTAGTGATCAACTAGGGTGTGAAGCATATATAATCAAAAGAAATTAAAAGTACGTATATATAGGTACCAAAAACTCTTCCCAACCTATAGGGTTCTCAAGAAAACAACCACCCCATAACACTTCCACAATTTTTGTTACGTCTAAATGAACTAGTCCATATGAAGGACTGTCACTTTTTGAAGTTAATAAGAGAAATTCACTCAACACCCAATCAATTTGACATTATTAAGAAATTACTAGTTATTCCATCCCTACCCAAGAAACTAAAAAACACAATAAACAACCAACCTCCAAACCATTCCAAACAGAAGAAGAAAACTATGATAAAACACCCCACTTCACACTTCCTCCCCACTTAGCACCCCAGACAACCACAACCATTATCATTATTCAATGTAATTTTTCCCTACCTAAGGCAAAACCCCCCAACTCACGATAGCACGCTCCAACATATTACATCATAATGAAACTCAGCAGCCCTGCTTCATAATAACACCACACTATGTAACATAAACACATCTCAACATGAAACAGTCTGCAGCCCGACTGACCAACCACATCACTTTAATTCCAAAAATCAACCAATCTATCAATATGATATTCCATTACACACTTTAAACATCCTAACACCCCAATATACTCTCAACAGTATCACCACAAAACCCAGACAAAGAAAAAGACAGAAAAGATCCACATATAGAAAAGAACCACAAACAAACACTCACCGACTCCACTCACATATGCCACTCATCGATTCCACTCACTGACACCACTCACATAGGCCACTCACTGATTAAAATCACTTACTTGACTCACCGACGACACTCATTAACTTCTGACCTACCAACACCTGACCTACTGACACCATACCTACTAATGCCTAACCTACAGATTCCCAACCCACCGACACCTGACCAACCATTGGAAAACTAGATTTTTGGAAAACTCTTTAAATGAGTCACTGCAACTCTAAAGAACACCTTAAACATGTAATGTAGACAATTTAATAGATAGGAGGGTCCTGAGCCATTACATCAGATACCTATCAAACAATTATCACACTCAATAATTCAAAACCAATCCCAAAAGAAAGAGTGGTATGAACAACCACCTTGTGAGATATCTCTCAAGGATCATACTATACTTGAAACACCACTATCATCATCAATGTTCAATGATAAACCAATATGTGTTGTTTGAAAGACGGAGTGAAACTTAAACATCCAAGTACACCTCATTTGACATCTACTACCCCTAACCAATTAGAGTACTCACCACATGATCACCAAAAATACACGATCTAGAAACATTAATTAGGGAATTTATTCTTCCATGTCGAGTTACTATCAACTCTAGGCAGGACTGACATGCACGCATGGGTTTAATCACATCTCAATTAATGAATCTTGATTAAAAATCGGGTCCAATTCTACTCATGTTCATGACTTTATCAAACATCATTGAACAAGGAGAATTTGATATTATAGAAAACAAGGTTAAATAATTACATCCTAAAGAAAAAATAAAAAAGAAAAACTCAAAACAGATATGGGTTCTGGTCACGCATCTGTGCTTCTCTCTCTGAAGTATTCTCCTCCAAGCCACCATGCCTCTACAACACACAAACCAAAGGAAAGTTCTTTCCACACAACACCTTCTCCTAAGAAACCTAGATCACTACTGGCCACTCCATGAAGTTTATTTCACCCTTGATATCAATCTCTCCCAAGTCAATGAATTGGGAGTCATCCTGAATATACCAATGAAGATAAGAGACGTGAAAAATCTCATGGTACTTCTCCAATAGTGGTGAAAACACCAACTATTATGCCACTTCACCAAATCACCCGAACACCTTGAAGATTCCGATTAACCTGGAAGAAAAATTCCTCCCTCTACCAAACCTCCACTACCCACATCAAGGGGAAAAGATAAAGAACGTGTGGTCACCAAATTCAAACTCCAAGGGCCTCCTCATGCGATAAACATATGCTTCTTCCAATCCTGTGCTTCCTTCAACCTCTCACAACCAAGATGAACAATCCCGATCATGCTCTGCACTACCTCAAATCCAATAATAGATATCTCTTCAACCTTTTTCCAACACAAAGTTGAATGAAAAAACCTTCCATACAAATCTTAAAATGGAGTAATGGAAATGGAAGAGTGAAAGATGTTATTACATGCGAACTATATCATGGTAAAGTAACACACCCAAGATCCTCCAAAGTCCAACATTAGTGCTTGCAATATGTCCTCTAATGTTTGGATGGTTCTCTTTGTCTACCCATCCATTAGAAGGAGGAAGGCAGTGCTAAGGTGTAACTAAGTGCCCAAGGAATACTGTAATGCTCTCTAGAATCGCGAGGTAAAACGTGCATCCCGATCTCAGATGATGGACCTTAGAAACCCATGTAGTTACACCGCATTGTCTACATACCCATTGGACAAGTTAACCAATATGCTCGACTCCTTAATCACTAGTAAGTGAAACGATTTCATCTACTGATCCACAACTACCCAAATTGTATAAGATCCTCCCTAATACCTGGGTAATCCTATGGAAAAATCCACCAAGATATCACCCCACTTCCACTTGGGGACATATATGGGATGCAACAAAACACTAGGAACACGGTTCTTGAACTTCATGTACTGGAACAATAAGCAGTTCACAACAAACTCCACCACTTCCCGCTTCACTATGGGAAACCAAAATTGAATCCTCATGCCAAATTACATCTTAGACATTATTGGGTGTACCACTAAATGGGAGCTGTAAAACTTACAAAGAGCTACCTCATGTATCAAGACTCAAAAAAATAAATTCACATAGAAAAACATCTGATTTTGACCATCTTTCGACCATCCCTTCAGAGCATCGAAGTGCTCAATGAAATCGTGCATCACCTCTGCCTCCAAGTCCACCCATTAATGCTCCTCCAACTGGTGATTCAGGGTAGAACATACTTTATTATGAAATAGACACCCTATATCACCATTCCTTCCTACATCTATGTTCATGGCGGCCAACTCTTCCATCACCTTCAAAGCATTCACAAATTCCTTAAAAACATCATTATGTGACTTCCTATTCAATGCATTGGCCACAACATTACCCTTCCCTGATTTGTAGGATATCTAAAAAATGTAATATTAAAGAAAATCCATCCAAATCTGTTGTATCAATTTCATATATCGCTGGGAAAATATATACCTCATGATCTATTTGATCTGTGAAGACCACAAAGAACTTCCCCATAAGGTAATTCCACCACAACTTTAGCAGAAACATTACTACTGATAGCTCCAAATTTTGGTTGGTATAGTTACATTCACAGGTATTTAAGTATCTAGACCCATATGAGATCACTCCCTATTAATTCATTAGCACACACCCCAAGACTAGATGATAATCATCACAAAATACCTCAAACATCCCCCTTCTTTTAGAAACAAAAGAAATGGGGCACTGACTAACTTCCCATTTAGGTAGATAAAATATGTCTAACACATCCCACTCCATACATTGGCCTAGTCTTTTATAGTCAAACCCACCAATGGAGCTACAAATCAAGAAAAATTGGGTACAAATATCTGGTAATAACTTAGTAGACTGAGAAAATTGTGAGCCCATATGATATTCTTGGGTACTTCCAATGAAAATATTTACTCAACCTATGACATGTCTATTGTTACACCCTTCTAATACACCACATTCCTAGGGAAATGTATCTCTCTTGTTTAGAACATTCACTTGGATAGCTTCCCAGAGAGCTGGTGGCATCAAAGGACATCCAAGACAGTCCTCAAATTCTCGGCATGCTCCTCCTCTTAACTAAAGTAGATCAAGATATCATCAACGAATATAATGATGAAATAGTCTAGGAACTCATGGAAAATATATTTCATATCCCTAATGAACATGGCTAGTGTGTTTGCAACAAAGAACTACATAACCATGAACTTGATGTTCCCAAAACTATACCAGAAAGAAATATTTAGAATATGATCCTCCTTCACCCACAAATGGTGATATCCATACCACATATCGATATTAAATAACCACTTTTCTCCCCTAAGATGGTCAAAATGGTCATTTATCTTTAGGAGAGGGTAACTGTTCTTGACTGTTACCTACTTCAACCTCTACTAGTGTATGCACATCCTCATACCACCACCATACTTCTTCATGAAAAACATAAGAGCACCCCATGGGGACACACTAGGATAGATAAATCCATTATTCCTTATATCATCAATCTGAATTATTAGCTCCCACAACTTAAATGGTTCCATCTGATAAGGATCCATTGAAATTAGAGAAGCATTGGGTTGTAAGTCTATCCAAAACTCAACATCATATCGGGGGGTGGGGGTAGAGCCACAAAATCCTTGGGGAAGACATCCAAGAATTACCCAATAATGTCAGGAACCTCCACCATCATGGAATCCATGGATTCAACTAACATCTCAGCTAACAAGGAAATAGGGTCCCCATACACTAACTTCCCATCTGAAAACTCTGCTCACCAACAAAAGCCACACTCAATCTATCCACTTATGAAAAATGACTCTCCTATAGAAGAAGTTGATAGAAAAATAACTAAGTATGTCTAGTTGATACCAAGTATGAAATAATATAGTTGTATCTGTAATATGAAAAGATCGCCATAGGATAGATGTGGCCCCATCATTAGTCTACAACCCCAACATACATCAAGCATGATGGTCTTTCCTTCAACATGGATATTCAACACTAAGGGAATGGAAATTATCTATATGTATATTCCTAGAGCGTGGGATATAATGGGTTAAATGGAGGAGTGAAAATATCCCAAGTCAAAAACACTACAAGAAAGAGACTGAATAAGCTAATTGTACGTTGAATGGTCTTCGGCCCTACTGGAACTATTGACTCTACTGCATGTAATGACCCCATCCAAGACCTTATACCCTTTTTTGATTACCAACTCATTGAATATGCCCAGGTTGAGATCCCTAAGGAACACTCTAAGGTTAGACTCCACCTTCTCTATATCCCCTCTGTAGAGTAGGAGCATGTTGTCCCTGATGTAGAAATTGCCTAATTAGAAACTGTAGTAGATGCGGGCATTGAACCTTCCCACCTACACTATACTGAGATTGAAATGGGAACTAAAATTGAAGGTGCCAATTAACTACACAATATAAACACTTCAGTACTAATCCTATTGCAAAAACACAAGGAATAGAAGGTTGAAATTGATACTGGTAAGGTCGAATCCCTGCTGGTTGGAACCTCGAAGGCCCTGGTGACTGGGACCTACAGTTGGAAGCCTTTCCATTCATAGATCCCTATAAGATCCCCTATCAGGGCAGAAATCCTCATGAATGAATCCCCTCTACCACTTATTCTTTCTTCAGTAACCCTAGGTATGATGACAAGGTGATGATAGTAACTGCATACTGGAATGAAGAGTGAAGTGCCTCCTCTAAGCATCTCACCTGAGACTCTTTATCTGAAAACTGGTCCAGAGAGAAATGAAGTAGATCCTTGAACTTGATCCCAAAATATTGTAATAATATACTCCCCCAGTGAAGATAGAGTAGGTTATATCGCTTATCAACCTTCTTGGTCAAACAATGAAATTCTGCCTGAAAATCCTTCTCAAAATTGAACCACAGAACATCAGCATCCTTTCTCTTCCCTAGGTAAATAATCTAACACTAACACACATATCGCCTCATCTTACTAACCTCCAATAGAACCCAGTACTAAATCGAAGCCTAGATTAAGATGAAGGTTATATCAAGTTCCTCGAGCCAGCTCTCCATCTCCATCCATGGGAATCAGTCCTCATACATTTCTATGGTCCACTACTAGAAAGCATGTCATGTTGTCTGCCACTGGTTATCCTCTTCATTTAGAGAAACACCCCACTGGCCTGCCATATTATCCAGTTAAGCCTCTATTTACTGATCCACTCATGGAAGATGGCCGCATGCAATATTTGAAAAGTAAATAAAGATATCCTATGCCCGATTAGTGTAAATTTTTTAGGATTAATTTTAACTTCTTATTTATTTGAATTCCACAAAATTTCCAATTCAAATAAAAACACAAGTCTTATTGATCCATATACCTATCCTATGGTCTCTACCTTGTAAAAATTGTATCCTCACCTGGTCATTTGGTAAGCTCATAGTGGTAACATTGGATCATGGGGGGCCCTAAAATCCTGTGTCTTATCCAGTCTTCCCTGGCCTATGTCCCGCAACGGGGTCTCCTAACACTATTTTCATACCAAACCTTGAAATCCTAACTATTCCAAACTCAAAAAATCCATCATATATCTCAAAATACGTTTGAAACCATTATGAAAGAACCCACTCCTTCCAATGAGACCCCTCCAAAGATGGAAATGGAGAAAGAGAGATTATGACCCCCCGAGTCCCACCTCCTATAAGCCCCAAGGTGGGGACCATCACCAATGGTATACAAATGCAACAAAATAGGGGCATTACCCTTTTAATAGTAACCAATATCACGTGTTAAGATATATCAACTATAATATAACTACAAGACACATATAAAAAATAATGAAAAAAATCCATCCCACAAGCATGTCTATAAATATAACTGTTATAAAACAATTGTTTTAAATGTAAATACCAAAAGAAAAAGTTTTATAAGTGAAATAAAACCTATCCCAAATTCTGAGCAAGTATTTCCCATCTGGGTCCCCATAGTCCTCAAATAAACCAAAAAATAGTTTTATAGTCATAGGATGATCATACTAGTATACCCAGTAAGGAAAACCAATGCCTCTTATGTACAAGTGGAGAAACATACAAATTTACTCGTGAGAAAAATATGAAACAAAAAAAAACCTAAAAAGGTATACTATCTGTTGGTTGGAGTGGATACTCAAGAGGGGGGGGGGTGAATTGAGTTCCCATTAAAATTTTTGTTAAAAATATTTCTCTTAAAATCCCCCAATTTAAAAACCAAGTTAAACTGTTGTGAATCTATACAGAGTGTAAAGGTTCAATTAGTTTCTCAAAGATTGATTAGGTCTCAGTTAACTTAATTTAAAGATTAAATTAACTTTTGAAACTAACTTACTGGTTTACAATATGTATAAATAGTTGCTAATTTAACTATCAAAGTAGCTTTAAAATAGTTTTTTATTTCAAATTAATAGTAGAAGAATATGTAAAATATATATGTAATACTTATAGACTTTAAATAAAAGCACAACAATGTTAACCAAGAGGTTCAGTCTCAAGCTGAGACTTAGTCCTCTAAACAATTTATATAAATTGATCCCCACCCTGGATCGGGGGTAAACAACAGTACACTACTGTCCAGGTACAAAGACCTCTACCACAGTTCTTCATGGGAAAAAAAAACAACAGATCACAGGCTGTTCAGGTCTTACTCGATCTCTACCACCATCCACAGTGGGGAAAAAAAGAGTTATGGAGTTTGAGTGAGGATTTAAGAAGCCTTCAGTTTAGCACAGGAAACAGTGTATGTGTAAAATAAACAGGATACACACTTCTCAAAATGTAAAGAAAGAATCACTAAGAGAAGTATGATTGAGTTTAGAAATAATTTAGTGATTAGCAGTGCATCTCTGGACTCGTTTGGTTTATCAGAAAAGCTTCTGAGTCCTTCTCTAGTTTTTCATAGAAAACAGAGTGTCGTTTTCTTCTTTGATTCTTGATCCATCTTAGCATCCTGAGCGCATGAAATTTTTTTTATAGTTCTTCACACAAGATTCAGCTTTTGTTCTCCTCTAGAATAAGTTTCTTCGTGTAAGTGTAGGATTCTTGGATTATGGATGTAGACTAGAGAAAACAAAATGGTCCACACTTGAGTGCTTGTTCAGCTCTTTCTCTTTTACCCTTCATGTGTCTTCTTTTTTCTTTCAAGCAGTGTCATATGCATGTGTATCCTCTCCTTTTTCACTGTTCTCTTTCCGTCACTTTATAGCCTTCATCTTCGACAGAAAAGAATAATCACCTTTTGCATGGGTACTAGGTACGGTTCCTTAACATGCAACAGAAATCATTAAATAACATTAACAAAATTAAAACCATCAAATTTAATTTTTAGCTAAATAAATAAATAGTATGAAGAGTATAGGGTTTGACTAGTTGGTTAAGCATTAGTAGCGTTCTATTGGTAGACATTCATGGTGGACATTGTGTCGTAGAACCTTCCATCGGTGGCTCTTTTGAACTTGCATCGGTAGCTCATATACCAGTGACTTTAGTTCTATCGGTAGCTCTTGTTATCGGTAGCTGTCTATGTATCCGTAGATCATTGCATGAGTAGTCTATAGGTAGACTTATACTATCAGCATACTTCTATTGGTAGCTCGATATATCGGTGACTATACTTGTATCAGTAACAATATGTGAACTGGCTCTATCGGTAGACTTCTATCTATCGGTAGCTCTAGTCTGTTCTATATTGGTATCTCGGTAGACTGGTTCTATCAGTAGACTTACTCATATCGGTAGCTCTGGTTTTTGATTCATTACTCGTATTAGTAGGCTTACTCTATCGGTAACTACTGGTATACATACACATCGGTAGCTCGGATGTTCTGTCGGTAGACTTTGTTTATGCTTACCGGTAACTCTGGTGTGTTGGTGACTTTAGTGTTACGGTGACTCTGTCTATCGGTAGACTAAGTCTATCGGTGGACTGAGTACCGGTAGCTCTAGCTAAATGCATATCAGTGACTTAAAATTTATCTGTTTCATACACAACATATCCGAATGGGTTAGAATTACTTCAAAACATATATACACATGGATAAACAAATATTTAACTATCTCAGTGATTATTTTAAAATTATTATCATCTTCAGCACAGATTGAAATAATTAATATATAGAAAAACATTATATTGAGATTATCAAAGTATATGAAAGCATAATTGGGATTATCAAAACAAGTGAGGTCAATAATCTCCCCCTTTTTGATAATCACAACTTATGATATTATTATTAAAAAAATAATATATCAGAGTATATAAAATTAAGCTCAATTTTCTCAGCGAAAATAGTATAGTATAAAACATAATTTATCAGAGATAGAATTAAATTTATCAGACATAAAAGAAAAACCCATGATATCAAAGGTAAAATTTAGTGGTATCAGAGAACATCAGAGAACTAAATGAAATGATATCAGAGGATGAGAGAAAAGGCACCAGTATTAGAAGATAAAATTCAAAGGTATCAAAGGGGAAAGTCATGATAGCTCTTAGATAAAATTGCTCCCCCTTTCATTAATATTTCTCCCTCTGGGTGAATATGTCTTCCTCTTATGATACTTAGAGAGTATTTCTTCTCTGTAAAATATTTCTCCCCCTTTCTGATAATCAAAAAGTGGAAAATAATAAAGAGAAGTGGAACAATAGGAATATAAGAAAATAACTTGTATTAAATGTGACAAAAAGGTACAAAGACAGAAAACAAAATACATAGGATTCCTATCAAACAGTCCAGCTACTGGATCAATCCACATCCTCAATGTGAGATTTTCCCTTGGGGTCAGAAGAGGATTCAGGTGGTGAGGATTCTGGTGAAGGATTAGGAATTCCTGAAAGGACCACAGGAAGCTGAGCAAATGACACTGTGCCTGGCCTATATTGAGGAGTTGTTTGTGTGATCATAGGTGTGAGGCTTCGAATGGCTTGAAGAGGAGTCATCTGAATTGGAGAAGTAGTGGAGGAAGAGGAAGGCAAAGCATGCGGGACAATTACTAGCCTGGAATCAACATGCAGAAAGGGCATCAAAAGATTTCTAAAATCCATAATGATTCCTCCTCCTCTCTCCATAGAAGATATGAATTCATCCTTATTATCCATAAACGTGTCCAAAGCTGGAGTCAATTCTCTTAACTTGATAACCTGCTCTCTAAAGGCTTGATTGACAGGAGGCATTTTCATATTCTCAATCAAAAGCATGAAATGACTGGTCATTTGGGTCTTTGTGTAAATTTTGGAGAAATAGGAGTCCACATTTTCTTTCAATTCTTTGTGAGAGGCAGAGGATTCTCTCATATAGTCTTGGACTATCTTCATAATTTCTCTGGCTCAATCTATGGTAGAGAGAACAACTCTTCTCAGTTCAGATGGGTCCACAGAGCCACTGGTTGAGGCAGAACCAAGCTCTTCTTTCATCATAGATCGAATTTGATTTAAATCCATCGAAGGTCTAGATGCAAGAGAACCAACAGAGAAAGATATAGTATCTTTGAAGATTTTTTTTCAAACCACTAATAAGATTTTGAACATCGGATTCCTGGGTTTTAATATGATCTTTCATAGAGGTTTTGAAACCTTCAAATACTGAAACCATCTGACTTACCACACTCTTCACATAAGCCAAGTCCTTATCCAATTGGGATTTTGAGCTCATGTAAGAGTCTAAAGAAACAACAGATTCCTTTAGAGCTTCAAGATCTGCTTCAAGTCTAGAAACTTGAGCCTATCATTCTTTAAATTATTCAACTATTCCACCCATAAAAGTTGATAAATGGTAGGCAAGAGATATTTCAAAAGATCTTTCCATCATAACCATTTCTTTAGAAAAACTATGCTTCATCTCAGCAACTAAGGCACGAAATGATTCTTTCAGCTCATCCCTTAAGATATCCAGATCAGCCATGGTAACCAAATCAGCAGGTGAAACTATTGTAGATGCTCTTTCAGAGGCTAAACTGGCCACAGCGTCAGTCATAACTGATTGAATTGAAGATACCATAGAAACTTACATTTTCTTTACCTTTTCTACAAAACATTCCTTAATGTTTTTCTTCAGATTATCCAGATCATGCATTCTAACAACATCTTTAGGAAATAACTGAGAATTTACATCATAAGTAATATTAGGTCTATTGTGAGATTCCTCATTATCTAAATCTAAATAGTCTAAACCACATACTATAAAACCATAGTCTTCTGCCCAATCATTAAAACCAACAGCCACTGTGACACTTCCAAACTTCGATCGATGCTCCCCCTCAATGGGTGCATCCTCAATTAGGATAAAAGAATTCTCAACAACATTCACAACAACATCATTAGCAGGTCTTTCATCCTGAGGAGAATCTTCCACTATCATTTCCATCACTACAATAGCAGGAGGGTCTTCGGGATTAATTAAGGGTATGTCAACTTCATTTTCTTCCTCAGTAGGAACAAAATATTGTTCAATCATTAGACTCAGGCTCAAATTAGCTGACAGATATGCTTCACTCTCATGAACATCTTCTTCATTTTCTACAGTAGCCACTTCAACAACCTCTAAAGCAGATTCTTCCTTATCAAATATATGTTGAACTAGATTTTCAAGAGCTGGGCTTAGAGGAAAGTCAGGGTCTCCTCCTTCATCAGCACAAGACTCTTCCTCTTCTGGATCATCACTATATTCTAGCTCCTCTTCATCAGATCCCAGACCTGGATCCCTCACATCCTTTGTTCTTGAAGGATGAGTCATAGGATTAAACTTGTCATACACCCTCTGGTCATCATTGACCCATTATCCTCTCCAAGGGTTCCAATTTATTTTCATGTACTTAAAAACTATAGTTGTGATACAGAAGTTATTCTTCACTACCACTATCTCATCTTGAGACTCAGCAACCACTTTTACCTTGATCATCAAAGAGATTAACTTCACAAAGAATAGGGCATTTGTCTTTGATTTCGGCCTTGTCATATCTTCTATCTGGAGCATCAGCAATCTGCATAAATTATCCTTTACACAATTTCTTAAGAGGTGTAGGAGATAAATATCCTAATATCTCAAATTGGAAAAGTATCATATCCTCAGTATCAAGACATGTTGAACAAATTTGAACACCAATCTATTCTCTCCATCCATTTCTGCAGAAACTAATTGTCTTTGACTTCCATCACCAGTCAGCTCTTCCAAAGAAGTCTCATAATCAAAAATTTCACTGGAAGGTGGCATGGCTCTCGTGACATATCTAGATACTCCTTCATGTTGAACTATGAAGCACTCAGGCCATTTAACAGATGAGAACGACATCTCCTTTCCATTCACAAAAGAAGTAACTTGATTTTCATTCTCTGATTCTTCAAAGGTTACAAAATAATTAAATTGATTCAATAATTTTGGAAATTAAGGACCATTGTTGTTCAAAAAACTCTCTACCCATTTTTGATCTTCAGGAACTTCAAGCACTAAGGACATGATAGGCAGAATCCATTCTACACATAGTTCCTTTTCAATCACAATAACTTGATTTTGCAGATGAGGATTCACTGGTCGTCTCCGCGACCTAGTTCTAGAAACACTTCCACTACCGCTAGCTTCTTGCTCTATCCTTTGCTTCTTTGTTTTCGGCTCAATAGAGTCATCTTTGACGGTAGGAAGTTTGGTTTTTTCCATTGCTGGTTCGAAGGATTTAGGGTTCTCTAAGGACTCAGGAGCTAAGGTTCGAGGGTTAAGGTTTGAGGCTCGGTGTATTTTCAAGTAGCTCAGACTTTAGTTTTATCATTTAGGAATCATAAAATAAATAAATAAAGTAAAAACGATTCAGATTCTGTCCGTAGACATAAGTTTTAAACCAGTGCAAACATCGGTGATAATTTCTATCAGTGAGGTTTTACATCGGGGAGGTTTTCTATCAGTGAGGTTACATCGGTTAGGTTTTCTATCAATGAGGTTACATCGGTGAGGTTTTCTATCAGTGAGGTTACATTGGTGAGGTTTTCTATCAGTGAGGTTACATAGGTGAGGTTTTTATATAATTGAGAATTTTACATCGGTGAGAGTTTTACATCAGTGAGGGTAGCTACCGATTGAGGTTAAACATTCCTAACTCGTGTCTAATGTAACTTAACCTATCCGAACACAAAGTTTTAGTGAAAATGTCTGCTAATTGATGTTCAGTGCCTATAAACTCAAGAGTAATATCACCCTTTTGGTAATGATCTCTCTAGAAATGGATCCCTACATCAATGTGTTTCGTCCTAGAGTTAGACATAGGGTTCTTCCAGATATTTATTCCACTAGTATTGTCACAGTTGATTGACACGTGCCTAAAGTCATATCCATAGTCCAAAAGAGTGTGTTTCATCCATAGGATTTGTGCACAACAACTACCAGCAGCTATGTACTCTACTTCGGAAGTGGATAATGCTATAAAATTATGCTTCTTACTACACCAAGATACTAAGGACTTTTCTAATAAATGATAGGTTCCTGGAGTGCTTCTTGTATCCAACTTGCAAACTGCAAAGTCAGCATCTGAATAACTCATTAACTCAAAGGGTTGTCCTTTTGGGAAAAACAAACCAAAGTTTATAGTATGTTTATGATACTTAAAAATTCTTTTAACAGCAAGTAAATGTGATTATTTTGGATTAGCTTGAAATCTTGCACACATACACACACTAAACATAATATCTGGTCGAATAGCAGTAAGGTAAAGTAAGATTCCAATCATACCTCTATAATTGGTTTGATCCACTGGTTTCCCAGGTTTTTCGGCATCCAATTTATAAATAGTACTCATAGTAGTTTCACTTTCCTTAATACTATCCAAACAAAAATGTTTTAAAATATCCTTTGTATATTTACTTTGATTCAAAACAATACCATTCTCATTTTGGAACACTTGAAATCTAAGAAAATATTTAAGTTCTCCCATTAAACTCATTTCAAATTCATTTTACATACTCTTTAAAAAATCAGTACATAAAGAATGTTTAGAAGATCCAAAAATAATATCATCAACATAGATTTGAACTATTAAATCATCTTTAGAAATTATTTTAATAAAAAGAGTTGGATCAGCAATCCCTTTAGTAAAACTTTTTTGAAATAAGAAAATTACTAAGTCTTTCATACCAAGCTCTTGGAGTCTGTTTTAAACAATATAAAGCTTTATAAAGATTAAAAACTTAATTTGGAAAATGAGGATTAGTAAATCCAGGTGGTTGTTCAACCAAAAAATCTTCAACAATTAAACCATATATAAAATAACTTTTGACATCCATTTGATATAACTTGAAATTCAGATGTGCATCATATGCAAGTAAGATCCTAATGGCTTCTAATCTGGCTACAGGTGAAAAAGTTTCCTCATAGTCTATTCCTTCTTCTTGACTATATCCTTGTTCAACTAGTCTTTCCTTGTTTCTAACTATGTTTCCAGACTCATCAACTTTGTTTCTAAAAACACATTTTCTTCCTATTGTTAAAGTGTCATTAGGTCTGTCAACTAATTCCCAGACTTTTTTTCTTTCAAATTGATTTAACTCTTCTTGCATAGCCACTACCCAAAATTCATCATTGATAGAATCATTGATATTTTTAGGTTCTAGCTGTGACATAAAGGCTTGATGTTCAACCTGATTTCTTAAAGAATCTCTATTCGGTGTCCCTCTATCAAGATTACCAACAATATCATCCAAAGGATGATTTTTTAGATTCCTTGTTGATCTAGTAAAGGTAGGACTAGAAATTTCAGGTTCATCTATAGGTTTGGGTTCCATAACAGCAGATTCTGGAATATGTCCAGAACTGGATGTTTTTATAGCAGGTTCTTTAGATTTATCATTAAGGTCCAGAATAATCAAATCTTCCTCAAGATTTTCCAGAGAGGTTTTAGGCTCATGTGGATCAGTTTCATCAAACTTGATGTGAACAAGTTTTTTCCACACATTTGGTTCTTCTATTAAAGACTCTATAGGATTTTCTAGTTAAAGAATAACCAAGAAAAATTCCTTCATCACCCTTAAAAGAAAACTTTTCCTGATTATCCTTTGTATTAAGAACAAAAACTTTGCATCCAAAGACTCTAAAGGTAACTAACTTTAGGTTTTCTATTATTCCACAACTCATAAGGGGTCTTCTTAAGAAATGGTCTAATTAAGACTCTATTAATAATATAATAAGCTGTATTCACAGCTTCAGCACAAAATTAAACAGTCAGGTCATATTCATTAAGCATGGCTCTAGCTATTTCTTGAAGGGTTCTATTCTTTATTTCTACTACCCCATTCTATTGAGGTGTTCTAGGAGCAGAAAAGTTGTGACTATAGCCATTGTGTGAGCAATAAGATTCAAATTCATGATTTTCAAACTCATGGCCATGATCAATTCTTAGAGTTTTAATCTTAAGTCCACTAAGATTTTCTACAGATTTGGAGTATTTAACAAAGTAAGAACAAGTTTTACTTTTGTGAGCTAAGAAGTATACCCAAGTATATCTAGAAAAGTCATCTACTAGAACATAGACATAATGCTTCCCATTTAGACTAGAAACTCTTGATGGTCCAAACAGGTCCATGTGAACCAACTTGAGAGGTTGAGAAGTTGAAACTTCTTTCTTTGATTTAAAAGAAACATTATGTTGCTTTCCCTTTTGATAGGGATTACACACATTGTCATTTGGGAATTCAAGTTTAGGTATGTCTCTATCTAATTTCTTTATAGTTATTTTTCTAAGTGAATAGATGTTGTAGTGTCCTAATCTTCTGTGCCAAAGCCAACACTCTTTATGAAAAGCATTTAAACAAGTAACATTTTCTTTAGGTACTGAATTTAAATCAACTGCATAAACATTTTCATTTCTTAAAGCAAAAAATACTAAAACATTTTTAGAATTAAAAACATTTCAAGAATAATTTTCAAACTTCACATTAAATCCATCATCACATAATTGAGAAATACTTAACAGGTGATATTTAAGTCTATCAACAAATAAAACTTTGAAATTAAAACTGAATTAGAGTTTCCAATTTGTCCTAGGCCGATGATATTTCCTTTCGAATTATCACCAAAGGTTACATGGCCTCCATCAACCTTTATTAAACTTTTGAAGCATGAATAATCTCCAGACATATGTCTTGAATATCCACTGTCCAAGTACCATACCTTCTTGTGATAACTCTTAAGCATGTTTCCTACAAAACAGATTTAGATAGGAAATGATTTTGGTACCCAGATCTTCTTGGGTCCAGAAAGGTTAGCAATCAAAGTTTTAGGTACCGATATTTGTCTTATGGGTCTCATATAATTTACAGAGTCAAAATATTTTGAAAGATAAAATTTATTTGACCTATAACCATATGAATAACTGGTTGAAGCATATGAATTTCCAGAACTAGAATAAGCAGAATTTTGTCCAGACATTGGATAAAATCGAGTTTTAGTTAATTGTCTCTATCCATGTTGGTATCCCAAACCAGTACTGTATTTAGGTGCAACTTGTTTACCTAAAATTTGAGTAAGTGTTTTTTTTTCATTTACAAACTTCTCTAAGTATTTTATAAGTTTCTCATTTGACATTTTATGTTCTGTATTTTCCTTTAACAGGTGAGAATTCTTCTCTTTTTCAATAGTAAGTTCGGTTTTAACAGTAGTAGTGTGAGCATGCTGTTTCTTTAATGATTTTTATTTATCCTTAAGTTCATTGCATTTCTCTTCCAGTATATTTCAGTATTAAAATAATTCCTTACTAGTCATGTTTTCAGAATCAGAATCAGATTCTGCATCATCTTAAGAATAATAAGAATTTAAAACAGGAGTATCTAAGTTTACCTCAGATGTGTTGGTCATGAAACACATGTTGGCTTGATTCTTCTCCGAATCAGAAACTTCAGATTCACTTGTGCTGTCTTCAGATGCACTCCAGGTAGCCTTCATAGATTTCTTGAACTTCTTGTCCTTATAATCATATTTCTTTTTGACTTTTAACTTTGGACAATCATCCTTGATGTATCCTTTCCTTTGACACTCATAGTAGAGTATTTCATCATTCTTGTCGACTTTCTTCCAATCCTTCTTCCAGTGTCCCTTATTGTCATACTTTCCTTTGTAGTTAGATTTCCTGACGAATTTCTTCTTCCTATAAAACTTCTTGAATCTCCTGGCTATTTGAGCCATCTCAGCATCACTATCTAAATCAGAATCTTTACTAGTTGAACCCTTAGAAGGTATTTGCATTTTCTACTTTTCTTTACTCTTAGAGGCAGTAGACTTGAAAGCTATGGATTTCCTCTTAGGTTCATCATCTTCCTCCTTATTCACTTTGAGTTCTTCCTCATACATCATTAATTTACCAATAATCTCCTTTACTGGTAGTGCTCCAATGTCACATGATTCTCTGATTGAGATAGAGGTGTTTGTCCATCGTTCTAGAAGACATCTCAGTATCCTCATAATTTGTTCCTTTTCTGGAACAACTTTTCCAAGTGAATTCATTGTATTGACTATCACATTAAACCTGAGAGACATATCAGAAATAGGTTCATCAGTTTTCATTTTAAAATATTCATATTTAATAGTATAGGTATTCAATATCATTTCTTTAACATTGGTTGTTCCTTCATGAGAAACACTCAAAGTATCCCATATTTCAAAGGCAGTTTTACAAGCAGAAATTCTATTAAACTCTTCATCTCCTAAAGCACAGTACAAAGCATTCATAGATTTACAATTATTATTATAAGCATTCTTTGTAGGTTCATCCCAAGTTGTTCTTTCAGTTTCTGGAATTTTATATTGAGACTCTATAGCAGTCCAAATATCAAAACCCATACTTTCTAAATGAATTTTCATTTTCATTTTCCACTAGGAATAGTTTGTGCCATTAAAGAAAGGTGGTTGGTTAGTAGCAGCACCCTCTAGTCTATTATCCATAACTAAATTTTAGAAACTAGTTTTAAATAGAGAAAAATTTATAACAAACCGAAATTTAAGATCTTTAAAGATGCAACTAAAATCACAGTTGAAAAATAGAGTATTTCAAAAATCCTTAAATAAAAACAAACCTCTGATACCAAATGTTGGTCAGAGTGGATACTCAAGAGGGGGGGGGGGTGAATTGAGTTCCAATTAAAATTTCTGTTAAAAATATTTCTCTTAAATTCCCCCAATTTAAAAACAAAGTTAAACTATAGTGAATATATACAGAGTGTAAAGGTTCAATTAGTTTCTCAAAGATTGATTAGGTCTCAGTTAACTAAATTTGAAGATTAAATTATCTTTTGAAACTAACTTACTGGTTTACAATAATTATAAACACTCGCTAATTTAACTATCAAAGTAGCTTTAAAACAGTTTTGTATTTCAAAGTAATAGCAGCGGAATATGTAAAATATATATGTAATACTTATAGAATTAAAATAAAAGCACCACAATGTTAACCAAGAGGTTCAGTCTCAAGCTGATACTTAGTCCTCTCAACAATTTATATAAATTGATCCACACCCTGGATCGGGGGTAAACAACAGTACACTACTGTCCAGGTACAAAGAACTCTACCACGATTCTTCTTGGGAAAAACAAATAACAGCTCACAGGTTATTCAAGTCTTACTCGACCTCTACCACCATCCACAGTGGGGAACAAAAGAGTTATGGAGTTTTAGTGAGGATTTAAGAATCCTCCAGTTTAGCACAGGAGACAGTGTGTGTGTAAAATAAACAGGATACACACACTGCTCAAAATTTAAAGAAAGATTCACTAAGAGAGGTATGATTGAGTTTAGAAATGCTTTAGTGATTAGCAGTGCAGCTCTGGACTCGTTTGGTTTATCAGAAAAGATTCTGAGTCCTTATCTAGTTTTTCACAGAAAACAGAGTGTCATTTTCTTCTTTGATTCTTGATCCAGCTTAGCAGCCTGAGTGCATGAAATGTTTGTTGTAGTTCTTCACTCAAGATGCAGCTTGTGTTCTCCTATAGAATAAGTTTCTTTGTGTATTTCCAGTATTATTGGATTATGGATGTAGACTAGAGAAAACAAAATGCTCCACACTTGAATGCTTGTTCAGATCTTTCTCTTTTACCCTTCCTATGTCTTATTTTTTTCTTTCAAGGAGTGTCATATTCATGTGTATCCTCTCATTTTTCAGTGTTCTCTTTCCATCACATTATAGATTTCAGCTTCGACAGAAAAGAATAATCTCCTTTTCCATTGGTACTAGGTACGGTTCCCTGACATGCAACAGAAATAATTAAATAACATTAACTACATTAAAACCATCAAATGTAACCGTTAGCTAAATAAATAAATAGTATAAAGAGTATACGATTTGACTGGTTGGTCAAGCATTAGTAGAGTTCTATTGGTAGATGTGCACAATGGACTTTTTTTCACAGAACCTTCCATCGGTAGCTCTTTTGAACTTGCATCGGTAGCTCATATACCAGTGACATTAGTTGTATCGGTAGCTCTTGTTATCGGAGCTGTCTCTCCATCAGTAGATCATTGCATCAGTAGTCTATCAGTAGACCTATACTATCAGCAGACTTCTATCGGTAGCTCGATATATGAGTGAGTATACTTGTATCAGTAACTATCTGTGAACTGGCTCTATTGGTAGACTTATGTCTATCGGTAGCTCTGGTTTGTTCTGTATTGGTAGCTCGGTAGACTGGTTCTATCAGTAGACTCCCTCATATCGGTAGCTCTGGTTTTTGATTCAGTACTCATATCAATAGGCTTACTCTATCGGTAACTACTGGTAGACATGCACATCGGTAGCTCGGCTGTTATGTCGGTAGAGTTTGTTTGTGCTTACCGGTAACTCTGGTGTGTCGGTGACTTTAGTGTAATAGTGAGTCTGTCTATCGGTAGACTAAGTCTATCGGTGGACTGAGCACCAGTATCTCTAGCTAAATGCAGATCAGCGACTTAATACTTATCTGTTTCATACACAACATATCTGAATGGGTTAGAATTACTTCAGAACATATAAAAACATGGATAAATAAAGATTGAACTATCTCAGGGATTATTTTAATATTATTATCATCTTGAGCACAGATTGAAAGAATTAATATATAGAAAAACATTAGATTGAGATTATCAAAGTATATGAAAGCATAATTGGGATTATAAAAATAGGTGAGGTCAACACTATCCACCCCAAACTCACCAAAGGTATGCAGAAAAAAAAACACAAGTCACTTAATTTACTATAGTAAGAACATAAATGATAGGGTACCCCACACCACTATGGGTTATCAAGAAAACAACCACCATATAACACTACTTCTTTTGTTTCTACCTATAAATGTACGTGTTAGGATGAATGACAGCCACTTATGAAGATGATAAAACATATCCAATCAACACCAAATCATTTTGACGTTATTAATCATTTACTAGTTATTCATTCCCTAACACAGAAACTGAAAAACACAACACACAACCAGCCCCACAAACAAGCCAAAAAAAGGAAGAAAAATATGATAATACACCCCACTTCACACTTCCTCCCCACATATCACCCAAGAAAACCACTTCCATTACCATTATTCAAAGTAACACTGCCCAAAATAAGGAAAAACAAAAACAAAAAATAGAAACCTCTAACATATCATGTAATAACCATACTTGGAAGCCCCGATACATAACGACACCACACCCAATAATAAAAACATAGCACAACTGGAAAAAAATCTGCAACCATGCTCCCCAACCACTGCCCTTTCCTTCCACAATCTATCAATATCTCAACCTATGATTTTATTACACCTTTTAACCATCCAAAAAAACTTCCATGATCTCAACAACAACACCACACAACCTTAACAATGCCCAGGAATGAAAATATCAACACACATCACTCAACCACACCAAACTAAAAAAGGTGTATTCAGATTTAACACACACATTCGTTAATTCCACTTTGATAAATCATGGGTAATCATATATCAGGTTCTATCCCAGGGCATCGATTTATTTAACCAAGTATCAAAGGTTAATGAAATTTGTAATTCCATCAGTTCAATAGGGGATCCATAACAAGTTTAAATCATTATCCATACACAATAAAATACCACCAACAACCATGATTTTCAAAGAGTATGCAATTAAAAACATGGATCAATGGTAATAGATAAAAAAATTGTCATCATCCTCATCACCATATTCCTCACCCCTTATTTATTACTAATGTAACAAATCCCATTATAATAAAAGGTCATATTATCATTATACCATGTTATATTATCTTTATAACAACCTCAATTAAAATTTCTAATTCGAATGTAATAAAAAAAAGACATTAGCTTACCCACCCCACAAATACACAAATAATGAAATTCTAAGGGACTCATAAACTTGAACAACATATGACCAACAACTTCTTATTACGCCAAAATAGGGGGTCGTGATAGCACCAAGAATGTATCCTAGGGAAAAATCAACTGATGTCAAGAACAAAGAAGTGACTACTCAGGGAAGGAAGGTTTCAGGTGCCCCAAGATAAAATGGAAGGGTTAAAGAAATAAGGGATTTAGGCTATATAAAATCCCAAATCCTATATCAACAGAAGGGAGACAATTTTAATTTACATAAAATTCGGATTGTGGTCAAGACCACATGGCTTGACCTTTTCAAAGTCAAGGGGCATTAGGGTATTAAATATATAATTAATATCCTTTGAAATGCTTCAGAAACAATAAAACAAGGTTATAAACTCAATTTACGTCAAATAAAGTGTAAGAGGGGAGAAACTATTAAAACAAAGAAATTATGGAAATGACTCACATGGAGTGTGTCAGTAATGCAATTCATTGATGGATGTGTCACTATTGGGTGACTCACTGTTGAACAAGTCACCAATGCGACCCACGAACGCCACCTACCAATGCCACTCACTGACACCACCTATTATCACCGCATATTGACGTTGTACACTAATACCAATCAACGATGCCACTCACCGATGACACTCACTGATTCCACTTACCGACACCACTCATCGGCACCTAACCTACTGACGCTTGACCTACCAACTCCTGACCTACTGACTCCCAACCTACTGATGCCTAACCTATCGATGCCCTACCTTCCAATTCTCAACCTATAGATTCCAGACCTACCATTGAAAAACTAGATTTTTGGAAAACTTTTGAAATGAGTAACTGTGACTCTCCCGAACATCTCAAGCCCGAAATTTTGACAAAGTAATGGACTTGAGGGGTTCTGATCCATTACACTATCATTATCCAATATTTTTTATATAAAATCATATAATCTCGAATTTTGGGAAACATTCATGAATGTTATATGGGAATTGATATTCATATCAATACTAGAAACACAATTATAATCACTCATTAAATTGAATACATGAACATGTTAATTATTTAATTTTTTTTTGAAGAATAAAACCCTATATAATTATATAGAGGTAAATATTGTACCCTCAAATCATGATATATGAATTTTATGAACCATAATATGATTTAAATGCATAAGGGGTTTCATTTTAATAAAAAAACACTCAATTTCATTTATTGATACATACAAGCATATGAAATAAAATTTATCTCATAAAAATAAAAGGAAATACCATTTTCATAGATAACATATTCAATTGATACTTTAACCCAGATGTGTGTATTGAATTTATTTGTCAAAATAATGAATAAAAAAAATAATATTCATAATGAATAATGGTTAATATATAATTAAGAAGTTATTAAGAATTAAATGTAAAAAAAAATCTTTACAAAAGATTATAAGCAAGTCAAAATTGAGCTGTGAGGAATATGTCAAAAAGATTCACTATAAAAAAGTTGAAAAATAAATAAATGATTACATAAAATGTATTTGATAAATCATTTATATGAAAAGAATTATTTTATATTATAAATATTTCCATGTAGGAAAAGTTTTTGAATGAAATTTTTTTAAACATTGAAATTAATATTTAAAAGAATAATCCCTTTCCTTGAGGTCCAAATGGATTTGTATGACTTTAAACCTATAAATAAATATTTTAATTATTTATAAATTTTTTAGTATTATTAATTTATTCCTATTCCTTTGTTTTTATTATTATATCGTTCTATTTTTTAAAAAAAAAATTGTATCGTTTATATTGTTCATTTTACATTCATTCTGTTCATAATCTCCAAAAAAATTTATAACACAATAAAACTTAAATATATATATATACATTGATTACATATGTCCTATATAATTCATGTTATTGTATTCATATAATTCTATATTCAGAAGACATTTATATGTAATGAAATAGTTACATTTCTCTCATTATTCATTAGTTTTCTTAGTTTTTACCATTTACAATAACATTAATCGTTCACATTTAATTCAAATGTTATGATGGATAGTTAAAAATTATGATATAAAAATATCATGATCTTATTACTAATAAATAATATTAATTATATTTATTTTCTCATACTTATTATCATGTTAAACACTACAACATCATTCATGTAGGTTCTAAAAATGACCAAAACAAGAACATGTTTTTACTTACCTGTGATTAGTTACAAATTATTTAATTGTAATAATATCACATTTAGAGAATATTAATGACTTTAAGAACATGTTTTTAAATTAATAAATTAGATTTAGGAATAAGTAGATTATTAATAAAAGTAAAAATGAACGGTAATAAGTAATTACTTACAAAGTATATCAGTATGCTCATTTCATGTAGTTAAATATTAGTACTGAAATTTCATGTTAATATATTTTATGTAATGTTAAATTTATCTTTATTGATCCTTTATAATGTTTTAAATATAATATTATTTGATTAAGTTAATTTTTAGAATTATGAATATATATCAATTTTGAAATAATTAAAATAAGTAATTCATGGATGTAGTAGTCTATATGTAACATGAGAGAGGTTTTCATTTTCCAATGGAATTAATGAAGGTAAATAATGGTGGTTCTTTAAATATTATAAAATTTACATGTACTAATTATATTAAAGTAATTATATTAGTATAGTGATAATATATTGTTTGTTGGTGGAAGATGAAAGAAACATGATAGCACATGGGAAAGACGATTATCACATGTTTGGATATCCTTCTTTATCACAATAAATAATACTTATTAAACTACTCCAATATAAATTAATGAATCACTTAGACTTGGGAAGATGATATTAGGTATATAAATATGTATTTATCTTTTTAGATATGTTTCTCAATATGTTTAGAGAATTGAGGGGGTGAAGGGTAACTTTTCTAATATATAATTGTGGGAGTCAATTAAATATTTTTTCTTAATATGTTCAATATATTTCATACTTATTAAAAATGTAAAAAATTTGTTGAATTTTAATTTTAGGTTATTTAGTGTCTATAATTCATTCAAACAATCAATGAAACATAATATTTCATGTCTTTATCACTTAGTATTTTTTTATCACTTTGTTTTATTTTATCCTTCAATGAGGAGTCAAACTTATGTACCATACTATATTATCTTTTTTTGAATGAAAAAGAAACCTATCTCACAAAGAGACATTTTAATATATTTGATGGATATATTAAAGTTAACACTATTATTTTTTAAATTTATTAATCACAAAATATTTTTTAAGAAATATTTCATTTCAATAATAAATGTAATGCTACAAAAAATCATTTATGATGTTAATTAAATGGATCATTATCAGTTTATGACAGAAGAATGAAATTATTCTAAAAATTCTTTAAAATAAAAATCTAATTATGTGATTGTGAATAATTAACAAAAAAATATAAAAAAATTGTTGTTTGCTAAGGATAAATTATCACTTAGGTCCCAAAATGTCATAAAGATTCTATATTGAACAATTTACTTTTATGTGAATTATTTTGTAATTTAAATACATATTTCTTCATGAAAAATTATTTATAAATATATATGTTATATTTATTAAATAATTATTTAATCAATGTTTTCATGTTTAAAAAACTGTTTTTAACATTTTTTCCAAAAAAAATCATCATTTCTAAAAAAATTACAAGAACCATCTTACACTACTTATGACTCTAAAAAATTATATGATGTCTCTTAAAATAATGTTTATAAATTTTATAAATTTTTTTCAAAAATAAAATCATAAATCACAGAAAAATAAATTTAGTTATAATAATAAGTAAATCCTTTTTAAAATAAAAAATAAGATTAACGTTATATAGTATAATTTTGATATTTTTAATGTTATACTGGAAAATAATAGTAAGACTAAAATATTAGCGATATTTATTATAATTAATAAATGGTTACTCATAAGGAAAAAATGTTACCCATTATATTATGTTATGAATATTAAATTAATAATTATTATTTAATTTATTAGTCATTCCACATGAAATAATGTTCTCTAATGGAGAATGATATATTTTATTGATGTATAATTTTATAATAAGTAATGAAATTGATATTAAAATGATAAAGTAGATTTATTTCACATAATTATTAATATTATATGTGAAATAAAACCATCAGAAAATATAATGTTTATAAGATTAAGGTATTCATCCTCATGGTCTCCCACGACAATCACACCACATTGTTTAATAGGAGAAAGAGTGAAAAACATTTGAAATGTTGTTGAAATTGTGTGAGATTATTTAAGGATTTAGAAATATATGTATAATAAAAGTGTGCTTCACTTTATATAGGATTGAAAATGGTGTGATATAAACATTATATTGTCTCTTCTTACAGACACACACATACACACACATATGAACAATATAAATGCATATAGTTAGTGATTACTTTGAATTTTTTATAATGGTTTTATAATCCATTTTTATATATGAACAATGTTTTAGAAATTTTTCATTTAACATGTATAATATATATTTATTATATATTAAATTACTATGTACTGATCATGATTATAAACTTATTGTGTATCATACAACAACAAAAAATTCATTCGTGAAATATTATTTTTTATAATTATTTATTTTCAAATTTAAATAATAAATTTCACTTATTTAGTTATTTAATTTCATAAATTCTATTTAATATGTGAAATAAAAATGTAAAAATTGGTAAAGAGTGTCATTTTCAAATTTTGATGATAAAATAAATTAATAGGGTGAATAGTGAATTATATTAGTGAGTAATAAAAATTATTGCATTTCATATATGGATAAATTAATTTAGAAAATTATAAAAAAAAGTTAAAAACAAACTGATACAATGTATGAAATATTGATGATATTTTTCCTTGTTTGGTCTACTATACAAGTTAAAATGAAATTTTATAAATTTTTTGGGATGAATATATTTTATCTTTTTCCTTAAAAATCAATTATAAAATAAACCCCCTAACACATATACATATAAAATAATTACTTAGTTATTTTCTAAATAAACCCCAATTACCATTTATAATTTCAATTATCATATTTGTGATATTCCCATAATAATATGGACAATTAAATTATTCATCCCAAAATAATTAATTATAATATGTATATAATGAGTTCTTGAATATATTTTTCAAATATAATATCATCTAAATAATTCATAAATAATACATTAATCTATAATATAATAAATCTAATATCATTATAATTTATTAAAAATGGAAATAAAAAAAATAAAATTATATATAATTATATAATTATCCAATTGTAGCATTATATTATATAGGCCCATTTATCTATCATAACTAACTATTCTATATTATTTTCATTACATTTGTTTTTTATAGATATCACAACATAAAAAATATTCAAAATCTTATATATTTATGTTAATAATAATTTTTTATGATTATATATTTGCAATATTAAAAATGAACCTATTATTAAAAGGATAACAAACTTTTTTTAACAAAATCATGTTATGAAATTCATCATTTTAAACCATACTCATACATTATGCGAAACTCATATTTGATTTAATAGTTAGTATAAAATTATAAATCATATCTCTAAAAATTTCTAAATATGAAAAACATTTTAAGAATGAATAATTATCACTATAGGCATACCAAAATTAGTATTTAAAATTTAAACTACTAAATTCAGATAATTAAAAAAATAAAACTCTTATATATATAATTAATGAATATAATTTATTAGAAAATTTTATAACAATGAAATGGATTTAAAATTATTCATTCATTATTTTTGGAATTTCATTTGGGTTATTTATATATTTAACTTCATTTAATTTATTTCTTATTGATTCTTATAGATGAATTTCTATTTCTATATAAATGTTGGAAGTACAATTTCTCTCTCTCTTCATGATTCATACATCTTCTCTTTGTACCATCAGTTTTGTCTATATTCATTACAATGTTTATATTTAATGTTTACTTATTCCATGATTCGATAAAGTAATTTATATTAAATTTCCCCATATGTTTTTAAATATTTATTTATAATATCTTTATTTTAATGGAAAATAATGGCAGTTTCTGAGTATATTTATTATAAAAATTCTAACAATTAAGTGATTTATTATATAATTCCACCCTTTATGTAATAATTATGAAAAATAACATCTTTCACATGAATCACCAAACTAAAATGTTTAGAAACTATTTATATATTAAAATAATAATAATAAAACATCCATAAAATAATTTTACATTAATATCAATTGATTATTAAAATTAAAAGGTATAGAATTTAAATTGTTTTATATAAAATAAGTATTTTTCAATTAATTTTTTATGTATTTTAAAATTTATCCCAAAAAATAATATTTAACACATAAATAAAGTTATATAAACTAATATTACAACATCCATAAAATTAGAAAATTATATGAAGTAATATTAAGAACACTTAATGTCTTAATATGTTAGTTTTCAATAAAAACAAATTTTTTGCAATATCGGTTCAATTTTAATACATTTTTTTAAAAACTTATAATTTGAATTATATATAATTTATTTCATTTCATAAATTTTAATTTCAATATTATCTTATGATAAAATTTTGGGTTTTTTCTAAAATATGTGTTTAGGTGAATAGTGAAAGTTCCATTTTTAAAAATAACCAGACTTTTATTACATTATTAATAAATACGTTTGATAAGAAGTTCTATGAAACTGTTTTCATTTCAAAATATTTTTTATATATTTGAAATTATAAATTTATATTTTTTAGTAGAAAATTATATATTTGATTATTTTGAATTATTGTTAATTTTTATATAAATTTTTTTTCAATAAACATTACATATATTATTTTACAATTAATTTTAATCACTAATAAAAAAATATAGAAAAATTGATTTAATAATTTTTATTATAAGGACTATATTATTTAAAAAGTTTGAAAGTATTTTTACGCATAAGTGATAAATTATTTATGAAAAAAAATTTATGGTATAATATAACTTGATAAAACGAATAAATATTGGGGCTAATAGATGTGATCATGTTGAAAAAATGTTTTACAAGAGTGTTTTAGTGGATAAAAAACGTATCTTCTATTATAGTCCATTAATGTCTACTTTTGGATCCACATCACATGTGAAACATGTTCACTCTTTGTATCAATTTAAAATGTTTAAAAAAATCATTTTTACCTTATATAATAGGGGAATCTCCACACCCCTTCAACAACACTAAATGACCCTTTTGCTTGTTGAAAATATTCAAATTTTAACATTCCCTAAGAACCTCCAAAAAAATGATCCATATTTCAAGTGATGTAATGATTATATTTTATATTCATGTGTTGTATATTTAATTATTTTGAGTCATGTTGATAGCTTTTTGATGTGGAGAATCTGAAGATAATGAAATGATGACAACAAAAAGTAGCTGGAAAAAATTATATTTCACTGACTAGGAAGTAAAATTCTAATTGGCTGTAACTAGAAGAGAAAAAAAGTCATAAATCCCCCTATGATCTACTAGATAGATGGTGGATGATAGAATATCCTAGGCAGCTCCATTGAGAAATAGGCCAACTGACCGGGAACCACCATCTAACATGTGGCTCCTAGATCGTCTAACAATTAAGGTTTCTTCTGAAATACTTCTATTACCGGACTTTTTGATATACCTATTGGTAGGATCATCCCATATTCATATATAATTCCATATAGTCTATATTTCTATGAAATTGGTTATCTCTTTCCCCTCTACTCAACATTTGAATTTTGGGTTGATCTATTTTCTCCCAGATAGTGAATATATTGGAACCATTGTTATTCTATGCATGAATTGGAGTATGGTTTGTGTTTGTTCTCAATCCTTAATGAACGTTCAGAATGTGTTCCAGTAAAAGGAGTTGCGCGCAAAGAGGAAGTGGTGTGTGAAAAAAGTAGGTTTTGTGTTATTAATTTGAGTTGTACGTGATAAAATTGTGTCGTGCATGAAATAGTGGAGTGAGGTTTTTTTTCTCAAAAAGTGTTTCAGAATCCGAACATCGAAAAATTGCAAAGGCATGGGCTGCGAGAAAAATCTAGAGATATGCGTGAAAAACGGTACCTGTGCGAAATATTACACGCCAAATGAGTGGTTTTTCACGTCACAGAGGGTTTTGCACATGGGGGTCAAAGACACCTATAAATAAGAGGTGACCCCCCTCATTCTGTATGACTGATGACTAAGAGAATATACAAGTGCTAATGCACGTAAATGGTTCGCCTAAAGGGTTTTGCGTGAAAAATTCCGAGCTGCATGAAGTATTCAGGCTTGCACGTAAAATTCTGGGCTGCATGAAAAATTTTGAGCTGCTCGAAAAATTCCGAGCTATATGAAAAATTCAGGGTTGCATGAAAAATTCTGGGTTGCGCAAAAAATTATGGGCTGCACAAAAAAGGCAAAGCTATGCGTAAAAATTGAGGTGGCATGTAAAAGATTCAGTTGTGCGAGAACGTTGTTGTTGCATGAAATATTTTTCTGCACGAAAAAGAAATATTACACGCAATAGTAAGGTCTTTCAAGAAAGGGGTTGGTGTTGCACACAATTGTAAGTGAAACCTGATTGCACGTTCTGATTATCCGAATTAGTAGTTTAGTGTGATCAAGAGAATCAATTCAGGAATTTGATGAAAGCAGAGTCTCATGCTAGGCAGAGGCAAAGACTTCAATGTGAATCCATTGAAGAGACCTTCACATCTATAAACTGGCTGGGACATCACCAAAGGCAGTGATCCAGGGGGAGTAAACAAGAGTGACCTAAGGGACACAGTGAGCTATCGATGAACATTTGTAAAAGCAGTGAGCCTGGGACAGTGTTACTGTTCCGAAAAATTTGAAATCCACAACTTGTGAAGAATAGTGAAATTAGGTATGAATGACACATTGTCAGCGTATGCTCCTTAAACATATCCCTTTGTGGTGAACCAAGTAAAATTGTTGTGTCCTCTCATTGATTTTATTGGGATGATAGATAAAACAAGTTCCTACTAATGTGGGAACAAGATCCATAACTTTAAAAGAAAAAGTTTACTCTCTGATTCACCCCTCCCCTCTCAGGGTGTTTCGGGGTCCTTCAAAATACCATGTGGTATGAACAAATATTCTTCTCTATTTGTGATGAATCATAGATCAAAGATATGATGGATAGTTCTATTTATTTTATCATTATATAACATATAATTATAAATTTATTGATGGAAAGACTAAGATCTAAATAATTTGCATCCTTTACTTAAAGGGATTTATATTTGTCCTTGGTTGATGATCTTGTTGTGAATGTTGATCTATCTAAAACCCTATGTCATATTACCCTTATTTATTCTTGATTATTGAATAATAGACTTAATTAATTAGAATTGGATGTAGGAACCATTGGTGTGAAGATAAAGTTTGGTGACGGCTCATAGAAATTTACATCAATACTCATGATTTAAAAATTTAATATCAGATAGGAAATTTGTGGAAATTTTATTTGAATGGTTGAACGGTGTGTGAAATAATATTTAGTAGGGAAAACCATTTTCTAATATATTTTTCTCATTATTTGGATATGGTGTTCATATATGTACCATGATACATGTGTATTATGTTTACTGATTGTGTTATGTTGCATTTTTCATGTTGTGTGTAAATTTTTATCTTGTGAAAGAGGTATCTTGTAGAAAAGTAATATGTGGGATCACAATGTCTTCGTTAACACCTATAGAGGAAGAATATACTAGGGAAACACAAAATGAAGATACTGATGCGACATGGACATGGTGCTTGTTTGAAATCCTTATGGGCTAACCTGAGAGTGAGGATAGTGTATGATGGTAATGTATCCAAAGACATGATTGGGTTTGGGGTATATAAAACATTGGGACATACATAGTAGTGTAAATTGAATAATGTTCTTGTGGGATTACTGTTGGATGATCTAGTTGTGTGAAATTCTTCTGATCATATCTTGGTCATAATTTTTTATTGACATTGATCTATTACATGTGTTGGCCTTCCAACCCAATTCGAAAGGTGGTGAAATTATAGACATATATTCTAACATATAGATTATATTTTGAAAGGGGATATCATGTCATCCTTTTTGTGAATGGAAAGTAAAAACATGATTGAATTTTTTATTTAAATTCCATATGGAAGTAAATTATTATATACATGTTTCCTCTTTGTAAAGGATGAAATATTGGTATCCAATAGGGTTTGTACTCACACCCAAAACTTTTACACTACTAGAAAATAATGTTATACCAATGGTTTTAAACCATTGGTATAGGCTGGAAAATCGTTGGTATAGCCTATACTAATGGTTTTCCAAACCGTAGGGTAGTAAGATGTGAGTAAATCCCTATACCAACAGTTTGATCTAAACTGTTAGTATAACCCACTCTATTTATTGATATACCAACGGTTTTCAGATAACCATTGGTATATGTTTGTATAACATTTTTACCAATGGTTTCAAGAAACTGTTGGTATATATTGAATACTAAACACTATACCAACGGTTTAAAACCGTTGGTATTGTTTTTAAATATTTCTCAAAGTATACCAATGGTTTAAAACTCTTGGTGTTGTGTTTTTCCAGAATTGTTATACCAATGGTTTTATACCGTCGATATTGTGTTTTTCTAAAACTGTTATACCAACGGTTTAAAACCGTTGGTATTGTGTTTTTTCAGAACTGATGTACAACAGCCCTCTAGTATCCCCTCCTGTATACACCTGCATAAAAAATATCACAAAAACCACATAGAGACTTAAAACAGCATAAAAACAAATAAAATAGCACAAAAAACACATAAAACCATCAAACTCTTCCACCATTCCATGTACTAAGATTCCCTATTTCAATCTTCATATGACAACAATCATCCAGTAGAGTTAATAATAGTTTCAATAACTCAAAAATTATTTACACCCATTTCAATCTTCATATGACAACCACTCTTCCAGTAGTAATTCACCTCACCCTTACACAACCCCCCAACCAGTACAACCCCCACCTCCCCATCATATTCTAATAGGTATAATATTATAAGAAATAGTTATTAGAGTTGAATAAGAGTTTGAAATTGGCTCAAGTCCCAATTTGTTTTTCTAATCTTAGATTTGGGTATGTAATTATTTGTGATGCATTTTGCATTGAACTTGTATTTTTTATAATATATGGTGAAAATTTATTTTCATAGGAGTCTCCTCACTCATGACCTCATGAGTGAAACTACCTAACTCATGAAAAAGAGTTTGCGACATTCGTTGATCAGTGTAAATTTCAATTGTTGTATTCACGTAAAATGATGTCTTTTTTAAACAAAAGAGAGACACTTTGAGTGGTGTCTGCCACACCACACCTCAGATTAAGGAAGAGTTGACTCGTGAATGTCAAAAATGACCCATGAATCATTTTCATAAAGTATCAACACAATACTAATGGGTTTGGTCAGTTTTCCATATGGCGGTTTTTTTACTTAAAACCGTATCCATTTTAAACAAAAGAAGGACAATTTGAGTGGTACCAGCCACACTATGCCTCGGATTGAGGCGGGGTTGACTCGTACACATTCCAAATGACCCATGGATCCTTTTTCAAAAGTATCAACCAAATATGAATGCGTTTGGTCTATTTTCCATATGTCAGTTGTTGTTTTCACTTAAAATGTTGTCCATTTCAAAGAAATTTGAGACACTTTGAGTGGTTCCGACCACACCACGCCTTGTATTGAGGCGGGGTTGACTCGTAAACATCAAAAAGGACTCAAGGATAATTTTCCTAAAGTTTCAATTGAATCCGGATTCATTTGGTGAGTTTTCCGTATGTCAGTTGTTGTTTTCACCTAAAATATTGTCCATTTTAAACAAAAGAGAGACATTTTGAGTGGTGTCGGCCACACCGTGCCTCGTATTGAGGTGGGGTTGACTCTTACACATCACAAATGAGTCATGGATCGTTTTACTAAAAAATCAACACAATACAAATGTTTTTGGTGGGTTTTAAGTATGCTAGTTGTTGTTTTCACTTAAAATATTGTCCATTTCAAACAAAAGAGAAACTCTTTGAGTGGTGCTGGCCACACTGACACTCAAATTGTGGCGAGGATGACTCGTACACGTCGCATATGACCCATGAATTGTTTTCCTAAAGTTTCAACAGAATATGAATGCCTTTGGTCAGTTTTCTGTATGTCATTTGTTATATTCACTTAAAATGTTGTCCTTTCGAAAACAATAGAGAGACACTTTGAGTGGTGCCAGCAACACCGTGCCTTGGATTGAGTCAGGGTTGACTTTTACACATCACAAATGACCCATTGATCGTTTTCCTAAAATATCAATAGAATCTGAACGTGTTTGGTCAGTTTTCTGTATGTCGGTTGTTTTTACTTAAAAGCGTATCCATTTTAAGAAAAAGAAAGACACTTTGAGTGGTACTGAACACACCATGCCTCAGATTTAGGAGAGGCTGAATCTTACATGTCACATATGACCCATGGATCATTTTTCTATTGTTTCAAAAGAATCCTAATGCATTGGGTCGGTTTTCCGTATGCCAGTTGTTGTTTTCAATTAAAATTTTGTCCATTTCAAATAAAAGTGAGGCACTTCGAGTGATACCGGCCACAATGTGCCTCATATTGAGTCGGGGTTGACTCATACACGTCAAAAATGACCCATGGATCATTTTACTTAAATATCAACTCAATTCAAATGCATTTGGTTAGTTTTAAGTATGTCAGTTGTTGTATTCACTTAAAATATTGTCCATTCCAAACAAAAGAGAAACACTTTGAGTAGTGTCGGCCACCCTAGCCCTCAGATTGAGGTGGGTTTGACTCTTACACGTCACATATGATCCATGGATAGTTTTCCTAATGTTTTAACAAAATTTGAATTCTTTTGGTCGGTTTTCTGTAAGTCAATTGTTGTATTCACTTAAAATTATGTCCTTTGGAAACCAAAGAGAGACACTTGGAGTGGTGTCGACCACACCGCACCTCATATTGAAGCAGGGTTGACTTGTACATGTCACAAATGAACCATTTATTCTTTCCCTAATGTATCAACAAAATCATAATGCTTTTGGTCGGTTTTCCATTTGCTGTTTGTTTTAACTTAAAAGCGTATCCATTTTAAACAAAAGAAAGACACATTGAGTGGTACCGGCCACACCATACCTCGGATTAAAGAACAATTGACGCTTACATATCACAAATTTCCCATGGATCCTTTTTCTAAAGTATTAACTGAATCTGAATGAGTTTGGTCAGTTTTCTATATGATAGTTGTTGTTTTCACTTGAAATGTTGTCCATTTCAAAGAAAAGTGAGACACTTTGAGTGGTGTTGGCCACACCGCTCCTTGGATTGAGTCGAGGTTGACTTCTACACATCCAAAATGACCCATGGATCATTGTGTTGTGGTATCAACCCAATACCAATGCTTTTTTTTAGTTTTCCTCATGTTAGTTGTTGTTTTCACATAAAATCTTGTCCATTTAAAATAAAAGTGAGACACTTCGAGTGATACCGGCCACAACGTGCCTCGGATTTAGAAGGGTTTTACTCGTACATGTCACATATTACCCATGGATCCTTGTCCTAAAGTATCAACAGAATATTAATGCGTTTGGTCAGTTTTCTGTATTTCAGTTTTTGTTTTCACTTAAAATGTGGTCCATTTCAAAGAAATGTGAGATACTTTGAGTGGTATCGGCTACAACATGCCTCATATTGAGGCGAGGTTGACTCGTACATGTCTAGAATGACTCATGGATCGTTGTGTTGTTGTATCAACACAATCTGAATGTGTTTGGCTAGTTTTCTGTATGTTAGTTGTTGTTTTCACTTAAAATCCTATCCATTTCAAATAAATTGAGACATTTTGAGTGGTGTCGGCCACACTGGTCCTCCGATTGTGGCGGGGTTGACTCGTACACATCCCATATGACCCATGGATCATTTTTATAATGTATCAACAGAATCTGAATGCGTTTGGTTGATTTCCCGTATGCTAGTTGTCGTTTTCACTTAAAATCATGTCCATTTCAAATAATAGTGAGACAATTTGAGTGATACTGGCCACACCGTGCCTCATATTGAGGAAGGGTTGCCTCTTACACGTCCCATATGACCCATAGATGCTTTTTCTAAAGTTTCTATAGAATCTGAATGCCTTTGGATAGTTTTCTATAATTCAGTTGTTGTTTTCACTTAAATTGATGTCCATTTCAAAGAGAAGTGAGACACTTTGAGTTGTGTCGGCCACTCCGATCCGCGAATTGAGGAGAGGTAGACCCATACATGTCAAAAATTTCCCATTTATCATTGTTTTGTAGTATCAATAGAATCTGAATGTGTTTGTTCAGTTTTCCATATGTCAGTTGTTGTTTTTACTTAAAATCCTATCCATTTCAAATAAAAGTGAGAAATTTCAAGTGGTTTCGGCCACACCGACCATCGGATTGAGGTGAGGTTGACTCGTACACATCAAATATTACCTATGAATCCTTGTACTAAAGTATTAACACAATCCGAATGCGTTTGGTCAGTTTTCTATATGCCAGTTGTTGTTTTCACATAAAATCATGTCCATTTCAAATAAAAGTGAGATCTTTGGAGTGGTGTCGGCCACATCGGCACTCAGATTGAGGCAGGGTTGACTCGTACACGTCACATATGACCCATGGATCATTTTCATAATGTATCAACAGAATTAAAATGTGTTTGGTTGGTTTTCCGTATGGTAGTTGTTGTTTTCACTTAAAATCATTTCCATTTCAAATAAAAGTGAGACAGTTCGAGTGATACCGGCCACACTGTGCCTCTAATTGAGGCGCAGTTGACTCGTACCCATCACATATGACCCATGGATGTTTTTCCTGATGTTTTAAAATAATTATAATGCTTTTGGTCGGTTTTCTGTAAGCTAGTTTTCGTTTTCACTTAAAACACTGTCCATTTAAAATAATAGTGAGGCATTTCGAGTGGTGTCGGCAACACCAGCCCTTGGATTGAGGCGGGGTTAACTCTTACACATCAAAAATTACCCACAGATCGTTTTTGTAATGTATCAACACAGTTATAATTCATTTGGTTGTTTTTCCATTTGCCGGTTGTTTTTACTTAAAAGCATATCCATTTTAAACAAAAGAAAGACACTTTGAGTGGTACCAGCCACATCATGCCTTAGATTGAGGCAAGGTTGACTCGTACACATCAAAAATGACCCATGGATCATTTTCCTAAAGTATCAATAGAATCCGAATGATTTTGGTCAGATTTCTGTATGCCAGTTGTTGTTTTCACTTAAAATGTTGTCCATTTCAAAGAAAAGTGTGAAACTTTGAGTGGTGTCGGACACACCACATCTCGGATTGAGGATAGGTTGACTCATACACGTCCAAAATGAACCATGGATAATTTTTTTTAGTATCAGTACAATGAAAATGTGTTTGGTCAGTTTTCTGCATGTCAGTTGTTGATTTCAGTTAACATCCTGTCCATTTCAAATAAAAGTGAGACACTTCGAGTGATACTAGCCACACCGTGCCTCGGATTGTGGCAGGGTTAACTCGTACACATCACATATGACCCATGGATCCCTTTCCGAAAGTATCAACAAAATATGAATACATTTGGTCGGTTTTCTGTATTCCAGTGGTTGTTTTCACTTAAAATGCAGTCCATTTCAATGAAAATTGAGACTCTGTGAGTGGTGTTAGCTACCCCGAACACTGGATTCAGGTGAGGTTGACTTGTACACATCAAAAATGACTGATGGATCGCTGTGTTGCAGTATCAACACAATACGAATGCGTTTGGTTAATTTTCCATGTGCCAGTTGTTGTTTTCACATAAAATCTTGTCCATTTCAAATAAAACTGAGACATTTCAAGTGGTTTCGGCTACACCAGTCCTCGTATTGAGGAAAGGTTGACTCTTACTCCTCACATAGGACCCATGGATCGTTTTTCTAAAGTATCAATAGAATCCGAATGCGTTTGGTTGGTTTTCTGTATGCCAGTTGTTGTTTTCACTTAAAATCATGTCCATTTAAAATAAAAGTGAGACACTTAGAGTGATACTGGTGACACCATGAATCATATTGAGGCGGGCTTAACTCATACACAACTCATATGACATATAGATCCTTGTCCTAAAGTTTCAATATAATCCGAATTCCTTTGGTCTGTTTTCTGTATTTCAGTTGTGGTTTTTAATAAAAATGTTGTCCATTTCAAAGAAAAGTGAGACACTTTGAGTGGTGTCGGACACACTGCACCTTAGATTGAGGCTAGGTTGACTCATAAACGTCAAAAATTCCCAATGGATCGTTTTTTTTTATCATCAACACAATACGAATGTGTTTCGTCAGTTTTCCATATGTCAGTTGTTGTTTTCACTTAAAATCCTGCCCATTTCAAATAAAAGTGAGAAATTTCGTGTTGTGCTGGCCACACTGGCCCTCAGATTGAAGCGGAGTTGACTCATAAACATCACATATGACCCATGTATCATTGTCCTAAATTATCAACACAATCCAAATGCATTTGGTCAGTTTTCCGTATGCCAGTTATTGTTTTCACTTAAAATCTTGTCAATTTCAAATAAATGTGAGACATTTTGAATTGTTTCGGCCACACTAGCACTCATATTAAGGAGGGTTTGACTTTTACACGTCACATATGACCCATGTATCTTTTTTCTAAAGTATCAACAGAATATAATTTTGTTTGGTCGGTTTTCCATATGCTAGTTGTTGTTTTCACTTAAAATCCTGTCCATTTCAAAAAAAAAGTGAGACACTTAGAGTGATACGGCCACACCGTGCCTCAGATTGAGGCATGGTTGAACCATACACATCACATATTCACCATGGATCCTTTTCCTAATGTTTTAATAGAATTAGAATGTCTTTGGTCGTATTTCCGTATGTCGGTTGTTGTTTTCACTTAAAATCATGTCCATTTCAAATAAAAGTGAGACATTTCGAGTGGTGTCGGCAACAAAAGCCCTCGGATTGATGTGGGGTTGACTCATACATGTCACAAATTCCCCATGGATCGTTTTCCTAAAATATCAACACAATCCAAATGCGTTTGGTCAGTTTTCCGTATGCCATTTGTTTTTACATAAAAGTGTATCCATTTTAAACAAAAGAAAGACACTTTGAGTGATACCGGACACACCGTGCATCAGATTGAGGCAAGGTTGACTCATACACATCACAAATGACCCATGTATCCTTTTCCTAATGTATCAATAGAATCTAAATGAGTTTGGTTGGTTTTATGTATGCCAGTTGTTGTTTTCACTTAAAATGTGTTCCATTTCAATGAAATGTGAGACACTTTCAGTGGTGTCGGCCACACCACACCTTGTATTGAGGAGATGTTGACTCGTACACATCAAAAATTACCAATGGATCATTCTGTTGAAGTATCAACACAATCCCAATGCATTTGGTCGATGGGAGGGGTTCTTGATCGTACCACGATTCACTGTTTTTTTCCACCCTTGCACCGCAGTTTTAAACTAGTTTTGTAATGAATATTCAAAATATAATAATAAATTGCTCTTTATGTTTGAATAAATTAATTAATGTTAATAAATATTATAATGGTAAATTTTACTTGTTTATATTGTTTCAATGTAGGTGGAGGTGATTTGGAGGGCCCTTGATGAAGTGAAAGAAAAATGGGCCAAAATTGCATGGATCCATGGACATCTGTCTATTGTTTTGCATAGTACACTAAATACGTGCATTAAAATGGGCTTAAATCTTGTGGTCCTATCCCACATTTAATAGGATACATTTCATATTGAGGAACCCAATCTTGATTCGGCTTCTATGGGGCCCATCCGAACTGATCTGTCCAAGCCACCGAATTTGGACCAAGTCAAATGAGGTGTTCTGTATTTTATCTATATCTTGAGCTGTAGTTTTTCAAATGGTTACAAACATGCGTTGGAGACATAAAAGAGGTAGGGATACGACGTTTCTATTTTCTCCATATTGAGATAAGACTATCTAAAGGCTGAAACGCGTTGTGGAATTGGATTGATGAAATCTGTGTGCCTAAACCACCTTCCATTTTTCATATAAAAGGGCAGCAAGGGAACCTCATTTGGAAGTTCGGCCAAGGAGTAATGTGCTGCCAATTAGGAGTCCTAGAAGAGTCTCCTAATAACCTTGGAGGTTATGGAGGCCCCTATCCTCATAGGGGAATCAAGGATGAAGAAGGAGTTCCACCCGAGCTTCCTCCTCCTCCTGATGTTGAGCTAAAAGTTGGGTGTTCGTTGTGAGGGAGCTACACACATGTCAAGGGAGTTCCGATGCATAAAATAGATACTGGTTTGGAGTAATTTGAGGGTTTAAAAATTTCATTCCATTTATCTTATTTTATTTCAGATTTGAATGCTTTATTTGTTACATGTGAGTGTTATGCTCTGAATTTCTAACGGATCGGTGTGAGGGTTTGAGTGTGTGACTTGTGTTGTTCCGATTGGACATCACAAGAATCCTTTTCATAACCACCTTATTGAGATATAAATATGCTTTGGAAGCTCTTATTACGTGCATAAGTACTGGACCTTGACAATATGATTGTTACGTCAAGGTTTGGTCCTTAAAGCATTGAAATAAAAGCTTAGGAATTAATCGGGATTCCAATTAACTCCAACCAAAGAATTACTCTAAACCTAAGATGAATCTCTTTGAAAAATGAACATGATATGTGTATAGTGAAATCACATCGACCCTTTTATCTCATATTTTTTCACAATCTACTAGGTCACTCATCTTTTATGCTATTTCAACTAAGTCATTGTTTTAAACTGTTTTCAAATCCACCCCATCTCTTAGTCATTTTTATTTAAAATACACACTCTAAACCTACCAATGCTCCTTGAGAGACGACCTAGGGTCTTCCCTAGAATATAAATCAACCTTAAAAATATAATCAATTTGACGTGTCATGACACCGCGGTCAATTTTTTTGCACCGTTGCCGGGAAGCGCTTTGGTTTTTTGTGCGTGTTTTTGATTAAATTTTTGTAATTTTTGTGAATATTTGTTTGTTTTATCTTATACCTTTGCATTTATTTTTGTGTTATAATTTATTTATTGTGTAGGTTCTGTGTATGATGCGTTCTACTCTGGGAGACCTACAAACTTTCAAACCCGAACCGGAGAGGATCCTATATCAACGAAACCGAGACACACAAGACAACACTTTGAAGGAGGAGACATCACATCTTAAAATTCTTCTTGATCCTTCTTCTTATTTTGAAACCAAAGTTAAAACTGAACATAACTTGTATAACATGGCTGAAAATAATAGAACACTAAAATAACTAACCTCACCTGATGTTGATATCCGACCCACTTACATTTAATTACAAGGCGAGGCACCCAATTTTGAACTAAAATCTGGTTTAATTCATTTATTACCAAGATTTCATGGACTACCCGGAGAAGATCCAGATAAGCATTTAAAAGAATTTCATACTATGTGTTCAACATTAACACTTTCTAATGTGGATTAAGAACAAGTAAAACTTAGGGCATTTCCATTTTCATTAGAATACACGGCTAAAGATTGGTTGTATTATGTTAATTCGCCTATTAGAGGTTGGGCGGACATGAAACGACTTTTTCTTGAAAAATACTTCCGAGACTCTCGAATTGCAGCAATAATGAATGAAATATGTGAGGTAAGACAATATTAAGGAGAAACCCTTCATGAATATTGGGAACTCTTTAAAATATTATGTTCAAGTTTTCCACACCACCAAATAAGAGATCAACTTTTAATACAATATTTTTATGAAGGTTTAATTCCAATAGATTGTAACATGATTGATGCTTCTGCAGGTGGTGCACTAGTGGATAAAACCCCAATCGCTGCAAGGACCCTAATTGAGACCATGGCACAGAACACTCAACAATTCAGTTCAAGGTCCAATGTACCCATTCAAGGAGTCCATGAGGTGCAAAGTACTGAATTCGAGAAGAAGGTGGAAACAAAGTTTGAAGAGGTGAGTACCCTTCTACGACAACTTGATATTTCCCAAGGGAAATTACAATCTCCTCCTCTCATACATTGTGGTATATGCTCTTCTGATACCCACTATTCTGACCAATGACTCCAATTGAGAGAAAATTCTGAGAGTTGTGAGGTAATATTCTCAGGACGCACCTATAACCAACCCATTAGGCAAGAACCTTACTATCCATCCAACCCTGGGTGGAAAGACAAGAAAGCCTATAGGCAAGGGGGGTATTCAAACCAGCCTCATCCACCATGGAACCAACCAGGTAAATGTAGTCATCAACCACCACCACCCAGAAATTTTCAACCACCCCAAAGGCCTTTCCAATAATCCCCTGCAAAAACTGAACCTAGCCTAGAAGATATGATGAAACAAATGGCTTCCAATAATCTCCAATTCCAACAAACCACTTAGGCAGCCATACAAGACCTCAAAACCCAATTACGAAAATTAGCTAACTTGGTGGGTGATATCCAAAGCCATGGGTCTGGTAAACTACCATCTCAAACAGTTGTCAGCCCTAGGGATAAGGGAAATGTTAGTTCCATCACCCTTAGGAGATAAACTCAACTTAAAATAAAAATTAACTCGCCATTAGATTCATCCTCTCCTAAGGAAACCACCATCCCAACCACTAAAAAAGGTTCAAATGAGATGGAACCTTGTCTTAAGAGAAGTCATACTAAAGGAAAGAGTTTCTATTGATGAGTTACCAAGCCCAAGCATTCCTCTTCTATTTACCCAAAGATCCACCCAACCAAGGAAACAAAATGAAACTGAACTTGATAAAGAAATCTTGGATACTTTAGAAAAAGTGCAGGTTAACATTCCATTGATTGATGCCGTCAAGAAAATTCCGAGATATGCAAAGTTTTTGAAGGAGATGTGTACCCACCGAAGGAGACTTAGAGGTGATGAGAAGGTGAACCTGGGGAGGAACGTCTCAGTATTGATACAACCATCACTTCCCACCAAGTGCAACGATCCTGGAACATTCTCGATTCTGTGCACCATAGGGGAGTATTCTTTCTCTAATGCTATGAATGATTTGGGTGCTTCTATTAATGTGATGCCTCACTATATTTACTCTTCTTTAAAGGTCGGTGAACTAAATCCCACATGGATAGTTGTTCATCTAGCAAATCGGAGTATGGCACACCCTTCTGGTGTGTTAGAGGATGTTCTTGTGAGGGTTCAAAATTTAATATTTCATGCTGATTTTTATGTGCTAAAAATGGAAGATGATAGTATGAATGGACATGCCCCAATTATATTGGGGAGACCTTTCTTGAAAACCGCCAAACCTATAATTAATGACAATAATGGTACATTATCTATGGAATTTGGTGGTGACATAGTCCATTTCAACATCCTTGATGCCATGAAGCACCCCTCAGAAGAACATTCATCTCTCTCGGTAAATTCAATTGATGTACTCCCTTCCCCTAAAATCACTTCATTTGTTTCCCCTGATCCCCTTTCTGAATTTTCCTCTTTGATTGAAATTCTTGGAAATGAATCGTGTGTTGATTGTTGTAGTAGTCTAGAAAAGTGTCATGCATGTTTATTGATTGATAATTTCTTGAACATGGAGGATCACATGACCATCAATGATACTGCTACGCTTGTAAAAGATAATTCCTCATCTAAGGATGATACCATTGAGCAGTTAGATGATATTAGTGTCCTCTCACTTTCACACACATTCCCATCAATCCAAAATCCACCTAAATTGGAACTAAAGCAACTAAATCAAGATTTAAAAGATTCATATCTTGAGAATGGAAACAAGTTGCCCGTCATCATTGCCAGTTCACTCCCTCCTGAGCATTAATTGCGACTGTTTGAACTTTTGAGGGAGCATAAAAAAGCATTGGGATGGACACTTGTAGACATTCCCGGTATTAACCCATCAATTTGTACACATCATATTTATTAACTAATGAGGATAAACTAGTGAGGCAGGCACAACGTCGACTAAACCCAAACCTCTTAGAAGTAGTTAAAAAGGAAGTAACAAAATTATTGGCTACTGGAATCATTTACCCCATCTCTGACAGCCAATAGGTCAGTCCCGTTCAAGTAGTTCCTAAAAAAAATGGTCTAACGGTAATTAAAAATGAAAACAATGAATTGGTTCTGACTCATGTGGAGAATAGTTGGCGTGTCTGTATAGATTATCGCCGACTAAACCAACACACTAGGAAGGACCATTTCCCATTGCCATTCATTGACCAAATGCGAGAGAGGCTAGCGGGGAAGTCCCATTACTATTTTCTTGATGGGTATTCTGGATACTTTCAGATCCATATTTCCCTCGAGGATCAAGAAAAGACAACCTTCACTTGCCCCATTGGCAGATTTGCCTATAGAAGGATGCCATTTGGTTGTGCAATGCTCCCAGTACATTCCAGCGATGTATGATTAGTATTTTTTCGGATTACCTGGAGAATTGCAAGGAAGTTTTCATGGATGATTTTACTATTTATGGATCCTCTTTTGATGAATGTTTAAGTAGTCTTGGTTCTATCATACGTCACTGTATTAAAAATAATCTTGTATTAAATTATGAGAAATGCCATTTCATGGTGCGGCAAGGTATAGTTTTGGGACATGTCATTTATAGGGATGGTATCCAAGTAGATAAATCGAAAGTGGATGTCATTTCTTCCCTACCATTCCCTAAAAATGTACGTGATGTGCGGTCTTTCCTATGTCATGCTGGATTTTACCGTCACTTCATTCGTGATTTTAGTAAGATTTCACTTCCCCTCTCTCGCTTACTCCAAAAAGAAAAAGATTTTGTTTTTGACAAAGAATGTGAAGAAGATTTTAATAAATTAAAATGGAGTCTCACATCACCCCCGGTAATCCAACCACCTCGGTGGGATTTACCATTTGAGATCATGTGTAACGCCTCTAACTATGTAGTTGGGGGAGTCTTGTCACAAAGGGTCGATCGAGCTCAACATGTCATAGCTTATGCCTCACGTACTTTGGACCCTACCCAAGCAAACTATACCACAACTGAAAAATAATTCCTTGCCATTGTGTTTTCATTGGAAAAATTTAGGTCATATCTTTAGGGGTCCAAAGTCATTGTGTTCTCAGACCATGCAGCCCTTCGGTGTCTCCTAAAAAAACCTGAAGTTAAACCATGTATCATTCGTTGTATGATCCTCCTTTAGGAATTCAATCTTGAAATTAGAGATAAAAAAGGAGTAGATAATGTGGTGGCAGACCATATCAGTAGGATCCTCCCAACCTCATACATTGTCTCATCCCCCTGTATTCCAATTAATGACATGTTTCCTGATGAGAAATTGTACAAAGTGCAAGATGTTATTCCCTGGTATTCTGAAATTTTAAATTATTTGGTAGCATCTTGCATTCCTACTGATTTCAATAAAAACCAAGACAGTCATCTAAAACATGAATCTCGTTGGTACATTTGGGATGACCCCTAACTTTGGCGCACATGTAGCGATCAGGTACTTAGGCGTTGTGTTCCCGATAGCAAGTTTCAGTCTGTCCTTAGATTCTGCCACACTCTTGCTTGTGGGGGCCACTTTGGTCCCCAATGGACTGCTCACAAAGTTCTTGATTCCGGTCTCTTTTGGCCAACACTTTTTCGGGATACCCATGAATTTTTTAAATCTTGTCCTCATTGTCAAAGAATTGGGAATGTCTCTAAAAGGAATGAAATTCCACAACAACCCTTGCTCTTTCATGACATTTTTTATGTTTGGGGAATTGACTTTATGGGGCCATTTCCCAACTCTTTTGGAAACTTGTACATTTTTTGGCCATTGATTACGTATCAAAATGGGTAGAGGCACAGGCCACAAGGATAGATGATTCCAAAACAGTTGTAGAATTTTTGAGAACTCATATCTTTTGTAGGTTTGGATTACATAGGTTCATTATCAGTGACCAAGGTTCCCATTTCTGCAACCGAACAATGCAATCACTTTTGCATCAGTATGGGGTCGGTCATTGAGTTTCTACTGCATATCATCCACAGACCAATGGTCAAGATGATGTGTCAAATAGAGAGGTAAAAAAAATTAATGAAAAAACGTTTCAACCCAGTAGGAAAGATTGGAGTCTTAAACTTGATGATTCATTTTGGGCCTACCGTACTACTTTCAAAACTCCCATTGGAATGTCACCCTATCGTCTTGTGTTTGGAAAGAGTTGTCACCTCCCTGTTGAGATTGAGCACCGGGCCTACTGGGCCATCAAACAATGCAATTCTATTCATTCTGGTGCAGGTGCTCAAAGGAAGTTGCAGATTCAGGAGCTAGAGGAAATGAGAAGAGATGCATATGAAAACTCCAGGATTTATAAGGAGAGAACCAAGGCTTCCCATGACCGTCTTATCCTTCATTGTCAGTTTCATATTGGGCAGAAGGTCCTCCTTTATAATTCAAGGCTGAAGTTGCATCCTGGTAAGCTTTGTTCCCACTAGTTTGGACCATAAATTGTTAATAATGTCTCTCCATTTTGTGTTGTTCAGGTTCAAAATGAAGAAACCAAGAAAACCTTCACTGTCAATGGGCAGCGGCTGAAGCACTTTCATGAACCCGTTCTGGAGTCCCTAATGGAGGAACTCCAAGTTGAAGAAGCACACTATGAATGACATCCACCAGGTTTTATCCTTCCTTCCCACATTCTTTTTTACTACAGTGAGGGCACTGCATACTCTAGGTGTGGGGGTGGATACATTATTGGGATAGTTAGGAATTTTCATTTTTTTCTCTTTTTGTTTTCTCTTTTTGGCCTTCCTTATGGTATTTTAATTTTTCCCCATCAACAATTTCGAAGTTCCATAATTTGGCGACCATAATGTGGGGAAAGTAAAAATACCATGACAGAGGCTAAACAGAGTATTTGTATGAATTTAACACCAGGGAGTGATTTTTAGTGAATTGGTTTTCTGTCAATGATATAAATGGTCGTATCTATGTGAAACCTTTGAGATGATTGATGCCCATTTTGTGAGTAGTTTTTGGTAAAACTGTGTCACTAATATCTCCACAAATTCTTGCACCAAACCACAAAGTGTGATTATTTCTTACTTAATATAAGGTAAATATATGTTGGGTTAATATTTTTCAGCTTTAAATTATGTTTCCATACGTTCGTTCCTTATCCGATCAGTTTCATTACTGTACCAAATTGACCTATGCATGTGTACCTAATGTCCGACTGTTGTACGCCCTCAAAAAAAATTGTTGTGTCTTGGGCAGGTCAAACACCACTCCTCCTCAACCTTTGATCTTGTTATAAATATTTCAATTAGTGTCGTGAGGAGATCAAACAAAGGGTTGAGAGATGAGTGTGAGATTTGTTCAAATTGAAACTTCAAAAAAAATATAATAAATGAGGGGAGTGATGAAATGTGAAACATATGGGGATATCTAGGTTGGGAGATTATGGTTTGACTTCTGTGAATGGTTAAATGAGTGGGTCTTGAAATATGATTGCAAAGGATGGAGGATAGGTTCGGTGAAAAATCATTTAGAGCTGAATAATGCTAAAATAACCTATATTTATTTGATAGAAAGTGGAAAGAATAGCATGGAATGGTTTTTACACACACACATGGAGAGTTAGTGTAATGGTTGACCATTTAATTCCTTGCTCATATTGGTGTCATAAATCTATTTGAATTTTATTGCGATATGATTTATGAGACATATTTTTCCATTTTCACTGGGAAGAACTCCTTGGTGTGGTTCGTGCATTGATCACTTTTCTTTAAATAAAATTTCCTCAAATGATAACTCTTCAGGATGTTTTAAAAATATATATTTATACATATATGCATCATTTTATTTGGATATGTGACTTTTCCCAGGAGTGCAAATGTTTAGGTGTGGGGGTGTGATCGTACCACAATTCACTGTTTTATTCCACCCTTACACCGCAGTTTTAAACTAGTTTTGTAATAAATATTCCAAATATAATAATAAATTTTACTTTATGTTTGAATCAATAAATTAATTTTAATCAATATTATAGTGGTCAATTTTACTTTTTTATATTGTTTCAATGTAGGTGGAGGTCATTTGGAGGGCCCTTGATGAAGTGAAAGAAAAATGGGCCAAAATTGCATGGATCCATGGACATCTGTCCACTGTTTGGCATAGTACACGAAAAAAGTGAATTAAAATGGGATGAAATTTTGTGGGCCTGTCCAAAATTTAATAGTCTACATTTAATATTAAGAAACAAAATCCTGATTCGGCTTCTATGGGTCCCATCCGAACTGATCTGTCCAAGCCACCGAATTTGGACCAAGTCAAATGTGGTGTTCTGTATTTTATCAATATCTTGAGCTGTAATTTTTCAAATGGTGAAAAAAAATCAGCGGAGACATTCAAGAGGTAGGGCTACAACTTTTCTATTTTCTCCAAATCGATATAAGACTGTATGAAGGCCGAAACGCATTGTGCAATTGGATTGATGAAATCTATGTGCCTAAACCACCATCCAATTTTCCTATAAAAGGGAACCAAGGGAACCTCATTTGGAAGTTCGGCCAAGGAGTGAATTGCTGCCAATATGGAGTCCTAGAAGAGTCTCCTAATCACCTTGGAGGTTCTTGAGGCCCCTATCCTCATAGGGGAATCAAGGATGAAGAAGGAGTTCCACGGGAGCTTCCTCCTCCTCCCGATGTCAAGCTAAAAGTTGGGTGCTCGTTGTGAGGGAGCTACACACATGTCAAGGGAGTTCTGATGCATAAACTAGCTACTGGTTTGGAGTAATTTGGGTGTTTAAACATTTCATTCCATGTATCTTATTTTATTTCATATTTGAATTCTTTATTTGATACATGTGAGTGTTATGCTCTTAATTTCTAACCGATCGTTGTGAGGTTTTGAGTGTGTGACTTGTGTTGTTCCAATTGGACATCACAAGAATCATTTTCATACCCACCTTATTAAGATATCAATATGATTTGGAAGCTATTATTCCGTGAATAAATACTTTACCTTAACAATACGATTGTTACGTCAAGGTTTGGTCCTTAAAGCATTGAAATAAAAGCTTAGGAATTAATCGGGATTCCAATTAACTCCAACCAAAGAATTACTCTAAACCTAAGATGAATCTCTATGAACAATGAACTTGATATGTGTGTAGTGAAATCACATCGATCCTTTTATCTCATATTTTTCACAATCCACTAGGTCACTCATCTTTTAAGCTATTTCAACTAAGTCATTGTTTTAAACTGTTTTCAAAACCACCCCATCTTTTAGTCATTGTTATTAAAAATACACACTCTAAACCTACCAACTCTCCTTGAGAGACGAACTAGGGTATTCCCTAGACTATAAATCAACCTTAAAAAATATAATCAATTTGACGTGTCACGACACCGCGGTTAGTTCTCCGAGGGGCTGTCTGGGGGGGTCGTTCGAGGGGTTGTCTGGGGTTCAGGGAGGAGGGTGGGGGGTTGTCCGGGGTTCAGGGAGGAGGGTGGGGGGGCTATATCGGGGGTTGTTCGTGGTCCAGGGAGGAGGGTGGGGGGGGGGGGTTGTCCGGGATCCAAGGAGTAGGGTGGATAATATATCTAAAACTCTATCTAGGTATCATACATCGAATTCCGACAAGACTGTGAACCGTCGCAGGGTGTCATCCTGGAGCATGGACAAATCTCGGCGTGATCGCGGCATGATCGCGGCGTGACCACGGCGGGACCACGACATGTTGGCTCGGTCCAGCGACATCCGTAGGGCAGCATCTTTTGGCCAGGATTTCAAATAATTCTTATGTAGTTGTCCTTCGCATTATAGAAACTGATCTTATGTTATAAAAAACAGACTCTTGATTCAGGATTGTGGTATGATAAAGATATATATTATATATCATTGTTTTTAAATGTGGTACTAAGTAGTTGAAACTACTTATTTAGAGTCAAATTATCACCACCTAAACTATAACAATGAGATTTTGTAGACAACACACCTCTATTGGAGGGGTTTTATTATAAAAACATGACTTTATTTATAAAATAAAACAATTATATTAAAGGAAACTTATTAAAGTTATGAAATTCAATATAATTAAGTATAATTAAGAAAAATGCTAAATTCAATTTAAATCATTCTTAAATTAAAGAGGCTATGATAGGGACTCTACCTCAAGGGGTGTCTCCCATGGTTGTCTTGTGGTTTGTAGTGTCTATATATGATTTTTGTGGTGATTCCGTATTGTGGGAAATGTGCATTGCATTGTCTGTTTAATAGATACATTACTCAATTAGAAAATACACACATAGTCAATAAAGATATACCCACTTCTGATAGATAATACCATCCAAATAACTAACTCGAAAATCCAAGACCAACATTTTACTTTACCAATTCCAATTACATAATATATGTAGCACCAACTTATGTTTTATGAACCAATCAATTAAAGGGAAATAAAATCCTCACAATAACCCATAAAATCACATATAGCATCACTCACTTCCAAACCATTATAACATCATCATGCTTCCATATTTGGTTGAAAATAAAGAGTTATACTGAATTAAAAAATATCCATACTAGAGTGAAAAACCAGGTTCAAAAAATAAAGAGTTATACAGTATTCCAAAATGTAATGGATCAATCTGCCCCTGATCACCATCACCATCACAACTTCCATCATCAGCCTCATCCTCACCGCCATCTTGGTCCTCGTCGTCATCCTCATCATTGACCCCATGCCCATCGTCGACCCCATCCTTGCCCTCGGCCATATCCTCACCCTCGTCCCCATCCTCACCCTCATCCTCATCCTCATCCTCTCCCTTATCCTCTTCAGCATCATCGTTATCACTAGTAACATCATCATCTTGAACACGACTAGAACTTTCACCTGGTGTATTGGATAATGCGCCCATCGACGATATAAATGTCTGACAATCCGCATTGGCCTCTACTGGAAGTGATGAAGATAAAGCTTTCATCTGTTTCATAAATTATTTGTCCCTCGTTGGAAGATGCACTTCCAACTCTATGACCCTTTTATCAGACAGTCTTGCATGATCCTTGAACTGTTCCAACTTGGTGGTACTAGAATGGATACCTGGAGAGGACCAATACCTCGTCGGGACTATATTCGTACCAGGTCAGCAACATACTCGACCAGAGTGCTCATCTCCCAAAACCTGATATAAAAGATCATGTGGCCCAAATTTGTCAGGCTCCTGAGCATCAAGGGCCTCTAAAGCATCCTGTTAAAAATATTAATATATTATTAAATTTCAAAAAAGATATTAAACTTTGAAATAAACAAATTTAAACATACAATTTTTTCTTGTGTCGGTTCGTTAACCGCAGTTCCATCTTTTTTCATTCTACTCGAGAAAAATAATAATTCTTGAGGGATACGTCCTTCAATATTCAATTTGTTCTTCTGTAATGAAATTGAAACAATATAAAGTGCAAGTATAATCATATATTCAATCTTCAATAAATCACATAATTTATGTATTAAACAATAAAAAGGGAAAGTCCTAAAGAAAAATTATAAACAACTACATCGTACCAGTTGTCTCTCATGATCTGACATAGTCATGCGCCCCAAAGTGTGGAGGTATTGCTTTGAATCTTTTTTTTTTTTGAGAAGATTCCTAAATAATTTTTAATAATTAATTAGATAATATTAATGAAAAATATGAACACTATCATTTAAATACCTCAAATGGGATTAATACCTCAAATTTGGCAGTCGCCCAATGGGTAATCATTTGGTGATATTTCTCTATTGGGTAGTCATCCACGATAGGTAATGTATCCAACCCAGTTCCCACAATATCACACCAGCCAACATACAGCTCATGCTTATAGGCTCTTCAAAGATCTCCTAGGTCCTTTAAAAACACCGGTCGTGCACCTTTTCCATTAGGGAAGTTATACTGAAGCTGACACCCAATAGATCAATTCATATTAATACAAAAAATACTACATAATATCCAATATATTTTTTACCCATATTTTTTCCCATGCATTATCCTTGACTTCATGTGGTAGATGTCTCTAAGAGAGAGGGCTGACTAGAATGATGTCGGAGTACTTGGCTAGCGTCGCCAAAAACCCCTGACATTCCTACCCAGATTAATCAATCATCTGTCCATCATCATTGTATTCAACCATCAACTATTTCTGGAAGTTCCATACCGCACGCAAGAGATTACTCCCCATCCCCCACCTCCTATTAGTAGATGACTCTGTTATTAAAAAAAACAATATCAGTACAAGTTACAATAAAAATAAATTTTGTTCTAAAAATTTGTAAGAGTTATATAAATATACCTGTGGTAGTCGAATCAATGGGTTTTAATGGATGTGAAGAATCAAAAGGAATATATTGTACAGGTGGAGTGTCCCTCAGTGTATGCTCCTCGGCCACAAACTATGTTGAAGCAGGACTCGAAGAAGGTGGAATATAATAGCCCAGAGATAACGAACCAGAAGCAAAAGATGATGGCACAGACATCTGGCCAACTGGTGGTGTAAACATCAGAGGCCAAAATATATCGTGTGTCCCTAAAGACATAGCAGGATCAAAATGGGTCATAGAAGATACATTTGTGGTCGGGACATGATCCAATTGTGTACGACCAGTGGATCGTCTAACTCTCTCACCATGAGCCCTCGTACCACTGGCCTCAGTATCGAGACCACCCGATGGTTGTCTAACTCTGACACCACCTACCCTCCTACCACCAACCTCTATACTATGTGCAATATCAGGCTCCTCATCGGATATCTCTCATCTAGGGGGTGTATCCTAAAAAAAATTAAACACAAAAGTAAACACATGATATTATAAGTTATTGAAATATATATATTTGAAATAAAATACTCACAATAGGGATGAGTGGAGGAACGCCCATCTATGCCATACGACAATTATTGTCTGTCACCTTTTTCGGCTGCCCCTCTTAAATGGGTGTCATTTCCTGCAATGAAAACAAATATGGAAGTAATTAGAAAAAGATGGCTAATGTGTAACCCAAAATATAAAATATAGAAAAACAATTATGATAAAAAAACATAAAGAAAAAAATATTTATTGTGGTTTGAAGTTAAGTACTAGGATACACACTCTGAATGATGTAGGTGAAACATGTAGGTGAGAACATGACTGTATGATTCTATATATTTCCCACCACAACTTCGGGTTAACAACCAACTCTGACAATTGAGCTATCGGATTCATCATAAGTAATAAACGGATTGCTTCTAATTGCAGTAGTGATAGTGTCAACTTCATCATCACCATCATAAAAAACATGTCTAGGATTTACTTCTATAAGTACATAGAATTTGGGATAACGATGATCTTTGACATAAAAAACATGTTTCACCATTGATGACAATACATATGATTCATCATTGGAAAAAGTGCGAGTCATGTCAATAACTCTAAATCCACATTCAACAATAAAGTTGCCTTGCCTCATCATTGAATCAAACCATTGACATTTCCTCATCGTGACTCAACCATGCTAGTTATAATCCAAAATTATTATTTTCTCCATGACTCCATAATAAGATACATTTTCAGAATGAGGTCTTTTATCCGATGAAATGGCATAATAGTCTATTGTGGAAGTTATCATAACACCATCATGTTGTGTTCTCATGTTTGTTTCTCATTCATTGATAATAAGTTTGTATCCATTGATCAAAAGTGATTTTCAAGAACAAACCATCGTATTTGGACCAAAATCCAAATCTCTTATTTCCTCAGAAATAGAGTCTGTAGGAAAACTCGATACCTGAAATATAAAAAAATAGTAAACATAATTAAATATATTTTTTATTTAGTTATTACAAAAATATTTATACCTTCAATTTCAACCAAGCAGAAATCCCTTTTCTATGAAATGTCTCTTTCCTTCTCAAAGATAAAGAAATATGCTTTCTATATATCAATTATTTATGTTCCCTGTATATAAAAATAATAATAGTTTAACAAATATTTAAAATTAAAAGAGATAAGATAATAGATACATATACAATTTACATACATGATATACTCATCGAACAAATCACAATTTAACAACACTGTGTGATGTGCTATCTCTCACTCTTCAAGGCTTAGTGTCGTCAATGTATATAATCCCATAATTCCTCCTGTCTGAGGAAGTGATGGAAAACTGGGTTCAATTTTCCTATACTTTTCTTCTTCATTTCTCAATGGTCTTCTTATTCTCGTAGTAAGATTAGACAAATACATTGAGTAGAAATACATACATTCTTGAGCCAAGTAACCGTTCACAATAGAACCTTCGAGATAATTCATGTTCTGAACATATGATTTCAATGTTCACATGTTTCTTTCAGTTAGATACATCCAACAGAATAAATCAGGTCCTCCAAGAAGTATTTCAGTCAGAAGATGGATAGTCAGATGCAAAATGCATGTAAAAAATGATGGAGGGAATATTTTCTCTAACTCACACAAAATTAATGGCGTCTCTACCCACATTTTTTGCAAGAAGTATTTGGACAACCTCTTAGCACAAAGATATCTAAACAAATAATACAACCGAATAACTGAGACTCTAACATTATTTGACAAGAGATGCTGGATTACTATTGGAATCAACTCATGCAAAAGGACATGATAATCATGAGTCTTCAAAGAATTCATCTTCAAATCTTTTCTGTTGAACCATTTTGATATATTTATTGAATAGCCATGAGGAACTTTAATAGTCTCTATCACTTCTAGAAATTGATATTTTTTCATCAGGTGTCATCACATAAGAAGCACATGGAACATTCCATTTATTTTCACTGATATAGACAAGATGCAATTCTGGTCTAATACCCCAATCTACCAAGTCATGCTGAGATCATAAATCGTCTTTTTTATTCCCCTTGAAATTTAGAAGAATCAAAAGCAACATTTCACATACATTCTTTTCACTGTGCATTACATCTAAGCAATGACGTAACAAGTTGGTTGACCAATACGACAACTCAAAGAATATAATCTTCTTATTCCAATTGTAACAGGTATCATTGGAAACATTTTCCCTATTTCTAGATTTCATTACTCCCTTCCCAAATGAATAACTGAAATCTTTCAATTCATTAAGCACATCAGTTCCATGCATACGCTGAGGTGGATCATCAATCTCCATGGTATTGTCTAATCTTCAATGATGATTTCTATATGGATTGTTCATTGGAAAGAATCGTAGATGCCCCATAAAACTAAAACTACGACGATATTTTAGTCTTCTCGATTGAGTATACTTCATACAAACAGGACATGGCAATTTTCCTTTTGTGCTCCATCCAGACATCATTGCATAAGCAAGAAAATCATTGATCATCCACATAATCACAACACACATCTGAAATATGCCTTTCAAACATGCATCATATGACCCACATCCCAAAGAAGTTTCAACTATTTTATTAAAGGTTTCATATATATATCTATATCATTGCTGGGATCAGAAGGGCCAGATATTAGTATACTCAATAAAGTGTAAGGCTTTTTCATACAGAACCATGGGGGAAGGTTATAAATGTGTATGAAAACTGTCCATGTGTTGTGCGAAGTAAGCATCTTCCCAAATAGATTAAAATCATCACATGAAAGAACCAGTCTCACATTACGTGCGTCGGCTGCAAATTCAGGATATCAAGCATCAAATCTCTGCTATGGAAATCCATCTGCATGGTGAACCAACTCTTCATTATTCTTTTTTATCTTGGTGCAATTCCATCACATTTTTACTGATATTTCATCCGACATGAAAAGGTTCTATAATCTGAGGATCAATGGATAGTGCCACATTACTTTTTGTGGCACACGAGATGGTGTTACATCATCTTTTGGCTTCCATTGGGAGGTTCCACATTTGATACAATCATTTGTTTCAACATTTTCCTCCCTAAATAAGTTGCAATCATTCGGGAAAGCATGGTTTTTTTAGAATCAAAGTTCATCAACTAACATCAATGCCATATAGTGGTTTGAGGGAATATCTGCATCATCTAGAAGTAAGTCCCTCAAGAAGGTAAAAAATGTAATCAATTGCAGTATTTGAAATCCCATACATAATTTTACCATGAAACAATCGGATTAAAAATTCCAACTTTTTCATTTTACCACATTGCCTATATACTGGAGTCTTCACAGCATCATTCAATTTTTTCTCCCTATCAACATCATCAATTTCATTGGACACATCATTTGTGTTTTTATCGAAATATTGTTGGCTGGACATCCTTTCCTTCTCATGATGCTAAATAAATGGAAACTGAACATATATCAACCTCTCTAATTCAGTCCTATCATTTGGAGCATCAAAATTTTGAGATTCCATTTTCTCTTAATTATGATACAAAAAATAATAGTTTGTTTGGAAACCATACATGGGTATATGATAGCTAACTACTTCATGACTCAACCAAGGTCTCCCAACATAATTAGAACATGGGCAGTGTATGCGACCACTATCTGAAGCCTTTTCAAATGTAAAATATAAAAAGTTGTTCAAATTATTTTGAAAATAGTTTGAAATCCTATTAGTTTCATACATCCAAATTCTATCCATTCTATAGAAAAATTGCAACAAGTCATTTCAAAGCACGTCAATAATGTTGAAGTTAAATAAAAAAATATTTAGGTAAATAACAATTGTTTTCTTTAAATAAAAGCATAACTTACACATTACTCTATATGAGAATCATATTAATAAATAAAACAAAATATAGTGTATATAAGAAAATAAGATACAGAATTTCTAATGCCAATATTCAAGGATTTCCCAGTATGATTTTCGAAGTGGATCAAGGAATACATAATACTTAGGGATTTTATTGGGAGTACATTGGTTTTATACATTAACTTCTTTAGGGAGATCAGGATGAGGAGTAGGATGAGGATCAGGGGAGTGGCGAGGCTGTCCAAGGGGGTGCGGGGTGTCCAGGGGGTTTGGGTGTCTATGGGGGTGGTGGTGCCGTCCCGGGGGGTCAAAGGTGTCCAGGGGTGGGGGCTATCTAGGGGGTCGGGGTGTCCAGGTGGGCGGGCTATCCACGGTGGTGGTTAGGCTGTCCAGGGGGGTAGGGGGAGTCCAGGGGGGTGGGAGGGCAGTCCGTGGAGGTGACAAGGGTGTCCAGGGGGTGGGCGGGGTTGTTCGGGGGGTATGGGGTGTCTAGGGGGTGGGCTGGCTGCCCATGGGGGTGGTGGCGGGGGCTGTCCACGGGGGGTGGGTGGGTTGTCCATGGGGAGTGGTCGGGATGTCCACAAGGGGTGGTCGGGCTATCCACTGGGGTAGCGGCACTATCCAGTTGGGTCAGGGGCTTTCCAGGGGTGGGGGCGTCCAGGGGGGATGGGGGAGTCTAGGGGTGGTGGGTGGGTGTCCGGTGGTGGGGTGGGCGGGTTGTCAACCAGGGTGGGGTCTGTCCAAGGGGGTACGAGTTTTCAAGGGGGGTGGTCTGGCCACGGGGGTGGCGGGACTTTCCACATGGGTCAGCGGTGTCCGGGGGGGTGCTTTCCAGGGGGTGGGGGTTGTCCAGGGGGTACAAGGTGTCCAGGGGGTGGGCAGGGTGTCTAGGGGGATGGCAGGGGTGGAGGGGCTGTCCAGGGGGGTGGGTTGGCTATCCCTAGGGGTGGGGGGGTAGTCCACGACAGAGGGGGTGTCCAGGGGGTGGGTGGGGCTATTTAGGGGGGGTACAATAACTACTTCCAAATCATGCATTGGACAATACAAAAAAATTGACTCATAGAAGCTACTTTTTCTTTTTGAGTTTGCGGTAGTTTAAATCTCTTCTATATGGTTCTACAATGGTTTGCAAAAATCACTGCTAAAATTGGCATCAACATCCAACTCATGTTAGTTCTATAAATTTAGACGTAGCTTCAGGGAATCGTCACAGTATATTTTTTAGTGGCGTTTTTGGTTTTTAGTGACAATTTCACCTGCCAAAAAATGGAAAAGATATAGTAGTGGTTTGAACCGCCATTATATCCTCACCATTTTTTGTAAGGGAAAAAAATTCTGAAACAAAAAACAGTTAAAAAATATTGACCATAAATAGTGGTGGTTTAAACCACAACTAAACAACCATTAGGCGTATATAGTAGGGGATTGAAATTTTGCTATATATCACATTAAAAAACCCAACTGCCGAATTTGCAACCCTGGAAGATAAAACCAAAATTCAAAAAATATTTTTAAAATTATATCCATATTCACCACACCCACCTATGAGATCATATAATCATGAAGGTTATCAACATGGTTTACTAGAATGTAAAAATTAATTGACTATTCCAGGAATACATTACATTATTTAAGCAAGGAAAAACATTCATGTGGATATTATATTTCTAAGACATCCATGTAAGACATTAATGAAGGAGTAAGTGAACTCATTAAAAAATATAATGAGATGTACCCAATCTAAAAATGGTATTAAGCTATGGGATATTAGTGGAAATTCTCAAACATGGATCCATACTTATAAAGGATTCACTATGTTTAAATATGTATAATGATATTTTAGAATACAATAAAAATGAGATCTTTCTTTGTACAGTTACAAATAAACCACTTAGAAAACATTTTACCTATTTTATAAACATATATATAAAAACCACTCATTTATATCATTAAAATATAAATAGGTTTCATTATTAAAAATATTGAACGTTGGCATCATAAAAACATACCCAAATAGTCACCAAGTGAGTCGAAACCACCTAAAAAAAATTAGGCACACATCATGAATACAATGATCTCTAAGAGTAACTTAAGAATAACTCACCTGAAATTCATGACCAAATAAACCCAACACATAATCACTATAAATCCATAAGAAAATAAAATACATTAAAAAACACTACAAATCTATAGAACAAAAGAAGAGGAATCCCCATGATATGTGGAATCACCATATTAGTGGTAGTATGTCGTATGTTTAGTTAAAAATGATATATGAAACCAAATTCAACCCTAGTCACTGAAATCTACCAATCATGTATTAGTTGTTGATTCAATATTAAATCATGTGAATCATAAAGTTTTCCAAAATCACTAAAATAGGAAACAATATGACGTGGTCCTGGTAGATATTGAAATAAATGTAGAAATCGGAGGAAGATGGATTCGATGTTTGTATTTGGGAAGAGGTTTAAAGTCTCTAACCTGGATGGGGGATTTACAGCCTATCAGATTAAAGAAATCAGATTAGGGTTCACTACGCACCTTCTAGAAATTGGAGGAAACAATTTCACTACTGTGCTGTAGGGGTTTCTGGAAATCATGCAGTGCTTCTAGAGTTGGTCAGTGCATATGGAGTTGCGGCTTCTCAAGGGATTCTCAGAGTCAGGAAATTCTTATGGAGTTGCGGCTTCTGGAATTGGGGTTTGCTTCTAGAATTGGGGTTGGGGTCTCCTGGCTTGTTGAATTTGGGGGCAAATTTTCCCAACGGTTGTTAAAAACTGCTGGGAAAACTCCATCTTTCCCAACGGTTTCATAAAACCATTTGGGAAAAACTCATTTTTTTACCCATATTTTCTAACAGTTTCCTAAAACCGTTGGGAAAACTCATTTTTTTACCCATCTTTCCCAACAGGTTTAGCAAACTATTCAGAAAACTCAATTTTTACCCATCTTTACCAGTGGTTTGCATAAACCATTGGTAAAGAACACCTATACCAATGGTTCAAAGGAACCTTTCATTTAAAAGTGTTGGGAAAAGGATGATTTCCAGTAGTGTTATCTCATTTCTCATAAAGATATCATATAAGGGATCCGCATAAGGGTAAACCTTCTATATCACAGAGTAGGTGATTATGGTCCTAAAGGACCCAGGTGATTCTGGGATAGACTATGATCTATTTACACAGTGATTTAATTTATTCTACTTGGGTTTCATACACTTATTGAATTTCCTCATTAGGATTCCATTATTTTATATTGTTTGTCCATTATGCCATTTATTATATCCAATTGATGTTATTTATGATTATTTTTTGTTTTTCTATGATATTTCTTTCCTATTTTTAATGATTATGGTGTATGGTTATAGTCACTGAGTTTATAGTCTCCCAATGTTCTCATTACGATCCACTACACTAGTTATAGGCCTCTTGTGTATGGGTATGCCCCACGTGGAGAAGAAGTACTCTATTATAGACCATTTAATTTTGGTCTAGGAGTTACAAGTTTTATTGAAGATAATTGACATTTCTATTTATTCTTGACTATGAGTGGGATATGTTAGAAAATAAATTAATAGTGTGGAAATAGGGTGGGGTTAACATATGTTCCAAGAAAATTATAATGTTTTGGAACTATAATTTAATAGTTATGGGTTTTCATTTACTAGTTCTACAATTAAAATTTTTGAATTTGATAATGAGTGTTATCATGTAGTCATATTTTATGGGACTTTTATTCCTTGGTACATCAAGAAAAGTAATTTCGGATCACACATCATGAATATGATTGCATGTTAAACAAATTTATTCAATTAATTAAAATATATTGGGTATTTGTTTTCTTATTCGATATATTTTTATTTTAATATTAAGTAATTCATCATATTATTATCTATTTTTATCTGTATATGACATTGAATAATGTGATGGTAAATAGGATTTGGGTTACATCCTAGGTTGTTCTATAGAGGATATACACTATAGATGTTGGTACCCTCTTGGTTTATGTTTTCTAGATTAAATTCCTTGCATTATCCTATACAATTCAGGAGTTATTATTTTATGAGAGTTTTTTTAAAAAAAATATTAATTTTCATTATGAAATATTAAGTAATTCTATCTAAGAGAAACCATATGGGTGTAACTGGAGAAGCACATCAGAACACCCTTCCAAGTGATGACATTCTTGTCCTACCACCAGAAATGTAGAAGAATCAGGATATGTATGATCTTATACATATCTAGTAGTTCAAGAAGTAGAAAAGTTTCATACTATATATTTTATATAATATCCATTTGAGGAAGACATGATCACAAGATAATGGTAAATTATTCTTTGGATTTCCAATATATTTATCCCCTATAATTCCAATGTATAGGAGGATCCTATACTTTATGGTATTCAATTGACACCATAAAAGGAATCCTTTATCTTGTGGTGAATCAGATATGTTGATGGCCAATCTTTCTTCCTTCACACTTCATTAAAGAATGTGGAGATGGTTGGGTGTTGAAAAATACTGAGGAGAAATAATTGACTAATTAATTAGACCTATAAGGTTATAATCAATTGAATGTTTTTACAATATATAATGAAGTTAGATCAAGATAAAGAGTTTTTGGTGCTTTATTATGGGATTTTTTTCATTGCCTACCTATTCTTCTCATTTAGAAATGTTGCTAGTTTTACCACTCTTTTATCTCGAATTGAAGAATTATAATATTATAAGATTGAAATTGGCCTTCAACTAGATATAAGGAACTAGGTTAAGAGCTTCAACCTGATGGTGTATTCAATGGTATAAATAAAGGCCCTACTAATCAAAAAGGGCCTTGAGGAGGATATAGTAGAAGGAAATATTCCCACACTTGGGGTGATGATGAATGTGATACCTTATGACATAGTGGGTAACATTACTGGTGGTTGGAAGATAAAGGATATAGAAACACTACAAGGTGGTTGTTTGAAATTTGAGTGGATTAGGTTTTATCTATCACTCTACATTGAATTAGGTGTCACACTATGTTTTAATTGTTGGATGAGTGGACACTAACTACATATTTTCATATAATGTGATAATAATTTTAATTTATATGAAATGATATATAACCATTGGCCTTTCTATTTAATGGAAACTCTATTGGTCTTCCACATAGGTGATGGGAAGATGTGGTCTCCTTATCATGTTATTGAAAGAGGATCACAACCTAATTCCAGGATTCCAAAGGGGATGTCAATTTAGATTTATAAGGTTTCATGGGGAAATAGTTATGGTACTAATGAATATAGAGTATATTTCATGGACTTGGTTCTAGATGATGGTGCAAATTCACCGTAAACTTATTGATTTATGACTTTGAATACCTTTATAATTTTTATTAAATTGATTGATACATGATTTTCCAATTCCATTACATTTATCAGGTCATTATTGGGTAGAATAATTGAAATAAATTTCATTCAAATTTATTTAACATCATTGGAACCAATGAACATGAATTTTATTTATGTCCAATAAGGGGTCCATTTGTATTAGATATTAGAAGAATATATGAAGTGAAGATTCATTTAGAATTATTAATCTCAATATTAAGTTTAATTCTTATTGAGCCCATCAAAAACAACCAAGACTTGTGTCAATGGTGTTGAATATTTGATATATTGTCTACAACTTGATCAAGAAGATATGAATAATTTATATAAGACCAGACATGTTCTATTATTTCTTGAGGTTCTTAATTAAGATTATATAAATATGTTTTTTATGATGAAATACACTAGTTCTATTGAATAATTACTTGAAAATAGAAAAAAATTAAATTAAATATATGATTAATTAAGGAAAAATGGACATTGGGAATTATATTCATGATTTTATTGAAGAATGGTTTTTACTGTTCATTTAAGTGGGCCTTTGTGAGTATTTGGACAACATTTTTTCACCTACTCACCCACCACCGCATCATCATATTGGAAATTTTTTACTATCTGGTATGTAGGTCCACCATGAATTCCATTGAGGGAAAGTCTGAGTGTTTATATACATAGTTACCAATGGGCGTTCATTGAGGAGTGTATATTGTGTGCATAAGGAAAATGGGTTAGTTTATTGTTAGACCATGAATGAGTGTGGTGAAACCCAGATAGGGCATGGGTGAAGGGTTCGATCATGTTCCAAACAAAATTTTGGCTTATACAGTTAATTGATCATGGAGTATTATTATGTATCTCACAAATCATATGAAGACTTATGTGGTATTGAAATGATATAATCACTATTCCAGCACAAAAAACATCTGAAAATTATTAAATTCATATTATCACCTAAATCTATGACATTTAATTGTTAAAATTATATGCATTTCTGATCAATTAATTTTCTTATTTATATTGTTTTAGGTGTTTGTAAAGGACTTAACAGGAGTCTAGATAAGTTCAATTGTTAAAGTCTAGAAGAAGGGGGATTACTTGTCGTATAACTAAGTTACATGACATGAAATTCTATTACATGAATTTTATAGAAAGGCTCACAGTATGTAAATATTTTATATTGTGAGAGGATGACTTTGAAAATGGGAAATATATTAGGGTTAGGAAAATAAAATAAAATGAAGAGGGGATTCTTTTCCAGTGGAAACCAAAACCAGGGTATTACGTAGTGTGAAAAGAGGATTAAACATTGTGTAATACCTCGATCATTTCCATTTTAAAAAATTATTTCTTGTTGAAATTTTATTCCATTGGATGTGAAATCTTCTTCCTTACATTTAGAGAAAACCCTAATCAACCTAAGGTTTTGTTCTATCCCTTCTTCATCCCTCTTCAATTCATTGATCCTGGCTGGAATTCATTGGTGATCTGTGATTCATCGATGTTGAGTTCTCATCTCATTTTCTTCTTTTTTCTTCTGTACTTCTCCTGAGGATCGACTACGGTGCTTTTTCCTTTGTTTTGAGTGTGATGTGGGATGTTTTTTATGGTCTTGGGATGATTTATAGATTGATCAGTAGTTTTCATGGTATAGTTGTGGCTCATGATCGTTCTTCTTCTCCCAATAGTGCACAAAAATTAGAATCCTTCCTTGAGGTAGGATTCCCTTCATCAATCATTATTATGCATCATGTGGGTGGGGGTTTAATTTTTTTATCAATGTATTTTTGTTTTCCATCTTATTATAAGATTAATTAATTTGTTAATTGAAATTGAAAGGGGCAATGTAGTTCGATTTTCATGTTTTTATAGCTTCGATATTGTTTGTGATATTATGATTGTTTGGGCTTGATTTCCTACTAATAAATGTGGTTGTTAGGATATTTTTTGTGATGAATATTTTTATTGTCTTTGCTGTGATTGTTTTGATATCACTTAAAATGGAAATTGGTTAATTACTAATACTTGTCTAACAAAATGGTTGCCCCGAGATTTTGGTTTGTGTTATAACACCCCTAAATTAAAGTGGAATGTGTTAAAATCCAATTTATAAATCTATAAATGTCTTTTATTGTGTTTTTATGTGTGGCCATGTTTTTCGGATGCCATTGTGTTTTTGGAGTTGGGTGTGGGGCGATACGTGGTTGTTTGGCCATGCTTTTGGGGTAGTGAGCTGATGGTTTATGGGCCATGATTTTATTGTAGAGAGGTGTAGCTATTGTGGATGGAATGTTTGTTATGATATGTGGTTATGTTGTTCTTGATTCTCAATTAGTGATTGAATTAATAAATACTATTTTAATTAAATTGGGAATGGATTGGGTTTATTTGGTTAATGAGATGAAGGTTGTTAATGGAATATTAAATGATGGGTTGTGTGATTAAATGTGGTTGATGCTAAATAAAGAAATGAATGGGTGTTCAATGTTGATTAAATGTGAAGATTCTTAAATTTATTAGCGTTATTCAACTTCTTAAATGATTTTTGCTGATACTAATAAAATCATTTATATGTGATAGAAAATATGATGGTGTGGTGAGTTGGTGATTTGTTTTTTTAACCCATAGGTTTTGATAGAGTGTTTGATACTATTAATATATTTCTATATTTTTTTTATATTTATACTGACCCCACCCATGTTTAGAACTATGTTCCAAGACCTCGTATAATCACATTGGGGGGGTGTTTTCCCAACATTTGGTGAGGAGTACAGATGGATGGGTACCCTCTCCTTTTCACTCTCTCTTCTAGGCAAGGTTGGTATGAAACATGATGTGATGGTTGGTGGTTTTTTCATTCTTTAGATGGTGGTTGTGATAGCCCATTTTTCTTCATCTGAGATGTGATAGCCTAGGTGTTTGTGGGTGATGTGGTTTGTACTGTCCCATGTGTATGTGGGATGAGAGGTGATGTGATTTCCTAGGTTTCTTAGGGTTGAGATATGATGTGACGTGTTGTTAGGCCCAAGTGTGTGTGGGTAGGTTGTGTTGTTAGGCCCATGTGTGTGTGGGCATGATGTGTTATGAGGCCCAGGTGTGTGCGGGAAGGATGTGCCATGGTATGTGGAATGTAAGGGAGTTCTAGGACGTATGACATTGGGTGAGAGCACCATATCCATGGGAAAGTCGTGTCGGGTCCCCTATCATCAATTTTCTTTAATTTTTATTATATTTCTTGTCCTTCGTTATTTGGTGAGCAAGCCTTAACAAGGTTGGGATGGTTATTATAACTATTTTGGTACTCTTTGGTTCAAATATTTTCTCTCAATAGAAATAGTATGCTTCTTTCACATGTGAAAAAGAGACTTCGGGTTTCCTACTACGTACACATATATGCTCACCCTATATATATATAATTGCTTCCTAGTTTCCAGGAGGATTTCATGGACCATGTTGGGTGTTACTACCTCAGTCATTAGTGTAGTTTTTCTGTCACTTATTATCTTTACATTTTGTTATTTTACTTTGGAAATATTATTATATTTTAGCAGTTTTATTATCTTCGTTCATGTGGGATGGTTTTTGGAATTCTCTTTTATATTGCACCATGGACTTGTGGTGGATGATTCATTTTATCTCCGGATCTTGTTTTGTATAAAGGGTAATTCCTCCCATATTGTGATATTTCTAAACACTTGGTTCTATTTTCCATTATAAGTTCTACTAGAGGTGGGAATCGAGGTCATTATATATCTCTCCTTATTGTGGTATCTTTGGAGGGATGGGGCCATGATAGAGTGGTATCTGAGGTGACAGTTGATAGATAAGATACAGATGGAGTTTGGAATAGTTAGGATTGAATTGAATGGTATGGAAAATATTCCATTTGATCTTGGTTCATGACATAAGTAAGGGAAACCGATTAAGAAACAATATTTTATGGCCCCACATGATCCATTGCATGGGATATGAGATTATTGAATGGACAAGTGAGTTTGACCTGCTTGTAGTGTAGTTAGCTAGGAAAGGTGCACGAATCATAATGAATTGTGTTCCTATTTGATTTGGGTTGTTTTGGGAAGGTTAAAGTGTATAAAATAAATAAAATTAATTAAAATAAATCTTAATGAAATTACATACTAACAGGATTAGGAAATTTTTCTTTTTTACCTTTCATATACTGATCGGTGTCATCATCCGGGTGTGGTTCAGGGAGTGGAGGTTCAATGGGATGATTCGGCTGATCACCGTAGGGTTGATCCACTTTTGAAGGATGTAAGGTGGGAGATGATGTTGCATGCTTTCTAGTAGTCAGTTTTGGGGAAGTAAAAGGGTAGTGTTTCAGAAGTGGTGACAAAGAGTTGGCTACATGAGGTAGAGATCTATTTTAGTTTGATTTGTGACCTGAAATATGACTAGATCCCTTTGGAAGTTAGTAAGAGGTGAGTAGCTATGTTTTTTTGGAGGACGCTGTATCTGGGAGAGTATAAGGAAATATTTGTTTTGTGGGTCAACTTCTAGAAGGAGTTTTGAGAAGAGTTCATTTCATGAAACGTGAAGGTGGTAAAGAGGTAGGAGCTTCTTTCTATTCAGTATGGAAGCATGTAAGTTTGGGACCTAGGAATAAACTTCAAGGATCTTCTGCATTTTCCTCAAGAACTCTTTCCAGACAAGGACTCTCATGTGAAATGTCTTAAGGGGGAACTACATCCTTATTTCTAGCATACAGTTACTCCTTTTATGTTGACGACATATCAGGAGGTTTAGAATAAGGTAGAGGTGGTTTATAGGATGCACTCTTGAGGAGGTATAATAAGATTGGGGAGGTAATATAGTTTAATTAGAGGAATAGTTGTCTGTGAAAAATATCTGGTGCTAGGACATTTAGGGTTTTTACTAGTAGGGAGTCAACCTTTATATCTTCCTTTCCACTCTTCCATGTATAGATGATATTTTCAACCAACCGAGAGGGGAGATTTGGTTTTCTAATATCAATATGCAGTCTGAATATCACCATTTATAGTGTTGGAGGCTGATATCCTGAAAACTCCCTTGAGAATAAAGTATGGACACATTGATTTTATAGTCATGGAATTCAGTGTTACAAGCACACGAGCTATGTTTGTGGGACTTATGAACTCTGTGTTCTCTGAGTTCAATGAACAGTTTTTTATCGAATTCATTGATGAAATATTAATATACTTGATGTCATAAGATGAGCACGATGGGAATATCAGAACTATTTTTCATACTCTTCGATGCCACCATGTGTTTGGAATGTTTTCCAAGTTTTATTTCATGACATGATAGTTTCAATTCATTGGGAATGTGGTGTATCAGTTGGGTGTGGAAGTAGACCCGTCGAATGCTGAACTAGTTGTTTGTAGGGTATTATCCCAAGAATGTGGATTTATTTCATAGTTTTCTTGGCCCTGAAGTATATTATTGGAGTTTTGTTCCTAATTTCTCTCAAGTTACCGACCCGTTTATAGCTTTCTCTAGGATATATCCAGATTTTATGTGGTATGATGAGTTACTGTAAGCATTCAGTTACCTAAAGGGGAAGTTAGTTAGTTCTCTAGTGCTCCAGTTGCTTGAGGAAGAGGTCTTGTTTGAGGTGTTTTGTAACAATTACTATCTATTCATGGTATGAATAATGATGCATCATCATGTAGTGATATATTATTGGTTTCTGTTGTCACATCCCCACAAGCATAATTATTCCACCCATGATATTGAGATAGTGGCCGTTATGTTTTCACAAAAGTTGTGGTAAAATTACCTCATTGGGGAGCACTTTGTGGTCATCACAAATCCCATGAATTTGAGGTATATTCTTTCCCTATGTGACATGAATCTATGATAATAGTGGTGGGTGGAGTTTCTTTAGGAAAATGATTCTATGATCTCCTATATTTCAAGAAAGGGAAATGTTATGGGTAAAGGCCTGAGCAGAATTTTGCAAAAAAAAGGATTTTCTAGAATCTGCAGATGCTTGGAGAGCGATGGAGGAGTTGGAAGCCCTATACTTAGATAAAATAGTGGATGGTGGTAAAGGATATTTATTTTAAATTGTAGTGTAATATTCTCTTATGTTGTAGGTGGTGGAGTATTAGTAGATAGATTTAAAGTCATAGGTGAAGTGCAATCGTGTTAGCCATGGTGATGCTCTGGAGGGATATTTGGAGGATGGTAAGAACATGATGTTTATTTATGTAATGTTGTTTGTTCTGGTGGTGTTTCATGATAATTCCCTTGGTGAGTTTCATAGATCACCATTTTCAGTACATCTAGGAGATCTATAATGTACCATGGCATGAGGATGCAGTTTTGCTGGCCTAATATGAAATAGGGATTATTAGTTTTTATGATGAAATTCTTGGTTCTTTAGAAGTTAAATGCTAATCGGCGTGTTTCTTATGGTTTGTTGCATCATATTTATGTTCTCGAGTGGTAATATTATAATATCTTAATGGATTTCACAATAGGGTTACCCAGATCTTAGGGAGGTTTTGATATTATATAGGTGATAGTGGATTAGTTGATGAAATTAGCCCACTTCTTAGTTATCAAGGATTGAAACATAGTGGATTATTTGTCTAAGAGGTAACTGGATGAGGTGGTTATTTTTCATGTATTTATAAGGTCAATTTTCATGGATTGAGATGTATAGTTTACCTCACATGTTTGGATGAGATTGCAGTATGATTTTGACACATAGTTATGCCATAACAATTCTTCTCACCCTCAGGGATATGGGTAGATAGAATGAACTATCCATATATTAGAGGATATGTTGTAGGCAAGAATCATAGAATTTGGTGGTTCATGGGTATGAAATATACATATTGTACGAGTTTGATAATAATAATATTTATCACCCTTCCATTGGCATGGATCTATTTGTGGAATTGTAATAAATACCATGTTGTTCACTATTGATCTGGATAGAGGTTGGGGAAATAACCATTCTTGGTCCAAATGTGGTGTATAGCATGAAAAAAATTTCAAATTGTTTGTTATAGGATTAAGGAAGTGCTAGAGAGGTAAAAGTCTTTTTCATATCGGAGAAGGAGGCCCTTGGAGTTTGAGATTAGGGGCCGTGTGTTTTGAATGTTTCCCCTCGACATGGGTAGCATAGTTTTTTCAGAGTGAGTAAGCTTTATCCAAAGATTTTCTGGCCCTTTCATTTGTTAGGGAAAGTTAGAAAAGTGGCGTATCAATTGGTGTTGCTACCATGGTTGGAGTGGATCCACAATGTCTTTAACGTCTCTAAAATATTTTAGTGTCATTATTATGAATTCCATTTTATTTAGTTGGTTGAGTTGGATACCAAGGATGAAATGACATTTATCGAGTGGCCAATGGAGATCTAGGATGGTCAGGAGAATATTTAATGTGGATGGACCATTCCTAAAATTTTCTTATTATAGAGGCATGGTGGCTAGGAGGATAGTCCTATGAGAGACAAATGCATATGTGTTCCCAATACTCAATGATTCTTTTTTGATTTTTTAATTAAGTTTTTTTGTTTTGTGATATAAAATTTAGAGTTATTTTATGTGACGAGTTGTTTTCCGGAGTCTGTGATGAGTGTGGTGTGATGAGTGATAAAATTCATACATATGAAACTGGAAGAGCCAATTCCGAATCAAGATGCATTAACTGTGATGAAATTAAATCTATGCGGGTGAGTTAGTGACACCTAGAGTGGATAATATCTTGAAAAGGAATATTTAATTCTATGATTCTTTTGTTCAATACGGGTTGGTTCATTGGTTGTAGTGGTTTTTGATTTGGGCTATGTGGAGGTTGAGATGAATGGGCAATGATTTTGTGAGAGGAAACCATTTGTATTTGTAGTTTCATGTTGATAAGGTTGAGTGAGTTTTTTGGGGGTTTTCTTGTTTTCTGTATTTGGCTAGTTGTAACATTTGAGTTATGACAAGATCCATGAGAGGTATCTGTCGGGGTGGTTTTTCGGATCCCTCTTTCTTCTAGGCTTGGTTTTGTATTCTCGAGGGAGAGAATCATTTGATAGGTATTTTATGTAATTTTATAAGCCTTTATGTTCTGTTACATTTCCAGTTGTGGTTGTTATAGGTGTTCATAGGGGGATTGAAGGGATTATAGATATGTTCTGTAATTAAAGTCTAGAGGTTGGGGGATTACACATTGTGCAACTGGGTAACACAGTGTGAAATTCTGTTTCACAAAATTTCTAGGAGGTTTGATGGATTGTAAATATTTTAAATGGATTAAATAAGAGTTTCACAGTATATAATACTTCTAGGTAAGAAAAATAAATTAAAATGAATAGGCGATAGGGTTTTTTGGAAACTAATCCCCTAGAATCGCATGACGTGAAACTGGATTACACGTCATGTAATACCCCAATTAGATGTAGTTTTAAAATTATTTTTGAATGAAACTTTATTAATTTGTCTTTATTATAAAATTCCTCTAATTTTGGTTGAACTCTATCATCCCTGATGTGTCCGTAAATCCCTTTTCATCCGTATTTTATCTGTTGATCCCGATGGGTGTCCATTGGCGATATGTGGTTGATCTCTGACGAGTTCTCTTCTCTTTGTCAACTGTTTTATTTTGTTATTCTCTTATAGATCTACTTCAGTCATGTTTCTATTATTTGGGGTGTTCATTGGTTTTTATTTGATGGTCTTGGGATGTGGTATAGGTTAATCTATAGTTTTTAGGGTACGATTGTGGTTCACGGGTCTTATTATTCACTCTACAGTGTACAAAAAATGGAAAGATTCCTTGGGGTATGATTCCATTCATTTCTCTTTATAGTGCATCTAGTAGGATGAAATTTACTTTTTTTATCTATGGATTATGTTTCTTCCAGCTCAATCTAATATAAAGAAGTTGGTTTATGTAAATTTAAATGGGATATGTGGTTTGATCCCAACAATTTTACAGCTTTGATATTTTTTGTGATATTGTGATTATTTGGGCTTGATTCCCATCATAGAATTGTTTCCATTGGGTGATTTATTCTATGCTGGATATATATATTGTGAATATTATAATTGTTATGATATCACTTTAAATGGTAATTGGTTAGTTACAAATACTTTAATAATGAAATTGTTTCCCTAAGATTATGGTTCTTGTTATAAAGCCTCACAATTAAAGTGGAATGTGATAAATTCCCCTTTCTAAATCCATGAATGGATCTTGACGTGTTCTGATGTATCGTCATCCTTTTGGGATGGTGGTGTGTGGTTACAATGGGATGTGGGGTGATGCATTGTTGTTTGGTCGTGATTTTTGGGTTACGAGGTGACGTTTTGCGGGCCACGCATTAGGGGAGGTCAGGTGAGGCTGTTGTGGAAGAAATGTTACTTGTGAAATGTGGTTATATTGTGCTAGATTCCTTATTATTGAAAGAATTAATAAATAACTTTTTAATAATGTAGGAAATGTCTTGGGTTGGTTTGTTTAATGAGATAAAGGTGATTAAAAAATATTAAATGATAGGTTTTGTTATTTTATGGGGTTGATGATAAATGATGAAATAAATGGGTGTTGAATGTAGAGGTAATGTGAAGCCACATTAATTTATGAGGATTATTCACCTCCAGAAATGATAGTTGTAGATACTAATAAATACATTTAGAAGTGGAATCAACGTTTACAGTGTTGTGAGTTGTGTTTTTGTTTTTGAACCCATATGTTAGGATGGAGTGTTTGATACCATATGTGTATTCTATATTCCTGTGATTTTGATATGTTCCCCAACCGTGTTGATAACGACTTGCTAAACACGTTCATTGTCATGCAGGGGGTGTTTTTATGAACCTCCAGTGAGGAGTAAATATGTTTGAGTACTCACTCTTTTCCGCTCTCTCTTATATGAGAGGTAGGTATGGAACAAGTTGTGATGTAAATATGTATATTAGTGCTTTATATAGTGTTTGTGATGGACCATGGTTTTTCATGGGAGATTTAATATCCCGGGTGTTTGCGGGTGAATTAGTTTGTGTTGTTCAAGGATTTTGCAAGATTAGATGTGATGAGAACTAATTTTCTTTGGGATGAGATAAAATGTGATGTGTTGTGATGCCTAGGTGTGTTGTGGAAGGATGTGTTGTAAGGCCATGGAATGTTTAGGCATGATGTGTTGTGAGGACCAGGTGTGTGTGGGTGGGATGTGATGTGGTATATAGAAGGGATGTTCTATTTAGTATGTTTCTTTCATATGTGCATTAGGTACTTTTGTTTTCCAACAGTGTATACTTGAATGATCACCCTATGTATATAAAACAATTTTTAAGTTTCTGTGAAGATTTATGGGATAATTATGGGAGTTACTCGATTCTGCCTTGGGATAACTGTTGTGTTGCTGCTTAGCTTTTACTTTTGGGTATTTTACTTTCAAGAATGTTTTTTTCTATTTTTATCAGTTATACTTTTTTTTATTAAAGTGGGATGGTTTTTGGATTTATCATTTATATTACACCGTGAAGGTTTTATATACGATTCATTCTATATCCCGATATTTTTTCTTATAAAGGGTAATTCCTCCCATATTGTGAGATTTATACACCCCTGGTGCTTGTTGCCAACCCAAGGCTTATTGGAGCACTACTGGAAATTGGATCTTTCCCAACACTTATATACACCCTTTCCCAACGGTTCTCCCAACCGTTGGGAAAGGGGGGTCTTTCCCAACGGTTTGGGAGAACCGTTGGGAAAGGGGGGTTTTGAGGCCCCTTTCCCAACGGTTCTCCCAAACCGTTGGGAAAGACCCCCCCTTTCCCAACGGTTTGAGAGAACCGTTGGGAAAACTCACCCCAAATCCAACATTCACCCCCCCTGGAAATTTCACCTATCCCAACAGTTTTGAGAACCGTTGGGATAGGTCTATCCCAACGGTTCTCAAAACTGTTGGGATAGATTCTTTCATTTCTTCCAGGTCTACTACCCGAGAACATTATATAAATCTAAATTTTAAATAATTATGATAATACATATATATATTTATGAAATTATGTTTACAAAAGTGATGTTAGCTTAGTGGTTAAGTCGTTCGATTATAAATAAGGGGTCGTGGGATCAAATCCCAGCACATGTTTTTTTTTGAAATACATTTACCAACGGTTTTATATCCGTTGGAATAGATTTTCATATTACTTATACCAACGGTTTTGTAAACCGTTGGGATAGGTCTATACCAACGGTTTTGGTAAAACCGTTGGTATAGACCTATCCCAACGGCTTACTTCGCAACGGTTCTCCAAACCGTTGGTATAGGCTATACCAACGGTTTGGAGGCCTATACCAACGGTCCCAAACCGTTGGTATAGGTTAGTATTCTACTAGTGGAGGTGGGGCCCGAGGATTATTATCTATCTCCCCTTATTGCGGTATATTTAGAGTGATGGGGTTGTGGAATGATTAATCCCATGCTACCAGACATCATATTCAACAATCAAATTTTAAAGGATTAATTATGTTATAACACGATGAATACATAGATCTTCAACATCATGAGTGGCCTAAATATACCCCTTAAAATGTTATGTCACATGAATGTGATAATTTTAATAATGATTTCAATGGTAACAAGAATAATCTGATGTATTAAAATAATTGATTATGTGAATACAAGATAATAATCACCGATGAATCACATAGATAATAGTGTATACATGATTCCTTCATCATGGAAAGATTATATTATAAGAGAGAATATTCATTGAGATGCTTCAAAATGAATCCATAACATCTAATAATGAATTGGATCAATTAAATTATATATTCTAAATTTTTAGACTCACATGATGGATAATATTTTTAAAGAGTTACTGTTAAAATTATTTAGATACACAAAGATCATCATGAATTTAAGGGGTCTTAATTAGAAATAAAATTCATTGGACTAGTTTTCATGTTCACAATAATAAATATAATGAATATTAGATGAGAAAAATCTTCCTCTATCTGAATATATTATGGATATAATATTTTCCTACAAAATAATGCATATGTGGGCTATCATAGTCCTGTGATGATGATACGTGTAAAAGAGTAAATCCATTTCCTTTGTTTGTAAAAATGAGTAAATCTTATTTCATTCATTGATAATGTAAAGGAAAATAATTTAATGAGAATTTTTTTTCTTCACTTTGAAGAAGACCCCACAATACTCTTCTATATTTTATGAAGTTAGTGAGGATACACAAATATTAATCTCAAGTGATACTTCATTGATAATGTTAAAATGATTCAAAAATAAATATTATTATACATAATGCTATAAAAAAATAAGAAGATATATAAAACATACTTTTTTTGAATCATATGAATAATAAAATTTGTAATTGATTGGGTGTTATATGTTTAATTAACATGAATAGAGACACCCTTATATACATGATTGGTGAGATCATAATACAAGGTTTCCTAAATTGAGAAATTACAACAATTATAACAGAATATAAATTTAAAATAATAATATTTTATATATGTGCCATGTTTTTAAACCATCATAATACCATGGAATATATCATTCATGCATGAATTTTATGATTATATGTTTTTTTTATATTTTTCACGATTATTATTTTCAAAAAATAATACTGAATAATTTGTTTGTATCACTTGCAAAAAAAATTAAGGTCAGGAAATATGAAGAATACAAAGAATTATTGGGCATAAATATAATATTACTGAAGTGTAGAGACCCGTAGCCTGATGTACATGGACATTACATTACTTTTGCGGAATACTTAGTACATAACAAAACACACACACAAGGACCGTAATAGTTTAGTGTCTTTGGAAACTCGGAACGTAAACTTCTAATCCTGGTGGAAGATCTTCAAAATCTCCCATAAAGATCTTCTTTTTTTTTACCTAAAACCTTTCTTTATATCCTGGGGAAAAGAAAACATAAAAGGGTGATCTCAAATGCTCAGTAAGGGTAAACAAAATAAATATCAATCACATAATTTTCATAAGAACATAACATTTTTGGAAATCTTAACCTGCAAAAGAGAGCATAATTTCATAACATGGGATAAATCATAGTAGTGAAAATGAAACCATAACTTAAAACATTACTCATTGTGGCATACACACATAATCATAGAGAATCATTTCTTGTTAGTCAAGACTCATTGCCAAGACTATCTTAGTGGACAAAGTCCCTTTCTGAATCGAGTAATCCTCGTTTCAGTCCTGTTTCACTGAACCAGTATAACCTACCATTCCAGCCATGTCTATCTCATGAGATATGAAATCTTTACCCAATGCATTGGAGGGAGATATAGGTCCCACCCATCTTATAATGAATCCTTTCTTATGTGTGCCACATAATCCTAAAACATACATCATCACATAACACATGTAACAAAAATGGGATTCTTAAACAACATGACATCATAAAACCATTCATATAAGATAAAGGAATTCATAAACATAATTCCATCACAACATAGTCAAATCAATGTAAAAATATGGATAGAAACAGAACCCTTTATTATCTTATACGGAAAATAATTTTGATAAAACACTTGAATTGAATTCTTGAGGAAAATATCCTTTCTTCTTCAAAATCAATTTCTTTTCACAAAACATCATGCAATTTTAAAAGAAAGAGATTTTATTGGAAATAGTCATGAAATATTTTAGAGGAAGCTTCATGAAAATAAGGCTTTATAAAACAGTATAAATCCGTTCGTGCCGTATAAGTTAAAAAAAACATTCTTCGTACTTTTGTCGGAAAAGTCAAAAAGTACCTCGTACGGAAAAACGACAAAAGATTCATTTGATATTCTTTACTAAAAACTCACCTAAGGGTAAAATTGGATTTAAAAAATTGTAGGTGGATGGAAATAATATTACATATTGAGGGAACATGGATGTGGATGATAAAATACACCCCAGTAAATACTTACGAATAAACAATCTCGGATAAAAATGAGATTGTGATATTTCCCTTACCTTAGGTCCAACTTGCTTTGTAAGTGTCCGAAACTCCTGTATAATGATTTAAATCATGTTATTGACTTATTACAGAATCATATTCATTGTTATGATATCATATATGGTTCACTTATGACATTATATTACCCGTTCTTTTGTAAATTCTACGTTAAAGAAGCGTTTTGGGTAAAATCGTTTCATTTATCGTAGGTGTTTTGACTTGTTGTTCTTGACATCATTATTACTTATATCATGATTTACTTACTTCCAGAATATAAAATATGATTTATATATCATATATATTCAGTATATATATATATATAATAGGTAGATAAATAAAATGAAAAACACCGTTCATGGAGACGGTAGTCCGTACGTACGCATGAACGCTGTTTTCCTTTCCTTATTGTCTTGAAATGGAAGTAAGTTGATGACATACATATGTATATATATACATAAATCCAGTATCTTTATAATGTCATATATTTCATTATTATTTCTTATATATACTTTATAATCATTCTTAAGTGGTTAATATGGAGAATGAATCTCATCGCGTCGTGGAGACGGTAGTCCGTACGTACGCACGAGCGATGATATCATTTCTATAAGTATTGAATTGAATTGGAGTGAATTATACAATATATCAGAATCAATATGATGTTGTAATAACTATGTATAGTTATTCTTTACACCATTATACCCATCCATGTAAGGTGGTGGTGGAAAATAGATTACACCACGGCGTGGAGACGGTATTCCGTACGTACGCACGCGCGGTGATTTCTTTTTCCGTAGGATGGATAGATGGTGAAATAGGGTTGTTTCATACTTATAATAACATATCAGTATATGATTTATACTGATGTTATTACTTCATAATGAAACAACCTAAGAATAAGAAGTGGAAGAAGAAATAAAGATGAAAGAATTGGTAACGGTAATTACCTCTTCTTTGAAGTGCCTCTTTGAGACCTCCTCTTAGGGCACTAGAATTGGTCTTTGAGGAAGACCAGAACCTCTAGGATGTTGCTAGGGAAGTGGAGAAGAGATTTTGGCAGGGGTTGGCCGAGCTTGAGTGCTCAAATTGGTGTTAGGAGGAGGGGGAGGAGGTGTCCTTTTATAAGGGAGGAGAGGGGCACCTTAGGAATACCTCAAAATATTATTTTATATTAAAGTCAAAATTGGTTTATAATAGTTCCAAAGGGTCTTATTTCTAAGCTAAAGTGGGGATGGGTCGAAATCCTATCAACCAATAGGATTTAGACAAGTTTGGGGTATTATTTTAACCTTATCAATTAGATTTAACTCTAAGTTAATTAATTTAACTTTTACCGTGTCTTTTTATTTTTCTTTCACTATATGGTTAATACACTTACTATAACATGCCAAACGAACCCCAAATTGTTTATTATTAATATATATATCCTTATCTAAGTCATTTTGCAGAACCTTAGATTTTTAGGAATAAAATAACAATTAATAATATAATATTTGATTTAAAAACTATTTTGTGTCAATTTTGACACTATTTGATATATGATTTTTGTGAAAGTCATATCAGAATTATATGTTCGAACCAAGTTGATTAAATCAACACTAATATATCATAGTAACCTAGAAAATTAGTGGAATTCATAAAAAGTCTTAAATTACATTTATTTTGGTATTTATATTATCAATTATGTGAATATTTCATTAATAAGATAATTACTGCATCATCTTTGTGTCATAAATAAATTAAATTATTTGATGTCTAAAAATTACAAATAAAATACCATCATGTAGGAAATCTTTTTATCTTTCTAATGAATATTTACAATCTAATTTATCTTATGTATAACCCCATATTAAAAATGATTTACTTATTAAACTTTGATTTTAACTATTTTAACCCTTCTTTAAATAAATTAATAATAAATGTCCTAATCTAATCCAAGTGGGCCTAAATGGTCATATTTTATTCCTAAGTTTGTTTTTGGTCGAATTACACTTGTCTAATAGAATTAGGACATGTGTTAGGGTAATATTAATATCATATTTACCCTTAGTTACCCTATTTACTATTAACCGTGGTAAAAAAAAGTAAAAAGTTACTATTCACCAAAAAATTATTTTCATCTCATTGAACCACATTTTAGTCCTTGATATTAACCGTGTGTCTCGGATTTTCGAAATTCCATTCACAGAAGCGGTAAAATTAAGTTTTATGCAAAATTCAGTTTTTAACCTACCACTTAGTAGTTTCACTATTCATCAAAAATTGATGTTTTTCAGAACAATGCCAAAATTTCATCCCAAGCTATATTTCATATTCCGAATTCAAAAATGAAGTCTATTTTACCAAATTCATAACATAAAAGTTGCATTAATTAATTTTATAATTAAATCCCGCTGTTAAAACAAATAGCGTGTTTTTTAAGAAACAATATCTATCAAAAGATTGACACTTGTTTATGTCTAGTTTAAATGTGAAATTACATCCAATGACCAACATTGTATTAAATTGTAAAAATATATTCTAAATATACTTTAAAACCACTCAAATTAATGATTTATCACTATTAATTATTTCGATTAAAAAAGTTGTTTTTAATTATAATTTAGTAATTTTCACTATTCATCAAAATATGAAAGTTATCCGAAAATCACCAAAATTTCAACCTAAGCTAATTTCGATATTCCGAATCCAAAAATGAAGTTCATTTTGAAAAAAAAGATTTATAGAATTTTAAAAAGTGGTTATTACTATTCATAACGGCTAGTTTTAATAGCATATCGCTGTTTAGTGAAACTCGTTATTGCGTACTACACACACTATCGAGGAAGGTTGCGATTGCGTGTAATGCAAGGCAAGTCAAGGATGCGTGTTGTGCAAGCTCCTTTTGGTGTAGCGTACAACACAAGACATTAATAAAATTAAAATGAATATTTTTCATAAAATCTTGGGCTGTTACATTCTACCCCCCTTAAAATGAATTTCGCCCTCGAAATTCGTCGGGGTTATAAATGGTTTTCTATTCGAAAGTTTCCCACATCGTAAAAAGGAATACCAAAACTTGGCTTTAAAAACTAAAGTATGAAATGTAACGATTACCCAAATAAACTAATTGTTGGGTTTCCACATAGGTAAAAATATGGATATGGAAGAAAAATCTAACCATCATGTTCTGATGGAAAGTGGTAGAGAACATGGCTATAGAAAATCCAGTAATCACAAATCCATAAATTTGTGACGATCTAAGGTACCATTTGATTCATCAGGTATAAGATCACTAGGACAACATTTTTGGTTTTCAAGATCATTTCCCTAAAGTTGAAAATTTGAATTAGAATAAATACTTACTTTATTTTGGTACAATCTCACTGTTGTTCGTGCCTTGAACAATTTCCACTTCATCTCTTAAATAAATGAAGTTGAATTTGTCATTCATGAAGTGTTAGAAGATCATGTGATAGAATGACGGGTCATTCCATCTGTCTCAAACAAAAGATTAGCAAAAATTATATGCATAAGTCGATCTATAGTGAGATTAATCATATATGGTTCCTAAAATGGACTTATACTTCATATATCATACTGCTTAATATAATAAAACTAGTTTCTACTAAACAGGGACTTCCTGTAGGTCAGTGGTAGGCGATAAAGGCCAGTCGCACTTCGGTTGTGGGTTCGATTCCTACAGCCTTGTCCGAAGCGATGGGCTGTCGCCCGTCCTGCAGGTTGTCCCTTTTTCTAAAACTACGTTACTATAACATCCCATCAATAATATCGAAAATCTTATATCCTTAAACAATACTAACTTATGTCCAACATAATCCAGTCTAATCTTTAGGCTTATACATAATACTGCAGTCCACTCTCATAATATAGTGACATCGATTACCAGAGATTTAATACTGTCGTTGATCCCCACATATCATAAGATATGTCTTGTTGGTCACATTCCAAACATTCAAAGTCCTTAATCGTGTATTCTCTTGAATACCTTAGTGAAAACATGAGTGCAGTTAAAAGTTAACACTTTCCACATACCAAAATCCTCAAAATTCTATATACTCAAACCATGATATCACTTAGTCCTTATATCAATCATGAGCTCATGAATATTGTTAAAAATTTCATTTTCTTATTTTCCCTTCATTATGCGCATATCATCTTATTTCCAAAAATATCTCAATCACTTTGAATACCACATTAAACCAATACATAAATATTCCAATACTCCATGATACAACATTATTTTGGAATCCCATTACATAAACACTTAATCATTCCACCACATCGTTATCATATTCAACATTGCCAATAGTGATCGCATGTGATTTCCCTTTGTCCTTTGCCTTCAGTGGTTGCTCATGTTGATCATCACTAACCCTTGGATTAGGGCAATTATTAGCATAATGCCCCATTTCCTTGCACTTGAAGCATTGAAGTGTTGGCGGTGCGTTCTCTGCAGTGTTTGCTTTATTCACATCATTAGAAACCCTTTTTCCATTACTTCGACACTCAGCTGCTCGATGACCATCTTTTCCACACTTAAAACATTTTCTAGTCCCTTTAAGACAATCTCCACCATGCTTCTTTCCACACTTTGTGCATAAGGAAACATTCATCTTCTTTTCATTATTCTGAGATTTCTCCTTGAATTCCATCTTTCGTTTCTTGTCAAAACCATGAGATGGATATGTAACACCAACTTCCATTTCTACCTTGATAGCACAACGCACAATTTCTTCATAGCTACTGAAGTCTCTTATAGCTAATGCCCTTCGAAGACTTGGTTTTAAGCCACTGAAAAATCGATCAACTTTACTTTCAGGTTGGATGAAAATTCCAGAAGCATACCTTGCAAGTCTTGTAAAATTTGCTTCATAGGTACCAACAGATTCATCGTCCCTTTGCTTCAGTTCAAGAAACTCTTTCTCCATCTTGGTTCGAAGAATACGAGGGAAGTACTTATTGAAAAATAAGTTCTTGAACTCGTCCCATTCCATAGACTCAATTTCATCCCTTTTCCTTGTATTCTTAATAAGATTCCACCATTGATCAGCATCTCCTTCCAAACGATACACTGCTAGGATGACTTTATCATCTTCAGAACATTGAAGAACTGAAAATATCTTTTCAGTTGTACTAATCCATTGTTCAGCAACTAATGGATCAGTAGACCCACTGAAAGAAGGTGGACGCTGCCTCATGAAGGATTCAACAGAATGTTTCTCCTTCCTTGGCTCGTTTGGAAGTCCTGTATGATTCATAGCTTGAGAAAGTTGTGTGAGCATGGCTACAAGATTTTGCATTCCAGCTCCTATATCGTTTGGTTGCTCAGGGGAACAATCATTGCATTGCCCATCACATTCCGCATTAACACGGTTCCTTCGGGTTCCAGCCATCGTCTAAAACCCCAAAAGAATAGTGTGAGAGGCAAAAATCATAATAAAGGGGGAGTAACTTAAATATCTATCATCTTTGGTTTAATCTAATATCGTTACCATAGTTCTAGAACTATATCCTATACGTATACTTATCCTTAGGGGCATCCCTAGACATACCTTAGAAATATCTCTAGGGATCTCACTAACGTTTTCGCATCCTAGTTTCCAAAGGTTGACTAAACCTTTCCTATGATACCAACTGTAGAGACCCGTAGCCTGATGTACATGGACATTACATTACTTTTGCGGAATACTTAGTACATAACAAAACACACACACAAGGACCGTAATAGTTTAGTGTCTTTGGAAACTCGGAACGTAAACTTCTAATCCTGGTGGAAGATCTTCAAAATCTCCCATAAAGATCTTCTTTTTTTTTTACCTAAAACCTTTCTTTATATCCTGGGGAAAAGAAAACATAAAAGGGTGAGCTCAAATGCTCAGTAAGGGTAAACAAAATAAATATCAATCACATAATTTTCATAAGAACATAACATTTTTGGAAATCTTAACCTGCAAAAGAGAGCATAATTTCATAACATGGGATAAATCATAGTAGTGAAAATGAAACCATAACTTAAAACATTACTCATTGTGGCATACACACATAATCATAGAGAATCATTTCTTGTTAGTCAAGACTCATTGCCAAGACTATCTTAGTGGACAAAGTCCCTTTCTGAATCGAGTAATCCTCGTTTCAGTCCTGTTTCACTGAACCGGTATAACCTACCATTCCAGCCATGTCTATCTCATGAGATATGAAATCTTTACCCAATGCATTGGAGGGAGATATAGGTCCCACCCATCTTATAATGAATCCTTTCTTATGTGTGCCACATAATCATAAAACATACATCATCACATAACACATGTAACAAAAATGGGATTCTTAAACAACATGACATCATAAAACCATTCATATAAGATAAAGGAATTCATAAATATAATTCCATCACAACATAGTCAAATCAATGTAAAAATATGGATAGAAACAGAACCCTTTATTATCTTATATGGAAAATAATTTTGATAAAACACTTGAATTGAATTCTTGAGGAAAATATCCTTTCTTCTTCAAAATCAATTTCTTTTCACAAAACATCATGCAATTTTAAAAGAAAGAGATTTTATTGAAAATAGTCATGAAATCTTTTAGAGGAAGCTTCATGAAAATAAGGCTTTATAAAACAGTATAAATCCGTTCGTGCCGTATAAGTTAAAAAAAACATTCTTCGTACTTTTGTCGGAAAAGTCAAAAAGTACCTCGTACGGAAAAACGACAAAAGATTCATTTGATATTCTTTACTAAAAACTCACCTAAAGGGAAAAATTGGATTTAAAAAATTGTAGGTGGATGGAAATAATATTACATATTGAGGGAACATGGATGTGGATGATAAAATACACCCCAGTAAATACTTACGAATAAACAATCTCGGATAAAAATGAGATTGTGATATTTCCCTTACCTTAGGTCCGACTTGCTTTGTAAGTGTCCGAACCTCCTGTATAATGATTTAAATCATGTTATTGACTTATTACAGAATCATATTCATTGTTATGATATCATATATGGTTCACTTATGACATTATATTACCCGTTCTTTTGTAAATTCCACGTTAAAGAAGCGTTTTGGGTAAAATCGTTTCATTTATCGTAGGTGTTTTGACTTGTTGTTCTTGACATCATTATTACTTATATCATGATTTACTTACTTCCAGAATATAAAATATGATTTATATATCATATATATTCAGTATATATATATATATAATAGGTAGATAAATAAAATGAAAAACACCGTTCATGGAGACGGTAGTCCGTACGTACGCATGAACGCTGTTTTCCTTTCCTTATTGTCTTGAAATGGAAGTAAGTTGATGACATACATATGTATATATATACATAAATCCAGTAGCTTTATAATGTCATATATTTCATTATTATTTCTTATATATACTTTATAATCATTCTTAAATGGTTAATATGGAGAATGAATCTCATCGCGTCGTGGAGACGGTAGTCCGTACGTACGCACGAGCGATGATATCATTTCTATAAGTATTGAATTGAATTGGAGTGAATTATACAATATATCAGAATCAATATGATGTTGTAATAACTATGTATAGTTATTCTTTACACCATTATACCCATCCATGTAAGGTGGTGGTGGAAAATAGATTACACCACGGCGTGGAGACGGTATTCCGTACGTACGCACGCGCGGTGATTTCTTTTTCCGTAGGATGGATAGATGGTGAAATAGGGTTGTTTCATACTTATAATAACATATCAGTATATGAGTGATACTGATGTTATTACTTCATAATGAAACAACCTAAGAAGAAGAAGTGGAAGAAGAAATAAAGATGAAAGAATTGGTAACGGTAATTACCTCTTCTTTGAAGTGCCTCTTTGAGACCTCCTCTTAGGGCACTAGAATTGGTCTTTGAGGAAGACCAGAACCTCTAGGATGTTGCTAGGGAAGTGGAGAAGAGATTTTGGCAGGGGTTGGACGAGCTTGAGTGCTCAAATTGGTGTGAGGAGGAGGGGGAGGAGGTGTCCTTTTATAAGGGAGGAGAGGGGCACCTTAGGAATACCTCAAAATATTATTTTATATTAAAGTAAAAATTGGTTTATAATAGTTCCAAAGGGTATTATTTCTAAGCTAAAGTGGGGATGGGTCGAAATCCTATCAACCAATAGGATTTAGACAAGTTTGGGGTATTATTTTAACCTTATCAATTAGATTTAACTCTAAGTTAATTAATTTAACTTTTACCGTGTCTTTTTGTTTTTCTTTCACTATATGGTTAATACACTTACTATAACATGCCAAACGAACCCCAAATTGTTTATTATTAATATATATATCCTTATCTAAGTCATTTGGCAGAACCTTAGATTTTTAGGAATAAAATAACAATTAATAATATAATATTTGATTTAAAAACTATTTTGTGTCAATTTTGACACTATTTGATATATGATTTTTGTGAAAGTCATATCAGAATTATATGTTCGAACCAAGTTGATTAAATCAACACTAATATATCATAGTAACCTATAAAATTAGTGGAATTCATAAAAAGTCTTAAATTACATTTATTTTGGTATTTATATTATCAATTATGTGAATATTTCATTAATAAGATAATTACTGCATCATCTTTGTGTCATAAATAAATTAAATTATTTGATGTCTAAAAATTACAAATAAAATACCATCATGTAGGAAATCTTTTTATCTTTCTAATGAATATTTACAATCTAATTTATCTTATGTATAACCCCATATTAAAAATGATTTACTTATTAAACTTTGATTTTAACTATTTTAACCCTTCTTTAAATAAATTAATAATAAATGTCCTAATCTAATCCAAGTGGGCCTAAATGGTCATATTTTATTCCTAAGTTTGTTTTTGGTCGAATTACACTTGTCCAATAGAATTAGGACATGTGTTAGGGTAATATTAATATCATATTTACCCTTAGTTACCCTATTTACTATTAACCGTGGTAAAAAAAGTAAAAAGTTACTATTCACCAAAAAATTATTTTCATCTCATTGAACCACATTTTAGTCCTTGATATTAACCGTGTCTCTCGGATTTTCGAAATTCCATTCACAGAAGCGGTAAAATTAAGTTTTATGCAAAATTCAGTTTTTAACCTACCACTTAGTAGTTTCACTATTCATCAAAAATTGATGTTTTTCAGAACAATGCCAAAATTTCATCCCAAGCTATATTTCATATTCCGAATTCAAAAATGAAGTCTATTTTACCAAATTCATAACATAAAAGTTGCATTAATTAATTTTATAATTAAATCCCGCTGTTAAAACAAATAGCGTGTTTTTTAAGAAACAATATCTATCAAAAGATTGACACTTGTTTATGTCTAGTTTAAATGTGAAATTACATCCAATGACCAACATTGTATTAAATTGTAAAAATATATTCTAAATATACTTTAAAACCACTCAAATTAATGATTTATCACTATTAATTATTTCGATTAAAAAAGTTGTTTTTAATTATAATTTAGTAATTTTCACTATTCATCAAAATATGAAAGTTATCCGAAAATCACCAAAATTTCAACCTAAGCTAATTTCGATATTCCGAATCCAAAAATGAAGTTCATTTTGAAAAATAAGATTTATAGAATTTTAAAAAGTGGTTATTACTATTCATAACGGCTAGTTTTAATAGCATATCGCTGTTTAGTGAAACTCGTTATTGCGTACTACACACACTATCGAGGAAGGTTGCGATTGCGTGTAATGCAAGGCAAGTCAAGGATGCGTGTTGTGCAAGCTCCTTTTAGTGTAGCGTACAACACAAGACATTAATAAAATTAAAATAAATATTTTTCATAAAATCTTGGGCTGTTACATGAAGAATATAATATCATTAAAAAATGTTCAAAATATAGTTTGAATGAATCTATAAGATAACTACTGTAAGTTATTTTCAGGTCTGTCTATTCAATTGTTTGAAAAGAACCATATTATTTCAGATCTTCTATGAATTTGATTCGAGAAGAACATACTTTTTTCCAAGAATATTTGGAATATATCAAATGTGTAAATTATAATTTTGAATCTAAATGATCACATTGGATGATAACTCTATTTACGTAATATCAAATTCAATTTATATGATAAAAATACATTGGGGAAAATGCGCCTATGACTAGGGCGTATATCTTGATTCTAAAAGTTTTGAGGATGTCTTGAATAATTATCATAGAAAAAAGGTTTTACAAGAATGATCATTTTTTTGGTATTACCAAAAATTATAATAGATTTAATTTTAGGATTATGAATCTGGTTCACTAGTGGAACAATTACTGGGGTTAAAAACTATTTTTCTTAAGCTTTTTAAATCCCAAAATAATTTTTTAATAAATTCACAATGGGGGAGAACCAACATGGAAAGGAGTGGCTATTTGTACCGAAACATGTATGTACCATTTTTTCTTCACTCTCTAATTATATTTGTATATGAGGTGAGACTATTAGATATTATTGAGTCACTGTGAACTATATCATGTTCATGATGATGAATTTAAAGAGACGATTTTTCTAAAGTAAACCATCGATTCAACCCCACTCGTTGGATAATCTGGACTAGGGTGATATAATTTGTATTTGATCATATTTTACCAAACAATATACATGTTATCTATATTTAAGTGAATATGTTTTAAAAATTTTGAGCTACCAATGATACGTAAAAGGATGTTAATCATATGGTTACAATTATATATAATTTTGGTAAAACATGGATGATATTGAATAAATGATAGAAAATGAAGCAATTAAAAATTAATATTGTAAAGTAAGAAACAAAACTAACTAAAGTAAAATAGTGTATTTTAAATTTAATTAATTATTTTTAATATTTTCATTCTAATGAAACTTCATACTACTGTGATAATGATATATCACATAGTGATCATCATTGTATACTCAATGATGATTTGACGAATGTTCCCAAAAAAAGTAAATTATATTGGTGGAACTATCAATGTTATTAATGATGAAAAATAAAAATAGGGTGATATGGGTAATGATATAGAATACGCATTGTCTAACATGGTTAGAATATGACACTCTCTCATAATACATGTGATAAAATGCATAAAATAATCTACCATTTAATTTAAATATATATGTAATTTATTTAATAATTTAAAAATAATTTATTTTTATATGTTTATTTGATTTAGAGTTTTTTATAATATTTTTATTCCATTGAAAAATTACCTAGTTTTTTCATGGAAGTAAAATTATCTCAACTGGATAATGAAGATATCATTTTAATAGATCTTGAGAAATAATTACAATAATCAAGAAAACATCATGAATAATAAACAAAGAAGATGAATTAGTATTGGTAAAGAAGTATGATATTAGTTGAGGATGAAAAAAACTTACTAAAAATGATGTTTTTAGAAAATAAATTGAGATTAAAGAATTAAAAATAACTACAAGATAGAATATACAAAAAATATGAAAATCTTGATTATTCCCCTAATTTATTCAATGAATTCCCTGATTCCATGAAGTGAATAGGATCATCCTCCAACTAAATTGGAAACTAATATAACAATAATTCATCCTATAAAAATATAAAATTATCTCACACACTAATTATATTTCCAATTACATTAATGGTTTTAAAGAAAACTAAAAAGATGTATTGATTGTGAAAAATATAGATAGATACAATACTTAAGTAGTGGATGGGAAAAGATATATGAAGAGATATTCCTTAGGAATTTTTAAAATATTGTTTATTCTATTGAAAAATGATTCACAGTCTTCTAAATCTGGGAATAATACATAATAAAGGAAGATAAAAAGATTTATGGGCTATTGATGGTGTTTTTGGATGTTTGGGAATATGGAATTGGAATGTTATCATAACATGAAACATTAATGAAAATAAAAAAATGTGACATGAAAAATGGGTTCAATATGTGGATAATATATAGATTAAATGTTTTAAATAAGATTTTAACATATCAACTAAGGATAAAGGCGAATCATCTATCACTAGTGAGAGGAGGTCCTATAAAGAAAAGATAAATTTTATCTAATCTGTCTCAAAAGGAATAAACTATTTCTAATCATATAGGAGATAAAATAAAATATTATCCTACTTGGGATATAATGATAAGTGAAAAATGAAATCCTACATATAAGGGAGGGAGATATAGGTTAGAAATTCACATCGACTTATGAAAAAAGATCATTTTGACGGTTTATAATGAAAACCAGTATGTGTAAAAATACGTATCAAGGTGGGAGAATTATTTTCTAAGGTTCTTGTAAGTGATATGAAATATATTGGTATATGTTCTACTCTTTCTAGTATAATATGTCATTTCTATGAAATATATATTAATTAATGGGGTTTCATGTTGAATATATTGTAAAACATTCTCAATGAATGACTATTGAGACTATAAAGCCTCTATTACACCACTAAAAAATATATTGGAAAGCATAGGAATGATTTTTGTTGATTTAAGTTGTAGGGTCACACAACTAAAAAAATCAAAGCAAGTCTTCTAAGAGAGATTCCCTCTATTTGGAAAGGGAATTTTTGTTAATAGAAAAATAGTGGTAATTCATGCACATCTGAAGAAAAATGTGAAAAACTTAAAAAGGGTGTATAAAAAATACATAATGTTTGATACATTATAAATATAAATTAAATTATATGGGAAAAATTAAAGATGAAATGGATGAACCCTCTATGGGAAGGCATATGATTTTAAAGTAAGAGGTTCAATATTACTGGATGTAATCTACTACTGATGACATGGTGTTTCAAAGGCATCATTTTAAACAAATTGACTTTGTTTAGTATCATATGAATAAATATAAGACACTCTAACCTACCCAATATGTTAATAATAAGAGGAATATAAAATAAAATATAAATGAAATTTATTTGAAATGTGAGATATACTACTGAATCTATAAGTGGATGTTTTTGTTGAAATGGATTTAAACATGTAAGATATTAAGGATCATAATAAAAATAAAGGTACTTAACAATTTGATACATGAAAAAGTGTGAATACTCTAAAGAAATATTCCTATACTATTTTTTTAAATGAATGACCTATATTGAGAAGATTCTCTCATAATATATTCAGTTTTTTTGGTAACAAAAATGGCCTTACTTATTCTTTAATTCTATTTATATGAATTAGAATGAATATAATTGAATTATAAGGGTTGTTTATTCTTGAGAAAACCAATTTACATATTTATAAATAGAGTGTATCCCATTTAGGGAATGAAAAATGTATATGATGTACGGTAATCACAGTTTTTCAGAATCCATGATTAAGTAAAACAACTTCTTAAGGGGGAGTGAAGGATCATGATAATGATGAGTTGGATGTGGAGTGATATTTTATGAACATAAATTGTATTTATTTTATTATTTTATGTCATATTATATCCTAGTTAACATTTAGTCTCATAATATAACAAGAAAGAGTTCAATATGTTTGAGGATAGTAGCATAGATCAATATTTTTTTGGTGCATGTTTGATATTACGGTTACCTCAATATTATTTTTGATATCATGTTATAAAATTTTTACATATATGTGATTAAATAAATTAAAATTCCATGTATAATGATTTTTGTTCCATTCATTATGTTGTGATGAAAAACCATTAATAAAATTTTGTATTTATTTTCATTAATTTGGGTAAGAAAATGATCAAAATTAGCATACTAAGATGGTGAATTGGTTATGATTATTAAAAAAAATTATATGTGGGACATTTTTTATCCCAAAAGGCTTAAATTGTATAATTCCCCTATAATCGGTCATATATTTTTGAGAATATATGAAGAGATTAAGTGAAGAATCACATAAAATGATTAATCTGTATATTAATTATGATGGTTAATAAACCAGTCCTAAAGGTTAATGAAATGTGTGAATTCTATTTATGACTAACTGAAAATTACTTTTTTATTACCAAAACACTTTTGAGGAAGAAAGTGAGAAACCACCCAAACAGACTGAGAAATCTCAAAGCAGTACAAGCAAATAAAGAGTGGAAAAAAACACCAAAGCAAACACCGGGACCTGGCCCACCCTAGAAAATGAGTCATAATAGCAAGCCTTCACCAACACAGGACCCTTCGGCAAGTAGTCCTATGAAAAGTAAACAGGGACAGTACCGATGGAGTAGCCATACCCTCTCAATAATCCTAATCCAAAAGGCCTCCATCAATGAATACTTCACGCTCTGGTCCCCATCCGACGCAGGTCCTAGTAAGAGAGGAAAATAAGCACCAAAAATCCAAATGAAGACAACCAGCAGGAAAAAACCAGAGGGTTTCACATTTCTCACAACAATCCTCTCAAAGCAATTGGCCAAAACCACCAACTTGATCAGAGTATTTAAGAAGAAATTTATTATTACCCGAGTCCCTCTCCCTAATAAATTTCCAGGATAAAGAGGAAACATGTATTTCATCAACCTCCAATATCCTCTTCTCAAACTCAGAAGTAAGTTGATCCCGCATATGAATGTATTCCTCAATGCAGATTACACCTCTATTGAAACCCCCTACCAAAATTGAGTCTTGTATATCAATCCATGAAAATTTTCCCTCATTATGGGACACCTCAAAAGACCTCCCCACCATCCTAGCTGCCACCTCCTCAGTTGCATTGAGCATCAAGACCTTCATCATCACAACTACTTGTCTTATTTGCAGAGAGAGTCTCTAAAGGAGGAGGTAATGAATAGTAGTTCTTCTTCCCCTTTCTCTTTTAGAGACCCATATTACTCCTTGGGCTTGAATCCTCCTCCAATGGTTGATCATGATCACTCCCTTTGAAAGACTGCACTCCGGCCCCGACTCCCTCACCTAGGGTGATGGTTTTATAATTCACATTAGAATCTAGAAGGCCTTAAAACCTATTGTGAAATGAAATTGACGTATTAATAAGATCTAGACCCCCTCGCACATTCACCATTTTATCTTCCCTTCCACTCATATCACCACTTCCACAAAAAAGAGTCACATCTATACCCAAACCAGTCTCCCCATCTAGCGACATCCAGTCAATAGTCTCATCTTGACTGGGCTGTAAAAAGTCATGCACCATGAACCAAGGATGCTTGCAAGAATTCTCTAAACCCACAAATTGTATAGCACAAATTATTTCTACCATAGGACACTCATCATTGATTTTAGATTGAGATTCTCTTGCAGATCTAGACTGACCTTGTCTGGAAACTGCATGACGATCAGGCAATGTGACTGGCCTGCTCCCACCACTGAGATCACCTATCAATCTGCTAAAAACTTCTTGGACTTTTGTATTAGGAGACAAATCCATTGGCTACTCCTGCCTCAACTTGTTTTCTACACAAGAATTTAAAAGCCCTGATCCAACTAAATTTTTGCTATCCCCCTTTTCTTCATGGATTGGACAAGTATTGTGAGTTTTTATGCTATCACAAACCGATCCATGCCCTGCTAATTGATGTTTGGTGACCCCCGAAGTAGAGGCACGATGCTTTATATTCATCTTGGGATAATTCAACAATCCCTATGTCCAAAGAACAATTTCATTTCCATGTGAATACCCACCTTCTGCTTTAGATTCCACAACCCTTGATTCTACTGTTTTACCCCAATCCCAACTCCTCAATTTTTTTCTGATCTAATCTGAGGCTCCTGACACTAAGGGTTTGACACCCTGCCTTTCCAAAGCATGGAACTGCACCATGCTAGCTACTTCCTTCCTCGCCAGCTCTGAAGTCTTCCCCTGGTGTCCACCCAGTCTTCATGTGTCACTCGCATGACCCAACTGCCAGCAAGAGGTCCAGAAATCCCCCCACTGCACATAGACAACTGGTTGTTTACACCGGATCTACTCACCAACTTCTATCCACACATATTCAACCAGTGATCTCGACACGTAGACCTCCACACACATTTTTGGATTGATCGGATGAAAAACATCGGCGGTACATGAATTGACACAATGAAAACGTCCCACCACATTCCCTTACATGCGCATAATAGCAGGATTCTGAAATGGAAGAGGCATTTGAGGAAGACTTACCCAAATCGGAATCGTAGGAGATTCGTGATTGAGATATAAATCATTACTCCATTGAGATAGATGGAAATTTTAGTCACCGTAGTTCTTGGTAGCACAAGACAGTGCATGAATAAGGTCATTCGTCGAAGAACATTGCACTATCAAGTTCCTCTTATCAAACAAACCGATTACCGCCCAATATTGAAGCCCCCAAAAATAGAAGAAAAACCCATCGAAGTCATCCACCAAAGTTAGTTTTCTACTAAGACATGTAACTAGAGTCAGATTAAGGAATATCTCCACCTTTGTAAACTCAAATGCTGATAAAGAAATCACAGGCGCACCATCTCGAAAACTAGGGACCTTCGGATCCAGTTTTATCGAAGGGAACCTTAGAATAGAATTGGGTTTGGTGAAAGGATTTAAGATCTGTCGCCAACCACTATGAGGATGTAGAGTATCCTCCCCCCTCATGCCAATTATCGTCGGAGGTGGGAGTGTCTCTGAATCCAATTGGGTTTCACCATGAGCGTCACCATGAGCATCACCCTATTATCACTCAGATGGACTTTTCTATAACGTTATTTATGATTTCACACAATATTAAAACATTTCCCAGGAGTTAAGAATAATTTTTTATTACCATTAAGTATTATTTTATTTTTTGAGGATATTTATGAAGACTATGAATATATTTATTTCTAGAAATAGATAAAATTTTATTTATAAATAATAATTTGAAGACAATACAAAGAAGAAATGAAATACATGATGAGTTGAAGAATATTTTAATATTGAAAATTATATTTTAGAAAGGATTGAAGCTATGTTTTTACCAAGTATTTTAGTTTCTCTTGTATGTTTTTCCAACCCATGACAACGTAGGGATCCACCAAAAAAAATAAGGGACCATAGTTAAATATATGGGAGGTAGGTCTACCAATCAAGACATGGGCGGAATGAGTGATCATGGGTATGAATATATTTTATATGGAGCATAGAAAGGACTACATGATGTTCACCTTGGGGGATAAACTGGAATGAATAGGGGTGTGGTTTGGCCTATTAAATTCAAAGGTAAAATGTGTGTCTAGGTGCTGTCCACAAAACTAAATCGAGTGGTTAGTGCGGTGAGTAGTATTATGAAGTGCAATAAGGATGATATGAATAATGATATGGAATTGATTAGTGTGAGTTACTATTCATACACATAAAAACATATTCATATTAATGGATCCATTTGATCACAAGAATCCATACCATTCAACCAATCAAATTCTATGTGCTTCCAACATTAACATTTTTTCTATGAAGGATTTACTACAATGGTACTTGAGAAAATTGGTATTCCACACCAGCTCAAGTGGCCTGAGTCAATTCACACAATTATTGTATTTAAATCATGTAATAATATAGTGACTACATTAAACAATGAGAGAGATAAGATGAAACATGAAAAGCATTGATTGTTTGAATTCATGATGAGAATTTCCCTAGAAATACATGTAGAATAGTGTATACCAGAAGCCTCCATCTTGACACAGATCATTTGAAGTCAGGATGCCACCTTTCAAAAATTTTAGTGAAGATTAATATGATAAAATCATTGGGAATGAAATTTTTTAGGTACCCAAACAATTTTTTTCCATTAAGAATCATTAATATGTAATAAAATTAAGGGTGTGATAGTTTATGCAAATATATAAAAACAAAGATTCCGATCATATAACCAGTTGATTCCATTTTAATATTTAACAGTATTATAATTTTTTCATAAAATAGAATATTCATGGGATAATCATTTCACATGAATGTGATATATAAATAGTATGAAATATGAAGACGTTGATAACATAATAGAGTAGAGAAACAAACATGCATTAATCAGAAAAATAACAATAAACTAGTGATCCTTTCATAGATATATAATTGAGTATTTACAATGAATCACATATAGTATCCATGATCTTTTTATTTTCACACAAATCACTAAATCAAGTAATAATTATTTTTTAGTGGATCCAACATTTCCAATGTACATATGTCTATACATGAAGCCTATGGACCTGGAAAAGGTAGATACCTTGTACTTATTTTTGTTCATACGTATAAGGTAGTGTTTGTGTGATTAGGTGATATGATACTGATAAAAATGTTTTGAGACTCCCAAACATCTACATAGGTCATTTAATCTAAAATATAAGGAATCCCAAATTGATATATTAAAAGAATTAAAATATCACCTAAAAATAATAAGATTAAAAATTGTACATGTGTTATGGATTTGAAACTTGAGAAGAACAAACAATGTATCCTAGTTGTGTAAAGATTCTATGGAACAAATTTTGATTTTGTTCCAGATTATTCTATCATAAAATACTTTATTGTAAATTATGTGCATCCCTTATGCACATTTTATTGATTTTAGTACTTTATCATAATAAATAATTGTTTGTTCTTGAAAATATGAAAAAACGATTGAATATATGTTCTTTCATTAATTATCAAAATCTATTAATAATAAATAAAAATCATTCTTATAATAGATTTTTAGGTATAAGAATTTAGTGATATTAGAAGAACTAGATCATTTTATATTTCATGTGAATTAGATTCAAGAGGAATAGAATTATTCCATGAATATATTAATAATATTGATGGTGTTCATGATAAATATAATTCTTATATACTTCTATAGGATGATAAAAATGAATAACGAAGAGATAAATTTAATACTATGTTCGACACAAAAGAGAATCAGAAGGATCTTGTGACTATGGAATATATGAATCTCATTAATGTTTTGATTATAAAATCTCCTTGTATCATCTATGAAATAATGTATATTCAAAATGGTTTCCAAACAATACATTTATTCCTCTGGATCTTGTGATGCTTCATGTTTCTTAGGTTCTTCATCAATGGATCCATATATATGTATATGAGGATCTCTATAAATGAAACTTTTTTTAAATGGATTTGAGATTAATATTCAATTTAGTGCCAAGATTCTGGTTTTAATCCATATTTTTGTTCTGTATTGAATTTATCATAATCTTGGAATATGATAGTTCTTTTGAAGTTGGGATTGAGCCCATGAAAAGTGATTCCTATGTATCCTTTTTAATGGAATTATTACCCATGTAGTTATTTTACACTTAACAAGACACATCATACCAGTTAAGGTTTTGTGAGGAAGACTAAATAGGGAAATTTAGCTTTGTTCATCAAGGATGACTAAGAGGAAGGGACCTGGCCAGAGATGGCGTGGGAATTATACTAAATCTGCCAAAGGGACCTAGAATTGATGTGGACTCCCATGTGGGGAAATTATATTATATGGAATATATCCCAATAAGGATCATGATGAAAAGTACATGAATGTAATATAACCATCAAAGTAGGATATGACCCAAACCAGAATATATCCCATAGAAAATTATGGTGAATTTGGGGTGTCAAGTTTGAACCTCAGGGAGGCTTCCTACATATCCATTTTTCATAGAAATCAAAGACAATATAATTTTTTAAGGTTGGTGATTAATTTTATAGATTATGTCCAATGAGTTCCCTCATTAAGAATATTCCCTACGAGGTGGTGATGACATGATTTGGGCTTATTCCCAATAGATGGTGCATGTCAAGGTGAGCGGAAGATCTGGAAATGAACCTATTATGAGACAAGTATTTAATTACATTGATGAAAAGACCATAAATTTCCTCTAAGAAATATATTTTTATACATAATGTGATAAAAAAGTGGAAGTGGAATATCTTACTATCCACACAATCTTCTTCACACACTATTTGGTGAGTGTGGGGATATATATAAGGGGTACTTTCTTGTAAAAAAAGACTAGGGGATTACATTAGGAGAGATTTCCCTGGTGACATTCAGTCATCAACTATTAGTGGAAAAGAATTAAGTCATAGAGGGGGGTTTTGGAAGAGAGGTGATTCTTAGATTTTACCATGTCTATGACATCTTATATTTTCTATGTATTATTTTTAATTATTATATATATTATATTTTAGATAAACTAGTGAGATAACGTGCAATTTAGAGGCCCGATATGCTTGGAATAAATTGTTAAAATATATTAAAATATTAAATTTTGTGCACAGATATTTTTATATAAAAAATATAATATATATTTAATGGTTACATTGATCATAAATATGAGGGAACTGTTAGGCTCAAAATGGTGGTATTTTCCAATATATTAATTAACATTAGTTTACAAATGCCATTTGTAAAAAAGTATTGATGGGCATAAAATGAATTAAATAATTTAATAAAAATTATTTTAATTCCTTATGTTGACATAATAACTTGTTTTTATTTAAATGTATCCTTATATTATAATTTTATGGTTAGTCACATAAACTTGGATATTATAGAGGATCATTGGATATAATGATTTGGGAATCCTCTCCATCAAATGATGAAGGATTTAGGATCGATGATGGATACACGTTAACTTTGAAGTATCTCACCAATGAACACAACACAACATCATTCTTCATAAGTGACTGATCCAATTCTTGGTAGGGAGTGTGATTTTGATTCACATTCCCCCATTATTAATTTCTACAATGTGCATGAATCAATCAATGGATAGATTGATTCATAGATTCAACAAATTGCAGGATCCAACTTATAATGTAGGGGTTTTATCAGGAGAAGTTCTTTGGTTTAATTAGGTTATGGATTCATTTATCGTCCTAATTAAAACAAATAAATATGGACACAAACATATATTGAGGTTATTTACTCTTGTTTTATTGTGCTTTTCTCCCTCAATTTTGTATTTCCCGATGAGGGTTCATTATTGGTGCAGTGTTTGACTATTCCGGGTCAATCGATCATTTCACAACTGTTTCATAGCGCAACAATAAGATATCATAGATTTAGTATCAAAACTAAGTGATATATGTGAAATTTTTGTTGAGACATCGAATCAAATAATGAATGATTGTTGAATTCCCATTCTTCGATGATCATCGAAAATGAATGAAGAATGTCGATTTGATCCATTTTCTAGTAGATCAGGTGATGATTCATGTTTATTTGGCGATGGCATTGAAAAAAGAGTCCAAATATTGAGTTCTATGACATGGAGATCGATTGATTGGAGGTCGGAAGATTGACCGAGGAATTTGAGGGAAGAATATGGGATTATAGAAAAGCCCACACAACAAGGTGTGTAATATAGAATTACACGATATGTGGGGCCCTCAAAATGTGACAATAGGGTTTTTCCAAAGATAAGAAACACATGAAATGTAAACTCTATCACATGGTGTGTGACCCTCCCCATTTGACTCGACATGTACTTCAGAAGTACACTAACATGGGTTGGAGTACATAGACACAACCACATTGTGTACTCCCACACAGATACAGATTGACATAGAGAAACCCACCCATAGACATGGATTCGGTACACAGATAGGTACATGTGACATTGGAAGGATATCGTGGGTCTCAACACACTGTTTAAATACTTATAGACACTATGTATATGAAGACTAAATGTCATGTGAGGATCTTCCACATCGGATGGACATGGGATATATGGACACGCCATGTACCCTTTAGGACACACTATGTAGTCCCATCAAGAGTTATTGTGGATCCCTGATTTATTTTTTTGGAGTATTATTGTTTGAGTGCATTCACATGTCCCTTTTCCTCGAGGTTACAGTGTGTAATTACATCCACATCACTAGATTATGATACCACATAGAGGCCGAGCCTCAGATGGAATTATGGTGTTACTTTGTGATACTAGAGTGCAATCCACTATCACATTTTATTCCCTGGTTGGAGTTTTTGAATCATCATGACCTCTATGAGAAGGTATTTTATCCTCCATCTATAAGGCCTTATAGGTAGTGTTTTGGAATTGTTGACATATGATCCACTACATAGAAGTTAGATCTAGAATGGGTTCTTGTTGTCCCCCTACAGTTCAGGGTGTGAACCCTTATCTATGTATCATGTCCCCTTTAGACTAGTGATCTTCTTAGGTAGGGCCCAATGACCAATAACTCTTCATCGAGTGTCTTTGAGGGTAGCATGGCTCATGGAGTGGGTTCTCCCTTAATGAGTGTTTCTTCGATCAGAATCATGTGAATGGTAGTTGGTTATGACAGCCTAATGGTGTGGTGTCTTTCTTGAGTATATTTGGGTTCTTATTATTTTCTACTGTCATACATTTATTTCTATATTCTATATTGAACTTACTATACTTGTTACATCATGTTTAGTGTTTTAGGGGTGTCCTACTGAGTATTATTACACTCACCCCTGTATGATCTTTTCCCATATGTGTTGTGTCCAATGTAGATGAAGACCCATTTGATGGTGTCCTGCGTGGAAATGGAGCGGGTGGAGAATTGATGGAGCTCTAAAGACCAATGTGTTTACCATGACCGTTCCTTTGATTTATTCCTCATCCTTGGAGAAATTTGGACTATTTACAGTTTCAGTTCGACATGTGTTATTGACTCATTATGGTGGGATTATATATGGAGTTTACTTTTCTATTTTTAGTATTTTCATTATCGTACACTATTGTGGGATATTTTATGTTTTCATGAATTATTTAATTATTTTACATTATATCATTATTTCGGATTGGAGATGTGTGTGTGTGTGTGCACGTACTTTTGGAAAATGCCTTCCATTTGTGGATATACATAATCAGCATTGGTCTCCAGACCCTGGTCTATTGTAGGCTAGATTGAGGTATTCATTGGTTGGACCTCGGTGGGTCAGGTCCTGAAAGAGTGGAATCAATGGTGTATGGTTCTTCCCTAATACCTAATTTGATGATATTGGTTTGGGGAAATAGAGTTATCTGTTTTGTGTTCGTATTTTGGGCCAAGGACCCTAGTGTTGGTACGACGACCAACATATCCATACTCCAGGACTCTGATCACCTGATTTTCCACTCTGTACATGAGAACATTGGATGAAAAGACAAAATGATACACGCATCATATTGGAATACTTGTGTTTTCATTGTACTTATTGAGTCATATCCCCATATATACTCTTTTGATCATGGTAGATCTTCTTTTTGTCGATGCCTCCACATAGAAAACCAATCAGGATTACACCACAAGATCATGAGGATGATCCTTCAAGTGAGAAGGATTTGGTAGAGGATCTTATACTAGAGATGTCACCTCTCAGTGGTCTACTGGATATACGACCACCTATTGAGAAGTAGCGATCACCCACACTACCAGCTAAGGATTCATGAAGATAGAGTGTGTTCCATGAGTTTCAGAGGTAGTGACCTCCCAGGTTTCAGGGTGACCCAGTACCCTAGGAAGATGAGGAATATCTAGAGAAAGTCACTCCAATATTTTTCCTTGGGGGATGCTTGCAGACTAGATGGAAGTCCTCATGGTGAGTCTTCTTCGGGGTTCTACTAGTTGATAGTGGAGTTAGTGACACTGTCACATGATGATACATCTTTATCTTGGAAAACCCTTGAACATCTCTTCATAGAGAAGATCAATACCACCACATTGTGATCAATACACATATAAAATACTCTACATATGTATCATGGAAGTATTACCATGGAAGATTATATAGATTTGTTTACGGATCTCTCACATTACTCTGTGGAAATGGTATGAGACTAGTTCTTCAGGGCTCAGAACATTGAGTATGGATTTCTCTAGGAAAACTGGACATCAATTTAATATCTTAGTATTTCTACATATGCTTGGGGTGCATGAAAGCCCTATAGGTTGAAATTTTTTCATAGAGCCGACACTAGTTGTGGGAACTAGTAGGGGGAACCTGGTAGCCTATACCTCAGTTGTAGGTAGCCAAAAATAGTCATTTACATCCAAGTGGGTGAGATTCTTTAGGAGGTGATTTTTTGACTCAGGGTTAGTAGTATATGGCACTAAGCGTGGTTCAAATCATCAAAGGGAGAGGTAGTGTTTCTTTTACAATGATCCGGAACATATGCCATGCGATTGAATGAATCGTTGTATATCTAATCCGGAGATAGTTAATGGAACTATAAGGAAGATATTATAGCATGAACATGGTGGTCCATATGTTGGAAGATGGGGAAGAGTAGAAGGGGGTGGTCAGATGCTCGAGCTATTACCCCAACCACCACCATGGGGTCCACGCTAGGCTCATAAAGCTAGTGGGCATGGACGAGGAAAGATGAAGGCTACATAGGCCTATTACCTTGAGGATATAGGTATTATACAAGGAATGATCTATTACTTTTCTACCTTATCTACAGTATTGATAGAAACATTTTCTATTTATTATTTTCTTTACACGAATCTTCTTTGAGACCCAGAGATTCTGGTTGAACGGTTGACACGAAGCATACTATTAGAGACTCTTATTGGAGGAGACTCAAGGTCCACACAATGGTGCAGATAGTGTGACCTAAATTGTGGAGGTGATAGTTTTGATTGGGATATATTAGTATTGGCATTGAAGCCTTACAATGTCATTTTTGGTTTGGTCTGGTTATCTGCAATTCATGCTGAGATTGATTGTTTAAGGATAGGGGTGTGGTGTGTCTATATTGATGGAACAGAGTTTTAGTTTGTGGTTGAAAAGGAAAGCTAGAAGGTGGAATATGGACTCACTCATATGGGGTGTAGTAGATTACTCATCGATTGGCTAGCCTGATCCTTAGAAATATTGATGTTATGAGTTCTTAGTTACCTATAGTGGTGGAGGAGTATAATTATGTATTTGCAGATGATGTTCTAGGATGACCTGACGACCAAGAGATAGAATTATTCATTGATCAACACACTAAAATGATACTTATATCTACACATTCGTATCAGATCACTCCCCCATAGATTTATCAGCTGAAGGTGCAGTTGGAGGACTTAAAGATGAATGGATTTTTGAGGCCTAGTGCTTCACCTTGGGAATCCATAGTATTGTTTTTAAATATGTAATATGAGAGCATGAGGTTATGTGTGTATTACCGAAACTTGAACCAAGGTGAAAAAGAACGTGTATTAACTATCAAGGATCAATGATTTCTTTGATCAGTTAAATGGGGCATGATGGTTCTCAAATATTGACCTCATATCAGGCTATCACCTACTGTGAGTATGGGATGATGATATAAAAATACTATATTCAGATGTCATTACAGTCTCTATGAGTATTTGGTGATATCGTTTGGTATGATGGACTCCATTGTAGTGTTCCTGGGACTCATATACTATATCTTTAAACCTTTATTTGACATGTTCATGGTAGTTTTCATTGATGAAATCCTAGTAAACTCAGAATCCTTGGAGGATCTGACAAGGAACCAGAGGATGGTCATGGACACACTCCGAGAAAACCAAATTTTCAGGAAGTGTTAGTTTTTTATTTTTGGCTTCCATTTTCTGGGACACATCATCTCATAAGTTAGTGCTGCACTGAATACATTGATAGGTGAGTCAGTTATTTCTTGGGAGCCACCCAAGAATGTTCCTAAGGTATAAAGTTTCATTGGACTGGCTGGTTACTATTATAGGTTTTTACTTGACTTCTCCATAGTGTAATCACCCTTGAAAACCTTTGACAACGAAAGGGAAAACTTTTTCTTGGATAGAAATATGCCAGCAGTGCTTCTAAGAGTTTAGGTAGAGTTTGACGATCACTTCTATATTGAGGTGACTGAAGGAAGGTGTCGAGTACATAGTGTTATGTGATGAATCATGGACCAAAAATGTTTCTATTTTGAGGTAGAGGTACGATGTTATTTCCTACTTTTAACACAAGGCGATACCACATCATCAAAACAACATGTCACATGACCTTGAGTTAGAATTAGTTGTTTTGTCTTTGAAGGTGTGGAGACACTACCTTTTGGGTGAGTGATTGATCATGTACTCTGAACACAAGAGTCTTAATTATATCTTCACTCAAAAGGATATTAACTTTAGTCCAAGGCAATGGCTAGAGTTCCTCATGGAATATGACTTTGATATTTTCAATACCCCTAGGAAGGGGAACGTGGGGGAAATATTCTCTCAGTAAGAGATATAGTTCATAGTTTATGAATGAGGTATCATATTATTTGGCCTCTTGGTAGTTATACTTTTTGGATGGAGATGTATTATCTTAACACAAGTTGATTGTTGTCACCTCTAAACTCTTACGAGTTTGGGAGGCACATACTGGTTATAAAAACTGTGATACACTACACACTCAATATCCATAGGGTAGGCTCCTGATGGATTTTCTAAAGGTGTAGATAACATCATTATTTTCAAATAATTCAAGATGGTACTTGTGACATTCCCAGATGAGTTTTTAAAAGATTTTCATTCATATCCCTTGGCGGTACATCCCAGTGTGACAAAGATGTACCAGGACCTTCAACATTAGTTTTGTTGGGCATGGATGATGAAAAGATTTAATGAGTTTGTTTATGAATTTATTACTTATTATCAAGGGAAGACAAATCACTATGTGCTTGCGGGTTTAGCGCTACTTCTTGAGGTGTTGAAATAGAAGTTTTATGGAAAATATATGGAATTAATGATGGGTTTACCACATATTTCTATGTGATACATTTCCATCTGTGTTATATTTGACTGACTCACCAAGTTATGCCACTTCATTGATATCTGAGAATAAATTTCATTAGAGATATTGAGGCACCTATAAGTTTAGAAGATAGTTCGACACCATGGAGTTCCTTTGATGAGTGTTTTTGGTCATGATTCTCACATTATATACCAGTTGTTGAAGGGATTATAGGAGGAAATTGTTACACAATTACACTTGAGAAAAGAATTTGACCTACCAAGTGGTGAGTAAAATGAGCATACCATTTAAATTCTAAAGGAAATGATTTGAGAATTCATTTTAGTCTTTGTCCATAGTTGGGGGGAACAAACTATCACTGGTAAAGTTTGCATTCAACAACAACTTCCATTCCACAATTGATATGACACAATTGTAGGCTTTATATGGGTGACCCTTTATGTCACTGCATTGTTGGACTAACCCAAGGGAGATGACAGTCATGGGCCCAGAGTTGTATTGAGATACTAAATAGACGGTTCATATCATACATCATGAGATGAAGAATCCACAGATCTGTCAGAGGTCATATGTTGATAGCTAACCGAGGCCTTTGGAGTTCGATGAGGGAGTCCATGTGTTCCTTCTAGTTTCACCTTTATGTGGATTAAAAATATTTGGATAAGGTTAAAATCTATATAAAATGTTCATTTTCTATTTTTAGATACTCTATAGAGTTCGAGAGGTGGATTACCTCTTAGCTATATCTCTACAGTTAGACGAGGTACATGACATCTTCTGCATGTCTCAATTAGGGAGGTATCTACATGAACTATCACACGTTATCGACTTTGGTGAGATGGAAATTAAGGATGGAGTAACTTTTGATGAGAACCAAATAGAAGTATAGGATCAGTAGGAGGGGATCCTTCATTGGTGATCAATTCCTTCCGTTCATGTCTAGTGGTGGCCCAAGAATATTTAGAAGATTCCATGGTATTGAGAGGCTTATATTCATTCCTTGTACCTACATCCCAATGTATATCCCTTGTTTTAAACTTTCAAGGATGTAAAGACCCTAGTTGGAGAGAATATAATGTATATTATTTTCTATTTTTTATTTTTAAATATTATATGGATTATTTTTGAGATTAGGTGCTAAGATGGCATGTAATTCTGAGGCTTGGTTTTCTGAGAATAAATTTTTTAAAAATATTAAATATATTAAAATGAAAGAGTTAAATATTTTCCTAGAAAAAATTTGGATAACTCTTAAATGGGTGCCCAGATTATAAATCTGAGTGAACTATTGAGCTTAAAATGGCAGTTTTAACAAAGGCGTGACTTAACATTGGTTGGCATGAGTTATTTGTGAAAAAGAATTTGTGGGATTAAAAGGAATAAAATAATTATATAAAAATTATATTAATTCATTATGTTGATGAAAAAATGTGTTTTAATTTAAATTTATTATCATGTTCAAATTCCAGGAATAGCCACATAACTATAGTACTTCAGGAGGATCATTAGAGAGAGAGTTCTAGGAATCCTTTCTAATGAATGATGATGGATCAAGGATCGATGATAGATTCAAAATTATTTTGAAGGATATCACCAATAAAATAAACATATATTCATTCTTCATCATCGATCGATCCAAATCAATGTATGACGTGTGATTTTTATTTCCTTTTCACTTTTCTTAATTTCTACAAGGAACATGAATCAATCGATGAATGATTTGATTCATGGATCATGTGTATTGGAGGATGTGATTTATATTTTGGGGATTTTATTGGGATAATTCATGTGGTTTAATTTATTAATAGATTCATTTATAGTTCCAATTGAAAAAAATATCAATAAGAACATTGATTGAGGTTTGCTTCTCTTAATCGATTGTGGTTTTCTCTCCCAATTCTGCATTTCACCATAAGTGTTATTTATAGGAATGAGGTTCCACTATATCAAATAAATCAATCATTGCACACCATTTTCTTATTGAAACAGTCCAACATTGGATATCTGGGATTAACACGATATGATGGAGGTTATATAGTAGTTTTGGAAGTGAATCGAATGATGAATGATTATGGAATTCACATTATTTGGAGTTCTTCAGCAAAAAAAGGAGAACATCGATTTTATCCATTTTATGAGATGATTTGGTGATGAAACTATAGGTTCCTGGCGAAGAAGAAGTGTGTTGGTTGGTGTAACCTACATTAATTTATCTATTAAAAACAATCAATTTGAGATCCATCACGATAATAAAAATCCAGATCATCAGAATAGAATTATGAATTAAAGAAAGGAATGGAGTCCTGGAACCATAAATAGGATCATCATATATTGGTTATAATTAATTTAATTAAAATTCAGGAATTTACATGGGGGAATTATTTCCTTGTTGATGTTTCCAATCAAAATCTGATATGACCCTTCATTGTGTCATATAATACATGTGTAGGATTACTCTAGAGGGGATCCACTCATGCTCCATATATCTATGGATGTCACCAAAAGGATCTCCAGGTGCTAGCGTAGAATATTCGCCACTTGTGATGTCCTCCTTCGATCACCTTGAGAGCTTCTTGAAATTTTATATCCTTGATTTGGTGGGGGAGGATCTCTCTCATACATTAAGAGTGTTCTTGGTTGAAAATATTTCCCTCTTGTCTTGATATATTTCTTTTGGATCCATTATGCATACCCCAAAAAATGTCTACGCTAACAGGAATTATATAATTGGGATTTTAATTAACTAAAATAATAAAATGGATTGATTACCCCAAAGCATTTATCCATTTCATTTAATTCTTATTAAGACCCCATGTCTAATAATAATAGTTGACTATTATAATTACTTGACATACCCTAATAGAATTACACTAAATATTATTTAATTAAATAAATATTATTATTTTTCAAAAATCTCTAGAAGAATTACACGACATGTATACTAATATACACAATGTGTAATTTTGTTTTCCCATTTTCTTTATTTCATCCACCACATTTATTAGACTTTGAATAATGGATAATTATTTCCCAAATAAATATCACTACATTAGTCGCTAAAAATATATATTATTTCACTCACAATATATTCTCACGAGTAACTAGTGTCGAAATAAATGCAACAAGACATCCTTGAAGAATTATTAAACCACAATCGGGAATAATATTTTTTCAAATTATTAAATTAATATTTAACTGAGATACTTGGACACACTTTGTGTGTGACCCTCTAGGCCTCTTTCTCAGTGGCATTAGGAGGATCCTTCTTAAAGTCCAAGGATAGCGTCTCGAAACACGCCAAGGAACCCATGTAGAAAGAAGTTAATGATGCAATGACTTGTCACCTCCTAAAAATTCTTACTGTGTAATGTAATCAATTTGTCTCAATATCTCAAATCAAGTTGGTTTCATTCTAGTTTCATCTACCCATGTGCTCGATTATTCCTTATTTGACTTTCCAGAATTGAACTATCCAATTCCTTACCATGGCCATGGATTTATTTAGGCTATAACAATTCCATCAATGGGAATGAGTTGTCTACTTCCGTTATGGAATATAAGGGAAAAATCTTTTCTTGTGTTATCTATTAATGCAGTATTATTCATGATGTACCAAACATATACTACCTCATTGAAAATAGTGTTCCATCAAATTTTATGTCAATACATCTAAGTGCGTGAGTTTTAGTACCCATTTATAATCATCTTAAAGTCTAAGGACCAATAAACACATATGAAGACAGGAACATCCAATGACACTATGAAATGTGGATTTTCTACTACTGGGTCTCGTTCTCATAATATCCTCCTAGATATTAGCAAGGGTTCACAATATGAGATGATGCCTCAAAATTTTTATGAGCCCTCAACCCTAATGGCATGTATTATTTGTTTCCCTCAAATAAAATAATCTCAAAATAGAACATATACATTCAAGAATAGTGTTATGGATCATCTGGGTTCTCATCATATCAAGGGTCTGTTATAACCCTTTAATTCAACAGATATTCTTATGAAATTTTCACATTCATTGTCACGCATAAGAACAATGAATTTGTGATATGGTATTTATTAATTAATAAAGTACAATGTAGTCGGTTCTAGGATACCATGTCCAACATATTCTCACTTGGACTAGAGAAAACTTCTAACAACCTTTAATAGGATAGATCTCCCATGATATTTATGCTTCTGCGGAGATAGGATTGGGTTCGCTACGTTCTATTCCGTGGACACTCTACTCACTGCAACTTCATCCCTTCGATAGAAATCCCTCAAGAGGTGATACTTTTATAGAATGTTCTTTGTCCTTTGATGTGACCTTGGTTATTTTGAAAGATCCACCACTGCTGTATTATCACAATACAATGTGATAGGATATTTACATCTAGTCAACACATCAAGGTACTGGACAACGTTTCAAATATAGATGGATTCCGTGGCTATATCAGAAGCTTCTATATATTTAGACTCCACTATAGAATCAGAAATAACTAGTTGTTTTGAACTCTTCTTGCTCAAAGATCCTCCTTTGAGTCCGAAAATGCATCCAGATTGCAACTTTAGATCATTCTGATATATCTGAAAATTAGCATTAGCATACCCTTTGATTACAAGCTCCTCGTCTCCCCCAAACACTAGCAACATATTTTTAGTTCTTCTTAGATAATTAAGTATATTCTAAATAGTATTTCAATGATGTTATCTAAGATATACTTGATATCTACATACCATGCTCAGTGCATAGGACACATCAAGCCTGGTACATAATAAGTCATACATGATAGATCCTATAGCCTAGGAATATCAGATCTTACTCATCCTATCTTTCTCCTATTTTATCTAAGGGAACATTCTCTGTAAAAGATATAGGGCAAGTGACATTGGAACCAATCTCATCTTGGATTGTTCCATACTAAATCTATTTTGTATATGGTCATTGTATGTACCCTAAAATAGTCCAAGAAACCTCATGGATCTACCAAAAATTATCTTGATCCCTAGAATTTAGGTTGCTTCACATATGTCCTTCATGGAGAAACACTTGTTCAACCAGTCATTAACTGACAGTAAGACTAGTATATCATTTCCAATAGTTAATATGTCATCAACATATACTACTAAGATAATTACCACATTCCCATTAAACTGCTTATAAATACTTGGCTCACATTCATTATTAATTAAACTAAATTACTTTATGGCTTCATCAAATTGAATTTTCCATGACTTGGATGCTTGATTTAATCCATAAATGGATTTATGTAACTTGAAAACTCATTTGGATTCACCTGGTCTCACAAACAATTCTTGTTGTGTCATGTAGGCATCTTTCTTTAGGTTCCTGTTAAAGAATGTTGTTTTGACATCCATCTTCTAAATCCCGTAGTCATGGTAAGATGTTATGGAAGATATGATTCTTATATATTTAAACATGGAAACTAGAGATAAATTTTCATCATTATCTATTCCATGATGTTTTATATATCCTTTAACAATTATCCTTGCTTTATAGGTTCTAACATGACCTTTAATGTCCAACTTTCTCTTGAATGCACATTTTCTTCCAACAAGTTTTACATCAATTAGTTCATCGACCAGAACCCAAACTTGGTTCCGATACATGGAATACATAAAATAACTCATAGATTCTAGACATCTTGGATATTTTGAGAATAATACTACTTCTTTGCAGGAGATTGGTAAATCATTTTCCAAAAATAATAATTCCCCACCCTCGATGACTAGGAAACCAAATCTCTTGGGTTCCCTTACCACTCTTGAGCTTTTATGCAGTACTTGTGTTTCTGGAACCTCTTCTATGGGAACCTATAGGACTTCATCATGTACCAACTCTTTTTTATATTGAGCATCAACTTCGTTGAAGTCAATCTTGCTCCCAAAATCCTTTTGGGGGATGTTCTCCCTCTCATGAAAGATGGATTGTCTGGCGATAGATAATTTCTTGTCTGAAGGTTTATATAGGTAATATCCTTTTATTTTCTTGGGATATCCTATAATGATACACCACATGCCCCATGGTGTGAGTTTTTTTCCTGAAAAGACCTTAAAAAATGCCTCACATCCCCATACATGTGTGTGCGGCAAAAATGGGTTTCTTTCCATTCCATAACTTGAAGGTAATTCCATTTTCCGCCTTAGTTGCAACTCGATTTAATGTTTATGCTGCAATTTGTAATGCATTTCCCCAAAAGGATAGTGGATGATCTCCATGAATCATCATCTACCTCACCATGTTTAACATGGTGTAGTTCCTCCATTCACTAACACTATTACACTATGGTGTATAAGGAGGAGTGAGCTGAGATAGAACCCCAGACTCCCTGAGAAGATCGATGAACTCTTGGTTCTAATATTCACCACCTCAATCTGATAAATGTTTCTTTATCTTCTTAGAAAGATGATTCTTTACTTCATTATTAAATTATATAAATTTATCTATGGAATATGACTTATACCACATTATGTAGACATAGAGAAATCTACTCAAGTCACCAGTAAAAGTAATAAAGTAAGAATATCCACCACTTGATTATACTGGAAATAGATTACATACATCTGTATGTACCAATACTAGAATCTCTAGGGACCTTTTACCCTATCCAGTGAAAGGAAACTTGGTCATTTTACCTTATAAACAATTGTGAAATCTATCAAGTGGGTTTAGCTTAGCAGAGTCTAATTAACGATCTTGGCAAAGGTTTGTCAAGCGCTTCTTTTTTACATGATAGAGACAATGATGCCACAAATGGGTGATGTATGAGTCAAGTAAGTTTGTTTAGTTACTGATTGACAACACTTGGTTTTCATAATTTAATATATACAAACCATTATTTAAATTCTTCATACCATAACATACATTTTTCATATAAAAGAAACAACCTATATTTACAAACATTAAAATAAATCGATCTATATCCAAACATGATATAGAAATTATGTTCTTGGAAACACTAGGCACATAATAACATTTATGTAAAACCAAAATCATCCTTGTTTTCAATGAGAGATGGTAATAGTCAATGGAAAATGCATCCAGCCTCACGCCATTGGCAAGTCAATGATCCACCTCTGCTTTGGAAATATTTTTAAATATACTTTCTCGGCCTATGGATCTTACCATTCTTGGAGGGATAAAGCACAAGGGACTCAGAATGTTTATGAGTCCTTGGACCCGTTGCATTGTCCTTCCTTTTTTAATCCACCATAAGGACGTTGGATTTGCCACACCCCATGTCATTATCTACATAGTTAATTAAGGTCAAAAGTTCCAATATACTCTTCTCATTGTTTCTCATGCTATATTTGAAAATAAAGATAGAGATGGTCTTGGGCTGTGATGATAGTATGAGATCTATATGCAACTCATTTGAAAACATAATCCCTAAGATGTCTATGTAACACCCCAAGCTTCTACGGTACGCTTCTCTTTGAATAATGTGATAGCGTGTGTTGTACGCAACCTCGAGTTCTAACACACACCACAACTAATTAAACTAGCCATTGTGAATAGTAATACCTACTTTTTGAAATCATATATATTTTATATTTCAAAATGAACTTCATTTTTGGATTCTGAATATTGAAATTAGCCTAGGGTGAAATTTTGGTACTTTTCGGATAACTTTTATATTTTGATGAATAGTGAAAATTACTAAATTTTAATTAAAAACAACTTTTTTAATCAAAATAATTAATAGTGATAAATTGTTAATTTGAGTGGTTTTAAAGTATATTTAGAATATATTTTTACCATTTAATATAATGTTGGTCATTGGACATAATTTTACAATTAAACCGAACATAAACAAGTGTCAATCTTTTGATAGTTATTACCTCTTAAAAACACGTTTTTTGTTTTGACAGCGGGAATTAATTTTAAATTAATTTCTTCCACTTCTGTGTTTTGAATTTAGAAAAATGGATTCCATATTTGTAATCAGGATGTCCAAATTGTGTAAATAGGTAACTTTTATTTTTAGACATTTTGAATAGTTACTGTGGTAAATATTTTATTTACCATGGTTAAAGGGTAAATCCGGTAAATAAGGGTTAAAAAATAATATTATAATAATACAAAATTACCCTAAAACGTGTCCTAACCTTATTGGTGGACACATACCCGACCATGGGCATCCTTGGGTCAATTTGGGGACCCCTTGGAGCCACTTGTATGTGGTAGGGACACATTATATTAATAAAGTTAAAATAAAAATAAAAATGGCATAAGCTTACATCTTTTAGAAGAACAATTTGTACATAGGGTTATACATGTTGGATTTTCGATTATAAATATTCATTAGAAAGCTAAAAAGATTTCCTACATTATGATATTTTATTTATAATTTTTAGACATAAAATAAGTTAAATTATTAATGACACAATAATGATGCAATGTTTACCTCATTAACAAATCATTGAAATAAATAATATTATAATGATTAAAATATTATCTAAAACCAGTCCAATTATTATTGGTTGATGTTATTTAGAATATGAGTCATCTTATCTTAGACCTAAATGATTTTTGGACCATTATAAACCGAATATAATTATATTATAAAGTAATACTTTCACTCTTTTCTAAAGAGCCCCTCCTCTCCCTTATAAAAGGAGACCACTTCTACTCATTCCTCACACCTCTCAAGCCACTTGGCTCGTCCAAACTCTACCCAACTAAGCTCCCCACATCCCTATCCTCCTCCTTGAAGCTTCCCCTTAGGCAGAAAGCATTTCAACAAGTCCTTTGGTTCTAACCAAAGTGAGTTACCTAAATTAAAGGTAACGATTTCTCTTAAATTATTTTCATTTATTTTGCTTCTCCAACCCCCAAACTCTTTTTATTTCCTTTCTTTTGTAACAACACCAGTATCCTCAATATACTAGGATGTTGTTATAATATGGATTCAAACTACACATACACACAACTCCATCTAATGGATGATGAACATAATGTTTCTGTGGATGGCAAACTAACGCCTCACGAAACGATGATTGTTCAAATACATCTCACCGCCTCTCATGGTGGCCATTATGATGGAACTGTAATTAAATATGATATTAATGATATATATTTTATATATAAGCTTCTGTAATTCCATTTTATTTCATACCATTATTCATTTCATGTTGTATATACATACGATAATTTCATTTGAGGAAGTGCGGACTACCGCCCCCTTAAAATGATATGACTCGTTCATACAACACATGGAACGTATAAAGGATGGTGTTAATGAACTTAAGTAACATGTATAAAATATTATATTATACTGGAATATTAATATACCTATGTATCATTGGTATTCGATTCTTTTAAAATAAAAATTAAATGGAAGTAGCGTTCGTGCGTACGTACGGACTACCGTCTCCACGAACGTGATGAGATTCATTTTCCATCGTATCCATTCAAGTATAATTATCATTTGATGATTTAAAAATGATGTTTAAAGACTTGATACCATTCTGGATTTGAATAATATACAACTTATCCTTTACAAACATGGCTTATGTAACAAAACATATAAAAGAAAATGAGTAAGTTAACACCCGAAACAACGATAATTTTAAGATATTATTATCAAATCAGTATTAAAAGATCATATATGATATCATATTAATGTATATGATTCTTGTATAATTTAGTAACAATTATTTCACTATTATACAGGAGGTTAACCTACCCCAACCAAGGAAAAGTACAAGGTAAGGGTTATTTCACAATCTCTTCATTATCTGAGGTTGTATTATACGTAATAATCTACTGGGATCACTTTATCATCCACATCCATGTTTTTTCAAAATGTATTTCAAAACATTTTTACTATTTACAAGAATATGGGTTAAAGTCATTTATACCCTTGTTTGACTTTTTATAAGAGGTTTATAAAGGAATCTTTCCGTCGTTTTCAAAACAAGGTCCTTTTTAACCTTTTCGACAGAATTGAGGTAAGAATGTTTTTTTTAACTTATACAGCGGGTGCGGTAATTTTACGCCGTTATAAAATCTTCAAAGCTTTACTTAGAAGCTTATAAGAATATTTTCAAAGAAAATGTTTTATTTTATATGGATCTTAAATGATTTCAAAATAAAAGGAGATATTTCTTTAAAAAGAATTTTGATTTCATCTATGTCAACATCCTTTGACGGATTTTAAGATTATTTGAAGTTGATTTATTATGATACAAAACTTCTATATTGTATTGAAGGTTTTGTGATATGTTTGACTATGGATGTGCTATTTTTATACCATTCATAGTTTATGGTGAAATTATTGACATTTCGTATGCTAGTTTTAATACGAATGTTTATGTTATGTTTAAACCTTTTCATATGGGAATGCATTGGACTTAATAAGTGACGGGTGGAGCCCGCTATAGCTCCTCGATGCATCGGTAGGTCTCATGAGACAAACTAGTGTCTTGGCACAAGGCCTTGACAAAATCTTATTTGTATTCTTGGCACGAGGCCTTGGCTATGTGGTTATGATAGTCTGGCATTATGCATTCCAACATTATGAAAGTGGTTATTGATTTTTGCATGTGATTATTCGATTAGTAGAATATCCATGTGAATATGTAAATGGCATTATTTCATTTTATTTATGCCATACCATGTTGAAAGTTCATGTTTAAAAGGCTTTTGTTTTAGTTATACATTGCCTTAAATGTTTATTCTTATTTATGAAAGTTTCCGCTATATTGTTATCCTTACTGGGCATTTGAGCTCACCCCTTTTCTATGTTTTATTTTTCCCAGGATGTGAAGAAGTAAGTTATGAATGACCTGCAGGGATTTTATGAGGGGTTATAGTGTGGACTGTGGAAACATTATGTTGTTGTAGTAGTTTTTCATTTTATGATGTAATGTAAAACTTATGAATATATCTAGTATTTCCAAGGCTACTAAACCAATAGGTCTTTCGAGATTTGATCTTTCTTGTGATCATGCCAATGTTACGAAGTAACGCACCGGCTCTGGGTAGCTGGGGTCGGGGCGTTACAGTTGGTATCAGAGGAAGTTTAGTACAAACCTTGGAAGCTAGATTTAGATAAACTCTGATTAGAGCACGTATACCTAAGATGAACTTTGAGGATTAGTATAGAAGAACTTCCTAGAATTTTGGTATTGTAGAGATTTTGTGAGTTTTCCGAGAAATACATCCCTATCTGGATACGAGCAGGTAGAGGCGGATCTGGCACAGATGTACCTAGGGGTAAAACCCGAAAACACCGCTTTGAGCTAGACTCGAACGGGAACTGGTGCACGACAACGGGCCTTGCTGCACTCTTGGTTACGACACTCCCGGGGGATATGCTTAGGATAACTCTCATTTTCTTTACAAATCATTATGAAGGGTTTATGAGTATATACTTCCTCAAATAAAACATTTTTATGATTATGGATTATATCCATAAATAGTTCAATTTATGTTAAGTGTTTTATAAGTATGGGATTATGTATTTTGATTCATAAACTGATCTAGTTTATGCCATTGTTTAGAAATGGCGCCTAGTGGAAGAAATGGAAACCGTATCAATGCACGCACTCCATGTAGGGATTTCCCTCCTGCTCAAGATAATTATAGTGGGGCTGGTGATGCAACTGGTGCTGATCAGCTAATCACCATACTGGGACAACTTACTCAGGTTATGAATAATAACCTTACCCGTATGGAGCACCCTGATCCACAGCGTGGAGGATCAATGTTAGATCGATTCATGAGACAGAAACCACCAACGTTCAATGGGAATACAAATCCCTTAGTAGCTGAGCAATGGATATTTTCCCTAGAGAAAATATTTCAGGCTTTGGGGAGCAGTTAAAGGGAAAAAGTTATCATGGCAGTTTACCGCCTCACTGGAGATGCTGATCAATGGTGGTCATTGATTCAAAATACGAAGGAAGATGATGAAGTATCAAATATGGAATGGAGGGAGTTCAAAGATCTGTTTTTAGAAAAATACTTTCCTCGCGACCATCGAGCAGATATGGAAAGACAATTTCTCAGTCTGAGACAAAAGGAGGATGAGAATGTCACAAAGTATGAGGCTAACTTTACAAGGTTAGCGAGGTACGCTGGTGATTATATTCGCAACCCAAGAAGTAAGATTGATCATTTCTTTGATGGGTTAAAACCATTTCTCCATCGAGCATTAGTCTCACAATCCTTTTCATCGTACGAAGACATTGTCTCATGTGCTATCCAGACCGAAAAGGAATTCTCTAAGTCTTATGACTTTAAAGCAAAGCAAGAGAAGAAGAGACCTGCTGATCAATCTGGGAATGGAAATAAGGGGAAGAAGGGAAAGGTTGAATATCCATCTTGTGGTAAGTGCGGGAAGAAACACCCCGGTGCTTGCCTGAAGGGAATGGGAGTCTGTTACAAGTGTGGTGAAAAAGGCCACCAAGCTCATGATTGCAAGGGGAAGAAGGAAGCTACCAACGTTCAGTGCTACAATTGCAGGGAGATGGGGCATTATGCAAATGCATGTTCTAAGCGTCAGGAGAACTTACCTCAGAAAAGGCCAAGGGATCAAGGCCAGGCTTATGCTATCACTACTGCTGAGGTAGAAGCTCCGAAAGACGTGGTGGCAGGTAATTTAATGGTTTCCTCAAGTTTAGCAAATGCATTATTTGATTCTGGATCATCGCATTGTTTCATATCTTCCCAGTTTGCTAAGAAAATTAGATATTTCCAATTTGATTTAATAAGGGAGTTGTCAGTTAAAACTCCTAAGGGAAGTATCGTTGCAACAAAGTTTTGTGAATCAGTCCCCATTAGAGCACATAAATTTTCTTTATCTGCTGATCTCATCATCATACCTATGATTGAGTTTGATATAATCCTCGGTATGGACTGGCTTTCGGACTATGATGCGAAGATTTATTGTAAGAAGAAAGAGGTTACGATTCTTGATGATAATGATAAGGAACACCTTATTTTTAGAGCAAAATCGTCACCACCTAATTCTTATTTAGATCCACCCTCAATAGCTCAACTAAATTCAATTATTGGGGAGGAAGAGAATGAAATAACTGCGGGTGAGGAAAGGAATGTTCAAATAGAGGATGTACCTATTGTGAAAGAATTTGTAGATGTATTTCCAGAAGATTTACCTGGACATTCTCCAGAACGAGAAGTTGAGTTTTCCATTGATTTGATTCCTGGATCAAGGCCTATATCGAAGACCCCTTATAGAATGGCCACTGTAGAGTTAGTTGAACTAAAGAAACAACTAGAGGAATTGAGTAATAAGGGATTTATTCGCCCTAGTGTTTCTCCATGGGGAGCCCCTGTTCTTTTTGTTAAAAAGAAATATGGATCTATGAGGTTATGTATCGACTACAGGGAGATCAATGCTATAACGATAAAGAACAAGTATCCCCTACCTCGTATTGATGATTTATTTGACCAACTGCATGGAGCTCAATACTTTTCAAAGATTGACCTTCGATCTGGATACCATCAGTTGTGTGTGAAGAAGGAAGACATTCCGAAAACAGCATTTCGAACCAGGTACGGGCATTACGAGTTTACTGTAATGCCGTTTGGATTGACTAATGCACCCTCTGTATTCATGGATCTAATGAATAGAGTTTTCAAGGAGTATCTTGATGAATTTGTGGTGGTATTTATTGATGATATCTTGGTATACTCCAAAACCTACGAAGATCATGAAAATCACTTGCGCGTTATCTTGAAGACTCTGAGGAGGCATGAATTATATGGGAAGTTTAGCAAGTGTGAATTCTGGATTCAGGAGATTTCTTTTCTTGGCCATATTGTCTCTAAAGATGGAATCTCTGTTGATCCTTCTAAGACCAAGGCAATCCAAGAATGGCCAGCACCTACGAGTATAACTGAGGTACGTAGTTTTATTGGCTTGGCAGGTTATTATCGACGTTTCGTCCAGAATTTTGCCCGATTGGCTAACCCATTAACGAAGCTCACACGTAAAGGGGTTAAATTTGTTTGGACAAAAGAGTGTGAAGAATGTTTCGAAGAATTGAAGAAAAGATTAGTCAATGCTCCTATATTGACTCTACCATCGGGGAATGATGGGTTCGTTATTTATAGTGATGCATCAAAGAAAGGACTTGGTTGTGTCCTTATGCAGAATGATAGAGTTATTGCCTATGCATCACGACAGTTGAAAATTCATGAACAAAACTATCCTACTCATGATATTGAGTTAGCAGCTGTGATCTTTGCTTTGAAGATATGGAGGCACTACCTCTATGGTGAAAAATGTGAGATTTATACTGATCACAAGAGTTTGAAGTATATTTTCTCACAAAAAGAACTCAACATGAGGCAAAGGAGATGGCTTGAATTACTCAAGGATTATGATTGCACGATACACTACCACCCGGGGAAAGCAAACAAAGTAGCAGATGCTTTGAGCAGAAAAGACCATGGAGTTCTGAACATGATGAGAATTGAAAGGGATCCAATTTTCATGGATCTAGAGAAGATGGACATGGGAATAACCAGGGAAGGTGAAACATCAATGCTTTTTCAAATGGTTGCCAAACCATCTTTACTAGAAAGGATTAAGAGTTCCCAGACCGATGATGAAGAATTTAAGAAGAAGATTAAAGCTTTGAATGATGGGAGATTGAGAGACTTTGTGTATGAAGATGGAATTTTGAAATTCGGGAAGAGACTTTGTGTTCCCAATATACCTGATCTAAAAAGGGAATTGCTGGATGACGCTCATAGTTCCAATTTCTCTATACACCCTGGGAGCACCAAAATGTATAGAGATTTGAAGGAACATTTTTGGTGGGACAACATGAAGAGGGAGATTGCTGATTTTGTGTCAAGATGTATGGTTTGTCAACAAGTGAAAGCTGGAAGGCAACATCCTGGAGGAGTCATGCAACCTCTTCCCATACCGGAGTGGAAATGGGACAATGTTACGATGGACTTTGTCATGGGGCTACCGAAGACTCCTAGAAGGAACGATTCAATATGGGTTATTGTTGATCGTCTTACCAAGACAGCACATTTTCTTGCTATAAGAGAAGATCTACCCCTGGAACGTCTAGCAAGACTATATATTAATGAAGTTGTGAGACTTCATGGAGTTCCCCTATCGATTGTTTCTGATCGTGATCCCCGTTTTACTTCAAGATTCTGGAAAAGTCTTCAGAAATCCCTGGATACTGAACTTCATTTGAGCACTGCTTACCACCCTCAGACAGACGGACAATCAGAATGGACTATTCAGACCTTAAAAGACATGTTGAGATCTTGCTCACTTGACTTTCAGGGTATGTGGGATCAATATTTACCTCTGGTAGAATTTTCCTATAACAATAGCTTCCATTCGAGTATTCAGATGGCACCATATGAAGCGTTATACGGAAAGAGATGTCGTACACCAACCTGTTGGGATGACGTTGGTGAAAGAAAACTTGTAGGCCCAGAACTGGTGGAGGAAACGGTGGAAAAGGTGAAAGTAATCCAAAATCACATCAAAGCAGCTCAAAGTAGGCAGAAGAGCTATGCCGATAATCGAAGGAAGGATTTGGAATTTCAAGTCGGTGATCATGTTTTCCTGAAGGTATCTCCGTGGAAGGGAGTCATACGTTTTGGTAAGAAAGGTAAATTGAGTCCCAGGTACATCGGACCTTTCGAAATTCTAGAACGAATTGGGGTTGTAGCTTACCGATTGGCAATGCCGCCAAGTCTCTCCAAAGTTCACGATGTGTTCCACGTATCTCTATTGAGGAAATACATGCCTGATCCGACGCATGTACTCACCTATGAGGAATTAGAACTGGAACCCGATCTGTCTTATTGTGAAGAGCCTGTCAAGATTCTTGATACGAGAGAACAAGTACTGAGAAACCGGACGACGCGTCTGGTAAAAGTTTTGTGGAGAAATCATAAGATGGAAGAGGCAACGTGGGAACCCGAGGAACTTATGATGAAGAACCACCCGAGTCTTTTTATGCAGTAATACCCTAGAAATTGCGAGGACGCAATTATTTGAAGGAGGGTAGAATGTAACACCCCAAGCTTCTACGGTACGCTTCTCTTTGAATAATGTGATAGCGTGTGTTGTACGCAACCTCGAGTTCTAACACACACCACAACTAATTAAACTAGCCATTGTGAATAGTAATACCTACTTTTTGAAATCATATATATTTTATATTTCAAAATGAACTTCATTTTTGGATTCGGAATATTGAAATTATCCTAGGGTGAAATTTTGGTACTTTTCGGATAACTTTTATATTTTGATGAATAGTGAAAATTACTAAATTTTAATTAAAAACAACTTTTTTAATCAAAATAATTAATAGTGATAAATTGTGAATTTGAGTGGTTTTAAAGTATATTTAGAATATATTTTTACCATTTAATATAATGTTTGTCATTGGACATAATTTTACAATTAAACCGAACATAAACAAGTGTCAATCTTTTGATAGTTATTACCTCTTAAAAACACGCTTTTTGTTTTGACAGCGGGAATTAATTTTAAATTAATTTCTACCACTTCTATGTTTTGAATTTAGAAAAATGGATTCCATATTTGGAATCAGGATTTCCAAATTGTGTAAATAGGTAACTTTTATTTTTAGACATTTTGAATAGTTACTGTGGTAAATATTTTATTTACCATGGTTAAAGGGTAAATCCGGTAAATAAGGGTTAAAAAATAATATTATAATAATACAAAATTACCCTAAAACGTGTCCTAACCTTATTGGTGGACACATACCCGACCATGGGCATCCTTGGGTCAATTTGGGGACCCCTTGGAGCCACTTGTATGTGGTAGGGACACATTATATTAATAAAGTTAAAATAAAAATAAAAATGGCATAAGCTTACATCTTTTAGAAGAACAATTTTTACATAGGGTTATACATGTTGGATTTTCGATTATAAATATTCATTAGAAAGATAAAAAGCTTTCCTACATGATGATATTTTATTTATAATTTTTAGACATCAAATAAGTTAAATTATTAATGACACAATAATGATGCAATGTTTACCTCATTAACAAATCATTGAAATAAATAATATTATAATGATTAAAATATTATCTAAAACCTGTCCAATTCTTATTGGTTGATGTTATTTAGAATATGAGTCATCGTATCTTCGACCTCAATGATTTTTGGACCATTATAAACCGAATATAATTATATTATAAAGTAATACTTTCACTCTTTCCTAAAGAGCCCCTCCTCTCCCTTATAAAAGGAGACCACTTCTACTCATTCCTCACACCTCTCAAGCCACTTGGCTCGTCCAAACTCTGCCCAAATAAGCTCCCCACATCCCTCTCCTCCTTCTTGAAGCTTCACCTTAGGCAGAAAGCATTTCAACAAGTCCTTTGGTTCTAACCAAAGTGAGTTGCCTAAATTAAAGGTAACGATTTCTCTTAAATTATTTTCATTTATTTTGCTTCTCCAACCCCCAAACTCTTTTTATTTCCTTTCTTTTGTAACAACACCAGTATCCTCAATATACTAGGATTTTGTTATAATAGGGATTCAAACTACACATACACACAACTCCATCTAATGGATGATGAATGTAATTTTTCTGTGGATGGAAAACTAACGCCTCACGAAACGATGATTGTTCAAATACATCTTACCGCCTCTCATGGTGGCCATTATGATGGCACTGTAATTAAATATGATATTAATGATATATATTTTATATATAAGCTTCTGTAATTCCATTTTATTTCATACCATTATTCGTTTCATGTTGTATATACATACGATAATTTCATTTGAGGAAGTGCGGACTACCGCCCCCTTAAAATGATATGACTCGTTCATACCACACATGGAACGTATAAAGGATGGTGTTAATGAACTTAAGTAACATGTATAAAATATTATATTATACTGTAATATTAATATACCTATGTATCATTGGTATTCGATTCTTTTAAAATAAAAATTAAATGGAAGTAGCGTTCGTGTGTACGTACGGACTACCGTCTCCACGAACGCGATGAGATTCATTTTCCATCGTATCCATTCAAGTATAATTATCATTTGATGATTTAAAAATGATGTTTAAAGACTTGATACCATTCTGGATTTGAATAATATACAACTTATCCTTTACAAACATGGCTTATGTAACAAAACATATAAAAGAAAATGAGTAAGTTAACACCCGAAACAACGATAATTTTAAGATATTATTATCAAATCAGTATTAAAAGATCATATATGATATCATATTAATGTATATGATTCTTGTATAATTTAGTAACAATTATTTCACTATTATACAGGAGGTTAACCTACCCCAACCAAGGAAAATTACAAGGTAAGGGTTATTTCACAATCTCTTCATTATCCGAGGTTGTATTATACGTAATAATCTACTGGGATCTCTTTATCATCCACATCCATGTTTTTTCGAAATGTATTTCAAAACATTTTTACTATTTACAAGAATATGGGTTAAAGTCATTTATACCCTTGTTTTACTTTTTATAAGAGGTTTATAAAGGAATCTTTCCGTCGTTTTCAAAACAAGGTCCTTTTTAACCTTTTCGACAGAATTGAGGTAAGAATGTTTTTTTAACTTATACGGCGGGTGCGGTAATTTTACGCCGTTATAAAATCTTCAAAGCTTTAATTAGAAGCTTATAAGAATATTTTCAAAGAAAATGTTTTATTTTATATGGATCTTAAATGATTTCAAAATAAAAGGAGATATTTCTTTAAAAAGAATTTTGATTTCATCTATGTCAACATCCTTTGATGGATTTTAAGATTATTTGAAGTTGATTTATTATGATACAAAACTTCTATATTGTATTGAAGGTTTTGTGATATGTTTGACTATGGATGTGCTATTTTTATACCATTCATAGTTTATGGTGAAATTATTGACATTTCGTATGCTAGTTTTAATACGAATGTTTATGTTATGTTTAAACCTTTTCATATGGGAATGCATTGGACTTAATAAGTGACGGGTGGAGCCCGCTATAGCTCCTCGATGCATCGGTAGGTCTCATGAGACAAACTAGTGTCTTGGCACAAGGCCTTGACAAAATCTTATTTGTAGTCTTGGCACGAGGCCTTGGCTATGTGGTTATGATAGTCTGGCATTATGCATTCCAACATTATGAAAGTGGTTATTGATTTTTGCATGTGATTATTCGATTAGTAGAATATCCATGTGAATAAGTAAATGGCATTATTTCATTTTATTTATGCCATACCATGTTGAAAGTTCATGTTTAAAAGGATTTTGTTTTAGTTATACATTGCCTTAAATGTTTATTCTTATTTATGAAAGTTTCCGCTATATTGTTATCCTTACTGGGAATTTGAGCTCACCCCTTTTCTATGTTTTATTTTTCCCAGGATGTGAAGAAGTAAGTTATGAATGACCTGCAGGGATTTTATGAGGGGTTATAGTGTGGACTGTGGAAACATTATGTTGTTGTAGTAGTTTTTCATTTTATGATGTAATGTAAAACTTATGAATATATCTAGTGTTTCCAAGGCTACTAAACCAATCGTTCTTTCGAGATTTGATCTTTCTTGTGATCATGCCAATGTTACGAAGTAACGCACCGGCTCTGGGTAGCTGGGGTCGGGGTGTTACAGTCTAGGAATTCAATGTATCCAACAAGATTGACTACCTGAGACCCAGATAGTGCTGAATCTCTAAGCGTTGTTGTAAACAAATCATTGGAGATCTCATATCTCACCTGTATCGCCTTATCTTTATATATATCCTATAGGTGATACATCATTCTATACACATCCATGTTTTCATGTTGTTTGAAGATCTCATTCTACATCGCCAATATCATTAAAAATTGGACATCGGTGGAATCATCAATATGTTTCATATAGAGAGATAGTTCCCCATCACTGGCCTTTTATCTAGGTGCAACTAGAATAGGTTCCTCCAGCACATACATTTTCATCTCATGGAAATGGATGACACATAAATTCCTCTACCATTTCAGAAAATTGGTTCCAGTGAGAAGGTTTTCCTTATTGAGTATGGTTAGCAATGATATATCTGATGTCATTTTTCTTGTCATTTCTTCAAATTAAGAAGGGAAATGATTTTAGTACTTTTTTCATGATAAAACTAAGACAAATATATAAATTTATACAAATTAGTCTCCAAATATTTTATCAAAATCCAATAGCCCTCACCATTGACTTCAAAATATTTTGTTGCCTGAATATTCTACTGGACATTATCTTTATTTCCCTTATCATTACCCCAAAAAGGGTGGTTCAAGAAACTTGAAGGGTTTTAGGTAGGAATTCCAAATTCCAACTTCATTAACTCACAATTCCTTGATTTTCTAAGTGGACTCCTGAATCCTAAAACCTTTTAATTTTGTATTTCCTCAATCTTTACCTATTGTTAACACCATTTCCTACTATTTAAGTCATTCCTTGATCCGAACCAAGTCAATTCAAACAAAAAACTTTAATAATAATTCCATAATATTTGAAATCACCCCAACTAGTTTTTGTTAATCCCTTTGAATGGTTTTTTTATTCTAACCAAGATTATGGAAGGCTCTACCGACATAATATTTATTTGAGGGATTCTATTCTTACATGTATATATCTATTTTATTATCTTTTATTACATGTTTATTAATTTTATGTGGGATATAATTAAGAGATTAACCATATATAAGATAATATTTACACATAATCCAATATTATTTTAGTTCCATCTTGTATTCTAGTTTAATTAATTAATTGTGTGATCGTGCAACACACCCACAATTAATAAACCATGAAACTGATAGAAATAAAATAAATGGTATGACCATGAGCTTGTTCTATTGGTTAGCTTATCTAGTAGTAGATAAACTAACCTAAGACCTAATCTAGAAACACCTTAAACCTTTTGGGTCAGTGTTTACATCTTTCCACATGTCCACCTTTGTATCACCTTGGATTGGTTTCACCTTGGCTCCTAACTTGAGTCTCTTCCACTAGTTTGGGAGCTCCATCCATTACATAAGATTTTATCTCACACGTGGGTGAGGTGAAAAAAAATGTTTTTCATTAAAAAACATTAGGTACACCGGCCCTAGATGTTAATGAGGAGAAGGCTCGCATGAAAAGAAATTTACTTTAAATAAATTGATTTAAAGAAACCATTCACATACAAAGGTCTTGGTCTAGTTCATGATCATCCACACATGCAATGATATTTATACATAAATAAAACTATCATTAAATTATTTAACTGTTCTTGTTTAAGATAAAAAAACACTCGAATCAATAAATTATCTTTAATTAATCAATCCCTTTATCTTAAACCCTTTTTCTGAATTTCTTTGATATTATCATCCAACATAATTTTAAACGAATAAATTTATTTAAAATTATGTTTGTATGTAACTTTTACTTTGAAGGAATCCTGGTAAATTCTCATTCTTAACTACCCAAGGAGTATAAATGAACATTACACTGATGTTAAATTAAACACACATATATAAAAAACCTATCATGTGTTGTGCCTCAACATTACACCCACACTATGGTACATATCTCAAGGGTTTGTATAATATAATAATAAATTTTAATAAATCTGCATAATTTGGATGAGTACATGGGGTGTAGTTCTAACTACACAGTGTGTACTTTTGTTCACCATCCATCTGAAGTACATGCTTGGGGACATGGCATGTAAATGTACTTCAGAAATCTTCAGAGTACATAGTGTGTTCAGTGGGACACACACCGTGTATTATTCACATTCCACAGTTTCTAGCCGGGAAATCCATGTACGAGGTACACGATCTAACCCAAACTCTATGGGACTACATGTCGTGTTTAGTGGGCCACACTACATGTAATCTAGAACATGTGTTCCACCTATTTCGGGTCAACAAATGGAGTCTTAAATACATAAATAGAATCCAATGACATTGCCTGGTTTTTAGGATTGTCCTGGTTCATGGAACCTATAGTACATAGTGTGTACTGCCAAATACATGATGTGTGTTCTGGTGTTGTACGACCAAGAGGCTTTGGAACCTCTATATGAGATCCACTATTTTATTTTGAAAAAAATTAAAAGAAAAATATCATTTCTTTAAGGTGAACGAGAAAAAAAGGAGGAATAGATCTTGAGATATTTATTTGTATAATGATTAACGTTAATTAAAACAACTAAATTATTAAATATGAAAATAACCGATTAAAGACAAAATAATTATAATAAACGATATGACTGCTCTGATGCCACTTGTCGGTTTTGAGTGCAGTGTAAATTCATTGGTGGGTGAACCCAACTTTAATTTTTACATTAACAATGATCAATCCAAGATCCTTCACGACAATAAAAAACTGGATCTTTGGAATATAATGAAGAATTAAATAAAGTAAGGGAGTCCCAGAACAATAGAGAGGATCATCATATTTTGGTTATAATTAATTTAATTGAAATTCAAGAATCACCTTGTTGTAATTATCTCTCTATTGATGTTTCCAATCACGATTCGATGTGATCTGTCATTGTGTCATAGAATCTAAGTGTAGGATTTCTCTAGATGTGATCCACACGTGCTCCACATATCTCTAGATGTCACCGAAGGGATCTTCGAGTGCTAGCATGGAAGATCCTTTGCTTTCGATGTCCGCCTTCGATCACATTGAGATCCACATACAATGTACTCTCCTTGATATGTAGGGGGGATCTCTCTATTACCTTGAGAACATTCTTGGAAGAAAATAATTTTCTTTTATCTTGAGTGTTTTCTCTAGATCCTTTATGAACAACCCCAAAAATTTCTAGGGTAATGAGAGTTATATAATTGGAATTTTAATTACATAGAATTATAAAAGGAATTAATTACCCTAAATCATTTATTCATTTCAATTAGTTCTTAGTATGATCCCATGTCTAAAAATAACAGTTTCCTATTATTATTCCTTGAAATGCGCTCATCGAATTACACCGAATATTATTTAATTAAATTAATAATATTATTTATCACAAATACTTAAAAGAATTACATGGAGTCTATATTAATATACACAATGTTAATTTTGATTTTCCATTTTCTTTTTTTCCTCCACCACATTTATTAGACCTTGAATAATGGCTATTAATTTCTCAAATAAAAATCACTACATTTCTGACTAAGAAAATAAATGATTTCTCCCACAATATATTCTCTTGAATAACTAGTGTCGAAATAAATGCGATCAGGAATCCTTGAATGATTATTAAACCACAATCAGGAATAATCTTTATTCAACTTGTTAAATTAGTATTTAACTAAGATACTTGGACACACTTAGTGTGTGACCCTCTAGACCTCTTTCTCTATGGAATTAGGCGGAGCATTCCTAAATTCCTTGTTTAATTTCTATCAACATGCCAAAAAACCCATAGAGAAAGGAGTTAATTTCTCAATGATGGGTAACCTCCTATGAACACTTTCCTGATAATGTAATCCCTTTGTCAAAATATCTCGAATCAAGAAGATTGCATGATAGTGCCATCAACCCATGTGCTCAATTAATCTTTCTATGAATTTCCATAATTGTACTCACCCATTCCTGACCATGGACATGGGTTTTTCAGGCTATATCAATTCCATCAAAGGGTTTTAGATATCTACTTCTGTTATGGAATAGAAGAGAAAAATACTATCTCGCATTATCTATTAATGTAGTATTACTCATGACGCACCCAACATATTCTACCTCACCGTGAACAGTGTGTCATCACAATTTTCATCAATACATCTAAGTGTGTGAGTTTTAGTCCCCATTAATAATAATATTAATGTCTATGTACCAATACATAGGTCCACAGATTGGAACATCCTATAACACTATGAAATGTGGATTTCCTACTGACATGTCTTGTTCTCATAATATCCTCCTGGATATTACCAAGGGACCACACCATGAGAATATTCCTCAAAGTTTTATGATTCATCACCCGTAATGGCTGCTATTATTTTTGTCCCTCAAATTACATCATCCAAAAATAGAGAATATATATTCAGGAATAGTTTTTTGGAACGTCCAGGTCATCATCAATATAGGGATCCTCTATGACCCTTTAATGCAACAGATATACTTAGGAAATTATCACATTAATTTCCACACATAAGAACAATCAAGATGTGGTAATGTATTTATTAATGAATAATGTACAAATTAGTTGGTTCTAGGACACCAAATCCAACATAAACATGTTGATTTGGTTCTGACATTATAAAACGAGGCCAGATCTTGTGTTTTTCTTCATGATGGTCGATGTATCTAAGTTTGAAAGATTATATGAGGTGTGTGGTGGTAGAATATGGGATTCTAGAAAAAAAAACCCCAGAAAACGGCTTGTAACCATGAATTACATGACATGTGGGCCCTTGGCTCCAGAGCTAGAGTTTGGTCGTAGTTAAGGACCACACGATGTGTGAAAACTTTCATACAATGTATGACCCTCCTCAGTTGACTCTTTATATAATTCAAAAGTATACATCCACGAGTCATATTAGATGATCCTAGACATGATATTTACTCCCATAAGGACACGGCTTGGCCTTCATTACATTGGAATGATATTGAATGTATCTACACTCCTTGAACATCCTTCTACACACAGTGTATATAAAGGCTAGATTTTATTTGAGTATTTTCCTCATGATCATGACATGGGATAGCTGGACATGATGTCTACCCTTTAGGACACACCGTGTAGTCCCTTAAAGAGTGATTAAGGATCCCCTTTTTCTTGGTTTGGATCATTATAGGTTGAGTGCATTCCCTTGGTCCGTGTCTTCATGAGTATAGTCATGTATTACACCCACATCACTAGATTATAACCCCCTCTTGATGCTGAGTCTTAGATATAGTTATGGAATACCTCCATTAGACTGGAGTATGATCATATATCACCTTTATTCCCTCTAAAGAATTGTTGGAATTAGTGTGACCTACCAGAGATGGGTGTTGTCATCCTTATCATTGGACTTATTTGTAGGGTTATGTAATCATTGACACATGATCCCCTAAGTAGCGGGTTGATCCAGACTAGGTTCATGGTAACCCCCAACGGTCATGGGTGGGACCCCCAATTTGCGTATCATGGTCCCCTTAGACCATTTATCTTCCTTGTGTAGGGACCAATGTACCATAACTCGTTTCCAAGTGTCTCCAATGGTAGAACGGTTCCGAGAGTGGGTTCTCTCAGAACAATTATTCCTTCGATCAGAATCCTGTGGATGATAGTTGGTTATCACCACTTGAGAGTGTGGTGTCTTTCATGAGTGTATGTGGATTATTATTATTTTATTCTATAATAAATTGATTTCTATATCTTGTATTTAACTGAAAATAATTGGTGATTCATGTTTAGTCTTTTTAGGGTGTCCCACAGATTATTGTTTTACTCACCCATGCAGAAACTTTGCCCAAACGTGTAGTGTCCTGTGCTGACGTCGAACCTTTTTATTGTGTCATGTGAGGACACAAATTTGGTGGAGTATAGATAGATCTTTATATAACAAGGAATCTATCAAGAAAAAACCTTAGGCTTATTCTTTTCCCTTGGAGTATGTTGGACTATTTATAATTTCTATTGGACTTGTGTTACAGGATCTTTGAGGTGGGATTGTATTTGGACATGTTTGCTTATTTGTTTTTAGTACATTCACAATCATACTCTGTTGTGAGATATTAGATGTATTCATGCATTCATTCAGTTTTTTTACATTTCTTCATAGTGTGGGCTTGGATATATGTGCATGTGAACAATTAATTTAGGATAATTCCTCCCATTTGTGGGATATTTCTACTCGACATAGGTCTGTAGCCCCAGGCTTATTAGATTCGGGCTTAGGGTAGTCATGGGTCGAACATTAGTGGGTTAGGTTATGATAATATAATTTCATGTTTTTAACCTTGAGGATTAGTTCTTATATATCCATATGGATAAGGTGAAATTATCATGTAGTATTGGACCACAAATATAGCTTCTAGGCCTCATAATAATTATACCACTATCCCTAAGTCTAGGATCATCATTTCCAAATAAATATATAATTGATAACACTCTAAGTATCCCACCTATTAAAAATGATAAATGATGGAAATATAGTACTAATGGAATGTTTAATCAAGAGTACATGCTAATATGTTATATTCTATAATCATATATATCATGATTAATAGGGGGATGACTTGGAATAGTATCCCTCGAAATAGGGATCTGAAGTAAGAGGTTTCTAGAAATTGGTGTTATGAAAGGGGGATAAAATGGTGCTTCAAATAAGTGGGGCCTGCATGAGCTGAAGGTTCTTCACACAGGTGGGGTTTTTATGAGATGATGATTTCTCTCATAGTGTAGACCCTGGGAAGATAAAGATAACTCACATTAGGATGATTTGTGTGGCAAGAATATTCTATTTGGTGAGGGAAAACACATGTAACATCACATGGGTGAGGCCTTTCTCTATGCTCCAAGGGTTTATTTACCTACTTTTGGATGGTTGGCACTCATGTTTTGATTAATTAAAATTTCTATCACCATAGCATTTTTTATGTGGTGTTTCATCTCAATGTTTATATTATTTAAGAAAATGATGAAAAAAAATCCATTGACCACCACTACATTACCCATATTTTTTGTTATTAATGATCTACTTATGTGTTTATTAGAACTATGTGAGATACTTTGGTGAGCATAGCATCAAGTCGCATGTTCATCATTCAGTCATCCCAAATGTAGATCCTAATGGTCTTATTTAAATAACATTGAGTAAAATGGATGAAAGGGACCATCTAAATTGCTTCATTAGACATACGTGTCATGAGACACCCTCAAATATAGTGGATACTTATTATGGTCCATATATGTGGGGCCAAATCAAACCACATAGTTCGCAAGTGGGTGAACGTTGGTTGATTTGGTAGAGTCCCTTAACTTCCCTTACATCCTTTACTACTCTATGTATTTTACACAAATATTTTTTCCCCAATGTAAAAAGTGGGTGTCAACATGTTCCCCATCAAGATTGTCTCCATTCGAAATAAGAATATTTGATCATGATGTAGGGAGGAATATAGATGATGAAGAATCCACAAATATTTATACCCATGTTCTTTCATACTCTCAAGATATCTTTAATAAAAGGCTCTTCCTTTAAAATCTGAGATATAGTATATCGAGTATAGATGTTTATTGTGTAAGTCTATCATTTAGGCCTGATGTTCATGTTAGTCATGAAACTGAACTATGGTGACTGGTCACATAGGTGATGGTGAATCTATAAATAGAGTCTCATGCCTAGATAATTACTCCTTTTTCTTATAGTTCCTACAATCTCTATTCATGAAGGTATTTAACATAGAAATATAATATTGATCATTCATGCCTCCCATAGAATAATTTATGAATGAATAATAAATATTTGATTTAGTGAACTATGTGAGGTTCCATGAGTGAGTGACCTGTGTGAGGCCCCTTGAACGAGTAACTAGAATTATACCATTTGATTGAGTGATCTATATGAGGAAACTTTAGTGAGTGGAACGAGCGAGGCATCATAAGGGAGTTACTTATGTAAGGAAATTCCATTGTAACATTTTATTGTTTTTATTAAAAACTCCAAACTAAATCATTGAAGATAATGACGGTTTTGGTGTTCTATTTTCATATTACCAATGTAATCCCACAATATTTCTGTTGAAAAAGATGGTTCACCTATAACAGATATGTTCGATAACATTAGGTTTGATTATTATTATATGTGTGACCATTCCAAACATAGAAAAGTAAATGAATATATAGAATCATGTGTACCCATTAATTGACTAGATACAAATTAATGACCATGGTATTATAGAGGTTTCATTTAATCTGAATTCTTAGAATTAGTTACCCGAGTCTGCATTGATAGAGAGTCTCCGACAGGAGCAGGAGAAGATGCGTCAACAGCAGCAGCAGCATGAGGAGGAGCGTCGACGCCAGCAGCAGCTGTATGAGGAGCAGATGAGTCGGTGGCAGCAGCAGCAGCAGGAGCAGATGCAGTACATGCGCCAACTCACTCATGCTTTAGGGATGGAGTTTCCTCCACCAGCATCTGCAGATCCCCCCCTCCCGCCCCTCCCCCCTCCTTCAGATTAGAGTTTGTTTTTATGTTATAAAGTTTATTAAAACAAAATATGATTTTTTTTCTATTCGTAGTTTCTGTCTCATTATAATATATTAATAATATTATATTTTGAAATAACAATATTAATATGAATAATAATATTATTTATATTTTATAATATTAAATTTTATATATATATTAAAATTTTATAATATTATAATTTAATTATATTTTTTTGTAATATTTGAATTATTTTAATATTTGAATGTAAAATAATTCTATTATTTTTATATTAATTAAAATAACTTATTAATATTTTTTTATTTATGAATTATAATTCTAATATTATTATATTAATTAAATCATTTATTAATATTCTATCATTTTTTATTTTTGAATTATAATTCTATTATTATTATGTTAATTAAAATAATTTATTAATAATTTATTATTTTTATTTATGAATTATAATTCTATTATTATATTAATTAAAATTATTTTTTTATTTTTTTTTATTTTTTATTTTTGAATTATAATTGGATTATTATTATATTAATTAAAATAATTTATTAATAATTTATTTTTTTAATTTTTTTATAGTATTTGCGACGGGATACTATGCCCGTCGCAAATAGTATTATTATATTCATTAAAATAATTTATTAATAGTTTTTTTTTAAAAATAGTAATTGCGACGGGCCCCGTCGCAACAAGTATTTGTGACGGGGCCCGTCACAATTACTATTTGAAATGATTTTTACAAATATACGGAGTAATATTTGCGACGGGAATGATCCCCGTTGCAAATAATGTCTTTAGCGACGGGCCCGTCGCAAATAATTGTAGTTGCGACGCCGTTTTCCGCAACGGGCCATTTGCGACGGGCCCCCGTTGCAAAAGGCCATTTGCGACGGACTCCCGTCGCAAATACCTGTTTTTCTAGTAGTACGAGCATCTCATCCAGTGGAATATTCTTCAATGAAGGAACTATACCTTCTACACGCATCATACGTCAATGTACGAGTACCCCATATCTAAATCCTCAACCCCAAAAATCAAAACCTCCCTATTAATAGATTATATTCCATGATTCATTAAGATATCAATCAAAAAGATCTATAGAGGATTGGGACTTCGGTTATAGAGAGGGTGTCAAACCAGAACGGCTGTGGGTGTACTTGGTGCATTAAACCTATATAGAATTTAAAACATAGTTGAATTCAGTTGATATTTATGAATCTATTTGAGTTGATTAGATATATGTATATAAGAATCTAGATATCATCCCCAATTTTTGAGATGATCTAGCCCTTAGATTAATAATTTCCAGAAGAATTATTGTAAAGTAGTAATTAGATTTTGGTATTTTACATGATTGTAGAAGATTCAATTTATAGGAAAATGTATATTGAATTCATCCCACAGAATGAATAATGGAATGATTTTTAAAGGATACTGACATCATCATATTTTCTATTAGTGTTGGAGGAGAAGGTGAACAAGGACGCACACCCAAGGGGTGATATTCATCCCAAGTCTTGGATGAAGGTTTTCCTGGAGAAGTGTGGGGAGGTTCCTAGCTACCAATTCCCAACATGATGCCCTTTGTTTGAGAATCAGATCATTTCTGGAATTTTTTGAAAACCTTAGAGGAAGGTTGTATGACTATTTGGGATACTTTGTCTACTCTAACATCTCTATGATTACCCATATGGCCGACATTCTAGAAATGTGGATGATCACCTACCTTCTAACGGTTCTGCAATCTAACATCGTTGTGCGGAATGGGAGGTTTGTTGTAGTGCCCAAATTAGCAGAAGGAAAATACATAGGGAAACATTCCACAATTTTGGTGAAATATTACCAATTATTATGAAAAAAATTATATAATTAATATTAAGGTCATTTCAAGTGCTATGGGAGTGTATTGTGGCACACTTCAATAATTATGCCATGCTTAGTTGGCTTTAAGTCCCCAATGGCTAGTTTTATCCATTCATTTATGATGTTTCAAGTATTTATCCCTTATTTAGGAAATATGGTGATTTTTTAGGATTTTTAATACACTAGGAGAGTTTAACATTGTAGCATATTTTCATCCTCCTATTAGGATTTTTGTTGACAATATAAAAGGAGATGATGAACTGAGGACATAAATGATTGCATTTAGAGAACATTTTCTAGAATCACATACTGATAGCGAGATCATATACTAAGAATGTGCTCCATATTAATTTTTCCACTATTTCAAGTGCCTAAAATAGTACAATGTCTCCCCATACATGTTCTCTTTGAGAAACACCCAATGGGGGACCAAATATTCTAAATCCTTATAGAGTTGGAGGTATTCAAGGCATAAATTAAGATAACTCTATCAAGTGCATCAATTTGGTTTAACTCTTGATAGGAAAAATACTAGATTTCAACATAAAATCAATGGGGATTTAACAACAATGTTCCCCCAAGTAAAGGAAACGACACATGTTGGGTGTTGTAAGAATGGTATGAAGGCCCATCTTGGGGATGACAGTGTAATGAACCTAAATCATAAAAATAGTATCCTACATTGATCATGGAGTAGGATTGAGTTGAAATGATATAATTTTTTGAGACAAATATATATAGTTTTCATCAAGGAGAGGAAACCTAAGCACCAGTCAGCCATCCTCCCTCAATATTAAAGAGGTATTAAAGGTCCTCTAAGTCAAAAGATGGTAGGTATTCCTCATATCCATCCACATGAAAATATTATTATGTGAGGCATATGGCAGCCCAAGCAATGAATGTCATAAACTCCCACATGAGAAATTCATTATTATTTATCTAAGTAATTATATATACACAACATATTGAGGATGTTTTTAAACTGTCTGATCTTAACCCAGGTGAAAATTTAATGAGTTAGGGAACTATATTTGAGATCTAGAGATATTCGTATATGGGATAGTTGATCGGGACCCAACAATAATTTGGTTAACTAATATGATGGATCAAGGTGATAATGAAGGGGTAGCTAAAGAATCTTTTGATCAATTTGATGAACTCCATGATTCTAGTGGTGTAATCTTCATTCCCATTCCTTGGAATCCATAATCATATTTTTTTTATGTAGTAGAACCTCTAATTACAGCCACTTTGACATATAAATGGTGAAATACCTAGAACCATCAACCACAAGATAAATTTCATTTGGTGCACCAATTGGATTTGTGGGGTTTAACCATGATTATGGGAAGTTATCTCCGGGTCATATATTATTGTAAAAAGAGATGGAGTGGGACCCTTTCCACCACAGGTGCTCATATTTGTGAATAAGGTAAAGGGTCGTTACCCATATCAAGTGAAGAAATAAAATAGATTGATGATTTTATCCAAGAGTATGTGACATAATAAGTCAATATAATGTAATTCGATCGATTTACTCACATAATATAACCATATAATCATGATTTCCCTTTGTAGGTACAATATAACAATCCTTACTCTTGGGGTTCAACATTGACCCTTTGATGAACTTGGGTAGACATTACATATGAAGAATACAATAATACTTGTGAGTCCATTACATTAATAGTATAAGTTCAAAGAGACAAATATGATTCTCTTTCTATTACTTTAAAGAGAGGTATGATCCATGTAATTTTATATTCATATCCTAAGGTTTCATATACCATTAAATGTATAATATTACTTATGATATTTTATTTCAATAGTGTACACTGGTGGACCTTGTTTTTACCACTCATGTTCTTATTTCTATCTCAGGGAAAGTTGATCAGGGTCTCAGGTTGTTGGAGGTGAATGTTCCACTAGGTCCTAAGCCTCATATCCCATGTGTTCCCATGGGTGAGGCTATCATGGGGATTATATCAGGTATGTAATTCAATCAATTAGAAACCATGAAAATATAATTGAATATATGGTATCATATATTAATAGCTTTAACATTTTATATTTGTTTGAGGAATTCAATAAGGAATTATATGGATGTGATTCATCATTTTTTAAAAACAAAAATACACACATGATGTTTTAGTAATGACTACAAGATTCATGATTCTTTGTCAATGGAATGATTTTCCTTGGAAATTCCTGACTGGGGAATCTATGTCCATCATACTCCCTTTAGTTAGAGAATAATAGTTGAGGGTCTTGGTATTGAAAATCCTCAAGATCATTCCATTATAGGCTCTATGAAAACTTAAGAGGATGTTCCCCATTTCTAAATCTCAGCTCAAATATTTATTCTAGGGATGATAGGGATGAATCAAACCAAGAAAATGATTCATTAATGAGTGTTATTAGCCACTTTGAACCCCTTTTCCTTTAGCTTTACTATATTGCAATGTCAATGACAAATTTCACTCATTATTCAGTTCCATCAATCTCAATGGCCAATCCTGAAGGGAAATTATCCCCACCAAGTTAGCCAATTGGGAAAATCAAGGGTTATGCCACTTTAGGATGGTCAATGTGTGTTACTACCATGAGTGAGCTAATTTAAGAATACACCTATTATATTAATACTATATCCAATGAAATCCAATATTCTTAGAATGACTTAAAAATATGTCACTGGTTTTATGTATGGTTATTTGGGAGTTAGTCCTCAAGACACTTGTGGTAGATCTACTAGAACAACTCATTCTTGTACAGAGCCTATGAAACATGTTGGGGTATGGTAAATTTGATTACTGAATGGTCATATTTACATTTTAGGATATCATTTTCTGATAGGAGACACAATTATATTTAAAACATCGCCTTATCAGAGAAATATTCCTCATAAAAATTGACGATCTCTAAGATGAATTATCTAGAGAGGATATCCACTACAATTGGATGTTAAAGTTGTAAAATCAATGTGTTTATGAGAGATACCTATAGATATTTCATCCCAAAAAGAGATGGATATTACCAGTGGGAATATTTTACAAGTTCAACATTCATTAGAAGAGGTTTAGGGTGAAGGAAGAACTATTATTGTATATGCAACCTACGGACATTGACATTCTGAGGAGGCTGAGACTAACTAGCTAACATGGCATCAAAAAACTACCATTGGGGATCAACTGACCATTATCAATTCCATTGTTTTTAAGGTCTTTTGTAAAATATTAAATATACACTTAAAAAATTAGGTATTACTCAAACTATTTATACTGGAATAAAACTAATTTTTTCCTTCCCATATAACTCTAACACATTTTATTGAAATTTGTTATCTCAATGGGATGTAATTATAATTATATTAACTGGAAGGTGCCCTAAATTTTTTATAGGTATTGGGATATTTCAAGTGTATATCAATTATTTCTAGAGTCATATGATAGACTCTATTAACATTATGTATTATTAATAATCATACTATTTTTACTAATTTAGATATAAATAATACTTATCTGGTGACATTTTTGTTTTTAATATGCTTCCCTTTGTGTTTTTTCAACCTAACATGTCTTATTTGATATTTTAAAAAAAATTAATCTCATAATTTTTTCTTAAACCATTCACAGTGTAGGTCTAAAACTTGATTCTCACATAGAGTTATATTTTCATTATGTTGACTTGGAGTGTACTATGAATCTATTCATTTGACATTTAGAGTAATTTATAAAGAAATAATCCAAGTTGTTTTTAGGTTGAAAATCATTAACTATGAGATATGGGAGTAATGAATCCATTTTTCATTCCTGGATAAGAATGTTTTGTCATTCATTAGATAAAAAAGGGAGGATCTGGTTCTTCATTTAATGATTTCATTATTTAAAAAGTGATATTGGTAATTTATGCAATGAATAACTATGGAGAATGTTCGAATAGTGGTTTCCATCATGATGTTTTTGGGGTTTACAAAGATAAAATTTTATTATCCTATGGAAAAAGGTTCCCCTGGTTGAAAACAATTGTGGGGGTGAATTATTCAATGAAAAAATATGTAGTATCATGTAAAGTAAGAAAAATGATCCTATAGTATCAGAAATTCTATTTCCAATGTATGAGATGTGTTTTAGAGGATTTTGACTTCCAAAAAAATTATTTTCATTTAAAGAAGGGGGAATTTTATTTCAACCATGAGATTGGTAAGGTGGGGTCTGGGAAGAAATTCATAACTTCTTGGTTGAGGTGGGTTATCTCCATGAATGGAATAACACACATGTTTTTGATGTCGTAGTGGATTTTCCTTGAATGGTAGATCTAGGAATTACTATGTATCTTGTTGAGAAGAGAACCAATCCCTATATAATTCATTGTAACCAAGTCCCTGTATTGATATGACTTGAATATTGTGATGGTATTTTTCTTGATATATGTCACTTCCTCTAATGAGTGATCCAAGTACTACTAGGTGTGTTGATTAAATGAAAATCAAGTCGTACAAAATTTTGTTGGGGTTATGTGGTAGATAACCGAAAATTGATGGAAAGGTTAAACACATAAATGGATTGGAGCATATTTCAGTTTAATATAATGTGATAATGAAATGGACCATGTATCTTAATGTCTTAAATCAAGGAAATTGAAGACTGAAATTTAATTTCATTTATATTTGTACAAAAGATGAGTGATTTTCCATTTCATAGTGATATGACAAGGATGTTACTTTATTTTTCAACAATGAAGTGTGAAAGTTGTATATTGTAATCTTGAGTATTTAGGATCAAAAACATGATGTGGGAAAAAATGTTTGGATAGAATATGAAACTCATTGGAAAAATAGGTTTCCATTATGATGTTTTCATGGGAGTAAAAAAGAAAGAATTGGTTACCACTGGGGATGATGCTGCATTTGGTCGATGATACATTTAATGAAGACTTATATCAATCTACACAAGTGAATATATTTAAAAATAAACAAAGGGGTCCACTTTTATCACACATTATTTACCTTAGTCTAGGAAAAACATATAGATAATAAGATATCCAATTTCCTAGAGTTTTATTTCCATTGGGAACATGCCTATGTATGAAATGATCATTTTATATTGAAATCTACCAATAATAGAGAAAATGTTTCCCATGTATGTCTAACCCACATGTAGGGAGAAGAATCATATTTTTTTTAAAATTATGACTATGATAGAACATATTATCCACATTTCACTACATATATTATCAATACGAGTATTATGTTGCACATAGTTCCCGTAATGAACATTCATGCACGATTTTGACCAACATATAGAGAGGGGAATTTTTTTATTGTGGATGGATCTATTGGTAGAATTTGAGTATAATTACCCAATAAGATATGAATAAATCCACACATTGTTCATAAATATTGGTGTGGTGGGAGACCGAAAAAAAAAGATAGTGGTCATCCTGGGCAAGGTCCATAGTAATGTGTAGTTTTAAATTTCAGAAAAATACATAAACCAAGCATTTTAAAATTATTTGGAAAATATATTTTATTTTACATTTATAGTCACGTGCCCATGATGAGGATAAAATTGATATGATGTAGTATTATTTGGTCATGTGGGAAATCCTTTACTAAAACTCTAAATCCCATATGAGGTATTATCAGTGTGAGAAAAAAGGAATAGAAATGGTTTATTTAACTACAAAATGTTAGTCAATAGAAAGTATATGGGTCATTATATCATCAGGATGATGGACTAGGATATATGATTTGGGAATCACTACATATGTCATAGTAGTTAGAATTACGCTATATAGTTATAAGGTCAATTTAACATCGAATGAATGGGATATAAACAAAGCATATAAATTTCTTGTGGTAAGTAAGAGTGGTATCTTCTAGTTTAACCTCAAGTGATTAGGACCATGAATATGAAAAAAGTGAGAAACATATCTATTGAAGGACCAACAATGCTCAAAAACAGTTTTTAACATTAGGAGGGAAATTATAAACAACAATACTAGGTGTAAAGACCCAGATTTTCCAGGTAATTGTTTTTTATTATATTAAATTATTACAAATATATAAAATTTGACGACGCCTGATTCTGAGGCCTTGTGTACCCAGAATGAATTTATGGACTTTTTAAGGTACTTTTAGTAAACCCATGAGCGGCATTTTATAACATTTGAACCGGTGCTAGAATTAAAAATATGAAGGTACCGTTGAATCCGCAGCGCTCTGATTCTCTTATGGGTGGCTTCACTTCGAACGCATTAGGTCCGGAGAAAAAGATAGTTTTTGGACATTTAAAAGAATAATAAAATAACAATTTTTTTTCCTTTTTCTCCAATGGACGAGCGGCGGTGGCCAGACCAACGACATGTCAATCCATTAAATGGATTGACACCCAATTATTTTTGTAATCACACCATTGGAATTTGAAAGGTTTATTATTTAAATGAACATCATTAATTCCATGTGAGTTACTCACCCTTCCACTCTCTTATTTATATGGAGCTCGAGGTTGAGGGTTGGCACAGATTTAATAAGAAATGAAGCTCTAGCAAAGTACCATGACACCAACCACTTGGAGGATGAGATGTGTTTTAGCGAGCAGTGACGAGCACCACCGGATCACGAACCAGCAAAAATGACAAAGAAGGTTCCACTGATCGTCATCAGTGAACATCACTTATAGGTAGTGGGTTTGATGAAAAGTTATATTTGATGTTTTACATTGATCCCTCTTACTGTCACATTAATAGGGAGGGCACGGGACAAACGAACAAATTCTGGACACTCCGCCCCATTTCTTATGCTCCGTTCATCGGGGAAGATTTCCTTAAATTGACAGTAACCTTAAACAGAGGGTCACGCTATGACGGAGGTGGAATGGGAGAGTCGTAGGCACATACAACACCAAGAATGAATCACCAGAGCACACCCAGTGGCCTGTGGAAGAAACCATCAGTGTGTCATGTCAACGGTGGCCAATGGTGGACAGAGGAGACCTGTGGAAATCAACTATGGGAGGTAGAAATCGGCATGCCATGGTGCACCACAATGGCCAAGTTTGGTTGGCCTAAGCCAACAGTGCAAGATATGGGATGCGCCCACAGGCAGCACTGGCGGCAACAACTGTGGCCAGTGGGCCATGGTAGGAGGAGGGTAGCATAGCCCCATGTCACGCCGCGTTGGTGGAAGCTTGTCGGTGAAATGGCTGACCGTTGAACCCGGTGGGGCATCGCCCCACTAGTTGGACAAAACGGCCTCACAATTGATGGGCTAGTGGGAGAAAACGGTCTTCCTTCTAGTGTACCAGGCTAGATGCGGGCCGGCTGAGCGGGCCAAACCCACCCAATAGGCAGGACCTGCGGCCTGGCAGTCCAGCGCAGGTGGGTTGGGCCAACCCCGTCCCGGGACCACGAACCAAACCAGGTAGACCCTGATGGGCCGGACCCAGTGAACCGAGTCAACCCTTAATAGGCCAGAACCTGGTGTGGTCAGTAGACCAAGGGACCCTTTGCGTTGGATCGATCTGAACGAGTTGGACTAGGCCCAGACCCAACTGGTCCTTGAATAAAGAAACGCCTATAATTGATAAACTAAGTGTATGTTCGACACACCATCAGTGGCGCTAGGATCCTTTTTGGGAAACAAACCCTTTGGCATATTCTAGCAGGCTTGACCGAGCTGGGCCAGACCAAGGTATCATCACCCCTATTTCATGGAAAGGGATGTAACTAGCAGACTAGGTGTCCGAATGATGCACCATCTAGGGAATAAGGACCCTTATGACAAGGTGGTCCTTTTTCGGGACTCTATGTGAGTTATGACATAGTTTGATGTGGGACATGGGTTGGATCAGACTTGAATCCAACCAGTCCCATTTTAGAAATGTGCCCACATCTCACAGACCGAGAATCTAATCAATGCTCTGTTTATCACATTGGGACCCCTATGAGAGGGTGTTCCATTGGGTATGCTTTCTGAAGGACTTTGTACAGGTTGAAATATGACTAATATCTTGAGGATTGGTTCTCCAAGAATCAGGCATGCTTTGAGCAGAAATCATGTGGCTGGATGTCAATTGAAGAGTGACCATGTCTGGATCAGCATCATAGTAACCCTACATGAATCAGTATCGTAGAAACCCTATGTGGATCACAATCCTAGAGACCATATTTGTATCAGTATACTAGCGACCCTTTGTGGATCAACATCTTAGAAACCCTTGGTGGATCAACATCATAGTGACCCTGTTTGGTTCAACGTCTTTGCAACCTTGTGTGGATCAGTATTGCGAGACCTGATGAGGACTAGCCTTAGAGAAACCTGTCGTGGATCAGTGACACATGACCCTTGGTGGATTGAAAATGGAACCATTTCTTTTAGATCAGTTGTGGAACTTATAATGTAATTAGATGATATATATTAAGTACAATCATCTATATTCATGAACTCTAAGTTTTGTACTTGGTGTGATATGACTATTTCTTTTTTGCATTGTGAATGAGGTCTGGATTTGTGGTTTTTCCATTGTGGAACTCGGGGTGACCTTCGGGGGTCTCTGGGTCTCTAATGAGTATTTTCATACTCACTCCTACATGGGCATCACCTGCACCATGTTGTGTCTTGTGCAGATGACAAGGATACAGGCTGACGTGGAGTGCTGTGGAGATAATCTATACCTACCATTCAGGTAGGATCCTCGATGGAGGCTCCAAGAGAAATTTTTTCTTTTCAGTTGTACTTGTACTTTTCATTTAAGCTTGTATTCTTGCCCCTTTACTTTCAGTACAATTTTTACTATAGTAGTTTACTTAGTAGTTGCTTCTTGTTGTGTTCTTGAATTTTTTGTTAGTACAAGTTTAAAGTAAATTCCTTCCTGTTATAGAGATACGCCTTTTCAGTGCTAGTCTCCAACCCCTACCCTATAGAAGGCTGAATTGGGGTAGGTACAACCCAGTCCTTAGGGGACGGGTCGTGACAATGTGGTATCAGAGGAGTCTGTTCTACAGAGGAACTAGGAATCTAATATTTTAATGGAACAATGGTTTCATGTGTTTTGAGTGTGGTTTTGAGTTTGGGGAGTCCAGTGTTAGTGCAGTGGCTGACGTATCCATACAATAGGACACTGAATTCTATTTTTCTGACTTAGAGCACCAAAAATCTGATTGCATGTGTTTTGAGAGTGTTTTATTTTTTTATCTCATTGAGTAAGCTCACCATGTATAATTTATTGACCATGGCGCACCTGTTTCCTTTTAGGATTCCACCATGAAGACAACCCACTAGGATTTGTGAGATATTATGTGATGATGGACCACCAATAAAAGAGGCTTCAGTGTAGGGCTTATTATGTTTTTATCACCTTCGGGGGGTGTACCAGAAGCACCACTACCCATGGGTCAGTTTTTAGCACAAGCCTAACCAGTAGATGGTGCATCCAGACTAAGAATGTTTCACTAGTTTCAGTGGTAGAGGTATCCATGGTTCTGAGGCGAGATGGATCCGCAGGTGGCTAAGGACTGGATGGAGACTGTGTCTAGAGTTTTTCACCTGGTTGGGACACCAGCTGACTAGATGTTGATCCTTGCTGCCATGCCTTTCAAAGGAGTAGAAATAAGATGGTGGAGTTTGACACCCCATACACGTGAGGAGGTGACCCTCACTCGGGCAGATTTTGAGGGACTCTTTAGGTCAGAGTTCGTTCGAGTGACTCTACGCTTTGTGCGTATACATGAGCTGCTACACTCAAAGTAGGGCAGCCTGACTGTGGGATAGTACTTGGCGAAGCTCATCGACCTCTCGTGCTACTCTACCGACATGGTGCATGACCCTTTCTTCTAGGACAATACCTTCAAGAAGGGAATCCTAAGGGATATTAGAGCTTTGATGGTATCTCTCCACATCCCGAAACATGTTGGAGTTCTAAAGAGAGTACACTTGGGGGAGAGATTTCTAAGTGATCAGGCACGGATGGTGAGATCCACCATTGGGCAACATGTACCAGAGTCATTTGCAGCGGGAAGTAGGTAGATGACATAGAGGACCAATTAGACCAGACCTTCGGGTGGACAACCCTGGGATGTAGGGTCATAGGTTCAAGGACCACAAGGTGGAATAGGCCAGTAGAGGAGTATATTGTGCTTCATGTGTAGTGGGAATGGACACGTGGCTCATGACTTCCCAAACATCCACACTGATGACCAGATAATGGTCAAGGTTCCGTAGAGGAAGAGGCTGAGATTCGAGCAAGGAGGTCTAGAGGGCATCAAATGTGGAAGAAGAGATGGTTGTGCAATAGACGATGGGTGGATATTTGAGGTTCTACTTCCACAACCACCTGGTGGACCACCCCGACCATAGGGAGTAGGTGGAAAAGGATGAGCTTAGCTACAGACAGATGAGGCCTATAACCAAAGTGCTCTACAGATTATTTGAGGTATAATCTATGTCTACTCCACCTTATCTATAGTACTTATAGACGCAGGTTCCAGTCAATCTTTCATTTTCCTGACTCTCATTGAGGGCTCATAGATTCCAGTGGAGTCGTTGGCTCGATCCTTGCGATTAGAGACTCCTACATGAGATGATTCAACAATTACACACTTGTACTGACAGTGTGAGCTTACTCTAGGAGGTGAGAGATTTGGCTAGGATCTCATTGTACTAGCATCGAGTACTTATGATGTCATCCTGGGTATGGACTAGCTATCCATAGTCCCTGATCAGATCGATTGTTTTGGAAACTAAGTGTGTTGTGTTCGTGAGATGTTAACCAGTTTTCCTTCACTAGTGAGAATGTATCCTTTGGAGAACTTGATGGACTTTCTCGGAGAAGGGTGTAGCCGATCACAAATCAGTTGGAAAGCCTTACCCTCAGAGCAGTTGATGTAAAGAGTCCAAGATATCTTGCAGTGGGGGACCAGTATGATGTTGTCTTCCCTAATGATGTTTTAGGACTTCTTCCTCATAGAGAGGTGGACTTATATATTGACATGTCCCTAGGATGGCACCGATATCTACACTAGCATATTAGATGGCCCCCACAGAGCTTTGTGAGTTATGGGTATAACTGGAGGACATGCAAAGGAAGGTGTTCAAAAGGACCAATGTTTTTCCATGGGCAGCCCCAATTTCATTCACCAAGAAGGCAGATGGGGGATTGTGGCTTTGTGTGGATTATCGGCACCTAAACTAGGTGGCTGTGAAGAATAAGTATCCACTTCGAAAAATTAATGAACTATTTGATCAACTGAAGGGAGATCATTGGTTTTCAAAGATAGACCTCAAATTTGGCTATCATCATCTTAGGGTTCGAGATGAGGATGTGCTAAAGATGACCATATGATATCGATATGGCCATAATGATCTCTTGGTTATGCCATTAAGCATGAGAAAACATCCCTGCAGTGTTTATGGGACTCATGAAAAAGATTTTCAGGAATACCTCGATCACTTTATGGTGGTATTCATCGACAACATCTTGATATACATAGCGTCAGAGGAGGAGATTGACTATCATCTACAGATAGTTCTGGATACACTCTGAGAGTACCAGATTTATGTCACGACCCCCTCCCACCAAAGATTCCCCTCATGAGTTTTCAATGGTGGAAGGGAGATAATGCCCCCGAGTCCCGCCTCCAGTAGGCCCCGGAGTGGCGACTAGCACCAAGGGTATGAGTTTTCACAAATATAGGAGGCATTACCCTTTTTGATATTTAAGATCGGGAAATAGGATGAGTCAACCACCAAAAGGAAAAGAAAGGAAAGACAAGTAAATAAACCCAAACCAATCCCACATGCATTTTTAAATAGTTTTGAAACAAGGTACAGGTACAAGAGGCTCAAAAGTACAATACCAAAAATAAAGAAGAGTACAACAACTACAACAACTCTAACTGTCCTGATTAGTAGGGTCCCGCACGGCCCTGGTAGTCCTCCTGGAAACCTAAAAGTAAACGTAGGGTGAGCATACAAGTATACTCAGTAGGGAAACCTAATGCTCTTTTGCACAAGTGGGGAGACATCCTAATGTCCCGTGAGAACAATAGAAGAAACCAAAACCTATCAAGGAATTCTATCCACCCAACCTCACGATCCACGCTCACCAAAACACAAAACAACAGGTAGTATTAGTATATAAGAACAAGATTAATGGGTACCCCACACCATTTCCCATTAGTTAGCTGCCCTTCCTAACGGCAAACGTCCTGACGCTACCACACTCTTCCCGCCCGCACACACCTGGGCCTCAAGAACCACACATCCTGCCCGCACACACCTGGGCCTCACCACCACACATCCCACCTGCACACACCTAGGCCTCACAACCACGTATCCCGCCCGCACACACATGGGCCTCACAACCACGTATCCCGCCCGCACACACCTGGGCATCATCCCAAAGATTATTGGGAGGACAGAAAAACCTACCCGAAGAGTATTGGGCTAAAACCACCCCAATCGAAACCTACCCAAAGTGTCTTGGTTGTAAGGTCGCCTCAAGCCATCACATCCTATGGAAGAAGGAGTAGGAAGGAACTAGTAACTATGGGGAAAACACCCTCTCCCATGAAATGGGAGTGTTTGGTACTAAGTACTCAACATGGGTGGGGTGAGAAAAAAAAAGATACAGATATATATATATATACCAAACACGCAGCCCAACCTATGGCTTCTAAACATAGAACTGAGCATGTGCCTCGGCACTACTACTACAAAGAATGAATACCACAAACAACCCCAACCCCATTTAGGTTTTCATGTTTCAACAGAATTAGTTTATTAGTTTCTTAACTACTGGGCAATCAACTGAAACCAACCATATCAATCGTTTGTAAAACATATCCCTACCATCCACAAATCAAGTTAGGAAAACACAAGCAACACAACAAGTCCCTTCATATTGACCAACCAACCCCATTGATTATTATTTCCATTCCATTACCAAGACCCACCATTCATTAACTCTTCCACATTTTATTTATTATTCACAACCCATAGTTTGTTCACATTCAAACCCAACCCTGCAGTCCCGCTGCCAACCACCATAACCACAACCACACCTTACATCATCACCCCTTGATACCATTTATCACAGCCCCGCTTACCATCACTAACATAGCATTCACACCAACCCACAACCAAGCCAACTGCAGCCCCACTGCTCACCCGATCCACAATAACCCAAAAAAACACCCCCTTCACATAAATTAACCCCAAACAGCACCCACATGTTTATTATTTCAGTTTTGTTCAACCGGGGTGATCACATAAGGGTTCTAGATTTTCATTTAATCATCCAACTTTACGTGATTAACCAATTTCCACATTCCATAAAGTTTACATCCATAAACGGTCTAGAAAGATAGGGAAACATTTAATTTCACAAGAAAAGGCCCCCAACGACCGTGATTTTCAGTAGGCATAAGCCTATTCAATTCACAACATAATATCACAGGATATAAGAAAAATGTAACAGTATTCACAAACTTCCCAACCCTGTTATATAAGACAGTTATTATCTTCATTAAACTAGTTCAAAAGTGTTTCACGTAAACAAGAGGACACCCACCCCCCATGTTGCACAAATTAGAGAGACGAAGGTAATATCCCTACCTCAATAGGTTCTAATAACAATGCTCCCCCGGATCAACTTTAGAAGACGTCCGTCGGTATTCGTCGCTTCCGGAAAAACCTGGAAAAACCTCCTCAGGTGGAAGCTGGGAAGTAAAGGTCGAAAGAAAAGCAAAAAATCTAAGCTCATAAGTTCCGCCTCATCGTTACGATCCCGTGGCCACTGACGGATTGTAAATCGGAGCTCAGACGAAGAAGTTATGGATGAAAGGATCCTTCGAGTCTCTTGAGAGAGCTTTGCTCAAGGGAATGGGGAGTAGAGGAGTGAGTTGAAAAGGAGGAGGGGAATCTTCCCTTTATAGGTGAGAAAAACAATAGTACACGACATATACTTTATGGTACACGGCGTGTACTCGTCCATTTCACACGGTCACTATGAGGCTTCCAACACAGCCTTCAACGCGGCACGCAGCCATTGACTGGTCAACACACGGTTTTAGGGTAACGTGTACGCGGGGAGGGACTACACGGCATGTAGTATGGGGTACACGGCGTGTACCCATTTATTTCACATGGCAAGGACACAACTCCCACAAGGCACACGACCGTTGACTGGTCAACACACGGTTTCAGGGTAACGCGTACGCGGGGAGGGACTACACGACGTGTAGTATGGGGTACACGGCATGTACTCTTTTATTTCACACGGCAAGGACATGGCCTTCAACATGGGGTATACCCGGAGAGGGGGTACACGGCGTGTACTCACACTACATGGCATGTAGTTTTAAAATTCTGAAAAGTGTGGGAAAAGTCCATTTTACCCTTGAGAACACTTCATGACCCTCTTTTTGACAAAGGAATGGGCCAGAGAGGTCCGAGCCATTACATCAGATACCTTTTAAAACATTCTCATCCCCAAGAATTCAAAATATAATCCAGAGGAACCCAAAAAGATACCTCTTAGGGCCCTCATTTTAATAGGAACCCATCCAACATCCCTTAGTCATATGTGTTAGGAATTCCTTCTCCTATGTCGAGATATTATACACTTTAGGTGGAACTGACTCTCCTGCACGGGTTTAATCGCATCCTCATTAATGCGTCTCGATTAAGAATTGGGTCTTCCCACTTTCATACATTAGGATTTTTCAACTTGCACTACCCCCAACACCACACAACCAACACACTGCCCGAACATGTGGTTTGGGGAAATTCTTTCTCCTATGTCGAGATATTATCTGCTTTGGGTGGAACTGACTCGCCCACACGGGTTCAATCACATCCGCATTAATGCGTCTCGATTAAGGATCGAGTTTTTTCCCTTTTTCCCCCACATCCGGACATGCTACACATTTCCAGAGAATAAGGAAACAAAAGGTCTCATAACTGACAAGCCAAGAATTCCATGTATCAAAGGTACATAGTATAACATCAAAACAAAGCTTAGAAGAACAAAGTCAAAACAAGTCAAAACCACTCAGGGTACTGAACAAGCATTTGAGCCTCTCACTCCCAAGTTCTCTCCTCGATGCCGCCATGCCTCCACAACACACAAACCAAGGGAATGGTTCATCCATAGAGCACCTTCTCTTTACGATCCTCGATTATGACTGGTCGTTCCTCGAAGGTCCCGTCATCTCCCATATCTAACTCTCCCCAGTCGATAACGTGAGAGTCGTCGTGTAAGTATTGACGTAGCTGTGAGATGTGGAAGATGTCATGAACCTTCTCCAACTGAGGTGGCAGGTCTAGCTGATATGCCACCTCTCTGACTCACCTAAGCACCTCAAAAGGTCTGATGAAACTAGGTGAGAGCTCGCTCCCTTTACTAAACCTCCACTACCCCCGTCGAGGGGAAACCTTCAATAACACATGATCTCCCACCTCGAACTCCAAGGGCCTCCTCTAATGATCAGAATTCGAATTATGTCAGTCCTGGTCCACTTTCATCCTCTCAGATAGAAGCTGGTCTTTCTCTGTGGTGCTCTACACTACCTCTGGACCAAGAGCACCTATCTCACCAACCTCTGCCCAGCAAATGGGTGAACGACATGGTCTTTCATACAAATCCTCAAACGGTGCCATGCCAATAGTAGAGTGGAAGTTGTTGTTGTAGGAAAAATCTATTAAAGGCAAGCGTCGTACCCATGACCTTCTGAAATCTAGAATGCATGCTTGCATCATGTCCTCCAACGTCCGGATAGTCCGCTCTATCTGCCCGTCGGTCTGGGGGTGGAAAGCAGTGCTAATGTGTAGCTGGGTGCCAAAAGCATGTTGTAACCCCCTCCAAACTCGTGAGGTAAACCGAGTATCCCGGTCTGAGACGATAGTCTTAGGAACTCCATGAAAACGCACCACCTCGTCTATGCACCTCTGTGATAAGGTACTCACTAAGCCCGACTCCTTAACTGCTAAGAAGTGAACCGATTTTGTTAGACGATCCACCACCACCCAGATAGAATCATAACCTCCCTGAGCTCTGGGTAGTCCTGTGATGAATTCCATAGAGACGGAATCCCACTTCCACTCGGGGACATCTAATGGATGCAACAAACCACAAAGAACACAGTGTTTAACCTTTACTTGATGACACACTAGGCACTTATCCAAAAACTCTGCCACTGATCGTTTCACCCCGAGCCACCAAAACTATTCCCTCAGGCCTCGATACATTTTTGAAACTCCCGGATGTACCACCAAGGATGTGCTATGGAACTCACGGAGAACTCACCCACGCATCGCCTCCGGAACAAACAACCTTCCATGGAAAAGCATCTGATGTCGGTTGTCCTCTGACCATCCTTCTGAAGCGTTTCCTTGATCGACACGATCCAGCATTACTTCCGTCTTGGATTCCCCCCACTGAGACTCTTCCACCTGCTGCAATAAGGAGGACTGCACCATCATCTGAAACAAACATCCTCTAACACCTTCTACCCTTGCATCCAAGTGCAAGGCAGCCAACTCTCATATCGCTTTCCAAGCATCAGTGGATTCCCGAACCACTTCCTTATGTGACTTCCTACTCCGGGCATCATCCACAATGTTTCCCTTACCTTCAGTGTAGGAGATCTCGAAGTCATAGTCTTGGAGAAACTCGACCCATCTCCGCTGCCGCAAGTTCAAGTCACATTGGGAGAAGATATAACGTAAGATCTTGTGATCTGATAAGACCACAAAGTTCTCCCCAAAGAGGTAATGTCACCACAACTTCAGTACGAACACTAATGATGCAAGATCTAGGTCATGGGTGGCATAGTTACGCTCGTGAGGGCGCAACTGCCTAAACCCATAACAGATCACACCCTTCTTCTACATCAGTACACACCCCAAACCATGGCCAGAAGCATCACAAAACACCTCATACAACAAACCTTCCTCTAGAAACCTGGGTATTGGAGCACTGACCAACTTCTCCTTTAGGTAGTCGAAAGCTTTCTGGCACCGCTCACTCCATAGGAAGACCTGGTTCTTCGTAATCAAAGCTGTCAATGGAGAAGAAACTCAAGAGAAGTCCAAAACGAACCTCCGATAGTAACTTTCTAACCCCAAGAAACTATGAACTTCTGCCACGCTCTTGGGTTCTGCCCAAGAAGCAACTGCCTCCACCTTCGACGGGTCCACTGACACTCTATGCTGAGACACTACATTCCCAAGGAAGTGTACTTCTTGTGTCAAGAACTTACACTTCAACAATTTCCTGTAAAGATGGTGTTGTCTAAGGACTTCTAAGACTGCCCTGAGATGCTCAACGTGCTCCTCCTCTGATCTTTAGTAGATTAGGATGTCATCGATAAACACAATGATGAACTGGTCCAAAAAATCTCGGAATACAAAGTTCATAATTCCCATGAACACAGCTGGTGCATTCGTAACTCCAAACGGCATCACTACAAACTTGAAGTGCCCATACCTACACCTAGAATCCATCTTCGTGATGTCACTATCCTTCACCCTCAACTGATGATATACAGATCATAGATCAATCTTAGAAAAACAACTTGCTCCCCTCATCTGGTCGAAGAGATCATCTATCCTTGGAATGGGGTAACGGTTCTTGACCATTACCTGATTCAACCGTCCGTAGTCTATGCATAACCTGAGACCACCATCTTCCTTCTTCACGAACAAAAATGGAGCACCCCATGGCGACACGTTGGGTCGAAAAAAACCCTTCTCCATCAGATCGTCAATCTGAATCCACAACTCCCACAACTCCGAAGGTGCCATCTGATAAGGGGCCATCGATATCGGACGGGCACCATACTGTAAGTCTATCCTGAACTCAACGTCACGTCAGGGGGGTAGAGTCACAAACTCCTTGGGAAAAAACATCAAATAATTACCCAACAACCTATGGGACATCCATCATCTCTACATCAGCTAAAACCACTGATAACCCGCCTAACAAGGAAAGGAGAGGCTTCACATTCCAGCTTCCCACTTGATAGCTCCTATCACCATCAAAAGATACACGCTGCCCATCCACGTTGGAGAACATGAATCTTCATTGGAAGTAGTCGATAACGGCACTAACAGAAAACAACCAGACGATGCCTAGGATGACATCGCACAGGTGCATATATAGCAAAATAATATCCCTACTATATCGATGTGGTCCCAACGTCAGCCCACATCCCCGGCAAACACAAGATACGTTGATCTGGCCTCCAGCTGGTGTACTCAGCACAAGGGGTATGGAAAGTCTCTCTACATCTAGACCCAAAGCATGGGCTAGATCAGGTGCAACAAAGGAGTGCGAAGCTCCTTAATCAAATAAAGCAGAAACGAGAGTACTGAACAAACAAATCATACCTCGCACCACCTTTGGTCTTGCTGGAGCTTCCAACTCTACTGCATGCAACTGTCCACGCCCAGCTCTTCTGCCTCTCTAATGTCATCCACTTCCCCGACCACGCCCTGGTCGAGGTCCCTGAGGAGAACCCTGAGGTCGGCCTCCTCCCTCAAAGTCTGCCCTTGGAGGAGCATGGTCCTGCTGCTACTGGAAGGGCCTCACTGGCAACTGGTGCTGCTGAGGTGGGCACTGAACCTGGCCACCTCCATCGTACTGAGCTCGGGTCGGGCACCAACTCTGAATGTGCCCGAAACCTCCACAAGAAAAATAGTTCGGTCCTGGGCTCGTGAAAAAGGGATGAGGACCTGAAGATCTGAACTGGAACAACTGGGGCCTACTCCCCACTGGCCTGAACCTGGAAGGTCCCGTTACAGGAGACCTGCTGCTGACTGACTTCCCCTTTGACGAACCTGGATGGATCCCCTCATGTGGTGCACTTCCCTGCGAGTGCATCCTCTCTAAAACCTCTTCCTTCTTCTGTACTGTCAAGTACGTCGGAAGGGTGAAGGGGGTGACAGCATACTGGAGCGAAGGACGAAGAGCCTCCTCTAAACGTCTCGTCTGAGACTTCTCATCCATAAAGAGATCTGGAGTAAAGCATTGGAGATATTTGAACTTGATCCCCAACTCTCGTACTGACATACTTCCCTACTGGAGGGAGAGTAACTCCTGCCTCATCTCCGCCATGATCATGGAAGAAAGAAATTCCTATCGGAATTCCTTCTCAAATTCAGCCCGTGGAACCTCTGCCTCTATCCTCTCTATAAGGTAGAGCGTCCACCATTTTCGTGTTGCACCTCTCATCTGACTGACTACTAGGGGAACCCAGTACACCCTCAGAGCACAGATCAAGGTAAAAGTGATCCCTAGCTCCTCAATCCACCCCTCCATCTCCATATCCGAAGTACTAGCCTCATACATCTTGAGGGTTTATCGCTGTAAAGAACAGAGAGTCTTCAACCCCTGGCTATCTTCCTCCTCTTGGTCAACCCTCAACTAATTGACTGCCTGATTATGCTGGGCCTTAGCCGTCTGAGTCACCTGGGGACGACGTCTAGGTGCCATAGCTGTACAGTAAACAAGGATCACCTAAGCCCAAGTAGAAAGGAATTTCTCAAGGTTTCATTTTATCATTTTATTCAATTTCATTCCCAAAACACACAAATCAAGTAAAACACAATCATGATTATGCATATACCTTCCCTGGGGTCTCTACCCTGCAATCAATGTAGTCTCACTTGGTCGTTCGGTAGGCTCAGAGTCCTTGCATCGGATCACGGGGGGCCCTAAAATCCCATGTCCTAGCCAGTCTTCCCTAGCTTATGTCACGCACCAAGATCATCTAACACTGTTTCCCTACAATCCCATGCAATCATCACTGTGACTAACTCTGAACTTCATCCTATCTCTCAACCATCAGCTCTGATATCACTCTATCATGACCCCCTCCCACCAAAGATGCCCCTCTTGAGCTGGAAATGGTGGAAGGGAGATAATGACCCCCTAGTCCCGCCTCCAGTAGGCCCCGGAGTGGAGACTAGCACCAAGGGTATGAGTTTTCACAAATATGGGAGGCATTACCCTTTATACAATTTAAGATCGGGAAATATGATAAGTCAACCACCAAAATAAAAATAAACGAAAGACTTTTAAATAAACCCAAACCAATCCCACATGCATGTTTAAATATTTCTAAAACAAGGTACAAGTACAAGAAGCTCAAAAGTACAATACCAAAAGAAACAAGAGTACAAAAACTGCAACAACTCCAACTGTCCTGACTAGTAGGGTCTCACACGGCCCTGGTAGTCCTCGTGGAAACCTGAAAGTAAACATAGGGTGAGAATACAAGTATACTCAGTAGGGAACCTAAATCTCTCATGCAGAAGTGGGGAGACATCCTAATGTCCCGTGAGAACAACAGAAGAAACCAAAACCTATAAAGGAATTCTATCCACCCAACATCCCCAACCACGCTAACCAAAACACAAAACAACAGGTAGTAGTAGTATATAAGAAAAAGAGTATTGGGTACCTCGCACCATTTCCCATTAGTTAGCTGCTCTTCCTAACGGCGAACCTCCTGATGCTACCACACTCTCCCCCCCCCCCCCCCGCACACACCTGGGCCTCAAGAACCACACATACCTCCTACACACACCTTGGCCTCACAACCATACATCCTACCCGCACACACTTGGGCCTCACAACCACGTATCCCGCCCGCACAAACATGGTCCTCACAACCATGTATCCTGCTCGCACACACCTGGGACTCATCCCGAAGATTCTTGGGGAAAGAGTAAAACCCGCCCGAAGAGTCTTGGGCTAAAACCACCCCAATCGAAACCTACCCGAAGAGTCTTGGGTGTAAGTTCGCCTCAAGCCATCACAGCCTAAGGAAGAAGGAGTAGGAACGAGCTAATAACTATGAGGAAAACACCCTCTCCCATGAAATGGAAGTGTTTGGTACTAAGTACTCAACATGGGTGGGGTGCGACAAGACAAAGAGATACATATATATATATATATATATACCAAACACTCAGCCCCACCTATGGATTCTAAACAGAGAACTGAGCACGTGCCTCAGAACCGCTACTATGAAGCATGAATACCACAAACAACCCCAACCCCATTTAGGTTTTCATGTTTCAAAAAAATCAGTTTATTAGTTCCTTAACTACTGGGCAATCAACCGCAACCAACCATATCAATCATTCCTAAAAAAAATCCCTTCCATCCACAAATCAATTTAAAAAAAACACAAGCAACACAACAAGTCCCTTCTTATTGACCAACCAACCACATTGATTATTATTTCTATTCAATTTCCAAGCCCCACCATTAATTAAATCTTCCACATTTTATTTATTATTCACAACCCATAGTTCATTCACATTCATACCCAACCCTGCAGCCCCGCTTCCAACCACCATAACCACAACCACACCATACATCATCAACCCTTGATACCATTTATCGCAGCCTCACTGCCCATCACTAACATAGCATTCACACCAACCCACAACCAATCCAACCACCGCCCCGATGCTCACCCGATCCACAACAACCCACAAAAACACCCCCTTCACATAAATTAACCCCAAACAGCACCCACATGTTTATTATTTCAGTTTTGTTCAATCAGGGTGATCACACAAGGGTTCCATATTTTCATTTAATCTGCCAACTTTACGTGATTAACCAATTTCAACATTACATAATGTTTCCATCGATAAATGGTCTAGAAATATAGGGAATCATTTAATTGGGCAAGCAAAGGCCCCCAACGACCGTGATATTCAGTAGGCATAATCCTATTCAATTCACAACATAATATCACAAGATATAAAAAAAATTTAACAGTATTCACAAACTTGCCAACCCCATTATATAATCTAGTTATTATCTTCATTAAACCGGTTCAAAAGTATTTCACGTAAACAAGAGGAAACCCACCCCACATGTTGCACAAATTAGAGAGACGAAGGTAATATCCATACCTCAACAGGTTCTGATAACAACGCTCCCCCAGATCAACTTTAGAAGACATCCGTCGATGCCCATTGCTTCTGGAAAAACCCGGAAAAACCTCCTCAGGTAGAAGCTGGGAAGGAAAGGACAAAAGGAAACTAACAAATCCAATCTCAGAAGTTCTACCTCGTTGTTACAATCACATGGCCACTGGCGGATCGTAAATCAGAGCTCAGACGAAGAAGTTATGGATGAAAGGAGCCTTTGAGTCTCTTAAGAGAGATCTGCTCGAGGGAATGGGGAGGAGAGGAGTGAGTTGAAAAGGAGGAGGGGACTCCTCCTTTTATAGGTGAGAAAAACAAAATTACACGTTGTGTGCTTTATGGTACACGGCGTGTACTCACCCATTTCACACGGTCACCACGCGGCTTCCAACACGGCCTTCAACGCGGCACGCGACCATTGACTGGTCAACACACGGTTTGAGGTTAATGCGTACACGGGGAGGGACTACACGGCCTGTAGTATGTGGTACACGGCGTGTACCCATTTATTTCACATGGCAAGGACACAGCTCCAACAAGGCACACGACTGTTGACTGGTCAACACACGGTTTGAGGGTAACACGTACGTGGGGAGGGACTACACGGCGTGTAGTATGGGGTACACGGCGTGTACCCATTTGTTTCACATGGCAAGGACATGACCTTCACCACGGGGTATACCCGGCTAGGGGGTACACGGCGTGTATTCACACTACACGGTGTGTAGTTTTAAAATTCTGAAAAGTGTGGGAAAAGTCCATTTTACCCTCAAGAACACTTCATGACCCTCTTTTTGAAAAAGGAATGGGATGAACAGGTTTGGGCCATTACAATTTATTGTAAGCTCTCGATGTGCCAGTTCTGTATAAAGGAGGTCCACTTTCTAGGGCACGTTATCTCAAAGGCTGGAATTACAGTGGATCTGGAAAAGATAGAGGTTGTGCTAGCTTGGGAGCCACCCATGAGTGTGATCAAGGTGAAGAGTTTCCTGGGGTTGGCTGGGTACTAGTGGTGATTTTTACCTGTCTTTTCCAGAGTTGCGGAACACCTTTGAGCTTTGACGAAGAAGGGACATCCCATCGTGTGGATGGGGAGATGACAACAGAGTTTTCGGGAGCTGAGGCAGAGACTGATGAGTTCCCCCATCTTGAGGAAACTAGAAGAGGGTGTTGTGTATGTAGTATACTGTGACATGTCAGGGACCATACATGGATGTGTCCAGATGTAGGAGTGAGTATTGATCACTTATGGTTCACAACAATGGAGAGAACATGACTAGAACTACGCAACCCATGACTTGGAGTTGGGATCAATGGTCTTCACCATGAATATGTGGGGACACAACTTGTTGGGCGAACATTTTAAAGTCCTCTCTGATCACAAGAGACTCAGTTATATCTTCTCACATAAGGACTTGAACCAGAGACAAAGATGTTGGAATGATTTCCTCCAGGACTATGACTTGGAGATAGTTTATACTCCTAGAAAGGGGAACGTAATGGCAGACGCACTCAGCAGTAGGTCTGGTCTACAACTGCTGAGTGAGGTGACAGAGAAGCTAGAAATTTTGTAGATATCTTTTGTGGATATATATAGAGGAACTTACATTATATCTATAATTTTCACTCCCCTACTTCTTCTATGGGTACGTGAGGAACATCTTGGGGACATTAATTTTGAGGCTCGATGTGCTCTGATATCCTCCAGATAAGCACCAGATATATTTTCTGAAGGTGGGGAGCACGTCATCCTCTTCAGAGGATGCACCATGGTACCAATAGCACTATAGGATGAGTTGTTGATGGAGTTCCATACATCCCCTCTATTGGTATATCCTAGCGTGATGAATATGTACCGGGACATCCGAGATCAGCACTAGTGGCCAAGGATGATGAAAGAAATGGAATAGATTATTTCATGATGCCTCACTTGTTAGTAAGTGATGCCTGAGCATCAGGTTCTAGTAGGCTTAGAACAACCATATGAGGTACCAGAGTTGAAGTGGGATGGTATATCCATGAATGTCGTGATGGGGCTACCACAGACGTCCGTGAGACACGATTCCATATGGGTGATCGTTGACCAAGTCACCAAGTCGGCCAACTTTCTACCCATCAGAGAGCAGGGGTCAGTTGAGAGCATGGGATGCCTCTACATACAGAATATTTTACAACTTCATGATGTTTCTTTGACAATACTACCTGACCATGAAGAACATTTTACATCCCGATTGTGGAAGGGATTGGAAGAAGCATTCGGGACTCAGCTACATTTGGGCACTGCCTTTCATCCCTAGATGGATGGTCAGACCGAGAAGACCATTCATACACTGAAGGATTTGCATCGTGCTTTCTTCCTAAATATTCACCATAGTTGGGAAGATCACTTTACCTTGGTGGATTTCACATACAACAACAGATATCACTCCACCATCGTTGTGGCATTGTTTGGGTCCTTGTATGGTCAACCATGGAGATCAAATCTATGTTGGACAGACATGAGGGAGTTAGCACTTATGGGTCCAGAGTTTGTATGTGCTACCACTGAGATAGTACAGATTATTCATGAGTGGATGAAAATAGCACAGAGTAGGAAAAATCCTCATGATGACAGGAGATGGAGATGTTTGGAGTTCGAGGAAGGAGACCATGTCTTCCTACAGGTCTCACCTCAAAGAGGTTTGTGAAGATTTGGTCGGGGCGGCAAGCTATCTCTGTGGTTCATTGGACCCTTTCGGGTTCTCAGTAGTGTTGGTGAGGTGGTGTATCATCTAACACTCACCCACAGATGTATTAGGTGCATGTCATTTTCCACGTGTTGCAGCTGAGGAAGCACGTGCAAGATTCATCACACGTTATTGACTAGGGAGAACTGGACATTGATGATGGGGAGACATTACCATGGTTCCAGTGGAGATTGAGGATCGAAATAAGTGAGTCCTTCATGTATGATTGATCCCTCTAGTGCACATTCGCTGGTAGTATGAGAACCTCTAGGATAGCACATGGGAGTGGGAGGCTCAGATTTGTGCTCTGTACTCCCATTTGATTCCTTAGTCTATGTTTTCGAATTTAGGGATGAAATGACCTAAGGTGGGGAGAATGTAATTAACCATATTTTCCATTTAATTTTCATTATAGTTATATGAAATTATTACAAGTCTGTTAAATTTAACAGCGCATGATTCCGAGCCCTGGTTTTCCCGAAATGAATTTCTGAACCATTTTAAGGTGTGTTCAGTAAACCCGTGAACAACATTTTCTAACTTTTGAAACAATGCTCGAATAAAAAAATCTAGGGAACCACTGAATATATAGAGAAAATATTTGGTTAAGGTAGGATTCTCTTCAACCAAATTAGGTCGGGAGAAAAATATTGTTTTTGGACATTTAAAAGAATAAGAAACTAATAATGTTATTTTATTTCTTTTTTTCATTTCTGAAAATAAACGACCAGTAGTGGTGGGACCAATGAAATGTCAAGACTTTAAATATCGTTACACCCCATTATTTTTGTAATCGAACCATTTGAATTTGGAAGGTTCATTAATCAAATGAACCTCATTAATTCCATGTGTGTTACTAACCTTTCCCCTCTCCTATTTATATGGGGCTCGGGGTGGAGTGTTGGCATGATTTTACCATGAAATGAAGCTCTGGAAAAGTACAACGATTCCAACCACTTGGAGGATGGTACTGATTTCAGTGAGTGGTGATGAGAACCATCAAATCACAAACTGACGACAATGACAATGAAGGTTCCGTCGATCGTCATCAGCGAAGGTATCTTCTAGGAAGGGGGTTAGTTTAAAAGTTATCTTTGATGTTTTACCTTCATCCCGCTTGCTATCACATTAACTTGGAGGTAATCGGCCAAATAAATTAGGTAAAAACCCTACACCACTTCACTCATGCTCCCTTCTTTGGGGACAGTTTTCTCAAATTTACAGTGACACAAAATAGCACGTCACGCTGTGATGGTGGCAACGTAGGAGAGCCTTAGGTGCAGGTGACACAAAAAATGGACCACCAAACCATGTTCGGTTGATTGTGGAAGAAAATGTATGTGTTCCTTGTCCGCAGCAACCAAGGTTGGCCAAAGGACACCCATGGCAATCAGCTATGGGTGGTGGAAAACGGCGTGCCATCGTGCACCGCAATGGCCAACGACAGCCGGCCCGAGCAGTATGCATGGGATGAGGGCGATGCCCGTAGGCACCGGCAGCAAAAGGAGGATGGGGGACGGTCCTTGTGCCACACTGTGTTTGCAGAAATGAGTCAGCCAAATGGCAGAATTTTGAACCCGGTGGGGCAGTGCCTCACCAGCAGGACAAAATGGCCCAACAACCGTGGGGATAGCGGGGGGAAATGGTCTGCCTTATGGCGGACCGGGCTGGACGTGGGCCGACCGAGTGGGATGGACCTATGGCCCAGTAGGCCGGACCTGTCCAAATGATCTAGACATGCCCATAGGGCCAAACCTGTGGCCCAGCATATTAGCGCAGGTCAGTTGAGCCCCACCCGGCTGGCTAGGCCAAACGCAGCCTAAGCCGCAACCCAAATTGGGCCGACCTCGACTGGAAAAACCCAGTGAACTGAGTTGACCCTTAACAGGCCGAACCTGGGTGGGGTCAGGTAGACCCTAGGAAACGTTGCGTCCGGACGATCTGACTAAGTTAGGCCGGTCCCAGACCCAACCTATCCCTGAATAAAGAAATGCCTATAACTAATGAACCGAGTGTTTGTTCGACACACTGTATGTGTCTTTGGGATACTTTTTTGGAAGTGTACTCTTTGTCATATTCCAATGTACTTGACTGAGCTAGTCCAGACTGAGGTGTGATCTCCCCGATTTCACAGAAAGAGATGTTACTATTAGGCCACACATCTGAATGATGAGTCATTAGTGGCATAAAGACACTTGTGAAAAGTCATTCCTTTGGAGGAAATCTAAGTAAGTTTTTATGGAGTTTGACGTGTTACTTGGGTTGCATCATACATGAATCCAACCGGCCCCTTTTTACAAAAGTGCCCATATCTCACAGACTGGTCATCTGATCGATGCGACGTCTATCATGTTGGGTCCCCTATGACAGGGCAGTCCCTTCGGTATGATTTTTTTGGGATTTCATTCAAGTTGAAATATGACTGATGGTTTGAGGAGTGGTTCTATTAGAATCTTGCATTCAATGAGCGGAAATCATATGCCCGAATGTCAATTGAAGAGTGGCCTTGTGTGGATCAGCATCATAGAGACTCTATGTGGATCAACATCATAAGAACCCTATGAGGATCTACAATGTAGAGACCCTGTGTGGATCATCATCCTAGAGAACCTCTACGGATCACCATCCTAGAAAACCTATGTGGATCAGCATCATAGTGAACTTGTGTGGATCAACATCATAGCGACCCTCTGTTGATCAAAATCTTAGCAACCCTATGTGGATTAGCAGTGCATGACCCAGTGAAAAATAGCCATAGAGTGTCCTGCCATGGATCAATGACACACGAACTTGTGTGGATCGACAATGGGAAATTATCTTGGGGATCAGTTGAGGAACTTCTAATGGAATAAGATGATATATCTTAAGACTAATCATCTATATTCCTAAACACTGAGTTGTGTACCTAGTGCGAGCTGACTATTGCTTCGTGCTTTGTAATTGAAGTCTTTCTTGGTGGTTTTTCATTTGTCGAACTCTAGGAGACCCTCTAGTATCTCGAAGTCCCTATTTAGTATTTTTATACTCACCCATACACGGGCTTCGCCCGCACCTAGTTGTGTTATTTTTGTAGATGATGAGCTGCTAGTCTGAGACTTGAGGGATCCAGGACTTGGCATTGCACGGAGGAGACGGGATGACCAAGAGTGATGTGGAGATGACATGTACCTAACCTTAAGGTAGGATGCTCGCTAGATGATCCGGGAGCTGTTTTCATTTTTCAGTTGTACTTTTACTTTTCAGTTGGTCTTGTATTCCTACCCCTTTACATTCAGTACAATATTTAGTACAACGGTTTACTGTGTAGTTTCTTGTTGTTGTGTTTTTGGATTGTGTGTTTGTACAGGTTTAAAGGTAATGCATTCCCATTATAGGCATACACCTTTTCAGCACTAGTCACCAACCTATGGCCTATGGAAGGCAGGAATAGGGTAGTCACGGCAGAGGCTCGGGGGGATGGGTCATGACATTATATTTTATTATATTTGGAGGACACATATGGAGAAATTACACTAGGAGTAACCATAGAGAATGTTTGAAAAGTGGTTTCGATCATGATTTTGTTGGAGGTTATGGAAATCGAATATGTTTCTCTTGTGGATCAAGGTGCCTCTAGTTGATAGGACTTTAAGGGGTGACTTATACCAGGACAGATTGGGGTGCATCTTGTATATTCAGTGTCATATGGTGTAATAAATTCTTTTACTGATGAATGAAAGGGTTTATAAAGATATGAATTTCCTCATTCATGGAGTATTTTGTGCTATCAAGATCTGTCTTAGCATAAATAAATCATTTAGATCGACATTGGCTATGGAGTTTTAAGTATCATACATTGATATAGATCTATTGTGTGAATGTTTTTTGGTTTTCAATGTGGTGATCTTGAATAAGAAAATTGGAATTACATTTTCCAACATATATCATTGTTTTTATACAATAAAGGGTAAATTTTATTTACTTAATGGATGGTACAAGGACATAAGAACTGGGAATCACTATGTATCCAATTATTATGATAATCTTGCTACACATGGTTCTAGAATCAAGGTGTGGGGGGAGACCAACATAAATTATTTTGATCTACTCAAGCACAAACCAAAACATTATACATTTTTATATCATATAATAGGGACATGAACTAATCCCTTTAACTTCATACGACAAGGAATTTTTTGTAGTGTTTAATATCTTGTTAGTAGGATATTAGATATGTAGTTTTAGGCCTTACATATTAGACTATAGTGTCTTGTAGTTTTAGGTCATCTGGATAAGAACATATGACATTCCGTTTATGGTATTAGGATGAAAACAATTTCTCATTATCATGTAATGTATTTTTTTAGAAAACATGAATTTATACTGGCCTTAACAGTATCTCGATCCATTGAGATATATGAATAGGACTTGTTAGAGTGGAAATTTTGTAAGGAATAAGTATCCCCTTTTTGGTTCTATATTTGTAGTTTTCTTCCCTAGTTTCATTAGAGTTCTGAGGACTATCACTAGTTATCCTTGGAGGAATGATAAGTGGTGGAAATTTATAATAAAATCCAATCATATATGATTTTTATGGACTTCAATGTGACACAATGTATGTATAATTTTATCATCAAGTCTCACAAATTCATCCAGTTATTTTTTGGATTTATAATCTGTAGATATTTTTTCATAGATGGATACACGAAGTAACGGATATTAGAACTCAATAGAAAAAAATACTTCTTTTTCATTTACTAGTGAATAACGGGTCTCATATGTGGTGGTTTGGGTTGTAGTCAAGTAATCCCATAAGGTATTCACTATCTTTTCATGAAAATACAGTTTTTCATTATCTTTCATCTTCTAGAGTATGTTTGATAAGTTATTGTGGTAGGCTACTACTATATGAAATTTTTATTATTCATGATATCAATATAAATTGATGTATTCAATAATATACTAATAATAAAACATCCCATGATCACCCAAAGGTTAATTAGTAACATTATCCATATGTATCATATGAGGGACCCCAAATCTATAAATGATATACGATTTTAGGAAGCATAAAATTATTTTGGTGCTAACTTATTTGGGGGTATTAATTCATCAAAGATAGAAAATAAGTTAGTTTTAGTGACATTTTATTTAAAATTCTTATTCAACGTTTGGGGATATAGTCATACAATATCCTTTCCCCATATAAAAAATGACCATGAGTGTTGGATGTCTATAGAAACTCTGGATTTCATGGATGGTGTTAGTGTTAACCTAGAAGAAATGGAACTTTTTGTGAATTTTATCAAATACTACATAATTTAAGGATATATATATCTAAAACAAAAGATTGGGCTGGAATATTTGAACCCTGATAGGTGGGAACTAGAGGAATATATATATACTTATTCAATGAAAACAATTGCCTCCTCTCTATCATTTAACATGATAAGGACTCTATAGAAGCCCCATTTATTGATAAATTTATTTTGATTTGGTGGCAATAAAGAGTAATTTTATCCACTCATAATATTTTTTTTATTTTCCATCTTTGTCTGATGAGAGTATTCCATATTTCATCAATGCCTCTTCTTGATAATTTTGTGATCATTAGACAAAATTCAACAAGGGATTTAATGGGAATTTGATCTTCTTTCAAAATGGAATTATCATTTTTTATCATCTTTATTACCAATTATGTTTTTAATTTTACCTTCAAGTGTCCCATTGGAATTTTATGTGGTAATTATATCTCTAAAATGAGGACCTAATATGATTTTTCACTATTTAAAAACCCTTTGATAACATGAAATAATATGTCCACACTACATTTGGTGGGAAGTTGAGCACGACACCCAACATGAAATGATAGATCATGGGGACTTCCACTATCTTACCTGATGGTATTCTAAATGAATTTTTTTAAAAAATCTCCCATATATAGGGGATGACTTGAAAAAACAAGGTCTCTTCATCAAAAAATTTAGTATTGAACATCATTGTTTTTGTAGATGGATGTTATATAAATAATTTTTCAAATTATTTCAATTTTAGCACATTTTTAGGAAATAATTGAATGTCAAACTATTGTGGAATGACCTCCCACCATGCCAAATCATCAGTCATCATGGGATGGTTGATGATGCATTTAAGTGGGTTGTAATTAGAGATCAAATGGCCTTCACAGTGTTGTAGGTAGGGCCTAAACTTCTAAACCATTTTGATTAATTATAGTAAGATCTTCTTGATATCCAAATAATTATTCTTAGTAACAATCATGATCAGATTAAGATATTTGAGGCTATTTTCATTCTTGATGACATTCTTTTTTGCAAGTGAAGAACCCTATGATCATTATATGGTTATTAAATAAAAACTGATTTATATTCCCACAACATGAAGAATCAACACAAGTGAACACAAAACACATTACATGAGACTATCCAATGCCTCATGAAAGTTATCAGGTTACTAATATTTGAACTGCTTTTTCATCAATCTATTGAATGGATAAAACATACATGTGAAGTTTTCCATAAATCATTGTGTGTAAGAAAGTTTTCCTTATAATCCAAATAACTCATTATGGTTTTGAGTGGGTGACATATTATGAATCACATTTTACTTTCTTGGATCGACCTAGATGACAAGATGGTTTTCCCTGAATCTATGAAATATTCCTAAGGTATCTCAAAAATAAAATTTCTAAATGATCTTTTATTTTGAAATGATATCATTTTTTATGGATCATGGCCTTAATATTATCTAGGTGGCCAAAATGATTCCAATATTTGACCACAAAATCATTTAAATAACACTCTAAAACCTTCCTATAATGATTTTGAAATTTTCAGGCATAGAACTCCATTATGTTCCACCATCATTCTTCAAACCAAAGGGAATTTCCTAATATAAATAAACACATTGGGGTTTTCTAAAAGTTTCAACTTTCTCATCTTTATGGTTCTTCCATATTTTGTTATACCCTAAGTAAAAATCCATGATGGAAAGGGAAAATATTTATAAGTAACATCAGTATGTAGTTTAATGATCAGGAATGGGTTATTATATTTTGGACAATACAGGTTGAGATCTCAAATGTTGATGTAGTCTATGTTTCCAAATATTCTTTATTATTAAGAATATATTTGCTACCAATTCTAGATATAATACTTATCAAATAAAATTATTATCGATGATCTTGTCAAATATTACCTCAAATTTGGTTGTGTTATTTTTGTGTATCCATTTGAATATCTCTTTACAGTGCCTATGGTTTTCGTGAAAGCCTTGGTTATGTGTGGAACCCCTGGGATCAAGGCCTGAAATTTTATAGTAATTCAAAAAATATATCTTCATTTCGTTATAATGGAGGTATATACCTCATGTTTATTAGAATAAATGGATTCAATATTAAAATTTATTCATGGGTCCTCCTATGAACCCGATTTTATTTTATTGAATTTGTAAATAGTTCTAGAGACACATTACTTGAATAATAGAGGCCTATCCCAGAGGTCCTCCACAGCTTCCACATCCTCTTCCAATTTCTCTTCCTCTTCATATTTCTACACTCATTCATATTCCTCTTACTCTTAATTTTTCTAATACTCTTATCCTTCGATCTTAGAGGATATAGGTGATGAATGAAGGTTTTTTAGTGAGGGGAGGTATCAATATTTTGACATTCAGAAGGTGAAGAAGCTTCCTTAAACCCCATAGATCATGTGGGGCTTCGTTGAGACTCTTGCGGGGGGAAAGGGTTGGAGAATATGTATCTAAACTCTCTGTTGGTGACATGAAATATTTTTCGAATTAAGATGATACGTACAATATCTATTTAATCTCATGGGATGAATTGAGGTAATTTTCACCTAGTCTTTTACAACTAATTACAGGGTCAATTACATTTTTATTGTTACTATGGTTAGTCTTTATGACTAATATCATTATGGTTTTATTATATTTACCATATTAAGGAATTATATCATCAATATAATTTATCGGAATCATGTATTATATATTGAGTTGTTTGGAGGCTTCATCCAGGGATCTTTATAGACCATTAGGGTTAGTGACCCGAGTGACATTGTCATTCATGGGTTTTTTACCACCCTATATTAGAATTCACCATCGATATATTGATAATAACTAAATTTAAATGGAGATTTATAACAATAGAAGGTCAATATTTTCCCATTAATGAAGTACTCGATGTAACGCCCCGACCCTATTTACCTAGAGTCGGTGCATTATTACATAACATTGGCATGATCACGAGAAAGATCAAGTCTCGAAAGACTGATTAGTTTAGTAGCCTTGGAATAACTAGATACATCCATAATTTTTTTACATTACATCATAAAAAACATCTTGTCTTCATATCCCCTCATACTATCCCTGCAGGTCATTCATAAATTACTTCTTCATAATCCTGGGAAAAATAAAACATTGAAAGGGGTGAGCTCAGATGCTCAGTAAGGATAACATTATAGCAGAAGCTTTCATAAATAAGCATAAACACTTAAGGCAATTTATAACTAAAACAAAAGCCTTTTAAACTTGAACTTCAGCATAAAATGGTAAAGGTAAAATGAAATAATGCCATTTAATTACTCACATGGATATTCTACTAGTCGAATGATCACATGCAATATCAATAACCACTTTCATAATGATGGAATGCATAATGCCAGACTATCATAACCACATAGCCAAGGCCTCATGCCAAGACTACAAATAAGATTTTGCCAAGGCCTTGTGCCAAGACACTAGTTTGTCTCATGAGACCTACCGATGCATCGAGGAGCTATAGCGGGCTCCACCCGTCACTTATTAAGTCCAATGCATTCCTCATATGAATAGGTTTAAACATAAAATAAACATTCGTATTAAAACTAGCACACGAAATGTCAATACTTTAACCACAAACCATGAATGGTATAAAAATAGAACATCCACAGTCAAATATAACTCATTTGATACAATATGGAAGATTGTATTGTATTACATTAACCTCAATCATGAATAATGAAGGATGTTGACATAGATGAAAATAATCATCAAAACTATTTGAGAGAAATATCCCCCTTTTCTTGAAAACATTTAAAAGTCACACTATTTGTCAAGAAGCCATTTAAAAATAGATTTTTGAATCAAAGTGTCCCATACCACTTTGAAACCTTTTAAAAGGATTTTTAATTTCTAAACTTTAATGTCCATATAAATAAATCCTTAAAACCATTTTTAAAACATGGACATTAATGAGAAAGATTTAGATGAATAAGTCTTTAAAACATTTAAAAATTGTATTTCAGTTAGAGATTCTAACCAAAAGGGAGACACTTGAATGAAAATAATTGAGGTAATCAAAACATTGTAATATCATGAGAATAAAGGGAATTCATGATATACTATGTCAAAGTACATTATATACACCACATAAAAGTGATTTGGTGTATATCAACAAAGAAGTCTCAATGGATTGTAAGTTGAGATGAAATCTCTCATAAAGGCCATATCCTTAGGTTAAGGATAAATCAACAACATAATTATGTGTGAAAAATATAAATACACTAAATATGATTGGATATTCAGTGTAAAACAATCAAAGTATATTCACACATATTCCTGTAAAAACAACACCAACGAATTGGATGTTTAACTCAACAATTGGTGAAAGAGTTAAAATTACTCTTATCAAATTCATATCAATGACTTGAGAATTTTCAATGGAGTGATTATGTGTATCAAAAGTATATCCACAGGAAGGGGAGTGGAAATTATGACATAATCAAATTAATAGTGATTCCACACATAATCTTGGGGTAATATAATCAATGAAATATGCGTAAAGCCCAATGAGTGGAAATTGAAATCTCAAATTCCCTTATTGATTAGGTAACTTAAGAAACAAACACCCATGAAAGAAAGATCATACCATGATGATGTAAATACCCATAAAATAAAGTATATTACACAATGAATACAATCATGGGTAGTACACATACACCACATGCAATAATTAAGTGGTGATCAATGGAATTCTCACGGAATTAAAAGTGAGACAAGAAACCCCTTACCACGTTAATCAACTGAGTCACATGGCCAAAAGTTAATAACCACCAAATGATTTACAGAATAACATGAATATAAAGTGAATCATGATAATATATATCAAATGGAAGTACACAATACACCACTTTCAATAATTTAGTAGCGAACAATGGAAATCTCACGGAATTGAAAGTGAGATAAGAGAATCCCTTACTTTGTACTTTTTCCTTGGTCGATGGTAGGTTTACCTCCTGTATAATGGTGAAATAATTGTTATTGAATAATACAAGAATCAGTTACTTTAATATGATATCATATATTATCTTTTAACATTGATTTGTTAATAATATCTTAGAATTATCGTCATTTCAGGTGTTAACGGGTTCATTTTACTTTACATTCTTTGTTATGTGAGCCATATTCGTTATTAATGGGATGTATATTATTCATATCCAGAATGGTATCAAGTCCTTAAACATCATTTTTAAATCATCAAATGATAATTATACTTGAATGGATACGATGGAGAATGAATTTCATCGCGTTCGTGGAGACGGTAGTCCGTACGTACGCACGAATGCTACTTCCATTTAATTTTTATTTTAAAAGAATCGAATCCAAATGATACATAGGTATATTACTATTCCAGTAAAATATAATATTTTATATATGTTACTTAAGTTCATTAACAACATCCTTTATACGTTCCATGTGTGGTATGAACGAGTCATATCATTTTAAGGGGGCGGTAGCCCGCACTTCCTCAAATGAAATTATCGTATGTATATACAACATGAAACGAATAATTGTATGAAATAAAATGGAATTACAGAAGCTTATATATAAAATATATATCATTAATATCATATTTAATTACAGTGTCATCCTAATGGCCACCATGAGAGGCGGTAAGATGTATTTGAACAATCATCATTTCGTGAGGCGTTAGTTTGCCATCCACAGAAACATTATGTTCATCATCCATTAGATGGAGTTGTGTGAATGTGTAGTTTGAATCCTTCTTATAACAACATCCTAGTATATTGTGGATACTGGTGTTGTTACAAAAGAAAGGAAATAAAAAGAGTTTGGGGGTTGGAGAAGCAAAATAATTGAAAATAATTTAAGAGAAAATGTTACCTTTAATTTAGGTAACTCACTTTGGTTGGAACCAAAGGACTTCTTGAAATGCTTTCTGCCTAAGGGGAAGCTTCAAGGAGGAGGAGAGGGATGTGGGGAGCTTATTTGGGCAGAGTTTGGACGAGCCAAGTGGCTTGAGAGGTGTGAGGAATGAGTAGAAGTGGTCTCCTTTTATAAGGGAGAGGAGGGGCTCTTTAGGAAAGAGTGAAAGTATTACTTTATAATATAATTATATTCGGTTTATAATGGTCCACAAATCATTGAGGTCGAAGATAAGATGACTCATATTCTAAATAACATCAACCAATAAGAATTGGACATGTTTTAGATAATATATTAATCATTATAATCTTATTTATTTAAATGATTTATTAATGAGGTAAACATTGCATCATTATTGTGTCATTAATAATTTAAATTATTTGATTTCTAAAAATTATAAATAAAATATCATTATGTAGGAAATCGTTTTAGATTTCTAATGAATATTTATAATCAAAAATCCAACATGTATAACCCTATGTAAAAATTTTTCTTTTAAAAGATGTAAGCTTATGCCATTTTTGTATTCATTTTAACTTAATTAAAATAAAGTGTCATTATCACTTACAAGTGGATCAATGGGGTCCCAAAATTGACCCAAAGATGCCCATGGTCGACCATGTATCAACCAATAGGGTTAAGACACGTTTTAGGGTAATTTATTATTATTATAATATTATTTTTTAACCCTTATTTACCGGATTTACCCTTAACCATGGTAAATAAAATATTTACCGCAGTAATTATTCAAAATGTCTAAAAATAAAAGTTACCTATTTACACAATTTGAACATCCTGATTCAAAATATGGAATCCATTTTTCTAAATTCAAAACACAGAAGTGGCAGAAATTAATTTAAAATTAATTCCCGCTGTCAAAACAAAAAGCGTGTTTTTAAGAGATAATAACTATCAAAAGATTGACACTTGTTTATGTTCGGTTTAATTGTAAAATTATGTCCAATGACCAAAATTATATTAAATGGTAAAAATATATTCTAAATATACCTTAAAACCACTCAAATTCATAATTTATCACTATTAATTATTTTGATTAAAAAAGTTGTTTTTAATTAAAATTTAGTAATTTTTACTATTCATCAAAATATGAAAGTTATCCGAAAAGTACCAAAATTTCACCTTAGGCTAAATTTGATATTCCGAATCCAAAAATGAAGTCCATTTTGAAATATAAAATATATATAATTTCAAAAAATTAAGTATTACTATTCATAACGGCTAGTTTGATCGGTTGTGGTGTGTGTTAAAACTCGAAGTTGCGTACAACACATGCTACTGTTTTATTCAAAGGAAAGCGTACCGTGGAAGCTTGGGATGTTTTATTTTAATTTTTTTGATGTCCCCATTTAGTCAAAAAGTTTAAAATATTTTATTTAAAAAGGGTTCACTATTAAAAGTTGGTAAAACTACAATACTGAAGATGAATTTGTTCTTACATTATGTCTAAGAAACTCATAATATGGATTCTAAAATTATAAGGATTATATAAAGTTTAAAATTTAGTTAATAATATTCATAACCTTTTTTGAACGGCTTGTTTAGTAAGTCATGGTGCGCTTGAACTCGGTGTTGCGTGTAGTACAAGTTATTGAATTATTTTGAAGAAATAACACACTTTGAAATCTTGGGGTGTTACATTCTCCCCTCCTTCAATAAATTGCGTCCTCGCAATTTGAAATTGTTCTTCGAAAATAAAAGGTTGAAAATAGAAAATATATTTGTGGGAAAACCCACATCGGAAATTGGTTTACTAAAATTTAGTCTTAATATGAGGAAAAGAGAAATGAAAGGGTCACCACCAAATTATGATCTCGATTAGGAGAACATTGGTGGCAATTAGAGACATATAATTGGAGGAAAAACGTAAATATTTATAGGTAGTGGTTGAGGTCATCAATCACAAACATGTATAAAATTGAGGTCCTTAAACTCATCAATCTATGATGATTTGAAGTACCATCGGTTCAACAAAATATAGGGTATTGGAATCACACATTTTTGACATTTCAAAATATCTTAGTTGAAATCCCACATCGAAAAATGAATTAATGAGGCCTCTATTTAAAATAAAGAGTGGAAAGTATGAAGATTACCGAAAATAACACATACTAGGGTTCCATGTAGGAAAATATGGATATGGAGGAGAAATCTAACCATCAATTATCTGATGGAGAGTGGTAGAGAACATGGCTATGAAAAGGTCAACAATCCCAAAGCCATAAATTAGTGACGATTTAAGGTACCATCTAGGACAACATTTTTTTTTAAAGTTACATTACATAAGGAAGAGGAATTCATTTATGATATTGACTAAGAACATTATGAGATATACTTAAATTTTAAGTAGATTTTCATTCTTTAATAAATTTCCCCCACTAACTCAATTTTTTTAAACGATGAGTATTCAAGAAGACTTGGTCACACTGGAAGAGTTAGAATAAACTTCTATAGAATCACATGATCCATGCAGGATAAACCATATATTTACATTTTCTTTGAAGATTAATCAAAACCAAAATGGTTAGTGAATGATCTAATGATCCCCCAAAAGGATATTCATTGAGATAAATATGCACTAATCTTAATTTCTAAAATTAAACCAACAATACCCCAAAGTTAAATAGATACCATTCAATAACCAATTGTCCTTAAAATCCTTTAATATAATCCAAACTAATATTGAAACCCAAAACATAGAAGAATTTGATTATGTAGTCTCCCATGTTACATTGTATCTCCAAATGACATCAAATACTCTTAAAGTCACATACTTAAAAGTAATTAACATCATCACATATTCTCTGTTATAGGTTAATCATTTCCATAAATAACCCAAATCACTATAAATCAACAATAAAAATGTAGATAAAAATCCACCATTACTCTACAAATGAAACCTCATTGTATTCTATTTTCCTTGGGCATATAGTGTTCCTAACAAAACGAACATCTTCCAAAATAACATTTATCACTTAATCACCAAATCATTTTCCTATACCAAGGGTATTCATTTGATAAGACATAAGAACCCAAATCATCTTATTATTGATCAATAAAATCATTTAACAAAAAAAAAGTCATACTAACCAGGGACTTCACGTAGTCCAGTGGTAGGCGATAAATCTCAATCGCACTTTGGTTGTGGGTTCGATTCCCACAGCTTTGTCCGACGCGACGGGTTGTCACACGGTCTACGTGTTGTCCTTTTTCAAAAACTATATTCTATAATATTACCAAAATGAGATAAATTTTTCAAAATAACATAATTTAACCACAAATGTTATATCATACTTTGCATTTTCATCCCAAATTATAATAACTTATCATTTTCTCAAACCCCAATGATCATATAAAACCAAATGGTTATTTATACCTATATCCACAAGAGAAGAGACAATTATTCCTCAAATATCATTCTCACATGGCAAACTGAGGGGTTACAAATACAAGAGAAAATTTTTCCAAAGTAAACCCATCAACAAGGAGTGCTAATACTTTTTAAATTTTTCTCCAACCATTTATTTCCGCATAGCTTCTTCTTTGAGCAAGAAAACATCCTATAAAATAGGACATTCACTCGGGTAATGGCCAGGTCCCCTACATTTATGGCAAATGACTGTAAATGGACTCTTGGGACCATTTTTATCTTCTTCCATAGTACTCTTCATTTTTCTTCGGCAATTATTCACTTTATGTCCTTCCTTCCCGCACGTAAAATATTTCGTTGTCTCATTGAGACACTTTCCTGGGTGTCTCTTTCCACAATTCCTGCATGATGAAAATTGAGGTTTCTTTTCTCCATGGTCTCCATTGCTGGAGATCTTATCATTTATCACCTTTCTCTTCCTTGTTGAGTTTGGGAGTTGGTTAATATATGTGTTGTTGATCATATTTTTGGAAAACTGATTTGGCATAAAGACGATATCTTTTACGCCTATCAACATTCCATTTTGTTGCTCATTTCCACCACCGTTCCCACCTTGTACATCATTCTCAAAGTCACTATGACTTCCTTGGAATCCAGCCATTGACTAAAACCAGAAAGCATTGTGTGCGTAATAGTAGTCGTAAAATCATTTAGAGATTAAAATGTCACCATATTCTCAATTTGAAACATATTAGGATTAACCAAGGTCATTTACTCTCATCTTATGTATATATTACTTAAATCGGTTTGTAAAGAAAATGTAAATTATCCTAAGCATATCCCCCGGGAGTGTCGTAACCAAGAGTGCAGCAAGGCCCGTTGTCGTGCACCAGTTCCCGTTCGAGTCTAGCTCAAAGCGGTGTTTTCAGGTTTTACCCCTAGGTACATCTGTGCCAGAGCCACCTCTACCTGCTCGTATCCAGACAGGGATGTATTGCTCGGAAAACTCACAAAATCTCTACAATACCAAAATTCTAGGAAGTTCTTTTATACTAATCCTCAAAGTTCATCTTAGGTCTACGTGCTCTAATCAGAGTTTATCTAAATCTAGCTACCAAGGTTTGTACTAAACTTCCTCTGATACCAACTGTAACGCCCCGACCCTATTTACCTAGAGTCGGTGCATTATTACATAACATTGGCATGATCATGAGAAAGATCAAGTCTCGAAAGACCGATTAGTTTAGTAGCCTTGGAATAACTAGATACATCCATAATTGTTTTACATTACATCATAAAAAACATCTTGTCTTCATATCCCCTCATACTATCCCTGCAGGTCATTCATAAATTACTTCTTCACAATCCTGGGAAAAATAAAACATTGAAAGGGGTGAGCTCAGATGCTCAGTAAGGATAACATTATAGCAGAAGCTTTCATAAATAAGCATAAACACTTGAGGCAATTTATAACTAAAACAAAAGCCTTTTAAACTTGAACTTCAGCATAAAATGGAAAAGGTAAAATGAAATAATGCCATTTACTTACTCACATGGATATTCTACTAGTCGAATGATCACATGCGATATCAATAACCACTTTCATAATGATGGAATGCATAATTCCAGACTATCATAACCACATAGCCAAGGCCTCGTGCCAAGACTACAAATAAGATTTTGCCAAGGCCTTGTGCCAAGACACTAGTTTGTCTCATGAGACCTACCGATGCATCGAGGAGCTATAGCGGGCTCCACCCGTCACTTATTAAGTCCAATGCATTCCTCATATGAATAGGTTTAAACATAAAATAAACATTCGTATTAAAACTAGCACACGAAATGTCAATACTTTAACCACAAACCATGAATGGTATAAAAATAGAACATCCACAGTCAAATATAACTCATTTGATACAATATGGAAGATCGTATTGTATTACATTAACCTCAATCATGAATAATGAAGGATGTTGACATAGATGAAAATAATCATCAAAACTATTTGAGATAAATATCCCCCTTTTCTTGAAAACATTTAAAAGTCACACTATTTGTCAAGAAGCCATTTAAAAATAGATTTTTGAATCAAAGTGTCCCATAACACTTTGAAACCTTTTAAAAGGATTTTTAATTTCTAAACTTTAATGACCATATAAATAAATCCTTAAAACCATTTTTAAAACATGGACATTAATGAGAAAGATTTAGATGAATAAGTCTTTAAAACATTTAAAAATGGTATTTCAGTTAGAGATTCTAACCAAAAGGGAGACACTTCAATGAAAATAATTGAGGTAATAAAAACATTGTAATATCATGAGAATAAAGGGAATTCATGATATACTATGTCAAAGTACATTATATACACCACATAAAAGTGATTTGGTGTATATCAACAAAGAAGTCTCAATGGATTGTAAGTTGAGATGAAATCTCTCATAAAGGCCATATCCTTAGGTTAAGGATAAATCAACAACATAATTATGTGTGAAAAATATAAATACACTAAATATGATTGGATATTCAGTGTAAAACAATCAAAGTATATTCACACATATTCCTGTAAAAACAACACCAACGAATTGGATGTTTAACTCAACAATTGGTGAAAGAGTTAAAATTACTCTTATCAAATTCATATCAATGACTTGAGAATTTTCAATGGAGTGATTATGTGTATCAAAAGTATATCCACAGGAAGGGGAGTGGAAATTATGACATAATCAAATGAATAGTTATTCCACACATAATCTTGGGGTAATATAATCAATGAAATATGCGTAAAGCCAAATGAGTGGAAATTGAAATCTCAAATTCCCTTATTGATTAGGTAACTTAAGAAACAAACACCCATGAAAGAAAGATCACACCATGATGATGTAAATACCCATAAAATAAAGTATATTACACAATGAATACAATCATGGGTAGTACACATACACCACATGCAATAATTAAGTGGTGATCAATGGAATTCTCACGGAATTAAAAGTGAGACAAGAAACCCCTTACCACGTTAATCAACTGAGTCACATGGCCAAAAGTTAATAACCACCAAATGATTTACAGAATAACATGAATATAAAGTGAATCATGATAATATATATCAAATGGAAGTACACAATACACCACTTTCAATAATTTAGTAGCGAACAATGGAAATCTCACGGAATTGAAAGTGAGATAAGAGAATCCATTACTTTGTACTTTTTCCTTGGTCGATGGTAGGTTTACCTCCTGTATAATGGTGAAATAATTGTTATTGAATAATACAAGAATCAGTTACTTTAATATGATATCATATATGATCTTTTAACATTGATTTGTTAATAATATCTTAGAATTATCGTCATTTAAGGTGTTAACGGGTTCATTTTACTTTACATTCTTTGTTATGTGAGCCATATTCGTTATTAATGGGATGTATATTATTCATATCCAGAATGGTATCAAGTCCTTAAACATCATTTTTAAATCATCAAATGATAATTATACTTGAATGGATACGATGGAGAATGAATTTCATCGTGTTCGTGGAGACGGTAGTCCGTACGTACGCACGAATGCTACTTCCATTTAATTTTTATTTTAAAAGAATCGAATCCAAATGATACATATGTATATTACTATTCCAGTAAAATATAATATTTTATATATGTTACTTAAGTTCATTAACACCATCCTTTATACGTTCCATGTGTGGTATGAACGAGTCATATCATTTTAAGGGGGCGGTAGTCCGCACTTCCTCAAATGAAATTATCGTATGTATATACAACATGAAACGAATAATTGTATGAAATAAAATGGAATTACAGAAGATTATATATAAAATATATATCATTAATATCATATTTAATTACAATGTCATCCTAATGGCCACCATGAGAGGCGGTAAGATGTATTTGAACAATCATCATTTCGTGAGGCGTTAGTTTGCCATCCACAGAAACATTATGTTCATCATCCATTAGATGGAGTTGTGTGAATGTGTAGTTTGAATCCTTCTTATAACAACATCCTAGTATATTGTGGATACTTCTGTTGTTACAAAAGAAAGGAAATAAAAAGAGTTTGGGGGTTGGAGAAGCAAAATAATTGAAAATAATTTAAGAGAAAATGTTACCTTTAATTTAGGTAACTCACTTTGGTTGGAACCAAAGGACTTCTTGAAATGCTTTCTGCCTAAGGGGAAGCTTCAAGGAGGAGGAGAGGGATGTGGGGAGCTTAGTTGGGAAGAGTTTGGACGAGCCAAGTGGCTTGAGAGGTGTGAGGAATGAGTAGAAGTGGTCTCCTTTTATAAGGGAGAGGAGGGGCTCTTTAGGAAAGAGTGAAAGTATTACTTTATAATATAATTATATTCGGTTTATAATGGTCCAAAAATCATTGATGTCGAAGCTACGATGACTCATATTCTAAATAACATCAACCAATAAGAATTGGACATGTTTTAGATAATATTTTAATCATTATAATCTTATTTATTTAAATGATTTATTAATGAGGTAAACATTGCATCATTATTGTGTCATTAATAATTTAAATTATTTGATGTCTAAAAATTATAAATAAAATATAATTATGTAGGAAATAGTTTTATCTTTCTAATGAATATTTATAATCAAAAATCCAACATGTATAACCCTATGTAAAAATTGTTCTTTTAAAAGATGTAAGCTTATGCCATTTTTGTATTCATTTTAACTTAATTAAAATAAAGTGTCATTATCACTTACAAGTGGATCAATGGGGTCCCAAAATTGACCCAAAGATGCCCATGGTCGACCATGTATCAACCAATAGGGTTAAGACACGTTTTAGGGTAATTTATTATTATTATAATATTATTTTCTAACCCTTATTTACCGGATTTACCCTTAACCATGGTAAATAAAATATTTACCGCAGTAATTATTCAAAATGTCTAAAAATAAAAGTTACCTATTTACAAAATTTGAACATCCTGATTCCAAATATGGAATCCATTTTTCTAAATTCAAAACACAGAAGTGGCAGAAATTAATTTAAAATTAATTCCCGCTGTCAAAACAAAAAGCGTGTTTTTAAGAGATAATAACTATCAAAAGATTGACACTTGTTTATGTTCGGTTTAATTGTAAAATTATGTCCAATGACTAAAATTATATTAAATGGTAAAAATATATTCTAAATATACTTTAAAACCACTCAAATTCATAATTTATCACTATTAATTATTTTGATTAAAAAAGTTGTTTTTAATTAAAATTTAGTAATTTTTACTATTCATCAAAATATGAAAGTTATCCGAAAAGTACCAAAATTTCACCTTAGGCTAAATTTGATATTCCGAATCCAAAAATGAAGTCCATTTTGAAATATAAAATATATATAATTTCAAAAAATTAAGTATTACTATTCATAACGGCTAGTTTGATCGGTTGTGGTGTGTGTTAAAACTCGAAGTTGCGTACAACACACGCTACTGTTTTATTCAAAGGAAAGCGTACCGTGGAAGCTTGGGATGTTTTATTTTAAATTTTTTGATGTCCCCATTTAGTCAAAAAGTTTAAAATATTTTATTTAAAAAGGGTTCACTATTAAAAGTTGGTAAAACTACAATACTGAAGATGAATTTGTTCTTACATTATGTCTAAGAAACTCATAATATGGATTCTAAAATTATAAGGATTATATAAAGTTTAAAATTTAGTTAATACTATTCATAACCTTTTTTGAACGGCTTGTTTGGTAAGTCATGGTGTGCTTGAACTCGGTGTTGCGTGTAGTACAAGTTATTGAATTATTTTGAAGAAATAACACACTATGAAATCTTGGGGTGTTACACTCGAGGCATTTATTATAGGAAGAGGGGATTGCCTCATGTTTGTTAGAAATGAGGACTTCCTAGAAGAACATTGAAAACCATGTCTTTCTGATCAACTAGAAATTATGACTGGGATACTAGTTCCTAGTATAAGAACTAAAATTGATCTTTCCAGATTATTTTTCTAAAATTTATCCTATCCATGTTACATTAGAGTTGATGGGGGAATTTTGGCCCCATTGTATCCTAGTAATTGAAGTTTTCCGACTAGAATGAGGTTGACTTTGAAGATATTATCAATGAAATCCCTTAGGATATCAATATAAATTATCCCTATAAACATTTATAAGGTTCAGATGTTTCCTATATAATTTTATCTTTTTCATCCTTCATTAAATAGATTTCCATGTAGAATTATAGAAGGAAAATATCTATATGATATATTTTAACAACAAAAACCTTAACTTAAAATTCCAAATGGAAAACAATAAACACAAATTAGTTCTTTCCATAGTTCTTTTTATAAAATGATAACATATTAGTTCAAAAAATTGACTAAATCTTGGGAAAATTTCTTGAAAATGTCATATTTTATGGATAATGGTATAATATTATAAGGATGAAGATTCTATTTCATAAGAACATAATGAGCTGGTGTCTATTATGTAGGAACATAAACCCATGGAACATGAGTTGATGGTGATTATTTCCTTTGTGGGTTAGACTGAACAAGTATTCCATCTTGACCAAGTTGACCAGAGAGTTACATCCCTTATAATCAATCTTATTGGATGATTGGTTTAGGGAGATAGCTATAATTTTTGGGGAAAATTATTACTCTTATTGGTCCCCATGGAGGGATCTTCCAATATTTACCACAACATGGATAATCTGAGTAGTGATGTGGATGGAGTGTTGAGTTCTAATGCAAATACATATTTCATTATACCCTCATCTATAACGACCTCTTCAAGTAGTTACCCAATTAGGTATAGGAATCTCTGGTTCATATAAAAAATCATAATCATAAGAAGAATACATTATGTTAATGAAATTAATGGGACCAATGATTAATAGTTTTTCTAATGAGGATTCCATCTATCATGTTAAATTGATGTGTGTTGTTTGGTGGGATAGTGCTTGTGTCCTTCATGTTACATGAATAAATATTGAATGATTAATGGATAGTTATGGAATCCATATTGGATATTCTTCCTAAAAATTACTTTTCCCACTTTGACTATGAAATAACCCTAGACTCCATGATACATTTCTCTTTGAATTATAAAATATCATTCACTATCACAACATCGAGCTTTAGGACACCACAACCAATCAAACTAGTCATTTAAAAAGTAGTTATAAATAGAAATACCCACTTTTTAAAAATTTATAAATTTCATTTTTCAAAATGGACTTCGGTTTTGGATTTAGAATGTCAAAATTATCTTCGGGTGATTTTTTTTTATTTTTCTGAAAACATTCAATTTTTGATGAATAGTGAAAAAATACTACGTTATTGTTTAAAACCAACTTCATTATTTAAAATTTTTTTTAATTTAAAATTATTTTAATTTCAAAATAGATACATAATACCTATATTATTCTAATTTAATTCATTGAATTAATTTTATAATAATATTAAATATATAAAATTTTATTAAAGTTTTTACCGTCTTTTACCAACCTTCAAGGCACATTTGAAAATTTGCATAAAACATATTTTTACTACTTATGTGAATTGAATTTAAAAAATATGAAAGACACTATTGTAATTAGTTTGTAAAATTTGGTTCAATTGGATGCAAATAATTTTTGTTGAATAGTAACTTTTGAATTTTATTTACCACAATTAAAAGTAAATAGGGTAATTAAAGGTAAAAATGATATTATAATTACCCCAAGACATATCCTAATTCTATATGATAAGTGTATTTTGACCAAAATCATACTTAAGAAAAAAAAGATCCTTTATATCCACTTGGATTACATTAGGACATTTAATATATTATATTTAAAGAAGAGTTAAAAGTGTTAAACTAAATGTTTAATAATTAAAACATTTTTAATCAAGGGATAGACATAAAATAAATTCCACTATAAAAATTCATTATAAAAATAAAAATATTTCATATACGATGGTATTTTATTTATAATTTTTAGAAATTAAATAATTAAATTTATTTATGACACGATGATGATGCAATAATTACCATTTTAATGAATGATTAAAATAATTAAGGTTATAAATATTAAAATAAATTTAAATTGAAATATTTGATTCCCTAAACGAATTTTATAGTTTACTATGATATTATTGGGTTTATTAAATGTATTTTTTATAATTAATAATGTTTTTATGACTTATGAAAAACCAAATACTAAATAGTGTCAAAATTGACATAAATGTGTTTTTAAAAAAAATACTATTACATTAAATGATATAATACAACTAAATATCTTATATTCAGCCAAACGATATAGATAAGGTTACATATGTCATTAATGAACCACTTGAGGTCCTCTATCCATTTTATAGTATGTTATTAACCATGTAATATAAAAATACAAGAAGACCTGGTAAATGTTAAACTATTTAACTAAGAGTTAAATCTAAAATATAAGGATAATATGGTGACCTAAAATTTTATAAATCATATTAGTTTAATGTATTTCGACCTATCCCAACCTTAGAATTTAAATAAATTAATTTTTACTTATTTTAAACCGAATTTATTTTTATAATAAATTAATATTTCATTGTTTTCATAAAGTTCCCCTCCCCTTTCTTATAAAAGGAAACCTCCCTTCCCTAAAATTTACAACTAAAAAGACTTTTTTCTCAGATAAACCATGAAAAAGACTCTTCTCAAATACCCTCAATTAAACATAGAGGCCTTAATTTGATCATAAATCCAACTTAAGGATCCATTTTGTTCAAATCAAAATGGTGCACCCGAAAAATAGGTAATTATTTTATCACCTTTTCAAAGATCTTTTCTTCTTCCACTTCCTCTTTATTTGTTTTTTTCATATAAAAATTATATCTAATGTACCTTATACATAATTATATTTTATTATAAATATCATACAACCATATTCATTATCTTATCCATATTATGTATGAAAAATTCACCATACGTGCGTACGTACAGTTTACCATCTCCACGTCATGGTGTAGTTTGTTATTCCAAACATCATTTTTGGATGGGTATAATATTGAGTATAATTGATATAAATAATAATTATAACGTGTTAATGATTCTGTATATATAATATACACCATCCAATTACATACTATTTCACCATTAATAGAAGGATATTTTCGCTTGTTCGTATGTACGGCTTACCGTCTCCACGCCGTGATAAGATTTCATTCCCCATCATAACATTCAAGAATAATTTTAATTATATGTTTAAAAATAATGTTTAAAAACTTAATATATTTCTGAAAATGAATCAAATACATCCTATAAATAACAATCATGACTTACATTACAAAACATATAAAGGAAAACGAATCTGTTAACAACCGAAACAATGATAGTACAAAAATATTATTAAAAAAGAAATATTAGAGGATAATATATGATATAATATTTATGTATGTGGTTCTTTTATAATTTAATAACAATGATTTATCCATTATAAAAGAGGTAAACTTACACTCTACTAAAGAAAAGTACAAGTTTAGTGTTAACTTCAAAATCTCATTATTATTCGAGTCTGCTTATACATAAGTATCTACTGAGACTTCATTATCGTCCACATCCATGTTTCTTAAAAATGTATTTCAATTTTTTTTACCATTTCCAAGATTATGGGTTAATGTAATTTATATCCCTTTTTTACTTTTATAAAATTATTTGAAAGGAATCTTTCTGTTGTTTTCCAAATAAGGTACTTTATGACCTTTTCAAAAAATTCTGGAAATTTGTTTTAACTTATGCAGTTGGTGAATCCATTTTCCGCCATTATAAAAAATTAATAGATTCCCTTGCAAGCTTATAAAAATATTTTTAAAATCAACTTTTTTTTTACTTTTAAATGATTTTAAATTAGAAGGAGATATTTTACTCAAATAATTTTTTGAATTCACTTCACCCATGTCAACATCCTTTGTTTGATTTTACGCTTGTTTGATGTTGATTTATTATGATACAATGTTCCTTAATATATAGAAGGTTTTGTGATATTTTTGACTATGGATGTGATATTTTTATATCATTCATTGTTTATGGTTTAAGTTAAACATTTCATATGCTATTTTTAATATGAATGTTTATGTTATGCTTTAATGTTTTCATATGAGGAATGAATTGGATGTACTTAGTGATGGGTGGTCCCCGCTATAGCCCCTCAATGCATCATCCTGTCTCATGAGACAATATATGGTCTTGGAAAAAGGCCTTGAAAAATTATTATTTTTAGTCTTGGCACGAGGTCTTTACTTTGTGGTTATGATGTCCGACATTTTGCATTCCATCATTATGAAATTATCTATTGATATTACATGTGATTATTTGATTGGTAGAGTATACATGTGAATAAGTAAATGGAATTATTTTACATTTCTTTTAAATTTTATGTTGTTGTTTATGTATAAAAGGCTTGTGTGTTAGTCTTATACATTGTTTTAAATGTTTATACTTATTTATGATAGTCATGAATATATTTTTATCCTTAGTGGGCATCTAATCTCAACCCTTTCTTATATTTTATTTTCCTAGAATGCGAAGAATTTATTATGATTGACCTACAATAATAGGAAAAGTGATATGAGTGTGTTCAAAGGGGACACAATGTTGTCCATTTTATATTTCTTAATGTAATGTAAAACATATGTATGTATATAGTACATCAAATTCTACTAAACATATCAGTATTGTAGGACTTGATCAATTATGATCATGATAAAGTTATGCAATAATGCACCAACTTTGGGTAACTAGGGTTGGTGGGTTATAGTTGGTATCTGAGCTAATTTAGTACAATCCTTGGAAACTATATTTATAAAAAACCATGATTAGAGAACATTACCCTAAGATAGAATTTTATGATTAGTATATAAGAAAAATAAAAAATATTAGTAATGTATATATTATGTAGGTTTTCTAAGAAATACATATCAGTCTAGATACTACAAGTGGACATGGTTCTAGTAGAGATGTACCAAGGAGTGAAAACTTTAACAAGGAATTTTGGGCTTGACTTGAGGTATCCTAGTATATGAAAGGGCCTTACTGCCCACCTAGTTTGACACTACTGGGGGATATTCATAGGATAATTAATATATTAACTAAACCCCAATATAAAGGATTTATTAGTAAATAATTCCTCAACGATTTTTTTTATTATGGATTATATACATAAACTATTTAATTTTGGGTAAGTATTTTACAAGTTTGATATTATGTGTTGTGATTCATGAACTAAGATAATGTATTCCAATGTATAGAAATGAAACCCAGCAGAAGGAATGGAAACCATATCAATGCATGCAATTCATGTCGGGATTTCCCTCCTACTAATGATAATTATAGTGGAGCTTGTGATGAAACTGGTGTGAACAACTTTTAACCATAATGGGATAACTCACTCAGGTTATAAATGATAACCCTACCCATATGGAGCACCCTGATCCACAATGTATATGATCAATTTTAGAATGTTTTATAAGGAAACAACCAACAATTTTTAATGGGACTACAAATCTATTTTAGCAGTGTAATGGATAAGTTCCTTAAAAAAAATATTTTATGCTTTGGGGTGTAGCGAAAGGGGAAAAGCTATCATACCAATTTTTAGCCTCACACGAGTTGCATATCAATGGTAGTCATTAATTCAAAACAAAAAGGAGGATGAAGAAGTATAAAATATGGAATAGATGTATTTTAATGAGATTTTTTTATAAAAATAATTTCTTCATGAACATCGAGATGACATTGAAAGATAATTTATGAGTCTGAGGCAAAAGGAGGATGTGAATGTAGAGACCCGTAGCCTGACGTACATGGACATTACATTAAATTTGCGGAATACTTAGTACATAACAAAAACACACACTAAAGGATCGTAATAGTTTAGTGTCTTTGGAAACTCGGAACGTAATCTTCTAATCGTGGTGAAAGTTCTTCAATATCTCCCATAAAGGTCATCCCTTTTTTTTACCTAAAACCTTTCTTTATATCCTGGGGAAAAGAAAACATAAAAGGGTGAGCTCAAATGCTCAGTAAGGGTAAACAAAAGAAATATCAATCACATAATTTTCATAAGAACATAACTTTTTTGGAAATCTTAACTTGCAAAAGAGAGCATAATTTCATAACATGGGATAAATCATAGTAGTGAAATGAAATCATAACTTAAAACATTACTCATTGTGGCATACACACATAATCATAGAGAATCATTTCTTGTTAGTCAAGACTCATTGCCAAGACTATCTTAGTGGACAAAGTCCCTTTCTGAATCGAGTAATCCTCGTTTCAGTCCTGTTTCACTGAACCGGTATAACCTACCATTCCAGCCATGTCTATCTCATGAGATATAAAATCTTTAACCAATGCATTGGAGGGAGATATAGGTCCCACCCATCTCTTAATGAATCCTTTCTTATGTGTGCCACAAAATCATAAATCATACATCATTGCATAACCCATGTAATAAAAAATGGGATTCTTAAACAACATGACATCATAAAACCATTCATATAAGATAAAGGAATTCATAAACATAATTCCATCACAACATAGTCAAATCAATGTAAAAATATGGATAGAAACAGAACCCTTTATTATCTTATATGGAAAATAATTTTGATAAAACACTTGAATTGAATTCTTGAGGAAAATATCATTTCTTCTTCAAAATCAATTTCTTTTCACAAAACATCATGCAATTTTAAAAGAAAGAGATTTTATTGAAAATAGTCATGAAATCTTTTAGAGGAAGCTTCATGAAAATAAGGCTTTATAAAACAGTATAAATCCGTTCGTGCCGTATAAGTTAAAAAAAACATTCTTTGTACTTTTGTCGAAAAAGTCAAAATGTACCTCGTACGAAAAACGACAAAATATTCCTTTCATATCTTTTACTAAAAACTCACCAAAGGGTAGAATTGGATTTAAACAATTGTAGGTGGATGTAAATAACATTACATATTTGAGGAAACATAGATGTGGATGATAAAATACACCCCAGTAAATACTTACGAATAAACAATCTCGGATAAAAATGAGATTGTGATATTCCCCTTACCTTAGGTCCGATTTGCTTCGTATGTGTCCGAACCTCCTGTATAATGATTTAAATAATGTCATTGACTTATTACAGAATCATATTCATTGTTATGATATCATATATGGTTCACTTATGACATTATATTACCCGTTCTTTTGTAAATTCCATGTTAAAGAAGCGTTTTGGGTAAAATCATTTCATTTATCGTAGGTGTTTTGACTTGTTGTTCTTGACATCATTATTACTTATATCATGATTTACTTACTTCCAGAATATAAAATATGATTTATATATCATATATATTCAGTATATATATATATATAATAGGTAGATAAATAAAATGAAAAACACCGTTCATGGAGACGGTAGTCCGTACGTACGCATGAACGTTGTTTTCCTTTCCTTATTGTTTTGAAATGGAAGTAAGTAGATGACATACATATGTATATATATACATAAATCCAGTAGCTTTATAATGTCATATATTTCATTATTATTTCTTATATATACTTTATAATCATTCTTAAATGGTTAATATGGAGAATGAATCTCATCGCGTCGTGGAGACGGTAGTCCGTACGTACGCACGAGCGATGATATCATTTCTATAAGTATTGAATTGAATTGGAGTGAATTATACAATATATCAGAATCAATATGATGTTGTAATAACTATGTATAGTTATTCTTTACACCATTATACCCATCCATGTAAGGTGGTGGTGGAAAATAGATTACACCACGGCGTGGAGACGGTATTCCGTACGTACGCACGCGCGGTGATTTCTTTTTCCGTAGGATGGATAGATGGTGAAATAGGGTTGTTTCATACTTATAATAACATATCAGTATATGAGTGATACTGATGTTATTACTTCATAATGAAACAACCTAAGAAGAAGAAGTGGAAGAAGAAATAAAGATGAAAGAATTGGTAACGGTAATTACCTCTTCTTTGAAGTGCCTCTTTGAGACCTCCTCTTAGGGCACTAGAATTGGTCTTTGAGGAAGACCAGAACCTCTAGTATGTTGCTAGGGAAGTGGAGAAGAGATTTTGGCAGGGGTTGGCCGAGCTTGAGTGCTCAAATTGGTGTGAGGAGGAGGGGGAGGAGGTGTCCTTTTATAAGGGAGGAGAGGGGCACCTTAGGAATACCTCAAAATATTATTTTATATTAAAGTCAAAATCGGTTTATAATAGTTCCAAAGGGTCTTATTTCTAAGATAAAGTGGGGATGGGTCGAAATCCTATCAACCAATAGGATTTAGACAAGTTTGGGGTATTATTTTAACCTTATCAATTAGATTTAACTCTAAGTTAATTAATTTAACTTTTACCGTGTCTTTTTGTTTTTCTTTCACTATATGGTTAATACACTTACTATAACATGCCAAACGAACCCCAAATTGTTTATTATTAATATATATATCCTTATCTAAGTCATTTGGAAGAACCTTAGATTTTTAGGAATAAAATAACAATTAATAATATAATATTTGATTTAAAAACTATTTTGTGTCAATTTTGACACTATTTGATATATGATTTTTGTGAAAGTCATATCAGAATTATATGTTCGAACCAAGTTGATTAAATCAACACTAATATATCATAGTAACCTAGAAAATTAGTGGAATTCATAAAAAGTCTTAAATTACATTTATTTTGGTATTTATATTATCAATTATGTGAATATTTCATTAATAAGATAATTACTGCATCATCTTTGTGTCATAAATAAATTAAATTATTTGATGTCTAAAAATTACAAATAAAATACCATCATGTAGGAAATCTTTTTAGCTTTCTAATGAATATTTACAATCTAATTTATCTTATGTATAACCCCATATTAAAAATGATTTACTTATTAAACTTTGATTTTAACTATTTTAACCCTTCTTTAAATAAATTAATAATAAATGTCCTAATCTAATCCAAGTGGGCCTAAATGGTCATATTTTATTCCTAAGTTTGTTTTTGGTCGAATTACACTTGTCCAATAGAATTAGGACATGTGTTAGGGTAATATTAATATCATATTTACCCTTAGTTACCCTATTTACTATTAACCGTGGTAAAAAAAAAGTAAAAAGTTACTATTCACCAAAAAATTATTTTCATCTCATTGAACCATATTTTAGTCCTTGATATTAACCGTGTCTCTCGGATTTTCGAAATTCCATTCACAGAAGCGGTAAAATTAAGTTTTATGCAAAATTCAGTTTTTAACCTACCACTTAGTAGTTTCACTATTCATCAAAAATTGATGTTTTTCAGAACAATGCCAAAATTTCATCCCAAGCTATATTTCATATTCCGAATTCAAAAATGAAGTCTATTTTACCAAATTCATAACATAAAAGTTGCATTAATTAATTTTATAATTAAATCCCGCTGTTAAAACAAATAGCGTGTTTTTTAAGAAACAATATCTATCAAAAAATTGACACTTGTTTATGTCTAGTTTAAATGTGAAATTACATCCAATGACCAACATTGTATTAAATTGTAAAAATATATTCTAAATATACTTTAAAACCACTCAAATTAATGATTTATCACTATTAATTATTTCGATTAAAAAAGTTGTTTTTAATTATAATTTAGTAATTTTCACTATTCATCAAAATATGAAAGTTATCCGAAAATCACCAAAATTTCAACCTAAGCTAATTTCGATATTCCGAATCCAAAAATGAAGTTCATTTTGAAAAATAAGATTTATAGAATTTTAAAAAGTGGTTATTACTATTCATAACGGGTAGTTTTAATAATATTTTAATAGCATATCGTTGTTTAGTGAAACTCGGTATTGCGTATTACACACGCTATCGAGGAAGGTCGCGATTGCGTGTAATGCAAGGCAAGTCAAGGATGCGTGTTGTGCAAGCTCCTTTTGGTGTAGCGTACAACACAAGACATTAGTGAAATAAAAAAGAATATTTTTCATAAAATCTCGGGCTGTTACATTCTACCCCCCTTAAAATGAATTTCGCCCTCGAAATTCGTCGGGGTTATAAATGGTTTACTATTCGAAAGTTTCTTTAATAGAAACCCACATCGTAAAAGGGAATACCAAAACATGGCTTTAAAAACTAAAGTATGAAATGTAACGATTACCCAAATAAACTAATCACTGGGTTTCCACATAGGTGAAAATATGGATATGGAAGAGAAATCTAACCATCATGTTCTGATGGAGAGTGGTAGAGAACATGGCTATGGAAAAGGCAGTAATCACAAATCCATAGATTTGTGATGATATAAGGTACCATCTTATTCATCAGGTATAAGATCACTAGGACGACATTTTTGGTTTTCAAGATCATTTCCCTAAAGTTGAAAATTTGAATTAGAATAAATACTTACTTTATTTTGGTACAATCTCACTGTTGTTCGTGCCTTGAACAATTTCCACTTCATCTCTTAAATAAATGAAGTTGAATTTGTCATTCATGAAGTGTTAGCAGATCATGTGATAGAATGACGGGTCATTCCATCTGTCTCAAACAAAAGATTAGCAAAAATTATATGCATAAGTCGATCTATAGTGAGATTAATCATATATGGTTCCTAAAATGGACTTATACTTCATATATCATACTGCTTAATATAATAAAACTAGTTTATACTAAACAGGGACTTCCTGTAGGTCAGTGGTAGGCGATAAAGGCCAGTCGCACTTCGGTTGTGGGTTCGATTCCTACAGCCTTGTCCGAAGCGATGGGCTGTCGCCCGTCCTGCAGGTTGTCCCTTTTTCTAAAACTACGTTACTATAACATCCCATCAATAATATCGAAAATCTTATATCCTTAAACAATACTAACTTATGTCCAACATAATCCAGTCTAATCTTTAGGCTTATACATAATACTGCAGTCCACTCTCATAATATAGTGACATCGATTACCAGAGATTTAATACTGTCGTTGATCCCCACATATCATAAGATATGTCTTGTTGGTCACATTCCAAACATTCAAAGTCCTTAATCGTGTATTCTCTTGAATACCTTAGTGAAAACATGAGTGCAGTTAAAAGTTAACACTTTCCACATACCAAAATCCTCAAAATTATTTATACTCAAACCATGATATCAATTAGTCCTTATATCAATCATGAGCTCATGAATACTATCAAACATTTAATTTTCTCCTTATCCCTTTATTATGCGCATATCATCTAAATTCCAAAAATATCTGAATAACCTTTCATGGATACTAGTAACATTAATCATACACTTTCAAAACACAAGGAAAGACAACAGTGTAACAATCCATAGATGTCTCTTTATTCCAAAATTACACATGATAAACATGTAATCATTCCACTACATTCTCAAACCATTGACCGAGCTTCAAAAATTCTTTCATCTCACATATCATTTGTAGTCTCTTCATCATCATCCACATAAATACTACCCATATGACCATACTGATTCTCTTCATGAGTCTTTCCCTTAGGGCATTTGTTTGCATAATGCCCATACATTCCACATTTAAAACACTTAACCATTTTTGATGTCGTAGCAATACCATTATCCTCATCCATGGTGTTAACCGACCCTTTTCCTTTGCACTTACTTGCTTTGTGTCCTTCTTTTCCACACCCAAAGCATCTTCCAGTTCCCTTGAAACATTCTCCTTGATGCCTCTTCCCACATGATTTACATAGGGGAAATTGAACTTTCTTTCCTCTATGATCATCATGGAACTCCATCTTTCTCTTATTAGTCGAGTCAGGAAACTTACCAAATTTTACTTTATTGATCATGTTGTGAGATTGCTGATTCGGCATAATAATGATGTTTGGACATCCATATCCCATTTCATTTGGTTGCTCATGAAGAATATCATTCCATTGTCCATCATATCCTCCATTATTGTGAATCATCTTGTTTCCAGCCATTTTCTAAAACCCAAACAGAATAGTGTTAGATGCAAAAATCGTAATAAAGGGGGAGTAACTTAAATATCTATCATCTTTGGTTTAATCTAATATCGTTACCATAGTTTTAGAACTATATCCTATACGTATACTTATCCTTAGGGGCATCCCTAGACATACCTTAGAAATATCTCTAGGGATCTCACTAACGTTTTCGCATCCTAGTTTCCAAAGGTTGACTAAACCTTTCCTCTGATACCAAATGTAGAGACCCGTAGCCTGACGTACATGGACATTACATTAAATTTGCGGAATACTTAGTACATAACAAAAACACACACTAAAGGATCGTAATAGTTTAGTGTCTTTGGAAACTCGGAATGAAATCTTCTAATCGTGGTGAAAGTTCTTCAATATCTCCCATAAAGGTCATCCCTTTTTTTTTACCTAAAACCTTTCTTTATATCCTGGGGAAAAGAAAACATAAAAGGGTGAGCTCAAATGCTCAGTAAGGGTAAACAAAAGAAATATCAATCACATAATTTTCATAAGAACATAACTTTTTTGGAAATCTTAACTTGCAAAAGAGAGCATAATTTCATAACATGGGATAAATCATAGTAGTGAAATGAAATCATAACTTAAAACATTACTCATTGTGGCATACACACATAATCATAGAGAATCATTTCTTGTTAGTCAAGACTCATTGCCAAGACTATCTTAGTGGACAAAGTCCCTTTCTGAATCGAGTAATCCTCGTTTCAGTCCTGTTTCACTGAACCGGTATAACCTACCATTCCAGCCATGTCTATCTCATGAGATATAAAATCTTTACCCAATGCATTGGAGGGAGATATAGGTCCCACCCATCTCTTAATGAATCCTTTCTTATGTGTGCCACAAAATCATAAATCATACATCATTGCATAACCCATGTAATAAAAAATGGGATTCTTAAACAACATGACATCATAAAACCATTCATATAAGATAAAGGAATTCATAAACATAATTCCATCACAACATAGTCAAATCAATGTAAAAATATGGATAGAAACAGAACCCTTTATTATCTTATATGGAAAATAATTTTGATAAAACACTTGAATTGAATTCTTGAGGAAAATATCCTTTCTTCTTCAAAATCAATTTCTTTTCACAAAACATCATGCAATTTTAAAAGAAAGAGATTTTATTGAAAATAGTCATGAAATATTTTAGAGGAAGCTTCATGAAAATAAGGCTTTATAAAACAGTATAAATCCGTTCGTGCCGTATAAGTTAAAAAAAACATTCTTTGTACTTTTGTCGAAAAAGTCAAAATGTACCTCGTACGAAAAACGACAAAATATTCCTTTCATATCTTTTACTAAAAACTCACCAAAGGGTAGAATTGGATTTAAACAATTGTAGGTGGATGTAAATAACATTACATATTTGAGGAAACATAGATGTGGATGATAAAATACACCCCAGTAAATACTTACGAAAAAACAATCTCGGATAAAAATGAGATTGTGATATTCCCCTTACCTTAGGTCCGATTTGCTTCGTATGTGTCCGAAACTCCTGTATAATGATTTAAATAATGTCATTGACTTATTACAGAATCATATTCATTGTTATGATATCATATATGGTTCACTTATGACATTATATTACCCGTTCTTTTGTAAATTCCATGTTAAAGAAGCGTTTTGGGTAAAATCATTTCATTTATCGTAGGTGTTTTGACTTGTTGTTCTTGACATCATTATTACTTATATCATGATTTACTTACTTCCAGAATATAAAATATGATTTATATATCATATATATTCAGTATATATATATATATAATAGGTAGATAAATAAAATGAAAAACACCGTTCATGGAGACGGTAGTCCGTACGTACGCATGAACGTTGTTTTCCTTTCCTTATTGTTTTGAAATGGAAGTAAGTAGATGACATACATATGTATATATATACATAAATCCAGTAGCTTTATAATGTCATATATTTCATTATTATTTCTTATATATACTTTATAATCATTCTTAAATGGTTAATATGGATAATGAATCTCATCGCGTCGTGGAGACGGTAGTCCGTACGTACGCACGAGCGATGATATCATTTCTATAAGTATTGAATTGAATTGGAGTGAATTATACAATATATCAGAATCAATATGATGTTGTAATAACTATGTATAGTTATTCTTTACACCATTATACCCATCCATGTAAGGTGGTGGTGGAAAATAGATTACACCACGGCGTGGAGACGGTATTCCGTACGTACGCACGCGCGGTGATTTCTTTTTCCGTAGGATGGATAGATGGTGAAATAGGGTTGTTTCATACTTATAATAACATATCAGTATATGAGTGATACTGATGTTATTACTTCATAATGAAACAACCTAAGAAGAAGAAGTGGAAGAAGAAATAAAGATGAAAGAATTGGTAACGGTAATTACCTCTTCTTTGAAGTGCCTCTTTGAGACCTCCTCTTAGGGCACTAGAATTGGTCTTTGAGGAAGACCAGAACCTATAGGATGTTGCTAGGGAAGTGGAGAAGAGATTTTGGCAGGGGTTGGCCGAGCTTGAGTGCTCAAATTGGTGTGAGGAGGAGGGGGAGGAGGTGTCCTTTTATAAGGGAGGAGAGGGGCACCTTAGGAATACCTCAAAATATTATTTTATATTAAAGTCAAAATCGGTTTATAATAGTTCCAAAGGGTCTTATTTCTAAGCTAAAGTGGGGATGGGTCGAAATCCTATCAACCAATAGGATTTAGACAAGTTTGGGGTATTATTTTAACCTTATCAATTAGATTTAACTCTAAGTTAATTAATTTAACTTTTACCATGTCTTTTTGTTTTTCTTTCACTATATGGTTAATACACTTACTATAACATGCCAAACGAACCCCAAATTGTTTATTATTAATATATATATCCTTATCTAAGTCATTTGGAAGAACCTTAGATTTTTAGGAATAAAATAACAATTAATAATATAATATTTGATTTAAAAACTATTTTGTGTCAATTTTGACACTATTTGATATATGATTTTTTTGAAAGTCATATCAGAATTATATGTTCGAACCAAGGTGATTACATCAACACTAATATATCATAGTAACCTAGAAAATTAGTGGAATTCATAAAAAGTCTTAAATTACATTTATTTTGGTATTTATATTATCAATTATGTGAATATTTCATTAATAAGATAATTACTGCATCATCTTTGTGTCATAAATAAATTAAATTATTTGATGTCTAAAAATTACAAATAAAATACCATCATGTAGGAAATCTTTTTAGCTTTCTAATGAATATTTACAATCTAATTTATCTTATGTATAACCCCATATTAAAAATGATTTACTTATTAAACTTTGATTTTAACTATTTTAACCCTTCTTTAAATAAATTAATAATAAATGTCCTAATCTAATCCAAGTGGGCCTAAATGGTCATATTTTATTCCTAAGTTTGTTTTTGGTCGAATTACACTTGTCCAATAGAATTAGGACATGTGTTAGGGTAATATTAATATCATATTTACCCTTAGTTACCCTATTTACTATTAACCGTGGTAAAAAAAAGTAAAAAGTTACTATTCACCAAAAAATTATTTTCATCTCATTGAACCACATTTTAGTCCTTGATATTAACCGTGTCTCTCGGATTTTCGAAATTCCATTCACAGAAGCGGTAAAATTAAGTTTTATGCAAAATTCAGTTTTTAACCTACCACTTAGTAGTTTCACTATTCATCAAAAATTGATGTTTTTCAGAACAATGCCAAAATTTCATCCCAAGCTATATTTCATATTCCGAATTCAAAAATGAAGTCTATTTTACCAAATTCATAACATAAAAGTTGCATTAATTAATTTTATAATTAAATCCCGCTGTTAAAACAAATAGCGTGTTTTTTAAGAAACAATATCTATCAAAAGATTGACACTTGTTTATGTCTAGTTTAAATGTGAAATTACATCCAATGACCAACATTGTATTAAATTGTAAAAATATATTCTAAATATACTTTAAAACCACTCAAATTAATGATTTATCACTATTAATTATTTCGATTAAAAAAGTTGTTTTTAATTATAATTTAGTAATTTTCACTATTCATCAAAATATGAAAGTTATCCGAAAATCACCAAAATTTCAACCTAAGCTAATTTCGATATTCCGAATCCAAAAATGAAGTTCATTTTGAAAAATAAGATTTATAGAATTTTAAAAAGTGGTTATTACTATTCATAACGGGTAGTTTTAATAATATTTTAATAGCATATCGTTGTTTAGTGAAACTCGGTATTGTGTATTACACACGCTATCGAGGAAGGTCGCGATTGCGTGTAATGCAAGGCAAGTCAAGGATGCATGTTGTGCAAGCTCCTTTTGGTGTAGCGTACAACACAAGACATTAGTGAAATAAAAAAGAATATTTTTCATAAAATCTCGGGCTGTTACAGTGAATGTCGCAATGTATGAGGCTAAGTTTACGAGGTTACCAAGTAATGCTATAGATTATATATTTAACCCAAGAAGTAATATTGACCAATTCTTTGATGGGTTAAAACCATATCTCTATCAATAATTATTCACACAATTCTTCTCATCATACTAAGATATGGTCTAATGTGCTATAAAAACTGAAAAGGAATTCTATAAGTCTTATGAATTCAAAGAAATGAAAGAGAAGAAAGTATTTTCTGAACACTATGAAAATGGAAATAAGGGGAATAAGGGAAAAGTTTACTTTCCACCTTTCAGTAAATGTGGGAAGAAACACCATGTTACTTGCCTAAAGGGATAGTTTTTTGTTAAAATTGTGGAGAAAATGGACACCAAGCTCATGATTTCAATGGAAAGAAAGATTCATTCAATGTTGAATTCTACTATTTTAGAGAAATGGGGCATTATGAAAATGAATTTTCTAAGCGCTAAGGAATCTTACCTCAGAAAAGGCCAAGGGAGAAAGGTCATGATTATGCGATCACTACTACTAAGGTTGAAGCTTCTAATGACATGGTGGAAGGTATTCTAATCATTTCATGAAAATTATCCAATGATTTATTTGATTATAGATCATATAATTCTTTCATATCATCCCAATTCTCCTAGAAAATTAGATATTTTTATTTTGACTTAACAAGGGAGTTGTCAATCAAAACTCTTAAGGGAAGTATCATTGCAACATAGTTTTGTGAATTTGTTACAATTATGGAATATAAACATGCTTTATCTTTGGATCTAATTGGGATTCCCATGATTTAATTTTATATAATCCTTAGTATGGATTTTCTTTCAGACCATGATGTAAAAATTTATTGTAAGAAGAAAGAGGTTACAATTTTTTATTATGATAAGAAATTTCGTATCTTTAGTGTAGAAACATCACCATCTGATTCTTATCAAGATCCACCCCCACTAGATCTACTAAATTTTATTATTGGGGAGGAATAGAGTGAAATAACTATGGGATAGGAAAGGAATGTACAAATATAGGATGTACATATTGTGCAAGAATATGTTGAGGTGTTTCTAAAGTATTTACCTAGACAACCTCCAAAATGAGAAATATAGTTTACCATTGATTTAATTCCTAGTTCAAGGCCCATATCAAATAACCCTTATAGAATGGTCACTATGGAATTAGTTGAACTAAATAAACAACTATAGGAATTGAGTAATAAAGGATTTATTCACCCAAGTGTTTCTCCATGGGGCACCCCTGTTCTTTCTGTTTAGAAAAAATATGGATATTTGATGTTGTGCATTTACTACAGGGAGATCAATCCTATAATAATAATGAACAAGTATCCCCTACCTCGTATTGATGATTTATTTGATCAGCTTCATAGAGGTCATATTTTTCAAATATTGACCTTCAATATAAATACAATTAGTTGGGTGTGAAGAAGGAAGATATTCCGAAGACAACATTTCATACCAGGTATGGGCCTTATGATGCCTAGCATGGGTGAATTCTGGTCATCTTCCGACACTGCTGATGTTGTGGTTGTCTTCCTTCACTGCGGACAAAGTTTCTTCTTTATGTATCGTGGCATGGATCGTATGGGCATGACACAATGACTTCATATTTAATTACATTGAAAATCTCCCCAGGTTCGGGATTGAACGGGCTATATCCTGGATTGAGGGGTGGAAACAGGACTCTGACCGTTTAGGGCTCTCTAGCATTCACACAGTTGCGTCAAGATGGTACCCTCCCCCATAAGGGATCCTCAATATCAACGTTGATGCATCTATTTCCATTGATAGAATCATTGGAACCAGACTTGTGGCATGGGATTTTCATGGTCAAATCATTTCTGTAAAACATGAATCAAACCACGCTCTTTGGGAGCCTGTCGTTGCTGAAGCCTTCACTGTCCTTACCGGGATGATGTTTGAAAAAGATCGAGGATGGGAAGCTATTCACATTGAATCTGATTGCCTCACCATCATCAATGATATCGGTCCTAATGATTGAAGCCTCCATTCTTTTGGCCCTGTTATCAGGAACATCTAGTCTCTCAGTAAAAGCTTCACAACTTTCTCCTTCTCCTTCATTAAAAGGGATGGAAATGAAGCATCCCATCACCTGGCTTCTTTCAGAACGTCCGACATGAATCACCTCTTGCTTGATCACTTTCCTTCTTGGTTGTATAAATGTGTAACTTCTAACCGTCTTGATTAATATATCATTTTCCTTTGTCAAAAAAAATGTTATTATCATCATTTCATTTAGAATTTTTCCAATTTGGATATTCCATTAACCAATCTCACATATAAAGGGGTTAAATTTTTTTAGAGAAATGTGTGTGAAGAATGTTTTAAATAATTGAAGAAAAGATTAGTCAATGATCCTATCATGAATCAACCATCAGGGAAGGATGGGTTTGTTATTTATAGTGATTCTAAAAAGAAATTACATTGTTGTGTCTATATACAGAATGATAGAGTTATTTCCAATGCCTCACGGCAGATAAAAATTGATGAACAAAACCATCCCACTCATGATCTTGAGTTTGAAGCTAAAATATTTGCTATGAATATATGGAGACACTATCTCTATGGGTAGAAATGTGATATATATATATATATATATATATATCACAAGAGTTTGAAGTATATTTTCTCATAGAAAGAACTCAATATGAGGAAAAGGTGATGGCTCAAACTACTCAAGGATTATTATTACACAATACACTACCACCCGGGGAATGAAAAATAAGGTGGCATATGCATTGAGTAGAAAAGATCATAGAGTTCTGAACAAGGGGAGAGTTTAAAGGGATCCTATGTTCAGGGATCTAGTGAAAATGGATATGGGAATAAACATGGAAGATGTAACATCAAAATTTTTCCAATTATTTCCAATACATCTTTACTAGAAAGTACAAAAAGTTCTCAGATAGATGATGAGGAGTTTTAAAATAAAATTAATGTTGTTAATGATGGGAGATTGATAGACATCGTATATGAAGAGTGAATTTTGAAATTTGTGAACTGGACTTTATTTCCCGATATACCTAATATATAAAGATAATTTTTGGATGATGCACATAGCTCCAATTTCTGTAAACACCCAGGTAGCACTATGATGTTTAGGGATTCGAAGGAACATTTTTTTGTGGGACAACATGAAGAGGAAGATTTGTGATTATGTATCAAGATGTATGGTTTTTGAATAGGTGAAGGTAAGAAGACAACATCCTAGAGGATTCATGCAACATCTTCCTATAATAGAGTAGAAATCGTATAATATTATGATGGACTTTGTTGCGGGGACACCAAATATGTCACGAACCAGGCCAGGTCGCCATCCAACCCGGCACCCGACCCGGTCCATGACATGGCCCGAAGGGCATTCCTGATATCCACGGGTGGGCACAAGTGCCCGGGTATCAAAACATTACACGTGGGAATGATTTATTCCAAACAGTAAACATAGAACCACAGACAAGTTAAATAAGATAAAACTGTGAACTGACCACCAAATAGACCCTTAAACCAAAATCAAATTTAATGGTTTACAACCTAAGCCAACATCCAAAAAAATAAATAACAAAAAAGAAACTAACTATAACTCAAACCATTAAGAAATAATAGAGGTGCAACTGACACATGCTCAAACACCAACCTGCACGAGAAGACCATCGACAACCAAAACCACCATCGTTGAGCTCAACGCTTTGACATGCAATAAAAAAATAAAAAGAAACTACATATAGACAAAGTTGTATGTAGGGTGTGAGCCAAAATCTGAGTAGGGTGCCACCCAATAAAAGTTCCATGAATAATTATTAAATGACAAATACATTTACAATATTAACTAAAGAATGGAAATAAAATAATGAACATTTTAAAAGAAAATGGAATTAAAGAAAACATTTTCAAATAAAAAAACTTAATTTAAAATACCCAGACTTTTTTTAAAAAAAAATAACCAATGTGTCACACTGATAAGCGTAAATTAACCAATGAGCACCAAATATGGGAGAGGCCTTGTGGGTGTTAACTAGCTTGGGCCCCTAGATCTTCGTGTCGTGGTGAAACATAGATTAGAAGGACACGACCCTAAGAAAACGTGGCTTAAAAGGCCACGACACTCCGAAAACGTTTCTTAGAAGACCACGACCCTCAGAAAAGCATATGTTTAGTTAGTGTTGCAATCGTCAGTCCTTCCAGTGAAACCGGGTTGAGTCACCTCTGGAAAACTAGCGCACTAGTCTAGTCCACCCTCCTAGCTACTCGGGCTTCCTGCATTGGGCTCATTCATGTTTCATGTTCATGTCACATGTTACACCTATGCATAAAATCCCAACAGGGTACTTACACATGAAAAAAACCATTTTCACACCAAACCCTCTTTTAAAACCATACGCACACCAAAATATTTTCAAAATAAAATCTACATATGTTACATACTTAATTAAACCATTTTCAAAATAAAAAAACAGTTATCATTACACAAACCACCACATACACATATAAATACCATTTTGAAATAAGACGCATAGTAAAACATTTTTTTCAAGGCGTTTCACACCATGGTCATGATTTAATAAACCATTTCGAAAGTTCATAAAACAATATCAATAGAGTGTCACTTGGATTTACACACACTAAAGTAACCATTTGTACATTCAAAACACATTCTAACATCACACACACTCAAATACCATTTTTGAGTGTGACATGCACCACACCAACAGTTTGATGGAAGACCTTACACCATATGTAAAACAACTTTTCACAAATCACATAATTTAATAAGCCAAAAATAAAAGTATAAAAAATAATTTAAAAGAAATCACTTGGTGTTACCGACTAAACCCACACCAAAAGCATCATTAACAACGAGACCCACACAATGTCATGTCAAAAATATAGTTCGCACCACTTGCACAGATTAATAACCTAATCGCACAATAAAAAAAACACCAACAACTAAATAGATAAGAGTTTTTAATCAGAAGGAACACACATTAAATAGAAAATCTATTTAATAGTTAAAATGAATATCAAACATCAAAGGAAAACAAATTTTCAATACACAAATCAATTAAATGATATTCTAAACACACTAAACATGCAAATTAATTTATCAAATAATAATTAGACATGGAGCCACCTACCGGTGTGTAGCAACTCTAAAAAATTGGTGCACAGAGGCCACTTCATGTCAGGCGCAAGCTCAAAAAACATGGGTCTGTCATCATCAAAATTAATCCGACTGAAACCTAAAAATCTAACCCAAAAACCCCCCAAAATTGAAGAAACAACTAAGCATGGGTGAACACACCAGTGGCGAGGATACGGGAGGGTGGATGGAGATAAGAGGAGGACATCATATGTGTATGGTGCTGGAAGAACCGATTTCAAGGGAGAAATGATGACACCGACTCAGAGGGGGTGTGCTGGATAGGCTAGATAGGAGGTATCCGATGGTGAAAACGGGGGGAAACATGGGGGTTGCTCACGTGGAAGGTGGGAAAGGTGCCGGTAGTCAGCCAGCAAGGGGAGGCTGGGGCAGGGGCTCGAAGAGGAGGTAGGGATAAGGGTGTGGTGCATGTGGGTTGGTTGGGAGGAAGGCAGACGGCGAGCGGGAGAGGTGAAACATGACGGAGGTGGGGCTGGCCGGTAGGATGGAGCATGGCACGATAGAACCAGGAAAGTGGGAGGTGTTGCGGCACGATGCGATGGGTCTAGGAGGCGGAGAGCAGGCTAGACGGGGAGGAGGGTCTCGCTGGGAGGGGGAATCAAAGCGCAGGTTTGGAAGGAGGTGGTAAAGGCACAGAGGGCAGACTGAGAGGGGCACCGATGTGATTAAGGAGGAGTAGAGCCGGCAGCCATGGGGTGCAGCGATTCAACATGTCCGACTGGGAGGGAGGGAAAAAATGATGTTTAGGGTTGGGTGTGGGGTTCTTCAGCACGAGGCCAGGAAGTGGAAGCCGAGGTCCGATAGGAGAGAATGAGGGGAGGGAGAAAAAAGAATAAAAAAATAATTTAAAAAACCCTAAAAAAACTAAAAGAAAGCAAATAAAAATAATAATATTATTATTAATAAAAATATTCATAAACTAAAACCATAATAATAATAATAATAATATCTCTATAAAACAACTTATTAAAAAAATAAATTATTAAATTATTAACACAACTTTCCCATTTTTTTTATTTTTATTCTTCAAAACATTTAATTTTATTTTACTGTTATTAACTGACTTTATTTAGTTAATTGATCAATGGGTGGGTCACATGGTGATGCTGGCGAAGCCGTACGACTTTGCAATTATGCTTCAGCCCTGCATCACATGTTTTCGCGCCCTGAAAGAAAAAATAAATTATCGATAAAAACTTCAAATTCAACTGAATCTCAGCCCGCATCTCGATGGAAAATTTCGAAGCCAAATAAAATAGAATAAAATAAAGATATTAACTTAATTTAATTATTAACAATAATAATAATTCTTGAAACATTAATAATGACTTAATTAATTACTATATTTTTTCCCTAACACTACTAATATTAATAAGAATAATATTCCTAGACAATATAATTATTATTGTCATTACAGAAATTTCTTAAATTTTATTAAAATTTATTCTAATTATTTTATTTTCCTTTCATTGTTCATTACACTTTATATGCCAGCCCGGATCACTGAGCAGACCGTGCGGTTAACAAGGTGAGGTCACACGGTGACTCGGACGAGGCCACATGGCTTCGACCGCAGTGCGATAGATGCTGTAAATGCCAAAACATTCGTTTTTAGGTAGGAAATAAAAAATATTATTTCTCGATTCAACCCAAACTACCCAATATACAAAAAATTAATAGAATAATTTATTCAAAGATAATGGGTGTGACAATTCTCAACACCATAAAGATTTCTGTCCCCAGAAAGACACAACTAAGATTGGATCCCAAAGTAGATGACAACACCCCCTTAAGGTTCAAAGAGGATTCCCACAAAAAGGAAAGTGAAGAGAGGCAGATGCATCGTGCTCAGAGAAGGTGACTCAAAGACAATTTCAAGAAACACGTACAGATAATTTCTGATATGTGTCGCCCTCCCCAAAGAGCTAGAACATCCCCAGTTGATTAATCAGGGATAGGAACTCTCACACTCGCGAGAACCAACTTCACAGACCAGAACACCCCAAGAACCCTTAAATGAAAACCATGCTATTAGACTATAACAAACAAACAAGACTATCCATGTCCTAGGAGCACTCTTATCACTTATCACTAATCCATCTTTAGAAACAGAACCAAAAGACCAACCAGGGAAAGCCTGAAAGGGATCCCCACCATTTAAAACTTATTGATGCTGAGACGAGATTGGAAAACCGACACGGGGAGGCTCGGGCGGACCCCCAACCATTTTGAATACGACTAACACTGATTCATTCCAAACTAATTCATTTTAGTGACATTTGAGTGAGAAAAACAATGGGTCTCCCAATCGTTAGAACCAACAGAAGGTACAAACATTGAAAATTTTCTGATGGTGACCAAACACCCCACCACAAGGGGCGGGGAGGGAGGGGCCCAACTACCAGGGCTTCAAAACCACATTCTATGACAAACCAACATCTCCACATCCCTGGATGATCCCTATTTAATTTTGATATTGATTTACCCAACATACCCCTTAAGGACCACTAAATTGATGACTTCCAGTGGGACGCAACCCACAAGACTTTAAAACAATGAGACAAACACGCCACCTCATTTTCACAGAAACCATCCGCAGCCGGGTAGTTCGTTCGGAATGGAACAACCACAGAAAACAATTTAAGCTATTTTTACATTCAACACTGAAGAAAAAAATAATGTTAGGGTCTCCTACACTCCCTAGGTTCCTAACCACGCACCAGATTCACTTTGAGGCCAATGGATGGAGCCCTAATGTTTGAATCATCTTCTACCTCATAGTCAGGCATTGAAGACTCTTCAACAAAGATTCTCCTTTTTGGTGTCACATGCAACCACACTGCAGCTGACACACACCATCAGACACAATGAACCAGGACATCAAAATACTCCATCATGACACACCCACCAAAACATGGGTTTAGATGATGCACATGCATCACTTATTTACCCTAAGAAAGATACATAAGAAAGGAAGATTCACAACAAACACTCACCTTCGATCAGAAAAATTATAACTCCTCGAGAGGACACACTCCTATGAAAACATGGAAGCCCAAAAGATCCTACGAAATATGCCCTTGCTCTTCCAAGAGAACTCACTACAAGACATAACCAAACATGACCCTTGCATCCAATTAAAGCATTACTGTCCTTTCAAAACATCATCCAGCACCGATAACTCCAAACCACCTTCACCCTTCCTTATCGGAATTCCTTACACTGCTTACAGGGGGAACCTTTAGACGCAACGATGAAAAAAATCATACCTGATGACTCAAACAACTCAAAGAGACCAAAACTCCCCTCAATTTCCCTCATGCCTGTCATTCCACTATGAGATGTTCCACATAACCGAAATGAAAAGAAAGAATAAATGTAGCACTATCACTCAAAAGGGAGATTCCTTGCATTAATCAACTGGAGGGTTGGCCAATGGAGAATTACCTGTGGTCTCACTTCAATCGCATGTTAATTATCCATAGGGTCATACACTAGTTAATAAAGAAAACCATGGACCTAGTCAAACTAGTCCATGGCCAAGACATATCGTAAGAGAACACTAAATGTGTAGGGGAAGCCACTACAAGGGCTTCGCGGAGTGATTTTCAAAATAATTCCCTAACTACTCGCTTGCACACCAACATACAAATAAATATTCAAACTCAAGACACAAATTAGTCGAAAATGATTCTCATCTCAGAACGCCTCACATACAACATTTTAAAAACACAAGGAAAAAATACACAATCATTGGTTACTAAAACACCAACTTTTCATTTTTTTTAAAAATTTTGAAAATAAGAAAAGATAATGGGTTTCACAAACACCGATGATTTCCCATGGGACTCACACATACATGTTCCCATGCCACACCGACACCCACCTCATATCCATCCAGAAATTCATCCAATCATGTCATTGACCATTTCTCTTTCCATATACAATCATGTTTGTGGTTTCCCATGAGAACACCAAGAATCAAAACAAAACCATTCCATTTTTTTCAAAACCAAAACATTCATCCCAAACTTTCCAAACCACATACGTCCATTTGTTTTTAAAGAGCTTCATTTCAAAAAATATTCCAAGACCAAATCATTTTTACTTAGAAACCAAATTTACACAATTCTAAAATAAAGAAATGAGCAATGATGCATGAGAAAACTAGTGTCAGTGGGTGACTGGAACATATGTTTGGCGGCCATATGCCAATCACGCCACCACCACAAAGAGTATTCTAGGATAGTGTCCCTAGAGCCATATGGATTTCTAGACCTTGAAAGACCACTAAGACCACCGACCCAACTCCCTTTTCATTTCCCCTAAATAAGATTAACCACACATACCAAGGATTTAGGAAAACCTCAACTTACTTTGGTAACTCGAGTCTCTACACGAGGTGTGCTAGCCATGAACCTTACTCGTAGCCCATACATCAAGTCCCAATAAATGTAACTTTGGTCTATGCTAACCCTATCCCAAAATAACATGAACCAAGAGAGAAAAACCTACCTCTGATACCTTTTTCTCATGAACCAGGATGGGTCGCCATCTGACCTGGTGCCTGACCCAGTCCGGGGCATGGCTCGAAGGGCGTTCCCGATCCCCACAGTCTGGTACAAGTGACCGAGTATCAAAATATTACACATGGGAATGATTTACCCAAATTAGTAAACACATAACCCTTACATGTTAAATAAGATAAAACTGTGAACTGACCACCAAACAGACCCTTGAACTAAAATCAAATTTAAAGGTTTACAACCTGAACCAACATCCAAAAAAAATAAATGACAATAAAAGAAATTAACTCTAACTCAAACCATCAAGCAATAAGAGAGTTGAAATGTAAAAACCCGGATCTTCTTTTGAGGTATGTTTTTCCTTTTCTGGTGTATTTGAGAAAAGTGGAAATTATTGAATTTTTATAAGTACATGACATTTACTTTATGAGTACACGTCCTATACATCTTTTCCACAGGAGGCTATGTGTTGGCCATGTAGTAGACACACACATAGAATGTGGGAGTGAATTGGAGGTCGCTTAATGAGAAGTATGTAAACGACGAGTACACGCCATATACTTAAAAATTACACACAGTGTACCTTCTTTTTTATTATTAAATGCATCGGGGTCACGTCTAATCAGCATAACTCTCTTCTTTTAGATCCTGTTGGATTGAGGGTTCCGTACGACTATGGATCATCGACGAACCTATGAGTGTGTGTCCGCCCCCCCCCCCCCCAAATAGAACATCATCGGTTGCGTTGAAATTGCATCGGTGAGTTATCTCTTCTCCTTGAGCCTCATATTATGATTCATCTTCTTTCTCAAGTTATCATATGTTGAACGTTTTGGAATTTTTTGTAGATCTTTATAATTCTATGGTGAGTCAATATTCGAGGTTCACGTATAGAGATCTCCTAATGCCAAGTTAGGTGGTTAGTGCCTCTTCATTGAAATTGTTTAAGTATTATGTGCAATTCGGACCAATACCCTTGAACGAGGTATTGTGTGTTTACCATTTTTACCAGTGTTGATGGACTACCATGCTTGTATGCTTGTGTAGAGATTAATTGGATATGAATAATTTTGATTGATATTATTTGGATGTTTTTGCACATTGATGTTCTATTTACGACTTTTTGGTCCTATTTAGCTAGTTTGGCCACCTTGCCTGTTTTCCATGCCTATTGCTATAGGATTGAGAGTTTGTATTCTGAAATTGCTTAATATGATGTAGACTGGTTAGCCATGTAGTTCTGTAGGATTACATTGGCCATATTTCATTGTAATGATCATTGAACTACATAGGTCCATGAGAACCTGGTGTAGTAGGATATAAGGGAAATTGACTGAGTGAGTTTCCTCAGAGAGTCTTTGAGCAATTCAGACTATAAGGGGAATGGAACATGTGAGTCTCCTTAGAGAGTCATTGTTTTAATTTTAATTACCTTGTTTACTCTAGAATATAAGGTGGATTGACTGAGTGAGGTTCCTCAGAGAGACTTTGAATGACCTGAGATATAAGGGAAATTGACCGGGTGAGCTTCCTCGGAGAGTCCTTGACCTTGGGGCTATAAAGGGAATTGACTATGAGTGCTTCTTCAAAGTTTTCCTAACTTCCTTAGAATATAATCGGAATTGACTATGAGTGCTTGCTCAGAGAGTATTTATATAGTGAACCACATGGGTTAGGCCTATTGTACTACCCAGAGGGTTTATTGTACTTCTAAGGTAGGACTAGAGGCGATGGTTGTGAGTACTTCCCAGGGGGTTACCTGTTTGTGTTTAGCTGTTTATTTTTCTTGTTATTTGATATTGAAATTGTGGATTGTGTACTACTGAGTACTTTACTATTCACTGTTTTCTGTACTTTTACCTACCATATATTCATTGACTATTAGGAACGGATCTCAAGTGGTTTTCTACTGGGATTTAGTCTCACACCTTGTTTGGGCTAGGCTTTTGGGCGAAAACAAATTATATTGTTGTAGGTATAGATAAGGGAAATGACACTTCTACTTCAGGTACTTAACTTTCTATGGAGCTGGAGAGAATGGGACCCAGCTTAGGCTTGCGATGCTGAGGAGTTGTTTATCTTTTTCTTTTTTTACTTTGTTTTAGCACTATTTGTATTTCTATCATTGTGAATTTTTTTGCTACATTCCTAGTCATATGTATCTTGCATCATATATACATGTGCTCCAGTTGTGTATTATTCCAGTCTGCTGTTGTTTACTGTTGTTGTATATTTACTGCTTTCACTTTTTTGTGTTTTTTACATCTGTTGTGTACTCTGCCAACAAGGGAGTAGTTACCCCACTATCACACTTGAGGCCCTTGCAGCTAGTCAGCAGCCTCTAGCGGTTGGGGAAATGTGCTTGAGGCCATGTGACCAACCAGGTATGGGGCACCTCTAGGAGGATTCCCGAACTGGGATGTTTCATAGTGTTATCAGAGGAATTATTTTGTCTTGACTTATTATTCAGAGCCTTTAGCCACAGATAGGAAGGAATTGGAACTTGGTAATAAGTAGTGCCCTGGATTAAGCTAACCAGTGTATAGGAAAAATCCAACCTACCTAGTTTATTTAAATTTTCTGGTTTTACAAGTTTACAATTGATTTGATTTCACCTAGAGTGATTCACATGATTTGTGCTATTATTGTTGATGTTACTAAGGTTCTATTTCTGTCGCAACCCAATGATATGAGGGTATTCCATCTCATGCATCATATACACACTCATTAGAAATCACATGTCATTAATTCTTTCCATGCCATTAAGGGTTCATTAGAAATTTCATGTTGTTGGGATAGAGGTTGTGTAAAATATGCATGTTGTTGTGATAGATTACTTGATAAAATACCTATTGATGATAGGGTATTGTTTGTGTAATGTTTTGTCTGAATGAACCCAAATCTTTGGTTCTTGAGGTGTTATGGTCCATCATGGACTAGAATTTTGTGGATCATTGCTTTGTTTTCCTTGTTATAATATGTGTCAGATTCCAAACTTTGATTCTTGGGGAGTATCGGCCCTCACAGATCAGAATTTGGCACTTTGATTTTCATTTCAGTATTTTATGTGTTCAGGAGTAGTTTCTAAGGCTTACTGTCTAGAAAAACCCAGAATACATGCCATGTACTATTATGTACCTGTAATGTGTTCTTCTGTTCGGGAGGAAACTGTTTTCCTTAAGTACATGCCGTGTAGTCTCTAACCGTATCATAGACCTTGGGGGTAGAGACAGGGTTGAGAAATTCTTGTAGGAACACACCGTGTCGTGTAGTTTTACCTAGGTACCCAACTATGTCACGAACAATATGGGTCAGTGTTATCCTTTCACGTACACACCATGTCTTCCTTGAACAAGCCGTGTAGTGTGATCTGTGATTCAGGTCATGTCACTAACAACATGGCCCAGGTGAAGCTTGTCTAGTACACGCCTTGTCTTCCATGAACATGACGTGTAGTCTTTTCGTAGAAGAGCCATGTGGCTTAATCATGTAGAAGGAATCGGGAAGGAGAAGAGGATTCAAGTACATGACTTGTGTTACGAGAACATGCTATGTGCTAGGGGTGTTACACGACCACTTTAGGTGGAAGTACACACCCATGTGAATGACTTGAGGGAACACACCGTGTAGTAATTGTACATGTTGTATAGTCATTTTCTGTGAAACATGAATGTTTTCCTTCTCTTGTTCTCTTCTTACATTTCTAGTTTTCAGTCCTTAATAATCTTCATATATGGTGTGCACTTTACCATGCAGATTCATGCCACTAAAACGTCATTCATTTGTACGATAGTTTCTAGGCGGTGATCAAACACCGAACATGGTTGATCAGGGACTCCCAGTGGATCCTCCAGTTGTTCCAGCCTTAGCACCAATCATGGTACCTAACATACGTCCTGATGCACAGTTCGGGGGGGGGGATTTTTGAGGATGATACAGAACTTTTTGGGAGTAGTTCCACCTGCTCCATCGATGGTGTAGTTGACGAGGGTCTTTCCATAGCAGAATCCTCCCACTTTCTTAGGGGATGGAGGACCCTAGGTTGTAGAGTCATGGCTAGAATCCACGCTGACGATTTTTGAGCAACTGGAGTTACCTCTAGATAAGAGGGTGAATCTCTCTACGTACATGATTCGAGGCTCCGCCAAGAGGTGGTGGGATATGATCACACAGGCACGACTCTATTAGAATATTGGTTGGGATGAGTTTCAGTGTGTCTTCTACAGTTACTTCTATATAGAGACCTTTAGGGCTGATCGAGCCCAAGAGTTCATGATCCTAGAGTAGGAAAATCTTTCAGTTATGGAGTATTCCTCTATCTTCAATGAGCTATAGAGTTTCACTCCTATTCTAGGAGGTGATGAGTTATTCTTCACATGGATGTTTTAGGATGGTTTGAGTCTTGACATCCGATCCCAGGTGAACATCTTCTGGTTGACATAGATATCCTCTATCGTCAACCAGACACTGATTACAGAGTGTAATTTGGGGGATTTTGGATTAGTGATCCTGGGTGTTTCAGCATCCAGAGTAATTATTACTCCTACTGATAGCAAGAAGCATCGTAGGGAGATTTCATGAGGATATCAGAGTAGGAGGGATTCATCTTCTGGTAAACAGGTGGTGTGCTACTAGTGAGAGAAGAGTAGGCATATGAGGCCACGTTACCCAAGAGACCCAGTGGAGTGCTGATCTTGAGGCATGATGGGTCAACTTCAGCGCTTAGGTCAGTTTTTTTCACCAGTATCTAGGGACATGGGTTCGTCTATGACTCCTCATTCAGGATCCTCACCACCAGTTTCACATCAGTCAGGGAACTAGAGTTCTTCTGGCCGATTAGTCTGAGGTGGAGGTCGTGGTCGGGGTAGCCAGTTGCCCAGTTTTTAGCAACAACAGGGTGGATCAGCTTAGAGTGGTTAGGTAGGGTCACAGGGTCGCAGTGCAAGCTAGACATTTGTAGTGGAGCAGACCCAGCGGGAGCAGGATCCCAGACCATCCACATTTTTATGTATGATCTTAGTTGCCTCAGTCTTAGCTTCTTCTCTTTTCGATACAGGGGATTCCCATAGATTTATATCTGTTGTTGTTGTGGAGAGCCTTGGACTTTGCATATTTTCTTCTACAGATATCTTGATAATAGACACCATTGGGGACTAGAAAGGTTAGTGTACGTCAGTTTAAGGAGTTCCCTCTTGGGGTTGGTGTGTGTCACTTTCTATGGAACCTATATGTCCTAGATATGACAAGATATGATGTCATTATCAGAATGGACTGGTTGGTTCCCTTCTAGGCAGTCGTCAACTGTTATCGCCGCAGGGTGAGTGTCACATCACCAGAGGGTGTATCATTCCTTCATAAGGGTGAATGGGATTTCAAGATGATTAGAGCGGGCCCATAGCAGCATGGGTTTGGAGGATTTACAACACAGATTGCTAGTCTATATCTCGATGATCAGGGCACTTCGCAGCTAGACTTTCCTACAGTGGTGGTTCATTTCAGGGACATCTTTCTAGAAGATTTTTTAGGTTTTCCTTCATAGTGTGAGGTGGAATTTTCTATTGAGCTCGTGCCAGGAGAGGCACCGGTGTCCATTACTCCTTATAGGATGGCTACACTAGAGTTTTAGGAACTCACGAAGCAGTTGGAAGAGTTGCAGTAAAAAAGTTTCATTCGACCCAGTACTTATCCTGGGGGTTCACCTGTCCTCTTTGGAATGAAGGAGGATGGTACCCTTTGGCATTTTGTGTATTATTGGAATTTGAACCAGTTGATGGTTAAGAACCGATATCCTTTACCATGGATTGATGATCTCTTTGATCAGTTTAGCAGAGCCTGAGTGTTCTCAGATATTGACTTGTGGTTTAGTTACCATCATTTGTGCGTTATAAAATCATATATACCTCTTACAACCTTTCAGATAAGGTATGGTCTATATGAGTATATGGTTTTTCCGTTTGGTCTCATGAATGTGCCTTTAGTTTTCATGACACTGTTGAACTGAGTGTTCCATCCATACTTGGATTCCTTTTCGGTGGTCTTCATGGATGACATCTTGGTGTACTCTCACACTCAACACTACCATGAAACACATCTTGAGATCATTTGGAGTAAACTAAATGATCACCAATTATATGCTAAGCTCTCAAAGTGCCACTTTTGGATGGATTAGGTTCACTTTTTGGGTCATGTTATCTTAGAGGAAGGAGTATCATTAGACCCAGAGAAAGTGAAAGCTATAGTTTCCTATGAGTAACCATAGAACTTATTTGAGGTACAGAGTTCCCTAGTGCTGGTTGGATACTACAGATGTTTTATACGAGACTTTTCAAGCTAAGCAGGTCAACTGACGAGTCTGACTAAGAAGGGTGTGAAGTTCTTATGGTCAGATTCTTGTGATTCATCCTTTCAAGAGTTGAAATAGAGGTTGACTTTATCACCGATACTAGCCATTCCAGAGCCAGGAAAGAGCTATACTGTTTATTGTGATTCTTCAGGTATCGGGCTGGGAGTTGTGCTTATATAGGGAGATGGAGTCGTTGTGTAGGGGTCTTGTCAGTTGAGGCCACATGAGAGGAATTACCCGATGCACGATCTTGACTTGGTAGCGGTTGGTTATGACCTATTTTGTTGGAGACATTATTTTTTGGGAGAGAATTTTGTGGTTTTCACCATCCACAAGTGTCTCAAGTACACCTTCACTCAGTGTGATCTAAATTTGAGATAGAAAACTTGGGTCTTGTACCTATAGTCCATTAACATTGAGCCTACCAATATGCCTGGGAAAGGAAACACAGTGGCTAATGCGTTGAGTAGAAAGACTTAGATATAGGAAGTTCAAGAGGATAGTAGTGAGTGGCATCCTATGGTTGTGTTCTCTGAGATGAATTTGGAGGTGCATGAAAAATAGGGGTAAACTTTTCTATATTTTATAGTTGTTACCAATACTCTTCTTGATCAAGTTTTAATGAGGAAATAATCATATTCTGAAGGCCTAGTCCTAAGGGATAATGTGTTAGGAGAGGACCCTATTCCTGGATGGACCATAGGTGAGGATGAGATCTTGCGTTTCCAGGGGCACATATGGGTGCTAGTAGTCATACGTGAGGATATGATGCGGGACATTCATTCCTCAATTTGGGTAGTTCATCCTATTGTCACCAAGATGTATCGTGATCTACACTATCAGTATTGGTGGCCAGGTATGAAGAGGGACGTTTCTGGTTTCTTCATGAGGTGTTCCACTTGTTAGTAGGTGAAGGAGGAGAATCAGCGACCAGTAGGTATTTTATAGTAGTTACCCATTCCCGAGAGGAAGTGGAATGATGTCGTGATGTATTTCATGACTGGATTTCCGAGTTCGCCTCGAGGGAATGATGTAGTATGGGTTTTCATTAACAGACTCTTGATGGTCACTCACTTATTTCTGATCAAGGATACCTTCATTGTTGATGAGAAGGGATGGTTGTACATCTGAGAGATTGTACATATTCATGGATTTCCATAATCAATCATTTCATACCGGGATGCACGTTTTACTTATCAGGTTTGGAAGGGGCTTCAGAAGGCATTAGGCACACAGGTACTTTTGAGAACATCTTACCATCCCCAGACTGAGGTCCAGTCCGAGCGTATGATTCAGGTGCTTAAGGACATGCTCTGAGCATTCATCCAAGATTTTGGTGGTTCCTGGGAGAAGCACATACCTATTGTGGAGTTTTAATACAATAATAGTTTTCAAGAAACTATTGATATGGCACCTTACGAGGCTTTGTAATGTAGGTCGTGCCGATCACCCTTATGTTGGCTGGAGGCAGTAGAGGCAGCTATTCTAGGACCTCGTCTTGTCCAGGAGGCCAAAGAGCAGATAGAGTTGATTCAGAAGAGGATGACTACTTAATAGTCTCGATAGAAGTCTTATGTTGATCAATGGAGACGACTTCTAGAGTTCAAGGTTGGGGATCAGGTTTTCCTACATGGCACACTGAGGTTGGGAACAAGAGGATTAGGAAACCGGGTAATATTTCACCAAGGTACATTGGGCCATTTGAGGTGTTGGAGAGAGTTGGGTCTATTGGCTATCAGTTGAAGTTACCTCAGAGGTACCGGGATATGCACGAAGTCTTTCACATTTCTCAACTCTGGCGTTACTTTTCTGACCCGTCTCATGTATTTCAACCTGAGGAGGTTGAGACCTAATAGGATGTGTCATTCGAGGAGAATCCTCTTTGTATTGTTGATCGTAGTAAAAAGGTTCTTCATGGCTGGTCTGTTCCTCTGTTATAGGAGCTATGGCAGCACGGGCGGGTACAAGACAAGAATTGGGAGAGGGAGGCCGATGTACGAACACAGTGGCCAGAACTATTTGATGTTTCTTCTTCTATGATGTGCTACAAAATTCAAGGACGAATTTCCTTAAAGGGGGATGTTTGTAAGAAACCAGATCTTCTTTTTAGGTATATTTTTCCTTTTCTGGTCATTTTTGAGAAAAAGAATAAATTCAGGAATTTTTCGAAGTACACGATGTGTACTTTATTAGTACACATTATGTACTTCTTTGTCATAGCAGGTCATGTGTTGTCCATGTAGTAGCCACACACATGGCCGTGTGGGAGTGACATGGAGGCCTCTTAAAGGGGATTACAAAAAGGGTCTGTACACACCTTGTACTACAAAATTACAGCCCGTGTACTTTATTTTTTTCATTAAATTCACTAGGGTCACATCTAATCACCAGAACTCTCTTCTTTTAGATCTCGTTTGACCGAGAGCTATATATGGCCGTAGATCTTCGATGAACCCCCTGAGTGTGTTTCCATACTCTGAATCAAACACCGTTAGTTGCGTTGGAATCGCATTGGTGAGTTCTCTCTTCTCCTTGAGCCTCGTTTCATGATTATTATTCTTTCTCATGTTATCATAGGTTGAAGGTTTTGGAACTTTTTGTAGATATTTGGAATTCTAGGGTGAATTAAGATTCTAGGTTCACATATAGCAATCTCTTAAAGGCAATGTAGGTGTTTTGTGGATTTTCGTTGTAATTCAGGGAGTATTACGTGAAAATTTGACCAATACCCTTGAACGGGGTATTGTGTGTTTACCATTTTACCCCTGTTGATTTACTACCATGCTTGTATTCTTGTGCAGAGGAAAATTGGATATGAATAGGGTTGATTGTTGTGTTTTGGATGATTCTTCCCATGCATGTTCTGTTTACATCAATTTGGTCCTGTTTAGCCAGTTTGGATACCTTGCTACTTTTTCATGGTTGTTTCTGTAGGATGGAGAGTTTGTATTATGACATTTCTTAATATATTTTAGACTGGTTAGCCAAGTAGTTTTGTAGGTTAACTTTGTCCATATTTCATTACTTTTCTCATTGACCTACACAAGGCCATGAGAACCTGGTGTAGTAGGCTATTAGGGGAATTAACTAATTGAGCTTCTTCATAGTGTCTTTGAGCACTTTATACTATAAGGGGAATGGACTGTGAGAGAATCCTCTGAGAGTCTTTGTTTTTATTTGAATTACCATGATTAATCTAGACTATTAGGGGGATTGACTGAGTGAGATTCCTCAGAGAGTCATTGAATGACTTGGGCTAGAAGGGTAATTATCTGGGTGAGCTTCTTTAGAGATTCCTTGACCTTGGGGCTATAAGGGGAATTGACTGTGACTGATTCCTCAGAGAGTCTTGTATACTAAACCACAGGGGTTAGGCCAAGTCTACTAGCCAGAGGGTTGCTTGTACTTCTTAGGTAGGACCAGAGGGGATGGCTGGAATTACTTATTAGGGGGTTACCTGTTTGTGTTTAGCTGTTTGTTTCACTTGTTTATTGATATTGAAGTTGTGGATTGTTTACTACTGAGTACCTTACTGTTCACTATTTTCTGTACTTTTACCTGCCATATATTCAATTACTATAATCCACCAATATTTGGGTGGTTTCCTATAGGGATTTAATCTCACACCATTTTTGGTTCACACTTTTTGGCCCAAACAAATTATATTGCTGCTGGAATAGATAAGGGAAAGAACCCTTATACTTCAGGTACTTGACTTGTTGTGGAGCTGGAGAGCATGGAACCAAGCTTAGGCTTGACATGTTGTAGAGATATTTATTTTTTTATTTGGTACTTTGGTTTAGCACTATTTGTGCTTCCATCATTATGACTTGTTTGGATGTTTTCCTAGTCTTATGTTTCACGCATCATATATATATATATATGTGTGTGTGTGTGTGTGTGTGTGTGTTTGTGTGTGCTTGAGTTGTTTATTATTCCAGTCTTTTGCTATTTACTATTGTTGGATATTTAATGCTTTCGCTTTTGTGCATTGATTACTTCCACTGTGTACTCTTCCAATTAGGGCATAGTTTCCCCACTCTCACACCCGAGGCCCTCACTGCTAGTCGGTAGTCTCTGGCATTTGGGGAAATGCACTTGAGGCCATGTGACCAACCAGGTATAGGGTTCCTCTGGGTGGCTTCTGAAACCGGGATGTTACATTAAACATCCAAATGATCAAACACCAACCTGCATGAGAAGACCATCAATGACTAAAACCACCATCACTGAGATCAACGCTTTGACCAGGAATACAAAAGAAACCAAAACTACATACACCCAAAGGTGTATGTAGGGTGTGAGCCAATATCCCAGTAGGACTCCAACCAATAAAGGTTCCATGCATAATTATTAAATGACAAATACATTTACAATATTAACTAAAGAAAAGAAATAAAAGCTTGAACAATTTAAAAGAAAACAGAATAAAAGAAAACATTTTCAAATGGAACAACTTAAATTAAAACACACACAATCACTATTTAAAAAAACCAATGTGTCACACTGACGAGTATAAGGTAACCAATGAGAACCAAATATGGGAGAGTCCATGTGGGTGTTAGTTAGCTTGGGCCCATAGATCTTTGTGTAATGGTGAAACATGGCATAGAATTCCACGACCCTCAGAAAAGCATATGTTTAGTCAGTGTTGCAATCATCAGTCCTTCTAGTGAAACCAGGTCGAGTCACCTCCAAAACACTATCCCACTAGTCTAGTCCACCCCCTAACTACTCGGGATTCTTACTCTGTGCTCAAGCACATTTCAAGTTCTTGTTACACGTTACACTTATGCATAAAATCCCAACATGGTACTTACACATGCAAAAACAACATTTGCATACCCAAACCATCTTTTAAAACCATACGCACAAAAAATCTTTTCAAAACATAATCTGCATATTTTACATACTCAGTTAAACCATTTGTGCAATAAAAAAACACTTATCATTAAACAAACCACCACTTATACATGTAAATACCATTTTGAAATAATACGCACAATAAATTTTTTTCTTTCAAGATGTTTCACCCCATGGTCTTGATTTGATAAGCCATTTTGAAATTTCATAAAAAAATAGCAACAGATTGTCACGTGGCTCTACACACACTAAAGTAACTATCTCTACATTTAAAACACATTCTAACATCACACGAACTCAAATACCATTTTAGAGTGTGGCCTGCACCACACCAATAGTATAATGGAAGAACATACACCATATGTAAAGCACCTTTTCCCAAATAACATAATTTAATAAGCCAAAAATAAAATCATACAATCAAAAAAACACCTACAACTAAATAGATATGAGTTTTTAAGTAGAAATAACATACGTAAAATAGACATGCTATTAAACTGTTCAAATGCATATCAAACATCAATGGAAAACCACTTTGCAATACACAAATCAATTAAATGATATGCTAAACACACTAAACTTGAAAATTATTTTATCAAATAATAATTAGACATGGAATTGCCTACTGATGTGTAGAAACTCAAAAAACATTTTGGGAAAAGGAAACTACATGTCAAGTGAAAGCTCAAACAAAATAGGTATGTCTTAAAAAATACCAAACCCTTTCCATCAAAATTAAACATACTTCAACCTAAAAATCTAACCCGACAATCCCCAAAATTGAAGAAAAAACTATACGAGGGAGTGAGAGGCTGGACGGAGATAATAGGAGGCCATTCGATGTGTGTCGTGCTGGAAGAAATGATTGGAAGGGAGAAATGATGACACAAGTCTGGGGGTCCCGGACAGGCTGGATAGGAGGAATCTGACAAGGAAAAATGGGGAAACATGGGTGCTACTCACAAGGAAGGTGGTAAAGGTGCTGGTTGTCGGCCAGGTGTGGTGAGGAGGTAGGTAGAAGGGTATAGTGAATACCGGTTGGCTGGGAGGAAGGAGGATGGTGAGCGTGAGAAGTGAAGCGTGACAGAGGTTGGGCTGGATGGATGGTCGGAGCATGGCACGATGCAACCAGGCAATGGGGAGGTTATGCGGCATGACACGGAAGATCCAGTAGGCGGCGAGCAGGCCGGCCAAGGAGGAGGGTCTCCCTAGGAGGGGAGATCAAGGTGCAAGTTGGCCGGGAGGTGGTGACAGCACGGAGGGCAGTCTAAGAGGGGTACCCACGTGAGTGAGGAGGAGTAGAGCTGGTAGCCATGGGGTGCGGAGATTCAAGATGTCCGACCAGGAAGGAGGAAAAAATGATGTTTTGCAGCATGACACCAAGAAGGGGAAGGGGGGTCCAACATGAGAGAATAAGGGGAGGGAGAAAAAATATTTTAAAAAAAGAATAAAAAGAATCTCTAAAAAACTAAATGAAAACAAATAAAAATAATATTATTATTATTAGTAAAAATATTCTTAAACTAAAACCATAATAATAGACTTATTATTATTATCACTAAATCATAACTTATTAAAAAAACTTATTAAATTATTAACACATTTTTCTCATTTTATTGTTTTTATTTTTATTCTTCCAAACATTTAATTTTATTTCACTATTATTAACTTACTTTATTTAGTTAATTAAACAACGGATGGGTCACACGATGACACTAGCGAAAGCGTTCAACTTTGCAATTATGTTTCACCCGTGCGTCGCTTGTTATCACACCTCGAAATAAAAAATCATTTATTGGAAAAAAAATCAAATTCAACTGAATCTCAGCCCGAATATCGATGAAAAATTTTGAAGAAAAATAAAATAAAAGATGTTAACTTCATTTAATTATTAAAAATAATAACAATTGTTGCAACATTAATAACGTCTTAATTTATTACTATATTTTTTTCATTAAAAATACTAATACTAATAATAATTATATTCTCAAACAATGTTATTATTATTGTCATTAAGGAAATTTCTTAAATTTTATTGAAACATGTTTTTATATTTTAATTCCATTTCATTATTCATTACACTTTATATGTCAACCTTGAACACCGAGAAGACTGTGCGGTTAATAGGGAGAGGTCATGCGGTGACTCAGACGAGGCCGTGCAGCTTCGACCGTAGTGTGTTGGACGCTGTCATGGCCAAAACTTGTGTTTTTAGGTAGGAACTCAAACATTTTATGTCTGGATTCAACCCAAACTACCCAATACCCAGAAAGTTAATAATATAATATATTTATATATGATGGGTGTGACAAAATATTCCTAGAAGGAATGGTGCAATATGGGTTGTTTTGATCATCTTATCAAGTCAATGCACTTTCATGCTATAAAAGAAGATTTACCACTTGAACATTTTGCAAGATTATATATTAATGAAGTTGTAAGACTTCATGGTGGACCACAATCGATTTTTTCTGATTGTGTTGCATGAATTAAATTATGATTCTGGAAAAGTCTTTAGAAATATCTAGATACTTGACTTCATTTGAGTACTTCCTATCACTATCAAACTGATGGACAATCAGAATGGACTATTCAAACCATAGAAGACATGTTGAGATGTTACTCCCTTGAAATTCAAGGTTTGAGGGATCGATATTTACTTATTGACTTGTGCTATCACTGAAGTCGGTCAATGTTTAAAATATATATTCCCACTAACTACTGTATATGGGGAAATCAGGGTTGAACCCACAGGGAAGGCAAATTTAGCCACTAGTCTTCTAAAAAAATTGGTAAACTCCACTGTGGTCAGCAGTGGAGTGTTGTTTCTATTCTATTAAATTTCTATATATATTTTTATATATATTTTAATAAGCAGTAGAGTGAAATAACATTAGAAACATGTATTTAAACTAGATTGAGGCTAGAGATAGTAGAAATCATGGAAACAAAGAGACATAGAGATATAGTACATTGTTAAAAGAACTATCTATTGAAACGCTCAGGGAAAAATCTTCATTCGACTGATTTTAAAGGTATTCTAATTCACATAAAGGGTGTTTTAGAGTACCACCTAAAAACTAATGTCTCACCTCCCTTGCCAGGAGTTAAGTCACACAAGCCAATAAATTTAAGATTTCACCACTCCAAAACTAATCGACAGTGAACCATTAGAAAATGATGAAACAAGACAAACACACTGTAAGTCTTGAAGTATTTTGAATTAAAAAAATGTTTCCATAATCAATCTCACCAACTGACTGTGAAATTTTTAAATTAAACATTGGTGGAACAATGAAAATGAATGAATTTAGTATCGATCTCACTAATCTATACTGAATACATTAATATAGTAAAGTGAATTGAGAACTTAATAATAACTAGAGGAACTTCAATATATCCCAGAACTAGAGACATAACTATACAATGTCTCTATTATGTATACTAAAACTATTCAATTGCAAAGGAGAAGAATTGAAAGAAAACAGACAAAGGAAACTCCCTCTGCTAGCATGAATTGCAGCTTCTAGACCTTGAATCTCCATGGAATGGTTCTCCGAGAGCGGCTCCAGAATTTTCCCAAGGTTCTTGCTCTACTCTAGAAGTTAATGCTCGAATGAATTCCCTGCTTGAATTTGGTGTGTTCGTGGAATGAATCATCAGCCCCCAAATTCTGTTGCATCTCTGTTTTAATATCCTCCATCACCTACTACATGTCACCACTCAATTTTTACTGACTTGAACTCGTCTTTCTCTATTTGACCACACACATGTGTTTTTTCACGACAGGCACGTCACACTTTTTTTCCTCACATAACTAACTCCCGCTGAGTTAGTTAAGTGAATCTGGACATATACTTGACTCTTGAATGAACTTTCATAATTAGAACGAAAAAATAAATAAATGAAAACACAATGTAAAATAGTTAATTTTTTGTTTAATGTTATATTACCTGTTAAAAAGTTAACTAAAATTAATTAATAAATATTAAAATGATAATTATTAATAAATTTTATTATTATTATTAATTAATTATTTAATATTTAATTAAATAAATTTATTAAGTTTTTAAATTATTATTACTAATTAGTGTAAGAATTATTAATAATTAGTTAGTATAACTTTATTAAATTCATAAATTATATTAACTAGAAATTGATTAATTAATTTAATTCTTATATTTATTCTGTTGAAATTACAGTTAATGTGTTAATATATTTAATCTAGTTATTAATTAATTTTATTTTTGAATTATTTTTTATATATTTTAATTTTATAAATTCTAATTATCTTGTATTATATTTTATTTTATAACGAATCTATTTAATAATATTATATTAGTTTTATATTATAATAGTTTATTTTAAAATTATTATTTATTTTATTTTTGATTTTTTTATTTCCTTCTTCTTTAGCCCCCCCCCAAAATCCAACACTACGCAAGGGAGGGGGTCTTCGGATCTGGAAGCAGCGCCTACAGTGCCCTCGCTAGACATCATGACGACGGACTCCAATAGGCAGAAAGTCCCCCTTCTTTATCTCCTGGGACAACATTGACCTTCTTCTTCTTGGTGGACCAACCTGAAAGTGACTCCATTCCATAGAGACATGGAATAGAATACTGCAAGATTCGATTTGCTGATCTACAACAAGATCTGACTGATGGAGGATTGTTGCAGCGGTAATGCATGCAGATCACTGGAGGTGATCGCAAGAAAAACAAATATAGCAGAAGAACGATATTTATTTCCACACTATTATAAATCCTATATTATTACAACACACATAGTACTCCCTTTTTATAGGATTACAATCACACAACTAAAATCAAACAGAGGATAAAACAAGTCCGCAAATGGTTGCGGTAGGTGCCGCCCAATCCTCCGGATCCACACATATCAAGCCGCCTTCGTGGAACTCTTCAAGCCTCCATCACAGCAGTGGATGGTAGGTTTCATCCAAGGAATAAGAGTTTAATACTTCCAACATCCCCCCTTAAACTCATATTCCTTGTGGCCCATGATTTTGCACTATGTCCAGGCGGGTAACCAACTGGTATAATGACTTCACCATTGTCATTAGATGCATTCAAATCAATAGCACATGTGGCAGCAAATAAGCAGATCACTGGAGGTGATCGTAGGATCAAAATCACATCACCAAGAAGCAAACTGGATTTTGTTGCTTCGATTTGGAATTCATCGACCTTGTACTTTTCTTCTAGGATCAGATTCTTTTTCACTAAACCCTCTGTCTTGGGTTCAGATGCTTAAAAATGTCCCCCCTTACTCCAGGGCTTCATCGGGACTCGAACGCATTGGAAGGAGGCATCCCTATTCTTCACCAAGGGAATAAATATGGGGCTTTGATGTTTCAAGCTTGAACTGGCAGATGGTCTACTGGATACAACATTTATGTTAGTCTCAACTTTCAAGAATATGTCTGCGTTTGATGGCAATACCTATTCTTTGGTGCCTTTTGGGAAGGTGTCTGCATTGGTAGATGGTTCAACAGATACAATGTCGACCAGGGTCTCGACTTTCGAAAAGTCATCTTCATTGGACATCAATTCCAGCTCTTCAGTGGCTTTAATTGCAGATGATTGATTTAGCTTCGGGTTACAAGATGAAGGCAGAGGGTGTCTTCCATTATCCAGTAGAATCATTTTTCAGATAGTAATTGTTTTTTTTTGAATTGCAAACTTTCCTCTTTTTTCAGAATTGATGAAAACAGTTTTTTAGAAGTGAAAATTGCAACAATTTGATTTTTTTTGATCACCCAAATATTTTTTTTCCAGAAGTGAAGACACCTCTGTTTCTCTTAACATAATTTAATGCAGTGTTTTTTTTTATTTGGGTGATGGATAGGGACTTTGATGAAAAAAATACCAAAAAATAGGGAGGCGTAGAAGACTATGGGAAGAAAGACAAGTTGAAATGAAAAAGTGGAGTGATAATCATAGAGGGGACAAAAAAAGAAAAAGGCTAAAGGGATTTTTTATTTTTGGTTTGAAAAAATTCAATAGGGTATATAAAAGGGCATAGTTGGTGGAAAAGTTGATAAAAGAAATCACTGTAGAATAATAGGAGAAGGGGTGTGGAATTGGAATAACAAAAATCACGCCCAAAATTGCAATAGTGTAAGAACACTATTTGTCATCTTCTTCGGGTGGTGCAAATCATGGAACCAGATCTGACGGAACCCTCTCGCCACTGAAACAAATGAATTGGGAGCACAACCCACGGATCAATGTCTGCTCAGCTCACCTCCGACGCTCGGAAACCTTGGGAGCACAAACCATGGATCTATGTCCGCTCAGCTCACCTCCGATGCTTGGATACCACTGAAGGTGGTTTTTGGGAGCGGAAACATTGACCTCCTCTAATACCACTGATGGAGGATTGTTGCAGCGGTAACACATGCAGATCACTGTAGGTGATCACAATAAAAACAAATATAGCAGTAGCACGATATTTATTTCTTCTCTTTTCTAAATCATCTATTATTACAACACCCACGGTACTACCTTTTTATAGGGTTACAATCACACAAAAAAAATTAAATAGAGGATAAAACAAGTCCGCAGATGGTTGTGGTAGGTGTCTCCCAATCCTCCAGATCCACACACGTCAAACCGTCTTCGTGGAACTCTTCAAGCCTCTATCACAGTAGTGGATGGTAGGTGAAATCCGAGGAATAAGAGTTTAATACTTCCAACAATGACATCCCTCCTCCTCGATTTATCCTCAGCAATGTGGCTTCATATTGGTGACTCAATGACACGGATCCGGCTTCAAAGACGGTGTGATGATATATTGTCCTTGACTTGAAAGTGGTTTGGTCCGGCAACAAACCCTCTTTGCAAAGATCCAATGGAGGTGAATTTGGTTGGAGTTCTATCTGGTTCAAATCAGCAGCTCCAGGTACCATCCTCCTCATATTGGAATCAGCATATGTCTTGCATTGCACAGACCTGTAGCTCCACCTCTTCCTTCACGATGCGACACAGCCAGATACAGTGAGGTGATGCATTTAGGATAGAATTGGATCTTGATCATGAAAATTAATTTGAGTTGTTGTGGAATGTTGAGTTTTGTTAAGAAACAATGTGATGATTCGAGTTGCTGGATGGATTTGAAGGAAACATTATGAAGGCCGTGGAACTATGATGGTATTACGGTGAAAGATTGAACTGGTGTTGTAGTTGATGTGGTGTGAATGTATAAAACAGTTACTCAGGTAGTGGATGTGCAATGATGAGAATAAGAAGAAGACGTGCGGAGGGGATAAAATAGTGGGAGAGGACTCACCGATAGGAGATTGGAAGTAGGAGAGCGACAAAGGAGAGATGGGTAAATGAAATGGTGAGGTGCAGGGTAGAAAGAAAAGCCAATGGATGTCTATGGGTGGGGAGGTTACCGATAGACAAAAATAATGGAGAAGGTCACCGATTTAAACAGAAAAAGAGGTTACCATTGCTTAATGATAAGGTTAAAGATAGTAGAAAAAAAACAAGGGAGGAACAATGATTCAGAGGTCACCGTTAGAAAAGAAAATAAAAATAAGAGACATCAGTGCATAAATAGGGTCACCATTAGAAAAAAAATAAAAATAAGATTCACTGGTGCATAAAGAGGGTCACCGTTAGAATGGGAAGCTGCGGGTCACTGATAGCAAACATGAGGTTTGTGATATACTTAAATGGAAGCTACTGGTAAGTTTCATAAGGTAAAATAGAAATCGATAGAAAACTAACAGTGACATAAAAATAAACACAAATTGAACATAAGAAAATAAAACTTAAGTTATTTAAAACAAACATGGAAAATAATTAATTACAAGAAAGATAAAATCCATTAATTAAAACATGATTTCTGTTAAAATTAAAACTTTAAAATTATAATAAAATTATTAATTGATAACACTTAAATTAATAAACTAGATAATTTATAAACTAAAAAAATAAAGGGCATAAATTAAAACTAGTATATAAATTAATTACATAGTAGTAGAAATTAAAAATAAAGAGCATCGGTGACCCAATAGGTCACCGCTGGCTCTTGTCTACCTCACCGGTAGACTAAAAACAAAAATTTGTGGCTTAATAATTTAACTGCATAGTCAAGATTAAATAATTAATATTTTAAAACTCTAAATTAAATAATTGAACAACGTTGTGAATACATAAATTTAAAAACTCACTATTTATTTAATTAAAACTAAAATTATTTACTTAATTAATTAGTTGGATGACTAAATATATTAATGAGTAAAGTTAAAATATTTTAATGATACTATATTAAAGGATAAAATATTAAAATAAAGTCTAAATTAATTAAATAGAATTAAGACTATTAAATAATTATTTATAAAAAAAGTTTGTTTATTAAAAAGTGAAGCAGATTTAAATTGACCAAACTAATTAAGACATAATTAAATTAGAAAAGTTATGTATGATTAAAATACATAATTTAAAAAATTAAAATACATAATTAATTATAGAAAATTATTTATTGAAAAAGTTAGCTATAAAAATACAAAAGTACAATTATTTAGTATAAAGTGATTAAATAATTAATTAAATCATTAAAAATAAAGTAAAACAGATGTGGCAAAACTTTGTAAAAATAAAGCCACATAAATTCCACCACACTTATGCATTGTTTGTCCTCAAACAATCTCATGTCTTATTATATCTGAAAAATAGTTAAGTGTTAATTATTTACCTCAAAATGTAACATGTACAACATTCTCAAAACAGAGGACAAAAACATAATAGAAAGCTTTAAGAAAATGAACTACTCAAAAGGATCTTTTCCAATAATCAAATTCTCACAGGTAGTTAAGAGAAAAATGAATCATCAAGTAATTAAAGTTTTATTCTTCATATGTGATACAACTTAGTGACTAACTTCAATCCAAGTTTATGTCCAAATAATTAGGGTGACAAGACGTAAAATTTATTTGGAATTAAAACATAACCAAAGGAACCATGTAGTTTGACTCAATATTAAGGTCCAGAAATAAATATTTTTTCTGTAAATCACCTTAATGAAACAACCTAAATGACTCCCATATAAACTGGTTTACCCCTTCTTCATTTGGCATTCATCATTCCCCTCACCTTATTAAACTCGGTTTTGACCCTAGAAACGTTATTTATTTTTTCCCAAGCCATGTAGAAAGTGATAATCACTATGCAATGCACTTATTCAAAGTGTACGGAGGGCTCAAATTTAACATAATCACACCCAACATCTAGGGTCTCAGAGACTCTCCCTGGGATCCCAGATTCCCAAATTAATCCAGTTTCAAAAGACTTATATAGAAAATAATTTATTTTGGCTCATTAAGATGATTTATTTTTATAATTAAAAGATGAATGAGTCCCCTAGAATCAGAATCAAACTTCCAATTCTGAGGGTTATAATCATAATTCCATTAAAAGGATACCCATATCAGTTTCAGAAATAGACTCTAAACCAAATTTTCATCAAATCACTAAGTAAGATCACTAAACAGTCATCCAAACTCATTAATTTATGATTCAAAGAAATTCTAAACTACCAATAAAAGCATTGTTCAAAGGAAAGACCCAATTGAGTACAATGTACAGCTTAAAAGAAAAATAGGATTTTCAAAAAATTTAACCATTTTTTTGACAAAATGTTTTAAGTGAAATGGGAATTGGTGAGATTTCATTTATGCATAGTTAATCATAGTCAATAATTGACCCCCTCCCCCACACATAAAACCCAACGTTTCCCCAAAGTTGACTTCTATAGTGGAGAAGAACAATTAATCAATTAAATGTTAAAAAAATCTATTTAGAAGATTTATGACACATATAAAGGGTCTCAATGAAGTTCCAAAATATTGTTCGCCACAAAGAGTAACTTAACATCAGGTTCATTAGCAAATAAATGCATTGTCATTTAAGTCTAGTGAAGAATTTTCAATATATCTCAAATGTAACATGTGAAGTGTAAGTGCACAGTGGATTGGGGTGTAATAATTTTAACAAATTAGTTTTAAATGGGTGTTTAATAAAGAAGAAAAAAGCATTCTAAACACCCCAACCTAAAGCAGATTCGATAAAAAAAATTTCTCAGCCTGTAAGTACCTACCCCACACATAATTCCATGTAGAGAAATGATTTTAATAACAATGAAATTTAGCTTTCGGCGGAAAAGTAGATGCAGAGTTTTTATTTACAAAGTGACATGCAGCAAAATTTTTAGTACACATGTAGAAAAATTATCAAACACAAGCAGAATTTTAAACAGATGCTGAATTTTTAAGATTTTCAGTAGCAATGCAAGGAGCAAAATTTTAAAATTCAAGCAAAAATTTAAACAAAAGAAGAATTTTTTAAAGTAGTAACAAGTATAGACGAATTTTTCATGCAACACATGCAAAAGATTTTTTAAGTAAGAAGAATTCATTTTCATATAAGTCATGGAACAGATTTTTTCCTAAAGCATTAAGGAGAAGAATAATGATATAAAATTTAATAGAAAGATACTTCTCAGCCTAGATTTTCCATTACTCCTTCAATATGGGAAATCCACTCCTTAAATGACATAATATAATCATCCTAGAAACACAGAGCATGTAAACCATAGACGAAAAACCAACATAGAAAGTACATTCAAAAGGCAACATGGAAGCACATTATTCAAAGTAAAAAAAATACAAAAGTGAACACACAAAAAATCATGGGTTGACTCCCATGAAGCACTGAATTTAAAGTCTTCAGTTAGACTTTATTTAATCACATTTTTTTATTTATTAAAACAACAAAAACCATGGGTTGCCTCTCATGCAACACTAAGTTTTAAAGTCTTCAGCTGGAATTTATTCAAGGTCAGTTTTCAAGCACTGTGAAGGTAGCCAAACCCTTCGACTATCCCTCAAAACAAAGTTTCACTCATTTCCTATTAACTTAAATGGGTTTATTCTCTTCACCTTCAATTTCTAAAGCTCCATTCCTCAACACACTCACATTTGTAAAAGGTCCAGACCACTTGGACATCAACTTACCAGGAATGAGTTTAAGTCTAGAGTTAAAAAGAAGGACCTTCTGTCTAGGTTTGAATTCCTTGTTTTTAATGTTAGAATCATGAAATATTTTAGTCCTCTAATTATAAATCCTAGAATTATCATAACTCCCTCTCCTAATCTCACCAATTTCACTCAGCTGAAGTAATATATTCTCACCAGCACTCCTAAAATCAATGCTTAGAGCATTAACTTCCCAATAAGACTTATGTAGCAACTACACATGTAAATGAAGACATTTACCATAAAATATCCTATAAGGTGACATAAAAATTGGAGTCTTGAAAGCAGTTATATAATCCCATAAAGCTTTATCCAATTTAAGAGACCATTTTTTCCTAAAGTTTGATACAATTTTCTTAAGTATTTGTTTCAATTCCCTGTTAGAAATTTCCACCTGTCCACAAGACTGTGGATGATAAGGAGTACCGGTTTTATAAACACAACCATATTTCTCCCTCAAAGCATTAAATTAGTTTTTTTAAAGTGTATTCAATTATCAGTGATAAAATATATTGGGACTCCAAATCTTGTAAAGATGTTCTTTTTCACAAATTTTATTACAAATTTGGCCTGATTGTTGCGTAGTGCAACTGCCTCAACCCATTTAAAACATAGTCTATATCAACAAGAATATACTCATCCCCATGATCTGATGGAAGTGGACCCATGAAATATAAACCTTGGACATAAAAAATTTTAACTTCCAGAATTCCTTTTTGGGTTGACTCCTATTTCCCACCAGCATTTCCTATCCTATGACATCAATCAAAGCCAACCAAAAAGCCTCTATAATCCTTAAAAAGTGTGGTCCAATAGAAACCAGATTGTAGGTCTTTCAGAGAAGTTTATTCACCACTATGATGACCTCCCCAAGATGACGAATGTAAACTTTCTCAGACAGGAAACATCTCTTCCTCAGACACAAATCTCCTAATAATACCATCACCACACCTCTTAAACCGCAAGGAATCATCGCAAAGATAGTATTTAAGTTCAAAAATTAATTTTTTCTTTGGTTATTGGAAAGAGTTTTGGAAAAAACACATGATACCAGGAAGTTGGAAAAATCTGCAAACCCAGAAGATTACCTGAATGACACAGTGAGCATCTTTTCACCAGGAAAGGAAGCATTTATCTATGTAGGATCTTTAGATTGAGATTGAGTAAGAGGAATCCAAGACTAGTGATAAACAACAAAATTTTCAGCTCCCTGCTTATCCCTAATCTCTAGATCGAACTCTCGTAGAAAAAAAATCCATCTAATCATCCTGGGTTTAGTTTCTTTCTTAGACAACAAATACTTTAAAGTAGAATGATCAGTGAAAAATGATGGCTTTAGAACATAGAAAATGTTTTCTAAACTTCTCTAGAGAGAACAAAACATCTAACAATTATTTTTCAGTGGTGGTATAATTATTTTGGGCTTCATCTAGCAGTCTACTAGCATAGTACACCACTTGCAGTTTCCTATCTTTCCTCTATCTAAGGACATCACCTACAACCATATCACTAGCATCACACATATGTTCAAAAGGTATTTTCTAATCAGGTGTAGTAATGATAGGTGATGTAGTGATTTTCTCTTTAAGAAAATTAAATGATTTCAAAAAGTTTTCATCAAAATTGAAAGGTGCATCCTTGACTAGAACATAAGGGTTTAGTTATTTTAGAAACTTATTTTATGAATATCTAGTAGAAACCAGCTTTCCCAAGAAAACTTCTAACACCTCTGACATTAACAGGAAGTGGAAGTTTTTGAATAACATAAATCTTAGCAGTATCAACTTCTAGATCTCTCTTTGAAACCTTATGAACAAGCACAATACCTTGTATAACCATGAATTTAAATTTCTCCCAATTAAGAATAATATTGGTTTCAATGCATCTCTCTAGAACTAAAACAATATTTCCAAGACAAGTATCAAAAGTACTACCCACAATGGAGAAATTATCCATGAAAGCCCCAATAATACTCCCAATCATATCCAAAAAGATATCCATAATAGACCATTGAAAGGTGGATGGATCTCCATAGAACCCAAAGGGAATCTTCCTGTAGGCAAATGTCCCAAAGGGGCATGTGAAAGTGGTCTTTACCTTACCCTAGGGATCAACAGGAATCTGGTTGTAACCAGAATACCCATCCAAAAAACAGAAAAACTCATTTCCAACAAGCCTCTCAAGCATTTTATCCATGACGGGCATTGGAAAATGGTTATTTTTAGTAGCTACATTAAGCTTCCAATAATCAATACAGACTCTCCATTTTTGCAGATTTCCTAACTTGGACTTCTTCATTCTTTTCATTTTTAACTACTATGAAACCTCCCTTCTTGGGGATAACCTAGACATGGATAACCCAAGCACTATCATAAAAGGGATATATCATTCCAGTGTCCAGTAGTGTGATCAATTCTTCTCTCAAAACATCTTTTATTTTATGATTTAATCTTCTTTGACATTCCACCCTAGGATTTTGATCAGGTTCCATAGGTATTTTATGAATACAAAACGAGGGACTAATACACTTGATATCAGATATTGTACTGCTTATGGAAGATTTAAACTTCTTAAAAAAATTCAACAATATTTCCTCTTGATTTTCATTGAGTTCAGCAAAAATTATTATTTTCAAGGTGGAGTTATCACCCAAAAATGAATATTTAAGATGAGCAGGAATTGGTTTCAATTCAAGAGTGGGTGGTTTTATACTCAAAGAGATAATATTAGGCCTTGGAGGTCCATGATCTTATAGATACCTCTTGTAGGGAGTTTAGAATGATGATATATTTTCAATTTCATAATCAAATTTAGAAGTAACAGTGCTGCTGTCCAAAGTGGGTAGTACGCTGTCAAGATTTTCCATATCGAATTTCAACATGTTAATCAGAAACGAATCATCTAGTTGCCTTATAAGTTCTCCCTCAATAACACCAAAGTATTCAACAAGGTTTGTGTTAATCGAAACACCCTCAAATTCACTCATAAATCTCATACATTCAAAAACAATGGATACTTCTACCGTAGAAACTGGATAGTTTTCCAGTTCTAAAAATTTCCCAGATTTGGAGTTTGAGCAGAATTTTCAATTTCTAAAACATTTTCACAAATATTTTCAGCTTCAAAATTATTTTCTTTAACATAGAATTGATTTTAAAATTTTTCAAAATTTTTAGTTTTATTTTTATATGAACTTTCAGCGTCAAGGAACTCAATTTTTGAACAGTTTTCAAAATAAGTTGGTCCTTTAATATTCTTAAACACATTGAACTCTTCTTGTTGTTCTCCAATTTTAAAAATTAATTGACCCTTAGAGACATCAATGACAGCACCACCTATGGCCATGAAGGGCCTACCGAAGATGATGGGAACCTCTTGATCTCACTCTATATCTAAGACTAAAAGGTCTACAGGTAGAAACAATTTTTTAACCCCATTTAGCAAGTCATATACCCTACCCACAAAATGAGTGAAAGATCTATCAAATTACTACAGTATGACTGTGGTGGGTTGAAGGTCACCCAACCTCAACTATTGAAACAATGAGTATGTGAGCAGATTAATTCCAGCACCTAAATCACACTAACGGTTGATTTTATTATATTTTCTTAGTGTTCATGGTATTAAAAAACTACCTGGGTCTTTAAATTTAGGTTGAATTTTCTTTTGGAGTATGGAACTGAACACTTTAGTAAGGCTGTAAGTAGGAAATTCTTCTAGAGTTTTTTTCAGACAATTTTCTTCAAAGATATCAAGTAAGATGGAATTTGAATTTAATATTGTATGAAAGGAATTTTCACTTCATGTTTGGAATGGAGAGAAAGGAACTGAATAATTTCATCCTTGGTATTACATTGAGGTTTCAGCTTCTCAGGGAAAGTGATGGGTGGTGCAAAATTTTTCAGAAAAGTAGGAATATCCCTTACCTCTTCCTCAACGTTTTCTTTTCCTTTATTATTTTGATTTTTAGATGTATTTTCATCTTGAGTTTAAGGTGAAAAATTCAGATTTTTATCATTTTAATTACTTTTCTGTGAATTTACAACATTTGTGCAAAGTATATTTTTATTTCCAGATAGAAGCAGATTTTCATTTGGGGCATTTTCATTGTCTTTTCCTGCAATAGATTGAGTATTAATCCCACTCCTAGTGAAAAAATCCATGGAATTTTCCCTAGGGTTAAGTTTAGTGGTACTAGTAAGTTTACCTTTTTCCCTAGATGAAAAATCCCTAGCAAGTTGACCTAACTATGTTTCCTTGTTTTGCATTCTAACATCAGTTTTCATTTTATTAGAATCATATTGATTTTGATTTTTGGTTACCTAAGTCATGTATATTTATTCTTGAGAGTTTATTTTGTTCAAAATTAGATCAAGCAAAGAAGACATGTGAATATCATTGTTTCCTTGTACATTTGAATACTCAACCCTCTGTGCATTTTGAAATTTTTTTATTTATTGATTAGACTAATTTCGTCCATTGGATTGTTTAATTAATCCTTGATCTTTCCAAGACAAATTTGGATGGTTTATATAGCCTTGATTATAATTATTTGAAAATGGATCTTCTTTAGGAGGTATTTTAGGACCATCATTAACAATGTTTGAGTTTTCTTATTGTTGGGTTGGCATATCAAAGTTAGAATAGAAGTTTTTAGTATGCCCAAACATAACACACTGGACACACTGTTCCCTTAAATGTTTCTTGGTATTTTGACATCCTAGTTGCTTAATAGTTTGTTTTCAGTTCTGGTTAATTAAAGATTGAAGTTGGTTGGCGATTTCAGCAAGTTGAGCTTGATTTTCATTCATTGAACCAGTGTTTGGGTTAACATTTCAATTGAATCTTTTCCTTCTTGAATTTTTATGCTGTGAATTCAGTGCAAGATTATTAAAAATTCTTCTGAGTTTTTCTTCTGCATTATCATTTTAATTACCCCCAGCAGCCTGATATACAATATTTTGTCAAGTGGAGGACAACCCTTCCTAGAAAGTATCCATAATAATGTTATATGGGATTGATGATGGGGGCATTTCCAAAGAAAATCCCCGAATCTATCCCAATATTCAAGAAAAACTTCTCCATCCTCTTGATAAAAACCTTTTATCTTTGTTCTAAGTTCACCTTTAAATCATTGAGGATAAAATTTCATAACGAATGAATTATACAGTTGATTCGAGTTTTCAAAAATGTTCTCATATATACTCAAAAACAAATTTCTAGCATTACCTTTAAGGAAAAAGGGAAAGTCTCTCATTCTAAGTTCATTCTCTATGAGTCTTAGAAGAGTTAATGGCTACACAATATTATAGAAGTCTCTAATGAAGGCTAAGGAGTCCTCATTATACAGTCCATTAAAAACAGGAAACAAAGAAATATGTGATTGTTTATGTTCATAATTTCAGGCCCTAGGAGATAACCTAATAAAAGAAGGATTGCTCGAAACTTGAAGAAGTTGGAACTCCCTCAACCTAGGCCTAACATTTTCAACTAGGAGGTCTAGTTGATTTTGGTAGTCATTAAGTACAGTAATTCTATTATCTATGTTTTCCATTTCTGTTTTGTTATTCTTTATTAGAGTAGTGATATGTTTATATAATTCAAGGTTCAAAGGATCTAGTCTAGCACTAGAAGTTCTTGTGCTCATGAAAACACCAATAACATACACTACTTAGGAGTAAAAATTCAGCAAAAAGAGAAATAGTTATTTTTTTTAAATTTTCTAATTTTTTATTTTTTTAATATATATATGTGTGTGTTTTTTAGTTTTTTTGTTTAAATAAATGGCTTGTGCCTTCCCCAGAAACGATGCCAAAAACATAACATGTATTATCGTTTAAGTCGGTCAAATTTTACAATTTATATTCCTACTAACTACTGTATATGTGTCAAGCAGGGTCAAACCCACAGAGAAGGCAGATTTGGCCACTAGTCTTCTAAAAAACGTGGTAAACTCTATTGTTGTCAGCAGTGGAGTGATTTTTCTATTCTTTTCACTTTATATATATATATATATACATATATAATTTTCATTTTAAAGAACCGTAAAATTCAAGGGAAATTTTTTCTTAATTTTCTTTTGGATTTTACAAGAACGCAGTTTCTGACGGTACCTAATTCCGAGGCCCGGTGTGCCCAGAATATTTTTCCAAAGTTTAGCTCGGGTACGTTCAGTGAATGAACGAGCGGGTTTTTCCTAACTTTTGAACCGGTGCTCGGAATCGAATTCCGAGGGCACCGATGGAACCACAGTGCCGATAATTGCTTAGGAACACCTTTTTCGGAGTTGCGTTTTCATGGGTGAAGTTGTTAAAATTTGTGGAAGTTAAAATAATATTTTCACTACAAATTTTATTTATCTTCCTAAGTGTTTAAACTTTGGGTGGAAGTTGGGAAACCACCCAACTTCTCATGAGAGGTTATGAAGCCGGTGGGGCCAACAAGAACCCCACCCCTTCATATTCTCTAAACCCCCTCAACTCCCCATTAATTTTTGACAACTTATATTTATTAATTAAGTGAGTTAAATGTGAATGTTTGAAATTCAAATGCTTAGGTTATGTTAATAAAATAAGTTTAGAACTTATTTTATTTTGTTGGAGTTCTGGTTGGGGGATCCTTTGGGATAAAATCTAAGGAACTTGAGGAACTTCTTCATCTTAGATGAAGATCGCGAAGAATGCCGGATTCCTTGGAGATCGACGTCTCCTTCCGCGACGCCTCCTTCCGTGACGTCTCCTTCTGTGACGGTTGTTTCCGTGACGAATCCTCGCACATCAAATTCGAAGAGGTAGGGTTTTTATTTAAGTATGATTTAATTCCCTTGATTCTTCCATTCTAAAGAAAACAAAGAACACAGATTAACTTATTATCTAGTTGATCCGCAAATGTTTTCCTTGCAGGTTGGAAATAATTTGTTGCGGGATGTTGTAGGGGTTTATGTGCTTTTATTTGTGAATTCTTCCATCATATATCCTCGTTCATTTGGACCGCTTGATATCGTTTAACAGGAGTGGGTCGAACCACAGAAACACGCCCGACCCTCCTCCCTTATTATTTTGTTGTTGTTGCGGTTTGAAGGATTGTGATGCGGTGCTGTCGCACCACACAGGAATGAGCGGAAAGGATGTGCGGCCCTGTCACACCGCGCATTGGAAAATTGAACCAAACATCGGCGTCGTCGCGCCGCGCCGGAAAAACCTGAAGACACCACGACCGGAGCGGGGCTGCGGCGGAGGGGCGCGGCTTAAGCCGCAGCGGAGCAGGGGAACCAACGGCTGGAATCGGGCCAACAGCGTCGGAACAGGGGGGACCGGCCTTGCCGGTCCCATGGCGGCAGAAGCCGGCTGGCCGGAGTAGGCCGACCTGACATGGAAGAACCGGGGGTTCAGAACCCCCGGCCGGCTGGACGTGAGCGGCCCCATTATGGGGTCGTGGTTACAACCAGCGGAAGGCAGCCCCCCCCACCCCGAGTCACCTGGCCAGCGCGCCGGGCCGCCGAGCCGGGCCGCGCCCAGGCCGAGACGGGCCGTGCCAGCCAGGCCAGGCTACGCACAAGTGGGCCAGACCCACACCCAGGTCGGGTCGACCCAGTTCGGACCGACCCTGGGGGTATCGGGCCGGGTCGGATCGGGCCCGAACACCTTAATACCGAACCTCTTTCGGTCTGTTGACCATAACATGAGCTGCAGACCTCCTATCGACGCACCGTCAGTTGCGTAGTGATCCTTAGATCGAGACGGTCGTTTAGATATACTACACTGAAGGTTTTGGAGTACTTTGAGTACGGCCGGGTTGGTTCGGATACGAAACCAACCGGGCCCTTGGAGTAGAAACGCTTATATCTCGAGCTCTGGACGTCTAATTGACGTGTCGTCGACTTTGTTCATTTCCTCTTGATGAGACGGAACTTCTGGCATGCTTCGCCTGAGTTTTTGATGCAGTTGGATAATGGTCGGGTTGGATTGTACCCGAAATCCAACCGGGCCCCTGGAACGGAAAGGCTGATAACTTTCAGACCGGACATCCGTTTGACAAACCGTCAGCGGCGTTGGTGATCACGTTGAGAAACAGTCCCTATGAGCATACCCTATGAGAGTTCGGGGTACAGTCAAGATATGGTCGGGTTGGGTCGCACACGATACCAATCGTGCCCCTGGGACGAAAAGGCTAGTAACTCACAGACCGGGCGTCCGACTGACGCGCCATCTATTGCGTTGAGACCCCTATGACGAGGAGATACTTTGAGATACTTCTCTATGGAAAATTGTGATACTTGGATTATCAAACAGTAGCTCGTGGAGCGGACCCTCCCGGTGACGAGCTAGCAGAGTGCAGAGACATAGTAGCTGGATGAGACTTGATGACATCTAATTCATCGACTCGGTGTGTTTCAGATAGTCCAGTGGGGAGCTCTTGGTTGTAGAAGCAGACCCACAGCGGAGGAGCGCTTGGTAGTAGCGGCAGACCCACGATACTCAATAGAAGGAGTACCTCTGGAGGCTATGAGGGGGAGCGCTTGGTTGTAGCGGCAGACCCACGGCGGAGGAGCGCTTGGTTGTAGCGGCAGACCCATGGTACTCAACAGAAGGAGTACCTCTGGAACCTATGAGGGGGACCACTTGGTTGTATCGGCAGACCCATGGTGGGAAGGGCTTGGTTGTAGCAGCAGGCCCATAGTACTCAATGGGTGGAGTACTACAGCAGTCCAAGGAGTTTGGCGCGCTTGGTTGTAGCGGAAAGCCCTCTGAACTCAACAGAGGAGGAGTTCGGCGCGCTTGGTTGTAGCGGCAGGCCCTCTGAACTCGGCAGAGGAGGAGTTCATCGCACTTGGTTGTAGCGGCATGCCCTCTATACTTGACAGAGGATGAGTTCTCTAGAAGCCATGGTTTCGACGTCATGAATAAAATCCTGGATGAGCTGAGTCTATGACCTTTGTGTTACCTCATGATTGAGATGGGTTACCTGATAACTTAGGTATATGTATTGGCATATACCTTGGTAGTGGTTATCTATTGATTTCATAACCTTTTTGTTTCCTCATGATTGAGATGGGTTACTCGATAACTTAGGTATAAGTATGGGCTTATACCTATGTAAGGGTTATCTGCTAAGATCCTACTTTGTGGTTATCCTTGTTGGATTTAGTGAGACCTTGAGGGTCTCGGGGTCCCTACTGAGTATCGTATACTCATCCATACACGGGCTATGCTTGCACCTCGTTGTGATGGTTGTAAACGTCGGGCAGCGTTGATAGAGGCCGAGTGTTCGAGGACAGGACGGTACCCGGAGGTGGACCTCACGACGAGTGAGTATCCATAGGTGGACTTCACGACGAGATGACACTCGGAGGATGTTGACGGGCGAGAGCATTGTGGAGGATATCTGTACCTACCCTTCCGGTAGGATCACTGGTGGATGATCCAGGAGTTGCGCTATCTGTACCTACCCTTCAGGTAGGTTCCGAGGAGGACAACCCAGGAGCTACTTCCGTTCTTCCAGCTGTTTGTCTTTTCTATTGTACTTTTGATCAGTTGTATCTATACTTTCAGTTGGGTTTGTATTCTGGCCCACTTACTTTTCAGCACTTTATTTTGTTCTTAGTGTTTTACTTCCTCTTGTACTCTGGTGTTTTGTTACTTTTATAAAGGCAATGCCTTCCCAATTATCGGGATTTACGCCTTTGGTGCTAGTTACCAGCCCCTGGCCTATGGAAGGCGGGCTTGGGGTAGTCACGGCACGGGCCCCGAGGACAGGTCGTGAAAAATTGGTATTTGAGGAGTTCGGTTCTACCGCAAAACTCAGGACTCAGATCTTTTTCTATGTGAAGCAATCGTGTTGAGAGTATTGAGTGTGGTTATCAGTCCAGTGAGTCCGGTGTTGGTGCAGCGGCTGATGTATCCGTACACCAGGACCCTGACTTCTGATTTCCGACTTAATGCATGAAAACATTGATTGAATGTTTGTTTCAAGTTTTCTTTGTGATTACTTGTGTCAGCTCACCAGGTATACTGTTCTGACCATGGCGCACCTGTCTCTTTTCAGGATGGCCCCACGACGGTAGCCAGGTAGGGTTCCGAGAGTTGTGCGTGACGACAGCCTACCGAGCGACGAGGCCTCGGTACAGGGCCTTTTGACAGTAGAGGCACCGGCGGTACCTCTACCCGCCGAGAAACCGATGCTACCAGCCCCAACCACTGACGGTGCACGTCGCCTTAGTGCACTGCACGAGTTTCAGCATCAGCGACCGCCCAGGTTTCGTGAGGAGATGGACTCTCAGGCAGCCGAGGATTGGCTGGAGGCTGTTGTACGAGTTTTCCGTTTGGTAGGGACACCAGATGACCTTATGGTGGTCCTTGCAGCGAGCCTCCTGCACGCTGCAGCAGGCAGATGGTGGATCTTGATGCTCCAGGTTCATGACGAGGCATCTCTCCTTTGGACGGACATTGAGAGCCTTTTTCACTCAGAGTTCGTCCCATCCATCCTCCGAGAGGTGCACATCCAGGAGCTGCTACAGCTGCGGTAGGGCAACATGACAGTAGCCCAGTATGCGGAGAGGTTTACCGATCTCTCGTGTTATTCCACGGACATGGTACATGACCCATTCTTCAGGTCCCAAACCTTCGAGCAGGGGATCAGGTGAGAGATCAGTGCTTCAGTTGTTTCTCACAGCATTCCGACACAGACAGAGGTGTTCGAGGGAGCCCTCTTAGTGGAGAGTTTCCTTGCTGAGCAGTCTCTAGCAGTAGGACCCACCACTAACCGGCATGCGGCAGAGTCTTCTGCAGTAGGCAGTAGACAGATGACTCAGAGTTCCAAGAGGACTAGACCTACAGGTGGTCGACCGCATGACACATGATCGTTTGTGCGAGGCACCCGGGGTGGAGAACGACTTACCATGCGCGGATAGTGTTACTCCTACGGTGGGGTTGGTCACCTGGCTCGTGATTTTCCGACCCGCCATACAGATGACCAGTAGATGAACGAAGGACCACCTGGGCAAAGGCAGAGGTTCGATCAAGGCAGACCGCATGGAGCAGGAGACCGTGGCAGGGGAGCTGGCCCTGCAGCTGGAGGTGGATGACGTTTTGAGGTGTTGCCACCACCACCACCAGGAGATCCACCCCGACCGCAGGGAACATGTGGACGTGGGAGAGCTCAGCTGCAGGCAGCTGAGGCCTACGATCATGGAGCTCCGGGAGCAGATGGACAGGAGCGGGACTAGCTCTAGACCTGGAGACTTTTGTTCATGTTGCTTCTAGCTCTGTTGATGATTGTTTTTTGATGCTTTGTGTCTTTGTACATTGAGCTGCAGTAATAAAAGATGTCATTCTTGTGGCGTTTACCTTCCTATCCTCTCTCTATGTTGTTACTAAGAGGTTCTGATTTAAAACCCGTTGACTTGACCCTCATTTTGAGATACCTACTGGAGGAGACCCAGTGACCACACAATGATGCTGATAGTGTGGCTCAACCCTTGGAGGCGAGAGTAACGGTTGGATATCTTATTAGTAGCATCGAGGCCTTAAGACGTCATCTTTGGTATGGGTTAGTATCATCCATGTCGGGATTGACTGTATTAGGCAAAGAATGTGGTTCATCCAGGGGATGAGACCAGATTTCTCTTATTGGGAATGAAAAGTTTTCAGAATCTCTTGTAGGACCAGAAAGGTCCAAGTCATCCAAGAGTGGATGAGGACAGCTCAGAGCCGGCAAAAGTCTTGTGCTGACGGGGGGCGGAGACCACTAGAGTTCGAGGTTGGCGACCACGTTTCCCTATGGGTCTCACCTCGACGTGAGTTACGGAGATGTGGCCGAGGTGACAAGCTATCTCTGAGGTTCAACAGACCTTTCTAGGTCCTCAGCAGGGTAGGAGAGGTGGTTTACTGCTTGACCCACCCACCTCAGTTGCACCTGGTGCATGACGAATTCCAGGTATCTCAACTGAGGAGATACGAGCTCGACCCTTCGCTTTTCATCGACCATGAGGAGCTAGACTTGGGCGATGGGGTGACCCTCACAGAGGTTCCAGTGGGGATCGAGGAATGACAGGAGCAGGTCCTACGACGATGGGTCTATTCCTCGGGTGCGCTTTCACTGGCAGTACGGGAACCTCCAGGTGAGCACATAGGAGCGGAAGGCTCAGATACGTGCTCAGTACCACTTTTGTTTCCCTAGTTTGTGTTATAGCTTTACGGGGACGTAAAGCCCTGAGGTGGGAGTAATGTAAAGACCTGTAAAATTCAAGGGAAATTTTTTCTTAATTTTCTTTTCGATTTTACAAGAATGCAGTTTCTGACGGCACCTAATTCCGAGGCCCGGTGTGCCTGGAATCTTTTTCCGAAGTTTAGCTCGGGTACGTTCAGAGAACGAACTAGCGGGTTTTTCCAAACTTTTGAACCGGTGCTCAGAATCGAATTCTGAGGGAACCGATGGAACCGCAGTGCCGGTATTTACTTAGGAACACATTTATCTAGAGTTGCGTTTTCATGGGTGAAGTTGTTAAAATTTGTGGAAGTTAAAATAAAATTTTAACTACAAGTTTTATTTATCTTCCTAAGTGGTTAACCTTTGGGTGGAAGTTGGGAAACCAATCAACTTCCCATGAGAGGTTATGAAGCCGGTGGGGCCCACAAGAACCCCACCCCTTCATATTCTCTAACCCCCCTCAACTCACCATTAATTTTTGACAACTTATTTTAATTAATTAAGTGAGTTAAATGTGAATATTTGAAATTCAAATGCTTAGGTTATGTTAATAAAATAAGTGTAGAACTTATTTCATTTTGTTGGAGTTCTGGTTGTGGGAGCCTTTGGGAGAAAAGCTAATGAACTTGAGGAACTTCTTCATCTTAGACGAAGAACACGAAGAATGCGAAGAATGCCGGATTCCTCTGAGATCGATGTCTCCTTCCGCGATGCCTCCTTCCGCGACGTCTCCTTCCGTGACAGTTTTTTCCGCGACGAATCCCCGCCCATCAAATTCGACGAGGTAGGGTTTTTATTAAAGTATGATTTAATACCCTTGATTCGTCCATTCTAAAGAAAACAAATAATATAGATCAACTTATTATCTAGTTGATCTGCGAATGTTTTCCTTGCAGGTTGGGAATAATTTGTTGTGCGAAGTTGTAGGGGTTTATGTGTTTTTATTTGTGAATTCTTCTGTAATCTATCCTCGTTCATTTGGACCGCTTGATATCGTTTAATGGGAGAGGGCCGGACCGCAAAAACACGGCCGACCCTCCTCCCTTATTATTTTTTGTTGTTACGGTTCAAAGGAAAGTAACGCGGTGCCGTCGCACCATGCGAGAACGAGCGGCAAGGATGCGTGGCGCCGTCGCGCCGTGCATTTGAAAATTGAACCAAGCCGCGGCGCCGTCGCGCCGCGCCGGAAAAACCCAAAGACACCACAGCCGGAGCGGGGCCGCGGCGGAGGGGCGCGGCGCCGTTGCGCCGCGCCAGACGCACCAAGGCCGCGACTTAAGTCGCGACGGGGCAGGGGAACTGGCGGCCGGAATCGGGTCGCCAGCGTCAGAGCAGGGGGGACCGGCCTTGCCGGTCCCGTGGCGGCAGAAGCCGGTCGGCCAGAGCGGGCCAGCCAGACAGGGAAGAACCGGGGGTTCAAAACCCCCGGATGGCCGGATGTGAGCAGCCCCATTATGGGTCCGCGGTTACAATGAGCGGGGGGGCAGTGCACCCCCCCCCCCCCCCCCCCCCGCATCCGAACGACTCGGTCGTTCGGCCGAGTCACCTTGCCAGCGCGCCAGGCCGCCGATCCGGGCCTCGCCCAGGCCGGGCCGGGCTGTGCCCAAGTGGGCCGGACCCGGACCCGGTTCGGGTCGACCCGGTTCGGGCCGACCCTGGGGGTATCGGGCCAGGTCGGATCTGATCTGAACCCCTTATTATCGAACCTCTTTCGGTTCGTTGCCCATAACATGATCCACAGACCGCTGATCGACACACCATCAGTTGCGTAGCGATCCTTGGATTGAGACGGTCGTTTAGTTATACTACACTCAAGGTTTCAGAGTACTTTGAGTGTGGCTAGGTTGGTTCGGATACGAAACCAACTGGACCCTCTGAGTAGAAACGCTTATATCTCGAGCTCCGGACGTCCGATTGATGTGCTGTCGATATTGTTGGTTTCCTCTTGATGAGACGGAACTTTTGGCCTGCTTTGCCTGAGTTTTGGATGAAGTTGGATAATGGCTGGGTTGGATTGTACCCGAAATCCAACCGGGCCCCTCGAACGGAAAGGCTGACAACTTTCAGACCGGACGTCCGTTTGATGAACCGTCAGCGGCGTTGATGATCACGTTGAGAAACAGTCCCTATGAGCATACCTTATGAGAGTTCGGGGTACAGTCGAGATACGGCTGGGTTGGGTCGCACACGAAACTAACCGGGCCCCTGGGACGAAAAGGCTAGTAACTCACAAACTGGGTGTCCGACTGACGCGCCGTCTGCTGCATTGAGACCCCTATGACTAGGCAGTACTTTGAGATACTTCTTCATGGAACTTTGTGATACATAGAGTATCGACCAGTAGCTCGTGGATCTGACCCCCCCGGTGATGAGCTAGCAGAGTGCAGAGACCTAGTAGCTGGTTGAGACTTGACGACTGGTGATTCATCGACTCAGTGTGTTTCAGATAGCCCAGTGGGGAGCACTTGGTTGTAGCAACAGACCCATGGCAGAGGAGCACTTGGTAGTAGCGGCAGACCCGCGGTACTCAATAGAAGGAGTACCCTTGGAGGCTATGAGGGGGAGTGCTTGGTTGTAGCGGCAGACCCACGACGGAGGAGCGCTTGGTTGTTGCGGAAGACCCACGATACTGAATAGAAGGAGAACCTATGGAACCTATGAGGGGGAGCGCTTGGTTGTAGAGGCAGACCCATGGTGGGAAGTGCTTGGTTATAGCAGAAGGCCCACAGTACTCGACAGGTGTAGTACTACAACAGTCCAAGGAGTTCGGCGCGCTTGGTTGTATAGGCAGGCCCTCTGAACTCGACAGAGGAGAAGTTCGGTGCGCTTGGTTGTAGCAGCAGGCCCTCTGAACTCGATAGAGGAGGAGTTCAGTGCGCCTGGTTGTAGCGACAGGCCCACTGAACTCGACAGAGGAGGAGTTCGGCACCCTTGGTTGTAGCAGCATGCCCTCTATACTCGACGGAGGAGGAGTTCTCCAGCAGCCGTGGTTTCGACATCATGAATAAAATCCTGGTTGAGCTGAGTCTATGACCTTTGTGTTACCTCATGATTGAGATGGGTTACTTGATAACTTAGTTATATGTATGGGCAAATACCTAGGTAGTGGTTATCTGTTGATTTCATAACCTTTTTGTTTCCTCATGATTGAGATGGGTTACTTGATAACGTAAGTGTAAGTATGGGCTTATACCTAAGTAAGGGTTATCTATTGAGATCCTACTTTGTGGTTATCCTTGTTGGATTTAGTGAGACCTTGAGGGTCTCGTGGTCCCTACTGAGTATCGTATACTCACCCCTGCACGGGCTATGCCCGCCCCTCATTGTGTTGGTTGTAGACGCCAGGCAGCGTTGATAGAGGCCGAGTTTTCGAGGACATGACGGTACCCGGAGGTGGACCTCATGACAAGTCAGTATCCGGAGGTGGACTTCACGACGAGACGACACTCGGAGGAGGTTGACAGGCGAGAGATTTGTGGAGGCTTTCTATACCTACCCTTCAGGAAAGATCTGTGGTGGATGATCCAGGAGCTGTGCTATCTGTACCTACCCTTCAGGTAGGATCCGATGAGGACGACCCAGGAGTTGCTTCCGTTCTTTCAGCTGTTTGTCTTTTCTGTTGTACTTTCGTTCAGTTGTATCTGTACTTTCAGTTGGGTTTGTATTCTGGCCCACTTACTTTTCAGAACTTTCTTTTTTTCTTAGTGTATTACTTCCACTTGTACTCTGTGGTGTTTTGTTACTTTTATAAAGGCAATGCCTTTCCAGTTATCGGGATTTACGCCTTTGGTCCTATTCGCCAGCCCCTGGCCTATGGAAGGCGGGCTTGGGGTAGTCACATCACGGGCCCCGAGGACGGGTCGTGACATTCATAATATGTAGTAGAGTGAAAAAACATTAGAAACATGTATTTAAACTAGATTGAGGCTTGAGATAGAAGAAATCATGGAAACAAAGAGACATAGAGATATAGTACGCTGTTAAAAGAACTATCTATTGAAACGCTCGGGGGTAAATCTTCATTCTACTGGTTTTAAAGGTATTCTGATTAACTTAAAGGTTTTTGCTGAGTACCACCTAAAAAAGAATGACTCACCTCCCTCCCCAGGAGTTAATTCACACAAGCCAATCAATTTAAGAGTTCTCCAATCCAAAATTAATTGACGGTGAACTGTAGGAAAAGATGACAACAAGACAAACTCACTGTAGTTCTTGAATTATTTTGAATAAAAAAATGTTTCCATAGTCACTCTCTCCAGATGATTGTGATATTTTGAAATTAAACTTTGGTGGGACAATGAAAATGAATTAATTCAGTATCGATCTCACCAAACTATACTGAATACATTAATATGATAAAGTGAAATGAGAATTTAATGATAACTAGAAGAACATCAATATATCCCTGAACAAGAGACTTAGCTTGACAACATCTCTATTACGTATACTAAAACAATTCAATTACAAAAGAGAATAATTGAAAGAAAAAAGATGATGGAAACTCCCTCTGCTAGCATGAATTGGTGCTCCTAGACATTGGATCTCCAAGGAACAATTCTTCGAGAGCTTCTCCAGAATTGGACCTAATGATCTTGCTATACCCCCGAAGTGAATGCTCAAATGAATTCCCCACTCGAATCTGGTGTGTTCGTGGAATGAATCATCAGTCCCCAAATTCTTCTCCATCTCTGTTTTAATACCCTCCATCTCCTACTGCATGTCACCACTCAATTTTCACCGACTTGAACTCGTCTTTCTCTGTTTCACCGCACACATGTGTTTTTTCATGACAGACATTTCACACTATTTTTCTTCACGTAACAAACTCCTGATGAGTTAGTTAAGTGAAACTGGAAGTATACTCAACTCTAGAATGAAACTTCCTAGTTAGAACAGAAAAATAAATAAATTAAAACAAAAAGTAAGTAAACTAGTTAATTTTTATTTTAATGTTATATTACTTGTTATAAAGTTAACTAATAATAATTAATAAATAATTAAATTATAATTACTATTAAGTATTATTATTATGACTATTAATTAATTATTTAATCTTTAATGAAATTAATTTATTATTTTTCTAAATTATTATTAATAATTTGTGTAAGAATTATTAATAATTACTAAGTATAACTTTATTAAATTCTTAACTTATATTAATAGAAATTTCTTAATAAATTTAATTATTATATTTATTCTATTGAAATTATAATTAAAGTGTTAATATATTTAATCTAGTTAGTAATTAATTTAATTTATGAATAATTATTGTTTATATTTGAATTTTAGAAATTCATATTAGGTTGTCTTATATTTTATTTTATGAATAATATATTTATTAATATTATAATCGTTGTATATTATAACAATTTATTTTAATATTATTATTTATATTATGTATGCTTTTTTTATTTCCTTCTCCTCCCCCCCCAAAAAAAATCTAGCGCTGCGCAAGGGAGGGGGGTCTTGGGATCTGGATATAGAACCTACAACGCCCTCACTGGACTTCATGACTATGGACTCCAACATGCAGCAAGTCCTCCTTCTTCATCTCCAGCAATGACATCGACCTTCTTCTTCTAGTTGGACCAACTCGAAAGTGGCTCCATCCCATAGAGACATGGAATAGAGTCTTGCAAGCTTCAAATTGCAGATCTGCAGTGAGATCTGACATCGTGCCTCCAGTTCTTGGAGGACTGTGATGCCGACAATGTTGTTCAGGTCGTAAAAGGGGAAACTCAGGGCATAATAATATGTTTCCTATACTCCTTCATAATGACAAAAGTATTATTGATTATTTTCCTAGTAATACAATCATTTCACATATGTGAACCTTTTCTGGAAACTTCTTAACACTCATCTTTTTTCCTCATGGGTTGTAGTGAAAACAATATAAAATTTTTCTTGTGATTTTACCAACACCACATTCCCTAAGACACCATTTTTATATGATATCTATGAAAATGAAGCATTCCATGAGATTTTTACCTAATGGTAGGTCAAATGATAAATTTTTAGGGAGATCATTGAAACAAAACAAATCCTACATCCAAGGATTTGGAAATATAAGAAAGTTATTATACAATGATGATATGAATTATACATTGTCATGATCATCTTAGAATGAATAATCACTATTCTTATATCGAAAAAACTGATTTTTTCAATATACATTCCAATATTCTTAACAAGAAGGTCAATTTAGATGATGATAATGAGAAGAAAATCCATGGTATTTTGTAGAATTTGTAGTTTTAATTATCATAGAGGAAGACTTAAACATGAAAATTGAAACACTTAATTTCTATATCGCTTCCCATGAGTTGACACGACTAGTCAAGACATGGCATTTGTTCACAAGATGGAATCATTTAATTTTTTTTTGAAATAATGGAATGATCTTAAATTTGATTTTATATTTCATAAGGATGAGTGGTACTATAAAATATCCGGGAATATTTTCTATACATAGGGAAATAAATTTCCATGGGGAAGATATAGGGTTAGTTAGTAAGTCAAACCCTTTCACCAAGAAATTAAGTATGAAACACCTGAATTTTTTCTCTATTTTCAGTTTGAGAGGTCATGGATTTTAGTCCTGTTTAGTTTTGAGAATCATATAAATAGATACTATCAATGGAGATTTTCCAATACCATGATTGGATGCACTATAAAAATGGTATTTAATACAATTCCTGGACCTAACAATATTTACATAAAGAACATATTTTTCAAATATTCTTACTATGAAAGGATTAAAATTAAGGGATCATAGAAAAAAAACGTTTCTTATGATTTTGCAGGCACCCTAAGCCATTAAATTATTCAAACATTGGGATCCCAATATTAGTCACAGTAAGGCTCAGATATATACATTCAAGGTAAATATTAATTTCCAATTTTAGTGATGTACATCATTCAACCACAACCTATAATTAAGTTTCCAATTAATCATTCATATTGATATGTCCCTAGGGATTTCTGTAAGAACAATAGCTTGAATAGGGGAAGAAAAAGGTAGGGACTCTAAATCTATATCTTCTTATACCTATAGTTAATGCTCAAAATAGGTTATAATTTGATGGATATCCTAGTTCAATTAAGGGTTTTTAGTAATAGAGGTAATTCTGGATACCCTATGATTGTTGGGTCCAAATAAATAGGTTGTCTTATACTAGGTTTGAGTGGTTTTTCAATCTCTATTCTCATTAATATAATGAATCCCCCATGTTTAGGGATATCATCTAGGAGGTTTATATGATGCTCCTCTTGAAGTACATACATTATGGGAACATCTCCTTCGAGTAGTTCTACATTTTACTTCTTTGTATCCAATATTTCTATATCATATTATGTGGAACTATCTTCTATAATGAGTCATTCAACTTCTTTCAGCTAATTATATGGAATAGTGAATCCCTTACACTTTTCCATAGAGTAATATCATCTAGTGGGTTGGGGTTGAATGACCAATGAAACAATGCTGAGCATTTTTCTTACATAAATATTACATCCTTTTAAACATAAAAAACATAATAGAGTTACAATACCTATATCCTTGGTTTATTACCTTTGTAAAATCATACCAATACATAAAATTTAAATAATAAAACATAAAAACCATTTATTTATTTCATCTCTAGATTCTTAGTGGCCCTCAAGAAATCCTTAGTATAAGTAATCACCTGAGGATATATATAAAAAGGTGTAAGCTAAAATCCTAATAAGAGGATAGATAAGATGAATCTATATAACATGGGTGAGAAAAAAATCATCATCATAAAATAATCATGGGATCATCCCCATAATCATGATATGATGCATTAGGTAATGGCATGGAATGTGGAAATGCATAAAAAATGAAACATCGTGTCTTAGTGTTGAAATACCACACATAGCTGTGAAAAATATAACATCATGTTAACACATAAAAAATGTGAGTAATCATAAACTCATAATTTTGAACAAATATAGCATAATTTTCACACATATTTCACAGTATCTGGGAGATAAATCACATTACCCAATGAATTAGAGCACTATATCCTTCTGGGCATGCCCGTCACATAATAGCAATTACATAATCATGCTTTTCACAAAGAACATATATCAAATATAGATATAAAATAAACCATGGAGAAGGAAATGTTTTCATTTCACACATTCATGAGTATGATGATAGGACTTAAAAATGATAAAGGTAAAAACATATTATGTATTAGATTCATCATTATTTATAGAATAAGAAACAACACTAGAGGAGTCAAAATGTTTTTATGGAAAAAAGATTTCTTTTGTAAACTATTTTAATTTTTCATTAAAACGAATTAGAAACATATATATAACAAAAAATAAAAGGTAATAATAATGAAAATATATTTCACTAGTATCACTTTCACATCCAAACATAAATTTTTCATAAAAGTGAAATAACCCAAAGAATTAGAATTGGGTTCGAGAATACCGTTAACATATATGTGAATGCTTTATTCAATTTAATATTATGGATAATAAAATTAGATTCATTAATTACTAAATTTGTTTTAAAGGTAAGGTTGTTTACATCTTGTATAATGGTATGTGTGAAGATATTAATAAAGGAAAAGAAATTGAAAAGAAATTAATGAAATGAAAGGTGATTTTACTTCATGCATTCTTATCCATTAGAAACTCCTTAAAGAAATTGGATTTTTTCTATTATTGAGACAAAAGGCTATTGTATTCATTATAGTGGAATGGTAAGAGGATTTGATAGAATTTTTACATGATTAAAATCTTATAAGGCATGAAAAGAATAAGTGGTGAGGGTGGTATTTATAGGGGAGAGGGATATTTTTGATTTTTAGATTAATTATTTTATTATATTAGATCAAGACGATCAATATTTTGAAAATTATAAATAAATAAATTAAATTATTTATTTTGGTTATATATTATGTTCTTATATAGACCATACGTCATCTATTACTCAATAATTCATGTATTTGTTAAATACTATAAATTATAGTGTTTCACTATTCATAAAAATTAACTATTTTGGAAATAATAATAAAAATTAAACGAAACCATTTTTAGAAGTCTAGAATTAATAAATGTACACCATTTTTTTAAAATAATTTTCTAAATATGAGAAAATTATTTTTTTTTATTAAAATCATAATCTATTCAAAAAATAAAGATTTTAAAATTATAACTAATTTTATAAAACATATACTATTTAATTACAATCTCATAAAATATTATGATAATAATAAGAAAAAAATATTAATTTATTTATCAATTTTATTCAAATTAAATTTATTTTGAATCCTTATATTAATTATAAAATTTTAAATAATCATTTGTGTTTTATAAAAAAACCAACACTTAATTTATCATTTTAAGAACATTTACTTACTTATAATATGATATTATTATGTCATATTTTCGTTAATAAGAGGTATAAATTTTATTTATACTCTCACAGGTGAGGTTATAATTATATTGGCTAGAATACAATTCTTAATGGCCGCATTACTATTCTAAAGGCCAAGTTACTATTCCATTGGTATATGTTTATTAATTTCTATGTATATAAATTATTTCAATTATTATTTATGTGTATAATTTTTTAATTAGGATCTTAATGCTATATATATGTTTTATACTATATAACATAATTATAGGAAGGGAAAATATCCATCGATAAGAGTTTGGGTTGTAACTTTCTTCCCGTCTTTTGAACCTTTTCCCTTGAAATTTTTATAAACATAATATGATTAAAACTAGTGAGGGTACTTATACTTAATTTCTTCCTATAGTTCCCATGTTTCATCTTTATGTTTATGCTTCCTCTATAGTAAAATGACTATGTGAGTAGTCTTGTTACATATAACATTATCAATATGGTCCAAGATCTTCCCCAGATTCTCCTCGTATAAGAGTTCATTTTCCAATTATACCACCTATGAATTATGATATGTGAGGGACATGGTATATACTTTATCAGGAGGGATACATGAAATACCTTATGTACTTGATACAATGTTTATGTATGTTTTACTCGATAGGACACAACTTCGACACCATCAAGAATCCTGATGGGGCTGATGTACCTGGGACATAGTTTTCCTTTCTTCCCAAATGTCAGGATTCTATTTCATGGAGATATTCAAATGAAAAGATAGTCTCTAACCTTAATATCCATGTCTCAAGGGTTATTGTTTGTATAGATATTTTGTTTAATTTATGTTTCCTTGATGTGATGTTGAATAGTTTTAACATTTTGTACCATATGTTTGAACATTTCAGGTCTTAGTAGCTTATGTTAACCAACATCATCCCAACATTGTTGTGTTATGAATAATTTACCATAAAGAGTTTCATATTTATCTATTTGGATGATCAAGTGGAACCTGTTTTTATAAGAAAAAACATCCATAGGTAGATGTTTTTTGCATACTCCTTTGATGTCCATAGAACATGTTATCAACATTTTTTACAGTTTCAAAATATTTTACCTAAATTAACCACCATTTTTAGGATGATATGCCATATCGATATTCATATATGAGTTTAGAGAATTTTGGTGGATTTTCTAGAACATGGAGGTGAATCTCAAATCTTGATCAGATACAATTGATAATGTTAATCCATGTAGCTTTTCCAATTCTCTAATGTATATAAGTGAATGTTGATCCAATGAGAAGTCCTTTATATTTATGATAATGTGTGATGTCTTTATAAGATGATTTAAAAAAATCTATATAGTATGGACTCCTCATGATGTCTTCAGATGTCCAATCAAAAAGTATATGGTGATTGTTTCTCCTTTATAGGATGATATGCGTAATGGTTATGTAATCCCCTCAGTCTTTTATCTTTCAACCTTAACTTGATGACATTCTAAGAAAATTGATTTATATTCTATGTTATCTTTAATCATATTTTCTAAAAAATAGTTATGTTAAAAATCTCGATACATATTTGTGCTTCCATGTTAAATAGAGAAGGTTTCGCTATATGATTCATTTAGAACCTATTTCATTTTCTTTGGATTGGATGTACACATAGTCCTGAAAAAAATCTCACCACTCATTTCTCATAAATTTTTACATCTAAGTATTTCTATTTTTTGATATCTTCTTCCTTATTCTGTATAGACACATCATTTATTTGAGAATCCTTTATTTTTTCTACAAGGGATGGTTGAAAAATCATTTGAGAGAGGATTGATGATGTTCCTTCTTTAATGATTCCCATGTCCATAATTTGAAAATATAAGAATATTGGATCCTTTTCAATTCCCATCCTTGATAATGTTGCAGGATCCTTTATAATTAGACCACCTTCAACTTTTTTTTCCTTAGCATGATAGTAGTCGTTTGGGAAACCCAAATGCTTAATGAGATCTAACAATCTTTTCCACCAAATATTAAGCTCCTTCTAGGTGAATATATATTTTAGGATCTTATGATCAATATATATTTCATACATCTCCTCATAAAGATAATGTTGCCTGATTCTTAATGTGTAGGTCATAACCACCAACTCTAGGTCCTGTGTGGGATAGTATCTCTCATAAATTTTCAAATTTCATGAGGCATAGGCTATCAAATTATCATTTTACATTATTGAATATAGAAACACCTTATTTTAAGCATATTATTAAACCAAAATAGTTATTGACTTATCAGTAGTGTGAGTATTAATGTAGAGATAAGAAAATTTTTCAACTCTTTGAAGTAGTCATCACATTCACTGGTCTCGAAAAACTATTCACCCTTCTAATGCCACTTGTCTTGTGGGTTTGAAAATGATGATAAGTTATTCTATAATATATAGTAATACCTAACTTGACTAATGAAACTATAGAGAATTATTACATACTTTTTCCGGGGACACTCTTTCATTTCCATTATCTTGGAGGGGTCTACAAATATTCATTTTTGGGTGGTGACATGCCATAATAATTATACTTCCTCCATCAAGAACTCACAGTTATTTTAATTTTCATATAGAATGTCCCTGCACAAAGTAATTTATATAGAATTCAAATTCCCATCACGTTCTTCCACACTCTTGGAGTATATCAAAATATCATCAATAAAGACTAAAATATATTTTTTAAGTAATATCTAATGACTCTATTTATTATGTACATAAATATTTCTCGAGCGTTAGTGAGTATAAAAGGCATCAATATGAACTCATAGTGTCCATATCTCGTTTTAAAGGAAGTATTGTGAATATATTCTTTACTCAACTTTAGTTGGAGATATCCTGACCGAAGATGTACCATAAAGAAATATATGGCCCCACATATTTGATTGGATAACTCATCTATCCAGCGATGTGGATAGTTGTTTGTTATCGTGATTATATTGATATTCTAATAATCAATGAAGAGGAGAATTAATACATCCTTAGTTTTGAAGAATATAACATGTACACCCCATAGTGAAGAATTCAGTCATATATGACCCTATTTTAGATGCTCTTGTAACTGCTTCTTCAGTTATTTCAGCTGATTTTCTTCCATTCTGTAAGTATTCTTTGATTTATGCACATAACAAAGAATAAGTTCAATTGAGAACTCAACCTCTCACTCGAGTGGATGACCAGAAAACTATTAAAGTAAAACATCTATGTATTTCCTCATAATGTTAGTTTCTTCAAGAAATATTATACCCTTGGAAACAATTATTTGAGTTAGATATAATTCATATAATGAAATTATATCTATAATTGAGAGAATAAACCTAAAGGATATCACTCCTCTGATTTACAATATTACATAATTGGAGGATACCTCGATATGTGAAGAGTGATCTCCCTTTACAAATAATTGATGTTGGATTTTCATAAATATCGGAAATCCATGACCAATATAGACTCAAACTCCACAAAAGAAAGTAGTACTAGATATGATAGAAGGTACCATCCACAATCATTAACTAGTGAGGAGTTATATATTTTTCAGGCACTAATCAACCAATTTGATGTTTTCATAGATAACTCAACCTCCATATTTTGAGGTGGTCTTCGAATAGTTCTACTAAAATTTCATGATATGATAGATTGCGTAGAACATGAATGAAGTATTGTGTTAACTATTATATATTGAATAACTATAGTATATTTCACCACATTAGCATTGGTCTCCACCTCAGTAGTAATAAGGCATATGATTTTCATTTCTCCTTTGGTTATGGTTTTTACAGACGAGGATTACCATGGAGGACTCGAGGATTGGTGAAATGTCATGCGTAGTTCTATTTCTCCCTATAATTAAAGCATCGAACCATAGTTGGTGAAATCTGTTCCTCCACCACATTTTCCAACTTCCTCATGTATCATCAAAATTTATGATCTTGGTGTCCTTCTATCCCACACTTAAATCTTTTCCCCATCCCTTTGAGGAAATTCCCATGATTATTTTTCCTACATTTTTGACATTTGAGTTGTTTAGATTTTTTTCCACCATTGACATTAGATTTTCCAGTTGGATACTCCATATTTCATTTCATATATGCATTTCCATGAGACCATTCACCAAATTCCATATTCACTTTAAGGGAACATCAAACAAATTATTCATAACTCCCAAAGTGTCTAATTTCTATAGTATTTAAAAGGTGTGATTTTCATCAAATAATTAATTTATTTATTTTCTATCATTGTGGATAAAATAACTGTAGGGGTACATTACAATCATTATAAAGTTTTCTTCATAATCCATAACAGAATAACCGTCCCATTGCCTTTGATTTATGAATTATCTCTCCATACTTATATGAAGTGCCCAAGGGAAATTATTAAGAAATATTTTGTTCTAGTCCTCCCACCGCATCTCATAAATTTAATCATTTTATTTATTATTCTGAATAAATTCCCAAAATTGACCAGCCTCTCAATCTAAACAATGGATTGACAAATTTAACTTATCACTCACAAAAAATTTAAGTACAGAGAAGATCTTATCCATTGATTTGATCCACTATTCCATGACATGGGGATATGATGATCAGTTAAATGTTTGTGGTCATTTCCACATAAAATATTTGATTGCCAGTTTCTACCCATTAGGTGAAGAAGGGGGTTCTAAATTATTCAGGTTATTTTTCATATGCTGAGTCAGTTTGATAAGAATCACCATGAAATTTTGAACTCCACCTCCAATGGTATTGGGGATGTCATTCAGGAATTGAATTCATTGTACCTCACATTGGTTTTGGGCTGATTTCCTCTGGTTCATACCATTTTAATTCCTTTTTCTCTAGCTTCTTAGTGGCCTCCAAAAACTCCTTAGTATATGTAATCACCTAATTATATATATTGATGAAAGTAATGAGAAAAATCCTAGTATGTAGATAGATATAAACATTAATTAGTATAACATGGGTGAGATTAATAATCATTATCATAACATAATCATGATATCATCATCATAGTCATATGTGTATTCATTTGATAAAAGTATAGAAGGTGGAAACAAATAAAAATGAAACATCATGTCTTAGTGGTGAAATACTAGACATAGTTTTTAACAAAGCTAGAATAATGTTCATGAATAATATTTTTGAATAATCCTAAAATCATCATTGATAATAAATATTGAAAAATTTATACACACTATTTTACATTATCTGATGAGATACAACACATTACCCAATACATTGGAGTGCTATATAATTACGAGAAAACCCATCACATCAAAACATTTACGCAATCATGATTTCCACAAAGAATGTATATCAATCATAGACATAAAATATACCATGGATAAAAAATATATTTCATTTCATACATTCTTGAATAATACATTGGTATTCCAAAATGAGAAATGGAAAAACATTTTTTGTGTTATATTCATAATTCTTTAATGAAGAAGAAATAACTAAAGAGCAGTCAAAATGTGTTTTAGAAAGTTGATTTCATTTGGAAATTATTTTTATTTGTCAAAAAATAAAAATAAGGAAATATATATCCTATAAAATAAAATGTAAGATCAATGAAATTATGTTTCTTGAGTATTAAATTCACATCCACACTAAAATTTGAACGAAAGAGGAATAACCCAATGAAGGAAATGGGATTCAAGAATCCCCTTAACCTATGTCAGCATGATTTATTCACTTTAATATCCTAGATTATAAAATTATATTAATTAATTATTATATACATAACCTCTTATACATTTAATATATTTATTATAATTATTTTAAGTTCATTTATGGTCATTATGATGAGTTATAGAGTTTGATTTCATCATTTGAGAGTATTCTTTTTCTGGGTTTTCATGAACGGTTCACTTATATACATGTATGGAAGATCATTGTAGACGCCAAAAAATTATGTAACTCCCAAAGGTAGTTTTGAAATGATGAAGCGAAGTCATATTCAGACCTAGAGGCTCGGACTGGAGGGTCCGGAAGTGTCGCGCGAAATAAATGAGGATGTGTGAGAAAAAAGGTTGGATGCGCGGAAGGAGTCCAGGATTCACGAAAGGTCCCCGGATCCGGCGCACAATTTTGTGCGCCCGCCCCGTGCGATGCCTGTTTGCGTGCCGCCATCTCTAGCACGCAACATTTCGCACACCGCCTGGATTCCGCAACACTGGGATCCTATAAATATAAGGAGACCCCTTCCATTTCGGGGTTGCGGAATTTCAGCCGGCTCTCGTGCACGAAATAGGACTTCCGCGCGTGCAAGATGGCCTTCAGGTACTGAATCTTTTCGCACAACCTCGCCCCGGGATCTGCCTTCACACAAAATCCCACCCGATTAAATAAAATTTCAAACTCCTCAGGGGGTCCTCCCTTGTGCGCAATTCCTTCAATTGCGTGCAAAAGGTCGAATTGCGCGCAGTCCCTTCAGTGGGTGTGGCCTTGCCTTAGGGTTCGACCTTTGCCACTTGCACACAATTCACTTCCCTTGCGGGAAATTATCCAAAGCCGTGTGCAATTTCTCGGCCCCAATTACGCGCCATCCCAGTGTTTTCCCGCAAACATTTTCTTTGCGCGCAATCCCCAGGATCTGTCACCTTGATGCCCCCCCAGGTGCCTCCCTGCGTAGGCTCCCGATGTCCTCCATACTGGGCATGCACAACATGCGTTGTCTTCCTGTACGGCCTTCCAGGGTCGTACGAAGTAATATCAAGGTCCCTTGGGTGGTGTTTCCCATTGCGTTTCTTTGCCTCATTCTCCTTCACATAGGCACGCTAACAGCTATTGCTTCTTCGCATAGCCACGCTAACGTGGACCCCTCGATGGTTCGCCCTGCAGACCCCCTTCACTATGGCCTTGCCGATGCCTTCCCTCCCACCAGGGGTAGAGGGTGCCAGTTATGTATGTCTTAGGGGTGTGGAGCGGACCCACCTCTTTTGAGCTGCAGGATGATAAACTGACAAGCACCTCGTCCTCAACACATGACGTTAAACTGTGACCCGGCCCCGTGCCTCACACACAGGGTCCCCCCAGCTCGGACATTCTTTATGCCGCTCATCTCCACGGGAATGGAATATTTCTCACATGGAATGATATCCTCCTTATCATAGTGGTGTTTGTTCACGGGGGAATGGCTGGCTCAGAGCATAATCCCCTAGCCTCTCTTGCGGAAGGTAGCACCCATGCACCTCTGTACTTCCCCACTGCCAAGGCTAGTGGAGGGCGTGATAGGTAATGAGGCATCTAATTTGTTCGATCCCGAATCCCTCTCCCTCTATACCTTGTCACATTTTAGGCCCTTATCCTGGAGTAAGTCTCGGCACCATGGGCCCCTCAACGCGTAAGCCCCTCTCCACTTCCCACAGACGCACCTTCCATGACGTGATCGTCTGGTCCCTACTGCCTCTTGTTTCTCACACCGAGCATGACTCACATGGTCTTAGAGTGAGCATAGAACATGAAATACTCTTATAGGCCTCCTCAGAGTGTAATCCCCATCCCAGTGAACTACTGGGACTTTGATCCGTGCTAAGTCACGGTGCATAGGAAGCCTCCACGATGTTCAAGCCCACCACCTGGTCGTTCCGACCCCCTTCACATCGGTTCGCCAGCACCCGCCTCAGAGCGTAAGCCCCAGATGCCCTCATCAGGCATGAAGTTAAACTGTATTCCATCCCACATGATGTTGAACTATATGCCGTCTCGCATGATGTTAAACTGTATGCCTCCGTCCAGCATGATGTTAAACTGCACCACCCGAACTATGTGGAATTTGATCAGTGCTAAGGCACGATACATAGGAAGCCTCCATGAGGTTCAAGCCCACCACCCAGTCATTCCGAACCCCTTCACGTCAGTTCACCAGGACCATGGGCCACCTCAGAGCGTAATCCCCATCCCAGTGAACTACGGGGAATTTGATCTGTGCTAAGGCACGATACATAGGAAGCCTCCACGAGGTTCAAGCCCACCACCCGGTCATTTCGACCCCCTTCATTTAGGTTCACCAACTCTATGGGACACCTTAGAGCATAAGACCCATCCCAGTGAACTACGGAGACTTTGATCTGTGCTAAGGAACAGTACGTAGGAAGCCTCCATGAGGTTCAAGCCCACCACTCGGTCGTTCCGACCCCCTTCACATTGGTTCACCAGCACCATGGGCCGCCTTAGAGCGTAAGCCCCAGATGCCCCCGTCCCATATGATGTTAAACTTTATGCCATACACATGATGTTAAACTGTATGTCGTCCAGCAGGATGTTAAACTGTATGCCATCCCGCACGACATTAAACTGTATGCCCCCATCCAGCATGACGTTAAACTGCACCACCCGAACTACGTGGAATTTGATCTGTGCTAAGGCACAGTACGTAGGAAGCCTCCACGAGGTTCAATCACACCACTCAGTCGTTCCAACCCCTTTGCGTCAGTTCGCCAACTCTATGGGCCGCCTCAGAGAGTAATCCCCATATCCATCATTATGGGCCGCCTCAGAGCGTAAGCCCCATATCAAACTCTATGGGCCACCTCAGAGCGTAAGCCCCATATCCAACTCTATGGGATACCTCAGAGTGTAAGCCCCATATCCATCATTATGGGCGTCCTCAGAGCATAAACCCCATATCCATCATTATGGGCCGCCTTGGAGCATAAGCCCCATATCCAACTCTATGGGCCACCTCAGAGCGTAAGCCCCATATCCAACTCTATGGGCGACCTCAGAGTGTAAGCCCCATATCCATCATTATGGGCCGCCTCAGAGCGTAAGCCCGAAATGTCCTCATCCTGAACGACGTTAAACTGCATACCCGAACTACGCGGACTTTGATTCCCTGCCATGGGGATACGTAGGAAGCCTCTATAAGGCTCAAGCCCCTCTTCACTTCATCACCAATACTGATTCTTACCCGGGCCTCCACATCCCGCTGGTATCTTGCCACCTCATTCCACTTCACAGCCTACGGGAAGCCTCCCATGTGATGGCCCCAACTTCGAAGTTCCCTTCAGGGGGTTCTTTTATCTGATCTACTCTCAGTGTTCTGATCAGTTTGATCCGTCCCCGCTGGACGTTAAACTCGTGGCATACCCCATGTTAAACATAGGAAGATGAGGAAAAACTCAGATACATGCTTATGGCATGAAATTCTCCGCGTTTGATGTGGAATGACTCATGCTTTCATGCCCTCGAGAAGCCCTATAATAGGGGCAGAATAAATGCATGCCAATCCTCTGGTGTCAAGACACACCAATGACGCCTCAGCATGACCAATCTCATAACTGAAGGTTTCTGCTCCGACCAGACCCCTTGGAGCATCTCGACGAAAGTCATGTAATTAACTGGTGTCCATGAAGATATGGCACCGAGAATGAGATTCATGACCACATCTTTAATCTATGAGGGAGACCCGGACTAGGTGATGAGCCCCGAGGATGAATCCACGGAAGGAAGAACCGACATACCATCATCCCGGTTTCGATCAAGGAGCAGACGTCCCTGAACAAGGAACGAATGCCGCTTGCCTTTGGAAAGCGGGAATGCGGGGCAACAAGCCGCGCTTCCTCCCCTGCGTGACGGATGCACATGCACACCCTCACGGAAAGCTTCGGAAACAGAAAATGGTGAACCCGACGTGAATCTCTTATCCTCAATATGGAGGTTGGTAGTGTTTGGGGTGTTGGAAGATTAGCATGTCACTACGTCTGGGTAGCCATCACTAGGACGTGAAACCCGTTAGGGGTTGGGGTAGTCAGGATGTTGAGAACTCTATTCTGCGACGTTGTCAGCGTGGATCCTTCTTACAAAATACGGAAGACGGAATGGTGGTGGGATATTGGTTTTCGATTTCTTTTCATGTTAGTGTTAATGGGTTCATCTCCCTTCTTTCAGGAATCCGACCGCTGCATTCGGAGCTTGATCGCCACCTGCCCATTGGAGCAGGGATAGGGGCAGTACCGACGCGGCCACCCCGTGCGGTTTAGCCTTTTCCACAACTGCTCCGACCGCCGCGACTGCCAAGTGCACACGCCCCCTCTCCCCGTCTGAGATTATCCAACAAAGGGTGATCAACAAACTTCTACGTAGGTACGAGGAGGAAGGGGTCATCCCCACCAGGTACATGGCATGTTTGGACCTCGAGGTAGCTGCGCATCATCGCCAACGCCACCCCCGAGGGCCGCATAGGGAGCTTCCACTCCCCACCTCGACGTTCAACCATTTCGGGAGTCTATCCCCGTAATGCTTCAATACCTTCTTTACCTATACTGATGAGTTAGGATATGTCCGGGTTCGCATGATCGGAGACCCGCTTCAAGGGTTCATGGTAGGGGCCCCCGCCAGGCCGCGTCGACACCGCCACCCAACTCCCCGGGCCAAGGAGCAAGCAACCCCTGTGCCCGCACCACCGGCTCCAAACCATCTAACCCGACGCCAGCACTGGGCACGATCTAAAGAGGATGCTTGACCTGGGGCATCAACGTCAGCAGCCACTGTGGCCCGAGCCACTACTGAATCCTGTCATCAAACCCCCGCACACGTTAAGCAGGGGAAGTTACATGCCTGACCCGGATCGATGCCCCGAGCGCCCCACGGGCTGGTTAGGTCGACTCTCCTGGTCGCTGGTATAAGCAATGGCCACCACGGACCAATTTGCAGTAGTGCCATCTAGTGTGAAGGCCTACTCTGTGCCACCATTCTGGAAGGTGTGGTCCTTCCCTCCTTCAAACCTTGACTCTGAGTTCTGCCTAGCACCACCCTCGCCATAGGTAAGGGGCTTCCCCATGACAGGAACACTCTGGGTGGGGATCTATCTAGCGCCCACTACAAGGGGTATGGGGTCACTTCCCCTACTGCAGACCGAGAGTATGGAGTCGTTGCGTGTCCGGTCGCTCGCCCGCATGGAGGTCCTCCCCATGTCCCTTTCGACATTTTCCCCGGTGCTCCCCTCACCCTGCCCCTTAGTCCTCTCGGATCTGGCACTAGTGCGGCCAGAGGACACCATAATGGAAATCAACCCTACCCCAAGGAGCCACCCAGGGGTTGAAAGGCGGGACGTCGTCTCCGTAATTTGAATGCCAGGGAAGGCCGGACAGAAATCAGACTAGTCCGTCTCTCAGATGTTGAGGCAGAGTAAGACTCAATGATGGAGCCCTCCTCTCAGTCCTTTGAGTCAAGGGATGGGATAAGGATGTGGAATGTTAGCCTCATAATCCACGAATGCGAGATCCATATGATCCCCGCCTTCCTCCGAAGGTATATCTAGGAGGACGAGGACCTGGTGTACCCCCAGGGATCAAACTTGCAGTCACCATCAGCCTCTCTGAAAGCACCTTCCATCTTGGCCAGAGATGAAAGAGACCTATTTTGTGGGTCAATGGCGAAAGAGCCACGACATAGTGCATTCTCGGCAAGCACTGACATTGTGAAAGGAGTCCCATTCGCCAGCCCATCATATCGTGACGTGGCAGCTAGGACACTACAACCCTTGGAGGATGACTTAGGGTTCAGCAGCCAATATGCCTACTCGTCATATTCACCACCGGCCAGCCCACTGGCCCAGCGGCCTGCCTCGACACCTCTACCAGTTCTCCAATCACCCCTAGTTGATGGGCGAGGCTATCAAGGGATGGATCCTAAACCTATGCCGTGGAGCTTCTGGACCATCCTCGCAGCTAGTCATTTCCCTAAGAAGTTTTGGCTGGTCGCGGGGTTGGATTTTGATATACCAGAGTCGCTCACTCCGAGAGAGCTTGAATGTTTCCGCCAGACCCTCAGGGAAACTCACTCTCGTATTCTCCATCAGCAAGTGCCCTATCCCATGAGTCAAGCACACCTCGAGGATATCAGTGAGAAATGTCTTCAGGTCGACCTGGCCACACTCCCCATGGTTTGGCTCCCAGAATCAATTGGCCACCACAGGGACCTCCAACAGCAATGCATTCAGATTTTTCAAGTACTTCAAAAAGTTATCGAGGAGGCCAACCCCCAAGTGCTTATCTGTGGATGGGGGATGTATGCCACACTTCTCTTCAGTGCGATTCGCTGACAGCCTGACTCACCGGGTGAATCCGAGGACATGCCCCCGAGGGCAGTGGTGGTCAACATGGATGATCTATCTGGAGAGAGGAACGGTCTGGAACTCCTCGATGGGGACTCACCCCATTAGAAAAAGCCACTAGTGGACCCATCTAGGAGGATAAATCGTCAACATAGGAACCTCCTAGGTCTCCTCGTGCCCACTGAGGCATTAACACTGATTCGGAACATCAGCAAGGGTAAAGAGCACGTTGGGGCTGTCAAGCTCGCCGACCCCTCTGCCTCAACACAGAAGGTAGAGGAAGATCCCGAGAAGGCCACGCTGCGCCAACAAATTTCTAAGCAGAAGAGGTTGGTCGATGAGCTCCTGGATGAACGCATTGCAAAGTGGCAGCCCAATTACGGTGATCCTAGGTTGGGACAACAGGGGCAGGAACATGTACTCCTCATCGAGATTCTCCTAGGAAACCCTGATCACGCCGTGTTCACTGATAGAGGAGAGTGTGTAGCTCATGGAACGAGAGCACGATATGTTTCTCCAAACCCCCTGATCAGCGTGATCACCCAAGAGACCCTGCTCGGGTTCCTCCTGCCGCATCAAGGGTCGCTCCACCAGCTGATCCATGAGCTGCTGGTCTTGTCTACCGAATTGAAGAGCCCGATAAAGCGCTTTTGGTTAGGGATCCTCATCAGGATATGAACCCCTGTCCAGACGATCTGATGGAAGCACTCATCGCCCACTTAGAGTCTTTGGAAACTCGGCAGGTTGCAATCCCGCTGGACGACAAGCCATACCCAGCGTGGGTAGATGATATGCCAGCACCTCCGAGATTTGGGAACCCCACCTTCACCCCCTTTAATGGGATGGGAGACCCGCCACAACACTTGTCCCACTTCAACTCGAGGTGTGGACCTATGTTAGGAACTGTAGCGTAGCAGGAGGCCGCCAAGCTCTGTTGCTTTGTTTAGACACTAGAAGGGCCAGTATTCGTCTGGTACAGCCAGATCCCTATCGGATCCGTGGCTAGCTAGGAGGACCTTCGCATGCAATTCCTCTACTAGTTCATTTCCACAACCCGAAAGACAAATATCGCAGACCTCTTCGAGTGCAAGCAAAGGCCCGATGAGCGAGTCGCGGACTTCGTCCCCCGTTGGAAGGGTCTCAAATACTCCCTTGACATGCCGTTGAATTAGGAGAAATTACTGACAATGTGCATAGGGAACATCAAGGTAGAGATGGTTCCTTCCCTGAACACTTAGAATTACCCTGGAGGGTTTCAAGATTTCTCAGATAAGGCTCAGCGCCTCGAAGAAGCCCTGCAACAGGCCAGTCAGGCACGCCCGCTGCCTCCTGTAATCCCTGCAAAGAGGGATGCCAGAGCCGAGCCCTCTACTGTGGCCCAGATTGAGGCCCCCAGGCAGCTAGAGTTGCTACCAGTGAGGCCAGCTCTACAACCCCATAGGAGTCCGCCTCCATGGGCATAGCTTCCAGCCCAGTCGTGGCTGCCTCAAAATCGGCAAATGCCTCAGCATAATGCATTGCCACCGCCTAGGTGAGTTAATCAGGCTCCGCCTCCTCGGCATGCTCCTCCAAACCCTCGTCTGGGCCAGCCTCCTAGATCCCCCTTTCCAAACAAAAGGAATCAGACCTACTCGTGTGATGAGGTTCAGGTCCCCGGTTATTTCTGTAGTGCCTTGGAGCAGAGGATTATGCGGCTGCCTGAGTGTAGGAAGCCATAAGAGGTGCATCTCACTGATCACCCAAACTCCTGCCCTTATCACCAGACTATTGGGAACACCATCCAGTGATGCAATGTGTTCAAGGACTGGCTCCAAGACTAGATTGATAATAATATAGTCAGGTTGGGCCCAGCCCCGGCATAAGTGGCAGGTGTCTTCGTAAGATCCGATGGTAGTATCAGCGACGAGGATTAATGGCCGCAGGTTTTCAACCGTGGGTCCCAAAAGTATAATCACTGGATGGCCCACAGGACGGTCGTCCACGCCCAGGGAATCATCCATGCACGCCTGAATCAGCCAGAGCCCTTAGAAGCTATATTTTTTACCTCGGCATCATCATCCCAGCCAGCCTCTTCCCAGAAGAGCGAGCAGTAGTGATGCAAGAAGAAAGAGCATGCCCTGCCAATGTCGTCATCGTCCCGCACTCTTGGAGACTTTATGACCCCAAAAATGGGGATTCCTCCCCGAATATTCCCAGTGGGGGATGACTCCTCAAGTGACAGTCTGGGGTATGCTTTGGTTAACACTTTAGTGTTGGTAAATCCCTTTTTCACTCCCGACGATGAGGAACGCCGGTTAGACCTTCCCAATGTCCATAGCTGTCGCCAGCATCGTCGGAGCCGTGGTTTCATGAATCGTCACGGCACGACAGTTGGAACCTCCAGCCAGGCCGTGCATGATGCAAAGACCAGATAGCAGGCACAGTACAGAGCTTAACACATGCGGCCCCCTCATTCGGTGGCAACAAGTCCGCCTCTACCACCGTTTGTGTTGCTGGATGAGGCGGAACCACCTCGGTCCAGCCACGGCCTGCTCCGCCCTATCACCAGCCGACCCCAGCCTTTCAGTCCTCATTCATCAGCCACTCTCTAGGCTTCGACTAGTGAACAACAAGATATGCCTAGTACAAGTCAGCCACCGGTCTAGCCGACAGGGCATGTCATGACTCCAATCGCAGAACGACCTCCTGTAAGAAGGAGCTCATGTTTGGCCCGAAAGTATGATGTTTTGAAACACCTGGACGACATTCCAGCAAGGATTTCTATCCTTTAGGCTCTTCTCCTATCATCTGAAATGCGTGAGGCGCTCTCCAAGTCCCTAAGGAGCCCCCTGCAGTTTGAGACGGAGGTAGAGGCTGCAGAATCCTTCCACGTTGAGGAAATTGAGAACACCGAATGCCAGGAAGTTATCTCATTCTCCAGTGAAGATGAAGACCTCCCCATACTGGGGCACATTCGCCCACTGTAATCACTATCCAGTGTAATGGCATGGAAGTATGCCGCTATCTTGTTGACACGGGTTCTGGGATTAACCTAATCCCAACTCAAACACTGCAAAAGCTGGGGTTGTCTGAGGATGATTTATCTCCCTCCGACCTTAGGATTCAGGGGTATGACAGGACCAAGAAAACTCTAGTCGGAAAGATCCAATTGAAGACCCAGTTCGATGGCCTATTTTCCAGCACCAAATTCATGGTTGTTTCCCAGGACACCGCATACAACACATCGATGGGAAGGCCATGGCTTCATCTACATGAAACAGTCCCTTTGTCGTATCACCAATGCCTCAAATACTCCCTCAATGGTCGATTAGGCGTGATCCAGGGAGATGCGTCTCCTATTGCATCTTGTAAAGCCCATTATCTAGATGAGGACTATTACAAGAGAAAGGATAAGAAAATTCTGGCATGTGAGTTTTAGCCCGCCGCTGTTACAAGTGATCCCTGGGTAAGTTTAGATGACATATACGTTTTCCAAATCCATCAGTTGGAGGCCACAACCCCCAACAAGGGGCAATGCTTTTTTGTTTCGAGTGAAAAAGGAAGGCATATTCCCAAGTCCAAGCAATGTCAGAAAATCACCTCGTACTCCGACACCAACCATGCTCGGTTGATCCTTGAACCTCCTACCCCTGTACAACATCAGGATGTCAGGCTCATGGCAAGGGTGGTACATCATACATGTCTCTTCCACTGGGCTGGAATTAACAGGCTCAAGCCGACGCTCCACTACTGCTTTGATGTCATCAAATGCGGCCCCTTGGGCTGGAGGACAGATGGTATTGGATCAACGACCTTCGTCGCTATGGTCTTAGCGGCGCATGAATCTTCTATTATGATGACCACTGCCGCCCAGGCCGGCACCAGCCGCCCATCAGGGTTTGATAGCTCAGAAACAGATCTCCCCACGGATGATCCGTCCACAAGTGGAGAGGAGGACATGGAAGATTCTCCCCCCGCCTTTGAGGAGGGCGTCTACACTATGGTTGATGTGTTGGTGCAGCTGAACCTCGGTATGAAGGCAGACCCGAGACCCACATTGGTCAGTGCCGCGATGCCCCCCCGAGGATCAACAACGGTACATGGAATTCCCCAGACATCACCGTGATGTGTTCTCTTGGAGTTACGACGAGATGCCAGGACTAGATCCCCAGGTAGTCGTCCACCGCCTTGGTATCTCGACGAACCATCATGGGTTCAAGTAGCCTCCTAGAAAGATGAACCCTTCTCATGGTTCCATGATCGATGCCGAAGTTGATAAGCTCCTCAAATCCAACTTCATCAAGGAGGTCCAGTCCGAAGGTGGCTAGCCAACATTGTGCCAGTCAGGAAGAAAAACGGATAGATCAGGGTCTGTATCGACTTCTGCGATCTCAATTGCCACTGTCTGAAGGATGATTTTCCCTTTCCAGTGACAGAATCATTGAATAATTCCATGGCCGGATTCCAAGCCCTCTCTTTTATGGATGGATATTCTGGGTATAACCAAATATGGATAACCCCGAGGATGAGGAGTCCACTGCCTTCAGGGCACCCCAAGGTACTTTCTATTACCCGGTTATGCCCTTCGACCTGAAGAATGCGTGTACCACCTATCAACGGGCCACGCATCGCATATTCAAGCCAATTCTAGGAACACTAGTGGAATGCTACATGGATGATCTGGTGGTCAAATCTCACCAGCTCCAAGACCGTCTCAGGAACCTTGAGGAATTGTTAGGTTTCCTCTGTTCCCACCATCTGAAGATGACCCCATTGAAGTGTGCCTTCGAGGTCACCTTTGGAAGTTTCCTTGGCTTCGTCATCAGATACCAAGGCATTGAGATAGACCCAGAGAAGATCAAGGCCATCAGTAAGATGCCTCCCTTGAGTAATATTCGGGAGCTTCATGGTCTCCAAGGCCACTTAGCCTATATACCCTGATTCATTTCGAATCTAGCCGGTAAGTGTAAGCCCTTTTACCGGCTCAAGAAGAAAGGTGCCACCTATGAGTGGGATGAAGAGTGTCAGACCGCCTTTGAGGAAATCATGCAGTATCTACTCCAACCTCTGGTCTTGATGCCACCCGTCTCCATGAAGCCACTGGTCCTTTATGTGACCACCCTGGAATGGTCCCTTGGCGCACTTATTTCCTAGAATAACAACAAGGGAACAAATAATAGCCTCTACTACCTCAACCACACACTCCTAGATACAAAAATTAGATATTCTCCCATTGAGAAGAGCTTCCTGGTGCTCATATTTACCATACAGAAATTGCAGCACTACATACAGCACCACGAGGTACAACTGGTCTCCCGGGTAGACCTGTTGAAGTACATCCTGAACCGACCTATGTTGACTGGCTGACTAGAGTGGTGGGAAGTGATCCTCCAGCAGTTTGACATCAGGTTCGTACATCAGAGGGATATCAAAGGACAGGCATTGGCAGAATTTTTAGCTGGCCACCCAACCTCCGCAGATCAGCCACTGGACCTAGGTTTTCTTGATGAGGCAATCCTCTCAGTCGATCATGTCGTCCCATGCTGGCAGATGCAGTTTGACGGTGCCTCCTGGAGCTCCACCGGTAGGAGACTCAACGATCCTAGGTTCAAAAATGTGGGCCTTGGTATCGTATTCATCACTCCAGAGCAATCCGTCCTACCATACTCATTCCTATTGTCAGAGGGCTGCACCAACAATGAGGCAGAGTATTATACCCTCATCACTGGCCTCGAGCTGGCCCTCGAGATCGACGTGCCCCATCTACATGTGAAAGGGGACTCTGAGCTGGTCATCAAGCAGGTTAGTGGTGACTATGTTGTCAGAAAGCCGGAACTCGTGCCATTGTTGGAGTGCAACCTCCATCTAATGGCCCAGTTCCCTTCTGGCCAAAGGTCATTCATGTTCCCCGGTCACAAAACGGTTGAGCAGATGCTTTGGCCAGCTTGGACGTGTCACTTGTAGAGCCCGAACAGGATTACCTGACTATCCGCATGGCGTACCAGAGAGTCATCCCTCCCGTTACCCAAGAGGACAATTGTAGCCCGTGGGTAAACTATATTACCACTGCTTCCCCTACGTCGGGAGCCTCGGTTACTTCAGATATGGTGATCAAAATAGTTCTTGATTGGAGGACACCCTTGGTTGAATACCTCGAACACGAGAATTTTCCGGCTGACCGTTCCGAGCGCAAGCGAATCCGACGTCGTGCTCTACAGTTCACCCTTCAGAGCAGTCCCAGCCTTGAGTAGATCTTTTACATACGCGGATTTGATGGTATTATTCTCCATTGACTTCAAGGAGTCGAGATTCCACAGGTCATGCAAGAGGTTCATGATGGTTCATGTGGTGCCCATCAGGCTGGGTCAAAGTTGTCTCACCAGATTTGGAGATTGGGATACTTCTGGCCCTCTATGATCCATGACTGCATCGAGTTCACCAAGAGGTGACATGAGTTCAAAGGTCATGCTGACTTTATGCATCGGCCACCAGAGCCTCTCCACAATACCAAGTATTCTTGGCCCTTTGCAATCTGGGGGATGGATGTTGTATGACCTTACCCACCGGCAATGGCCCACCAATGCCAGTTCATTCTGACCGCTACGGATTTCTTTCCCAAGTGGGAAGAGACAATTACACTCAAGGAAGTCAAATCCCATTCTATCACTGACTTCTTGAGTTCCAACATCATCTATCGATTTGGAGTACCTCACACAATCCTCACTGATAACGACACCATCTTCTGGGAGGCCGAGCTGAGGAAATTGTACGCCAGGTACAACATTCGCTCTAACCATACCTCCCGCTATCATGCGCTGGCAAATGGACAGATCAAGGAATTTAACAAAACCCTCTCTATCATTCTGCAAAAGATGGTTGGTCAAAACAAGAAAAGTTGGTCGGAAAAGCTCCCAAATGCCCTATGGGCTTATCAGACGACAACCCGTAATTCCACCCAGGTGACCCCGTATTCCCTGGTGTACGGAACTGAGGTCGTCCTGCCCATCGAGATTTATTTTCCCTCATTGCGCACAGTGGCCTACGACCCTCAAGAGCTGGATAGTGTATCCTAAATCCATCTAGATGAATTGGAATCGCTGGACGATAATAGGCTTCGTGCTTTGCACAACCTAGAAAGGCATCAGATTAGGATGGCTCGAGCCTTCAACAAGAAGGTTCGCCTCTGCTCCTTCCTACAAGGTGACTTGGTACTGGACCTCAGGACGCCAATGATTCCCGGTAGGAAACCACCCAAGTTGGAGCCCAAATGAGAGGGACCTTACGTTATCCATAAGGTTTACCCCAATGCAGCATAATTTTTAGTGACCATGGATGGTTAGCATGTAACTCCTCCCACCAACGCCAAGTTCCTCAAGCAGTACTTTTCCAGAGCCTAAGGGTCCTGGATGACCTTAAACTACAACCACGGTCCCCCCATGACCTTAAATTGGATCACAGTACCGCAAGACCCTAAAATGAATTTGGTCCTACATTTGTTCCCCTAGGGTCCCCCCATGACCTTAAACTGGCCCACGGTCCCGCATGACCCTAAAATACATGCTCATCCATCATGACATTAAACTACAAGCCGGTCAGGCCTCCATGACCGAGGCCCAGCCTCAGGCCCCTTGGACTTCCACAACTCAGTCTCTCTTGTGGGATTGTATGGTGTGGTGTGGGATTATGTCCTTATTCGCATTGGGTTACTCGCCCCACCATACCTATCCCCAGATGAGATGTGTCCCCATCCCGCATGACATTAAAATGCATGCTCGTCCTATATGACGTTAAACTGTGCTTTTAGAACTACATATAGCTTGATTCCCATCCTTATGGGATATGTAGGACTGCCTGAACATCTAGATTTCAGGTCCATCCCGTCTCTTAGGAGATCCCACGATCTCCCGGTCACCCCGGCCTCTTGGCTTGTCCCTCCCCATGGTGGGGGGATATATAGGTGTGGTATAGGGTTTTTGGAGCCATGCCCCCTTCTCCCGAGAATCCGCCATCTTTTGGCCGCTCTCAAACTGAGCCCTTAGACCCTTTCCAGTGGTCCGCTAATATATTCAGAGTACTCTAGTCTAGGACTTGGCGTGTCAGATTCAACTTAGGCAAGTTCCGTCCATTTTCCAAGCTTCGTGCTCCCCGTCAATCGGGCCACCATTATCCTTCACACCCAAAGAGACCCCCAAGAATAACATGGATACAATGCCTAAGGGCTCTCCTACCATCACAGGATACCGCCCCCCGAGGGTTTCAGACAAAAAATTGATAAAAATCCCATGTTGAAAATATGGTCAGTGGTTGATGCTCATTTGTTTGTCCCCAAGGCTAACACAACAGGATGCTGTGTTGCGAACATGATCAGCAGTAATCCTCCGTTGTCACACCAACTTCTTCAGGCCCTCAATGTTGGTGGCATGATTCACATTTTGTTCCACCCCATCGTGTCAAGGTGGAATCTTGACACTCCGTGCACTAACCCTCAGTGCACCTCCACACGTCAGGTAGATAAAGCTGTGTTACGGTGTTTCTCGAGGCTCCTGCGACTTGAGCGCTAAGATTATATGGTTGGGTTTTCTCTAAGGACCATGCGCAGCTTAACCCTCATCCCCATGGGAAATGAGGAGTTTCCCAGACATTGCATCTCGGGCCCAGCTCAACTAGAAGATAGTGTCTCTTGCCCCCTTATTGTTGGACCCTCATCGGCTCCTTGGCCCGAGGCTCCTCTCCCAAAATCGCTCACGATGATGTTATGGGATTATGTCCTCATCTACATTGGGTATGCCTTATCACATCGTGTGTACCCCCCAGGTCCAAGCCATATGACCTTAAACTATTCTGGTTGGTCCTACCACATGACCATAAACTGTGACGATATCGTCCCAACCGCCCGATGGAAAATGACACTGCATTGTGATGACCTCTCCATAGGGGACATCACGTTGGGTATTGGAAAATTATTGTACCATTTTTCAATGCATGTATATGGCTTGATTATTGTGGCAATGCCAATAATTTCTACCCTAGGTCAGTCAGTACACAAAAGAAAAAGCACCTACCTTCAAGAATAAACAAGATTCATCAAATACCGCTTCTTTTGGTGCGAGGGCTGACCTGAATGCCTATTTCACCCTTTTCATAGGTACCATGTCTTGTTGTGCCACCCTCTTAATAACTACATGCAGCTTGATCCCCATTCTTATGGGGTATGTAGGAACGCCCATACCTCTTGTCTAAGGGTCCAGCTTGAGGTCTGCTAATTCATCGTGTCTGTCCCTCCTTTGGGACTTTGACCATGGGACTGCGTGGCGTGGTGAGCAGGACCTCATCCTCATTCATGTATGGTTTTCAATAGCCACACCGCGTATGACCTGTTATAAGAATTATCCTACCTGTGTCTCGTACTGCACGACGTTAAAAGGCTCCCCCAAGAACTATGTATGGCTTGATTCTCATCCTTATGAGATACGTAGCAGCACTCGGGCACTCCCCTACTGGCCTAGCCTTACTTTTGTGTTCGGTTCCTTGGCTTAAAAAGTTCTCCAAGGAGCACATGGTAAGAAGGACCTTCTCCTCATTCATGTCGGGTTTCACAACTTCTTTACCATGTGTCTCCCATTCCCCTAACTCTTTGGTCCGAGTTATAAGAATTTAAACTAAGACCCTCTCCAGAACTACGTGTGGATTGATTGTCATCCTTATGAGATATGTAGAAATGCCCATAAATTTCATCTTGGATCCACTCCCAGGGATTACCAAATCCCATCCCTCCTCACTATCGGCCCCTTGGCCCGACTTCATGGGGAGTTGTGTAACTGCATCATCTGCCCCAAATAAGTTTGGGATGCCCCATAGTAGTGTTGGGAAGTGACAGTTCTCCTGCCAGAGAGGTCCTGTCTAAAAATTGGGATGATCCGTGACAAGATTAATGTGTCTTCCCAATGTGCCTCCACCACGGTGGTGCAATTTTGGGAGTGTTGGATTCTATTTGAACAAACCACAACTCCACTTTCCACGCTTTGTGTGCCCCTTTATTCTGATCCTCACCCTCTTTCATGTTTGATGGGACCCCCTAACAGTATGGATACTCGACATGTGGTCCGCCTGCTGTAACGATATGGATGGTAGACCTTTGGTCCACCTATTGCAACAATATGGATGATTGACATACGGTCCGCCTAATGTCCTGGGCCAACGTTCCGGAAGACTGGTCATGTTTGATGAGACCCCCTAACCGTATGGATATTCGACCTATGGTACGCCTACTATAAGAATATGGATGATGTACCTTTGGTTCGCCTATTGTAACAATATGGATGATTGACATACAGTCTGCCTACTATCCTGGGCCAACATTCTGGAAGACTGATCGACGATGTTTGAGTTAGGCCCTGTGTTGTGAACATGGTTAGCGGTCATCCCTCATTTTTTGTCCCCTTTTTAGGCTAATGCGATATGGATGCTGCGTTTCGGCCACGGTCAACAGCTATCCTCCATCGTTTCACCCCCCATAGTGTTCTGAATATGGGTAACGTGATTCACCTTTTTCATCTCCCTATATTCGGATTGATTTCAATGCCCCCAGCATTTCCCTGCTCGTGTGTGAGAACACATTGAAGAGACGATATATTGATCGGGCTTAGGTCCCCTCCCTTCATCTGGACCTCTCTCTCCTCCTCAGAAATCCGGGCTCAATTTCGGATGCCTGATGTTTGGTTGACGCCCTACAGTCGGATGAAATGATAACACGAGCATCCCTTGTTTCTCACATTGGGTATGACCCACATGTTCTTAGGGGTGAATTGTTATTTATTTCAGGATTATGGTTGAGCGTGTTAAACCAAAGGGTACATATAAATGGATTCGTCCATACATTGGTTCGAAATGGTGAGAAATAAAAGCAAGAAGTTCTTGAGATGGACAAAATAGAGCCCTTAAGGATCAGCGTGATGGATTGATCTTTCCAATGCCGCTACCCTATGGCTGGTAGCCTCTAGGACCGCTTCTCGCTCCCTGAAGACTCTTTCAACATCAGCGGCCACAAAGAGCAGTTCGCCAATCCTAGATTGTACATGCGCCCACTCAGTTTGAAGTACGGTCATCTGGTGACTCGCCTCCATCATTTGTTCTTGGGAATTGGCCATCTGGGCCATCAGTTGCCCCACGATCTCAGAGCATGTTGCGATGAAGGTCTCCTTCTCTGATTCCTGCCCTTCGAGGCATCGAACTTCCTACTCCGCCCTCAAGAACGCTCGGGTTCTCGTTGATCTTTCCCGACACTGGGCAATGTTAGTGAGCCAATTTCTATCACGTATCTTCTCAGCAATTTAATCACGGACCGTCAGATGAAGTCGTTGAGCGTCAGCCCCTCCAGTACACAGGAAATGCATCCGGTTATGGAGTGATTCCATCCGCCTCATCCAATCCGCCTAAGGCTGTCTGAGAAAGTGCTGTATAAACTTCCACCCTTTGCGTTGTGTCATACGGCTCTCCTCTGATGCTTCTGAGTCTGAATCATCTATCTCCTCAGGATCCACGGTCTGGTATCTAGGAAAGGCAGCCAGCAGGTCCCCAGCAGGGTCTGCCTCAGTGATGTCTTCATGAGGAATAAGATCCTTGACATCTGGGCGACCTTCCTCCCTTGCCCCGACCGTGGAAGTGCCTTCATCAGCTTCCGACCTTGCTCCAATGACAGCACCACTGATTTCCACCGCCCCCTGCTCACCAATTGTCGGGGCCGACTCAGTCTGGTAAGTATGTTCTTGAGGAGGTGGTACGCCCGCCACTGGTTCGCTCACGGATGGCCCGGGCTCAGCAGCCCGACGTGCCTCCAATGCAAAGATCACTGTACAAGGAACATCACGATTAGTTGGGTTCTCTGACAGTAATCACCTCAGTGAGGTAAGGAACTTATGGGAACCCAGAGTGTCCGCCTCTAGTGTTCTGGCTGCTACTGGAGCTATTGTGGCAGGATACCCCTCAGCGCTTGTCAGATCAATGATAGGTGTCAGAGCCCCACCCTGCCCCATCATCGCCTCTTCTCCTTCCTCTATTGGGGACGCCTGATCAGTTCCTATGTGCTCCTGAGTGAGATAGGGAAATGAATTAGAAGTTACAGAAAATAATGGACAAAGAATGAGGATGAATAAGGATAGAGACGGACCTCGATCAGCTCGGTTATCTCCATGTCGGAGCCGACGATCTCACCACTCTCTTGAAAGCTCCCTCGATGGGACCCTCCCTGAGATCCTTCATCTTCTCCGTCGCCTTCTTCTTCTCCTGTTTCCTCCTCTACCTCCGACTCATAATCAATTTCGCCTTCTCCCAGCAGCATCACTTCCCGATCATGCTCTTGGCCGAGCATCACTATCACCAGGAAAGGTGGCTCCACACGCTAGGCCCCTTTGGCATGAGTATGTGTCCATGGCTCGGCATACTCAGTTGATAGGCCAGCGTCAACCCTAGTGGGAGGAAGGGTAATGAAGTCACCATATCCATAAGTGGTGAACATTAACCACATCTAGCGAAGGACGCTGGGATTATTCTCCTTCCAGACATTTTTGAATACTTTCTTTGACATTTTCTGGAGGCACCCGGATTTCCTTGTGAATTGGGATGGAACGTAAGGCTCATAGATGATCTCCCCGTCAATCCGAGCCACAATCACCCTGCCTCGGATGCTCTGGAAGTATTCTTGCTTCTCCAGTGAGCCTTACCCATTTTCCACCATCTTGCCAATCGGGGTGGGGAATGGGCTGAAGTTGAAATTTGGGTGGTTACCGATTCGAATCCTCACGCCCTCCTCACTGAGCGTCATCGGTGCGCCCCTGGAAATGTTCATTAAAGGTGGTCGTAGGCCGTTTCCAGGAGGACGAACGATGTTTGGAAAAGTGTATCCACCAAGATGAGTCTCCACCCAGACATGGAAGATCTGGAAGGGGCCACACACCCTCCGAGGCGACCCCCTCTAGGGATGCGCCCCAGAATGTCATACAACCTATCCAGCATGGGGAGCCCTAGATTTAACCTTTTGTTGGCGGCCATGGTGCCCTCCATCACTAGAGTTTTGGGACGTACACCCATCCTCGCGTCCCGTACTGGAAGGAGCCACCCGCTTAGGAAGGTGGCAAGGATCTCGGCATATCGGACATTCGGGTCCTGGGCTTCGATAACATGGTAGCCCCATGATTGGTATTTCCCCGCTTCCAGGGTCCTCCAGTACGATCCATTCTTGCTCCTCTGAGCCGCGTTTGGGCACCATTTTCCCCGTTCGGGAATCTTGACCATCAGATCCTTCTCCAGGAACTGGCTGAACTAGTCCTTGTAGGCGATGTCCTTTAAGAAGTCTTTCACATTAAGCCCCTCTTTGGCGAGATCCAGCAGGTGCCACGTCAGCATAGGGGTCCATGACCTGTCTTCCCAGGTGTTCACTGGAGGAATGAACTTGTCGCATTGGTATCCCTCCAGTGGGACACCTTCGAAGCAGTGAACATCCAAGAGGATGATGCCAACATCCCCATGGTGAAGATGGAATGTGTTGGTGTCAGGGGACCATTAGGTAAACGGCTCCGGCCCAAGTTTAGGTTGGCGGTAGAAGTGGAACTGTGATGTCTACACCGCCTCGAATAGACCAATGTGCTGCAGCTCGGCCCTGAATTGGTCGCATGTATGGAAAACCCAGTATGCCCAAGACCACTCACTGGTAAAGTTGCCTCCAGACCGCAGGTCCCAATCTTGCAACCAGCCCTTAGTGTCATCCGTAATTCTCTGACAGAACATAATTTCATAGAGGGATGGAGTGCTCTCCGCAACAGGATCACCCCAGAAATGGTCCTGGTTCTCAGGTTCAGGACATACACATCCATGTGTCTGGCCTCCCTAGTAGGATGACCATTGTGGGAGATGTTTTATCAGGGAAGGTCATCCTCCTGGGTCACCCATGACCGTGGTGTGTCCACCTCAAAGCCCGGTAGTGGAAACTACTTCAGGTTGCCGAAGTTCCAGAGCGGGAGGTTGTTGGACAGAGGATACTCTTTCTGGGCAGGGGTCAGCAGGTTGAACAAGGTAAGGCTGTTAGAAACAACCAACCTAACGCCATAAACCTCTTCATTCGTCGACATTTCAGCTCAACGAGCGGCAGATCCCCCCTAATCGACTTGTTTCACAGCCATCTTGATCTCTTTGGGTATTGCGCAAAATCCGGATGGGTTGTGAGAAATGGGGAAGAGTCACGCGAAATCTGGAACAGTGGCACACAATTCCAAAGTTGGGCACGAAATCCGAACCGTCGGCGTGAAATATCCCGGGTGGCTTCGAAATGCCGTCGAAACTCGGAAGTAATTCCACGCGAACACAGTTTGTTTTACACACAGTTGCAAAGGCAATTTCATGCACGAGAGCTCCGAGCCTAGCATGTGGAAAATCTTGAGTATGGATCAGGGGACCCAGCGCCCCTTTTTATAGGTGAGGTCGAGGTTCTGTGCCATGCAGGAAGGGAATTCCGCACCAAACCGGCGTTTTGCGAGCTGCATTGGCTTTTGCGCGCAAAGGACCCTCGAAATCCAACACTTCAGCGTTCAGTGTTTCCCTCAGAATCTGATCATTACGACCTCTCGCCGATCCAATTCCGAGGGGGGGAATTTATAGACGCCGAAATATTCTATAACTCCCAAAGGAAGTTTCGAAATGATGAAGCAAAGTCATATTCGGACTCAGTGGCTCTGCCTGGAGGGATCAGAAGTGCCATGTGAAATAAAGGAGGATGTGCACGAAAAAGGTTGGCCAAGTGGAAGGAGTCTTGGATTCATGAAAGGTCCCCAACTCCGGTGCACAATTTTGTGCGCCCGCCCCGTGCGATGCCTGTTTTCGCTCCACCATCTCTGGAGCGCAAAAATTCGCACGTCGCCTAGATTCCACGATGCTGGGAGCCTATAAATAGGAGGATACCCCTTCCATTTAGGGGTTTCAGAATTTCAGCCGGCTCTCGTGCGCGAAATAGGACTTCCGCACGCGCAAGATGGACTTCAGGTACTGAATATTTTCGTGCAACCTCGCCCCGAGATCCGTCTTCGCGCACAATCCCACTAGCATAAATTTTTTTGAAACTCCTTAGGGGTCCTCCCTTGCACGCAATTCCTTCCATTGTGCACAAAAGGTCCAATTGCGTGCAGTCCCTTCGGTGGGTGTGGCCTTGCCTTAGGGTTCAGCCATTGCCACTTGCACCCAATTCAATTCCCTTGCACACAATTCTCCAAAGTTGTGCATAGTTCCTCAGCTCCAATTACGCGACATCCCTGTGTTTTGTGTGCAAAATGTTTCTTTGCGCGCAATCCACAGGATCCCTCACCTTGATGCCCCCGGGTGCCTCCCTGCGTAGGCGCCCGATGTCCTCCATACCGGGCATCCATGCCATGTGCTGTCTTCCCGTACGACCTTCCACGCTCGTATGAAGTAATCTCACGGTCCCTCGGGTTGTGTTTCCTGTTGCATTACTTTACCTCATGCTCCTTCGCATAGGCACTCTAACGACTATTTCTTCTTCGAATAGCCACGATAACGTGGACCCCTCGATGGTTCGCCCTGCGGCCCCCCTTCACTACAGCCATGCCGATGCCTTCCCTCCCACAAGGGGTAGAGGGTGCCAGTTAAGTAAGTCCTAGGGGTGTGGAGAGAACCCACCATGTCCGAGATGCAGGACGTTAATCTGCCAAGCACCTCATCCTCAACACATGACGTTAAACTGTGACCCGACCCCGTGCCTTGCACGCAGGCTCCCCCCAGCTCGGACATTCTTTACGCCGCTTGTCTCCATGGGAATGGAATCTTCCTCACATGGAATGATATCCTACCTCTCAGAGTGGAGTTTGTCCATGGGGGAAGGGCTACCTCAGAGCGTAACCCCCTAGCCTCTCTTGCAGAGGGTAGCACCCATGCACCTCCGTACTTCCCCACTGCCAAGGCTAGTGGAGGGCGTGATAGGGAACAAGGCATCTCCTTTGTTCGATCCCAAATCCCTATCCCTCTGCGCCTTGTCACATTTCAGGCCTCCATCCTGGAGTAAGTATCGGTACCATGGGCCGCTAAACGCGTAAGCCCCTCCCCACTTCCCACGGATGCACCTTCTGTGACGTGATCGTCTGGTCCCGGCTGCCTCTTGTTTCTCACACCGAGCATGACTCACATGAGCTTAGAGTGATAATCGACTATGACATCCTCTTATGGGCCGCCTCAGAGCGTAATCCCCATCCCAGTTAACTAAGGGGACATTGATCTGTGCTAAGGCATGGTACGTAGGAAGCCTCCACGAGGTTCAACCCCACCACCTGGTCATTCCGACCCCCTTCACGTTGGTTCGCCTGCACCATGGGCCGCCTCAGAGCATATGCCCCAGATGCCCCCGTCCCGCATAATGTTAAACTGTATGGAATCCCGCATGAAGTTAAACTATAATGCGTCCCGCATGACGTTAAACTGTATGTCGTCCCGCATGACGTTAAACTGTATGCCCTCGTCCAACATGATGTTAAACTGTACGACCTGAACTACGTGGTCTTTGATCCATGCTAAGGCACGGTACGTAGGAAGACTCCACAAGGTTCAAGCCCACCACTCAGTCGTTCCGACCCCCTTCATGTCAGTTCTCCAGCACCATGAGCCACCTCAGAGCGTAGCCCCATCCTAGTGAACTACGAGGACTTTGATCCGTGTTATGGCACTGTACGTAGGAAGCCTCCACGAGGTTCAATCCCACCACCCGGTCGTTCCAACCCACTTCACGTCGGTTCTCCAACTCTATGGGCCACCTCAGAGTGTAATACCCATCCCAATGAACTACGGGGACTTTGATCCGTGATAAGGCACGGTACGTAGGAAGCCTCCCTAATGTTGAAGCCCCCCACCCGGTCATTCCGACCCCCATCATGTCGGTTCGCCAACACTATGGGCCGCCTCAGAGCATAAGCCCCAGATTCCCCCATCCTGCATGACGTTAAACTATACGTCATCCCGCATGACGTTAAACTGTATGCCATCCCACATGATGTTAAACTGTATTCCGTCCCAGACGATGTTAAACTGTATGCCCCCGTCCAGCATGACGTTAAACTGCACCACCCGAACTACGTGACTCTGATCCGTGCTAAGGCACGATACGTAAGAAGCCTCCATGAGGTTCAAGCCCACCACTCAGTCATTCCGACCCCTTCGCGTCGGTTCACCAACTCTATGGGCCGCCTCAGAGCGTAAGCCCCATATCCATCATTATGGGCCGCCTCAGAGCGTAAGCCCCATATCCAACTCTATGGGCTGCCTTAGAGCATAATCCCCATATCCAACTCTATGGGCTACCTCAGAGAGTAATCCCCATATCCATCATTATGGGATACCTCAGAGCATAAGCCCCATATCCATCATTATGGGCCGCCTCAGAGCGTAAGCCCCATATCCAACTCTATGGGCCGCCTCAGAGCGTAAGCCTCATATCCAAATCTTTGGGTCGCCTTAGAGCATAAGCCCCATATCCATCATTATGGGCCCCCTCAGAGCGTAAGCCCCAAATCCACCTTGGGCCGCCTCAGAGCGTAAGCCCCAAATGTCCCCGTCTCGCATGATGTTAAACAGCATACCCGAACTACACAGACTTTCATTCCCTGCCATGGGGATACGTAGGAATCCTCTATACGGCTCAAGCCCCTCTTCACTTCATCACCCATCCTGATTCTTACCCGGGCCGCCACATCCCGGTGGGATCATGCCGCCTCATTATACTTCACAGCCTACGGGAAGCTGCCCACGTGATGGCCCCAACATTAGAGTTCCCTTCAGGGGGTTCTTTTATCTGATCCACTCTCAGTGTTCTGATCAGTCTGATCCGTCCCCGCTAGACGTTAAACTCACTGCATACCCCATGTTAAACATGAGAATCTGTAGAAAACCTCAGATACATGCTTATGGCATGCAATTTCCCACGTTTGATGTGAGATGCCTTGGGCTTTCGCACCCTCGAGAAGCCCTATAATAGGGGTCATAAGACAGAAATTCCAATCCTCTAGCGTCAAGACACCCCAAAGATGCCTCAGTATGACCAATCTCATAACCGAAGGTTGCTGCTCCGACCATACCCCTGGGAGTGTCTCGATGAAATCAGTGTAATTAGCTGGTGTCTATGAAGATATGGCACTGGGAGCGAGATTCATGAGCACGTCTTAAATCTATGAGGGATACCCGGACTAGGTGACGAGCCCCAAGGATGAATCCAAGGAAGGAAGAACCGACATCCCAACATCCCAGTTTCGATCAAGGAGCAGACGTCCCTGAACAAGGAACGGATGCCGCCTTCCTTTGGAAAGCAGGCATGCAGGGCAACTAGCCGTGCGTCCTCCCCTGCGTGATGGATGCGTGCGTGCACCCCGACGGAAAGCTTCAGAAACAATCATGTAAAATGAGAATAGTTATAAAAAATTGTAATTATATGTTTTTAATGAGAATAAAAAATTTTAAATGGTCTTTTATATTTTTTCCAAAAAATAAGGATGATTCATTATACTAAAATTTATTGATTATCGTTTAGAATAATTGGCCGTTTTTTGACCATCAAGAACTTGTTTAATTTTATAATTTATTATTACATTAAAATATTAGTTAAATAAAATTAAAAAGTTTATAAAATAAATATTAAAATATTTTTAAACCATTAAAATGATTTTATGATTATCCTTGAATTAGGTAAAGGAAAATGGAATCTTGTTTCCATCCATGATGATAAATCAACCCTTCGTGGATGATGTTTTCATTTTTAGAATAAAAGGGAGAGGAGAAATTGTTTGATGATGGATTATTAAATTAAAATATTAAAATTATAGTATATATATGATTATTTATTTATCATTCCACTTGTACAAGGGGAGGTGAGGAGTGAATAAAAAAAATTCTGAAAATAAATTAAAAGAGAATTAATGAGAATTTTACCTCGTGAATTTTTCTCCTTGAGAACCTCCTTAGGGTAATTTGATTTGTTATTTTGTTGATACCAAAGTATCTTGGATTTCAAGAGATGTTAGAGAAGTGTATTGGGAAGAATATAGATAGTATTAAAAGCCTTGAAGGTGTGAGGAGAAGTGGTGGTGACAGGTGGTATTTATAAAAGGGGTAGGGGTATTTTTTTATTATATTTGTTATTTTATTATTTTCACTCAGTACTCTCAATAGATTGAAACATGTCACAAAATATATTAAACAATTAATATGTGTTCTATATAATGAGATAATATTATTCATACATCATCCATGAATCAAAAATTCATGTATTTTTTAAAAAACATAAATTACCATTTTTTAATATTCACTAATAATTCAACTATTTTAGAAAAAGTCCAAAAATATCCCTATATTCATTTCTTGATGTTTATAATTAATAAATTAAATACATTTTATCAAAATTACTTCATAAATATGTAAAATTTATTATTTAATTAAAACCATAATTTATTCAAAAAATATCGATTTAAAAAATAAAACTAATTTTATGAAACATTGAAAATTTAATTAAGATATCATAAAATTATATTATAATCATATGAAAACAAAATTTATTTTATGAAAATTAATTTTCTTTTAAATAATTATGTTAATTATAATATTCTAAATACATATTTATTTTTTATAGAAATACCAACACCTAATATATCATTTTTGAAACATTTATTTACTTTTACTGTGATATAATTATAAAATATATTTGTTTATAAGATTAATAAATTTTATTTATATTTTCATATATGAGGTTACTTGTATATTCAGTAAATAACAGTTCCTAATGGTCACATAACTATTCCAAAGGTCATGTTACTTTTCCATTTGTATAGGATCATTAATTTCTCTGAAAATCTCTAATTTCATTATTCATTTATGAGATCATTTTTATGGGTCTATCTATGATATATATGTTTATTATACTATATTAAATAATTAAAAAAATGGATAATTCCATTAAGAATGATTTGGGTTGTTATAGAGACCCCCATGTTTTGGAGTGATTTTGATTCCTAGTATACACACCTTTTTTGTTTGTTTTAGTGTGGACCATATTCCGAATCTAAAAATCCAATTATGACTCCTATGTATCAGTGTAATATTTTATGTAATCCTAAAGTTTAGTGTAGAAAAAATCAACCTATTCATAATGTGTTTTAATTTTTATGTCTCTATTATAATGACAGGAGGGTTGGTTGGCCCTATGTTATTTACTGAAACCCCGAAGATCTTTAGAAGAAATTACAATCCTATTAAATGTATTTTTTTTGGAATTTTTACCAGTTGTCTTCCCCAGTATTTGGGATTACTAGGCCAATAATTGGAAAAGGCTTACCCAAAGGTAAACTATATATATCATTATCACACATGCTTGAGGGTTTGGGATCTAAGTCGTGAGACATGAAGAACTGGGATGATTTTCTTTGTGGGACTCCTCTTAAATGAGAAAAGATATTTACATTGAAGATGAGGTAAACATAAAATACTATTATCCCTATGGTTTGGGTTTTCTGCGATTCTCCTATTTTTGATCCTTAGGGGAGATTTGTTTCCTTGATGGGTAATATTGCGTTAAAATCACCCATGACCTCTAGGGTATGGATACTACAGTATTATCACACCTATAATGGTAATAAAATATCTATTCATATTTTTAATTCTCATTTGATCATGTGATATATGTTTTATATATTCTTGACATGATCTATTTTCTTGTGATGGAATTAATGTTATCATAAAATTTCCTTGTCATATGTGAGAGTTATTCTCAATATTATTGAATGACTACTATAATGGAATTTTGATAGATTTATCATTTTAGAAGCAGTGAATTAGAGACTCATTTGTGGATAATTTCTTTTGAACACACAATTATTATTTAGTGGGGATCACATATAATAATGGTGTTGAAGCATTAAAATTACACAATATTTATAACAAACATTCTCTTTATTTCACATTAACACATGATTTATTACATTGAAGTACACATTATGAAACCTCGAAGATCAAAAAGTCTATATTTTTTGGAAATTTGGTATATATAATAACATCTTGAACATTGGATACACCAATATTATCAAAAACTTCCTTAACATGCTTAAATAATTCCATGGATTTTGAAAATGCATGGGATAACCTGGGGAAAATAATAAGAAATACACGAGATATAAAACCCAATAAGAGAATATACATGGAAAATGGGAATTTAATAATAAACGTTTGATAATATTCATATCAATATGGAATAAATATAGTAGTAATCAAAAACAAGAAAATGAGACATGATATAGCAAGATAATAATAACACGGTAAATGCTAAAACAAAATAAAACATTGCATTATAAACAAAGATTAGGGCTAGTCCTCTAAGAAATAATGGTTGAAAAAGTAACTAAAAGTAATAAGTTTTACTCCCTATCCCAACATGGATTATCATTTTAGTAAAAATTACCCTATGCATTAGATTACTATATAATTTTGATAGCACCAGTCACTTTCATTTCATTGTAATACTTATGTGTGCCGCATAGATCATATGAAATGTATAGGTTCATCATGATAATTTAGTTCATGATCAAGGAGTGTGGAATTAATATATTTAAGTCCACGATAAAAATGTTTATGTACACAAATTTCAACACCCTAGATTATCAATGGGCATGGTATTCACTACACAATTGTAATTTCATGGAGAACCACGGTGAAATTTCAAAAGAAAAATGTCATCACATAATGATTCATAAAAATGTGTTAATTAGAGATAATGGGGTCTGTAATAAAATATTAATAAAATTGGAAGCGATATGTACATGTAAAAACAAATCCCAAAATTAGAAATTTTAAATATAATGCATAAGTTAATAAAAAACATGAATAAAGAAAATATTCCTAGCTATATGTTGGCATGTTAACAGGCCCATGTAAAGTATCATGGGAGGATTAGTGAGAGTGAAATGCAGATCCAATAATTTATAAATTATATATACATTAAATGAAATATGGAAGAATATATCCGTACATAATAAAATGGAATTTATAAGATGTACCATAAAAGAAGTTCTAGAATGGAAACGAGAAGCTAGAAATCCGTTACTCGAGTGTGTGGCTCCAAACGCTTGGGAGGTGCATATTGAAAGCATGAGGGAGACTTGTAAAGACTACATAGTGTGCATATAAGGTTACATCTATGATCCGAGTAGTTATAGTGAAGTGAAATGAGAGATTATTTGGGTTTATAGAGGAAAATAGGTTCATTTCTTTATTATTTTGGTTTTGAACTCTACATAATAAAATAAAAAAAACCAAAAACCATTGAATATTTTTCCCATAGTTTCATGAAAATTTAATTTTTATAATTATTTTATATTTAAAGTTGATTAAAATAATAAAATAGTACCTTTTTTATGTGGCGGTGAGTCATACACTTAATGAAATGACATTAAAACCTTAAAATATATTAATGGTTTTGGTGAACTAATAATGGATTTATAAAAATAATCAAATAAATATAAAATAAATTTAATTTCAAGTGGAAAAATATTTTTTTTTGTTATTACCCTTACTAGTATTTATTATAATACTTTGGGGTCATTGTGTGTTATAATACAGAAGTTATATTTATATGGTATTTAATTTTTACATGAAAAATTACCTGTCCCAAGAAAATTATAAAAAAATAACCAGTGGATAATTTAAACATTCTGATTCCAAAGAAATTATTAATTTTATCTAAATAATTTAATAAATACGTACATTTTCTCTTTTAAAATTAAATGGAAAATAATTAATAAATTCTTGGGGTTTTGACAACAATATTTTTTGAACCCTTATAAAAATTACACTAGTCTTCATAAAAATTAGATGATAATTTATATTTTATAAAAATTATTTAATAGTATTATTTTATTAAAATATTATTTATATCAAAAAATAAATTAATTCTAAAAAATAAATTCCCTAATTTAATTTAAATATTATAAAAAAACTATTTGTGTTTTATTGAATCCAAATTAAAATCATTTATAAAGTAAGAATGATATGATGAAATTATATTATTAATTATAAAAAATATAATTTTAATAATCATATTCCTATAGCAATGACACATATCCAATTAATTTACCAAAAGCACCATAATTTTAAGGTTCACGATGGTGGGACTTTTATGTGGTGGTTTGGGGAAAATGGTTTGGTTGGTGATTTTGATGATCTTTAACTTTTCCATTAAATGTATTTTATCATGATTAAGTAGTTGGATATCACCTTGTGGTTGGTTGAGGATATATCCCAATGATTCAATCTCAGTCAGACACTCTGAAAAATGGTATTCATAGGGTTGGAACATAAAATTTGAGGCCATAACTTAATTTTTTTTTGTAAATTAGTTTTTTTAAGACACTATCTTTATAAAAATCATACGATAATTTATTCAAAGAAAAAATTTAAATGTTTATGATAATTAATTTTATTTTAAATCTAATTGGATATAATAAAAAAAATAAGTGTGTTTGTTTTTTATAACCATATTACATAATAAAGAATGTAATTAAATCAAAAAGGGAAGTTTATTTAAAATTGTTTGGGTCATTAAAATGTTAATTTATTAAGAAAATTTTCTCTAAAAAATGTCATCTCCCACACTAAATAAGATGATGGAAACTATGCTTCATCACTTCCTTTTGTTCCCATAATACTTCTTCAAAATTCTTATTTCCCTACAACATTTTTACAAGGTGCATTATGTTATTTCATAGAAATTTGTATGTATGATATAAGATCTTCATGGGATGAACCTCATATTATAGAACATTATCCAATGTAACCACTTCTATATTGAGTACATGTGAGGGTCCAGTATGACCTTTCTTAAGAGGAATACACGAAAGACATCATGTATGTGAGATAGGTTCGGTGGGAGTACTAGTCGATGAACCACCGCTCCAATGTGATCAAGGATATCAATGTGGATGATGTATCTTGGAATAAGAATTTCCTTCCTCCAAAATATAATCCATTTATTCCATTAACATATAGGGAGGAATAACATGTCTCCATCATCAAAATATAGATCTCATTAATTATTTTCAGCATAGCTCTTTAGTTGACTATGAGTATCCTTGATGTTCCTCTGAATGGTCTTAAATGTTTCCACCATTTCCTTGACTATTTTAGAACCAAATAGGTTTTCCCCATAACTTCATCCCAGCATGTAGATATTATACACATCTCCCTAAAAATATCTTCATAGGGATCCATTCACATTCTCTAATGGAAACAATTTTTTTAGGAGAACTCAACCAGAAGGATATGCTTGTCCTATTATCCTTTAATGTCCTTAGAACATGATCGCAACATATTTTATTTTTTCTGAGTTTTTCACTTATATTGGACATCAATTTTAGGAAAATAAGACATACTGAAGTGTTGCTTAGTATTTATATCATATTAGAAAGTTTTATACAACTTGGAGGTGACTCTCATATCTAGATCAGATATAATCAAAAGTGGTATTCCAGAAATCCTTGCCACTTCTCTTATTTATATCTATATAACTTCATCAAAAAATAAATCTTCTCAAATAATAATAATGTAATATTTCTTTGTAAGAAGATCCCTAGTAACTCATATTTCATTTTTTGACCTAGATCTTTAGATGTTCGGGGAAAATTTTCATGGTGATGTTTTCCCATTTCCATGTTGGCATTGGTAATGGTTGCATCACCCCATTAGAATTTTATACTTTTAGACATAAATTTTAGAAATATAGATAACTTTTATGTGTATTCAGTGATCTCCTTCCTCATATTGTACCAAAATTTGTGCTCAATGAGATCTCGATACATCTTTGTGCTTCCTGGTTGAATAGAGAATGTTCAACAATGTGCATAATCCAATAGTTCCTTCATTAATTTAGGATTTTATGGAACATATAGTCTATGAACAAGTTTCACAATTACATTATCATTAAAATTAAACTTAGAGGATTTAGAATTCATTATTGTTTTCACATTCATCTTAATTCCCACATTATTTCATTGGTGATCATTTAACATATCATAAATATATGGTTGATCAATCATTTGTGAAAGGTTCTATGATGTTCCTTCCACTATGATTCCCATACCCATCATTTCCAAATCTAAGAAGGTATAATCCCTCTCATTTATCATCCTTGATTGAATTGATTGATCCTTTATACTTAGAGAAGTTACCACATTCTTAGTTTTACTAGTATGGTAGTGGATTTAGAAGTAATAATCCTTATATACTTCTAACAATTTTATTTGGCTCATATTCATCTCTTTTCTTTTGTAAATATGTATTTGACTCTTTTTTTGATCCGTTTCTATTTCACTCTTCTCACCAAAGAGACAATGGAGTCGTATTTTAAAATAAATTATCACTACCGAAAACTATAGATCATGTATTAGGTAGTTCTGTTTGTGAACATTCAAATTCCATGAATCATAGGCTATGGATTTTTCATTCTACAGTAACACAATACCAAATCCCTTCATCGAAGCATCGTTGAATACTACCCAAAGTTCCCCACTTGTTGGTAGTGTGAGAAAATGTGTAGTGATAAGCCTTATTTTTTGTTCCTTGAATATCTTTTCATACTCATTATTAAAAGTATACTAGAATCCATTCTGAGATAGCTTGGTTAGAGGGTTCGAAAATCATGAGAAATTTCTCACAAATCGAGGACAATACCTTGCTAATCTATGGAAACTATGAATATCAATCATAGATACTAGCCAAAACCATCCATAAATTTCTTATATATTTAAATTATACACATATATCTTATTTCATTTGACTATATTCCCTAGGAATGGGAATTCCTTCAACTAGAAATCACATTTTTTACTTGTAACAATGCTTATCCTTTCATAAGGTCTTAAACATAGTGCTTAGATACACTTAACGATCCTCCTTGGTTTGGGTGTATATTTTAATATCATCATTAAATACTACCACAAATATGTCAAGGTAATTTCCAAAGACCCTGTTCATCAGGTCCATGAGTATTTCTGGAGCTTTAGTGATATCTAAAGGAATTACTATGTAATCATACTGCCCGTACCCTGTATGAAAATCATTCTTGGGTATATCAAACTTCTTCATCCTAACCTGTTAATATCCCAACTGTATATCAAACTTTAAGAACTATTGCCCTCCACATAGATGATGGAACAAGTAATAAATCCATGCTAGAGTATACACAATCTTTATAGTGATCTTTTTGAGCTCATGATAATTAATGTAAAGGTGCATTGACCTATCCTTCTTCTTGATGAATAAGATTGGTGCACCCTATGGAGAAGCACATTGGTGTATGAACCCTTTATCAAGATTATCCTATAGTTTTTTCTTAAGATCATCATATTTTAAAATATTTATTTCATATGGATTATTGAATTATGGAAGATCCCTGAGTGTAATTTCGATTTTATATTCAACATCTCAAGTAGGAGGAAGACAGAGAAATTACTCAGGAAACACATCAACATATTCCCTCACAATATGAATTTCATCGAGGATAGTTCTTTACATAGTGTCAATAATTTGAGCTAGATATGATTGCACATAGGGATATAATATACTAAATTGAGATTTTGGTGCTAAATAAGATTCATTATCCACCGTGTGCTTGTACAAAATTAGGGTTGATTTTTAATACTAAGAGTAATTTCTTTCTCTCAGAAATTTATGTTTGATCTATATAGGGAAATCCAATCCATTCCAATAATCAAATCAAATTAAACCAAAGGAAATATTACATTATTTTATAGGATTTACATCCTATAAATTGTTTCAATGTAGGATCTATATACATGGGATGCAATAATTTCCACGTTTTCCATTTTCACAAACAACACTACTTCTATTCTTTATGGTGGTGTTTGAATAGTTCTATTAAACATTGATGATATGAAAGAACACATATATCATGAATCAAAAAGTAATTTATCTATTATTTAATGAATAACTAGTTTACAAGTCCCCACTTCCTTATCAAGATCTATCTCATTGGCTGTGATTAAAAAAGAACACCCTTGCTACCTAGGTGGTTTTTGGATGTCTCCAAAAACCCTTAGCTTGCTACATTGATTTGAAAAGTTCCAAGTTTTTTACTATTGAAGAAATGACAAATGTGATAAGTTCTAACCATAGAATTAATTTTTTCTAACACTTTATAATGTTTCTCCTATCATTAATTTTTAGATAGGTGTACTTTATTCCCTTGCCTATATCTTTTTTCACCCCTTTAGGAAATTTTGGGGTTTTTTTGAACACCTTTGACCAATGGGATTTTGAAATTTCATTGCACCGTAACATTTATCCATTAGACCACCAAAAATAAACTTCAATATATGTTTCTTATCCCACTGATATCCTTCAGATTATTTGATATTCATTTCTACATTGAGGGTACATTAGACAATTTCCTCATAGTAATCATAGTCTCAGATCTCTACAGAATTTCGTAGACTAGGTTTTACCCTACTAAAAAGTGTTCATCCTTGAATTTGGGGGTAACAAAAAAACCATATGTATATGTTTCAAGTATTGTGATGTTTTCCTCACACTCCATAATAGATTCTCCATTGTATTTATTGTGGGTAAGGAAATCACTTTCATTTTAAGATAGGCTACCTGAGAAGAATATTATTCAAATTTCATTTTCAAGAATTCCATCATCTCAATCACAATGATATTTCCCTATAGGTTTATATTATTGAACAATGTACATCAATGATTAAATTATCACTCCATATGATAAATAGTTAGTATAACCTTATATTATTTGGAATAATGAAGTATGGAGAAGACCTTTTCAATGGATTTGATAAATTGTTTCTTGATTAAGGGATATGATGATCCCTTGAATGTATGATGCCTTTATTGCAAGAAGATCTAAATTATAGATTGTTATCTTTTAGGTGGGATTGGGTGCTCCAATTGATCCTGGTTTCTATTCAGAAACAAAGTCATATGAGAGAGTACCATTATAAATTTTGTGATTCTTCCTCCCATTGGGTTGGACATCTCATTAGGGCCAGTCATCACATTGCCTATTGAATTGATTTTTTACCTGATTCCTCCCATTTTTTCTATATGCTAGAATAAAGGAAAAATTTGGGAAGAGTATTTCTAAAATATTTAAACACATAAAGAGGAATCTAATGAGATTAAAGGGGTAACTTATAAATTACATTTATTTATTGACTTATTAATTTCTAGGCTTTAGTCTATGCTTTCATTGATAAATTTACTAACATATATTGTTCTAGAAATTCTTGGTCCCTTAAAATAGTTCCTAATTATTTAATGAATTTACCAAATAATATCCCATGGGAGTACTGAATCAGGTTCACAACAAAGCCCATTATTTTGTATTGGGTTACACAAAGTTAGGCCTGATAAACCCTCTCTGAGTTATTACCCCTAAAAAAATCTATACTAGAACCACACCAACATTTATTCTCTATACGTGGATTTATTTTCTTTATAAAATAATTAATCTATACCTAACAAATATTAGTTATGATTTCTTATACATAGTCTTATTCCTAAGGCTTTCTCTAGAGGTTTATAATCCCAATCCAAAAAATAAATAAAATTTTAATTTGATAGCAACTATAAATCCTAGTTCTCTATGTAAAAACTGAAGATTATAAAAGTAAATTTAATATTGAATGCATGAAACACTAATCCTCTTCAAAAAACCACTTTTTTATAAACTGTCCAGAAAACATATTTTTACCACCTTTGTGATTTGAATTTCTAAAAATTGAAACACACGATTGCGCTCAGTAATATTTTTGGAATCAGATAAGAAAAACATAATTTTTGGTCAATAGTAACATACCCTTATGAATAGTAATATGATCCTTATGAATAGTAAGTCATATTATTATTTTATTGTCTTAAGGTTATAAGATAATGAGATATTGTTTAATTTTTTAGTGGGATAAAAAATGAATTATAGTTTTAAATTTTTTACATTTCCAATAAATTATGATTTTATTTAATAATTAAAGTAATCATATTTAGAAAATCATTTTCAAAAAATGGCAATCATTTTTCAATTTTACACGTTAAAAAATAAGTAGGGTTAATTGTTTGGATTTTTCTGAAATACTCGATTTTTTATAAATAGTAAAATACTGTAATTTACTGTATAAATACATTATTAGTTAAATTCACTGTTTCTATCATGTTGTCTGATGTAAGAACACTTGTTTTGAAAAGAAATGAAATTATTACTATTATGGGTCACATGAATCAATAATATTGGTTGTCTTGAGGGAAATAATAAAATAATGAACAAGATATTCATAAATTAACACTCCCCTCCACTATAAAACCCCCCATACCCCCTCTTATCTTGACTCCTATAAAGCATTGTTCCATGGATAAAATCTTCCCAAAGATCCCCCAAAATATATTACCTCACTTACATCATGCCTTCTTATCATAAAAATATAAAAAAGTTATCCCCTAAAGAGGCTCTCAAGGAAGATTTCTTCAAGAGGTAAATCCCCCTTTTCATTTCTTTTATTTCACGTTCCATTATTTTCTTTTTTATTCCCCACTTCCCATAATAAAAATTATGTGATGACTCCATAAAAAGACATTCAATGTAATGTTTTTATAATAAATGAATAATTCTTCATAATCTATCCTTTTCCCATATTTTCTATTATAAATTAAAACACAATCTGAGATGTGTTAATTTTCCTCATTCAATGACGACGGGTTTATAGTTTCAATTGCCGTCTTCAATTCTAGTCATGAAACCATTTTTATGGTTTAAATAGACTATAATATGTATATTATAACTTATTTATGGTTTTTAATCCTATTTTAAAAATCATATTAATTTATAAATCAAAATGTACTCCTTGTGATCAAAGCCCTCCAATTAACTCAAACAATTATCATTAATGTTTTATATAATGATTCATCATCACTCCCACTAACAATTTTTTTTAGAACCATGTAATATTATGGTTGTTATATAATAACATTAAACTTTTATTCTGGACAATCATTATCATTTTACATGTTTATCCATACATGAATATAAGTAAACTGATCATGAAAACCATGCAAGAAAATTAGCCTAAACAATGAAATTGAATCTCTTAACAAATAAAAAGGTCATTAATGAACCTAATAAGGTTGTAATAAATCAATTAAATGTAAATTATTTTATGTAATTATTAATTTATGAAACTAAATTTCATTATTCACATCATTAATATCAAGTATAGAACTCTTTCGAACTTAATGTAAGGGTTATCCTCCCGAACCTCAATTTTCATTTGGGTTACTTTTATTATCTACATACCTAAATAAAATTATTATTCATTAATATTTAAAAAACATAATTTATTTGTGAATTTTATATATATGTGTACCATCTAGAATCATAACTTCATTTATGGGGAGTTATATGTTTTAAAAGGATCTTTCAAAATTCATCCTGAAATAAAAGCCCGTTTCAAAGGAATTTCTAGAATTCTTACCAATTATCAAGGGCACTCTATTATATTTTTTAAGAAACCATTATTTATCTAAAAATAATAATTTTATTATAAAAAATATATTTTTTCACTTCTTGTTTTATACAAGGATTCTTCCAAATAACTCTTCTTTTAAATGTAAAAGATTATTTATCTCAAGAATTACATGATGATTTTACAATAGTATTTTTATTTTTTTCCAACACTATTATTGATTTATATGTAAAAACTTGACTAATATTTTATTATATAATCTACCAAATTTTGTTGAATGGTTTATTATTATCTTTAATATGGATGTTCTCTCTTGGGACGAGTCACCATATTACTCTGAATGGTTAGTGTTTATGTTTAATGATATAGGAAAGTTAGTTACATTTCATATGTTAGTTTCAACATTAATGTATATGTTGTTTATGTGTATTCCAATTAATAAGAGGAATGGATTTGAATTATTAAGTGATGGTTGGGGCTTTCTATGGCCCCATGATTGATCAGTAGGGAATATGAGACAAATAGATATGGACTTGGTTGAGGCCTTGACTATTTTTAGATATGGTTTTAGCCATTGCATTAATCAGTTTTAGATGTCTTGGCTGAGGCCTTGATGGCATGTTTTAGAATTTATGGAATGTTCATTTCCCCCATTATGAACGTAGAAATTATTAGTTCATGAGGTTATTCAACTAGTAAAATACCACTGATTTTTATGATGTAAATATTTAGTTAGATCATTTTCATTCCATATTATGTTCAAGTTTATTTTTAAAGTCATGTCTCTTCAATTATCCACCATTCCTAATGTTTTCATAATCTTTTGATGTAATGTTTACCTTTATTGAGCATCCGATAACACCCCTTCTTATGTTACAATTTTTTCCAGGACATGAATAGGTATATTATGATTGAATTTTTGGGATAATCATCAAGAAGTGGATGTTACCAATGTAACTTTTAGGTTACATTTCCTTTCAAGTTGTAATTTTGAACATTTGTATGTATCATGTTTCCAAAGCTACTGAAATACTTGGTCATTTGGGATTCATATATCTTGTTTATATACAAATGTAATATAATAAGGTAATAGCTCTAGAAAATAGTTTTTAGGTCATTATAGTTGGTATCAATGGATTTTTAGTAGAAAATATGAAAAATAGACTTAGAAAATAATGATTATGGAACAAAACCCTAAGACAGTCTTTGAGGATAAACATATAAGAATATGATAGAATTTTGGTAAGGAACATATTGTGCAGATACTTCTATAAAATAAATGCATTTTTGGATAGTACAAGTGGAAATGGTTCTAGAATAGATGTACCTAGGAGTGAAAACTACGACAATGAGTTTCTAGCTTGACCAAGGGTATCCTAGTACCTGAAAACGAGCCTTACTGCGAACCTGGTCTGATACGCCTAGGGGATATGATTATGAAATTCACATTTTATTTAAAAGATATTTTGAAGGATTTAAATGTAAATATTTTCTCAAAGAAACAAGGTTTAGGAATATGGGATTATCCATGCATAGGATTTTAATTTATGCTAAGTATTTTACTAAGTTGATATTATACATGATTATTCATACACTAATATATTGTATGCAATTATATAAAAATGGTTCCTAGTGGAAAGAATGGAAACCACATGATTACCTGTATCGCATGTAAGGATTTACCTCTTATACAAGGTAATGATGTTGGGTTTAGAGTTGTGACTGGTGCAGAGAATCTTATAACTACACTGGGACATATTACTCAGGTTATGAACAATAACCTTAACCAAATGGAGAATTCAGATCCACAATGATTAGGATCTATGTAAGATCTCTTTATGAGTAAATTACCTCCATCATTTAATAGGAATATAAACTCATTCATAGCAGAGTAGTGGATAAGTTCCTTGGAGAAGATATTTCTCACATTGGGAGGAAGTTAAAGGGAGAAGGATGTCATGGATGTTTATTATCTATCAGGAGATGCTGATAAATGGTGGTCACTAATTCTAAACACAAAGGAGGCAGAAGAAATATAATACATGGAATTTAGTGAATTTAAATAACTTTTCATAGAGAAATAAATTCACCATGAACAATGAGCATATATAGAAAGGTGGTCTCTAAATTTGGTGCAAAAGGAAGATGAGAATGATGAAAAGTATGAAGCTAATTTTACAAGGTTAGAAAGGCATGTTGTAGAATATTTACAAAATCTAAGGATAATGATTGATTGATTATTTGATGGACTAAATACATTCCTCCTATGTGTGATGGTTTTCCAAACTTTATCATCATATAAAGACATAGTCTCATGTGTTATCAATACAGAAAATGATTTCTATGAGCCTTATTAATTTAGTGGAAATAAAGGGAAGAAGAGGATGTTTGAAAACAATGGAAATGGAAATAAGGAAATGGGAATTAAGGGGATAGTTGAATTTACACCATTTGATAATTGTGGAAGGAAACACCCAAGTTCCTACTTAAAAGGAAAATGATTGTGCTACAAGTGTGGACATAATGGCCATCATGATGGTGATTCCAAGGGCAATAAATAATATACTAATGTTAAATGCTTTAATTTTAGGGATATGGGAAACTATTATGATGATTTTCCAAAGCATCTATGAAATGTGCATCTGAAAAGGCTAAGGGATCATGTCCAATATTATGCGATCACAACTACTATAGTTGAAATTCTTAATGATGTAGTGGTAGGAACATTAATCATTTCTTAGAACATATAAAATACTTTATTTGATTTTGTAACATCACATCCTTTTATATATTCCTAGCTTCCCAGAAAATTAGACATGACCAATTTGATTTAATAAAGAATTTTTCAGTCAAAAATCTTATGTTATTTATAATTATAATAAGGATATGTAGATCAGTACCCCTATTGTCACATAAACATGATCTAATTTAAAACTTTATCATTATACCCATTATTGACATAGATATAATCATTTTAATGAGTTGGATTTTAATTTATAATGCAAATATCTATTGCAAGAAGAAGGAGGTTATGATTTTTTCAGAAAGGTGTTGAATCACTTATCTTTAGAGAAGAAATATCACCAACTGATTCTTATCAAGATCCACCCCAGTAGCTATAATTAATTAAATTATTGGGTTGTAAGGGAATGAAATAACTATGGGTGTGAAAATTAATGTTCAAATAGAGTACATACCTATTGTGGAAGAATTTGTTGAGGTGTTTCCAGAGGATTTACCAAGACATCCTATAGATTTGGAAATTGAGTTTCCATTAACATAATTCCTAGTTCAATGCCCATATCAAAGACCTGATATAGAATGGACAATGTGTAATTAGTAGAATTTATGAAACAATTAGGGAAATTTAGTGATAAATGATTTATTCAGACCAGTGTTTCTCTTGGGAGATACGACACCCTTTTCATTAAGAATAATGGTGGATCTATGTGGTTGTGCATTGACTATAGGGAGATCAATGCTATATCAATAGAGAACAAGTATTCCCTACATCACATTGATGATTTATTTTACTAAATTCATGGATCCCAATATTTTAAAAATATTGACCTTCGATTTGGATATCATTGGTTGCAATAAAGGATGGAAGAAATTCCAAAGACATTATTTCGAACCAGGTATGGGCATTATGAGTTTACAGTAATGCCTTTTGGACAGACTAACAGACACTCCATCTTGATGACTTTGTGGTGGTATTTATTGATGATATCTTGTTATATTCCAACATATATGAAGATCATGAAAACCACTTAGAGAACTATTTTGAAGTCTCTTATAAGAAATTAATTATTTGGGAAGTTTAGAATGTGTGAATTTTGGATTCAATAATTTTCTTTTCATTTACACATTATCTCTAAGGATAGAATATCAGTTGATCCTGTAAAGGCAATGACTGTGCAAGAATGGCCTACTCTAATGAACATAACCGAGGGATATATTTTGATTGATTTAGTTGGTTATTATTAGCATTTCATTATGAAATCCACACATTTAACCCACCCAATGACAAAGCTTATACATAAAGGGGTTATGTTCACATATGTAAAATAATGTGAGGAATGCTTTGAGGAATTTAAGAGGAGATTATTAAATGCTCTGATCCTAACTCTACCACTGGGGAATGATGGATTTGTGATCTATAGTGATGAATCAAAGAAAGGGCTTGGTAGTTTCATTATTAAGAATGATAGATTTATTTAATATTCATTTAGGAAGTTAGAAATTCATGAAAAAAACTATCTTAATCATGATCTTGAGTTAGCATCTCCAATATTTACTCTAAAGATATGGAGACATTGACTCTATGGAGAATGATGTGAGATATATAAAGATCATAAGAGATTGAAATATATCTTTCAGTAAAAAAACTCAACATGAGGAAATAGAGATTGATAAAAATAATAAAGGACTATGATTTTTCTATACACTACCTCCCGGGAAAACAAAATAAGATAGCTGAAGCACTAAGTAGGAAGGATCATAGTGTTCTCAACAAAATGAGGATTGAAAAGGATCCTTTTTACTTGGATCTAGTTAGGATGGAAAAGGGAATTATCAAAGAAGGTGAAACATCACTATTTTTTCATTTGGTATACCAACCATCTCTGTTGGAAAGGATTAAAACATTTCCATCTGATAATGTGAAATATTAAATGAAAAGTAATGGTGTGAATGATGGGATGTTGGCTGACTTATTGTGTTAAGATGGGATTCTTAAATTTGGGAAGATACTTTGTGTTATATACCTGAGGTAAAAAGGGAGTTATTGGATGACACCCACAGTTCGAATTTATCTATATATACTCATAGCACTAAGATGTATAGAGATTGGAAGGAACATTTCTATTGGGACAACATGAAGTGGGAAATTGCTGATCATGTATCATGATGCCTAGTCTGTCAGTAAGAAGAGGCCTAAAGACAACATCCAAGAGGATTAATTAAACCTCATCTTATTACTACATGTAAATGGGATGAAATCAGAATGGATTTTGTTTCACTAGATTACCCAAATATTTAGTAAATAATGATTCAATATGGGTAATTGTTTATCGACTTACAAAATCTACACATTTCAATGCTATAAGCAAGGATTGACCAATGGAGTACCTTGTATGAATCTGTACCACTAATGTTGTGAGACTTAATGGAGAATATATATCAATCATATCGGATCTTGATCCATGATTTTCATCGAAATTATGGAAAATTATTCCGAAATATTTGTATACTGAGCTTTATTTAAGTACTTCTTACCACCCATAAACTGGTGGGTAATCTGAAAGAAAGTTCCAAACATTATAATATATGTTGAGATCACATTTAGTTGACTTTCATGGTATGTGGGATAAATATTTTCCTTTATTAGAGTCTTCCTAAAATGATATATTCCACTCAATTATACAAATGACAGCATATGAAGCATTGCACAGAAAGCGATGTCATACACCAACTTATTCAGATGAAGTTGGAGAAAGGATGGTTGTGGGCCTAGAGATTTTGGAGGAAACAAAAACAAAGGTGAAGAATATTAAAAGACGTATTAAACCATCTCAAATAATGTAATATAACTATGCTGATAATTTATGGATGGATTTTGAATTTTGTGTGAGAGATCACATTTTCTTAAAGTATATCCACGGAAGGGCATTATAAGATTTCGGATAGAAGGGAAACTAATCCCTTGGAACATTGGACCTTTTGAAATCATAAACAGAATTGGATCCATTTCATATAAATTGGATATGCCACCTAGTCTTTCTAATACACACAATGTATTCCATGTCTCATTGTTGAGGAAGTACATGCTAGCCCCAACACATGTCCTCACTTCTGAAGGAATAGAATTGGAACCTGAACTATCATATTGTGAATAGCCTATCCAGATTATAGACAATAAAGAACAAGTGTTGAAGAATCATAAAACTTCACTGATAAGGATTCTTTGGAAAAATCAAAAAATTGAAGAGGCAACATGGGAGCCTAGGGAGATTATGATGAAGACCTACCTGACTCTTTTTATAAGGAAACATTATATTAATTCCTGGGATGAATTGTTTGTAAGGAGGGGAGAATGTTGCACCCCAGGATTTTGGAAATATATTTAAAATAGAATTTATGAAATAATTAGTCTTTATAAATGAAAACTTTTTTATAACCTATCCATTATAAATAATTTTTCCACATATGTGATTTTAATTTCTAAAAAATGACATACACGGTTGTGTTTATTAATATATTTATAGTCTGATAAGACGAACCAATTTTTTGGTGAATATCAATATATCCTTATGAATTATAATATACAGAGTATTATGACCCATATTAATATTAAGTAATATTATTATTTTATTATCTAAAGGTTATAATATAATGATATCTTGATTAATTTTTCAATGTGATATAAAAAGAATTATAGTTTTAGAATTTTTATTTTTTGAATAAATTGTGATTTTATATAAAAATTTAATTAATCATATTTGGAGAATTATATTTGAATAATGTAGTTCATTTTTGAATTTTAATCATTGAAAAAATGGTTAGGATGGATTTTTTGGGATTGTTTCTGAAATACTTGAATTTTTTATGAATAGTAAAGTACCATAATTTACCATATATATACATTATCAGTTAAATTCACTATTGTTAGTATCATGGATAATATAATCACACTTAGTTTGAAATAAAATGCACTTACTACTATTATTGGTCACATGAATCAACATTATTGGTTTTCTTGAGGGAAATAATAAAATAATGAATAAGATATTCACAAATTACCCATATCCTCCACTATTAACCCCCCTCATTGCCTCTTCTCATCACTCTTCTAAATCCTTATTATCTATCTAAATTATTACCAAACATCCTCCTAAGTTCCTCCCTCATGTCTATCAGCCCTTGGTCTAAAAAAAAGACCAAAAATCCTCCCCTAAAGAGGCTATAAAGGAAGATTACATCAGGAGGTAAATTCATCATTTAATTTCTTTTATTTTAAGTTCTTTATTTTAATTTTATTTCTTCACCTAACTTCATCCAAATGTTGTGATTATTCTAGTTCCAAAAATTTATTGGAATTTTTTTATGATAAAGTAGTAATTATTCATCATCTCTCCATTCCCCTTCTGTTATACTAGAAATCAAAACACCATTCGAGATGTGTTAATTTATCACATTCAAGGATGATGAGTTTTAAATTTCTATTACCATCTTCTATTATAGTCAGGAAATAATTTTTATTATTCATTTAGAATATAGTAAATTTATTTTGACATATTTATCATTCTACAGTCCTTTTTTACAAATGATATTAATTTATAAATCAAAATGAGTTCATTGTGATCAAAAACTGCCAATTAACTCAAACAGTTGTCATTAAAGTATTATATAATGATTCATGTTCACTCCCAATAAACAAATAAAATTTTATAACTGTGTAATATTCTAGTTTTTAATTAATAATCAAAATCTTATATTCTAGACAACCATTCTCATTATACATGTTTATCCGTACATGAATATAAGTTAACCGATCATGAAAACCAAGAAAGGAAACGATCCCAAACAATGAAATTGAATCTCTTAACCCATAAAAAGGTTATGAATAAACCTAAAAATGTTGTAATAAATGAATTAAATGTTGAATAGGTTATGGAATTATTAATTTAGGATCCTAAATTTTATTATTCATGTCATTAATATCACATGGGGAACACCTTCCGACTTAAGGTAAGGGTTTCCCCCGAGGACCTCCATTTTCATTCATGTTACTTTTCTTATAAACATACCTCGATTAAATTATTATTAAATCATATGTAATCAAAATAATTTTTGTGTTAATGTTATATATATTTGTACTGACCAGAATCATTCCTTCATTCATGGGGAGTTATATTTTTTAAAAGGATATTTTAAAATTTCTTCCTGAAATACAGTACCATTTCAAAGGAATTTCCTGAATTCTTACCTATTTTTAAGGGCACACTATAATCTGTTTTAAGCAACCAATATTTTAATAAAAACAATAATTTTGTTATGAAAAAATATATTATTTTAATTATGGGTTTAGAATAAATTTATACCAAAAGAACTCTTATTTTCATGTAAATGAGTATTTACCACAAGAATTACTCGATGATTTTATAAGAATATTTTCATTTGTTTCAAAACACTTGTTGATTATTATGTATAACTGGGTATAATATTTTATGATATCATCTACCATATTCTATTTCATTTTTATGATTAATTTGACTATGGACGTTCTATCATGAAACCATTCTCCATATTACTCCGAATGGTTAGTGTTTATGATTAATGATTGGGGAAAGTTAGTTACATTTCATTTGTTAGTTTTATTATGAATGTATATGTTTTTTATGTGTATCCCCATTCATATGAGGAATGTATCAAATTTATTTAGTGATGATTGGGCCCCCAATATTCCCTCTATGCATCAGTAGGTCTCATGAGCCAAATATATATGGACTTGGCTGAGGCCTTTCCCATTTTTAGATATGGTTTTAGCCGAGACCTTAATAATTTTTTGATGTCTTGGCTGAGGCCCTGACTGTATGTTTCAGAATGTCCATAATATGAATTTCCATTACTAGTAAGATATAAATTCATAGTTCTCAAGGTTATTCGACTAGTATAGTACCCATGATTATGTTTTATGAGAGAAATATTTAATCATCTCATATTCCTACCATATTATGCTCAAGTTAATTTTTCAAGTCACCTGTTTTAAATTATTAACCATGCATAATTTTTATTCTATATTATTTTGTAATGTTCACCCTTACTGAGAATCTAGACTCACCCCTTCTTATTTTTCACTTTTCCCAGGACATGAAGAGGTATATTGTGATTGACTATCAGGGATAATCATATTGTGGTGGATTTTCCCAATGGAACGTTTATGTTGTTTTTCATTTCAAGTTGTAATGTTAAAATTATGTATATATATATATATTCCTATGATATTAAACTTACTATTCATTTGGGATTCATATTCCTTGTTCATATAACAATGTAATAATTCAAGGCACCTGCTCTGGGAAACTGGGTTTTGGTTCTTACACTTTATTTCATATTAATACAAGATTTATTGCCTTAAAGTATACATAATACAACTCATTAGATTGAGGAGAATATTTTATTTTGGAATTATGTAAATAACACAACATCTTTAACATTATATAAAAAAACGTTATTAAAAACATTTTTAACATGCTTCTAAAATTCCATGGTTGAGAAAAACTGGGGAAAATCAGAATGGGATGAGTTGTAAAGACTAGTAAGGGAATAAACATGGAATAAAATGTAGATAATAATACATGTTATAAATATAAATATAAATATGGAACAATGGTTGGAATAATAATCCTGAATAATGATTCATGATAAACCATGATAATCATAACATGGGAAAATTGAAATTAACATAAAATATTGCATCGTAAGTATAGGTCAAGGATAAAACACCAATAAATCATGGTGTAAAGTTCCCATAAATTAATTAGGCTCACTTAATATCTCAACATGACATATCTTGATACTAATCATTACCCAATTCATTGGAGTTTTTTATAATTTCAGTCACACCCATCACCTTTATTTCATTCTCAGGCTTAAGTGTGCCACATAGATCATACAACATGGAATCATTCATCATAAAAAATTGTTCCATGATCACAGAATTTTTAATCAATATATTTATGTCCCCAATAAAAAATAATATGGTCATAAATGATAACACCCTATATATGAAATCGATTTTGTATTCACTACAAAGTTATTTTGGTATGGAAAATCGCTGTGAAAATTCAGAAGCATAACGACGTCACTATAAAATTTATACAAATGGATTTATGAGAGAGAAGGGGGTCTATCATCAAATATAAATTAAATAGTTAGTGATATGGACGTTAAAAAATAAATCCAAACATTATAATTTGGAAATATAAGGCATAAGTTAATGATGAAATCTGAATGAAGAAAATAATACAAACTATATTTTCGCGTGGTAATTGGTGTACATAAAGGATCACGGGAGGATTAATGGGAGTGAAAGGGGGATATCGTAATTTATAAAATATATTTATAGTAAGTTTAATATGGAATAACATATCCCAATATAATTAAATCAAATTTATAATGCATAAAATAATACATGTGCTTGAATGGAAACAAGAAGAGAGAAATCCATTACTTGAGTATGTGACTCCAAATGCTTGAGAGGGGATTAATAAGAGATTTTGGGTGACTTATAAGGTCTCTAGCGAGTCTAATAAAGTATATATACGGAATTAATTCAGTATTAGTGAAATTAAATGGGATATTGGGTGGGTTTAAATAGTAAAATAGGGTGATTTTTTTTATCATTTTGGTTTTGGAAACTGCATAATAAAATAACTAAAACCACCAACCATCACATGGTTTTCACCAATTGTTTCATTAAAAGGATATTGGATATAATTATTTTATTATACAATAGAAAAAATTAATAAAATAAGTCACTTTATTATGTGGAGGGGATTTATAGTATTAAAACCTTGATTTTAAAACTATAGAATAAATTAATGATTTTGGGGGATTCATAATGGATTTACGAAATTAATAAAATAAACATAAAATATCATTGTTTTAAAGGGGAATCATATATTTTTTCACATATACCATTTATATAAAAATATTATTTATTTAAAAACTATATTAGCTAATCATAATAAATTCTTTAACTGAATTTTAATATTAACCAAAAATACTATCTATGCTTTATTGAATCAAAATAAATATAAATTATAAAGTAACAATAATAGGATTAAGATATAATTTTTATTCTATAAAAAATAATTTATATACTATTATTTATAATGTCTTGATACATATCCCTTCAATACACCAACAAACTCTATAAGGGTAAGGTGTGTGATGGTGAAACATTTAGGGGTGGTTCAACGAACAACGTTTGGGACAGGATATTGGTGATCTTAGACTTCTCCCATAAATGAATTATAGCATGATTAAGTTATTTGATATAAGGTTGGGATTGGTGAAGGTAATTTCCCAGTGATGTTATATCAATTGTAATCTCTAATAAGTGTGCTTCGTAGTGTATAATCATACTAGTTGGGGCCATCACTTCTTTTTTCTGTGTGAATTGGATTTGTTAAAAACCTATATTCAATATAATAACGTGATCACTATCCAAAAACAATTTTATCAATGGTTATGAAACATAATGGTATATTAAATCCAATTGGACTTAATAAAACAAAATAAGTGCATGTGTTTTCTATTACCATATTTTATTAAAACAAATTTAATTAAATAAAAAAGTGAATTTCATTTTTTATAGTTTGAGTAATTATAATGTTACTTCTTGTATATTTTATGATCAAATAATGAGGTGAAATGAAAATCCCAATGCTTACCCCATCCCATGATATGGACACTTTGTGGGGGTGTTGATGATCAGTAAACTTAATTTTCAAATGCATTGAGTCATAAAAGTTGAAGATCCAATCAATTATCTCTTGATTACAGGTACCATGTAGTGGGAGGGGCCACCAAGTCAACTTGATGAGAAAGTTAACCTATTACCTAAACATGGTCCTCATATACCTCATAAGGAAAGAACATATGTTTCTTGTGATGAAAATTTTTCTAATGGTTTATGTGTATGTTGATCATACATTATTATGATATCACCTCTAGAATGTCAAATTGAGATAGCGATGAGTGCTAAAACATGGTGGATATGTTATCATTATCAAATTTTCTTCTCAGAAGTTATATATCCCCCAATTTATATATTGGACATTCCTCTACGTGATATATCCAATGTTGGATTTCCTGACTAATTTGCTGTATAAAGTGGGGTTAGTATTGATCTCAAAAGTCGTATAAAAGGTAAGAGATACAAGGGTGGTTCAAGGAATTACTATTAAATTGGAGAAGTCTTCCAGTTGAGAATGAATATCACTTGTCAATAATGAGCCATCAAGCATGAAAAGACCCGATTTATAAGGTTCCTAATTATATGAGCTAATTCTCATTGTTGATTTTCCAATGAGAGCACCTTCTTATAAAATTGAAGTGTAACTACTTAGAGGGCATTAGTTGTGAATGATATCATGTGGATGTTTTCCATCATAGCTTATCATCTAACTACAAGGGAAATTACTATAGTGTATATCCTAGGGAGGACCTCTAGGGAATTTGATAACAAGGGTGGTCCTCCTTCCTATTTATTTATCTTTCCAAAATGAGGGTTGTCACGATTCTCACCTGTAGATGAGTTATTGTGATCGATCAAACTATATAAATGATGTATAAAATCTTTGTAACATGTATTGGGAGGATATGAACGACTATATGAAGAAAAGTTGTATAAAGGACCTTTTAAATTTCATATGTTATCTCCAGAATTTTATAATCAGTGTGTATGACTTTGATACACCCTATATAGTGATATGAGGACTTCAAGAACACAATCCTTGAGTAGAGTGGGTTCATAAATTTGATCTCCATTTTATAATATCATTTGTTGAGGGATCATTTCAAATTCTCTCTATAAGCACCAATTTCTTAAAACCAACTGGTTTTACTTTGATTACAAGGAAATTTAATGTTTTGTTACCTATTTTTCATTGTTCCACATTAAGATGATTTAATAATGTCCTAGATTTCTTTTGACATTGATAAGGTCATGTTAGTTTCATGCTATGATGAGAACTTTGAAATGCTATAACATTATTCTTAAATACAGTTCTACGGTTGGATAAACATACAATGATCAATCACATAGCATGAAGAACACCAGGTATGAGTACTTTTAAGTAGATGAGAATTCCTCTCCTAAATTTTGCATTTAGTAATCTCTAATATAGAAGATTAGGAGAACATACCTGCTTGTATGACTTCAACTTGTATGACCCACTTGTTTTGGTGTCATCAGATATTTCTATCTGCGAGTGTGTATAATGATCCTTAGACTTTATGATTATCATTAATGCATGTTAGGACTCACACAGTTTGATTTACTAAAGAAAACAGTCACACTGATAGTTGGCAGGAACTAGGGCTTGTTGGCTACATCATAAGTGCCATATTATTAATGGATATTTCGAGGAAGTATTTTTCCCTTACAATTATGGACGTTTATATCTTATCCCATTAAGAGAAATAAACCCATCATGAGAAATTCTATGGCCTTGGTGAAATCATGAGTTTATTTCAAGTAGTCAAAGAAGGATGTATGAAGTATAAAATTTGATGACATAATCATGAAACATGGTTGATGAGATATTGCATCAAAAGGATTATATTAAATAGTGAGCATTTTTATTTGTATGTAATTGTTGCGACTTTACATTCTTTCTCTTGGGTTCCTTGACCCATTGCTAGATAGTACTCTTGGACGTTAGGAAAGCCCACCTAATGACAATGAGAAAGAATCATAGAGGATTACACACTAAGATTTTTTTTGTGGTCGTGGCTAAATTATATTTAAACTTAATTAATGAACTAAATATTATTCTCAAGACCATGGAATTAATTTATTAAAGTTAAAATGGTTGCATAAATTAAATTAAATTAAATTATTTATTTTATTGATCATTTAATAAATATTTACATACTCATTTGTAAATAAAAAAATTATTTAAGAGAATAATTTACTTATTTATTTATTCGGGTGTTAAAAAAAAGTAAGCGGAGTTACAGCAGACCAAGGTCTGTCCGGTAGTAAAAAAACTATTTTCAAGTTGGTAAATATTTATTTTACTAGTCGGTACAAGTTAAAATAATAATGATACGACTATTATTTTGTGATGCATAATTTTATTTTATAATTTTGCTTTGTGCAAGTTGACGCACCATGAATAATGATGCTGTATTATTATTATGAGCATTGGTTTTATCTAAGTCCATGAATGTATTTAATTTTTGTTGGAAATCAAAATATTTGAACTGAAATTCCATTTATATAAATATACAAGAAGGACTATTGATCCATACACCTCACCACACCCCTGGTGAATTGAGAATTTTTAAGCCGAACAATTTCTCTCTCGAATCCTCCTCTCTCCCCTATCAAGAATGAGTGATTTTATTCAAATCCAAAGAACAAGTGATAAATAATGGCTAACACAAGACACTCGCTTCGCCGCGCTAGCACCCAAAGAATGTGCGGTGCCAATTTGAGGCCATTAGAGGACGTGTGGATCACTACTAGAGGGATTCTATTTTTGATCCATAAAAGCACCACGAGGTAATCTGGAAGTCTCATTCTGAATGATCAATATCATCAATGAAGAAAAATACCGAATATCGTTGTATTTTTTTATTTATTAAATTAATTTCATTAATTATAAGCATGATTTGAAAGATCCTCTCTAAAGGTTTCAGACCTCTTTCTTCTTTATCAAAATATTTGATTATATTCCATAGAGACTGGAATTCATCATCGTATTGATTTGAGAATAATCATTGATCATGGTAAAAATTCAAATTGGGTATCGTCGCAACCACACTTCCACTGCGCCCAGAACCCTCAAGTTGTATTTGAGGGGTTACATCATAGTTTATAATTATTTAAATATTTCGTTGATGAATTTTGCATTTAATAATTTAGTTGTTTCAATTCATGTTAATCATTCTAAAAATATGAAGCTCAAGATCTATTCCTCCTCTTTCATTTCTCATTCACCTTATGGAAACAATCTTTTCTATTAATTTTTACTAAAATAAAATTGATCTTCTCATCTAGAGGTTCCAAAGCTTCTTGGTTGTACAACACTTGAACACACGGTGTGTATTCGACAGTACACATCGTGATGTCAATATTCAATGAATTAAACTAGTTTAACAAACCAATCTATGTTTTGGATTCTTTCTAAGTCTCAAATGACTCTATGTGTTGACCTCAAACAGGTGGCATGTGGTTTCCGGATTACATAATGTGTGGCAAAAATGGACCCGACATGTAGTCCCTTTGGGTTATGGTTGGGCCGTGTACCCTGTAGGAAGCTAGCCTGGTTAGAGGATGTGTAACAAGGACCTACACAACATGTATCCAACTGGAACCACCGATTACTCCAATGATTTATTAATTACACTAAAACGCTGGTTCCCATGAATGTACATCAGATGGATGGTGAACAATAGTACATGCCAGATATTTGAAACTACATGCCGTGTACTCATCAAAATTGCATAGATTCATTAAAATTTAATATTATATTATATAAACCCTTGAGACGTGTACCATTGTGTGGGAGTAATGTTGCGGCACAACACTTGATAGGTGTTTTATATATATGTTTTTAATTTAACACATTCTTAATGTTCATTTCTACTCATTGGGGAGTTATGAATAGGAATTCACCGGGATTCCTCCAATGTACAAGTTACATACAAAGATATTTTTAAATGAATTTATTTGTTTCAAAATATTATAGATGAGAATCTCATGGAAATTCAGAAAAGTATTTATGATATAGGGATTGATTAATTAAAGATGATAATTAATTTATTCGTGTGTGATTTATCTTAAACAAGAAAGATTAAAGAATTTAATTCTAGTTTTATTTATGCATAGATATCTTTGTATGTATGGATGATCATAAGCTTGACCAAGACCTTTGTACGCAGATGGTTTCTTTTACTTTATTTATTTGAATTAAATTTATTGGATTGCGAGCCTTCTACTCATTAATATGTAGGGCCTTCATGGCTGCAACACCCCAAGATTTCATAGCGTGTTATAATATGATAATGATTCTGTATATATGATATTCCATCCAATTATATATTATTTTAATATCAAAATAATGATATTATCGCTCGTGCGTACGTACGGAGTACCGTCTCCACAAACGCGATGAGATTCATTCCCCATCGTATCCATTCAAGAATAATTATAATTTAATGATTAAAAATAATGTCTAAGGACTTGATATAATTCTGTATATGAATAAGATACAACCTATCCATGAAAAAAATGGCTTACGTAACAAAAAATATAAAAGAAAACATGTAAGTTAACACCCGAAACAACGATAATACTAAAGTATTATTAACAAAGCATTATTAGAGATCATTTATGATATCATAATTATGTATATGTTTATTTTATAATTTAATAACAATGTTTTAACTATTATACAGGAGGTTAACATACCATCAACTAAGGAAAAGTACAAGTTAAGGGTTTATTTCACAATCTCTTCATTATCTGAGGTTGTTTATACGTAATAATCTACTGAGACTTCTTTATCATCCACATCCATGTTTCTTAAAAATGTATTTCAAAACATTATTACTATTTAATAGAATATGGGTTAAAGTAATTTATACCATTTTTTTGACTTTTTATAAGAGTTTTATAAAGGAATCTTTCCGTGATTTTCCAAACAAGGTCTTTTTTAACCTTTTTGACAGAATTAAGGTAAGAATGTTTTTTTAACTTATACGGAGGATGCAACTATTTTCTACCATTATAAAATCTTCAAAGATTCCCTTACAATATTATAAGAAAATTTTCAAAGTAAATGTTTCATTTTATAATTATGTGACTTTTAAAGGATTTAAAAAAAGAGATATTTCTCTCAAATAGTTTTGATTTCATCTATGTCAACATCCTTTGATGAATTTTAAGCTTATTTGAAGTTGATTTGTTGTGATACAAAACTTCCATATTGTATTGAAGGTTTTGTGATATGTTTTACAATATATGTGTTATTTTTATACCATTCATGGTTTATGGAGAAAGTATTGACATTTCGTATGCTAGTTTTAATATGAATATTTATGTTATGTTTAAACCTGTTCATACGAGGAATGCATTGGACTTAATAAGTGACAGGTGGAGCTCGTTATAGCTCCTTGATGCATAGGTAGGTCTCATGAGAAAAACTAGTGTCTTGGCACATGGCCTTAAAAAAATCTTATTTTTAGTCTTGGCACGAGGCCTTGACTATGTGGTTATGATAGTCTGACATTATGCATTCCATCATTATGAAAGTGGTTATTGATATTGCATGTGATTATTTGACTAGTAGAATATCCACGTGAATAAATAAATGGAATTATTTCATTTTATCTTCGCCATATTATGATGAAGTTAAATTTTAAAATGCATTTGTTTTAGTTATACATTTTCTTAAATGTTTATTATTATTTGTGAATGTTTCCTCTATATTGTTATCCTTACTGAGCATCTGAGCTCACCCCTTTCTATGTTTTATTTTTTCCCAGGATGTGAAGAGGTATTTCATAAATGACCTGTAGGGATAGTATAAGGGCATAAGAGTGTGGACTATGGAGAATATATTGTTGTAGTTTTCATTTTATGAGTTAATGTAAACTTTATGAATATATCTAGTGATTCCAAGGCTACTAAACTAATCGGTCTTTCAAGACTTGATCATTGTTGTGATCATGTCAATGTTATGTAATAATGCACCGACTCTGGGTAACTGGGGTCAGGGCATTACATTTAAAGCCTCTAGAATTGTCTAAAAACTTTCCAAGAAACATCTATATCCCCTTCCCCACTTCCAATGGCTTCTAGTCTCATCAATAGACCATGTATAGGCCCCTTAAGGAGGATCTCAAGAGGAGGATTCAAGAGGTAATTTCTCTCCCTCTTCTTCTTTAATTCCCTTTCAATTTCAAGTTCTTTTTTTATTCTCTCCACACCTATATTTTCCTAAATGTTATGGTAACTATTTTATCATACATATAATGGAATTATATCATACTAATGGCTCATTATATCATCCAACCCCCTTTTATATTTATTTTATAAAAGAAAACGTTGTTCATGAGGTGTTAATCTATCACCTTCATGAACGACATGTTTTATTTTTCTATTTATACCTTTAGATCTGGTCATGAAACCATTTTTATGATTTAATCATAATATTTTATATGTTATATCTCCTAATTTAAATTCTGGAAGTAAATTATGTACATATTACTAAATGAGTAAACAAAACAAGTTCATTGTGGTCGAAAAACCGCCCAAATTAACCCAAACAATCCTTATTTAATCCTATATAAGGATTCATCCACATGGTGTACAATGTATTTCATTATAAGATCATTCAATCTATTTTAATATTATTAATAACATGTAATATCATTTATGGATGTTTACTCATGTTCTACCTGAACCTGAATTTATGAATATAAGTAAACCGCTCAAGAAAACCGTAAAAACAAACATAACCAAACAATGTTTCTAAACCCTAAAAATCATCAAAAGGACCATGAAATAACATAATGAAACTAAAATGAGACCTTTTCATTTATAAATTGTTCTGGAGTTTGTAATTAATAAATATAATGTTAATATATAGGATAATAAAGGGAAGGAAGCGTTCAGATATAAGGTAAGGGGAAATTCTCATACCAAATTTTCATTCTTCGGGTTCTCCCTCTTTCCCTACAAATTTAGTATGTCCAATCCTTAAAAGTAAGTTTTTTCATAATTATATTACCTTTTATGAGATATAAATGCATTCTAATGAAGTTTATGCCAAACAAAATGTTTTCCAAAATAACTCTTCTTTTAAGAACTCACCTTTTACCTCCCATTCAAGGACGATGGTTCTTGTATCAAGTATGTTGTTCCCTCTTTCTTATGGGAAACCAAAGCTTATTAATATGTTCTTATGATATGAAACCAATTTCTTTACATGGGTTAGTTATGTTCATTATTGATATATTTTCTATATTTCTTGCATGATAATGATAATGTTATGATGTGATGGGTGAGCCTGAAATTATATAGTGCAATAGGAATGTATGAATGAGACGGGTGAGCCTGGAATTATATAGAGATCAAATGAATTGGGTAAAGTGATGAATCTCATGAGTAAATTTGAAATTATGTGAACAATATTCTAGATTTGTTCATAGTTATGTTTGGTAGTTAACCACTAAGTCATGATGTTTCATTTTCATGCATTGCCACATTTCATGTCTTATATTTATACTTCCTCTAATGTTCATAATCCTTTGAATATATTATTATAATTCTCACCCCATGCTATATTGTTTTTATCTATCCCCTTACTGGGATTCTAGATCACCACTTTTGATGTTTATCCTAAGGTGACTACATATACTAAAGATAGGTCAACTGCTAGTAAGAAGCTAGAGAAGAAGAAATTGAATAAATGCTTACGCTTGATGTTGAAATTGTTATGTATGGTCCTAGATTTTCCAAGACACTAATCCTTTTTATCCTATATGTGTAATACTAATATGTTTTTTATCTTTCAAATCATTTAATAGTAATGTAAGAAAATGTTGGGTCGCTAGAGGTACATTGGCTGTGTCACGAGTGGATTGTTATTAATGAATAATTTGAGGAAGGATTTTTCCATTCCATTTATAGAAGTTGATATCTCAGACCATTGATTAAAATAGAACTGTCGTGAAAAACTCCATGGCCATGGTGTAACGATGAGTTTTTTTTTTCAGGTAGTCAAAGAAAGACATATCATGAATAAAAGTTGATGACAATATCATGAAACCTACTGGAAGAGATATTGTGACAAAGGGATTATATTACACAATGGGTATTCATATGTGGATGTCGTTGTTGTGACTTTATGTTCTTTCTCTTAGGTGTCTTGACCAGTTTTTAGACAGTACTCTAGGAATTTAGGAATGCCCAACTAATGCCAATGAGAAAGAATCCTAGAGGGTTACACACTAAGTGATTTTGGCGGTCACTATAAAATTCCATTTGAATTTAATTAATCAAATAAGTATTATTTTCAAAAAAAATGTTAAAATTTTATCCATGTTAAAATGATCGCATAAATTAAATTAAATTATATATATATTTATTTTATTTAACATTTAATAAATTTTTATTTACTACTTTGTAAATTAAATATTTTTTAAGAGAAAAATGTATTTATTTATTTATTAGGGTGTTCAATAAATGGAATTGGATTTCACGCGGACCAAGGTTTGTTTGGAAGTAAAATAATTATTTGAAAGATGGTAAATAATTATTTAACTAGTTAGAACAAGTTAAAATAATAATGTTGCTGATATTATTTTGTGATGTGGAATTTTACATTATAATTCCATTTTGCGCATGTTGGCGCACCATGAAAAATGTCAAGGAATTATTATTATGAGAATGGGTTTTCTCTAAGTACATGAATGCATTTAATTGTTGATATGATGTTAAATATTGTAACTGAAATTCCATGTATATAAATTGAAAAGTAGGTCTATTGGGCCATATCCCACACCACACGCCTGGTGAATTGAGAATTATTGAGCCAAACAATTTTCTCTCTCAAATGCTCTTCCCTCCCCTCTCAATAATGAGAGACATTCTTCAAGGGTGATGAACAAGCGATCAATAACGACCAACACATGGCACTCGATTCACCTAGTTAGCACCTGGAGAACAAGAGGTGTCGATCGGAGGCCATCGTTGCACATGTGGATCACCAATAGAGGGATTCTAGTTTGTATCCTTTCAAGATCAACGAGATAATTCGGAAGGGTCATTCTAGATGATCAACATCATCAAAAAAGAAAAATACCAAAGATCCATGAGTTATTTTTCTTTATGAAATTAATAAAATTAATTATAAACATGATGTTCAAGATCCTATCTAAAGTTTATAGGCCTTTTTCTTCTTTATATAAATATTTGATTATATATCATGGATACTAGAATTAATTGGAATTTTGATCCCATAATAATCATTGATCATGGTGAAAATCAAAATTGGGTGTCATCCCAACCACGCTTCCGCTACGCTCGGAACCTTCACGATCTTATGAGAGAGATGGGATACTTTCTATGGACAACGTATTATATATATGAAGATTGTTTGATCGTCTCCTGGTTTGTTTCATTTTTTGGAAAAAATTATATATTTTTCTTGATGGATATATTATTTCCTTGGAGTGGCCACTAGGACAAACTAATTTCCTCCAGTTGGAATGTGGATATGAGCCTGATATTGTTGTCTATTCATCATGTGATTTTGATAATTATTCTATTGGCTGGGAGAAGGGATATTTTTCTAGTTCTTAGTGGACCTCATGTGACATTGATGAATAAAAAAAATTGGTGGGTTTGGAGTTGTTTGTCTACATATAAACCACTAACGTTTTCATCATTATATATTAGATGGTTTGTAGGATGTTTGTAGGATTTTTTCTCTACACTTTCATTATTTTTGAGATTTGTTTTGTGAATTCAATACCATGAATAAAGATATATTACGAAAATGTGTTTGGAACAGTGATGTAGGCCTAATCCTATAATAAAATTCATATAAGTACATGCCTATAGTCGTCGTTTGTCGGGTGGAGATATGGGGCTAACCCTAATTTTCTACAAGACATTACCTATTGTTTTTTCTGGTACTACTAGATTATTCTAGTATGCCTGAAATATATGATTATGTTTTTTCATCTACTCATTGGTTGTTTTCAAATTTTATTACAGGTTCCATTAGTTTCTACAAAACTATTCATAAAAGTTTGAGGGGTATGGATAAGAGTTTGTATCTTCTCATTATTTGTAATTATTATATTTTGGTGGAATTATTTTGACGGAGTAGTGATGTGAGACTGTCTGTGATTGTTTGATTACAACCCTCAATGGGATACCATAGATTCCTAGGTTTAAATGAACTATGTTAGAGCATGTGGGGTTGTGTTCTCACTGTGACGAGGACTTATTATCTTATTCCATTGATAAGGGATACTTCTAATTGGATCCCCTTTGTGGTAATATTGTGTTATCCTGATTATGATGATGGGGACCTCGTGATGCACCTCTATATGATATGATATGAATATGTTTCCCCATTTTGTGGAATGAATCCTAAATGTTTTTAAATAGAAACAGATACTATATGCTTTTAGGAAACTAGTCATTGATAAGTGTATAGTTGATGGGGATTTACATGTTGTTGTGATTTTTGAGTGGTATCCATAGCTAGTAAATTAACATTGAGGTTTTACTCTTGAATCATTACATTTGAAACTAGACATTGAATATTCCATGTTCGATACGGGTTCTTCGGGATAGATGAAGACCCATCTGGGACAATATCCTATGTGTGCATTTGTTTCTTCTAGAATGATGCCATTGGATTGAAGATATTTCTTATTGAATGTTTTTGGTTATATTTAGAAATAAAATTCATGAAATGATAGTTAAATAGGAATCTCAATAAACAAACACATGTGAAATCCATTTCTATAAACAAAGGTTTATCCTACATTCATTGTGTGAGAGAGTTAATGAGGACTAAAATGTGGGTGACATAGTCATATTTATATAAGATTAACATTATGTTCACAAATTATTTCATTTATAAAATAATCTTATTTTTCTAGATACCATGTCATTTTTAGAATATTTTAATGGTGTTTATTCAAGGTATTGGAACATAAAATTTTTCTATTTTTTCTGATGTCTCAAAAACCATATCTACAAAGTTAGGTGGTCATTGGCAAATTATTCCAAAATAATTAGGGAATGATATTATTCAAGATTATGGGGGTTCAGGCTCAATGAACCACTTTGTGGAGAATTATTTCCTACTTTGGGACTATATTAAAACCAGAATCCATTTTTTTGTATTTTCAAATGATACTTTTAAATATAAGTGTAAACCCTATGAAATTTAACCAATAAAAAAAAGTAACATCATCCAAGGTAGCTATTGTAACTTCCCCTCCCTAGAGGCTACAACATTATGTAAATCCTATACATTCAAAATACCTATTGGAAAGTTGTACCTTGAAGGGTTTCATGAGCCTTGTACCAATAAAAAAACCCATACGCTCTCAATCATCAAAATTTGGATAGACTAGATCTGGAAAATACTTCCTTCTGAAATTAATCATCTAGAGCTATTCCTTATAGACTGACTATACTATTTCACATTCAAAAAATAAAAAATCTCTAAAAAACAACATGCAAACACAATCCATGAAGAGATGTGGAAAATCAGAATCATCATAAAAAACTTTCAAACATCAGAATCATTTGAATGCATCACATTACCTCACATCTATGACATCATTAACCTTTGAGAGCTGATAGATATAGAACCACCACAAGATTCCTACTTTCTCTCACCCTCACATTTCAATTCACCATGAATACCACCACTCATATCAACCTCAGAGATAGTGGCTAATTCGTGGAGAAAGAGGACACAAATGAGTAGCCAATTCCCTTGGCAGATCTCATCTCTATGACCGCCATCACTGATGGACAACATTGAAATCGAAGATGAGAAACAAAAAAACAAAAAATACCAATTTCATATTATCCATCGACATTAGATCACTAAAAAATTCATATAAAAAAGACCTATAGAAAATCACCGATGAAATTGAGACCAAACCTGGAGAAAGCATTCTAACTAGAGCTCGTATGACTCTTGCTGTTTTGGGACACCGACAATCTCCTATCAACACCTCAGAAAACCTAAAATAAACTACCATAGTAGATCTGACTTAGAAAGCCTCTTCGAAAGGATGAAAAATGGGTTACATCATAGTGAATATCTCCCTTAGAGTTATTGATAACATTGAAGGGGCTTATACTGAATAAGCGGTCCATGTCATGTTGAGATGAAGATATGAATAAGGTCTCCATACCACATTCGTATTAGATTGTGCTGAGGAAATTTTCATCAATAATTTATAATCCCACACGAGTCATTCATTGTGTGAGAAGTAAGAGTAAGTTGATGATATAGATATGTGTACAATCTCGTTTTACAAATGGTGGAAGAGAGCATATGTGTAGAGTAGGTGGGAATACCTTTCAAGTAGAATATGTTATTATTCATTGATGGATTTAATGGGTGTCATGCATGCCTCACCCATTAGTAGAAGAGGTTGAAGTTCTGGTGAGGGAGTTAGGGAGAGGAATATGTCTTGGATGTTCCCATCCGCTCACTTTTTTTCAAATATAGGTGCCAGGTATTACTAATCCATATTGATATGGCATGATTCCCTTATTGTTTTGATCCATAAATATAGCTTCCTTTCAAATGAAGCAATCAACCTCCAACCCTAAGGATGTGACCCACATTGACATGATATTTTATAATTGAGAATAGTAAAAGGATCACGTTAGTTATTTAGGATAAATGAAGGAATTCCATTACAACATGAATTTATAATTGATTGGACATGATGATTTCCCCATACATTGATCATATATATATTTAGAGGCTTTGGGTGGGGGGGGGGGTATTGAATTGATTCCCCGTGGAAAATGGACCCATGGGAAGAAGTTAAAAACATTTGTTTATATGAAAAAGGGATAACAAGGCTATTTTTGAATGTAGGGGCTATGTGAGGTAATGGTGCTTCTCACAACTAGGGATGGTGCTAGCTAAAAGTGATTTACACAGGTGGGGAATGAGCAAGCTGAAAATGTCTTACAAAGGATAGATTTGGTCAGCTAAAGATTTCATGCATAGGGTTGAAATGATTAAGATGAAGATTAATTTTGGTAATGGAAAACCTAGTTTGTAGCACATAGGGAAGGCCTTCCTCTAGGATCCAGGGGTTCCCTCAGGTTTATTTGGATGACTATCGCTTATGTTTCAAGTAATGGACATTCCATTTTACCTAGATATTTCTGTTGGGGGTTATATTAATTATTTTTAGTATTCTAGACCTTGAGGTACCTCAATCCAATGATCTTTAATAATTCCCACGTCTTTTATTGGTTTACATAAATACATAAGGGTTTGGAGAACTTGTGTGACTAGAGATTCAAGAGGCTTATTCATCTAACAGTCAAACCAAATGAGGAGTTAAATGGTCCTATTTATAGGAAAAACTAAAAACCTAGGTGAAGTGGACCATTGATGCAGGTCCATCTCATTGGGGTCTCACAGAGGATCATCACAAAGGGTTGATGATTTTTCTAGGAAACATAGTTAGAACATGCACCAACATCATGGTTTGTTGTTGGGGAGAGCACGTGAGGACTTGGGTGTGTTATGTAAATCATCATATCTCCTTTACTACTCACCTATTTTATATTAAATATTTTCATACCCAAGTAACAATTTGTACCAATAATGAATAGGATCTAGGATAGCATGTCTAACCAGTAATGAAGAGGAGACAAAAAGAAAACTGAGAGGGGTATCACTAACAACTACAGAAGAGTTGAAAGATGGGAAGTACAAATAGGGATAAATTGAGGAATGATTATATAGTTATAAAAATATTATATACATGTTCATTTTTGTAATACAAAAATTTGATAGAGATTAATAATATAATAAGAGATAAATAAAATTTCATGTATTAGGTGCTTCTTTAAAAACATTTAAATATAGTATGTTGTTATATATATTTTTAGTTATGGATATGGGATGAGACTATGATATATTACTAAGTGTATCACAAAATATAAAAAGTTAATGTGGTTGAACTATAGTGAAATAATTCTTAAAATTTACTCTGAATTAACCCTTAGAGATTAATCTAGTATAGGGACCTGTATTCTTAATACAAAATTTCGTAATGACATAGGGAATCTATATAGATGTCAAAATAGTATTGAATTAGTAGCTAGTTACGTAAATTTATGTGATTTTATTACCATATATATGAATAGATTTGAGGTGATTTTTACAACATATTGGATGATTGATTATGAGGATCCCATTGACTACTATATTAGAAACTTTTTGAGTAATAACTGTAACTTATTACTTTTCCATTCTATTAGTTTTGAAAATCACAATAACTTTCCTAATACATTTTGCATACCTTTTAATTTCCTATTTTTTTCATATGTTTTTGTAGAAAATACTATATTTTACTATAGATAGAAAAATTAATAATGTATTAAGAATATAAACATATCATTCTTCATTATGATAAAAAAATGAGTATTTATCCAACATATCATACATATCTTTTATTAGACCATGAGTTATAATTTTTTCTTATCTATCATATTGAAAATATCCATGACCATCAGATTGATACAACTATCAAAATAATCAAAGTAACCCTCATAAAGATTATCATTTTGAAAATAAATATGGATGTCCATATATCTGCCCTATGTTTATAATCAGAATATAAAATAATTATTTCTATTTTAAGTAATACCTTTATCATTGTAATGGTGATAAAACAAAACTACATTCTACATTGAGTTTCTCTAGAACATTGTGAGTTGTGAATCCCTAGCTATCATTGGACATTGAAAAAAACTAATAAATTTGACCATTGGAGCTTCTCCAATAGATAATCAGTCATTTAAAACGTTTATAGAAAATTTAAATTCATAAAAAAAGTCTTTTGAAGTTTTCACTATATGAACATCTAATTATTAGTGTTTTTAATATATTAGAGTGTTGGTAGTTCTATGGAATCCCTGTTCTGGTTGTTTGCTTTTAAATGTATATTATTTTGTAATCACAAAAACTATCATTGTTATGACTGAGGTATTCTAATGATTGGAATATGGTGATTAATATCTATCAGATCGAGGGATTATAACGAAAGGTAAATATACGCCGATCATCATATTGAGAGATTATGTGGATAGGAAGAACAGGCTATTCTTATCATCAAATTGAGGGATTTTTGGGTAAAGAGAGTCAGAATTTATACTATGTATAAAACTATGGACACATTTTGTAAATGTTGTTGACTAGTATAAATAGCATCCCGCCTTCTTATCAAATAAACTTTCATTACATTTTACAAAACCGAGGATCTTTAATGTTTAGTGTCTTAGAAAACAGGAACTTAAAACATGAAAACATAAAACATTCTTCTTAAACACTTTAAAGGATTCTCCACATGTTCATCCTATGTTCATCACTTCATCTCATAACATGTGGACATACATCAAAATAAAGGGTGAGCATAAGGCCCAGTAAGGGAAACAAGGGGTAACATTTAACATGTGAACTTGGAATACATCAACATTGTTATGAAAAAGAACTTTAAGGAATGAGAAAGAAATCGTGAGGCATATCATAATAAAAATAACATTTTTCATAACTTGAAGATGTGGCTACAACATTTAATATTGACAATCATTTCTGTTTCACCAAGGTCCATCCCCAAGGTTTCATTAAAAATTACCAAGGTTATTCACCAAGGTGTCGTTAAAAATAATCATCTCTAGAGATTATGTCTGTACCCAATGCATTGGAGAGATATCATGGTGCACCCTTGACATGTATTTATTATCATGTGATCCACATATATCATCATTAATCATTTTATAAACAACCCATATAGCCTAAAAGAAATGGTTTTCATTTCACAATCATAACGTTTCAAAACTGCTTTAAAGACATGATCTTTATGTCACTTTAAACCCACAGAAAGGGAAAGAGGGTCTCATGTATGTAAATCCAAGAATTTAAAATTGAAAAACTTGGTATATATGTGAATACCCCTATTGAAGATATATCTTTGAGTATTCACTTAATAAAATAAAAAACATTAGAAAAAGAGAGAGACATTTTGAGAAGGAAATTTTGCAGCATAACGACTATGTTTCTGGGTTTTAGAAAACATTGAAAAGAGAGGGTACATAGGTCAAACATTCATAAATGACCCATAAAACAGTAGATGGAAAGAATATAAAGGATTTAAGAACATGGTAATGAAATTTGAATGATATACCATATGAAATGAAGAACATGAAAGGAAGAAAAAAATAATATTTCTCTTATTAAATTCTGCAGCCTAACGACGTCACTTAAACTAAAAAAACGAATTGAAGAGATCAAATAGGGTATCTAATTATATGAACATAAAAGATAATTATGATAGATATAGAGATCATACCCCAACATAATAAAAAGTAACTTTAAAGTCTTGACATGAAAGTAGAACTTTGAAAAATGAGAATGGTGAACAAATCCCTTAAAAATTCGGCAGCCTAATGGCATCACCAAAACATCAACAAAAATGAATTGAAGAGATAAAATAGGGTCTATAACCATATGAACATAAAATATCAGTATGATAGATATAGATATCATACCCCAACATAATAAAAAGTAACTTGAAAGACTTGACATGAAAGTAGAACATTGAAAAATGATAAAGGTGAACGAATCCCTTAAAAATTCAGCAACCTAACTGTGTCACCTAAACATCAACAAAAATGAATTGACGAGATGAAATAGGGTCTCTCATCATATGAAAATAAAAGATCAGTATGATAGATATAGAGATAATCCCAAAAATAATAAAAAGGAAATTGAAAGACTTTACATGATAGTAGAACTTTGAAAATTGAGAAAGGTGAACGAATCCCATAAAAATTCACCAGCCTAACGGCGTCACCTAAAATTTAACAAAAATGAATTGAAGAGATCAAATAGGGTCTCTAATAATATGAAAATAAAAGATCAGTATTATAGATATAGATATCATACCCTAACATAATAAAAAGGAACTTGAAAGACATGACATGAAAGTAGAACTTTGAAAAATGAGAAAGGTGAACGAATCCCTTAAAAATTCTGCAGCCTAATGGCGTCACCTAAACATCAACAAAAATGAATTGACGAGATCAAATAGGGTATCTTATAAAATGAACGTAAAATATCAGTATGATAGATATGGAGATCATACCCCAACATAATAAAATGGAACTTGAAAGACTTGACATGAAAGTAGATCTTTGAAAAATGAGAAAGGTAAACGATTCCCTTAAAAATTCGGCAGCCTAACGGTGCCACTTAAACATTATTAAAACGAATTGATGAGATAAATAGGGGATCTATCATCATATTAAAATGAAAAGGGAAGTAATATGAATATAAAATAACATCCTCCAACATAAGAACATGGATCATAAAAGAAATGACATAAAAGAGATTACTTGAAAAAAAGAGAGGGGTCAGACCCCTTACCTTAAAACGTAACTCTTAAAACTAAAAGGTTGGGACCTTGAGGGCTTAGGGGCACCTTGGGAGGACTCCTTGGGAGGTAATGAGACTAGATCTTTGTTGGGGGAGAGTTTGGTGTCGAATGGATGAGATGATGGCTTGGTATTTGTAGGGAAAGTGAGGGGAGAATGCATTAATGGCCAAGGGACACCTCATTGGTGGTTTTGGAAAAACCATGGGCTTGCCCATGGTATTTGCCCATGGTATTGGCCACATGGGTCCCCCCATACAATAATTAATCACCTTTGGTTGGACAACCCTTAAAATATATCATGACATCATCATGACAGAATTATGATGTCACTAAAGATACTGAAACCCTAAAACCATATTTTTACTATTCACTGAAAATTCAACTTTCTCAGAAAAATACCAAAATTTCACTTTAACCAAATCTCAATTCTCTGATTTCAAAAATGAACTCCATTTTATAAAAATAATTTTCTAAATAATTTTAATTTATTTTTTAAATAAATACACTATTCACCGAAAATTCATTTTTTTCAGAAAAATCTCCAAAAATTACCTTAACATAATATCGATGCTCTAGGTTCAAAAATGAAATCCATTTTATAAAAATAATTTTCTAAATATTTTTAATTTAATTTTTAATTAAAAAACACTATTCACTTGAAAAACTAATACTTGAATAATAATTTATGAAACTGTTATTTAACCATTTTATTGAATCCCATTACTTAATCAAGGTGCATGGATTATATTAATACTTTCTTTAAGTGAGATTACTAATCCATTTGGTCACATTACTAATCCTAAGAATAAAATCACTATTCAAAATTTAATATTCATCAAAAATCAAGTTGATCTTATTAGACTCTAAATTTCGTACTCAACATAATTGTAGAAGACCATTTTTTGAAAATCATTACCCATTTTTAATTATTTAAGTTTACATAAACATTTTTAAAATATCCTTTCTCTAAAATTCATCAAAAATATGCATACTATATTTTTCTAGACATTGAAAATTCATAAACTTCAACATAAGAAGAAATCAAAATTTTTATTTAAAACAAAGGATTACACAAGGAAATTACGGTCTCCTTACATAGCCCCTTATCACACTAGCATATGACCTAAGTGTAAGGTGTGCTAAGGTGAGAGAATCCGAGGAAGGCTCGTCCAACATCGCATGAGTAGTAATTTCTATCAATTTTAACTTCTCGCGAAGGCAATTCCGTTCTAGCTTCACACGATGAAGTTCAGCTTGGGTTTGGTCTAGAGCAAAGCCTAGTGGTGCTACCTCCATCCCAAGTTCTGTTAGATGGGCTTCGATTGGTCCAAGACTGTTGGGTGAGGCCATCGGATCTTCTTTCTATATTAATTAACCATGATCACTTGTATTTAGAGACAATAATCGAAAAGTTTAGTTTCCAGTGGTCATATTGACCATTGGTCATATGACAGTCAAAACCCAACGGTCTCATTTTAATTATACTCATGTTTTCAAATGAAATAGTTTTGTTGAGTATAAAAAATAAAATAACACACAAAATTAGGAAACAAGATTTATTCAGAATTTCGGGTCGTTACAATCTTCCCCCCTTAAGAAATTGCGTCCTCGAAATTTTTAAAATTGGGTTTTGAAAGTTCATTGAATGTCCCACATTAGAAAAGGAGTCAGTAACACTATTACTATAAAAGAAAGAAAAGGAAGTACAAAGGCCACCCGAGTTAACCCATACTAGGATTCCATGTAGGAAAACATGGATATGGAAGAAAAACAAAGGGTCAAGTTCTGAGGGAGAGTGATAGAAAGCATGATTAGAAGAAAGTTAACCACAATAAAATCACAAACTTATGATGTGTGTAAATATTCTTTGATTACCTAGTAGGAAACGTAAACCAACAACGTTTTTGTTTTACGTTCCTTTTCATAATTTTGAGGAATTCATTTAATACAAAGAACAAAAACATAAGGAAATATACCTACCTTCAAGTAGAGTTTCACCCTTTAATAAGTCTCTACCAAAACTAATCTTTTCTCCAAACGATGTGAATTCAAAAACACTTGGTCTCATCAAAATCACAAGAATCATCTTCTAGAGAATCACATAATCCACAAAATATTAACTATCTAATTCTTCTATCTTTAAACATTATCCCAAAAACAGAAAGGGTAAGGTAAAACAACTCTTCAAAAAGAAATAATCCCATAGGAATGGAAACTAATTTTAAATATTAAAAGTTACATGGTACTAGCCAAAGTTCATCATAGACCATTACATAAATAACGGTCCTTAAAATTCCTCAAAATAATTCAAACTAAGATTGAAACCCAAATACAAGAAGGATTTGATAACACAGTCTTCCAAAATAAACTTAATTGTTTGTCTCCAAACAACATCAGCCACTCCTAAAATCTTATAAAAAAAGTAGCTAACCTAAACATATTTTACCCAAGATAGGTTAATAATTTCCATAAGAAACCTAAATTACTATAAGTCCACCTTAAATTCATCAATTCTTCAAAATATATGTCAAAATTTACTCCTCAATTAAAATACCATAGTAATCTATTTACCTCGATCATATAGGGTCCCCAAAATAGTGAACTCCTTCCAAAATAATAATCATATTTTAATCCCCTTATCATCTCTATCATATTAATATGGAAATCGTCACATTTCCTATCACATTAGTTATTGGGACATGTTATTCCATTTCCCACCATTAACTAAGAAGGGAAAGTACAATTAGGGGATTAAATACATAGCCAATAATAATGAAAAGGAACATAAAGAATATAAGGATAACTTGTAGAAGAGAGGTATACCCTAACTTGTGATCCCCTAGGTTTCAAACTAGGTTATCCATGATCATATATTCTTACTTGAATCTTTATTTTATTTTATGTTTGTACCTTTAATAATGGTTGTTACTAAGCTTATGAATTTACCAATGCATATCCCCCAGGAGTGTCGTAATCAAGAGTGCAGCAAGGCCCACTGTCGTGTACCCGTTCCCATTCAAGTCTAGCACAAAGCAGTGTTTTCAGGTATTACCCCTATGTACATCTGTGCCAGAGCCACCTCTACCAGCTCGTATCCAGACAGGGATGTATTAGCTTTGCAACCCCTTACTCAATACTCACCAAAATACCAGGAATATTTCCTTTATTTAAACTTTTCTATAGGGTTCTTACTAAAGTATTCATACCCTAATTTACCAAAATAACTAAACCATCCTTTGATACCAACTATAGCATCCTGCCTTCTTATCACATAAACATTCATTACATTTTACAAAATCGAGGATCTTTAAGCCTTAGTGTCTTGGAAACCAGGAACTTAAAACATGAAAACATAAAAAATTATTCTTAGACACTTGAAAGGATTATCCTCATGTTCATACTAGGTTCATCACTACATCTCATAACCTGGGGACATATATCAAAAGAAAGGGTGAGCATAAGGCCCAGTACGGGAAACAAGGGGAATCATTTAACATGTGAACTTGGGATACATCAACAATGTCATGAAAAAGAACTTTAAGGCATGATAAAGAAATCATGAGGCATATCATAATAAAAATAACATTTTTCATAACTTGAAGATGTGGCTACAACTTTTAATATTGACAATCATTTCTATTTCACCAAGTTCCATCCACAAGGTGTCATTAAAAATTACCAAGGTTATTCACCAAGGCATCGTTAAAAATAGTCATCTCTATAGATTAAGTCTTTACCCAATTCATTGGAGTGCTATCAGGGAACACCATTGAAATATTTTTATTATCATGCGAGAAAAATATATCATCATCAATACTTTCATAAAAAAACCATATAGCATAAATGAAATGGGTTTCATTTCATAATCATAACATTTTAAAACTGCTTTAAAGACATGATCTTTATTTCACTTTAAACCCACGAAAAGGGAAAGCGGGTCTCATATATGTAAATCCCAGAATTTAAAATAAAAAAACTTGGTATATATGTTAATAAACCTATAGAAGAGAGATCTTTTAGTATTCATTTAATAAAATAAAAAACTTTAAAAAAAGAGAGAGACATTTTGAGACGGAAATTCTGCAGCATAACGACTATGTTTTGGGGTTTTAGAAAACATTGAAAAGAGCGGGGACATGGGTCAAACATTCATAAATGACCCATAAAATGGTATAGGGACATAATATAAAGGATTTAAGAATGTGCTAATGAAATTTGAAAGATATACCATATAAAATGAGGAACATGAAAGGAAGACAAAAATAAGATTTCTCTTATTAAATTCGGCAGCCTAACAACGTCACTTAAACTTCAAAAAAAGAATTGAAGAGATCAAATAGGGTCTATCATCATATGAACATAAAAGATCAGTATGATAGATATAAAGATAATACCCCAACATAATAAAAAGAAACTTGAAATACTTGACATGAAAGTAGAACTTCAAAAAATGAGAAAGGTGAACGAATCCCTTAAAAATTTGGCAGCCTAAGGGTGTCACCTAAACTTCAACAAAAAAGAATTGACGAGATAAAATAGGATCACTCATCATATGAACATAAAATATCAGTATTATAGATATTTAGATCATACCCCAACATAATAAAAATGATCTTGAAGGACTTGACATGAAAGTAGAACTTTGAATAATGAGAAAGGTGAACGAATCCCTTAAAAATTCAGCAGCTTAACGGCGTCACCTAAACTTCAACAAAACTGAATTGATGAGATAAAATAGGTTATCTCATCATATGAACATACAAGATCAGTATGATAGATATAGAGATCATACCCCAACATAATACAAAGTAACTTGAAAGACTTTATATGAAAGTAGAACTTTGAAAAATGAGAAAGGTGAACGCACTCTTAAAAATTCAGCAGCCTAACGACGTCACCTAAACTTCAACAAAAATGAATTGAAAAGATCAAATAAGGTCTCTCATCATATGAAAATAAAATATCAGTATGATAGATATAGAGATAATACCCCAAAATAATAAAAAATAACTTGAAATACTTGACATGAAAGTAGAACTTTGAAAAATGAGAAAGGTGAACAAATCCCTAAAAAATTCAGCAGCCTAACGGCGTCACCTAAACATCAACAAAAATGAATTGACGAGATCAAATAGGTTCTCTCATAATATAAAAATAAAAGATAATTATGATAGTTATAGAGATCATACCCCAACATAATAAAAAGGAACTTGGAAGACTTGACATGAAAGTAAAACATTGAGAAATGAGAAAGGTGAACGATTCCCTAAAAAATTCGGTAGCCTAACTACGCCACTTAAACATTCATAAAACGAATTGATGAGAGAAAGAGGGGATATGTAATCATATGAAAATGAAAAGGGAAGCAAGATGAATATAAAATAACATCCTCCAACATATGAACATGGAGCATAAAAGAAATGACATAAAAGAGATTACTTGAAAAGAAAGAGAGGGGTCGGATCCCTTACATTAAAACATAACTCTTAAAACTCAAAGGTTGGGACCTGGAGGGCTTGGGGGCACCTTGGGAGGACTCCTTGGGAGGTAATGAGACCATATATTAGTTGGGGGCGAGTTGGGAGTCGAATGTATTAGAGGATGACTTGGTATTTATAGGGAAAGTGAGGGGACAAGACATTAATGGCCAAGGGACACCTCATTGGTGGTTTTGGCAGAACAATGGGCTTGCCCATGGTATTTGCCCATGGTATTGGCCACATGGGTACCCCCATAAAATAATTCATCACCTTTGGTCAGAAAACCCTTAAAATATATCATGAAATCATCATGACACAGTTATGATGTCATTAAACATACCGAAACCATAAAACCTTATTTTTACTATTCACTGAAAATTCAACTTTCTCAGAAAAATCCCAAACTTTCACTATAACCAAAAATCAATACTATGATTTAAAAAATGAACTCCATTTTATAAAAATAATTTTCTAAATATTTTTAATTTATTTTTTAAATTAATACACTATTCACTAAAAATTCGTTTTTTTCAGAAAAATCCCCAAAAACAACCTCAACATAATATCGATGCTCTGAGTTCAAAAATGAAATCCATTTTAAAAAAATAATTTTCTTAATATTTTTAATTTAATTTTTAATTAAAAAACAGTATTCACCCCAAAAAAATAATACTTGAATAATAATTTATGAAGCCGTTATTTAACAATTTTATTGAATCACATTACTTAATCAAGGTGACTAGATTATATTAAGACTTTCTTTAAGTGAGATTACTAATCCACTTGGTCACATTACTAATCCTAAGCATAAAATCACTATTCATTATTTACTATTTATCAAAAATCAAGTTGATCTTATTAGACTCTATATTTCGTACTGAACATAATTGTAGAAGACCATTTTTTGAATTTCATTACACATTTTTAATTACTTAAGGTTTACATAAACATTTTTAAAATAACTTTCTCTAAAATTCATCAAAAATATGCATAGTATATTTATCCGGACTTTGAAAATTCATAAACTTTAACATAAGAATAAATCAAAATTATTATTTAAAACAAAGGATTACACAAGGTAGTTACGGTCTCCTTACAAATCCCCTTATCACACCAGCATAGGACCTAAGTGTAAGGTTTGCTAAGGCGAGAGAATCCGAGGGAGGCTCAACCAACATCACACGAGTAGTAATTTATATCAATTTGAACTTCTCACGAATGCGATTCAATTCTAGCTTCACACGATGAAGTTCAGCTTGGGTTTGGTCCAGAGCAAAGCCTAGTGGTGCTACCTCCTTCCCAAGTTCTGTTAGATGGGATTCGATCAGTCCAAGGCTATTGGGTGAGGCCATAGAATCTTCTTTCTATATTAATTAACCACGATCACTTGTATTTAGAGACAATAATCGAATTGTTTAGTTTCCAGTGTTCATATTGAACAATGGTCATATGAAAGTCAAAACCCAACGGTCTCATTTTAATTATACTCATGTTATCAAATGAAACAGTTTTGTTGAGTATAAAAAATAAAATAACACAGAAAATTAGGAAACAAGATTTATTCATAATTTCAGGTCGTTTCAGTATACTATTAAGATTAAAATAATTAAATATTTTAATATATCTTGTATGTTATTCTTACTAATATTTTTTTTCTATTTCTTTTTTATAGGATTCTATTCTACTGTAAATGCTATAGAAAGTTAGTCATTATACTTATCATCTAATTCAATTTTTTATAGTTGTTATTATGAATACGCTAAAAATAATATATTGATTCCATGTGGATACACTTTGAAACTAATTATTTTACATGGATATAATCAAACATTTTTAGGATTATATTTTTTACTCTGGTGAGCAGATAGAGTCTGAGTCCAAAACAATTACTTCAAGAGGTAATTTTTTATTGTATTGTATTTCTAAATTAAAATTCAGACTCTCTTATGAGTATAAAAATCTAAGATAATATTACGATCATAAAATTAATATCAGATTAGGATTCTAGTATTTATATACTTGTTGATTTTTTACTTTCTTTACTTATTATTTGTTTTTATTGTTTTGTAATAAAATTATTTTATAAACATTGTTACACTTACACGTATTTTATGAGATGGGTTTATGTTGTTTTAATATTGAATGTATGAATGTTTGGTCTCTTGGAAATTAAAATCATTGTAAAAAATCAATTTCTAATTGGAATGACAATAATGATTGGGGAGAAAAAAAGAAAACATTTTTTATCAACATTATAGTTGATAACTTCTTGCTGCTTAATTGAAAATACAATATTCCTAATATGGATGTTTTTTCTTTTACCAATATTACGAAAATATGAATATCAGTTGTGTTAAAAAGTTAAAAATACTTTTTATGTTATATGAGAAGGAATATATATAGTAATATATCATCCTTTTAAGCTAAAAAAAGTATTTGGAGTAAATTAGATGTTACACATTTTCTAAAATGTAATGTTATGGAAGGAATAAGAGATATGATTATATATAGTTATGAATTCATTTATTTACATCCTAGATAGTTAGTTTCTAATATTAAATGAAGGTTCAAGAAAATTATAAATAGTTTATGTTCTATTGGAGGAAAATTTCTTAATGACGATATTTAGTTGAAAAGATTATTGACATACTTTCCAATGGGTGGTAATAAAAAAGAAAAATTGTGAATGATATGATAAATATAACTATTCTTACCATTGAGTATTTTATGGGTACTCTCATACTATATTAGGTAAATGATTATAAGAGATACTGTGAAAGCTAAAATTAAAACTAGTGGTGTTTATGATGGTATACCATCTAGTTAAAATTCTACAGTTAAGATAGATGATAAATTTGGGAAATATTTGAGGAATAAGAATGTTTTTGTTTAGTCATATTATAATACATAAGAAGGTATATATAATGAGTTAGTAAACCTCGATATAATGATCAATTATATAGTAGGGAAATAATTATTTTCAATTCTAATATAAGAAAAATCAATAGTTATATGAGACAATAAGGATTAAAAATCAACTATATATTAATATAGGAATGATAGAAATATTTCTCATTATTTTACAAAGATGATAATAAAAGAAAACATGGAATGAAATTCGGAAAAAAATTCCAAACAAAATTAATTACGAAGAAAATAATGTTTTTAAAGTTTATGACACATGGAGTTTAAGTAGTGTTGATTCTTCTGAAAGTTCATCTGATAATGAATATTTTTGATAGAGTAAAATTAGTATTTTTTGAAAATGTACCTACAGTAAATAAATGTATTAGGTAATGGGTATATATAAATGTATCCCTCACTAAAATGTTATTAAATTAAAATTTTCTAGATAAAAATATTTTAACATCTTATGATTAAGAATATATTTTAGAATAAGATAAACCTTTTCTTAGTTAGGATAATGTTTCAATTTTATCAAAACTTTTAGGAAATAAAAATTTCAATATATTTAAAATAAATGATAATTAGAAAGAAAAAATTATAGAGAAATATTCATGAATAAATTATGACTAACTAAACATCAGATATTTCTAAAGATCCAAGTAAAAACTATTTCAGAAAAAGTTTCTATTATAAAATATTTTTTAAAATGCTGTTTTGAAGAAAAATGTTTTACATGGAAATATTAAGTTTTATAATTAATAAAAGTGAGAACACAAATTTATTTATAAAGATAAAATCCCAAATTTATAGTTCGAAAAATATTTTATGTACGTTTACCAGTGGTAAGGAAAATATTAACAAGAAGTATAAACAAATTAGATCTCATGGTAATTTTTCTGGAATGGATTTTATAAATAAAAACATGTTTCTAATAAAAATTATTATTTTCCAAAAAAGTAAACATTTTTTTAGTAATTTCCAAATTGGGGGGAAATAGTGGAAAAATTATTCTATAAATAGACTAAAATAATTAGGTTTTCATTTGGTTTATTTTTCTATAAAAATATTATTACCCATGTTTTTGTTTTCTAAAAATACTGGACCCAAGAAGGACTGTATTCTAAAAAACTAATCGTTTTTTTCATTAAAATAAATTAGCTACCAGAAAAAAAAATATGGTACATAGATAATGGTTTATCTAAACACGTGATTATAAATAATGATTTCTTCATGAATATAATCTTGTTGAATGGTGTAAAGTTACATTTAAGAGATAATGCTCAAGGATAAATTATCTAAACATATAACACTATTCTTCTTGGAAAAGCCCTTATTTTAATTTTTTTTATTATAGGTCTTAAGCACAACCTCATAAGAATAATTCAATTATATGATGAATGTTATCTTTTCAAATTTATTAAGGATAAGTATACAACACATATCTCTATGGGTGAATTCATTCTTTTGACCAATTGGATTGATAATGTTTATACACTTAACATAGAAGAAACATATCTAAATTAGACAAGAATAGACTTGTTGTGGATCTAAGAGAACATAGTTTTGATACTTTAGAAGTGTATGACCCATGACAATATGATAAAAAAATAAATAAAATTTTAAATCTATAAGTGATGTCTGAAATTATAATGATTTATAGTTTTAGAAAATAGAATTTTTTGTTCCTACATAATTTGGATGTGTTGGTGAAAAATATTGTGTATATGTATAAAATGATGATTATAGTATACATAATTTGTAATATTTTGTTACATTGAAATATATTTCCTTTAGTTATATTGATGATATTTTAGCCACTGTTAAAAATTATAAAGGCCTCTCCATAATAAATATTCATAATTATCATGGTGGAGAATTTTAAAATTATGATTTTGAAAGATTTTTTGTCAGAAATTCATTGAAAATATTTTTTCAGCACCTAGAACACCCATAATAAAATTGTGTATTTAAAAAAGGATATATATTTTTTAGAGATTACTAATACCATATTTATTTAACAATCAGGTTATACAAATTTTTGGGCTAAAGTTGTTAGTAAATCCTCATTTATTATAAATTGAGTTCTAATTATGAATTTTATTAGTAAACTTTTTATGAGTTGTGGAATTGAATAAAATAAAAATATTCTTACATTAATTTATATGGTTGAAAAGTATTCATTCTGAATACTTATGATAACATACATATATATTTTCACACAAATCTAATTGAAGAATATTTTTAGGATATTCCACTACCTCTAAGGCTTATAGAGTTTAAAAAAAATTGAATACTAAAAAAACATTGCATTTTATGTTTTATTAAACTAATCCCTTTATGTTCAAAATACCTCCAGTTACATCCTTAGATGTTTTTCTAATACGTATTTTCTACCGTTGTTTTAAAAATATTTTCGTAAGTAAATAACTAAAGAATTATTTTTTGATGTTATTACTAAATAATACTTTTTAGCTATTGTTAAAGAACATACGTATGAAGATCCAAGAATTTGGTTTTTTAAAAAATCACCATAGTGAAAGAATCATTGCTGTTGTAGATCAACTAGTTAGAAATAAACATTTCATAATTAATTAAATTGATGATCTGGATTTATTATCCTAATTTGAAACTAATAACCCTAATGAAGCTATAGGTGATGTGGATTAGATTATAGAAATACAAGATGAACTATATGAGTTTGAAAGGAACGAAGTTAATACTTTATTTGATCTAACTAAAGAAAATTATATAATTTTAGTAAAATGGGGTTTTTGGAATAAAATTGTTGAAGATGGGTTAATATTAATAAATAAATCTAGACTTATTGGTAATATATATAATCAAAAAGTGGGAATATATTATGAATAAAATACTTCGATTATAGAAGGAATTGAATCTATTCAAATACTACTAGCCTTTACAATATTATTTAATTTCAAAATATTTCAAATTCATGTGAAGTGAGGTTTCCTTAATGGTTATATTAAAGAGGATATATACAATGAATAACCCTATTTTTAGAATTAAATACATCCAGAACATGTCTATAAAATTACAAATCACTACATAGACATAAAAGAACCCCTTGAACTTGATATGATAGATTAATTGGAATTTTGTTACAAAACAATTTAGTTATGGGAGAAGAAAATATAGCTCTTTATATAAGATACATTAATAAAAATATTCTGATTGTAATAATTTATGATGATGACAATGGATTTTTTCTAATAAAAAATCATTAACAGAGTCCTTTGTGAATCTTATAAAGTCTTAGTTTGAAGTGAGTATGATGGGTGTGATAAAATATTTTCTTCATTTTTAAATTTTATAATAACTAGAATAAAAGTTTATATCTCAACATAAGTGTAAAAAATATATTATCAAGATGTTTGGATACAATATTACTAAATGTAGAAGTACTTATATTTGTACCTCAAATATATAATATCTTGATGAGTATGTGAAAGAAATTGATCAATAGATTTTTATGGGTATTATAAGAAGTTTACATTACATAACAACTAGTCATCTGGATTTTATGTTTTTAGTATACTTATGTGAAGGATATTAATCAAGTCCAAAATAATCCTATCTTGGAGTTAGAAAACTAATTTTTTCTTATAATAAGATAACTTTTAATTTATATTACTCTAATATTCTAGTAATTTTTTTGAACAAAAATATTTTTCAGACGCTGAATTTGGTGGTTGTAGAATGGATAAAAAAGTACATCTTAATATTTTAATTTTGTAGGAGATTATTTCGTTTATTAGTAATGTACGAAACAACACATAATAAAAAGTTAAATTACTGAATCTGAATCATTAACAACTAGAAGTTGTTGTGATATGGTGTTATAGATGCAACACAAGCCCAATTAGTATAAAATGTGTTTGACAAAAACAAAAATACTTTGTGATAATCCAAGTTATATTAATTTAATTAATATCCCAGAAAATCACTAATGTTCTTAGCGCAAAGATATAAGAAACCATTTCATCCATTGTGAGATAATTTAAGAGGGTATTATTTTACAATTGATAGAAACACAAGAGAAAAATTCTAATATCATTACAAAACTATTTATTTTTTATAGACTTGAATACATAAAAAAGTCTAAGAATGATCAATGTTAATTGATCATTCATATCTACTTAATTTTTATCAATCGCCTTACATTAACATACTACTTTTTAAAATGGGAGTATATAAGTTTTATTCTCCTAAAAACATTCACTATTTACATCAATCTATTAGTTTCCTAATTTTTTTAGTTATTCTAATTTCTAGCATAATCATTTTTTAAACTAATACTATTGATATGATTTTATATATCTAAATTCTTAAGGAATACTTCAGACTCATAATTTTTTATAAAATGTATAGACTAAAACTTTATTACAACATTTTTTGATTTAGAAGATATAATAATATATTTTCTTATTAAAATAATCATATTTATTTTTTTATAAACTATCATAATTAGTATTCATAATGAAAATATCATAGTCATCCATTATTTCAATAATATAGTAATATGTTTATAGAAACAAAAAAATGACTTGTTATTCATTCAGATGAAACATTCCAATTTGAATGGTATCATTCTATTGTTTTTTTCACTATATCATTATATAATTTCACAATTTATTCTCTCTATATTTTTTTTAATTTATTATGAAAACATAGTATTTTTTTTCAAAATTTTATGTTTTTCTATTCTAATAAATTCTAAATGCAATAAATGTTTAATAAATTCAAGAGTTCAAATAAATCTTTAAAACATTCTTCAGATAAATCTTTATTTCCAAATGAGAATGGTTTTTATCTAATTCATTAGTTTTACTGTGAATGATTAATCCTCTCCCCCAGTTCCTATATAATGGTGTGTCACCCCACTTTCCACATTGATTCTCGATTTTTTTTACCCAAGCTACTACATCCTTAACAACTGCTAGTCTAATAATCTTTCTTTTTTGTCAATTCACTGGTATCAGATCATGATCGATGGGAACCAATGAATATTATTCTAAGTGGGTTGTATTTTGTGAAAGAATGATTGAGATTTAATGGTTTAAAAAGTATTATTATATACTCAAGAAGCTTATTTCCTTACAAGGAATTGAATTAGTCTGTGTAGAGAATTTGGACAATGATTTAGACTTATATTATCCTGACAAATCTTCTAAATTAATTAATTCAATTTAGTTTATGAAAGTAGATTATAAGGAAACAAATTTCTTTTAAAAGTTTTCAAAAATATATATGTTGTCTTATAAGAGTGTTGTGGACTTTGTTAGAGTTCCTTATAATGGTGAAGCCAACTTAACTTTACAAAAGTTACCAAACTCTCTTGGTATTTCTTAAAATAATATTGATGAAGTCCCTCTATTTTCATTTTATGAGAATGTAAGAATTGTTTTATGTATGACATTGAATAATGGATTTATTGATCTATGGATATAGGGATATTTAATTATGAGGATGGGTGATAGAGATACCTTGAAGGATTTTGATGTGATTGTTCTTGATTATTTGGTGAATATTTAGAAGATTAACTTGGTTATATTCATCTTAAATATAATATATAATATAAAAGCATATTATATCAAGTAAATTATTATATCATTTATGGATTTTACCATTATGATCATTGTATTGTTTCTGGATATTTCTATCATTTAGAAGAAATCATAACCAGTCTAGGTGAATATTTCATTTATTAGTGAGTATATAGTATACATATGGTGTTTATTTTTTGATTCCAAAACAAATAAGTTTGCGGAAATTTTTACGGGGTTCCCAACCATAAATATAATCTATGGAAGTTGATTAGAAGAATAAAATAAAGTCTTAGAATTTTTCTATAGCTATTCATATGAAACAAAAGAACATTCATCATGATGGTTTTGAAAATATAATGGCTCCTAAGACTCAGTGGATTCTAAGGGATATCATGTTCGGAATTGACCCAACATAAGCTTAAACATTTAATATTAGAGTTTCTAAACAACTACATGAAGAATATAAAAAAATTAATAAAAACAAGAGATGGAAAGAATCAATAATTATTTGAAGTATTTTGAATGGAATATAACAAGAATCATATAATCCTCTAATTTCCACAACACGATCTAATCACATAAATCTTGAGGGAAGATTAGTTTTTGAACTAACCATAGTAATCCCTCCTAATATCCCTTCTCTATTGGATAATAGAAAAGAAAATAATGATGATAATGATTTAGTCCTACATGTTATAGGAAAATAATTATAAAAATAATATACTAGAAATGGATCTATTATAATAGAAAGGTATCATGAACAAGAAGAAAAAGAAGATAATGGAGAAGGAAAAGAAGAAGAAAAAAAATATAAGTAGATGGAAAATACAAAGAATAATAATAATTTTAAGTGAAAGAAATAGGGGAAGAGGTACAAGAAAAATTGGTAGGTAAAGATGAATAAAAATAAGAGAATTATGAAAAATAAATACATTCAAATAATGAGTTTTTGGAATCATCATCTTCATCAAATTCACCCTAAAAATTTTATAAGGCTAGATAATCAAAAAGTACTCAAGAAGAAGGCTCATCATTAGAAAATAATGCGAAATCATCCTCAAATAAAGAACAAGAAGATAAAATATTATATGAAAAAATTGATAACATACATGGAAAATAATATATATATATATATTTAAATTTATTCCATTTTATATAAAAATACATTTTCAAAGGAAATGGAAAACAGTGTTACAAATTAGGATAAAAATAAAGGAAAATAATTTGACATTCGAACCAGCATAATTAAACTTACTATAACTTATTCATGATTATCCAATTCTGATGAAACAAATTCTAAAAAAGTTTTTGATTTTAGTTTTCAATCCTTGAGGATGTTAAAAGGAAAAAATTTATACTTTCTTAGTGATGAAGTATGATGTTAGTTTATTCAGAATAGTCTAAGTGAAAAATAAGGGTCAATAAGATTTTTAACATATTCAATGATTTAGATTGAATAAATGTTAATGTATATAATCCTTTTAGTTTTTTAAGTTATTAATAAACATAAATTTGGATTTTTCTTTTGTTTGGTAACATTTTAGTTTTATTTGGGAGAAAAGTTGATAAATTTTGAAGGTTTTTGGCCTCTTCACTATTTTCCCACCGGTTTCCCAAACCATGCACCCTGAAAATAAAAACCGTGAAAATATATATAGTAATTATTTTCATTATTGGTGTATTGTTTGATGATCAATGTTCCCACTGAGGATAAACCATCAAACCCCATTAAAATGGGTGCATAGTTATAACACATTATTTGCTTGACCGTGCGACCCTTCATAGGTACCCATTAATGGGATTTGTTAATCAAAAATCTTTTTTTAAAACCTCTAAAACCTCAGTTTAGGTTCCTAATATGCCTCTTTCGAATTAATATGATTTATGATTAATCATAAGCTCCCCAAAAGTGATTTTTCCCATTAACAACCTTCCAAAAGTGGATCGAATCATGGAGAACGAAGCTTAATCACTATACTATAGGTTTCCTCTTCTCGATCTATTTCCATCTCTCTCTCCTCTTATCTCTATATGATTTTATATATATCATTATTATTGGAGGATCTAATATACACTGTTTTATATCTTGAATATGGGATTGATTTTCAGATATTATTTTCCAATGTTATTTGTAGGAGTTTCCTGATTACAGATTGGCGTTTCCAGATCCCGTGATCATGAGGTAGGTGGTTCCGTTTTTGTTTTCCAATTTTATTAACCATAAATTGTTTATTTTAAATTAAATTTAAGGAAATTGATTTCAATTTGTTAATTAAAAAAATTCCATTGAATTGGGGGCACTAGATTTGAATCTATATTTTGCATAAATTTAGGGAAAAATCCCAATACCATTGAATTTGGGCGCATTATGGAATTGGATGGAATTTGGTTAAAATAAATAGTAAAATTTCATTGTGGAATTTTTATTTTGAAATTGAATTAAGGAAAATTATTTTAAATTGTTATTTGTGAAAATGGATTAGAATGGTTTTTATAGTAACATATTTATTTTATGAAGAAAAATTGCATTTTTTGATTAAATACACATTTTTGTTTTTAAATATTAATTTTTTATATTTGAAAAAGAAGAATTGGATGAATTGTATTTTTAAAAAATTTAAAATAAATTTCTCATCATTGTTTATTATTATAGAACTTGAAATCCTAAGAAGGTAATGATTTATTTGGGATTGAAATCTATGATTTACAGAACTAAAAATACATGTTAAGTAGTCACACCCATGATGGGATGGTGTTGAGTTATTTTTTGATCAGTTCCAAAGATACATGTGTACATATAATGACGAGAAAAATATTTGAGTTTAGTGGCGTCCTATAGACAGGAAATATCTTACATTTTAGAATATAACCTTGTTTTTTATTATTTATGTTTATAATTTATAAATGAAAATGTTTGAAAACACATTAACTTTATTTATAAATTTATATAAAATGTTTTATATAAAATATGTATTAAGACATTTATTTAAAGTATCTTTTAACATTTTAAATATAAAGAATCATTTATTTACATATTTTTTTAAAATTCCATACTCACATTTCTAAAATTGATAATTTTATCAAGTTAATTAAAATTTTCATCTTCTTATGGAATCCATGGTGAGATCCTATCGACATTTTAGCAACACCCTACCCATGACATTGGACTTTGTTGATTTTGCTCTACGTAGTTTTAGAATGTCTAATGTTCAACTTGGAGATGGTTTTATTTGTTGATCCTTGGGCCTGGAGAGTTTTGTTCACTTGGAAATGGTTGTTATCCGGTTTTCTGGTTCTTTGTGGTTTCTCTTTGGGTTTTTTATATATTTTACATCTAGTAATATTCTCCCTATTTAGTTATCTTGTATTCATATTAACTATTTTATCTTGATTCTATTATGTTTATAGAAAATAAATTCCAACTTTCATATTGTATGAAAATAGCTTCTAGTATCTAGCCCAAGGGTATTGATAAATCCCTTGATAATATGTTAAGACTTGGCCTGTTAAGAGGGTTCTAGGGTATCTGGGCCAATTATTGATAAAGAGGCCTCAGAGGTGCATGCTATTCATTTTTTTGATGTAATTTTGCAGTTTTGTATTATCATTGGGACTTAAGAGGTATTTGTGATTCAGTGACTGGAAAACACTCAATGAAATGATTCTTAATACTCTAGGGTGTAGTTTTGGGAAATACATATTGAGGATTAGTTCTATTATTTTCCATGATTTGGATTTTCCTAGGTTGAAATACCAATCATTTTTCGTATCTTTTGGGATTAATTTCCCTCATTGATATTATTTTCCACAGGTGGATGTTTTTCAGAATCATGTTCAATAGTTCATTTTTTATAAAACAAAAGTGATTAAGGGATCCAATGACATTGAAGTAGATGAGGAATGTTTGAGAAGAACTGGACATTGTTTTGAGTAATTGGTGAAACTTTGCTGAAATAAAGGTAAAGAGTTCCACCATTATGCTTGAGGGACTGAGCATGAAATGGTGGGACATGATGGTGATGTCAAATAAAAACAAGTTATAAGATTCAAAAAGACTTCAATGCACTTTTTATCCACTAGTTCCATCCAAACTCGACGATGTAAGAAAAGTCCATTGAGTTTTTTCAAATAGAATAGTCCCACAAGAATGTGATACATTATGTAAATGATTTTGAAGAGCCTGTGTAGTTTACAACATAAATTATGTCGAACGAGAGAATAAAGACATGATGTTTTAAGGTAGTACTTTGATAAGATATTATTTACATGATTTCTTGTCGAGTCTTCCATATTATACTAATGTGATGGATGTAGCACTGATGGTCAAAATGAACATGGCTTGAAAGTTAGGGTTTTCAGGAGTTCCTTCTTCCCCTAGTGGGAGTGTGAGTTCTTTAAAAGGGAAAAAATTATGTCTGTTGAATCTCATGGAGGTTCATTATAACACAGTTTTTTTAACCATCTTGAAGTTACTAGAAGAGGTCCTTTGATTTTATACCAGTGTAGTAATTCCTGGGAATTTAAATCGGGTTTTCATTGGGCTCCCAATATATGTTACTCCTACAGATGCTATGGTCACTTTTATAAGTTCTTCCATGTCTTATCTACTCCACATGGTGGTATAGGATCATCAACTCCTTCTATAAAAATGGTGAAATCATAGACTCCATAAGAAAAGGTGTTCTAGACATAGATATCTTTAATAAAGCTTCTTCTCACAGGGGAAGAGTGTCTAGAGTAAGAGGACACTAATTCAATTATTGTGAGGGGCACCATCACTATTTATTCATAATTAGTGAATAATTCATTTGATATTGGTGAAACTCATTCATCTTGGTCAACCTGTATTATTAGTATGCTAAATTTTTTTATATAGGCTCTATTTTCTTTTATGGATATTACTGAACCCATTTGAAAAACGATTGACCAGGGTCTCTTTAGTCCTTCATATGTTTTCTCATTACAAGATGTTGACCATTCTTGGAGTTTTCTAGGTCTTGGAATGAATCCACTTCATGTCTTATTTTGTATCGATTTGATATTTTTCAATAAAGTTCATATTGTTTTTTATCTTATATGGGCCTCCTTCACTACACTGGATGGTTTAAGTTATATATTTCAATGATAGTGAGTCCTAAGGTCAAATATAGTTAGACCCTCTTATATAGAGTTGGGGAGAGTGATATTAGAGTTTTCATTTGATATGGTGAAAGAATCATTGACTTTTTAAATCCCCCCATTTTGTATCAAGTTTCCTGAGGTCTTCCATTCTAGCTTCACTAGTTTTCCAATAGTAAGTGAATTATATTTTTATATATTTCAGTGTGTGGTACTCAATAAGTATCCATTCTTTCTTACCACCTAGAAGAAGAGAAACTAAAAGATCAAAATACTAAATTATAATATCTTCTTTAGAATGGAATTATACACTTGAGTTTTTTACCTTGGGCAGTACATATTCTCTTTAGTAAGAAAACATATAGGACACTTCACCTTTGAGTTGATTTTAGAAAACTCAATTGATTCACGGTAAATAAAAACTATCAATTACTTTGAATTAGTGATCAGTTTGAATAGTTTAAAGGGGAGAAGAGGTTTTCAAGGATTGATCTTAGATTTGGATAGTGTCTTTTGAGAATAAAGGAAATTTACATTCACAAAACTGGATTTCAGTGCAGTTATGACAATTATGAGTACATTTTGATGCCATTTGGTTTAACCAAGGATCATTTATTTTTTATGAATTTAATGAACATGATTTTCCCAGAGTACCTTATAAATTTCTTGACATATTTTGGGATGAAATAATATTTTACTCAATGTTATAGGAGGATCATGTTACTCATCTGATAGCAGTTCTAGAATTGTTGAGAAACCAACAATTTTATGTCAAGATATTGAAAAGTGATTTCTGTATTATTTAAGTAATTTTATTGGGATATACGGTTTTTGAAAATGGTATAACATTCATCATTAATATTTTAATAGATATTATGACAGTGTAAAAACCATGCAACTTTTTGGAAATTCAGAGCCTCTCAGGTTTGGCTAGGTATTAATGTTGGTTCATGTAGGATTCTCAAAGTTGGATTCTTTAATGACGAATCTAATTTGAATAGAAATCAATTTTTATTGGCATGAGAAATGCTAGAATTATTTTTTCTAGATCAAGTTTCTTTTGACTATTTCACCAATGTTGACACACCAAGATGTCGATCAGGTCTATCTAGTCTTACATGATGCATTAGGTTCATGTTTGGTGGTATTACCTTTTTGGAGAAAATTTTAATTTGTTTTCAGATCACCATAGAATGATTTGTATATTCTATCAAAAATATTTGTATCTATAACAGATGAGTTGGGTGGAATACCTAAAATATATTGAAAATTACATCACCTATAACCCAGGGATATGGAATTTCATCACAACTACTTTGGATTGGAAACATACAATCTATGCTCGAAAGAAATAATCATAAGAGTGGAAATAGATTGATATTTTTTCATAGTTTATTACTGGTGTATTGGAATCTGTGTTGAGGTCTATTTTTATAGTGTTCAATTTACATATTATCTTCTTAAGGTGATTTTTAAGGAATATCATCTTGATGATGACTTCCATACAATTAGAGACTTTCTTTACTTTGAGGAGACTATTCCTAACATGTTATTCTCTACCAAGGGAATTCTATGATATCAGCATGACATTGTTGTGTTGTGATTAATAATGAATTCTATGATGGGGGATTTCAATAATTCCCAGTGGGTTCTACACCAATGAACCATGATGTCATTATATGGAATGCAGTGAAGATTCTGTTGGCCTATTATGAGACTCAAATTTTTTGAATTTTTCTCTCATTGTTATACATTCCACTAGGTTATTGTCTAGCTCAAAAATGGTAGGGATTTCTTCAACCACATACATTGTCTATGTGGAAGTGGGATAATATCTCTTTGGAATTTGTGGTTGGGTTTCCTTATAACCCGAGGATGAAGAATGAGATATGGTTTATAATTGACAGGATGACTAAATTGGCTCACATTATACCCTTTAATAATACCAACAATGTTGAAAAGTTGGGAAATATCTATGCAAAAGAGATTGTCCATTTGAATAGAGCTCTATATGATATAGTATCTGATAGGGATTATCGATTAACTTCTTTCTTTTGGAGTGTCCATCAGGATTACCCAAATATATATTGTATGTTTAAGTATGGAATACCATCCAAAATAAAATTTCAAGGTTACTTGAGTTATATATAATTTTAGGATATGATACATGCCTAAATTCATGTCTTTTTGGGGATTTGGATAACCATCTTGGGATGGTTGAGTTTTCCTATAACAATATTTTCTCATTCATGATCAGAATGGATCCTTTTGAGGCCTTCTATGGGAATCCTTGTAGACATCTATTTTATTGGTTGGATATGGGTAAAATTTCGTTGGTTAGACCAACCTTGGTTCAAGAGATAATAATAAATATTTATAATATTAATCATAGAATATTGCCATCACATAGTCTATAAGAGTCATATATTGATCATCATCCCAAAGAATTTGTGTTTTCATTTGGGGACTAGGTTTTCTTTAATTTTTTACCCTATTTTGGTTTTAAATAGCTCATGAGGTAATAAAAACATCATCCACATTTTGTGGGAAATTTTGAGGTTTTTATGTTGGTGAGTAAGTTTCTCACCATTTATTACTTCCACCACATATTTTGACAATGCATAAAATATTACACATACTGATGCTATGAATGTAATTATTTGAACCATCTTATGTTTTTGAGAAGGAGTGACATTGACAATGAAACTAATTTATCGATGACTGAATGTCCAATAACGATGGTTTATTCTGAAACCATGTAACTTCATGGGAGGTTGATACATTTAGTCAAGTTAAATTGAAGTATAGTTTTAATTATTATAATGCATGGGAGAGGAAGGTACCAATTAGAGAGAAGTGGTCTCATATTTTTGATTGGAATCTTCTAAGTGGTATTTTTTGGAAAAAAATGTTGTATGTTCAGGAGGTTGTAACTTCCCAAAATCGTGCACAATGCAAGTGGAAACCATGAAAACCCAAAAAATGAGGATCTTAAATGTTGGGCAATGGTTTGACGAACCATGGGACCACCTATGAGTAACCATGTAACCCAAATAAAAAGAGTTCATGGTTAGGGAACACAGTTTCTCTGACCACATGTACCATCCTAGAAAACCATGGAAGAGATTTAATTAATCAAAAAATATATATTTTTAAACTCTTAAAACACTGGTTTAGGTGCCCAACAAACCTCAATAGACCTAATATGATTTCTTATTAATTTGAGGCTCCCAAGAGGTGATTGAAGAACCTATATGACCTTGTAGAAATTGGTCTAATCATGGAGAATTATGTTCAAGATCTAGTTGATATGGTTACTCATCACATGATCATTCTCCCACTCTCTCCTCTTTCCTCTATAAGGTATTTTTAATCTCTATGTTATTTTTGGATCTAATATTCACTATAACATATCATGAATCAAGATATTACTCACTAACATTCATTTCCATCATTCTTTATTGGTGTTTCCTGACCAAGGCTTTTCATTTATTGATCTTGTTACTCGATAGTAGGTGGTTCCATTTTTATTATCCAATTTGACTGACCCTAAATTATTTGATTTAAATTTAGTTTCTTGAAATAAAATTAAATTGGTTTATTAATTAACCAACTACATTGAATTGGTGTCTTCTAATTTCAATTTTTATTTGATATGATTTTGGGTAAATCCAGCAGTTCAATTTAATTGGAGTGTGTTGTGAAATTGGAAGGAATTTGGTTAATTTAGTTTTTTTAATTTAATTGTTGAAGTTGAATATTCATAATTATTTGATGAAATTAGTATAAAATATTTATTTGAAAAAATATAATAAAATGGTTTTGATAGAAGCCTGTTGGTTTCATCATGGGAAAGGGATGTTTTGATTACAACACAACTCGGTGTTTTAAATAGAAAATTGTTATATTTTAAATGGGGGACTGGGACGTATTTTAATTTAAATAGTTTAAAATAATTTGAACATAATTTATTTGTATTAGAAAAAATTAATTCATAGTCTTTTAGTGATTTATTAGGAACAAAAAACAATGATTTATAACACTAAAAATAATTTTTCATCAATCACATCCTAGATGGGATGGTGATAAGTCCTCTCTGACCATTTCCAAAGGGATGTGTGTACACATAATGTCATGAAAACTATTTTACTATGAGGGAGTTTCATAGCTTCGAACTATGGGACCATTTTAAATATTTTCATGATTCTCTTAGTTTTTATTTGAAATGAATATATGACAATGTTTTTAAACTATTTACTATATCTTCTAAATTTATAAAAACTATTTTATATGAAATATTGATAAAGCCATTTGTTTAAAATATCTTCAATATTTTAAAAAGGAAATAATTAATTTTTGAAATATTATTTTGAAATATCATGAATATTTATTTAAAATTGAATGGTTTGTCTGGTTAATTAAATGTGGCATTTTCTTATGGAGTCTTTAGTGAGATAATACTAGTATTTTATCTCACACCTTACCTATTCCTTCAGCTGATGGTTGATTTTGTTCTTCTAGTATTGAAAAAAGGCAAGGTGAAACCTAAAGGTGGTAGTATCATTTATTCCTCAATCTTGGATAGTTTTTTACACTAGGACATGGATGTAATCATGTATTCTAGTGCTTTGTGGTTACACTTTTTGGTAGTTTAAATATTTGGCTCCAGGTTCTCTTCACATTGTCAATTTTTCCTATATGCATACTAATTTGTATACATTTCATCATTTTGTTTTGAAAATTAGTTCCCACGATCATATTTTATTATTCCAGGTGCAAGTCACCAACCCATGGGGATACATAACTCCCATCAGGGTATATTAGGATTGACTTGGTTATTAGGGTACTAGGGTAATTGGTCTACTTTGTGGCATAACTGTATTTCAATAAAAATCTCATAGTAAAAAAATATCATGCAGTCAGATTGTAATATAGTACAACCAAATGGATTAAAATATATTGTAACAAGATTGTTCAGTTTTTTCATGTAAAAAGACTCATATTAGAATTAGATGATTCCATTAACAATTTATTCTTTGGAATAGATGATCGAGTTGAATTGCTTTTTGAATTTAGATTTTCCATTGATGAAAATACAAAGTATGTGAATGTTTTGAATATGGAGTTTCTGAATATGGATTTGGAGATGAGTGAACTTAGATCGTTTAAAAATTATTTGATCCTTATGAGAGATCCAAATAAATAGTTACTGAAGGAAGTCAAAAGGATGAAGAATAAAGCCCTGATGAAATAATAAAAAATTATTGTAAGAAAATGATCAGAATGAGTTCAAGAAAATGTAGGATTTTTCGATGAACATGATGATGTAAGAATGATTTAATTTTATTTCAACTCTCAATGTATTTTTTTTAACTAATTAGAATTTATAATGAATGAATTACTTTTCATATAATTGTATTTTTTCATGACTATTCCACAATTTTTATCGGTTATACATTCTTTCATATTTATATGGAATATTAGTTAGTTCATTATTATTTTGTATGTTATTTTTCAATCATTTATGGAAACACTTAAATCATTAACATTCATTTTTGAAAATCAAAAAATGGGGATAATGTTTTTAAATGGGATATTGATATAGCAAGGGGAAAATGTTTTATAAAGGGATAGATACCATATTAATGGGGAGTATGTTTCATAATAAGGAAGATGTTTTTCATTAATGAATAATATCTCTAGTACTATCCATCATATTTCAAATAGTTATAAATAAAGAGGGAATTATGTTTTTAACGATTAACATTGATGTTCTTAATTAAATAAACGGTTTTATGTTTTATAAGTAATATTTTCATTTATGTTTTTTGTTTGGGATTTATAAAAATGGAGAGATTGTTAGGAATGAAGTATAACTTTTTTACATTTAGATTCCATTAGTTTTGGAAATCACAAACACTTTATTAAAAAATGATTTTGAAATTATAATGTCCCATGTTTTTATTAAGTTTTTGGTAAAAAAATTATCTTTAACCACACGTAGAAAAAATTCGATTGTATTAAAAAAACATATCATTATTCATTATAATCATCATATGGGATATGTGTGTGATATATACAACTTATCCTATTTCAATCTAAGGGTAAGAATGTTGTGTTTTCTATCATGCTAACAAAATTCATGATCGTCTGACTAGTAATGGTACCAAAAATATCAGAATGACTCTTATAAGGGTTATCATACTGACAATAGATAAGTATGATAATATAACAAGACTATGTTTATAATTGGAATATATTAGGATTATTTATATAATAATGAAATATATTATCATTATAATAGTGCTAAAATAAAATGAAATTGGACATTCAGTTGTTCTAGAAAATTTGGAGCTGTCAAGAGTTAACTATCTGAGGATGTTACAACAAACTCAGAATTATGATTTTTGGAGTTTCACCTATAAATTGATGCTGATTTGAAGAATTTGGAACTGATTAACAATTTTATTATGTGGTTCTCTATATATTGAAATCTCATTATTAGTTATTATTATAATTTTGGGATTTGGTAGTTCTAATGAATATGAGTCATGTTCTTTTACTTTAGAACATATTTTATTTTTATAATCACACATCAGATCATTGTTATAATCAAGGTATTCTAGGGATATCTAGATAGTTAATCTGATGCATCATATTGAGGGATTCCAGATATAATAATAAAGACAGTAATCATTTTATCGAGGAATTTTGGGGATTGGGAGACATAGCTATCCCGATCATCTTATCGTGGGATTTCCTAGTTAGGAATGACAGACATTACAAAAAGTATAAAATTGTGGATAAATTTAGTGAATGTTATTGAATACCTTACTCTTAATGTTAAATGATTTTAATATTTTTATAAATCAGGTATGTCATTATTAATATTACTAGTTATTGTATTTCATTTTATTATATGTTTTTATTCTGTTGTGCATGCTATAGAATGTTAGTCATCATAATAATATTTCTATAAATTTTTATTATGTATGTGATTATGAATATAATAAAAACATTACATTTAAAATAGTTTGATATATTGTGAATTTTCTTGTTTTTCAATGATATAATCAGTCACTTTATTGTTCATATTTTGTTAGTCTATTAATCGAATGGAGTCTGAGTCTGATAAATTTTCTTTAAAAGGTATTGTATTTTTTCTTATTGAACATTACCCCCACCCTCTTTTATGTATTACCATATGAACTAATAATATGGTCCTTATCATGTTTCATTTACTATACATAAATGGGAGATGTTTTTTTGACAGATGAATAGGATGTTATAGGAAGAATAATTAGACCATACCCATTCTAAATTAGATTTGTTATATCACATGTAACATGAATGGCTCTAATAGAATATTTTTAGGCAACCACATGCACTTTTCACCTAGATTTGGATCATTACTAATGTTTCATTCCAAATGATTTCTTAAGAATTCCTATAATGAGTGGAATGAAATTTTGGATCATGCATTGACATGGACATCTATTTATATTGATGTGAAATTATTGTATAAGATGTGATTACATCAATTAAATATATATCTAGCTTGATAACTTAGAGGATGTAATTTACTAGTCCAAGCGTATCACCTTGGGGTGGGATAGTTTAGTTCCCTAAGAACATAAAAATACTTCATATTAAATGGAATATGGAATGATAAATTTTATCATTATGAATCACTTTCACCCTTTGCTGAGGATCTTTGTTTTTTTGATCAGTTGAGCGGATCCATGCTTTTCTCTAATATTTACCTATGATTAGGATAACACCAATATCAATCCAGATAAGTGGATTTGGGGAAAATTACACATAGATGTCTGTATTGACCAAATGAGTATCATTCCATTCCTTTCAATATTATGATTTTGGATGTGGTGTTCATATATCTCATGAATAGTATCATCCATCCATATGTGGACTCATTTATATTTGCTTTCATTTTTGTTGTCAATATATATTCATAGAGAACAATAATTAATTCTATTCATCTTAACATAGTGTTGATTATAATTAATCACAATTGTTCTGGGAATGTATTTAATAGTTTCACTTTTGGATGCATGGGGTACAATTCATTAGACATGTGGAATCTTCAGGGGATAATCATATTTTATATGGACATTTTAGTGGTAGTGATGTATGGAGAAATAACTAATAATGTGTTTGATATTGTGAGTTTCCTATAATTTATAGGGGATGAAAGATGGTTCCTTAAGTATTTATCCAAATTGGAAGTGCCTATGATTGGCCTTAATAATAAGGGGCGGTGTTTTAAATTAAATAATAGTGTGAAGAGGCCATCCTTGAGAAAAATAGATACAAATAGATCACAGATCATAGTTTGGTATCTATTTAGATACAAATAGATTATGTAGTTTCTTATGGGACTTTTCTACTAAAACCTCACAAACATATCTAATATATTCATGACTTGGAGTGGTGGTTTGGTGTATTAAATAATGTTATTGTACCATTATCCCCTTATTGGGTTACTTTTTGTCCACACGAGCCACAAGATCCTATAGTGTACCTTATCTCAGAGTACATAAATATTTAGGGGATGTATTTGGTTAAAAGTTATCTAATTTCAATTTTATTATGTGATAATAACATAGAAAGGGTTATATTGTTAATGATTCACTAAATTATAAGAAACAAGTTCTTTGATAATTTCCTTCATATAAGGAATAATGATTGATGAGATTTTTGGATAAATATTCTATGGATATATTTTATGATTAAGGGATCATAAAATGTTCCCCCTTATATATCCCTTAAGCCATGGCGTACTAGGTGAAAACAAACTAGGAGTTTTATTCTCCTCTATCAGTGATGTATGAATGCTATTCTAGGAATAAAACAATACGATGATAAAATTTAGATTTAGATGATGTGGAAAGTGTTCCTAAAAGAGTGTATGATATTATATCATTGTGGAATGAAATTATTAGGTAATTTCATGATACATATTTTGAAGTGAACTCAATATAGAATATGTCATATCGTGGTATTGGATGACATTTCTTGTTGATAAGTATGAAGAGAGAATTTACGATATATGTCTTCCATTTTCATACCTATTATACATTTATAGAAGTGAAAAAATTACTAGATGTATTTATTTACACAGTTAATTTTCTAATTTATTAGTGGGTTGATGTGAGGTTGGATTTAGTTATAGGGACACCTAGGATCCTAATAGGACAAGATGTAGTATTGGTTGTAGTTGATCAGCTAACAAATGTGGCTTATTTCAGAATGATTTGAAGGGAACATTATATATATGAGTAGGGAAAAATCTATGTATGAATGATTTTATTTCTATATGGTTTACTAAGAGCACTATTTCGTATATAAATACACTTTTCGACAAAGGTTTCTAAATCATTACATAAGATAACAAGGTCTTAGTTGAAGTTGAGTATAATTTCTCATTTTTAGTCTAATGGGAAGTTAGAGAGGATGATATATGATATAAAAGTTATTATTTGAATATGTGTCCTTGATTTTTAGAGTATTATATAATCAAATGGGCTTGTAAAGATTTTAATATAATAAAAATTATCAACCTTTTAATAAGATTTTAAAATATTTGTCTCTTTATGTCCAGTCATGTCTGACACCCATATGTTGGAATTTTTAAGGCAATGAATTAATTATTAGGATTTTTATGATGTTGGATACCACTAACAGGGATAAGTTGATTCCTAATTAATAAGTGAATCAATTTAGTATGAATAAATAATGTGAGGACCATTGGTAATAGACAAATTCTCTATGGGTCACTGGATTTTACATTGGTTATTCTCTTATATAGGACGTCATTTATTTTAGAAAGTGGTAAAGATGGCACAATAATTTGTGGGATCATTTGAGATTATCAGGCATAAAATAGTATTATTATTTTTATTGGAACTCCCTCCATGGTATGTAGCTATGCATAACATGTTTCTTATTCCTCAACATCCGAGGTATGATCTTGATTCATAATTTGTTATTGACAATATTGAAATTGAGTTTAAACCCTAAATATAATTTGTGGATTGATAGGTGAAAATTTTAGTTCTAAGGGATTAAGGGTTGATGGGTAAATAAATACATGTTAATATAGTTTTTGGTAAAATGGATTAATCAATAGGAGTCTTGGTAGTATGATAATATTATTTTGGGACAATGACCTAAGATATTAAGGTATTAATGAAGGAAACACCTCTCAAGGATGAGTCATTATCAGGCTAGATTCGTAAAATTATTAAAATTAAATGGTATAAAAATTTTAGGTTTTAGAATATCTTAATTGTGTTTTATAAAGAAAGTTAATTGATTTTTAAAACTATTAATAAAAATATAATGATAAATGGGAACCAATGAGAATCTTTGAGAAGATTGTGTGCCACCAACTAGCTATTATAGTTCAACTGTCTAACTGATGGAGGTAGAAAATTACCTAGAAACCATTTGTGTTCCCCTAAAAAATTGAAAATAATACACTAGGTAAATGGGGACTAAGAAAGTAGCCTAATCGTCTTCCTAGTGTAACTGGAAAGTTGGATAGTAACCAATTGTCGACCCATGGTTTTAGAAAATCCGATCATTAGAGGCAGTTCCATAATTTTCTCTCTCACACCTTTTCCCTCTCTCTAGGTTTAATTTTCATCTATATATAATGGACCTATGAGATCTGTTATGATGGAATGGTCTCTTTTTCCCCTATCTTAATTATTTTATGCTTTGATCGATCATTTTGAAACCCAAATGCGTGTTTAATCAATCTAGATAAAATCTATTACTTCTCTTCAGACCAATCACATATCCAAAGAATGTTGGATAAATATATGTATTCAATCATGATATTATAGAAAATTCTTTTTGATTTACAGATAAATATCGGATCTAGAAAATTATAATTGTTCCCTTAAATGAAATTACACATACCGTTGGTTCTATATCTCATTTTGTATATTGATATATATTTTCCCCATGTCACGTTCTCCTTCCAGAAATATTTTTCTAGAATCATGATTGTGATGAACATGAATTGATTTTAGGAATCTTGTTTTATAACTATGTGTTGATGAAGGATATTTTAAATTCTCATGGTAACACCTATTATAGGAAGTATATTTCACATTGGGACAATGAATAAAGATTATTTTAATTTCTTTAATGTGTGTGAGTGTGTGTATAGTGGGGAAAACCATAATATGACATGTTAAAACTTGCATGAATAGACCCTGATACCTATACATTATTTGGTTTTAATTTTACCTTCAATGTTATTTCTTGTAGTTTTTATATTCATGGACTTTGGATCTTGAATCTAATTTTAAAGTGATGTGTGGGATCATCATGGATTGGTTAACACCTTTAAGGGGATCTTATTATATATTGACCTAAGATGATGAAATAAACGAGACATGGAGATCAGTTAAGGGAATGATAGACCAATTATCAGAATGGATATAGAGTATTGAGTATGAAAAACTTGTGATATCAATTAGGATAGGGTATAGTGCATGAATTCATTAAGGATTTACCTAGTAGGGGAATGTGAATGATTATATTAAGGCATAACCCAAGGCTATTATTAAAATTCAATTTCCTTGTAGCCTGAATTTTGTATTTTTTGATTGTTGACCTTGATATGGGAATTTTTGTTCCTTGGGGGGTAATTTGATAGGTGATGATATATGATTCATACCTTTAGGAATAGAGATGATACATGTAAATTTTTGGTTTGTAGAGTCTTAGTTAATGTATGACCAGCTAACACATGATTGGTTTCTAATTTTTGAATTTATTTTATATCATGAAATACATATTATATTAATTCAAAATAATGTTATGGACACCTTGATGAATCTATACTAATATTATACAGACATGTTTCTTGGATATCTTGATAGAAAAATATATTTAATGGTTTGTAATATAGATGAGGGAAATATATGTATGCTAAGTAAACATAAGGAACACCTTGATCCCTATAAAATATGTTTCAAATTTATTGCACAATTGATGAATCTCTACTAATATTATACAGACATGTTGCTTGGATATCTTGATAAAATTTTTCATCATAACACGGGGAAAGGAAACATAATTAAGGGTTATAATAGAGTATTATAAAGGGTAAACATATAATATATCAATCAAATATCATAAGTGATAATAAGATAAGAATAAGGTTATAATAAATTGATCAACATTTATTAATATCAAACCCAATTAATCAAGTATCAAAAATAATAAATCACAGAATATGATTTTTTCATAATATATGAAATAATTCAGATATCATATTTTAGTAGATATTAGTCAATTTTGGAATAAATGTGAAACATATTTTATAATAGAGTATTATAAAGGGTAAACATATAATAAATCATCCAAATATCATAAGTGATAAAAAGATAATATATGATCCATGGACTAAGGTATATAATTTTCATCTAGGTTCATTATTATTTGTAATTTTTTTATTAATGTGACTAAACACCTTAAAAGTATCTATATATTATAATTATTTTTATTTAATGATAACATTATTCCAAAATAATCTACATTTATAATGAAAATCTTCCATTCATTATGGTATGTTCATGTTTGGGTTGGTTTGACCATCTACATGAACAATGATATAAAATAATATCAGTCATTATGTATTTTGATCATTTTATAAATACTTAGTAGATCATTTTAAATTAATATTCAATAAACATCATTATAGTACACATATAAGGACGATTAAGGTTTAGTATCTTTCGAAACTAGATACAAAGTTGTCTTATTTCATGGAATATCTTCAACATGTCGCATAATGTTCATCTCACACAGTATGCTTCTTTATCAAACCCTACATAAAATTTTTCATCATAACATGGGGAAAGGAAACATAATGAAGGGTTATAATAGAGTATTATAAAGGGTAAACATATAATATATCATCCAAATATCATAAGTGATAATAAGATAAGAATAAGGTAATAATTAATTGATTGACATTTAGTAATATCAAACCCAATTAATCAATTATCAAAAATAATAAATCACAGAATATGATTTTTTCATAATATATTGAAATAATTCATAAGTAAATGGAATCTATAAAAATAAATCATCAGCTATGAAAATATATTAATGGAATAAGAAATTATTTTTGGTATACACATATGGTAGAAAATTAGTTTTCTAGTCCATGATCATGACCAAAATTACCATACTAGATGATTAAATTATTTCTTTATTCATGGATAGCTACCAATACTATCATAGTGAATAGGGTCCTTCACTTAATTAGTAACACTCTCAATTATTGTACTTATAATATCATGAGATATCCATAATTAATCAATTAATTGAAGGGGTAAATATTTTTGGGCCCACTTGTCACATAATGAAAACCATACATATGTGTTCCAGAATATCATAAAACCATTATCATATCAAAAATATTCATATCATAACCCTTGGTGTTGAAATAAGTTTTGTTAAAATTTCATTATTAAATTTTATAATACCCTATAGAAAAACATGTCACATAACTGATTCATCAATATTTAATTAACCAATGGGAATAAAATGGGTTTCATAAAATCTTATGTAAATCACCTTCCTCATAGTCCTTATATAGAAAAAATGGGGATGTACAAATAATCCAATGACCATAGCTAAGAATTTAAATCCTTAAATAATGTTTACATAGAATAAAATACCATTCAATGATCATTTGAAACATTTACTCAAAAAATGTTCTAAAATTATAATCTTTTGATAACACTATAACTGAAAATACAATGAGAATTTTCTATTTTTTAAATGATCAAATAATATTGTAAAGGAATATTCAATTTAAAAAAAAGACATGTAGGTGGAAAACTCTATTCATAATGTATACATTAAAATAGAATATATGTTTCAATAACTTTCAAAAAATAAAAATTTACTTTTCTATAAAATGATTCATTATAATGATTCCTTTTAGAATAATTTAAATGAATAAAATGATAATGAAAATATATTTTTTAAAAAATTTCATGCAAGGTAAAATTATTTCATAAAATATGTTTTCATATAATGAAAATGGATGAAATAGTTCGTTGACTAAAAATGAAATAAGGTAGGATTTTTATTAAAAACATTTCATACTCATATGAAGCACCAAAGTGCGATAACATTAAAAATAAAAAAACATTACAAGAATAAAATTAGGATAAAATATAAATTACTTAAATTATATGATCCATATAATTTCCCTAAATATAAATATATCACAGATTATCCAAAAAAATAACTAAGAGTGTATCATTAACCCCTTACCACTTTTGCAATTTTTTATTAATAACTCTCAAAAATTAAATAACATAATAAAAAATATTAGAAACCATTGAAATAAAAATTTTAATTATTTATTATAAAATTTTGTTTTATTTTCCTCATCAAATAATATAAGCATAGAATATAATATATATACCATACATGACAATTTGAGATGATAAACCCTAAATATATTAGTTACTTTTGAAAAAATGACCTATGATGAAATAATATGAGTTTCAAAATTAAGAAAATTTAATTAAAGTTGATAAGTTATATTAAATTTAAATATTTTAGAACATATAACTAATAAAAATGAATATTTTCAAAACAATATACATGTCAAAAAAATGATATTAAGATGATTAACCCATACCTTATGTACCAAATGTTTAATATGAAATAAAGTGTGTCGTATAATAAATTTTATAAATTATAATTATATATTAGAATAATATAAATAAATATAATATCATATTTTATCCACAAATATCTTGTTAACACCTTTTTATTAAATATTATTCCTTAAAATAATTATTTATGGGTGTTGAAAATTTCATTTGTCATGTGATATTTTTTTAGTATTTCTAGACCTTTTAAATTGAGAGTGGATCTACTATACCTATTTTTTCTTATAATAAGTATTGTATTGAAATATTATATACACTTAAAATAATTCATGTAATGAGGCGATGAAAAATTAGTTACACCACCTTTTCAATCAGCCAATCCAATCATACACATGAGTGATGTTTCCACTTTTTGATGGATGTAATTAAACCAAGAAAAATAATAATAAACTATTCTAGTATTAAAATAATATCATTTATATCATATATGTTCTTTAATTATATAAATTTTTCCATCCATATAAATAATAAATGAAAATCATTTTACATTTCATCATGGAGGTGGTACTCCACATATAACGACCATGTTTTCCTTAAATTAGGATTACATCATTTTAAAGATAAATAATATAATAGTGTATAAAAATAGGATCCAAATATTTAGTGTCTTGGTAAAATTATGACCAAACATAATATTTAAATAATAAAATATAAAAAATATTTATTTACTTTTTTTCTTGCATCACAGTTCCCCTTATCTTCTCCTTAGTACAAGTAATCACCTGAGTATATACATCAAATAAATGGGTGAGTTAAATGCCCAGTAAGAGGTTATATAAGAACATGAATCAATATAACATTGGTGAGAATAATAATTATCATCATAACAGAAGCATGGTATCTTTATAATAATCATGAGAGGGAATAATATATAATGGAATGGAATGTGTAATTGCATAAAAATGAAACATCATGTCTAATTGGTCAACTTCCACACATAGTTATGAACAAGGATAACATCATGTTCACACATAAAATATCTGAATAACCATAAAATCGCCATTATGAACAAATCAATAATAATTTTCATTCATATATAACACGTTCTTATGAGTTTCATCACATTAATCAATGCATTGGAGAGATATACAATTTTGGGTGCACCTGTCACATCATAATATTTACGTAATCATGTATTCAACATAAAATATATAACAATCGTTGCCACAAAATAACCCATGGAGAGGAAATAGGTTTTATGAGAATTATTAAAATCATAAATTCATGAATAAAAATTGGGGTTCCAAAAATGAAAAGGGAATAACCAATAAGGTATAATAATCCTCAATAATGAGTTAAGAAAAAATAATTTCAAGAAAAGGAAAACATGTGTTTTTAAAGGAAGATTTCTTTTTGAAAAATATTTTAATTTTTCATAAAATTATATTGAACACGTGTATATATAATGAAATAAATTTTTATTAAAAATAAATTATATTTTAGGAATATTACAAGCACATCCATAGTAAAATTTGGTATGAAATAAAAATAACCCAAACAACGAAAATTGGGTTTGAGAAGCCCCTTACCTTATGTTAAAATTAATTATTCACATTAATATCCTTTATAGTAATATTATATTGATTAATAAATATATTTATAAGATAATCTACTTTTATTTTATTCATTATAATTTTATTAATTTCATTTATGGCCATCTTGGCGAGTTATAGCATTCAATTTCATCGTTTGGGAGTTTTGTTTTCTTGGTTTTCATGATCGGTTCACTTGCATACTTGAAAGAAAGATCATGTAAATATGGGATAATTATCCAAAATTGATACTATTTTTGATTAGTTAACATTATTATTTTTAATTGTTCATAAATATAATTTTTTTATATATGAGTATGATTTATTAGATAATAATTAAGGATATTTGTTTATATTAACTAGGCAGTTTTCGGTCACAACGAACTTGTTTTGTTTTATTTTTTAATATTATGTATGTATGTTTGATTGAGAAAATAGAGAAAATTTATAATATAAATTTTAATATATATATAAATCATTATAATTGTTTTAAGACTACACTTTACGGAGGCAATGGAAAATGAAAACTTGTTGTCCTTGAAGGGGACAAAACAACACCTCATGGATGGTGTTTCTATTTTTAGAATAAAAGGGAGGGGTGAAGTGTTTTGATGATAATATTATTCCATCAAAATAATAACATTCAAATTCATATAATATACTGGATTTATCTTTTAAGATGGATTTTTGGATAAGATTATAGAATAATAAAAGAAAATAAATTGATAAGAAATTAATATAAAGGAAATAGGATTTTTTCTGTAGAATCCTCTCTTTCAGAACCACCTTAGGGAAATTGGTATTGCGATTCCATTCTCACCTTATGTGGATTAATCCTCATAATTTTTCACCTAGCTTAGTTATCTATTGAGGATTAAGATTTTTTCATTAATCTCTTCCCGGTGCCATATTTTGGTGGAAGCCAGTTAATTACACTACTTCTGTCAGGACAATCCAAAGTGGTCAGGGTAGGGTAGCGACCTTCAATCATGAGATTAGTTGCTTTGGGCATCACTATATTGTATGTATACTAAAACATATGTTCAAGTGGATGTTCCCTTATAATAGGGAATCTTGATGGCGTGGAAGCTCGAGGCATCCCATCTTGAATGTGAGGAATTGTATGCGAGAGGAATATCTCTGTGGTTTTCCTTAGCTTCCCATGTTTAACATGGGGTGTTCCATGAGTTTAGAATATATCATAGAAGGAACAGACTGATCAGAGCACTTATGAATTTTTATCATATGGGTGCGTCCCTTGGAGGGAGTACCGCGATTGTTTACCAGATGTATGGGTCAGAATGAAGAATAAAGATGGACCCAATATGGTGTATCCCCCAATTGGGAAGGTTTCGCATTGGGAAGGTTGATCTGGACACCAACAATGGTGGATTAGAGTATGGTGGGTCCCAGAAAAGAGACACCATGGTTTACCATTTGCGGGAATTTAACCTCATGGAGGCTTCTTATATACCCTGTTTAGAGGGTAGAGATCAAAACCCACATAGTTCGATAGGGTGTGTAATGGGATCAGGGTGTGCACAATAGAAAACAACCTAGAATCTTGTCGGGGTTTACGTGTGGTTAGAAGCCCTAGTGCTACAAAGATCAATGAGTTGAATGTGGCTGACACTTTGTTAGCTTCCTGAATTGATTTCATGATTTCACATGGATGTGGGGACCAAGGTAAAATTAGGATGGATATGTATGAAGTGTAAAAGGGTGGAATGAATGGGTATGGAACTGAGAATGAGTGTGAAGGTGAGGGTATTGGGATTGAACCATAGGGATGTTCCCTACATATCTTAGTGGAAAGGAATCAAAGTCCGTGTATATATGTAATGGGGTAATGAGCCACTTGAAGAGGCAACTCATGAGAAGGGCTGAGTGTATGGGGACCCGAAGGAAATGGAACAATGAGGTTAAGGAATGATCTTACTGAGACACCAAGGCTCAAGGGAGAGATCAAGATGAGGAGAGGGTTGGGCATGCACCCCGGAGAGGATTCCTACATACCTTACTAAAAAAAGGGAAAATATCAAATTCCACCTATTTCAGGAATGGGGCATAGAATAAGGGTTTACGTAAAAGAAAACAACACAAAGACACGCTGTGGCTTACATGTGGTCAATATCCCATCACAAGAGGGAAAATCAGGGTTAGGGGAGTATGGATTATGTGTGGGAGTTACACGCTGAGACGACCCAAGAACTAGTGTGAAACCCCTAATGGAAAGACCAATGATATGGGTCCCAACAATGCGCATACTGAAGTTTACCAGTGTTTGTGGTTGAAAATCAGTGAGGCTTCCTGTGTACCTTTTCTAGAATACAAAGATCAAAAACCATTTCGTTTGAAAGCATGTTGATTAAAATCACATGGGATAAAAGGGGCATACAGTTTGACGTCATGAAGAACAATGGTATGAAAACATGAAGTGGTCAGGATTGATGGGTGATGGGATTGATCCTAAGAGATCCTTCATATGTAACATTCTTGAAAATTTAAAGGACAAAAGTCATCATATTTTGGTGATGGGGTGTGGTGAATACACTCTAAGGAGGCCCAAATAGGATTCCATGGTTGATGATTACTCTAAGACCATGTGAGTCATGCTCGATTTGAGAAATAAGAGGTGGTAATAGTCTTAAAAGTTATGTCGTGATAAATTTAGGAATGAGATATGTTGTGGGGCATATGGATGGTTAGATTCCCAAAGAGGAAGAATGGTATTACGTGTGGTTGGCGGCCCAGGGGGAGAATGATTTGGAAACTCATGGAGGGTTTATGGATTTATGAGGATGATATGTCCATCGTATAGAGGTCACCATACCAAGGTGTATTGGGTCTTACACAACAGTTTCCTGAGGCTCACATGGAATCGAAAAGATTGGAGGGGAAGAGTGAGAGGGTGCCGGTTCCCATCCACTTTATGGTCCTTTTGGTCTTCTCAGTCATGTGATGATCACATTTTAACATCGAGTGTTGAGGATGATGGGTTTCTTGAATGTTTAGCATCTAGAAAATCATATTGCGAGGACTCTCTCATCACCCTTATGATTTAAATATCTTGTACAAACCACAACTTGGGGAAGGGAAGGCACAAGCTATGTATGATATTAGGGGTTCTGGAGTGATTCATTTAGGGGTCCAAATTAGTGTGGCTATGCGATGAAGCTGTAGATATGAGCATGCTTATGCGAAGAATCACAAGGAATTTCAATACCCATGAAGAACCGATAAGGGGACCTTGAAATCACTTTATAAAATCCAAGAAGGCTGCCTGAGAGAGGGATTCGAAATGTTGGAGACCTTGAAAAGAAGGGATTCATAATTCTTTGGTTCTTTATGAAGAAGATGGACTTTGTGAAGCTCTAGTGCCTTACAATGATGAGGATCATTATAAAGGAAATAGTCTTTGTAAAATAACGATGCTTATTGAAGGGAAGTTTTAAAAAGAGGAGAGCTTATCCTTACCAAAGGACTCTTTATTTGGAGAGTGTTTCATGGAGGAATAAGGATTCTTGAAATCTTGAGAAAGCTGGAGGGGATACCTCCTGTTAATGGTATAGTCTTCCCCAATGGGAATCCCAACCATAGGCAAGGACCATTAAGAACAAATGGAGGCATGAATCATAGAGTCCAAGTAACTTTGGCGATCCATTTTTCAACTTCATGAAGGTCATTATGAAATTAGAGCATAGAAAGAGAATGGGTGGTGTAACAGTGGATTGAGGGGGTGTGAGCCTTCCATTTTTCAGAAATGAAGGTTAGTAGGGGTTATAGATCCCTCCAGGGAGAAAATATAAGCAACAAAAAGAGGTGGCAATGCAATAAAGCCAATTGGGCGGTGTCATACTTAGTCATACTCTTAGAGGTTCCATCAAAGTGATGATCGCAGAGTAGGCTACGGAGAAAAAGTGACATGATGGAGAGGAATGACACTATCAAAATTCATCATATTCACCAAGGGACCATCATGTCGCATAGGGGATCACTGAGGTAGCCACCATGGAGCACTACATGGATTGAAGGTGTCGTTGTGAAGGCATTAGATTTTGTTAGACTCATATATGATCCATCACGGATGCTCGTGATCACAACAGTGGTATGGCTCTTTGACAATTTTCATGGACCAAGCCCTTTGGAATAGTTTTGATGGATTTTAAGGCCATTTTGAGTCTAGATTTACATCAAACCGAATTTGAATTTTTTCATGCCTCAAGTGGAAAAAATTTCAAAACCAATAAATTTACCCCTTATAATAGGAGTCGAAGGAAAATGGGTTCATATTATGAGTGTAAGTAATTGAAATAGTGTAAGGATCCCCATAATGGTAGATGATGAAGTCTGACCATGGAGCAGGATCGAGAAGAATGATCAGGAAAAAACATCACGAAGTGGCATCACGAAATTTCATCGCGTAGAGGTGCTGGAAGAAGGATGTCGTGAAGCATGGGAGATGGTCACCACAAAGTTGGGGCATAGTTCGCTGCAAATCTCGGGAAAACTGTTCCTTTAAATAGGTAAAAATGGGTCTTTTTTCATACTTGTATCTCTGTGAGAGACTACACCATTTACTCCTCTTCACAAATAAATCCATAGTGCAAATGAAACTACTCAAATCATGTTATTTGTTTATGTGATTCATGAATTCTTTAGAGAACCAGTGAATCATGATCTATTGCTTCTATAGTGACACATGCCACGATCGGGGCTATTTCGTGGTGGGCTGTCTCTTTACGAACAGTCTTTGTGAAAGGGCCTTTGTGACCATTTTAATGACGCCACCAATTTGGTTTTCTATGTTTTGGGATGTTGGATACTCTTGAGGATACATGATAGGTTTATTCCAACAAAGATCTGAGGGATTCCATGGAAAAAAACATCCAAATAGAGGAATATATTTGGAGCACTTCTAATCATCAATCGTTGACGGCATTTCAGACATAGTTGTACAAAAAATATCCATTTTGAAAGAGCTTACCATAGTAAGGCTTCAACATTAGGGATGATGTTTTAAACCCAATGGGAAGTAAAGATGAACCAACTTACTAGTTTAGGAGTATGCTGGATAAATTTTAGTAGTATAGGGCTACATAAGGCCATCCACGAAAGAATCATACTCTTGTCACATTGTACTGCCTCCAAAACCCCATCAACAACATTGATGGGAAGAATATGGAGGGGGGGATGTATCCACCTCTGTAAAACACCATTATTAGGGTGGGGACTGGGAATCCAAGTATGGGATGGATCAGAAGTTGGGATCCACGCTAGGGTGGAAACATCACTGATGAGTGGGCCTAGGAAAATTAGGAATGCACATACTGTGAAGAGTTCGAGATTGTGCTAAGGTAGGTAGGCATATATCATAAATAACAGACTTCCTAATTTATCATTTTTCAATATAATGATTTCATAATGTAACTGATGAGCTGGTGGTTTTCAGATACCAACACATTCCACCTGTACCATGGGGAGGTTAGTATCAGTCTATGGGACCTTCATCAAATTTTTGGCATCCCAATCCTGGGGGGGATGTATCATGTGTTCCTTACTATGATGAATGACTAGAAGGATGCACAATATATTCCACCTATGAAAAATTAATTACTTAATTTATTACCAGGAATAGATGATGATAAGCAGAACTCCCAAAATATCCACTTTAAGTAGTGCATCAAATACATTTTTAACTTATTTCTTGAGGAAGGGACACTACCAACAAGGCTGGACACTTGCCCGAGAGTAGATCAGTGGGGAAAATATGGTTCATATAGGTGTATCCAGGATGATATCTAGTTTAATATGTGGGATTATAGTGTCAAGACTGAGTAGAGGCCAATAGTCAAGCTGACCACATTCATCTCAGCATTGATCTATGGGTGGATGCTATCTGTCAGAGAAGCTCACATGGTAGTACAACCAAGCATGTTCCTTATGGAGGCATGAATGGAAGGTGGAGGACATGTCAACTTGGGCATACCAGTGCTGGTGAAGTTATATCATTTACTTCTGCATATCAGTGATGGAAAGAGGTCATTGGTCATATGTGGGTCGTTCCATTTATTGTATAGATTTATTGCATCACATATTGGGGGACAAAAATATCTCAACCCTATTTATCCACCTGGGATATACTATTGACCAGAAATTATGAATATTACATGGATAACCCCACTAAAACTAGACATAGCGACCATGTTGGGTAAATTGGGTGGGCAGAACAATTCATCTTCAACCCATTCCATTTTATGACTAGAGGATATACTGATGATGGCAGAAACAACATCGGGGAACGTCCGTACCTCCTATCATTACTAGGCAGTGTGCTGGTGGTTATGGTAGATTGTGAACCCATATGATAGAAATAAACTCCCCTTCGATTTCATAGACAATTCATATGCATGCATTGACGAACCCCAAAGGTGTAGGTGGGCATGCATGATGAGAATCACCCATTCATGATGAGATAGTTGTGGATGATGTTTACTTGGGAGGATTGGATGATTTGTAACAAGTTCCCACTAACCACCAATGCATTCTGGTTAGTATTTAGATATTCATTATGTTTGGAAGAATGCTACCAGGGTGAGACATTTAAGAAACCAACCATCCTAGATTGCAAAGAAGCAGCCCCACAACTCGATGTCAAAAAGTGACGATGGGGGGAAAATGTGTTGGTGGTGCTGAAATTCATTATGGAGACAAGGATATAGTAGTAGGGAAAAAGGGTTAGGAATCTTCTCTGATGGAAGGTGAAGAAGGGGAAGCGCTAAGGCTGAGCCCAACTACTTCGACTGGAGGAACCCAAGTGAGAGGTGAAACATCAAGGGGATTTTTGGGTGGTCACCTTAGGCCCCATAGAAGTAGGTTCTCCAATAAGTGATTCATTATGATTCTATTTATCTAGTGGTCTAGAAAGACTGGGTATTCTGTAAACATTACATGTGTATTGATGACTGTTGGGTGAACATAATCAATAATGGAATGGAGATATGAGAACTATGTATTAAGAAGGATGGATTCAAAAAATCTCCACCCGAGGGAAGATAATTTGTATGGGAGATGGAAACACCAACATACTATATGGGTCCCCCCTGAACATTGAAAGATCGGACGATGGAGTTGTTAAATAAGACCATCACCCCAATGGAGATGACGAATCAAATGGTGGAACGATTTCCCCTGCCTAACAAATCAGACATCTCCTAGGGGAAAAGATTGTGGGTAATACCTTTAGAATGGTGATGGGAATTTTTCTTCAAAAGGGGCCTCTTGAGAAGAAGGTGAAATTGTGGCCTTGGAGGGGACTTCTCTGAGAAAGTCTACGACAACTCTTGAATTAAGATCTAACTCATCATAATTTGTCATTTCCATTATTACATTATTTTGGTCTCCCAAACGTAACTTATATATACATGTGGAACATTATTAGAGTTCTCCAATTGATGGGAATGAAGGAACGAGGATGGGTGTGTAGAACTGAATTCCAGGACCCACACCAGGTGGGATGATAGTTGCACTGTCCAGTGGTGTTGTAGAAGTGAGGGTGGTCTTCTGGGAACCTTTGGAGACCACAACCATATATAGAGGACTATTCCTTGGAATCACAATAGTGATAAGACCGAGGAGGGATCATGTAGCCGACCAATGTATGTTTCTAGCCTTTAGGGCTACATATGTTTCCTACCTAATTGAACTGGATAATACGACCAATATATTAATATTTCTCAAGACCAAACACGTGACATTAGGGAAAATGGCGGGTGGACTTGAGGCTCCACTCTAAAGAGGGATAATGGTCCATATAGAACCGAGTTCCCAAGCTATCCAAGACATATTACATTATAGGAAAATGATGGCGATGAGCGATACCACTAGATAAATAGAGTCTGGAGTTGACTGGGTGGGAATCATTAGATTAGAATCAAGCAATGAATACAAGCCAAAAAATATCCTACTACTGATCTTCTGGAGGTATTTCATGAATCTGAACCTACTCAACCATAGGAGCATGATAAGACCACTTCTAATTAGAGGATAAAAATTATGTCTTACATTAGTAATTGAAACTAATCAAATGCTTTGTCGATAACACCCCACAATCAGATTGGATAAGCCAGATGACAAAAACTTCATCCCTGACTGTTCAAACTATGCGATGGAGGAGTAAATACCTGACACCCACATATTCTCATTTGACATTACCTTGTTGAGAATGATTTGGAGGAGGATTGTGTCCTTAGTGTAATCCTTTGGAATAGGAAAGAAATCAACACCCAAAATATTAAGGAAGCTGAACAATAGATCCAACACATAGGAATGTGGAATGATGAGTGATACTCTATCATTGACACCCAAGTAGATCTCATATAACCATTACATGCTCATCTAGCTAAAGTTAAAGAGATTAAAATGATGAATTCCTATGAAAAGGACATTATCCTTACTGATAATGATCAGGTACTCATCAGGGCTAATGAACTGCACCCCACGGTCAACAAAGACAAGAGGGATCATAGTAGGTGACAAAAACTCAGGGATTCTACAAATAAAATAGTAGAGGAGCTAAGACATTCCATTGAAGAGGACAAAACATCTATTGGAGGGGATAATCTATGGGGGTAGAAACATTCATGGACTCAAAACATACTTTCCTGATCAGTATATATTTTTTGTGTTGTGTGAATGACTCTCATTAACAAATTTGATTACATCCTATCAATCATATTTGTGAAACAACTAGTAAACAATCCCCAATCCCACATTGTGCATTCTAGCTGTGTGAGACAAGGTGTTACCATATAATTATTCACCTTGAATATGAGAGCACCAACCAATCACTGGGAACCTAGGGTCTAAATGACCAATCAGGGTTTATGAGAGGAAAGATGGGTGATTTGATTAGATAATCAAGTTCTCAGAGTATCAAAATATATTTTTCCAAAATTCTCTAGTGCACGAGTGGGATAACCCTAGGGGTGATAGAATCAATTCGAACAGAGGGAAATGAGAAAGGTGAATCATGATACCCAAAATATGGATCTTAATTTTGATGGAATGATGATAAAGGATTACCGATGACCTATATACGAAACACATTATCCATATCATGATAGCATGAAATTGGGACCAACAAATTAGGTCCGACCACATACCAAATTCGAAACATGGGTCAAAAAATCAATGTTTCGTCAATGTATTCTAGAACATCGGCCAAGAATGGTAGGTAAAACTTGATCCTGAGTATCTGTACCATTTGGGGGGCTCATGTATGTGAACGAGGTTATGGATCCAAAGGGGGGGGAAGATCAATAATTGAGTAAAGGGATGTTTGAATGGAGTCCAACCCTCTTAGAATTACACCAATATAATGAAAGAACACTAAATGGGAATATCAGTAGGAATTTAGATCAAAAACGTTCCCAGAAAGGACCCCTCTAGCAAGGACCTAGGATTCCTTTTAGTTTTATGACATGAAAATGAGGGCGATAGACATTTAATTTAGTGTATTATAATTTTGAAGTTATTCATTTTTGAGGTCACATTGTCTAGACACAGGTTAATATTTTATTTTCATGCTATAAGGATTTGGGACTCCTAGTTTAGGGTTATAGATTTTGGACCATAAAAAGGTAAAAATTGCCAGAAGAGTGGATGAACTTGGGTCTGGGCCCGAGGCAAAATGTTCAGGCATCACTGCGTATCCTATAAGGGCATGAATCATTATGTAAGAAGTTATTTAAATTTTCAGAATTTCACATCACACGGTAAGGATGTGAGTTCCCTAAAGGGGAAATGTGATGCATGGTATATAACCCAATTTTAATGGGAAAAAATAAGTCCATGTTCCACACCATATGTTCCTAATATTGAGATAAGGCCAAGAGGATAGAAAAATTAAAGGGTTTGTGACTGGACCATAGATGAGGAGTCTAGGCATCACTACGTATCCAATGAGAATGAGAATCAATCCATATGTAGTTCATGAGGACATTATGGTAGATGGACAATACAAAAAAGAGTGATATCCATCCAAGAGAGGAAATCCATAGTTATTGCACAATTTAATGCCATGAGAACTAGGATATTGGAAGTATTAGTTTAAAGGTCATTGAGTTCAGACCATATAAGGTAGAGAGATGAAATAGAGTGTCACGAAGAAACCTAATGTGAATGAGGATAGAATAAGTTAACACCAAACTTCACCTTTCCAAAGAGGAAACCCATACCAATAATGTGAGAAAAGGTTTATGACTCTACAGATAGACTTGAAGGTAAAGTACCCGGACATCACTACCTATCCCACAAGGGTGAGAATCAAGCCGCAGATAGTTCTGGAATGTGACATGGGAGAGGGCCAACACAAAATGAAAAATATATTATTGAATGAATATTTCATATGGTGGGTAGTTTATCAATATAAAACCGTGTTGTAAACAACTTTTTTTAAATTCATATGATAAGGACACTTGAGATCCTAGTTTATGGTCACAGAGCACAAACCATAGGGATGTTTGGTTCCTCCATGAAGGAACAAACTTTACCCAGATCCCTAGGACCATGTTATCCATGCATGTTGTGGGAAACATTCTAGGAGAAGATCTTTACAACACATGAAGCGCATGGTTGGTAAGAAAGGAGAAGAGCCAAGGATAACCCCCCAATGCTGGTTCGTCATCTCAATGTGCAAAGGTTCATGGAGGAATAACACTGAGGGTGTCAAGGTTCTATTTGAACATGATGAAATTGAAAAGAATATGAACCATGAAACTAATATTTAGGGAATAAATGGGTTGGTGTAACAATAAAGGAAAGTTTTTGACCATATTCAAAGAACAACATCCATATCATGTGACCTGTAATGAGAAAAAACAATTGAACATCAACCACTAACCATATTCGAAATGTTGGTCTTGTATTAAATATCGTTCGTTATTTTCCAATATGTTGGACCAAACCGGTAGGAGATCTATCATTTCAACAATCCTTACCACTCGGGGGGTCCTTTTTGATGAAAGAGATGATGAAAACCCAATGAAATGGACACATGAAGCATGGAAATGGAATGAGAGCATGTTCATACAAAATCCAACACTCTAGGCTGTAGAACACAATGTGTTTGAGTGCATTAATGGGGGGAAATAGAGTTTTAATGGACCTATTAAAATGGGTTTACTTGAGAATATGTCTATAGAAAATTTGAAAATGTATGTTGGCGACCTTAGGATAGATTCAAAGACAATGTGTTTGGGAATTACTATGCATCCCATAAAGATTGGAGTCAAGCAATACGTAGTTCTGGAAGTGTAGTGTAGTTTAATGTCATACAGTAAGGACAAAAGTAGATGAGGCCCCGAAGGGGGGTGTTCATGGTATGGAAAATATAACCCGACATTAATGAAGACAAAGAAGTCTATATCATACAACACACCTCTCACCATGAAAAATAAGGCTAAAATGCTTAAAGATAGGGAAATAATCAAATTTTCGTGTGGTATAACATTAAGCAGAATGGAGGGGTACTTTCATTTTAATGTCATGCTGAAATAACCATAAATACATTGCATTTTAATTTCTTGAAGGTAGGACCAAACAATTTAACGTCATATGGGATGAGATAGATCTTAGTTTACCGTCATAGAGCTCAGATGACGAGGTAAGGCTTAAATGGTTTAGGAACCTAGGGCAAGACACAAATAAGAAATGTATGGGTGTTCTTAAATATCCCACAAGGATTGTAATCAAACCATATGTAGTTCTAGAATTAAATGCATTTTAACTTCATGCGGTAAGGATATAGATGAAAGGGGAAATACCATAGTGGGATCACATGGTGAGGATAATATAAACCCAATGTGAATGAGAACAAATGAAGTAAACATGCCACACCACATAACCCTGTAAGAATCGTGTCCATGTTCCTGAACTAATGGGATAATTTGTGGAACCTAGGCTGAACCTAGGGAAAAGCATCTGATAATTCCTATGTATCCCATATAAATGGGAATCAATCCATACATTGCTATGGAATCCCATGCAGTTTATCATCATACGATAAGGTTTCACGTGAAAGAAAGGGGTTATAAAAGGGAACATGCATGGTGTGATAAATCTTACCCAACATGAATGAGGACATGCGAAGTCTACAATAGAATGTGAATAATCCAAAGGGGAAACCTTAGGCCAAGGGGTCATAAAAGATCGAGGGACCTAGGTAGGACCTAAATACAAAATTTCTAGGAGTTTTTATGTATCACATAAGGATGTGAATCAAGCCATACATAGTTCTTGAATTCTATTCATTTTAACATCAAGCAGTAAGGGTGTAGATGAAGGGAGATGTTCTGGAGGGAGGGTAAAATAGTGAGGCTGTTGTACACTCAATTTGAATGAGGAAATAAAAGCTCCACGTCATACTATATGAATCCCTTGAAGAGAACTAAACCCAGAGGAGAAACCAAGGAGATGGAATTATTTTCAGGGATAGAGCCCAAGACAAAAAATTGGTGCCTTCTTACATATCCTTCAATGATAGGAATGAATCCAGACATAGTTCTAGAAATGTCATAAATTTTAACATCATGAGGAAATGATGAAGAAATGAGGAGTTCCATGAATGTGATACGTGACATGATAGTTGTATACCTGGGGTGAATGGGGACAAAATAACTACACATGGATTCACGTGCTCCAGGATACTTAGGTCGAGAGGCCTTAAGGAAGACAAAATTATTGGTAGCTTGGGCTGGACCCAAAGACAAAATGTATGGGCATTTATAGGTATTCCATAAATATGGGAATCAAGACATATGTAGCTCTTAAGATGTTGTGCAGTTTAATTTCATGTGGTAGGGATGAAAAAGATCTTAGGTTAAGGTTGTAGATCTCATATCGTAGATGACGAGTTTATTGTCATGTGCATAGGACAGAAGGGTTGAAAATGGTGAATCACTACACTATATATTCAGGACACCATGGGGATGTTTTTAATGATATAGGATAACTACTAACCATGTTCTTAACACAGTATCCATATCATGTGACCTGGAATAAGAATAAACAATTCAACATTGACTGCTGACCATATTCGCAATGTGATAGTGGTGTCAAATTGTAATTCAGGATCCTCCGGGATGTTGTACAAGAATGGTAAGTGAGCCAATGTGTCATGATACCATCCCGTTAGTGTGTCCTTTCATATTTTAAATATGATGAATACCAAAATGAAGGTAACACATGAATAATGGAGGTAATCATTTAGTTTAATGTCTTCTGGTAAGGGTGAGGGAGATCTTAGTTTTAGGTCGTATAGCTCAAACTATGAAGTATATTTACCACTAGCAGTTTCTTAGAAAGCAGGATGAGGGTGATGGGTAATTTTACGTCATGTAAGGGATGAATCCACAGTTTAACATCATGTGGTAGGGAAAAAAAAGATATCAGTTTAAGGTTGTAGAGCTCGAACCATATGGTTTATCCACCATTTTCATTTTATTTTCATGAATGATGAAAGGGATCTTAGTTTAAGATTATAAAGCATAGAAGTTTTGTAGTTTATCGTCATGTAGGATGAAAGGGAACAATCATGACAAGTACTGCCTTCAAAATTTTTCATTAGAGGGTGGTGTGATCCATTCACCAACCATGGTGACCAGAGAGCATGCACCATTGGGGTAAACCCAATGAATGATATAGGGTTCCTACCTTTTGGTTTCCAACATTAGTTTATTCCTGTCAGGTATCATTGGTTTTCTCAGGGCCAATACCATGTCACCTTGAGGGAATGAACTGTGATGAAATTTATTATTAGAATCTCACACTATCATGTTCTGATGCCTCTCTTGATTTTGAAAGGCATGAATGTTGTTCTCATTAAGGGATTCCTATTATTCCAGATGAACTTTTTCCACCTTGTTTGATTTCTTCTGATCATAAACATTTGTGAAAAGTGAAGACAACTGAATCTAAATGTACAAGACTTCCTCTGTTATGCACACCATGGAATATGGGGTCACCTGGGTGGAATTATGAGTCATCATTTAGTATTCCAAGAGTGCGTTGGAAAGCATGTTTGGAAAACTGTTCTTGTTCTGACCAACCACCTTCTACAATATATTGAAGTAGGATTTGTAGAATTCATCGATTTTCCCTTTACTCGCATGTGATAGTGAGAGGTATGTTTAGAATGGATATTGTACTTGGCATACAATTTTGATCACCTCATCTTCCGGGATGTTGGTTCTATTATCCTAGAGGATGGTGTGGGGGAATCCAAATCGATGGATGATATTAGATATCATGAAATCAATGATTGAATGGGACTTCACTTCCTTTAGAAGAATTTCATCTTCCCACATGGAGGAAAATATGTAGGGATCATGATGAACCTACACTCGTGAGTTGTCACTGGTGGATACGATACCACAACATGGAGACCCAAGAATGCAAGAGGAACTGATTACATAGTAGTATAAAGAGTCCCGAGTGGATGATGCACAAAATTATCTTGGATCTGACATTAATGAAAACTTTTGGTGAACTCGATGCTATCATGGACCATGGTGGGCTAGAAGTGTCCCAATATTCCGATCTGATGATAGAGTTCTTACCTTCCTTAATGAGATCCACAGGAACTGTCCTGAACTTCCAACATAACCAGTGGAGTCTCATCTTTCTGAATACAATGGAGGATAATCCCAGAAATCCCAAATATATAGAGAATATTATCAAGACTAGGACCACTCTAGAAGGTGGGATTCACTTCACACTGATGGATTCTATCATGTTCAGCTCTGTCTATCAAGAGATTTTCGTGTTGGAGGTACTCGACAAGATGAGTTGTCCAATCTAGAGTCTCTACTAGTTTTGTGGATGGGGGACATGGAGATCCTGATGTGGATGCACTGGAAGTGAGATGACTTACCTAATATCTATCATTTCTACCTAGAGTGATGAGTGAGTTGAATCTTCGATGCCCCACCTGGATAATAAAATAGTCATCTTCAGGCTCTACAAGAGATTCGATAGGGATGGATAAGGCATCTACTTGACCATTATGCGATCAAAGAACATGAAGATTCTTAGTCCAGGAAGGGAACTGGGCCATTAACTGGTTAGTGCGCTCTAATAGGGGTATAAGCTTTGGATTCCAGACAACATAGTGATTTTTGATCAGTTTGATTACCAGCTCGGAGTACCCTTTCAAATGTAGGTGGGGAAAGTCAATCTCAAGGGACAGTTAAGGACCAGTGATGAGGGACTGTTACTCCACCTCATTGTTGGTTTATTCGTTTGACAACAAGAATGAATAGGGAAAGGAATCCTATACATTCATGGTGAAGATGATACCCAAGAACACTCTTTTAAGACTAGGATCATCGAGTCTTATGTTAGTAGGTATTCACGAACTGTTGACGAAGTGCATCGTCCAATATGGTATGACTTCATCCCTGGAGGGTATTACATAATCTGAGAAATCATGATCTCGAGAGTAATTTATAGGGGATAGATGGTGGAAATAAATTCTTCTCGTGCCTGAACGATTAAATATTTTTGTGGAATGACCCTGCTATCAAAATACTGAATGATAACTTCACATCAAGAAGACAACCTGTCCAAATAAGGAGATTAAGAATATAAATCAGCGGGTCTACAAGAGACACCAAATGAATCTCATGGTGTTTTAGGTAATATCACAATTTTTGGGCCATGAATACTAGTTCTATATAACACTTCTTGGTAGAGGAATATCTTGTCTCTGTATCACGGATCATACAGAAGAGACAGTATAAACTACTCTCTATACCCTAATTTTTCATATAAGTGAGAAGGGAATCGAGGGACTATTCAAGGTCAATCACATAATGGACTAAAGGATTAATGGAGTTGGGTGGAATTAAACCCAGAGGAAATACTAGGTACTTCTTGATATCCTCAAAGGCGGCCTAACACACTTCATCCCACTGGTAGTTGGAAGCTTTTTTTGTGACTTAGGAAAACAGATTACACTAAGTGGATAGATTCATAATGAATTGGTGTTTGTATGGTATGTGTCGTTGAAATACTTAGAGCTCCTGAATGTTTCTTGGATGATTTATCTTACTAAAAACCTTGATCGTATTTTGATAGATCTCGATGCCTTTATATCTGATGACAAATCCGATAAACTTTCCAAAGGAAACCCTGAAGGAAAATTCAATGGGTTCATCTTCAGATGGCAGGAGCATAAGAAGATTAACAATTTCTTAAGATCCTTATGATGGTCCTAACAATGGATGTATTTGACCCCCAAATAATCCATGTAGCCATCCAATAATTCCTCCATAGCTCCAGGAAAATACATCTATATTCTACTTTTGGAAACCCACATACTGTGGATACTCTTATGCATACATGGCTATACTGGCCAATGTGGGTTTTAGGTCTATCTTGATGAAAAGGTTCACCTATACCAACTCCTCAATGGTTGTGCAGGCAACGTCCTCAACAGTAAGAGGATGTTCCTCCAAATTCTCTTCATTTTCTCCTGTGAGAGTTTCGTCGGCAAGGGGAATTTATTCTAAGTTGACTGAACCTAACATAATGTTGGTTCTAGCTTAAGTGTTGGTGGAAACTTAATAAGGGGATTCCCACTCTACTAAAATAATTGCAATTAATGTTGTCAATCTGATTACATAATTCCTTCGACCTAATGGTCCATAGTTGATTATATCGAAGCAGTAGTGGCACATCAGCTTGAGTTAGTTAATCCCAGTGCATCAAAACAAGCAAGTACGCTGTATTTATATTTTTATAGGGATAACATCCCAATACATTATATGGGTAAGGGGTTCTGGGATCACTAGAGCCTGATTAGGGTAGGAATATGAAGTGATCTTATTTGTGTTCCTTATGTCAAAGAATGAGCATTAAACTTGTACAAGACATGAAAAAGTATTTTCCCATGTCTGGGGTTGTGGCCTACAATCAGTGAATTTATAGAATTTAGGCTTCATCAAAGTATATCCATGTGTTAGCCACAACATTAGCATGATCAATCTCATTTCCCTAAACCTTATTGTCCTTATCCTATAGTTCATAGCATCGAGGTAGTGGGATTCAAAAGATGAAAATGGGGATTCATCACCTCATATCACACCCACTCAACCATTATGAGAGTACATGAAGAATTGACAATATTAAGAGGAAATTGGTACATGTTGATGGAGCTAGAGTCTACCCATCATTTTATTATAAGCGGTGTCCTACGAGTCAACTATGAACTTCAGACTGCAGATTATGCCACTAAATTGGTTAATCAAGAGGATTTTTCCAACATACAACTACTCTGTTCTGTCATAACCTTGAATCTTCAAGTCAGAAGCATTAAAATCTATTTCAGATAGCCCCATCTTGAAGAGTGTCCAGGTCAGGATGATATTGATCTTGGAACCCATATAGATGATACACTAATGGAATTCCACACCATTGAACTTACCAGTGATGTAAAATGGTCGAATATGCCCCTACATGGGAAAAATCCATCTTCTCCAAACAATTAAAAGATTGAATGACATTATACATGCTAGAATTCATTAGTATGGAAGGCTTCTATTTATGATACCTCTATTTATAATAAGAGTGGTCTTATTAAAACCTATATGTAATACCCCAATATTTCATTGTACGTCATTTCTTCAGAGTAATCTAATAACTTGCACTACATGCAAAAACGAGTTCTAGCACGACATGACTTACCAAAATAGCCATTAAAAATTAGTTATTAATAATATTAACTAAATTTAGAACTTTATATAATCCTTATGATTTTAGAATCTATATCATGAGTTTCTTAGACATAATGTAAGAAAAAATTCATTTTTTTCAGATAAAAGAATTATTTTACAAAAAATGAATGTTTACTGCCTTTTAAGTTAAAACCATGTTTAAATAAAATATTTTAAACTTTTATATATTCAATTATTATAATCTGGACATAAAAGTTTAGTTTCAATAATGTTTTGGTGTTTATCTGATAACTTTCATATTTGGGTAAATAGTGAAAAGTTATATGTTTTAACTGAAAGGAACTTTTTTAATAAAAATAACTTATTGTGTTAAATTATACATTTTAATGGGTTGGAATTATAGATAGACTATATTTTTATAATTTAATCCAATGCTAGTAATTATAAGAAATTTCACTTTGAAATTGGAAAAAAATAAGTGTCAATCTTTTGATAGTTATAATTTTTTAAAAAATATATCTTTTCATTTTGACAACAATAATTAATTTTAAATTAATAAATTAAATTTCTATGTTTGAAATTTGAGAAAATAGACTTCATTTTTGAACTCAGAAAATCAAACTTAGCTTTGGGTGATGTTTTTGTATGTTTCTAAAAACATTCAATTTTTGATAAATAGTGAAAAACAATGTGTTATTGGTTAAAACAGAAGTTTCATTTAAATAATAATTTATTTCATTTAAACTTAGTTTTTTGTGAAAATAGATACATAATACCTATATAATTTAAATGTAATTCATTGGATTAAAATTATAATAAGTTTAGATATATAAAAATTTTATTGAAATTTTATTGCCTTTTACCCACCTCATAGGAGCATTTGAAAATTTGCCTAAAACATAATTTTACTGCTTATATGAATTTATTTTCAAAAATAAGAGAGACACTGTTGATATCAGTATGTAAAATGTAACACCCCAAGCTTCCACGGTACGTTTTCCTTCGAATAATGCGATAGCGTGTGTTGTACGCAACCTCGAGTTCTAACACACACCACAACTAATTAAACTAGCCGTTGTGAATAGTAATACCTACTTTTTGAAATCATATATATTTTATATTTCAAAATGGACTTCATTTTTGGATTCGGAATATCGAAATTATCCTAGGGTGAAATTTTGGTACTTTTCGGATAACTTTTATATTTTGATGAATAGTGAAAATTACTAAATTTTAATTAAAAACAACTTTTTTAATCAAAATAATTAATAGTGATAAATTATGAATTTTAGTAGTTTTAAAGAATATTTAGAATATATTTTTACCGTTTAATATAATGTTGGTCATTGGACATAATTTTACAATTAAACCGAACATAAACAAGTGTCAATCTTTTGATAGTTATTATCTCTTAAAAACACGCTTTTTGTTTTGACAGCGGGAATAAATTTTAAATTAATTTCTGCCACTTCTGTGTTTTGAATTTAGGAAAATGGATTCCATATTTGGAATCAGGATGTTCAAATTGTGTAAATAGGTAACTTTTATTTTTAGACATTTTGAATAATTACTGCGGTAAATATTTTATTTACCATGGTTAAGGGTAAATCCGGTAAATAAGGGTTAAAAAAATAATATTATAATAATACTAAATTACCCTAAAAACGTGTCTTAACCCTATTGGTTGATAGATGGTCGACCATGGACATCTTTGTGTCAATTTTGGGACCCCATGGATCCACTTGTAAGTGATAATGACACTTTATTTTAATTTAGTTAAAATGAATACAAAAATGACACAAGCATATATCTTTTAGAACAACAATTTTTACATAGGGTTACATATGTTGGATTTTAGATTATAAATATTCATTAGAAAGCTAAAACGATTTCCTACATAATGATATTTTATTTATAATTTTTAGACATTAAATAATTTATTTTATTTATGACACAATGATGATGCAGTAATTACTATAATAGTGAAAAATTAAAATAATTGATATTATAAATACCCAAATAAATATAATATGAAACTTTTAATGAATTAAACTAATTTTATAGGATAATATTATATATTAGGATTGATTTAATTGACTTTGTTCTAAGAAATCAATCTGTTATGAGTTTCACAAAAATCAACTATTGAATAGTGTCAAAATTGACATAAAAGAGTTCTTAAAACAAATATTATATTATTAATTGATATTAAATTCCTAAAAATCTAAGGTTCGGCCAAGAGACTTATATTATGATATTTTAATCATTAATGGACCACTTGGGGGTCGCTTGGATGTATATAGTAAGTTTATTAACCATATTATATAAAAATACAAAGAGACATTGTAAAAGTGAAACTAATTAACTTAGAGTTAATACTTAAAGATAAGGTTAATATAAGTACCCAAACCTGTCTAAATTCTATTGGATGAGTTGTTTTCGACCTATCCCCACCTCATCCTTTGAATAGTCAACTTTGGAGCCTTTGGAAACCGAATATGAATTTATTATAAATTAATATTTCTAGCCTTTCCAAAGGTGCCCCTCACCCCTCCTATAAAAGGGCACTCCTCCTTCTCATTTCTTCACACCTTCAAAGCCTTTTGGTTCGGCCAAACTCTGCCCAAATAATCTCCCAACATCCCTCACTACAACCTAGAGGCCTTAGTTTGATCAGAAAGCCAACCTAAGGAGCCCTTTTGATCAAATCAAAAGGAAGAACCCGAAGAAGAGGTAATGATTTCACCACCCTTTTCTAAGTTCATTTCTTCTTCCACTTCTTCTTCCTTTGTTCTTACCATTCTAAAATAATAACTCCAGTATCTCACATATACTGTGATGTTATTATAAGTATGGTACAACCATATTCAGTATTCTATCCACCCTTTGAATAACATGTCACCATACGTGCGTACGTACGGCTTACCGTCTCCACGTCGTGGTGTAATTGTTATTCAATATAATATTATTTGGATGGGTATAATAATGATGTGTAACTCATGTAAATAATAAATATAACATGTTAATGATTCTGTATATATGATATACCATTCATTTATATATTATTTTAATATCAAAAGAATGATATTGTCGCTCGTGCGTACGTACGGACTACCGTCTCCACGAACGCGATGAGATTCATTCTCCATCGTAACCATTCAAGTATAATTATAATTTGATGATTTAAAAATGATGTTTAAGGACTAGATATCATTCTGGATATGAATAAGATACAACAACCATGGCTTATGTAACAAAACATATAAAGAAAATGAGTAAGTTAACACCCGAAACGACGATAATTCTAAGATATTATTAACAAATCAATGTTAAAAGATCATATATGATATCATATTAATATATATGATTATTGTATAATTTAATAACAATTATTTCACCATTATACAGGAGGTTAACCTACCCCAACCAAGGAAAAGTACAAGGTAAGGGTTATTTCACAACCTCTTCATTATCCGAGGTTGTATTATACGTAATAATCTACTGGGATCTCTTTATCATCCACATCCATGTTTCTTCGAAATGTATTTCAAAACATTTTTACTATTTACTAGAATATGAGTTAAAGTCATTTATACCCTTTTTGACTTTTATAAGTGGTTTATAAAGGAATCTTTCCGTCGTTTTCAAAACAAGGTCCCTTTTTAACCTTTTCGACAGAATTAAGGTAAGAATGTTTTTTTTAACTTATACGGCGGGTACGGCTAATTTTCGCCGTTATAAAATCTTCAAAACTTCCCTTACAAGCTTATAAGAATATTTTCAAAGAAAATGTTTTATTTTATATGGATCTTAAATGATTTCAAAATAAAAATAGATATTTCTTTAAAAAGAATTTTGATTTCATCTATGTCAACATCCTTTGATGGATTTTACGCTTATTTGAAGTTGATTTATTATGATACAAAACTTCTATATTGTATTGAAGGTTTTGTGATATGTTTGACTGTGGATGTGCTATTTTTATACCATTCATAGTTTATGGTGAAATTATTGACATTTCGTATGCTAGTTTTAATACGAATGTTTATGTTATGTTTAAACCTTTTCATATGGGAATGCATTGGACTTAATAAGTGACGGGTGGAGCCCGCTATAGCTCCTCGATGCATCGGTAGGTCTCATGAGACAAACTAGTGTCTTGGCACAAGGCCTTGACAAAATCTTATTTGTAGTCTTGGCACGAGGCCTTGGCTATGTGGTTATGATAGTCTGGCATTATGCATTCCAACATTATGAAAGTGGTTATTGATATTGCATGTGATTATTCGATTAGTAGAATATCCATGTGAACAAGTAAATGGCATTATTTCATTTTACTTTTGCCATACCATGTTGAAGTTCAATTTTAAAAGGCTTTTGTTTTAGTAATTCATTGCCTTAAATGTTTATGCTTATTTTGAATGTTCCGCTATATTGTTATCCTTACTGGGAATTTGAGCTCACCCCTTTTCTATGTTTTATTTTTCCCAGGTAGTGAAGAAGTAAATTATGATTGACTTGCAGGGATATTATAAGGGGTTTATAGTGTGGACGTTGGAAACATTATGTTGTTGTAGTAGTTTTTCATTTTATGATGTAATGTAAAACTTATGAATATATCTAGTGTTTCCAAGGCTACTAAACTAATCGGTCTTTCGGGATTTGATCTTTCTTGTGATCATGCCAATGTTATGTAATAATGCACCGACTCTGGGTAGCTGGGGTCGGGGCGTTACAGTTGGTATCAGAGGGAGGTTTAGTACAAACCTTGGAAGCTAGATTTAGATAAACTCTGATTAGAGCACATAGACCTAAGATGAACTTTGAGGATTAGTATAGAAGAACTTCCTAGAATTTTGGTATTGTAGAGACTTTGTGAGTTTTCCGAGCAATACATCCCTGTCTGGATACGAGCAGGTAGAGGCGGCTCTGGCACAGATGTACCTAGGGGTAAAAACCGAAAACACCGCTTTGAGCTAGACTCGAACGGGAACTGGTGCACGACAACGGGCCTTGCTGCACTCTTGGTTACGACACTCCCGGGCGATATGCTTAGGATAACTCTCACTTTCTTTACAAATCATTATGAAGGGTTTATGAGTATATACTTCCTCAAAGAAAACATATTTATGATTATGGATTATATCCATAGATAGTTCAATTTATGTTTAGTGTTTTATAAGTATGGGATTATGTATTTTGATGCATAAACTGATCTAGTTTATGCCATTTTTTTAGAAATGGCGCCTAGTGGAAGAAATGGAAACCGTATCAATGCACGCACTCCATGTAGGGATTGCCCTCCTGCTCAAGATAATTATAGTGGGGCTGGTGATGCAACTGGTGCTGATCAGCTAATCACCGTACTGGGACAACTTACTCAGGTTATGAATAATAACCTTACCCGTATGGAGCACCCTGATCCGCAGCGTGGAGGATCAATGTTATATCGATTCATGAGACAACAACCACCAACGTTAAATGGGAGTACAAATCCCTTAGTAGCTGAGCAATGGATATTTTCCCTAGAGAAAATATTTCAGGCTTTGGGGAGTAGTGAAAGGGAAAAAGTTACCATGGCAGTTTACCGCCTCACCGGAGATGCTGATCAATGGTGGTCATTGATTCAAAACATGAAGGAAGATGATGAAGTATCAAACATGGAATGGAGGGAGTTCAAAGATCTGTTTTTAGAAAAATACTTTCCTCCCGACCATCGAGCAGATATGGAAAGACAATTTCTGAGTCTGAGACAAAAGGAGGATGAGAATGTCACAAAGTATGAGGCTAACTTTAAAAGGTTAGCGAGGTACGCTGGTGATTATATTCGCAACCCAAGAAGTAAGATTGATCATTTCTTTGATGGGTTAAAACCATTTCTCCATCGAGCATTAGTCTCACAATCCTTTTCATCGTACGAAGACATTGTCTCATGTGCTATCAAGACCGAAAAGGAATTCTCTAAGTCTTATGACTTTAAAGCGAAGCAAGAGAAGAAGAGACCTGCTGATCAATCTGGGAATGGAAATAAGGGGAAGAAGGGAAAGGTTGAATATCCATCTTGTGGTAAATGCGGGAAGAAACACCCCGGTGCTTGCCTGAAGGGAATGGGAGTCTGTTACATGTGTGGTGAAAAAGGCCACCAAGCTCATGATTGCAAGGGGAAGAAGGAAGCTACCAACGTTCAGTGCTACAATTGCAGGGAGATGGGGCATTATGCAAATGCATGTCCTAAGCGTCAGGAGAACTTACCTCAGAAAAGGCCAAGGGATCAAGGCCAGGCTTATGCTATCACTACTGCTGAGGTAGAAGCTCCGAAAGACGTGGTGGCAGGTAATTTAATGGTTTCCTCAAGTTTAGCAAATGCATTATTTGATTCTGGATCATCGCATTGTTTCATATCTTCCCAGTTTGCTAAGAAAATTAGATATTTCCAATTTGATTTAATAAGGGAGTTGTCAGTTAAAACTCCTAAGGGAAGTATCGTTGCAACAAAGTTTTGTGAATCAGTCCCCATTAGAGCACATAAATTTTCTTTATCTGCTGATTTCATCGTCATACCTATGATTGAGTTTGATATAATCCTCGGTATAGACTGGCTTTCGGACTATGATGCGAAGATTTATTGTAAGAAGAAAGAGGTTACGATTCTTGATGATAATGATAAGGAGCACCTTATTTTTAGAGCAGAATCGTCACCACCTAATTCTTATTTAGATCCACCCCCTGTAGCTCAACTTAATTCAATTATCGGGGAGGAAGAGAATGAAATAACTGTCGGTGAGGAAAGGAATGTTCAAATAGAGGATGTACCTATTGTGAAAGAATTTGTAGATGTATTTCCGGAAGATTTACCTGGACATCCTCCAGAACGAGAAGTTGAGTTTTCTATTGATTTGATTCCTGGATCAAGGCCTATATCGAAGACCCCTTATAGAATGGCCACTGTAGAGCTAGTCGAACTAAAGAAACAACTAGAGGAATTGAGTAATAAGGGATTTATTCGCCCTAGTGTTTCTCCATGGGGAGCCCCTGTTCTTTTTGTTAAAAAGAAAGATGGATCTATGAGGTTATGTATCGATTACAGGGAGATCAATGCTATAAGGATAAAGAACAAGTATCCCCTACCTCGTATTGATGATTTATTTGACCAACTTAATGGAGCTCAATACTTTTCAAAGATTGACCTTCGATCTGGATACCATCAGTTGTGTGTAAAGAAGGAAGACATTCCGAAAACAGCATTTCGAACCAGGTACGGGCATTACGAGTTTACTGTAATGCCGTTTGGATTGACTAATGCACCCTCTGTATTCATGGATCTGATGAATAGAGTTTTCAAGGAGTATCTCGATGAATTTGTGGTGGTATTTATTGATGATATCTTGGTATACTCCAAAACCTACAAAGATCATGAAAATCACTTGCGCATTATCTTGAAGACTCTGAGGAGGCATGAATTATATGGAAAGTTTAGCAAGTGTGAATTCTGGCTTCAGGAGATTTCTTTTCTTGGCCATATTGTCTCTAAAGATGGAATCTCTGTTGATCCTTCTAAGACCAAGGCAATCCAAGAATGGCCAGCACCTACGAGTATAACTGAGGTACGTAGTTTTATTGGTTTGGCAGCTTATTATCGACATTTCGTCCAGAATTTTGCCCGATTGGCTAACCCATTAACGAAGCTCACACGTAAAGGGGTTAAATTTGTTTGGACAAAAGAGTGTGAAGAATGTTTCGAAGAACTGAAGAGAAGATTAGTCAATGCTCCTATATTGACTCTACCATCGGGGAATGATGGGTTCGTTATTTATAGTGATGCATCAAAGAAAGGACTTGGCTGTGTCCTTATGCAGAATGATAGAGTTATTGCCTATGCATCACGACAGTTGAAAATTCATGAACAAAACTATCCTACTCATGATCTCGAGTTAGCAGCAGTGATCTTTGCTTTGAAAATATGGAGGCACTACCTCTATGGTGAAAAATGTGAGATTTATACTGATCACAAGAGTTTGAAGTATATTTTCTCACAAAAAGAACTCAACATGAGGCAAAGGAGATGGCTTGAATTACTCAAGGATTATGATTGTACGATACACTACCACCCAGGGAAGGCAAACAAGGTGGCAGATGCTTTGAGTAGAAAAGACCATGGAGTTTTGAACAATATGAGAATTGAAAGTGATCCAATTTTCATGGAGCTAGTGAAGATGGACATGGGAATAACCAGGGAAGGTGAAACATCAATGCTTTTTCAAATGGTTGCCAAACCATCTTTACTAGAAAGGATTAAGAGTTCTCAGACTGATGATGAAGAATTCCAAAAGAAGATTAAAGCTGTGAATGATGGGAGATTGAGAGACTTTGTGTATGAAGATGGAATTTTGAAATTCGGGAAGAGACTTTGTGTTCCCAATATACCTGATCTAAAAAGGGAATTGCTGGATGATGCTCATAGTTCCAATTTCTCTATACACCCTGGGAGCACCAAAATGTATAGAGATTTGAAGGAACATTTTTGGTGGGACAACATGATGAGGGAGATTGCTGATTTTGTGTCAAGATGTATGGTTTGTCAACAAGTGAAAGCTGGAAGGCAACAGCCTGGAGGAGTCATGCAACCTCTTCCCATACCGGAGTGGAAATGGGACAATATTACGATGGACTTTGTCATGGGGCTACCAAAGACTCCTAGAAGGAATGATGCAATATGGGTTATTGTCGATCGTCTTACCAAGTCAGCACATTTTCTTGCTATAAGAGAAGATCTACCCCTGGAACGTCTAGAAAGACTATATATTAATGAAGTTGTGAGACTTCATGGAGTACCCTTATCAATTGTTTCTGATCGTGATCCCCGTTTTACTTCAAGATTTTGGAAAAGTCTTCAGAAATCCCTGGATACTGAACTTCATTTGAGCACTGCTTACCACCCTCAGACAGACGGACAATCAGAACGGACTATTCAGACCTTAGAAGACATGTTGAGATCTTGCTCACTTGATTTTCAGGGTATGTGGGATCAATATTTACCACTGGTATAATTTTCTTATAACAATAGCTTCCATTCGAGTATTCAGATGGCACCATATGAAGCGTTATACGGAAAGAGATGTCGTACACCAACCTGTTGGGATGACGTAGGTGAAAGAAAACTTGTAGGCCCAGAACTGGTGGAGGAAATAGTGGAAAAGGTGAAGGTAATCCAAAATCACATTAAAGTAGCTCAAAGTAGGCAGAAGAGCTATGCCGATAATCGAAGGAAGGATTTGGAATTTCAAGTCGGTGATCATGTTTTCCTGAAGGTACCTCCGTGGAAGGGAGTCATACGTTTTGGTAAGAAAGGTAAATTGAGTCCCAGGTACATCGGACCTTTCGAAATTCTAGAACGAATTGGGGCTGTAGCTTACCGATTGGCAATGCCGCCAAGTCTCTCCAAAGTTCACGATGTGTTCCACGTATCTCTGTTGAGGAAATACATGCCTGACCCAACGCATGTACTCACCTATGAAGATTTAGAACTGGAACCCGATCTGTCTTATTGCGAAGAGCCCATCAAGATTCTTGATACGAGAGAACAAGTGCTGAGAAACCGGACGGCGCGTCTGGTAAAAGTTTTGTGGAGAAATCATAAGATGGAAGAGGCAACGTGGGAACCCGAGGAACTTATGATGAAGAACCACCTGAGTCTTTTTATACAGTAATACCCTAGAAATTGCGAGGACGCAATTATTTGAAGGAGGGGAGAATGTAACACCCCAAGCTTCCACGGTACGTTTTCCTTCGAATAATGCGATAGCGTGTGTTGTACGCAACCTCGAGTTCTAACACACACCACAACTAATTAAACTAGCCGTTGTGAATAGTTATACCTACTTTTTGAAATCATATATATTTTATATTTCAAAATGGACTTCATTTTTGGATTCGGAATATTGAAATTATCCTAGGGTGAAATTTTGGTACTTTTCGGATAACTTTTATATTTTGATGAATAGTGAAAATTACTAAATTTTAATTAAAAACAACTTTTTTAATCAAAATAATTAATAGTGATAAATTATGAATTTTAGTAGTTTTAAAGTATATTTAGAATATATTTTTACCATTTAATATAATGTTGGTCATTGGACATAATTTTACAATTAAACCGAACATAAACAAGTGTCAATCTTTTGATAGTTATTATCTCTTAAAAACACGCTTTTTGTTTTGACAGCGGGAATAAATTTTAAATTAATTTCTGCCACTTCTGTGTTTTGAATTTAGGAAAATGGATTCCATATTTGGAATCATGATGTTCAAATTGTGTAAATAGGTAACTTTTATTTTTAGACATTTTGAATAATTACTGCGGTAAATATTTTATTTACCATGGTTAAGGGTAAATCCGGTAAATAAGGGTTCAAAAAATAATATTATAATAATACTAAATTACCCTAAAAACGTGTCTTAACCCTATTGGTTGATAGATGGTCGACCATGGACATCTTTGTGTCAATTTTGGGACCCCATGGATCCACTTGTAAGTGATAATGACACTTTATTTTAATTTAGTTAAAATGAATACAAAAATGACACAAGCATATATCTTTTAGAACAACAATTTTTACATAGGGTTATATATGTTGGATTTTAGATTATAAATATTCATTAGAAATATAAAAAGATTTCCTACATAATGATATTTTATTTATAATTTTTAGACATTAAATAATTTATTTTATTTATGACACAATGATGATGCAGTAATTACTATAATAGTGAAAAATTAAAATAATTGATATTATAAATACCCAAATAAATATAATATGAAACTTTTAATGAATTAAACTAATTTTCTAGGATAATATTATATATTAGGATTGATTTAATTGACTTTGTTCTAAGAAATCAATCTGTTATGAGTTTCACAAAAATCAACTATTGAATAGTGTCAAAATTGACATAAAAGAGTTCTTAAAACAAATATTATATTATTAATTGATATTAAATTCCTAAAAATCTAAGGTTCGGCCAAGAGACTTATATTATGATATGTTAATCATTAATGGACCACTTGGGGGTCGCTTGGATGTATATAGTAAGTTTATTAACCATATTATATAAAAATACAAAGAGACATTGTAAAAGTGAAACTAATTAACTTAGAGTTAATACTTAAAGATAAGGTTAATATAAGTACCCAAACCTGTCTAAATTCTATTGGATGAGTTGTTTTCGACCTATCCCCACCTCATCCTTTGAATAGTCAACTTTGGAGCCTTTGGAAACCGAATATGAATTTATTATAAATTAATATTTCTAGCCTTTCCAAAGGTGCCCCTCACCCCTCTTATAAAAGGGCACTCCTCCTTCTCATTTCTTCACACCTTCAAAGCCTTTTGGTTCGGCCAAACTCTGCCCAAATAATCTCCCAACATCCCTCACTACAACCTAGAGGCCTTAGTTTGATCAGAAAGCCAACCTAAGGAGCCCTTTTGATCAAATCAAAAGGAAGAACCCGAAGAAGAGGTAATGATTTCACCACCCTTTTCTAAGTTCATTTCTTCTTCCACTTCTTCTTCCTTTGTTATTACCATTCTAAAATAATAACTCCAGTATCTCACATATACTGTGATGTTATTATAAGTATGGTACAACCATATTCAGTATTCTATCCACCCTTTGAATAACATGTCACCATACGTGCGTACGTACGGCTTACCGTCTCCACGTCGTGGTGTAATTGTTATTCAATATAATATTATTTGGATGGGTATAATAATGATGTGTAACTCATGTAAATAATAAATATAAAATGTTAATGATTCTTTATATATGATATACCATTCATTTATATATTATTTTAATATCAAAAGAATGATATTGTCGCTCGTGCGTACGTACGGACTACCGTCTCCACGAACGCGATGAGATTCATTCTCCATCGTAACCATTCAAGTATAATTATCATTTGATGATTTAAAAATGATGTTTAAGGACTAGATATCATTCTGGATATGAATAAGATACAGCAACCATGGCTTATGTAACAAAACATATAAAGAAAATGAGTAAGTTAACACCCGAAACGACGATAATTCTAAGATATTATTAACAAATCAATGTTAAAAGATCATATATGATATCATATTAATATATATGATTCTTGTATAATTTAATAACAATTATTTCACCATTATACAGGAGGTTAACCTACCCCAACCAAGGAAAAGTACAAGGTAAGGGTTATTTCACAACCTCTTCATTATCCGAGGTTGTATTATACGTAATAATCTACTGGGATCTCTTTATCATCCACATCCATGTTTCTTCGAAATGTATTTCAAAACATTTTTACTATTTACTAGAATATGAGTTAAAGTCATTTATACCCTTTTTGACTTTTATAAGTGTTTTATAAAGGAATCTTTCCGTCGTTTTCAAAACAAGGTCCCTTTTTAACCTTTTCGACAGAATTAAGGTAAGAATGTTTTTTTTAACTTATACGGCGGGTACGGCTAATTTCCGCCGTTATAAAATCTTCAAAACTTCCCTTACAAGCTTATAAGAATATTTTCAAAGAAAATGTTTTATTTTATATGGATCTTAAATGATTTCAAAATAAAAAGAGATATTTCTTTAAAAAGAATTTTGATTTCATCTATGTCAACATCCTTTGATGGATTTTACGCTTATTTGAAGTTGATTTATTATGATACAAAACTTATATATTGTATTGAAGGTTTTGTGATATGTTTGACTGTGGATGTGCTATTTTTATACCATTCATAGTTTATGGTGAAATTATTGACATTTCGTATGCTAGTTTTAATACGAATGTTTATGTTATGTTTAAACCTTTTCATATGGGAATGCATTGGACTTAATAAGTGACGGGTGGAGCCCGCTATAGCTCCTCGATGCATCGGTAGGTCTCATGAGACAAACTAGTGTCTTGGCACAAGGCCTTGACAAAATCATATTTGTAGTCTTGGCACGAGGCCTTGGCTATGTGGTTATGATAGTCTGGCATTATGCATTCCAACATTATGAAAGTGGTTATTGATATTGCATGTGATTATTCGATTAGTAGAATATCCATGTGAACAAGTAAATGGAATTATTTCATTTTACTTTTGCCATACCATGTTGAAGTTCAATTTTAAAAGGCTTTTGTTTTAGTAATTCATTGCCTTAAATGTTTATGCTTATTTTGAATGTTCCGCTATATTGTTATCCTTACTGGGCATTTGAGCTCACCCCTTTTCTATGTTTTATTTTTCCCAGGTAGTGAAGAAGTATATTATGATTGACTTGCAGGGATATTATGAGGGGTTTATATTGTGGACGTTGGAAACATTATGTTGTTGTAGTAGTTTTTCATTTTATGATGTAATGTAAAACTTATGAATATATCTAGTGTTTCCAAGGCTACTAAACTAATCGGTCTTTCGGGATTTGATCTTTCTTGTGATCATGCCAATGTTATGTAATAATGCACCGACTCTGGGTAGCTGGGGTCGGGGCGTTACATAAAATTTGGTTCAATGAGATTAAAATAATTTTTGGTGAATAGTAACTTTTGACTTTTATTTACCACGTTTAAAACTAAATAGGTTAACTAAAGATATAAATGACATTATTATTACCCTAAAACATGTACTAATTCTATTGGATAAGTGTAATTCAACCAAAAACAACTCTAGGAATAAAATATGATCCTTTTGGTTGACATTGATTAGATTAGGACATTTAATATTATTTAATTCAAAGAAGAGTCAAAGGTGTTAAATTCAAAGTTTAATAACAAATAAATTTTAATATTGGGTTATACATAAGATAAATATGACTAAAAATATTCATTAGATATCTAAAAATATTTCCAACATAATTCAATTTTATCTATAATTTTTATACATTACATAATTAAATTTATTTACGACACAATGATGAGGCAGTAATTTCCTACTTTATGAAATATTAAAATAATTGATATGATAAATATCAAAATAAATGTAATTTGAGACTTTTTATGAATTAAAATAATTTTACAGGTTAATATGACATGTTAGGGTTGGTTAGATGAATGTTTTTCTAATTAATAATGCTCTTATGAATTTAGAAAAAACAAAATATCAAATAGTGTCAAAATTGACATAAAGGAGTTTTTAAAAGGAAATATTATATTATTAATTGATATTCTATTCTTAAAAATCAAAGGTTCTACCAAAATACTTATATAATGATAGGTGTATATTTAATTAACCACTTAGGGTTCTCTTGGAAGTACATAGTATGTTTATTGACCATATAATATAAATATACAAAGAGACGTAGTAAATGTTAAACTATTTATGTAAGAGTTAAATATAAAGGATAATGTTAATATAGTGACCCTAACCTATCTAAAATCAATTTTTTGTCTTTTTTTTGGAACTATACCCATATTATAATTTAGATAATTTATTTTGGAGCCTTTATAAACTGAAAATTATTTAATTATAAACTAATATTTCTAGCTTTTCCTAAGGTGCCCCTCATCCGTTTTATAAAAGGGAACTACCCATTATCTCTAATTCACACCTTATAAGCCATTTGGATCTGACATAACCTACCCAAATACCCTATAAAATATCATACCTTAATCTTAGTTTCCTTCCTTTAGTCACAAAGCCAATCTATGGAGCCCTTTTGATCAAATCAAAAGGAAGTACCTGAAGAAGAGGTAAATATTTTATCACATCTTTCAAATTCCATTCTTCTTCCACTTCCTCTTTCTTTGTTGTTTCCATTATAAAATGATAACTCCAATATCTTATATATTCTATGATGTCATTATAAATATGGTACAACCATATTCATTATTCTATCTATCCTTTGAATGGCATGTCACCATACGTGCGTACGTACGACTTACTGTCTCTACGTCATGGTGTAATTGTTATTCAATACATTATTATTTGGATGGGTATAATAATGAGGTGTAATTGATGAAAATAATAAATATAAAATGATAATTAATCTATATATATGATATACCATCTAATTATATATTATTCTAATATCAAAATATGATATTGTCTATCGTGCGTACGTACGGATTACCGTCTCCACGAACGCAATGAGATTAATTCCCCATTGTATCCATTCAAGACTAATTTTCATTAGATGATTACAAATAATTTTTGAAGAATTAATATAATTATGAATATGAATAAGATACACCCTATTCGTAAAAAAATTACTTACATAACAAAGCATATAAAGGAAAATGAATCATTTAACACCCGTAACGACGAAAATACTAAGATATTATTAACAAAGAAGTGTTAAAAGATCATATATGATATCATATTAATGTATCATATTTTTGTATAATTTAATAACAATTATTTTACCATTATATAGGTGGTTAAATAACCCTCAACCAAAGAAAATTAAAAGGTAAGGGTTCATTTCACAATCTCTTTATTATCTGAGGTTGTTTTTACGTAAGTATCATCTGGGACTTCTTTATCATCCACATCCATGTTTCATAAAAATGTATTCAAAAATATATTTTTACTATTTACTAAAATATGGGTGAAATTCATTTATACCCTTTTTTGAGTTTTTATAAAATGATTGGAAATGATTCTTTTCGTCATTTTCCAAACAAGGTACCTTATGACCTTTTTGATAAATTTAAGGTAAGAATGTTTTTATAAATTTATATAGTTTGTGTGGATATTTTTCTCCATTATAAAATCATCAATTTTTCTCTTATAAGATTATAAGAACATTTTAAAATATAAATGTTTTATTTTATAATTACGTTACTTTTAAAAGATTTCAAAATGGAAAGAGATATTTCTCTAAAAAGGTTATGAATTCATGGATTTTAAGTATGTTTGAAGTTCATTTATTATGATATAAAACGTCCATAATGTATTGAAGGTTTTGTGATATGTTTGACTGTGTATGTGTTATTTTTAAACCATTCATGGTTTATTGATAATGTATTGACATTTCGTATGCTATTTTTTATATGAATGCTTATGTTGTGTGTAAAACGTTCAATATGAGGAATGCATTGGACTTAGTAATTTATGGGTGGATCCCACTATAGCTCCTCGATGCATCGGTAGGTCTCATGAGACTAACTTGTGTCTTGGCACAAGGACTTGAAAAAATCTTATTTGTAGTCTTGGCACAAGGCCTTGACAATGTGGTTATGAATGTTTTGAATTATGCATTCCATCATTATAAAAGTGGTTATTGATATTGCATGTGATTATTCGACTAGTAGAATATCCATGTTATTATGTAAATGGAATTATTTGTTTTTATATTTTCCATATTATGTTTAAGTTCATGTTTAAAAGGATTTTGTTTTTGTTATATACATTCCCTAAAATATATATGATTATTTAAAAAAGTTTCCACTATATTGTTATCCTAACTGTGCATCTGACCTCACCCATTTCTATATGTTATTTTTTCCAGGATGCAAAAAAGTATATTATGACTGACCTACAAAGATAGTCTATCAGATCTTAGTGTTGTCTATGGAAACAATGTTGTTGGATTTTTCCATTTTATGATGTAATTTAAACCTTATGAATGTATCAAGTGCTTCCAAGGATACTAAACTAATCAGTCTTACAAGATGTGATATTTTGTGATCATGCCAATGTTATATAATAATGCACCAACTCTAGTCTTTTGTGGTCAAGGCGTTAGAGTTGGTATCATAGGAAGCTTAGCACAAACCTTGGAAACTGGAATTAGATAAACTCTGATTAGAGAACATTACCCTATGATAGACATTGAGGATTAGTATAGAAGAACTTCCTAGAATTTTGGAAATTTACAGATTTTCTGTATTTTCAAAGCACTACATCCCTGTTTGGATTTCAGTAGGTAGAGGTGGCTCTAGCATAGATGTACCTTGGGGTAAAATCCAAAAAACACCACTTTGAGCTAGACTCGAATGGGAACTGGTGCACGACAATGGGCCTTGCTCCAATCTTGGTTACGACACTCTCGGGGGATATGCTTAAGATAATTCTAATTTTCATTAAAAACCATTAGGAAGGGTTTATAATTTTATACTTCCTCAAAGAATTGTTTTTTGTGATTATTGATTATATCCATAAAATGTTCAATTTATTTTAACTATTTTACAATTTTAGAATTATGAATTGTGATTCATAAATGGACCTAATGTATTCCATTGTTTAGAAATGAGGCCCAGTAGAAGGAATGGGAACTCCAAAAATATGTATGATCCAAAGATTAAGAAGGACCATATCTTCCATAGAATTAATGGAAAATTTTTAAGGGAAATAGTATACCATGTATTCTCAACATATGATGAAATAATATCATGTGTTAATAAGATAAGTAAAGAGTTATCTGAGTCCTATGTCTTTGAAGGGATGTCAGAGAAGATAATGATGGTAGAGAGAAATATAGATAAAGGAAAGAAGGGAAAGAAGGATTTCCCCATATGTGATAATTGTGGAAAGAATCACCTTGGTAAATTCTTGAAGGCAATGTGAATTTGTTATGAGTGTGGAGAAAAAGGACACCAAGTACAGGATTGTAAGGATAATAAAAAGGATTTATGTGTACAATGATTCATCTGTAAGGAGTTGGGTCACTAAACGAATCAATGTCCAAATCATCTGAGTATACCTCAAATGATGCTATTAGATAATAATCAAGTAATGATACTACTAGAGATAAAGAGTAATGACTAGTGTACTTATGTTGTTGTTAAAAGATTATGTCATTTCAGTGTTGTATAAATGATATACCAGTTATTTGAATTATGGAAATAAATAAGGATTGTACTATAGTAATATTTCATTAAGGATTTGAGATTATATGGTTTTATGAAGAGTGAATCAACAATAAGTTACAATTTTTGGAAAATACATGGTTGGAGGAGAGATAAACCTTAATAAGGTCCTGATATTGAGGTAGTAATTTTGAAATAAGTGATGGTTGATTTGGATAAATTATATTAGATATTCTTAACTATCTTGGAATTGATCAATGGTTTCTTTATTTCATCAATGTTGGAATATTAAAATTTCTTTGGATATAAGGAATATATCCAGTGTTATATAAAGGATAGGGGAGCATGAATGTAATCAATAATGTTATATGGTAATTCCGGGTGTTACCATGTTTTAAAATAATACATTATGAAGGTGTTCACATGTTATTACATGATAAAAAAGATCTTCACTGTGTTTAACTTCATAAAAAATTATTACTGTGAGTTTGGATATAAGTATTTTGGATAAGTCTAAAGGTTGGAATGGATTAGTTTTGAAATTGGGTATTATTGTTATGGTTATTTTGGATTGTTATAAAAATGACAACACGCTGACCAGGTGACAATCCATCGCATCGGACAAAGCTGCGGGAATTGAACCCACAACCATAGTGAGATTGGGATTTATCACCTACCACTGGTTTACATGAAGTCCATGGATTGTATAATCTAGTTTTTTAGGGTCTGATAGGTGAATTATAAATTCATTATTTTTAGAACCCTATAAGATTAGGATAAATAGAATTTCCTTTGAAATCTTTTGGAGTGAAAGATGAGTTTGTGGTTGGAATTAGATGAAGGATGAAACTCTACTTGTCAAGTACATATATATATATATATATATATATATAATTTTTTCCATATTATTATATGGGTAAATTAATTCTTACACTTTATGGAAGGGAACATAAAACCAAAAACGTGTTATCCTAATACCATATGTTTTGTTGAACTGATGATATTTCAAATCATTATAGATTGATGGATTTGAGACCCTCAATTTTACACTTGTTTGTGATTTATGACCTCAATCACTCCCTATAAATATTTAAGTTTTCCTCCAATTATGTGTCTCTAATGTCCACCAATGATCTAATAATCGAGATCATAATTTGGTGTTGACCCTTTCAGTTCCCTTTTCCTCTTATTAAGACAAACTTTTATTTACCCAATTTCCGATAGGGGTTTTCCCACAAAGCTATTTTCTATTTTCAAACATTTATTTTCAAAAAATAGTTTCAAATTATGAGCATGAAATTTATTTAAGTAAGGAAGAATATAACACCCCAAGGTTTTGTAGTATATTATTTTTTCAAAGTAATCCAACAACATTCACTACATGCAACACCGAGTTCTAGTGCACTAAGACTTACCAAAATAGCCGTTCAGAAGCAGTTATGAATAATATTAACTGAGTTTTGAAATTTTTATAATCCTTATAATTTTAGAATCTATATTATGATTTTATTATACACAATGTATGAACAAATTCATGTTTTCAGACAAAAGAAGTATTTTTCAAAAAATTCAATTTTACAGCATTTTAATGGAGAACCCTTTTTAAATCCAATATTTTCAACTTTTATATATTCAATTGGACAAAATAAACTTCTTCTTTAGAATTTTGATATTATAGTTTAGTTTCAATAATTTTTTTGTGTTTTTATGATAGCTTTCATATTTGGGTGAATAGTAAAAATACTATATTTTAACTGAAAACAACTTTTCTAATAAAAATAATTTATAGTGTTATATTATACATTTTAATGGATTGGAAGTATAAATAGATTATATTTTTACCATTTAATCAAATTATGGTCCTTTTAAGTAATTTCACTTTGATATTGGACACAAATAAGTGTAAATGTTTTGAGAGTTTTTTTTTCTTAAAAAATACACTTTTGGTTTTAACAACAGGAGTTAATTTTAAATTAATAAATGAAATTTTTATATTTTAAATATGGTAAAATATACTTCATTTTTGTATTCATAATATCAAAATTAGCTTAGTGCGAAATTTTGGCATGTTTCAGAAAACATTCAATTTTTGATGAAAATTGAAAAACACTATGTTATTGGTTAAAACCAAATTATTATTTAAATAATTATTTATTTCATTTAAATTTATTTTCGGTCAAAAAAGATACATAATACCTATATATTTTCAATGTAATTCATTGGAGTCATTTAATAATAACTGTAGATATATAAAAATTTTATTGAACTTTTACCGTCTTTTACCCACCTCCTAAGAGCATTTGCAAATTTGCATAAAACATAATTTCACTGCTTCAATGAATTGAATTTCAAATATCCAAGACACACAATTGTTATTAGTAAGTAAAATGTTGTTCAATTAGATAAAAATAATTTTTGGTGAATAGAAACTTTTGACTTTTCTTTAGCACGGTTAAAAGTAAATAGGTTAAATAAAGGTAAAAATGATATTATTATTACCCTAAAACATGTCCTAATTCTATTGGATAAGTGTAATTCGACCAAAAAAACCTTAAAAAATGACCCTTTAGGTCTTCTTGGATTGGATTTGGACATTTATTATTATTTAATTCACAAAAGAGTTAAAAGTATTAAATTCAACGTTTAATAACTAAACCATTTTAATATAGTGTTATACATACGATAAATTCTATTATAAATATTCATTAGAAAACTAAAAGTATTTCCTACATAATGGTATTTTAATTATTATTTTTATCCCTTAAATAATTAAATTTATTTCGGACACAATTATGATGCATTAATTACCTAATTATTGATATATTAAAATATATGATATTATAAATATCCATATAAATGTAATTTGAGACTTTTTATTAATTACACTAATTTTCTAGGTTAATATGACATGTAAGGGTTTGATATATGAATTTTTTTCTAAATAATAATTCTGTTATGAATTTATAAAAAACAAAATAACAAATAGTGCCAAAATTAACATAAAAGAGTTTTTAAAACAACTCTTATATTATTAATTGATATTCTATTCCGAAAATTATATGATTCGGACAAAAGACTTATAAAATGATATGTGTATCATTAATGAACCACTTTTGGTTCTCTTAAAATTTTATCATATGTTTAGTAAGCATATAATATAAAAATACAAAGAGACATGGTAAATGTCAAACTATTTAACTAAGATTTAATTCTAAAGGATAAAGTTAATATAGTGACACAAACCTATCTAAAACATATTGGATGAGTGTTTTGAGACCTGTACCCACCTTAGCTTTAAATAATTAATTTTGGATCAATTATAAACCTAAAATTATTTTATTATAAAATAATATTTCTAGCTTTTCCTAAGGTGCCCCTCACCCCCCATATAAAAGGGCACTCCCCCTTCTCCCTATTCCACACTTTAAAAGCCATTTGTATTGGACAAACAACACCCAAATACCTTCTCAATTGTCCTACCTTCATCTTAGAGGCCTTAATTTAGTCATAAATCCATCCTATGGAGCCCTTTTTATCAAATCAAAATGAAAAACCCGAAGAAGAGGTAAATATTTCATCACCTCTTTCATGTTCCTTTCTTCTTCCACTTACTATTTCTTTGTTGTTTCCATCCAAAAATAATACCTCCAATATCTTATATATTATATGACGTTTTTATAAATATGGTACAACCATATTAATTATTCTATCCATCCATTGAATGACATGTCATCATACGTGTGTACGTACGACTTATCGTCTCCACGCCGTGGTATAATTGTTATTAAAAACATTATTATTTTGATGGGTATAATAATGATGTGTTATTGATTTAAATAATTAATATAGCATTATAATGATTATGTATATATGATATAACATCCAATTATATATTATTCTAATATCAAAATAATAATATTGTCCCTCGTGCGTACATATGGATTACCGTCTCCACAAATGTGATGAGATTCATTCCCCATAAAATACATTCAACACTAATCTTCATTAGATGATTAAAAATAATATTTAAAGACGTAATATCATTCAGAATATGAATAAGATAAATCATATCCATAATAAACATTACATACATAACAAAGCATATAAAGGAAAATGAATCAGTTAACATCCGAAATGACGATAATACTAAGATATTATTAACAAAGCAATGTTAAAAGATCATATATGATATAAAATATTTGTATATGATTCTTGAATAATTTAATAACAATAATTTCACCATTATACAGGAGGTCAAACTACCCTAGACCAAGGAAAAGTACAAGGTAAGTGTTTATTTGACAATCTCTTTATTATCTGAGGTTGTTTTACCTACGTATCTACTGGGACCTCTTTATCATCCATATCCATGTTTCTTAAAAATTCATTCCAATTTTTTTTTTACTATTTACTTAAATATTGGTTAAATTCAATTATACCATTGTATTAATTATTTTGAAATGTTTTAAAGTAATCTTTCTGTTGTTTTCCAAGTAAGGAACCTTATGACCTTTTCAACAAAATTAAGGTAAGAATGATTTTTTGTCTTATACGGTGGGAGCAGATATTTTCCACTTTTATAAAATCATCAATTATTCCCATATAATCTTACAAAACATATTTTCAAATATAAATGTTTTCTTATATATTTACTTGTCTATTAAATTATTTCAAAATAGAAAGTGATATTTCTCTAAAAAGGTTTTGATTTCATGGATTTTAAGTTTGTTTTAAGTGGATTTATTATGATATAAAACTTCCTTATTGTATTGAAGGTTTTGTGATATGTTTGAATGTGGATGTTTTATTTTTATATCGTTCATGGTTTTTAGAGAATGTATAGAAATTTTTTATTTTAGTTTGTATATGAATGTTTATGTTGTGTTTAATCATTTTCATATGAAGAATACATTGGACTTAGTAAGTTACGGGTGGAGCACGCTATAGCTCCTCGATGCATCGGTAGGTCTCATGAGACAAACTAGTGTCTTAGTAAAAGGCCTTGACAAAATCTTATTTTTAGTCTTGGAAAAAGGACTTGACTATGTTTTTATTAAATTCTGGCATTATGTATTCCATCATTATGAAAGTGTCTATTGATATTATAGGGGATTATTAGTAGAGTATCCATGTGAATATGTAAATGAAATTATTGGATTTTATCTTTTCCATATTAGGCTAAAGTTAAAGTTTAAAAGGATTTTTAGTCATATACAGTGCCTTAAATGTTTATGCTTGTTTATGAATGTTTCTGGTATATTGTTTTCCTTACTGAGCATCTGAGCTCACCCCTTTCTATGTTTTATATTTCCCCGGATGTGAAGAAGTATATTATGACTAACCTGTAGGGATAGTCTATGAGATCTCAGTGTTGTCTAAGGAAAATATATTGGTGTAGATTTCCTTTTTATGATGTAATGTAAACCTTATGAATGTATCTAGTACTTCCAAGGCTACTAAACTAACCAATATTTCAAGATTTGATCTTTTGTGATCATGCCAATGTTATGTAATAATGCACTGACTCTGGGATTCTAGGGTCATGAAATGACACTATATGAAGGCTTCATGCATGTCTACAAATAGTTGGGGAAAATCAGGAGTCGATAGTTGGAAAGGAATTATGGAATGGTGCTTTTGAACATCATACTTCCTTATCAAGTGCACACTTCTGCCAATAGGTGAATGCTCTATGGCAGGAGGTATGTCGGACATTGCAGGCCAGACCAACAGATTTTGGATGGTTCTAGGGGTATCCAAATTCTAACTAGATGAATCTCGAAGGATTCCTCTAGCATAGTGTCAACTATAAGTGGATGATCATATCAGGATCACAAAAAATTCTCTTGGTCGAGCAGCACAAACAGTTTGGTAAGTGGATCTGATGACTAAAAATTAATTTTTTTATCATAAACCCTCATTAAGGGCACGAGGAACCCAACATGACATTAGTGAATTAAAATATTCAATCATGAACCCACAATCCATGGTAATAAGAAAAAATACAACCAAATTCAATATAGAGATAACCCCTCCCCAACATCAATCACGATAAGACCAGCTTTCACTATCACATCGCTGCTCGAAAAAATGTCCCATGAAAGATTGCATGGGCCTTGAACCAATTGAAATTGTCACACCCTTCTGAAAAACCAAATCCAAATATCAAGGGATAGTGAAAACTCTCTTCTCTAAACCTCTTCAGGAAGACCCCTGTAAGTGAGATGGTTTCCATTCCCCAATGATAGAAGACCGCATTGCCATTGCAAAAAACCCCTCAAAATTCATTCAAAAAATTTCAATGCCCAATTTTCAAAAACTTCACAAATTTGACCATCCCAAAACATTGAGCTTACCACCATAACAAAATCACAAAAATCCCTGTGAATGAAAACCATCTTCGCAACAAACTATGTCCTATGATGATCATGTCTTCTAGAATCAATGGGGTGCACGGATTGGTAGGAAGTGTTTTCCAGAACACTTTAAATGTTTTGATATCTATGATTTCATCGACACTAGCATTGGATATGTAAATTAGAAGGGTCTTTCTTGAATATATCATCTTTGGGGATAAAAATGGGTCCACTAACTCGTGGGTGTTCACCTAGGTGTACTTTTGATCATCACATGAGGAATCACCCATAATTGGTAGGATTCTAGGTGAAATAAACATCCCTATGGTAATATAACATCCAATGGTATGGGATGAATGTGGTATCGGTGGTGGAGTTGGATTATCTTTATGTCGTCGGCACCTAATCCCCTGAGATTGATGAAGCATGGATTTCAATTCAGATGTAATATCTTGGGTAGAACAACAACCCTGAAAGGCTCAGTTGACTCAATTTTTCATGGATAATATAACGGGACTAACCAACCACCTTGCATGCTATCCTGTAATCATATTTTGGAGACCCATGGAGAGAGACATGCTCCCATTGACCCTTGTTGTCGCTTTAAATCATTATAGACACATGTACCATCTATTTCGGGGAGGGACCCAATCTGACTATATTGTTATCTTCTTGGTCCTAGATCCTGTCTTCAATTACATATCTGTACTTTACTGTGTTTACAAGGACCAGTGATAGGTGCAGTAATGGGGGAGATCAGTGAGATCTGCCTATTCGAGGCTCCCGTATTCTGGAAACTACAGGATTCCATGGTCCCAGGAACTTTAGATTATGATGGGAACCTGAGATTCATTCAATGAGTTGGTCTTGTTTCTTAAATCTAGAAAATGACTCTGGGATACCAGTTTTGACATGGGGCTATAGCCTGGTGAAGTGGTGGAACCTAGTTGTGTTGCCTAGGTGGTGGTGGTGCGTTATACGGTGGTTCCGGTCTATTCTTAGCCAAAGGCTAAGCCTGAGGTAGTGGACCTCGGTGAGGCTATGGAAGTGGCTCTACCAACAATAATTCCAGTTGTCTAAGAGCCTCTATCTATTCAAAGCATTACTCTCAGACTTTGGGTCTCTTATTATGGGAGCTATAAGAGACAATAAGAGTATCTTCTTGGCATGCTTCAAGGCTTTGTCTAAATGTTTAGCCTTTTCGAGAAATCTTGTAATCCACCTAGGATGTTCTGAGTGATGAGGAAGGAACATGTAAAATATTCAAATTCCCTACCCACATTGTTAAAAATTATTCTCGAGATAGTGGCATATCGAGGGAGTATGTGAGGCCCTTCCATGTGGAAACGAAGTATATGACTCACTCTTCTGGCCCTTTTATGGACTTGAATATGTAAAAAATAATAGACTTGTAGGTGTTGGAACTAAACTGATATAAAAATTGTCTACAAATATCCTCCCAACCAACTATGGTCCCAATAGAAAACTGGTTATACTAGAAAAATGCAGGCACATCCAGTGTTAGTACGAAAAAACAGAGAATAACAACTTCCTACCATGCTAGAGGTCCCAAAATGGGTATGCATCTTGAAATGAAGTACTCTAGATGTTTCAGTGGGTCGACCATCCCATTTAAAGGATAGAAGGTAGGATTTACAGATCCCTATGGTGCTAGAATATCTTCCACCTATGCCAGAGATGGATTTCCATTAGGCGGGGTTCCCACATTTCAGGTTTCAAGAGCCTTAAGGAGAGTGATGAGAGTACAATTAGACCACCTAGATGTGGAATACTATCTTGGTAAGGATTCTCGATAGCTATAGTGTTGGAAGATTCTTAAACATGGTAAGCTAGCTGATCAGATCATGGAAAAGCTTTTGGAATAACCCAAGGGGCCATTGGAGGAACCTGTAGGGTGGCTGGTGGAACCCGTTGAGCGGCTGGTGGAACCAAATATAGGTCCTAAGAAAGGTTATTGCCCAAAGAGGGTGAATTTGGTGATTCATACTGGGGTATCTATACATAATCAACGACCTCTAGCCTATATAGATTGAGAGTGTTATTAATATCACCTAGGGGATATTCACTGTGGGGGGGGGGAGTTGTACCTACCCCTACAACCCTAGTGGAGGATGGATGGGATCATACCATGGATCGACATAATCCACCCATCATTCTGTGGCACACTTAGTAAAGATCTTGTGGATGATACTTCTATATTCTGCGAGCTTTTGGCACAACGCATCCTATTCAGGATCTTCTTCCATATTCTGCACTGAATCTGATAGGTTGGAGGACTTGATCATCCCAACGTGTGATGTTCCCTTCTGAGGATGTCAATCAAGAGGCAATGAATTGGAAGGTTCAGGAAGGACACAAGTTTATATTTGTTGGTCAGTGTGGACACCTATTGGGTTTTCTAGGTGTTGTGATTCCCCATTAGGTTACTCAACTTCTCCAGAATCTATATTAATGCAACCTTCTAGGTATATTTTTTGAACTACTATGTTTATTATGATTAAACCTAGAGGAACATCCTTGATATCACTAGGTGACCCGAGTTGGTGTTGGATAAGACTGAAATATAGGTTTTTGTAATACCCCCATCCACTGATCTGGACATTTGGGGAAGGTTCTTTTTTAACTCTACCAAACACAATGAATCTCTGAATGCATCATTGCTGGAGAGTCTCATGATAACCTAGTGATGTAGTGTGTCGAGAAATGGGGAGTGCGACCAACTCACCCTGGTGGAACTACTGGCCAATAACATTGAAGTGTTTCCAACTGTTGGAAGAATAAAATAATAAATGATGGGGAAACAAATGTATCATCCCTAAAGTCTAGCGGAAGCACAAAACCTCGTCCTGGTTGAGGGACTCTAGAATATTGAATATAGCAGATGCAATTGGCCAGAATATCTCGTGGAGGTGGTCCACTATGAGAATTTATCACAATATTCTCATCTCAAACTCTATATCTAACCCTTGGTAGCCCAATTCATTGATTGGGGGTAGTTGAAGGACTGTTAATGGAACCACCATAGACTATTGTAGTAGTAGACTGGTTGGTGGAGAGTACAACAAGCAAGTTGAAAAACCACTTCATCCTCAACTTTCTCGAGGAGAATGAACTGATTGTATCACCACATCTCTATAGGACAGGGTAGTAACCACTGCTTATGTTGTTGGGGTGGTAGGCATTGATGGTGAATCAGGCTTGTGCTCGTTATCCACCAGTCTGTAGAAAAATACCTCTTGATCTCTTATTGAAGTAGAGAATGATACAGGTGATTAAACGGATCATTGCCTAACAAGACCCTTGAAAGGAGCCAAATCCCCTTCCTCATATATGTATCCATTGAGGTATTCACGGGTCTGATGAATCTCGATTTCTAGGAGGATAAATCGTATAAACAGATTTTCTTCCCTAGACACTGATAAAGAGGATCGGGGTGAGGGCTCTATCACCATGTCGCACTCCGCTTCAGATTCTGAAAAAAATGATTTTGACTATGATCCATGTTTTCTCAGGGTTTTTCGTTTGGTGCAGACGAACCCCCTCTTACCCCATGGTAGTTATTTAAGGAAGGGTTAATCATTGACACATGAATTTACTCTATGGGGATTGGTGTTGGAGAAGGGAGGTCCTCCTCTGGGAAGAACTGGGTAACTGGGAGCTCCCAATAAAATGTCGAACGGGTCATGAGGAGGACCTACATGGTGATGGGTGATAGATCAAGGAGGACCTTCACATGGATTAATGCCACCACAGGAATGTCCCCAACTAGATATGATGATGATATAAGTAGGACCTTCATGTTTATGACTTGAAATATGGGGAAAACCTCTATAACTAGGATCATGAGCTTTGGGAGTGCCTCTGTTTTGACTTTTAATGGATGCATATGGATGATATCCATGCTGAATGTGGGAGCAGAGAGGACCTATACTATGGATAATGATGGTATGAGGTGGGAAGGCTCTTTATTGAATCTCATTGTCATATTCCATCCCACAATGGTTGCTGCTTGTACCGGCGATTGGGTGAGTCAACCTAGCCTGCTTGTGGGTTTGATGAGGCCTTAATCATGATCTGGAATAGAACAACCAATGTTCCGTAGTAACATGGTGGTGATAGCACCAAAAGGTTTTGGATCGGTCCACTGAAGTCAGATTAGATGGTTCCCCCTGGTGGGCATCCTCTTGAGCTTTCTCTCAACGTTTGCATCTGGTTAGCCAGTCTAGGTTCAGCTATACAGGGGTATAGATCACCTTATCCACGGCATGTGGGACAAACTATATTTGTTGATGTGTCATTATAAGGACCCAACATTAAACATTAAATAATCTCTAATTAAATTAATAATTCACATTGAGGATCTATTCATGTTTATAATTTTAGTGAGTTAGGCCGTAACAATTACATTACATCTCAAAAAATACAAATTAGACACTACTACTCAGTTTCCATTTTTTTATAAAATAAAAACTCCTGAAAAAAAAGTCATGTCTAGTTCCATGTTTTAGATAGGCCGACTTTTCCTTGCTCCCATCCTGGACACTATTCATCTTTTTGTCTTGTGAAAAACATTTCAAAACTTGGGATGAGAATAAAAATCTCAGTAAGGGTTATAAAAAAAAGAAAGAAAATATGAGTTCATCAGTAAAAACATAACATAAGCTCTTTAACATGACTCATGAAATCATATGATTTATGAATAACACATAAAAAACATAAATCATAATGGAAACTTGTGGCATCAATAACAAACTTACGTTGTAGCTTTCACAACTATGAAGGGTGTTACATTTGGAATACCCATCACAGTATTTCCCCTAAATATCTTAGGAGAAACATTCACGTTTACCTTCATCTTGTAACCCAATGCATTGGAGAGCTATATTGGGCTCACCCACCCTAGGTTTATTATGGAACGACCCGAATACGTAACAATGGCCAAGAACCATAACATATTCATAACACATAAAACAAATATAAAAGAAAGAAAATATTTCCACATTTCGATCACAATATATCATTTAAATATATTGAGATAAAAATCCATTATTAATACCATTTTCAATAAAAAAATATGTAAAAGAGTATATGGTATTTATTTTCCTTTTAAAAACATTTCATCTTTTTTAAGGAAGCCAAAGATAAAATAATACTCACGGTGGTGAAATGATCGTTTCCACCTCATACATTAAGAAGAAACATTATTTTTTTGTTTAGTAAAACTCCTAATAGAAAACGATTCCTTTTTAATGAAAAGAAAATTCAAAGGTTTTTATACACCGTATAAAAGAAATTCGCGTTTAAAACAAAATATTCCTTAATGAAAGGAGATTGGGATTAAGTCTCATACCTCATGTCCAACTTGACCGTTTGTTCATTAATATCTTGAATAATAAAATAAATTTAATTTCTACTCAATTAAGAACCTTTTTCATGTATATTATTCCTTTTATATGACTTATTCCCATGTTATAAATATTATTTAATCAGTTAATTTATTAATGGTTGTTTTGTTGATATTTGGTACTTGCGTCAAAAATGAACTTCTTATAATTACATGTTATTCATGTGGTCCAAAGTACATTATCTAAAGAATGATATTCATGATTTAGATATCATATATATCAAGTATATATATGTATTTATAATATTACATACATTTCCAAATAATAAATGAAATGCACCATTCATGGAGACGTTAAGCCGTACATACTCATGAATGCTCCTTTCATTTCTATTTCATATTTAATGGAATAAAAAAATAATTATAACTAGTTATATTATAATTCCATTATAATATCATATATAATTTCTGTAACTCCATCATTTATATGTTCCACATATGGCACGAATGAGTGATATCACATTGAGGGGGCGGTAGTCCACACGTTCTCAAATGAAATTATCACGTTGACCTATTACAGAAACCATAAAGGTATGATATAAATGAAAAATACAGAAGCATATGGACAATATAAATACCATATATATCACATATAAATACAGTTCCAACATAATTTACCCCATAAGAGGTGGTAGAAGATGATTAACGAATCATCGTTTCATGAGGTAGTAGTTCGCCGTCCACATAAACAGTATGTTCTTTACCCATTAGATGGAAGTGAATGTAAGTGTAGTTATAATCATTCTCATAAAAAATCATAGTATATTTGAGATACTATTTTTTTATAAAATAAATAAATAAATAGAATTTAGGGGGTTGGAGAAAGAAAATACAACAAAAGAACTTATGATAAGTCATTACCTTTAAATCGGGTAACTCCCTTTCGTTTGAACCAAAATGATTTAATGATGTTCCTTCTGTCTAAAGGGATGTTTCTTGGTGGAAGAGAATGATCTTTAGAGCTTATTTTGATAGACGTTTGATGATTCAAGGGGCTTGAGAGGTGTGACTAATTGGTTAGAGGTATTTTTATAAGGGGGAGTAGGGGCTCTGTAGAAATGTTTGAAAATATTATTTTATTATATAATGATTTTCAGTTTCTAAATGTCCAAAACATATTAATGTAGAAGATAAGACGAATCTTGTTAGAAATAAAATCCTAAAATAAGAATTTGATAGGTTTTGGAGAGAATTTTAAACTTTATAATCATATTTATTTAAATCATTCTTTAATGAGGTAAACATTTCTTCATTATTATGTAATAAATAATTTTATTTATTTGATGTCTAAAAATAATAAAAAAATACAATAATTTAGGAACGATTTTTATCATCAAAATTAATATTTTTAGTTTAATAGATAACTTATATAACCTCTTATATGAATTGATTTACTAAAAATATATATTTATGTCATTTTTTGACATTACTATAAATTAATTAATATAAAGTGTCATTATCACTCTTAAGTGGCTCCATGGTGTCCCAAAATCATCCCAAGGATGGCCATAGTCGGAAATGTATCAACCAATATGATTAGGACACATGTTAGTGTAATTTTAAATTATTGTAATATTATTTTTATCTTGAATTAGAATATTTAACTTTAAACACGGTAAATAAATGTCAAAAAGTACTATTCAGAAAAAATTAGTTTCATTTTATTGAACTAAATCTTACTTGATAATAACAACCATGTATGTCATATTTTTTAAATTCAATTCATTGAAGTGGTAAAATTTCATTTAAATGAAATAATCATTTTTTAACTACTATCAGTGTTTTCACTATTCATCCAAAATTGATGGTTTTTCGAAAAATACAAAAAATTCAGCCTAATCTATATTTGATATAATAAATTAAATAATTAAGTCTATTTTATAAAATTAAAAACTTTGAGGTTTCATTAATTGATTTAAAATGAATTCCCATTGTCCAAAAAAATGCATTTTTTATGAAATAATAACCATTAAAATATTGATACTTGTTTATGTCCAATTTCAAAGTGAAATTACTTTCAATAACCAACATTTGATTACCTGGAAAAAATAAAATTTAATTAAACATTAAATCCAAATATAAATATAATCTAATAATATAAATAAATTAAATTAAAATGATATTTTGAATTAAAATACAATATTTTTCAGTTTTCATTAAAAAATAAATTTTATCAAAAAATACCAAAAAATTACCCAAAGTAAATTTTGATATCCAGATTCTAAAGGTGAATTTAATTTTGTCAAATAGAATATATCAAAGTAACCAAAAATAGTTTTAAAGATGGTTCTCCATCAAAATGTGATAAATCGTCCTTTTTAATGAATATTAGAGTATTATTCTAAAAATTGTATTATTTATTATTTTAAGTCTATAAAATTTATTTGATAAATGTAAAAATATTTAGCAAAAAAGAATAATCATATTATAGTTAGGTCAGTTCATTCCCGCCAAAACAATGGTTAGGCGTTAACTACCATTTAAAATAATATTATATTATTATTTTTCAATATGACTCAGCATTTTGTTCAACATAAGATTTCAAAGAAAATCGTTGTTGCGTATTGGGTACGCCATCGATCATAGAATCCCCTATAAAGTGAAATGAATATTTAATTCAAAAATATTAATAAAATGTGAAAATGCATTTTTCCTTATTTACCTGGGATGATACATCCTTATCCCTTTTTGGAAATTGTGTCCTTGAAATTTTATTCACTTATAAAAAAAGTGGGGGTATTGACCCCTCATAATATTTTAGATTCCCATGTTACCTCTTCAACTATATAGTTTTTTTTACAAAATCGTTTCCTAATGAATTACCTCATTCCACAAAACATTCTATCTTCGATCAAAAATCTTCATTGGTTGTTCCTCATAATAGAGATTATCTTCAAATTGATCTATATCTGGGATCAAAACATAGATGGATCAAGAAAATATTTTCTCCACATTGAATATGAAATACAGTGTGTACCTGGGATAAACCTGGAGGTAAAGCCACTCTGTAGGAAACTAATCCAAATTTTTCTAGTATTTCATAAGGTCCAATGAACCTCATACACAACTTTTTCTTCTTTCCAAACCGCATAACACTTTTCCCTGGAGAAACCTTGAGAAAGACTTGATCACCATCCTTAAATGAAAGGTCCTTCCTTCGGTTATCTAGATAACTTTTCTGCCTACTCTGAGCTGTTCTCTTGTGCTTCTGAATCAACTGAACTTTTTCTTCCAACTCTTCAACCAAATTTGGACCCATTAGCTTCCTTTCACCTTATTCATCCCAAAACGATGGAGTTTAACATCACTTCCCATATAATGCCTCCATTGGAGACATCTGTATACTAGAATGAAAACATTAATTATAAGAAAATTTAACCAAAGAAAGATGTTGGTCCCAAATTCACTTTTAATCCATTGAGCAATCACATAACATATCCTCCAAGGTCTAAATTGTTCATTTTTACTACCCATATGATTGAGGATCAAAAGTTGTACTAAAATTTAATTTTGTACCCAACGACTTCTAAAGGCTTTTCCAAAAGTTAGATGCAATATTGGGATCATGATCAGATACAATGGATAGGTGAACTCCATGAAACCAGACAATGTATTTAATATAAAACTGATAAAGAAAATCTAGAGACAAGGTATCACAAATAGGAAAGAAATGAGAAGATTTATTCAGTCGATAAATAATAACATAGACTGCATTATTACCTCATTATCTATTTGGTAGCCCCACAAAGAATTTGATTGACATATTTACCCATTTACACTCTAGAACCACTAAAGACTAAACCATCACTTTTGGTAATTGTCTCTATTCTTTAACCCGTTGACAAGTCAAACACTTCACATTAAATCCAACAATATATCTCATCATTAAATCCCACAAGAAATACTCCCGATGATCTCTGTACATCTTAGTACTGCCAGGATGAACTGAAAATGGAGAACTATGAGATTCACATAATAACTCATTCTTCAACTGTGAATCATAAGGTATTGATATTCTCCACCAAAATCATAATATACAATCATTATCAATGTTAAATTCAGACAACTTACCCTTATGAACCAACTCTAATTTTTTTTGTAACTCACTATCTTCCTTATTCACTTTGTTAATTCGGTATGATAGAGATGATTTCAATGACCCTTGAAATAAAATAGAGGAATTTTTGACACCAACAACTTCTATGACAAATTTTATCATGTCTATAATCAAAGGATATTTTTCCAAATGTAACAAGGATAATGTAGCATTACGTTTTCAACTCAAAGCATCAGACACATTATTTGACTTTCCTGGATTGTAATCAATTTTGCAATCATAATCGTTGATTAATTCCATCCATCTCCTCTATCTCATGATCAATTATTTCTGAGTGAATATATACTTCCAAATTTTTTGATCAGTATATATTTCACACATTACTCCATAAAAATGATGCCTCCAAATATTTAACGAAAAACAACAGAAACTAATTCCAAATCATGTGTAGGGTATTTTAACTCATGATGTTTCAAGGGACATGACTGATAAGAAATTACAAGATAATTATGCATAAGAGAACAACCATGACCATTCAATGAAGCATTATAGTAGATACCAAACTCACCATTTCTAGAAAATAATTCTAAAACTGGTTTATTCACCAATCTTATTTTCAAATCCCAAAATTAATCATCACATTACTTTGTCCAAATGAACTTAACACCTTTTCGAGTTAACATAGTCAGTGGGATATATAACCGTGCATAATTTTCAACAAACCTTGGATAATAACCTTCCAAACTAAGAAAAATATGGATCGAGATTATATTTTTGGGTCATGGCCATTCATCAACAATAATTGTTTTAGCAGGATCAACATTTATGCCAATTTTTGAAACATTGTGACCATGTAATGAATTTTTTTAACCAAAACTCAAACTTATTCAATATCCCATACAATTTATCTTATTTTAATTTTTGCAAGAGAATAATTAAATTAATTTCATTGTTATTTTTGACTTTGAGAATAAACCAAAATATTATCATTGCGACACAAAAACAAACATATCCAAAACAAATGGAAAATTCTATTCATAAGATCCATGAATGCAGAGGGTTCATTGGTTAACGCAAAACACATAACTAAAAATTCATAATGGATATATCTATTATGAAACATAGTATTCGAAATGTCTGCTTCCTTTACTTTCATCAGAGTGTACCATGACCATAAATCAATCTTTGAAAAATACTGAGCTCCATGGAGCTAATCAAACAAATCATCTATAAGAGGAAAATGATACATGTTATTAATAGTGATGTTATTTAATGCAATAAAATCAATGATAATTCTCATTGAACTATATTAATTTTTAAAAAACAATAATTTAGCACCCTATGATGATTTCCTAGGTCGAATAAAACATTTATATAATAACTCATGAAATTTCTTCTGAATCTCTAAAAGTTTAATTTGAGCGATTCGATAAGGGGGTTTTAAAATAGGCATAGCATCCGGAACTAATTCAACATTAAATTCAACTTCCCGATCAAGTATTATACCAGGAAAATCATTAGTAAAAAAACCAAGGAACTCATTTACCACTAGAATATCATTAATCTGAACACTTCCTTTATTATCAACAAATATGTGCAAGGTAACATTCATTTCTATCTGTTACTAGTTTCTTATCTTTCTAATATGTTATCAAAATTAAGGGTTAATTGTTTTACCCAAACTGAAAATATTTCTTAAAAGAAACCTCTTTATCTCTATATTCAATATTATCATCATAAAAAAAAATCAAATCCATACAAAAAATAACATCAAACTCTACTAGAGGAAAAATAATAAGGTTTGCAGGTAGATTATTTCTACACACAAGGACATGAGGGTTCTTATAATTTCTCTTTTTCTCAACATTTCCCCCATATGTTTTTACCATAAGTTCAAGATTCATATCAGAATATGAAGTTCCAAATATACTAAAAAACTTCTCATAAATGGACAAATGTGTATACCATAAGGCAAACAACACATTGGCATAATATGATCAAACTAATAGTGTACCTGATACTACTTCATTTGATGGAACAACATCTTCTGAAGTAGTTGCAAAGGATTTAACAACCCCTTTCTTCTTATTATCCAACTACTTTCCCTTGGTTGTGTTCATAGTTTGACACTCATCTACATAATGACCCATTTCAATGGACTTAAAACATTTTAGTGATTGTAAATTAGATTTTGTTTTACCATTACCCTGTTTTTTTAGTGCAACTACGAACCTTATGTCCCATTTTATCACATCATATTCACTTACCAAAATTCAAAAGACATTTACCAGCATACGTTTTACCACAATTTTCAAAAATTTTAATCATAGGATTCTTACCATAAGACTTTTTGAAGAGTTCTTCCCATTCATCTGCCACCTCGAACTCTTATTATATTGTTTGTCAAACAACCCCTGATCATCAGCAAAATCCATTTCCACCTACTCCACACATCGACTAGGTTTTTCCTAACTTCAGAATTATAGAGAAGACAAAGACATTTGATACTCTGGCATTAATCATGAATAAAAATGGTTGATTTTACTATCAATATATCATATGAAATTTGGAGCATACCATTCAGTCGAGGGAATTTTGCTTCAAAAGCAGCCACTAAGTCATCCTCCCACCTCAATTCTAGGATTTCCTTCCATCCTAAGATAAACCACCTTAGTGAAATATTTCTCAAGAAACATTCCTTTGAATTCATCTCAATCAAGAGAATATATCTCCTCACTATACTAGATATTTTTCACCATTGACCCCCAATGATCAGAGTCACCTTGAAAATGATAAACAACTACACTATCATTTTGATGTTCTGAACACCCATTGACATCAAAAATCTCTAAAGTTCTTTAATCCACCTTTCAGCTAGAATATGGTCAGATGATCCGTCGAATTATGGGGGATGTCGCCTCATGAAATGATCCACTACTAACATGTTTCTCTGTAGTTGATTTGGATGATCTCGTGCATGGATACCACCATCATTTATAGCCTGAGTCAATTGTGCCATCACTGAAACTAACTATTCAATTCCAATTATGACCATCTCAGTTTGCTAATTTGGAAGGTTTTATTCCTCTTGATGTCATTTTGCCATAGTAGTCCTATTTCCTCTTCAGAAAATGATTCTAAACACAGAAATATCTTAGGTGAACCAACATGGTAATCTATAAATGCTATATCATTTCAATCATAACATGAATTAATTAATGGACATTAATTTAACAATATTCAAACTTCTAAAGTTGTCTAAACTGACATCTGATACCAACTATAAGGACCCAGCCTTAAACATTACGTAATATTGAATTAAATGAATAAACTACATTGATGATGTTTTTAGGTTTATAGTTTTAGAGATTTAGTCCATAACTATTGCATTTCATCTCTAAAATTACAATTTAGACACTAATATTGTTTCCATTTTTTCATCAAATAAAAAAACTTGGAAAAAAGTTATTGTTTGGTTCCATGTTTTTGACAACATGAATTTTCCGTGATCCCATCCTTGGTGTTAATCATTTTTAAGTCCTGTGAAAAACATTTCAAAACTAGTGATGAGCATAAAAAACTCAGTTAGGGATATAAAAGAAAGAAAGAAAACATAATTTTATCAATAAATACATAACATAATCCCTGTAACATACCCCATGGAATCATATGATTTATGAATAACATATAGAAAACATAAATCTTAATGGTATCTTGTGGCATCCATAACATACCTACATTGTATCTTTCACAACTACGTAGGGTGTTACATTTGGAATACCCCTCAAAATATATTCCCTAAATCTCATAGGAGATACTTTCATGTTTACCTCTATCAAATTACCAGATGAATTGGAGAGCTATATCGGGCACACCTACTCTAGGTTTATCATGGAACCACCAGTATAAGTAATAATACCAGAGAACAACAACATATTCATAACACATAAAACAAATATAAAGGAAAGATAACATTTCCAAATATCAATCACAATATATAATTTAAATATGTTGACATAAAAAATCCAATATCAAATCCATATTTAATACAAAAAATACATAAAAGTGTATATGGTATTTATTTTCCTTTTAAAAATATTTCGGCTTGTTAAGGAATCCAAAGATCAAATAATACTCACAAAGGCGGAAAGGTAGTCATCACTGCTAACGTTAAAAAGATACAACATTTTTTTTTTCATTTAGTAAAATGACTCATTGAATAATTTTACTTTTGAATGAAATGAAAATTTAGAACTATTTATACACCATTTAAAAATAAGTTGTGTATTAAAAAAATGCCTCAATGAAAGGAGATTGAGAAGAAGTCCATTACCTTGTGTGTGACATGACTCATTCGTTCATTAATCTCCTGAATAATAAAATAAATGTAATTTCTAATTTCATAAGAACATTTTAAAGATTATTATTTTTTATATCACATATTACCATGTTATAATCATCAAGTTATCATTTAAGTTAATAATGGTCATTTTGTGGATATTTGGTAATTGTGTCAAAAATGAACTCCTTATAATTACAAGTTATTCATGTGGTGAAATGCCCATTATATTCAGAATAATATTAATGATTTACATATAATATATATCATATTTATCAAGTACATATATATATACTTATAAGAGTACATACCTTTGGAGATAAGAAATGAAATGCGTAGTTCATGGTGACGATATTCCATATGTGCACATGAACGCTACATTCATTTCAATTTCATAATTAATAGAATCAATTATTAATGATAGATTTTTAAATTATAAAGTTTTCAATAAAATATATAATTTCTGTAACCCCATCCTTTATACAGTCCACGTATGGTATGAATGAGTCATGTCACTTTGAGGGGGTAGTAGTCTGCACTTCCTCAAATGAAATTATCACGTATACCCATTACGGAATCCATAACGGTATGATATAAATTAAAAATACATAATAATAGAGATAATATAAATTTAATATATAAAAAATATAAATACAGTTCCATCATAATGGTCACCATAAGATGTTTTAGGAAAAGATTGAACAATCATCGTTTCGTGAGGCAGTAGTTCACCGTCCACAGAAATAGTATGTTCTTTTCCCCTTAGATGGAGGTATGTGTAAGTGTAGTTATAATCCTTCTCATAACAACATCATAGTATATTGAAGATTCTGGAGTTGTTATAAAATAAATAAATTAAGATAATTTAGTTTGTTGATGAAAGAAAATGAAACAAAATAAGTTAAGAGAAGATGTTACCTTTAAATCAGGTAACTTAATTTGGTTTGAACGAAAAGTATTTTTCAAGTGCCTTATGCATAAGGAGAGGATTCTAGGTGAAATATAGGAATAATTGAAGAGTATTTGGATCTATTTTGGATGATCCAAGGGTATTTATAGGTGTGAGTAATGGGTTAGAGGTGAAGGATTTTTTAAGGAGGAGGAGGGGCTCTTTAGGAATGTTTGAAAATATTATTTTATTAAATAATTATTTTTGGTTTATAAAGATCCAAAACTTTTTAAAGTAGAATATAAGATGGCTATTGTTCTAAATAAAATCATCCAATAATAATTGGAATGGTTTTTATATTTTTTTAATCATTATAATCATATTTACTTAAATCATTAATTAATGAGGTAAACACTGCATTATTATTATGTCATAAATAATTTTATTTTTTTATTGTCTATAAATTATAACAAAATTCCATGATGTAGGAAATCTTTTTAGATTTCAAATGAATATTTATATTCCAATAGATAACTTATATAACCCCATGTAAGACTTGATATTCTAAATGATATAGGTTTATGTCATTTTTGTCATTACTTTAAATTAATTAATATAAAGTGTCATTATGATTCATAAGTTGCTCTTTGGGGTTCCCAAATCAACCAAAGTATTCCCATGGTCATATATGTATGAAAATATAGTATTATTATAATTTTTATGGTAATTTAATATAATTTTAATATAATATTTACCTTGAATTACACTATTAACCTTTAACCGCGGTAAATAGAAGTCAAAAGTTACTTATCACCGAAAATTATTTTCATCTTATTGAACCAAATTTTACTTACTAATAATAACCAAGTATGTCAGATTTTTTAAATTTACTTCACAGAAGGGGCACAGTTTCATTTAAATGAAAAGGTTGGTTTTTTTACTAATACTTAGTGTTTTCACTGTTCATAAAAAATTGAAGGCTTTTAGAAAAATACCAAAAATTAGGCCTAATCTATATTTGATATTATGAATTAAAAAATGATGCATATTTTACCAAATTAGAAACATATATGTTTAATTAATTAATTTGTAAGTAATTATCGTGGTCAAAACAAAAATCGTGCTTTTAAGAATTAATAACTATCAAAGGATTGACACTTGTTTTTTTCCAATTTCAAAGTGAAATTACTTCCAATGAACATCATTGGATTACATGGTAAAAATATAATTTAATTACACTTTAAAACCAATTATAAATATAATATAACAATACAAAAAATTATTTTAAATGTCATTTTTGAATTAAAATATAGTATTTTTCAATAACCATTAAAAAATGATTTTTATAAGAAAAATACCAAAACATTACCCAAAGTAAATTTTGATGTCCAGATTCTAAAGAAAAATTTTATTATTTCATATAGAACATATAAAAGTGACTAAACCTAGATTTAAATATGTTTTTCCATGAAAAGGTGGTAAATTGATCTTTTAATAAATATTAGTGTATTTATTCTTAAAATCATATTTATTCTTTTTTTAATCCTCTAAAATTAATTGGATAAATATAAAAATGTTTATCAGAAATGTATAATAATATTGTAGTTAGGACTGTTCTTTACAACGAACATAACGGCTGGGAGTTAACTACCTTTTAAAATAATATTATATTATTATTTTTCGATATGAATCAGTATTGTGTACAACAAAATATTTAAAAGAAACTCGTTGTTTCATATCAGGTACGCCATCAAACATAGAGTCCCTTTTAAAGTAAAAAATAATATTTAATTTGAAAATATTATAAATTTGAACCTTTCTTATTCTTTATTTAATTGGGATGTAACAGTCATAGTGGGAGACCTCCACGGTGTTTCCCTAGCCAAAGTCGCATCTGGGAGGACTTAGACACCCCTTACTTCTTCGGATTAAGGGATTGAGTCAAAATAGAATTCTAGGGAGAGGCTCCTAAATTTTTTCAAAAAGTGGGAGGAAAAGATCCCATCATTGCTGTAGGTGGAGGATTTGACAGGGCATTGAGGACCCCGTATCTTGGCAGGACATATTCCTCATCGGGATGACCCCCTCCTATTCGTATCGACGGAAAATAATTTCAAATACCCTCCTTAATAAGATTTCAGAGGATGAAACAAGGCATTGGCACCTGATTGTAGTGGTAGTGGATGATTCCATGGAGGAGGTGGAGTTGTGCGGGATTTTTTAATTGATATTTTCCTTTCACCTGCCCCAATACCTATGGGTGGGAGGTGATCAATTTCAAAAAACTATTGTTTGGGTCCTACAAAGTAGGAAGATTTAGCTAGTAGTAATAATATTCAGAAAGCAATGCCTAGTGCCATGATGTTGTTCAATCTTCTTTTTTTGATAGAAAGATCCATGATGAAAATGTCACAGACTGGGATGCCCAAAAATTAACTACCTCGAAACAAGGGTAGTTTACCACTAGGACCACTATTTCCTTGGCAGGACGTAGCCCTATATAGGTTGATTAGATGGCACACTTATCTACTAATTCCTTAGACACTACTATTCCCCCCATTGAGGAGAAGAATTTCATGTAGAGTTTACAATTTCTGTTTCCTACATTTTTCTCCAGGGCATGCCTCTTCCTGCCACGTGCATGGGATGCTTCGCCGGATGTGTCAAATTGTTTCCCTAAATTCCCACTTTTAAAATAATGGTCACATCCATCACTTATAAAGGGTCATTTTCTCATTGATCGAAATTGGATGATGGGATGTCAGTTTCTCCTTCCGTGGATTCCTCTTCAAAATTGGTTTCCTAGTCTGGAACTCCCTTAAAGATTATGAATTTGTTCATAAAACTATTCTTAGTGACACACCTTTGTGGTCCTTGGATAATTATGCTACTTCAATCAGTACATTCCAAAGGGTTGAAGTCAGGGAAACAACATTTGGTTAGGAGAGTAGTCATGTTGGGCATCACCGGTGTGTCTAGATGCTGAAACACTTGTACACATGGATTTTTCCTTATAATAGGGATTATCAAGGGTGTAGAACCCCAAGGAATACCTTGTCGAATGTAATTAATTGTATTCCATATGAATGTCCCTAATGTTTTCCCCGTCTTCCCAGGTTTCACACGGGGTGTGCCAAGATTTAACATTTAGTGGAGACATATTGGACCGAATGGAACATTTATGAAAGAGGATAATATGAGCGAATCCTTATAAGGGATAACATAGAACGTTTACTAGATTGATGTGTCTCAACACCCAATAAATACAAACCTAGGATGATGTGTCTCACAAAGGAGAAGGATTCACACCGTGAAGGCTGATCTGGACACCAACAATGGTGAATCTAAGGATAGTGGGTCCCAACAAAGTCGAAACCAAGGATTACATTTAGTGGAGATTGAAACTCATGGGTTATTCATAAGTAACCTCTTTTGAATATTGTTGTCAAAACCCACATAGTTTGATAGGGTGAGATATGGTATCAATGTGACCACAATGGACAACAACCCGGAAGAATGTTTGGGGTTACACGTGGTTAGCGTTCAGGGTACTACAAAGAACAATGAGATGAATGGGGATTACAATTGGTCATCTATCTGAATGGATGGCATTATTTCACCAAAATGTAGCTTCCCATGTAATATTAGGAGAGATATGAATGATTTTTCGAAGGGTGGAATGAATGGGGATGGAACCGAGAACCGGTGTTAAGTTGATGGTATTAAGATCCAACATCAGGGTGGTTTCTTATGTATCCCAGTTGAAGGGAATCAATGTCCATGTAGTTATGGAATGGGGTGGCGAGTCAGCTAAAGAGGTGAATCTTGAGAATCGACGTGTGGATGGGGAATTGAAGGAAATGAAACTAGCAGGTTAAGGAATGATCTTCCCGAGACACCAAGGAGCAAGGGAGAGACCATGATGTAGAGTGGGTTGGGCCAGCACCTTGGGGAGGCTTCCTACGTACCTTGATCAAAAAGGGAAAAGATCAAATTACTTGTAGTTTAGGAATGTGGCACTGAATCAGGGTGTACACAAAAGACAAAAACCAAAGTACATGTTGGGACATACACATGGTTAACATCCCATCGTAGGAGGGACACAATTGGTTAGAGGAGTATGGATTGAGTATTTGACTTACACACTAAGACAACCCATGAACAGGTCTAACACCACTATGGGGGTAGACCAAGGATATGGCTCCCAAAAAAGGGGACACCATTGTTTACATGTGTTTGGAGTTTGAAATCAGGGAGGCTTCCAAAGTACCCTGTCAACAATATAGGGATCAAACCCCACATAGTTAAAAAGTATATATATTTTAAAACAATGTAGTAAGAAATGGGAATATAGTTTAATGTCTCAGGAGAAGAGGGTAAGCTGACGTATAATGGTTAGGATCGTTGTGTGATGGGATTGATCCTTATTGGGTCATCATAGGTACCTTTCTTGATAAGGTAATGTAGTAAAGTCCACATAGTTTGGTGATGGGGGTGTGTTGATTACACACTGAGGTGTCCTAAAGAAGATTCCATGGTATAATCTGACTCTAATCCCATGTAAATCATGCTCAGTTTAAGAAACAAGTGGGAATGATAGACATGAAAATCATTCCACTAGAGATACAGACATGAGAGGTGGAGGAGGGATTACGCATGGTTAGCGACCAATAGTGAAAATAAGATATTATGCGTGGTTGGCAGCCTAGGGAGAGGTAGATTGGAAAATTTAAGGACGATGTCTATATGTTTGATGGGGAAATGACCATTGTACAGGAGAACCCTACCAAGGTATTTTGGGGCTTACACAAAGCATTCCAGAGGCCCACATGGCGAAAAAGTGCAACAAGAGAGGAGTGAGAGGGTTTTGGTGCCCATCCCCTTCATGGTCATCTCCGGCTATTCACTCATGTAGTGATCATTGTTTAACACTGTGTGTTGAGGACCTGGGGTTTCATGGAAATTTAACAACCTACAAATCAGATAGTGAGGAATAACTCCAAACCATTAGGACATGCATAACTTGTACCAACCAGCACCTGGGGAAGGGAAGGCACAACCGAGGACCTATATTGGGGATTTCCGAGTGATCCATTGAGTTTTCCACGTTATCCTGACAATGTGAAGAAGAAACATATGTTAGCGCTCATATAAAAATAAGAATAGGGTAGGAAAACTCAACATGAATCATGAATCAGAGAACCTTGAAATCATTTTTAACAATCATGGAGGGCCACATGGGGCAGGGATATTCAAAAAGACCTTGAAAAGAAGGGATTAATGAATATTTGGTCCATCAGGAAAAGGATGGACTTCATGATGGTCTAGATCCTCACAAAGAGGAGGGTATTTTCAATGTAAAGGGTCTTCAAGAAGGATTAATTCTTTGGAAAAAGGATGGTTTAAACGAAAAAGAGGTTCTCCTTAGAAAAGGAATCATTATTTGGAGAAGCTTCATGAAGGCTTAATGATTTGTGAAACCTTGATCATCCTTGAGGGGTTACCTCCTTTAAGAAGGTAATTGGACTTTAGAAATGGAATCCCCACCACAGGCGGGGGCCATGAATACCACAAGGAGTCACGTTTCATGCATTTAAAGTACCTTTAGCTTTCCATTTTTCAGCTTCAAGAAGGTATTTGTGAAACAAGAGATTGGATGGAGAAAGGGAGGAGTAATAGTTGTTTGAGGGGGGGGGGGTGATCCTTTAATTTATAGGTAAAAAAGGATGGTGGGGGTTGAATAGATCTCCATGAAGAAGATTAGGGTCATGAGAAGAGGAGATGAAAATGTGAAGACTAATGTGCAACGTCAAACTCAGTCAAACTCACATTGGGTTCATAAAAGTGATGATCGCAGAGCTGGCCAGGGAATAAAGTGGCACTGTGGAGGGGTAGGGATCAATTAGTATTAATTGTATTCAATAATGGTCTATCATGTCACATAGGGGATTACTGAGGTGTCCATCAAGGAGAGGGATTCATATAGAATTTGATGCTGCAAATGTGTTGGGATTCTTCTGACTCATAGAGGGTCCATCACAGATTCTCGCGATCGCCTATTTGTGATGGCTCTGTGAAGGTCATTGCGAACTAGGACCTTTTTTATGCACACCCATAACATGCTTAAAAACTAAGGACAATATCATAAGGGGATATTGTCAGCAAGAATTGTATCCATCTATGAATATAAAGTCTAGAATATCTAACAACCACTGTAAACCGAACCCCCGGGAAACCACAATAGTCTTCCATGAAATAGAAACAAAACAAATTTGTAACAGAACCTCGATGAAGTATGACTGATGGGGAGGTATTTATTGGAAGTGACTCAGAACCAAGAACATCATGACTTCTAGGATGCTAAGAATGATTCTATAATGTGATAAGGTGAAAATGGAGAACAATAATTGTTCTAGAAAATTAATTGGATTTGAAACGATAAAGGTCTATTGACAAAGCACCAAAATGTAGAAGGATTGAATAGTCAAACCAAAAGGAATCTCACAAAATTAGACAACCACTAATGAAAAAGGTATAAGGTACAATCAGAGCCAAATCAAAAGCGAGTGAAATAGAGTGAGGTTATGGGAGAGGACCTACAAATAGGTTTCATTGGATGAGGATGATCGATGGGGGAAAATCCATTGATATAAAAACCTATGAAACTAAATGGCCACAGAGTAAAAAACACACTGAATAATCAACACTACTTGACCAGATTGAGGACTTCCCCATTCAAAGAGGAAGGGAAGGAGGAAAGGTGAGGAAGGAGGGAGAAGAAGGAATACAATAGAGAAACCCTAATCCTTAGAGGGGATCACTTTGTGAATCAATGAATCATAAGTTCTTAGTCATAATCTAATTCAAAAAGAGTAATTCAATAACTCCTATTACATGTGTTGTATTGATGAAAACAAATTATGCCATTATAGAGTTAGCCACCTTAGTAAAAAAACAATAAAAAAATTTCTAACATTGATGTTGTCTAAAATTTTCCAGAATTAAAAATAAGAGATGATGATGTTTTTATTACTTTTAAAAAAGGAAATATGACTAAAAAGTCATAAGAGAATTAAGATTAAATATAACAGATGAATTGAGATTATTCACTCTGATTTATATTGGTCGATGTGACATCAACCAACAAAATGATATTTATACTTTATCAATTTTATTGACGAGTTTACTCATATAACAAACATCATATTTATGAAGACCAAGTCATATGTTTTTGAAATGTTCAAATTATTCAAAAAAAATTGTTAAGAAAGAAATATGGGTTTCCATAAAAAGTATGAGAATGAATAATGGTAGAGAATTCACAAAAAATATTTTTGAAACATATATGAGAAAGAATGGTACCTAACATCAGTATAGTTCTCACTATACTCCACAAATAAAAAGAGCATCAAAATGAATGAATATAATTTGGTTGAAATGGGAAGTAATATGTTAGTAGAAAACAAACATTCAATGTTCTATTTTAGAGATGCAGATAGTACTACTTTACATGTTCAAAATAGATGTTTGTTGAGACTGAAAACCAACACGACTCCCTATTAAATAATATGTAACAAAAAAAAGTCATGAAAATAATTTAATTTTTTTTTTCAAATTATATGTTTTATCACTATAAAAAAATCTTGATTTGGGAATGATTGATGAGAAAGATGTGGAAGGTATTTTTATGGGTAATTCACTCAATGAAAGAAGTTAAAATGTTGGAATAAACATTTAAAAATATTTGTGGCCTCATATGATGTGAAGGTAATTTAAAATAAAGTTCCCTAATTTTTTTTATAACGGTGAGGAGGATAAACTATATATTTCCAATAATGGTGAATGTAATTAAAAACAACCTTATTAATATTCATAAGAGTTGTATGATGAGGAAAGTTTAGCAGGGAAAGAAAATTTAAAATTTTCTTCTATATGAATACATGTAGTATGTGAAACCATTATTTGGTATATGAAGGCTCCATTTTAGACTATAAGAGAGTTAATATTATTTAATCTGACATAACATATCTCAAAAGTTGAACAAGAATCAATTTCATAAGATATTGAACATGAATAATTGGTGGATTAAATGAATGAAGAGTTGTATTTGATTGAGGGAAATAAAAAATGGGAAATTTTCTAATGACCTGCAAATAAAAATGTTATCAGAACCAAGTGGGATTATAGAAATAAGTTAAATGAACATTTATATGTATCAATAATGAATGATATAGTTGTTTGTAAAGGTTATGCACAAGTGGAAGGTGTGGATTTTGAAGAAATGTTTTCCCCAGTATCATGATTAAAAACTATTAGAATATTTATTTCAATAGACACACATAGGAATTACTATTATTATTATATGGATTCTAATTCATATTTATTAAATGGTGATATTGAGGAAAAAGTGTACCTTAAAAAAACTTTTGGGTTTCTACTTAATGTGAAAAAAACATAGATTGTAAAGTGAAGAATGGTTTGATTGGCTGAAACAATCTCTAAGTTCATGTTATAATAATCTTGATTTTTTTTTTAAAATGGATAAAGTTTCTAAATTAAAAGTTGATAGAAAATTAAATGTGAATTATAATGGATCATTATATCTAATTTTGATTGCCTATGTGGATGGAATAATTTTTACTAGGGATAAAAAATATGTTTTCCAAACATTTTCTACGAAAATAAAGAATATTTTTTAAATGCCTATGTTTGGATAATTATCTTTGTTCCTTGGCATACAAGTTTAACAAATGTAAAACAAAAATTTAAAATCCCATAAAATTTACCCTAATGTGTTTTTTAAAGAAGCTTGGGATGGAATAATCCAAAGAAGTTTCAACTCCAATTTTCAAGATCATAGAGTTGAGTAATGATGAACACAAAATAAATGTTAATTAGAAAGACTATTGGAAGCCCAATATGAAGTCTACTTTACCTTACCACCTCAAGGCCTAATATTATATTTTTGGGAATTTTTGTCCTAGTTATCAGTATAATCTAATGCAGTCACATATGTTGGAGGAAAGAAGAGTTAAGAGATATGTTAAAGGAAAAAAATTCACATGAGTTGTTATACCAAAGAAATACATAGATGATGTTACATGGTTTTACTGGTGCCGATTGAGATAGGTATTGTTATGATAGAATGTAATCTTCCAGAGGAACATTTTTCATTGGTGATTTTTTTTGTGAGTTTACATTGTAAGAAATATTTTATGATAAATTTTAAAATAGCTAAATTCCAATATGTTGTAGCTACTCAAGATTGTACTCAAATGATGTGGATTAATGTTTAGCTAGATGAATTGAAATTTAAAATTTTAAAACTGCTAAATATACTTAATAATAATCAGAGTAAAATTGATATTTCTAAGAATACTATCCAATATTAAAGATCAAAGCATATTGATATAAATATTCAATTTATAAAATGACTGTTTCCACTAGAGATGTTTTACTAGAATAAATTTCAACAATGTATAATATTTATAAAATCGTTTCAGAAGAAATTATGAATTAATGGTATGTGTAATTGGGGTTTAAACATCATGTTCATCCTCCTCCCATGTCTTTCTAACCCTCAAAAGGAAGTACCAACCCCATGCCTTCGATTATGTTGACAAAGGGGGAGCGAAAGTAACAAGTTTGTACTTTGTAAGAAGTATTTTTCTTATATGTATTTTATGAATATAAATATGTTGTTGTCATAGAATTAGGGAGAGAAAAATAAATGTGATAGCTAAATGAAATTTAGAGAAAAATAAATTTGAGAGAGGAACAAAATTAAGTTATAGGGAGTTTATCTTTATGTGGTCACAAAAGTTTCTTGTCATAAAGGGATGGAATTTCTTTAAAGAAAATTTATTATCTATTAGTGTGGTGTCAAGAAACTCTCATTTCCAAAATACTATGTTTTGATAAAAGTTAAAAAACATGAGTTGTTTACAAAATTCATGTTGTGAAATTTTTTTGAGCATTTGAAAAGTTTTTAGTAACGGTAGTCAACAAATCTAATGGGGCTAATTGAAGACCCTTTACAGTTAAATTGTTTTAAATTAATTTTTTTTATTTTTTTGGGAACTATCCATTTGGTATAATAATGGGTTTTTTCGAAAAATGGTCCCACTCCATTATAATGAGATAATCAAAGTGAATAAAATCTGTTTCAGATCATTATATCAATATGTGTTGTATTGAAATCATCATATCCAAAAATAGTCGGAGGAATTTTTAATTTTGGTTGTGGAAGTATTATTATTTTTATAATCAGAGAAAAAACAGTTATTGAGTGAAGAAGTCATATTGTTTATAAAGAGTTTTTGAAGAAGATTTTGATTTCAAGAGTTGGAATATTTTAAAACATTTAAAAAAGAATTAGATGGTGAATTGGAGTTATAAAGTTCTCCAAAATCATGAAAACTATCATGACAAAGTATTTTGATGTAATTGTGGACAGGTTTGAAGAAGTTTAGAGTTGCATAATGGGAATTCAATATTAATGATATTTTCATTGTAATGGGAAAATCTATCATAATGGAATTTTTATTGTAATTAGATTTTTATCATAATGGGAAAACCATCATAATGGGATTTCCTTCATAATTGGAAAAACTATTATAATGGTAATTCCATCATAATGGTTATTCTATCGTAATGATCTAAGAAGAAAAAATTGCAACAAAGTAATAATGAAATAGAAATATTAATATATTGAGAAGGAAATAGATTCTTAATGATTTTATCACAAAGAAGACATAAAAAGAAGATTACAAAAGTATTAATGAAGATTTTAAGAGGTCAAAGATGAAATTAAAATTTCTATAAATCTGAAATAAATCTTAGGATGTTTGAATAAGTCATACTCAATGTTGAAATGAAAATGATTTTCCATGTTTTTGAAATTTGAGGATGTAAGGAATGTTTTCAAGTGTACTGCTTATTTTTTCTAAGCCACTAATAAATAATTTATTAGTTCATTCATTTATCAGTGTTTTTTCATACAAGTAGAAAAGGTAGAGCACGGAATAAAAAATGTGAAAGAACATTCCATCTAGAAATCTCATGGGGAGGATTAGATATTTGGATGTTTGTTTATGGGACTGAGTAAGATCATATTGAAAATATCGTATTGAGTAGATCAGATTGAGAATCTTTGTTTGATAATTATTGTATTAAGTTGACTGGATTGAGAAGATCTTACTGAGTCGATCATACTGAGAATATCATATTGACTTGGTTGGATTGAGAAAGATCATATTGATAATTAGAGTAGAGTGTGTGTTTTGTAGACTAAGAATGGGTTCATTGTATCAAGTCCATCATATTGAGATAATAGGATCCAAAATAATCATATTGAGAGAATTATATCTAGACACATGATATTGAGTGAATCAGATCAAGACTAATCATATTTAGATAATTAGATCCAGAATCATCGTTTTGGGAGAATCTAATCTAGACCCATCTGAATGAGAAAATCAGATCCAACAAAATCATTCTGAGGACGTGAATTGAGGAATTGTGGAGTAGTTTCTAATCCATTATTATTTTTTGGATATGTTGTTTAATATGAAATAATGGTAAATTTATGGGAGTCTGTATAATATTTCTAATATGGAGATAGATGGTGTCTAATGATATTTGGAACAAGTTGTGTTCACTTATTCATGATAGTGGATTTTCATTGACCCACGGGTGTGGCCATAGAAATGATGTAGGCTCTCATGATAAGGCTAAACATTGTAAATATTTTGTGATTTATTTTCTATCCTACATTTTCATGAATGCCTATTTACTAACACTCAATAAAAAAGTAAATCTTGAGAGGTTTCAAGGGTTCTATTTCTAAAATTTTTGAAACTCATAATAAGTGGACAACTATTTCAACCCCCCTTCTCAGTTGTTATTCTATTATTTGTATTTTCAAGTAATATGTAATAATAAATACAAAAAATATAAATAAAGGATGGGTATGATTTATAAATTAAAATAAATTTTCAATGAAATACAATGAAACACTCTTGCTAGTAATGGATGTGTGATTAATGTGTTGAGATTAAGGTCACAAAACTCTTGAATTATTGTTAAAAATGAGGTATCCAATGTATAAAAATTTAACAATAATTATATTGGGAACTTTTAAAATTATGTTCCCAAGATTCAACATAATTTACCACAAAACATTATAAATGAGGAGGCCTAAAAATATTTGATATCAATAGATGAGGATGAATTTCCAAAAGTTGTGGGTGAAGGTATTAAACTCATATCCACCAATTTAGCTAATGTTTACCTAGTTTTGTATCTTCATTCTAATGTATAAACATTTAATTTTTGAAGAGAATAAAAATTCCAAAAAATTTCATGTAGGATGAAAAACTGAAAACCAAGGGTTTCCTCTCTAATAATGATAAGAAAATTCAGATGAATATATCTTGAGAAAAAATTTGAGTTGAAATTTTAATCTTAATGAATCCATTAAGGATGAAAGTATAAAACGTTTTTCTCCTTAAGTAGTGTGTATGAAAAATTCACTTGGACATTCATAAGTAGTGAAATTAGATTTATATGGTAGATTGTGTACTAAATGATGGAGGCATGCTTCTGAATACAATAGTGAATGATCATAGAATATATTTCCACTAACTACAAATGAAACTCTCTATCCCATAAGAGATTAATAATGTTGATTAGTGCATTTATCTATGAAGTAGTGAGTCACTATGGATGAAAACCAAATATGAATTTATGAAAACCAAACCCCTTATATCACACAATACAATTCCTCCCTATATTATTCCATTAATGAAAGATCCATCAGTATTTTATTTCAAGACATTACTAGGAGGTGTCCATATAACCCATCATAATTCATATATAGACCTTGAACCAATGTAAGGGATGATTTTTCTGCAGAATATTATTGGTAGTTAAGGAAAATTTTGACAGTTATTTAGTAAGATCCAAAGTTTAGTTTCCACACTCATTGGTCCTGTTAACAGTTTCATTCATGATATGAGGGTTCTCTAATCCCAAATTTTATTACTAGAAATCCAATTTCTCTAACAAACCACCTCTAGGAAAACACCACTCACTTTTGGTTCCTATAAATTGTTCGAAACTCTAATAATCAATCTAGAAATAAATTATTTATTTTTTCATCTTAGATACCAAACTGAAATACCTCCTTGATCTTCTTCCACATGGTTTTCATCCACTAAACTTATATGATTAAATGGTTGGATGTTTTATCCTTGGGATACTTGGATCATAAAAACTATTATTAAATGGAAATTACATTACACATGAACTCTTTTTCATAATGGATGGTTGAGCCCAGATACAGTAGAATAAGAAAAAAAATTTATTTATGGATATCACAACACCAAAGTGTACATACCAACTTATCCAACATGTGGGAATCATAGTAAAATTAATGTTAACCACTGACCAAAAATATACCCAAATTGGATCTCATGAACACTATTTTATCCAACTCATTGATCAGAATTATTGTCTTGAAATGATCTTTCTATTTCAGAACCAATATAGATTGAATAAACATCAAGTATATACTATATAGAGAGAAATAAATACATATGTCAATTGAATTTGAAAAAAATTGAATCCATATTTTTAATGAGAATAATTTATATTGTATAATTTTTTTAACATAATTTTTAGTCAATGTGATTAGAAAATACAGGTAATGTTAATCACATCGATTAAGGTAAAAATGAGTTCATTGGGCTTTTAATCATAAAAGATATGTTGTGGAAATGACCCATATATAATCCAAAATCCATTTTATGGTCATAGTTTTACCTTATACCTATTTTATTATAAAATGATACATCATTGGAGTATCATGTGGTAAGGGAGACCTCCCAATATTATTAAATATTTGGTATTTACAAGAATGCCACTCCTCCACAAATATAAAGGGGAACTCACTCTGCTAACATATTCTCACCTATTTAGCCATATGTCACATTGAAACCCTACCAAATGCACCTCCCAACTTCCATACTCTAATATTATAAGCCTTAATTTTGGAATAAATACAATTAAGTATCTCTTTGGTGAAAACCAAGAGGATGTGCTTAGGAAAGAGGTAACATTAACCAACAAACATGTTTGTTTTATTTCGTATAGAAAACCATTCTATTAATAATATATCATTATTATATATTAACCTAAGTATATTTAACATTATTTTATGTATTTATGTTAGGGGTATGACCTAAACCCACAAATAATTCCATCAAATGGGTTACAAAATCACTGTTTCTGTGTACGGTGGACTACTATCCCACAAACCAATGTCATTCATTTTTCCATTACCACCATTTATTTTTTTCGGAAAAATAATTGAAATACTATTTATATATGATATTTAGGATATTTATTATTTATTTAGTTTTCTATAATTATTATATAACAACATACCTTAATGACTTGAAATTTGTGTTAATATGATAACGACATTCATGTGTTCGGTGGACTACCTCCACGTGAAATGTTGTGATTTGATCATGAATAACATTTAATGTATTAAGAAAATTATTAATAAAAAAATTGGAAATAGTTTAATTAAAAATTAATATATTATTATAAAATATAAATATATGTCATTTACCTTTCTTTCATTCAATACGAATAAACAATGGAAGCATTGTTCATGCTTAGATAATATTTATTATCTCCATGAAATGAGTATATTACTTACTATAACCAAATTTAATAGACTAATATAAATACATATGTTATGTATATAAAATATATTTAAATAATTTTGTATATGATTTATCCAATATCAGAGTAAGAGGAATTAAAACAAACATGTCAAAACTTACTGAAAAACAATGAATGTTATTTATCAAAATCAGTAAAATAATGTATTATTTTTGATGAAGGGGTATTAATTTGTTATAAAAGGATCATATATGATATCATAAATAATAATATTTTTTTCCTATAAGTTGATAAAATGCATTAAACCCCTATAAAGGTTGTTAATGTATGTACTACCAAATGTAAATCATAAGGTAATGGATTTCATATCAATTTCATTTCATTGAGAAATATTGTAATTATATACACATAATTACATTTATATTGTGTATATAATTCCCCTTTTACATTTAACCTCACAAATTATTCATTATTCTTGGAATATTGAGTTTCCATTTTAATTACTTCTTCTAACGGTATTAGAATTATGATTTACCATATAGAAAATAGTTTCATAACTCATTTTTTCATTGAGTTATATTAATTCCCTATTGTTGTTAATATTCCATGATTATGTGTCAAATGACTATTGATTGTATGTTGTGTAAGATTTCAAACATTAGGGAGGTATGTCATCAGTTATATTTTGGTTCCAATATCTTTTTTGGGTTAATGGAATATTTTGCAGGGGTACGAGGGGCCTCATGTAATGACCCAAAATTTCTGTGGAAAATTTCTTCTTAAATAAATGGGAATTTTATGAGTACGCAGTTTCTAACGATGCTCAATTCTGAGGCCCGGTGTTCCTGGAATCAATTTATGTTGTTTTTTTCGGGTATGTTCAGTAAACATACATATGGGATTTTATAACTTTTTAACCATTGCTCGGAATTGAAATATGAGGGCACCGTTGAACTCACAACCTTAGTGATTTCTTAGTGATACCTTCACCACAGTTGCGTTCTGATGAGATTTGAAGATAGTTTTGGGGGGTTTTTAATTAAATTGAGTAAAATAAAGTATTAACTTTATGTTATTTGGGTGGTTAAAACCTCCAAGGGGTGGTTGGAGGTGGGGGACACCACACCCTAACCTCTCATGGGAGGTTATGGTGGTTAGGCCCACCTGAGTATAACCTCCCTTGGGAGGATATTATTAGGTGGGTCCCACACGAGCTACAAACCCCCCCAAACCCCCAAACATCCCTTGAGTTAATGAAGACAACCCTCTATTCATTAATTTGTAACTCTCCACCATCCCCATTAATTTTGTGACAACTCTCCCAATTAATTAGGGAGACTCTCCAACTACCCCCAATTAGTTTAATGTTCCAATAAATTTAATTAATTAGCTCCTCTTTGGATTCTTTCCAACCATTAAAAATAATAGTTAGTCTTTTACTTTTGGATTTAAACATTCTTTTTGGTGGATCCTTCATAGAATTAGGAGAAATTCACCCTCTCCAACGTAGAACGTAAAGAATGCGAAGAACACCATCTTCTTCCTTCTTCAAACGGGGAATGGAAGGGACGCGACACCCACAAAAAACTCAGACAACTTCATATTCGACTCGTCTTCTCTGGAGACTTCCTCCTCCGACATTGACAGAATGACGCCGCCTTACCATGACTCCGCCAATCGATTACCGATTTATAGGGTATGGTGATTTGTGTTGGTTTTATTCCCATTCTCCAACATAAAATTTATAGAGTAGGTTATGCCATATGATATCAACATAACATGGGGTGGGGGGGTCGGACCCCCTGAACATGACCAACCCTCCCCTTTGTTAGTTCTTGTTCGATGACGACAACATGGAAAAGAGGCGACAATGTTGAAGATGGCGAACAAAGGTCGCTCTACCCGTGGCCTTGGAAAACCGTGCCACCCCTGTGGCGCCCAACACACTCCCCATGCCCCAGCGCGCTACCACGGTGCACTACCTGCACCCTCGCGCGCTGTCGCGGTGCCCTGCCCGTGCCGCCTGCCCGCGTGCCCATCGCGCTGCCAGGCCCCTGCCAGCGGCCTGCCCGGTGCCCCAAAACCCCCTACCGTAGTCTTCCCGGCACCCGGGCGCCCTGCCTGTTCCCAAGCACGCTTCCCTACACCCCTACACCCTGCTCCTGGGCCCGCGACCCCCTACCGTGGTCTGCCTGGTGACCCAGTGTGCTGCTTACGCCCAAGCGCGCTGCCCGGCGCGCTACCCCTGTACCCGCGGCCTGGCCAATGTCCAGATGGCCTTCCCACACCCCGTGTGGCCTGCCTTTGGCCTCCAGGCTGCCGACCTTCCGATCCACACCATTCATGGAAATGGCCGAACCAGCCTCGACCTTCGGGCTGAGCCGCCTGCGTGGCGGCATCCGCGCCGAACCGCCTGCGTGGTGGCATCCACGCCGAACCACCATTATAGTCTGCTGGGCTAGGCCCAGCGGACCGGCCCTAACGTAGCGGGTGACCTGCCCAACTGGCTAGTTTATACCCATAGGGTTTATCTAGTTTGACTTAGACTGGTTCGGCACATACTGGGTTGGGCCCAGTCAGTCCGACTGGGTCGGACCGTACCCAGAGCCACTACCTACCCTTTGCTTACTTTGGCCAGATATTTGGCAACGGATGTCCGTTTGACAAACAGTCAGCGGCGCGGGTAATCTTGATGAGATATGGTCCCTTTAAGAATACCCCATTACAGTTTGGGGTATAGTTGAGATATGGTCAGGTTGGATTGTACATGAATCCAACTAGGCCCCCGAGACTAAAAGGCTAATAACTAAACGACCGGGCGTCCAAATGACGCATCGTCTATTGTGTTGAGATTCCATTGATGAGACGGACCTTTGAGATACTTCTACGTGACAATTCATACTAGTTGATGTTTTTTCCAGTAGCTCGGGGAGAGAATCATTCTAGTGACGAGAAAATAGAGTGCGAACACCTAGTAGTAGACAGACCTGATGACTACCAGACCGATTCGACTAGCCCAGTGTGGAGCGCCTGGTTGTTGGCAGTAGAACCATGGTGGAGGAGCGCTTGGTAGTTGGTGGAAGATCCATAGTAGTCGATAGGAGGAGTAGATCTGTAGGCTGTTAGGGGGAGCACCTAGATGTTGGCGGCAGACCCACATCGGAAGAGCGCCTAGTAGTTGGAAGCAGACCTCCGGTACTCGACAGGAGGAGTACCTCAGCAATCCAAGGATCGTGAGAAGCAACTTGGTGTCACGACATGCCCACTGTTCTCTATAGAGGAGGAGTTCTCCATCAGCCGTGGTTTCGATAATGAAAAGCCTTGTTTGATCTGAGTCAATGACTTTTGTGTTTCCTCATGATTGAGATGGGCTACTAGATAACTTAGGTATATGTATAAGCATATATTTATGTTTGGGTTATCTGTTGAATCCTTTACTTTTTTGTTTATCCTTGTTGGATATTTTGAGTCTTTGGGGGTCTCAATGTCCCTACACTGTATCGTTATTCTCACCCATCCATGGGTTATGTTCGCACCTCATTATGTTGGATGCAGACGACAGACAACATCGATGGAGGCTGGGAGCACCAAGACTGGACGGTACCCAGAGGTGGAATTTTTGACGAGTCGGTACACAAATGAGTCTGATGGACCTGGAGTGCTGATGTGGCCATCTGTACCTATCCTTCAGGTAGGAACCCCATAGGACGATTCGGGAGCTTCTATTTACTTTTCAGTTGTTTGTCCCACTTTAGTTGTACTTGTGCTTTACTATTGGGCTTGTATTTCCGGACCCTTTTACATTCCAACACCTCTTCCATATTCAGTTTTGATTAGTGTTTTTCTTATAGTTTTTTACTCTGATTATGTGTGTTTAATTTTTATAAAGGAATTTCCCTTCTATCTTAGGGAATTACACCTTTGGTGCTAGTCTCCATCCACTTTCCTATGGAAGGTGGGCATGGGGTAGTCACGACAGGGGCCCCGAGGATGGGTCATGAAAAATTGGTATGTGAGTTGTCGGTTTTACTGAACAACTTAGTGCTTTGTTATTTTTTTCTGTGAAGAAATAGTGTTAAGGGTACTGAGTGTGGTTTTCAGTTCATGGAGTCCAGTGTTGGTGTGGTGGCCGATTTATATGTACAATAGGACCATGACTACTGATTTCCAACTTAGTGAACGAAAACACTGATTGCATGTTTGTTTTAATTTTTTTTTCTTTAAGTCATCTCAACCAGGTCATCTCACCTGGTATAATCATTTGACTGTGTCACATTTGTTTCTTTCAGGATTTCTCCCCATGGAAATCCAGTTAGAGCGCCGAGATTTGTATGCATTGACAGCCCGCCGAGCGACGAAGCCTCAGTGCAGGGCCCCATTCCAGTTGAGGCACCAGCGAGGGCACCCGCAGTACAACCAATCATTGGGCCACCAATTCCACCATCCTAAGCAGTAGAAGATGCACACCTCTTGATAACTATGCATGGGTTCCAGCACCAGAGGCCACCCAGGTTATAGCATCCCATGTTTTCATAACATAACTTTTCATTACATTTTACCAAACTGAGGATCTTTAAGGTTTAGTGCCTTGGAAACCATGAAATTAAAACATGAAAACATAAAACATTTTTCTTAAACACTTGAAAGTATTCTCCTTATGTTCATATAAGGTTCATTATTGCATCTCATAACCAGGGGACATACATCAAAAGAAAGGGTGAGCAGAAGGCCCAATAAGGGAAACAAGGGGAAAAATTTAACATGTGAACTTGAGATACAACAATAAAGTCATGAAAGAAGAACATTAAGGCATGAGAAAGAAATCATGAGGCATATCATAATAAAAATAACATATGTCATAACTTGAAGATGTGGCTACAATATTTATCTTAGAAAATCATGAACATATCACCAAGGTCCATCCCCAAGGTGTCATTTGAAATTTCCAAGGTTATTCACCACGGTATCGTTAAAATTGTAATCTCTAGTGGTTACATCATTACCCAAAGCATTGGAGCGCTATCAGGGCGAATCATTAATTTTCATTATTATAATGTGAGCCACATATATCATCATAAAAAATTTCATAAATAACCCATATTCCATAAAAGAAATGGGTTTCATTTCAAAGTCATCACATTTTAAAAATTGCTCTAAAGACGTGATCTTTATGTCACTTTAAAACCCACGGAAAAGGAAAGTGGGCCCCATGTATATAAATCCCAGAATTTAAAATAGAACATTTAGATATATTTGTGAATACCTCTGTAGAATAAAGAGTTTTGAGTATTCACTTAATAAAATAACATAATTTGATAAAAAGAGATACATTTTGAGATGGAAATTCGGCAGCATAACGGCTATGTTGCAGGGTTTTAGAAAATACTAAAAAGAGAGGGGACATGGAGGGAACACTCAAAAATGAAGCAAAAAACAGTAGGGGGACAGAATATAAAGGATTTAGGAACATGGTAATGAAATTTAAAAGATATACCATATGAAATGAAGAACTTCAAAGGAAGATAAAAATAAGACTTCTCTTATAAAAATTCGGCAGCCTAACGGCGTCACTTAAAACATAAAAAAAATGAATTGATGAGATAAAATAGGTTCTCTCATCATATGAACATAAAATATCAGTATGATTGATATAGATATCAAACCCCAACATAACAAAAGGAACATGAATGACTTGACATGAAAATAGAACTTGAAAATGAGAAGGGTGAAGGAATCCCTAAAAAACTGGCCAGCCTAACTGCGCCACATAAAGATTATTAAAATGAATTGATGAGAGAAAGAGGGGGGATCTCATAATATGAACATGAAAAGGACATTAATATGAATATAAAATAAAATACTCCAACATAATAACATAGAGCATAAAAGAAATGACATAAAAGAGAGTACGTGGAAAGAAAGAGAGATGTAGGATCCCTTACCTTAAAACATAACTCTTAAAACTCGAAAGTTGGGACCTTGAGGGCTTGGGGGAACCTTGGGAGGCCTCCTTGGGAGGTAAGGGGACCTGAACTTCGTTGAGGATGACTTTGGAGTTGAAAAGATTATAGAATTTTTTGGTATTTATAGGAGAGGTGAGGGGACAAGACATTAATGACCAAGGGACACCTCATTGGTGGTATTGGCAAAACCATGGGCTTTCCTAGGGTATTTTACCATGGTATTGGCCACTTAGGACACACCATACCTTATTTTACTATTCATCAGTCGACCATAATGATTACATAATTATTACATCCTTAATGATATCATTAAACACCGGAAACTCTAAATTGAAAATTCACTATTCACCAAAAATTCAACTTTATCAGAAAAATCCCAAAATTTCACCTTAACCAAATATCGATGCTCTGGTTTCAAAAATGAACTCCATTTTATAAAAATAATTTTTTAAATAATTTTAATTTAATTTTTAAATAAATACACTATTCACCAAAAATTCATTTTTTTCAGAAAAATCCCCAAAAATTACCGTAACATAATATCGATACTCTGAGTTCAAAAATGAACTCCATTTTATAAAAATAATTTTCTAAATATCTTTAATTTAATTTTTAATAAAAAATCACTATTCACCCGAAAAAAACTAGTACATTACAAATAATTTCTGAAATAGTTATTTTCCTATTTTATTGAATCACATTACTTAATCAAGGTGTCTAGTTTACATTATTACTTTCTTTAAGTGAGATTACTAATCCATTTGTTCGCATTACTAATCCTAAGCGTAAAATCACAATTCATAATTTACTATTCATCCAAAATTAAGTTGATCTTATTAGACTCTAAATTTTTACTGAACATAATTATAGAAGACTATTTTTTGAGAATCATTACACATAATTAATTCTTTAAGGTTTACATAAATATTTTCAAATATCTTTTTCTAGAATTTATCAATAATATGCATACTATATTTATCCGGACATTTAAAAATTCACATACTTCATCATAAAGAGAAATTACAATTTTTATTTAAATCAAAGGATTACACAAGGCAGTTATGGTCTCCTTACATAGCCCCCTATAACCCTAGCATAGGATCTAAGTGTAAGGTGTGCTAAGGTGAGAGAATCTGAGGGAGGCTCGGCGAACATCGCACGAGTAGTAATTTCTATCAGTTTGAACTTCTCGTGAAGGGGATTCTGTTCTAGCTTCACAAGATGAAGTTCATCTTGGGTTTGGTCCAGAGCCAAGCCCAGTCATGCTACCTCCTTCTAAAGTTCTATTATATGGGCTTCGATTGACCTGAGACTGCTGGATGAGGCCATATAATCTTCTTTCTATATTAATTAACCAAGATCACTTGTATTTAGAGACAATAGTCGCAACATTTAGTTTCCAACAATCATACCGACTAACGGCCGTATAATAGTCAAAACCCAATAGTCTCATTTTAATTATACTCATTTTATTAAATTAAAAAGTTTTGTTGAGTATGATATAAAATAACACACAAAATTAGGAAACAAGATTTACTCAAAATTTCGGGTCGTTACAATCTTCCCTCCTTATGAAATTGCGTCCTCCCAATTTTTAAAATTGGGCTTGGAAATTTCATTGAAAGACCCACATCAGAAAAAGAGTCAGTGACACTATTACTTTAATAGAATGAAAAGGAAGTACAAAGGTCACCCGAGTTAACCTATACTAGGATTCCATGTTGGAAAACATGAATATGGAGGGGAAAAAAAGGGTCAAGTTCTGAGGGAGAGTGATAGAAAACATGTCTAAGAGAAAGTTAACCAACAGCAAATCACAAACTTGTGATGGGTTAAACGGTCTTTGATTACAAAGTAGAAAAATTAAACCAAAAACTTTTTTGTTTTACATTCCTTTTAATAATTTTGAAGAATTAATTTACTACATAGAATAAAAACACAAGGAAATATATCTACCTTCAAGTAGAATTTCATCCCATAATTAGTTTCCACTAAGACTAGTCTTTTCTCCAAAAAAAGATCATTCAAAACTACATGATCTCATCATAGCACAAGAATCAACTTCTAGAGAATCACATAATCCACAAAAGAATAAATATCTATCTTTAAACATTTATCCCAAAAACAGAAAGGGTATGATAAAACAACTCTTCAAAAAGGAAGACCCCTATAGGAAGGGAAACTACTTTAAATCTTCAAAGTTCCATGGTACAACCCAAATTTTATCATAGACCATTACATAAATAAATTTCCTTAATATTCATCAAAATAAACCAAACTAAAATTAAAACCCAAATATTAGAAGGATTTGATAACATAGTCTTCCAAGATAAACATTATCGTTCATCTCTAATCAACATCAACCAATCGTAACATCTTATGACAAAAGTAACTAACCTAAACATATATTCCCCGAGATAGGTTAATCATTTACATAAGTAACCTAAATTAGTATAAGATCACCTTAAATTCGTCGATTCTTCAATATATAAGTCAAACTTTACTCCTCAAAGAAAATACCGTAGTAATATATTTACCTCGATCATATTGGGTTCCCAAAATATTGAACATCTTCCAAAATAATAATAATCTTTTAATCCCCTAATCATTTTTTCAAGAAGAGAAGCTTTACAACGTCAACATGTGATACATAACAATAGATGTTTTCCTTAATGATATAAAACCATCTTATTTAGTGACTCGATGTTCTTAGAAAACATTAAGGATATGCTCATAGAGCACAAACTAAAATACAACATGACATATACAATTACTGCAATGAAGTTGCGTGTACTTTAGTCATCATGATCCGTCTTAACATAGGACTTGCATTGTTCCCTTTTCCTGGGTGATTGTTGATGCTCATCATGCTTCTCATACCTTCCAAGAAACAATTGCCTTGGATAATGTCCAATTTCTCCACATCTACGACATTGAAAAGTATAAGGTACATTTGATTGGACCTTATCTCATATTCATTACATTATCCATTTTTTTGAAGCAATAGGCTACTTTATTCCCTATCACCCCACACTTAAAACATCTCCCGGTTCCTCTGTGACATTCTCTGTGGTGCCCCTTTCCACACTTTTTGCACAATGGAAATTGGGTCTTCTTTCCCTTATCTACTTTATCAAATGAATATACATGAGACTTCGTCTTCTTCTTCCTTGATGAATTTGGGCATTCGACTAGGTTCCAATTATTAATTGTGATTTTTGATAGCTGGTTCGGCATAGTCACAACATGTTCAACTTGATCTCTCATCATCTCTTTCAGATTAATAGAGCAATCGTCACATTTCCTATCACATTGATTGTTGAGTCATGTTCTTTTATTTACCGCTATTAACTAAGAAAAAAATTATATTTAGGGGCCTAAATTCATATCCAATAATCATGAAAAGGAAACATTAAGCATAGAAGGATTAAATTGTAAAAGAAAACTATATCCTAACTTTTGATCCCTTAGGTTCTAATGTAGGGTATCCATGATCATATATTATTATGTGGATCTTTATTTTATTTTATCTTTGTTCCTTTAATAATGGTTCATACTTAGCTTATGAATTTACCAAAGCATATCCCCCGAGAGTGTCGTAACCAAGAGTGTAGTAAGGCCCGTTGTCGTGTATCAGTTCCCGTTCGAGTCTATCTCATGCGGTGTTTTCGGGTTTTAACCCTATGTACATCTGTGCTAGAGCCACCTCTACTTGATAGTATCCATACATGGATGTATTTTCTTGATAAACCACTTACACAATACTCACCCAAATACCTGGAAGATTTCCTATATTTAAACTTTTCTATAGGGTTATTCCTAATGTTTTCATATCCTAATTTCCAAAAATAAATAAACCATAATTTGATACCAACTATAGCATCCCTCCTTTTTATAACATAACTTTTCATTACATTTAACCAAACAGAGGATCTTTAAGGTTTAGTGTCTTGGAAACCAAGAACTTAAAACATGAAAACATAAAACATTATTTTTAAACACTTTAAAGGCTTATCCTTATGTTAATCCTAGGTTCAATACTATATCTCATAAACTGGTGATATACATCAAAAGAAAGGGTGAGCAGAAGGCCCAGTAAGGGAAACAAGGGGAAACATTTAACATGTGAACTTGAGATACATCAATAAAGTCATGAAAAAAGAAATTTAAGGCATGAGAAAGAAATCATGAGGCATATCATAATAAAAATAATGTATGTCATAAATTGAAAATGTGGCTAAAAAATTTAACTTAGACAATCATTAACATATCACCAAGGTCCATCCCCAAGGTGTCATTTTAAATTACCAAGGTTATTCACCAAGGTATCGTTAAAATTGTAATCTCTAGTGGTTGCATCATTACCCAATGCATTGGAGCGCTATCAGGGAGCACCCTTAATTTGCCTTTATTATCATGTGAGAAACATATATCATCATCAAACATTTCATAAATAACTCACATATCATAAATTAATTGGGTTTCATTTCATAGTCATCACATTTTAAAAACTTCTTTAAAGACGTGATCTTTATGTCACTTTAAAACCCCAGGAAAACGAAAACAAGTCTCATGTATGTAAATACCAGAATTTAAAATAGAACATTTTAATTTATATGTTAATAACCCTGTAGAATAAAGAGTTTTGAGTATCCACTTAATAAAATAACATAATTTTTTAAAAAGAGAGAGACATTTTGAGATGGAAATTCGGCAGCATAACAGCCATGCTGCAGGGTTTTAGAAAATAATGAAAAGAGAGGGGACATGGGTCAACCACTAAAAAATGATCCATAAAATAGTATGGCAACAGAATATAAAGTATTTAAGAACATGTTAATGAAATTTTAATGATATACCATATGAAATGAAGAACTTGAAAGGAAGACAAAAATAATACTTCTCTTATGAAAATTCGGCAACCTAACAGCGTCACATAAAAATTCAAAAAAATGAATTGACGAGATCAAATAGGGTATCTCATAATATGGACATAAACGATCAGTATGATAGATATATAGATCAAACCCCAACATAAAAAAAGGAACTTGAAAGACTTTACATGAAAATAGAACTTGAAAATGAGAAGGGTGAAAGAATCCCTTAAAAATTTGGCAGCCTAACGGCACCACATAAAGATTCTTAAAATGAATTGATGAGAGAAAGAGGGGGTATCTAATCATATGAACATGAAACGTAAAGTAGTATGAATATAAAAGAACATCCTACAACATATGAACATGGATCATAAAGGAAATGAAATAAAAGAGAGTACTTGGAAAGAAAGAGAGAGGTAGGATCCCTTACATTAAAACGTAACTCTTAAAACTCAAAGGATGGGACCATGAGGGCTTGGGGGCATCTTGGGAGGAATCCATGGGAGGTAATAAGACCAAAAATTAGTTGAGTATTATTTTGGATTCTAAAGGATGAGAGAATGGATTGGTTTTTATAGGAAAAGTGAGGGGACAAGGCATTAATGGCCATGGGACACCTCATTGGTGGTATTTGCAAAACCACGGGCTTGCCCATGGTATTGTACAATTGGGATACCTCATACCTTATATTACTATTAATAAGTCGACCATAATTATTACATAATTATTACATCCTTAATGATGTCATTAAACACCTGAAACTCTAAACTGAAAAATCATTATTCAAGGAAAATTTAACTTTCTCAGAAAAATCCCAAAATTTCACCTTAACCAAATATCGATGCTCTGATTTAAAAACTGAACTCCAATTTATAAAAATAATTCTCTAAATATTTTTAATTTAATATTTAAATAAATACACTATTCTTCGAAAATCCATTTTTTTCTGAAAAATACCCAAAAATTACCTTAACATAATATCGATGCTCTGAGTTCAAAAATGAACTCCTTTTATAAATATAATTTTCTAAATATTTTTAATTTAATTTTAAATTAAAAAACACTATTCACTAGAAAAAACTAATACTTGACTAATAATTTCTGAAACAGTTATTTACCTATTTTATTTAATCACATTACTTAATCAAGGTGCCTAGAATATATTAATACTTTCTTAAGTGAGATTACTAATACATTTGGTCACATTACTAATCCTAATCGTAAAATCACTATTCATAATTTACTATTCATCAAAAATTAATTTGATCTTATTAGACTCTAAATTTCTTACTGAACATAATTTTAGAAGACCATTTTTTGAGAATCATTACACATAATTAATTATTTAAGGTTTACATAAATATTTTCAAATATCTTTTTCTTAGAATTATTCAAAAAAATGCATACTATATTTATCCGGACATTTGAAAATTCACATACTTCATCATAAGGAAAAATCACAATTATTTTTTTAAATCAAAGGATTACACAAGGCAGTTACGGTCTCCTTACATATCCCCTTATAACCCCAACATAGGTCCTAAGTGTAAGGTGTGCTAAGGTGAGAGAATCTGAGGGTGGCTTGTCCAACATCGCATGAGTAGTAATTTATATCAGTTTGAACTTCTCGAGAAGGCGATTCCGTTCTTGCTTCACACGATAAAGTTCGGCATGGGTTTGGTCCAGAGAAAAGCCTAGTGGTGCTACCTCCTTCCCAAGTTTTGTTAGATGGTCTTCGATTGGCGCGAGACTACTGGATGATGCCATCAAATCTTTTTTCTATATTAATTAACCAAGATCACTTGTATTCAGATGCAATAGTCACAACATTTAGTTTCCAATGTTCATACTGACTAATGGTCAAATAACAGTCAAAACCCAATAGTCTCATTTTATTTATACTCATTTTATTAAATGAAATAGTTTTGTTGAGTATGAAATAAAATAACACACAAAATTAGGAAACAAGATTTATTCAAAATTTCAGGTCGTTACACAGGTTCCAGGGAGAGATGGGACCATAGGCAGCTGAAGATATGCTGGAGGCTATGAAGAGAGTCTTTAGGCTAGTAGGGACACCCGCAGACTTCATGGTGATCCTTGCTACCAACCTCCTTTAGGCAGTAGTAGGCAGATGGTGGAGCCTGATGCGCCAGGTCCATGATGAGGAGACGCTACTCTGGGTAGACTTCGAGAGGCTATTCCGGGCAGAGTTTGTCCCAGCTACCCTTTGAGCAACGTAGATATATGAGCTACTTCATCGGCAGTAGGGAGACATGATAGTATAAAAGTACTCAGCGAGGTTCACTAACCTCTCGTGCTACTCCACAGATTTGGTACGAAACCCATTCTTCAAGTCCCGGACCATCGAGCAAGGACTCATGCGAGAGATCAGAGCCTCGATGATCTCCCTCAGCATCCCGACACAGGCGAGGGTGTTAGAGAGAGCCCTCCTAGTAGTGAATTTCCTTGCTGAGCAGTCACCAACATCAAGACCTACTACTAGCCGACACGCAGCGAAGTCTTCTGTAGCTGGAAGTAGATAGTTCTCATAGAGGTCCAAGAAGGTTAGACTTACAGGTGGACAACTGCACGACTCAAGATTAGTTGTGCGAGGCACCCGGAGTGGAGATAGAGTCAGAAATGCCAGGAACAGAATGTTTTACTCATTCGGTGGGATTGGACACATGGCTCATGACTGTCCGAACCGCAATTCTGATGATCAGTAGAAAGTTAAGGGAGCTTCTAGATTGAGGCATAGGTTCAATCGAGGCGGTCAAAAGGGCGCAAGAAGACATGGAAGAGGAGCTGGTTTAGCAGTTGGCGGTGGTCTATGTTACGAGGTGCTATTGCCACCACCACTAGGAGGTCCACCCCAACCACAGGGAGCAGGTGGGAAGGAATGATCTCAGCTTCAGGAAGCTGAGGCATATGACCATGGTGCTTGGGTGATTATTTGAGTTACGATATGTGTCTATTCCACCTTAGCTACAGTTCTTATAGACACAGGTGCCATTCATTCTTTCATTTCCACTTCCCTTGTTCGGATCTCGGAGATTCTGACAGAGCATTTGGATCGATCCTTTTGGATATAGACTCCTACAGAAGCAGACTCTATGATTACACACTGGTTCTAACAGTGTGAGCTTACTCTAGGAGGTGAGATCTTTGGCTGGGATCTCCTCCTAGTAGCGTCGAGGCCTTACGACTTCATCTTGGGTATGGACTAGTTATCTACAGTCCATGCTCAGATCGACTGTATTAGGCACAAAGTGCGGTGTGTTCGCATAGATCGGACTAAGTTCATCTTCAACAGTGAAAAGGGAACCTTTGTGGTGCAGGACAAATTTACTCGGAGGAGGGTGCAACCAATCACTCACCATTTAGCTTCCCTTACCCTTGGAGCAGTTGATGTGGAGAGTCTGACTTATCCTGTAGTGGTGTTCCACTACGCGGATGTTTTCCCTAACGATGTCCAAGGTCTACCTCCTCACAGAGAGGTGGAATTATACATAGAATTATACCCTGAGACGACACCGATATCTACTCCAGCATATCATATGTCTCCCACTGATCTTCACAAGCTGAGGGTTCAGCTAGAGGACTTGCAGGGGAAGGGATTCATCCAGACCATTTTTTCTCCCTCGGCAGCCCAGATTATATTCACCAAGAAGGCAGATGGGAGCTTGAAGATCTGTGTCTACTACCGTCGCCTAAACCAGGTGACTGTGAAGAACAAGTACCCACTCCCAATGATTGAAGACCTCTTTGATAAGTTAAATGGAGCACAATATTTCTTGAAGATAGACCTCAGATTAGGCTATCACCAGCTGAGAGTTTGAGACGAGGATGTGGAGAAGACGACCATCAGGTGTCGGTACAACCACTATGAGTTCTTGGTTATGCCCTTCAGTATAACCAACGCTCTAGCAGTGTTCATGAGCCTCTTGAATAGGATCTTCTAGCCTTATCTTGATCGCTTTGTCATAGTATTCATTGATGGCATTCTGATCTGCTCGGCTACTGAGGAGGAGAATGCCTACCATTTTCTGGTACTACGGGACACACTCTGAGAGCACCAGCTTTATGGTAAGCTCTCGGAGTGCCAGTTTTGGTTTCGAGAGTTTCACTTATTGGGACATGTCATCTTGGAGGTTGGGGTTGCAGTGGATCCAATGAAGACTGAGGTGGTACTTCCTTGGGATCCACTCAAGTGTGTGACAGAGGTTCCAAGTTTCCTGGGTTCTGCTGGATACTATCGGAGGTTCGTTCTAGACTTCTCTAGAGTTGCAGCACCACTTTCATCCTTGAATAAGGATGGGAAACCCTTTGTGTGGTCGGAGAGATGCCAGCATAACTTTCAATAGCAGAGGCTGAGGCTGACTACTGCCCCCATCTTGAGGCTTCCAAAGGAAGGCATAGGTTATGTAGTTTATTGTGATGCATCACGGACCAGACTCAGGCGTGTCCTGATGTAGGAGCAAGCAGTGATCACTTATTTTACTCAGAAGTTGAGACAACATGTGTAGAACTACGCTACCCATTACCTGGAGTTAGCAGCAGTGGTCTTTTCCTTGAAGATGTGGCAGAACTATCTGATGGGAGAACATTTTACCATATACTATAATCGCAAGAGTCTCAGGTATATCTTCTCTCAGAAGGACCTAAACCTGAGACAATGGTGATGGATTGAGTTTGACTAGGACTATGACTTCAATATAGTCTATACTCCTGGGAAGGGGAACGTTGTTGCAGATGCGCTCAGCAGGAGGACTGGCATTCAGCTGCTAGAAGAGGCGACCGAGCTACTGGCTGCCTTAGAGATATCCTTTGTGGATAGGGATGGAACAACCTATCTTCAGTCTTTTATAGTCACTCCTCTACTTATTTAGCGAGTCGGGGAGGTGTAGCATGAGGATGCTGACTGCGAGACTCGACGTGCTCAGATATCCACAGGGTCAGCACCTGATGGATTTTCTGAAGGTGCGGAGCATGTCATCCTCTTCGTAGGACATACCATGGTACCGGTTTCACATCAAGAGGAGGTGTTGAGGGAGTTCCACACTTCCCCTTTAGCAATACATCCAAGAGTTGTGAAGATGTACCAAGACCTCAGACAACAGCACTGGTGTCCATGTATGAAGAAGGCGATAGTAGGGTTGGTCTCACGGTGCCTCACTTGTCATCAAGTGAAGGTAGAGCACCAAGTACCAGCAGGATTGGTACAACCCTTAGAGGTCCTAGAGTGGAAGTGATATGAGATATCCATGGACTTTGTGACGGGCGTCACATGTACATCCAGAAGTCACGACTTGATATGGGTGATCATTGACCGCCTCACCAAGTCGGCCCACTTCGTACCGATTAGAGAGCATGGTTTAGTAGAGATCATGATACTTCTCTATGTGAATGAGAAAGTGTGTTTACATGGATTAAAATTATCTATTATCTATAACCATGACGCACGGTGTACTTTCCGGCTATGGAAGGGGTTTCAAGAAGCATTCGGGACAGAACTTCTTTTGAGGACTACCTTCCATCTTCAGAAAGATTGTTAGACCGAGAGGACCATTCAGACCCTCGAGGAAATGATCCGTGCACGTGTCCTTGGATTTGGTTTTAGTTTGGAGGATCAATTTCCTTTGGTGGAGTTTTCCTACAACAACAACTATCACTCCACCATAGGTATGGGACATTTTGAGGCCTTGTACGTGCGACCTTGATGATCACCGTTGTGATGGACTTAGCTAGGGGAGTCAGAACTAGTGGGACCAGAGATGATACGGGCTACCACAGAGATGGTGAAAATCATCCAGGAGTAGATGATGACTACATAAAGCAAGAAGAAGTCTTATGATGAAAGGAGACGGAGACCTTTGGAGTTCGAGGATGGTTACCATGTCTTTCTACGTGTCTCACTTGGATACAGTCTACGGAGATTCGGTCGAGGCAGCAAGTTATCTCTGCGGTTCATCGTACCTTTCCAGGTCCTCAGTAGAGTAGGTGAGGTGGATTACCAATTAGATCTTCCACCTCAGTTGCACAGGGTACACAACATCTTCCACATATCCCATCTGAAGAGGTACGTGTAGGACCCATCCCACATCATCGACCACAAGGAGCTGGACATCGATGATGAGATGACTTTCCTAGAGGTTCTAGTGGATATTGAGGATCGATAGAAGTGGGTCCTACGTGGATGGTCGATACCTCTGGTGCGCGTTCGCTGGCAGCACCACAATCTCTAAGAGAGAACAAGGGAGTGGGAGGCTCAGATGCGTGCTCAGTACCACTATTTGTCCCCTTAGGGTGAGTTGTAGCTTATGGGGACATAAATTATGGAGGTGGGGAGAATTTATGGACCCAAAACATACGAGAAAAAATTCTTCTTAAATACATGGTAATTTTCCGAGTCCACAGTTTCCGATGGTGATTTATTCCGAGTCCCGGTGATCCTAGAATCAATTTTGGATGTTTTCTTCAGGTACGTTCTGTAAACGTACGTACGAGATTTTAAATCTTTGGAACAAGTTCTTGGAATTGAAATATGAGGGCATTGTTGAACTCACAGTGTCCTTGATTGCTTGGTAAGACCTTCTCCAAAGTTGCATTCTGATGAGATTGGAAGATAGTTATTGGGGGGTTTTAATTAAATTGAATAAAATAAAGTATTAACATTATTTTATTAGGGTTGTTAAAAACTCCGAGGGGAGGTTGGAGGTGGGGGCCACCATAACCGAACCTCCCATGGGAGGTTATGGTGGTGGGTCCCAATCGAGTATAACCTCCCTCGAGAGGATATTATTAGGTGGGTCCCACATGACCTACAAACCCCCTAAACCCCCCCAAACATCCCTTGAGTTAATGAAGCCAACACTCTCTTCATTAATTTGTAACTCTCCACCTTCCCCATTTATTTTGTGACAACTCTCCCAATTAATTGGGGAGACTCTCCACCTTCCCCCAATTATGTTAACGTGTCAATCAATTTAATTAATTAGAAATTGTATGAATTATTTACAACAATTAAAAATAATAGTTAGTATATTATTTTAGGTTGGCCACTTTCGTTTTTGTGGAGCCATGGGAGACTAAGGGGAACTTCACCCTCTCTAGCGAAGAACGTGAAGAACGCGATGAACATGATCGTATTCAATCTTCAACCGAGGATAGAAATGGAAGTGACTCCCATGAAGAACTTGGAAAAATTCATGTTTGACTCATCTTTTCTGGACTCTTCCTCATCCGACATTGACGGAACAATCTCTGACTTATCATGACTCCGTCAAAAGATCACCGATTTACAAGGTAGGGGATCTGTGTTGGTTTTATTCCTGTTATCTGACGTTCAATTTATGGAATAAGTTATGCCATATGATATAAACATAATGTGTGTGTGGGGGGGGGGGTTGACTGCAAGAACACAACCAACCCTTCCCCTTTGTTTGTTCTTGTTCGATGATGACGACATGGAAAAGAGGCGATGACGATGAAGACGGTGAACAAAGGTTGTGCTACCCGCGCCCTAGCGTGTTACCTGCACCCTCGTGCACTGCCCCGGTGTGGTACCCCTTCCCTAGCATGCTACCCCGACGCACATCTCCCACCTCCTGCTTGTGTGCCCCGCACACTGCCCGGCCCCTACCGGCGGCCTGCCCGGCACCCTGCCCTGCGCCCTGCGGCCCCCTGCCGTAGTCTTCACGGCACCCCGGCGCACTGTCCAGCACCTCGGTGCACTGGACTCACCTAGGTGCACTGCATGGCATGCTTCTTGGCACCCCGACACCCTACCCAGCGCACCGTGGCCCCTGCCGCGGTCTGCTTACCGCCTCTGTGCACTGCCCGCACCCAAGCGCGCTGCCCGACATCTTGCCGGTGCACTCGTGGCCTGTTCGGTGTCCAGCTGTCCTTCCCGCGCCCCACACTTCCCTTTTTCTGGCCTCCCATAAACTAACCTCTGAAGCCGTACCCATTGCGGCACTGGCTGAACCAGCCCCAGCCTTCGGGCCGATCCACATGCGTGGCGGCATCCGGGCCGAACCGCCCTCGTAGTCCGCTGGGCAGGGGCCAGCAAACCTGGCCTAACATAGCGGGATGACCCACCCACCAGGCTGGGTTAGACCCCTTGGGTCTTTTTGGGTTGACCTAGATAGGCTTGGCTCAGACTGTGTTGGGCCAAGTCCATCCGGCTGGGTGGGACCGGACTCGATCCCCCTACTGTCCCTTTGCTTACATTAGCCATATCTTTGGCACCAGCCGTCAGTTTAACGAATGGTCAGTGGCGTGGGTAATCTCGATGAGAGATGGTCCCTTTGAGAATACCCCACTGGAGTTCAGGGTGTAGTTGAGATATGTTCGGGTTGGTTCGCACACGAATCCAACTAGGCCCCCGTGACTAAAAGACTAATAACTAACAGACCGGGCGTCCGAATAACGCACTGTCTATTGCGTTGAAATTCCATTGATGAGACATACATTTGAGATACTTCTACATGAGACTTCATGATAGTTGGAGATTTTCCTAGGATCTCAGGGAGATAATCCTTCTAGTGATGAGCAGACAGAGTGAGATGACCTAGTAGCTAACAGCCCTGATGACTACTTGACAGATTCTACTAGCCCAGTGGGGAGCGCCTGATAGTTTGCGGCGAACCCATGGTGGAGGAGCACCTGGTAGTTGGCGGCAGAACCATGGTACTTGACCGGAGGAGTTCCTCACCAGGCTATTAGGGGGAGCGCCTGGTAGTTGGTGGCAAAACTATAGCGGAAGAGCACCTAGTAGTTATCAGGAGACCTGTGGTACTCGATAGGAGGAGTACCTCAGCAGTCCAAGGATAGTGAGAAGCGCCTTGGTGTCACGACAGACCCACTGTTCTCGAAAGAGGATTAGTTATCCAACAACGGTTGTTTTGATAATGAAAATCCCGGTTTGAGCTGAGTCAATGAATTTTATGTTTCCTCATGATTAAGATGGGTTACTAGATAACATAGGTATATGTATAGGAATATACATATGTATGGGTTATCCGTTGAATCCTTTACATTTTGGTTTATCCTTGTTGGATATTGTGAGACCTTGAGGGTCTCAGGGTCCCTAATGAGTTTCTCTATACTCACCCCTGCACGGGCTATGCCCGCACCTCATTGTGTTGGATGTAGATGGCAGACATCTCTGAGGGAGTCCGATAGCGCCAGGACTGGACAGTACCTGAAGGTGGACCATTCGATGAGTCGGTACACAGAGGATTTTGACAGTTTTGGAGTACTGAGTTGGCCATATGTACCTACCCTTCAGGTAGGAACCCCGAATAATGATCCAGGTGATGCTCTTTACTTTTCAGTCTTTTGTCCCTTTTTCCATTGTACTTGTACTTTACTATTGGGCTTGTATTTTCGGACTCTTTTACTTTTCAGAACCTCATCTGTATTCAGTTTTGCATTTTTTTTTGCTTCCAGTTGTGTACTCTTATTGTGGGTGTTTACTTTTTATAGAGGAAATGCCTTCCCATCTTAGGGAATTACGCCTTTGGTGCTAGTCACCAGCCCCTTGGATATGGAAGGTGGGCTTGGGGAAGTCATATAACATGCCCCAAGGACGGGTCGTGACACATCAAGGGTGTTTTGGGAGTCCAGGGCATGAATTTATAGAATAATTGGTCAACTAGTACAATTCATGCAGTCTCTACACGACTGTGTAAACCCTATGACCTTCCTAGGGAAACCATGCAAACATAGAAATTATCATATCGCATATTTGGAGAATGGTTTCCAAAACTGTGTAGCCTAACTAGGTTACCGTATGACCCAACTCCCCATATACAGTGGATTGCACAAGGTTTTTGGAAGACTTGACAAACTGTGTGGGTAAACTATGCTCCGCTTCAAAATTTTGAAAAATTATAATTTTTCCACCACAGTATTTTTATTCTACACTCAATATTTTCCCTATTTATCTTATTTCCTTCCCTAGTGATGATCTTGAACCCTCAAGAGATTATATGTGCCTATCTCCCTCATTTATTGGCCATTCAAAGCACCATCAGTTATAGATCCAAGCTCTGTGTATGTATGATCTACCTCTTGCTTCTTTTTTATTTGGATTAGGGATTCTTTGTTGCAAAATATAATTATAAATACCTAATACCTTATTCCACAATTGGTTTATACGTTGTATCTTAAAGGGGTGTTTGAATCTGGATCTAAGAGCTTGATTAAGAGTACTTTCATCAACTAATTCATGGTACGCTGTCTACATGTTATATGCCACTGCTTTGTTATAGCTGGGTGCATGTTCAGTTTTGTTATTGGATATTTCATTTTGTGGTTTTTATGTATTAGTTGATATTTTCCAAAAAGGTAATATAAATAGTTAATTGAACCCCTCATCGATCCATTAGGATTTGTTGATGATTATTTGACAGATTTAGGGCTACCTAGGGTTACAATGACCTTCTAAGACATAGGAATTTGTGAATAAGTAAAATTTCAATGTGTGATAATTTAGAGACCTTGTTTGAACATGTTGAATTGTTTTGATGAATTGAAAATGGAATATTGTTAGTGTTCCTAGATTTGACAATGGCTTAAGTGGTTGTATAGAATGGTATGAAAATGGGTTAATTTGGTTAACTAAGATCATGTCAAGTGGATTATGAATTATATTAGAAATTCTTAAAAGAGTTAGTTCATAAGTAATGATGAATATAGTAAATTTCTAATGATATAATAAATTAGAAATATGTTATATGAGTTATCATAAGGTGATTTATGAATATATAAAATTTATTGATAAGGGGACTGTTAAAAATGATTAGTGAGCTAGGCATGAGATGGAAACTAGTCCAAATGAGATATGTAATGTAAATAGAACATATTTTAATGGTTTATGTCATAACATTAATTCCCGTGTTTATTGTTATGTATAATTATTTCTATATTTATTGTTTGTTTTTGGTTTTGATATGGTTTTTGTGTTGTGAATAGATAAAAAATCATATAGACATGGCCTGGTAGTGTGCGATATTGACTATTGTTCTATGGAAATGGGTCGTGTTATACGGATGCCCTAAACTATTCTCTGCAATGCAAAGTTTATTGAAGGGTTTGAATATCTATTCACATAATGGTTTCATTCCACCAAGATTTAGGTTTTGAGGTGTGGAAAATGTGTTTGTCCTAATGATATAACGAATTGACTAATTAACTTATGCTTAATAATGAATTCTTTGAACCCTAATGTGAATGAAGTAAATTCCTAACCAATTAAACACATATTGATAAGGAATTATGTAATGAAAAGGATGGGAATAATGAATGTATTACTAAGTGTAGTAATAGTTGATGTAAAGGCTGTTAACTATTGTCACCTGAACTGTATTTTACTTACTTGTCACTTATTTATTACATGAATAAACTATCTATTTAGATTGGGTATTTTTTTGACACCAATGATGGTCTCTAACTAATATCAACTCACATATTTTTCGATCCATCGTTAGGAACTAAAGAGGATTTCATGCTTACAGGTTATGATATTGGAAAAGGCCCTGTACTTGGGAGTTTCGTTAGGCATGGGAAGTATATGGATGAGGTTCTGGACTTAGTGTCATGAACATTCTGAGGATTTAACTGTTTGTATTTATTTTGGATTTTGCTCACTTGGAACTCTAAGGAGGACATTCCATAATTACTTTTGGCTAAGGTTTGTACCAAATTTTGGGAGATAGATGTTTATGCATGTTCATTGGTTATTACATGTTGTTTTCACTATTTGACTTATCTTTTATTTTGAATTACTATATTAAAGAAAGTATAGTGTCCCAATGTGACATTTTAGACCATCGCTGGTGGTCATAAACCTATAGTGTAAGGGGGTGGTGCCCTTGTGTTCTTGTGGAATGCCACCTTAGGGCCTCAGTTTAGTGGCTCCTGGGTCAGGGTTGTTACAAAGTGGTATCAGAGAATGTATTTTCAAAGACATATGTTTTGGTGATGATATACAAGAGGTTAAGAAGGTGTCAAACCTTGGTATTGAGATCATTCTTTGGAGTAAATAACCCACACTACAAAAAAAGACCTATACCAGCAGAAATCTATTAACATAAAATATATATAGTGTTAAAATTGGGAAATTCCATCATATATTAAGGTTTATTGGTATTTTTTTGTACCGATCTTTATTTTTACCAATATTTATATCTATTGGATTTGATCATTAAATACCAAAATATCATTTACCAATAGGAAATCTATTAATTTATCATACTGATACCAATATTTTTTTATCAACATATGATTTTTTGGTAATAAAAAAAATTACCATCAAATTATTTACCATTAATAAAAATTGTTATAATAAACCATAAAATAAAAACAAAGATTTTATCGACAACCAATTAAGATAAACCAGATATATATATATATATATTATTTTTTTCATAACTAAAGTTAATATCTATTTTTATAGTCTTATTAAAAACATCTCATTAATTTATTTTAATTTTAAATTTTATCTAAATATAAATAATATATTTATTTTTAATTGTCGTTAATTTAATGAAAATTTATATAATATTTTAAAAAATTGAATCATTACGATTTTTGATATATTTACTTTTATGTCTCATGATCTCTATATACATGATAATTTTATTTTTATATTAAAATTTAATAAACATAATTAAATATAAGGAAAATTAATTCAAAAAATTAGTTACTTTAATTTAATAAAAAAACATAACAACTAGTTATGAAATATTATTTTATTAATAATTAATATTAACATATTGAGATTTTATTGTATATTATAAAATAAAACCAATAATTTTTATAAAATTTTATACCATTTATATATATTCTTATTATATTTATAATTTAAAAATGGATGATATTTGGTATTTTATTTGTTTAATTTTATTTTTAAAATTCGTTTACTAGCCCTCAACCCTAATTGTCCTACCACCACCACACGATCCACCCCTCCCATACTTCATCTACCGCTTCTACCACTACCCCCATGACCAACTGCCTACTCATCAACCATTGATGCCTTTAGAGATCCAATCCACATCCTCCACCACTCTCAACATCTTCCGTCCCCACTACTCTGACCGTTCATCGCACCCGCTGCCCTCTTTCAGCATCATTCGTGTCTTCCTTTTTGTCCCCACTGAAAAACCCTCACCATCCCCACCAGACAAACCCTCACCATACCAGACCATCCCCACTCAACTTTCCACCATAAGGAACCTTCCCCATGGGACCACACTATCATTGTGTTTGGCCCCTCTCTCGATCCTAATAGATTGGTAACAAGATACGAAAAACATCAAAGGTTTACAGTTCAGATGATTTTCTAGCAGAGAAGAATTTTCTGAAGGTTCTTCGAGTTAATTTCATAGTGTTATAATTTTATAATAGAAGTATTTTTCTATTGGTGTGTATCAAATAATTATGTTTTGTTTGTGGCTATAACTATTTATGCTTTAAGTTTCATGCATTAAAAATTTTCTTACTTAAAAATTAATAATTCATATCCATTACTTATCAGAAATGTTAGACCACCTAGAAAATCATGTGACAACATGGGTGCACTATCGTGTAGATAATATGTTATCTAGTTTTATGAATCACGCATTTCCTCTAAATAGAAAGTAGATTAAAAGACAAAATTTGGTGTTATAAAGGCATGAAATCACCAGTATTGACTATTCCAAGGCACTATTTCAAACTTCATGTGTTTATATTCTATTATAATGATATATGTATGGTTTTAATAAAATTCACATTAATATGTTCCTAAAAAATTATCATATCCATTTTCTACGTTATGAACATAAATAACTTCTAAAGACTATTATAGCATGTTATAGTTACATTATTGTTCAATTACTAATGTTATCTATTGAAATCCTGCATTATTTGAATTCCACAATTTATGGAATGTTTGATAGAAGTTTTAACTATCTCCAACATGAATCAATATTTCCCCAAATAATATGTCTAATTGATATTCAATGATAGTGATGGATTTATCACAAATTTTCTCTTAGAAAAATAGGTCATACGAGTTATAAAAAAAAAGATCTTCACAACTACGAGATATACTTATTCGGGTAGATGACTAAAAATATTTTATTTATTTCCTGTGGGACTATTATTTGTAATGAAAAAATATATGTCAATAATAGGATAATGTCAATCTTGAATTTATTGATAACTTTAATGTATTAAAAGATAAAATAGTGCTTCTCAGTGTTGAAATATCAGAATTCAATATACAAAACAGACATCGACCATTAGAGCAGATTACTTTCAAAATTGTATTTATTACAGTCAATGCAGAACAAATTTAAGATTTCCACAATCTTAAAAACCAACAAAAGGTATAAGCTTCATTTCTATTTTACATACCAAAGACAATCTATTTAAAGACAAATATATATATAACATTTCTCTATGATATCCATATTCTGACTTCTTTATTATGTATTTCCTTATAGGGGGTTTCTTCAGATGCAAGATCCATGAAAAATGACACATGTACTATATCAATGTCATCTTCCAACCCAATGGTATGTTAAAATTTATTTCCATTATCATTTACTTCAACCTTATAAACTCATTTAAAAAGTTTCCTTCCACTATGGATTTAAGTATTTACATCTGATTTCTAATCTTTTCATGTATAGTTAAATATTTTATAATAATTTCTCAATGTATTTTTAAATTATTTAATGTAAAACTTTACTTACATTAAACTTGTTCATATCATAATACAAGTTCTATCTTTCAAATATTATCACAAAACATTAACATGAATCTGGAATGAAAATTATACACTTTTTAATTATACATTGTAGTTTTTAAAACTATATTTCAATACCATAACAATGTATCTTACATTTAAACTATATTTAGATTATATTTATACATGACATTTTTTAAATAACATAAATCTAGAATTTATAGTATAAAACAGTATGTTTAAATAATTGAAATGTTATATAGATAAAATATGAAAATGAAACATTTATAAAATAAAACTATATGCAAAATAATTTATTCATTTAGACAAAACTATTTGTAAATCATATATGCTTACAATTTTCAAATGAATTACTAATCATTATTATTTATCCAGTTCAAATGAGAATTAATGAAATTTTTTTAGTCTAATAATGAATACGATGTATGGATAAAATTTACTCATATATACAGTTAACTCATATATGTACAATGTTTGAATCAATCTACATAATTCCAGTACAGTTTATGCACTTTTCTCATATATACAGTTTCTCTTCATAATGGTTTACTCAATTCTTAACATATGTTGAATTGGGTATAAACTATCATATGAGTTATGGGATTTATTTTTGGGATTACCCAGTAGAATAATCATGAGACCCACGCCATTCCCTTTACAGTATCATGACATTTATTTTTGAATTTAATTTGTTAATACAATATCATGACATTGCTTTCCAAATACATATTTCTTTGGGAATATACTCATAGTTTCCTTTAATAAAGATTAAATTATGAATATTGTATCCTGATATAGATTTTTGAATATAGTATCATGATATCCACATCATTCATATATATTATCTACATCATTTTTATACACCTTCATTCCTCATCATTCCTATAGAATATTCACATTGTTCCTTTATAGTTTTATTACCATTATTCCTATACCGTCTCATTCCACATTATTCCTATACATTATTCTGCATTATTTCTATAGAGTATCCATGTCATTATATGTTATAGCACTTTCAGTTTAATGCTATTTAATTTTACTTATTATTCAATATCTTTTTTTCTGTATGCTGACATTTGTCTAGAAACACTATTCGTCTTTTTTAATAATAAAAAAACACAGTATGGAATCAATAAAAATGGACATATCATTATCATTACAATTTTATTTAACAATTTACATACACCATAATATATTATTTAATTTATATATTAATTTACAATTAATACTATAATGTTTATATATTTATTTACAATACTGGTCAAAATTTTGATTTTTCTAGCCAACAAGGTTTTTAACTGTAGAAAAAATTTTGAAAATCCAAAGCGACTAGTAGAACATCCACAAACATAATGTAATTTGTGTATGAAATTTGATGAATAAATAGTTAAATGCATGTATCAGAGTATGATATCTAGAAACCATTTATGAGTGTAACCGACCAATTAAAAATAAATATGATAAAATAGTCTAAATATGTACTATTATTTTACCTATTTTGAAAGGAAGGTTCTTTTTTCCCCTCATCAATCAGCTGTTGGTCTTCCCATCATCTAGGTGTTTCTAGGTTTTAATGATCTTTACATCTCCCCAATGACCCACACCCATTATCTCCATGATTTCTATCACCTCTTGTTCTCTCCATTGCCCATTCAGCCTTCCCGTAAATCATTATGATCATCGTGACCCACAAATGTAGCCTTCACATCACCAGCATCCACCATTTTTGTCAAGAAGCCCGAATTCATAGAAGGTGAGATAATATATCCTTTACCATCAACCTTCACCTTTGTGCATATTAGTTAGTTGTAGGATTTTAAATTTCCCATTACACATGAACCAAAAGGATCCATTTTCAGAGGAAAAAATCAAAGCACAATAGCGTGAAAGGGTTACACATTTATATAATTTATACCATCAATGTTATTGATTCTTCCATTTTATCTTGTTTTTCTTATTTCAATTATTATTTGTGCTACAAATTTTTTTATGATTTCTTAAAAATATTTGGACAAACTTTATAAATTACTAAATAATATTTCTTGTTTTCATTTTGTTATATGTTCTATTATTAGTAAGAGTTTATTATGATTAAATAATCATGCATGTATTTGAAATATTTACATGGAATTTAGATTGAAAAAGGAATTGAATCTATTCAAGTTTATTAATTCTAGGTGAGGAAAATCTTATGGACCAAATTTTGTACCAGGGGAGATGTAGTACATGCATGAAGTAAGGTTTTGTTGTCAAGGTCATCATTGAGGTGGTTGTTTGTGGTCATAATTGAGCCTCTTATTTTTTATAAGGAATGATCATATTTTGTTTTAGTGGATACTTATGGGTGGTGGTGTCGAGCATGTCATGTTGGAGAGGTATATTATTTCTACTTGAATGGATCCTCCTTCTGTGAGAACCATGGAATGGAAAATGATGTATGAATGTTTGGAGTTTCATTTAAAATTTCTTGAAATTCGAATACTTATAAACATATTTGTAAAATGTTTCTAGGAGGTTTATGTTGAGTTTAAATATTTTCATAAAATCAAATTTTATAATTATTATATTATAAATATAATATATATAATACACAAAATTAGATTAATAAATACAACCTTAAATTTTAGAAAACAATATTGTGATATCCACATAATATTAGAAATGCTTGGGGAGAGAGAATACCCACATTATATTTTACTAATTATTGTTAACAATAGTGAATATTCTATTTGATAAATTTCCAATAATGCAATTGGTAGATGTGTATGTGTTTTTTATAGTTGGTTAAATGTTGTGTTTGTGATTCTTTTTTATGCTCTGTTTCCGTATTGATGTTTTATTTCAAGATTTTTCTGGTGTACTTTGGATTTCATGGACAGTTTTTAGAAGAGGTATGTAGTGTTCATGGTGGGTCTCTAACATTGGATTCATATTCGTTATTCAAGGGTAGGTGGTGCTAGAGGAATGACTGTTATTTTTATTGTTTGTTAAATCTAGGTTAGTTTCTATGTTTTAATATGAAAAATAGTGGCTCAGATTTTGAATCCATCAGATGACAGGGGTAGTGAATGGGAGAAAAATATGTTTTGCCTCAGGGTTATGGGTGTTTAATCATCCCTCCAGCAGGGAATACTGAGGTGGATAGAGCATTCATCTATACTTTGGGTCTCTAGGTGAAGAGAGTATTTTTTAGAGTCAATATTTCATTTGGACGCACCATTGAACCCATTCTTATATTAGCCTTGTCTTATTTTGCCTTATTTTTCATTCTCAGGTAATGTCATCATGGTTTGTATGATTCAATATTATTTTATATTGTTTCTTTGGTAGATTAATCTAAAATATTCCCAACTCTGAGTACCATATTATCATCTAGGATGCTTGTGTTCTTGGTTATGATCTATTTATAGAGGTGTGAGGTGAGTTCTCTTGAATGTTGATTGTATTTTTGTAGATTTTTCTCTCGAAATATTTTTAATTTATTGTTGATATAAATCTATACATATGGTGGATGAATTGTTGATGGGCTTGCGATGATAAGGATTGAAGTAATATACTGAGGTCCAGTATTTTGTTCTTTGTGCGAGGTTTTCAGTGATTCTATCACAGTGTTATGGTGTCCTAGGATCGGAATGTTTCAAGTTCTACTTAACTGCCCTCATCTTGGTTAGTTTAGCATCCTTTAAGTATATATTATTTTTTTTCTATCACATAGTTTTTAAAAGAATATTTCTTATAAAAATAATTGACATTGTAAATATTGTTTCTCTCTTAGAGGATTCAATTTCACATGTAGGCATTGCAACAATAACAAATATGTATGTCTTATTTCTCACAAGCACCTAAAATTTAAATTAAATGAAATTTTATTTTGATTTAATAATGATATCCCATTGTTATAATGATATATGTAGTTGGGATGTTCGAATATTACATTTCTAGGAGTGTGAGAGAAATCTGAATCACTACATTTACATCTGATGCTGAAAGATCATGGATGGATACTAGAGGAATATGAGTTGCAGCTCAGGTTTTTGTTTATTTAATAGGTTGGGTTTATATGTGGAATGTTTATCTTGAATTAGTTCTCGAGATTCTATTTTATTGTCTATTGTTTTATTATATGTTGGTGAAGTACTTATTTTTTGTAGAATTATTACGGAAATATGTTGATGTTGGGAGACCATGGATGAATTCTAGAAGAGTATGACAAGCTTATTAAGTATTCCATCATGGTGGTGGATCAATATGTGCTTGAGAATATATCAAAATTAACTTTGCTTCTAGTAAAAGTTATACAGTCTTTTTTTTTCTGGAGCTGGTCGGTGGGGCTGGAGGAGACTAGATGGAATGGATGGGTCGTTGGCATGGTTGGGGTGCTGGAGCTGGAGTTGGCTAGATGGCATGGATGGGTCACTGGCATGGATGGGTATCCTTGGGGGGGGGGGGGTGGACCCTATTTGGGGATCTATCATTTGTTTGTGTGGGGGATTAGAGGATCCAACGTTTTGTATAAAATATTTCATTATTAATATATATATATTTTTCCTTTGTTTGAATATGTGTTAAAATTGAATTTTAGGTATTATATCTGATAAAATAATAAATATAATATGAAATTTTAATAGAAAAAGTATATAATTATTATTCAAAATATAATTTATGAAACAATATATATTATATTTTGGTAATATTTTTACCGACATATAAATTTGACACCATAACATGTTTCTGAACACTTTAACAAACATATATATTATTTTTTTGTATAATAATCATTAAAAAATAACTATTTTATCTATCACAAAAACATTTAGCAACAGAGTTTCTACTGACAGTTCAGAAATCGAGATATATATGTTGGTAAAATTATTTACCAACAGAAAATGTACTTTTATCAATAGATATATCCCTGTTGGAAGAAGTGAAATATTTGTTTTCTATGTGTGAGGTAAAACCCATGTTGTCTTTGGAGGGAATTTTTGTTCTTTTTGTGTGCTATTACATTTGAAGATATCTTATCACTAGGTGACAAAATTGTTTTGTGATGTGACCTTTTTAGGATATTTTACTAATGTCCATAATGGAATGAGTTTTTTATTCATGAATCATTCTAGGACACAAATATATTAGTGGCATGCATCATGATAGGCACACATAAGGGATAAGTGTATGGGACATAAAGGGAATAATGCATTGGATTTCTTTAAATTCAATAAAATTTTGTTTAGTGAAAATAAGAAAATGGGTAAAAGGGAAATAAAATGTTAAGAATGGTGAATCAAAATTCCTAAAGGATGTTTTATATGAGTAAAAATGATTTTTTAGTAAAATGTGAATCCGGAATTGTTAATCAGTGTAAATATATTCATGGTAGGAATGGAAATATTTTTGTAATGGTTTCTAATGATATATTTGTATATGTTTAATTTTCATTCACCGTGTTAGCCATGACCCTCAGTAGGGATGGTTGAGGGTAGAGTATGGGATGTGAAGTTCAATTTTGGGGGTGTGTAAGAAAATTAATTTTTATGACCAGTAGAGAGACTTCTTTTTGATAAATTGTAGAATATTTATTTTATGGGTTATGAAGCTCATATTTAGAATCATAGAGACAATGAAGATGTGTGATTGAAGGATTGAAAGGGGATGTTTCAGAAAATTATCCCCCTTTAGTAGAGAAGAAAGACCTAGGGATTTAGGGAAAAAGGGAAGAGAAGGTCCATGATAAATTTTCTCATTTTATATTGATGATGGAATAAAAACCATAGAGTGTTGTACCGAGTATGATTGAGAAGACATGGGTGTTTTAGCTATATCACCCTCCTGCCTTGACTAGAGAAGGTGGTCCATAGGTATATGAGTTCTTGATAGAGTCCTTCTATACGAATGTTGATCTTTTGTAGACTCATTCCAATAAGTGTGTTAATTTAGGGTCCTATATGTTATGGGGTTAGGAAAATATTTGGTGGGACATTATAGTTTAGACAATGTAGGATGAATGAATGATATGGAAGTATATTTAGGAAATGTTTCTAGAACACTTCTACTAATTGAATTTGAGGATAGATAAGTCATTAGAGTTTTTAGTTTGACATAGGGGGTTGAGTTAGTAAGGGATCATGTAAGTCATTTCACTGGATTGGGCTGCTGCATCCCAAATTTGGATGGAGATGAGGTCACTATGAAAAAATATTTTTTGATGAGATTATATACATGATCGGGTCCCACGTGAATATAATCTTTTTGAAGAGGTTTGAAAAGGTAATGGACCTATCCCTTATTTATTAAAGGAAACTAAAGGGAGCTTTAGGTGGGGGACTTATGGTGAAATATGGATGGGAGACTGGTATGGATTTTGAGGGAATGAAGCATTATTTTGTGAATTTCCATCAAGGAAAACATGTGTATATTAGTCAGAAGAGAGGGCCAGTATCTCAGGATGGTGATCAGGTGTTTTTTATTAGTATGTATGGATGGGGAACATGTGTTAAAAGTGTCTCCAAATAGTAGTCTAGTGCCACTGATTTTGATGGATGGGAAATTTATAGTGGTTCTGTAGAAGCCGTTGTCATTTGGTAATATATTGAGGGAAATTGAAGATGTCGAGTGTGTGCAATGGGATGTTTCCACGTATCAAGTAGGGATTTAGAGCTCAATGGGTTGTACTGGTCAGGGTGGTGGATGGGGGACTCTAGGGATAGATCATCCAAACCAGTAGGGATGTGTAGTCCAAGGTACTTAGGATAATGCCCTGGGTGAAGTGTCAAGTAATATTTATGCAGTTTAGTATACACCTTGAGGGGGGAATTCTAGACCATCTACCATTTGAGGTACGATTCTTGTAGTTTCCATACTCTCTTGTGATTTATTTGAAAAATGTTTCACACATTCATTTATTTATGAAATTTATTTAGTTGTGCTGGGCTTGAAATGGAATGTTCATGTGGTATTATGTCAATTGGTACTCTTTTTTGGGTCAGCACCTAGGATATTAGACAATGTAAAGGATGTGATTTGGTGGTTGGTGTTTACCATTTTCTATGAGTCTTTTTTATCCTTGAATTTCCAAGATTTGACCCAATGTTTTGCATAAATTAATTTATATTCTACCAGTACTATACGAACTATTATCGATGTTAGGTAGTGTTCAAATATCCTAAAAGAGAAATTTATTTTCTTTATGGTTAGTGGGACATTGGAACTGGCTGTGCAGGGCCAGTTTTCCAGTAATTGGGAGAACTCATGACCTATATGGGATATCTTGTGCCAGATGAATGAGAAATAAAAAAACCAGTCTTTAATCCCATTATAGACAAATTAATGTATTTGTTTTCTGAAGAATTATCTTGGATACCACCTGAGAGTAATGTTGACATTACGATCGAGTTAATTCTAGGGGAGGAACCAATTTCCATTCCACAATATTAATAGGGGCATACATATTTCATGAACCTTGTGGTTTAGATGGATGAGTTGGAGTATAAGGGTTTCTTCCATCCAATTATGTCACCTTGAGGATCTCAAGTTCTATTTTATAATATGTATGACATATCATTGATGTTGTTTGTTGACTATATGAAGTTGAATCTAATGATAGTTAATAATTGATAATCACTTCCCAAAATTGATAACTTGTTTGAACCAATGAGGTGTCCCTCGTTGTTCTGGAAGATCAATTTAAGACTAGGATGCCAACAATTGATAGTGAGACCTTTAGACATATTTTTGACAGTTTTCACGGGAAGTTAGGGGTTTTAGGAGTTTGTGGTGATGCTATTCCGGATGACCAACAAACCAGCTGCTTTAATGGATTTAATGAACCAAATATTTCCCCAATACCAGGCTTTTTTTATGTTAGTATTCATTTATTACATCTTGGTGTACTCAAGAACTCATGATGATCATAAAAAATATTGAAATCATTTTGATTATACTAATAGAGAATAGAATTTACTCCAAGATTAAAAAATTTATTTTTAGTTTGTTAAATATAATATCATGGGACACATAATTTTCATGGAAGGTGTGTCAGGGGATCTAGAGTAAGTGCAATATTTAGTTCCTTGGGAGAAGCCTAATAATTTTTATGATGTTCAGTGTTTTCTAGGATTGGGTAGTTATTATTGAAGTTTAATTAATGATTTATCCTATCTGAGACATCCACTCTCAAGCTTGACCAAGAAGAGAGTTACGTCTATGTGTTATGAGGAATGTGATAATGCACTTGAAGAGTTGAAGAAGCGGATGACAACAACACTGATCCTAATCGTACATGAATAAGTTAAGTGGTACACCTTGTTTTGTGTTTCTTCCAGTTTTGAACTGTAGGTAGTGTTGATGCATGGTGATCAACATGTATCATATGGGTAAGGACAGTTGAGGCCTCATGAATGAAATTACCATACTCATGATCTTGAGTTGGCTACTATGGATTATGACTTAAAGTGTTGTAGGGTTACTTTTTAGGACATGGGTTATCAGTGTTTAGCTATTATTAAAGTATAAAGTACATATTATTCCAATATTATTTGAATATTTGGTAGTGATAATGAGTTGAATACATGAAATATTTGGACTTCAAGTTATTTTAAACACTAGATAAAGGTAATAGTGTTTTGGATGCTCTGACCCAGAAGACTCAAAATTAAGTGGTTCAAGAATCTAACACTGAGTGGAGAATGATGGCCTTGTTTATTGAGACGCACCTAAAGGTACAAGATGTGCACAGGCTGAGGAACCTAGCATCCATAGTAGTTGAGTCCACACTTTTGAGCTGGGTCATGGAGATTCATCTTGGGGATCTAGAGAGTTTATATATGAAGGGAAGTACTAAAGGTAGGGGGCCACCTTATATTTGGGATATTTTTGATGATAAGATTATTAGTATGTGTGGTTGTAAGTTTGTGAAAGTGTGTACGTAGGAAGAGTTGATGCATGAATTCAAAGAATTCAAGTGGTCAGTGCCTCTTCTTTTGGATAATATGTATCGTGATCCTCATAGGTATTTTTGGTGGTCTGAAATGAAGAAATAGGTTTTAGGTTTTTTTGTGCGATGTCATAACTGTCGACGGGTGATGGTTGGGCATCAATGCCCCGGTGGGTTCTTAAAACCATTACCCATTATGAAGTTGATGTGGGGTGATTTTATAATGGAACTCATAGTGGGTATTATTAGGATTCATTACAATTATGATGTATTCTTGGTAGTTTTGGCTCTTTTGTCTAAGGTGACCCATTTTTTGTCGATTCAAGAAACATTCACTGTTTATCAGATGTGTGAGTTAAATGTTCTATAGATAGTGTGGTTTCTTGGCGTGACAAAAACTATTGTTTCATATCATGGTTTTCATTTCACATCATTCTTCTATTAGAGATTATAGATGGATCTTGGTAACCATATGTTTTTTTAGTATACCTTATAACCCATATACAGATGGGAATTCAGGGCATAAAATTCAGAATCTGAAAGAAATGTGGAGGGATTGTGTTTTAGATTTTAGTGTTTTTTTGAAAAAACATTATCCCTTTTTGAGTTTTCCAAAAACAATAGATTTTAGGAAAGGATTAAGATTTCTACTTTTGAGTAACTTTATAGGAGACCATGAAGATCTCTACTTGTGTTGATTAGAATATGGGGAGTCAGAGCTGTTGGGACCCAGTATCATGCATGAGACATTAGAGAGGGTTAGATTGATTTAGAATTGAATGGAAATAGCTCATAGTAGATCGAACTCATATGAAGATTAGTTCCATTGAACTCCTGTGTTTATGGTGGGTGATAATGCATTTCAATAGTAATATCCAATATTAGGTCACTATAAGATTCAGAAATAGGGAATGTTGCTTCCTAGGTACATGTGCACGTTTGATATTATGCAGAGGATTGGACTAGTGTCTTCCAGATTGGATATCAAAAAATGGTGTAGTGTAATGCATTATGTTTTTCATATTTCATTTCATAAATAGTATCTCCCCAATCCATCTCGTGTTATTAATACTGAGGATATAGATATTGGGGAAGGTGCATCCTTTAATGAGAATCTGGTTTGTTTAATGGATCATAGTGAGAAAGTATTGGGGGGAAATATTTTTCCCTTTTTTGAAGTTTTATGGAAAGATGGAAATAATTATGATGATACATGGGAAAGGGATTCAGATATGTGGGCCCATTGGCCCAATATATTTTCTTTGGAAACACAATGACTCAAGAGAGCACGACTATAGGACGTGCCATTATAAGGTGGGGATGTTGAAAGATAATTTTTTTGGTGGTATGTAAATGTTTAAATTTTTATGTAAATATCTTTTTCTTTTTGTAAAATTATTCTTGAGGGTATAAGGGGATGATCTGTTATTTTGGGTGATCCGGGCATGAAATGATGGAAACCCGAGACAACATGTCCCATGCGCACAATTTGCGCATGTTTATGTGAACTATGCGACATTTCTATAAGCAAGGTGTAACCTTGTATTGTGGAATGTTTCATGGTCGGTGCATGGTTTGAGAAATAGTGTGTCGTACCTTGGTAACAAAAACCTAATCAACCACATATCTTGTCCATTTAGAGCACCATAGGTTGTAAATCAAAGCTTCAGGTTAGATTAACCTCTATCTTTCTTTTCTTTACCAAATTAGGGCTTTTATCTTGGGAAATATTCTTCTGATTCCCTAAAACCTTTTTTATTCAGTGGATTCTAGGTTGAGGATTAAAGGGGTATTTGAATTCAGATTAATGGCCAAATTTGGGAAGGTGTTTATTAACAGATTCAACGAAGGTGGTGTACAAGTTATATCCTATAGTTTTGTTGTGGATTTGTGCATGTATAGTTTTTTCTTTGTTAATCCTTATTGTGAATTTGATTCCTTTGGGGATATTTGGTAAATTGGGAGTTTAAATAATGAAATTGAATCCCTAATAGTTCCCAAGGGACTTCTTGATGATGGTTTGTCCAATTTAGTGCCACCCATGTGGTGAACTGACCTTACCGGACCATAGAATTGGAAACGTAAGTGAATGGTATATGTGTGATGATGTAGAACACTTATTGAACATGTTTATATGGTTAGTTTAATTATAAATGGAATATTTTTAGTGTTCCATGTTTTGATAATGGATTAAAGGTTTGTTTGGAATGGTGCAAAAATGGTTTAATTTTGTCAATTAATATTGTGTCAAGTGGATTATCTATTATGTTAGAAATTACTAAGAGAGTTAGTTGACATGAAATGATGAACATGATAAATCGGTAATGACATGTGAAATTAGAAACCTGTTAAATGTTTTTGAACATGGGAATTGATTATTATATGAAAAGGGTTGATCATAGAAATTTTTAATATGCTTAGTGAGTTAGGCATGAGAATTATAGTTCTTCTTAATTTGATATATAAATTAAATGGAAAATTTATTAATAGGTTATGGAACAATATTAACTTCTATGGTTATTGTTATGGATTTTTATTTCTATATGATATTTTGGTGTTTGGTTGTCATATGGTTTGTTAGTGGGGAATGTTTAAATAAAATTGTGCACATGAATTGGTAGTTTGGGGTATTTAAAAGGTTATATAACCACAAGTCATGTTAGATTAAAACTTTAAACGCTATCTTATGATGCACAAGTCAAGGAAGGTGAGATAGCAATATTCCCCTTACAGTTTTGTTCCACATGAACTGAGGAATCGAGGTGAGGATATTGTGTTTTTTCTGATTTGTGTTCCCATGTGATATTATGAATTGAATTATTCTTTAATAAGTAATGATGAATTACATGAACCCTTGTGTGAGTGATATAAATTCTAATCCCGTGAAACACATGTTGATAGTGAATTAATCAATGAAGAGGATGGAAATAATGAATTTGGTACTAAGCTTCATAATAGTTGAATTAAAGGTTGTTAAATAATGGGACCTGAGCAGTATTTTATTTACTTTTAATTTATTTAGTACATGCATTCACTATTTATTTAGATAGAATATTTTTAAGACACCATTAATGAAATCTTGCTGAGTTGTACCCACACCCTTCTTGGCCTCCCTTTAGAACCCAATCCAATTTAATGCTTGTAGATCAGGATAAGGGAAAAGGCCTCATTATTGGGAGTTGAGTCGGGATTAGGATATACATGGATGAGGTTCTAGACATAGAGACTTGAAATTTTTTGTTATTTATCTATTAGTCATTATTTTGGGTTTTGTTTACATGACACTGTTAAGAATGCATGACATAATTACTATTTTCTATGGGTTGTACCCTATTTTGGGAGATAGTTGTGTAAGCATGATCATTGGTTCTTACATGCTGTTTCCACTATTATATTTATTTTCTATAATTTAATACTATTGTAAAGAGGGTATAGTCTCCCCACATGACTTTCTAGACCATTTTTGCGAGTTAGAGTCCTCTAGTGTATTTGAGGGGGGGGGGGGTGTTCTTGAGGTAATGTGGTGACCCTACTCGGGGAACTAGTTTAGTGGATCCCAGTTTAGATACATTACAAATTGATTTATTCAAAATCATTGTATGATGAATTATAGTTGATAAACATAATTGATTTATTCATTCACTATCACTTCAATGTTATGATCATTTTACGAGTTTTTTACATAGTCTCATTCTAATTTGATATTCTAAATTTTGAATTTATATTAAGAGAACATATTGGATAATTGTTTAATATAAAATTTATTTTTCAATTCCTATGGATAATAATGATAATTTTTATGTAATAGTACAATTTATCACTATTTAGTAATTAATGTTTTTTTGAATGTTTTTTTTCTGAATATCAAACTTTATTTCTATCATAAGTCCAAAATTATTTTTTTTCCAAAACCCGGTTTTATAAAAAAAATTCTTCATTTTTTTAACCATTTAAAAATTATTTATAAAATGAATTTTCATCCATTTTTAACTATTTATTAAATGTATTATGTTTTTAAAATTTCTTTTTAAAAAAATTATTTTTTCAATTTTTTAAAAAAAATGAAAAGTATATTTTCATTAAAAATGGTTTTAAAGATCGTTTTGTGGTAATTTTATTCATCAATGAAAATAAACCCTGTTCATAATAAAATGGGTGTATTTTATATTATTACCATTTTTATTCTTCTTCTAGATGGATTATTATTTTTTTAGATCAAGGATAATATTCCTTTTCACTTAATTCAATCATTCTTATAGTCATTAACTTCCATTTGTGTTTTTCACTTTACATAGATTTCTGAACATTACATTTCATCTAATTATCCAAATTATTTATTAATGATCTAATTATTTCCTAAATCATATCCAAAATTCACATATGGTATTTAGTTTGAAAACAAGTTGATGATTTCAGGTAATATATATAACCCTATATTCTTTACCAATATAGATATTTGATATAAAACATTGTTCCTTAATTAAAATAATTATTTAATATATGAGGAATGATTGGGACATGCAATTATAGGTGGGGAACATAAATTATATATCCCCATGATGCATCTAAATGTATCATGATAAAAATAAATTTAACTAATAAAAAAATATTTTAATTCTTTTTTTAAACCATTACATGCAATGTCATGACAATAGAGGTTTTCTTGTGCCTCACACAAGCTATCCAGTAATGAAGAATTGATTTAATTTATTTTTTTTATTTTAAATTTCCATGACATTTTCAATTTTAGAATATTTATTGATTCATTTAATTACCATTTTATTTAAAAAATGGAACGTGTTTTCAATTGTTTTCCATTCCATATTGAATCTTTTATATCTTATCAAGATATTCATGTTACATAAACAGTATTTGTGTTTAGTTATTTACCTTTTCATATCATTAAAAAATTTCCATATTATTTTATAGATTAAATTTAATGTGGGTGTAGTTGATTACCATTACATAGTGAATATAATATTTTATTCATTATTGATTCAACTGTACTTAACCATTACTGAAAATTTTGATCTCACCCATATTTTTTCCATTTCCCTAGTATTTTATGATTTTTACTATGAATGATATGTAAGGATATACTGGATGTGATAATGTTACTCCCAAAAAAAATATCTCTCAATTTGTGTTTTCATATGTAATACAAAACTCATGTATATATCTATTTTAGCAAGAAAAATAAACTATTTAGTTTATTAGGATGTGATTTCCCTAAATCTTATACTAATTTAATTATATAAAGCACCAAATATAAGATTATGGGGTCGGGTATGCTACATTTGGTATTAGATCAAGGTTTACTAGAAACATTGGGAACAAGATTTATGAAAATATACATTGGGGAATATAACCCTGTTATTGAATTTGAGTATATGTATTAATAATATGTTAATGTTATTATAAGATATAGATTATTTGGTTTTCTATTCCAATACATTCACGTATAGATCCTACAAATGTAATTGGGTTTTCCATAGAAATTCCTAGGGATAATCACTCTGAAAAGTTTGTTTATGGATTTATTTTACAGTATCATAATATTCAAAATTTATCCTTAATTCACACCTAGTTTGACACTTACTAGAGATATTCACAAGAAAATTCTCATTTTTTACCAACTATTATAATAAATTTTGATAAATGTGAAAAATAAACATCCACAGTTAAATATATGGGAGTTTTAGATTTTAGATAATGTGTCTCAAATTAGAAATTCATAAAATTATTATATGGTTAAACCTTAGAATAAGGAAGTACCTAAGCTAAAATAAAATAGAAAAATTAGTTTTTATTGGGATTTAAGAAAAAAATTAGATGTTTCTTTACCAATAGAATTATGGTTTAGGAATCATTAAAAATCTACATATTGTGTCATATTTTATTATAACTTAGGTCATAATTAACTTAAGTGTTAGAAATACACTCACGATATTATTATATTAAGAATGATCACATGTTTTAATCCTTAAAAAATTATATTTCTAGGTTTTTTGTGATTGGAGTATACCAAGATTATGTTTTTTGGATAAAATTAATGTAAATACAACCCATTATTTTAGTTCATGAATTAGTGTAAAATTTAGTGGAAGGAAAATGAATTTACAATTTATAGTTCCATGTATACATTTATTAATAACGTTTATTATTAATAAGATCATTAATGAAAATTTGATAATGGTCAAATAATTTAATGAGACTTTGTGATAAAATATTTTAAATTTAAAACCATTGATAAATTGTTATTTAATGATTAAATTCCACAAACATGCATTATATTTATTTTTCTGATCATATTAATATTGTTTAGAAAAGGCAATAAATTATATCTTCCAAAAATAAATCATATCATGAATGGATATAGAGATTAAATGCATAAGAGAATAATGATAATGTTTTAACACCAACCATTGACCTAGGAAATATACTGGTTATAATGTCATTATTTGTGGTTAATTATTTATGAAGAAATGTTAAAGATGAACCTATAGAATTTAATATTCAGTTTATATGTTAATGTACTAAAAATATTTGTTTTTGAAAATAGTTATTGATTTCAAAAAATACTTTTCACACTTTTATGGATCTTATGATCTTTTAGAAGATAATTTTTGTTTCTTAATGCATAAACAATTCATTTTTGGTTATTCATTTCGTAGAGTAAAGGGTTAAATGTGAACTTGATCAAAGAAAACCCAAATTAACAAATCTTATCTATGAATTTTAAAATAAAAAGTAAGTATATTTCATTATATTATTCAGAAGTAAAATAATTCCTCAACCTTATGGAAAGTCATCTTGAAATAAAATGTTATCCTATTTCCATTAGTTCTGATGATATCAATGAACCTTTCACATATATTAGATTTATTATTCTGAGACCCACATTAATAAATTTATCACTAAATTTCTTGTGATCAATAAACTTTTTCACTTTCTATAATTATTTATTATTTTCCTCATTTTCAATATTTTCACTTTCCATTGATGTTCTCATACTTGGGAACCCAGTTACCTGACCATTGTACATCCATTTCTATCTTATCTAAGTGTATATTTTATTGAAATTAAGTTTTTGTGGGTTTTATATATAATATAATTTGAAAACATAAAACAATATATTTTCAATGTTTATTGTAAATTTGGAGGATTCAATTTATTTAAGACGAAGAGAATGTAAAACCCTAATATTCTTAAAGAATAATTTTTTAATAGTGTGTGTTATAAGAAATAAAAATCATTAATGGGAATATAATATCCCAAGACATTAATATATATTTATTGTTTAAAATAAATGAATTATATATACTGAAATTCATGAAATTGTATGTTAGATTGTGTTGCAGGAAACAATGACTTTCTTTGATATCTTGAGTTATATGCAAAAATGGGTTTTTACCTAATGCTATTGATATATTTTTTTAATGTGGAAATTATAAAATATCCATTGGAATGGTGATTAATAATAATATTAAATAAATTATGAGAATATATGGTCGAATTCAATTGTTACCAATTAATTAAAAATTAAAATAATGACAAATTAATAATAATGTTAATGTTTTTATATAGAACTATATTTATATGCCAAAAATATTTTCAAAAATAAAAAATATACTCTTAGTGAATTATATTAATTAAATTTATATATTTTAAATTCCAAAAAATATATTTACATTCATAAAATTGATTTAATCCACATTAGATAATAATAAAGCTGATTTTAATTGTAAAAATGTATTTTTATAGGAAGAAATTTCTCCATCATATAACGACAGACTTTTATGTTTTTTGTTTTGGAAATTTTATAAAATAATATTAATTTTTGATAACTTAATCTCAAAATTATATAATGATTAATTTTTTTATATTTATGAGAAGTTACATTTTTAGATAAATAGTGAACTTTTTATATTTTAATTCAAAATTGACTTTTAATTAGAATCTTAAATATTGTTAAATAATATTTTAAATTAATTTTAAATTTTCATTACGAAATTTATACATCTAATAATAATATTTATTTTTTTTAATCAATTTCAAAGTGAAATTTGAAGTAAATAAATTTCATTCTTTTGAGAATTTTTACCTTAAAAACAATATTTTCCATCACATATTCGAGATAAATTTTTTATTAAATTTATTAATATATGTGATTCAACTTTGAAATTGTTTTTCCATATTTGAAATTATAATTAATTATAATCTCAAGTAAGGTCAAATTAATTTTTTACCAAAGTGACTAGTAAAAATTATTAATGTTAATCAAAGAAACTAAAGTAAAAAATGAGTGTACTTACTAATAAATATTAAACGATAAGGTGTGGAAATGAATTGAAATAGTTACAAAACCCATATTAGTGAAATATTTAGATAAGATAACTTATTTTATAAAATATGGTTCATTATCAAACAAATATTATGTATTTTAGACCTCCCAATAGTGTTAAATTTTTGGTATTTAAAAGAATGACATTCTTCCTCCACAATAAATGGAAACTCCCTCCCCTTATTTATTCACTCCAATCAAGCTATTTTAATAAAAAAAATATGAAAAATTAAGTAAAAAATAACTCAATTCATCCAAGAAATCCTAATTTGTGAAAAAATAAATCAATATTAGTTAATTAGTGAAATGTAAAACGAGATACATGGAGAATATGTAATCATCATCAACAAACACTATTTTTATTATTTTATCCTCAACCACATAAAATTATTTTTATATAAAGATTATATAAAGACCTATGTATCATACATTTACTAAACCTAGGTTATATTAAGGTTTATAACTAATCCCAAAAAATGACCATTAGTAGGGTTATGAAATCATTGTTCTCGTGAATGGAAGACTAGCGCCTTGTGAACCAATGCCATTCATTCATTACATTACCATCATTTATCATTGGAAACAATGATTCAAATAATATTAATATACGTTTTTTATAATATTTCTGATTTATATTTTTCTTATGAACTAATTATATAAAGATATATTGATATTATTTCTACATTGTGGGAATATGATAACATCATTTGTTGGTACGGTGGACTACAACCTAAAAAATTATGTTATTCATTCATGATTTCCATGGAATGTATCATAGATTATTTTTGTAAATATATGTAAAATATATTCCATAAAAATTATACGTTACTGATAATATATGTATACAATTTATTTCTATTTCATTCAATATATAAATTTAATAGAAATAGTGTTTATGCTTATATATGACCTACCATCTCCATGAATGGCATATTTTATTTCCTATCATTACATTTTGTGGATAAATATAAATACTTATGTAAATGAATATATATAAAATTTATATCATCGTTTACATTATAGATATTATTAATTCAATATTTAAGTAATAAGAACATAAAATAACAAGTAAAACACTCTAAAAAAATCAAAGAATGTCATTGCCTAAAAAGATGAAAACATCGAATGAATAATAATTACTAGGAATTAATCTATTAAAAAAATGATCATATATGATATAATAAATATTATTAAGGTTATTTTATAAGTTAATAACTTGTTTAAAATCACTGTACATGAGGGTAAAACATGTGTGACCAAAAATATCACGAGGTAAGGGATTTCATCTCACTTTAATTTCATTGAGGCATATTGTAATGATATTCAAATAACTACTTTTATATGGTTTATATATTTCTACATATAAATTTAATATAACTAATAATTCAGTACTCATATTATTTTTAGTTTCAATTTGAATTAATGGTCACCATGTGGTATATAATTTCAAAACTAGATGTCTTTTTACTTGGTCATATTACTTCCTCATTGTCTTTAATATTCTATGATTATATGATTAATTAAAATTTACTTAATATTATTGTATTTAAACTTTATTTATCATGATTTATAGTTGGTACACATAATCTATTCTTTGGTGGATTGCCACTTCAACCCTATGATCATTTTAAGTGTTTATTTGACAATATCATTCTAATCAATATCATTGATTTTGAAATTACTTTAAAGAAAATTATATGATTATTGTTTTAATAAAAACATTAATTTTCTTCTTTTATGGTTGTTATTGAACAATTTTAATTTATAGTACACGTTTTATACTCCTTGGTCTATAAAATCTATTAGAATATGTTTTTTCAAAACCTATCTTTATTTCTCGTTTCGGTCAGGAATATATTTTCATCCAAAAAAAGGTTTTCAAAAAGGTATTTTCAAAAATATTTTTCGCCTATTAAAATTGAATTATGATGTACATTTTCACCCTTTTTTACTCTCTATAATGTTTTTATGTTTTTAATAGTTTATTTCATTGAATATTATATTCCAAAAAATTAAAAAATAAATATTGATTTTCCACAAGAATGATTTAATGACTTTTATGGTAATAATTTTAATAAATGAATATAATTGTTAATACTAGTCCAATGGGTATATTTTGTATTGATATAATTAGTATTCTCTCTTGGGATGGATTATGATTGTTTTGAACATGGATCATATTTACGTTCACTAATTTGAATCATTTTTATAGTCATTTTCCTACCCTTGAGTTATTCACATTCTGGTGACCATTGAACATAAAATTTATCCAAAATATAATTATTATTTATCAAGGATATGATTATAACAAAAAAAATATTCCATTTTCACAAATTGTGTTTACATTGATAAATATTTGATTTTTTGTGGAAATATTTCTAAATCCAAATTTTTTAATCAATACAGATATTTAATGTGGCACATTGTTTGTGAATTAGTCTTGTTATTAGATATATAAGGAATTAATTGGATATGATTAGATATGTAAGTCATAGAGGTTAAATATCCTCTTGATGCATCAACATGTCTTATGAGTAAAATCTATTTTCAAAATTATATAGTCTCCACCTATATTTTTATTCCTTCTTGTGAATGGTCTTGACAGTTTAGGTTTTCACGTGCATTAGACGTGACATCTAATAATTATGAATTGCCTTAATTGAAATTCTAATATTATTGATTTATTCCATTATATTTTAAATATGAATTAATATATCGACTCATTTCATTTTTAGTTTATTGATTAAATAAAATGTTTTCTAATTAATTTACGTTCCCATATTAACTATTCATTATCTTATAAAGATAGTTAAATTATTTATATGGCTGTTTTGTTCTATTATTCACATTTCTATATCATTAAAGTTTTTCCTTCGATGTTTATTTATTACACAAGATGTGTGTTTAGTTATTTAACATTCCATATTGATTGTTTCAATTCATTTATTATTTATTCCACTACAATTAACCCTTAATGATAGTTGTAGATCACCCTTATTTTATTCAATTCCCTAGGATTCTATAATTTGTAATAAAAAAGATATTAAATGATATTCTATATAGAAGAAACTTATTGTAAAAAGTGATAAAAATTAAGTCATAATTTATATATTTATTTGTAATAAATGAATCATGTATATATCTCTATTACCAAGAATAAAAAACCATTCAATAATTTTTGGAAATTATATCAGTGTATAATATTCCAATGTGAAGTTAGCATGAACTCAATCATGGATATTAAGGTCTAGGTTAATACAGGTAAAGGGTTTCAAAACTCATTTTCTATTCATTGGTTTATAGTTTTATATTATTGAATTTATTATTCACTAATTATTTGTGAATGGATATATTAATTTTTTTATTGTTTTCTTGATTATTTTATGTGTATTTACATTTATACTCATAATAAATAGATGAATTGATTATCCCTTCAAAATGTATCATCTTCGAAAATGTTTACTTTATCACAATCACATTTTCTTGAGACATGATTCTTGTAATATAGAAATATTTCATTTTATATTGTACCTAATTCATCATAAATGAATTTTTAAATGACACTATCTTAAATTAATTAGATTTAAAGAGCCTCATACTCTACTTTCTTCAATTACATTTGATTTGAAAATTTCAAAAGTGGTTCTATATAAATTTAATAATCTCATTTATTTTATTTATTTTTTATATTCAAGGTTACATTTAGAAATTATATGATACAAATTTCATGAAATTAATAATTTTAAAAGGTAAAAAATGAGGATTTCATGTAAAATTTTAATTTTTTTTCTTAATGATTGATGATACATTATAATTTTTATATTCATATTATTCATATCTTGTATATTCTTTGAGATCTCTTAAAAATTTCTTAAAAATCCATGTTATCAAAAATAAATTACAAAATGTTATTTTCCAAACATAAACTACTTTAAAAAGTTATATTACAAGATCTTTAATCATCTTCATAATGGTTCTAAAATAATTCTTCTTGAAATTTTTAGCATGACCACCTTATGAACCACTTTAAAAAAGATTAAATAAAATTATTTATCATAATGTTTATAAAATAAATAGATTACTAATTTTTTATGATGCCTATTTTATTTAGACCATATTTTATATGATTCCAAAGACATTTCCAGAAAAAAAATGTTTTTCAACATATTGAATAATTTTTTTAAAATATCACCCAATGAATATAGTATTATCCATTATTATTAAACAATTGTTTGAAATGTTTTATTAGTTTTTTCTTTATATAATCATCCTATAAGGATTATTGTACTTTAATTAGTTTATGATCATATGAAACCATCCATATCATTTATTGGGATAAATTATAATGATTATTTTAAAGATATATTTATAAAATTCAAATTGTTTCCATTGGATAATCAAGATATTTGGAAATTATTATTGTTTTCAAGGTTATTATTTTGAAAATTAAATAACTATAAATGGTTTATTATTTAATAGTAAAGTATATATTATTTTTTTATATATGAGGCCAACAAATATTATAAGATTGATGACCCCTTCAAAGATCTCCAATTCATTATGTAATATATATTATATCCAAATGAAATACGAGTTGATTGTATTATTGTGGTCTCTCATATTGATTTAATAAGACTCCTACTAAATTAGGCACGAGTTTAACACATGATATAATGGTATTGTTCAATGATACCAATTTTTTTAATATATTTGAGGAGTAAAGAGTTCCTTTATTGTTGATTCATATTATGTTGGCCAAGATTATTAACTCTTATATGTATCTTATCTTATGTTAATAAATTATTCAACATATCATGTTTCATGATCTAGGTTTTGAGGAGTTTCAATTGTTTTATGTCATACTCATGAACCTTAATTGTTTCATCATTCCCTTATTATTATCTTGTAATAAATATATTAAAGTTATTATTAATGTTTATGCTTACACTTATTTAGAAATTTATGTGAACATTTTTTTTCATACATTACACTAGGTTGTGATTAATGGTTTCATGTATGTTATCCAAAATATATTTACAATATGTGGAAAATATTATGAGATTTGATGTATATTTTAATGGAGTAATTTTTTGTGTTTCGAATTGTTTATTTATGTATTTTTCTAAAATCTCTAAATTAGTTATTGTAAATGGTTCATGGGTATATAATTGATCAAATATTTTATTTGGATTTTTTATATTTTCTATGGTTTATTTTTTTCAGGTTTATCAGTATTGAAGGCTAAAATGCATATATCATGATATTATCATCAGATTTAGGAGTTACAGTTTGGGACTCATAAACATATCCAAGGATATTGATAAAATTACATAAATTATTTTGGAATATATAAAAATTAAATTTCAAATAACATTGTAAAATTTACTTGAAAACATGTGAAAAATATCAATTTTTATAAGAAATGTTTGGGTATAGAAAATTTTTATTAGAAAAGGGAATGAAAATAAAAAAAGGAATATGGATAGATTCATACGAGAATTCATGCCACCATTCTAAGAAGAACCAAATAAAATAAAAACTCAAATATCAAAGTCATATAGGTTGGAATCATCAAAGTCACCATTCCATCCAAAATCATAATCTAAAGGACCATGATACTGGGTAACCATAGTTGGCTTCAGATATGAGTAGTCTTTTCAACATCTTTCTTTCCTAGGAGGAATTGATTGAAAATATTCATCTTCTAAAAAATATTTTATCCTCTAGAAAAGGCTTGAATATTGGTTGGTTTTTTGGGGCTTAAACCTCTAAATCACCCCCACCTTCCATGGATAGCATGTATTTCTTTTAATTTAGTAATTTACTCTTGAATTTGTGAAATATTCACACAATTACTCGTAATTTGTTTCTCATCAATCGTAGGACAAAAGCATGTCTTCTCCTTTTCCAAAATGACTCTGGATTTCATGTCACCCTCATCTCAAGAACTCAAAATATTCTCAACAACCAATGATAGGGCCAACCCTATCCCAAATCCCTTTTATGTAGGCCAACATACCACTGTTTCATGCACAAAAAAATTGTTCAGTATCATTAGCTACATGATGCTCTTGAGAAATTTACTATGTATCATCTTTAAAAACTTGTGAAACTTCATCACCCATATATTCATTGTATCTATTAGTTGGGTAATGAATTCTTGAAGAAAAATCCCATCATTATAAATTATTTTCCTTCAAATATTCTTTCTATAGGATGTGTCGTAAAAAAATTTTAACAGAAAAACACATACAACATTTTTATAGCATTTATCATTGACATGAACAATAACATGATATCCAAGACATAATTCAATTAATATCTTATATTCCATAGTTAGGGAGATGTTATAATATTAGAAAAAAACACTATATTGTGAATCATGAATGAACCTAGATCAAATTACACTAGGACCCCAGCATAATAAAAAAAATGTTGCAGCCTTGGTGGTCCAATCAATTTTAATTGGAATACTAACACTACAAGAAATGTAAAAAATAATCTTAGGATGCCATAGGATCATGTAAAAACCAAATTTTTTTATCCAGATATGATCTATGATATTTTTATAGATAATTCAATCATAAATCCTATTTTAGAGATAAATATATTAAAGGGGAAACAATGTAAAATAAAAGTTTTGATGGATTGAATATCCATCCATAATGTATTTGTTAAAAGAGAGCATCATTTTAAAACTTTTAAAAAATGTTAAAATTACTTATCTAGAATATTTTAATTAAAATTAACCCATTTAAACAAATTTTGATAATGAATATGGTAATAAAATTGAATCAGTTAAAAAATTTCTTGTAATGGTAAAAACTGTCAAAAAATGTTGTTAGAGAATGGAAATAATAGAAAACTTTCACCATCCATAAATGAAATATGGTTTATTTTTCATTAAAATGATTTCATCAATAAATTTAGGTAATAACGACAGAAAAAAGATATTAATATATGAAATATATAGGAATAAATATCTTAAATGAAAATATATTGTGTTTAAAGGATAATTTATTTTTAATTTCAACCAGTATAATGTTAACATTTAATGTCAAGAAAATAAATCTTATTTTCAAATTAAACTATTACAGGTTTTGGGATTTATGAATCATAATCACAATGAAATAAATATATTAAATGAGAAATTAAATAAAACTAAAATAAATATATTTATTATTGAAAATATAAAATGGTATGTGTATACACATAATATAATATAGTAGATGTATTACATAACCTATGACCCAAATATGAAAATTTGAGATGATTAACCAACACTACTTGGGTTACTTTCGAATCAAATACCCACAGATGAATTAATATGAATTATCCACTACGTATAATTAATTAATAATTATACATGATATATTGTATATATTGGTAAGAATATACACCCCATATAAATAAATAGGGTTATATGATGCAATATGTCTGAATGAAGCAAATTGATAGGAAGAACCCTTACATTATGTGTGAATCAATTCATAAACACTATATTATTTTGTATAATAAATTAAAATATATAATAGTTATATAAAATAACTATTTAAATTCTAATAAATTCTTATATTATCAACTTACTAGCTTTAAACAGAAATTTATTCACAATTAATTTTTATAATTATAGTAACATACAGTTAACTATTTCATTTTCCATGTAACTTTTAGTTAAGAAGTTATGATCATTGAAGTTTTTTAATCATTCCATAGCATAAATAATTTAAATAGTATACTATTTATAATATTTAATATATATTTATATATATACATTCATAAAGATTCATATTATGTTGTGATGAAAAAATGTATCACTTCACTCCATGTAAAGAGTAGTTTTTATATAAATCGAAGTTGTATTTCAACTTTTTGGAGGGTGGAGTGAGGGTATGTTAGGTAACCATTAACCTATCTTGAATAATTATTAAATTATAAATAAAATATATATTAATAAAATTTATTCATATTAAAATATATGTAAATCATAAATGAATAGTTAATTGCATCACCTAGTGGAGGTGGTATTTCAAAAGAATGCACGAGTACTGTTATCATTTTCCAAAGGATGGGATTGAGAGAAGGAAGATAATATATTATAATTCCAAAATAATAAATATTTTTGGGACACTATACATATAAATTAAATCTTTCAGAACATAAATATAGGGATAGAGAATGAATCATATCTCAATTATGAGGTGGTATCCCACACATTTTCCTAAGTGACACTTTTTTGTCATATTTTTTGGAAAATGATATGCATAAAATATATTTCACCAAAAAAATAACCACATAGTATATGGTTTAAAATTATGTTATTATACCAAAATATTTATGATATAAATAGAAGAGGTAAAATAAAGTATAAAATGAATGAGATCAGATAAAAAGATTACATCTTAATTTTTTACCACATTTGGATTTATTATTAGTTCACATGGGTATGGTATGTGTAAGATATAAGTAACTCTAAAATATGAACATGAATTTTTATGAGAGTATATGGTTTTTCTGGTCAATCAATGTGGCCCAATGTGAGATGAAGAAGAGAATATGGGTGGTTTCGGTTTGCTATGATGGAATGAATACATTGTGAATTACATTAAGCATATAAATGTTATAAATTATTTTAGATGTTAATGTGGAACAAAGATGATATATTTATAATTCCGTATCTATATGAGATGATAAATTTTAATAAAATAAAATATTAACTTTATTAGTTCATATAAAAATCCTTATCTCATTGTTTTAACACCTATCAACCCTTTTGAATGTTATTGGGATATCAATGCTTTTTATTAATTAGCAGTTTAAAAGGTTATGTTGAAATGTAACATCACTTTAACAAAAAATTAATTATATTCTCAACTATATAATAGTAACATGTCCAAGGACAATAATTTAATACATTTAATTTTATTAATAAATTAATTTTTAGATAAGATTCCATTAAATTACTTTTATATACAAATAACAATATTTGAAATTAAAGACATAAATATCAAATTGAAATTAAAGTATAAAAATTTAGAAAATCACTTATATTTTCTATTTATCTACAAAAAACTAAGAACAAATTAATTCAAAAAAATTTGTACATTTAATTCTTTTGTAGTAATTTAATTTATTTTTCTATTACCTAACTAGAACTATGATTGTGTTGCAAAGAAAATATTGTAATTAATCCAACAATAAAAAGTAAAAATAAATTAATATAAAAAAATTCATTATATTTAAAATAATTATTTATAAATGAACATTATGTATTTTTATCGTTGTGGAAAAAGTGTTATGGCTATTAGAATATATAATGTAAAATTGTTTATTTATTCAATACCTAATAAATATTTTTATAATTATCTAAATAATGAGAAAATAAATTCAAAATACAAAAAATTGGAGACTCATGATTTATAACACATCTAATAAAATTAAATAAATTTAATTGATTTTTAAATTCCTATACTTTATCTCGTTGTTTTAACACTATTTTCCATTACCTAGGTGATAAATATTTACGAAATTTAATATTTATAATTACCAAAATAAATAAGTGACTTATTTACCAAATATTAATATTTTGATTAAAATTTTTAATTCCTTTTTCATGATTATATTTATATAATTGAAATAAATAAATTAGAATATATATTCATAAACTTTAATGAAATATTTTTTCTTAAAAATGTGTTTTTACTACTCAAAATGAAATGATACCAATATGAAGTGTAAAAATATTTCAAATATATATGTAATTAATTTTTTTTAGTTAAAGGTAAAAATTTGAAACTAACAACAATTTGATAACAAATGTGAATTTAAAACAAATTTATTTTAAAAAAATGAAAAATATAAAAATTTGTATTTTTCACTATTACCTTATAAAATAATTCTTTTTATAAAATAAAAAAAGTAAAAAGTAAGTTAATGAAGTAATTATGATATAAATATATATATTAAAATAATAAAATAAAATTTATATATATTGTATTAATTAATTATATTTTCCATTCACAATATTTAACAATTATTTTATGAAAACATATTTTTTTATCATAAAATTATAGTACAAAATATTGAGAACATATTTAATATGAAATAATAAGTAAATCTATTTCACTAATAAATTTCTATATTTAATTTATATTTTAGTTAAACCTATTCATATCATTATATTTACATGTAATTTTAAAATTTACCATGGTTTTATTGATTCATAGTTTAAGCAATCAAAGACATTTATTGTATGTATTTTGATATTTATTCTAAAATCTTTGGGTGTCACAATAGGTGACTATTAGAACACAATTAATTTCGAAATGTGATATAATAATCAAAATAATTTATTTACTTTTTCTATTAAATAAAATAAAAATTAGATAGATTAATTAAAACAAAATCACCATTTTTTATAGATTAATGATACATATTTATCACCAATTTGTTTTACAAGAGTTGGGACTGAAATAATCATATAATAACATTAAAAAACATAAAAAATCATGATAAATAATGTTTAGTAACACTAATGATATATAATTTATGAAATTTGGAAAGAGAATAATGTCTATCAATGATATTTTTAAGTGAGTTCAAAAGTTTCTAGATTATTCTTACTTAATATTGAAAGTAAATAATAACTAAGTAAAATTTGAATAGAAAATAATTATAAAAGAAAAATATAGTTGTTTTTATAGAAATAATGTTTATAAATATGTTATTAAGTGATTTGTTTTTCCATACATATAGTTATATAAAATTAGTCTACGTTGGAAAATAATATACATGTTTTTTTGTCTTATTATTAACTTAGTAGGTCATGTTGGATAATAAATATCATTATTTTTTCACAATTTTTATACCAATACCTATTTGATGAATATATGAAAATATCTTACATTTCAATAGATATTAATTTCCATTTCAATATTCCCCTACCAATATTCATTAATATATACATTACAAATAAAATATGGGTTGTTGTTAACTTAAATACCTTCCCCGATTTAAAATAATTTTTCACGAACTTATTTTATGAATTATTGATTTCATCTAAAGTAATATTCTATATCACTTTAATTTATCTTCCCCTATATAGAAACATAATTTCTATTTACATTTCCTTTTCTTAATGAATATATTTATAAAACAGTATATAATTGTTATAAATTAATACAATCTTCTTTAATGATGATTTCTCCCCAATTTCCATGTTTTCCCAGCCCATTAATTTTCTATTTTATATTTAGACACCTAATAATGTTTTTTCTCTTTTGACCATTTTCATTCCCTTCTCCTATACTCAATGGTCCTTTTGTACAATATTTTTATGTTGGTTTTCAATATATATATATATATATAAATATTTATGTTATTTTTCTATACATTCACGTAAAATGGTTTATATTCCACCACACATTTATTTTGATATCATTTATGTTATTTAATGTGAATATTATAAAATATTCATTAGAAAAAAATTATTATTTTTCAAAATATTTTACTTTTCTGTATGAAGATAAATTTTGAATTAACATATGTCATTTTACGTTCTCATTAAAATTAAAATTAGTTTTTCAAAACATCATAATACATTTTCTTCCTTATTAATTTTTTTTCCACCTAATGTTTCTATATATATGAAACATTATCAATATATGATCATGAATTTTATAGAAAATAAATTTTCTCCATGATTTAAATTTTTTTTGATTAATTTTGTTTTTCAAAGAAGTATAATATGTCTTATTTCCAATGTGATTTTTTATAAAACATTTAAAAATGTGATTTTCATCTAAGTCATATTTATTTCATACATATTATTCTTGATCATATATATTCAACTAATGAAAGCTTCTATATTTTTACAAAGGGATTATTTTATATTATTCTCTATCAAATAATATATTCCTCACTTCCTCTAGCCAGCCTTATCAACCACCATGAAAATGATTTAATTTTCTTCTATTTTAATAACATAACAATCGATATAAACTTACATCAATTTATTGAAGGGTTTCAACCTAGATTCCATTGAACAATTGATGGGTGATATTATATACCTATCCATATACCCTTTTTTATATGGTTTAAATCCAATTTTTACAATTATATTTAGTAAGGAGTATTCATGTATAATGTTACCCAATATATCTTGATATATATTTATTTACCATATAATTATTATTTAATTATTTTTTATGGAATAATGAATTATTTTCTGATGTGATTTCATATGAAAATGCTATAAAACCCATTTTAATTCCTTGCATTTTTTCTCATATGTTGAATGAGTGATTTCTTATGGAACAAAAATATTTTAATGAATGATTTGTGGGGACCTATATCAAAATATAACTCATTTGTTAAGTATTTAAATCTCATGTGAAAAGTATCCAAGACTCTATTACAGTTTCTAGTTATCAAGGGAACAGATGGTGTGGTTTTTGATGTAACTATTCCAATACTAATTAATGTTCCATATTTGAATTATGGTTTTCACTATTTTATTATAATAAGATGGTGTGTATAATAAATATAATGTCTCATGTACCAATTTTTTCAAAAATAATCTCCCAATTTTATTGTAACACCCGAGACTTTTATGAGAAATATTTTGTTTTTAATTCATCAAAGGAATCTTTCACTACACACAACACTAGATTGGCTTTCTTTACACGCAATCATGGCCTTCCTCGATAGCTTGCGTTGTACGCAATACCGTGTTTCACTAAACAACAACATGCTATTAAAATATTATTAAAACTAGCCGTTATGAATACTAATAACAATCTTTTGAAATTTTATAAATTTTATTTTTCAAAATTGACATCATTTTTGGATTCAGAATATCGAAATTAGCCTAGGGTGAAATTTTGGTATTTTTCTGAAAACTTTAAATTTTTGATGAATAGTGAAACCACTAAGTGGTAGTTAAAAAAACTGAATTTTTCATAAAACATAATTTTACCGCTTCTGTGAGTGTAATTTCGAAAATACGAGAGACACGGTTGATGTCAGTAAGTAAAATGTTGTTCAATGAGATGAAAATATTTTTTTGGTGAATAGTAACTTATTTCTTTTATTTACCACGGTTAAAAGTAAATAGGGTAATTAAGGGTAAAAATGATATTATTATTACCCTAACACATGTCCTAATTCTATTGGATAAGTGTAATTCGACCAAAAACAACCTTAGGAATAAATTATGACCATTTAGGCCCACTTGGATTAGATTAGGACATTTATTATCAATTTACTTAAAGAAGGGTTAAAATAGTTAAAATCAATGTTTAATAAGTAAATCATTTTTAATACGGGGTTATACATATGATAAATTAGACTATAAATATTAATTAGAAAGATAAAATGATTTCCAACATAATGGTATTTTATTTATAATTTTTAGACATTTAATAATTTAATTTATCTACGACACAGCGATGATGCAGTAATTATCTTATTAATGGAATATTGACATAATTGATGTTATAAATAAAAAAATAAATGTAATTTGAGACTTTTTATGAATTCCACTAATTTTATAGGTTATTATGACATGTTAGTAGTTATATAATTAACTTTTTTCGAACTAATCATTCTGTTATAAGTTTAACAAAAATCAATTACTAAATAGTGTCAAAATTGACATAAAATAGTTTTTAAAACAAATATTTTATTATTAATTGTTATATTATTCCTAAAAATATAAGGTTCGGCCAAAGGACTTAGATAAGGTTATATAGGTTAATAATAAACAACTTGGGGTTCGTTTGGCTTGATATAAAAAGTTTATTAACATTATAGTGCAAGAAAACAAGAAGACACAGTAAAAGTTAAATTATTTAACTTAATGTTAAATCTAAATGATAACATTAAAATAGGAACCTAAACTTGTCTAAATTCTCTTTGGTGAGAGTATTTCGACCCATCCCCACCTTAGATTCCAAATAAATCAATTCGGAGCTATTTAAAACCGAATTTGGCTTTATAATATAATAATATTTTTTGTTGTTCCAAAAGTGCCCCTCTCCTCCCTTATAAAAGGGAACCTCAACCCTCTCTTCCTCACACCACTTTGATCCTTCAAGCTCGGCCAAACCCTGCCAATATCTTTTCTCCACTTCCATAGAGACATCCTAGAGGTCCTGGTCTTCTTCAAAGACCAATATTAGTGCCCTAAAAGGAGGTCTCAAAGAAGCACTTCAAAGAAGAGGTAATGCCTGTTACCGATTCTTTCACCTTTATTTCTTATTCCACTTATTCTTCTTTAGTTGTTTCATCATGAAGTAATAAAATCAGTATCACTCATGTACTTATATTTTATTATAAGTATGAAACAACCCTATATCACCATCTATCCATCCAACGGAAAATGAAATCACCGCGCGCGCGTATGTACGGAATACTGTCTCCACGCCGTGGTGTAATATATTTTCCAACACCACCTTACTTGGATGAGTATAATGGTGTAAATAATGAATATATATGATTATTTTAAAGTGATATTGATTATGAAATTGTATACATACACTCCAATACAATTCCACGATCATGGGAACAATATCATCACTCGTGCGTACATACGGAATACCGTCTCCACGATGTGATGCGACTCATTCTACATGATCTTAATTGCATAATGATTATATAAATAAATTAAATGAATGAATATGATATATATTACACTAATACTATTCTGGAAATGAGGTATATATAACCTAAAAATAAGAATATTAATTTATTCGACAAAACACGCATAAGAACAAAAATTAATAAACACCCGAATAACAAGTAGAAATGAAATATTACTAATAATAAGCTAATAATATGAGCATATATGATATCATAACAATGAGTATGATTCTGGAATAATTCAATGACATTATTTAAATCATTATACAGGAGGTTCGGACACTTACGAAGCAAATCAGACCTAAGGTAAGAGAAAATATCACAATCTCATTTTATCCGAGATTGTTTATACTTTGGTATTTTCTAGGGTGTATTTTATCATCCACATCCATGTTTCCTCAATATGTTATATTGTTTCCATCCACCTACAATTGTTTAAATCCAATTTTACCCTTCAGTGAGTTTTTAGTAAAAGATATGACAGGAATCTTTTTCCATTTTTCGTACAAGGTACTTTTTGACTTTTCCGTCAAAAGTACGAGAAGAATGTTTTTTTAACTTATACGGAATGAATGGATTTTTAAAACATTATTTCCAAGAATCTTCCTTTACAAGTTTTCAAGTTAATTTCTAATCAACTTCTTTTTGTTTAAAATTGTATGACATGTTAAGAAAGGAAAAATTTTTTGAAGTAGAAAGGATATTTTCCTCAAGAATGGAGTTCAAGTGTTTTATCAAAATTATTTTCCATATAAGGTAATATAGGGTTATATTTCTAACCCTATTATTACATTGATTTGATTATGTTGTGATGTAATTATTTTTATGAATTCCTTTATCTTATATGAATTGTTTTATGATGTCACGATGTTTAAGATTCCCATTTTTTTTACATGGGTTATTATTGATGTATAGTTTATGATTTTGTGGCACACATAAGAATGGTATCATTATGAGATGGATGGGACCTATATCTCCCTCCAATGCATTGGGTAAAGATTTTATATCTCATGAGATAGACATGGCTGGAACAGCAGGTTAAACTGGTTCAGTGAAACAGGACTGGAACGAGGAGTGAACTCGGTTGAGAAATGGAATTTTTCCGCTAAGATAGTCTTGGCAATGAGTCTTGACTACTAAGAAATGATTCTCTATGATTATGTGTATATTCCAAAAAGTTTCTTGTTTTATGTTATGATTATTGGGATTACATTTCACTACTATGATTTATCCCATGTTATGAAATTATGATCTCTTTTGCAGGTTAAGATTTCCAAAATTTATGTTCTTATGAATATGATGTCATTGATATTTCGTTTGTTTACCCTTACTGAGCATTTGAGCTCAACCTTTTGTATGTTTTCTTTCCCTAGGTCAGGAAGAAGGTTATTAAGTAAGATATTCCAAAAAGGGACTATAGATATGATGAAATAAATGGGAGACAATGTAGACGCTTTATGAACCAGTTGTTTATGTTTCCCAGTTTCTAAAGACACTATACCTATACGGTCCTTTCCTGGTTTTGTTATATGTTGTAATAAGTGTGCTTCAATTTTTAAGTACTAACAATGTATGTAAAGTATGGGTTGTTATAGTTGGTATTAGAGGAAAGGCATAGTCAACCTCTAGAAACTAGGATGTGAAAGCCTTAGTAAGAACCCTAAAGATAATTATAAGCATAGAACACAATTTTAGTGTTTTAGAAATGACCATGAATAACCTAGGATAATACCTTAAGTGTGAAATTTTATTCTTGATTATGTGGTTTTCCTATTATAATTATTGTTTCTCACACTATTCTTCTTGGTTTTAGTCAATGGATGGAACCCAAAGGAACTGTGTTACTGCGGAATGCGACGGGCAATGCAATGATTGTCCCCCTGAGCAACCAAACGTTATGGGAGCTGGAATGAAAAATCCTATAGCCATGCTCACACAAATTTCTCAAGAAATGAATCATACATGACTTCCAAACGAGCAAAGGAAGGAGAAACATTCTGTTGAATCCTTCATGAGGGAGCTTCCACCTTCATTCAGCGGGTCTAATGATCCATTAATTGCTGAACAATGGATTAATACTACTGAAAAGATATTTTTAATTCTTCAACATTCTGAACATGATAAAGTCATCCTAGCAGTGTATCGTTTGGAAAGAGATGCTGATCAATGGTGGAATCTTATTAAGAATACGAGGAAAAGAGATGAAATTGAGTCCATGGAATGGGACGAGTTCAAGAACTTATTTTTCAATAAGTACTTCCCTCGTATTCTCCGAACAAAGATGGAGAAAGAGTTTCTCGAACTGATGAAAAAGGATGATGAATCTGTTGGTACCTATGAAGCAAATTTTACAAGACTTGCAATGTACGCTTCTGGTATTATTATCCAACCTGAGAGTAAGATCGATCGATTCTTTAGTGGCTTAAAACCACGTCTTCGAAGGGCCTTCGCCATAAGGGACTTCAATAGCTATGAGGAAATCGTTCGATTTGCTCTCAAAGTTGAGATGGAGATTGGAGTAACCCATCAGTCATATGGGTTTGATAAGAAGAGGAAAATGGAATTCAAAGGAAAATCTAAAGATCACACTGAAAAGAAGATGAGCTTTCCCTTATGCCCAAAGTGTGGAAAGAAACATGGAGGGAGTTGTCTTAAAGGGACAAGTAAATGTTTCAAATGTGGAAAGGAAGGTCATCAGGCATTTGAATACCGCAATGACGGGAAGAAGATGTTTAATGATGCAAAAAAAGGAAGGGAAACACAGAATAAACCTACTACACTTCAATGTCTCAAGTGCAAGGAGATGGGGCATTATGCCAATAAATGCCCTAATCCAAGGGTTGTTGATGATGATCGACATCAACAAAGTCTTAAGGCTAAAGACAAATGAATGTCACATGCAATTTCTATCAGTGATGTGGAGTATGATAACGATGTGGTGAAAGGTACACTTACCATCCAATCTAAAGTAGCAAATGTTTTATTTGATTCTGGATCCACCCACTCTTTTATTTCTGAAGATTTTTCTAAGGGTATCACCATATTACCTCAACAATTAGATGTTGAGTTAGCTGTGACAACACCTAATGGCACAACAGTCACATCAAAACTTTATAATTCTTCTCCGATTGAAGTTTGTGGGAAAGTGATTCCTGCAAATCTTGTGATCCTTCCTATAGTGTAATTTGATGTTATTCTTGGAATGGATTGGATTTCTTTATATGGAGCTCATATCAATTTCCAAAGAAGGGAAGTCACATTTCATATTCCAGATCAATCTATGATCATCTATCGATGCAAGGATGAACATAACCTTCCAGTGGATATTTCTTCCATCTTATGGGTCTTGATTCCACTAAATGAAGGTAATTTATCTCAAATGGTTGCTGTGAAACTCATGATTAAGAATATTCCCATTGTATGGGAGTTTGATGATGTCTTTTTGGAGGAATTTCTGGGTCTTCCACCAAATCGTGAAGTTGAGTTTTTAATAGAACTCGTACCGGGTGCTTTGCCTATTTCAAAGACACCTTATAGAATGGAACCAATTGAGTTGTAGGAATTGAATAAGAAACTCCAAGAGAATCTTGATAAGGGGTTCATATGCCCTAGTGCATCACCTTGGGGAGCACCTGTACTGTTTGTTAAGAAGAAATATGGATCAATGAGACTCTGCATTGATTATCGAGAACTTAACAAGATCACTATCAAGAACAAATATCCTCTCCCAAGAATTGATGACTTATTGGAACAACTACACAGAGATCAATAATTTTCCAAGATTGATCTTCATTCAGGGTATCATCAATTAAGGGTCAAAAGGGAGGATATACCAAAGACGACCTTCTGTACAAGTTATGGACACTAAATTTATAGTGAAGCCATTTGGTCTTACTAATTCCCCTGCTATCTTCATGGATCTGATGAATAGAGTCTTTAGAGACTATCTTGATCAGTTTGTGGTAGTCTTTATAGAAGATATTATTGTATATTCAAAGGGAAAGTAAGAACATGAAGAGCACTTGAGAATTATATTGAAGACCCTAAGAAAGGAGAAAATTTATGCCAAATTTACCAAGTTTAAAAAAGTTGCATTTTTGGGTCACATAATCTCAAAATAGGGGATATCTATGGATCCAACAAAAACAGAGGTTATCAAAAGATGGTCAAGACCTCAACAGTAACTGAGATCCGAAGTTTTCTTTGTTTGGATGGATATTATCGACGTTTTGTGAAAGCTTTTTCATGATTATCTAATCCACTCACCACGTTGACTCAGAAAGGGGTTAAGTTTGTTTGGACAGAAGAATGTGAAGAGAATTTCAAGGAGTTGAAAAGAAGATTATCCAGTGCACCTGTGCTCACACTACCTTGTAGTGGAGAAATGTTTTTGATCTATAGTGATGCATACAAGAAGGTATTGGGGTGTGTTCTTATGAAAAATGATATTGTGATAGCTTATGCCTCACGACAGTTGAAAATCCATGAGCAAAATTACTCAACTCATGATTTGGAGTTAGCTGCGGTAATCTTTGCATTATATATTTGGAGGCATTATCTTTATGGTGAAAGGTGTGATATTTATACTGATCATAAAATTTTAAAGTATATTTTCATACAAAAGGAGATGAATATACACCAAAGAATATGGTTGGAGCTGATTAAGGATTACGACTGCTCAATTCATTACCACCCTGGGAAAGAAAACAAGGTGGCAGATGAATTAAGTCGACAAGACCAAGCTAGCTTATCCATGATGAGGATCACAAAAGATCCAATATTTATGGATTTACAAAGGATGGATCTTGGAATTTTAATGGAAGGGGGAAAATCGTATCTTTCTCAAATGAATGTTCAACCATCTATACATGTGAATATTAAAGAGGCACAGAAAGAAGATGTCGAGTTACAAAAGAAGGTGAGAAATATTCCTGAATTCAACCTTGATTGTGATGGGATAATAAAGTTCAGGAATCGGGTTTGTGTTCCTCCCATCCCCGAATTAAAGAAGGATCTGATGGATGAGGCTCATACTTCTTCATTCTCTATTCATCCTGGAAGCACGAAGATGTATAGGGACCTGAAAGAGTACTTCTGGTGGGATGTCATGAAAAGAGATGTTGCTGAATATGTCTCTCGATGCTTGGTCTTTCAACAAGTTAATGCTGAGAGACAGAAGTCTAAGGGGATGTTACAACCATTACCCATACCCGAATGGAAATGGGAAAACATCACTATGGACTTTTTCACAGGAATTCCTAAAACATCCAAAGGCAATAATGTTATCTGGGTCATAGTTGATCATCTTACAAAGTCTGCACACTTCATTGCTATTAGAGAGGATTTCTCTCTGGATTATCTTTCCAGGATATATGTAACGGAAGTGGTAAGATTGCATGGAGTACCACATTCTATTATATCTGATCGGGATCTGAGATTTACCTCAAAGTTCTGGCGAAGTCTTCAGTATACTCTGGATACAGAGTTGAGTTTCAGCACTGCTTATCATCCTCAGACATGACGATCATTTTGAAAGAACAATTCAAACTCTAGAAGATATGTTGATAGCTTCATCTATGGATTTCAAAGGTGGTTGGGATCAACACCTAACTTTGGTTGATTTTTCTTATAATAATAGCTTTTACTCCAGTATTCAGATGGCTCCTTATGAAGCTCTCTATGGAAAGAAATGCAGGACTCCAAGTTGCTGGGATGAAGTTGGGTAAAGAAAGCTATTAGGACCTGATCTTGTTGATGAGATGGCAGAAAAGGTCCGATTTATTCAACAACACATAAGAGCATCTCAAAGTCGACAGAAAAGTTATGCCGACAACCTAAGAAAAGACCTAGAGATAGAAGTGGGTGATAAAGTGTTCTTACGAATATCTCCCTGGAAGAGGGTCATGAGATTTGGAAAGAAAGGGATGTTGAGCCCTAGATATATCTGTCCTTTTAAAATACTGGATCGTGTTGGAAAGGTAGCTTACCAATTGGCTCTTCCACCGAATCTCTCTCAAGTTCACGATGTGTTCCATGTATCTCTCCTGAGAAAGTACATACCTGATCCATCACATGTACTCAGCTCAGAAGTTGTACCGCTGGAGCAAGATCTTTATTATGAAGAACAATCGATAGAGATTCTGGATCGTAGCGAAAAAGGCCTACAGAGAAGACCACTTGCTTGGTGAATGTTTTATGGAGGAACGACCAATTAGAAGAAGCAAATGGGAGCTTGAGGATATGATGAGGGAGAGGTATCCTCATCTGTTTGTTACAAGGTGACGAATTTCGAGGGCAAAATTCATTTTAAGGGGGGTAGATGTAACACCCAAGGCTTTTATGAGAAATATTTTGTTTTTAAATCATCAATGGAATCTTTCACTACACACAACACTATATTGGCTTTCTTTACACGCAATCACAGCCTTCCTCGATAGCTTGCGTCATACACAATACTGAGTTTCACTAAACAACGATATGCTATTAAAATATTATTAAAACTAGCCGTTATGAATAGTAATTACCACTTTTTGAAATTTTATAAATTCTATTTTTTAAAATGGACTTAATTTTTGGATTCGGAATACCGAAATTAGCCTAGGGTGAAATTTTGGTATTTTTCTGAAAACTTTCAATTTTTGATGAATAGTGAAACCACTAAGTGGTAGTTAAAAAAACTAAATTTTTCATAAAACTTAATTTTACTGTGTCTGTGAGTGGAATTTCGAAAATCCGATTCACACGGTTGATGTCAGTAAGTAAAATGTGGTTTAATGAGATGAAAATAATTCTTTTGGTGAATAGTAACTTTTTACTTTTATTTACCACGGTTAAAAGTAAATAGGGTAATTAAGGGTAAACATGATATTATTATTACCCTAAAACATGTTCTAATTCTATTGGATAAGTGTAATTATTCCAAAAAAAACCTTAGGAATAAAATATGACCATTTAGGCCCACTTGGATTAGATTAGTATGTTTATTATCAATTTACTTAAAGAAGGGTTAAAATAGTTAAAATGAATGTTTAATAAGTAAATAATTTTTAATATGGGGTTATACATAAGATAAATTCGACTATAAATAATCATTAGAAAGATAAAACGATTTCCAACATAATGGTATTTTATTTATAATTTTTAGACATTAAATAATTTAATTTATTTATGACACACCGATGATGCAGTAATTATCTTATTAATGAAATATTGATATAATTGATGTTATAAATACCCAAATAAATGTAATTTGAGACTTTTTAATTATTAAACTAATTTTATAGGTTATTATGACATGTTAGTATTGATTTAATTAACATTTTTCGAACTAATAATTCTGTTATAATTTAAAAACAAATCAATTACTAAATAGTGTCAAAATTGACGTAAAATAGTTTTTAAAACAAATATTATATTAGTAATTGTTATTTTATTCCTAAAAATATAAGGTTCGGAAAAATGACTTAGATAAGGGTATATATATTAATAATAAACAACTTGTGGTTCGTTTGGCTTGATATAGTATGTTTATTAACCTTATAGTGTAAGAAAACAAGAAGACACGGTAAAAGTTAAATTATTTAACTTAATGTTAAATATAAATGATAAGGTCAAAATAGGAACATAAACTTGTCTAAATTCTATTGCATGAGAGTATTTAGACCCATCCCCACCTTATCTTTGAAATAAATCAATTTGGAGCTATTTAAAACCCAATTTGGCTTTATAATAAAATAATATTTTTAGTTATTCCAAAGGTGGCCCTCTCCTCCCTTAAAAAAGGGAACCTCCTCCCTCTCTTCCTCGCACCACTTTGAGCCTTCATTCTCGGCCAACCCCTGACAATTTCTTCTCTCCACTTCCCTAGAGACATCCTAGAGGTCCTGGTATTCTTCAAAGACCAATTTTAGTGACCTAAAAGGAGTTCTCAGAGAAACGCTTCAAAGAAGAGGTAATGCCCGTTACCGATTCTTTCACCTTTATTTCTTCTTCCACTTCTTATTCTTTAGTTGTTTCATCATGAAGTAATAACATCAGTATCACTCATATAGTGATATGTTATTATAAGTATTAAACAACCCTATTTCACCATCTATCCATCCTACGGAATATGAAATCACCGCGCGTGCGTACGTACGGAATACCGTCTCCACGCCGTGGTGTAATCTATTTTCCACCACCACCTTACTTGGATGTGCATAATGGTGTAAAGAATAAATATATATGATTATTTTAAATTGATATTTATTCTTAAAGAGTATACATACACTCCAATAAAATTCCACAATCATGGGAACGATATCATCGCTCGTGCGTACGTACGGAATACCGTCTCCACGATGTGATGCGACTCGTTCTACATGATCTTCATTGAATAATGATTATATAAATGAATTGAATGATTGAATATGATATATATTACACTAATACCATTATGGAAATGAGGTATCTATAACCTAGAAATAATAATAAGAATTTATTCGACAAAACACGCATAAGAACAAAAAGTAATAAACACCCGAATGACAAGTAACAATGAAATAGTACTAATAATAAGCTAAGAATATGACCATATATTATATCATAACAATGATTATGATTCAGGAATAAGTCAATGACATTATTTAAATCATTATACAGGAGGTTCAGACACTTACGAAGCAAATCAGACCTAAGGTAAGGGAAAATATCAAAATCTCATTTTATCCGAGATTGTTTATACTTTGGTATTTACTAGGGTGTATTTTAGCATCAACATCCATGTTTCCTCAATATGTAATATTGTTTCCATCCACATACAATTTTTTAAATACAATTTTACCCTTCGGTGAGTTTTTAGTAAAAGATATGATAGGAATCTTTTGTCGTTTTTCATACAAGGTACTTTTTGACTTTTCCGTCAAAAGTACGAGAAGAATGTTTTTTAACTTATACGGCATGAAAGGATTTTTAAAACATTATTTCCAAGAATCTTTCTTTACAAGTTTTCAAGTTTATTTTTAATCAACTTCTTTTAGTTTAAAATTGTATGACATGTTATGAAAGGAACATGTTTTTGAAGTTGAAAGGATATTTTCCTCAAGAATGGAGTTCAAGTGTTTTATCAAAATTATTTTCCATCTAAGGTAATATAGGGTTCTGTTTCTATCCCTATTATTACATTGATTTGATTATGTTGTGATGGAATTATTCTTATTAATTCCTTTATCTTATATGAATTGTTTTATGATGTCACGATGTTTAAGATTCCCATTTTTATTACACGTGTTATGCTATGATGTATGGTTTATGATTTTGTGGAACACATAAGAATGGTATCATTATGAGATAGGTGGGACCTATATCTCCATATAATGCATTGGGTAAAGATTTTATATCTCATGAGATAGACATGGATGGAACGGCTGGTTAAACCGGTTCAGTGAAACAGGACTGGAACGAGGAGTGAACTCGGTTCAGAAATGGTCTTTTTCCGCTAAGATAGTCTTGGCAATGAGTTTTGACTACTAAAAAATGATTCTCTATGATTATTTGTGTATTCCACAAAGTTTAATGTTTTAAGTTATGAGTATTGGGATTACATTTCACTACTATGATTTATCCCATGTTATGAAATTATCATCTCTTTTGCATGTTATGATTTCCAAAAGTTATGTTCTTATGAATATAATGTGATTGATATTTCTTTTGTTTACCCTTACTGAGAATTTGAGCTCACCATTTTGTATGTTTTCTTTACCGAGGTCAGGAAGACGGTTATTAAGTAAGATATTCCAAAAAGGGACTATAAATATGATGAAATAAATGGGAGACAGTGTATACGCTTTATGAACTAGTTGTTTTTGTTTCCCAGTTTCTAAAGAAACTATAGCTATACGGTCCTTTCGTGGTTTTGTTATATGTTGTAATAAGTGTGATTAAAATTTGAAGTAATAAAAATGTATGTAAAGTATGGGTCGTTATATTTATCATATTTCATACCACATTTATAAAATTATTATTCCACATTATTTTGATTCATTACTTCTGTAATTCTTGAAATTTTCTCATATTTTATTAACTATGTTATTTAGAGTATTTTTTCTTATATACCATTATTAAAAGAATATTATCATATTATGATTAGTTATGTTCATATATTTCTATTGATTATGTTTAAAATTAATTTGATATTGACATGAAAATTTTATTTTCTTCTATTTTCCTATGTTATGAGTAATGAAATACATAAGATATTTCTAAAAGTGTTTATTTTGTGGTTGTTTTTTTGGATGTGTTAATATGTTGGTATATATTAAATAGTAATATATAAAATATAAGAAAAATCATTTTGTTTTAGATTAAATGTGATTTTTAGTGAAGAAAATTACTAACTATATTTATCTCTAAAACTAATTTTTTAAAGAATCCAAATAATTTGTTATATGTGAATGATCTTTATATTAAGGATTTCTATAAAAGAAAGTTTCTGTAGTGTATTATTTTTAGGAATGTATATTATTGTGTTGGTATTGGGTTCCAAATTTTCATTAGAGGGGAGTTTAGATATCATTATAGGTTTGGATGTTATCATATAAATATAAATTATTTTTTAAAAATGATATTAAGGATTGACAGGTTATGGTTCATCACAGTTTTAAACAAATGAAAGACCATTATGGTTTTCATTTTGAAATTTTTATGTTGACATATTATTAGGATTAGACAACATTAGATAAAAAACAATGAATAAGTATATGTAAAGTATACATCGTTGTTATTGGAAATTTATAGATTGTGTGGTTATGTTGAAAAGTAAATCCACATTTGGATACAAAAAATAGGCATATGCATCGGCTAAGATGTACATAGGGTAACAAACCGAATATGGGAATGTTCAATACTAATTGAATAACCACCTACTACAGAAAGAAAGGCTTAACTACACACACATTTCAACACAATAAAATAATTTTAATTTATTTACTAAAATCTATTGAGAAATTATTTTAAGAAATTATTTTTATAAGAGAATCGGTTACACAAAATTTGAGAAGTGAACTAATATAATCCATGAATAATGAGAGATTTATTTTTATTTAACGGAATTATAATGTATTAATTTTAAATTGTAAGAAATTTTGATATTTAAAATTTCATATCATACAAAAACTAAATTATTTAATATTTTTTTACTGCTCATGATTAAATCCTTTTTATTTAATAATATATGATCATGAATGAACCATGTAAAAATGGATTCTATTGAGACTGTTAAGATTATACCAACAACAAACCTATTGAGATAATATATGGTGTGAGAAATATAATTATTTAAAAAAAACAATTATCATGAATTATGATTAAAAACCTAAGCATATTAAAAGTTAAAAATAACCAAACAAGAGACTAATGTACTCTAATTAATGCTCCGGTGATAAAGATAATATTGGAAGGATAATTATGTTTTATTATTATAACAAATGTGGGACAAGTCCCAAAATAAAATGTCTCAAGGGAAATATAAGAAGTATATTGAAAAGTTAAGGGGGGAATATACCATAACATTAATAAAGAATTTCGAACACCATTGTGTATATAGAGAAATAAAAAATTTATTCAAACGAATTATTGATAATTCACTATAATAAATTTAGGAAACATTTACATTATCATATTAAATATTCTTGTCTATGGAATAATAAGTTTAAGGGGAATAATTATATTACAAGTCCATGGGTATAAATGAATTATTATAGAACCGTAAAGATAGAGTGAGTTTTGGAGATGATGTAGAGTGGGGAACAGTGATAATACATCCATGAACTATGATAATTGTTTCAAATTATTATTCATAACAATACCCTATACCATGAATGACTTTCAAAAACACCGAATCACCACCTCGTTGAAAATTTATTGTGTTGTTAATACAAATATATATATTTATGATTCTTTTATCTAATGTATGCAACTCTTCTATAATAAATGATTATCTATTCCCCATAAAATCTTTTTGCTCTTTTCCCAAATTTGTTGTTATAATTTGAATGGAAGGGTTTTCTTGACATAGGGTCTTTGATAATCATAAATGAATTAATTTTACATATAAATATCATACAATGATACCGTTTTAAATCAAGATTCACAATAAAATCCCTATAATTATGTAATTTAACGCTTTAGTTGTATTAATCCCATATGGAAAATATAAAACTAAACAATGTTTAAATTCTTATTATTAGATAAAAGATGTTTGTGTTTTTAAAAATAACGATTTTAATTATGAAACATCATTAATAATTATATTGTGTGTCATGTATATCTTAGAAACTCCATTAAATATTTAATTAGTATTCAATAACTAAAATTTCAAGAACAGAATTTATCTAAGGGACAGAATATAACAACCCATGATTTTAGTATATAATTTTCATTACTTAAATAACAATTTCGAACATTTAATTAAGTTAGATGCAAGACTGAACAAAAAATTTATACGAAATATTATGTAAATGAAATAAAAAAATAAAAAAATAACATGAAAATGAAAATATATTAATATTGATTGACTAATAAAATTAAATATTTATATTAAAAATAGTGAATTGTTATTTAATATAATAATAATATCCTTAAATGTTTTTTTCATTGTGTTTTGTATTTCATAATAATAATTAATGTTTTCATTATTTATAATGTAACATTATCTGTTGTAATACCACTAATTAAATAAGAAATTGAAACAAAATAATATCATGAACTATTTACTTTCAAAAATATAATATTTCAATAAAAATTATTTTTGGATTTTATTTACTTGATATAAAAAAATTAGTAATTCTATAAATTTATTAAATTAAATTTAACGAAAAATTTTAATTTATAATATAAATATTATCTTCGGATAATATTTTTTCAAAGAAGTATTATTATACGAGGTGAATAGGGGAAAATACTTTTTTTTAAAATACCATTCATTTAAGGAAGATACAGATAAATAGTTATGGCATGAAGAATTATAAAACCCTTTTATTAACCAAATATATATATAATAATTCAAATTATCAAATTATTATTTTTTATTTTACAATGAAATATTTGATATGTAAATGTTTATGTTACTTCTTCTCAAAAAATGATATCTAAACCCCACACAATTATTATTTTAAAATAAATATGTATCACATTTACAAAGATAATATAATAAAGTGCATATTAAACTTGTAATTATTAGGTCCATATTAACTAATAATTACATAGTTTTACTTTTAAAAGGATAAATTATTTTAAAAAAACTAGTTACCATATTAAATTATATATTTTACAAGTAATAAATATGGGTAGAAAGGGATTTAAAATAGTTAAAAAAATTAAAAATTGAGTCGTTATGATATTATCAACATTATATAATCATTAAATCCATTATAGTCTATTTTTGGAGTAAACATACTTGTGAAACATGTTATCTCTTCATTTCTAGTTTTTTTTAAAAAATTGAATTATAACCTCTTATAATTGCATCCTCTCACCACTCCATCAATACCAATCAAATAATTATTTATCTTATAAAAAAATAATTTTACCCTTAAATATGAATTCCGTTATTTAATATGATCCCCTAGAGATATATTTGGTTCTAATTTCTCTATTTCGAAGGAATGATTCATAGAAAAACCGAATATTTGGATGTGAGTACTCATTTTCCCAAGCATATATGCCTATATTTCATACCATTTAAAATTTAATATTTATTTACTATTTCATAAATTAATATTTATATATATAACGTTATTAATCAAATTTGATAACTACTAAACACTTTTTACATTTTCTATAAATATTAAACAATTTTATCGTTCATTTTATGTATTACCTGCTCCATGAAGAGATGATATATGTTTTTTCAAACCATATATATTTACATTTTTAATGAAAAATTATTGAATATATTTTAAAAATAAAATTTATTTTTTTATTAGGAGATTGAATATAATCATCTCTAATTCAATTTCTATACTTGATAAATGAAAATGTTAACCCTGTGGTGTATATAATAACTATTCCCTAAATTACCATATCTCATTTTTCATAAATTTTCAATATTATTTTTTAAAATATCCTCCAATATGATCCATCACCTAAAACTTTTATAAATAATATACTTATTCTTTTTTAGAGATGATATTATTTTGAAATAATTCATTTTCATTACCAAATATAACCATTAATTAGTGTATGCAAATGTTTGGATCATTCTAACCACTTGTATGAACAACTCTATAATATAATATCATGTATAACTAAGAGAACATAATTTCTTATGATTTATTAATTAAATAAGTAAATAATTGTTTTATTCCAATTAAATAATTGTATAAGTAATAAAAACACATTATTTAAGATACCAATGTATTTTTAGAGATCATTGAAACATTATTGTCACTGATTTCATCTATAATATCAATTAAAAATACCATCAATTAAGGAATTATAACATTATAAAGTATCATAAAACATCTATTATTTTACTTTTTATTAGTTTGGCGTGATTATATTTTAATAATGAATAAATGACAATAAAATATATTCAAAGACTAGTTTAAAATGACCAAGATTACTCATAGTTGATATTTTAAATATAAATATTAACGTACTAATTTTTTTAGAGAATAACTATAAATGAAACATATAATGGGATGTGTATATGTATATTTTTTTGAAGTTATTGATTAAAATGTTTATTTTTTACACTATAATTTTGATTCCATTTGATAATTCAGTGAGACAATGTAATTACTTAATTTCTTAACTTTCAAATCTATGAAGAAAGCAAGATATTGAACAACATCATTTATTTTATAAGGTTTATTCACTTATTTGTTTCACATATAAAAGTATATTACTTTTAATGATATTTTAATTTCCATGTAGTAAATTTCCACTCTATATAAATTGTTTCTTATGTCACAAATACAACAACATTTTTTAGTAACTCAATAATATCCATTGAGTTAATATTATTTTTATTAAATATCATTCATAAAAGATTTATTTCATTCTCCATAGGATTTAATATCATTATACATTATCTTACTCTATGATAAAATTTATTCAATATATATATCTTATATATTGATAAATTTTATTCTCAAGAACAATATCTTTGTTACGATTAATTCTAATAGTCTTTATTGATGGTTTCTACTCTATATTCTTGTTTTTTAATCCCACCAATGTTCTCCATTACACATGGAAAAAAAATTATATTTTATCACATGTGAACTTCATCATTCCCTTATCCTCATTTCATTTTATTTCTTGATACTCATTAATTAATGGGGTATTTTAAAAAATAATTAAAAAATTATTTTAATGATAATTAATTCATTCAAATGAAATTTTTTAAATTCCACTACACATTTATTTGGATAAATATTGATAATTTTCAATATGATATTATTGGGGATTATTTTTCCTATATTTTAAATTATTTACATAAATTTAACATCTCTAATTTTTAAATATTTTTCGAGGGGATCTATAATTTTATCTTCTAATGATAATGATAAAAAAAGTTTTTAAATATTCTTTTTTTGTTTTCCTATTTCTGAACACATATTTCTACTACGTTTTCCAATCTATATAAAATTATATTCTAACATTAATATAGTTCTAAAATAATATATTTTTATATTATTTTGATAATGTATTTATTATACTATTTTTTCATAACAAAAATTATATTTCCTATTAAAAATGTTTTTTATAAAACACATATAAAAGTGTTTTTAATTTTAACTATTTCCCTTTGAAATTTCATACACATGATTAAGTAAAATCACAAAATGTTACCATTCTACATTTCTGTATATTTTTATTATGTAATGCTATAATATTTGAAATATATGATCTACCATTTTATTTTGTCTTTCCAAACCATACATCATTAAAAATATTATCATTTCTTCCAATTTCATTGATTTTGAACACCCTAAATTTCATTTCATTGATTGATGGTTGTTAACATAGATATCATTGTTCGATTGGTTGTGGAAATTATTGAGTAATCAATATTCCCTTAATTCATATAGTGTAATTAATATATTATTTATTATCTATATTTATGTCCATTTACATAGAATGTTACTAAATCACATTAAATACCCATATTTTTTTTTGTGTTCTTATCAAGTTATGATAATTTATGGAATAATAAATGTTTTCTTTATGTGAATCCATTTGAAAAGGAAATTAAACCCATGTTTATTTATATGGTGTTTATGATGTTATGAAGGAAGGACATTAACTTTTAATGAGTTAATTTTTATTATGGGAATTATTTATTATAGATTACATAAGTATGGATGAGTGATAGGTGGTGTCTTATATTTTCCCCAATTAATTAGTTGAAATTTTATTTATCAAGAGATATTTATTTAATAATAAATTTTAGATTATTATAATAACGAACTCAATTAGTTTGGATCATAAATATAATGTTACCTATACAAATGAATATTCCGTATATGAAAGATGTATTGTATAGTTATCATATTACGTATTCATGTGGATAATGAGAGTAATTTTTTCTATATAACTTATTATGAAATATACTAATTTTATGATATACTATCATTGATAATGTTTATTATCAAATCATTACTTATTATTATGATTTATGCAAAATTTTATGTCATAAAGTTTTATTTTCTTTATCTATGATTTATTGGTATGATTTTCTTATGTATCTTGATTATACCCATACTCTCATCTTATTATCATAGATTATATTTGATTGTAATCCATTATGCTAACACTTACTAGGTGTTTCAGATCACCCATTATTATTTTTAAATTTATATAGGGTTTAAATTAATGAAATATGTACAATTTTTCTAGAATATTATATTTTCTTGAGGATTTGTGGGAGATGATGAGGACTTATTAAGGATTATGTAGATTTATTTATAACGGATGAAATTTCCTTTTTATTTAATAAAAATGGGTTCCATTACTTAAATATTGTTTTTAAATATCGAAGAATCTATTCCTAAAATGATAATTTGTATTTATATTATACATTGCGTAATATCATTTAATTAAGAATTTGTATTAATTTATGGTTGTAATATTTGTTATTTCAAGCACCAGATCATGTAGTGTTGGACCGAGAGACATCAAATATTTAAATAATTTATTTTCTTCATCTTATTATTTCATCTATATAAATACCATTTAATGTTATAAGATGTTCATATTTATTTTGTTTCACTAGGGATATTTTATCAATTATTTTTCAACATTCATTTTCTTAATGATTTATTTTCCACTATGGTAATTTTTTTGTAACCATGTTATTATCATTGATTAGTTAATTTATAAAGGAATTATATATTTTTTCATGTTTATGTTACACACACATATATGTTTTTAAAATAATATCATAGGATGAAAAAAAAATTACAATTCAATAAATGAAATCCGAAATGTTTATATCTATTTTGTTGACATTTATAGGTCTTGGGAGGAAATTTTACTACTCTATGTATTTTATCAACATGATGTGAATAATATTTTTTTAGTGAGATATAATATAAATTATGATATTATATTCCAATGAATTTTATAAATATCCACGATTTTCCACATCTTAATGTACTGATTGATGTTTTGTTTCTATGTTTTTATTTTATTTTAATGAGGTTATGATGTAATTTTCATGTACCTAGATTATTCCATCACACATAAATTTTAATTTTTTGTTCATATAACATCATATTAACTATTTTGATGACCTATATTATCCTTATTTATATATCATCTATTTTATCCCATTACTGAGAATAAAAAATTGTGTTCTTCTGTGTGTTTCCATTAAAAAACAATATTATATATTAAATTTCATGAATAAAATCTTCTTTAATTTATTTTATTTATGAATTTTTTACCATAATTAAATAAATATTATTAAAAATATAATATATATTGAATCTACCCATTATGATCATAGAGATGGATTTAGTTTTCATAGTTAAAAAAGAATTTTACAAATTATTACATAACACATATCCATTACAGTTGGAAAATATTTTGTTTCATTAGAGTTTCTTGATAGAATTTTTTTAATTAATCATATTTTTTTATATTTTTATATCACCAATGAGTGTGATGGTGTGAGGTAGAACTTTTGGGGCATGTCATATTAGAGATTCATTTAATTTTTTATATTTATATTTTCAGTTACTATTTTAATTATTTTATTAGAAGTGTTGTTTTATAATGTTTGCTCCAATTTTGTATTATATTCATTAATTTCTCTTGATTGTTTGATTTTAAAAAAATATACTTATTTAATTTTATTCTAATGATGTTTTATATCATTCAATATTTACATCTTATCCTTAGTGTAAACATTCTATTACTATGTTTTTATACACTTGGTGCAAGTCACAATCCCATTACCTTTATGTAATGAGGATAGTGTCTCATTATGGATAACATATACTATATAAAAATAAAATCAATCTATTTATTTTAGAATATAGTTTTAATAGAACCGATATTAAGGGTGTTTAAAGATAGAACATCAAATTATTGTATTTGTATAGTATAACAATAGTATTTTTGGAATCATGAATGAGAAATTGTATAATAAGAAAAATACAAACCTAAATGGACCAACTAATAAAAGAAAATAACTTCAACCACATATTAATCAATTCTAAATTATTCTATTTAGATGGTATAATGATTCATAATATCTATATTTTATTTAGTTGTATATAAACTATGTGGATTTCATATATTGATTATATATTATTTCCTCACAAAAAGAAATCTTGTATGTATTTATATTATTGGTGGTATTTATCTTTATTTTTTATCTTTCTATAATTCATATTTTATAAAGACTTGGAATATTGGGTAAGCTAATTTTAAAATATCAGATTTGGATTCACTATAAATTTGAATCGTTATTTGGTGATGTTTGTAGATAAACTTTTGAGGAGGTTCATTGGAGAAAAACTGAAGTCTATTTTTTTGCTTTATAAAAAATAAAGAAACAATTATCTAGATGAATTTGAAATTATAAAGTAGTATTCTCTAAATAATTTACTATATAAGAATCTAACTAAAATATTACATGTTATATCAAGAAATATCAATATTATATTTTATATTTAAAAATAATAAATGGAAAATGGAAAGAATTATAAATATTACATTCCAATATCGATTATGTATTCAAAATTAAGTAATTCATTCTTCAAATAGAATACCAATTGATATATATTATACTAAGATATCATGTGGCCCAGTTATATCAATGGGTGAAAAATATTTTCAACAGGGTAAAAACACATGTTGAATCATATATAATTAATAATAAGATAGTTAATAATGTAATCTCAATCCTATAAATAAAATGAGTTCTAAAGAATATAATAAATAAATAAATATGGAGGTATCATAATGTTCCCATCCAAGACGGATGCATGTGAAACAATAAGATTATTTTTAAAAAGTAATAATGTAAATAAGTGAGGAATTTATTAATGTATGAAAAAAATATGAATTATTTAAATGAAAAAACATATTATAAAATATTGTTAATATATAACATCAAGACAATATATATCCTAGAAAATGGAGAGATAAATATTTCTCACTATCATAGGGAAATAAAATATTTTTTTATATTTATGTGAATTTTAAATTAATTAAAGGATATATAAATAGACTATGGATAAAGTTATAATCAAAATATATAAAATGATTCAAGTGAAATATTTAATGGAAAACTCAATAAAATATATCTGAAAAATATTACATGCAAGGATAATACATTCATAGTTAGAATGTCTATGTAAATGTGATTTACGACTCAATCTAGATTTTGAATCAAATTAAAAAGATCTCCATAGTTATGGATATACAAGATAACCTCCTATGATGTATAGATAAACTCACAAAGAGCCCATGGATAGAATTATTTCACAATTACCACAACAATATCATATAAATTTCCCACAACAGGAAAAAATTATCATGTAAACAATTATTAGTCCATATTTATACACAAGAAAATAAATGGTCTACTAAAATTAGAAAATAACAATCATATGACATTCACCTAATAAAATGAATAACTAATGAACTGAAAAATCATTTATATTCAAATATGATTCCATAAATATCACCCAACATGATGTATAAAATATAAATATTCCACACACATTATTAAAAAAGAATTCATTACATTCACGTTGGTGTAATACATTTAGACATGATTTTATTGTAAACTTATATTATAAATATATATAAAGAAATATTCTATTTTGAATACATATTAAAAAATAAAACCAATCAATGTAAACCCCATACTCATGTTCCCCTCTCCTACTTGGGGGCCTCCAAAAAGGATTTTTATTAATAAATCGATATATCATAATATTTCGATAAATTCAAATTTTTTATCCCACTGAAAAAAATAATCATAATTTGGAACTATTCTTATAGGATATAACCTTGCCTTTATAATATTCCTAGAAATAAAATTATTAATCAAACCAATTATTTTTAAACATCTATCCCATATTCATGTCTTAGAGGACATCAAAAAAAATATTTAACAATGTCTTCTATAAGGGAACACATAAAAATTATACAGTCCTTATTTAAGGTTTTCCAACAGTATAAGTCCTAAACCACCATATAAATATTAACATACACCATTGGTTTCCATATAATGAAAATATCATAGTTCAGATCATAATAAAAAGGAAATTTCTCTATAATATAGAAGAAACATGGTTAATAAATTATAATATGAATCTTTCTTGTATCTATGTTTTTTTCATTAACATCATTATACTGTAATTAATAGCTTCTATAACAACTCACTTTAACTATGAATCCAATGAAAATAAATACATAATTTTAGAAATATTTATATTTTTCAGAAGAATCTATTAACATATCTACGCTATCTAGAAAACCCAAATTTTAATTTCTTATACTATTGATATGTAATATCAACAACGATATCAATTATCCATGAAACTATTTTAATTTCAAGAGAAAAATTATTAATTTTTATATCTCACTTTCAAAATCTATAATAAATGATTCAATAAAAAATACTTCATCTTATTTAATTCCTAAAATAATAATCTATTCGTTATAAACTTATTATTAAATTTTTATATAATTTTAGTGGCACACATCCCTTTGTAATAAATTATATCGTCATATTAAATAAAAAAATCCACAAAACAAAAAAATTCTATTATTAAAATATTCATTATCAAATTCATCAAGCAATCCCACTAGTATCCTGTGATTTTGATTAGATATATGACAATAAAATTATGATTTTTAAATAATAATTTATCTCAACCAAACACATTGTACATGATATATTCTGTTTCAAAATATTTAATGACTCATATGTATTAAATATTTATAAAAACATACTACATTTATTTAAAAAAATATGTTATTTCAAAGTATATAAAATAACATTACTATAATGATAATAAAATAAATGGATGGAAAAAATATGAACATATGAAACATTTTTAATTTAATTGAACTCCTTGACATGAAATTACTATAAAAAATTAAATATCTCTATAAAGAAGCTCATGGTTATGAAATAATGGAATAAATTGCCTATAAATGAAAAAATAGAAGTGAAAAGATAATATAATATTGGTAAATATAGTTTATTAATTAATACTGGTGATGTTTCCCTCAACTCAATTGATTTAGTTTTATAAATTTGGATTCTTGTTATAGTTCTAATTAAACGAAATTCAAATATCCCTTGGTTTGGACACATTTAATTCTAGAAAAAAACATAAAAATGTCTCTTGTATAAAAAAGGATTATAAGTACAATAAATCAACATAAACCAATAATATAAAACAAAGAAAATAATTCCTTTCCACATAAAAATGGGAGAGATAATTTTTTATAATCAATAAATTAGATTCATTACTCATAATCAACTCACTTTGTAATTCCAAATGATTACAATGATTTGTAGTTACACATTTCATATGGTGGATATATAAATATTAATTAAAAAACATAACCCTACGGTAGATAATTTTATCATCGATTACTAACAATTCCATATGAAATAATACTTACTTTTTCATAAATAGCACAACCTTTTATTATATGTAAACAGTATTACAAAACTCTCATGTATTATATCACCAACATCAATAAATAACTATTCTATTATGGTGTAAGGTACCATGGTTAATATAAAAAAAATCTAATTGGTAAAAAATTATTATATTCAATTAATAATATCACATTTATCAATAAATGTTCATGAATATATCTACCTGATATGAATTAAAATTTCTAATATTCTAATAATTTATATCCATCAATGGGAGTAGTAATAATAATGCATAAATTAAAATTGCTCAACAAAATTATTATATAAAATTATAAAAATTAAATATTATGTTGTATACAACATTATGTATTCATAAAGAAGTATACCTTATAAAAAATAATTTTATATATTATATCTTTATTAATATATATTAATTTTTAATTAATATAATTTCTTTGATTCTTAGTATTTCAAAAATAATAGACCTTATTAATCCATATATAATCACCCATATTACCTCACTATTTTATTAATATATATTCTATTTTTATCAAACCATACGAACTAAAAAATAATCATCTACTCCTTATGTTTCATTATTTTTTGAGGAATTCATGTCGTGTGAGGTCTAATTTTATACCACTAGTAAATATTTAATCACCATTATTTTTATATATACATAAACTAGATAAACTATTAATGTAAAATATACACCTTGGATACCCAAATTTCTAATTATATAATATTTTACTCAATTTATAATCATCAAAATTAAATACTGATTAAAAAACTTATCAAATGAGTTTCATTAATATCCCAATTTATTTTTCCAACATGGCCTCCTTTATTAAAATCCAAAGTCATTTTATAGAAACACTAAATCATCACAAACAATCACAATCCCTCCTTTATGTTTCCAAGGACAATTTTTTTAACATCACCCATGATTCATAATAATTTATACAACTAATCTAATAGAGAATAATTAGGTAAAAATATGAAACAACTGAGAAGGTTTAAAGTATATCAAGTTTCCAAATATTTCAACTATCCATTAAATAATGACTTTTCATTAATTATCCATGTATATTGGCATAATTATCATTATACAAATATAGAAAAGACTACTTAATATAAAAAAATAGTTAATGTAACTATGATTTATTTTGATTAATTTCCTTTAAAAATCATGAATTATAAAAAATTATTTAATTGACGTTGTATTTAAAAATTGGCCATTAATATTCCCATTTATAAGATCTAAATAAATAATCATACCCACTTATTACTTATTTACCTCCATTAAAATTATTTAACGTCTTGAGTTCGTATATGCATCATGCTTTTGAACATTTTTATTTTGGGTGTGATATTGGTGTGTCACTGTTTAAATATATAATAAATTAACCAATGAGTAGATATTAATTATATATTTATTGTATTTCAACAAAATGGATATTATATAAAAATAAATAAACTAAATGAAACATTTTTATTTTCAAAAATGATAAGTCACATGTAAAATATTAACCCTATCTAATGACTATTAAAATTAACAAGAGGTGTATAGTAAAAATCACAACACATAATTTGATATTTGAGAAATTTATCTAGTCACTCCATCATTTAAGTACAATGTTCCAATTTAAATTATTTGATAAAAGGTTATATCACCACATGTGATATTGATTTACCTAATTTGATGAACATGGACATGTTTTAGTGATTTTTTGTCATATTTTGATCGATGAAGGTTAATGGATATATTTGTTAAATAAATTACGTGAAATAATGGAAAGAGTGTTGGTGAAGGAACGCCATTGATTGATGTGCGATAAAAAAAATTAAAACATCATGTTGGTTTTTAGAAGTTATATTCACCAGTATTTTGTTAAGGACGTGAAATTTATGCAATGAAAGTTACAAATTATTACTGAATTATAACTAATTGAATGTGAAGTTTTACATTGATATTGGAACTTCATAATGAAGTTATTTGATGTCACACAAGGAGAATATAAGTGAAATCAGTAAAATGTTCATAGGTGTTTAAATAGTATTTTGTAAATATATAGTTGTTTCATTTCATGAACCGTTTTTGTGGGAATAGTTGGATAGATCATCCATTTAATAAAAACATAAAACTCGATCTAATTATACAAACCATATTTTCTATAGGCCTATAATATTTATGTTCTAGCTAATTATTCCTGGGAAAGTTGAATTTTATAGTTTGTAAATAATGTTAATACGATTATTCTATAAAATTAATATTCACTATGGGTTTATTTAAGGGTTGATACATATTCTATATAATTTTATTAGATAATTTTGTGTGATGGATGTTAACTTAATTTCATTTGGCGTATAATAGTGTATAATATGATAGAATATCATAGATTAAATCATTTATGACATTTTCATTTCATTTCATTTTATATTATATCTATATAATTTGATAATGTGGTGATAAAATATTAAGTTGGGTCCACCTACAAAAAAATATTGGGATGTACAGAACTGATGTTGTGTAAATACTTAGATTTTTTACATGTAATTTTTTTTAATTATATTTGAATATTACGAGTTCGTGAAAATCGACGATGTAAGATTATGATGCTAGATGTGTCCGGAATGAATTTCTGGACATTTTTTCGATTACACTTTGTAAACGCGCAAGCGACATTTTGTAACATTTGAACTGGTACTCAGAATTCAAAATCTGAGGAAACTATTGAACTCGCAATGCTGATATTTTCTAAAAACGAAATTCAATTCAATCGTAGTCGGTCGATGGTGGAAGTCAGTTTTTCAGATTTTCATGGGAGGTTAAAATAATTTAAATAAAATAAAAAATCAATTTTTATTTTATTTTATTGAAACCTCATTTTTTAATTTTTAGTGGTGGGGACAACCCCAGATTGAAACCTCCTCATTTAATATGATTTTTCCCTTGGTATTAACCGAATTTAATGAGACAACTTATTTGAGTTAATGATCCAACATATTTGATTTAATGTGGCAACTTTAATGAAATTAATAATCTTAAATCAATTAAATATGGATCCTCGATTCTTGTCGGGAATCGTTGGAAAATGAGATATTGAGAGATCATTTGGAGAAATATTCTCCAACAACGAAAAATCTATTGGATCAAGTACATTGACATTAGAGTGTGGTTCGAAAGAGAGTTGTGGGAGCAATGAATGTCGGCATCCCGTTCATCGTCATCATCTCATTCTTCATGAAACCTCCAACAAACGTCAAGGTAGGGGTTTTACTTTGATTTATAAATAAATATTTTTTTGATTCATTATATTATTTATTTAAATAAAGATGTCCAAATAAATATACCAATCGTTCCGTACGTATACCTCAACCCTTTTCATTTGTTCTTTGATCATTCTTTGCGCTTTCTTCAACGCCAAATAATTAAACATGTTTAAAACCCAATGTCTCGTTGAGTGTGACATTTGGATGCAAAGATCCTTACATGAGGATCATAAATATTCAAATTTCATATTTTTTGGGATTGGAATGAAGCTGCAATGGCTCACGGAAGAATGTGGGGGTCGAGACCCTGCCAACCGCATGGAAGGAGGGTGGCCCGCGTATGCGCCTCCGGAAGAGGACGCCATTGTTCGTCTTCTGTGATGGATCAGGGTGGTGCCCGACATGATGGCCTACGGCATGGAAAAGTGGCTGCATGTGTGCGCACCACCAAAGTAGGAGACCGGGGTGGCTTGGTGGCGGCAGAGGCCGGAGGGTGCCCGACACGAAGCCAGTTGAGGTGGACAGTGATGCCGTCACACTACTAGAAGGGGGACCGGCTGGAAACCAGTCCGACCATGACACACCGAGCGGGAAAACAATGTGTTCCCATGTGCCAGGATGCAGAATGGTCTGACGGACCCTTTCGGAATGCGATTGGGGGGGGGGGGGGGCTCCCCCTTCTGCAGCTAGTGCAGGCCCCACCACGGAGGACCGGACCTAGTTGGGCAGACCACACCTCGCCAGGCGGGAAGCACCCAGTGGGCTGGGTTGGGCTGCTCTTCATGGGCTAGGCCAGACCATGGTCCAGCGGGTCGGGCCTGCTACAGCACAGGCCTACTGGGCCAAACTTGGACCAAGTTGGGTTGGGCCGGGCGGACCAGACCTCGGCCCATCTAGACCCAGATATGCCTTTGTGTCCATATCATGAGAACTGGACATCCACTTGAAGAACCGATTACATCAACAAAATCCTTAGATTGAGATGGTCCTTTTAGTATATTCCCCATGAGTTTTGGGTAATGTTTTTGTAATGTTGAATTGGATCGAACCCTGAATCCAACCGTGCCTTTAGAGCGGAAACACTAATAACATACAGACTACGCGTCTGATTGACGCACCGTCTCTTGCGTTGGGTCCCTTATGATGTGAAATACCTTTGGGATACTTCTTCATGGAAATTAATGGAATTTGTGGTATTACTGATTCCTTGAGGTGCGGTTCTCCCAAATTTGCTATTAGTAGGAATCTAGTAGCTAGTTTTGAGGCGGAGGTTGGAGACAGATCATACGGAGGATAGTACCACGTGAACCTATATGGTTCAGATCCTAGGTAGGTCAGTGATCTGCGATCCTGTGGGGGTCGTCACATACCGATCATTTGTGTGTTAAACCCTATGTGGGTCAGCGCTCAACGATCCTGTATGGGTTATCTCATACCGATCATATGTGGGTCACATCCTATGTCAGTCATTGCGGGGGTTAGAACCTATCGATCTGGTCTGGGTCATTGAGGGGGTTAGTACCTATCAATCCTATGTGGTTCAGACTCCGTATAATCAGCAGTAGAAACTCTTCAAAGAATAAGATGATCTAGATTCTTGACTGATCATCAGTACTTCTATACTTCACTTATACCTACTGTGAGCTGTGTCTTCTACCTATGTGGTTGTTACCTTTTCATATATTGATACAATATGTATATGTATTGACATATACCTATGTAGTGTTGATGAATATTACTTCATGGTTTGTTTTTTGTTCCTTTGTGGAACTCAGGGAGACAAATGAGGGTCTCAGTGTCCCTACTGAGTGTCGTTATACTCATCACTACATGGGCTATGCCTACACCTTGATGTTTCTTGTGCAGACTACAAATAGTGCTGCTTGAGGTTGAGGGTACCAGAGTGGAGGTTGATCGGAGGTGCACATTTGACAATACAATCCAATGGGATTACCCTTTGAGAGATGTACATACCCTTCAGGAAGGGTCCTTGGCAGTGTTCACATGAGATTTTCTTTTTTAGTGTTACTTGTACTTTCCAATTGGGCTTGTAATCTGGCCCCTTTACTTTCTGTACACAACCTGTTTACTATATATTTTATCTTGTGATTGTATCTTGTTGTTGTTATTTGTTTGGGTGAGTTTACAGGTTTAGAGGAAATGGCTTCCTGGTTTTTGGGACATTCCATTCTGGTTCTAGTGACGAGCCCCTGGCCTATGGATGGCGGGCTTGAGACAGTTACGGAATGAGCCCAAAGGGACAAGTCATGACAAATTGGCATCAGAGGAGTTCTGTTCTACCAAATAACTAGGACTTTGAACTTTTCTGTGTGGTAATAGTGTTATGTGTGATGAGTGTGCTTCTCAATTTTATGAATCCAATGTAGGTGTGGCAACCAACGTATCCATACACCATGAATCAGACCTATAATTTATGACTATGTGTATGAAACACTGATTGTGTATTTGTTTTTGAATAGTTTCCATTGTGATCATTTTGGGTCAGCTCATCAGGTATAACATAATTACCATAGCACACCAGTTTCTTTTAATGATTATTCCATGCAGATATCTAGCCATTGTTCTAGGTTGACTATGTGATGATATACCCCCGAGAAATGAGGATTCAGTGTAGGCCCCCCTTATGGAAGTTGTACCATCAGGCGGTGTACCAGCAACACCATTACCCATTGGGCAGCCGATGCCACCAGCCTCCACAACAGAGGGTGCATGACACTGGAGTGCATTGCGTGACTTACAATGCTAGAGGATACTAAGGTTCCAGTGCGCGACACATCCATATGCAGCTGAGGACTATATGGGGGTCGTAGATAGAGTGTTTCGACTGGTAGGGAGACCAGCTGATCTCACAGTGTTCCTTACTGCCAGTCTTCTTTAGGGAGCAACAGAAATTTGGTAGATCTTGATGCCTAAGGTTCTCAATAAGGTGACTCTCATATGACAGACATTGAGAGATTTTTAAGTGAATATTTCATCCTGGTGACCCTACGCTTAGGGTGAATACAAGTGATTATCCACTAGCAGCAAGAAGGCATGACAATGGATCAGTATTCAGCGAGGTTCACCGACCTCTCGCGCTAGTCCCTTTACATTGTGTAGAACCTTTTCTTTAGGGACCAAACCTTCGAGGAGGGGATCAGATGGGAGATTAGAGATTTTATTGTTTCCCTCAGCATCCCTGTATAGGTGGGGGTGTTAGAGCGAGAACTCTTAGTGAAGATCATCCTTGCTGAGCAGTCACCCGCAGCGAGACCCACCACTGAACGACATGTAGCAGAGTCATCAGAAGTAGGAAACAGACAAATGATTCATAGGTCTAAGAGGACTAGACCTATATTTGGATGACCACATGATACAAGGTTGGTTGTGCGAGGATATTGAGACAGTGTAGGATAGGATAGGGACATGTTGTGTTACTCGTGCGGCTGGTAGGGTCGAATGTCTCGTGACTGCTCGACCCGCCATACGGACGACCAAAATCCAGTCAAAGGACCACCTAGGCTAAGGATAATAGTCGATCGAGGATGTTTATAGGAAGGTGGTAGACGTGGTAGAGGAGTATGCTGTGCAGTAGGCGGTGAGCGACGATTCGAGGTTCTACCGCCACCACCACCAGGGGGTCCACACCGACTATAGGGAGCAGGTGGACATGGATGAGATCAGCTTCAAGAAGCTAAGGCATATGACCACAACGCTCCAGAAAATATATGAGGTATGATCTGTTTCTACTCCACCCTAGCTGCAGTACTTATAGACACAGGTTCCTGTCACTCATTTATTTCCATAGCCCTAGTTTGGAGATCAGAGATTCTGGTAGAGCCATTGGCTCAATCCTTATGGCTAGAGACTCCTACTGGAGATGATTCGATGAATACACACTAGTGATGGTAGTGGGAGCATACTCTAGGTGGAGTGATCTTTAGCTAGGATCTTCTAGTAGCGGCATTGAGGCCTTACGGTGTCATCTTGGGTATGGACTATTAATCCAAATTCTATGCTCAGATTGACTATATTAAGCATAAAGTGTAGTGTTTTTGCACCTATGGGACTAGTTTTTCCTTTACTGGAAGGTAGGGAACCTTTGCAGCACATGATGGAATTCCCCATAGGAGGGTGCATCCGATCAAAGATCAGTTGGATTGCATTACCCTTGTACCGATTGATGTAGAGTGTTCAAGCTATCCTGTAGTGGTGGACCACTATGCTGATGTTTTCCCTGATGATGTTCCACATCTACCTCCTCACACAAAGGTGGAATTCTACATCGACTTGTACCCTAGGACGACACTGATATCTACTCTAGTATATAGGATGGCACCCATAGATCATCGAGAGCGGCAGGTATAGTTGATGAGTTGGAGGGTAAGGGGTTCATTATGCTTAGTGTTTCTCCTTGGGAAGCCTCGATTTTGTTCACCAGGAAGGAATATGGGAGTTTGAGAATCTTTTTGGACTATCAGTGCCTGAACCGGGTGACCATGAAGAACAATTACCCACTCTTGAGGATAGAAAATCTCTTGGACCAGCAGGGGGGAGTACTGTGGATTTTGAAGATAGACCTCATATCAGGCTGTCACCAACTAAGGGTAGAAGATGGGGATGTGAAAAAGACAACCTTCAGATGTTGGTATGACCATTATGTGTTCTTAGTAATGCCATTAGTTGTGACTAATAACCTATTAGTGTTCATGGGACTCATGAACAATATATTTTAGCCATACCTCGATCGCTTAAAGAAGTCTTCAACGACGACATACAAATATACTCAGCGATGGAGGAGGAGCATACCTATCATCTATAGATAGTTTTGGACAAACTACAAGAGCACCATCTTTATGTTAATTTCTCATAGTTCCAGTTCTAGATTTGAGAGTTTCACTTATTGGGGCACATCATCTTGGAGGCTTTTGTTGTGGTGGATGTAGTGATGATTGATGTTGTACTTTCTTGGGAGTCACCCAAGAGAGTAACCAAAGGGAGTCACCCAAGAGTGTAACAAAACTGCAGCGTTTCATGGGATTTTCCAGTTACTAATAGAGGTTTGTTCCTGACATTTCTAGAGTTTTAGATCCTATATCAGCATTGACAAAGGAGTGGAAACCCTTTGTGTTTTCAAAGAGATTCCAGCCGATTTTTTGAGAGATTAGGAATATATTGATGAGGGCCCCCATTTTGAGGTTACCAGATGAGGGTGTTGGGTTCGTAGTTTACTGTAACACATTAGGGACCGGGCATGGATGTGTCTAGCTGTCGGAGAGAGTAGTGATCACATATGGATCATGTCAACCGATACACCATGAGCAGAACTAATTTTCCCATGACCTAAAGTTAGTAGCAGTGGTCTTCACCTGGAATATGTGGCGACATTTCTTGATGGGAAAATGTTTTACAGTCTACTCTAATCACAAGAGTCACATGTATGTATTCTCTCAAAAGGACCTGAACCTGAGATAGTAGAGTTGGCTTGTCTTCATCCAGGACTATGACTTCAGGATAGTCTATAATCATGGAAGTGAATGTAGTAGCAGATGCACTTATCAGTAGATCTAGTATATAGTTGCTGAGTGAGGAGACAAAGTAGCTAGTTGATTTGCATATATCCTATGTTGATTGAGATAAAGTGACTTATATTCAATCTTTGATATTCACTCCCCCACTCCTTCAACGTGTCTGGGTGGTGCAGCTTGGGGACACATACTGCGAGTCTCGAAGTGCTCAGATGTATATAAGAAAGGCACCTGATGAATTATATGAAGGTGGGGAGCACATAATTATCTTTCGAGGGTGTAATATGGTACTAGTGTCCCTTTGGGAGGAAGTTTTAAGAGAGTTCCATACATCCCATCTAGTGATACATCTTGGATTGGTGAAGATGTACACGGACAATTGGTGTCTGCACTAGTGGCAAGGTATAATGAAATAAGTGGCAGAGTTTTTCTCACAGTGCCTCACTTGTTAGCAAGTGAAGGCAGAACACCAGGATCAAGCGGGTGCATTTTATCCACTAGAGGTGCTAGAGTGTAAGTGGGATTGAATTTCCATATACTTTATTGCATGACTTACACAGATGACCAGGGGTCATGATTCTATCTGGGTGATCCTTTACCAAATAAAAAATCCATCCCACTTCCTACCAATCAATGAGTAGGGAATAATAGAAATCATGGGATACCTTTACGTGCATGAGATTGTATGGATTCATGGAGTGCCATCTATGATTATATCCAATCAGGATGAATAGTTCACTTCTCGGCTATGGATGTGGTTTAATGAGGGATTTAGGAAACAATTTCGGTTGAGCACCGCCTTATAACATCAGACAGATGGTCAGACAGAGTTGACCATTCAATCCCTTGAGGATATGTTACATGATTGCATCAAAGATTTCGTCCACTGCTGGGAGGATCACTATCCTTTGGTAGAGTTTGTGTACAACAAAAACTATCATTCCACTATCTAAATGGCACAATTCGAGGCCTTGTACGGTTGACCTTGTACATCACCTCTATGTTCGACTAACCCAGGGGAGTCAACAATTGTGGGACAAGAGATGGTACATGCTACAACAGATAAGGTGTAGATCATCCAGGAGTGGATGAATACTACACAGATTAGGCAGAAGTCTTATGCTGACAGGATTCGTAGACCTATTGAGTTTGAGAATGGTGACCATGGGTTTTATGGGTCACACCTCGACAATGTTTATAAGGATTTGGTTCAAGAAACAACTTATCTCCAAGGTTCGTTTGACACTTTGAGGTCCTCAAAAGAGTTTTAGATGTGGAATACCACTTAGCACTTCCACCTAAGTTGCACCGGGTACAAGATGTTTTCCATGTATCATAGATGATGAAATACATACATGATCCTTCACACATCATTGACTAGGGTGAGCTGGTCATCGACGATGGGGCAACATTTTCAGAAGTTCCAATAGAGATTGAGGATCGATAGGAGAGATTTATTAATGGGCAGTCGATACCTCTATTTCATGTACGTTGGCAGCACATGATCTTCCAAGAGAGCACACGGGAGTGAGAGGCTCATATTCATGCATAGTACCACCTGCTTGTTTCCCTAGTTTGTGTTGTGTATTTCGGGGACGCAAGGACATGGGGCGGAGATAATGTAAAGACCCTGATTTTTTCATGTAATATTTTTTATTTCTATGGGAATATTATGAGTCTGCGATAATTGACGACATGTGATTCCATGGCCCGGTTTTCCTGGAATGAATTTCTGATCATTTTTTCGAGTACATTCTGTAAATGCGTGAGCAGCGTTTCGTATTTTTTGCACAAGTTCTCAGAATTGAAATCCGAGGACATTGTTGAACTCACAACGCCGATATTTTTTAATTGAGGCCTTCACCTCAACCGCTGTAGGTTGATATTGGATGTCAGTTTTCCAGATTTTTGTGGGAGGTTAAAAGAATAAAAATAAAATAAAACAATAAGTATTATTTTATTTTAATGAATCCTCTTTTTTGAATTTTTAGTGGTGGGGACCACCAGAGCTTGAATCTTCCTCATTTAATACGAGGTGGGATTTAGGATTATGCCATTTTAATGATCCTACTTATTTGATTTAATGGACCAACTTATTTGATTTATTGTGTCAACTTTAATTGAATTAATAATCATAACTCAATAAAATTTGGCTCCTCACTTCTTGTTGGGAATCATTGGAAAAGGATATATTGGGAGAACCTTTGGAGAAATATTATCCAATGATGAAAAAACATTTGGATCAAGAACATTACGGATGGAGCATGGTTTGGAAGCGAGTTGTGGGAGCGACGAACGTTGACGTCCCCTTCATCGACATCATCACCTTCCTTATGAAACCTCCAACGAATGTCAAGGTATGGGTTTTAATTTGATGTATTATTAAATCTTTTGATAATTCTTTATATTCTTGATTGACAATAATGATGTCCAAACAAACATGACCATCACCCTGCACTTATACCTCAAACATTTTCTTTTGTTCTTTGCATGTGCTTCGTGCGTTATTGGACGCCAAATAATTAAGCGCGTTGAAAACACAATGTCTCGTTGATCGTGACACATAGTCCTAGACATATTGAACCGAGGATCATGAATACCAGAATGTAATATTTTTTGTGCTTGGAATGAAGCTATGATGGATCACGGAAGAAGGCGTCGGCTGGCACCCGACCGACCGTGTGGAAGGAGGGAGGTGTGTGTCTGTGCTGTCGGAAGAGGAGGACGTGACCCATAAGCTATGACGAAGCAGGGCGGTGGCCAACATGCTAGCTAGCTGCGGGGTAAAGCGGCGGCACGCATCCGCACCACCGGAGCCGAAGGCCGTAGTCGCTTGGCTGTGGCAAAGAATGGAGGGCATCCGACACACAACCGACCACTGGGGAACAACAGCAGTGTCTCGCTATTGGAAGGAGGACCATCTGGGAAACCAGCTGTACGTGACACATTGAGTGGGACGACCGAGCGGTCCCATGTGCCATCAGGTTTAACAGTCTAATGGACCATTTTAAAATTGGGGGGGGGGAGGCTCCCCCCATTGTGGATAAGGTGGGCCTTGCTACATCAAACCACACATAGCCAGGAGGACCAAACATAGTATGGTGGGCCGCACTATGGGCCACCCCTATGTGAACCGGGAAAGACCATGGACCACAAGCTGGGCCCGCTGCATCCCAAGCCTACTATGCTGGACTAGGACTGGGTCGTGTCGGCCCAGGCCGAATCGGGCTAGGTCGGACCAAACCCGGGCCCATCTTGACCCTGATACGCCTTTGTGACCATATATTGAGAACCAGACATCCATTTGAAAAATCATATATGGAACCAGAATACATGGATCGAGATGCTCCTTTTGGTATCATCTACTTTATTTTTGGATAATGTTGGAGTATGACTGGGTTTGATCAAACCATGAATCCAATGGGGCCCTTGGAGTGGAAACACTAATAACATAAAGGCCAAACGTCTGATTCATGCACTGTATATTATGTTGGGTACCTTATGATGTGAAAAACCATTGGGATACTTTTTCGTGGATCTTCGTGGTAGTTGAGGTACGACCAATGGCTGGGGGAGTGGTCCTTCCAAACGTGCTATTAGCGGGAATCCAGTTGCTGATAGTGAGGCTGTGGTTAGAGACAGGTCATACGGAGGTTAATACTGAGTGATCGTGTGTGGGTCTTCATCGATCCTATGTGGGTCAGATTCTGTTTGGGTCAACGCTCAATGGTCCCATGTGGGTTAGTACATACAGATCCTATGTGGTTCAGACCCTGTCTGGGCCAACGCTCAGCGATCCTATGTGGGTTAATGCATACTGATCCTATGTGTGTCAGATTCTGGGTGGGACTTTGTGGAGGATAGTGCCTATCAATTATGTGTGGGCCAGACTCGTTATAACAAAAACAATACCTCTTAATATAATAAGATGATCTAGCTTTGAGACTGATCATCAATACTCCTATACTTCACATATACCTAGTGTGAGCTGAGTCTTCTACCTTCCTGGTGTTACCTTTGTAATACCAGATAACTTAGGTATATATATGGGAATATACCTATGTAGTGTTGAGGACTATTTATTTATGCTTTTGGGAAATCTAGGAGACCCGCACGAGTCTCAGGGTCCCTACTGAGTATCGTTATACCCCCCCACCATGCATGTGCTATGCCCGCACCTTGCGTTGTCTTGTACAAATGATGGACAATGCTGATCGAGGTCAAGGGTACCATACTAGAGGCTGATCAGAGGTGTACATTAGACGAGACGATCCTCATGAATGAAAGTTCAAGAGACATAAGTACCCTTTTAGTAGGGCCCTTGGTGGGTGTTCATAGGAGGTGTTCTTTTTTAGTTTTACTTGTACTTTCCAATTGTTCTTGTATTCTACCCCTTTACTTTCTATACACACCCTGTTTACTTTATAGATTACCTTGTGCTTGTATCTTGTTGTGTGATTGGTTTTGGTTAGTTTACACATTTAAAGGCATTACCATCTCGATATTAGGGATATGCCTCTCAGGTGCTAGTCGCCAGCCCTTGGCTTATAGAAGCTGGGCTTGGGGTAGTCACGTCACGGGACCCAAGGTATAGGTGGTGACATATTGGGTTTAGTAATACCAGAACTGATGGGTCTATATTTCATTTGAATACAAAAATATCCTTCGAACATAGTATACAATATTGGGATTTATGACTATTTAGACCGTTTTTATAGTACAATTGAATCATATTTCGTCCAAGTCAGTTAAAAGGGAAGATCCAAAGATTCATAATCCATGAATACATCACTACCAATATCACTTTTAGGGACATTGTGCAACAATTTAAAGTGGTTTATAATAAAAAATTAAATAATCTATCACTATTGAAGATTAAGTGTGGTACTATAAAATGTAATTAAACCCCATAAATTAAGTTCTTACCATCCATTACATTATAGGGTGTATTATATAGAGTAAATGACATACTTTGAATGATTATGCACTCTGATTCATAAAATAAAATATTAAAAAATCACTATCATAGTCTGATTATTCAATTTATATCAAAGGAAATGAAAGGGAATGAGATATTTATCATGGGTGAAAAATATTATTACATGGGGTGATATCATATGTCTTAATTTGAAATGTTATATTCCCTTTTATTTTTGAGAAATATTATCACTATAGGAATAATTGATGATATAATGACTGTTGGGATGATTGTAGGAGAATAATTTGATTAGAATATAGTATTTTTAACAATTTATATGATTAATATATGTTGGGGAGACTTGAATGGTATATAATAAAATTATTGTAAACGGTTAATACAGAATACTCTGTAATTATATACAAAGATATTTAGAAAGATTAATGTATAAGAAATATAAAGTGAAATTTTATAATTGATATAAAGGTTATTATATAGTTTATAAGATTTTAATGAGATGTAAAAAAACCAATGAAAAAAGGTGTGTTTATTTGATCACATAACATGCTTATGAATTTTTTTCTAGAGTAAAATACATTTTAAATCATTTTATAATAATGTTCTTAGAATTCCCATTATATTTTGAGTTAGGAAATAATTTATTTTCCTCTCTTTTAAATGTAATTAACATATTTATATAATTATATCTACAAAATTTAATAAATCATGACATTAATGGTGTAATGTGATTGTATATACTGTATTATGAATTACTATTTTAATTACACAATATTAGAAGTTAAAACTTTTGGTATATATGTAATAATGATTTATAGATATTTCATTATTTATAATTTAGTGGAAAAATGAACGATTTTTAAATATTTTTATGATGTAAAATATCAAAGGGAATTTTTGTAAGATAATAAACATTATAAATTTGTTTACTATATATTATAAAATTATATATATGAAAATATTATTATCAATTATGAAGGTGAACCTAATGATCAAAAGTAAAAATATAATATTCTAATGAATAAATTTATTGATCTCAAATTCTTTTTAAATGATTATTTTAAAAAATTCACAATATTATGGATTGTAAACTAACATAATAGAGATTTCATAGTGTTGATACTATAGATATTTTTTTCAAATGATATTGAATCTTATTTTCAAATAGCATTAACTGAAAATATCTATTATTGTTTAAAGAGATCCTAAATCCACATTCTATGAAGATTTTTGATGATATTAGTCATATATAAAATTATAATATGTTACTGTATATATATGACATGGGAAAATAAAAATAGTATTCTAAAAATATATGGATAGACTAATTGTATATGTTATATGATATTTTATGATTTGATTTCTTTTTGGAGAATTAAAGTGGTTCATATTAATGTTCAATGTAAGGATTCCTCTTGCTTAATTTAGCTATAGATAGATTTGATGTCTTACTATCATGTTTATAACTATGTATACGTAATATTAAAATGTATAAAACTTAAAAAAATGGTTATAACCAAGAATTATATGGAGAGGTTCAGTATAATTACCTCAAAATTCAATGTATGATTTATAATGTCAAGAGAACACAATTTGGTAAATATTAATAGGATTTTTTTACAATTATGATTAATTGAAAGTAATAATAATATATGGATTTTAAATATAAAATATGAGAATATATTGAGAAAAATTATGAAGTAAAATTCTATATTTATAAAAATATATAAATAGAGTATCTCTATATCCCTGATATATCATTAAAATGAGAAAATATGTGTTTTTTGTTATTTTATTTCATTTTTTATTACCAAAATGTCATTGAATTATTTTTTATAATAAATTCATGTAATAATTAATTTAACTTCAATATCAGGATATATAATTTTTTATATACTAAATAAAGGGGAATAAAATTTAAATGAAAGAATTCCATGAATAATATTTGAAGACACCTTAAAACATGTTTATCGTTTAATTATGTATACAAAAATACATTAATGATATAATATGTTTTAAGTGGATATAATTTAATTCACATTGAGTAAAAAATATTCTTAAATAGTAAATAACCCTTTTTTATGACTGGTGATATTAATTTTTCAATAAATATAAAGTCAAATTTCCATTAATTATTATTTTGTGTAATTACGTGGAATAATAATCAAGGGAATGATTTTAATTATTATTTTTGGCTAAAAAAATTCCCAGGAAAATGTGTTACTAATTAAAGTAGGCAAATTGAAATATAAGGGTGTCAATCTATTATATGACTCAATACATGATATCGATTATACCAAAGAGGATGTATGAATAATAAGATTATTGTAATAATTTTCATTTGAGGAAAACATTCAAATAGAGATATATATTATATTTATTAATTTGACTGTATTTTATTTTTTATAGACCATGAAGATAAATTTTACAAAATTTTTTAGTCACTCAATAAATGGACAATAGATTAAATATCATTCTACAATGTTAATTATAGATTATAGTTACAAAAAAATGGATATTGGTTTTTGGGTATTCTTAATAGTATTGATCACTATAAAATTCCTAAAACCAAAGAATATAATATTTTCAAACACATTTAGTGTTTTTAGTAATGTATATATGGTAGTTAATATGAATGGAACAAAATTAAACTCAAACAATCATTCATGTATGGAATATTATAATTAGGAGTTTTATTATTTCAATGTGTTACAAAATAGAAGCAATGAATTTAATCATGTTGTGGGGAAGAATTAAAAGTTCAATTGGATAAGAATATTAATGTTTAATGAATTGGAAATAGGATAAAATTTTGCAATGATTCTAGGTTGATGTATTAAAAAACATAATATATATTTTAATATATATTGATTATAAGGATGATCAAATATAATAGCATGGTTGATAAAAAATTTAAAAATAAATAAATTAAAATAGTTTAGTATTATATCTATTTGGATGAAAAATTTTATAAAGTGATATCATTTATAGTTTTATATACATATATAATCAAATTACTCTCTATCAAAGTGAAAAATATAACCATTTGAATAACAACATATGAGGATATAACCATGTATTATTTTTATGTTTTTTTACACCATAAGTTTTGGTGGTAAATTCAAAATATTTTAATTAAAAGTGTTACGATTTCTTTAAAGTGTTATGTTTCCGTAAATTTGGTATTTATTTGGTTGTTTATGTTTTAGGGAATTTTTCTTAATTATTCTTGGTTTTTAATGGGTTTTAATAGGTGTGAACTTTTATAAAGTTTAGAAAATATTCATTTTAAATTGTATAACCTTATTTATAGGTGGAATATCATGCCTTTTATATGGGAATATAGTTCTCTACTTATGTGAGATAATGATTTTCTCTTGTGTAATATACTAGGAATATAGTTTTAAATATAATTTTTGGTTCACTAATGGGTTTTTTTAAATTATTACTAAACATAATTTTTTTATCCCCCACCAAGTGTGATAAATTTGATCCCTATTTATATATATATTAATAATATTTTAGTATGTGGTTGGATTTTAATATTCAAAATATGTAGAGTCAGATATATTAGACTGGTATTCAGTAAAATTATATGTTCATTATTTATTGTTCATTTATGTAATGGTAATTTTATTATAATTATTAGCTTTATCTAATGAGAATTTAGATGCATGTATTCACCATATTATATTGGTGGTTGGTTACTTTAGTAAAAAATGTATTATAATATAATGATGGGTTGTGTGGATATAATATGTTTATTGGACACAATGGATGTTTGGAATGATTTTGTTCGAAATCCGTATACTATAGGTTATATTATATAGAAATTATTATTATTTCTTAATTTACTACAATATAACAGTGTATACATTTGCGAGAAATTAGATTGAGTGTTATAAGTAATGTTTTTATCTCTTCATAAAAACATATAGTATTCTTTCATTCCATTTTTAGTCCTACAATAATGTATGGTCTATATAGATATGATAACCATGTCGAGTAACTGAGAAAATTCCATGAAGATGTTATAATCACCCCACTTTATATTAATATCAATACATATACAAATATTGTTATTATTGGTATGGCTTGTCAATACATGATTTTTTAATATAGTGTCTTAGATGATGATTCAAACATCATAAGTTAAAAAAATTTGAGGATACATGACATATTAAATAAATAAATAAATAAATATATATATTATTTAAATCTTGCATTATTTATAATATTTCAAACATTTTAATGGTTATAGGTGTTACACTGTAAATTCACATTGTTGTGTCTACTACCATGTATTTTTTAGGTTTGTGGTTTTAGTGTATGGGTATATTAGGTAACTACAAAAAATGGGAGCTGATAAAGACAGAAAATTATATTCATATACATTTTGTGTATTAGGGGAATTTAAGGTGTAAATATTCATTATTTTTCTTAGTTTTCAGGTCAAAATTTTGTTTCTAGATAGAATTAATATTGTGGTTAGATCTTGGTCACTGTGATGGATTGGGGGTATTTAGATAGAGTTGGATTTTTGTTTCATGGTCTAGTAGGTGTGGATATATTATGATCAATAATCATTAAGTGGTTTATTAAAATTTATAATCTAGATATATATATAAAAAGTGTTGTTTTATGGGATATCTATGATATGTTTAGTGTTTATTTATTAATAACTAGTCAATCTAATTTATTTACCCCCTATGTTGTATGTTCCTCAATATAGTGAGATATTGTTTTCATCATGAATCACATAGATTATGTTTAGGTATAATATAAAATATTCCTGAATATGTGAATTTTTTGAAGTGTTTGTGACCTTAATGACATTTTTGATCATGAAGATTTTTTGGGTAACTCTTTCTTTGTATTTAACACAATGGGTTCTAAAATTATATTGATTGTGGTATGGGTTTTCAGAAGGATAATTTATTTTAATGGGCCAATATAATTTTCTATATGTAAGTAATACATTTTATTTAAATAATTATTTTAACATATTATTTTGTATAATATTATTTATATTTTATTTCTCCCAGGACATATTTCATTATAGTTTTTTGAAAGAGATAAATTTTCTTTGAATGAATATTCAAATTCCTTGAAATATGATATGAATTGAAAAAATATAAATTTATACAAATGACTACAATGAAATTGATAAATCATTTATCTAATATGAAAAAATTATTGGATTTTCTAGTGAACATTGTATTAAGAGACATTATTGTTTTTATGGAATGTATAGTGTAAAAAAAGATAATAATTTTTGAAACGACCAAAAAATTAATTAAAGAAAATTAAATTTAACCTATTTAGATGTATTATTACATAAAATGGTTATATAAAACATGTACACATCCTTGGATTCATGTTTTTGGATTTAAAATACCGTTATGAATTTTTACCGTTGATAATATTGCTATTGAATAATGATCACACGATATGTATAAATCATGGGCTTTAATAAATATTATTTACTCAGAAAAAGGAAGAGCTGTTCTAATCAAGTTGAATTTCTCTGTATGAAGACAATTATTCCAAGATCAAAAAGGAGATGGAATCACTAGGATTCGTTATTTAACAAGCCCATGTCGAGCTTCAACACATTATGTTCAATCAGAACCGCTTATGGGAGAAGTGGAATTTGATAGAGATTACCACCTGAGAAATGTTATCCTAGCCACCCGAAGAGTCTGTCAACATCGCACACCTTACCCTTAGGTCACATGTGGGTGTTAAAAGTGGTTATGTAACAATAACATAGCAATATGATTATGTTAATTATTTTTTATATTCTTTAAATAAATTTCATTAATTTTATTATTGTTACTTTATAAATAATTTGTAAAGAAAAAATTTTATTTTTAGTTAATATTCATTTAAGAAATCCATTTTGATGAATTAATGGATTTTTTAATTAAATAATATTTTAATAAAATATTATTAGAAATTAATTTTTATTAAATATAAATAATCATATATTTTTTTATGAATACAGTTGTGATTTTTATTATGGTTTGAAAGACGTTTTGGTCAAAAACAATGAATTTTATTTTAAATTTAGGTTTTTATTTAAAAAGTAAAAAATCACATATATTGAAAATTATTTTTAAAAAATGAATATTATTTTTGAAATCATGATATCAAAATTACCCAATGATGATTTTTTCATAATTTTCTGAGACAGTCGAATTTTTGGTAAAATTTAAATACCATTTAACAATATAATGTGATTTATGACATCATAATAACCCAATAATGACGTAATAAAATAATATAAATTGTATTTTTTTAGAAATATATGTTTTAACATTAAAAAAATGTGATTTTAGTTTTGTTTCATTTATTTTACAATGCATTAGTGGACCCTCCAAGGATTATAAAATATTTTAACCATTTGAAATGATTTCTTGGAGAGTGCGACTCACCTACACATTATAAAGCATATATTTTTTAAGAATATAGGCCATTATAATTATAAAATAATTTATTACACTCCCTAGTTTAAAATACCATGGGAAAAAACCAATGTTTAGCTTGTGGTTTTGATTAGTTCAATTTGTGGTGTCCAAAACCTATATAATAATAAATTCTGTCTCTTTTCTTATATTAACCCATACATGATAAAAATAATCTTCACTAAAAACCATTGGGTAACGTCCCTAATCTTCCCTCCTCTCTCTAGTATCTTTCCAAGGCTCTCCAAGATCCCAGGAAGCATCTCTCAAGCCTTTGGGATCACAATTCCATGTAAAGGATTTCTTTATTTCTCATTTTTTCTAAATTTATTTATGTTTTTATGCCCTTTTTTATCAATTAAAAATGTTGGGGTATTATTTACAACATCTCCAATCCGTCCCTCATTATGTTAGAATGACGAGATACCCATTTCCCTCTAATTAATTCCACTTATGTGCACCCGTTACCAGGCCGAAATTCCATAAGGAATTTATCTCTCCCCATTTATATTCAAGATATTCTTTTGTATTATGAATCTAAATTACATTCCATATGTTGTGAATTGTATCTATATTACCCCCTTACATTCCATTTCATGTACATATGATGAAACACCCATCCCCCAATTTTCAACCATTTTTATGAATTCTTTTGTCGAGTCATTATGCTGCCGAAATTGCAATACGATTTTCCAAGACAAAGTCATTATATAGTGAATACCATGCCCATTTCTCAATCAAGGTTATCCAAATTAATTCAAATTTACTTATTTATTATATATTTATTCATGTATGAATTTCACATTTCTTTATCTTGGAATAAATTATGATGTTTGATGATTCCTTATTATTTGATCAATGTGGCATACTTGTGCATGAAATGAAAAGATTAATAAGGGTGATCCTTGAAAGCACTCCAATGAAATGGGTAATCAAAGTATCATGATAAGTTAAGTGAAATTAGGTTTTAATCATGATAATTTTATTTAAATGAGGATTTACTTATTTTCCATATGAAATGATCCTTGGCTCATGCTAATATCATGTTAAATGTTGTTTCCATATTTACATGTTATAATATAATACTATATCATGCCTTTATGTTCTTATTTATATTATGATCCATTGATGTACATATTTATTAACATGTACTATATTATTTATGTTATGACTTGTTTACTCCCTTACTGGGATTTATTTCTCACCCTTTTCTAATTCACGTCGTCAGGTTCTGCCATGCAATGCTATGTACGAAGGAATGTGTGTGGTCATGTAAATGAAGATTTCAATAAATGTTTGTTTTTCATGTTTTAATTTGTTTTGTAATGTTCGTAAGCCCCAAATACACTGGAACTCTCAATCCTCTATGTTGTAATAAGTGAAGATTTCATGTAATAAATTTTTATAAGTATGAAATAAAGAGTAGGGTTGTTATAGTTGGTATTAGAGGATAGGTTTAGTTATTTTTCGGGATTAGGATTAGGAAATCCAAGTGAAATATTTATGTATAAGACTATGTATAATAAAAAAATCCTTAAATTTTCGTGAGTACTGAGTAAGTGTTTTATCAATAAAAAAAATCCATGTCTTTATACGAGTAGGTTGAGGCGACAATGGGACAAATATATGTAGGGGTAAAACCTAAAAACACCGGATTAAGCTAGTCTCAAAGGGGAACCCGTGCACAAGAACTGGCCATACTACACTCCTGGTTATGAAACTATTAGTGGATATTCTTTTGTAAATTTATAATCATAGTATGAACCATTATCATGGGAATAAAGAAATTTCCCTAAGAAAAAATGTTGGGAAGTTTATCATGAATAACATAGGTTGAAGCCTATAAATTAATTTCATAAGGAGTTAAGGAAATAAAAGTAATTAATAATTCATATATTTCTGTCTTGGGATTTCACTTTTTGGGTTACCCCTATGATTCTATTGATTCCAGACAATGTACGATAATAGGAGGACTCGAGCTGACAACTGTTGAGAAGATAAATGTGATGAATGTTCTATTGAGATGTCGAATCTTATGGGAGTGGGAATGAAGAACGTTTTTCATGATACTCTTTCATTTAACTAAATTTTTTAATTGAATCATGGGTCAACAGAAACATTCAACCCCCCTAAAAAGGACAAGTCACAATTGAGAGCTTCATGAGACAAACTCCTCCTACTTTTAATGGATCATCTGATCACTCAATCACCAAACAATGGATCAACCCCATTGAGAAGATCCTCTCCATCCATCAATGTTTTGAACATGAGACGTTAGATCTGGGTGCATGTCATATTGAGGGTGAAGCTGATCAATGGTGGACATTAATAAAAAATACTAAGCCTAAAGAGTATATCAATTCATTGGTATGGATGGATTTCTAGAAAATGTTTTCTGATAAATATTTTCCTCAAACCCTCCGATATAATATGGAAAGGGACATCCTTTACCTCAAGAAAAAAGACAATCGATCCATCAGAGCATATGAGGAAAACATCAAAAGTCTTTCATTATATGCTTCCAACTTTTTCGCTACCCCTGAATTCATGGTTAACTTCTTCTTTGGTGGGATAAAACCAAGCATACGGAAATCCATAACAATCCGTGATACTGAGAGCTATGAGGAAATTGTTTGATGTTCCCTCAAAGTCTATATAGAGAACGCTGAATCTTAGGGGTATCATTGGGATATGATGCATAAGGTGTAATTTTATTCTGGTGGTCCAATGAATAAATCCAATGGAGAAAAGAAAATAAATCATCCTACTGTCCAAAGGCGGGTAAATAAGCACCCCATAAATTGACCAAAGGGGAAGAGAAATGATTTATGTGTGGAAGAGATGGGCACCTGGCTATTAGCTACCGACACGAAAAACCCATGACTGTGATAGAGGACAAAATCTCCCTATTTGACCCTCAAAGTGTTGTTCACCACTTCAACTCCAAATAATCAGGGCACCTAACAAACTAATTCCCTAAGCCAAGGCTTTTCAGAGGAAAATAATAACGTCCAAGGAAAAAAGTGTGATCTTTCTTCCATCACTATCGCTGAAGTGAACCCAAACAATAATGTAGTCAAATTTATGATAGTTATTCATTAAAGAGTTGTTAATATACTATTTGATTTTGGTTCTATAAATTCTTTTATACCTTCAATGTTTAGTAGAAAAATACCACCACCACTAGAAATAATGGAATTAAAGAAGTTAGTGAGAATGGAAAATGGGGAAATAATTAAAAACTAGGAATATAACTCATCCCATATCATAATTTGATGATTAAAATACCTTACAAACCTAATAATACTTCCTCTGGTGGAATTTCATGGAATTATTTGAATGGGTTGGATTTTCTTATATAAATCCAACATAAATTGCCATGGGAGGGAAATCATACTCCATTTGGGGAATCAAACCCTGATTCTGTACAAGTGCAAAGAGGAGGATGAATCTTCTATAAAACAACCATCTCAACTGTGGATATTCATATCCTATGAGAATGTGTATCTGAATCAGATGATTGAGTATAAGGAAGTATCCTTCCTTGAAAACATGCCTATTGTGAAGGAGTTCATTGAAGTGTTTCCAGACGAATTTCATGGTCCTATAACTAGAATATATGTTGAATTACCAATTGATCTTATACCGAGGGCATTGACAATATCCATGTCTCCGTATAGAATGGATGTTGTGGAGCCTAAGGAGTTGAAGATACAACAACAATAGAATCTGGATAAAAGGTTTATACACCCAAGTGCTTTACCATGGGGTGCACCAGTCCACTTCCTCAAGAAGAAGGGTGGGTCAATGTGCCTTTACATTGATTATCATGATCTTAACAAAATAACTATAAATAACTAGTATCCACTACCCCAATTTATTACTTGTTGGATCAACTATGTGGAGCACAATACTTTTCCATGGTGGATTAGCAGTCGGGATATTACCATGTATTGGATAAGAAGGAGGATATCCCAAAGAATGCATTTCGTACAAGGTGCGAGCCCTATGAATTTATAGTAATGCCTTTTGGACTCACTAATTCTCAAAAAAATCATCATCCACATGATGTACATAATTTATAAATATTACCACGAAAAATTTGTGGTAGTCTTTATAAATGATATTCTAATATAATCCAAATCAAAGGAGGAGCATGAGGAACATCTAATCACTGTACCTGGGACATTGCAAAAGGAGAATATCTATGAAATGTACTTCAAGTGTGAGTTCTGGTTGAATTAGGTATCATTCTTAAGTCATATCATCATAAGAAATGGTATATTTATGGATCCCTACAAGACAGCTACTGTATAGGATGTCGAGGCCAACATCTGTAACAAATATCCATTTCTTCCTAGGATTAGGTGGATATTATCACTGATTTGTGAGAAATTTCTCTGTAATGACAAACCCACTTACCCATATCACTCTAAAGGGAGTCATGTATTCTTGTAGGGATGAATGTGAAGAAAGATTCAAGGAGTTTTAAAAAGAGTCTTCTCACAATGCCCATGCTCACACTACCCACAAGTGGAGAACTTTTATTTTATTTAATGATGATTCAAAGATGGCCATGGGTTTTGTGGGGAGGAAAAATGATAAATTCATTCCCTATGATTCAATAAAATTTAATGTTCAAGAGAAAAACTATCCAACATGTGATCTGGAGTTGGCTGTAGTAATCTTCCCTTAAAAAATTTGGCAACATAAAATCTTTGGTGAGAAGTGCGAAATATATACGGATCAAAAAAGCCTCAAGTATATATTCACATAGAAAGAGTTGAACATGCGTCAACGAAGATGGTGAGAGATGATCAAGGACTATGATTTCCCATTCCATTACCACCTTGGGAAAGTGAACATGGTGGAAGATTCTCTAAGTACAAAAGACCCATCTATTTTACCATTGATGATAATTGAAAAGGATCAAATATTCTTATATTTGATGAAGATGGGTATGGGAATAATAAAGAATGGAACATCATAAATCCTTTCACATATTATTTCTCAACCCTATCTTTTATAGAGGTTAAAGGAAGCTCAAAAATATGATGTGAGAATTCAAAAGAAAGTGGAAACTATTAGAAAAGAGAAATCCCCATAGTTCAATGTTCATGAAGAAGGAATTGTGAGATTTTGGACAAGACTATGTGTTCCATAAAATCTAGAGTTAAAGAATGAACTTTTGGATGATGCACATAGTTCAAATTTCTCCATTCACCCATGAGACATGAAGATGAATCAAAATGTCAAAGGGATTTATGGGTTGGATAACATAAATAAGGATATCGCTGAGTGTAGATCAAAGTGCCTGGTTTTCCAGCAAGTAAAGTTTGTGAGGTAGATGTATAAGGGGATGATGTAAAAATTAACCATACTATAATAGAAATGGGAGAACATCACCATGAAGTTTGTCACTATACGTCCGAAGACATCCAAAGGAAACTGTGTTATTTGGGTGTTTGAGGATCATATTACAAAGACATCACAATTCATTGCAATTAGAGAGGACCTTTAATTGGATCACCTGGACCAAATATATATCATATAAGTATTCAGGTTTCATGGAGTACTACTATATATTGTATCCGATCGATATCCGAGACTAAACTCTATGTTTTGGAGGAGTCTTCAATATGCTCTGAATACTGAGATGAATAAAAATACAGCTTATCATCCTCAAATTTATGATCAATCTGAGCGGACAATCTAAAAAATTTAGGTGATATTGACGGCGTTCTAAATGGACTTATAAAGAAGATGATATCAATATCTTCATGTTGTTGAGTTCTCTTAAAATAAAAATATCTACTCAAGTATCCAAATGGATCCTTATAAAGCCCTTTATTATAAGAGGTGCAGAACACCGACATGTTGGGATGAAGTTGTGGAGTGAAAACACCAAGGTCTAGAAATGGTCGAAGAAATGGTGGAGAAGGTTAAGACCATCCATCAGTATATTAAAGAAGACCAGAGTTAACAAATGAGCTAGGCTGATAATCATCGATGAGACATATAGTTTGATGTTGGAGACATGGTATACCTCCAAATATCATTGTGGAAGAGAGTTATTAGATCTGGGAAGATGGAAAATCTTATTCCAATGTATATTAGACTTTTGATATTATTGATCACATAGAAGTAGTGGCCTAACGACCAGCACTCCCACAGAACCTATCTCTTGTACGTGATGTATTCCATGATTCACTCTTGGGGAAGTACATACCTAAACCACTGCATGTACATAATAATGAGGTGGTACCATTGGAGAATGACATCTCCTCTGAAGAGAATCTGGTGAATATCATAGATCATAGGGAAAAATTTCTATGAAATAAAACAATTCCCCTTGTGAAAGTGTTGTAGAGATACCACTTGTTTGAAGAAGCAATGTAGGGATCTGAGTAAGTGATAGGCAGATTTACCCTCATCTGTTTTACTGTGGGAAAAGGAAATTTCTAGGGTGAAATGTTTTAGTAGGGGGGTGAGATTGTAATGAACATAACATTTATTAATGAAAATTATTCTTTATCTATTTAAATATCTTATTATGTAAAATGTTTATATAAAACATTTAAACTCCCTTGGTTTTATGTTTTTTCATTTTGAAATATCATTATTAATTATATCCATTGCTAATAAAGCTATTAAAGAGTGATCAATGATTAGTATAAATATAGGGATTTAACAAATCCAATATACCGAGACAAAGTAAGTGATGGCCTAATCTAGTAGAATTTCTCTATACAAATCCCATTTGTCAAAGCCTGGAATGGAGGTGGTGTCACTAGGCTTCGATCTTTACCAAGCCCAAGACAAGGTTCAACATGTTAAGCTCGAACTGAACCGCCTACGAGAGAAGAGGAAGTTGATAGAGAAAATGACATGAGCGACGTTATCTGTGACACCCCAAGACTCTCTCACCGCTGCACACTGTACCCGTAGGTCATATACATGTGTTATAAGGGTTTAAGTAACATGAACCTAGATATATGATTATGTGCATTATTTTTTTATAGAAAAAATAATATAAATCCATTTTATTATTTTTACTTTGTAAATAGTTTTAAATCCCAAATATTATTTTCAGATAATATAAAATTTAGAAATGTATTATGATGAATTAATGGATTTTTGAATTAAATTATATTTTAATAAAATATTGTTACATAATTACTTGTTATTTAATATAAATGATTGTATAATATTTTTGAATACATTTGTGATTTTTATTATGGTTTGAAAGCTATTTTTTCCAAACCCATGAATTTTAGATAAATGTCATTTTTATTTTAAAAATAAAATATACATATTAATAAAATAATTTATACAAAATGAATATTATTTTTGGAATCAAGATGTCAAAATTATAAAATAGTTAATTTTTCATTATTTTTCGAGACAGTCAAATTTTTGGGTAAAAATTTTATACCGTTTAATTACATGATGTGTTTTATGACATCATAATGACCCAATAGTGATGTAATAAAATAATATAAATTGGTTGTTCTGTCAATATTGTTTTTAAGATTAAAATAATGTGATTTTAGGTTTATTTGATTTAATTTACCAAGCTTTAGTAGACCCTCCAACACTTATAATATATTTTAACCTTTTAAAATGTTTTCTTTAAGAGCATGACTCACCTCCACATAAGCAGGCCTTATATTTTAAGAATTTATTCCAATGGACTAATAAAAAAATCTCTTCTACTAGCCCTTTTCAAAAACCGTGGTCAAATACTATGGGTTGTTTTGTGGTTTTGATTAGATTAATGTGTGGTATCTAAAACCTAAAAAATAAAGAAATACCTCTCTTTTCATATATAAACCCACCCAAGCTCTCCCTACTCTTCAATAAAAACTCTTTATGCACGTCTCTACTATACCCCTATCTCTCTGTTATCCTCCCAACGTGCCACAATCTCCCAATAAGCCTTTCTAAATCCTCTATGAAGCATTTTGGATCACACTATGTAAGGGATTTATTCTATTCTCAATTTTTTCCAAGTTTCATTATATTGTTATTCTATTTTTTCAATTAAAAACATTAGGGTATGTTTTCTAAATTCCCCTATAATTCCCTCCTTATTTTTGAATGATGAGATACCCATTTTTCTCTCATTAATGACTCCAATGTACACCTGTTACCGTGATGAAATTCGGTAAGAAATTTCTCTGTCCTCATTTTATTTCAAGAAATTATTTTGTATTATGAATCTAAATTACATTACATATGTTCGGAAATTTATTTATATTACAACCATATTGTAAATTTAATTTATAGATGATTATATACTCATTTATCTCTCATCAACCATTTTTATGAATTCTTATGTCACGTCGTTATGCTGCCGGAATTGCACTGTGATTTTCCAAGCCAATGTCATTGTGTAGTGAATATCATGAAAATATCCTTATCATGGCCTATCATGGGTATAACCTTTATTAACATTTAATTAATGATTATAGAGTTTCATTTATGAAATCCACATTCCTCTATCATTAAAGAAATGATGATGTTTGATGTGTCCATTTTATATGATCCATGTGGCACACTAATGCATGAAAGGAAATGATTATGAAGGGTCCACCAAAATAGTGCTTCAATGCATTGGGTAAAGAGTAGATTTGTGATACATCATGTAAAATGAGGGTTTACTCATTCTAATTCATGTGAAATGAGGTTTTATTCATGCTACATGTGCAATGATCCATGGATCATGCTAATATCACGTTAAATGTAGTTTTCAAATTTCCATCTAATGATAATCATGCTATATCATTCCATTATGTCCCTGTTTCTCTTATGATCCATTGATATTCCTATTTCCTAACATGTACAACTTTCTTGATGTTATACCATATATACCCCCTTTTTCACGACCAGTCCTCGGGGCCCATGTCGTGACTACCCCAAGCCCGCCTCCCATATGCCAGTTGCTGGCGACTAGTACCAAAGGCGTAAATCCCGAAAAAGGGAAGGAATTGCCTTTATAGAAGTAAAAAAGACAATAGAGTATGAAACAAAAGTAAACACAAAGTATCACTGAATACAAAAGTAAGTTCTAAAAAGTAAATAAGCCAGTATAGAAACCCAACTGTAAAGTACAATATAACTGAAAAGCTAGTATAATGGTAGTAAAGTAAAACAACAACTGCTGAGTCATCCTCCAATAATTCCACATGAAGGGTGGGTACTGATAGTCTCCTCAGCACCTTGGGTCCATCTGTCTACTCTGTGTACATCTCGTCAAGTGGTGTACCTCCGGGTACCTTCCAGCTCCACAAGTCTCTTCCTCGATCAGTGTTGTCCATCATCTGCATCCAACACAATGTAGTGCGTCCATAGCCCTTGTAGGGGTGATTATAACAATACACAGAAGGGACCTCAAGACCCGCAAGGTCTCACAATATCCACCAAGTATAAAAAAGAAGTAATATAAAAAACACGTTACATAAACCAACCCTACTTAGGTATATTACCATACATATACCCAATTATTCAATCCAGTTCGGCTCCAACTCTTGAACTCAAGCACAACCTAGTCCACACAGGAATGAAGTCAATCTCATCGATGCTAATGATTGAAAGACAATACTTAGCTCATATAGGTATATATCATTTGTATAGCGATGGAGATGATCATATATAGTCACTGATTCATATAAGATATCAGACCCATGTTGGATACTAGACCATCTAAGCCATCAGACCCACATAGGATACTAGACCTTCTACTCTATCAGACCCACATAGGATCCTAGTACATAAGTCAAACTGTCGGATACACTTAGGATAAAAGTACAGTAGTCATCACTGTCAAACCCACAGAGGATTCAATACAGTTTTCATCGTTGTCAAACCCAGAAAAGATTCCAGTACAGTAGTCATCACTACTGAACCCACATAGTATTCCAGTATAGTTGTCATCGCTGCCGAACCCACAAAGGATTCCAGTATAGTTTTCGTCGTTGTCGAACCCAAAGAGGATTTAGTCCAGTCTCTTTGCTATCGGACCCACAGAGGATTCCAGTACAGTAGACACCGCAGTCACAACCAGCTCTAGGGTTCCCACACACAGAACACTCGATTCTGGGAGGGTCTGCTTCTTGAGTCAAGGGTTCAATACATCAACTATCACGAAGTCCTGAGTTTATGTATTCAGAAGTTCGGTCTTGTCATAAGGAACCCAACGAAACAGACGGCGTGTCAATCAGACGCTCAGTCTGAGTGTTATTAACTTTTCCGTTCCAGGGGCCTTGTTTGATTTTGGGTACAATCCAACCCATCCATACTCCAGTCTCATCCAAACCCCATGTGATGTATGTCAAAAGGATCATCTCATCAAATGTAAACCAACGTAGTTGATGGCACATCAATATGATGTTTGGTCCTTATGTTATAAGTGTTTCCGCGTGTTTCCGCTCTGAGGGCCCGGTTGGTTTTGAGTCCAAACCAACCCGACCAATTTCCAATGTCGTCCAAAACACACTTAGAGTAACAAAAAAGGACCGCCTTGTCGCAAGGGTCCCAGTGCCGTAGACGGCACGTCGATCCGATGCACGGTCGTGAAGTTATTCCCACTTAAGCGTAACGGGCCTGGCCGATTAAGCCCAGTGGCTGACGGGTCGGGTCGACCTAGTTTTGGAGAGTCTGACCCAGCTGGTGTTGGACCAGCGCGGCATGACGCAACCCATCCTAGACAGTCGCAGCTCTTACCGGGTGGTTGTGCGGGTCGGCCTGGGTGTCCAAGCGATGCAGGGGGGCGCCACCCCCCGACTTCCCGAACCGGTGGTGCCGCTGCCCAGCCGGCTGAAGCCGGCCAACTTCTCCAGCAGGAGCGGCCCACTAGGGGGGCCTACTGTCCACCGCACGCAGTTCCAGGTGGTGCCACAACCTCCTCCAACCTGGCCGGCAGGCGAGCCGGCCGGTTCTGCCCCCGAAGCATCCCGCGGAGTGCGGGCCCCAAACCTCCGCAGCACGGCACCACGGTCTTTCCCTCTTCACGTAGCTCTCGGTGTTGTGGTTCTCTTCTGTCGCCGCCATCCCTTCTATCACTATCTCCATCAAAATAAAACAAGGGTCAATGGAGGTTCGTCCGGCCATGTTCATTCGTCCCGCACCCTTCGCGTTAGACGGTATCAAAAGGCCGAAGATAAAACATGGTTTCAACGAGGGATGAAGAACAATTTTATTCAATTAAAATTGAAACAAACCCCCTACCTTGATTAATGTTCTTTCATTGAAAAGAAACAGAAGACGAGCGTCGCAGTGGTCTAGCGTCGCAGATGAAGATATCCTTCTGTCAACGTTGGAGGAAGATGGAGGTTGGTACCATTCTTGTGGTGTCTCCTCCTTCCTTGCCCCGGTTCAAGTAGTGGACTAAGGTGATCGTGTCCCTTAAATTCTTCTTCAGAGTTGTTCGTCGTTGAAGAACATTGTTCTTCATCGAAATAAGAACACTATTCTTCTCTTTAGCTCTCCCAAAATTCTCCCTAAATAAATAGTGCCAAAATAAAATAATTGCTAAGGCTATTATTTTATTCACACATGTAATTCAAAATTCAGACACTTTAGTTAATTAATTGAAGAGTTCAACTCATTAATTAAAAAGTGTTTGCAAATATTAATGATAGAGAGTGGTGGGTGAAGAGATCACAATCATTAAGGGGGAGTTGTCAAATAAAATAAGGGGGATAAATGGGGAGTTTATGGGAGTTGAAAGGATAGGGGTTCGTGTGGGCCACACCTCACATTATCCTCTCATGGGAGGTTATGTGGTTATGGGCCCCACCTACAACTTCCCCTTGTAGGATATAACTACCCAAGATAAATAAAATTGTTCACAACAATTTTATTTAACTATTTTTATTATACCCCAAAAATTAACATCTGCTCCCGGGAAAACACAACTACGATAAAGGTCCCCTTAATCGAATACGGTGCTACGAGTTCATCGGTGCCCTTATATTTCAATTCCGAGCATTGGATCAAAAGATAAAAAAACCCGCACATACATTTACTGAATGTAGCAGAACAAAAGTTCAGAAATTGATTCCGGGCACACCGGGCATCGGAATCAAGTGCCGTCAGAAACAGAAGGCTCGTAAAATTCCAAATAATTAAGAAAAAAAATTTCTTTGAAATTTACAGGTCTTTAAATTACTCCCAACTCAGGGATTTACATCCTTGTAATGATAAAACACACATTATGGAAAAAAATGGGGGTACTGAGCTCGCATCTGATCCTCCAACTCCCAAGTTCACTCTTGGAGGATCCAGTGCTGCCAGCGAATACGCACCAGCGGAATCGACCATCCATGTTGAACTCGCTCCTGTCGATCCTCAATCTCCACTGGGACCTCCGTGAATGTCACCCCATCATCGATGTCCATCTCCCCATGATCGATGATGTGGGTCGGGTCATGCACATATCTCCTCAGCTGAGATACATGGAAGATGTCATGTACCCAGTGAAACTGAGGTGGAAGGGCCGGATGGTAATCCACCTCGCCTACTCTTCTGAGGAACTGGAATGGTCCGATGAAGTGTGGAGATAACTTGACACCCCATCCATATCTCCATAGACCTCGTCTAAGTGAGACCTGTAGGAAAATGTGGTCACCATTATCAAACTCCACTGGTCTCTGTACCCTATCAGCAATGGACTTCTCTCTTCTCTGTGCAGTTTTCATCTGCTCCTGGATGATTTCACCTTATTCGTCATAGCCTGATCCATCTCTGGTCCTACAAGTGCTGACTCCCATGGGTCAGTCTAGCACAGAGGTGATCTACTTGGTCGATCGTACAGTGCCTCTCTAACTCACTGTAGTAGTGGTGGAGTGACTGTGAGAGACTAAAGAAAGGCTGCTTCATCAATATCCACAAAGGATATCTACAATGTGGCTAGTTGTTCCGCCGCATCTCCTTGCAGTTGAATGCCCGATCTCTTATTGAGAGCATCAGCTACACCGTTCCCCTTCCCAGGAGTATGGACTATCTCAATGTCATAGTCCCAAAAGAACTCAAGCCAACGTCACTAACTCCGGTCTAGGTTTTTCTACAAGAAGACACACCTGAGACTTTTGAGATTAGAGTATACCATAAACCGTTAGCTCAATGAACTATGGGTTTGACTATCCATTTGTAAAGAACATGACTACACCCTTTTTCTCTTATGTCCTACAAGAGCTGCTAGGATTTCTCTTTTGCCGAAAAGAGAAATCCGGTCTCGTCCCCTGGATGAACCGTGATATTTTCCTAGTACTGTCAATCCTAACATGAATGGTACTATTTCAGGGCATGGATGATGTCGTAAGGCCTCGATGCTACTACCAAGAGATCCAACTGTTAATATCTCCTCAAAGGTTCGAGTCACATTGACGGCAGTAGTGTGTGGCCACTGGGTCTCCTCCTGTAGGAATCTCAAATGTGAGGGTCAAGTCAATGTTTTTAGCCGGAACCTCTCAATATCAACCATACGAAAAGGTAGGAAAGAAAACATCACATGGATACGTGTCTTTTATTATGGAAGATCAAAGTACAAAGACACAAAGCAACCTCAAACAATGACATCAACAAAGCTAGAAGCATCATGAACAAAAGTCAACATGCTTGGAGCTAGTCCCGCTCCTGTCCACTTGCTGCTCTATTAGCTCCTTTTCCATGTTCGGCCGCTCCCAAAGGACCACCATGGTCGAACCTCTTACTCTTCTTGGAATGTCCCTATACTGCATGATGCTTATACACAGGATGGGTTGGCAGTCTCGAGCCATGTGACCCTTCTCGCCACATGCATAGCACCGCCTGCTCCTCGTATAGCTGGATCCATTTCATGTGCCCCACACAACTGAAATTGTATCCTAAGGTCACCCACATTTTGGCCTAGTCCTCATGAATTCTACGTCAACTGTCTATTTCCGGATGTAGAAGACTCCGCTATGAGTCGTCCTGCGGAGGGTCTTGCCGCTACTGACTGCTCAGTGAGAAAAATCTCCACTATAAGGGCTCTCTACAGCACCCATTCCTATGTTAGGATGTTGAGGGAGATCATCAATGCTTTGATCTCATGTATGAGTCCATGATCAAAGGTCTGGTCTCTAAATGATGGGACCCGTACCATATCTGTGGAGTATCGCGAGAGTTCAATGAACCTCGCTGAGTACTGAGATACTATCATGATTCCCTACTGCAGATGAAGTAACTCATGAATCGACACTGCACGAATGGTGGCTGGTACAAACTCTTCCCAAAACAGGCTCTCGAAGTCTGTCCAGAGTAGAGATGCCTCATCATGAACCTGGATCAACAGGCTCCACCATCTGCCTATCGCTGCTTGTAGGAGACTCACGGTGAGGATCTCCATGAGGTCGGCTAGTGTCCCTACCAATATGAAAACTATGAATAAATCCTACATCCAATCCTCAACTACCTGGGGGTCTGTCTCTCCCTGGAACCTAGGCAGTCTCTATCGCAGGAACTCGTGAAACACCCTCAGGCAGCGTGCACTCTCTGCTACTAGAGATGGTGGTATCGGTGGGCCAACAGGTAGTGGTACCACTAGTGCCTCTACTATGATGGGTCCCTGCACAGAGTCCTCGTCGCTAAGTGGGCTACCATCTCATACGTAACTTGAAACCCTTGCTGTCTGCCTTCGTGGGGAAATACGGAAAATGAATAGGTGTGCCAAAATTTAAACAGTTTACCTGGTGAGCCGACACGAAGTAATCATGGAGAAAACTTTTTCAAAGTAAATACACACACAATGAGTATTTTCATGCACTAATTTTGAATTCAGAGATCAAGGTCCTGGTGCATGGATACGTCGGCCACCACACCCACACTGGACTCCCTGGAATGAGAACCACACTCAATACTCTTAACACTATTTCTTCACAGAAAAAAATGATAAGAGTCTTGAGTTCAGCGGTAGAACCGACTCCTTTGATACCAATTTGTCGCAACCCATCCTCGGGGCCCATGCCGTGACTACTCCAAGCCCGCTTCCCATAGGCCAGGGGATGGTGACTAGCACCAAAGGATTAAATCCCGAAAAAAGGGAATACATTACCTTTATAGAAGTAACAAACTCAACATAGTATGCAACAGAAGTAAACACCAAGTAATACTGAATACAAAAGTAAGTGCCGAAAAGTAAATGGGCCAGTATACAAACCCAACTGTAAAGTAAAGTACAACTGAAAAGCTAGTAAAATTGCAGTAAAGTAAAACAAAAACTTCTAAGTCATCCTCCGGGAATTCCCCATGAATGGTGGGTACAGATGGTCTCCTCAGCACCTTGGTTCCGTCTATCTACTCCATGTACGTCTCGTCAAGTGGTCCACTCCGGGTACCATCCAGCTCTACAAGTCTCTACCTTGATCAGTGCTGTCCATCGCCTGCATCCAACACAACATAGTACGAGCATAGAACGTGCATGGGTGAGTATAATGATACTTTGTGGGGACCCTGAGAACCGCAAGGTCACACAATATCCACTAATGATAAACATGAATAAAGATACAAAACACAATGCATCAACAAACCCTACTTAGTTATATGCCCATACATATACCTAAGTCTTCAATCCAATTCGACTCCAACTCTCAAGCTCAAGCACAACCGAGTCCACATAGGAAAGAAGTAAATAAAATAAATGATAATGATTGAATGTCAAGACTCATATCATACTAGTATATATATTTCATACAGCGATAATGATGATCAGAAGTAGTCACTTATTAATTTAAGCTGTCAGACCCACATAGGATACTAGAGCAGCTAAGCTGTCGGACCCACGTAGGATACTAGACTTGCTACTCTTTCAGACCCACAAATGATAGTAGTACAGAAGTCAAAATGTCATACCCACTTAGGATACAAGTACAGTAGTCATCACTGTCAAACCCATGGAGGATTCCAGTACAATTGTCATCATCATCAATCCCACTGAGTATTCCAGTATGGTAGTCATTGCTACCGAACCCACAGAGGATTCCAAAACAGTTTTCATCACTACCAATCCCACGGAGGATTCCAATACAGTTGTCGTCACTGTCAAACCCACGGAGGATTCAGTCCAATCTATTTTCTATCGAACCCGTGGAGGATTCCAGTACAGTAGACGTCGCAGTCGCGACCTGCTCTTTGGTTCCCGCACACAACACGCACGACTTCCTTGAGGGTACGCTCCTCAATCCAAGTGATCGATACATCAACTATCACGAAGTCCTAAGTTGATGTATCTAGAAGTTCCATCTCGTCATAAGGAACCCAACAAAACAGACGACGCGTAAGTCGGACGCCCGTTCTGAGTGTTATGAACTTTTACGTTCCAGGGGCCCAGTTGGATTTTGGGTAAAATCCAACCCGTCCATATGATAGTATCATTAGAATCCCATTTAAATTATTCCAAATGGATCTTATTGTCAAAATTAAACCAACGTAGTTGACGGCACGTCAATCAGACGTCTGGTCCTTAAGTTATAAGCATTTCTGCTCTGAGGGCCTGGTTGGTTTCGAGTTCGAACCAACCTGGCCATTTTTAGATGTTATCCAAAACTCACATAAAGTAACGAAAATGGACCGACTAATCGCAAGAGTCCCATTGCTGTAGAAGACACGTCGATCAGACGCACGGTCGTGAAGTTATTAGCACTTAAGCGTAACGGGCCTGGCCCGTGAAGCCCAGTGGATGACGGGTCGGGTCAACCTGGTTATGGCGTGTCTGACCCAGATGGTGTCGGACCGGCCCATGGAAGTGCATGGCCCGACCTGAGGGGTATGTCTTGGCCCGGTGCGGCGTGGCCAGTTGCTGCGCGGTGCGGCCCGACGCGGCGAGGCGCTGCCCGGCCTGGCTAACCATGGCTCGGCCCGGGTGGCTGAGCGATGCAGGGGTGGGGGGTTGCGACTTCCCGAACCGGTGGTGCTGCCATCCGGCCCAAACTGCCAAATCTAGGTGGGTACTCCAGCGTGAGAGGCCCTCTTGGGGGGGCCACTGCCCACAGCACGCGACAACAGGAGGCACCTTTGTCCCCTCCAACCTGGCCGGACTACGAGCCAGCCGGTTCACCCACCGAAACAGCCCGTGGATTGCGCGGTGTGGACCTCCACAACGCGACAATATGGTCTCTTCGGTCCGGCCGACTTTATCTGGCCGGTTCTTCGTCAGGCAAGTGGCCCACATTGCAGGTCGTGGTCTTTCCCTCTTCGTGCGGAACCCGGGGTCATGGTCCTCTTTGGTCGCCACCACCTCTTCTGTCACCGTCTCCATCGAAATAAAATGAGGATCAACGGAGGGTCTTCGGGACGTGTTTGTTCAGCCTGCGCCCTCCGCATTAGGCAGTATGAAAAGGGAGAAGATAAAACATGGTATTAAAAAGGTACGAAGAACAATTTTATTCAATTAAAATTGAAACAAACCCCCTACCTTGATTAAGGTTCGTTCGTTGACGAGCCGCGGAAGACGAGCATTGCGGTGGTTGGGCATCTTAGATGACAGTGTCGTTCTATCAACGTAGGTGGAAGAGGGTGTTAGGTAGCATTCTTGTGGCATTGCCTCCTTCCTTACCCCGGTTTAAGTAGTGGAGGAAGGTGATCGTGTCCCTCATGTTCTTCATCGGAGTTGTTTGTCATTGAAGAACGATGTTCTTCATCAAAAGAAGAACACAATTTTTCTCTTGATCTCTCCCAAAATTCTCCCAACACAACGACTACCAAACTAAAATAATTTCTAAGGCTATTATTTTATTCACAAATGTAATTCAATATTCAAACACTTTAATTAAATAATTTAAGAGTTCAATTCATTAATTAAAAATTATTGTTAACTTTTATTGAGAGAGAGAGGGAGGTGAAGAGATCACATTAATTAAGGGGGAGTTTTCAAATTAAATATGGTTGGATTAATGGGGGGGTTTACGGGAGTTGAAAGGTTATGGGTTCATGTGGGCCCCACCTCACATTATCCTCTCATGGGAGGTTATGTGGGTGTGGGCCACACCTACAACATCCCCTTTTAGCATATAACTACCCAAGATAAATAAAATTGTTCCAAACAATTTTATTTAATTTTTTATTAAACCCCAAAAATCATCTCCTCCCGAGAAAACGCAACTACGGTAATGGTCCCCTTAAGAAAATACCAGTGCTACGTGTTCATTGGTGCCCTCAGATTTTAATTCTGAGCAATAGTTCAAAAGATAGAAACACCCGCACATATGTTTACAGAACGTACCAGAACAAAACATCAAAAATTGTTTCCAGGCATGCCAGGCCTCAAAATCAAGTGTCGTCAGAAACCACAGACTCATAAAATTAAAAATAATTAAGAAAAAAAATTTCCTTGAAATTTCTGGATCTTTACACCTTTTCTGGGATTTATATATCACCCTTTTCTTATGCAAGTCCTTCGGTTATCCCATTTAATTCTAACTATGCATGAATATGTCCGGTCATGTAATAGAATATTTCTATAAAGATGTGTATTTCTTGTTATAAGTTGTAATGTAGTGTTCCTAAGCCCCAACGACACTAGAGCTATTAATCTTATATATTGTAACAAGTGAATATTTTATGTAATAAATTATGTTTTAGTGTGAAATAAAGTGTAGGGTTGTTATCATTTTTTAGTAATCTTAATTTTTTTTATTTAATGAAATCTAAATAAAACATTAAATAAAATAATTATTTCTTAAATAAGTAATTTTTTATTATCATTTTAGTTAAAAGATGAATGTAACATTAAAACAGTTTTTTGGGTTAAACAATATTGAAAAATGATTCAATTGTGATTTTAAATGAGTTTAGATCTATTTTGGATGTTTAGTTAGAAATAATGTAATAAATAAATTATTATTACTTTATATTTCTAATTAAAACACAAGAATTTTCAATTACTATTTGATTTATCATATTGTTTATTATGTTTATTTATAATTTTTAGTTGGTTATAAACAATATATTGTATTAATTTTGTAATATTAAACATTTATATGAAGAAAATATAATTAAAATTTTATATCAATTTTTATATTCTTGTTTGTGATTACTGAATAAAAAGTAAATTTAATTTTTATTAATAGTATGGGTTGTTAATTAATATAACCACATAAACTAGTTCTAATATAAATTCCATTTTTATTTTTTATAAAATCTAATCATTTCAAAAAAATGTATTTTATAGTCAATTTATTGAATATTCAGTAAATATGTGTATTTTAGAAATTTTAATTTTCTTATTTATTGGGGCAACATAAATTCAATTTTCTTTTAATAGATAAATTTGATTTTGAAAATATTAGGGTTATTGTAATTAGTCTATGTAGTTTAATGATTTTGTTTAATTTTGAAATTTATGGAAAACACTTATAAATGTGTGTGTTGGATGTCAGATTATTTTAAAGGAATTTAAATGAAGGTCATGTACCAAAATTATTATGTAGTCAATTTTTTCTATTTTGGTATAAATTTTTAAAAATTTAAAATCTGATTAACTACCAAAATATTAATTTTTTTAATAAATATATATGATCATTTTTATCGTAATTAATTCATAAAAAATATAAAAAAACCACTCTTGGTTTATTCAGTTAATTTATAAGCATTTAATTTTTAGTAAATAAAATGTGATATCGTTTTTTGATATTTGAAATTCATGGTGTACATTAAATTGGAATACAAAATTGTTTTTTGGAGTATTAACAGTTTCATCACTATTACTGGTGTAAAATTATTCAAATTAGGGAATTACTTTAGTTAAAAAATATTAACTAGTTAAGTGATTAGTGTTTTGGGTTTTAATGGGTTTAATAGGTTTTGATATACAAGAAAATTAATTTTTTTAAATTTATAGTTTTTAACAAAACGTGTGATTTTAGATTATACATTTCACGATATATATATATATATATTAATAATATAGTTAAATACTATTTCTTTTTTTCATGAGAATATAGTGAAGATTATTTTTGGATTAGTGATACATTGATTAGTTTCTTCCTAATATTTATACATGTTAAAGTGAAATATTTAGTTTATAGTTGACGTAACATTATTGATAGACCATAGTTCATTATAATGATTGTATAATTATAATGTTCTATAGTTTTTTATATATAGTTATATTTTTTATTCAATATTTTATCCATGTTTCAATTGAGATTCTATTTAACAAAAAGATCTAGGACTTTCAAAATCCTGATCAATATTTTTAAAAGAAAAATATGTAAGAAAAGTCAATAGTAATAAGGGGTTTTACAAAAATAGTAATAAATCTGTCTTGGAATATAAAAACCCACCATTTGTGCATAGTAATATGTGGTCTTAAAATCCCACTTCATATTTGTTTCCCTGATAAACGACTTAAAAAAATAATATTCAGCTTTAATAGATTATCTATAGGCATGTGAAACTCTCAAATTATGATGATTGACATTGTTAATCTAGTCAATACAAAATGGTAGGATTTTACAAGGAACATTCTTTGTTATCTACTTCAGATTCATAACATAAACTTGAGAGATATACTAAATCCATAAGGATTTCCAATCATATTGGATGGCACAGATGATGGTATATATCAAATTCCATAACTCAGCTTCATATGTAGTTCAAATTCCAATATTCTGGTGAAATACTGACTAGAAATTTCTTGTTTATTATAGTACAAAAATATTTACAAAAAACACCACCCAACCAAGATCCATAAATGAGGGACAAAATGGTGCAAACCAATGGAATCCCCATGGAAAAAAGACAAACACTTCAAGGGAAGGGATCCTAAGCTATTATAAAGAACAATCTCATCCTTTGATCATCCAACCCTTGAAAGAGTATCAGCCAAAAAGTTAGCCTCCCTAAAAAAATTCATAATAATCCACCCAAATTCAGTAGCTATCTCACATGTATAGATCACATACACCAGGTCCCAGAATAGTTCATAAACCCCACACACTGATTTGGCTAGGACTTCAGAATCTGATTCCGCCTCATCCACAAGAAAACTGGCCCTCTGACAAACATTGATTCCTATTAGAAGCCCCCTAGCATCCACACCCAAATAATTTCCAGGACCAATTAACATTATAATGGTCACCAACACTGAGTCATATGCATCGCGCAGAACCCCACTGCCTCTAATGATCCCATTTTTCAGAGAACCGTCCATAATAATTATAAAACCAATGAGTGGAGGAAACCATCTGATCGATCGACCTACCTGACTTCCAGGCATGAGTGGTAATGATGGACCACAATGACCAAAATGATGATGTACCCCTTTCAATAGAGTGACCAACTCTAAGATGAGTTCCTTTAATCTGATCGAGAGAAAACTGAGAGATCTCTTGTTTCCCATCAGAGAAAAGTTCTACGCCACCCAAATGACCCAGAAAATTGAGGAGAGAATAATATAACACACCATGAATTCCATAGACCTTTCCTCCAAAACTTAAAACCAAGACAGTATATAATCATGTAAAGAGAGGTTATCATGAAAGAAACTTGGGAGGGGAGTGAAGTGAGGCCAATGTAACACTACCCACTCATTTTGAAAAAAGGTAGTGCAGACTCTCCCTAAGGATTCATACGGCAAAAGAAACATGAAACCAGATGAACACCCTTCCTCTGGATGCAATCCTCCATCAGAAAAGCTCTATTTTTGGTGACCTAAATCATAATGTTCATTTTAATTGGGATTTACTCGCACCATATCTTTAATTACCACTCTTCCAGCATTAGCTCCACCTGAGAATACATCCTGTAATCCCAAGAAACAAACTTACCCAAACTCAAACCTAGGAATTAGAACATGTCCACCTTAAAGTTCATGATAATCTAATCATAAATCACTTTCTTTACCTGGTGAAGAACAACCTTAAGAAGAAGAGGATACTCACTTGCTTTGTTAAAAGTAATATCTGGAGTAGGACACCCTGATAAGAATAAAATCTCACCTGGCTAGATGTCGTTCTAGAAACTGATGTACCCTTTAATAATTATACACTAAGTCGATCCCTACAGTTATTCCATACATGAGAGAATATACCTTTCAAGTCTAGTCAATAGTGGCCTACTGGAACCAATTACCACCCAACGCACCCCATAGTGGGATGTTAAGAATGATTCACAATGAGAATCCCCAACAATAATGTCCCACAAAAGCCTAGCTAGAATTCCATTATTGGTATCATTGATATAACATAACCCAACTCCACCCTCCTCAACTGGTGTAGCCAAAAAAGGACATGAATCCAAATTGAAATGACCTATGTGGTTGAAATCCCAAAATAATGCATTAAGAACTCTCTCAATATGTGAAATGGTTACTTTTGGAGGTCTATGGACCCAGAAGACATGCATAGGGATGGTGAACAACACACATTTTATCAAGGTCACCCTCCCTCTAAATGATGACAACATGTTCTTCCAGATAAAAATACACCCCAACACTCGATTAATAACATCATCAAATAACACTTTTTGATGTGACCACACGAATGTGGGACCCCACGAAAAAGAATTGGAATTTGTTTATTTGGGAAACCCCTGAAATCTTGAATATCCCTACATCAATTACTTAGGTACTTATTAGAGATAAAAACATGGCCCTTCCAAGAATTAATTAATTTCCCACTAAAGCCACTGTACATTGAAAAACTGTCCATGATGCACATCAAGGTTCACTACATTCCATTAGGGAAGATCAGAATATCATCAGTGAACTTCAAATGAGGCACACCTTCTATGTCGTTCCTACAGATATTAGGAAACAAAATTTTGATCCCCATTAAACTATGTAGATTCCTTGATAAGTCCTCTTGTGCCAAGATAAAGAGGTTTGGAGAAAGGTGATCACACTGCCTGACTCCACAGACCGATTTAAAGACTCTAAAACATTTTCCTTTGAGTGAGATAGTGAGACATGTTGAAGAGTAGCACCTAAAACAAAGGCCAAAAAACCATTCATGAAACCCAAAGTGTCTCATCACATGAATCATAAAACTTCGTTATAATTTGTTATAGACCTTGTTCATATCCACCTAGTAAATAAATTTTTAACTGAATGCTCACCTATCGAGATCATAAACCATCTCTCTAGAAATCACCACCACCCCTTGAATTCTATGGACTTTAAAAAACCAATGTTGCTTGAAAGACACCACCCTTGGAATGATCTGGTTCAACACGACCACAATCAATATTTCCAGTATTTTATACGACACATTACAAAGGCAAATGGTTCTGTAATAAATAATGATAGTGGGATATTTGAGCTTTAGAATCAACACTAGCCTTGAGGCAGCAATGCCCTGATTGAGAGCACCACCATGAAAAAAGTTTTAAATCATCGTCACCGCCTGGGGACCAAGTATACCCCTTGAATCCATGTAGAAAGCACTGGGAAAACCATCCAGTCATGGAGAATTGACATGAGAGATCTCAAGAACCGTTCTTTTAATGTCATCCTCACTTGGAGTAGCCACTAAAATATATTTCCTATGACCCTTCACCAAACAGGGCATGCACTGCTAGAAACCCAATTCCGCTGAATCAACCTCTACATCCTTTTATCTAAAAGGAACTCCTCTTGCCAAAAGGTCTTAAAAATGGTCCAGCATCAATTTCACCACCACATCCAAATCTGAAGGGAAAAATCCATTACATAGATTAATATTGATCCTGAAGTTACTCCTTTCTCTTAAACACACATGAAGAAAAAATCAGAGATGTGATCCCCTTCCTTCAACCATCTCACCCAGGACCTCTATTTGTAATCTCTCTTAACTTACAATATCTTCTTCACAATAAAACCACTATTAAAACATAGGATAGTAAATTTATTATCATACCAATTAATATGAAACTTCTCCTCCAAATTCTCAATGTCCTCCTAAATAGTGTTCACACCAGAGAAGTCATTCGTCCTATTAGCAAACCATCCTTGAATATCTCTTTTAAGATGTTTCAAATGTTTAGCTATGGAACACTATACACCTTCATTCTCCTACTAATCTTAAAATTTTCCCTCCATATTCATGATGTCTTCCAATTAATTACAAATACTGGAATAATGAAAAGCCTTCCCCCTAGCACCATCACATCTAGCCTCGTCTAGTAGGGGAGCAAGATTCGACAACGAGCGAGTTAAATGAGTGACTGTCAACCCGACAAAGGAATAAAGACCTTGATTTTTTGTAAACCATCTATAAACCCTGCTCCATATGTGGTGTGACCCCCTATGATTATTAGACCATGTGAACCACTTGGCCTTAAACCCAAAATCCTGATGACCTGCTGCATTGATGATTTCATAGATGTCCTGCACGGAGTCGATAGAAATGATCAAACCACCCCTTTTCTCCCCCGCATCCACAACTGGGTTGAAGTCTCCACCCACAATCAAAGGATGATTGACAAGTTGGAAAGACCCCAGGAAACACCAAAGATCCATCCTCCTCTGTGCATCATTGCTTCCATACACAGTAGAGATCAATATCTCTCCCCCATCACAGAGATCACAGTGTTAATACATTGAGAAGAATGACTAACCACCTCCACCAATACATTCATCTTCTAGATAATCCAAATATTAGAGTTAACCAAAGAATCATTCCAAAACAATTGAAATCCCATCTTCTTCGCCATTTATGGGAGATTCCTTGGATTTTATTTTCCTCAAGAATGGCCAAAAAATAATATAAATGTTTCAGAGACATAAACTACATGAAATCACATTTTTATTATGCCCCAAACCCATGGTAATTCCAATAGTCCATAAAACATTAATAAAGAACCCTTTTGAACTTTGGGATAGAATATCTAAGTGAATACAATGAGAGTAGCATACCTGCCTCCTTTGATATCGACCGATTGATAGGGCCAATGACATCTAATGAATACATTCCATGAAACATTACAAGACTCTTCCTCTTTTTCAGACTCCCCGAGCCCTCCAGTAGTGAAATCTGATATTTCACACGTGGAGAAGTCACCACATCCTCCTGTAGAAGAGAAAAAAGCCAGTGACACTAAGTAGAGGCCCATGAGGAAAAAACCATTTTCACCACACCATCTGGGGACATCTCCCACTATAAAGTGTTCAAAGGAGAAGTATATATGTTGGGAAGAAAAGATATATTAACGAATTCCAGAGATAACTTTGATGAAATCTGGAACTCTGACTTCCAAGACAATAAAGGTTTTTAGGGTCGCAAGAGTGAGACATCCCACTGGTCCTAGGAAAATCCCGGTGTGACCAATAGATCAACAACCGTAGAGACATTAGTATAGGGGAAATTGTAAGGCGATAATGAGATCAAACTAGCAAGAATAGTAGGGACACCCTCCAAGATATTCCCAGTCACACTATCTCCAGGCGTGTGAGATCCACTAGTGAAATTTGAAAAAGAAATGCTCACCCCAATGGTCGCCTCTTTCTCCGGAACCTCTGAATTTCTCCAAGGGATGAAGAATGTGTCACTCAGATAGCCAGAACCCGAAGAGATGGCCATTGGCCTCTTCCCTCAATAGATGCCCTCTAAATGGTAGTGCATATCACATACCACATAGAAACGTAGGGTGCCCTTATAGAGGAGTCTTTTCCACTAACTAAACCTATAGCTTGACCACTTCTTTTTAGGGAATTCAAGTCATTGATACAAATGTGAATAGATTCCGTTTTTACCCATAAATCCACATAAACCTCCCTAATCATGGAAAGTATATCTTCATGAGTATTTGGTGTTTAGTTTTCAGATAACCATGAATTTACAACATTAAAAATATAAGAAATGATAGATGTTGTTTCATTCAAAAGGACCAATTGGACATAATCACTCTTCCATGTTTTGCTGATTATTACAATAAAATACTCAATATAGTTTTTTTATTATGGTTGATTCCGAACATGTTACCTTCTTACCTACAGTGATCTCTTGGAAATTCACATCACATAACTAGGTGTTTCACTTTCACTTGAATTGTCAGGAATAGATATCAAGATGATAGAAGCTATTTTCCTGTGGTTCTATGCTAATAATGTGTAGGTAATCAAATTTTTATTATTCTCTGGAGAAGAATAATCCTGGAATATTGTACATACTATACCATTAATTTTAATAGTTATGATGGAGGAATTAAATATCCCTCACACTATTTCATGCAATACTCTTTAACAATAAACTGCATTTTTCTGTTACTTGTAGATATTAAGGTATCAATGTGTATTAAATGACGGTTATCACTATATATAGGAACATTATTAAGGTAATTTATTTTTATATCCTATAAACGGTATTCAATTAATTGATATTAGACTTTTTGATGGCCTTATACTTTATGTTGTGCATTATTTTATTAATATAATTCTTCATTGAGTGACAAACCTTGAATTCATGGTCATTTGGGTACTCATCCATCAATAATATTTTGATCCTTCATGAAACATTTTGAAAGAAGAGTCATTAGAAGTAATATGATTCCATTTAATGTTCATAATGATAACATCACTAAAGATCATATGACCACTTACTCTTAATCCCCCCATCTCAATAGGGTTTATACATTAATTCCATATATTAGTGAATAGTTTCCTTTCATTTGTAGACCACATACATATGAGTTTCCTGATTTTGATTTGAAGCTCAAGAATGAGTACTCTTGGAAACCTCTAAAGATATGATTAAAAATATATAATTGATAAATACATTGAAAATAGAATCCCTTCTCACATTGAGAAATGATTATTCCTCTTACCAAGACATTTTATCTATGATGACCAAACAAATTTCTCAAATATAATCACTCTTCACTTTTCTAAAACACTAGGTGAAACATTGATAAGTTAATGTAATGGACCCAATTTTAACTACAAATATTATTGTGATCAGTTTTTAATTTACAATACTCATTCCATAACAGAAAAAAATGAATTTACCCATGTAATGGCATGCCTAGAAACCTCCTCATAGTTTTAAAAATACCATTAATAATTGATAAGGGTATTCTTGATTAATTTCTAATATGGAGGTTATAATCCATTTACCAAAGGTGTTATGAGTTTTAATAACCCCAATAATCATTAATTTTCTTTTAAAATTTAATTTGAGTAAGATAATTGATACATATGCTCATATAATCTTAAGTAATTTTAAAATAAATATTGAGTGTGGGTCTCCTTGTATAACACCCCTAGTAATTTGGATGAATCCTTTGGTGGAATAATTAATGATAATGGAAGGACTTGAATAAGTATTAATGGTATTCACTAATTTAATAATAACATTTGATAATCTGTATATATTTAATAATGAATAAAATAAATCTCTAAATTAGAGTGCCAATTTCAATGGAAATGTCAATTTTGAGTTCATAATTGTCTTCTTTTGTTTTCCTCTTCATTATTTTTACACAATACAAGGTTTTGAATATGAAATTATATATTACCATAATTGGAAAAACCCAAACTGATTTGAGTGAATTTTTTACTTAATTATTTCCCCCCATCTTAGTCATAATGATCTTACTAAAAATTTAGGAATAATGATTTCAAGCGAAACTGGTATAAATTCCATAATATCAATGGAATTATCGTTCATTAGTTTCAAGGAAATGACGTTGGAAAAAATAGCATAAGTAATAGAGTAAAGAGTAAATAATTCCTTTTTTTAAATTATCAAATCCTCTTGAAAAATATACTAATAATAGATGAAGAACATGTTGGTAAATTGATCTGGTAAACTAGATATCTCCATAACAAGAGAGAGTTGATGTTTTTCACTTCTTATTTATATTTTTATATTATAATAGATCAATTTAGATTATCATAAATGAATGTTGTTCTATTTCAAACCATTATTTTTTATATTTATAGCCCTTTATCCGGAAACAACACAATAATTTTCTCCCCCTCTATATTTGATATTTACTTTTTAGAGGTTTGAAGACATTTTTTTAGGGTTTATATAATTGTTCCAGTCTCATAACTTCTTATAATTATGAAATATATTGATGTATTTTTGGATTTATTTATCCATCCTTCAACTATTTCTCATTAAAATAATTTATTTCTAATATTAATTTGAAATTTAATATGTCATATTACATGAATTATTGTTTTATTTCCTCTCTATAGGAGTTTGTTTACCATCGATTCCTGATTTTGATACAAGAATTTTGTTCTTCATCATCCTTCATTTGATGTTCTGTTTTAGAGAGATATTTTCTAATCTATTATATTAGAAACTATTTAGTACGATTTAATTTACTATAACTTCTATGAAGAGTGAATCCAATGGGTTCTATCATCCGGATCACCCAATTCAGCTCCTTGCATCTAAGAATAAAAAACCATCCATTTGTAACACTGATGCGAAGAGGAACTGACCGCATTAGATTACTGTAGATATCAAATATGACAGGGTTATGACCTATGGTGAATTTGGAGAATGTAAATCTTGATACCCCATTAGAACCACTCGTATTAAACCATTGAAAAATGATATTTCCAGAACACTTAGATGAATTTTATTCTCGGTATACACACTCCATGTGATGTTATCTAAATATATTCGTACATTAAAATGTTTTAAATTACCAATGACATAGGATAACTCTAAAGGTGTAATTTTATTAAAATTTGATCAAGGTTATTCTCTAATAATAAATAATGTTTTTAAGTTCCCTATAATCACCCTTTTCTGATTCATACTCTCAGAGGGTACATCAATATTCTTCTATAATAATATAATCATAATGTATATAGTGGATGAATATTTAAAATAATAGAAACAATACATCATTAAATATTTATAGAAATATAAATACACTAAGATGTCTTATTTCATGTTTTTATTTGAATGCTTAGGTGTTTGAAAACCCATAGGTGATCCATGATGAGATCATATAGATTTTTATAGATAATATTTTTCTCAATGATGACCCATTATAAATAATTCATACTTTAAAAAATATTTTGGATTCAATATTTATATATGAATAGGTTGGTAGGATATAATAAATATATATAATGTTATTTTTTGTTAGTCTATTCCATAATCATTGAAAATTATAGAAAGGATGCTTCGTGGATTGAGGGTATTTCCTCTTATTAGTGAACCTCCTTGTTTTATCACATTTCAAGGGCCTTTACTTAAATTTTAATTTCTTTTATTTCTTACCATAATATGGAGTTACCATTAATATAGATTATTCTATGCAATAAGGTATATCAGTCTTATTCTTAACATCATTTTTCTAGAGTTGATCATTATTTCCTTCATTGAACCATATTTTCTCAGGGATCTATAGGTCATCATCTTGATAATACCAAACCATTTCATTCAATTCTGGGATCATATTATAGCATTACATTTACTTAGAAGGTTTTTACAAGGGTAAATATCTTCTATAATCATTACATGAGGGTACCAGTGATAATGTTCCTTCCAAATCAGTGTTATTATCATTCATTTCATGATGAAATTCTGTTGTTTTTATTCTACCCAAAAATGGGTGATGGCCTTATTGGACAACCTTATGTGTTTCTAGCATTGACTATTTTGTTCATTGTTATAGAATGTTCTTAATTTTTTTAATGAAATCTTTCCTTTATCTCCACCATAACAGCAACCTCAGAGAGTTCTCTTAGAGAACAATGCCCATGTAAGAGGGTTACCTTTTAATATTATTCTAAAGTCTATTCAATGATATCTATACTTCCCTCTAATTATTCTATGGTAGGAAATATATTCCCAAAACATATATAGAATCATTGTATTTTGAACTCCACTAACTATCTTCTTTAGAGATTCCCTGATTGACTTCCAGAACCCCTCAACATCAATGTTACAAGTGATGGATAAATTTTATTACCTCATAACTAATTCAATATATCAATGAGAGGTGGTGGATGTTAATGTTTTCCCAAGGATCCCTCCATATGGGTTTGATCCAACCATCCATTCCCAACCATACATATATTTGTGGTTCTAGATGTTATTCTATAGTTTTATTTTGGAGGTGTAATTTTATTCGTTCCCATATTCCTACTATAGTTTGAATTATTATTCCCTTTTCTTTGAAAAAAAGGAATTATTTATACCATTTACATTAATAGGTAATATTCCCAAAAAAACTACAAATCATGAAAAACATAGGCTTCCTTTCAATGTAGAGAATAATATTGATGTTTCCATCCCTTATTGTAATTATCTCTTCTTACATAAAGGTATTGAATATATCAACTACTACTATGATCCCAGACTAGTTCCCAAAAATTTTATTTCCTATTTCATATCAATTATAATGGGGTTACCATTAGATGATGATATGTCCCATATGATATTTGGGTGATAATATTACCCATTTTTCCTATATATATAAGGATTAATATCTATGTATAATTGTTCCATACATTTTTGGGGTCAGTGTTCTGATCCCATTCCTTTACTTGTAGAAAATCTAGGATTCTATGATACTTAACTCATACTCCAAGCTCTTCATTTGTAATCATTCGAGGGGAAGCACAAATTATAGTTCCAATCTTCCGCTGTCAGCATATTAGAAACATAAAATAACCATATATAAATATTCCTTCATGCGAGAATGTAAAATTGATATAGATTCTCTCATTTTAGATTAAGAAGTCGGATAATAATGGATTAACCGCATGGATTTGTCCATTATTCAATATCCTCCAAGTTGGATGAAATAGGTGACAATATTTTTTCATGATATTCATTATAAGAGGATGTATATCAATATAAAAAAAGATATACTGGTTGTATAATTCACTACATTTGAAAAATTATTCTTCAAACCAGTATTATCAATGGAAGAATGTCCCTTCACACATGGCCTACTAAATACTGGGTTTAAGAACTACTTTCTTCAAAGATGATCATTCATTGTTGGTCAGACTTAATTCTATAGGGGATTTATCATCTCACATGATTCAATATCCTATGGAGAGGTATTTTACAACTTTTCCCTTAAACCACAATCATGTGTTTATATTCATATTTTATGGAATATAGAAATAGTTTTTGGATTGGTTAAATGTTTACTTTGCTATTTGAGTATGTTTTAAAAAAGTCGATAAGTAAAATTCATGGGGTATAATGTTTTGTAAAATATATGAAAATGTATACTTCATAATGGATTAAATATTAAATAATTTCATAATTATTTAGTTGAGGTATTTTAGAATCTTCTAGATAGATTTCTGTTCAATAATTATAAAAAAATATTAAAGTGGTTGAATTATTCTAATGAATGGGTTTCATTTGAATAATTCACCACATTTACTGAATGATTTAAAAACTATATTAGACACAAAAATACAAAAAATTATATAGGTGAAATATTAATTTTTCCCATATAATCTATTATTATATTTTTTTCCAAAATTATATTGAAGGCACAAAAAGTTGACGGAAAAAATAAAAGAAACAAAATCAACAGAATGTTAAAAACATAAAATGTAAAATTTAATGAATGGAAATAAATTAGTAGATATTTAAAATCTAAATAATTTATTGATATCATTATAACTAAGATGCTTGATTTTTATTGGTTATTATGGTATTCATTGAAATCGATAATTTCTATGTTTGGTTCTGGACTGCTGACCCTTGGAAAATATTACAATTGATGAAATGATTTATTTACCAATGGTTTCAAGAAATAAAAAATAATAATATAGAGGTGAGGAATAATAGTTTTCATATAATTCACTAATCCATCATGAAATTGTGTTCCCAAAAAAGAAATACCAATTTATTTAATTTAAAGAGATATCATTATATAATTTTAATCTAAAAATCCAAACAGAAGTCAAAAATTAAAAAACAATTAATTAACTAAAATATTATAAGAACTATGTCATTCAGAAAATCTAAACAAAAAATAAATAAAAAAATATTTCATATAATATAAATCTTCTAATAGAAGACAATAAATTTTAAAAATTGTTATGAGAAACACAGATCAGATGTAGATCTAAAAAAACTCTTTAGCCCAGAAAGATCCTTGAACAAATAATAATTTACTATTCCATTAGAAACATTATATATTCACCCTTAGGGTTAAAAACATGTTAGAGACTTCCAATGATGTCTACCATAATCCTTTTGAAAACTAGAAAATCAGTATTTATAAGAAGGTTGAGAAAACAAGTTTACTTAGTTGGAGAACCAATGTCAATATTAAAAATGTGAAAGAGAAAACTATTTCACAAGTGAGTAAACAGTGGAACAAACCACACCTAAATATTCAACAATCCATCCCAAACTCTCCAAGGATCTATCACCAAATAACACAAGAAAAATATAATAACAAAATAATAAATACCCCCATAAAGGTTACCCATAATGTATTTCAAAATAATTTTACTATAATGAACCATAATGACATACTTTTTGAAACATCTATATCTCCAAAAAAACATACCACTTTACAAAAAAAATGCCACATCACATCACACTCAAAAACACCTGGGCCATCACCAGAAAACACATTCACATGAAATCACACACATATAGACACCTAGTCCATTAGAACACAACCACAACCATAAATGGGGAAATAACATATCAAGAACATAAATTAAATGATCATTTTTCCTCATCCTACCATACACATACCCCAACATAGACCATTACACATCATAGACATAAACAAATCTCATCAAAAAACACTAGGGTCATCAGCCCATAACACAGTCATATCACATATCTTCAAAAAACACATAGGATATCACCTAGTGCACTATCAAACCTCTTTTCATAAAATAATTTTCTTGTCTACTCACATGGATGAGTGATCATGAAGTACTAGGTACCCATATATCTATCTTCCTCAGTGGGATTTTGTAAACTAAAACCCCATATGAAAATACAGTGTCACCGTATAGTTCTCGATGTATGTGGTGTTTGTATAAAAATCACAGTGAATAATAAAATACCTACATATATCCACACATAATATCAATATATGTGTTCATATAAATAAAATACCCAAAATCAATCCCATTAGCGCATTATTACTCATTAACCAAATTTCCCCAAATAAACCATATTTCATTTATTTGTTAGTTACTTATACACCATGGCAAAGAAAAAACCCTAACATTTCGAAAACATATTTATTCCTTTCCAACCAAGGAGGTTAGAACAACACATCCACAAATCAAAATATTCTCATTACCGCCATCTGACTGTCACCCAACATGCCTAAATTTACATACAGACAACCACAACATCACCACCATAAGAGAACATCCAAACAACCTCCTCCTCACTACCCCAAAAGCAGATCCAGAAAACCAAATCCTCATAAAAAGAAAATCATGAAAACATAGTCTAACCTCCCTAATAGCACGATTCATAAAATAACTAATTTTACACAAAAAAATAACTTTACAACAATAAACACCACACATACCAAAAATCATAGGCTAACACCCATGACCTTGCACCCACAAAGGAGAGACAACACACTTAACATCTGGATACCAAAAATGGATGACCACATCACACACATTATCCCCACATCACATAAAAATCACACTTTTCACCCCCACAAGCATGAATTCACATAAAAAACATTAATGACCTTTTTACATATTTAAAATTTTTGATTTTATTACATTTCTATTTATTTTATGGGTGAAATATCTTAGTCTGTAACCCGGGGACAACCATTTCATTATCCAAATATATGTTTTTACTATTTACATTTTATGTTTATATCAAAAAAAATAAAAAACATACCCAAAGTAAAAATGAATATCATCAGGGGAAAAACCCCCCCCAATATCCTCAATTTTTATTGATGGATCACACCCATACAATAACAATATCACACTAATATCAATGTTTTAAAATATTTTGAATCATTCCCCTTTCCCTTGTTTAGTTTTAATTAACTAATTATTTAACATTGATTAGGGTAAAAATAACAAAAAAATATATAAACCTAGTAAAAAATGCTTGTATGATACAGAATAAATAGAAACGATGTATTCTCCACCTCAGAAAAGATTTTCCGGCTCACTACTCATCATTGGGTGATGAATAAATGACCACAATGCACATATGTAAATGAAAAACCATGATTCAACCTACACCAAACTGAAGAATCATCAAAATAATTACCATATCTCACAAAAAACCAAAATAAAGATATCCACATTGAATCCACAACAAAACAATGAATGAAATCCATTTGAAATAGAGAAACAGTCACTATGGATCTCCATTAGGAAACCAATAGAACTGATGGGTAAGAGTAGGAGGAAAGGTCTAGAATATATCCTCAATGTGATAAGGGTTCATCTCGAAGTAGATGGGAAGAATAATTTTTACAATTAAATATGGATACATGAAAATTACTTTAAATTCAATATAAATTCTTTTTAATGTCATTTAAAATATACATGATAATTCCACTAATATTTACAATATTTCAATATTTAGAAAAAATTACCTAACATTAGATTTATTTATTACACTTCATGGATCCCAATTATATGAAATGTAATAATTATATGGGCTTCTACTCATCCACATAAAATCTATGAACCATCTAGCTATAGAATCAATAAATGTCCTTTACACGCCATGTAAACAATACATTATGTGAACATCATGGAGATTTCCTAATGCACCTTTAACAACTACATAATGTCTTCATGCCTCCTATAAAACACATCAAAAAACCAAAACTATGAAACTAATAGATCATGGAGGTACATACCATTACATCGGAATCCTATCAAATGATTCTCCTCTCAAGAATCCAAAACCACACCCATAAGTAATGGATTATGAATAACCACACACTAATATAACTATCAATAATCCTACTATATATCAAATGATACGAGCATCTAAACATGCCATTGTAAAAGGACATAAAACATCTCAGGTAACCTTATCATAACACATCCACAAACCATAACCTTTCACATAACTACACAAATAAACTTCCATCTAAACCCCCATTCATCCCAAACCAACAACCATCACAACCAACATCACTTACAACCCCAAACATAAAAATAAATTAATTCCATCATTCATGTCAGTATAGTATCCACTTTTGGTGGCATTGAATCACCAGCATGGGTTGAATAAAATATTTGTATAATGATTTTTATTAGGTTTTAGGACCCCGGTTTTTATATTTCTAAAATTTATCGCCCATTATACATTACAAACCATGGGAAAAAATTATCTTGTAATATAGGAGGATCCAAAAATCACAAAAAAAATATAAAGAAGAGAAAATATAATCTCAAAATAACTCCAAGTAATTGGCATGCATCTTCTTCTCTCAACCCAATGTACTCTTGTCCATGACACCATACACCAAAAATACAAAAACCAATGGGATGATTCTTCCTTGAAGAACTTTTCTAGTAATTTTCATTGATATGTACTAGATACTCCTTGAATGTCATGTCATCATCAATATCCAACACCCTCCAGTAAATGAAGTGGGATTCATCATGAAGATAATGACGAAGCTGATAAGTGTGGAAGACCTTATTGACACTCCCCACAAATGTTGAAATTCAAAATGATATTTCAACCACTCCAAATCATAGTAGCATCCTTAAGGTCCCAAAAAAGTATCTGAAAAATCTCACTCCACCTAACAAACATCTACTATCCACAATGTGGGGAATCCATCAATAACATGTGTTCACCACCGTATAACTCTAAGGGAATCTTCCTACGATTGAGATAATACATATATAGGTACTAAAATATATTCATCCTATCGTAAACCTAATTATTATTTTCTATAATTCTTAGCCCCACATCGGGACCAGGAACTGCTACCTCCCTAACGTCCATTAGGAACTATGAAGAACAACATGACCAAACATTAAATTTGTTCAACGAGGTTGTGACAAGGTATGAATAATATCATTTGTTATAATAAAAATAAATTAAGGGAATGTTTGGTTCCCAAAATCATACGGACTCAAATATTAACACCTGTAATATATCCTCCAATATATGTATAGTCTGCTCTATCTAAAAGTTATTATGATGGTTGAAAGAGGTGTTGAGATCTTGCATAGTGATAAAAAACATATTAGAATACTTTCTAGACCCTTGAGGGAAAAAATTTGTCCAAATCAAATAAAAGGGACCTTTAAACTCCATGGAGCAGCACCAACTCATCCACATACCTATTAGCTAAAGTAATAACTACACATGACTTCCTTATCAGTATGATTTGGGTTGATTTTAGCATTTAAAATATGATAACCTAGTTTTATTCCAAACCATCCTTATATTGGGGTGTACTTTTAATAAAATCAATGGATATTTCATCCCATATCCAATTGTGAACATGAAATGTCTGAAAAAAACCACCTTTTACACAATTATTGACCATTTCCTTTTATAAAACTTTTTAATTCTCCACAAAAGCATCAACATCCCATCTCCTCTATGGAAACCTAATCTTCAACCATAATCTATTGGATATCTTAGATACTACAGGGTATATGAAGAAATGTGATCTATGAAACCCACAATATAATATTTCACGCCAAAAATATATAACAAATAGTCACCCATGAAAAATCATCTTGTTCCTACTATCCTTTGACCAACCCTCTGAAGCATCACCATTTCCAATATAGTACCTCATCACCCCCAACTATATGCCTCATCTCTGAGACCCCTTTACCTCTTGCAACATATAAGACTATACTATCATCCAAAAAATATCCTCTATTATCACCCACCATTAAAACTATTTGAATGGATTCCTACTACTTTATCACTCTCAAAGAACCCCCAGACTCCTAATCAACATCCTTCCCCAATTCCAGCTCAATGCATCTTCCAGAATAACCCCTTTCCTAAGGTTTAGAATATATATGAATCATAATACTAAATAAAAAAAATCTACATAAACAATTTTAGATTCATATTAATTTTATAATAGATATAAATCAAACTCGTCTTATATGTGAAGAAATGTAAATGATCCCCAATAAGGTTATATCACCACTCCTTTTGTGAAAAATCATGTTTCATAATATCCATATCATGGATGGGATAGTAACACTGATGGGGTTATAATAAAAAATATCCATAATTGATCACCATCCTCTATTATATCAACACACACCCCAGACCCACATAATAACCATCTAAAAACATTTCATACATCACACCCTCCTCGCAAAACATATGCACTGGAGCACAAACCAACATTCACTTCTGGTAATAGAATACTACCTAAAACTAATATTTACACACAAAAGCATTGTAATTATATGTAAATAATATCAAAATGGATAATCATTGAATGTAACCATGATAAAACCTCATATAATAGCATTGAAGATCAAAAAAATTGTGAACCTCTTCAACATTATTGTGTTCTTTCGAAAAAGAAAATTACATTAAACAATATTGGTTCTACGACAACACCCCACTCAAAAATCACATTCCCATAGAAATGACCAAATTTCTTCAAAAACTCATTATTAGACTACATTAAATAAGGATATTGGTGTGTAAATAAGTTTGAAATATATTTTATATTATCATCATGTTCTTCTAATGAATTCAATTATATCAAGATATCATCGATGAATACGATGACTAATCGGTCTATAAACTCATGGAACGTAATGTTCTAAATTCCCATGAATACCTCATATAATAGCATTGAAGATCAAAAAAATTGTGAACCTCTTCAACATTATTGTGTTCTTTCGAAAAAGAAAATTACATTAAACAATATTGGTTCTACGACAACACCCCACTCAAAAATCACATTCCCATATAAATGCACAAATTTCTTCTAAAACTCATTATTAGACTACATTAAATAAGGATATTGGTGTGTAAGTAAGTTTGAAATATATTTTATATTATCATCATTCTCTTCTAATGAATTCAATTATATCAAGATATCATCGATGAATACGATGACTAATCAGTCTATAAACTCATGGAACGTAATGTTCTAAATTCCCATGAATAGGTTTAGTGAACTCATAATGTCAGAATGAATCAATACAATCTCAAAGATAACTTTCCCACATCTAAATGAATTTTGGTTAAAAATATAACATATGCTGGTATGTTTAAAAATATTACATATCCTCATAAGATTTTGAAAATTATTGGGTGTATCATGATTTATCCTTTATTAGTCTATTCATATCCTCAGACTGTCATCTTTAGTTATAGTGAGAAAAACTATAGAACGCCACAACAAAACACTAGATTATATCAAACTCATATAAAACATACCATGTACCTGAAGCCTCAAATGATGAAACTATTTATGCAAAATTCGATTGGGATCCATCGAAGTCGAAGAATTTCTCATCTAAAAATCTATCCAAAACTCAACCACTGTATGATAATGCAGTGTTATAAAATCCACTTGGAAAAATATCCAAGAACTAATTCACAACCATAGGAACAACCCATACCTAGTCATCGACCAACTACACCACTATTATATAAAAAATTTTCTCTAGACCCTGATTATTCCCCCAACCACCCCACTAACCCACAAAAAACATACTTCCACAACTAAAAAATAAGGCTCCTATGAAATTTTCTAATGAAATCATTCATATAATAAAACTAATAAATTTATAGGAATTCATTAAACCATTAAATATATAGTGAAAAAATATCCCCCCTGGATAATGTGGCCCCATACCCATTTTACAGAGTAGATCAGGTTAACGATGATTTTCTGGCCCCCAATTATAATAGTTAAATCATTAGAAACAAGATGCCTCTCAAGATATATTTGCAGAGAACAAAATAGAGTGGGTTTAACAATCAAGTGCTATAATCCAAAATAACACAAGGATGAACCAAGGGTAGATGAAAAACTGTGGAAACCTAGAATTTCATATAGTACCTTTAGCACTGCTTCTTCCACTAAGTAAAACTAACCATTTCCCATTCACTAAAACTCTGTGATAAAGACCACATCTACAAACATGATCAGAGGAAGGTGCCTTAACATAATTAAAAAGAAGTGGGAATACAATACCTACCCCATATCCCCTTAGTGTATAAAAACATTTCTTCTTGTACTACTGAAATTGTCCCACTTAAATCTCCTACTATGACACATGATGAACCAATCCACTTACACCAAAATGAGACCGAATAACCCCTCAAAACCAGTTCAGTAGATGTCTGTGAATGCCAAACCAGAAGCACACTATCCCAATTAATTCAAAAAATTAATGGAAACCAAAATCCCCATAAGGATGAAATGAAAACATCTAAGGTAGACTCGCTTCCAGTTGAAAACTGGATGGTACTGGATCCAAAGACGTTCTAATTAGAAGCCTTATCAAAGAGGATCTCTGCTGATTCCCCTCTCTCGGTAAACATCCTCATGATTATATCTACTTGATCAACTCCACGTTCTTCTGATCCTTCATATTTATCAAAAATTTAGAAGGAGTATCTTCATATTGTTTATAATGATGAAGCACCTCCTCAGGATGTCTCACATGAGGGCCATAGTCTAGAAAATGATATGAGGAAAAGAATATAAGTTCTATAAAATCAATTCCAAACATACACACTAATATTATCCATGGTTGATGATAAATAATCTCTAACCTATTAATGACCTTCATGGTCAGTGAATGGAAATATACCTGAATCTTATTTCGAATGACAAGAGACAAAAAACTGATGCATTTTTCTCACCCAGATATAGAATCCACCACTAAAAAATAACTTCCTCAGTGGTACTAACAACCAATTGGACCTAATATCCCACTAGGATAATAATCGAATATAAAAAAAATCTCTTGAGCCTCTATCTAGCTCACAGTCTCTATATATGAAACACTTACCTCACACATCCCTAAATATTATAACTAAAAAGAGCACAATGTCCTATTCCACTATTCATCCTTTTAATTCAGATTGAACCTCTAGTGATCAACCGGATCAACATGTTGGACCTCTACACATGAACTACATATGGAAAGAATCAAAGATTCATATATCCAATGAAAAAATAAATTACTAAGGAATGTATTATGGAATTTTATTTAGATTAATTTTAATTCAATTTAAACATTTTAACCTTACCAAAAAATCCAAACTCAACCATTAATAAAAATCAATCCTGATGCATGCAACTCTCTTCAGTCTCTATGCTTCAAATGATTATCTAACTCACTTTCTCATTAAATAATCTCAGTCTCCATGGATCTAATAATGGGGTACCTAAATTCAAATGTCCTTGCTAGTCTCCCTAGAAAATGTCACACACCATGGTCAATAAAAATAATTTTTATACCAACACATGAAGACATGATTGTTACTTACAACGAACCCCACTCTATTTGTCAAATATTACTTTCGACACCACTGTATCCAGAACCTCTCCCACTAATGAGACTACAATGATGTTGGTGAGATAATTACCCCCAAGCCCCCACCAGTAGGCCCCAATTTGGTGACATGCACCCATGGAATAAACATATCATGATATGGGAGGCATTTACCCTATAACAATATCAAATCAGAATATATGTTTAATCATCCAAAGGAAAATACATGGCATATTATAAATAGAGTCCAAGACCATCCAATAATGAATGTAAAAATAAAAATGATATTGTAATGAATATTTAAATGTTAGTACCTAAAATAAAATCTAATGAAATGACCTAAAAGCTATCTAAAAATATATCTTTTAGTACTATCCATCATAGTCTAAATAGTCCTAACGAAAATATGGAAATCATTTTCTTAATATAAGGTGATAATTAATGTATACTGATTTGGAAAACAAGAGTCTATCTACCATGTGTGGATGAAGCAAAAAAACGCCCCCATGAAGAGGCAAAAGAAGAAAACATAGAAAAATGTCACCTATAAATCACAAACTCAACAATACATTCTCACTAAATAACTCAATCTGAGTATAATAACGTAAAAATATGCATATTGAAAATGATACCCCACAATGCAATCCCTTTGATTTTCCCCTCCCACACCCTAACATTGTATATATCGTGATGCTCTCATATTATCCAAAAAACATATACCACGACTCAACGAAACACTCATATCACATCATGGCCCAAAATCATGGTATACCACATGATAAAAACATATATAAATAGAGTATAAGGTTATCTTAAACTTGTTTCACCTCATCATCATACCCTCCCCCTAAAATGGATATGCCACAACCTATGATTCTCTACAACACATACATATCACACATCACCTGAAATCAACTGGGTCACATCCCCACGTAACATTCATGTCACCTCTCCGTAAAAAACACTTGTTTATCCACCTATTTCACTAAAAAAACCTCCATCCCACACTGTATGTGCATATCTACTTACCAGTAAGGGAGTTTGGGTAGAGCAGGTAACCATCCAACTATCCTTTACATCACAAGGTTCTGGAAAACCCCCATGTTAAAATATGGGAGTCAAGACATAGTGGTCGACACCTGTGGGGTTACTATAGAAATCATGTGGAATATAAAAGTATATAAATATAAGATATCACAACCCATGGACTAAAAAACACCAACCAACACATAACATCACCTATATGGCTACCAACTCTTTAATTTCTAACTCCACAAAAGCTATATTCCACATTAATCATTTCCAAACAATTCTATGAACCATCCTATTCATTCATGATTAAGATTAAACAATATTTAACCTCGTAACTCATCATTAATTTGTTTTTAGTCATTTCCATATAATTAATCCAACCTAACCCCAACCATTTAGAAAATTATTGAATAATTATTTATTCCATAAAAAACCATGTATGAATCCCAATATAACCACACATCATATGAAATACATCATTCTCACCATACCATTACCTTGTCTCACAAACATCAAACCCATATAATCACTACACAATCACCCCAATATCACAATCAAGAAACCACAAACAAACTACTCCAAAAGTATGACCAAACAACCAACCACTCACTGCCCTAAAATCATTACCAAACTACCACTAACTCATCACTCCAAATGAATGACAAAGAAACCACCACCTCACTACACCAAAATTATGTTCAACCCACAACCACCTCACATGACCAAAACATGTCCAAATAAGCATCCCTTACCACAAAAAAGTATGTAAAACAACCAACAACACTTCCATAAAGGTTAAACCACATCTAACACATCATCCCTATATCACATCATAATAACACATCACTACCCCCCAATAAAAACCAGACATCATACAAAATCGAATATTCAATTACATATTTAGAAAAGGTGATTGTTCATATTTAACATTATTTTAGGTGTTTCATCACACAAAATATTATTATATAAAAAATAATTATCTAAATATAAGTGGGTATAGTATTTCTATTTTAGGTTGATATCACAACATTCAAAAAATGTATGTCATTAACAACTACGACCATATTAACCAAAAAAATTACTTAATAACCATAATTTTTATTTTGAAAACATGACCATATAATCAACATATCAAAGTAATAGAAAGGTTTTTAAAGCATAAAAGTTTTTCTACTTTCTCAATTTAATTTTAGTTAACCAATTATTTTTCATTAATAAATAAAGTGAAACCACATCACATAGATAAATAGTAGTATTCCCCTCCCACATGATACAAAACAAATATAATTAAGGGATTACCTACCTGAATAAAGATTTGTTCAGTCCTTGTACTCCTTAGACAGAATAATAAATCCCTATAAACCACTACCACATAAGGAAAACCATAAGAAAACCTAAAATTCCCCTTATGATCTACAAAATAAACAAAATCAATCATGAAACCAAGAAAGAATCACATTAGTGAATCCCTAAAAGGATACCAAAGAAAATAGTAATAAAAGTAGAAGCACCCACCTATGATCACAAATAAGAAACCAAAGATAATAATTAATCAGTGTGTCATGAAGAGGAGTATAATATTTTCATAGGGTTTATAGGGGACATCCAAAATGAGAGATAAATAATAGTGAACTAAAGGAAATAAATCATCTACAAAGAGGATTTTACGTCTCAAATCCCATAGTTTTTCACAATATGTAATATATAACAGATTTCAATTCCCTGGTAATTCATGAAATATAAAATGTCATTGAAATTAACATTTCTATTGAATTTTTTAAAAAAACCAGGGATCATAGTTACACAACATGTATTTATTACATGGGATACCACATAAAGAGGTAAAATCTATGAACAAGAAAGCAACACAAGCTATGAATCACCTTTAATAATATTATAATCAATAAATGATGCGAAATTTATGCAGAAACTCTTCTATAACTCCAACCACCTATAAACGCCCTAAATCCTCCACTAAAACACCCCCAACACCTAGAACATGCAATTTAATGGAATGGGGAGGTACTGATCATTACACCATCAAATTCATATCATTAAATCAAAAAATTGAATAATTAAGAGTTATTATAAAGGGTATAATATATTTAGACTAATTTTCCAAACTAAATATATATATAACTATTTTAATAAAAATTAATATGATTTAATATAACTTTTATTCAGAAACTCTTCAAAATTATTGGATTATCAATCATATCATATAAAAAATTGATATTATTTAGAAAAGTATTTTATCATCTAAAAAACATGTCTATTTTTGATGAATAATAATATATTAATAAATACATGGTAAAAACTCCATAATTGGTCATGAAGAAAACATTATTCGAATAGAATTCCTCAACTATTAATAATAGAATAATATTTATAAATATTTCCTCAATGACAGTATAGATATAGGAAACATCATGCGATATAAATTAAAATTACAAGATAAATATATTTTATGAAATTTTTTTGATCCTATAGAATTAAATTAGTTCTTATTACATACAATTTATTTAATGAAATAAAATGAAACAAAACTAAAATGAAATAAAATATAATAATATGGAGTAAAAAAATATTTTAATTTATTGGTTTCCATTTAATTTGACCCTTTGTTTAGGATTATTTCTATACATATATGAAAACTTATTATGGTAGATCAGATTCATATATATATATTCCTCATTAATTTGTATATATAATTGGATATATAGGTTTATCCTTCATGGATTTATGGATACTCAGTACAAATTATATAGGTTCTCCTCACATTTTTCATCCCCCTCATTATAATAAATTATAAAATATACATCAAATCCTTAAATTTATTTTTCCACATCAATATGTTTTAAATTATTTCATGTATGGTAAAATTTAGAATTATCATTGAATATTTTATCTATCTTTTTCATAATCTGGAAATGAAAATTCATTTTTTCAACAGAGGAATTATTATATATCATGATTCAAGTCAAAAAAAATTTATGTGGAAAATAAAATAGTAATATATTCAATTATATAATAATGAATTAGGAAATAAACCCATTTATAAAATTAATATTCTCAGAAACATATATGTTGGGTGTGTGAAAATTAAATGATACTCTCTTTTAATTACAATGTCGGCTTACATATTTCTTTCACGAATAACATATTATCAATTTTTTCCTATTTATCTATATGTATATTTTAATTTTCCTTTAATTTAACAAGTTTTTACATGAATCCATCATTTAGACCTTCTATATGATTATATTTATCATTATTTTCATTTATTTTAGGAAAATATCTTAGATAACAAATGTTCAAAATTCACAACAGTTCATAGAAATTCCAAAACATTCATTCAAATCATTATTGTGAAAATTTATTTGAACAAAATTTTTATGGAATGAATAATGAAATGATGTCCAAAAAATAAGGTATTAGTAATAAACCTTACCTAATTATTTCTTTAAGAAAAATGGATATTTTTAATTGATCAAAGAATTTAAAATTTTCTCCATTTTACACATCCTAGCCGAAAGATCTATTTTAATAAAGTGATCATATATGTTTATAAAAAAATATCTAACTATTATATTCATCGAATAAACAAGAAAAATAAATAATATAATATACTATTTTTCCAACGAGTGTTCAAATTAAATGATATTTATCAATAAATAAGATTCTAGAAACATGATTGAACATTTATGGGCACGAGTCATTTTCGAATTTTTATTTTAACTAAAATTAGATAATTATATAGCTTAATAATGGGGATTATAAAACCATTGAAAAGTTCTTAGTCCGTGGAGATCTCAATTTATCCACTTATTTAGGAAACAAAATAATTTTGTGAAGAATCTAAAATTAACAAAAATTATATTATTGTTGTTTACTGAAAGGTGGGGTTCTATTGTTTGGTTAAAATGAAATGTGAGTACAAATTATAATTATATTTTATGACTCTTAAAAATTAAAAGTCATTAATTTATGAAATATTATTTTTCTATTCAAATGAATTAATTATTTTCTTCTCCAATTCTCAATAGAAAAATTACGAAAAATATTAAACTATCTACAGTGACAAATTCACTTATCATTTCTTAAATTACACACACTATATGAAATTTTAAGAATCCTTTTTTTAGGGATTACACAATTTTTTAATCATGATAAAATTTACTCAGTATAAATTATTTTTTATTGGGATTAAATGTAAAAAAATTACCTTATTTAAATCATAAAAATCTATTAAAACACACCATCAATGAAAAAAATAATTGTTTGAAATCATTTTATCAACATATCATCCATTAAATATGAAACATATTAAATTGAAGCTTATATTAAATAACACCTATATATTTGTAATTAAATAAATAAATATGAATTATAATTCTTAAAATAATATATCAATTGAAAATTAAGTATCATTGATAGATTTGGAATAATATTTTACAAAATTGAGATTTATTTTACGTTAATTTCCTTCCTTAATGATAACTTATGGCCAGGTTTGAGAGAAAACCGTATAATATAACATTATTAGGTCTACTAATAAGTTCATAAATAAATATATGACTTATATGAATGAAATATTTTGGTAAATATTTTCAAGCAATTAGTAGTTACATTTATGGTTACTTTGAATGGTTTTGGGTCTCCAAAGAAACTATTCTTGAATTTACAGATTATTTTGGTCATTTTATAGTTATTAATATTGTTTTTTGGACCATTAATTATACCATTATTTATATTCTAGATGTATTTATATAATTTTTAGGGGTCTTAAAAAATTCCACTGTTTAGTAATGAAAAGATTAAAAAATATACTTATATTATATTTCAGGAAAACTCATAGATATAATTTTTGTTTGTTAACCTAGAAAATATTTATTTTTTAATTAATTGAACACCTAATATAACAAAATAAAACTTATAAACCTCGTTAAATAGGTATTTGATAGTATTTAAAGAATTATAAATTTCTAATCAAATTAAAATTTATTTCAAAAAAATGGGTTCTTCAATTATAGATATGAACATTCAAGTATGTTATTGGGAGAAATTTTGCGGTATATGAAATTTATCATAGCTACATATAAATTTTTAGAAATCATCTTTTAAAAACACACGACTGAAACATTATCGTGTTTAACGTTTTTATTACTTTTTATTCTCATCCTATAACCCTCTTGAATATTAGTTATTTATTTATATTATTATGGTTTGTAGAAATGGGTTCTAGAAAACATATATTTTAAAGATTCCTAAAAAATAATTTTAAAAAATAATATAATTTTCAAATAATTAAACAACCATAATTTTTTTGGGTGATTACTATTGGTGTAAAAATTATTTTATGAAATATGGTAAAAATGAATTTAAAAATTTTTATATGATGTTACTTTAAGTGTGGAAGTGTTTAGAAGAATAATATTGAAATAAAATAATTTTTAGTGAAATATTATATAAATGGGTTGAGATATTTTTTCATATTTACAAAACATTATTCATTTTTGATAAATATCCCAACCCATGTACCCAAAGTCGGTGGTTACATTGTCACCTTTTTTATAGATACACAAAATTGCATCGCACAATACTGACTATTTTTATAGTCATTGTAAATAAGATATGAAACATACAATGTTTTAAGAGAGTGACACTATGTTCAATAGTGTACATGATAAACTACATTGAGATGAAATGAAAAAAATAAATATTGTTATTTAAATTTTACCAATATAACCTAGCCGTTGGAATGGTTTGAACAAACAGTATTAACTAAATGATGAAAATATTTATTACACATGTTTATAAAATGACTCATTAGTTACTAAATTTATTATAAATGGAAATAAAAAAAACAATTGAATTTAAATGAGTTGTTTTTATGAGAAAATATTTAAATGAGAATAATTCGGTTTATAAAATCATATCATTCTGGTTAGATTATATTAATGAAATATAAACTCAATGTGATATTCAAAATCCATTTTTTATGTTTTAAAATATCAATTTTTTTCAAAATATTCAAAGTGGAGTGGGATTCTTTAATTAAAAATCTCCTTTATTAAGTGCTTTAAATTATTTCGGAAAAGGATTTAATATTTCAATATAGTGAAATGATTTGTTGTGATTGAAAATGCAATTTTATAACCTGATTTTTTGATATTTATAATCTTTTAAGTGTTATGATTATATAATGGTACTTTGAACTTTGACAGGTGGTTGCCTGATAATCTAAGGATGGGTGGTCACATTATAACCTCCAATGCATTTGGTATTGAATTCGATCATATGGATATTCTATTTAGTGATATGTGTGGAAGTATACCATATGGTTATTCCATTTATGTTTGATTATGACCCAAGTTACCATTGTATTTCATATATTTCATTCTGTGAGATTAATGGCAATCTATTGGTTACAGAAAGGGTAAGAAAAAATCTTATATTCAATGAAGATTATTTACTACTTTATGAAGATGAAAAATATTACTTTATGTTAAATTATTCATGGTTTAGAGTTTTTTAGTAGACTGGCTATTTAAATTCATTATCTATCCCTTACTATTATTTTTTACAGTAATCCAACATTTTGAAAATAAATTCACTACATTTAAAGAAGAATAGAGATGAGGATGAGATCAAGGAAAATTTATTATTTAACACGAAAATAAAATATGTTTTATTTTATAAGTGTATGATTTATAAGAGAAATGGATATTGTTGGAAGTGTCCACATAATATTTCTATTGTTTTTTATGTATGATACATGACATAATTCAATAAAACTATAAACTTAATAATAATATTGATGTGAATTAATGTCAAATTGTTGACTTATCTAAAGATTATGAAATGTTTAAGGATGGGGAATTATAGTTGTTATCAGATAATGGTCTAGACAACATTGGATATTTGAATTTATTCATAAGATTTACGGGTAAGATCAAGGGTTTATAATTTTTAGGTTGATCATAAGTTTAATGTCCTAGAAATACCTTTTGAGGCTTTATATTGATTAATGTTATTTTTTTAGACATTTTTTGTGGTGATTATGGGTTATTTCTTTTTGGGATTCAAAATGAAAGGCATGAGATAAACATTGAGGTTAAAATATGTTATAGTTATTTTGGAGGATTTTACCTCTTTTTAAAAATATTATAATAATTATATTTTTTTATAAAGTTGAAAACCTGTAGGATGGGTGACAACCAATCACATACAGTAATGATGGATGAATCTAACACATAACCGAATGGAGATAAGGGTACAACTCTAGACTATTTGAATTCCTTGGTTAGTAAGAGTTATGATTATTTGTAAAACTTTTTTATAGGATATAATGAAGTTGATTTTGGGAATATACATTTTATCAAATAGATATCATTGGTATTGGAAAATGATATGGGGATTGAGGGATACATGTTATTTTGGAAGATGATTTCTATTTTGGGAACCTTATATGCCTTAGAAAAATAGAATACTATTAGATTTTATATAAGGGGTAATGGTTGAATGTTATTTTGGAAGAATCTATGTTTCTATAGAGGATTTATGGTGATTCAGATCATTTAAGGATGTGATTAAACTATCTTAGAGATAAATTTTATTATGTGAATTAATTTTTTGTATGAGTCATTAACATTATTTGATATTATTTGGTTATAAATGTTAAATGTTTTCTTTTAATAATATGTTATAAAATCCTTCTAATTTAGGGGGATTCAATATATGTTTGAATTATTTTAAGTAAATTAAGGAAAATTATTTATCAAATAGTATTTGTTGAACTTTGGATGTTAATATTGAATTTTGGAGAATAAAAGTAGTTTATCTTCACACGATGGATAATTCTTTTATAGGGAATTATCTGATTTCATCATACACTATTTTGGTTTTGTTTAACATTTAAAGATAATATGAATTGATAGTTAATCATTTGTGGATTATGTGATTCTCTAGAAGATTATTCTAGTACGTCGGGTGTGACCCAATCATCTTGAATACTTATCTTTTGGAGAAAAGATGATTTTTTGGTTGAAATTTATTTAAAGATGAAACCTTACTTGACAAGTAAGTATGTTCCCTTATGTTCGTAGTCAATATCATAAATAAATACCTCAACTTTATGAAAAGGATCTTAAAACCAAAAAATTCCATTTACATTTCCGACTATGAAATCAAAAACCATTTAACCCATCACATGATTTTTGTTTTCTAGTTTTAAACATTCATCAGATCATGATTTCTGTCACTCTCATGTAGAACATGACACATAGTTTTTCTTCCATACTAATTATATCCAACATATAATACTAGTATGTGTTATCTTGGATAACATTTTATACTTCGCTTCCATTCATTTAATAGTTTTGTTAACCCTTTTTCTAATATAGGATTTCAATAATGGTATTTTGAAAATTCATACACTACTAACTGAACAGAAATTAAAATTTTTTAGTTCAGATTTATTAAAGGGGGAGGATGTAACATCAGTAGTTTTAAGAAAGAAACACTATATTCTATAGAAAACATGATATTCTATAATGTTTTTTAAAAAACAAATAAATATTGTTATTAAAATATTACCATCATAACATATCCCTTGAAACAGTGGGAGTGAACAATATTAACTAAATTATGAAAATATGGATTACAAATGTTTATATAATTAATCATTTGTAACCAAATTTGTTAGAGATATAAATAAAAACCAATTGAGTATAAAGGATTTGTTTTTATGAAAACCTATTTAAAGGAGAATAATTTTGTATATAAAATTATATCACTCTTGTTGGATTATATTAATGAAATATAATCCCAAAGCGATGCTTTAAATTCATATTATATGTTTTAAAATTTCAATATATTTCATAATTTAAAAATTGATATAGGAAAATTTTAATCCAAATTATCTTTATTAGATGTTTAAAATGGTTTTGAAAGTACATTGAAAATTTCAATATGTTAAAATTAATTCATGGGACTGAAAATGAAATTTTAGGAATGTAGTTTTGATAATTAAAATATTTTAGGTGGTATGATTGTATAATGGAATGTGGACATTTTATGGGTGGTTACGTGATAAACCAATGATGGGTGGTTACGTTATAACCTCCATTGCATTGGGAATGGAAGTTGGTCGTATGGATATTCCATTTTTGGAAATATATAGAAGTTTACCATATGGTTATTCCATTTAAGTATAATTATTTCCAAATTAACCTTTATATGTTACATGTCTCTTTCTAAGGATTGTTTGGTAATCTGTTGGTTACAAAAAAGGCTTGAAATGGGATAATATCTTGGGAAGAGTGTTTACTAATTCATAAAGATGAAATGTTTTACTTAATGATCAATTATTCATGTTCTACATGTTTTATCAAGACTAAAATTATTATTTATTTATATATCCTGTACTAATATTTTTTATGCTCATATCATGGTTTAAAATGTTTTTAATAGGAATTAAATAATAATAGAGTCAAGAATGGGATTAATGGAAATTTTTGATAAAACATGAAATGATACCACATTTCATTATTATTATTTTTGTTCATTGGTAGATATGGTAACAGTTGGAAGTGTCCACAATGTATTTCTATTATATTTTATGCATTAGTTATGGAATATTTCACTAAATCAATAAAATTTAAATGATCCATGATGTGAATTAAAGATAAATAATTATCTTAACTCAATATTATGTAATTTTTATGATTAGGGACATATAGTTGTCATCATAGGATGGATTAAGAAAGATTATATATTAGGAAGTCTTCATAAAAGTTAGAGATATCATCATAGGGTTTATAATTTTCATGTTGATCATATGTTCAATTTTATAGAAATCCCTCTTGACGATTTATATGGATTAATAATATTTTTTCAAATCATTTTTTATATTTAATTATGGGATATAAATTTTGGGAAACAAAATAAAAGGCATTAGATAATGTTTGACTTTAAAAGATGTTAGAGTAGTTTTTGTGGATTTTACCACATTTTTGGAATATTATAATAATTATATTTTATTAGAAAAAGGATAACCCACATAATGGGTGACAACCCATTGCATTCGAGAAGGCCGTAGGAATCAAACCCACAACCAAAGGGCGACAGATGTGCATCGCCTAACAATAGCCTATGTAAAGTCCCTCGTTACTAATAATTTTCCATTTTTTTTTAAAAAGTTTATAGAATCATAGGATGTTGATTTTGGGAACTTATGATTTATCCTATGTATATACTTGGTATTGGAAAATGTTAGGTGTATTAAGTGATACAAGGTAATTTGGAATACATTCTCTATAGTGGGAACCCTATATGCCTAAGGAAAATATAATACTATGTGATTTTATTTGAGGGATTAATGGTTGAATTTTATTTTCTAAGAATCTATATTTTTATAGAGGAGTAATGGAGATTCATATTAGTTTTGGATGTGATTGTCCTACATTATTGAAAATGTGACAAGGTTAATTACTTTTCAGTATGAGACATTAATAGTGTTCGATGTTATTTCGAGATAAATGTGAAACTCTATCTTGTGAGACCATGTTATCAAATCCTTCTATTTCTTTGGGTTTAAATCATTTTTTGGATTATTTTGAATAATATTAAGGGAAAATATTTATCAAATGGGTTTTTTTGTACTTTAGATATTACTATAGAATTTTGGATATTAAAATTTGTTTTTCATCATACAATGGTTTATTCTTTTTGGGGAAAATATCAGATTTTATCACAACGTTTTGGGTTATGGTTAATTTTTAATGAAAGGATCAATTGATAGTCAATCATTTTTTTTATTTTTTGAGTCTCTATAAGTTGATTCTAGTAGTTGAGGTGTGACCCAGTCATCTTAAATACTAATAAATTGGAGAAAATATGAGTTTGTAGTTTAATTTTTTTAATGGATCGAACTCTACTTGAAAAGAAATTTTGTTTTCTTATGTTCTCAATCAATCTCTTAAATAAATTTATCAACATTATAAAGATGATATTAAAAAAATGTTCTCCTTTTCATTTTCCTACTGCGAAATCAAAGGCTCTTTAACCCATCAAATGTTTATGGTTTTTTGATTGTTAACTTTCTCTTGATCACTTTTTCTATAACTCCTCTATCAAAATCTAACAATTTTTTTAATTCATATTCATGTTTTCCTACATGGATATTTTGTTTGTGTTATCTCGGGGGGCATTTTTTACTTATCTTTCTTTCTTTTAAAGTTGTAGTTTTATTAGCCCATTTTTCGATCTGGGGTTGTAATAAATTTATTTTAAAAATTGATACCTTAGTTTCCAACCATAATTTCAAATAGTGAGGATGCAATTTATTAATGGGGAAAAAGATGTAACATTAAATGTTTAATTAAAGAAAAACTTTATTTAAAAAAGTACCTAATTTGCTACATCAATATTAAGAAAAAAACATAATATTATTATTTAAATTTTATCATTATGACATAGATATTGGAATGGGGGGGGGGGGGGTATGAATAATATTAACTAAATTATGAAAAAATGGTTTACACAACATTATATAATTCTTTACTAGTTTCTAAATTTAATAGAAATGGGAATAAAAACAAATTGAATATAAAGGATGTGTTTTTATGAAAAACTATTTAAATGAGAATAATTGAGATTATAAAAAAATATCACTCTTATTGTACTATATTAATGATATATTAACTCAATGTGGTGTTTATAATTTATATTATATGTTTAAAAATGTTAATATATTTCAAAAGATTCAATGTGGTATGGGTCACATTGATTAAAAATCCTCTTTATTAAATGTCATAACTAGTTTTGGAAATTTATTATATATTTCAATATTTTGAAATGATTTATTGTAATGGAAAAAAGAAATGTTATTTTTGGATTATTGATAATTACCATCATTTTTATGTTATGATTATATAATCTTTCTTGGACATTTGACTAGTGGTTACATGATTATCTAAGGATGGGTGATTATTTTATAACCTCCAATGCATTGGGTATGGAAGTTTTTCTGTATAGCTATTCTATTTAGTGGTATGTGTGGAATTAAACAATATAGTTATTCCTATTATGAATGATTATGTCCCATGTTACCTTTATATGTTATATTTTTCTTTTTATGGGTTTATGGTAATATTTTGGTTATGAAATGGGTATGAAAAGTGATTACATTCAGTGAAGAGAGTTTAATAATTAATAAAGAAGAAAATTATTAAATTATGATAAATTATTCATGGTTTACATTTTTCAAAATACCAATAGGTTTCCTTATTTATTTATCCATTATTGAACTTTTCAGTGCTCATTCCATGTTTTGAAATGTTTTTTATAATATTTAAATAAGAATAGTATCAATGATAGGATAATGGAAATGTTTGATTAAACCTGAAAATAAAAAAATTAATTTTAATTGTTTTCTTTTTATAGAAGAATTTGATACCATTGGATGTTTATAAATTGCATTTCTATTTATTTTTATGTATTAGATATGGCGTAATTTTGTAAAACTCTAATCCAAAAAAATTTACTTGATGTGAATCAAATCCAAATTTTTGGCTTATCTCAAGATTATGTCATGTTTAAGGCTTGGTCCTTAGAAGATACATATATTTAATTTAATCTAATTATAATAATAGAAAATAAAATACAAATTTTCTATGAGAACACCATAACCCCCAAAGCATGTCCCTGGATATGAATCAAAAAAAAAAATATTATAATCCTTAGAAAAATAATCCTTAAAAATTGGTGAGATTAACATCTGAGAAAGTGTATGTATACACTGGAATCTATCAGTACATAATAAGAATAAGAAAATAAATAAAGGTATCTTAATGAAACTAAGGATATTTATATAATAACATGAATATAATTTTTTAGGAAAAATGATGATCAAATAATACATATATATAATACCATGATCACAAAACATATCCATTGATATTTAAAAAAATTATCAATCACATAGACATAAATATCTAATTTTATGTGACGTAATGCATATTCAATAATATCTAGAATATTACATTGATGCATCATATGAGACATCTAAAAATAATGTTAAGGCATTCTTCCATGATATATACACAAATGGGTATGGAAGAAAACATAATCCATGTTAGATTCTCACATGAGACTTATAAATTCATCGAGGGGATGTAACGGGCCAAACATGTTTCTTGTTATGTTCAATAAATACCTCATATTATTAAATAAAACATATTAATAAATTAACCTTAACAGTGAATAACTTTTTATATTGGAAGAACTATAATACAAAGTATTAGCACATTCCCCCTTTCAAAGTGGTTATACAACATCAGAAGAATTGCAGTTAATGTTATCATTAGAGTATATCCTTATCCTATTATTATTAAAAGAATGGTGACATAGATATATACACATCAAAATATTAAAATTAATATTTATTATTGAAAATATCAATTTACATTGAAAATCAATTTTTGAATCTAAAAAATTACAAAATAATAATGAAATAATTTTCATTTTAAATAAAATATTATTATATTAACATAATTTTAATATAATTGTGGTTTTATGAATGTATTAAATTTTATTTAGGTCATATAATTATTAAAAACAATCCTTTTATACATTTGGAAGAAATATAAATAAATAACTCATTAAACTATATGATAGGAATATTTTCTTCAAATTTAATTTTTGTAAAATAAAAAACATGATATAAAATTACTCTAAAAGGAATACAGAAATATAAATAAATTTTGTTTTAGTACAAATTTATATGGATGTAAAATATTCATTAGTTGTATCTTTAAAATAAACCATCCGTATAAGTGATCATATTGAGATTGAAATCCGTAAACTTTGGTATCATTTGAATTATATTCTCAATTAATTAAAATATATGATATATGTATTTTTATCCCATAAATTTAAAAATAATAATCATAAAATAAATTATCGGGTCATATATACCCCACACAAAATAAAAAATTTATGAATATGGCATATGACTCTCAGAAGTAAATAGGAGATGTGAAACCCTTATTTTAAGTCTAGATTCGATTGTACGGTTTGCAACTCATATATTAAAATATATATTTATTATTATTATATAATATAATAATTACAACAAATATAATACCATATAATAATAACATATTATCTTTTATCCCAAGTTTATTATTTATTGTTTTAGTAAAATCACACTTTGGGGTAAAAGCTGTTAGATTTTTTGAATATTTTTTGGATCTGATAAATTCATTAATTATTCATTGATTAATATTAAATTATATAAAAAAATTAATTATGAAATATATATAATATATATTCATTATATTTATATTTATTTTCTTCCATAAGGGTTATAGTATGAAAAATTATTTGCATCATTAATGGAGATGGTTGGTCGTACGTACACAAGAACACATTTTTCATTTTTTGAATGAATTAATAAAATAGAGTTTAAAAATAATGCACCATTAAAAATAATTATAATATCATGTAAATATTTTATATTCATATAACTAGTCCTCATTACCATCCATTTTAACTATAAATGAAAAACAAATCACATCTCTTCGTGGAGGGTGTAGTCCACATGTACTCAGGAGTGAAGTTATTATTTCCCAAAGGATTGGATGATGATAAGGTAGATATTATGTTATTATTAAATGAGTATAAATATTTTAAATATAATATATATTTATAAAACACATGATAACTAAAATCCCTGAAAAATGGTGATGAATAATGAATTGTAATGCTATATGGAGATGGTTAGCCGTACACAGGCATGAATGATTCTTTTACATTCATTTTATATGAATGATGGTCAATAATAGTTGTCTCATAATCAAAATGAAATATTATTATATTGATGGTACTTATGATACAATTTCAATAAATATGATATTTTTTTAAGATGTATAAGAATAAATAAATTGAATGAGGTTATCTTAGAGGATTACCTCTTCTTTCAGAGACCACATGTTGATCTTTCCGCATTTAACATAAGGATGGAATTTTGAAGGGAAAAACAAAAATATAATGTGATTAAATTATTCTAAATGAAAAATGGTGTGGGTTTTGTCAACATGTATTGTAAATTTTTATATTGACAAGATGGAGTAGGTTACCTTTTATAATTGAGGTGTGGGGCACTTTTGGAATTTACAAAAATCCTTAAAAGGTAATTAGACTATTTTATATCCAAATGGAACCATTTTAATAATTAATATAATGAAATTATGTATAGGTTTGATATAACATCTTCCAATGTAATTTCTTCAATTTTTATATCATTTTACTCTTTAAAATTTTCATCGATCTCTTTTTTAAATTATTTTAGCAGTAACCTTAGTAACATATTTTTCACACTTAAAGGGTTATAATTTTACATATAAGGTAAATAAAAAATCATAAATGGAAAATATAAAACATTATAGATCATTTAAAATCCTAATTATCATCTTTTAAAATTTTTTCAATTTTAAAATAATTTTATAAAATAATATATTGGTAAATTATCTTTATTTTCATTTTTGAGACAATTTATTTAATTTTATTTCAAATACATAAATAGAATAATTTATTTCACATATAATTAATTTAAAACCACACTAATATATGATATTTATCCATAAAAGTTTTAGGAAACATTATCACATTCATATTATATCACTTTTTATATTTTTAAATTCAATTATTTTATTTTTTATGTCACTTTAATAAATATTGTATATGTGTTGTGCATGAATATAAGGTAACTAAATAATTTATAAAATAATAAATAATTAAAATTATGAAAATAATATCATTTATCTGAATATGTGTATTTATGTCCATTAATATATATAGTTTTCCCAATGTGGACACGAAGGTGGTATTGATAACAAAGAGTGTGACATTTTTTAACTTTGTTATAAATATTATATGTCATTTCCTAGAAAATAATACATCAAAAAATTCATTTAAAGGATAAGGATTAAGGCCCAATTAATATAGATCAAATAATTTTCGGATGAATAATGGTGGCCTTGTAACATATTTTTATCATAAATTAACCTAATTTATCCGTATGAATGTGATAAATTTTACTACGGTTACAATTCAAAATTACTAAAAACTGAAGTGATCAATTTTTGAAAATTTAGACTCATAATTATATATATGGAATCAATTTGAAAAAAATTAAATACCTATAAATTATAAAAATTAATTTTTATCTATTTTCATAAAATAAGATGCAAAATCTTTTTATGAAAATGGAATTTTTTTTAGAAATCACTTTTTATATAAAAAATTTATCAATAATGAAATGATTTATAAAATGGATTCTAATGAACAAAATTAGATTATTCATAATATTATATATGTAATTTTGATAAGAAAAATATTATAACATAATTGAACATTGGTAATGGATGAAGAAAAGATGAAGTTCTTAATAAATATACATATTTTCACTTTTCATTAGAAATTATAACATTTCAAATAATTTATAAATAATTTCCTGATAAGATATTTTTTATATAATTATTTAAATAATTATATTATTTTATCAAAAATAATTTTTTTAAATTTTCATAAAATTTAATATAATATCTGAACAAAATATTTATAAAAATAATATAATAATAAATCATACTTATTTTGCATAAAATAAATTTACTAAAAATTGGTAACTTATTCTATAAGAATCAATAATGGAATTTTTATTGAGTTAGGGATATATATATGTAATTATATGGTTAATACTATTCATAAATTTTAATTGAACATCATTGTTAGCATTAAAATATATATAATAATAGTTTAGGTGTTGTTAAAGAACAATGATACGTGTTGTATGTGCTATCAAACATAATATTATTTTAACGTATCTAGGATTTAAAATTTATTATGATTTTTTTGAAAAAATATCTTCAATGAGGGTATTTCATATATATAATATATAATTTTTCTATATAGAGGTGTAATATCCCTTTAATGTTTTAATTATGGAACATGGTAAATGAGTTATATTTAAAATGTGGTGTTCTTGAATTTGAAATTATGATTTTAATATCAATCAAATTTTAATTCTAAAAAATAGATTCCATGATTTTTATCTATATTTTATAATGTGTTTATCGTTTAAATTATTTTCATATATAATTAGTAGGCATAATGAAATATGGAATTTTCACATGACATTAAAATATTAGATGGAAATATTAAGTCTTATATGTTTAACTCTACAATCGTTTATTGTTTTGAGTAATTACACTTTGTTGGTTCCCTATTTATATCCTTTAGTAGTTCAAATAAATAAATTATTAGGTGAATTATTTAGATTTCCTTTTTATGTAGACATTATGAATCACTAATTTTATTAATTATATGACTATATTGGGATGAAAACAATGATAATTGGGAGAATTATACTGCTTTAATTTTTATAGTGTTACCATTATATTTTTAATGGGTTTATAAGGATAATAAATGTCACGCTTTGAATAATTTTAACAACGTAAATTTTAATTAATGATCTAAATATTGATCCCAATATAGTTATTTGAATAAAAAATGACCAAGAGTGGTGGAATTTTACATCATCAGTTTTTGGGGGATTACACAACATATTCCATTGGAAAAAGGATTATAGTTGAGATAATATTAAATTCCATGACTGGAAATTTATATTTTCTTCTGTTATATTCCCCTAATAATGAATTTTATATCATTTTATTGATTTATAAAGGTACACACATAGAACCATAAAAGTTAAAAATAAAATGTAATTTATCATAGACTTTATAAATGTGGTGGATCATGAGAAACAGTTCTGTGACTAATTTTATATCCATGAAATAAAATATTTTACCCACTACAAACATGCCACTGATTAAAAATATAACCATCCCATTTACTCAACCATATTGATGTTTTGAAAATAGAATGATTTCCATGATTAATTATGGCGCTATCACACTCCATCAATACCTTATTTCATCCATCATAATGAGTAAAATCTTGTAATATTAGTAAGATCCCCCCTACATTTTTCACATTCTATTTTTTAAATTATTATTTTGTATCACAATTGGGAAATTTACATGAGGAGTTTCTATAATATATAATGAAACAACCTAGATTTTAATTTTTTTTCATGATTCCTTTATGAGGATTAAATGAGGTCGATTTGTGTTTTGTGTAGTTAACATATATAATTATGACAGCCAATGGAAATTTTTATAGTATAATTTAAGTTATAGGTATTCCATAATTATTTTTATGGATATTATGATTTTATTCTAGGATAATTTTTATTTGGGGGATAATCATCATGATGTGTTGGAATGATATTATTAAAGAGACTTGAGGTATGTGTCTCCACATGTTTTCAATTTTACGTTAAAAAATATTTTATAATTATATTAATGTTTATAGACAAATTATTATTATTATAAGGGGTTTTAGGAATAGGTTTTCATTTGCAGCATATTTTTATAATGTAGATTGGTTATTCCCGAGATAAAAAAATTTGTGGATATTTTATTCAATTATATATTTATTTTCATTATTTAAGTGTTTAATTTCCTAAATATATATTTTTTGGATTTTAGTTATATTTAGATTTTTAAAAGATTAATAGGGTTTTGATGGTAATTTGTAACACATTATTGGAATGAGCATTAATTACACATGTGTTCTTATTCACTCTAAGTGGGGTTTCATTACTGGTGTGTGTGTGAACCAAAAAATATAAAATCGTAAACTAGACTATATGTTGGAAACTCATTAATTTGGACTAAGATAGATTATAATCTCACAATATTATAGGTTCCTCATCTATTAGTATATGTAAGGATAAAAATTAACTTTTCTTTGGGGACCACATTGGGTGACATGGTGGAATATATAAGTATTAGATTTTCCCCTCAAGAGAAGTGGTAACGAATCCTACTTGGCATCCAAGAGATCCAGGTTCAAAACCGGGTGGAGGACAATTTCTGGTGGTACTGTTGCAGTATTATAGTATTATTGTTTTGTAATTTAACAGCCGGATCTATTCACCTGATTTGGGCTTTCAGGCCACCGGTTTGGGCCTGTGAGTCTCAAGGGCCTTCGAGTTCCCAAGGCCTTCGGCCTACAGGGCCTTCGGGACACATAGACCATAGGGTAGCCCAGTTCACATAGATAATTCCACAAAAGAGGATCAGAGAACCAAAATTTGTAGTCACCAGAAGCAGATCTAACCAGATTTAAAGAGTGAGAGGGTAAGGTAACAACCATCGGGACCAGACACCGTGGAACGTTTTATGGGGAAATGCTAGTCGATCAATAATGTCATTTGGGGAGCTAGGCGATCAATGATATAGAAGATATGGAGGGGATGTTCTTGTGGGTTGGGCCTACTGTTCATGCTATGGGCACATATTCCTATGGTCCTTCGGGTCATGTATTATGGGTCATGAAGAGCTTTGTGCCTTGGGATTACATGTCATGTATAGGTTCCCCTTTAACCCTTAAAAGGGGTATTATCCATAATAAAACAAAAAAGATGACCTTCAGGCCATTTGTGCTAAAAATATCTTACACAGATATTAAATCTTACTAAATGAATTTTGATTAAATTTCATAATGATCCATGCTAGATTTATTTAGGTCTATTTATTCTGTGAACATGTATACATAAAAAACAAGTTCATAGGTGAATTACATCAACTCCTACTATGTTATTCATAACTACAACCCTTCCAAGATGTATAACATAAGGCCGTGACTTTATATATTACATAATAATCTATTTCAGTTAAGAAATAAAGTTATTTAAAATTGAGGATCTTATTCGGACTAGAATTTTAGAGATTTAGGCAATATATAGAACATAAAATAAATATTATACAAAGTGGAAACTTCAAAATAGTATCCATTTTTTCACCATATAATAATTATGAAAAATAAATCAATACTTTTTCTGACTCTTCTGTCGGGGGACACATCCGTCTGTCAAGGACGCGCTGATAATTTCCCAGCATTCCCACTTTCCAAAGATGGGAAGTATATGTTTCTTATTCAGGGACATTTTCCCCTTGATCAAAATGGGATGATCGGATGTGAGTTCATCTTTCTGTGGATTCCTCATTGGAATTTGTTACCTAGTCCGTGTCTCCCATAAAGATTTGAGTTGTGGTTCATGAATCTGATTCCTGGTGCCATATCTTTTTGGTTTCCAGTTAATTATAGTACTTATATCAGGAAATTACAATGGGTCTAGACATAGTAGAAAAATTCGGTTGGAGTAGATGACCACATTAGGAAATTCGGGGAATCTCTGGATGTATGGGCATCGGGAAACCTGTATTCTTCCTCATCAAAGGGAATCTCAAGGGCATAGAACCCAAGGAATCCCACATAAGTCATGGGGTATCATATGCCGGAGGCATGTCTTTGTGGTTTTCCTCAGCTTCCCATGTATAACATAGGCTATACTGTGAGATTAATGTCCTTCCGAGATGGTTATGCCAAAGGTGTGTCCTCTAAGGATTTCCTAAGGCATCTCATGTTTAACACAAGGTTGTCCATGAGTTTAACATCTTACAAAGATGTAATAAGAGTGATCAGAACATTCATTAGTGATAGATCAGATTGGTACATCCCAAGGAGGGAACACCTAGAATGTTTACCAGATGGATGGATCAAAACACCCAATGAGGACATATCTGAGGTGGTGTGTCCCGGAGAGAGAAGATATCACACAGTGAATGGTGATCCTGCCACCAATTAGGGAAAAAAGGGTATGTTCACCCCAGAAAGAGGGACCCCAAGGTTTACCATTTACTTGGATTGAACCTCATGGAGGTTTCTTACATACCCGATGCAGATGATAGGGATCAAAACCCACGTAGTTTTAATAGGTGAGGAATGAGGGTGTACAAAAAGGTCAACGACCCGAAAACATATTGGGGCTTATACATGGGTAGCAGCCCATCACAAGAGGGATACTCTTGGTTGGATGGTTATAGATTGAGTGGGGGCAGATGCATGCTTAGCTACAGAATTACTACTACGAAAAATGGGGAATTTGGTGGCGTGATCTCACCAAGTTATGTAGGACCGTGTAATAATTAGTATGGATGAATGAGATTTGAATGATGTGGAGGGGGTATGATATGTAACATTCATGAGGATGAAAATGATGATGGGACTGATCCATTAAAAGGCATCCTACGTATCCCCATGGAAGGGAATTCGAGTCTACGTTGTTCGGTGAGGCAATGAGACACTTGAGGTGGCAACCTGTGAGAATGGATGAATGGATGGGACCTAGAGGAAGTGAAACATATGGGGTGGGGTATGAGATTGGGGTGTGCATAGAGGACAATGACTTGATGACATGTTGTGGCTTATGCGTGGTTAGTATCCCGGGTTGTCCTGACTCCACGAGGGTGGAACAGAGACGTGGGTCCCAATAAAGGGGACAAAATGGCTTATCATCTATTGTGGACTACAATGGAATACCGCTAGTTGAGTTCAATGGGATACTAGTAAATTTTGTTCCAACAGCTTACTGATGGATGGGGAACACAATGACTTACTGTCAATTATGGTTGACAAAGGCTTTCTGCTGAATGGGGTTCCAACAGCTTACCACAAGTTTGGGTTGAATGTCGTGGAGGAATCCTATGTACCATCTCTAGGGGACAAGAATCAAAGCACACATAGTTGGAATTAGTAAAATTTAGATTCATGATGGATGAAAATGTGGCGTATAGTTTAATGTCTTGCAGGATGAGGGTTGACTGATTTGGAGTGGTTTGGAACGATGGGCATTGGGCATAAATCTCATGTATCCTTCTTATGTACCTTGCCTTGGTAAGGATGAAATTACACATAGTTTGGAAGTGTTTAGTGAACATACATGAATGGTTTGGGTCCTGTAGGTGCTGGGATTGAACCACAGGGAGGCTTCCTATGTACCTTTCCTTGGAAAGGATCATAGTACATGTAGTTAATGATTGTTTGGTAAACTTAAGTGAATGGGTTGGGACCAGTAGGTGATAGGATTGAAACTCAAGGAGGCTTCCTACATACCTTGCATTGGAAGGGATCAATGTACACATTCTTCAGAATGGTTTTGGGCTTACACACTAAGGCAGACCATGGAGGATGTCATGATCACTATTTACTATAATATCATGTGGTTCATGCTCAGTGTATGAAACAAGAGGAAAAACCAGACATGTAAATCACGGCACAATGGGGCGTCCAAGAAGGGTGGTGAATGGGGATTATGCAAGGAAGCTTCCCAGGTGCCACTAAGTAGTAGAAACAGTGAATTGGGCATTCGCATGGAAGCCAACTGGGTGACATTAAGGAGTGGAATCGGTGAATGGGGCTTATGCCTAGAAGTTTCTCATGTACTTTTATAGAGCAACAACGATGGATGTGGTGTACGTATGAAAGTTTCCCAGGTGACTCTAAGGTGTGAAGATGGTAAATGTGGATTACGAGTGGATGCTACGCAAGGTGACACTATGGAGCAACAATGGTTAATGGGGATTATGCAAGGAAGATGCCCGTATGATGTTATGAAGCAACAATAATGAATGGGGCATATGTAGGGAAGCTGATCTAGTGCCTCTATGGAGAGAAAATAGTGAATGGGGCTTACGAAAAGAAGCTTCCCAAGTGCCGCTTTGGAGTGGCAATGGTTAATGGGGCATGCGCAAGGAAGCTTCCTATAATGTCATTTCAGGTATGGATATTAGGGAATACCAACTCATAGGTTTGTTGAGGCATATAATTGGGGCTTACACCTATGCACACATGCATAAGTGGGTTAATGCAAAGGGTGTTGGAATCAGTCCGAACAAAAGGAGCTGAGAATTGTAAATCACATTATCAATATTCAGAACACGGTGAGGGTGGGATGATGATGTAGGACATATGTTGATAGTGTTTGAAACACAACATTCATATCACGTTAGCCTGAAATGTGGGAAAACAAATGAGGGTCCATTGCAGACCGTGTTCAAAATACAGAGCCTGACTCAGAGATTCAACCAATGTCTTTTGGAATGTTATCCTAGAGAAGTAGGTGAGCCGATGCAGCATTGGATGAGGCCTTTATGGGGTCACTTCATACATGAAAGAGGATGAAGATCCAGATTAATGACACATGAAGCATGAGGTGGAGTGATGGATTTCTCGAACGATTTTCAACACTCTTGAAACTATGAAACTGTTATCATGGAATGGGGAATATTATGCTTATCTCATAAGGAATCAATTATTAGGAACAATTGGCATCCTATTATTTAATGATATGTAATTCAATAGTTTAATGTCATGCAGTTTGGACTCTTGGCATCTTATGTTTGGTGAATAAGGGATCTCCTGTTTGAAGCAAGAGGAATCCTATATATGTCGTATTGGGTGAACTAAAGTTTAACATCATGTAGAGAGGACTATTGGCCTCATATTTTTGAAGCATAAGGAATCTCTTGTTTGGAGGAAGAGGCATCCTATATTTTTCATATAGGATTAACTATTGTTTAATGTCGTATAGATAATACTATTGGAATCTCATGCTTGGAACATAAGGCGTCTCTTTTTTGGAGCAAAATTCATCCTATAATTTTCATATAGGGTGTACTGTAATTTAATTTCATATAGATTATACTATTTTCATATCATGATTGGCGCATAAGGAATCTCTTATTTGGGGCAAGATGCATCCTATATTTCTTATATAGGGTGTACTAGTGTTTAATGTAATATTGATTAGACTATTGGGCATAAGGCTACTTGAAATTGTAGGTGTGGGACTTACACAAGAGTGGCCCATTCTTGTTCATCCTCTTATAAGAGTCAGGTGACGGGGTTTGGATGAGTATCTTAAGCAATGATTCAAGTCAAGGTACTAGGGGAATTGATGATGTGAATCTCAACTCACAACATGAGAAATTAACCAAGAGGAATATATCGACTCAAGGAGCTTCATGGCGTTCGGAGGAGTATCTAAAATCACAATATTCCGTACGAGTAAGGTGGATGCGCATAAGGACGCAGTGGGAAAAAGTCGAAGTTCGAGCCTAAAAAGATTGTGGTGTGACTCTCCATTGCACTTTATGGCACATGTGTGCATAGGAAAGCACATCGTGGCACTATTGCACACAATATTGGAAGTTTTCTATGCAATAGGGACGTTTTTCGAATAATAGGGAAGGATTGAGCACAATAGAGAAGGTTGGCATTCAATAAAGAAGAATTTGCACCCAAGAGGGAAGAATTGTGGACAATAGTGATGGATATAACATAATATGGATAGATTGCACGCAATAGGTGAGGTGTGCGTGCAATTAGATTGGTGTAGCACTGGTGTGCACAAAATTTGGAGTAGTGGAAATGTTGTGAAAAAAAAATTATGTTTTGTTCACAAAATTGGGAATTTTGGCACATATGTGAGAAAAAGTGATGTTTTTCATGCAATATGGTGGGTTTTGTGTTCATGCGTGAAAGAGGAGGACTTATACACATTAGTGTTATGGACAAACTCTAGGGGGCCCTCTAAAAGAAGGGGGTGCACATGTTTTTCTTGGAAAAATATTGAATGATAGTGCCCATAAAATTCTGGTCCACTTTTGCACACAAAGCCATTTTGTGTGAAAGATTCCATTTTTTCATTCAATATTCTATTTTTGAGTGCAAGATTCCCTTTTTGTGTGCAAATCTATACTTTGTCCCCGAATCGTCCTACCTGGCTATTTTTGGAAGTCTGACTTTGAACAACCATAATTTATGAACTGTAACATCTTTCAGGATTGGCGAATAGTCAAATCGAAACTCTTGAAATGAGTTAAAATGCATGATCATGTTTGGAAGCATTCTATGAATTAAATGGATGTGGTTTATAATACCAACATGTACCTATTTTAGAAAAAATATTCATTATATTCAGCATCCCCTCTTCCAATCCCTTAATAGTCAATATATTTTGTGGAAGAAAATTTAAAATGTAGGATGAGAATTTAAGGCTAAGTATGGGATATAAATAGAAGGAAAAAAATATTCAATTAACAAAAATTAAAACACTTGAAAAATACATGAATGTAATTAAATTTTACCATAAATTGGAAATAAAATTAATAAATAAATACCATTTACAATTACTTTTGAAAAAATTATTTCCATGTAAACTAGCTAGAAAATGAATAAAATTCATGTATTCACCTTTGGACATCACCACATTAAAGCGTTGAAGAAAACTTATAGATCCATTGTAAATTTAAATAACCATATTGGCAGCTTCCAAAATAATGGTATTTAGAAAAAAATACGAACACAATGCAATAGAGAACTAACTTTATAGCCCAATTGTTTAAGATATAATAGCCTTTGTTGCCACTATATAGCCACACCTATGTTTTATAATGTCGAAGAAAAAAAATATGAAATAAAACATTTTATCATTTTGAAAAACAATTTTAAAATTGTATAATTATTAATTTTAGATATTAAGATACAATTTTCATTCAATAATATGATTTTTAATTAATTATATACCATTTAAAAAATTATTTTCAATACTAGAATAGGCAAAAAAAAGAAATATGGTTTTTCATTTAAGAAAAATATGAAATATTTAAAAGTATGGGAAATTTAAAATATTTTGAACAATATTAGGAAACTCTCTCCCCCAATGTACTTAAAAAATAGAACATCCTTTTTCTTATTTTGTCAAAATGTTTCGTATAAAACACATAAAAAGTTAATTTTTTGAAAAAAAGTTAATGAAATTAAAAATATACATAAAATTTATTTTATAATCCCTCTATATAAATATTATTAAGAATAATGATATGGTGAAAAGGATTTCAAAATAAAATTAGTAAACATTCCAAGTGTCCCACAAAACATTAAAATTTTATATCGTAATCCCCATGAAGTACTAACACTAAAAAATTATTAAATAAATTTTTAATAGGTAAAATATGGATATATAATTTCAAAGGGGCTGTATATACACCATATAAAAAATAATGGATTATATTATCAAGAAATTCTTCAATGAAAGGAGAATGATATGAAATCCCTTACCCTATGTCTAACTTGGAACACGTCTCTCTATCTACGAGAATAATAAAATTTTATTAATTATTTTCATTAGTTATAAACGTTTCCACGTTTTTCAATAAATTTATTTCACTTATTACGGTGTTTTAAAAAATTACTCTAAGAATTTGTTTACATCATCAATTTTGACGATATTTGGTTTATGTGTCAAAAAAATATTGTTAGGTAAAATATAATCAAAGGTCAAAATATATTTACATATAAATAAGAATTACCACAAAATAATTATCATATTTTTACATATATTATATTTTTAAAACTAATCATGAAATATCATTATGAAAAAAGGATACAATGTTACAATTAATGAGATGATAAGTTATATATACACATGAGTAACAATATAATTATTCATTGATGATTATGAAAATAAGGTAAATGAAATTTATATTTCCAAAAAAGTCCATTATATCATATATAACATGTAATTAAATCATGTAGACTTATATATCTAATTATTGTTATTTAAAATGAATCACACCACCTTGGGTAGGTGATAGTGCACACATCCAAGAACAATGTTATCACTTTTTCAGTGTGTGAAAAGGTAATAAAGAAAATGATATGTAATATTTATTAAAATATAATTATGTCATAAATATCATATAGATTTAAACTAAATAACATATGTTAAATTAAATCCATCCATAATAAATTCCACTAAATCTGTTAATGTTTCAAATAGCTTTGAGAAGGAGGTAGTCCACAAGTCAACAGATGATGTTTTCGTATTTACAAAAAATTGAAAGAATGATGGTACGTGTTAAAAAATAATTTAATAATTATCAATACAAAATAAATATAATATTTATAAATCAATACATTATGTCCATTATAAATCTAAATCTTGATTTAAGGTAATGTAAAGATGAATGACATCATTTCACAAGGTGGTAGTTCGTCGTACAAGTACATTAATTTTGAAAACAATTTTATGGATCTCTGTGAAGGTTTTGATCAAAAACATAAGATAAAAAAATATCAGTATATTTAGGATAATTATTTTATTATATGTTCATTAAATAAAAATAAATCATTTGGTGGGTAATTTAATAAAACAAAAATGAACATTGAATAATGTTACCTTATATCGGGTAACTCCTTTCAGTTTGCACCAAATTGATTCCATGATTGGAATTATAACTAATGTAAGGACTTTAGGGTTAAGGGAGTCATTTTTTTAGATTAGTTGGGAAGGTTTTGGGTAATAAAAATGTCTTTTGATTTTTTATTATGAGTGGAAGTGTAAATTCCTTTTCTTAGTTAAGGAGAGTGTCATTCTTTTAAATATAAAAATGTAAAAACTATTGAGACATCTCCCTTAAAAAATGTTCCATAAATTATAATCCCAATTATAATAAAAAGTTTCTATGGTTAAATAATGATAACAAAAGGAGGTTTTAAAATCTTTATGGTAATTTAGACACATAAGATTAATGTTTAACCACTATGTTACCGCATTTTTACATTAATCGTTGTAATAAATTTTAATTATATTCTCTATTGTTTTTCTCAAAAACTTATATTAAATTATTATAAATTATAAATAATTATGATCCTAAATATGGAGTCCATTTTTGTGAATTCTAAAAATATAAGTGACCAAAATTAATTTAATATTAATGCCACAGACAAGACGATAAAGCACAATTTTAATGTGAATAATGTTCAAAAATTTTCGACTTTGTTGTATATAAATTCAAAGGTAAATTACATAAAATAAACTAATCTGTTTTAAATGATATAATTTCTTAATTATAGATTTAAAAAAATTAAAAATATAATATATCTATATAAATAATTTGGACAAAAATTACGTTTTGAACTAAAATTTAGAATTATTCACTATTCATAAAAATATGAATGTTCTTTGAAAAATATGAAAAATACAGAAAAAGTAAATTTTGATATCAAACATTCAAAAAATATGTTTATTTTATTATATTAAATTTATAATAGTGTCAAAAAATTGATTTAAATTGGTCATCTATTAAAAAGTTGCTAAATTTTATTTTTGAAAAATACTATTTTAAAAAATAAATAAGATATATTATAATGTTATGCCTATAAAATTTACTATATCTATGTAAAAAAATTATTCATTTTTGAACATATTATATAGTGTTCCATTCACACCCCCAATATAACATCTATGGAATATCTACCACATAAAATAATAATATAAAAAATATATTATTTTTCAGTAAAACTTATTCATGCATGCTATGTAATATTTAAAATAACATGTAGTTTTGTGTCATGTATGCTATTGGACATCACATCTATTTTAAGGAAGAATTAATATGTAATCCATAAATACTAATAAATATGAAAATGATTAATTATATCATTACCTGTGATGTTACTTCCATCAACCCTATTAAGATTTTCATCCTCATAGTTTTATTCACTTCTCAAATAATTTTGGAAATTTTTCCCTCAATGAGATTTAAAATTCCCATGCTGACTCTTAAAAAATATGGGTTCTCCATAAAACCTTAACTTTGAGAATAAATTTTTTATGCTATAGTTTCATTATGCAGTGAACAACTAGAAATGGTTGTTCCTCCTAAGAAATTTTCTCAATATGGACAACCTCAAGGCATGAAACTTGATATGAATCCATACAAAATTCACTTACTTTGAAACATGAATTTTTTTATTTAACTAGGATAAAATTATAGATAAATCCACTCATTAGAAAACTAATCCCTATTTAAATAGGATTTCATATGTTTTAATGAATAGTGGACTAAGCTTCCCCCTCTTACCAAAACGCACCACACTTTTCCATGGAGAAACTTTTAAAAATTAATGATCACCTATTTAATCTATGAAATCTGGTCCATTCAAATTCATTTATTCTACATCACCTAATAAATAAAGTTTCCAATACTACATTCCAAATAATGACTCATATGGTTCAATCTATATACATGGATGAAAAATGTTACTATAAGAAAACTAACCAAAATAAATTTGTAAATTCCAACGTAATTGAAAATATATTGAGCAATAATGGAGCATATCACCTAATGTATGTATTTTCTACTCACACTTTCTATTATATTATTGAAGAAAAGTTATACTGAAATTTAATTTAGTAAAAAATAATTTCTATTGTCATTTAATTTTTTTATTGGAACCTAGGATCATGGTCTGATGTAATATAGAGAGGTAGTCTCTGTAACCTGATAATATCTTTTAGATATAGTCTATATATCTTCTCTAAATCCTTCACATATCTAATGGAATGAAAATTCTCAAATTTAGTTAATCGATCAAAAATATCCCATATTAGATAATTACATTGAGAACACTTTCACTATCCTACAATTAAATTAGTTGATATATTTCCCCACTTCTAATATAACACTAGAAATTGTTAAAACATGCACTTCGGTAACATTCATTCTTATATGACATATTAAGAATAAAAACACTTAATGGTAACCTCAAAAAAATCTATCTTTTCATTCCAACCCACCAGTAATACTCTCCATTTTATATTCAAATCAATACGTTACTCGGGAGAATGAAAAGCATGAAATATGAATTGTAGATAATAATGCATTCATCAATTTTTAATCACAAGGCTCAAAAAGTATTTTTTCATATCACACAACTCCCTCTTCACCAATATCAAAAGCAGGAAATGTATCCTTATTAATGGATCTATGCATTTTATTGGAAATATTTATCCACATTATAGGCCCAGATATATATTTATGACAATGTTGAGATCATTAAGCCCTAAAACGAAATAGAGGATATTCCTACATCCACAAATTCCTGGAAAAATTTCCTGAATTTATTAACCAATGTTCCATGTTCCATACATAAAATGGTTAATATAGCCTTAATATTTCAACCCATTGAATCTGGTACATTATTTTATTTTCAAATATGATAATGAATCGTGCGATTATAATCTTTAATTAGTTCCATCCACATTCATAATATCAACTCCAGTAAATTTTGGATTAATATATAAGTAAATGGTTTTTATCTTTTTATATTTAACACTTTATTCCTTTTAAATAATGTCTCAAAAATTTTTAGAGAAAAAAATAGAATTTAGTTCCATATAATGTATAGGGAAATTTAACTCATGATGTTTTAACTAACGTGATGTATAGGAAATTACCTGATCATTTTGCGTTTGGCCACAACCTGGTCATTTCAAAGAAGAATCACTATAGAAAGAGAATTCATAATTTTTTGATGTCATGTACTAAATAGGGGTAGTCAGCAATCGTTTTTCAGTAACTCCAAACAATAATCACATTTTTTTCCTGATGAACGTAATTCCTTTTTGAGTTAGTTTATTTATTGGGATATAAAATCAAGAAATTTTATCAATAAAAAATTGATTGTAATCCTAAAATCAACAAAAACTAAAATTCTCAGTTATATTTGTGGGTCTTGTCCTTTATTCAACACTTTTCATTTTATAAGGGTCGATAACTATTTCATCTTTAGAAATAATGTTCCCAAGGAATGAAATTTTTTTCAACCAAAATTAAATGATTATATATTTCTAAAATAGTAACATTACATTTAAGGTTTAAAAAACAAACCATATATGCATTTCATGATCCTATTGACTTTTATAAAATAAATAAATATCATCTATAATTAGAACTAATAACATATTACATAATTTTTTATTCATTTTTATTCTCAATTCCAAATGGAAATATTGTATAGAAAAGTTTTTTTAAATTCACACCCTTCCAAGATATCAATCTCTTCACTTTCTATGATATTATTACTCATTAACCACAACTAATTAAATTCGTATATAAAATAATAAATTCAATGTGTTGTATTTTGATGATCTTAACATCCCAAGACATTGAATTTCAGTTTTTGGGCTTTAATCCGTCCCTTACATAGTACACGGTTAAACAATCCTCCTAGTTTTTGTGGAATTTGTCTTATAAAATTATGCAATGTCATCATGTTATTATCTTTTAGTTCTTATTTATATATTTCTTTGACACCTTCACTCTTTATTGCCAATGTCACTGGATCCATCACTATAAAATACTACTTAGTTCCAATTCCATCTATCTTGATATGAAAATTTTTAAGAATTTCTTCCAACTGGTCCTCTCCATGTATAACTTCAATGATTCTTATATAGAAAACTATTTTTGTACAGAACTAGTTTTGATGATGAAAAATGGTAATATTTTAATGTTATATAATTATAAGTTAACCCTAAAGTAAAATCTACTAAGGGAATAGTATTAAAATTATCCAAACCTATAATTTTTTATAAACATTTCCTTTGATCCCACTTATATAGACCATGACTTGAAAATATCACAATCATGAATTTTAGTGATTAAATTAGTCTTCTTCACACTGAAAATATTTTCAGTTTTAGATTTTTATATAATTTTCTATATTTAAAACATAACAAAACCATATAATACAACATGGAAACATCCAAATATTATCAATCTTTTTAATGTTTAATAGTTTTAAAAAAATAAATCATGATCTATTTTATGAAAAATCATCACAACATTTAACTTAATCACATAAAAAACCTTACTGATAATTAAATCGTGTGAAAAAATGTAAACATGTGGGATAGTCTTATATAGCTCAGTGAGTAATATAAAAATAAGGAAAACATTATTCCACTGGAAAACATTATATTTCATGAAAATACCTATACTATAAAATTTAAATTTCACCCTAAAAGGAAATTTAAATCTTTAATAAGTATTGTTTACTTAGAAGATAAAAAAATAATTCCATGAAAAATCATTATAAAAAATAGATAATTCATATTGGTTACTTTAGAAATAAACACATTGTATCCCTATATAACCCTTACATAACCCTTACAAATTGGAATGAACATATGATCATATTTAGATATACTTCTACATAGAATATAATAGTTACCCAATCTATTGGAGCACTATCTGGGGACACCAGTGATTTATGATAAAACGAGATCACCCGATGCTATCTAGGTATACCCATCATTCATAATGTCCAATAACAAAAACATGAAATAAAATATTTAAAAATATGAATATTTATTTTAAACTCATATGAGAATCAGTTTTAGACATTCAAAAACCAGTTTCCTTAAAAAATCACATTTTAAAAAAAATAATTTTTTTTAAAGAAATAAATACAAAAAAATCAAAAAAAGTATTCATTTACAAAAAAATGAAATCTTTCAGTGTAAGAAATAAAATAAAATAATACCCATGACTGTATAAAAGATATTGTAGTTGTATATGTTAAGAATATAACATTACTTATATTATTTGTCAAACCAATTTTTATAAATCATATAAAAGTATTCATTATTGAAATCAATTATTTAGAATTAAAACTAAACATCAAATTTCCTTTATAATCCATTTATAATAATAATATTAATAATATTGATATGGATTAAAAGATTTGAAAACTAAATCATTAAACATTCAATGTTCCCCGTACAAAATTACATAATTAAATTATAATACCCATGAATGATTAAACATTATCAAAACATTAAATAACATTATATTTAAAAAAATATGAATACTTAATTTCAATGGGTCTATATATACACTTTATAAAATAATAAAGTTGCATATTATGAAGAAATTCCTCAATAAAGGATATTGTGATGAAATCAATTTTCTTGAGTCTAAATTTTCTTATGTGACATTATCTTATGGAATAATAATCTAATGTTAACTATTTAATTTCTTCAGAACTCTTTCAAATTTTATCATTATTTTTTCAATTCTTTTATTTTATTAAAACAATTATTATATTATGAGGTTTTATATCGGGTTTTTTTTACCATATTCGGATTATGTTCACAAAAATGAATTTGGTAGGACAACTATGGTCAAAAGGGTTAATATATAGAAAATAAAAGAATAATAATAATTAAATAATTATAATAATTATAAATTAATTATATTTTTAAAACCAATCAGGATATATTTTAATGAAAAACAAGCCAATGTTATAATTGTTGAGATTGTATGTTGTACGTACACATAAGTAACATTCTTAATTTTCAATGATCATTATGGAATAAATTTAATTGACTTTTATTTTTCAATAATGGTAATTATATAATATCTAAAATTTTATTTAATTATTTATAATTACATATATAATTCTAGTGATATTAAATGGCCCACATCTAGTCAATGAGGTGATAGTCTATACGTCCACAATTGATGTTATATCGTTTTAGTGTGTTAAAATATAATGAAGAAAATAATATATTATATTTTCCAAAGTTTATTATTTAATTAATATAATATATATTTCATTTATTTTAGATATTTTTAATTGAAACCATCTTTAATACAAACCATCAAATGTGTGAGTGTATCACATCGCTTTGATTGGGTAGTAGTCTACACATCCAGAAACTATGTTATTAAAAACACACCAAATGGAAATCCTGAAGTTATGTGATATTTATAAATTATATAAGTATGAGTAAAAAATAAATATCATAAATATCATTTTAAAATAGTGTATATTCAATAATGTTTACCCATGAGAGGTGGAAATGTAAAAATAGAATTACCTCATTTTGTGAGGTGGTAGTTCTCTGTACATGAATGGTAATTTCAATAACCATTTGATGAAAGTGTGTGAGGGTGTAGATTGAAACCATAACATAAAAAATATTAGTATATTAACTACACATATGTTTTTATGTATCAATTTATTAATTTTAAATTAAGTATTGGAGAATGAAATAAATCATAAATGCATAGGGAAAAGTGTTACCTCTTTATCGGATAAATCTTTTATGTTTGCACCAAAGGGATTTCTTGGTTTTATTTTTGCCCAAAGTGAGGAAAATAGTTTTAATAGAATGATTTTTGGAGATTATCAGAGTAGTATATGGACTAATAAAATGTATTTAGTTTTTTGAATAAGTGGGGAGGGGGAATGCCTTTTTATAATGGAGGGGGAGTGTCATTTTTATCACTACAAAAAGGAATACATTATTAAGAGGTATCCATTACACCATGTTCTTCCGATAGAGATCCCAATTATATAAAAGATATGATATGTAAAAATAATATCTATTAAATGGGGTTTTATAAGTTTCTGCATCTTTTAGACTCTTAAGATTAATGTTTAACCACTAAGTAACCACATTTTTACCATAATCACTATAATTAATTAAAATTACATTCACTAAAATGTTTGTTAAAAATAATATGTTTAACAAACTAGATATTATAAATTATTTTGATTCCAAATATGGAACCTATGTTTTCATATTTTAGTCAAATAATTGGTAGACATTAAATAAAATTAATCCTGCAGACGGGACGACAAAGTTAGTTTTTAAAGAGAGAAATATTCAAAATATTGAAATGATTTTTTAATCTAAATTCAATGTGAAATTGTTTCAAATGGCCTAAATTAGTTTAAATGATAAAAAATTGAACTAATTATACTTTAAAACAAAATAAAAAAATAATTTTACTATATAAATTTATTGGACAAAAATGATGTTTTAAACTAAAATTCATTATTATTAATTATTAATCAAAATATGAATGGTCTCAGAGAATACAAAAAATACACCCAAATTAAATTTTAATATCTATAATGCATAAATTAATTTTAATTTTTCATATAATAAATATAAATGTGTAATGAATTTTTTTTACATATTCTGTATAATTAAAAGATAGTAAAACTGAGTTTCTAGAAAAATATAATTTTTATTTATAAAAGTAGATTTATTATTATGTTTTGCCTATAAAATTTATTCGATAATTTTTAAGAAATAAAGATGTTTAAATATAATATAGTTTCTCCTACTCACAACAACCTGTATTATTATGAAAAAGGTATTAATTAATATAATATTAATCATTTTATATTATTGTTCTATATAACTCAGTCTTGCATGCAATGCAAGATTTCGAAGAAGACATTATTGCATGTCTTATATGTCATCTTAAATAAAGTGCATTTTATTGTAAATTTAATACATAATTCATATGTATCAATAAATATAAAAAACATTATTCTATTATTACATAGGATGTTACATATCATAATAAATACCTTTCTTCATAAGATGGGGAAATAAATCGTAAGAGATGGTGAGTTGAGATTCTCTTTAGGAGATAAAATGGATATATCAACCCCTCATGATAATAATGTAATGAGAGAAATATAATTAAATTTATAAACATTTTTTAAAAATAATTTATAATAAAAAAGATTCATTACTACACTATTTACATTTCATGTGACATTAATAATAAAGGAATCAATAAAAATGAACCCAGATTGCATAAAATCACAATAAAATATAGAATTGTTGAATAAAAATAAGCATAGAAATACATTTCCTTAATAATGAGGTCATCAAATTCTAGACTATCATGGTGGATTTGGTTCACTCTCCATTTTATTGTGGTATTAAAGGTCCACTACCAAAACTACCACAATGTATTTTGTTCAGTCCCCAAGCCATGATAGTATTCATGGATCAGTCCCATTACTCTGAAAGTGAAAAAAGATCTGTACTAATTTAGGATTCAATCCTATTCTAGTATTATTTATCTTATATTATACCAATATTTACCAAAATCATTATAAGGATATATAGGTCCCACCGATCACAAAATTAAATAATACATATTTATCCGTAAGATCACAATGAATTCATTATATAAGAACTCGTGAACTAAATGTGTTTCATAAAATATTCATCACAAAATATTCCTTGGAAATGATATATATATATATATATAAATCATTATTTTATAATAATGAAACTTATGGAAAAAGGAATGGTTTTCGAAAAGAACTTATAATCATAAACATAAACCCTTATTAGGATGTTAGAAATACATCATTGGGATATCATAATATAGTCACCAGGATTGGGATTTTCAAATGAATATAAGATATATAATGTGGAAAATGTTGTTAGATTTGGATTTTTAGGTGGTTAGTTGATCAAATTTTATTAAGAGGTTTCATGAGGTATGGGAGAAAGATCCCATTTATAATAAGGTGGAGTGAATGTTTTTTTAAATATTATAAACTATTCAACAATTAGAAGTCACTGAAAAACCAATTCTCGGAAAATTGTAAATAAATAGAATTTAATGATAATAAGTTAAATAAAATACTCTTCCACTGAAAAAAAATATTTTATACTTTTTATTCACATAGCCTCTATGTCTTCTCATCTTCAGCATTATAATTTTGGGGGGTTAATACAGTGGAAAAAAATTCGGTACATTGTGATAACTTCCATCACATTGTTTCAATATTAGTTAAATCCTTAACATATAATGATTTTCATTTTTCATGATATAGTCTGGGATAGTTTTCTAAGAGTATTTTTCACCATGAAAGGTCATATTAGTTCCCAGTTATGATGAGAAACCAAAAGTGACCGAAATATTTTCTAAAATATATGGTCTATATCTAGATGAAATCATTTGAGAGAGAAAAAATGATATAGTATATCAAGGGATAATAATCACAGGATTTTGAATGATAATCTCAATATTTATTACCTTGGTAATACAGATTATAATATATTATATGAATGAGACTTTCCCAAAGAAAATCCACTTTCACATGCATCATGGATTTTCCTATCTAGAGTGTAACATCCTTTGTAAATAAAGAATAAGACATTTTCATGTTTATTAATATTTTTTGAATTAAGTATTAAATTTACATTAATAGGGTTGCTATGTTCGATGGAGAACCCTATTTAAATATAGTTTTGACCCCTCTTATACATTCTATTGGACGTAATAGAATTCTTCTTTAGAATCGGGACATCAAAATTTACTTTGTGTAAATTTTTGGTATTTTTCTAATAATGTTCATTTTTTAATGAATAGGGAAAAATGTTGTATTTTAATTCAAAACCACTTTTAATCTAATTTTTATATAAGGATATAATATCTTTTGATTTGGTTTTAATGTGCAATTAGAATATATTTTAACCATTTAATCCAATGGTGGTCATTTGAATTAATTTCACTTTGCAATTGGGCATAAACAAGTGTCAGTCTTTTGATATATACTATTTCTTAAAAACACGCTATTTGTTTTGACAATGAGAATTAATTATAAAATTAATTAATGAAACTTATATATTTGGAATTTTTAAAAATAGACATCATTTTTGAATTCGGAATATCAAATATAGCTTGGGGTGAATTTTTGGTATTTTTCTGAAGAATTTCAATTTTTGATGAATAGTGAAACCACTAAGTGGTAGTTAAACAAACTGATTTTTCATTTAAATGAAATTTTATTGCTTCTGGGTATTTAATTTCAAAAATACAACATACATGGTTATCATTATTAAGACATATGTAGTTCAAAGGGACTAAAATATTTTTTGGTGAATAGTAACTTTTGAGTTTTGTTAACCGCGCTTAGAAGTAATTAGTGTAATTTAAGAAAAAAATGATATTATAAAAATATAAAAATACCTTGACACATGTCTTAAAATTATTGGATAGGTCATGTCCGACCAAGAAAATCCATGGGTCAATTTTTGGGACCCCATGGCGCCACTTGAGTGAAATAAGGACATTAATACCTTTTATTTAAACTAAAAATAAAAATATCACAAACATGTATTGTTTTACTAAAACAATTAGTACATAGAGTTATATAAGCTATATTTTTTACTATAAATATTCATTAGAAATCTAAAAACATTTCCTACATCATGGAAATTTCTTTATAATTTTTAGACATCAAAAAAATTAAATTACTTATGACACAATGATGATGCAGTGTTTACGTCATTAATGAATGATTTAAATAAATAAGAAGATAATGTTTAAAATTAAATCCAAAACATGTAAAATTCTTATTGGATGATTTTATTTCGAGCTTGGACCACTTTAATCTTGACATTAATTATTTTTGGAGCTTTAGAAACCGAATTTTATTATATAATAAAATAATAGTTTCAAAAGGTCCAAAAGAGCCCCTCCTCTCTATTATAAAAAGACCCCACTTCCAACCCATCTCTCACACTTATCAAGCCCTTTAGATCATCCATAATCTACTCAAATAAGCTCCAAATATCCTTATATTCATCCTAGAAGCCTTACCTTAGGCATAAATCTCTTCAATAAACCCTTTTGGTTCAATCCAAGGGGAGTTACCTGATTTAATGGTAAAGTGTTCTCTAATGTTCTTTTGTTTTATTTTGCTTCCCCAACCTCATAAACTCTTTTTATTCCATTATTCTATAGAAAAAATAGTATCCTAAATATACTAGTATGTTTTTATAAGAAGGATTCGAGCTACACTTACACACACCTACGTCTAATGGCTAAATAACATACTGTTTCCGTGGATGGCGAATTTCTGCCTCACAAAATGATGATTGTTCAATATTTTTTAACACCTTTAAAGGTGGACATTAAGAGGTCACTATGTTTATATATGATATGTGTTATGTTTATGTTTTCCTTATGCTTTTGTTTTTTTCATTTATGGCATACCTTTATGGTTTCCATTATGGGTAAGAACAATAATTTCATTTTAGGAAGTGCAGACTACCGCCCCCTAAAAGTGATTTGATTCGTTAATGCCGTATGTGGGACGTATAAAGGATGGAGTTAATGATATTATATATGATATTATACTGTAATTATAATATACCTTTATATCATTATTATTCCATTCCATCAGATAAGAAATAGAAATGAAAGTAGCGTTCATGCGTACATATGGCTTACCGTCTCCATGAACGGTGCATTTCATTTTTTACCACAAAATGTTTTGTAATATTATAGATGCATGTATATACTGGATATAAATGATATATATAATATCTACATCATGAAAATAATTCTAGTTATAATGGATATATTACCACATGAACAACTTGTAATTATAAAGAGATTATTTTTGACTCATGTACCAATGATCGTTAAAACGACCATTATTAAATTAAATAATTACATAGTGTTAATGACATGTTAACAAGTGATATAAAAGGAATAATAATCTTGAAAAATTTTCTTAAGCAAGTACAAATTAACTCATGTTTATTATTCAGTAGATTAATGAATGATCGAGTCAAGTCAGACACGATGTAAGGGACTTCGTCTCAATCTCAATTCATTGAGGCATATTTTGTTTTATACACAACTTTCTTTTATACAGTGTATAAATCCCTTTTGACATTTACTTTTATTCCAAAGGAATATTTTTACATGAAACATTTTACTAAATGACAAAATGAATGTTTTTGTTTTACGTATGCGGTAACAACGACTTCTCCGCCACCATGACCATTATTTGAGTTTCGGCTTCCTCTATAAGACATAACTTTTTTTAAAATGAAAAATAAATACCATGTTTTACTTTTCTTATATTTTTGTATTGAAAATGGTTTTGATAATGTTTTTATATCAATGAATTGTATTGATATCTTTTGATTGAAATGTGGAAATGCTATGTTTCCTTTATACTTGTTTTATGTGGTACGATTATGTTATGGTTCTTGGGAATTGATTATGAAGATGGGTGGTTCCGTGATAAACTAAGGGCGGCTGAGCCCGATATAGCTCTCCAATTCATTGGGTAACATGATGGGGTTAACACTAAGGTTTCTTCGAATAGATTTAGGGAATGTACTGTGATGGGTATTCCAAACGTAACCATGAGGGTTACTCCCTGTGTACGAATGTTATGAAAGAATTAAGTTACCTATATGTCTTATGATTTCTATGATTTATTCCTGATTTGATGAGGTATGTTAAAGTGATTATGTTTTATTAGTAAAGTATGATTTCATCAATTAATATGCATTCATGGACTAATGTTTTCATTCCATATTTCAATATACCTTACTGAGATTTTTATGCTCATCCCATGGTTTTGAAATATTTTTCACAGGTCAAAGGAAAAGTAAATGATGTGTTGATAGTGTCAAGGAAGTGTCACGAATGAATCCATTTATTATTTTAAATATGTATCATTTGATGGGAAAAATGAACACTTTCTTTTATGTAACCGCCTTGTTTAAATATGGAATGTAATTCATGATTTATGATCTAATTCTCTAAAAAATTAAACCTAAAAGATACTCAATGTGGATTATTGAAATAACTCAAGATTAAGAAATTTTTAAGGTTGGGGCCTTATAGTTGGTATCAAAGGTCGGTTTAGACAACTTTAGGAGTTATAATTTTTTTAAAAATTTTTGTCCATAAATTAATTTATGGTATGATTGAAATTATATAGAATTTAAAGATTACCATGTTTCTTTGCATAAGATATTTCTATGTTAAGAATGGTTTTTCGTAGTGGAAACATAACAACTTTTCTGGGAAGGCATACAGAGGGAAAGGAACTTTCAAATCAGTATCATGAGATGGTCAGAATCAGAACTAAATAGTTTGTTGCAGTGATGGCTTAGTTGACTCCGGTGAAAAATGTTGGTTGTTTTTATTAATGATATTTTGGTGTTTTAAAAAAGTAAAGAGGAGCATGAAAGTCATTTAAGGATTATCTTTAAAAACTTAAAAGAAAAGAAATTGTATTGGAAATTCAGCAAGTGTGAGTTTTGGTTGCAAAAAATTTCTTTCCTTGGTCACATTGTTTCAAAAGATGGCATAACTGGTGATCCTAAAGAACAATGGTTGTTGGAGAATGTCCTAGACCCACAAATGTAACCGAGAATCGTAGTTTTCTTGGTTTGGTAGGTGATTACCGAAGGATTGTAAAAAATTTTGCACGGTTATCTAGTCCAATGACTATGCTAACTCAGAAGTGTGTTAAGTTATTCTGGACAATAGAATGTGATGATTGTTTTCAGGAATTGAAAAGAAGATTTGTGAATGCTCCAGTTTTGGCACTACCTTCCAGGAATGGTGGGTTTGTTTTCTACAGTGATGCTTCATTGAATGGACTTGGTTGTGTCCTAATGCAGAATGATCTGGTAATTGCTTATTCTTCACGACAGTTGAAAACTCATGAGGTAAATTACCCTACACATGATTTGGAATTAGCTACTGTGATTTTGTCTTTAAAAATTTGGAGGCGTCATTTGTATGGAGTAAAGGGTGAAATATATACCGATCACAAGAGTTTAAAGTATATATTCACTCAGAAAGAATTGAACACGAGACAGAGGATATGGCTAGAATTAATAAAGGATTATGATTCTACAATTCATTACCATTCGGAAAATGAAAATAAAGAGGTTGATGCTTTGAGTGGAAAAAGTACTGCTTCATTAACAATGTTGCATTTGGAACGTGATCCTTTGGTTAAGTGAAGCTCATAATTCTCCATTTTCAGTTCATCTAGGTAGTACTAAGATGTATAGTGATCTTCGGGAGTATTACTAGAGGGATGAAATAAAAAAGAGATATTGATGATTTTACTGTGAAGTGTTTGACTTGTCAATCGGTTAAAGCAGAGCGGTAGTTACCGAAGGGAATGCTTCAGCCATTACCAGTGCCAGAGTGGAAATGAGAGAATATCTCCATGGACTTCGTTGTGGGGTTGCCGAAGACACCTTGAGGTAATAATTCATTCTAGGTTATTGTTGATCACTTGACTAAATCATCTCATTTCCTTGCTATAAGAGATAATTTTTCCCTAGAAAAACTTTCACGTTTGTATCTTAAAGAGATAGTCAGGTTACATGGAGTTCCCCTATCCATTGTATCTAACCATGATCCCAGGTTTACTTATAACTTTTTGAAAGGCATTTAGAAGTCATTGGGTACTGAATTAAATTTTAGTACAGCTTTTCATCCTCAATCAGATGGGCAGTCAGAACGAACAATTCGGACATTGGAGGATATGCTATATTTTTTTCGATGGATTATCAGGGAAGTTGGGACCAACAACTTTCATTGGTTGAGTTTTCTTATAATAACAGTTTTCATTCCAGTATATAGATGGAGCCATTTGAGGCATTATATGGGAAGCGGTGTCAAACTCCATCTTTTGGGATGAAGTGGGTCAAAGGATGTTGATGGGACCAGAATTGGTAGAAGAGTTGGCAAAAATAGTTCTTCGGATACAAAAACACATGAGAACAGCTCAGAGAAGGCAGAAAAGTTATGCGGACAACATGAGGAAGGATCTCTATTTTGAGGTAGGTGATCATGTCTTCCTCAATGTTTCACCATGGAAAAGTGTGATGCGATTTGGTAAGAAAAGAAATCTGAGTCCAAGGATCATTGGACCATACTAAATTTTGTAGAGAGTTGGATCAGTTGCATACCGAGTGGATTTACCTCCGAGTTTATCTCAGGTACACAATTTTTTTCATGTTTCAATGTTAAGGAAGTACATGTCAGATCCATATCATATTTTTGGTCCATAGGTAGTTCAGTTGGAATATAATCTATCTTATGAGGAACAACTGATCCACAATCATGACCACAAGGATCAAGTATTGCTAAATAATGTGATTCTTCAAGTAAATGTTTTGTGGAGAAACCACATGATTGAAGAGGAAACATGGGAATTTGAAAATGCTATGAGGGATAAATACCCCCATTTATTTAAGTGAATAAATTGCGAGGACGTAATTCCTAAAAGGGGGGAAGGATGTAAGATCCCAGGTAAATAAATAATAAGACATTTTGATATTTACTAATATTTCTTGAATTAAGTATTAAATTTCTTTAATGGGGTCGCTATGTTCGATGGAGAACCCTCTTTAAATATATTTTTGGTCACCCTTATAAATTCTATTGGAACAAAAAAAATTCTTATTTAGAATCGGGACATCAAAATTTACTTTGTGTATATTTTTTGTATTTTTCTGATAATGTTCATTTTTTAATGAATAGTTAAAAATGTTGTATTTTAATTCAAAACTTCTTTTAATATAATTTTTTTATAAAGATAGATTATATTTTTAATTGGTTTTAAAGTTAAATTAGAATATATTTTTACCATTTTATCTAATGGTGGCCATTTGAATTAATTTCACTTTGAAATTGGACATAAACAAGTGTTAGTCTTTTGATAGATATTGTTTCTTAAAAACACGCTATTTGTTTTGACAACGGGAATTAATTATAAAATTAATTAATGAAAATTATATGTTTTGAATTTTAAAAAGTAGGCATCATTTTTGAATTCAGAATATCATATATAGCTTAGGGTGAATTTTTGGTATTTTTCTGAAGAACTTCAATTTTTGATGAATAGTGAAACCACTAAGTGGTAGTTAAACAAACTAATTTTTCGTTTAAATGAACGTTTATCACTTCTGTGTATTGAATTTCAAAAATCGGACATACATGGTTTTCATTATTAAGTAAAATGTGGTTCAAAGGGATTAAAATATTTTTTTGGTGAATAGTAATTTTGAGTTTTGTTAACCGTGATTAGAGGTAATTAGTGTAATTTAAGATAAAAATGATATTATAAAAATATAAAAATATCTTGAAACATGTCATAACCTTATTGGATAGGTCATGTCCGACCAATACAATCCATGGGTCAGTTTGTGGTACCCTATGGAGCCACTTGAGTGAGATAATGACATTAATACCTTTTATTTAAAGAAAAAATAAAAATATCACAAACATGTATTGTTTTACTAAAACAATTATTACATGGGGTTATATAAGCTATATTTTTTACTATAAATATTCATTAGATATCTAAAAATATTTAATAAATCATGGTAAATGTTTTATAATATTTAGACATCAGTAAAATTAAATTATTTATGACACAATGATGATGCAGTGTTTACATCATTAATGAATGATTTAAATAAATAAGAATATAATGTTTAAAATAATATCCAAAACTTGTCCAATTATTATTGGATGATTTTATTTCGAGCATGGACCACCTTATCCTCTACTTTAATGATTTTTGGTTCTTTAGAAACCAAATTTTATTTTATAATAAAATAATAGTTTCAAGAGATTCAAAAGAGCCACTCCTCTCCATTATAAAAAGACCCCACTTCCTACCCATCTCTCACACTTCTCAAGCCCATTGTATCGTCCAAACTCTACTAAAATAAGCTCCCATCATCTCTCTATTCATCCTAGAAGCCTTACATTAGGCAGAAAGCTCTTCAAGAAACTCTTTTGGTTCAAACCAAGGGGAGTTACCCGATTTAAAGGTAAAGTCTTCTCTAATGTTCTTTTGTTTATTTTGCTTCTCCAACCCCTAAAATCTTTTTATTACATTATTTTGTAGCAACAAAAGTATCGTAAATATACTATGATGTTGTTATAAAAGTATTCGAGCTACACTTACACACACCTACGTCTAATGGTTAAAAAACATACTGTTTCCGTGGATGGCGAATTTCTGCTTCGCGAAACGATGATTGTTCAATATTCTTTTCACACCATTAAAGGTTGCCATTAATATGTCACTATGTTTATATATGATATCTATTATTTTTATGTTTTCATTATGCTTATTTATTTTTCATTTATGGCATACCTTTATGGTTTCCATTGTAGGTAAACACGATAATTTCATTTTAGGAAGTGCGGACTACCGCCCCCACAAAGTGATTTGATTCATTAATTCCATATGTGGGAAGTATAAAGGATGGAGTTAATGATATTATATATGATATTATACTGGAATTATAATATACCTTTATATCATTATGATTCCATTCCATTAGACACGAAATAGAAATGAAAGTAGCGTTCATGCGTACGTACGACTTACCGTCTCTATGAACGGTGCATTTCATTTCTTACCTCTGAATGTTTTGTAATATTATAAATGCATATATATACTGGATATATATGATATATATAATATCTACATCATGAAAATAAATCTGGTTATAATGGATATTTTACCACATGAACAACTCGCAATTATAAAGATTTTATTTTTGACTCAAGTAACAATGACCATTAAAACGACCTTTATTAACATAAATAATTACATAGTGTTCATAACATTGTAACAAGTGATATAAAAGGAATAATGAGATTTAAAAAGGTTCTTAAGTAAGTATTAATTAACTCATGTTTATTATTCATGAGATTAAAGAACGATCGAGTCAAGTCGGACATGAGGTAAGGGACTTCATCTCAATCTCCATTGATTGAGGACTTTTTTTATAAACAACTTTCTTTTATATGGGTTATAAACCCCTTTTCACTTTTACTTTTATTCAAAAGGAATATTTTTATATGAAGCATTTTACTAAATGAAAAAATGAATGTTTTTGTCTTACGTATGCGGCAACAATGACTTCTCTGCCACCATGACCATTACATGAGTTTCGGCTTCCTCTATAAGCCATAACTTCTTTTTAAATGAAAAATAAATACCATATTTTACTTTTATTTTATTTCGGTATTGAAAATAGTTTTGATAATGTTTTTATATCAATGTTTTGTAATGATATATTGTGATTGAAATTTGGAAATGCTATGTTTCCTTTATGCATGTTTTATGTGGTACGATTATGTTATTGTTCTTGAGTAATGTTTATGAAGATTGGTGGTTTAGTGATAATCTAAGGGCGGGTGAGCCCGATATAGATCTCTAATTCATTAGGTAATGCGAAGGGGTTAAATGCTAAGGTTTATCCAAATAGATTTAGGGAATATACTGTGATGGGTATTCCAAACGTAACCATGAGGGTTACTCCCTACGTAAGAATGTTATGAATGCCTCAAGTTACCTTTATGTCTTATAATTTCTATGATTTATTCAGGATTTGATGAGGTATGTTAAATTGATTATGTTTTATGAGTGAAGTATGATTTCATTGATTCTTATGTATACATAGACTAATGTTTTCATTCCGTATTTATATATACCTTACTAAGCTTTTTATTCTCATCCCAAGTTTTTGAAATGTTTTTCACAGGTCAAGGGAAAAGTACATGTTGTGTTAATAGTGTCGAGGAAGTGTCACAAATGAATCCATTGTTTATTTTAAATATATCTCCTTTGATGGGAAAAATGAATATCTTTTATGTAACTGCCTTGTTTAAATATGGAATTTAATGCATGATTTATGATCTAATTCTATAAAACTCTAAACCTGAAAATATCCTTAATGTGAATTCATGAAATAACTCAAGATTAAGTAATGTTTAAGGCTGGGGCCTTATATTGAGACATGTGTATTGATCCATATACATTGAGATTATTTATAATGAGTATTATATGTTGTTTTATTTCTTGTCTTGAGAAAACCATGATGGTATATGTTTCAAGGGAGGTAATATTCATTGGGTGTGTCATGAGAAATTATTCATTAATGAATAATCCAAGAAAGGAATTTTCACATCCCTTATTTAATCAGTCATTATATCTTATTAACATTGAATGAAATGATATAGACAAAATTTATCCATGTCATGTAGTTCATTTGCGAAGTTTGATTTTGATGAATTCAATGAAATTGACATTTAGAAACTATATTGACAAAACTAATATATAAACAATGTGATTGGAGATATCATGATAAATATATTATATTACAAAATTATTGTTTCTATAAGGTGGCATGTCAGTTCAAAATTATACCATCTCAAATCAGGATAAAAACACTGGTGCCTTGATCTAGTTGGACATATGATCTCATGCGTGCATCCCCATAAACTAAGGGCTACCGACTATTAGTGAGTGTCTAATAAGTTGATCATAGAGAGTTTGTACATTCTTCAATCATAGTAATACACTAGATGAAATAATTATAAAAATTCAAAATCATATATAACCATAATACATACCAATATCACATGATAATAATTTCAGGAAAACATAATATCCAACTAAAGCATAAAATATGCCATGAAAATTTACAAGTCAATTTTCTAAAAATCAAACCCAAATTAAGGACACTAACGACTCCCAATAGAGTCCAAAACCACGTCTAGTTCCCTAATCGAACCTCTATCCCAACATATAAATCTAATATATTTCCTTTTTTCAAAACTATTCATCCAATAATTTTTATTTTGGTACCAATCAGGCATTTGAGTAGGATGCTAGAAAAACATAGAAGGCCACCAGCAACAATATCATAACAAAATCTAATCAATAATAGTGTATGTTGGTGTGTAAAAAAATAATCTCAATTAATAAATATATATTTATCACATTAACAAAACATTCATTATTAAACCATATAAGATCCACGTTTTCTCGTACACACCTGTAACTCAATACCTATTTCGGCTCCTGATAGAGCCATATGTTTTTCCGAGGGATATGTTGTCTCCAGATACCATTGTTACCAATATTTATTTTTATCACATTAGAATGACCATGTTCCCATTCATTAATTCATACTACAATTCCCATGTTACCATTCATATTTCATCAATTAGAACAATGATGATCCCATTCATTAATTAATACATGAATGACTATGTTACTATTCATAAACACACATTAGAACGACCGTGTTCCCATTCTTTACTAAATACATTAATTACCATGTTAACATTCATAAACACATAAATAATTTTGTAACTAATTATACACATAAATTCTATTACTAATTCAATAATTAGTTTATCAGATAAGTAACCCCAATTAATTCACTAATAAATAAATCCATCAAACCCATTAATTAATTTTACAGTTCTTCAATCAATAATAAAAACTCAAAATTCTATATTTAATATTCAGATTTAATTATATCATTCACATTACCAATTCATCATTATTAATTACATAATTAATTACCTCAATATATGATATCAATATCACAAAATTAATCCCATAATTTGTTTTCTAAATTCATTAAATATAAAAAATAGAATTATTTCTTAAATAAATTATTTCAATTGAACAATTAAATATCTTTCAAGTAATTCCCAAAATTAATTTTCTAAATCACAATCCCAAAATCAAATCATTAATATCCCAATTAATTATCTAATTTATCATCCGAAAAATCTCATAATCGATTCCCAAATTAATTATTTATTTCAAAAATAGTAAATTAAATCAATTAGTAACATTATTTTACCCAATTTAGGAATTAAAATTTCTACAGAAAAATATAATTTATACAATTTTCAAAATATTCTCAAAATAAAGTTTATTTGAATTGAATATTAGGCTACATAACTAATTTTTTTGAGGAATTATCTCTCTTTGAAAATACCCAAAAATTTAGTGGCACTATGATGTAGATCTAGATCGGAATCCCAAATCCCTAAATAATGATTATTGAAAATAAATATCATATAAATATATATCTATATCTATAATCAATGATGAATATTTCACCAAATAAATTTACATATTTTCATAATAGAAAATTATATCTGTCAAAAAACTTTAGACGAATTGGAGAATAACGAGATATGTTCTATGATGGGATTGAATTTTCAAAAGAAGGGGGACCTTCAATTTGGGAGTAGAATCGCATCGAACAGAGTCTAGGAGGGATTGGAATTCATTTACAAAGATCCAAAAATGTCGAAGACCTCTTATAATCGAATGACGGTTGAAATAGGTGAGTTTCTTGGATTCTGGGGATTTCAAAAATTAAAACCGGGTGACATTTAAAATCAAACATTATTTTATATATATGGGTGCCCAATTTTCCCTTAACATGCTTCTAAACCATGTGAACATTATTTTAGGGGTTCATGGTTACTCATAAGAGGGTGTGTGGTTTTCCAAATTGTGCACCATCCATGGGAATCCCCTCTACCTGGGTTTGTGTGGTTTGTTGGGTTGGGGAACACCATTTGGAAAAACATGTTTTCAAACCGTGAACCTCCCTATATTTATAATATTTCTAAAAAATCCACCCAAACATACCCCAAGTCACAACTGAAGGAAAAATAACACAAAAAATGAAAAAATACTACCTAAATTCAAGCCCATGTCAAATCCAGAAATGGTCAGGATCATACAATCTCCCCACAATACAACAACTCATCCTCATTCATCATTCTGATTTTTTCCTAATATTTTGAGACAAAAATATTGATCCACTGAGCTAGAATATATTCTTACCATTCCAATTTTTCCTTCTATACATTCCCATGTTTCTGAAATGCAGAAACTATCAGTATTATGTTTCCCTCAACACTTTCTCTATACAATCCAACACAAGTATTGGATGGTCAGAAAAGGATGCATCTACATCAATCTCAACATTATCCACATAATTAACATTATAAGGGTCAGCATCATATTTCTAAATAATTTATTAATGAAAAAAATAATTCATAGAATTTTATTTTTTTTGGAAGACCCACTATGTATGCCACCTGGCCGATTCTCTCCAAATCCTCAAAAGGGTCCAACAGGGATGGGTGCCAAATTACCCTATCAATATATTTGGTGGTGAACTAGTCATGGAGACACCAAAAAGAGCAAACAAACACACTCTATAAATATAGGGGTCACCAACATCTATCAACATATAAATTCTATTAACTCTGATTCACAGCGTTACATTTTGGAATTTGCAGCACCTTCTTTAACGTCTTCTATTTGAGAGTCGATCCCAAGAATTCATGCTCTTCTACCTCCATTCTACAAAGAGGTGATCTATATGGAGTAACGTAAATATCCTTATATGGTTCCATCATTATAGATTCTTAGTAAATATTTTTATTGGAAAACTCCACAAAATCCAAGTGTTTCTCCCAATACCCACCGATGTTGAGCACAAACACCCACAACATATCCTCAAGAACCAACATAATATGCTATGACATACCATCATTCTATTAGTGAAAATACATACTCCATAATAGTTGCCTACAAACGACATTCTACTATCCCTTCCAGATTTGTGATGTTAAACGTGATCCACTATCTAAAATTATAGTGTATGGAACTATGTGTAGATGACATATCTCATGAATAAACAAATCTCATACATTTTCCACTAAAAAATATATCATATATTCAAGAAATGAACTATTTTTACTATTAAATACACAATAAAATAGATTGCATCACTCTTCTATAGCTTCATCAGAAGACCAACCAAAAAATACAGGGTCATTTTATGCCACTTCCATTCCAAAATGGGAAACAAATGTATTAAACTTATAGGTTATTGATACTCTAACTTCAACTGTTAAGAGTTGTAGCATCATGTCAAAAACCCTACTATCTTCTTTTTTAGGACCCATCATAAAAAATTTCATCATATTTAAAGGTACATTTTGGTTACACCTAGTTATACCTCCCTGTTCAAGGCATGAAATTCCTACATCATCTCTTCCCACATAATAATAATCACAAGAACCAAATTCCTAACATAGATGATCTCATCCCGATATATTATTTAATCTGAAGGAAAATCCACACTATCAAGTATTTCCATCAATTTCAAACATTCTATATTCTTCCAATTCCTATTTATAATCTGGATCAAAAGTTTACAGTCTACTAAAACTAATATGAGAGTCATCTACTTAGAATTATCCTTAACCAATAAGGACCTCTCCTTAAACAAAACATATTCTCTAGTTATGGTCACAATTCACATTGAGGATATTTTCAGGTTTAGAGTTTTATAATATTAGGGAAAAACTATTACATTACATCTCAAATATTACAATGTAGACACATCTATACTATTCAATTTATTTTTTCCAATAATAAAACTAATTAAAAAAAATGAGAAGTATTTTATTATTTAAAATCTTAGTGAATTATTCATTTATATTACCCAACCTTATACCTTGGGAAAAATATTTCGAAAATCATGGATGAGAATAAAATGTTCATCAAGGGATATAAAATTAGGAAATAAAACATTAGTCCATGAATATATACAAATAAATGAAATCATACTTTTCAATCATAAAATATAATCTCCAAAACATACCTCATGAAATCATAATATTTATGAATCACTCATAGAAATAATAAATCATAAAGGTAACATAAGGCATTTATAACATACTTACTTTTTAGATTTCACATCTATATAGGGAGTAACCTTCATAGTTACATTTGGAATACCCATCACAGTATATTCCATAAATCTCATTGGAGAAACTTTAACCTTTACATATGTCAAGATACTCAATGCATTGGAGAGTTATCATGGGATCAACCTCCCTTGGTTTATCACATAACCAATTATATACATCATTAATTCCTAGGAACCATAACATAATCATGACACATAAAATAAGGATAATGGAAAGATAACATTTCCACATTGCAATCATAATTTATCATTTCGTGATATTGACATAATTAATTATTTATAAAAACCATTTTCAATACCAAAATATGTAAAATGGTGTATGGTATTTATTATCCTTTAAAAAACATTATAGCTTATTAAGGAATCCAAATATCAAATAATGCTCATAGTGGTGGAAAGAACATTGTCGCTGAATAAGTTAAAAAAGAAAAATTCTCTTTTTTCGTTTTTTAATATGCTTCCTAGAAAAATATTCCATTTAAAAACACTTAATTGAATTTAAAAAATTTATACTTATACACCATAAAATATAATTCTGTGTATAACATTAAAATAATCCTCAATGAAGGGAGATTGAGACAATGTCCCTTAACTTGGGTCTGACTTCTCTTGTTCATTCTTTATCTCCCTGAATAATAAACTTAGGTTAATTTATACACAATTAATAACATAGTTCATGTTTATCATTGATTTTATATCACTTATTACCATTATATAACATTATTATAATTATTTACATTCATATCAGTCATTTTGTTGATATTCATTACTTTAGTCAAAAATGAATTTGTTATAGTTACAAATTGTCCATGGGGTCCACAGTCCGTTATATCAAAAATAGTATCAATGATTTGAATATAATATATATACATTATATACATATATGTATTTATAATATTACATAACCTTTGAGGATAAGAAATGAAATGCACCATTCTTTGAGATGGTAGGTCAAATGTATTCCTGAACAATACTTTCATTTATTTGTCATATTAAAGGAATTTAAAAAAACTTATACATAGGTATATTAAAATTCAGTTATAATATATAGGTTATATATGATATATAAGTTAATTAATTATAACCTTTATACATTAAATATATGGCATGAAGGAGTCATATCACTTTGAGGGGTGGTAGTCCACACTTCCTCAAATTAAATTATCATATTTACACATTTTGGAAGGAAAAAAGGTACGATGTAAATAAAACATTCAAAGGAATATAGATAATAAAAATATAATATATTTCATATATAAAAAAGTGTCATGATAATGTCCACTAGGAGTGGTGGTATGGGAAAGTTGAACAATCATTGTATCGTGATTCAGTAATTCGTCATACACAGAAACAATATGTTAGTATCCATTAGATGGAGGTGTGTGTAAGTGTTGTTAGAATCCGTTTAATAAAAACATACTAGAATATTTATCATACTGGTGATGTTAAGTCATAAATTAATAAGAATATCATATTGAGTGAAGATGAAAAATAAAAGAAAATAACTTGAGAGAAGACGTTAACTCTAAATTAGGTAAGGTTTTTGATTTGAGACAAAAGGATTTCTTGAATTTACTTAAGCCTCAGATAAGGATTCTAGGAGGAAGGAATGGATTTCAGGAAATTATTTGATTAGATGTTGGATGAGACAAAATTCTTGAGAGGTGTGAGTAAGTGGATAGAGGTGGTGGCCTTTTAGAGGAGTGATGAGAGACACTTTAGGAAAATCATGAAATATTATTTTATTATAAATTGATTTTTGGATTCTAATGGTCCCAAAATAACTTATTTCAAATATAATATGGCTTAGTTCAAATCCCCATCATCTAATTACAATTATAAATGTTTGGAATATTTTTTAACCCTTATATTTTTTGTTTAATCATTATTTTACCATTTTTAATATTACCATGATATTTTATTATTTACAGTTTGTGGGATAATTTAATTACGATTACTTGTAAAAATACCCAAAAGGTTTTATTAATAACATATTTGGACTTATCATAACCATTTTTCCAAATAATATATTTTTATAAAATATAAATAATTTAATAATCAATTTTATATGTTAAGATATGAATTATGCGAATGTTGACACTATTCATACTTGACATTCTTTAAAAAATTCATAACAACCGGATTACTTTGAACCGAAGTCATATAATCATCCGTAACATGCCAATTTTATTCATAAAATTTGTGTATGGAATCAAAATATTCAAATTATATGTATTTTAATATTTACAATATCATTTAATTGAATCATTCATTGATAATTTAATCACTCCATCATCATTGTCTCATAATTGTATTTAATGTCTAAAAATTACAAATTAAATACCATGATTTATGAAATGATTTTATATTTATTATAACTATTTATAGTTGATGTTATTCATTATATAACCCTATATATAATTTGTTTTTTAAAAGATACATGTTAATGTTATATTTATCATTACATTAAATTAATTATTATAAGATGTTATTATCACACCAAAGTGGCTCTATGGGGTTCCCAAATCGACCCATGGATTCACATGGTCAGAAATATCTCATCCAATAGTATTAGGAAATGTATTAGGATAGTTTAATATTATTATAATACTAATTTTTACCCTTATTTACTATATTTATCCTTTAACCTTGGTAAATAAATTAATTACTGAAGTTACTATTTATAATGTCAATAAATAACGGTACCTATTTACACAATTTGGACCTAATTCAAAATATAGAATCCATTAGTCAAAATTCAAAACACCGTGTTGATTGAGATTAATTCAAAATTTATTCCTTTTTTCATACACAAAAAGTGTGTTTTTAAGAAGTAAAAACTACAAAAATATTGACCTGTGTTTATATTCATTATAAAAGTGAAATTACTTGAAATAACCAAAATAGGATTAAAGGATAAAAATATATTCCATTCATTCTTTAAAACCATTAAATAATATAATTTATCTATATAAATTATCTCAATGGAAAAAGTAGTTTTCAAATAAATTAAGTATATTTTTACTATTCGTCAAAACAATATATTTATCATAAAAATATAAAAAATTACCCAAAGTAAAATTTGATGTCTCTCTTCCATGGATGAAGATTATTTTGTTACATAGAACATATAAATGTGAAAAAATTATATTTCAAAAGGGTTCTCTATCAAAAGGTAGTAAAATGACATTTTATAAATATTAGAGTATTTTAGCATTAAAATCACATTCATTCTTCTTTTAAGCCTCTAAATATTTTTGGATAAATTTAAGTACATTTAAAAAACATTTATAATTATATTTTAGTTAGTTCTATTCAATATTGTTAACACAATAAGTATGAATTAATTAATATTTTAAAAAATAATAATATTATATTGTTTTTCGGTATAACTCAAACTTGTGTGCTACATAGGATTTAAAATAAATTCATGGTTGCGTGTTTAGTATGCCATTAAAAAAACAATCCCCTTTAATGTAATGATATATCTTATTATTAAATATAAATATAAAATAAAAAGTATTATTCTATAAATACTTGGGTCAATACATTTTCCCCCATTTCAGAATTTACATCCTCCCAGTTTTAAAATTGGGCTCGGAGACATCTTTGAAAATCCCACATAAAAAAGAGTCAATAAAACTATCACTTTAAAATAAATAAAGAAAAGTATAATAGTCTCTTGAGATAATTCATAATAATATTCCATGTAGGAAAACAAGGATATTGAAGAAAAACTAACCATCATGTGATGCTGGAGAGTGATAAAAAAACATGATGAAGAAAAAGATAACTACCAGAAAACCATAAACATGTGATGGCTTAAATGGTCTTTGATTACCCAATAGGAAAAGTAGATAGAAAGTTTTTTTGTTTTCAGTTCCTTTTCATAAATTTGAGGAATTTATTTATGATATTGACTAAGAACATAATGAAATATACTTACTTTTAAAGTAGAGTATCATCCTTTAGTAAATTTCTACCACAAAATTATCTTTTCCCAAAATAATGAGTATTAAAGATGACTTAGTCACTCCTACAACACTAGAATCATATTCTATAGAATAACACAATCTAGAAAAGATTCACTATATATTTCCCCAATATTTATAAATTAACCACAACAAAAAATGGTTAGTACTAGATCAAATATTCTTCAAAAAGGATAATACTTTATAAAAAGAAATACTACCCTTAATCTAAGAAATTCATCAATTAATACAAAATGTTCAACAATGACTATTCAATACACCATTGTCCTTACAATTCATAAAAAGAACCCAAAATAGAATTGAATCCCAAATTTCTAAAGGATTTGATCTCATATTCTTCCACGATAATTATTAAAATTTTTCTCCGAATAAAATCGATTACTCTTAAAGACTCATACTTAAATGTAATTATCCTAATAAAATATTCACCAGATAGGTTAATTATCTCCTTAAATAAAATAATTTACCATAATTACACAATTAAAATAATATATCATTCCCAAAATATAATTCATTCATAACTCTGCAGTTAAATCCCATAGTATTCGATTTACCTTGATCACATAATGTTACCAAAACAGGGAACGACTTCCAAAATAACACTTATCACTTAATCAAAAAATGATTTCAATATAATAAGTATTTCTATTTGATAAAAATTATGATCCAAAAATCTAAATTTTCTTAATCCAAAAAATTATTAAACTACAAAGAATAAGTCATACAAACCAGGTACTTCACGTAGGCCAGTGGTAGGTGATAAATCCGAGTCTCATTATGGTTTTGGGTTCTATTCATGCATCTATTTCTGGCATGATGGGTTGTCACATAGTGTGCAAGTTATCATCTCCCAAAAACTACATAATTAACAAAATAAGATGAAACCCTAAAAAATAACCATAACACGTTTTTACCACAAAAGTAATTTCACACCTCAAATCATACTTCCAATAAACTATTAAAACATAATTTCCTTAAAAGTGAAAATCTCCAAAAATATATTTAGTCACCTTGAAATAACATAATCCTCAAAAGGGGTTTATAAATCATTGAATATATAATATAACCTAAAATTTTAAAATGATGATCATATCTGTATCCCCTAAGAAAACATCATAATATCAAATGTTTTATCAACCTTTCCTCTAATAGAAACTATAAGGCTCCAACCATAAATACAACACAATCATGAGTTAAGTCATGAATACACATTGTGGATATTTTTAGTTTTAGATTTTTAGAGGATTAAGACACAACTATTACATTACACCTAAAATATTAAAATGTAGACACTTCTACTCTATTCAATTTTTTTCATAATAATAAAACCTATTAAATAAAACAAGTGTTCTTTTCTTGATAAAAATCTTCATGAATTCTACCTTTGATTACCCTTCCTTAAACCCTATGAAATAAAAAATTCAAAAACATGGTATGAGAATAAAATTCTTAGTAAGGGATAGAAAATAATAAAAGAAACCATTAGCCCATCAATACTAAAAATCAATGAAATGATACATTTGAATTATAACACATAAGATCTTTTTTATATCTCATGAAATAATAATATTTATGAATAAATTTTAGAAAAAATAAATCATAAAGGTATCTTGTAGTGTCTATTTCATACTTACTCTATATATTTCACAACTACCTAGGGAGTAAACTTCATGTCTAGATTTGGAATACCCTTGATAGTACATTCCCTAAATCTCATAGGATAAACCATAATGTTTACATCTGTCATATTACTCAATGCACTGAAGAGCTATCACAGGCTCACCCACCCTTAGTTAATCATGGAATCACCCTTATACATAATCAATTACCATGAACAATAACAAATTCCTGACACATAAAACAAGTATGAATGAAAGATAAAATTTTGATATTGAAATTTCAATGTGTCATTTTAGAATATTGACACAATCAATTATTTCTAAAAACCATTTTTTTTACCAAAATACCTAATAATGGTATATGAAATATATTTTCCTTTCAAAAATATTACTGCTTGTTAAGGAATCCAAATATCAAATAATGTTCACAGTGATAAAAAGGTCATTGTCACCGCTTATCTTAAAGAGAAACATTCATTTTTTCATTTAGTAAAATTCTTCAAAGAAAAATATTCTATTAGAAGTCCATTTAATTGAATTAAATGAAAAAGGGTATAATTATACACCATATAAAATAATGTGGTGTATAACATCAAAATATGCCTCAATGAAAGTTGATTTATAAGAAGTCCCATAGCTTGAGTTCAACTTGACTTGTTCATTCTTTATCTAATTGAATAATAAAACTAAGAAGATTTATACTTTATTTATAACCTTTTAAAAGTTTTTTATTCCTTTAATATAACTTATTACATTGCTATAATGACAATATAATTATTCATGTTCATATCAATCATTTTGTTGATATTCAGTACTTGAGTAGAAAATGAAAGTGTTATAATTACAAATTTTCATTGTGGTGAAAATTAAATTATCTCCAAAATATTTTTCACGATTTAAATATCATATATATCCACTATATATATTTATTTATTAAAGTAAATTACATTTTGAGATAGAAAATGAAATACCCCATTCATTGAGATGGTTGGTCATACATATGCATGAACACTACTTTCATCACTTTGTCATATTACAGGAATGAAAACTAAATGATGAATAAGAATAGTATAATTTTAGTTTAATATCTATGTTATATATATTACATATGTTCATTAATTTCACCCTTTATATGTTCGATGTATGTAATGAATGAGTCATGTCACTTTGAGGGGGCAGTAGTCTGCACATCCTCAAATGAAATTGTCATAATTACACATTATGGAAAGAATATATTTATGATGTAAATAATAAATACTGATGTATAGAGAAAATATAAATATATGTTATATCATAAATAAAAACATTTCTATCATTGTGGTCTCCATGAGAGGTGTTAGGGGAAAATTGTACAATCATCGTCCTGAGATGCAGTAGACCACTATACACAAAAACAATATGTTCATGTCCATTAGATGAATGTGTGTGTAAGTATACTAAGAATATTTCTCATAAAAACATACAATTATATTTAGTATACAGGTGTTTTTATGTAATCAATGAATAATAAGATCATAGGGAGCAAATAAGAACAATAAAAGAATATTACTTAAGAGAAGACCTTATCTCTAAATTGGGTAACATCTTTTGATTTGAGCCAAAGAGATTTCTTTAATTTCATTATTCCAAAGTTAAGGCTTTTATGAAGAAGGGAGGTTTGTTGGGAGATTATTTTAGTAGAGTTTGGATGATTCAAGGGGCTTGAGAGGTGCGAGTAAGTTGGTATAATTGGTGGCATTTTATAAGAGGGAAGAGGGGTACTTTAGAAATATCTTGAAATATTATTTTATTATAAATTTATTTTTGATTTATAATGGTCCAAAACTCATTTATTTCTTATATATGGTGATTTTTAATCATATCTCCAAAATAAAATAAAAATTTGACATGTTTGGAATATTTTGAAACCACTATATTGTTTGTATTACCTTTATTTTACCATTTTTAATCTTACCATGATATTTTGTTATTTACAATTTTTTGGATAAGTTAATTACCATAAAATGTAAAAATACCCAAAAAGTGTTTTTTGTGAAATATTTGGACATATAATAATGATTTGGAAGAATATTATATTTTTTTGGAATTTTAAATCATTTAATAGACTATTTTATATTATAAGTTTTGAATTATCTCAATTTTGAAACTATTAATACTTGATTTATTAAAAATATTAATAAAAACATGATTACTTAGATCCAAAGGCCTTAAATCATACCTAACATATAAATTTCAACCATAAAATTCATGGATGGAATTAAAATATTCAAATTATATTTATTTTAATATTTATAAAAATAATTTATTTGAATCTTTAATTGATAAGGTAACTACTGCATCATCATTGTTTCAAAATTAAATTTATTGTCTCAAAGTTATAAATAAAATACCATGATGTAGGAAATATTATTAACCTTATAATGAGTATTTATAGTCAAATATATTAGTTAAATAACCATATATAAATGTTATTTTAGTAGATGATACATGTTTAACTTCTATTTCTATTTACTTAAAATTAATTTTTACAAGATGTCATTATCACACCCAAATGGCTCCATAGGGTCCCAAAATCAAACCAAGGATTTCCATGGTCATAAATATCTCATAAAATAGGATTTGGATAGGTTTGGGGTAGTTCAATATTATTATACATTTATTTGTTACCTTTTTTTACCAGATTTACCCTTTAACCATGGGAAATAAAATAATTTCTGATGTTACTATTCATAATGTCTAAAAAATAATAGCTACCAATTTATAGAATATGGATAATATGATTCCAAATATTGAATCAATTTTTTCATATTCAAAACACATAATTAATATAAATTAATTTGAAATTAATTTTTATTTTCAAAACCGGAAAGAATTCTTTTATGAAATAAAACTACCAAAAGATTTACATTTCTTTATGTCCAATTTAAAAGAGAAATTACTTAAAATCACCAAATTTGGATTAAATGATAATAATACATTCCCTATATACTTTAAAACCATTAAATAATAATATTTTACCATATAAATTATCTCTATGGAAAAAAGTTGTTTTAAATTAAAATTTAGCATATTTTTTCTATTCATCAAAACATTATAGTTATTAGAAAAATATCAAAAATTTCCCCAAAGTTAATTTTGATGTCCGGATTCTAATTAAGATGTTTACATTGTCAAATAGATAATATAGAAGTGACAAAAACTATATTAAAAAAAAGGTTTCTCCATCAAATGGTGTAAAAATGACGTTTTAAAAATATTAAACTATTTAATGCTTAAAATCATATTCATTCTTATGTTAGGCCTCTATAATTTATTAGATAAATTTTAATACATTTAAAGAACATGTATAATAATATTTTAGTCAGTTTTGTTTATTCCTACATATAAAATGACTAGAATTTAACTATTGTATAAAATAATAACAATAATATTTAATTTTTCAGTGTAACTCAATGTTGTGTGCAATGTAATATTACAAAGAAAACTGTTTTTCGTATTGAGTACACTATCAGAAAAAGAATCCACATTAAGGTAAAAATAAAATTTTAATCATAAATATTAATATGACAAAAAATGTATTATTCTATAAATACTGGGTTCATTACATAACCACCACATTCAACTCAGCCAACTGGGTCATTATCTTCCACTCAACACTTCACTAATGAATCCTATGAGGAGGATTTTTCCTGCTCAAGCATCCAGCCAAATTTTTTTACTTTCCTTTGAATATATGCATCATCAAATCAAATGAATGTGACCACTCAATCCATCTCATATTATAGATATGCAAATACTAGTACGAGAAGATATACATTATGATCTTGTGATTAGTAAACACTATAAAATTCTCACCCCATAGATAACACTGCAAACACATCAAGGAATAAATGAAATCTTATAGCTCTAGGTCATACATTGGGTAGTTAAATTCATGTGGCATTATATTCCATTAATCATACACCATAAATAAGTCTCTCATCATCAGCACAACTCCTAGTCCAACCGATGAAGAATAATAATACACCATGTACTACTCACAAGGATTGGGTAGGATCATGTTCATGGATGATGTAAAATTCTTATTTGAATCTTGGAAGGACCTTTAGAATTATTATGACCAATCATTAATTATCCCCATTTTAGTCATGAGAAAAAGCAACACTACAAAATGAAAAATGTCTAGGAAGAATCTATGATAATATATAGTCAACCCCAGAAAGCTACTGATATCAAATACATTTTTGGGATTCTACCAAGAAACCACTTCCCGAACCATCTATGGGTCTATAAACACACCTTCATCTAAAATGATGTGTCCCAATAAGGTTACCTAATTGGTCAAAAAGGGAAATTAGATAGAATTTAATATAGTACAAGATATATCTGTGTACACATGATGATGGTAAGAAGTTAGTCATGGGTATCATGAGTGTTGCAGTACTCCAAGATTTCATCCACGAATACTACAAAAATGTGATCTGGTTATAAGTGTAATATTCTGTTCATCATGTCCATAGACACATTTGGTGCATTCAAAAACACCAATGTCATTACGATGATTTCACATAGGTGATCCCTACTTTTGAATGTTTTCCTTTGTATATCAAAATTCCTAGCTCTCAACTGATGAAATCTAGATCTCATGTTAAAATTAGAGAACACACAAGATCGTCCCATGTAGTCAAATAGGTCATTGATAAATTGATGGGGATATCAATTCATCATAGTCATTTGGTTCTATGTTTTGAAATCAACGAAAAAATATATAGTCCAGTCAACTAATTTTGTAAACAACACTAGATAACCCAATAGAAACCAACTCTGATAGATAAATCCGATATCATGCAGCTCCTCAAGATGATTATAGAAATCATGTTACATTTTTAGTGCCATTTTGTGTATAATATTAGATACTAGATCATATCATGGTATGATGTCAATAGTTAATTCCACATCTATATCGAGTGGGAACGCAAATAATTCATCAGGAAACGCATCTTGAAACCATTCCCCTATGGGTGCAAGGATATCAATTTTTAATCCTCCATCATTATAGAATAAACTACGAACATGATATGTGAGCTAACCTAGTTTCTTAGTAATCAAACCCTCTCAACAGGACATGATATCCCAGTCTCCATAGTGAATATTATAATAACCCTTAGGAGACATAATGGTCACTCTCATATGGTAGAAATTAATGTAGGCCTATTAAGTTACTAGTAATTACATACCCATTGATAGGTCAAATCTATACATATAAAGAATGTAGATATCCCATAGGAACCATAATCCCTGATCTCAAGAGAACACACCTTTCAAAAAAATATGTATCCAGAACATACTTCCAATGGTGTATCTATCATTGTTGTACCACTAAAAAACTCTACTCTTGGGCTTTAACCATAAAAATGTTTCTTGATATAAATCAATTAGAGGAATTGGTATAGAATAAGGCAGTATAAAATGTTGAAGAAACCTAAATAGTACCACTCACTATTGATGGTCCTTACTCTCTATCAACAAGTGTAGGTTGAACTAAATGTTGTTGTCCCACCCCTCTTCTCTATGATTCATTTAGACCCCCCTGATTTTCACCACTATGTTGATATGAGAACTCTTTCCTAGAAGCATAATTTCCACTGCCTCTACCACCTCATCCCGTATAACTCCAGCTGCAAGGAATATATATTATAGAAGATCCCCATCCTACAGACTGGTTCTTTTATATCTTCTATACATTTCATGCCCCTTATCTTCATGGATTATCTCATTATCTCTTTTTCAACATTATCTCCACTCCTTCCATGATCCATGTGGTTTTTTTCTTAGATACGCTCGATCAACCCCGGGTAAACTATTCAATTATTCATTGTTTCATACAAAACATAGTTAGAAGTCTCATAGTTGCACATTATCAACATTGAAATGGTGGTCATGGACAGTGTTGATGGTAGTGATCTAGAACTCCAAACTGATGGTTGATTACTCCAGTAAGTTCATGTTCCACCGCTCCCTTTTCCAATGCACCCCACTTTGTGGTGGCCTGGATAGAGACCTCAAAACAGTATTTCATACTCTTAGATGTATCACATCCTGATCATCAAATATAATTTGTCTAAAAATATCATGAATAATCCATATGGTTCCCCTTAACTATAAGATCTGGATCCACCAACTCATAAAACTTATTTAACTAAAATATATTAACATGTTACTTAATTAAGAATTTAAGTCCATCATGAAAGCATCTCTTCCTAAATTCATATTCTCCTATCAATATTGGAGAAAAGCAATACAGGCCTACAAATCATTCAGTATAATCCATCACAAACTTCCACCCGTGAGTCAATTGCATGAACTCTACTTATCTCCCATTCCTCAGCATCTTTGGATATAAGTGATCCAAGAACCTTTCTAATAAGTCCTCCTCTATCATAACATCTGTATTTCCAATATGTGCCTCAATGTCCCACTGGATGATCAGTGATCTTAATAGTATATATATATATATCCAACTTGTCCCTCATCTCATCAGGAGACCCCAAATGGTTATGTGTCCTCTTTAGGGACTGAACCCAGAACTTATCTCCATTAGGTCCACCCTATACAGTAAATGTTAGAGGGTGGTGAAATTGAAACTCCCTCTACATTTAGTACATACTCTTAACAATTCTTCAGGTGTCTCATTCCAGGAATTTCATAATGTGAGAGATATTCTCTTATAACTATTCCCATGTTTTCCTCACCCTATTACTATCAGTGTCTTAGGTTCAAATATAGATATAAATCATCATTAGTCATCTCCTCTTCCTATCCTTTCAACTATTGTCATATTGGAGGCATATATATACAATTGAAATAATAATTCTTATGACTCATACAACAAATTTATCTACTTTTTTGTAAAATTATTAATCAAAAATATTTAAAACAAGTCTTTTCCCCAAATCTCTCTACATGGTCAATACTAAGGTTTTATCACTTCCATTAACCATCCTAATAATAGGTCTTATTTATCTATGATAAACACATTTTTATATTCATGATTCTCATTTATAAACCCAAATATACACAGAATTTCATCATTTTACCGCTCCCAATTTCATATTAGGAACTATTTTTCTTTTGAATTTTACAAGCAAAGAAAAACAGTACAAGTTCAATAAATACCCAAAACCCATATTCATATGAATCTCTAAAAGAATACTGGTCCCAAAATAATTCCTAGTGACCAGAATGATTCATGAGGACTGAAATATGATTCCATTTTAGGGAACATGTAAATTCCAATATAATTTCAAATATAATTTTCACATCCCACTATAAGTGTGTCACCCAAGGTGAAATAATATTCAACTATAACAACAAATAGCAATATCCACCATCCCACCTTGGGTACTTTGGTTTTCCCCTTTCATGGGTTTTTAACTCTTATACACGAGCTCATGTGCAAGCCCAAACTCTTTATATTATCCTATCTACCTCTCCGAAATAGTAAGACAAAATAAAAAAAGAATAATAGCTTCTGATACAACATTGTAACATCTTGACCTAGGTGCGGCACAACGGTTCCCCAATTCGGTCAGTCACATAACATTAATTACACTGCCCCGTATGCTAAAGTATTTTTTATAGTAGTGATGGTCAAATAATTCAATCATTTGCGGCCAATACTCTGTTTTATTTGAGTAATACACTGTCAAAAAATAAAAAATATCAGAAGAATATAAAACCATAAACAATACAAATATCTCTAGACAATCGATACATGAAAATACAATATCCAACTAAATAAGTAAAAATTTCATACTAATATACATGTCAACTGTCTAAAATGAAAATTGTAAATAAATACTATGATGAATCCAAAGAGAGCCTCAAACCACATCTAATTCCATTATCCATGCTCCATTCAAACTCAACCATCTAACACATGTACAACTCATAAATATATAGTTATCACATCATTAATCTATTCATTACCAAACAACATAAACTCCCTAGGTTCCTATAGACACCTATACCAAAATACATTATTTGTATAATGTTAGAGCCCAAAGTATGTTTGAGAGATATCATGCCATATAATTAAATTGTTACCATTATTTAGTTTTCACACATTAGAATGGCCATGTTCTAATTCATAAATTCATAAATGAAATCACATGTTAACTTTTATACTTCAAACAATAGAATGAACAAGTTCTAATCCTATAATTCATACTTGAATGAACATGTTACCATTTATAGACACACAATTGACTTGATATGTTCCCATTCATTAATTCATTCTTTAATGAGAATGTAACCATTTGCAAACAGACAATTAATTTAGAAATTAATTAATCACATAAATCCCATTACTAATTAAGATGTTTTTATTACTTAATTACCCTTAATTAAATCACAAATCAATTAAGGCATAAAACCCATTAGTTCATTATACAACTTGTTAACCAACATCCAAAACTCAAAAATCCATAATTAATTTTTAATATTAATTATCTCATTTAGAATATATATTCTTCATAATAAATTAAAAAATGAATTACCACAATATATGATGTCAATTTTACATAATTAATCCCATATATTATTATCTCAATTCCTGAAATCTGAAGTAAGTAATTAATTCCACAATTAATTTTCTCAATTCAATAATTAAATATCTCTTAGTTAGTACCGCAACAAATTAGAAAAATCACAATCCCTAAATCTCATAATTATTCCCCTAATTGATATTGAAATTCGACACCACTAAATTTTATAATTAAATTTAAAAGTAATTATCTATTTTAATAATAATTTAATTAATAAATTAGAGACATAAATTAACCCAATTTAGGAATTACTACTACAATATAATGCTATAATTATACAATTTTTATATATTTATTAAAATCATGACCTTTTGAATTTAATATTATAACACCTTCCTCAAATCGTTGATGAATAATTTCCCAATGGAAATCCCAAAAAAATTGAGTGCAAAAAAATATAGTTCTTGATCTAGATATAAAAAATCATATATCAAGATTAAATAAAAGGAAGATCATATAAATATAGATCATGATAGAGAATCATTGAGAATCATAGATCTAGATACAACCAAATAGATATATATCATTCAATCAAAGAAGATTACATCTCTGAAAGAAATCGACGATAAAAGGACATGAAAGATAGAAGAATTGGTATAGGATTCACATGTTGTGAGAGGGGGGAACTTTCGATCCGGGCATCAAATCACAAAGAACTTAGGTCAAGAGGGCATGTAATTTTTCTGTGTAGCACAAAAAACATGAAAAATAATATAGGATCAAATGGGGGACAAAATAGTTGTTTTGGGGATTTGGGAACATTTATAATAAAAATGAGTATACATTTAAAATGTCACATGGTTTGATTCATAAGGGTGCATGATTTTCCCTAACAAAGTGTATAAATCATTTGCTAATTATAATAGGGTTTAATGGTAACTCCTAAAAGGGTGCAAGGTTTTTGAAAACTTCCTCCAACTATGTGAATCCCCTTTGTATGGGTTCACAAATATATTCATGTTGTATCGCATAGTTAGGGAAATCCGTGCTCCAACTATAAACAACCCTTTATTTTCTATTTTACTCAAAATTCCACAAAAAAACACCCCAACCATATCAAAAAAAGAACTCAAATAAATTCAATATATTAAGTTAATTCAATCCCGAATCAACTAAAAAAATATCACGATCTTCAACGAATTAAATTCCTACTCTATGGGCATCATGGTGTGTTGCTAGACATTTAACAGTGAATTTAGTATAATTCTCTTAATTCGAATAAGAATGAGTCTTATATGGTCACACAAATTGTGTATGTAAAATCTAAGTTAAATAATATGTTTTAATTAATAAATTTTCAATATGAGTAAATATTATTAATGTATGTTGTTTAATAATTATTCATGATTTCTCGATCGCATATATTCTGTCACCAGTTATTTTTGTGAATTATACTTGAGGGGAATATTAAAAAAAATGATTTTATTTATTTGGAATATAATATTTATTTATTAATATATTTAATATATTCAATTCATATTTACTTATTAAATAAATACTCATTTAAGGCCCCATATTTGTTGGAATAGAATGGGGGTTCATATCTAATATCCCTTTGAGAAATAATATATATTGAATATTATTTTATTAAATAATATTTAATTTAATTCTCCACTTGAAATGAATAGCCAATTCTCATTGGCTTGAGAGTAAAATGAGTCATTAGTAGGCCTTAAGAGATATCCCTAATGACTTCCCTACGCACTCCACTAGGATATAATATTTATCCACATTTATATAAAAAATTTAATATAAACAAATTTAACAAAACTGTTTATAACCAAATATAAACAAGTTCAAAAAACTATGTGCATCCAAGAGAAAACAAAACCAAACGAAACCAATTTCTAGTAAGATATTTTTTGAAAAAGATAACTATTCTAAGCTATAAAACCCATTATTTAAAACATTTTTCAAACCCATTTCCATATTTCACAACATACCAATACATGCATGCTTGATTTTATTGATTTCGACTCATGAGCAGTCTCTCGTCCAATAAACTTGTATCTCAATGTCACACGCCCCCAATCCAGGGTCACGCCCCTTTTACAATAATGGTACTCATCCTTTATTATGTTCTTTTTAAGAATTAAATCTCACCAACATAATTTATGAGAAATATTTCCATTTCCACAATAAATCATTTCAATAAAACTGAACATTTATTGAAAAACAAAGAATAACAATTTTCAAAACAACATTTAATTTCAATAAAACTATCCTTTCTATTGAATAATATATCCCATAATTTTCACATGAATCTAGGAAAATACGATTTTCATAATCAACATTTTAAAACCAAGAACCAAAGAATTCATTCTAAATCCCCAGTTTTACATATTTCACAAACATCACTCAAAAAGGTTTCGAACTAGTGTTTAAAACCAAATCACAATAAATTCACACCACACATTCTTTTTTAAACCATGAAAATCAGTTCTACTATGTGGAGTCAAGAAAGAATCCCCTACCTCATACGTTTTTACAAAAACCACAACGAACATAGAACGAACATGAAAACCGGGTTGATTCTCCAAGAATCCTCTTTAGATCTCTTCTCCTAGAATGATGAAGTCCAAATCCCATCATACATGGAATTTACACACCTATATCCACCCCTAATAGGCATTGAAAAAAGAAACCGAGAGAAAAGGAGAAGTAGATCTAATTATATCTATGAAACTGAACCAAAACGAAGAATAATTATCATATACCTCAAGAATTCGGCTTCGATACACCAAGGGAAGCTTTCAGAGAACCTCTGAAGCAATGGGAGAACCATATTTATTCCTAGAGGAAGAAAAATCCCAAGTTATGGCCTTTTAAATGGGAAAAAATCCACTTAGAGGCAAAAGCATGTGAGATCCACTTTTTTATGAGCTCACTTATATGATCATATGGTTAGTTCACATGATTAGAAAAATCATGAACTAACTAGGCATTATCCACTAGCTAGGAAGCCCCTCACATGACTTCCTTGGACTTTCTCTCTAACCATGCTCTAACTATGTTTGAGCCACTTCCTCAAAAGTACCAGCTATGTACTTTTTGGCTGTAAGGTTAGAAAAACCATGGGCTGCTCATGAAACTTCCACTTTTCCTCAAAACATGATTCATTGTGCTCTCGACTCACCCATTCATCACCCTTAACATTATAACCAAGATAATCATCAAGTAAGGGTTAAATAAATAAAACTAGATGTATTAAATTTTCCCCAGCATTAGACTTTACTTCTTTAGAAAGTAGAAAACCCTTACCCATCTGAAAGAGTTTTGACCATCGCTCGTTCATTTCGTTTTCATGTTCCCTAGTCTCTTCATGAATATTACCATGATACTATAAAACGCGCACTAGCCTGATTTTTTTTCATGAAATACTTTCTATTTCCAATCCACAATCTATATTAGGATATATATATATATATATATTTGAATCATCTGAATCTAGGCTAAAATGATCCCATCTGATAACTTCATCAGAATCATACTCATACTTTTTCAACTGACATACATGGAACACATTATCCACCGAACTAAACTATTGTGGTAATGACTACTGATATTCCACCTCTATGATTCATTCTAGTATCTCGAAAGGTACTATGTATCTAATATATTACCTTCCATTCTTCTTGAAATGAAAATTTCCAAGCCTTGGAGAGATCCACCAGAAAATATAATCACACACAATGAACAACAATGGTCTTCTATAGTTATCTTTATAAGTTCTCTAATGAATCTAAGGCGTCTCTATCCACATTCTAATCAATTGCATCTTCTATATTGTTTCATGGACAAGACCTGACCCAACAATTGTATTTTCCCCTATTTCCACCCAGTATAGTGGAGAATGACATGGATGCCCGTACAATGCTTCAAATTGAGAAATATGTATTGAGGCCTGCTAGTTGTTATTGTATGAGAATTCCACCAAGGGTATATTCTCCTCAAATGAGCCTCCAAAATCCATTCTACCAGCCCAAAACCTTTCTTCCAACGTATATATCATCTTCTTTTATTTCCTATCCATCTGAGGATGATATACCATGATTATTGTAAATTTAGTCCCAAGAAATTTCTAAAAGGATTTCCAGAAAGAAGACCCGAACCATGGATCTCTAAGTGAGACTATTGATACTGGTACACCATGCCTCTTTACCATTTCTCAGATATAGATTTTTAACAGATCCTATTCTATATGAGTATCATGAATATGGATAAAATGGGCCAACTTGGAAAAACAATCCACTATCACCCATATGGCATCGTGTTTCTATATTGTTCTTGGAAGTCTTATAAAAAAATCAATTGATATCTCCTCCAAAATTCTTGCTGGTCTCTTATGCCCTGATGTATCCTACTTACAATCTAAGCACCATGAGATGAACTCAGACACCTTTATTTTAATTTAACTCCACCAAAACTACACCTTTTACCCCTTATATGTCTTCTCTGTATCTAGATGTACTACCCCTCTTGAATGATGGTAATCATGAAGTAGTTGTCCCTTCCAAGACATATGTACAAGTATCTGATATTTAAATTACAAACTGAACTCCCATCATGTTTCCAGCCCTCAATAGTTTTCCCATCATTGAGTTTTAGCCTCAACTCCAGAAATTCTACATCAGATGTTTATGCCTATTTGACAACATTTACCAAATCAGGAACAAGCGTAGATGAAAATAAAACCACAACTTCACCCCGGTCTTCACATTCTATGTGCATATCGTCTTTAACCTACTTCAAATTCCATTCATCTGAAGCTTATTTTTCTAACTGGGCATATGACTTTAAAATCAATTCATCTTCCACTAAAACCAGTTTTCATATAGTATACATCAAGTCCAATTAAAAAATTTAAAGATACTTCATCCAAATCATTTACCTCATAATTAAATCTCGATGTGAGAAAATGTGTTTCAAGATTTTGTGGTTTGAGAAAACAGTAAATTTCTCACCAAAGAGATAATGTGACCATGTATTCAAATAATGGACCACTACATCTGACTCCAAATCATGTGTTGGGTAGTTCTTATCATGTAGTGTTAATTTCCTTGAACCATAAGCAACCACATGGTATCCTTGAATTAGAACATAGCTCAACCCTAATCCTGAAGCATCACATTACACCTAATAAACCATTCCAGATTCTAGAAAAACAAGATAGGTGTTGATGTAAGATGAACTATTAGATCATGGAAAGTATTCTGGAATTTCTTTGTCCATTGGAATGGTGCATTATTATTTGTCTAAGCTATCATTGGTGAACCTAGTCTTGAGAAATCTTGCACAACGTGTCAGTAGTAACTAGTTAGACTATGAAGACATCATATCTCAAAGTCATTCATCAGTGGTTACCATGATATGAAAGATTCTATCATTCTAGTACCCACATAAATTCTTTTTTTTAGAAATGACATGGACATTAAATTATACTTCATTTATCAAAAAATAACACTTTGATAATTTAGAATACAAACGGTGATCTCTGAACATTTGTAAGACTATTTCCTGGTGCTACTCATGGTCATCCCTTGCCTTTGAACACACAAAGATGTCATCCACAAACACCACAACAAAAGAATCCATAAAATACAGAAATATTTGATTCATATATTCCATGAATACTTCTAGTGAATTCGTTAGACCAAACGTCAAGACTACATATTCATATTTGTCATATTTTATTCTGAAAACTATCTTTGGAATATCTTCCTTATCATCTCACAACTAGAGATATCCTAATCTCTAGTGAATCTTGGAGAACCACTGAGCTACCATTAATTGATCAAATAAATCATTAATTAATGGATGTGTATATCAATGTTTTATCGAATCTTGGTTAAGCTTACAATAATCAACACACAACCGAAGATTTCCATCTGATTTTTTCCTGAAAAAATGGTGTTGCCCATAAAGATTCACTTGTTCGAATGAGACCCTTACTTTCTAGCTCCTCCAATAACACTATAATTTTCTATAACTTATTTGTTTCCATCCTAAAAGATGGAAGGTAAATAATACTATCCCTCTAAAAGAGATCAATCGTAAACTCCACTTCCCTTAAATGTGTAAACCTGAGAAGTTCTTGAGAAATACGTCTGGAAATTGATCCACAACTACAGGAAAACTAATTTCCTCAATACCTTCCATTGATTCCAAATTCAATTCTTCCAACTAGTATGATATTGTTCCCACAATTAGTTCCAAAAAACTCCTTTCCCATTTCCTTACTATCAAATCTTCTTGGATGAGATGCTCGATGTCCTCCTCAGCCATGAAAGTAAATATTCTCCTATGTCAGTCGATGTGATACTTAAACATTTTCAACCAATCCATATCCATGATTACATCATAGACATCCATGTTCCCCATAGAGAAGTTCCATTCTTGCTCACTGTTCTCTGGGTTACCTTACTGAGATTTCCTTGGTTGAGGAGTCATGATATTTTTAGAATCACCATGGCTAGTTATGTTATACTAATGAGACTGATTCTTTTATTCTCGCACAGTTGAAGCATAAGATGCCTGAAACTCCTGATAAGAATTTTGAGCAAATGACCTTGGAGCACTGCAACAATAGCACCGAAGATGACCCATCATGTTACACATATGTCATGCTTTAGGTTGTGTCATAAATTCTCAATTTATATGGTCATGTGAACCACATTCAACGCTACCTACTTTGCTTTGGGGTCCTGGATGAAGTGTCACTGATTCAACTGTCCGATTCTTATTTCCGCATACACTATAGAAATAGGTGTCCTTTTTCCACTACTTCCTAGCTATTGAGTTCCCATCGTTTCTTATAGGTATCATCATACCAACTCCTATCGATCTTGATATATCATGTTCATCCACAGTTACTCTATTCTCCATCACTTTATAATCCATTATTGAAAGCACTGCAATCTTCGATCGAATCTGCCGCCATATTCTTGATTTGAAGATGTGGGCCTTCAAAGACACGCATGACAGAACCTATAGTTTAAAATGAACTTAATTCATGAATTTATCCATATTCTCTATGGAATAAGGACTCTCTTTATATAGGTTTATGAAATACATCCTTTCTAGATCTTCAACATGTGATGATAGAATTGTATTTTTGAACAATTCCTAAAAATCCTTCCTTGTATTGCCATCACCCAATTATTCTTGCATCGTTAAATCCCGCCACTGGTGTACAAGATCCTTGAGAATATACATTTCCAGCTTGACCATAATCTCCAATGGTGTACCCATGAAATAAATGAAAAGATTCATCTTACCCATCCACACCTCGGTCATTTCATGCTCAGCATCTCCCCAGATGTTAGGTGGACTCTGATTCATGAACTAGATGTTATGGTCCACATGCCTTTTCTCATTCATCTGGTTCCTCTTATCCAAAACATGAAAATCTTGGCCTATACATTGAACTAGATCATGGTTTACCTATGGTAATAATGAAACCACATTATCTTCAGCTTCTTCAGGTTGGTTTTGATAATGCCCACTGAGTGACAATTTCTAAAATAACGAGTAAATCTAAAAATCTCACTCTCTAGCAACTAATGTCTTATCATTTAAAATTATATCACCTCAACTATAGGAAATATTTTTACTAAAACAAAAAATTTCCATGTTTATCCATTTTTTAAAATCAACTATTTTTTTTGAAAATCGAACCATTTTTAAAATAACACATGTATCCTCTTTTCAAAATCATTTATTTGGATAAAAATATTCATTTTTTAAAAAATTACATCTTTTCCCAAAATCAGAAATAATTCCACTCAATGAGATTTAAAATCCATGTGGGGAGTCATTCATCCAAAATTCATGTCTTGCTCATGTCATTGACTGAAACCATGAATATGAGATTTCCAACATTATAGAAGTGTATCCAAAACACTTATGTACCCAACACCATGGTAAATTTAAGTTCAACTTAAATGTGATAGTTATGCACTTTTATGATATACACGTCATGTTACAAAAATCATAATCCTATCTAAGAATCCCAAAAAAAGAATAAATGAAATTGAATTCCAACTCTAAGACAAAGAACACTAATGATTTTTACCACTAGGGAAGGACCAGACTGAATGCATTTGTAATGACCCACAAATTCTTATTGGCATGAGAGTACACAGAGTCATTAATAGGCCTTAAGAAACATCTCCAATACAACAAAGGTTAGAAATAAATACTGAAGGGTTTCAACTATAGGAGGGTGATGATTTACACTTCAAAAAAGAAATCAATAAGCCATGCAACCATATCCAAACATTCACATAAAGATGTAAGAACAAATGGATGACAACTCAATAACTTCTTGTATCTCAAAACCATATCAAAGTATTCTACATAAGAAGAATAACCATGTATCAAAGTACATAGTGTATAAATGACACATGAATCTCAAAATATCATAAAACATAGTGATCCGCAATCTCCAAGATCCATAATCTCAAAACATCCCAAAAATCAAAGGTTATACTAAAAACATGTCAAACGTTACCTTTTCCTCTGTCTAGGATGATAACATCTCTGAAATCCCCAAATTCATGAAGAAGTTGTGAGTTTTAAAATCAGTTGGTTTACCCCAATTACTTCCCTACTCATTCCAATAGGATATAAATCTTATCCACATTTATATAAAATATTTTATATAAAATAATTTACCAAAATAGTTTATAACAAAATATAAAAAAGTTCCAAAAAACTATATGCAACCAAGTGAAAACCTAACCAAATGAAACCAATTTTTAGTAAGTTGTTTTTATAATAAAATATATAATCAAATCTTTAAAACCAATTCTTCTTATAATTTGGAATACCCAACTCCATAGTTCACAACACACCCACACATGCATGTTTATCTGACAGTTCCATACAACAGAGTGGTCTCTCGTCCAATCACCTTTTGTCCCAATGACATGTACACCAGATCCAAGGTCGTGTCCCTTGTACCCCAATGGTACTCTTACCTTATTAAGGGTATATTAATCATGATATTACACCAACACCATTTATGCCAAATGTTTCCATTTCCATAATACACCATTTCAATAAAACTGAACTTTTATTGAAAACCAAAGCACAACAAATTTCAAAGAAATAGTTAAATTCAATAAAAAATTCCTTTTTATGGAAAGTTCTATCCCAAACATTTCCCACTAATCCAAAAAACCCCCCCTTTTTAAAATCCACATTTTAAAACCAAGAACCAAAGCATTCATTCAAAATACCATGTTTTCTAGATTTCACAACCATCACTTATGGATGATTCCAATAGGTGTTCAACAACCAAATTACAATCAATTCACACCAGAAATTCAATTTGAAATAATTAAAATATGTTCTACTAAGTGGATTCAATAAATAATCCTCCCATCTCAAAGGTTTTAACGAAAACCACAATGAAAAAAATAAAAAACTAGAAAACTTGTATGATTCTTCAAGAATCCTCCTTAGATCTATTCTCTTAACAAGATCCAGGACAAATATAATCATACATGGAATCTAAAGACCTATATCTACCCATAATAAGCATAGATCTATGAAATTTAGTGAAAATGAGATGTATATCTAATTAGTTCTAAGAAACTGAAAAATAACCAAGAAGAATGATCACATTCCTCAAGAATCTAGCTTTGATTAGCCAAGGGAAGCCTTTGGATCGACTCTAGAATGATGGGAAAACCATATATGTCTTTAAGAGAAGAAAAATACGATGTAATGGCCACTTAGGAGAAATGACAAGACAAAAAGAGGAAAAATAAGTGAGATCAACTTCTTAGGATCTCACCAAAATGCCAGCACTTTTGGTTCACACAGTTAGACAAACCGTGCACTAACTGTGTGTTAGACACTTCTTAGAAATAAAATATCATGGCTTCCTCAAACAATCTCTCTAACTGTGCTCTAACTGTGTAGGAGCCACTACCTCAAAAGGACCAGCTACAAACATTTTGGCCGCACAGTTAGACAAACCGTGCACTGCCCGTACGACTTCCCCTTTTGCCTCAAAACATCATTCAATGTTCCCTCGACTCTCCCATTTATCACCCTTAACATTATAACCATGAAAAGAATCATGTAAGGGTTAAATAACAAAAAATGTGGGTACTACACTACTTTAGAGAATTTTAATAAATAAAAATAATATTATTATAATATACATGAGTTTCCACATGGATTAAAAATTTATTAAATGGAACAATTATAATTATTTATTTATAACCCCAGTATTATATAAACTAAAATGTATAATTTTATAAGATATCCAAATAAATTTCTTATAAAATAATATATGAAGAATCCTCTTGAAATCTTTGTGATACCCCTTCTATAATAACACTCTAAATAATGGAGATACACCATCCAAAATTATCCACTATTAAGTACATAGTGATTAAATATAATCATTTGTAAATGATTCTTAGGGAAATCCATGATACATTATGAAATTAATAAGTTATAACATGATAAAAACTAGATATTCTTACAATTTATTTTGATTATTTTTCAAAAAAATATGGATTAATAATATAGAAAACATATTATTGAATACTTCAAACAATAAATGTATAATTTAGATCTTTTGTTAGATCCATCACTGATGAAATAATTTCTTACATGGTAATTATTTAATTTCTAAAATTAAAAATAAATAATATGTGACTATAATGAACATTGGTTATGTTGTATTATATATTTTCTATATTCATTGATTCAATTTATCTGATCAAGGAATTTATCATCATTTAATTATATTAATTATAATTAATCATGTTAAAAATAATTTCGGGGCATGACCCATCACCAGATTCTGTTGTTCCTAAAACCTTCAAGTGGTATCAGGCCACACCACATATATATTTGAAATTATGTTAAGAACATTTATTATTTTACATAGTTTAATTTTTTATTAATGTTTAATCATTATTAAATCCAAATTGTGAGATATTTTTCATCCTCTTTGTTTATCATATATATAATCAAATTTATTAATTTTATGAATGAAATAAATTTTACAATCTCATCTGGAGGTGTAGAAGAATCTATCTGAATTGAGAAAGTGTAAACACATTGTAACTCAAAGACACACATAATTTACTAATGATTAATGGTCCATTAATTAATTAATAATTAATTCATGGTCTTTGAAACTGGAGAGTAGTGTCACATGGTAAATGGAGCAGCATGGTGGAATGTGTGAAACATATTGTGCTAGATGAAGACAAAAAAGGAAAGTTAAACAAGAATGGGAAAAAACTTCATGTCATGGTAAGTGTTTCCAGGTAATTGGAACAAAATCCTAGATAGGCTAGGACCTCTAAGTGCTATAGTGACAGAAACTAGGGAACTCACTAAGAAAATTATGATGAAACCATCTTCAATTACACTAAAGAAGTTTTTTAGATGTGATCTTAATGTAGGGTGATGATTTTTTATTAGATCTTTTATAATATGGAATTTATTCTCATCATGACCTCCCCTAGAATTATTCAGAAGCATATCATGATCAAGAAGGACATGAAGGTAATGGAATTTTGAACTAGGTGACTGAAACTAGAATTCATTTATTTAGACTCAATGATGGGAGGGACACAAACTATAGAAATAATGGATGGGGAACACAAGAGGACCAGGCATGTTATCCTCTAGAGGATAATGTCCCGGAAACAGAGTCCAAGAGGGATGAGTATATACATGTGCAATTAGATAATCAAATGACATGCGGGGGTCAAAACTCAAAGGATGAGGTCCCTAAAACAGCCGAGACTACATGAAAATCCAAAAGAATTACAAAAAAGGAAAGGGGGATCTCACCCCTAAGATAAAAAAGATATGAGGATTCTATTTTGGAATTTTTAGGGTCTATCCAATCCTTATACTGAAGGTTTCATTAGGCTCCTAAAAGGTAGGTATAATCCTGAAATTATTGGAATTTCTGAACCAACATTTAAATTAACAAATTTGGGCACAATATTTAGTAGAAAGGTGTATTAAATATTGGGTTCCAGTTGGGCCATAAACTCCCTGGATAGAATCTCACTCCTCATTCATAGATGTGTGAATAGCCTATCTATTCGTGTGGAAAATGACCAAATTCTAACTTGCATATTCAAGGTGTCTGGCCTGAAAATGTATTCTTCAATTGTATTTTCTCCAAACAGCTACATTGACACGAGGCCGCTTCGGAACAAAATTGAAATTCTCACAAATACAATAATTCATCCATTTATTATTTTGGGGGCCTTCAATGCCATTGACCATTCTGAATAAAAGGTCGGTCCGGTTGCTAATATTTCCCCCATCAGAGAGTTCAGTGACTACATTGATGTGGCAGTCTTCAATGAAGTAGATCTAATTGGAGCGAAATTCACTTGGTTCTAATGAGACTTTAATGGAATGCATTCCAAAATAATTGAAAAGGTCTTTGTTAATGGATCCTACCTTATTGTTTGAATATCTAATTCTTATGTTATCATTTCCAAACATAACTTAGACCATCAGCCCAATATGACAATCCTTCTCAATAATGAAAAGATGCTACCACTTCTATTAAATTTTAACAATATAAGGAAATATCTCCCATATTTCTCAAGGATAATAAAATATACATGGGGTATAAAAAAGGTTGTGAAAGTCCTTTTATTTTTTTACCTATGCTGAAAATACTAAAAAAATATATATAAGAATGGAGTTATAGAAAGTTTAGCTCAATCGATGTTGAAACTGATGCGTTGGAATGCTCTCCACATTTTATTTACGAATCCAATACTCAATGCACGTTTTGGGGAAATATGTATCAAGTGGATGGAGTATCATTCAAGATTATAATTCTTGTAAATCTAGGGGACAACGTTATGAAATTTTTTTCTAAACCCGGTGGCTCTCAAATGGGGATAGAAACACCAAATTCTTTCATTCCCTTTAAAGGGTTCAAAGAGGAAAGATTCATCTCAATATTCTCAAGGTAGATTATCAAATCTCCAAATAAAGAAAAGAACAATGTAATGACATTGTATCATACAACATGAATCTTTTCATTAGACCTCCATGGACTGAGTTATTAAAGGAAAACCACATTCCAAACCTACTAACAAGGGACAAAATTATATCCTTTACCTAGATGAAAATGGACTTAGAAATAAAACAGGTTCTGTTTGGGATAAAAAAGGATAGTTCCCAAAGAACATATGGGTTCAAAAATTATTTCATTAAAAAATACTCAGAAACTGTTCAGAATTAGCTTAGTTAACTTGTCTGACATTTTTTAAGGGGGGAACTTTTCCCCAATGGTTCAATTCTCAGTTCATTGCTTTAACTATAAAGTTGCACAATCCTATTAAAATTGTCCAATTTAGCTCAGTTACTCTGGTTAAAATTTTTAATAAGTGGGTTACAAAACTCCATGCCAACAAACATGCTAAGGTTTCTGAGAAAATAATCACCTGGAATCTATTTGGATTGAATGGAAGAGATATCCATGATTGTTTTCTCACCGCCTATGAGGGTGTGAAACTGCACAAAAAAATTATCGATGAGTAAACATTGTCATAAAGATTAATATTAATAAATCCTTAGAAATAATTGATTGGGGTTTCATAGTTATGGTTTTTTGTTTTTTTGTCACTAGTATGACCTTTATTCATGGGTTAAGGTGCTACTTGATTCATCCTGTATCTCTATCCTCATCAATGGGTCACCAGAAGGATATTTCCCTTGCTCAATTTATGTGAGGGAAGGGGTTCCTATATATGATGTTATATTTCCCATTGTTGAAAATTTCTTAAGAAAGAACCTACTGGATATAGTGGATAAAGGTGAATTAAAGACCACCAATGTAGTGTGAGGTATCATTTCTTCTTCCAACATAGTATTTGCAGATGACATAGTCATTTTTACACTGGGAGATAGTATGAAAATTAATAATAATAGAATTTATCCCCAGTATTATAAAAATGTTTTTGAAGAAACAATCTTCTGGAAATTATCATTTATTTATTTTGGTAAGAATATCTCAGCTTCAAAAATCTTCATATCACAAATGAATTTTCTCTAAAGGAGGTGTTCATGCCATTTTTTTACCTAGGAATTCCACTTTTTTTGGAAAAACCATGCACATCATACTTCTCAAATATTATTCAAGAAATTAGAAGAACATTAGACACTTGTATGTGGAAGTCACTCTCAATGGAAGGTCAAACCTTCCTTTTCAAGCATGTTGTCTTCTCAAAACTCATGTATTCAGGAAGCAATGATTCCTGCCCTATAAACTATGATTCCTGGGCATAAAGAATATGCAATTTTTTAATAATTCCTTAGAGAAAAAATTAATATTGAAGTCAGTCAATGAATATTCACCTAATAAGGGTTTTCATAATCACAGACTTAAGTAAAGACTAATCTCAGAATATAAAAATTACCTAGAGTCATTGATTTGGCCTGTACTCCAGCTTATTTTCCAATATAAAATAACTCATTCACAGTGGGTTGCAATTGGAAATTCCTCTCTTCAGTTATGGTATGAAAATTGGATAATATACCACCTTATCAATAGGGTTAAAACTTAGGATATTGGTATGAAACATAATATAACGATAAATGACCAACTATATCACATGGACTCAGTATAAGATGAAATCACCTATATTGTTTCAAATTTTGATTTCTTAAATCACGATAAACTGATTGTCTGGAAGGGTTCCTCAAATGGAATTCTTGAATCAAAGATATTTTATAAGCACATGGTACATGGTGACACCTAATGGATAGGGGAATAAAATAATAAAGGGATGGAACTATCTTTGTGTACTCTCTTCGGGAGACTTCTGAAGAACAAGCTTCCATTGAATGTTAATCTTCTATGAGTTGGAATCTCATTGTGCTCTAAATGTTCTCTATTAAATCATCATATGGAGGATGTGAACAAGTTTTTTCTAAGAATCCAAATGGCAGCTCCTTTATGAAAAAAATGTTCTTAAAACCTTTGAAATTAAGGTGCAGCACACAAACTCACTTTCTTCCATTCTTTCTAAAATACACAAACCACTCAATAAATGCATATTACGGTTCTACTTAGAACTACCTATGCTAGGCTGATACACCTCATCACGCAAATAAATAACACTACCATCCACCATGGGATGTGACACAATTCTAGAAGCATGATGAGATACATCCAAATAGTAGTATAGGCTACAAACCACCTGTATTATGAACCATGTAGTAATTTGTTCAGTGACCTCTTTATTCTCAAAAGGCATCAGATCATGGTTAATTTTTCTATGCCCCATGTTACCATGGAGGTATTTAGGAAATCCCCTTATACTATTTGGATTAGATGAAATAGATATAGGGAGTCGAGGTTTAAACCATGTCCTTTAGGTTACGGTGGAATCTCTTGTGATCTCTATCGGGAATGAGCGTGGAGCTGCATTTGGTTTGAATGTGACTCCTCCACTCTTTTGCAAGGGATAAGATTAGTCTAAGTATAACTAATTTGGAAGCTGACCGTGAAATGGGAAAGATGATTGGAATAACTACCTAAAATAAATCACATCATTAATCTCAATTATATGAAATCTAAGATCATTTCTAATGGGTTTTCAAACAAAGAGTTCACTATAGAAATATGTCATTACAGAACTACCCTACCAGATGACATGCTTTCAATTTTCATGATTGAAAAATGTAAAATACCATATTTTTGACTTGTGAAATCATTTTTGAATTAATACAAGAGCCTCAATGTTCACTTTTTGAAAAAAAAGTTTGGATCAACATATCATGTATAAGTTGTATTAGATTTATTGCGCTACTCATTAAATAATTAGAAAATATATTACTGCAAATGATTCATGTAAACTATATGAACATTAAATTGATAGTATGCCTCATGATATTATGTGACAAGTGTTGTATGAATCCTTTTTTCAAGAGTAAACTATATATGAGTATAAGACATGTTGTGTATTTATGACAAGACCTCATCTTGTTGACTCCAAGGTACATTTTTTCATATACATTTTTATTTGAAAAAAACTAATTATAATTATTTAAAAATATGATGAATGACTATATTATGTAAATTCTAACTAGAATTATGAGAAATTAATAGATTAATCGAATAATATAACTAATTTATTCAATGTATATTTATCATTAAAATTAATGATTATGAATTGATTACTAATTTTATTAAATGTGTAATTTTTGGAATGCGTATGGATGACTGTGATATTTTAACAGTCCATTTTATGTGATTGATTTCAGTTAAATTATTATTAAATTATTTTTTTCAGGCCTTCTATCCATCCACATATTGTGTAGGGCCTACATGTCCAATGATTCTTTTATACAAACCCATTCACCTCACATGTTTCTGAGTAAACGAAAATGTAATGGATGTAGATCCCATGACAGAGGAGGTATTTCAATTTTGGGGAAATAGTAAAATAAATCCATGATGGATATATATGTTGAAAAATAAAATACTATAACATGAACCATAAATGGTTCATGGTATTTTTCAACTAGTTTGATGGTTAGTTTATCATCATCAAGATACACAAAACATATGTGAAATCTCATAATCATACAAAAATTTTATTTTTCTTTTGTCAAGTTGAATTGATATTTCACTATGCATGTTTTGTCACAATAACATGAATTATTTAATTACCATAAATGAAAAATGGAAATAAACTTATCTAACTGAATAATAAATTTTATTCAGGACATAATTAATCACATTTTTAAATCCATATAATATTACCATACATGTAATACAAATAATATTATCCAATTTATGGTTAATGATATTGTAAATAAATTATATATATATTTTTGGTATAGAATTCAACCTATTTAGTTAAAATAAAACCATAGATCAATTTAACATCCAATTTTCGTGTGACTTCAATTATTAGTGAATTATAAAATGATTTTTTGATTGACTTAACATAGTTCAAATCAATAGATGACTGCTAATGTAAGACATGGTGTAAATGAGATGTAAGGGTTGAGGGAATCTAATTTTTGTATTTTTTGGATTGGGGAGTTCCCTGAATAGATCAAGGAACTATCAGTAAATATAGATGACATTTGGAAAGCAAACCTAAAACCCTTATGATTCTTTTCCAACAATATTTTGTAATTTAGAATCATAATATGTATCATTTCCATTATAATTTCCATTAAATAGTATATTTTTATCCCAATGGTGAGGGAAATATGTTTTTTTGGTAACATAATGAGATATTAATAATATTATATTTAATTTTATGTCGATACTTTATGTGATAATTTAAAAAAAACTATTCTCTAGTTTTTTTGTAAATACTCAAATAAAATATATTCAAACATATAACCACAATACATAGTTGAGAAGGATGTACATATCACTAGGAAAAACTTTTAATAATGTAATGGGGTTTTATGCATTGTATAATACCATGTAAGGATATTTTATGTGATGGAATAACCTATTACCTAGTTTCTTGGAAATAAGGATTGCGAGGGAGAGTTGCCTCTATAAAAAAAATTAATGATGTTGTTCATGTTCACTATTTCATGACATTATCGACGAACGATGATCATTTGATGAAATATGTGGACGTAGTTGCATATAGAAAGATGTATCACATTCAAGATCCCTATCTTGATATAGAGTGACAATAGAGATTCCTTATCTCTAATTACTTTACTCCTGCTTAGCTTGAAGAGTCTATGTCAGCAGGGTGTCATTTAACGAAGCCTATTGGCTGAAATGAAGGGTTATAAATCCTAGGAATTAAATTCCAAGATGAGTTACACAAGAAGAATATACATTCCTAACAACCAATGAGCTTATATATAATTTTATTAATTATAACACAAGAATTTATTTGAATATTATTTTGGAACACATTACACCGATTCACTATGTTGATACGGTAAGGGGTGTGACAAACCTGGAGTCCTTACCATGAATAAGAATGTGAATAACAATGTAAATGGTCCAAAAACACATACAATATTTAATGATCCCAAGAAATATCTTTCGATTAATATGATGATCCAAATATACTGACATGAAAAGGATGTTGTATGTTTTTCATTTGGAAACAATGGCCACGGAAAGAGGAACTGAAACCAAATGAAAGAGGATTCAAAATTTGTGTTCATTATTGTGTGAAATATTAAAATACCTATACATTATATCATAGGTAAATATATTAGTTCTAATATCTATATAAAAATGTATTAAATGATGAGATTTTTAATGACTTCTAGTGGTGTGTAGTATCTGTGAGATGCCATTGGTGCACAGTTAGTTGCTCCAGCCGTTGGTGAATATGACCTTTCAATGCCAACAAGAGTGATATTATGTACCAACTATAAAAAATTACACTATTTTTATCCCTCTTAGATAAAATAATTTTTTTATTATTGGGAAAAAGATTTTCTTTTATAAGAAAAACATATGTCATGGTATAAAACATTTAAATAACGGTCTTTATTTATTAAATTTAATAAAAAAAGTATTCGGAATAGATAATAAATCATGTAAACATGAATCATATAAAACATTGTTATAGAATCACTAATTATGTCATATAAATGAGAATATTCTAAAAAAGATATGTAAAGACAATTATTTTTGAATCTTTTCATATAAAACCAAATGAATGGTTTCACGATTGTTTACAAAAAAACTATCATTATTAGGATATGGTAAATGAGATATTGATATTTTATTCTTGGTACAAACTGATATTTGTGGACCATTTCTATTAGAATCTATAGGTAGGTATTATTTCATAATAACATTTATAGATGGCTTGAGTAATTAGGATTATGTATACATGATGAATTAAAATTATGATTCCTTTAACAAATTAAAATAGTTCACAAATGATGTAGATAATAAAATACTAAGTAATATAAAAAATCTATGATCATATTGGGGTGGTGATTATCATAATTAGGGGTTTATCAACCTTTTGTGGGAGTTTAGGATTTTATATGAAATTATTCCACCTTTGAAACCCTAATAGAGTGGTGTTAGTGAAAAAAGAATCATTAATTTTTTTTAAATTATTATGAAAATGATGAGTAATATATATGTCACATTATTATTTTAGGCATATTCATTTTAAATGGTGGAATATATGCTAAACTGAGGAAAACTAAAGAGGAAAAATTAATTATATTCCACATATGGAGTGGAATGAATCACTTTTTTCATATACACATGTATGTGGATAAAGTAGTTTTTTAATTCCATATTTGGAAAAGAACTAACACCCTAGGGATTTTTAACCATTATTGGGTATCATAATGAAACAAATGAATACTAAAAATACAACCCCACAGACAGGTTATTAACTGATTTTATAAAATCAATGTTACATAAATGTGAGAAAATACTCAAAATAGATAGTGGGAGAAAGATTAAAATTAATGATCTTTAATATAATGACACCCAAGAGATGGTACATGATCAGATTCCACAAGTACAACTTGAATAATTAGTTCTTGAAACACATGTACTATATAAGAGAACTTGAGAGGTAATTGAAATATTATGATATGTTTTTCTAGTCACCAAAGATGGTGAAAAATTATGTATTGAAAATAATGAACCTATCTCATAAAAAGATTTATATGTAACATTAGAAGCTATAATATAGAATATTTCCATGAATTATGATATGGATTCCATGTTTGAGAACCATGTTTGGGTTTTAGTAGATATTCCAATTCAGATAAACCCCATAGGGTGGAAATAGAAATTAAATATAAAAGTGGAAACAGATTGTAAATTAAATACCAATAATGAAATTATGATGGATAAGTGGTATAATAATCCTCAAGGAATTAACTAGAATAATAAATTTTCACTAGTTTTTATTTTTATTACATCATATTTATCCATATTATAGCAATGAACCTTGATAAAAACATTCTGTACATTGACATAAAATTTATTCCCATAATGGGAACCTTAAGGATGATATATCTATATGGAATAACCATAATGGTTTATGACTTATGGAGATGACAGAAACTTTTCTAAGCAAGATATATCCATTTATGGATCAAGGAAAACATGTATGTCATATAACATTTGATTATATTAAGCTGTAAAAGAATTTCATTTTATTATGAATGAATGTGAATTATGTTTTTAGAAGAGGATTATTGGAAATTAATTAGTTTTCCTATTTGTATATATTGATGACATATTAATTTTTGGAAATTACATACCTGTCCTATAGTCTATTTTGGACCAGTTAAATGAGTGTATCTTTATAAGGGACATAAGTGAAGATGCCCATATTCTAGTGATAAATCATTAGTTATCGATCCATGATGAAATATAGACAATTTAAAATTACATACATTGAATTGATACTAATGGTAACATCCTGAATTTTTAAAGGGAGAGAATGTGTTTGAAAGAATACAAGATATGAAACACTAATTATAAAAGACCAACTAATATTATTTTTATGGGTCCACTAAACTTAATTGTTAAATTTTTGGGAATTAAGAGTATTAACCAATTTAAAAAATATAATATGACCCTACTTATGAATTATTTATTAATTAATCTCTCTAAAATCAGAAACATCACTTTAGTGAATTCATTTTTTTCTTCCAATACACTCCCTTCAATAATGATATTTATTTATTTAGTTAGAGAACAATATAAATAATTTGAGTATATTTTTTAAATTTTATGAAATAAGTATAATTTTTAAATAATAATATGAAAATTATATTATGGATGAATTTATTTAATTCTTTGAAATGATATTTATTTGAATGAATAGTGATAAATAATGATTTAATTGAAATATTTTTTAATTATATAAAAGTTATAATTAGATATTAGATATTTTTTTTTGAAAACAATTTTTTCATTTTTATTTAAAATTATAAAATTACGCGCCATGAAATGAATTTAATTATTGAAAACATTTTCTATTTTAAATGGTCATTCAGTAAAATAGATTTTAATTGTGTTTTGAATATTTAATTATAATTTCAAATATGGAACATTTATTTTTTGAATTTTGAAAAATGGATTCCATATTTTAAATCAAGATATCCAATTTTAAAAAATGTTTCCAATTTTTGGAAAATATGAATACTAACATTACTAATTTTTGTTACCCTAATGAAGGGTAGGATAAGTAATTAAGGGTAATCCTAAAATGAAAATGATTATAAAATGACCATAAGAAATGAAACAATTTTTTAGATGCTTTATATTAATCAATAATAAATAATGGTTTTATATATGAATATTTATGGACTCTTTTATTAGATATTTATAATTATAATATTATATTTAAATAAATGTCAATGAGATCACAATTTAATTTTTTATAAGTATAATATTTTAAATATTTGCATACAAGAAGATATGTTATAATATACCTAATATTATGAAATAAAATGAAATCATACTAATATGGATACTTTATTTAAGATTTTTAGTGAATAATAATCACATTGAATTATTACACAATAATAATTCAATAATTATTTTATTAATGGAATTATCTAATAAATATAATAACAAATAAAATGATAATATAATTTGAAAAAATTAATGTGATAAATTAATTATATAGATTATATTGACATGAAAGAGATGTTGTAAAATAGTTTTTTCTAATTATTTGGGTTAGATTGAGATTATTAATGTCATTGTAATGAACTGTAATCAACATTGACAATATGAATATTTTAGAGTAAATATTTTTTTAATTGATATAAATTTACTAAAAAATTAAATTTGACAAAATTTTCAGGATAATTTTAAAATTTTCATACATGAGTAATTTGGCTATTTTTTAAAATTATTGTAACAATATTGTATCTAAATGTGTAAAAATCAATGTTTCCACGATAAGAGTAATGGGGGTTATGTAAGTGTTTTGACTAAATGTTAAGGGTCGTAATGAGAAATAATCATATATATAAATTATTGGATGAGATGGGTTCAAAAAAATCTATATCTTATATTAAATATAATTCACTTATAATCCATTTATAATTGAAATGTAATTTATGATAAATTATTATTTTGAAAAATTTCAAGGGTACCCTATCTTCCTCTATAAAATGGGACACATTTTTCTCATTTAATAACACTTTAAATCCCTTTATAATAATCCTATTAATGAAAAAATACCATTATATATTTAATAACCTCATTCAAGAGGCCTTATTTAATTCATAAATCCATCCTTAGTAGTGTTAATGTGTTAATCAAAGTAGTTAATCAGAAGAATATGTATTATTTTAGTCAAGTGTTTCAGTTTATTTATACTTCCAAGTACTTAAATCATTGTCAAAAAATGTCAAAATAATAACCATTGTATTCTAATTTTATTTATATTTCATCAATCTATTTTCATGACTATACCATTATCTATTTACAACCTATGAAAAATAATTCATCATTTATGTGTGTGACAGACAACTGCATCATGAATTATTGTTATTGGTTTTGAATAACCTTCTCTCTCAATTGGTTATAAATATTTAATTAAATTATATATATATATATGATATTCATGATATATTTTTCATTACTAAAATATAACATATCATTTAATTTCATATATTTTAATCCATAGAAATTTTATGAAATTGTTCATACGTACGTGTGAACTACCACTCCCATGAAGCAATATGATTAGTTTTTATTACCCAATCATATGAATGATTTATATAATTATATTTAAATAATTATTCTAATATTTTAGATATTATTAAAATTATATAATTATAGGATTATTTTTACATTATTTTCATAATTATCATAAAAAATTAGAAATGTAACTTGTGCGTACATACAACCTACAGTCTACATGATTGTAATATCGTTCTTTTTTTCATAACCATATTTAATGGTTCATTTGATTAGTATAATTTAAATATTAAAATAGGAATTATATCATGAATATTAATATAGATATTATGAAATAATGGAAACATTGATCGTATTCCAATGAAAGAAGTAATTTTGGACATAGTTACTGAATATCGTCAAAAGGCCTAGCATGAACATAATAGATGACATAAATTTATATGAAATATGAATTAATTATATAAACGAAATAATAAACATTAAAAATTTCTTCATGGAATTATATATTTACCAATGTTTATAATTCATTAAGATAAATGACATTGTCAAGAGTCTGAATCAAGAAACTTGGGTCTTTAACTAAAAAACCTCATATTCTATGTTGTTAAGTTTTATATTTTCTTAATTATTATCTTTTGTGTGAATATTTTTAAAATTATTATTATGTATTTTCTCATATATAAATTAATATTTTGAAAATTTACTTTTCATTTTTATCTAAAATATTCTCAAAATGGAACCTTTTGAAGGTTTTATTTGGGGAAAATTCTTTTCTAAATAGTCCTATAATGCTTAATTTTATTGGGTAAAGGGAAAAACATAACTGATTATGTTTCTCCTAAGAGATTATGTGATTATACAATTATGGTAATTTCAAATCTTACTATGATGGTTAAACCATGAGTATCCGTGAGAGAACGAATATGTGTAAAAATGGTATGAATATGATTCCTCAAATTAACTACATGATTTATTATTAATATATATTTTATAGGATACTTATCATGTTATAAGTTAAGCTAAAGATAATATGTTTTATGAGTGAATAATATAGCATTGTGAAAACAAATTCATAAATGTTTATAATTTTTTTTATTTTATCTTATGAAATATTTTTTGGAATGATTTAGAATGAAAAAGGGATACCTTTGGTATATATGTGTTTATTTTTAGCCCATTGTTTATTTTTGAAAAACTAAAATTATTATTAGTATTTCTAGTTTAACATGATATTTCTTTCCTTTTATATCTCTTATTATGATATTTGTTCTCATGCAACATTTTTTTAAAAGATAATAGTGTTTTAAAAACATATGTAAAATTATGAGGGAAATATAATATTATTTATGATATTTCATAAAATGAATTCATGTTTTATTTTAAAAGTGGTTCCCTTTGATGAATAAAATTGATACTAAGTATAAATGTCCACTAATAATTCCATAGTTTTATATGCATGATTTTATACTAAATCACTAAAAAATTAATCATAAATGATATTCAGGAAATGAATGTTATTTCTAGTTTTAAAATAACAAGAATATGAACTACTTTAGGATGATTCATTTTAGTTGGTATTAGATTTGGGTTCAGATAACTTTTGATATTAGTATTTTTTCAGGTGAGGTTATTTTACGAGTTATGGAAACCATAATGTCTTCATAATTATAATGATTATGTTAAGTTCAATTTATTAAAAATCACTTTTGCGGATTTATGTAATTAAATTTTATGGTGAATAATGTTATTTTTGGAGACATTTATTTTTTTAGGTAATTATGTTTAGTTACTTTTTAGGATATGAAATGAAATGTATGATATAACCGATGAGATTAAATACATTATTTACCATTGATAAGAATATTTTTATTTAGAGGATTTTATCATATTATGGGAATTATTTAGGGATTTTATTGTTTTAGTGTATATTTACCCTATAGACTGGGTGACAACCCGTCACATCCACCAAGTTCGTGGGGCATGAACCCACAATTGATGAGTGACAAGGGTGGAATGCATAACAGTAGACTATGAAAAGTCCCAGTTATTACTATGATTTCTCATTTGTTAAATGATGTAATTTAGAATGAATATATTTGTTTTGGATGTATAATATCTATCAAATAGATTTTCTTAGGACTGGAAAATGATTTGAAGATTGAGTGATTAATGTTATTTTAGAAGATATTTACCATTATGTGAATCCTATATGATTATGTTAAATATAATATTATTGGATTTTGTTTGTGGAATATTATTTTTAATTTTCTTTTGGTTGAAAATACGATTTTATTATGGGTTTGTTGTAATTTAGATTAGTTATTGATATTAATATAATTCCTTGGAGATTAAATGATATTGGTTATATAATTTTAGAAATGAGTGTAATTAATATTATTTTAAGATATTATTAAAATTATATTGGATGACTATGTGACAAAATCCTTTTGAATTTCGGGTTTAAATCTTATATTAAACTATTTTGAGTAATTTAAATGATATTTATTTAATAAATTATTTAATTGGGTATTCTATTTTATTTTAGAGATTAACGTAGTTTTTAATTATATTTTTTTTATTTTTAGAAAATTATCTAATATTATCCTAAAATTTTTGTCTTTTTAATTCGTTAATACATGTAGAATGTATTTTCATCATTTTGGGGATTTAGTGGTCCATGGAAGTAGATTTTAGATATACACAAATGAAAAACTCATCTTAAATACTCATCTTTTGGAAAAAACTTTCAGATTCTAGAGGAAATTTATTAAAGGAAAAAATTATAATTTTTAGGTAATTATATTTCCATATTTTATTAGTATATATTTAAATATAATTACTCAACACTAAGAAATGGATTTTGAAGCCAAAAAATATTCTATTTTCTTTTCATATCGACAAATCAATAACTATTTAACCCCTCATCAATTTATAGTTTTTTATGGTTCAATTTCTTATAACCATGTTCCCTATCACTATCTATTTGTACATGAGTGTTAATATTCTCATATATTCTAATTTTTTCATACATTTAATCCTAGTTATGTTTTATTCTAGATGAACTTTGTACTTATCTTGCTTTGTCATGAATAGAAATTTTATTTATCCTTTTTTCGATGTAGAATTTTAATAAAGGTCTTTTTAAAATGAAATCCTTACTAAACCCATATTCAAAATTGCATTGATGAATATTTTCAATGGTAAAGTATGTAACATCATCTGTTTTTTAAGGGAATACTATATTCAATAGCATACGAGATACATAAAACTATTCTAAAACGAACAACAATATATTGTTATTATGATAATATTATAACCAGTACATTAAATTTGATAAATAAAATTCATTGAATTTTAAATAAAAGTAGACCTAATTATTAATAATTTTTTAATTGTTGCATTTAAAATTTAGAACATAATTTTATTAATGTTATTTTATCATTAAATAAAAATGCTTCTAGATTTATTTTTATTGATTTTTTGAGAGAAAATAACAATTTATTTTCAGAAAATAGAGAAATTTTATGAAATTAATTTCATATTTTTAAATAAAAATATCAAAATGATATTATGTTCGAATTGTTTTAACTATATGAATATGGGTTTTCAATGAATACTGAAAAATACCAATTTTTATTTAATATTGTATTATATTTTTTTGTATTTATATGTAAATATTATATTTTAGAATAGTTTAATATTATATTTGTTTCATTTAATTTATATTAATATAATTATTGTTTTTTAATCGATTTTATACTAAACATAAGTACAAAAAAAAAATTATGTTTTGAAAGGGAAATAATATGATAAATAGTACAATATTGTGTTTTTACAATATAATTATAAATTAGATTAAAAAACATATATGTTTTTGAATTTTTAAACCATGTTTCTACATTTTGAATCAATAGGTTAAAAAAAATTAAATATTTTTAGTTTATTTTTTGACAATATGAGTAATAAAACTAGTAATATTTTTACAAATATAAAGGGTAAATTAAGATATTAAAATAAAAAAAAATAATAAAGAATATAAAAGGAACTAAAAACATGAAGCAATGTTATTATATTATTAATATTTTTAGAAATCAAATAATGGTTATATTATATCAAAAAGTTTGTCCTCTTGGATTAGATTAAGACCTCTATAATGCTTTATTTAATTAAATGTCAATATAGGACTCGTATTTTTAATAATCCTAATATTTATAATTATTTTTCCCAAGAATATATTCCAAAATAAAATGTTTTTTGAATAATATTATGTTTTTATTCATAATAGTAGTTTAGTTTTAATTTTCAGTTATGAAACAATTATATTAAATTATTACACAATTCTAGTGAAGTAATTATTTTATTAACAAAAATATAAAATAAATGGTTCTAAAAATAGTTAAATAAATATAAATTGAGATAATTAATGTGGTCAACAGATTCTATAGATTCTATTTATATTTTATGGATTTATTAAAATATATTTTGTAATTAAATATGTTATATTTTTATTATTAATGTCAATGTAAAGAATAATACATATAAGTGACATTATGTTTATTTTTAGTAAGTAATTTTATATTAAATGATATAAAATTCCTAGAAATATTACATCCCACATAAATGAATTTAGTAGGTTAAAATTTTAATAAATGTTCCCTCGATGATTTTTTTGATTTTTTTTGTAACAATATAAGTCACCATATAAAAAAAATCAATGGTTTTATAGTTAAATTCTAAGAGGTTAAATAAAAGTTAAAATTAAATTCCAAGTGCTGGAAAGTAACATATCCATATCTAAAAATTATTTTAACATAGGATATATACCCATCCTTACCCCGTATTCAAAATAACTCTCTTTGGATTCATTTGATAGTTAAAATTAATTTATAATAAGATAATATTTTTGAGAAATTTCAAATGTTCCCACCCATCTCCTATAAAAGGGAACTTGTTATTCTAATTTATTGAAATTCACAACATATTTTTCAATTTTAAATTCCTAAAAAACATTAATATAATACCTCCACTTATTTGGTAGGCCTTAGTTTAGGATGAAAACCAACTATAGTGGACATAAGTTGTTAATAAAAGAGGGTAGTTCAAGAAAGAGGCTTCATTTAATTCAAGTATTTATAATTTATTTCTTTTTAAACCTCCACAATGTCTCAATAAAACATTATAAAAATTATAAATCGTGTTTAATATCCATCTCATGTTCTATTGTTTGGTAAAATAATTCATCATTCATGTCTACGGAGGAAACAACCTCTTGAACTGATGTGATTTGTTTTCCATCACCGTCTTATTTGATTGGTTATAATGATGGAATTGAGTTTTATATAAGATACTCATGAAATATATATCATTACTAAAATAAAATATATCATTTAATATCATATCATTCCATGTACGGAAAAATGATAACATCATTTGTGTGTTCGTGTGAACTACCACCACTACAAAGCAATGTGATTCATTCCTATTCCCAAATCACATGAATGATATATATCAGTTTATATAAAAAATAATATCATACCTATGATATTATTATCATTATGGAATGATAAAATTATAATTACAATATTTTAATAATTTTTTTTCAGATAATGAAACATTACTCATGCATTGGTACGACTTACCATCTCCGTGATTTTTAACCTAGTTTATTTATCATAACCATAATTACTAGTTTCATTTAAAATTAAAAATTCAATATAAAAAGATAATTATTTCATGAAAATTATTGTGGTGAAGGTGGACAAATGTCCATATTTTCCAATGTAAAATGGCTAATTTTATTTTGGGCTTTGTTGATGAATATCATCCAAACATCTGACGGGAAATTAAATGATTATGTAATTGAATAAAACATATAATAATTTCAAATAAAAAAATTATATATTTTAGAATTATTATAGTTAAATAATTAATTAACCATATTTTTTTATTGAGGATGATAAATAATGTATTTGTGGAGTCGTACTCTAGGTAAGAGACATTTAAAAAAAAATAAATTTTAAATGTTTTAAAGATTTATTTTATAAATACTTCTCACTCATGTACACGTTTATATAAATATTGTTCAATATTTTTTAGATTGAAATTAATTTTTTAATGATATTACTTCAATATTCTTCTAACATTTTATTAAAAATATTTTTAATTTTTTAATACATGAGACTTTCTTTTGAAAAATACTCTTTTAATACTTATTTTTTAAAATAGAAAAAAGAATTATTGTTTACATATTTCAAGTGTAACATTTCCCAAATTCATAAAACCATATGGTTATGATACTTCTTCTAAAATTGTACATTATTATTTTAAAATAAAATACATTCATTTTTAACTATTTTGTATTTTTTAATGTCACTTCAAAATGGAAATGTTATTTTGATCAATAATGTTTTTATGAGATCTTTATATTATATGATAATATAATGGTAATTGGTAATAATTTATGATGAAGGAGGTTTATTTTATAAAACGTGGTCTAGAGATCCCAGTATATCTCTCCAATGAATTAGGTAAATGGAAAGAGTTAACTGATTAGGGTTCTCATAACAGAATATGGGAATATAATGTGGTTTTTATTCCAAATGTAACTGTGATATTCACCCTTTCTGTATTTGTGACAGATTTATTTTTTTTCATAATGATATGAAACTGATTCCATAAGAATATATTATTATTTATGTTTTCTATGTATTTTATAAATAATATATGGTTAGATAATGTGAGATAGAAATCATTAGTTTTATGGGTTATTGTTACAAATTTTTTAAAAGTTTTCAGGAAACATTATGATTTTATTATCTTAAAAAATGTTTTCGTGATTTATTTAGGAATAAAAGTTAATTTAATAAGTATAAATAAGTTTATTTTTATTCTAATATTTAATTTTGAAACGGGAAAACTCTAATAAATATTTGTGGACTAATTGAATATTTATTTATTTTTATGTACCTTTCTAGGTTTTTTATGAATGTCCCATGTTTTTAAAATGTTTTTATAGTTTTTTAAGGATGAATATAGATGTGTTTGGGGTCAAGATCCAAATTATCAAGATATTTCTTAATAATAACATGTTTTCTTTAAATTTAGTTTCCTTTGGTGAAAAAATTGAAACCGAGTATAAGTGTCCCCTTAAAATGTATGGGTTTACTATATAATAGTTTTTCTTAATTATCTCTAACACTAATTCTAGAGGATCATTAGGAAAATAAATTATTTATATAACAAAAATAACTGGAATATATATTTTTTGAGGCTGGGTCCTTACAATTATTATATATAGTATGGGGTAATCTATAAGGTGATTGGTAACACTAATATATGGTATACTTTTTTCTATTAAAATGTGTCCTCAGAAACAAAATTTGAAATAGGTAATGAGTAAAATCACATACACATTAGTGATACAATATATCATATATTACATGATATATATTAGAGTTTATGTTTCCTTTTAATTTATAATAGTTGTTAGATATCAAGATGATTGCTGAAAACACAATTGGTCTACATTAAGGATGTCCACCAGTTTCTAATAAAAATTAGGGTTATGATTTTTATGTATTGAGGGGATAATTATTTATTCATCTAGGGTAATACTAATACTATTTATCAAAAGGATTATTATGATATTCTGTTACAATCATCCCATTTTTTGTGTCTTAATGGATGAGATGTGAGATAGAAGAGTGCAAAGGAACCAGTTTTAACCGATTCTAATAAAGATTCACTGTATGTTGCATCTAAGGAAGTTATTTGTATTTGAAAAATTGTTGTGGATCCTTATATGGTTCAATATATTAAGGAACCTATGAAATTATATTATAATAATATTGTAGGGGTGGATCTTGAAAAAGAGCCAAGCAGTCACAAAATAAAATATTGCAGACCCCATTAATAAAGGTATATATCCGTATTATCATTATGATCATCTGAATACTGTATATTGAATGTTTTTAGACATTGGATTTAATGTAGGCAGGATTATGTGGATGTTTGTTTCCCTAAAACCAACTTATATATAATTTAGGATTTCATATATTAGTTATTTTTATATTAATAAACTCTTTATCCCAACTGGATCATTTTCTTTTGTGACTTTTGGTATTATTACATGATTAGAGTAGTTGTTTCATTGAAATTACATATTTCCCCCCTATATTTTGAGAACCCAAAAGATTCACTACATTATTCTTACATACATGTTCTATATATTTATAGAACAATTAGTGAGACAAAATGATATAACCTATCAGAGGTGATGTCTCATAGGACATTGATGCACCTTCTTATAGTGTATTCCCTTAGTAATATTAAGTATATTATACTATGATATCAAAACCCAGGAGTACAAATTCCACATTTATATTTGTCATTGGATATTACAATCAGTGAATATTTTTATTGATCCTTATACATTGAGATTACTAAATATTGTTATTCTCATTTAATTTCATGTATTGAAAAACATTGCGATGACATATGTTCGTGGAGAGGTACGATATGTTGGATGTGTCACATGTTATATTTTTTTAATGAATAATGTGAGAATTAACGTTTCCCACATATTGTTAATATAATTTTATATCTAAATTAATTTTATGGAAATTGTATACTCTAAATAAATCTAATACAAGGTTGTACAATTGTTAAGTTTGATTTTTAAAAATTTAATGAATGAGACATCGATAACATTGGTTGAAAGAACCATAATGATATATTCTTGATTGGAGATATCATGAAAAATATATCATATTACACATTAAGTATCAAAATATTGTATTATGAAATTGTTGAATTAATATCTTTCTATATGGGTTCTATGGGGTGTTGTGGGATGGTATCCCTGTATATTAGGTTACTTCTCTTAATTCCACTGAGAAAAAGGGATAGAGGGTCACATAGTAAGTGTATCTCGAATCCATGTTATGTATTATAATATTAGTTATTAATAAAAAATACGAATAAATAATATTCCCATATGTGATTTAATAATTATTCAATTTTTTATTGACCTTATATAACATATCACCAGATATTTTAGTGAATATAATTTGATGATAATAATTAATAAATATTTATTTTTATTTATATAATAATTTTAATTATTAATTTATTATACAATAATACAATGATATTTATTTATTTATTAAATTTTCAGTTATACATGCTTGAATTTTTTTGTTGCGTTTGAGGATGAAGTTTAATCTTATTGTTAAAAAATAATATATATCAAATATTATTTGATTAAATAATAAATAATTTAATTCTTTTGATTTCTGGATTTCAAGAAATAATAAAAATATTATTGTTATAGACATTTCTTTCTATAGGGATTAATAAAAGATACTTGTGAAACTAATTATTTATAACCCCATATTATATAAACCTAATTTGATTATTTTTAAGGGAGGCAATTCATTTATTTTTTGTTCATATGAAAATATAGAAAAACCATTCGATGAACTTGAGTGATAACTTATCCAAGAATTATATAACAAATTGAGAGATATATTCCTCCACCATTCAATATAAGGACACGATTGATGAAATATAATCAATTTGAATTGACTCTCTAGGTGATCAATATATAATGATATAAAAGACATGATATGCTATGATTTCACTCATAGATTCCCATGACAACATTCATTTATTTTTAGAATATGTTTGGTTCACCGCTAATGGAAATATGTTTTTTATTGTTCTAATGATTTAGATAGTTTTTTAGATCCATCAATGAAGTAATAATATCTCCAAAGTCATTTCTTTAATTGATCAAATTAATTATAAATAATATTTGACGATCATGGACTATGGTTCCATCATTTTAATCATTGGATATAAAATTTTATTTAAAAATATTGATTATAGGATTTATAATTTTATAAATCATGGATTAATCATCATTCATGAAAATAAATATTGGGAAAGAACCATCACATGCTTCTACTATGCCCAAAAATATCAAAATTTTCACTATGACTACTAGTTTCTTTTTATTTACATGGGTAAATTATCCTTTAAAAATAAAAAAAATTATATTTATTAGATTATTTTTCCGAGATAATTATAAATATTAATTATAATATATTAACAAATGGTTCTATGTGTGTTTCAAATAATTTTTAAAACATTCACAAGTTTCTTACAAAACACGATTTTAAAGATAATATTATTAATTCATTTTTAATAGTTTTTATAATTATTTATTTCAATAAGTTAATTAGAAATTATTAAATACTTTTAATTATGATGATTATATATTTCTAAAATATTTATTCACAAAATTAAATTCACATATTTTGTGAAAATACATTTAAAATTAAACTTTCATAAATGATAAGAAAGTGGTTTTCTAAATAAATTATATTTACATGTGTAAAATGTTTGAGTATAAAGATTAAGAATTAAATTTATTAGAATGAATATAATTGGATTTATAAATATATAATAAAATAGTATATATTTTAAAACAATATTCAAATAAAATATATATTGAAAATGGTTTGAATGAACAACATTTTGGTAATAAAAATCATTAAATTTTACAATTCATTGAAAAAATCATAATTTTCACAGATTTAGAAGAATTAAATAAAACATAATTTAAAAATGTTCAATTCATAAATTTTATATATTTCTTTAAATAAAATTTCCTATTGTTTGAAAAAAATAATTTTCATATTTTATAATGTAGGACATTTTTTAGAGAATGATATTTTGAAACATATATTTACTTTACTAAATATTATGTACTTTTTCATCAATAAGTTTTAAATGTTGAAATAATTTTTTTTAATATTTAAAAACATGTTATTCCAAATAATAACAACATTTTTAATGACTTTTATAAAATGATCATATTTAAATTTTAATATTACTTAAATTTCAGTTTTCATTAAAGTGTGGTGTTGCGTGTAAGGGAAGCTTGCAAAAATATATCCGTTATTAGAAATAAAATATTTCATAAAAGATAATTTTTTATAATTACACTTCCCTTAAAATAATTTTATCACTTGAAATTATCTCACTATGTGAACAGTGACTAAGGATTCGTCTATCTCTTTAAATATTATTTTTCCTTTATAGTCTCCTCAAGATAATTGTTTCAACAAAACATTAATAATTGGGTGAGAGGTCATCTTTCATCATAAATAGCCCATATTATCCATAATTATACTAGTTATTAAATATAATAATGATTTTGATCCAGTGTTATGAACTCTATGTTAAGTATGTTTTATATTTTAGGTATACATGATCTCAATAGTGATACATGGACCATATTGTGTGCATAAGAGAGCTTTGGTGGAAGCACCAAGAAATAAGCTACAATACTGATATCATCATGAATTGTAAATGGAATGAAATACATTTTTTTAAATTTCCATGATTTATAAATCATATAAGACTAGTCCAATTAAAAATTCATTAGAAAACCTTCCCAAATACTTTAACCTCTAGACCAAATTGAGGACTTTCAACACATTGTATCTATCAAGATTGAGTTTCTATTTTGTGCGGATAAATGGATCTAAAAATATTTGTCATTATTTCATCTATCTATGGCTCCAATATCATTACTTCTTTAACTTTATCCAATAAATTTTTGGTCCAACTATAATTTTCATACAGGGAATCATAATGATCAATATGAATTCTTGAGGGAAATATAATATTGTTAGGAACCATAGCAATGAGAAGGTTTTGATCATAAAAATGCATTTAAAACCATATAACAAGATATTATAATAAAATATCATATTTTAATTATTCTATCACAATGAAAATTTTTAATGATGTTATATAGTTAAAAAAACTCAAATCCATATGAATATATTACTAAAGACTTCATCCAAACATCAAGGAAAACATATGATTATGTTCATATATAATTAAATGAGATACTTTATGAAATTTTACAACATGCTTAATGTATATCCAAGAAATATTATTAAAATAGAAATATTCCCAAATATAAATTAAATGTTATGAATCTTTTTGGTGATCAAATACAACCCATAAAATTTTTTACCCTGTAGATTTTTTTGGAAATCGGTTTATAAAATTCATTGTGATGATTTCAAATTTTTATTTTGTTATATGTTATGGTTATAGAATACCCTTAACAAATTTTACTCTCATCCATAATATGATCTAATACCTTGAACTATGATAAAACTATTCAATATATTGCATCCTGTCATTCCACTAAAAATAGCATTTCATATATCTATATATATTTTTACTTCCACTAAGAATATATAATTAAGAAACATACTCTTACTTTAAAAAATACTTGTTTTAATGTTTCATTACATGGACACATATAGGGTTCTTATACCATGTGATTCCATAGTAATAAAATATGAACAAATGAACATTTCTCAACATCTATTTAATATACACATCGTCTTTATGTGCCTTTTTTATCCAAAAATGGATAGATGATAGATCACTCATTTTTGAAATATATTATTTTCCATATTATTTCATGATTTCTAGGTAAATCGTTTTTAAATCCATAAATTTTTAATAAGTTTTTCCCCATCATATATAATAAATTATGATCCATTCAACTTAAATAATAATCCACCATGTTCAGTTTCATAGGGAGATAATGTATTTAGATATTACAATCATTAACAAGATCCAAAAATCTTCTCTAGTCAATGTTAAAGAATTTCATCATGAATATATAATTTTAACTATTTTGATCAGTATATATATAATAAATTTATCAATTAATATAATTCCTCTATATCATTAATGAAAATAATACTACTGTTATCTACAAATCATGAGTTGGTTTATTTTTCTTACGAACCTTAATTATAGTGAGGTATAAGCTATATATAAGTAATTATTCATAAATATTCATCATAATAAATTCTTGGATGAATCAATATATATTAAATAACCTTATCAATTATAGTTTAATTTAATCTTAGGTGTATTGAATAATCATCTATTCAGTCAAATGAAATATTCCTTGAATTTAACTATCCACACGTTCATATCCCCATTACAAGTTAACATGGTTGGTGGATAAGATAATAATGATAAATTATCTACAATCAATTGATTATATCCATCCAGACTAATAAACAATATTGTATAATAGTTACCATGGATGGATTATGACAATAATTAATAGACTATATCTTTGATGGATCAACTGATATACCCTATATTGGGATTATATATCCTAGAAATTAATCCTTTAGTATCTTAAATATTAACATTGTAAATATTGTCCATCGTTTATTTTTCTTTAGGGCCTTTAGTGTAATTATCATGTGATATCCTTGATCATAATTTCAATTTGAATATATTAGAATATCATTTATTATTACTAAAAATAACATAATAAGACAATCTCTAATAACATTACTTATTAAATAAAAAAACATAGAAGGTAAATTAAAATGAATGAATTGAATAACTATGTAATAATAATTTTCATAAATTTTATTGAATGTTTTCATGTAAATATCAACATTATTTACACATAACTAATGATATATAGACTAATTTTAAATCATGTATAATCATTGTGCTCTATACAATTGACCAAATAACTCATCAATACAGGGTATAAGATTCATGTTATTTATTATGATATGAATTAGATCTTAATAATAAAATTGAGTTTCATTGGTCAATCATTATGTTATGAAAACAAAGGGAGGTGATCCCCATGATGACACACTTGGCCAAATAAATCACTTCTCAATTTCCTATTGGAGTTTCTTATTCAATTCATACTACCAAATCTTTTCTATTCTATATGGATTTCTTAATTTTTAGATAGTTTTATAAATATTATTGATAAATGAATTTTAAGATTTTTTATGTCCAAGGAACACTTGTGGAAAACATCCGCATTATAACATATAATAGAAATTCCATTTATGTCAACTTTCTCCCCAACCAAATTAGATAAACAACATTTTTTAGTGTGAATAATGAAACATGTATTGGATGTAAACTTCACTAGATGTTCATTTTTATAGTCTCACTGATAGGTGAATATAATTTGGGTTTTAATTTCAATTATTACATCAATTCCCCTAAAATTGTTTTTGGATTTTTGTAGAGAAATGAAATCTATCCCGATGATAACATAAAATTTAACCAGGTAGAGAATAAAAATATTTTCATGAAGAAAGTTAACACATTATCCAACTGTATAAGAATCATATACATGAGATGTGTTCCTCATAAAATTGGGATATTCATATCTAATTATACAACTTACCCTTGATGGTGATAATGAGTACCATTAGATTCTTTTCCTGATATACATAAAATGTTCTTACTAAGTGAAAATATGTTACTTAATATTTCAGTATAAATTTTTCTAGTTTATCATTATCAATATATATTAAATTACACAACATAACCATAATGGTTATAATTAAGATCAATAATTTATATTCGTAGAAACTTTTATTTTACATAGGTCATTATGGATAATAATTTATTAATGTCTGTTATGGTGGTTAGTAAATAATTTTAATTTCCAATAAATATTCCATGAGAGTGCCAAATGAGGTATGTAGTGAGGGCCATTTTTATTCATCATGTAACAATAGATACAAATATCATTGCACTGTTTTTGTGTTATTACACCTAGTTACATATTTTATAGAGCCACATCCACTTCTAGAATGTAGAGACGGATGTAATTGTCTGAAAAAAATCATTATCAAACCTTCACTAAATTTATAAGATACATTCCTTCAACAATAATTACCGTAAAGTTATCACTAATGATTTATTATCATATTTTCCAAAGGTTATGTAATACTTTCTCTGATACTAACTTCAGAGAAGAAATCATATCATATAATGTTATTACATCATTTTAAATGAATTATCATTATGTTACTTATGGATCCACTTCTGAATCCTTGAGGTCTACATCCATTGGAAATATTGATATATAAACAACTAGTTAAATGTTTAACTGTATCATCTCCCACTAAATATTTCATATTTAGGACCCACGAAAAACATATAAAAAAAACTCAAAACATTTGGTTGATAAAATTCAAAAAAAGGCTAGTTGAGATTATTATTAATGGTAAAAAAATCAATATAACATGGAAATAATGGTATGTCAAAAGGATAATAAAATTGGAAAGTAATACATTAGAAATCAAAGATCATAAACAGTATTCATGGATTTAATAATTATTACTACTAATACATGAATGATATACAAATAAATGAACATAAATCATGATGGAATAACATTGGCATAAAACAATGACTTGTGGCATACACATAATCATATAAATTCAATTCATTTGTAGTCAATGAATCAACTAAAAATATCATAGTGAATTGGGTTCACTCCCAAAATAATCATTATTGTCATGGATAACACCCAATACAATCATATTGAATTAGATTCACTACCCATATCATCAGAGTAGTCATAGATCACTACCATGACTATCTTTTTTGATAGATTCCTTTAGTAAAAATGGTTCACTCACCATTTTAGTATTATTTATATATTGATATCATAATATTTACCAAATTCATATCAGGTAGATAAATACCCTAACCATAAAATAATGAAAATCATACATAATAGTTCTTAAATAACAAAAAATGACTCATATCATAACCTATAAGAAGGAATGTGTTCCATAAACATTTCATAACTTACTAACATATGGAAAAGAGATAGGATTAAAAACATTTTACTATTTTATCTTAACATACCCCATTATAAAAACAAATGAGTATCATAAAAATATTTTAATCATAAGCTTAAAAAATTCTGAGAATGAATAATATTATTATCCTTGACTAAAATCCCCACTAAATCATGAGTAACATAATTGGATGTCATCATGGAGGGGAGATTATTTTGAAAGATCACATGGAAATTGTGTTGAGGAATATGACCTTTTAAATTTTAAAATCACCCCATTGAAACGAATAGTTCACTAAAAATTTATATAATATTATTCATTTGTAATAATATTTGAATATTAAATTTATATAATTAAAACAATTATGGTTCATGATATAAAATTAAAAATTACATATTGAATTACCTTAAATGAAATATTAAAAATTATTAGAAAAAATTAATTCATGATATAAAATTACATAGTGAATTTTTATACACCACATGAAATAATACAAGTATATTACATAACATATATCCCACAATAAGAAATTTTTAGATGAAATTATATTACCAAAATTATTGACTTTAATTATAAATATTCAATAATATTGTATACTAAATATATATTTATTATATATATATGGATAATAATCATATATATTATACAATATATTTTTTAATTTTGACCATTTATTATATATTTATTAACAATTTCATATTAAAATAATGCTTTGAGTAATAACAGAATTTTTATCATGTTTTTTTTGGTTTATTATCTTATGTGTATTTATCTTGATAGTGATTTCATCATCCAAATGATGTTTAAAATGATATCAGTATAATTTTCAATCCTTAATTTTTTTTATAGTAATCCATAAAATTTAGGTATATAAAATGATTTATATCATTCATGAATATGGTAGGCCATAAAAACACAAGAACATTGTTTCCAATGTCTTAGAGGATGGTATGAAAATATTTTTAATAATATATCAGTAGTCATAGTTCATTATAATTTAATATATATAAAAAATATTAATTATATATATCTTTATTAACTTCAACTTGAGAATATGTTAAAATTTAATAACATTCCTTGATGATGTGGTAGTTCATCGTATACACAGGCGATATTATTGTAATCCCATAAAATGGAATGTGGAAAGATATATATGATATTTTAAATCTAGAAGTAAACTTTTTTTATGAATTTAATATATATAATTAAAGTCTATCATTTTATTAACCCATAAGAGGTCGTGATCTAAAGTTATTTAAATCAGTTCACATGGAAGTAGTACTTTATACACATGATCAATGGTTTTATTTCCCATTTGGTGGAAGAGGAGATTAATGTTGGTTATTATATATAAATAATAACATATTATTTTTTGGTAGATAATTATATAGCTTTATTGGAATTATTAATACATTAATTGTGGTTTTAAGAGAATAAGTGAAAAGAAAGAGCATAATTAACACAACTACCTTCACTTTGAAAAGCCATAATTTGATTAGTTGTTCAAGACACTAGGGTTAGTATTATTGGATGAAAAAATATCTGTAAAATTGAAAATAATGTTGTTTATATATTTTGTAAGGAGATGGTGGATCTAAATGGAATAAGAGTTGTGAATAAGTTTTGGGGTTAATTTTTCCATTTATAATTGAGGAGGAGTGGAATGTTTGTAAATACTAAAATAAATTCAATAATGGGAAGTCACATGAAACACATGTGCCTAAAAATTGGTTAATAATAGGGTGATGGATGATATAATTAATCCCCACACCTTCTAAATGAATTGAAATACGTATTAACCATTTTATTCCCTTACCCTCTATGTTTTCTCATTTTTTGTGTTATAGTTTTCACCGCACTAACTACTATTTATTTATTTAATTCGGTAAATAATCCATTAAGAATAAAAATAAAATTATCCAAATTAGATTATATTTACCAAGTAATTTTAAATGTAATGATATAGTTATTAAATGAAAACTTCTCTTTATTGAAAATTATTTTTAACACATTTGCATTTAACTGGAAAAACTGTGTCTTACACTTAACTGCAAAAATAAATATTATAATATTTTTACAAATAATAATAACAAAGTATAATTTTACTTTATTATATATTTTTTAAAAAATAATATTTAATCTAAGGATTCCATTTCTTCAAATTCGATTCACATAAGTGAAAAAATTTAATATAAACTAAAACACTAAGGCAAGAGAAAATAATTGTTTTTTGAAGGAAAAGATTTCATAAGTATATAGTTTTTAAATAAAGAAAATCAAAATTAAGTTGACTAAAATGACTGAAATTTAATTTATAAATATATAGTTGATCTAGTTTTTCTATTAAACTGTCAAAATATAATTTTCAGTATGTAAATACTTTAAACTAAAAGAAATTTTATAATAAAATGGTATTTATTTACTTTTCATATAACAATTAATATTTCAAAATTCTAAAAATTTCATGAAAATATATTATTGAATGTTGAATTAAAAAAATGGAATGAAAATTATCTAAAAGTGTTAATATTTAATTTAAATATATGCTATTTTTTAAAAAAATAACATATTAAAAGTAAATAATTTTTCTACTACATATTATTTAATATTATCATCAATGTGCTATATTTATATAATACCGTTATAGTTAATATTTCTGATGATGTTATTCTTATTCATATTTCTATGTTTGAAATCATTGTTATAATTTTAATGTTTAAATAAAATTTTTATGCTGTGGTTTATTAAAATTTGATATTGTGTGTAACTCATGATATTGATGAAACTTTATATATTCCAATTAATCATATAATTAAATATCATGGTTTTAAATGGATGAATATTTAATATTATATTACATGAGTTAAATTTACTAAAAGGGTGGTGTGGTAAAATAAATTATTCTTTGAAAAATTTATTTGGGAAGCCACAGAAGTCATAAAAATTAATTTTATTAATGACTATTTTCAAAATTTTTTTGTTAAATAAATAATTTAGGATACTTTTTCATGGGTTATATTCATTCATTTAAATGGTGTGCTATTGTAAAAAATCCCCATTACTATCATTTGTAATTAATATTTGTTTTTTAAAATTATATAATGTTGATTCATTTACATCAATACATTCATTCATGTTTTCATTTATATATATATATATATATTATATTATTGAGTAATCATGTGAATATTATTGTATAAATAAACACACCCCCAGTACGTTCATATCTATTATCATAATAATAATATAATTTTTAGTTTGAGTTGAAGGTATTTTATTTAATGAAATTATGATTTGGGATATTATCTTGTTATGGTTAAGATGTATTAGCTGAGGAACGTATCCCAATTTTATCTTCATGTTTATATTATATTTTTTTAGCAATGTGTAATTTTTTATTTAGTGTTTAAATTTATGAATATTCATTTTGGTAACCACTGAGTACTAATTATTAGTTATGGTGTTCTCTCATTTTTCAAATAATACTTAATATTTTAAAAAGATATATAATATGAATTTTATTTTAACATTATAATTCATTGGTCTCTATAGGATACAACATTATCCATGTATCATTTAATATCGGTGTCTGTTATAGGATTGAGTAGTTGGTTTGGTCCAACGTGATATATTTTATTTCATGTTATTTCCTATTTATATCCCCATTTATTTTATATATCATGGAATACAACTCAAAACATAGAGGATGAGAGGTCAAATAATATATTAAAATGATTATTTGGAACCGTCCATCATTCTTATGGTTTAATAGTATTTTTTAAATCCATCCATGTAATAAATCTATTTATACATAATTTGTATGTAATGAATTGTGGCCATGAAATAGTATCAAAACATAATGAGAGTTTATCCATAATAACCTATTGATTAATAATGTTTAAAATTTATATTTTATATATAGGAATAATAGAATATATAATTATCTAGTAAAGTATTAATTGTTATTGATTTGGGGTTGGGGATATGAAACTAGTTTATTTAAATCCATATGAAAGTTTCAAATCCCATTCTTGTATGTTCTCGATAATGGGGAATTTCAAAAAAAGATTAATGCCATCTGACTAGAAAATTCTGGTGTATTTTATGGTCATATAAATATGATCATGTGGGTTCTAATTTTGAGGCCGTTCAGCATAACCAAATTATATTTTGATTTAAATATTATTACTCCAAGACCAGTGTGTCATTCAATATATAGTCAACTTTCTATGACATTGTTCATGTAGTTTAATGTCATAATTCATGGAATATTTTGTACATGATCCTATAAATAGTTTTTCGTGGGACTTATTATTGGTCCACACATTCATATTTAAAATATATAATGTTTTAAATGAAGGAATTGTTGTACATTCACTATGATTATTTCTAGTACGAACCACTAGCATATTGATTATACATTATTTTGTCCATCAGATTCATGGTGTATTAAAAATTGGTTCAAAAACCCCCATGAAAACCCTATGGGGAAATTAATATCAAGTAATTTAACAAAATTTAATCATGTGAGGGTTTCTTCGATTTCATAAGAGTGTATGATTCACTATATTTAGATGATAATTTATTTTATGGGAAAAAAACCTATTAGATATCTCAAAGGGTAAGATAATACTAATATTAATTATATATAACACTACAAGGGAAACACAAATGTGTCTTTTCATAGTTAGGAATATGTGGTATACAATTAATAGTCGTATATAAGGAAATATATTTATTGATTTACCTAGAATGAAAAATTCCATCATTATTTCTTTTTATCATATGAGAAAAGAGTTTCAATAACAAAAGTAAAATGAGTGGTAATGTGAGGTGTTGAGGCAAGAAACAATTTTTCATTCGGTTAATCTTTTGCATAAGATATAAATTTCACAAAGACTAATTTTTATTGAAGGGTATGGGATTATCCAGATTGGAATTAGTGATGATGGGACACTATAGTGAGTCCCTTGAAGGTCTGTCAAGGACTGAATTATGAGGATATTTAGACACACTTTGTTTTTACATAATTTCTTATAGTCTCCATTCAATAGGGTCCTTGACCCTTATCTTGGTGGGGGATTGAGTGATGTCATCTTTTAATGATGTTTTTGGTATTTAAATGTTATGTATAATCAATATTATATATGTTTACATCTTGTCACATTTTTTGACTTAAAATTTCAATTGATTGAATGTTTTGTAACATTCACACATGGTCATACAAACTACATTCTATAATTATTGATATCCAAATATTGGTGGTAATTAGTGTTGGTGTTAGAGATTCAATTTATCCATTAATAGGAAATGAATTCATGGAATCAATAATTTCAATATAACAAAAGGCAATGACATTGTTTCTTAATTATAGCTATAGGTTCATAGATTTCCAAATGTACAAGACACAAGGTAGTCGAAGGGAATATTTGTAGCTAATAAGAATGGATGTGGCCTGGATGTAGGGTATTGCCTAATATCACAACATTATCAATATAAATATTTTTAAAAGTATTAATTATTCAGATATATATCATTGAAAAAAACATCCAAATAAAAATATCCCATTATAATTTTACATATTATTTGGATGGTATGAAATCCACATTTAATCTTCTAAATTTCAATAATTTCTATACATATTATCATGTAACACCCAGAGAATTATAAAAAATAACATTTTATTTGATATCGTATGTTACACACAATAATTTGTTTTCATGAAATACATGTAACAAATTGTTTTTTTGATATATTTCATTACAGGCAAGGTAGAGTTTGACGGAACGATGATATACTATTCATAGTATTATTGAATATTGAAGTATTCACATAGCTATGGAATTGTGAGTATGAATATGATTGACTAAATTGTGAAAATAAATTTTAATAAATTTTATTATATATTTATGGAATATAAATAAAATAATAATAATTTAATGGAAAAGGAATTTTTTCTGAAAAAAAATATTTATTTTTCTATTTGACGGTTAAATAATGTATGGTGCACATAATTTGAAATTAAATTTAGCTCTTTTAGATAATATATTTTATATAATGAAAATTATTTTTGAAATTAGAAGATCAAAATTATCAAAGGATTTCTTTATGGGTGATTTTTGGGAAGCTAAATTTTATAATAAATATAGAAAAATAATTGATTTTAATTGAAAACAAACATTCTTATAAATAATAAATAATCATAATTTATATTATAAATTGGTTTTAGAGGAAAAATTGTTTAATTAAACATCTAATAATCTAATATAAGAAATTTAAATTTTTCTCATATTTAATTTGGATATTAATGTATTGTGAACATTTGAAAATGACCACTTTAAAAATATGATTTTTCATCACATCTAGGGAAAATTTTTTATATTAAATTATAATTAAAGGGGAATTTGATTTGGAATATTTTATTAAATATTTTTAATCATAATAATTTATATCATATAGCAAGGTTAACATATTTTTTACCACAATTTTTAGTGAATAACCGTAAGGTTAATTACGACGATTAAGGTTAAAATGAGTTTACTTAGTGGGAAAATAGATTATATAAAGCAAAAATGACCAACCAGATTTTAAAGCACTGATATTCTAGAAATAGTTCAACTTGTGTTATCTGATTATCTAATTTAATGAGTTATTTGGAAACTCATTTAGGATTTTGGCTAATATAATATACTATGTAATGAAAAATACAAATAAGTAACATTCATTTCCATTAATATCTATAATTATTTTGGGGTACGAAAAAAATACAATTAGTTCGGTTATACATATATATTTTTTAATATAAATGGTTTTTTATCTTAATAATTTACAATTAATTTTTATAAATGAAATATATAATTTAAATTTTTAATAAATGAATACATGGTTATTATTTTTTTAATAAATATCTAAAATAACGACAATACATATATTAAATGTAATGTAATTTAGATGATTTTTTCCTTAAATAGATTTTATATATGAATATATCATTTTTAAAATGTGTGGAATTATTTTATTCAAATTCCATCAATAACTTGATAATTTTAATGTTTGAAATAAATAAATTAGGACCAAATTGAAATCAGATTTATCTTGTAGAAAGTGATATTGTTTAAAATTATTTAAAATTTCTAAAAAATTTATAACATTAAATGTTATTTTTATCTTTCAATAAATGTAAAATAGTTTACATTAATGTTGTAATTTATCTTTTATAATTAACATGTTGAACCCAATATAGAAAAAATATTACTATCATAGTTAGGTTTAAAGTACTGTTTATTGGCATTACAAGTGCTTCTATTAAATTATTTTCTAACACAAATGGTATTTTTAACTTATATATTAGATATAATATTTAATGAAATTTGGTATATGTTTTATAAAATTTATCATTTTAATTTATTTTTAAATAAATAATTTAATGGTTTAGAAATTAGTTACCATGGGAAAACATAATGGTGAAAATTGGGTGAACCTAAACACTACGGATACAAAAGATAAAAATGGGTAACGTTATATTTAGTATAATTTTGTAATCCCATGCTCTAAGGGACACCTCCCAATAGAGAATAGTTTTGAGTGATTATAATAATTTCACTCCTCAAATATAAAACAAAAATCACTATCCCCATATCTTCACTCCTAAAAATCTATATTTTTAATACAAATTCATCCTAATTAACTAAAAATCATTGCTCAAATAATCCTTGTAGCCTTATTTTTTGGAAAAAAATGCATCCATGGATGGCTTTTTCTAAATTCAAAAAAGAGTTACCAGTGGAAGGGGAATTGTTCAACAATGTCCATTTTTGTATTATTTCATTCATTATCCACTGAATTTATTATTATACCATGATTAAATATTAAAAAATAATCTTAAAAATAATTATATTATTTTATGTTAATTTAATGACGTACACCTAGACACACACCAATCAAATGGGTTTTGAATTCATCATTTATATGTACATCAGACTATGTCCTTGCAAAATGATATCATTTATATTTCCATTACCAACTCTTACAGTTTGGTATAATGAAAAATATATATTTTTTATATAATATATAAAACATGATAATAAATATGGAGTCATTATATCATATATAACCCTTATATATTACATTCCCTAATTGACATGATAACGTCTCTCATGTGTACCGAGGACTACAACCTCATAAGGTGATATAAATCATTTTTCACTAACACATTAACTGAAAGATATTAAGTGTAAATATAATGAATATATATGATATAAATGAAATAATTATTATGTTCACGATATAATTTTATTTCTATAAATTTAATATATTATATTCACACACAGAAAAATTGATTATGTCGTTGATGGATGTGTAGACTACTGCCTCTTCAAAGGGATGTGATTCCTCTTATATTACAAGAATGATATATATAATTATAAGTAAGTAAATATAATTTATTTATGATAAAATGATAATTATAGGAAGGTAATATATTCCATACATTTTTCCCATAATGATTATTGAAACATAGGTGTGTTACTCTTGTGTACATATGACTTACTATATTCATGATCATAGCATTAGTTAATTTTTGATATCAATCATTTATGATGGTTTAAAAAAATTATTTATATATAAATATAATAATTATGACAAGATCATTAATATTTATATGTTTAAATAATGACGTTTTTTACAATATTCAACCAAAATAAGTCATTTTCTGACACATAAGCCGAATATGTCCAAATCATCTAACATAAATTTATTTCATTATGTAATTTAATATAAATTTTTAAAAAGTGAAAAATATTAATAACCATGAGAATGGTTCCCATAAATGTAATTAATTTATTTTACTTTATTATTTGTGAGGATAAATAACCACAATCATAATTGGACTATAGGTAAGTGACTTCATCTCAATTTCATTTCATTGAGGCATATTTTGATGTTATGCATCATTATTCATTTTTGAGGGGTATATTCAGTCCATTTGACAAGATATATCATGAATTTCTTATTTTACCCTGATACGTAATACATTTTTTTCATTTTCTTCCATGGGGTTATGATTCTAGTGTTTTCCAAGTCATATGGTACTTTTACCTAATAATATTCTTTTAATGATTACATTAAAAATAATCATGTTCCATGTATTTGTATTTTATATTAATTTATTAATGTTTTATATTGAAATAAATTATTTTAAAAATAATTTTTTATAACTTTTAATTTATTTTCATTGTCATAAATATTATTTATTACTTGTATGAAATGGAACATTTCGATACGAGACAAATTAAATGTTCTATATTTAATGTATACGATGATATTGACTCCTTTTATTGAGGTGAATAATATATTATTTATATATTCCATTTAAAACATACATGATTTATTAAATGAATTGTACTTCATTTTTTTTAATGAAAATGAATAATTAAAATTTATTTTCAATGAAAACTATGTTTTGGTGTTGAAATCATGGTTTTGAAAAAAATCATATTTTTATGAAAAAGTATTTTTAAAATATTATTCCATTGAAAGGGCCATATGGAGCAAAAAAGAAGGTGAAATGACTCTGTGAATAAACTAGACATGCCATAAATATTGAATCACTCGGATCAATCTAGAAGTCAATATCATTGATTCTCCACCAAATGTTGGGAGACAATACCATTCATATTGGATAAAATATCATGGCCCAAATTGAACAAAAAGGGTCCAACTGAAGTATTGACGTCTAACACACTATTGTGTTTGGGAATTGAAATCAAAAACACCATTATTGATTTTTCTATTGATATAATCATCCATTAGAGTTGATATTTTTCAGTGTTAATGTGATGTTATTGTTGGAATAGTTTTTAAAATAATGATTTTGTATTTGATAAAATATTTTTCTTCAAATATCCATTCATATTCTAGAATTTTAAAAGGTGGTGACAAAAATGGATAGATTATAATTTTTTATTCAGACCACCATAACATCAGAACCATTAATGAAATGGCATTCATGTATTTATAGTAGGCAGAAAAACATCACTATAAACTACTTATAATGTAACAACCCAAGATTTTATGAGAAATATTCTTTTAATTTGTTTGATGTTTTTTTGTACACTACACCAAGATTAGATTGCGTTATGTGATACACTTTATTAGCTGATAGTATACGCAACACTATTCATGGCTTGTGTTGCACGCAAGAGCGACCTTTCTCAATAGTGTGTCTTGTACGCATTACTGAGTTTCACTGAAAAATTATATATTATTTTGCACTATCCATTATGAATAGTTTAAACAAAATTTTAAACTTTATCAAATAATAATTCATCTTACACATATTTTAGAACATGGTATGATAACAAAATAAAATTTTCATGTAAAATAAGTATTTTCTCAAAAAATGTAGTGCTACTGCCTTTTGATGGCGCACCCACATTAAATATATTTTTTGACTTGTTTATAAGTTAAATTTTAAAAAATAAACTTCTTCTTGTGAATTAGGACACAAAAATTTACATTGGATAATTTTTTGATATTTTTTTCATAACGTTCATATTTTGATGAATAGTAAAAATATGCTAAATTTTAATTAAAAATAACTTTTTTCATAAAGATAATTTATAAGAATAAATTATAATATTTAATGTTTTTAAAGTATAAATATAATATATTCTTAACATTTAATATAATTTATGTCATTATCATTAATTTTACATTGAATTCATAGGTAACAAAATTCAATCTTTTGGAATGTTTTAAAAAAACCCATTTTTTTCAACAACGAGATTAATTTTAAATTAGTTACTAGAACTTTCTTGGTTTGAATTTGAAAAAATGGATTCCATATTTGGAAAAGTTAGGTCCAAATTATGTTAATAGGATATTTTTTATTTTTGGTCATTATTAATAGTAACTATAATAAATTTTATTTACCACAATTAAAGGTATATTATGTAATTAATGGTAAAAATAAGATTATAAAATTACCCTAAAACCCGTATTAATTTAATTGTATGACTATAGTTATCCCTAAATCATAATTTTGTGTAAATTGAATCTATTGGAACCCATTTAGATGTTATTAAGGCCTTTAATTTATTTTATTTAAAGAAAGTGAAATATGTCTCAAAAAATCTTTAATAATTAAAGTATTTTTAATATTACGTTATTCAGAATATAAATTCTATTATAAATACTCATTTGAAAGATAAATTTTTTTTATTTATTTTGGCAATTTATTTGTAATTTTTATGAAATATTTATTTACCTAAATATCTTATACATTAACGATGACAAAATTGATTATTTAGTAAAAAAATCAATAATACGGTTTTTATAAATTTAATAGTTACCATAAAAGGGAAAAAAACTTAAAAAAAACATATTTTTCATGTTCATGTGAACCATAAGAATCCCATGGTCTAATATTTGACCATTTGGAGTCTTATTAAAGTGATTACGACCCTTATATTAGTTTATTTTAAATGATGTCAAAGTTTTCACCTTCATAATTTAATAAATATAACAATTTATTTTTTATTTTAAGATGATAAATTCGAATTAAAGTAATATTTTGGAATATATTATATTTATATACATCATAGTATTTTAGTTTTAATTTTTATGCAAAAAATAGGTATATTAAATTATTATACAAAAATGTTGTTGTAATTATTTTATTAAGAGAAATATCAAATAAATGGTTTTAAAAATATTAAAATAAATATTCTATGAACTAATTAATATTCTCCACGAATTTTCTAGAAGAATATGACATTTTAGGAACCTATTAAATATTTTGGTTTGAATATATTTTCTCTGTGTATTTTTTTTAAATTAAAATAATGGAATAGTGTCAAAATTTACACTTTTATTATTTTATTAAACTAACATATTATTAAATTGATTAAAAATCACAAAAATATTTAAAAATTATAAATTGAACTTTATATGGTCTAAAATGTCATAAAGTATCCAATTGTAGACAAATAACAACATATATGTAATTATTTATAACAACTTAAAATTTATAATATTATTACAACAAATAAAATTAAATAGATTAAATAAGGATAAATCAAGTTGATAAGGTTTAAAATAAAATTACAAACATATCTAGATCGTATTGTATGATGATATTAAAACACTATATAATCTAATATTTTCATTTGAGTCATTTTTGGAGGTTTTTATGTGGGTTTTTGGTTTCTTATAAATTAATATTTTAGCAGTTTCTAAAAGTGCCCCTCTCCTCTCTTATAAAAGGGAACCTCCTCCCTCTCCTCCTCACACCACTATGATACTTACAGCTCAGCCAAATCCTACCAATTTCCCTTCTCAACTTCCCTATAAACATAATAGATGTCCTTGTTTTCTTCAAAAACTAACTTTATTTCCCTTAGAGGAGGTTTAGAAGAGGCGCGTCGAAATTGATGTAATCTCTTCTACCGATTATTTCATGTTTCTTTATTCTTCAATTTCCTCTTATTTATTAGTTTCATTGTAAATTAATAAAAAAAAGAATCAATAATATACTGATATGTTATTATAAATATGAAACAACCCTATTTCACATTCGATCCATCCTATGGAAAAACGAAATCATCGCGCGTGCGTACGTATGGAATGCCGTCTCCACGATGTGGTGTAATCTATTTTTCCACCACCACCTTTCTTGGATGAGTATAATGGTGGGAATAATAACTATATATGATTATTATAACATGATAACAATACTTAGATATTATATCATCCACTCCAATTCCATTAAATAATTTTGGTGATGTTATCATCACTCATGCGTACGTGCGGATTAACGCCTCCAAGACGTGATGAGATTCATTCTCTATGTTAACCATTCACGAATGAATATAAAGTATATAGAATAACATATCAGAAAAAATTTAACATAATAATGATACTGGATTTATGTAGATGTTATTGACTTACTTCTATTAAATTTAATATGGAAACTAAAACAGCGTTCATGCATACGTATGGCCTACCGTGTCCATGAACTATGTATTTTATTCTATTTATCAATCTATCATATATATTTATATGATGAATATATATTATATATAAATCATGTTTTAAATTATGGAATAATGTAAATCAGGTTATAAGTAATAATATTAAGGATAAAAAGTCCAAACACGTACGATAAATGGAACAACTTTTCCCAAAACGTTTGTTTAACATGGAATTGACAAAATAACGGGTAATATAAAGTCATAAGTGAATAATAAATGATATCATAAATATTGTTATGGTTCTCTTACAAGTTAATAATTTTTTTAAATCCACTATAAAATTTTTTTGGACACGTACTGAAGAAATTGGACCTAAGGTAAAGGATAATATTGCAATCTCATTTTTATCTGAGATTGTTTATACGTAAGTATTTAATGTGGTTATATTTATCATCCATTTAAATATTTTATAGAAGTATTTTCATAAAGTACTTAATATTCATCCATGTATGTTTAAATTCATGTTTAAACCTTTTGGACTTTTACTATGTACTATGTAAGGAATCATTCTATTGTTTACCATACAAGGTACTTTTTGACTTTTTCGGCAAAAGTACAAGAAGAATGTTTTTCATTAACTTATACGGCGTGAATTGATATTTGAAATTTCATAACACCTTATTCACATGATTCTTCTTCTACCATAATTCATGATTATATTCAACAAAAATACTTTTCTTTTAAAATTGCATCGCATTTTGTGAAACTAAAAATGATTTTGAAGAAGAAAGGATATTTTCCTCAAGAATTCATTTCAAGTGTTTTATCAAAACTATTTTCCATCTAAGATGACATTATTTTGAAAGTTTATATTTCAAGTGTAATGTATGTATTATTTAAATGTTTTATTTTTTCTTATGATGAAATGACATCCATTTGATTTATATTGATTATGTTATGATGAGATGATGTTTACGAAACCTATTTTATTTATTGGGTTATGATGAATGATTTATGTTTATTTTGTGCCACACAAAAAAATGATATAATTATGAGATGGGTGGGACCTATATATCCCTCTAATTCATTGGGAAAAATTATATATATCATGAGACAGACATGGCTGGAACGAAAAGTAAATATGGTTCAGTAATATAGGGATGGAAAGACATGTAAACTCAGTTCAGTAATGGACTTTGTCCACTATGTTGGTCTTGGCAGCAATTACTTGGAATCTATGGATGTCATATCATGTGATTAATGGTTTTCCACAATTACATGTTTTATTCCCATGTAATTTTATCATGATTGATGTTTCATTATGATCTATGCCTTATGTGCTCCTATGTTTTATATCATTGCTCATGATTTTGATGTTTAAAGATTATGTTCATGTTTTTGGTTCAAACATATATGGTTTATTCTATTTCAACCATGCTTATCCTTACTGAGCATTTGAGCTCACCCTTTTTATGTTTTCTTTTACACATGATATAAAGAATGTTTTTAGGTAATAAAACAAAAGGAAAATATCTTTATGGGAGATGTTGAAGATCTTTCACCATGATTATAAGATTATGTTCCGAGTTTCCAAAGGCAATAAACTATTACAGTCCTTGGGTGTCATGTTTTGTTATATATTAAGTATTCCACAAAAAAATGTAATGTCCATGTACATCATGATTTTGGTCTCTACAGTTGGTATCAGAGGAAAGGTTTAGTCAACCTTTGCAAACTAGGATGCGAAAACTTTTGTGAGATCCCTAGAGATATTTCTAAGGTATGTCTTGGGATGTCTATAAGGTTAAGGATAATTATAGTTTATAGTCCTAGAATTATGGTATCTATATTTGAATTAATCCGAAGATGTTATATATTGACGGTAATCCCCCTTTATTATGTTGTTTTCCTAGCTTGATTTTTTCCTCCCACACAATTATTTGGGGGTTTAAACGATGGCTGGAACCCGAAGGAACCTTGTTGATCAATGTAATTGACAATGAAATGATTGTCCTCCTGAACAAACCAATGTTATGGGTGATGGAGTTAAAAATCTTATTTCTATACTTATATAAGATATGAATCATTCTGGGCTTCCAAATGAGTAGAGAAGGGAACAATATTCTATTGAGTCCTTCAATAGGCAACACCCACCTTATTTCAGGGGATCTTATAATCCACTTGTTGTTGAACAATAGATCTATAGCATTGAAAATATATTTTCCAAACTTCACTATTCAGAACAAGAAAAAGTCATTCTGGTTGTTAACCATTTAGAAGGTGAACCAGACCACTGGTGGACTCCAATTAAGAATACAAGGCTCCAAGATGAAATTTAATCCATGAAATGGGACGAGTTCAATAACTTGTTTTTCAATAAGTAAATCCTTCATATTATTCGAACAAAGATGTAAAAGGAGTTCCTTGAGCTTGAGAAAAAAAGGCTATGAATCTGTTGGTATATACGAGGTGGATATTACAAGGAAAGAAAGGTATGCATCTAGATTTATCATCCAACCTGAAAGTAAAGTTTATCGATTATTCAGTGGCTTAAAACCAAGTCTTTGAAGGGAATAAGCTATAAGAGACTTTATTAGCTATGAATAAATTGTGTGTTGTGCATTCAAGGTAGAACTGGAAGTTTGTGTTACATATTTATCTCATGTTTTTGATAAGTAACGAACTATGGAGTTCAAGGAAAAATCTCAAAACTTTAGTGAAAAGAGGAAAAATGTTTTGTTATGTTCAAAGTGTGGAAAGTAGGATGGTGAAGATAGTATTAAAGGGATTAGAAGATATTTACGTGTGGAAAATAATTTCATCGAGTAGCTGAGTGCTGATGTAATGGGAAAAAGGTAGAAAATGATGTGAATAGAGAAAAGACTATAGTGAACGCTTCACCAACACTCCAATGCTACAAGATCAAGAAAATGGTGAATTATGCTAACCAATGCCCTAATACAAGGGTTAATGATGATTGACATCAACAACATCTTAAGTAAAAGGACAAAGGGAATTCACATGAGATCACTATTGGTGATGTTTAATATGATAATGAGGTTGTTGAATGATTAAGTGTTTATGTAACAGGATTCCAAAATATTGTTGTGGAATCTCATTTATAGTATCATGGAATGTTATAATATTTATGTATTGGTTTTCAATAATTGTATGGTACCGGTAACCATGAAAAGTGATTGAATTATTTTTTGAAATCACTTAATATGCTCATAATGGGGGGGATAAGGAGATAATGAAATGTTTAATACTATTAAGGAACTCATGACTGATATAAGGAAAACGTCATATCATGGTTTGAGAATATAGAAAGTTTGGGATTTTGATATGTGGAAAGAGTTAACTTTTGACATCATTAATTTTTTCACAAATATTATATGGTAATTCATGTTTCAAGAGAATAAATTATTAAGGAATTCAGGTTTTTGGAATGTAACTAACAAGATATATCTTATGATATATGGGGGATAAATGATGGAATTCCCATTCTTGGTTGATGACATTTCTCGTAATCATTTTCATTATACTATGAGCATGAATAGAAGTATTTTGGATAAGCCTAAAGATTTGAAATGGATTATGTTGTATATAAGATAATATTTTTTATGGATAAAACATTTTTTCGATATTATTTCTTGAATGAAATAATACTGTAGTTTTAGAAAAATGACAACCAGCAAGATGAGTGACAACCTGTCGTGTCAGGCAAGGTTGCGGGAATCGAACCCACAAACGAAGTGAGACAAGCCATTATCACCTAGAATTGGCCTATAATAAGTCCCTGGTCAGTAGAAACTAGTTTTTATTTATTAGGCGGTATGATAGATAAAGTATATTTCCAATTTTGAAACCATGTACAATTAATCTCACCATAAGATGGACTTATGTATATAACTTTTGATAAAATTATGATTGAGAAAGATGGAATGACCTATCATTCTATCGCCTGATCTGATAACACTTCACGGAAGAAAAATTCAACATCATCTCTTTAATAGATGATGTGGAAATTGTTCAAGGGACAAACAAGAGTGATATTGTACCAAAATCAAGTAAGTATTTCATTTAATTAAAAATTTCTTCCACATTAGGGAAATGATCTTGAAAACCAAAAATGTTGTCCTAGTGCCCTCATATCTGATGACTCATATGGTACCTAATATCATCACAAATTTATGGCTTTGTGATTATTGTCTTTTTCCTAACCCAGTTCTCTACCACCCTTCATCCAAACATGACGGTTATTTTTCTCTACCATATCCATATTTTCACCTATATTATCCTATGTGGAAACCCAGTGCTGAGTTTCTTTGGGTGAGATTTAAGTTTCTAACCTTCCCTTTTAAAATAATGTTTTAGTATTCCTTGTTACTATGTGGGTATCTATGAATGAATATTTCAAGTAGTAAACCATTTATAAACCAGACGAATTTCGAGGGCGAAATTCATTTTAAGAGGGGGTAGAATGTAACACCCCGAGATTTTATGAGAAATATTTCTTTTAATTTCATTGATGTCTTGTGTTGTATGCTACACTAAGGATATATTTCAATATATGTTACAATTTATTAGCTTTTAGTATATGCAACACTATTTTTGGCTTGTGTAGCACATAAGGATGACCTTCCTCAACAACGCGTGTTGAACGCATTACCATGTTTCACTAAACAAAGATATATTATTATAAACTCTCCATTATGAATAATATTAACAAAATTTTTAATTTTATTACATTATAATTCATCTTAAACATATTTTAGAACATGGTATGAGAATAATATAATTGTTTTCAGGTAAAATAAGTATTTTTTAAAAAAAATGCAGTATTACCGCCTTTTGATGGAGCACCCACATTAAATCTATTTTTTACATATTTATAAGTTCAATATTACAAAATAAAATTCTTCATGTATATCAGGATATAAAAATTTAAATTGGATAAAGTTTTGATATTATTATGAAAATTTTCATATTTTGATGAATAGTAAAAATACGCTAAATTTTAATTAGAAACAACTTTTTTCATCAAGACAATTTATTTGGATAAAAAGTAATATTGAATAGTTTTAAAGTATAAATAGAATATATTTTTACCATTTAATATAATGTATGTAATTATCATTAATTTTCATTTAATTCATAGGTAAAAACATTTCAATATTTTGCAATGTTTTAAATAAAAAACTCATTTTTTCGAGAACGAGATTAATTGTAAATTAATTACCTAAACTTCTGTGTTTAAAATTTGGAAAAATTGATTCCATATTTGGAATCATTTGGTACAAATTATGTTAATAGGATACTTTTTATATTTGGGCAATATGAATATTAACTGTGGTAATTTTTATTTACCACAGTTAAAGGTAAATTAGGTAATTAAGGGTAAATATAATATTATAAAATTACCCTAACACTTGTGTTAAGATAATTGGATGAATAAATTGTTCCCCAAATAATACTCGGTTCTAAATGGAATCTATTGGAACCCACTTGTATATGATTAATACATTTAATTTATTTTATTTAAAGAAACTGAAATATGTCTCACTAAAACTTTATTAATTAAAGTATTTTTAATATAAGGATATACAGAATATAAATTATATTATAAATACTAATTTGAAAGATAATATATTTTTATTTGGAATTGTAATTTATTTTTTATTTTTATAAAATATTTAATTACCTAAATAGCTTATACATTAATGATGGAGATTTTGTTTATTTAGTAAAAAAATTGATAATTCAGTTTTTATTAAAGTAATAGTGAACCTAAAAGGCACAAAAACCGGAAAAAAACTTCTTGGTCATGTAAATGTGAACTATAATCATCCAATGGTCTAATATTTTTCTATTTTGTGCCTTATTAAAGTTATTATGACACTTATATTATTTTATTTTAAATGATGTCAAAGTTGACACCTTCATAATTTAATAAATATAACAATTTAAATTTTGTGATTTAAAGATGGTAAATTCTAGTAAATGTATTATAATGGAATATATTAGATTTATATTTATCATAGAATTTTATTTTTAATTTTTATGCTAAAATAATTAAATTAAATTATTGTATAAAATTGTTGTAGTAATTATTTTATTAAGAGAAATATCAAATAAATTGTTTTAAAAATATTAAAATAAATATTATATGAACTAATTAATATTCTCCACAAATTTTATAGAAGAATATGAAATGTTTGGAACCTATTAAATATTTTTTTCGAATATATTCTATGTTTTTATTTTATTTAAATTCAAATAAATGAATAGTGTCAAAATTTACAATGTTGTTATTTTATGAAAATAACATATTATATAATTGTTTAAAAATCAAAATAATATTTAAAAATTATAAATTGAAAATTATATTGTATAAAATGTCATAATGTATCCAATTATGGATAATTCACAACACATTAATAATTATTTATAACAATTTAAAATTTAGAATATTATTACCACAAATAAAATTATATAGATTAAATAAGGATAAATGAAGTTGATAAGGTTTAAAATAAATTACCAACATTTCTAAATATTATTAGTTGATGATATTAAAACCCTATCTCATCTAATATTCGGGTGTGAGTCATTTTTGGTGGATTTTATGTTGGTTTGGGTTTATTATAAATTATTATTTTAGAGGTTTCCAAAAGTCCCCCTCTCCACTCTTATTAAAGGGAACCTCCTCTCTCTCCTCCTCACACCACTTTGAGCCTTCAATCTTATCTAAATCCTACCAATTTCACTTCAAAAATTACATATAAACATAATATAGGTCTATTTATCCATCCAATACCAACTTTAGTTCCTTAATAGGAGTCTTAGAAGAGGCGTGTCGAAGAAGATGTAATCTCTTCTACCGATTCATTCAAGTTTCTTTATTATTCTACTTACTCTTATTTATTTGTTTCATTATAAAGTAATAACATATGTATAACTCATATAATTATATGTCATTATAAATAAGAAACAACCCTATTTAACCTTCTATCCATCCTACAGAAAAACGAAATCACTGCGCATGCGTATGTATGGAATACCGTCTCCACGCTATGGTGTAATCTGTTTTCCCACCACCACCTTACATGGATGGGTATAATGGTGGGAATAATAATTATATATGATTATCATAATGTGATACTAATTATGATATATTATATCATCCACTTCAATTCAATTCAATAATTACAGTAATGATATCATCACTCGTGCATTCGTACAGATTACCGTCTCCACGACGCGATGAGATTCGTTCTCTACGTTAACCATTCAAAAATGACTATAAAGTATATATAATAAATAATCATGAAAATGTAACATAATACCGATACTGGATTTATGTATATGTTATTTACTTACCTCAATTAAATTTAATAAGAAAACGAAAACAAATATTAGCATTGTTAATTGATTCAAAATCCATAACATTCTTGATACGTTTTATGTTAATAATAAATAAATTGGGTCAAAATTTAAATTAGAGTTATCTTATATTAAAATATATTTTAATAAGTTATCAAAAATTAATAAAAATAATATAACATTCCATGTTTTTTATGATTCAATAAATAAATAATAGTTTAAATTAATGGTCTAATTGATCTTATATAAGGAACATATTGAACCCAAAATCCAAAAAATAATATTAGCATAGTTAGGTGTAAAGTTGGGTTTTTTTGCATTATAAGTGCATCTATAAAAATGAGTTTCGAAAACAAATGGTATTTTAACCTAATATATTAGTAATAATTTCTAATTCATTTTGGTCTATATTTTATAAAATTTTATTTAAATTTATTTTTAAATGAATAATTTCTGGTTTTTAAATACCAGTTACGATGGTAAAACAAAAAGGTAAAAATTTAGTAAAGCTAAATACTAAGGATAAAAATGATAAAAATGAGTACTTTTTTTAGTATATGTTTTGAATTATCATAAATTACCTAATATAAATTAGTTTTATTTTTTTAATCCCATATAGAGAGGGAGACCCCCTATATGAAATTGTTTTGAGTGTTTACAAGAATTTCACTACTCAAATAAAAAATGGTAATCACTATCCCCACTTATCCACTCCTATAAAGCCATATTAATTGTAAATATCAATCCAAAGTAACTAGAAAACATTCCTAAACTAATCATAGTAGCCTTACATTTGGAAAAAATCTATCCATGTAAGGCCTTTTGTGAATTCTAATAGGAGTTACAAGAGGAAGAAGAAATGTTTGTCAACGTCAATTTTTGTTTTATTTCAGTCTTTATCCACTACAGTTATTATTATAGGATAATTATAATTTTAAAAAATAATCCTAAATATTATAATATATTGTTATGTTAATGTAATGACCTAAACCTAGACAAACACCAATCAAATGGGTTATGAGTTAATCATTCTTATATACATCAGACAATCCCCCCTGAAATGATGTAATTTATTTTCCTATTACCTACTCTCTCAGTTTGGTATAATGATGAATATAAAACATATATATGATATTTTTAACTTTATTATTCATATTGTGAAATTATATAATATATAACACCTATATATTCCATTCCCTAATGAACATGATATTGTTGCTTCAGTTTACTTAGGACTAAAACCTCATAAGGTGATGTAAATAATTTTTCACTAACACATTACATCAAAGGTATTAAGTGTAAATATAATGAATATATATTAATCAAATGAAAAAATTATTATTCATGAAATAATTTTTTCCCTATTAATATAATATAATATTTTCATACTAAAAAATTTCATTACGTCGTTCGTTGAAGTGTAGACAACCGCCTCCTCGAAGGGATGTGAATCCTCTTTCATCACAAGAATAATATATATAAGTATAAATAAAGAAATATAATTTTAATAATGATATAATGATAATTATAGTAAGATAGAATATTAATTAAATTTTTCTATAATGATAATTGAAAAACAGATGGGTTACTCTTGCATACATATGACCTACCATATCCTTGATCATAACATTAGTTAATTTTTGATATCCATTATTAATAAAGGATTAAAAAAATATTATTTATATATAAATATGACAATTTTGACATGATTATTAATATTTATATGGTTAATCATTTATGTTTTAAAAATAAATCACTTTCCTCTTTATAATGTGATTATTATTTTATTTTTATATTCCATTCAAGACATACCTTATTTATTTGAAGAAATGTCTTCAATTTTTTGAAAATTGTATATTTAAACATTATTTTTATAGAAAACTATGGTTTGGTATTGGAAATATGTTTTTGGAAGAAAATACTATTTTTTATCTAGAAGTATTTTTTATATGAGTTTAAAATATTACTCTATGGTGTTTTTTGAGAAAGTATTGTATTTATAAAATGGTACGCATGTATTATATGAAATGTGTGAGCTTGATACAACTTATATGGTGGGTTGATGCTCATTATAGCTCCCATATGATTCCAATATTTTTGATATGAAGGGTTAATCCATATTGTATCATAGAAAAAATTTGATATCATGATATACATTATATAAAGGGTTGAGGCTTATTATATATGACGTGTGAGATCCACACAAATTATATGAAGGCCGGTCCAAATTATATCTCTCTAATGCCTTGGAAAATTATTATATTTTAAGTCATATATATGGTTTTTCCATTTAAAAATGGGTTTTAATGGGTTTATTAAAATCATGCTCAATGTCATTGAAAATTAGTTTTAATTGATGGTCATGGGTTTTAAGGATATTTTTACTAAAATCATGAGTGCCTTTTCTTGTGTTTTTTTCCTAAAAGAAAATTTGATAAATGTATGTATGTCATTGGTTTATATGTTTTTATTAATATAATGATTTTCATTCATTTTTTATCCAATACTTATAATTTTTTCTCTTCCCGCGTTTTTAAAATTATTTTCACAAGGTTTAAGTATGTGTTTGGGATAAGAATAATTAATGTGGAAATTCTATGATATTTTTTACGGAAACAAATCCAACATTATTTTAAATATTTTATATTATTAGATAAGTGGATACTAATCAGAAGTGTCCATATTTTGTTTGTCATTTCTTATGCATAAATTATAAAATAATTCCCAAAATATCTATACCAGATAATATACTCAGAGTGATTGAATATAATTTCATGAGTAAAAATCAAGATCATGTAATGTTTAAGAATGAGTGATTATAGTTGGTAACAAATGAATGGTTTAGATAACTTTTGTGATTTATTTATCTACAAGTGTGGTCATCATAAGAGTTATGGATACTATAATAGTTCTATAAGAATTATAGTGATCATCTATTTATTATTTTAGACACTTAATTTTGGGTTTTAATTGGTGCAAAAATTTTATGTTAGTAATTATTTTTAGATATTTTTTTGAGTTAATATATTTTTATCACCTAGGATCAAAATTATGTTACATTATGTGAGAAATTCATTTTTGTTATGATTAAAGAAAAAGTAAAATGTAAAGATCCATAAAAATAACAGGAATTTTTTTTAATTTTCTTTGGAATTTTACAAGAACGCTGCTTCTGACAAGACCTGATTCTGAGGCCCGGTGTGCCCATAATCAATTTCCAAAGTTTATCTCGGGTACGTTCAGTAAATGAACGAGCGAGTTTTCCTAACTTTTGAACCGGTGCTCGGAATCGAATTCTAAGTGCACTGATGGAATCACAGCACCAGTAATTGCTTAAGGACACCTCTTCCGGAGTTTCATTTTCTCAGATGAGGTTATTAATTAATTTGGTTAACTAAATAATAAAATAAAATATTGTGCGAGAACATTTATTTTTATTCTAAGTAGTGTTAACCTAGACATGGTGGTTGAAGTGGGACCCACTGATATCCTAACTCCTAAGTAGGATATTAGTGAGGTGGGGCCCACACGACCCCAACCCCTTTATTTTCCTTTTTACCTCCCACGTGCATTTAATTATTTGACTCACCCACACCCCCCCTTTATTAAATGCCATGTCAACTCTTGCGTTTAATTGTTCTATTAAACGCCTCATTAATTGGTCAATGCTTGATAATTAAGTCGTGATTTAATTTTGAATTTCAAAAACAGATGGATTGAGTAATAAAATAAGGAAATTCCTTATTTTATTATGGTTGTTTGGTTGTGTGGGAGGGATTGGGGAGAGGAATTACTCAAATCCTTGAATCATCATCTTCTTCGTTGGAGAACACGAAGAACGATGAAGAACGCAGACCTCCGACGGAAGATGACGAAGAACGCTAGTTCCCCGGAGATCGACGAGGCGACGCTGTGTACATCGATGCCGACGATCCTCCTTCTGTGATGCCATCTTTTGCGATGTCCCTTCCCCGCAACTAACCTTCATTCAACAATGCTTTAGGTAGGGGTTATTTGTTTTTTCCCGTGAATTATTCCTTTTCCGTTCATCATCATTTATTTTTGCGCCTCCTGTTATCGTAATAACAGGAGGAGGTCGGACCCCTAGAACACGACCGACCCTCCTCCCCCTTTGATGATTGTGTTTTTTGAGGTTCGAAAGAAGGCGGCGCGGTGCAACGAAATGGCGCAGAAACATGGGGAAATGTGGCGAAGATGCGCGGCGTCGTCGCGTTGCGCCGTTGAGGCCAAACGAACTTGCGACTGGAGTCTGGCTGCTGCGAAGGGGCGCAGCACCATCCCATCGTGCCAGAGAACCACGAAGACACCGTGGCTGGAGCGGGGCCATGACGCCGTCACCCCGTGCCAGTCGGACAAGGCCGAGGCTCAAAGGAGTAGCGGTGCAAGGCCGGGCGGCCAGAATCACTGGCCGCTGGCACCTCGGAGGCGCAGGACCCTGGCGGTCCCGCGGCAGCAGCGCAGGCCGGCCGAACCGAGTCAGCCGGCTTCCAAGAAACCGGGGGTCGTAACCCCCAGCTGGCCAAAGGAGTGGCCCCCACGTGGGGCCGTAGTTTGTCAATCAGGGCAGTAGTGGGCCCCCTGTTCCGCTCAGCTCGGCGCTGGCCGAGCTGGCCACGTGGGCCGCGCGAGCACGCCAGGCCACCGGCCGCCCAGGCCAGGCCGGGCCACGCCGACTGGGCTGGGCTGCTCCCTAATGGGCTGGACACGGACCCGGACCCAGTTCGGGTCGACCCTGTTCGGGCCGACCCAGAGGGTCTCTGTTCGGGTCGGTCTGGTCCCAAAACCCCCTAAAACCGGACATGTTCGTTCTTTTGCCCATATCTTGGGCTATGGACCTTTGATCGATGCACCGTCAGTTGGGATGAGATCCTTTTATTGAGACGGTCGTTTCGATATATTAAACTCAAGGTTTAGGAGAACTTTGGGTACATCTGAGTTGGTTCGAGCATGAAACCAATCGGGCCCTCGAAGCGAAAACGCTTGTAACTTGAGCTCCAGATGTCTGATTGATGTGTCATCGACCTTGTTGGATTCCTCTTAGTGAGAAGGACCTTTTGAATTACTCCGCTCAAGGTTTGGACACAGTTGGAGTGTGTTAGGGTAGGTTTTGACTTAAAAACCAAGCGGGCCCCTAGAACGAAAAAGCTAATAACTCTCAGACCGGGTGTCCGATTGACGCGCCATCTGTCACGTTGAGTTCATCTTGTCAAGACATGAATTTGAGATACTTCAACTCCGGACAACGTGTCAGTTGATGTATCGACTCTTTGGCTCATGGAGCGGACTGTCCCGGAACGAGCATGCTGTGTGCGGGAACCCTAGAGCTGGCTGCGACTGTGACTGTGACGACTGCACTGAAATCTTATGTGGGTTCGGCAGCGATGAAGATCGTACTGAAATCCTATGTGGGTTCTACGGCGATGAGGAATGCACTGAAATCCTATGTGAGTTCAGCAGTGATGAATACCTTACTGAAATCCTATGTGGGTTTGACGATGATGAAGACTGCACTGAAATCCTATGTGGGTTCGGCATCGATGAAGACCGTACCGAAATCCTATGTGGGTTCGATAGCGATGAAGACTGCAATGAAATCCTATGTGGGTTCGGCAGCGATAAAGACCGTACTGAAATCCTCCGTGGGATCGACGAAAATGAATACTGCACGGTAATCCTTTGTGGGTTCGGCAGCTTGGCTGGTTTAGTATCTTATGTGGGTCCCAGCATAGATGAATCAGTGGCTATATCTGATCATCTCTATCACCTTATGAAGAAGTATACCTGTGTGAGCTGAGTCTTGACTTCAATCAATATCTTCGATATGATTGACTTACTATCCTGTGTGGTTTGGGTTGTACTTCTATGTGGACGTGATCGAACTTGGGCTCGGATGTTGGAGCCAAACTGGAATTGGTGACTTAGGTATATGTATGGGAATATACCTAAGTAGTGTTGGATGATGTTTCGTGATTGTATATTCCCTTTTTGTATTACCCTTTTTGGATTCTGGGAGACCTTCAGGGGTCTCGGGGTCCCTACTAAGTAGCGTATTCTCACCCCTGCACGGACTATGCCCGCACTTCGTTGTGTTGGATGTCGACGATGGACAACACTGATCATGGTTGAGGCTTATAGAGCAAGATGATACCTGGAGGTGGACCATTGGGAGGGACGTACATAGAGCGGACGACCGGACCCGAGGATCCAAGGAGGCTATCTGTACCCACCCTTCAGGTGGGTCTTCCAGTGGACGGCTCGACGTTGCTGCATTAATTTCAGTTGTTGTACTTTCTTTCCAGTTGTACTTTACTTTCAGTTTGGGTTTGTATTCTGGTCCACATACTTATGCACACTACTTTTGTATCCAGTTTTACTTACGGTTTACGTCTGCCTTCTTACTCTATGGTGTTTGTTTACATTATAAAGGAAATGCATTCCCCTTTTGTCGGGATTTACGCCTTGGTGCTAGTCCCCATCCCCTGGCCTATGGGAGGCGGGCTTGGGGTAGTCACGACACGGGTCCCGAGGACGCGTCGTGAAAAATTGGTATTAGATGAGTTCGGTTCTACCGCAGAACTCTGGACTCTGATATTTCTTCTATGTAGAGAAATAGTGTTAAGGGTATTGAGTGTAGTTATCAGTTCATGGAGTCTAGTTTTGGTATGGCGTCCGACGTATCCGTACACCAGGACCCTGACTTTGGATTTCTGACTCAATGCACGAAAAACTTGATTGCATGCGTGTTTCAAAAGTTTTTTTTGATTACTTTGTGTCAGCTCACTAGGTATACTGTTTGACTGTGGTGAACCTGTTTCTTTTCAGGATGGCCCCACGATGGCAGCCAGCTAGGGTTCCGAGCATTGTGCAAGACGACAGCCCACCGAGAGACGAGGCCTCGGTGCAGGGCCCTTTAACAGTGGAGGCACCGAGGATACATCTACCTGCCGAGCCACAGATGCTACCATCCCCAGCCGCTGATAGTGAACGTCGCCTTAGTGCGCTGCATGAGTTTCAGCGTCAGAGACTGCCCAGGTTCCATGGGGAGACGTACCCTCAGGCAGTAAAGGATTGGTTGGAGGTGGTTGTGCGAATTTTCAGGTTAGTGGGGACACCAGCTGACCTCATGGCGATCCTCGCAGCGAGCCTCTTTCACGTGGAAGCGGGAAGATGGTGGAGCTTGATTCTACAGGTGCATGACAAGGCATCAATCCTCTGGACAGACATTGAGAGACTGTTCCTCTCAGAGATCTTCCCAGCCACCCTCCGTGCAGTGCGCATCCAGGAACTTCTACAACTGCGGCAGGGCAGCATGATGGTCGCCCATTACTCGGCTAGATTTACCGACCTCTCGCGCTATTCGACGGACATGGTACGAGACCCATTTTTCTGAGCCCGGACCATTGAGTAGGGACTGGGGCATGAGATCAGGGCATCGATGATCTCCATCATCATTCCGACATAGGAAGGAGTACTGGAGAGAGCTCTTCTCATAGAGAGCTTTCTTACCGAGCCTACGCCAGCAGTGAGACCTATCGTAGGGCAGCACGTAGCAGAGTCGTCTACAACAGGTAGTCGACAGATTTCACAGGGGTCCAGGCGGACCTGACCGTCAGGAAGACAATCTCAGGACACTGGCTCAGAGGTGCGGGGCACACGACACCTAGCCAGCCTTCCGAGGAGTAGGCAGTGCTATGCAAGCGGCAGGCAGGGCCACATGGCTCGTGACTGCTCGGCATGCCATGCAGTGGAGAAATAGACAGTTGTGGGGCCACCCAGGCAGAGGCTGAGGGTCGACCGTGGTGGTTCGACGAGAGCAGGTGGATGAGGCAGGGGAGTTGGCCGAGCACCAGGTTGTGGGCGACGCTTTGAGGCTTTACAACCACCACCACCAGAAGGTCTACCCTGACCACAGGGAGCTAGCGGGCAGAGATAGGCTCAGCTTCAGGCAGCAGAGGCCTACGACCACGGCGCGCCAGAGATGATTCGAGGTATTATCTGTGTCTACTCCACCCTTGCTTCAGTTCTTTTAGACACAGGAGCGAGTCATTCCTTTATTGTCGCTGCCCTTGTTCGGAGCTCGGAGATTCCGATGGAGCCATTGGCTCGATCCTTACAGCTAGAGACTCCTACGGGAGTAGAATCGACAATTACACACTGGTGACGGAAGTGTGAGCTTACTCTAGGAGGAGAGAGCTTCAGTTGGGATCCTCTTGTAGCGGCGAAGAGGCCTTACGATGTCATCTTGGGCATGGATTGGTTATCTATAGTTAATGCTCAGATTGATTGTATTAGGCGCAAGGTGTAGTGTGTTCGCACCTATGGAATCAGGTTCACCTTCATCGGCGAGAAGGGAGCCTTTGCAGCACAGGATGGACTCACACAGAGGAGAGGAAATCCCATCACTCATCAGTTTGCTAGCCTCATCCTAGGAGCAGTTGATGTACAGAGTCCTAGTGTTCCTGTAGTGGTGGATCAGTAAGCAGACGTTTTCCCTGACAATGTTCCAGGACTACCTTCTCGTAGAGAGGTAAACTTCTATATTGACCTGTACCCAGGGACAACCCCGATATCCACTCTAGCATATCAGATGGCTCCCGCTGAGGTTCTTGAGTGACGAGTACACCAGGAGGACTTGCAGGGCAAGGAATTCATCCGACCCAGTGTTTCACCCTGGGCTTCCCCGATATTGTTCACCAAGAAGGCGGACATGAGCTTGTGACTTTGTGTCCACTATCGTCGCCTGAACCAGGTTATAGTGAGGAAAAAGTATCTGCTACTGAGGATTGACGACCTCTTCAATCAGCTCAAGAGAGAATGGTGGTTCTAAAATATAAACCGTAGATCAGGCTATCATCAGCTCAGATTTCGAGACGTGGACGTGCAGAAGACGGACTTCAGATGTCGGTATGGCCACTATGAGTTCTTGGTTATGCATTTCGGTGTAACCAATGCTCCAGCAGTGTTCATGAGTCTCATGAATAGGATCTTTCATCCATACCTCGATCGATTTGTTATGGTCTTCATCAACGACATATTGATATACTAGACAACTGAGGAGGAGCACACCTACCACTTGTGGGTTGTACTAGACACACTTCGAGAGCACTAGATTTATGTAAATCTCTTGAAGTGATAGTTCTGGTTACATGAGGTCCACTTCTTGGGACGTGTCATCTCTGAGGTGGTAGTTGTAGTGGATCTTGTGAAGATCGAGGTAGTTCTAGCTTGGGAGCCACCAAGGAGTGTGGCGGAGGTTCATAGTTTCTTGGGTCTTGCTGGGTACTACCAGAGGTTTGTTCTAGACTTCTCCAGAGTTGCGGCTCCACTCTCGGCTTTGACGAAGAAGGGGAAACCCTTCGTGTGGTCAGACAGATGTCCGCAGAGCTTCGAGGAGCTAAGACAGGGATTGACCAGCGCGCTTATCTTGAGGCTACCAGAGGAGGAAGTAGGGTACATAATCTACTGTGATGCATCAGAGACAGGACTCGAATGTGTACTGATGTAGGAGCGTGCTATGATCGCCTATGGATCACGTTATCTGAGTCAGCATGAGACGAACTACGCTACCCATGACCTAGAGTTAGCAGCAGTGGTCTTCGCTCTAAAGATGTGGCGACACTATCTGATGGGCGAGTTCTTTATAGTCTACACTGACCACCAGTGTCTCAGGTACATCTTCTCACATAAGGACTTGAATCTGAGACAGCGGCGATGGCTCGAGTTCCTCCAGGACTATGACTTTGAGATAGTCTATACTCATGGAAAGGGGAATGTATTAGACGATGCTCTTAGAAGGAGGGCATGCATTCTGCTACTTGGGGAGGCGACGGAGCAGCTAGCTGCTTTGCAGATATCCTTCGTGGATAGATATGGAGTATCCTATCGTCAATTACTCACAGTCACTCCTCCACTACTGCAGTGGGTCAGAGAGGCACAACGTGGGGACGCTGACTGTGAGATGCGGCGTGCGCAGATATCCTCAGTACAGACACCTAATGGATTATCTGTAGGAGGAGAGCATGTCGTCCTTATCAGAGGACGTTCCATGGTACCAGTTGCTTTACAGGAGGAGGTGCTGAGAGAGTTTCACACTTCCCCTTTAGCGGTACATCCCGGAGTGGCGATGATGTACCAGGATCTCAGACGACAGCACTGGTGGCCAGGTATGAAGAAGGTTGTGGCAGAGTTCATTTCTCAATGCCTCACCTTCAAGTAGGTGAAGGAAGAGCACCAGGTACCAGAAGGCTTGGTACAACCCTTGGAGGTCCCAGAGTGGAAGTGGTATGGGATATCTATGAATTTTCTGACTGGACTTCCACATACTTACAGAGGTCACGACTCCATTTGGGTGATTGTCGACTGACTCACCATGTCGGCTCACTTCTTACCCATCAGAGAGCAGGGCTCAGTAGAGAGTTTGGGACATCTCTACATTCAGAAGATTGTATGGCTTAATGGTGTTCCATCATCTATCGTCTCCGATTGAGATTCTCGCTTTACTTCCTGGATTTGGAAGGGGTTGCAAGAGGAATCCGTGACGCAACTACGTCTGAGCACCGCCTTTCACCCTCAGATGGATGGTCAGACGGAGAGGACCATTCAGACTCTTGAGGACATGCTCCGTGAGTGTTTCCTTGACTTTGATCGCAGCTGGGAGGACCACCTACCCTTGGTGGAGTTCGTGTACAACAACAGCTACCACTCCACCATCGGGATGGCACCATACGAGGAATTGTATGACCAACCTTGAAGATCACATCTGTGCTAGACAGGCCCTGAGGAATCAGCACTTGTGGGATCAGAGATGGTCCAGGCCATGACATAGAAGGTCCAGGTCATCCAGGAGTGGATGAGGACAACTCAGATCCGGCAGAAGTCTTATGATGATAGGAGGTGGAGGCCACTGGTGTTCCAGGATAGCGACCATGTCTTCTTGTGGGTCTCTCCTCGACATGGATTACGGAGATTTGGACGAGGCGGAAAGTTATCTCCACGCTTCATCAGACCATTCCAGGTCCTCAGCAGGATAGGTGAGGTGGGTTATCGCCTGGCTCTACCACCACAGTTGCATTGGGTGCACAACCTATTCCACGTATCTCAGCTAAGGAGATACGTGCATGACCCGACACATATCATCGACCACGAGTAGTTGGACATTGACGATGGGGTGACTTTTGCAGAGGTCCCGGTGGAGATCGAGGATCGATGGGATTGGGTCCTCATGGGCGGTCTATTCCTCTAGTGTGCATCAGATGGCAACACGGGAACCTCCAGGAGAGCACTTGGGAGCAGTAGGCTCATATGTGTGCTCGGTACCCACATTTGTTCCCCTAGTTTTTGATGTATCTTAATGGGGACGTAAAGCGCTGAGGTAGGAGTAATGTAAAGACCCATAAAATTCAAGAGAATTTTTTTTAATTTTCTTTGGGATTATACAAGAACGTAGTTTTTGATGGCACTTGATTCCGAGGCCCGGTGTGCCCGGAATCAATTTCTGAAGTTTAGCTCAGGTAGGTTTAGTAAACGAAAGAGCGGATTTTCTTAACTTTTGAACCAGTGCTCGGAATCAAATTCTGAGGGCACCGATTGAATCGCAGCACCGATAATTTCTTAAGGACACCTTTTCCGGAGATTATTTTTCTTGGGTGAGGTTATCATTAATTGGGATAACTAAAGAATAAAATAAAATATTGTGAAACAAAATTTATTTTTATTCTAAGTAGTGTTAACCAAGGAATGGTGGTTGGAGTGGGACCCACTGATATCCAAACTCTTAAGTAGGATATTAGTGAGGTGGGGCCCACACGAGCCCCACCCCCTTTATTTTCATTTTTACCTCCCACGTGCTTTTAATTATGTAACTCACCCGCACCCACCCCCCTTTTCAAAAATGCCAAGCTAACACATGCATTTAATTGGTTTATTAAACGCCTCATTAATTGGCCAATGCTCGATAATTAAATCGTTATTTAATTTTGAATTTCAAAAATAGATGGCTTGAGTAATAAAATAAGGCAACGCCTTATTGTATTATGGTTGATTCATTGTGCGAGAGGGATTGGGGAGATGAATTACTCAAAGCCTTCAATCTTCATCTTCTTCATTGGAGAACGTGAAGAACGACGAAGAACGCCGGCCTCTGACGAAAGACGACGAAGAATGCTAGTTCCCCAGAGATCGATGACCGCGACACCGATGATCCTCCTTCTGCGACGCCGTCTTCCTCGATGTCCCTTCCCCGCGATGAACCTTCGTTCAAAAATGCTTGAGGTAGGGGTATTTGTTTTTTCCTGTGAATTATTCCTTTTCCATTCATCGTCTTTTATTTTTGGGCCGCTTGTTATCGTAATAACGGGAGGAGGTCAGAACGCATGAACACGACCAACCCTCCTCCCCCTTTGATGATTGTGTTTGTTACGGTTCGAAAGAAGGCGGCGTGGTGCAACGTCACCACATGGAAACATAGGGAAATTTGGCGAAGATGTGTGGCGCCGTGGCGCCGCCCCGTTGAGGCCATACGAACCCGTGACCGGAGTCGGGCCACAGCGAAGTGGTGGGCGCCGTCGCGTCGTGCCGGAGAACCACAAAGACACCGCGGCCAGAGAAGCGCCACGGAGGAGCGGCGTGGCGCCGTTGCACCGTGCTGGTCGGACCAGGACGCGGCTCGAAGCCGCGGCGGTGCAAGGCCGGGCGGCCAGAACTGCCGGCCGCCAGCACCTCGGAGGGGCAGGACCCCTACGGTCCCACGGTAGCAGCACAGGCCGTCCGGACCGGGCCAGCCGCCTTCCAAGAAACAAGGGGTCATAAAGCACGGCAGGCCGAAGGAGCGGCCCCCAAGTGGGGGCCGTGGTTTCTCAATCAGGGGGGAAGTGCGCCCCCCCCCCCTGTTCCGCTCAACTCGGCGCTGGTCGAGCTGGCCATGTGGGCCGCGCGAGCGCGCTAGGCCTCCGGCCCCCCAGGCTGGGCCGCGCCGCGCTGACCAGCCTGGGCCACGCCCACCGGGTCGTGCCGCACCCTTATGGGCCGGACCTGGACCCGATTCGGGTCGACCCATTTCGGGCCGATCCAGGGGGTCTCGGTCCGGGTCGGTCCGGGCCCAAAAACCCCCTAAAACCGGACAGGTTCGTTCTTTTTCCCAAATCTTGGGCTACTGACCTCCGATCGATGCACCGTCAGTTGTGATGCGATCCTTAGATCGAGACATTCGTTTCGTTATATTACACTCAAGGTTTTGGAGAACTTTGGGTACGACCGGGTTGGTTCGAGCAGAAACTAACCAGGCCCTCGGAGCGAAAACGCTTATAACTTGGGCTTCAGACGTCTAATTGACATGTCGTTGACTTTGACAGATTCCTATTAGTGAGACGAACCTTTTCGATTACTCTGATCGAGGTTTGGATGCAGTTGGAGTGTAGTCGGGTTGGTTTTGCCTTAAAAACCAACCGGGCCCCTGGAACGAAAAAGCCAACAACTCTCAGACCGAGTGTCCGATTGACGCGTCGTTGGTCACGTTGAGTTCCTCTTGTTGAGACGGAACTTTGAGATACATCAACTCCGGAGTATGTGTCAGTTGATGTATCGAACCCTTGGCTCGAGGAGCAGACCCTCCCGGAATGAGCATGCTGTGTGCGAGAACCCTAGAGCTGGCTGCGACTGCGACTGTGACGACTGCACTGATATCCTTTGTGGGTTCGACAACGATGAAGACCGTACTGAAATCCTATGTGGGTTCGAAAGCGATGAAGACTGCACTAAAATCCTATGTGTGTTCGGCAGCGATGAATACCGTATTGAAATATTTTGTGGGTTTGATGACGATGAAGACATCACTGAAATCCTATGCGGGATCGGCAGCGATGAAGACCGTACTGAAATACTATGTGGGTTCGACGGTGATGAAGACTACACTGAAATCCTAGGTGTGTTCGGCAATAATGAAGACCGTACTGAAATCCTCCGTGGGTTCGACGACAATGAAGACTGCACTGGAATTTTTTGTGGGTTTGGCAGCTTGGCTGGTTTAGTATCCTACGTGGGTCCCATCATAGATGAATCAGTGGCTATATCTGATCATCTCTATCACCTTACGAAGAAGTATACCTATGTGAGTGAGTCTTGAATTCAATAAATATCTTCGATATGATTGACTTACAATCCTGTGTGGTTTGGGTTGTACTCTTATGTGGATGTGATCGAACTTGGGCTCATATACCTAAGTAGTGTTGGATGTTACTTCGTAATTGTATCTTTCATTTATGGATTACACTTTGTGGATTCTGGGAGACCTTAGGGAGTCTCGGGGTCCCTAATGAGTAGCGTATACTCACACCTGAATGGGCTATTCCCACACAACGTTGTGTTGGATGCAGACGATGGACATCGCTGATCATGGTTGAGGCTTGTGGAGCAAGTCGGTACCTGGAGGTGGACCACTGGGCGGGACGTACACGGAGCAGATGGCCGGACCCGAGGAGCTGAGGAGGCTATCTGCACCCACCCCTCAGGTGGGACTTCTAGTGGACGGCTCGCTGTTGCTGCTTTACTTTCAGTTGTTGTACTTTCTTTCCAGTTGTACTTTACGTTCACTTTGGGTTTGTATTCTAGCCCACTTACATTTCCGCAGTACTTTTGTATCCAGTTTTACTTAGTGTTTATGTCTTCCTTCTTACTATATGGTGTTTGTTTACTTTATAAAGGAAATGCCTTCCCCTTTTGTCAGGATTTACGCCTTGGTGCTAGTCTCCAGCCCTTTGCCTATGGGAGGTGGGTTTGGGGTAGTCACGGCACTGGTCCCGGGGATGGGTCGTGACATAAAAACCCTAAAGGATGGGTGACGTTTTTTCATATCTTGTAAGGACATGGGCTTGAACCCACAACTAAAGGGTGACACGGCGGATGCCAATACCACTAACTGATGTGATGTAGTGGTTTGTATGAAATGTTTACAGGTAATTATTATGTTTATTTTAAAAACACATTGGAGAATATTTGATGAATAAATTATTTGTCTTCCGAGATTATACAATCTAATCATATTTGTCCTTAGGTATTGATCATTTCTTGAAAATGGTTGATTATTTTTAAGGATTGTTATTTATGGAATGACATGGTTTGAAGTTTTTGTAATACTATTGAATTTTTAATATTATTGTATCATATGAAGGTATATTTATTTTTTAAATTATCATATCAAGTGATAACCATATTGGTGTTGGTCAATATATAAAGACCAAATGAATATATTTTTATAAATTTTATGGTTATATGGTATTAAAAAGATAATTTTAGTGCTTCACACATGAAAAATTCATCATGAATATACATCGTTTTGAGAAAATGGTGTGAATGAATTGAAGATTGATTAAAAGATGAAATTATAAAAATAACGTTAATATATTTCCAAACAGTCATAGTGAATATGTTAAAAGTGTTTTTAATATATAGGAAAATGACCTTGAAATAAAATTATTTTACAAGTATATTTAATTATGATGAACTAATATTCTTTTCTATCATCCTAAATTTAGGGTTCTGAGTTAATTAACTTTTCAACGAACATTCACTTTATTATGGTAAATGAACCCAATTAGTTATATAATTAATAACAAATTTAATCTATTCCCATGTATTTATCCTATTTGGATGCCTAGTTATGTGTTATTGAATATGAAAATTGTACTGACTTTTCTCGATTTATAAGAGGATATTTAATGAAATTTTTTTATAATGTGGGTTTAAAAAAATCGTTTCAAATTTCCAACCGTTGTTTAATGAGAAGAAGCTAATATTTTGAGGATAGAATTTATTACAATGGGGTAGATGTAACACACAAAAATTTATAAAATAATAACATTTAATTAGATATCATTTGCGTAACACCTCAAAAATCTAAATTAAGAAAACCATATTTGATTGTGTGTATAGCACATAACACCAAGACCATAAGGGAATATAATATCCCAAGATATTAAAATATATTTAATTATATATATATATATTCAATCTATTATATATATTTATATACAAGAAACATTTATTTTATCTTGTATTTCATGAAATGAGTTTATTTAGTGGCTTACGTTACATGCATGGATGAGTATTACCTAATGTTATTAATATTATTATTTAAAATGAATATTATGTCATAATATTTTAATTTGAAGTTTCGAATATGATTTATTAAATTATGAAAATATACATGGTAATTAATAGGTCACTAATTAATTAGAAATGAATATAGAAACCAAATGAGTATAAATAGAATGATTTTATGAAAAAATATTTTCATCCTCCGAAAGGAATTTTATCTTATGAAATTATATTAAGGCGTATCAGTGGATGATATTATTTGGAAATATATTTTATATATTCCATCAAATATTTATCACAATTTTCTATTGAATATTATATGAATATGATATGAATAAGTCCAATTTTACAAAAAACATTATTTTTAAAGGTAGTTTTAACACCTTTTAATGAAGAAAATAAATTAACTCCATTTTTTTATAAATTTATATATTATATTTGTCAAAAAACATAACTTTATATAGTTAAATGTTAGAATTATCTTATGGTAAATTTTTAGAAATATTTAAAAAAGATTTATTTTTTGATTACTATTGAAAAATATGAAATTTTTTAAAACCAGAAATTTCGTCTAATTTTTTGATATAGAGAAGTGATATTTTAATTTGGTTATAAATTATATTTAGCTAAATTATACATTTTTATCCCAATTTCTTTTACTGGAACCAACTTCACATTGAATTTGTATATAAAAAATTGAACATTTTTGAACATTTTGACATTAAAAACCCAATGACCCCATATGTATGCTAGATTAATATTAAATTAATTTATGACACTTATGTGATAGGAATTTTTAAAAATAGATAACATATTTTTTATTATAATAATTTATAAATTCTATTAATGTCAAATTAGAATTAAATAAATACTAGTAAATGTTATTTAAATTAATTATTGTTTTTAAGGGAAACATTATCTTAACAATGGACTAAAATTTAATTTATAGGACAAAATGATTTGATCACATATCCAAAACCAATTTTATGGACATATTTTGACCATGTATTATGTTTTATATAACTGGGTTAATTATTGGATCTCTATGAATCAAGGAAGTCCTCTCAATCATCTTTACCATTTCATAAATGTTTTCCTTTACTCAATATAGATATTTGATAAGGTGGATTTTTTATAAATTCTAATCGATTATTCGATATAAAAGGTATTCATTATACATTAAATACCCTGCTTTCGGGCCAGTAAATTTAATACCTATGATTTTTGGGGCCAATTAATGTAATATCAATGGGTCTTATATTTATTAATGCTAGCCCCACGATGAATTGTTAGTCTCATGAGATGATATTAATTGGAAATTTAGATGGTTTTTTCCCCAGTAATTTTTTAACTATATTGAAGGTAGATCATGAAGATAATGGTATCATGATATTGGGATACATGAATTCCAAAAATCATGTAGTGTTTTATTATAAATTCAGTTGTTATTATAATTATCTATGATATTTTTTATTTTAAATTATACATGTGTGAATTTTTTATCAGTTTATTGATTAAATATAAAGTATATTTAATTATTTACCTCCCCACATTGATTATTCCCTATGTATGCATTTAAATGGAATTTATTTTTAGTTAGTTACCATTAAATATTGATTATTCATTATTAATTCATGTTAGATTTTTCTATACTGAACCATTATAAAGAATACTTGTAGAATTTATTTAGGAAATAATTGATTAGGGAATGTAATACAAATTTATACAATGTGTATGTGTATTGAATATCATCCCAAAGGAACTGTTATTATAATTATGATATAATATACACATAATATTTTCTTCAATGTTATTTATTTCCCTATTTTTATGACTGAAAATTATGTTATACATTGTAATGATGTAATTTGGTGTATGCCATTATTTAGAAATGGAACCATGATGGATGAACTGCATCAATAAAAATGACATTTTTAGAGGTTTCTATATTGAGAAAGAAAATTTATATGGTATCAAAACAAAGAATGATATAGATATATTAAGGTAGGATTTATGATAAGTAACCTTTCCCAAATGGATCAAACTATTCCATAGAAATATTCCATGATGTTTCATCACTTTACGCAATAAAGGCCCCCATCATTTAGTGGGACTACTGATGTGATGACATCTGGGAAATGGATTATCTCTTTGGATAAGTTATTCATAGTATTCAGTTGTATTAAAAAGGTTTTGGTTATACTTATAGTGTAATGTCTGAGTGGGGATTATGATCAATGGTTATAGTTGATCCATTATAGTAGGAAGGGATATTATATAGTAATTAAAAAATGGAATATTTTTAAGGATTCATTCAATAAAAATTATTTCCCTTTAGGGAAAAATACTATGATGAAGAGAAAATTGCATGACTTGAAGGAAAATGTTAATGAAATTGTTGTGAAGTATGAATAAAAATTAATAAGGTTAACTAGGTTTTCAATAGATTACATATGAAACATAAGTTGATTTATTTCTCATTTCATTGAAGGGACAAATACATGTCTTCAAAGGGTATTGGTGTCATTAATATTTTATTCATATGATGATATATTTTTATATGCTATCAAGAGAGGTAATGAATTATCCCTTACTTATGGTTTCAATGGGATGAAAGAGAAGAAGATGATGGTATAGAAAATCATAGATAAGAGAAAATGGGAATGAATTATTTCTCTACAAGTGATTCATGTGGAAGGAATCACCAATGGAAATTTTGGAAATGATTTTGAGTTTATTATAAGTGTTTATATTAGGGAAAAAAGGAAAAATAATGTAAATTATTTAAGGAAAACACTTCTATTCAGTACCTAATTATCATGGATATGGGTCATTATTGAAATAAGTTCCCAAAATACGAAGAGAATATACCAAATAAGAAACTAAGGGATCAATTTCAACTATATATTATTGAAACAAACGATATGGAATGATTAATATTCTTATGCATTTCGATCTATGAAATATTTTGTAAATTTATTTAAATTATGATGTTCTCAACATATAATTTATGAAATATATAAGGATAGTAATACAATACTTTTTCATTAAATATTTTGCATCATTTGATGAATAGTTCCAAGAAATGTGACTCAGTAGGTTTTAATTTTCTTTTTGAAAACACTTGGGTGAGAGAAATATGAGACATAATATGTTCATTATGTTTGGATGATGAGTTTTGAAAAAGAGATAATTGATATGGATTAAATAATTTTGATACTACTAACTACCATTCATATGATTCTAAAGTGTTTGATCAGAAACATTCAGAATGGTCATCAATTTAAGAAATTGTTTAATTTTATCTTTTGATGTGGTATTTGAGGTTAATGTATTACTAAATCATATTAAAAAACATATTCTATGAAATTTAGCAGAAACTAATCAAGTCCCAACCAAATGATAAGATTGAATGAAGGAATTGTTTATATTTATCTTCCACATCCACATTTTCAATGATGATTTACATTTTGGAAAACTAGTTTTCTGGTGAACATTGAATTTACTTATCCATATTATTAGTAATATTATTATAAACCCTATTAATGATTTGATTTATCAAAAATATTTTATGTTCAAATATCAAAAAAAAATATATTACTAAGATCAATATGAAATTGTGAGGAAAACATTTATTTATGGTCGGGAGAATTTAATACCGTGAAATTCTAAAATAAGGAAATTATATTTGATAGCCTATATAACACACTACAAAAAGACTGTAATGTAATATAATATCCAAATACATTACAATATATTTATTATTTTAATTACTTTTAATATATTTTTTATATATTCAATTCACTCTACATTAATTTTATCTTTCACTGCATGAAATGAGTTTCTTTGATGACTTACGATATATGCAAGACTAAATCCTATCGAATACTATTAATATTATCATTACAAATGAAATTTATTTCATGGAAAATAAATTTAAAATCCTGAATAGGGTTAAATAACTTTTTAAAACATATATTGGAATCCATTGGTTACTAATTAATTATAAATGAATCTAGAAACAAAATGAAGATAATCAGAATGATTTAAAAAAATATTATATGACCTGAAAGAATTTCAACTGAATAAATTAAATTAATTACTATAAATATATGATATTAATGATATATATATATATTATATTTAATCAAATAGTTTTTTTTAAATTTTACAGCATATTTAATATGCATAAGATTAGAACTAGTCCAATTTTACTAATAAAATCTATATTTTTCTAAAGACACTTTTATCATCATAAAATGGTGAACCAATTTATTATAATTTTTTTCATTTTTTTAAATTTAATTATAAAAAATAAAATTCCATTTTGAAATAATAATTTTAAATTTACGTTATGGTGAATTGTTGGAAATTTTTTACATGTGTTAGGTTTTGATGAAGACTGAAAAATAATGAATGTTATTTAAAATATATATTTTTATAAAATTAACTATATAAATAAATTCTAATTTAATTTTTTTTAAATATATTTAGATAAATAATAAATAAATTAATTCAATTTATATTATTAAACCCAATTTTAGATTTAATTTTTATATAATAAAATTTTTAATGTCTAAAAGTGTTCTACTTAAAAAACCTCTAGACTAATCCCATATATGAGATTAATTTTAAATTAATACATTCCACTGTTGTTATTAGAATTTAGAAAAATGGAATACATATTTTTAATAAACATAATTTATAATTTATAAGAATTTAAACATAGTTATTCACCAAAAATTTTATTGAATTTAATAAAAAATTAATTTCACTGATTAAGAGAATATTTTAATAAAAAGGGACTAAACCCTAAACTTAAGGGAAATAATTACCTAGAAACATTTCCAAAACCTGTTTTTTGAACATATTATTAACATGAGGTCAATTTTTTATAATTTTTATCATTATTGGAGGCATAAAATATAATGTAAACCTCTCAATAGTGTTTACATTTTTATATTTTCAACAATGAAACTCCTCATCCACTATAAAAAAAGAACTCACCCACTCACTTAGAAACACCTATCAAGTCATTTGGATCATCTAAATGCAACCCAAATAAGATTCAAATATCCCTCCCATAATCCTAGAAGTTTGTATTTGGTAATAATTCTATCCAAGGAATCCATTTTATATATAACTGATGTAGTTTCCTGAATAAGAGTATGTTAAAGGACACTCAATCAAAAGGAATAATATGTTAAGGGGTCTTCATCTCACTTTTTAATTATGTAAGATCAATTTCAAATTAACCACATACATTTCTTTATATTGCACAAAATTACCCTTTTGATGTATTATATCATGAATCCATTTTTCTGTATAATACTTATGGTTTAAAATTGAATTACATTATCCAAGGGTTTTTACATTGAAAATTATAAGTTGGAAAAAGTTTTTTGAAAAATCTAATTTTTTGTGATTGTTAATGTTATATTAAGAAAATTAATAAAAAGGATGTCCCATTATGGAAATGGATTATAATTTTTTTATATTATAAATCCACATTGGCTTCATCTAGGAGTTTTAATGGAATGTGGTCTCACAATTGATGTTGGAGTATGTATTGAAGGTGGAAAAGGTTCCTAGTGTTTGTGAAATTTTTGGGCCTCACAACTAGGAGTTTGTTTTTAGAAAATGAAGGATTACAACATAGAAGTGAAGAAGATGAGTAATGGAGAAAGAAATCAGTAGAGGAATGAAATCATGTAGCATAGGTTAATAACTGCATAGTGTGTACCGAAAACGGTTCACATACTATAAAGGGCGCTACACATACCAAAAATGAATATCATTCATGGAATAGAAAATTGTATATGGTGTAGGATTTTGATTCAAAATGTGGATCAAAATACATGGAAGGAAATATATTTACATGATGGAATTTCATTTATTGAAATGATGAGGATATTAGTTTGTGAAAGAGTTCAGCCAAGGTGAAGGAAAAGGCGGTATGTAGAACACCCATGGAAAATGGATTATGGGGGATGAAATCCCACAATGGCATTAAATGAAAATATGAATGTAATTTAAGGAAGAATATAATAGTTCATGAAAGAAATTGCTTGATAGAAGAAGGATATTTCATTGAAGACATTCTATGGAGGAGGATTTGGGTCTACAGGGAAGAAACAGTATGTGGACGAGGTTTGTGAAGGTAGTATTCAGTCACTGTTTGTAGAAGAAGTACGTGGAGGAAACCTTATAGTACACCAAGAATGGAAGTACAAAAACCAAGCCTCATTTAACGTGGGGTATAAAAGTACATAGTGGAAGCAGTGTAGTACATGGTTGAGAAAGAGCTGTTTACAGAGGAAGAACTCATGGTACATGGTGTCATATGGTTCTCAAAGTAAGGAGGTCAGTACACGGATGAATAGTTCATGATCATTTAGTGCACAAAAAATTTAAGTAAGTCTACTGGTGAAAATATGACTTCAATATAAAATAATTCTATAGTTGAGGATGAATTATTTAATGCAAACCCTCTGGATTGGCCTTAATATTGATAAACTAATATCAGATTCTTCCAAATGCAGTGAGAAAGGGGGAGTAAATGAAAGTGATATGGGGGACATAGTGTGATATCATAAAAACCTTGTGAAGGTGGTTCTTCTAGAAAACTAGTGAGTATACTATATTTTTTTACTCCAAAACTAGTGAATATTAGTAGACTTTGGTATATCCTTCGACCATTCAACGTATTATCCTTAGATGTAGTCTTTAGTAATTAGCCCTGTAAAATTGGTATTTCTTCACTTTTCATGTAATTTTTTGTTTTCACCTCATTCTCATTAGACTGTTTTAACATGTTCATACAATTGTGGGAACAATATCTATTAGTTTAAAAATATATTGACACCATCATTCGCAACTCCCCTATTTTGGTGTTCTAAGGTCCATCGAAAACAATCACTTAATATTATTATTTTTTATTTAGATATTATAATAATTTTTGACATGCTTATTCCTCTATTATGGATATAATTTCTTTATAAATTTAATACCATTTTTACATACACTTTTATCATTTATTTTTATTTGAGTTATTGGGAAAATAAGGATAAATTTGTATCCTCTGTTCAAAATTGATATATGATGAGGAATTGTTTTTGGAATTTAAATTTATTATATGATATATGGGTAATGATATGGATATATAATAGAATGGTTTAGTATAATTTAATAAAATCCCAAGGGGCTGAAGACCGATTAAAACAAGCATTATGAGATAGGGACAAGATAATATATCCCCACGATACAAGAGTAGTCTCATGAGAAAAAATCACTTAGCCAATTTCTATGGGGTTTTAAACATTATTTTTTAAAATATTTTGTGTATGGATCATGACATTAAAGGTGACATGTTCTTGGCAAACATGATTTCCAAAAATGAATCATTTCTTTTATAAGAAATTAGGATTTTATTATTATCCATGAGATTGTTTTCATTGTCAATATCTATGGATGCATTTTTTCACATTTTATTGATTTAATGGAATGTGTGTTCCATTATTTATATTTCTAAATTAATTATTCCATACCTCTTTATTTAAATTCCATGTGTGTTTGGTTATTTTACTTACTAGATTGATTATTCATTTTAAATTCATGATATCATATGCTATGCATAAACCTTATTAAGAATTTGAGCTCACTTTTATTTTTTATTTCCTTTAACTAGGTTTTGATTAAGATATATTTTAATTAGATTTCTATAATTAAATTTATTATCTTTTTTATGGGTTATTTTTTATTTTTTATTTCCCAATTTAATATGGATGTCAAATATGTAATCTTATTTTCCAAAACATCTAAATAGATCACTCTTTCAGACATTGATTCCCTATAATAATTACACTATAATAAATTAAGGTACGTATTTCAAGATAATAATGTATGTGGGGTTACAATATGTTACATTTAATACTGATTTAAATTCAAATTCATAAAATAGATTTTTTTCTTTAATATATTGGTTACACTCAAGGATGAGTTTGACCGAATGACAAAATATTGTTAATATTATTATACAATATGATAGTTATCTCATATCCCTTTGATAGGAGATTATGAATAAGTTTAAAATATAATGAATATATATTACTCATATTTTCTTTTTATATATTGTATTGAAATAAAATATTATTTATATAAATAAAATATAATTCTTTACAAAATAAAGCTTTTTTTCTATAAGACAGTTTAATCATACTTGATGAACATAATTTAAAATTAAATTACCCCACTTTAAGAATATTTATCTTACAAAAAAAATAAATTTTTTTAATTATTAATATCAAATTATCTTTATTTTTTTATTTTTTTATTTTGGTGAGTATTTTCTTTTCTTAGATAAATAATTAAATATACATGATTTTAATTCAAAACAACGATATCATCTAGATAACTAATAACATTAAATTATATTTTTATTGGGTTTATAGTAATAAAGTGTTAAATTTTATTTCTTTTAATTCAATATGGGTCATTGTAAAAAAATTAATATTTTATTTCCATATTGAATATATTGTAAACTTTTTAACATTTTCAGTTTAAAAATTTGGCGTCTCATCACGTCTCCGAGATTAATTAGAAATAAAATTCAACTAATTTTATGATTTAAATTTGGAGAAAGGTATTAAATATTAATAATAACAATAATAATTTGAATTATATTTTATGATCAACATATACTTTACCATAATTATCAGTTAAAAAAGTTGAAATTAATTAAATTCATTATTGTTAAAATTTGTTCACATAGAAGTTGAACGTATAATAAAAGGTGAAAAATTGATTTACCAAATTTTCCAACAAGACTTTTGTTTTTATATTTATACACTTAATATATTTGGATGTATTTTTATGATTTTTAGGAAACTAATCTCTGAATGTTTCTTCTATAATATGTTATGTAATGATAAATACCGAAAAAAATTTCATTCCATTAATATCTATAATTCATTGTGATAGGGGAAAACATAATTGGTCCATTTATACATGATAATTTTGGAATATAAATTTTTTTTTATTATCATAAAAATTTATATTTAATTTTTATAGATGAAATAACTACTTAATATTTATATGAAATGACAACACAATTATTATTTAGATAACAATTAACTAAAATAATGATATTAAAAATAATAAAAGTAAATTAAATTGAATAAATAGTTGTATTAAATTATTTTATGAGATTAAAATATTAATTTACATCATTGGAAAATTAAAATATTCAAATTAAATAATTTTCATGAAATTTTTAAAATTTAATTAAAAAAATATTGTCCCAAATTACATTATTGTTATTTTATAATAATTAAAATTTTATTAAATGATTTTAAATTTCTAAGAAATATAATCGTAAAATGACTTTTAAATGTAAATAAATAATATATATGATGAATTAATGGTCCAATTATTCTATTATTTTTAAAATATTGATCCTTTAATAATAAAAACACCATTCATATGGTTATGGTCAAATTGTTGTTTTATATGTGTTAGATGCTCTTCTCTAGTAAATAATTTCCAACAGACATGATTTTTTTTTCATATAAATTAGGTAATTTTTTAATATGTTTGTTTAAAATGATTTAAAATTCAATGTTTAACTAATTCATGAAGGATACATCACATATAATAGAAAACTAGTTACCGTGGTAAAAACAAAAAGGTAAAAATTCATAAAAAATAAAGAATAAACATCAAAATGATAAGAACTCTTTTCCATTTATGTGATATAAGTTTTTATAAACCATAAATAACCTAGAAACAATTATTTTTCAATTTTAAAAATTCTTGATATAAGAGAGACCTCCCAATAGTGAAAACGTTTGAGTATTTACAAGAATTCAACTCCTCCAACTATAAAATGGTACTATCTGTCCTTATTTCATCAAACATCCCAATCCATTTGGATAAAACAACACCTACCAATATTACTCCCCAAATAAACTCCCTCATCCAATATTCATTACCTTGGGAATTTATATATCTGATTAAAGTGCTTTGTAAATATCAAAAGGAGTTACCTAAGGAGGAGATAAAATAAATGAAAGTAAAATTTGTTTTATTTTCTTTTCCACATATTAAAATTTCAATATACACTATGTATATATGAAAAAAATAATGAATATATTTATCTGTTATTTATGTTATTTTTATAACCTAAAACCACACACACAGAAATAAAATGAGTACTAAAATAATCATTCGTGTGTACAACAAAGTACCTCATCATGAAATGACAAACTTCATTTTTCCATTAACACCTCCAACGTTTCGGCATATTAATAGATATAAACATTAAATATTATGTGTATATGATTTTTATTGATTGTTATTAATTATATCATATATAAACTTTTTATATTCCATTCTATATGGGATATAATAGCATCACTCATATGTTCTTATTACCAATTATCTCTATTATCGCAAAGTTAGTTAACTTTTTCACAACCAATTGTCATGATTTGTTTTAAAATTAAATTTAATGTAAAAAAATCATAATAATTTCATGATTTTTTGGTTTATTTTTTCATAATAATAGTTTTTAGCATTTTTAACCTACCATAGTCATTTTATAAACATATGAAAATTACGGTCCTAACATCTGACCCAAAATCAATTGATTAGTTGATTGTATTTGAAATGTTAATAGGTTAAATAAAAATAATATTAAACATGGAAAATGTTTTCAATAATTTAGATAAATAAAATATTTTTTATTCATAAATATAATTGAACTTATGGTGAATCAGAATCAAGGAATTATATTTCACCTCGGTATCCTATCATTGAATGATATTTTGATATTATGAACCATTATTATTTTATAATGTGTATATAAACCCCTTTTGACATTCAATATACTGAATTTTCTATTATCATTAAATTTATTGTTTTGTTCAGTGTTCCTGTTTTAGGGGGTCTAAGATTCACATGTTATATATGTAATAAAGGAATTTTCCCATAGAAATCATCTTTTAATATTTTCATTAAAAAAATTCATCTTCCATTTATATGTTTTTAAAATGTTTTTATTTAAGTTTTAAATGGATAAAATGATTTATAAAAAAACATTTATGTCACTTTTACATTCTTTAAATTGTTTTCAAAAAGATTTTTTTTAAAATTTTTTTAAGTGGAATTTTTTGACAAATTTCCAATGGAATGTTATATTTTTAATATATATGATGATGTTGAATTTTCTGTCTGATACGACAATTATTTTATTTCTAACTTCATTTTCAATCATACATGATTTGCTAAATAAAAAATTTTATTTCTTTTTCTGTGTACATAGGTATTGAAATAGTGTATTAAAAGAATAGGTTTTTTTGGTATTGAATATTTGGTTTTAGAATAAAACCATATTATTATTCAATAGGTTTTTTCATATGAGTTTTAAATAAATTCTCAACGGGTTTTATTATGATAAAATTCTTCATAAATGTTACATATGAATTATATGATGTGGGAGATGTCTATGGAGAATATATAATGGTTCTATCCCCATTATAGCTCAAGGATGATACCAAAACATAGTATACAAAAGGTTGATCCAAATTATAGAACATGAAACTTTTGTGACCTAGATATAGCTTATAAAAGGATTAGGCACTATTATAGATCATAGGTGAGCATGATACTTATTAAAAAAAATTTGATCTCTATTATAACCCTCTAATGAATTGGGTAATGATTTTATGGAATTATTTGGTATGGTGAATCCAATGAAAAATGGTTCCGAAAGGATTTTCGTGAATATGATTCACTAATTCAACCAAAAGGTGTATTAATTTTCGCTATGAGTTTTAATGGATTTATTAAAGATAAACATTTGTGTGAGTTTTTTAGAAAATTTTTATATAATTAAATCAATGAATATTTATTTAGTGGTAAAAATTTAATAAGTCTTAAAGTTTTTTCTAAACTAGTTATTTCCTTTCATTCATACATCCCTTACTATGATATTTTTCATAGAGCATTTTTTTGAATTATTTTCAAGGGGCCTAAAGGATGAGTAAGGGAAAGGAATACATCACGTAGAATGGAATCGATATTTTACAAGAAAATAAATAATTATTTTTTATAATGTTTTACATTATTGAAAAATAGATACTTATAGGAATTTTCTTCATTATATTTTATATCTTTTATTTCTAAGCTATAGTGTTAGGACCAGACCCCAATTGCCGGGAGCCAGTGCCACATTTTAAACATAAGAATATAATCTATGTATCTGAATCCATAAGGTTCAAGTAGTTTATTATATTTTTGAAATAAGATATATATATATATATATATATATATATATCTATGATCAAAATCACATAATGAAAATAAAAACAAAACTAAATTATTCCATTATAATCATCCATTCCTCCAAGATTATTCCTAGAAGTAACTCATAACATACTTCTTTATATCCTTGGAAAATGAAACATAAAAAATTGGTGATCTCAAACACATAATAAGAGTAAGCAATATAGAAAAATATATCATAAAAACAAATAGTAGGCATGGTGATTAATTGAAACACATGGCTTTAAATTTAATAATCTTGAACACATTATAGTTGGAATATGAGATGTGTTAATAATTCCATAATAAAACATAATCATCAGTGTTCTACTAGTTGAATAACGAAATAATCTTTGAATTACTAGCTTCATAATGTGGTAACTGCATATTCCATACATTCTAAAATATACTATCAAGGACTCTTCAAAGATTTGTGTTAAAAATTAAGGCCCAAACCAAACCAATATATCAAAATGGGAAAATCCTCAGCCAAATACATTTCATATTTTCTCATGAGACATAATGATACATCCAGGGAATATAGAGGGCCACATCCATTACAAAATAAGTCTAACTCATTCCTCATATGAGAAAGGATAAAAAACATATACATTCATATTTAAATTGACATGTGAAATGTAAATAACTTTCCCTGAACACTATTCTTAAACCCTAACCATTAGAAGTAAATTTGGAGAATTGTTTTAGGAGAAAATATCCACAATAAAACAAAAAATAAATCATCCAATTAAATATGGTAGATGACATCATAAATTATTAATCCCAATAATACATAATAATCAAAAATACTGTTCAAACATATGAAAACACTATTATAAAGCCAATAATAATTCTTCATATAAATACTATTTTATATTGAATAGAAGAGTTCTTATGGAAACATCTTTGAATTAAACCAGAACTGCATTATGATAGTATTTTCATAATAAAATGAGTTATTTTTGAAATATAATGATTTTTTTAAAACGTATTATATAATTCCCTTGAAATTAGGAAAGAATGTTAGAAATTACCTTGAAATTGTGTTAGAATTTGAGAAATTCCCTTGAATCGGGCTTGTATTTCAGAAATAATTTTGAAAGTTCCCCTTAAAATATATAACTCCCCATAAAATAAGGAAGTATTTCATTTGGTAAATATATATATATAGAAAACTCACAAAAAATTTATGAGTATTATATAATAATACATAAGAATATTGTTGAGGTAATTATACAATAAATGTAACCAGAAGGAAACTAGAGTTTATGGTGGAAAACCCTTAAATTAAGTAAAAATGTATTCTAATCCTGAACTAAAGGTCATAGATTATAAAGGTAGAATTATTAATGATAATCAATTTTCTTAGTTTAGCAGTATTTGATTATTAGGAACTAGTTTGGCCATATGATTTAATATTATGTACACACAATGTTTTTAATATTAAATAGGTTATAAAACGTATATTTTAGATTGTTTATAACATAAAAGTGGTTTTTTGACAGGTAATGAAGGATATATTGAAGAAGGAAACATCTCCATCTATGAAGGTTGTAAAATGTAACCTCAAGAACTATGATTTCATTTATAAAATAAAAGATATTGAGTTAGAATCATAATGATTTTTCCATCCATTAACATGATATAATTCCACTATATCAATGATACTAGATATATTGTGGTAATTTTTACAGAGGAGGATAATATAGGATAATAATAAAAAGGAACATGAAATGAAAATGAATTAAATAAAATATGAATTTACATTTTGAATCCACCTCCATGAGAATCTCTATACGGGAAGGGGATTGGGTCATTTGGAAAGACCAAGAACTTTTTATATGTGGGAAGTGACTTAGTAAGGGAATTTTGGAATAACATTTAGGAGATTCAAGGGTTATAGGAGTGGATATAAGAGGGAATGTGGGGGTTTTCTGGTGGAGGAGAGGAGTGAATTTTGATTATTTTTATTCATTATTTTATTATTCCCATAGAGAAAACCTATAGTATTGTTTCATGTGACCCCTAATAGAAATATTTTCATTTGAGTTCGATCTAATTGGCCTTAAATCACTAATGATGTCTTACATAGTTTATTTTACAGATAATTTGTATATACATTATTTTACCGTATTTCACTATTTATAAAAAATTCACGATTTTCATAAATATCTCAAAAATAAACCATAATAATTTTTTAATTTATAGAATTCAAAAAATTAATTCTATTTTTCTAAAATAAATTTATATATATTATTAATTAATATTTTAAATAAAATTATAGTTAATTTGAAAAATAACAATTTTAAAGGTATAATTAGCTGTATATCAAATTGAAAGTTTAATTGAGATCTAATTATCATATTACCTTAACAAAATAATCCAATATAATTATTTTCTAATCATAAGGTTCATATTACTATTCATATTACTATTCATAATGGTATGTTTCTATTCACCAAAAATCAAGTTGGTTTTATCAGACTCCAAATTACTTACCGATCACAACTCTAGATGGATGTTTTTCAGAAGTCAAAATATAGTATAGGAAATGAAATGTTTAACGGATAGATTGTAAAATGTGTTTTCATTGAGGGACTCATTGTTTCATGAATTCAATATTTATTTTAAAAACATTGGGGTGTTATATTCTCTCCTCTTTACAAAAATTTGGTACTCAAAGTTCACAGAATGGTATATCAATAAAATATTTGGGTAGGTCTTCATCATATGAATCCCAGATCCCAGGTTACCTCTTTGATTTTATGATTCCTCCAATTTATCTTTACCATATGAGTCATTATATTCCTCAAAACATTATTTTTAGTGTCCAGAATCTGGAGAGGGTTTTCATAGAAAGATAGGCCAGGTTCTAACTCTATACATTATGAAGTGAGTACATGTGTTCGGTCTGTCATGTAATTTCTCCTCAAAAAATACATGGAACACATTTTGAAATTTATATATCCTATGATGAATGGAAAAAAACATTAAACAACTCTAATTATCTCTAACATTTCAAAAGTGACTATGTACCTGGAGCTCGGTTTAACTTTCTTCCCAAATCTTATTATACCCTTCCATGGAGAAACATTTATGAAAAAATGGTCTCCCACTGGAAATTACAGATCCTTCCATTGATTATTTTCATAGATATTATATCTTCATTGATCTTCTTTGATATTAACTTTAATATTTTTTACCTTCTTAGTTGTTTCCTCTACAATCTCTTTGACCACAAGCTTCCTTTCACTAACTACATTTCAACAAGTTAGTGTACTCCATCTATTTCCGTACAATGCTTCATATGTTTCCATTTGAATACATGATTTGAAAAGATTATTTTAGGTAAACTCCATTAAAGGTATACATTGATCCTACAAACCTTGGAAGTCATGTGAACATGATCCAAACATGTCCTCTCTGGTTTGGATCATCCTTTCTGATTTCCTATTAGTTTTTGGGTGATATGCAGTACTTAATTGAAGTTTGGTATACAAATAATTCTAAAGATTTTTCCATAATTTTGATTTAAATCATGGGACATGATCAGACACAATTGAGAGATGTCCTCCATAATGTATCCAAAATTAATTGATATAGAGTCGTGCTAGTCACACTAGTGGAAAATCCACCCATATAGAGAGAAAATTTGCAGATTTCATAAGTCGATCCAAAATTACCCATATCTCATCTTTCTTACATGGATATTTGAGTAATATAATGAAAATAATACATAGTTATTTCATGCCATTTCTGAATAGGAATATTTCGAGGTTGCGTGAATATTTTTTGATGTAACCTTTAAGCCTTCACTTGATGATAGACGAATCATCATGATACATAATCTACAGTTTCCTTCTTCATATTGTACCCCTAGAAATGTTCCTTTAAATATATATAAACTTTATTGATTCTAGGATGTATAGAGAAATTCAAACTATGGTAATCATAAAAAAAAATAATTTTTAGGTTGGGTAAATCCAGAACAAAAATCCTCTTCCCAAATTTTAGAAGACCATATTCACACACAAAGTCAGAAAACATACCATATTTTACAGCAGTAATTTCCTTTTAAAGGATATCTTCATCAGGATAATAACCCTTATTTCTTTCTAATAATGATGGATTGGAATCAATTTGAAAAAGTGAGGATTTTTCTCTATCGTTGATAATTACCATGCCCATCCTAACAAGATCCATGTATAATGAATCCTTGTCGATCCTCATTTTGTTGATAACCCTATAATCATTCCTTCTCAATGCATCATCTATATTTTTTTCCATTCCATGGAGTTTATTTATGGTACAATTATAATCCTTGATTAGTTCGGGCCATCTCCTTTTCCTCAGTTCAAGTTCATTCTGTGAGAAAATATACATCATACTCTTGTGCTCTATAGACATCTCACATTTTTTTCCATAGAGATAATGTCTCCATATATTCAGTGCAAATATTACCACTGTCAACTCAATATCATGAATATGATAGAATTATACATGAATTTTTACATCCCTTACTGCATATATAATAACTATATCATTTTTCATAAGGACACAACATAGTACTTTCATTGATGCATCACTATAGATCACAAACCCATTATTCCCCGATAGTTGGGTAAGGATCAGAGAATTCACTAATCTCCTCTTGAATTCTTAGAAGTAGTGCTCATATTCTTTTTTCCATACGAACTTAACGCCTTTACGTGTAATCTTGGTCATTGGGTTGTCTAACTGGTGAAAGTTCAAAATGAAACACTTATAATAAACTATTAAACCCATAATACTATGTACACCAGTTGTGTTTATTGGAGTAGGCTATTCATGACAAAAATGTGTGTTTGTAGGATAAAAAGATATCACATCTTTAGAGACAATGTGGCCTAGAAAAGAAACTAATTGAAGCCAAAATTCCCACTTTTTGTACATCCAATATAATTCAATTCTTCTAAGTTTCTTCATAATAGAGTGAAAGTTATCCTCCTGATCTTAAAATATTTTAGAGTATACCATGATATCATTTATAAATACCACCACAAGGTCATCAAGATTTTACTTGAAATTGGTATTCATTAAATCCATGAAAATCGAGAGTGAATTAGTTTTTCAAAAATGAATTACTGAAAACTAAAAATTTCCATTCCTGTTTTGAAATGTGATTTTTGGAATATTATCCTTCTTCACAAGAAACTGATGATATCCAGATTGAAGATCAGTCTTTCAAAAAAATTAGGCTTCATGAAATTGATCAAATAAATCATCAAAGTGACATAGGGGAATCTTGTTCTTTATTTTTATTTCATTGATCAACCTATATTCAATGAAAAAACTCATGGGTCTATCTTTCTTCTTAACTAAAAGAATAAGGGATCCCCGTGGAGAAACACAAGGGTGAATAAAACCTTTATCACTCAATTCCTCTAGTTGTTTCTTCAATTTCACTAATTACACAGTGGCCATTCTATATGGGGTCTTTGATATGGGCCTTGAACCTGGAATTAAGTCAATAGAAAATTCAATCTCCCTTTCTGGATGATTTCTATGTATTTCATATGGAAACATGTCAACATATTCTTGCACAATCGAGACGTCCTCTATTTGAAAATTCTTCACCTCACCCAAAGTTATTGATTTCACTTCCTCCATAATATTTTAATTTAGTATAGCTACTGGGGAAGGATCTTGATGAGAATTAGATGGTTATGTTTCTTCCCTAAAGATAAGGGATTCTATATCTTCCTAAAAAATTGTAACCTCATTCTTCTTGAATAATTATTTTTTCATGATGGATCAAAATTCAATCCATACCATGGTTTATATCAAATTTAATCATGGGAATGAAAAAGAATCAGTAGATAAAGCACATTTATACCACTTAAGGGGAACTTCCAAACACAACTTTTTCAGTGATACATCCCTAAAGAATTTTGACTGATAACTACCTTGTTAATTGAAATTATAAATACATAATTTTCTTGGAAAATTGGGAATATATGAATGAATGTGATGATCCAAAATCAAATAAAGCATTTTATATGTTTGAGTAAATGATTAAAGTACTTTCTACCACTTCATTAGGAACTTCAATATAAATATTTTTGATTACATAAGCTTTTCTTTTCCCCTTGGCCTTTTCTATGGCATGGTTTCATGATTGTTTGGAAAATCATTATCATAGTTTCACATATCCCAAGAATTATATAATTGAATATTAAGATATTATTTATTCCCTTTGAAAACACCCACACGATGACCATTCTGTCTATATTTATAGCATATTCTTTTTCCCTTTATGTATGAATCAGGGTGTTTCCTTCCACAATTATCATAGTGTAGAAATTCAACTCTTCCCTTCATCATTGTTTCATTATTTCTATTCCCAAAGTTTTCAGAAGACCTATTATTCTCTTCTTTTTCCTTGAATTCATTATACTTTGAGAATTAATTTTCTATCTTGATATCACATTAAAATTTATCATTATATGATGTAAAAAATTGGGAGACCAGTGGATGCTGAAGGAATCGATTTAGGCTATCAATGAATCTATCAATTTTGTACCTCAGATATCTTATGTAGTTCACAATATGTTTTTTCTAACGTTTTAAAGTTATCATCATTCTTCTCAATATTCTAAACATCATTTTTTCCTTCAATTGATCTCTTCTATCTCTTCCTCCTCCTTTTTGTTTTGGATTAATGAAAACCACTAAACTGCATTGGTTGATAGATGATAAAATACCAAACTTCTCTATTTTGATGCATCTCAAAGCGAGAAATATCATTAATGGGGAACATATCTGCTTCTTGGTAATAAATAGGTTTTTAGTCCCCTTGAATAATGGAGGTCGTACTCTTATAAAGAGATCTAACAATGCTAAACCAGGTGGTGAATCTTGATGCACCATATGGGTAAGGTTATTATTTATATCCTGATTATGTTGTCCCAGTATAGTTATATGTTTCTTTGCACCAATTTCATATCTATATCCATCATCATTATCTCGCATCGAAGCTAAATCCGAACATGGGATACACATGTTCAGGCAATTTTCATTCCCTCATCTAGGTGCCATTTCTAGATAATAGCACACACAAGATTAGGTTATGAATCATAAAGTATAATCTAAACATATGAATATACTTATCATAAATTGAAACCCTATGAGTGAATATTCCATAATCACAAACTATGTTTCGTTTATGAAAATTTACAAAAAAATCATTTATAATTTCTTGTAAAGAATGTGGTAATTAAACTAATAAATTCCCCATGGAGTGTCAATCCAAGTGTGCATTAAGGACCATTATTGGGTACCGACATGCCCTAGGTCAAGACCAAAACTCCTTGTCATGTTTTTTACACCTTGCTACATCTGTTCCAATACCACACCCACTTATAGTATCCAAACAAGGATGCATTGACAATAAATATCCAAAAAATATATTACGTACCAAAATACTAGAATGTTTTTTTATGATTATCCTTAAAGACTATCTTAGGGATTGGTCCCATAATCTATGTTTTCTTAATCTAGTTTCCTTATTTTATACTAAACTTCCTTTTTTACCAACTATAAGGACCTGAACCCAATTTCCTAGAGCCAGTGCCTTATTTTATTATATTGTCATATAAATAAGGAATCTGCATCCCAAAGGACAAAGTAGTTTAGTATATTTTGGAAACATGATACATATATAAATTAAACATTAAATAATTAAAGGAAAATAAACACTAATTTATTCCATTAGAAACATGCATGACTCATAGATTATTCCCGAAAGTCACTCATAACATTCTTCTTCATATCCTGGGAAAATGAAATATAATAAAGGGTGATCTTAAATACTCAGTAAGAGTAATAAATACAGTGGAATATAACATAAAAATAATCATTATTCATGGTGAATAATTTATACACATGCATTTTCAAATAATAAATGTTAAAACATTATTGAAGGAATATGAGTTGAGTAAAGAATTTCCAAATAAATAGTAATCATGGGTATTCTAATAGTCGAATAACCACATGAAAATTTAAACAATAACTCCATAATTATATATGTGCTTATGTATGACATTCTGAAACATACCATCAAGGCCTCATCCAAGATATCCAAAAATGATAATGGCATAGGCCAAACCCATATCTCAAAATCAGAATGGCCTCATCCAAGTCCATGTCTATTTGTCTCATGAGACCTATAGATGCATCAAGGGGATATAACGGGATACACCCATCAGATAATAAGTACAATTCATTCCTCATATGAGCAGGTATAATCATAAACAACATATACATTCATATTGAAACTCAAATATAAAATTTAAATAACTTTCCCGGAACATTAAACATAAATACTAACCATTTGGAGTATATTTTGTGAATGGATTTAGGATAGAACATCCACAATAAAAATTTTCATAATGAATCCAATTAAATATTATAGATAACATCATAAATTATTAATCCCAATAATACATAATATTCAACATGAGTGTCGAAACAAACAAAAAATCTCTTAAAAAATATTTATGTCATTCTTGAGACAAATATACTTTTATTTTGAAAAGAAGAGTTTTTTTTGGAAAGGACATTGTATAAAACCATAAATGAATTAAGATATTATTTTCATAATAAAATGATTCATTTTAGAAAGAAAATTTATGCAAAGAATATATTGTATAGTTTCCTTGAAATTTGTTAATAATTTGAAAAATTCCCATGAAATTAGGTAAGAATTTAAAAATTCCCTTTAATCGGTCGTGCATTTATGAAATAAATTTGAATGTTCCTTTTAAAAAGGTTAAATCACTATAAAATAAGGAAGGGTTCTATTTAGAAAAGATATATATAGAACACTCATAAATAATTTTTGAAGAGTACATAATAATACATAATAATATCATTGAGATAATTAAACAATAAATTTATCCTGAATGAAAATGGAGGTTTGGGTGGAAAACTCTTACCATAATTATGAATGTGTCAATCTCTTGAACATAATGTATTGGAATATGAAATTGGACTTTTTAATAAATTAATTTAGAATATGTTATCCATGTATTTAGTTTTTCATGATTTTAGTTATTCCATTATGTCCTGAATTCTTAGTTATAATATTGAATTTTGTCATTCCTGAGTGTTCGTTTTCTTGATTTTCATAATTGGTTCACTTGTTTTTATTTAATATAGTTCATGTGGATGGGTTGTAAATCTCCATAATTGAATTTAAATATTATTTATGAACGTCCATAGGTGTTAATTTTCAATTTTAACATTTGGATACATGGAATGAAGGTGAATCATTATATGAAATATAAATGATAATCAAATATATTATTTTAGTAGTATTCTTTTGAAGGTTGGGGTTGAAACCTCAATTTATTATTTAAAGAAATGGCTTCTTTAGACTAGGTAGTGTGAGAACCATTACATAGCCCAAAGGCCTAAGGCCTAGTGGCCTGAATACAAGGCTGGAAATCGCATTTTTTAACCCAAAGGACCCCTCAGTGAACAGTACTGCTAAAGTTCCCCCGTTGCTACAGTACCATTGCCGTTACAGTTCCTGCTATGGTTTCTACGCCACTACAGTTCCAGCTCTGATATAGTACTACTATAGCTATTGAATATTAAATAGGTTATAATACCTATATTATATTCTGGTTAAACCATTAAAATGGTTTCATGACATGTAATTAAGGATTAATTGAATAAATAAAATTCATCGTCAATGAAGATTATAAATTGAAGCCTCACAAATGATGATTTAATTTTTATAACAAATAAGAGAGAGTAATAATATTGATGATGGTTATTTCATTCAAATGTTATAATTCTAGTATATAGATGATACTGGCGTAATCATGGTCATTTAGATAGTGGAGGTGAGAATAGGATAACAATAGGAAGGAACATTAAATGAAAATTAATGAAATAAAATGTGAATTTACCTCTTGAATCCTTCTACTTGATAATCTCTCCAATGGAATGGGTTTTGGTCTTTTTATAAAATCCAAGAGATTCATGGACATTGTTAGTGACTTGGGGAGGGTATTTTTGTAGAAATTTTGGTAGATTCAGGGCTTAGAGAAGTGAAGAGAAGTGGGTGTGAAGGGGGTTGGGGGGTTGTGGTGGTGGAGAACAGTGAATTTTGAATATTTTATTCATTATTTTATTATTTCTATCATGAAAATCAATATTATTGTTTCATTTGACCCAAAATATTCATAAGTACATGTGATTTTGAACCGAGTGTCTTTACATCACTCATGATGTCAGAAATAGTTTATTTAACTGATAATCTGTATATACAGTATTTTACAGTATTCTACTATTGATAAAAAAATTCATTATTTTCTGAAAAATATAAAAAATTCATCCTAACCATTTCTCAATGTGTACATTTCAAAAAATGAACATTATTTTTCAAAAATAATTTTATAAAACTATTTGTTTAATTTTTAAATAAAAGCAATGTTAATTCTAAAAATATCAATTCTAATGATATAATTAGTTTTATATCACATTGAAAAATTAATTACAACCTCTTTATCTTATTACCATAATAAAATAAAATTATATAATCATTTACTATTCATAATGGTAATATTTCTATTTCTAAGGGTTTGTTAATATTCACTAAAAATCAAGTGTCTACTATCAGCCTCCAAATGACTTAATTGTCACAACTCTTGATGAGAATTTTTGAAATTTGAAACATAGTAGAGGCCAAGATGAGTTTAATAGATGTATTATAAAATGTGTTTTTTATAGGGAATCAATGTTTAATGCATTTAATTTTATTTTTTAGAATCTTGGTGAGTAACATATGGCCTAATTCTCTAATTCTCTAAACATTAAAAGATCCTAAAATAGAAATTGAGTAATTTATTGAGAAAATATAAAGATTATGTATTGTGTAATAGTATGTCCATATATATTATGTCAGTTCAAACAATATATTCAATATATATATATACAGTACATCAACTGTTCGTGAATCATTTTATAACTATAAAGACTATTTTGGGTTTTTTAGAGATATATTTCATTCAATAATGAAAGATACATATATAGAAGATATATATAATAGTCCTAGTGTATATAAAGATTTATCTTAAAAATCAATTATTGTATTTAATATAATCACCATATATCAATTTTAACAACATTGGTCATGCTTATGGACCATATAGTTGTTATCTCAATCTTAAATATCCACATAAAAAATAATTTAATCCTTTAATGATAAAAGTTTAGATAATTACTCCATGGTGATCTCTTAATGATGGTCAATAAAGATTTGAGAAGACACTCATGAAAAAAAAATTAATTTCTTTAAAATAAATTTGTTATTTTTTATTAATTTCCAATTATGTTAATTATGGTGTAACTTCTTCAACCAAATATATTTTAATATAAAAGGATTCAAGTCCCAATAGAACCAAATCCATAAACAATTTGATGTGGGTAACATGAAAAAATTAGAAAAAATTAACTCTATCTTATGGGTCTGATAATATATTCTATTACTATTTACATGATAGATGTTGTTTTAGTACAGATAAATAAAAATAAAATTCATAAGATATTAGGAAATCGTATGAATGTAAGGAATATTAGGATCCATTTGAGGGTTAGTGGCCTAAAAAATATCTTATATAGAATTCACCTACCACAATGTCATGACTTAAAGAGATAGAACAATAAAAAAATTCACATTATATAAATTTCGATTTCTATTAATTTGAAAAAATATATGTTGTAGCAAACAATAATGATTATCTAAGTAATACATATAATAACCCGATTCATCCTTTGAGGAATGAATTTTTTCTTATCAGTTGGTATTTAGGGAAAAATAGATAAAAATTTGTAAATGGATGAATACATGACTGTTGCACAGTGTGACTGAGGGTAACATGTTGTGTAATCTCCTTTCCTGTCATGTATTGATGTCAGCAGATCTTTTTCTTAAATGTATATGCAGTCGGTGAAATAAGGAAAAAATTTAATATACACGACGTATATATTTCATGTACACATATTTTATCTTTTAAAATTTGATAAAATGGTATATATCCTCGTTTTCCCATTTCTGTATAGAATCTCATCCGTGTTCTCTTGAAAATCCACACCATTTTGGGATTTTTATCTTTATTCTACATCCGAACTCTGATTCGATCACCGTCATATGTGTTGGAACACAATAAATAATCTCTTGATTACACTTGAGCAATTATTCCTGATTTATTCTCTTGAAGTAGTTATCTGAAGTTGAGAATTTATACCCAGTTTGTAGATCTACACCATTCTAGGTTTAATTAGAGGTCGACGCTAGACGAGGATAGTTTTATGACTACAAGGTAGGTGGTCCTGTGCCTTCTATTAGTTGTCTTATTGTTTATATGTGCCAGAGTCCCACACTCACATATTTTGGGTGTAACCTTGAATGAAATTGACCCATATTATTCCCTATTTTTAATTAGGTAATAGATTAAGTGAGTTAAAGCATGTTTTATGGTGCTTGATGTGATTGAGAGTAACCCATTGGTGTGTTTACTTTGGATTACCAATGTTTATTCATTTGGCTGGGATGCATAGGTGCATGAATTTGTTTCATTATAAGGTTTGTTAAAGATAAAATTGTTTAATTGATTGTTTCCCCATGTGAGAAAAATAATATTTTAACAGTTGTGATAGTTTAATTCACTTGTTAGGCATATGATGTCAGTTTCCTGTGTGAATTTTTAATTGTGAAGCCTATTAATGGTAAGATTAGATGAAAGGCTAGTGAGATGTTTGATGTCCATGTAGTTTTTATTTTGTAACCTTTTAATAGTGTAAATTACATGTGTTGTTTTTATGTTTAAATGATTATATACCGAGATTCAAACTAATTGATTGTTTAAATTCATGGGGGAGATTTTTTTCTATGCTTGTGGGTGAGGGTTTTCAATGCCTGTTGGTGAGGTTTTTATATGCATGCAGGAGTGGTTTTTCTATGCCTACGAGCAATGTTTTCGTATAAAAATATGTGAGGTTTCCCTAGGCTTATGGGAGTGGATCCTTTCTATTCAGAAGGGAGAGGATTTGAAATAAATATTAAAATGGTTGACTTTTGAAATTTCTACTAAGACAAAGCACATACTTGTATTTTCTCTTATCATATATCTATTTTGATTATATTTTGAGTTATCGATTGTGCATAATTTATATGGGGGATCAATGAGATAAGGTTGGATCACTAGATCTTTATAATTCAATACAATTGATTTTTCTAATGAACATGAACTAAATAAATGGAAATCAGTACTTGTAGGATTATTTAGTTTTGAGTACTTCCTTTTTTGATTCTTTCATTTTAGCACACTACCTGTTGAAAATATTCACTGATAGACTAGCACAGATGTTGGGTGGTTTTTGGTCCCAAAAATACTATATTGCTTCATGTGTAGATAATGTTAAAAACCTTTTTAGGTATTTGATATTCTATTTAGGGGCAAGAGATCATGGGACTAAGTCGATGCTTACGATGATTCTAAATTTTCTTTTGAATTTATGTACCATTGTATTTTATCTTTTACATGATGGAATTGTATCATGTTTTTTCTCATTTAATAGATCATGGGACATAAATCTTCATCTCATGTATTTTATGACTTCTGGTTATATATTTTATCATAAATATGTTGTTTCTTTAACTATTGGTATTTATTGCTTCTACTATTGTATATTATTGTTCTCCTATGTTAAACTCTACCAATAATGGCATATTTTATACACTATCACCCATAGGACCACATGACAAGTTAGTAGCATCTGGAATTTGGGGAAATGTGCTTGTGTCCCTGTGGCCAACCTGGTATAGGGAACCTTTGAGTGGCATCCAGATCCAGGACATTACAATGTAAAATTATCAGAAATGTTTTTCTAGTTTGACTTAATATTGGACATCATTAGATTGTGATTGGAAGGATATGGAGTTTGGTAATAAAAGTTTTCCTAGAGTAGCTACCATGAATACAGGGAAAACCCAAATTTGATTGAATTGACTTATGTTTTTTGGAATTTTTGTTGTTATAGTTCATTACATTTCTCCATTGTGTGAAGCACATTCTTTGGGATGTTATTATTGATATTATTTTGGTTCTATTTTATTTCCACCCGATTAGATGAGGGTATTCTATCTCATACATCATATATGAACATGCTAAAAATCACATTCCATGCATTCTTACAATTCAATTTTGGAGCATTACTGATTTTATGTTGTTGTGATAGATGTCATGATAGATATACATGTTGTTATGATAGGTAAAAATATTTATATACCTGCTATTGTGATAGGTATATTGGTATGTACTATGGTTTAAATTGGATGGACTCTAAGCATTGGTCTCTGAGGTGTATGGGTCCTCTTGGATCATAATTTGGTGGAGCATGTTTCTGAATTTTATATAGAATTTTATTGGGATATATTATTATTGGTTTCCAAACAATTATTTTTGGGAATTATAGGCCCTAATGGATCTAAATTTGATATACCATTTGGTAGGTTTTCTGTAGAAAATAGGTTTTTAGGAAATCTAGAGTTTTTGTCCTGAAAAACCCAGTTTACTTGTCATGTAGATTAGCCTACCACACTCTGTGTTCATCCTATTCATGGAAGGAAGATTTATTTTCTTAGTTACAATCCTTGTACTCATAGTACAATCCACGTTGTAAGTCACTTGGTGTCCGTCCAAGTGATAAGGAACAAGAGATGGTGGGTCCTCAAGTACAAATCTATGTACTTTTGGTAAAAGTCATGTTGGCTTACTCAGATGGAACTTGTGTGAATCTGGCCATGTGAGAGTACATGGCTTGGAGGGGAGATGTGTGTACACTCTATGTACTCATCTAACAAACTTTTTACTTGAGTTTTATAGACTCCTAGGATGGAAATACTACACAAAAATGTAAAGACTTAAGGGTACATGTTGTGTATGTTTTCTATAAATAGTGTACTCTTCTTTTGGTAACCTTTTAGGGTCTTTTTCTATTTAATTTTGGAACACATGAAAGGAAAAACATTCCCATGATCTTTAACTGAGACGTGTTTGTAACACCCCATAATGATAAAGTTTTAAATGAAAAAAATGATAATTCTCATGTCAACAAGGTGAAACTTCCTTTTCAAGAGCCAGTTCGATTAGAACTCCATAGTTAAGTGTTCTTGGACTGGGGTAGTGATTTGGTTGGGTGACCTTTTAGGATGTTTTCCAGGGTGCGTGTGAGTGAGGAAAAAGAAAACTAGAAAGCACATGTTTTGTCCTAAGGGTATAATCATTAGTTAGACGACCAACTCGGGCATGTGGGTGGGCCCTATAGTGGGGACCACATGTCTATCGGTAAACTACTGGTACCTAGCAGATTTAGTACCCGAAGACCATGTTAATGGATGGGTGTATGTACTATCATTGGGCCTAGTTATTACATTTTATATCAGATTTGGTACCCACCATTAAGTGTGGTGCACTGCATGGTTTGATTTGTAGGTCCCAAAATGAGAATATTGTGCTCTAAAAAGGGGGTTGAATGTAACACCCCAAAATGTTAAAGGGTTAAATAACTAAATAATATGAATCATTTCAACAATTCTAACATTCCTTTTTAAGAGCCTATCCAATTAGAACTCCATTGGTATGTGTTCTTGACATGGGGTAGTGATTAGGATGGGTGACCTTATAGGATGTTTCCTAGGATGTGTGTGAGTTAAGACAACTCACACTAGAAAGGACTAGTGTTGGCCTGTGGAGACATTCATTGGTTAGATGAACCGTTCAGGCAGGTGGGTGGGCCGAAGGGTGGGGTCAATGTGCTTTCGGGGAAACTAGTGGTACCTGGCATGTCAGGACCTGAAAAATATGTTAAAGGTTGGGTGTATATGCTGTCACCAGGGCGTAGTTGTTACAATGTTCATGACCTTGTAGATTCATTCCACCCTAAAAATCGCAAGCTGTTTATGCTAGGATATTGTCAATGATCATAGTCTGGAGGAGGTAGGCCATGTGCTACTAGTGGATCCTTCAGAAGTTCTAGGCATGACACCAGCTATAATACATGATGTAGGTGCTAATGGGCAGTTCCAAGAAGGATTTATGGGGATCATACATACCTTTCAATGAGCACCACATCCTTCCAAATATATGGCATAACTGACATGTGTATTCCAGTAGTATCATCCTCCAACTTTTTCTATGGATTTTGGACCAGAGGGTGATGAATCCTGGTTGGAGTCAATGCTTTCTGTCTTTGAGCATTAGGATACACCTTCCGAAAGGATGGTTAATCTCACAACTTATATGTTGTTTGATTCCACCGAGAGGTGGTGGTATGTTACCACATAGACAAAGTGTTCACATGACATGGCATGGGAAGAATTTTAGACTGTCTTCTATGACTAATTTTTTTCTGGGATGCTGAGGGGTGATCGAGCTTGGGATTTCATGCATCTGGAGCGGGGTTCTATGTCAGTGATGGACTAGTCTTCCGGTTCCATTTAACTTTAGCTATTCACACATATTCTGATGGGTGATGAGATTTCGAGGGCTAGTCATGTTGGGGATGGTATCATGTATGACATCTAATTGCATGTGATCATTTTCTAGATTCCTTATATATATATTATTTTGAATCAAGCACAGATTACCAAGAATATTTTGTGGGAAGATGGTGTTGTGATCTAGGATGGTTCAAAACCTAGACCTGATATTGCCTCTACAAGAAATAGGAAGAATCATATGGAGTTCTCTCATTGGGATAATAAAATTCAAAATTTATCTTTCGGTAACAAGGCAAGGTGATACCTATGTGGAAGATCTAGGCATATGAGACCTCAGGGTCTGATGGATAGAGTCAAGTTTCAATCTTCCAACAAAAGGATCCAACTATATAGCTTATTAAAGTACTTTACACCAGTATCTAGTGAGATAAGTTATGCAATTAATCCACATTCAGGAGAAGTGTCTACTTCTTCTTATCAGATAGGTAACTGGGGTATGTTAGGGTATTTAGGCTGTGTTGGTTATTGTTTCCAAGGTAGTCAAAGCTGAAGATCACAGTGACCACATGGTGGGTTAGCTCAGGGTATCGAGGCAGTGTCACATGTCCATTCTATAAGTCATACATGTGTAGTGTAAGAGACCCTACAGAAGTAGGATCCCGATCCCTCTACTTTCATAGGCACTATTTTTGTTTCCTCTATTTTAGATTCTACAAATTTTGATATAGGTATTAACATAGTGACATATTTTTCCCACTATGGAGAGCATTGGGCTCTTTGCTTTTTCATATGATGATGTTATGACGCTAAACACTCTATTGGGGATTAGAATGGAATGTTTTTGTCATTTAATGGAATTACCCTTGAGGTAGGTGGGAGTCACTTATTATGGGACCTTAATGTCTTTGATATGACAGGATTTGATTTCATTCTCGGAATGTTATGTTAGGTCTCCTTTCAAGACATTCTGAATTACCCTCACCACAGGGTGAGTTTTACATCACCAAAAAGTTGATAGTTTCAATAAAAGTGTTAATGGGATGTACATTCAAGCTAAGATGGACCCTAGAATCGTGGGTTGAGAGATATATCAACCCATATTGATAATTTATATCAGGATGATTATGTGACATATCAGACATATTTTCCTCCTTTAGTTGACCATTTCAGGGACATCTTCATGGATGTCTTTTCATGCATACCTTTGGTGAGATAGGTAGAGTTCTATATCAATCTAGTTTTAGGAACTGCCTTGGAATCCATTCCTCCTTATAGGATGGTTATGATAGAATTGAAAGTGATAAAGAGGGACATATAGGATTTGGAATATAAATGTGTCATCCAACACAATAATTCTTAGCGGGGTTCACTAGTCCTTTTTGAGGAAAAGGCAGATGGTACCCTCAGGCTATGCATGTATTATTGGAAATTGAAATTTTTGAATGTTAATAACCATTATATTGTATCATGAATTGATTATCTCTTCAATCATCATCGTGAAGTTAGGGTATTTCATAAGATTGAATTGTGATCCGGTTATAATAAGTTGTGTGTCAGACCATCCGACATACCTTGCATAGCCTTTTGGAGTGGGTATGGTCTGTATGAGTATCTTGTTAGGTTGTCCGGTATCACAAACATTCCAGTGGTTTTCATGGCAATGTTGAACTAAGTGTTCCATATTTTTCTTTATTCACATTTTTTTGTTTTCATGAATGATATCTTAGGGTATTATTACAATCGACTTGACCATGCAACATATCGTGAGATCATTTTCATTGTCATTGAGAGAGCATAAATTATATCCTAAGCTCCCTAATATCTATATTTGGTTGGAACAAATTCACATCCATGGTCCCATCATCTCAAAGATAAGAGTATCAGTGGACATAGAGAAGTTGAGACCAGTTGTTTCATGGGAAATTCCCTAGAACCACTTTAACATAAGAAGTTTCTTAGGGATATCGTGTTACTATAGGCGCTTCATACAATACATATCATGTTTATCATCACAGTTGACTGGCCTAACTAAAATGTGCGCGAAGTATTTATGGAATGATTCATGTCATATGAACGTGTAAAAGTTGAAAAAGAAATTGACTTTAGCACTGACACTGATTTTTCCAAAGCCAAGAAGAATTTACAATGTGTACTAAAATACATCAGATATTGGGCTAGTAGAAGTTTTAATGAATTTTGATGGAGTTGTTTCATACAGATATCGACAGTTATGGACTAATGAGAAGAAACAACCAATGTACAATTTTTTGTTAAAAACGGTTGTTAATGATTTACGGTGTTAGGGACATTTCTTATTAGGATATAACTGAATGGTGTACATAAACCACAAAAGTCTCAAGTACATATTTACACAACAAGATTTGAATTTGATGTGGTGAATTTGGGGGAATAACTTTAGTCCTTCAACATTGATATTCTCGACATGCCTAGTAACTGGAATGGAGTGGCGGATGCTTTGAGATGGATGACTCATATACAGGTAGTGCAGTAGTCCATCAGCAAGTGGTAGCATATGGCGTTGTTCTTTGATATGAACTTAGAGGTCCACGATAGTTAGTAATATACTTCCCTTTCATCCTTTAATGTTACCTCTACCATATTGGATAGAGTGATGATGAGGTAGTTATTGGATTCTTAATTCCTAGTACTTTGAGAGATTTTTGCTGGTGAGGGCCCTCCTCCCAGATGGACCATATGCAAGGATGAGGTTCTACTTTAACATGGTTGTGTATGGGTTTTAGATGACATTTGCAATGAGACGATGTGGAATTTTAATGCATCTATATAGGAAGTGCATCCTGGTGTCACCATGATATATCAGGATTTACATCATTATTATTGGTGGCCAGGTATGAAAACAGATGTTGCTTGTTTTGTCATGAGGTGCTCCACCTATTAGCAGGCGATGGTAGAACACTAGTGACCAATCCGAATTTTACTACTGTTACATATTCCTATGTTGAAATTGAGTTATGTCACAATATATTTCGTGATAGGGTTACTGAGGTTACCGTGATGTATTGATGTAGTATGTGTTATTGTTTATAGGCCCACTAAGGATTCACATCTTTTGCTGATAAAGAAAAAATTCGGTGTAGATGAGCATTGGAGGTTGTACATCTGAGTGATTGTACAACTACACAGGGTTATTTATTCTATCATCTTAAATTGGGACACATTATTTAAAACTAATTATGTAAAGGGATACAGATGGAACTTGGTACACTATTGATTTTTAGAATATATGACCACCCTCCGATTGATGGCCAATCAATGCCCATGATTCAGGTAATTGAGAACATGCTTTGGAAATACATCCTAGATTTTAGGGGTTGTTGGGAGAGTCACATACCCTTGGTTGAGTTCACCTATAACAATATATTTCTAGATAGTATTCAGATGGTACCTTATGATTATTTTTATAGTATACCATACAGATCACTCCTGCATTCTGTAGTTATAGGAGAGGTTGGTATTTTGGGACAACGTCTTATTTAGAAGAACACTGATTCGGTTCTGTTGATTCAGAATAAAATGGCTACATCGTAGTCTCATCATAAATCTTATGATAAATAATATAGATGACCTATGGTATTCTAGGACGGGGATAGAGTTTTCATACATGTTTCACAGATGTTGGGAATAAGAGGATCAGGAGAAATAGTAAGCCTTCACTGAGATACATCGGGCCAGTTGACATTATGAAAAGGGTCAGACCAGTTGCCTTTCAGATGTAGTTACCTCAGAAGAATTGGGCCATACAGAACACCTTTCATGTTTATTAGTTATATATTTTAATTTCACAAAAATATCATTCTTTAAAACTGGATTACATTGAGTTAGAGGTAGATGAATCATTTGAGGAGCATAATATTTGAATTCTGGATCATAGCATGACTGTTTTCTGTGGACTGTCTGTTCCATTAGTACAAGTGCTCTGGAAGCATGACCAAGTTCAGGATGAGACTTTTAAGAGGGATGCTGTTTTATGATCGTAGTGGCTGGATTTTTTAATAGATATTTAATCACCACCCATGGAAGGGTAATCTGAGTATAAACTTCTTTAAGGGGATGTTTCTAAGAACTCTGGTATTTCCTTTGAGGTTTGGACTTTTCTTTTCAGATTTTTTTTAAGAATAAATAGAGAAAATAGGTTAAGGGATGACTGTAGGATTTTTTCAAAATGAGACTGAGGGTTACACACCATGTAATCTGAGTATATGCTTGTTGTCAGCAGGCCTTTTTATGATGTGTAAATGAGGTCGAGAAAAGGAGAGAAAATAAAATATAAACTATTTGTACATAACAAGTACATGATATGCATATTGTAAAATTTTCTAAAATGCGTATTAGCCTTGTTTTCACATTTCTGGTCAGAACCTCATCTGAGTTCTCTCAAACAGCAATTCCATGCAGGGATTTTGCTTCTTATTATCCATTTGAACATGTATTCGATCGTCGTTGGATTCCTTGGATCTTGATTAGAAAGCAATCTATTATTATTGAGCCAATAATGATTATCTCTTCACTTGATGTGGGTATCAATGGTTGAGTAGTCATATTAATTAGGAAGATCTACCCTATACTAGGTAAAATTAGAGGCCGGAGATAAATGAGGTGACCTGTATGATAATGAGGTAGGTGACCTTGTTCCTTTCATGAATTTTCTTGTTGTTTATATGTTTTAGAGTGATGTACAAACATGTTTAGGGTGTATCCATGAATGGAATTGACTCGTGTTATTTTCCAATGTTTAGTAAGATATTTATTAATTAAATTAAAGCATGTTTTATATTTCTAGAAGTGATTTAGGGCCAGCCATTATTGTGTTTCCCTATAATAACCAATATTTAGAAGTTTGGCCCTCGAGGCCTATGGGTGTGCCTTTGTTTATGTATTTTCAGGTTGATAAAAATGAAATTGTTTAATTGAATGATTAACCATGTGAGATAAATAATTTTTTAGACCTTGTGATCGTTTAATTGATTTTTTGGGCTTGTTATGGGAATTCCCCATGTGAGTTAATATTTTTTAATCCTGGTAATGGTAAGATTACATGAAAGGATTTTGAAATTTATGATACCCATGTGAATTTTTATTTTTCTAACCATGTAATTGTTTAAATTACAGATGTAGTGTTTATGATGAAATGATTATATACTAGGCTTGACCCAGATTGATTGATGATATTCATGGAGGAGAGGTTTTTCAATGATTGCAACGGAGGTCATGTTATGCATGTGGGGTGGTTTTTCTATGACTACAAGTGATGTTTTTATATTCCATTGTTTGAGGTTTTTCTATGCATATGGGAATTGATTTTCTATTCCTATGGGAAATGATTTTTTTTCTATGCCAGAGGGAGTGGTTTTAAACTTAATAGTGATCTTTATGACTTAATATGTGTCTGCCAAGAAAAATCACAATCTTGGATTCACCATTCTCATAAATCTATTTTATTGGTCTATTGGGACACCAACTATGCTTAAATTATATGAGTGATTGATGGGTATAGGCCATATAATGAGATCTTTATAATTAAATAAAATTGAATTATCTAATGAATGTGAACTGAATAATGGGGAATCAGAACTTATATGATTTTTTTCTTTTGAGTACTTTATATTTTACTGCATTCACTTTTGTACACTAACTATTGAAAAATTTCACTAACATACTGGCACAGATCATTGGTGGTTGCCTACTTGTATTCAGTCTCACACCCTATTTTGGTCATGTTTATTTGGCCCAAATAGGTTATATTTTTGCAAAAACTGATTAGGGTGTGATCCCTTCAGTAAGTAGTTGATATGTTGTTAAGGAGAATGAGAGCATAGGACCAACCCAAGTAATATGATTCATATGAGTTTTATTATATATTTTTCTACCATGGTATTGTATCTTTTACATGATTTCAGTATATCCTATCTAGAAAGCTTTCCTATAACATGTTCCATGAAGGATCATTTATTGAATCTTATAAATTCTATTTATCTATAATATTAGTCCTCTGTTGTTTACTATAGTTGTTGGTATTTACCTCTTTCACTATAGTATATTATTATTCTATTTTGTTACACTCATCCAATGAGTTTATATTTTCCCTGGTATCACACCTAGGACCTCACATCAAGTCAGTTTCCTATAGTGTTTGGGAAAATGCAATTGAGGCCATGTGGCCAACCAGGTATAGGTCACCATATAGTTGCATCTATATCTGGGGCGTTAAAATACCCATGTACTAATCGTGTCAAATATGTAAATGTTAAATACAAAAGAAATTTTTTATATAAATATAAAATGTGGTCATCATAAATATTTTATAATTGATTATTTATGTTTATGCCTCATATAAAATAATCTTTTCAATGATATTGTATTGTGATATTATTGAACTCAACAAAGTTGAAATAGTCCTAAGTCAAATGATTTCTAATTAATTCAATGATATCCCTAGGAATGTAGATGTTTGAGTTTGATCCCATCTAAAAATTTTAAATTATTAATTATAACTATATTTTTTGAGATTAATTAAACACTTTTTAGAAACAGATAATATTATGATGGAACATATAATATCTCATGTTATAGAGTCTTTGGTTCCATATATGGTATTGGGGAATATTGTATGATTCCCTATTAAGAGGATGCTTCATTGGGTTATAGTGAGATTCTAAAATCCAACGGGTGGTCTCATAGTATCCATTTCCAATTCAAGGAATGAATATTTTGGAAAAAAACTCGACACCCCACAACATAAATATTGATTCTTGATGTGTGATAATTTTTTTTCCAATGAAAATAAAATGATTAAATTGTGTAAATATTTCAATTTAATTTTAATATTCTTAATATTACATTGATATCACAACTAAATGTAATTCTTGTATCCACCATTACAAAAATGATTCTGTATAGACCAAATAATTTGGTAAATATGGAAATAAATTCCAATTCATTGAAAAATCATTCCCTTTTTGGTAGATTGTATTTTGAATATCTTCCAAATCCCTATACAAGTTTAATTATTTAGAATTGACACTATATAATACTTTTAAACCATGTGATTTGTAAATATAGTGATAAGGAGGAAGAGGTGAAGTGGTATCCCAATGATTTTTTGGCTTATACCACTTTAGTTATAGGGCCAGATAATAACAAAATATATAATATATTACATGAAGATGAATATTCAAATAGTACTTATGTGTTTTTGAAATACTCGGATAACAACAATTATTTTTGATAAATAGGTCAATGTATTCAAAGAGTAATATGAGAGTAAAACTATTATGTATCCATGTGTGAGGTATAAAATATTTGAAACTTTTTTATTATATTCAACCACGGTTGAGAGGATTTCGTAATTGGTTTCATCTAATTATTTTGTAGAAAATTAAATTTCCTTTTATATGCATTATATATTACACAATTTGAATCCTATAACAATTCTTGTCAATTTAATTATAAATGAAATTTAAATATTTCTTGTAATTCATTGATAAGGATATATAATTGTTATTTATATAAAACTAGAAGAATATTTATTATGTCACAAAGTGTTCATAAATAATTACTTCATGATAAAAGGACATAAGTCTTCTCTACCAATTCCTGATTCATATAACATGATGGATTTGATTTAAATATTATAAAAATAAGTCTATAGAAAGTGTTCCTAATTTCTTCATTGATAAGGAATCAATCATTAGCACACCATTATAGGTGGAAATTTTTGTTTCATATGACATTGGGTAATGATTATACATTCCATTCACTATTAAATTAAAGTAAGATGATATTGGTATAGATTCTCCTCATGAAAAATAATTGAGCACATGAAATGATGATAGAAATGCAACATGGGATAGTAATATTTCAGGAAACAATAATGACACAATAAACGATATAGAGATTGGGAGAGAATATTCCCATATCATATTGTATTATTGAGTAAAAATTTTGAGTTTTTTTAAAATAAATATATTTAGAAAATTTATTTATTATTTTATCTATTAACCAAGGTATATAACAAATAATAGATATTATTTGTGATATTTATAGTGGAAATACCATATGTTTTTGATTAATGAGTTCAGGAAGATGATAATATAACTTCTTAATAGATATATGGAATAAATAAAATTCTCTATATGAACCATGATATTTGTAGAACATGAAGTTCCTAATTTCATTGAGTGTCCTACTACTAAAATAAAAATTTATCTATTAAGAAGAATGTTAATTGAATTTTGTTTCCGTATTCATTAATATTCAATGAGGTACTGGGTGTTGAGAGAGTTGTGGATTCATATTTATGAAAATATTATGAATTTTTTGAGATTTAACTTTTTCAGAATCAACCGCATTTTATTAATCTATCATATTTCTACTACACAATCAATAAAATCTTGAATGAAATAAGAAATGAGATAGAGATAGAGATATTGTGTTTAATTTACAATTGACACTCCGAGGGCCGAAATCTATGGACTATATCATAGGAATCATAACCAAAATTCATCCATAGAGATCTCACCCTTTTTTAGATGTCTTGGAAAAAAAATATATTATGGATGAGTGTTTCTACATATAAGGGAAAAAACATCAAGAGTTTAGCTCAATTTATTGAAAATTTATATAAATATAAAATATCATGAAATAATATAATATCTCAGAAATGAATATCATTATAAAATAAAGGAACAACATACTATAAATTAGGATTAAATGAAAACATGGTTTAGATTTTTTGTATGGTTAGTGACATAAATTGATTATTGATCCACATTCATAAGATGATGAAAATAATTTATAGGGTTATTTTTTTCACTTACATTCATATACTATTTTACTATTTGTTAGGTTGACATATCAAACTGGGACTATTTTCCCATTCTGTTTTTCAATAAAAAAATCTAATTATTTTTAATAGTTTTATATTTACTTTCTGTTATTGGAATCCATATTATGATGTGTCAATTAATTCTCAAACACTGTGACATTTTTATAAAACATTACCCAACTCTTCACCTAAACATTCACTCCTGATAATTTTTAGCTGTATGAAAATTTAATTTTCAATGAAATTTAATACAACTATATGATATATGAAAATAAAATTATTGTTATTAATTATTTTATAGTCATAAGTATATAATATTAGGTTTGAGAAATATATTATCTTCTAAGGTCTGTGGTAACTTATGGTTATTGGATTATTATCTGAACCTACATTATGATATTGAATAATGTCTATCCTTTCAGAAAAATTATTAATAATATTATTTTTCCTTTTTGACATTTTATCTTTGATGGATATTTATTATTAAGATGTTCTTATGTCTTTATAATTTGAATATGTTAAGATAATATAATATGATAATGTAAATAAATTCGTATTATAAAAAATAAGTGTATTTCATAATAATGAGTTAATATTGAACATGTGATTGATTACGTGAAATTTTTATCATTACATAGACTCAAAAAGTTATCTAGACATTTATTTTTTAGGAACAAAGAAATGAACTATCATTTTTTTCTAATATTTACTTCGATTGACAATATCATAAAATTTTATTAGGATAAATTTTAATCCCTATTAAATATTCCCTTTTATTTATATCACATCTTTTACTAATTCGATGAATAAATCGTATTTTGGAGAGAATATGTTTTTCCTTGGGATCCCCATAAATAATCCTAAAATGAAATGTTTTCACCTAATTAATTTATTTATTGGAGAAAAAAATCATATATCAAAAAATAAATGGATTATTTAATGAAAAATAAATTTTTATTGGATATTCTTTGAGGGTTTCAATATAATTGTTTATATGCCACATCATTTTTGTGGTATAGGGTTTTTTGAGACATGGAATATATTGTTGTTAGTGACATATGTACATATATATTGGGAAAATGATTTTTTATATTCTTACAGTAATGACTAAAGTATATATTATTTATAAGTAAACATATAATTTATAAAATAAAATCATCATTTATAGGTCATACAACTTTGACCAACATGATTTGGTATAGACGGCGATAGACATGAGATTGACCCAAAATAAATAATAATCCCAATTCCTGTACAAATAAAATTAAGGAAATTAGTGGTCTTATTTTGGGTAATTCTCCTTGGGCATGTGTGAGGCTACATATAAATTGTTAAATGAAAAATTAGTCAATACAAAATTAAATATTTATTGGTTTTTGTATGCTTGGGGACATTTCTAAGTAGTGATATGTTATAATGATAAGACCAAAATGTGGATCACTTTTAAACTGCGTAGATCTCAGTCAAGAGTATAATTGGTACATATATCATTAAATATATTTTTTATTCATCAAAAAGTATGATCTTAATGTGGGAAAAAATAAAATCTAGGGGATCTATATCACAATCCCTATGTTTCCTGAGATCCAAAAAAATTATTAAATATTTTAATAGAGGATTAGAGGAGAAACTAATTATATATTAATTAATTTATATTTTAAATTTAAAAAAATTGAAGTTAAATGAGGATACCCAACTAACAATTTTTTACAATGGGACCAATGAAATAATATTAGAAAGGAAAAGTAAGAATGAACATTGACTGTATTCAAATGATGACCTCTATTGTAATCATATTAATGAAATATGGGTTTTTATAATTTTCCCCATTAAGTATGTTATATGGTACTATTATTTTATATGATTGCTTTATAATTAATAGTTTCTCAATATCTATATAAAATGGTGATACCTATGGATTAGCTATTTTTTGAGATCAATAGTTATTAAAGGATTATTTTAACACAAATAATCTACGTATAAATCATGTTATCCAGATAGGGAGTGAAAAAATGATGCTAAAATATTAGGATTCAATGTTAAACAATATAAAATGATAAGAAATGTTCAAAATTGGATATATTTTGATTATGATTTGTATCTAGTTCTAGGAAACATTATATAGATATAAAAAATATCCTATAAATATAGAAATCAATCCAATCATATAAGTCAAGTTTAATGTTTATTTATCCTCATGATGCTCCAAAAAAGTAATAATATCGAAAATTAGGATGCAACACACTAGTATGGAAATATAATAATAATAAATGTTCTGTATTTTTGAAACATTTGGGATGTCGACATTAATAAATATATTTTTGAATAAAAATCAATCTACTTATCTTTATAAGGGGATTTAATAAAATCTATGTGTATGAATGTTGAAACAATCAATTTAATAATGAGAAGGAATTCATTAGGATGGAATTAAAATATAATTAAATTTTATTGATTTGTTTAATGTTGGTATTTTTATATATATACCATTAAAATGGAACATAAATAATTTTCAATAAGGATCATACAAAATGGAATAGTGTGTCACATGTAACTTCATACGAGAAGAAAAGTTGATGAGAAATGATACACCATTTTTCATGTAAATTTGGATAAATAAATGTGAAATTTTATAATCAACCACATTTGTAGAGTTTTAATGTCAGTATATATTTTTTATTAATCATGTGAATTGGATGAAACATGATATTTATTATGAGTTAATATACATGGGGTTTTTAATGATGTTTAATTTCATGGGTAAGTTTAGTATAGGTGATTAAGATATTTCATTATATCATGAGAGGATAATAACTATTAAAAATGTAGTTATTAAATGGTACAATCATTCTTTGTTTTAGGATTAGTGGAAGATAATACTATCCTTATATGAAACCATTTATAATAAGTAGCTTCTACTATGGGCTATATAGATACCAAATATGTGTTGTAACCAAGATAGAAAATAATGAATAGGGTTCAATTTGAGTGCTGTACTGATGTGACTAAATTTGTATTCACAATTATCTCAATAATGCAATGAATGTGAAATTTTTCATCAGGATATAGTAGGATATTTATGTATCAACAAATATACAATACGAATAAGAATCCAGTCATATGATGTTATTGTAAGGGGATATTTTATTCTAGTAGACTATCATTAAATGAAACCAGCTATTATTAAGGAGACGATTCATGGTGATCACATAGATAGAGTAGTATCTTATATAATTAGATGTGATCATATTGGAAATACCAATCTACGTAGATAATTTTTTAACTATAATGACCATATATCATGTAATTTATTGTCCTATGACATGGACCATTCCACTTACTATTTAAATTTAAATGTTATAATTTTTTTCAATATAAATTAATATTATGTTACAACATCATAATGAATATTACTTGATATTATGAAATTTATTTCATTAGAATACCCACATTGGTTAGAGACATAATACTCTTGGTATACATTATGAAATGATATCATACCCTTTTGGAATTTATATTATATATAATCATTAATGATATATAATTTTTCTCTAATTTAGAGGTTTCATTCCATATATAATTGTAATTATTAAATCTAATACCAATTCATATATATTGTTATAGTATAGGTGGAAATTACTATTAAACAATTATGTCACACTATTTAGAGGAATATTAATGTAATGTAATAGATTAATCATTTATTCATAATGTTTCTAAAATGAACCCAACTAAAAATCCCGATCATTTATCATCAGTTTATTGGTTAAAATTTTGTTTCATGTTTAAAATAATCTAAACATCATTCATAAAAACATCATGTACACCTTGTAATATAGAAGACATGTTCACCTTTTTAGTGGTATGTATGGTGGTATAATATGTCAATAAATTATTAAGGATTTAATCAAAAACTTATTTTATATCATTGTCCAAAAAAATTAAATGATTTCTCATGGCCTTGAATTTTTTGTTTATAGCAACATGGTAGCTGAAAAAATTATTAGATTGAATGTCATACAAGTTGGATAACATCTTCATCCATGAATTTGATATTTGTGTATAATTTTATATGATAGTATTATTGTTTTCTCTATATTATTTTATTGTCTTTAATATTAAAAAAAATTCATAGTTTTTTTCACTCCTATTATTCCACCATTTCATCATTATTAGAAAATTATTTTGTGGTAGTATTTAATAAAAAAACATGTAGCTTATCACAAGATATTTTGGACACAAATTGTCGATTACCCACATGAAATAATAATTGGAGGATTTTTAATCATATAAAAATGTAGGAGGTTTATTGTTGGATTTAGTATTCACATAACACATATGGAATTTCAATATAACCAATCGACACACATGAATAATTGAGGAGAAAAAGATTTATACAACTTTATTTCTTATAGGTCATTGTTATTTTTTTGTGCACCAGATAGGTTCTGTCACTAACTTACTACATTAATATTAGAGACGATGATTCATTATTTAACCTCATAAAGAACCTATAAAAACTAGTTATATTGATTTCTTTTTGAGAGATTAGACTACTAGAGGGAACCATAGTCACTATCAATTAAATAGTGACATGTTGTTTATCGTGAACTTAGAAGAATAAATTTATTCAACCATGGGATAAATATATATTATTTTTACATAATTTTTTAGGGATGAAGATAATATTATTTATAATATATTTTCCCCAAAATTTGCATGACCCATCCCCTGGGGCTCGTGCTGTGACTACCCTAGAACTGCCTTCCATAGGCTAGGGGATAGTGACTAGCACCAGAAAGGCATACTCCAAAAAGAGAAGTCATTTCCATTAATCATATACACACCCAGAGACATGTCATACTATACATAGAAACCCCCAAATGAAATAAAGTTATACAACCACCAAAAAGTACTACCACTAAGAGTAAAAGGTATAAACTAAAAGTAAAGGGGCCATAATATGGGCCCAATAGAAAGGAAAGTACAAAAAAATAAGTACAGGATCTAGAGGACATATTATAAGGATCGTATTTAAAGGGTAGTTATAACCCACTATCAGATATCACTATAGCACACCACATCTACCGATCAACCTCTGAGCACATTCAAACTACGGCTCCACAAATTCCTATTCAAAGATTTATTTATTTTTTATGTACTAGACAAAATAGGTACCGAATAAGCCTGTGCAGGGGTGAGTATAACCATACATAGTAGGGACCCCGATACCAATTCATGTCTCAAAAAACCACAAAGGAAAAATATCACAGATCGAGATCTAAAATGAATGTGCAATGTAAAAGACACAGCTCACACTTGGTATTACTTATGTGTATAAGTAAATATGATTAATCATAAGATTATATCATCTTAATCTATTGAAGGATCTAGTGATGATCTATGAGGGTCTCTTTGCTGTTAATCCATGAGGGGTTTCTCTGATGCCGATTCATGATAGGTCACTCTCTGGATGATCCATGACGGGTCGTGCTACTATTGATCCATGAATGGTCCCTCTAATGCAGATCCAGGAAGGGTCGTTCTTATACTGATCCTTGAAGGGTCTCTATTATACTGATCCAAAATGGTTTGTGCTACAACGGATCCATGAAGGGTCTCTATCATGTTTATTCAAGAAGGGTCTCTCTCATACTAATCCACGAAGGGTCTATCGTAAGAGGATCCACGAATGGTAGCTCTTCATTATTCATGTCATAGCCAACCACAAAACTCGCACACGTAACATGCTTGATTTATTGGGGTGATTATCCTCAAGACATCAGTCATACCTTAATCGCCCTGAAGTCACACAAAGAGTATCCAAATGACCATTTCATCGTAAGGGTCTCAACGCAACTGACATCGTGTCGAACAAATGTTCAGCCTGTAAGATATGGGTATTTTAGTAAAAAGTGTCCAGTAAGATTCGAGTTCGATCCTACCATGCTGAACGCAAACCTCATTTAAAACACATATAGAGTATATCAAAACGACTTCCTCATCATGACGTTCCGAATGGCACAAATAACTCATCAATAAGACACCTGGTTTGCAAGATAGTAGAATTTTAGTAAACATGAGCCAGTTACAACTGGGCCTAGTCTGACGAAGTCGGACTGACCCGACCAATCCAAACTCTAGGTCCTCTATAGTGGCACACACCGGGCGCACCACCTCAACTTATATGGATGAGGAAGGATGGATGCTCCACCAGAATGCAGCGTCGGATAGCAATTCCTCCCGCCCACGACCTCCGCTTCCCTAGTGGAACCTTTCCCAAGCCACCAGGTCCACTCGAGTTATCTGATTTCAAAACCTCTTGCGCCCTTGTTCCACTCGGGTTTCCACCTTCACTAAAGGGTTCTTGAAATTTCATTACCTCTATTTTGAACCTTTGGTGACCAAGAACTCACAAGGCTGAGGGGGTCGGGCCTGGTTCTTGTCATCACACACCCTCCATTTAAGAAGATTAAAGTAGGGTGGTTGGGGATAATTTTCCACCAACAAAATATCAATCCTGCTATAGAAGCCTAATAAAATGACACCCTCCATCATCAAAGGATGATCCGCGGGTCAACATGTTCATGGGATGAATGACATTTGTAACTTCAGAAAAATAACAAGGAAAATAATTTAATCAAACAACCCCAACAACATTTGACATTTGTTGTCATAGCGTTCTTCCCTTAGGGGTTTAATAGGTCGATGAGATTCGTCGCATACCATATTCATTCTTCAAGGTATGTCTATGTTGATGACGTTATTCCAACGTACTTCAATCTTCATTGGAGAGGAATCTTGCAGGAGGTTTGTCAGGGAATTACCCACCGTTTAATTCCCATCATTGCAACACATTAGCTAATTAAAAATAGAATACATCACAGTTTTTTTTTGAAGTTTCATTTATGAAACAATGTAACTATTACGCTATATATTAACTAGCCATTAAGGGACTTCCATTAATACGGCTTATCGTCACCTCATCGCCGCACCGCAACAACATTGTTTGATACTCAACTGTTGATAAAAGAAAAAAATAACATTTTAAAGCTGTTTTTTTATTTTTGTAAAAATAACTTTTTGATTCGACACTTATCGACTGACATTATTTTCTTTATAGGAAAATCCCAGCATTCTGATTTCAATGGTGCCCTATGATTTTTAATTCGGGTATCCATTTAGATGTTGTTAAAACCATTCATGCACACCGTTTTAATTCACACAAAAATCTCAAAAACTATCTTTCTCCCTCGACCCACACTATAACTCTACAATCTTCCATGGTAAGCTTCTATTTGAATAATAAAATAGCGCGTGTTGTATGCAACATTGAGTTCTAACACTCCACAACCAATCAAACTCACCGTTTTGAATATTAATACCCACTTTATGAAATTTTATAAATTTTATCTTTCAAAATGGACCTCATTTTTGGATTCGGAATATCAAAAATATCTTCAGGTGAATTTTTTTTATTTTTCGGATAACTTTAAATTTTGGATGAATAGTGAAAATAATGAGTTATAGTTTAAAACCAAATTTTTCATTTAAATAATAATTTAATTTATTTAAATATATTTTAGGAAAAGATAGCTAGATAATAATCATATATGTTCAATGTAATTCATTGATGTATGTTTATATTAATTTTAAATATATAAAAAGTTTACTAAACATTTAATCGTCTATTACCCACCTCCTGGGAGTATTTTCAAATTTACAAAAAACATAATTTTACCACCTCTATGAGTTGAATTTTGAATACCTGAGAGACAAAGTTGATATATGTAAGTAAAATGTGATTCAATGAGATGAAAATAATTTTTGGTGAATAGTTACTTTTGATTTTTATTTATCACAGTTAAAAGTAAATAGGGTCGTCAAGGGTAAAAATGATATTATAATTACCATAAAACATGTCCTAATTCTATTGGATAAGTGTTATTTGACCAAAATAAACCTTAGGAATAAAATATTTTCCTTTATGTCCACATGGATTAGATTAACACATTTCTTATTATTTAATTCAAAGAAGAGTTAAATGTGTTAAAATCAACGTTAAATAACTGATCCATTTGTAATGTAAGGTTATACATAATATAAATTACACAATAAAAATTCATTAGAATGGGAAAAGTATTTCCTAAATAATGGTATTTTATTTATAATTTGTAGACATTAAATAATTTAATTTATTTATGACACAATGATGATGGAGTAATTACCTTGTTATGAAATATTAAAATAATTGATATTATAAATACCCAAATAAATGTTACATGAGACTTTTTATCAATTAAACAATTTCTCAAGGATAATATGACATGTTAGGGTTGATTAAATGAATTTTTTTGAAGTAATAATGCTTTTAGAAATTTAGATCAAACAAAATACCAAATAGTGTCAAAATTGACATAATTTTTTTTTTAATATTATAATATTAATTGGTATTTTATTCCTAAAAATCTAATGATCCTCCAAATGTATTATATACAATTATAAATTTCATTAATGAACATATTTGGGTTATCTTGGATGTTTATGGTATGTTTATTTACCATATAATATCAAAATTTAAAGAGATATGGTAAATGTCAAACTATTTAACTAAGAGTTAAATTTAAAAGATAAGGATATAATAGTAACCCAATCCTATATAAAACCTATTTATGGAGTGGTTTTTGATCCCTACCCAACATATCCTTTATATAATTCATTTTTGATCCATTGTAAACCTACCATGAATTTATTATAAAATAATATTTCAATCTTTTCCTAAGGTTCCCCTCACCCCTCTTATAAAAGGGAACATCCCCTTCTCTCGATTTCACTCCTTCAAATCCATTTGGCACAGCCAAACCCTACCGAAATATCCTCCATAATATTTTCCCTTTATCCTTGTGTCCTTATTTTGATCGGAAATCCATCCTATGGATCCCTTTTGATCAAATCAAAAGGATGGACCTGAAGAAGTGGTAAATATCCCACCACATCTTTCATGTTATTTTTTCTTCCACTTCCTCTTTCTTTGTTGTTTCCATTATAAAATAAAATCTCTGGTATCTTTTATACACTATGATGTTATTATAAAAATGGTACAACCATATTCATTTGGTAATCCATTCTATTAATAATATATCACCATACGTGCGTAAGTACAACATACCATCTCCACGTCGTGTTGTAGATGTTATTCCACACATTTTTATTTTGATGGGTAAGATAATGATGTATAATTGATCTAAATAATAGATATAAAATGTTAATTATTAGTAATGTATGGTATAACATCCATTTCCTTACGATTCTAATTACAAAAGAATGATATTATCGCTCGTGCATACGTACGGATTACCGTCTCCACGAAAGCGATGAGATTCATTCCCCATCGTAATCATTCTTGAATAATTTTCATCTGAAGATTAAAAATAATATTTAAAAATATTAATATCATTATGGATATGAATCAAAAAAACTCTATCCATAACAATCATGGCTTATGTAACTAATCATATAAAGGAAAACGAATCAGTTAACAACTAAAATGATGATACTACTAAAATATCATTAACAAATCAATATTGGAAGGCCATATATGATATCATTTTAATGTATATGTTTCTTTTATAATTTAATAAAATTTATTTCACCATTATACAAGAGGTTAACCTACCCTCTACTATGGAAAAGTACAAGGTATGGGTTAATTTCACAATCTCTTTATTATCCAAGGTAGTTTTTACGTATGTATCTTCTGGGACCTCTTTATCATCTACATCCGTATTTTCCAAAAAATGTATTAAAATTTTTTTTACTACTTGATAGAAAATGGTTTAATGTCATTTATACCCTTATTTTACCTTATATGTTTGGAAAATAATCCTTCCATTTTTTTCCAAACTATTACATTATGACCCTTTCGACAAAATGAATGTAAGAATGTTGTTTTAAATTATATGGCAGGTGTAGATAAATTCCACCATTATAACATCATCGAAGCTTCCCTTATAAGATTATAATAATATTTTCAAAATAAGTATTTTATTTTAAAAATATTTATCTTTAAATGTTTTATAAAAATGAGATATTTCCCTCAAACAGTTTTGGTTTCATTTATGTAAACATTATTTAATGGATTTTAATCTTGTTCAAGTTGATTTATTATGATACAAATATTCCATTTTTTATTTAAGGTTTTGTGATATGTTTTACTGTGAATGTATTATTTTTCTACCATTCATGGTGTATGGATAATGTATTGAAATTTTGTGTGATAGATTTAATATGAATGTTTTTATTATGGTTAAAACATTACATTTGAGGAATGCATTATAGATAGTATGTGACGGGTGTAGTCTGATATAGCTACTCAATGCATCGGTAGGTCTCCTAAGAAAAATTAGTTACTTGGCATAAGGATTTGACAAAATCTTATTTGTAGTCTTGGCATAAGGTCATGACTATGTGGTAATAAAGTCTGACATTAGGCATTCCATCATTATGAATGTGGCTATTGATATTGCATTTAATTATTCGACTATTAGAATATCCATGTGAATATGTAAATGGCCTTATTTTGATTTATATTTTCCATATTATGATGAATTTTATGTTGAAAAGTCTTTATTTTAGTTTTATACATTTCCTTAAATGTTTATGCTTATTTATGAATGTTTCTGATATATTGTTATCCTTACTGAACATCTGAGCTCACCACGTTCTATGATAAATTTTTCCTAGGATGCAAAGATGTATATTATGACTGGCCTGCAGGGATATTCTATGGGTCTCAGAGTTGTCTATGGAAACAATGTTGTTGTAGTTTTCCATTTTATGATGTAATTTAAACCTTATGAATGTATCTAGTACTTCCAAGTCTACTAAACTAATCGGTCTTTGAAGACATGATCTTTTGTGATCATGACAATGATAGGTAATAATGCATCGACTCTGGGCTTCTAGAGTCAAGGTTTTATAGTTGGTATCAGAAGGAGTTTAGTATAAACATTGGAATCTAGATTTAGAAGAACTCTGATTAGAGATCATTTCCCTAAGATAGACATTGATGATTAGTATAGAAGATCTTCCTAGAATTTTGGTACTATTGAGATTTTATAAGTTTTCCATGAAATAAATCCCTATATTGATACGAGCATGTTTATTTTTCTCTATTATAGATGTACCTAGGGGTAAAACCAAAAAGCACTGTATTGAGCTAGACTTGAATGGGAACCGATGCGCGACAATAGGCATTGCTGCACTCTTCTTTACAACACTCCCAGGGGATATTCTTAGGATAATTCACATTTTCTTTACAAACAATATGAATGATTTATGAGTACATACCTCCTCAAAGGAAATTTATTTATGGTTATGGATTATATCCATAAAATGTTAAATTTATGTTAATAATGTTGTAAGTTTGGAATCATGTATTACGATTCATAAACTAATCTAGTGTATGCTATTTTTTAGAAACGACACCTAGTGGAAGGAATGGAAACTGTATCAATGCATGCAATCCATGTAGGGATTTACCCCCTATTCAAGATAATTATAGTAGAGCTAATAATATAACTAGTGTAGATCCGTTTATCACTATACTTGGACAAATCATTTAGATTATGAATAATAACCTTACCCGTATGGAGAAACCTAATCCGCAGCGTGGAGGAACAATGTTAGATCGCTTCATGAGGAAAAATGCAAAATCATTCAATGGGGGTACAAATCCATTATTTTATGAGAAATGGATAAATTCATAGATAAAATATCCCATACCTCGGAGAGTAGTGAACGGAAAACATTTTTCCTGGCAGTTTACCGCCTCACTGGAGATGCTGATCAATGGTGGTTATTGATTCAAAACACAAAGGAAGATGATGAAGTATCAAATATGTCTTGGAGGGAGTTTAATGAATGTTTCTTAGAAAACTAATTTTCTCATGACCATCGACCAAATATGGAAAGACAATTTTTGAGTCTGAGGTAAAAGGAGGTTGAAAATTTTGCAAAGTATGAAGCTAAATTTACAAGGTTAGCGAGGCCAGTAGAAGATTATATGCATAACCCATGAAGTAGGATTTATCATTTATTTGATGGATTAAAATTATTTCTCTATCAAGATTTTTTCCCATAATCCCTCTCATCATACGAAGATATAGTCTCATGTGCTCTCAATACAGAAAAAGAATTCAATAAGACGTAACACTTTAAAGAAAATCAAGAGAAGAAGAGATCTACTGAACACTCTTGAATTTTTTTTGAAGTAAACCAGAGGACTTTTATTAAAAAAGGAGGGATTACACCAGACGAAAGGATGGTGTTTTGTTTACATCATGAATATAAATATGGGACGAAGTGCCATGGTACATGTCTGAAGTTAATGGGAGTCTATTACAAGTGTGGTGGAAAAGACCACCAACCTCGTAATTTCAAGAGGAAGAAAGAGGATGTTAATGTAGAATTATACAATTCTAGAGAAAGGGGACATTATGAAAATGAATATCATAAGTTTCATGGGAACATACCTTAGAAAAGGCCAAGGGATCAAGGCCAAGCTTATGATATCACTACTGCTGATTTTGAAGCTCCGAAAGATGGAGTGGCAGGTAATTTATTGGTTTCTTCAAGTTTAGCCAATGGATTATTTGATTTTGGATCATCGCATTGTTTCATATGTTCCAATTTTTCTACGAAAAATATATATTTCTAATTTTATTAAAAATGGTGTTGTCAGTAAAAACTCTTAAGGTAAGTGTCATTGCAATAGATATTTGGGAATCAGTCCCCATTAGGGCATATAAATGTTCTTTATTTGTTGATCACATCGTCATACCCATGATTTAATTTGATATAATCCTTCGTATGGACTGGATTTCGGACCATGATGCAAATGTTTATTGTAATAAGGAGGAGGTTACAATTCTCAATGATGACATGGAGTACATTATCTTTAGAGGATAAACATCAACACTTAATTCGTATCTAGATACACCTCCATTATCTCACCTAAAATCAATTATTAGAGAGTAATAGAATGAAATAACTGTGGGTGAGGGAAATAATGTTCAAATAGATGATGTACCTGTTATGATAGAATATGCTGCTGTGTTTCCAGAATATTTACCAAGACATACTCCAGAAAGATAAAATGTGTTTTCCACTGACATAATTCCTCGTTCAAGGCCCATATTGAAAACCCCTTATATAATGGACACTGTGGAATTAGTGTAAATAAAGAAAAAACTAGTGGAATTGAGTAATAAGGGATTTAATCACGTTAGTGTTTCTCTATGGGGAGCCCCTATTCTTTTTATTAAGAAGAAAGATGGATCTATGTGGTTATGAATTGACTACATGGAGATCAATGATATAACAATAAAGAACAATTATCCCATACTTCGCATTGATGATTTATTTGACCAACTTCTTGGAGCTAAATAATTTTCAATGATTGACCGTCAATTTGGATATCATCAATTATGTTTGAAGAAGAAAGACATTCTGAAAACAGTATTTCGAACTAGGTATAGGCATTACGCGTTTACAATAATTCTTTTTAGATTGAAAAATGCACCCTCTGTCTTCATAGATCTAATGAATAGAGTTTTCAAGGAATATATTGATGAATTTATAGTGGTATTTTTTGATGTTATTTTTGTATACTCAAAAATCAATGAAGATCATGAAAATAACTTGCACATTATTCTAAATAATCTTAGAAGACATGAATTATATGGGATGTTTAGAAAATGTGAATTCTGACGTCATGAGATTTATTTTCTTGGAAATATTGCCTCTAAGGATGGAATCTCTTTTAATCCTTCTAAGACTAGGGCAATCCAAGAATGGACAACACCAATGAGTATAACATTGGTACGTGGTTTTTTTAGTTTAGTAGGGTATTATCAGCGTTTTGTCTAGAATTTTTCCCAATTGGCTAAACCATTAACGAAGCTCACACATATAGGGGTTAAATTTGTTTGTACAAAATGGTGTGAAGAATGTTTGGATGAATTGAAGAAAAGATTAGTCAATTCTCTTATATTGACTCTACCATTGGGGAATAATGGTTTTGATATTTATAGTGATGCATCAAAAAAGAGGACTTGGTTGTTTCATTATGCAGAACGATAGGGTTATTACCTATGCATCACAACAACTAAAAAATAATGAGAAACACTTACCTACTCATCAATTTAAGTTAGAAGCTGAAAGCTTTTCAAAAAGATATGGATACATTATATCTATGGTAAAAAATGTGAGATATGTACTGGTCACAAGATTTTCATGAATATTTTTTCTCACAGAAAGTACTCAACCTGAGGCAAGGGAGATGGATTGATATACTCAATGAATATGATTTCACCATACACTACCACCCATGGAAGGAAAATAAGGTGACAAATTCTTTGATTATAAAGAATCATGGATTTATGAACAAGATGAGAGTTGTAAAGGATCCTATATTCAAGAATCTAGTAATGTTGGACATGGGTATAACCATGGTAGGTGAAACTGCAAAACATTTTCAAATGTTTTCCAAACAATTGTTACTTGAACGGATAAAGAGTTCTCAGATTAATGACAAAGAGTTTCAAAATAATATTAATGCTGTGAATGATGGGAGATTTAGTGACTTTTTGTACGAAGATGGAATTTTGAAATTTGGGAAGAGACTTTGTTTTCCCAATATACCTGATCTAATAAAGGGAATTGTTGGATGAAGCCCACAGTTCCAATTTCTCTATACACCCTGGTTGCACTATGATGTAAAGATATTGGAAGGAACATTTTTGGTGGGATAACATGAAGAGGGAGATTGCAGATTTGGTTTAAAGATGTATGGTTTGTCAACAAGTGGAAGCTAGAAGGCAACAACTTGGAAGAGTCATACATCCTCTTCCCATACCTGAGTGGAAATGGGATTATATTTTGAAAAAAATTTCATGGGACTACCAAAGACTCCTAGAAGGAATGATGCAATATGGGTCTTTGATGATCGCCTTACCATTTCATCAAAGTCTCTTTCTATTAGAGAAGATTTACCACTTGAATTTCTAGAAAGACTATATATTAATCATGTTGTGAGACTTCATGGAGTACCCCTATCGATTGCTTCTGATCGTGATCCACATTTTACATCATGATTCTTGAAACATCTCCAGAAGGCCCTGGATATTGAAATTTGTTGGAGAACTACCAACCACCCCCAAATTGATGGATAATCAAAACATAATATTCAAACCGTAGAAGACATGTTGATATCATGGTCACTTGACTTTCATGGTATGTGGGATCAATATTCACATATGGTAGAATTTTCCTATAATAATAGCTTCCAATCAAGTATTCAGATGACACCATATGAAGTGTTATACAGAAAGTGATGTTGTACACCAACCTGATGGGATGATTTTGGTGAAAGAAAACTCATAGGCCCAGAACTTGTGGAGGAAATGATGGAAAAGGTGAAGGTAATCCAAACTCACAAAAAAGAAGTTCAAAGTAGGTAGAAGATCTATTCTGATAACCGAAGGAAGGATTTGGAATTTTAGGCAGTACATCATTTTTTCATGGAGGTATCTCCATGGAAGGGTGTTATAAGTTTCAGTAAGAAGCGAAAATTATGTCCTAGGTACATTAGACCTTTCGAAATTCTATAATGAATTGTGGCTGTAGCTTACCATTTGGCAATGCTGCCAAGTCTATCCAAAGTTCACGATGTGTTCCACGTATCATGGTTGAGAAAATAAATGGCTAACCTAACACATGTACTCCCATATGAGGAATTAGAACTAAAACCCAAACTGCCTTATTGCGAAGAGCTTTTCAAGGTTCTTGATACAAGATTACAAGTGCTGAGAAACAGGACAACTCGTCTGGTAAAATTTCTATTGATAAACCATAAGTTAGAAGAGGCAATGTGGGAACCCGAGGAACATATGATGAATAATGACCCGAGTCTTTTTATGCATTAATATTCAAGAAATTTAGAGGATGGAATTGTTTTAAAGATGAGAGAATGTAATACGGCAAGCCTCCGTGATACGCTTCTCATTGAATAATACAATATCATGTGTGGTATGCAACATCGAGTTCTAACTCACCCCAACCAATCAAAATAGCTATTATGAATATTAATACCATCGTTTTTGAAATTTTATAAATTTTATCATTCAAAATGGACTTCATTTTTGGACATGTAATAAAGAAATTTTCTTAGGGTGAATTTTTGGAATTTTTCTGAAAACGTTCAATTTTTTATGAATAGTGAAAACACTTAGTTGTAGTTTAAAACTGAGTTTTTATTTAAATAATTATTTATTTTATTTAAATTTATTTTAGGTCAAAATAGATATATAATAACTATACATGTTCTACGTAATTCATTACAGTCAATTTATAATAATTTTATATATATATAAATTTTATTGATATAATTACCGTCTTTTACCCACCTCCTAAGAGCATTTTTTTGATTTGAATAAAACATAGTTTTACTGGTTCTGTGAGTAGAGTTTTGAAAATATGAGGGACACAGTTGGTATCAATAAGTAAAATTGGTTTAATGAGATGGGAATATTGTTTTTTGAATAGTAACTTTTGACTTTTATTTACCACTATTAAAAGTAAATAGAGTAATGAAGGGTAAAAATTATATTATAATTACCTTACACATGTCCTAATTCTAGTGGATAAGTCTTATTCGAACAAAAACAACCATATCAAGAAAATATGATCCTTTAGGTCCACTTGGATTAGATTAAGACATTTATTATTATTTAATTCAATGAAGAGTTGAAAGTCTTAAAATCAAAGTTTAATAACTAAATCATTTTTAATATACAGATATACATAAGACAAATTAGACTATAAATATTAATTATAAATATAAAATTATTTCCAACATAATGGTATTTTATTTATAATTTTTATACATTATATAATTTAATCTATTTATGACAAAATGATGGTGCAATAATTACCTTATTAATTAAATATTAAAATAATTGATATTATCAATAGCCAAATATTTGTAACTAGCAACTTTTTATGAATTCCACTAATTTTATAGGTTAATATGACCTGATAGGGTTTTTGAAATTAATTTTTTTTCGATGTAATAGTTTCTTTATGAATTTATCAAAAACTAAATACCAAGTAGTGTCAAAATTGACATAAAAGAGTATTTAAACCAAATACTATATTATTAATTGTTATTTTATTCCTAAAAATATAAGATTCAGGCAAAGGTATTGAATATTATAATATATGTCATTAATGAACTAGGTGGGGTTCTCTTGGATGTTGATAGTGTGTTTCTTAACTTTATAATATAAAAATACAAAGAGACATGGTAAATGTCAAACTATTTAACAAAGAGTTAAATCTAAAAGATAAGGTTAATACAGTGACCCAAACCTGTCTAAAATCTATTGGTTGAGTGGTGTTTTACCCATCCACACCATATCCTTTAAATAATTTATTTTTAAGCCATTATAAACCAAACATGTTTTTATTATAAAATAATATTTCAATATTATCCTAAGGTGCCCCTCGCCACTCTTATAAAAGGGAACATTCCCTTTTCTGAAATTAACACCATCAATGCAATTTAGATCGGCCCACACCTACCCAAATATCCTCCCAAATATCCTCCCTTCATCCTAGAAGCCTTAGTTTGATAGAAATCCATCCTAATGAGCCATTTGTATCAAATCAAATGGATGAGCCCAAAGAAAAGTAAATATCTCACCACCTCTTTCAAGTTATTTTCTTATTCCACTTTCTCTTTCTTTGTTGTTTCTGTTATAAAATAATAACTAAAGTATATTCTATATACTGTGATGTTATTATAAAAATGGTACAACCATATTCATTATGTTATCGATCCTATGAATAACGTGTCACCATACCTGTGTATGTACAACATACCGTCTCTACGTTGTGGTGTAGTTATTATTCAATACATTATTATTTGGATGGGTATAATAATGATGTATAATTGATTTAAATAATAGATATATCATGGTAATTATTCTTTATATATGATATAACATCCGTTTACTTATGATTTTAATTACAAAAGAATGATATTGTCACTCTTGCGTACGTACGGATTACAGTCCCCACGAACGATATGAGATTCAATCCCCATCATAATCATTTAAGAAAAATTATCATGTTAAGATTAAAAATAATATTTAAATATCATAATATCATTATCGATATTAATCAAATACACTCTATCGATAACAAACATGGCTTATGTAACTAATCATTTAATAGAAAACAAATCAGTTAACAACTAAAATGATGATACTACTAAAATATCATTAATAAATCAATATTGGAAGATCATATATGATATCATATTAATGTATATGGTTATTTCATTATTCAATAACAATTATGTCACCATTATACAATATTTTATCCTACCATTTACCAAGGAAAAGTAAAATTTAATGGTTAATTTCACAATCTCTTTTTTATCCGAGGTTGTTTTTACATAAGTATCTACTTGGACCTCTTTATCATCCACATCTGTGTTTTCCTAAAAAAAATTCAAAATATTTTTACTACTTACTATACTATGGTTTAAAGTCATTTATACTATTACATGACCTTATACATTTATAAATGATTCTTTCAATCATTTTTTAATCATGTTACATTATGACTTTATCGACAAAATTAAGGTAAGAAGGTTTTTTCACTTATACGGTGGATGTGGATATATTTCTCCATTATAACATCGTTGAATCTTCCCTTTCAATATTATAAGAATATTTTCAAAATAATTTTTTTCTTGTATAATTATTTAAGTTTAAATGATTTCAAAAAAAAGAATGGGATATTACCCTCAAACTGTTTTGATTTCATCTATGTCAACATCCTTTAATAGATTTTAATCTTGTTTGAAGTTTATTTACTATTATATAAATCTTCTATTTTGTATTGAATGTTTTGTGATATATTTGGCCGTAAATGTGTTATTTTCCTATCATTCATGGTTTATAGATAAAGTATTGACATTTTTTATGCTCTTTTTAATACAAATGTTTCTGTTATGTTTAAAACATTTCATATGAGGAATTTATTGGACATAGTATGTGATAGGTAGAGCCAATTACAGCTCCGGGAAGCATCTGTAGGTCTCATGATACAAACTAGTTTCTTATAACATGGTATTGAGAAAATCTTATTTGTAGTCTTGGCACAAGGCCTTGAATATATAGTTATGATGTCTGGCATTATGCATTCCATCATTATAAAGGTGTATATTGATATTGAATGTGATTATTCGACTAGTAGAATACCCATGTGAGTATGTAAATTGAATTATTTTGATATATATTTTCTATATTATGATGAAGTTTATTTGGAAAAGGCTTTTGATTTAGTATTATACATATTCTTAATTGTTTATTCTTATTTATAAAAGTTTCTTCTATATTGTTATCCATATTGAGTATATGAGATCACCCCTTTCTATGTTATATTTTTTCTAGGATGAAAAGAAGTATATTATTACAGACATACAGGGATAGTCTATGGGATCATAGTGTTGTCTATGGAAACAATGTTTTAGTAGTTTTACATTTTATGATATAATGTAAACCATATAAATGTATATAGAACTTTCAAGGCTACTAAATTAATCAGTCATTCGAGACCTGATCTTTTTTTATCCTACCAATGATATGTAATAGTGCACTTACTCTGGGCTTCTGGGGTCAGGGCGTTACACACACCATTTAAGGTTATGTACTACTCAAGGAGAACAATTCATTATTAACTCTACGATGGTCTCTAATTTTTAATCTAAGTTTCCATTTGTGAGTTATGATGATTCGAAAATAATGAAACTTTTATTTTAATTATTTTACTTATGGACACGTCTGAAAAAACAACATTCACATATGGCCCACATCAGCCAATGTTAAGATCTGCCCAAGGAAAACATACCCACCTAAACTCAATTGTACTCTCATATTTCCAATATCAGATACCATTTATGAGTTAGTATGGTTTCAAAATAAAATAACTATATTCAATTATTTTATTTATGGAAAAAAATAACATTCCCCTATTTACCTTCAGTAGTCAATGTTAGGCTCTGCATAAGTAATGAATACCCTCATGAGCTTAACAATGGTATCTGATTTTTTATCTGAGTCACCATTCGTGAGTTATAGGCATTTAAAAAATGAAATAAATTTATTTAATTATTTTTTATTGTTATTTAATTATTATGTTTTCTCAATAGATCATGATCCAATTAATCATAAGTTTCACCTAGTGTAAAACAACCATCTGGAATGCAACGATGGGCTCATATTTCTTATTCGGTCACCCATTTAAGAGTTATTACACTTTTACTGGAAAACTGTTCACACAAACAACTTAAAACATAGCATTTTTTGACGGATCATTCCAGGAACTCTGGGCCTCAAAATCTCATGTCACCACATCAGCTGGTCTTCAAATGTTTCCTTATATATTTTTAAAAAACATACATTGAATTTCCATGATATTACAGCACTTCCACCTTTTTGGTATTCATGTCCATATAAGATAAAACAATGAAAACCCAACAAATTGGGGTACTGAGCACAAATACGAGCCTCATGATCACATATGCTATCTTAGAGATTCTCGTGCTACCACTGAATGTGAACCAGAGAAATCTACCATCCATGATGGACCACTCCTATCGGTCCTATGTCTCCACTGCGAAGTCCGAAAATGTCACCCCATCATCAATGTCTTGTTATCATATTTCATCGACATGCAATGGATCATGCACGTACCTCCTCAACAGTGAAATTTGGAAGACATCATGAACCTGCTGCATCAATGGGGGAAGATCTAGATGGTACTCCACCTCCCAAACTCTATTGAGGATCTAGATTTGTCCAATTAATATTAGAGATAACTTGTTTCCATGGTCAAATCTATGAAATCCCTATCTTGGTGAGACCCAAATAAAAACATGATCTCCCTCCTCAATCCCCAAAGGTCTCTTTCCCATGTTAGAATAAGACTTCTACCTATTCTGTGCAATCCTAATCCACTCTTGGATGATATGAACATTCTCAGTGAAAGCTTGAACCAGATCTGGGCCAAGGAGTGCTGACTCCCCTAGGTTTTTCTAGTATAGAGGTGATCTGCATTTCCTCATGTACAAGGCCTCAAACGGTGCCATACCAATTGTGGAGCGATAGATATTTTTGAATGAAAACACCCCCAGTGGTAGGTGGTCTTCCAAAAATTAACCAAAAATATAGGACACAAGCATTAAGCATTTTATGCACGGTCACTATGGTCTGCTCAATATGAAAAGACATCTGGTGGTGAAAAGATGTGCTCAAGAACAGTCTAGTCCCAAAATCCTCCTAACATCCCTTCTACAGCTTGGATGTAAAGCGTGCATCATGATCGTATATGATCATCGATGGAACCCTATGGATCTTCACTCTCTCCAAGATGTATAGGTTTCATAGGCCATCTAATGATCCCTACTCTTGGATGGGTATGAAGTGGGCCGACTTGGTGAGTCAGTTAGTGATCACCATGATAGAATTGTGTCCCTTGACGTGCATGGTAAACCAATCACGAACTCCATGGAGATACCATATCACATCTATTCTAGTACCTCATGTGGCTATGCCAAGACTACTGGTACACAATACTCGACATTCACATGCTAATAAGTGAGGCATCATGAAACAACTCCACCACTAATTTCTTCATCCATTTCCACAAGTACTGACATCAAAGGTCCTGGTATATTTTCACCACACTAGGATATACCAAAAATGTGGATATATGTTACTCCCTAAAAACTACTCTCATAACATCCATGGTAAAATGGTGTCTTCTCTGAAAAGGATGACTTGCTCCACACATTTCGAAAATCCATCATCCGCCTATCTTGAGGATATCTATGCACATTTTCCCCCACAGACAACATCCACTATCTATGACTCCCTAACCCCCTAATAGAGTGGGGGATTGAAATTCATAGACTGGAGGAAATATTATTCTTCATTATCTACAAAGGATATCATCATCAATGCTATCTGATCCATCGCCTCACTAAGAAACTATAATCCAGACCTCATACTAAGCGCGTAAGCCACCATATTCCCCTTCCCTAGATTATTTAATATCTCAATGTTATAGCTCTGGAGGATCTCTACCCATAGCCACTGTCTGAACAACTAGAAATCCTATAGACACCATTCCATCAACACAAAAGGAAACCCCAATTAACTGATTTTTGTGACTATCGACCATTTGGTAGTGGGTACTCGTTCTCCACAACCACAATGTTAAAGTGCTGGTATTACAAACACTACCTTCAGCACTGTGTCTTACTAATCCCTTAATATACAAGTCCCCCAACTATACCCCCTGCTCACGAAGATCTATGAAAGCCCTCTGATATACGGATACTAATATCAGTTCCATCCAGGGTTGTAGAATGATGCAGATGTCACTCTCCATGCAGGGATGAAATACTGGAAACATATTTTGAAAGGATGTTCGCACACTCCACCACTACTAATGGGAATTTAAAACTCAAAACATCCACTTCCATGATGGTAATGTTAGCTGAATCAAGATTGATCAGATTCTCCCTCCTATGCATGAGTTTATCCAATGCATCATGGGTTTCCTTATTTCATTAACGATGGAAAAACCCATTACAACACATCAGATATAGCACATCCATTTTTCCTAAAACAATAAATCTGAGCATGAAATGATAATGACAACCAACACAGAAATTGTATGTCCTTGACACTACCACCAAGAGGTACCAACTAAAACTCTCACCTTAAGGGCCATATCACACTGTCATCATAAGTGTGATTATCGAATCTCCTTCCATAGGTATTTGTAGAAGTAAGGATCAAGATAATGATTTAACTAGAAACTATTGGTCTTAAACAAGATTTGTGGTAAGAAAGAATTATTTTCCCCTATTTCTATTAATACTATAGCTAGTAGTAGACACATATCAATCCTAGAATCATTCCTAAAGCCCTTGGGTTGTACTCATTGACCGTGTGAAGGTAATCCCTTCCTATGTCATCCAACTTCATGATCTTGGTGTCGACCACGATGGGGTGGGGTTTGTAACATGTCAAAATTTATTCCACCACCTGCTACTCTCCCTACTCCTCTTCCACATATTCCTCCATGCAGATTCATATGTTCCAGTTTCATCCTCTTCTTGGGAGGCCCATCCATAATTTCATTTATAGCATGAAGATCTTTTCATTCCCTAGTTATATGTCCCATTCTGTCTATTGAAAAGCATTACCTCTTCCTAGGCTGACAGGACTCACCCCGGGAGCCTTGAGCTATAGATTCCCCACCTTGGGTCCTCTTCATGGAATTTCTCACACATCTATGTATCTGAGAATGATGTTGGCTTCCTACTTACCCAAAGCAGACATCTACTGGATGGATCTACTCAGCTTAAGAAATTCTAACCACCAAGGTTCTATCTAGCACCCTAGAATATGTAGGAATGCACAGAGGAATAGTGTTGTCTCATATGTCCTTAAACAAACATTCCATTGGGGTTCGAGAAATGATGCACTTGTTGTATGGTATTCATCGAGTACCTTGAAAAGTTGTTATTCCTCAATGAGTACTTAGCTCCCTTCAAGTTATCCTTCTAAATATATAGAAGCTATGTGGTACACATTGACCTTATCATTCATGGAATGATCCATTTCATTGGGAAATGTTATTATTATTTTACCATGGAAGGGTCACCTCATCATAATATCGAGTAATCTAAACCCCACTATCTCCCTGATGACCCACGTAGAATGATCATTTCCAACACCACCATCTAAATTAATGGTGTCTTTACTATGTGAAAATCTCTATCACCCCTACAATCCTGTCCCTAGCTGCTTGTGAGTTGGGATCACCTCATTCCCTGAGGGGTCTCTGTCATTGAAACTTTTTAAGTGTGCTCTGTCTTCCCATCATATGAGCTAGTACTATGAGTACTATGTGATACTCCATAGAAGGTGGTATTGCTGGTACACCACCCGGTGGGGTTATCTATTATATGATCCATTGTACCCATTTTTTCACCACACAGATCATCCTTATGATTATTCAATGGAATCTTGGCTGTTGGACTACATGGTAGCTTCCTAAAATAAAAAAAATATGAACCACAATCAGTAGATTATACATGGAGAGGTGACTCAAAGGAGATGAAAATAAACTTTTTTCCAAATCACATGAAACTAGTGTTTTCATGTAGTGACTTGGAAAATATACTTTAGGGTCCTAGTGTATGGATATGTCAGCCATCACACCAACACTGGACTCCTTGGACTTAAATCTGAATTCAGGAAACATAACACTATTACCCCATTGATAATATAGATGCTTATTTCTTTTGGTAGAACCAAACACCCTCTGATACCACTTTTTCACAACCTATCCCTTGGGGGCCGTAACGTGACTACCACAAACCCACCTTCTATTGGCCAATGGCTGGTAACTCTCACCAAAAAGTCATATCCCATAAAGGAAAGTCATTTCTTTTAATCTTTTACACACACAAATAGTGAATACTACACAAAAAACCACAAAAGAAGGAATTAAATAAAACAACCATACAATATTTCTATTGATAGTAAAAGTTGTAAACTGAATGTAAAGGGGATATAATATAAGCCCAACTGAATGGATAGTATAGAAAAATAAATACAAGGTTTGGAGATCATCCACCAAGGATCCTACCTAAAGTGTGGGTAAATCACACTATCAGAATTAACTAATACACACCACATCTATTGGTCCACATTCGATCACCATCTAACCCTAGATATCAATAGTCCCAATCAAAGGTGTGCATCATCTGCACAAGACAAAACATGTGTAGGCAAAGCCAGTGCACGGATGAGTATAACAATACTCAGTAGGGACCCTCAGACCAACTTGTGTCTCACAGAAATCCACAATGAAAAAATACCACAAAGAAAGATATCAAAATAAAGTACAAAGAAAAATAAATAGCTCAGACTAGGTGTAGCTTAAATTCAAATGTCATGATGATTAATCATAAATATAGATCATGGTATTCAGTTAAGAGGATTTTTTTCTGATCCATCAAGGGTAAATCTACTGCTGATACTGGAAGGGATGCTCTATTGTTGATAAAAAAAATGGCCACTCTACTGCTGATCGACAATAGGGTGCTCTGTGGCCGATCCAAGATAGTTTTCACAACTGTTGATCCACAAATGGTCACTCTCATACTGATCCATGAATGGTCTCTCTCATGCTGATAAACAAAGGGTTTCTATTATGATGATTCATGAAGGGTAAATCTACTCGTGATCCATGACGGGTCACTATCATTCTGATCCACTAAGGGTCCCTCTTATGTTGATCCATGAAGAGCCACACTTAGACTGATCCATAAAGGTTCGCTATTCATTCTTCACGTCAAAGCCAGCCATAGGTCTCTCGCACGTAGCACGCTTTATTTTCATAGGATCTGATCATCAATACATCATTCATACATAAACTAGCATGAATTACCACATAGAGTAACCCAAAGTACTATATTGGCATAAGGGTCCCAATGCAACAGATGGCATGACGGACGGATGCTCGATCTGTAAGATATCAGCATTTTTCTAAAAATGGATCAGTTGAATTCGAGTTTGATCCAACCCAGCCATACACAAACCTCTACCAGAACATGAGTAGAGTATCTTAGAAGTACTGCCTCAGCGACAGGGTAACAACAACGCAATTGGATCACTAATCAGATGCCCAGTTTTCAAGATACATGCATTTTTGTAAAACAAGGTTGGTTGCATCCGGGCCCAGCCAGACTCAGTTGGACTGAGAAGAAAATTCTCAACCTAGTGTCCCCCATGAAATGCCTTATATTCAAGGAAAATTGGTCCTTACTGGACTCGGTCATAGTTGGTCATGGGTCTAGTCCTTCTGGTCACCTAGTGACCCAATATTTATCCAGCTTAGACTGCACTGGTGGGCCGGTCTCTAATCCTCGTTTGGGCCACCATGCAGACAGGTTTTAAACCATCAGCCTGGTCTGCTAAGGATGAACAAATCAAATGTTTATCCAAACTACTCGGGTAGCCAAGTCGCTGCCTCGATGTGGCCTGGACAAAGGGGCCGAGTGGTTCATCCCATACTGGATTGGCCAGTATGGTTGGGGTGTGCCCAGTCATTTTAGTCGGCTGTTGCTGTTTGTTTGCACACGGCCCGCATGGAGCGGGTTGCTCCCTTTTACGCAGCGCTAGACTATATCCCCTTATAGCCTACCAACACGACCGATGGACTCCAGCCTCCTCCACCATGGCACGCACCGGGTGTGCTACCTCTGCCTGCATGGATGGCAAGGGCTGGCAGCTCCCCCGGAATGTGGCGTAAAGTCCGGGAAATTGTAAGGAAATTTTTTTCTTAAATACATTGTAATTTTACGAGTCTGTAGTTTCTTAAGGCACTTGATTCCAAGTCCGGCTATGCCTGGATTCAATTTCTAATGTTTTGTTCTGGTATGTTCAGTAAACGTATGTGCGGGTTTTTATATCTTTTGAACCGTTGCTCGGAATTGAAAACCGAGGACACCGATGAACTTGCAGTGCCGATATTCACTTAAGGGGACCTTTACCGCAGTTGCATTTTATGGGGGTTGAGAGTTAAATTTTGGGGATTTAGAATGAAATAAATAAAATTTTTGGAACACAATTTTATTTATGGAAGTTGGTTATTTCCTCCCAAGGGGAGTTAGTGGTGGGGCCCACACCAACATAACCTCCCATGAGAGGATATTTCTGAGGCTGGGCCCACACAAGCCTAAGCCTTTCATCTTCCCTTAACCCCCCATTTAACACCCCTAGTATTTATTTTAAAAAACTCCCCCTTAATGGTGCAATCTCTTCACCTCCCCTCTGATACCAATTTGTCACGACCCATCCTCGGGGCCCATGTCGTAACTACCCCAAGCCCACCTTCCATAGGCCAGTGGCTGGTGACTAGTAACAAAGGTGTAAATCCCTATACTTGGAAGGGATTGCCTTTATTGAAGTAAAAAATCCCAATAGAGTATGCTACTGAATAAAGCACACGTAAAACTGTATACAAAAGTAAGTGCTGAAAAGAAAGGGGGCCGAAAATACAAGAACAATAGTGAGTACAGTACAACTGAAAGACTTGTACAACAATAGTAATGCAAAGCAGCAACCACAGAGTTGTCCTCTGGGAATCCCAACTGAAGGGTGGGTACATATGGTCTCCTCCGCACCTCGAGTCCGTATGTCTACTCCGTGTAAGTATCGTCGAGTGGTCCACCTCCAGGTACCGTCCAACTCCAAAAGTCTCTACCACGATTAGTGTTGTTCATCTTCTACATACAAGACATCATAGTGCAGGAATAAGCCGTGCAGGGGTGGGTATAACAATACTCAGTAGGGACCCTAATACCCCCAAAGTTCTCCCATAATCCATGAAGGATAAACCAAAAAGGAAAGATACAAACACATAGTATCAACCAACTCTACTTAGGTATTTTCCCATATATATATACCTATGTCGTCAATCCTAGTTCAGCTACAACTCTCGAGCCCAATCACAAACCAGTCCACATAGGAAGTAAAGTTAATCACATCGATGATAATGACTAAATGTCAAGAATCTGCTCACACAGGTATACATATTTTGTTATGTGATATAGATGATCAGATGTAGTCACTGATTCATCTAAACTGTCAGACCCATGTAGGATACTAGACCAGCTATGATGTTGGACCCACGTTGGATACTAGACCCTTGTCAATGTGATATTTTCTTCCCTACAATTTCATAAGGTTGACACTGAGAGATTCTGGTTAAAACTGTTGACTTGACCCTCACTTTTGAGATTCCTACTAGAGGAGACCTAGTGACCACACACTGCTGCTGATAATATGACTCGACCCTTGGAGGTGATAGTAACAGTTGGATGTTTTAGTAGTAGCGTCGAGGCTATATGACGTCATCCATGGTATGAAATAGTACCATTCATGCCAGGATTGACTATATTTGGAAAAGAATGTGGTTCATCCATGTGATAAGATCAGATTTCTCTTTTCGGAAATGGATAAATCTTAGTAGCTCTTGTAGGACGTAAGAGAAAAAGGGTGTAGTTGAGTTATTTACAAATGGCTAGTCACACTGATAGTTCTTTGAGAGAACGGTTTACAGTTTACACTAATCTAAAAGTCTCAGGTGTGTCCTCTCGTAGAAGGAACAAGACCCGAGATAGCGGCAATGGCTCAAGTTCTTCCAGGACTCTGACTTTGAGATAGTCTACACTCCTGTAAAGGGGAACGTTATAGCTAATTATCTCAGTAGAAGATCAGGAATTCAGCTACAAGGAGAGGCAACGGAGTAGCTAGCCACATTACATATATCTTTTGTGGATATAGATGGAGTAGCCTTTATTCATTCTCTCACAGTCACTCCTACACTTCTTCAGAAATTCAGGGAGGCACAACCTGAGGACGTTGAATGTGAGATGTGATGTTTTCAGGTATCCTCAGGGCAGACACCAGATGTATTTTATGAACGAGGGGAGCACTTCATCCTCTTCATGGGATTCACTATAGTACCAATTTCACTACATGATGATGTTCTGAGGGAGTTTCACACTTCCCCTCTAAAGGTACATCAAGGAGTGGTGAAGATGTATCAGGACCTCAGATGACAGCATAGGTGGCTAGATATGAAGAAGGCTATAGCAGAGTTCGTTTCACGATACCTCACTTGTCAGTATGTGAAGAAGGAGCACCAGGTACCAGCAGTCTTGGTACAACCCTTAGAGGTCCTAGAGTGGAAGTGGGATGGAATATCTATGGATTTCATGAAAGGGAATCCACGTACATCCAGAGGGCACGAATCTATCTAGGTGATCATAGACCGAATCACAAAGTCGGACCACTTCCTACCAATCAGAGAGAAGGGCTCAGTAGAAAGCTTGGGATTCCACTACATTTAGGAGATCATACAGCTTCATGGTGTTCCCTTGTCTATCATCTCCAATCGAGATTCTCGCTTAACTTCCTGGCTTTGGAAGGGGTTATAGGACACCTTTGGGATGCAGCTACGTCTGAGCCCCACCTTCCATCCTCATACGGACAGTCAGAATGAGAGGACCATTCAGACTCTCGAGGATATGATCCGTGCATGTGTCCTTGGCTTTGGTAGTAGCTGGGAAGATCACCTACCCTTGATGGAGTTTGTGTACAAAAAAAGTTACCACTCCAACATCAGGATGGCACCTTTCGAGGAACTGTACGACCGACCTCGCAGATCACCTTTGTGATGGACTGACCGTAGGGAGTCCACACTTGTAGGAACAGAGATGGTTCAGGCTATGACGGAGAAGGTGGAGATCATCCAGGAGCAAATAAAGACTTCATAGAGCAGACAGAAGTCATAAGCTAATAGGAGACAGAGACCACTGGAGTTCAAGGATGGCGACCACATTTTCTAACGGGTCTCACCTCAATGAGGTCTACGAAGATTTGGTCGAGCGGAAAGTTATCAACACATTTCATTGGACCTTTCCAGGTCCTCATCAGAGTAGGTGAGGTGGATTACCACCTTGACCTTCTACATTAGTTTCCCTGGGTGAATGACATCTTCCATGTATATCAGCTGAGGAGATACGGGCACGACCCGTCCCACATCATTGACCACAGGGAGCTAGACATCAATGACGGGGCGACATTTACAGAGGTCCCAGTGGAGATTGAGGATCGATAGGAGTGGGTCCTATGTGGGCGATCAATTTCTCTAGTGTGCCGTCGCTGACAGCACAGGAACCTCCAGGAGAGCACTTGGGAGCGGGAGGCTCAGATGCGTGTACAATACCCTTATTTGTTTCCCAAGTTTCTGTTGTAGAATTACAGGGATGTAAAGCCCTGAAGTGGGAGTAATATAAAGACCCATAAATTTGAAGTAAAATTTTTTCTTAAATACTTTTTAATTTTATGAGTATGCGGTTTCTGACGGCACTTGATTCCATGGCCCAGTGTGCCCAGAATCAATTTATGATGTTTTGTTTGGGTACCTTCAGTAATGGGACATGCGGGTTTTTTTATCTTTTGAACCATTGCTCGGAATTGAAAACTGAGGACACAGAGGAACTCGCAGTGCATGTATTCACTTAAGGGGGACCTTTGCTGCAGTTGCATTTTATGCTGGTTGAGAGTTAAATTTTGGGGATATAGAATGAAATAAATAAAATTTGTGGAACACAATTCTATTTATGAAAGTTGGTTATTTCCTCCCAAGGGAGTTAGATGTGGGGCCCACTCCTACATAACCTCCCATGAGAGGATATTTGTGAGGTGTGTCCCAAAAGAGCTTAACCCTTTCATTTCCCTTAACCCACAATTTAACTCCCCTTTTATTTATTTTGAAAACTCCCCATTAATGTTGTAATATCTTCACCTCCACTCTCACCCATTAATTTATGCCAAATCAACTAATTAAAGACTTCTTTAATTAATTATTCTAGTTTTTAATCAAATTGAATTGGTTGGAAAACCTTTTTTAATGTAGGGGTTTGTTTCAGTTTTTAGTTGAATAAAATTGTTCTTCACCCTCGTTGAAACTTTGTTTTACCTTTGGCCATTTGATACCGCCTAACGTGGAGGGAGCAGGCCAAAAGAACACATCCTGATGACCCTCCAATTGTTCTTGGATACTTTGGCAGCGACACTGAGAGGTGGTGGCGATTAGTGGAAGCGGTGGTCAGGTGCAGGCTGTGTGCGGAAGAACCGCGGCCCGCGACCGTGGGCCGCTCGGCCGAATAAGAACCGGACGACTAAAGCTAGCCGGACTGAAGGATAACCGCGGCGCCAAATGGAGTGCCATGCTACGGAGGACCATGGGTCGTGCTCTGCTGGCTGGTTCGACGGTGAACCATCTGGCTCATTGGTCGGCTGTGTGAAGGAGTCACGACACCCGAAGGTGCCGCGTAGCAAGACTGTGGACTGCCTGAGTTGGCCCCTTGCACCGGGAAGGACGAACAGCTTCAGCCTACCATTTGGGAGGGCAGCTCTGATCGGTTCTTCCAGTTCTGGAATGTGCCCCCCCCCCCCTCGGACCACTCGGCCCCTCCGGGCCGAGCCGCTTGGCTAGCCGACCGAGCCCCGGCCAGCTGGGCTGCGCCGCACCGGGATGCGCCTTGTTGGGTCGGGCATCACCTTGTCGGGCCATGCCATGTGATTCACCGGGCCTGTGTGACCCTCTTCCAGGTTGGACCCGCCAAAACCAAGTTGACCCGACCCGCGAGCCCACTGGGCTTAACAGGTCGGGCCCATTTTCACTAAATGTTGGAGAACTCGAAGATTGTGCGTCCAATCGACATGTCATCTACAGAACTAGGAACCTCATGATGTTGATGTTCTTTTGAGATAATCTATGTGAGTTTTTTAAAAATATAGAAAACAACCAGGTTTAGAATGAGCATATTTCCAACCGGGCCCCCAGAGAAGAAATTCTAATAACTCTCAGACTGGGCGTTCGATTGCCGTGTTGTCTGTCACGTTGGGTTCCTTTTGAGGAGATGTGACATTGAGATATATCAACTCTGGGCTTTGTGACAGTTGATGTATCGACCCCTTTCCTTGAGGATCGGACCCTCCCGGAATCGAGCATTCTATGTGCGGGAACCCTAGAGCAGGCTGCGACTGCAACAACTACTGTACTTGAATCCTTTGTGGGTTTGACAATGACGAATACCATACTGGAATCCTCAGTGGGTTCAACGATGACGACAACTGTACTGGAATCCTCCGTGGGTTTGGCGACGACAACTACCATACTGGAATCCTCCATGGGTTCGATGGTGAAGATTAATGTTCTCGTATCCTACGTGGGTTCGACAGTTCTAATTCTGTTCTAGTATCCTACGTGTGTCCGACAGAGTAACTGGTCTAGTATCCTACATGGGTCTGACAGTTAAACTTATGTTCTAGTATCCTACGTGGGTCAGACAGAGTAACTAGTCTAGTATCCTACATTGGTCGACAGTTCGACTTATGTTCTATTATCCTATATGTGTCCGACAGAGTAGCTGGTCTAGTATCCTACGTGTGTCCAACAGCTTAGATGATTCAATGACTACATGTGATCATCTATATCTCTTTGTGAAAGATGTATACCTATGTGAGCTGTATCTTGAATTTCAATCATTATCATCAATGTGATTGACTTTACTTCCATTGTGGAATGGGGTGTGATTGGGCTCGAGAGTTGGAGCCGAACTGGGATTGATGACTTAGGAATATGTATGGGCATATACCTAAGTAGATTTGGTTGATACTTAGTGTCTGTATCTTTCCGTTGTGGTTTATCCTTTGTGGATTCTGGGAGACCTTCGGGGGTCATGGGGTCCCTAATGAGTATTTTTATACTCACACTTGCAAGGGCTATGTCCGTACTACGTTGTGTTGGATGCAGACGACGAACAACACTGATCGTGGTTGAGACTTGTAGAGATGGACAGTACCTGGAGGTGGACCACTCGACGAGACGTACACGGAGTGGACGGATGAACCCGAGGTGCAGAGGAGACCATCTCTACCCACCCTTCAGGTGGGATTACCGGAGGATGACTCAGTAGTTGCTACTTTACTTTACTACTGTTGTACTGTACTCACTAATGGGCCTGTATTTTCAGACCCCTTTATTTTCAGCACCTTCTTTTGTATATAGTTTTACTTATTCTTACTTCAGTTGCGTACTCTGTTGTGTTTTTTTACTTCTATAATGATAATGCCTTTCCAGTATAGGGATTTACACCTTTGGGGCTAGTCACCAGCCCCTGTCCTATGGAAGGCGGGCTTGTGGTAGTCACGACACAATCCCCGAGGATGGGTCGTGAAATGCAGTGTTAGATGGCGTTGCCTCTCGCCTGTGACCCCTAATCCTTTCAATGCTGCCACCCCACCAGAGGCTCCTTCCACGAGCCACCTTGTCCACTTTGATGGTCTGATTTCATAACCATTTCTTCCATCCGACCTCTTGAGTTTCCGCCTCCCCAACGATGGTCTTAAAATTGCATTGACTCTATTTCGAATGTTATTTTACCATTAATGCATAAGGAGGAGGGGGTTCGAGTCTTGTTCGGTTTGGCCCACCCCCACTACATTAGAATCTTAAAGCAGAGCTCTGTTTGGGGATAAAGTTAAATAAAAAAATACCAATCCCACTATAGAAACCCAATGTACACCCTCCTGCATCAAAGACTAATCCTTGGTTCAACCAATTCCTGGGGTGACCCACATTCATCAATTTATAAAAAGAACAAGGAAAATAATATAATCAAACAACCCCTTCCACATTTGACATTTTTTGACGTAGCATTTCGTCCTCAAGGGTTCAATAGGTCTATATCATTCATCGCTTCTCGAATTTATTCTTCAAGGTATGTTGATGTCGAGAACGTTCTACTGGTATTTTTCATTATTAATTGGAGATGAATCCCTCCAGAGGCTCATTAGTGATTTTCCCACAGTTTAATTCCAAACTCTCCAATACATTAGATAAGAAAAATAGAACACACCGTAGCATTTCTGTTACACTACGATGTTGAGTTATTACACAGTTTCATTTTTGAAACTGCGTAGTTGTTATGTTTCAACATAATAATCCATTCAAGGGATTCCTTTACTGTGCCCCATTGTCGCCTCGTCACAGCACCACAATTCCTCCATCCACCGCTCAATGGTTAAGAAAAGAAATAAAATAAACTTTTAATTTTATTTTATTATTTTCTAAAAAATAACATTTGTATCTGACCCTTTCCAATCGAAGTTATTTCCATTAAAGGTGAATCCCGACTTTCCAATTTCAACAGTTCCCTTAGATTTTAAATATTGGAACCTATTTAAAAGATGATAAAACAACGCATGCACACCATTTTAATTTGAATAAAAAATATCTCAAAAGCTATCCATCGCACTCGACATGTGACAGTCGAGGTAAATTCATACATTAGGAAAATATTTAATTATGAACTCAATGGAAGACTTATAATTTCAATCTGAGTTACCGTTTGTGATTTATTATGATTGGAATAGAAAATGACTTTTATTTAAATTAATTTTTTTACGGTCACATCCCAAAAAAAACTTTCAGAGTTGGCCCGCACATATAGATGTGAGCCCCCACAAAAGGAAAACATACCCTCACGAACACAATTATACTCTGGAATGTCCAATATGTGTTTCCATTTATGATTTATAAGTATTTGAAAATAAAATATATTTATACAATTATTTTATTTGTGTCCAAAAAATACTTTCCACTTTTACCCGTGTTGGGAAATATTAGGCTTCGCCTTAGGAAAGAATACCCTCACGAGCTCCACGGTGGTCGTAATTTTTTAATTTGAGTCACCACTACTCAGTTATAAGAATTTGAAAAAAGAAAATAATTTTATTTAATTAATTTATTTACAGTAATTCCATTTTTGGGTCTTCTCACTAGATGTCTGGTCCGACTAAAAATTTGTCAAGCCCAGGGTTAACCTACCATACTAAACCCAAAGGTTCCCTGAAATTTCCGATCCAGTAACCCATTTAGGATTCATTAAATATTTTTCAGTAAAATCTCTTTGTGCACTATTTAGAACATAAAATTTTTCGACAACTCATTCCAGAGAATATGGGCCACAAAATCACACGTCGTCTCAGCACCTAATCTCGATATAATTCCAAATAAATTGAAAACAATTCATTGAATTTTTGGGACATTGTACATATATATACCTTCAATATAAATTTTAAAAATTGAATAGACACCCAAGTTTTATTTTTTGGATGACTAGTTCATCATAATAATGGATAATGTGGGTGGGGTAATTTTATTCTAGGTAATCGTCAATAAAATTGTGTAGACATGGAATATGAGATAATATTTTATATGATGTAATTTTTTTTAATAAAATATTTTACATAATCATTTAATTTTATTAATTCATTATTTTTTTTCCATGCCCTATACTGATAAGATTGATTTCAAATAGTAAATCACATCTGATTTTTAGTTTCATAATAGGTATATATAGGGATAATTCCAAACTAGTTATAAGGGAATGGTACTCAAGCTTATTTTTTGTACATACATATTAGGGAAGGAATTAGCATGAAAGAAATTTTATTATTAAATAAATAGAAAGAAAAACTATTTTGATCCCATTAAAGCATAAATATTCTATTAAATTTCCGGTTGAAAATTATAAAGAAAAACATATGTACATTACTCATGTATGATATTTTTCACAGATGGTAATCATCTCATCATCCAAGAGTATCATTATTAATGAATTATCTTAATATGTATGATATTATTCTAGGAACTCTTCTACAATAAAACCAATGATAATGTTTTTGGAAATAATATAGATAATGAATTGTTAATGGATTATAACCTTTCTTTACAGTAACCCACTTAAAAGTAGGTAGCCTATGATATATTTGAGTGTGTAAAAAATATAATCTAATATAGATTTTATTGATATATATAGTAATTCATGTTTTTAATTATAACTAATTATCTATGTAAATTTTTCATGATAATAATTTTTTAATTCACAAAGACCATTATTTTCCAACTATGGTAATAATGGGGTTTCTCTTTTGACACATAATTTTTGACTATAGAAGGGTACCGTGTGAACATAATAGATCTTTCACATAAATGAAATGTATTACTACTTATATATATATAGAATTATAATTTTTATTATGTGATTAGTGTGCCTTGATTTTATCAAAAACAAATCTTGAAATATTTTCCCCCTTATTCTGTAACTTTATTGAAAATATTTTTTTAAATTTTAAAACATTTACAAGTGAGATTTGGAAAAAAATCCTAATTTATTTGATATACCCTTGGCCACGTTCAGTCTAAATTATTTTATATTGTTATGGAACATCATGTCACATATTGGTTTCATTGTAATCAAATTTAGTGTCTTGAAGGAAAACTATCAAACCAAAAATCAAAAAGGAAAATAATAAAGTGGTTCACATTAGTAGATTAATCAATATTGTATGTTACAAATTATAGAAAAACAAATCAAATCCCTTAAAATATGATATGACAACCCTACTTTTATTACAAACTTAAACATGATTTATTACATAAAACTTCTCTTGATACAACAAAAAAGATCGAGAGGTTTAGTGTCTTTGGGGAATAGGATCATTACATAAAAACTTAAAACATGAAATACAACATCTATATTGAAAACATCCTTTACATGACCACTACATTCCTTCGTACTTAGCATTGCATGGGATAACCTGAGGACATGCATAAGAAAAGGGTGAGCTATAAAGCCCAGTAAGGGAGTACACATGGAATAACATGAGGAGTAAAATACATGTTATACAATAGACATATCAATAGAGCATAAGAAAAGCATGAACATAAAGGCATGATAAAGCATGATAATCATAACATGGAAATGTGTCAACAACACTTAACATGGAATTAGCATGAGCCAAGGCTCATTGCACATGGAGCATGAGTAAATACTCATTGAACATAAAGCACGAGTAAACCCTCGTTGTACATGAATTAGCATAAGTCAACACTCATTGCACATGATGTATCATGATACTATACTTTACCCAATGCATTGAAGCGCTATAAGGGCACACCCTTCTTAAACATTTCATTTCATGCATATGTGTGCCACATGGATCATAAAAAATGGAAGCATAAAACATAATCATTTATTATATGATAAAGGAATGTGGAATTAATACATGAAACATTAAAATCAATAAGTAAATGTGCATAAAGGTGAATAACCTTGATGGGGAAATGGGCATGGTATTCACTACACAATGACATTGGCTTAGAAAATCAGTGCGATTTCTGCAGCGTAATGGCGTGACATAAGAATTCATAAAAATGGTTTATGAGAGAGATAGGTGTTCCTCATCATATTTACATGTAATGGAAAGTAAGTAGGTAATATAGATATCTGTCCCAACAATGGTAATGGTATTTAGATTCATGATAAAAAGTATTGCTTGAATGTAAAATAGGATAGAGAAGTTCCTTTTGGAATTTCGGCATAGTAACAGGTGTACATGGGAGGCATTTAATGAGAGTGAAAGGGTATCCCATCATTCAAACATAAATATGGATGTTTTAGGGAGGTGAAAAACCATACCCCAACATTCTTAATTGAAATTAAAACGGAAAAAACACAATAAATAAAATTGGACAAAAATGAGAAAGGAAGAGAAAAACCCTTACTTGGAAGTGTGCATCCAATGTCTAGAGAGAGGCTTCTGAGAGGATTATGGGGAGCTAGGGGAACCTTAGGAGGATTATAGAGAGAGTAGGGCAGAGGTTTGATGTAATCCAAAGGCTTTGAGTGAGGAGTATGTGGGATCTTGGGTGAGTTTATATAGGAAAGGTGAGGTAATTCTTTATTATTTTGGTTTGGGACCCCTTATATAAAATTAATCCAAACCACAAACCATCTCATGTGTTATTCCCATGGTTTTTGGAAAAGGGAAGAGGAAAAAAATATTTTATAAGGCCAAAGTCCTAAATTCTTAAAATAATAGGGTTGCTTATGTGGAGGTGAGTCACACTCCCATGGAAATTAATTTTAAAAGACAAGGTGTTTAATAAGTCCTGAGGGGTCCATTAATGCTTTGAAAAGTAAGACAAATAAACCCAAAATCACATTAGTTTAATGGTAATACATATATTGGCCAAACATAAAGATTATAGTATTTTATTACATCACTATTGGGTCATTATGATGTCATAAAACACATTATATATTTAAATGGTATTTAATTTTTATTCAAAAATTTGGCTGTCTTATAAAATTATGAATAATTCACCATTGGATAATTTCGACATCCTGATTCCAAAAATAACATTTATTTTATCTAAAGAATTTTTTAAATATGTCAATTTTCACTTTTAAAATAAAAACTGACATTTATCGAAAATTCACAGGTTTTGAAAAAAATGGATTTCAAACCTTAATAAAAATTATAATTGCATTCATAAAATTATATGATCATTTATATATAATAAAATTAATCTAATAATAATAATAATAATATTTTATTGAAATATGATTTAATTCAAAAATCCCTTAATTTAATAAAATAGATTTCTTAATTAAATAATAACTAAAAACACCATTTGTACTTTAAATACTATTTACAATGTCTCAATAATGGCAAGAAATTATATTCATTATTATATAAAAATATAATGTACATTAACATAGTACTATTGATTAGTTACATAACCCCTTAAAACAGCCACATAAGACCTAAGGGTAAGGTGTGCTATGGTGACAGAATCTTGGGGTGACTCGGATAACATCGCTTGAGTGGTAATTTCTATGAACTTCTACTTCTCCCGTAGATGGTCCCGTTTGAGCTTGACATGGTGAAGCTCAGCTTGGGCTTGGTCAAGAGCGAAGCCCAAGGATGCCACCTCTTTTCTGAGATCTGATAAATGGGCTTCGTATTGGGAAATTCTACTGGATGAGGCCATCGCTTCCTATGTCTAAGTAAAATTGGATGTGTTAAAGCCCTATATTTATACTAATCATGTGATCACTATTCAACAGCTATAAAAGTAACGGTCACAATTCTTATCATAAAACCAATGAAGTTGAAATTTTATAAACACATTTTATATAAAGAGTCATTTAATAAGATCAAGAGGGATTTTCCATTAATGAAACTTTGGATCGTTACAATATCCCCCCCTTAAGAAATTTCGCCCTCGAAATTTTCCGTTTCCCACACTAAAATATATGTGGGTAACTCAACTTCATCATTTCACGTGTGGTTTATCCACAACACCTTGACGAGGGGCATTGTGTTATTTCTTAGAACTTTTTCTCTATGATCTAAGATCTTCACTGGTTGCTCCTCAAAAGAAATATCATCTTCCAATTTTACCACCTCAGAAGAGAGTACATGTGAAGGGTTTGGTATATACTTCCTTAAGAGGGATACATGAAATACATCATGTACTTTGGCCATAGTAGGCAGAAGTGCTAGTCGATAGGCCACAGCCCCAACACGATAAAGAATATCAAAGGGGCCGATGTACCTTGGACTTAACTTCTCTTTCTTTCCAAACCTCATGAACTTCTTCCACGGAGATATGCGTAGAAAAACCATGTCTCCAACTTTAAACTCAAGGTCTCGTTGACGATTATCTACATAACTCTTCTGTCGACTCTGGGCTTCCTTGATATGCTGCTGAATGGTTTTTACCTTCTCCACCATTTCCTCAACCATTTCTGGTCCAAGCAGCTTACATTCACCGACCTCATCCTAACATGGCAGTGTTCTGCACCTTTTCCCATACAGGGCTTCATATGGTGCCATTTGGAAGATCGAGTGGAAACTGTTATTATAGGAGAACTCAACCAGAGGAAGATGTTGATCCCATCCTCCTTTAAAGTCCATTGAGAACGCTCTCAACATATCCTCAAGTGTTTGGATAGTTCACTCGGATTGGATATCAGTTTGAGGATGATAGGCCGTACTAAAGTTCAGTTCAGTATTCAGAGCATCTTGAAGACTCTTCCAAAATGTAGAGGTGAATCATGGGTCTTGGTTAGACACAATAGATAATGGTACTCCATGAAACCTAACCACTTCCCTAATATATATCTGTTCCAGTTGATCCAATGAAAAATCCTCCCAAATAGCAATGAAGTGTGCAGTCTTTGTAAGACGATCAACAATAACCCATATTGCAATGTTGCCTTTGGATGTCCTCGGATGTTAGGTGACAAATTCCATGGTGATGTTTTCCATTTCCATTCAGGTATGGGCAATGGTTGCAACATCCCCTTAGACTTCTGCCTCTCTACCTTTACTTGCTGACACACGAGGCACTTTGATGTATATTCAGCAATCTCCTTCTTCATATTATCCCATCAAAATTTTTCTCGGAGATCTCGATACATCTTTGTGCTCCATATATGAATAGAGAAATTTAAACTATGTGCATCATCCAAAAGTTCCTTCTTCAGCTCCGGACATGATGGAACACATAGTCTTTTCCCAAACCGCACAATTCCTCCTTAATTAACATTAAACTCCGGCGATTTCCCTTTTTTGATAGCTTCCAATTTTTCTTGAATTCCTAAATCATCTTTTGGAGCACCCTTTAACCATTCCAAAAGATATGGTTGAGCAACCATTTGTGAAATTATTAATGATGTTCCCTTCTCTATGATTCATATGTCAATCTTAATCAAGTCTAAATAGATTGGATCCTTCTCAATTCTCATCCTTGATAGAATCGCTGGATCCTTTCTTCTTAGGGCATCTGCCACCTTGTTCGCTTTCCCAGGGTGGTAATGGATTGAACAGTTATAATCCTTGATGAGATCTATCCATATTATCTGGCACATATTAAGCACTTTCTGTGTGAATATATATTTAAGACTCTTGTGGTCAATGTATATCTCACATTTCTCTCCATATAGATAATGTCGCCAGATTTTCAAAGCAAAGATCACCACTGCCATCTCCAGATCATGCGTTGGATAGTTTATCTCATGGATTTTCAACTGCCTCGAGACATAGGATATCACTTTATCATTCTGCATCAGCACACATCCTAAGCCCTTCTTCGAAGAATCACTGAATACCACAAAACGTTCCCCACATGTGGGAAAAGTGAGCACGAGCACAATGATAAGCGTCCCTTTCAACTCCTTGAAGATTTCTTTTCATTCATCACTCCAAGTAAACATTAATCCCTTTCGAGTTATCTTATTAAGTGTGTTGGACAATCGTGGGAAATTTCTCACAAATCGTCGATAATATTCAGCTAACTACAAGAACCTACGGATATCTGTTACTGATGTTGGCCTCAACCATCCCTCAATTACATCTTTTTTGGAGGGATCCACAGATATCCCATTTTTTGTGATTATATGGCCCAAGAATTAGACTTCCTTCAACTAGAACTCACACTTGCTATAATTTTCATAGTGATTCTCCTTGCGCAAAGTCTCCAGTACAGTTCTTAAATGCTTTTCATTATCCTCCTTGGTTTTGGAGTATATTATAATATCATCTATAAAGACTACCACAAAATTGTCTAGGTAATCTCTAAAGACTCAATTCATTAAGTCCATGAAGATTTCTGGAGCATTAGTGAGTCTAAAAGGCATTACAATGAATTAATAGTTCCCGTATCTTCTTCAAAAAGTAGTCTTGGGGATATCTTCATTCTTCACCCTTACTTGATAATATCCTGACCGCAAGTCCACCTTGGAGAAGTATTGTGCTCCACGCAGCTGATTGAAAAAGTCATCAATTCATGGGAGATGATACTTGTACTTTATCATGATTTTGTTAAGTTCACGATAATCGATGCAAAGCTGCATTGACCCATCCTTCTTCTTGAAGAAGAGGACTGGTGCACCCCATGGTGAAGCACTTGGGCGTATAAACCCTTTATCCAGATTCTCCTATAATTGTTTCTTCAACTCTTTGAACTCTACAACATCCACTCTATATGGAGTCTTGGATATTGGTAATGCCCCAGGTATAAGTTCAATTGAGAATTCAACATCTCTTCTAGGAGGAAGACTAGGTTGTTCCTCAGGAAAAACTTCAGCGAATTCCCTCATAATAGGCATTTCTTCAAGGATGGTTTCTTCCTTGGACTCAATCATCTGATCCAGATACTCATGCTCATAAGGAAGTAATATCCATGCTTGAGATGATGGAGCTAAAGGAGATTCATCTTCCTCCTTACACTTATAAAGAATCGGTGGTCGATTCCCCATATAGAGTGTGATTTCCCTCCTCCAACAATTTATGTTGGCTCTATATAAGGAAAGCCAATCCAGGCCAAGAATTGCATCAAATTCCACTTGAGGGAGTATGACGAGGTTCGCCGGGAAATTAAATCCACAGATTATAACAGGGGGGGACTTATATTCGTGGGATGCAATGATTGCCCCATTTGTCGTACTCATCGACATCATCACTTACATGATTTGTGGTGGTGATGGAATTGTTCTACTATACTTTCGAGATATAAAAGAATTCATAGAACCTGAATCGAAAATTACATTCACTATTCTTGAATGAATAACTAGTGTACATGTCACCACTTTGTTTTTGGGGTTCACTAAGGCAGAAGTGATGGAAAAGCACTTCCTTGCTACCTTGGAGGTTGTTGGTTGCCTCCGAAAACCCTTGGATTAGGGTAATGATTTGAAAAATGACCCGGTTCTTTGCATTTTTAGCATTTAACAACGTGTTGAGGTTCGAACAGAGCGTTACTCTCCTCTGTCGTAGCCGCGGGTATTTCTTGCCGACCGTTAACAACTAGGTTCCCTTCTCTTCCACACCTGAAGAATTTCCTCGTCCCCTTAAGGCAATTTCCAGGGTGCTTCTTTCCGTACTTTTGGAAAGTGGGGTTCTGGATCTTCTTAGCACCGTTGGATTTATCCATCGGACTGCCAGCATTGAATTTTGTCATACGCTTCTTGTCCCCATGATACCCATGTGATTCTCCGATCTCCATTTCGACCTTGAGGGCACATCAGACAATTTCCTCATAGCTGTTGATGTCCCAGATCGCTAATGATTTCCACTGGCTAGGCTTTAGCCCACCAAAGAAGCGGTCAACCTTGAATTCGAGGGTAACGACAAAGCTATAAGTGTATCTTGCAAGCCTTATGAAGTTATCCTCGTACGATCCAACAGATTCTTTGTATTTTTTCTTGAGGTAAATGAAGTCCCGTTCCATCTTAATACGAAGGGTGCACAAAAATGATTTATCGAAAAACATCTTCCGGAAATCCTTCCATTCCAACGCCTCGATCTCCTCCTCGGGCTTTGTATTTTTGATCAACGTCCACCATTGACCAGCTTAACCCTCCATACAATATGCTTCCAGGAGATCCTTCTCTTGTTCAGAACAATGAAGGATGGAGAAGATCTTTTCATTGGAGTTGATCCATTGTTCAGCGATTGTGGGATTAGATGATCCACTAAATGTAGGAGGCCTTTGTCTCATGAAGCTCTCAATAGCGACTTTTCCTTTCTTAGGGGGGTTTGGAAGTTCCTCTTGACCCATGTTTCTATTCAATGCTTGAGTTGGATGAGAGATAAGTGTGAAAAAGTTCATGATTCCCACTCCTATTGGATTGAGCATCTCATTAGTACAGTCATCACACTGATCATCACATCGGTTGTTAGCCCGAGTCCTCATATTACCGGCAATTGGATGTTATAAAAGGAATGTTAGGGGGTAAAACATAAAGGGTAATCCAAAGAAAAAAGTTGATGACTTATAAATAAAATTTTATTTCCATTACTCATGAGTCTATAGGCTTCAATCTAGGCTTTTCATGATCTAATTTCTAACATATATTCTTAGGGGCATTTTTTTAAATTCCCTTAATAAGAATTCATACTAAGATTGTGAATTTAGCAAAACATATCCCCCGGGAGTGTCGTAACCATGAGTGCATTAACGCCCGTTGTCGTGCACCAGTTCCAATTCGAGTCTATCTCAAAGTGGTGTTTTCGGGTTTTACCCCTAGGATACATCTGTGCCAGAGCCATCTCTACCTGCTCGTATCCAGACAGGGATGTATTTGTTTGATAAACCACTTACTCAGTACTTACCAAAACATAGGGATGTTTTTATTATACTTAGTCTTGTCTCTAAGGATTACTAGGGTATTCTTATCCTAATCCACAAAATAATTAAACCTATCCTTTGATACCAACTATGACAACCCTTCTTTTATTACAAACTTAAACCTGATTTATTACATAAAACATCACTTGATACAACAAAGAATATCGAGAAGTTTAGTGACTTTGGGGATTAGGATAAATACATAAAAACATAAAACATGAAATACAATATCTTTATTGAAAAAATCCTTTACATGACCACTATATTCCTTCGTACTTAGCATTGCATGGGATAACCTGAGGACATGCATTAGAAAAGGGTGAGCTATAAAGCCTAGTAAGGGAGTACACATGGAATAACATGAGGAGTAAAATAAATGTTAAACAATATGCATATCAATTGATAATAAGAAAAACATGAACATAAAGGAATGATAAAGCATGATAATCATAACATGGAAATGCGGAAACAACACTTAACATGGAATTAGCATGAGCCAAGGCTCATTGCACATGGAGCATGAGAAAATCCTCATTGCACATAAAGCATGAGTAAACCCTCATTTCACTTGAATTAAAATGATTCAACACTCATTGAATGTGATTTATCCTGATACTATACTTTACCCAATGCATTGGAGCACTATAAGGGCACACCCTTCTTAAACATTTCATTTCATGCATAAGTGTGCCACATGGATCATAAAACATGGAATCATAAAACATAATCATTTATTCCACGATAAAGGAATGTGGAATTCATACATGAAACATTACAACAAATATGTACATGTGCATAAAGGTGAATACCCTTTATGGGGAAATGGTCATGGTATTCACTACACAATGACGTTGGCTTAGAAAATCGGTGCGATTTCGGCAGCGTAACGGCGTGACATAAGAATTCATAAAAATGGTTGATGAGAGAGAAAGGGGTTCCTCATCATATTTACATGTAATTTACAGTATGTAGGTCTTATAGATACCTTTCCCAACAATTGTAATGGAATTTAGATTCATGATCTAAAAGTATTTCTTGAATGTAAAAGAGGATAGAGAAGTTCCTTTCGGAATTTCAGCATAGTAACAGGTGTACATGGGAGGCATTTAATGAGAGAAAAAGGGTCTCCCATTATTGAAACATAAAGAGGGCAGTATGAGGGAGTTTTGAAACCATACCCCAACATTCTTAATTGAAATTAAAGGGGAAAAACAACTTAATGTATATTGGACAAAAATGAGAAAGGAAGAAAAAAACCCTTACTTGGAAGTGTGCTTCCAAAGGCTAGAGAGAGGCTTGTGAGAGTATTTTTGGGAGCTTGGGTCACCTTAGGAGGATTCTATAGAGAGTATGGAAGAGTTTGGACGAACTCCAAAGGCTTTTACTAAGGAGGAAGTGGGATCTTGGGTCGGTTTATATAGGAAAGGCGAGGGAATTCTTTATTATTTAGGATTGGGACCACTTATATTAAATTAATCCAAACCACAAACCATCCCACGGTTTTTGCCCATGGTTGTTGTAAAATAGAGGAGGAAAAAAATATTTTATAATTCCAAAGTCCGAACTTCTTAGAATAATAGGGTTTCTTATGTGGAGGTGAGTTACACTCCCATGGAAATTAATTTAAAATGGCAAGGTTTTTAGTAAGTCTTGAGGGGTCCATTAATGCTTTGAAAAGTAATCTAAATAAACCCAAACCACATTAATTTAAGGGTAAAACATATATTGGACGAAAATAATGATTATAGTATTTTATTACATCACTATTGGGTCATTATGATGTCATAAAACAAATTATATATTTAAACAGTATTTAATTTTTACTCAAAAATTTGACTGTCTCAGAAAATTATGAAAAATTCACTGTTGGATAATTTCGACGTCCTGATTCCAAAAATAACATTTATTTTATCTAAATAATTTTTTAAATATGTTAATTTTTACTTTTAAAATAAAAACTGACATTTATCTAATATTCACGGGGTTTGACAAAAATGGCTTTCAACCCTTAATAAAAATTATAATTGCATTCATACAATTATATGATCATTTATATATAATAAAATTAATCTAATAATAATATTATTATTTTATTAAAATATTATTTAATTCAAAAATCCATTAATTTAATAAAATAGGTTTCTTAATTAAATAATAACTAAAAACACCATTTGTACTTTAAAAACTATTTATAATGTACCAATAATGACAAGAAATTATATTCATTATTATATACAAAAATAATGTAAATGAACATAGTACTATCGATTAGTTACATAACCCCTTAAAACAGCCATATAAGTCCTAAGGGTAAGGTGTGCGATGGTGACAGACTCTTGGGGTGGCTCATATAACATCGCTCGAGTGGTAATTTCTATCAACATCCACTTCTCCCATAGACGGTCCCGTTTGAGCATGACATGGTGAAGCTCATCTTGGGCTTGGTCAAGAGAGAATACCAAGGATGCCACCTCTTTTCCGAGCTCTGATAAATGGTCTTCGTATGGGGCAATTCTAATGGATGAGGCCATCGCTTCCTTTTTCTATGTAAAATTGGATGTGTTAAAGCCCAATATTTATACTAATCATGTGATAACTGTTAAACTACTATAAAAGTAACGGTCACAATTCTTATCATAAAACCAATGAAGTTGACATTTTATAAAAACATTTTATATAAAGAGACATTTAATAAGATCAAGAGGGATTTTCCATTAATGAAGCTTTGGGTTGTTACATCTGATCCTTCTATATTTGAGATTTATAAAACATATATTTCACAATTAATTATATTATTCTATTATTAATTAATTAAAACTAAATGTATCACTCCTTTCTATATCTACCCAATATTTCTAAGATCAAAGATATTATCATTATAGAAATAAACTTTCTCATTTTGCTTTATGAATTTTATTTCATAATTTTTCTAATCAATTAAAATATAATATTTTTTTTAATTCTGATCCCAAATTAATATGGATTGAAAAACACTTTTTTCATCAATTAGTTTTTTTACTGAGGCTGATAACTCATATTTTGAACAATGATGGTGTGAAACCATTTAATTCAATAAAGAAAATTATCATAACATTTTTTCATTAATTGAAATAATATTGGTGATATATTGAGTGTATCAAACTCCCTAAATGAAATTTTACAAAATAAAAATGTCTGAATTGGATTCCATATACAATCCATGAGTTTAATAAATTTTTATCACTGCCTTTTTTTACTAATTATGTTTATCAAGTATGGTTATGAGTTGAAATGGTTTTTGAGAATTTAGTCTAGGAATCATTATGAAATTACATAAAAACATGTGTCTGTGTTTCCTAAAGAATGAAATGGAATACTCATTTAAATTACTATCAAAGGATGGATTGATTATAGTGGTATTTGATTCATCTTCGAAAATCAGATTATCATTTTTTAGTTCATCAATAGTGGTTAATGCAGAAGTTGAATTTTGTTTAGGGAATTATTGGGATCCTATACTTTAGTTTCATCATTGGTTGATGACGGGACCACATAATAAGATATTGGTTTATAAATGGATATTTAATATTTTTCTTTTAGTATAAAATAAAATGACACATGAATTAGTTCTTTATACAACATAATAACCATGATAATGGATGGGATATAGTCCACCACCTATGTTTTCACTTCATTATTTACCTATATCTAATAAAAATAAGATGGGTGATTTTACCAAATATTATTGAAGAATGTATTATGATTAATATTGTAATGGATATAATAAATGTGCAGGAAAGAAAAAAAATATCATGTTCATTGAATAATTTTATCTTCCATTATTAGTTAATAATATGTTTTGAAAATTGTATTCATTTGGTTGTAGGAACTATAACACTTAATAAACCCTAAATTATCTTTACAATTACATTGATATAGAGTAATAGAAAACCATTAAATAAATTACAAGGGTTTTTTAGAATATTCAAATATACTACAGAGTCGTTATACATATACCATCCTCTATATTTTGTTAGTTAACTACACCTATAGGGATTCATGAATCAATATATCATAAATCTCATTAAATAAAGGGAATTTTTCATCATAATGTACCTTCTCCCATCCCTAAATTTAAAATTTAATATGATAATAGTGTTAGAATTGTGTCATTATATAAAAATTAATTTATTTTCCTTATAATATAGAAATTAAGGTGATTTAATGATTTCTAATGATGAAAATATATTACGACCCAAAATACAAATTCATGGCCTTCATCATAAATTCATTTAGGGTTTTCATATGAATTATATCATATCCTTAGATACCGAAGATTAAATTTTCTATATTATCTTAATAATATCCCAAATTGTTGATAGACTATTTCATAATAATGTTAATATGAAAACCATAATCCTTTATGGTCTAATGAAGATTAAAATCAATATATTTTTGGACACATATAATGGATAAACATTTAAGGTTATGTGATATTTCATTTCCTCCTCAATAAAAGAAATTCCACGTTGAATGTTAGTGAGATAAGTTTAGACCTTTAATTTATTATGGCATCCCATTTATTTTGGATCCCTTTAGGGTTTAATAAATCCTCAATAAGAATTTACTAGAGTCTATTTTATATATTAAGTGTGTCTATAATAAAAACTCTCATAGGTGTAATGTAATTTTATTTTGATATTTTTTTAAAAATACTTATGATTTATTCCATGTGGGGTTTTAGAATTATTATTATCTGAATGTATTTTCGTGTGTGATGTAAATGATTATCCTTTTTGAAGAAAATTAGTGATTTTTTTAATTTTTTCAAATAGTTTACACTCTATTTCAATTATATTAAAATATAGAAAAATGATTAACTATCTATTTAACAATAAAAAATTATAACTATATTTGATTGAGAATGAGATGATTCCTGGTAGGATGGGATTGTTATTGATCTTATCGAGGTTCCATTATTATAGTTTCTATTGTATCGATGATTTGAATAAGGATGGAACTTATAACCCATTATATTATTTAGTCATCCAGGCATTGTTTTATATAGCCTCCTTAATGTTTTTTAATAGATACGTAATATTTATAGAAAACCTTATCAATATCATACCTTCAATTTTTTAGGATGAATTTAACAAGTTGATAATGGAATTAATTTTTACAGGGACATTAGTTTTGGTGGGGAATGTGGTATCCTCCTAGTAATGTGTTTGTATCCTTAGAGGGTTTACAACATTTGTGTACTCAAGGAGGTTTAATTACATATTAATTATTATTATAATTATAATTTTATTGAGTTCTAATGGTTTGTTGTGAAGAATATCTGTCCTTAATAATTGTTATATTGTTATTTTCTTTACTTGAATGTCCATAATTTACCAAATTTTGAGTAATTATGTCCAACAAATTATGAAAATATTCATCCATTTGTTCATAGAACTCCCTCACTTATTTTAATGATGGAATATATATATATATATATATATATATGAAAATCCATTAAAGGACTATTTATGTTTACCTAAATTACATTTACTATCATTTTTATTAGATTCATATATTCAATATAACCAATGTTTGTATACCATTTCATATAATTTTATGCGCAAACATTTTTGTGATCAATTAGTCTGGCCATGTAAGGTGTTCTGAACTTTTGGAATTTGATAAATTGTTTTATATTAATAATGATTTATCCAAGAACCTGATCATTCCTAATAAAATATATCATTTCACCAAATATCTAATTTATTTCTATGATTTGATATATATTTTTCATAGTCTATGATTCTATAAGGATGTATGATATTGTGATGATTTCCATGGGGATGCACCATAATATATTTTATTGATTTTAGGTTTCAATCTATAAGTTGTTATTTATATATAATTTCAGTATATATTTCTTATAATAAAATTTATATTACATATTAGGTAAATTCTTATTGAGAATTTTTATATATATTTTTTAATTATATGTTCTAATAGTAACTGCAGCACCTAAAAATTCATAATCTATCTTGGGTATTTTTTTTAGAATGAAATTTTTTATAATTGATTTTTCATACAATATATCATAATTTCAAATTACTATTAAAGTGTATATTGATTATAAAAAGTGCATGTGTGACCCTTTGATCATGAACTGAATCCTATGAATCACATAACTGTGTATTTTTAAAATTAGAAGGGTCCCATTTTTTTATTCATCATTCGAGTGTATCAAAAAATGGTAGAGGTTATTTAAATAAGTGAATTCTAATAATATGATTTATAATGTAATTATATTGAAAAAATTAAAAAGTAAATTACTTATATAATTATTGGAAATCATATAATTATATATTCTTTTTCTTTCTCTCATATACATTTCCTTGGGATCTTCCATGATAAATTCTATATAATTTTATTTTCTCGATCTCTATTTAAACATAACACAGAGATGGAATTATTCTAATTGTTTTTGTGGGGGAGGAGATAAATTTTCCCACATAGAATATGATTTTATATATAGTTCTATCTATTAATGTAAACTTTTAGTGGCATCCATATATGAATTTGAGTGCAATGCTTATTTATATATTTAAAAATATCAATATTGGTGAAGATTGTGGAAGGTTGAATTAATGATAATGATATTCATGGATTTTCTATTCTAGAGGTGGATGGACAAGTTACTTTACAAATATTATAATAATTTTAATTTTTGAATGTAGTTTCCATATGAATGTGATCTCTTAGAAAACGATCATTAAAACTATTAGATAGATATAATAATGTGATATCAAGTTTACTAGTTGGTTAGAGTCAATTATTATGGGGATTGTAGTCAACTATTTTCGGGGGTTCTTATTAGGTGGAGGTATGAAATATTTGGCTAAAAAGTAAAACTCAAAGAGTAATGTTTCCATCAAGTAAATCATTAATGATATTATTTATTTATTTGTCATAGATATGTTATAGATATTATTTTCCAAGGAAATGTTCTTGAAAATATTTTTAGATGGGATCTAGGAAACAGATATAGTAACGCCTTTTCCATTTTACATAGAACAAACTCATAGAGTGATTGTATATCGAATTTTAGTGAGATATCCTAGAACATGCGTCTAGTTCTGAAACTATGAATGTACTATATATTCAAAGACATTTGTTCGGTGTAAATTCATCATATATCACCATCCTCTTATATTCCTTTTTTAGTATCATGCTATAAGTAATCATCCTGTTAGGTATTATTAAAATTTAGTCATGAAAATCAGAAATTTTTTTTTTATCTAGATTGGTTAAATATTATGTCTCATCAACAATAGATTATTTATCATATGATAAATCATAATCTTACACTAATTTTTCTATACAATAGAATATATTGAATTATTTTATCCCATAATAAATTACTCTATCTATTCTATACTACCAAAATGTTGATGGGAGTGATTTCTCAGGGAGGATAATTTATTTTCAACTAATTAGAGATTATTCTAAACATTATTTGGGTGGAGGGAGTGAATTGTGATTAATCAATGTAGTATACATTAAGTATTCCTGTAGTGACACACATGTTCTTGAGAATGAAATTTCATTTAGATGATAAGAATCATTATCTAGAGAATAACAATTCAAAAATACTTAAACTATGTTTTTTGAAGTGGTAATTTTTATTCTATATTTATCAGATGTGACATCCCTTTGATATTATATCTATTTTAATATACTTTTTCTAATCCATGAATTAATCAAACATGCCATAATTGAAGCATTTTTTATAATGGTTTTTTTGAGAGATCAATATCATGAAACATATATAGCACCCCATGATTTTAGTATGTTTATTAATATAAAGTAATAATAGGAAGAATGGGTGATGCCACCCAGAACCAAAAACATAAATGAACCCTAATAAAATCATATTATAAAATTATAATTCATCTATATTACTATTTCAATATATTCACTGAACTATTGGGTAAATGTAGATGTAAAAAAAATTATATCAATGTGGACTAATGATGGAACTATATCATGCATGGATAGTCTTCCTTAGGTGGATAAATTTTCTAAGGATTAATTAAAAATCAATAGTATTTTCCATAAACAAAGCATACGATGTCCTTGTGGAAGATCCTCATGAGTCAAATCATTCAAAGGAGAATCCAATGATTTTGGAAATCACTATGAGATATTTGACGGACAGATCACCACCATGAGTGGACATAATCACTAAGCCTGCACGTAAATATTATGTAGAGGGATTCATGGGTTCTATTTGTAGATGATAGGTAGAAGAAAACATGTAATAATCAATATAATGTATGATCTCTATACATGAAATTTTAATAAATCATATTTTTAATTCATCTTTAACTAGAAAACCTTAATAAAAATATATTTAATTAATATAAATGAATAAATAATATAATTTTTATTTTACATGTAAAATTATTTGATGTTAAACAATCATATTTCTTAAATAATTTACCTTTTCATTATATTATATGTTTTTATATTAATAAAATAAATTCATAACATTAAATAATTAATTCATCACAATGTATTAAAAATATATAGTAAAATCCAAAGGAACACTCATTTAATGACATTTATTTCATTTGGAAGAATAATAAATTCCCAATATAATTAATATTTAAAATTTGAAAATCAAAAAATTAAACTATTTATATTATTATATAAAAATTAATTTAAAATAGATTTTACAATTGAATCGATAAAAATTTATCTAATATTTGGAATTGGCTATTAAAATTTATACACTGAATTAAATTTCATTTTCTAGATAGAAAATAAGTTAGCATGCAAAAAGTAGTTACTCCTGTTGTAATTACAAAAGATTAAACTAACTGTTCTCCTTTAAATATTTTTCATAATTAATAAAATGTATCACACAAAACCATATATTAATATGATCAAGTATCAATTATTTAAATAAAATTATAGGAATTAAATTTTGGTATTATAATAAATTCACTGAATTTTTTATTATAAATATATGTAACATCAAAATGAAATCTATGTAAAAAGGAGAAGTAATTGGATGCTATAGTGGTATGAATCCTTTTGAGGATAACTTGTCTTATCTCAAAAAATAAATATCCCTAAATGGGGTTTCCATAGTTTTAGACCATATTAGGACTCAATTAGTATATCCTTTGTAAAATTATCAACGAGACAGGTTCATGGTTTTGGAAATAAATTTAGTATCCATGCTAGCTGAATCACCCCCTCAATGGGTCACTAGTTTGTATTTAATACCCAGAAAAAATTCAGATATATTTATGTTTTTTACCTTGATTTTACAGTATATATATATATTTATATTTATCTAATAAATTTCTTTAATATCATTATTTTCTAAAAAAAAATTATTTTTTTAAAAAAAATGAATGTGCATATCTAATAAAATTGCATTATTTATTTCATTGGAAATAAGTGATATATTTTTGAAAATGTATTTTTTATAATAGGATTCTATAAATTCCAATTTTTTAAAGACATTTATTTTTTATATGTTAGTCATTTTAACCTAGTAAAATATATTACATCTTTTTTATAAAAATTAATTTTATGAATTATATTATTAATATATACACAAAAATTTACATAGATTTAGTGATTTTTAGAATGTAATGAAAAATAATAACGTCACTTTATTCAAAAAATATTTTTTAAAATAATTAAATTTCAATGATATATATTAATATGTAGAAAATGATTTCTTATGAATTTCATAAATTGAATAAATTAAAAATTGTTTCCTTAAATGAAACATCATGTCTAATTTAGGTAACATGAGAGTGTAATTTTTTCCGTAAAAATATTTAATAAATCCATTTTTTCAATGTGACATCATGCATGCCTCTTCATACGTTTGAGGCATCTGACTTGTAGTGAGGGTCTAGTGATTCATTCCTAGAGAAGAAAAACTATGCCAATATAAGTGTAAAGTGTCTATAGTGAAACTGATTGTAAAGATAGTACGACTCCCAAAGAAGGTTCTAAACGATGTCTGGTCCCCTAATCCATGCTCCATCCATAATTAGCAATCCATATTATGTTCATTTCACTTTTCCTATCCTATAATAATATAATCTATTCGATTACTGATCAGGCATCCCGTGTTGGGTTTCACTACAACTCCGCAGTCCACCACTAGCAGTGTCTAATGTATTTCTTGTGAAAGGATAGTGTGTACAGTTCTATAAGAAATATTTACCATTCATGAATGACTAGCTATAAATTTTCCATAAATCTTATATATCTATATTAACTACAAGGTTCCCAATGGGACCCAAACCACAATACTTGCTTCATCTCCTAAGAGAGATCAAAGTGTTGCCTATGTAATACCAAATCATAAAACCTGATTCTATCCAAATATTGAAGTAATAAAATGTGCTATGATAATTTAGGTGAGGCCATAACATAGAGTACCATTATTTCCATTCATTAATTTCAAATTTATTAGAAACATTTCCAAACTTACCAATAGCAAAAACATAAGTAAGACAACCATGTTACCATTATTACTCCTCAATATAATGACCATGACCCCATTATCTTACTAATAAGTATAATGACCATGTTACCAAGCTTACTTGTCATTGGAATGACCATGTTCCCATTCTACTACTCATATGTATGATGACCATGTTACCATTTTTACTTCTTAGTTTTGAATGTCTTCATTCCTATACATTCACACAAAATTAATTCATAATTAATTATACACATAAATACCATTACTAATTCAACAATTAGTAAAATAAAAAAATTCCATTTGATAACTCAATAATTAATTAAAAATTTAATCCATTATTAATTGATTAAATCAATTAATTAATCAATGTCACAATTCATATCCCAATAAATAAATTTTCTAGATTTAATTGTCCCATTATAAATCTCAAATCATCAAAATTAATCCCACAATTAATTATCTTTATCATAATATCAATGCACATAATTTCTACACTATTAATTATGTCAAGATAACCAATTTGATATCTCATAATTTATCCACTAATTAATTATATTGATTAAAATCCAAAAATCTTATAATCAATTTTCTAAATGAATTATCAAATAGGGAATCCAATTAGTACTATGATTATTTCCTCAACTAATCATTTAATTCCACAATGATTTGATAAATAGATTGGTCAACCTAATTAATCCAATTTAAGAAAAATAAATTTCTAAAGGTTGCTAAAACTTATACAATTTTTCATTTATTTATCAAATCCATGACATTGGGAATTATATTCTTGTCCACCTACCTCAATTATTTGATATGCATTCACTCAACGGAATTCCAAAAAAACAAAGCAGCACAACAACACAGATTTGACTTCTGGATATGAATCTCTAAACGAAGATCATAGATATTAAGATCATATCAATCTATGTGTAGATCTACAATATTAAATCTATATCTAACAGAATATGTTTACATATGAAGAAATAATGAATAAAATCATCCAAAATATCTATGAGAGAGAGGGGATATAAATTGTGGTGAGATCAATTTAACAGGAGAAGAGAATATCACTGATTTTGCCATTGGATCTTGAAGAACCGAGGTTGTATGGCTTTGAAACTCTTCCGAAATACTTGGATACCTCTCAAAAAATAATCCTGTCCCATGAAAATGTTGAATAAGAGGTGTTTCGGACATTAAGAGTATTTTTCAACATATTTTAATGTGAAAAGAAAATGGGTACCAAGTTAGGAAAACCCATGTGCCAACTGGGAAAACAAAATATTCTAGGTTTCCATGCTTTCATTGGTTTGGTGAATATTTTTTCAAACCATGTTCCAACTGTCCGAACCACTCTACCTCGATTCATTCAGTTAGCTTGGTTGTGTGCACATTTTACCCTTACCATGTGTTATCTAGGAAAAGATATATTTTATAAAATTCTCTCAAAAAAATCCACCGAAACACACCCTGTGACATAATTCTGATCAAAGGCATTTAAATAAGAATGATAAGTACCTATAATCATGCCTGAGATAACTCTACAACAGTATTAGATCTAACAATATCTGCACCATAGATCATCTCTTCCACAATCTTCACTCCAAAGACATTATATGATTCTGATCCAAAATGATCGGGACATTTATCCATCATATATTCTTCTCTTTCCCATGTTTCTTCTTGTACACATCCATGGATCCATAACACATGTACTATTGACATGATCATTCCCCACTACACATTTGCACTATGATCAAATACATGTATCAGATGGTCCTCAAAGGATGCATCTATATCAATATCAACCTCATCTACCTCGAACACAAGAGATGGGTTGCGGTGATTCCATAGATGTTTTGATATATGGAAAATATCATGTATAGCACAATGTCTCTATATAAGAACCAATTAGTACGCCACCATCCCAATTCTCCCCATAATCTCAAATGGTAAAAAAACATGGGTTCCAACATACCCTACCATTGTATCATGAAATGAACCAACCTATGAGACACCCGAATGAATACAAGATCCCCCTATGTAAACACTAGGGTTCATCTCCATCTATCTGCTAGTAATTTATTTCTTCTCAGAGATGTAGACATACATTTTTAAATCATTTACACCTACTCTAATGTCTCCTACATAAGGCTCAATCCCAAAAACTCTAACTCGCCAGCTTCCATACAACACAGCGGTGATCTACATGGCCTACTATAAACATCATTTTATAGTACCATATTTTTATTTTCTAAATCATAGTTGTTACAAGGGAACTCTACTAATGCTAGATGATTTTCCTAAGACCCACTAAAGTCAAGAACACATTCCTCTAACATATCCTCAAGAACATGTATAGTATGGTTTGACTTACCATCTGTCAGTGGGTGGAAAGTCATACTCAATAATACATATGAGCCATAATCTTTTTTCAAGGATTTCCAAATATGTGAAGTAAAACATGAATCACTATTTTGAAATTTTTTCCATTGGAATCCATGTAGATGGACAATCTCTTAAACATAAAATTCTTGCAACTATTCTACTCTATAGTTTTCCCTTATAGGTAGCAAATATTCTTCCATTTCAGTCAATAGATAATGACCAAAATAACATCATTCTTCCTAAGATTCTATGGGAGACCCACCACAAATACAAGGTCACATTATCCCACTCCCATTCTGTTGTGGGAAATAACTGTAGCAATCATCTAGGTCAATATTTCTCCAACTTCACCTATTTATAGGTGAAACATCTTGTCACATGCCCTGCTATCTCTTTTTTCAAGCATGGATACCAAAACTGTCATCGTAGTTCATAGTTCATTTTGGTTACACCAATATTCACCGCACATTTTGAGTCATGAAATTCATGCATGAGCTCCCATCACATGATCTTATGTAACATAGCTCAATTACTCACATAGATGACCTGATCCTTGTAGAGACCCGAATCTTGACGTACATGGACATTACATTACTTTTTTGGAATACTTAATAAATAACAAAAATAGACACACAAGGACCATAATAGTTTAGTGTCTTTGTAAACATGGAACGTAATCTTCTAATCGTGGTGAAAGATCTTCAACATATCCCATAAAGATTTTCCAATTTTTGTTTCCTTACCTAAAACATTTCTTTTGATCCTGGGGGAAAATAAAACATAAAAAGGGTGAGCTCAAATGATCAGTAAGGGTAAGCATAGATAAAATAAAACGTACCAGATACATTTGAACTTAAAAACATGAACATAATGTATAAACATCAAAATATTGAGCAATGACATAAAAAATGGAAGTACGGAAGGCATAGATCATAAATGAACATCAATCATGACAAAATAGAATGGGAATAAAACATGTAATTGTGGCATCTATTGAACACATGTAATGATTTCCATAGCATACAAGGCATTAATGCCAAGACCATCTTAGTGGGCAAAGTCCCATTCTGAATCTAGTTCACTCCTCATTTCAGTCATGTATTACTGAACCGGTTTAAATTTCCATTCCAGCCATGTCTATAACATGAGATATAAATCATTACCCAATGCATTGGAGTGAGATATAGGTCCCACCCATCTCATATTGAAATCATTCTTTCATGTGCCATAAAATAAACATACATCATTCATAATAACTCAACGAATAAAATGGGTTTCATAAACATCATCCCATCATCACATAATCCATATAAAACAAATGGATATAAATTCATCATAAGAAAAGTGAAACCATGTAAATCATAGAGACATTATACTTGAAACATACAGATATGAAATAATGTCATCTTAGATGGAAAATGGTTTTGATAAAACACTTGAAATGAATTCTTGAGGAAAATATAATTTCTTCTTCAAAATCACTTTCTTTTCACAAAATGTCATGCAATTTTAAAAGAAAGATATTTTGTTTAAAATAGTCATGAAATCTTTTGTAGGAAGCTTCATGAAAATAAGGCTTTAAAAAACTGTAAAAATACGTTCATGCTGTATAAGTTAAAAAAACATTCTTCTCGTACTTTTTCCGGAAAAGTCAAAAAGTACCTCGTAACGTAAAAAAAATAAAGATTCATTACATACCATGTAGTAAAAGTCAAGAATGGGTAAAAAGGACTTTAAACATACATGAAAATAAATTTATAAAACATGGACACAGATGATAGAAATAACCCCAGTAAATACTTACGAATAAGCAATCTCAGTTAAAAATGAGATTTGAAAAATTATCCCTTACCTTAGGTACGAGATGCTTTGTTCGTATCCGAACCTCCTGTATAATGATTTAAATAATGTCATTGACTTATTACAGAATCATATTCATTCTTATGATATCATATATGTTTCACATATGACTTTATATTACCCGTTCTTTTGTAAGTTCCATGTTAAAGCAGCGTTTTTGGTAAAATCATTTCATTTATCGTATGTGTTTTGACCTGTCGTTCCTGATATTATAACTTATATCCTGATTTAAATAATTTTATAATGTAAAACATTATTTATATATAATATATATTCATCATATACTTATATATTATAGTTCGATAAAAGGAATGAAATACACCGTTCATGGAGACAGTAGGCCGTACGTACGCATGAACGCTGTTTTCGTTTCCCTTTTGAATTGAATGGAATTAAGTAAATGAAATACATATATATATATATCCAGTATCATTATAATGTCATATATTTCATTATTATTCATTATACATACTTCATAATCATTCATGAATGATTAACATGGAGAGTGAATCTCATCGCGTCGTGGAGACGGTAGTCCGTACGTATGCACGAGCGATGATATCATTCCCAAGATCGTGGAATTGTATTAAAGTGTATATATAATATTAAAGAATCAATATCAATTTACAATAATCATATATATTCATTACTTTCACACTTATACCCATCCAAGTAAGGTGGTGGTGGAAAATAGATTACACCACAGCGTGGAGACAGTATTTTGTACGTACGCACGCGCGGTGATTTCGTTTTTCGTTGGATGGATAGATTGTGAAATATGGTTGTCTCATAATTATAATAACATATCAGTATATTATTGAGACTGATGTTATTACCTCATAATTAAACAACTAAAATAGAAGAATTGGAAGAAGAAATAAAGTTGAATGAATCGGTAATGGACATTACCTCTTCTTTGAAGCGCCTCTTTGAGACCTCCTCTTAGGGCACTAAAATTTTTCTTTGAAGAAGACCAGGACCTCTAGGATGTTTCTAGGGACGTGGAGAAGAAAATTTGGCAGGGGTTGGCCATGATTTAAGGACAAATGTTATGCGAGGAAGATAGGGAGGAGGTTCCCTTTTATAAGGGAGGAGAGGGGCACCTTTGGAATTCTTAAAAATATTAATTTATAATAAGTCTAACCCCACTTAAAATCCTCCAAAAATGACTCATATCCGAAGATTAGATTAGATATGGTTGTAATCTCATCAACCAATCAATTTTAGACATGTTAGGAATTTATTTTAAACATTATCAACTTGATTTATCCTTATTTAATCAATTTTTTTTTTTGTGGTAATAACATTCTAAATTTTAAATTATAACAAATAATTACTTATTTTTTGTGAATTTTCCATAATTGGATACATTATAACATTTACTACCATATTAATTTAAATTTATATTTTCTAAATATTTTGGTGATTTTTAAACAATTTTATAATATATTATTTTTATAAAATTACAGTAGTGTCAATTTTGACACTATTCATTTATTTGAATTTAAATAAAATATATACCGAAGATATGTTGAAACTAAAAGATTTAATAGATTCATAAACGGTCATATGTATCTAGAAAATTAGTGGATCACATTAAATAGTTCATATAATATTTATTTTATTATTTTTAAAACCATTTATTTGGTTTATCTCTTAATAAAATAATACTACATCATTTTTTGTATAATTATTTAATATACTTATTTGTTGCATAAAAATTAAAAATAAAATACTATTATGAAGATAAATCTATTAAGTTTAGAAATAATACTTTCAATCTAATTTATCATCTAAAAATCACAATATATAAATTGTTATATTTATTAAATTATGAAGGTGACAACTTTGGCATCATTTAAAATAAAATAATATAAGTGTCATAATCATCTTAATAAGGATCCAAATGGTCAACAATTCTAAAAAAGGATGATTATGGTTTATATATACACTAATAATATGTTTTTTGCAGATTTTTGGGCCTTTTGATATGTATAAATATTTCAATAAAAACTATATTATTGATTTTTCACTAAATAAATAATTTCTGCATCCCTATTGTGTCAAAATTAATGATAATTATTTAATATCTAAAAATTATAAATAAATTTATATGATTTAGATAATTTCATTAGATTTATGGAGACTATTAATTTTCGAAGATTCATGAAATTTATCACTAAATTAAAATTAATATAATTATAAGATTTAAGAGAGTGACATGTTGTCACTTTCTTTAGTTTTAATAATAATTAAGTTATGTTCAAGGACAAAAGTCCATTAAATGATTCTAATACGACCCTTAGGTGATATGGGTCGACTTTTAGTCATCCAATAGTATTATTCCAGGTTTTAGGATAATTTTATAATATTATATTTACCCTTAATTACACGATTTACCTTTAACTATAGTAAATAAAATTTACCATAGTTACTATTCATAAAGCCCAAAAATAAAAAGTATCTTATTAACATAATTTGGCCCTACTGATTCCAAATATGGAGTCCATTTTTTCAAATTCAATACACAAAAGTTGCAGAAATTAAATTAAAATTAATCCCATTGTCGAAAGAAAACGGGTTTTTGTTTAAAACATTGCAAAAGATTGAATTGATTTAACCTACGAATTCAAGGTAAAATCAATGCTAATGACATACATTATATTAAATGGTAAAAATATAATCTATTTGTACTTTAAAACCATTCAATATTATAATTTAACCACATAAGTTATTACGATGAAAAAGGTTGTTTTTAATTAAAATATATCGTGTTTTTAATATTCATTAAAATATGAAAGTTATCAGAATAATATTAAAAATTTATCCAAGGTAAAATTTTATATCCTGATTCCAAATAATAATTTTATTTTGTAATATTAGACTTATAAAAATGTCAAAAACTAGATTTAATGTTGGTGTGCCATCAAAAGGCGGCAAACCTGCATTTTTTGAAAAATACTTATTTTACCCGAATAAATTATTTTGTTCTTATACAATGTTCTAGAAAATGTGTAAGATAAATAATAATGTTATAAAATTCAAAACTTAGTTAATACTATTCATAAAGGCTAGTTCATAATATTATTATAATAATATATCATTGTTTAGTAGAACCTGGTATTGCGTACAACACACTCTATCGAGGAAGGTCTCGATTACATGTAATTCAAGCCAAGTCAGGGTTGCATGTTGTCCAAGAATCGTTCATTTTTTTGTATAAAAGAATCCAAACATATTTCATTTATACATTGAATATATATATATATATATATATACACGCACTCAATGTTGCGTAGAATGACTATTATAAAACAAACATGAAATTGTGTGTAACACGATCCAAGAATAGTGTTGCGTATACTGCAAGCTAATACGGTGTTGCGTATAGTACAAGATAAACTTGGTGTGCTGTATAATAGAAGACATAAATGAAATTAAAAGAATATTTTTCATAAAATCTCAGGGTGTTACATTCTACCCTCCTTAAAATGAATTTCTCCCTCGAAATTCGTCGGGGTTATAAATCGTTTACTATTCATAGATACCCACATCGTAAAAAGGAATACTAAAACATAATTTTAAAAACTAATGTATGAAATGCAACGATTACCCAAAGTAACTAATCATTGGGTTTCCATATAGGAGAACATAGGTGAAAATATGGATATGGAAGAAAAATCTAATCATCATTTTCTGATAGTGAGTGGTAGAGAACATGGCTATAAAAAATCCAACATTCGAAAAGCCATAGATTTGTGTTGAACTATGGTTCCATCTGATTCATCGGATATAAGGGTACTAGGACACCATTTTTTGTTTTCAAGATCATTTACATAATGTTTATGAAATTGGAATTAGAAGAAATTCTTTCGTGATTTTGGTACAGTCTCACCGTTGGTCGTTCTTTGGACAATTTCCACTTCATCTCTTAAAGGAATGAAGTTGGATTTGTCATTCGTGAAGTGTTAGCAGATCATGTGATAAAATTATGGGTCATTCCATCTATCTCAAACAAAAGGTTCAAAAAGTTATCAAAAATACATAAGTCCATCTACGGTGACGTTAATCGTATACGATTCCAAAAATGAACTTATACTTCATATATCATACCGTGTAATAAAATAAAACTAGTTTCTACTAACCAGGGACTTCCTGTAGGCCAGTGGTAGGCGATAAAGGCTAGTCGCACTTCGGTTGTGGGTTTGATTCCCACAGCCTTGTCTGACGCGATGGGTTGTCGCCCGTCCTGCAGGTTGTCTTTTTTTTTCTAAAACTACATTACTATAACATCCCATAAATAATATCGAAAAAAGTTCTATCCTTAAACAATACTAACTTATGTCCAAAATAATCCATTCCAATATTTAGGCCTATCTAAATTACTTCGGTCCAAGCTCATAGTATAAAGAAAACGATAACTTGAAATTTCATCAACCAACCATCATTTATCCCCCATTATCTTGTTGGTCACATTCCAATCATGGGAATACCTTAATCATGTATTCCCTTGAAAAATGAATATACATTAAACCTTAGTGAAAACATTAATGCTGTCAAATGTTAACTCTTTCCACATACCAAAATCCAAAAATTCTATATACTCAAACCATGATATAACCTTCTCCTTATATCAGTCATGAGCTCATGAATACTATCAAAAATTTAATTTTCTACTTATCCCTTCATTATGCGCATATCATATACTTTCCAAAACAATACCCAAGCTTATTAGCAAGATCATTATGTGCAGGTTAAGTGGGATTGTTGATAGCCTGATTACAGCAAACCAATTTGGTTTTGTCCCTGGAAGGAACATACAACAATGCCTTTTCATGGCCTCAGAGAGTGTGAATCTCATGAAACGGAAGACAAAGGAGGGGAGCTTTTCTCTTAAGATTGATATCTCTATGGCTTTTGACACCCTCAAATGGAGCTTTCTCACTGAGATCCTTCATAGGCATGGGTTTTCGGACAGATTTCTGAAGCTGATTAATACTATTCTTGGATCCTCACGGATGTCAATTCTTATTAATGGCGTGCCAAGGGGGTTCTTTCCTTGCTCAAGGGGTGTACGACAGGGTGATCCCCTATCGGGTATTTTGTTCACTATTGCAGAGGATTATCTAAGTTGATGCTTCAATGACCTTTCTCAGATGGGTATTTATAAGAGGATTAAAGTTGGTATTAATGTTCACGCCCCATCCCATCTCCTCTATGCTGATGATATTTTACGGCTGGGACAAGCTTCAAAGAAAACGATATCTTATATCAAGGTTCTTTTTGATCATTATGAGGCTGTGGCTGGACAGGCCATAAGCTGGGAGAAATCCTCAATTGTCTTTGGCAATGGAATTTCTGCTGGAAAGAGGAACAGGATCATCCGATATCTTGGGGTTAAGCGGGGAGATTTTCCCTTTCAATATCTTGGGGTGCCTCTTTTCTGGGGAAGGGTGAAATGGCAATATCTGGAAGACATTTATGCTGGTATTACCAATCAGCTCTCTAGATGGAAAGGGAAGTCTATGTCCATGGCTGGAAGGGTATGTCTTGTGAACTCGGTTATTACATCCAAATGTGTTTACTCTTTTTTAATTTACAAATGGCCGCGAGGGCTTATTAAGGAGCTTCAATGCCTGGTCAGAAACTTTATTTGGATAGGATCAATGTTTGAAAAGAAGTTGGTCACGGTAAAATGGAAAGACTGCATAAAGCCTGTGGAAATGGGAGGACTTGGGGTTAAGGACCATCGTACTTTTAATGATGGTCTGATTGGAAAATTCACTTGGAGGCTGATATCAAATGAGATTAATGATGAATTTCTGTCGAGCAGGTTCACAAAACGGCTCATGAATGGATATAAATATTACCTCCAATCCTCGGTATGGGCTTCCCTCAAGCAGGCTTATGCAATGATTATGAAGGATACTAAATGGATTGTTAGTAGAGATTCCACTCTTAGCTGCTGGAATAACTTGTGGCTGGACCAGCCCTTGCACTCCATGGGTGTTCCAGCCGAAGCTGCCTCATTGCCCATCTCGGTCTTTGTATCAGATCAGACTCTGCAAGCGCTGAACATCTCTGACTATATGCTGTCCAAAATTAATAATTATGCTTTTATGGATTGTGATAGGCTGATCTGGCTTCCTAGCAGGATTGGTAATTTTGACCCCAAGGAGTTCTACAGGTTTGCTTGTGGCGGTACTGATCATGCCCAACATGGCTCATGAAATTCAGGGCTCCCTTCATTCGGCTAGCTCGGTTTCTCCTGCTCTGGAGGATTTGGAAGAACAGACTTCCCACATCAGAACATTTGAAGCAAGCTGGTTTTCAGATGGCTTCCATGTGTGCTTTATGCAGGTCTTAGGAGGACACCACGCAACACATATTTATGGAGTGCAGGCAGGCCCGGAAACTCTGGAATTACATGGGAATGCTATTCGGAATTAAAATTAACTCAGAAATTTTGCTCGTTGACATGCTGTCCGGACTGCTGCATATGCGATGCAGTGAGCAGCTGGGTAATCTTCTCACTGCTGCCATTTCAGCGTGTATTGCATCCTTGTGGGAGTCACGGAATGTGGCTGTGTTTGGCAGTGCGAATGATGCTGTTCGGAAGGGAATGATCTCCATCCATCGGGATGTGTACGCTGCGTCAATGACTCAGGATGGTGTGATGGATAATACCATTTCTGACTTACAAACCCTGAGGATGCTTGGAGTTTCTGGCCATCCCCGCAAACCTCGGATGCTGAAATATATTAGATGGATACCACTGATTTCACCATGCCTCAAGTTGAATGTTGATGGAGCTGCGTCAGGTGCGCCGGGCCCATCGGGGTGTGGAGGTGTTTTCCGCACCTTTCGTGGGTTTGTCAAGGGACTCTTTTACCATTACATTGGCATTGGCACTGCTTTGGAAGCTGAGCTATGGGCGATGATTCATGCTATAAGGTATGCTGTCCAATATAATTGGAGATGGATTTGGATTGAATCTGACTCGATGACTGCAGTGCATGCTTTGAATACTAGAACGCGTAATGTGCCTTGGCGTGTGCTCCCACAGTGGGTTGAGTGCCTCCACCTTTCGAGTCAAATACAGGTGGTTGTTTCTCACGTGTATCGGGAGGCCAATCAGGTTGCTGATTCTTTGGCAAGACAGGCTATTATTGATTCTGATACGATATGGTCCTTCAGGACCCCTGATTTTTGTGCTCCAATGGTGGATGCGGATAGATGTGGTGTGTTGTACACTCGCCTATGTAATAACCCCTTGTACGCCTGACTCTTTATTTTTATTTATTATTTCTGAGGACCGGCTCACGCTGGATCCTGATCTTCTTGCTATACTCTCCAAAAAATAATGGTACCATTAATCACACACTTTCAAAACTTCGGGAAAGACAACAGTGTAACAATCCTAAGATTTCTCCTTATTCCATAGTACCATGAGATTACTTATACAACATTACACTTGATAAACAGGTAATCATTCCACTACCTTCTTAAACCATTGACTGAGCTTCAACAATTCTTTCATCTCACATATCATTTGTAGTCTCTTCATCATAATCAACATAAATATTACCCATACGACCATACTGCTTCTCTTCATGAGACTTTCTCTTAGGGAATTGGTTTGCATAATGCCTGTACATTCCACATTTAAAACATTTAACCATTGTTGATGTCGTATAATACCACTATCCTCATCCATGGTGTTAACTGAACCTTTTCCATTGCACTTACTGGCTTTATGTCCATCTTTTCCACACCCAAAGCATATTCCAGTTCCTTTGAAACATTCTCCTTGATGCCCCTTCCAACATGATTTACATAGGGGAAATTGAACATTCTTTCCTCTATGATCATCATGAAACTCCATCTTTCTCTTATTAGCTGAGTCAGGAAACATACCAAATTTGAGTTTATTGATCATATTATGAGATTGCTGATTCGGCATAATAATGATGTTTGGACTTCCAAATCCCATTTCATTTGGTTGCTCATGAAGAATATCATTCCATTGACCATCATATCCTCTATTATCGTGAATCATCTTGTTTCCAGCCATTTTCTAAATCCCAAAAAGAATAATGTGAGATCCAAAAATCATAATAAAGGGGGAATAACTTCAATATATAACATCTTAGGTTTAATCTAATATTGTTACCATAATTCTAGGACTATAACCTATCCTTATACTTTACTTTAGGGACATCCCTAGACATACCTTAGAAATATCTCTAGGGATCTCACTAAAGTTTTCGCAACCTAGTTTCCAAAGGTTGACTAAACCTTTCCTCTAATACAAACTGTAGAGACATGAAGCTTGATGTACATGGACATTACATTACTTTTGCATAATACATAATACATAACAAAAACAGACACACAAGGACCGTAATAGTATAGTGTCTTTGGAAACTTGGAATGTAATATTCTAATCATGGTGAAAGATCTTCAACATATCCCATAAAGATCTTCCACTTTTTGTTTCTTTACCTAAAACCTTTCTTTTGAACTTGGGGGAAAATAAAACATAAAAAGGGTGAGCTTAAATGCTCAGTAAGGGTATTCATGGATAAAATAAAACATACTATATACATTTGAACATAAAAACATGAACATAATGTTTAAACATCAAAATCATGAGCAATGACAAAAAATTGAAGTATGTAAGGGATAGATCATAAAGGAACATCAATCATGATAAAATAGCATGGGAATAAAACATGTAATTGTGGAATCCATTAAGCACATGTAATGATTTCCATAGCAGCCAAGGCATTGCTGCCAAGACCATCTTAGTGGACAAATTCCCATTCTGAATCGAGTTCACTCCTCGTTTCAGTCCTGTATTACTAAACCGGTTTAACTTGTCGTACCAGCCATGTCTATCTCATGAGATATAAATCTTTACCCAATGCATTGGAAGGAGATATAGGTCCCACCCATCTCATATTGAAATCATTCTTTCGTGTGCCACAAAATAAACATACATCATTCATAATAACCCAATGAATAAAATGGGTTTCATAAACATCATCCCATCATCACATAATCCATATAAAAATGTATATCAATTCATTATAAGAAAAGTGAAACCATGTAAATCATAGAGACATTGTACTTGAAACATACAGATATGAAATAATTTCATCTTATATGGAAAATGGTTTTGATAAAACACTTGAAATGAATTCTTGAGGAAAATATGCTTTCTTCTTCAAAATCATTTTCATTTCACAAAATGTCATGAAATTTTATAAGAAAGATATTTTATTGAAAATAGTCATGAAATCTTTTGTAGGAAGCTTCATGAAAATAAGGCTTTATATAACCGTAAAAATCCGTTCTTGCCGTATAAGTTAAAAAAACATTGTTCTCGTACTTTTTCCGGAAAAGTCAAAAAGTACCTCGTAACGTAAAAAAAGCAAGATTCATTACATAACATGTAGTAAAAGTCAATAATGGGTAAAAAGGACTTTAAAAATACATGAAAATACTTTTATAAAACATGGACATGGATGATAGAAATAACCCCAGTAAATTATTACGAATAAGAAATCTCGGATAAAAATGGGATTTGAAAAATTATCCCTTACCTTAGGTCCGATATTCTTCATACGTATCCGAACCTCCTATATAATGATTTAAATAATTTCATTGACATATTACAGAAACATATTCATTGTTATGATATCATATATGTTTAACTTATGACTTTATTTTACCCGTTCTTTTGTAAGTTCCATGTTAAAGCAGCGTTTTGGGTAAAATCATTTCATTTATCGTATGTGTTTCGACTTTTCATTCATGATATTATTACTTATATCCTGATTTAAATAATTCTAGACTATAAAATATAATTTATATATAATATATATTCATCATATACATATATATTATAGATCGATAAAAGGAGTGAAATACACCGTTCATGGAGACGGTAGGCCGTACGTACGCATGAATGCTGTTTTCATTTCCCTTTTGAATTGAATGGAATTAAGTAAATGAAATACATATATATATATACATAAATCCAGTATCATTTTTATGTCATATATTTCATTATTATTAATTATATATACTTTATAATCATTCATGAATGGTTAACATAGAGAGTGAATCTCATCACGTCGTGGAGATAGTAGTCCGTACGTACGCACAAGCGATGATATCATTCCCAAGATCGTTCAATTTTATTAAAGAGTATGTATAATATTAAATAATCAATATCACTTTAAAATAATCATATATATTCATTACTTTCACCCTTATAACCATCCAAGTAAGGTGGTGGTGTGAAATAGATTACACCACGGCGTGGAGACTTTATTCCGTACGTACGCACACGCGGTGATTTTGTTTTTCGTTGGATGGACAGATGGTGAAATATGGTTGTTTCATACTTATAATAACATATCAGTACATTATTGATACTGATGTTATTACCTCATAATGAAACAACTAAAAAAGGAGAAGTGGAAGAAGAAATAAAGTTGAATGAATCGGTAATGGACATTACCTCTTCTTTGAAGTGCCTCTTTGGGACCTCCTCTTAGGTCACTAAAATTTATCTTTGAAGAATTCCAAGACCTCTAGGATGTTTTTAGGGAAGTGGAGAAGAGAATTTGGAAAGGGTTGGCCGAGCTTGAATGCTCAATGTTGTGTGAGGAAGATAGGGAGGAGGTGCCATTTTATAAGGGAGGATAGGGGCACCATTGGATTCTTAAAAATATTAATTTATAATAAATCTAAACCCCATTAAAACCTCCAAAAATGACTCATATCCGAATATAAGATTAGATAGGGTTGTAATATCATCAACCAATCAATTTTATACATGTTAGGAATTTATTTTAAACATTATCAACTTGATTTATCCTTATTTAATCAATTTAATTTTATTTGTGGTAATAATATTTTAAATTTTAAATTATAACAAATAATTACTTATTTGTTGTGAATTTTCCATAATTGGATACATTATAACATTTTATACCATATAAATTTAAATTTATAGTTTGTAAATATTTTTGTGATTTTTAAAAAATTTTATAATATATTATTTTTATAAAATAACAATAGTGTCAATTTTGACACTATTCATTTATTTGAATTTAAATTAAATATATACAGAAGATATGTTCGAACTAAAAGCTTTAATAGATTCATAAAAGGTCATATTTATCTAGAAAATTAGTTGAGCACATTAAATAGTTCATATAATATTTATTTTATTATTTTTAAAACCATTTATTTGGTTTATCTCTTAATAAAATAATTACTACATCATTTTTTGTATAATTATTTAATATACTTATTTGTTGCATAAAAATTAAGAATAAAATACTATGATGAATATAAATCTATTAAGTTTCACAATAATACTTTTAATAGAATTTATCATCTAAAAATCACAATATATAAATTGTTATATTTATTAAATTATGAAGGTGACAACTTTGACATCATCTAAAATAAAATAATATAAGTGTCATAATCATCTTAATAAGGATCCAAATGGTAAAAAATTCGGCCAATGGATGATTAGAGTTTTATATACATTAATAATAAGTTTTGTGCATAATTTTGGGCCTTTTGATATTTATTAATATTTCAATAATGACAATATTATTGATTTTTCACTGAATAAATAATTTCTGCATCCCTATTGTGTCAAAATTAATGATAATTATTTAATACCTAAAAATTACAAATAAATTTATATGATGTAGATAATTTCATTATATTTCTGGAGTCTATTAATTTTCAATGTTTCATGAAGTTTATCACTAAATTAAAATTAATATACTTATAAGATTTAAGAGAGTGACATGTCGTCACTTTCCTTAGTTTTAATAATAATTAATTTATTTTCATGGAACAAAGTCCATTAAATGATTCTAATATGACCCTTAGGTGATATGGGTCGACTTTTAGTCATCCAATAGGATTATGGCAGGTGTTAGGTTAATTTTACAATCTTATATTTACCCTTAATTACCCGATTTACCTTTAACTATGGTAAATAAAATTTACCGTAGTTACTATTTATAAAGCCCAAAAATAAAATGTATCCTATTAACGTAATTTGGACCTACTGATTTTAAATATGGAATCCTTTTTTCCAAATTCAATACAGAAAAGTTGCAGAAATTAAATTAAAATTAATCCTGTTGTCGAAAGAAAACGGGTTTTTGTTTAAAACATTGCAAAAGATTGAATTGATTTAACCTACGAATTCAAGGTAAAATCAATGATAATGACATAAATTATATTAAATTGTAAAAATATATTCTATTTATACTTTAAACCCATTCAATATTATAATTTATCCACATAAGTTATTACGATGAAAAAAGTTGTTTTTAATTAAAATATAGTGTGTTTTTACTATTCATTAAAATATGAAAGTTATCAGAATAATATGAAAAATTTATCCAAGGAAAAATTTTATATCATGATTCAAAATAATAATTTTATTTTGTAAAATTGAACTTATAATCATGTAAAAAACTAGATTTAAAGTTGGTACTCCATCAAAAGGCAGCAAAACAGCATTTTTTGAAAAATACTTATTTTACCCGAATAAATTATTTTGTTCTTATACCATGTTCTAGAAAATGTGTAAGATGAATAATAATGTTAAAAAATTAAAAATTTAGTTAATACTATTCATAAAGGCTAGTTCATAATAATATTATAATAATATATCGTTGTTTAGTAAAACCTGGTATTGCATACAACACACGCTATCGAGGAAGGTCGTGATTGCGTGTAATGCAAGCCAAGTCAGGGTTGCGTGTTGTGCAAGAATTATTCACTGTTTTGTATAACAGAATCCAACCATATTTCATTTATACAGTGAATATATAAATATATACACACAGTCAATGTTGCGTAGAATGACTATTATAAAAAAAAACATGAAATTGTGTGTAACACGATCCAAGAATAGTGTTGCGTATACTGCAAGCTAATACGGTGTTGCGTATAGTACAAGCTAAACTTGGTGTGCTGTATAATAGAAGACATCAATGAAATTAAAATAATATTTTCATAAAATCTCGGGGTGTTACAATCCTCATCTATCAACTAGTATAAAGATGTCTCCTCACATTCAAAGCTTTAAATCATGGCTGAGAACTCAGGATCTTCATACTGTCTATCCCTGATTCGTCTCAGAAGTGTAGTCTCCAATGAAACTGAAACCATAGCCATCTACTCCCGGCTCTCCTGAACCACCACATGCATTTTATCTATCCAATCATCATCTACTCTGATCTCAACTATCTAACCATCTATGTAAAGGTTTTTCTACTCAAGGAATCAACCACAATATTTATTTTCCCAGGCGTATATGTGAGTTCAAAACCTAAAGACTGCATATTCTCAAACCATCTCCATTGTCTAATATTCAAATCACACTGTAAAAATTTACGCTTCAAGATCTTGTGATCTATTTAAAATTTTAAATCTCCTCCCAAAAGATAGTACTTCCATCAATTAAGAGCATAATACACTTCTTCAAACTTGAGGTCTTATATAGGGTAATTCTGTTCATGAGGTGTAAACTAACGAGTCATATATTCCACCACATGATCTCCCAACATTATAACACCTCCACATTTGACCCGAAAAGAATCACAAAAAACGGTATACTCATCACCTGACTCAAGTAGGATCAAAATTTGTGCCAATGTTAAGCACTTCTTCAACTCATAAAAATATATCTCACATTCCTCTAACCATTCAATCCTTACTCTCTTTTTGGTCAACCAAAAAAGAAGTGTTGCCAAAAGGGAATATTCAGGGTTGAATCTCTTGAAATATCCAAATAATCCTAGAAATCATCATAAATCCAAAACATTCTTAGCCTACTCCCAATAAACCACTACCTAAAACTTCTATGGGTCCACTAACACACTTTCCTCTTAAATAATTTTCCCCAAGAATTTTACATGGTCAATACAAAACTGACACTTAGATAGATTGATGCGTAATTGATGGTCTTTTAGTCTACATAGTACAATATCAAGATATTGATCGTGATCATCGTGAGTTTTTAAGTACACCAGGATGTCATCCACAAACACCACCATGAATTGATCAAGATACGGATGAATGGTCTTTTTCATAAAATACAGAGACATTACTGGTGCATTTTTTCAACCCAAACAGAATTAAGAGAAACTCATAAAGTTCATACCTGCTTCCGAAAGTAGTCCATGAAATATTTGTTGATAATACTCTCAATTGATGATACCCTAATCTCGGATCAGTGTTTTTTAACACCCAATCTTTCTACATTTGGTCAAACAGATCCTTGATACATGGTAAAGTATATCGGTTCTAGACAATAATTTTTTAAAAAAATCTAATAACTGACACCCAAATGTAAACTCTCATCACACTTCTTTGTGAACAAAATTGGTTACCCTTAGGGTGTCGTACTTGTACTAATGCATCTCTTATCCCCGAACTCATCCATTTGAGTCATATTCTCTTGATTCTTAGTCGGTGACATTATGTAGGATAGAATAGATATTGGTTCATCCCCTAACATGAGATCAATGGTGAATTCTACATCTCTCTTAGGAGGTAAACCTAAGAACTCATCAAGAACGACATCATGAATTATTTCCACTACTTTTGGAAGGATATCTTTTCTATCACCCTTGACATCAAATAATATACTAGTGACTTTGGGTGAGTACTATCCTAGTTATTGAGTGATTGGCCCTTTCTTGGACACCTTGATATCCCACTATCCATGATGAATATATTGTTCACCCATAGGAGATTCAAAGGTCACTCTCCTATTTTATCAATCAATGTCGGATCAATAGGTGATTGGATAGTCTATCCCTAAAATCATGTCAAATCATGTCATATCGAAAACATAGAGACCACATAGGAAATGATATTCTTGATCTCAAGTGAAAATCCCATGCATAAATAGATTTTTCAAGACTGAACTCCCAACAGTGTATCCATAATTATTATTCCACTCAAAAACAATACTATTAGGATCAAACCATTAATAAATTTTGAAGATATAAAGGAATTTATAGTACCAATATCAAACAAGGAACTTTCTAATGTACATGATACTATAATAGTACCTCTCATTATCGATGTTATAGCTTCAATATCCATATGTGTAGGTTGTACTATATGTAACTATGCTACCCCACCTCTCTGTGATACTGTTTGACTCCCCTATGTAGAACCACTATTCCGATGGTTAAACTCCTATCTAGAAGCACCACATACAATACCTCTACCACCTTAGCTAGAAGAACTATATCTTCCAGCCTGGTATTTTTTAGTAGATTCTCTTCATGTACTCTGATTCTACTTGTATGCTCCTTCAGTAACAGTCAGTCATTGTGATCTAGAGACATTATGTAGATATCCCATATTTCTACAAGATCAACACTGAATAGGTGGTTGGGAACATTATTGATGATTGTGCCTCGACCCACCAAACTGATGACATGTCACCTCTGTATAGTCCTATCCAATTGAACCACCTATATGCATACTCTACATCCCACTGCCTTGGATAACATTTTCATAATTATTCTTCATTATCTCATATGTCTCACCTATTGACCCTCTAGTATGAACTACATGTCTAGCACTTCAATCCTCCCCTAGGTTCCCTTAAACAATGAGAGCATGATCCACCACTTCTGTGAACCTATTTACCCTTAAGATATTCACCACAAACTTAATCTCACTCATAATTCCTTCTAGAAAATGATTCATTGTATCTCCTCATATCCACATAATGTTGGAGAGAAGAATTTTAGATTTCCGTAGTGTCTATCATATTCCGTAGTTGAAATTATCCCCTGTTTTAGAAGCATAAACACAAGAGGTTTCTCTTGTGTATGTGTCTCTGTATAGAAGTTGTCCAAGAAACACTCCAAGAATTCCTCCCACAACAAATCGTCTGTCATTCCATTTCTCACATGAATTTTCCACCAGTGCTTCACTAATCCCCATAACAAATAAGTATCCAAATTGACCATCCTCCCATCTAGAGTATCCATGTGGTCATGAATTTAATCTATGGGTCATCCAATATACATCTCCCTCATGTCCACCCTCCCTAGTAACATTTGGATGGTGTTGTAACTAAAACTCCCTTGTCAGCACAGATATGCTTTTCACAACACTCTATGGGTATGTTTCCATGAATTGTATGAATAAAATTATGCTTTCTGGAATCTAATCCACTTTATCATTTAATGGCACAATTGGTTCCTCAAATTACCAAACTAGTAGAACATTCCTATGGAAGAAACTCGGTCTTCCCTTCAATAAGCATCATGGAGGCATACACTCTATATTTCCAAACACATGTATTAGGTCTCATATCACAACCATGTAACATTTATGTAAAAGGAAATAATCAAAAAAAGGAACAACACATATTCCCCCCAAAATAACGACACATAGTCAAAACAAGGTGCTATCACTACCCATAACAATCTTACTATTACGTTTTGGTTAATAATGGTAAACAAACTATCATAATTAATTTTCTCCTTCAGATATCCAATTATTCTATGTCTGCATCATTTTTATAAAATTTTTCATTTCATGTTCGTAATAATTTTTCTTTTTAATCTCAAAGACATGGAAAACAGTTCATGTTCTACAACATACCCATAACCAATATTCCCGTGAGTGCTAAAAATGATGCATGACACAATAAACATATGTTCCTAGAATGACCCATGCAGACTCAACTATCTCTCCATTCAATGCCATGAATAGATACTAGAAAATTCAATGTAACAATAATCACATCACACCCCAAATTCCTCACCCACGTGGAAATAATAATCAAATGTAAGAGAAAACAGAATAACAACAATCCAACCCTGAGTAGTTAGGTTTTCCTATGTACATGGGCTTAAAACTCCCATGCACAATCTCATTACCAAGACCCAAATCATCCTAGATTCCCTTCTAACTTTCAAAAAATATTAAGAGAAAAGAATATTAAATAAAACAGTTTTTCTGATATGAATTTGTAACATCTCGACCAATGAACCACATTACGATATCCAGAGATGAATCTCTATGTGACCTCAAGAATTTCTCCCCTACACTAGAGGCAACCAATTACAAATGTGGGTCTAGTAAGTCATTCGTGACATTCCTATACACTCATTTTATCATATTAAAGCACCAATGGAAGTAGATAACAAAAATTTAGAAACATATATAACTAGAACAATACACATAAAAAAATATAACTAATGAGGATATAAAATACTCATTTGTAATGTAAATTCCAATGTACCGTTATTCGTGTTAGGAGTCTATAATGAAAGATAATGAAAAAGAATTATGACTCCCCAAGTAGGTTATGATCCATGTCTTCTCCCCTCAACATTGTTCTATACCAACTACACAATCCATCCTAAGGAACATTCCCTTATCCTTCAATGCAACAATATAATACATGAGGGTACCGATCCGAAAGCTTGAGTATGGTGAGAGTAGAACTTAGTAGGCCACCGCCAATGGTGTCTAAAACAATTCTAGTAAAAAGAGTGTGAAAAAAGTTCTGTATGAAATATGTACACTGCATAAATAACTAGTTATTACATTATCTTTTTTTATCATACTACATTAACTTCAGTGTTCCAAAGGATACTCATTCTCTAATACTAACATCATATCGTGATAGTTCTTGTAGTGTTTCTTGGTAATCCTATATCTTAATACCTACTTCATGCTAATTCATTAAGTATTCAATGGTTATATGATATCTCAATACATAGTTATACTAATTCCAGAGTTATAAAATTCTTGTATAAGGCCATGAATCTGATTTATGTTATTTTCATTCATTAACTTCACACTTATAATCCACACTTCAAAAGTATCCAATATCGAAAATGCAGGTAAGATGACCATTTTACTATGCTGACCCTTTAATAGAATAACAATGTTCCCATTCTCTTACCCATAAGTACAAAGACCATGTTACCATGTATACATCTAATTAGAATGATCGTGTTCCCATTCTCTTAATCATATGATTGATAACCATGTTATAATTTGTATTTTTCAATTTTCAAGGACCATGTTCCCATTCATTTGGACACAATTTCTTCACAATTAATTATCCACATCCATCCCATTACTAATTCAACAATTAATTAGATACGAAAAATCCATTTGTTAACTCAACAAGTTTTTTAACATTTCAGTCATCATTAATAAATTTAATCAATTAATTAATCAATGTTATAATTAATATCCCAATAATTAATTTTTCAATAATTAATTATACCATTATAAATGGAAACTCATCATAATAAATTTGAAAAAAAATTATGTGGATCATAATATCAAAGAAGATAATTAATCAAAAAGTAATTATCTCAATGTAACCAATTCATTATCTCATAATTAATCATCAGACTAAGTATCTCGATTACAATCCATAAATATCCTAATCAATTTCCCAATATAATTATCTAATATGGAATCCACGTAGTATCATGAATTATCCCTCAACTAGTAATTTTATTTGAAAATGCTTTGATAACTCAATTTTCCAACCAAATTAACCCAAATTTATGAAAATCAATTGCTAAAGGATGATGGAAATTATACAATATGTCATATAAGTGTCAAATACATGACTAGGGGAATTATATTTTAGAACACCTAACTCAATTCATTGATAGACATTCGCTCAATGGAAATCCCCAAAATCCGAGCATCACAACGATGTTGATCCGAGTTTCATATCTAAATACCTAAATCAAGATCAATGATTTCAAGATCTTATCAATATATATCCAGATGAACAATCCTAGATATAGATCACCAGGATTATTATTATATATATATAAATAGTTTATGAAATCCTATAATAGATCATGAAAATAGAGGGGATAGTAATCTAGATGAGATCCACTTACCGGTAGAAGAGCAGATCTTAAATTTGGGCTTTGGATCTTGATGGACAGAGGTCATATGGCATTGGAACCCTTCCAGAAAGCACATGTATCCCCCAAAAATTATCATTCCAAAATCCATGGTTTAAAAGGAGTAGTTTTTGGGATTTTGGGGATTTTAAAACTTATTTCTGGGAGAAACAAAACCACACCCATAGTTTCCTTGGCAGGGGCACATGGATAGGAATAACCCTTTGCCAACCGTGAAAACCTCACTGTATGAGTTTTCACACATTTCTAGGTTTGGGTGTATAATTATTAAATCCATGTGAACCTCTTTAACTGGGTTCACATTGTTAGATGGGTTGGGTGCACGGTTTACCATTCCCATGAACAAACCACGCACAGACCCATTTTCACAACTTATCGTAAAAACTTCTCCCAATCAAACCTCAAGACATAACTCAAATCAATGTTACATAAAAAGAATAATATATACAAGAACTCATGCCCGATTTAACTCTAGAAAATAGCGGGATCTTACAGATTTCATGAAAATTAATTATCTTTTACCCTATAGTTTTCAATTACCGATTAACATTCCATGAATATGTTGAGAAAATTATTTTTGAAAAAAATTCTATTTACAAAAACACTACCCCTATAATATATAAAAGGATCCATTTACTAGAAAACATATATACATATATATATATAAATACTCTTATAAAATAAAAAATATTATAAAACCCCTCCCAAAATATATTTCACATCATACATAGGTCCATATGTAATCAAAAGAGAAATCTATAAAGGCTTAAGGAATATTTAGGCTGATGATATCGAAGGGATAAAAAATTCATTTAATAGAGTTTATTCAAATTTTATTCTTCTCACACCTAATGAAAATATATTTTAAACATAAAAATATAATGAAATGAGTATCATTAATATACTACAATATAATTAGGTTAATCTAATATACATTATCTACAAATGTCGATTCATTTGAAATTAAAAATGGTTCCCATATTTAGACCAGATTACCACCTCCCTGAACTATATATTTTCTTTTTTATAATCACCATACATCTATTATTTGAAAAATGTTTAAATTATGAACAACTCTATTTAATACATCATGAAATTAATTTATAAATCAATTAGACATTAATTCAACAATATTAATAATAAATGGTAATTAAAAAGTTTACCTTATAAAATAAGCCTACCTAGATAGTATTCATAATTTTAGTAGATTTTTTACAACTTATTAATATAAAAGAAAATATACTATTAAAATGATAATGAACATATGTATTTAAAATTATGGATATGATGAAATTTTTTTATTACTCCTTTGATAACAATTAATATACTGACAATGTTTTGGATGAACTAACCAAAATATCCCAAGACATCAATGAGATAAAAAAATAAAAGAATGAATTATATATGATAAAAAATGAACCTTATGAAATTAAACTTAAATGATAAGTTTGTTAATCATGTTTTTGTAAAAATATTTTTTTTATTCATAGGAAACTTTTAGTCATGATGAAAGTCAAAACATGTCGTAGGGGTTCCTAATAAAAAATTTATTCATTGATTCATGGTCCTTTTTCCCATATTTACATTAATATATCGAAAATAATTACTTATTGGATTATTATATAATAAAATAGCTACTTTTATGTTTATTCTGTATTTTAATACCTCGGGTTTTCCCTATTACTTGATTCATTCATCACCTTCTTCAGAACATTTATTGTAATCTCAATATACCTTTATTGAATTATAAAATATATTAGCAAACATCATATTTCAATTATTGGTTTCTTTTTTCCTAATGTTTTATTACATTTCATACCATACACATTTTTTATACTTTATAATTCTTAAGGAGAATTATCCTTCATTTGTTTGACTATTAAAACAATGTTTTATTGTACTTGATATGACCTTATATATCCCTTGTAATCCATTTTTCTCTCTACATATCCATATTCAATATACAATTATATAAAATCTGTATCTATGAAAATAATTTCATAAATAATTTTATATTATATTTTAATTTTTTTTCTATTTCTTAAATAAGTATTTTTTCCTATTATGTACATTCATTTTGAATTTATTTAAATGACTATAAATTATCATTTCTGATCATTTATATAATGAGTTTCTAATCATTGTATTCTAATTTTTTTAAATGCATAATTTTTAAGAATCCATGGTTATTTAATGAAATGTTTCCCACTATTCTTTGAATTTTTCATTTAATTGTTTTTAATGATTTAGATGAATAAATAAATGGAGTTTATACTAATTATATTTAATTTCACAATTATCTCCACATTTTATATTTTTAACTTCTTTATATTTCATGGTTTCAATATATATATATATATATTGAATTATTTTCATTTATTAGATTAATATTTTAAATATAACATCAATCTCTATGTTTACACATATATTACAAAAAATATTCAGAAGAAGTTTTTTTAAATATTTCTTCAATTTCATATAACAGATTTAAAGATCAATATTAATTATAGATTTGCAAAAAGTAATAATAAAATAATACTTTAAAAAATATACAAATCATCCTTCTTCTTATTTATAATGGATATATTTTATAACACAATGAATCCCTCTATTGAAATTATTTTTCAGCATGATATACTTGTTGTTTGTTTTCATGGATATATACTAATTCAAATAAACTATTTCAATATTTTATTTCATGTAATGACCTCCCATTATACCAATTACTCTATATGTTTTCACCATGAATGTTTCGTACATTGAAGTTTATTCAACATATTACTTGCGAAAATATTGGCATATTTAATTATAAATATCTCAATAAGATAAATTATGGATTACCATGGAATATTAGTTATATATTTTATTTTCGTATGATTATTTATTTGGAAAACATAGTTGACAGAATTTTTCATCAGTGGGGCCTATAGTTATAATGCCACTCGATGAATTTGTTGGTATTTGAGATAATTTTTTTGGCTATTTATCACAATCCTCACTCATTTATGCACAATGTTTGCCATGAACTATCCACGACACCCATGCCATGACTACCCTAACCCTGCCTCCCATAGGTCAGGGGCTGACGACTAGAACGAAAGGCGTAAATCCCGATAAAAGGGAAGACATTGCCTTTATATAAGAAAAAAAACCACAGAGTACACAAACTAAAGTAAACACTAAGTGAAATGAGTACAAAAGTAAGTGCTGGAAAGTAAATTGACCAGAATACAAACCTAATCGAAAGTAAAGTACAACTGAAAAGAAAGTACATCAGCAGAAAGTAAAACAACAACTCCGAGTCTTCCTCCAGAAATCCCACCTGATGGGTGGGTACAGATAGTCTCCTCAGCTCCTCGGTCCGGCCGTACGCTCCATGTACATACCACCAAGTGGTCCACCTCCGAGAACCGTCCAGCTCCACTAGCCTCTACCTTGATCATTGTTTTCCGTCGTCTGCATCCAACACAACATATTGCGGGAATAGCCGGTGCAGTGGTGAGTATACGATACTCAGTAGGGACCCCGAGACCCCCGAAGGTCTCTCAGAATCCATGAACTATTAACCAAAACAGAAAGATATAATCCTGAATTATCTAAAAAACTACTTAGTTATATGCCCATAATTATACCTAAGTATTCAGTTACAGTTTGGCTTCATCTCTCGAGCCCAAGCACAACTCAGTCCGCATAAGAAAGCACAACCCAATCCACAAAGGAAAGCTCAACCCAATGCACACAGGAAAGCAACTCAACCACATCAATGATACTGATTGATAATCAAGACCCAACTCACATAGTTACACACATCATAAGGTGATAACGATGATCAGATATAGCCACTGATTCATCTAAGCTATCGGACCCACATAGGATACAAGACCAACTAAGCTGTCAGACCCACACAGGACACAAGACCAGCAACTCGGCCGGAACCACAATGGATACAAGTACAGAGGTCAATACTTCCAGACCCACATAGGATAAAATAACATTATTTATCTCTGTCAAACCCACAGAGGATTCTATTACGGTCGTCATTGTTGTCGAACCCACGGAGGATTCCAGTATAGAAGTCGATGTAGTCGAAGCCAGCTCTAGGGTTCCCACACACAGCATGCTCGATTCCAGGAGAGTCCACTCCATGAGACAAGGGGTCGATACATCAACTGTCATGAAGTCCATAGTTGATGTATCACAAAGTTCCATGTCATCCATAGGAACTCAACGCGACAGATGGTGCGTCAATCGGACACCCGGTCTGAGAGTTATTGGTTTTTTCTTCTCAGGGGCCCGGTTGGTTTTTAAGTTAAAACCAACCCGGCCATACTTCAGCTGTGTTCAAACCTCAAGTGGAGTAAGCCAAAAGAACCGTCTCACTATGAGGAAACCAACAAAGTCGACGACACGTCAATCAGACGTCCGGAGCTTAAGTTATAAGTGTTTCCGCTCCGAAGGCCCAGTTGGTTTCATGTTTGAACCAGCCTGGCCATACCGAAAGTTCTCCGAAACCCTGAGTGTAATGTACTGAAACGCCCGTCTAGATCCATGGATTCAAACTCAACTAATGGTGTGTCGATCGGAGTTCCACAACCCACGATATGGGAAATTGATTGAAAACAGTCCGAAATGGGCACGGCCCGGCTTGGGCACGGCCTGGATAGGAGGGGCACGGCCCGGCTTGGTTCGTGCGACCCTCCCCAGCCCGGCCGGTGGGGCACATTGGCTTGTCCAGGGGGCCGAGCATGGGGGACGCGCTTCCCCCCGTTGCACTCCACGGAAGCGGAAGGCACCGCGTCCTCCTCCTCTGGATCCCGCGAGGCCTTGGGATCTAGCGGCCTACCATCGCGGCTTCAACCGCGGCGGTTCCTCCTGGCGGCACGCTGGGGCGCCGCCGGTGATGTCAGCAGGCCACCGGAGCCAGTACGGTGGTCCGTTCTTTCTCCCGAAAGCTCTTGCGGTCCCCTCGGGACCCGTAGATTACTGTGAAGGCCTTCAATCACCATTACTTCCTCACTTCTCCGTCACCAATTGCTCCTCACAACAAGAACAAAGCAGCGGTGAGTCGGGCTTGTTCGTTAACCCGCACCCACTGCGTTAGTGGTTCGAAACAACTCCCAAAAATTTCCCGCAAAGAATAATCCCCCACCCACAAATAATAATTCGCAGATCAACTTGATACTTAGTTGGTCCGCATTGATGTTTTAGAGGAAAACATACATGGGAGTATTATCATTCTCAAAATAAACCCCTACCTCTTAGTGGTTCGTTGTCGCGCGTTCATCCTCAATGGGTGTTAAGGCGTCATCGTCGCTTTCCGGATGCGATATTCGAAAAGTGTTGAGGAAGAAGAGGTTTTGTCGGCATTCTTCATTCTTTGTTGGGGTGGAAGTTCGTCAGAAGTTCGCCAGAGAATCATACAATGTCCTTCTCCACATATCCTTGATGTGCCAAAATATATAAAGGAGCTCGTCACAACGTTTCCCTCATGATTTCATTAAAGCATCGTTACACTATGAGTTTAATGACCCATTAATGAGCCTCATTGACGTGCATCATCACCACCCTGTCGCTGCCATGCCACCCAAAAAGGGGGAAGGAAAAAATAATAATTCCTTTAAATTATTTTATTATTTTTCTCGAAAGGTCCGAAAAATAACTTTTTCTATCAACCCTTGCCGTCCAAAGTTAATCTTTGCCTAAGCGAATCTCGGCGCTGTGAATTCATCTGTGCCCTCAGATTTTAATTCTGAGTGCCGATTTAAATGTTAGAAAAAATAGCTCGTTGGTTCAGTAAACGTACCTGAGCTAAACTTCAAAAATTGATTCCAGGCACACCGAGCCTCGAAATCAAGCACCGTCAGAAACTGCATACTCATAAAATTCCAAAGTATTTTAAATAAACATTTACTTGAAAATTACGAGTCTTTACATTACTCCCACCTTAGGTATTTTCATCCCCATAAAGCTAATTCATAAACTAGGGAAACAAATGAGTGTACTGAGAATGCATCTGAGCCTCCAGCTCCTATGTGCTCTCCTAGAGGTTCCCGTGTTGTCACCTGATGTGCACCAGAGGAATAGACCATCCATGTAGGACCCGCTCCTATCGATCGTCAATTTCCACTGGGACCTCCGCAAAATTCGTCTTGTCATTGATGTCTAGCTCCCCATGATCGATGATTTGCATCGGGTCGTGCATGTATCTCCTTAGCTGAGATACGTGGAAGACGTCGTGCACCCTGTGCAACTGAGGTGGAAGAGCTTGGCGATAAGCCACCTCTCCTATCCTGCTAAGAACCTGGAATGGTCTGACGAAGTGCGAAGATAACTTGCCACCCTGGCCAAATCTCTGTAATCCACGTCGAGGTGAGACCCGTAAGAAAATTTGTTCTCCATCCTCGAACTGTAGTGGTCTCCGCCTCTTATCAGCATATGATTTATGTCATCTCTGAGCAGTCTTCATCTACTCCTGGATGATCTGCACCTTCTCTATCATGGCCTGGACCATCTTTGGTCCTACAAGTGCTGACTTCCCAGGGTCTGTCCAGTATAGAGGTGATCGGCAAGGTCGGCCATATAGTGCCTCGTAAGGTGCCATCCCGATGGTGGAGTGGTAAATGTTGTTGTACGTAAACTCTACCAAGGTTAGGTGATCGTCCCAACGATGACCAAAGTCAAGGGAAAAATGCATGGAGCAGGTCCTTGAGAGTCTGAATTGTCCTATCCATCTAGCCATTCGTCTGAGGGTGAAATGCGGTGCTCAGGTGTAGCTACGTCCTAAAGGCCTCATGCAACCCCTTCAAAAGTAGGGAAGTAAATAGAGTGTCTCTATCGGAGACAATAGATGATGTCACACCATGATGTCGTACGATCTCCTGAATGTAGAGGCATCCCAGGCTCATCACTGAGCCCTGCTCTTTGATAGGTAAGAAGTGGGCCGACATGGTGAGTTTTTCTACAATCACCCAAATTGAGTCGTCTCATCTGGGAGTACATGAATTCCCCATCACGAAATATATGTATATCCCATCCCATTTCAACTCTGGGACTTCTAAGGCCTATACCAAGCCTGCAGGTACCTGCAGCACTGCCTTCCCTTGCTGATAGGTGAGGCATCGAGAAACAAATCCTGCCACAACCTTCTTTATAACCGGCCCCCAGTACTGACGTCTGAGGTCATGATACATCTTCCCTACTCTAAGATGTACATCTAGAGGGGAAGTGTGGAACTCCATAAGCACCTCCTCCTATAGTGTAATTGGTACCATGGTACGCCCCTTGAAAAGAATGACGTGCTCTCCTCCTATAGAAAATCCATCAGGTGCCTGTCCTGAGGATATCTATGCACATCACGTCTCACAGTCCACATCCCCACACAGTTCCTCTCTGACCCGCTGAAGTAGTGGAGGAGTGACTATGAGGGACTGAAGATAGGCTACCCCATATCTATCCATGAAGGATATCTGTAAAGCGGCTAATTTCTACGTGATATCTCTATGTAGTTGAATGCCTGATCTCCTGCTGAGAGTATCAACCACAACTTTCCCCTTCCCAGGAGTATAGACAATATCAAAGTCATAATCCTGGAGGAACTCGAGCCATCGACACTGTCTCAGGTTCAGGTCCTTCTGCGAGAAGATGTAACTGAGACTCTGGTGGTCAGTGTAGACTGTAAAGCGCTCAACCATCATATAGGGTTGCCACATCATGAGGGAGAAGACCACTGATGGTAACTCCAGTTCATGGGTGGCATCGTTCTGATCATGCTGCCTCAGATGTCGTGAACCATAACCGATCACTTCCTACTCCTGCATCATGACACACCCGAGTCCGGTCCCTGATGCATCACAGTAAACTATGTACCCTACGCCCTCCTCTGGCAGCCTCAAGATGGGCGCACTGGTCAATCTCCGCCTCAGCTTCTGGAAGATCGTCTGACATCTTTCTGACCACTCGAAGGGTTTCCCATTCATTTTCAAAGCTGTAAGCGGTGCTGCAACTTTGGAGAAGTCTAACACAAATCACCCATACTACCCAGCCAGACCTAGGAAACTCCGCACATCCATCACGCTCTTGGGTGGCTCCCATGCAAGTACCCGCCTTGACCTTCGCAGGATCTACTACAACTCCTGCCTTAGAGATGATATTCCCCAATATGTGGACCTCTTGAAGCCAAAAATAGCACTTCAAGAGCTTACCATAAAGCTGGTGCTCTCGGAGTGTATCCAATATAACTCGTAAGTGGTAGGCGTGCTCCTCCTCGGTCGTCGAGTAAATCAGTATGTCGTCAATGAAGACTACGACAAACAGATCGAGGTAGGGCTGGAAGAACCTATTCATGAGACTCATGAAAAATATTAGATTGTTGGTCACATCGAAGGGCAAGACCAAGAAATCATAGTGGTCGTACCGACACCTGAAATCCATCTTCTTCACATCCTCGTCCAGAACACGGAGCTGATGATAGCCTGACCTCAGGTATATCTTCGAGAACCATCGTGCTCCCTTGAGCTGATCAAAGATGTCATCAATCCTCAGAAGTGGATACTTGTTAATCACGGTCACCTGGATCAGGCGACGGTAATCAACACACAGTCGCAAACCCCTGTCCGCATTCTTGGCGAGTAGGACTGGAGAAGCCCAGGGTGAAACACCGGGTAAGATAAATCCCTTGCCCTGCAAGTCCTCCAGCTATAACTGTAGCTCTCAAAACTCAGTGGGATCCATTCGATATGCTAGATTAAATATTGAGGGTTTCCTAGGGTACCTTTCAATATAGATGTCTACCTCCCTATGAGGAGGTAGTCCTGGAACATCATCAGGAAAAACATCTGCAAACTGATCCACCACTATAGGAAAAATCGGACTCCGCACGTCGACTTCTCTGAGGATGAGACTAGCCAACTGATTTGTGATCGGCTACCCTCTTCTCTGCGTGAGTCCATCCTGTGCTACGAATGTTTCCTTCTCGCTGGTGAAGGTGAACCTGGTCCCATCTGTGAGGATACACTGCACCTTGCACCTAATATAGTGGATCTGGGCATGGATTGTAGATAACTAGTCCATACCCAAGATGACGTTGTAAGGCCTCGACGCCGCTACAAGATGATCCCATCTGAAGCTCTTGCCTCCTAGAGTAATCTCACACTGCTGGAACTAGTTCATAATCGTCGAGTCTACTCCTGTAGGATTATCTAGCCGCAAGGATCGAGCCAACGACTGCGTTGGAATCTCCAAGCTCCGAACAAGGAAAGCAGCAATAAATGAATAACTCACACCTATGTCTATAAGAACTGCATCAAGGGTGGAGTAGACATAGATATTATCTCGAATCATCTCGTGTGTGCTGTGGTAGTAAACCTATGCTGCTTGGAGCTGAGCCTGCCTCTACCCGCCAGCTCCCTGTGGTCGGGGTGGACCTCCTGTGGGTGGTGGTGGTAGAGCCTCGAAGCATCGTCCACCACCCGCTGGCCGGCCAGCTCCTCTGCCTCGTTCGCCTGATCCATATGGACCTCCATTTTCAAACCTCTACCTCTGCCTCGTAGGTCCCTCCATTGTCTGCTGCTCGTCTGCATGGCGGGTCAGGCAGTCATGATCCATGTGACCCTGCTCGCCGCATGCGTAGCACTGTCTGATCCTCACAAGGCTGGCTCTACGTCGTGTGCCCCGCACAGCCGAACCCGTGTCCTGAGGTCGCCCTCCTGACGGCCTGGTCTGCTGGGACCACTACGTCATATGTCGACTGCCTACTGTGGAAGACTCCCCTCCGTGTCATCCTGCGGTGGGTCTCACTACTTATGGTTGCTCAGCGAGAAAGCTCTCCACTTGAAGGGCTCTCTCTAGCACCCCCGCCTGGGTCGGGATGCTGAGTGGAATTGTCGAAGCTCTAATATCAAGCCTCAGCCCCTGCTCAAAGGTCTGGGTCTGGAAGAATGGGTCTCGTACCATGTCCGTGGAGTAGCGCGAGAGGTCGGTAAATCTCACTGCGTACTGGGCTACTAATATGTTGCCCTGCCGCAGCTGTAGTAAGTCCTGGATGCGCACCTCGCGGAGTGTGGCTGAAACGAACTCCGAACGAAAGAGGCTCTCAAAGTCTATCAAATGAAGAGATGCCTCATCGTGCAACTGGAGCATCAGGTTCCAACATCTACCTGCTGCTGCATGCAGGAGACTCGCTACAAGGATCACCATGAGGTCAACTGGTCTCTCTACTAATATGAAGACTCTGACGATAGCCTCCATCCAATCCTTGGCTTCCCGAGGATCCCTCTCTCCATGGAACCTGGGCGGCCTCTACCTCAGAAACTCATGCAACGCGCTGAGGCGAAGTGCACTCTCCGCCGCTGGGGCTGGTTGCATTGGTGGCTCGGTGGGTAAAGGTACCGCTGGTGCCTCCGCTGTAAAGGGGCCCTGCACCGAGGCCTCGTCGCTCGGTGGGATGCCGTCTCACACAGAGCTCGGAACTCTAGCTGGCTACCATCATGGGGCCATCTTGAAAATAAATAGGTGCACCACAGTTAATAAAATATACCTAGTGAGCTGACATAAAGTAATCACAAAGAAAACTTTTAAAACACAGATGTAATCAATGTTTTTAGGCACTGAGTTGGAAATCAAAATTCAGGGCCCTGATGTACGGATACGTCGGCCTCCGCACCAACACAGGACTCCCTGGACTGATAACCACAATCATTTTTCTAAACATTATTGTTTCACAGAGAAGAAATTATCAGAGTCCTAAGTTCTTCGGTATAACCGACTCCTTTGATACCAATTTTTCATGAACCATCCTCGGGGCTCGTTCCATGACTACCCCAAGCCCACCTCCCATAGGCCAGCGGCTGGCGACTAGCACCAAAGGCATAAATCCCGATAAAAGGGAAGGCATTGCCTTTATATAAGAGAACATACACCACAGAGTACACAAGTTAAAGTAAACACTAAGTGAACTGAGTATAAAAGTAAGTGCTGGAAAGTAAATGGGCCAGAATACAAACCCAATCGATATTAAAGTACAACTAAAAAGAAAGTACATCAGCAGAAAGTAAAATAGTAACTCCAAGTCGTCCTCCAGAAATCCCACATGAAGGGTGGGTACAAATAGTCTCCTCAGCTCCTTGGTCCAGTCATCCGCTCAGTGTACGTCCCACCAAGTGGTCCACCACTGGGCACCATCCAGATCCACAAGCTTCTACCTCGATCAGTTTTATCCGTCATTTTCATCCAACACAACATAGTGCAGGCATAAATCGTGCAGGTGTGAGTATACGATACTTCGTAGGGACCCCTAGACCCTCTAAGGTCTCTCAGAATCCATGAAAGATAAACCACAAAGGAAAGATACAATCATGAAGTATCAATAACACTACTTAGGTATATGCCCATAATTATACCAAATTCTTCAGTTAACGTTTTTATCCAGCTTCCGATCCCAAGCACAACCCCGTCCGCATAGGAAAGCACAACCCAATCCACAAAGGATAGCACAACCCAATCCATACAGTAAAGCACAACCCAATCCACACAGGAAATAAAGTCAACCACATCAATGATACTGATTGAGAATCAAGACCAAACTCACAAAGGTATACACTTCGTAAGGTGATAGATATGATCAGATGTAGCCTCTAATTCATCTAAGCTATCAGACTCACATGGGATACAAGACCAGCTAAGCTGTTGGACCCACACATGATACAAGACCAGCAACTCGGCCGGACCAACACATGATACAAGTACAAAGGTTAATATTGTCGGACCCACATAGGATACAATAATATTAGTCATCGCCGTCGAACCCAGAGAGGATTCTAGTATGGTCATTGTCGCTGTCGAACCCACGGAGGATTCCAGTACAAAAGTCGATGTAGTCGCAGTAAGCTCTAGGGTTCCCGCACACAGCATGCTCCATTCTGGGAGGGTCCGCTCCACAAGCTAAGGGGTAGATACATAAACTATCAACAAGTCCAGAGTGGATGTATCAAAAAGTTCTGTCTCATCAATATGAACTCAACACGACAGACGGTGCGTCAATTAGACGCCCGGTCTGAGAGTGTTTGGCTTTTTCGTCCCAGGGGTTCAGTTGATTTTTTAGTTAAAACCAACCCGGCCGTAATCCAGCAGTGTCCAAAACTCAAGTGGAGTAAGCCAGATGAACCTTCTCACTAAGAGGAATCCGACTAAGTCGACGACACGTCAATCAGACGTCTAGATCATAAGTTATAAGCGTTTCTGCTCTGAGGGCCCAATTGGTTTCGGGTTCAAACCAACCCGGCCATACCCAAAGTTTTCCAAAACCTTGAGTGTAATATAACTAAAGGACTGTCTCGATCCAAAGATCCCCACTCAATGGACGGTGCGTCGATCAGAGGTTCACAGCCCAAGATATGGGCAAATGACTGAAAATAGTCCGAAATGGTGGGGGGGGGGGGGGGGTCTGGGCCCGACCCAACCCCCCTGGGTCGGCACGAACCGGGTCGACCCGACCCCGGTCTGGGTCCGGCCTGGTCGGGCACGACCCCACCCGGTTGGGCACGGCCCGGCCCAGCTGGGCACGGCCCGGCTCAGTCCGTGTGACCCGCCCTGGCCTGGCCGGGGGGTGCGCTGGCTCAGCCAGCGGGACGAGCAGGGGGGACGCGCTTCCCCCCATTGCACTGCACGAACGCGGCAGGCACCACGTCCTCCACCTCTGGATCTCGCGCGGCCGCGAGATTCTGTTGTCGCGACTTCATCCGCGACTGCTCCTCCCGGCGGCGCGCCGGGGCGCCGCCGCCTTCGAAGATGTCCGCGAGCCACCAGAGCCGCTCATGTGGTCCATTCTTTCTTTCGAAAGCGCCTGCGATCCCCTCGGGAACCGTAGATTACTACGAAGGCCTCCAACCTCTATTACGGCTTCGCATCGCCATCACCAATTGTTCCACACAACAAGAACAAATAAGCAGTGAGTCGAGCTTGTTCGTTAACCTGCTCCCACCACAGTAGTGCTTTGAAACAACTCCCATCAATTTCACGCAAATAATAATCCCCAACCCAAAATAATAATTCACTAATAAACTTGGTAATTAGTTGGTCTGTGTTCATGTTTTAGTGGAAAACAAACATGGGAGTATTATCATTCTCAAAATAAACCCCTACCTCTTAGTGGTTCATTGTCGCACGTTCGTCCTCAAGGGGGGTTAAGGCGTCGGCGTCGCTTTCCATATCCGATATTCAAAAAGTGTCGAGGAAGAAGAGGTTTTTTTGGATTTTTTCATTCTTCACTAGGGCAGAATTCCGTCAGAGGTTCTCTAGAGAATCCTCCAATTTCCTTCTCCACATATCCTTGATGTGCCAAAATATATAAAGGAGCTTGTCGCAGTGTTGCCATAATTGTTTCATTAATGCGTCGTTACTCTATGAGTTTAATGACCCATTAATGAGCCTCATTGATGTGCATCATCACCGCCCTGTCGCTGCCACACCACCCAAAAAGGGGGAAGGAAAAATAAAATAATTCCTTTAAATTATTTTATTATTTTTCTCGAAAGGTTCGAAAAATTTCTTTTTCTCTCGGACCTTTCCGACCAAAGTTAAGCATCGCCGAAGCGAATCCTAGAGCTACGAATTCATCAGTGCCCTCAGATTTTAATTCTGAGCACCAGTTTAAAAGTTAGAAAAACCCGATCGTTCGTTCACTAAACGTACCCGAGCTAAACTTCAAAAATTGATTCCGGACACACCGAGCCTCGGAATCAAGCGCCGTCTAAAACTGCGTACTCGTAAACATCAAAAGTATTTATAAAAAAAAATTCCATGAAATTACGGGTCTTTACAATGTTCTAGCATGGATAATTGACAATATTAATATGATGTTCAAAAACATGGAGTAGATTAAATTGAAATAACATATTTTATTTCATTGGACTATTTACATTCTTATTTTATCCTTATATATATTCCATATTCAATTAATTAGCCATATGGAATAATTTTTTAACCTTTATCATTTTTATATTAATATCCTTATTTATTCAAATAATTTAATATGATACACCTTACATTGACTTTGATTATTCCATTATTATGTTACCATTTCCCATAGTAATTATGTTTAATTTTATTAATTAAATGGTGAAATGGAACACACATGTGGAAATATTTATGAGTGATTTTGTAAAATAAATGTGAAAAATGATTCTTCTATTTAGTGGGAAATTTTCCCATTTGATGGGATAGATATGGGAATTCATGATAAATATTTTTCAAATAATGTGATATATTATTCCTAAATTATCTATGGTGTATATATTGTTAATTTTTTTAAAGAATAATTTATAAATGGATGGACATTTTTTCATCCTTCGTGTAATTTTTAATCTAACATGTAATGGATATTTTTTAGGACTATATATAAGAGTTTAGGTATAGAGTGTAAAAGTTTGTATTAAAAAGGGTTCAATTAAATTTACGTCTCAGAATGTAATAAAATGAGGATATTTTAGGAGTTATCAATTCTATTATGTATTTATATTTTTATTCATGTAATAAGTTTAAATGTAAGGATACCACTATCGACGACTTATATGACAGGATTTATAGGCGATTAATGAAAAATAGGATATTTTTTGGAGTTTTTTGAATAGAAAATGATCAGGGAATAGATAGACCGTAAGGTCTATAATTAATTTGATGTCATGGAAAATTTAGATTATTTACATATTAATATATTTATAGAGTACATATAATTTATGAGTATTAATCCATATTGGATTAATGTTGTCGAGGGATAAATCATACCATATAATTTTGGGAGTTTATGCTTCCATGAATTTCTTTTCTGATATATAATCAATTAGATTGATTCAACTATGATTTGAAAATAGGAATAAATTCCATTGGAAAGATCCTAAGGATAAATTCAAATATAGAAAATCATTATAAATTTTTTCAAAATTAGAGAGTGTGCAGTTTCAGAGGGAAAAATTATCTATATGATTACTATGTGTATTTTTAGATTTATCATTATTATAGCTATGTATAATAACCCTCATAACTTTTTTTTGGTTGCATAGTGGATCTTCACTCAGTTCCTCTGAATAGATCCTAAAATAATATAATTTTGGAACTCATGTGGTTTATTCTATGGATGATTAAAAATCTCATTAGAAACCATTATAATGGATTTGCATAAATATTTATACCACGAGTAATGAATATATTAATAAAACCTTTCAAAATTTTCATCATTAAGATTAATTGAAATTGAAACAATAATATTTATTTAGTGTGGATAATGTTTAACACCAGAATCATTTTTTATGTGTTATCATTTAAAAAATACATTGATTAACTGATAGTATCACATGAAAAACCGATGTAAAATGAACCATTGAATACTAACTATTGAGTTGATAATTTTGATTATAATTTTTATTTAGTTTCTATAATTACATTAATTTGTTATGTTTATTTTATAATATATATGTTAAGTGTTTCAGATTTACTATGTCAGAATATTTATTTTATATCTGTAACAATAATGATCAAATTCGTATGGATTTTATTACACTAAAATGATAAGACCATTATCTTAATTTATTATATTTATGTCGAAGTCCAATAAATATTTTTCAATGGTGAAAAATTCACCAATGAAGATATAACATGTTCAAGTGTTATTATAGTTTGAATCATAAGGTCAATTCATAAGTATAATGATATATAATGCTTAATTGAATAGATTCTTAGTAATAATATACCATTAAATATCTAATGTATTTTTCTAACTATCATTAGTTAAAGTGGATGTATAAAAAGGATGTTTTGATACTCTGAAAAATCATTTGAGTGTGTGAAGTAATTTTGAAACTCTTAAGTTAATAGATTTGAAATGTGATAGTATTTATTTTACTAAAATTTCTAGATATTGAGATTTATTGAAATTTTGGGCTCTGGATAGAATTTACATTTATCATTGTTTTATTTGTTTTCATCAATGGTTGAAAAAGTGGATTGGATGGTCAAGAAATTCACTAAAATTTGGGATTGGAGTTTCCTAGCTGGAGTTTCCCAAATTTCTATTTATTTAGTTTTGCGAATATTTCAGCTGTTGTGATATGTTTGAATTTGGAATTATGAATCTTAGTTTTCTTTGGTTTCGATTGTCGCTCACCCACAAAGTTGGTTTTAGAAAAAAATTAAAATTTTCCTTTTAGTTCTTATGTTTTAAATCGTAAATGTATGGATTAGAAAACCTATGTTTAGATATTAAACATATGGAATATCTACCCTTATATATGTATGGAATCACTTTTCATACCCTACGTTCAGAGATTGAACATATGGATAATCTATGCTACGTTTTGAATTAACCTTATGTTTGAATTATGAACATATAAATTCTCATACCTATGTAACATTAATCCATACATTATATGGAGAAGAACATATATCTATAGAACCATAACTCGGTAGGAACCACACACTACAGAAAGGAACCCTACAATATGAAAAATAATCCTATACTATGCCAAGGAACCACACACTCTATTGTTAAACTCTACATTCTGGTTTTTTCATAACATGAAGAATCCTTACATTTGACTTTTTAATGACACTGTTTTAAATCCATGATATTTTGTAAAATTTCTGCCATAGTCTTTATAGTACTAAAGATCCTTATAATGATGTTTTATGACCAATAAAATGTCTAAGCAGAAAAAGATTAAATAATTTATATTTATTTGGGACAATATAAATATCTTTGATTGATTTGATTTCAAATAATCATGATTAATTATTCTATGTAGTTTTTACGAACTATGTTGGCTATATTTAAAGCGGTTTGAATAGATTTAAATAGGAGTTTAAAATATTTCAATAAAACAATTATTATTGAGATATTATATTAATAGTTTTTAAAATTAATTTTAATTCTTTTATTTGATATTTATTTTATAGGAATAAAGAGGCCAGAGTGCTAAGCTATTATTGGGGATATTTATAAAAGCTACTGACTCTATTTATTTTGGGATTCCCAAGGAAGAGGAATTATATTAAAACTACAAGATATTTACTCTCTATCTATATATATATATATTTGGAAGGTAAATAAAATATATGCATAAAACTAGAGATGTGAATACTCTGTAAGAAATACGGTGTTGTAAATATTCTTACTAAAGCTCAATGTTGTTGAAGAGATAATTCAAATTATCTATGAATTATTATTCTATAATAGTTTAAAGAAGATGAAAGGCAACAAAAACATTGTTTTATCTATTTGCTACTATTTTAAGAAGTAGAATAAGACTAAATGACATTTAAGATTATTTTTATGTAGCTGTTGTGTTATATTGAAGATCTGATGTAATCTATCTGTTTCTACTGTGACTGTAATGTTGAACCTAAACCATAAAAAAATCTCTCTTGATTATGTGTAGTATCATCTACTCTGACTCAGTCGTGGTGGAGTTTCAGCTTCTTAGACTATGTTGTGGATATGCAGTTCCCTGTAAAAGAACTATAAGGCCCTACAAAACCCATTATGTTATCAACTATCAGCACTTAGTTGTTGATTGAATGGTCTTGTGATAAGATGACCTACTAGTGAAAATCACTATTCTTGTGCAGTAGAAAATTTTTGGAGTGGAATAGGGGACTTCTATGTCTCGATCCACTATTCATCCTTATGTTGTTTTACTTTATGTATTTATTTTGTTCACTCTATTTTAAGAGATAAGTAAAGGGCCACTTTATTTCAAGTGGGGCTTTTTAATACTGTCTTTAGAAGAATATAATTCACCCCCTCTCTTGTCTTCATTATATCCATTATGATATAACAATTGATATCTAAGGAGGGATATATGAATTTATTTTCTCTCTAACATGTTTAAGAAAAATATTTAGTTATAGAAAAATCTCAATGGAAAATCTAAAACAATGTATGTCAATGATCCCCGCTTCTTGATTGTTATAATTATGGGTGAATTAAATATCCAATGACTATATATTTTAATAATCATAGTATCAATTTTTATAAGAAGTGTGTAAAACTATATGAAATCTAGAGATAATCAGAATAGTGGGATGCTACTATAGAATATGAGTATGATACTAATTGAAATCTGTGAATGAAATTATATGTTGTCTTGGTTTTAATGAGTTTAATCATGTTTGTCAAGGTGTTATTGCCTATGAGATAGGAAAAAATATTAAATATTCATATGAAGGAAATTAGAATGTCAGAAAACTAAGTTAGAATACTGCAAAGAATAAATTTTACACATTCAGGATACAAGAATATGAGAGCATCATTCAGATTAATTGAAGATTAAAAGAATCCATTCATGATGTTTCTCCATTAGAACTCCAATTCTAGAACCAGATTATGAGTTAAAGGTATTTAGTGTATTACCTTTTAAGAGGAATGGAATATCATCTTCTATTCAATAATACACACCTGTTAAAGAATTGAGGAATAAAGAATTGATAGGATCCTTGATGATGAACGAAGAATAAAAGGGAAAAGAAGTTACAAATATTATTTGTTTAAAAAAGTAAATAGTTGTACTCAATGTTTTGATGGATTAATTCTCAAATTCATAATATAGTAATTTGGGTTAATGTGATGAACTACCACATATTTCTATTTTTTCATGTTTTATAAAATGATAAAGGAGAAATTGAAATTGAATAAAGATAAATAAATCATATGTTATGAGTGTAAATATAATGGTTATTTGAGAGACGAATGTCCATTTATTAAAACTCAATTTAAATAAAAATAAGAATGAAAACGAAATAATATAATAAATTATACTATTAATTAATATGATTATTCAAATGATTTAACTACTATAAAATCAAAATATGATCTTGAAAATCAATAGGATAATATATGTCTTATGGATCATGATGATGAGGTACAATCATCTTACTTTTAAAGATATAATTATCAATGTTTTTATTATGATCTCAATAATAATTATTTTGTGCATCAATATAAATTTTAATCATTAATATTGATCATAAAAATTATATAAAACCATATGATGTAATTTTAGTTGATAAAGAGATTTTTTCAAAACAGATTTTCGATTTAAGATGTAATACATCTAAAATTTCATCTAATGTACATGAAACTAAATTTAATGAATTATTGGTTGATGTTGAAAATATAAATCAAGCCTCATTAATGATTATAAAGGGTGAGAGTTATTTGAATCAAATTCTTAGTAAAAAAATTCATAATGGAAAAATCGTTATTATTAGTAATAGAGAAAAACAAAAATTATTTAAGAATAATTCTCTTTCTAGTTTAAATAGAAAATAATTTCCATAGATAAATATCCGTATTAGGTATTAATGGAAATTATACTTTTGAATGATGTTTTAGAATTTTTTTTTTCAATCATGTTCATTATTTGAAATCATTATATATATTCAATTATAAAATGTTTGATCATAATAAACATATTTGGTTACCTAAATAAATAATTGATGACACTATCGGACCAAAAATTATATGGGTTCTAAATTGAAATTTTATTTGATACATTACAAGTATGAACTAGTGATCGTCATTGTAATATTATCATGTGGGAACTTTAGGATTATTGGAATGTCATTATATTCTTGTTTCTTGTTTTATTAAATTTATATTTCATTAGAGATGTAAGAATTAATAAAGGAATTATTTTATTTTCAAATTTAAAAGTCAATTTAAATGCAGTAATTGTATTATATTAGGGTAGATAATTTTTCTATTTTATTCCTCTATATTTAAATATTATTATCCTTAAACTGTTAAATCATTTCACACTATTATTTTACACAATAAATTATTTTCTTGAATTATTTTTCTAATAAACGACCATAAAATGTTTCATTATGATTTTATATAAATTATTTTCTGGCTTGTAATCATGTGTTTACTTTTTGACTATTTATATTATTTTCATGTGATAAATTAATATATATGGCTGTCAATGATATATAATTATATTAATAGATTAAAAAATTTTGGTCATTTATGACATACCTAAAATTTTAAATAAATTATTTGATAATCACTTATTTAAATTAACTCAAAATCATTTTTAAAACTCATTGAATGTTTTAAATATTTATTCGCAGTCTTAAGGGAAGTAATTTTAAATATTTATCCCGTGTTTAAAGGTTTTATTATGAGGGAATGAATTAAATGGATTAATACAATCATTTCAAACTATTGTTATTCATTGAATAATATTGTATATGTTTTCATGTCTTTTTGATTATATCATTTTATTTTTTGAAGGAAGCATGAATTTAGGGAGAATTTTGTTTTTAATTTATTTTTAACATATTATAAAATAACTACTAGTGTTGACATTTTTTTCATTCAAATTTTAGGTATTTTAAAAAAATGATATTTATTTAGATTTCAAATAGTTTAGAATGTAATGAAAAAGAAGAAAATTTTATTTTTCAAAATTTGTCTAATGGGGAGATTTTTTTCAAAAAGTTTAGTTTTTTAATAGAAGAAAAAATCATTTATCAAATTTTAAATTCTTTATTTTCTACATAAAATTTCAAATTACTATTCTTTATTAAAAATGGTTAAATATATTGTATTATTTATTATACTCAAGAACAAATCTATTTGATCCATACAAAATTTGGGAGAAATGTTGAAAATAATTTTAATTTATGTAATTTTAAAAAGGGGGATATTGTTCATTGTCTCTTCATTATTATCATATAAATTTAGTTTTGATAATTAATTCAACCAATCAATATATATTTTCTAATAAATTTGTTAAGTGGATCACATTTAGTACATCAATGTATTTATTTTATATCTGAAGCCCCAGTGATTGTATTCATACAGAATTTATACTACTGGAATGATTATATAATAATATATATTTAATATATTTATCTTGAAATCTAATTCAGTTATTTTTATGGGGGAACCATTAACCGAAGTGGTTACAAGGTGTTTATGTGACAATACATTTTTCTGCATAATAATTATAATGATATCTCAAGATTTAATGAATGGATTCGTAGGAATATTATATCATTTTATATATAATGGAATTATATAAAAATCATTAATTTATGGAGATGTCTCAAAAGGATATTTTGAATCACTAAAAAACCACTCATGTGTTTGAAGCAATTTTTCAACTATATTGGGAATAGATTTTAAAACTAATCGTATTTAATTTACTTAAATTTATAAAGATATCAGAATTTTTCAAAACCTTTGGTAATAAAAATAATGTATGTTCATCTTGATTTTATCAGTTTACATAAAACGATGAAAAATTGGTTTGGATGGTCAATAAACACACCAATGTTTGGGAATGTAGTTTCCTAGATGTAGTTTTCTAGAATGATATTACTTTTAGTTTCTAAGAAATCAAGAGTTGTAAAATCTGGATTTATTTGAATCAAAATCATTTGGAAATATTTTAATATTACCTAAATATGACACTGGTGGGATGAAGGATGAATCTTCTGTTAAAGGTCTCATAAAAATCATTGAAATATCTAAATGAATGTTGTCTAGTTTTTTGAAGGTTTATTTAAACATGATGTTTGAAGCAGTAAACATATGGGCCAACAACCCTGTATGTAGAGAATCAATGTATGGAACATCAAACATATCTTATGTCCAAATTCTCTATTCATACCATATTTTTGAAATTGAACATATGAATAATAAATTATATGTTTGGAATCAACGTTATAATGTAAAGACGAACACATGGATTCTCACCCATACATTACTTTGATCTATATGTTACGTTAAAAAGAAAGTAAGTTTATGGAACAATGTGTTCGTAGGAGCCATATGCTATTAAAATAAAATGTAGGATATTAAAAGGATCCTTGGGATATGAAAATGATACATATGCTCCATTTTTGAACCCTACATTTGGTATTTTGTTTTTACATTACAGAACCATACATTTGACTTTTCAACAACACTGTTTTAAATGCACAATATTTGTTTCTATTTATACAATGGAATTTATTATATTATAGATCATTATAAATTATTTTTATGAGAAATTCAATATATCATGAGAAATGTATTAAATTATTCATATTTATAATTGATGTTATGAATCTATTTGAGTTATTTGATTTCAAATATTCCTGACTAATTATGTTTCTCATTTTTAAAAACTATTTCAACTATATTTAAAGTGGATTGAATGGAATTAAAATGTTGATCTAAATATTTCAACACACCTATTATTTTGGATATGTTTTTTGATAAGTTATTCAAGCTATTTGAAAAGAATTTATCAGAGATTTATTCTAAAAATATAAGGAAGAAACTGTGCTAATCAATTATTGGGGATATTTTCAAAGTATTTTGACTCTATTTTTTTGGTATCCTAATGAATTAAAATCTTGTAACAAACGATGGATATTTATTCTATATATATATATATTTGGATAGTAAATAATATAAAAAATAGAAATGTGGAAATATGAATGTTTTGTTAAAAAGAAGGTGCTGAAAATATTCTTACCAATGCATTATGATTTTACAGAGAGAATTGAATTAATTTATATATTCTTATGCCCTTATGCGTTAAAGAAGATGATATCATGTGAAAACATGATCTGATCAATTTTATTATACTTTAAAAATAATATGAATCTAACTTGGCATTGAATATAATTTTACAGCTCTTGTGGTATATGGAAGATCTAATTTCACCGATCAGTTTGTGTTGCAACTAGGAAGTTCAACATTTCCAATTAAGAAACAAAATCCTTATTGATTTGGTGGAGATTAGGTAGGTCACAAATAGTCAAGGTGGCATGAAAACTTCTTAGAATAAGCTTTGGATACAAGGTTCTCTGTAGACGAACCTAAATCCATTGTTAAAGTGTTTTAAGGTGTCAACATCGTGCACTCAGTTGTGAGTTGGAAGTACGTGTTATTAGACAACATACTTGAGAAAATCATCATGATCATAGTGTATAACTTCAATAGAGTGTACTAGTGGAATTCCTTGACCCAACCACTATGCATATTTGTGGTTTTTTACATTATTTATTTATACTACTCGCTCAAATTTATTTGTGAAGGAAATGATAACTTCATTTCAATGTGAGTTTTAATATTTTTAGGATTTTAAATTGCACAATTCACCCCTATTATGTCTTTGACAAAAAAATATGACCTAACACTAATAAGATAAAATAATAATTATTTAATATGATTGTTATAATATATTCATTGAGTTATAAAATATAAATATTTGTTACTATAATTATAAAATAATTTATAATGGGGTATATATAGTATTATATAGTAGAATTCTTCTTTACGATGATTATTTTTATGGAAAATAAAGAAAGAAGTATTAGAATAAAATTCCCTATATGAAGAATAATATAACAGTTAGAAAGTAAGAATCTTGAAAAATATCTAATTGGATAATTCTTTGCTAATTAAAATACCAACATGATATATTCTTCATTAATTAACACATGTGACCAAAACCATTTACTATCTTGCACATTGATATTATGAATATCTGCAGAAGCTTATTTTCATTGTGTTAGGATTATATAAAATAAAAATTATTATTATAATGTGTATAATAATTGGTTTGGATTTTAGAAATATTACATTAAAATATATTTAAATTGGTTTCATTGATAAAAATGTTATTATGAATTCCCATGAAATACAAAAAAAATCATTAAATTGGTAGTAAAATAATTTTTCATTTAAGTGAAAAAATTTATTGAATCATTTCATTAGTTTATTATCTATTTGTATCATAATATAATAAAAAATTAAATTTATAATAATAATTGTACTAATATGTATTTGTAATATATATAATAGAGAGTAACAATATCAAATTTAAATTATGATAAAAAACTATACAATTAATTAATTTATAATGTTATTAATTTTTATATTTAAAATTAATATTATTAATTTTAATTATTTATTAATCATAATTAATTTCATATTTAGAAATTTTAGTGACTTAATTTTCATTTTACATATATAAATTTGTTACCATTGAAAAATATTTTCAATGGTAAAGATTAAAACAAGGTAAATATATTAAAAATAAAGATTTATTGGTAAAAAATAACTCAAAATCATATCTTAGAATGGGTGGTTGAGGGGCTGCCAACATTTCCATTTATTTTTCAATCTATGTATACATTTTATATGAAATTTTCATAAATATATAATTCCTTAAATAATTATATTTTAATTATTTACTAAACTTTTAAACCTATCACAAATATATATAAACCCTTACAACTCCACATGTCCTCACGACTAAATCATAATGAAAATATAATAATTTTAATAACCCCACCATAACCCTCAATCCCATATCCAATATTTTTCATCGGAGATAAAATAAAATCATTGATTTTTCAATTAGGAAAAAAATGGTTCTATCAAACCCAACACCATTCCCAGTTCATGGAATGGCCTGAGGGGAATCACCGATACCCATAGGCTAGTATCTAGTTCCTGGGTATCAACTAAATTAATTGTGAATAAATCACCCAGTTTTATAACAACGAAAAATGCACCACGATAAAAATCACCAGGATGAATAATAATAAGAAAAAAAGGAATAAAAAAGATTAGATTCACCATTTAAAAATTTAACTAAAATCAAATATAAAACACTAGAAAGGGAAAAAACCAGATAACCCAATATCCTCTTTATGACTAAAATGATGTCCACATCATGCCGCTAATTCCTAACCTACCTGAGAGGAACTATAACAACCCATATCCACCCGCAAAACACATGTATCTTTAGATGAGTCAAAAAAAATCTACAATCATCAAATGTTTTGTGTTGGGTGTGAGGAAAATACCAATATGATGCTACCAAAAATAGAAGGATTCCTTGCTATAATATCAAAATAAAATTTAATATTATAATTTATGTAAAATCATTTTAAACTTTTCAAATAAATAGTTTTAAATAAATTACATTTTTAGGGAAACATATTTAAGGAAAACAATTTTAAAGTTAAATATTTTAAGGAAAAAATTGCTAAGATATAATTTATTTATGATAAAATGCACTGAAGGTCCATCGTATTCTATTGGATGGTACCACATTTTATAAGTCTTGAGGGAGGAAAAACTGTAGTTTCATAGGAGTTCTATAGATCTAGGGAGACACTAGAACCCCGTACATTAGTAAAAGGTGGTATGGTAACCATGACCATTTTCTTTATGATGAAAGATCCATTAATAGGTGATACCCTAATAGACTAGTGGTCACCAACTATTTTAGTTGTTTAGTTAGTTTTGTAATTGGTAATGAAGCTAAGTAAAACTAAGACAAGACAAATCCAAATCACTAATGTACTAGAACTTGTCATAAAAAAAAGATACCTGATATTACTATTCTTACTAACACCATTTAACATATTACACAAATCAACACATTCCAAAATCATTGCCAATCATTCCACCTTTTTTCAAAAAACAAAACACCTTCCATTCCACAGACACTAAAACCATTTATGAACACAATTTTCACCACATTCACAATTCAAGAACCCCCTTTAAAATTATCCAAATAAATTCACATAATTAAGTAAACCATTTCTATGGGTCACAATTTTTTTAAAACCACCAAAAAACCAAGTTCGGTTTAATACATGACTCATATTTTTTAAAAAAAATGACAATTCATATTTAAAAGATGATAATAAAAACAAACATGAAAAAATAATCCATTTTTTATTGAAAACCCCTTTACATCAAATTATATACTCATGCGACCTAGAAAACACATTTAGTTCCTTCTTTAGAAGGAATAAAACCCTTTTCATGAAACATAACAATGCCATATAAATAAACATGACCAGTTAGCTTATAAAAACAAATTTATAACACACAATCATGTCAAACTACTTCAAAAAACTTCCCACTCCAAATAATTATACCCTAGACAAAATAAATAAACTCATGAAAAAATATTATCATCATATAACAATGTTTGGGAATGGAACCACATACCTCATTTATATAAACATCTATAAAATAAAGTGATTCTCTAATCACACCACCACAAGATCGTAAAAAGGAATGTTTCAAAAAAAAATGTCAATATATAACTCAAAGTCACAAGGTCAAATGTTTACTAGGATAACCACACTGAAATTTGGGATCCCAATAAATAGGGAAGAAAACCTAGTAAATATGGTTGAAATCAAATGGGGAGGGACTTACATTACAATTCCTTCGAGTTAAATTTCTAAATCCACTAAAACAATAGTTTCGAAAGGGCCAAGGAGTGCTTGGAGGCGGCTCCAATGGCCTAGATTCAAGAGTGAAGTAGATGGGGGTATAAATAAGGTTAAATTTGAAGGAGGTAAGTTTATGAAATTCTCACTTTCTAATGACACGGAAAGACACAATGTTTCCCACATTGTTTGCAAAACAGTGCGACGATCATGCATCACATTTGGTCCAGAAGGAACATACTACACAATTATTTCCCACGATCTGAATTACCATTTGAAATATATGTGGTACCTTATTTCTGAAAAACCAACCTACCACACAATTACCTGGATAGGGTTTAATAATTTCTACTTCATGTTCCCCTTAGGTTATTTACATAATATTCCCAATTTTCTCAAAAATTCAAAGGTAGACCAAGGGGAAAAATAAAGACCAAGGAGAAATTAAATATTACCCTAGAAAGTAAGACCCATCACACTAGGTTCCTAAGATAAAAATCAAAACCCAAAAATCAACTGAGTGCAATAATAATAAAAAAATGAAGGTGTGACAAAATTTATAAGTAGGGGAATAAAAATAGATAATAATAGATGTGGTAATTGAATTAACATAGTTCATTCAAGTTAATTTCATCTTCCAAGTATTAAATTTTATTTACATTGATACTAATATTATTAAAATTATATATTTTTAAATTATAATTTTATTATTTTTATATTTTTATAACTATATAAATTCTACCCATTAATTATAAAATAATATTTCGACATGTGTTAGGGTCATATTAATTCCACCATGGACAAAATATTTTATTTTTCATGATATCCTTTAATAGTTTGTTCTTAATGTATATGTAATTGATAATATGAAATTTAATACATGGTTATGAATAAAGATATATAGTGCATTTATTTTTAAATATTATTATTAAAAAATTATTATTGCATCTTCCCTGCCTAAAATATATAGAGAACTATTTAATAATATGAAAATATTTTATCCAAACTATTTGAAATATAAAAAAATAAATGTTTATTATAATTGCAATACATATATAAAATTATGAATATAATGATTTTATTTTAAACCCCCTTTAAATATGTTCAACATAAAATCTAAATTATAAGGGAATAGAGTGTAAAACCAAAATGGTCAAGGATAGATAATAATATAATAAATTAATGAAATATCATCAGAATTGAACCTTGAAAACTAAATTATATTTGAAATTAATTTACTACTGGTCATTTCATAAAAATAATTTTCTTATTCAATATGTTTTATGCAAAAACCACATGTTTAAAAACATGAGATAATATTTCACGATATACATATTAATTCCTCGATACATTCTTCATATTATGATCAGAATAACATTTTTCTATTGTAAATAATTAATTACTAAAATTATATATTTTAAATAAAATGTAACTATCAGTTCTTTCACATTTATTTACTTTGTAACTACTCTTTGTTACTTTGGTTGAATAATTATTTGAGAAATAAACATCCTTATTATTTAATTTACATTATTTATGTAAAACATTTTATTATTGAAAATCATCCATATATAGTTCTTTTACAACCCTATGATTATATTTTACTTTATTAAGTAATTATTTATAGTGTTTTGTGAATATTTTTAAAAATTACCCTATGGTTTTTTGACATTGAACTATAGAATTTATTATATAAGGACTCAAATTTACTAAATTTTTTAATTATAGTAATTTTTTATCGGGATTGAATTTTTTTACCTATATCAAACATGAATATTTTTTTATTTTACTGCAGAGCTTAGTTTTAAATTTCCTTATGAATGTCCTCAATGAATATACTTATTATTGTTTAAAATATTTAATCCTTTTAAATTTTTTATAAAATTTTCTTAATAAATATTATTAGTTATGACTCTATTGGGTTTGAAAGATAATAATATTTCCATTATAAATGGATACTAATTTTTAAAAATATGATTTAATGGTTTATAAAATAAATAATGGATTTCATCCCACATATGTATAATTTTATCTTATACTCCATATTTAATATTTTCAATTAGATTTATTTTTGTGATTAATTTTTTGTAAATAATTCAAATAATTTTTTCAGTACACAAATTAAAATAGAATTTTTGACATAACATAACATTTATCTTCTAAAATGGTATTAAAGAAGTATAAGGACTCAAAACATTATCAATGAAAGTTCCCTTCTTATTTCTATTTCAAATTGTATAGATCACAAAAAAATGACATATATAACAGAATACAAACATCATAAATGAAGAGTGAATGAAATAATAGGTATTTCTAGATTTTATGAAACCTATACCAATGAAATAACAATTTTACGATGGTAATAGAAAAATTACCCGTAGGAATAATAAATTGGACTATTGAATCTTAACATCACCCATGAAATTATATAAACATTTAGGTACCTTAAAATGAATTTATCAAGTAATTAAATACCGGTAAAAGAAAATTAATATTTAAAAATTTATTAAATTAAATTATGTTATTTTTGTAGGTCATAAATACCTAATTAAAATTTTATAATTAATAGAACTAAATATATAAATCAATAAATTTTTTAAAGATTTTAGGATTTTTTATGAACCCTAGTTTATTTTTGAAAGTGTAATAAAATCAGTAATGGGTTAAAAATCTTTATTTTTAGAATAAATCATGGTTTTAATTCGAAATTAAATTTCTCATATTTAGAAAATTATTTTAACAAAATAGATTAAAATTTTAAGTTCTACACATAAAAAAATAGTTTGGTTGTATTTTTGGTATTATTCTAATGTAAGTGAATTTCTTATGAATAGTAAAATAAGTTAATTTATGATAAATGATAAAAACGTGATGTATTTAGTCATATTTGATGATTAGAAAACTTATTTACACTTATATATAACTCTCATGCACATATTAATATATTTAGTCCCAATAATCCTCATTGTTAGTTACATTGAACAAAATAATAAAATATTGATAAATCCCCACTCTCCTCCACTATACATACCACCACTCACCAGCAATTCTCCTGACACTTTCCAATCATGGAAACTTGTCAAAATTTTACCCTATATGCTCCAAAATCCTAACCCAAAATGTATAGGTGCTCTTGGTCTCATCAAAAGACAACAAAAAATTCCATTAAGGTTGGTCTCAAGGACATGTATTAAACAGTTAAAACCCACTTCCATTTCATTTTAATATCTATTCATATTATTTTTCTTTATTATTATACCCTAATATCATATGCCTTTATGAACAGGATAAACAAAGTATCATCTATATACTATAATGATATCATGTTAATGGAATATCATTACCCAAACCGCTTTCTCACCCTCTTTTATTTTAAAAACGAATGTATTATCTGAGAGGTACAGATTTAAAAACATTGTGGATGATTGATTCTCGTTCTTCAATTTCTCCTTCAAGGATGGAAATGAACCCATTTTATTAAAAATATACTATTATATATTTTTTAAAACATTTCTTATGTTGTATATTTAACATATTTAAATAATAGTAAAAAAATAAACATAATGAGTTCATTATGATCAATAACCATCATAATAATGTAAACTATTATCACTAAATTTATTATCTATCGATTCGTCCTCGTAACATTTAATAAGATGATAAATATAATCATTTACACTTATGTATGTTCATTAATATCATATATATTCAATTATCAAGAATTATATTCAATCCACTTGAACTTACATACTGATATACAAGTACACAGATTGGGAAATCCAAGGAAAAAAATGTACAAGAGGAATAAAATTACATTTTATGACTCCTAAAAACAGACATAAATGAAATTAATAAAATTATAATAAATAAATTATATGTATATATTTTCTTCATATGTAAATAAATTAATTTTATTTTATTATCCATGTTGCTACGGTCAAGTGCAGAACAGATTTAATCATTTGGTATGGGATTCTATCTAAACCTCCATATTTAAATTGGGAATATGCCTTATCTCACTTTACCCACACAAAAATCCTTCTTTATTTTATGGGAAGTGACATGTTTTATATGGATTTTTCTCAATCCGACCCGATATATAATCCTTGTTAAAGGGAACATCACTATTTATTAATCATTTTCAAGTACCATAAACAATATGTTTTAGAAAATTATTAATCTTATAAAATTAATACTTTTTTCATGAAAATAAATATTATTTTTCTGGTTTTATATAAAAAAATGAAAAATAAAAATGATTTTTAAAAAATAACACTTCCCTGTAATTTAAAAAGGGAATTTCCCTCAAGAATATATATATATGGTTTCATTATAAAATTTTCATATATTTAAACACATATATTGAATGATATTATTTATTGAGATAGATATCTTATTATTTAAATCTAAACTATTTTATTAAATTTTTTAATGATGGTTTTATTGTGGATGTGCTATATTGATTTCATTCACCATGATACTCAGATTAGACAGTGGTTATGATTACAAAATGGGGAATATTATCTAAATTTATTATGTTCATGATGTTTATGATTATCCCCATTCATATTAAGAATGTATTGGAATTAATAAGTAATGGGTGGGGCCTTATATTGACCCTCGATGGGCCTGTAGGGTTCATGAGACAAAACAAAATTGGGTTTTGGCTTATGCCTTACCCTAGTATTTTTAGACATCTTGGATGAGGCCATGAAGATTTGTTTCAGATGTATTTAAATTTTCATTCACTCAGTATGATGCTATAAATTTATAAACCATGTTATATATAACTAGTATAATATCCCTGAATGTGGTTTATTCTCTTATGATATGTTATATGGCTTTATTTACTCATCTTTCATTCCTTCTATATAATGATAAAGTTTATTTTTAAAGGCATGTGTTTTTAGTTATGTACCATGCCAATTGTTTATGTTTATGATAACTTATGTTGTACTCAATACACATTCTGAGCATATGAGGTAACTCTTTTCATATGTTTAATTTTTCCTTATGAGGAAACGATGAAAATTATGAATGACATGTGGGGATAACTTATGAGTTATGGATGTTCCTAATAGAATCTCTATATTGTTTTTAATTTCTAGCTGTAATGTAACAATTATGTATGTATATAGTTTTCCAATACTACGAAATTATTTTTTACTTCATTATATGATTAATTGTAATATTACTAATGTAATAAACTAAGGTACTAGATCTGGGTAATTGTGGCCAGGGTTCTTACAGTTAGTATTAGAGGATTATTAGAAGAAACCTAGGAAACTAGATTTAGAGAATATAGATTAGTGAACATAAACCTAAGATAGAATTTCTGGATATGTATAGAAGAACATAAGATAATATTGGTATGGTATAGACTCTTTGGATCTTACTAGTAATAGATGCATCTCTAGATACTATAAGTGGATGTGGTTTTGGAATAGATGTACCAAAGGGTAACAACTTTAACAAGCTGTATCGGGCCTATATCGAGGTAACCTCAAAAATAAAAAAGTACTTACTATGTATATGGTTTAACACTCCTAAGGTATATGCTTATAATAATCCATGTTTTATTTAAAAACCATTATGATGGATTTAAAAGGAATATACCCCAAAAGAATAAATGTTTAATACCATGAAATTACCTATGCATAAAAAATAAAATTTTTAAGTGTGTTTCTATTTTTATATTATACATTACAATTCATAACGTAATCTAGTGTATTAAATTATTTAGAAATGGATCCTAGTGGAGGAAATGAAAACTGTATCAACACATGTATCTCATATAGGGGTTTTCCACCCATTGAAGATAATGATGTTGGTACTGTAGATGTGTCAGGTTATGAGAAACTTATTACATTAAAGGGATAGTATATTCTGGTAACGAACAACAACCATACTCTCAGGGAGCATCAATATCCATAACATGGAGGAGAAATGTTAGAGAAAATTGTGTGACAGTAACATACATCATTCAAAAAGACTACAAACCCATTAGTTTCTTAGTAATGTATATGTTCCTCAGAGAAGATATTTATCTCTTTGGGACGTAAATAAAGTGTTAAGGCTATCATAAAATTTTATCATCTATCAAGAGATTCAAATAAATGGTGTTCACTAATATGAAACAAAAGTGATGGTAAATAAATTTCAAATAAGGAATTGAGTTATTCTATGTAAATTTTCCATGAAAAATACTTTTCTCATGAACAATGAGTGGATATAGAAGGAAACTTTTCAATATAATGAAAAATTAATATGAGAATGTTTCCAAGTATGATGACAACTTTATATTGATAACAAGGCATTCCGTAGACTGCATATTTATCCAAGGAGAAATATTGATCTTTTCTGTGTAGGGTTAAATCCATTATTCAAAAGGAAACTAGTTTCCCAAACATTTTGTTTATATAATGATATAATCCTACCTAAAATCAAGACATTGAAAGAATTATCTAATTCCTATTACATTAATTAAAATTATACGAAGAATATTGTTGCAGTGGAAATAATGGATAAATGTAAGAGTAAAAAAGGGTGTGCCAACATGTAATACATATGGAAGGAAACACTTGGGAGCTAGCTTAAAGGTAAAAGGAGTCTGTTATATGTGTGGAGAAAGAGGCCACCAAGACCATAATTTTACGTGGGAGAAATAAGATAGAAATTTTCAATGATACAATTGCAGGGAGATGGAAAAATATGAAAATTATTGTCTAATGTGTTGATAAATGATCCCTCAAAAAAGGAAATCGGTGTAAGGAAAAGCTTGTATGGTCAAAAAATCAGAGGATAACATTCATAATGATGTGGTTCCTAGTATATTAATCATCTCATAAAATTTAGATAAATAATTATTTGAGACTAGATCATCATATTCATTTATATATTTCCATTTTTCATTAAAAATTAGATATTTCCCATTCTACTTGAAAATGGAGTTGTCAGTAAAAACCCCTAAGGGACATATCATTACAATAATGATGTTCCAGAAAATTCCCATTATGGTACTGAAAAATGATTTACCCTATGATTTTATCATCATAATAATGGTCTAATTTGACATAATCATTTGTATGGATTAGATATAAAAATATTATCCGAATATCTGTTTCAATAATAAGAAAATTAAATTGGTGAGGATGATGTAGAATCTCTTATATTGATAGCTTAAATTTTATAATACGATTTTTATGTAGATCCACCCCAAGTAGCTATACTGAACAAGAATTCTTGTGGAGGAAGAGAAAACAATATATATGGGTGAGTAAATAAATATAAAAATAGAGGATGTACCTATTGTATAATAATGTGTTGATGTATTTCAAGAGGATTTTTTCCTCTAGAATTGGGATGACCTCATTGATTGAAGGTTCAAACATTCTAATCGGTTTCTAACTGGTTTGTTTTAAGAACCGGAAACATCCAATGACTCTATATCCATTTAGACCTACTTTCCAAAGGTAGGTGCTCATTATTTGTGGACTAATGAGGATTAGTAATTTTCATTGGTCGAGAGGATGGGAGGTCGGACTCAACACACCTTTTTGAGGGGAGTTATTATCTACTCTGGGACTCCATTTATAGATTTAAGTTATGTTCATGAATCCTTATTACATTAACATGTATAAAATGAGCTCTCCTATATATCTGAAAATCAATTATTGATATGTGAGAGATTTATAGAATCTTTTATATGTATTCGAGGTTCTTCATCGATAGAGAATCATCTGATTTGTTAGAGATTCTTAGTTTATGGTATCCTTAAATACATAAAAGTATCCTGGTCATTATGATGACCATACTAGTTTTAAAGCCACTTAGTGGGGCAGTTGATGATTATTTTCATTCAGGAGGACATGGATTATTTCCGATTTGGGATCGTACAAGCTGATGGGCTACCTACGTATCCTATTTTTTGGAAAATAAATCAGAACCCTTGTAGTTCGAGTAAGGGAGTATGATGTTTATGCATGATTGATGGCTCAAAGAAAGATGTCATGATTACTTTTACACTCTAAGATCATATGAGTCATGCTCGGTGTGGGAAACAAGAGTTATTAGTGAAACCAGACAATTGTGCCATGCAATGATGTGGGGATTATGTATGTAGGACTGCCTAAATAGATGAGGATTAAGATTTACTTCTGGGAAGAAATCCATGAACGTGGTCCATAATGGTATATGTGCTTCATGGAGATTTGGATACTCTAATCTTGGGGATTACTCCTAAGGAAGATGCCCAGGTTTGGAGGGGACTTATGATTGGGTTTTACTCCTGAGAAGGAAGCCCATATAAAAAGTAATTATGACTGGTTAAGAGAAAATAAGACTGGGGCTTATTCCTGAAAAGGAGGCCCAGGTTAAAGGGATTTGGAAATTAAGGGTCTTCGGGCATACTCCTAAAGAGGATTCCCATATTTGAGACAGGGGCTTATTCAAGAAAAGGAATCCCAGGTTAAAGGATTTATGGTTTGGGGCTTACTCCTGAGGAGATTCCCATATTTGGGGAATTATGACGGGGTATTATTCTTGAAAAGGAGGCCCAGGTTAGAGGACTCGGGCTTACTCCTGAAAAGGAAACCCATGTTAGAGGACTTGGGGCTTACTCCTAAGGAGGATACCCAAATTAACAAGGATTTGGACTGGGGATAACTCCGGAAAAGGAGGCCCATATTAAGGATTCTCTCATCTTATAGGATGAGGTTGAATGTATGAACTCTCTAACTTTAGTGATATAGTGATGTAAAAATCACTATGTTTTGAGAGATGTTCCATGGAGCTCCTTTCAGATAAGGAAGTCAATTAAGAAAACATTCCATAAATGGCTCTGAAGAGTGTCTTGAAGACTAAATCTTGAATAATAGAGGTGGAATGGAATAAGAGTGGTGAAATGGGCAAGAAGGGGACCCAAAAGTAGAAGGGTGCGCATGTCCTGGTAGGCGTGCAGGTAATGCATGGGCGCGCAAGTATTGGTCATTTAGGTATACCTATGCGGCTCATGGGTACTTGCGCGATCCTTGCCCAGTAGAGTAATACTTTGGGGTTTCATGACCAAAGCCTTTAGAATCATCCTGAGGTACTTCCGGAAGAGTGGTGCACAAGTTTCAATGAATAGGTAAGGAGGCACGCAAGTGTTTCCATTTCCCTGAAGGGTAAAAACACTTAGGCGCACAAGTGTTAGTTGATTTTAACACTTAGACCATATTCCTCTTGTTTATACCTTCTATTCTAGGTAAAGAATTACCTTAGAAGTGTTCAGAGGACTTGAAGAATAGACTTGGGCGTTCAGAGCTCTATATCTGAATTCTGGAAAAAATACCTCTTCAAATGGGGGTCCACCGGGGGTATTTATAGGCTGGAGAAGACCCTGAGCGGTTTCGAAAGAGGGTGTGCAAGTGGCTTTCATGACCAACTTCAGCGTGCAAGTGTACTTGCACGACCATGGTAGAAATTGCACGGCCTTTGCTCAATGTTCTTCTTATTCCTTCCTTTTTCAATTTTTGATATTTGTCCAAAGGTTGAATTAATTTGAGCTAAGATATTCCCGTTTTCCAATCATTAGACTCTGTGACGAAATGAGTGTGAACAAAATTACCCCCTCAGAGTTGGATCCAAAAGAAATGAAGATTTGACTATTAGGAAATCGATAATCAAAAGAAATTTGGGGCGCGCAGGATATGGCGTGAAAATGAGCTTCGAGCGCACAGGGTCTGGCACACAGGGTCTAGCGCGCAGGGGTACGGCGTTGTCTATAAATAGAGGGCCTTCACGAAAAGAACCAGGATCATGCTTGTTTTTTGATCGCGGTGCGCAAGTTGACTCCCGGCTCTCGCTTGTCCGCGCTTCTTGCTTCTTGTGTCAGGCTTTTGTTTCTTATGTCGCGATGCTATTAAGGTATTTAGACTTGCGCGGTGAAACCTGCGTGCCAAATACTTGCGTGACCGAAGGAGACTGGCGCGCCAACTATGGGACTTGCTCGCCAACTATGGGAATTGCGTGCCTTAATGACTTAGAAATTTTATTCAAATCCTTCACAAATTTTATGAAAAATTAAGATACTTTAAGAGTTACTTATTAAAATTTTGTGTAGATTAAATGGATCCAAATAGAATCAGAACGGTTGATGAAATGGTGAGCAAAATAATTGATGAGATGATGGACATCGGTGGCCATGATTATTATTCCCCCTGCGAATGTACTCTCCCATAATTATCCAAGCACTTGAAGAAGCATCATATTAACTTCCCCCATAGCATCTATTTGCCTCTGTATAGCCATGGCCACTTGCAAGACATCAATATTCCAGAAGAAAAGAATCATCTGCCGCATTCCTGATTTCAGTCATATACCAACTTTTGTTCAGCAAATGTCTCAATCACAGGAACATATTCTAATGCTGGAACAGTAAATAAAGCCTATATAATGCATCATACCTCGTGTGCACCAGATCTGAAACCTCACAAACCTGAGGTGAAACCACATTGTTATCCCCCAATCTTTCGAAACTCTCAAATTGATTTATCCAAAGGTTGGAAAGAGAAATGGTAATTCCGTTCTGGAGGAGGGGTGAAGCCAACTTAGATGTGGGATTATTGGGTGCGACAAACTTGTGAAGAGTTTATCGAGGATATGAAGGGAGCTGCAATTTATGAAGCCGTCTGGGCTGGGCAGACGCATGTTTATAGGAAAGATAATTTTTCATCGAAATTGCTTAGCCGCTGGAGCCCGGAAACTAATTCTTTCCATCTGACCCATGGAGAAGTAGGCATTAGTTTTTGGGATGTCTACAAGATCTCACGGGTTCCAATCCTGGGTGATATGTATGATGAATTTGTACCTCCAAAGGCAACCTTGAATGATCCAAAGAAGACTCCAAATTTGGTTCAAGAGTTATTGAAGATTTACCATAAGATCAAAATCTCAAAGACTTCAAAGAATCATTCTATAAGGGACATTGATCCATAGGAATGGATGGATGTGTTTCTCAAGAAGAAGAGGAAAAAGGGGACCACCTATACTCGTCCTACTAGTTGCCCTAGAGAGGATAAGAGATGTGCTCCAGGCACATTCTGTCCGACTCTGGAAGCAGGAGAGTTTGAGAAATGGGGGTATGAAGTGAATCATAAAATCCCTAAGAACACCCGTCTGGAAGGCTTTTTAGCCTTATGGATTAGTGTCTATCTCTTTATCGTTGGAGATTCGAAGGGAGGCGTCTGGCCAGGGAACTTCGTTATCGCAACCAAGTTGGCTGAGAGGATGATGGTGGGGTTGGCTACCTCGGTTTTGGAAAAGATTCATAGGAGCATACTCCATGTCTATATGGGTAAATCTCCTTTGATATTATGGGGACCATTCCAAGTTTTATGGGGATGGATCGCCACTCACTTCCGGATATATTGTAACAACCCGATATTTCATGATAAGTTTTCCCTTTAATTTACTTGATGTCATTTGTTTAATGCTACAACAAGATTATCTTTTGTTATATGCCACACTGTATTAGCTTGAAGTATACACAAAACTATTCATAGATTGTGTTACCCACAATTTCAAGTTTGTTTTATAATAGTCATCCTACGAAACATTAAGTGTATATATATATATATATATTCAATGTATAATTGAAATATGGTTGGATTTTGTTATACGAAACAACGAAGGATTATTTCACAACACGCAACCCTGACTTGGCTTGAATTACACGCAATTGCGACTTTTCTCGATAGCGTGTGTTATACGCAATATCAGGGTTCACTAAACAATGGTATATAGTTATAATATTATTAAAAACTAGAAATTATGAATAGTATTAACTAAATTTTGAATGTTATAAAATTATTATTTCATCTTACACATTTTATAGAACATGGTATGTGAACAAATTAAAATTTTCGGGTAAAATAAGTATTTTAAAAAAATGCAGTTTTGCCGCCTTTTGATGGAACACCAACATTAAATCTAGTTTTTGACATGTTTGTAAGTTCAATTTTACAAAATAAAATTATTATTTAGAATCAGGATATAAAATTTTACCTTGGATAAATTTTTCATATTATTCTGATAACTTTCATATTTTAATGAATAGTAAAAACACGCTATATTTTAATTAAAATCAACTTTTTTCATCGTAATAATTTATATGGTTAAATTATAATATTTAATGGTTTTAAAGTATAAATAGAATATATTTTTAACATTTAATATAATTTATTTCATTAGAATTGATTTTACCTTGAATTCGTAGGTTAAATCAATTCAATCTTTTGCAATGTTTTAAACAAAACCCGGTTTTCTTTCAACAACGGGATTAATTATAAATTAATTTCTGTAACTTTTGTGTATTGAATTTGAAAAAATGGATTCTATATTTTGAATCCGTGGGTCCAAATTATGTTAATAAACTACTTTTTTATTTTTGGACTCTATGAATATTAACTACGGTAAAATTTATTTACCATAGTTAAAGGTAAATCGGGTAATTAAGGGTAAATATAAGATTATAAAATTACCCTAACACCTACCAGAATCCTATGGGATGACTAAAAGTAGACCCATATCACTTAAGGGTCAGATTAGATTCATTTTATGGACTTTTTTCCATAGAAATAATTTAATTATCGTTAAAACCAAAGAAAGTGACAACATGTCACTTTCCTAAATCTTATAAGTATAATAATTTTAGTTTAGTGATAAGCTTCATGAAACTTCAAATATAAGTAGTCTCCAGAAAGATAATTAAATTATCTACATCATATGATTTTATTTATAATTTTTATGGATTACATAATTATCATTAATTAAGACACAATAGTGATGCATAAATTGTTTATCTAGTGAAAAATCAAGAATATAGTTTTAATTAAACTAATAGTGACCATAAAATGCACAAAACGCTGACCAAAACTTATTTTCCACGTAAATGTAAACCATAATCATCCAATGGTAGAATAGTTGACCATTTGAAGCCTTATAAAAGCTATTATGACACTTATATTATCTTATTTTAAGTAATGAAAAAGTTGTCATCTTCATAATTTAATAAATGTAACAATTTAAATATTGTTATTTTAAGATGATAAATTCTAGTAAAAGTATTATTATGAAAGTTAATAGATTTATCTTCATCATAGGATTTTATTTTTAATTTTTATGCGACAAATAAATATAGTAAATAATTATACAAAAATGTTGTAGTATTTATTTTATTAAGAGATAAACCACATAAATGGTTTTAAAAATAATAAAATAAATATTAAATGAACTATTTAATGTGCTACACTAATTTCATAGATACATATTATTATTTATGAATCTATTAAATATTTTAGTTCGAATATATCATCTGTTTAGTTTTTATTTAAAATCAAATAAATGAATAGTGTCAAAATTAACACTATTGTTATATTATAAAAATATTATATTATTAAATTTTTTTAAAATCAGAAAAATATTTAAAAATTATAAATTTAAATGTATATGGTCTAAAATGTTATAAAGTATCCAATTATGGTCAATTCACAACAATTAAGTAATTATTTGTTATAATTTAAAATTTAGAATGTTATTACCACAAATAAAATTAAATTGATTAAATAAGGATAAATCAAGTTGATAATGTTTAAAATAATTTCCTAACATGACTAAATTCTATTGTTTGATGAGATTATAACCGTATCTCATCTAATATTCGAATATGAGTCATTTTTGGAGGTTTTTAAGTGGGGTTATATTTATTATAAATTAATAGTTTTAAGATTTCCAAAGGTTCCCCTCTCCTCACTTATAAAAGGGAACCTCCTCCCTCTCTTCCTCAGACCCCATTGAGCCTTCATGCTTCGACAAACCCTGCCAAATTATCTTCTCCACTTCCGTAGGAACATCCTAGAGGTCATGGTCTACTTCAAAGACCAATCGTAGTGCCCTATGAGGAGGTTTCAAAGAGGCCTATCGAAGAAGAGGTAATTTGTACTAAGGATTCTTTCAAGCTTCTTTCTTCTTCAAGTTCTTCTTCTTTAGTTGTTTCATTATAAAATAATAACATCAGTATCACTAATATACTGATATGTTATTATAAATATGAAAAAACCCATTTCACCTTCTATCCATCCTATGGAAAACAAAATCACCGCGCGTGCGTACGTACGGAATACCGTCTCCACGCCGTGGTGTAATCTGTTTTTCCACCAACACCTTACATGGATGGGTATAATGGTGTAAATAATAACAATACATAGTTATTATAACATAATAATTATTATGATATATTTTATCATGCACTCTAATTCAATTCAATAATTATGGAAACGATATCATCGCTCGTGCGTACGTACAGACTACCGTCTCCACGACGTGATGAGATTCATTCTCAATCTTAACCATTTAAGAATGATTATACTGTATATATAAGCAATAATAATGAAATAAATGAAATTATAAAGATACTGGAATTGTGTATATATATATATGTGTGTGTGTATGTCATCTACTTAATTCCATTCAACTAAATAAATAAAGGAAAACAGCTTTCATGCGTACGTACGGCCTACCGTCTCCATGAACAATGTATTTCTTTCCATTTATCGATCTATTATATATATGTATATTCTGAATATATATTATATTTAATCATGTTTTATATTCTATAATTATGTAATCATGATCTATGTAATCATATGAATAATTACAAGTCAAAACACGGATGACAAATGAAACAATTTTACCCGAAACACTCTTTAACATGGAATTTACAAAAGAACGGGTAATATAAAGTCATAAGTGAACCATATATGATATCATAACAATGAATATGATTCTGTAATAACTCAATGACATTATTTAAATCATTATACAGGAGGTTCAGATACATACGAAGCATATCGGACATAAGGTAAGGGATAAGTTTTCAAATCTCATTTTTATCCGAGATTGCTTATTCGTAAGTATTTACTGGGGAAATTTTTATCATCCATGTCCATGTTTTATAAAACTGTTTTCATGTATGTTTAAAGTCCTTTTCTACCCATTTTTACTTTTATCCCATGGTATGGAAGGAATCTTTCTTTTGTTTACTCTATGAGGTACTTTTTTTACTTTTTCGACAAAAATACGAGAAGAATGTTATTTTAACATATACGGCATGAAAGGATTTTTACGGTTTTATAAAGCCATATTTTCATTATGCATCATCCAAAAGATTTCTTGACTATTTTCAACAAAATCCTTTTCTTTTAAAATTGCATGACATTTTGTGAAAAGAAAACGATTTTGAAGAAAAGAAGATATTTTCCTCAAGAATTCATTTCCAGTGTTTTATCAAAACCATTTTCCATCTAAGATGACATTATTTTCATATGTGTATGTTTCAAGTATAATGTATCTATGATTTATATTGTTTCACTTTCCTTATTATGAAATGATATCTATTTCTTTTATATGGATTATGTAATGATGGGATTATGTCTATAAAACCCATTTTATTTATTGGGTTATTATGAATGATGTATGTTTATTTTGTGGCACAAGTAAGAATGATTTCATTATGAGATGGGTGGGACCTATATCTCACTCCAATGAATTGGGTAAAGATTTATATCTCATGAGATAGACATGGCTGGAATGGCAAGTTAAACCAGTTCAGTAATACAAGACTAGAACGAGGAGTAAACTCGATTCAGAAAGGGACTTTTTCAACCACTACTGGAAATATGACCTTTCCCAACGCTTTTATACCAATGGTTCGTAAAAACCATTGGTATAGGTTCCCTTTCCCAACGGTTTGGATAAACCGTTGGGAAATCCCACATTGAGGCCACCTTTCCCAACGGTTTGGCCAAAATGTTGGGAAAGCCCACATTTTGGCCACCTTTCCCAACGGTTTTGGAAAACCATTGGGATAGGTCGCCCACATGTCAAAATTACACCAAACTCCAAATCTAGAATCAAAATCAATACCAACGGTTGTCAAAACTGTTGTTATAGGCCTATACCAACGTTTATATCCTTTGATTTTTTATCATTTATTCTTACCCAGAACATTATATAAACCAAAATTTAAAATCATTAGGAGAATACATATATATTTTTATGTAATTATATTCACAAAAGTCATGTTAGGTTAGTGGTTAAGTAGTTGAATAATAAACTAGGGGTCCTGGGATCAAATCCCAGTGAATGTTTTTTTTGAAATACATATACCAACAGTTCCATAACCGTTGGTATAGATTTTCATATTAATTATACCAACGGTTTCCAAAACCGTTGGGATAGGTCTATACCAACGATTTTGGGAAAACTGTTGGTATAGACCTATCCCAACGGCTTACTTGGAAACGGTTCTCCAAACCGTTAGTATAGGCTATACCAATGGTTTGGAGGCCTATACCAACAGTTCCAAACCGTTGGTATAGGTTAGTTTTCCAGTAGTGAACTAAGATGGTCTTGGCAGCAATGCCTTGGCTAATATGGAAATCATATCATGTACTTAATGGTTGCCACAATTACATGTTTCATTACAATGATATTTTATCATTCTTAATGTTTCTTTATGATCTATGCCTTACGTACTTCCATGTTTTATGTCATTGATCATGCTTTTGATGTTTAAACATTATGTTCATGTTTTTAAGTTCAAATGTATATGGTATGTTTTATTTTATCCATGCATACCCTTACTGATCATTTGAGCTCACCCTTTTTATGTTTTCTTTTCCCCAGGATATAGAGAAAGGTTTTAGGTAAGGAAAAAAGGAAAGATCTTTATTGGAGATGTTGAAGATCTTTCACCACGATTAGACGATTACATTCCTAGTTTCCAAAGACAATAAACTATTAGGGTCCTTGTGTGTCTGTTTTTGTTATGTATTAAGTATTCCACAAAATTAATGTAATGTCTATGTACGTCAAGCTTGGGGTCTCTATAGTTGGTATCAGAGCAAAGGTTTAGTCAACCTTTGGAAACAAGGATGCGAAAACGTTAGTGAGATCCCTACAGATATTTCTAAGGTATGTCTAGGGATGCCCCTAAGGATAAGTATACGTATAGGATATAGTCCTAGAACTAAGGTAAAGATCTTAGAATCTAACCTAAGATGTTAGATATTGAGGGTACTCCCCCTTTATTATGTTGTTTTCCCTAGCATGATTTTTTCCTCTCATAGAATTCTTTTTGTGTTTTTGTCAATGGAGGGAACCAGAAGGAATTCAGTTAACATTGAATCCAATGAAAAAATTGGTGACTATGAGAAAAAAAAATTTGTAATTCCTAGAGAGAAAGATATTGTGATTATGCCGAATCAGTCATCGCGATATATGATTAACAAGCTGAAATTTAGTGTTTATGCGTAATTCATCAAATAAGAGTAAGATAGGCTTTTATGCATGTTCACATGTTGAGGAGCATAAACAAAGGAAGATTGAGATTTATAAAGAAGGGAAGAAGAACCTTGAGGAATACCTCAAATGGAGGGAAAAATGTTACCTATGTGGAGAAAAGGGACATAGAGTGACAGAATGTTATAGAGTTCAATGCCTTATTTGTGGAGAACATGGGCATTACCCGACTCAATACCCTGACCTAAAAATTTACTTCTAAATCAAGGATGGACTTATTCTAGGACAATCAATGAAGAGGATGGATTGAAGTGTTTATGTATTGGAATTCAAGAATAATGTTGTTGCCGTACTTTTATGGTGTATTAGAATATTTTTGTATTTGTCTATTGTAGATTTCAATAATTTTATGGTACCGGTAACCATGAAAAGTGATTGAAATATTTTGGAAAGCGGATGATATACTCATAATGAAGGGATAAGGAGGAAATGAAATGTTTGGCAGTATTCATGAGCTCATGATTGATATAAGGACTAAGTAATATCATGGTTTGAGTATATAGAATTTTGAGGATTTTGGTATGTGGAAAATGTTATCTTTTAACTGCATTCATGTTTTCACTAAGGTTCAATGGTTATTCATTTTTCAAGAGAATACATGATTACGGCGTTCGAATGTTTGGAATGTGACCAACAAGGAATATCTTATGATATATGGGGATCGTCGATGGAATTAAAATGAATGTTATATGAAATCTCTGGTAATCGTTTTCACTATAATATGAGAGTGGACTTCAGTATTATGGATAAGGCTAAAGATTGGAAGGGATTATGTTGAACATAAGTTAGTATTGTTTAAGGATATAATTTTTTTTCGATATTATTTATGGGATGTTATATTAATGTAGTTTTAGAAAAAGGACAACTTGCAGGACAAGCGACAACCCATCGCGTCAGACAAGGCTGTGGGAATAGAACCCACAACCGAAGTGCGACTAGCCTTTATCACCTACCACTGGCCTACAGGATGTCCCTGTTTAGTAGAAACTAGTTTTATTATATTAATTAGTGTGATATATGAAGTATAAGTCCATTTTAAGAACCGTATATGATTAATCTCACTATATATGGACTTATGTATATTTGATACCTTTTGCTAAACTTTTGTTTAAAACAAATGGAATGACCAATCATTTTATCACATGATCTATTAAGACTTCACGAATAACAAATTCAACTTCATTTCTTTAAGATATGAAGAGGAAATTGTTCAAAGCATGTACAACAGTGAGATTGTACCAAAATCAAGCAAGTATTTCTTCTAATTCAAAATTTTCAAATTTAGGGAAATGATATTGAAAACCAAAAATGTTGTCCTAGTGCTCTTATATCCGATGAATCAGATGGTACCTTAGATCATCACAAATTTATGGCTTTGTGATTGATGGCTTTTTCATAGCCATGTTCTCTACCACTCTCCATCAGAACTTGATGGTTAGATTTTTCTTCCATATCCATATTTTCACCAATGTTCTCTTATATGGAAACCCAATGATGAGTTACTTTGGGTAATCGATACATTTTATACTTTAGTTTTTAAAATTAAGTTTCAGTATTCCTTTTTACAATGTGGGTTTCTATGAATAGTAAACGATTTATAACCCCGACGAATTTCGAGGGCGAAATTCCTTTTAAGGGGGGTAGAATGTAACAACCCGATATTTTATGATAAGTATTCTATTTAATTTATTTGATGTCACTTTTTTTGCTAAAATAAGATTATCTTGTGTTATACACCACACTGTATTAGCTTGAATTATACACAACACTATTCTTTGATTGTGTTACACACAATTTCAAGTTAGTTTTATAATAGTCATTCTACGCAACATTGAGTATATATATATATATTCAATGTATAAATGAAATATAGTTGGATTCTGTTATAGGAAACAATGACGGATTCTTTCACAACACGCAACCCTTACTTGGCTTGCATTACATGCAATCGTGACTTTCCTCGATAGCGTGTGTTATACACAATATCAGGTTTTACTAAACAATGATATATGGTTATAATATTATTTCGAACTATCCTTTATGAATAGTATTAACTAAATTTTTAATGTTATAACATTATTATTTCATCTTACACGTTTTCAAGAACATGGTATGTGAACAAAATAAAATTTTCAGGTAAAATAAGTATTTTTCAAAAAATGCAGTTTTGCCGCCTTTCGATGGCACACCGACTTTAAATCTAGTTTTTGACATGTTTTTAAGTTAAATTTTACAAAATAAAATTAATATTTGAAATCAGGATATAAAATTATTCCTTGGATAAATGTTTCATATTATTCAAATAACTTTCATATTTTAATGAATAGTAAACACATGCTATATTTTAATTAAAAACTAATTTTTTCATCGTAATAATTTATATGGTTAAATTATAATATTGAATGGTTTTAAAGTATAAATAGAATATATTTTTACGATTTAATATAATATATGTCATTAGCATTGATTTTACCTTGAATTCGTAGGTTAAATCAATTCAATCTTTTGCAATGTTTTAAACAAAAACATGTTTTCTTTCGACAACGGGATTAATTTTAATTTCATTTCTGTAACTTTTGTGTATTGAATTTGGAAAAATGGATTCCATATTTGGAAACAGTGAGTCCAAAATTATGTTAATAAGCTACTTTTTTGGGCTTTATGAATAGTAACTACGGTAAAATCTATTTACCATAGTTAAAGGTAAATCGGGTAATTAAGGGTAAATATAAGATTATAAAATTACCCTAACACCTACCAAAATCTTACTGGATGGATAAAAGTCGACCCATATCACCTAAGTGTCGGATTAGATTCATTTAATGGACTTTTGTCCATGGCAATAATTTAATTATCATTAAAACCAAAGAAAGTGACAACATTTCACTTTCTTAAATCTTATAAGTATAATAATTTTAGATTAGTGATCAACCTCATGAAACTTCTGATATAAGTAGTCTCCATAAATCTAATTAAATTATCTACATCATATGAATTTATTTATAATTTTTAGGGATTAAATAATTATCATTAATTGTGACACAATAGTGATGCAGAAATTGTTTATCTAGTGAAAAATCAAGAATATAGTTTTTATTAAACTAATAGTGACCATAAACTGCACAAAACTCTGACCAAAACTTATTATTCATGTAAATTTAAACCGTAATCATCCAATGGTAGAATATTCGACCATTTTTAGCCTTATAAAAGCGATTATGGCACTTATATTATTTTATTTTAAATAATTCCAAAGTTGTCACCTTCATAATTTAATAAATATAACAATTTAAATATTGTAATGTTAAGATGATAAATTCGAGTAAAAGTATTATTTTGAAAGATAATATATTTATCTTCGTCATAGGATTTTAATTTTAGGTTTTATGAAACAAATAAGTATATTAAATAATTATACAAAAACGTTGTAGTATTTATTTTATTAAGAGATAAACCACATAAATGGTTTTAAAAATAATAAAATAAATATTATATGAACTATTTAATGTGATACACTAATTTTATAGATATATATGACCTTTTATGAATCTATTAAATAGTTTATTTCGAATATATCCTCTGTTTAGTTTTTATTTAAAATCAAATAAATGAATAGTGTCAAAATTGACACTATTGTTATATTATAAAAATAATATATTATTAAATTGTTTAAAAATCACATAAAATGTTTAAAAATTATAAATTTAAATTTATATGGTCTAAAATTTTATAAAGTATCCAATTATGGACAATTCACAACAAATAAGTAATTATTTGTTCAAATTTAAAATTCAGAATGCTATTACCACAAATAAAATTAAATTGATTAAATAAGGATAAATCAAGGTGATAATGTTTAAAATAAATTCCTAACAAGTCTAAATTCTATTGGATGATGAGATTACAACCCTATCTTATATAATATTCTAATATGAGTCATTTTTGGAGGTTTTTAAGTGGGGTTAGATTTATTATAAATTAATAGTTTTAAGATTTCCAAAGGTGCCCCTCTCCTCCGTTATAAAAGGACACCTCCTCCCTCTCTTCCTCACACCACATTGATCCTTCAGGCTCGGGAAACCCCTGCAAAATTATCTTATCCACTTCCCTAGAAACATTCTAGAGGTTCTGGTCTACTTCAAAGACCAATCGTAGTGCCCTAAGAGGAGGTTTCAAAGAGGCATATCGAAGAAGAGGTAATTTCGTCTACCGATTCTTTCAAGATTCTTTCTTCTTCAACTTATTGTTCTTTAGTTGTTTCATTATAAAATAATAACATTAGTATCACTAATATACTTATATTTTATTATAAATATGAAACAAACCCATTTCACCTTCTATCCATCCTATAGAAAACAAAATCAACGCGCGTGCGTACGTACGGAATACTGTCTCCACACCGTGGTGTAATCAGTTTTTCCACCAACACCTTACATGGATGAGTATAATGGTGTAAAGAATAAATATACATAGTTATTATAACATCATACTGATTTTGATATACTGTATCATCCACTCCAATTTAATTCAATAATTATGGAAACGATATCATCACTCGTGCGTATGTACGGACTACCGTCTCCACGACGTGATGAGATTTATTCTCCATGTTAACCATTTAAGAATGATTATACAGTATATATAAGCAATAATAATGAAATAAATGACATTATAAAGCTACTGTATTTATGTATATATATATATGTATTCCATCTACTTAATTCCATTCAACTCAATAAGGAAACGAAAATAGCGTTCATACGTACGTACGACCTACCGTCTCCATGAACGATGTATTTATTTCCATTTATCGATATATTATATATATGTATATTCTGAATATATATTATATTTAAATCATGTTTTATATTCTTTAATTAAGTAATCATGATCTAAGTAATCATATGAATAATTACAAGTCAAAACACGGATGACAAATGAAACGATTTTACCCAAAACACTCTTTAACATGGAATTTAAAAAAGAATGGGTAATATAATGTCATAAGTGAACCATAAATGATATCATAACAATGAATATGATTCTGTAATAATTCAATGACATTATTTAAATCATTATATAGGAGGTTCGGATACATACGAAGCATATCAGACATAAGGTAAGGGATAATTTTGCAAATCTCATTTTTATCAGAGATTGCTTATTTGTAAGTATTTACTGGTATAATTTTTATAATCCATGTCCATGTTTTATAAAAGTGTTTTCATGTATGTTTAAAGACCTTTTCTACCCATTTTGACTTTTACCCCATGGTATGTAAGGAATCTTTCTTTTGTTTACCCTACGAGGTACTTTTTTTTACTTTTCCAACAAAAGTATGAGAAGAATGTTTTTCTTAACTTATACGACATGAAAGGATTTTTACGATTTTATAAAGCCATATTTTCATGAAGCTTCCTCCAAAATATTTCATGACTATTTTCAACAAAATACTTTTCTTTTAAAATTTCATGACATTTTGTGAAAAGAAAATGATTTTGAAGAAAAAAAGATATTTTCCTCAATAATTCATTTCAAGTGTTTTATCAAAACCATTTTATATCTAAGATGAAATTATTTTCATATGTGTATGTTTCTTGTATAATGTCTATATGATTTAAATGGTTTCACATTCCTTATTATGAAATGATATCCATTTCTTTTATATGGATTATTTAATGATGGGATGATGTCTATGAAACCCATTTTATTTATTTGGTTATTATGAATGATGTATGTTTATTTTGTGGCACAAGTAAGAATGATTTCATTATGAGATGGGTGGGACCTATATCTCCCTCTATTGAATTGGGTAAATATTTATATCTCATGATATAGACATGGATGGAACGGAAAGTTAAACCGGATCAGTAATACTGGACTGGAATGAGGAGTGAACTCGATTCAGAAAGGGACTGTGTCCACTAAGATGGTCTTGGAAGCAATGCCTTGGCTAATATGGAAATCATATCATGTGCTTAATGGTTTCCACAATTACATGTTTTATTCCCATGCTATTTTATCATTATTAATGTTTCTATATGATCTATGCCTTGCGTACTTCCATGTTTTATGTCACTGATCAAGATTTTGATGTTTAAACATTATGTTAATGTTTTTAAGTTCAAATGTAAATGGTATGTTTTATTTTATCCATGATTACCCTTACTGAGCATTTGAGCTAACCCTTTTTATGTTTTCTTTTCCCCAAGATATAAAGAAATGTTTTAGGTAAGAAAAAAGGGAAGATATTTATGGGAGATGTTGAAGATCTTTCACCACGATTAGAAGATTACGTTCCAAGTTTCCAAAGACACTAAAATATTACGGTCATTGTGTGTCTATTTTTATTATGTATTAAGTATTACGCAAAAGTAATGTAATGTCTATGTACGCCAAGATTGGGGTCTCTACACATATGGTGTTCCGAACAGAATACAAATTCCCGGATGTTCTTTCAGGCCGTATGTTCAGGCCTTCTCTGGAGTTTTTCCTTTGTCCCTCAATGCTTGTGATATTAGGCCAAGGCTGGGTATGAATAAGGAATTAATACTCATTCCCTACAGAAATCCGCGGACAGGGCGATTTTTTGATGATGGATCAGCTATCTTGGAACAGAGGTCTTACATGGTGGCCTGTAGAGATGGTGTGCTGGCCACCAGAATCGATGGGGAAATTATATGTGAGGCCTATGCTCCATATCGATTTTCACGCCAAGTAGAGAAGAACCTACACCAGTACAGCTCCTGCTACTTCTACAAGTAGAGAAGAACCTACACCAAAATCATTGGTGGGCGCAGCAACTGAATTTTCCATCCTTCCTGAAGAAGCTGTCCAGGGTCAGGGGCTACAGAATGAGGGTCACCCAGAGGACACATCAAATGCTCCCACTGGTGAGACTAACCAGGATTCTGAAATATCATTGGATGAAATGATGAATCGTGGCATGTATTTAGAAGAATTTTATGATCATGCTATGTTATCATGTGATTTATAATACCTTGGGCGTGAGTGTTATCCTTCATCCAATAATTGTTTTTTATAATTTACACTTCTAATCATGACTGAAAATAATATGATGTTCCATCCCAAGAAGTTGTTCAACTACCAATGCCTGAAGAGGGTGTGGACATTGATGTCAACCCTACTATTGGAGAAACATTAGTTCAAGGGGAGTTAAACCCAGTAAACCCTCATGAGACCCATCTTGAAGATCCTGTTGAAACTAGGAATGATTGGGAGGAGTCTTCTCAAGCTGTTGATCTACTGTTAGGTAAGGATTGGACTGAGTTTTCAAAATAGACCACCAATTTCCATTATTCTATGAAACTAACCATACTTTTTATTGATCAAATAGGGCTATCAACTTTAATGGATAGAACTGGAGGTGAAGTCTCATCCTCCGCCCAAACAGTATTAGAAGGTGAAGCAACTAGGGTTAGGGGGGAGGAGTAGAACATGGCACTTCCTTAAGTGCATTAATCCCAGATTACATGCCCCCTGTGGTGATGATGTTGAATCAGGCCGAGAGGTTCTTAAGGTGCTCAGCTTTTCACGATGCAAGTCATGGAACAACATATAGAAAATCATATCTGAGGTGAATTTAGAAGAGTTGTCATCTAATATTTCCCAGTTTTCATCCCAATTTGTCATGCTAGGAATTGGTGGTTTTGGATACCAAGAGATCCATACTACAGTGAAACAAGTCATCATAAGAAGGGAGCAGGAGAAAAAGTGCCATGATGATCTGACCAGGGTGAAGCTATCAGTCAATATCATCGAATTTGAGGCTACAATATCTCGAGATGAGGATGATTATGCTGCCAAGATGAAGGAGATGAAGCATAAGATTAAAGAAAAGGTCTTCCAATAAGTGAAGCTTCAGAAAAAGTTAGATGTTGTTCCTGGGGAACTTGACCAGCTCAATAATTCATTGGAGGGAGCTCAAACGAATGGTATGAAAGCCATTGCAGATGCCAAGAAGGCACACCATCAAGCTGAGAAGAGTGAATCTAGTCGAGTGTACGAGCTTAAAGTAGCTGCTGATGAATCTCGGGATATTGTACATCAAATGAAGACTTATGTTGATAGTCTATTTTTATTTCCTGAAAAAGAGAAGAGCCTCCAATCTGTGGATGTCCCTATAATTATTTTGCATCAAATGGAAATAATTCTTTCATCTTCAATCACTTGTGCACATATTTTCCTGCTACCTTCTTTAAATTTTACCAAAGCTAATGTGCCTAGTAAGCATAGTTTTATTTTTACTAGGATTATTATAAATAACCCTACAATCATTGAATCTATTAATTGCTCAATATTACCTAAATCATACAAAATGTAAGTTTAGTGAGCTGGAACATGAATTTTATTCAGAGATCCCTTGTCTTTTGTGGGCAGTTTAAAGACATGCACGTCAAACATAAAGAGGCTAATGTTTAAGGTCGAAATAGATTTGACCGAATGAATTAGAATTGACTCAATTCCTTGAAAATTTATCTGAAAACATATTATCATACTCAATTATGAGGGAAAATATGTAAACTATGACTTAATAAAATTTGAATCTGAGGAATGATATGAAAAAGGGAAAAAATGCATTAGAAGAAGTAGTTCCCAATAATAAAGTTACCATTATTTGACGAACCCGTTAGGGGGTTGAATTATGCAGGGCCACCTAAGGGAATTGGAGTCATAGTCAAATAAATAGAATCTTTTGGATGATAGGTCTATTATGTAGATGACTTATGTAAGGCCACCTAAGGGCACGTGCTGTATAGTCAGGCAAACTAATTCTCATAAATTTACTTTTATACTGCTAAGAAGCTAGTGAAATTTTATGGGGATTCACCTTTTCCAAAGTATAGAGTTTTCTATATGTAAATATGTACTCGAATATGTAGAAGATATTTCCAAACAAGATAATCCAAGAGCTGGATGAATGTCAGTCCTACGAAGGTCTGACCCAAACGTAGGGAAGAGAAACATAAACCATAGTCTTGAATACTTTCAGATCATGAGAAAGAATATGAAATAAATATGTTAAGGATGGCTATTTTTTATAGATCCTTACATATTTTTGATAAGCCCAATATGGAAAAAAGTGGCTTTCTTCCCAAGAATGAAGATACCAGTATCTGAAAAACCCGTTAGGGGGTTGAATTATGCAGGGCCACCTATGGGAATTGGCTGTGTAGTCAAATAATAGTATATTTTGGCTGAAACATCTGTTATGTAGACTACTTATGCAAGGCCACCTAAGGACACATGATGCATAGTCAGGGAAAAGAACTCTCAGAAATTTTACAATTTTGTGACTAGAAGTCATGAAAATGGTTAGGAAGATCTGAAAATATTTAAGGTTAGGATTATGACACACAAAGATGGGTGTTTTCCAATGTGTGTATGAATGCACAGATCAATGCTAACCATAATTATGTTGTGGTTGGGTCCTGAGTTGAAATGTTGGACTTCACTACGTATCCCATAAAGATGGGAATCAAGCCATACGTAGTTCTTAAACTACATTTTAACGTCGTGCGAGACAAAAGGATAGGAGATCTTAGTTTAGGGTCATAGATCTCGGATCATTATAAGAAATACACAATGTGTGCTTTCATGGGGAATTTTCAGCCAAGGGACTGAAAGTGGAATATGGGGTTAGGCCCAAAGACTTGGGGATGGATTCGAGGGACACTTGAACGTTCCTATGTATCCCATAAGGATGGGAATCAAGCCCACGTAGTTCTAGAAATACCCTCTGTACAAATTTGGTTCGTACATGTGAAGGGTGAAAGTGGAATTTAGTGTAATGATGATTTAACCCAAGATAAAAGGTTTGGTCATTTCCATGTATGTACATAGTCTTTATAATGAAACATGATTGAAAAATCAATGTAAATAATTATTCCCTCTCAGGTGAGGGTATCAAAGAATATTGTAGTTTATTGTCATACTGGACAAAATTGTTGTATATTTTAACGACGTATAGCAAGGACGAAAGTGAGCCAATGTAAAGATATTGATTCTGGGGGTGGTTTCACGAATCAACATCGTATGAGATAGAGGTGAACCAATGTGATGAGATTGGTTTTGGGCTTGAACCTTGGGAGCTTTCCTACGTACCCAGCCTGGAAGGCAAGGATCAAAGTCTGCGTATTTCAATTAAAGAATGAATTAATGATCAAGTTATTCTTGGGGACAACGACCTAAAAAATGATGATGGGACTTACACATGGTTAGCGGCCCAAAGTGGGTGTTATAGTTGAAATTTTCTCTAAGCTCACGTGAGTCATACTCGGTGTGAGAAACAAGAGGTAACAACAACCTTAACGATTCACCGTTTAATGTCATGTAGGACATATGAAGGGACTATGCAGTTTAAAGTCTTGTAGTTAGGACTATTGGTGCTGCACAGTTTAATGTCATGTAGTAGGGACAAAGTACAATTTAATGTCATGTAGGACATATTAAAGGAATTTTGTACAGTTTAGCATCATGTATCTGGGATGATGGGGACAATATAGTTTAACATCATGTGGGACAAAAGGGGGATTGTGCAGTTTAATGTCATGCAGTGAGGAAAAATGAGTACACCATTTAACGTCATGTTGGACGTATTAGGGACTTTTTCATAGTTTAACGTCATGTTGGATGAAAAAGGGACAATACAGTTTAGTGTCATGTTGGTCGTAAGTCCCAATAGTTTAAGGTCATATGCATGGACCCTGGATGGTGCAGTTTAATGGCATTATGGACGTAAGGGAAATGAAAATAGTTTAGGGTCATATGCATGGACCATGGATGATGTATTTTGTGTTTAAACAAATTAATTCTTCAGAAATATGGCATTGGTTGGAGTAGTGATGAGTTCTCCTCCTATTGATATTAGAGAATAAGCTCCATTAGAATAGACCTTATGTATTGAATAAGGTCCTTCCCATTTAGGCTCATGCTTGGGAGGTTTCTTTCCTCGTATTATTGGAGTTCTAAGAACTATTACCAATTCTCCCTGAATGAATCAACGAAGATGAAATTTTTTGTTGAAAGATCGTGCTATTGGATTCTGATAGACTTCTAAGTGGTACCGAGTGCACAATCTTTTCTCATCTAACCTTTACAATTAATCAAATCACTTTTGAGATTGTTCATCTGTAGATGATTGATCAGAAATGGCTACTCTGAGCGAAGGTAATTGAACTTCAATGGGAAAGACTGCTTCCATTCCATATACTAGTGAATATGGAGTTGACCGAGTTGTAGTGTGGGTGGTAGTCCGATAAGCCCGTAAAGAATGAAAGAGTTTATCAGGCCATGACTTCTTATCTTTATCCACCATATTTTTCAATATATATGACATAGTCTTGTTGAAAGCTTCTATCTGGCCATTGGCCACTGCATGATACCGAGATGAATGATTGGATTTGATGTTGTATTATTGATACAACTTCTTCACCTTAAATGAACAGAAGTTGGTGCCATTTTCCGTCAATATGGTATGAGGGACACCAAATCTGGTAATGATTTTAAACTTTATGAAGCTAACAATTCTTTTAGAACTGACTTCCTTGAGAGGTACTGCCTCTCCCAATTTGGAAATGAAATCATTAGCAGTAAGAATATTCTTAAACTGCTTGGCTGTAGCTGAAGGGTAAGGTCCCACCACATCCATTCCCCAAGTGGAAAATGCCCATGAGTATTTCGCTGTATGAAGAAACTCTAGAGGTTGATGAAGGAAGTTGGCGTGTATTTGGAATCAATGACACTTCTTTTTGAAATAAACACAATCTTTTATCATTGAAGGCCAAAAGTATCCATGCCTTCGATTCTGATCAGACAGTTTATGTCCAGACTAGTGGGCACCATAGAATCCTGCATACACTTCTTTCATGATATCCATTGTCTCTTCACCATCAATGCATATGAGGAGAAATCCATCAAAACCACACTTGTAGAGAATTTTCTCTATGTGATCTGGGCCATCATAAAGATTGAAGTTGACCACACGTCTCCAGATTTTTCCTTTCCCAGATCTATCAGGTGGAAGTATTCTATTTTGAAGGTATTCCCTGATAGGTTCCATCCATCCCGTAGTATAACCATATGGTTCATAGATGGGGCTAATTTCATTGATTTCCTCTGTTCTGGCTCGAACATCAGGTGACATCGTACGACGGTGGGCAATACTGATGGTTGTCTCGTCCCGAATTGGATCTACCAGAGCTGTGGCTATATTATCCACTGCATCAGCTTGGGCATTTTGTGATCTTGGGACATAAGAAAATGTCAGTTCCAAAGGGAATTCCACCATTAAATCTCTAACACAGTCATACAAACGGATTAGTTCTTCTTTTCTGATTGCATAATCTCCATTTACTTGTTTTATTACCAGGTCTGAATCACCTTTCACCTTTAAGTGATTTACTTGTGCTTGAAGATCCAACTCCAATCCTGTAATGAGAGCTTGGTATTCCGCTTCATTATTTCTACTAGCTTCCCACAATAAGATAGAATTGGGTAACACTGACTTTTCTGAAAAAAATAGTACAATCCCTAAGCCATCATTGTTGAATTTAGGATTTTCCATTTTCCTCCCTGTTGGACTTCTAGAAGCACCATCAAAGTACATTTCCCATGTTTGAAGGATTTCTTGTATAGAGAAAAATTCCTCCTCAGGGAGTTCAATATCTGAAGATGTGTCTACCACCGAAGGGTGTTCAGTAAGGAAATCAGCCAGAGCCTAGCCCTTTATCACCTTTTAAGACACATATTCAATATCAAATTGCTTCAAGATAACTACCAACCTTTCTAGATGTCCTGTAAGCATTGGACGACTAATGATGAATTTGAGCGGGTTACTACGTGATACCAATTGGACCTCATGATGTTGCAGGTAGTGTCTCAACTTTTGAACTGCAAAGATTAATGCCAGAAAACACTTCTCAATACTTGAATATCGGGTTTCTGCTTCATGTATAGTTTGACTGAGATAGTAGAGGTTGTTTTCATTCTCATCGTCATTCTTCTGTGAAATAAAGGCACCCAATGATCATTCTAGAGCTGTCACATAGATGATAAGTGGTCTTCCTTCAATAGGTGGCACAAGTACCGGTGGACTCAGGAGATATTTCTTGAGAATATCGAATGCTTCTTGACATTCTTCAGTCCACTGGTAAGTGACTCCCTTCTTCATCAATTTGGTGAAGGGTAAGCTTTTTCCTACCAAATTGGCGATAAAACGCTGAATATTGGTTAGGTGTCCTTGAAGTTCTCTCAATTCTCTTAAATTTTGAGGAGGTTACATGCCAAAGATTGGCTTTTTCTCCTCAGTATAGACCTCGATACCATGATGGCGTACGTCGAATCTATGAAATTTCCCCAAGGTTACCCCAAAATCACATTTTAAGGGGTTCATCTTCAAACTATGTTGTCGAAGATCGTGGAATATGACTTCTAAATCATCCAAGTGACTAGAATGTTGTTTGTATTTGACCACCAAATCATCCACATAACATTCAACAAACATTCCTAGAAAGGGTTTGAAGATACGATGCATGACACGCAGATATGTTGCGCCTTCATTCTTTAGGCCGAAGGGCATTACCCGATAGAAAAACACACACTGAGGGGCTTTAAAGGCTGTATATTCTTCCTATTCTGAAGACATTCAGATTTGATGATATCCAAAATATCCATCCATGAAGGAAAGCACTTCATAGCCACCTGTCGCATCAATCAAGAGTTTTGTAATCGGAACTAGAAAATCATACTTAGGACAATGCCGATTAAGATCTCTAAAATCAATGAAAAATCTAATTTTCCCATTCTTCTTTTTTCACTGGGACAATATTATCCAACCACTTGGAATATTGAACTTCTTTGACGAAGTTATATTTGATGAGATTATCCACATCTGTCTCAATTTTGGAAGCATAGGTTGGGTGTGTTCTTCTAGAAGCTTGTTTGAATCCTCGATGTTCTTCTAGGAAACCCAAATGATGAGTGGAAAAATCAGGGTCAAGCCCTAGAATCTCTATATAGTTCCATGCAAATATATCTTGATTTTGCTTTAAAAAGGAAATATACATCTCTTGCTCTTCAAGAGTCATGGCTGCACTGATTAAAGTGGGGCGTAGATCTTATTTTTTACCCAGATTGATTTCTATGAGTTCATCCACAGTGGTAGAGATACCCTCCTAAAATGATGGAGGAGCATCCTTGAGATCTTCCTCTTCTTCTTCAACATGTTTTATTTCTCTGTTTCTACTTTCATTGTAGATGATGAAGCAGAATTTTCATGATAAGGAGAGGTGTCAAAATTTGCACATCTTGAAGAAGAAGATTCCATTTCTGACTCGATTGATGATGAAGGGTCTTCTTTGGGTAATAAAGAGGAGATGATAGATTGAGAATCAAAGTCATCATTTACCTCTAACATTGCTATAACATTCCCTGGACTGATTGGGGAAGTATAGATTTGCTGGATTTCATCAGATGAAATGAAGACATCTCAATTTGAGCTTTCATCATTACTTGATGGATCACCAATTTCTACCATGTTGTCAGGCTCGATTGCCATAATTGACATTATGGATCTTTCCATAAGAGTATTTTGATTTGGGTCTATCCTATCAATTTGACTGATAGGCAACACATAATATGTACTCACATGTACTAATGGGTTTACTGGAATCTTTTCCAAACCATACGGAGCATTAACTTTGGTAATATCCTTTGTTGTGGATTCCTCTTTTCCCTTCATGTGGTAGAATTGTGCCTCAATGTGTTGATATTCACATGTCTTGAACGGGGCCTTATCACCATATAATGTCCCAAATTGACCATCGAAACAAAACTCAAGACATTGATGGTATGACGAAGAGATACCCGCATGCCGATGTAGCCAAGGTCTTCCAAGCATGATGTTGAAGGCTGAGTCTTGATCAACAACCATAAAATCTGAATTGGACACAAGATCTCTGAACTGAGTTCTGAGTGTAATCTCACCCAGTGGTTCTTGTTTATTTTTATCATATCCTTGTAACATAAATGTAGAAGGAGATAATTTAGATTCCATGAGGCCCAATCGATGAAGTGTACGAATGTGCATGAGGTTGACTCCTAAACCATTATCAATGAAAACTCTTCAGATGACTTTTCCATTGACCTTTCCAGATAAGTACAAAAGTCTAATATGTCCATGCACGACATAATATACATCTTCCTTAGTAAAAGATATTACTGCATGACATTCTGTAGGATTATTCTCTACATTCTAGACTTTTACTGTAGCAATTTTAGTTTCAAACTCCTGAGGACTTGAAAAAGCCCCAATGAGTGCCTCCTGAAAATCATTTGATAAATTCGAGGCATCCAGAATTGATAACTTGGCCAATACTTGGGCCAAGTGTTTCAGTATATCATACTTTTGATCTAAAGGTCCGCGTTTCCCAACAGGAAAATGTGGTTTAGCAGGTGCCTTGAATTTTGATGCCTTGGAATTTGATGCATCTTGTACCGGGATAGGAGTTGGTAATACTCCTGGATTTGGAAGATTAGACTGATTAGGTCTATTTACTTGTTGAGAGGAAGAAGATGGAACCTTCAACTGATCTTCCATAATAATTGTGCTAGGGCTGAGTCTACCTTGTGTGTAAGAGCTTTCTTGTTCTTGTTGAGCTCGTTGAAGGGCTCTACCATGAGTTTGTGCCGCATAAACAGTTCTAGCAGGGGTAGAATTGGAATAGTGGCCTCTAAAGGATACATGTCTGCCCCTATGTACTGACCCTCGAGAACTTCCTCTGATTCCTCTATTTGATATAGGGAATTCTGGCTCATCAAAATCAAAACTGTGACTAGCATATGGATCTATTAATTTAATCATATTAACTGAACCGAAAATCAACTCTTCCTCTGATGAAGACTCTCCCTGATTTTCCTGTTTAGGCTGTACCGTTTGGTGGGGTGGTGCCCGTGAATTTGAAGTAGATGGCATGAAGTCTTCCAGAGTCAAAGACAACTTAGGCATTGACACATACTCATCTTCTTCTGATTCTTTTTATTTCTTTGAATCATGTCGTTTCTTTGAGGATTTTCCCATTGATGAAGAGGGTTTTGCTGCAGAATTCATAGAAGAAGGAACAATTGGTTTCTTCAATTTCATTCACAAAATAGCATGGGTTCAGTTGATTATCTTTCTGACCATCCAATCATCATATTTTTGTGCATTTTTGTTCTTAACTTTTATCCAATCGCATTCCTCCTCTGTAACTGTAGTAGTAACACATGCTACCTGAGCTGAAGAACTTTTTAATTTGACTTGTCCCGTGTCGGCCATATTCTACAGGAGGTCTTTGATGAAAAAACACTCCTGGATGGTATGCCCCAACATTTGATGAAAGGGGCAATAATTGGGACGGTCTACATCTCCTTCCTTGTTTTTCTTTTTGGGCCAGGGTAACTGAACCAAATTATTTTCCAGAGCCGAAATGATGTAACCAGGAACTTGTTCATTTCGGAAAGAGTTTGTTATGCTCTTCAGATCCGCAAATTTTTTTCTTCATTGATCTATTTTATCTTCTTGATGAAACAGCCTTTGTTGTTGGCACTCAGGAGGTGGATCCCTTCGAGAAGATGAAGGTTTTGAAGTATAAGTAGGTACAGGTTCTTGTTTAAGTAGGACTGTAGCAGTATCCACTTTATCCATTCTCCTTCCTGGAGCTGATGGAATTATACAAGCCTTATACTTAGTCATTATAAGAGAATCTTCAATTTGTTGAGCGATTTAAGTAAGGAATCAAAACCCTCCTGTATATTTCATAGGGATCAATGGTGTGGGTAATTCGTCACACATATTTTCCACACAGATTGGCACCAGTTCTTCCTGAGGGAGTACTATGCTTAGGGAATATGTTAATCCCATCCAGCGAGCAATGAAATCTAAGACCCTTTCATTCTCCCTTTGATTACTGTTTGTAAGATCAAAAACTATTGTCTTTGGCAATGTTGAGCTGAACTGAAAAAGGAATTTTTAGCGAAGATATTCCCACCCAGCAATTGACCGAGATTGTAAGCTTGTGTACCAAACAAAAGTTAGTCCTTGCAAGGTTCGCATGAAGCATCTTAGTTTCAAAGCTTTTTTCTGTTCTGGAGTTCCCAACATAGGATCGTAACAAGACACTTAATGTGTCAAATGCTATTCAGGATCACCTGATCCCTTGAAAATAGGGAATACAGGGTTCCCAAAACTTGATGGTGGAAGGATTGAATCTACCCATTCAGGGTAAGCTCTCTTTTATGGTTGAACATGCTCATACTTTCCTTACATAGTCTCTAACTGAGCTATTAATGAATCAATGGTCGTTATTAACTTTTGAGAAACATCTGGTTGAACTTGGACTTGGGTAGGTGAAATAACCGGAGCTGGTACAAATGTGGTGGCTGGTACTGCAACTGATGGTAGCACTGCCAATTGTTGTTTCACTTGACCCGTAGGATTAGACCTGTGAGGGTGTTCTGATAAAGGAGGATATTCTTTATCCATCTCAATAACTACAAAAAACTCCCTTTGTTGACTTACTCTAGCACGCTTAGGAGGAAGACTACATTGAAGTAATTCTGCAATCATCCTCCTCAATTCCTTCATTTCTTCCTCTTGTTGTGTAAATATTTGCCCTAGTGAGAGCAATTGGACTTATCCAGAGGAAGGGTATGTAACTTTATTCTTTCCTTTCCCCTTGTTAGCTCCCTTTCGGAGAGGGGGAAGTGGGTTACTTGAATGATTACCTAGATTCGGGGTAATCCTTTGATTTCGTGTAAGCACACATTCTTCATTTGTATCTGTGCGTACAACTTCTGGAGTAGGAACCTCTTCATTGGAGTCCCCTGAGTGAGCCTCTTGGGCTTCTTTCCTAATCGAGAGAAGATCGACTTTCTTGGAGGGAGGGATTGAGGATTTGAAAAATTCCCTAGTCCGGTGGACTGGGGATGTTCCTGCTATTCCCGCTCAACTCCTCGAATCCTATTTGTTGATTCCAAGGGTTGGTTTAAAAGAGTCCCCAGTCTGGAAAGCTGGGGTGGCTCTTGACATGCTAGGTCTGAGACTTTATTTAAAGCTACCCTGATCTTGCGGACCATAGTCCAGAAATTAGCCGGATGCATCAATCGATATCCACTTTTATCACCTGGCTGAAAATACTATTGGATGATTTCTGACACTTCTGTCACTTGACGAGGTGCTTACTCCATATGAGAGGCATGTTCAATATTCTCGTTTTCTTGATGCAGGAGTAATTCATCAACTTGTTCTTTGTATTCTTGATTTTTAGAAGAACTAGTTGAGGCCTGTTCTTGGGAAAGATTTTGATTAAAAACAAAACCCATTGACTGTGGCAGGCTACAGGCAATAACATTGCATGAGACCATTTTCGGTGGGCTTTGCTGAATGGAGAGCACAATGAAATGTAGTGCTCCATGAACACCCCATCCTCTGACATGAATACCATATGGGGCATTGGAAATTAACTGGCGCAATCTTCTTAGTGCGCCAAGGCATGAACGCAGAAGGGCTCTCTGCTACTTTTCAGCCTTTGGATATCGAGAGACTGATAGAGATTCCAAATCAATCTGATGTTGTAACCATTATATTATCTTATCATGATTTTTTTATTCATCATAAGATAATACTTTCTTTTTCAACTGAAAATGAATTTTCCATATGTTGAGACGAATATCATGAATTCCATCATCCATCAACATCTCTAAAATGTCATACTGAGAGTCAGCCAAAGGCCAAAACATGACTGGAACTTCACCCTTCTCCAGTTGTTTTATCATGTTCAACATTTCCTCTTTATCATTCAATGATGATTCTTCTACCTGATTTAACCAGAGCCGGTGTTTCCTTGTTGCTTCATCGGATTCAACAAGATTGGTAGAGAAATAACTGATCAAACTAGAAGATGCATGACTTAGGGGTGTTTCGGAGAATGACCTACATCCAGGGTTATATTCTTATTGAGAAAGTATTTCCCCTGCTAGCGATGAAGCATCAGACATGACTGGTTTCACATTTTCAAGTGACTCAAGATAAGAGGGATTTCTCGGCACTACATTGTTCACTGGAGCATTTTCTGGGCAGTCTGAATCACTAATATGGAGAGGAAGTTTGCAGCAATATTCATCATCATTGGGAGGACCACCATGGTGGGTTACAACAAAATATGAGATCTCTTTCTCCATGGTCTTGTGGCCACACATAGGTTTACTGTAGCTCTCATCAGAAGATGAAACTTCATGATCAACCGAACTATCCTGAAGCAATCCATCATGAGGAAGTGTCTATTGAAGACCTTCTGAATTAATGTTCCCATTATTGGGAAATGAGAGAGTAGAATATTGGATTCGAACAGATAATGGTCTGAGGGCTTCAAGAAATCCAACATTGAGCAAGGCATTGTTACAGATTGGCTCTTGATCTCTTGACTATGCTGGGCGGGTCTTCTTCTTAGACGCCTTCTTACTCACCTTGGAAACCACTTGTTGACAAAATTGGCTACTCTGAGCAGGTGTATGTGACTGATCAGGAGAGATGGCCAGGTTAGGTTGACAATCTCTACTCAAATCAGGTGTATGTGCCTGACTTGGTTGTCTGTATGATATGGGGGAATACGCCCCACAACCATCTTGGACCGGTACAAATGTGTGTGTCTGTTTCGGAGTGAACTGTTGATTTGTCACTCCACAAGTAGGGATAGATTTATGTTTCTTTCCCTAAGATGCTACTAAAGCTGTTATAATTTCCTGGAAAGCATCCAGAATATGAGCAGGGATTTGCTTCTGCTCATTCACCATTGATAGAATATGTTTGGTGACTTCAACTACAGGAACGAGGATATATGTCCATTCCGTGCTTTGAGTAGGAGTGTGTACCTGCTCTTGTCCTCCTTTTCCTGTCAGTGAATCCTGATAGTACTCAAGTGTGGGGGTAGAGAGCTAAGTCTGCCTCCTATTTGTCGCCGGAGCTTTCCGACTGACTTCCCCGAGTGCTACCAAGCGAGACTGTTGGTAGGCTAGATCAATACTAGTAGGTGTATGTGCCTGCTGATTGTATTTCGCTGAATGTGGTTAGCGAGATCCATCATATGTAGTCAGATGAGTCTACTGACTAGTTGATGACATATAAATAGGTGTATGTTCCTGCTTATAGTACTCCACAGGAATTGCCTGGCGGGATTGGCGTGATGCTGCCAGACGAGTCAGCTGGAAAACGAAATTAAAACAGACAGGTGTATGTGCCCACTCATTGTTTTCCACCATGTTAGGTTGGTGGACTTATCTAGAGATAGCAGAGATGAGAACCTACTCACTGTTGACCAGATTTCACCTTTGGCGATTCGACTTTCCTGCTCGGGTTTGAGGAACCTGAGTCGAATGCCTTGAGTCGATACCCTCATCAAGTTGAGGTCTCACTGCCGCACGAGTCTGGAAGCGATTATCGATGGGAGCCCTTGGGAAGGACTCCTGCTTCCATAAATTAAGGCCCTGAGGGACCTAGTCATTCACCTCCCCAGAATATGGGATTGAATGGTGATTGTGTTCCGGGGATAACGACCTGAAACGGCTGGAGACGATGGTTAGCGCCGCCTACTTCTTGATCGCTGGTCATCGTTGTCCAGACGACCAGGGTGAATTGTTCACTTGGTGGGATTATCGATCAGCCTCCATAGTTGGAATGGTACCATGTTGACGGTACTCCTTAACCAACACATTTGATACCTAGCATTGAAGACACTGAGTAGGTGATGTCATCCATAGAGCGGATGCTGATCCAGCAGGAGTAGCAGCAGTAGCATTTGCATCAGATGTTTTCACAGCAGAGGTATTCACATATGTGGACTTAAGAAAAGCCGTTCTCATAATGCAAAAAGTCTTGAAAAAGTGTGCATGTCGGATATAACAGACATAATCAAGACAAATTCGGCTTCTACATCTTTTGGATGAGCACTTATGTTATTGATTTCCTTTTTGGCCCTCTCATTGAGTTTAAATAGGGGCCTAACAAATAGGCAAAACATCATTTTAACTTGGTTAAGAATTCACGTATGGTTCACCATTTTTTGTTTCCCTCTGGAATTGGGGATGACCTCATTGATTGAAGGTTCAATCATTCTAGTTGGTTTCTAACATGTTTGTTCATAGAACCAGAAACATCCAAGGATTCAATATCCATTTAGACCTACTTTCCAAAGGTAGGTTCTCATTATCTGTTGAATAATGAGGCTTAGTAATTTTCATTGGTCGAGAGGATGGGGGTTCGGACTCATCACACCTTTTTGAGGGGAAGTATTGTCTACTCCTGGACTCTCTTTATAGATTTATGTTATGTTTGTGAATCCTTATTACATTACCAAGTATAAAATGAACTTTCCTTTAGATCTGACAATCAATGATTGATATTTAAGAGATTTACAGAATCTTCTATATGTATTCGAGGTTCTTCATTGATATAGAATCATCTGTATTTGTTAGAGATTCTTAGTTGATGGTGTCCTTAAATACATAGAAGTCTCTTGGTCATTATGATGAACATACTGGTTTTAAAGCCAATCGGTGGGGCACTTGAAGTTTATTGTCATTCAGGAGGACATGAATTATTTCAGAGTTGGGATCGTACCTACTGATGGGCTACCTACATATCCTTTGTTTTAGAAAAGGAATCAGAACCCACATAGTTCAAGTAAGGGAGTATTATGTTTATGCATGATTGATGGCTCAAAGAAAGATGTCATGATTACTTTTACACTCTAATCTCACATGAGTCATTCTCGGTGTGAGAAGCAAGAGGTATTAGTGAAACCAGAAAATTTTTTCATGCAATGATGTGGGGATTATGTATGTAGGACTGCCCAAATAGATGAAGATTAAGATTTACTTCAGGGAAGAAATCCATGAACATGGTCCATAAAGGTATATGCGTTTCATGGAGATTTGGATACTCTAATCTTGGGACTTACTACTAAGGATGATTACCAAGTTAGGAGGGGACTTATGATTGGATTTTACTCCTGAGAAGGAAGCCCAACTCAAAAGGAATTATGACTAGTTAAGAGAAAATAAGACTAGGGATTATTCTTGAAAAGGATGCCCCGATTAAAGGGATTTGGAAATTAAGTGACTTGGGGCTTACTTTTAAAGAGGATTCCCATATTTGAGACTGGGGATTATTCCTGAAAAGGAAACCCAGGTTAAAAGATTTAAGGATTGGGGCTTACTCCTGAGGAGGATGCCCATATTTGGGGAATTATGACTGGGGCTTATTCCTGAAAAGGAGGCCCAGGTTAGAGGACTGGGGATTACTCCTGAAAAGGAGAACTAGGTTAGAGGACTTGGGGATTACTCCAAAGGAGTATGACAAAATTAAGGAGGATTTTGACAGGGGCTTAATCCTGAAAAGGAGGCCCATATTAAGGATTATATCATCTTAAAGGATAAGGTTGAATGGATGAAATCTCTAACTTTAGTGATATAAAGATGTAAAAATCACTATGTTTTGAGAGATGTTCCACGGAGCTCCTTTTAGATAAGGAATTTAATCATGAAAACATGCCATAAATGGATTTGAAGAGTGTCTTGAAGACTGAATCTTGAATAGAAGAGGTGGAATGGCATAAGAGAGGTGAAATGGGAAGGAAGGGAACCCAAAAGTAGAAGGGCGTCCAAGTCCTAGTAGGCACACATGTAATGCGTGGATGCGCAAGTATTGGTCGCGCTGGTATACCTGCACGGCTCATGGGTACTTGCGCGATCCATTCCTAGTAGAGTAATACTTGGGTGATTCTTGACCAAAGGCTTTATAATCAACCTGAGGCACTTCCAGAAGAGTGGCGCACAAGTTTCAATTAATAGGTAAGGAGGCGCGCAAGTTTGTCCATTTCCCTTTATGGTAAAAACACTAAGGCATGCAACTGTTAGTGAATTTTAACACTTAGATCTTATTCCTCTTGTTTAGACCTTCCATTCTAGGTGAAGAATTACCTTAGAAGTGTTCGGAAGACTTGGAGAAGAGACTTGGGCGTTCAGAGCTCTCTATCTGAATTCTGGAAAAACTCCTCTTCAAATGGGTGGCCCACCGAGAGTATTTATAGGCTGGAGAAGACCCTGAGCAGTTTCCAAAGAGGGCGCGCGCAAGTGACATGCACCACCAACATTAGTGCGCAAGTGTACTTTCGTGACCATGGTAGAACTTCCGCGACCTTTGCTCAATGTTCTTCTTATTCCTTCCTTTGTCAATTTATGATATTTTTTCAAAGGTTAAATTAATTTAAGCTAAGATATTCCCCTTTTCCAATCTTTAGACTCTGTGATGAAAGGAGCGTCAACAAGGATTTAACCAGATATCCTCTAGAGCGTGTAGCTGAGTTATATATTGATTTAATTCTTAATTCATGACCTATATAAAATACTATTTATATAATAGAAACAATGGAACTAATATAACTAATGAAAAATAATAGGAATTGATAGATAAAGGATTTATACACTCTAGAGTTTCTCCATGGGGATCCCATGTTCACTTTTGTTAAGAAGAAAGATGGATCTATGGGGTTGTACATTGAATATTGAAAAACCTATTCAATTACAATAAAGAACATGTATCTCTTACCTCTTATTGACGATTTACTAAATCAAATTCCTCGAGCTCAATATTTTTTGAATATTGACCTTCGATCAAGATATCATCAATTGCATGCGAGGAAGAAAGATATTCCCAAGATAGAATTTTGAACCAGGTATGAACATATTGAGTTTATAGTGATGCAATCTGGACAGACTAATGCACTCTCCATTTTTAAAGATAAAATAAATATATTATTAATGGGATATCATAATGACTTTTTTGTATTTATTGATGATTTCTTGGTATACTACAGATGATATAAAGACCGTGATAATTACCTTTAAATTATTCTAAATACTCATATAAGAAATGAATTGCATGGGAAGTTTTGAACATGTGAAGTCTAGATCTATCAGTTTATTTTCATCGACATATTTTCCAAAAGCGTAGAATATTAGTTGATTATTTGAGGAAAATGGTGGTTCAGGAATGGACTATACCATAGAACATTACCAAGGTACGCATTTATATTGGTTTAGAAATTTATTAATAACATTTCATTCATAACATTGCCAGATCAGCACACCGGTTGACCAAGCTTACTCATAAAGTGGTTAAGCTTATATGGGTAAAATAATGTGAAGAATGAATTGATTAATTTAATGAGAGTTTAGTGAATTATTCAATATATACATTGCCTTTAGGATATGGGGGATTTTTTATTTAAAATGATGCATCAAAAAAATACATTGTTGTGTCCTTATACAGGATGATATAGTTTTTGTCTATGGATAAAATATGTTAAAAAAATGAATAGAACTATCCAACACGAGATCTTGAGTTAATAGATGTAATATTAACTATGAAGATATGAATATACTATATCCATAGTAAAATATGTGAAATATATATGGATCAAAAGAGTTTGAAATGTATCTTCTCATTAAGAGAACTCATTAGGATGCAATGGTGATGGATCGAGCTACTCAAGGATTATTATTGTTCAATACAGTACCACATTGGGAATGTGAATAATGTTGATGATGTATTGAGAAAGAGTTATCGTGGAGTTATGAACAAAATGAGGATGGAAAAGGACCATGTGATCATTCATCTAGAAAAGATGGATATAAGAATTTTCAAGGAAGGTGAAACATGATTAATTTTTCAACTTGTTTCCCACCTATTTATATTTGAATAAATGGAATGATCTGAGTGTGTTGATGAGAATCATAAAATTAAAATTAATGTTTTAAATGAAGGGAAATTTATAGATTTCATGTGTGAGGATGAAATTATGAATTTTGGGAGGAGGCTATGTTTTCCATCTATTCCCAATCTAAAAATGGAGTTATTATATTTTTTCCACAGCTCAAATTCCTTTATACACTCTAGCAGTACTAAGATGTATATGGATCTAAAGGGAAATTTCTAGTGGAATAATATGAAGTATGAAATTTATAATTACGTATCATAATGTTTAGTCTATCAATTTTTTTTTCAATTGTAGTATTCAAATGGAACTATATGTATAATTTTACGAAAATATATTGCATACACCGACATGTTGGGATGAAGTTGGTGAAATGAATATTGTAGGCCAAGATATTGTGGAAGAAACTATAGTTAAGGTTAAAACTATTCAAACCCATATCAAAGTAGATCAAATGAGGAAAAATCTCTATATCGATAATTAAAGGAAGTTTTTGGAATTTCAAGTGGGTGATATCATTATATTGATTGTACCTCAATAGAAGTGTGTTATGATATTTAGGAAGAAAGGGAAACTGATCCCCACATACATTGGTACTTTTTAGATTCTGTAATGAATTGGATGTGTGTCTTATCTTTTAGAAATTCCACAAATCCATTTAAATGTTCACAATGTGTTCCACATCCCTTTGTTAAGAAATTACGAGCCAGACCCACCATATGTTCTCAATTATGAAGAATTAGTGTTGTAACTTTATTGATCTTTCGGTAAAGAAATTTTCCAAATTTTGGATAGTAAAAAATAGGTGTTGAGGAATTTGAAAACGTTGATGGGAAAGTTTTTTTTGAAAAAAACATAAAATTGAAGAGGGGATCTGGGACTCAGAGGAACTTATGATGAATAACTACCCATTTTTTAATTGGGGTTACAATCTTGAAATTTATAGGATGAATGTTTTGCAATACGAGAAAATGTAATGAAACATAAATCAATCAATGAAATTTCCCTTCTTTGGTTAATTTCATAATGTATAGATCACATAAAATCACTTATAGAACACAACAAAAACATCATAAATGAATACTAAATGAAATAATAAGTATTTAAAAATGTCAAGAAACCTTTACTAAGGAAATAGTAACATTAATATGGGAATATAAATATGACCGAATGTAATAGTAAATCAGACTAATAAATAGTAACATCACCAAAGAATGTAGAAACAAAATTTTTTCACCTCATAAATGAATGTATCATGTAATTATATCATAGAATAAGTAAATGAATATTTTAAAAATTGTTAAATTGAGTGTTGGTTTTTTAAGTCATTAATATTTAATTTAAATTTGATAATTAAATAAATGATATTAATAAATCAATATTTTGTGTTACTGTGATTTTAGGATAATTTTATGGGGCCTTCGTTAATTTTTGAATGTATTATATAATCAGTTATATTTTCATAATTTTTAGATTTCACATAAATGTTTGTTTTAGTTATAAAATAAATTTATCATATTTATAATTTTTTTAATAAAATGGGGTTAATTTTTGAAATCTACTCATTGAAAAATGGTTATGGTTAATTTTTGGGATTTTTTTAAATGCTTTTATTTTTGGTGAATTGTAAAATATGATACTTCGAGATAAATGATAAATATATGATTTAGTGAGTCATAGGTGATTCTTGGATGATGTAAGCACCCTTGGTTGTAAATAAAATGTAATTATTACTTTATATAGTTATAAGTATCAAAACTATTGATTATATTGATGAAAATAATTAAATAACCAGAAATCACACTCTCCATTACTATAAATACCACCACTCACCACTACTTCTCACATTGTACATGCTTTTAGAATTGTCAAATTTCTCCCCCATAATCTCCCCCAGACTCCCCCTAATGTCTAACACCTCATGGCCTCATCAGAAGACAAAACCCAATTACCTTAATTTTTTTATCAAGGAGGTTTATTGAAGATGTAAAATCCTCTTCATTTTCCTTTCAGTTACTTTTAGGTTCATTTATTTTACTATTCTCTCCTCACCTCCTCTATCTAAATGAGAATTATAACTCTATTATCATATACTTACTAAAATGATATCATGTTAATGTAATATACTTACTCAAACTCCTTTCTCAATCTCTTTTATTTTAGAAAGGAAATCATCATCTTCGAGGTGTCGATTTACAACCTCAGGGATGATGGATGTTTGTTCATCAATTTTTCCTTCAAGTGTGAAATTAAAACTATTTTATTGAAATAAAATAGTATAATATATTTATTGAAACCTTTATTATTTTCCTTATGTAACTTATTTACATCATAATCAATGGTAAATCAAGATGAGTTCATTATGATCAATAACCTCTTTAATAATTTAAATGATTATCATTAATTGTCTTATCGAATGATTCATCCTCATACCATTTCATAAAATGATATATATAACCATTTAAACATCTATATGTTCATTAATTTAATATAAATTAAAAAATTATTAATAATACCCATTCCACAGGAGCTTCCATAATCATATATAAGTATACCGACCATGAAACCCAAGGAAACAATTTCTCCCAAGAAATAAAATTGTATATTATAGCTCATCAAAAAGGCCATAAATAAACATAATAAAATTATAATAACTAAAATAAATGTTTTTATGGTTATTAATTAATTAATTAATTAATTAATGGTTTAATTTGATTATCCAGGATTTAAGGTCTAGTACAGAAGACACATAGACATAAGGTATGGGTTTCTCCCCGAACCTGCATTTTTCATTCTAGATTACGTTATCTGTCTGTTTTCACCAATGAAATTATTAATTATCATTATGTGCACTTCATAAATGTATGGAGAGTGTTATAAATATGTGTAACAATCATATATAATATTTTTTAATTGGTGGTGGGGGTGGGGGTTAGTTTTTTATACTCATAATTCTCAATCCTTCCAAATATGAAAACCTAATTAAAGGAAATATATCGATTTTTACCCCTTTTCATGTACCATTTATAATATATTTTAAGAAATTGTTATTCTTATAAAATTATTAATTGTTTCATAAAAAGGTTTTTTCATCAATTTTTTACAAAAAAAATGCAAAATAAAAATGTTTTTTCCAAAATAAATCTTCATTGCAATGTTAAAGAGGTATTTCTCTGTAAATTCCTCAATGATTTTATAAAATTATTTTCATCTTTTTTAACACCTCTATTAATTATTTTTATTTATTAGGATTTATATTTTATTATTTTAATATATCGTAGGTTATTAAATGGTCTATTACTAGTTTGATTTTGGATGTACATTCTTGATACCATTCACCAAGATACTCAGATTGGTTAGTGATTATGATTACATATTAGGGAATGTTATTTAAATTTCAGATTTTCATGTTTTTTTATGTTAATACCAGTTCATTTGAGGAATCATCTGGAGTCATAATTTTAGGTGTGGGGAAATATATATCCCCTCGATCCATTGGTAGGTCTTATCAGACAAAACAGAATTGTGTTTTGGCCGAGGCCATAAATTAGAAGATTCCAACATCTTGTTTGAGGCCTTGGAGATATGATTCATATATTGATAATTATGCATTCCCTTATTATGATATTATAAATTGATAAAAAATGTTATATTTGTCCATTATAATATCCATTACTAATGTTCATTCCCTCATGATCGGCTATATGGTTTTATTAACTCAAATTTCATTCCTACCATATTGTGCTCATGTTTACTTTTAAAAGCTTGTGTCTTTAGTTATTCATCATGCAAAATGTTTATGTTTATGATTTCATTCACTGTATTAATAAACCTTACTGAGCATTTAAGATCAATCTTTTCATAGCTTTTATTTTCACCCATGATGGGAAGACGAATATTATGAATGAATTATAGGGATAATCTGGGAGTTATGGATGTTCCTAATTCAATCTCTCTATTTTTTTCATTTCATGTAGTAATCTAACAAAAATTAATTTATTTGATTTTATAATGATACTATCATATTCAGTCCTTCAGGATTACATTCCTTCTAATCTTACTAATGTAATAATTTAAGGCACCTCTCTAGGAAACAGGAGTAAAAGTCCTTACAAAAACCATTAGGGAAATTATTTTTTATAATTTCACATTAAAATTCAAATCTAAAACTAAATGATCTATATTATTTGGGGAATGCATAATTTATTTCCATCAAAATAATATGAAAAATTTATAATTAATAAATTACCTTGTTTATAAGGGAAACATTATATAGAGGCCAAATACTTTAATACATATTATTTCATAATTCCGAAAATAGATTTCTATATAATAAAATCAAAGGAACCAAAGGAATAAATAATTTAGATAATTAAATTACATACACATCAACATAATCATAAAATATATTCATTATTTATGAATAATTAAATATTTCTAAACTCCCATATTTGTCCTAAAACTACATGGGACATCCTAGTGATGTAGATAAGTAAATGGGTTTTCTAAAATTCCATTATTTAACAAAAAATTTAAATAAAGTATAACATCATGTTAAATATTCAATAAATTATACCATTAATAGGATGATCATAAAAATATAGACATAAAATAAGTAAATGATTTCATAAAATCATAAACACACAACAAAAACATAAACAATTATATCAAAAACCAAATTCAAGGTTTACTCTAAATACTACTATCATAATGTAGGAAAATTCCATTAGTAGATTATGTTTACTCTCTATTCCCATAAATAGAGAAAAAAATATCATAGTGTATTGTGTTCACTCCCTAATCTCATACATAACAAATCGTGTGATATTATGTGTTATTAAATTCATTGAATTTCTAAATAATTTTTTTCTATTATTCAGAATTTTATAAATCTACACATTCATTCCTTAGGGGTAAGATACGAAATACCCAAATAATTATTATTATACACAATAGAAATATGTGGGTTTCAAAATTCAGATTGAAGGAATAAAAATTCTCTAAATAATATGTATTTTCAATATTATAAGGAATTAAATTATACGAATATTAATATTTTATAATCAATCATATGAGTTGATCATTCAGTTCATATATAGAGATTAAATGAAAATGATATAGGAGTTGATATTATAATAATGAACCAAATCTATGATATAAAATGAAAAACAATTAAAGGATCAATTTTCAATGAAGAAAAGAAATTATCATTTTCCATGAAACCCATCAATGAAACAAGACTATTCTATATAAAATAAATAGTTTTTTTATATTCTATTTATTGTTCATAAAATTTTTATGGGGGTTATTCTAGACATGATTAATGATATAGGATCATTATCATAAATAAATATTACTAAAAAGAAGGAATATCAATGAGATACAAAACATGCATTACCTTAAAAATGAAAGGGTTATTTAACATTTTTTATATTTAATGGAAATATATATTATATTAATGTTCTACATGAGAATAATATTACATAAAATAGGAATGGAAGGTCCCTTACCGAAGGTTCTAGATTAATTGGACACACGTTTCTGACACATTGAATAACCAAATAATTATTTTTAAATTATTACCAAGGAAACCTATTAATGTATATTTTACATGCCTATATATTTTGTAACATCAATAGGGATATAAAATAACACTCATGACCAATACATATAAGAGTTTTCAATGTTGTAGATGTAGTGGCTACACATTAGTTGTGCTATAGGGCCTGATGGACCGTCTTTGAAGTACTGTTTATACCATAGTGACCCAGACCCTTGAGTTTTCACTATAGAATTCGATATGGATGGAAATATGGTAAAGGATACATAAAATTGTCTTAGAAAACACCACAAAGTCATATTTTTAAATATTTAAAATAATTTACAGGCCACTAGTCTTTGAGGTTTAATCATTTTATTGGATTTTTTATGATTTTGATTCAAGGATTATGTATTTGGTTTTTTGATATGGATTTATGAAAGGGTTTTCAATAATCATAAAATCCTTATTAATTCCCATTCACTCACTACACTTGGGATCACCCATGATGTACAACTTTAGAGCCACCTCCACATCGCAGTGCTTATACAACACCATAGTGATTCATGATCCTGTGTGGTTCCACACACATTCCACAGTATCATGTCTATCGCCAGGGTTATATCTTCCATTGAACAAATATATATTTATTTTCCATCCTCTATAATGGAGATTAGGTATGTACCATATCACCATTCATTCACCAAGAATACTCATTGATTTTGGTATGCATTAATTGTACCTCCTTAAAAATAACCAATGAGGATATTCTGATATTATTTTCATTGGAGGTGATTTTGAAAGCTATTCATTATTTTGAACCATTAATTAAAATATATTTTAAATTTATTATGAAATCATATTTAAAGATATTAGTTTGTTTTTTTAATATAAATTTGAATTTTTTTAGTTTTTGAGGAAAATTCATCAGAAGTGATAGATTATTTTTTTAAGAAAATGTTTTCATTAACTAGAAAAATGGTCATTCAATAGATATTGATAAAATATAATGGCATGAGATATTTTTTATTTTAAATTTGATGATTGGATGGATTTTTCTGAAAAAAATTTTATACATATTTTTGAAATAGATGTATGAACTTGATGAAAATAATTTGATGTTTATTTTTTAAAGGATGAAATCAATATATCATAATAAACTATTAAAGTTTGTTTTTGAATTGAGATTATGGTTTTCATATATTAATTTTGGGTTGAATTAAATTATTATTGAAATTAATTTTGAAGGATTAATATCTCGTTGTAATTTTTTTACCTTGACGCACATGAGAGACTAGGTAGTTAACAGGGAAGGAAACATGGTATGAATATATTAGCTCTACCTAGATATGGATAAATTATGAAATAATAACTGAACTACATTATTGTAGAGATATTTTCCCTCAGGGATCTTCCCATATTCATATATATATATATATATATATATATATCTCATCAAAATTGAAGTCATACATAACAATGGTGTGTTAAAATCAATATATATCCTAATGATGTGTCTCTTAACCAAGGTTCTATAATTATAAATTAATATTTACTCCTTGCAGTACAAATTGTTTTAATATTTCATTTTTAAGAAATTTTTTATTGTTGGTGTCTTTTGATAAATCTTATATTCATGCCTATTTGAAAAAGGTGCTTCATTATTAATAATTTTATGAAAATGATGTTGTTTTTATTTTGAAAAAGTCATTGGAAATGTATCTCAAACTTTGTTTCTTTGAGAAATGTTAAATTAATTATATTCCATGCCTTTTATAATAATAGTAAATGTATTATCTAATGTGTAATTATTATGTAATGATTTATGAAATCCTACTTGTAATATAGCTAGAAACCTATAATTTCTATCTAGTGTTTATATATTTCCTTATATTATGTTAATTTAATGGGATGTAAGAACATAAAGGGGTTGGTTTACCAAAATTTTGAGACCTTTATATTTTTTAGGGCATGATGGGGGGTTTTTCCTCTTTAGTTGTTTTTGGTTATCTTTTCATCTATGAGGACAATATCATGGTGTGTAGATCATTTGTACAACTATTGTGTGTAGGTTTATTTTGAAATTTTTGTCAATATGGATTCCTATATTATTCATTTACTTTTATATATTATGATGAAATAATTTATTCTTTACCATTATTGATTCCATTTTGATTGTCACTAGACCCCAATAATCCAAAATACCCTTTGACTAATGTACAGGTCGGCTCATGGAGCATTTAGCTAGTATATGTGTGGGGGTTCATGATAAATTTTTATCGTAGGGGGTTCAATTTTGTCTTTGATATATATATGAAATTCGAAATATATTTATAGATATATAATTTGTATGTTACAAGTACAGGTCTATCTATCTCTCATCATTAAAATCATTATTTTATCATGTTCTATTAGGGAATGAACATTAATGGAAAGTTGAATATTTAATTCTATGAATTTCTTAAGAACTAATTTTTATAACCATATTGGATTTCTCATTATATATCTTTTGATATTTTTTCCCAAATGATTTATTCTTTAGTTTTGTATAGTATCATTCCCCTAAGACTATATCTAAACAATCCATGAGATGGAGTACCTGATGAAACATAAATATCAAACTATCTAGTTGATCAGAACCATGTTTGATGTTTGTTTTTTTATTCCAAGATATAGGCCGGATATCCATATCTATTTTTTATTGTACATCATATGTTGGTCCTATGATGGGTGATAACAAAAATCATTCCATTGAGTTTCTTTGTATCAAACCTCTAACGCTCGATGTTATCAACGATCCTCAGGGGGTGTTTGATTGGTTGAAGAGAGTTGTACTACTCTATGAGTTCTTAGAGTTTCTTTATTATAGTAATCTTAAATTTGATTCATTTATTTTTTATGTTTCCATAAAAATGTGGATAGACTTGATAGTTGAGATAAGAAAGAAATTAGAATTTGTTTAAAATGGAATTAGGGATGTTTTCACAAATTAATTTTTTTTCTATTCTATATTGATGGATAAATCAATGGAGTTTCTTAAACTCTAGAAATGTAGTTTAAATGTGTCTAACAATATAACTATCATTTTAAAATTTTTCAATTCTCAACTTATGTCCTATAAAATGAGAAACTGAAGACCTATATATTTTCGATCTGTCTACAAGTATATATAATATCCCAATATATTTTATGGAGAATCAACTCATATTCTATTTTTCTATATAGATGTATGATTGTAGAGATTGAATTGTAATGATTTTTAAGACTCATGGATGTTTATCCTACTCATAGAGGTAGTTTTATTAGTACTTATAAAGGAAGAAAAACTGATACTGGGATCAAGGTAAAAAAATTATGTGTTCTAAGTTGAATAACATAACTAAAAAATTATTATTTAAAAATAAAGATCCACTTAACGAAACTTATTGGGGAAATATTTCTAACACAATTCATATATATTCATATAAACAAAAATATTTTTTTTGAATTATTATGACAATTTTATTTGTTTTTTTCATGTTTTACCACTCCACATAGTGGTAGGGGATCATTTGTTTTGAGATGATCTATGGTGTAGTTATATGATTATTTATAAATGGGTTTCCCCATAATAATCTATAATGATTCTACTTCTTACAGTGCATGAGTCTCTAGTGGAATCGAATGCTGGACATGTGATAGTGATAGGTATAATAATCAATGATTCAACATTATTGTATACTATATTTTATACCATTTCAAATAATTACCTCATGCATACCAATATATTTAAATTTATAAATCATTCTGTAGATATTATGTCTTATGTTATGATGATTTTTACACATCTTAGAATTTATAATGTGTAATTTCCCAAATTCCCATCATGAACCTTTATATTATTGGATATTGAGATTTCATGGGACTTTTGTTATCCAGATATGAATCATATTAATTTCATTAATATAATTAATTTTTTGATAATCCATGAATACCATATTTACTATTATCGATTGTGGGTGAAATTCAATGGAACAGATGGAGTGAGTCTTGTTTTTCTGGGTGAATTGAAGTAGTGGTCGAACCAAATAGGATAAGTTACACCAGCATTGTTTAAGGTGATGTTTGGGATTTCAATTGAAATAGATAATGAAAATACATTTACTGATCTTCCTCTTGTAGTTGATGAGTTTACTAATATTTTACTCTATTACATATTTGGTTTTATACCATAGGATGGGATAAGATTTTCCATCTATACATTACCAAGAACACATAATATCTATATTATCATACCGTATGACACCAGTTAAACTGAATGATTTGATAACTAAGTTGGAAGATCTATATTTCCAATGCATTTATATGAACCTGTCTTTCAACTTATGAAAAAAAATTATTTTTTAAGAAATATTTTGCTTCCAATCACATATTTTACTATTAATACCTCAATCAGGTCACAATCAAGATTAAATATATAACCCCTTATGATAATGATTTTTTGATTATTTGGAAGGGGGGATGTTTCTCTCAATGTTATACATTTAGTCTGTTTATCCCCAATGTTGGGTTAAGAAGTCTAAAATTAACAAGAGTTACTTCAGATGTAGGTATATCCACCATGTGTACTCAATTGTGCCAATTGGCATAATAAATTATCCAATAGTGTTCATGCATTGATGAATGGTATTTTCTAATAATACCTAAATTCCAGTAATGAGGTACTCATAGAAGACATCTTGGTTTACTATAAAGATAAGGGGACCACATGAGCTGGTTGAGAGAAGCAATGGATATATTAACAAACAAAAGTCATTATTCCATTATTTCTAAATTGAACTTTAGGATGCAGTAAGTAAAATTTTCTAGAAACAATGATTCTAAACATGGTTTCATAGTTTCCCTCGACATAGTGGAATATATTTTCACATACGATGAATGAAAAATTGTCCTTTTGATTTATAGGTTCTTTTAAATGGATGGATATTATCATAGTTTTTTGAAATATTTTACTTTGTTATCTTCTCTTATATAATATTTTTCACAAATATAAGTAGTATTAATATGTTATTAGAAATAATAGGATTCCATTGACATGAATACATTTTATTTGACATTACCTCGTATTTTTACTCTTTTGGCTACTTGTTAAGACTATGTAGTAATTTGGGATGCATCAGATTCATTATTTGAGTGAATTATAATACATGTTTATAATATGGTAGTATACAGTTTATAGAAGGATCATAAACGTGAATAGAAATGACCCACAAATGATCTTCGTCATTCATTTGTAAGGGAGAATCATAATATTTTAAAAAATTACCATCTTAGTGAAAGGCTTCCAATCTACATGGATGATAAAATAATGAGTTACACATTATATGAAGAATATTTTAGTAATAAAAAAACAAGATAAGTTGAGTACTAAAAATATCTTTTATTATTTCCAAAAATCATTGTATGCGTAACTTCATTGCTGATGATTAATTAGGAAACCTACATCCACAGGAATGAAATAATCTTATGAGGAGCAGAATTTGTTGTCCCCCATTGCTCATATATATTTTTGACTCCATAAGTATGAAACTGCGATTAATTTTGTAAATGTAAAATTTTCAACCACCCTAATTGAAATGATTCATTAGGAATAGAAACTCAATGATTATTTTTAGTCACTAGAGGTACTATATAATGTATGCTACCATCTATGATTGTTCATAGTCACAGAAGGTTATCATATTAATTTCTTTGTTACTATACCTTTGAGGATGGATGTGATAAGAGGTTATACTTACTCTTAGAGGGTAGTAATCCTTGGAACCACCATTATGTTCTATCATATGTGGTGATAGTACTAATTCCTAGGTATGAAACAATACATTTCATATTTTTTTCTCATCACTATAAACATAAACTTCCTTAGGTCAATAATCTTAACACTTTCAATTTTATTTTTCCCCTTATAGTTTCAAATTTGATTTGGTATGATATATAAATAGACATTGTGGTAATAAATACATGTAAAACATGAGGTAATAATGAAATATGTTAGTTCATTCAATTATTGACAAAACTAATTATAATTCTCCTAATTTTTGATACCACCATATTTAATGACATTTCAATTATTTATGTATAGGGAATTGTTCTATTTTAGGGAGATTAATATGTAATCATTTGTGAATGGGATACACATTCTACTTTTCCCTCTTAGAGGGATCTTTGTGTGGTGATAAGATTCCATACCAAGAAGATACTATTATTCCATCCTCAAATAAATGCCTATAGAGAATGATAAATTCAGGTTCTTGTTAAAATTCAATGGGCGTGTGTCTAAGAATTTAGAGGAACATGGGATAATAATTTTATATTATTAATGATTTTATATAATACAAAATATTTTTCATACATAAATATTTCAAAAATTTTGGATTTGTATGAATGACTCGGAATACATCCACTTTTTTGGGGCTTGAGGTTGGTTGTGATTCGATGATTGGGCCTAGTTTTTTATTATATTAGTTAGATATTATATCAGTGGTTTCATTAGAGAATTTTAATGAAACAAATCCATTACAAATTAAATTAATTTGGATTTCAATGAACTTTGGAGCTTGGTTTCACTGACCCAGTTTTTTTTATAGTTTTACCATAGTTAGTAAAAAAAGTCTCGATAAGTAGGGAATGTTTGAACCATATGATATTGTCATTTGGAATTTTATGGTGTATTAAAATATATAATTATGACCATTGATGAAATATTTATCAAAATATGTTTCATGTATCATAGATTAGATAGTATCACTCAAATCCATCCCATGTATAAATATGGGAGAATCTTGTTGTGGAAGCTAGTTAGTCCATTAATAAACAACATAATAAACTTTTTGATTTTAAGTTAAATTATTTATAAGGAGAATATATTACCCTGGTTTGGTATTATATATGTATGATTCATACTACCTTGAGAGATGGGAGTGTGAGTCATTTATGGGAGAGGAGAGGCCTCATCTCATTTATTTGGAGTCCTAATAATCAGATGTTTGGTGAAATAAATTGTTTATAGTGGGATAATTGTTACATTAGATAGCATAATGATATATTTAATGAAAAAGAAGTAGGGAAGTCTAAATAATAATAAAAGTACCACATTGGTGAAGCCTTATAAAATAATTAATGATTTATTTTTTAAATAATGAAGTTAATTATTATTTTTCATTAAAACCTAAAATTAACCAACACTATTCTATATAAAATAAAGAGTATTTTAAGAATCATTTAATTGTTTATAAATGTTTTTGGGGATATTCTCTACATGAGACAGGATATAGGATTATCCTTATATTCCCAGATTACATGAAAGTGGGAGTTTTAAAGCGAGCTAATTGATTCATAGACATGACAATTAATTTTATATTTAACATGGTTTATATATATAAGAGAGATATATTAAGATAAAATATCTATATAAAAATAAAATTTCAAAAAATGGGTAAAAATAATATGAAATTTTAACTAAATAGTAATGAAGGTGAAATAGAATGTCCTGCATCTCATGTTCTAGATTCATTTTACACACATGCATAATATATTGAATAAAAAATCATTATTTTTAAATTATTACATAAAAACCATATTAATTTATATTTCATATGAAATGATATTTTGTAACAAAAATTGGTACTAAACCAAATAACTAATGACCACTTTGTAGAGTATTTGGACACATTATGGGTGTAGTGGCTGCAACGTATCAATTATCTAGGTGATAATGAAATATCATAGAATGAGTCATTATTCCATAATAAACCCCAAAAAATTATTTTCACAATATAATTCACTATGGAGGGTGACATGGGAAAGGATTCACTATGTTTTAATAGAGTACACTCTAGTGTCAAATTATACATTATATTTAATGGTGTATAGAGATCCAGTCATCAGGGGTTAATATTATTATTATAATTTCTATGATATTGATTCATGGCCTCACCATTCGGGGTTTTTGTAAGGTTTTAGGAAGGATTTTTAATGAAAATAAAATCCTTATTAATTACTATTCTCCCACTACACTTGTGATCACCCATGATAGACAACATTAGAGCCAGCTGCACACAATAGTGCCCATACTAAACTATAGTGATTCATGATCCTATGTTGTTCCACACAATAGGATCTAGTAATACACTATATTGGTTCATGCTGATTCAACAATACCATGTCTTTAACCACAATGGTCTCTTCTACTGAACAATTATATATTTACTTTCTAGCCTACATTGTTGTGGTTATGTATGCACTATAGTGAATTTCTTACACCATGAAGGATCTTATATATCCATAGGCATAAGTTGTTTATCCTTAAAAATACCCCAATAATATATTGGGATATTATTTTCAGGTCGGTGATTTCAAAATCTATATCTATTATTGGAAACAATTAATTCATATATAATTTAAATTGATTATCAAGACAATTTTTAATGCATGATTTGTGTTTTGATAATTGGATTTTGAAATTTCATAGTGAGTGACGAAAATATTATCACTGTAATAGATTATTGATTTTAATAAAAAGCATACAAGGATTGGATTTAGAACTTTTGATATTATTTTGATAAAATCGAATTTAATTACATATTTTATAATTTTTAATGTGTTGATTCGATGGAATTTTATAAAAACTATTTCATATTTATTTTTAAAATATAGGTATGCATTTTTTTGAAAATAATTTTTTGTTTATTTGTGAAATATTGACATCAATCTAAGATAATATACTATTAAATTTTAATTTTAAAAGATATTTATTTTTAAAAGATAAATTTGTGTCTGAATAAATTAATGATTGAAATGATTTATTAATGATTGATCGCTCCTTGTAAATTTTATGATTTACCATGATGTGATTTATAAAATGTGTAGTTGAGTGGGGGAAGACATGGTAGGAACATAATAGTTGTACCTAGAGATGTATTAATTATTAAAATAGATGTTAACTACATGAGGGTAGAGAGATTATTCCATATTTATATTATCATATTCAATCATAGATACATTCCTTGTGAAATTTTGAATCCATACATAAATGTGATGTTATAAAATCATTATTTATCCTAACTATGAGTATCTTAATAAATATGCTATGATTATAAATTACTTTTGATTTTTTGTGATAAAAATATTTTACTAATGAATTTTTTTGGACATTATTATTCTCGAAGAATTTTTTGACATGTATTATTCATTATTATTTAATAATGATTCTTTATTATTCCATTTTTGTTTCAAATGATGTTGTTGGTGTTTTTGAAATTAATTAGAAATATATCATGAAACATATTTTTATATAGAATTTCAAAATAATTACAATTCATGTTTTACTTATAGTAATCAAAAATTTTATTATCTAATATGTAATTTTATGTAATGATTAGTGAAATCCTATTAGGAATATAACGGAGAACCTACCTTTTTCTATTAGAAATTCGAAGATATCATTATATTATGGAAAATTAATGGGTATTAATAATATAGAGATGGATGGTGTGGCCAACTTTTTGGATTTTTAGAAGAGGTCATAACATTTTGGGGTATGTGATCCTTCAGTTGTTCATGGTTATTATACCATCAATGAAAAGTATATCATGGTGTGTTGATAATTTTTACAGATGTGTTGTGTTAGTTTGTCACGACCCGTCCTCGGGGCCCGTGCCGTGACTACCCCAAGCCCGCCTTCCATAGGCCAGGGGCTGGCGACTAGCACCAAAGGCGTAAATCCCGATAACTGGGAAGGCATTGCCTTTATAAAAGTAACAAAACATCACAGAGTACAAGCAGAAGTAAAACACTAAGTACAAAAAGAAGTTCTGGAAAGTAAATGGGCCAGAATACAAACCCAAAAGAAAGTACAACTACAACTGAACAAAGTACAACAGAAAAAGACAACAGCTGGAGGGACGGAAGCGGCTCCTAGGTCGTCCTCCTCGGATCCTACCTGAAGGGTAGGTACAGATGGCGCAGCTCCTGGATCATCCACCACGAATCCTACCTGAAGGGTAGGTACAGATAGCCTCCACAGTGCTCTCTTCCGTCAACCTCCTCCGAGTGTCGTCTCTCCGTGAAGTCCACCTCCGGACACTGACTTGTCGTGTAGTCCACCTCCGGGTACCGTCCAGTCCTCGAACACTCGGCCTCCGTTAGCACTGCCTGTCATCTGTAACCAACACAACGAGGTGCGGGCATAGCCCTTGCAGGGGTGAGTATAACGATACTCAGTAGGGACCCCGAGACCCTCAAGGTCTCACTGAATCCAACAAGGATAACCACAAGAAGATCTCAACAGATAAACTCTACATAGGTATATGCCCATACATATACCTAAGTTATCAAGTAACCCATCTCAATCATGAGGAAACACAAGGATCATGAGATCAACAGATAACCACTACCCAGGTATATGCCCATACATATACCTAAGTTATCAAGTAACTCATCTCAATCATGAGGAAACACAAAGGTCAAAAGTCTCAGCTCAAACCAGGATTTTCATTATCGAAACCGTAACTGCTGAAGAGCTCCGTCTCTGGAGTGTACAGTGGTCCTGTCACGACTCCGAGGTACTGCTCACTAACCTAAGACTGCTGAGGTACTCCTCCTGTCGAGTACTGCGGGCCAGCCACCCAAACACAGTAGTGCTTCCCGCCGGGGTATGTCACCCAAACACAGTAGTGCACACCCCCTAGTAGCCTGCAGAGGTACTCTCCGGACGAGTACCGCGGGTCTGCACTATCACACAGGTAGTACTCCGTCCGCCATGGGTCTGCACCCAAACAAAGTAGTGCTCCATCCACTGGGCTAGTCGACTCACTCCAAGCCGAGTCGGTCAAGCAGTCGTCAGGTCTCAGTCGGCTACACGGTCTCCGTACTCCACACGCTCGTCTCTGGGAGGGTCCGCTCCACGAGCTGCAAGTCGATACTCCAAGTATCTCAAGGTCCCACGAAGAAGTAACTCAAAGGACCGCCTCGTCACAGGGGTCTCAACGCAACAGACGGTGCGTCGATCGGACGCCCGGTCTGTGAGTTATTAGCCTTTTCGTCCAAGGGGCCCGGTTGGTTTCGTGAGCGAACCAAACCCAGCCGTATCTCAACCGTACCCCGAACTCCCATAGGGTATACTCATAGGGACCGTTACTCAACGTAACCACCAACGCCGCTGATGGTTCGTCAAACGGACGTCTGGTTTGAAAGATATCAGTTTTTTCGTTCCAGGGGCCCGGTTGGATTTCAGTGCGATCCAACCCGGCCACTATCCATCTGCATCCAAAACTCGGGCGGAGGATGCCAAAAGTTCCGTATCGTCAACAGGAACTCAACGCAACAGACGGCGCGCCAATCGGATGCCCGGTCTGAGAGTTATTGGCTTTTTCGTCCCAGGGGCCCGGTTGGGTTTTAAGGCAAAACCAACCCGACCGTACTCCATTTGCGTCCAAACCTCGGGCGGAGGGTTCCAAAAGATCCGTCTCACAATGAGGAACTCAACAAAGCTGACGGCACGTCAATCGGACGTCTGTAGCTCAAGATATGAGCGTTTCCGCTCCGAGGGCCCGGCTGGTTTCGTGTACGAACCAACCCAGCCGAATCCAAAGTATTCCGAAACTTTGAGTGTGATAAACCGAAACGTCCGACTCGCTCCAAGGATTGTGTTGTCGCTGACGGCGAGTCTCTTGGAGGCCCGTAGCTCAAGATACAGCCATTTGAACGAAGTCTGTCCGAAGACGGGGGGTCCGGGCCCGGGCCGACCCGGCACGACCCCCCTGGTTGGCCCGAACCGGGTCGGGTCCGACCCGGTTGGCCCGGCCCGGCCCGGCCAGGGCTGGTCTGGCTCGGCTCGGCCGAGCGGCCGAGCGGCCGACGCGGGGGAAAGCCGCTGCCCCGCGTGACACTCCCGCGGCACCCGCGGTGTGTCGGCCAGACACCCGCGGGGTGCTGCGTGACAACCCCGCGCCACCCACGGGGTTTCGCCCTGGACACCCGTGGGGTGCCGCGTGACAACCCCGCGGCACCCGCGGGGTGTCGCGCTGGACACCCGCGGGGTGTCGCGCTGGACACCCGCGGGGTGTCGCGCTGGACACCCGCGGGGTGCCGCCGCCTCCGGTCGCCGGCGCCGCCGCGCTGGCGACCCGCGCCGCCACCGGCTTCCGCGGGCCGCCGGAGTCGCTCCGGTGGCCCGTTTTCCTTCCCGTCTGCGCCGTTGTTCCTCCCGGGTTCCGTTCTTTACTGCGAGATCATCAAACACCCGTTGCGGAACATTCCGTCGTCGCCCGCCAAATCCACAAAACACGAAGAACGAAAGAGGGTTGTCGGGCCGTGTTCGTTTGACCCGCACCCTCCGCGTTAGATAAAAACAACGGGAGAAATTAAAGTTCAACACATGAACGCATATCCGAAACAATTTTTTTAATGAAATAAAATTGTTTCATAAAAAAACGGGTTCCTTATTTGAACGGAAACAACAATTTTAATAATTTTAAAATTGTTCACATATCCAGTTCTTTAACTTTTTAAAGAAACAATTACGGGAATATAAAAACAAAAGGGGGGTAATTCCCCAAAAAAATCCCTACCTCGCCGTCGCTGTCGGATGCGAGGTCGTCGCGGAATTGACCGTCGCGGAAGGAGGTGATCGTCACACCGCGGAAGGGCGTCGCGTCGACGATCTCCGAGGACCAAGAACATACGGATTTAATTAATAATAATTAAATCCTTGTTGTTGAAATCCAAAAAGAAAATAAAAAGAAGCGCAACCCCCTACCTTGGTTGTTGTCGATCGAAGGCTGTCGCGGGGTTGGATCGTCGCGGAAGAAGCGTCGCGAAGGGAGATCCATTTGTGTCGCGGTACAAGGATTCGCGTTGTCGATCTCCGCAGGTTTGGCGTTCTTCGCGTTCTTCGCGTTCTTCGCGTTCTTCGCCGAAGAAGAACGCTTTCCTCCAAATCCTCTCCACGCCACAAGTTTCAACCCAAAATAAAATAATCTTAAGCCTTATTTTATTTACACAACTAAACATTTGAATTTCAAAAGATAAGAAACGAACCATTAATTCGTAGAATTAATTCAACAAAAGAAACAACTCATTTAATTCACGAAAGAAACAGCCCAATTAAATGGTCTGTTAAGATTTTAAAAAATGCGTCAGTTGACTTTCATTAAGACGGGTTTTCACGGGAGCGTTTCTCAGCAGAAAGAAACAGCGGGGATCGTGCGGGCCCCACCTCACAAATATCCTACCAAGGGGTAGGATATTTCTGGATAGCATCCTATCCAGTTCAACTCAGTTCAAGCCGCCTTTAAGTGGCTTCAAGTGGCTTCCAAGTGGCTTAAGCGAAATAAAATAATGTTGTCGCAAAATTATTTTATTTCTTAACTTTAAGCCCGAAAATTAAAAACCACACCCGAGAAAACTCAACACCGGAAGAGGCGTTTCTAAGCGAATATCGGCGCTGCGATTTCATCGGAGCCCTCAGAATTCGATTCCGGGCACCGGTTCAAAAGTTAGAGAAACCCGCTCGTCCGTTCACTGAACGTACCCGAGCCAAACTTCGGAAAATGATTTCGGGCACACCGGGCCTCGGAATCAGGCGCCGTCAGAAACTGCGTTCTTGTAAAATTCTAAAGAAAATTAAGAAAACAACTTTCCTTGAAATTTATGGGTCTTTACATATTTATATTGAGATTTTGATCCTTATGTTTTCTTGGATTATTCTATTACATGTAACTCTTGTAGACAAATCATTCCCTCTTTAACTTATTTAAATTCATAGTCCTCGTTGTTGGATATTAAAAATTTGGAATTACAATTAAATAATTTACAAATCATCTCGAGCACCATTTATGTATTTTTACTGGGGCGGCTTAGGAATGATAGGTGTAAGAGTAGGTTTAGTTTTTTATTTAATTTCTTTATGTATTCTGGGAGAGGTTTATTGATATATAATGTGTATGTTATGAGTAAGGGTTTAGACAGATCTCATCATACCTACCTTTTTGTTAAGATGGGTTATGGTGTAATGTTTCTTTATGGAAAATTAAATATTAAATTTTATGAATTATTAGGAAATATTTTGTAACCAATGTTATATTTTATAATATTTTTTTTCCTGAATGTTTTTTCCTTTGGGGTAGTGTAGTACCCTGCAACCTGTACTATGTTTGAACAATCATCATGAGGGAGTTGCTGATAAACCATAAAAATAAAAAACATTGGTAGATCAAAATCTTACCATGGTTATTTTGAGTTTATTCTTATATAATGGATAAATAACCACAATTATTCTTGATTGTACTACATATGTTGTTCCAATGAGGGTTAATAGAAGAGATTGTGACAAAGAGTTTCTTTATCTCAGCACCAAATTTGTCAATGATACCAATGACCTCAGGTAGTGTATGGTTTGTTGAAGAGAGTTGTGTATCACCTCATATACTAATTATATAAATAATTCCTTGATGGGTGTCGACCAGTCTCCCCTCTGATTCTCCTTCCTCCGGCTTCCAAGGCCTTGTCACTTTCATTTTTTAGCACTGTGATGATGGGGTATCATTCAAGAAAGATGGTATGGTCCTAGACTAGTGGGTTTCTCTTGTGTCGGAAATAGGTAGGGTGGTCACCTTCTACCACGCCCATTACATAGACATAGATGGAGATGTTGGAAATCTTGATTATGGTAGTTTTCCCTTTCCTATTCATTTCTATATTCTGTTAAAATTTTCTCAGTGGTTCCATTAAACTCTTTTTATGGGTATAGATTTAGACGCAAGCATGGATACATGTTTTGGTTTTTGGACCCTAATTTAATAGCTCGATTCCTTCCCAATTATGCATGTTCTGTTTTTCATCTTCTTAATTATTTAAGATAGGTGGGTTTTTGTGTTTCATATTTCTTGTAACCCTCCTTCTGCACTATATTTACCAAGATGGTTCAATGTTTTTTTTCTGAATACAACCCTCGTTATACTATATTCAGAGAAATATGTTCTTTTATTAGTGTCATGGGTTTTCTGGAAGAGTTTCTCAAGACATTCTTCTGGCAGGTTGGTGGTTTTGTCGGCATGTTCTTCAGGGGTGTTTTGTGTTCTGATGCACGAATTCGGTGTGTATTTTGACATGGTGTTGGTAGAAGATGTCAATATTTCTCTGCAGAGATGGGATTTGTGAAAGGGGCATGTACATGGCAGTGAGAGGTCAGGTTCTCGGGGCCAGATGTGGTCCCTCCGTTTCTTTTGGGATTGTTGGTCTTGGACGAGTCTTTTGTGAGGTGGTTTTCTGGATGTATGGTTCCCACTCAAGAAAATATAAATTTATTTGAAAATCCCTAAAAAATTGATTTATGTTTACATAAAATCCCTAATTACCAACTTTCAATGTCATAATATTGGGAACATGAAGCATACATACTCATATAGGCCAATGTATTTCAAAACTGTGAATAATCATGACAATTAGAGTGGTGTTTTTTATTTTTTACCACTCCTCAAAGTGGCATGGGCATATCAATTTTAAGAGGATCTATCGTGAATTTAGTTTCATTTTGATGAATTGGATTATAGAAATAATAATATGGAATAAAGCTTCTTCATTCTAGGCATTATACTTTATTGGAATCCAATGTAACACCTACTGCAGTGAGATGAACAATTATGCACCATTATCATTGCATCATTAGTGATGTATACATTATTTGATAATGGTACCACTCATTCCATCATGTCTACCCATATAGTTAAATTTATAAAGATTCTTATTGATTTTAATTCTTTTTTTATGACTATCTCTAGACATAAACTAATGATTAGTGTTCAATTTCACTAATCAGCATCTTATACCTTCAAATTGTTTGATATTGAGAATTATTAGGACCATTTAGGTCATCATATGATACATAGTGATTTCATTATTATAGTTGGATGTATGATCATCCACAAGGGTCACATTAAATATTATCACCCATGGGTTTACATTAATAGATCCGATGGAGCACTACATGTATTTCAATGACAATGAGACCAAACATTGAGTCAATTTGGATCACTTATACAAGAATTTGGAAAGGTGATGTATGTTGTAACATTTCAACTAGATCATTAACATTCATACAATGAACTAACTCTAATAATTTAGGATTTTACTAATACTTTTCGATCGTACTTATCCATTTTTTCACCAATGATGGGTATTTCTTCCATCGAAATTGTACTAGGTACCCATCCTATCTATGATACCTAATTTCATATGGCACCAATGAGTCTAAATGAGTGGAAAACTTGATTGGATGGTATATTTTTCAATATTTTTATCTGAACCATTTTTCACCTTGGGAAACACCCATTTTTTTCTTTGATGTATTACAGATCTATTAAAATTTTTTAATGATAAAACATTAATCAGGTCACACTCAAAAATAAATATATACACCCACATGTTGATGAATTTTTTGATCTTTTGAAATGTGCAATGTTTTACTAAATTATTGATATTTTGTTTGGTTACCACCATAATTAGGTTAAAAAGTCTATAATAACCATGAGTGCTTTTATATATAGGTATGTACTTCATGATTAATCTATTTTTCCTACTGGTCTAACAAATTCCCCAATTTTTTTCCTGTATTTGATAAATGGTAGTTCTCTTGGGTACCATGAATCAATTTTGTGGTCTTTATAGAAGACATCTTGGTTCACTCTAATGCTATAGAGAAAAACATAATCTATTTGAAGGATGAACTTGATATCCTAACAAAACGCAAGCATTGGTCCAAGATTTCTAAATAGTTTTCTTTTGGATATGAGAAGTAAATTTTTTTTGGGAAATTTATTTATGAACATGGTGACATAGTTTTTACTAAGATGAAGAAATATATTTTTCACTAGGAGCAATAGCTAAATTCCATTGAGATTTAGAGATTTCTATGCATGGATGGTTTCTGTCATAGTTTTTTTTGAAATTTATAACTATTTTATGTTCTCATATATATTCTCTTACACAAATGGGAGTATATAAATCTTTGTTTTGATTTGATAGGTTTCATTTGATGTGATTAACTTTCAATTGAATTATACTCCAATTTTATCTCTTTTTGTAGTTGTTCAGGTATTTGTGAATTTTGGGGGGGGGGCATCAGGTTCATGTTTGGAATGAATTATAATGCTTGCAAATAATTTAGTAGTATACTATTATTTGAAGTTCCATGCTCATGAAAGGAAATGTCCCAAAAATGATCTAGATCATGCAGGTTTAACGACGACTCTAAATAGTTTCCTAAATTACCTTCTGAATGAAAGGATGAATATCTAATCTAATGAAAGAAATTATGAGTTATATATTCTACCATGAATATTTTAACCTTCAACAAACATGATAGTTAGGGTACCTAAAATATGTTTCTTTCAACATTTTCAATAATATTGATAGGGGGTAATTTCATTGATGATGCTTTAATTATTGAAACTTCTATCCCAGGGCATAATAGATTCTTATGATGAGGGGATGCTGATGTCTCTCGTTTCTTGTATTCATTTTTTATTCTTATGCATGGTATCGTGATTTATTTGGAATTTTCTCAATTAACATACACCGTAATTGAAATGATTCTTTACAAAATAAAACTCAATGTTGAGTTATAAAGAATTAGAGGTACTATATATTTTAGGGTACTACCTAGGATTTATCCCAGTCATAGAAGTGTGTCATATTCTAATCATTATACATATAAATTATAAATATATATTATAAAAGGCTGATAATCCTTAGTACTTTTGATTGATTCATTCCCTTGTAGTGTCAATGTGGAAGTGGGATTACATAAAAATAGAAAAATTGGTTAGATATTCATTTTCACATCGTGGTGAAATGAAACATATTTGGTGATTGACTTATTTAATAAATCTACTAACATTATCTTGGTTTGTGATTCCACAATGGTTGAGGTATTTTAAATAATTTATGTCAAGGAAATCATTTTATTTCATGGATTACAAGATGTAATAATTTATTATTTTTAACCTAGTTTTTTTCTTTTTTTAGTGCCTCCATTTTGTAGTGGGATTTTAGGTGAAGCAAATCCTGATATGACATCCTCAAATAGATGTCTAGATAGAATGATAAATTCAGATTCTTGAGTAAATTTTATGGGAATTTGTCATTGAATTTATATTTTATTGGGATAAGAATTTTTAGGGGTGCCTTTTTTATATAATAAAAACTATTAATAATCCATAGATATGGAACTAATTTAGGATTTGTGACTATGATCATGAATATATCATCTTTTTCCCTTAGGTTTGGTTATGCATACTAGACCAGATCTAGTTTGTTCCTAGAGACTGTGAATAAGTCGTAGTTTCTCCCTTAGAGAGTGATAATAAAATAGTGAAATTAAAAATCACAATTTATTTGATATATTTGATCTTTAGAGTTTGGTATCAATTACATTATATTTTTTCATTTTTATTGTCTTTAGTTCATTAACAAAATGTTAAACAAGGAATGTTGACACCAAGATATGTGGTGCCATTTTAGGTATTTATTTGGATTGGTAAGGGGTATTACCATATTGATTTATCAACATAAATGAAATATTTTCACCACATGTTTCATGTATCATAGATATAATAGTATCTTTTAATGCCATCCAATGTCTTAATATGAGAGAATATTGTTGTGGAACCTAATTATTCCTTTAATAAATAAATAAAACAAATTATTGATTATCAGGTAAATTATTTACATGGAGAAAACATAATCTTTGTTTATTTATTATATTATTAGGGTTTTTACTCACTTGTGACATGGGGGTTTGAGGCACAGATAAGAGAGGAGACGCCTCATATATTTGATTTGGAGTCTTCAAGATATGATTTATGGAAGAAGAAAATATTTTATAGCGGTAAAATGTTAACGTTAGGTTGAACCATAATATAATAATCCGGACCATGTGATAGGGGAATTATATTCATCTTAGATGTAGTGGATGTTATGTTGTGTTTCTATAGGGGTTGATGTCATACAACATAATGAAATGTTGTTCCATAGATACCTAGACTAAGGGGTTTTAACCATATCCTTTTATATTGAGGGATGTTTTTAAAATGTTTTGTTGTACTATATTAGACAACCCAATAAAGAAATGACACTCACTAATTTTAATCATTTTTTAGGGTCATGTGTGTTTTTAGTTAGGCATGACACTGATGTGAGAATATATTAGTTCACATTTTGAGAGAGATTTATATGTGGTTATTGAACAATCAAGAAACCCACATTTATATCCATTAAACCTCATATCCTGGGACATCCACTATGTTTTTAAGTCCCGTTTTAGTGCCACTTCCACATTATTGTGATCATTTATTGACACAAAAACTCATCTTTCTATCCAGTTTCATACCGTAGTGTTCTATTTTACTTCAGAATGGTTCATTCAAACACTATTGTACCCTAGAATTCATCAATGATATATCTTATAGTTCACTATTTTTTCTTGGTTCCCCCATATGTTTTGGTTTTTTTTGTGTCTTAATTTATTTCTTTCATCACGGGGCCTCCTATATTTCAAGATACATCAATTGTTAATCCTTTTAAATCTATCAACTTGATATTCTAATATTACTATGAATATCATTTACTTATAATGTTATACCTATTATATGAAATCATTTTTGTGAATATATTTTAAATTCATATTGAAATAAATTTATAATTATTGGGATCAGTATTGATAAATTGAATTTGAAATTGAATATTATGTGATGAAAATATCTTGATTGTGACTGAGTTATGATTTTTAAAAACAATTGTTCTTGATTTGGAATGAGAGATATGATGATTGAATTAATTTATGTTCCTATGATATCACCATGTAGATTTTTTAATTTACCTTCATTCACATGGGAGACTTAGTTGTCGAGTGAGATGATCACACATTATGTATTCATTTTTTTTACAATGGACAATATTGAAAAAAGAAATAGAAGTAATATACTTCATATTATGGAAATCAGTCCATATAGATCCCCTCACTTTATCTATAGGGAAAACCATTATGCATTTTGGAATTCATACTTCACCATGATGTGTGTGATTCCTTTTTTTATATATCCGCACGGTCTCAAAACTATGGTTATATGATTTGAAACCACACTGTATGGGTTATGAAATTAATATATTTAATCATTTTATTTTTATGGATATTCATAATCATAATATCATTTGTTAAATGATTCATTTATAAATGTTTTAAATAGATTCATTATTGTGTGTGATTTTATGGAAGAGTTCATCTAATTATTTTCTATAAGTAATTGGTAATTCATATTGAAGCATGTTTTTTTATGAATTTTGAAAATGATTCCATGTAATGTTTTATTTAAATTATGTATAAATATTTTATTTATTATGGAATGCATTCAACATTATTTTTGAAATCCTATCGGGCCTGTATCTCAAACACTAACTTTTCCATATTTCATTTTTAGATTTCCTTATACCAGGTACAATTAATGGGGTGTCACCCAACAGTGGTGGAGTTTCTACCCAACTTATTGAACATTCAAATATTGGTTTCACATGATGCAGTTTATGATCCATCAGTTATTTTGGGTTTCCATTCCATATTTTAGGCATGTATCAGGGTGTGTGGACCCATTTTCTCATATGGTGTGTTTTTTATATGAACGTTTTTTCCTTGTAGTATCCCATATTTTTCCTTCAATACATGTTCTAGAACATGATTATATATATATTTTTTAGAATTTAGAGAAATATCATTCTTTGGGGATTATAATATGTGGAAGTAGTGTTTCTCTTCCTTTGAAGTTGGTGTGTCATCTATGTAGTTGGATTTTTTGGAACCCCATAGTAATTAGTTGATTCAAAATATTTAATGTTATTATAGTACATATAACATTAAATTAGGTCGTTATTTTTGGTACTCTAATAGATATATCATCATAGCCATTATCTGCTTCAATGGCCATGTAGAATCTTTTATGGATGATGAACACACCCTTCTCAATGGCATGGTGATTTTCAATTTCTTTAATATATCAAATATTGAAATTTATAAAGACACATCAATTATCAATTATTATATTCAAGGAAGGTATGACTCCAGGTTTATTTATTATCTTGTTTGAAGATGCAGAAACCTTAGTGGTCATGCATGTATGAAACTCACCTTGAATAAAGGTTTTTTTATGATTATCTATCCTCCAAGTTCAATATAAATAAACCCAGTGTTATCTATTTTAATTTGGGTTACCACTCCCTTTTTTATATAATGTATTTTTAGAGAGGATGATCTTGGCCTACACTACTATAGGCCTCTTTGACATTTTTGTTTCCCTATTGGTTTAAATTTATAACATAACAAGAAAATTGATGATTAAATTTAATAGAAGACAATTTAACACACATTCCATTTAAATAATTTATCTATCATGAGTTGATAATATATAATCAATATTTCATGGTTAATAATTGATCAAACATTAAACTAAATCATGAATATGACTGCCATAACTAGATAATTGTATCCAATATTCTATGTTAACAAAATGAAACAACCTTCAATTTAACAAAAAAACTAAGAATGTAATGCATAAATAAAGAAAATTGTTTAAAAAACTAATCTATATGAATAAATTAATTATTATTGTTGGAAATTCTTAATTATTTGATGTCATTATCTCAGCTATCAAGATTCTTCTCCAATTAAGATCATTCCTCAAGATAGTTTAATGTTGACGGGTAGTTAGACACATGTAACCTGTTTAACCAAGTATATAAAATTAATTTTCCCCATGATGTTACATATTCATGTAGTGGATACCTATAAACCAATACCTAATGTATCTTCATGTCCAAAAAATTCCACATAGTTCTAATAATCAATCTAGTTCCTGATTAATGTTCATTATCATCAAATATCTATATTGATAAATAAATATTAATTTATTAGTATTACTCCAAATAATATAATTGAATTTAAAGTTACAAAACCACATGTATAAGTGATATATATTTTAATAAATTATCATATCTATGACAAATAAAATGAATACATATTGAAAAATTAATTCCTAATGATTACTAGTAAGTGATTATTCCCTTTGAATGTAAATGAATACATAAATGAATAAAGAAAGATAGTTTTAAAAATTTCTTTAGTCATGATGATAATAAATAATTTATAGTATTATTAAGGATTATAATAAAAATACCATACCATTTCAATAAGAATTTTGGGTTATCTTCATTGATGAAAAATCATACTATAAATATACAATTAAAATAATTCCTGTAGAAAATATACATTTCATTATTAAAAATAAAATTTTAAACTAAAAAGATCACATTAAATATTAATTAAATATTTTTTAAAAAACAATTGATAAATAAAAAGGATGATTTATAACCGCGAGTGGTCACGATGGAATGAAATTATATTCATTCTATGTACGTTAAAAAATGGGTAATTTCACATTTTATGTACACGAAAAAATAGTATTTATTTTGAAAATGATGTGAGTATTCATTTCAAATTATTTTTTAAATTGTAAAACTAATTAAAATATTCGTTAGAAAATTAATTGGAAAAGCCTACATTATTTTTTGAACAAAATTTACAAAAAAAAATATTGGTTTAAAACGAATTTTTGATCGAAGAGTAAAATAAAGTCAGATTTTTCATAATTCAATTTTTTATTTTATTTTATGTAAGATAGAGTTTAATAAATGTACATTTTTTTGGAAATAAAATGAATTAAAAGTGTTAAATAATATCAAATTGGTTTATTATTAATTTTTAAAATAATTTAAAGCAACTAAAAATAAGGAAAAATCTAAATTTTAATGTCATTTTAAAATAAATCGTTTTAATGATCATTATTTAATGTGAGATTTAATTACGGAGGTGATTATGCATGAAAATATTAAATTAATATGAAGTTTTTTAAATGAAAATTAATCTAATCACTATTTAATTCGCATATTTATCTATAATTTCAAATATGAAAAGGAAGTAATATAACCCATTAAAAAATTGAGTTATAAAATTTACTACCACTTAGTTATTATTAACTAAAATCCCCATGTATTAATAAATAAAAACGGAATATAAAATACCATTAATTATTACGAAAACATGATATTACATATTATATGTTATTTACATGTACCATATATAAGAAACTGGGTTCTTAAAATTAAAAAAAAATTTCAATAAAGGGAAATTGTGATATAGTCATTTACCTCATGATCCCTTATTATATACAGTACATGTAAATCAAATATAATTTGAAATATAGTCCTTTACCTCATTCTCCCTTCTAATTGAAAAAATAATGACATTAGTTCATGAGGTAAATTCCCACCATACACACAAATATTGATTTCATAACACATTTAACTAGTTTTAGTATTTTTTGGTCATGAAATTAACATAAAAAAATATCCATATATGGATTATAATGATTTTGTTATATAATCTTTGTTTAATGAAAATAGTGGTCGTTTGAGGATGAAATAATATAAAAAATCTTATTGACAAACATTACCTCTTCTTTGCGTATCCTCCACAGGATTGAATCAATCTCCTTCATATGATGGATTTGGGAAAAATATCAGGATTCTATGTTGAGCGTATAATAGTATTTAAGTGATGTGGGTAGGTTCTAGATGAACTAATATTTTACGATGGTGCCAATATAAGAAAATATTATATGGTCTTTTTTTAGTGAGGTGAGTGGATCAATAATAATGTTTCAAAATAAAAAGGTGTACCCCTATTTAAAAATACGGAAAAGGGTCAAAATTGATTTATTTTGTTTAATTATTCAAAAAAAGTAAAAATATTTCAATAAAATTATTTTATAATAGTTTTAATTTTTTATTTCTTATCATTTTAGTTTAACACGATATAAACTCGTTTTTACCATAATCACAATAAATAATATTAATTATATTAATATTTAATATGGTAAAAATTTATTTTGAACATATTTGATAATATATGTTTCTATTATTTTAAATATGGATTTTTTTTAGGAATTAAATTTATTTCTGTTGGTGAATTGATTTAAAAAAAAATCTACAGGACACAATTTAAAAGTGTGATTTTAAAGAGAAAATGTTCAAACGATTACACATTTTATATGTCAAAAGATAAAATTAAAATGATTAAAATCACATAAATTATGTTTATATATATATATAATTTAACTAATTTCAAATTAATGCAATAGATGAATATAAATTAAAATTTTATATTACTTAAATGAAATGGAGGTTTTCTATTTATTATTTTTCAATATTCATCGAAAACTGAACCACTTTAGAAAACTCTAAAAAAAGACCCAATGATAATGGAAATATGATGATTTAAGAAATTAAATTTATTTTTCAAACTAAATTATATAAAGTTTTCACAAATTAGTTTTAAATTATCTTCATAATGGTCTATTAAACTCATATTTACATAAATATTTTAAGAAGATATTTTATATATTTTAAATGTTTCTTATTTTATTTCGAATCAATTGGTAACTATAATTTTTATAATTTATTTAATACTGTTTAAACTATCCAATTTATTACTTAGGATGAAATACTATATTATATTTTGGTTTATTTAGACTCTAGGGTTTTTTCCCTCAATCTATCAAAATGAATAAATTTAACGAATTGTATTTTGGGGGATGTTCATTCTCAAAATTTGTGAGCCATGTACACTATAAAAAATTACATATTATAAAATCATTATGTTTTACAATGCATTTATTTTGGGGGCATATAAAAAAATATAATTTTTAAATGATAATAATATATAAATGATGAGACAATAATAATGTGAACATGTTTCAATGAATCCAAAGTGGATTTATAAAAGATCTCATACCTCATGTTTCAGATTCATTTGTTGCATGTGATTAAATTCATTAGTAAAAAAATTATGACTATTGAATAAATAACTATGAACTAATTTCAAATATATATTATATTACATTTTCTATAAACTATAATATTATATTTATTTATAATAAAATATTCTTGCATATATTTGTTACTTAAGGATCAAAGATAGTTTTTTTGATAAAATAATATTTTTTTTGAATATGGTAGGTGGTATTATATTTTTATCAAAATATATTTAATAATAATTTAATTAATTAAATAAATATAATATAAAAAATTTATTATTTATGTAAACCATCATGGGTGGTGATGATAAATGAAACTCATTTGTCTTAGAAGAGACACTTCAAACATATGAAAACTTATTATTTTATAGTTCTATATCATTAATTGGTAAATAATGTAAATTATAATTTTAAATTTTGGATCCATATTTATATTATAATTTTCATACTTATTCATCCATTTAATCATCTTGGTCTGCCATGAATGTCATTAACGATAGATAAAAGATTTCACATAGTGTAGGTGGTATTCCATGAAACTCATAGGCAACGTGTAATAATTATATAATAATTATAACTATAAAAAAAATTACATTGAGATGTGTTATTTTAAAGATAAATATTATTTAAAATATGTTATGAAGAAGATAATAATTATATTGGACAAGTGATCTTTCTTTAGAGATTTCCTTAGTAGTGAAGGCCTTAGGATTTATTATGTAGAACAAGGGAATATATATCCACAAAGTACATGTAGTTGAGGTAGAATATATATATATATATATATATATATATTAAATTTAAATATTAATGGTTTTTAAACCCTAGAGAGGTTGAAGTGAACAATTTTTTATAAATAAATACACAGAATCTTTTCTGAATACCCATTACACTTCCACGATGGAAAAATACCACAAATTAAGATAATGAAGTATTTAGGGATGAAAATGGGATGAAAAATCAATAGAAAATATTTCCCATCCATGTTTTATACATGATTCATGTCTTCTACCATTGGTTTTTAAATTATAACATTATAATTTTTTTACATGGTAACTATTTATTATCTAAGAAATATATATTTTTAAAAAAATAAATTTTCAGTCCTATTAAAAAATATCCATCTATTTAAGCATAAAGTTATACCATTTAATAATATTATATTAATATACAACACAAAAAAACATCTAATTTTGAATAAATAATTTATAATTAATCGTTTTCTGTTGAAAATTAAAAGTTTTCCCTTTTTTATTTTTAAATCCTATTAATGATCAATTAATTTATTTCAAACTATTCATATATTATATATAAAGTTTAAAATATTTTTATAATCATAACATAAATTACATAATTTTTATTTATTAACAAAATATTATACTATATTGATAAAACAACTCTTTAATGAAATTACATGACCCTTATCGTGGTAATTACATCTAATCCTAATAATTTAATTTTTATTCCTCTAATATTGAATGCAAATTTATGGTTAATTTTTAAATATTAAAATCAAATTTGAAATAAATATTTTTATATTTAATTTTGAGATATGATATTTTCTAAATTCAATTATAAGCAATTAATAATAACTTGTATTATGAAAAATTACTTGAAATCCTAAAATGTATAACTTTTGATTTATTGGATAATTTTGTTTAATATTATTAATTTTATTTATTAAATATATATTTTTAATTAAATATTGTTTTAAAGTCATTTAAATTATTCTTTTATTATACATAAAATAGTGTTTAGATAATTATTTGTTTTTATTAATCACTGAAAAATCATTTATATTAGAAAAATAATTAACCATAAGATAATATTTTTATTAAAAATTAAAAATTGAGGGTAATAGTATATAATAAATATTTAATAATTATATGTTTTTCTGAATGAAATCATAAAATGAAATTAAATCCCATTTTAATTAGAACATGATATTTTCCAATATTAATTATAATTATTATCATCTTATATCATCTACCAATAATTTCTTCACTTACCAAATATTTACATGAAAATTTAATTATAATTGGTTAATAGTTTCTTCATGATCTAGAAACACATAGCACACAAAAAGGTAATTTTGTAGAAAAAAAAATTCAAAACATTTTATGATGTTATTTTTTATTTTATTAAACTCATTTAATTTATTTCACATTAGAAGTATCTTTTACTTCCATGCTATAAATATTTCATAAAGTGGTTACACTAATTATTTTTCAAAAATTCAATCACTATGTTTTCATGTCTAACCATAATGTTTTTTATATTATCTATATGTATGACTGTTTCATTTATTACCAATGTTTTGTGTGGATTAAGTGATAGAGCACTTTTAATTAATCATATTAAATCATTTATTAAATTCATAGGTGGTCACACATTACATATTACACATTATCTATACCTCAACATTAGTTTTCCCACACTTTCCATAATCATTAATTTTACGGATATTTTATATATCACTTGTAATATTTCTATTTCTTGTTTTCAAATACTTACATTACGAGACACATATTACAATTTTTGGTGTTATTTATAATGGTCCTTCCTATAAATTTTAATTCATATAATTATTGGGTAAATATTTAAATTCTCTTGAATCAAAATTATAATATGGTTAGTTATTGATTTCTATGTCATGCTTGTAATGTATTTATTTTTATCCGTTTTTTGTAATAAATTTAATGGATTTGATTAATGATTTGTGTGGTATATAATTATATATCCCATTGATGAATCATTAGGTCCCATGGAATATACTATACTGGTCCTTAGGTTCCATCATTACCCATTTATAGATGATATCTTTGATGAAGTACATGGAAATAAATTTATGATCTCTTACGGTTTTCATTCAATCACTACAAAATCTGAATATTTTTCCATGTGATTATTTAAATTGTTATGTTATCCATATATATTTAGAATTATATCATTATAATTTTTTATGTATGTGAGATATTTTTTAAGATGATTTATTTCATAAATATGTCCATTGTATTTTTATCACTATTAAAGTAATAAAACCATTACTGAGTTATTGGTCCCACACTTATTATGTAACCATCTTATATGTTAATAAAGAAGTGTCCTATATATGTAATGTAATGTTAGGTTTCATGTTTGGAGAATTTTTTTAGGACATCATATACTGTTTCTGAAATATATGAAGGAATCAGTTTAGAAAGAATATATTCCAATTTATTGGAAGGATATAGGGCTTCATAAAAAATATTTTATCTTAACACTCTAAAACTATACCCCTAAAACATCAAAGTATTATATGTGAATGAATATTTTTCATTAGTATTTTAAATATGGAAGGTTTATTTTGTGTCTCATAATAATGATTCAAATTAAATGAATTACAGATGTGTATTTTGAACCGAGTCTAGGAGTGATGGTGATGGTTTTCACAATTGTATTGGATAAAATGATGTAAATTTTTTAAATTAGTAGGTGGAGATTTATAATTTCATAACTATATGGGTGAATTATCTCTTCATGGACCTTCCATTATCTTTTCTCTAATAAGAATCAATTTGAATAAATAATAAATTAATATGGAATATATTTTAATAGTATGAAATTGCTTTTTAAATAACACACCATTATCCATTATAATGTAACAACCACATCAAAAACAATCTTCATTACAAAATCCTCTTAAACGGATAAAGATATAACAAAATACAACCCTAAATATCCTTTATGATTGGTTCCTCTTCCACCTCATGAAAAAAATTTATTCCAATCACAATGTATGTGTATAAGTATAATTATTATATTGAAATGTCACTATAATTATTGGATAGTCCTTATTTATATTCATTGCATCGATTATAAAACAAATATGTTGCATGTGTTAAGGTTAGTTCTCCATTCCCATGAATGTCGTATTTCATTATTCTTCACCATATTATATTGAGAATTTTAAAATATTATCTGATGAATATGTTTGATATTTATTTTATAAATATGCTTTTTAATAAATAATTATACATTAATTTCAAAATATTAGAAAAAAATACTGTTATAATTTCATGTGCCCAAAATCCTCATACTGACTCACATTTCTAAATACGAATATCTTTTAGAAAACCAATTGAATTATATAAATTTTATCCTCCCAAAATGATAAATCATAGGAACATTTAAAATTATTGACATTTTGAATGGATTTTATTATCCATTTGACCACGACCAATTAAACATTGATGTACTGCAGTAATTGATTGATCGAAGCCTTGTGGACAATGAGAGAGTTAACTAATAAAAAAATTATGTAATGTTTTAATGTGAAAAATTTATCAAATGAACTATATTATAAAACATTATAATGATATTTTTGAATAATGATAATTTTTATTTCATGATGATTGATGTAACATTGTCATGCATGCTCTAAAAACTATTTATTCTATGTGAAGTACAGTGGCAGACCTAGTTTGATCTATTGAGGAGATATTTGAATTCAAGAAATCAATACTTCTAATCCGAAATTTTTGTGTATTTATTATTAATGAAATAAAATGAATATAAATGATATTTGGAAATTTCAAAAATAAATACTAAAAATTAAATATTCATATGAAATTCAATAAAATGAATGTAGAGAAAATGATCTTAAGAACGAAAGGAGATCCTCCCAGGAGATTATCTAGAGTGAACCTTCAATGTCTCTTTGATAGTTTCTAAATAACATAATTAACATTATTATTCCTATGTATGAAAATCCCACTTATCATATGGTTGTGAATATACGGTACTCTCAACGATCGCTAAGAGACCACACATCCACCTCCTCGGTCAAGGGAAAATATTTCAAAAGTGACAGAAAAACCTCGGGTGGAAGTGGAGACACAAAGGTGCATTTCCACTAAGATCCCCTAGGACAAATCTAAGAAAAAAATAAACATTAAAAATTATAGCTCGATGTCTTGGGATCATCATTGGAATACTCCACTGGGATCTTCCTCGGGTTAGCTACCCATGATCACGAGCATAAGAGTTCATAGTGATGAAGAAAATGGTGGGAGAAGAAAAAGAGAGAAACAAAAAGGGTAAAATAAGAACACTTGAATTAAAATATAAAATGAAATTACAGAATGAAAATTAAAAAAAAATACAACAATAAACAATTAAAATGGCCAAAAAGGCTATTCATACTTTTCCAACCATTTTGAATGAAGATGAATGACTCTTTTACAGGGAGAGGGGGTGAAAATTTGGCTCCAAAAAGAATTCTCAAAATGTATGCGCAAGGATTTCCTCCTTAATGACAGAATATAGTAACTCATAATTCATAATAGTTATTCCAATACCCCTCCTCTGTTCACCATGATATTTCACCTCTGTTGGAAAATAAATGAAGGAGTTATGTCCACTACACACAGAATATTAAATTCGGTGAGACAGAAAGTTTGAATTCCAATACGTCGCGTTCCAACGCATTCATGGCCTTAATAATGAAAGAATCAGACACAACCATATTAACTAAACATGTTAATAAATATTTATTCTTGATACATGCATAAATTAAGCTCAAATGGTTCTTCCTTTTATGATATATGGGCTAAATAATAAAATTGTCCAGCACAATGCATATTTTTCATCACCTGACATGTGGGCAAGATTTGAGTATCCAAATGATAGATTGATCATTGGGTACAGAAGGATAAAATAAATCCCAATTAAAATATAAACCTATAAAATAATAATTTTTAAATATAGATTAGTGTAGATAAATATATGGATGAAACATTAAAATAAATTAAAACTGTCTAAATCCAAAATAAGGAATTTTTCTAATTAATCATAAAATACTCTTAAAAAATAATATGTGACAATTTCCCTTTAAAAAAATAATTGAGGGAATTAAGTACAATGAAATTAAGAATAACATAATTTAAAATACTATTCTATCAATTCCAACACAATTAAACATTTCACTCCTGGGAAATCATATTATACCAAGGTTAAAAGAACTTCTCAAAGCATAAATGACCGCACAACTCAATTATCTTATCAATGAAAATATAAATTATTTTGTTTGGATGAAAAATTCAATACTCCCTAAAAATCATACGAATCCATTCAATATCATGTTAATACTCACATTAATTTCATACCTATCCCCCCAAAAAATGTTTCTCTCTTTACTCAAGGATATTTAATGTGGATTTTTTCACATTCCCACGAATATGTGTGATCTACATGGGTTTTCTATCCTCCTAGTATCTATACTTCACAGAGTAAAAAATGTGTCAATCATGATGTATTTTTCCTGATTTTTTATAATTCTTTGGGATGGTAGTTTTAAAATTTAAAAACATATGAGTGAAAATGTAGAGGGTTAAGCTGTAATGTGAAGTATCTGCATGAAATCTATTTTTCCCAATAATAGTGTGCTCCGCAATTGGATAAAAAATAAATCACAAGAAAAAAAATATTCCTTTGGGATGTTAACACAAGAAATTTAAGCATCATATAATTTCATTCCTCTTTTCCGCAATTGTAACATTGTTTTAGTTTGAATTTTGTTCTGGATTTCTCTTCAGAATCATGTTTTGGTTGAAAAGAAAGGCCACTTTTTATCTTCAAATATTGTTGAACACCCTGCCAAAATGTGTAATGATATTTTGGTCTACCCATAAATCATCCAATTATTTCATTTCTTTCACCATAGTAGGAATAAATATGGAAACAAATTCAATTCATCTCAAACTAATTCTTTAGGAACAAAATATACAGCCCATCTTCTCCCTCCCCTATACTTGAGTTCAAAAATAAATATTCATTTAACATCTAAAGCCGGTTGGAAAGGGATAAATTCTGTGTAATGAAGCTTCCTAAAAAGGTATTTCAGGTCTACTAGGGTCTTAAATAAGGCCATCTGTAAAGGTAGTCCAAAATAAGAGTTTGATGCAAAATGGGCTTTCAAAATGATGCCTCAAACATACATAACACATTCCATGAATTGTAACAGCATTGAAAAGGGAAAAAATAGAAATTTATGGATCACACTAATTGTCTAAAGACTCTAAAGAAAAAAATAAATGTAAGAATATATGAAATATGTTTAGAAACCTCTTGGTTTGGGTAAGATATTCAATTTGGACAGTACTGGTGCACATGAGTTTCACAATCAACCAATCTTCTTCAAATGAAAAGATCATAAATCAAGAAAAAAATCCATTCAGAAATCATTTAAAACCTCAAATACCCAAATGAATATATGTTCCGAAAACTCAAATATTTTTTCAAATTTCCAATATGTTCTATTCATCTCAAGATTCCTAAAAACACACCAAAATATTATAATGGAAAACAAAAAAATTTCAAAAAACAACAAGAAAATTAATATGAAATAATTCGAAATATTCCTATAAACATTTTATAATAACTCCCCCAAAATTATTCCATATAATAAAAAAAAATTATCTTAAATCAGATCAAGAAATATTTTCACAAAAAATTTAAATTTGGTAGAAAAAAATAATGAAAAAGAGATATACAACATGATTTATTTTTTAGTGGAATCCTTGAGATAAGATCCCTGATGCAACCATAATAAAACTACAATAATTAAATGACAACACATAAGAAAAAAATAAAGAAAAAGAAATAGGAAGGGAGTATAAAAAATAATAAATTTTTGTTTCACCCCCTTTAGACAATCGGTAAATTTTTATTCCCCCTTGTCAGGTAGATGTAGTAGATTTCCCCATTAAGAATTATGTTGTCTTTACTTTGAGATAAACCACCACATAAGACTTTTCATGGTGTCTTTGAGATGAAACCAATAATGGAGAAACACAAAAAATATAAGAATGATCCAAAACACCATTAAATAAGAACGATGGAAATTGGTTTTAGTAGTGGGAGGGAATAATATATTAGGGTTCTCCATTTTAACTTATATGGTTTCCTCCTCTGTATAGTGTCCAATTTGTTGTAGTGGATTTAGTCGTACATCAAACATCTTCTCTAGCTATTCTTTCTCAATAAACACAACTTGGTTTGTCTCTTTCATATCATCCATGGACTACTACAAATGATTTGTATTATATATTTTAGGAATGGAGAATTTAGAAAACAAATTAGATTGAAAAAGATTAAAACTTGAGGAATAAATAAAGAAATATTCCATTTCAATTATGTTAGCCTGGAAATTGATCTATTCTGGAATGATCATTGGAAACTCCATCTCTCTAGGTTCAATTTATTCATCATATTCCAAAGTAATGTAGAAGTCAAATTGTTATGATTGTTCGATAACAATGACGGGAAGATCAAGTTTCAGGTTATCTTCAATAATGATATTCCAGGAATCCTCCGAAAATTATTGATCTCCCATAAGTTCATCATCTAGATTGTGTACTTAAGGGACCTCCTCAAGAAATTATTGAGCAAGGGATGATATTATTTATTCCTTAATAAACTCCTTGTCACTCTCCTTGAATTATTTAATGAAAAAAATGATTATTGAAATCTCTTCCACCACTCGTTCAGGTTTAGGTTTAGGCTCGGGTTTCTCTTGAAATGCAGGTATGTATTTAGAAATAAACTCTATTTTACACTCCAATTTTTCCAATACATTACTAATCCTTTTATACATAGAAAACGACATATATAACCTATTTTGGAACATGATATTCATCAGTCCATGCAAAAAAATTTGACTTGAAAGCCCTTATAAACAAATAGATTTTTTAGATATTGAAATTTATAATTTTTTTGTGCATTTTGAAATGAAATTAATATAATTTAAAAAGTGTTAATAAAAGTAGTTGGTGAAGACCACTTGGAGCATAGGAAATGAAACCAATTTGATGAATCATTGTCACTCACAGTCTCAAAAATATTTATACTAAGTGTATCAAAATGGCTGACAGTGGTCGATAAATTGAAGATCCATTTGCGGTCAAGCACTCACTACTTATAATCCAAATATATATATATATATATATATTAATGAAATAAAATGAGCAGATATTATATTTGAGAATTGAAAAAGAAATACTAAATGTAAATATGTAGATGAAATGCAACAAAATGAATGTAGACAAAATGATGTCAAGACAGAAAGGATATTATCCCCGAAGATTATCCAGAGTGAACCTTCATTGTCTCTTTGATAGTTTCTAAATTATATAAAGAAAACTATCCATCATAGAAATGAAAATACTCATATTCATATGGTAGTGAATATATGCTAATCTCAACGATCACCGAGAGACCACACATCCACCTCCTCGATCGAGGGAAAATATTGCATAAGTGAAAGCAAAACCTCTGGTGGAAAATTAACACACAATGGTGCCTTTCCCACCATGTCCCCTAAATATAAATCAAAGAAAACAAGGAGCATTAAAAATTATAACTCAAAGACATGGGTTTATCATTGAAATACTCCCTCTGGAACATCCTCAGGTTAGTTACTCATGATCATGGGAATAAGAGATCATAGTGACGATGAAAATGGTGGGAGAAAACAAAAGAGAGAAAGGAAATGAGAGAAAGAATAACACTTGAATTAAAATATGCAAAGATATTATAGAATGAAAATAAAATAAAATACAACACTAAACTTTATAATATTCCCATAAATGGTAAATCCTATGTTTCCAACACTTTGGAATAAATAAAAACACTCCTTTATAGGGGGAGGGGGTGAAAATGTGGCTTCAAAAATTGTCCTCTCAAATGATGCACATGTATGACCTCTTTAATGACCTAATTTGGGAACTCATCCTTCTTGGAAGATGTCAAAATAACTCTCCTATGTCTACCCAAGAAATATCAGATTTTGTGTCTATGAATTGAGGGGGTTATGGCTACTTCACTCAGAATAATTAATTCTTCCAGACAAACTGTTTGTATTCAAATACATCGAGTCTAATGAATTTATGTCCTTGAGAACGGAAGAATCAGGCACTGCCATATTAATGAAACAGGTTTCTCCAAATATACTCTTGAAAAATGACTAATTTATGCTCCAATGGTTTGGACATGTACGATACATCAGCCAAACTATAAAATATACATTTCCATGCACAATTATCGAGGACTGACTTGTGGGCAGGAATTGAGCTGCCAAACGAAGGATCGAGCTTTGGTTATAAAAAGATAAAATTAATCCCATAGAAAATAGAAACCTCTAAAGAAATTATTTGTCAACTTTTATCAGTGTAGAAAAATGTAGGGTGAAATAATTTAATTAAATTAAAACAGTTTAAATCCAAAATATGCCAATTTTCCTATTGAACACGAAAATATTCCTAAAAAATAAAATGCGAAAAATTCTATATAAATAAAACATTTGTGGGATTAAAAACAATGAAATTAAGAATAAAATAATTGAAAATATTTGTTCTATCAATGATCTACACATGAATTATGATATTTAATACAATATAAAAAGGTTCTTATAATATATTTTATTTCCTAGATATTTTCTTATTATCAAGACCATATTTGATTTTATATGAGGTAATTATTGAAATATTGAATTTTGATGTCATGAAATAACACCCAAATGTACTCCTATATGGGTGGAACTGATAGAAAAGAGATGGAGGCCACAAAAATCCCACATCCAATTGGCAATGTGTTTAAAAAAATCATCGAGGGTGTAATATACATACTCATATGTTTAATTTCCATATTTGAGAAAAAGGTATAATTAGGGATAATAAAATTTCCCCAATACACTATATTGCATAATGGAAAAAAATACCCATGTTCATACATTTAAATTCAGCACAATTATAAAAATTAAAAAGTATCTAAAATTTCTATGAGAAAAACTCAGTATTGGTGATGAATCCCAAGAATATTCTAAAAACCCACAACGTACTGTTATCAGGCCTAATTTACAACATAATCCTACTAACATGAAACTTTTTTTATTTCTAAAATGTATGTGGGTAATAGGTATACATATTATGTCACGACCCGTCCTCGGGGCCCGTGTCGTGACTACCCCAAGCCCGCCTTCCATAGGTCAGGGGCTGGCGACTAGCACCAAGGAGTAAATCCCAGAAAAAGGGAAGGCATTGCCTTAGAAAAGTAAACAAGCACCACAATGTAAGCAAGAGGAAAAGTAAACAGTAAGTAAAAACTGTAACAAGCTGTGCTGAAAGTAAAAGGGGCCGGAAATACAAGCCCAACTGTAATGTACAACTGAAAGGGGAAAACGACAATTGAAAAGAAAAGCCGCAGCGTCGAGCCGTCCTCTGGAAGTCCCACCTGAAGGGTGGGTACAGATAGCTTCAACTTATCCTCGGGTCCACCTGACCGCTCCGAGTACGTCCCACACAGTGGTCCACCTCCAGGTACCGTCCTGCTCCGCAAGCCTCCACCACGATCAGCGTTGTCCGTCGTCTGCATCCAACACAACGAAGTGCGGGTATAGCCCGTGCAGGGGTGAGTTTAACGATACTTAGTGGGGACCCCGAGACCCTCAAGGTCTCACTAAAACCAACAAGGATAACCACAAAGAAGATCTCAACAGATATCCTCTACTTAGGTATATGCCCATACATATACCCAAGTTATCAAGTAACCCATCTCAATCAGGAGAAAACACAAAGATCAATGACTCAGCTCAAACCAGGATTTTCATTATCGAAACCGTAACTGCCGAAGAACCTCATCTCTAGAGTGTACAGTGGTCCTGTCACGACTCTGATTTACTGCTCACTACCCTAAGACTGTTGTAGTACTCCACCTATCGAGTACTGCGGGCCTACTTCTACAACCAAGCGCTCTCCCGTGCCGCTACAACCAAGCGCTCTCACGTGCCGCTACTACCAAGCACTCCTCCGTCGTGGGTCTGCTGCTACAACCAAGCGCTCCCTTGTACCGCTACAACCAAGCGTACCTCTGTCGTGGGTCTGCCGCTACAACTAAGCGCTCCTCTGTGCCGCTACAACCAAGCGCACCTCTGTCATGGGTCTGCCGCTACAACCAAGCACTCCCCTGTGCCGCCACAACCAAGTTCACCTCTGTCGTGGGTCTCCCGCTACATCCAAGCGCTCCCCTGTACCGCTACAACCATGCACACCTCTACCGTGGGTCTGCCGCTACAACCAAGCGCTCCCCACTGGGCTTTCTGTAACACACCGAGTCACTCGATCAGCGGTCGTAATGTCTCAGTCGGCTACACGGTCTCAGTATTCTGCATGCTCGTCTCCGGGAGGATCCGTTCCACGAGCAGCTGGTCGATACTACAAGTATCACAAGGTTCCACGAAGAAGTATCTCAAGGGACCGCCTCGTCACAGGGGTATCAACACAACAGAGGGCGCGTCAAACGGACGCCTGGTTTGTGAGTTACTAGCCTTTTCATCCCAGGGGCCCGGTTGGTTTCATGTGCGAACCAACCCAGCTGTATCTCAACTGTACCCCGAAATCCCATAGGGTATACTCAAAGGGACCATTTCTCAACGAGATCACCAACGCCGCTGACGGTTCGTCAAACGGACGTCCGGTCTGAAAGATATCAACTTTCTGTTCCAGGGGCCCGGTTGGATTTCGGGTACAATCCAACTCGGCTATAACCCAACTGCATCCAAAACTCGGTTGGAGGATGCCAAATGTTCCGTATCGTCAACAGGAACAAAACGCAATAGACGGCGCGTCAATCGGACGCCCGGTCTGGAAGTTATTGGATTTTTCGTCCCGGGGGCCCAGTTGGTTTTTAATTCAAAACCAACCCGACCGTGCTCCAACTGCGTCCAAACCTCGAGCGGAGTAAGGAAAAAGACCTGTCTCCCTTAGAGGAATCCATCAAAGTCGACGACATGTCAATCAGACGTCCGGAGCTCAGGATATGATCGTTTCCGCTCCGAAGGCCCGGTTGGTTTTGTGTACGAACCAACCCGGCTGAATCGGGTCGACCCGAACCGGGTCAACCTAACCCGGTCCGACCCGGCTGGACCCGGTCCGGTCCGGCCAGGGCGTGGCACGACCGGTCGGACCGGCCAGGCTCGGCTCGGCCGAGCGGCCGACCGAGGCAGCCGCGGGGCGCTGCCCCCGCGGGTTGGAAGAGCTGCGGCCCCGCGTGGGGCCACGCTGGAGATCAGCGGACGCGGCTTCTGCCGCGTCCCATGTGGGCGAGCCAGAACCACGCGGCCACGGCTTCAGCCACGACGGCCCTGTCCGGCGGTGCGCCGGAGCGCCGCCGCCTCTGGCCGCCGGCGCCGCCGGAGACTTCTACGGGCCACCGGAGTTGCTCCGGTGGTCCGTTTTCCTTCCCGTCTGTGCCGTTGTTCCTCCCGGGTTCCGTTCTTCACTGCTGGATCATCAAAACGCCCTTGCGTCACGTTTTGTCGTCGCCTGCCAAATCCGCACAACAACGAAGAACGGCGGAGGGTTGTCGGGCCGTGTTCGTTTGGCCCGCACCCTCCGCGTTAGATAATAATAGTCGGGAGAATTATTCAACCAATCAAACAACAATTTTAATAAATTAAAATTATGAAACCGGGTACATTATTTTTAAAAGAAACGATCACGGGAATAAAAATAAAACATTCAAATAAACCCCTACCTCGTCACGTGTCGCACGCGCGTTCTTCGCGGAATTGATCTCCGCGGAAGGAGGCGATCATCGCGTTGCGGAAGGCGTTGCGTCGTCGCGAAAGGGAGTTGCGTCATCGCGGAATACGGTGTGCGTCGACGAACTCTGAGGTTCACGAACAACATATTTAATTTTAATAATTAAATCCATCTTGAGTTAAAAACCACAAAGGAATTTAAAGAATCGAAAACTCTCACCTCAACGGATGATCGAAGATTTTTGTTGCGGAGGAAGGAACGTCACTGAAGAACGTTGCGGGAGAGGAAACGTTGGCGTCGCGGCACACGGTGTCGCATAGTTGATTTCCGCGGGTTCGGCGTTCTTCGTCGGAGGCCGGTGTTCTTCGCGTTCTTCGCGTTCTTCGCGGAGGTGGATGAAGAATTATTAGAGGTTCTACAAAGGTTTAACACAACATTTCAAAAAGGAGGGTGTGTTGGCCTTATTTTATTAACATGCCAACAAAATGAAAACGTGTTAAGAAATGAATGAAATTAATTCATAGAATTAATTTCAATGAATAAACCGCCCATTTAATTCAACAAATAAAACTGCCCAATTAAATGGTGCGTTAAGAATTTAAGAAAATGCGTCAGTTGACTTTCATAATGACGGGTTTTCGCGGGTGCATTACATAGCGGAAAGAAACGGTGGGCTCGTGCAGGCCCCACCTCAAAAATATACTACCAAGAGGGTAGGATATTTCTGGATAGCACCCTATCCGCATCAACTCAGCTTAAGCCGCTTTAAGAGGCTTCAAGTGGCTTCCTAGTGGCTTAAGTGAAATAAAATAATGTTTGTCATACAATTATTTTATTTCTTAACTTCAAGCCCAAAAATTAAAAACCACACTCGAGAAAACGCAACTCCGGAAGAGGCGTTTCTAAGCAATTACCGGCACTGCGATTCCATCGGTGCCCTCAGAATTCGATTCCGAATAATGTTTCAAATGTTAGAAAAACCCGCTTGTCCGTTCACTGAACGTACCCGAGCCAATCTTCGGAAAATGATTCCGGGCACACCGTGACTCGGAATCAGGTGCCGTCGGAAACTGCATTCTTGTAAAATTCCAAAGAAAATTATGAAAAAAATTTCCTTGAAATTTACGGGTCTTTAAATTACTCCCACCACAGGGCCTTACGTCCCCGTAAAGCTTCACCACAAACATAGGGACACAAAGACGGTGCTGAGCGCGCATCTGACCCTCCCGCTCCCAAGTGCTCTCATAGAGGCTCCTGAGCTGCCATATGAAGCGCACTAGAGGAATCTATCTTCCACATAGGACCCGCTCCTGTCGATCCTCGATCTCCACTGGGACCTCTGCAAAAGTCTCCCAATCATCAAAGACCAGCTCTCCATGGTCAAAGAATTTCATCGGGCCGTGCACGTATCTCCTCTGCCGAGATACGTGGAAAACGTCGTGCACCCGGTGCAACTGAGGTGGTAGAGTCAGGCGATAAGCCACCTCTCCAATCCTGTTGAGGACCTAGAAAGGTCCGATGAAGCGTGGGGACAACTTTCCGCCTCGTCCAAATCTCCGTAATCCACATCGAGGTGAGACACGCAAGAAGACGTGGTCTCCATCCTCGAACTCTAGTGGCCTCCGCCTCCTGTCATCACAAGACTTTTGTCGGTTCTGAGCTATACTCATCCGCTCCTGGATGACCAGGACCTTTTCTGTCGTGTCCTGGACCATCTCCGGCCCCACAAGTGCTGCTAAGATTTCTTCTTTGCCGATAAGAGAAATCTGGTCTCATCCCCTGGATGAACCACTTCCTTTTCATAATACAGTCAATCCCGACATGGATGATACTAATACATACCAAGGATGAAATCGTATGGCCTCGACGCTACTACCAATAGATTCAACCGTTACTCTCGCCTCCAAGGGTTGAGTCACACTGTCGGCATCAGTGTGTGGTAACTGGGTCTCCTTCAGTAGATGTCTCACAAGTGAGGGTCAAGTCAACAGTCTAAACAGGAACCTCTTAGTAACAACACAAAAGAGGACATGAAAGAAAATATCACAAAGTCATGCATCTTTTATTATTGCAGCTCATAATACAAGGAAGCTACACAACAACAACAAGGAACTAGAAGTACAAAAGACGTTTCCACTAGTTCTACTCGTGTCCATCTGCTCTCAGAGCTCCATGATCGAAGGCCTCAGCTTCCTGAAGCTGAGCTCGCCCATGTCCACCAACTCCCTGTGGTCGGGGTGGACCTCCGGGTGGTGGTGGTGGAAACACCTCGAAGAGTCGTCCACTACCTGCTGCTCGGCCAACTCCTCTGCCACGGTCTCCTACTCCATGAAATCCGCCTCGATCGAACCTATGCCTTTGCCTAGGAGGTCCTTCGTTCATCTGCTGGTCATCCGTATGGCGGGTCGGAAAGTCACAAGCCATGTGACCAACCCCGCCGCAGGAGTAACACTGTCCGCTCATAGCAAGTCATTGTCCACCCTGGGTGCCTCACACAATCAACCATGTGCCACGCGGTCGACCACCGGTAGGTCTAGTCCTCTTGGACCCATGTGTCATCTATCTACTGCCCGCTGCAGAAGACTCTGCCGCTTGATGGCTAGTGGTGGGTCCTGCTGCTGGAGACCGCTCAGCAAGGAAACTCACCACTAAGAGGGCTCTCTCCAACACTCATGTCTGTGTCGGAATGTTGAGGGAGATCACTGAAGCCCTGATCTCGTGCCTCAGTCCCTGATCGAAGGTCCGAGCCCGGAAGAACGGGTCCCGTACCATATCTGTGGAGTAGCGCGAGTGATCAGTAAATCTCACCGAGTACTGGGCCACTGTCATGCTGCCCTGCCGCAGCTGTAGTAGCTCTTGGATGCGCACCACTCGGAGGGTGGCTGGGACGAACTCGGAGCGGAAGATGCTCTCAAAGTCCGTCCAGAGGAGAGATGTCTCGTCGTGCACCTGGAGCATCAAGCTCCACCATCTTCCTGGTGCCATGTGCTGGAGGCTCGCTGCGAGGATAACCATGAGGTCTGCTGGTGTCCTCACTAATCTGAAAACCCGTACAACTGCCTCCATCCAGTCCTCAGCGGCCTGAGGGTCCATCTCCCCACGGAACCTGGGCGGTCGTTGGCACTGGAACTCATGCAGTGCACTAAGGTGACGTGAATCGTCAACAGCTGGGGCTGGTAGCATCGATGGCTCGGCAGGTATAGGTACTGCCGGTGCCTCACCTGTCAAAGGGCCCTGTACCGAGTCCTCGTCGCTAGGCGGGCTGTCATCACGTACAACACTCGGAACCCTAGTTGGCTGCCATCGTGGGGACATCCTGAAAGGAAACAAGTGCGCCACGGTCAGAATAGTATACCTGGTTAGCTGATACAAGTAATCACAAAGAAAACTTGAAACACACACGCAATAAATGTTTTCGTGCATTAAGTTGAAAATCAGAAGTCAGGGTCCTGGTGTACGGATACGTCGGCCGCCGCACCAACACTGGACTCCCTGGACTGATAACCACACCCAATATGCTAAACACTATTGATTCACATATAAGAAAGATCAGAGTCTTCGGTAGAACACAACTCCTTTGATACCAATTTGTCACGACCCGTCCTCGGGGCCCGTGTCGTGACTACCCCAAGCCCGCCTTCCATAGGTCAAGGGCTGACGACTAGCACCAAGGCGTAAATCCCGGAAAAAGGGAAGGAATTGCCTTTGAGAAGTAAACAAGCACCATAGAGTAAGCAAGCAGAAAAGTAAACAGTAAGTAAAAACTATAACAAGCTGTGCTTAAAGTAAAAGGGGCCGGAAATACAAGCCCAACTGTAAAGTACAACTAAAAGGGGAAAATGACAACTGAAAAGAAAAGCCACAGCGTCAAGACGTCCTCTAGAAGTCCCACCTGAAGGGTGGGTACAGATAGCCTCTACTACTCCTCGGGTCCACCAAACCGCTCCGAGTACGTCCCGCCCAGTGGTCCACCTCCAGGTACTGTCCTGCTCCGCAAGCCTCCACCACGATCCGCGATGTCCGTCGTCTGCATCCAACACAACGAAGTGCGGGTATAGACCGTGCAGGAGTGAGTATAACGATACTTAGTGGGGACCCCGAGACCCTCAAGGTCTCACTAAAACCAACAAGGATAACCACAAAGAAGATCTCAACAGATATCCTCTACTTAGGTATATGCCCATACATATACACTCGTTATCAAGTAACCCATCTCAAACATGAGAAAACACAATGATCAATGACTCAGCTCAAACCAGGATTTTCATTATCGAAACCGCAACTGCCAAAGAACCTCGTCTCTAGAGTGTACAATGGTCCTGTCACGACTCCGAGGTACTGCTCACTAACCTAAGACTGCTATAGTACACCACCTATCGAGTACTGCAGGCCTGCATCTACAACCAAGCGCTCTCCCGTGCCGCTACAACCAAGCGCTCTCCCGTGCCTCTAAAACCAAGCGCTCCTCCGTCGTGGGTCTGGCGCTACAACCAAGCGCTCCCCTGTGCCGCCACAACCATGTGCACCTCTGTCGTGGGTCTGCCGCTACAACCAAGCGCTCCCCTGTGCCGCGACAACCAAGCGCACCTCTGTCGTGGGTCTGCCGCTACAACCAAGCGCTCCCCTGTGCCGCCACAACCAAGCGCACCTCTGTCGTGGGTCTGCCGCTATAACCAAGCACTACCCTATGCCGCTACAACCAAGTGCACCTCTACCATGGGTCTACCGCTACAACCAAGCGCTCCCCACTGGGCTTTCTGTAACACACCGAGTCACTCGATCAGCGGTCGTCAGGTCTCAGTCGGCTACACGGTCTCCGTATTCCGCACGCTCGTCTCCGGGTGGGTCCGCTCCACGAGCTGCTGGTCGATACTACAAGTATCACAAGGTTCCCCGAAGAAGTATCTCAAGGGACCGCCTCGTCACAGGGATCTCAACACAAAAGATGACGAGTCAATCGGACACCCGGTTTGTGAGTTACTAGCCTTTTCGTCCTAGGTGCCCGGTTGGTTTCATGTGAGAACCAACCCATCCGTATCTCAACTGTACCTCGAACTCCCATAGGGAATACTCAAAGGGACCATTTCTCAACGAGATCACCAACGCCGCTGACGGTTCGTCAAACGGACGTCCAGCCTGAAAGATATCAACTTTCTGTTCCAGGGCCCCGGTTGGATTTCGGGTACAATCCAACCCGGCTATAACCCAACTGCATCCAAAACTCGGGTGGAGGATGCCAAAAGTTCCGTATCGTCAACAGGAACGCAACGCAACAGACGGCGCGTCAATCGGACGCCCGTTCTGGAAGTTATTGGCTTTTTCGTCCCGGGGGCCCGGTTTGTTTTTAAGTCAAAACCAACCCGACCGTGCTCCAACTGCATCCAAACCTCGAGCGGAGTAAGGAAAAAGATCCATCTTACTTAGAGGAATCCATCAAAGTCGACGTCACGTCAATCGGACTTCTGGAGCTCAGGATATGAGTGTTTCCGTTCCGAAGGCCCGGTTGGTTTCGTGTACGAACCAACCCTACCGAACCCAAAGTAATCCGAAACCTTGAGTGTGATATACCGAAACGACCGTCTCGATCCAAGAATTGCAGCGCCGCTGACGGCGCGTCGTTCAGAGGCCTTCAGCTCAAGTTACGACCAAAAGACCGAAAACGGTCCGCAGACGGGGGGTCTGGGCCCGGGCTGACCCGGCCCGACCCCCCGGGGGTCGGCCGAACGGGGTCAACTTGACCCGGTCCGACCCGGATGGACCCGGTCCGGTCCGGCTAGGGCGTGGCCCAGCCAGTCGGACTGGCCCGGCTCGGCTCGGCCGAGCGGCCGACCGAGGCAGCCGTGGGGTGCTGCCTCCGCGGGTTGGAAGAGTCGCGGCCCCGCGTGGGGCCGCGCTGGAGAGCAGCGGACGCAGCTTCTGCCGCGTCCCGTGTGGGCGAGCCGGACCCGCGCGGCTACAGCTTTAGCCGTGGCGGCCCAATCCGGCGGCGTGCCGGAGCGCCGCCGGAGACTTCCGCGGTCCACCGGAGTTGCTCCGGTGGTCCGTTTTCCTTCCCGTCTGCGTCGCTGTTCCTACCAGGTTCCGTTCTTCACTACGGGATCATCAAAACGCCCTTGCGTCACGTTTTGTCGTCGCCTTCCAAATCTGCACAACAACGAAGAATGGCGGACGGTTGTCGGGCCGTGTTCGTTTGGCCCGCACCCTCCGCGTTCGATAATAATAGTCGGGATAATTATTCAACACATCTAACAACAATTTTAATAAATTAAAATCGTTCTTATGAAACCGGGTTCATTATTTTTAAAAGAAACGATCACGGGAAAAAATAAAACATTCAAATAAACCCCTACCTCATCAAGTGTCGCACGCGCGTTCTTCGTGGAATTGATCACCGCGGAAGGAGGCGATCGTCACATTGCAGAAGGCGTCGCGTCGTCGCGGAAGGGCGTCGCATCGTCGCGGAATACGGTGCGCGTCGACAAACTCCGCGGTTCAAGAACAACAGATTTAATTTTAATAATTAAATCCACGTTGAGTTAAAAACCACAAATGAATTTAAAGAATCGAAAACTCTCACCTCAATGGATGATCGAAGATTTATGTCACGGAGGAAGGAACGCCGCCGAAGAACGTTGCGGGAGAGGAAACGTTGGCGTCGCGGCACACGACATCGCGTCATCGATTTCCGCGGGTTCAGCGTTTTTCATCGGAGGCCGGTGTTCTTCGCGTTTTTCGCGTAGGAGGATGACGATTTCTTAGAGTTTCTACAAAGGTTTAACACAACATTTCAAAAAGGAGGGTGTGTTGGCCTTATTTTATTAACATGCTAACAAAACGAAAACGTGTTAAGAAACGAATGAAATTAATTCATAGAATTAATTTCAATGAATAAACCGCCCATTTAATTCAACGAATAAAACTGCCCAATTAAATGGTGCGTTAAGAATTTAAGAAAACGTGTCAGTTGACTTTCATAATGACAGGTTTTCGCGGGTGCGTTACATAGCGGAACGAAACGGTGGGCTCGTGCGGGACCGACCTCAAAAATATCATACCAAGAGGGTAGGATATTTCTGGATAGCACCCTATCCACATCAACTCAGCTCAAGCCGCTTTAAGTGGCTTCAAGTGGCTTCCAAGTGGCTTAAGTGAAATAAAATAATGTTTGTCGTACAATTATTTTATTTCTTAACTTCAAGCCCGAAAATTAAAAACCACACCCGAGCTAACACAACTCCGGAAGAGGCGTTTCTAAGCAATTACCAGCGCTGCGATTCCATCGGTGCCCTCAGAATTCGATTCCGAGCACCGGTTCAAAAGTTAGAAAAACCCGCTCATCCGTTCACTGAACGTACCCGAGGCAAACTTCGGCAAATGATTCCGGGCACACCGGGCCTCAGAATCAGGTGCCGTCAGAAACCGCGTTCTTGTAAAATTCCAAAGAAAATTAAGAAAAATATTTCCTTGAAATTTACGAGTCTTTAAATATTAGGATCTATCCCTGAAAATTTCATGTAAAAGATAAAGAAATGTTAACAATGTCTAGTGACCAACATGTGAAAATACATTTTCACTTAAGTATACAAATGTATCATCCACAATTTGATTATCATTCACCCTAAAATAATAAAATTGATCTAATAATATATTAATAAAATTAAGGTATCATGTTGAATCAAGAAAAATGTTTCCCTCTATTCCCTATCCACATGTTTCGGGGATGAATCTATCATAATTAATCCACACCAAAAACACTTATGTTAATGTTTCACAACATGCATCTCAGGTGTCATATCATCTCATCATTCGAGGGAACCTTTCCATATAGTTACCAAGTAGTTTAAATAATCCACCAGAGCCTATATTTCAATTATTATATATCAATTGTTACAATATAATACATCACAGACCATATGTTAGGTAATTTTCCTCGATCCGTTACAACCTATATGTATAATAACAAGAATAATTATTATGATACCATATTCAGATATAAATATGTGTAAAATAACCCCAATTCATTAAATACCTATAAAAAACTTTTAAATATCATAATGGTGTATGACAAAAAATAATAACACTTGGGGAAGTGGGTGGGGTCAGAGGAGTTAGTTACCCAAACATATATTTCTATCCAAGATTTTGGGGAATACACTATTTTGAAGTCCACTAGGTGTTTGTCACCCTATAAATGTGTGCTTGGTAGCATATGGAATCACAAAACCTATTGGACATAATATTAATCACAACCATAAAATAGGAATGAACTTAAAATGAGGCACAACATCAGCTATCACCTTTTATAATCATGATTATCACTACTATAAACAGAAATTATTATATGAAAAGATGAAACCAAGATGTTTGTTTTTAAAATAATTCATACTATTATTTTTATATATTCATTAGAAATTATTTAAAATTACCCAAAATTATATTTCATTAAACAATGATGTGGATTCCATTCCATTAGTCCTTATCCCAATAGAGTGCATACTTTATCAAGATTATTAACAATGGAATCCACTATACCCTAAGCCCATGGGGTAAACTTTTTTTATCCCTTTTCCATTTCTCAAATAATGGTACACTAAAAAAATTATTAATTTACCCAAAAAAAGAATAACCAAGAATAAATATCTATGTCGATTAGTGGGAAAATAAATGAAAATAAATAAGAAATTTGACCATTCGACCCCTTTTTGAGATGAAAAAATGGTTCTCATCATTAATGAAAACAATGGGAAATCCTATATTCAACATGGTCTATCAAATCTAGTTCCATCCTAGAAATTGTTTTTCATATCAACATGAATGTCACCATCATTGGCATTAAATATTACCACAACCATATACCTCCACAATGATATCTCACCATCCATCCAAATCTCACATTACATCACATAATAGGGATCACAGATAGAGAAACACAGGTGGAATCAACAACCAAAATTGGACACATTTCACATAGATTCTAAAAAAATAAATTCTTCTTGTGTAAGGAAATGATATCAGTCAATCCCTAAAACAAGAAATTTAATCTACATAATTAAATAGAAATACATGGCACCAAAAGCAAGGAATTCATCCTTAATATGTAAAGTAGTCCACCAAGACACACTACATTTATCTTTGTTAAACAAATGGTTTTATTTGATAATTAATTAATGAATTAATTTTTGACAATTTACTACTATGGGTATCCTATTATATCATCCAGGACAAGATATTAAATTCCATAAACAATCTATCTAGAATAAATTATAGTTTTAAAAGAAATTTAGAAGAAATATTCTTATTTAACACGCCTTTTATTAATGTCCACAAAATGAATTACAAGATCCCTGTTATTTATCCAGTTCCACTAATACTTGGAATATAAAAAATATCAAATCTCATGACATTTATTATTTTTATTACCACAAAACTACACAAATATAAAAATTCCTTAAAAATTATACTTTCTGTTATTTTTAGGAAAATTAAATTAACATCATTGCACTATTTAACCAGTTTCATCAATTAAGAATGATAAAAACTATAAAAAAATTATATACAAATATATCATAGTGAAGTGCATTATGTTGCATTTGTTGTCAATGAGGCATAAAGTTGTCTTGGAATGAATGGATGTCAAGGAGTCAAGATGTGAATGTCAAAGGATGTGATAGTGATGGTGATGAAGGAGAATGGCCATGATACTAAGATGCATGTCACTTAGGAGATTCACTAAGTGACATAGGAGCTGATGGTTGAAACATTCTCTAAAAATCTGACGATTGCTGAACTGATCTTTAAGTTCATAGAACTTGTATCATGATGATACAATGTCACAACATTGTTTTAAGACCATGCATTGTAGTGACAATGCATGAGGAGTTGAAGATGATCCATTCACAAGTACTAAGTGGATGAAGTGGATTTGATGAAGTCCATGCACTAATTCTTAGTGCATGATTAATTGAAGATGATCCAACTTGATCTCTGATTGGATCATTGAAGAATGTTGATGAATTATATGATTCAGGAGCATCGGTTGAAGGAAGACCCTTCAGGAATTTCACTCCTAAGTGAAGATTATTTGTTTAAGAAGAATGGAGGAATTCTAATGAAGAAGAAGAATAGAAATGTGGGAGAAGAGAAGAAATTGAGAAGAAGAGTTGTGGCACATGGCATTTTACACCTAGTCCTTATATAAAGTACTTAGTGTTTAAGTAGGTAAAAAATAGCCACCAAGGGCCAGCCTTAAGGGTTCAACCCCCAAGGCACATGTGGGCCGAAGGCGCCACGCCCAAGGGGGGATCCCATGTGGCCAGCCCGAGAGGCAGAAGGGGCCGTGTATAAGCCCCCGAGGACAACGCGGTGGTGAAGCCCGCGCGCCCGAAGGGTGCATAGTGGGCGCCAGTGGCGCGCCCGCAGGAGCAGAGTGGGCGCAGAGCGCGCCCGCAGGAAGAACCCGGTGCGGGGCGGCACCAGGAGGGGAGAAGTTCAATTGAAGGGAGGCCGGCAGCGCTTGGCTAATAAACCGCGGAAAAATCCCGCGGCGTTTCGATGTGGGACGGCGAAATTTCACCCGGGAGCGATCCTGGCCGCACGATCCATCGCGCGCCAGATCCGAGCCGCTCATCTAATCGCGCCTCTCGCGATCTGATCGGGGCCGTCCGAAGATCTGATCCGACGGCCGTGGCTTCGTCCTCTTCCTCGAGCCCGAGCCGAAGCTCCCCGCGAGCTCCGCTGAACCAGAGGCCTCCCGAGCACCCGTTTTCGAGCATCCGGCCACCATTTTCGAAACCGAGACGTCCATTGGAATCGTCTAGCCATAATGAATCGATTCATGCTTAAAAATACACATGCATGCAATGTTTGAGGAAAATCGATGAAGGCCGAGGCAAACGACGTTGCCGAGGCATGCAACGTTGCCGAGGCTTTGAAGGGTTCGTGATTTGCATGGTCTGGAAGAAAAGAGGCCGTGCATGCGTTCCAAGTCGCATGCACGTGAAGAAGATATAAAATAAAAGAACCCGCGTGCACCGAAGAGAAAACGCAAAAAAGATTGGAAAGATTTTGAAGATCCGAAATCTTCGGTGATTCAAGATTTCCCACGCGGATGAACCAAGGTATTCCTCTGCCTATATAAAGAGAGGCCGAGCCCTCGAGAAGCTTGCTGGAACGCTGCTGAAAATTTTGGGAGTCCCGCGAGAGCTCTGCCTCGCGAAGAACAGCCTGCGCGCCCCTTGCGCGGCAGAGAAGCCCGGAGCCATATTTTGGCTTCGTGAAGTTCCTTGCGCGCTGCTCCCTTGCGCGACAAGAAGAAGGAGGAGGAGGAAGTCCCCTGCGCGCATCACTTGCGCGACAGGAAGAGCTCTCCCTGCCCGCATACTTGCGCGGCAGGAGAAGCTTGCACACCCAAGGTGCTCTTGCACTCTTGAGGCCTGCACAACCCGAGCCGCATCCTCTTGCGTGCTCAAAGTTGTTGTGGCTTGCGCGGCAGTGTTGAAGAGGAGAAGCCGCACCCTTGCGCGCCTCCTTTGAAGCTGGTGTTCGGCTGTGAGCAAGAGAAGGTCGAGGGCCTTAGTGCTTATGTGTTAAACAGGAAGACCCGAGCCCTTGCACCCCTTAAGTGCTAAACTGAAGAAGTAAGCCGAGGCTTGGGTGTGTGCAAAGAAGAATAAAAGAACACACTTGGCAGTGTGTGTGCCAAGTGAGAAGGAAGACCCGAACCTTGTGTGGGAGAAGTAAAGACCACACCCTACGGGTTGTGGGTGCTTGGCAAGGAAGGAGGCCGAGGCCTTGCCCGTGTGTGTGCATAAGGAGGAACACCACACATTGTGTGTGAAGTGAAAAAAGGCCGAGAGGAAGTGTGTGCAAGTGGAAGAGGTCGTAGCCTTGTGTGTGCACACTATTGAAGAACAACTAAAAGAACACTAAAATGTGTGTGTGCAACAAGAAGAGGAAGGTCACTACAAGTGGATGCTAAGTGAAGAATTTGTGTGTGCAAACTAAAGAAGTGGCCGAACCTAGGTGTGCACTAAAAGTGAACTCACTTAGAAGAAGTTGAAAGGAGGACATCCACACTAAAGTATAACACACATTTATGTGTGTAATCAAAAGTGCATAAAGTGTGTGAAGTTCAGTGAAGGTGTGTGCTTAAAGATACTACACCCTTTGTGGGTCTACTGCACCAAGAAGAAGAAAGGGAAAGTGCATGCATGCATGCATGCACGTGCACACGTGAACAGTGCTAAATCAGTGGTGTGCATCTGAGGAGTCCAAGACTTGAAGATCTTGAAGATTTTGTGATGCCATGCATTCAGTGCATGAAGTTGAAGTGAACTGAGACTGAGCCAGACTGAAGTTAAAGAGAATGGTTGTCTGAGTTTTCAGTAGATTGAGAAGATCCTGATCATCACAAGTGATCAGAGGTACAGAGCAAGGCCAGCAGCCTTTATCCCAGGCTGCTGAAGTTACTTGAAGAACTTAAAGTGAAGAAGAGCTACTCGTGTGACTCGAGGAGCCAGGAGAAGACCCTGTGGGACTCAGGGAGAAGAAGTCTTCAGTGGGATTCTGGAGCAGGCCAGTGGGACTCTGGTAACACTGTGGGACGTAGTATAAAGACCCTCCTGTGGGACTCAGGAGAGATACAGTGGGACTCTGTATCGACCATTGTAATTTTAACAGGTTATAATGGAGAATCCATGCTTGGAGAGCATGGCAAGGATGTAGGCCTTTGGTGCCGAACCTTGTAAATCCTTGTGTCCTGTGCCTTTTCATTACTGCATTATCCGGGAAAGGTTGAGAGATACAAGAAGAGTGGATCGAGGCTTTAACCAGCCATAGAGGTTTAATTGATTAAGAATCAATTAGTAAAAAGTTTTAAAGGATCACTGATTCACCCCCTCCCCCTCTCAGTGATTCACACTGATCTGGGCACTTCAATTGGTATCAGAGGGAGGTTACCTCTAAAAGATCCAAGGGAGTCTTTATGGAGTGCAGATTTGAGGAAATGAGTGACCAGCCTCAAATGGAGATATCTGCCAAGACTCAGAAAAATAGAAAGAAGAAACAGGCAAAGAAGATGAGGAAGAAGGTTGCTGCAATCAGAGAAACTCCTTCTATGGAAAGAAATGTGAAAGTCACATCAGATGACAATTCCTTTTATCATTCTTCTGATGAAGCCTGCTCTAGCTGTGATGAAGATGGAAGGAACAATGATCTTCTAAATGCAATCAAATATCTTCAGAAGAGAGTCCCCAAGGAAATTGCAATGTGTATAGCTACAGGCCTCCTTGATCTTCAAGAAGAAAAATTACAGCTAGAAGATGAAGCCAATTCTCTGGAAGTCCAATTGGCAAAAAGGGTTGGAATAACCAACACTCTCAGAAAGCTGGTGAAGGCTAAAGATGAAACAGTATCTCTTTGCAATGAAAGATATGAAGACACATGTGAAGAATTGCAAAGAAGCCTTTCTGAGAAAGAAATCTTTAAAGTAATTATCAAGGAAGTTTTCCATGCACTGGAAAAGAGGCACAAAGTGTCAATGGTTGTCAAAGATGCTCAACTAGAAGACAAAGTCAAAAGGGTGAAGGAGCTGGACAATTCATTGCAAGAATTGAAGAAGGTGCATGAAGACCAGATGAAACAACTGGTGGAGAATTGGGAAGGAAGGCTAAGAACTGTTGAGGATGAGAAGAACTCCCTTAACATGAAATGCTTAGAATTGGAGGTGATATTGACAAATCAGCAATCACCCAAAGCCAAAGCCTCCCAGTCAACTGGAAGAAGACATGTTGCTACTCAAGTATGCCTTGAGAAGGATGATTCTAAAAGAAAGACATCCTCTAGTGAAAGTGCAACAACTTCTAACAAGAAGGTACCATCCATACCATCTTGTACTCATGTTTCTAATTGTGTTTCCACAAAAATTGCAGGATGGAATAATGAATCCAAACAAATATGGATGAAGACAGTAAAGAAGCAGAGCTCTCCTGAAACAACACAACTTGTCAAGAAAAGTACCCTACAATCAGAAGGACTGAAGAGGTCAAGATTCGTGGGACAATGCTGGTGTTGTAACAAGTATGGGCATTGTGCAAAGGATTGTTGGTACAATCCACTAAATGCCAAAGCACAGAGGAAGCCCATGCCTAGGGGGAGCAAGCCAGAAGAAAAGAAGCAACATCCACAGGTCCAGAAACATCTGTTTACTGCAAATAGATTTGGATTACTTGACAACATCTGGGATGATTGCAAAAGTGGTCAAAAAGATACATGTCAATCTCCAACTATATCCAGAGCTCAAAAGAAGAAAAGATCACTGAACCTGGCTCAAAAAGAATCCTTGGGAAGCAAGATGAAAGGTGACAATGCTCCCAAGAAGGTCATGAAAAAGGAAGAGAAGACCTTGGAGTCTAAGTCCAAGAAGGGTGAGTCATCCAGTAGGACCACCAAGAAGACATGCTTCTACTGTGGAAAGAAAGGACATATCATGGATCTTTGTAAAGAAGCCATGAAATTCAAAAGAAGCCAACTGAACTCAAACAGACAATCAATCCAGAAGAAGAAGAAGGGATTTATTGAAAACAAGTTGCCTAAGAAAGGTAGCTTGACAGCATCAAAAGAACCATGTGGAATTTCCAAAACTGAGGCCCCACTTCCAAGTGACTTACTAGTCATATGGCCAAATCAGTTGCAACTTGCCAAAGATCTGAAGAGAGCTGAAGATGAAGTTCTGGCAATTGCTAAGGCAAAAAGGAAACAAAAGGTTTCACATGAAGATGTTTTGAAAACCACACCAGCACAATCATCAATGAAGATCAAATGTGCAAGTGTGAAGACTGGTGAAAATGGGACATCTCGGTTGAGAGAATCTTCTCAACCTTGTTGTTCAGATTGATGAACCAAGGAGGTTCCATCTTATTCCCTTATACTATTGGTATTTACATGTGCTGACATTGCAGGGAATTGAAGATGATGATCATTCTCAGCTGGAGGATGGTTTGGATTGAATAGAGTGCACCCCTTGAGGGGGAGCCAATCTGAAGAAGATGGGATTCTGAGATTAATACCATCTTGAGAAAAGCTGAAGGTATTCCAATCATACTTTCATCCCTTGTTTCTTAATTGAGTTTATCTTGTCAATTAAGGGGGAGTATGGATTGAAGACAAATGGATGAAAGGGGGAGCTTTATCATTGCACTGAACTTTCTAATGAGTTTTGTGAAGTATGTGCAGGATTTAGCAATTCATTGTTATATCTGAAAAATTTCAAACCCCTAAGCATGATCTCACATGTGTAGAGAATGTTGGACAGCATTGTGTACCTTGGTTATATCACTCTTGTTTTCTACACCGGGTTAGCCCAAGTAGACTTAGAGCTGATTTACTAAAGGTTCTTTGCTAAAGAGAACATGTGACATCATCCCTCTCCTAGTGTTTTTCAAGAAGATACTTTTCAATGGGAGGAAGATATTTTTGGAAGAGAACCACACCACACCTTTGCATTTGATTGCCAATAAGGGGGAGAAAATATTGGCACACATATTGACCCATTCATATGTGCTGAAGGAGTGTATTGACAACAAATACAAAGGGGGAGATTGAAGTGCATTATGTTGCATTTGTTGTCAATGAGGCATAAAGTTGTCTTGGAATGAATGGATGTCAAGGAGTCAAGATGTGAATGTCAAAGGATGTGATAGTGATGGTGATGAAGGAGAATGGCCATGATACTAAGATGCATGTCACTTAGGAGATTCACTAAGTGACATAGGAGCTGATGGTTGAAACATTCTCTAAAAATCTGACGATTGCTGAACTGATCTTTAAGTTCATAGAACTTGTATCATGATGATACAATGTCACAACATTGTTTTAAGACCATGCATTGTAGTGACAATGCATGAGGAGTTGAAGATGATCCATTCACAAGTACTAAGTGGATGAAGTGGATTTGATGAAGTCCATGCACTAATTCTTAGTGCATGATTAATTGAAGATGATCCAACTTGATCTCTGATTGGATCATTGAAGAATGTTGATGAATTATATGATTCAGGAGCATCGGTTGAAGGAAGACCCTTCAGGAATTTCACTCCTAAGTGAAGATTATTTGTTTAAGAAGAATGGAGGAATTCTAATGAAGAAGAAGAATAGAAATGTGGGAGAAGAGAAGAAATGGAGAAGAAGAGTTGTGGCACATGGCATTTTACACCTAGTCCTTATATAAAGTACTTAGTGTTTAAGTAGGCAAAAAATAGCCACCAAGGGCCAGCCTTAAGGGTTCAACCCCCAAGGCACATGTGGGCCGAAGGCGCCACGCCCAAGGGGGGATCCCATGTGGCCAGCCCGAGAGGCAGAAGGGGCCGTGTATAAGCCCCCGAGGACAACGCGGTGGTGAAGCCCGCGCGCCCGAAGGGTGCATAGTGGGCGCCAGTGGCGCGCCCGCAGGAGCAGAGTGGGCGCAGAGCGCGCCCGCAGGAAGAACCCGGTGCGGGGCGGCACCAGGAGGGGAGAAGTTCAATTGAAGGGAGGCCGGCAGCGCTTGGCTAATAAACCGCGGAAAAATCCCGCGGCGTTTCGATGTGGGACGGCGAAATTTCACCCGGGAGCGATCCTGGCCGCACGATCCATCGCGCGCCAGATCCGAGCCGCTCATCTAATCGCGCCTCTCGCGATCTGATCGGGGCCGTCCGAAGATCTGATCCGACGGCCGTGGCTTCGTCCTCTTCCTCGAGCCCGAGCCGAAGCTCCCCGCGAGCTCCGCTGAACCAGAGGCCTCCCGAGCACCCGTTTTCGAGCATCCGGCCACCATTTTCGAAACCGAGACGTCCATTGGAATCGTCTGGCCATAATGAATCGATTCATGCTTAAAAATACACATGCATGCAATGTTTGAGGAAAATCGATGAAGGCCGAGGCAAACGACGTTGCCGAGGCATGCAACGTTGCCGAGGCTTTGAAGGGTTCGTGATTTGCATGGTCTGGAAGAAAAGAGGCCGTGCATGCGTTCCAAGTCGCATGCACGTGAAGAAGATATAAAATAAAAGAACCCACGTGCACCGAAGAGAAAACGCAAAAAAGATTGGAAAGATTTTGAAGATCCGAAATCTTCGGTGATTCAAGATTTCCCACGCGGATGAACCAAGGTATTCCTCTGCCTATATAAAGAGAGGCCGAGCCCTCGAGAAGCTTGCTGGAACGCTGCTGAAAATTTTGGGAGTCCCGCGAGAGCTCTGCCTCGCGAAGAACAGCCTGCGCGCCCCTTGCGCGGCAGAGAAGCCCGGAGCCATATTTTGGCTTCGTGAAGTTCCTTGCGCGCTGCTCCCTTGCGCGACAAGAAGAAGGAGGAGGAGGAAGTCCCCTGCGCGCATCACTTGCGCGACAGGAAGAGCTCTCCCTGCCCGCATACTTGCGCGGCAGGAGAAGCTTGCACACCCAAGGTGCTCTTTCACTCTTGAGGCCTGCACAACCCGAGCCGCATCCTCTTGCGTGCTCAAAGTTGTTGTGGCTTGCGCGGCAGTGTTGAAGAGGAGAAGCCGCACCCTTGCGCGCCTCCTTTGAAGCTGGTGTTCGGCTGTGAGCAAGAGAAGGCCGAGGGCCTTAGTGCTTATGTGTTAAACAGGAAGACCCGAGCCCTTGCACCCCTTAAGTGCTAAACTGAAGAAGTAAGCCGAGGCTTGGGTGTGTGCAAAGAAGAATAAAAGAACACACTTGGCAGTGTGTGTGCCAAGTGAGAAGGAAGACCCGAACCTTGTGTGGGAGAAGTAAAGACCACACCCTACGGGTTGTGGGTGCTTGGCAAGGAAGGAGGCCGAGGCCTTGCCCGTGTGTGTGCATAAGGAGGAACACCACACATTGTGTGTGAAGTGAAAAAAGGCCGAGAGGAAGTGTGTGCAAGTGGAAGAGGTCGTAGCCTTGTGTGTGCACACTATTGAAGAACAACTAAAAGAACACTAAAATGTGTGTGTGCAACAAGAAGAGGAAGGTCACTACAAGTGGATGCTAAGTGAAGAATTTGTGTGTGCAAACTAAAGAAGTGGCCGAACCTAGGTGTGCACTAAAAGTGAACACACTTAGAAGAAGTTGAAAGGAGGACATCCACACTAAAGTATAACACACATTTATGTGTGTAATCAAAAGTGCATAAAGTGTGTGAAGTTCAGTGAAGGTGTGTGCTTAAAGATACTACACCCTTTGTGGGTCTACTGCACCAAGAAGAAGAAAGGGAAAGTGCATGAATGCATGCATGCACGTGCACACGTGAACAGTGCTAAATCAGTGGTGTGCATCTGAGGAGTCCAAGACTTGAAGATCTTGAAGATTTTGTGATGCCATGTATTCAGTGCATGATGTTGAAGTGAACTGAGACTGAGCCAGACTGAAGTTAAAGAGAATGGTTGTCTGAGTTTTCAGTAGATTGAGAAGATCCTGATCATCACAAGTGATCAGAGGTACAGAGCAAGGCCAGCAGCCTTTATCCCAGGCTGCTGAAGTTACTTGAAGAACTTAAAGTGAAGAAGATCTACTCGTGTGACTCGAGGAGCCAGGAGAAGACCCTGTGGGACTCAGGGAGAAGAAGTCTTCAGTGGGATTCTGGAGCAGGCCAGTGGGACTCTGGTAACACTGTGGGACGCAGTATAAAGACCCTCCTGTGGGACTCAGGAGAGATACAGTGGGACTCTGTATCGACCATTGTAATTTTAACAGGTTATAATGGAGAATCCATGCTTGGAGAGCATGGCAAGGATGTAGGCCTTTGGTGCCGAACCTTGTAAATCCTTGTGTCCTGTGCCTTTTCATTACTGCATTATCCGGGAAAGGTTGAGAGATACAAGAAGAGTGGATCGAGGCTTTAACCAGCCATAGAGGTTTAATTGATTAAGAATCAATTAGTAAAAAGTTTTAAAGGATCACTGATTCACCCCCTCCCCCTCTCAGTGATTCACACTGATCTGGGCACTTCACATAGATATATCACCATATTGAAAAACCAAGAGGAAAACTTTTATCAAGATTTATGAGTGGATTAAATCAATAATAATGAATAATTTATTATTGTAAAACTATTAAATATATAATTTAGTTAATTAAAAAATCACCCAATAATAATAATCACGATAGTATTATTAATAAATATAATATATAAAGAGAGGAAATAAATTTCATACCTAAATACATCAAAATTATTCATAAAAATACCAAAAAACAACATAGATAACCAATCATCTATCATATGAGGAAAATAAAACCCTCAATGGATGTCACTCCACAACCGTACCAAAAACAATAACATCAATTTTACAGATGGAGATCTACCCCCATAGAAACTGGTGAATGATTCTATAATGAATAAAAAATTATCTTATTTACATCTTTTTTTCTAGAAGAATAATATGCACTGTAGAATTTATCATATTGTTACACATGTGAAAGAGTATGTCATACTTTTTTTATCCAAAAAATGGATTTTTATGGTGTATTCTACAGTATTAAATTATATATAAAACATGAATATTTTTATCTTTTCTTATTGATTGGTGAATCTTATAAAAAATTATGTTTTTTTGGTGTTTAATTGTTTTTTATTCAATATGATAAATCATTAATAGGAGATAAATGATTTTATAGAAAAATGACAACATAAAATAAAAAGTATCAATGATTAACCCCATCCCCATATCAATAATTCTATTGATCAAGGATCAGATTTTTCATTTAATATCATAATATAGGTTCTATTCAGTTACTTTTTTTAGGATTTTATAAGTATAAGTTTTTATGGACAAAATTAATTTTGTGATAAATAAGGGGATTCCAATTTTTATGGAAAGAATATCATATATAGAAATATAGAATGATACAATATCATATATGTATTTTAAAGGAACCCAATATTAACATGAAGGGATATTATATATATTTAGATTAATATTCATTAAATTTCATAGAAAAATACCTAGGGATCGTGGTTGTTTAGTTACTTGCAAAACATAGAATAGAAAATTTTAACTTGGTGAGTGATTGTAAATGTTTCCCAAAATGTTATTCTCATTTAATAATCATACATAAATCATTTATTAAAAAAATGTGGAAATGCCCCATAAGAAATGGTGAGATCATATTTTTAGTACGTAACGGATAATAAAAAGGATATGTAAGAATAAAATTAAAATAATTTTACGGGATAATGAGAATTTTTTTTGAATATTTTAACCTATAAATCAAAGATCATATACATTGTTCATGGTATAAATATTAGAAGAACATTTGACAAGAATCATAAAGGAATGAAGACCATAATGCTGGAGAGAATAATATAGAAATATGACAGAGAACCTTGGAATAAAATTACCATAAAAATATTATTTAATGGATACTAACCAATGAATTCATAACATGTAAGGATTGGGATATTCGATCATGAGATTTATCTGTGTTAGGTATGACTACCCATATACCATATTATTTCAAGCTTCAGATAACCTCCAATGTTTCCTCTTCTGGTAAGATTGGGATTCACCACATGTACCAACTTGTTTCAAGCATGGTAAGCCATACAATGTATGCCCTTATTGTGGGTTTGGATTCCCTCCCATGTAACCTTTTGTTACGGGATTCAGATGACTATCCATATACCCTTTGAACTCATAGAAAAGTTATCATTACCAAATGCATTGGATTGAGATATAGGTACCACTAAAAAAATAATGAATACTATATTTATGTATTCTACAAGATCATAAAATATTAATAATATAATATACAATGAAATTGAATTTGTATTATAATAATTTCATAATACCGTAACCCATGGAAAAGGGGCATGTTTCATAATGATTTCATTATATGAAGTCACAAGAAATTATGTGGGTTTCATCATGCTATAACCCACAGAAAAAAATAGATTTCATAAAAAACATTTCATCATAAAAATAAACCATTCAAAAAAAAGAATGGTTTCATCGGATCATATATCCAGTAAATCATAAGCTATATCAAGGTATTTCATCTTATACAGATAAGTATTTTGATATATGATATTGATCATTTCATAAGGAAAATACACTTTTTGTAAAAATCAATTTTTAGTGTCAAAACAATTTTAAAATCCTTTAAAATATTTCTTTGAACATTCTCTGTTGTGATTCAAAAAAAAATTAGTTGAGGAAATTATTTTATCCTCCTTGAAAACACTTGTTGAAACCTAAATCAGTTTAATAACCACTTTCATTGTAAAATTCCTATATATCATGTAATGGAATAATTTAATGTGGTTGTAAAGAATATTTAACACATAAAACATTATTAAAATAATTTTCAATGAAAATGTGGAAAATTATAATTTAGAAAAAAATTTAAAAACATTTTTGTAATACATAGTATTCAAATAAAATATATTACCAACTTTAGAGAGATATATGGTAGGATTTTCTAAAAATTATTCTCATAATTACAGTATGTAGTAATGGGTTGATAAATGGCACAATCATAGGAATATATAATGAATTACTTGAGGAGATAAAAATTCATGATAATTAGTTTTATATAGATCATAATATTTTATAAATCAAAGCATAGTAATAAACAATCATGATAAATGATGAGATTGTAACAATACTTTTACCACATTCCTAACATTGAGTCAAAGTCCCCATGAATGTATAACATTACATGAAGAATAAAATATCATTAAAAGAACTATATTCATGATATAAAATTTCAAATTGGAAGTATATAAATGTCATAAAGTATTAATGTTTCATAAAATAACATGTTCCTCAAAGAAAGAAAATTGAGACAAATTCTCCTACCACTTATGTGACATTGAAAATGTAACCACATGAAAGAGAGATCTATAAATGTGTGTGTAAATATCATAAATTTTATGTAGAAGAATGATAATGTACAGTCATGGGTAGTATATACAATATTAGAATAAATAGTTGGTGTATATATCCTATGACTAACAAAAGTAAAAAGTGGGGAAAAACTACCTTATTTATTGAGTAGCTTATGAATAATGTGGTAAGGGAAAGAATAACATCAGTTAAAACATTTAATATCATAAAATTAGCGAATTTAATGATATATCATGTCGTAGGAAAGTATACACAAAACAAAAAAGTAACTAGTGGTGAATATGGAATATATAGAGACCAAGTCATAACATACATTATTATTAAATCATTTTAGACGAGTATTCAACAAATTAAAAAAATACATGATCAGGGATTGTAACAATTTAATGACCTTAAAAACATGGAACCATATCATCTAATTAAGTGAATGACTATGAATGTTTTCTATAATTATATGGCCCTTTAGGACTTAAACATAAAACTATTATTCATGACCAAGGGAAATGAACCATAAGAAAGATCTAATCTTATAGTCTTAGTAAGGGAAAATAAAGATGATACATAAGAATAACATGAGAATAAGGGAATGAGAACATGAGAATTACATTTTTTGATCAAACCCTCCATATCAAAAATCTTATACATGATCCATAGTGTAAATATTAGTTTTTCATAAGACCTACATTATAAAGTAATCAAGAACATAATATTTGGAATATTCACATTGTGACATGACACAAAATTTGTGGTAGACACATAATCATGTGGAATTTTTTCCATATTATTCAAGGCATTGCTACTAAGGACATAATATTAATATAGGTTTACCCCATACCACATTGATAGTAATGGTTCACTCTCATGACCACCATAGTAGTCTTGGATCACTCATAATATCATCCTAGAAAACAAATTCCATTGCTTAATGGATTCCACCCCTTCCTTCCTTCCATGTATTTTTCATGAGATATATATCATTTCCCAATTAATTTGAGTGGGATATAGGCCCCAAAAATATCAGAATGAAATAGTAAATATGTTTTCCCAAACATCTTAAAAAACATATCATATCCCATGAAATTAAATGGGAATCATAAAACTTTAATCAGATTATAGAAATTAAAAATGGATAGGTTTCATAAAAATTTCATTAAATATTATACAATTGAAATAAGTGTGTTTCATAAGAATATAATATGTGAAATAGAAATAGACTTCATAAACATGTAACTCAGGGAAGAGAAAATGGTTGCATAAAAAAATTCCAGAAAAACATATTCCATTCAATGAATTGATTTAAAAGGAACCCTAAGAACATATACCCAATAAATACATGAGTAACCCCAAATAATGTCATATTAGATGAAAAATATTTTTGGAATATCTTTCAAATCAAATTCATCTGGAAAATATTTTTTATTCTTTAAAATAATTAATTTCAAAACATAAAACCTTTTAAAAACAATTTTCCTAGAAAATTAACATGAATAATAAAAATATAAGCTTGAAAAAATTTGGAAATACTTTTTCCATTAATACATAGAAAAGAATATTGAAAAAATTTTGACAACCTTTTTCTTTCAGAATACATTGGGAATTAATAAGGAATTCTTAAAAAAAATTGAGAAACAATTTCAGTTTTTTTTAAAACAAATTATTGATTATTGAAAAAATTTAATCCATTTTTATCTTGCATACATTTAAAAGAAGATTTAAAATATTAAATAAACTTATAATCATTTGTTTTTTTATTTAAAACTTTTTTCATTTAAAATGACATTAAAATAACCAAATCATAGAATATTTGAAAAAAATATCGTTAAATATATATATGTAAAAATTCTAAGTATGCTTTATGGAAATGATGATCATGATAGCAGGTATGTTCGTACATGCCTAACATTCCTTTTTCACATTAAATGTTTTAAAACATTCAATGATTGGAAAATTACAATCATATTTATTTTAAACTCGTCATTTAAAAAGGTAATACATTGTTAAAAATTTAATAAAAATATAATATATTAATATTAAAACAATTTTGATGAAATATTTTGAAAACATAGTTTTTAAGGAATATATATTATGACCAAGCGTTTATGTAAAATACTGGTATTCATAAAAACATTTTCTTAATTATCTTAATTAACAAAGAGTGGAAAAATGGTACAATTACAAGGAAACAACATCAATTACCATAAGATAATAATGATAATGATTGTTCATAATATTTGGGTCATAATATTTTAATAATTGAAGAATAATCATAAAATATATTGATAAACAATGAGATTGTAGAAATTAGGCATTACAACTTTGGTAACATTGAATCATAATAAAATGGAATGATTAAAATTAAATTATTATTAAAATATCATCGAAATAATTATATTCATGATGATTTTCTTCCAAGTTAGTACATATACCTTATATAAAAATATAAGTTTATAACATGGAAATGTCTTAAAGACTGAAAATCGAGACAAATTTATTTTACTGATTTGGTAACTTTTGGAACACAAAGACACTGAACAAAAGATCATCAAATTGATTTGTATATGACCATATATTTGACAATAAGAATAATATAATACATCATTTGATATTTCATCTATATTCTCATAATCATTCGCAAGATAACCACTAATCGTACAAGATTTCTAATTTTATTTAATAGATTTACATTGAGGAAATCAATTTTTATAATGAATATTCATTCCAAAGATAAATTTTTTAAATTTTATGACATTATTGGGAGTCCAATAACTCACCCATTTCATTAAAAAACAATTTATATTTCCTTTGATTTACCATCCTTATGCCCTCCTTTTTCATTGTCAAAAAATCTTAGTATTCCTATAAGAAATTCACTTAGGTAATTCATTCAACATTCCAAAGACAACACAAAACAAAATCTTCATTCTTCCAGGATATCCTTTACCTAATCTCACAAAAAACTCCTTACATGTCTTACTTGAAGAATCATAGAGTGTATAAGGTATACATTATTAATCAAGTTCAGTGAAAACAAGTTAGGAATGATCACAATGACCATTACGCTTGTGATCATCCTATTTATCTACTCATCAAAAAAATTTCCATCACATTCCACATTAATCTATTTACATCATGTTCCCACTATAGAATACAACCACAAATCCTAGTGCGATAATTACGTGTCATAAAATAAAACCACATATCATTACACATTACTTAGAAAATGTTTAATTATGAAACCATCCTATGACAACATATGATTATCATTAGAGATATCCCTATAAATATCCTTAAATATGTACCCTGGTATATCACAAAAGTTTAATCATGTAATGACATGAAAATTTAAATGATATTTTTTTATTAAATAGTTTTTAATTTTATGAGTACACGGTTTCTAACAGCACCTGATTCCAAGGGCCGGCGTGCCTGGTAATATTTTCTGAAATTTTTTTCAAGTACGTTCAGTGAACTTATTAGTGAGATTTTCTAACTTCTGAATCGTTGCTCTGAATTGAAATATAAGGGCACCGATGAACTTGAAGTGCAGATATTCACCTAAGAGGACTATTACCGTAGTTCCATTTTAGCAGGAGGAGAAATTAATTTTTGGGGTTGGTTATTAAAAATAAATTAAAAATATGAGTTAGATATTTTTAGTTGGTGGGTGGTTATAATCTCTAAAAGGAAGTTTGAGGTGGGGCCCAAACCCCACATAACCACCCATGAGAGTATTTAGTGTGGTGGGTCCCACACGAACCCAAACCCTTTCACCTCCCCATTATCACCCCTTAATTAATTTGAAATCATCCCTCTTTTAATGTAAAATCTCCACCTCCCTCCATTGAATATGCGAACCCCTTCAAATCAATTAATTATGATCCCTTAATTAATTAATTTGTGTGTCCACACTTCATTTTTGAATTGTTTTGAATTGCATGGAAATGTTATTATATCAGAGGGCCTTTTATTATATTTTCTTGGAAAATATTCCTGGGAAAAAGCGAGGAGAAAAACACTTGGTGGAACTTCCTTTTCTTGGCAAAGAGCACCATTCATCAACGAAGAAAATTCCAAACAAAGATCACGAAGAACTTATTCCAATGATGCTTCCTCCTCAGATGAACCCTGATGTCTAGGAATCTACGTCGTCTTCTGATTCTCTTCCCGTGTCATGAAATTGATTGATCCTCCAATGATGAGAAGATGAAACTATTGTCCACGACAGCGTGTTCTGCGACACTGATTATTGTGATGGTCGTATTCCGTGGCTCATCGACGTGCGACGAAAATTACAAAGTATGGGGTTTGTATAATTTAAGTTGAATAAATTATACCTTCGTTCTGGTTTAATGCAAGTGGTTGTCTATGGCCACTTGTTATCGCCTAATGTGGGGGGCGCGGGCCAAACGAACACAGCTCGACAACCCCTTGTTGATCCTTGTTTTTATTCGCAATGGAGGCGGTGATGGAAGAGGTGGTGGAAATGGATATTGATGATGACTGAAGGCAGCGGTGGCAACAGATGCCGCATGCCGACCCGTTAGTGGACCGCGACATTGGGTTTCATGCTGGCGGAGGAGACCACGACTCGCAACCGGGCCACTCGGCCAAAGAAGAACTAGCCGGTCTCACGACCGGCCGAGCCGGAAGAATCGGACGACTAAAGCGTTTCGGGCTGGAGAACTGAAGTGCCCAATTGGAGACACGCTATGGAGAACTGCGACTCGCACTGGGTGGGTTGCTTCGGCGGGAGACCTGGCCGGATCGCTAGCCAGCCAGGCGGAAGGGACCGCGGCGCCGCATGCGGAGGATTTGCGACCACCAATTACGGGTCTATCGCACCGGAAAAGCCATCCAGCTTCAGTCGTCCGGGTAGGAGAGGGAGAGCCTCTTGGAATATCCATTACTAAGAACACCCCCCCCTCTATGTCGGGCGTGCAACATGCTTGGCCTTCCCGGCCGAGCAGCAGCTGGCCACCGGGTCGGGCCGCTTGCGCGCGGGCCGGGCTTCTTGTGCACGGGCCGGACTGCCAGCCGCGCGGGCTAGGACACCCTCACATGGGCCAGGCCATTTCCGCTAGTCCGGGCTATGCCCTACTGGTCTGGAACTAGAACCGAGTCGGGTTACCCTGATTCGGGTCGAACCTGGGCGGGTTGGTTCGGGTCATACCGGAACTAAAACCCCCTTTTGGGACTACTTTTGACTTTTCACCCAGAACATGAGCTATAGACCTCTGAATTACACAACATCACTTTTTTAGGATTCCTTGGATCGATATGGTCTATTTGGTATATTACACTTAAGGTTTTGGCGATGTTTAGGTATGTCTGGGTTGGTTCGAACCCGAAACCAATCAGGCCCTTGGAGCAGAAATGCTTATAACTTAAGGACCAGACGTACGATTGACGTGCTATCAAATAAGTTTGTTTCCTTTTGATGATACAGTCCTTTTGGAATACTCTAAGTCGGATTTGGATGAGGTTGGAGTATGGCCAGGTTGGATTGTACTTGAAATCCAATCGGGCCCTTGGAAAGGAAATGCTATTAACTCTCAGACCGGGAATCCGATGGACGCGCAGTCTATCGCGTTGGGTTCCTTTTAATGAGATGGAACTTAGGGGTACATCAAATTTGGACTTTGGGATAGTTTATGTATCAACACTCTTTTTCTAGAGGAGAGGACCCTCCCGGAATTGAGCGGGCTGTGTGTGGGAACCCTAGAGCTGGCAGCAACTGCGTCGACTACTGTACTGGAATCCTCCGTGGGTTCAACAGCGATGACTACTTTACCGGGATCCTCCGTGGGTTCGACGATGATGGCCATTGTACTAGAATACTCCATGGGTTCGATGACGATGACTTCAATTCCTGTATCATGTGTGGGTCCGACAGTTTGACCTCTGTACTTGTATCCGGTGTATGTCCAACAGAGTAGCTGGTCTAGTATCATGTGTGGGTCCGACAGCTTAGATGAATCTGTTCTATGACTACTATTCTTGTATCCTATGTGGGTCTGACAGTATTGACCTCTATACTTATATCATGTGTGGGTCCGACATAGTAGCTGGTATTGTATTTTGTGTGGGTCCAACAGCTTGGCTGGTCTTGTATCCTGTGGGGGTCCGACAACATAGATGAATCACGGACTACATATGATCATCTCTATTGCTATACGAAGGATTTATACCCGTGTGAGCTGAGTCTTGACTTTCAATCATTATCACCAATGTGATTGACTTTTCTTCTTGTGTGGATTAGGTTGTGCTTGAGCTTCAGAGTTGGATCCCAACTATGGTTGATAATATAGGTATATGTATGGGCATATACCATAGTAGGGTTGTTTGATACTATGTGATTGTATCTTTCAATCTGTGGTTTTTCCTTCATTGATTCTGGGAGTCCTTCGGGGCTCTCGGGGTCCTTATTGAGTACTGTTATACTCACCCCTACACAGGCTGTGCCTGAAACTCATTGTGTTGGATGCAGACAATAGACATCATTTTTGGAGGCCGAGAGCGAGCCAGGAACGGAAGATACCCCGAGGTTGACCACACTATGAGAAAGTTCATGTAGCGGACCGATAGATGTGGAGTGATGAGTTGGACATCTGTACCAAACCTTCAGGTAGGATACTCGGCAGACATTCCAGGTGCTTCCCTTTTTAACCATTGTTCAATTTTTAGTTGTACTTGATTTCTATTGTACCTGTACTTTACTGTTGGGCTTGTATTTACGGCCCCTTTTACTTTTAGCAGTACTTTTTGTACACAGTTTTCAGATATTTCTTTTCTCCCAGATTACTCTTTTTGTGTTTGTGGTACTACTATAAACACAATTCCTTCCAAGCATAGGGATTTAGGCCTTTGGTGATAGTCGCCAGCCCCTGGCATATGGAAGGCGGGCTTTGGGTAGTCACGAAACATGTCCCGAGGATGGGTCGTGACAAATTGGTATCAGAGGAGTCGGTTCTACCATAGAACATAGGTCTCTAATCATTCTTTCTATGAAGAAAAAGTGTTATGAGTATTGAGTGTGGTTTTCAGTAGAGGGAGTCCAGTGTTGGTGCGGTGGCCGACATATCCATACACCAGGGCCCTGATCCCTAATTTCCAACTCAGTGCCCGAAAACACTGATTGCGTGTGTGTTTCCATTGAAAAGTTTTCTATGTGATTACTTTTTTCAGCTCACCAGGTATACTGTTAGACCGTGGTGAACCTGTTTCTTTTCCGGATGACCCCATGATGGTAGCTAGCTACGGTTCTGAGTTACGTACGAGATGGTAGCCCACTGAGCGATGAGGATTCAGTGCATGACCCTCTTACTCTGTTGGCACATTTGGGTTGTATTCCAGCAGCATCACCACCCGTTGGTCAGCAGATACTACTGGCGGTACCAGGGGAGGAAACTTGTAGGGTCAATACCTTACATGTGTTTCAACACCAGAAATCCATTATGTTCCAAGGCGAGCTCGTCCCACAAGTTGCTAAGGGATGGCCTTATTAGGTGGCTGAGAGTTTGCGATATCTTATACAGATTCAGCAGGATGACTTGTCGGTAGATGAGTATTCATCGAGGTATACCGATCATTTCTGGTACTCGATTAATATGATTCAATCAGAACTTTTGGGCTCGGACTACCGAATGAGGAATGTTTAAAGGACATATGAGACATCACTTTTCCTCTATTAATTCCTAATTATGCTAGGTTTCTAGAGAGAACCTTTCTGGTTTACTGTTCTCTAGCAGAATGGATACAGCTGGTGAATGTTAGCAGTGGGAAATCATGGAACTGGACCTAGTATTAGAGACTTGGGCGTGCAGAAAGTTTTGAGAAGTTTATGTGACATGGACAGATAAATCTATAGTGCAGCAGATGTGGAAGTAGAGCTAGGAGAGCAGCATGTGGTGGTGTACATTTCAACATGTTACAACCACCAGCCATTGTTGTCCCTGCCAGGCTCAGGGAGGTGGAGGGAAGAGGAAAATAGTAGATTCCTGCGGTCAAAGAGTGTGACCTAAGGTCTTTAAAAATGATATGAGGTATGGACAGGGTCTAATACTAGCTTCCGTATAAATAGAAATATGTAGGAATCATTCCTTCATTCCATTAATCTTGTCCCAGTCACAGAGTTACCGGTTAAGCCGTTGACTTTACCGTCACGTCTAGAGATACCTTTGGGAGGACACTCGATAAACACACTTACGCTGATAGAGTAATCAGACCCTTGAGGTGAGAGTTTTGGTTGGAACCTTCTATTCGTAGCATTGAGGTCCTATGACGTTAATTTGGGTATGGACTGGGCAACCACAGTTCATAAACAGATTGACTGTATTTGGAAAAAATGGTTGTGGTGTACCTACATTGTTGGGATGGGGTTTTCCTTAGTCGGCGAAAAGGATAACCAGGTAGTAATGGATGGAATCATGTATAAGAAGGTGCAGTCGATCACTCAGGAGTCGGACAGAAATAGATTTGTGCTAGAATTCTCCATAGTTATAGCACCACTTTTAGCTTTGACGAATAAGGGGAAACCCTTTGTGTGGTCAGAGGGGTGCCAACCGAGCTTTCAAAAGTAGAGTCAGAATATGGGCGAGTGCTTTATAGTCTACTCTGACCACCAGAGTCTCAGGTATATTTTCTCATAGAAGGACCTGAACTTGAGACAATGGTAATGGATCGAGTTCCTTTAAGACTATGACATTGAGATAGTCTATACTCCTAGGAAGGGGAATATTGTAGAAGATGCTCTCAATAGGATATTGGGCATTCAGCTACTAGGAGAGGCGACAGATTAGCTAGCCGCGTTGCAGATATCCTTCGAGGATATAGATGGAGATTCCTTTCTACAGTCCCTCACAGTCACTCCTCCACTACATTAGCAAGTCAGAGAGGCGCAACGTGGGGACGTTGACTGTGAGGCGCGACGTGCTCAGATGTACTTAGGGCAGCCACCTGATGGATTTTCTGAAGGTGTGGAGCATGTCATCACCATCAAAGGATGTACCATGGTACCAGTTTTTTTACAGGAGGTTGTTATTTGGGATTTTCACACTTCCACTCTAGCGGTAAATCCTAGAGTGGTGAAGATGTATCAGGACCTCAGATGAAAGCACTGGTGGTTGTGTATGAAGAAAGCAGTAGACGAGTTTGTATCTCAATGCCTCACATTTTAGCAAGTGAAGGCAGAGCATCAGGTATTAGCAGGCTTGGTACATCCCTTAGAGGACCCAGAGTTGAAGTGGGACGAGATATCCATGGATTTGATGACAGGGCTTCCATGTACATCCAGGGAACACAACTCTATCTGGGTGATAGTTGACCGACTCACTAATTCTGCCCACTTCTTACCGATCAGAGTGCATGTCTTAGTAGAGAGCTTGGGGCGCCTTTACGTACAAGAGATCGTACAACTTCATGTTGTTCCATCGACGATCATTTCCGATTGGGACGCACACTTTACGTCCTGGATTTGGAAGAGGTTGTAGGAGGCTTTTGGCACGCGGCTATGTTTGAGCACAACCTTCCATCCTTAGGTAGATGGCCAGACTAATAGGACCATTTAGACTCTTGAGGACATGCTCCGTGCATGTGTCCTTGACGTTGGTCATAGCTGGTAGGATCAATTACCCTTGGTGGAGATTGCGTACTATAATATCTACCACTCCACCATCGAGATGGCCCTATACGAGGCACTGTACGACCGACCTTGCAGATCACCTATGTGCTGGACTGGCCCTGGGGAGTCAGCACTTGTAGGAATAGAGATGGTTCAGATTACGACAGAGAAGGTGCAGATCGTCCAGAAGCATATGAAGACTACACAGAGCAGATAGAAGTCCTATACAGATAGGATACAGAGACCACTGTAGTTTGAGGATCGTGACCACGTCTTTCTTTGGGTCTCGCCTCGATGAGGTCTAAAGTGATTTGGTAGAGTTGTCATGTTATATCTGCATGTCATAGAACCTTTCTAGGTCCACAATAGACTAGGAGAGGTGTCTTACCACTTGGTCCTTCAACCATAGTTTCATTGGGTGCATGACGTCTTCCACTTATCTCAGCTGAGGAGATACGTGCATGACCCATCCCACATCATCGACCATGGGAAGCTGGACATCAAATATGGGGATACATTCACGGAGGTCCCGGTGGAGATCGAGGACCGACATGAGTGGGATCTACGTGGGCGGTCAATTACTGTGGTTTGCATTCGCTGGAAGCACATGAACCACCGGGAGAGAACATGGGAGTGAGAGGCTCAGATGCATTCTCAGTACCCTCATTTGTTTCCCTATTGTGTGTTGTAGCTTTAAGTGGATCTAAATCCCTTAGGTGGGGTTAATTTAAAGACACAAAAATTTCATGGAAAAGTTTTTCATAAATTCTGTGGAATTTTACGAGTATGCAGTTTCTGACCGCACCTGATTCTGAGCCCCGACGTGGCTGGAATAAAATTCTGAAGTTTTTTTCGGGTACATTCTGTAAACATACGAGTGGATTTTCTAACCTCTGAACCGGGGCTACGAATCGAAATCTGAGGGCACCGATGAACTTGCAACACTGGTATTCACCTAAGAGCACCTTTACCATATTTTCGTTTTATCAGGAGGAGAAGTTAATTTTCGTGGTTTGTTATTAAATTGAAATAAAAATATGAGTAAAATATTTTTATTTGGTCGGTTGTTATAATCTCCAAAAGGAAGATGGAGGTGGGGCTCACACCCCACATAACCACCCATGAGAGGATTTACTGTGGTGGGGCCAACACGAACTCAAACACTTTCACCTCCCCAATAACATCCATTAATTAATTTGACAACTTCCCTCTTTTAATGTAAACTCTCCACCTCCCTCCATTGCATCTTCCATCCCCATCAAATAAATTAATTAAGACCCCTTTATTAATTAATTTGTGCCTCAACAATTCATTTTTAATTGTTTTTATTTTCATGGAAATCTTATTATATTTGAGGGCCTTTTATTATAATTTCTTGGAAAATATTCATGGGAAAAAATTTGGAGAAAAACCCTTGGTGGAACTTCTTCTTCTCGATGAAGAACACCATTCTTCAACGAAGAAAATTCCCGATGAAGAACATGAAGAACTTCTTCCAACTACGCTTCCTCCTCAGACGCACCCCGACATCAAGGAATCTATGACGTCTTCAGATTCTCTTCCCGCGTCACAACAAATACTCTTCCTCCAACGTTTATTTGATGACACTGTTCTCTATGACGTTTTCATCTGCGACACCTGATTACTGCAACACTTATCTTCTATGGCTCGTCGATGAGCGATGACAATCATGAGGTAGGGGTTTTGTATAATTTAAATTGAATAAATTATACCTTCGTTCTTGTTGAATGCAAGTGATCGTCTATGGCCATGCGTTATCGCATAACGCGGAGGGCGCTTACCAAATGAACATGGACTGAAAACCCTCCATTGGGCATTGTTTATATTCGCAATTGAGGTGGCGATGGAAGAGGTGGCTATGACCAAAGTTGATGATGAATGAAGGCGGAAGCGACAACGATGGCCGTGCACCGACCCATTTGAGGACCATGGCACTGGGTGTCACGCGGGTGGAGGAGATTGTAGCACGCAATCAGACTGGTCAAATGAAGAAGAATTGTCCCCTCTCACGACCAGCCGGGCTGAAAGAACCTGTCGGCTAAAGTTGTTCGTGCTGGAGAACCGCATCCCGCGTTGGCCGGGCCGCTTCGGCGGGCAAACCGGCCGGCCCACCAACCGACCAGGCAGAAAGAACCACGATTCCTTGGGGACCGCGTTCAGAGGATCTTCGGCCCATAACCACGGGCCGCTCATGCCATAAAATATTGTTGGGAATGAGGTGTGGCGCCACTCGACGCCTCCATTACGAAGACCCCCCCCCCCCTCCGCTCTGCATCTGGAGCGCAACGCGCTCAGCTTGCCGGGCCGAGCCACAGTTGGGACACCCTGATAGGGGCTAGGCCACTACCACCGGGACAAGCCGTGCCCTACTGGGCTGGACCCACACCCGGATCAGGTCGAACAGTTTCGGGCCGACCCTGGGTGGGTTGGGCCTGGTCGGACAGGACCAAAAACCCCCCTTTTTGGACTACTTTTGGTTTTTCGCCCATAACATGAGCTATGGACCTCCAATCGATGCATCATCAGTTGCATATGATTCCTTGGATCGAGATGGTCAATTCAGCATATTACATATAAAGTTTTGGTGATGTTTAATTATGTCCTGGTTGGTTCGAACCGAAAACCAACTGAGCCCTCAGAGCGGAAAAGTTTATAACTTAAGGACCGGACATCCGATTGACGTGCCATCAACTAAGTTGGTTTCATTTTGATGAGATGGTACATTTCATCATACTTCGTGCATGATTCATATGAGGTTGGAGTATGGCTGGGATGGATTGTACATGAAATCTTACCGGGCCATTGGACCAGGAATGCCAATAACTCTCAGACCGGGCGTCCGATGGACATGTCGTCTGTCACGTTGGGTTCCATTTGATTAGGTGGAACTTCAAGGTACATAATATCTGGAATTTGTGATAGTTTATGTATTGACCCCATTTTTCTCGAGGAGCAATCCCTTCCGGAATTGAGCATGCTGTGTGCGGGAACCCTAGAGCTTGCGGCCACAACATCGACTACTGTACTCGAATCGTCTGTGGGTTCTACAACGACGAATACTGTAATGGGATCCTTCGTGGGTTTGACAATGGTGGCCATTGTACTAGAATCCTCTATGGGTTTGACTACAATGACTTTTGTTCTCGTATCCTATGTGGGCCTGACAGTTTGACCTCTGTAATTGTATCTTGTGTGGATCTGAAAGAGTAGATGGTCTTGTATCCTGTGTGGGTCTGCTAGCTTAGATGAATCAGTGCGATGACTAATATTCTTGTATCCTGTGAGGGTCTGATAGTATTGACCTCTGCACTTGTATCATGCGTGGGTCCAACAGAGTATCTTGTCTTGTATCCTATGTGGGTCTGACAATATTGACCGTTGTATATCTATCCTGTGTCGGTCCAACAGATTAGCTGGTCTTGTATCCTATGTGGGTCCGACATCATAGCTGGTCTTGTGTCTTGTGTGGTTCTGATAGATTAGATGAATTAGTAACTAAATCTGATCATCTCTGATGCTATACAAATGATGTATAACTGTGTGAGATGAGTCTTGACTTTCAATCATTATCATCGATATGATTGACTTTGCATCCTGTGTGGATTGGGGTATTTCTGAGCTCAAGAGTTAGAGCCAATCTGTGGTTGATAAATTAGGTATATGTATGGGCATGTACCTATGTAGGGTTTTCTGATACTTCATGATTGTATATTTCCTTCTCTGGTTTATCCTTCATGGATTCTAGGAGACCTTCGGGGGTCTTGGGGTCCCTACTGAGTATCATTATACTCACCCCTACACAGGCTATGCCCGCACCTCGTTGAGTTTGATGCAGACAATGAACATCGTTGATGAAGGCTGAGAGCGAGCGAGGACCGGACGGTCCCCGGAGGTGGAAAACACAGTGAGATGGTACACGGGGCGTACCGATAGATGTGGAGTGCTGAGGTGGATATCTGTACCTACCCTTCAGGTTGGATACTTATCGGATGTTCTAGAAGCATCCCTTTTATGTTGTTGTACCTTTTTCAGTTATACTTGTATTTCCTTTCTACCTGTACTTTAATTTTGGGCTTGTATTTCTGACACCATTTACATTCAGCACAACTTTTTGTACACAGTCTTTACTTAGTGCTTTTCTTCCAGCTTACTCGTTTTTTTTGTGTTACTTTTATAAAGGAAATGCCATCCCAGGTTAGTGATTTACGCCTTTGGTTCTAGCCACCAGCCCCTGGCCTATAGAAGGTGGGAATGGGGTAGTCACGGCAAGGGCCCTGAGGACAGTTCATGCCATATCATCTTATATTAAAATGGTTGAATGATAATTTCCTTTTATACTAACAATAGTGACCTAGAATTATATTAAATTTTTATTACATCATTTTAGATTAATATTCATTACATTAAAAACCTACATGACAAATGACCGTAATATTATGGTGTCTTTGGAATTGTGGAGGGAAAATACTATAACTCTGTGAAAGATCATCAATGATTACCACATAGAACACCTCCTTTAGTACACCTACTTCAACAACTTTTTTCATAAACCTGTGTATTGAAACACAATAAAAGGGTGTACTATGATGCTCAATAATGGAATGAATAGAGATACATTTTCATAACATGATCATAAGGGTATGAGAACAAGAGAATAATATTTGAGTATCATACTATGCATATAAATGGTCAAATAAAATAATCCTTGAAATAATACTGGATGTTCACAAGACATGAATCATAAGTGAATAATGATAATAATCAATTTATGGATAACATAGTAGTAAGACATAAATATTTTTTGTATACACATAACAATAGAAAATGATTTCTATAATAGTCATAGAATTTATCTAATGGATGTTTTAATAGTATATGTTCACTCCAGATACTATATTGGTAGTCACTGTTCAATATTCGAACCATTATAGTAGTCAAGGTTCACTTCCAAGACTATCTTAGTAGAAAAATTACTTTACTTAACCGAGTCAACACCCATTTATAATAGTGTATATATCATGAGATATAATTTCTTCCCTGTAATTATAAGCAGATATTGGTACCACCCATTTCATATTTTAATTAAATATATTTATACCAAAAGATCATAACAAAGCATATCATTAGCAATGAAATGAATTGGGAAACATTAAAATTATATCATATATTAACCTATGGAAAGGGGATATGATTCATAATAATTTCATCAAATCATGACCAATGAAAAGTAAAAAAGTTTCATAAGAATATTACTTGTGAAATTAAAATATGATTAATAAAAATATTAACCATGATTGAGATATAGGTTTCATAACAACCATTCCATCAAAACCAAATACATTTATATAAATAATATGTATGGAACCATTGGATTATATACAAAGAAAATGTTTGATTGTCACTAACTTATGTCATCTTTTATGGAAAATAAATTTGTAATCTATTTTAAAAAAATTATTTAGTAAAATATCATAACTTCTTTTAATTTTTTTTTTTAAAACATAAAACCTTCTGAAAAAATAATTGTGTTTTTAATATTTATAATTTAATATAGAAAACATTTTGAAAATCACATTCCTTGGAAACTTATTAAGAGGAATGAAAACATTTTGAAAACATTTTTCATTGAAAATAATTTTAAGGCTACTGAATAATTCTTAAAAACATTTATAATAAACCTTTTCTTGGAATATACCATAAAAATTAATAATTAATTCTTTATATCATTTCAAAAACATTTTTCTCTAAAAATATATAATTGAATAATGGAAATATTTTATGAAAATTTTAAAAATTTAAAAATTTATGTATTTTTTTGAAAACAATATTAAAATAAGAAATACAAAAAATATTAGGAAATAAATTTCTTTAAAATTAGTCTTTAAAAATATAGTGGATTATTAAAAAATTTATGGTTAAGACAGAGAGTATGTCTGTGCATTCTGATCTTTCCTTTTACACCTTTCATGTTTAATGATACACCTTTATTAGAAAACAACTATACCATTACTTTTAAAAATATTATTTTAAAAGGTAATATATGAGTATAAATTTCTTCTAAACATAGTAATATAATATTAAATCATTATTTTTTTTATAAAACACAGTTTTGGATGAACATATATATCTGTCTAAAAGGAGAAAAAATGTTCGGTTTTCTTAAAAAAAATCTTAATTATATAAAGATCCAAAGTGTGAGAAAATGGCACCATTACATTGATATAAAATAAATACCAATATATTATGAAAATTTATGATTATTATTGATAGATGGATTATAACATTTCATTAATGGAATCATAATTAAAAAAAATAACAATCAATAATGATATTATAGGATAAGACGCTACAACTTTGGTGAAATTGAATAAAAATAATATGGATATAAAAGGAATAATTTAAAAATAAATTATAATTAAAATAATGATATTCATGATACAACATGTCAAAGGTAGTATATAAAACTCGTAGAAAATTATTTTCATATAACATGGAACATGTCTCAAAGAACAAAAATCGAGACAATATTACTTTAACAATTTTTTAAATATTGAAACTGAAACCCAACAAAATTAATATCATAAAATGGATATATATATATATACCCATAAATGTAGTAATAATAATCATATAATCTATCCACTAATAGTATACACTCCAAATATATTAATAATGAGCTGAATATGGGTTTTTGTCTCATAGAAAATTGAAGTGAGAAAATAAAATATTTAAATAATGTATTGACTTTAAATATACACATTTAAACATCCATGATAATAAATATATGTATATTATAAATATAAAAAATCTTTTTATTATATATACCACCATATATGATTTTATTATGACATTATATTACTTGTTTAATAACAATCTATGTTAATGAAACTTTTTGGGTAATATCTACATTGTTATTCATATACATTTTGACGTGAAATTGTTGATCCGCTTATATAGATCAAGATTAGTGTATTTCAAGAATTTAATACCTTGGAAAAATATCAAATACATTCATTATAAAAATATTATAATAACATTTAAAATATAGTGGTAGGAAATGGATTATACCATTCATAGAGATTGTGAAATAATGAAAGTGAATGACATATGTTTATATATTAATATATTAAATCATTAAATTAGAATTATTATTTGATATATATTATATTATTTCTCTAAAAGAATTCTTAATAACTTCTTATTGAATGTTTTGATGGGTCACATTTCTTTGGGGAGGTGATAGTCCCCATGCCCACAAAAAAATTATTGTATTTAAAAAAATAGATGGCATAAAGGTTTGTTTTATTTAATAATTTCAGAAATATAATTTTTTTTTCTTATATATCATTTTGAAATATATTTTCCATGATTACTCCAAACAATGATATGTGTTAAATGAAAAACATAAAACATAATTTCTTGATGCTGTAGTTATCCGCACAAAAGAGTGACATGTTAATTAATAGTTATATTGATGTATATGTAAGTGTTGGTTAAAAAAATTAAAATCTCAATATATTTATGATATTAAATTTATTGAATAATAATTTAATAAAAATATATATTTTATGACAATCAAAATATAACTATGGATCTTGAGTAAGGATGTTATCAATTTTTTATACAATGCCTCTTCCTTCACACCAATGGGCTTAATTAGATGGATTAATAACCTAATGGGGGATTCTTGGTTGATGGGTAAGATATTTAGGGCTTATTATTGTAGTTATTTTTTTAGTTAAAATTTCTTGATGTATTTGAATATGTCGGAGGGATGAGTTCCTTTTAATAGTGGAGTAGGAGTGACATTTTTGTAAATATTTTTAAAGGTAATTCCAACAACAATTTTCCTAATAAAAGTGGATACAATAATGGTAATAATTATATTAAATTTATGATAGGGTATAAATATGTCCAAAAAATCGATTTTGTAAAAGTTTATATGTCATTTTGGCCTATAAGATTATGGTTTAATGATTTTTAAAACTAAATTACTTATAATTGATGTAATTAATTTCAACCACCTTTTGAAATTTAACTATGTAAATAAATTAAATGAAAAATCAAGTTTGAATTAAAATTCAGTTTTTTTCACTATTCATAAAAAAAATAAACTCCTCAAAAAAATACAAAACATTAACCCAAGGACATTATTTTTATTTTAATTCAAAAAATAATGTTTTTTTAAATAAAATAAATAAATATTTAAAAAATTATATTAAAAATGGAGTTTCCATTAAGTGGAATAAAAATTATGTTTTAGAAAAATAAATCATTTTATTTATAGATTATGATTTATTGTTACATTAAAAAAATATATTAGATGAGTAGAAAAAATACTTATTGGTTATATATTATTTAACTTTTATGGGAAACATTAATAAAAACAGTTTTATTAAATTTAATGAGACATAATTTTGATTGTGCATAAGAAAATAGTTTTCATAGAAATTAATTTCTAATTTCAAAATAGTTCTTTCATTCAATTACGCTAATCTATAACCAAAGGATTAATTTAACATTCATGTTTAAATTATTTAGTTGTAAATTTAATTAATCTTATATATAATATATGCATTTCAAAATCTAGGTTATAACTATTATAATATTTAAAAAAAATTAATAATATCATATAGTTCAGTAAAACTCAACCTTGTGTGTAACAAAATATATCAATGAGACTCAATATAATTTGTAGCTTTATCCTAAATTGGGGTTGTAAAAATAATTCCACACCTAGTACATTTTTATAAAAAACTATAAATTTATTGTTACTTGAAATGAAAAATATCCAAAATAAGAAATTTATTTTTAAAAAATTAAAAAAACATGGGGTGTTACATCACAAGACTCGGTAAAATAAAATTGAATATATATATATATATATTAATTTCATTACTCATGTCATACTTATTCAAACCTCCTGAATAATAAATATATTTTTTGTTGGACGGAGTAGGACACTCAAGAGGGGGTGAATTGAGTTCCAAAAAAATTCTATTGAAAAGGTTAGATTAAAAGATTCACCCCATTAAAATCAAAATAGGCTAGTTATTCAAGGTAATAAGATTATAAGAGTTTGACTATTCAAATAGTTTCTCATAAGATTGACGAATACTCAATAGTATCAATATGAGATATCGATAATCATTTGAAACAATTATAATAAGTAAAGTAAATTATAACTACTATCCAAGACTAACTATCAATGTAGAATTTAGTTTTCTGAAATACTAATTAAAATAGAGAAAGTCTAAATAGAAACACACTATAGATAAAACATGTGCTTCATTCTCATGATGGGACCAAATACACTACACTTTCTGATCACCTACCACCAAGAAATATATATTAATAAACTTGATCCACACGATGGATTGCATTTAAAAAATATGACGCAGGACTGTAAATGTCACAGAAGGACTTATTCCACAGTTATCTGTGAGAGTAAATAGATATAAGAAGAAATGAGTGGAAGGTTATCTTGTATCATTCAGTTTGATGTAGGAGAAAATGTGTGTTTTAATAAAGACAACCCCACTTCTAGAACGCTAAACAATTACACAACAAAGAAAATATTATGAAAAATGTTTGAAAAAGATTCGAGTGTTTCCCTATGCAGCTCTGCAGTTGTTGTATGAAGCATATGAAAATATTTATTCCTCGTGTCGAAAAAAGACTATCACGAGTCTCAGGTATTGGTTTTCAGTTTTATGATATGTTCTTTTTAGCCTATTTTCGTCAGATCAACAACAGTTCATCTTTTTTGGAATATATAGTTCTTCTTTTATTCTTCAGTGTATATGTTATTCTATCTTGCATGCGGTTCACTTCACAAATTCCTGATCTGGTCATGCCATGAGTCTCATGTTCATGTATTTATTTTGTGGTATGTTATTTGGAGCCGACATGAATCATGATTTCTACACCTCTTACTTAGTACTATCAGGTGACATGTCTACAAAGAAACATTAATTATGCAAATGTTATTAAATTACAAGAATATGACTATTAAATATAATATATTAATTTAAAATACAAAATATAGAAAAGTGGTTGAGAAACAGTGTCACAATTTATCTTGAAATGGTATCATTGGAAAATGTTCTCCACTCCTTTTTCATAGAGCAGTGATATAGTCATGGTGCAACAGTTTCTTTGAGATAAGGAAATGGCAACAAATATGTGGGGTCAGGATCACGATGTCTCAAGTAACAATGCCTAGTGCTTTTTTCAAAATAATGAATTGTGTCTTGTAGATAGTATAAAGGAACTGGTGTAATAGAAATTAGGAAGTGTGAATCTGGTTATAGTGTCTAAGTCATATTGTCAGTGTTATTGAGTCAGGGACACGGTGTTTTGATTACGCTGTCTAAGTCACGGTGTCTAGATTATGGTGTCTGGGTCATAGTGTCTGGATTATGGCATCAAGGACTCTATCAAAATTCAGAACCAATTACAGAATTACATATTTTTAGACTCATCCTAATATCTTTAAATCTATCATAGAAAATAATATTCATATAATGAATTATAACTATGAATTATTAAAATAAAACATTATAAAATATGATCAAATATAAGTTACAAGATTCAAATATTATTTATATGATTCTAGGTCTTATGAAAGTTTCTACCATGAGTTTTATATATTAATATCATATAGTTATTAAATCATAGGGAATCCAACTATTTAATCACACGATTTGTGATATATTAAAAAAGGTTAACATGATTTGTTATCATTAAAACAATATTAACACATAAGGTGTCCAATAATATCCCCTTTTTTGATGATCACAAATCATGGGATTTAATTCTCCTGACATATTTTCCCCTGTTATGGATTATGAAAAATAATTTTGGAAAAAAATAAACATCGAATGATAGTAAATAAGATAATAAACAACAATAGTGAACACTACATTAGATAAGAATTGATAAGTCAGTATAATCATGAGGAAAAATAAAAGATCAACCTATAAAAATACATTTTTAAAATCTCTTCAACACTAGCAGTATTATCATTTCCCATGGAAAAAACATCATAAGGGGCCATAGGAGTAGAAATGGAGTTTGGAGAAGATATTGAGCCAATTTTCAGAGAAGGTACATGTATCCTTTAAAAAGAAAAGGTGATAGAGTGGGTTTGGTTTAACACACAACCAAGGATTAGTCAAGGATAATTAGTTTGATCTAGCTCAAAGCCGGAGAGAAATACATGTAGGAAGATTCAAAGGAAGTGAATGGGGCTGGGGATGGGGTTGAAGATGGAAGTAAAGGGGAAACTATAGGTTCCATAATGACGGTGCTTTGAACATGAAGATAATTCTTTAACAACTTAATGAAATCAATAATGATCTCAGCACCATACTGCATTGCCTTCTCAACACCATCTTTGTTATCCCTAATCTTGTTCAATAGATGAGTGAAATCCTTCGTCTTATGGACTTGAGTCTTGAAGGCTTGAGTGACAGGAGTAATTTTCAAATTATTTATTAGGTACATGAAATGAAAGGTCAGATCATGCATAGAGTAAATCATGTAAAACTTGAAATCAACATTATTTGTAATTTCCTCCTGAGCCTCATTGGAAATAATTTAGTGAATTGTCACTAATTGATGTAATCAGTCTCTATTCGTGATGAGTGAAGATAATCATTCCTTTTCAATAATTCATAATGATGATTGAAGTTCATCATTAACAATAGTTCTGATTAGATCACTTTCTATAGGATGAGATGACTGTCTGGACGCATTTGAAATTGTAATGGCTGAAGTGAGACACTTATGTTGATTTCAAACATTGTGTAATCTTATTTTAGACTAATCAATCACATTTTTAAGTCCAAAAAAGTCCACACATTACATTGTCTATCTTTTTGTTTCTCTCTTATTATTTTTCATATATTGAAGTCAATTTTGGTTGAAATAGAGATGAAACTCGAAAACGGAGTCTGATAACTAACATCATCAATATAATTGATTTATAATCTTGTCATGTTTAAAAACATTATTCATATATTCAACTATAGATATTAGAGACTTCACCTATCACTAAATTGTATATTATCAATCTTAACTTCGTGTATTTCAAGAATAATATTTAGTAGAATTTTCCATAATTTTTTCTCTAACAGAAATTCAGAATCTCTTTCAATGCTATTTTTCATAAGGGAAGGCTAGGTGATCATGATATTTTAAAATACATATAAGAATGTATCTCCAACCGTTTTTAAATCATTGTGACTAACCAAACTAGATGGTTCTTATGTAGGTTGAAGAAGATTATCTGGAACAAGTTTATGGTCCTTAGGAATGATTTATTTTAGAGAAAAAATTGGTTTCAATTGAAACATAGTGGAAATGATTACGTATTTAACCAAGGCATCCTGGGAATTTTCCACATCAATATTTTTAGGAATCTTATACTAATAATCCACAGTGCTTTGATCAATAGGATTGGGAGCATGAATTCTTTCTAACCTGGGGTACTTCTCCCCCTCAACTGGTGCATCTACTTTGGAACTAATAGATTAAATCTCTTAACTAATATTTAAAGATTCATCTCTAACATACACACCCATCCCTTTTCTTTCTAGCTGAAAGTCTTGTTCCATTATTTTCTCAGGAGAGAGGCTAATTTCAAGACCAACTATTTCTTTTTATTTTTCCCCCAAAACAACCTCTTCCTCAATTGTAGGATTTTTTTCTAAACACTCCTTAGGATGTACTAGTTATTTTATAATAGCATTAGTTTCTTATTCCACATATAGTTTCTTTTTAAATGGCAGGTTCTTCCATTGAGTCAATACATGTTTTTGAAATATGTACTTCCTTTTCAACTACATCTTGTGGAATAAGGCGACCACTGTATTCTTTGACTAAGAAAATTATTTATTTAGGTCCAAGAACTATATATTATACTCCTTTATCTAAATAAACAACAAGTTCATATAGATAAAAACAAGATTAGATTTGTTCTTAGGTAGTGAATGATTCTCCACTATGATAAACATTTCATCAAACATTTCATTGTCCTCCACCTAAGACTTTTCCAAGGATTTCATCTAATTTTCAACCTTATGATTGTATAATTTGAGATATAGGACTCATAATCTTTGATGACTTCTTCTTTTGGTCCAATTACTATTTTAGAAGAAAACATTGATGATATTAATCTTTAATAAAACAAAGAAATAGATTTTAATGTTACCTTTATCATTTCACACATGTAATGTATAATATACATATGGAGATTAATCTTGTGCCCATTTTTCATAAGATGTATCATGATTACATCTTGATACTTAAGAGTAGTAAAATATAATTACCTTGGACAAATAATATTTTGGATAAACATTAATAAAACCTTTTTTCACTATCCAAATTAGTAGAAAGTTCCCATATTTTCTTCTAATTTATAATCAATCCTATTTGGGTATATTCTATGATAAAAACATCAATATGGTTAGTATAATCTTTTTGGTAATCCACAAATATTCATTCATGAGGTATCAATAAGAAGACAAACCTTAACCTCGAGGAAAAATTATAGCTTTGACAATTAATCCATCTTCTTACTACAATGTAATCTTTATAATTGTATGAAAACTGAACATTATAATAAAACTGGGAAATATGTTTTTGGATAAATTTTAATTTTCACTTTTGTGAATCAGTTTAGCCATATTTTCTCTTAATACACTCTCAAAATAAGCAAATTACTTTTCATCAAACACTTCAAAAAGACATTCTTTTATGGTACTACTATTCTATTAGCAAGATTTTGATTCAAAAGTCCCGGAGGCATTACTTTCAGTGAATTTTTCAATTTATTTTGAGATATGTGCTTCTCAATAATTGAAGAAGATTAGAACATTATTCTAGGCATTCAATGGGTGAATATGGTATAAGAAAGGATGGATAAGGAGTAACGGATTGAAAGGGAGGGGTTTCTATTTCAACCAAAGAGTAATCGAGTGAAGAGAGTAGTGGATGATATTGAGTTTTTATCATTTTTGGATTTCAAGTGTCAAAAATTAAAAAACATAGCACGAAAAAAATTAAATAATCAACAAAAAAATAAGGGAAATAATTTGTAAAAATAGAAAAAAGATTCATTATGGTGAGACCAGAACAGGTTGCCACGGTGTCATCATTACAGTGTGACTCTAAACAGTGTGATCGTATCATTTAGATAATATATGTAAGAAACTAATTGAGAAATAGTAACTGTGAGACCATAAAGGTGAGATAGTAATTTCATGACAATAACTTGTGAAACCGTAAGTCATGAAACCATAGAATCTGAAATATTAAGTGTGAGATATAAACCAAGAGATATTAAATTTTTTTACAAAATACTTATCATTCCAAATTCCTATAAGATGTAATTTATCCTCTAAAAATTTAATGGTTTAGTGAATACATCAGTTAGATGATGTTTAGTAACAATGAATTCAAAAGTGATATCACCTTTTTGATAATGATCTCTAAAAAAGTGATTCCTTACATCAATATGATTAATCATAGAGTATGAAACAAGATTCTTTCAGATGTTAATAGCACTTTTATTTTCACAATTTATAGGTGCATATCTAAATTGATATCCATAGTCTAGTATTGTGTGCTTCATCTGAAAAATGTGTCCTAAAAAACAACCAACAACTATGTATTCTTCCTCGGTAGTAGAAAATGCCACTAAATATTGTTTCATTCTAAATCATGAAACCAAATACATTCCCAAAAATTCACATTTCCCAAAGTTTCTCTTTCCATCTTACTTTCATCCACCAATATTAGAATCATAATAACTCACTATATCAAATTATTGTTCTTTAGGGTAATATAAACACAAAATGATAGTATGTTTGAGGTATTTGGAAGTTATATTAACAACATCTATGTGACATTATTTAGGATTTGATTTAAAACTAACACACATGCACACACTAAACATTATATCGGGATTTCTATCAATCAAGTATAGAAAACATACCATAATTTCTATATAACTAGCTTGATAAATTGATTTACCAGCTTCAGGAAGATCCATCTTACAAGAGGTACTCATTGGAGTGTCAGTAATTTTTGTTGTATCAATGCCAAAATGTTTTAGAATATCTTTGGTATATTTACATTTATTTAAGATGATAAAATATTTATTTTGAAATATATAAAATCCAAGAAAGAATTTATGTTCACCCATAAAACACATTTGAAATTCACTTTGTATCATTTTAGAAAAATCAATACATAAGAATTTCTTGAAGATCCCAAACTAATATCATCAATATAGATTTTAATAAGTAAAACATCATTAGGAATTTTTTTTATAAAAAGCGTAGGATTAGTTACACCTTTTATAAAACATTTAGAAATAAAAAAATACTAAATCTATCATACCATGTTCTTGGATAATGTTTTAAACTATATAAATGCTATGTTAATTTGAAAAAATAATTTGGAAATTGAGGGTTTATAAAACTAGTGGATGTTCTACAAAAGACCCTCAACTATATACACATTTAGGAATTCACTTTTGACTCCCATTGAAAAATTTTGGAAATTAATATGTGCATAATAATCAAATAATATTTTGATGGATTCAAGTCGACATACTGGTGAAAATGATTCTTCCTAGTCAATTCCTTTGTATTGACTATAATTTTGTGCAACCAATATAGCTTTGTTTCTGACTATGTTTCCTACATAATCTACTTTATTACTAAACAAACATTTAGTGACTATAGAAATGTGTCTTTGGGACTATCCACATGTTTCTAAACATTATTTATTTCAAAATGATTAAGTTCTTCTTGTATAGAAATCTCTAAAAATTCATCATTGATAGAATCAGTGATGTTTTTTGGTTCATGTTGTGATAAGAAATATTGATGTTCAACCTGATTTCTATGAGAATACCTAGTTTGTGTCCCGTTATCTAAATCTACAATAATAACATTTAATTACTGTTCTTAATGGTTCCATTTGTTCTAGAAAAAGAGGATCTAGTAATTTCAGGTTCATCTATAGGTTCAAGTTCATCATATTCAAATTATGAAGAATTTATAGAACTTTTTGATTAAACAGATTTATTGACAAGTGGATCATATGGTTTTTTATTTATATCCAGGTCTGTCATATCATCTTCAAGGTTGTCTTGGAAGGATATAGGATCATGTAGATATTTTTACCAAATTTTACATGTGAAGATTTATCCACACACTTTTTCTTTAAATGACCTTATATGCCTTAATAGAGGTTTAATAACATATGAATATTTCATCATCACTCTTAGTTGAAATATTTTCAATATAATAATTAGTATTAATAATATATACATTGAAACCACCATATTTGATGTATATAACTTCAATATTTCTATTGTTCCAGAACCCATAGGTATTTAATTTAAGAATTGGTCTGATTAACACTCTATTAATTATGTAGAATGTTGTACTCCAAACCTCTGCCAAAAAGTAAAATTGTATGCCATATTCATTAAGAACTGTTCTCAAAATTACATGTAAGGTTATATTTCATCATTCAATAACTCCATTTTGTTGAGGTGTCCTAGGGGCAGAGAAGTTATGACTATAGACATTGTTTGAGAAAAATGATTCAATGTCTTTATTTTCAAAATCATGGAAATGATCACTTGTTAAGGATTTTATTTTATTTCCACATATATTTGTCATTGTTTTAGCATACTTGGGGAAGTAAGTACATACTTCACTTTTTAGAGATAAGAAATAAGTCCTTGTATACCTAGAATACTCATATACAAGAACAGAAAAATTGTACTTCCTATTTAATATAGACAGTCGATATGGTATTAACATTTCCATGTGCACCAACTCCAAAGGAGGAGACGTTGAAACATATTTCATTAATTTGAAATATACTGTGTGTTGTTTACCATTCTGAAAAGCATTACATATTTTATCATTTGGAAAGTCAAGTTTGGGTATGTCATTGACTAGGACTTTATTGTAAGCTTCTTAAGGGAGTTTATATTTCAGTGTCCTAGTCATATTTTCCAAATCCAAGACTATTTTTAAGATACACATAATCATGATACATTTTGAGAAATTTTAGAATCAATGATGACAACATAATTATTTTAATTTTAAAACGAAAATAATAGAAATTCATTTTTAGAGTTAAAAATATTCCTGGAATCATTTAATAATTTAACATGAAATCCATTATGACATAATTGTGAGATACTAAGAAAATTATATTTTAGTCAATCAAAAAAATGTACTTTAGAAATAAAAACTGAGTTAGAGTTACCAATCTGGGCTACGCCAATTATTTTTCCATTAGCATTATAACCAAAGGTGACATATCCACCATAAATATTGACTAGATTATTGAATCTTGAATAATATCTTGTCATATTTCATGAACATATACTATTTGAGTAGCACACGATTTTACAGAATCCCTTCAAACTGTTTTCATAGTAAATAGTCAAACAAAAATAAATTTTGGTACCCATACTTATTTGGATCCAGATACATTAGTAATCAGTAATTTAGGTTCCCAAATTATCTTCCTGGGTTTTTTTTTATAATCATTACATAATATATTTGGGAAACAAAATCTATTTGGTCGAAAATAACTAGATGTGGTAAATGATTTTCCTAAACTAGAACTAGCACTAGAAATCTCATTTTTTGGTATAAAAAGTGATTTTACAGATTTAGTTACAAAATGTTTTTAGATAAGTTTCTCTATCTAGGAAGATATCCAATACTAGAAGTCTATTTAAGTCCTTTCAATTAACTAAGAATTTGACTATGTTTATCTATTCCATTCATAAATTTTTCTATATCTTTCAAAAATTATTCATTAGACATTTTTAGTCATTAATTTCTTTGAGAAAATGAGCGTTATATTCCTTTTCATAAGTAAGTTGAAACATAATATTTACAGTATGTGCATGATAATTCATTAATGATTTATATTTATCTTTTAGTTCATCTAATTTCTCTTCTATAATGTTACATTATTCAATTAATTCTTCAGTAGTCATATTTTATGAATCACTTTCATCCTCATAATAGTAATAATTATGTATAGGAGAATCTAAGGTTATCTCAGATTCGTTTTCCATAAAACTAAAATATAAAATGTCATATTTCTTATCATGAGATGATGATGATTCATAGTATCTATCCTCAGAGGACCTCTTGGTAGATTTCATATCATAATTATACTTCTTGTATTTGTTTTCATACTTCTTTTTGTATTTCAATTTTGGACAACTAGCTTTGAAATTTCCTCTCCTGTTACATTTATAGTAGACAATCTCCTCTTAGTTTCGATTTCCTCACATGTCTTTTTTTCCTACATTGATTGTTATCATAAATTAATTTATAACTAGGATTCCTAAATGAATTCTTTTTCCTATAGAATTTATAGAATATTCTGGCTAGTTGAGCCACCTCATCATTACTATCTAATGTTAACTCATAATTACTAATGCTTTAAATAGAGGCTAGAACCTTCTCTTTTTATATATTCTTAGAGGTAGTAGTCGTGAATGATATAGATTTTCTATTAGGTCCATCTTACGCTTCTTTGTTGACATTCATCTCCTCTTCATACATCATCTGTTTTCCAATGTGTTATTTGATAGGTTATTTGATTATATCACATGTCTCTCTAATGGAAATAGAGGTTCCCATCCATCTATCAGGTAAGAATTTGAAAATCATCATAATTTATTATTTGTTACTAAAATATATTCCCAAAGAGATCTTAGTATTAAAAATTTCATTAAACATGAGATACATGTCCGAAATAGTCTCATTAGGCTTAATTTTAAAATTTTAATATATAACTGCATATGTGTTAAGTCTCATTTCCATAACACCAGAAGTTCCTTAATGTGAAATAGAAAGGTATAACAAATTTCATGGGATATTTTACATGTATAAATTCGGTTAAATTATTCATCACCTAAAGAACAATATAATGCACTCATTTCTTTGAAATTATTGTTACAATAAGTCTTATTTGGGTCACCTCAACTAGTTCCAGTTGTACCAAGAATCTTATATTCATTTACAATTGATGACCAAATTTCAATACCATATGTTCTAGGTGAATTATCATCATTATTTATCATTGTGAATAATTGGTTCCTTTAATTAATTGAGGTATATTGGAATCTAAACATCAATTCTATAATCCATACATAGGGAATAAATTTTAAATGGTTATTATATTTTTTATTGAACTAAAATTTTTAACTAATTTTTTTCCAGATCTTTAAAACACAAGTAAAATCACAGTTGAATAATATTTTAAACAGATTGACAACATAAAATTTAGAAAATAGGGATTTATAAACTCCTCTAATACTAAATGTTTTTCAGAGTAGGACACTCAAGTGGTCTATGAATAGAGTTCTAAAAAAATTTCTTTTAAAAAGGATCACCTTATAGATTCATCCTATTACAATTAAAACATTCCAGTTAATCATGAAAATAAGATTATAAGAGTTTAGCTATTCAAACTGCTTCTCATAAGATCGATTAATTAGTATTAGTATCAACATGAGGTATTGATACAAATTTTGAAGCTATTATAATAATAAAAAACAATTATAACTACAATCCAAGACTAACTATCAATGTAGAATTTTGTTTTCTGAAACACAAATTAAAACCAATAAAGGATAAACAGACACACACTACAGATAAAACAAGTGGTTTAGTCTCAAGCCGAGACCTAATAAAATACACCTAGTGATCACCTATAACCAATAAATTTATATTAATAAACATTATCCACACCATTGATCATGGTAATCAATAGTACACATGAATTCCCATATCACACAACCTCTTCCGATGTTCTTCATGGGAATAAACTACCAGGTCACAGAAATACGTCTTCCACACTTATCAATGGGATTAAACATATATAAGAACATATGAGTGATATCTTGTATACTTTATTTTTATGAAATATACAGCGTGAATTTTAATACAAATACACACACTTCTCAAAATCTAAAAGTAGTATCTAACCGAGAAAATACGATGTGGGAGGATTAAACATGCTCTGTGTATTACACTATGCAGCTCTGGAATTATAAAATTATGTAGATTCTGTTATCGAATTCTCTTGTATAAAATAGTGTATCTTGAGTCTCATGTTCTGGTTAAATGTTTTATGATATTTACTTTATGGTTCGTGTTCTTCTGAACTGTAACAATTTATCCTTTTTGGAATCTAGAGTTTTTCTTGTGTTCTTTAGTGTATATGTTCTTATATCTTGAAAGAGGTTCACTTCATGAATTCAAATTCATTTCATGCCATTATTCTCTTATTCTTGTCTTTATTTCAAGGTATATGAGTTGGAACCTATATGTAACATGATTTCTACACCTGGTACCTCATACTAGCAGGTGAAATGTCTACAAAGAAACATTAATTATGCTAGTGTCATTAAATGAAAAAAATATTAACATTATAAATATTATTTAAATTTAATCTAGAAACGAAATAAAAATTGGTTACGAAATAGTGTCACAGTTTTTCTTGATAAATGTCATTGGAAACGATGTCACTATGAAATAGTGTCTTCCCCTTTACCCTTTAGTGGTGAGATAATCACAGTGCCACAGTTGCATTAAGATAAGGAACCGGTAGCACAAATGTGATGTCTGAATCACAATGTCTCTTGTAATAGTGTCCTTTCCTTTTTCCAAACATTGATTGGTGTCATGGTGATGTTAAAAAGGAACTTATGTCAAAGACATTATGAAATCTTAAGTTGGTTACATTGTTTGTGTCATGGTGACTGAGTTACGGTGTAAGGGACATAATGTATGGTTTACAATATCTGAGTCACAGGGTATGTATTATGTTGTTATGGTCATGGTTTCAGGATTACGGTGTTAGAGACTTTTCCAAAATCTAGAACCGGTGATATACTTACAGTTTCTCAGACATAGCCAAATATCTGTAAATCTGTCTTAGAGAATAAAATTCACAGAATGAATTATATTTAAGAATTAGTACAATAAAACATTATAGAACAAGAAAAAATTTCATTAACAAGATTTAAATATGATTTACAAGATTAAGGATTTTATGAAAGTTTATATCTTAATTTGTAAGAATTAATATCACAGGGTTATTAATTAATAGGGAAACCAATAATTTCTTCACATGATTTATGATAGATTAAACAAGGTTAACATGATTTTTGATCATTAAAAAATGATTAAAACATGATGTGTCCAATAAGTTCATTACAAATTTCTATCATAACCATATACACATATTTTAAAAAATATATTATTTAATAACAACATTATATTACCCCTTTATTAACAATTTATTGTTAATGTTAAATTTATGTTAACAACTACTGTTTTCCTATATATGTTGACATTTTTATTTTTTTCTTCTTGTTTTGGTCATGAATTAATCATTTACTAGACATAAAACCAGATATAAACATCATAAATATTCAACATATAGGTGTTTATAGAAACCCACAATATTTATCAATAGGAAACAAATTACAACATTCATGTAGAAGGTAGATCGTATATATGCATGAATGATGTTTTTGTTTTCCTATGATATTAAAATAAATAATCTAATATATATATATATATATATTCATTAAAGGAGAAATACTATGTCATTTATATCACACATTTTTATAAATTATACCCTTAATACATTCCATGTATATAATGAACGAATCATATCAAATTATGAGGTGGCGGTACATTGTACACACAAACTAAGTTATCCCATTATCACATAATGGTAAAGATGACAATGTGTGTTATATTAAAACTAATTAATAATAATTAAATCATTAAATTAATATGTATCAAATATAATCTATATATAAATCATATTTTAAACCATTAATTGTCGTAGCGGTATAATGAAGGACATCAGTTTGTGATGCTGTAGTCTACCGTACACACGAATAATGAATGTATATCCCAATTTATTGAACTATGTGATGTTTCAGGTACTACCAGTAATATAACCAAATTATTATTATTTTGAGGATACTTAGTTAAAAATAATATAAATTTATATTTTTAATCTTAGTTGTTGGATAAGGAAGCGAAACAAATATGAAATTTTGATGTACATTACAACTTCTTAAGGTAACTATTTTTTGTTTTCACTAATGGAGTTCCTTATTTGGATTTTATAACAATGTGAGTATCCATAGATTATAGTATGGAAGTTTGAATGATATATGTATATGTATTTTTAGATAAAAATGGATTGAGAGGTGTGAAGAAGTGGGGAGTGTGAATACCCTTTTATAGTAGAGGAGTGGCATTCGTGAAAATAGTAAAAGGTAGAAACTATTGTGTGGTAAACCTTACATAATGTGTTCCCAATAATGAAAATGTTTTATTAAAATAATGGTGTAGTTTGATATATGTCCATCCAATAGGTTTGGGGATATTTTTTAGAAGCATTTTTCTCTAAATTTTAAATATATATCATTTAGTAAACTAATTTCTATATCAATCCTTGTGACTTGTTTTAAATATTTTCAGTAATCATTATGTTAAAAAAAGTTATACTTATTATATATTATATATTATTTTTTTTAAAAAAAATCTGAATTCATTTTTCCAAATTTTAGTAAAACAATATTTAGAAATTAATTTTTAATAAATCACATATATCGGAAGAGAGGCATGCTTATAATGTGAAAATGTTGAAAATATTTTAATGTGTTTATATCATATTACATTGTGAAATTGACTCTATTGACCAAAATCAAATTAATTTATTACAAAATTAATTTATTTTATTTTAAAAAATTTAATAATATAATTTATCATTATATATATTTTAAATAAAAAGTCAGTTTATATTAAAATACGCCATTTTTCATTATTCATTGAAAAAATAATATTATTTGAAAATACCAAAAATTAACCATAAGAACTTTTTTATTTTTGGATTTCAAAAAAATATATTTTTTATTTTGAAACATAAATGATAAAAGTGTCAAAAATAGTTTTCAGAAAAAGCGATACAATAAAAGGTTGTAAAAATGTATTTTTGAAAAATACAACTTTCTAAGTGTAAAATTTGATGTATTATTATCTGTTGTATGAAAAAGTAATAAGAATAATTTTAAATAGTTTATAGCATATATAATATATGAATTTATGTTTTCATCATTCATAGAATGAAATCTACATAATCTATTAAGATCAAACTAGTTTTTATTGAAACACATTTTTCCAAAAGATGAATAACATTATTCTCAAATAGTTATTACTCTCAATAATAATAAAAACGAAACCAATGAATTAATATTAAATAAATCTATAAACCATATTTTTATAATTTCTTCAATACCTTTAATAAGAAACATCCAAATATCGAGCTGATAAATATAATTAAATTTTATTAATATGTCAGGTTTTATTTAAATTAATTGTTGCGTGTAAACCAAGATAAGATAAACATTACATATAGAATATGCATTACATGGTGTTTTTTATAACACATAATTTTCATATTGTATATTCCCATTCAATCGATAAAATAAATATAATTTATAATATTTTTTAATTAAACTCATGGTGCTACATTTCCCCCTAAATGAATTTCACCCATGAAATTTTTATGGGACATCATTGTTTCAATACATGAAAGTTATCATCAATGAAACCCAACTTTTAATAATTAATAATAATAAATCCCTTAAAAATGAATGTTATAAAAATAAATGTTTCCCAAAGAAACTCATAACTAGGATTTGACATGATATAACATAGGAAATGATTTGTATGTGGGAGAAAAGAACAAATAATTATAAAGGGTGATAAAGATAACTGATCATAAGAAATAGTATGATCCAAATAAGGCTTGTGTCCATTAACCCCTAAACTAATTAGTCATAAATTGGTCATAGATATCATAAAAAATGACGATAAAATGAAAAAATATTATCTTATATTCATTTTGATAATGTTGAATAATATTTCCAAGGAGATATACTCACTTGGTTGCATCCTATTTTATACACAAAATATCAATATTTTATTATTCCTTGTTCTATTTTACACTTCATCTCTTACTCCAAAAAATAAGGTGAAAATTTTATTAATGAATCCCCGATGGATCATAAAATCCATAAATGATTCTATGTTATTTCATCTTTCTTTAGTTATCATCATAGAAAAATGGTTGGCATAGGTAATCCAATATTCTTAAATAGTCAAATAGCAAGATAATACATTAATCTCTAAAAACACATCAGAAGTTTTTATTAGTACATTCCATAAATGGATACCCTTATAAACCATAAAAAACAATGAAATAAAATGAATTTGAAAGAGGGTCCTTAAATATCTAAAAGTTATCAAAACATTGATCCAATATATAATATAAAGTAGCTATTAGTGACCTAGTACCAAACATATGTGTATCCTCATCATGAATTCTATTGAATTATGTTAATGAATAATATTTACCCAAATAAAATATTAAAAACATAAACCATTATTTGTTCCTTTCATAGAAAATATTATATTAGATAAACTCCATATATATATAAATGATGAACAAATAATCAATGATATCATTCATAACATTTCCATCAAATCAGTCTTTTATTCTGAGGTAAAAAATAATATCCAATTTTATTTATCCATTTGAATCATCTATTTATCCAATGTAAATAATTTTTTTCAACATCCATAAAACATTATGGGTTACCTTACCATGATCATATTATCACCTTTCTATTAGTTCACACTTCTAGTTTAGTAGAACAATTCAATATATTTTGTCAAATCCATAATGATAAAATTATACTTCAAGATTCATATAACAAAATTATTAAATTACATTACAAATAAACTTCAATCATCCCAATAATTTATCAAAATAATGAGTATGATTAATCATATTATTCCTTAATACACCTTGACTAAAATATTAAATACGAATCATGTATTAATGATTATCAAACTCAATCAAATCCCGATTATAAGAAATACTATGAAAATAAAACATACTGTTAATAAGTCTCCCACGGTATCTTCATTATATGGTGAAATATCATTACTCATAAATACCTAATGATTTCATTAATGGGATTTACCCTTCATAAAATGATTTTTATAATACCTATAATTTTTAGATTTAATGCATTCAATCGCTGATGATATATTAGAGATGACATTATTATCATATATTGAATTAATTGAACTTCCATTTTCTCTTTCTAGTTACTCACATTGTGTACTAACTTTAAAAATAAATAACATATTTATTTTCCACTATAACACATTGTTATGGGTTTCATCCAACATTATCGACACAATAGAGACTAAATATTCTTTCGTTTGTGGAATCCATTTCCCAAATTCTCACTGATCTCTTTCATTTATTTCTTTGATGATTTTGAGAGTTTATTTAATTACACATTGTTAATCATGTTTTGTAAAAATTTAATAGAAATTATCAAAACAACCTTTACTCTGAAGGTAATATGATTAGACATCCTCTGTAGAAATTTTCCATCACATATAATGTTAACACAATTCCTTCTAGTTCCCTACCTTGACTAAAACATGAAATAATAGTTTGACACAAACTTATTAAAGAATAAAATAACATAAAAAAGAAAAATTACTAATTTTATGTCTAAATAATGAACCATTCTTTTAAATATATGAAACATTTGAAATATCCAACATCATCCATTATTATCAAATATTGAAATCCTTTATAATGGTTAGTATAGAGTTTGTGAATATCTAATGAAAATTCACCAGGAGTATCAAACCAAGTGTAGAGAAAGGGCCATTGTTGTGCCCCAATTCTTGATTGATTCCATCTCAATATATTATTTGGATGTTTGCTACCGAAATTTACATGTGTGATAGATCCACGTCTACCTATAGTATCTTGTGTGGAATTTATTTCTGGAAAACCACACAATCTATCTTTTAACTAAATTAATGAAAATTTATAATACTTCAACTCATCCTTATACTTATTCTCAAAGACATACCTATACATACACTTAGAAATATCCATAGGGACCACACTAATTTTCTTTTCATCATAGTTTCCGAAGGATGACTAAGAATTTCTGTTGATAAAACTATATTAATATTGGAATTATATACATGTATATTAAATGTTTTTAGATGGATATTCAATAAGTTGCATAAATTCTTTTCAGAGGATGATAATTGTTTTATTCATCTTGAATCATAGAATATGATATTTTAATCTAGTGAAATATCATCAATGATTCCCTAAAAAAATTCACCTTTAGTATTCTAACATAAAATCTTTCTTTATAACCTGGGGAATCTAAACAAAATAAAGGTTGAGATAATATTCACAGTAAGGGTAAATAAATGTCATATTAAAATATAATAGGAACATAAATATACGAGGACAGGGGAATAACATTTGAAGATAATACCATTTATCGAAGATCATACACATGAGTCATCAAATAATTATTGGAATACCATAAAATATAAATCATAATGGAATAATGAGAATAATCCCTATGAGCACAACATAGGAATAAGACATGGAATTGTGGAATACATATATGAATAAAAATTATATTTAAAGGATACATAAAAATAAATTCTTAACAAGTTTTTCTTAGGAAAATCACCTATGTAACTACGTTGTACTTGAATTGAACTTCTATGTACCCTCTAATTTCAGGATTATAATGACCTCTTTTGTACCCTCTTCTTGAGGGCTTGGGATTCCCTCGCATTTAAATTCTTAATGCGGGTATAACATTCACACACATGTAGACTATTGTTTCTTTATTGGGATGTCCACATGTGTACCCTATTTTTTTAGGCATGTACTGATCACCTATGTGCCATTTTACCTCATAAATCATTTTTCATTAATTAATTCATTAGTGGGAATTATAGTTATCAACATCCACATAATGAAAACCTTATTTATCTATGCCAACAAATCATAAAAAAATCATCAATACATAAAACATGAAATGAAATGGATATTATAAATATTTCATTATATCACACGATATGGAAAGGAGATATGTTTTATTATATTTTCATCATAGTAGAGCCACTGAATATAAGTGGGATTCTTTATCGAATAACTATTGGGAGAGAAATATATAATATAAAACAATTAATTTTTAAAATGAACCAATGAATGAAAAAATAAGAATTATTTATATGGATCATATCCTCAATAAATAAAAAACTACATCCCATGATTTTTTGTTTGAGAAATGAGGATCTTGAATGATCACCTAGATCCTTTACTAAAGAAAGTTTCTATTCTCTCAAATTTTTTAAGAGATAGAATGTTTTTGAAACAAATTTCTATAATTTTTTTTGAAAAATATTGATGCATGATTTAAATATCATTTTTAAAGTTTCATGGGGAAATAGAATTTCCACATTAAAAAACGATTTTTGAAACATAAGTTATTTTTGAATCCAATTCCTTTGATAATTAAATTGAAAACATATAAAATAATATTATAAAACCAATTTTAATAAATTTTAAAACATAATAAATTTTTTAATAAATTTATATTGAAATTAGATTAATTGATCATTTCAGAAAAAATGTTTTTTTTATAAAACATGATTTTTGATTTAAACAGATTTCAAAATGAAGAGAGAAATAGGTTTGGAGATTAAATAAAAATATTTCCTAATTTTATTAATTATAAAGTAGTGATAAAATGGAACCATTAGTTTCTGATATCAAGAGTAGATATAGGGACTTTCTTAAATATTATATATAGATGCATCATATTTTTTCTTCAATGGATGCATAATCTCAAACAATCCAGATAAATTATGAGATTATTGAAATAATATTTTATCACTTTGGTAACACTGAAAAAACCACCCAAAACAGAAACACTTATGTGAAGCCTATAATTGAATAAAATTAATAGATATAATACCATATATGATTTACATATGTCTTTATATTATCTATTTATTCCCAATTCCATATTAAATTTATATTTTTGGTAATAACTTTCTTTTTTCCATACATGTTTTGACATTTTTATTTTTTTCATCATTAATTTATCTCGATTTACCCATTGAAATAATTTAAAACATTAAATAAATAAAATATATTATCATAATATAAATATTTATATAAAACTCTAGTATTTAGAGATTGGAAATAAAATGCATCATTCCTAGAAACCATAGGTCGTACATACCCAGGAATGTTATTTCCCTTTTTTTCATATTGAGAAGAAGTAAATGATAAATACATATAAATAAATATATTATCATTATACTAGATCTATTATCTCATATATATATATACTATTATTCTTAAAACAATCCTTAATATGTTCCATGAAAAGAATGAATGGATCACTTCACATCTGAAGGCAGTTCTCCACCACAAATAGAATGACATAATCATATTCTCCAAACAAATTGAAGCATAAAGGAATGTATTATAAAAATTTTAAAATAATAATAATAACCTCATCAAAGTAATATATAAAATATATAAATTATCCTTAAATTTTTACTCCTAACCACTAATGGTGGTAATGGAATAATGGACAACATTAGTTCGTGAGGTGGTAGACCGTCGTACACACGAATGATGGCTGTCTATTACATTATATGGAAGTGAGTGAATATTTTGATATTAACCCTAATATTAAAAAATATAAATATATTTACGATATTGGGGATATTATATAATCATGGTATATGTATAATTTAAGTTGGTAGATAATAAAACAAAGTAAAATTACATATTTATTAGCCTTACATCTTTTTCAGGTAACTTGTATTTGTTTACACCAAAGGATATCCGTTTATTGATTTATAAATTATACTGAATTATAAGTTAATAATAGGGATTCAAGGAAAATATTTTTATAGGGAATTTATTAACAAAATTGATATATATGTTTTAATTAAGAAATAGAGTTAAATTCATATTTTAGTGGAGGATGAATTGCAATCTAGTCAAAAATAAAAGGCAAACTCTATTGGCTGGTCAAACATACATCATAATCCACATATAATGAAAAATATTATAGAAAATAAATTATTTGGTCTATATTTTAAATAAAAGGTATTTTAGAATACATTATTATAAAAAATTAAGTGTTAAATTTTTTAAATTATAAATAATTATTATTTTAAATGTGGAATCAATTATTCAAAATTTCAATCACATTGGTGGATTAATTTTGTTTTATATAAATCACACAAACTGAACAGATGAACAAGTTTTTTAATAGGAAAAGTTCAAAAGTTTGAAATGTTATTATCTAAATTTAAATTTGAAATTTATTACAATTAACTAAATTATTTTAATAGATTTAAAATTTAACAAATTTTTCATTAAAACAAATTATAATTATAATTTAAAATTATAAATTATTTAAATTAAATGTGTATTTTAAATTCAAAATCGGTAATTTTTAGAATTTATAAAGAACTAAAAAATCATTTAAAATGGCCAAAAATTATCCATAAAATAATTTTGACATTTATATATAAAAATTAATTTATATTTTTTCATATATAATGTATTAAATCATAAAAATGATAAATAATGTTTTCATTAAAATGTTGTAAAACAACATTTTAGAAAAATAAATATTTAATGCATAAAATTGGCTTTTTTATTATATATTGTAGTTAAAAATGCATAACATTAAATATAAATTGATGATTGGATATAATATATATATATATATATATATATATATAAATGAAATAAATTCACAAAATTTGTATTTTTTATTTTATTGAGATAAAACATGTTTTTGCATCGAAAAATAATTTTTTAAAGAAGGAATGTTTTCATTTTAATATTGTTTATACTGTCATTTTAAATTAATTGGTAAACCTTTATTTTGTTTACATATTTAAAGATAACTTTTTAATTTATTTAATCCTCTTTATACCCTAAAATATAATGTCTAGGTGATAAAAATAATAATATTTTAATAATATATCATGTTCAGTTTAAAACTAGTAGTGTGTATAATGTAAGAAAATATTGAAATTGCATGTACTGAGGGATAAACATGGGGTTGTATATAATTATTACATAATAAAGTATAGAGTAAAATATACGACATAAAAGTAATTTAATTTATCTAATTCTTTTCTTCATAAAAACTCATGGTGTTACAAATTGTGTATGATTTTTTGAGGCTTCTATAGATATATATCATACTCTCATTGAAAATGTTTCTCTTATGTATATGGATAAGAAAAATCTAGAATATTATTGAATGGATAATAATTAATAACACTAATTAATTGATTAATTCTAGTTTCTTAGAGTGAATATATATAGACCTGCTAAAGTTATATAAAAAATGTGTATGAATATATATAAACTCAATATGATTATGATGATAAAAAACAAAAAATCATTAATCTCAAGAATGATGATCTCAAAACGGGTTATTAGGATGTTTTTTGGGGACATATTTATAAGGGTTGATGATATTTTTTGAACCATAAGATGTCTATGTGATATGTTCGACAATAATACTAATTTCCTAATGATATTTAGAATAATTACAGATATATTTTTCTCGATGATTTCTTCTATAGAGGATAGAGATCCTAAAACTCTATCATTGAAAAACCACTATTATACTCTTGTTTAAGATAAAATTAGAAGATATAATGTTTTGATAAGAATGTAAAAACCATATCACAAAATATCAATCAACTAGGAAAAGAAGTTAACTTCTATGAAGATTGTTAAATATGAAGAGGATTATTATTAGGAATATAAAGTTGAGGTTAATGAAAATTTTAACAAATTGATATCCTTGTTTTTGAAAAACAAAAAAGACATATTATGAGTAAAAAAGTAAATCTTTCTCTTAAATCCTTTAAATGATCATATGTTTGGAATTTTTTTTCAAATTTCCCTAGAAAATACTAAATAAGAAAGTGATGGAGAGGAAATAAGGGTATGAATATAATTGAAGGAACATTTTGAACGATGAAAATCATATTCTGTGGGAAATGATAAAAAATTATCCATATCCAAGAGGTGAATAATTTCCTAAGGATGGTGAAGATAAGGATAGTGAAGTTGAAAATGAAAAACACAGTGTAAGTGCCCTAAAAAACATGTCTATAGAAAATGTTAATGATGAAATGTTAAATAGTGATGAAATAACTAAGGATGAATATCGTTAACATGAAAGGGAGATAAAGAATTTGAATAAAGAGTGTTCTATTACAATCAATCATGAATATTTTATTTTTCGGAAAATGATTTTACTGTAAGAGATTGACCTCTTATTGAAATATTACAAAAAATAAAATAATCAAAATGTAAATATTAACATTTTTATAATAGAAATGTTGGAATCTTTGGATCATGTTCAACTAATTCTATCTATTGGTGACTAGGGAGTTTCAAGTTTTCAAAAATTTATCCCATGAAGTCTAAGAATGATCTAGTAAGTTTGAACATAAAAGATAACAATCAGTATCATATTTAAAGGTTGAATATAAATATAAAGATATCACTAAGAAGAATATTGATGATACAATATTTTATGTGAAAAAATACAACACCGTTTTATGTTTATAAGCTTCTAACATTTCAATGTATGAAATCATGGATTATACTATTATTGATTATATTAATGTTGGGATGCAATACAAGTAGATTAGTGTGGATCATGGCGATTACTGGATCTTTAGGTCTTAATAATGTTTCTATGATGAATGTATATTTTTTTTTTGAAAAACATATCCACAACACCAGATATTATTAATGTTAATGAGTGAATTTATTTTCGTTGGGTACAACTATTATTGTGATGGATTTGTTAAAACAAATTATTGGGTCTAATAAAAACAATAATATAATCCTATGATTAATAGGAATCATATATTTAGGGGGAGTAACTCCTCTTATATATGTAATTATAAGAATGTGTTTTATATTTATGAAAAGTGTTTCCACTCTTTGGAAATTAGTTTTTAAAGATATGAAAAAATAAATCACTATAAAGGATGTATTTTTTTTCTAAACGAACAAAAACATATTAGTAAAAATTCATAAAAGCCATATGTGAAGTTTGATAAAAGCAAATAAAACTGTGTTGTTGTAGAAACTAATCTCAATGATATAATTGGATAAAGACCCTAGAATTTGGTTAGAGGGAGTCCATAAAAAATAACATGATATTTATAGTTTATAACAAATTTGATATAATTTAATGAAGGAATAAAGTTATCTTTATATTATGAATCTCTTAGAATAAAATGTTTGGGATATTATAATAATAGGAATGAAAATTTGAAATCTATGAAGTCTTTATTTTTTAATGGGATGGAACATAACTCTTTGAGCATTATATATTTTTTTTATGATAGAAATAACGTTTTTTAGAAAATATTATTTTTTTGTGAAACAATTTTAAGATGTAAAAGTTGTTAGAAAAGAAGATCATAAAAAATGGAAAACATTAAATGATTTTGAAGTAATTAATTTATGTTATCTAATAATTATGGAAGAAAATTATTTGATGAAATAGTGGTTGTGTAATATGTGTTAAATAAGTATGAGCATGTTTTTAAGCTTGATTTTCTTCATGATATTCCTGATATGAAAATAATAACAAAATAGTGTTGTTCAAATTTTTTGAAAGGTAAATTTACAAACTCTATTCACAAGAAATTTTGAATTCTTTTAACTTATCTGCTAGAACAAATTCATCTTGATATTTTTGGGAAAATGAGTAAACAATCATCTTTGGTAGATAAGATAATTAGTACATCAAGTAATTATTTTAGTTGAATTATTATTATTATATTTTGTAAACCGAAATCAAAATATTTATAAATGTTTTAGAGCATAACGCAATGATAATAAATTGAATGTGTATATTCTATTAATAATTTTGTGATATAATAAATTTTTAGAATGAAATATTGTGTATTTTTGAAGTAATTATTGACAATATGAAATTCATCATGAGTTCATTGAACAATTAAAAACATAATATAATTTTTTAGAACGAATGAATATTTTTTTTGAAATTCGATATACAATGTATATTAAACATGGGATTCAACACTATTTCTAGTGAAAGATAATGAGTATTTCATGTTATATTTAGAATGATGGATTCTATTTGACATTTTCTAATATGAGTCCATACAAAATCATCTATAATTAAAATATCAGTTTCCAACATTGAAATATTTTTGGGAGTCCCTTCATCAAAATGGAAAAGGTAGAAATCATGGATATATTGATCAATGATGTAAATAAATAATAATTAATTTTTATTATCCATATGGTAGATAAAATAATGACTCAATAAATAATCAATAAGGGGATTTGATTTATAAAATTAAATAGTTTTGAAAAAACATAAAAACGTTGTTCTATAAGTACATGTTGAAAATGAAGTTTAAAGAGTTATTAATAAACATAAAAGGATTCCTTCTTTGGTGATTCCACATAGATTGAATAATTAGACTCATATATTTTTTGTAATGAAGGATAACATCATACATCTCATCATAGGATGATAAAATATCAGAATGTTCAATACATCCATGGTGATTAACTACATAATGTTAAAAAATTTAAGATATTATGTTTTTTTACACATACTTCATTGTATTCAAATTAATTTCTCAAATATGTTAATAATGTAAATGAGTATCAAGAGAGTATTCATGTTATGAATTAATAATTTGAGAAGATTGAGAAGAATGATATAAGGGAAATTGTACCCAGACAAAATTGTATAAAAGCTATTTGGAAAAGATAGGCATGTCAAAAAAGTTTTGAATAAAGATAGTGTATAGATAAAACACAAATAATGATGTGGTTTCAATATTTACTAAAATATGGAAGGAATTGAATTTGACGAGCATTTTTCTCTAATAATTTTATTAGAAACCATGAAAATCCTTCATGAAATAATTACACAATGATTTTTAAAAATTCATATGGATGTGAAATGATCCTTTATTTATGGAGAAATTGATGATAATAATTATATTTAACAAATATGAATATATTTTACTAGGAACTATGAAGGTTTTGTGTTCATGTCGAAGAATTCATACTATGGATTATATAATACTCCGAGACCCTGATATTCCAAATTTGACACCATCATAGAGATTTTGAATTTTAGAAAAGGAATATCTGATATTAATATATATATTAATAAAAAATATTATATTTTTCTCAGTTTAATTCTTTTACATAGAATATATTATATTTTTTCGGAATGATGAAATAGAATGTGAGAAGATTCTTGAAGAGATGAAGAATATGATTGAAATGCCTATTTATGTTGAAATTAAATACTTTCTTGGAATAAATATCTCTCCAAATATGAAATACATTTTTCAATATAATGGAAATAATCCTAATGAACTTCTTTATATATTTTTTCATCAAAATTTCAAATCCATTTTACTTGTCTATTTAAAAGGGGACCGTGTATTCTAAAAAAATAAAAATAAAGGACGTTGATTTAATAAAATTTATAATGTAACTTTGATTTTTTATATCTGAATTATTCAAGACCTGATATTGTTTATGTTGTTCAATTTTGTACAGGGTACAAAATTACTCCTAATTTATATCATCTCTTATAATGAAAATGAATTATTATATATTATATGAATACATTATTTCATTATAAAATATGATAGCACATTAATAACTATTTTCATTGTCTATAAACATGTTTATTTGGTATGAAGTGTGGATAAGTGAAGACTTAAATTTGGTGGAATTTTATTTATAGTGTATTATTGTGTGAGATATAATACTAAAAATTAATATTCTGTAACTTAAATCATGGATGAAACAAAATATTTTCCTATTGCACAAGGTGCAACACAACTTATGTAGTTAAACACTTAGTTGAATGAATTTATATTTTATGCCAAGATACCTCTTCTCTTAGGTTTTGATAATCAGTGTGATATAAATATTACTATAAATACAGTGAAGCATTGTCGTTTAAATAATATTGATGTCACAAATAACATTATGAAAGGGAATATAGAGAATAATTAACTGGAATTCAAGTAGAATCCTAAAATAGAAAAGCTTCTAAAATTTACACAAAAACATTATAGATGGAATATTTTAAAAATTTATGTCCAATATGGATATTAATCTAATATTCCTTATAGGTTGAGGTGTTTCCCCCCTCTCATCTATAATATGGATAACTATTTCAATGGTGTGAAAAATAATGTTTCTCAAATATATCCATTAGTATGTGATAAACATTTTAAAGAAGAATGTATTTAGGGGGATTTTTGTGTAGGCTGAAAACTCATCTTATAGGTGTTTGAAATTTTATATCAAATTTTTATTGTTCTTATATGTTTTTTTAAAATTACAATATTTTATAGAATTTAAATGTTTTAATGTTAAAATAGGTTTCTTATTTCCATACATTTTGATAGAATAGTTTTTTAATGATGATTATTTCTTAAAATTACTTCACTCACATATTATTAAAATTAATGGTTAGTTATCCATAGCATGATTTACAAAGTTTTAGTGATTTATGAACCCTAGTATAATACAATAACTAAGGGGAGAATTTTTGGTGAGATTGTTGGATGAATATAATTTTTCAAATTATATAATGATTCAAGAAGATTTCTTTGCTAAGTAGTGTTGTATTTTTTGGTCCTTTAGAGTAATCAATTCAATTTTAGTGTTTTTGTTAATGTATGAACATATTATGGAATAAAAATTTTGGAAAAATATTTCCTAATAGAGTTCATAAATTTCATATTTCTATTCTAAATATGTTTTCTGGGAGGACATGTTTTTCAAAAACATGTATTTTTTAGAGTGCACTATTTTATAAGATTCATTATGTCTCTTGATATGATCATCAAAAAATATGAAAATTATTTGGGATGTGAAAATTTATCAACATCATAATTTTCCAATAAAATATATAATAAAATATCAAATAAATAAATGGGGAGAAAATGTTTATAAAAAATGATTCTATGATTTAATAAATTTTCCAAACATCAAGAAGATGTTAGGATATAAGATGGAGATTGTGGAAAAAATTGAAATATGAATTTTCAATTTTTTTATAAGGTTGATTTATTATGAATTAAAATTATCAGATAATAGAGCTATATACATAATTGTTTTTAGAGAATGGTAGTTGAATTTTCACAATTTATAAGTGTTTGAAAATTATTGATCGACTGACCCATCAGATTGAGTGCTCTATTAGATGAACCACTTACTCATTTATACCATCTACTGAATAGATTTAAGAATAAATATCTATTGATATTGATTCATTAGAAAATTAAATCCACAGATATGTCAAAATTGTTCTGACATCAATCCATCATACCAATGGTTGAATCTGATGAAAACATTGGTTATTGAATTCCATAAAATGTAATTTATAAATATATATAATTTTTATCACATGATTAATATTTTCTGAGTGTTACTAAGAATATATGTTAGTGGAACCGATAAAAATGTTGACATTTCTCATTGATTAATTGGTTGGGCTTCATTTAATGATCAATTAGATGACAAAAAATAATGTATGCATCCATTTTCATATGATCTACTTTATTAGAGTAATAATTAAAATATATTTTTTTCATCACAATTTATGATTTTTTCTATTTGGGTGTAGTTGCATTGTGTAATGCATGACACTAATCACTTATATGTGAATCAAGTACAAATAAATTTTATAAATTCCAACCCTGATATGTCATTAGAAGTTATTCATCATATTAATTTGTTTCATCAATAGATTTGAGGATCAAATGAAGAAATTAAAATAATATCATATTTTTTATTAGAGATTTTTTGTTTATTAATTTATATATATTGAAATAGAATTATCATAGAACAATTTTAGTTGGTTTGGAAAATAATATTGGAATTTCCTCTATTTTACATTTTCAAAATCAGATCAAATAAATTATAATTACAAAAAATACTAATATGAATAATTATTTGTAAATTCAAAGAATGGTAATGTTATGAGAATATTTAATATGATTTAAGAAAACACTACAATTGATATAAATAACTGAGAAGTGTTCAACATGAAGTTAAAATGAATATCAAATTTGATAATATGAAAATTATTTGACGTTGAAAAATGAAGATAGTTTCCTACCATTTTCCCGTCTAGTGCACCTATAAATATAGTTCAATGTAAAACATACTCAGAAATAATTAATATAAAAGAGACATAGAAAGAACAAGTGTATTTAGTCATAATTGGTTGATGAGGGGTTCCATATATAATTTATTTAAGAAACATATTTTTAAGCGAAAAAGTATTCAAATGATATTGTGGTTTGTTTTTTATTGGTATGAGAAATTAGAATAATCATTCTAGGAAAATAAATAAGTGAATCAAACCTATTTAAGGATGAAAAACATGACTTGTTTATAGATTTAATAATTAGTCTTAATAATGAGAGAGTTGGACTGGCATGATTTTTCTATTAATTCTATTAAGTTATATATTTTCATATCTACCCAAGATATCAGACTAGTCATTTTATTAAAATTAAAATGTGACATAGAAATGCTTATGGACGAGGAATCATACTTATTTCTAGACTAATTAATCATATTAAAGAATTATAGTTAGTGATCAGACTTTATTTTCATATAATATACCATGAATTGTTTCTTATCTACTATTGGGTAATAAATTTAATTATAATGTTTTGAAGAGTTACAAAATTGGATGTTATAGTAGAATATTTGTTACATGTTTGGAACTAACTGGTGAACAATTTTAATGTTGTATCAAAATATTATTTTCATAATTTACATTATAGGAAGAATATGAAAATTTGTATTGATCATAGTTCTACAAGGGTGAATGGGTATTTATTACATATTTTATCTATAAAAAATGTTTGTTTTCTATTGTTCTATGTGGTGTTGTATTGTGTGAAAAAATATAAAGGGCTAAAATATCTTATTTAGTCATGATTTTTGTTAATATGTTTGTTCATGTGTGGCTTTGTGTGAATTTTTAGGTTTCAACAATGTTATAAATCATTAACTGGAGGTAATGGTTCTTATACATAAATTATAACATAAAATAAAATGTACCATTGATTCAACCTTCCTCCTTTAAGTGATTTGAGTGATTAGGTTTGGGAATTCTCAATATATTTTCATCTTATGATATAATTTTACAAATGAATTCTATAGAGAAACAAACTTCATATCTTATATATTTTTATGATCTGTTATAACTGGATTATGATACCCATTTTATGAATTCTAAATTTAATTTCACTAAAATACATATGATAATATTATGTAAAAAGTTAGCAATAAATATATGAAAACGTCACAATAATCCCCAATTACCTAATACATAACATATATTTCAATATTCTCAAACCCATAATGCACATGTTACCATGATATTACTCATAAAGGATATGAATAACCATATAATCTTGGGAGAAAGAGAAAGAAAAAGTTGTATTTAAATACCATACTAATGTTTTTATCTAAAAATCAAATAGGATTCATAATTAAAAAATATATTAATAAAGTGAGAATTAATAAAAAAAATTATTACAATTAAAAATGAATTTATCCCACAACTTATTTGATAGTATTAATCATATAAATCCCATTAGATTCTTTATAAACATCCTACCAAATATCATTTCTATTGATTTGGTTCCATAAGTTATTTTATTACACTAAACATAGATAAATTATCAATTTAATATGTTTAATATATAATGTTATACAAAAAATATGTATACTAATAAAAAATTTATTCTAATAGATCTGTTTCCTAGAAAACGTTTTGAAACAGATCTATGGGGGATGATTATTTTTCTTTGAAATGATGTATTTTCTATTGAAAATCATGAGATAAATAAAAAATAAATTAATAATAATTTATTAAATTCCATATCCTTGTTATATACATGTATATATGTTAAATGAGATGAATGTAATAATATATTTTTCAATACCATGTGATTTTAATTGAGTTTCCTATAAAGTAAATCCTTTCATTTCTCTATAGGTACCACTTCATGTACGTTATCATATTGCTTATGTGTGTCTAATGATGTATCATTAATTTTATTCTAATGTCACCATTTAAAATCATTCCATTTTACCTGAAATTTTTAGCATTGACATTTGTATGATAATAGTTGCAACTATAAAGTAAAATGAAATCATTAAAACTAAATTTAATTCTAAAATATAATAATTTTAATAAATAATGAAATTAAATGTAGCCACAATATTTTAAAATTAGCATTATCTGGGAAAAAAACTTCATTCTTCCATGAATAAAAAATATGACTCTAAAAATAGTATTTAGATAGATTTGTTACTATATTTGCTACCAACTAGCTATGATTGACGCTAAATAGTCCCAAAACATCATCTTAATGAACCATTTAACAATTATAGAGGCAAATTTATTCATTCGATAAAGACATAAATCTTTTGAACTATTAATATTTATGTTGGTAGTGACATTTTTTACATGTTTTGTGAAAAAATAGTTCGCAATATAAAAATTTACCCTTAAAATATTCACATAATATTTCTACCTATAATTATCCCCCCCAATATATTCATTATGTAATATTAGTGACGAATTACGCGCCATCTATAAATTTGTTGTGCTCTAGTCATGTGGAATCAAGAAGAAATTCTCATGATGTTGATGGGAAAAAGAATGAGGGTGTGCCAAATATAGATAGAAGGTAGAAAATAATTTTGGAAACACTAATAGTATGATAATATTGGTATTATATAATTATATATAGAGTTATCCCTATGGATCATCAGCTGTCTCTATAGTTGATGGACTATCAATTTGGAGTTGATTTTGGCAATTGAAACACTTCATTCTTGTAATTCCTATCATTTAAACTTGTAAATATAACTTGAAAATATATATTGTGAAAAATTCAAAGATAAAATACCATTAAAAAGAAAATAATATGTACAATACTGAAAATATATAATGTATACAGATTATAATGAATGAATTCACATGAAGAAATATTTAACATTTAACTTTTCAAAAATAAACAACTCATGCATGGAAATAAATTTAAATATGATAACATAGATACATTAATTGAAATGAATAACATATAACATATTTGGTTGATAAGTTAATTTGTGAAAACACATATAATAATTATTTCACCAATTATATCATTATCTAGTTCCATTAGCACATTATTTTATTTATCCATCATTGCAAGAAAAATATATTCAATATAATAATGGAAGAATATAATAATTTATTGTTGTTGATGGGTATTGGAATAAAAAATTCATCCCATGCACTTTAATCAATGACATATTATTATTTTCCCACTTTGAAAACATATGTATAGTTTGAGTAAATATTTTCCATATGTGGAAGAAGAATGAATTTGGATTTTCATGTGCCTCAAGACTGCTCAGACCCTAAGGGATGGAGATTCCTCATAAATGATACCCAATACTTGGTAATGTTGAATGTAACCTACTAGAGTGTATTAAATATAGAATGAGGGTATACTTTTCCGTTCATGACTTGATTTGATTACTCACGGTGGCCAAACAGCCTACCAATCAAATTTTATGTTGGTCAAATCAAGTTTCATTTTTACCCCAACAAAAATTAACAATGTCTAAAATACTTCATGTAACATTTCATTGATCACAAAGCACTTATATCAAATTTCATATCTCTTTAAAAAATTTGTGACCATTTACCCCACAAAAAATATCTTTTTCGGTCTAGAGATATAGATTTTGGCACCCCAAAACTAAAATATTTTTCTTTCTAAGACATCATTTTATGAACCCTCATAGAGAAATAGTAATTTCCAAAGTCCCACACAACAACCATTTCTGATACTTCTATATAGAATATATATTATACCACTATTAATTTCAAATATCTATTTATATTTATATTTCTATATGTTTAGCTCTTTTGGATAAGATTTTATTTAGCAACACCTATAAGTATCTACACCCACTTCCAGAGTAGTGGCGAATCAATGATTAAAGGGTCAAATAGATGTGAAGGACGCTCAGCCTTCACATACACTAATATGTAAATTGAGGTAAAATTCTTTAATTTTAAATTGGAGAGGGCCTCCCTAAATAAACACCATGGAGGACTGTAAAAATTAATTTCCATCATGAATAAAATAAAAACACTATGTGAATCCAATGTAGCATATGGTGCAAGGCATCATTTTATGACCTCCAACATAAATATGAAATCTCATTTTGAATTTCCTATGTGGAATCATATTTAATGGGATTATGTGATCAAGAAACATTATGGATCCCCTATACAGATTCCCATTTGGAGAGCCGCTATATTGGTGCCCCATTTTGTAGGATAAATACAGAATCCCTTTTTAGAGCCCCACATTGGACCCCCTATACCGAAGCCCCATTGTGGACACCATATACAGAAGCCCTATTTATAAGCCCATATACTAAAAATTATATTTGGATAAAACATCAACCCAATACTACATATCATGGGTGATGGTCCCACACACCCCCTCTTGGATTAACTACCATACTACAGACCCAGAAATCTGGCCTTAACACATCTCAATTATCAAAAACCAACTTTTAAATTGTTGAGTAGCATAACATTATTTTTATCCTAGGATGAAACATTATTAGCTGTGAAAAATACATACACCCTATCATTCCAAATTACCATGAGTTGATATTATCATTGTTTTTCTAGAAACCTAGAAATCTTCATAGTTATAAAACAAAATATACCTCCAAATTACCTTGATCCTAGATTATCCTCATGGTTCAAAAAAATATTGGCATCCTCTTATGTGTAATATCCAAACTATTCATTAAATTTATCATGGTTTGATATTATTATCATAGTTCTAGAAATTTTTGAATCCTAATTGGTTTAATCCCCAACCAAATCTCTAAATACCTTTAGATTAGATTCTCCTAGAAGATATTGAATCATGGGAATCCCCCTTGGTGTCATCCCCAAATAATCCTTCAATTTACAATTAGATGATAATCCTATCATAATTCCAAAAACATAGAAATATTATTAAGGGAAATCCCCTTCAATGTTTAATAATTTCCATGAGTCTATATTATCTTTTTTGTTCCAAAAAATGGGTGTTCTCGTTGGCTTATGACCCAAATAATCCTTCAATTAACAATGAGTTGGGATTCCACTTTGGGTTCCATAAATATTGGAGTCCTCCTAGGTGCAATCCCCTGCCAAATATATAAATTACCATTACTTGATATTATTATCATTGTTCTATAAACAAGAGAATCCTTCTTGATGTTATTCCCCTACTATATCATTAAATTATAATGATTTGATCTTCTTATCATGGTTGTGGAAACAAGGTAGACCTCAAAAGTGTATTGTCCAACTAATACTTAAAATTACTAGGATTTTTTACTCTTCTCATGGTTCTAAAAGAATGTTAATCATGTTAGGTGTTAGCCCCACCCAAATCATCAAATCACATGGTATTTTCTCAGGAGATATGATTGATCTTCTACAATATTCTGTTACTCACACAAATCATGAAAAAATTGTTCTTTGAAGTCTATGATTAATATTATATCTTCATTACAAAAGGTTCTCCATTTGGACATCCTTTTATGTTATAAGTCCCAACCATTCCATTGAACATTGTAGGCACTGATTCATGTTCATATATGGATATGTAGGAAACATATTTGTGATCCAAACCTAATTTTGTTTCCCATTTACCCATTCTATATAACTACAAGGTGTTTGATTCCCATCAAGAAGTTATATATGGGAATACTCCATAATATCCAACCCCAACATCCCAAACTCACCGTAATCGTCTGTCGTTTTATATCTGACCTTCTAGGAAACATTCCATATTGGTCACAACTGCTACTTCAGTAAAAATCCCACTCTATCCTTGATTTAAAACCTTTTAAAGTGATGTCCTCGACACATGAAATTAAACCGTATGGTTTGGTCTATGTCACATGTTTATAAAAATTATGATCTATCCCATTAAGTGTCACTGAATTACTTGGGTTTTGATTTATTTCATAAGGATAAAATGTAATCCCATTTCGTGGTCCTAATCCATAAATAAAGACAACAATCTCCTCTATGTATGGAAAAAATTAAAAATATCCCAATTTGCTAGTTTTAAACTAAGGTTTCATAAATTAATAAAAGTTGACGGTGAAAAGTTAATGAATATAGAGGTTAACAAAAAACCAATTGTCTCAATAAGTTAATTATCATATGGGTTACGAGACCCACATAGTGAATGAAGAAGATATAATGAATACATGTAAATCTAATAGTGATTCCGAGAGTAGGAAATAAATCCTACAAAATTGGTGTGATCTTCCCTACTACCACCCTCTCGGTGAAAATTTTTTATAACATATTATGGGAAACATCTATGTGATTCCAATCATGGGAATGTAATCATGTTTTATCTAGAAATGAGCAAGGGTGAAAATTATTTTAGAAAAAATGATATTAAATTTTATATGTAAAATATTACACATTGTAACTAATATCATATATGTCATCTGGTTTTCTGTGAGAAAATACACTACACCCTTAATCCATGACATATTTGACACAATATTCCATTTGTATTATTATGAAAATATTAATGGATCATGTAAATCTTGTTCACTAACATGCATAAAATGAGATAATTTTAGAGAATTAAATTTAAATTAATATATTTTAATACCCATGGTAATACTGACCAATATCTATTTTAATAAAAAACTAGAAAATGAATGTAGTAGTTTTATTTGATAAAATCATCCAATATTAAAAAATATTAAAATTTTGATACAATAAATATAAAATAATTTGTGTGATTTAAAACCATGTTCCTAATCAACAATATGAAATTTGGGTCCATTCAAATTTTCAACATTGAACTTTCTTTATTATTTTAGAAGAATTCAGTCCAAAAACATGAAATATTATGAATGATTAGCACGAGTATTAGTATTGATGATATGAAAAAATAAATACACATTATTATATTTCTAAAATATATATTTTAACCCAGTATCTATATTGATTTGATATTTATGAACCTATAGGATGTGAAAACTATTATACAAGTTATTTTTAACAAATTTGATATATCATTTTTAGTTCACATTTTAATTCTAATTAATGTATTCATTATTATATTTAGATCTTCAATAAATTACTTTTTAATTTAACTATACAGTACAACATATATGGTTTTTACTGTAATAATTCTATTTTTATCAATATAATATTTTAGTTCATCTATATTAATCAACCAATAGTGGAAAATATTTTATATTTCTTTTGTAGTTGTGATTGGGTAGATATGTCATCCAGAAGTCCAAGTTGATTGAATCTTGTCCCTATTTAATCCACTTATTTAGAAATTTTTTTATGAAATTACTCTACTAAATAACAATTGCAAATCGATTATTTATTTTGAGAATTATTTTTCATGTATTATTTATAATGAGTAAGGTATAATATAAATAAAATAAATAAGTAATATTTATGTATTTAATGAATTGTAAATAATTGGTTACATACTATGGAAAACATATATATATAATAAAACCCTTATTATATAAATACATCAACAATATATGAGGCCTTATAATTTATATTCCTTGACCAAATGAACATTTAAATGTATCATGATAGGAAAAAATGATGGAGGAATGGTCATATCCATTTAAATAAGGGTTAAAAAATATTTCATGTTGATTTTTATAATCGTCTAATTATAGTGTTCTCTCATATAATTTTGCAAAGAATCTGAAAATTTTGAGTAAAACTAAATTAACAATTTTAGGAATCAAAATATAAAATTTCAAAGGTAGTAACTACTATAAATAGTAGTGAAGAAACTTTTTTCACATCACCATTTTTTATGTCGGTTATATATAAACGAGGTGAAAATCTGTGATTTTTGGTTTTTTAAGTCTGTTATTTTATAACAGACGTAAAAAATAAGGAGTGTAAATTTTTTACGTCGGTTAATTTATAACCGATGTAAAAAATGCCGTGAGTTCGTTTTTTACGTCGATTATAAATTAATCGATTTAAAAAACCAAAGCGCGGAATTTTTTACGTCGGTTATTTGATATCCAACGTAAGAAATGGGGCATCTGAGGCCTTTTTGACATCGGTTATCAAATAACCGACATAAAAACCCAACCCGCTGAATTTGTAATGGTGGTTATATTATAACCGATGTAAAAAACCAACACACAGATGTTTCTACGTCAGTGATAAAATAACTGATGTAAAACTTATGGTTTTTTATATGTTTTTTACATCGATTATAGAATAAACGACGTAAAAAAACAAACACACGTCATTGTTTACGTTGGTTATAAAATAACTGACATAAAAATGTGGTATCTGATACATTTATAAGGCCGACTGTTATAATAACTGATGTTATAAATGTAATTAAAATAGTTAATAATGTTGGTTAATAAATAACCAATATTATAAAACATTTGAATAATTGACACGCCCCGTGGATTATCATTTACAATTTTTCGATCGATAGACCGGCGACTCATCTATCTCCCGTGGAAAACCCTAATCGACTCTTCGATATCATTTCATTAAACTCGTTTTTCCATCATCATTTATCATCTTTACAATCCTCGATTCTATCATCTCTACTCGCAACACTCAGGTAAGCCTCCCATGAATTTGTTTCATTCGTTTTTCCCCAAATAGTCTATATTTATGTTTTGCGATCGTTTTGTTTAAACTAGGTAAGATTCATCGATTTTGAACCCTATTACCTCATTTTTACCATCATCATCTTATTTATTATCACCAAATCTATTAGATCAACTCGCAATATTCACGTAACCCTCACCTACTTCTATTTCGTTTGTTTTTGTTTCTCGGATGCCTAACATTGATGGTAATTTTGGTTTTCATTGACAAATAATGATATCACTCACCTATATTTCTGAAATTTATATGTAAACCATTGTGATACACCCATTCTGTGTACCAATGTTATTTATTTTCTATGTATATATGGTTTTTCATAGTGGTATGTTTGTTTTGGATCCTTGTTTGTTTCTATTTTGGGTATCACTTTTTTTTGTTCTATAACATATTTACGTCACATATTTTCTTGTACTATTATAAGTCATCATATGCTATTAAAAGCTGATTTATTGAAAAATAGATCATTTTAGACTACTAGGAGATACAGTTCATGGTTCTCATTTTGAATAATGGCATGATACCAAAACCAGTTGCTTGAGGTTAAAATCCCTAGAAATGCTAAAACTAGTAGCTTGAGGTTAAAATATCATGGTTCTGGGGGGCTTTTAAGAGTGTTGGAGGCTATCCAGGGGGTTGGGACTGTCTAGAGGGTTTGGGGTTGTCCAGGGTGTCCATGGAGGAAGGGGGGCAGTCCAGGGGTTGGGGGGTTGTCCAATGGGGTGGGGGCGTGTCGAAGGGGATGGGGGGGGGGGCTGTCCAAGGTGGTGGGTGGGGGGGGGGGTGATGGCCAAAGGGTAGGGCCTTTCTAGAGGGTTTTCGTTGTTTTCCAGGGGTGGGGGTTGTCCAGAGCATTGGGGCTGTCTAAGGGGGTAGGGGTGGGGTGGTGTCCACGTGGGGTGGGGGTGCCATCAAGAGGGGGTGGGGGTGGTGTCCAGGAGGGGTGGGGTGCTGTCTATAGGGGTAGAGGTTGTCTAGGGGTAGGGGGATATCCAGAGGGTTGGGGGATGTCCAGAGGGTTGGGGGGGTGTCCAAGGCATGTCCAAGTGGGTAGAGGGTAGGGTCCATGAGGGGTGGGGGTGCTGTCTAGAGAGGTGGGGGCTATCCAGGGGGGCTGTCCAGAGGGTTGGGGGAAGTCCAGAGGATTTGTGGGTGTCCAGGGGGTGTCTAAGGGGGTAAGGGGTGGGGGTGGTGTTCAAGAGGGGTGGGGGTGATTTTTAGAGGGGTGGGGGTGATCTCTAGAGGGGTGGGGGATGTCCAAGGAGTGGTGGTGTCTAGGGGGGTGTCCAAGGGGGTGGGGGTGGTGTTCAGAGGGTTTAGGGGACTGTCTAGAGGTTTGGGAGTGTCCATGGTGTCCATGGACGTGGGGTGGGGGGGGGGGGCAGTCGAGGGCTGTGTGTGTGGGGGGGGGGGGGGGGGTCCAAGGGGTGGGGGTGTCTAAGGGGGTGGGGGCTGTCCAAGGGGTTGGGTGCCTCACCAGAGGGTTTAGGGGTTGTTCGAGGGGGGGGGGGGGTGTCCAGAGGGTTAGGTGGTGTCCAGGGGGTTGTCCAAAGGGGTAGGAGGTGGGTGGTGGTGTCCAGGAGGGGTGGGGGTGTCCAGGAGGGGTGGGGGGGGGGGGTGTCCAAGGGTGTGTTGGTGTCCAGGGGGTGTCCATGGGGGTGAAGTGGTGTCCAAGGGGTGGGGGGGGGATGTCCAAGGGGGTGGTGGTTTCTAGGGGGTGTCCAAGGGGGTGGGGGATAAGTGTTAGTTGGGATTGACTACTAAATTGTGGGTTGTGAGATGATGACATGATGATTGTATTGTTTCATGGATATTAGTGTTGCTATATGATTCTATTTGGTTATATATAATTTTACCAGTCATCGACTATGAGAAAATTATGGGTTATGGGGTAGACCATGTCATGTTTTTCAAATATGCATAGTTATCCTTACTCCATTGTGCTGTGATGATTGGATTTACAATGTGATTTTCTCCATCTGAGTTTTTATTATAAATTTGATTTGATTCTCAGGATTACGTCATCTTGTCTAATATTCTATGAACCATTGAAGGCCCTAGGGTTTTCTTTGACTCAATGAAAATTCAATCTATTATATCTAACTATATTTTCTTTTTAAAATCGTATCGAAGTAAATTTTTTTAAATACATATAGATTTTTTTTATATTTTAAAATTGTTTTACATTGAAATTATGAATTTTTTCATATAAATATATATTTTTCTTATCTAAAAAATATGTATAATTTTGATATTTGATATAGGTAATAATGAGTCAAAATTGGATTTCGGAACATCGAATGAGCAATGAATATGAGGAAGGTGTTGAAGCATTTTTGGAATTTTCTAAACGAAATGTTCCAAGTAGTGACATTTGTTTCTATCCATGCCTAAAATGTTTTAATATGAAGAAGTTGAAAAGTAGAGAGATAAAATATCATCTAATTTGTCATTGTTTTAATCCGAGTTTCATCCCTTGGATTTTATATGGTGAAACTAGACGAAATGTCACTGATGATGATGATTCTCAAGATGGTAACTCCGATGGAATTGAATAAATGATTCGTGATATTACAGCAGAATAAATCGAGATAGAACCGACAGTTTCACATCTATATGGTGATGCTGAAAAACCATTATATCATGGTTTTATAGATTTTACATTTTTTCGGTGGTGCTAATATTGATTAACCTGAAGGCGAAACATGGATGGAGTGACAGAAGTTTTACAGTGCTGCTATAATTAATTAACGGCATTCTTCCAAAAGATAACGATCTTCTAGATTCACATTATAAGGCAAATAAAATATCATGCCTGATGGGATTTAGTTACAAGAAAATGCATTCCTATAAGAATGAATGTATTATATATAGTAAGGAATATGAATATCAATCAGAGTGTCCTAAATGTGGTACATCATGGTATATGGTGAAATAAAAATCAAAGTCTGATATAGAGACTACAAAGATCCCTTCAAAGGTATTTTGGTATCTTCCTATAATTCATCATTTCACACGTTTATTTTCTAATTCACATGATGGAAAAAGGTTAAGAAGACATGATAATGAGCGGTTATGTGATGGAAAAATAAGTCATCCCACTGATTGTCCACAATGGAAAAAAATTTATGAGCAATATTCTACATTTGGAAATGAAATTTGAAATCTCAGACTAGGGTTGTGCATAGATGGAATGAATCCATACCAAACCCTCAGTACCACACATAGTTCATGGCATGTTATATTGGTAATTTACAACCTCTCTCCTGAATTTTATATGATGCGCAAATATTTCATGTTGATTATAATGATCTCTTGTATGAAGAAACCCTGCAATGATATTGATGTTTAATTTTCACCATTGATTGATTATTTGAAACTTTTATGGGGTGATGGTATTAGGGTGTATGATTCATATAAAATGGAATATTTTCAACTTCATGTAGTGATTTTGTTCACTATAAATGACTTTCTATCATATGGAAATTTTTTTGGATACAGTGTTAATGGGCATAAATCATGTTTAATTTGTGAACAATAGAAGTCGTATTTTCATTTGCATTATGGGAGTAAAATAGTGTACATGGGTCATCTAAATTTTTTGCATATGGATCACCCTTATAGAAGAATAAAAATGGAATTCAATGGATCACAAGAATTTGATATTTCTCTAAAACATTTATCCCCTGATATATATTTTGAGAGGGTAAAAAACCATGATTTGACATTGAGAAAGACTTAGAAATCTGGTAATGATAGACCTATTTGGAAGAAAAGGTCAATATTGTTTGAGCTATAATATTAGAGATATCATGAAGTTAAACATAATATTGATTTCATTCATGTGGAGAAGAATATCCATGATTGTTTGATTGGAACATTGTTAGATATTAAAGGAAAGACGAAAGATGGGTTGAATGCAAGATTAGACTTACTATATATGGGAATATGTTTGGAGTTAGCTCCCACTCCTAATGTAAGATGAATATTTATTCCCCCGAATTTTCATACATTATCGAAGAGGGATAAAATTAGCTTTTATCAGTGAGTTCATGATATCAAAGTTCCTCAAGGTTATTCTTCAAATGTAAAAAATTTTGTCTCATTGAAGGACAAGAAGTTGATAGGTATGCAATCACATGATTGCCACGTCATGATGCAACAAATTCTACCAGTTGAATTGCATGGAATATTGCCCATCCATATCAGAACAACTATAATGAAGTTGTTTCATTTTCTAAATTCAATTTATATTAAGGATATTGATGTGAAATCTATGAAAATTTTGGAAATGGATGCGGTTTTTATACTTTTTCAATTGGAAATGTATTTTCCTCTAACGTTTTTTGATATAATGGTGAATTTAATGATTCATCTGGTTCGAGAAATTAATCTTTGTGGACCTGTATATATTTGTTGGATATGTCCTTTTGAAAGGTATATGAAAATATAGAAGGGGTATGTTAAGAACCCATATCGACCAGAAGCCTCAATTATTGAAAAGTTTATTTCTGAGGAGGTTATAGAGTTTTGTACGAGCTACTTGGCTGCGGCGTAGCACATAGTTTTGCCTCCATCTCTCCAGGAACGAGTTAATAATGTGGGAAAGGGGATTCGTGTCTTGAAAGTCAAATCATTGTCAGCTGAATAGATGAAAAAGTTAGAATCATACATCTTAAATAAGATAGATGATTCTCAACTATATATCACATTGCATATTATTGAGTAGAAACAATGTCATCCAAAAAGGAAAGAAATTTGGATTTTTAATGAGCACAACAAAACATTTTTTCATGCTTTAAAAATACCTTTCTTGGTAGATTAGATGTATCATAGACATCAAAATGGATAGTGGGTGGTCATGTTTAAATGAGATAACATAGTCCGGTTATTCCATTAATGGCTATACATTTCATACGAATGCTTAGGACAACAGTGTAGTTCAGAATAGTGGTGTATTGGTGTCTGCAGATGCAATACGTTTTTCGAGTGCTGACGACAAAAACCCAATTTCTGAATCAAGTCCATAATATGGATTGATTGAATACATATGGGAGGTTGATTACATTAAAATTAAAGTTCTTGTTTTTAACTCTAAATGGTTAATCGGTAACAACAGTGTCAGACATGATGAATTTGGAATGACACCTGTTAATATGAATAGATTGGAAGACACAACTGATTCTTTTATAATGGAAACACATGCAAATTTTTTTATATATAGTAGATCAATTAGATATGCAGTTTGATGATATTTTACAAGGGAAAAAACAATATGTTGGTGAGGATGAACTTGATGAAGTTGCTGATTTATGTGAGATCCCTGCTTCAATGGAAATATTAACAGAACATAATGATGGGCATGTTGAAGACATGTTTTGTGCCATAAGGAACGATCACGATGAAGGAATTTGGGAAAAAAATCCATTTTTATATTCCTAAAATTATTGGTAATCTATGTTTATTTCTTTTTTACATTTAATTTTTTCATAAAATGTTATATAATGTAATTTTTTTCTTTATTAAAACATGTATTAAAACCAAATAAGTATAAGTTTTTTTTTGTTTAGTTTACTTTATCATGTTTACCAGTACATCAATTATATATCTATTATTTTTGTTCAGTGAAAATTACCTTACAATGTTTACCAGGTTTACTTGTTTTACCATGATTACCATGTTTCCAATCTTGACCATCATTACTATTGTTTAACCTGCTTACCATATTAACAATGTTTACTATTACGTAACTTAGTAAAATTTTCTATTTTTTGATTACAATAGTATTAAAATATTTGAATTTGTATATTTGTAAACTAATATTTGTTTTTTTGATTTGAAGGATAATGACATATCATTCAGTTGATCAACCACATGATTATGGAGATGAGAATATTAGTCATACCTCTAGGGAGGAACATTCACATGCTCCTCTTGATGTTCCCCAATCATCCTAATGAGCTCCTATTATGATAAAGAGTTCAATAGTTGGTAAACGTGGATGCACATGTTTACCAAAATTAGCACTTGCCCATACTCAGGATCAGTGGATACTCATTGATTTTGATGATGATGATATTCCTAGAGGTCCAAATGAAACTGTTTTAAAGATTTTTGTATCATCTCAGGCTAGGAGAAAAGTAAGCATTTTGTATGATGACTGGAGAAGTGTGGACAAAGCTATAATCTCTTAGTTGTGGGAGACAATTTCGGTAAGATATTTTTCTACCGTTTGAATATTCATTAAATGTTTCTAGTATATATAATATGTTTAACATCTTCTTTATCAGATGAAATTTGATTTTCCTTATACTGGAGGAGTCAGGAAGAAATTCTTATAAATGGCTTCCAAGAGATGAAGGGATTTCAAATCAACCCTCTCATATGATTTTGTTTTTGGTCATAGGAGTCATGAAAATCCATGTCGTATATATCCTTTTATAGATGAAGTCACATGGAGAAAGATTGGTGAAAGTAGAAGAAAAGAGTAATTTTTGGTAAGGGAAATGTAAACTTTTATAATATTTCTTATATAAATGATCTTGTTAATGTTTTTGTTAATTATTTCTTATTCTTAATTTACAGAAAACAAGGAAAGCTCATCAGAAGATCTAATCTAAAATTGTATATCCTCATAGTTTATCTTGGGGAGGGTATCCATTTTTGGAAGAAGAAATGCTGGCAGAAAAATTTCAAAACTATGATTTGAGTCTTCAAGATATAGAGATGTGGCCCCTCCATCTAGACATGAAAAATGGAGGAGATCTCAGATGGAAAAAAGGTCATATATTTTGGGGGAATTGAGAATCGTAGCTGAGAGGATTGTAAGATATCTATTTTATTTATTTAAGTTAACTATTTTCTTCTTATAATTTCAATCATTACTGAAATGTTCAATTAAATAATACAGGACTCTCTTTAGGAGTAGTGATCACAGGGGGCATTTATAGCTACTTGGTGGAATGATATTTTAACTCTATCATTGGGAAATCCCGAACATCCTAGTCATGTAAGAGGATATCTGGCAGGCGTATCATTAAGAAAAGTGTTGCCACGTTCTTTAAATTATAACGTTGAGGGTGTTTATAATCAAAATAAAATACTTGGAGGATGATGTTCATAATATTAATGCGACGATGGAGGAAAATATTAATGCATTGGTACAGTCTATGTTTTCAAAGATTCAAAGACAATTTCAAACTATAGCCCCCACTCCTCCACCTCCCCCTACAGACCCCATTATTTATCCTCCACCTCCTCCGGTAGCTCCCACTCCCCCACCTCATCCTACAGACCCCATTTTTATTCCTACTCCTCCACTGCATCTTCCTAAATATTGCAAGTTGTATGTTGATGATCCTCAACATCATATAGTTGCATATGGGATGGTATATTGTATAAGAGAAAAATTTTATCATCAACAATTAGAGGTAGAGAATCAGAGGGTCACTGTAATTATATTATAGATAGATCATCTCAAGTACCATTATCTACGGATGACGTAACAATAGTTGGACAAACTATCAACCATTTTTTAATATGTCCATCCTGACTTTTTTGACTCATTACCATAGAGGTATGAAGGTTATATCTTTTATTTTATTTTTTTTATTAATGTTGTTTTATCATTTGTTAACTAATATATTTTTCTATTTACTTTTATAGGAATAATTCAAAGGTAATGAAATATTGTATAGACAAAAAAAGACAAATGGGTATGACATCAGATACAGGTTCTAGTAGTCTTGATATATTGTCAAGATATTCAAATTTTTTTGTCGGTCATTATGAGTTTCCAATGGAATCTCATGTTTGTGGACGTTCAATAACTGTGGGGATTATGAAAACTGATATCATAGATCTTGTTACTAGAGATAAGTTGGGAATCAACATGGTGCAAATTTTTTCCATGTCAGTCTTAACACCTTTACACCATGTTATATTTCGTAAAAATGTATACTTAGGTCTATTTTTTATTATGTATTTTTATAAAATTTGTGAGTGGAATGAGCTGAAAGATGTATATGTATTCATGGACCCACAATTGATTTCCCCTGATGCATGTGCATTGGATGAGGAACAAAGAATTCTTTATATTGTTGAAAGACTTGAACAGAATATTGTCACCCAATGTTGGATGATGCCTTTTTGTGAGAGGTATGAAACACATATCTCTCAAAGAGTTCATTATCTTTTAACATAAAAAACCACTAACCTTAAATTTTATTTTATCAGTGATCATTGGATGTTATGGGTTTTTTGCCCAAGGGAGAAAACACTTTATTGGATATGTTGTGTCCATGATGATGTGTGGGAATGTTTTAAGAATATGTTGGAAACGTAAGTTTCAATTTCTCAATAGTTTTATATTTTATAATGAATTTTAAATTTACCCCATTCGTATTATTTTCTAATAGTTCCTGGGTCAACATTTGAAAAAACATAGAGAAAAGGAGTGCAAAGTTCAAATATGTAAATGCAAAGGTAAATATCCATTTATAATTTGTACTTTTTGATTTATTATATAAAAATAATATATTGAATTTACACTCATTCATACAGAATTTTCGTGAACAACATGGCATCATCGAATGCAGATATTATATGTTAGTATTTATGTATGAAATATAGCAACTGGGACAGTTGTGAACATTGACCTGGTAAGATTTCCATTTAAACATTGATATAATATTTCAATTTGATTTATTCATTATACACATTAACTACTATCCTTTTCATTTGTATCTATTTGAGGAACCTCAACCCTATACTCCTCAAGGAATCAAACACTTACAAGTGGAGTGGTCAAATTATTTTACAGGTTTGATTGAATTTAATTTTTTGTAGTGTAAAATATAATTTTGAATATTGTTGTTGTAATTGTGTATTTGGTAGTCATTTAGGTGGGGTTTAGTTTTTTTTTTGAAGAATACAGTGTAAGTTTTTATTTTTATATATGTGAATGTTTAATTTTGTTCTACTTCTTGTTTTGGTCTACTTATGATGGTTTTGTGGTATGGATTCTGGTCTAGGGGGAGGAGATCCAAGGGTGTGGGGGGTGTTCAGTGGGGTGGGGGATGCGCAGGGGGTGGTGGTGATGTCCTGGGGTGTGGGGGGTTGTCCAGGGGTGTGGTGGGGGATGTCGAGTGGGTTGAGGGGGATCTGGTCTGTTTTTGGTAATTTTTTGGTCTGTTTCAGGGGTGTGGGAGGGCTATCCAAGGGTGTGGGAGTGCTGTCTAAAGTGTGGGGGTATACAAGAGGGTGGGGGATGTCAAAGGGGTTGTGGTGATTTCCATGGGTGTGGGGGGTGTCCAGGGGTGTGGTGGGGGTATTCAAGTGGGGTGTGGGGGTTCTGGTTTGTTTTTCATAACTTTTTGGTCGGATTTAGGGGTGTGGGGGGTTGTCCAGGGGTGTTTGGGGCTGTCTAGGGGGTCGGGGGGAAGTCCAGGGGTGGGGTGGGGGTTGTCCAGTGGTGTGAGGGGGGGAGGGCTGTCCAGGGGTGTGGGAGTGCGGACCAGGGGGGGTATAGACGAGAGTGGGGTGGTTGTCCCGGTGTGTTTGGGGATAACCAGGGGGTCAAGGGAAGTCCAGGGGTGTGGTGGGGGATGTCTAGTTGGGTGAGGGACGGATGTTCCAGGGGTGGTGGGGGCTGTCCAGTGGGGTAATATTTAAATGTTATCAATGTAAATGCTTAATTTTTCTTTGGTTCTTATTTGGGTTTACTCTTGTTTTTGTGGTCCGAATTCTTTATTTGGTTTTTGGTTGTTTCTCAGGAGAGCAGAGGATTGCATTCCATTTAAAAAAATTTGTCTTCCATGTCGGTTATTCTATAACCGATGTGATAAAGGAATGGGGAAGGGTTTATCAGGTCAGTTATTTGAAAAACTGACATGATAAACACATGTGGAATGGTTTATGATGTCAGTTATTATATAAACGACGTGATAAACCATTTCCTAGGGGTTTATCATGTCAGTTATTAAAAAAATTACGTGATAACCCCCCCCCCCACCTGCACAGGTTTATCACGTCAGTTAATTAATAACCGACGTGATACCCCCCCTGGTTTTTTCACATTGGTTAATTAATAACCGATGTGATAAACATTACTATGTTATGTTTTTTACTTCGGTTATTAAATAACCAACATAAAAAACAATATTTTATAACATCATCTATATTAACATCGGCTGAAACCTGACATAAAAAATGAAAAATAACCGATGTAAAAAATGTTTTCTACACTAGTGAAACTATATGATAATAATTTATTTTCAATACATATATCTATTGATTTCATAAGTCTATACACGTGTAAATGTAACTTAAATACTATTAAGATACATTATAAAATTTTAAAATTTGATTAAATGTGTCTATATTGCTAATTTTAATTGAAAAAAAATCATAGGATACATTCCATTACCATATTGTCATAGTTCATGCGTTATATTCCATATTAGTATGTTGTTTCGGTCATTAGGATTGTTCATGGATTTTCTATTCTCATTAATAAATGTGAAGATCAAATTAATGATAAAATTATTATAAACATTAATATCTTCATGATTATGATAAAACAAATTAAGATACTAATACAAAATTGTTAAGAAAATAAATTTTTTCATCCATTTTTGTGTTCTGATTTCAATTTATGGTTCACTAAGAACTCATTTCCCAATATTATTAAAATGATGCACCCTCTCAAATTCTAATTCCCCATTAATTTGTTGTTCCATTATTTTTTATAATGTTAATTACTCTACAGGTTGTATATGATCAATATACATAATTAATAATTAAATATTCAAAAAAAAATTATATGATACATCAATAAATTTTTGATGACACCAAAAGTGCTATTTTGAACTCTAAGTGAGTCATTTGGGGTAAAAATCATTGTTACAAATAGGAAAATCTAATCTCATGTATGGATTCTATCCCCAATAAGTTATCATGTCTTGAGATGTCACTATAGTTTTACAATAGTGTAGTTTTTAGTTTCAGTATTATTCTAGAATATTCATAATATATATAAACATATTTTTCTTTGTTCCTCATTTAATTCGTCGATTATAGTTATAAATTATACGTCAATATGATTTCCTTGAATTGTTTACCTCTAATAATCATAAATATGATAATAAAAGTGATTTAAGGGATCAATACAACCATCTAAATGATATAAATAGTACTTAATTTCAAAAAATGGTTTAATCCATGAGTAGAATATCCCTATCTCATAATCAATGGATCATTTGATAGATCTAGAACTATTATATCAAATTTAATATAAGATTTTGTATCCCTGAGATGTCACATTAACCAATAATTTTTAATATAGATATTATTTCAGTATGTCTTCTCGGCTATTTTTGATTACCTAAATAATCATTATAATCAATGTTTTAAGGGGTAGTAAATTTTTTTGTGTATGTTCATTCTATTTGGTTTTTAATTTTGTATGTCTATTCAGACATCCAATTTGACCCATTGATATCCATATGGTAGATGACTTTTTTCAATCCTTTCAATATGAATCATGTCCCTAATAAAGAATAAAATCATTGGGTCCAAAAGACAATATTTGTACAATTCAGACCAATATTGGAATTTTTTTCATATCAAAATAATATTTAAGGATCCTAGTTTTTGGAAATGTGTTGCATTAAAATTTATATTTCATTAATATAACATTATTATTAATTTGGAACTGACATTTTCTAGGGTTCAATGTTACTAGATATTAAAATTTTGAATATTTTCAATATACAAAATAATGATCATGATTTACCATCATCCACTAAATCATGAAATGATTTTTTTCTGATCATTGATGTTTACTCACAAATTAATATCTATATCATGAAGAGTAGGATCCAATAATATTTTTCAATATTGATTTTATTTTCATATATCTAAAAATAGCAGTTATCAAGTCACCAGTTTTTTCACTGAAAATGGTTTTGATGATATTTTTTGATGTTGATGTTGTTTACAGGAAATTAGAGGGGCATCATTTCTAAATATTTTACATTATTATCCATTTTTTATGAACATCGTATCTTCTACTGATTTATTTTATTTATCAAAATTTTAGCAATTCTGAATAATAATTGCTAAATTTAAAATAGATTTTGATCATATAATTGATTCAATATCAATAATTCATAAACATTGACTCTGTTAAACCCTAATATGAATTTAAATTTATTGAATGGATATCTTTTTATCTCATTAATAGATCAATTTTTAATAAATAAATCTAAAAAACATCTAACCCATATGAAAATGTGGTGTTTTCTTTGGTAAGGTGTTTGAGAATTTATCCCTATATCAAAAAATTCATACACTTTGTTAAGGTAAAATAGAACACCTAGGAAAAATTATATCGTTCAAAAAAAAATTAATAATTTATTTGAAATAAAAATTATAAACAAAAAATTATTCCAGTTAGCATTTTAAATATAATTTTTCAAATAATTTAATTAGATTTTATATAATCCACAAAAATTATTATTGTTATATAAGTTTTCTTATGAAAAAATGGTATGTGTATGTGATTGTATTAATTTTAAATACTTTTAAATAAATAAATAACCATATAAATTCCTTAGATGAAGTGGTGTGATGGTAGGGGGGATATGATGTGGAGGGGGGAATGAAAATAAGGGATTCCCTGAGAATGATAAAGAGGGATTTTGAGAAGAAATGTGGTTCTAGTTTCATGAGAGGGAGGTCTTGGTAGATAGTTCTCATAATATAGGGATATGCTGCTAGAGAGAAAGGGTGAAAAGGGAAATTGGATTGGTGGCTAGGGATTAGGGAGGGAACTATGAGCCATTGGAGGCTTGGGGATGAGTAGCGATGGATCAAGTAGGGCTTGGGGTGAGGTTTAGTGATGGATATGGTAGCTACAATGAGGGCATGGTCGAGAGCTACTCTAAGGGGAAATGGGAGCAGCGTTGAGTTTATTCGAGGGTGAACTGGAGTAGTGGTGAGTGATGTCAATGGGGAAATGTAGTGGTCAAGAGTGGAAGAATGATGGATTAGGGTGCGGTGACATGGAGTAAGGGGTAAAGGGTCTCTGTGGAGAGTGTTTAGTGAGGGAGAGAGGGAGAAGGGTTATTGGGGGAGAAGGGTAATGGAGAGAAGTGTTGAGTAAATAGGGGGAAAGGGGTGTGGTGGAGAGGGGCCAAAGCATGCTCGAGGGAAAGGAAGCTTCTCAAAGGATAAGGGGGTTAATAGGGGAGGGGGTTGTGGGAGAGGTTCTTGGGGGTATGTTTATATGAATCATTTCATAAATGGGAAAATTTTAGTTTAATAAAAAAATTAGTATAGTGTAGTTACATCAATTATGCTTAAATGGTGAAAAATATTTATAATGATTAAAATTAATAATGAAAAAATGTCATACCCTCTTCCAAAATTTTGAAATCTTGATTCAAAATTTGGAATTATTTGTTTATCTTTTTTTCATTTAGTGGTCAATTAAAATTTAATATCACACCTACAAAATGATTGAAACGTTTTTTTAATATTCGTTATCTTTTAGCTCTGAACATGATTTTAATGAACATTTTACTGTAAGCATCATTTTAAAAAAATAATTGGAATATCCATAATCAAAAGCAACTAATTAATGTTTTAAAATAATATAATATAGAACATGAATATTTATATTAATAAAATTAAAATACAGTTTTCAATAAATATTATCAATTTTCACCAATAAATTAGATATAAAATCTTATCATAAAAAATTAAAATAAAATCATCCTAAGATAATTTTTATGTAGCAATATTAAAAATTATTCTCACTCTACCAAATATATAATCTAAATTTTCAAGACATTTATTATATTAGTTTCTCATAAAAATTCAATTAATATCATTTTTGGGGAAAGCTTATTTTTGTATCCGAAAAAAAATTGCATAAAATATAGAGCTTATCAAATAATATTTAATTATTATTTTTTATTTGGTATAAATTCTATATATTTCATAATTTACATTATCATATTAATACCAAAAAATTAATGTGTTGTATTATGTGGGTCATAATTCTAAAATAATTTTATGTGGTTTCATCAAGATAATTTTATTTGTCTTAGATGTTATAGAATAAATCGTTTAATTTAAAATATAATGATATTACATTTTCCCAAAAACATTAATTAATATTCGCCTCTAAATTTTAACATTAGATCAATAATAAGAGGTTTTATAGTTATAAATACCATTAATGAAATACAACATTTTAATTATTTTAAATAATACATCCTTATGATAACTGGTAAAAGAAAATATGAAGTTATCTAGAAAACACAAAACTATTTTGAAGTAGGTGAATAGAAGATAGAAGTGAAATGTAGATATGGATTTGAAATTAATGTCCGAATTATGATGAAGAGTCATAGAGAAAAATGTTCCAAAAAAATAGAGTGATCATGTCAATGTTTACAACCACAAAACTGTAATACAACGAGGTACGAAATAGACAATTGAGTTTTGATAAATAAATATAGGACATCATAATAACTTCAAATATTACTTTACTATAGTGGTGGAATTATTATGCCATATTGTAAAGAAATATTCTTCCATTAAAAGTATAATTTCATTTATCACCTATTTACCCATAGTCATATAATTTTCTCTAGATGATCAGAATAGAAAATAATTCATTAATTTATACTAGAAAAAAATTATTATATAATGGATAAAATAATCCCAAATTTTATAAGAATCTATTCCTATAATATTATTACATTTAATAAAACCAAAACAGTTAGAATAATGTAAGATAATTCCCCCAAATAACAATCCTTCATATAAATAAATAAATCATTAATCTTTAACCATTAAACAATAACTTATAATGTTTGAAATAAGTGATTATATAAATAAAATATTCATAAAAATCATCAAAATATTCTTGAAAAATTTTGGAACAAATAAAAAAATTTGATTTGATAACATATTCTTATGACATCAATTTTACATTTATCTCCAAAAATGATTATTCAATAATAAAGTCATTTTAAAAAAATGGTAATACCCTAATCAGATATTCACAAAGTTATAGTAATAATAACATAAATAACATATATAAATATAAATAAAAATTGAAATTAAATATCCTACCTAAATATAATTAATTTTTTATTACTCGTATAAAATCTCTTTTTATTTGATAATGTATTCTTTTAATTTAATCATATAATGTTACAAAAAATTATGAACTTCCTCCAAATTTTCATTAATCAAATTTTCAACAAATCTATGACCAATTATTGGGTAATATAAATGAAAAAATATATTTTTTAATGATTAATTGATTCATTATGTATTAGATATTTTATGTAATAAAAATCAAAATATATAGAAAATATTATAGAATTGTGTTACAAATTACACCCTAATCAGCCTTTAGTTGTGGGATCATGGCCCAAAACCATGCTAAATGAAAAAAATTATAATTTTACAGTTATTTTTCAATTTAAGGAAACTATAATAATTAAATTATTATAATACTTAGAGAAAAAATATTTATATAATCATTAATAAATTTAATATTATGTATTGATTTAATCTCAAAGTTTTCTTAATCCCTTTTTCATACATAAAAAAATATGTAATATAATTCATCTAAAATAATAATTTATATTAATCAAAATTTATATATATATATATATATATAAACCTATAAAAAGTATATAAAATTTACAGTCATAATGATAAAATCCTATAACAAAAATCATTTTCTAGTGTTTCTATAATTTTCTACTGATGATCCACCATAATTCTATATACCCATGTAGTACCCCCAGTTTTTGGTTTTTAATGATGTATTTGTGTTTTTATGGAAATAATGTTTATGAGGGATCATTGGGAGAGTGTAGTGACTTTTCACTAATTTTTGGGGACAAATGGAGAGGCACACGAGACATGCACGGTTTATCAAAACAAATTAGAAATCCTAGTAGAAACCATATGAAAGAGTGAGATTAAGGTAGAGAGAATGGGCATGATTGACAGACGATTAAGGATACCGTGAGGGGAGGCCATGTGAGGGTCTTCTTAGGTAGTTTCTAATTCATGATTAGCGCACGATATATCAAATCATGCAAACAAACTGTTCACATGGTTTAAGTGAGATAAAAAAAGTGGATCTCACAAATTGTTTACTCTGTGTAGACTATGTTTTCTCCTAAATAGCCAAAAATCATTATTTCTCTTCCTTAAAGGTATACGAACCTCTCCCATGTGATTTGGAATCAATCCAAAGGCTTCCCTTGGTGTTTCGTACCCGTATTATCGACTTATGTGATCGTTATTCATAGTTCTTGGTCAGTTTCATTGATCTACTTTGACAATCTTCTCATTTATTCATGGTTTTTCATATCTACACCCATTATGTGTAGATCTATATGTGTGGATTCCAAATAAGTTTATAATTCATCTTGATCTTTCTAAAAGAATAAATCTATGGAGGTTCCATGATGAATTGACCCATTTTTCTTAAGTGATATCTGTCTGTTGTCATGTTTTGTGAAATACATTATGGTAGATGGATATAATATCAACTCTAATTGCTATAACTATTTTCAATTCCTTTAAATTTATTTCATTGTGATTAATTGATCATTAATTCCCTGGTTGGGAATTTTTTTAATCATTATTTTGTGATGGTTTTTGTAATTTGGTGAGATCTGGAAAGTCAGGTATTTGAATAAAGTATTTTTTTTTCTAAAAATCAAAATAGAGTTTCTAAGATCGAAATTTTCTAGAGTGGTGGAACATGAATCTAATTTATTTTTTTTCAAAAAAAGGATGTTTTATTGAAAGGAAATGGTTGTTTTAAATTGGTTTTCCATTTAATTTTGAATAAAAGAACCATATTATTGAAATGTCTTGAAGATGATTAATTGAATGGTTTTGGAATATATGTGATGTGCATTCATGTTAAATGTTTACTAGAATACTATATGTTTTCCATTGGGGTACAAGGTGTGTGACATTGGATTGGGGGTGTGTGTCATTAGGATACAATGTCATTGGACAATAGACATCTAATGAGTATGGAACTATCAAAAGGAACATGAATGTGTGGGTGTGTTGTGAACCATAAAATGGGTATGAAACAATGATAATTTGGATTGGTTTTTAAGCCAGGGTTAGTTATTTTTTAGATGAATAACTTTCTATAAATTGGTTTCATTTAGTTTTTTTCACTTTTTTGTAAATGGTTTTTTATAACTTGTTTATATTTCACTATAAACTATTTTTGTAAACTTTTATATACAAACGATTTTATATAAAGGTTTCAAACCACTCTACACTAGTGTGATGAGTAGGGAAGTCATTGAGAAAACCTATTGAGTTATATAATTACTCTCGCTTCTGCCCTTCAGTGATTTTTTAAGGGATACCATTTGAGGGTTAGGAAAAGGAAAAGAAACACACGCTTTTATCCGCACGTCGTGATACTATGGACTACGTAGTTATGTTGGAACATGGAGCTTATGGAGCATGTAGTCTTGTTTTCACATGGGAGTTTATTCATTTTATTTCTTTTATCTACTTTGATGTTGGTTTTTATTCTGTTGTACCAAAAATTGGTTTGTTGTTTTAAATAGAATGATCTGAAATGTCTTAGTTCATTCATGTATCATTTAGTGAGTTGTTTGTGGATGCTTTTTCAGTTTTTGGTTTTATTCATTTAAGGGTAAATCGTCACCCACATTCTATAAAACCCTTTGACAATTATTTCTTGCATTTGGAATCTTAGGGATGTTTCATAAGGCCCAGTATTGACCAATTGTACTCCAAATTCAATTAGAATTAACAGGTCTTTAAAAATAGTATCATCTTATTATGTCCATTCCTTACACGTAGTCATCAGTGTTCTTGGCCTTGAAGTTTTAATTAATTCTTTTTTATTCCTTGGGTTGGAATCTTAAAAATAGAGTAGGACTATCATAACATGAGATGTATCTCAAAAAAGGAAGTAGCTAACCTGTTTATACTGAACATAATGTTACTAGGGAGTTTGGTACATATATGTTTGAAGACACATATAGAATTTTATAAATCTCATTGTCATGGGTTTAGCCAATGAGACAAGCATGAAATTCATTGTAGACAAATGAATTCCCACTTTGAGTGCATACTAAATTTCTAAGAATAAATGTTTTTTTTGAGAAGTTTTGATTTTTGAAAAAGTATAAATTTTGTTTTTTCAAAAGAATGATTTTGTTAAAGATAATGCATATGGTATTCATAAAATGAATTAATTTTAAAAAATAATGTTTAATGTTTAAAATATGGGTGAAAATGGAAAAATTTTGTTCTTGTGAAATACTTTTGTGATCATTTATGTGATAAAATTCAAAATGCTAAGATACCAGTTGGTAGGGAATGAGATTGAAGGATTTTGTTGTTTTTTTATAAAATGATACATGGTAGGAGTCTTCAAAACCAACCTATAGAAGATATAGAGAATGGGGATTAACTTAAAACAACTATGGAGAAAGAGTTGGAATAGACTATTTTCCAGTTTTTTAAGTTGTGGATATGGGAAACAGAGAAATAAACCAAAACATGTTGATCATACCATCCTGTTCATGAAGAAAAATCCACCCATATTCATGGGTGTCTATGAAGCCCATAAGGTGGAGGTAATGGTAAGTATGATGAATAATATATTCTAGTTCATTGGAACACTAGTTGAGCTAATGTTTAATACAGAGATTTATATTCTTGATGATCTAGCATGATAGTAGTGACAACTAGTGTTTAATGATAAAGAGGATCAATGCCTTACATGGGAAGATTTTGAGGAATGGTTCAACAAAAATTATATCCTCGTACGTTCAAAATCCGGAAAACGATGAACTTATTTAGCCTAAAGAAGGATGACATCTTTATCACAGATTATGCCGAGAAATTCATGTATTTATTTCACATTGAACGAAAAGTTTAAGCAAGTGAAACTCTAAAGGCACTCATCTTCGAATTGGGGATAAGGTAGGAGATTTGATCAAAGATTATAGTTTATTGTATTACTAATTATATATAGATGTAGAATAGAGAAATTGTTATTAAACAAGATATCTCTAGATCTATTGGTGGGGGTATGATGATACTTATAGGGAATTGTGGGAACTCACTTTCTAGTAGAAAGTGAAAAGTGGAAACCTATTTCCATGGAGGAAGTGGAAATCAGAATCAGATGGCTGGATGAGTGAACCTTCCTCCATGACCTATGTGAAAAGAATGTTGTATTCAATGTGGTTATTTTAACCACATAAAGTTAGAGTGTATGCCACAACCTAGATAATTACATAACTATATGAATATGGGATATCTTTAGTGCTATTATCGTAATTCTCTATTGTTAGGTGCTTCAGACACTTCTCACCCATCATAAGCATCGTATTCCTAGACAGGGCGAGGAAACCAATATCAGTCTTGTTAGTAGAGTAGATCAATCCTTGGTGATTCTAGAAATTCCCTGAATCCTAAACTAGGGAAATATCAGCAAGCCAATAAGGAGAATAGTGTAATGATGAAGTAATTTTTTGGACCTGATTAGATGATTTTCAATGATCTTCTAGAGCATCTATGGTGGGAGGAAAGATTCATCTAAATTCTACCCTTGTGTAATTTCTCTTCGAAACTGGTGCATGAAATTATTACATTGATTTTCATGTTGTTTATTTTCTATGTTTAATATTGTAAATGATAATTTATGTATTAAAAGAAAACTCTTCTTAGGGAACAATAATTTCAATCATTTTTGTGTAGAGAGTGTGATATAAAAGTTTATGGAGTTGATTAGAAACGAGACTTATTAGTCTCGGACATGGATGTCTATGATGTAATCCTGGGTAAGGATTGGTTGAAAACATCTATGACTCATATCTTCCCTTATAGAGGAATTTTAGTTTCTTTACTAAGGATGAGATGAAGCATCTCTTAAGAGGAGAGATGATAGTAAAGAAAGGATAAAAAGCTTGTTGGCATCAATGGTGGGAATGATCTCTTATAAATTTTAAGCATTGACTATTTCATCAATTGAAGAGATATAAGAAAGTATTTTTCTAGTAGTCATGGAAACATTTCCATATAACTTCTCTGGGTTACCGTATATAAGGGAAGTGGAGTTTATGATTGATATTATTTTGGAAACTAGTCCTATTTCCCTTCCATCTTAAAGAATGGCACAAATAGAGTTTCATGAATTGAAAGTGTAGTTGGAGGAGTTAGAATGAGGGGGTTTCATTCAGCCAGGTATATCTCTGTCAGCAGCATTAGTCTTGTTCACTAATAAAGTAGATTGAACTCTTAATTTTTGAGTTAATTATAGTAAGATTAAGCATGTTATGATATAGAACATGTACCCAATACCACACATTTTTGATCTATTTGACCAATTAAGGGGATCTCAATGGTTCCACAAATTTTAATTATGACTAGGATATCATCAATTGTGAGTTTGTAAGGAAGGTTATCTGAAAACAACATTTAGATGCAGATATGGACACTATGAATATGTATTCATGCCTTTCGATATAATTAATGGGCCAATAGTATTCATGGCTTTGATGAATCATATATTTTAGAGATATCTGGACTCTTTTGTAGTGGTTTTTGTGGAAGGCATCTTGGTGTATTTAATGACAATGTTCAACCATGAGGAACAAATTGAAATAGTATTACAAGTCTTGAGAGATCACCGTTTTTATAATAAATAATTAAAGTGTGATATTTGGATACATGAATTATGTTTTTTTGGCCATATCATTTCTGATAAAGGTTTTTCTATTGATCCTAGAATGATAGAAGTTGTTATCTCATGGAAACCATCGATGAATGTCATTGAGTAATGAATTTTACTTGGTCTAGCTAGTTACTACTGACATTTTCTCATGAATTTCTTTGCCAATGATAGCTCTGACAAAGAAGAAGGATCCATTCAAATGGACAGAGGAATTCCATAAGTCTTTCCTGGAAAAAAATTTCATTTTACATCAGCATGAATATTTATTATTCCATAATAAGGAAAGGGGTATGTTATGTAATATGATGCTTTGGGATCAGGGTTTGGATTTAATCTTATGCAAGGAGACCATGTGGTTTCTTATGGTTCACGGCAATTGAGGGTTCAGGAGAAGAACTACCTTATACATGATTTGGAGTTTTCTGAAATCGTCCATGCCATGAAGTCATGATGTCCATATCTCTTTGGTGAGAAATTTAATGTGTTAATGGACCAAAGAATCATGAAACACATTTTCTCACTATATGATTTTAATCTTAGAAAAATGAGATTGATGGAGTATCTCAAAATGATTGACTTTGACATGATGTATACACCATGAAAATAGAATTTTGTGGTAGTTGCATTGAGTTGAAAGTCATATGCTCAGTTACAGAAAGGAGCTTCAGATGAATGATAATTGATGTGGGTACTTGATGACATTCATATGTAATTTGAATATTGAGGTGATGTAACTTTTTTCATTCAACAATGCTTGTTCTTGATTGGTTAAATAGAGTCAAAGAGGCATAAATATCTGATGCAGAATTTTGGGTTATAGGTTTAAAACACAATGGTGGGGTGACCATTGAGGGATGTAAACTTGGTTGGAGATCAGTTTTCTGTTTTAGAGATCAGATGGTTGTGCCTATAGATTTTAATGGACAATTCATTTATACTTAACAAAATTCCAAATGGGTTTTACATCCGGGTACGCGAAATATGTATAAGGTGTTGAAGGTGTAGTTTTGGTGGACCTGCATGATTATATACCAAATGTGTAACTGGGAGAAGATTGTGGTGGATTGTTTTATAGTTCATAACAAATTTTTTTGGAAACATGATGCCTTTTGTGTGATAGTGGATCGTCTTATGATGTCACCCCATTTCATAACTATTCGTAAAACTCTTACGCTTGATGATCTGTCCAAAATTTATATACATGATGTTTTAAATATTCATGGAATACAGGTTTTTATCATGTCAAATAATGATTCATCTTTTACATATCATTTCTAGAAATCATTAAAGAAATATCTTGGGACTTAGTTGACTATGAGCACATCATATCACCCTCATATAGATGGCCAATCTAAGTAGATGATATAAACATTGGAAGACATGATTCAGGCTTATATGATATATTTTTATGGCTCATGGGAGGAGCACATACCATTATTGGAGTTCTCATATTATAAAAACTATCTGATCTAGATACATATAGATTTGCTGGAAGGATAATATGGGCGTTCGTGCAGTTATCCATTGTGTTTTTTGTTAACATGTGAGACATCAATTATTGGGCCGGGCCCTATCGAAGAAACAAAATAGAATATATAGTTGATTATAAAGAGTATTTAGATGAAAAAATGTCATTAGAAATATTATTTGGATCATCATTGAAGGACGTGTTCATTTTCTATGAGAGACCATGTGTTCTTCAAGATATCTCCATGATAAGGACGTTGTCATTTTAGGAAGTAGGAAATGCTATCCCCCTGATACATATGCCCTTTAGTGATTCTGGAAGGGGCAGGATAGGTGGAATATTTGTTGGTATTACCACCATGGTTCAGTTTGGGGCATAATCTATTCCACGTATCTCAGTTGAAAAAGTATCAGCTGAATCCTAACTATGTGATCAGATGGGATCACGTTGACCAAGAGTCATATTCTTCATTGATACATAACCTGATACATATTGTGGATAGACAAGAGAAATTATGTAGTGGAAAAGCATCAATTTGATGTGGGTTTTATGGAAATATTGTTATATTCAATAAGAGTCTTGGGAATGTGAGAATGAAATGAATGATCAATGGCCAAAACTCTTTTCCGTGTAGCGATGGTTTTTTACTTTCCTTAGGATGGAAACACTGATGGTAGAGATAATATAGTAACTTAGTTTTTGGTATATAATCATTTTATTGTTTTTTATGGATATAATGTTTAAGAGGGAATGATGGTAGAGTTTATATATCTTTCACTATGGTTTGGGGACAATAGGATAGGCACATAGGCTACACATGGTTTATCCAAAATGTGTAGAAATCCTAGTAGAAACCATGTGTAAGAGAATGATTAAGGTAGATATCTTAAGAACACTTTGCGAATAGTTAGGGTGACCATTTGAGGAGGCCATGCGAGTCTTTTACTAAGAATTATCTAACACATAGGTAGAGCTCAGTTGGTCTAACTGTGAAATCTAACCATGCACATGGTTTAAGTGAGATCCTAAAAAAGTGGAACTCTCTCATTTTTTTCAACTAATTAGATTGTTTTTTCTCCTAAGTGTCCATAAATATATATTTATTTTTCATTAATGTATTATAATATCTCCCAAGATATTTGGAGTCAATCCAAAGGATTACCTTGGTGTTTCGAACCCATATTCTTGAGGTACATGATCATTCTTCATCGTTCTTAATTAGTTTCATATAAATACTTAGATATACATATCCTCTATTCTTTTTTATTCAAATCTAAACCCATTATGGTTATATATATGAGTGTGGATGTCAAATATGATTATATTTATTCTTGTCCTTCCTAGGATAAGAGATCTGAGGAGGTTCGGTGAAGAAGAAACTTGATTTTCTTAAGAATTATTCGTCCATTGTCAAGTTCCACGAAAACCGTCAAGGTAGGTCAATTCACTCTCAAATACTCTAGAAAAAACTATTTAACATGCTTTCAAATTCATTTATTTGTGATGAATTTATTGTGAATTGTCCGGTTTTAAATTATTATAATCATTATTTTTGTGATGGTTTGGTAAATTTTAGGAATCTGAAAAATTAGGTATTTGAATAAAGTGCTTGTGTTATAAATTTTTAAATATTGATTATAAAATGGAGATTTTTTGGAGTGGTGAAACATGAATATGATTTGATGTATTCAAAAATAGGGGGTGTTTTATTGAAATTAAATGTTTTTTTTGAAATTAGTTTTCCCTTTGGGTTTCAAAAAAAATTACATTTTTATTGAAATAGTTTGCAGTAGTTTATTTGAATCGTTATGTAATATATGTGTGGTGTTTATTCATGTTAGAAGTTCCATTGAACAGAGTATGTGTTCCATTGGGGTACAAGGTGCGTAACCCAGGATCAAGGGTGTCTATCATTGGGAGATAATGTAATTGGACAAGAGATTGCTTATGAGATTGGAATTGTCAAACAAAGAATGAATGTGTGGGAGTGTTGTGAACTATGGAATGGGGATTCAAAAATGATAACAATAATTCATTCTTATGCATTGGTTAGTTATTTTTTAGGAAATTAGATTGCTAGAAATTGGGTTCATTTTTTTGTTTCGTCTTGTATGTGAATGGTTTTTTGGAACTTGTTTATATTTTGTAATAACGTTTTTTGGTAAATTGTTTTATAAAAACATGTTTATATAATTTTTTTAACCTTTCTTCCCTATTGGTGAGAGTAAAGAAGTCATTAGAAAAAACTAATGGGTTATATACTCATCGCTACATTGGAACATTGATGCTTTTGTAGAGGCTTGCTTCCAAGACTTGGGAAAAGGTAAAGAATTACACTTATTTAGCACCACATCATGATACATTGGAATGCTTTGTGATTTTTGAGCATAGAGCTTGTGGAGTAGGGAGTTTTTTTGTCTCTAAGAAGTTTATTTGATTTATTTTTTCTGTTTACATTGATGTTAGATTGTCTTCCACTATATCATACTGTGGTTTTTTTTAAAAAGAATGATATGAAATATCATAGTTTATTCATGCATCATATAGTGACATGTTTGTGGCTGGTTTGTCAGTTTTTTTGTTTTATTCATTAAATGGTAAATTATCCCCCACATTGTTTTAAACCCTTCAACATTTATTTTTATCTTTGGTGTCTTGGGGTTTTATCATAAGGCCCAGTAATGATTCGTTGCACACACAAGATAATTAGAATTAGCGGGTCATTACAACCCAGGATGGGGTCTATAACTATTAAGATAAAATCTCATGAAAATTTAATAATATCTAATGTCATATTTACCTTTCCCCTACTAAAAAATAAGTACCATGCCATAAAAAATGAAATAATTTGGTACTTCTAAAATAATTCAACATCCTTCATTTTTAGGATCATATATTTTTTTAGTTTTAGTTAATTAAGTGATAAATCGTACATTATAAATACCAATAATAAAAATAGACAAACCAATTTATTATCCATTTTTCCAATAATATAAAAAATTTATATGTAAATTTTTTTTCATTCATCACTTTTCATTATGATACTAAAATTTACATTTCATTATTATAATAAATCATTAAACTCTGTGAAATAATTAAAATATTTTGGATGATCACCAGTAACACAATAAGGATAAGTTAAAAATAATGAATAAATTTTATTAGGACATGTTTATTTATAATAATATAGGCCCCTTAAAATTTAATCCTCATTCATTAAATAACTTTTTTTATACCAGAAATCAATATTTCTATGAAAATATACTCATATAACATTTCTAAAATATATTAAAGGATAAAATAATACAAAATAATATTTCATTTATTTAATGGAAAAAATATTAAAACCATTCCATTAAAATTTATAATTTTTATCCTTAAGAAGTATCATTTATTTTCTATCAACCATAAGAATATTTGGATAACATTTGGAATAATAAGATTTCCACAATAAACAATATAAGGAATAAATAATCAAATATTTATTTGGGAAAACATTTTCATTTCGCTGTTTCAATCAATATTTTTTTTAATATCAAATAATATTGACATCCAATATACATCATTCCAACTGCATTGGGTGGAGATCACAGACCCAGCCATCAATGGTTTATATCAAAAATAACAATACTTGAAAAATGATGGAACCATATATCCATAGTTTATAATTGAATAATCCATAATTATATAAAATTCACAAAGAACCTTAAAAATAATAATATATTAAATCATTTAATTTGAAATTTTACACTCTTAAAACTATTCCCCTACCCATAAGATTATATTTATAGTTTTTTGAAATATCATCAAATTAAAAATAATTAAAATAATAATAACCAATTAAATTATGGGTTTACTTAAATAAATGGTGAAATATTTCCATTAATCCACATATGAAATAATGATTATGTACAGAGGGGACTATTTCAATCATATATGATAAAATAAAACATTATTTTTTTATTATTATTGAAATTATAAAAATTCCATACAGATTATATAAAAATATTCATTTTGATAACCATTAAATAAAAAATAAAACTGTTCATATAATTCATTTCCAAATAATTTATGTTCTTGTAAATATATCCATTAAAATATTTTAATAGTATTTACATAGAAGAGAATGATTAAGAAGAAAATCATTAAAAATTTACCTTAAGGATTTTAAAGTACAATATCCCTTACCATATGTATGAATGATAATATACAATCTTTGTATTATGAAGAAACATTTTTTAAAATTATTTCACTTCTTAAAAATCATCATTATGTATATTATTTATTTTATTTCTTTCATATAATCAATTATATATTATATATACATTACATCAAATGATTTGAAAATATTTGGATCATATGTACAAAATGGCATTTCTAGGAAGATTATTGTAAGAGGATTAATTATTAAAAAATTAAAAAAACTATCATGACATAATTATGAATTATAAATCCATTATACTTTTTGAACCTACCATGAATTATGTTTATAAAAACTGACCATGTCGCTATAATGTTTATAGTGGGTTGTATGTACACATGATTAACGTTTTCATTTTCCTGTGATCATTATGAAAATTCATTAAGTAATTTTTTAACAATTTCAAATAATAAATATATCATAAATACTATAATATTAATATTAATACACAAATATTTATATAATCCATATGATTTGGTGAGGAAGAATTGATCGAATTTCATCGTTTTGGTAGTAATCCACATGTACACATGAACAAATACATATTTATATAGAAATGGAAAGGAAAAAACTATATGATATATTATTTTTTAATAATTATAAATAGGTCATAAATATTATATATTTAAAATAAAACTATCATTATTTATTTTAATTAGAGTATTTGATAGAAAATGAAATACATCTGCTCATGAGGTGGTAGTAATATGTTCATAGAAGGATAATTTTTAAAAAATTTGGTAAATGATGGGATGTATATGGAATAATATATTAACATAAAAACATCCCAGTATATAGAACATTGAAGGTTTATTATTTCATAATTTCTAATGTAGGTTTGAATGCGGTAGAAGAAGAATGGAAAAAAATATTTGTGAAGATCTATAAATCATCTTCATTAATACTCTTATATTTTACACAAAAGAATTCCTATATTGTTTTAATAATCAAACCATGTCCTTAATAACATATGTATCCATGTGAGGAAGTTATTTTTGTAGGAAAAGTTAGAACAATTAATATTATGGGTGACTAAAAGTGGATAAGTGGGTCCATTTTATAAGTGTGGGGAAGGATAATATTAGAATTACATAAATTATCAAATAAATATAAATAAATTTTGGTTGAAAAAAAGGATCCAAACTGATATAACTAGAATATTAAATGTGTGTGCATTGACATTAACTCTTTTTATGTAACATAGATACATTTTTATTATTATTTTATCCCCTATCCAATGGTTTCCACACCCTAATAACTCTTATAATGATTACCATGATGATGTAATTTTTTATTACTATGTGTTAATATATATACTATGAAAATGGATTGAGGAACTAGAATGGCCTCCTTGGGAGACTGCATGCAATCATTTTTTCACAAATCACTTAAAATATCAGAATATCGATTCATATATTCTGAATCATTGTACTTCTCAATCGTAGTCATCTTCTTTAAGGAGGAATAAGGATTTTTATGTGGAGACACTAAAGGTATTATCCACTTTTTTTATTTTTCCAAGAGGATCTCTTTCCACATTCCTGAATCATCTAGAAAGGCTCTAATTCCCACATTTTAGCTTCAGATGATGCTATATCTAAAATAATCTACTTGTTTATGTTTTCTTTTACCACTCACATTTCACTGATGGAGGGTTAAAACCTTGGAAAATACTTAATCTGGATTTTTTATTAGAATAAATTTACGTCTTCTTAGATTTTAAATGTGTATCATTAGCTCGAGGTTTTTCCACATTTTAATTCTATATGATGATCTAAAAGGATGTGTGTAGTGTTATGGATGAATTTTTCTCATGCTTGGTACATTGAACATTTATGAATGGATCCTAAATTTCATTCAGAATTCTTTTAAGGATATTTTTTCCTTGGTTTGGAAAAAATACATGATTTTAACTGGGTTTTGTGGTCTCCTGAAATAATGTTTGACATCAGTTATTTGATTGTAATACCTATAATAATTTCTTACACCACCCAAATACGTAGTTTTGGTTATTATGAATGAGTGTTAGTGGAAGTGGGATTGAGTAATTCATTTCTTGAGGTTGTGATTCCCTCCACCCCACAAGATGAAATATCACTTATGATTGAATTTGAGAAAATGAGCCAATTTTTCGAGTCTTGTAAAACTATTAGGTATTAAATACATTGTATAGATGGGATTGGTTTTGATATATTTTTCTAATTAAATGGAATGGATTATAGAAGTGTTAGATATAAATAACATAGGGGATGAATAAGATATCCCATGACTAGACTCAGAATCATATATATGAAAATGATGGGTCAGTCCCTATCTCCAGACCTCCTCATGGGTATCATGGTATAAGGATGAAATGTACCATGTTTTTATAAGTGATACACTTCCTACAATCTCATAATTGATGTGTATACTAGAGTTTATGATCTTGGATGTGGATCTTATTCTACAGATTACACTATTTATATAACCCTGGCTCAGGAGAATGATATGATCCCTTTCTCTTGGGATGATTTTTACAAAGATCAAACTTATACCATTGTTGTAATATATATCAAATATATATGATCTAGGGGAATATAATATGTGATACAATAGATTATTTGGATGACAATCATGATGATATGGAATTTGATGCTCATGTTGATGCTGTTTTTGATTTTTGGTGTGAGAAATACTTTATTAAATAAAAAATAAAAATGGAAAAGTTATTATGGATGAAGCTGCATCAGTGACATCACAAACCAAAAAGGATCTCCTTTTGGATTCTCATTTAATTAGTGCTCTTACCATTAGAATGTCTTCTCCCGGTGAACAATTCAGGTATTTTAGTACTACCTCCTCCAATGGCCTGAAGGCCTTCATTTTTTATTGATTTTGATAATCCACCTTTAAAGGGGTGAGGTGGAACCCTTACAAGGCCCGTAGGCATAATTATTACATGGATCATAGGCCATAGAGTAATTAATTTCCCATAATATTCAAACATCACATACAACCCAGACTAACTACTTGGAACTGCTCCTCCCCAGCATCTTTATCGTGAAATCAGCTCTCCACCTTCACATGGATGTTTGGCTAGGAATTCTTGTGCATGCACAGTCATGTCCCGATGGGAGGTTCCATTCCCTCTCATTATTACAATCCATTTATCTTTTACTATGATGAAATATCCTTGATCATCCTCCCTGTAGAGCTAGTTCCTTGTAGGTTTTCTAGTATGCATCTGCACTTAAGGTGTCCTGATGGCCTTGAGGTTTCCCTAAGGCCTTACAACCACGAAGACCTGGGTGGCCCAAAGGACTTAAAGGACTCAGGGACCAAATCGGTGGCCCGAAGGCCCAAAAAACGGAAAATTCCCAACTGCTACAGATCTTGTTATAGTACTGCACAGTTCCCGCTATAGTACTACTATAGTACCCGGAAAATCTGCCTCCTCCTGGATTTTATCCTTGGTCGCTTGGATGCACACACTAAATCCTTACCAACCGGGCTAAGGCTCATGTGGGTATTTTACTACTACCTATTCTGAAAATGGGTACCAAAAGTGTTTCAAAACGAGTCTTCCTGGGGACTTTTGTGTATAGAATCATGTATTTAATGATGGATATGAAATAAAGTAGGATATAATAGTGTATTTTAGTGAAATAAATTCTCTCTTGAGTACTATTTTGGATCCTACCCTAAATTAGGTTTCTCCAAATTTTGATTAGGTGGATTCAATATCATTTATTAAAATAGCAAGTATATAAGGAAACTGTGTACTGTTTTAGAACCTATCCAATTTAGGAAGTCATAAAATAATCCTTCTATGTGTCATGTATTTGTTAGTGTAGATGGAACAAGTTCTCACCTGACCCCGTTTGTTCATAATACTTCTAAAGTAGAGGATTCTATTATAGAATCTATGCTAGATCCTATATTATTAGATCCAAAACAAAAGAATAAGGAAATTAAAACAATAGATATTTCAATTGGAACTTATAATATGAAATAATTTTCTCAAAAACAACTTGATTATAGTTCTTTTTCCTTGGATGGATATGTTCATGATTATTCAACAGTGACTCCAATGATGGATAAATAAATTTTTTAATTCTCTTATTGTGGTCTTGGAACTTGTTCAATATGTGAATAATAAACCAAAATCGAAGGGTGGTACTCATAAATCATTTGACATTCATGCTTCAAAAAATAGTGACAAGGATGGGAAAATATTTGTTTGAGTAAATAGAATTAATGAAATAATGATGATAGTTGATGTTGAGAATCTAGATGATGGAGGTGGGCCATGGATACAGTGGAAAACATGTAAAATATGGAAAAATACTCATGGTCGAGGTAGGATGACCTCCCTCCATTAAATGAGTACATAGTCAAGAGAAGCTTAACTATATTTCCTTTAACATTTAATGTTTTGATGTTCCTCCCAGTGTAATCGTATTATTTTCATAAATGTGTTGTCATGAATCATATTTAAAAAAAATAAAATAAAAGGAAAATTTAACAAAAAATTGTTGATGATATATATTTTGAACAATCTCGTAATAACATAGGGTTTTATTGTATTTTTTAAATTTTAAACTGTTTAAGAAAATACTGATCATTATAAAATATCATTAATGTAATTTTTGCAGCTATTTATCTAATTTCACATTGAAATCAATTTGAATGAAATTGATATCGAATAAAATAAATTCAAATAAACCAAAAATGTATTATTTATCTAGGAAACTGTATAACACAATATATCATTCATTATATATTAATTTTATTATTATAAGAATTTTGTATTTTCTTTTCATACGAATTTTATAAATATTATGTCATCATTGAATATGAATATAATTAAATTATTTAATAATATAAAATTAGAAATAAGTTACTATGATTTATAATTATTTTCATATTTTGTATCATTTTATAACAAAAACAAATTTGTTTAAAATAAAGTAACTAAATATTACAACTATAAAAATCATGAAATTGACATTTTTGACATTATCTATTACATAAATTTTATAATGGTAAGTATAATATATATTTTGCACAATGATCACATAATTTTGAAACATGGATGGTTAAATCCCATTTTGACTCAAATAAGAGGATAATATTTATTTTTAGAATCATTCAATAAAAGTTTTCATATTAATTTCATCCATAATTATCCTATATTCCCTTAAAGAGATGAAAAATATTTACAATGATAACTATTGATAACGATTATAAATAAAAGGGTCCTATTGAATCATTTATATATTAGGATTACAAATACTAAAAAACATATGTAGGAATAAATATTAAAAAGTGGAAGAATTAAATTTAAACTAAAACCCTCATAGAACAATCAAATGTAGTTCTCAGATAAGTGGGGTTTTTTGTAGAAAAGTACCTTTATACAAATTTCAAGTATAAAATTTATCCCAATTTATATAATAGGATTATTTTTAATCAAAATAAAGAAATCAATTTTTAAAACTAATAAAAAATTGAATTTTAATTATAAATAATTTAATATAAATTCTATTATTCAATAATAATATTTATTTTCACTATTCATTGAAAAGGCCTATTTTAGAAAAATATGAAAATTACACCCAATATTTAATTGTGATATGATGATAAAAAATTATGTTCCTTTTATTTAATATATTTTTTATTTATAAAAAAGTTATAATATAATTATCAACAAATTTTAATAATGAAAATTAATAAAAAAAACTATTTTCAAAGAATATAATCACATTAATAAATATAGGATGAAAATTAATTTAGAATTAATAAATACATTTTAATCGAGGGTTTATTGAATATATATTTAATAATGTGGTTTTTACTATTCATACATTCTAAATCAATGACAAGGATATAATGGTAAAATCAATATAATAATATTTCTGGGTTTACCCAAACTTTTTTTCTCATATCTTATACACTATCTATTGTAGACATTATTATCGTATTTTAATATATTTATTTTTAAAGGGTTAGTTTTCATGTATAAATTGAAATAGATGTTTTAAAATCTATAATAAACATGCCTAAATTTTATTTTTTAATTATATATCAATCATAATATATCTTTCCATGAAACTATTTTCTACATGGTTCAACATTCACATAAATATAACTATAGTGTATATTAATATTTTAAATATTTTAAACATTTTATCCACCTCATTTTTAAAATGATGTCCTCTTACCCTTCTTCAAACATTATAATCCATATAGATTATCCAATATAAGAAAATATTTTTTTATAAAATCCCTCATAATATCCATTATCCTCTATTCCTTACACAAAATAAAATCATACACCCTTATGGTGTGTGTTAAATGAGGTCTCACAATGATGTTGTAATTATCCATAAAGATATTTTTCATGTTTCATTATTCCTTAACCTACTCTAAATATTATACAACTTTGTTCACATAGAGAAATTAATTTCCTTATTATACTAAAACATTGTCATGTTAATGGTATGACCATATTATATTTTCTTTATATTTTATAAAAAATGATAACATAATTATTGTGTTCTTGTAGATAACCCCCACCTCGAAGGGATGAGATTCATTTTTGTTTTAAATTATAAATGGTTGGTAGTGGGGATGGATTTAGAGAACATATATGATATTTAAGATCTTATAATTATTTTTATTGTCAAACTATTATTTTTTATTCCTTATTTCACTTCAATGGTATATAAAAACATTACTTGTTCATATGAATTGACTATTATCACCACAAAGTTATAAAATTAAATTACTATCACAACATTATATTACTATATCTAAAAAGGTATATAATAAATAAATATAATACTTATAACATGATTATTATTTTATAAATGGTTAATCTATAACCATGGTTAATGGAACAAAGCCTTAAAATCAAAACATGCATTGAAAATAGAATAATTTTAACCCAATTATATATTTTAATGAAGAATTGATAAATAATGTGTGATTAGAAATTATACAAGAATTTATAATTTGAATAAAATTATTAATATGGAATTGATATATATATAGAAAATAAATAATTTGTATATAGGATCATAAATATGTGTGTGATGACTGATCTATCCTTCTATATGATTTTATGTTACCACCTTAATTCATTTTTGAATTATCAATTTGGAATTTAATTTTATTAAAAAAATATATTATCCTTCTCCTATTAACCTAATTTATTTTCTAATAATTTATTTTTTTTTATAAAATTTCATGTACTGGTAACATTTTACACTACATTGGATGAAATATAATCCTGAATATATTTTATGAAAAGGTGACCTCTTTTCGTCTTCAGAAAATGAAATTTTATTTCCAAGTCCATTTTCATAAAAAATATTTCAATAATTTTAATTTCATAATATAACTTAAACATCTAATGTAATTTTAAAACATAGTTATGATTTAATATTAAAAAATTTAAATGACCTATTTTCTTCTTCTGAATGTTGTGCTTTTATAGATTTTAATAATATAAAGGAAATAGTATTATATTAATTCTTACCATAAAAAATAGATTTCTCCATCATAATATCGTTTACTATCCTCATTGATTTCCTAAAATGTATCCAGTATTATATTTAATGCTATTTTTTTAATCATTTCATGTTTTTTGATTAATAATTCTATTGGAAAATGATGTTATCCTATATTTTCAATAAAATGTTCAAATTCACATTTAATGTTATTTTTCTTCTTTTTAAATGCACATTAATGTTTATTATTTTTAACTGGGGTTATGATCGAATAATATCATCATTTTTCATTTACTAGATTCCTTTTTATAACAAAATAAATGAATTTTTGTAATCCAATATTTTATAAATGGGATTTTCAATTATTAATTGTTTAATGTCTTTAATATCATATGAAAAAATATGTATATGATTCATTATGTGTTTGGGGGTCTATTAAATCACTATAATTAGTTATATAATTATTAATATAACATGGGATATGTTGGACATGAATGGAGATTGAACCCAGTTCTATAAGGTACTTTACCAATGTGATAGTCATGGGATTGAACCTTGGCTATTGAAATTATATAATGAAGGTGATCCCAATCCAGTGTGGGAAGTTTTCATCTATGATTTTCATGCATGTGAAGTACTACCAATGAAATTGTTTTCAGTTATTATTGTTTCTACATATATCGAATGAAATATACTTATGCATATGAAAATAACTCTGGGAATATGATTTATTAATTATGAATCCTTACTCTTAAAGATTATGATTTTTAAATTCTATTTTATAATTCCATTCCGAAAAATTAAAAATATATGATTGATTATATTTAACTTCATCAATTTTGAAGAGGATTTCATTCCATATTATTTCTAATATACTCTAATATTATCACTGATTAATATGTCAGATGGTAATATTTAATGTGAATCAAATCTCACAGTTCCATATTTTTTCCCTCTCTTACAATGAAATATTTTAATGAGAAAATTTCTATTATAGTTATTATGTGTGAAGGTATTTCTTATATAAGATGATCATTAATCATGAAATGGGGTTAAAATATATCTAGTATTCAATAAAACTAGTCTCTTGTTGACTATATGCATGTATTATTATTAAAATAGTAAAATATTCATAAAAAAATAATATTAAAATATAGTTTTTTACAATGGATTTGCCTCTCTATAGGCCCCAGATATGAGATTCATATGTCTCAATGTATTCCATGGAATACAAATCACTAAAGAGATTGTTTTAACATTATTGATGGAGCCATAGAAATTCAACACCAAAATTATCCAAAGGATTTATTTATTAAAATATCATTCATATTAAAGAGAGGAATAAAGGAACAAGTGCATCACCGAAAAATGAGGAAATTCATAATGTGAAATTTCCATGAAGCCCATCACTATATTCCATGTGGTATATGGATCGAGCCTTTGTTTGGTGTTGAATGTGTGATCCATTTGTCCCTATTTATCTCATTTAATAGGAATAATGTAACAAATATTTTCCTGAAAATGAGTTTCTAGAATATGATTAATGGGGTTTTCATGGGTAATCTTCTCTAGTGTGGTTTTTTGGATAATGATGTTTGATTTATTTCCACAAGCCTCAAACTGGGTAGTTTACATTTATGTCACATGGACATTGGACACCCAATTTATCACCATATAATAAGTTTGATAAAAGGGGATGTGTTCATCTATAGTTCATATAACATTGAGTAAATTGGAATGATATATTTTATTATAGTATGAAGAAAATATAATCCTAGAGAAAATTAGAACATTATATTACATAAACCACACAAACAAAGAATGTCCAAAGATGTTATTGACGAATCTTAGACCACTGTTTCTGGGAGGGAGATCAATATTAGTGAACATTAATAGAAAATCCAAAATAAATTGACGTTAAATTATTTTCATCAACAAAAAATTATTCATAAAATTAAACCAAAAAATATAAAATAATGATTAAAAGAACAACTATTTTTATAAGTTTACAATCATGGGTAATATATTAGTGGGTGAGGTTGTCTACAAATATTGTAATTAGGGAAAACCACAATGTGATTTGGGGAACCCGTATTTTTTTAACGACTCAATATATATCATAAAAGAAAATGAATATTAAATTTCAATTATTATTTTCATGTATAGGATAGTTCAATTTATGTGAGAAAAACCTGATATTATAATGTTAAGGAATAATTTAAAAATAATACTAGGTCCATGTGATCAATGATTGATTTGAAAAAATGAGTGAAATGGGACCTCTTATTACATATGGGTGTTCATTTCAATTAATAATGGGTTGTTTTTTAAATTTCATATCATCTGTTTTAGTATACAAAACAATGATATATTGACTTAGTGTTACCCTAATAGATCATTATTCTTTGAAATCATGCATGATTTCATGAGGGGTATGTTTGAGGAAATAAAAGTTCCAAAATTTAAATTTTGGAGGATGGCATGCATTTTAAAACATTTATGATCTGAACTACAAAAGGGTGTGAAAAATCATTAGTAGTTTACTATAATAATTATAATTGAAATTAATTATTCACAAGATAATTGTTAATAATGATGAAAATAATCTAGGTCCAATCTATAACCTCTTTCAAGACACAAGAACTATCATATTACCCCATGTAATTATCTACGACATGTATAAATTAATGGAGGAAATGCTATTTAATTTTTAAATCTTTATAGGAGAGGAAATTTATAAATTAAAAATTAATAGTTATTAAAAGTAGGGAATTCTTAAATTATATGTGTGATTTGAAAGGAAAATTTTATTGATCTCAACACTCTCTTTTCCAAATAATTGATTCTTTGAATACATTTAATGTGAGTATCATTGTGTGAGAGGAAAAACATAAAATATAGATTGTTATCATCATGATGTAAGATTTTCATAAGGATATTAATGAAAAGGTATGAACCAAACATTTATGTTATGAGAAAAATTAATTAGTAGTGGTTGGGCCTGTGATTAGTGACCTAGGATGTATTACACTTCTATTGGAATATTAATCATTCCATTCTTAGATCATGTACTAGTGTAGTAGGATACTAATCCCATAACAAAGAATTATATTCTTAAGAGAGAATAACTAGACAAATATATGGCTCAAAAAAATAAATAAAAATAATCTCTATGTACTTTATAGTCATTCAACCCAAACATGGTGGTGGTTAAATATAATGGTATTTTAGTAAGACTAGTTAAAAGTTATTTAATTTGTAATTATATGGAATTTATACATATTGTTTTATTTCATATTTTGAAAATGATACCATATTTGTAATTATCAAATTATAAAAATAATAAATCGGTGAAGAATTTTTTTAACACAATAGACAATGTAAAATATATTGGAATAAAGGGGAATGATCCTTGTGATCCAAAAACATAATTAAATTGGTAAGAACATAGTTTATGTTTATGATGCATAGACTAGTTCATAATGTTTACATATATGATTATTGAGAAATGGGGGGTGATATTGTCTATCCCTGTAAAGTAAATTTGAAAAGACATGATTGGTTGGTCAATGGGAAAAGTAAGTTCGATGTTAAATTTATTATTCCCATAAGCTAGAGGTAAAAAGAAGTAACTATTAGGAATTTAGGTTATTTTTTGATAATGTTTTATGTCTATAGAGTTGTAAAAATAATAGATCCCTTCATATATACATGGTTTCACTCAACTATGGTGTAAAATAATCCTATATAACTACAAACACAACATGTGTTGTTCCTGTTTTTTGAATATATAAAATAAGATTTACCATATTCATGAGGGATCATTACATAGAAGAAGGGTTAGGGGAACAATGACACATCAACCATTGGATGAGTAAAAAAATTTGGGTTTCTATTAATGAAATATCCAACCAATCCTATTTTTTTACGATTTATCAATGAAATATTTTTTAGGGTAACTCAATAGGTGTTAAATTACATAAGATTGACTGTTGTTTTATAAAATTTATAATGAACTCTATGATTAGAATCACAAAGGGATTAAAAAATAGATTAAGGAAAAAAATGAATGAATATTTTAATACAATGTTTCATACCTACCATATAAAGGATTTCGAGAAAAAACTGGGCGCAAATGCTAACCATGTTTCTAACATAATCAAGCTGGGTTACAACCATATTTCCCCTAAAAATGTTCTATGTATGGGAGTCAAGAGTATCTAGTGTTGTAAAATAACCATAGGGGATTGATTCATAATCCTTTTTTGTGAGTAATAATCAATTTATTACCATGGGTAAATGTTTTAATACCGTTAAGGTAGGGTTATGTCATAAAGAGTTGATCAATTAAATTAGTAGTCACAATTTATCTAATGAAAATAGGGGTTTTGTTTTGAATTTTTGATACATAAAAAAGAGATTCATTGAAACTAGAGTTTTATAACATTTGATGATAATGGTAATGTTATCCCATAATTATTCCCATATTCAATGTTATCCACGTCACTAAAATGATATAATTATTGTATACGTATATGATTAGTGACATATTCTAGGATAAATTCTACTGACACAAAAGGTAAAATTACATTCTGGATATTACCCAAATAGGTATTACAACTCAATTTACCTATATTTTTAAACGTGTGAAAATCCGACACATGTCTCCAAAATTACATTGAAAACCCCAAAATTTTCTGTTTGTGTTCCGATAAAATTTGAAAGTATATCACTGACCCCACTCATGTTCCGAAGTGTTATATAATACCATACAATAAAAAAACACTCCATTGAGAAATTCTACTCATAGATTTGAGAGATTATTAATCATTATCATATACATTATTCAGGAAAACCACTGAAACCATAATTAAAATTCAATTTTATATTCTAAAAAGTCACTAATAACTAAAATAGAACAAAAATATATGTTTTTATTAATTACAATAGAAGGAATCAAGAATTACCATGATAAACCTCCCTTTCAAAATGTCAAAAGAGAATACCCCTATATTAAAATGTAAATAATGGACATAGTTAATGGATTAGTTATTATAATACATTAAATATAATAATATGAGAATGTAAAATTTGAAAAAAAAATATTTTATGCGATCATATTATTCAACCGATATAAAATAGTCAAAATTCAATAGAATTCCTTATTGTATTTTTATAGAAGGAAATTTTACGCCTAGGAAATTATCGAAGCCTATAAAATATCTTCCATTTGAATTTTGAAATCAATATTCATTTTTCAAATGTAAAATATCTATCATGATCATGTCATATGGAAAAACTAATACAGTTAATAAGAATATAATTAAAAATTATATAGTGTATAACAAATTAATACACATGAATCGGTCACAAGAATATTGAAATGGAAACTAAAATGTTTGGTTGTAATTGTAGGTGAGAATATATGAATAGGTGAATTATCTTACATAAATATATTTTTAAAAAATCAATTGATAAAAAATGAGGTGATACTCAGTGGATAGAATGTGAGGATACTGTAAATTTCTGATTGATATGTGATTACATGGTAGATTTAATGTGAGGATAACATTATACTATGAATTGTGGATAATAGGGATAATGTATATTTAGTATATATTCCCAAGGAAGAAGAGTTTAAGGATGTAATGTTTAGAATAAATTATTATCATACACATGTTGAAACCCTATTGAGAATGGTGCTATTGGTATTAAAAATAAAAAGTACATTAATGAATCCATTAAAGATAGACACACTTGGAGCCTTTTTCATAATACTTATAAAGCTATTACATTCCTCCAAATATATTTATTGAGAAACCTAAGATGGGAAAATATAATTTCATTTACTCTTCTATATCGCCATCCATGAAACATTATTTTTTAAATATCATGAACAATTCCTGATGGATGGTCTCTAGAGAATCCTAAATGAAATTGTAGTTGGTAATTTAAAATGGAACAACTTGAATTTCTATGATATCTCCTGATCAAACCCATGAGAGTTCTAAATTCTCTATTAGAGTAATTCAATACTATTAACTAGATCACCTCCCTAATACTATTCTAAATTTCCTTGAAAACTAGTATTTTGCCTACAATAATGATTTATTAATTTGGGAACCTTATCACAATGGTATGCTTAACTCAAAATAATTCTAAAATAATTATTTATGTAACTCTGAATGTGATTACAATTGGATAAAATATTTCAAGAAGCCTTAGAGACGGACTTCAAGATTCAATCTCATCTACATAGTTTCTCACAAAGGAGTTCTGATAGAGACTTGTCTTCAATCTTTTAGTATCCAGCTCTGGTTTATATGAAAAATATATAATCAATACAGAGAAGATGCTAGTAATATATTTCCTTATTGTTCCACTGATTATATCCTTTGGAACTATATAATTGACATTTTTTATTTTATATTTTTGATTGTAGTCTCCATCCAAACTCACCTAAATAAATGTTCAAAATGGAGGGAACTTAAAAAATCAAGAACATATTACTATCTGTAGTTTTGAGCTATACCATGTGATCTATTATGACTGGAATTCTTTTATTCATAAATATTATTCACTCAATCAAAATGTTGTTTGGATGTTGATCCTTGATTCAATACATTAATATGATTCAATGAAAAAGGGTCATTTCCACAACACTGTGCATGATATTGGAATTTTGGGACATGTAATAATTAATGGAAGTTTCTGTCAACCTTACCACACACTGGAGGTGTTTGAGAGTGCTCCTCTTCATGGATAGATCAAAATTAATATTGATGGAACCTCTAAAGTCAATCGAGGCCCTACTAGATGTGGTGATATCATTAATAATCACCTCAATCAGATCCTTGTATGTTTCGTAGGTAGATGTGGCATTTCCAACTCCCTTGATGTTGATACAATGATCTTAATACATTCTATTTCCTTCAACAGACTCTTTAATTGGAAGAACCTATGTATTAAAAGTGACTCGACGACCATCATATAATTGATTTGGAATGGAATTACACATATTTCATGGACTATTACAAACAATTGGATGTAATTCGAAAATTCTCATATCAATCTCAACTATATCACCACACATATTTTTCGAGAATAAAACATGGTTGCTGATGGCCTGGACAACATGGGAGTAAATCAAGACATCACCTGGTTCGAATACCTCCCTATTGATCTTATTTCCATAAATGAAAAATATTATTATATCATTCTGTACTATAGACTCCTATATACTATTTTTTTGATAATAATTGTGTTTTGGTCAACTGGGTCTAAATAATCATCTTTTATGAAAAAAATTATTGGGATGTGTTTCCATATTTCATTAGAGGTTGTGCGCATAAAAGGAATTTTTCATCAAGGATAGTTTTCCTTCCAAAAGATAAAGATACTACCACTATCAACCAGTATAGACCAATTTAATTGTGTAATTATTCTTAAAAAATTATGTATAATATCATAAATAAGATAAGTAACATTTTTATATCAATTATTATACCAGATGAGAAGAATAGTTTTATATAAGGGAGATGTACACATGTATAAATTATAGCCGGTCATGATATGGTGGAAGAAATTAATGAAATCTATATTATGTCTAATATGATATCAAGGTGGATATGGATAAATTTTAAAAAATGATAAAATGGGGATTCATTATATGGGTCATGGGAACATGTTTCATTCAAAATTGGATTTCTCAGTTTTCTCTTCTAGTGTTATGCTACTCTATAGCGCTCTATTAGTCTTATCAGAATGATATTTTGTTTTTTTAAACCACACATGTTGATATTCAATGTAAACATTGGCCCCAAATTTATTTTTCATATCTTAGGAGGTGTTTATATGAAATTATGAAAAAAGCTTCTAGGTTGGAAGGATTATGATTTCTAAAATCAAATTCAAGAATAGGAACATGTCCCATTTTATGGGTTGTACCTCTTTATAATTTTTTATTAATGGAATAAAATTTTATATTAATGGCATCATAAAAATCATGTCATAATATATTAAGAAAATAAATAAAATTATATATCAAATAATAATTAGAGTTTTTTTCATTAAGTGTTATAATAGGAAAAATAGTGACATACTAGATTAACATTGTATACATTGGTGGAAATAATGACCAATTTTGGAGATCCCATATGAAAGGGAAGGTTTATAAAGTAGCTTTTAGATAATATTATGAATATGATAATTGCAATATTTTTTAAAATAATAATAAGTTTATCCTTATTGTATGAATTATTATATTGATCAAAAGTGAATCTACATGCAACATAATGCACGTGCTTTCAATTAATAGTGATTTAAATGGGATAATCACCATGTTGTAGAATGTAATGGTATCATTTACATGGGACAAAAACATAACTTGAAACTATTAATATGATTTGTAGTTTCACCTAGAAAGATTAATTATGGAATTTTCAATTGAATATGTAGTGTGATAGAATCCTTGTAGGTCACGCATGAATGGTTTGTGTGGGAGATAATTGAAGCTAGGTCACTATAGTTGATGTTTTTAAGAGATGGTCATGGCGAGGAATAGATAGATTGTAAAGGGTGTTTAGAAGACTGTCAAGTCTTCCACAGTACACATTAGAGAAAATGGAGGATCATTAAAGAAAATTCCACTAGATTTTGGGGCAAGGGACCATTAACATATGTAAGAAATATTGGGATAGTGAAACAATATTTTTTCTTGGGTTATATGTTTTAAAAATTAATATCATGCATGAAATCTTATATCCAGAATTTGTTAATTCCATTTGGGATTCTAATTAAAAGGATGTGTATTAGTGAATTAGGTTGTATGAATAATATATATGAATATTTACAAGTTAAAATTCAAGGTGGATCAGTAGACATGACAATAAAAATATAGTGCTTGAAATACTTGGGATACATTAACTGAAATGAAAACACTATTTTAATGAGATAAAAAACCAAAAGGACTTTTTAGTTTGGGAGATAATGATCCATGGAATTCCTTCAGATGTGATCTTTTAGATGAAGGGTGTGGCTAGGGCCTCATACTACCACTATTGTCTACGTACACAATATGAATATTCAGGGAGATTATTTCATTCAATATGAATGGGTGAGGGGGATATATATTTTTAGGGTAGTTTTTGAATATCATTTGCGATGGAAGGTCATTGGAGGATGATCATTGGGCCTGGATGAAGGGAGACAACTAGAAAGGGTAAGAGTTTACAGTCCATGTAATTATTTTAATAACTATATTTGGGAATCCCTTGGAATCTAGGAATAATGAATGTTATGGTATATATAAATCTTTCATCCTACTTTATATATTATTTAAAATTATTATTGTGGGAATCTTGGGGGCTATCAAGGACAAAAAAATTTCTATATTGTAAATGAGGGTTCATCCAAGGTTATTCATAAACATAAATCCTCGATGAGGTAATCTGGTTTGATGGGATAGTTCTAATCTTCATTATATTGTTTTATATTTGAATGCTGATGGATAATTTATGGCTGGGGAGATGAGATAATTCAAGATCATTAGAAATAATAGCAGATCAGTGAGCCTATGATTCAGTTCTTTTTACTGACCAGGTTACTCAATTAGGGAATAGGTTAGGCCTATTGACATAACGCAAATGAGGTGTTGGTTGTTCAATATATAGTATTATTAAATTTAATCAGATTCATCTTTAATACATTATTTTAGTAATTTGACGGGGAATGTACCATGTGATCTTGTATAATTCATCAGAAATTGAAAAATTATTATCATCCAAGGATTGTATGTTTGGAATATATAGAGGGAAGGTATTTTTTTGAGGATAATTTATCTATAAAAGGGAGTCTAATATATATAATAATTTAATAAATTAGTTTTATATATTTACAAAACTACTCTAAGATTATTTTCAAGTGTGATTACCTTAGACTTCCCCAGTTCTGACCTCCTTTAGTTGGTGTATATTTTTTTTGATTGTATATCTATTTTTCCATACCATTTATAAAAATATCAGATTAATATAGTGTAAAATTTAATTGTTGTATAAATGTTTATTTCACTCTATATCATTTATGGTATAGGTATTTAACAGAAATAAAATCTGTTTTTTCAAAGAAGTTCCATTACATGGTAATTCAATGGATTTGTAAAATTATTTGTAACAATTAGTGTTCAAATTTTTTTTAGAAATCATAGATATTATTTTATTTCATTGAAATATAATTAAATCTCATAATATAATAATAATGAATAATTAGATTAAATATATCCATTATTTTAAAATTTATAATATTTCAAAAAAATTAAAACCATTGTTTTTTTAGTTATGATATTTTAATTCAATATTATCAACTTGGAAAAAAAGATTCCAATTAAACTTATAAATGAAAAATAATGGCATTATAATCATGAAAATTGTCAATGAAATATATGAATGTATTGGTTCTATCAATAACCCCCAACAAAATCAATGGACTCTAGACAAGTTAATTTCCCAAATATCAGCAAATGAATTTCCAAATACATTGTGGATGTGAGATAACATTACATTAATGTGGTTCCTAGTATTAATACACCACTTAACGATCTATCTATATAAAGTATATTCAATTAATTTCTATTGATTTTATCCAATCATACACATTTATACTATAATTCCGGTAAATTTTCACTCAAATGTCAGGCCAAATTTCTAAGCATGATTTCTCACATTATATGTTCCTAAAATATTGACCATATGCTTGATTAATTTTTCAGTCTACATTGAATTATTCATGTATATATACATATTATTTTTGTATAATCATTATTTTTATATGGAATATTGGTTTTTAGGATTTTATTTTTATACCATTTTGGTATAGTGGGGAGTCTATGTACTAAGATGATTTTCTATAAAATAATTTTATATTACTCTTTGAATTGATTCCCCATAAACTAATTTCCCCACTAATAATTAATTAATTTTTTTAATAACTATATAAAACCCAGACCTATTATCTAGATTATAGTAGAGGATATATCTGACCATTTTGCTATAATATTTCTCCATGAATGATTACACTAGATTTAATCAAGAATGTTTGAGGGAATATAAAAAATTTTTGGTATGTTTTTCAAATTTTTTACCCCATCATAGGATATATTTTACACATCCATTTAATGTCTCTATATCCTATTAAATTCATCTTAAGAATTAAAACATAAATCTCAAATATCCACATCAAAACAGAATTTACATATTATACAACTCCATAATAAATTTAGATCAATAAATTCTCGTCATTCCTCCTTATATTCATTGTTAAAACATCCCCTTTAAATTTTCTTTTCATAATAAATTTCTCCCAAAATCTAACATATTTAGTTTCATTGTATAATATATTTAGATAATTAATTCCCATGATGATTAATAATTTCTGAGTGGATGGGATTAGAAATTGTAGTTCAAAACGTTGTTGGAAATTATCCCTCTTCCCACATTGGAATATTTTTTTTCATTTTTCTTATTTTAATTTTTAGCCTAAAAGGAGTTATTTGTGTTAAATTTAAGCAACCATACCATCTAGAATGATGTATGAGTAGAATTTGCTTCAGTATTGAATTGAATGACTCAACATTGACTCTAGGATTCTGTTTTACTATTGAATCAGGTTATAATGATCCACTTATTTCAATTGTTTTTATTTTTCCAAACATCAAATCAATTTCTCCTAAGATATTATATCCCATTATATTAAAATTTATTATTTTTTAAATCATTTTCCTAGGCTAGATGAACATATTTAACAAATCAATATAGTATGTGTTCTAATTACATATAAAGATGTTAGTTTTTCTTATAAATAAATCATTTGGTTCCCATACATATAGTTTTCATGTAGTCTATCATTTATTTCTATAATGTTTCTTTAAACAAATTTCTCCATCTATTTATATTTTTATAAATATATTTCAAAATTATCAAAGTTTCTATTTTTATACTTCAATATTACTACTTTTCTATCAATGGATTGGGATTGATGTCTTCTTATATGATCCATATTTTCATATCAAATAATACTTACATCCATTTTCAAATTTAGTTCCTGGGGTAGTGATGATGTATTTTGTCTTAAAATAGTTAGATGATACTAAATCACACACATCCATGGAAACATTTTTTTATTTACATTTTTTTATTATCATTATCAAAAATTATCCATATCAAGAAAAATATTAGATTTTCCAAAAGTTAGGGTTCATGATTTCACAATGACTATTTTATAGAATTCTAAAAATATAAAATAGAATATTCCTTTTTATATAATTTCAAATATCTTTGAAAAATAAACTGATAAATGATGATTTGACACATTTATAATAATAATAATGGTAGAATTTGACCAAAATGGGTTAATAAATTCCACAGTCAATAGAATTATTTGTAGTTCCTTTAGGTCCCAAGTGGCCTACACATTATAGTGTTTGATAAAATTTAAAAAAATTACTTTTTCATAGTTAGTAAAATATATTTTTATAACATGATTATTGATAATTTTCCACAAATAAGGGTCTTCTCATATATTGAATAGTAAAGAAACATAAATTTTTTTATTTCATTGGAAATTAAGATGATATAGAACCCATGAAAATAATGTTTAATTTACTATCAGTGTATAAAATAATACTTCTACTACAAAATAAAAATAGAAATATAAAAATTTTTGTTGGACATTCAATGAGTCTTGATCTAGTATTACTACAGAATGATTAATGAGTAGTATAAATAAATTATAAGATAACCCAATTTATACTCCTTTCACATATATAACATAGATTAAGAACTCTCGTAAAAAATATACCTAGTACCAAATAATCTTTTCCATTATATCTCAACATCAATTTTAATGTACTAAAAATAATAAAAATTATTTAAATTTTTTTGAGATAAGTAGTTTCTATATTAATCATACCCTAATTAAATATAAATGAAACTACTTTTCAGTTTTCTTATAGATAAGTGTAGAAATTTAAATTGTCCAAAATTCATAAGAAATGCCTTATGGTATAACGACCCATAATTTACATACATTGTTATTTCTTCAAAATTGAAGCACACTTATTACAACCTATAACAAAATCAGGAAAGGACCGTATAGGTATAGTGTCTTTAGAAACTGGGAAACATAAACAACTGGTTCATAAAGCGTCTACACTGTCTCCAATTTATTTCATCATATCTATAGTCCCTTTTTGGCATATCTTACAAAATAACCTTCTTCCTAACCTGGGGAAAGAAAACATACAAAAGGGTGAGCTCAAATGCTCAGTAAGGGTAAACAAAAGAAATATCAATCACATCATATTCATAAGAACATAACTTTAGGAAATCTTAACCTGGAAAAGAGATCATAATTTCATAACATGGGATAAATCATAGTAGTGAAATGTAATCCCAATACTCATATAGTAAAACATGAAACTTTGTGGCATACACACATAATCATAGAGAATCATTTCTTAGTAGTCAAGACTCAGTTCCAAGACTATCTTAGCAGACAAAGTCCATTTCTGAACCGAGTTCACTCCTCATTCCAGTCCTGTTTCACTGAACTAGTTTAAACTGCCATTCCAGCCATGTCTATCTCATGAGATATAAATTCTTTACCCAATGCATTGGAGGGATATATAGGTCCCACCCATATCATAATGATACCATTCTTATGTGTGCCACAAAATCATAAACCATACATCATAGCATAACCCATGTAATAAAAATGGGAATCTTAAACATCGTGACATCATAAATCAATTCATATAAGATAAAGGAATTCATAAAAATAATTCCATCACAAAATAATCAAATCAATGTAATAATAGGGATAGAAACAGAACCCTATATTACCTTAGATGGAAAATAATTTTGATAAAACACTTGAACTCCATTATTGAGGAAAATATTTTTCTACTGCAAAAACATACTCCTTTCTTAACATGTCATACAATTTTAAACTAAAAGAAGTTGATTAAATATAAACTTGAAAAATTTTAAAGGAAGCTTCTTGGAAATGGTTTTTAAAAATCTATTCATGATGTATAAGTTAAAAAACATTCTTCTTGTACATTTGACGGAAAAGTCAAAAAGTACCTTGTACGAAAAACGACAAAAGATTCCTTTCATTTATTTTACTAAAAACTCAATGAAGGGTAAAATTGGATTTAAACAATTGTAGGTGGATGGAAACAATATTACATATTGAGGAAACATGGATGTTGATGATAAAATACACCCCAGTAAATACCAAAATATAAACAATATCAGATAAAATGAGATTGTGATATTTTCCCTTACCTTAGGTCTGATTTGCTTCGTAGGTGTCCGAACCACCTGTATAATGATTTAAATAATTTCATTGACTTATTCCAGAATCATAATCTTTGTTATGATATCATATATGGTCATATTCTTAGCTTATTATTAGTAATATTTCATTGCTACTTGTTATTCGGGCGTTTATTACTTTTTGTTCTTATGCGTGTTTTGTCGAATAAATTATTATTCATCTTTTTAGGTTATATATACCTCATTTACAGAATGGTATTAGTGTAATATATATCATATTAATTCATTAAATTAATTTATATAATCATTATGAAATTAATATCATGTAGAACGAGTCGCATCACATCGTGGAGATGGTATTCCGTACGTACGCACGAGCGATGATATCATTCCCATGATCATGGAATTGTATTGGAGTGTATTTATACTATTTCAGAATCAATATCAATTTCAAATAATCATATATATTCATTTTTTACACCATTATACCCATCCAAGTAAGGTGGTGGTGGAAAATAGATTACACCACAGTGTGGAGACGGTATTCCGTACGTACGCACGCGCGGTGATTTCATTTTCCGTAGGATGGATAGATGGTGAAATAGGATTGTTTCTTACCTATAATAACATATCAGTATATTATTGACACTGATTTTATTACTTCATTATGAGACAACTAATGAAGAAAAAGTGAAAGAAGAAATAATGGTGAAAGAATCGGTAATGGGCATTACCTCTTCTTTGAAGCGCTTCTTTGAAGCCCTTCTTTGAGACCTCCTTTTAGGGCAGTAAAATCAGTCTATGAAGAATAAAAGGACCTATAGGATGTCTATAGGGAATTGGAGAGAAGAAATTTGAAGGGTTTGGCCGAGCATGAAGGCTCAATGTGGTGTGAGGAAGAGAGGGAGGATGTGCCCATTTATAAAGGAGGAGAGTGACACCTTTGGAATAACAAAAAATATTATTTTATTATAAAGCCATATTCGGTTTTAAATAGATCCAAATTGATTTATTTCGAAGAGAAGGTGGGGATGGGTCGAAATCCTCTCATCAAATAGAATTTAGACAAGTTTAGGTTCCTATTTTAACCTTATCATTTAGATTTTACATTAAGTTAAATAATTTATCTTTTACCGTGTCTTCTTGTTTTCTTACACTATAATGTTAATAATCTTACTATATCAAGCCAAACAAATACCACGATTATTATTATTAATATATATAACCTTATATAAGTCATTTGGCCGATCCTTAGATTTTTAGGAATAAAATAACAATTAATAATATAATATTTGTTTTAAAAACTATTTTATGTCAATTTTGAAACTATTTAGTAATTGATTTTTTTTAAACTTATAACAGAATAATTAGTTCTAAAAAAAGTTAATTAAATCAATAATAACATGTCATAATAACCTATAAAATTAGTGGAATTCAAAAAAAGTCTCAAATTACATTTATTTGGGTATTTATAACATCAATTATGTCAATATTTCATTAATAAGATAATTACTACATCATCGTTGTGTCATAATTAAATTAAATCATTTAATGTCTAAAAATTATAAATAAAATTCCATTATTTTGGAAATATTTTTATCTTTCTAATGAATATTTATAATCGAATTTATCTTATGCATTACCCCATATTAAAAATGATTTACTTATTATACTTTGATTTTAACTATTTTAACCTTTCTATAAGTAAATTGATAATAAATGTCCTAATCTAATCCAAGTGGGTCTAAATGGTCATATTTTATTTCTAAGGTTGTTTTTGGTCGAATTACACTTATCCAATAGAATTAGGACATGTGTTAGGGTAATAATAATATCATTTTTACCCTTAATTACCCTATTTACTTTTAACCGTGGTAAATAAAAGTAAAAAGTTACTATTCGACAAAAAATTATTTTCATTTCATTGAACCACATTTTACTTACTGACATCAACCGTGTATCTCGGATTTTCAAAATTCCACTCACAGAAGCGGTAAAATTATGTTTTATGAAAAATTCAGTTTTTTTAACTACCACTTAGTGGTTTCACTATTCATCAAAAATTGAAAGTTTTCAGAAAAATACCAAAATTTCATCCTAGGATAATTTTGATATTCCAAATCCAAAAATGAAGTCCATTTTGAAAAATAAAATTTATAAAATTTCAAAAAGTGGTTAATACTATTCATAACGGCTAGTTTTAATAATATTTTAATAGCATATCGTTGTTTAGTGAAACTCGGTATTGCGTACGACGCAAGATATCGAGGAAGACCGTGATTGCGTGTAAAACAAGCCAATATTGTGTTGTGTGTAGTGAAAGATTCCATTGATGATTTAAAAACAAAATATTTCTCATAAAAGTATCGGGTGTTACATTCAACCCCCCTTAAAATGAATTTCACCCTCGAAATTAGTCACATTGTAACAAACAGATGAGGAGAACTCTCCCTCATCATATCCTCAGGCTCACATGTAGCTTCTTCTAATTGGTGGTTCCTCCATAAAACATTCACCAAGCGAGTGGTCTTGTTCTGTAGTACTTTTTCACTACGATCCAGAATATTTATCGGTTGTTCTTCATAAGAAATATTTTTCTCCAGCGGTACAACTTCTGAGCTGAGTACATGTGAAGGATCAGGTATGTACTTTCTTAGGAGAGATACATGGAACACATCGTGAACATGGGAGAGATTCAGTGGAAGCTCCAATCGGTATTCTACCTTTCCAACACGATCCGGTATTTTGAAAGGACGGATATATCTAGGGCTCAACTTCCCCTTCTTTCCAAATCTCATGACCCTCTTCCAAGGAGATATTCATATGAACACTTTATCACCCACGTCAAACTCTAGGTCTTTTTTCGATTGTCGGCATAACTTTTCTGTTGACTTTGAGCTTATCTTATGTGTTGTTGAATTGATCGGACCTTTTCTGCCATCTCATCAACAAGATCAGGTCCTAATAGCTTTCTTTTCCCAACTTCATCCCAACATGTTGGAGTCCTGCATTTCTTTCCATAGGGAGCTTCATAAGGAGCCATCTGAATACTGGAGTGAAAGCTATTATTATAAGAAAATTTCACCAAAGGTAGGTGTTGATCCCAACCACCTTTGAAATCCATATAGCAAGCTCTCAACATATCTTCTAGAGTTTGAATTGTTCTCTCAGACTGACCATCTGTCTGAGGATGATAAGCAGTGCTATAACTCAACTCTATATCCAGAGTATGCTGAAGACTTCACCAGAACTTTGAGGTAAATCTTAGATCCCGATCAGATATAATATAAAGTGGTACTCCATGAAATCTTACCACTTCCTTTACATATATCCTGGAAAGATGATCCTGAGAGAAATCCTTTCTAATAGCAATGAAGTGTGCAGACTTTGTAAGATGATCAACTATGACCCAGATAACATTATTGCCTTTGAATGTTTTAGGATGTCTTGTGACAAAGTCCATAGTGATGTTTTCCCATTTCCATTCGGGTATGGGTAATGGATGTAACATCCCCTTATACTTCTGTCTCTCAGCTTTAACTTGCTGACACACCAAGCATCGAGAGACATATTCGACAACATCTCATTTCATGCCATCCCACTAGAAGTACTCTATCAGGTCCCTATACATCTTCGTGCTTCTAGGATTAATAGAGAATGAAGAACTATGAGCCTCATCCAGCAGATCCTTCTTTAATTCGGGGATGGGAGGAACACAAACCCAATTCCAAAACTTTATTATCCCATCACAATCAAGGTTGAATTCAGTAATATTTCTCACCTTCTTTTGTAACTCGAAATCTTCATTCTGTGCCTCTTTAATCTTCACATGTATAGATGGTTGAACATTCATTTGAGAAAGATACGATTTTACCCCTTCCATTAAAATTCCAAGATCCATCCTTCGTAAATCCATAAATATTGGATCTTTTGTGATCCTCATCATGGATAAGCTAGCATGGTCTTGTCGACTTAATGCATCTGACACCTTGTTTGCTTTCCCATGGTGGTAATGAATTGAGCAGTCGTAATCCTTAATCAGCTCCAACCATCTTCTTTGGCGCATATTCAGCTCCTTTTTTGTGAAAATATACTTTAAAATTTTATGATCAGTATAAATATCACACCTTTCACCATAAATATAATGCCTCCAGATGATTAATAAAAAGATTACCGCAACTAACTCCAAATCATGAGTTGGGTAATTTTGCTCATGGATTTTCAACTGTCGTGAGGCATAAGCTATCACCATATCATTTTGGATAAGAACACACCCCAATCCCTTCTTGGATACATCACTATAGATCACAATCCTTTCTCCACTAAAAGGCAGTGTGAGCACAGGTGCACTGGATAATCTTCTTTTCAACTCCTTGAAATTCTCTTCACATTCTTCCGTCCAAACAAACTTAACCCCTTTCCGAGTCAACTTGGTGAGTGGATTATATAATTGTGAAAAATCATTCACAAAATGTCGATTATATCCATCCAAACCAAGAAAACATCAGATCCCAGTTACTGTTGTTGGTCTCGACTATCTTTCGATAACCTCTATTTTTGCTGGATCGACAAATATCCCCTCTTTTGAGATTATGTGACCAAAAAATGCTACTTTTTGAAGCCAAAATTCACACTTGGTAAATTTGGCATAAAGTTTCTCCGTTCTCAGGGTCTTCAATATAATTATCAAGTGCTCTTCATGTTCTTCCTTTCTCTTTGAATATAAAAGAATATCATCTATAAAGACTACCACAACCTGATCAAGATAGTCTCTAAAGACTCTATTCATCATATCCATGAAGATAGCAGGGGCATTAGTAAGACCAAATGGCATCACTATAAATTCATAGTGTCCATACCTTGTATGGAAGGTCATCTTTGGTATATCGTCCCTTTTGACCCTTAATTGATGATACCCTGAATGAAGATCAATCTTGAAAATGTATTGAGCTCCACATAGTTGGTCAAATAAGTCATCAATGCATGGGAGAGGATATTTTTTCTTGATAGTGATCTTGTTAAGTTTTCGATAATCAATGCAGAGTCTCATTGATCCATCTTTTTTCTTAAAAAACAGAAGATGTGCTCCCCAAGGTGACGCACTAGGGCGTATTAACCCCATATCAAGATTCACTTGGAGTTTCTTCTTCAATTCCAGCAACTCAATTGGGTACATTCTATAAAGTGTCTTTGAAATAGGCAAAGCACCTGGTACGAGTTCTATTGAAAACTCAACTTCACGATTTGGTGGAAGACCCGGAAATTCCTCCGGAAAGACATCATCAAACTCCCGTACAATGGGAATATTCTTAATCGTGAGTTTCTCACCAACCATTTGAGATAAATAACCTTCATTTGGTGGAATCAAGACCCATAAGATAGAAGAAATTTCCACTGGAAGGTTATGTTCATCCTTGCATCGATAGACGATCAAAGGTTGATCTGGAATATGAAATGTGACTTCCCTTCTTTGGCAATTGATATGAGATCCATATAAATAAATCCAATCCATGCCAAGAATCACATCAAATTCTACTATAGGAAGGATCACAAGATTTGTAGGAAGCACATTCCCACAAACTTCAATCGGAGAACAATTATAAACTTTTGATGCGATTGTTGTGCCATTAAGTGTTGTCATAGCTAAATCAACATCTAATTGTTGAGGTAATATGGTGATACCCTTGGAAACATCTTCTGAAATAAAAGAGTGGGTGGATCCAAAATAAAATAAAACATTTCCTACTTTAGAGTGGATGGTAAGTGTACCTTTCACCACATTGTTATTTTACTCCACATCGATGATAGAAATTGCATGTGACTTTCCTTTGTCTTTAGCCTTAAGATTTTGTTAATGTTGATCATCATCAACAACCCTTGGATTATGACATTTATTGGCATAATTCCCCATCTTCTTGCACTTGAAACATTGAAGTATAAAAGGTTCATTTTGTGTGTCCTTTCCTTTGTTTGCATCATTAGACATCTTCTTCCCGTCATTGAGGCATTCAAATGCCCGATGACCTTCCTTTCCACATTTGAAACATTTACTTGTCCCTTTAAGACAACTCCCTCCATGTTTATTTCCCAACATTGAGCATAAGGGAAAGCTAATCTTCTTTTTAGTGTGCTCTTTAGAATTTCCTTTGAATTCCATTTTCCTCTTCTTATCAAACCCATATGACTAATGGGTTACTCCAATCTCCATCTAAACATTGAGAGCACATCGAACAATTTCCTCACAGCTATTGAAGTCCCTTATGGCTAAGGCCCTTCGAATACTTGGTTTTCAGCCACTAAAGAATCGATCGATCTTACTCTCAGGTTGGATAATAATACCCAAAGCGTACCTTGCAAGTCTTGTAAAATATACTTCATAGGTACCAACAGATTCATCATCCTTTTTCTTCTGTTCAAGAAACTCTTTCTGCATCTTTGTTTGGAGAATACGAGGGATGTACTTATTGAAAAATAAGCTCTTGAACTCGTCCCATTCCATGGACTCAATTTCATCTCTTTGCCTCATATTCTTAATAAGATTCCACAATTGATCAGCATCTCCTTCAAAATGATACACTGCTAGGATGACTTTATCATGTTCAGAACATTGAAGAACTGAAAATATCGTTTTAGTAGTGCTAATCCATTTTTCATCAATTAATGGATCAGTAGACCCGCTGAATGAAGGTGGACGCTGCCTCGTGAAGGAGTCAATAGAATGTTGCTCCTTCCTTTGCTCATTTGGAAGACCTGTATGATTCATAGCTTGAGAAAGATGTGTGAGCATGGATACATGATTTTTCATTCCAGCTCCCATAACATCTGGTTTCTCAGGGGGACAATCATTGCATTTCCCGTCACATTCCGCATTAACAAGGTTCTTTTGGGTTCCAGCCATTGACTAAAACCAAGAAGAATAGTGTGATCAACACTAATTATAATAGGAAAACTACATAATCAAGAATAAAATTTCACACATAAGGTCTTATACTAGGTTATTCATGGTCATTTCTAAAACACAAATATTGTCTTCTATGCTTAGAATTATCCTTTGGGTTCTTACTAAGGATTTCACATCCTAGTTTCCAAAGGTTGACTATACCTTTCCTCTGATACCAACTATAATGACCCATACTTTACATACATTGTTATTACTTCAAAACTAAAGAACACTTGTTCCAACATATAACAAAACCAGAAAAGGACCGTATAGGTATAGTGTCTTCAGAAACTAGAAAACATAAACAACTGGTTCATAAAGTGCCTACACTGTCTCCCATTTATTTCATCATATCTATAGTCCCTTTTTGGTATATCCTACTTAATAACCTTCTTCCTGACCCGGGGAAAGAATACATACAAAAGGGTGAGCTCAAATGCTCAGTAATGGTAAACAAAAGAAATATCAATCACACCATATTCATAAGAACATAACTTTTGGAAATCTTAACCTGAAAAAGAGATCATAATTTCATAACATGGGATAAATCATAGTAGTGAAATGTAATCCCAATACTCATAACATAAAACATGAAACTTTGTGGCATACACACATAATCATAGAGAATCATTTCTTAGTAGTCAAGACTCATTGCTAAGACTATCTTAGTAGACAAAGTCCATTTCTGAACCAAGTTCACTCCTCGTTCTAGTCCTGTTTCACTGAACTGGTTTAACCTGCCGTTCCAGCCATGTCTATCTCATAAGATATAAAATCATTACCCAATGCATTATAGGGAGATATAGGTCCCACCCATCTCATAATTATACCATTCTTAGGTGGGCCACAAAATCATAAACTATACATCATAGTATATCCCATGTAATAAAAATGGGAATGTTAAACATCGTGACATCATAAAACAATTCATATAAGATAAAGGAATTCATAAAAATAATTCCATCACAACATAATCAAATCAATGTAATAATAGGGATAGAAACAGAACCGTATATTACCTTAGATGGAAAATAATTTTGATAAAACACTTGAACTCCATTCTTGAGGAAAATATACTTTCTACTTCAAAAACATTTTCCTTTCTTAACATGTCATACAATTTTATACTAAATGAAGTTGATTAAAAATAAACTTTAAAATTTGTAAAGGAATATTCTTGGAAATAATGTTTTAAAAATCCATTCATGCCATATATGTTAAAAAAACATTCTTCTCGTACTTTTGATGGAAAATCCAAAACGTACCTTGTACGAAAAAAGACAAAAGATTCATTTCATATCTTTTACTAAAAACTCACCGAAGGGTAAAATTGGATTTAAAAAAATGTAGGCAGATGGAAACAATACTACATATTGAGGAAACATGTATGTGGATGATAAAATACACCCCAGTAAATACCAAAGTAAAAACAATCTCGGATAAAATGAGATTGTGATATTTTCCCTTACCTTAAGTCTGATTTGCTTCATAAGTGTCTGAACCTCCTATATAATGATTTAAATAATGTCATTGACTTATTCCAGAATCATACTCATTGTTATGATGTCATATATGGTCATATTCTTAGCTTATTATTAGTAATATTTCATTGCTACTTGTTCTTCAGGTGTTTATTACTTTTTGTTCTTATGCGTGTTTTGTCGAATAAATTCTTATTCTTAATTTTAGGTTATAGATACCTCCTTTCCAGAATTGTATTAGTGGAATATATATCATATTCATTCATTCAATTCATTTATATAATCATTATGCAATGAAGATCATGTAGAACGAATCGCATCACATCGTGGAGACGGTATTCCGTACGTACGCACGAGCGATGATATCGTTCCCATGATCGTGGAATTGTATTAGACTATATGTATACTATTTCAGAATCACAATCAATTTAAAATAATCATATATATTCATTCTATACACCATTATACCCATCCAAGTAAGGTGGTGGTGGAAAATAGATTACACCACGGCGTGGAGACGGTATTCCGTACGTACGCACACGCTGTGATTTCATTTTCTGTAGGATGGATAGATGGTTAAATAGGGTTGTTTCATAATTATAATAACATATCAGTATTTTAGTGATATTGATGTTATTACTTCATGATGAAACAACTAAATAAGAAGAAGTGGAAGAAGAAATAAAGGTGAAAGAATCGGTAACGGGCATTACCTCTTCATTGAAGCGCTTCTTTGAGACCTCCTTTTAGGGCACTAAAATTGGTCTTTGAAGAAGACCAGGACCTAGAGGATGTCTCTATTGAAGTGGAGAGAATAAATTAGCATGGTTTGTCCGAGATTGAAGGCTCAAAGGGGTGTGAGGAAGAGAGGGAGGAGGTTCCCTTTTATAAGGGAGGAGAGGGGCACCTTTGGAATAACTAATAATATTATATTATTATAAAGCCAAATTCGGTTTTAAATAGCTCCAAATTGATTTATTTCGAAGCTAATGTTGGTATGGGTCAAAATACTGTAATCCAATATAATTTAGACAAGTTTAGGTTCCTATTTTAACCTTATCATTTAGATTTAACAATAAGTTAAATAATTTAACTTTTACCGTGTCTTCTTTTTTTCTTACAATATAAGGTTAATAAACATTACATATCAAGCCAAAAGAACCCCAAGTTGTTTATTATTAATATATATAATCTTATATAAGTTATTTGGCCAAAAATTGTATTTTTAGGATTAAAATAACAATTAATAATATAATATTTGTTTTAAAAACTATTTTATGTCAATTTTGACACTATTTAGTAATTGATTTTTTTAAAATTATAACAGAATGATTAGTTCGAAAAAAGATAATTAAATCGATTCTAAGATTTCATAATAACCTATAAAATTAGTTGAATTCATAAAAAGTCTCAAATTACATTTATTTGGGTATTTATAACATAATTTATGTCAATATTTCATTAATAAGATAATTACTCCATCATCGTTGTGTCATAAATAAATTAAAATATATAATATCTAAAAATTATAAGTAAACTACCATTATGTTGGAAATAATTTTATCTTTCTAATGATTATTTATAGTCGAATTTATCTTATGTATAACACCATATTAAAAATGATTTACTTACTAAACATTGATTTTAACTATTTTATCCTTTCTTTAAGTAAATTGATAATAAATGTCCTAATCTAATCAATGTGGGCCTAAATGGTCATATTTTATTCCTAAGGTTGTTTTTGGTTGAATTACACTTATCCAATAGAATTAGGACATGTGTTAGGGTAATAATAATATCATTTTTACCCTTAATTACCCTATTTACTTTTAACCGTGGTAAATAAAAGTATAAAGTTACTATTCACCAAAAAATTATTTTCATCTCATTGAATCACATTTTACTTAATGAAATCAACCGTGTCTCTGGGATTTTTGAAATTCCACTCACAGAAGCAGTAAAATTATGTTTTATGAAAAATTCAGTTTTTTAACTACCACTTAGTGGTTTCACTATTCATCAAAAACTAAATGTTTTCAGAAAAATACCAAAATTTCACCCTAGGCTAATTTCGATATTCCGAAACCAAAAATGAAGTCCATTTTGAAAAATAAAATTTATAAGCTTTCAAAAAATGGTTATTACTATTCATAATATCTAGTTTAAATAATATTTTAATAGCATAACGTTGTTTAGTGAAACTCGGTATTGCGTACGACGCAAGATATCGAGGAAGGCCGTGATTGCGTGTAAAACAAGACAATCTCGTGTTGTGTGTAGTAAAATATTATTTTGATGATTTAAAAACAAAATATTTCTCATAAAATTCTCGGGTGTTACATGTGGTCTACCTTAAAATTATTAGAATGAAATTCTCTGAAAGCATGGTGGGAAGAATAATAAAATAGCTCAATGAGGTTCTATAAATGGGGTTTCAAATGAATTAGTTTATTGATTAATATATTATTTTTCTATTCCCATTATTCTTTACATTTTTCATAGATATCAAAATTTACTGCTTTCTTCAGTAAGATAGGGAGTTCTAGACACTCATTACTAATCTTAATGAAATCCAGTATAAAAAACATGCAATCCTATAATTGATATTATATGATTTAGAAAATTTTGTAAGTTAATGTTTTTATAAAATTAATTTAAGATAAATCCTACACATTGTATTCTTTTTCCAAATTACATTCCTATGGACCATTCTTTTTCTACTATATAGTATCACTACAAAAAATTAAAAATTGTTTTTTATTGAATATATTTATAAAAATATGTACTTATTAAATAAGGATGATATAATTTACCAAAAATAATGATTTCATCAAATATGAACTCAAATATGTCCTTAGTGTAGTTTGAGAATATATATATATATATATATAACTAATTAATTAATTAATCATAGTGAATTACATTAAAAGGATTGTACATTTTTGTTGATAATGGTTATAAAATTTTATGTAGAGGTTTCTTTCTCCTTGTCCTGATGATAAATTTGTACAACAGAATATTTTGAGAACCCATATAAAATATAATAATGCATTTTTCCATACCATATAGTATAATATGTGTTCATTTAATTAGGTGTAGAAGTTATCTTTCATAGTTAATTGATTATACATACTATAATTTATACACAATATCCTATATTTTAGAAAAATTATAAGTATAAATTCATTTTTTTTAATTTTTTATTATGGTAAAATTGTTTTTGATAGAGATATGGGATTCAGGTTAAACCATTATAGTACATAGATTAGGTAAAATATTTTTACTTCAAAAACTATACCTATCACTTTTTTCCACTACATCTATTACATTGTGATTTGGTATCCTTTTTTTATTCCTAATTTGTATGGAGTCCCTATTATGGGATTTTTTTATCCCTATTTTTTTGTACAAATTCCTGATGGTTATATAATATGAACCCCATTTAATTGATATTTTTATTCAAAAATTCAATTAATTTTTTAAATTTTTAATAGAAAAATTATTTGCATTAATAAGTCATATTTTTTATATTAAAATTGTACAAATACTTAAAATCATTGTGGAAATCATTTCATTCAATTTTTTAGGGTTTTTCTATATATTTAAATGTATTTTTTATCTCATTTTTTTCAGATACATTATCTAAAAAACCTGACATTTAATATATATCAATTTTAACTAAAAAATCAAATATATTAATGTATTAATTATTTAATAAGTCTTCTAATTAGAAAGATGATTTATTCATTAATGTTCAATTTTATCATTCTCTGTAGAATTTTCTGTCATCATGTTCAGTCATAATTTCATGATAATATTGGCACATATCTCATCTATAATAGGTGAAACTCGTTCAATCCATGATATTGTGTGGAGTTCCTTTTCTACTAAATTTTTCCTAAAGAGGAAAAAGATATTAAAATGGTATATGTGAACTGTATATTACAAGGGGATAAATCCCTAAAGGACATTGGAGATTTTATTTATTGTATCATTAAATTGTATCCCTAAAATATTGGGTGAGTTTTTGGGTGTGTTATAATGTTATATGTTATATATATAAAATTTAGTTTGAAATATACGGACATGAACTCTAACCAATCAAAACTTATAACATCTTTTGTAAATATAAATAAATCATATTCAAGATGGTAAATCACTCTATAATGATTCACATATTTATGTTACAAATAAGAAAAAACCATGTGACATAATTTGTTATTAAAAGAACATATATCGCATAATGGACTCAAAAAAGATAAATAGGCAATGGTGAATGGAGTAGAAAATTTCCATCTTTCATCATATTTTATAGTAATGTTTTTTTGATAAGATCTAGTAAAAATCATCCTATATTATATATTTCATCACCTTAAAGCCTCATCATAGTTTTAATGTTAAATAAAAAAATTACAATACATGTAAATTTTATTAATATAATCAATAAGATGTTATTGATTTAATATTATAAAGATGACTCAAAAATGTATTTTTAAATTTCATTCTCTTAGATAATATATGTTTTTGTCAGTCATGATTTTAATTTGGGAAGAGATCATTATTATCCATTTTTGCCTTTTGATTTTTCTTTAATTCATTTTCATTACCTCACTCAAGCTTGTCTTATGTCATTAATATTCATTATTCTTGTCTTTTTCTAAAGAATACCCAAAAAAACATAAACATTTAGTTTCAAAATTATAATAAAGGATTTGTTTTGGTTTTTATCTGACATATAGGTGAATCTTCTTTCCAATTATTATTGTAATAATTTATAAATATTTAAAATTATTATGTGTCATTTTTTCTCATTGTGTCCTTTTAATTATGGATAATATTTCTATTCATTATCAACCATGTTTTTTAATATATCAACTTTATTGTTTATCTCTAATTACTCTTATTATTAATTTATTTTTATTAGTGGTTGTGCACAATATTAGGGGTTTTTAGGAAGATTTATTTTTAAATAGTGGTGTTTTAGTGTAATAAAATTAGTTTATGGATCCTTATAGGGTTTTCGAAGTGTTGTGATTACAAGAATGGTTTTTTTTAAACATGTTCTAGTAAGGTGGTCTATTTTGGTTGTAAAAATTTACCAAATCAAAATTAAATTTTATTAAAATCTCTATCCTTGGTTACATTGGAATTTTAGTGGATTATTTTTCACTACCCAAATCATTATTTTTAAAACAAAAGATTATTGGTTAGTGAATTTGATTGATGATGAGAAAAAAATTTGATAACTCATGATTGTATTTAAATTCATTACATCCACTTTTATCTCCAAATAATTAATCTCAAGATGAATTTTTTCTAGAAACTCTGATTATTCGTATGCTCTTAGCTCATTAATACATATTATGTTAGTATTGATTTTTATAAATAATATTGTGTCTTATAGAATATCTGCAATCAGGTCCCCATATATTTCCAATGTATTGTATATAAATTTTCTTAAATGTGATAAATTGAAAATAGTTTAATAATAATAGAGTATTATTTTGAAAAACAACCCTAAGAAGTGGTCCATTTATACTTTTTGAAGTGGGAAGTCGGAAAAGGACTTCTATTATATATCCTAATATTCATAATGATTTTATCCAGAATATTTTCTCATGTTTTAAATTGATATCTATTTTTTATCTTCTCAATAAGGGGATTGATATATTAAGGAATAATTATCACAAGTCATCATAATTATTCAGTCCATATGGTTTATAATAGTAAAATATTTCCTCAGATTCACCTTCAAATGGGATGTATAATACCAAACATTACTTTCAATAAATATTGTTATTTTTGTTTGAAATTATGGAAGATAAGTGCAGTTGGTTTTATTAGTTTTTAGGTTTTTTACATATACGATCCAAAAAATATAGAAAAATTTATTTCATTCAATTTTATATTTGACCATATTTATTTTATTACATTGATTATTTAATAATGGTTCACAAATATCTCCCATGTATTTTGTTGGATTTATAGCTATGATTTATGGATCATATTAAAAACATTATGATTCACGCATTCATACCATAGATACTTTCACAGTTTATAATTAAAAATTTATGTTTCATGGTTTGGTTAATGTTTTAACTTAATTAATTATTAAAAAATAATGGGTTATATTAGTATTTTTCCATGAAATGTTATGATTATTATTTTTTACTAACTCCCCTGAAATGGAGAAGTATTTTGATATCTTTCTATAAATGTGATGAAAAAAATATTTTAATACATTTTATATATACAATGTTAGTGGTAAACTTGGTCATCTCCTATAGTGGAGTGAAAAATAATATTTAATCACTTTTTGAATACTTAAAAAATCAGATTATTTTGAATAATTTATTTTCTAAATAGGTATCAAATTGAAACTAGAGTGTGAGAATTTCTGATGATACATATTACTTGGTCATGGTCTTGTTTCCAAAAATAATTAAACCATTGTTGAAAAAAACTAATTAACCCATAATAATTTCATATATTCTTGATTCCTTGATAGATTAATCAAACACCATAAGATGAATGGTATTGTAGATATTAACATAACCGTGACTATATATTAGAAATACATAAATAATATATGAAAGATAGGTTATAATACATTTTCTATATTACCATTGGGAAACTATATTAAGTGTTCAATTCATTAGGAATTCCAAATTACATTCACTTCCATCCAATATGTTCCATATATTTATAATCCATATCCTTAAAACATAACATTATCCATTGATTAAATGTTTACATAGATGTGGAAAATTATAAGTTACCGAATTATGTAGTGATAGTGAAAAAGCATAGAACCCTATAAACAATTAAATTCAATAAATAAAAAAATATAATTAATTAAAAAATAACAATATAAGTGAGTTTTTAGAATTTAAAACATAAGTAAACAAGTATTACAAGCTATAAAATTATGTTCCCAAATAAATCATGAGATATTACCTCAAATCAGAGTTCAAGAGGGAAGAATGGGGAAGAAAAATTAATTAAAATACATAAAATAGAATTGAAAATGTGATATAAAAAGGGGTAACAATACTCCTCCAGTACATTGAATATGTAGTTTTTTGTTTAACTACGTTTCTTCTTCAGTGTTCCCTATTATATTTTTCTGATAAATGAAATCATAATTCTAATTCAATGTATAATCCTCCAAATTATAACCCATTTGATTTTTGTATTTTCTCTTCTTTATAGTATCATGGAATCCCATTAGTTTCATCCATGGAACTCAAAAATCTAGATGTTTCATAAAATTTAATATTATAAATTTCTATATACACTTGTAATATTCTAATTGATTACATGTTCACTGATATAGTATCAGAAGGGTTTTTTAATGTTTATATGAGTTACTTGAAACCAGGTGTGATCATTTGGAAATTGATTCTTAAAAATTAGTGGGTTTAACCATGAGGGGGAACTATATAAAGAAAATATTTGGTTCAAGTTACATCATTATATTCATTTGAATATAATATAGGTTCATTATGAAGTCGATTAGAATAGTCACGGGAATGATTTTGGGAATGATGGTTCGAACATAACGCTTCTTGTTATTGATTGATCAAATGTGTGGTCTCTTGGATTTCATTCTATGTTCGATCCACACATGGATAATATTTTCACAATAAATAGACTACATTCTGATATATTAGTGTGGATTTGTGGATATTTATAAATACAAATAATATATTAACAACAATATATAGTGTTAGATCATATTTTAGGGATAATGGTTTGACTAAAAAATACATGACTGATTATATGACGGATTTACAATGTGGCTAATTAATAAACATTTCATGGTAAATATAAAAGCTCTATAATTAATAAAATTTCATTCATTTAATTAGATTATATTTTTTTATCCTAAAATAATAATAAAATAAAAAAATTATAAATTTTGTGAGTAATCAGATATAAAGGTCAAATTAAAAAGAATTTGAATAAAGTATTAATACATTTTCAAATTTCATTCCGAAATGGCACTCTATTCCAAACAACTATTACATACCAAGGAAGTTTTTAAATTATGGTTTTGAAATATTTAATATTCATAACTAAATATAATCATTTATATTCATTTTCAGGGTGATCATTTTAGATATGGATGTTGATTAGAATAAAAATTGATGGAGACCCAAAGATTGATCACAAACAAAGAGGATAGTTGGCCTATAGTTAAAAATTTGAAGAGTTACAAAACCCTAAATTTATTAACAAATAAATTTTTAGTTAGTTAGGGTTTAACATATCGCTAAATGTGAGATAAATTTAGATTTATGGTGAGAATAAGTTACACATTAAAGGTGTACCATCAAAAAGGATATGGTAGGGGAATCTATGTTATATTGGTTTGTCCTAGAACATGGTCTATGGGTGTATCTATGAATCTAATAAAATGGTATTCAAGGAAAACATAATTCTTATAGCACACAACTATTTTAATAATCAAATATAACATAGATAATCAAATTTTTATTTCTTCCTCTACATGAAACACTGATCTTAAATGAAGTTATGATACATTCAGATAAAATATAAACATTAAAATAAAACAAATAAAAACCATGTCATTGAAAATAATGTTAATTAATATGAATAATTTCATTAACAATTTTATTAATATAGAAAAAAAATTATTTTAATATGATTGAAATTCAATTAGTGTACCATGAACTGAAAATAATATCATTTACTGTTTAAAAAATTAATTTTATGAAAACATTTATTATATAATATGAATTTATTTTTCATGAATCATATGAAAAATGATAGATTATGATTTATATTAACCACTAGTTAATAGAGATTTATTAGTTAAATTGTATGATACTATAATAATAATTGTTAATATTAAAAAATAATAAGTTTACAATTATAAATATTTCTAATTTTTTTTTTAACGAATAAATAAATTTATGATTTTTTATTTAATAAAAACTAACTTTATATTTGAATTTTTTAATCCAAAATCACATGGTATTAATTTTTAAAAAATTTTGTAAAATAATTTGTCAAAAAACATGTATTTCATGAATATTTTATTTTTTACTAATTTTTTGTTATTTAGGATTGACCTGTAAAATTAATGCACATTTTATGTAGTCTATTTTTAATATAATGAAATAAAATAAGAATTTTAAATTAATCATTTCAATTATAATTCCAATTTCCAACATTTAACGAGATAGTTAATGTATTATCCTAATACAAAACTATCTTTGATCTTTTCATTGAATCAGGTGTATTCTAGAGAGACTCATTTTTTAATTTATTTGAAATCCACATATCAATTATTTTTATTTTGTTAAATCCAAATTAGTTATTAAAATCCATATCAATAATAATATAATATTATATTAAAATTTTAATGCAAATTTTTTTCTCAATAATATTGTTAATGATTATGTTAATTTCTTTTATATTTATGTTTACAAACATTAATAAAATTATTTAATAAAAATATTTTCACATTTAAATTATATATATGAAAATTGGTTAAAATGTCAATCATATTAATTTTTATTGAAAAAATTTATTATGTACCAAAATAAAATATCCAGGTAAATGTTAATTTGGGTATAAATTCAAAACATCACAAAAAATACAAAAACTAGTCAATTGTTTCTAAAAAAGTTGGGGTTAAGGTGTTTTTCCATAATAAATTTCTTATACACATTTTTAAATTTTATTCCATTTTCACTTTAATATTGACATGATATTTTTTATAATATATCGGATACTCCAAAAAATACCCTTCCTTCAACTTATAAATCAGTAATAGGTCCCTAAATTTAAGAATAATATATCCAATGAATTTATCATTGAAACACTACATGGTTTTTTGTAATATTAAACTATCAAGACTTAAGAAAATTATATTCATCATTTTTTATCATAAGACCTTCATTCAAAAGGGTGATTCCAAGTAATATTCATGTCTTTGATAGTGGAATTATAAACTACATTTCATTTTCTATTGAATATATAATTCTTAATTAATTATTGAAACAATAGTATAATCAAATTATTATAATTAATTTACAATACTATTAATATATTAATCATGTAAAATTTTATTTTCAATATACCTCATCCATAATGAAAGAGAGAATCATTATATTAAATTTGTGGGGATTACTGCCTCCATGACATCTTGGGTCCTTTCTTCTATCCTTTACATGGATGTATATAAGGATTGTATTAAATGATATATATGATGAATATGATATGACTATTTTTATGATATTAAAAATTTAATATCATATTAAAGAAATTATTATCCAATAATAATGATTACGTTAATACTATAAAATAATTATACTAAGAGAAAATTTGTTTAGTCAAATTCAGAAATATTTTTATATTGATTAATTCCACTTATAATTCATCCTAATTATGATATTTCAAAATAGAAAAAAATTAATTATTCTTTTGGTAAAATGATATTATAGGAAACCCATCTCATTATCATTCATTAATCATGGTAGGTTAATGTTTTGTTTGGTTTAATCACCAATTAGAACAATAATATACATCTATAAAATGGATTATAATGATAAAACATTTAATGAAATAAAATGAAAAATTAAATAATGTATTCCTGGCACAAGTAATGTTATATAATCATTTAATTTATCATTTAATAAAATAATCATTAATCGATATGAATCACAAAAACAGGTTTTTTATCTTTTTAAACTTCAAGGATAAAGAATATAATATTGTTAATATAAATTTTAAAGGTAAAAAATAATTATAAATCATTAATTATAGTGACATTAAATAATTTGTAAAAATTAACATTGGATGAAGAAATAATGCAAGAACCACTATTTTGAAACTAGTTTAAACATTAAATTCTATAAACACATGATGTCTAAAACTAATTGAATTCTTATTTACAAGACTATATTTGATGTGAATAAAATAAAATTCTTATGAATATGGTTTTTAGTTTTTTTATTAATTTATTTATGTATTTTATATTGGAGGATACAACATATTCATTGAACTCAATTAAATATGTAAGAATTTAAGGCTAAATTTCCATTCATTGACTTATATTTATATAATACACCAAATGTTTTATTTTATATTGTAAATACCCACACATTGAATTATTATATTATTATTATCATTATTTTAAATGTCTCTTTTAATGTTAAATTTCTCATTTTATTTTGGAGCCATTTTTGCATTTTTTGTAAGTGTTATGTTCACAAATTTATCTATTGCTACATGTTTGGTATTTATAACATAATTTAATTTATATTATTTATATTCTACCATATTTTATGAGTTGAATGTTTTATAAAGCCATGATGGTTTTCTTGCCCTAAATTTTGATACAATTAGATAGAATTACTTTTCACAAAATGATTAAATTGTATGTATCATAAATTATAGTAGATATATTTATATAATAATGTTTATATTTAATTCAAATTACTATTTATATCATTTCAATAAATTTATGTTTAACATAACTTCGTTATTTCCCTAGTTGTGAGGATTTTTTACTTACTTACTTTTCATCATTGATTTATGATTGTTAATAAACATAATTCATATAATTTCGGTATATTATATATTTTGACTTAATTATGAGGTATTATATCACTATTATCATTGTATATACATCCATACCACATATTCTATTTGAGGAATATTCCTCAATTATTTTGATATGTTCTTTTGAAAACATCCACATTCTTTATTTATATTTCCAATAATTTTGATTATTATAGATTTTTATAATCTATATACTATTTTATAAATATGGTTTCAACGTCATTTTTTGTCTAATCCAGATTTGGTAATCATCATATAGAATTAATAGTATTCATTCAAAATGATGAATGTTATTAGAATTTTGTGTGTATGTTTTCCTAAACTGAATACTATATGATGGTTTTATATATACTGTTTGACAAAAAACCTATTTCCTCAATGGTTTTAGGATCATTCTACCACCTTCAGTGAAATTTTGAAAGGTATTGTAATTAATTAGGTTTATTGACTACTAATTGATGTATATTTTGTATATGAATTATATATTTATCATTATATGGATAGAGTGGTTTAATTTTGAAGAATGTTTTAATGGGAACAGAATGAAAGGTCTTATGGACTATTATAGGAAATTAGTTAGAGAAAATTTGGTGATGATTGGTGAATATAATTATATAAAACCCAAATGAATTGATCAGAATCATGTGAACAAGTATGTTTTCATATTTTGGTGTGCCTTTAAAATTCTGAAAAATGTCATATCTCTATTCAAAACGACATGAAAAAGTGTTTGGGAACAAGGCCACGATAAAAGGTGTTTGATATAGGTAACTATACATTCCAATAATACTAGATTAGTGCTATTTGTGTCTATAGTTTTAACTAATTTCACGGATATATAATTCTACATTTTTAATGTTTATTATGGTAGAAAATTGATTTCATATTCCTACTATAATGTTTATCCCATGTTTCTATTTTGATTAGTTCAATTATATATTTCACATAATGAGTGTTTAATACACCCATTATTATGATCAAATTTTCCTATATGATGTGGAAAATTAATTCACATGTCATGATTATAAGAATAAAACATTTCACATAAATTTTTTTATATGTTGAGGACATTTCATGAAATATATATATTAACATATAATGCAAAAGTATTACATATTATATAAAAACATGGGATTTATTATTATTTTTTCAATTTTAATTCTATAATAATCTAAACCTAAAAATATTCTTTAACTATAAAAGATTCTAAAATAATTATTAATTTGGTATTCATGTATGATTATTCATCCCTTTTTATAAATACTAAAAAATAAAGTATGTAATGTATGAGTTTTTGACCACCAAATCTGAGAGTTCAGGTCTGTGTGTCATAGTTATTATCAAAGGAATGATTTATATAAATTTTGGCTTTAAGATTTATATTGGGGAAAATTTAATGGGTGATAATTTAAGGTTGATCAAAAGTTAAATGTTACATAGAATATGTATATGGTTTAATGTTAACAAAATATCATAAAATATATATGTGTGTTAGGATATAAAAACATATTTGAAGATCAAACTATTAAGAACCAGTATTGGATTACATGATGGTTATATCATAAATAAAACTAAAATACAATATTTAGTAGTTACTTTACATTATTGGTAAAAAATGAATGATTTGACTAATTATTGAGTAATTTTTCAATCTTGGAAGACTTGATACATATATTCCAGATGGAACAAGATTCAAGAAAATCACATTTTGAGAAAATACTTAACCCATCTATCATATCCATAAACACTCTAGACATTCCACATTTTTTATTCTTCTATAATGAAAAACAAATATTGGTTAGCATATATTCTTTGTATGTATTATCATATAATTTAATATTACGTAATATAAAAAAGGAATACGTTATTTAAAAGAATAAGTTAAAACTGTGAATTATGATCCATGGGGGGTTATATCTACATGTAGAAGCACAGTTTTTTTTGGTTTATTTCCATAATGGGAAATGGGAAAATGTTGATAAATGAAATTTTATATCGGTTTTATAGTAACAAAATTTTGAAAAAAACAGTCAATGATTTGATGAAATTATTATAATTTGGTGTTATATGGAAAGAATATTAAATTATTCGTTGACATGATTTGAATTTGGAGTTATGATGAAATATTTCATATTTATCATTGCTTAGAATGTATATATTTATGAATTATAAAACATGAGAACACAATTATTGATTATCCTCTTGTATTATACATCAAAAATTTCTCACATAGACATATAGTGTTTGATGAGTCATCTCTCGCATTTTAGTTTTTTGGTTCAAGACAAGTGCATTAATGACATTATCTAGCATATGGAAAACAAACCAAAATAGAGATATTATTGGAACCAAGGTATGTTAAAGATGGAATCTCAAAATGGAGTCTAGTTTTTTTTTCAAATCGACATTTCGTTGATAGATTATTATTCCAGAAAATGTCTTTACGATACAGATGGATTATTTGTTAATGGTAAAGAATGTTTCATGAAATGTGGAAGGTGAATCTATGTATCCCACAAACGATACGTTTCAAAACTATCTCATCAAAATATTGAAAAAGAATATTTGACATGAAATATAAGAAAATATGTGAAATCTAGAGTTACATGACCCAATATGGTACAAGAATAGTGAAAGGCACGCAAGGAACATAAACATTAATGGTAATGTAAAAAAATGATGATTTCAGTTCCTGATGAAACTTGTTTGCAGATTGGTAGGCATACATTTTACTTTATCATATGGATGTATATTTCTATAAATAAAATTCTAACTCTTTTATTCTATGTTACATTTCCAATGAATATATAGTGTCTCTACCATGCACAATAGTTTTCATGTATAATAGTTACATATTATAAAACATATGTGCAGAGTATTATGTATCTCTATCAAGGACAATGGAAATTATTTTTCCCATTGTGTAAAATAAAATGGTATTCCAAAAATTAATCTTTCATTAAAAATCCATAGAATATCATGTGAGTAACAGTGTTTCATGCATGTTCTTGAGTTATGTGAATAGTGTGACATCCAAAATCGAGTTCCACTTGCTGATTCCATGAGAGAGTTTGTTACATGATGTCATGTCCCCACATTCAAAATTCTTGGGAATAGCTGTGTGAGTCTAAATTTGCTCATGTGGATACAATACCCTCACAATTAGATTAGTACAACTACAAAAATAAATGAACTATAAAAAATAATTATATAACACAACTATAATAATACATTATGAAAATATTACAAAAACTAAAAATTTAAATTTAAAACTAAATAGTAGATATGACATGATAATGTGCATGCCAAGTGTAAAAATGAACAAACTAAATTAAGAATATGAAAATTCACAAGAAGGTCCCAAACAATGTTTGGTTCCCCCATCCATGATATATCCAGACTAAGCCACTTAATAGAGGGTTTATTCCCTTATCATGTCCTACAGAAATGAAATCAATTTGAGTACAAATCCAGAAGCCCTGGTAGGGTGTGATTATAAGTCCATAAGGAAATACTAATGAATTCTGAAACAATATCCAGTTAAAGTGTGAAATATGTTGTATAATCAATAAATAAAAACCATAATGTAAATAGTTTACACATATTCAATTAATATTTATTTAATCTCATAACACCTAAGTTCCCATAGACACATAAATGATCAATACCTACTTCAGCCCAAGTTGGAGTTTGAACAATCCCAAAGGGATATCATATCTCACAATACCATTATTACAATTCATAAATTAGAACATTAATACTCTTGTTACCATTCATACATTATTCATTAATGGCCATGTTATAATTTATCATTTCACAATTAAATGACCGTGTTACAGTTCATACTTCCACAATTGAATGCCCATGTTACCTTTAATATTTTTACAATTGATAACTAAATTTATATGTTTCCATTCAAAAATATATAAGTAATTGAGAAATTAATTATCCTCATCAATTTCATCACTATTTCAATAATTCAGTGTCATTATAATGTAATAATTAATGAAATATATTGAAAATGATAAATTTAGTGTCATTTTTTTATGACACCTAATTATTATATTTACAATTTTATAATTATTACAATTTTTAAATGAAAATTTATTTTGATAAAATGGATTCATAAAATTAATATTTTATTATCTTATAATTAAATAATATTTTTATGTGACCTTAAATAAATTTTAATTATTTTAAAATATGTCTTATAGTTTTAAAATTTGTATTTTTAAAAAAAATTAAGATTTGAAATAAAAATTAAATTTGTCATATATATATAATTATTTTTAAAAAATATAGTTCAATTTTTGTTCTTCCAATTGATAAGTGGTGAATGTATATTTTTCATATTTTTATAATATAATTGAATTTTTTATAATTATGTACATTTATTGTATTTAAAAAATTAATGATTTATTGGGTCACTTGGGATGTATGAATGATAGAATCCAATAAATTCAAATTCAACATCATTATTAAATATATTTATTAATATATCTCAAACTATTCAATTTCATGATCCAAAATAATAAACCAATGAATAAGATAAACATGAGACACCCCTCTCAAACACTATAAATTATTCCCCTCACCTTAAATTATAATCACACATCAAAGGATTTTGAATGGATTAATATCAAATAAATTAACACCCAATGCTAACTACAGAAGTCCATGACCTACTGGTCTCACCAAAAGGTTAATTCCATATTGCATAAAGGGGTTTTCAAGGAGAATAATTTAAGATGTAAAATCCTCTTTCATTTTCTTTTTTTATATTTAATTTATTTTATTATTCTTTTATCACATCCCCTTATCAAATATAATGAAATCACTAGTATCTTATATATAATATAATTTTATCATTATGTTGGAATAATTTTTCATCAAACTCTTTATCGTCTACCATATATTCTATAAATGAGAACATCATCTATAATATTTCAATTTACCACCATCATGGACAATACACTTTCAGTTTTATTACCTTCATCAAGGAATGACATAAAACTATTATTATTGTTAAATTAGAGTTTATTATATATCATATAAGTTATATAATGTTATTTATCCATTATATAAATATATTATTAATTAAAATTATATATGTTTGTAATGGCTGTAAAAAATTAAAAATAAAATAAATCATTTTCATTAATGTTTTATCTAATGTGTTATCATCATAAATGAATAAATAATGATATATAGTATAATTTAAAAATATAAAAACATAATAATAGTAATAATTTCCACATATGTATTTTTTATTCCTATCGACATGAAAATCCGTAATGATCCTACCATAGAAACCAAGAAATAAATGCTCCTAGAAAAATGAAAATAAAAATAATATTAACAATAAATGGGTGGAAGATTTTATAGGACGGTCACATAAACAGTTTTACATATGAATATTATTGTTTAATATATTAAGAAAACTATTTAAACTATTACACATGATGATTGAGAATGTCTTATGTTAGATGATCACGAGGTAAGTGTTAATGCATGATTTTAAATCATTAAATGATTAATTATATAACCATAATGTATATAATTTAAAAATGTATAGTTTAAAATATTTTGTTATATAAAAGTATAAGGTATCTTATCTATTTTTTTATTTTCTTATTTTAATTGTTTGGGTTTTTTTTCAATTACATATTTTCATTGAATGATATTAATTCTATAAATTAAATATGATAACTATTTTTCAAGCTTCTATTTTCAAACTATTTATTTTTTATTAATTCAATTAATTATTTCAAAATAATTTTTCATATTTTATTTCAAAATATATCTAATTCTTTAAACTTTTCTTATAACGAAAGAAATAATATTTTTAAATTAATTTTTAAAATTATATTATAGTAAGTCATTATTTATTTTATAAATATGGATTATGATATAAGCTTAAATTTATATTTTTCAAAAATATTAATAAAATATTTTATTATAGGATTTAATACAGTTCTATAATGTAATTATTTTATTTAAAAAAAATTTATTATGTATTTTTTCTATGATTTTTCAACATTCGGTAATAAATTTTTGAATTTTTTTCATTAAGAATTCATAATTCAGAACTGAGTTGTAAATAAATAAAAATTCTTTTGTTCTGATTATTTAACCATTAAATTGTAAATAATATTTGATTTTAGAAAAATATATGTTTTATTATTTTTTATTATATCATTTTACGATTTTAATTTACTATATGTTTTAATAATAAGTAAATATAATTTTATGCATGGAAGAACATTCAAAACCATGAATGTCACATGTAATATAGTATATGACCATTATCTTCACTCCTAATATGTCATAAATTTATTATAAATGAACAAAAAAAGTTTATTTTATGAATGTGTATGTGTATTTATTAATACATATTTTTGTGGGAAACTAACATTAAAATGGTTTTTATGATTTTAATGAATTATAATTTTAATAGAAGAATGTCACAAATTCTTTTATTAAAATTCTATATATTTATGAGATGTATAAAATTGTAGAAACTCATGTGCCCTTATTTATAATAAAATTTCTTAATTAATTTAATAGGATAAATTTATTTATAATCATATGTGAATACATTGTCATTGTTTTTAAAATAGAAAACCAAGTGAAAAATGTTTGTATATTTAAATAATCATCAATTTATTATTTATAAAATCCAGAACTCAAACACTGAAAATATGGTAGGGAATTATGGAGTGAACCCATCCCTCGACAAGTGGAAGGCCCAAGAAATCCTTCCATGTTTCATGTGGCCCCACTATTTGGTTTTCAAAATCCTGCATAATGTTTTTTGAATATCACTAAATTGATTTTAAAGCATTTTAAAACCATAAATGTAAACAAATTATAAAATTATTATAATATGAGTTAGTGTTTTTAATAATATTTCCATGATATTTTCAAAATCGTTTCAAAATTATTCCTTAAAATTTATCTTCAAAAGGATATGTCATAAAAAATATTTAAATACTTTCCAAACCCTTGGAAATTTAATATTAGTTTTATTTTTTAAAAATATTTTCACTAGTGGAATACAATTTATAAGATGTATGTAGTCTCTTATGGAGTCGGTACACATTATGTAATTTGTTTTATTTCTCAAAAATTATAATAAATTGTATAATGTTTTCTAATTCTCTAGAGACTTGACCAAAAAAGTTTTTCGATTTTATTAACTATTGTGTAATTGTTCATTTTTTTATAAAAATAATTACACACCCTTTATAGGCACTAAATGTTGAAGCACGGGTTCAATATTTCATATTATGCCTCTTTTAGGGGGTCAAAGGCGTCACTTTTTTGGTAGCATAGTTTGAAAAACTGTTCGCCAACCATGAAAAACTATTCCGTCTATGATTTCATTGTTTTCTATGTTAGGGATCATGATTAGGGAAAACTATGCACAAAACATGCACTTCTCACTATCTTCACTTTTCTTTAAGTTTTAACCCAAACACACCAAAGTTTAAAACAAAATGAAATTTATTCAACGAAAAGAAAAATTGTACAGATAAACGAGATCAAGGCATCTAAAAAACAAGGGGTTTTACAATCTCCCAATATTATAACAGATCATCCTCACCTTATACTCCAAAGAATATATATCATTATGATCCTTAATTATTGGGACATTGAGCACTAGAATCTCTTAATCATTAAAAATTTTACACTTGAACTTGACCATGTTTCCATAATACATAAAACTTCATCATGATTTTTCCCCTCAACACATTCTCATTATGATCAAATAAATGTATCAGTTGGTCATAAAACGATATGTATATCTCAAGATCAACATCATAAAAATTTATCACATGATATGGGTTGTGGGGATTCTATTTTCGTTGTGACATAATGAAAAAATAATGAGAAATATTGTATCTCTATAGAAGAGCCTTTTAGCACATCAACAGACTATTTTATCGGCAATCTCGAATAATCCATCAAACTTGTGAGCCCACATTCCATGTATCCATATCTTCTGGTGAACCAATATATATGAAACCCATTGGAATACTCAATCATCCACTGTGAAATATAGTTTTAATCAATTTTTATCAACATACAACTTATTCGTTACATTGATCCTCCTCAATATGCTTCCGAATAAGTGGATCCTTCCATGATATCTCATGAACAACACATAGTCCAAACAACATTCACTCACCTACCTCCATCCAGCATAGGGGTGATCAGAATGACCTACACTTAATATCCCTGTAAGGTTCCATCTATAGAGTGTTTTTGATAACTATTGTTATAGGTGAACTCCACTACTATATAGTGCTTATACCATGACCCCTGAAGTCATGGACACATGATCTCAACATATCCTCAAGAACTGATAATGTATGCTCCATCTTCCAATCATTTTTTTGGCGGAATTTTATACTTAACAAGGCATACATAAAAGATCCTTTCACAATCCCTTCTAGAAGAATGAAGTAAAATTTATGTCACGGTATAAAACAACAGTCTATAGAACCTCATGGATACAAAAATATATCATAAACATAGAGATCTACAAATTGATATTCTAATAATGTATCGAATATAAGAATGAAATGGGTTACCTTTTTCAAATAGTGTACAATCACTAAGATAGTGTCATTATTCTGATGAGTCCTCAGGTGACCAACCACAAAATCGGAGGTAAAGTCATCCCACTACCTTCATATACTGGGAAATGACTTGATTAATTCAATAAGTAATTAATTCTCATCATTCACTTGTTGAAAGGTGTAGAATCATTTCACGACCCCTACTATATCAGTTTCCATTCATGATATCCAAAAATATCATTATAGGTCACATTAAAATTTTCTCACCGCAAAAGTACATCCCACTTCGAGGACTAAAATTCAGGCATCATCACTTCCCACATTCTTGTTGGCCCCAAAACCCAATTCAATTCATAGATGATATCATCTTCCTCTATTCCCCAATCAGATAGTGACTCCCCACATTCATGGATTTCTCAAAAGGAAAAATGCTATGGATCCTCATACGTTTTGTGTCTAGTCCATTTAAAAATTTTACAGTCCACTGAAAATGATACTACAGTAATATACTGTTAATTCTCCTAAACAACTATGTGCATCTAATCTAGTAAATCCATCAATATCCACTTAGTAATGTACACATGAACCACTTGATTCTATGTTTTACAAATAAAAGCATCCTAAAAACCATTTCCATTACTTGGCATATAGGATGTATAAAATTAAAATAACTATATATACTCCAAAAATTTCTAATTCCATTGATCTAAATTTCACTATGAAGAGATATAATTTCAGATCTTGTGATCAGTATACACTATAAACCTCTCACCCAAAAAATAATACAACCAATAATTTAACGTGTAAACACTATAGTCAAATTGATGTCATATGTTGTGAATTTCGATTCTAGTCTCCTCAACTACTAAGACCCATACGCCATAAATTAATCCATCTACATCAACAAAACACTAGGCCTGCCTTTTATACCTCACGAAGCATCATAGACTCCTCACAAAGAACATGTAGTATCTTGATTAGTGTTGATGTAAAGTGCTTATTTATCTCTTGAAATGCATTCTCACATGCTTACTACCATTCAAAATATACCTCCTTTTCTCTAAGGCTGAATGATGTGCTCCCAAATTGGAAACATCCTAGATGATCCAATGATAACAGCTAGATAATCCTATAAATCTGTTTATTCTTAAAACATTCCGGGTATACTTCCATGAAACTGGTTCTAGATCATTTTATCTGTCCATTGGAGCACCTTCCTCTAAGATTATGTGACCCAAAATGTGTAACTCATCAATAAAGAGATGGGACATAGATAGCTTGGTGTATAGAGGATCCTCTCTCAGTGAACTCATGATGATGTCAAGATGTAAGATATGATCTTAATAAGTATTGGAGTACATCAAGATGTCATCCAAAACCACTAAAAAAACTAATCCAGGTATGAATGATATACTTTTTTCATCAATGATTGTACAATATGAGTGAGTTTGTCAACACAAACTATATTATGATGAATTCATATAGGCCATACATGATAGTGAATTTTTTTCAGTATGTCAAAATAACAAGAATTCAATAGATTATAAAATGATCTCACATAAACTGTTGAAAATTCACAAGACCCTATCAAATGGTCATTAAGACCATCAATACATGGTTCATTATGTTAGTTCTTCATAGTCATATGGTTAAACTTCTACTTGCAATCTCAATAGAATAGATGCCCATCTCTGTTCATATAAAACAACACTGATGAACCCCATGGTGATGTGCTGAGATGGATAAATTGTTTATCACCAAAATCTTCCAACAGAATCATGAGCTCTAAAATCACTACCAGTTCCATTATTTATAGTGGAATAGAAACTCGATCACCCATATGAATTAGTGGAATAGTATATTTCACATCTATGTAATGTGGTATCTCTGAGAAGTCTTTAGGAAAAACATCCTCAAATATATCCACTAACAGTGGAAAGAAATATGGCTTAAAACCTCAAGTATCTAGAAATATGATTGCATCTTGGGTTTTAAGCCCTTATAGTAAATAATTATTTGGCCAAACTAATCTCCCATGGATTTCCCATTTTCTAAGGTGAATATATTCATCTCTCGTAGCAGATGTAAAATTCACTCTCCTTTGGTAAAAATCAATAGAGGTCGGTATGTTACTAACTAGTCCCTACCCTATGTTGGTGGAATCCTCACAAGTTGAGAATATATATATACAACAAAAAATGACTCTTTATAACCTTGAGAGACATCCCTTTCACAAGAAGGTGTCTCTAGATTTTATTACAAGAGGTGTGTATATACTGAACAACGCACTCATGAACTCGAGGTAAAGGCTCATACCATTAATAAGTTGTCAATAAATAAAGGAATGAAACATGCCAGTATAAAATATGGATGTAGATAATGTATAAAATATAATAATTTTACCTCTCATTATTGATGGTCCAACTTCTCTATCACCAACTTTCGGTTGAATGACATGTAACAATCTGACCCCCTTCCCTATGATGTAACATTAGTCCCATGTACTACACCAATCTTTTTATGAATTATCTCTTTCTCAAAACCCCTACATTTATTACCTATATCACTATGTCGAGTAGAACTCCAACAACCAGACTTATATGTGGAAGAAGATCCTCTTCCCAAAAGTTGGTTATATCTAGATCCTCCATTATTACTCACCTATCACTAGGTCCTGTAGAACATATGAAGATGTCCCACCATTCCACAATATCACCACTATACGGGTGGCCAGGGGAACTATATCTATAGGTGTCCCAACATGTTATACCGCTGAAATACAATCAAGGAAATTTCCTATATAACTGAACCTTCCCCCTTCCCAATATTCCTATAATCCCCAAGTTGACATCCTTGTAGAAACACTTTCCACTTTTGAAAGACATACCACCTCATTATCCATAAGATTACACTTCTCCCTCACTAGAATCTTCTCTTTGGTTCCCCATGGTTGTGAGAGCCAGATCAACTGCCTGAGCAAACATCAAAAATTGAAAGTGGTTAACATGGTCCATAATCTCATATTTATATCCATCATGGAATTGTGTTTCTGTAGCTATCTCAAACCCTTCAAATTCTAGGGAAAAGAATTGAAATTTAAAAACATTCTACTATATTGAATCTAAAAAATAATACCATGAGATAATCCTAGGAACTCAATTGATCATCCAACCTCACTAGCTCAATATTGAAGAGCTCAATGAAATTCTCCATGAAATCCTTCCATAACATACCATCATCATATCTAGTTGGATCCTTGACATACAACCAATGATTTGTTGATCCATGTAGAAAATATGTAGCCAATTTTTTCCTTTACTTATGTAGATTCTCTAAGTGCTTAGGTATCGTCTAGATTGACTCATACAAGAATTAATATCCATATGTGGTACACTCTATAAAAAAATTTGGGGGTGATTCAACTGAAACTACATTACCCGAGCATACATACTATTCACATCCCATATTAGGTAACTTTCAATAAGCCCCTTGAATCAGGAAAAGGTATCTTGGAACTACACTCTAACATCCTCACCCAGCACTATCGATGCGTCAGGTTCCACTATTAGAGGATCAAATATGGCCAATTCCTCATGTAATCTTGTCAACAAGTATATCTATAGAGGTATAAATCTATAATTATAAATGTGACACTACTGAAAAAACGACCAATACCCACGCTTCAAAACCGTGGGTATAGCCTCCAAAACCATGGGTATAGCCTATATCCACAGTTTTGGGAATCATGGGCTGGAATGACGTCGGTATAGGTCCCTAGCCTATACCCACGGTTTTCCAAAACCGTGGGTATAGGTGTCCTGCCCCTGTGTCACCGAAACATAGCCAATTGCCACGCTACAAACACCGCGTATAACAACTACCCTAACTTCAGATATATGTATATATATTTATATTTAGATAAATATAGTTATAAAATTCTTGGGTATAGAGGGAAGAACCATGGGTATTGGGTTCCCACCAAAAAAAACTCCTCCCCGCGGAAAAAAAAGTTTCCCACGCACACAAAAGTGACATATACCCACGGTTTTTCATAACGATGGGTATATGTATTTTAGCCAAGACCTATCCCCATGGTTTTGGGGAAAACCGTGGGGATAGGTACCCCTATACCCACGGTATTGGGAAACCGTGGGTATAGGTGACTTTTAAGGACCTATCCCCACGTTTTTTGAAAACCATGGGGATAGACCCCCCTGTACCCACAGTTTGCCAAAATCGTGGGTATAGGTCTTGAAAATTCACCTATATCCATGGTTTTCCAAAACCGTGGGTATGGGGGGGGGTCTATCCTCACGGTTTTGGGGAAAACTATGGGCATAGGTCCATTTTACAGTAGTGTGAATAGTATTAAACATTTCACATCAACAACACATATATAAAATTTAGAAATACAATATGGAACAACTTGTCTTTTTTTAGAAAACCTACAACATGATCAAAACTATTGACTTATTACTACACATAAACATCATACACCAAGGTCCTCGTTAATAAGGCTAAACACATATCATATTCATGTATCTCAGTTAGAAAACCATTTATCCTCACCTTTCATTATTTTATAATATCCTTCAATTTCATATTAGGCTCCATTTTCAGTTTAATTGCACAATCATGGAAAAATATTTCAGGATCAACAACATACCCACAACCAATTATCCCATGGATTCCTAAAGTAATTCATGTCACAAAATAATTCTGAGTTCTTAGATTGATGCATGTAAACTAAACTCTCATGCCAAAATAAGACACATGCCAAATATAAATAAATCCATGAATCAATAATCACATCACATAATAAGGGTTCCACCCATGGTGATATGATATTCAATTGTAACAGTAAAAAAATGACAATTTCCACCCAGGGTACTAGGGTTATCTTCCATACATCGTTAGGAACTCCCATCCATAGGCTCATAACAAGTCCCCAACTCTCCTTAGTCTTTGGTCTAACATTACTAAATAGCAAGGAAAAATAAAATGATATAAAACTCATATAATATTACCTTGATACATCCAAAACAAGGTTCCATAGACCGGTACCCTGAGCGGGTTCGCTACATGACCTCAAGAATGCATCCCCATTTTCCCGATACTGCTAAAAAATAGCTAGGGACTAATATTGATTATGGGGAGACTTTACCCTATTTATATGGGAAATAAACTGTAAAAATAATAATAACCAAAATATGATATAACATTACTGGAATTATACTGTGTCATAAGGATGACAAAACTAGAAATACAATATCCAAACAAAATGATATATATTCTATGATAATACACATTCTAATTTTAAAAATGAAACTCAAAATTAAAGACACTAAAATCTCTTAAAATGGACCTGAACCATTTTTTCCCTCATCCATGATCCATTATGACTCAACCACCTAACAGATGGATATTTCCCTTATCCTATACTGAAGACATTAAATATATTCAGGGTTATGATCACAATGCCTGATTAGGGTTCAATACAACTTAGTATTCCACCATCAATGGAATCTAAATAAATATCCACTAAAAAAGAGAATTCAGTTGTATAAATTATAAATATAATCCATAAATTAAATAGTTAAAAAATATTCAATTACACTTTATTAAACCACATAACAACCCTATTCCTAAGGCTAACAAAACTCTAAATACCTTATTTGTCCTATGATAGAGTATGAACTGTCCCTACGGGATAAAAAATCACACAAGTACATTTTTACAAGTCTTGAATTGATTCTTTAATACCCATGATACCATTCATACATTATAATATAATGAACATTTTACCATTCAATATTTATAAATTTAATGACCTTGTTTAAAATCCTAATTTTGTAATTGAGTAACCACATTACTATTCATTATTTAATAATTTATTGACCGTGTTTTCATTCATAATTTCACATTTGAGGACTGAATGTCCATGTTACTATTCACAAACAGATTATTAAATCATAAAATAATCATCCACATAAATATCATTACTAAATCCAAATATAGTTCATCATACCAATCCAATTATTTAGTTCACAAAAATTAACCTTATGAATCCCATTAATTAATTTAGTAATTAATTAATCATATCTATCTCATTACTAATTTAATTATTATTTCATCACATAATTCCTCTTAATTAATTCCCAAATTAATTAAGAACTTAAATACCATTAATTACCGTGAAATTTAATTGATCACTATTATATAATTAATTAAAGAATTAATTATCTTAATTTAATAGATAATAATACCATAATTAACTCAATAATTAATTATACATAATCACAATGTCATAATTGCTTAATTAATTTAATAATTAATTATCTTAAATCCCAATGTTTTTATTGCATAATTTATTCAACAACATACCTTGTAAAATCTCAATGTCATTATTTCACAATTAATTCAATAATTAAATATCGAAATTCAAAGTCTAATTGTTTAATAATTAATTCAAAAATTAATTCTCCATCATCTATTTTCCCAATACCCCCAATTACATATTTCCCTTAATTAGTTAATCCATTAAATTTATTTACTCTATAAGGAACTCATTCCCTTAACAAAAAAATTATATAATTGAATATACATAATTATAAAGAAATGTGTGTATTTGAATTATAAAACACCTACTAAAATTTATTTATGATCATTCACCAAAAAAAAATATCTGATTTCAACAAAATAATGATGTTGCATGAGATCTGGATCAAAAAACAATATCCATGACTGAACAAATCAATATCCATTAATTATATATCTATACTCACAATTACTATATCTCAATCTAATAATAGATCTATATACAACCCAAAAAAGGGTAGAACAACTTGAAACAGATGGGAGAGGATAAAAAAGAGAATTGAAAATACATGGTATGAAATTCTATTACTTAGAGGGGTGAATATCCTCAACATGGGCTACAAATAATGATTAAAGCAGGTATGAATGGCTTGGAAGCCATCCATAGTGATCAAAAATCATGAAATAAATGTTTGGGTTGAATGGGGTCAATTTTTCATTAAAATGGGGGATCCAAAAATTATAATATAAAATTGTGGGTGATTTAAATTTAGGTGCACTGTTTGTTTCTCGGTGTGCAAGGTTTCCCATAACCATGTTCCATTACTATGCACCTATTCTAGGGGGTGTATTGTTTACCCATTTAGGGAACACAGTTTGAAAAAAGTGTTCCCCAGTCATGAAAAACCCCATAATTAACAAAACGAAAACTAATACCTATATATTGGCACGAAACATATCAATAAAAGTTGAGGGTTTTATAACTAGTATGATTTGAATATCTGGTTTTTTGATCAATGATTTCTAGATCATTAATTCATGACTATAGTGAATGAATAGCCTTATAGTAAGGTACAATGAATTTAAAGCCAATATACTGAAGAAAAATTGAATTCATTAAACTATGTAAGAATTCCCACAATGTAGTGAGTTATGGGGAGTCAACAGAAGTATTCTGAGGGAGGTATTGTTTTAACTGTAAAATCATGTAATGTCAGTGTGCTTAGAATAATGTGTATGTCTCACAACAGAGGAATTCCATAAATTGTGATTATTAGTGGATTTAGGTATGAAAAATACACATTTGGAGTATGATCCTTGGTCTATCCTGTAGTGGTAAACCATATAAAACTGATGTGTGTTATCTCCATCTCTCTCCATGTGAATGTTTGATTACTGTTTGATTCCCTCAGATAGGTTTAACATGTTCTTACCAACTGTGGGAACAAGATCAGTCAATTTAAGTGAATTTTTACAAAATAATTTAAACATCCCCCCCATGGTGTTTCAGTATCCTACATTCCACATAAATGTATGCACGATGAAAAATTAAATCACTAGTCAAATAAAATTGAGTCCCAAACAATGAACATAATCTTAAAATACACACATATAGATTAGTTAGGAATTCAACGATAAAATAATAAAAAATAATTATTAAAATATACATTAATGTACTATTTATAATTCATTTTAATAGTATAAACTCTGAAATATGTAGTATATACACCATATAAAGGATTATCGGTTCACAATAAAAAAACACCTCCCAATAATGAGAATTTGAGAGAGAAAACCCTCAACAGACTTCCTAAAATCCATGTACATAATTATAATATATATATATATAAATAAATATATAAATACATATTAAATTATGAACCCTATAATATCCATTTTCATTCATAAACCACTTAAATGGTTATTCTCTGCATGAATTATTTAGATTTACAACATTTGGTATTTATAACTTTGATCAATTTTACTAGGTTTATAAAAACATCGTTTTTATTAATTATTATTCAAAAATACTGTTACAAAAATATTATTATATTTACTTATGGGGATGATTTTAATTTATTTATAATGTTTATTATTCCTCACATGATTGTTTTAGACCTTATCTTCGATGGTGAATTTGATAATAATCATATTCGTGTTAATTTTTAATAAGTTAAGGGATTTCTGTAATAGATTAATTTTTTTATTAATATTATATTTGGATAAAAGAACTAATAATAATATTAATATTATGTCCTTTATTAATATTAATAATTTTAACATAGTTTTTCATGTGATGAACTCAATTTATAGACTATGTTTTTGGTAAAACTGACCCAAACATGGTAATACCCTCTCTTAATGAGTGGTTAATTGGTTGTCTTATTTCAATATAGTTATACTAGAAGCAAAAAGATTTATTTTAAGGTTTATTAGTGTGATATAATAAAAATAAAATTAATTATAATTATATGTATTGGATAAAAAACATTATAAAATTTTGATATGTGATTATACACTTTGTATGATTGAGTTTAATGATGGAATTATTGTTGATATATTAATAATATAACCAATATGTCATTAAATATTTCATACCATAACATTTATGATATGAAAAAAAATACATTTTATCTATAGTACTAGCCCCATATATAAGCATTTAATGTATATATTTAAAATTATCACATTTTATCACGGAGGTCATAGTCTACACAAACCATAGACAGTGGATTGGTTTTCAATAATGGACGAGGGATATGAAAAAATAATGATAAATATTTAAATGTCTAAAAATTAAATTGTATTAATTATATTAATAGTAATATATTAGTGTGGAAATAGTAAATTTTGATGAATATAATTATTATCATAAAAAAATTTTGTTGAAAATAATCATATTGGGGACTTGAATTTTCCATTGAAGCCTCCCCTAAAATGAAGGCCTTATTATATTTAATGGAGAGTAGAATAAACTTTATATGGGAGAGGGTTCATGAATTTGGAAAATAGTAGTCATTCGTGTATTAATTAGAATGAAATGTGATTCTGGAAGTGCTGAAAATAATTGGAATTTAAATATAATACACAATTTGTTTTGGTGGAAACCCAAACATCTTCAATAATTTATATCCAATATTGTAGTTTCAATGAAAATATAAGAAAAAAGAGGATAGTATAATAAGTTTGGGTTAAAACTCTCTTCAACATCTCCCTATTGAGTAATAATTGTGTTCTTTATGGAATTTTTTTGACATTTCATTTTGAACTTGATTTACTTTTTTGGTAATTATTTTATAGTATTATTAAATAATTTGAATGAAAAATACCATGACTGAACATTTTATGTAATTTTGTTATTAAAATTTAAAATATTAACGTAATTTGTTAAAAGATTCTTTTTAATGGTTGTAAATTATAGATTTAATATTAATACAATTAATCATGTAATTTTTTTTATAGAAACATAATTTTTATGATTTAAATATACAAATATTATAAAATTTAATATTTTAATAATTATAATCATGTAATCAAATTTAATATAATACAAATAAATGATATGACTTTTTCAATGAAATCTATAAATTAAGCCCCCTCTAAAACAATTTAATCAAGTAAAGGAATAAAAATATTAAGTATACTAAAAAATACTTTTAATTAGTTATAATGATATTTCCAAAAGTTATATTATTTATTTATTTCATTAATTTATAATATGTTCCAAAGATTTAAATTTTATTACATAAACATCTAGGTAATTGAATAATAATGGAAAAGTCCTATGAATTACATCATTAATGAAAACCCTAATTATCCAATAAAAATTTAATTTTTAAAAAAATATAAAAAATCATTCAAGGATAAGTTTGATATAGTTAGTTTTAAATTTTAATTAGACTATAATATTTTAAATTTTTTGTTCCTTATATTAAAAAAATACTAGAATAATGACTCCTTAAATGTTGAATTAAGAAAATTATTTCAGAAAAATAAATTATTTACTATAGTAGAATATCATATATTAAATTATCCACCTATAAATAATTTTTCCTATAAATTTTCTTATATGATAACTATTATAAAAAAATGCGGATACTCCACTATGGTTTCCTTATGATTCCATGGCTCCTCTTATAATTTTTCATTATTCCAAAGTAATTTTAATCGATGTGTTAATATATTAAATAATACCTTCTCTCTCACATCATGAGTCATTATGGGGTCCTCATTATATGAAATTTCTTTTTACAAGTATATCCCATCAATAATTTCATATGTTTTGGATCAATCATTTAGTTCCATAGTACTGAAACATAGAGGACATCGTGTAATTTAGAAATGGTTTGTGCCATTTCTAAAAATTAAGATACAACCCCAATTCGTTCAAATATTAAAAAATACCCAATGAACTCACTGATTGAAATACCATTTTCAGAAATACATAAAAATACCTATAATGATGAAATAGTGTATAACATATCATCCCAAACATGAAATTAATTGGTATTTCTTCGATAATTAGATACAAAATTGGTACACAATGATATTTTAATGTGATCCTATATTATTTATATTTTAATTATAAGATAATTTTCAAGATCTCAGATAACTAAATTTGTATCCCCATATTCTCCAAAACTAGTTAGGTTAAAACTCTTCTTTGGATATAATAAGTCTTATGGTTCTGTATTGGTGTATGAATGAAAAAAATAATTGTATAAAAATTCCATCAAATGTAGATACTAATCTCATGTAACTTGTATGTTAATGGAATAAGATCTTATAGTTTATTAAAAATTCTCTATGGTTCTTTGAGACTAACCATCGGTAATGGGATGATTGGAAGATCTTAATAGGGTATCAGTTTCATGAACCCATTGAATAATCTTTAAAAAATAAAATTGAACTGATGGTATATGTTCGATTCAATGGATGGAGGTTCCCTATAAATCCTTATACATTCATTGATATATGATAAATAAGGGAGATCATGTGGTTGATCTTCCATAAAATCAAGAAAAATCCATAAATAGTAAGATGATATATTTTAACAAATATTAAGCCATTATTTCAAGGAGTCTTTTGTATTTCACTGATAGAGTCTACTATAGTATTTTTTCATCTCTATATTGGAATATTAATTGGTTTCGGGACTCCTAATGGATAATGTTTTTCATTATTTAAATATTATTACTCTATGCATCAAGATGTATAATACATGATTTAGAACTTAATTTTTTGGAACTGAAATGTTATCATAAATTGAAAATAATATTTATTCTTATAAAGTGTTAAAATAAATTTGATATATGTCCTTTATCTAGAAGTTATATTTTTAACTCTAGTGTTAGTTGACTACCAATCCTCCCCAACCATCATGTCTGTAACTTAACAGATGATGTTAGTCAATTTCAAATCATTCATTGGTATAATATTCCTTTATATGTTCTCATCATTATACGATCACATCTCTATCAACTCTATTATGTATGGTTTAGTAATTTCCTATAATAGAAATTATGACTCTTCTTTGGTAGAAATCGCTATATTCCACATTACTAGATCTCAATATATGGGATATTGTTTAGTTATCATCATGATCACAACTCTTTTATTTCATTTTCTCAAAGTAGCATCCATATTTTCTCCTTCCAATAGTTCTAGTTTATCATGAAGTCATTGTCCCTATGTAGTTACAATAATTTTCTTTTCCTAATGTTTATCACCAATAAAATGAATATATGTATAAAAATCATAGGGGTATCATATATCTCTACAAATTCATCATAGAGGTTGTGTAACCATATTTTAAATTTGAATATTATTTGTCCATTTGAATTTTTAGGAGTTATATACTTCTATTGATGCATTATCAATAACCGTGAAACTTAGAAAATCACATTGTTATCCTGTTTAATGGAACCCAAAAGTCATATGATTCAATTATTGTTAAAAATTATAAATCCTTACTAATAAGAATGATATTTCAAAATAAGTGTATTATTTAGTCTCATATTATTCTTTATGAAACATTGAATCATTATTTGACAATGTCAATTTATCACATTTACATGACAACATGATTAATATTTTGGAAAACCATAAAAATATTGAAAACACCAATAATAGCATCCTACTAAGACTATAAATCATTGGATCAATGATATTTTCATATATGTAGTCTATTCTATGATTAATATTTATTTTATATATCAGTAAACATCCCGTCATTAGAAATAATATGGTTATAAAAATAAATATCATTGATCCAAAACTCAAACACAATATAATTCCAATTTAATTAAAAAATATTATTGTCTCAAAAATTATTTTCAGATGACTATCCATTAATACATGAATTTTATCATTCAATCTAAATAGAATTACCATAAACTCATAAAGTATACAACTTAGTTGAAATAAGATCATAAATATATCACCATTCATTACTCTTAATTAATTATTCTTGTATAATATATCTTCCATTGAAAGTATTTCTATCTATGAGGTTGAAATTTTTGTTCATCAAAATGTGTAAAAAGATTCTTATTATTTATAGTTATAGAATTCACCTCTATATAAAAAATGTAGAGTCTTAGGGACCCATTATTCTCAATGTCTATATACAAAGTGTCTCACCATGGTGAAATGATAGTGTATATAAATCCATTATCTTTCAAAACATGTAGTTGATTCATTATATCTACCTACCCCACTAGTTTCATTATATGTATTGATTTTGAGATGGATTATGCATCAGGAATCTATTAAACATATAACTCACTTGAATGATATAGTAGATTAAAAACATATCTTTTTGAAAAAATGAAATGAATTTTTATGGTCAGGGTCAATCCACTACTCATTGGATACCATCGTTATCCATAGATCACACTTGATCACACAACTGAGATATAATGTTTAATTATAAATATCTATAGTGAGACTATTTATAGGCAATTCACATGTCGATGGTTCCCCTTTAAAGAAATGATATTTACTTCCCATTTTAAAATAATAATCTCTTTATCATGGAAATAATTTTCTATGTGTACTATTGAAAACATATCCACACCATTGATCATATCATATTAGACAAAATGATTACTAAATATGATTGAAAATTGTTTTTTCCTATTTTACTTAATTGGAAATCTTTGAAAAATATTATTTTTCAATTAATGATCTAACTTGGTGTATTAATTAATAAATCCAATAAATTTGTGAAAAATGATAATATTATAACGAAATATGGATTTCAATGATATGAGTGCATCGTAAAATAAAATAATACATTATATAACATTGACATAATGATCAATGTTCCAGCCACCACATCATTTGGAACATTGGATTTATTTATTGTAATAATATAAAACTGTCTTTTCTCACATGTCCAGTTATAAGAAAAATTACATTTGATTTTTTTGAATTGGTTAAAATTGTTTCCTTTCAGACAATAATGAATTAATTAAACATTAATATATTATACCTTTCTATTAAATATTTTAATTTTAAGGGCATATTAAATTCAATACTAATAAATTAATTTTATCTTTATATAGATCCCATGTTGTTTCATTCCTCAGTTATCACACATGATATGTCCAATTCTCCTTTTGCTACATTTTATATTATTTTCTTCATTTGATTCATAGATAGAATCTTCATCCCATGATTTTCCATCAATATATAGATATATATATTGTTCAAATATTTTTTTTCTTAATGGAACTACAAACTACATCATAGTATGATGAAAACCGTTGAGGGGAAAATTTCCTTTGAATTATCAGTTCCACCCCCTTAAATAAATGAACGACTTTTCATTCAAGTATTACTCAATTTTCTATACTATTCATCATGAATTATGTAATGATTGAATCAGACTACAAAATATTTTCCTACAACTGTTTTCTATTATTGAGAATGTGTCTTTCAATTTACACTCTGTGTTCACGAGGAATTAGTTTTTATTTTCAAAACTATTTAATAAAAATGATATATTTTTTAGAACCTTTTCCAACGTGCCCAATATCACTATGATTTGATTAGTTACAACTCAAGAAATATTTATTTTTTCAATTATAATATCCCTATACTAATTATTGTTTATTGATTTGGTTTAAAATTATCCATTTATTATTCATATATATACTATCTAATACACATAACTATATCATAATATTAAATTTTAAAATAAATTCAAAATTATTTTTTCCAAAGTGTTACCTGGAAATCCAGATGGATTTTCATGGAACATGTTATATCTTATATATTTTATTAAAATTTAACCCCCAATATGGATAAAGCATTCATTGATAAACAATATACCATCATAGATTCAATATACCCATAGATTGTAGTTATATATTTTTATTAGTAAAACATACAATATTTAACATATAATATGAGAATTTAGTTATGTTTCATGAATAGATACATAGAAATTTGAAAACAAGAGGCACACCACTAAAATCGTCCAATAAAATTATTTTATATTCAATCATATGATAGAAAATTTCATTAAATCCTTCTCTTCTTTTTATTTGTAATTGAATAAAAATAATTGTGAACTCAAATGCTCAGTAAATATTAGTATACAACAAAAGATTATATAATATATAAATGGAATTATTGATATGGAAATATTAAAATAACAACTGAAGGCATAATACACATAAAGAGATATTATTATTTTTATATTAAATTAATATAATTATGGATTCCAACAATAATTTATTTCATATTGATTGAATGAATAATTTTAAAAATCAAATTCATCATAAAATTGTCGTGTTCCATGACATTTTCAAATTATGGGATCTAGAATACACCAAAAAACAATTTTTTTCATCTGATGTGTTAGGTAAAATAATTTATTGGATATATAATATCAAACCACACCCTTCACTTGTCTATGTGTAATGAATTCACCTATAGGGTCATCAATAAATTTTATACCATTCTATAATAAACATGTTTAAAAAAAATTATAACCCATATAATGTGAAATAAATACATAAACTAAATACTATTTCCATTTAATATTGTTGATGTATTGGAAAAAAATTGTTAATGATCCTTGTTTCTATTAAATTTAATCAATTTATCATGATGTAACATTATAAAAAAATATATTCAAAAGGTAATATAAAATTTTCTAGTTTTTTAATAGAAGATTATATTTTCATTTAATATATTCATTATTGCATTCAATGGATGTGAAAGGAAAAATACATCATTATGGTTCATTTAAAGAATAAAAATATAATAATTAATTTACCATATAATTTTCTCACATTATGTGTTGTATTAAGCCCACTCATCTTTCATAATGTAATTGATTCATCCAATTTTAAAAGAAATATTTTCTTATTGATGCCCCTTGGTTTTTTTGGGTATAGAATCACAACCCATCTAAAGACACCCCCATAGGACTCTAAACAAAATTTTCAAGAATGCACAATGGGTGTCCCAGATCACATGGTGAAACAAATATTTAATATAAATCATGGTAACACCATTAGAGAATTGTTTTACCCAAAAATTGTAATTTTAAATTCATAAAAAATAATTATAATTATTTCATCATCGATCAATAGGTTAAACATACACTGTAGAGAAACCCCAAAAATTAAGATACCTAATATCAAAAATAAGATATCACTATATAAAATCAAATATAAAAAAAAATATCTCACCCTCCAAACATAAAACCCTTGAATGAAACAAAAACCAACTTCAAACGTATTCTCATCACCCAAAAACATAAAACTCTATTGTGCAATGATAAAATTTTGTAAAATTATATTTGCCATATGTGTGTAGAGAAAATTAAATAAAAATAATAAAATATAACTATATCTTCATGAATATCCATTCCATAATCCAAATACCGAATCCTATATGAAAATTGCTAATCAAAGGTTATTAAAAAACCTTAACCATGAAAAGTTAATAGTTTTGTATGAGCATTATAATACATTGTAAGGACACCAATGATAAACATAACCCAATTTATTCCAATAAAAAAAGTTTCATTTACCACATTTTGGAAACAGAATTATATTAACATGGGTTTTCTAATAAATATCATTAAAAAACATTTCATGCTCTGTATATATCTTTAAATTAAATATTTTATATTGAAAAACATAGGCTTGTATTTTTTGGGACAAGAGTTACTATAAAATATTATATAGTAATATAACATTTTCTTGATAACAATTTTTTATAAGAAACTATTGATATTAATTAAGGTAAATAGAGTAATATTAAATACCAATTACAAAAAATAAAATAATTTTTTAATAATGTTGAGGAATAAATGAAGATCAAGATCATTCACATAAGAAATAAAGAGTGAGTTATGGGAAAATAGGACACCTATATCATTTTTAGTACAAAATAAATTACCTTCCAAAAATAAGAAAACTCAAAAAGACATGGAAATACTTAATCATAAAGGGAAAATTCCATAACAAACTAGCTATATGATAAATTATATCAGTTCTCCTAATGAAATTAAACTACACCAACCATCGATCATATCCAGCAAGGTCTAACCAACTTTATTCATAGCAAAGAAATGTATTCTATAAAATAAGGCCCAAAATCCATGGTATATACAAACTTATTGAAACATGTATTTTAGCAGAATTTTTATGATAATCAGGATTATAATGGAATGTTTCAGACTATGGTGATACAATTAATGTTGAAAAACAAATAAATATATATATGTAAGAACAATAGAACACATAAGTATAAAGAATATGAACTAACCTCAAACAAAACTCTAATGAAAAATCCATAATATTTTAAATCAATGACATATAAAGAATTTACCAAACTGATGAAATTCACATTCTCTTTAATGTGATCATGGAATGATTCACTTTAAAAGAAGTGGTATAATAGATAAATTAAATTTAAAAGTTAAATTATGTACTGAGAACATCATTTGTAAAGAACAAAAATTTCTTAAATAAGATAAACACACTTATTAGAAATCCATGGAATATTACAATCCTCTTTCAAATCCTAAACATGAAATAGATGTCATTGAAAACCTATAATTGACATCCTTACATTTTTTACATGAATATGATGTGAATGAATTAATAATAAATGATTACAAATTTTTTTTTTCAGAAACAGAAAACATCACATTATTTAGAATGAAAACCACAAGGTCCTTGATTTAAGGTCAAATAATTTTTATCTAATTTAATATGAAGAAAATATATATAAAATGGTATAAATAGTAAATTAATAAGTGGATAATGAATGAAATAGATAATAAATTGGAATCCTACATTAAATGGTTCCTCCTATACCCAAAGTGGCCTAAATCTATCTGAAGGATGTACAACAAGCATGATAAATATACAATAACTCCATAATTCCAATTTTTAAAAATTAATATTATTTAAAAATTAAATAATAGAGGGAAACATATTTAAAATAGATTCATTATTCATCTCTATCAACCAGTGTGGCAAAAATTGTTATCAATAGAACTACATGAACCCTATGAAATAAAAGCTGAAGAAAAAGAACAAAAAAGGTGGTATGATCCAAATATTATGAGTTTGTAATATGGGTTTACTAAAAATCATGAAAAAATTATATATCATGAAAATTTACCATAAGTAATCCACCATAAATTAAGGGATGTAGTCATAAGAAACACTGAAGGAGGAAGTGAGTAAGATGTGAGAAGGGGGATTTTGTCACTTAAAGGGAAGAAACCTAGGGGATATTTTGAAATTATATATAAAGTGGTATGGGGTGATGTAAAAATTCATATTTAAAGATAAATAAATAGAAAATATTTTTAAAATTGATTTGTTGAAAGCAGGGTGATAGCCACAATTTATATAAGGTTACCCAAACTGTGCATTGTCCATGACTCACTCAATAAGTATAATAAGGAACAAGAATAGTTGTTTTATTTTGTTGAACTAACATTAACCATATAGTTAATAATTAATATTCTACGTAATGTGTTCCCCACACAATTTTTTAACATAATTATAATAATTTATTGGGTTCAGTGTGTGCCCAGCACTGAATTCACAAATTTTGAAAAATTCAAATGCATACCACAGGAAAATCACCACCCAGAACTATAAATTGAAATTAATTTACTATAAAATAACAATTATCATCCGGTTGTGACTCATATCCAAATACAATATTAGTTATCCTGAAAACTATTAATTTTCATGGATGACACATTCATTTTAGAGTTACCTAAAATTGGATTAATTTTCCACCAAGGAAATGGTAATTTATAAATCAAAACATTTAAGAGTGTTATAAAAATATAGATTTTATAATCCATAAAATTTAATGAGTAAACTAAGAAAAGATATCAAGAAAATTTATAAATAACTCAAAAAACTTTTTGGTTATTTGACCCTTTGTTCCAATGAAGGAAAATTGTGATGGGAACCCAAAAATATGGATTTGGTAGTAAATAATTCCTAATATCATGAAAAATAGTTTTTATACATGGACATAAATGAGAAATGATATATTAACTTGATGTTATGATATCTCAAATAATATTTATTTCCACCACAAAATGGAAATAAGGTGAACAATATAAAACATATCTCAAGGAGATGAAATTGAGAGAGAAACCCATTACATATCATAATGATAGCCATGAATGTAATTTAACCATATATATCATAAACAATTAATTGAAAACATTTATCATTTCCATATTCATTCATACTATTCATAAATGTTGATTATATAAGTGAATTATTAAAAATTTCTAGATTAGGTGTCCACATTTCTCATCATTTGTTCTATTTTCATAATATTGGTGTTAATTTTCTTTATTAAAACAATTATTATTACTATTATTTCATTAAATTTATATTTAGTTATTATTATCATAATTTTTATATGTTTAAATTTTTAATGGATTTGTAAGATCTTTTCTTGGAATTTGATGTTGACAATAATAATGTTTAAATGATTATTTATAAACAATGGGTGTTTTTATAATTGATGAAATAGATGTTTATATAATATCTCTAGTACAAAAAATCATTATTAATGAAATTTTATTATGTTATATGACTAAACTTATTCCAATAGAAAATGATGGTATAAAACCGTTGTACTATTCATGTAGGTGGTTAAACCAACAAAAACATGAACAAATATCGATTTAATTAATGTTTAATATGTGGTTTTTAATAGTATCATTATAATAGAATAATAATGGATTTATTTATTATATATTACTAATAAATATCAATATTAAAATTATTTATAAGAAAGAAGTAATTGATTCCAAATCATTACACAATTTCAATGAAACACTATCTTCTTTGATGAGTTATTTTTAATTATTAAATTATTGATGAACATATTTTATTCATTTTATTAATAGGATTTATAATTTGTTAGATTATAATATTAACTTCATTATTATCAACATATCAATCCATTTATAAACATCATATATCCAACGATGTCATGTTGTGATGGAAAAAAACATGTTACGTCGTATAGGTGATAGTCCGCACCACACAATGAAAATAAATTTTACATAATAGATACTTTATGGAAAAATATTTTCAATATAAATAATATAATAAATTAAATTATAAATCTAATTATAATATCTTAATCTTATTGTGAATAATATAATTTTTACTATTAATTGTCATGAATATATGGCTAATTATTTGATACTACTCACAAAGGGTACAAAACTTTTTCAAGGAGGAATCCTTTAACAAGAAGGAAATATTCTACGAATTGGTGACAATTTGTTCTTGAATATGGGATAAGGATATATGAAGAGAAATATTATAGAGTTTAATTTAAAAAATTATAATCATAGGTGATTCATTACGTGGTGATTATGTTACCATTTTATATGTTTATATGACAAACAATGAGCATGTACCCATGTTTTAAAGGCTCCTGATTAGCCTCTAGGTGATCCTACGTTCTATCCTTATTTGGCATACATAATATTTTGTACTATGTGGGATGTGACATTGGTGGTGACACAGTTGGTGACACTTGTGGTGATGCAGACGATGACATATGAAGGATTGAGGCCTGGGGATGGAGGTAGGATGATGCAGGAATGATGATAAAATTGTTTTCTAGAAATGTAATGGGCTTTTGCACAGTGGACCTAACTATAATATATTATATAAATAAGTATTGATGTGTGGGATATCCCTTAGGGGATGCTGTGGAATTTTTTTACATGATTTCGTGTGGGGTGTGTGATTGAATGTAATTTTACCCTATTTATCTAACATAAATATATGTTACTACTATAGTTTTCAATCTATATATAAATACAACAATTTAATAATTTAAAAAAATTATTTCCAATTGTTTAATTGGATAAATTAACTGTGTAAAATTATTACTTTTATTCATTAAATTCATATTTTATTACTGAAATGGTTTTCTAGATATATATGTTATTCTTATGTAAATTTAATGTTATAAAAATTTTAAGTTTCATTAAGATGATAATTTTTTATTAAGACCAAATATTTGTAAAAAAATAAAATATTAATAGAATTATAATTTATATATGTTTAATTATATTCTTTGAATAGTTTTTTAATATAAATTTCAAAATTATTTTTTATTATATTTTAGATCAATGACTATTTAAATGAATAATTTTTAGAATAGTTTGTGAATAAACCAATTATATTCAAAAGTATTTTCTCACGTATTTCAATTTTTTTTGGTAAAAATGAGATTGAATTTTATTCCTGAAAATACATCATTTTATAGATACTGAAAATTATAAGGGGTTTTGTCATAAATAGAGTTGGAAAGTGTTGGGTTCCCATTGACTCATTAATCATCCTGATGCCAGAAAAGTGGGCCTAATTGTATACTCATAAAAATATACATTCTCATGCGATATTTATTTTTAAATAAAATTACATGTGTAAACCATTATAAGGGATTAAATATCTTGGTATAAAAAATGATATTAGAAAACTAACACGTATAACCCAGGAATGAATAAATAGAGTCATAATTTAAAAATAGATGTATCACGTGTTAAAAATAATGGTACCAAACATGAATAAATATTCTGATTAATGTTTTGATATTAAAATTTTAAGGAATTTAATAACCATTTTTTAATTAATTTTCCTAAAAATTAAAAATAAAATTAACATAAAAATATTTGTTTTGATGATATAACATTGTATTTAAATCATATTACAAAAAAATAAATAAATATTACATAACATTACTATTTTCTTCTTTTGATAAAAATTGGGACAGTTATAGTACATAATTAGGTATGGATATTGATATTTTAATAATACGAAAACCCTTCATTATTCTCAATTGTTAGTGATATTTATTAATACTATTCTAGTATATTCTAAATCATATATTGTTTATGTGAAATATATAAGGATTATTCTTCAATAGTTTAATATTAATTGTAAGGAAATATAGATTAAATGGAATTAATAACCATGATATGTTATTTTAAAAAAAATTATGTTTTGGGGATAACTATTAGGGAAAACATGAATAATGTATAGATAACTCTTATGTATTATATTTACATGATGATGTTGAGATAATAAATTATGATTTGATTCTATCAAAATAAAGAAGATAGTAATTATTATCTATATGATTGATAATTTATTCTTGATTTTTTTTGATATTTTCATCTCATTTTTTGGATTATGAAATATATTGAATAATGTGTAACAATGTTATATATATGTTAATAACATTTTTGGGTTAATTATAGAGTTAATTTTCTACACAATATAAAATTACAAATTCTTTATCATCATAGTGTTTTTAATACCTTTTAAAAATATATGATAATTGTTTAGGTTATATATTTTTCATATATATATGGTTATATTATTTTAGGAATGACTAATATTGTTGAAGGAATTTTAAATTGGATTTTTATAGTAAATATTTAAAATTTAAAATTGATTCAAATATTTTATAAATGTTCATAGTGAATTCATATATCTATTTGATGGATCGGATTTGATATTAGTTGAGAGACCAACTAAATGTAAAATAGGATGATCCAAAAATGATATATTCTAAACATATGAAGATTTTGGTTGAACTATGTTTGATTTATATTGGGTTAAGAAAATTACATAATAAAATGATACAATTAAATATGAGATAAATTGAAGATAAATTTTACATGATAATTTGTTATAGATAAATTAAAATTATAACCACTCATAATAAATTGTTTTATGTTAGTAAGGTGTATAACTATAAATACACATGGGTGATATGGAAAATAGATAGAGTGTGTCAATGAAAAACCCATAAAAATGAGATATTTCGTGATAATGTTTTTGTTTTTCCAAATTAACATTGATACAAATATAATTTAAAATTTGAACGTATTAAAACTAAAAAGAACATATGAATACATCGTTATATTCTATTTATATAAAAAATAATAAAGGACACATTTCTTTATTGTTTTATGAAAATAGGAAATATATAAAAGCCTTATAAATTAATTACAATATAGATCATTATTATGAGTTACAATGTAAAAAAATAACTTCCAAAGAGGTAAATATTTATCATAAACTCATTGATCATGTAAAAGTCAAATAAAAAAATACTAATGAACCAAATATTCGGTACCAGACTATATTTACTAGTCGTATATGTCTTGAATAATTTAACCAATGAAAGTATGAAGAGTTATGAATAAAACCCCATAGTATTATTATTATAAAATAAATAATTTTCAATTTTTGTGGGTTGTTATTTTTTATAGTTCCAAATATAAATACCTTATTATAATTTTATGCAAATCTTAAACTTGTTTAAATTCCTTTATAAAGTCAATACAATTATTTTTCCCATATAAATATATAATTCCACAACATAAATAAACCAATCGTCATGTAGCTATGTTTGGTTTTTTATTTGTTAGCAAAAAAAAACTCTGATGACATGAGTCAAATTATTAGGATTGAATATATATTTTAGGGTATTATAAAAAAATTAAAATTTATAATATATAATTACCATTATATATCTTAGATAATTAGATATTATTATCCACACACAACACCGAATATAAATGAAACCATGATATATTTAGATAAAATCCCAATATATTAATATAAACATTATTATCATATCCCTCAAAATAATTGGATTGAATATGTTTTACCAATTTTGGAATTAGATGTATATATAAAATAGTGTTTACTTTTTATATGAATGGGAAAAATTTAGTTTAGTATATATGTATAATATGATCTTCATTGGTTTAGAAGTGTATTTTTTGAAAAAAAAATCCTTTCTATGATTGTAATTTATATTTAATAATATATATTAACTAACATAAATTAATATTATATTAATAATTCTGAAACACAATTTTATTTTGAAAATGATATGAAATAAGAATAAATATAGCTAATATTTAAAAATGGTATTTTCTAATTATACATTTTCCATTATAGTTTATGACTTTTTAAAAAACTATATTTATAAATTTTGTATAATTAAATGTAAAAAAATGATCAAAATTTTTTAATTCTTCATGTCAACCATCTTATATTTTATATTTCTAATAATTTCTACAAATATCTAGGGCTTAGTGAAAATTGGAATTTAGGAAGCATTTAATTTATATGACTTTATCATAAAATCGGAATTACCTATAAATTTGAAATACATTTATGTAACAAAATATAAATTTTATAAAAAATAAGAATTTTAATTTTTTATTTGATCTTATGAAAACACAATTCCTTATTATAATAAATAACTAATATATAAATTTAATAAAAAAATATTTATATTTTTTAAATATTTTATTTTCAATGTAGATTCATTTTTGATAAATTTGAATGCAGTTTGTCAACTATGTTTTTAAATAAATCCATTTTTATAATTAATATCATTTTCCAATATAATTTCATACTATATTAAATTTTAATTCTTCAAAATATTTTTTCTCTGATAAAATTTATTATGTTATTAATTTTTTATATTTTAAAATTAAAATTTAACAGAATTGGATAATTTTTTTAATTTATAAAATAATCTTAAAATTTATAATTAGAAGTATCATGTTTGGTAATGTCTTCAATATTTATCATATTCATTAAAATTGTTTAATTTCTTATGTAATAAATTACTTAGGTAAAAATAAATAATTTTAAATGTAAAATAGTTAAAAAAGATTCCATAGAACACACAATATTTCCTTTAAATGAAGGTTTTAGGTGAATTTGGACAACCTTTTTTTCGATTATATATTTTTCAGTACTAGACATCAAAAAATATATAAATTTAATATTCATACAATAATTAACATTCTTCACCGTTGGGGGTCTTTTCAGGAATATAATTTTAGAGAATTGGGTAATAAATTTTACATAGAAAATCCATACCATATATATAGGAAACATTCTATTAGAATCCAATTTTCATGAAAATAATTTAATATATATCATTTTTTCATTCCATGATACATCTTTACACTTTTCATCATGTCCTAATCATTTTCTATAATAATTCTTAGACCCTTATTAAAAACATTTCAAAAAATTTAATGAGAAAAAATGATCACCATTTGACATATAAAAAATAATAAAGAAACTCATCAGTCCTTTATAAAAAAAATTATATCATAAAATATATTTCCCATAACTTAAAATTTTTTGTTATCAAACAGTCATTCAGATAAAAATTATATCAACTTTTATTTTCCTATTTTTCTATATTTAAAATTTAAAAAAAATAGTGGAGAAAGAGAAATCAATATAGATTCTTTGAAAACATATGTACCTATAAAAAATGTTTCCAAAAAATCATAATTTTTTTCAGAAAAATCATAATCATTATATTAAATTAATGTATCTTAAACTATATTTATTGAATCAAATTATTTGAAAGAAATAATTAGGACACATTTTTAATATCCATGTTCGAACCACCAGGTCCAAGTCTAGATTCATCATAACCTAATGTGCACCAACTCATATAGAATAGGCTACTGACTATAAGGGAGGGATTGTGTACATCATTGGGGAGACTATACAATCTATATCTTTTCATATGATATATAATAAATTTTTTAAAACATAATTAATATTTAGGGTAATCATGGAGACAATAAATTAAATATATGTCATACTAGAAAAACAAATTATAATGTGGAAAGCCTGTCCAGAATGGAGAAATAAGATAATAAACAAAAGAACTATTGGGTCTTCTAGTGTCGATCTTTGTCCACCCTAGCTCCTTGATTTCCATACTCATCCATGCACCACATGAACATTTCTGGACATCAGGTCATTCATGAAATATATATGCACATCGAAATACCTGAGTAGGGTGAGAGTACAAGACTTTGTATGACACCACCAATGAATAATTATACTGATGTTAACTAGTACAAATGTGTATTATATAATAAAAATAACTGAATTAAGTTCATAAACAAAAAACCATAATTGAGTGGTAGTATGATATCAATCATACAACAAACTGTGACCATTCCTACATTATATCCATGTCTGATGATAACTAAATTAATTAGAAGAAAAAACCCAACCCACGTACGGTGTCCTCATATTTCCATATAGGTGATACATTGTGTCTTTTATCCCTCTAGAGAACCATGTATCCCAAATCATGTGGATGAAAATAGATACTACCAGCATCATCTAGGACATCTCATTGTTAAATTCACATGGAATAACAGCTACCTCGAGCATACCATCAACACGACACCAGGACTACCTCATACATCCAACTCGTGCTCAGGTTCTTCATCACTGTCATTGTAATAGATCTTTCTCCCCCAATAGGGTACTAATATGTCATGACCATCAAATAAAACAAATAACCAATATTTCATTGTAATACATATATCAGGAATGCACACAATTTGGAATAGTATATCAAAAAAAGTATATAGCATCACACACAACAACAAGTTATTATAATCAAACATTGATACAATCTAAACTAATATCTCTCAAGGAATCAGAACAATTTAATGGGATACAGTCACACAAACTAACACAATCACATACATTAAATATCATTCACAATCAATCAAATGAAATAATATATAATAATCAAGGTTATAAGTTTAAACGTGATCCCAAGAAGGAAAGGAATCGCATATATCAAATGGTGTAAATATAAAGAGGCATAGATAAACTAGCCTTAAACAAAACTCATTATAGCTACACCAACACATGGGGTTCTTTAAGGTTTTCTAGCACCCAAATAACTATTTTAATTTACAAAGTAAAATAAAATATCATATGTGATGATATTTTCTCTCTATAGAATAATTTTCAAATTATTATATAAATTATTAGGTGAAATGATAATTTACCTCTTGAGAATAATTTTAAATGCATTTATTAAATTATAATTTATGATAATGATTTATCTCTCGAAGATAATTTTAAAATTATTACGTAAATTTTCACATATTATGATAATTTATCTCTCTAGTATAATATTAAATTATCATTGAAAAAAATTAATGTAGATGATATTATCCAAAAATTGATCATGAAATTAGACATTGATAATTTTATATCTAACAAAGTTATCCTAAACATACAAAGTGATTTTCAAAAAAATACATCGATATTTATAAAAATATATGTGTTTATGTTTATATCATTTGACAAAAAATTTCAAAAAAACATATCTTGACAATATTAATAATTATCATTTTATAATATTAATCAATTATTCATTCAATAATTGATGAAACATTAATTTTCTAAATCGTTATAGTTATTCTTTGTCAATTTCACCAAATTATTCATTTCATAATAATTATTTGCGATTATCCTTTCTATTAACAATATTATATCCTCAAATAAAATACCGGTATAATTATATCTTGATATTTATTTATAATTATCCATTTTAATTATCACAAATAATTATTTACAATTTTGAGAAAAATTTTCATAAATCAATTTTGGATAATTATCATTGGATATTTTATATAAATATTCATACATAAATTGACTATCATTATATTTTTATGGAACCATTTTTATATTATCGACAAGGGAGAATAAAACATGGAATAAAATAAAATAATATATTAAAATAATCTCAAACATAGGGTATAATATAGTAGAGTTTCCCATGATTGAGTATCCGCCATTCGAGGGTTTAATCATAAGAGGGTTATAGAACATCACAAACCAGATGTATGAAGAAATTGTGAACCTTATATATGACCTAATCGACCATGAACAATAACTGAAGGGTTCGAGTATTTAAAACCACAATCTGTAAAGAGTTCATTCATCCAACAATTAAAACCCGATTTTTATCCACAGTTTAAGATATACCTTTAACATGGAAGATTTTAATTCATCATATTAATGTGTAGGTGATTAAAATGGTTAAAAATGGTAAAAATCTATGGTTTTGAAAAGCATGGGATTTGAAATGGAGTTTTAGAATGGGTATTAGAAGATATACATTAAATCCATTTTAGTTAATAGTTAACAATTTCTGTTATTTAGTTAAATTATAAAATAACTTGTTCTTTATGAGAAATAAGAACAGTGTCTCGTTTTGTATGTATGTTATTCCATTCCAAAGTTAAATCCCACAATTTGGAATTAACGGTGCTATTAGATTTTTCATATGACACACCATTCTAGAGATAATAAACTATTTTAAAAATAACATTGTAAAAAATATTTAATAAATTATTCTTTGGAGGGATCTATCCAAATGTTTTATTATTAAAAATTTTATACCAGGCCTAGGGTAAACACCAAATTCTGAACCTATTTTTGGTCTCCTATGTTTCATATGATGCTACGTTTTTCAGTTGTTCAATTATTTTTAATAAATCACAAAATCACAATTTAATATAGATATTATTTTAATCATTTATATAATAAGGATTTATGTGCCTTAGAATATTACACTAACTCAGCCTCTAACATAATAAATATTCAATTTAATATTCCTATGTGTTAACTAGGATTTTACACTTATATAATTCCTTTTAAAAAATTAGTAAGTTTTTTTAACTAATAAATAAAAATTTCAAATATCAGACTTTTAACTTATTAACAAGAGGGTATTTTTAACTAATTAAATGATTGGATATTACAATTCCCCCTTTCAATTGAATTCTCATCCTCGATAATTCTATCATGTAGTATAGATTAAATTTCTCGGGACACTGAGCTTGAACATCAAACTCACACTCCCATATCTCTTCGTTGATCTGTTCATGTGGCCACTGAATCTAGAAAAGTGGTTTTATATTTCTTTCTATCACTATCTCACATTGATCTATGATGTGCACTAGTCACACCTCATATGATGTGTCTCTCTACAACTCAATGTCCTCGTAATCAATTACAAGTATTGGGTTAGTTTTGTACCTTTTATGTTGTGACATGAGGAACGCATTGGGCATCCCTCGCTATTGAGAATGTAGGTCAATAATATACTCCACATCCTCTATCAGTAATATGATCACAATGGTATCAACAAAATGTGATGCTAACATTCTCTTCATTACCATATGTTTGTTCCATAGGTGAAGAGTCACTCTCATAAAAACCTGATCTCACACAAAAAAACTCCAACAGTCTCTTCCTATGGTCATCACAAAAATCTATAAATACTCACATTAGTGATCAATCGCTTTTTCATCAACTGAACTCTATTAGATGTATTTTTAACCATTTTAGGGACAACAATCTGTACCTTACCCGACTCATTCCAATAGAGAGGTGAGTGACTCAACGTACCATAAATATCCTCATAATGTTCCATCTAAAATGATTCATGGTATCTATTATTGTATTTCAACTCAATCATTGCTATATATTGATCCCATACATCACAGAAATCGAGCACTCAATCTCAAATAATACCCTCTAATATGTGTATAGTCCTCTTAGACTGTTCATTGGTCAAGGAATAGTATGTCGTAATCACACTCTACTGAGTACCTATGGATATCTATATGACTTTCTGAAATAATATTGTAAAACATGAATCTATATCATAAAAATAACCAAAAGGAATCTATTAAGGTTCATGATACTTTAGACATAGTTACTTTCTATCACCTTCAATGAGGGAGTCTCTCTGATTGGTAATAAGTGAGAATATTTCCTTAGCTAGTTAAAAATATCCCAAGCTACATCATGAATCATTAAGGTCCGAAGTATCTATATCTCAGTTTCCATCCGAAATTCCTCTCACTCTCATATAGGTCTCAATAGTTGCTGTAATTACTCCCCCAAAAAATTGTGCACGGACATCGCCATTTTACAAGAAAAGAATTAGGAGACAAAACTAATAGATATTTAAATAGATATGGTGCATCAATGATAGAGTGATCACACCCAAGGATTCAACATGAGTACATACCAATAGGTCACCCATTCTAGTACTCATATCTCCCAAATACACGTATCTATGAAGTAATAATGACATATCAAAATCAAATGTCAGCAGATACTCAACCAAATGACTCTGACTCTACATTTTGTACCATTGTGTGAAGTCACAGAAATGTGTCTTGTGGTTAATCCAAAAAAAATCTCATTAAAGAGATAATTTACGCAACATTTTTTTATCAAGGACAACTTATTTGATATCAAAATTATTTATAGTGTATTTCTTATCATGGGGTTGTATCAGGAGACATCCATAAGCTAATACCTTATCACTTTTCATCAAAATCACATATGTAAAATTCATGATGTGTCATCATATATTTCATAACCAAAATTAAGGCTCATAGAGTGATAGTTCAAGAGAATTCACCGACCATCGCTCTTGATCAAGGAAATACTATATACACCGGTCTAACAACATAAATTATTCACAACATTCCATGTCAATTTTTTCATGGGTGCTAATAGTCAAGAAAAGCTTTAGATAAACCCACATTAATATACTACTAAATAAAATAACCTATTAACCTCAAACACTTTTTTTGTGATGTGTCAAAGATACAAATAAAAGTAAATTCTACGGTTTTATGTGTATAACACTTGAAGACACAAAATTTCATAGGAACATAATCTCCTTAATATAGAAGTCACATTTTAAAAACATAGAAAAATGTTTTTTGCTCTGAATGTATAGAGGAATATGTCAAGGATCCAAGCATTTTGATTTGGTGTCAACTTGTATATGATGATATAACAGGAAAACACTTTGATAAAAGAGTTATAGTATAGATGAAAAATATTGTTCATGAGAGCCTTGAAAATTTCTGGTGTATTAATCATCCCTAACAGAATTACTATGTAATAATATAGTCCATACCATCTCTGAAACACCATATTTTGAATTTCCTTTAAAAATATTAATTTTTGATATCCTGTTTAATTTTCAATCTTGGAGAACCACCAGGATCCCCATAGAGGTTTAAAAAGACCATCGATCCTAAAAAATTGATAAAAATTCCCCACTATCACACTGTTCAACATCTATTAATCAATAATTAGACTAAGAATACCCTTTGTCTACTTAGAGAATATAATAGGATCACCTTCTGATTAAGTACTCAATATGATGAAGTAGTTGTCTATAAATATTCTAGTCGTACCTTGATCTCCTTCATCTATGTTTTCAACATACGATATGAGTATTGAAAGGGATGTTCTACCAACATGAGTTCAATCTATTTCTTACTTTTTAGTCCATCAGATTCTCTAGTAGGTCATTCATTCCCCAAAATATTGCTTCAAATTATTTAGAGTCTTGAGATATTTTAAGGCTCTAGATTAAAGAATAATTCTAGAGAAGGGAAATACTTATGTATTCAGCCACAGTTTTAAACGCCTTTTACTCAGACAAAAAAAAGATAGGAGACTTTTTTTTCACGAGAATACATGATGGAGATATCATAAATGTCACAAATGAAAACAATTCAGAAAGAAACAATTATTTTAAGTTAAAGTATAATCAGAATATTTGATCACACATGGTTTTCATAGTAGTCTTCCATCAAACCAAGGTATAGCCATCATATAACAAACCCTTGTATTCATCCCTACACATTACTCACAATTTTCTTATATATACAACCAAAAAAACATGTTTTGTGAAACTAATTGATGATGAAAAATATATTTCACACAACCTGAAAACATAAAAATATCACACAATTTAAACTATCCTAAACAGATAAAAAATAAAGAAATTAATTTAATGAAGTTTTATGCACCATAACAACTGGTATATATATTAATTGTGAACCTATATATCTATACATGGTTCATGAACAAACAAGAAATATCCTAAATCACATTTCAACATCATGTTCATCACTAGAGGTGAATTTAGTCAATACTAAGAACAATACATATGTTCCCCACATAATGGAAACTCGTATGTCCATTATATAGGGCTAGACATGAAAAAAATATTTAAACTACCATATTAAAAACCATTATAACTATTGAAAACCCTATCCTTTAAAAATTATAGATAACAAAAAAGGTAAGTGAGTCTTGATCCACTGATTCCATTTTTTAACATCCCAACCTCAACCATTGGTATTGAACTTGATTTCCACAAAACCTCAAAAACATATCCTCATACGAATAAAGCTACTAAATAATAGTAGGGGTATAAGTTCAACATTATAGAGAATATACACTTAGTATCAATTCATATTATAGTTTAAAAATAATTAAAATATAAGAAATAATCATAGTTATGAAAATCCTGCTCTTTATTACATACATAAAAATGATTTATTATATAAAACCTTCACTCGATTGAACATAGAAGATAAAGAGTCCTAGTGTCTTTGGGGATTAAGAACATTACATAAAAATTAAAACATAGAACAAAATATCATATTGAAAACTTTCTTTACTTGACCAATACATTCTATCGTACTTATATTTGCAATGGATAACCTGAGGATATGCATATGAAAATGGTACGAAATAAAGCCCACTAAGGGAGTAAAAAAGGCATAATATGAATAATACAATGCATGCTAGTCAATAGGTATATATGATTATAATTAAATAACATGAAAATAAAGAGATAATATAACATGATTATGATTACATGGAAATGTGACAAAAACACTTAACATGTAATTAGAACGAGCCAAGGCTCATTGCAAATAGAGCATGTGTAAATCATCATTACCCTTGAATTGTAATGATTAAATAGTCATTGCACTAGAATTAGAATTAGTAAATCCTCATTTCACTTGAAATATCATGATACTATTATTTACCTAGTGGATTGGAGACCTATGAGGGCAGACATTTCATAAACATTTCATTTCATGCATCAGTGTGCCACATGGATCAGTCAACACAAAATCATTCACCTAAACTTATTCCACGATAATGGGATATGGAATACATACCTAATTATTAATATCTAATATGTAAATTTTAATATAGGTGAATACTCTTGATAGAGAAATGGGAATGGTATTCACTACATAATGACATTGGCTTGAAAAATCAGTGCAATTTCTATAGCATAATGGAGTGACATTAGAATTAATAAAAATGGTTCATGAGAGAAAATGAAAATTCTAATCATATATAAAGGAAATTCATATTACGTGGGTCATATTCATACATGTCCCAACATAGGTAATGAAATTTATATTCATAATACCAAATCATTTCTTGAATATAAATAAGGAGAGAGAAATTCCTTACAGAATTACAGATGGTAGAAGGTATTCATGGAAGGAACCAATGAGAGAGAAATGGATCTATCATAATTAAAAAATAAATATGATATTATATGGGATGTTAAAAATCATACCCCAATATTCATAATTGAAAAAAGGGGATAGCAATGTTAACCAACCTGGATAAAAAGAGAAAGGAAGGAATCCCTTACGTGGAAGTGTGATCCCAAAGGATTGGGAGAGGATTCTTGAGAGAATGGGGAGCCTTGGGAGGATTATAGATAGAGGGGGGATGAGGATGGAAGAATTCCAAAGGATTTTAGTGAAGAGTAAGTTTCATCTTGGGTGGTTTTATATAAGAAATGAGAGGGAATTCTTTATTATTTAGGTTTGGGACACCTCACATTAAACTAGTCAAAATCACAAACCATACCTTCATTTTTGCCAATGGAATTTTCAAAACATTAGTGGAAAACGATATTTTATAATCCCAATAGCCAAAATTCATAAAATAATATGGTTTCTTTTGTGGAGGTTTGTCACACTCTCGAGGAAATCAATTAAAAAAGATAGAATGTTTTATAAGTCTTGGAGGTTTCACTAAAGCTATGTAAAATAAATTAAATAAATCTAAAATTACATTATATTAATGTTAAAATACATAATAACTGAACATTATGTTTATAGTATTTTATTACATCACTATTGGGTCATTATGTTGTCATAAAGAACATTAAATAATTAAACTGTATTTAATTTTAACAAAAAAATGTGATTGTCTCAAAAAGTTATAAAGAATTAACCATTGGATAATTTTGAAATCCTGATTCAAAAAATAATATTCATTTTGTCTAAATAATTTTCTAAATATTTGAATTTTCACTTTTAAAATTAAAATTTACATATTTAAATAAATAATGGGTTTTGACAACAATAGTTTTCAAACATAATAAAAATTACAGTTGAATTTATAAAATTATATGATAATTTATATTAAAAACATATTCAATAATAATCGTAATATTTTACTAAAATATTATTTAATTCCTATGTAAATTAATTCATATAAATAGATTTCTTAGTTGAATAATAACTAAAAATACTATTTGCGCCTAAAAGTCTATTTACAAAGTAAAATAAGTAAAATGAATGTATATTATCTATAAAAAAATAATTTACATTATCATAGTAATATTGTATCATTACATAACCCCTTATAACACCCACGTACGACTAAAGGGTATGGTGAGTGATGGTGAGAATCTCTTATGGTGACTCAGATAAAATTTCTCAGGTGGCAATCTTTATCAACTTCCACTTCTCTGATAGGTAGTTTGGTTTTAGCGTAACATGTTGAATCTATGATTGGGCTTGGTCAAGAGAAATGTCTAATGACACCACCTATACGAACCCAGTTCTTATTCATGAGGTACTAGTTTCTTCCTTTCCATTTCCTTAATTGTTTCTTAGAAAACAATGGAAATGTGGAGAAAATACTCAACTTATGGGTACACACCGTGTACTATTGTACACACGCCGTATACTTTGGTTGTGTGGGATGAGAATACAGGGTGTGTGAACTTTTCGGTGATTAAGGGTTTAAAAACTAACTATATGGAGTGTACTTAGTAAAATATACAGTGTAATTAGTCGACAGATGAACAGTAAGCCAGTATGAGTAGCCTCTAGGGAAACGATATTACACGCCATGTACATAGTAATACACATCATGTAATCAGTCGAAAGATGAACAGTGAGGCGGTGAAAATTAGACATCAGTGGAATAGTAAAAAAAGTAGTTCATATAGTGTACTTGAATGTACACACTGTGTAGTTAGGTTTTTTAGTTAAAAATAGGAAGTAGACCCCACATTTGCCACAGGAGGAAGAGAACTCACAAAGAGCCATGGGAGAGGATGCCATGACTTGGAGGAGCTCCTGATCACACACTAGGACTCTGATTCTTCTTCGGTCGATCTCTTTTGTACTGCGTCGGTAAGGTCTTCCCTCTTCTTGAATCTGTCCTTCCAATTATTTACCTAAGTAATGTTATCTGGGTTTTAATGGGTAATTGTTTATCTCATATCTACATCGTTCTTGCTTGTCTTGGGATGTGTCTTTCACCTATATCAATCATAGGAGATTGAGGTATGTGCTATTTTGGTTAATTACCACTGTCGAGTTGATTTTGTGCACAGTTGTTCCACGTTCCCTTGTATAGAGTGTTGTGTGGCTGAGGCATTGACTATTGAGATACCTAGAATTTCATAGGTAATCTTATGATTATGTATAAACTGCTTTTTTGGGATCTTTTCTTTGATAGAGGGCCACCCTGAGGGTGTGTTTCCCTTATTATTCCGTTTGGTTAGGATACCCATTGGTATGTAATGATTATAACATGCTTTGAGTTTTCTTTAGAGGAAACCTGTATAAATTGATTTCTTATCCTTTTAGCTCGGCCCAGTTACTTACCAAGGTTCTATTTATCCTAAGGGAGAGGTTCTATTTATAATGAGGGAAAAGTTATGTTTAGACTGAGTGAAGGTTCTGTTTTGCCTTAGGGGTCGTTTTTGTTAGCCTGAGGGCAATGATTCTTACGCCGGAAGGGATTTGTTCATAATGCCTGAAGGCAGTCACCTGAGGGTTTCGTCTCAATATGCCTGAGGGTAAGAATTTTCACGTCTGAGGAAAATGTTTACATTGAATATTCAGTGTGGGTATTTCTTTTGTTGTACCTACCATGCTAATGAAAAACCTTGGAATTTTTAGATAATTATTAAAATGACAATGTATGTTGTAAGAATAGTTAATTTTTAGTACTTCTTATTTTATAGTATTTCATTATTGCATACTATTGTTGGAAATTTTCACTGATATTTGGCCACGGGCCATCGGTGGTTTCCTAATGGGATTTATTTCTTACACGTTTTTAGGTCATGTTTTGGGACCAAATAGATCATATTTCTCCAAGTGTCGATAAGGGAAAGTGTCCCTACATAGATACATGATTATTACAGAGTTTTATGAGAGCATGAGACCGAGCATAGGCTTACGATGCTGCTGCATTTCTGTTGCACTATGTTGGTTTTGTTTGAATGTACATTGTACATTGTGTTGTATTGTATCTGATTCCATGGTATCCTATTTTGGCAGCATTCTTAGAAATAGAGACATTTTTCCTTAATATATATATGACTATTGGTTTTCTTTTTCTTCAGTTCTGTTGTCTATTTTAGGATTATATTGTTTACTGCTTCCTCATTTGTGTTTTTATATTTATTCTTCTTTTTGTACACTTTGACAAATGATGGCATTGTTTCCCCACAATCAGTCCTAGTCCCTCACTGCTAGTCGATAGCCTTTGACATTTGGGGAAATGCGCTTGAGGTCATGTGACCAATAGGGTTTGGGGAACCCATTGTGTGGCACCCAGATTAGGGATGTTAAAAAGTGGTATCAGAGGGAGTATTTTCACTGAGATATTTTATAATTTGGTAGCAATAGGAATGAGATTGATTGTTAAGGGATTCGGTAATAAATTGTGCCTAGGAGTAGCTGCCCCATTTATAGGTAAAGGAAAAATTTCCTTGAAATAAATTGTAAATTTCAGTCTGTGATTTTTACAGATGAATTTATTTCATTGTTGGGTGATTGAAATATTTATACTCTTACTGTTGATGTTATTGAGGTTCTATATCATTTGTAACATCATGAGATGAGGGTATGTAATCACATGAATCATTTTGGAACATGTTACAGTCACACATCATTCATAGTTTCTATGCCATGTAGTTTCATTAGAAATTGCATGTTGTTGACAAATATGTCGTTCTAGAAAATTCATGTTGTTGTGATAGATGCCTTGATAAAATAGTTACTATTTGATAGGGTATTGTTATGTATGGTTTTGTGAATAATTGCCAAACATTGGTTCTTGAGGAGTATGGGCCCTCATCAACCAGAATTTGGGGGATCATTGACTTGTATCCATTGTTATATCATGTATAAGATGACAGGATTTGATTCTTGTGGAGTATAGGCCCTCCCAGATCGGAATTTGGCACTTTGGTGTTCTCTACAATGTTTTTTAGGACTCCAAAATTGTTTCTAAGGCTTAATATCCATAAAATCCCAGAATTCACGCCATTTAGTTTTCACTACATGCCATGTTTTCTTCCATTCGGGAAGAAATGAAAAAAATAAATCACACGTCGTGTAGTCTCTAACCGTGTTATAGGCCATGTTGGTAGAGACAAGGGATAGGGATGTTCTTGTGGGACCATGTTGTGTACTTATTGTAGACATCTTGTAGGTTTGACCATGTGTCCGCTCGTGTGACTAACAACACAGATGGAGAAATCATTGCTTATACACATCGTGTCAATGCTGAACAAGTTGTGTAGTGTAATCATGGGATCCTTCCGTGTAGCTAACAACACGGGTTGGTGTTATCTGTTCAAGTACACACCATGTCCTTCTCGATCATGCTGTGTAGTGTGAGCCGTGTATCTGGCCATCTCCCGAACAAGACGGGTTGGTGATGCTCTTCTTGTACACGTCTTGTCTGGAACAAACACGTCATGGAGTATTGTTCTAACATGAACCGTGTGGCTTATCCATATAGAAGGACTTGGGCTTGGGAAGAAAGTTCAAGTACACACTGTGTGTATGGAGAACACGCCATCTGTTTGGGGTTTTACTCCACCAACTCTGGTAGATGTAAAATCCCATGTGAAAAACATAATGGAACATGTCGTGTAGTTATTTTACATTCTTGGTAGTCTTGTTTTGTAAAACATGAATGTTTTATTTCTCTTTTTCCCTTCTTAATCTTTTAGTTCATAGTCCTTGACGGTCATAATCAAAGGCGTGTGTTTGACCAGGTTGATTCATTCCATCGAAATGATCTCGATTTGTTTTCCAAGAGAGTGGAGATGATTATACATTAGAGATGGTAGGCCATGGGCTACCGATGTATCCTCCTGCATTACCAGATGCAGTGCCAACCATTATACCAAATGAAGGAACAAATTCACAGTTCCGTGAAGGCTTCATGCGGTTCGTGCAAACCATTCTGGGAACATTGCAGGTTGCCACATCTATGGCAGAGCTGATGTATATATTCTAGTAGCAACATCCACCGATGTTTTTAGGGGATGGAGGACCACAGGTTGTGTAGTCAAGGCTGGACTCAATGCCAACGATCATCGAGCATCTAGAGATGCCCCCTTGGGAGGAGGTTTAAGATCGCTACATACAAGCTATGTGATTCCACCATGAGATGGTGGGATGTTTCCACCCAGACTGAGCGTCAATGTGATATGGCATGGGAAGATTTTTAGGCTGTCTTCTATAAATTTTTCTTTCTAAATATGCTGAGGGAAGATTGAGAATGAGGGTTCATGAATCTGTATCAGGAATCCAATTCAGTGATGGACTATTCATTCCGCTTCACTGAACTATAGTGTATGGCACTAGTTCTAGTTGGTGATGAGACGTTGAGGTCTAGACTCTTTGAGGATGTTCTTCGATATGACATTCGACCACTAGTGAACATTTTCAGGACACCTAAAATGCTTTCAATTGTGACCTAGATGTTGTTTACTGAGTGGAACATGCAGGAAGATAGTGGTATGGACTAGGGCGGTTCGACACTATTCCCTGGCACTAGTTCAATCGGCAATGGGAAGTGACATATGGATTTCCCTCACAGTGGCAGTACTAGCCATAAGATTTCTTTAGGAAGCCCAGTAATGTGCTACCAGTGTAGTAAATAGGGGCACAAGAGAACTTAGTGTCCACATGACCTAGTGGAGTGCTGAACGTTCAGCAAGATGGGACATTTTCAGCGTTTTTGCGGGGCATTTCCATCAGTGACTAGTGAGAGGGGTTCTGTTCTGACTCTATGTTCATGCGAAAGGTGAGAATCTTCTTACAAGTGATGGAATTGGAATACTTTAGGACGTTCAAGATGAGGTGGTGGTCATGGATATGGTAGCAAGACACCAGGATCTCATAGACAGTAGGGAAGGTCAGCTCAATGTATCTAGGCTATGTCGTAGGGCCACAACATTGGTAGACATATATAGTGAAACATAACCAAGAGGAGTATGATCTCGGACCTTCCTCTATCATAGGTACTATTCGAGTTTCTTCTGTTTTATCTTCTGCACTTTTGGATACTGGTGCTACACATAGATTTATATATTTTCCCATTGTGGAGAGCCTGGGGATCTGTGTTTCTTATCTTACTGATGTCATGACACTAAACAGTCTTTTGGTAATTAGAACGGTAGTTGTGCGTCAATTCAAGGAGTTCCCCCTAGAGGTTGGTGGGTGGCACAATCTATGGGACCTTAACGTCTTATAAATGATAGGCTATGATGTTATTCTCAGAATGAAATGCGTGGTACCCTTAAGAGACTTTGTAGATTTCTATCTTCGTAGGGTGAGTTTTACGTCACCAAAGGGAAGAGAGTTTCTATACAAGGTCAAATGGGTTGTCCAGAAGATACGAGCTGGACCAGAATACCATGAGCGAGGTGGAGTGACAGCCTAGATTGTGAGTTTTTATCTGGATGACCATGAAACTTGTCTGATGGATTTCCCTCCAGTTGTTAACTATTTCAGGGATTTCTTCCTAGATGAATTTTCAGGTCTACCTCTAGAGATAGAGGTGGAATTATCTATTGAGCTTGTGCCAGGAGTGGAACTCGGGTCAATTCCTCCTTATAGGATGGATACGCCATAATTTTCAGAGCTCAAGATGCAGTTAGAGGAGTTACAAGAAAAGGGATTCATCTGACCAAGTACTTCTCTATGGGGTTCTCTTGTCCTATTTGTGAAGAAGTCATATGGTACCATTATAATTTCTATGGATTATTGGATATAGTACTACTTGATTGTTAAGAACCGATATCCCTTGCTGAGGATTGATGATCTTTTTTATCAACATTAAGGAGCACGAGTGTTCTCGAAGATTGACGTGAGGTCTAGATATCATAATTGGCATGTTAGAACATCAGATATACCGCTTACAGCCTTTCAGAGCATATATGGTCTATATGAGTACATATTCATGCCAATCGAACTCCCAAATGATCCAGCATTTTCCATGGATATGATGAATCGAGTGTTGCACCCATATCTGGATTCTTTTGTTGTAGTTTTCATTTTTGATATCTTGGTTTACTTTCACACTCGACACGACCATGCCGTCCATATTAAGATCTTACTGTTTACACTGAGGGAGAATTAGTTATCTGCTAAGCACTCAATATGCCACTTTTGGATGGAACAAATTCACTTCCTTGGTCATATTATCTTAGAGGCAAGAGGTAGACCCAGAGAAAGTGGGAGCAATAGTTTCTTTGGAGCAGCCTAAGAATGTGTTTGAAATATGAAGTTTCTTGGTGCAGGTTGGTTACTACAAGCACTTTATAAAGGTCTTTTCCCACTTATAAGTGTTGTTGACGGGTTTGACTAAGAAGGGTGATAAGTTTATTTGGTTAGAAGATTGCGAGATAGCCTTTTAAGAGATAAAGGGAAGGTTGACATCATCACCATCTCTGATGCTTCCAGAGAATGTGAAGAGCTTTACAGTTTAATGTGATGCATGAAAAGTTTTGTTGGGAGAATTCTTGATGCAGGGGGACAGAGTAGTTGTGTAAGGGTCTCAACAGTTGAGGCCACATGAGAGGAATTACCAGATGCATGGTCTTGTGTGGGATGTAGTTGTTCATGTGTTATTATATAGGATACATAATCTCTTGTGAGAAAACATTATGGCATTTATGGACCACAAAATCCATTAATACGTATTTAACAAATGAGACATTAATTTGAGACAGTGAAGGTTGGTTGAAAAACTTTTATCCATCAACATTAAGCTTGCCTATACACCCGTTAAAGGTAACTCAGTAGTCGATCACTGAGTAGGAGGACTCAGATACATGCAATGTAGGAGGCCAGTAGTGAGTGGCATCTTATGATTTTATTCTCTGAGATGCATTTGGAGATGCACGATAGTCCGGGGAGAACATATATTTAATCCTAATCTTTGACTTCTACCCTCCTAGATAGAATAAGGATGAGACAAATATGAGATTCAGAAGGCCATGTTCTATGGGATTTGGTGGCAAGTGAGGATCGTCCTCCTGGTTGGACGATATGCAATGATGAGGTACTATGTATCCATGGATGAGTGTGGGTTCCAGGGGATACACGTGAGGATTTGATGTGGTAATTTAATGCTTTATCTTGGGTAGTGTGTCTTGGGGTTACCAAAACCTATAGTGACTTGAGATGTTAGTATTGGTGGTCGGTTATGAAAAGAGAGGTATCTAGTTTTGTAATGAGATGTTCCACCTGTCATTAGGTGAAGGTGTTGCATCAGTGGCTAGTAGGACTATTAAAATAGTTACCAATCCAGGAGTGGATATAGGATGATGTCGCGATGGACCTCGTGACTGGGTTGTCAAGGTCATCTCGAGGCAATAAGGTCATATGGTTGTTATGGATATACATTCCAAGGTGGCTCAATTTTTGCTGATCAAGGAGACCTTCGGTGTTGATGAGCTCATGAGGTTGTATATCCGAGAGATCGTATGTCTTCATTGGGTCCTTAATTCTATAATTTCAGATAGGGGTGCCCGTTTTACATCTTGTTTCTGGAATATTTTTCATAGGGCACTGGGAACACAAGTTCTTCTGAGCGTAGCTTTCCACCCTCAGACTGATGGCCAATTAGAGAGTACAATACTGGTGCCAGAGGAGATGCTACGTGCATGCATCCTTGACTTTGGTGGATCCTAGGTGAAGCACATAACCTTGTTTGAGTTTTCTTATAACAATAGTTTTCTGGAAACTATTAACAAGGTACCTAATGAGGCTTTATATGGTAGGCCATGTTGATCTCCCTGGTGCTGGTTTGGGGAAGGTGAGATAGCTTTACTATGGCCATGTCTCATGCAGGATACTTCAGAGCAAGTCCAATTTATCTAGAAGCATATGGCTACAACACAGTCTCATTATATATTTTATGTTGATTGCCGTAAACAACCCAGGGAGTTCGTTGTGGGGGATTATGTTTTATTTAATGTTTCACTAAGGTTGGGACACAAGTGGATCGAGAGACTAGGTAAATTGTCACCGAGGTATGTAGGGCCATTTTATATTCAGGGGAGATTCGGGCCGATTGCATATCGGTTGCATTAACCACTGAGGTACTGGGCCCTGAACGATGTCTTCCTTGTTTCATAGATGTGGCATTATCACTCAGACCCTTATAATGTTTTTCAGCATGGGGAAATTGAAATTCTAGTTGCTGCATCCTTTGAGGATCATCCGATTTGTATTTTTGATAGGTGCAGGAAGGTTCTCAGGTGCTGGTCAATGCCTCTCGTACCGGTGCTACGACATTATGGCCGAGTGCAGGACCAAACCTTGGAGCAGGAGACTGACATACTTCCTCATTGGCCAGAGTTGTTCTCAATTTTATCATCACCAACCTTGGAAGGGAAATTCATAGACGAATTTCATTAAGAGTATATGTTTTTGAGAACCCGGTTCTTATTCTGAAGGTATGAGTTTCTCTCTTTCCTTATTCATTAAGTGTTTTTGAGAAAACAAGGGAAATGTGGGAAAAATCCAACATTTATTGGTACACACTGCGTACTTTTGTACAAACACTGTGTACTTTTGCCATGTGGGATGAGAACACAGGGCATGTAGGCTTGTTAGTGGTTAATGGTGTAAAAAATAACTACACACCATGTACATAGTAATACGCGCCAAATAATCAGCCGGTAGGTGAACAGTAAGGCAGTGGGAGTAGCCTCCTGCGAAATGATAGTATACTCCTTGTAAATAGTAATACACTCCATGTAATCAGTCGTCAGATTAATAGTTAGGAGGTGCAAAGAAGACACCATTGGAATAGTAAAAAAATAGAACACACCATGTACATGAATTTACACTACGTGTAGTTATTTGTTTTGTTAAAAAATGTAGCTGCTTCCTTATTTAGTAGAGGAGGCAGATGACTCACTAGGAGTCGTGGTAGAGGAGTTCAGGACTTGGAGGAGCTCCCGATCGCACACCTGGACTTCGATTCTTCTATTGTATAACTCGTTTGAGCCGGGCAGGTGAGGTCATCCATCTTCTTGAATCATTCCTTCCAATTCTTTCATTAAGTGACGTTATCTAGGATGGAATGGGTAATCTTGTATCTCAGATCAATGGTGTTCATGGTTATCTTGGGAGGCGTATTTCATGTATATCAATCATAGGAGATTGAGGTAGGTTTTATTGTGTTTAATTTCAACTGTCGAGTTGATTTTATGAACATTTGTGACACACGTCCATTTCCAGGGTGTTTTGTGGATGAGCCATTGACATTTTAGATACCTATAATTGCATTGGTAATATTATGATTATTTATAAACTTCTTTTTGGGATCGTTGATTTAATTCAAGGCTACCACGAGGGTGTGTTTCCTTTGACTCTCCATTTGGCCAGGATAATCGTGGGTATGCCATGATTATAACATGTTTTGAGTTTTCTTGAGAGGAAAACAATATATATTTATTTCTTATTCTTTGAGATAAGCCCAGTTACTTACAAAGGTTTTTTTTAGACTGAGGGAAAGGTTATGTTTAGCCTGAGGGCAAGGTTCTGTTTAGCATGTGGTCAAGGTTCTATTTAGCTTGAGGGCAAGGTTTTGTTAGCCTGAGGGCAATAGATGTTACGCCTAATGGAATTGTTCATAATTCCTGAGGGTATTAACCTAAGGGTTTCGTCTCTGTATGCCTATGGGTATGGATTTTCACCTCTAAGGACAATGTTTACTTGGAATAATCACTATGGTGATTTCTTTTTTTGTACTAGCCAAGCTAAACAACAATCATGGAATTGTTAGATAATTCTTACAATAACAATGTAACTAGTAGGAATAGATACTTTCAAGTACTTTCTAGTTTACTGCATTTCCTTATTGCACACTACTGTTTCACATTTTCACTGACATTTGGAAAGAAGCCTTTGGTGGTTTCCCATAAGGATTTATTTATCACACCATGTTTGGTTCATGTTCTTTGTCCAAACAAATTATATTTCTGCAGGTGTCGATAAGGGATGAATTCCCTACATAGGTACATGATTGTTGTAGAGGTGTATGAGATCATGAGACCAAGATTAGTTTTTCATTTTTGTGGCATTCCTGTTGCACTTCTTTGGTTTTGTTTGACTGTACTTTGTACTTTGGGTTGTACTGTATCTGATTACAGTGTTTCCTATTTTGGATGCTTTCTTAGAATTAGGGACAAATTGAATTATCATATATATGACTATTGGTTATCTTTTAATCTAGTTATGTTTTCCATTTTATTTTTATATTGTTTACTTCTTTTTCTTTTGTGTTTTTATATTTATTCTAATGTGCTTCACTTTGAAAAGTGAGGGCATTATTTCCCAACTATCAGTCATAGGCCCTCACAACTAGTCAGAAACCTCTGGAATTTGGGAAATGTTCTTGAGGTCATGTGACCAACAGGGTTCGGGGAACCTGTTGTGTGGAAACTGGATCTGGGATGTTATACCACCTCCTTTTCGGGCTCTGGCAAATGGGCATCGTATGGGGAAAGTCTATTTTATGAGACAATCATTTCTTTTGATTGAGTAAATTGGAATTGTTAATTCCCTATATTAATAAAAATCATGTTACCACTGCTCAACAACTGTATTTGATATTTTTACAATTATTAATGGTATTAGATAATAAAAAAAGTAAAACCAAGTAGGTGCATAATTTATATAACCATTTTTCAAAATAATACATTTAATTAAATCAAAAGGAATTTCCACTGATAAAAGTTTGGGTCCTTACAATATTCCCCTATTAAGAAATTCATCCCTCAAAATTTTATTTTTCCATAATAATACAAAAGTGGGTAACTCTGATTTATTAATTCCTCTATTTCCCATATTTCTTCTTCAATCTCGTGGTTTTTCCACAACACCTTAACAAAGGGAATTGTCTTGTTTCGTAGTACATTTCATCTATGTTCTAATATCTTCACCGGTTGATCTTCATAATAAATATCAATCTCAAACTATACTACCGCTGAAGAGAGTACATATGAAGGGTCTGGAATGTAGTTATTTAAGAAGGATATATGAAAGTGATCATGTACATTGGCCATAGTAGGTGTTAGTGGTAGTATATATGCCACTACCCCGATACGATCAAGAATAAAAAAGGGTTCGATGTAGCAAGAACATGAATTCCCATTCATTATTAACCACATGACCTTCATCCACAGATATATACATAGAAATATCATGTCTCCATCTTTGAACTCAAGGTCTCATCAATGGTTATCGGCATAACTCTTAGGTCAACATTGGGCTGCCTTGATATGTTGTTGAACAATTTTTAACATCTCCACTATTTATTCAACTATATTAAGTCCTACCATTTTAGAATCACTAACTTCATCCAAACATCCTAGTGTTCTTCAAACTTTACTATAAAGGGGTTTATAGGGTTCCATTCAGATTCTCGAGTGGAAACTATTATTATAAGAGAATTAATCCATTGGAATATTTTGGTCCCATCATTATTTCACGTCTATAGAGCATGATGTTAAAATATCTTCCAGTGTTTGAATATTTTTTTCATATTAGACAACATTTTGAGGATGATAGGATGGACTAATGTTTAGTTCTATTCTCAGAGAATGTTGTAGTCATTTCTAGAACATCGATGTGAATCTAAGATCACGATTGGATACAATATATAGTGGTACTCAATGCTTCTTTACCACTTCATTAATGTGAATATGTGCATGTTGATCCCATGAGAAGTCATCTAGAATTGTGAAAAATTCATCAATATTCATAATAGGATCCACAAAGACCCATATATAATTGATTTCTCGGGATGTCCAAGGTAGTCCAGTAACAATGTCTATGGTAATGTTCTCCCACTTCCATATTTGTATGGATAGTGGTTGCATCATCCCCTTATACTTTTTCCACTTAGCCTTTACTTGTTGACATACCAGGTACTTTGATATCTATTGATCAATTAGCTTTTCTTTTTGTCCCACCAAAAGTTTTCATAGAGAACTTGATACATCATTGAGATCCTCAAGATAATATAGAAGGTTGAGATATGTGTGTCCTTCAGAAGATCCTTCCTTATCTCTAGATTTTATGGTACACATAATCATGACCCAAATATCACAATTCCATCCTTTTCATCCACAAACTCGGAGGATTTCCCAATTTTGATAGCTTCATCCCTTTTTAGAATTTCCACATCCTTTCATTTAGAGTCCTTTATTTTCTCCATGATGGATTGTTGAGAAATATTTTGAGAAAGAATTTATGATGTTCCTCCCTTAATTATTCCCATGTTCATCCTCTAAAAATATAAGAAGATTGGATCTTTTTCAATTGTCATCATTGATAATGATGCTAGATTCTTTCTATGTAGAGAATCTACCACCTTTTCTGCCTTACCAGCATGGTAGTGGAAAGAGCAGTCATAATCCATTATGAGTTATATCCATGTTTATTGGAATATATTAATCTATTTTAGTGTGAATATATATTTGAGGATCTTGTGATAAGTATATATCTCACACTTCCCCCCATATAGATAATGCCTCCAGATATTCAATGAAAATATCACAACCACCAACTCTATATCATTGATGGTATAGTATTTCTCATTTATTTTCAGCTACCTTAAGGCATATACTATCACTTTAGCATTATGTATCAATGAACAACCCATCCCTTTCTTTTAAGCATAACTTAATATGTAAAGACCCGTAAAATTCAAGGGAAATTTTTTCTTAATTTTCTTTAGAATTTTACAAGAGCGCGGTTTCAGACGACACCTGATTCCGAGGCCCGGAGTGCCCGGAATCATTTTCCAAAGTTTTGCTCGGGTACGTTCAGTGAACAAACGAGCGGGTTTTCCTAACTTTTGATCCGGTGCTCGGAATTGAAATCCGAGGGCACCGTTGAACTCGCAGCGCCGATATTCTCTTAAAGAGACCTTTTCGGGAGTTGCATTTGTTGCGGGTTGAAAGTTAGTTTTGGGGATTAAAAGATAAGTAAAATAAAATTTTGTGTGTGAATCTTATTTTATTCATGGTAGTTAGACTCTCTCATGGGAAGTTGTTGGTGGGGCCCACAACCACCCAACTTCCCATGTGTGGTTATGAGGGAGGTGGGGCCCACATGAGCCCCCACCTTTTCAAATTCCCTAACCCCTCTAAACCCCCTCTTAATTATGTGAATCTCCCCTACTTTAATTCTTGCCAACTTATCTCTTCTTTTAATTTTTGACAACTCTAGAATTAATTAATGTAATGAGTTAATGAGGTGAGTTGTGTGTGGTTATTGAATTTCAAACCTTTGAAATTCAAAGAGGTTGGGTTGTGTGAATAAAATAAGAAAGAGTCTTATTTTATTTTGTGAGAATTTTATCTCCTTGAGAGAGTAGGGAAGTCTTCTTCATCTTCTTCAAACTCAACGAAGAATGAAAAGAACGCCGTTCTTCAACGAAGAACTTCTCCGCCGAAGAACACGGTCCATCCGCGACGCCGTATCCGCGACGCGACGTACTTCTTCTGCGTCATCTCTTCCGCGACGGTTTTCCGCGACGAACGCCATCGACAATGACTCTTCCTCCGACGTCAAAGGAATAGACACCGATATTCCGCGACTACGTCAACGTGCGACTATCGAGGTAGGGGTTCTTGAGTTCGTTGTTTTCTTTTTATTTGACTTTCCTCAAGACTTGACGAAGAACGCTCAAGTTCCGACGAAGAACGCCGCTCCGCTCTTCTTCGTCTTCCGTGTCAACGAGAGAGAACACCGCTTCTTCCTCGGACAACCTTCGTCGGCGTACGAGGTTTCGCCAACGACGTGTCTCTTCGAACGCATTCCTTCGTCATCGGATTTGACGAACGGCTACCGCGACGCCCGACCTCCGCGATGTCGTCTTCCGCGGAACGTTGACAATCTTCGAACCTTATACCAAGGTAGGGGTTGTTGTTTATTGTTAACTTATTTTATTCTTGCTCGTGGTTCGCATGACTAACGTGAGGATTGAATATATAAGTGATATTATTTTAACGTGAGGGGGCCGGACCGCACGAACACGGCCGAACCCCCTCCATCGTCCTTGTTGAATAGCTTGCGGGTGGATGAATCAAGGTGGCGTGGTGCCGTCGCACCACGCGGATATTCGCCAATCCTTTTTGCGCAACGCCGTCGCGCCGCGCCATGGAAGAATAATAAAGAACGCGACGCCGTCGCGCCGCGTCGAAGGGAATCAAATGCGCGGCGAAGGGGCGCAGTGCCGTCGCACCGCGCCGGACGACGAACACCGCGGCCGGTTCCGGGCCGCGGCGGGACGAGGAGACCGCGGCCGGTTCCGGGCCGCGGCGGGATATGAAGACCGGCGGCCGGGCCGCCGGCGTCGGAAGCCGAAGGCGGGACCGGAATTTCCGGTCCCGTTGGTGAAAACCGGCCGGCCAGCTGGCCGGCCGGATTGCAGAAAACCGGGGGAATAAATCCCCCGGCCGGTTCATCAAAACCCCCTCCCCCCCTCTTAATGAGGGGGAGGTTTCCTTGTGGGGGGGGGGGGGCAAAGCACCCCGTGTCGTCCAGCAGGCCCCCTCATGTGAGGGGGCGGTTTTGTTTTAAAACCGGCGCGGCACGTGCCGCGCCGCCAGGGGGAAAACGGGGGAGGGCGGGGGTCTCACCCGCGCGCCGCCTCCGCGCGCCGCCGTGCGCCCCGCGCACCGCCGGCCGAACCGGACGGGCCGGTTCGGGCCGGGTCGGCCCGGACCCCTTCCTTCTCGAACCAGAACGGTTATTTTCCCGTAGCTTGAGCCACAGACCTCCGAATGACGAACCGTCTGCGGCAACGCGATCCTGGGATCGAGACGGTCGTTTTGGTATATCGCACTCAGGGTTTCGGAATACTTTGAGTTCGGCCGGGTTAGTTCGTTCACGAAACCAACCGGGCCTTCGGAGCGGAAACGCTCATATCTTAAGCTACGAACGTCCGATTGACGTGCCGTCAGCTTTGTTGTGTTCCTCTCAGTGAGAAGGTTCTTTTGGCATACTCCGCCCGAGGTTTGGATGCAGGTGGAGAATGGCCGGGTTGGTTCGTTCACGAAACCAACCGGGCCCTCGGAGCGGAAACGCTCATATCTTGAGCTCCGGACGTCCGATTGACGTGCCGTCGACTTTGATGGAATCCTCTAAGTGGGACGGATCTTTTGGCTTACTCCGCTCGAGGTTTGGGTGCCGACGGAGTACGGTCAGGTTGGTTTGTACACGAAACCAACCGGACCCCTGGAACGAAAAAGCCAATAACTCACAGACCGGGCGTCCGATTGACGCGCCGTCTGTCGCGATAACTTCCTCTTGATGAGACTGAACTTTTGACATACTCCGCCCGAGTTTTGGATACAGTTGGAGTATGGCCGGGTTGGATCGTATCCGAAATCCCACCGGCCCCTGGAACAGAAAAGCTGATATCTTTCAGACAAGACGTCCGTTTGACGAACCGTCAGCGGCGTTGGTGATTACGTTGAGTAACGGTCACTTTGAGAATTCCCTACGGAAGTTCAGGGTACAGTTGTGATCTGGCCGGGTTGGGTTCACTCACGAAACCAACCGGGCCCTCGGGACGAAAAGGCTAATAACTCACAGACCGGGCGTCCGATTGACGCGCCGTCTGTTGCGTTGAGACTCCTTTGACGAAGCGGACGTTTGTGGCACTTCTTTGCGGGACTTGTGATACATGGAGTATCGACCAGTAGCTCGTGGAGCGGACCCTCCCGGAGACGAGCGTGCAGAGTACGGAGACCGTGCAGCCGGCTGAGACCTGACGACTGCTTGACCGACTCGACTTGGAGTGAGTCGACTAGCCCAGTGGACGGAGCGCCCGGTATTTGGCGGCAGACCCACGGCGGACGGAGCGCCTGGTAGTTGGCAGCAAACCCGCGGTACTCGACAGGAGGAGTACCTCAGTAGGCTATTTGGGTGAGCGCCCAGTAGTTGGCAGCAGACCCTCAGCGGACAGAGCGCCCAGTAGTTGGCAGCAGACCCGCAGTACTCGACAGGAGGGGTACCTCAGCAGTCATAGGTTAGTGAGCAGTACCTCGGAGTCGTGACAGGACTACTGCACACTTCAGAGACGGGGCTCTTCAGCAGCTATGGTTTCGATAATGAAAATCCTGGTTTGAGCTGAGTCAATGATCTTTGTGTTTCCTCATGATTGAGATGGGTCGCTTGATAACTTAGGTATATGTATGGGCATATACCTGGGTAATGGTTATCCGTTGATTTCATAAACTTGTTATAAACCGTGTGGACTTGTACTGTTATCCTATGTGGATTTTACTATTTACTCTTCTTTGTGGATTGGGTTGTTCTTGGGCTCGGTGTTGGAGCCGAACGGAAATTGGTGACATAGGTATATGTATGGGCATATACCTAATAAATACTGGATGTTACTTTGTGATTGTATCCTTCATGTGGTTTATCCTTTGTGGATTTCAGGAGACCTTCGGGGGGTCTCGGGGTCCCTACTGAGTATCTTATACTCACCCCTGCACGGGCTATGCCCGCACTTCATTGTGTTGGTTGCAGACGACGGACAGCGCTGACAGCGGTTGAGGCTTACAGAGTAGGTCGGTACCCGGAGGAGGACCACTGAGCGGGACGTGCTCGGAGCGGACAGTTGGACCCGAGGAGTTGTGGAGCTATCTGTACCTACCCTTCAGGTAGGATCCGTGGTGGACGATCCAGGAGCTGAGCCATCTGTACCTACCCTTCAGGTAGGAATCGAGGAGGACGTCCCAGGAGCCGCTTGTACTTTCAGTTGCTGTTTTCCCTTTCGAGTTTTACTTTACTTTACAGTTGGGCTTGTATTTCCGACCCCTTTACTTCGGCACAATTGTTCTAGTTTTGTGTACTGCTTTACTTCCACTTGTTACTCTGAGGTGCTTGTTTACTTTATTAAGGCAATGCCTTCCCTTTTTACTGAGATTTTACGCCTTGGTGCTAGTCGCCAGCCCCTGGACTATGGAAGGCGGGCTTGGGGTAGTCACGGCACGGGCCCCGAGGGCGGGTCGTGACAAATTGGTATCAGAGGGGTCGGTTCTACCGCAGACTCTGATTTTTTTTTCTATGTGAAGCAATTGTGTTTAGTGTATTGAGTGTGGTTATCAGTCCAGGGAGTCCACTGTTGGTGCGGCGGCCGACGTATCCGTACACCAGGACCCTGACTTCTAATTTCCGACTTAATGCATGAAAACACTGATTGCGTGTGTGTTTCCCAAAAGGTTTAAAGTCAGCTCAAACCAGGTCAGCTCACCAGGTATAAATCGTTGACCATGACACAACTGTTCAGGATGTCACCATGCAGATAGTTAGCTGGAGTTCCGAGAGAGTTCTCGATGATGGCCCACCGAGCAGCGAGACTCCAGTGCAGGGCCCTTTTTCAGTGTTGGCACCTTCGGGTGGTGTACCAGCAGCACCACCACCCGTTAGGCAGCAGATGCCACTAGCTGACAGTGCACGCTAGCAGAGCGCGATGCACGAGTTCCAGCAGTAGAGGCCTCTGAGGATACGAGGCGAGACAGATTTCCCAGGCAGCAGTGGACTGGATGGAGGCGATTGCTAGAGTTCTACGCCTAGCTTTGATACTAGTAGAGCGGATGATGATCTTAGCTCCTGGTGTTTCCAGTGAGTGACCATGAGGTTGGTCCTTATAGTAATGAGGCTTCGGTACGCGAACCGATACCTGGGATAGTACCTACGGGTAGAGCGCCAGCTATGTCACTACCTGTTGGTCAGCAGACACTACCGGTGGTACCGGTAGCAGAGACTCACAGGCTTAGTGCCTTACATATGTTTTAGCATCAGATATCCCTCAAGTTTCGAGGTGATCCTGACTCGTAGGCGGCTGAGGACTGGCTTGAGGAGGTGGTTGTTAGTTTTCTGGAGCTAATACAGCTTCGACAGTACGACATGTCGGAAGCAGAGCACTCAACGTGGCTTACCAATCAATCTTGGTACTCGTTGGTTACGTTGTGATCAGTTCTTTAGACTCGAACTTCTGAGCGAAGTGTGTCTAAAGGAAATCCGAACCATTTATTTTCCTCTATGCATTCCTACCTATGTTAGGATGCTAGAGAGAACCTTTGTGGTTGTGAACGTTAGCAGTGAAAGGCAGGAAACTAGCGCCAGTCTCAGAGACTCGGGCATGTAAAATCTTTCTGGAGGAGGAAGTGCTAAGGACAGATGAATCTGTAGGGTAGCAGACGTGGTAGCGGAGCTTGGAGAGCAGCATGTGGTGGTGTACATTTCGACATGTTACGACCACCCGACTTAGTAGTCCCCGTCAGGCTCAGGGAGCAGGAGGGCTGGGGAGGAGAATAGCTGCATTGCGGTCAAGGAGTGTGACCCAGGAGCTCTAAGAATGATTCGGGGTACGAATTATGTCTACTACGAGCTGCCATATCTATAGACATAGGAACCAATCATTCTACCCTTCCACGAATCATATCCCAGACCTAGAGGTTCCGGGTAAGCCGTAGACTTGACCCTCACGTTTGGAGATACCTTTGGGAGGAGACTCGATAATCACGCTTACGCCGACGGTGTGATTTAACCTCGAGGCGAGAGTTTCGGTTGGAATCTCTTGGTGGTAGCGTAGAGGCCTTACGACGTTGATCTGGGTATGGTTTTGATTCACAAATCATACCCCGGTTGACTGTTTTAGGCAAACGTCGGAATGGGTTTTCCTTGGTCGGCGAAAAGGAAACCCTGGGCAGCACATGTTAAAACTCAGGCATAAGAGGGTGTGACCGATCACTCTTGAGTTGGTCAACCCTACCCTTGTGGCAGCAGGAGTTTTTAGTTTCAGTTCTAACCTAAAAAGGGAAACCTCTTGAGTTCGAGGATGACGAACACGTTCTTATACGGTCTCAAACCGATGAGGTTTCGGAGATGTGGCCGAGGCGGCATGTTATCTCCGAAGTTCGATGGACCCTTTTGATCTTCAGCAGGGTAGGCGAGGAGGTTTACCGCTTGACCCTACCACCTCAGTCGCACCGGGTGCATAATGTCCACCACGTGTCTCAGCTGTGGAGATACGTGTATGTTTCTTCACACGTCATCGACCCCGAGGAGTTGGACGTCGATGACAGGGCGACAAGCACAGAGGTTCTAGTAGAGATCGAGGATCGACAGGAGCAGGTTCTACATGAACGGTTACTTCCTCTGGGGTGCTTCTCGGGTAGCACGAGATCTTCAGGTGAGTATATGGGAGCGTAAAGCTCAGTTGCGTGCTCAGTACTACCTTGTTTCCCTTAAGTGTGAGTTGAAGCTTTACGGGGACGTAAAGCCCTGAGGTGGGAGTAATGTAAAGACCCGTAAAATTCAAGGGAAATTTTTTCTTAATTTTCTTTAGAATTTTACAAGAGCGCGGTTTCAGACGGCACCTGATTCCGAGGCCCGGAGTGCCCGGAATCATTTTCCGAAGTTTGGCTCGGGTACGTTCAGTGAACAAACGAGCGGGTTTTCCTAACTTTTGATCCGGTGCTCGGAATTGAAATACGAGGGCACCGTTGAACTCGCAGCGCCGATATTCTCTTAAAGAGACCTTTTCGGGAGTTGCGTTTGTTGCGGGTTGAAAGTTAGTTTTGGGGATTAAAAGATAAGTAAAATAAAATTTTGTGTGTGAATCTTATTTTATTCATGGTAGTTAGACTCTCTCATGGGAAGTTGTTGGTGGGGCCCACAACCACCCAACTTCCCATGTGTGGTTATGAGGGAGGTGGGGCCCACACGAGCCCCCACCTTTTCAAATTCCCTAACCCCTCTAAACCCCCTCTTAATTATGTGACTCTCCCCTACTTTAATTCTTGCCAACTTATCTCTTCTTTTAATTTTTGACAACTCTAGAATTAATTAATGTAATGAGTTAATGAGGTGAGTTGTGTGTGGTTATTGAATTTCAAACCTTTGAAATTCAAAGAGGTTGGGTTGTGTGAATAAAATAAGAAAGAGTCTTATTTTATTTTGTGAGAATTTTATCTCCTTGAGAGAGTAGGGAAGTCTTCTTCATCTTCTTCAAACTCAACGAAGAACGAAAAGAACGCCGTTCTTCAACGAAGAACTTCTCCGCCGAAGAACACGGTCCATCCGCGACGCCGTATCCGGGACGCGACGTACTTCTTCTGCGTCATCTCTTCCGCGACGGTTTTCCGCGACGAACGCCATCGACAACGACTCTTCCTCCGACGTCAAAGGAATCGACACCGATATTCCGCGACTACGTCAACATGCGACTATCGAGGTAGGGGTTCTTGAGTTCGTTGTTTTCTTCTTATTTGACTTTCCTCAAGACTTGACGAAGAACGCTCAAGTTCCGACGAAGATACGCCGCTCCGCTCTTCTTCGTCTTCCGTGTCAACGAGAGAGAACACCGCTTCTTCCTCGGACAACCTTCGTCGGCGTACGAGGTTTCGCCAACGACGTGTCTCTTCAGACGCATTCCTTCGTCATCGGATTTGACGAACGGCTACCGCGACGCCCAACCTCCGCGACGTCGTCTTCCACGGAACGTTGACAATCTTCGAACCTTATACCAAGGTAGGGGTTGTTGTTTATTGTTAACTTATTTTATTCTTGCTCGTGGTTCGCATGACTAACGTGAGGATTGAATATATAAGTGATATTATTTTAACGTGAGGGGGCCGGACCGCACGAACACGGCCGAACCCCCTCCATCGTCCTTGTTGAATAGCTTGCGGGTGGATGAATCAAGGTGGCGTGGTGCCGTCGCACCACGCGGATATTCGCGAATCCTTTTTGCGCAACGCCGTCGCGCCGCGCCATTGAAGAATCATAAAGAACGCGACGTCGTCGTGCCGCGTCGAAGGGAATCAAATGCGCGGCGAAGGGGCGCGGTGCCGTCGCACCGCGCCGGACGACGAACATCGTGGCCGGTTCCGGGCCGCGGCGGGACGAGGAGACCGCGGCCGGTTCCGGGCCGCGGCGGGATATGAAGACCGGCGGCCGGGCCGCCGGCGTCGGAAGCCGAAGGCGGGACCGGAATATCCGGTCCCATTGGTGAAAACTGGCCGGCCAGCTGGCCGGCCGGATGGCAGAAAACCGGGGGAATAAATCCCCCGGCCGGTTCATCAAACCCCCCCCCTCTTAATGAGGGGGCGGTTTCCTTGTGGGGGGGGCAAAGCCCCCCGTGTCGTACAGCAGGCCCCCTCATGTGAGGGGGCGGTTTTGTTTTAAAACTGGCGCGGCGCGTGCCGCGCCGCCAGGGGGAAAAAATGGGGGAGGGCGGGGGTCTCACCCGCGCGCCGCCTGCGCGCCCGGCGCGCCGCCGCGCCGCCCCAGCGCGCCGCCGCGCCGCCCCAGCGCGCCGCCGCCCCGCCTCAGCGCCCCGCCGCGCCACCTCCGCGCGCCGCCGCGCCGCCTCAGCGCACCGCCGCACACCGCCGCGCCGCCTCCGCGCGCCGCCGCGCGCCGCCGGCCGAACCGGCCGGGCCGGTTCGGGCCGGGTCGGCCCGGACCCCTTCCTTCTCGAACCAGAACGGTTATTTGCCCGTAACTTGAGCCACAGACCTCCGAATGACAAACCGTCTGCGGAAACGCGATCCTGGGATCGAGACGGTCGTTTTGGTATATCGCACTCAGGGTTTCGGAATACTTTGAGTTCGGCCGGGTTGGTTCGTTCACGAAACCAACCGGGCCTTCGGAGCGGAAACGCTCATATCTTAAGCTACGGACGTCCGATTGACGTGTCGTCAGCTTTGTTGTGTTCCTCTCAGTGAGACGGTTCTTTTGGCATACTCCGCCCGAGGTTTGGATGCAGGTGGAGTACGGCCGGGTTGGTTCGTTCACGAAACCAACCGGGCCCTCGGAGCGGAAACACTCATATCTTGAGCTCCGGACGTCCGATTGACGTGCCGTCGACTTTGATGGAATCCTCTAAGTGGGACGGATCTTTTGGCTTACTCCGCTCGAGGTTTGGGTGCCGACGGAGTACGGTCAGGTTGGTTCGTACACGAAACCAACCGGACCCCTGGAACGAAAAAGCCAAAAACTCACAGACCGGGCGTCCGATTGACGCGCCGTCTGTCGCGATAACTTCCTCTTGATGAGACTGAACTTTTGACATACTCCGCCCGAGTTTTGGACACAGTTGGAGTATGGCCGGGTTGGATCGTATCCGAAATCCCACCGGCCCCTGGAACGGAAAAGCTGATATCTTTCAGACAGGACGTCCGTTTGACGAACCGTCAGCGGCGTTGGTGATTACGTTGAGTAACAGTCCCTTTGAGAATGCCCTACGGAAGTTCAGGGTACAGTTGTGATATGGCCGGGTTGGGTTCGCTCACGAAACCAACCGGGACCTCGGGACGAAAAGGCTAATAACTCACAGACCGGGCGTCCGATTGACGCGCCGTCTGTTGCGTTGAGACTCCTTTGACGAAGCGGACGTTTGTGGCACTTCATTGCGGGACTTGTGATACTTGGAGTATCGACCAGTAGCTCATGGAGCGGACCCTCCCAGAGACGAGCGTGCAGAGTACGGAGACCGTGCAGCCGGTTGAGACCTGACGACTGCTTGACCGACTCGACTTGGAGTGAGTCGACTAGCCCAGTGGACGGAGCGCCCGGTATTTGGCAGCAGACCCACGGCAGACAGAGCGCCTGGTAGTTGGCAGAAAACCCGCGGTACTCGACAGGAGGAGTACCTCAGTAGGCTATTTGGGTGAGCGCCCAGTAGTTGGCAGCAGACCCTCAGCGGAAGGAGTGCCCAGTAGTTGGCAGCAGACCCGCAGTACTCGACAGGAGGAGTACCTCAGCAGTCATAGGTTAGTGAGCAGTACCTCGGAGTCGTGACAGGACTACTGCACACTTCAGAGACGGGGCTCTTCAGCAGCTACGGTTTCGATAATGAAAATCCTGGTTTGAGCTGAGTCAATGATCTTTGTGTTTCCTCATGATTGAGATGGGTCGCTTGATAACTTAGGTATATGTATGGGCATATACCTGGGTAATGGTTATCCGTTGATTTCATAAACTTGTTATAAACCGTGTGGACTTGTACTGTTATCCTATGTGGATTTTACTGTTTACTCTTCTTTGTGGATTGGGTTGTTCTTGGGCTCGGTGTTGGAGCCGAACGGAAATTGGTGACATAGGTATATGTATGGGCATATACCTAATCAATACTGGATGTTACTTCGTGATTGTATCCTTCATGTGGTTTATCCTTTGTGGATTTCAGGAGACCTTCGGGGGGTCTCGGGGTCCCTACTGAGTATCTTATACTCACCCCTGCACGGGCTATGCCCGCACTTCGTTGTGTTGGTTGCAGACGACGGACAGCGCTGACAGCGGTTGAGGCTTACGGAGTAGGTCGGTACCCGGAGGAGGACCACTGAGCGGGACGTGCTCGGAGTGGACAGTTGGACCCGAGGAGTTGTGGAGCTATCTGTACCTACCCTTCAGGTAGGATCCGTGGTGGACGATCCAGGAGCTGAGCCATCTGTACCTACCCTTCAGGTAGGAATCGAGGAGGACGTCCCAGGAGCTGCTTGTACTTTCAGTTGCTGTTTTCCCTTTCGAGTTTTACTTTACATTACAGTTGGGCTTGTATTTCTGGCCCCTTTACTTCGGCACAGTTGTTCTAGTTTTGTGTACTGCTTTACTTCCGCTTGTTACTCTGAGGTGCTTGTTTACTTTATTAAGGCAATGCCTTCCCTTTTTACTGGGATTTTACGCCTTGGTGCTAGTCGCCAGCCCCTGGCCTATGGAAGGCGGGCTTGGGGTAGTCACAGCACGGGCCCCAAGGGCGGGTCGTGACATAATACCACAATAAGTTTCCTACTTATGGGTAAGGTGATAAGGGGTAGATTGATAAGTCTCCTTTTTAACTCTTTGAAGTACTCTTTTCATTCATCAATCCATGAAAACATGACTACCTTCTGATTTATCTTCATAATAGGGTTTGAATATCGTGAGAAATTTCTCACAAATCGTGGATAATATCTAGCTAACCCAAGTATGCTACGGATATCCAATACTGATGTTGGCTTCGACCATCACTCAATTGCATTTGCCTTAGAAGTATCCATAGATAACCCATTGATTGTGATTATATTACCCCAAGAATGAGACCTCATTCAACTATAACTCACACTTACTATACATTTCATAGAGATTCTTCTTCAACAAGGTCTATAGTACAGCTCTATGATTCTCCTTATAAACCTCCCCAGTTTTGGACTGTATTAGAATATTATCTATAAAGAATACCAATAATTTGGCCTGGTAATCTCTAATGACTCTATATATATTTTCCATGAATATTACTGGATAATTAGTGAATCTAAAAGGCATTACTATGAATTCATAGTGCTCGTATTTTATATGAAAATAAATCTTTGGGATATCATCCTTCTTCTCCGTTAATTTATAATATCCTGACCGCAAATCCACCATGGAAAAGTACTATTCTTCATGTAGCTGATCAAATTAGCCATTAGTTTGTGCCAGCGGATACTTGTTATTTATCATGATTTTGTTGATCTCATGATAATCAATGAAAATGCACATTGAATCATCCTTATTCTGGTTGAAGAGGACTAGTGCACCCCATGGTGAAGAACTTTTTCATATGAACCCTTTATCCATATTCTCCTGTAGTTGTTTCTTCAGATCCTCAATCTCTACAACAACCATTGTATACAGATTCTTTGATAGTGGAAACATCCAAGGTATAAGGTCAATTTAGAATTCAACATCTCATCGAGGAGGAAGAAAAGGAAATTCCTTGAGAAACACTTTAGTGAAACCCCCGTAATAGGCTTTTCTTCAATGATGGTTTCCCCCATAGACTCAATCATTTGATCCAGATATGAATTCTCATAGGGATGTAAAAACCACACATGAGATGATGGTTATAAAGAATATTCATCCTCCTCCTTTCACTTGTATAGAATTGGGGGTTGATTCATCATATGAAAAGTTATTTCCCTCTCATAGTAATTTATGTTGGCTTTATATAATGAAATCCAATCCATGATGATATTTTCATAAAATTCCACCATAAGGAGTATTATGAGGTTCACTTGGAATTTCAATCCAAAAATTATGATAGCGAGGAGTTATATTCATTGGATGCAATGATTGAACCATTTTTCATACTCATCGATATCTTTACTTCCATGAATTTTGATGATGTTGGGATTGTTCTACTAAACATTCGGGATATAAAAGAATGTGTAGAACCATAGATGATAACCCAACCTTTCAATTTCTGATTATGGTTCAACTCATTTATATAATCAAATATATACATAGGTATGCGTCCCTTAAAATTTTTAACACGTAAATGGGAATCCAAAAAAAATAGATAACTTATAAATAATATTTATTTTCTTTACTTTTGAATCAATAGGTTTCAATCTATGGTATCCATGATCTACGTCCTAAAATATATTCTTAGGGGAATTTTTTTAATTCCCTTAACAATGGTTAAAACGATGAATTTGAATTTACCGAAGCATATCCCCAGGAGTTTCATAACCAAGAGTGATGCAATGCCCATTGTCGACTACTATGATACCCCTAGTCAAGCCACAAACTCCTTTTCAGAGTTTTTACTCCTAGGTACATATATGATAGAGCCTCCTCTACCTACTCGTATCCATAAGGGGATGTATTTTATTGATAAACCACTTAATAAATTATCTCAAATATTTAGGAATGTTCTTATTATACTTAATCTTTTCCATAAGGCTTTCACTGTGGTTTTCAAATCCTAATCCCAAAAATTACTAAACCTATCCTCATATACCAATTATAACTACCTTACTCTTTAATACATACATAAAAATGATTTATTACATAAAACCATCACTTGATACAACATTGACGATTGAGTGGTATAGTGTCATTGGGTATTAGAAACATTACATATCATCTTTAAACATAGAAAGAAAAATTTTATTGAAAATATACTTTACATGCCCAGTATATTCCCTTGTACTTATAAATGAAAGGGATAACATGAGGACATGCATAAGAAAAGTGTGCGATATAAAGACCAGTAGAAGAGTAAACACGACAAAATATGAAAAAACAACACATTCTAGTAAGTAGGAATAACAATGGAGCATAAAATAATATGAACATAAAAGGATTATATAGTATGATTATTAAAATAAGAAATTTTGGAAACAACACATAGTATGGAATTAGCATGAGCCAAAGCTCATCGCACATGGAGCATTATTAAACCCTTATTTCACATGAATTAAAATGATTAAATCCTAATTGAACTTTGAATTATCATGAGTAAATCCTCATTTCACTTGATTTATCATGATACTAATATTTAACAAAATAATTGGAGTGATATCAGGGAACACCATTCTTAAACATTTCATTTAATGCATAAGTGTGCCACATGGATCATAAAACATGAAAGAATTCATCATTATTTATTACCCAATAAAGGTATGTTGAATAAATACATGCATCTTTATAATCAATATTTAAATATTCATAAATGTGAATACCGTTGATAGAAAAATGTGCACAGTATTCACTACACAATTTCATTGGATTGGAAAATCGATGCAAATATGGAAACATAACTGTGTGACATGAGATTTCATAAAAATGGATGATGAGAGATAAAGGGGTGTCTCAAAATATATACATGAAATCGATAGTATGGGGACATATAGATACTTGTACCAATATAGGTAATATAATTTATATTCATAATACAAAAGATTTTCTTGAATGTAAATGAGGAGAGTGAAAATACTTATGCAATTTCCACCTGGTAATAGGTATACATGGATGGAACCAATGAGGTTGAAATGGGTTTATCATAATTAAAACAGGAATAGGACATTATATGGGAGGTTTGAAATCATACCACAACACTGATAATTGAAAATATAAGGGCATAACAATGAAAATAAATTTTGATAAAATGATAAAAGAAGGAATTCATTTACATGGATGTGTGAACTCAAAGGTTTGAAAGAGGCTTGAGAGAGGATTTTTGGGAGATTGGGGAGCCTTGGGAAAATTATCGAGAGAGAATAGAAGAATTTGGACAAACTCTAATGGATTTGAGTGAAGAGGAAGTGAAATCATGGCTGGGTTTATATAGGAAAAGAAAGGGAATTCATTATTATTTAGGTTTGGGACACCACATATTTAACTAACCAACACGACAAACCATTACATGGTTCTTGCCCATGGTTTTTGATAAAGAAAAGTATAAAATAATATATTATAATACCAAAAGTATTATTATTTTTATATAAATATTTTTGTTAATATGTGAATTTTCACTTTTAAATTAAAAACTCACATTTATCGAAAAATCATGGGTTTTGACAGAAACAACTTTCAAAACATAATAAAAATAATTATTTCATTCATAAAATTATATGATCATTTATATTTAGAAAACCGTAATTCAATAAGAATAAAAATATTTTATTAAAATATTTTTTAATTCGTAAATCCATTTATTCATCAAAATATATTTCTTAGTTCAATAGTTACTAAAATAAAATTTGGGCTTTAAAAACTATTTACAAAGCAACATTTATAAAATGATTGTATATTATATATAAAAAAAATAGTGTACATAATTATAGTACTAAGGTCTCATTACATAACCCATTATAACACACTCATAATACTGAAGGGTAAGGTGTGCGATGGTGAATGTCACTTTGTGTGGCTCGTATAACATCGCTCAGGTGGTAATATCTGTCAACATCAACTTCTCCCATAGGTGGTTCTGTTAAAGATTAACATGTTGATTCTATGATTGGGATTTTTTAAGAGATAAGACCAATGGATCCACCTGCATTCTGATCTCCAAAAAATTGGCTTTGTATGGGTCAAGTCTACTGGATGAGGCCATCACTACATTTTTCTGAGTAAAGTATATTTCCTAAATCACTATATCTACTCTAATCATGTGATCACTTTTTAACAACTGTATGAGAAACATTCACAATTCATAGTGGTATTTAAAAAATTTAATAATAATGAAGTGCATTTTATATTTAACCATTTTTCATAATAAGACATTTAATTTGATGAAGATTAATTTCCATTGATAAATATTTGGGTTTTTACAATAGTAATCATATAGAAATTAAATGTCACATACATCACGTAAATAAAAACAATTCCTAGTGTGGGAATCCTATATAGAATGAAATAATAGAGGATAAATATAATAACTGAATTATTATGTAGTTTCTATAATGGTCCACCCTGCCATTATGCTCCATATGCTTAGACAAATTCTAATTTGAAAATTATCCATGACGGAGAAAAAATTATCTAATATATTATTTTATTTCTTAATAAAATGAAATTGCTATTTTGTTATTAGGATTACTAAATTAACATCGAATATTTATGAAAATATTTATGTTTTTTCGGTATTCCTTGTTACGGGAGAGTGGTATTTCAGACATGTGGACCATCGTGACATATTTATCCCTTAATGTGGACGAATTATATATTGTAATGATTACAATGAGGGACCAAAGAAAAAGATGGAGGTATGAGGTGACCATCATGTTGTTTCGAGGGTGTGCTCAAGGTGGACTTGATGACAAGTTCCATGCATCATAAGATAAGCCAATCGATGTGAGTTCTTATTATTCTCATTCAGATGATCAAGGTGAAATGTTCCTCATGAGGGATATATAAAACTAGGTATCCCCTCCATGACACCGTGAGGATACTATAAAGGGGATAATTTAATTATTCAAATCATTGCATAATTTTTCATCATCGATCTCAAGCAATCATGACTGGGGGTTGTGGAGGTTTGGCTAGCAACCTATTTATCATTTTTGGATTTAATGTTTGTGAAATTCCTATATTTATTATTATTATTATAGAATACACTTTTATACCTGAGCGCATCTGTTTAAGGACACATTGATGGTTTCCTATGGAGTCTTTTACTAAGATAATGATTTATAATTTTGATGAATTTGTAGATTTAATGAAAGTCCCAATATAGGGAAAGGGCTATGTGTTTGATTGTTGAAAAGGTAGAGCATGTAGATGGTGCGAACCCAGAAAGTCATGAGAGGACCCTACAGTTCAAATAATTATTGTCTTTTTTTCATTCTAGATATTATTTCAACACATGAAACTATTTTTATCTGCATGAGATGTATGTCATTTATTTTCCTCATGGTTACTCTGATTATTTTTAATATTTTAATTATTAATTATATATCATTTGATGTCATATTGAGGGTATAATCTCCCCTATGAAATATATAGACCCTTAAATCTAGTCATCATACTCTTATATATGATGAGTTGGAAATCTGATTTTGATGCATTCTGGCACAGACTTGGTGGTTCAGTTAGGGATGTTACAGTATAAAAAAGTATTCATGAAAAAATGCGACATTGTTTTATATTACACTTGTTCAAAGGTAAAAAAATTTACTATTAGAATCCATAATATTTTTCTATAGAACATAATCAAATCCTAAAAAATTAATAGTCTGAAACATACCCACAAATCCATGTTTTATAAAATAAAAAAATTTCATTGATTTATAAGAGAACCACCAATTCTTGGTTTATAACGGACCTATGCTTCATTGGTGTATAATGGAATATATCTTACTTTGGTTATAATATAAAAACAAACAATCCATAAGTATTTCAAAAATCCATTAGAGTATCAAAAAATACAAAATATATAATTTTTATAATTATAGTGATTGTAAGATTCATTCCACCCCAAAAAAGAATTTATTAATATATAAATATTCATTCAAAACACTTTTACAAAAATATCTTGAATAAATGGATATAAGATTTTTCTTAGTGTAAAAAATAAAATAGAGTAATTTATTCCAAACAAAAAATAATAGTTTTAGAATCAATTTGGAAACCATTTCGTATAAATTAAAATATAAAATTCGTTTTTTTCTTTTCACATGAAAATCAAAATGATCCCTATAAAATAGGTAAACACATTAATTTTGTAAAAACGTTTTAAAAAATTCAAAATAGTCTTAAAATATCATCTATTATTCATTTATGTTTATATAAATATATCCATATAGTAATTTAATGAATATAGACATTGTAGAAATATAATTAAAAAATAAATCATTGAAAAATTTAAATAACATTGTAAATGTAATATTACCCTTTCTTAGACATTGACTCACAACATAAAATTATTATTTTCAAAAATAATAAACAAAATCAAATTATTAACATGATTGATAAACGTTCTTGTTTTTGTATTCCATTTACCATTTTCAAGACAATTACATAATCAATTAAATTTGATGTGGATGTTTAAAGAATATTCGAAACACATATCCAAAATAACATAAGTATATTGAATATAAAAAAGAATATATAATGAAATAATCTATAAAATAATAATAGTGGAATAATTATCATTTTACATATCAATTATATATTCAAATACATTTATGGAAGATGGTTAAGAAAAAAAATATTTTGCGTTCATGTTAATGGAAGGTCGTATATATGATTGAGTAACACTTCTACTTATGAAAGATCATTATAGAAAGAAGAGATATGTTATTTATCAATATATAATGAATTTTTAGTTGAATATGTTTTGACTTATCATTTTTATTCCTCTTAATTATATCATTATTTGATTATCTCTAGAATATAAACCATGATATAAATATCAAATATATTCATTATAAATTAATTTATACAAATTCCTAAATGTTCAAATAAGAAATTAATTTATATTTTTCATGTAGATAATAGGTCGAATGTAACCATGAACAATGTATCAATTTTTGTAGGTTGTTAAAAGAGAAAATATTAGATGATATATAAAAATATACTATCCTTAAAATAAAAATATTATTTGAAGAATATCACATATTTTTACTAAACATGGCATAAATTCATTATATCTATAGCCTGGATGAATCTCATTGATAAGTGAGGTAATAGTCCGCTATACACAAGGATGTTGTTGGGATACCCAAAAAATAAAAAATGTGATAGTATGTGTGATATAAAATTACCGAATAATAACAATATTATCATGAAATTCATAAATATAATCTAATAACTATATATCCATCTTTATTCCCAACCATGAAAGGAATAATAAAGGACATTTGTTTGTAAGGAGGTAGTCCACTGTGGACCTGAATGATTATTGACTATACCATTTGATGGATGATCCTAAAATTATAGGTCATATAATTCACATAAAACAACTCATTATATTGAATAGTATGAGTTTATTATATAATAATGAGTTAAATAAAATTCATGGAGATCGATAAGGAATTAAATATAAAACACTTTTGTAAGAACATTACCTCTTTTTTGGGCATCCTCCTTATATTTTAACTGACACCTTGATATGAATTATTTCTACCACGGAATATGGATTACAAGATTAGGATATGTAGTTAGAGTAGTAAATTTTTTATTTATTGGGGGAAATTTATTTTTTTAATGGTTTTCATTTAGGATAAGAGGGGGGGGAGAATTTATTAGCGGGAGAGACAATAGACTTTCCATTTTTGAAAAGAATTTAGGTAGAACAATATTTTAACCAAACAAGAGGCTTCCATAACACCCAAAGAAATATTACAGAGGATAAATGGTATAAATATGTCATTCCAATAGGGGTTGTAAAAGTTTGAATAATATTTTTCAATTTTGATTAATTCTTTGTCGCTCAGAATACTTCTTTTTCAGTCAACAATCATGATTAATGTTAACTGTTTTCAGTGACAATTTTTAATAAGAAAATAAATTTACAATACATTAAAAAAATTAATGATTCCAAATATGGAATACATTTTCATAGATTTATTTCACATAATAAAAATATATTAATTTGAATATGATCCTAAATAAGGGAATAGAGTACATGTTTGTAATGTAGCATTATTGAAATTATTGAAATATTTTTATACGCAATATCAACGTTCAATTGATTAAAATGGACTAAATTTGATTAATATAGGTATAATTTCACTAATATTACTTTATAATCAATTTAGAATAAATTTTAATAATGATAATTAATTATATTAAAATATAATATTCATTAATAATTCAGAATTTTTTACCATTTAGTAAAAAAATGAAATATTTGTGAAAAATACCAATAATTCACGCTTGAATAATTTTCTTGTCACTATTTCAAAAATAAACATTATATTTTTATATAAAATTTTTAAAAGTGTAAAAATTTAGTTTTATAAAAAGTTCCCCATTCAAGGTCAGTAAAAATAAAATTTTGGAAAATAACACATTCTATGCATAAAATTTCTTTTATTCTTATCCCGTTTCTATAAAACACATAAGATGAATGTTACAAAGTTTATTTAATTATATATATATATAAGTAAAAATAATTTATCAAAATTTTTCAATTTATGTTTTTGTGATAAAAAATATTTTTACATAGAAATATTGTTTTCATAATATTAATAACATTATTTTCAAATTGGTTTGACTTTTATTTCAAATTAATTAGTTACTAAAGAATTAAATATATAAAAATGTGTAAATAAAAATTTCATGCTTTCATTAATCCAATTCATACCTAACCCTCTATTATATTTTCGATAAATATCATATTTTTTAATAATATATAACATTTTATTTAAAATCAGTGTTGTCTGTCTCGCAAGCTATATTTGGAGTTTCATGTAACACCTTCTAAATTTGGTATAGAGTATAACAAAATCCAAAATCAATGTTTCTTGTAACATGAGATAATATTATTAGTGCATGTAGAAAAATATTAATTTGGTTTTTGATATAAATAATTTTTAAATGTGTTTATCATTCAATGAAATCCATTAAAGTGTTTTCAATTTATTCGAAAAAATTTTATATAACTTGAGGAATTACATTCAACCCCCATAAATAATTTTTCCCATATAATTCAATAGGTTAGTTAATGCTTTAATACTTGAAATATCCTCTCTTATACACCAAGATTATAAAAAGTAATACAAAAACAACTATTATAGTGATAAATATGGAAATATAATGGTTACCCAAAGTAATTCATAACTATTTTTCAACATTAGATAGAATAAGTGATGAATTGTAATTGGAATAAAATAATAAACAACAATAGATTGTGGAAAACATCACTAATCCCAAGGAAGTGACTTATCTAAAGAAAGTAAACAATCAATAAACCATAATCCAAAGTGGAATTAAATATGTTATTGAAATCAAAAAAAGGAAAACATTTACTTTTGGATCATTTCCATAAAATGGTATAATTTTTTTGATAAGATATAGTTACTTGATATCATTTAATAAGGACAATATTACCCATTAGATTTTATTTGATCAAATTACACATCATATCCTAATCCATTAATTGAAGGTGGTTTTTTAATGCATAAATAACAAACATATCATAAAATCCATAAATGTTGTTTTAATTTATTATATATTTAACATCATCACAAATGTAGTTATATAGTGTTATCAGTATTCCAAAATATTCATATATAGAGTAAATAAAATTATGTCTAAAATCCCTTTTGATGCAAAACTAAAACAATTCCATAATTGTATAACCTATTTAACCTTACATAAAATGAAAATCCAAAACATTAGAATTCTGTTCACGAATTAATATAAACAGTGAACCAACCTAAATATCAAGGTTTCTCTTGACTGTTACAAACCAAACATGTGAATAATTTAATAATTTATTCCATTTAGACATGGTAATAAGCTGAATTACCATAAAAAATATTCAAATCACGTGTGAATTCTCATTCCATATATTAAACCTAAGTTAATGGTTAGATTCCTTAAATAGATAAATGTTTCAATCATTATCAATGATAAAAAAACATACTTTCTATAAATCCATTATTAGTTTTATGTTAAATAATACTATTTAATTTAATTAATTATCATCGATCATTTATTTATCAAAAAGACACACCATTATCTTAACATTTGGAACAAAATAAGAGTTAACTTCCCTAAATTGTGGTTTTCCATGAAATATTGACTTTTCATTATGTCACTTTTCAAGGTGATCAAAAAAAGTCAACATACTAATTCAAATACTTAATGAAAAAAATAAACTAAAAATTTGTATGTATTTTGAAAATTAATAATTAATGATTCCAAATACATAAATAATTCAATAATTATACAAAAAATATTTCCAAAGAATATTTCCATTATTTTTGTAGAAGTATATTATTTTTCCAGAAACTGAGTTGTGTAATTTCTGTGTTCTCCATAGATAACAGAATAACATCATTGATTTTTTTTATTATATAAACCTTTACTATATAGATATCTCATTCAATACCATTTGAGATATTCATTTAAGATTTATCACACATTCATGGAATACTAGAAGCTGATTCTTCTTTAATATATGTTAATTAATACATTTTCCTTTATAAAATCCTATCCCCCTCTTATTTGTTGTGTCTGGAATCTCATTGATGTTCAAACTGTTAACTATATATCATGACAGAAGATTATGAATAATCATAATATATTTCCCTCTGTAATTTACCAATTAGGTTCCACATAGTCACCGAATTATCTATCTGATTCAATCTTATCATGATTCCCACTTGTTATATCCAATGAATAAAACCAAAACCATAAATTTCACAACATTAATCATAGTTAAAAAACTACAAAATCCTGAAAGAATTGTTATATAATGTATAAATCAAAACACATCATTTTATATTAATGACTCATTATGTAATCCTACATTATTAATAGCCATCATATATTTAAATCCTTCATGATGGTTAATAATGAGTTTTTGATGTTCTAAATATATCCCATGATAGTGTAAAAGCATGTGAGAAGTAAGGATCATTTCAATGCACTTATTCCAAACCAAGTGTAGCTAAATAAGTTTTTCTCAAGGTTATTCCCCATATGGACACCATTTCAAGATCCAAATCAATATTTAGTATTGATACTGGGAAGTAACTTTTTTTAAAAAATACACTCTCAATCCATTACAAAAAATAACAGGCTATTTTCGTAAACATTGACACATCACCAGACATATCCATATAGAAGTGCCTAGAAATATCATCAGAAATATCACTATAAGAATTGGGTAATCACCCTTGTAGCTACATTGGGATTGTTTTTATGTCCCATTTAAACACTTTTTTCGATCCTGGGATGAAATCTTATGTACCATATGTTGGGGTCATTTGATGGCCTCCCATGTATCCTCTTATTACGGGATTGGGATAAACCACCCTTGTAACATCTTGTAGCCGGCATGAAATGACCTCTATTTCAGAATATTATTCTATTTTTGGACTAGAATCACATATACAAACTGTTCTAATAGAACATTTATCATTACGAAATACATTGTGGGGAGATATAGGTACAACATTTCACATAATGAATCAACTAATCAACTTTTCACATGATAATAAAACAAGTCATCATATCAAGAACCGTAAATATAAATGGGATTTATTAAAATAATATCATAACCAATTAAATGAAATGGGTTTCATAAAAATTTGACCATATCATAACAAGTTTAAATAGATAGGTTTCATAATAATTTAATCATAGAATAACCCATGAAAGGAAGTAGGTGTCATGAGATTTTTATCTTGCAATAAACCATGGTATAGAAAATGGATGCATAAATAACATGTAATAATAATTATAAACCAAAAAAAGAATTATTTATAATTTTTTACTCATATATTATCACTAGTAAATAATTTACTATATGAAACTATGTCATTTAAGATAAAGAAGGATTTTATAAGACAACATGGATCATTTATTAAAGAAAATAATATATCATTAAAATTCATTTTATTTATTTAAAAAAAAATTAAATACAAACATATATGAAAACCACTATGAAAACATAATACATCATCTTTAAAATCATGTAATTAATTTCAAGAGGATAATATACCTTCATATTTGAAAAAATTATTTTACGTGATATAAATTTTTTTTAAAAAATTAATTGGAAATAACACTCAAAATCTTTAATCGACAATTTTAAAAACATTTAAGGAATTAAATATTATTTATGACCATTTATATGATTATTTTCATAAAACATCATCTAGAAAATAGTTCATTAAATATTTTTTATAAATCATGTTATTTGAAAAAAAATATTTCTAACTCGAGACAGAAATAATGTCAGGTGTTCATAAAATTTTTATTTATAATATTAAGTACCATGGAGTGGGAAAATGGTACTATTTTAATAAATTATACTTAATAACAAGAATTTAAAAAAATCAGGAATTTCATGATTGAGGGATCATAATATTTTATGTTTTTAATGATAATCCTACACAATCATAATATGTGGTGACATTAAAATGTCAAATCATTAAAACATTAGAAACCATGAATCATATTCTCAATAAAATAATAAAAAAGAAAAAATACAATTTGAATAAATATTATAATGGTATTATATATCATTGGGGTGGTATAAACACCTTGAAAAAATATCGGTGTATTACCTAACATACATCTTAGTAAATGAAAATTAAGAAAACATCCATTATTATATGAGTAAATTTTGAATCATATTTCCCTGGAAAGAGTGACATAAATGGAAACATTAATTAAAATGAATATAGTTATACTAATACTATATAATTTAATAGCCAATTACACAAATCAAAATAAATAAATAAGATGTGTTTATGGCATGTGTCTCACAAAAGTGAAAGCGAGACACAACTCCCTTATGTTATGTCTTCACTCACTTCACACTCAATCAAACATCCATCATGATATATATATATTTATTTTAAATATATTAAATGAATATATTTATATATATCCTACTATGTATGGTTTTAGTATGACATCACAATAAATATTTGTTGCTAGATTTATAATAAAATTAAGTTTGAGGTAATAACCTCTTTGGTTTTCATATATGTATTGAATTTTTTATTTTCACTCTTAAGATGTTAATGGTTTAATAATATGCAGATTTTAAGCCATGATTTATTTAATATATTCATTAAAAAATAATCTATATTAATCCAAAAATTTTGATATTTGAAAATAATTACACCATTAATGGAGATGATAGGCCATACGGATGCATGAACACTGTCTCTATATTCAATAATATTGAAATGATGAAATCTAAATAAAGTATATATAATTTCATCATATTATAATTATTTGGTCATATATAAACCTTATTTTTATTTATCCCATACTTAATAACTTCCATGTATTTTGTGAATAAACCACAACACTGCTTGTGTCGGTAGTCCGTCACACACCCAAACAACATTATTGTGTTACCACAAAATGGAAATAATGTATTTGTGTTGGATATTAAAATTACATAAAAAAATAAAATAATAATAATATCATATATCATATATAATGTTCAAATCCCTTAGTATAAATAACCTTGAAATATGGAAATTAATGAATGGATGACATTTGTACTTGAGGCGGTAGTCCGCCGTACATGTGATCAATGATTGTGTGGCCCATTTGATAGAAGTATTTGAAGTTTAAGGTCATACCCCTAACATAACATAATATATATTTAAAATAATTATGATATTATACAGGAAATATATTAAAACAATTGAGGGAGGTGGAGAATGGAATAAGAGGAAAATGCTTTTAGGAGAACATTACTAATTCTTTGGGTTTCTTATATTGGTTTTCACAAAATCAAGGAATAATTTTATTCATGTCCAAACTATTGCCACTATGATAAATGGATTGGGTAAAGGTAATTATTTGTGAATGTATTGGATGATGCAATGTTGTTTTAAACTGTGATGTGGGTATCAGAATGGGAGGGATTTTATAAACATAGGATAGGACACACATGACATTTGTAATTCGTTTTGGTGAACCCAAGTTTCGTTCTAATATTATGTTCAAAAATATATGACCATATTATTGGAACGATGAAATTATGAACATCCAATAGGTGTGGGAAGTGTTTATAGTGCATGTTTCCCATTATGATTATTTCTTACTCCCTTGGTAAGCTCGTTTTTCTCTTAATCACTGTGATCAAATATTAATATTTTCAATAATATTTTTTTCAAAGGTTAAAGATTGACTAATATAAAAAAATTATACTTAATAAAAATAATAATTCAATTTTTTCAAATCCCATTGGCAAATGTGGATTTGATTTTAATATTAATAACATATTCAAGATGAGACAAGTGGTTTTTATATTTAAAAATGATCGAAAGATTGAAATTTTTTTCTGTCCAATTTTTATGTCGATGATTAATTAACGTAATTAAATTAGATTTATTTATTTATAACTAAAATAATTATACATTAAAACACATTTAAAATAAAATTTATCTTTTAAAAAAGTGTATGAAAATGAACATTTCAATTAAAATTCTTACATTTTATCTATTTGAGAAAGAATGAAATATTTCAGGAAAATCCAAAAAGTTTACCATAATTATTTTTAGATTCATCATTAAAAAACAAATTAATTTAATTGAACATATTTGATAATAGTTTCAATAATTATTTTAAAATATGTTCTACCATAAAATGCTGTAAAATTAATATTTTGATAAATAGATATTTTTATGCAAAAAGTTTGTCTTATTCATATTAATTGCCTAAAAGGCATATGATTAATGTTAAATATGTGACTGAATATAATATATATAAATATATAAATAAAATAATTCATCAAATTTTGGTTGCTTAATTTAATGAGGTAAAATTATTATTTTCATTAAATATTTTTCAAAAGATAAATTTAATTCTTTCAAAAATATTCATACCTCTAATTTTAATTAATCAGTTTTCAATGAATTATCTATGTAAACATGTATACAATGTTTTTTTGTAATATATTTTTTTCTATATATACATACCATTCCAATTGATATGTGATAAATTTCATATAATGTAATAATAATATGTCATGTTTGAATTAAATTCAGTTATTCCTGTAATGAAGGATAAACTCGGCGGTTCATGTAATAAAATATAACCAAGTTATTGCATATAACATAATACATAAGCATTGATTAATATAACATATTATAAGAATAGTTTTGGGTGTAGTGGAATATTAAAATTGTGTCACAAATAATGAATTCTTAACTTGGGGTAGCATGAAATTCAATCCATCATTGAATTTTAAATTATTCGAAAAAAAATATTTCATAATTTTGTTAGAGATACTAAAAATCATCATGATCTGGTAATCCATGTAAATTTCTAATTTGTAATCATCCAACATACAATCATCAAGTATTTTTATGACAATATGTTATATTACTTTATAGGTACTAATTTATTTAAGTCTAGTGTGGTCACACATAGTTTATAGTCAATTGAGGAAATTTCCAATATATAATCACCACATGTTAGGATAAGTAAAAGATAAAAAACCCTTATTATGCTAAAGGCCCTGCGGTGATTTTTTATGGAATTATAGTAGTGTTGGTATAATCCTAAATTATATTCAATCTATGAAGCTACCACCTATAGATTGGGAGAGAAATAAGGAAATATTATTATTTTTTGGATATCGTAAGCACATCTAAATAAATTCACCCTAGAAATACCATTATTTATTTGGAACATGTTTATTAAACAATCATGATTATAACATATAGATTAATTCTAATTATTCTATTTTATAATGGAAACTTCACCATTATTGTTTGAGTGTAATGTTAATCTCTATCTAATTATAACATGACATATTGATTAAATAATTGTGGTGATAAAACATGTGATGTGGGAGAAAAAATAATGATTATTTTCAGGTTTATATATTAAAATCCTTAGAACATGGGGTTAATATCAATATCATGACAATAACAATCACATGTTAATCAGATGGAGTATCTGAGTCCCATCCCATAGGGAATCCAAAATTTATCTCATAAAAAAGGATTCAATATAAAATATTATTCAATGAAAATTTGATATATATATTTTTTAGGAGTTGAGGATTTTGGAATATGTTTAACAAAATTTTATATGAAATGTGGATATCATAAGAGGGGGGTGGTATGCTTTTCTTTATAGGAATTTAGCTAACATGAATCATTTCGTATAGATGTTTAGAAGGACCCATGAGAGTTATATATAATTATTTAGTGGAAATTTTTTTGGTCACCCATGGTTATATCGTGGTCGGGGAATACACATACATATAATAGTTTTTGTTAGAAGGGGAAAGAGGTGGGATTTTCCCATTTCAAGGCATATTAATGATGTCTAGTGTGAATAGGGCAATGATTTGTTCTAGATGGAAATAAGACCTCCGATAATTTAATTTGAATAAAGGAAAAGGGAATAAGAATAAATGTTACTAGTATTGTGTGTGAATTATATATGGGTAAGCCCATGTAAAATATATGTGGTATCTATAATCACTCAAATTTCATTATACTATGTAAGGATGAAATGATTGAAAAGTTTATTTCATTGGTGTCTCATTTTCAAAAAATTAGAGATGTGAAAATTAAAGTGGTTGTAGAAACCATGAGATAAATAACATTTATATTTCATGGATGACATGTTTGTGGTTTTTCGTATATTTGGTAGTCTATGAAATAATGAGTTATGAGCAGATTCTTCTAATACCAAGAATTGTGAACATTATTGATGAATGTAGTGTGAAATAATCTAAAATATTAGAAGATATTATTGAAAATAAATATGAGTTTTTCATATGATTTTCTTAAATATGTGAATCTATGAGAGTCTCTAATAATCCTAACTAACATATAAAGGTTATGTACATCCTATGATAATGACACTTCAACTTCAAGATATCAATCTACAAAAATTGATTCAACTACTATATATATTGAAATCATAGTTTGGGGATTCTCTTATTTCATGAAAAATATTCTAGGTCACAAAATATTGAATTTTTGCTGGAAATTTATCTTTTCGTCATGAAAAATCTAGTTGGGAGAACCCATGGACAATTAATATTTGAAATTATTTATTTCTTACATGTAATTCATCACTCGTTTGGCATATTATATAAAAACTCAAAACATGAAGAACAAGAATTTATGGGAGTTTCATGAACAAATTGATAGTAGTGTGAATTAATTTAGTTACAAAAGAACAACGTCCCATGACTATTCCATTCCCTGATATATCTCTTATAATACACTTATTGTGATAGAAAAAAAATAATGTGCCAAAAAGTGGATATAGAAAAAAAAATTGACAGGAGACGTTAAATCTCATGGAAATCACTACAAGATTATGATTTCTAAGTAACCACATATGGTGACAATCATTATGTGTCATAACATTAGATAGTATTTAAATAACATAAGGATCTATATTAGAATAACTAAGATATTATAAATGTAAAATTTTTAATGTTATACATATTTTAATAATTCATAATTGTTTGGTTTCTATTTTTATTTTAAAATTAATAATTTTTTAATCAAAATATGTAAATTAATTAATAGTATATAAGTACTATGTTTTAATTTTTATAATTTGATTAAATTAATAAAAAATATATTTTTAAATTTATCATATTTTCAATATAATATGTATTTTTATTTAAATAATAAAATTAGTCACTTTTAAAAAATACTTATTATAAAATCTAGTGGTTATATATATTTATATAAATATATTATCACCAAATTATAGATTTTCAATTTCTATGAGATAATACTAAACTCAAATTACAATTAAGAAAATATATTTTTCTAAAAGTTTATTTCCAAAGGAATGAGTATTTATGTTGAAACAAATTATCGTCAAATTTAGAAAAAATTAGAGTAAAATGGTTTTATTATTTTGAATTAAATTGTCCATATTAGTTAATATGGTCTATTTAATTCATACTATATAAAATTGTAACCAAAATAAGAAATTAGCCACCAGATTAATGGTTAAAATGTGGAAGAAATTTAAAATCAAAAATAAATATTAGAAATATCATGAAACTTTTCAACCAATATCATTATGATTAATTTCCTAACCATAAAAACTTTTCTCTACTCCATATATGAATTTCGGATCTAGTAGCCTTCAATGTGAATTGATTTTATTTTTACGAAATTAATAATAAAAAACATATCACCCCTCTCTCCTTTTACAGGAACCCTCTACCATACAATTTTTCATCACAATTAAAGAAACATATGATGAGAAAAAATGAAAATAAAACTCTATTTTGTGTATCATATATGTCTATTTCTAAAAAAATTAAAAAAAAATAAGTAATCATAAGGACAAGAACAAATGTGAATAAAAAATGGAGAATAATTGTTTAAACTACATTATTTCATGTTTATTAACTTATCCACAACATCAAATTAATTTATACTCATCTTGAATATTATTATATTTAATTATTATAATAATTAATTAAAATTATTTTTATGGTTCAATCATTGTCCTCATATATCAACCCCATTATAATGTAAAATCATCCATCATCTTATGTCCAGTTTGTAATGCCACAACCCTAGTTACCCATATTCGGTGCATTATTACATATCATTGTCATGATCACAAAAGGTCAAGTCTCGAAAGACCTATTAGTTTAGTAGTCCTGGAAACACTAGATACATTCATAAATTTTACATTACATCATAAAGTGATAAATAGAACAACATCTTGTCTCCACACTCATATCCCCTTATACTCTCCCTACAGGTCATTCATAAATTATTTCTTCACATCCTGGGAAAAGTAAAACATTGAAATGGGTGAGATCAGATGATCAGTAAGGATAACAATATAGTGGAAAATTTCATAAATAAGCATAAAAATTTAAGGCAATGTATAACTAAAAAAAATCTTTTTAAACTTGAACTTTAGCATAATATGGAAATGGTAAAATTAAATAATTCCATTTACTTATTCACAGGGATATTCTGCTAGTCTAATAATCACATGAAATATCAATAAAAACTTTCATAATGATAGAATGCATAATGCCAGACTATGATAACCACATAGTCAAGGCCTCGTGCCAAGACTACATATAAGATTTTTTTGAGGCCTTGTGACAAGACAATAGTTTGTCTCATGAGACATACTGATGCATCAAGGAGCCATAGGGGGATCCACCCGTCACTTATTAAGTCTAATGCATTCCTCATATGAACATGTTTAAACATAACATAAACATTCATATTATAAGTAGTATACGAAATGTCAATACTTTCTCCATAATCCATGAATGGTATACGAATAACACAGCCATAGTCAACCATATAACAAAACAATCAATAAAATATGGAAGTTTTGTATCATAATAAATAAAGTTCAAATAATCATAAAATCCATCAAAGGATGTAGACATAGATGAAATCATGACTATTTGAGAGAAATATCTCTTTTTTTAAATCATTTAAAAGTCACATAATTATAAATGAAAACATTTAAATTGAAAATATTCTAATAATCTTGTAATGGAGGCTTCAAAGGTGTAATAACGGCGAAGAATAACCTCACCTGTCATATAAGTTAAAAAAACATTCTTACCTTAGTTTTGTCAAAAATGTCAAAAGGTAACATGTTTGGAAAATGAAGGAATGATTCCTTTCAAAGACGTATAATAAAAAATAAGGATATAAATGACTTTAACCCATTGTTTTATTAAATAGTAAATTTTTTTTCAAAGACATTTTTAAGAAACATGGATGTGGATGATAAAGAGGTCCCAAAAGATAATTACGTATAAACAACCTCAGATAATGAAGAGATTGTGATATAAACCCTTACCAATTTGGTGACTTATGAAACATACAACCCATGAAAGAGGTATCATACAATGAATATGTAAATACAAATAAATTAAAGTTTATTACACAAATAATACAATTATGGGAAGTACATACACTACAGAAAAGGTAATAGTGGCAATATGGCATGAATCTCACGGGTATAAAGTGTGAGATGAAAACCCCTTACCATGAACATTTCCTTGGTTGGGTATAGGTTAACCTCCTGTATAATGGTGAAATAATTTTTATTCAATTATACAAGAATCATATACATTAATATGATATCATATATGATCATTTAACAATGCTTTGTTAATAGTATTATCATCATTTCGGGTGTTAACTTATATGTTTTGTTATGTAAGCCATGTTTTTTATGGATATGTTGTATCTTATTTATATCCATAATTATATCAAGTCCTTAAACATTATTTTTAATCATCTAATGAGAATTAATCTCAAATGGATACGATGAGGAATGAATCTCATTGCGTTCGTGGAGATGGTAGTCCATACACACGCACGACCAACAATATCATTCTTTTGATATTAAAATAAAATATAATTGGATGGTATATCATATATACAGAATCATTATCATGTTTTTTATTATTTATATGAATTAAACATCATTATGATACCCATCCAAATAATAATGTTTTGAATAACAATTACACCAAGACGTGGAGATGGTAAGTCGTACGTACGCACGTATGGTGACATGTAATTCAAAGTATGGATATAATACTGAATATGGTCATACCATATTTATAATAACATCACAGTATATATAAGATAATATAGTTATTATTTTATATTGGGAATAACAATGAAAGAAGAAGTTGAAGAAGAAAGGAACTTGAAAAAGGGTGGTGAAAACATTACCTCTTCTTCGCGTTTTTCCTTTTGATTTGATCAAAAGGTCTCCTTAGGTTGTTATTATGATAAAACTAAGGCCTCTAGGTTGAATTGAGGGAAGTTGAGAGGTTATTTGGGTAGGGTTTGGCTGAACCAAAAGGCTTTTAAGGTGTGAAGAATTGGTTAGAAGTGGTTTCCTTTTATAAGAGGAGTGAGGGGCACCTTAAGAAAAGCTAGAAATATTATTTTATAATAAATTCTTATTTGAATTATAATTCCTAAAAAGTTTATTAATCAAATTTTAATGTGGGGATGGGTTGAAATAATTTCAACCAATAGAATTTAGACAGGTTTTAGTCATTATATCGACCTTATCATTTAGTTTTAACTCTTAGTTAATTAGTTTGACATTTACCATGTCACTTTTTATTTTTATATTATATAGTTAGTAACCATACTATATACATCAAATAGACACCCAACCAGTCCTTTAATGATACAAATATCATGATATATGTCTTTTTTCCTAACCTTATATTTTTAAGAATTGTATATCAATTAATAATATAAAATTTTCTTTAAAAATCCATTTATTTCAATTTTGACACTATTCAATAAATGATTTTTGTTAAAGTCCTAAAAACATTATTAATCCGAACAAATTTCATTTAAGAAATACTATAATGTAATATTAACCAATAAAATTCATGTATGTCATCAAAACATTAAAATTATATTTATTTTAACATTTATAAAACCAATTACTTGATTCTTTCATTAAAAAGGAAAATACTGCATCATTATTGTGTCATAAATAATATTAATTATTAAATGTCTAAAAATTAAAAATAAGATACCATTATGTGGATAATCTCTTTATCTTTCTAATTAATATTCATAGTAGAAAATCCAACATATATAACTCTATGTAAAAATTGTTTTTCTAAAAGATATATGTTTATGTCATTTTTGTATTTATTTTAACTTCATTAATATAATGTGTCCTTATCAAATAAATGTGGATCCATGGGGCCCCAAAATCGAACCAAAGATTCCCATGTTCCGACATGTATCAACCAATAAGATTATGACACGTTTTAGGATAATGTATTATTATTATAATATTATTTGTTTACCCTTATTTACCGGATTTATCCTTTAACCATGGTAAATAAAATATTTACCGAAGTAATTATTCAAAATGTCTAAAAATAAAATTTACCTATTTACACAATTTTGACATCCTGATTCTAAATATGGAATCCATTTTCCCAATTCAAAATACATAAGTGGAAAAAATTAATTTAAAATTAATTCCCGTTGTTAAAACAAAAAGCGTGTTTTTTAGATATAATAACTATCAAAAGATTGACACTTGTTTTTGTCTGGTTTAATTGTGAAATTATGTCCAATGAAAAACATTGTATTAAATGGTAAAAATATATTCTAAATATACTTTAAAACCACTTATATTCATATTTTATCACTATTAATTATTTCGATTAACAAAGTTGTTTTCAATTAAAATTTACTAATTTTCACTATTCATCAAAATATAAAAGTTATCTGAGAAGTTCCAAAATTTCACCCTAGGATAAATTAGATATTCTAAATCCAAAAATGAATTTCATTACGTGAGATAAAATTTATAAAATTTCAAAAAGTGGGTATTACTATTCATAATGGCTACTTTGATTGGTCGTAGGGTGTTAGAATCTCGAAGTTGCGTACAACACACAGTACTGTATTATTCAATGAAAATCATACCGTGGATACTTGGGGTGTTACATTCTCCCCTCATTCAAATAATTTTGACCTCGAAATTTCTAGAATACTACCGCATGAAAAGACTAGGGTGGTTCTTCATCATAAGTTCCTCGGGTTCCCACATTGCCTCTTCCATCTTATGGTTCCTCCATAGAACTTTTAACAGACGAGTCATCCGGTTTCTCAGCACTTGCTCTCTTATATCAAGAATTTTATCGGGATCTTCGCAATTATATAGATAGGTTTCCAGTTCCAATTCCTCATAAGTGAGTACATGCGTTGGGTCAGGCGTGTATTTTCTCAACAGTGATACATGGAACACATCGTGAACTTTTGAGATACTTGGTGGCATTTCCAAATGGTAAGCTACATGCTCAATTCATTCTAGAATTTCAAAGGTCCTATATACATGGGACACAATTTACCTTTCTTACCAAAAAGTATAACTCCCTTCCATGGATATAACTTCAAGAAAACATGATTTCCTGCCTGAAAATCTAAATCCTTCCTTCGGTTGTCAGCATAGCTCTTATGCTTACTTTGAACTGCTTTGATGTGGTTTTGGATTACCTTCACCTTCTCCATTGTTTCCTCCACCAGTTCTGGGCCTACTAGTTTTTTTTTTCACTAACGTCATCCCAACAGGTTGGTCTGTGACATCTATTTCTATATAACACTTTATATTGTGCCATTTGAATACTCGAATGGAAGCTATTATTATAGGAAAATTATACCATAGGTAAATATTGATCCCACATACCCTAAAAGACATGTGATCATGATCTCAACATATATTCTAAGGTTTGAATAGTCCATTCTAATTGTCCATCTATTTGAGGGTGGTAGGCAGTGCTCAAATGAAGATCAGTATCCAAGGCTTTCTAAAGACTTTTCTAAAATCTTGAAGTAAAACGGGGATCACAATCAGAAACAATCGATAGGGGTACGCCATGAAGTCTCGCAACATCATTAATATATAGTGTTTCTAGACATTCTAGTGGTATATCTTCTCTTATTGAAAGAAAATGTGCTGACATGGTAATACGATCAAAAATAACCCATATTGCATCGTTCCTTCTAGGAGTTTTTGGTAGACCCATATCCAATACCATCATGATATTTTCCCATTTTCAATCTGGTATGGGATGAGGTAGCATCACTCCTCCATGATGCTGCCTTCCATCTTTCACTTGTTGACAAACCATACATCTTGACACAAATTCATAAATCTCCCTCTTCATGTTTTCCCACCAAAAATGTTCCTTCAAATCTCTATACATTCTGGTGCTCCTAGGGAGTATAGAGGAATTGGAACTATGAGCATTTTCCCGCAATTCCCTTTTTAGATCAGGTATATCGGGAACACAATGTCTATTCCCAAATATCAAAATTCCATCTTCACACACAAAACCTCTCAATCTCCCATCATTCACAGCTTTAATCTTCTTTTGAAATTCTTCATCATTGGTCTGAGAACTCTTAATCCTTTCTAGTAAAGATGATTTGGAAACCATTTGAAAAAGTATTGATGTTTCACCTTCCATGGTAATTCCCATATCCATCATTACTATATCCATGAAAATATGATCCCTTTCAATTCTCATCATGTTGAATACTCCATGATCTTTTCTACTCAAAGCATCTGCCACCTTATTTTCCTTCCTCGGGCGGTAGTGTATCATGCAATCATAATCCTTGAGTAGTTCAAGCCATTGCCTCTGCCTCATATTGGGTTCTTTCTGTGAGAAAATATACTTCAAACTCTTGTTATCAGTATAAATCTCACATTATTCACCATAGAAAAAATGTCTCCATATCTTCAAAGAAAATATCATAGATGCTAACTCGAGATCATGAGTAGGATAGTTTTTCTCCTAAATGTTTAGCTGTCGGAATGCATAGTAAATAACCCTATCATTCTGCATAAGGACACAACCAAGTCCTTTCATTGATGTATCACTATAAATAATGAATCCATCATTCCCCGATGGTAGAGTCGATATAAGAGCATTGACTAATATTCTCTTCAGTTCTTTAAAACATTATTCACACTCTTTTGTCCAAAAAAATTTAACCCCTTCACATGTGAGCTTCGTTAATGGGTTACCCAATCGGGCAAAATTCTGAACAAAACGCCGATAATAACCTCCTAAACCAATAAAACGGCGTACCTCAGTTATACTCATTAGTTCTGGCCATTCAGGGATTGCCTTGGTCGTAGAAGGATCATCAGAGATTCCATCCTTAGAGACAATATGGCCAAGAAAAGATATCTCTAGCAGCCATAATTCACACTTACTGAACTTCCCATACAGTTCATGTCTTCTAAGAGTCTTCAGGATAATGCACAAGTGATTTTAATGATCTTCGTATCTTTTGGAGTATACCAATATATCATCAATAAATACCACCAAAAATTAATCTAGATATTCCTTAGAAACTCTATTCATTAGATCCATTAATATAGAGGGCGAATTCTGCAATCCAAAAGGCATTATTGTAAACTCATAATGCCCATACCTGGTTCGAAATGCTGTCATTGGAATGTCTTCCTTTTTCACACATAACTGTGATATACTGATCGGAGGTCAATCTTTTAAAAGTACTTTTCTCCATGCAGTTGGTCAAATAAATCATCAATGGTGTAAGAGATACTTGTTCTTTATTGTTATTGCATTGATCTCCATGTAGTCGATACATAACCACATTGATCCATCTTTCTTTTTAACAAAAATAACAGGGGCTCCCCATGAAGAAAAACTTGGGAAAATAAATTACTTATTACTCAATTCTTCTAGTTGTTTATTTAGTCCAACTAATTCCATAGTATACATTCTATAAGGGGTCTTCGATATAGGCCCTGATCCAGGAATTATATCAATGGAAAACTCAAATTCTCGTTCTGGAGGATGTCCAGGTAAATCTTCCGGAAACACACCTACATATTCTTTCACAATAGGTACATCTTATATTTGAACATTAGTTTCCTCACCCACAATCATTTAATTCTCTTCCTCCCTAATAATTGAATTTAATTGAGCTACTGGGGGTGGATCTAGGTAAGAATTAGGTGGTGATGATCGTGCTCTAAATATAAGGTGTTCCTTATCATCATCATCAAAAATCGTAACCTCCTTCTTCTTACAATAAATCTTCACATCATGGTCCGAAATCCAATCTATACTGAGGATTATTTCAAACTCAATCATAGGTATGATGATGAGATCAGCGGATAAAGAACATTTATGTGCTCTAATGGGGACTGATTCACAAAACGTTCTTGCCATGATACTTCCGTTATGAGTTTTAACTGACAACTCTCTTCTTAAATCAAATTGGAAATATCTAATTTTCATAGAAATCTGGGATGATATGAAACAATGTGATGATATAGAATCAAATAATGCATTTTCTAAACCTGAGGAAACCATTAAATTACCTGCTACCACATCTTTCAGAGCATCTACTTCAGCAATAGTGATAGAAAAATATTGTCCTTGATCCCTTTTCCTTTTCTGAGGTAATTTCCCCTAACGTTAAGACATTCATTTTCATAATGTCCCATCTCCCTGCAATTGTAGCATTGGAAATCAGTAGATTCCTTCTTCCCCTTGCAATCACGAGCTTGGTGGCCTTTTCACCACACTTGTAACTAACTCCCATTCCTTTTAATCAAGTATCATGATGTTTCTTCCCACATTTACTACAGGATGGATATTTAACCTTTCCCTTCATTCCATTATTTCTATTTTCATATTGATAAGCATATCTCTTCTTCTCTTACTTTTCATTAATGTCATAGGATATAGAGAATTACTTTTCTGTCATTATAGGACATGAGACAATGTCTTCGTATGACTAGAAGGATTGTGATAATAATTCTCAATGGAGAAATGGTTTTAACCCATCAAAGAAACGATCAATCTTACTTCATGGGTTATATATATAATATCCAGCATACATTACTAACCATTTAATGTTAGCCTCATACTTTGTGACATTCTCATCCTCCTTTTGTCTCATGCTGAGAAATTGCCTTTCCATATCAGCTCGATGGTCACGAGGTGAGTATTTTTATAAGAAAATCTCTTTGAACTCCCTCCATTCCATATTTGATAATCTATCACCTTCCTTCGTGTTTTGAATCGATGACCACCATTGATCAGCATCTCCTGTGAGGCGGTAAAATTCCATGATAACTTTTTCCCTTTCACTACTACCCAAAGCATGAAATATTTTTTCTAGGGAACGTATCCATTGCTCAGCTTCCAATGGATTTGTACTACCATTGAATTTTGGTGGTTGCTTCATCATGAAGAGATCTGACATTGATCCTCCATGCTATGGATCAAGGTTCTCCATACATGTAAGGTTATTATTCATAACCTGAGTGAGTTTTCCCAGTATGGTGATTAGTTGATCTGCACCAGTTGCATCATCAGCTCCACTATAATTATCTTGAGCAGGAGGAAAATCCCTACATTGAGTGAATGCATTGATACAGTTTCCATTTCTTCCATTGGGCCCCATTTCTAAACACTCGGATAAACTAGATCAGTTTATGAATCAAAATACATAATACCATACTTTTAAAACACTTCACATAAATTGAACTATTTATGGATATAATCCATAATCATAAAAATGTTTTCTTTGAGGATGTATATACCCATAAACCCTTCATAATGGTTTGTAATGAAATTGAGAATTATCCTAAGTATATCCCCCGGGAGTGTCGTAACGAAGAGTGCAACAAGTCATGTTGTTGTGCACTAGATTTCATTCGAGTCTAGCTCAAAGCGGTGTTTTTGGGTTTTACCCCTAGATAAATATATCCCAGAGCCGCCTCTACCTACTCATATCCAGACATGGATGTATTGCTCAAAAAACTCAAAAACGTTCTACAACACCAAAATTCTAGGAAGTTCTTATATACTAATCCTCAAAGTCCATCTTATATCTATGTTCTCTAATCCAAGTTTATCTAAATCTATCTTCAAAGGCTTGTACTAAACATCCTCTAATACCAACTATAACGCCTCGACCCTAGTTACCCAGATTCGGTGCATTATTACATATCATTGGCATGATCACAAAAGATCAAGTCTCGAAAGATCGATTAGTTTAGTATTATTGGAAACACTAGATACATTCATAAAGTTTACATTACATTATAAAGTGAAAACTACAACAAAATCTTTCCTCCACACTCATATCCCCATATACTATCCCTATAGGTCATTCATAAATTACTTCTCCACATTCTGGGAAAAGTAAAACATTGAAAGGGGTGATCTCAGATTCTCAGTAAGGATAACAAAATAGAGGAAACTTTCATAAATAAGCATAAACATTAAAGCAATGTATAACTAAAACAAAATCCTTTTAAACATGAACATAAACATAATATGGAAAAGATAAAATGAAATAATTCCAATTACTTATTCACATGGATATTCTACTAGTCGAATAATCACACACAATATCAATAAACACTTTCATAATGATGGAATGAAGAATGCCAGACTATCATAACCACATAGTCAAGGACTCATGCCAAGACTAAAAATAGGATTTTGTCAAGGCCTTGTGTCAAGACACTAGTTTGTCTCATGAGACCTACCGATTCATCAAGGAGCTATAGGGGGCTCCACCCGTCACTTATTAAGTCCAATGAATTCCTTATATGAACAGGTTTAACCCTTACATAAACATTCGTATTAAAACTAGCATATGATATTTCAATAATTTCTCTATAAACCATGAATGGTATAAGAATAACACATCCACATTCAAACATATCACAAAACCATCAATACAATATGGAAGTTTTGTTTCATAATAAATAATCTTAAAATAATCTTAAAATCCATCAAAAAATGTTGACATAGATGACATCCAAAATATTTGAGAGAAATATATCTTTTTTTAAATCATTTAAAAGTCACATTATTATAAAAGAATACATTTACTTTGAAAATATTCTTATAAGCTTGTAAGGTAGGCTTCAAAGGTGTAATAACGGCAGAGAATAACTGCTCCTGTTGTATAAGTTAAAAAAATATTCTTACCTTAGTTTTGTCGAAAAGGATAAAAAGTAACTTGTTTGGAAAATGACAGAAAGATTCCTTTAAAAGACGTATAAGGTCAAATAAGGATATAAATGACTTTAACCCATTGTCTATTAAATAGTAAAAATGTTTTAAATACATTTTTAAGAAACATGTGTGTGGATGATAAATAGGTCCCGGAAGATAATTACGTATAAACAACCTCAGATAATGAAAAGATTGTGAAATTAACCTTTACCAATTTGGTAACTTACAAAACATACACCCCATGAAAGAGGTATCATACAATGAATATGTAAATACACATAAATAAAAGTGTATTACACAATGAATACAATTATATGTAGTACATACACTACCCAAAAGTTAATAGTGAAAATATGGCATGAATCTCATGGGAATAAGGAGTGAGGTGAAAACCCCTTTCCTTGTACTTTTCCTTTTTTGGGGGTAGGTTAAACTCCTGTATAATGGTTAAATAATTTTTAAAAAATTAAAAAATAGTCATATAAATTAATATGATATCATATATGATCTTTTTACATTTATTTGTTAATAGTATTATCATTGTTTCGTGTGTTAACCTATATGTTTTGTTACATAAGCCGTGTTTGTTATGGATATGTTGGATCATATTTATATCTATAATAATATAATGTCCGTAAACATTATTTATAATCATCAAATGAGAATTAGTCTCGAATGGATACGATGGGGAATGAATCTCATCGCGTTCATGGAGACGGTAGTCCGTACATACGCATGACCGGCAATATCATTCTTTTGATATTAAAATAATATATAATTGGATGGTATATCATAGATACAGAATCATTATCATGTTATATTTATTGTTTACATGAATTACACACCATTATTATACCTATACAAATATTATTTTTTTGAATAACAATTACACCACGACGTGGAAACGGTAAATCGTACGTACGCACGTATGGTGACATGTCATTCAAAGGATGGATAGAATACTAAATATGGTTGTACCATATATATAATAACATAACAGTATATATAAGATACTCGAGTTATTATTTTAGACTGGTAATAACAATGAAAGAAGAAGTTTAAAAAGAAAGTAATTTGAAAGAGGTGGTGAAAACATTACCTCTTCTTCGGGTTCATCCTATTGATTTGATCAATATGGCACCTTAAGTTAGCTTTATGATCAAAATAGGACTCTAGGATTAATTCAGGGAAGTTGAGAGGATATTTGGGTAGGGTTTGGCTGAAAAAAGGCTTTGACAGTGTAAAGAAGTGGTTAGAAGTGGTTTCCTATTATAAGAGCAGTGAGGGACACCTTAGGAAAAGCTAGAAATATTATTTTATAATAAATTAATATTCGGTTTATAATGGCTCAAAAGTTGATAATTCAAATTATAAGGTGGGGATGGGTCAAAATAATTTCAACCAATCGAATTTAGACATGTTTGGGTCATTATATTAACCTTATCTTTTAGTTTAAACTCTTATTTAATTAGTTTGACATTTACCTTATCACATTGTATTTTTATATTATATAGTTAATAAACATACTATATACATCGAAGAGACCCCCAAGAGGTCCATTAATGATACATGTATCATTATATAAGTCCTTTGTCCAATAATTAGATTTTTAGGAATAGAATATCAATTAATAATGTAATATTTGTTTTAAAAACATATTTATGTCAATTTTGACACTATTCAATAATTGATTTTTGTTAAAGTAATAAAAAAATTATTAATTCGAACCAAATTCATTTAAGAAATAAAATATTTTCATAATTACTAATATAATTCATGGATGTCATCAAAACTTTAAAATTATATTTATTTTATCATTTATAATACCAATTATTTGATTCTTTCATTAATAAGGAAACTAGAGCATCATTATTGTGTCATAAATAATATTAATTATTAAATGTATAAAAATTATAAATAAAATACCATTATGTAGGAAATCGTTTTATATTTCTAATGAATATTTATATTCGAAAATCCAACATATATAACCCTATGTAAAAATTGTTTTTCTAAAAGATATATGATTATGTCATTTTTGTATTTATTTTAACTTAATTAATATAATGTGTCCTTATCACTTGAAAATGGATCCATGGGGTCCCAAAATCAACCGAAATATTCCCATGGTTAGAACTGTATCAACCGATAAGGTTAGGACATGTTTTGAGGTAATTTATTATTATTATTATATTATTTTTTACCCTTATATACCGGATTTTTCCTTTATCCATGGTGAATAAAATATTTACTAAAGTAATTATTCAAAATGTCTAAAAATATCATTTACCTATTTACACAATTTGGACTTCCTGATTCCAAATATGAAATCCATTTTTCCAAATTCAAAACACCAATGTGGCAGAAATTAATTTAAAATTAATTCCCGTTGTTAAAACAAAAAGTGAGTTTTTAAGAGATAATAACTATAAAAAAATTGACAGTTGTTTATATCCTGTTTAGTTGGGAAATTATGTCCAATGACCAACATTGTATTAAATTGTAAAAATACATTATTAATATAATTTAAATCCACTTAAATTCATATTTTATCACTATTAATTATTTCGATTAAAAAAAATTTATTTACAATTTAGTAATTTTCACTATTCATCAAAATATGAAAGTTATCTGAAAAGTTCCAAAATTTCACCTGAGGCAAAATTCAATATCTTGAATCAAAAAATAATGTCCATTTTGAGAGATAAAATTTATAAAATTTCAAAAAGTGCATATTACTATTCATAACTGCTAATTTGATTGGTCGGAGTGTGTTAGAATCTCGAAGTTGCGTACAACACACACTACTGTATTATTCAAAAAAACCGTACCGTGGAAGCTTGGGGTGTTACACAGTTCACAACCTCCATGGATGTCATATTTCCTTTTTCATCACAGCAGTACATGGAAGGTGATACATGTTTATTTTGGGATGATATTTGAAATTAAATATATTATTTATATTCCTATATAATAAATTATATAACCAATAAATAATATTAAAAATTAATCATAAATAATTATTTAACTATATAAACCATGACAATAATTTTTTTTCCTATTTTAAATATATTTCTTATGAAATATTAAACTATATCAATATTATATTTCATGAAATATAAATCATATATATCTAAAAAAATATTGACATTTAGATTCTATTTTAGAAACCCTTATTAATTAGTCAGTATAATTATATTGTTTTTTAGGAATTGACTTAAAAACCCCCATATTATCACGTAGAGAAAGAAAAATACAAAGAAAGACTAATATATGATAGTATTTAAAACTTCTAAAAACATATTCAAGTAATATTTTGGAAATAAATAATATAATAAAATTATTACTGTTATTAGGGGGTTAAATGAATGCTCAAAGAGAGTAATGAATTTCCGAATGGGTTCATTGAACTATTTATAATTTCATGACACTAGATTATAATTAAAGAGAAATTTACATTCATATGGTATATATACAACATTATTAAATTCTTATATCATAAATAATTTGAAATCTAGAGTTTAAATATTTAAATAATTGTCTCCTATTTTCTTTTCCTTTTATTGTTACATTATCAAATTCATTAGGGTTATATTTCAGATTATATAAGTTCATTCAGTTATGAATTTTTTTTTAAAAAAATGGGTTTCTAGGTTATGATTGATGAGGCCTATGATTTTATAATTTTTTATTCCTTCCAAATTTCATTTGTTTTACAGTTATTCAAGAATATTAACTCCCATTTTGTTTATAATTCATCTAAATTTTTTCCTTGTATATAAATTTTCCTCAAATCTTATTTACAAAAGTATTTAATTTTCCACCATTTATATAATATATATTTTCATTCGAATGTTCTTCCCTAGGTTTGAATGATTGTAGAAGATCATTTTCAATTTTATTTTAATTTATTTACTTTATTTTAAAATGAGTCTTTAAATGATTTCAGAAAATATTTTTTATTATTTCCTTTCCAATGTGATAGAATAACCATACAATTACCATTAACTAGAACACCACATTTTCCTATGTTTATATCAAAATTTTGTGAACATAATTTCTAGTTAGGATTCCAATGTTTTCAATGAATTTTTAATTTCCATTTTTTTATGAATTATCATTTTTAATGGATAGTGAATTAAAAGATTATATAAATAGGTTTTATTCAAATTATTTATATTTTTATCATCCACTCCACATTTCTTAATTTTAAACTCATTCAATTTTATGATTTTAATATTTTTAACTCTTTTATAAATATTAATTTAAATTTTGTCCTTCCACCCATTGAATTGGATTAATTAATGATACAGTGATGATTATTTTTTCGAAAAATGTATACAATCATCAATAAAATTAATTTTTTAAATTTTTTTCATTTTTCACAAAAAAATAATGAAATATTTCTTTTGATGTAATTTATCTTCTTTTACACATTAAATTGTAATATGAATTTATATATCATAAAATGCCTTATTTTGGGGGTTATATTCTATATCTCTCATTATCTCTCACTTGTCTTATTTTTCTTATTCAATTCATAGACATTTATTTGAAATATATATTTTATATCACATTTAAAACTATATATATAATGCTTTCATATATTGATATAAACATATTCAAATTTCATTAGTATCATATTGAATGGTGTTTTTCATGATTTTAATTCCATGTTTACATTTAGAAGATATTTACAATCAATATAATTATTTTTTTAAATATGGGTGTTTTTTAACATTAAAAGATTATTTATTACGTTTTATAGTTTTTAGTTATTAAATAAAATGATAAATATAGTTTGAATTATTAGTGATTAGTGTGTCCATGAAATACATATTAAATTGATATGTTAATATAATGTATCATAATACAATTTTTTTTATATTTTTTAAAAATTACATGTGAAAGTATAATTTATTTGAATGTGGACCTGATAATATATTTATGATTTGGATAATTAAATATTCCAGTACAATGAAATGTTTTATTACTATACTTGTTATTATTTATGTTATAATATTATCCATCGACATATTAAATTATTTTTATTTTTGTTTCTAATATTTATTCCTACCACATCATTTATAAGTATGTAATCTTTGACTACATATATTATATGGTACCCCATAATAATATATCTCCCACCATTAGAATATTTTTATTTCCCCACATTCTGAAGATGATTATTTTAAATGTAAATTACTGATATATACCATTTTAGGATAACATTATCGTAGATGTAGAATAATTATTATTAAATTACACATGTTTGTTTTTATGGGAAAATTTCATTTTGAAAGGAAAAATATTGGTTTTGTTTGTTAATGTTTTCTTGTAAATAATTAAAAATATAAAACTAAATGGATATGATTTTGCAATAGAATTAAAATTTCTTCTTGTAATTGATATTGTGGAAGAACATTTTTTTGTTACTTTTTTTGTTTTTAAAAACAGTTTTCAATGTATATTTTTTTAGCACCAGATATTAAAATGTGTTTTTAGGATATGAGAATATATTTTACGATAAATAGGATAATTTATAACAATAATTTCACTCAATTTAGTTCATAAAAATCATTGCTCATAATCCATGTGTTTTTTAATTTTTATATAATGTATATATTTTATGCGGTATAGGGATATTTACATTCCATTGGAGTGACAAACTAGACCACCAAAATAATATATATACATATGAATTTGAATCAATGATAGTTAATACTTCCTTATTAGAAAAAAAATTCGACTAATGTGTTGGGAAAACCAAAACATGATATTTTTTACAAAATATCTGACATGTTAAAGGGGTATATATCTTTGTATAATCTAGCAATTATTTTTGAGATAATTAAATATATAGATTTGATAATACATGTAATATTTATTTGATTTTGGGGTTTGGGATTTAATAATTGAATCCAGATCATAATTTCACAATTATTCAATTTATACATTATATTAATTAGCATACCATTCATATGGTGCTACTTTTTTGAATTATTCAATTATTTTTAATAAATCAGAGAATCATAATATAATATATTTATTATTTTAAACATTTATATAATAAGGATTTATAAGCCTAAGAATATTACACTAACTCAGCCTATAACTCAATAAATATTCATTTTAATATTCCTATGTGCTAATTGGGAGTTTACACTTATATAATCTCTTTAAATCAAGTAGTGAGTTATTTTAACTAATAAATAAAGTTTTCAAATATTAGACTTATAATTTATCAAAAAGAGGGTATTATTATCTAATTAAAAGATTTGATATTACAATTCCCCCTTTCAATTGAATTCTCATCCTCAATAATTTTCTCAAGAAGTCTTGCTCAAATTTCTCAGCACCCTGAGCTTGAACATCAAACTCACTCTCCAATGTCTCTAATTTGATCTGTTCTTCTGGCCACCGAATCCAGACTAGTGGTACTATATTTCCTTATATCTCCATCTCACATTGATCTATGATGTGCACCAGTCACACCTTGTAATATGTGTCTCTCTCAAACTAAATTTCCTCGTAATCAAGTACAAGTATTGCGTCAGTTTTGTACCTTTTATGTTGTGACACAAGGAACACACCAGGCATCCTTCGATGGTGAGAATAGAGGTCAATAATATATACCCCTTCCTTTATCTGCACTTTGATCACAAAGGTTTCAACAATATGTTATGGTAACATTCTCTTCATTCCCATATGTTTGTTCCATAGGTGAGGAGTCACTCTCATAAAAACATGAGCTCACACAAAAAACTCCAACGGTCTCTTCCTATGGTCATCATAAAATCTATAAATACTCTAATTAGTGATCAATCAATTTTGTATCAACTAAAATCTATGATAGGTCTCTTTAACCATATTAGGGACAACAATCTCTACCTTACCCGACTTGTGCCAATAGAATGGTGAGCGACTCGACCTACCATAAATATCCTCATAAGGTTCCATCTAAACTGATTCATGGTATATATTATTGTATTTCAACTCAATCATTGGTAGATATCGATCCCTCAGATCACAAAAATAGAGCACCCAATATCAAATAATACCCTCTAATATGTGTATATTCCTCTTAGACTATTCATTGGTCAAGGAATGATAGGTTGTACTCACACTTTACTGAGTCCAGAGTGATATCTATATGAATTTCTGAAATCATGTTGTTAAACATGAATCTATATTATAAAAATACACAAAGGGGATCTATTAAGGTGCATGATCTTTCAGACATAGTTACATTCTATCACCTCTAATGAGGGAGTCTATCTGATTGGTAATAAGTGAGTATATTTCCTTAGCTAGTTGAAAATCACTTATGCTACATCATGATTCATTAAGTTCTAAAGTATCTCTATCTCAGTGTCCATCCTAAATTCCTATAACTCTCATATAGGTCTCAAGATATGCTGTAATAACTCCCCCAAACAATAGTGCATGGCCTTCACTATTTTACAAGAAAGGAATTAGGAGACAAAAATAGTAGATTTTTAAATAGATATGGTGCATAAATGACGGTGTGATCACACCCAAGGATTCAAGATGCGTACATCCCAATAGGTCACCCATTCTAGTACTCATATCTCCCAAAGACACTTATCTATGAAGAAATAATGACATATCAAAATCGAATGTCAGTAGATACTCAACCAAACGCCTCTGACTCATCATTATGTACCATTGAGTGAAGTAATATAAATGACTCTTGTGGTTAATCCAAGAAAAATATTTCCCATCAAAGAGATAATTTCCCCAACATTTTTTATCAAGGACAACTTCTTTGATATCAAAATTATTTACAGTGTATTTCTTTCTAGGGGGTTGTAGCTGGAGAGACCCATAAGCTAATACCTTCCCTCCTTTCATAAAAATCACACATTTGTAAATGCTTGATGTTTCATCATACATTTCATAACCAATCTGTAGGCTCATAGAGTGATAGTTCAAGGGCATTCATCGACCATCTCTCTAGATCAAGGAACGACTATATACATCGGTCTAACAATATAAATTCTTCACACTATTCCTTGTTAGTTTTTTCATGGGTTCTAATAGTCAATAAAAGCATTATATAAACCCACATTATTATACTACTAAATCAAAAAACCTCTTAACTTTAAACACATTTTTTGTGATGTTTCCAAGATACAAATTTATGTAAATTCTATGGTTTTATGTGTATAACAATTATAGACACCAAATTTATTAGGAACATATTCTCTTTGATATTGAAGTAACATTTTAAAAATAAATAAATGTTTTTGTGCTCGGAATGTATAGAATACTATGTCAAGGATCCAAGCATATTGCTCTAATGTTAACTTGTATATGATGATATAACAGAAAACCACTTCGATAAAAGAGTTATAGTATAGATGAAAGATCTTGTTCATGAGGGCCTTGAAAATTTCATGTGTATTTATCATCCTGAACAAAATTACTAAGTAATAATATAGTACATACCATCTCTGAAACACCATATTATGAATTTCCTCTCAAAATCATAATTGGTGATATCCCGTTTAATGTTCAGTCTTGGAGAACCACCAGTCTCCCCCTAGAGGTTTAAAAAGACCATAGATCCTATGAAATTGATAAAAATTCCCCACTATCACACTGCTCAACATCTATTAATCAATAAATAGACTAAGAATACCCTTCATATACTTAAAGAATATAATAGGATCACCTTGTGATTATGTACTTGATATAATGAAGTAGTCTTCATTAAATATTCTAGTCGTACCTTGATCTCCTTCATCTCTGTTTTCACCATATGATTAAAGTAATGAAAAGGATGTTCTACCAACATGAGATCAATCTATTTTTGACTTATCATCCCTTAAGATTCTCTACTAGGTCAATCATTCCCAAAAATTTTTCTTCAAATTATTCAGAGTCCTAAGATCTTCTGAGGCTCAGAATTTAGGAATAATTCTAGTGATTGGAAATCCTAATGTATTTAGTCACAGTTCTAAAATCATTTTCCTTAAATAAAAAATAGCTGAGAGACTTTTTGTTCAATAGAATACGTTATTGAGCCATCTTAAATAACACAAATAAAAATAATTAAAAAAGAAACAATGATCTTAAGATAAACTATAATTAGACTATGTGATCACACATTGCTTTCAAAGTAGTCTACCATCAAACCAAGGTGTAGACATCATAGAACTAACCCTTTTATTCATCCATGCACATTACACACAATTTTAATATATATACAACCACAAAAAAGATGCTTTGTGAAACTAATTAATGATTAAAAAGATATTTCACACAACCTGAAAACATACAAATATCACACAATAGAAACTATCCTAAACAGATAAAAAGATAATGAAATTTATTTAATGATCTTTTATGAACCATAACAACTAGTATATATATGTAATGATAACCTATATATCTATATATGAAGAATGAACATACAATAAATCTCTTAAATCACATTTCAACATCATTTTCATCACTATAGGTGAATTTAATGAATACTAACAAGAATACATATGCTCCCCACATAATGGAAACCTGTAGGTCCATTATACAGGGCTTGAAATGAAATTAAATATTTACCCCACCATATTAACAACTGTCATAATTATAGAAAACCCTATCATAATAAAATACTATATAACATAAAAGTTAGTGAGTCTTGATCCTTTAATACAATTTTGTAACATCCCAACCTCAACCACTGGGATTGAACTTGAATTCCACAAAACCTAAAGAACATATCCTCATACGAATAAAGCTACTGAATAAAAATAGGTGTATAAGTACATCATTCTAGAGAATATACCCTTAGTATCAATTCATATTATAGTTTAAAAAAATTAAAATATAATAAATAATCATAGTTATGACATACCACCTCTTTATTACACACATAAACATGATTTTTTATATAATACCGTCACTTGATTGAACATAGAAGATAAAGAGTCCTAGTGTCTTTGGGGATCAAGAACATTAAAAAACAAATTAAAACATAGAACAAAATATCTTATTGAAAAATTCCATTACTTGACCAATACATTCTATCATAGTTAGCTTTGGAAAGGATAACGTGAGGATATGCATAAGAAAAGGGTAAGCAATAAAGCCCAGTAAGGGAGTAAAAAGGCATAATATGAATTATACAATGCATGTTAGTCAATATTCATATAAATTTAGAATTAAATAACATGAACATAAATAGATAATATAATATAATTATGATTACATGGAAATGTGACAACAACACTTAACATGGAATTAGAATGTGACAAGACTCATTGCAAATAGAGCATGGGTAAAACCTTATTAAACTTGAATTGGAATGATTAAATCCTCTTTGGACTAGAATTAAAATGATTAAATCATCATTTCACATGACATATAATGATACTCTTATTTACCCAGTAGATTAGAGAACTATGAGGGCACACATTTCTTAAACATTTCATTTCATGCATTAGTGTGCCACATGGATCATTCAAGATATAGTCATTCATATTTATTTATTCCACGATAAAGGGATATGGAATATATAACTAATGATTAATATCAAATAAGTAAATTATAATATAGGTGAATACTCTTGATAGAGAAATGGGTATGGTATTCACTACACAATTACATTTCCTTGAAGAATCGATGCAATTTCAGTAGCATAACAGTGTGACATATGAATTACTAAAAATGGTTGATGAGAGGAAATGAAAATTTTAATCATATATAAATGAAATTGAATGTAAGGGGGTCATATTCATACATGTCCCAACTTAGGTAAATAAATTTATATTCATAATACCAATGCATTGCGCGAATATAAATGAGGAGAGAGAAATTCCTTACAAAATTACAAATGGTAGCACATATTCATGGAAGGAACCGATGAGGGAAAACGAGGTATATGATCATTAAAACATAACAAGGATATTATGTGGGATGTTAAAAATCATACCCCAATATTTATAATTGAAAAAAGGGGATAACAATATTAAAAAACCTGGATAAAAAGAGAAAAGAAGGAATCCCTTACGTTGAAGTGTGATCCCAAAGGATTGGTAGAGGCTTGAGAGAGGCTTCTTGGGAGAATGGGAAGCCTTGGGAGGATTATAGATATAGGGGGAAGATGTTGAACGAACTCCAAAGGATTTTAGTGAAGAGTATGTTTCATCTTGGGTGGTTTTATATAGGAAAGGAGAGGGAATTCTATATTATTTAGGTTTGGGACACCCCACATTAAACCAATCAAAACCACAAACCATACCATGGTTTTTTCCAATGGTATTTTCCAAACATGAGTGGAGAAAAATATTTTAGAATCCCAATAGGAAATCATCTTAAAATAATAGGTTTGATTTTGTGGAGGTGAGTCACACTCTGAAAGAAATCAATTTAAAAAGAAATAATGTTTATATGTCTTGGAGGTTTCACTAAAGAAATGTAAAATAAATTACATAAATATAAAATTACATTATATTAATTTTAAAACACATAATTACTGAACATTGTGTTTATAGTATTTTATTACATCACTATTTGGTCATTATGATGTCATAAATAACATTATATAATTAAACTGTATTTAATTTTAACCAAAAAATGTGACTGTGTTAGAATGTTATGAATAATTTACCATTGGATAAACTTGACATCCTGATTAAAAAATTAATATTCATTTTTTCTAAATAATTTTCTAAATATTTTAATTTTCACTTTTAAAATTAAAATCGAAATTTATCAAAAAATCATGGGTTTTGACAATAATAGTTTACAAACCTAATAAAAATTACAATTGAATTTATAAAATTATACGACCATTTATATTAAAGAAATATATACAATAATAATCATAATATTTTTTAAAAATATTATTTAATTCATAAATAAATTAATTCTTCATAATAGATTTCTTAGTTGAATAGTAATTAAAAATACTATTTCACCTAAATATTATTTAAAAAATAAAACAAGTAAAATGAATGTATATTCTCTATAAAAAAATAGTTTACATAATCATAGTACTATGGTCTCATTACATAACCCCTTATAACACCCACGTAAGACTGAAGGGTATGGTGTGTGATGGTGACAGACTCTTAGGGTGACTCAGATAACATCTCTTAGGTGGCAATATCTATCAACTTACACTTCTCCCATAGGCAGTTCGGTTTGAGCATAACATGTGAATATATAATTGGGCTTGGTCTAGAGCTAAGTCTAATGACACAACCTGTAAGAAGCCGATTCTTATTCTTGAGGTACTGGTTTCATCCTTTCCTTTTCCTTAAGTGTTTTTGAGGAAACAATGGAAATGTGGGGAAAATGATCAAATTATGGTTTCATGCCATGTACTATTGTACACATGCTATATACTTTGGTTATGTGGTATGAGAATACAGGGTGTGTAAACTTTTCGGTGATCAAGGTTTTAAAAACTTACTACATCTAGTGTAATTAGTAATACACACCGTGTAATCAGTCGACAGAAGAACAGTAAGCTAGTGGGAGTAGCATCTTGTGAAACAATAGTACACGCCATGTATGTAGTAATACACATTGTGTAATCAGTCAAAATATGAATAGTGATGCGGTGCAAATTAGTCGTCAGTGGAATAGTCAAAAAAATTAGTTCACAACTGGTACCTGAATGTACACACTGTGTAGTAAGGTTTTTTTGTTAAAAATAAGTAGTAGGCCCCACATTTGGCATAAGAGGCAGATAACTCACTAGGAGCCATGGGAGAGGAGGCCATGACTTGGAGGATCTCTTAATCACACACTAGGGCACTAATTCTTCTGTCGTCTATCTCTTTTGTACTGGGCCTGTAAGTTCTTCCCTCTTCTTGAATCTTTCCTTCCAATTATTTCCCTTAGGAATGTTATCTAGGTTTGAATGGGTAATTCTTTATCTCATATCTACATCGTTCTTTCTTGTCTTGGGAGGTGTATTTCACATATATCGATTAGAGGAGATTTAGGTAGGTGGTCTTGTGTTTAATTTCCATTGTCGAGATGATTTGGGGCATTGTTGTTCCACGCGCCTTTGTTCGGAGTGTTGTGTAGCTGAGGTATTGACTTTTTGGATTCATAGAATTGCATATGTAATCATATGATTATGTTTAAACTACTGTTTGGGATCGTTTCATTGATCGAAGGCCACCACGTGGGTGCATTTCCCTGGTTTTTCTCTTTGGCTAGGATACCCGTTGGTAAGCCATGATTATAACATGATTTGAGTTTTCATGAGAAAAAACCTATATAAATTGATTTCTTATGCTTTGAGCTTAGCACGGTTATTACCAAGTATCTATTTATCCTGAGGGAAAGGTTCTATTTAGCGTGAGGGAAAATTTCTGTTTAGACTAAGGGAGAGGTTCTATTTAGCCTTAGGGAGTGGTTTTGTTAGCCTGAGGGCAACGGTTCTTAGGCCATAGGGAATTTTTCATAATGCTTGAGGGCAGTCACCTGAGGGTTTCGTCTCTGTATGCCTGAGGATAAGAATTTTCACGTCTGAGGACAATGTTTATATTAAATATTCACTGTGGGGATTTCTTTTGTTGTACATACCAAGCTAAAGGACAACCTTAGAATTTTTGGATAATTATTAAAATGACAATGTAACATATAAGATTAGTTAATTTTGAGTACTTCCTTTTTTTATAGCATTTCATTATTTCATACTGTTGTTGGGTATTTTCACTGATAGTTGGGAACGGTCCATTGGTGGTTTCTAAAAGGGATTTATTTCATACACCTTGTTTAGGTCTTGTTTTGGTCCCAAACAGATAATATTTCTGGAAGTGTCGATAAGGGAAAGTGTCCCTACACAGGTATATGATTTTTGAAGAGTAGTAGGAGAGCATGGGATTGAGCTTAGGCTTGCGATGTTGCTACAAACCTATTGCATTGCTTTGGTTTTGTTTGAATGTACTTTTTTTACTTTGCGTTGTATTGTATCTGATTGCAGGGTATCTTGTTTTGAAAGCATTCATAGATTTAGAGACATTTTTCTGTGTCATATATATGAATATTGGATATATTTTACTTCAGTTCTGTTGTCCATTTCTGGTTTATATTTTTTACTACTTCCTCATTTGTTTTTTTATATTTATTCTGATTTTCTACAATTTGACTAATGATGGCATTGGTTCCCCACTATCAGTCCCAGGCCCTCACTGCTAGTTGATAGCCTTTGCCATTTGGGGAAATGCACTTGAGGTATAACAATGAAGTAAAAAAAAATATGAACATAAAGGCATGATATAGAATGATTATTTAAATATTAAAATGTGGAAACAACACTTAATATGGAATTAGCATGAACCAATGCTCATTGCACATGGAGCATGAGTAAACCCTTTTTTCACTTAAATTAGAATTATTAAATCCTAGTTTAACTTGAATTAGCATGAGTAAATACTCATTTCACTTGATGTATCATGATACTAATCTTTAATCAAATCATTGGAGCGCTGTCAGGGAACACCATTCTCAAACATTTCATTTAATGCATAAGTGTGCCACATGGATCATACAACATGAAATCATCCATCATTATTTATTAAACAATAAAGGTATGTTGAATATAGACATGATACATTATAATCAATATGTAAATATGCATAAAGGTGAATACCCTTGATAGAAAAATGTGCACGGTATTCACTATACAATGACATTGGATTGGAAAGTCGGTGCTATTTCCGAAACGTAACGGTGTGACATAAGATTTCATAAAAATGATTGATGAGATAGAAAGGGGTGTCTTAAAATATATACATGAAACGGATAGTATTGGGACATATGTATACTTTTCCCAACATATGTAATGGAATTTATATTCATAGTACAAAAGCATTTCTAGAATATAAATGAGGAGAGAGAAATTCCATAGGCAATTTCGGCCTGGTAACAGGAATACATGGATGGAACCAATGATGGTGAAAGTGGTTTATCATAATTAAAACATGAAGATAACATTATAGGGGATGATTTAAATCATACCACAACATTTATAATTGAAAATAAAAGTTCATAGCAATGTTAATAAATTTTAATAAAATGATAAAGGAAGGAATCCATTACATGGAAGTGTGAACTCAAAGCCTTGAAAGAGGATTGAGAGAGGCTTATTGGGAGATTGGTGATCCTTGGGATAATTATAGAGAGAGAAGGTAAGAATTTGTACGAACACCACTGGCTTTGAGTGAAGAGGAATTTAGATCATGGGTGGGTTTATATAGGAATGGAAGGAGAATTCATTATTATTTAGGTTTGGTACACCACATATTAAACTAACCAACACCACAAACCATTACATGGTTTTCCCATGGGTTTTTGATAAAGAAAAGTAGAAAATAATATATTATAATTCCAATATCTGAACATCATAAAATAATAGGTTTTCTTATGTGGAGGTGAGTCACACTCTCAAGGAAATCAATTTAAAAAGATATGATGTTTTATAAGTCTTGGATGGTCCACTAATGATTTTTAGAGTAAATAAAATAAACATAAATTCACATTATTTTAATGTTAAAGCATTTAATGTATGATCATAGTGTCTATAGTATTTTATTACATCACTATTTGGTCATTATGATGTCATAAATCTAATTATATAATTCAAAGGTATTTAGTTTTTACCAAAACAATTCGGTTATCTTAGAAAATGATGAAAAATTAATTATTTTATAATTTCAACATACTGATTCCAATAGTATTATTAGTTTAATATAAATATTTTTTTATAGTTGAATTTTCACTTTTAAAATAAAAACTGACATTTATCAAAAAAATCATGGGTTTTGACAAAAACAACATTCAAAGCATAATAAAAATTATAATTTCATTCATAAAATTATATGATAATTTATATTTATTAAAAAGTTAATTCAATAAGAATAATAATATTTTATTAATATATTCTTTAATTCCTAAATCAATTAATTCATCAAAATAGATTTCTTAGTTGAATAGTTACTAAACTAAAATTTTCACATTAAAAACTATTTACAAAGAAACAATAATAAAATGATTGTATATTATATATACAAAAAATAGTGTACATAATTATAGTACTAAAGTCTCATTACATAACCCCTTATAAGACACTCATAATATGGAAGGGTAAGGTGTGCGATGGTGAATGTCTCTTGGTGTGGCTCATATAACATTGCTCAGGTGGTAATCTCGGTCAACATCAACTTATCATGTAGGCTATTCTGTTCGAGCTTAACATGTTGATGCTTAGATTGGGAATGATCAAGAAAGAAGAGCAATGAATCCACCATCATTTTGAGCTCCCAAAAATTGGCTTTTATGGGGGATTTCTACTAGATGAGGCCATCACTACTTTTTTCTAAGTAAATTAGACTTGTTGAATCCCTATATTTATTCTAATCATGTGATCACTTTTCAACAACTATATGAGAAATGGTAACAACTCATAGTGGTATTTAAAATTAAAAAATATATAATACCAATGAATTGAATATTATATATAATCATTTTTCATAATAATACATTTAATTAGATCAAGATGAATTTCCATTGATAAATGTTTGGGTTGTTACAATAGTAATCATATTGAAATTAAATGTCACACACATCATGCAAATAAAAACAGTTCCTAGTGTATGAATCATATATAGAATTAAACAATAGATGATAAATATAATAACTGACGGATCATATAGTTTTTATCATGGTCCACCCTACAATTATTCTCCACATGCTTAGCCAAATAATAATTTGAAATTATTCATGAGAGAGAAAACATTATCTAATATATTATTTAAATTTTTTGAAATGAAATTTATATTTTGTTATTAGAATTCCATGATGAACATCGAATGTTTATGAAACAATTTATGCTTTTCCGATATATGAATTACCATGCCTTGTTGAAGGTTAGTGGTATTTCAGACATGTGGACCATTGTGAAATATTTATCCCTAAATGGGGAAGAATTATATATTGCAATGATAACAATGAGGGACCTGAGAAAAAGTTGAAGGTATGAGGTTACAGTCACTTTTTGTCGAGGGTGTTCTCATGGTGGTCTTGATGACAAGTTCCATACAACACAAGATATGGAAATCGATGTGAGTTCTTATTATTCTCATTTAGAGGATCTAGGTGAAATGTTCCTCCTGAGGGATATATAATACTAGGTATCCCCTCTATGACCTAGTGAGGATACTATAAAGGGGATAATTTTATTATTCAAATCATTCCATTATTTTAGCATCGATCTCAAGAAATCATGACTGAGGGTTGTGGAGGTTTGGTTAGCAACCTATTTTTCATTTTTGGATTGAATGTTTGTGAAATTCCTATTTTTATTGTTATTATTATAGAATACACTTTTATACCAGAGCACATCTGTTTAAGGACACATTGATAGTTTCCTATGATGTGTTTTACTAACACAATTCTCGAGAATTTTGATTCATTTTTAGATTTAATGAAAGTCCCAATGAATGGAATGGGCTATGTGGTTGATTGAAGAAAAGGTAGAGCAAGGAGATGGTGCGAACCAAGAAAGGCATGGGAGGACCCGGCAGTTCAAATAATTATTTTATTTTTTTTCATTGTAGATAATATTTCAACACATGAAACTATTTTTATCTGCATGACATGTATGTCATTTATTTTCCTCATGGTTACTCTGATTATTTTTAATATTTCAATTATTAATTATAGATCATTTAATGTCTTATTGAGGGTCTAATCTTCATAATAAAATACATAAACCATTATATCTATTCATCATACTCATATATATATGGAGTTGAAAATGTGGTATTGAGGCTTTCTGGCTCAGACTTGGTGGTTCATTTAGGGATGTTACAGTATACAAAAGTATTCTTGAAAAAATGCGACATTGTTTTTTATTACACTAGTTAAAAGGTAAAAAAATTTCTATTAGAATCCATAATATTTTTATATAGAACATAATCAAATCCTAATAAATTAATAGTCTCAAACATACCCACCTATCCATATTTTATAAAATAACTAAATTTCATTGATTAATAAGAGAACCAAAAATTCTTGGTTTATAACTGACCTATGCTTCTTTGGTATATAATGAAATATATCATACTTTGGTTATAATATAAACACAAATAATCCTTAAGTATTTCCAAAATCCATTAATGTATCAAAAAATACAAAATATAAAATTTTTATCATTATAGTCATTATAATATTCATTCAACCCAAAAAAGCATTTATTAATATCGAAATATTCATTCAAAACACTTTTACAAAAATATCTCGAAGAAAGGGATATATGATTTTTGTTAGTGGAAAAAATTATATAGAGTAATTTATTCCAAAAAAAATAATAGTTATATAATAAATTAGAAAACCGTTTTCTATAAACTAAAATTTAATGTTCTTTTTTTGTCTTTTCACATGAAAATCAAAATGATACCTATAAATAAGGTAAACACATTAATTTTATAAAAACGTTTGAAAAAAGTCAAAATAGACCGTAAATATCATATTTTATTCATTTATGTTCATATAAAAATATGCATATATTAATTTACTGAATATAGATATTGTAGAAATGGAATTTAAAAATAAATAATTGAAAAATTTAAATAACACTATAAATGTAATATTCCACTTATCTAGAATTTGAATCAGAATATTCAATTATTATTTTCAATAATAAAATAAATAATATAATTATTAATTTGATTGATAAAACATTTTGTTTTAGTATTAAATTTACCATTTTCAAGCCAATTACATAATCAATTGACTTCGAAGTGGATGTTCACAGAATATTCGAACCACATATCCAAAATAACATCTATATATTGAATATAAAAAAGAATATATAATTGAATAATCTATAGAATAATAATAGTGGAATAATTATCATTTTATATATCAATTATATAATCAAATACATTTATGGAGGATGGTTAAGAAAAAAACTATGTTGTAATCATGTTAATTGTAGGTCGTACATATGCTTGAGTAACACTTATACTTATGAAAGATCATTATAGAAAAAATAGATATGTTATTTATCAATATATAATGATCATCAATATAATATTATCACTTTAAATTAACATATACAAATATATCATTCATATGGCGCAATGATGAAAATATGATCTCATCACTCCGTTGATGCGGTAGCCAAAACTTATGCACGAACGTTGTTAATAATTTTCAATGAATATAATGGAAAAAAAGTATATGAAATCATATTTTTAATAAATTATAAAAATTTCATTAAAATAACATGTTTATATATATATACATTAAACACGTCATTATATATATCTTAGAGTGGTGGTAACGGAAAATAAATTATTTCTATTTGCATTGCGGTAGTTCATTATACCCAAGATCAATGGTTTCATGTCCCACATGATAGAAAGCGATGGATTCAAGTTATTAAATTAAAATTATAACATCAATCAATATTTATTATTCGGGTATTATTTTATCATCATTGTTTAAAATAACATTAATGGTTTGGAATAATAAATTAAACTAGAGAATTATATTAAAATATATACAACTTCTTCAAGAAATGTCATTTAATTTACACCTTAATCTATATATATATATATATATATTATTTTGAATAAAATATTACATATATTATTAAGAGTTTTTATTATAGGTAGATGAATGGAATAAAAAATCATTTTTATTTTTGAATAAAGGAGGAGTGTAAGATTCCTATTATATGTATGATGATGGAAACTGTTGAAATTAAATTAACTAAAAAATTAAATTTTTCTTATTTTCATCTTAATATTATTTAATAATGATATTATGATGATAATGGATGAGGATGAACAGAATAAATATCATTAAATATGTTCATTACATGATAATATTTTTTTGCGACGTCTTTTTTGCTATATCCCCCCTTTAACTGTTTTACAATTATAGTGATTGAATTTTTTTACTCTTAATGAGATTTGAAAATTACAATAAAAGAAAAAATAACCCCAAAATGAACCATTGTAGAAATTTTAAACCATATCCCAATCACTTCTCAAAATATTGGATTATTAGGAATTTTAAATCCTTTAATAAAGTAATTTTTTTTTTAAATTTACTAATTTAATTGTAACAATTCATGTAATACAATAATTCTTTCATTTTAATTTACATTTTACATTTTTTAAATAATGGGTTTTAATTTTCCGTTAATTTATTTAATATTATGGCCATGTACAAAAATAATTTATTGAAATAATAACATCCATAAATATTATACAAAAATAATAACAACATAAAAAATAATAATTATACATTCAAATAACTATTTTTTACCATGCATGAGTTGTTTACATCCATATGCTAAAATGTTATTGATACTTAATGTAAGAGAGTGTTATTTATGATGTCATCCTTTAATTAAATATTATAAAGGTTTGAATCATTAAAAATTCTAAAATTAAATTCAGGATTTTGAGTCATGGATGGAAATGGTATAACTCCACTAATTCCATAGAAATAATTCAAGGGTTATGGTCCTTTTCAATCCTTATTATGTTATTTTAACCATAATTATCAGATTTTCCCCTATTATGGTTGTAATTATATACAATTGTCACATTTAATTAAACAATAAATAAAAGGATCCTATTTAACAAATTCATACCCCATGATTCCAAATATTTATTTAAATTTTAAAAATTTTAATTTCTAAATTTGGAACAAATTATTTTAAAATTTATATTTTAATGCACCAAAGAAAAACTTTTTCTGAAAAAAAATATTCTTAGAATAAAAGTGTATTTATAAAAAATTCCATAATAGAAATTATTCCAAATATATTAATTAGATTATTAAAAATTTAAAAGAAATAATTAAACTTTTTAACCATTTTGACACAAAATTTACCATTTTATGTGATTGAATGAAATACAAATTTTAAAAAAATTATTTTCACTACTCACTAGAAAATCAAATGTTTTTGAAAAATACCAATAACATCAATACATTGTAATACTGAAATTATTATCTCAAAAATGTTAACCATTTGATATTTTAAAAAGTTTTAATGTTTTTTGAAATTAATTGTAATGTTATTCTAAAAATTTAACAAACTTCATTTTTTAAGAAAATTTATCTTTTATGGAAAAATATCATTTCTAAAAATTGAATTCCCATTTCTTATAAATTAAAAAATACATTGAAATTATATTATATATATATATATATATCATAATTAGTTTATTCATATTAATTAATGAAAATTAAATAGTTGGGATATAAATTAAATATACAAATAAATATATTTCATTATTTGTTTAAGCTTGATGTTACCTGTCAGATAGACTATAAAACATAATGATATTCAATTAAAATCACATTTTGTTACATTATACACAATTTTAATAAATCAAATCTTCTAAATTTAAACATATTATCAATTAATAATAAATGTTTTATTTAAAAATATTTTTTTCATGAAATCCCACTTAGTAAAAATGATTAATAAAATTTAAAAATGAGAAGAGAATAATGGAAGTATATGGTTATCTAGAATAACACATAAAATTATTCTATATTGAAGAAAAATTTTATATTTAATATATAGATATTGTTGAAATATTAATTTACTTAAAATGATAGATATTGGCATAAAACATTAACCATAATTATGTGAATGACCATGATACTATAATTTAGCATAAAATCATAAACAAATGAAGTGTGAAAAATAAAAATGATTCATCAAAAAATCAATATAATAAAAAAATATTCAAGAAAATTTTAGTATATTTAATTAATAATATGCCATATATAATGTTAAAATAGGAAAAAATACTTACATGACTGTTATAATTCCATGGAATAATATATTCTTACAAAATTCTAATGTTTTCAACCAAAAGAATAGAATTTAAGATGAAAGTTCCATGCCATAAAAACTATAATTAAATTATAACAAGTAACATAGATAAAGAAAAGGATAAAAATCTACACCACAGTTATTTTTACTGTATCCAAAACAAAAAAGGTTATAAAAAGTTAATAAAATTCCCAAACAAAATGATCCTTTACATGATAAAAAAACTGTAATATCTAAATCCTTAAAAATTGCCACAGTAGTTCATCATAGATCACTTGATAGTGAACAACCATTATATTATTCAATGAATTTCCAGATAATATTAAAAAAATTAAAAGAATGATTTAATTATGTATTCATCAAAGAAAAATTAAACATTTATATACAGTAACATCAATCGCTCTTAAAGTCTCATTGGAAAAATGTTAATTACCTAGTCATTAATATCTAGGACTAAACAACTATATATACAGAAAACATTAACAAGTATCAAATCATATCAGTATCTTATATCCTTTACAATTATATAATAAAACCTCGATTTCCCAAAAATAATACCCTTCTTTAATATTTATATAAATCATAAAATACCTCTCAAATAACATGAAACCCATAATAAAAATTTGACATGTTGATACCATTTCTAAAATACTAAAAAAATATCATCCCAAATTACTCATAATATTTTTATATCAAATCATTTATGAATTTTATACTCTCCAGGACATCCCATAGACCAGTGGTACCCATTTTATCATTTCCCCCCTTTGGTTGTGGGTCTATGCACATTTTCCTTTCCATTTTTGATAAGCTATTTCCCATCATGAAAGATGTCTATAAAATATATATTAATATAATTACTAAAATGTAGAAAAAAAGTGATGGAAATCATCAAATATAACATTATTGGAATCAATAATAATGAATTTTTTAACTGGAACTATTATCTCATACACTTCAGTTTAAATACAAAAACTTTTATATCATTCTTCTGTAAAAATAATTTTTATTGTAACTAAGGGTTTTATATACAAAAAAATTAAAATTTTATCCAAAATAATATTATTCACCACAAATTACTATCAGTTGAACCTTGTGACATTAAGCTTATTGTTATCATATACCATTGATGATATCCAAAACTATTAAGACATCATCTCTTGAAAAAATAATGATCCAATTTTTTATAAATTATTCCAATGATATTAACTATAATAAACAAACAAAAAAACTATTAATTGAATCATTATAAAAATAAAATATGTTTTTAAATTCTTAAGATGCCCATATAATTACAGTCTTAGAGAATTAGGACATAAAAGTTACATAAAACCCCAAAAAATACAAGATGTAGATATCATGTTAGTATTATATTCTACAAAAAACCAAATAATTAATTATATAGAATGATTTATTTCTAGGAAGAATCATAAATATATATTATCTTGGGCACATCAATGTCTCCAATCATCCATAATACCAACATATTTTTTTGAAACATTTGATTGTCACAAATATCTCATTAAGAGTTATATAAATACAAAGAAGAAAATTTTTAGTCTATTTTAATATTATAATATCATAAATTTATTTTCTTTTAATATAATAAACATTGAGATAATTTTTTTATCATACCCAATATATTGTATTTTACAACACAATATTTTTCAAAAAAACATAATAATAAAAAATAATGAAAAATAACAATTAGTGTTTTATTGAACACATGAGAACCTATGAAAAATGATTTATTTAAAACATTTTTTTATTTAGAAGTAACAAAATAATTTATATAGATTAATTATCCTAATATTATATCTTAAATCAACATAATTATATGGAAAATAATAATCATGTGACAATGATATATTTTGGTAACATGGGATATCATATTACATATCAATCGTGAAAATTGAATGAGAAAATATTATAAATATTCATTATTATTTTTTGGAGTATATAGTCATAAAAAAATTCATTCTATGTAAATAACTAACCCACACTTTGTTGGTTTATTACATAAAAATCAATTCATGGTTACTGAAAGATCATCCCATCTTGGTTTTACCATAGAACTGCCCATCCTTTTATTAATACATATGCACACATCATCATAAAAAATTACTAAGAACAAAAATTATGCATATGAAATTAAGTCATTAATTTTACATCTCTATATTAATAAAAATATTCTTATCACCAAGAAGAAATAATTTATAGATTGTGAAATATTAATTTAATTCCCCTTTTTGAAGTTACCCCAAACAAAGGGAATGTGGGTTTTTATTTTGAGAAAACATTGAATCTTATAAAGTAATAAAAACAATATATAATGGTAATCACGGTGGGAAGAAACATTTTATTCTATATATCGGAAAATTTAACTTTTGTTTTGTCATTCATAAAGAATATGAAAATTATCCATATAAGATATTAAAGAATAATACTTTTGGAAAACTTTTGAATGATCCTAAAATGAGATGTAAAATATTCATTATAGTTCATTTTATTCAATATTAAAACTTTCCTAATACAGTTTTATGAATATATTCAATATAGATATAGGAAATAAATAATTAATATATTTAACTGGTGGTTTATAAAGATAGGTGTCCTTTATATCAAGTCCATATGATAAATAAATGTCATTATTTCTCTGAATAATAAAATTATTTTAATTTTTTATTTCAATAAGTAAATTTTCATATTTATTATTAATTTTATTTCCTAAAAATATTTTAATTTATATATTATATTCACTATGGACATTTTGAATGTTTTCAGCACATACATCCAAATTTATGTCTATAGGTTAACAATATTCATGGATGTCATAATTAAATCATCCCTATAAAAATAATCACTAAATTATCATTATTACTATATATTAATTATTTTTTTAAAAAAATTTGAATTTTTTTATTAAATATATTTTGGTCATAGTGATTGTATTCCATACATACAAATCAGTAGCACTAACATTTTTAATGATCATGACGAAAATAAGTCATGTGTTATCTTATTATTACAAAATGACCATTACTAAAATAATACAAATATAAATAACCATATATATATATATCTTTAACATGATGTCATAATGAAATATTAATCACATTACTTGGTGGATATGGTAATACACACAAAAGCATGAATAATTTTAATTATTTCATAAATGTAATTATAATAAATTAGATTAAATAGTTTTAATAAAATATAACAAATTTCATGAAAATCATATATATAAATTAAATCCATCATTATATCTATTCATTATATGATGTCATACAAATATAATTTTACATTTTCAATATGTGGTAGTCCACTATACACATGATCAATGGATTCAGTCACACTTGATGAAAGAATGTGTTGGATATATATTTTTTCATTAATATAATTACTTATTTTTTTAATCAACGACAGTTATTATAATTTCTCAACCCTATTGAAAAATAATTGGATTAGGTGGATTAGGTTATAAATCTAAATTAAATAGTTAAATGTTGAATCTCTTCTAACAATCATATTTACGTTTCATCTTAACCCCTAATGGATTGTATTATTCATAAATATGTACATTTAATGGATTTGGGAATATATTTTATGATCCTAATATATATTTTTTTGTGGTGAGAAGAGGAGATGATGTCCCCTATATGAGGTTCTCTCTTGAAATTACTTTATTTTAAATTAATATTAAATAATTTTCATTAAAAAATGTATCCAATTGATAATATTGGATGATATGATATAACTATGTTGAAATCATATCATCCATAATTTTTATAGAATAATATAATTTATTTTTAGACTAATAATGTTTTTATAACTATAGTATCATTTTTGACAATTACTACTATAACATTAATTTTCACACACATTGGGTTTTGATAGATAAAATAAAAGGAAACATTCCCAATAAATGGACCATAGTTTATATTTTATACAATATTACTATAGCTATGTATAATATATATTTTTTTATAAATTCTAAATCATTTAATAAAATATTATATATTTTTAAATATATATAATATCTTCTTTTGAATTATTCATTTCATTTTTGATTAAAAAAAATGGATAATGGAATTTAAATATAATCAATTATAACCTCACTAATATATTACTTTTATCAATATGATTTATGGAACACAAAAATTCATTCAATTAATATTACTTTAAAATTTCCAAAAATTATTTTTTCCATTTTTCAATTCAGTGAAAAATTCCTTTTTAGAGTTGCATACAAATATAATTTAATTATTTCATCAATATAATTTATAAATAAACTAACATGATTAATAAGTAACATAATATTAAAATAAAAAACTATAATGGAAAAAGATATTTTCCACCATATAAAACACTATTGTAGATATTGAAATTTACAGAGTGATATTTCACACATTATCCACTACATAAATATTATAATCGTGATATTCCCGGCTAAAATTGAAAATTTTATATTTTCCAAAAATGGATTAAAATGGATATGATAAATTAATAGAATTGTGTAAAGGAAACCTATCATTTATTAGTCTATATCATGTATTTTTTAAGATTTATGTACATGACTTACTTTCATCAAAGAGATATTTATTTGGTGTGGTTTCTATTTATAATGATTGGAAAGGGGAAATATTTACTAAATATGGTCCTCATTATCCCAATTATGGGATCATGTTTTCATGAATATGTTCATAAATGAGGTAGAAATTTATTTCAATTACTTCTTAAAACATTAGAGTAAAGATTTGTATTCAATAAAATTATATCTTATATATAAATTTTTTATTCACAATTTGATAATAAATTTTATTCCAATGATCCTAAATTAATTATTAAAATGGTAATAAATTTATTGTTCATTTGAAAAGAATATTTTTTAAAATAATTCAATGTTAATGATTGAAAAAAATAGTTTTCTATAAAAATAAATATTTCATGTATATATCACAGAATCCATATTTTTTAAAAATATACATAAAATTCATACCAATAAAATATTTTCAAAATTATTTAAAAATGTATTTCTTTTATAGAAATAAATTTTTTTTAAAAAAATATCTTATTATTTATATTAATTACTGAAAAAAATAAATAAACATAATTTTTATGGAGGATAACCGTGAATAAATAATTGAATTTACTGATATTTAAATGGATATATACTATATTTTAAATAATTAATTGATATATACTCGGATCATTATATAAATTTCATAATGAAATTAGTACCATTCATACCCTCTACTTAAACTACTAGTTTATAATAATAAGATTTAAATAATTATATATTGCAGTGCATTTAAACTCATTGATTCATGTAAGATACAACATAGATCCCAAATTTATTAATTTAAAATATTATGGGGTTGCACAAATATTCTTATTTTTTTAGATTGATACTTGAATTTTATCCTTATGATGTTAAAAATTTAAGGGTCACTTCTAATAATAATATGCTCATTACTTATAGAAGGGTATAATATCCTCCAGTGCAAAACATAGTTATCGTTTGAATTAATCCTTGGATGCATTAAATATTTCATGTCCTATAACCCTATCCCACATTAAAAGGCTTATGAAATATATTATTTAGCATAGCTACATCATTTAAAAAGAAATATACATGGAAATTTAAATTCTCATACATGTGTAAAACCAACTGAAACACATTTCCCTTAATTATCCTTTTCGAATTTATTCTGAACATAATAATAAAAGGATATTGGTATAATCTATATCATTATTAATAAAATTTTAATACAGTAAGTCCAAATGACAAGATACCAAAAAATAATAGAATCAATGTAGTTCCAAATTAATTAATTCTATGGGAATAACCATGGACTAAATCTACTCCTTTTTAGGGAAAATATAGAATAATATAGAATAAATTAATTGAAACATTATGAGAGGCCTTGGTTATGAGAAAATAAATAGATTCATTTCCCTTTCACAAATATTGAATGACCTTCATGTGATTGTGGATAAACCTTCTATAATTACGAATTTAGTAATATATATCCCACTATGTTTCTAAAAGTCCTTGGAATGTGTTCTTTAGGACTTTTGTCACTATTTCAACCAAAGAATGGTCTATGTTTTCCTAAATAAAAATCTCAAGACCAAAATGAATCCCCTTAGGATCATCCTGAATATATTCATTGTTCCCAAAGGTATATGTGAATGTAAAAAAACATATCCCCTAGTATCATGAAATATAATGCATCCATGCATGTTTCTCATGCTACAATAGCTATATTTATTCATCATTATAAAATTTTGTTAGGTTTTCTAGAAAATACACTTCACCTGGGGGTTACTAATGAATAAAGGATTTGATGGTCTAGTGTAGGGGATATCCATTACATTTTTTATAATACAATAACAAAATTTTAATCTATTGGTAAGAAATGTAAGGCCCAACTTCATAATAAAGAATCCTTCATAGCAATATTTATTCATACACTTCCAAATTTACCAACATCCCACTATATGGATAAATATTATCACCATATTCTCATGATTATTAATCACCAATCCTTGAAATTATAGTTTGATAATTGAAGCACCCAATATAATTGAGAGTATAGACTAGTAGACTCTCTGAACCTGCCACACGACATGCATTCCAAGTCACCATCAAATAATAGGGGAGAAAATAAATCCTATCAGTGATTCCCAGTACATGTGAACATTGAAACGATTTTTATGCATGCATTAATAAAATTATAGTTTATTGATAAAACCTTTCTATAAATATTAATGTCTATGATTTTAGGTTTTGTTGGTATTTCTTATAAATAGAATACATCAACCCATATATTCATCTCTTTTGGTGTCACCTACAGATGGAAATAATAATTCCTAGATAAAATATATAAATACGATCTTGAGTAAAATAATTTATCTAGGTTGGATGTCATATTAAGGAAATAAAATAGAATGTTTTTTGATCATCAAAAACAGCATGACGGAAATATAGAATCTATTTTACACAGAATAACATCATTTATAGAATAAGGAACCTTGGAAAACCTAAAGTTGAACTAGTCGAGTTCTGGTGAATAAAGATGAGGTCACAACTATAGGTGATCCACCAAATATGACATTGATTATCAAAAATGTGTGGGAGAAATTTGTTCTATAATGGAGAATATTTTCATATTGGGGATTCCATTTTTTCCATTTTTTCATTCAAAAAATCATTCCACATATCATCAAAACATTTATATCTTCCCACTACAACTTTTCATGAAATCCATGTACCTCACAGAGTACACTCTGAATATTAGTTCCACCTTCCTTCTCCATATGCACAATCGTCTTCCATGATTACCAATTGTGTATTTTTTTTCTTTATATTGAATTCAAAATAATGAAGGATAAATTACACTAAATTCTAGTTATGATCACATTTTTAACCTTGAGCACATATGATATGTACATGGGGATAGATCTGAGAATGAAATTATTTAGTGATATGTTACTACCAATGTATAGAAAACAGTTTTTCAAATTTTAGATATGGAAAGTGATATTTTCAACCTCCCTTTTCTAGTTTTGGATTCAAATATTTTTAGAGGATATGGGGGTGCCTAAATAATCCATTAGAAATTTCCATATCCAAATACCGTATTGTCATCTAGTGGAATTAAATGTCCTATCATGGGATTTCTCCGATAGATAAAGGTTAATATTCTCTAGTTTAACATGATCTAGACTCAAATTAATGTATTCATCGATAATTATGTTGTTAAAAAATCAGATATTATACTTACATTAAGAAAAAAAATTGTATCATCTACATACATGAGGTGTAAAAGACATCAAAAGTGTTTCCCCAAACAATACTGGTGGAAGATAAATATAAAGAGGCTCTTATTCATGAAATAAATTATAGTATCATTGAATTTAATGAAAATTTAATAAAATAATTTATCTATTTAAATAATGAATCACACCACATTAAATAATACTTAGTTCCTACCTATGAAAGGGTTGGTGAGATAAGATTAACTAAACAACATGAATAAATGGTTGGAGGTCCAGGTGGAGAAGACCATGAATGAAAGAACCTTTAAATTTAATATCCATTCAGTTATATCATATTATTTATCATTTTCATGCTTGATATCCACCTATGAAGTATAATCACTTTCCTTTACTTCCATGCACATATCATGTATCAACCTAATGGCTCCTTGGATTGATCTACCCAAAATGAATTCATGTTGTTCAAAAGAGACCAATCACTTATGATGAAAAAAATAATATAATATTAATAAAACTATAAAATAACCTAGTAATGTAAGATAAAACATCTTACTAGATGATAGTTATTGACTTAGGATGGATCCTTGACAATTGGAATAATCATTAGAGTAGTTTCATTCTCCACATAGGATAGATAATCATCTCTAAAGATGTAATGAACTTCACCAACTAAATCTATCATGATCACATCCGATAAAACAATATTTAATGATGATATAGAATTCAAGAATAGGTAAATATTCAGTGTTGACTCTTTTAAACACCTCAAAAATATCCCTCTTATTTGGATTATACTCAAATAAAAAATTATCATGGGCTGACACCATCCCGGGCATAGCAACAAAAAACACAGCACTGCCCCTTAGATAGCCTTATTACATAGACTGGTTCAAACCTACATGATTAGAATTAAAGTGAATATCATTAATTCCTTCCCCATAACATGATCATATGGGAATGTGTAATCATTTATGAGTATGTTTGAAAACTTTATTCCCTTATTTTATTTAACACAATCTTAATAAATCATTTTGTTTTTATCTTCTTCCTTGTGTCTCCTGATATTTTATTTTTTAGGAAACAACCACTCCTATTATAGGATATGGTCATTAATGTTAGTCTACATGTGAAAATATAATTAATTATTTCTGCACTCCATCCTTTCTTCAACATGTAATCCATACGTTCAATTTTATATTTGATTGAGTCTAATAAATATAAATGTGGGGGATATTTACTTAACCATGATTGGAGTTCAAATTTGTGACACCATTTTTTATTAAGTAGGGTAGTCCACCAACAACCATGTACTAGTTTGAACCATTTATTTCTCACTACATGGTGATATCCAGCGGCAGAGGTCCACTTTTGAGATAAAATAAACCTCCCTCCTCTATCAACTATGGATAATAAGCCCAAAAAGGGACAGTGATCAGAATGTTATCTAATGATGCGTATTGACATGGATTATAGGTAATAATAGATTGTGATTATATTCAATAGAAATTTTTCCCATGATAACACATGTGGTTTATCCCCTTATGATTATTACACAAGGTGAAATAATCACTATTGTAACCCATGTCTGATAGCCCATGATAAGAAAATAATGAAACAAAATCGTAGATAGGCTTCCGATAGTAAGTGGATAAACCCTTATTTTTTCACCAATACATTAGAACATTTAATCTTACACCCACTTAATATGGTATTTTCACCATAATGAAGCATCCTAGATAACTCCACATAGTCTCACTTTTAAGGGAATCACATTTTTTATATTAGAAGGTGAATAAAATACAATGGACTTATGTGTTGATCATTATAGTGATTAACTAATAAAAAGACTTCACCAATTAAAATTTTATATTGTTTTAATGGAAAAATCATGTTTTGGTTTTGTGGATCAACATGAATAAAATGATCTACACTTATTATATTAACAATGGAAGAAATTTCAAAGGGCTTTAACTTTGGATCAACAACTGTTGGTAGGTTTTATTAGGGTTGAGTTTGTCAATTGATTTGAAATTAGTTTTCATCTGTGAATTCATGAAAAATTAAATTTATATTATGATGTAGATCATGAGATAATTTATATTTGGTCTTGGTTACATACCGATGAGGATTTTGTTGTGCTGTTGGCCAAGGGGGATGAAGAGGATTTCATTTGGGACTTGGATGGAACTCCTCTTGGATAGAGAAATTTGTACAAATTTTTACATTTCCTAGACATATAGTTCATTGAATAACTCAAATAGTGTGGATAATGTAGATAAAGCAATGGATAGTGTGAGAAAATGTAAATTAGAAGACCCAATGACATCATTTATGGAGACGAGAGAAATGAGGAAAGAATTTCTTAAGAAAATCATAATATTATAATATGGGAAACTCTATGAGGCATATTGGATATTATGAAACAAAATCATGATTCAATGAGGTGTTTTATTCGGAAAATAGAGAGTTTTGTGGTAATGGTCAAAAAATATTATTACATGGAGTTTTGGTAATTGTGGTAGAGTGCTATTTTTTTGGTAATTACACCTTAAGAATTATGGAAAAGGTAAGAAAATTTTCATAAGGATAGGGGGGAAGGTTTAGAGAGAAACTACATATGTGATATGTGGTAACTAGTGAGAGATTTATAGAGGAAATTTTATGTTCTTATTGAGGATTTTATCTGATATTTCAACATGTTAGGATAGTATGACCATGAGGATGGATACTCAAAAGAAAATTTGTCTGAGATGATCCAAATATTTTATACCACCACAAGATTTATTAAACCTCCCTTAATAGAATTAAATATATGAGAGTCATTATTAAATCATATTCCAAAAATATATAGTCCATGGGGGCGTGAATCATCTAGGATGTGTGATCACCCAAATAATCAAATGATTCCACCACATCACTGATAAATCAATGAAATGACACATTATGAAAAGGATTTAGAATCCCTAAACTATTTAGCCATGAAAAAGATGATATTATTGTTGATAAGTTAATATAATTTATATATAGTCTATTTATATTAACTATTCGTTCATATTCCCTATCCATTAATAAAAAAACATTCATTCATAAGCTGTGTGTATTACCAACCCCACAGTGTATCATGATTCATTTCTAAGAAAAAACATACAAAGATGGATATTTGAAACATATTAAAGAATATTTTAAATTTTAATCATATAATTAATGTTATGGAATGATATATTCAATAAAAAATTAATTATATTGTTATAAAATATTAATTTCTAATGTAATCCTTTAAAATAATCATAACATGAGATTTAATATTTATGCAAATTCCATAAAATTTTCATATAAATTAATTATTCATAAAATTCATTCTAATTATGATATATCACACAATTAAATACAGAATAATATCCTTATTATTCTATTATCATAACATTTAAACTAAACTACCTCAGAATTATCAATTAATAATTGTAGGTTCATGTTTGGGTTGGATTAACCACCTATTAGAATAATACAATAGTTTTATTTCATGGATGAAAATGTGAGTATATATTTAACTAAATAATATGATATAAATTTATAATCATTTTTTTCATGGAATGTTACATAAATATTAAATTACAAAATTAAATAAGAAACCTTAATTAATCCATAACGAATATAACATACATGTTTTTTATTTCATCATGAATGATAAATTTTTAAACAATGGTTAAAAGAATTATAAAAATCATAAATAATTACAAATATTGACTTATAGAACATTAAATGACCAGGTGATTATGATCCTCACAATCTGTATGAATATATAAATTACTATTATAAAACTAGTACAAATGATGAAAACTATAAACTACCAATATCGAAAATCAAAATAATTCATATGAATAATGACTCTTTAAAAAGTGTATAAATGAAAAAATATATGGGTATTTTTTTAAAATTTTGGGATTAAGGTAGTTATATTTCGGATATATATGTTTAATGTACATTAAGGATGTTTGGAAAAGAAATAAAAATATTTGTAAAAATTTTATTTCAACGAGAATTGTTTATGTAATACTAGATGTTTATATAATAATACATGTTTTTTATTTTTTATGATATACATGACTCCCTGTTTTAATATTTATATAATGAATCCATTATATTTCATGATATGAAATTTCACAATTTTAAAAAAGTAATTTACTATTTCATTCTTACATTCCTATTGGATTTTGGTTCTAATAAGCTAATATTAGTTAGGGTTTTCAAATAAATTTAATACAATTGATAAATAATTGGTATTATATACCTAATTGCATTTTAGTAGTGTATATACGACCTATATGTGTTGTCATATCATGAAAAAAAATTAAAATTGTAATTACTTTTTCAATTATAATACATTTTCATCCATTATTTTTTATTTGGAAATTTTTAGCTGCTATAAGGGGATTCATGGTTTCAATTATGATATGTTATGATATAATACATTTTGAGAACCATGTTTCGATTTTCTTTGTATTCAATATTATATAATATATTTTTATCCTACTCCTTTTATTTCATGGTATTTACTATCAAAATAATTTACCCTTACTCATCTTTCTATTGATTAGGTTATTTCACCAGTAGTGGTCATTTAATGTATCTCATCCTTTATTCATCATGTTATGTACATTCTCTGGAATTTATATCATATATGTTGTGTATGTTATTCAATTTGTCTATATTATTTGATATTGTCTCTTTATTTTCAAATGATTATATTTCATACCATATTATCCTATTAAAAAATAGTCATCACTTATTCTATTATGTTCTTTTGAAACCATCATTCTACATTATATTTATGGGATATGATCATGATTTTCAAGTATTTACATAGTCGTATACTCATTTATCAATATGGTTTTAACATATTTTATTAAATATTTCAAATTGGATAATATTAAACTAGAATAAATTTTATTCTATGAACATGGGTAATAAGATTGGAATTCAGTAAATTTTTATTCAATTATGATTGATTATTATAAGTATGACTATGTATTTTTTGACAATACAACTTCTTTATCTTATTGAGATATGATCATTCTATCCCATTTATTAACATAGGGAATGCTATTGTAATTCTGGACAATTATTTATATTTAACATTAGTTGATTATATATTTGACATGGATATTTTTTAATATACAGATATCCATGTTTTCATTAGTAAAAGGTTATTATGGAAATGGTATGAAATGTATTTATTGGAATTATGATGAACACATTAGAAAAAATTAGTCGATGTGTATGGACCAAAATTACAGAGCTATTCAATACACCGAAATGTCTCATGAGACAATATAAAAATGTGTATTTAGTTTATTAACTAAAAATTAGGCATGATGTTTTGATTACGTTGTAGATGGTATGAACATTATTTTGGAAAAAGGAATTGAAAATATTTTTTTGATATCATAGAGTATGAATTCCATATGTATATGATTAGATTTATTTATATCCATATTTTCAATTATTTTGATAGTAAATAAAATCTCATAGTTTGAAGTTGATGATGGATTCATATTTCTTTCTCATCCCTACAATAATGTTTATGTCTAGTTAATGGTATGATTTATTCTGTTATATATTTCCTTTACTAAAAATTATATCTGAACCGTTTGTTATGTTTCTATTTTAACCGATTATCTAGAAATGAAGTACTTGTGACCTATGTAAAATAATATAACATGTGAGGTAATTTATTTGTGAAATTGAATACATTTAATGACTTAATTTGTCCCATATATATTTGGAATGTTTTCCTATTAATAAAATGAAAATAGGATATATTAGGGAATATTATGTTCTAATTATATAAATTATTACATCAATAAAGATCATTTTTATGTAAGAAACTCAATAATAATTTTTATTATTTTAATTATGTATCGTTATAGCCCTGATTGTATAGTTAATTTCAATGAAAGTTTATTAGCTATTAATTTCATATTAAATGACCCATGAGGGTGGTTTATGGGTGTCATTTTTCTAAAATTATTGAATTATAAGATAATTTAAAAAATAAAATTGGTTTGTTTATCCGGTGAGAAAAATGAACATATTTTTTGTTTATAAATGATTTTTATACATAATATTTATATTATTTTATTGATATAATTAGGACCATAGAAATAATTTTTTTACATCATGTGGAATGGTCTTTGATCATTTAGTTTAATTTCATATATGAGCATGATGTGATATGTAGTTTAATAATATATATCTATGATAAAGATTCTATATAAATTAAGGCCTTATAAAATGAAAAAAATTATTATTTTTTTGAGGTCATTTACCTCAATACTATTATATTATTATTAATTTCACTTGGGATGGTCTTATCTGAGGAATTGTGTTGTCATGAAACTCAAAAACATATTTCATATAGTTTAATGTAGTATTGAAAAGTATAATCTCCTATAGTTTTATAGTATAAGACAAGGTAATTTAAAACCTTCATTAAATAATGAAAAGCACATATTAAAAAAAATTGATCAGTGTGACTGGCGAAAAACTCCATTTGGATGGATTAAATGAGTATAAATAATTTTGATAAACTAGTTAATGTAAAATGGGACTTTTCAATTGGGTACAATCTACAATTATGTCTTTATAGATAATATTGTTTATTCAAATTGTAATATTGTGTCACCCTTGAGTATACATAGAAGTGAAATATAATTTTTGAAAGGAAGATCAATACTGTTATTATAGACTTTCTTGCAATGTAAAAAATTAATCAAATTATCCCCATGTGATTTTAGTATTTCTCTTTAGAATTGGGATCTTTTTTGATACATCTACATATCATTGATGAAAACCTATAGTAAAGGTAAAATGACATCAATACATTGGATTTCTACTATTCCATATTACATGGAATATGTTGTCTCATATATGGAATTATGATTCATCCTTCGATATTTTGACATGGAAATAAATAGTTTTCTAGATATAACATGGTGTTCTAATTATAGTTTTATGTATAAATTTAGAGTGTGTTTTGTTTAAATTTTCATTTTAGTGATTTTCTCATGTATGGTATTAAAAAATTTCATTGAACAAGATAAAATAATTATTATGTTGAATCATCAATGATAAATCTTAAAAGTTTTTATTTATATCATGGTAATGATTTGGGGGAACCAAAATAGAGAAATGTTATATGGATTAATTAACATTATCTAAGATCAAGGAAATACCAAATTGAGGTGAATAGAATAATACATATTATAGAAGAAATCGTACAAGGAATGGCTAAACCTGAATGTATGTTTTATTAGATACAGATTTGGGCCGATGAAGTGAATTTATAAAACTAAAATTATCCATGAATTCCAAGTGGAATGGATATGATCAATATTGTTTAAAACAATGTTAATGTGATTCTTGCATTATTTATCCTTCCATGTGAATTTTAGGTAGTCATGAACAATAGTTGGCTAAATGTAATGTAATGATATAATTTGAAAAAATATATTAAATCATATATATTTAACCCTATATGATGAATCATAGAATAAAAAAGTAAAAAGTTATATCCTTTCCATATATATAACAAAAAATTAATCAATATACGTAAATTTGATTGGGTCATTCTATGAGATAAGGATGTCACATGGGAAGAATGTTTTCGTTCATTGGTGGATTAAATAATGGTCAGATTGATTGGAAGATATATTTTCATGTTATAAGAAACCAATAGAAGGATTTATCCACCTTAATACCACTTCTATGTGTAGAAAATTTTAGGGTAATGTTTGCGAATATAACATTGATTGTTTGTTCAGTTGATGGTCCTCCTCATAGGTAATTGTATGAGGGAATAATATTAGGATTTGACTTGTATTAGACTATATCAAACATATATAACATAGTGAGAGATTTTTCCAGTTTAAACAATGCATTCATATGTCTATCGTAATATTTTGGGTCATTGATCAACATGGGATCAGTAGAAAAATGGTTCACTTACACATGGGTGCAGCTGCATGATGGGAAAATCCATGATTTATGTTTATAATACCCCCATTGATTTTCCTAGTAAATATCATATATTAAAAATTCATGTGTACAAAAAAATAGAATTCAAGTGCCTGTTTGTTTCCAGTGAGGAACGATTATTAAAAAAACATCAATATTCTTTCACCCCCATGAGAGGAGAAAGTATTATGAAAACATTTAAATCGATATGGTGATTGAGTTAATACTGATGCTAACCCTATTTATATTTGGTTATAGATCCTCCATTTAGTTAGAATTATGAATGATTAAACACAATGAATTTTCTATAACTACATTTCATTATCAATATGGAAAACCCCTATTTCTAGGATGCTGAAATCTAATAGAATCAAATATAATGATTGGGGCCTTGATAAAATTTCTACAATCAAACATTCCTTGTTTTAATTTTGTTGGATAATCCAAATATAAAACAAGTGAATAATATTTACCCATCATATTAATAAACTATTAAATATATGAGAGATGAGGATTAACATGAATGGTTAAATGTGTTTATCCAACATGATTTCATTCTTCTACACATAATGTCTTAACTTTTGGACTGAAACTATTATTGTGAGGATGTTTTATTATATTTGATAACATCTGGTATTGATTTCTACAAAAATTATATGATGATAGATTAAACAATTAAGTCATACATAATTATTCATATTATATAGAAAGGATTTAATAGACTATTATTGGGTATTAACATAGAGGGGAAATGGATTTCCTTTAAGGGGGAAAGTTAGAACATTATCATGTATTAGAAAATAATTTATTTCATTGAACACATCATGTAATTACTTGACCCACTCCTCGAAAATTATTTTTATTATCATATAGGGAAAATAACATATATCTTTGAATGAAATTATGATTAAAATTTCATATATATCCGGATAACCCTCTAGTCCCAGAATCTAAGAGAGATTTTATATAATAGAAGTGATGATTATAGAATTGAACATATGCACATCAATTCTAAGGCCTATATATCTACAAAAACATTCAAAGAAATCCATGGATATAAACCAAAATTCGTAATTTAGGGGTCCATCTTCAGGTGGTGATCATGGGGAGTACTAAACAATTCATCATTATCCATTATGTGGTCATATAAATCATGTTATTTACAATAGATTAATTGATCTAAGAATATAGAAGTGTCTATAGATCTAGAATTATTGTTTTGTGCATGGAATATTGGAATGTCTCACAAGAATTATTCAATATAAGTTGAATCATTTGGTTTCCTCAGGTTTATTAAGGTTCCTTTTATATAGTGTATTCTAAATCATTTGGATCCATCTAGATTTAGTTATATATTTATATAAAATATTTTTAAATTTTGTCTTGGACCTGAAAACTAGTAGTGTCGTCAATAAATAACTTAATTATCAAGCCACTATACTTTCCATTTTTGAAGTAGTAGTTAATGACCTAAATATCGAAGAAAAATCATATATATTGATTATTCATGTTTTCTAGGAGTTTAGAAATTCAATTATGATAATGAAATTCTTTGATGTCATATTACTTTATTATTTTATTAACAATATCATAAACTATGGTGAAAGAGGAAGGACACATTTTCTTGGTTCCTAATTAAATCCATGGTTGCCAGAGGTAGGAATTGTTGGTGGATGATGTCATAAGCCACTATCCCAAAAATATATTATATGGTCTAGAGAAATACCTCATGATATTGATTTACATTCGTAATGTATTTTGGTTTCCAATACCAATACTGTATTGCTCTAATTATTATTTTTCTTAAATAATCATTTATACATATGTTTACCAGTTCAATATCTTTTCCAATAATGGAGACTCCACCATCAAGGGTTCATGGAGCTTGAACAATACTCACTCCATAATACGTATGAGTCATGGAGTGAGGAGACAAGTCATAAACCCAATATAACTATGTAATTAAATCATCTTCCCCTTTAATGGTAATATATTGTAATTCATATTCATATGATTTTGCCTGCATGGATACCATTGCAGCATAAAAAGAGGCTCCAATTATAGGATGCCTTTATTTGAAGTGTATTTTCGGGATGTCAAAATAATTCTATATGATTGTCCTATAATGAGTTATCCCTACTCACTGATAGTTATAGTGGATATTTTAGTTAACGAACATTGTATAAAACCTCTAGTTTACAAATGTAGTAGGCTTTTCAGCATTCATATGTTCAATATACTCAGAATAAGAGAATGTTATTGCCTCATAATCCACCTTTTGGAAAATGAAAAAGCCATGTCTGGTGTGTATATTTATTACTTCTAGATGATGAATGGGTTGAAGTAAAATTCTATTGAAGTTATATTATGGATCTTTTACTGGGTTTTATATGTATTTTTCATCATTTAAATCTTTTTAATATTAAAATTTTGGTTTCAATCAATTTTTATTTAATTACAAATATCAAAATATATAGATTCAAAAGACTTTAATGGGAAATGTCTCACTATAAAACTTCCAACAAGGTATTAATGATATATTTGATGCAATGATGTCATAATGATAAGTTGGTATCATCCAGGTAGATCCATGGTGTCCCTATCAATGCATTGAAGATAGATCTATTTCATACCACAAGGAACATGATGATCAAATACATGTATTCAAAACTAATTATTTAGAAGAGTCACTCCAAATAGATCGTATTTAATCCATCCATTTAACCTATTATCTAGGTAGGATGGGGATAGGTCAGCCTCCATATATACTAAATTTTATAGTTTATGATATGGACTATGATCTATCCAAAAGTTAGTTTCCACTAAAATTTAATGGAAATCATCACTTTCGAGCTATTCAAGGATGTATATATTGAATGTTTCCACAAGAATGATTACATTAATTTTCACCACAATGACCTAGATAATGTCCTGATAGTCATCAATATCATCATCAATTTGGTTGTTTGACTAATTAATGGAAACCATAGTATCAAAATCAAGTGTCCATTGGTCCTCAATATGGGATTAACATATCTTTATTGACAAGTAGTTCATAAAAAGTTACCATATTCATGATGGAACAATGAAAACATCCATGAATACCTCATATATCTTAGTGAGGGGAATGAATTTTCTATCAAGTTGTTGATCATGAATGGAAACATAGAGGGTCCAACTGGACAAGGTGAATCTATCTATTTGGTAACTACAAAATTCAAAAATATATTTAATGGGTATGGATGTATAATTTATCGGTATTGTTAATAATTTTATATATCATTATTTGAAAAAATAAAAACCAACTCGATGTGCCTTGGAGGAACAATAATTTCTGAATCATATTGAATATACACTTATTTATCCATATAAAATATCAATTATTGGGTACTAGTATTATCAAAACATCACATTGGATATATCATTGGTAATTTAATTTTTAATAGGTTATTTTTTACATTCCAAAAAGATCATAAATGAGAGAATGAGAGAAATGTTCAACACACATCACCTCTAAACTCTATATAGTGGTCCCCCAACCTAATAAAATTTCTGCAAGAACTATATCAGATAAAACTTTAGGGACTAAAATAGTTTTTTGTTATCCTTATAGTCAATAGTTCATGATGTTAATGTGACTGTATGTCATAATTTTTTGAAAGGGTTGTTTATTTTTATTCACTATCACTGTACAATAATTCAATCCATGGAGTTCCTAATCATAATTGTGTAACTATTGGAGATGGAAGGTCTATGAAGTGTTTTAGTTTAGTTAAATTGTAATCAATGAATTTTGGGGCCCATGTAACATAATTTTTGGATATCCAATTTTCAAACATTTTAGATCCTATATAGTATACCTACTGAAATTCATAAATATCATCATCAAGAAGGAAGAATTTAGTTTTGTACGTGTTTCCTAGGATCACATAATTTTGTTTCCATACATTATACTGTTTATGGGAAGAAAAAATTGAAAATAAAGCATGCCTTGATTGTGTTTCCATGATGACTATTTTAAGGGATATACATGGAGTGATTATTTAACTTTGTATCTTATGAATTATTCATCTTTATAAGAATGATTCTATTTTATTGAAGTTTATAACAGTAGAATCCATGTAATTATAATTCCATAAATGGATAGAGTCGAAATTTCCAATCCTCAAATGGGAACATGTGAATGTGGAGATGACATGGGCATGGATCAGATTCTCAACAAGATCAAGGGATTGAAAATATATATATACTGAGAGGAAGTCTGCAACCATATTGGATAAGGTTCAAGATTCTAAATAGCAATTATTATATATACAAAATTATTATTTTGAGGTAGATATATAGGATAAAATGGGTGATAATATTACATGTACCACAACATATATTCATAAATTCATTGAATTATCTCTATGGTTTTATTGAATATAACTAATCGATTTAAGGAAATGAGGGATTAAATGATCATATTTTTAATATTATCCATACACATAAATAAAAAATATTCCTCTGGAATGTATATTTAAATATAGTACATAAAATGATTGCACTAATAAATGATATTGGTGACAAATTTATTTCCATGTTTCATTCATTTATATAGGAAAGTGGTAGTATCCTTATTTATTGTGGGGTATATTTGTTTTTGGAAACGTCATTTGAGATAATTATAACTACTGTTTTTATCATCGTTCACTATGATTTTAAATGATAATGGTATATTTGTCAACTGACTATATATATAAATAGATATTCACTGCCTCTTACTTCTCATGGATTTCAATTATTAGTCCACAACAAGGAGAAAATGGAAATGATATTTCTATATTTCACATTTTATATTAATTGATTGAAATATTAGGCTACTAAATTATGATGGAGGTGGAGTGTTATCTACCCATAATAGATATGAAATCCTATCCAGATAAACCATGTTTCTCTATCACTCAAAGGATTTTATGTGAGTAGTTAGTGTTCTTATCACATCGCCATGGTTTTTTTGGTATACAACACACCCTTGATTGGTTGGATTGCTGGTCAAGTATAGTGGATATGATTTATAGGTTGTAATTATTTTTAATCCTTTAGAAAAAGGGAATCTATAATCATAGGTTGGTATCTTGAATTATCGAATACAAAAACAACAATGGTAGTTATGTTAACAAAACCTTTTTATTTAGTACTTGTGTGTGGACTAAGGGAAATAATATTCTAGAAATATTTATGGATAGTGATGAAATAATCTCTGACATTTTCTTTATTTTAGGGTTAATAATTATGGAGTTTATCATTGATATTCTTGTGGTTTTGAAGATCATTGTTTATATAATTTATTATTAACTATATCCTAAATACCTTGTTTACCCAAGATACATTGAGAGATTAATTGACTAAATTAACATTATCATGAAGATGGTAGACAATGGGAGGCTTTTTATTTGGCTGTTTTTAACCCAAAACAGACCTCTGCATATTTTTAATATAACTTTTCAATAGGTTCACATAACGATAACAACCCTGTTTTGGAAAATATTCTAATGTCCCTCATATCAGGTGAAATGATACTTCCCATAAGAGTAGTTAATAATTATAATATTCATGTCAGTATATCTCAATGATAGATATCTATTTGTACCATCAAACCCAATAACATTTAGGAATAGTTAAAATTCATATGATTGATTGAATTTATATAGAAACATAATTTTATAAACACCATTCTAAGAAGGGGGTATAATATTATATTGATATAATTTAATATTTTTAGTTTTATAGAGTATGATTGTTGGTATCTCTAGTGATACCTATATGTGTTGGGGTGTTTGGATACTTTTCATATGTAAATATTATAATTTTGGAGTCATTATTCAAGGAAATGATATATAATATATATTTAAATATGGTTTTAGTTAATAACATTTATGGTGATGAATAATTTAAATATGTTTTATAGAATTTAAAATCTTTAAATCGAATAGGGTATTTAATAGATAGGGAAATACAGGGTTTGAGGTGATCAGAACATGATAATCATGTAATTTATAACCTTAATTTCTCATATGAGGGAATAATCATTCTCTTGATCATATGTTAATCATACACTTCATCTACATTTGCTTCAATATATAAATATATAAAAATTAGATTTTTATGTGATGTAGTCCTACTCAATTAGTTATATTTAGGATGAAGTGATATTATATAATAATATATTCATTAGTATGATTCCTCTTATTTGCGAGATTCAATTACCCTTACATTCTTAATAGAGAATGTAAATTCAACAACCATAGTATAGTAAGGGGATTATATTGCAAGTTCTAACTGATTTAATTTTTTATGCACTAAATAATGTCATACCAATCAACAATAATTATCCTTTATCTAAAATCATTATTAATATGATAAATGCTGACAATAGAGGGGATAATTACTCATTAGTTCCATAAATGGAATATAAGGCGTCATCAAAAAATAACTATTTATATTCTGATCAAGGTAGATTATGCACCATATATTTTGGAATGAACATCATTAGAAGATGGGTGACTCTCCATAGAAATTGTATTTTAGGTATGAATATCGTTCCAAAATCAAAAAATTTCTTTTATTATGGTTGATATAAGGATATATGAAGGTAGTTCCCCTAACCAACCTTTTTTCATTCATGGGAGTTCCCTAAGAATGGTCATATGGGATTCATGGGGAGATAAGAAAAAATTATTAGAGGATGATCATCTGGTTTCATCAATATAGTAGATGAAAACCACTAATCCATATAAAGGAAATCGTGGTTCTTAACATGTAGTATATGGGGGGATCTATGTGGGTTATTCGATTTTAGTTGGGAAACTCCATGTCCCAGCTCTTCATCATATGGAATATATCCAAGATGGATATTTATGTAGAAGTTTTCATGGGATTCAAACCAATATATCTGGAGGGAAACTATGATCATGATCTGAGTCTTGAGAAATTACCTCTAGTTTTTTTGTTACTACTTACATGAGAGATATTGAAGTGCTAATATGTTTTTAATGGTTGGTGGCCTAACCCATTCATGGGATCTATATAATATAGGTTGTGGGTAATTGAGGCATATATATTAATGACATTGTCATCTTCCTAGGGGAACAATATATTTTTTGTGATATTAGGATGTTTGATCTATAATTGGAAACAACCGAGTGGGATAATGTGTTTTAATGATATTAATGTTCCCTACCACCTCAGTTAAGGGGAATTTGTTATAATTTTTTTTCAGGGAATGGATCCCAAAAACATTGCAAGTGGTAATGAAGGGATATAGTATCTAATTAATCCTTACTAGTAAAATTGATGGAACAATATCATTCCCTATAAAACATCACAGTCTATCTCCCATGTGGAAATGATTAAACGTGATCATAAATATAGATAATAGATTTGATTAATCATTTATGGATTTTCAAGACTGCGAGTCTGGGAGAGATCCCCCATGGTATTTTGTAGTGGAGTCCATTTTATTAGTAATTTTGATATTTTTGATTTTTAAAATGTTGCACCTTTTAACCCCATGTATATTTTTAGGGGTGATGTTAGCGAGGATGACAGAAAAATGGAAGTAAACAAGAGAGTCATTCAAATCCAAAACTAAGTACAAGTTTGTTGTTAAATATAACCAAATTAAAAGATTTCAGTGATTAATAAAGATTGATATCTCATAACGTTACTCATTCTATTTTAATATATTATGTAGATACACATATTAGGTTCATAATTTGGTTTTATTTAATCATATTATTTAATGAGGTTATTAATAAACAAACATTTAATGATAATATAATATGGTATATTTCATCATTATATTATGGTGAATCACTTGAATTTGTGAGAACAATCATCATATGACTTATAAGGGGGAAGAGACTCATATTTCGTTTACCAATTGTTTTTACTAAAGCTCGTGAAGCTATAATTTCACTCATCTATTAAATTTATTAAGATAACATATTCATGCAAATTTTACAATTATAATTTTTTGAAACAAATGATACACTGTAATTATAACTTTTCTTAATACTGAATGAGATGAATTAAATTTCAGGTTCACCATTCAATGTATTTAAGCCTCGTGATTCCTTAGTATAACTCAACATCTTATTGTTTTTAGAGAAGAGGTTCATCTATGTTTTAGAATTATTTTTTGGGGAATCTCATTACTCCCTAAATTTTGTCACCTTCTTCATTCTATTGAATTAATTATCCTCCACATTTCATCATATCTCTTTTGTGAGGACTATGAAAACCTAAGGATACTCAACTTCACACAGATGAAGGAAAAGACATTCAAAATGTGTAAACCATTTAAATTTATAATAAAACCCATTAATTACACCATTTATGTTAAATCAACATTCTTAGAATGGTTTTGTACTTTTAGGTCCCATATTCCATCATACCATTGTTCATAGATTGTCACCACCATGTGAGATATTTAAAGATCCATTATTGAAATAGATTAATGCGATTTCATCCCTTCCATTTATGTATTAATATATGGAGATCATTATATATAATGGGTCTCCCTTATAGTTGTAAGAAATTCTTATAAATCACATTATCAATTCTATATTCATGTCGATTTTGATTAATTACATCACTTTCATACTTAACAAGATGAAGACATTTGGTTTGATTGGATGGGTAATCATCATGAATGATTATAAACCATCAATAATGAACCACATATGTAAATATATTCATTGCAAAGGTCTTTGAGTGTATAATATATTTACAACGTAGTTCATATTAGATTAATGAGATGGGTTCTCAAGGGTTATTATAATGATGAATCTTTTTATCATATCATATTTAATCTTAATACTATATCCTATGGATACCCTACCTCATTAATAGATTAAAATCATTTATACTAATGAGGAATATCATTCTCTTTACCCATGAAATCACTGTTTTAGTGCATAAGGGTTATTTTTCTCATCCCCAATGTAATCATATCCTTCTCACACAATGATATTTTTTTGTCTTTTCATGCACGTGGGGAACAAATAGATCCAATTCTAATTATATTTGATATGAATGATTTTCAATAAAATAATTTCAAGCTTTCCGCAAATTGGAGAAATCTTGTCTTTTCAATAAAAGAAAGGGTCAATATAAAATTTCCTAATAACATTGGATTTATAGGATCATTACTTATAGATCCCAAGAATCATCTAAATGACATTGGATTCTAAATCATTATATATGGTTCTTAAAAAATCATAAAAGTATTGGATAATTTGTTTTCATGTTAGTAGGTATGGCCCATATACATTGTAGCGATATCATATTAACATACATGTATACTAAATATTTGATATAAATATTAACTATATTAAAAAACTACTTATTACCAAATATGATCATTTGGTGAATTTAGATACATGGAACACAATCCTCCAATCTGTTGAAATATCATCATTGTTTACCATAAATCTATATCCATTTAAGAATCCTACAAAAAAATTTTCTTCATAACCAAAGGAAATGGATAATAAGAAAATGGTGAGATCAGATGGTTAGTAATGGTAAATAAAAGATAAATGTATCCGGAAAAAGAAAAAAATGTGTATGATAACATGAGCATAACATTTAATGATCATAATCTAAATATCAAAGATCATAATCACGAGTCCTAACAAATATTTCTTATTCATATGACATAAATTATATGGGAATAAAGAGAATAATCCACAAGGGAATAACATAGGAATAAGTCATAGAATTTGTGTTATACATATATGTTTATAAAATATTATATCAAGGGTACCTACTAGGAAATTAATAACATTCAAGGATTTGGATAATAACTCATTTACCTACATCAGGCATAGGATGAACACTCATGTACCTTGTTATATCAGTATTTGGATGACCTCTAGTGTACCATATTATTATGTGAATGGGGTGACCTCCCATTCTCCCTCTTGTTCTTGAAATTTTATGTCCTCATGTGTTTCCTATTATTACAGCCGTAGGATGAACTTATGTATAACCACTTCATAAAATATTTCTATTACCACTCACATACACTTTGACCTCATAGATCATTTATAATTACCCAATGCATTAAGAGGATATATAGGCCCCATATGTTACCAATTGAAATCATAAAAACTTGTTAAAGAATATAAAAAAATAATCATCATAAAATGAACCCTAAAAAGTAAATGTTTTAAAAAGAATAACATAACCCATGAAATGAAATAGTAATCATAAAAAAATTCATCATATAATAACCCCTTATAAATAGATAGGTTTTATTGTATTTTCATTCTATAATATCCTATGAAAGGAACTAGGTTTTAGAAGTGATTTATCATGTTAAAACTTGTGGATCATAAATTAGATTCATAAATAATATATCTTATTAAACACAATCCAATAAAATAAATAAAAATAATTATTTTAATATAAATTCCCATGTAATTCATAAAAAATATCAATGTATTTAATCTTAGATGGAGAAACATTTTACTGATCACCTAGAGAATTTGTTAAAGGGAATTGACGTTCATTTAAGATCATTTTTTTGAGATACTATTTTTTAAAAACAATATTCTTTTAAAACAACTTTGAAAACTAATAATTAATTATTAAAAAATAATTTAATACATTTTTGTATCAAATTATCCATTCCACTTTGAAAAAATATATTTAAATAATAATTCAATTTGAAAACATTCTTCATTGAAAATAAACATGAACAATTATAATGGATTATTTGAAAATAATTTTAAATAAAATTTAAAACATATATAATTTGGAAATTAATTTCCAAGGAAAATTATTTTAAAATATAATTTTGAAACAAATATTGTATCATATTTTATAAAAAAAATTGAAATAAAACATATTTTAGTCTGAAGAGAGAGATAATGTCAAATTTTATTAATTTTTTTTATCAATGATCTTATGTACCAATGTGAGCGAAGATGGGATAATTAAATGAAATTATAATGAATAAACATAATAGAATAAATTTAATTAGTTTTTGTAGTTATGTATTATAATATTTTATAATTGGAAACATAATCACAAAAAAAATTGATTAAGGATGAGATGGGAACGTAATATATCAATTACATTAGTTACATAGAATCATAATATCCATAAAATAATAACATAAAATGATACATAAAATTTCAAGATTATAATATAATTCATGATATTACATTTGAAATGATCTTTATAAACATCTCCTAAAATAATATTTGTGTATAACATAACATATATCTCAATCTATTAAAATTGAGAAAAAATACCTTCTTGCTTGAGTAACTCTGGAATAATAATCCCCATGAATGAGTTATATAAAAAATGTTAAATATAATGAAATTATCAATATTAATGATATATCAATCCATCGTTCAGTATATATATCACACAAAATAAATATATTGTGAATATGGCATGTGTATCGTGAAGATAAAAATTCGGACAAAATTCCTTCATATTTGGTGTTGACTCTCATCATACTCAATAAAAATTACATTATAATATATATAAGTTTATAATAAATTTCTAATAGAACCATGATAATATATATCATACCATTTATATTTTTATTATTACATTTTATTAATATTTTATTAACTATTACATTTAATGTTATGCATCGTGTAATAACAACTTTGTCAGTTGAATATGTTTTGACATATCATTTTTATACCTCTTAATTATATCATTATTTTATTATCCATAGAATATAAACCATGGTATAAATATCATATATATTCATTATAAATTAATTTATGAAAATTCCAAATAATTTTATATAATAAATTAATGTAACATTTTCATGGAGATAAGAGGTTGAATGTAACCATGAGCAATGTATCATTTTTCTTTGGTTGTTAAAAGAGATAAAATTAGATGATATATAAAAATGTAACATCCTTAAAATAAAAATATTATTTCATATATATCACATATTTTTACTAAACACACCATCAATTATTTATATATATATCCTGGATGAATCTCATGGCTAAGTGATGTAGTTGTACGCTATACACAAGGATGATGTTGACATACTCAAAAAATAAAAAATGTGATAGTATGTGTGATTTAAAATTATATAATAATATTATTATTATCATAAAATTCATAAATATAATATAAAAACTATATATCCATCTTTATTCCCAACCATAAAAGGAATAACAAAGGACATTAGTTTGTCAAGAGGTAGTCCACTATAGACATGAATGATTATTGACTATACCATTTGATGGATGCTCCTAAAATTATAGGTCATATAATTAACATAAAACAACTCATTATATTTAATATTATGAGTTTGTTATATAATAATGAATTAAATACAATTCATGGAGATTTATTAGGAAGTAAATGTAAAACACTTTTGGAAGAACATTTCCTCATTTTTTTGGGAATCCTCCTTATGTTTTAACTGAAACATTGATATGAATTATTTCTACCAAGGAATGTGGATTATAATATTAGGATAAGGAATTTAGGTAGTTAATATTAAATTTATTGGGGGAAATTTAGTTTTAAAATTTTATGAATAGAGGATACTAGGGGGTAATTTTTTAGCAGGAGAGAGAACACACATTCCATCACTTAAAAAAAGATAGGTGAACCAATATTTTAACCACACAGGAGGCTTCCATAACAACCAAAGAAATATTATATAAGATAAATTGTATAAATATATCATTCCAATGGGTGTTGTACAAGTGGGTAGATCACTTTTCCCTTGTGTTTAATTTTTTGTTGCTCAGAATAATTCATTTCTCTCAATCATTAGGATTAATGTTAACAGTTTTTAGTGAAAATTTTAATATGAAAATAAATTTAATATACCTTAAATAAATTAATGATTCCAAATATGTAATACATTTTCATACATTTATTTCACATAATAAAAATATATTAATTTGAATTTGATCCTTAAAAAGGGAAAAGAGAACATGTTTTTAATGTAACATTATTGAAATTATTGAAATATTTTTATATGAAATATCAATGTTTAATTGATTAAAATGGACTAAATTTGATTAATATAAGTTTAATTTAACTTATATTACATTATAATAATCTTATAATATAATTTAATAATGATAATTAATTATATTAAAATATAATATTCATTAATAATTTCGAATTGTTTACCATTTAGTAAAAAATGAAATATTTGAGAAGAATACCTACAATTCACTATTGAAAAATTATCATGTCACAATTTCAAAAATAAACTCTATATTTCCATATAAAATATTTAAATGTGTAAAAAAAATTTTTATAAAAAGTTCTTCATTCAAGGGAGGTAAAAATAAAATTTTGGAAAATACCACATTCTATACATAAAATTTATTTTATTCTTATCGTGTTTCTAGAAAACACATAAGATTAATGTTACAATGTTTATTGAATTATATATATATATGTAAAATAATTTATCAAAATTTTTCTATTTATGTTTTTGAGATAAAAAATATTTGTACATAGGAATATTGTTTTTGAGAATATTAATAACATTATTTTCAAATAGTTTTGACGTGTATTTCAAATTAAATAGTTACTAAAGAATTAAATATATAAAAATGGGTAAATAAGAATTTCATGCTCTCATTAATCCAATTCAAACCTAACCCTCCATTATATTTTTGATAAATATCATATTTCTTAATAATATATAACATTTTTTAAAAAATTAGTCTTGTGTGTCTTGCAAGATATATTAAGAGATTCTTGTAAAACCATCTAAAATTGGTATAGAGTATAACAAAATCAGAAATCAATTTTTCTTGTAACATGAGTTAATATTATTAGTGCATGCAGCACAATATTAATTTGGTTTCAGATATAAATAATTCTTAAATGTGTTTATCATGCAATGAAATCCATTAAAGTGTTTTTTATTTATTCAAAAAAAATTATATAACTCGACGAATTACATTCAACCCCCATAAATGATTTTTCCCATAAAATTCAACAGATTAGGTAATGATTTAATACTTGAAATATCCTTTCATATACACCATGATTGTATAAATTACTATTAAAAAATCTATTATAGTGATAAATATTGAAATATAATGGTTACCCAAAGTAATTCATAACTATTTTTCCACATAAGATAGCATAATTGAAGAATTGTAATTGGAATTAAATAATAAACAACAATAGAGTGTGGAAAACGTCATTAATCCTAAGAAAGTGACTTATCTAAAGAATGTAAACAATCAATAAGCCATAAACCAAATTGGAATTAAATATGTTCTTGATATAAAAAAAATTAATATGAATGCATTTACTTTTGAATCATTTCTATAAAATTGTATAATTTTTGTGATAAGATATAGTTACTTGATATCATTTCCTAAACAAAATATTACATATTAGTTTTTCTTTGATCAAATTCCACATCATATCCTAATCCATTAATTTAAGGAGGTTTTTTAATGCATAAATAACTATCATATCATAAAATATATGAATATTATTTTAATTTATTATATATATATATATATTTAACATCATCACAAATATAGTTAGATAGAGTTATCATCATTCTTAAATATTCATATAAAGAGTTAATAAAATTATATCTAAAATCTATTTTGATGCTGAACTGAAACAATTCCATAAATGGATAACATATTGAACCTTCCAAAAAATTAAAATCCAAAACATTAGAATTATGTTCAACAAATTATATAAATAGTGATCCACCCTAAATGTCAATTTATATCTTGATTGTTACAAACCAAACATGTGAATAGTTTAATAATGTATTTCATTTAGACATGGTAATATTCTAAATTACCATAAAAATTATTAAAATCACGTGTGAATGCTCATTCCATACATTAAACCTAGATTAATGGTTAGATTACATAAATCGATAAATGTTTCAATGAACATGAATGATAAAAAAACAAAATATCTATAAATCCATTATTAGTTTTATGTTCAATAATACTATGTAATTTAATTAATTCTCATCGAACATTTATCTATCCAAATGGAACACCATTATCTCAACATTTGGAACAAAATAAGAGTTATCTTCCCTAAATCGTTGGTTTCCATGAAATATTGATGTTTCTTTTTGACACTTTTCAAGGTGATAAAAAAAAGTCAACATACTAATTCAAATAATTAATGAAAACCATAAACCAAAAATTTTAATGTATTGTGAAAATTAATGATTAATGATTCAAAATAAATAAATAATTCAATAATTCTAGATAAAATACTGGAATAGTATATGAACATTATTTTTATAGGAGTATATTATTTTTCAGGCAACTGATTTGTGTAATTTCAGTGTTCTCCATAGATAACAGAATAACATCATTGAAATTTTTTCACTATATGAACCTTTTCTATATAGATATCACATTAAATACCATTTGATATATTCATTACGGATTTATCCAAACCTTTTGGAATACCAGAAGATGATTCTTATTTAATATATGTTAATTAACACATGATCCTTTATAAAATCCTACCCCCCTCGTATTTGGTGTGTTTGGAATCCCATTGATGTTCAATCTATTAACCATATATCATAATAGATGATTAGGAATAATCATAATATATTTCTCTCTAGTCATTTAACAATTAGGTTCCACATAGTCACCAAATTAACTATCATATTCAATCATAGCATCATTCCTACTTGTTATGTCCAATGAATAAAACCAAAACCATAAATTTCACAACATTATTCATAGATAAAAAACTTCCAAATCCTGAATGAATATTTATATAATGTATAAATAAAAACACATCATTTTCTATTAATGACTCATGTGGTTAATCCAAGGTTATTCATAATCATCATCTATTTAAATCCATCATGATGGTTAATAAAGTGTTTTTTAATGTTCTAAATATATCCCTTGATTGTGATAAACCAGGTGAGAAGTAAGGATCATTTCCATGCACTTATTCCAATCCAAGTGTAGCTAACTAATTTTTTTTCAGGGTTATTACCTATATGCACATCTTTTCGAGATCCAAATCAACTTGTTGTTTTGATGCATGGAATAAATATTTTTAAATAAAAATCTCTATCAATCATTTACCAAAATAACTGGATATTTTCATAAACATTGACACATCACCAGACATATCCATATAGAAATACCTTGAAATATCTTTATAAATATCACAATAATAATTGGGTAATCACCCTTATAGATACATTTTGATTGTTTTTATGTCCCATTGAAACTATTTTTTCGATCCTGGGATGAAATATTATGTACCATATTGTTGTGGTCATTTGATGGCCTACCATGTATCCCCTTATTATGGGATTGGGATAAAACTACATTGTAACATCTTGTATCCGGCATGAAATGACCACCATTTCAGAGTATTATTTTATTTTTGGACTAAAATAACATATACAAATTGTTCTAATATAACATTTATCATTACCTAATACATTGTGGGAGATATAGGTACCACATTTCACATAATGAATCAACTAATCCACTTTTCAAATTTTAATAAAACAATTCATCATATCATGAACCATAAATATAAATGGGATTTATTAAAATCAAATCATCACCATTTAAATGAAATTGGTATCATAAAATTTTTACAATATCATAACATGTTGAAAATAGATTTGTTTCAAAATAATTTAATCCTAGAATAACCCATGAAAGGAAGTAGGTGTCATGAAATTGTTATATTGGTATAAACCACAGTATAGAAAATGGATACATAAACAACATGAAATATTATCTATAAACCAATAAAAGAATTAATACGAATGTTTTACTCATATATTATCACTAGTAAATATGTTACTATATGAAAATATATCATTTAAGATAATGAAGTATTTTGGAAGACAGCATCGAACATTTATTAAAGAAAATAATATTTCGTTAAAATTAATTTTGTTTATTTAAAAAAAATTAAAAACCAATATATTTGAAAACCACTATGAAAACATAATACTTCATCTTTAAAATCATGTGATGAATTTCAAGAGGATAATATACCTTCATATTTGAAAATATTTTTTTACGTGATATAACTTTTTTAAAAAAACATTCTTTGAAAATAAATCTCAAAATCTATAATCGACAATTTGAAAACAAATTTAAGACATTAAATAGTCTTAATGTCCATTTACATGAAAATATTCATTAAATGTAATTTAAAAAATAGGTTTTTAATTATAATTTAAAAATCATGTTTTTTGAAAAAACTTTATTTCTGACTTGAGGTAGAAATTATGTCAGGTGTTCATAAAATAGTTTATTTATAATTTTAAGTTCCATGGAGGGGGAAAATTTTACTATATAAAAAAATAATACTTAATAAAATTTTTTTAAAAAAATCATGAATATGTGACTGAGGGATCATAATATTTTATGTTTTGAAAGATAATCCTACATAATAATAATAAGTGGTGACATTAAAATGTAAAATCATTACAACCTTGGAAACCGCAAATCATATTCTCAATAAAATAATAAAAAAAGTAAAAATACCAGATGAATAAATATTATAATTGTATTACATCGCAAAGGGGTTGTATAAACCACTTGAAAAAATATAGGTGTATTACCTAACATACATCTTAGTGAAAGGAAATTATGAGAACATCCATTATTATATGAGTAAATTTTGAATCATATTTCCCATAAATGAGTTACATAAATGGAAACATTAATTAACACAAATATAGTTATATTCATCATATATAATATTATAGTCGATTATACAAATCATAATAAATAAATAGGATGTGTTTATGGCATGTGTCTCACAAATGTAAAAGTGAGACATAACTCTCTTACGTTATGTCTTGACTCATATCACACTCAATCGAACATCCATCATTATATATATATATATATATTAAATAAATTAGATGAATATATATATATATCATACTATATATGGCTTTAGTATGACATGACATTAAATATTTATCTCTAGATCTATAATAAAATTATGTTTGAGGTAATAACCTCTTTGGTTTTCATATATGTATTTCATTTTTTATTTTTCATCTTAAGTTGTTAATGGTTAAATAATATCGAGAATTTATGGCATGAGTTATATTATATATTCATTAAAAAATAATTTATATTAATCCATAAATTTGGATATATGAAAATAAATACACCATTAATTGAGATGGTAGGCCATACAGATGCATGAACACTGTCTCCATATTCAATAATATTAAAATAAAGAAATTTAAATAATGTATATATAATATCATCATAGTATAATTATTTAGTCATATATATAACTTATTTTTAGTTATCCCGTACTTATTAAATTACATGTATTTTTTGAAAAAACCCACAACACTACATGTGTTGGTAGTCTGTCAAACACCCAAACAAAACAATTGTATTACCACAAAATGGAAATCATGTATTTGTGTTTGATATAAAAATTAAATAACCATAATGACAGAATAAAAAAATAATATATCATATATAAAGTTCAAATCCCTCGTTATTAATAAACATTAAATATGGAAATTGATGAAAGGATGACATTTGTACTTGAGGTGGTAGTCCGACGTACATGTGATCAATGATTGTGTGGCCCATTTGATGGAAGTATTTGAAGTTTAAGGTCATACCCCTAACATAACATAATATATATATATATATATATATATATTTAATATAAATATGATATTATATAGGAAATATATAAAAACAATTGAGGGGGTGGAGAATGGAATAAGAGGAAAATGCTTTTAGGAGAACATTAACATTTCTTTGGGTATCCTATATGGGGTTTCACAAAATCCATGAATTATTTTATTTGTTACCAAACTATTGCCACTATGATAAATGGATTGGTTAAAGCTAATTATTTGTGAATGTATTGGATGATGCAATGTTGTTTTAAAGTGTGATGTGGGTATTAGAATGGGAATGATTTTATAAATAGGGGATATGACACAGATGACATTTTTATTTCATTTTTGTGAACCCAAGTTTCTTCCTAATATTATGTTAAAAAAAATATAGTCATATTTGTGGAATTTTGGAATTATGAGAATCCAATAGGCATGAGAAATGTTTATAGTGCATGTTTCCCATTATGATTATTGCTTACTCCCTTGGTAAGCTCATTTTTCTCTTAATCACTGTGAACAAATATTATTATTTTAACTAATATTTTTTTCAATGTTTAAACATACATTAATATAAAGAAAATTATAATTAATAAAAATAATAACTCCATTTTTTCAAATCCCATTCGCATATGTGGAAAAAATAAATTTAATATTAATAACATAGTCAAGACGAGAAAAGTGGTTTTTTGTATTTAACAATGATTGAAAATTTGAAATATTTATGTGTCCAATTTTTATGTTGAAGTTTAACTAACCTGATTAAATTAGATTTATTTATTTATAATTAAAATAATTATACATTAAAACACATTTAAAATATAATTTATCTTTGAAAAAAAGTATATGAAATTGAACTTTTCAATTAAAATTCAACAATTTTCTATATTCATTAATGAATGAAATATTTATGGAAAATCCCAAAAGTTCACCATAATTATTCATAAATTAATCATTTAAAAAATAATTTTACCACACATATTTGATAATAGTTTCAATAATTATTTTAAAATATGTTCTCCCTTAAAATTTTGTAAAATTATTATTTTGATAAATACATTTTTTATGCAAAAAATTAGTCTTATTCATATTAATTGTCTAAAAACATATGATTAAAGTTATATATGTGACTGAATATAATATATATAAATATATCTGTAAAATAATACCTCAAATTTGGGTTGTTTAACTTAATAAGGTAATATGATTATTTGCATTAATTTTTTTCAAAAGATAAATTTAATTATTTCAAAATCCTTCTTACTTTTTTTTATAATTAATCAGTTTCCAATGAATTCACTCTATAAACATGGATAAATGTATTTTTATAATCTATTTTTTTCTATATATACTTACCATTTCAATTGATATGTGATAAATTTCATATAATGTTATAATAATATGTCTTGTTTGAATTAAATTCAGTTGTGCTTGTAATGAAGGCTAAACTCGGTGGTTCTTGTAATAAAATATAAACAAGTTATTGCATATAACAGAATACATAATCATTGATTATTATATCATTGTATAAGTATAGTTTTGGGTGTAGTGGAATATTAAAATTGTGTCACAAATAATGAATACTTAAGTTGGGGTATCATGAAATTCAACCCATCAATGAATTATAAATTACTCGAAAAAAATATATCATAATTTTGTTATAGATACTAAAAATCATCACGTCATGGTAATACATGTAAATTTCAAATTTGGAATCATCCAACATACACTCATCAATTATTTTTATGATAATATGTTATAATACATTATAGGTAGTAATTTCTTTAGGTCCAGTGTAGTCATGCACAGTTTATAGTCAAGTGAGGAAATTTCCTATATATACTCACCACATGGTAGGATAAGTAAAAGATAACAAACCCTTGATATGCTAAATGCACTGCGGTGATTTTTGATGGAATTATAGGAGTCTTGGTATAATCCTAAATTATATTCAATCTATGAAGCTACCACCTATAGATTGGTATAGAAATAAGGAAATAAGATTATTTTGGATATAGTAAGCACTTTTAAAGAAATTCACCTCAGAAATACTATTATTTTTTTGGAACCTGTTTATTGTGAAATCATGATTATACTATATAGATGAATTATAATTATTATATTTTATAATGGAAACTTCACCATTATAGTTTTAGTGTATAGTTAATCTCTATATTATTATAACACAACATATTGATTAATGACTTGTGGTGATAAAACATGTGATGTGGGAGAAAAAATAATGATAATTTTGGGGTTTATATATTAAAATTTCATATAACATGGGGTTCATCTCAATATCATTACATGAAGAATCACATGTTCCTCAGATGGGGTATCCTAGGCCCATCCCATATGGAATCTAGAATTTGTCTCATAAAAAGGTTCAATATAAAATCTTGTTCAATGTAAATTTAATATATATATATATATATTTTGGAATTTAGGATTTTGGAATATGTTTATCAAAATTTTATATAAAAATTGGACATCATAAGAGGGGGTGGTATGATTTTCATCATAGGAATTTAGTAAACATGAATAAGTTATTATGGATGTATAGAAGTACCGATGAGAGTTATATAAAATTATTTAGTGTAAATTTTTTTTTCACACATGATTATATCCTAGTCGAGGAATATACATACATATAATATTTTTTTTGAAGGTGAAATCCATGGGATTTTACCATTTAAAGCCATATTAATGAGGTCCAGTGTGAATCTTCCAATGATATGTCCTAGATGGAAATAAGACCTCCTATAATTTAATTTGAATAAATGGAATGGGTATAATAAAATATGTTACTAGTTTTGTGTATGAATTATATATGGGTAAGCCCATGTAAAATATATATTATTTCTATAATCAGTCAAATATAATTTTACTATTTAAGGATGAAATGGTAGGAAAATTTAGGTCATTGGTGTCCCCTTTTCTAAAAATTAGAGATGTGAAAATTAAAGTGGTTGTAGAAACCATGGGATAAATAAAATTTATATTTCATGGATGAGATGTTTGGGGTTTTTCTTATCTTTGGTATTCTATGAAATAATGAGTTATGAAAATATTTTTATAATAACAAGAATTGTGAACATTATTGATAAATGTAGTGTGAAATAATCTAAAATATGAGAAGATTTTATTGAAAATAAATATTACTTTTTCATATGATTTTCTTAAATATGTGAATATATGGGAGTATCTACTTATCCAAACTAATAGTGGAAGGTTATGTGAATCCTATGAGATTAACACTTCAACATCAAGATATACATCTACAAAAATTGATTGATATTCTATATATACTTATATCATAGTTTAGGGATTCTCTTATTTCATGAAACATGTTATAGGTCACAAAATATTGTAGTTTTGGTAGAAATTTATCTTTTCATCATGTAACATCTAGTTGGGAGAACCCATGTACCATTAATTATTGAAATGTTTTTTTCATGTAATTCATCATTTGTTTGGCATATTTTATAGACACTCAAAACATGAAGAACATGAATTTATAAGAGTTTTGTAAAAAACTTTATATTAGTGTGAATTAATTTAGATACAAAATAACAATGTCCCATGACTATTCCATCCTATGATATATCTCTTATAATACACTTATTGTGATAGAAAAAAAATTATGGGCCAATAAGTGGATTTAGAAAAAAAATTGAAAGGAGATGTTAAATCTCATGGAAATCAAGACAAGATTATGATTTCTAAATAACCACATATGGTTACCATCATTATGTTTCATAACATAAGATAGTATTTAACGAACATAAGGATATTTATTACAACAAGTTAGCTAATATAAATGTATAATTTTTAATGCTATACATATTTTATTAATTCATAATTTTTTTCGTTTCTATTTTTGTTTTAAAAATAATACGTTTTTAATAAAAATATGTCAACTAAATAAATGTAAATAAATATTTTGTTTTAATTTTTTTAATTTATTAAATGTCTAAGAAATATATTTTTTAAATTATCATATTTTAAATATAATATGTATTTTTATTTATATAATTAAATTAGTCACTTTTAAAAAATGATTATTATAAAATCTTGTGGTTATATATATTTATATAAATATATAATCAATAAATGATGGATATTCAATTTCTATGAAATAAAACTAAACTCGCGTTACAGTTAAGAAAATATTTTTTTCTAAATGTTTATTTCCAAAGATATGAGTATTGATATTGAAACAAATTATCTTCAAATTTAGAAACAAAATCTAGTAAAATGGTTTTATTATTTTGAAGTATATTTTCCATATTCATTAATATGTTATATTTAATATATACTGTATAAACTTGTTACCAACAAAAAAATTAGCCACCACAATAGTGTTTGAAATGTGGCAAAATTTTAAAATCAAAATGAAATATTACAAATATCATGAAAGTTTTTCAATAAATATCATTATGATTAATTTCATAACCATAAAAAATATTTTCAACTCCATATACGAATTTTGGATTTAGTATCCTTCAATGTGAATCGATTTTATATTTATGAAATTAATAACCAATAATATATCACCCCTCTCGCCTTTAACAGGATCCCTCCACCATACAAATTTTCATCACAATTAAATCAGAACATAATGAGAAAAAAATGGTAATAAAACTCCATTTTATGTATCATATATGTCTATTTATGAATAAAAAATAAAAAATAAGTAATCATAAGGACTGGAACAAATGTCAATAAAGAATAGAGAATAGTTGTTTGAACTAGATTATTTCATGTTTATTAACTTATCCAGCTCACCAAAATAATATAAACCCATCCTGAATATTAATATATTAAATTATTATAATAATTAATTAAAATTATTTTTATTTTTCAATAATTATCCTCATATATTAACCCCATTATAAAGTAAAATCATAAATCCTCTTATGTCCAATTCACAACCTCCATAGATGTCATATTTCCTTTTTCATCACAATAGTACATGGAATGTGATACATGTTTATTTTGGGATGATATAAGAAATTAAAGATATTATTTATATTCATATATAAACAATTTTAAAACCAATAAATAATATTAAAAATTAATCATCAATAAAAATTTAAATATATAAACAAAGACAGTAAAAAAATTTTCCTATTTTGAATATATTTGTCATGAAATATTAAACTATATCAACATTACCATTAATGAAATATAAATCATATATATCTAAAAAATATTGACATTTAGAAACTATTTTAGAAACCCTTCTTCATTACTCAATTTAATTATATTGTTTTTTGGGAATTGACTTAAAAACCCCCATATGATCAGGGAGAGAAACAAAAATTCAAAGAACAACTGATATATGATAGTATTTAGAACTTATAGAAACAAATTCAAGAAATATTTTTTAAATAAATAATATAATAAAATTATTACTGTTATTAGGAGGTTAAATGAATTCTCTAAGAGAGTAATGAATTTCAGAATGGGTTCATCGAACTAATTATAACTTCATGACATTAGATTATTATTAGAGAGAAATTTACATTCATATGGTATATATACAACATTATTAAATTCTTATATCATAAATAATTTGAAACCTAGAGGTTAAATATTTAAATAATTGTCTCCCAATTTAGTTTCCTTTAATTATTAAATTATCATATTCATTAGGGTTATATTTCAGATTATATAAATTCATTTAGTTATGACCATTTTTTTTAAAAATGGGTCTCTAGGTTATGTTTCATCATTCCTAAGATTTTATAATGTTTTATTCCTTACAAATTTCAATTTTTTTACAGTTATTCAAGAAAAATAACTCCCATTTGGTTTATAATTCAACTAAATTTTTTTCTTGTATATAGATTTTTCCTTAAATCTAATTTACAAATAGATTTAATTTTCCACCATCTATGTAACATATATATTTTCATTCGAATGTTTTTCCTTAGAATATAATGATTTCAAAAGATAATTTTCAATTTTATTTTAATTTATTTAATATATTTTCAAGTTAATCTTTAAATTTTTTCCAAAAAGGTTTTTATTTGTTCTTTTCCGAAGTTATAGAATAATAATATAATTACCCTTAACCAGAACAGCACATTGTTTTAGGTTTATATCAAATTTTTATGAAAATAATTTCAATTTTGGATTCCAATGTTATCAATGAATTTTTAATTTCCTTTATTTCATGAATTATTCATTTTTAATGGATAATGAATTAAAAGATTATATAAAGTGGTTTTATTCAAATAATTTATATTTTTATCATCCAATCCACATTTCTAATTTTTAACCTCATTCATTTTCAGGATTTTAATATTTTTAACTCTTTTAGAATTATTAATTTATATTTCTTCCTTCCACCCATTGAATTGGATTAATAAATGATACAATGAAGATTATTTTTACAAAAATGTATTAAATCATCTCTCACATGGATTTTTTTTTCAAGTCATTGAAATTAATTTCAAATATATACTTTATATCACATTTAAAAATATATATATAATGAATACATATAGTGATATAAACATATTCCCATTTCAGTAGTATCATATTGAAGGGTGTTTTGTATGATTTTAATTCCATGATTCCATTTAGAAAATATTTAAAATCCATATAATTATTTTTTAAATATGGGTGTTTTTAACAACAAATAATTATTTATTATGTTTTATAGTATTTAGTTAACAAATAAAATGATAAATATAGTTGGAATAATTAGTGATTAGTGTGTCCATTAAATATATATTAAATTTATATTTTAATATAATGTATCATACAAACTAAAAATTTTATATTTTTTAAAAATTACATGTGAACGTATAATTTATTATAATATGGACCTGATTATATGTTTATGATTTTTATATTTACAGTTTCCATAACAATGAAATGTGTTATTATTATAATTTTTATTATTTATATTGTAATATTATCCATTTACATATTAAATTATTTTGATATTTGTTTTTATTATTTATTCCCACCATATCATTTATAAGTACTATAATCTATTACTATATATATGGTATGGTACCCCATAATAAAATATCTCCCACCATTAGATTATTTTTATTTCCCCAGAGTCTGAAGATGATTATTTTATATATAACATATTGATATATTCCATTTTAGGATAACATTATCATAGATATAGAATAATTATTATTAAATTACACATGTTTTTTTATTGGAAAATTTCATTTTGAAAGGAAATATATTGGTTTTGTTTGTTAATGTTTTCTCTTAAATCATTAAAAATAAAACTAAATGGACATGATTTGGAAATAGAATTAATATTTTTTCTTATAATTGATATTGTAGAATAACATTGTTGGGTTACTTTGTTTGTTTTCAAAAACTGTTTTAAAAGTATAGCTTTTTAGCACCAGATATTACAATGTGTTTTTAGGATGTGAGAATAAATTTTATGATAAATATAAAAATTTATAACAACATTTTCACTCAATTTAGTTCATAAAAATCATTGTTCATATTGCAAGTGTTTTTTAATTTTTATCTACTATATATATATTATGCGGTATAGGGATAATTACATTCCATTGGAGTGAAAATATAGAACACCAAAATATTATATATTGTAAAGACCCGGAAATTTCAAGGAATTTTTTTTTAATTTCATTGGAATTTTATGAGTATATGGTTTTTGACGGCACCTGATTCCGAGGCCCGGTGTGCCCGAAATCAATTCCAGAAGTTTAGCTCAGGTACGTTCAGTGAACGAACGAGCGTGTTTTTCTAAATTTTGAACTGGTGCTCGGAATTGAAATCCGAGTGCATTGATGGAATCGCAGTTCCAGTTTTCACTTAAGAGGACTTTCACCTCGACGGCAAATGATTGGGTTTGAGAGTTGGTTTTTGGGTTTCACATTGGTTAATAAAATAAAATAAGTGACACCTTATTTTATCTTTGTTGAACCCACACCATGTGGATAGTGTTGGTTAAGATCTCCACATGGGAGTTGGTGGTGGGACCACCACACCCTAACCTCCCATGGGAAGATAATTAGGGTGGGGACCACCCGAGCAGCATATCCTCCCACGATAGGTTATGACATGGGGTCCACACGAGGCTTAACCCCCCATTTAATGGTAGGGGAGGAAATCTCTCACTACTCCCCCATTAATGAGGGAGAGCCTCTTGGACTCTAACTCCCCTCTTAATGCAGGATAATAAAACCACCTCAAAACCCCCCATTTAATGGTAGGAAACTCCTTGACCCTCTTCTTGTTAATTAGGTGGGGACCACCCGGGCCCCTAACCACCCTCGAAACTCCCCAAATTAATTATGTCATCCACTCGGGAAATTAATTTGGCAGAGCCTATCCACTTTTTGAATTTTGAATTGTTCCAAACATTGTGAACTTAATTAAGTGGGGCCCACTTAATTAATTTCCACCACGAAGAATAATATATTATATTCTATTATTTTGGGCACGTTATTGCACATTTGGTGGAGGGCATGAGAGAACTTCCTTCTCCAGTGAAGAACATGAAGAACATCTGCAACGCTTCTTCCCAGACCTTCTTCGGCCTTCTTCCTCAAAGCCCCCACTTTATGACGTGGTGCTTCTCTGATGACCCTCATTCCTCCCTTCTCGTCATCAATGCACCGACGCACGAACTCGGTAGTGGAAGCGTGCAGTGAGAGATTCCATCCTCGGAGATTGACGACGCGACGCCGTGTACCGCAACGCCGACGATTCTCTTCTCCGGGACGTCGTCGACACTCATGGAGTCTTCATCTGCGACGTTCTTTTCTGCGATGATCCTTCGTTCAACGACACCTTGAGGTTGGGGTTAATTGTTTTCTGTTCTTGAATACTTTCATCATAGTTCCTCATTTCCTAAATTGGGCCACATGTTATCAAAATAATGGGAGGAGTTCGGACCACACGAAAACAACTGACTCTCCTCCCCCTTGATGTTTGAATTTGTTACGGCATGAGAGAAGGCAGCGCGGTGCCGTTGCACCACGCGGAAACAATGAAGAATGGGTGAAGAAGCGCAGCGCCATCATGCCGTTCCATTGAGGTCGAACAAGCCATGACGTCGTCGCGCCGCGCCAGAGAACCTCGAAGAGGCCACAACTGTTGCATGGCCACGGCGGAGGGGCGCCGCGCCGAACGGACAAGGTCGTGGCCTATGGCCACGGTGGTGCGGGAAGAGGCGGCCTGAACCGTCGGCCGCCGGAGCAGGAGGGTGGGACCGCGGTGGTCCCACAGCGGCAGCAACCGGCCGGCCGTTTCAGGTTGAGACCAGGGGTTCGTAACCCCCGGATGGAAGGAGAGCGGGATCCCACGTGGGTGGGGGGGTTGTCAAACTGGGGGGTAGCGCGCCCCCACTCCGCTTGGCAGTTTCGACCGAGCCGCCTGGTCACGTGGGCACCACCCCAGCGCCAGGCCAGCTGGGCCGCGCCACGCAGGACAGGCCGGGCCACGTCCCCCGGTTCTGGCCGCGCCCTAATGGACCAGACCTAGACCTGGTTCGGGCCGACCCGGGGGGGGGGGGGGGGTATCGGGCCCAAACCCCCTATTTTCGGCATGTTTCATTCAAACAAACATAACATGGGCTTCAGACATATGATCGACGTACCGTCAGTTGCGATGTGATTCTTGGATCGATACGGTCATTTCTATATATTACACTCAAGATTTCGGAGAACACTGTGTATGGACAGGTTGGTTCGAACCCGAAATCCAACCGGGCCCCTCGAACGGAAAAGATGATAACATTCAGACCAGACGTCCGTTTGACGAACCATCAGCGGCATTGGTGATCATGTCAAGAAACGGTCCCTATGAGTATATCCTATGTGATTTCAGGGTACATTAGAGATACGGTCGGGTTGGTTCGTACACGAAACCAATAGGGCCCCTAGGACGAAAAGGCTAATAACTCATAGACCGGGCGTCCGATTGACGTGAAATCTATTGCGTTGAGACCTCTATGACGAGGTGGTCCTTTTAGATACTTCTTCATGGGACTTTGAGATACTTGGAGTATCGACCTATAGCTCGTGGAGCTGACCCACCCGGAGATGAGCGTACGGAGTACGGAGACCGTGTAGCTTGTTGAGACCTGATGACTGCTTGTCTAATTCGATTCGAAGTGACTTGCATAGTCCATTGGGGAGCACTAATTTGTGAGGTAGTAGACCCATGGTAGAGGAGCACTAATTTTTGAGGTGGCAGATCCACGGTACTCGACCGAAGGAGTGCCTCTATAGGCTATGAGGGGGAGCACTACTGTGTGAGGTGGCAGACCCATGGAGGAGGAGCACTACTTTGTGAGGTGGAAGACCCGTGGTACTCATCAAGAGTAGTACCTCAGCAGTCTTAGGTTAGTGAGCAGTACCTCAGAGTCGTGACAGGATCACTGTACACTCTAGAGATGGGCCTCTTCAGCAGTTATGGTCTCGATAAATGAAAATCCTGGTTTGAGCGGAGTCTATGAACATTATGTTTACCTCATGATTGAGATGGGTCACTTGATAACTTTGGTATATGTATGGCCATATACCTAGGTAGTGGTTATCCGTTGACTTCATAACATTTTTGTTTTCTCATGATTGAGATGAGTTACTTGCTAACTTAGGTATAAGTATGGGATTATATCTAAGAACGAGTTATCTGTTGAGATCCTTCTTTGTGGTTATCCATGTTGGCTTTAGTGATACCTTGAGGGTCTTGGGGTCCCTAATGAGTGGAGTAAACTCACCCCTTTACATGTATGCCTGCAACTCGTTGTGTTGGTTGTAGATGATGGGCAGCGCTGACAGAGGCTGAGTGTTCGAGGACTGGATGATACCCGGAGGTGGACCTCTCGACGAGTCAGTATCCGGAGGTGGACTTCATAGCGAGACAATACTCGGAGGAGGTCGATGGGCGAGAGCATTGTGGTGGCTATTTGTACCTACCCTTCAGGTAGGATCTGTGGTGGATGATCAAGGAGCTGCGCTATGTGTACCTACCTTTCAGGTAGGATCTGAGTTGGACGACCCAGGTGCTGCTTCTTTTCTTCCAGATGTTTGTCTTTTTTGGTGTACTTTCATTCAGTTGTAGATTTACTTTCAGTGGGGTTTGTATTTTGTCCCACTTACATTTCAGCACTTTCTTGTGTACGTAGTCTATTACTCCCACTTGTACTTTGTGGTTTTTTGTTTACATTTACAAAGGCAATGCCTTCCCAGTTATCGAGATTTACGCCTTCAGTGCTAGTAGCCAGCCATTGGCCTATAGAAGGCGAGCTTGGGGTAGTCACGGCACGGGCCCCGAGGAAGGGTCATGACAAATTGGTATCAGAGGGAGGTTCTACTGCAGAACTTATAACTCTGATATTTTATTACTGTGAAGCAATAATGTTAAGGTTACCGAGTGTGTTCTTCAGTTCAGGGAGTCCGGTGTTGGTGCGGGTGACCGACGTATCCATACACCAGGACCCTAACTTCTGATTTCCGACATAGTGCACGAAAACATTAATTGTGTGTGTGTTTTCAAACTTTTTCCATTAAAACAGCTCAAACCAGGTCAGCTCACCAGGTATAAATCGTTTGACCATGTCACATATGTTTCTTTCAGGATGCCTCCCCGCGGGCCACCAACTAGAGCCCCGAGAGTTGTACGTACTGACAGCCCGTCGAGCGACATGGCCTTAGTACAGGGCCAGATCCCAATTGAGTCACCAGCGGTACTACCACCCATTGGGCCACCGATGCCACCAGCCCCAGCAGTAGAGAGTGCACATCGCTTGAGCGAACTCCAAGACTTCCAGCACTAGTGGCCACCCATGTTCAGGGTAGAGACGGACCCGCAGGTGGCTAAGGATTGGCTGGAGGTTGTGGTGAGAGTCGTCAGGCTAGTAAGGACGCCAACAGACTTCATGGTGATCCTTGCTACCGGCCTCCTTTAGGAAGCATCAGGAAGATGGTGGAGCTTGATGCTCCAGATGCATGACGAGGCGACACTTCTGTGGGCAGACTTCAAGAGCCTGTTCCGGGCAGAGTTTGTACCAGCCACCTTTCGAACGGTGCGTATACAAGAGTTTCTGCATCTACAACAGGGTAGAATGATGGTGGCGCAGTACTCATATAGGTTCACATACCTCTCACGCTACTCCACAGATATGGTACTGGACCCGTTCTTCAGGGTCCGAACCTTCGAGCAGGGGCTCAGGTGAGAGATTAGATCTTCTGTTGTTTCTCACAGCATCTCGACGCAGACTGGGGTGTTAAAGCGAGCTCTCTTAGTGGAGAGTTTCCTTGCTGAGAATTCTCCAGCAGTAGGACCCTCCACTAGCCGTCATGCGGTACAGTCTTCTGGGGTGGGAAGTAGACAGATGACGCAGAGGTCCAAGAGGAACATACCTGAAGGTGGTCGACCGCATGACTTAGGGTCGGTAGTGCGAGGCACCAAGGTGAATGACAGAACCAGACCTTCCATTCAGTGTTACACGTGCGGAAGACAGGGTCACATGGCTCGTGACTGTCCGACCCACCGCTTGAATAACCAACAGATAAACGAAGGACCTCCCAGTCAAGGGAATAGGTTCAATCGAGGTAGACCACAGGGAATAGGAGACTGAGACAGGGGAGCTGACCGTGCAGTTGGAGGTGGAAGACGCTTCGAGGTGTTTCCACCAGCGCCACCGGGAGGTCCACACCAACTGCAGGGAACATGTTGACATGTGAAAGCCCAGATTCATGCAGTAAGATCATACGACTACGAAGCTCCAGAAGTAGATGGACAAGAGCGGGACTAGCTCTAGACATGGAGACTTTGGTTCATGTTGCTTCCAGCTTTGATGATGTTTGTTTGTAGATGCTTTGTGTCATTGTACATTGAGTTGCAGTAATAAAAGTCACCTTTCTTTGTGGCATTTACTTTCATGTCCTCTCTTTTTGTTGTTACTATGTGGTCCTAGTTTAAAAAAACCCATTGACTTAACCCTCACTTTTGAGATACCTACTGGAGGAGACCCAGTTACCACACACTGATGCCGACAGTGTGACTCATCCCTTGGAGGTGAGAGCAACGGTTGGATCTCTTTGTAGTAGCGTCGAGGCCTTACAATGTCATCCTTGGTATGGATTAGTATCATCCATATCGGGATTGACTATATTAGGCAAAGAACGTGGTTCATTCAGGGGATGAGACCAGACTTCTCTTATTAGAAAAGAAGAAATCTTAGTAGCTCTTATAGGACCAGAAAAGGTCCTAGTCACCCAGGAGTGGATGAGGAAAGCTCAGAGCCATCAAAAAACTTATGCTGATAGAAGGTGGAGACCACTAGAGTTCAAGGATAGCGACCATTTTTTCCTACGGGTCTCACCTCGATATGAGTTACGGAGATTTGGCCGGGGAAGAAAGTTATCTCTACGCTTCATCGGACCTTTCTAGGTCCTCGGCAGGGTAGGCGAGGTGTTTTACCGCTTGAACCATCCACCTCAGTTGCACCAAGTGCATCATGTCATCCATGTATCTCAGCTGAGGAGATACGTGCATGATCCTTCACACATCATCAACCTCAGGAAGTAGGACGTCGATGGCAGGGCGACATTCAAGGAGGTTCCAGTGGGGATCGAGGATCGACAGAAGAAGATCCTATGTAGACGGTCGATTCCTATGGTGTGCTTCCACTGGTAGTACGAGAACCTCTAGGTGAATAAATTGGATTGGAAGGCTCAGATGTGTGCTCAGTACCACTTTTGTTTACCTAGTTTTTGTTATAGTATTAGGGGGACGTAAAGCCCTGAGGTTGGAGTAATGTAAAGACACCGAAATTTCATGATTTTTTTTTTAATTTCTTTTGAATTTTACGAGTATGCGGTTTCTAACGGCACCTGATTCTGAGGCCCGGGGTGCCCGGAATCAATTACCTAAGTTTAGATCGAGTACTTTCAGTGAATGAATGAGCGGTTTTTTCTAACTTTTGAACCGGTGCTCAGAATTGAAATTCGAGGGAACTGATGGAATTGCAGCACCGGTTTTCAATTAAGATGACTTTCACCTCGATGACAGATGATCGGGTTTGAGAGTTGGTTTTTGGGTTTCACATGGGTTAATAAAATAAAATAAGTGACAACTTATTTTATCTTTGTTGAACCCACGCTATGTGGATAGTGTTGGTTAAGAGCTCCACATGGGATTTGGTGGTGGGACCGCCACACCCTAACCTCCCATGGGAGGATAATTAGGGTGGGGACCACCAGAGCAGAATAACCTCCCTCAAGAGGTTATGACATGTTGTCCATACGGGGCTTAACTCCCCATTTAATGGGAGGGGAGGAAATCTTTCACTACTCCCCCATTAATGAGGTAGATCCTCTTGGACTCTAACTCCCCTCTTAATGGAGGAGAATAAAACCTCCTCAAAACCCCCCATTTAATGGGAGGAAACTCCTTGACCCTCTCCTTATTAATTTGGTGGGGACCACCTGGGCCCCTAAACCCCCTCCAAACTCCCCAAATTAATTATGTCATACACTTAGGCAATTAATTTGGTGGAGCCTCTCCACATTTTGAATTTTGAATTGTTCCAACCATCGTGAACTTAATTAAGTGGGGCCCACTTAATTAATTTATTCCACCAAGAATAATTGATTATATTCTATTATTTTGGGCACGTTCTTGAACATTTGGTGGAGAGCTTGACAAAACATCCTTCTCTAGTGAAGAACGCAAAGAACGCCAGCGACGCTTCTTCCCTGACCTTCTTCGGCCTTCTTCCTCGAAGCCCCCCCTTTCTGACGTGGTGCTTCTCTGATGACTATAACGACCCATACATTACATACATTGTTATTAATTCAAAATTGAAGCACTCTTATTAAAACATATAACAAAACCAGGAAAGGGCCGTATAGGTATATTGTCTTTAGAAACTGGGAAACATATACAACTGATTCATAAAGCGTCTACGCTGTCTCCCATTTATTTCATCATATCTATAGTCCCTTTTTGTAATATCTTACTTAATAACCTTCTTCCTAACCTGGGGAAAGAAAACATAAAAAAGGGTGAGCTAATATTCTTAGTAAGGGTAAACAAAAGAAATATTAATCACATCATATTCATAAGAACATAACTTTTATAAATCTTAACCTGCAAAAGAGATCATAATTTCATAACATGGGATAAATCATAGTAGTGAAATGTAATCACAATACTCATAACATAAAACATGAATTTTTTTGGTATACACACATAATCATAGAGAATCATTTATTAGTAGTCAAGTCTCATTTACAAGACTATCTTGGCGGACAAAGTCCATTTCTGAACCGAGTTCACTCCTCGTTCCAGTCCTGTTTCACTGAACCGGTTTAACCTTCCATTCCTTCCATGTCTATCTCATGAGATATAAAATCTTGACCCAATGAATTTGAGGGAGATATAGGTCCCACCCATCTCATAATAATAACATTCTTATGTGTGCCAAAAAATCATAAACCATACATCATAACATAACACATGTAATAAAAATTTGAATCTTAAACATTGTGACATCACAAAACAATTTATATAAGATAAAGGAATTCAGAAAAATAATTCCATCACAACATAATAAAATAAATTTAATATTAGGGATAGAAACAGAACCCTATATTACCTTATATGGGAAATAATTTTGATAAAACACTTGAACTCCATTCTTGAGGGAAATATCCTTTCTACTTCAAAAACATTTTCCTTTCTTAACATGTCATACAATTTTAAACTAAAAGAATTTGATTAAAAATAAACTTGAAAACTTGTAAAGGAAGATTCTTGGAAATAATGTTTTAGAAATCCATTCATGTCGTATAAGTTAAAAAAACATTCTTCTCGTACATATGACGGAAATGTCAAAAAGTACCTTGTACAAAAAATGACAATAGATTTCTTTCATATATTTTACTAAAAACTCACCAAATGGTAAAATTGGATTTAAACAATTGTAGGTGGATGGAAACAATATTACATATTGAGGAAACATGGATGTGGATGATATAATACACCTCAGTAAATACCAAAGTATAAACAATCTCGGATAAAATGAGATTGTGATATTTTCCCTTACCTTAGGTCCGATTTGCTTCGTAACTGTCTAAACCTCCTGTATAATGATTTAGATAATTTTATTGACTTATTCCAGAGTATACTCATTTTTATGATATCATATATGGTCATATTCTTAGCTTATTATTAGTAATATTTCATTGCTACTTGTTATTCGGGTGTTTATTACTTTTTTTTCTTATGCGTGTTTTGTCGAATAAATTCTTATTCTTCTTTTTAGGATATAGATACCAAATTTACAGAATGGTATTAGTGTAATATATATCATATTAATTCATTAAATTCATTTACATAATCATTATGCAATGAAGATCATGTAGAACGAGTCGAATCACATCGTGGAGACCGTATTCCGTACGTACGCACGAGCGATGATATCATTCCCATTATCGTGGAATTGTATTGGAGTGTATGTATACTATTTCAGAATCAATATTAATTTAAAATAATCATATATATTCATTCTTTACACCATTATACCCATCCAAGTTAGGTGGTGGTGGAAAATAGATTACACCACAGCATGGAGACGATATTCCGTACATACGCGCGCGCGGTGATTTCATTTTCCGTAGGATGGATAGATGGTCAAATAGGGTTGTTTCATACTTATAATAACATATCAGTATATGATTGATGCTGATGTTATTACTTCATGATGAAAAAACTAAAGAAGAATAAGTGGAAGAAGAAATAAAGGTGAAAGAATCGGTAACGGGCATTACCTCTTCTTTGAAGCGCTTCTTTGAGACCTCCTTTTAGGGCACAAACATTTGTCTTTGAAGAAGACAAGGACCTCTAGGATGTCTCTAGGAAAGTGGAGAGAAGAAATTTTCAGGGGTTGGATGAGCTTGAAGGCTCAAATTTGTGTGAGGAAGAGAGGGAGGAGGTGCCCTTTTATAAGGGAGGAGAGGGGCACCTTTGGAATAACTAAAAAATATTATTTTATTATAAAGACAAATTCGGTTTTAAATAGCTCCAAATTGATTTATTTCTAAGCTATGGAATGGATGGGTTGAAATCCTTTCATCCAATAGAATTTAGACAAGTTTAGGTTCCTAGTTTAACCTTATCATTTATATTTAACATTAAGTTAAATAATTTAACTTTTACCGTGTCTTCTTGTATTATTACACTATAAGGTTAATAAACTTACTATATCAAGACAAAAGAACCCCAAGTTGTTTATTATTAATATATATAACCTTATCTAAGTCATTTGTCTGATCTTTAGATTTTTAGGAATAAAATAACAATTAATAATATAATTTTTTTTAAACTATTTTATCTCAATTTTGACACTATTTAGTAATTGATTTTTGTTAAACTTATAACAGAATGATTAGTTAGAAAAAAGTTAATTAATTCAATACTAACATGTCATAATAAACTATAAAATTAGTGTAATTCATAAAAAGTCTCAAATTACATTTATTTGGGTATTTATAGCATCAATTATGTCAATATTTCATTAATAAGATAATTATTGCATCATCATTGTGTCATAAATAAATTAAATTATTTAAGGTGTAAAAATTATAAATAAAATACCATTATGTTGGAAATCTTTTTATATTTATAATGAATATTCATAGTTGAATTTATCTTATGTATAACCCAGTATTAAAAATTATTTACTTATTAAAATTTTATTTTAACTATTTTAACCCTTCTTTAAGTAAATTGATAATAAATGTCATAATCTAATCCAAGTGGGCCTAAATGGTCATATTGTATTCCTAAGGTTGTTTTTGGTCGAATTACACTTATCCAATAGAATTAGGACATGTTTTAGAGTAATAATAATTTCATTTTTAGAATTAATTGCCTTATTTACTTTTAATAGTGGTAAATAAAAGTAAAACGTTACTAGTCACCAAAAATTTATTTTCATCTCATTGAACCACATTTTACTTACTGACATGAACTGTGTCTCTCATATTTTCAAAATTCCACTCACAGAAGCGGTAAAATTATGTTTTATGAAAAATTCTGTTTTTTTTACTACGACTTAGTGGTTTCACTATTCATCAAAAATTGATTGTTTTCAGAAAAATACCAAAATTTCACCCTAGGCTAATTTCGATATTCCGAATCCAAAAATGAATTCCATTTTGAAAAATAAAATTTATAAAATTTCAAAAAGTGGTTATTAATATTCACAATGGCTAGTTTTAATAATATTTTAATAGAATATCATTGTTTAGTGAAACTCAGTATTGCGTATGACGCAAGAAATCGAGGAAGGCCGCGATTGTGTGTAAAGAAAGACAATCTAGTGTTGTGTGTAGTGAAAGATTCCATTGATGATTTAAAAACAAAATATTTCTCATAAAAGTATCGGGTGCTACATTCTACCCCCCTTAAAATGAATTTTGTCGTCGAAATTTTTCACTTTGTAACAAACAGATGAGGATACCTCTCCCTCATCATATCCTCAATCTCCCATGTAGCTTCTTCTAATTGCTGGTTCCTACATAAAACTTTCACCAAACGAGTGGTCTTGTTCCGTAGGACATTTTTGCTACGATCCAGAATCTCTATCGGTTGTTCTTCATAAGAATGATCTTGCTCAAGCGGTAAAACTTCTGAGCTGAGTACATGTGAAGGATCAGGTATGTACTTTATCAGGAGAGATACATGGAACACATCGTGAACATGAGAGAGATTCGGTGGAAGCGCCAATCGGTAAGCTACCTTTCCAACATGATCCAGTATTTTGAAAGGACCGATATATCTAGGGCTCATCTTCCCCTTCTTTCCAAATCCCATGACCCTCTTCCAGGGAGATATTCATAAGAAAACATTATCACCCACTTCAAACTCTAGGTCTTTTCTTCGGTTGTCAGCATAACTTCTCTGTCGACATTGAGCTGCTCTTATGTGTTGGTGAATTGATCGGACCTTTTCTGCCATCTCATCAACAAGATTAGGTCCTAATAGCTTTCTTTTCATAACTTCATCCCAGCAAGTTGGAGTCCTGTATTTCTTTCCATAGAGAGCTTCATAAGGAGCCATCTGAATACTGGAGTGAATGCTATTATTATAAGAAAATTCCACCAAAGGTAGGTGTTGATCCCAACCACCATTGAAATCCATAGAGAAATCTTTCAACATATCTTCTAGAGTTTGAATTGTTCTCTCAGACTGACCGTCTGTCTGAGGATGATAAGCAGTGCTGAAACTCAACTCTGTATCCAGAGTATGCTGAAGACTTCTCAATAACATTGAGGTAAATCTCAGATCCCGATCAGATATAATAGAATGTGGTACTCCCTTCAATCTTACCACTTCCTTTACATATATCCTGCCAAGCTCATCCAGAGAGAAATCCTCTCTAATAGCAATGAAGTGTGCAGACTTTGTAAGATGGTCAACTATGACCCAGATAGCATTATTTCCTTTGGATGTTTTAGGAAGTCCTGTGACAAAGTCCATAGTGATGTTTTCCCATTTCCATTTGGGTATGGGTAATGGTGGTAACATCCCCTTACACTTCTGTCTCTCAGCTTTAACTTGCTGACAGACCAAGTATCGAGAGACATATTCAGCAACATCTCTTTTCATGCCATCCCACCAGAAGTACTCTTTCAGGTCCCTATACATCTTCGTGCTTCCAGGATGAATAGAGAATGAAGAACTATAGGCCTCATCCAGAAGATCCTTCTTTAATTTGGGGATGGAAGGAACACAAACCCGATTCCTGAACTTTATTATCCCATCACAATCAAGGTTGAATTCAGGAATATTTCACACCTTCTTTTGAAACTCGACATCTTCTTTCTGTGCCTCTTTAATCTTCACATGTATATATGGTTTAACATTCATTTGATAAAGATACGATTTTCCCCCTTACATTAAAATTACAAGATCCATCATTTGTAAATCCATAAATATTGGATCTTTTGTGATCCTCATCATGGATAAGCTAGCATGGTCTTGTCGACTTAATGCATATGCCACCTTGTTTGCTTTCCCAGGGTGGTAATGAATTGAGTAGTAGTAATCCTTAATCAGATCCAACCATCTTCTTTGGCACATATTCAGCTCCTTTTGTGTGAAAATATACTTTAAACTTTTATGATCAATATAAATATCACACCTTTCACCATAAAGATAATTCCTCCAAATCTTTAATGCAAATATTACCGCAGCTAACTCCAAATCCTGAGTTGGGTAATTTTGCTGATGGATTTTCAACTGCCATGAGGCATAAGCTATCACCATATCATTATTCATAAGAACACACCCCAATCCCTTCTTGGATGCATCACTATAGATCACAAACCATTCTCCACTACAAGGCAGTGTGAGCATAGGTGCACTGCATAATCTTCTTTTCAACTCCTTGAAATTCTCTTCACATTCTTCCGTCCAAACAAACTTAACCCCTTTCTGAGTCAACTTAGGGAGTGTATTAGATAATCGTGAAAAATCGTTCACAAAATGTCGATAATATCCTACCAAAACAAAAAAAAACATCGGATCTCAGTTACTATCATTGGTCTCGACCATCATTCGATAACCTCTGTTTTTGATGGATCCACAGATATCCACTCTTTTGAGATTATGTGACCAAAAAATGCAAATTTTTGAAGCCAAAATTCACACTTGGTAAATTTGGCATAAAGTTTCTCCTTTCTCAGGGTCTTCTATATAATTCTCAAGTGCTCTTCATGTTCTTCCTTTCTCTTTGAATATACAAGAATATCGTCTATAAAGACTACCACAAACTGATCAAGATAGTCTCTAAAGACTCTATTCGTCAGATCCACGAAGATAGCAGGGGAATTAGTAAGATCAAATGGAATCACTATAAATTAATAGTGTCCATACATTGTACAGAAGGTCATCTTTGGTATATCCTCCCTTTTGACCCGTAATTGATGATACCTTGAACGAAGATCAATCTTGGAAAAGTATTGAGCTCCGCGTAGTTGGTCAAATAAGTCATCAATGTGTGGGAGAGGATATTTTTTCTTGATAGTGATCTTGTTTAGTTCTAGATAATCAATGCATAGTCTCATTGATCCATCTTTCTTCTTGACAAACAGAACAGGTGCTCCCCAAGGTGACGCACTAGGGCGTATGAACCCCTTATCAAGATTCTCTTGGAGCTACTTCTTCAATTCCTGCAACTCAATTGGGGCCATTCTATAAGGTGTCTTTGAAATAGCCTAAGCACCCAGTACGAGTTCTATTGAAAACTCAACTTCACGATTTGGTGGAAGACCCGAAAATTCCCCTGGAAAGACATCATCAAACTCCCGTACAATGGGAATATTCTTAATCGTGAGTTTCTAACCAACCATTTGAGATAAATAACCATCATTTAGTGGAATCAAGACCCATAGGATGGAAGAAATGCCCACTGGAAGGTTATGTTCATCCTTTCATTGATATTCGATCATAGATTGATCTGGAATATGAAATGTGACTTCCCTTCATTGGCAATTGATATGAGATCCATATAAAGAAAGTCAATCCATGCCAAGAATCACATAAAATTCCACTATAGGAAGGATCACAATATTTGTAGGAAGCACTTTCCCACAAACTTCAATCGGAGAAGAATTATAAACTTTTGATGCGACTGTTGTGCCATTAGGTGTTGTCACAGCTAACTCAACATCTAATTGTTGAGGTAATATGGTGATACCCTTAGAAAAATATTCAGAAATAAAAGAGTGGGTGGATCCAGAATCAATTAAATCATTTTCTACTTTAGAGTTGATGGTATGTGTACCTTTAACCACATCATTATCGTACTCCACATCGCTGATAAAAATTGCATGTGACTTTCTTTTGACTTGACCTTAATATTTTGTTGATGTCGATCATCATCAAAAACCCTTGGATTAGGGCATTTATTGGCATAATACCCCATCTCCTTCCACTTGAAACATTTATGTGTAGTAGGTTCATTCTTTGTGTCCCTTACTTTGTTTGCATCATTATACATCTTCTTCCCATCATTGCGGCATTCAAATTCCTGATGACCTTCCTTTCCACATTTGAAACATTTACTTGTCCCTTTAAGACAACTCCCTCCATGTTTCTTTCCACACTTTGAGCATAAGGGAAAGCTCATCTTCTTTTTAGTGTGCTCTTTAGATTTTCCTTTGAAATCCATTTTCCTCTTCTTATCAAACCCATATGACTGATGGGTTACTCCAATCTCCATCTCAACTTTGAGAGCACATAGAACGATTTCCTCGTAGCTATTGAAGTCCCTTATGGATAAGTCCCTTCGAAGACTTGGTTTTAAGACACTAAAGAATCGATCGATCATACTATCAGGTTGGATAATAATACAAGAAGCGTACCTTGTAAGTCTTGTAAAATTTGCTTCATAGGTAACAACAGATTCATCATCATTTTTATTCAGTTCAAGAAACACTTTCTCTATCTTTGTTCGGATAATACGAGGGAAGTACTTATTGAAAAATAAGTTCTTGAAATCGTCCCATTCAATGGACTCAATTTCATCTCTTTGCCTCGTATTCTTAATAAGATTCCACCATTGATCAGAATCTCATTCCAAATGATACACTACTCGGATGACTTTATCATTTTCAGAACATTGAAGAACTGAAAATATCTTTTCAGTAGTACTAATCCATTGTTCAGGAATTAATGGATCAGCAAACCCGCTGAATAAAGGTGGACGCTGCCTCATGAAGGATTCAACATAATGTTTCTCCTTCCTTTGCTCGTTTGGAAGTCCTGTATGATTCATAGCTTGAGAAATTTGTGTGAGCATGGCTACATGATTTTGCATTCCAGCTCCCATAACATTTGGTTGCTCGGGGGGAAAATCATTGCATTCCCCGTTGCATTCTTCATTAACACGGTTCCTTCGGGTTCTAGCCATTGACTAAAACCAAGAAGAATAGTGTGAGAATCACTAAATACAATAGGAAAACCAAATAATCAAGAATAAAATTTCACACTTAAGGTCTTATCCTAGGTTATTCATGGTCATTTCTAAAACACTAAGATTGTGTTCTATGCTTAGAATTATCCTTAGGGTTCTTACTAAGGCTTTCACATCCTAGTTTCCAATGGTTGACTATACCTTTCCTCTGATACCAACTATAACGACCCATACTTTACATACATTGTTATTACATCAAAATTGAAGCACAGTTATTACAACATATAACAAAACCAGGAAAGGACCGTATAGGTATAGTGTCTTTAGAAACTCGGAAACATAAACAACTGGTTCATAAAGCGTCTACACTGTCTCCCATTTATTTCATCATATCTATAGTCCCTTTTGGGAATATCTTACTTAATAACCTTATTCCTTACCAAGGGAAAGAAAACATAAAAAACGGTGAGCTCAAATGCTCAGTAAGGGTAAATAAAAGAAATATCAATCACATCATATTCGTAAGAACATAACTTTTGGAAATCTTAACCTACAAAAGAGATCATAATTTCATAACATGGGATAAATCATATTAGTGAAATGTAATCCCAATACTCATAACTTAAAAAATGAAACTTTGTGGCATAGACACATAATCATAGAGAATCATTTCTTAGTAGTCAAGAATCATTTCGAAGACTATCTAGCGGACAAAGTCCATTTCTGAACCGAGTTCACTCCTCTTTCCAGTCCTGTTTCACTGAACCGGTTTAACCTGCTGTTCCTACCATGTCTATCTCATGAGATATAAAATCTTTACCCAATGCATTGGAGGGAGATATAGGTCCCACCCATATCATAATGATACCATTCTTATGTGTGCCACAACATCATAAACCATACATCATAGCATAACCCATTTCATAAAAATGGGAATCATAAACATCGTGACATCATAAAACAATTCATATAAGATAAAGGAATTCATAAAAATAATTCCATCACAACATAATCAAATCAATTTAATAATAGGGATAGAAACAGAACCCTATATTACCTAAGATGGAAAATAATTTTGATAAAACACTTGAACTCCATTCTTTAGGAAAATATCCTTTCTACTTCAAAAACATATTCCTTTCTTAACATGTCATACAATTTTAATCTAAAAGAAGTTGATTAAAAATAAACTTGAAAACTAGTAAAGGAAGATTCTTGGAAATAATTTTTTAAAAATCTATTCATGCCGTATAAGTTAAAAAAACATTCTTCTCGTACTTTTGACGGAAAAGTCAAAAAGTACCTTGTACGAAAAACGAAAAAAGATTCCTTTCATATCTTTTACTAAAAACTCACCGAAGTGTAAAATTCTATTTAAAAAAATTTTATGTGGGTGGAAAAAATATTACATATTGAGGAAACATGGATGTGGATGATAAAATACACCCCAGTAAATACCAAAGTATAAACAATCTCGGATAAAATGAGATTGTGATATTTTCCCTTACCTTAGGTCTGGTTTGCTTCGTAAGTGTCCGAACCTCCTGTATAATGATTTAAATAATTTCATTGACTTATTCATGAATCATACTCGTTGTTATGATATCATATATGGTCATATTATTAGCATATTATTAGTAATTTTTCATTGCTACTTGTTATTCGTGTGTTTATTACTTTTTGTTCTTATGCGTGTTTTGTCGAATAAATTCTTATTCTTCTTTTTAGGTTATAGATACCTAATTTAAGGAATGGTAATAGTGTAATATATATCATATTCATTCATTCAATCCATTTATATAATCATTATGCAATGAAGATCATGTAGAACGAGTCGCATCACATCGTGGAGACGGTATTCCGTACGTACGCACGAGCGATGATATCGTTCCCATGATCGTGGAATTGTATTGGAGTGTATGTATACTATTTTAGAATCAATATCAATTTAAAATAATCCTATATATTCATTATTTACACCATTAAACCCATCCAAGTAAGGTGGTGGTGGAAAATAGATTACACCACGGCGTGGAGACAATATTCCGTACATACGCACGCGAGGTGATTTCATTTTCCGTGGGATGAATAGATGGTGAAATCGGGTTGTTTCATACTTATAATAACATATAATTATATGAGTGATACTTATGTTATTACTTCATGATGAAACAACTAAATCAGAAGAAGTGGAAGAAGAAATAAAGGTGAAAGAATCGGTAACGGGCATTACCTCTTCTTTAAAGCGCTTCTTTGAGACCTCCTTTTAGGGCACTAAAATTGGTCTTTGAAGAATACCAGGACCTCTAGTATGTCTCTATGGAAGTGGAGAGAATCAAGTGGCAGGGGTTGGCCGAGCATGAAGGCTCAAAGTGGTGTGAGGAAGAGAGGGAGGAGGTGCCCTTTTATAAGGGAGGAGAGGGGCACCTTTGGAATAACTAAAAAATATTATTTTATTATAAAGCCAAATTCGGTTTTAAATAGCTCCAAATTGATTTATTTCGAAGATAAGGTATGTATGGGTCGAAAACCTCTCATAAAATAGAATTTAGACAAGTTTAGGTTCCTATTTTAACCTTATCATTTATATTTAACATTAAGTTAAATAATTTAACTTTTACCGTGTCTTCTTGTATTATTACACTATAAGGTTAATAAACTAACTATATCAAGCCAAACAAACCCCAAGTAGTTTATTATTAATATATATAACTTTATATAAGTCATTTGGCCGATCCTTTGATTTTTATGAATAAAATAACAATTAATAATATAATATTATTTAAAAAAACTATTTTATGTCTGTTTTGACACTAGTTAGTAATTGAATTTTGTTAAAATTATAACAGAATGATTAGTTCGGAAAAAGTTAATTAAATCAATAATAACATGTCATTATAACCTATAAAATTAGTGGAATTCATAAAAAGTCTCAAATTACTATTTATATGGGTATTTATAAGATCAATTATGTCAATATTTCATTAATAAGATAATTACTACATCATCGTTGTGTCATAAATAAATTAAATTATTTAATGTCTAAAAATTATACAAAAAATACCATTATGTTGGAAATCTTTTTTTATTTCTAATGAATATTTATAGTCGAATTTATCTTATCTATAACCCCATATTAAAAATGATTTACTTATTAAACTTTGATTTTAACTATTTTATCCCTTCTTTAAGTAAATTCATAATAAATGTCCTAATCTAATCCAAGTGGGCCTAAATGGTCATATTTTATTCCTAAGGTTGTTTTTTGTTGAATTACACTTATCCAATAGAATTAGGACATGTGTTAGGGTAATAATAATATTTTGTTTACCTTAACTACCCTATTTACTTTTAACCGTGGTAAGTAAAAGTAAAATGTTACTATTCACCAAAAAATTATTTTCAACTCATTGAACCATATTTTACGTACTGACATCAACCGTGTCTCTCGGATATTCGAATTTCCACTCAGAGAAGCGGTAAAATTATGTTTTCTGAAAAATTCAGTTTTTTTTAACTACCAGTTAGTGGTTTCACTAATCATCAAAAATTGAAAGTTTTCAGAAAAATACCAAAATTTCACCCTAGGCTAATTTCGATATTCCGAATCCAAAAATGAAGTCCATTTTGAAAAATAAAATTTATAAAATTTCAAAAAGTGGTTATTACTATTCATAACTGCTAGTTTTAATAATATTTTAATAGCATATCGTTGTTTAGTGAATCTCGGTATTGTGTACGGCGCAAGCTATCGAGGAAGGCCGTGATTGCGTGTAAAGCAATCCAATATAGTGTTGTGTGTAGTGAAAGATTCCTTTTATGATTTAAAAACAAAATATTTCTCATAAAATTCTCGGTTGTTACAACGACCCTCCTTCCTCCCTCCTCAGCATCAATGCACCGACACAGAAACTCTGAAGTGGAAGCGTGCGGTGAGAGACGCCACCCTTGGAGATCGACGACGCGGCGCAATGTACCGCGACACCGACGATTCTCTTCTCCGGGACACCATCAACGTTTACAGAGTCTTCTTCTAAAACATTATTTTTCGCGACAAACCTTCGTTCAACGACACCTCGAGGTAGGGGTTAATTTTTTTGTGTTCGTGAATACTTTCGTCGCCATTCCTCATTTCCTAAATTGGGCCGCCTGTTATCACAATAACGGGAGGAGGTCAGACCGCACAAACACGACCGACTCTCCTCCCCCCTTGATGTTAGAATTTGTTGTTGCATGAGAAAAGGTAGTGCGGTGCTGTTGCACCACGCAGAAACATTGAAGAATGGGCGAAGAAGCGCGACGCCATCGTGTCGTGCCATTGAGGTCGAACAATCCGCGTCGCCGTCGCGCCTCGCCGGAGAACCTCGAAGAGGCCGCGGCCAGAGCGGGGCCATGATGGAGGGGCACATCGTCGTCGCGTCGCACCGATCGGACAAGGCCGCAGCATATGGCCATGGTGGTGCGGGAAGCGGGGGCCGGAACTGCCGGCCGTCAGAGCAGGAGGGCAGGATAGAGGCAGTTCCGCGGCAGTAGCAACCGGCCGGCTGGACCGGGCCGACCGTTTCAGGGGGAGACCGGGGGTTCGTAAACCCCGACTGGAAGGAGAGAGGCCCCCCACGTGGGGGGGTGTCATATTGGGGGGAAGCACGCTCCCCCTACCGCTCGGCTGTTTCGGCCGAGCTGCCTGGTTACGCGGGCGCCACCCCAGTGCCAGGATAGCAGTGTCATGCCCAGGTCGGGCCGGGCCGGGACGCTCCAGATGGGCCGGGCCGTGCCCTAATGGGCCGACCCGGGGGGGGGGTATCGGGCCGGGTCCAACCGGGCTCGAACCCCCTCTTTTCGGCATGTTTCGTTCAAATGATCATAACATGGTCTATAGACCTCCGATTGACGCACCGTCAGTTGCAATGAGATCATTAGATCGATACGATAATTTAGTTATATTACACTTAGGGTTTCAGAAACTTTTTGTATGGCCGGGATGGTTTGAACCCGAAAACCAACCGGGCCCCTGGAACGGAAAAGCTGATAACTTTAAGACCAGACGTCCGTTTGACGAACTGCCCAGCGATGTTGGTGATCACATCGAAAAAGGTCCCTATGAGTATACCCTATGTGAGTTCGGGGTATAGTTGAGATACAGTCGGGTTGGTTCGTACACAAAACCAACCGGGCCCCTAGGACCAAAAGACTAATAACTCATAGACCGGGCATCCAATTGACGCGTCGTGTGTTGCGTTGAGACCCCTATGACGAGGAGTTCCTTTGAGATACTTATTCGTGGGAATTTGAGATACTTGGAGAATCGAACTGTATCTCGTGGAGTGGACCCTCTCGGAGACGAGCGCATGGTGTACGGAGACCGCGTAGCTGGTTGAGACCTGATTACTGCTTGTCCGATTCGATTCGGAGTGACTTGCATAGCCCTGTGGGGAGCACTACTTTGTGAGGGGGGAGACCCATGGTGGAGGAGCACTACTTTGTGAGGTGGCAGACCCATGGTACCCAATAGGAGGAGTACCTCTATAGGATTTGAGGGGGAGCACTACTGTGTGAGGTGGCAGACCCATGGTAGAGGAGCACTACATTGTGAGGTGGAAGACCCGCGGTACTCGACAGGAGGAGTACCTCAACAGTCTTAGGTTTGTGAGCAGTACCTCGGAGTCGTGACAGGATCATTGTACTCTCCAGAAACGGAGCTCTTCAGCAGTTAAGATCTCAATAAATGAGAATACTGGTTTGACATGAGTCTATGTCCTTTGTGTTACCTCATGATTGGGATGGATCACTTGATAACTTAGTTATATGTATGGGCATATACCTGGGTAGTGGTTATCCGTTGATTTCATAACCTTTGTGTTTCCTCATGATTGAGATGGGTTACTTGCTAACTTAGATATATGTATGGTCTTATACCTATGTAATGGTTATCTAATGAGATCCTTCATTGTGGTTATCCTTGTTTTATTTAGTGAGACCTTGAGTGTGTCGGTGTCCCTATTGAGTGTCGTATACTCACTCTTTCACAGGCTATGCCCGCAACTCGTTGTGTTTGTTGCTGATGACGGGCAGCGCTGATAGAGGCCGAGTGTTCGAGGACTGGAGGATACCCGGAGGTGGACCTCACGACGAGTCAGTATCTGGAGGTGGACTTCATGGTGATACGATACTCAGAGGAGGTCGACGGGCGAGAGTGTTGTGAAGGATATATGTACCTACCTTTCAGGTAGGATCTGTGGTGGAAGAACCAGGAGCTGCGCTATCTGTACCTACCCATCAGGTAGGATCTGAGGTAGACGACCCAGGAGTTGCTTCTTTTCTTCCAATTGTTTGTCTTTTCTGTTGTACATTCATTCAGTTGTAGATGTACTTTTAGTTGGGTTTGTATTCTAGCCCACTTACTTTTCAGCACTTTCTTTTGTACTTAGTGTATTACTTCCACTTGTACTCTGTGGTGTTTTGTTTACTTTTATAAAGGCAATGCCTTCCCAGTTATCGGGATTTACGCCTTTTTTGCTAGTTGCTAGCCCCTAGGCTATTGAAGGTGAGCTTGGGGTAGTCACGGCACAGGCCCCGAGGACGGGTCGTGACATATATAATGATGAATTTAAATCAATGATATTTAATACTTCCTTATTATAAAAACAGTTCTGACTAACGTGTAGGGAAAACCAAAACATGATATATTTTACAAAATTTATGATGTGTTAAAGGGGTTCATAGCTTTGTATAATCTAGCAATTATTTTTGAGACTATTAGAGAAATAAATTTGATAATACATGTAATATTTATTTGATATTGGGTTTAGGGATGTAATAATTGAATCCAGATCATAATTTCACCATTATTCAATTTATACATTATATTGATTAGTATACCAGTCATATGGTAGATAATTGGATTTGAGATTATCAAACATATTTTATAGATTATCAAAAATGTATGTTACAAATTTTTCTATAGGGGTTATATGAATAGAATACAAAATAATAGATGTAGCCAGAACAATGCATATAATTTTTATTCAGATATATCCAACCATATGAATATAAATCCTTCTACATTTTTATTATTGTATTATAATTAATTTTCATCCAAACATTTTTCATCCATAATACTTAATTTAGGTAAAATAATAATTTCATGTGATTTCAACCATATAAAGTAAAAATTATTTAGTTTTAAGAATGATGATGATCATTTCCTCTACAAAATATTATATAAAATGAGAGACTTCTATTCAGTTATAATATCACAATTATTTAATGTTTTGAATATGTAAGAATCTTCTAATAGGATGGAGGCTTTGGGATAACTATGATTCAGGAAGGAACATCTTATTTAGATGAAATGATATCATTTGTTGGAAATTATTGACATATATCTGTAGGTGGACTCCCATATATATTGAATTCATAGTTGTGGTATTGGATATTAATTTATTGGTTAGAAATTTGTTTTATTAAGTGGAAGATATTTTCAGTTGGACAATCAAGGATGATATTTATTGTATTTTTCTAGATTATTATGGGATGGAATATTATGTAGAGAATTATTTTTTAGGACCTTAGGGATCATAGATTTTTTTATCAACATGTAGAGTAACTACCTAATGTGTACCTTGTTGAGGTCCTCCATAGTATACATTTCCATGATCAAAAATAATTGGAGGAAGAATATCAATCACAATTTTTTTACTAGGAGGATCTTATGTTTAGGTAGTTATTAGAGAATCTATAGTATTAGAATCTATTTATTTTTTTTAATATTGGGATGGAATCCCAATCATATGATTGTTATATTACATTTATAAACCTTATAATGAGTAATATGTATACATCCTCTACTAATTTGGATTATGTTTCCCCATAAGAAGGAAATCCATTTATAGTATTCATGTTGATGCAAGAATGACAACATTTATGTGACCATTTTAGAGGTCCTCTAAATAGTTTTGATGTTATTTTAGGGAGAACAACCATAATTGTTGTAATTCTCAGCTTTAGGTTATGGGTCACTAGAATAAATTACCATTTTTTGACTAATTGAGGTGATATTTTTTTTTGTGATTACTAAAAAACCAATAATACCCTTATGATATAAGGGTGGTTATAAATTATTTCAGCTATTCAGTAATCATAGTCATTCTACAGAAAATTAGTATCCAATTAATGTTGGTTAAATACCCCTCTAGGTTCTTCCTACAAGGCAACGACTATTCAGTAATTATAAAAACTACTATTAGGAGGATGGTTTCATAATGATATAATTTGAATAAATATTACTTGGTATGGAATATTTATACCATGAAACCATAAAATCGTGGATAGTCAAATCCCCAATATCCATCACATTCATGATTTTTGGGATCAGGGTATTTAGTATCGATCATTTTATGATTTCATGCAATAAATATTCCTTACCCAAGAACAATTATTCAATAGTGACAACTATTTGTGCAACATTGATAAAAAATACATATTTCCAATAAATATGGTAATCTTCATGGTTTATTTAGAATATAAAAAAAATTCCCCAACTATACGCTCAGATGGATGTATTGGGCACTAAAAAGGTTGAATAGAAAGTAAAAATATCTTGAAAAATATACATTTTCTTACAATATCATATTTATAAGTTATTTATGAAAAATTATTCGTAGAGATATACTCTTAAATTAAGACTCTTTGTCCTTATGAAGAAGAAGAAGAAAAAAGGTGGATATCACTTCATTGCTCAATTTCCACATCTCTCCAGAAATGCGCTCAATTAGAACACATGGATAATGAGATTTTGCATGACATATTCATGAATGGGATAAAAAAAATTGAACCTATGAGATATATCAAAATATGGGAACTCTAAGCTCTTTTCTACCTTATGAATGGGAAAGTATTTTGATCCCTACATTTTAGTTTCCTTATTTTATAATTTATGATATTCATGAAATTTTATATACTTTTTATCATATAGAGCATTAGAGATACCCATCCTTTTTATAATAAAATTTAATCCCAAGTACCGAGATTTTAATGAATAATTCATAATAAATTTTCCTTTAGAATTGTTTATTAATTCCTATCAACATTAAATTTATCATTATTTTCCTAAACATGTTGTCCTAATATATCTATGTTTATAAGTTATACATTGTTTTTAAATTCATATAGAACTTGGTAAGTGATTTGATTTATTCTTAACTCCTGGGAAATAGTTAAATGAACACTATTTTTTCTAGGAACATGTAATTTTCAATACATGTTATGAATGTTTTTTTATTCCCCAAACTCTTTCCTAGGATTCATGTGGGGAAATATTTATGGGTGGCGACATATATTTATATAATTATTCCCATTAAAGGTTTCCCTATTTTATTTTTTCGTGGATGTTCAATTTAATAATTACTCAATATTTCTTGAATAAAAAAAGTTGAATGTTTGGTGAGAATATATGTGATTTTTTCCAAGAGAATATTTTAATGTTTTCAAAATAGATATAATTTTTTTCTTTAGTTGGTTGTTTTTGTTTCTAGAAAACTACACCAATATTTTGATATACTTTAGGTTCTTATATCTCATATCTTTTTCTTATATTGTTTTTGGTCATGTCCCTCTGAACATTTATCTCAGGGATAGTGAACAAGTAATAAATATATTTTCTATATTAATTTTAACATCATGTGGTAAATAATTATTATATTTATTTTATCATAACATTGTTATGATATATTAAATATAATTTAACATCTTGTGTTAAGGATGTTAAATTATATGCAATGTAAATCCTTTTTGTCAAGACCTGGGACATTGTGCTATTTAAAGTATTTCATCCAAGGAATATGTTTCCATGTACATTAAATTCCTACTTCAAATACTTTATAGAATGGAAGGGATATCTAACCCACTTGGATAGTTAAAATATTCATCATTTAAATAACTTTTTTGAATGTTTGAACTAATTAATATGGAATATAGAATACATTCCATGGATAATATAAAATACTCATAGGTTCTATATTATGCTATTATGTCTATGGTTTTAATTCTTATTTGATGTTCATTCATGAAAATGGTCGACTCCTATAGTTTTTGGGTCATATGGCCTTATACATTGGCCTATATGGACAAAATTAATGGAGATTTTGAAGAGAGAATTTGATTCGATGGTTTGTGGAAGATTTGTAATGATAGTATTTGGGGATAGTAAAATATTAGAGAATCTAAATCCACTAATATAGTTATAATATTGATGGTGTAGAACATAACACAAAATGTATTAACCAATTTATGTGGAATTGAGTATTCATATTGTGGATAACCCAAAACACCATATGTTAGTGAGTTTCATCGTGGTGTTGTTGGAGATAATTATAATTAGAGTACCATTATTTTAAGGAGTATATTGTTTTAGTAAGTGAATCAGAGGCCCTTTTCATGGTAATGTTGGGATTATATGCTTGTTTAATAAATAGGTATCCTCACACCTTTCTGAGGGATATGAAAAGATTTATAGCTATTCATATATATTTGAGATGAAGTATGAACCGGGGTGAAGTAATAAAAATGAGAATTTACGAAACCAAGGGATGGTTCCTTTACATTTGGGAGGCCTAGGACTAAAGAATTTTAGATTCATTTTACATTATGTGGTTCAAAAAATTGATCAAGGATTGAAAATCACATTATGGAAATGATAAAGTGTAAAACACAAGGAGAGATAATATCAAGGATCATAAATATTCAAAAATTGTATGGTTATAGTGATTTTAAATCTTGGTATAGTAATACTATGTTAAATGGATGTAGATACTTTTTTTACATTTAAACCATTGAAAATGGATGATGTCCATATTCCATGAGGACTAGACAATAATTCCAAGATTTATGGGGGAACTACCTCTTAGACGAATCCTCTTGGAAAAATCTCTATGGTAGGGTTTATATTGTAAAATTTATAACACTAGGTTCCATTAGAATTATCCAATCCAAAAAACCAGTTTCATATTTGGTATAACAAGAAATCAAGGGTTTTTGACATCCATTGGGTTCTATGAGAATGGTATCACCTCAAAGAATTGATTTTTCCATTACATAAATCAATGTCGTGAATGTTTTTTACAGAATATTTAATTTTCATTAAGGTTTATAGGAACATAAATGTTTATAGACCACTGAGTGAACTTGTTAACATGGTGAGAATGTGTGGTAAAACATCACAATAACATTTTCCTCGACTAGGGGGTCAGGAAAACGTGGACAAAACATTACTAGGGCTACAAAGTGGAAAATATTTTCTTAATGAAATATTTTTCTTGAAACTATATTTTAACAAAACATTTGTGATGAGGATTTTAGTGATCATATACATACTTTTTTTCATTTTAATCCCTTTATAGGTTTTTATCTTGACGAGTTTAATGCCTCTTTAACCAGTAGTTTTGGTTAAATTTATTTTGAATGATTAGTGGAAAATATTTAAGTTCATACATCATTATTATATGTTCATGTATAATTAGTTCATGATTAATGTGGACTTTGTATGATAGGAATGTTATGGAATAACATATTTTGGAAAATCAGGGTGAAGATTCATCCAAAATCCATTTGATTGTGTGATAAAAATATTATAAAACCTAGATCATATTTCATGGTTCATCGTTAATGATATGGGAAAATCATGCCAAAAATTATAGAAAATCATTCTAAGGTAACATGCTCCATTGAAATGACCTCATGGATAATAATAATTAGTAATCCATAACTATAATTGATATATTCCTCTTGTTGGAGGGACTATGTCTTCTAGGATGATCCTCCTCTATAATTTTTGAATTGATATATATTTTATCCTTGGATGGATTCTGATGGATTTTATTATCCCGAGGTTCTCATGACATTGAATTTTGAATTATGGGTTGGTCTGATTAAAATATTTTTGAATACCAAAGTACTTTGGTTAACTAGGGTCAGGATATTCTAGTCCATTGGTAAGGAATGTATATGAGTGGTGTTTTTGACACATTATCATCATATATTTGGGATTTACTTGTTAAGTATTTTTACTGTCATTAACCAGGGTGATTATTATTTAGTTTAACTTCAAGTGGTAAAGATGTAGAATATTATTGGAAATTTTGAAATATATCCCTATGGACACTTTACGTTGTATTGGGGAATATTCATTTAGTGAAATTATATTATGAATGAAAATAAATATTGAAAGGTGGCCATATGATAGAACCATTATAAAAGAAATTTTATAAATCCCTAAAAATTAATACATAGATCTGAATCATAGGTTTAAAAAATGAATCATTATGAATCAAACTTCATTGATTAGTTGGGTATGAAAATTTTATATTTGGGATTTCATTTGTTTCCTAATGAGTATTGTATGTGATGAAATTATTCAATAATTAGTTAATTTAAAGATATACCACCACATTGATCTAACAAATATTTAGGGGAGTGGAGAATTTAATTTTCATTCGATAGTATGTATCGACAACAAGGTTGGATATATATTAAATTTTGTTTAGGCCAAAAATATAGGATCTAGTTGTCACTATATATCTAGATATAAAAGTAATTAAGGCTCAACTAGTTTATGAATTGAAAATACTCCATATAGGTCTATCCCATATGTAGTTTGGAATTTAATACTATTTTCTCTTATATATGGACCCATTATTTGAGATCTAGGTTTCACTATGTATCAGTTTTTTGATTGAATCAATATACATGTAGTTCATAAATGAAAAATTCTACACATAGGTATGGACCATGTTAATATGGGGTTATTATTTTTCATTCATGTTGTAATTGGAACCCAGAATAGAGATATGTATGTTACTTTATATCATGGGATGGTTAAAATAAATCCATCTATAGTTCATCAATGGGAGAAAATCCGCATAGGTCTATCTGATATGAAGTGGGCTTTTTTAAATTAATGCTATAGTTAGACCAAGGATTAGGGATATGGGTGTAATTACATATCATGGAATAGTAGGAATCAAGACATATATATTTATTGAATGGAAAAACGTCCACATGCATGTGAATCATCTGAATATGAGAAATATTTTGAATTAATTATGTGGCTAGAAATTGGATGTTATTTACATGTTTCACTATGTTTATTGTGATTTATGGAATTAATCCAAATGTATTTATTGAATAGAAAAATCTCCAGACAAGTCCAAACCATATGTAGAGGGGTGATAATTTCACTATTGATGTTCCAGTGGGACCCATGATTAGATATCTTGGTTTGAAAAAAATCTTAAACATATAGGAATCAATCAAAATTTATTTATTTTTTAGAGGTGTGGTGGGATACCTGAAACCAATAATACTGGTCCTATGGAGTGAAAACCACAGAAATGGACAATTTTCTGGCTTTCAAGAGACCTTAAACATGTAGTTTAACATAATGTTGTTACGGATCTTGTGTACATTTTAGATTATTATATAAATATCGATGATAAAGTATATATGAAATAATATGTCTCAATAATGTGGGGGATCCCCCACCGAAATTTCAAATCCAAAAAGTTCTATTCATCGTGCGAGAAATAAGAAATTAAAAAAATATTATTTCATCACACATGGGTGATTAATAGAAATGACATAAAAATATTTATCATGTGGATCTTAGGATATGATATATATATATATATATTATCTATGAATTTAAACATATCTCATTGAGATTATAATTAATCCATATGTATTTATTGATTGTAAACTCTCCATGTTGGTCTTACCCATACATAGGTGGATATTTTTTTATTATTATTGTAGTTGGACCTAGGATATGGGATCCTTGAATGCCGTTATATATGTTGCTTTCAAAGAACCCGTACATACATAGTTCGTTAATGGAAATATTTCCAATGTGGATCTATCTCACACATAGGTATGAGTGATCATTAGTTTTTATCCACGTGGATTAAGAAAATGTGTAGTGATCTATATTTGAAGAGATGTGTTTATTATTGTTTAACATCATTGGTTAAAAATATCTTTAATTTAGATTAATTTCTTCTATAGAGTATTAATTCCATTATGTTTATTGTCATGAGGTAAATATAACATTCACGTAGTTTTATGTAATGTGGTAAAAACAATAGCTGTTTTGTCTAACATCATGTGGTGAAAATGACATCCATACAGTTTATCGTCATATTTTATTGGTTACATCCATTGATTTTATTGACATATGGTAATAATGAAAGATTATATTAACTTTAAAGTATTCATTACTAGAATTATTATGATGTTTAATTTTGTGAGAATATTACATATCCTGATGTTTAACATCATGTGACTTAAATGAATGATGCATGATCATAATGATGAAAAGTACTTCTTGAGAAACAATTCATTGGAGGTATGAGTTACATGGTCCCCATCTATTGTGTCTAATGAGTATGATTTATATGAATAAACCGTAATCATTTTTAATGTTCCTTATAACGTGTACACCATCTATAGATGTTTCAATCCTAGTTTCATTGGGGTTTTGAGTGACAATACATATTCATTACGATGTATAGAGTGAAAGTTAAATTTTTATTGGAGGTTCATTTGATTAAATTCAAATGAAATTTATAGTTTTATAGTGTATGAAACATTTTCTCATCGATCTATAACAAATCGTTATGTTTTCTTATTATTTATATTCATGTGAAATTTTTTTGCAGAACACTATTTAGTGTTTATGGAATAAGAAGTCCATTGGAATCATTTCTCCAATCTATTATACAAATTAATTTGGAATTTATTGTGTTGTATTTTTTTTGGTGGTAAGATAGGTTAATAAATAATGATGTATGTTTTTTACTAAGTACATGTTGTATTTACTAACAAATATCAAGCTTATATTCTAAATGGTCTTATCATAGGCCTGTATTTATCTATTTTCCATAACATGATTGTTGGATAAATGGTTTTACTCAAATTTTGAATGCAAGTAAAATATAATTAATTTAAAAGAGTATAATATGGATTTGTTGTTTATCATTATCCTTTTAAGGGTTCAAAAATTGATGATGATGGTGGTATTTGCAATGTTAATGATATTCTTTGTCCTGAAATACTTGATTTGAATTGCCTGATGACATTCATAAAAGAATTATGTTATAGTGAGGATGTACATAAACTTATTAGTCATTGCTTAAGGATTTATACCCATAACTTCCAATACTTATAAGGATAATAAAAATATATTTATCTCTATATTGAAATTTTGGGTGTTGATAGAATATGTTTAAATAAATCAATCATGAATGGGATTTCAGAGTGAATTCCACATAGTCTAATACCATTGATTTCATGTAAAAAGTAAACCTCCTTATTTTGTTGTACATCATTGTCATAGAATAATTATCACAAAAGTGGCCTGTATGGTCATTTTACATAACGAAGAGAATCTGTCATTGTTAATTTATTCATGGAGTATTCCATCAAAGCCTCATTTTGAGAGGAATGTTTCTCATTTAGCCAATCCCTAAGGGTAAACATGGCTAGTCGACCTTTAGTATCTTCCAATTTAGATGAATCTAAAGGGAGGGAACAATTTTGGAAGTATTCAACTATGGGATCCCTCAAATCTATGTTGTATATCATTTTATCATGCTACATTGATTTGTTTAATTGATTGGTACCCATTAGATAATAGATTCAGTCTAACAAACGCATCCTTTGTATTGTGCATCTGAAAAAAAACATCACCCTAATCGATGTAATATAGGATTGTGGGAATATTATCTAGTTAATTACATGAAAATTTTATTATTAAGGTATATGGTGAAGTTTTGTTTCAAAAGGTAACTCTAACATTACTCATCTGATATAATAGTTGAGAGTGGCCAATTATTCTTTCTCAATATAATATTTTCTACTAATTTTTTCATCAGTTGTTCTATATCCCATATGATGTTCAGGTAGAATATATAAATCTATAGAGTTATTTACAATAAATATATTAGGTCTTGGAATTAGACAACATTATTAGGAAAATATTCAGACTGTGGGATGGATTCGGAAAAAATATATTTATCTGAGGAAATAATTTCAATCCCTAGAAAAAACGATTTTAGCATCATTTTTTCTATCACCCATCAAATAGAAATTAGGGATGCACCAAAAAAATACCTCCCCATGTAGGGGAGTGTTATGTTTATAGAAAAATACACTATTTAGCTAATTGAACCTATTATAATACTCAGTAAGGAGGTATGTTCCAAACATAAAGCACTCATGGAATTCCTTTTAAATGCATTCTATGACATTAATTTGATGTCATATTGTTGTTTAATAACACCCCATTTAGAAAAACTCATAATAAGAGTTGGGTAGAAAAGGATGTAATTGAGAGAGTTAATAAGAGTTAAAAATTGGGCATCAGGATGGAATATGAAATGTATCATATTTTTTCACTTGAAAGATGAGTGTGAGGTTATTCTTCAATATTTCAGAATACCATGTCTCATTACCTCACAACATTCATGTGATGTATTAGATTCTTTTTTCAATCACTATATTGTATTTCTATTTGTGGATATTTCCAATTTGATCATAACATTCTTTTATCATAAAAGATATGTTGATTTTCCTCTACCAATAGCATCAAGACTGGTTGGGGAAGTATGTACTGCTTGAGATTCTAAATGTCTTCTTTGTAGTTATCATCGTATCAGTTGATAACACCCCTCTTACTAATATTTATGAGGTTTATATATTATCCTACCTTTTTTTATATGAAATCTTGAATGTATGTGAGGTTCTATTTGGATCCAATTTGTTCATTGAGATTACAAGGAGGTGAAATTGAATGGATTTTAGAACTCATTACTGTGTTTAACTCAATTCCATGGGGTCATAACTAAAAAAATATTACATCTCACTAATGTTACTCTAAAATTTATCTTTATAGGATTCATAAAATTTATTTACACATAATGATGAATAATATTGGAATATCCAAATGGATATCACATATCATTCTAGAATAGGCCACATTTTCATCTTCTGGCATTCTTTAATTTATCCAAAAACGTTATTACATATATTTTGTAGGGAAATCATTTTAATTACTCTAGTGTTACTTAAAGTAAATAGAATTTCATTACAATAAAATATCCCATGAGATAGCCAAAATGAGTTTTATTATTCATCATTTATGAATTTCTTTATCTAATAACCCCATGAATGGCCATAAGTAATTAAAAGGAATTAGAATCCATTTGTTACATTAATTAGATATTTGATGATCAGAAATAAGAAATCATATTTTAAAAGGATTATATTACACTGTAAAAACATTATGCATACCATAATCCAATAATTATATTTCATGATGGGGATGATCTTGTTGAGCCATTTTGGGATCTTTTAATCATAATTTTTTTTGTATGATCCAAATTTAACATATTATTCTATATTGAATGAATGAGAGAGATTCATTATATTAGTCAAATACATGAATCCTTGGTAGTCACTAGAAAAGTCTAAGCGATGCACATCCATATTAAGGTTTAGCATGAGAATTTTTGCATAATTCTTGATGAAAACACAACTATGAATATTTAAAAATTTTATATACAAATGATTTTTTTCAAGTGGTATGGATATATTAATCAATATAGTTTGTAGGTATTCTCTTTTTCCCAGATTCACCTTCTTGATCTCATCGATAATGGTGGGGATAGATTTATAAAATGCATGAGGGGATCTCTTGATGAAATCTTCGTCCTCTTTTATATTTGAGTACGTGGATAAATTTTTAGACATGTTTGGTACTCCAGGGAAATCTCTTTAACTGTTGAAGAAAGAGAGGTCATGGGATTATATATTGTCATGTTGAACTACTCGTGTTTTCACTTAGAGATTCTAGAGTTTATTATCCTCTTATATTATATCACTGGGGATATGAGGACCATAAAAATATAGGATTATGTTTTAGACCTAAAAATTTTTATGGGAAGAAAATAATATCTCTCAGGCATAAACTAATGATTCATAAAGAATATTCCAATCCATTGGGGGATACAACCTATATAATTTCTTCCACAGTTATTTGTTGTCCTTCCTTGTTATAGATACCTTTTTCAACATATACATATTAATAAAACTCAAATGGTCAATAATCTCCATGTAGTATTTTGAACATCTGATGGATGGGGTATTTCAGGTACTAATGAAATATTTATGGTTTCACTATATGGAAATAAGTCAATTTTCTTCCATGACATACATTTTATATTATGTTGTTCTGGATATTTAATAAATCATCATTATATTTGAAATCCAAAAAATGATCCTTGAGTATGATATTCTGAAGATTCCACAGATCAATCTTATCATACATTTGAATGGTTATCTTTATTAGAGATTATACCCCCTCTCTATACCCAAAATTTTGAAGGGCCTGAATTAGGATGAGATTGTACACAATAAAACTCTAAACCATATCCCATTAGATCTCGACATTTCTAGAAACATGATTTGGTATGATATATCCCTGAAAATATTTTTGATGATCCACTTCATTTAAGGAAAATGATACATGGAATTATGATGGAATATACTATACAAGATAATCCTTGACAATATGGATATACGTCTCAAAATCCTTTTGGATATGTAATGATTCATTGAGTGTCTCTCTTATTTATTTTGAATGATTGTGGAAATCCTTGATTGATATATTATCTAGGAAACCCAACAATTATCTCATTATTTCATATTATATTTCTAGAGTTCAATTATTCCAATGGAGGAATTTATACCGATTTAGTGGTTCAAAATATTTTTTGTTTGAGGTTGATGGGCCTAGTGGATAAGAATAGGTTGAAGAAGAATTTACTATTAGTGGTTCCGGTTCCGTTTCCTTTCCAATTTGTTTAGGAAGATTATTGAATCTCACCTGCACTATACAGTAAGGTAAGATGACGGGTCATAAAAGACTTCTTGAAGGATAGGATGAATCCATGTGTTTTTATTAGGCTTTCAGGAGTTCGCGTACATGGGTTTTGGTTTTATATATAAATTCCATTGGGATATGGCCAAAAAATGGTTTCTATATATTTCCATGTTGTGAAATTTATCCTCATATTTTATATCTTGGACTATATCCCCTCAATAAAGAATTGTGAACACATATGCAGAGGAATATTCAATATGGGATGTGGGATCAATTTGGTGAGATATGTTAAAAAATTATAGATACTTTTTATGATCAGGGTTATCCATTGTGGGGCATTTCCATTCTTCTAATATTAAGGGAATGATTTATTCAAGAGTCTGATATTACGATGGAGATGGATAAGATTATTTCTCTAGTGTATTTTAAAATAAATATCATTTATCTATACCTTAGGAAGATGAATTCTATATTTTCCCATTATGTGAATAGATCGTTGTTTCTTGTGATTTTTTTCTCACATGGTGGCATGAGCTTGGAAAACTATTATTCAAGTAACACAGTTATCAATAACTTATTCTTATTTGTATTGGAATTCATGCCAGTCACTAACATATTCTAATGATGTGATTGTTATGTAAATCATATTGTGCATATGAATACTCCAGTTTCACATATCTAGAGTAAATAATGATTTTGATAATTTATTTAATGACAATAATGTCATAGATTGTCTGACCCAGCCTCCTATAGAAAGGAAAGTTGTGAGGATGACCAATATGGAAAATGTCATTGCGTTTCTTGGGATCTGGTATCTTGAGTAAGATATTTTTGATTCCTACATTGAAATAAATTGACTCCTTCTCATTTCTGTAGGAGTGCACATAATTTATCCATTCCTCAAATCGTGGGTGACATTGGTATTTTTTCTTCTATCCAAGGGTTATTTATTTGAATCTACCACTTGACACAAGAGACCAAATTATTGTAGGATTTCATAGATTCGAGAATTGGAACTGAATCCTATTTTACGGTAACAATAATAACCCCTATATTACGTAGAATTAAATTTTTATGTTTAGGTATTGATCCATGATTTAGTTTGAGTCCACTGAATGTAATCATCTATGTATTGTATCATTTCTAATGACTCACATAATATTCCAAGATAATTAATAAGGATCAAAGTATTCTGTATATAAACCTTAATATTTTTAACATAGAGTTATATTATTGTTTCTTGAGAGAGGGGGTGGTATTTATATAAGTTAAACCCTCCCATATGGAAATTAAGTCATAAACTCTCTCATTTTGTAACGACCTGGACCCGGCCAGCCACCCAAACAGTGCCAAACGGGTCGAGTGCCACTACATTAGGCGCACCTCCACTGAACTCCAATGGTTTCTGACTAACAGAAAGAGTCTATTAGGTATAGTGGGGAGGCTATACCCTCTTGGAGGATCATAATAAGGGTATTGGTCCAAGTATAATAGTAAAGATGCAGCGGAAAGGGAGACTCAGCAGACTCGAACCAGACCCGCAAAGCGGAAGAATAATCAATATAGATGAACAGTGTAAGTAGTAAATATAACAACAACAACAGAAATAATCACAACAGGATGCTAATAACATGCAACTACAACTGAATAGTAAAACATGAATCCAGAGCAGGTCATACACAACTGAATATAAAAGGACGCCAATAGCTAACCAATAGTAGCTACAACAAGTAAGCATGCCGATACAAAAAATTAACAATACAATGTAAACCCCAGCTAGGCATGACCTCAAGGTCCATACAATCTTCATGAAACAACTAACGCAGAGCAGCTCCTAAAGCTGGCCTCCTTCCTGCATGTAAATCCATAATGTCTACACGCGTACCGAAGGGCCCATGCAGGGTGTGAGACAAATCTCAGTAGGATACCACCCAACGGTGCGTACAAAATATAAGTGTTTAATCATTCATGAAAGTGTAAGGAAAACTATATGTAGTACAATGCACAAATAATCACTAACTCTTCTGGTGCTCAGCTACCACCATGGAGTGTCACCTCCTTCAGCCAACACCGGAATCTCTGTCGTGTAACCCGGCACCACGTGCCACCTGACACCTCATGTCTCAAGTACTGACGTCCCAAAGGCACACCCAAGATTAGTAACCTGGAACCATGTGCCTCCATACACCTCGTGTCTCATGTACCGACGTCTCGAAGGCACACCCAAAATAGTAACCCAGCACCACGTGCCACCGGACACCTCCTGTCTCAAGTACTGATCTCCCGAAGGCACGCCCATCCCCTGAAGGCTCCTCACCTAACACATGGATTTCTTCGGCAAGCACCCCCAACCAAAATACCTATCTGCATCTACGGGGGACTCTACCAACATGAGTTGTCAAAACCACATCATCACTGAGTATCTCTGTGGGCACATTACTCAAAGTGCTGGTGAGGGGTAATCACCAAAATAGTAATAATCCACCAACACATCTGACACCTCATGTCCCTGCGACCATGTCTCTCAAGTCCAATGGCATCGCCATCCTAGTATCCCGGGACATCCCCAACCTGACAGTCGTACCACCTCAAGCCGATGTCCATGACGCCCAATACGGTGGTCAAAACCAACCAAAGTATCCCGGGAAAAGCCCCAACCTGTGATCAGTATCACTCAAGCGTAACCAGACTAAGCCCAACACAACCCAAAAGGTTCACCATATGCAATCCAACAATTTCATATATAATTATTTAATCAGAAAACATAATCTAGCAAAGAAACTAAACAATTTTTTTCACTCTACCAGGTGTTGTCCCATACCAGCACTGAGGTCTTAAATGCATCTAACAATTTATAACAGGCATTAATAAATTCAACTAAACAGCTTATAACAATATAAGTCAATTTAAACCATTTTGGCATTCCCCGACCAAAATGCCCCGATGAGTAACGAACCCTCACCCGGCCCCGCTCAAGAAAATAGGTAACATGGCCTACCCAAAGGCATCCCATCGGTCCAACAAGAAATTCAATATGATATAGCAGATAAAACGGGTCCCCATCAAAATACTTGAAAACATGCCAAAGGCCAATCCACCCAAAAACCCACGAAAACACAAAATGAGGTATGCACCGCCAACTTGAGACTCGCACGATGCTACTCCTCCGGTGACACCCACCAATTCGGTCTAAAACAAGGTAAATCTACAAATGATTCAATACCGCTAAAACGCCTATAACTCGTTCTAAAACGAATATCAGACAAAACTTCCAAACAAGAATCGAGTCCCTACCGAGGGGGTTCCAAAGAACTAATCAAAGTACTGATCAGGTCTCGAACAAACGATCGGGAAGAGAATAGAGGTTCGGCTGGCATGGTTCGCGTATCCGGGTAGAGGAGATGAGTTCTGCCTCAAAAACGAGTATACTGCCCGTTTTAAGTAAAAAAAGAAAGTACACAACGTGTACTTTAAGACTACACACCATATATAGTTCATTTAACTGCTCATAAGATTGTAGGATTTTTCCGTCTTACTTCCAGTACCTTCCTTCATGAGTAGACGGCGTGTACCTAGCGGTACACGGCTTGTACTTGGTTCCTCTTCCTTTCCTCAACAATGTACTCACATGCCATGTGTTTCCCTGATACATGGCTAGACTACATGGCGTGTCCTAAGGGAACATGGCGTGCCCCTGGTTCTACCCAGCCAATAGGCCTACACGCCATGTATGTCCCTCATACATGGCTAGACTACACGGTGTGTCCTAGGGGAACATGGAGTGTATCTGGTTCACCCGGCCAATGGCCTCCATGCCCTTTATGGACACCACATGGTCGGGGATACATGGAATGCGGAAAACTACACACCATGTAGTATGAAACTAGTACATAGTCACAAACGGCATGTACTCGGTGAGCACACGGTCGACCAATCGCCTGTATATACACGGATTGCACTTAAAGTACACGGCGTGTAGTCTAGAAATTTCCAGAAACATCCCGTTTTCTCCAGTTTCCTTAGATACCAATCAAATATTCGAACAGGGTCGGGATTTTGACCCGTTCTAAAAACACGATTTCTTACAAACTCCCCACCTTAACATAGCTCATCCCCAAGCTATCAAATGAAACCCAGAGATGGAACTGTACATACCACCCTGAACAAAGTAACCTAGACTACCTCGGTCTCGGTGGTCCCGACTAAATTCCCCAAGGGGCTCCCCACCATAGGAATTTCCTACTCGGTCTCAACCAAACGAAATGTAAAGAAAACAAGGTTTACTAACCTGTTTTTCGGACGCATAGTCCTCTCGTGACGCATCGTCACCCCTGCACCCCATTGGTGCTTATGTGTCATTAACGACACCCAACGTAACCCGCACCGCATCAGTGTCCACCTCTATGAGGTCATGGTGCCTAACACCTCAAGTAACCGGCAACCTCGATGCCCTGAGGCCCAATGCACCTCAGGTAACCTGCATTCGCGATGCCCTGATGCCGAAGACACCCCAAGTAACCCGCATCTATGATTCCCCGATGCCCATGACACCTCATGTAACTCGCATCCACGATGCCCCGATGCCCATGGCACCTCATGTAACCTGCTTCCTCGATGCCCTGATGTAATGCATCTCATACATATATATAGAATATATCATGCACCCGGTATGGTGTCAATCCCACTGACTAGCATCTTGTCAGTCTACATAGACCCTATACACCACGTGCACTCAAAACAGACATGACTCTATAGGTCATGCCAAAAAGGTACCATGGAGATCACGGCCACAACGTTGTGTACCTCTAACCATCATCGGATCCCCAGCCTGCGCAGCCTCTGGAATCTCCACAACGTGCACCTGGACTGAAACACAACTTCCTGACACCTGACTTCCTGATGCTGCTCCAGTCACCGGCCACTGACCCCTCACCTGGGTCCCACTATCTCTGTCACGACCTTCACGTACAGCTGAACCCCGAATACCCTCTCCGGGTTCCGAACCTGAACCAACTGTAGACACTACAGTCTGTCTTGTCCCCTACCTACCAGCTATCTGAGAAGGCTGCCTACAAAACCTCTCTAGATGCCTGTCCTGTCCACATGACTAGTACTTCTTTGGAGGCCTACCGCACTGAGCCCAAAAATGCCCCAGTTGTCCACACTGAAAGAAAATCACCGAAGAACTACCACGAGGTGGTCGAGCTGAATCCCTGGCTTGACTCCCGTGCTGGAACTCATCCCGTCCTCACTTTTTTGCTATCTGGATCATCACCTGAACCTGTTTCCCTACCCAAACGAGACATCTATATCTCGTTGCCCTCGGCTATGAGCGTCTGGTTCACTTCCTCAGAGAATGAACCTAGCCTGAAGATGTTCACCTGGACCTGAATGGCGTGTCGTAAGCCATCCTCAAAGCACCTCACCCTAGCTGCATCATCGCTTACCATACCAGGTGAAAAGCGAGATAGATCAGAAAAAGTAGTTGTGTAGTCCATGACATACAAGTCCCCCTCATGAAGGCTCAAGAACTCTCGAGCACTCTCTGCCCTTAGTGTCTCTGGGTATAAGTGCTCAAAGAACGTGTCCTAGAAGTTATTCCAAGCTAGTCCCTCGTGCCTACGAGCCTAAACCTGTACGTCCCACCAACGCTTCGCCGTTCCAATCAGCATGTACGTCACCAGCTTGAACCTCCATCCCGGAGGCGTCTCGAGCTGCTCGAAGATCATCTGCATGCTCTCTATCCAGTTCTCAGCCGCCTGCGGACCACCCTCACCCTGAAAAAGTGGCGGATGCTGTGACTGGAACTCCCACGTCAGATGCGCCATAGAAGGCCCTGTACCCTACGCGCCTCTGTCAATCCCCTATAAGACACATACCAGGCTAGCTTGGAGCTGCTCGTCGAGACACGACACGAACGATGCCAAACCCGGATGTTGTCCTACCCGCACTGAATCATGAACCTGTTCCTGTCCCTGAGCTTGTACCTGTGGCTCGTGATCTACCTGTACCGAATTCTCACCCTGATCATATGGAACTGTATCAGCTTCTACCTGACGCTCCATCGAGTCATGAAGGAGTAACCAGCTGAATACCATAAATGGTCAGACAACCCATATATATAACAATATATTCTACGCAGATAAAGAAATAAGTAAAAGGAAATGCATAAAAACTACCCTTACTCCCCCTCACCGCAACACATGCCCCATGGCATCCCGGCCTCATGGCCTCCTTACCCTCCCTCAAAAGAGCCATGTATCAAAAGTTCCTCAGTCCATGCCCATCCCGACAACTCATGTTGCCTCAAACCGATGACCGAGTCACCCAATCCTGACATTTACACTGCCTCAGCCATAGTACCTTCCTTCTCTCATAAGAGTCAGACCCAAATATCCTGCCACATGCAATTCTACAGAAATAAAACATGTCATCCAAATTGCAATAAACAAGAAATTATATCAGGAGTTTCGCCTATTCCCATTTCAATGCATATAAAACATGGAAATTGAATTTTTTATTCACATGGAATTGTCACTTCACAAAGAACACGTGCAATTATGAAATTTAAATACCCTAAAATGTGCCTATCAAAAGACAAGAAAACAAGCCTTTCCATACCGGGCCAAGGCCCAATTCTCCCTTATTGAACCAGGTCAAGGGTCACATATCACAATCAAAAACATCAAACATCAAATGAGCCACTGAGGTGGAAATCATATCAACTATAATCTGAGAAAAAGAAAACAACAATTCCCACCCATGACAACTCGGTTCATCCCTCGTACCTGGGGCTGTAGGCACCCAAGCACAAGCTAGAAACTCAGTCCTTGTAACAACTATCTCAAGTCTACCATATTCCAAATAGTAAAACAAACAGAAAGAACAAGAAACTGCAAACTCATTAGTAGCTAGTAAAACGCTGCTACTAAATCCCTGTTAAGAACTCCTCTGATACCACTTTGTAACAACCCAGACCCGGCCAGCCACCCGAACAGTGCCAAACGGGTCGAGTGTCACTACCTTAGGGGAACCTCCCCTGAACTCCAAAGGCTTCCAACTAGAAGTGAGGGTCAATTAGGTATAGTGGGGTGGTTATACCCTCTTAGAGGATCATAATAAGGGTACTGGTCCATGTATAACATTAATTATGCAGCGGAAAAGAAGACTCAGCAGACTCGAACCAGAACCGCAGAACGGAAGCATAATCAATATAGATAAACAACAGAAGCATTAAATATAACAACAGCAGCATAAATAAACACAATAGAATTCTAATATCATGTAACTACAACTGAACAATAAAAATTGTATCTAGAATAGGTCATACACAACTAAATATAAAAGGGCGACAATGGCTAACCAACAGTAGCAACAACAATTAAGTATGCCGATATAGAAAAGTAAACAATACAATTTAAAAACCACCTAGGCATGAACTCAACGTACATACCATCTTCATGCAACAACTAACTCATCCCAGCTCTTAAAGTTGGCCTCTTTCTTACATGTAAATCCCTAAAGTCTACACGCGTCCTAAAGGGCCCGTGCAGGGTGTGAGACAAATATCAGTAGGATACCACCCAATTGTGCGTACCATATATAAGTGTTTAAGAAGTCATGAAGGTGTAAGGAAAACTGTAAGAAGTAAAATGCACAAATAAACACTAACTCCTTTGGTGCTCAGTAGCCACCAGGTAGTGTCACCTGCTTCGGCCAATGCCAGAATCTTTTTCGTGTAACCCGGGACCACGTGCCACTTGACAACTCGTGTCTCAAGTACCGACATCCCGAAGGCATGCCCAAGATTAGTAACCCGACACCATGTGCCTCCAGATACATCGTGTCTCAAGTACCGACGTCTTGAGGGCACGCCCAAAATAGTAACATGGAACCACGTGCCTCCTGACACATCGTGTCTCAATTACTGACGTCCCGAAGGTACGCCCATCCCCTAAAGGATCCTCACCTCCCATGTGGATTTCTATGGCAAGCACCCCCAACCAAAAAACCAATACGAAACTATGGGGGCCTCTACCCACACGAGTGGTCAAAACCACCTCATCACGGAGTATCTCTATGTGCACACTACTCAATGTCCCAGTGAGTCGTAATCACCAAAATATTCCAAAGCCACCAAAATGTCTGACACCTCATGTCCCTGTCACTATGTCTCTCAAGTTCGATGGAATAGCCATCCTTGTATGAGTAGACATGCCCACACCGATAGTCATACAACCTCAAGCAGACGCCCATGATGCCCAATACCATGGTCAAAACCACCCAAATTAACCCGGGAAAAGCCCCAACCTATGATCAGTATCACTGAAGCGTAACCGGACCAAGCCCAACCCAACCCAAAAGATCTCGTAGATGCAATCCAGCAATTTCATATATACATATTTAAATAGAAAACATAAACCGGAAAAAAATACTAAATAGTTGAATTGCACTCTACCAGGTGTAGTCCCATACCAGCATTGAGGTCTTAAATGCCTCTAAAAATTTATAACAGGAATTAATAAATTAAAATAAATAGTTTATAACAATATAAATCAATTTAAACCATTTTGGAATTCCCCGGAAAAAATGCCCCGATGAGTAATGACCCCTCACCCGGCCCCGCTCACTCAAACTAGTAATATGGCCAACCCAAAGGCATCCCATAGGTCCAACAATAGATTCAACATGAAATAGAAGATAAAACTGGTCCCGCTCAAAGTACCCGAAAACGCGCCCAAGGCCGTGTCACCCAAACAACCCCAAAAACACAAAATCATGTATTCACCACCTAACTAAGACTCACACGATGCTACTCCTCCGGTGACACCTGCCAATTCGGTCTAAAACACGGTAAATATAAAAAAGAGTCAATACCGCTCAAATGCCTATAATTCATTCTAAAATTAAAATCGGACAAAACAACCAAAGAGGAATCGAGGACTTACCTATGGGGTTCCAACACACTAATCAAAGTTCAGATCAGGTTTCGGACGGACGATTGGGAGGGGAAGAGATCTTCGACCGGCCTGGTTCAAGTATTCGGGCGGAGGAGATGAGTTCTACCACAAAAACGAGGCTACTGCCTGTTTTAAGCAAAAAAAGAATGTACACAGCTTGTACATTAGGACTACACGCCATGTATAGTTCATTTAACTTTTCATCAGATGGCAGGATTCCGCCGACTTAGTTTTTGTACCTGCCAACATGAGTACACAACGTGTACCTAGGGGTACATAGTGTGTACTTGGTTCCTCTTCCTTTCCTCGACGATGTAATAACACACCATGTGTTTCCCTGACACACCACTAGACTACACAGCATGTCCTAAGGGAACACGATGTGACCCTAGTTCTACCCGGCCAACAGGCCTACACGCCATGTATGTCCCTCAAACATGGCTAGACTACACGGCTTGTCCTAGGGGAAGACGACGTGTATCTGGTTCACCTGGCCAACGACCTACACATCATTTATGGCCACCACACGGTCGTGCATACATGGTGTGTGGAAAACGACACGCCGTGTAGTAAGAAACTTCTACACGGTCACACACGGCATGTACTCGACGATCACACGACCGACCACTCGCCTGCACATACACGGTGTTTACTTAAAGTACAATGCGTGTAGTCTGGAAATTTCCTAAAACTTCTTGTTTTCTCTAGTTTCCTCAGAAACCAGTCAAAAATTCAAACAAGGTTGGGATTTTGACTCGTTCCAAAAACCTGGGTTCTTATACATTTATCATTATTTTATAGCTAAAAAATTTCATCAGCCATAGTGTAGAGTTGATATGATAATTCAATTAAATAAAAGGTTCTCCCCATTCCACAATTATTCCTTCTAGAATAATTATATTACATGTTATTGCTGGTAATATCAACTTTTTACAAAACAACTCATCATGGTAACCTACTACTGATCTAGAGGGCCCATAATTTAGAAACATTGGGAGATGAAGTATGCAATATATTTTTATGGATCTCATGATTGGTATATGGTTTATTGTTTTTGGATTGCATATATTTGGCGGGTAAAAATGGAATCCACTCATTTATGATTTGAATTAATCTTGGGGTTTTTTGGTGTGTTACTATATTCCATTAATTCCATTTTCATACAAATGAATTAAATTTAAATGAGTTTCATTAAAAGATATGTTTTCTAGGAAACAACTCATCAATAGTGAGTGGTCTAGGGTAGATAAGGAGACCCTATTTTCACATCCTACAAATTCTAAATATATTCTAAGACTGAATGATCACCATGATATGGAATAGGATTTCAGATTAATGAAGAAAACATAAAAATATCCACAACATCATTATTTATATAGGTATGTTTCCAAAAAATAGATTTGGAATAACACTCACTTTATTCTATTTCATGAGGATTTTCTTTCTCATAAATTATGGGATTGGAAATTTTTTTTCATCTTCTTATGATGATATAGAGTAGGAATATCATCCCAAGAATAATTCTTCACTTAGTTGAATAATATTTAGTTTCTCATTCTCATCCTTTTATAGGCATTACATTGTGGATGAAATTTCATCTACTATTAGTGGAAATTGGTATGTAACCACACTATTATATTTTTCATTACGGGTGTTCTTTCATAGTGGGGGAGATTCATTATTCAAAGGTTCCAGGATCTCTATCCCTTTGTATACCCATGTTCTTGTTACCTTAATTGATGTATCAAGGACTCCCTTATCATGAGGTACAATTTATGCATTAAAACCATCTATGTTTGTGTCCTGATCAATATGACATATCATGATGATAGTTTTTACATTCCTTGATTTTTATTTGGATGTTTTACTTATTCTGTTACTCTCAGCATAATTAGGTTATTTTTACATACATATACTTAATTCATGGGTTTCATCATGGAAATTTCCATGACCCTCCAAAATATTAGTACATTTTGGATTATGGCCCTTATGGGATTATCTTCGTCCATCATATGTACTATCTATTTAGGTCTTTGAATACTTACCATATAAGAGATTCTGTTTTTTTCATGTGAAATGGCCCCTAAAATGAAATTGAATCTCTCATGCTGGGTTGAGTATATTATATTTCAACAATTAATATTTAACTCTCATCCACAAGAATACTAATTCTTTATGATGATATGACGATGCCGATGATGATGAAAATGCACCCATCCCTACAGGCTAAAAATGATTTGGTGCTACTATAAGCATATTCTTATCCTTTTTTAAGTACTTCTAGATTCTATTCAATGATATATTACATCCTAAGATAGAAATTGAGATATAAATAATACCAACCATATGGGATGGGGTTGATATAGAGACACAATTTATTTCTCTAGGACCCTATCGAGGTTTAACAAACATTATGATAGATATGGGAAAAAATGACCCCAACCTTATTGGATAGTGATGTTTTGCATCTATCACTAATATTTCATGGTTCCTATAACAGTTTTATGACAAAATGGTTGTAGGATATGGTAAAAATTTCTCTATCCAAATGGTGGGGTTCTTTTCAGTATATTTTTATGCTGTCTCCTATTGTGATCTATTTGACTAGTCGCAATTGTTCTTGAGTATGAGTATGATAAAATAAAGTATTATTAAGAGAGAAATTTTCCACGAGAATATTTCTCATGTTCCAAAACATTAGTTTCTATATTTGAAATTAATTAAAATTTAATTGTTATTGCGTGATATCATAGGAAGTCTTTTTAAACCATATAATTGATTATTGATTTAAATTACACCATCAAAATAGGGGAATTTCACCCAATTTTCCAACACTCCAATGCATTACTAGGACCACAAATTTTTCATAAGGCTATAAAATTAAAAGACTTTTTATATTGGGTGTTTTATTTTATAGTAATAAAATGACGTTTAATGGTTAGTACATTTCCTATCAACATATTCTAATATCTGATGAGGTCTTGATGATCAGTTGATGAAGAGTTGTTCTTCCATGTTGACAATCATGATTTAATAAGTTATTGTTCAATTTTAAGTCATTGTTCCAAATAAATGATGATACAAACTAGGTGAATTTGAAAATATATTATTTTTATGGTCTGATAGTGACCCTAGTATCTAGGATTGGGACTATCTCTAACCTTTAATATCTAATGATATTCCCATATATTTTCCTTTGGTAAGGAACTCATTATTTCTCATGCTCATCCGGGTCACATTAACAATAGTAGTGATGGGACAGAACATCGTTAGGAGGATTGTTTTAGATAATTTTTTATATATATCCTTATCCACTTATTCTTCTTCAAATTAATATGCCTCCATATAATCCAATGACACAGTTATCATCTTTGGTTCTCATGATAAGCATAGTAAAGTGCTGCTAATAGTTGATGGGGAATTATATATGGTAAACCCTTGGTGTTCTATAACCATCTATATACAAAGTTGAAAGAATTTTGATCACCTATATATACAATAATGTCTATTAAATGTGTATATGTACATGTAAAAGAGATATATCACCATGGGGAGGTTGACCACTATTGGATTGGGGAGTAAGACTATATGATCAATTTATGCACTACAATGAGTAGGACTATGGATGAAATTATTTGAATCATCATTAGTGAGTGAGACGATATATCCTTGAGGTTCCTCATATATGAATCAAGGAACCTCAAGGAAACTGGCATTGATATTATTACTGATATGATCCTCATTATCTATTGTGGATGGAATATTTTGACAAACGTTTTGTGGTTGAGAAGTGATTTGAGCCTAATGACAAATGTATTAAAAAATATGAGGATTAAAATATATTTAGGATGGTATATAAACCTACTTATGAGAATCCCTGGATTTTACTGGCGAGTTTCATTATTACCCTATGTTATGAGCGTACCTATATGTGATTGTCAGAACATTCCAATCAATCATGGATGAAGTGAGGATAATACCCAAATTAAAATAGGCATTCATGGTTAGAGTATGTAAATGGAAGTCTTTAATAAGAGAATCAATATACACCTCCTCTTATATAGACTTTTAAATATTCTGGTTTCATCATTCATTAGTGGATTCATTTTTATGGTCATGGATTCCACCAGTTATTAGAATATACTTAGTAAAATCATATAAAGGGATACAAGCGAATAATGAAGTGATATACAAATTATCCTAAAAATATTCATCTATAGTGTGAATATGTTCCAAAACCTCTTCCATTAAAGTAATTCAATTACATCATAAATATTAATATTTTCTTATTTAGAGGTAAGTAATAACTCTAAAGGGTTATCCCCATTTAGAATGGGGACATGGAAAAGTCCATGTGTGTTCAATGTATGTATCCATTCCTTTTAAAGAGGAATATCAATATATAGAAAGGCCTAATCAAAACAAAGTATGTAAGACTTGTGAGAATTGGGATATGATCCCAGTATTGGGCCATATATTTTAAAAAAATATTCTAACAATCATAATAGATGAGATCAAGAATATGTATTTCATCTGCAGTAGCCACTTGTTTTAACTAATCATGGTGATATGATTATATGAAAATATAAATAGAAATATGTACCAGTACCTTTATCAATACAAGTGTCATAATATTATTACAAAACTTTTATAATTTTTAAATAATGTTGGGAAACAAGGTTTCTAATTTTATCACTTCACCAATAGTCGAAGGAGTAGGAAACACTTGCTTCACTCTTTTATCCTCCTAGCCCCATGAGGGTGTGAACCTTGTTAGGGATATTCCATAAAGATAAAATATTTTAGGTCCACTTAGTTTGTTTAGATAATTTATTTTTTATACATCTTTAAAAAAATATTTAATTATTATTTTAGAAGTAATAAGGCCAACACATCTCCATTCATCCTTGCTCTATATGAAAATTCCATGGGGATTAATTCAAAGGGGAAGTTACATGTATGTACAAGATGTGTTATGATGGAATATTCATGGAGACATGATCCATGTGAGTTGGGATATGTGCATACCAACTAGCTCTCACAATAATGGGATGATTGGATATAATAGTTGATGTATCTATTTGAGCTTACTATTATTTATCTGTAGTTTTCAATTCTCGAAGAGGCCTCCTTAATACTTATTCATGTGTTAGTATGGTGAAAATTTATTGGTTGGTAATATCATTATGCGACTCTAGGAAATCTTTAGGATGTCTATGATGATAAAGGTTGATAGGATCCCTCTTCATGTCCTCAAAAACTAATATGGACCCAAAATCGACTCTTTATCCCAACTTCATGCGATGTGGTATGTGTTTGTTTTCTCTATATGAGGATAATATTAAGTAGTAATATTTTCTGGTGACTTGTTAAAATATTTTTATATTAATTTTTTCTTAATAATAAATACTTCCCATATTAATATATTAATACATTACATTCATCCGTGAGGGTCTGGATGATACAGTGACATTGGCATTCCAAACCAATCACATTCACCACCCAAATACCAATGTGTCCATTAGGTGTGGCTGTTTTTTAACCCAAAACGTTTGATGATATAGATGAGTCTGAAGAAATTTTTTTGATGAATTCATGATATCAAGTGAATTTTTCTATAAGGTAAGTTTATATATCCAAAATGGAAATAAAAAATAATTTCATCGATCAGTACATCATCACAAATCTAAAACATGCTAAATCACATATGCACTTGTAACAAATAATTAGCTTTCTAGTTATTATATGATCATAATATAACACATTGAATATGAACATGAGAATTGAATTATTTTTTGGTTTACCTTGTTTTGAAGAACTTCACATTTTCAATACCATTTCTAATTTCATAAGGGATGAAAAAAATCAACCTACTGCAGGATCAACATATTTTTTATCATTTTATTGATTCATATCAGGACCATGAGATTGATTAATTTGAATGATGATTTATGGTATCATCATAGTTTAGATAGAATGAATCTCACAAATTATAATGGTCTATTTTTTATTTTATTTCATTCTTCCACATATATTTTTCAATAAGTATTTAACATAGAGATATATCATCTCTAACGATTGATTGTGGGAGGATAAAATATAGTTGCTCAATAAATCCCATTATGATTACCATTTTCAACAATTTTAGAATCTCTAAATGGATCCCCAATCTAAAACTAGCTATTGATATTCCTTCCAATGGTTGGTGGTCAATAAAGGTTTCAATCCGAATGACAATTATGAACTCAAATTGGTCGATATAGTGGGAGGTTGGGCTCCTCGCCAAATTTTGGGAGGAATTATTTTCTATTTATGGAATATCTTATAGAATTAATATATTCCCATTAATATCTTCAAAACACTAATAAACTACATTATATCATAAAAAATTATCTGGTATTAATCCATTAATGATGTAAAGTGGTTTTTTCCATTGATACCATATATAGGTATCAGAATGTAAATAGTCATTTTAAATTTTTTCATAGAAATGATTAGCTTCATATATTTTTAATCCATATAACTAGGCACTCTAGAGGTTTTGGGGACAAGGAAGGAAATTGCTGTGTCAAGGATGGGGTTTATACTTTATGATTCTTATTATTAATCTTGTTTATAATATGAAGAAATATCTATAACATATCAATATTTTCATACATGAATATCACATCTTTCTAGATGAATATTACATAAATTAAACATACACATAAACAAGTAATAAAATTGTTTAGTTCCATAATTAATACGAAACACATTTTTAAATTTGGTTGAAAATATTATACATCTACTATAACGATTTCCCTATTTAGTATTCCAACACAAAAAAACTATTAAAAACCTAGGGAATGGAAAGAAAATAAAGGGTGATCTATGTTTTCCAATAAGGGTAAACATGGGAGTTACATAAGCCGAACATTAATTATATGATAATAAACATAAAATTGGGAGATAATTTAATTCATGTGAATGATTTAAACACAATTAATTCCATAAATAATGGTATTGTATAAGACATGAATCATAAGGGAATCAAGGAACATAATATATGATATCATAACATTGACATAAGACCTAAAATCATAAAATAAACATAAAATTGTAACATTGCGAACATGTATAAATTTAAACAAGAAATCTTGGTAAGATATACATACTTTATCATGATCTTGAATAATCAAATGTACATGGAAAATAAGTATATGGGTAAAATTATGGAAATGAAATCCTTCTCTACTTATAGAAATGTGAACATGAAATAAGGGTTCCTCATAAACAACATACCACATGAATAATCAGTCATTACCAAATTCCTTAGATTGAGTTTTAGGACCCAAACATCACATGATGAAATTATTCGTATATGTTATATATGATCATAAATCATTCATTGTGTTATAAATAAAAAAAATGAAATGGTTTTCATAAACATTTCATTATTGAATTTATCATTAAAATGTAATGGGATTCATAGATATCATTCTTACAAAACAAATATCATTTAGTGAAATAACATGAATGGTATCCTTGTATCATATCACTAGTAAGGGATTAGTTGCACAAATTTATGTCATCCTATATGGAAAACAAATTTGAATGACTGTTAAAAAATATTTATTATCGAAAACATCCTTTTAATTTTAGAAAACTATTTTTAAATAAAAATTAATTTTACAAAAAAATTTAAATAAACTTGAAAATATAGAAATAAATATATGAAAATAATTATAATCATTTTTCAAATCCTTTTTTCTAAAATTATTAAAATATTCTTTAAAATATTTTTTAGATATATTATCAGAAAATATGTTATTGGAATAAAACCAATTTCTAACAAAAGATTAAATATAATTACATGAATATTATAATATAATGAGGTGAAAGAAATTAATGATATATAAATTCATGTGTCAGTGTATATACCTTGTAAAATAATATAGGATCATAAAATAACATGTGTCTCAACAACGAAAAATCGAGACAAATTACTATAAAATTTTTGTAACATATGAACTATATTCCTGATGAAAGATATATTATAAAATTGATATGTAAATACTGATAAATTTAATTATAATTATCATATATTACATTAATGTAAACTATATACACCAATATATAGAAAAAGATCAGTGTATAAGTCATGTGTCTGACATAAATAAAACGTGATAAAAATCGCATTCTTCAAATCATGAAATCATTTTTATACATTCAAAACTCCAGTATGAAAATTATTAGATTATTATAAATATTCCTAATATCTATATTCAAATATATAATATTATATTTATTTTAACTATGTAATTATATTATTATCTTGTTAACAATTCATTGTTAATGTTATGTTTCGATTAATAACAATTTTTTACCTCGAACATGTTGGGACTAGTTATTAATAGTTTTCTATCATAGATCATGATGTCATAATCTAAAAAATAATAATAATTATATTAATATCATATATATTCAGTATATATGTATTTATATTTATTCATAAAATAAATATATAGAAAATAAAATAGAACATTCCTATAGATGACAGGACATACATACATATGAACGCTATATTCAATTTATTTTCACATAAAATAATGGAATGTGTATTACATATTATAAATACATAATTTTTAACCCACATATATATTTTTTTATAAAACCATCCTTGTTATATTACATATAATGAATGACCAAATCAGATCCCTTCACAAGGAGGTATTTTATCATACACACGAAAGACGTTATCATATTCCTGTGAAATGGAATTCCTTAAGGTATGTGTGAAATAAAAATTAAGAATATTTAAAAAACATATATAATAAAACTAAATACATTTTTATTCCCAACCACAAATGGTGGTAATGGATGAACAAAAGCGATTATTTATTCAGCTAGTAGTTCTCTACATCGACGAAGGATGATTGCATATGCCATTTCATAGAAGTGTGTGCTTATTTAGGTCTTATAATTAACAAAAAATAATATATATATATATATATATATATATATTTATACTTAATATATTGTTGTTATTATATAATCATGAAAAAAATTAATTTATGGGTGTTAAGAAAGAATTGATACAAAATTGTTTTTTGATGAATGTAACTTCTTCTTAGTGTATCTCATCATAGTTTGCATAAAAGGAGCTCATTGGTTAGTGTTATGAAAAAAAGAATATGACAACCCAGTAACAATGTAAATATGAATTAAATATCGTTTTTGAAATAATTAACCCATTACAAAAACATATTCCCTAGGACCATATTATTTTACATTATTTTAAAACACTGAAACGTAAACACTACTACATGTGTTTGCTGTATCAAATCCCATGTGGTTCACCATAACTAAAACCCCTATTATAAAACTCACACATAGAATATATATTCATAAACTAGGGAAATAAAACAAAAAGGTTGATCTTGGAATCTCAATAATGGTAAAAAATTAATATATGTATGTATAAACATGATCATGAGGGTATGAGAATGTGAACATAACATTAGAAGATAACATCCTACATATAAAAGATAGAAGACATGAATCATGGAAAAATGGCTAGTAGTTCATAAAATATGAATCAAAAGGCAATCAAAGGCATAATCCATGAAATCATATCAATGGAATAAAACATGGAATTGTTGATAACATAAAACAATATAATGTGATTTTAATAGTAGTCCAAGAATATCTTTCAATGCCATCAAAGTAGTATGGGTTCATTCCCCATACCATCCTAATACTCACAGTTTACACCCATGGAAATCATAGTTGTGTGATTATACTCCCAATAACAAAATTTATTTCATGGTTCACTACCATGGTTATCTAATTATTATGATTTCACTCCCCATACAATCATGGTAGTCATGGGTCACTCCCATGTCTATATAAGTTGTCAAGGATCACTCCTAAAGCAATATTAGTATATATCATCATATATCAATATTTACCCAATGCATTGGAGGCATATACATATCGCCCCCATCTCATAATGAAATGATACATATGTGCCCTACAAAATCATAAGCAATAATATCCTGACCCATTAAATAAATTAGGTTTAATAAACATAGTTACATTGCACATGAAATAAAATAGGTATCAATTTTTTTATATCATAGCCTATAGAAAATATATTGGTTTCATAATCATTTCATCCTTGAATATAACATAAATGGAAGCAGGTATCATAAGTGTTTATCATTTTAAATCCCATTGAAGAGAAACATGTTTCATAATCACATAATCCATGGATGAGACTTGTGTTTTTCAAACATATAACCCCTGAAAGGGAAACAGGGTTTCAAAAAATAATTCGTTCAAAACAGAAACCATTCAAGGAATGAATATGACTAGAACCTTTGGGGAATTTATAAATAAGTGATGAATAATATCAAAAGATGATATATTAAATGGGAAATAATTTGGAAATATATTTTTAAACAATTTTTCAAGGAAAATATGTAATCTTATTTTAAAAAATATATATAAAACATAAAACTGTTTTGAAATAATATTATTTTTAAATAAACATGAAAACATATAAAAGTTTCTCAACAAAAATTTTGAAAAATGTTTCATTGAATACTTATAAAAGAAAAGTGAAAAAAACTATAAAACTATTTTAGTGAAAACATATAAATGAATATTCGAATAATTTTGAAAACCTTTTAACATCAAAAAATAAAAATGAAACATTATTTTTTTTAAACCATTTCTTATAAAATACAAAGAAAACATATATTGAAATTATGAATGTGATTAAAATACTTTTTTCAAATCATAACATTATTTTTGAAAAAAAAATATCCCTGAAAACAAATTTAAAAACAATAAATGTACTGAATATTAATAAATAAAATTACTTTAAAATAAATGGTTAAACATACAATGGAAGGTTATTTGGAATTGGGACCACAACGGAGTGTATGCCTGCCCATGTTAAACATTATTTTTTACATTAAAAGTTCAAAAAATATCTTAATATTAAAATTATATGAATAATTCTTATAAAAACATTTTGAAAATGGTAAATAATGGGCATAAATATCATTTAACACAATAGATAACATTAAACCGTTTTTAGAAATCCCAATTTTCAAACTACACAAATTTTCTACCGAATATAGATATACTGTCAGATATTCATAAAAATTATTTCTTAGTTATATTAATTACCAAAGAGTGAAAAATAGAAATAATACATGAATATATCATAATAAATTGAAATTATAATTCATTAATTTTTTGAGAGAAGGATCATACTATTTCATCATAGGAAGCATAATAATAAAAATTCATGGAAGGTGATGATATTTTTTAATAATCTCTGACCACATTGAATCATTGAACTATACTTCCCATGTAAGAGAATTAAATTTCAGAAATTTTTTAATCAAATGAAAATAATGAGATTCAGGATATAACATTTTAAAAACAACATATTAACCTCTTTGAAAAAATGATGTTTCATAACATGGCCTAGGTCTCAATGAAGGAAAATTGAGACAGAATTACGTTACTGATTTAGTAACATGTTTTTAAAATAAATAAAATAAAAAAAGATCATAAAATGGATGTGTAATTCACATAAATTTAAGTATATAAATCATGTAATAAATCATTTTTACTATATAAATAGTATATAATAAATTGGAGGTTTACATATCTTATGTCTCTTGGATAATAAATGTGAGACAAGAAACACACATAAATTGAGTCAGAATTTTCACACATTTCATTATCATAATGAATAATAAATATAATTTAATTAACAAATTTATTGAAAACAAATTTCTATTTTATTATTACATTTACATAATTTCTTATAATTTCATATATAACTAACTAAAAAAATTATTTTATGTCATCTAATTTGACCAAATTCATTCCATGTGTCAAAAAAACATTGGTATGTTAACTATTGTTAAAGGGGTCATTATATAAAAATATCCTGAAAAATAATCATGAAATAATTATTATATTTATACATCAATTATTCTTTTAAAACCAATCATTAATGATCGTATTGAAGGGATATCTAATATTAGAATCATAGAGAGGGTTGGTCAAACAAACACATGATTAATGTTCCAATGTTTTTATGGTCCTTACGGAATGAAGGTAAGAAATTCAATATCATTGTAGAATGATTGTTATATAATAAATATAAATTTAGTTAATAATATATACTGATATATATTATTTTTTAAGTAAAAGGTATCACATCACATTGAAGAGGTTGTATTCCACACATCCACAATCACCATTTTCACTTTTCGTGTCTCAAAAGGATAATAAAGAGAAATATATAATATAAATATATAAAGTTAATTATTTCATGAATATATTATATATGTTCATATTTTTTTAATTAAAATCATATTTAATAAAATCCACGAACTTTTCGTTTGTATCACATCAGTTTGAAGTGGCGGTAGTCCACAAACAATGTTATTTTAATTACACAAGATGAAAAGTATAAAGTTATTTGTTATAGAATAAATAATGGAAAATAAAAACATAATAAATATATTATATATAATATAATGATATTGTGTCTATAATAAAAACCAATAATAAAAGGTACAATGGAAAATCGAACAATTAATGTTTCGTAAGGCAGTAGTTTTCCATAAATATAAACATTATGTTTGTTTCAAATTTGATATAAGTTTCTGTATGTGTAGGTATAACCCAAGAAATAATGAAATTTAATTAGATTAAGGATACGAGTGTTTTTTTATGTTCTAATAATAAGTAGTTATTATAGGGTTTATAATGGAGATAAAACTAAATATCTTGAGGAATGATGTTACCTATTATTCAGGTAACTGCTTTTGGTTTTTCCCAAATGGATTACATGAAGTAATCTCATCCCTTGTTGAGGATTCTAAGATGATTGGATGGATGTTTATAACCTATTTTTATAGATATTTCTATATCAAATGTTTATTTATTTATCAATGGATGTGGAAGGGGTGAGTGCATTTTAACATTGGTAGGAAAAGACATATTTGGTATTTTTTGAAATGAATTGTGTGCTCCAAAAGTACATCTTATTACCAAAGTGTCGAAATTGATCATTATGGAACATTAGATTTGTATTGGTAGAAATATGTAAATCCAATTTTTTTACTCGTTTATAGGTTAGTTTCCCTTATAATTAATGTTTAGTCCCTTGTCAAGCTTAATTTCACCTTAATCGGTTTAATTAATTTTAATCTAATTCCCTATTCAATTTTTTAAACCCCCAAGTTAATCATATTAGATTATCAATATCATAATTATGAATTTTTTTACAATTTTCAAAATTAAATTAAGGGAAGTGGAAAAATTATGTTTAATGTTAGTCCCCCATACATAGCATGAAGGCATGGTTTTTAAATTGTGAATGTTAAAAATTTTATCAAGATTTTTTATATAAACTTATTATAGTAATGATTATAATAACATAAATTGGATTAATATATTTATAAGTTATATGTTTTTACTTTAAAAACAAAAAATAATTTAAATTATCTATATAAATATATTATACAAAAAATAAGTTTTGAATAGAAATATGTATTTTTCACAATTCATAAAAAATGTTGTTTCAAGAGAAATCTCTTATATTCACCGAAATACAAATTCTAAATTATGATCTCAAAAAATATAATTTATTTCATAAAAATTAAATTTCTATGAGTGACTATTTTTTATATTATAATTTTTCATAGAAGGACATAAAAAGTAGTTCCTTTAAGAATATAGTATTTTGAATCTATAAACACTTTACCCAAAAATATATTTTTCATTATCGATATTTTTTATTTATATGAAATAATTATAAAATATATTTAATTTTTAATTACTATTCCTATTTCCATGTTTAATGTCTATTTTATTAATATATTGTTTAATAATTATAATAATACATAGTTGTTTCACAGAAACTTAGTGTTTCCTGTAATATAAGACAAGATGGCATTGAATGCAGCAATAGGTTACCTTGGTGATGTGTATTACAAAAATAAGACTTTGTAATATAATATATCTAGTCATATATAGAGTAATTCAATAGTTTCATGATATTATAAATAACAGAAATATTATACCAATTCAAAAATTATTCACAAAATTAGTGGGTGTTATATTCTACCCTATTAAAATGAATATTTCCTAAGAAATTCAACTCAAATATCAATGGATTAATAATTGAAACATCCATTCATAGAAACACACATCATAAAAACAAATAATAAAAAATCCCAAAAAAGTTACAAAAATAATTATTACACAAAGTAACTCATAACTAGCTTCACATTTAAGAGAAAATAGGTGGTAAGTGAAAACGTAGACATGGAAGACAAATATAGCAATCATGCTTGGATGGACATTTATATATAACATTAATCAGGAGAAGTGGGGGATTCAAAATCTATAAATCTACAATGATTCAATGTAACACCCCGTGTTTTTAAAAATATAAATTGAAATGCAATGAACATTTTTTTATGTAGATATTTATAACTAACCTTCAAACTTATTTTTTCTACTTTTATGTTTTGAGTTTCAAGAAACTATCATCTAAAATTTTGTTACATATGTTATTTGGAGTCTGATGATACCAATTTGTGTTTTTGTGAATAATAACATAACCTTTTGAAGAGTAATATGAATAGTAATACAACCCTAATTAATATTAAATTTCATTATTATTATTTTTTTCTTAAGGCATTACGGTAATAACATCTTGGTTAATTTTTCTCTGTGAAATAGATATTGTTATAGAATTAGAATTGTAAATTTATGAATTATATATGCATTTATTTGAAAATTAAATTATTAATATTTATAAAATAATTTACAAAAATGTCTTCATTTTTGAAATCTTCAAACCGAAAAACAATTAGGGTAAATTTTTGGGATTTTTCTGAAATTTGTGAATTTTCTATGAATATTGAAAGACGATAAAATATTGTATAATAAATGTATTAGTAAAATATACTATTTATAATATCATAAGTAATTCAATGCAAAATGGTTCGAACTCACATGCCATTATTACTATTTTAGGTCACATGAACAATGAAAATTTAAATCATGGGGAAAAATATTATAATAATGGTTAAAATAATGAAAAATACCCCCTCTCATCCACAATAAATACAACACTCACTCCCCTCTAATTCCCACTCCTTTAAAGCCTTGATCCATGACTAAGTTCTACTAAATATTCATTCAAGGTCTCTTACCCATGTCCTGGTGTTTCACGTCTCAACAAAAGACCAAAACCAAACCCTTATAAAGGATCTCAAGGAGAATTTTTTTAGAAGGTGATGCCTTAGTCAAAGACCGAGGCACAAATTATTTTATAAAATAAGGGGAAGATTCAAAAGTCTGAAAGATGGAATCTTATTAAAATCCTTATCATAAAGAGAGAGAAAATCATGAGGCAAATCATCAAGCCAGGTAATATCCTGATTGCCTCCCTTGTTGGCGAGACTGTTAGCAACCATGTTCGCTTCACGGTAAGCATGTGTGAAAATGTAGCTGAGGTCTAAGAGCGTAGCAAGGCATTGCATCCAAAGAGGAGTGAGCGGCCAGGCAAGATGCACCACCCCCTTCCAGATAGCTTGCACCACAGCGGTTGAGTCACTTTCAAGCAACAGCTTGTTCCAACCCTTTTGTTTGGCAAAGTCCACCACAAGAATCACACCCAGTATTTCAGCTTCCAGAGCCGAGGCCGTACCACAGCCACCAAAGAAGCAGCCCTGGCATTTTCCAAGATGATCATTAAAAATGGAACCACAGCCTTCTAGACCCGGATTTCCTTGCGAGGCGCCGTCGACATTCACTTTGATCCATCCTGGAAGTGGGGCTTTCCAGAATACTTCAAAAGTGCACCGAGGCTGTCTGTAAGATCCAGCAATCCTAAGACAGTGAAGGATCATAAAATCTCCGACATAATTGTCAAAATGATCCTTCTGAAGAGAGGAAGCATCCTTTATGGCCATGAGAATACGCGTTTTACCTACATTGAGACTGAAAGAACAATTGTTATGAAGTTAATTATTTCTGTCATACCAGATTACATGCAGGAGTTCTGCCACTGCAGTCAAAAAATGATTCTTGATTTGCATGGAGCAAGCCCCATTAGCACAACATTGTAATTGGGAGGTGATGGAGTCAAGAATCGACCATCTGCAACCAAAAATATCAAAAATATAATTCCAAAGAGCTGTAGTTATATCACAAGACAAAAACAAATGATTAGCATCCTCTCGGTGTTGATTACACCTAAGACATCTAGAGCAAAGATTAATCCCAAAGGATTGTAAGCACATATCAGTGGGAACCCTATTATGGGAAATACTCTAGATAAGAGTAAATCTTGAGGGTCTGATCCAAGGTTTGTTAAAAAATTTCAACCAGGCCAAGCTAGAATCAGAATTGCTAAAATTGTTTTTGTTGAAACTTTTGGAATCAAGAACACCATTAAAAGTGGGTTACAAAATGAGGAAATCATCAGTGTTGGAGAAATGATAATTGTCAATGATGTGACCAATGTCATCAAGAAGACTGATGTCTTGGGAGTTAAGGATGTCCCTAAGAGAGGAGTTGGTATTTCCAGGAGGAGTGGTGAACGTGAGCATTGAGATCAATGGAATGCCAGTCCAATTATCCATCCCTAAATTCAAAGTGGAATTAGCGCTAACCATCCATCTAGAGTTGTTCATGATATTAAAGAAAGAACATTTGATGGATGGCCAGATGGAAGAAGTGATGTAACTCAGATTACCCTTTTACGCTTTGTGATGAATCTAGACTTGAGAAAGGCAGTGGAATCCAAATTGTTGTGAATCAGAATCCAAGTCATCTTAGCTTGAAGAGAGTCTTTGAAAAGATTAAGGGTTTTGATGCCAAGACCACCCTTATCCAAAGGTTTACCACAAGTGGTCCATGGAATGGTCACAAGTTTTCTTTTAATTGTACTACCTATCCAAACCAAATGTTTTATGTAAATGTTGATTTTTTAAGCTGACTAGCAGGCCAAGAGTAGACCATCATTGAGTAAACCAGTTTGGAGACAATGGTAGATTTGGCAAGACAAATTCTTCCAGCCAAGGAAAAAGATTTAACCTTCCAAAAAGAGAGTTGATTGGAGATTTGATCAATGAAACTGTGAAAGTAGCTGGATTTAGGTCTTCCCCAAAAGATTGAAACCCCAAGATTAGTAAAGGGGAATGAACCTTCTTTAATGCCTAAATAATTAATGATATAGCTTTTTCTATTGGGGAAAACCATTTTCCAAAGAAAACAATGGATTTGTTCCAACTTATCGCTTGGCCCGAGACATATTCATAGTGGTCCAGGGCACTTTTGAGGTTTTGAATGTTCCTTTTATCACCCTTTAAAAACAGAATAATGTCATCATCATATAAAAGGTGGGTAGGGGCATTTAAGTTTCTCGAAGCCAGGATGGGGTGAATCTTCTTTTGATTCACAAGGCTCATGAGAAGTCCACTTATGTAATTCTCGGCAATAGAAAAAAGGATGGCAGAGAGAGGGTCACCTTGCCGAACCCCCTTAGTGCATTTAAAGAAGCCTTTAGGAGTCCCATTAACCAGCACAGAAATAGTAGCCGAATTGAATAAGGAGCGAATCATAGTGGTAAAAGAGTCATTAAACCCAAATATATTCAGAACCCTTAAAATAAAACTCCAACCCATGGTGTCAAATGCCTTTCTGATGTCATGTTTGATGGCAACATTGCCTCCTCTAGTGACTTTATTCAGCATATTAGTACATTCAGAGGCAAGGCATATACAATCTTGAATAGATCTAACTTTGATGAAGCCAAATTGATTCCAGGAAACAACTTTGTTACAGATGGGGGATAATCTGTTTTCAAGGAGTCTAGTAATAATTTTAAATATAGTGTTGATGAGGGAAATAGGCCGGAAAAGATGAATCTCTACAGCATCTTCCACTTTAGGAATCAAAGTAAGAAACTGAGCATTTATCCCATGTGGAATGAAACCAGTGGAGAAAAAGGATTTGAACAATTTACACACGTCCACATGAATGATTTCCCAGTATTAAGGGGAGATATGGAATGTAATATCCAACATATGCTGATCCATGGTTCTAGAATTGTTTTACCAATTATTTTATTTTATAAAACCAAATGAAGTCATTTTTATCAAAAAAACAATTAAAATGAGATAAAAAAACATCATTAATGTTGTAACATAGGAATCATCCCCTTTCAAGAATTCAAAATAATAAATTTTATAATTTATGGTACTGGGAATATGTAAATACTTCTACATTCGAATTCTTGAGTTTCAAATCCAATCGAAAAGAAAATCCTTCATGAACCAATCATCGAAATCATGTAATGAACTCATGCTAAAAAAGTGAATGATAAAACATACTAACAGTTAAAGTCATAAATAAAGTAATGAAATTATTATATAATATTTTATAAACATGAAAGTGTTTCTCTAAAACACTAATAACACTCTTTCATAAATTGAAAAGGATGTTTAAACATGTTTGAAATAAGACAAGCCTACGGTAAGGGATCTTTTAACCCAATTTCTATTCTTTTGATTATCCTTCTACTTCATTATTTATGTGGTATTAAAATTTATTGAATGTTGGGGTTTTCTTATATGATGTTGAATAATGTCTATTTGTAGTGTATATACATATTCCATCCACTTTATTCAGTCTCTCTTCAATTATATGATATTTATAAGTGGATTTTATTTTGAAATACACATTTAAAATTATGTTTTAAAAAATTCAAAAGAAACGTTTTTTATGATATTATTCATGTCTCATGAATATATTCTATTTATTGGGAATTTTATTTGATTAATTATTGGACCTATATCTTCCTTCAATGCATTGGGTATGTGTAAGTTGGTGGTCGGCCGTATGGTTACTCCATGTATAACTGCGATGGCTACACTAATTGTAAGGTAGATGTGAGGGTTACAATTTATAATGATGCTGATAGGGTAAAAAGATTATTTAAGTAATTCAACAATATACCTTTATGGTTCTAATTATTTTCTTATGTATTGTTGAATCTCATTTTTCACAAAGTATATATACATAGGTGATAAGTATGTCTTATAAAAATGATTTCTTACATTACAAGTATTTATGGACTAATGTGTTCTTTCCTTTTTTTATATTCCTTAGTGAGATTATTTTCTCATACCATGTTTAAAATGATTTTTCATAGGTTATTGGATTTGTAGGGAAAGGATGGATTCCATGTAAAATGTGGATGAATTTTCACGGAATCATTTTTTATGTTTTAATGTTTTTAATTTTGAAAAAAATGAATTTTTTTTTGTTATCCACTTTGAAACAATGTGTAATGTAATGAATGTTTTTTTCCCCAATTATATAATTATATAAACATGAAATGATATTCAATGTAAAAGAAAGTGTTTTCCTGAATAAATTTAAGATTATGTTTGTAATAATGATGGTTGCTTATAGTTGGTTTCGGAGGATGGTTTAGATAACTTTTGGATTTAGGGTGATCTTAAACAAAACCCATAAATTATTCCCACTATATGATTAATTTGAAATGTTTTAGAATTTAAATATTACCATGTTTCTTCATGAAAGATATGTTATTTCTGAATGGTTGTCTACAGAAGGAACATGGATGCTGAAGAGGAGAGGCAATGACAGAATGACATCCTTCTAGATCTACAGCCTGAAATGGTAGGGATTGGAACCTTTCAATTTTTGATCGTATAGTCTCAAAGAATGCAAGAAATAAATGGTGGTTTCATCCATGCACGAAAATAAATAGAGTTACCAAAATGTAACAAGTAATTAGTGGGACATTTTATGAGAAAACACCCTCCTATTTAAAATGGATCTTCTAAACCAGTATCAGCTGAAGGATGAATCGAAGCTCTTGAAATGATATTCTATGTTATGGGATGTTCAGAAAATTAATAGGTAAGTCCTTCCATTTATCATTTTAAAGGGGAAGATGATCTATAGTGGTCAATGGTAAGGATTATCTGGGGTAGAGAGGATTTTGATGCCTTTGATTGGGAAGCATTTAAATTTATTTTCATTGAAAAATATTTTCTTAAGGTGGTGAGACTTTGGATGGAGAAGAAATTCCTTTAATTGAAGAAAAATGGGGAGGATTTAGTGGCTGTAAATGAAGAGTACTTCACCTAAGTAGATAGAAATGCTCCAAATCTTATTATGGATCTCATTAGAAAAATAAACCACATTTAATCATGACTAATGCCAAGGTATCGAAGGGCATTGGCCTCCATTCAATTCCAAAGTTATGAAAAACATGAATGATGTGTTGAATGGGTAGAGATGGTGTTTGCTGATGATTATGTGAACTTTCAAAATTAACAGAAGAGGAGGTCTAGATGGCAAGTGATGGGTTAGAATCGACCAATGAAATCTGATGGTAAAAAATTCATTTTCCAGTTTGTGAAATGTGTGGAAAAACACCCCAGGTAATGTCTTATCAAAACTAGAAGGAGTATTAAATGTGGAGCGATTGGGCATATGTCTTGATTTTGTAATGAAAATGATCCAAAGACTAATCCTGATAAGCAAACTATAATGTGTTTTAAATGTGGTGAGATGGGTCGCTATGAAAATGTCTGCCCAAAGAGAGATCTGAATGATTTAAAGAATCCAGAATACAAGAATAAAGGTGTAGTGATATCCTTTGCAACTATATCAGTAGATGTCAGGCCATCCACGTAAGATGTTTAAGGTAATTGTTTTTTCTCACTCATATTTTGAAAAAGTTTTGTTTGATATGGGGTCTACACATTCATTTATCTCTGAGAAATTTTCTGCTAAATTGGAAATATCACATCAAAAAATGAAACCTGAACATTATGTTAGAACACAAGGAGGAATATTGTATAAAAAAGGAATTATACGAATCTTTATATTATTATCTGTGGAAAGACATTACCTGAAAAACTTTTATTTTTTCCCTTAGTGATGTTTGATTTTATTATGGGAATGCATTCACTTTCTGTTTATCTGAAAATATAGACTATAAAGATGATGCATTTTTTTAGAAAGTGTTTCTGTTTGTATACAATATTAAACCAATAAAATTAATAAAATATCTGAAAGCCAAAAAACTATTGAAATATGGAAATTACAGTTTCCTAACTCATATTGTTGAAAATAATTGAATTATTCAGATTAATGATGTTCATGTGGTAAATGAATACCTTGTTTTTTCTGATGAGTTACTCGGTGTCATACCTAATCAAGAAGTCTAATTCAGAATTTAATTAGTTCCTGATTCTAAGACAATTTCAAAACCCCTTTATCATATGGCTCTAATAGAACATATTGAATTGAAAAACCAATACCATAATTTTATCAATAAAGTATTCATTATACCTATAACTTCACCATGGGGAGCCCCTATTTTTATTGTCAAGAAGAATGATGGTTCCTTGAGACATTACATTGATTATAGATAATTGAATAACATAACTGTTTAAAAAAGTATCTTTTTCCTCATAATGATGACTTGTTTTATCAGAACAAGGTAGATTAGTAATTTTCCAAGATTGACGTGAGATCTGGAAACCATCTGCTAAAGGTGAAGGGAGATGATATCCCAACAAACAACCTTTCATACCAGATATGGGAATTATGAATTTGTTGTTATGCCCTTTTGGATTCCTAATTCTCCTGCAATATTCAATAATCTTGTGAATAGAGTATTTCAGGAGTTCATTGATAATTTATTAGTTGTATTTATTGAGGAATTTTTTGTATTTTCTAAAAATTATGTGAAGCATGAAAAAAATTTAGGGGCTGTTTTAAAAACAATAAAAGAAAAAAAACTATATAGAAAATTCAGCAAGTGTGATTATTTGATGAAATAGATTTATTTTCATGGGAATATTTTAAATATAAATGGAATAACAGTTGATTCTTCTAAAACAAAGGAGACTAATGAGTGGCCAAAAGCAACAAATTCTACCAAGATTTGTTGTTTTCTAGGGTTATCAGGTTATTATCGACAATTTATTATGAACATTTCATGGTTATATATATAGATTACTATGTAAACATGGAAAGGGGTAGAATATGATTGGACAGAATAATGTGATTTTTTTCAGGAACTAAAGAAGATATTGGTGAACGGTCCAGTTTTGGCCTTACCACCCCAGAATAGTGAGTTTTTCATATACAGTGATGCTTCTTTGAAGGGGCATGGTTGTTTTTTGATGCAGAATGATCAGGTAATTGCATAAGATTCCAGAAAACTTAAACCTGATCACCTAAATTTTCCCACACATGATTTTGAATTGGTAGCTGCTCTTTTTTCTTTGAATATTCGGAGATATCATTTATAATGTTCTAAATGTCAAATATATACTAACTATAAAATTATAAATTATATATTCACTCTAATGGAATTAAACATGAGATTGAGAAGACGGATTGAACTAATATAAGATTATGATAGCACAATAAATTACCATCCTGGAAAAGAAAAAAAAGAGTCAAATTCCATGAGTCGGAAACATCATGCATCATTAACCATATAACATTTGGAACATGATCCCTTGATTAATGATTTGATGAATTTTGGAATAAAAGTTATTGGTGCAGGAAATAACTCTATTTTTTTCAGGTTTCAGTTTAGACGTTGTTGTCTGACCGAATTAAGTGAGCACAGAAGGAAAACCATGAGCTATATAAAAAGGTATAATTGGTTAAAATGTGTATGTTTACGGAATTTAACCTTGATAAAGATTGTGTTTTAAAATTTGGAAAAAGATTATGTGTTCCTAGTGATTATTAATTGAGGAAATATTTTTTTTGTGAAACCCATAGTTCTCTATTTTCGGTTCATCCATGTATTACTAAGATTTATAGATATCTTTAGGAGTATTGTTGGTGGGATGGAATGAAAATAGATATTGATGATTTTACCAGGAAATGTTTGACATGTCAATAGGAAAAAGTAGAGAGACAATTATCGAAGATGATGCTTCAACATTTTATAGTGCCAGAGTGGAAATGGGATAATGTATCCACAAACATTGTGGTGGGAGTACCAATGAATTATCAAGGTAACAATGCGATTTGGGTTATTGTTGATCGTCTGTCAAAATATGCACATTTTCTTTCTATTTAGGATACATTGTATTTGGATCAAAATTCTCGACTGTACCTCAAGGATATTGTCAGGTTACATGGACTTCCTATTTCCATTGTATCTAATCAGGATCCCATGTTCACATATAACTTTTGAAAGGGACTTCAAATGTTGTTTAACACATAATTAATTTTCAGTACATCTTTTCATCCTCAATCAGATGGGCATATAAATCGAAAGACTCAAACATTGGAGGATATGCTTTGAGCTTGTTTAATAGATTACTAGGGATGTTGGGATCAATATATTTCATTAGTTGTGATTTTTTATAATAATAATTTCATTCCAGTATTCAGATCGAACCTTTTGAGGAATTGTATGGGAAGTGGTGTCGGAGTCCAGCCTTTTGGGATGAATTAGGTTAAAGCAAGATGATGGAGCCAGAAATAGTAGAAGAATTGGGTGAGAATGTTTGGATGATCCAACATCACATGAGTACAACTCAGAGCATGAAGAAATTATATCTAGTTAACAGAAGGAAAGACTTCTCTTTCGAGGTAGGTGACCATGTTTTCCTTAAAATCACTAATTGGAAAAGTGTGATGTGTTTCAGTTAAAAAGGGAAGCTATGGCCCTAGTTCGTCAGTCCTTTTAAAATCACAGATGATGATGGAATAGTTGAATACCTCATATCTTTTCCTCTAAGTTTGTATCAGGTACACAATGTTTTGCAGGTTTCAATGTTGAGATAGTATGTGCTAGATTCATCACATGTCTTGATCCCAGAAGCAGTTCAATTGGAAAAGAACCTTTATTATGAATAGAACCCGGTTCAGATTCATGATCGAAGGGAACAAATAGTCTGGAATAAGGTAATCCACCATGTAATGTTTTTTTGGGAAAACCATATTGTTGAATAAGAAACATGGGATTTTGAAAAATCTATGAGGAAAGGTACCCTCAGTTGATTAATAAGTAAATAAAATTGTGAGGACGTGATTTCTAGATGGTGGGGGATAATATAACACCCCATGATTTTCTAAAAATAATGATAAATTCATAGAAATTTTTTTAGGTAGATATTTATAACTAGCCTTCAAACATAATTTTTCCACATATATGTTAGTAATTTCATGAAAATGTCTTCTATAATTTTGTTTATTAAGTTATTTGGGGTCTGATGAAATGAACCTGTTTTTTTGTGAATATTAACATACCCTTATGAATAGTAACAAAAATAGTAATTTGACCCTATGAATTGTAAATTTTTATTATTATTTTAATTGCATAAGGTATTAAGACAATAACTTCTTGGTTAATTATTCATAGTGATACAGAATTAGTTAAAGAATTATAATTATTATCTTTTGAATTATGTATGCTTTTATATTAAAATTAAATTCTTAATATTAAAAAAATATTTTCTAAAAATGGACATCATTTTTGAATTCTACACATCAAATAATTATTATTGTAAATTTTTGGGATTTATTTGAAATTATATATTTTTCGATGAATAGTGAAATATGATAAAATAACATTTAATCAAATTATGAGTAAAATACAATATTTATGACATCATAAGTGATGCAAGCCCCATTGGTTAGAACTTACATAACATTATTACTATTTTAGGTCACCTGAACTTAAAATATTCATAAACATGGGGAAAATATTAAACTAATGACTAAAATAATAAAAAATACCCCCTCTCCTCCACTATAAATACCACCCTAACTCCCCTCTTCTTCACAAACCTCTCTGGCTTTTATCAATTCCTATGTTATTCCCAATAATCCTTTTAACTCTCTTCCCCATGTTCTATAGATTCTGGTCTCACTAAAATATCAAAAACCAAATCCCTTAAAGAAGGATCTCAAACAGAAGAGACAAAGTGGTTAACATAGTCTTTTATTTTATTCATTTTCATTCATTTTATTTTGTTACCTTCCATTAACATTAGATTATGTTGGAATATTTCATTCAATATCTCTCCATACTGTACAAATTATGTAAGAGTGATTAGATATCCCCATTCTCCCATCAAACTATATTTATGAATATTTAAGGGACGTCATTTGACTGTAGATTTAATGTGATAAATTTATAAACTTTTACTTTATTTGATGGTTCCTATTCTATAGTCTTCATCACACACCACCAATTAAACAAGACTAATGAAAGATCCATATTCTTTTATATTTTGGAATGTATAGACATTTAAATTTCAAGGAATTTTTTTTCATAAATACTTTTAATTTTACGAGTCTGCAGTTTCTTGACGGCACTTGATTCTGAGGCCCGATGTGCCCAGAATCAATTTATGATGTTTTGTTCAGGTACGTTCACTAAACGCACGAGTGGGATTTTCTATCATTTCAACCGATGCTCAGAATTGAAATCTGAGGGCACTAATGAACTAGAAGTGCCAGTATTCTATTAGGGGAACCTTTTCCACACTTGCAAGTTATATGGGTTGAGAGTTAATATTTTGGGTTTTAGAATGAAATCAATAAAATTGGGGAACACAGTTTTATTTAAATTGAGTGGTTATTTTCTCTTAAGGGGAGTTAGTGGTGGGGCCCACACCCACATAACCTCCTATGGGAGGATATTTGTGAGGTGGGGCCCACACGATTTCCCAACCTTTCATCTCCCCCATAACTCCACCCAACTCCCTTGAAATTCTCTTCATTAATTCATTTTTACAACACCTCCTATTTAATATGAGGAGCCTCTCCATATCCCTCACTCCCATTAATGTTTTCCTATACATCTAATTAATGGATTGATTCATTGAATTGATTTCAATTGGTTGGAATTTCGTTAAAGTTGGAGAGGTTTCTATTTCATATTGGAATAGAAAATATTTTTGGTGGGGGAACCTATGGTGATTTAGAAGGGCTACGTTCTTAAAGGAAGAACGCCTCCGACGAAGAATGACTTTCTCCCTCGACAAAGAATGCATAGTCTCCAATGTCGCATCCTCCTCGGATGCACCCCAACGTCCAGGGAATCGACGTCCGTTCTTCACGACGTCGATCTCCACGCGCCATTTACTGCGATGCTCGTCTTCGGTGGCTCGATGACGTGCGATTTCATATATCGAGGTGGGGTGGATTGATTCAATTTTATTTGAATAAAATTGTTATTCGTTCTTCATGAAACCATGTTTATCTTCGGACAGATTATGTCGCCTAACGCGGAGGGCGCATGCCAAATTAAAATGGCCCGATGACCCTCCATTGTTCCTCATTTCTTTTCGATAGTGATGTTGATGGAAAGAGTGTTGGCGATCGGAAAACAATTGGTGGTCTTATGCCGTCTGCATGAAGAGGAACCACGGCCCGCAACCGCAGGCCGCTCGACCGACGAAGAACCGGCTAGGCTGGGGGATGACCGCGTTTCCACAAGGGGCATCGCGCTACGGAGGACTGTAGCCCCCAATATGCGGCCCGCTTCGGCAGCGAACCGGCCTGCTCGCCGGCCGGCCGGGAGAAGGAACTGTGGCACCGGAAGGTGCCGCGTAGCAAGACTGAGGACATATGAGGGGGCCGCTTGTGAAGGAAGGCCCGCTGTTTAGGGCGGACCGTGCCTCTTGTCGCCACCATTTTGGGTAGCTATGGGGCCATACCCCCCACCCCCTCATACCGCTCGGCCTTCGGGTCGAGCCGCGGCCAGCTGGGCCATGCAGCACCGGGCCGCGCTGCGCGGCGCCTCGCCGGGCCAGGGTGCACCCCCCCTCTGGCCATGTCGCGCCCCCTCGAGCTGGGCCACGCGATTCACTTGGCCAGTAAGACCCTCTATCGGGTCAGACTCCCCAAAACCGAGTTTACCCGACCCGCCAACCCACAGCGTTTAACGGACCGGGTCCGTTTTCACTTGAAGGTGAATAACATGAAGTCTGTGCGTCTGATCGACATGCCGTCTACGGCACTGAGACCCTTGGTACGTGGAGTTCCTTTTGCGATACTCTGTGTGAGTTTGGGATGTCTTTGGAAAACGGTCGGGTTTGGAATGAGCAAATTTCCAACCAGGCCCCTCGAGTAAAAATGATAATAAATCTCCAACCGGGCGTCCGATTGACGCACCGTCTATCAGATTGGGTTCCTTTTGATGAGACAGAAATATAATATACATCAACTCTGGACTTCGTGAATATTGATGTATTGACCACTTTTCTTGAGGATTGGACCCTCTCAGAATTGAGCATATTGTGTGTGGGAACCCTAGAACTGGCTGTGACTGCAACGACAGCCTTACTGGAATCCTTCGTGGGTTCGACAATGATGTCTACCGTACTAGAATCTTTTATGGGTTTGGCGAAAACAACTACCATACTAGGAATCCTCCATGGGATTGACAGTGAAGACTACTATTCTTGTATACTACAAGGGTCTGACAGTTGCACTTCTGTTCTAGTATCCTACGTGGGTCCGACAGAGTAGGTGGTCTTGTATCCTACGTGGGTATGATAGCTTAGCTGGACTAGAATCCTACGTGGGTCCTCTGGCTTAGATGAATCAGTGACTACACCTGATCATATTTATCCCATTACTAATGTTGTATACCCGTGTCAGCTGAGTTTTGACTTTGAATCATTATCATCGATGTGACTGACTTCCTTCATGTGTGGTCTGAGTTGTACTTGGGCTCGAGTGTTGGAGCCGAACTGGATTGATGACTTATGTATATGTATGAGCATATACCTAAGTAGAGTTTGTTGATACTTCGTGATTGAATATTTTCTTATGGTTTATCATTCTTGGATTCTAAGATACCTTCAGGGGTGTTGGGGTCCCTACTGAGTATCATTATACTCACCCCTCCACGGGCTTTTCCTGCACTATGTGCTTTTGGATGCAGACGATGGAAAGCACTGACTGAGGTGAATGCTTGTGGAGCTGGATGGTACCCAGAGGTGGACCACTTTTCAGGACACACACGGAGCGAACAGAAAGACACGAGGTGCCGTGGAGACCATCTGTACCCACCCTTTATGTGGGATTCCCGAAGGACGACTCAGTGGTTGCAGTTTTAGATTACTACAGTTTTAGTAGCTTTTCAGTTCTACTGTACTTTACAATAGGGTTTATATACTCGCCCATTTAGTTATCAGCACTTACTTTGGTACTTAGTTTTACTTAGTGCAGACTTTTTTTTGCGTACTCTGTTGTATTTGCTAACTTTTATAAAGGCAATGTGTTCCCTCTTTATCGTGATTTTACGTCTTTAGTGCTAGTCGCCCGCCCCTGGCCTATGGAAGGCAGGCTTGGGGTAGTCACGGCATGGGCCCCGAGGATGGGTCGTGAAAAATTGGAATCAGAGGAGTCATTTCTACCATATAACTTAGGACTCTGATCATTCCAATATGTGAAGAAATAGTGTTAATATTATAGAGTGTGGTATTTAGTCCAACGAGTCAAGTATTGGTGCGGCAGCCGACATATCCATACACCAGGACCCTGAGCTCTGATTTCTGACTCATTGCATAAAAACATAGATTGCATGTGTTTTAAAAAAAATAATTTGTGATTACTTTGTGTCATATCACCTGGTATACTATTTTGACCTTGGCACACTTATTTCTTTTTAGAATGGACCCACGAAGACAACCAACTAGGGTTCTGAGTTACGTGCGAGATGGTATCCCACCGAGCGATGAGGCCTCGGGGCAGGGCCCCATCACAGCGGAGGCACCAGCGGTACCACTACCCATTGGCCCATCGATACCACCAGCCATAACAGTAGAGAGTGCACAATGCCTGAGTGCGTTTCACGAGTTTCAGTGACAGAGGCCGAACAGGTTCTGCAGAGAGACGGTCCCTCAGGCAGCCGAGGATTGGATGGAGGCTATTGGTAGGGTTTTTAGATTAGTAGGGACACCAGCTGATCTTATAATGATCCTTGATGCGCGTCTCCTGCACATAACAGTAGGTAGATGGTGGAGCTTGATGCTCCAGGTGCACGACTAGGCATATCTTCTTTGGACAGATTTGAGAGTCTCATCTACTAGGAGTTTGTTGAAGCCACCATCCATACGATGCACATCTAGGAGTTACATCATATGCGTCAGGGAAGCATGACAGTAGATCAATACTCAGCGAGGTTTACTGACATCTAGTGCTACTCCACGAACATTGTATGTGACCTATTCTTCATTGCCTAGACCATTGAGCAGGGAATCAGGCACGAGATTAGGGATTCTATGATCTCCATTAGCATTCCGATGTAGGCGGGAGTACTGGAGCGAGCCCTTCTTGTGGAGAGCATTCTTGCTAAGCCGAAACCAGCAACGAGACCACCACAGGGTGACACATAGAATATTTTTCTACTGCCGGCAGTAGATAGATGTCACAGAGGTACAAGCGGACCATGCTATCAGGAGAGCGACCTCAGGATACAGGTTCGGTTGTGTGGGGCACCCGAAATAGTGCCAGCTAAATGAGGAGCAGGCAATGCTATGCATGAGGCGGGTAGGGTCACATGGCTCGAGACTACCCAACCCGTCATGCAGATTAGCCACAAACAGTGAAGGGACCTCCTAGGAAGAGGTAGAGGTTCGACCGTGGCAGTCTGCATGGAGCAGCCCGATGAGGTAGAGGAGCTGGCCGAGTAGCGGATGGTGGATGACATTTTGAGGCTATACCACCACCACCACCATGAGGTCCACCCCGACCACAGGGAGCTGGCTGGTAGAGGCATGCTCAGCTCTAAGCAATGGAGGATTACAACCATGGGGCACATGAGATGATTCTAGGTACTATCGGTGTCTACTTCACCCTTACTCATGTACTTATAGACATAGGAGTGATTCATTCTTTCATTGTCACTTCCATTGTTCTGATCTCGGAGATTCTGACGGAGCCTTTGGCTCAATCGTTACAATTAGATACTCTTACGGGATTATAAACAATGATTATGTACTGGTTCCAACAATGTGAGATTACTCTAGGAGGCGAGAGCTTTAGCTGGGATCTTCTTGTAGCAGCATCAAGGTCTTACGACGTCATCTTGGGTATGGACTGGTTGTCTAGAGTCCATTCTTAGATCAACGGTATTAGGCGTAAGGTGCAATGTATCCGCACAGATGGGATTAAGTTCACCATCACCGGCGAGAAGGGATCCATTGTAGTGCAGGATGGACTTTTGCAGAGGAGAGGGCAGCCGATCACACATCAGTTGGATAGTTTCATCCTTGGAGCAGTTGATGTGTGGAGTCCGATGGTTCTTATTATGGTAGATCAGTATTCAGACATTTTTTCCAATGACGTTCCAGGACTACCTACTCGTAGAGAGGTAGACTCTACGTAGACATGTACCCCGGGACATCATGTATATCTACTCCAGCAAATCGGATGGCTCCTGCCGAGCTTCGTGAACTGCGGTCACAGCTGGAGGACTTGCATGGGAAAGGATTTATCTGACCCAGTGTTTCACCCTAGGATTCTCCGATATTGTTTTCCAATAATGTGGATAGGAGCATGGGACTGTGTGTTGACTACCGTCACCTGAATCAAGTGACCTTGGAGAAAAGTACCCACTCTCAAGGATTGATGATCTCTTTGATCATATCAAGGGAGAACATTGGTTGTTGAAGATAAACCTCAGGTCAAGCTATCACAAGCTCAGATTTTGAGACGAGGATGTGAAGAAGACAACCTTTAGGTGTCGGTATGGCCACTACGAGTTCTTGGTTATGCCCTTCGGCATAACCAACACTACAGCAGTGTTCATGAATCTCATAAATAGGATCTTCCAACCTTACCCCGATCATTTTGTCATAGTCTTTATCAACGGCATAATGATTTACTCGACTACTGAGTAGGACCACGACTACCACTTGGGGGTTGTACTGGATACATTCCAAGAGCACCAGCTTTATGGTAATCGCTCTATGTGCCAACTCTGGTTTCTAGAGGTTCACTTCGTAGGGCACATCATCTCAGAGGTGGTAGTTGCAGTGGAACCAGCGAAGATCGAGGAAGTGATTGCTTGGAAGCCACCCAGAAGCGTGACAGAGGTGTAGAGCTTCCTGGGTCTGGAATGATATTATAAAAGATTTGTTCGAGACTTATCTAGAGGTGAAATACTTCTTTCTGCATTGATGAAGAAGGGGAAACCCTTCATGTGGTCAGATAGATGTCAGCAGAGCTTTCAGAAGCTGAGGTAGAGATTGACCAGTGCACCCATGTTGCGGCTACCGAATGAGGAGTTGGGTACATAGTATACTGCGATGCATCAAGGACCAGACTCTAGTTTGTCCTAATGCAGGAGTGAGCAGTGATCGTGTATGGTTCATGGCAATTGAGGCATCACGAGTAGAACTACACTACCCATCACATGGAGTTAGTAGCAGTAGACTTCACCTTCAATATGTGGAAGCACTATCTGATGGGAGAGTGATTTAATGTCTGCTCTGATCACCAGAGTCTCAGGTACATCTTTTCATAGAAGGACCTGAACCTGAGATAGCGATGATGGCTCGAGTTCCTCAAGGACTATGAATTTGAGATTTTCTATTCTCCTGGGAAGGGGAATGTTGTAGCTGATGCACATAGCAAGAGATTTGGCATTAAGTTACTAGGAGAGGAGACAGAGTAGCTAGCCACGTTGAAGATATACATTGTGGATAGAGATAGAGCAACCTTTTTATAGTCACTCACAGTCACTCCTCCACTCCTTCAGCGGGTTAGAGAGGGACAAAATGGGGACGTTGAATGTGAGACACGATGTGCTCAGATATATATAGGGTAGGAGAAAGGTGGATTTTATGAAGGAGGAGATCACAAAATCCTCTTCAGGGGACATACCACAGTACCAGTTTCACTGTAGGAGGAAGTGCTGAGCGAGTTTCACACTTCCCCTCTAGAAGTACATCCAAGAGTGGTGAAGATGTACTAGGACCTCAGACGATAGCACTGGTGGCTGGGTATGAAGAAGGATGTAGCAGAGTTCGTTTCATGATTCCTCACTAGTCAGCAGGTGAAGGTGGAGCACCAGGTACCAGCAGGCATAGTAAAACCCTTATAAGTCCCTGTGTGGAAGTGGTATGGGATATCCATAGATTTCATGATGAGGATTCCACGTACATCCATAGGGAATGAATCTATCTGGGTGATTGGTAACCAAATCACCAAGTCTACCAACTTTCTACTAATCAGAGAGCATGGCTCAGTAGAGATATTGGGATGCCTCTACATTCAAGAGAACCTATGGCTTCACGGTGTTCCATTGACTATCGTTTCTAATCGTGATGCTCATTTTAGTTCCTGACTATGGAAGGTGTTATAGGATGCTTTCAGGACACAACTTCGATTGAGCACTACCTTCCAACCTCAGACAGATGGCCAGACTGGGAGGACCATACAAACACTTGAGGACATGCTCCGTGAATGTGTCCATGACTTTTGTCACATTTTGGAGGATCACCTACGCTTGGTGGAGATTGCATAAAACAATAGCTACCACTCCCCCATCGGGATGGCCCCATATGAGGCACTGTATGGCCGATCATGCAGATCACCTCTGTGCTGGACTGACCTTGGGGAGTCAGCACTCATAGGTCCGGTGATGGTTTAGGCCATGACGGAGAAGGTTCGTTTCATCCAGGAGCGGATGAAGACTGCACATAGAAGACATACATCCTATGCTGAATGGAGACAGAGACCACTGGAGTTTTTGGATGGCGACCATGTTTTCCTATGGGTCTCACCTCGACAAGGTCTACAGAGATTTGGATGGGGTGGCAAGTTGTCTCCACGATTCATTGGACCATTCTTGATCCTCAGCAGAGTAGATGAGGTGGCTTACCACTTCGGTCTTCCACCTCAGTTGAACAGGGGTTTTGACATCTTCCACATATCCCAACCAAGGAGATACCTGCACGACCTGAACCACATCATCGATCATGGGTAGATGGACATAGATGAAGGGGACATGTTTGGGGAGGTCTCGGTGGAGATCAAGGATCGAAATGAGTGGGTCGTACGTGGACATTCGATTCCTCTGGTGCGCATTCGATGGAAGCACATGAACCTCCAGGATAGCAGTTGGGAGGGGAAGGCACAAATGTGGGCTCCGTATTTCCATTTGTTTCCCTAGTGTGTATTGTAGCATTACGCCGACATAAACCCCAGAAATGGGAGTAATGTAAAGACCTAGAAATTTCAAGGAAATGTTTTTTCTTAAATACTTTGAATTTTACGAGTCTACGGTTTATGACAGCTCTTGATTCCAAGGACCGGTGTGCCCAGAATCAATTTCTGAAGTTTTGTTTGGGTACGTTCAGTGAACATATGAGCGGGTTTTTCTATCTTTTTAACTGATTCTCAGAATTGAAATCTAATGGCATCGATGAACTCACCGTGCCGATATTTGCTTAAGGGGACCATTACCGTAGTTCCCTTTTATGCGGGTTTAGAGTTAATATTTGGGGTTTAAAAATGAAATGAATAAAATGAATAAAATTGTGGAACACAATTTTATTTATGTTGGATGGTTATTCTCTCCCAAGGGGAGTTAGTGGTGGGGACCACAACCACATAACCTCCCATGGGTGGATATTCCTAAGGTGGGGCCCACACGATTTCCCAACCTTTCAACTCCCCCATAACTTTTCCCAACTCCCTTGAACTTCCCTTCATTAATTATTTTTGACAACTCCTCTTCTTTAATATGAGGAGCCTCTCCATCTCCCTCTCTCCCATTAAAGTTTTCCTACACATTTAATTAGTGGATAAATTCATTGAATGAATTTGAATTGGTTGGCATTTCATTAAAGTGGGAAGGGTTTTTATTTAATATTGGCATAGGAAATATTTTTGGTGGGGGAACCTCTGGAGATTTAGAAGGGGTGCGTTATTAAACGAAGAATCCCTCCGATGAAGAAATGAATTTATCACTCGAGGAAAATTGAATAGTCGCCAACGCTTCCTCCTCCTCGGACACACCCAGATGTCCATAGGATTGACGTTTGTTCGCCACGATGATGTTCTCCGGGACGCCATCTACTGCGACTCTTGTCTTCCGTAGCTCGATGACGTGTGACGTCAAATATCGAGTTATGGTGGATTGCTTAAATTTTATTTGAATAAAACTGTTATTTGTTCATTGTGAAACCATGTTTATCTTTGGCCACATGATACCGCCTAATGTAGAGTGCGCAGGCTGAACGAACACGGACCATCGACCATCTGTTGATCCTCATTTCTTTTGGATGGCGATGTTGATGGAAAAAGTAATGGCGACTGGAGAAAAAGCGGTGCCCATATGCCGGCCGAGTGGAGAGGAACTATGGGCTACTCGACCGATGAAGAACTGGATGGCACGGAGGAAGACCACAGTGCCACAATGGGCTCCGCGCTGTGGAGGAATGTGTCCCGCAATCTGTGGACCACTTCGGCGGCGAACCGGCCGGCTCGCTGGCCGGATGGGAGAAGGAACTGGGGAACCCGACGGTGCCGCGCAGCAAGACTGCGGCCCGCCGAGAGGGCCGAAGATGGTAGGATGGTCGGCCGGCTTTGGCCGGCCAGTTAGGGAGGACGGCGCTGTTGGGTGCCGCCATTTCGGGCGGTCGGGGGGTCGCGTCCCCCATCAGATCGCTTGGCCTTCAAGCCGAGCCAATCGGCCAGCTGGCCGAGCAGCGGCCTGCCGGGCCGCGATGTACCGTGTAGGGCTGCGCAATTCACTAGGCCGGTACAACGAATTGTCGGGTCAGACCTGCCCAAACCGGGATGACCCGACCCGCCAGCCCACTGGGCTTAATGGGCCGGGCCTGTTTTCACTAAAAGGTGATTAACATGAAGACCACACATCTGATCAATGCACCGTCTGTGGAACTGGGTCCCTCGTGACATGTAGGTATATTTTATATAATCTAAGTGAGTTGTGGACGACTTTGGAAAACGACTAGGTTTTGTAACGAGCGTATTTTCAACTGGGCCCCTAGAGCAAAAAATGCAAATAACTCTCTGACCGGACATCTGATTGATGAGCCGTCTGTCACGTTGGGTTCCTTTTGACGAGATGGAACTTTGGGATACATCTACTCTAGTCATAATGATATTTTATGTATTGAACCCTTTTTTCAAGGATCGGACCCTCCTCGAATCGAGCGTGCTGTGTGCGGGAACCTTTGAGCTAGCTATGACTGCAAAGAATACCGTACTGGAATCCTCTGTGTGTTTGGCGATGATGACTATAGTACTGGAATCCTCTGTGGGTTCGGTGACATGACTACCATACTAGAAATCTTTTGTGGGTTCGACAGTGAATAATACTATTCTTGTATCCTACGTGGGTCCAACAGTGTGACTTTTGTTTTAGTATCCTACGTGGGTCCTACAGAGTAGCAGGTCTAGTATCCTACGTGGGTCCAACAGGTTAGCTGGGCTAGTATCCTTTGTGGGTCTTCCAACTTAGATGAATCAGTGACTACACTTGATCATCATTATCATATTAAGAAAGATTTATACCTGAGTTAGCCGAGTCGTGACTTTCAATCAATATCTTTGATGTGATTGACTTATTTCCTATGTGGACTGGGTAATACTTGGGCTCGAGAGTCGGAGCCAAACTGGATTGATGACTTAGGTATATGTATGGGCATATACCAAAGTAGAGTTGGTTGATACTTCAAGATTGTATCTTTTATTGAGGTTTATCCTTCGGGGATTCTGAGAGACCTTTGGGGGTGTCTGGATCCATACTGAGTATCGTTATACTCACACATGCATGCGCTATTCCCGCACTACATTATGTTGGATGCAGACGATGGAAAACACTAACTGTGGTGGAGGCTTGGGGAGCTGGACGGTACCCTGAGGTGGACCACTTAGCAGGATGTACACGGAGCGGACGGATGGACCCGAGGTGTCGTGGAGTGGGATTCCCAGAGGACGAATCCGTAGTTGTTGTTTTACTTTACTATAGTGGTACTAGATTTTCTATTCTATAGTACTTTATAGTTGGGTTTGTATACTGGCCCATTTACTTTTCAGCACTTACTTTTTTACTTAGTTTTACATAGTGTTTACATCTTTTGTGTACTATATTGTGTTTGTTTACTTTTATAAAGTCAATGCCTTCCCTTTTTATTGGGATTTACGCCTCTAGTGCTAGTCACCATCCCCAGTCCAATGGAAGGAAGGCTTGGGGTAGTCACAACACGGGCCCTGAGGACAGGTCATAATAGGGATGTTCTCATGTTCATGGAGAATTTATCATCATTCTTCTGCTCCTCTCCATCTTATTCAAGGAATTAAAAACATTGTCCATGATATGTTAAATTACCAATATCGTGGATGATGTGAATTCATTTTTTTTAAATACATCAAGTATTATCATGAAAACATTTTTATGGTATAACCAGGTTATAATATATGTATTATTTCTCAATTATGGTTCAAGATTTATTTCCTACAAATGGTTTTAATTTATAAAATCTAATCAGGTCGTTACTATCAAAGAACAACTAAAATGATCTAAAATAACATCATTAATAATTTAACTTATGAATCATCCACATGTATGGATTCAAAATGTTAAGTGGTACTAAAAATATTTAAAGAAAATTACATTCTATTTTGGGAGTTTCTCTTCCAATCGACAAGAACATCCATCATGAACCAATCTTGAAAATCATGTAAAGTACACACCTAAATGCAATGAAATGAGAAAAATAAAATCAATTAAAGGGTGAAATGATGTTATGAAATGATTATATAAGATGTTATAAACAAGAAAAGTTTTCTGTAAAATACTGATAACGCTATTATAACCATTATTCATGATGTTTAAACATGGTATAAGTAATACAATCATGAGGTATGTGAATTCTTAACCTGATTTCCATTATTTGGGTTAAACATCTACTTCATTATTTATGTGGTATTAAAATTAATTGTCCCATTGGTTTTTATTAAATTATGTTGAACTATATTTATTATTAGTGTATATACATATTACATTAGCAATAATAATTATCTCTTCAATTGTATGATATTTATACATGGATTTTCTTTTAAAATCCTTTTTTAAAATTATGTTTTACAAAATTCAAAAGAAATGTTTTATGCTGTTATTCGTGATGTATGATTATGTTCTGGTTCTTGGGAATTTTTTACAATGAATTGTGGGGCATATATCTCTCTCCATTTCATTGGGTATGTTTATGTTTTAGGTAAGTTGAATGGTTACTCCAATTCTAACTACGATGGTCACACAAATTGTAAGGTTGTCGTGAAGTTGCAATTTAGAAGGTAGCCACGATGGTTACAATATTATGTAAATAATTCCAAAAGATACCATTATGGATCTACTTATGTTTTTATGTATTTTTCAAACACATGTTTCACAATGTAAGTATATATACATAGGTTATAAGTATGTCTTATAAAAATGATTTCATACGTTACAAGTATTCATGGACTAATGTGTTCTTTCCTTATTTTTATATCGCTTATTGAGTATTTGTGCTCCTCTCAGGTTTGAAATGATTTTTCATAGGATAGTGGATGTGAATTAAAACTAAGGAATCCATTTTGAATGTTGAATAATTTTCATGGAATCATGTTTTATGTTTTATTGTTTTTAATGTTTTTAATGTTTTAAAAAATGGAAACTGTTTTTATGGTATCCACTCTGTAAGAATGTTTAATGATATGAATGTATTATGTTCCAATTATCTAAAGCTATAAACATGAAGGTATCATAAATGTAATATGATGTGTTTTCTTGACTAAATTCATGATTATTTATATAATAAAGATGGTTCCTTATATCGAAGGCACTGTCTCATTCTTCATAAATAATTGTCCTATGATAAATAATTCTCAATGTCCTTTTCTAGGATTTGAAGAATTATTTTATAGTCTTAGAACATAAGGATATATACTCACCTATTTTCATTTCTTTTCATATGTACAATGAAGCCATTTGGTGTTTCCTTGACCAATTTAAAAATCATCTCCTACAATAGTGAATGATTCTTACTTTTTGACTCCTTAAGAAGTAATATATTATGAGATTATAAAACACAATGATATGGAATTCTGTGTGCCTTTACATATCATGACAACCAAATGATTAGAATAAGTTAAACAATTTATATAAATTCTCATATGGTGAGATATTACTTTAATTTCAAAAAAAATCTAATGTTTATCTTATTCCCTTCTATGAATGGTTAACCTTTTAACTATTCCAGAAGATGAAATCCTAAAATATAAGAAATAAGATCATTAAATCAATTAGGCATTGATCCCCTTTATAAAAAAAATTATTTATTTTTTGTTACATTTAAAAAATTTGAACACCCTCATTGTATATTCAATTAAATCATTGTTATATCCCCAATTAGAATATATAATTATTGAAAGCATCCTAGACTTATTTTATATATACTCCATAAATCAAAAGAAATTATAGACATCATCCTTGATGACTCAAATCCCTATTTTCATAAAATTATTAATTAGTTATAAAGTCATCTGTCTTGTCTAAATAACTTATTTATATATGAAAAAATATTTTAGAAATATAATTATCTAATTTTCCAACTTAAATATTTTCCCCAACATCATTATGACATTATGGGTTACCTACTCTTAATCAAAATATCAGTTTCCATCAAATAACATTTCTATGACTTTATCACCCTTCATAATATCATTTTAAAAACATAATGAAAAACATAAACACATAATATGTATATTTGTCAAGATTCATATAACATTATAATTGAATTCCAAAACATAATTACATATTTAATCCATGTTTATTCTTAAAACCTTACTCTAACCTCAGCAGCTTATTCCATAATATCATCTTCCTATATTATAAAATATGAAGCATGTATTAAAGTTCCTCAATTTCAATATAATCATTATTATTATGTTTAATGAAAATAATACCACAATAACAACTCATACCTTTCTCATACGATTTGGAATCACTTTATCATTAATAATATAAACAATACTCATACCAACTTCCTAGTACTCATCATGAAATTTCCACATCAGATATATATTTTCATAATTATCAAAACATAAATATATGAAAAATTAAATGTTAACAAAGTTCTTTCTATCCCATACCATTGACTAAAACACAAATTTATAGTGTGCGAAACATTTTTCATAATGGAATACCATATAATCATTTCAAATTACTTATAATGTTCCTTAATAATGAAACATACTTATTTAATCTATGATACATTTGTTTTAACCCGTGTTATTTATATACATGTTTTATATAAATCATTTTTGATGGTTTGTAATGATTTTTTAATTTACAATGAATATCTTCCGGGAGGGTAAAGCTAGGTGTGCCACAAGAAGCACTGTCATATACCATGTTATGCCAAGGCAGTCCCAAATCACCATGTCAGAGTTGAAACCCCTAGGAACATCTAATATAAAGACACATCAACTTATATATTTCTGAAAGGGATGTAATTATTTTAGACCAATCAATTTATTCAATACCAAAATTTGAAGACATTTTCCTAAATGTTAACTCATCCATATTGTTATCCTTAGAGGCATTTGTTGTCATATCATTTGAAATATTCCTAACGATGTCACTGATGTTATCACATCTTAATTTCCAATGATTTAAAATACCTTTACTATAATAACAATTATAAAAACAAATCATTTACATAAATAGATAGTACATCAGTTTGGTGGAATACCAAATACGTTAAAATTATATATTCCTAAAGACTGTATTATTTTAATTCCTTTGGAAACATGGAAATATAATAACTCATACATGAGTGAGTTATATCATATAACACTAGGTTCTAAAAGACTAAAAACCATCTTATAAACATAAAACTAAAAATATGTGTTGCTAACCAAGATAAATAAATACAAAAGGGGTCAGATCAGATGCTCCAAAATCGTAAATAAGTGAGATATGTAATCATAAGCATGGCCATAAGCATAAGATATTCCGATAATAACATTATATGATCTTAAAATGCATATAAAAGATCATAAACATGAATTTTGTAATAAAGGTTATTATATTATAGGACATGAATCACATTGGAATAAAGAACATAACAATGAAAGCATAATAAAGGAATAAATCATGGAATTGTGGAAAAACATAATCATATATTATGATTTCCATAATTTTTAATGAATCACTTCCATGGAAGTCATAGTATTACATGGTCACTCCCCAAAAAATCTTAGTATTCATGATTCACTCCAATTTCTATATTATTAGAATGCATTCAATCACCATACCATATTGGTAGTCATGGTTCACTCTCAAAAACATCTTAATAGTACATGTTCACTCCCAATAACATCATAGAAGATATGCTTCACTCTGATGTCCTTATTAGTAGTCATGTTTCACTCTTAAAAAATATTAGTCTATATCATGAGATATAAATCATTATCCAATGAATTGGAGGGATATATTCATCCCACCAACATCATAATGATATTATACATACATGTCATAGAATGTCATAAACAATTATATCATAACCCATTAAATGAAATGGGCATCATTAATATCATAAAATAACTCAAGAAATTAAATCGATATCATAACATTTAATCATATCATAACCAATGTAAAAAATATAAACTATAAAATAATTTCATCCTAGAATAACCCATGAAAATGATAAGGGTTCATAATCATTTATCATGGTCAAACCAGTTAAATAGAAATCAGTTTCATAAACAAATAACCCATGGAATATGATCATTTTTTGTAAATATATGAATCATTAATTAAAAAATGGTTTTCAAAAAGCATCATTATATAAAAATATAAACCATTATTTTAAATAAAAAAATTTAACTTTTGGATCATTTCCCTTTAATTAAATAGTAACATCGTCTAATGATATCTTAGATGGAAAATAATTTTGAAATATCTTTTAAATACATGTATTGATGAATATATTCTACATTAATTTGTAAAATAAGGCTAAAAAATATAACATTTTGATTAAAATTTTATCCCAAAATTGACCTCCATACTAATAAAATAATATAGAAAACATTTTAAAAACATTTTCCTTAAAAATAATTAAAATAAGCTTAAAAAAATTTAAAATAATTTTTACATTAAAACATATAAAATAATCTTAAATATATTTTGAAAACCATTTTCATTAAATACATATAAATTAATGATGTAAATGTTTTGAGAACCATTATATTAAAAATACGATTGAAACATGTATTGAAAGATTTGAATAGTTTAAAATAACTTTTTGAACAATATTTTTTTTCAAAATATTTAATTTAAAACTAAATTTAATATAATGCATTCCCATAATGTTAACAAAAACATTTATACATTAAAAATAAACTTGTAAAAGTATATTTAAATCATCAAGGAAATGAAGGTCATGATAGAGGGTATGTTTGTCCATGTTGAACAGTTTTTTACATAAATGTTTAAAAAGGATTATTGATTAGAAAATGAAAACAAAATCGTTCTAAAAAGATTTTTAGAAAATATAAATATTGGGTAAAAACTTTCTATAACGTCATATGATAATATTAAAACATTTTAAAAAACATTTTTATAAATCATGATTAATAATGAAAATATATTTCTGACCGAAAGGTGAAATAATGTCAAACAGTAATAAAATTTTTTATTAGTTATCATAAATAAAAAGAGTGTAAAATGGATGTTATACATGAATATAAAATGGAAAATTCTATTATTTTAAAAATTATGAGTTTTATTGTGATATGTATCATAATATTCATCAATGTAAGAATAATCATTAAAACCCTATAAAAGTGAAGAGACTATTTCAATAAACTCTAAACACATATGATCTTTGAACCATGATACCTGTGAATGTGAATGAAATTAACATAATAAAAATATAAGACAAAAATATAGATATTAATTATATAACATATATAATTTAGTATATTCACCTATTATTAAAAAATAGTTTCAAAACATGGTATATTATTCAATGAAAGAAAATTTAGAAATAGTTATGGTAGCAATTATCTTACTTTAGAAATATAAATCCCCTAAAATAAAAAACATAATTTTTTTAAATAGTCATAATTATTGTTATAATAGTATTTTAATATATAAATTGTTAATTTATATATAACATATAAGAAATATGAGGTGTACGTGTCTGATGTCGCAAAGAAAATAATAGTTAGATTAGAAAGACACATACCTTGAGTCTGAATTTCCATGTGTGTATTTATTATACAAAATAATAAAACAATGTTAATTAATTATGTTATAATAATCGTTTTTCATAGTTATTATTAATTTTAATTCATATATTATAATGTGTTATGATATTACTAAAATAATTATGTTTATGTTTTTTATTTTGACCAAATTTTGTTTCTGTGTCAAAAACATATTTAGGTGGTCAACTATGGTCAAAGGTTTCAATATTTAATTTAAAATTTCATGAAATCATGTTCCTATTTATACATAATTTATAATTTTAAAACAAATAATAATTTCTGCTTATGAATAATGAACCAACGTTACAGTTTGGAAGATGGTACGTTGTACTTATAAATGAGTAACATTTCAATTTTTCAATGATCATTTTTGGAAAAGGTATGAAACAATATATATTTATTTAAAAAAATATTAATAATAAATATTGTGTTATTTAATCATATATAATTCATATTATTTAAAATGAATCACATTGTTTCGAGGAGGATGCAGTACACACATCTATGACCAACATTATCAATTTTTGACTATAAAGTGGGTAATATATAAAATTATACTTTATACATTCATAAATAATTTTAGATAATTAATATCATATATATATTATATATGAATAATTTTTTAATTAAAATAATTCTGAATATGTCACATGGAGTGTGTGAATGATTCACATCGCTCTGTTGATATAGTAATCCACTCATCCAAAAACGAATCTATCATATTTTCAAAATATGTAATGTCCAAAGGTATGTAATATAAAACTTTTAAACAAGAATAAATAAATATTAAATATGTTATATATCATATAAATAAATGTTTCTATCAATATTACCAATCAGGAAAGGTTTTACAAGAAAAAACCAACAAACATCGTTTTAGGATGCAGTAGTTCTTCGTACAAAAAAATAGTATGTTTATTACCCATTAGATGGTTTTGTGTGTATGTATAGGTCAAAATATTTTAATAAAGAAATAAAATTATATTAATTATATAATTTCTCTTATAATCATGGAATAAGGACAGTTTAGGTGGTGGATAATGAAAATATATCTAAACGGCTTGTGGAATGATGTTACCTCTAATTTGGGTAACTCTTATAGGTCAGTAACAGAGGGATTCCTCAGAGGCCTTTATGCACATGGTGAGGCATCTAGGATTAGGGGAGGTATATTTTTGAGACTTTTGGGTCATTCTTGATCAACAAAAATATACGTGAGGGGCCTTGAAGAGGTAGGGATTGTCTTTTTAATTGTATAGGTACTGGATGCACTTTTATTTTTTGAAAAGAATTATGTTTCCCCATGAATTATATATTACCAAAGTGTAAAAATAGATAATTCAGAAACATTAATGTGTATTGAATTAAATATCATTGTAAAATATTTTTTGGAAAAGTGTATAGGAATTTTTTCCCTTAAGATTATAGTTTGTCCCCTTGTTGATTTTACATTTACCATCATTACATTAATTAATTTTAATCACATTCATTAATAATTTTGATCAAAAAATAATTTGATATTATTATTATACAAATATCATAATTATTATAAACATGTATGTAAATTAATCAAAATGAAATTCATGGAATTGGAAAAAATATTTATAATGCTAATCTTATATACGTGGCCAGAAAGTGGGTTTGAAAATTGAGAATGTTAAAAATTTCACCGAGATTATATATTTAAATTAAATATAAAAATGATTCTAATGAAATAAATTAAATTAATATATGTATAATTTTTATATTTTAATATTTAAAACATGGTAAAATATAAATTATATATCTATTTATATTAGACGAAAAGGCAGTTTTGAATTACAATTCAATATTTTCCACTATTCATCCAAAAATGTGGTTTCCCAAAAAAACCACTAAACCACCCTAATATTATTTTAACATTATAAAATCAAAATAAATTTTTTTTATCAAATTATATTTCTATTATTGTCTTAAATTATGGTTTTAATTTCTCACATATAGACAAAAAAGAATTTTCTTTAAAAATAATTATTTATACATATAATGACTCTAAAAAATATATTTAATTATAAATATGTTTTATTTTTTTAATAAATTATAAATTATATTTAAAATTTTGTTAATTATATAAATATTATATAGTTTAACAGTTAGGTTATAACAATCATTGTTATATAATAATTAGAAGAAGTGTTGTATCATATAAACATTGTGTTGCATGTAATGGAAGTCATGATAGCTTTATGATTTTCATAAGAATAATTGGGTGCAACTTATAATTAATGTAATAATTAGTGATTATATATATATACTATTTCCAATGTGTTTTCAAACAAAATACCAAATTTATTAAAATAAATCTATGATAAAAATTAACTAATTCATGTTGTGTTATATGAAAGAATTATTGGATGAGTGTAAGATTATTTTGAGGAGTTATAGAGAGGGTTTGGTAAATACATATAGGATTTTATTTACTAATAAAATGGAATAGGAGATTCCATTTTATATGAAAGGGAATAGGCACTTTTGTAATTTTCCAAATGATTAATTTATAAAATCGTCAATATATTTAAAAATAATTCCAAAAGAAAATGTAATAAAATATAAGATAATACAAGGTTGTAATAGAATCAACTGATATATTTTAAGAAATTTATTGTGTTATATTAAACCTTATCATTTTGATTAAACTATATTTATCCAATTTTAATTTTAATTTTGGATACAACTTTCTCAATATTAAAACGTTGTAATTTATATATATAAAGGTTAAATTGGATGATAAATAACCATTTATGATATATTAGCCAGTATATAATCTCATATTATCTATTGAATATTTTTATTATTTTTAATCATTCTAATGAAATATTATTTTTATAAAATTATATTAGTGTCAATTTTGACAATATCCATTACATAGTCTTTATGAAAGTCAATTAATTGAGGTATCCAAAACAATTAATACTCCCATAATATGTCATATTCACCTATAAATTAATGTGGTTAAATTTTTAATTAAATTATATAATTTAAAAAAAATTAATATCATTTAATTGACTTTTTTAATTATTAAATAATTCCACATCACCGTTTTATGATTATTTATAAAAATTATTTCATATCTATAATTTAATTCTAAATTAATATTATTTATATAAGGGATTAATATTTCATAGAAATATTTATTATTTTCAATATCATATATTTAACACCATATTAAATATGTGTACTTATTAAAAGTATGAGTGTGTCATTTTTTACAATATCTTTGATTTTAATAATATTTATATATTTTTCATTGAAAAAATTCCATTAAAATAATAAATTTCAAAAAATAGGATTAATGGTCTAATTAAATTCATAAAATATAATTTTGTAAATTTTTAGGGTATTTTTACAGCCTATAATACTTTTTTAACCTAAATTATATAATTTACACTTTACATTATTATAAAAAAAATCCTATGTAACTATTTATATTTCACAAAAAATGACCTAGAAAATAAATAAATATCATAAAATTAAAAATATTTTACATAAATTTTCAAAATAAAAACATAAAAGTGGATATAATTAATTTAAAATTGATCTCATCGATGGGATGATAAATCAGGTTTTTAAAGGAATTTTTTTTAATTGTTTTCTATGTTTATATATAAAGAATCATTATAAAAATGATTCCAATAACCTAAATTATGTTATTGGATATATAAATGAACTATTTTTTGATTTCAAATAAATTAAAAATAGAATTTATCATTATATATAATACATATGAAATGGAACTTTTCATTTAAAATTCATTGTATTTTCACTATTCCTCAAAAAATGAATCTTATAAGAAAAATACAAAAAAATATCCCAAAATAATTTATATTTCACTTCAAAAAAATTTATTTTCTCAAAAACATTCATGAAAAATTTAAAATATTGTTTTAAAACAATTATACTATTAAAATTAATAAAAACAATCAATTAAAAATATATCATTTTATGCATAAATATGGATTCACACTTATTTTAAGAATTTAAATATTATTGGTTGAATTTAAATACAAATAATAGAATATATATCATATAAATTTAATTAATATAATTCACTTATATTTATTAATTTAGGGTACTAATATAATATTTTTGGTATTAAAAAATGTTTTTTCTTACAAAAATACTTATTTTAAAATTGGGTTGATATTAATTTATAATAAACTGGTAACAAAAGAATTAGTTTGATATTTTCATTATTACTTGTAATTACCAGCATTATAACAACTATCTTATAACTATCATTAAATTATATTTATTGAGGTAAAACTGAATCATGCATGTATCACAAGTTATAGAAGGAAATCATTGTTTTATGTTTCACAGTCATTCGAACTATGTGTTCCATATAGTAATGGAATATATATTAATCAATCAAAAAATGGTGTAGAATTCAAATCATGGAATGAAATAAAAAAATAAAAAGGATGGTCGGGTTACGTTCTCCCTCATTAAAATGAATTTCTCCATCAGAATTCCTCTTTATGCAAAAAAATTAACTCTACCAATTTCTTCATAATATCCTCAAGGTCCCAAATACCTTTTTCAAACTTTTTTTATTCTAAAATAGTTTTACCATGTGAGTGGTTATCTTTATAGAACTTCATTACTACGATACAATGTTTCTACCATCTTGTGTTCATATAAATGATCTTGCTTCAACGGTATGACTTATGAGTTTAGTACATGTGAAGTATCCAGTTTGTACTTCTAGAAAAGATATATGTGGAACAAATTATTTTACATGAAAGATATTTTGTGTTAGAATCAGTCAACAAACACTAGTTTTTATACTCTAATGAATTTATAATAGAAAATTCAGTAATTTATAATAGAAATTGAACAAAAAAATCATAGGTGGATGTTTGAGAATATATTTTTAGGGAAACCAAAATTGTAAAAGGGTTCAATAACAATTCCTCATAAAAATAGGGAATATAAAAGTTAAATATCACCACCTAACTCATTTTTCTATTGGAAAAAAATTAATAGAATATAAAAATAGGGCCATTGAATAGAATTTGAAATATCATGTTCTGAATGAGTTTTATGGAGAACATGATGATTATAATGTTAATCACAAAATAATGATAAATATGTGATGATCTAAGTGACCATTTTATGAGAAATTATAGTACAATGAAAACATTTTCTTCCTGATACTTTTAATAAAGTTGAATAATTTCCTCCATCATATTTACTTTCTCTGTTTTATTCCAATTTTATGAAATAATCACATTTATTGGTTGCACCATTTTCAATTTCAAGATCAACTATTACTATTTTATATGAGAATGAAATTTTAATTCCAAAATAACAAGGGGAAAATATTATCTATAATGAGATGAAAATTTATTTCTTCTATCACCAGTCATGATGAAAAAAAATTACTCATACAGTTTATCAAATATTTATAAATCATTATATTTTCATGTAAAACATTAATCTCAAAAAACTCATACAATGTTCATATTAAAAAAATCATAACAATTTACCCTTATTAGCCTGCTAAAATATTAATATACAAAAATTTCTAAATAAGGATACTCTTTTTAAAAAATTATATTATTTTTAATTTTTCCAAATAACTTTATAGAACTCTTTATTTCATATTAGAAACTTTTGACGACCAATATCATGTATTATATTGAAAAATGGTAATAACCTAAAAATCTATATTGTATACACATATGCTTATTCCTTCCTTAGATGTGAAATATTCGTATAAAAAATAATTATCATTTTATGATTTGTTTTATCATTGTAATGTTAGAATATTTGATTTCATTATTCGAAAATGTATGAATATATTAACATGACATTTCACTAATATAAGTGAAATATAATTTTCATAGGGATTATTCATTCAAAATGGAAATTGAATCATCCAAAAATTAATAGGAGGATAAGTATTCCATAATTATCATAGTTTTAAACATCCAATATTATTAAATAATTTATCCATTTATCCTTTTAAATTAATATTTTTTATCAATTACATTACATATTATAAAATGGAATACAAAAATTGATTCTCGTGGTTACCAAAATATATGCACTTATAGCACAAGAGTGTGTTTTTTTATTTTTTTGATCTTTATATCTACTCATTTCACTTTTTTCCGCATAAAATCCTATCGACACTCTTTTTCAAGATGAATATTCTTCCCACACATGAAAAAACCTCTTATTCCATTCAGGTATTCGCCGGAGTGATCCTTGATCCATATTTGGAATGTTGGAGGTTGATACATTTTCTTCCATCTAGGTTAAAAACCAATATATTTTTTATTAAGCTCCATCATGCTTTTCGAATCACCATAACCTATAGGGTTTTCTTCTTCCATTTCATCTTTCAATGAAAAATGAATGATTTCTTCATCATTTCCAGAATCTGTTATGGTTAATGATTTTGGAATATTCATTCCCATGATAACAACTAACCGATCCTTTTTAAAATTAGATTAGAATATAATTCTAGAAACGTAACTCACATTTTATGTGAAGGGTTATTCGTATATTCCAAAAGTTTCACAAAAAAATTATTTTAACTCAAGGTATTCCTTCTCTATTTTCATATAATGAATATGTAGAATATACATACATGAAAATAACTAGTGTGATAATACATTTTCATGACCCATGCATTGAATAATGGGAAATATTTTCCTAATGGTGTTAATCCATATCTAATAATTTATTATATTAGAAAACCCACTAAAAGAAATAGGTTGTTTCCTCATGAAGGACCCAACAGAATTTTGATCCCTCTTTTTTCTATTTGAAACTCTTGTTTGATTCATTGGTTTTTATAGTACAATGATAATTTTTTTATTTCTATCCTATATAAAATTTATTTTCTCAATAATACGATAATTAAATTACTCATTTATTCATAATTAACATTGTTAATTTGGGATACATCCATTAAATAAAAATAGAATGAATTGTGTGATAAACAATAATCATACTGGGAATGCCTCATATTCCGGGTAAATTACTAATAAAATTTCAATATATGACACCATAGGTTTAACATAGATTACATGTGATATTTACCAAAACTCTATTATTATATCAATGATATACCAGTAGTATTATTATTAGGGTTTCATAATTATAGTTTCTAATGGTTGGATAAAAATTTCTTCTGATGCCAACTATAACATCCCATGCAATTCAAACATGGATATTGAATATTTTTCGATGAATATAAATTATATTTCAATAACACATTCCCTTGTATTGTAATATTTTAGAGAATTTTTATCATAGAGAAAATTATCATTATTTGGTGAATTATTAATATAATCTATAAGAATGGAAATCCCCTTTATTATTACAACAAAATGTAATTCTTCGTAACCTAGGAAAATGAAACATATGAAATGTATAGATCAGTTACTCAATATGGGTAAAAATATGAGATATGTAAGATTAACAAAAGGGTATGAGAATATAAACACAACATTTCGATATCATATCCATCATGTTAAAGATATTATACATGAGTCACTGTGAAATTATTGGATGTTTATAATATATAAATCATATGGTAATCCAACAACATAATCTATGAGATTAGAACATTGACCTAATAAATTAAATTTTAGCATAAAAATAATATTTTAACATTGTGGACATGTATAAATAGAAACAATTTTACTCATTAAGATAATGACATTAAATAATTTCCATTTATTAAAATATAGATATAAGAACATGGTCTACACATAAAATTATTTTATTGAAAACCATGTCCAAACATAGAATTATGAACATGACATTAGGTTCACTCATATAAAATATACCTCATGAGTTATCCATACTAACCAAATTGCATGGAAGGATATATATGCCTCACCCATCACATAATGAAATCATCCATATATGTTCCACTTGATCGTAAATCATTAGTCACATCATAAATCTTGAAAATTAATGGTTTTCATAAATCTTTCATCATAATATATCTCATGGAAAAGTTATGAGATTCAAAAAACCATTTCATAAAAACATAAAGAACATATTAAATTAATCTAAATTGTATCCTTATATCATATACCCAGTAATTCATGTGTTTCACCAGTATATTCATCATATATGGGAAATAATTTTGAAATACACTTTTAAAACATTTCATGAGTAAAATATCATCTTTTTCTTTAAAAAATATTTTTAAAATCATAGAAAAAAATATAATACCAATTCACTAAAAATAAACATAAAAAATTAAATTATAATTTTAAAACAAATTTTAAACATATTTTTATCCTTTTTCTTGAAAATTCTTTAGTTATCATTTCCAAACATTTATGATTTTTTTTAGAATGCCAATTTTTTAATAAAAAGTATTTTTCATCGAAGAGATACTAAAATTAAATGATACTTATAATATAATGAAAATACTTATATAAATTATAATAAATTTCAATGTTATGTATATACACCTCATAAAAATATATCGGTTTATAATATAACATGTGTCTCAAATAAGTACAATTGAGAAAACTTATGTTACAGAATTGGTAACTTTCTATCCGTAAAACCCATGAATGTGAGATAATAAAATGGAGAAGTGAATAGTAATAAATACGATGTTAAATGTCATATATTAAATTCCTTCATAGTATATACATCACACAAATGAAACAATTTGTGTGTAAGGCATGTGACTTATATAAATAAAACTAAAAAAATATCCCTTTCATTAGGTATTGGCATCCTTTGTACACGTTCAATCCTCATATATAATAAACATATTTTTATTATATTTATCCCAATTAAATATATTCATATATATATAACCATATATTATTTACTTTTGTCCTTATATTTATCTCTTATTTTCAATTCCATGTTAATGTTTTGTTTCGGGTAATAATCACTTAGTTTCTGTTACATGTTTTTACTTTTAATTATTTTATATCATTAATATATCATGATTTAATCAGTATATAGTTTTAAAAATTATATAAATATAATATTTATTCATTATATATATTTTAATGGTGATCCATAAAATTTGTAGTTATATAATAAAATAGAATGTCTTGGTAGAAAGTAGGTCTAAAGTACCCATAAACAGTATTTTCATTTAATTATAGGACTAAAGAAAAAATTAATATGATATATTATCATTATATAATAATTTTTATTTCATATATATCACATATTATTATTAAATAAAGCTTTAAACCATTCCATGTAAAGCGTGAATGATTCACACCACTTCATGAGGTGGTAATATTTCATACAAAGGAAGATGTTATTATTGTCTAATGAAAAGGAAATCATGATGGTCTGTGTGATATAAAAATTTAATAACCATTTTAAAATTATAAAAAATATAATATATATCATAAATTAATCAATATTCATATCCGATCTCTAAATTTTGGAATGGAAGAAATAATGACATCAGTTTACAAGGCAGTTTTACGCCATACTCACAAATGATGATTTTGTATCTATTTGATCAATGTGTGTGATGTTTAAATACATAAAAATAAAATAATATTATCTCATTATACTTATGATTCATATTTTATAAAAATGAAATAAAAATTATTTAATGGATATAATTAAAAAATAAATAAATGTTTGTTAAAGAACGTTACCTCTCCTTTGGGTATCTCCTTTTTTTCACCAAATGACCTCGATGATTGGAAATATTATGCATATATGGTTTATAAGATGATGTTTTGTAATGTTAAGGGATAATTTTAAAAGTATTTTGCACAGAAAATATTATTTTATGTTTGAATATAATATATAATGAATTTCCGTTTTATAAGATAGGGGAGATGCAGTTTTGTAATATATTAAATGATTAAACTATAAAAACTACATTCTCAATCGAATTACATAAAATAGTCCATCGACTATAATATATGATTACATAGTGATGTAACTCAATCAAAAAATATCTTTTAGATAAGTTTTTCTATTATGTTAAACATTATAATTTTGATTAATCTTTTGTTATCCTATTTTAATTTTTACTATGGTACCAAAATTTTCAATATTAAAAGATTGTATTTTTTACATATAAATGGTAAATTGGAAAATAAATGGAATATATTTTTTTATTTTATACCATATATAGTAATTTTTTATGTTATAATTTTTTTATGATTTATAAATATTTAGTGAAAATATTATTATCATATAATATCATTAGTGTCCATTTTTATAATATTCGTTATATAGACATTAATAAAATTAACACAGAATGATAAATTGAAAAAATCATTATGTACAACCCTAATATGTATTCTCTTCTTCTAAAATTATTGTGTAACCTTAGTTAATTCAAATTATATTTATTTTAATATTTCTAATATTATTTAATTGCGCTTTCATTAACTGAATACTTTTTTTGCAACATCATTGTGTAATTATTAATGATAAATACGTCAACTCATAAAATTATAAGAAAAATTAATATTTATACAATTATTTTATATTTCAAAATATTATTTAGAGTTGATCGTATCTTCTATTTAACCCTATATTAAAAATATTATACTTATTAAAAGTAAGTATTACATTTTTCCACTCTCCTAGTTTTTAATGATTTATAAGTTATATTCATTTACTAGTTTCCGTTAAATTAATAAATTTATATCCATAGGTGTTAATAGTGAAATTAAATTCGAAAAATAAATTATTTGTAAATTTTAGCATCATTTTGTAGTCTTTATCACATTCTTTTTTAACAAACATTGTTCAATTTTCCCATTACCATTGTAAAAAAACTACCAATGTTAATATTTATATTTTTCAATAATAAATGGGGAATAATTAATAAATTTTGATCATCATATGCCAAATATGAATTTATTTTTCATATTCGAAACATATATTTTTAAAAATTAATTTAATATTAATCATGTTAACCTAGATTGAATGCAGGTTTTTAAACAGAAAATGTTCAAACGTTTTCTAAATTTATATATCTATATTCCATAAAATATATATTATAATTACCAAAATTGTATTAAAATAATAATAATTTTACTATTTTTACATTCAAAACTATTAAATTAAAAACTAAAATTATATATGATTTACATGAGTATGATGTTTTCAATTAGAATCCAATATTTTTTACTCTTTATGAAAAATGTATTCTCTTATAAAAACACAAATAATGAGGCATATAATAATATTTATATTTTTTTTAAATGTATATAATCATTTAAATTTTATAAATTTTTCAATATATATTTTATAAACTATTCTTCCATTAAAAACTACAAAACTTCCTTTTAGAAAAATACTACAATATATACATAAATGTGGATTTGTTAATATTTTTAGAGGGTTAAAAATTATTAGAATAATATTGAAACACTTAATAGAATATAAAAAACATAATTTTATATAAATTAATTCAATAATAGTAATTGATTTAATTTAGTAATATAAAACGCAGTTATGGGAATGGAAAATATGTTCTATAAAAACAAAACTTTTTTAAATTTGTTTTTATCATCATTTATAATTAATTTATAACCCAAAAATTATTTTCATAATTTAGTTAATTCTATTAATTCCCTCTATTCCTACTTATATCTTATAACAAATGTTATATTATATTGTTTATCAATTAAACTAAACCTTTCATGTAGTTGAATCTATTTAAGGAACTCATCGTTGGGAGTAATATATGGAAATATTATTATTACTTATATTGTAAGTGATACCTCAGGTTTCATGTTGTTAAACATGTCTATAAATACATATTTACATGGTGTATCACAAAATACAATCAAACCTAGAAAATAATAATTCCTAAAAACTAGATGTGTTATATTACCCATGTAGTTTGTTTATGTTTGATCCATGAAGATTAAATTATTTTAAAATTTACATATAGGAGGGTACATAAGAACTGTGTGTTGATTTCGATCCATAGAAAGGATTATAGTATACCCTTGTAATATATGGGATTATTTTTATCATATTTTTATCTTCCCTCAACTCATTGATGGGAGTAAAAATAGAATTAATTACCCTGAGGGTTATTTCCCTTAGGTTTACAAAAATGGGAATGCCTTCGAGAATTCCACTAAGAATTGTTACATTGCATGGGGTAATTGTATTAATTCCCTAAATAAGGATCTATTAATGAGATTTCCTATCTAGGGAAATTCATGATGATAGTTACATGATTTTTTAGAATACATAATACCTCATGATTCATTCTTGGTGTGGGAAAAAAGGGATAAAAAATTATCAGAATCATCACATATAGATTCAAGACTTATGAACTGGTATAACCCTAATTCGGTGTTTTATATGATTCTCGGGGATTTGTAAGGAATCATTTAAATAATTATTATTGTAGAAATCAGATCCCAACTAGTTCAAAAATATACCCAATTCACTTGTGGATGAGTAAGAATGATTAACACATAGTAATTTTTGGTTCACATTGGTTAGAGTGTCTAAAATATAAATTTTATTACACTGAGGTGGATTTAAATTTGGTTGTTGGGCCCTAAGAATGAGTATTTTTCATCCTCTATGGTCATAAAAAATAGTTATCATAGATTAATATAGTGTTTTTTTCAAGTGATTCTACCGGTCAACGTTACCATGTCCAGATGATTTTTCCTAACTTGATTGACATGTTGAATTTTCTATTAATGACATGTTGGACATGTAAAGAGAGTATGCATGACATCTCATGTGTTTCTTCATAATATATTTGTAATGTACTTGTTTTATTATAATTGATTCTGGAATAAATGTTATAGGATTGCTTCATGATATAGTTGACATGTCTGAAGGACTATCATATGACCCAACAGGCACAAATGTGGGTCTTCATGTAATTTATTGGCACACATCCTAGGTTTCATGTGATCAATAATAAAAAATTTTAATGGTTTCACAACATCTTGGTGGAATATCAATGATATTTCATATGTCTCGGTTGATATATCTCATGGATTTTATGCGACCAATTAAGACATGACCTTGAATGAACTATGATAAAAAATTTCATGTGTTTAGGATGTTTAATGATTTTAGTGTCATTATTGGAGGAAAACACAAGACTAGACTGATATGTTTGAGTTCTATACGGACTCGGCCTAATTACATTACATAATTTGGAATTTTTGTCAAGTACTCACTTAATTTTATATTTCAGATCATTTCAAGTTTAGAGTTTTCTAAAATTGGAATATAATAAATAGAAAACATTCCACATTCATATAGAGTAGATACCAAAAAAACAGTATCCTTTTCTTCCAAAATATAAATCCTTTTATATAAAACATTGCTTCTCTGAAAAATCACCGTAACATTTTTCATGGCTTCCTTATTTTTCTTAAAAATTATTATAACCATTTAAAAAAATTTAAAAACATGTCATGAGTAAAATAATATTTTTATGGGAGATAAAATTAAGGATAGAAAACATGAGTCCCTGAAATTTTATAACGTTTGAAATAATTTTCAAAAATAAAAATCTTGTTACCCGTATAAACATACATTGCGAAACAATAAACTTGAATGAGATTTCCACAAAAAAGGTAGAACATAAATAGAATCATAATGGTATCTTGGGTAATTAATTACATAATATTGTAGCCATCTTGGTTACCATATAGTCTTTAACCCCCACAGTTACCATACAATGTAACCCTCATGACTACCTTATTGTTTAAACATCTCAATTACACATAGAGTAACCATATAGTAGACCCCTAATTTAATCACAATAAATGAATCATAAAGAGATATAATTCTCATCCTTAATCATAGGAAATTAAAAATAACTAGAACCAAATCATACAACATAAAATTTTTCAAAAAAAATGTGGCTTTTGAAATTTGTAAATTAGAATTTTTAAAGATAATTTTTAAAGAGAATCCCCTGAAAATACCATAAAATTAAACTGAGACTTAATGGAGTTGATGTAATATTGATATACACCGTAAATTAAAATTATTAAAAATAATATAAACAAAATTCATGACACAAACTATTTTAATACCACATAATTAATGAAGTAGAAGGTTAGTCCAAAGAATGGAAATTGGGTTAATAATTCCTTTACCTCAAAATCTTCAAACATTAAACCCAATTAAACCTCCTATACAATAGATAAAATAGTGTTATTAATATATCACGTAAATATATTCGTTTCTTAACACCTTATATTATCATATCATATCATATTTTAACACATTAATTCTTTATATTTTGTTCTTTATATTTTTTTGTATGAATTATTTACATGATTTCCATGGTTTGTTTGTATTTGATATTCTTATCATATGGAAATGAAATTACAAAAGTAGAATGAAATGGATTTGATATGTTTTCAAAATATATAATGATACCATAAATTATTAATTTATCACATATGATTATGGATCATTATATAAAACATTAATGATATCTATCTCAATCATTTTTTGCGGTTCCAAGAAAATCATGAACTTGTTTTATTATATGATTTACTATACTGGGATAGATGTTTATTAAAGAACATAAATTTTTTTACATCATTCACATTTCATTCCAATTCAACAATTAAATGGGATTTATGATCATCTTTGAAGGAATTAATGGAAATTGTAAAGACATCGTCCGTGATTTTGGTAAATAGGCACATCACAGACAAAGTTTTTTAGAATGAGAAGGTGAAGAGGGGGATAAATAAAATTGATATCTTAAATGAAAATGATAAAAAATAAAAAATATATTATTATATAAATTTCATACCTCATGGATATGTTGTGGTAAAGAGTGTATGAGAAAATAATGGAATTTAAAAGAAAATACATGAAATGGAAGACGATTATTCCAACATGATCTCTTCTAATTGAGATCCTCCTTAAGGCCTTGGGTTTTCGTGTTTCGGTGAGACCATCTAGTCATTGATTTGGATAAGATCCTTGATGATGGGATTTATCAAAACTTATACAATTCATAAGGCAAGAGGTTTGTGGTTGGAAGAGGGGAATGATGGAAGTATTTATAGTGGAAGAGAGGAGTGATTTTACATTATTTAAATCATTATTATATTATTTTTTATAATGACTATGAATAGTTGTGAATCATGAGACCCCAAATAGTAATAATTTCATGTTAGTTTGAACTATGTGGGCTTATATCATCCTTGATTCACAGATGACATAGTAAAACAAGTATTTATCATTTATCATAAATTATAATATTTTACTATTTATCGAAAATAATTAATTTCATAAAAGTACCAAAAATTCACCATAAGTATTTTTTGACGTGTAGAATTCAAATATGAACACCATATTTTGAATATAATTTTATAAATTTTAAAAATTATATTTTAAATAAAATCATAATTTATTCAAAAAATGACAATTTTAAAACTATAACTCATTTTATAACATCATGATATTTTAATCAGAATATCATTATCCTATAACCTTATAAAAATAAAATATAATATTATTTACTATTTGTAAGTGTCATATTACTATTCATAAGGGTATATTACTATTCACCAAAAAAACAATTAGGTTCTATTAGACACTAAATAACTTACTGATCATAGTAGTAGATGAACTTTTTTGAAAATCAAATCATACATGTGGAAAAATTATGTATAAAGGATAGTTATAACATACTAATTAAAATAAAGTTTGATTAATTTCGATATATTATTTAAAAGCCTTCTTGTGTTTCATTATCCCAACCTTCTAGAAATTGGGCCATAACAGTTTTATTTATATATAAAAAATGTGAGGGTACCTTTTCCCTCATAGATTTCCAATATTTACATGTTGTTTCATCAACCATGTGGTTTATCCAAAACACCAATTCCTAATGGATTATAATATTCTTAAATACTTTTCCTTTTGAACAAAAATCTAAACTTGTTTCTCTTTATAAGAAATATTCACCTTTAGCTAAAGTAATTATGGACATTAGACATGAGATGAATCTGCAACATACATTCCCAAGATCAAAATATTAAAAACATTATATACCTGAGATAAAATTAGAGGCAAATATACTTGGTAGGTGACTAGTCCAACATTCTCCGAAATTTCATAAAGTCCAATAAACCAAGATCATATATTTTTGTTATTATCAAATCACATAGAACTTTTTGATGGTGGGAATATATGAAAAGTATGATCACCTACCACAAAATAAAATTCATTCTCTTTTACATTCATCGGTTGGGATGGGTATGATGTGGTCCATGATAACTTCATCAGGTCATGGTTAAGTGGTGCTGATACTAATGGGGACAAGTGAAGTTCTTGGGTTTTCATTCTAATAATGGGATGCTTGACCATTGTGAAGGCCAGAAATGATATTCCTTACAAAAATATCACAAGATCCCATTTTAGTGTTATCTACAAAATGGAAAACACTTTTTATGATGTAATCTGAATGTTTCCCTAATGTCACTCAATGCCATCTGTGAATTCTATCATCCCGAACCTCTCATTAGATAACCTGGATGAAAACATGGGGTAGGGATGATGGGTATGTTGGGAACCTCTTATCTAGGGTCTCAAGCTCAATACAGACAATTCACTAATCGGAGGGGTGGGGGATGTGCTGTAACACTCCAAAATGATAAAAGGATAAATTTCTAAAAGATATGACTCATGCCAACAATGTGCACCTTCCTTTTCAGAGCCTACCTGATTATAACTCCATAGTTAATAATGCATGGCCTAGAGTAGTTATAATGATGGGTGACCTTCTTGGAAGTTTCCTAGGATTCATGTTAGTGAGGAAAAGGCACATGGGAAGGGACATGTGTTGGCCTGTGGGGACTTTCATTATTTAGATGACCTGTTCGGGCACGTGGGTGGGCCCCAGGGTGGAGAGAAAGTGTCCACAAGGCAACTGGTTATACCTTGTGGGCCAGGACCCGACAACCATGATATGGTGGGTGACTGTGCTGTCATTAGGACCTAGTTGTCACATTTGGTATCTGAGGTGGTACCTAGGCTTATGTGCAGGGCACTACCTGGGATGATATGTAGGGCCCACAGCATGGACATTGTGTTTTAAAGGGGGTTATTATAACACTCCAAAATGATAGTGGTTTAAATGAAAAAAAATTATATGACCCATGTAAACAAGGTGCACCTTACTTTTCAAGAGCCTTCCTGATTAGAACTCCATAGGTCATTGTGTATGGAAGGGGGTAGTGATCAGGATGGGTGACTTTCTAGGACATTTTCTAGGGTGTGTGTGAGTGTGGACAAAGCACACTAGAAAGGACTTGTGTTGTCCTGTGAAAACTTGCATGAGTCAGATGACCCGTTCAGGCACATGGGTAGGCCCTAGGGTGGGGAGCATGTGTCTGCGGGGCAACTGGTGGTACCTGGCGGGCCAGAAGCCGATGTCCATGTTATGGTGGGGTGTCTATACTGTAATCAGGACCCAGTTGTCACATGCATGGGGGAAATGTCGTTAGAGACCCAAAGGGTTATATGCTTACAACGTTCATCGACTCTTATGGAAAATGAGAAGCTCTTTAGTAGACTACTCAATCTTTAGTAATGGGCCTAGAAATATGAACCCAAAAGAGGATCACTTTGAAAATGATGGAGATAGATTCCATGATTCTTTACAATGTGCTTCTCGGCCAATTCATATTTCCTTGGAATATTTCCTACACTATCAAGATATGTAAACATCTCATGGGGAATAATACAGAGATCTCCCACACATGGCTGGAGGAAAATATGGTGGCCATCATCTTGGCATCTATGGAATCCTCCAATCCATGTATGGGTTCTTCTTTAACATGGGTTCATTTCCTAGTGAGGGGATGAACATTTTTGTTAATGATGTTATAGGTTTGTATTAATTTAGACCACTAGGATGTATTTTAGATATTTAGTGTATTTTTCTTTTTCAAAATCAATAAAAAGATTAATTTTATCTTAGTCTTTCCTCCTTTTGAATGTATAATGTTTCTTCCTTCTATGATCTATCCTCATGTTTTACTGGATCACCTTCACTTTCTCAACCACTTCCTCAAAAAATTATATTATCATCATCATTATTTTCCCAACCTCTTCCAAAAAGGATATTGTTCTATACTACTTCACATATAATGCCTCAAAAGGTGAATTCTTTTATAAAAGTATGAAAAACATTATTATAAGAAAACAAAACTAATGAAATATAATTATCCCAACATCCCTTGTATTGCATTGAACAATTTGGATGAAAATCATGCAATGAATGAGTCATTTTTTGTAACTGCCTATCAGATTGAGGATGAAAATATGTGATGAAATTTAATTCATTTACCTCTTAAATGTAAAGAACATTATAAAATGTAGATGTGAATCTTGGATACTAGTTAGATAAAATGGAAATAGTAACTCCATGTAAACTAAAAATCTATTTGTGGTAAAATGGAGAAAGAAAATTGAAATTAATTTTATCTTTAATATGGAGAGAATGTGTAGATTTAGTCAGTCCGACAATATAAACACATATTGCATTTTTCATAATTATGTATTAAGTAGTCCCACAATGATGACCAAATAAATATTCACACATTTCATCTCTGGAACTAGAATATGATGAAGCATCCCCTTTAGTAACCCCTACTCTTCCTTAACCTCTTGATATGTCAAAAATTTCAAAGAAAATTCTGCAATATCCCTTTTCATTACATCCCACTAGCAAAAGTCCCAAGTTCTTGGTATATCATAGAGTTTCCAGGTGGAAGTAAAAATAGAAAACTATGATCTTCACAGAACATTTACTACTAAAATTAGGAATCATAATGTATACACAACGTTTTACCAAATCTTAAAACATAATCTTTATCATGGATAAATTTTGGAAACATAACCATTTTAACCAATTCAACATTTTTCTACAGCTCACTATCTTTCTTCAAATCATTATTAATTCTATTTGATATCAATGACTACACTAAAACTAGAAAAAAAAAGAGGTATTTCCTACACCAATAATTTATAATCCAAATTTCATCAAATCATTAATCTTGTGATCATGTTCTAAATGTAACATGGTTAATGAAGTATAATGTTTTTGTTTCAAGACATATGAAACATTTTTTCTTTTCCATAATGGTAATTGATCTTACAATCCAAATCCTTTATTAGTTCAAAACATCTTCCCTACCTCATGTTTAATTCTTTCCGAGTTTATATATATTTCAAACATTTATTGTCAGTATCTATGTAAAATTTGGCTATGTATAATTGATGCCTCTAAATTTCAAATCCAAAAACTATATCTACTAATTTCAAACAAGTTTTTGGAAAATTAAACTAATCATGTTTTAGTTTTCATGAAGCATAATCAATTACCTAATCATTTTAAATTAGAACACATCTATGTCCCTCAATGAAGCATCCATGTAGATGAGCAACTCCCCATTTAAGGAAAACAATTCTAAAATAGCATCACTCACCAATCCCTTCTCTAGTTCTTGAAAACAAACATCCCATTCTTCTATCTAAATATATTTAACCCATTTTCACATAAACTTAGTAATAGAGAAGGACGATAATAAAATGTTTTTAACAAACCATCAGTTTTAACCTTCTAATATAATAAAACTATAAATCTCTATAACATTTATAGGTCTTAAAAATTTATCAGCTAAGTTTTTTGGTAGTATCAACTATTATTCCATCCTTATTTATAATGTGATTAAGAAAAGAAGTCCGTTGAAATAAAAAAATCACACTTTTTGAATATTCCGAAAAAAATTACCATTAAGGTTGGAAAAACAACCCTTACATGTTTTTCATTCTCATATTTACTCTTATAAAATTCTACAATTTCAAGAATAAACAGAATAAAAAACATATCTATGAAGTCATGAAATATTATATTCATAAGTTCCATGAATATAAAAGTTTCATTAGTTATCCCAAACAACATGACCAAAAATTCATAATACTGATATCCAGTATGAAATACAGGTTTTGGGAAGTTATCCTTCTATACCTTCAGATCATGTCATTGGGTTTTCAAGTCAACACTGGAAAAGAACTAAGCTCCCTAGAGCAGATCAAACAAGTCATCGATATGAGGCCATTGATACGTATTTTTTATAGTTATGTTATTCCTAGCTCAATAATCAATTAAAATTATCATGGAACCATATTTCATTTTAACAAATAAAATAGGAGAACCCCATAGTTAAGTGATAGGATGAATGAATCCCTTATCAAGAAACTCCTTCATGTGATTTTTCAACTAAATGTGTTCCATTTGATCCATTACATTTGGGGTGTCTGAAATTTGAAAAGTATGGGGAACTAAGACAATTGTGAATTTGACTAACCAATTGGGTATGGAATTGGGTACCATATTATGAAATAGATCAATGTATTCATTTAACACTAACACATAATTAATTTGAAAAGTACCCTTGTTTAAAAAATATAGACAAGATAATTTTCAATTCCTCTTTATAATAGTTTCTCGTCTTCCTAATATGTTATCAATTGTATGGGATTTTTCTTATATACAAACTAAAAATCTTTCTGAAAAAAGATTCATTAGTTCTATATCCAATATTATTATGATAAAAAAATCAAATCCATTCACATAATGAAATCATATTTTAATAGGGGAAAACAATAAAGATATTAGGCAATGACTTTTTACAAAGCACAATAAAATGATTCATATAATTCCTCTTTGCTATAATATTTCCCTTAGTGTTTTAACAATATGTTCTGGTGTCATTTATTGATTTTATATTTCAAATTTACTATAAAATTTCATAGAATAATAATGGAATGTTTAGACCTCATATCAAACAAAACATTTTCAAAATCTGGAGTAAAAAAATGTGGTAACTAAAACAACTTCATTGTATGGCCTTGACGTCTATGACGTAGTGGAAAAGTACCTCACTACACCTTTCTTCTTATCATCAAGATTCTATATATCATTAAAATCTCTCTTTGGGTAGGAATTTTCATAATGACCCATCTCTCCATATTTAACACACATAATAGTTTTCATATCATGATTATTATTAGGTTCATTTAAATTACATTATCAGTTCATATGTCAAAACTCACCACATCAATAACACATCCCAGTGTTGGTAAGGAATTCCCTTGGGGTTTTTTCCACACTTTTAATAAATTGAAACTATAAATTCTTACAAATTTATTTATTGGGATGATTATGACCCATCACTTGTCTTCTAGACATCCTATTCACCTTGTTGTCAAAGTTCATGTAATCAAAATTAAACTTCATGTCTACCCTCTTAGTATATCAGAAAATTTCCTCATAACTTTTGAATTCACAGAAATCCAATTCCCTTCGATACCTTGGCATCAATCATGAGTAAATGTGGATGATTTTTCTGTCATGATCCAGAATATTATTTGGAGTAAACCTTGCTAGTCGGGTGATGTAAGATTCATACATATCCACTGAATATTGATCCCCATTCATTAATTAAACAATTTATTCTCTATCATATGTTTCACCACCTTAGAAAAAACATTCGCGGAAAATAATTTTAAATTATTCCAACATTAAGAAATCAATCTCTTCTATATCAATGAAAATTTTTACCATTGACCACTACAAATATGATTCACCTTGAAAATGATTAATGACATGACTTACCATTGAATTATAGGAACATACAATAACATTAAATATCATTTCAAGGGATTTAATCCATCCTTCAATAGCTACCGGGTCAAAAGATCCATTAAATGGAGGATGGTGTTGACTTATAAAAATTTCCACTATCATAATGTTCTATTGTGGTACCATTGTTTGTTCTCTTTATAGTATGACACCACCATTTAATTCATATTTTATATGATCCAATACTATCAAAATCATATCACTTACAATCCCAACTATTATGGGCTGAAGATTCAAAAGGATATTGTTCTATCAGTGCCTCTCCTCTTCAGCTTTCCTATTTATCATATGAGAAACCACTCAAAACAAACATATCTTGTTCAAAGAAACATGGAAATGTTTAAATTCTATATCATTTCAAATTAACCATAAAATAAAAATCAGTTATGGAATTCTGTTAATATCAACACTACCCCTAGAGTTTTCTAAACCATCGTATGATACCAACTATAAGTAACTGACCTTATTACATTACATAATATTGAATTTTAGTCAAGAACTACCTTCCTTTAATTTTGATAATATTTTCAATTTTATATTTTTAGAGAATTGGGATATAACACATAGATAACATTCAACATTCATTAGAGTTGATACCACTAATACCGTATCCATTTCTTCCAAAATAAAAGACTTTTTATATAAAACATGTCTTTATTAACCAATATTCATAACATTTAACTGGGGTAAATTCATAATATTATAAATCCCTAAATCATTTTAAATTATTTTTAAACATGTGATGAGCACAATAAACTCATTAAAGGATTTAAAAATAAGTAAAGAAAACATTTGTCCAGGAATACCTCTAACATATGAAATCATTTTAAAAAAAGTCAAATTTATTACCCACATAAATATACATTTGGAAACTTGAGATTTCAAAAAATACATATATATTTTATATAGATCCATAAAGTTATCTTAGGGAATTTCAAAAAAAATCACATAACCATATTGGTTACTTTATTATGTGTAACCCACACAACTATCTTACAATGTAACACTCACAACTTCCTTATTGTGTTACCAACATTATTACACATGGAGTAACCATATTGCTGAACTGTAACATACACTGACCCGATCTATTGGAGAGATATATATTTCCTACCATTAATCATAAACAATTCATAGTAACAATAAACTAATCTTACAACATGAAAATTTGCAATAAAAAATGCTTTTGAATTCTATAAAATAAAATTTTAAAAGGGAATTTTATAAGGGAATCCCCTTAAAATTATTATATAATTTAATTGAGTCCTAATAGAGTGGATGAAATATTTATAAACACTATAAATAAACATAATTCAACATAATATAAATAAAATTTACCATAAATATTTTTAATACCACCTAAATAATGAAGTAGACAGTTAACCAAAAGAATATAAATTGGGTTTAGAGTCCCCATACCTCAGGTATGTCTAATTAAAACTTGTTTAAAACTTCTTTATAATGAATGAATGTATGTTATTAATATATTAAAGAATCATATTCATGTTTATATAAACCAATTTCATCATTTTATAACGTCATTTCATCCTTTAATTATAAATATTTTGTTCCATCCATTGTTTTGGGGGAGTTCTTTACTTGATTTCCCTAACTGGTTTGTATTTTATATTCATGTAATATGATAATGGAATTACATAACTGGAATGAAATGGTATTTATATGTTTACATAATATATAATTACACCATAAATCATTTGGTGTCATATATAATGATTTTTCATTACATAAAACATTAATGATATTTGTTTATGTCATTTTTTACGGTTCCATGAAAATATTGAACTTATTTTCGTATATAATTTAATTCCATTTCATAATAAGTTCATTATAGAACAAAAATTATTTTCCAAAATACACATAACATTCGTATTTAATCATTGAATGGGTTTTATGATCATATTTGAGGGAATTAATAGAAATTGGAAACTCATCGACCATGATTTTGGTAAATTGGCACATTGCTAATGATGTTTTTATATTTAGAATAAGATGAAGAGAAGAAGAAGAAATATGATGAATCATATACATGAACATGATAATGTATAAAATATATAAGATTATATTTATTTCATAATTCTTGGAGAAGTGGAGGGAATGATAATATAAGAAAAAAATAAATTGGAAAGAAAAGACTTGAAAAAAGAATTGGAGTCTTCCCTCTAGATCTCTTACACTTGAGATCGTATTTAAGGACATTGGATTTGGCCTTTTGGTGAGACCAAATGGTTTTATATATGGTTAATACCATTTTGGGGTGTATTATTTAGAACATTGACAATTCTCATGGCCTGAGTGGTGTGTGAGGAAGAGGGAAATGATGGTGGTATATATAGTGGGGGAGTGGATGGATTTACCATTATTTTAATCAATATTATAGTATTGTTTTCTCAAGAATATGAATAGTATTGATTAATGTGACCCAAAATAGTAATAATTTTATTTCAGTTTAAAAATGGTCTTCTTACATCAGTCTTCAATATCATATAATGCAGTAAAGCCAATATTTAGCATTTATCTTAATTAATCAAATTTTACTATTCATCAAGGTTTCATAAATTTCAATAAAATCCCAAAAATTCATGCTAACAATTTTTCAACATATATAATTAAAAAAATGAACTCCATTTTTAGAAAATAATTTTCTATATATTATTAATTTAATTTTTTAATGAAATCATTATTTTAATAAAAAATAACAATTTTTAATCCATAACTCATTTTTTAACACCTTCAAAAATAATTCAACATATAATTATTTTATGACAAAAAAAACTAATATAATGATATGATTTAATATTTATAAGGGTCATATTATTATTCATATTACTATTCATAAGGATATGTTATTATTCACCAAAAAACAAGTCAGGTATAACATGATTCAACTAACTTATTAATCACAACCATAAATGATATTTTTAAAATTAAAATCATAGAAGTGGAAAAAATATTTTTAAAGGAAAGTTATATCTATATATATAAAACAATTTTTCAAGAATTTCAATTTATTTTTTACAAAACATTGGGTGTTTAATTAAAACCAAATTTTAGAAATTGTGCTCTAATAATTTAATTTACATTTTAAACAAGTGAGGGTACCTTTCCCAAATAAAATTTTATGATTCACATGTTGCTTATTTAACCATGTGGTTTCTCCAAAAAACCATTACCTAGTGGATTATCTGATTACAAAATAATTATTCCTTTCGATCATAAATCTGAACTTATTTTTCTTTATAAGAAATGTTCTCTGGAATTTGAACTACTTATACAAACGAGACATGAGATGAATATGGCACATACCTTCTTAAAAAAAACCTAAAAAACATTATGAACATGAGATATACTAAGATTAAAATCTACTCAGTAGTTGACTAGTCTAATTTCATTCATAATTTTATGTGGTCCAATAATACATTTACTTAGATTCCATTTCTTAATAAAATGCATAAATTTTTCCCTTGATCTTATTCTTAGAAAAACATGATCACCTAACTCAAAATATAAGTTTTCTATCTTATTTAATGAATAACATTTCCTTCTGATCTGAGCATTCCACATGTATGAATAGATAATATTCACTTTCTAGCCACTTTCTCTACTAATTAATTTCCAATCAACTACCTTTCCCCAACATCATGCCCAAAATCATGATTTTTACACTACTTCCCATACAATTTATTTAGAGGATACATATATTTACTTGAATGAAAATGATTATTATAATAAAACTTATCTAATGAATTATGTTCTTACAACTTCACTAGTAGGCTGTTGAACTAGAATGATGGTTATCCTCTAATGTCCAAATTGTTCATTCTAACATCCCATTTGATTAAGGTTGAAATGTTGTTGTAAAATTTAATTATATGACCATCGATTTATGAGGGCCCTTCCAAAAGTTATATGTGAACATGGTATACTGATTAGATACAATTGAAAGAGTAAATCTATTTTACCAATAAACCTATTTTATCTTTAATTGGGAAAGATAATTCAATGAAATTGTATATTGAATATGATGAAAATGTGCATATTTAGTCAGTTGGTCAGTAATAACACATATTACACTATTACGTCGACATGTATTTAGTAGTCCCTGAATGAAGTCCATTGATATTGTCTCCTATTTCCAATCTAGAACTGGAAAAGGTAAAATAATCCCCATCTGTAACTTCTGATCTTCATTAACCTGTTTACATATAAAACATTTCATAATAAGTTCTTCGATATCCCTCTTTATTCCACCCCGCCAATAATACTCATAAGGGTATCTATACATATTGGTATAACAAGGATGAATTGAAAGAGGTGAATTATTAGGTTCACAAAAACTGTTTTTCTACAATGATGAATCACAAGCAAAACATAACCTTTTACCAAAACATAAAACACAATCTTTATTGATGAAAAATTCTTGGATCTTACCCATTTTATCTAATTTAACCATTTTTCTAGATCATAGTATTCCCTATGAACATGGTTAATTATGTCAGATTACAATGATGACTTAGGAACCTGAAATTAAACATTGGTATATCCTACACCAATAACATCTATGATATAATTCATCAAATCATTAATCTAGGGAACATGTTCCATAAGTAAAAAGGTTATTGAATAGTTATGTTTTCTACTTAAGGAATCATCTACTTTGATTTCTTTTTCATGATGATAATTGATTGTTTAAAAACAATACTTTATCCGTTCAATACATCTTATCTATCTCATGTTTAATTCCTTCATAGTGAATATATACTTTAGACTTTTGTGGTCATTATATTTTTTATATTTGGATCAGTATAATTGATTCCTTCAAAATTTCAATGCAAAAACCAAAACATCTAATTCCATATCATGTGTGGGATAATTTAAATAATGATGATTTAGTTATCTTCAAACATATGAAATTATGAGAACATTCTTAAATAAAAAACCATATCCCTTTAATGAAGCATCTCACTAGATGAAAAACTTGCCATTTCAGAATGGAAAGGCCAAAACTAGAGCATTCACCAATCACTTCTTCAATTGTGTGGAAAACAACACATTCTTCTTCTAAATTGTTTTCCCATTTTGACAATAACTACTTTAAAGGGATAGATAATTATGAAATGTTTTTAACAAACCATCAGTACAACGTACTAATCCATTTAAAATACGAATCTCTATAACAGTTTCAGGCCTTGTACATTCATCAACCACTTTTGTTTTGGTAGGATCAACAAATATTCCATCCTTATTTAAAATGTTTTCAAGAAAATAAATCTCTCGCAACCAAAATCTATAGTATCTGAATATTACATACAATTTCACTTTCATTATGTACTGAAAAACAAACCTTATATGTTTTTTCATGCCCCACATTACTCTTAAAAAATACTATAATGTTATTAATAAACAAAAACAATATCCAAGAACTCATGAAATATGATATTCATATGATCCAGGAATACAATTAGTGAATTAGTTATCACAAATAGAATAATAAAAAATTCATAATTCCCCTATGTAGTACAAAAATCTTTTTTCTAGATTTCATACAACTTTACCATCAACTAATGGCATCTAGATCTCCTATCAATCATGGAAATGTACAATGCTCTTTGGATCTAGTCAAAAAAATAATTGATATGAGGTAATGGGAAATTTTTCATAAATGCAATGTCATTCATGGATCTATAATCCAAGTATAGTCGTATGAATCCATCTTTGTTTTTAACAAACAGAACACGATCACCCCATGGTGACGTGATTGGACAAATGACGTCATTTTCAAGTAACTCCTACAAATGATTTTCCAATTAAATAAGTTCCATTTGATCCATTATATAATGGTATTTTGAAATTGGAATAAAATTAGGAACTATATCAATTATGAATTTGTCTTCTTGATTAGGTATGGCACTAGGTAACTCATAAGAAGAAATATTTTGGTATTCATTTACCATTGACACTTCATTAAACTAAATGGTTCCTTTGTATAAAAAAATGTGTAATGTAACGTTCATTTCCAAGTTTCAACAGTTTCTCAGATTCAAGATATGTTATCAATTTTATGTGTTCAATATTGTATACAAATTGAGAGTGTTTTTGATAAAAAAAATGATTCTTTAGCTCTATATTCAGTCTCAGTATGTTAAAAAGAAACCCAATTCTTTCCGATAATGACATCAAACACTACTATGGAAAAAACATAAAGGATTTTATGTAATGTCCTTCCACAGACCAAAATAGAACGATTCTTATAATTTATCTTTCCTATAATACTCCCCCCTGGTGTTTTAATAATATGTTTCAGTATCATTTGTTGAGGTGATATTTCCAATATACCAAAAAATTCCTTAGAAATAAAGCAATGTGTAAACCCCGTATAAAAGAAACCATTAGAAAAATTTGAGTAAACAAAAAAGGTACATGATACAACTTCATTGGATGGCCAAATGTCTACTGAGGTAGTATCTAATGATCTCAATACACATTTCTAATTATAGTATGTCTTATTTTCGTTATTCATATCTCTCTTTGGAAAGGCACATTCATAATGACCCATCACTCCACATTTAAAAAACTTAACAGTTTTCTTATCAGGAATAGACTATGGATAATTGTCATTCCATTCATGGGACATATGTCTAAACATTCCACATAAAGATCACTTCCCATCTCTATTAAGGCATTCACCAGGGTTCTTTTTGTAAAACATATCACAAAATGGAAACATTAATTTCATACCATTATATTTCATTGGTTGATTCATACCCATCATTTGGCATTTAGTCTTTTTCATTTCCTTATTTTCAAAGTGAATGTGTTTATTAGTAAATTCCATCAATAATATCTCATCACATCAGAAACTTTTCTCATAAAATTTGAATTCATGGGAGGCCAATTAAATTTGATACCTTGTATTTAATCATGAGTAATAGTGGTTCATTTTTTAATCAGGATCTAAAATAATATTTGGGTCATACCTCTCCATTATAGTGAATTTTGATTCATACACAGCCACTGACTCTTCCTCCTTTTGTTTCAATTCATGAAATTTATTCTCCATCTTAATTCTCACCACCTTTTGAACTATTCATTGAGAAAAATACATTTAATTTCATTCCACACTATGTAATCAATCTATTATCTATCACTGATATTTTTGAAAATTCACTACCGGTTATCTGATTCACCTTCAAAATGATAGATGCAATGAAATACCATTTGATTACATGAATATTCCATCACATCAAATTTCTTTTCATGGTCTTTAATCCATCCTTCAGCCGCTACTGGGTCTGAGGATCTACTAAATAGAGGAGGGAGTTGTCTCTTAAAATGTTCCACTATAGTCATGTTCTGTTGTGGTACCTATGGTTGTGAAAAAATTTCAATATAAATATATATATATATATATAGAAATAAAATTCTATTAACACTTTTATAAAATGTTAAAATTTATTTTTATGAAAAAATATTGAAATATTACATTTAATAATTTTTATAGAGTGAAAAGGATTTCCATATTACATATTAATGAAATTTAGTTAAAAGGTAATAGTTTGATAAAAAATTTAGAATGTAGATATTGAATTGAAAGACTCATAACCAAAAAAGTGAGGTAATTTTTCAATTTCTAGAAATTAATCTTCTTGATCAAATTATTTAACTAATATAGTATAATGAAATGTAAAAATAAAATCTATATAAATAACTATGAGACAATAAAATATTTTTGGTCCAAATTATTCATACCTTATAATTTCCCTCAATGTAATATTAATATTTTCATTCCCAAAATGAAATGATATTTTAATTTAAACCCGTAAATCAAATCCTAGATTTCGTCATAAACACTAATAACCTACTATATAATAAATTAATATTTATTATGAATCTATAATAGAATCATAACTATAATTATATTAAAATAGAGAATTTAATTTTTTTATAGGTTCAAATAAACTAATAATTATTAATTTAAATAAAGATTCATTACTAAACCATTATATTTCCTACTAAACATTCAATATAGCAGTTCGTTTCTATAAATATTGGTAATGGTTTCATTTTATAATGAAAAAAAATCATGTAATGTAACATCCTGGGTATTTATTGAATAATAAATTTCCATTTCTATTAATATTTTTGAATAATATATTATTTTTATTTTAATGGGGGTGTTTTTTCTGATAGCATACTATACATACAACTACAAGATTATCCATAATCTTACATTTCACACAACATTGAGTCATACTGAAAAATAATATGATAATAATATTATTATTTTAAAAGGTAGTTTACCCCTATAAATTTTATTGGAGAGAATTAATATAAATAAATAAAATATTATGTAACATCATTTATATGTATTTAAATTTATTCCACAATTTTTAGATTATTAAAATGAAAATGTATCTACTTGTAATCATAAAATATACTAATATTTTTAATATTTTATTTTACCGCATTTTGACAAAGAAACATTTTTTAAAATAGGTTTTTTATATTTTAGTTCTCTTATTTGTTAAAAAATCTTCTTTAGAATAAGGAAATACAATTTTACTTTCTATTTTTTGGTAATATTTGGTTAAAATTAATTTTTTAATGAATAGTGATAAATATCACATTTTATGTCAAAGCTATGATTTCATATAATTTATATATATAGATAGATTATATTTCATTTTTTTAAAGAGTAATTAGATAATGTTTTTGTAATTTGTTCTAGTTTTGTTCATTTAATGTAATTTCACATTTAAACTAGACATTGACACATATAAATATTTTTATAGTTTTTAATTATTAAAACACTACTTTTATGTTTTGAAAACAATAAATAATTATAAATTAACATATAAAAATTGCATGTTTTGAATTTTGGAAAAATGGATTTCTTATTTTTAATCATATGGTTCAAATTATGTAAATAGTAACCATTTATTTTTTGGATATTATGAATAATAAATCTGTAATTTTATTTATTTACCACAGTTAAATGTTAAATTAGGAAAATAAGGTTAAAAAATAATAATATAATAATATAAAACTCCATGAAAATGTGTCCTAATATTACAGGATGAGTGAATTGTGACCATGAAAATCCATTGGTTGAAATGTTTTCATTTGGGAATCACATGGTTGTGGGAATGACATATTATAATAATGATTTAATGTAATGGGAAATATTACTTGAATATGTATTTTTTTACATAAACAATATTAATGTGGGGTTTTATAAGTTATATATTAGACTAAATATACACATTATATATCTAAAATTCTTTCATATCCCATGGTATTTTATTTATAATTTTTAAATAATAAATAAATATATATATATATATATATATCACCCAATGATCATGCAGTGATTACCTTATTAATGAATGATTCAATTAAATGATATTATAAATACTAAATTAAAAATAACTTGAAAAGTTTTATTCCATCCACCTATTTATTGGATTAAATTTACATGTTACAGATTATTTAATGCCATTTATTCAATGACATCAAGTTGTTAGGACTTTAACATAAATCAATTTATAAATAGTGTCAAATTTAACAATTTTTTTTTAAAAAAATATATTATTTTATTAAATTATATAATAACCCTGAAAATATAACATTCAGATATTTAATTAATATAATATTAATAATTTTATTAATGATCCACCTATGGTAGTATTAGAATTTTATAGTAACTATAATAACCATATATTACGATGATACAAGAAGACGTGGTATGAGTTAATGTTTTTAACTAGGGGATAAATTTAAGAGATAAGGGTAACATTGTCACCTAAACATTTATAAATCTTATGGGTTGAGAGGATTTATACCCATAATAATATTATACTATAAATTAATTACTTTTTAACAATTTGAATTCGAACACATTATATAAAAATATAATATTTCTTGAATTTCCAAATGTGCCCCTCCTCCCTCTTATGGAAGGCCACCCATTCAACCCACATACTAACACGTCTCAAGCCGATTAGATCATCAAAAATCATCTAGAATAAGATCCCCAAATCCATCTATTCCTACTAGAGGAAATGTTTTTGGCATAAATCCATACAAATGAATCATTATGTGAAAATCAAAAGGATGATACACGAAAAGGTGGTATTTGTTTCATCGCCTCTTTTATTATTATATTATTCTTACACTTCATCTTATTATAACATTTCCTAACCAAAAGAATAAATCAAGTATCTTATACCTTCTTAGATGTTATTATAATTATGGTAAAAACTTATACATCCTTTTATCTATCATATTAATAACAAAATCACCATGTGTGCATACCTACGGATTACCATCTCTATGTTGTGGTGTAATTTGTTATTCAACAAGAAATAATTTGTATGGGTATAATAGTGGAAATAATGGATTTAATTAATTAATATAACATGATAATTATTCTGTATAATTAATATATCATCCAATTATATACTATTTAACCATTAGGTGAATGGTATCATCGCTCATGGATTTGTAAGACATATCATCTCCACAATGTTATGCGATACATCCTACGCGATCTTCATAAAACCATGATAATATATAAGAATGGAATGAATACATAAGTAATATATTTCATTTATATTCACTCGATTCTTCTATAATTTATATTTACACCATACCTCTGTGCTTTCAATATTGTGTAAAAGCTATAATTTCATTTGATGAAGTGCAAACTACTACCCCCTCAAAGTTATATGACTCATTCATGAAATACATGGAACATATAAAGGATAGTGTTAATGAACATTTGTAACTTATATGACATTGATTATATTATAGAATTATAATATACGAATGTATCATTCAGTTTTCATTCCATTTATATGAAAGTGAGATGAATGTAGGGTTCATGCACATGTACGACCAATCTATTACTTGAACAATGAATTTCATTTATAATGTATATATATTATGGATTATGATAAATACTTATATTCTGAATATATATGATATTTATATCAGGAAAAATATTCTGTAAAAGATAGTATTTTGAGAACATGGAAAATTTACATTAAAAAGGTTTATTTTCAACTGAAGTACCAAATATCAACAAAATGACCAATATGAACTTAAATATTTATTTAATTTTTATTACATGGTACTATGTGATATAAATGGAATAATAAACTTGATATATATAAATCAAGCTTGTAAATATTAACCTGATTTTATTATTCAAGAATACAAAGAAGCTACATTACATATCAGATTCGATGTAATAGAACTTCTTACCCCAATTTCTATTCTTTGGGTTAATACTCTACTTCATGATTACGTCATGATATTATTATTTGAGGAATATGGTTTGATATACTATATTGTATTTTTAAATTTTTTATGAGTATTTATAATGAGTAAACCAAATTTATATATTTTGTTATCAAAATGTTCTTAGTAAGGGAAATATTAACTCAATCTCCATTCATTGAGTTAAATATCAATGACATTAGTTTTCTTTCAATGTGTATGTGTAAATGAAATGTGATTTTTTTAAACTGAATATACACATACATTGTTGTATTGTTTTGAAAAATAATAATGTCATTTATTTATCCATAATCTAATTATATATTATTTTTAAGAAAATTTGTCTCAATATCATTTTATTGAGGCACATATTGATAATATATACTTCACTATTTTATATGGTGTATAATGATACACTTTTTCTTTTAATTTAATTATATTTTTTCAAAAGGAATATTTTTCTACAAATCAAGTTTCAATATGACAAATGGAATGTTTATTTTTAATGTACGCAGTGACAACGACCTTTAGGTCGATACACGCATTATTTGATATTTGGATTCCCCTATAAGACATAAATCTTTTGAAAAAAATAAAATGCCATATTTAGGTATTTTGGTTTTGAAAAATGTTTGGATAATTTATTGATTATATTAATATATTGAAATGGTGTATTATTATTTCAATTTGGAAATGTTATTGTTTCCATAATGTTGGTTCATATGTTATGAATATATTATGGTTCTTTAGAATTTTATATGTATACAGGTGGTTCCATGATGAACTGAGTGCAGGTGAACCCATGATAGCTCTCCAATTAATTGGGTAATGTGATAGAGCTAAATGATAAAAATTCTCCTAAGAGATTTAGGGAGTATATTGTGATGGGTATTTAAAATGTAAGCATGAAGGGTACTCCATATGTAGCTATGAAAGATAGAAAGTATGTATGTTATGAAATCCACTGGTTTCATTTATGATTTATTATTTTCAATGTGTTATTCATATATCATACTATTTCTTGAGGTATGTTAAATATCCTCTATTCTTATGATAAAAAAGTGTGATATCATGGAATTTTTTTATTCATTGCCTAATTTTTTCTTTCCTAATTTTATAACCCTTACTGTGCTTTTTATGCTAATCCCATGTTTTTGTAATGTTTTTCACAGTGTATAAGGAAGGGTAAGAGAATGGAATAATTCAAGAATAATTTTATCAATAAGATGATTCTTATATATTAATGAGTTTTATTGTTTTGAATAAATTTTATAGAGTAGTAGTGTCTACATTGTAATTTATGAGATGTAATGTAATAGTTATGGCCTAATTTTTTAAAACACTAAACCTGAAAGGATCTTTGATGTCAATTAAAGTCAAATTATTGAATTATCTGAAGATTTTGTAATGTTTAATGTTGTAACCTCGTATATATTGTGTAATATAATTTTTAAGTATATACAATTTTAAATCCATTCCTATGTTACAGTGATTAAAATTGATTTACATAACATCATGGAGTGGGTTGTCTGTACAGACAAACAAGTGATGTTTTATTTTATTGAATAATACTATGAGTTGTTGGTAATAATAAATATATATATAATGATTTTGAATATTATAAAATATAATATTTGAATTAAGAAATTCTATCTTATTACCATATCTGTTATTTTAAAAGATAAAATATACAAGTTTTCTTCAATAAGACAATCATGAAAACATACTCAAAATTGACGTTATACTTTTCCAATGGTTGGGAGTTGAAGAAGGTATATAATATAATTGTTTTTAATATTATATGTATGTTAAAAAATAATATATATTATTTAAAACCATTTATATAACCATCCATGATAGATAATTGTGAAATTTTAAAACCCTCATTCCTTGGAGAAGGTAGTATCCACGTACACATGATGTATGTATTTATGTTTCATTACATTTATAGGATACTAAAATTGTTCTCAAATTAATGTAAAAAAATAAAAATGTAGTAAATTTATTTTTTAAATAATATTTCAATTGGTATGGAATATTTATTAATGGTTATGGTTGTAAGAAACCTAAAATAGATCAGTAAAATAAATTAAATCATATTTAGGTATATTAATTTATATTAAATATTAATTACTATTGAAATAGTTTTTTGGTGATGAAATAACCTATAGTACATAGAGATAAATATTTGGAAGCTGTTTCAGTTGGTTATAGCTAAAATAGTTTGATAAAGTGATGTGGATAAGTTAAAATATTAGTTTCCATTTATATGTGAGGAGGACAGAAAAATATAAATTCTTAAATTGTTATTGCATATTATTTTTCATACTCAACAAAATGTGTATTCATAATGTAATAATTGTTATAAGAAAATTATAAGGTATAAATTCAATTAAATAATGATATTTTACCAAGATATAAATTTATTTTATTCCTTATCTCTTTGTATATGCTTTTCTAATACTTTTAACCCTTTCCATGGAAATATGATTTTTATAATGTTAAATTTTAATTTTTGAAGATAAATATTTTCCCCATATTAAATTATAATTACATTTATTATTACATATTTGAATCCATTTTACATGATTCAATTATTATATGTGGATGAAAATAATTCCAATAAGCACACACAAAAGGGGTAAAAATCATTTTTTAGAGAAAATGAATTTTTATGAATGGAAATAATTTTATTCCTATAACATGAATATTAAAATACATTAGTTTAATAAAAATATAATTTTTTCAATATATTATCTTCATATTTAGTAATAATTATTCATTAACACTGCTTAATTAAATTTATTATTATAAAATAATTTCACATAAGAAACAAATATATGAAAATTATTTTTTTACATTCGAATAGTTTAATCTTCTTATATGAGAAATAGTTATCAATATATAAAATATTATATAATTTTTTATACCATATCTATAAATTTCATCATTAATCTAGAGTTTTTGATATAATTTTTACAAAATTATATTATGGTTAAAATAAAATTCATGAATAATGTGGTATTGTTTTTTCTTATTACTAAATTCTGATGTTTTATTTACTAAAAAATAATCCATAAAATATTACATATTGAAAAATTGTAAAATAGTTTTCATAATTCAGTTAGTACTATTTACACCCACTAATCAAACTATTACGAGGAAAAAAAATTCATAGTAATATTTTAATAGTATATCATAGTTTATGAATGAATGAAGTTACATGTTCAAAATTAAATTTATAATGAAATATTATTGAAAAATAAATATTATAAATTCTTAGTGTTTTAAAATTATTATTTATATTAATTTCAAAATTATCGTTTCATTATATGGTACTAAAAAAATTATTATTTTCTGGTAATGAATCTTCATGCTTCCACATATCATCATCAAGGATATACTTTTTGTAAAAAATATGGCAATACTATTTGTCATTCATTGAAGTAAATTACCTCTTTTTCCATTAATATCCAATAATTTATATTAATGAGAAATATCAATCTCTTATGGTATATAATTTGTGTTCAATACATGTGAAGGATCAGGTGTGTACTTCTCAAAACTGATATAGGGAACAAAACATGAACATAGTATAGAATTAGAGGATAGTTCATAAGATAGACTACTATTTTAAAATGACTAGAAATATCACAGTGGTTGGCATGTGAAGGTGTGATATTTTAATTAATTCCAATTATCAAGACATTATATCATTTCGTTATTTAAAGGAAACTATTATTATAAACATTTAAATGTACATCTCACTAATGATTACATCATAATTTTTTAATATAAAATGATCCACCTTGATGTGAATCTAAATAACATTAACATTATATAAAATTTAGTTATATGATTCATTCCCTAATTTATTTCACACCAATAATACATCCCAATATAATGGACTTCTAATATTCCTTCCAAATATGGGTTTAAAAGTATCTATTTTTATTCTTGAGTGAAAGTTACTATTGTTTGAATGTTAAAACACATGATTTTGTTTATTCAAAGAAACTTTTAAATCAAATCATAATTTTCTAAATAAATTTTCCATTTCATTAATGGTCATCACAAACTAACCATATGTGTAAGGAGAATATTAAATATTAAATATCATGTTCTCATTATATACTACCTAGAAACATATCTAGAATATTGTTGTATCCATCAGATCATGATTAGAAAAAATATATGTGTACGGACATATAATTAAATGTTATGTGATAAATTTATAGATAATAAGCTTCACTATATATAATATGGCTCTAATATAATCAATTAAAAATTACATCTACTACCTATATATATTATTTAATGAAGATTTTTTAATGAATCTTTAGGTAGTGCAACATGTGTGCTAATAAATACAATTATAAATGAGAAAACATATTAGTATCTTATTTTATAAATTATTATGAATTACCAAACATTTTGAACTATATATTGTTTTATAACAATATTTGATGAATATTCATGTCTTCATCTTCATAAAATTTTATTCATATTCCTATATTAAAAGTAACTCTGCTCCATTTTTCTACCTCAACGTTATTGAATATTAAATCCGTTAAAATATCCATATAAATATCATTAATATATATCTATTTGAAAAAAATACAAATAATTGTCCTCATTTTTGGTGTAATAAATTCTCCATCTACTTCAAAGATAGATTGATCTAATGATATACTCACATTCATGATCACAAAAACAATGAAAGATGAATTCAATATTTAAAATTCACAGTATGTAATTTTATCATTAATTTGTTTCTTTATTCAATTTTATAATAAGAATACTAAATTAGTATTCATTCTATTCTTTAATATTTTTAATATAAATGAATATAATCTTTAAATAATAGAAAAATATTTTTAGGTTAATATATAAAAATAATAATTATATAAATTAACACATCAATGTAAATAATATATTTAAAATATATAATTATAAATTCAAACATATTATACATAATATAAAATGATATCATTTTTATAACCTTTTTTCACCATCCATTGATTATATATTGAATGATGTTAATTTAATTAAAATTATTAACCCCTACACTATTGATTGTATAATTCATTAAAGTAGGTCTCATGATACTTTTCCATTAGATAAGTTATATTGATATGTCAATAATATCACAAATACAAATTTGCATTATTTCTCAATTGAATATTAGTTATTCATCCCTGTTCATCCCATTGGGAAAATAAATCCATTTTTATAGGTCCCCACGTGTACCAAATTTAATTATTAAAACTCAATTTGGATGCTTTTATATGCATTAATTTAATTCAAAATAACATCACATATTATCTCAATTGAATATTCAACTTTATAATTTGGGGGAAGATTTGGAAATGGTTCATGAAAATCGTCGACATAATATTGTAATATAAGAATATCATCAATTTTCATGTCCATATTATTCACATGAAATATATATAATTAATGATTATATAGTATGCACCATTTAATAAATGTTATTTATTTTATGAATTCTTGTTTATTCTCTTAACGATAGGCAATCTGATGGTTATTTTGAATAAAAAATTGCCATCCATTCATTAGTAATTTTTATCGAATCTCTACACATGTATATAATCGTCACTTAAAATTACATCATACTCTCATAAAGGGATGATTAATTATATTTTATTATTATATATTCATACAAATTTCAACAAGAAATAACAATATATACAATAAAATATAAAAAAAATTATTTTTTTGAATCATATTATTGATTCATATATCAATAGAATGTCGACATTACATTACTGTAAGAGTTATATATTAGATTAGTACATTGAAATGGATAATTCTCAATATACAATTATTTAAGACACTAAAAAACAAAGGTCCCAGTAGGATATATATTATTTACCATATTTGAACCATTTATTATTCCTAAAAACTAGATTCGTAATTCCCTTTTTCTCAACATAAAATTCATCATCCTAATCCATTTACACATTTCCATAGGGGATTCTTTGTAACAACTAGATATTTTAATATAATAAAAATCAGATTGCATAATGGGATGACAACACTGAGTTTATGTTTCATGACACACAACAATTTCCATAAAATTCATTAGAAGATAAACTAACTTTATCATTGATTATACAACCCCCATGATATTTATGTTTGATATAATTATCTACTTGAAACATTGAGCTTAAAAAACCCATGATATATATTAAAAATTTTACTGTGCTGTTAAATTATTTAGTATGAATAATTTTATCTAATTTATTAAATTTATAATATATATATATATATATTACTTAATATAAATTATTAATAAATTTTATTAAATAATCAATCAATTATTAGAAATTTTGTGAACATCATTTTCTGAATACGAATATGAGAACTTTTATTTGGAGAAATTTTTAGAATATTTGGAAAATATTTATATTTTAGTGAATAGTGGGAATCCAGATTTTGTAAAGAGTAGTTTAATTACATAAAATTTATTAACATAAAAGTCCTTTTGAATATTTTTTTAGTATCGTATAAATTTCTTGTAATAATATTTTCGAAATAATTACTTTTAATGAAATTTATATTATCTTTCTTAATAACATTATGTTGAATAAAAAAATTTGTTTAAATATACTATTCAAAAACACAAAACAATTCCAAAATTTAATTACTAAAAACAATCCCTAATGTGAAATATTTTAAATTTAATTTATATAATATATATCAGTAAATATTCATTCATTTTTATAAGATGGTTATTATTAGTCATATATTAATTTTGGAGTCTTATTTTTCTAAAATTTACTCCTCTCAAAACCTGATGTCTCACTATATTTTTTATAATATTATTGAATTAAAATTTACCTCATATATGAATTGAATTTGTGTAAATTATTTTCATATTTTTAATTAGAATTATTTATAATTTATAATAAATCCAAAATAATTTTAAACCATAATGATTTTTTAGATGTGTTAAAGAATCACAATAATTAATGTAAAAACGATTTTTATAGGGAGATTAATTTTTCAAATTAATTGTTATAGTAACTTAGTTATGTTTACAACACCCAATTGAGGTAAATATATAGACCCTTATGAAATTTTGATTTATTTTTATGTGTTTTGGGGATAAATTTCCCTCAAATTAATTAATATAATTATTTATGTAATGAAGAAGCTACAAATGTTTGTTTTTTCTATTAATTTCTATAATTCTTTTAGATACAGTCAAAATAAATAATTGATAGATTATAAATATTATTTTTAAATGAAGTTTTTTTATATCATGGTAACATATTTTAGTTTTTAATTAATTGAATTAATTACAATCAATACATAATAAAGGCCAACAATGAAATTATTTAGTTATTAATTTCTAAAAACTAATGATACTAAAAATATTAAAAATAATGTTAATTGAATGATTTTTTGTCTTAAATTAAATTTTTAAATGAATATATCATGTTACACTAGTGTGATCATAATATATTCTAATTCCATAATTGTATTTATTCTATTTTTCGATCAAATTTAATGAATAATTTCAAAATTGACAATTGTATTAGTTTATTATAACTATTATTTTATTGAATGATTATGTTTAAAAAAGTGTTATTTATAATGTATTTCATTCGTATATTCCAATTTTAATGAATTTTAAGGTTTATTTATGTTTTTATGAATATGATGTCTAAAGACACCAATACATTTTATTCGTTCTGTCTATGGGTTTATCATGTATCAATGGATTAAATAATAATATCAAATGGCTCAGGATTATTGTTTATTATTCATTGTTTTATTTTTAATGATTTTTTAATTTTTTTACTGTTTGATGATCTAGTTATTTTTGGGTATTAAGGTTATTATGTTATAGTCAATCACATTTTGTTTGTCATCTTACCATTATTCTCTTCTTATAATCACTAATTAATTTCATTTGATAAATCATATATTTTCCCTTTATGAGTATTTGGGATCATGATAAAAATGCATCATATTACAAAGCCAATAAAGAAATTGTTTTAATCAATTATATTTATAATTTATTTTTTAATGATTATTTTGATCACCTAATGTGATGTTAGAAATTTTTGGTATAATTAGAGTTGTTCATCATTATTATGAAGTAGTTGTTTATGAATCCAAACAAATTGGAGTTGGTAATAATTCCATAATACATTAATCTTAAATATACTATTGGAATGTAGTTTATTAATTATTTATTATTTTATGTTTAATATTTTTTATTTAATATTGGTTCACCTTCTTTAGTATAATATCCAAAAATACAATGTTAATCGGGTCACATTGTGTGGGTTCAAGACTGTTATAGTTTATGTCAATGAACATTTAATTTTTATATATTATGGGTTTTCTATGAATGTTTTCATAATATTTTTGTAAACCATCAATGATAAATATGATTGAGCCAAAGAAAGCATAAAAATCATTTACACCCCATTAACGTGTTTTAAATTATAAATTTTTTAATTTTATTAATGAAATTATGTGAGACATTTTTATGGTTGTAGAATTTGAAACTCCTCAAATCATTTTGATTATTTATTTATAGATGAATTTATTTTTTCATTTATAATGAAAAAAGTACAACCGGATGGCTGGATGATAACTCCTCACTTGTGAAAAGGTTGTAGGGATTGAACACACAAATGAATGGGGGACAATGGTGCAGTGCCTAGCACAAGCCAATATGAGTTTAGGATTAATATTCCATTTTTCGGGTAATTAGTATTTTTATTATTGAAACATAAATGATTTTATTTGGGGAATACTAGATGGTTTTTCAGTAATAAAAATATGAACAAAAAATTATAATATTTTTGTTTTGAATATAGTCTTGAAATATTTTATGAATCTTAAGGAGTTTTAATTATGGAATTAATTTTTTGAAATATGGGAATCACTCTATAAATTACGATATTATTGTATGATGGTTTTAACTAAAAAATTATCACACTATGTACTAATTTTTTTCTATCTTTGTAAATATATAATTTCTAAAGGAATATCATGTAATTAATTCATGAATAATATAAACTATTAAAGAAATAATTTGGTGATTCAGGATATAAAATTATTCCTTAATACACATTGCAACATTTAATATAAGATATTATTGAAGATATTTAATAATGTATGACATTATACACATCATGAAATAATATTTCCATATAATCTTATACTAAATTCTAAGAGAATTCATAAACCATATGATGAGAATAATGCTTATTTTTTTATCTAATTACATTCAATTATGATAAACTGATCATGTTTTCAATTATCACAAATTTATGGTTGTTAGGACCATAAAATTCCATTAGAAATTTAAAATCTAGTGATTAAATACATTAATCCATTGATATAACTATATATACTTATCTAATATTCTTACCCTTGTTCTCTAATTTAGAACCATATTTATTGGTTATTTAATATGAACTTTATACGTTTTTTCTCTCGCACCAAGAATATTTTTTTAATAAATTTACAATGTGGGTTTAGATAATAATTAATTTAAAATTCCCATCCTTTTATTTCAATGATACTCTTAAAATTAACATGGAAATGTTTTTTGGGGGTGGGTTAGGACGTAAGACCCAGGTATTTAAAAAAATAACATAAGACACACACCACTATATTTTTATAGAGTTAGGCACAAGATTTGTTTAATCATGATTTACCGGAAAAAATAATATACACTTGTGTTACTCAAAAACATATGATTAATTTATTTGATAGTGTTTTCAGTACACAATGTTGAAGATAATGAATTCATGATATTTATTGTCATTATAATATAATTGTTAAATTGGTGGTTATTAGAAATTTTAACTAATTTATGAAAAATATAAGTATATATATATATATATCAATATATATACATATATAAATATATACATATATATATAAATATAATCTGAAATAAAAATTATTGATAAATATTTAGTAAATCCTTGAGAAGTGATTATGGTCGTGAGTTTGAAAAGAAATAGTTTGAATCCTTTTTCTCAAAAAATGGGTATAGTCATAATTTCTCTGCCCCTAGAAGACCAGAATAGAATGGAGTTGTAGAATGATGAAATAGAACCTTGAGTTATAAAATAGAAGAAAAACCAAGGTTATCTAATTCAATTTATTTGGTTGCAAGGACTATATCATTAATACTAAGGACAAACATGACAATTTTTTATCCAAGTGTGATAAAGGAATCTTTTTAGGATATTGAATCTCTATTATAGCCTATAAATTGTTTAATAATAGAACTAAATGTGTGGAAGAAATTTTTCATGTAAAATTGGATGAAACAGATCCATAAGAGCCTAATGTCATTCAAGATAACCTAGAGGATGTTGTATCATATATTGAAATTAATTCAAAATCCTCTAACCATATTGTAAAGGAGTCTGTGAAGGATTCCTATTATGGAAACTCTTTAAATTCATGTCACAATGAACCCATCCATATTGATGAACCAGAAATATATAGTCCTTCTTTTTCTAGAGCTATTAGAACTATTAAGAACCCTACATTAGATGATGTTGTAGGATATTTAGATAGAGGAACTCAAACTATATCATATCATAGAAATCAGGATGAACATCAATTAATCTAGTGACAAATTGAATCTAAAAACATTAATGATGCTATGAATGATGAATTTTTTCTGAAGGTTATGCAAGAAGAGATAAAATAGTTTTAAAGGAACAATGTTTGGAAACTTGGTGACAGACCGAAATAAAACTTCACCATAGACACTAAATCTGTTTTTAGGAATAAGGTAGACGAAGCTAGTAATATAGTTAGAAACAAGGATATATTGGTTGCATATGGTTATAATATTTAAGATGGAATTTACTATGATGAGACCTTTGGACCAGTATCTAGACTTAAACTCATCATAATTCTGCTTCCATATGATACACATCTGAATATCAAAAAATATCAAATGGATTTTAAAAGTGCATTAAAAAATGGGTATATAGGTAAGGATGTATTTGTTGAGAAACCCACTGGTTTTACAATTCCTCATTTTCCAAATTATATTTTTAAATTATCCAAAGGTTTATATTGTTTAAAACATGCTCTAAGATAATGGTATGATAGACTGAATATTATTCATATTTCCACAGGTTTTACAAAAGGAATAGTTGGTCATACCCTTTTTATAATAAGATATTACAATGATTTTTCAGTAGTTAAAATTTATGTAAATGATATTATCATTGGATCATCATAAAATTATTTATGTATTTAATTTTCTTAAAAGAGGAAAACCTAATTTGATGTGAGTTTAATGGGTGAACTAGAATTATTTCTTGGATTTACAATCATTGATAAATAATGATGGTATTATTTTAAATAAAATAAAATATACTAGAGATCATCTAAAAATTTTTAGTTTGGATAGCACTAAATGTAGTGAAAATCAAATGAGTACAACATATATGATGGATCATGATGAAGATGGAAAAGCTGTTGATCAAACCACTTATAGAAGAATGATTGGAAGCATAATTTACTTAAATGCTTGTCGACCTGACATTATGTTTACTGTAGGTATGTGTTCAATTTTTCAATCAAATTCTATAGAATCTCATATGAATTATATTAATAGAATTTTCAAATACATCAGGCATACACTTAATCATGGATTGTTCTACCCCAGAGGATAATCAGTTGAGTCAGTTAGTTATTCTAATGCTGGATTTTGTGGTTGTAAGTTAGATAGAAAATGGTCCTCTAGAACATGTCACCTTTTAGGAAAGTCACTTGTATCATGGTGTAGTAAGAAACAAAATTATATTTCATTGTCTATTACCAATGTTGAATATATTGCTGCTGGTAGTTTTTGTGCAATAATTTTGTGGATGGAACACACATTACTATATTATGTATATCAATTTAGGCATGTAGCTATAAAATATGATTTCCACATGGGTCGCGATCCTCATTCCGCTGCGGTTTGGGTAAGTTTCCTTAACCTACCACTACCATTTCAAAATACTTATGTTATTAGAATGAATGGAAATCTTGTTGGACGGTTTCTGTGTGCTGATAGCCTGACTAGGTCCGTATGACATCCTACCAACCCATAGATATGTGTGGATATCGATGTGTTGAAGATCCCTTTTGAGTGTGTTTGGGTAACTATCAGTGAGGAGTATAGGTCAAGAAACAGTTGGTGTATGAGAACTAGATGGATTTCTGCACTTCCTGCAACCGGTTGGGTCACTCTTCGGATACCTACCGTCGGGGTGCTCGTGTTTCTGGTTGGAAAGCCGGAAGAGCCAGTGGAAAGGCTGAGGAAGTCCATGTGGAGGCATGCAAGATGAATAAGATGGGTATGGAGATAGAGGGTGATGGTCGGGGTGGCAAGGATTGTTCTTCATAGGCTGGTTTGGAGGAGAGGCAGACATCGAGTCCGGTGGAGGAGAATCTTATATTCCGCAACTCAGTGGCTATAACACCAGCTGTGGGTTCTGATGATATTGCGAAGAAAAAGGACTCGTAGGAGTTTGGTAATACTAAGGTCTCTAAAGTCTTCGCTAGGATGAAACATGACCTTGGCGGCCAGTGCATCTGCAATGACCCGTTTCCTGAGGAGAGTTTGGGGGTGAGTGTTGAATTATCCCAAATGGAGGAGGGTGGTTCTGGTATGGAGCGGTGGTCTTGGGATGAGGCAGGGGAATTCCCTTTTCCCGTTGATGAGGCACTGCAGGCGGACAATGGAGTCTCTATCAAGGTGAGGCAGACACCTTTTAAGGAGGTGAACATTCATGTTAGAGAGGAGGGAACATAAGGTTCCAATGAAAATTCTCTGACTCCTTTACAAGTGAGAAACATATTTTAAGGTCTGAATGAAGTTGGTTCGAGTTTTGTTTATCTGCATAAGATGGTCAGCAGGATGAGGATGGAACGACCTTGTCCTAATAGTGATAGTATTCGGGAGGAGGGAAGGTCACTTCAGTAGTACGAGGCTCAAGTGGTGGATCAAGGGAAGGGGATCAATGCTGTTATGGAGTAGATGGAAGTAGATTATGAGACTTCTCTTGTAGTGTCTTATGCGAAGATGGTTTGTTTGGGTGGTGCAGATTTGTGTAAGGGAAGGCAGGAGGGCTCGGCAGATGAAGGCTTAAGTCTGAAGAGTAATAGGAGTTTTATGAGGAGGAAGGGTATGAAAGATTACTCCTCCTTACCTTTTCCTTTGGAGACTCTTTCTTCTAAAAAGGTTAACGAAAAGAAGACACACACTGAATTTATTTTCCACCAGAATTTAGGGGACCAGGGTGTTCCATCCTTGGACTTGTTACTATGTTCTGAAGATGAAGTTGTTGAACTGGTCTTGCTTCTTAATGCAACTGATTAAGAAGCGGTCAATATGATGGGGATGCCTTTAAATGTGACTCTGAATGAGGAGCAATTCTCATGGATTGATAGGAAAGACCTAATTATGGTTTGAGGCTTCAATAAAAGGAAGATTAGAATTGATGAATACATATGGTCCTAGGACCGACTGGCATCTGAGATTGAAAAGCTAATTATGGAGTCATCAACCTTCCAGGTTTCATTCTTATACTGGAAATTGTTTCGGGAAACCGAGTCTTGGAATCTGAAATTTCTTTTTAATGACCCCTTTTAATGGTTGGTTTCTGTTGTTCGGTCTGGGGAAGATGGGTTTGTGTTGTGTCAGCTACCGCTTCTTCTTTAGATTTATGTTTGGATGAGAAATTATGTTGAGGGGCTACGATGATAGCACTCTACTTGGATCTGTCTTAGATGAGGTTCAGAGCACAAAACATTCTCCGAGGCATGCCATTTGGATTTGGATGAATGAGAGGGTATGGTTTTGCCATTGGTTCCATGCCTGTGCATTCCAGCACGGGACTACTTGTCGAACAGTCATGCTTTGGTGGAGGTTTCTTTATGGCGCAGTTGCTGGGGAGGGGAATATCCTGTAGTTTTTTCTAGGTTGTTATCTATTTTATTTGTTTGTACTTGTTTTGATGGAACTCTTGGTTTCTCACTTTTTCCATAAAAGTGTTTCGATAATAAAAAAGTTAATTTTCAGCAGTATAGTTACTCTCTATCTATGTTACTATCTTCCACTTACTATCGCAAACTATACAGTTGCACATTTTAGAAATATCATAGTTAGGGTCTCACCGTGAATGTCAGTTACGGTCTCATAGTGAAATCTAGTTATGGCCTCCCCGTAAAAGAGATTTTTTGTTTTATTAACATATTATAACCTATATCCTTGTAATTAATTATTTTACCCATTTACTTTCGTTTTATTTTGATCCTATGATGCTAGGTATCCCTAAATGATACAAACTGAATATGTGTCACTCTTTCTTCACTTGAGCACTCTTCCCTCAAATTGTACTTCATATTTCAAACATCCTCTCTCTCAAACCATCATTGGATTCCTAGGATGAAATGACCATCATCTTCAACTCAGAAATAGTGATGATCAAATAACAATATAAAAAGAGTGCTGAAGTTATCACCCAAAGGTCTTATGAATCTAAATATCGTATACAGATGTGGGGTACCCAAAAAGGAGATAAGCCGTAGGTGGATTTGGTCATGTATGTCTTTGGTATTTAATGGTATAAAATAGAATGGATGGTTGGATTGGTTCACAAAGGAGGATATACCTATTTAGAAGAAGCTAGTTTCATTGTTTTATCAGATTGTTCTATTCTATTTTGATACAAAGGATGACTATGTTTGGAGAAGCATTATAAATGGTTGGGGTTACACATTTCTTCTAGGTTATGGGATGCACAATTAAGTATTCCTCATGAGGGTATTTTTGAGGAATACCAAAGAGGTCCTATACCTCCAAATGATAACTTTTTTTTGGAAGAAGCATTGGGAATCTTAACTGGTAATGAAAGAAATTGAAAAGTCATAGCTTCTATGCTAGATAGTTAAACAAGAATTCTATTTAAAATTTTTTAGAAGATAATTAGCCCCATAAAAGGGGAATTTGCTACAGTCAGATATTATGAAGTATTTTTGATACACCATATGAAGAATTTCAATGGGATCAAATTATTAAAATATATTATACTCCATATGTGTGAGTTGATTAAGGCGGCCTCCAAGTCAACCTCTATATTTTATTCAAGTTTAATCGTAGCTATACTTTATGAAAATGGTTTGGTTGGACTAGAAAAAGGAGCTATTAAAGACTATGAGTTAAACCTCTCAAAATTTATGGTAATGAGAATGAAAATCATAAGAAACCCATGCATAAAAATAATGGGTAGAAGATAATGATAGGGTTTATGAAAAGTTATATTTGGTGGGGTAGTCTTCATGACTTAAGGATAGTTATGATCCTAGTTTGGAACCAGATTAAATTGTTTAGTATTTTGATTTAGAGAAAGAATACGTGTTTTTTGTACCTATATGGGAAAAAATATTGGTTGAGATAGAAGGTTAACTTGTTCATGAAGACTTATCTGAGAATGAAATGCATATTCCTCAAGATATTTCTGATTGGGAAAAACAACCTGCTGCTAAAGAAGAATTTTTTGTTAATGTAAATAAAATGGTAGTTGTAAAAGAGAACATATAAGAAGATAGCTATCTTGTTTAAGAAGCTATTTAGGAGGAACATGTAGAGGGACAAGTTGTTCCTAAAATTATCCCATATGCTGAAGAGAGAATGGAGAATGATTTTTATCTTGCTATAAATGAAATGAGAGGGGATATCAATGATGAAGTCTAGGAAATAGATCAAGGAACTAATTCTCAACATCCTGATAACGATTCAACTATTGAGGGGGAGATTCCCCCCTAGTATAGAAAGTGATAAATTTATAAATCCAGTTGATCTATGCTTAGTAGATACATAGTATAAATTACCAATTTAATTTTTTGTAAATATCTTCCAGGAAGCCTCAGTGAAATTTTTAAACCTCTCAACTGTGTTTCAATTGAAACAAATATCTACTCATGAATTTATAAAAGTAAAGGAACATGAACATGTCTCATCACCTATTTCTGATCATTCTCCAGAACCTTCCAACTGGGTGAGTAAGGATGATTTTAAATCATTTAAAACAACTGTATTGGAGGGGGTTCAAAAGATCATGAATTCCCAACTGGCTCTAGTAACCAATTTATATGAAATAGATGTTTCCCTGTTGTTGGAAAAGATCATATGAAGATTCAACCCAAGATTCCTCATGATATGCACAATGTCAGGGTTGAGAACAAATAGTAATGTGATAAAGTAAAGACTCTCAGAAGTATGGTTGAAGAAATGCCAAGAGCAATAAAATCAATTCCATAACCTGTTTCTCATCCTTTTAGGATATTGTCAGTCAGATTACACTGGAAGTAGCCTCCATAATACAAAAAAATCTATCCTCCTTAGCTAACAATGTAGTTGAAAGAAACAAGAAAATTATTCAAGACATGTGTGAGCTAGTTATTGGTCTTAACACGTTGACTGATGAGTATAAGGGTTGTCTCTAGAAATTTCTAAATCAACTAAAGTCCCTTAATTTTCTTACTACTGCATCTCGTGCATATGGACAGTAATCTCAACCATATTTGGGTTTTGATATGCTTATAATATTCATCGAATAAGAACTACAGGATGTGCTTAGTGGATTTGCCAATGAATCCCTATCTGATGTTGTCAAGAACAGTGATAGAGTTATTGATTTGGTGAAAATTAATTCCAAAATAGAAATTGATTCTCAAGAGAGATTACTAATATGGTGGACCTCTATATCAATAGTATCATCTCAAAACATGACATGACTACCAATTTCATGTAACTTGTAACGAATTTGGGAATCCATCATGTCACTCAAGATTTAAAAAATTATGTCCAAAAGCTCAATGATTTCACTTATCTTTTAGAAATGTTTATAGAAAACAATGGTGACATTGGGAAATCCATGTTTTATGGTGGAGAGATTTTTTCTAGTTTCATCAAGCATTTTAGGCCTTATCTTCATATACAGAGTACCGCCATTGTGGCTCCTACAGTTCCATCCTTGAGACCTGGTTTTCTTATATTCTTATCCTCTTACCTTGACTCTACATATATGTATATTTCATAGGCTCTGAGTCGGATGAAGCTAGTTATCTTTGATCAGAAGATTCCATGGTCTTCCACTACACTTACTTTGGCCCCTTCTTTCCTTGTAGGACTCCCTTTACCTTCATTGTCCGTTAGATCCCTTCACTATTCAACTTACACCTCTACTGCTATGGTTTCCTCTTTTGATGATGTTTCCTAGAGAAAAGAAACTATAGGCCTATAATGGAGAAATGATACTAATCGCTTTTGATATGGATGATTTCCTTAATTTTTTCTTACTTTTTGTAATGAAACATTTTTTTATCTAAATGAATTTTGAAATCTTCTTATCTGTTATTTTATTTACTTTGGAACACTTTCTAACAATCTCAAATGGGGAAGAAATATGAATTCTAAATACACACCATGGAAGAGACACATTACATAAGAATATGTTCTCACTCACATGATTTGTGATCTTGAAAAGGGGATATTTTTGGATTCCTCACGTGGTAATCTTGTTTTAATGATAACAAATCCTATACATTTTATAAATCTTGGTAATCCTGTTATATCTATCTAAACTAATATGTACAGATGATTAGTTTAATTATGACTTAAATAATAATTGTAAACCATTTTTAATTTGATTTATAATTAATTTCCTTGATAAATGATTGATTCTAATCCATTCTATGAATATCATTGTTTATGTCTATATATAGATATTTGGCTAAGTCTGAGAAACTGTGGGTCTTCCACCCGTTATGTTTTTTTGGAAAAGGACCCAAACACCATGACTAGACACCATGACCCAGACAACCTGACCAGAATCCATGACCGAGACACCATGACCAGACACCGTGATTAGACACTGTGAACCAAAAATTGTGACCATACATCATGAATCTGATACCGTGACCAGACATCGTGATCATAAAAATGAATCTGTGTTGCCGATTATTTATTTCTATACCACAGTTCCATTATAAAAGTCTCAATGTTCAAAGAAAAACATGGGGACACTATTTCAATTAGTCATCGTTTCAAGAAGACACCATTTCCAGATAGACTATGATGCTGTTTCTTAATCTATTCTGTCATTTTTAAATATAATGTCTAACAGTCATATTTGAATCATTTAATTACACTAACATAATTAATGTTTATTTGTAGACAGGTCACCCTAAATTACGATGTACGAGGTGCAGAATACATGAATCTTTTCTGCTCTAACTCATGCACTCCAGGTATAAAAAAGAACAGTATGTTCGGAAATAAAATATATTATAAAGAGATGATACACAAACAAGTTTGCACAATAATGAAGAACAAAAGAGCATTTATGAAAGAAGTATTAACACATGAAACTCAACACATATGAAGAATACACAAAGCATACTCAAATACTAGAGTCGTGGGAATTTTTTCACTGTCAAAACCATAAAGAACATGAGCCAGATCTATATAACTTGGGACACTCTGTTTTGTGCATAAGGACTCGATTCATTGATCGGATTCATTAGAGATGTTTAGATATTAATATACTAACACCCAGATCACTTCTAATATTATCTCATCATTTTTGTTCTTTGTCTGTTATTTTTAGCTTTTAAGTAGTGTTTTAGTGTCTGTAAAAAAATTCACCGCCTCCTGCATTTAACTGGAGGATACAAAATTTAATTCTTCTAACATCTTTTTACACTTGTGTATTCACATAGATAAGTGTGGAAGAGGGCCCAGTATGAACTGGAATTTAATACCCATGAAGATATATGGATGATCTTTTGTGACCTGGACAGTCTTGTTTACGATTGTTTACCTCGATCCAGGGTGTGGATCTTGTTTATTAATACAAACTACTTGGTGGTATGTGTCCACCAAGAGGAGTGGATTAGGTATCGACTTGAGTCTGAAAAACTTGTTTTATATCTATTGTGTTATTTATTTCATTTTTCCCAAATTTACTATATAATTTAGAAATAACTAAATTTAACATGATAGGTAGTCTTGGAATGATGTAATAATTTTTTTCCTTCATAGAATAACATTAAAAGTAATATTAAAAAATAATATTAATATTAATGAGAATTAATCAATTTTCAGAGAAGTTTTTTAAATAGTAAAATTTTCATAACCGAATTACATTGATTAACTAGGTTATAATTTAATTTATTGGGGAACCCTTTTAAGAGTAAATTTTAAATAGAACATTTTATTGTTACTCAATTAACCAACCCTCTGGAGTACTCTACTCTGAATGAAAAATACCTAAAAATAAATCTGATTACACAAAAAAAACCATAAATGGAAATGCCTACTACCATACATTGAGATCTAAGGTAGCTCTTCATCTTTAAACAACTCAAAGAACTCAATTTTACCTGGGATAACCTTTCATACACAATGATTTTATTAATTCAGTTTTAACAAGGTAGATTTCAGATCATTAATTTTTTATATAAATTACACTATGAAGTCATTATTTGATCAACATCATTCTATAATACCTAAACATCATTCACTAAAAAATTGAGTATCTTAATCTTAATAAAGTTTCACTCAATTAATCAGTCACAAAAAACTAATCCTTTATTCATCAAGTATATTGGAATCATTTTACCTAGTTTCTTTATCCATCATTATTAAAATAAATTTTGGACATTTTTAAACTTATAATAGTGTGACATTGTTCAATGGTTTATATGGTGTCAGTAGTTACATAATCATTAACATATTATTTTATAAAACTTTTATGTGTTTTAATCAAGATGATTTATAATCCACCACAAAATTTTATCTGATCATTCCTTCACGTTATTCCTTTAATGTAGATTATATAATATCATGATGAGGATGTTTTATCAGTACTCAAGATTGGCGTTTTATTTATCAACATAATAGTTTGATCCATAGATTTAGAGGTTATCATCATCCTCTACTTCATAGAATCATTTGAACAAATCATTATAAGGAATATAATATTTTATATTATGGATATCAGGATATTTCTTTATCATGACGTTCATCTATATGGAGTTATGGATGGAACTCTAGGTTGTGTGGGAAGGCACCCAATTCAACATCACATATTTCATATTGTGAGTTCAGGAAATATTCATTTACAATTGTTTGAGTAACTGATGTGGTGGATATATGGTTAACGGCTAATGAACATTAGAAATTTCATGGGATTTGGGGTGGGAGTGTAAAATTAAAATTTAGGGGTTGTTGGATTTTTATTGTTGGTTGTAGTTAATAGGATCTATATCAAACATGGGTCAACTGTAAGAATTCTCACTTGATGTTTTTATGGTTTTGGTGTTAGTAAAATGTATCATTAGAGGTTGGTAATGACAGTAGAAGGATGTCTTTGTAGAACATTTCTATGGTAGAAGATTTTTGTTGTAAAAGACACTATAAATGTATAATAATGCTGACCTATAGAAAAATATTACAGTAAAAAGGTTTTTAAAATCATATATACAGAAAATGTAATTTAAATATAGAAATAATTTTATAAAATTGTTTTATCTAAACATTTATCACTATTTTTGGCAAATTATAAATTTATCAATGAAAAAATAATTCCAAAAAACATTATTAAAAATAAGTATACATAATGTTTCAATGCAATATTTCATTCAATGTCATTTTGATGCACTAAAAGAATTCATTTAGAAATTCTTCATTCTAAATTCTAAATTCCAATTTACATGGATGAAAAAGAAATTAAAAAAAGTTTTGAAAATTTATATAAGAAATTTTAACCAATTAAAATAAAACAAACACACATTTAAAAACAATTAAATGGAAACCTAATTTAGCACCAATTTACCAGTAATTAATTAATCTCCATAAAAAACACAATTTTTCTTGTACTTTTTATTTTAATTCCATAAATTAGATAGTGATTTATGCCTTAATAATATACCTCAAAAAACTATATAAAAAATACTAAAATTCATACTATATGAATGAACTAAATTTTATTAAATCTTAATGAATACTAAAAAAATTCATATACTTGAAATTTTCTAATTTAAATCATAATTATGGAAAGTATAATATGCCTTCATCTATTAAACATTTTATTCCTACATAGCTATGAACAAAAAATTCCATATATTATCCCAAATTTAAATTATAGTTCAATTTTGGAAGAATAATTTGATTCAAATAGAATTTAAATTTTTATAAGAAGCACTACTAGTATTTACTCTATTCTAGGTTAATTAAAATCATTTTTATAAAATTAAAATTTCCCCCTTATCATTTGGGTTCAGTATTCCCCTCTTCTTAAAGAAGTTATTTCTTACAAGACACTTAATTTGAAACATTCAAAGACATATATTTTTATATCGACTATTAAAATTTATTTAGAGATGTTAATTACAATTAATTAACTCACATACCCTATTCCCATATTTCATAGACTCCACATGGGATCATAATTAAAAAATTTACACTATATTCAAATGACACTTGATATAATTATCTCAATAATTTGTTTAATTTCACTATGTCTAAGATACTAGGTTAAAATCCAAACATAAATATTAGTAAAATTATAGTTCCAACTCAAAGAAATAAAATATATAAAGAAAATATTAATTTTTTAAAACCTAATTTACTTAATAACAGTATACAACATCACTCAATAATAATTTAATTATAATATTATTAGAATTTTTCGAATCTCAGAAATATTGTATTTCATTCTTCACTTATGCAGGTCACATAATGTTTTAAATTTTATATACTATATATTTATAAACATTATGATTTTATTTAAAAAAAATTGGGATTTTATTATAGGAATATTATAATTGAAATTTAATGGGAAAAATTTTGAAAAAAATCATTGGGAGTTTTATATATGTAAAAAACTGATGCAATATTATGAAACAATGAGATAGCCCTCTACACCAAAATAGAAACCCATCATTCTCCCCAATGATGAATATAATTATGTGAGGATAATTTCATTCCAAAAAATTACAATTTATAAGATCAAATATTATTGAAGGGGTTAATAAATGATAAATAAATTCTAATGATCCATTATATTTTACATAATTTAATAATTCATTATTTTTTAAACATACTAAAAAATTATGTAATACTAAGTGGAAGCTTGAAAATTTATGAAATAGTATCATGGTATATTTCGAATCAAAATGTATTTTCAAGGGTTTTATGTATGTTAACCATTTGATAATTTTCCTAAAAAAATTCTATATTAGAAATAATGACACCATGATATTTAAATATATTTTTATAATTCAATATAAATGAACTATGTGTATTTCCCAACACTAAATTATTATTTTCATTCAATAAATTTTATATTACTGAGTGATTGAATTGAAATTTATATTAAACCAATACTCCCCTTATATATTTATGATTTCATAATTTGATTAATTATACATGTATTATGCCTGTATTTTCTTTTGACATGATCAATAGAAGACTGGTTATGCTTCTTACATATTGTAAGCAGATAAAAAAATAAGATTTTAAATTTTTAATAAGATTGGTAAGGAAACATTTTTTTTTATTTTAGAATTTTCAGTCCTATATGCTCATGTAGTAGATCCACTTGGAGTTTTTTTATTAGTGAATTTTTTTTGATACACTATGTCATTTTATCATTAATTAATACGATAATAAAATCAAATAAATAAAATTAAAAATAAAAATTAATCTAACACGATAATAATTTGGTGTCCCCCATGGGGTTTCATATTTTATATTTATATAGGGGTATAATCAATTATTCAACCCCTATTTTATGATGGATGTGGATTCTTATAGAAAAACCATAATATTCCCATAATAACATATCTAGTCAAATTTATTTATTTAATTCACTTTTTAATAACTTGGAATGATCACAATGAATGTTTGTTTTGTAGTTTTATTGTGATATAGTGGAAAATAAAATATAAGGTAACTTACCCTCTTATTTTTCATTAAGGTTATAGTGAACTATATATAGGAATTGAAATCATGGAGGTGACTTTTTCTCAAGATCAACCAATATAATGAATCCAATTTAACTAAAACATATTAAGCATCCTCGTAAATTACCATAAACTTTATATACACATCTTTTTCTACAACTACATCTCATAGTATTGATATTACATCATTAGTAGGGACCTTCAAATCTTCAACATTTGGTGCATAATTAATTTATTCTATGATATTTACGAGATGAAATGTAATAATTAGTAGAGAAAAATCAACATATCATTTGAACAGTATGATAATTATCCTCAATAATATCAATATCAAATAAGTAGATGTCATTTTACACTATGTGGTGATCTCATTGAATTTATTGAGTTAGATTTTCTTTAAGAAAGAGACTTTCCCATAATATAAATCATTGGATTGGAGGAAGAAAATTAGCCACAAAAAGACACTTCTCATAGTTACGTGATTCTATTATGGTGCCATATACAGGAAAATAGAGAGATTATAGGGATGGTTAAAATTAACCAGATATTGAAAAAAATCAAAAATAACATTACATGAAAAACAATTATAGTAAATAGTAAAATGAACTGATCATATATATATATATATAATATTCTATATTAAAAGGTCACTCAAGTTCAATTACCTCAAATTGATATTCAACATGTACATTTTTTTAGTTTTGACTTATCATCATAGGGTACTTCTTATTCAATGTTTTATGGCTTCATATCTTCTTCTCTATCATCTTTTGTGTATTCTAAAAAAATTTATATATTCTACATTAACATCTAGTGATTTTAGTAAATATCTACCATCAAATTAATTTTAATACATTTCTATCTTGTGTTAAACACAATATATAGATTTTGTATCATCACAACCATCCAAATGTTTATAATAATATTCAATCAAAATCGATTTCCAATGATGAAATTTGTTAACTACAAGCCTGAGACTTACTTGAAAATAATATAACATTATTATTATTATTATATTTATAACCTATCCAATGGAATGGTATGAATATATAGAACTAACTAAAATATGAAATTATTGTTTATACATGTTTATTTAATTAATTAATTGGATACAAATTAATTGGAAATAAAAATAAATACAAATTTAATATAATGGGTGTGTATTTGTGGAAAAATAATATTAAGACCAAAATGGTGTTTTATCATAACAAATTAATTTAATAACTATTACTAAAATATAATAATGATATTTATAATATATATATAATAAAATGATTTTAAATCCATCCAATATGTTTTATAGGTTAACAATTAGAAGAAATATAGTTCTAATCATCAGAATAAGTTTATTTCTAAAAAGATCTTTTACAGGATTTTAATAGAGAACAAAATTTAAATTTAATTTTTGAATATATTATAATTTTAATTTTAAAAAATTATCTTAATTTTCTAAATTGGATTATTAAATTTTTATAGGGGTTATGTTTTAGTTATTTTTTAAAGATGTTTCATTTTTGGTAAATATTAAAAAATAATAAATTTTAATTGAAAACTATATTTTCATCTAAGTATTCACATAGATAAATTATTTTATTATAATGTATGAAAATATAATTATTTAAATTTTAAAAATAATAAATCAAATTCTGTCATTGTGATCAGTTTTCTATTAAATTTAGATATATAAACATTTTAATCTTTTGGGCATATTCACATTAAAAACTTTTTATATTGTCTCATTTATAGGATTAATTTAAAATTAATTTTACACCCAATATGATTGTAATTTATAAATAGGTGTTAAATATTTTATTTCCTCAAGATAAATAACTAATAACATTGTCAACATAATTTATTTATAAATACATTAATGAAATCAATTAAAATTAATAAATGGGATTAACATAAAACTGATTTTACATAGTTGTTAAAGTTTTATTATATTTAAAAAATTGACTAAAATCATTTCCAAAAACTATTTTTACATTATTTGACCATATAAAATCATTTAATGGATTTGGATCTTTATTTTAAGGATATTATTTAAGGAAACCCTCTAAATAGTGTTTAAATTTTTGAATGAACATGGATGCCACTCCCCATCCTCATTAACATGTCACCACCTCCTAATTCACACATGTCAGTCCATTTTACATAAAAAATCCCTGACCACATGAGATAAAAAATACATAGTATCATCTAATAGTCCACAACATTGGTATAATGTAAACCATGGAATCCCTTTTGTGGAAAATAAATGGTGTTACCTGAATAAGAGGTAACATTTTTCATGGATGCCTTGTATATTATTTTGTTCACCAAAACACAAATTATTCTTATACCAAGATTATATAATATCCTTAGTATACTAAATAATTTTGCTTGTTGTTATGTTTATTTTTCAACTAAAACCTACACAAAATACCCTAAAATGTGTAATGAAATAACCATTCGTCAATACGGTGAACCATAGCCTCACTAAACGATGTTTTTAATATTTCCATTACTAAATATTATTTTTGGGAATTATAATGGTTTATTTATGAAGAAAATCATTATTCTTTGTGGGATATTTCAGGAAGATGATATTTTTGAAATCACTAACGCTGGATTAACTATTTTCAAATGTTTTCCAACTAGTTTATTCATGGAATTAGAAACCCCAAATGGCTCTATATCCATCGGGGGAATTCATTTCCATGGTATGAAATTGTTTAGGGAGTTTAGAGAATGGTACATAAAAATAATAATAATTAAGACGGTGGGTGGTCAAACTCATCGCACCATTTAGGGTGATTCATTCTAACACTGGGACCCTATCATATACTTAATATATGTTTAGGAATCCTTCATCAAGTCCAATGTATGATGTGGATTGATCTTAAATTAAAAAAAATATTAGTTTGTAAAGATTTTAAAATAATATTTTATGTATTTGAGTTTCATCATAAATGTACAGATTTTATTTTATCTAAGGTTCTCCATTGATGGAATCCTATTACATATTGATCAGTTAATATTTAGTTGTTATTATGATAATGATGGTTTTAGACACTTTTTGGGGGGATTTGGTGTATGTCATCATCTAGAAATATGGGAGTCATTTTGGTGTTGGGATCTGACCCATGGATGGTATTCCTAGATATCATTTTGAAAGTAATCAAAGCACTCATAGTTCAGTTCAACATAACAAGTCACTTAATAACTTTTAATGTCATTTTATAAGGAACAAATCATATATCTCAATATTTTGTGTCTAGGAAATAATGGAAGACAATTAATATTCAATGGTTTTTGTGGGAATTATGTTGATGTGGACAAGTTATCATGGAAGAGATATTGATTCCTATGATGGATAAGTCTCTAATGTGAATGTGGACTATAAAAATATATGGTTGTTTTGGGGTGTTGTATTTTGACATCAGATATGGAACATATGTATCTAATTAGGAATGTAATCAGAGGACACATAGTTTAATGGTATGGAACCTCACATATAGAGGGCCTCTGAAGGATTGTATCATAGTGGGGGTATATACTTTTTGGAGTATAATGTTGGACCTTACTCTTGAAGAGGATACCCAGATTAGGTTTTGTTCCCTTAGATGTTTTTTGATTCTTGAATATTGATGGGATCTTTTTATCATACGCATTAGGAGGAGTCCTTTTTGTGAAATGTTGGGGAATATACCAAATAGGATTATCATGGATTTTTGGGGGTTACACTTTTAATAATGACGAAAGGATATATTTTAGTGATTAGTATGGATGAATATTCATTTTGTTGGATAGGGATTACATAAAAATTGAGGTCCAGGGATTTTTGTGTGGATAACACTTGGATTGATGACCAAATTTTATATTTCTTAGATTATTCATGAGGAGGATTTCATTGATCATTTGGAACATACACATCTATAGACGCCCAAAGGGATTGGGTTAATATGTATTTAATGACCATTATCAACCTATATGACTATGTGATTCAATATAAATGTTAAAAACAAGAAGAAACATGACATGTGTGAAAAAACTATCCCTTTTTCCATGAGTTTTGATATATTGCCTTCAAATCCTTGCTTACGGAGGAACTCTAAAAAGGGGTGATGAAGATCTACAATAAGATTGTATTGAAAAAATTCATATGACTATGTTGAATTATAGATCCTGGATATCATCAATTCCTAAATTAGAGATGATGATTCAAGATTGACTGGGGGAAATAATATGATTCCAAATATCTAGAAAATCATACACTCCCTCTTCCACAGTTGGAAGTGTCCAGAGGGATGGGATAAGACGAAAGGACTTTGATGTGCCTGCTCCATCTCCAATTTCATATATATGATATTCATGTGGTAATATGCATTTGGGTATGAGCCATGATCCAAAGTGGTTCGAGACTAAAACCTATTACTAGAGAGGATAATTAATTACTCTCAAATGGATTCTCTAACATTGAATCCACAGTAGGGGATTATTTTCTCATTGTCTATAAAATAGAAATACAAGTATGATCCATACCCTCAACGCCTATAACTAGAGAATATGGTTCAAATATTATACTAGGTAAATAAATGGTTCAATCAAAAATAAATGATACATGGAAATCCATAACACCACACCCAAGGTTGGGGACCTTTTGACCATGGGAATGCATACTCACATGCACCCCGATGACCCTTCCCATCACATAGTAAATGTTACGGACATCACTGACCATAGAAACTCATACCCAAAGAAGAAGAAAAATTTCTATTAGTGTACTTGGGTTTTCAAGCCATGAGGCTTCTCTAGATATTTCAATTTTTCCTTCCTTTATTTAGATAACAAATGGAGGAGGATCCCTTGAGAAGTGATTAAATTATGCCTCACACCGGTCTTCTCTTAGGGGGAGAAGGCTCTTCACACAAGATTTATAAGGTAATGGGGGTGCCTCATGTTGGGGGTATAAGCTTATTCATGGTGGGAATTCCTTGTTAAATGGACCACTTAAATAACAACACATAAGAGATCTTTTTTCCAATGCAACATGAGTCACCCCGTGAATTTTTAGATGAGGCTCACGTAGGACCCACGATAGAGATGGGGCCTCACAAATGTGGGTTTTCACAAGGGGAAATGATGTTAATTATGTTAGTTTAATGTAATATAAACCCTATAGGGACTTTTATCACTGTATATCACTCAATTCCCTCATATATTGTTTTGAAATAGACTTAATAAGTGGTCTTGGAGATATCAATTAAGGGATTGAATGACCATAGATTGGTCCCTTTTTCTGATTTTGGAGTTATGAAAATGAGAATCCTTTCTGTCCTATTTATAAGAATGTACGGAACCCTAGTTTGAGGTGCTTCCCCACATAGATTCATGGAGATTTTACCCCTAGAAAGGGTGCTGGCCTTATGTATCACACTAAGATATTCCAATGTTCAAGTATGTGGGTGAGTGGAAAAGGTATGGTTCCTAGTAAGGTCTGTATAGGCTTCTTGAACCATGGTGATTTTTCCTTCTAGTCTGTATAGTCGAGTCATACGTTTTTTTGCATAGGGTTGGGGAATACATTACCACCTGGGTAAACCAGCTGCTTTATACAACATGGGATGTTCCCCCACACCTGTACTTGGGATCACTGTATGTCTTCCATCCTAACCCTTTGGTATTGTCCTTTATATACCCTCACACAAGACTATTAAAATTGGGAGGTGGACCATGAAATTTTCAAGCATAGTCTAGAACTTTTTAGGTTCCAACTTGTTGAAACACTTCCTCTCATTTTGATATAAAAATAATGTTATAATCAATATAAACATTTACTATCTTATAGGGGATCACATCTTAAATTAATATTCTATTTCTATTGAACACATTTCACGGTGTCACCAAATCCCCCATAGAATAACATTTGAGAAAAATGAGAAGAGTATGGTTTTAATGTAATTGTAGGGGTCTTTTATAAAACCCAAAATTTTATTAATGAAAATTCCATTCATAAAGTGATATAATATAGAACAAATAACACAATATCACTTTTATAACATAATAAAAACTTTATAAATGAATAATTGATGAAATTATTTTTCAATAAGTTAAGGAACCTTTACCAATGGAATTGTAATGTTAACTTTAGAATTGAAATGAATCAAGTAGGAATAGTAAATCAACCAATTGAATGGTACTATAATCTATGAACATATAAATAAAATATAGGTATCTTATAAATTATAATATGATACAATTTTATCATAGTGTAGATATATAATTATTTTCCAAATTTTTAATTATGTCATATTATTTTTTAAATATAATATTTATTTTCAAATATTTTAGTAATATATTTATTTGAAATAAATATAATTTTCATTAAATAGACTCAAAAAATAATATTTTGTTTTCATTTCACTATAATGAAAATATTAGGATACATTAATTTATTTTTTCAATATGTTATAAAATATGTTACAATTATATCATCGATATTTCAGAGTAAATAAAACTTTTATTTAAAACATAAATTTCACATATTTATAAAACTATTTTAAAAAAATGGGGTTAATTTTTGAATAATAAAAGTTAAAAAAATTAGGGGGAATTTTTTGGATTTCTATAAAATACATGAATTTTTGATGAATTGTCAAATTCATTAATTTTCAAATATATATATATATATAAAGTTAAAAACATTATTCCTTGAGTCCTCCATAATGTATGAAAAATAGGCTCAAAGTACACTTAATTATTTTAATAAATATGGTGATATTGTTGAATCTATTAATATTCTTTAGCCAAAATAGTATTGCAATGAATAAAATAATGGAAAAACACTCATATCATCCCTTTTAAATACCACCCTCACAACATATTATTTTCAAACCATAGAATATTTTATTAATGTTCTAATTCTGCAAACTAATCTACCCAATTCCCTCCCCCGTGTTAAGGATCCTTTTACATAATCAAAAATACATATCATTTTCTCTTAGGAGGTTCTCATGGTGGAGAAATTGATGTTATAAAATCTCCTTTTTTTCTTCCATTCCTTTGAATTTCCTAATTTTCATATTTTACCTTAAACTCCACCTATTCAAGATGTGTGTTAAATATAGTATCATTTATATATTGTAATTTTATTTTGTTAATGGAATAATTCAGTTTTTGTGTCTCTCCCCTTTTAAATTTTTTTAATCATGAAAATGTCTTCAGTGGTATGTCGATATACCACCATAATGGATGATGTGTTTTCATTTTCCACTATTACCTTCATGTATAGTCATAAAAAATTAGTTATGGTTAAATAAGATTTTATTATACATACTATAAGTTATATAATGTCTGGGAAACAATAGATGGACATGATGTTAAATAAAATGTTATAAGCTTATAATAGCCATAAAACTACCAAAATAAAATACATCATTTTCTTTAATGATAAATCTACATCATAATAAATAGACCATAAAACCAAATTATATATAATATCATTTAAATTTTTTATGTTTAATTAATATCATATAATTTCAATTTTGGATATCTATACCAATTTTAAATTATCTTCCAAACACATATACAAGTGAACTAATCGTCAAAATAAAGAAAATGAATAGTCATGAATTATGAAATTAAACTATAAAACTTATAGAAAACACCATAAATTGACTAAAAAATAATGAATCAAATTAATACCAAGATTATATTTTAATTTCTAATTAGTCAATTTTATTTGATTGTCCGTGACAATAAAGTGAAAAATTCATTCGATAAAATGTAATGTTATTCTTGATCTGAATTCACTTTCTTTTGATCCTCAATCCTTCATAACATTTTTAGATTATATGTTCCACTAGTATTAATTATATAAATTAATTTTAAACTTATTTTTAATGGTATATGTATATTTCCAATCTAGTTTTATGAAAATTGAAAATATTTTTCCAAAATAATGGTTGTTTTCATGAATACATATTTCAAATATCTTGATATTGATTCATTTTGACTAATGATGGATGATTCTTATACCATGTTTTATATTACATATTTCAATTTGGAACCCCAAAATTTATTCCTTATTGTATACTTTCTAAAATGGAACCCATTCCTATCCATGCATACCTTATATCTAAGATTGATATAATTTTTTTGTGTAATGGATGATAATGTAAATGTATTGATGTGATTGTTATGTTCAAAATTATATAGTGATCCAATGAATTGGGTAATGTGATATATCTGATAAGGTAAAGTGGAATATTCACGAACATGTTTATATCTTCTTTCACACATTTGTGTGGTATTTTACCACTAAGACATTATGTATAATTTTTATGTATCTCCACATCCAAATACATTATATAATGTTTCATATCAGGATTTTGATGATGATCTTTTTTATATGTCCTGATAACGATGATTATTCTCACCCATGTTTCGTGTCTTTTATCCGTCCTCTTATTTAATTTTTATCTGACCACTTAATTTTGATTATATCTTATTGTGAATATTTGTACTAAATATAACATGAGTCCATTATAAATCTTTATAATAAGGAATAAATTAAATTAGTTTTCATTATTATGTCAAAGTTATTTCTTGTCATAATTTTCTTAAGATACGAAACCTTTGGATCCTAGTTGTGTAACCATTTGGGTTTCATGTCTTTTAAATTATGTAATAATCATGTAGGAAAATAATGGTCACTATAGATGGTATGAGATCATTAGTTATTTAATTATGGAAATAGGATTATAGAACATTAGTGAAACCGTATATTATGTGAAAATGTATATGTAAGCACCCATGAATATTTGTTTAAGGGAATTATAAACATAGGGATCCCACAAGATATACCTTTAATGTTGATTTCATGAATTAAATATTTATTTATGAAAGACGTGGTATTTTTTGATCTAGAATTTTTTATTTTATAAAATGGAGAGGACCAGATAAAACTAGGACAACAACCCATGTGAGGGAATGTGATGTGATTTCCCAAAATGATATCCCCAATTCGTTGGGAGGTAGCATTCAAAATATCATAGTGATGATTTCTAAAATGTATTTGGATACGAATAATATCCTGAATAATGTGTGATATCCACTTTATTTTAATAGTGATCAAATGGATATAAAGCCATTGATTCTACAATTAACACATACATTTAGTAGGTATTCTGATCAAATAGTTATAGAACAACGGGTCAACTCAATGGATAATATTTTTTTGTAATTTTCATTTCTGAGATGTAGAAGGTGAATTTGGATATTTTTGTCTGTATAGAGAGTCCAACCAATAGAGGGAGTTGATTACGAAATCCAATAAAAATGACAAAATTGAATAGATGGAGTTGGAAGAATTTAATATAATGTTTCATAACATGTATTTCCAAAAAAAATAATAAAACAATGATGGATATAGATTTCATAGAAATGTTGAAAAATTGAGGTAAATATATCACAACCTAGAAATAAATATTCACCAAGATTTCAAGGTATGCTTCAGGTTTTTCTGTCAACAATGAAATCAAAATTGAAATAATGTATAGTATTTTAAATCAACTCCTTTGAAAGGCTCAATAAATTAGATACTTGGGGAGTTATAAAGTTTCCTGATGTGATTAGAAAGTATGTATGGAGGTTTGAGAATGTTACCATGTATATTGCAATATGAAATGAAATATAAAGTTTCAATATTGGTGATCTAGTGAGGAAGGTGGAAAGAAAACTCAACCACTCACATATCAAAATAGTAAAATGAAGCATCATGGTATTTGATTCAAAGGGACAATGAAATGATATATGTTTTGGATAGAAGGAAAATAAGCTAATGAATTTTGAAGAGACATATAATAATTCTACCTATATGATTGAGGAAAGGGGTTATCAATCCATGCTACAATGAATAGTGATTTAGAGGAAGGGAATTATACAATTCAGTTCAATAAACCTTGATCCCTAAAGGGTAATTGATGTCTTCATCCACCAAGATAAATAATAATGGAAAATCATATGCCATTACTAATGTGAATGTGGATCCTGATAATTATGTAGTGATTGGTACACTTGTTTTTCATTAAAGAATACCGAATATACTATTTGATTTTGGTTTTACGCATTCTTTCATATATTCAATGTTTAGTAGAAATATTCAAAGTTGAAATCAATATATTAAGGCTGGGTTGTATTTAATAATAGAAAATATTAAAATTATTTCATCCAAAAATATATTATTCCTTCCTAGTTAATGTTTGTAGATTGAACCTCCAATAAAATCTTGTCTATCTACCTCTGGTGGAGTTTGATGCTATTTTTTGAATGGATTTGCTATCAATATACAAAGATAACATAAAATATTACAATATGGAGATGAATATTTATATCATGAGGCATCTTAAAATTATGTACAAGGTTAAGGAGTATAGGTAATATTATTCAGACTCATCATGTCAATTTTAGATGTTATTACATTATGAGCATGTATTTTAAGCTCAAATTATTGAGTCAAAGGAGATAATCATACCATAACACATTTCCATTGTGATGGACTACACAGATGTGTTCCTGGATGAACAATTTGGCCTTCCTCTATAGAAGATTAGTGAGTTTTCAATAGATCTTATTCATGGATCATTTCTTATATATATGGAATATAGGGAATAACCACCATATATTTGGAATAAATGGTGAATCAGTTTCAAGAGAATCTATATTAGGGTTTTATTCAACAGAATGCTTTACTATTGGGTTCACTAGTCATATTCATTGAGAATAATGATTTATAAATGTGTCCATGAATTGTTTATCATGAACTAAAAAAATAATAAATAATAGGCACCCCTTTCTATGGATAGATGACTCTTTTTTCAAATTGCATTGGGATTATTATTTATCAAATGTGGAATGTATGTCCGGATGTCACCAATTAATTATGAGGAAGTAATATATTTCTAATAAATGTATGGAAACTATTAGTTCATTGTGATTCCTTTTAGACTCACTAATGTTCTTGTAATATTAATGGATTTAATGAATGTATTGTTTTTGGATTACCTTGCGAATTTTTAGGAAGTCTTTAAGGATGATATTCTAATTTTCTCTAAGAGTATGGAGGAAGATGAGGAGAATTTGAATATTATTCTAAAGAAATTGAAAAGAGATAAGCTATATGGAATTAATATTAAATGTGACTTCTAAATGGAGGAAGTTCCATTCTTGGAGAAGGTTATCCCTAGTAAAGGAATATTTTTATACCCTTCTCGGACAATGTCAATTGAAGGGTTTCGTTGGATAACATCTATAATTGATACCCATAGCTTTCATAGTCTATATGGGTATTATAGAGCATCTATTTGTTGTGAAAACCAGTAACAGGAGTTGACTCCGAAGGGAGATATATTTTTCTAGACTAGTGAATATGAATATTTCATCCAAAATATAAATATAAGGCACACTTTTGACAAGTGGGGGATTATCTGTCGTGTACAATAAATATTCAAAATATATTTTTGTATATTTTTTGATAAATAATGATAAATTTATACCCTACTTAAGTATGTAGTTGAAAATACATGATAAAGACATCTTATGCAAGATATGGACTTAGCATCTTTTATTTTTCCGTTGAAAATATGGTAGAATTTTCTAAATGGGGAGAAGTGTGAAATATATAATCCTTATAATAAACTGAAATATGATACCTATATTGGAGCTTAATATGCATAAGTGAATATAGTTAGAGATCATCAAAGATTACTCTTTCCTAGTTAACTTATTTAAATGAAAATAATGTGGTGGAATTTTTAACTAGAAAGGATCCTACAACATTATGAATGATGATAATTGATAAGAATCCAATATAATTATACATTCATATGATAAAAATGGGTATATATGAAGAAAAAAAATAACTCAACCTTTCTAAAATTATTTCTCAACCATTCCTCATGAAAAAATAAATTATTATATAGTATATGTTATCGAACTTTAGAAGTAGGTGGAAGATATGAGCAAGTAGAAATCCTAGGATGTTAAAATATATGGGGGAGTAAATGTATGATTTGGGTCATGAATATATGTAGCATCAAATATAGAGATAAATAATGATATTTTTAGTGATTTACATTGCTCAAATAAATATATTCACCAAGGGAGCACAATGATGTATCAAGTTTAACCAGAGAAATATTGGTGGGAAAACAGGAAGAATGAGATCGATGAATAAACGTTAATGTTAATGGTATGCCAAAAAGATAAGGATGAAATAAAACATTATAATGGGACTATTAATCCATTACTTATACCAATGTAGGAATGGTAATACATTTCCAAGGAAATTTTCACCATACATCCATAGAAATCAAGGTTAAGCAATGCTATATTGGTTGGAGTGGATCTTCTTACAAAGCCATATCACATTATCTAAATTTTAGAGGACTTATCTCTAGATAAACATTCTGGTATATACATTAATGATGTGGTATGGCTATATGGATCACAACTATCGATTATGTATAATCAAGATATGAGATACACCTCCATGTATCGTAAAACACTCTAATATTGAAATAAATTTTAGTATGTTTATCATCCAAAAACTGATGGAAAACACGAATAGACTATTCATATATAAGAATAAATGTTGAGAAAATGTTCTAGGGACATATAGAGGATTATACCAACAACTGAATCTGGAAAATTTCTGAAATAATAACAGTTTCCACTCAAGCATCCAATTTTCTAAATATGAATCTTTTTAAAGAGAAAGATGAAGAACACTTGTATATTGGGATGAATTAATTTAAAATAGGTCTCTAGGACATGAAATGGTCAATTAAATAGTGGAAAATGTGAAAACCATTCAGTACCACATCTAGGAAGCCCATAGATGATAAACGATCTATGCATACAACATTTTATGGGACCTAGGGTCTATGTTTGGAGACACAAAATTCTATAGCATATCTCTATGGAAACACATCATGAGACTAGGGAATATTAGAATGGTGAGTCTCCGGTACATCATCCCCTTAAATATCATTTAACATGTCAAAGATGTGTCCTATTGACTCCCCATACCACCTTCCCTCTCTAATGTACATGATGTATTCCACGTATCCCTCTCGAGTAAGTACAAACAATATCCCCCATAATTACTAAATCTATAGGTGGTATAGTTGTAAATTTATATCTCTTAGGATGTGTATCCAGTGAATATCATTCACTATATAGGTTAAATTATATGTGACATGACTACGCACCAAGTCAAAGTACAATGTTGGAACCATGAGTACAATTTATCAACATGTGAACAAGATGAAGTAATAAAAGATAAGTACCCTCACCTTTCATCAACATAGAATTTAAAATAGAAATTTGAGTGAGAAATTTCATAAAGGGGGAAGAATGAAATGACCAAAACATTTATCAATGGAAATTCCATTTTCATAATTATTTCAAATTGTAGGAACACAAAATATCACATTGAGAATATAATACAAAATTTTTTAAATGAATTTTGTGTTGCGTCAAAAGTTTTCTTTTGACTTTTATGTATCATTTTGAAAATCAAAAATGAATTAATATGTGCTTATAATACTGACTATGCTTATCGTACTAACCATGCTTATCATACTGACTATGCTTATCATACTAACTATGCTTATCATACTGACCATGCTTATCATAGAGAATTTTCTTATCGTACTGGCCATTTTTATCGTATTGACCATGATAATCGTACTGAATATGCTTATCATATTGACTATGTTGACCGTACTTACTATTTTGATCATACTTTTATACTAACTATACTGATTGTACTGAATATGATTATCAGACTGAATAAATCATACTGACTCTATCAAACATATTCACTTTTGTGTATCATACTCTCTTTGTATAAAATCAATACATTACAACAAGTAATACTAATAGAACTCAAATTTAAATTTTATCACATGCTAGTTTTTATCCTTTATCAACCCATGCCAATTGTACTCGTGTTTTTCATCTTAATATATCTTTTTTTTTAACCAAAACGATGTCATGGATTTAGTTACTAACTAATCAAAACGAGGTCGTGTTTTTTGTTTCAATATGACCATTATAATGCCAGGTGTCCAAGTTCCTTTGATTTTTCTAGAGAAATATGACCGTTGTAATAAATGTGACCATTGGAACCTAAGTCCTATAAATAGGAGGTCACTTGAAACTGATAAAAAACATATCTGAGACTGATCATTCTATGTTATCATGTTCTAGAGAGATATGGTGTGGCTTCTCTCTTGCTTTATGTGAAAGCCTTGAGATTACAAAACGTGAATGGATCGTTCATATTTTTTGTATTTTAGTAAGTGATTTATTCTACATTTTTTGACCAATCTGATGATAATAATAGATGGCTACTGAGGATAGGCAGATGGTGGTACTGATCATCATATTGAGGGTGTTAATGTGTTTGAAAGACAGAGTTTCTTATTACCTACAAAATCCAAGGCTTACCGGGATAGCAAGACAAACATAACGATCATCGTATCGTGGGATTTCCAATGTGGTGGAAAGATAGACCACATATCCTAGGTGAAAGGATACCCTTCTCTTTGGGATAAAATAATTGTAATACTTTTACATTTCCGTTGTTGTTAGTTTTAGAAAAGAAATTGTATTGTTTCCTTTCTTCATTTCATATTCATTTTTAATTGTTTCAATTACAATCATACTATAACATATAGTATCGATTGATTCTATACGCTTTATGGTTGAATCCTTCACTATTGTATTACTATGATTGTTGTATTCATTTTGAATACAATTTCATTACATTTCTTTTAGTATTAAATCATATCATACCTTTATATTCAATACATTTGTGTTTAATTGTATTGGTTGGGAATTTCATTAGTTTAAGATCATATAAACTAATTTTCTTAAGTGTTTAAACACAAAGTTTTTAAACCTACAATTCACCCCATCTTGTATTGTTCCATGTTATATACATATACATCTACTTCTTCGATCCAATAATTGTTTTCAGAGAAGGTTTCCACTAATTGGTATTACTAGCTCTATTTCTTTCAAACGTCTGTTTCAACTAATTTCTACACTAATGTGTAGAAGGGAAATGATTCTGTTATTAGATGGCAGGTATGAATATTGGATCAATTTACAATCTAAATACAAATAGACCAACAATATTTGATGGAAATTATTATTAGTACTAGAGAGATCAAATTAAGAAATTTGTTATCAACACTTCTATAGACAATTTTATTATGCTTACTGGATGTTACAAAATTCATGACAGAGAATTAAATACTTTCACCAATAATTAAAAGAAAGAGTATAAACCGAATTGCATGTTACAGAATACATTACTATATTCTATGACCAAGAATATATACATCCATATATCTTCTTGTGAAGCATCTAACTTTATTTGGAAGAAATTGGAAGTCACACATTTTGGTACATCCGAGGTTATAGAAACAAGAAGAGCAATTATTCGAGCAGAGTATCATGGATTTCATTTTCCTTATGGGGAACTAGTATATAATGTGAAAAAATGATTCATGATAGTTGTCCATAGATTAAAATCCATGTGAAAAAATTTTCTTGAGGATGAAGCTCTTATTGACAAAATTATTGATATAATTCCAAACAAATCAGAGTTAAAAAGGACAGCTACTGATGAAAACATAAAAGATTCCCAGATTACTCTTGATGAACTTGTTGGAACTCTTCTACAGTATGACACAAGAATTAAGAGAGATAATGATTTCAATAAAAATAAAAATTGAAATTGTTTTGTATCATTTACTACTAAATCTAATGATAAAACACCTGAATGGATAACAAGATCCAAAGAAAAGAAAGTTGTCATTTCAGAAAAAAGTGATTATGATCATTTAGATAATGGGTTAGCCAATCTTTCTAGAAGTATGAACAAGATTGTGGGAAAGAAATATTTCCAATATAGATTCAAAAAGAATGATAGAAATTATAAGAAAGATTCATAGGAAACATTTTATGAATGTAAGAAATTATGTCATATAAAACCTGACTGTCCTTTACTAAAGTGAAATGATAGAAATGAGAAACATTCAGAAAGAAATAAGAAAAGTTATTATAATACAAATACAATGAATGTCTTGAAGGCTAATGATACTTGGAGCACAAGTGGTGACGATTAATCAGATTTTTCTTCAGAATATGAATCCTCAAGAAAAAAGAATATTGGATATAGAGCCATATTACAAATCAATGATCATTGTCTCATGGCTAAGGTACAAAAGGCTGAAGCTATTACAAATGTTTCCCTACATTCTATTTGTATTTATAATAAATATTATGAATCTTCAAATGATGAGTCTTCATCATCCAAAGATAATATATTTCGTTCTTATGAAGAAGTGTCTAGGTTTTCTAAACTACTTGAGAATGAAAATTCTACACTCAAAAAGAAACATGATAAAGAAATTCTATAAGTTCAATTTTAACTAAATAAGTATCATATCATTCTAATGATCTTGATACAAAAACTTCTGATTTTAAAACCCTTGAGAAAGAAAATTCTGAGGATAATAATCTTTCTAAGGATCTTGAAAATCTAATTTCTTGGAAAAATGTTTTTGAGCCTAACTCTATTTCAAAATCAAATGTTTTGGAGGATAAAAACATAATTTTAAAAATAAAGTCAAAAATTTGTTCCTTGAAAAAGTATTGTCATACATTACTTGTGGAAAGGAAAACATTGATAAAATGTATTCTCAAATTCAACCATTGAGAAATCATTCCGTTATTGGTTATAATCATTCAAAATCAGTTTTTAGCAATAACTATTGTGTTCCTCAGAATACCCCTTTTTGTTCTAAGTGTCAATGTGGTGGGCACTGGAAAAGAGATTTTTTTCTTAATAGAACTCAGTCTTTAGGATTTCATAAAGCTCATTTTGCAAAACAAATGTGGATTCCTAAAATTATTTTATCTAACCCTTCCGGATCCAAACCTATTTGGATTGTAGAAAAATAATTGTTTCTTTTTCATGAAAATAAAAAGTGTACCAAACAAAAGAATATTTGGTACATGGATAATAGGTTTTCTCGACACATGACCGGAAACAAATATTTCTTTGAAAATATTATCAAAACAAATGATGTAAAGGTTACCTTCAGAGATAATGCTCAAGGAAAGATTGTTGGAATATGTAATTTTTTTCAAGGAAAAGTTCTTATTTCAAATGTTTTTATTTTTAAAGGTCTTAAACATAATCTCATCAGCATTAGTCGATTATATGATGAAGTATACCTTGTGAATTTTAGAAATGATTGATTCTTAGTTCACAATTCTAAGGATCAGTTCATTATTTCTGCCCATAGGCATGAGAATTTATAAACTATTATCTTAGAAGACATAGGAGCCAAAATTTACCCTGCTTAAGTGAAATAGAAGACCAATCATGGAAATGTCGTAGATTACTAGGAAACTACAACCTAAGAAACCTTTGCAAACTTTCTAAGAAAATACTTGTAATAGGTCTACTAAATCTTATACATGATTCTTCAATAGACTATAACCATTGTCAATTTGGAAGGCAACTTAAAACTAGCATTAAATTAATAAATGAAGTTTCAACTTCTGATGAATTATATCTAGTGCACATGCATATTTATGGTCCTTAACAAACTGGAAGCATTGGAGGAAAATACTTTATATTTATTTAGTTGATGACTTTACTAGATTTACATGTGTCTATTTTCTAACAAAAAATATGATAACTTTTTCAATTTAAAAAATTTTAGAGCCCAAGATATAAATGAGAAAGACATACCATTGATTACTCTCCTCAGTGATCATGGTGGTGAATTTGAAAATTTAGATTTTGAATCTTTTTTATTAAGAAAGGTACTACTTACAATTTCTCAACACGAAGAACTTCTCAGCAAAATGGTGTTGTTTTGTGAAGAAATTTCATTCTTTAGGAAATGACAAGAACCATGTTGATTGAATACTCAATTTCTAAGCTCTTTTGGGATGATTCTATTTGTACTACTTGTTATACTATAAATCGGGATTTAACAAGACCTTTTATTAATAAAACACTTTATGAATTGTGTACTGGCCTAAAACCTAAGGTTTCATAATTAAATGTTTTTTAGTGCAATGTATTCATTCTAAATAATAATGATAACCTACATAAATTATCACCGAAATCAAATGAATGAATCTTTCTAAGTTATTCTACAACTTCTAAGGCATATAGAGTTGTCAATAAAAATACTTGTATTATTGAAGAAACAGTGCATGTTAAATTTTATGAAACTGATCCTTTTTTTTCAAACAACTCCCACCAATATCTTCAGATGTGTTTTCGAAAACTGATCATGAACATTTTTTAGATGATCCTTCTGATAAGGAAAATGTTCATGAAAATATTTCTAAAACTTTTACCTCAGAAGATTTTCTACCATATGTTTATGAACAAGTTTTACAAAACCCAAGTCAATTGCTTCTTTGGGATCATCCTAGTGATAACATCATTGTCAATGTAAATCAACCTATAAGGACCAGAAATTCCTTGAGAAATGAAATAGAACATCTTTCCTTTTTTTCCCAATTCGAACCTAAAAGTCCAAGTGAGGACTTAGGTGATGAAGATTGGATTAAAGCAATACAATATGAAATAAATGAATTTGAAAAGAATCAAGTCTGGACTTTAGTTGAAAGACCTAAAGAAACAACTATAATTTGTGTAAAATGGGTTTTCAGAAATAAATGTGATGAAAATGGAATCATTGTATGAAATAAAGCATGACTTGTTCCTAAGGGCTATAATCAACAATAGGGAATTGACTATGAAGAAACATTTTCTCTAGTATCTAGACTCAAAGCTATTCATATTCTATTAGACATTGCATCATACATTAATTACAATGTATATCAAATGGATTTTAAATGTGCTTTTCTAAATGGTTATGTTCAAGAATAATTTTTTTTGAACAACCCATGGTTTTCTAAACACAAAGTATCCTAATTGTGTGTTTAAACTTACTGAATAATTATATGGCCTTAAACAAGCCCTTATAGAATGGTGTGATATACTTACATTATTTCTTTTACCAAACAATATTACAAAAGGTACAGTAGATCCAACCCTTTTTATAAAAATGGAAGGTAAAAATATATTGACAGTTCAAATTTATGCTGATGACACCATATTTTGACCAAGTCAGTAGTCTTTAACTGATTATTTTGCGAATTTAATGAAATATGAGTTTGAAATGTGTATGATGGGTTAGTTAACATTAGTTTCAGGTTTTCAAATTTCACAAATACCATAATGATAATTTATATCTCAACATACGTATATCAGAGATTTAGTAAAAAAAGTTTTGATACAGTAATTCTAAAATTATTGGCACTCCTATTGGTACCTCAAATACACATGATCTTGATGAAACTGTGAAACCAGTTGATCCAACAACTTTTAGAGGTATGATAGGATGTTTTTTATACATGACAGCAAGCCGACCAGACATAATATCTTCTGGATGCTTATGTTCAAGATACCAATCTAATAAAAAAGAGTCACATTTAAAAGAAGTAAAAATAATCTTTCAGTATTTAATATGAACTCAAAATCTAAGACTTTTCTATTCTTCTGGAAATGATTTTTCTTTAAGATAAATTTCAGATGCTGACTTTTGAAGTTGTAAAATGGATAGAAAGAGTACATCTGGAACATGTCATTTCTTAGGGGATCCTTGGCTTTCTTGGTCCTGTAAGAAACAACACTCAGTAGCACTTTCCACTGCTGAAGCAGAATATGTAGCAGTTGGAAGTTGTTATTCTCAAGTGTTGTGGATGAAACACACACTCATTGACTATGGATTGAGTTTTTCCAAAACAAAAAATCTATTTGATAATACTAGTGCCATAACTCTTAGTAAAAACCTAGAACATCACTCTCATGCGAAACACATAGATATTAGGCATCACATTCTTAGGGATCACACACAAAAAGGTGATATTATTTTTCAATTCATCGGAAGGAAAGAACAATATTCTATTATTTTTATATAACCTTTACCTTCCGATAGATTTGAGTTTATAAAAAAGAATCTAGTAATGATTACATTAAAATAATCATTCATGTCTACTTTATGTTTTACACTTCTCCTTATATTAAAAAATCCTCTTAAAAGGGGGTGAACATTTTTACTTAATATGTCATTTTTATGATCTTTATCAGTTTCTTATTTTTATAGTTATTTTATCTTTCTATTTATCATCTTGACTATCCGATTATCGTTTTAACCTTCTGTTTGTCATCATGTCTCCCTAGTTACCGTATTGTTTTTCTGTCCGTCGGCATGTCAACCTATGGTAACAAATTTGTTTTCCATCGGCATGTCACCCTATGGTAACATGTTTGTTTTCCAGTGGCATCTAACCCTATGGTAAAAGACTAGTTTTCCATTGGATTTAAAATCAATGGTATTGATTTTATTTTCCATCCCCATGTCAACCAAGGGTAATGACTTTGTTTTCCATCGGCACATCACCCTGTGGTAACAAGTTTTTTTCCATCGGCTTGACAACCAATGGTAATGACTTTTTTTTCATCGGCTTGACAACCTATGGTAACAACTTTCATTCCCATTGGAATGTCACCCTATGGTAATATCATTTTTTTCCATCAACACATCACTCTATGGTAACAACATAGTTTTCCATCAGCACATCACCCTATGGTAATAACAATGTTTTTCTATCGGCCTCGCATCCAATGATAATGACATTCTTTGCAATCGGAATGTCAACCAATGGAAATGACTTTGTTTTCCATCGGCATGTCAACCTATGGAACTGACATTGTTTTCCATCAGCATGAAAACGAATGGTAATGAATTTTTTTTCTATCAGCATAACAAACCACGGTAATGACTTTGTTTTCCATTGGCAAGAAAACTGATGGTAATGACTTTGTTTTCTATCAGCATGACAACCTATGGTAATTTCTTTGTTTTCCATCGGTCTCACAACCAATAATATTTTTATTTATTCCATGTACATGAGTATTTTCTTTTTTTTATTATATTATACTATATTAACACTATGAAACCAACAATTTCTTTGGAATCTCTGGAAGGTACTTTCTTTCCATTTTATTGTTTTAGATAATTTTTATTGTTTCTCATTTTTTTAAATAAATTCTGATTTAATCCTATCCGTTGATTTTTTTCCCTTCTAATCTCCAATGTAGAATACCAACAATCGTCTTTCCTCGCCAATAAATAGAACCATACCCTTCCTAGTCCCACATTGGTTTTTCCGATCCCGTGGTGAAGCACTTCCCCCTTGTTTTAAATACTCCGTAAGATCATCCATTGGCCTCTTCTATATCTCTCTGTCCTCTACCAACACTGCTGTCGAAATGTCTTAAAAAACGTTCTAAGAGAAATACTTCCTCAGAGAAAGGTTAGCTTCATGGGACTTCTTTGACTCATACGATTCAACAATCAGGTGAATTATTTTGTTTCAAGACTGGGAACATCTTTGTGTGGAAAAACCCGTATCTCAAGATCCGATTCTTATTGATGAAGTTAGTGAATTCTAGAAAACTGTATCATTTGACAAGAATATAAAAATAAAAATTGTTGTGTATGATAGAAAAATTTCTATGTCTGTGATACAATAATCCCACTTTCTAAATGTATCAACATAAGGTGATTCCTATTTTCCATCTCATAAAATACCAGAAAAAGTTGGTACGTTTAATAAACAATGTACTAAAAAATATGTGTTTCTTATAAATAAAGAGAAGAGGAAAGGGTCTCATCTATCTCTAGATAATATATTTGTGGCACTTTGGATGCATGGTATTCTTATCCCATTGAAATGGGATAGGGAAACTCTAAAAGTATCTAATATCATCAATATAGGCTATCTTGTCCATATGGAAAAGGTAAATCTCATGGGATACATTTTAGAAACAATCAAAAATTTCAATTCAGGGGAAATAAGATCTCATTTGACCCTGTATCCATCTATCCTTACAAATTTCACCTGTGAGATCATGATATTTTGTTATATTCCTTTGAATGGTCAATTTAATGAGGTGGAGCCTTCCTGTATAAGTAAGAATACTTTGAAGAGGTTGTGTATTTGTTTTCATCCGAATTCAGATTTTTTTTCAAAGATGTAGAAGCTGAATCGGCACAGAATCAATCAGTACCTATCCCACTCATAGAATATCCAACTGATGTTACTCCTCAAAATTCTGATCCACAAAACCATACTAAGTTAAATAAGAAACCCAAGTACAATCAGGAAGTTGTAGCCAAGTGAAGGAAAGAAAGAGAAAAAAGAGAATAAGGAGATCTGAAGTTCGGTCTTGATCCAGATGAAGGTTTTGCTGAGAGGATAATGGTAGAGGATTCCCTTCAATATGAAAATAAAAAGAAAATCATTTTGAATAGGAAAGAACAAGACATTGATGTCTCTAAAATCATGAAATTTCTTGAGGTGGCTAGTGCATAACTAACAGAATAAGTATATCAAGACCCTATTGTATAGAGTCTTCCAGAGAAATAGAAAGGGATTTTTTTTGGAAGAAATACTGGAAGTTGAGGAAGTCAAATAAGAGGAAGTAGATTTTATTTTGGAATTCATTTAGAGATCAAAAATAAGTTTAGATGAATCATTTCAAAAGAAAAGTGAAGGCATTCCACAAACTCCTCATGTCGATCAAGAACCAGCCATATCTTTTGAGACTCCGAGTAGATTTCCTTCCCAATAAAAGAAAGGTTCTCAATCTTCTCATACAGAAAAATTAATCATTATTAGTGAAAAAGTGGAAGAATAATGAAATGAAAAAGATAAAGAAAAATGAAAACATCTAGTTGAAGACTCAATCAGATCAAATGAACAAGATTCATACGATAAAGACACTGATTTAGAACACACAATCTCTCTCAAGAGGAGTGATTACATTTTTCATGTTTTGAGTAGGATTGAGAAGACTATCCCTTATTTTCCAAGGCTTGAAGGAAAAATTGTTTTGATCACTGAGAATCAAAGAAGGATGTCTGGTTCTGTAAGGGAACTAAGAAATAATGTTTTGTCAATAGAAGCCAATTTTAATGTCCTTTCGGAATGTTCGACTGCTCCTAAGAAGGCTTGCAATAGAATGACTAAGTGGTCATAAAAATAGAGAGCTCAGTGAATGATCATGAAGTATCAATTGAAGACTTAAGGAGGCTATCTAGTGATATTTATACTGCATTCAATAAGCTCGACAAAGAAACAATTGAAAAGCTGAATCAGATGACAACTTATGGAGCTGATATTCCATCAGTAAAAGAGCTGCAAGAATGAATGAATGTTTTTCCGACAGATTTTTTGAAGGTTTCATCTTTCAAAGATTAAATAGTTTTGTTAAAGAAGGAAAATTCTGTGTTACCCAAAGGCAACAAGAATTTTCAAGACAAAATGGATACTCTTGAATAAGTAATCAATATCCTAGAGGAGACTATCAGGAATCAGGATAAACTTTTTTCCGACCAACAAGAGCTTCTCTGATCCTAGGGCGAGTGTATATCTGAAGACAATAAGGAAATAAAAAATATGAAAGTCATTCTTCATGAGTTGATAAATATAGAAAAGGAAAGATAAAACAAATGAGTGTTGTATTGTTATTTTCTCATTCCCATGATTCTATAGACTAGTTATCTCAAAAATATTTATGTTACATTTTACATTTTCCTGGCATTTATTTTACCTAACTCATTCAGGAAACTCTAGGTTACCCCTTTATTTTTGAAAATCACAAATGGGGGGAATGTTTTATAAAGGGGGAGAGTTTTTTCTAAAGTGATACTTTTTTAATCAAATACTTCTAAATCAATGAAAATCTATAAATACAATCATTAGGAATGTATACAACTAAGGGGGAGTTAGTTATATTCAATTTCATATTTAGAATAGTTTTGAATAACTCTAGGGGAGATAATTATTTCTTTTTGATTTTACTACATGTTTTTGTTGATTTCCAAAAAGGGGGAGATTGTTGAGTCAAAAGTTTTCTTTCAACTTTTATGTCTTGTTTTGGAAATCACAAAGGTATTCATAAATGCATATCTTACTGACTGTTCTTATCAAACTGGCCATGCTTATTGTACTGTATATACTTATCGTACAGACTATGCTAGCCATACTAACCATGATTATTGTACTGACTCTACTTATCATACTAACCATGCTGATCGTACTGAACATGATTATCGTACCGACTATGCTTATTGTACTGACTATACTGATCGTACTGACTATGATGATCATAATTTTGTACTGACTATGTTGATCGTACTGACTATTCTTATCGTACTGAATAAATCATACAGACTCTGTCAAACATATTTACTTTTGTGTATCACACTCTCTTTGTATCATATCAATACATTACACCAAGTAATAATAATAGTACTCATATTTTACATTTTTCGCATGCTTATTTTTATCCTTTATCAATACTTGTCAATTGAACTCATGTTTTTCATCTTCATATATTGTTTGTTTTAACCAAAATTATTTCATGGAGTTAGTTATAAACTAATCAAAACGATGTTTTGTTTCTTGTTTCTATATGACCGTTATAATTCTAGGTGTCCATGTTCATCCGAGTTTTCCTGAGAAATAGGACCATTGGAGGAAATGTGAACATTGGAAACTGAGGCCTATAAATAGAAGGTCATTTGAAGCTGATGAAGTCACATCTCTGAGACTCAACATTATCTGCTATCAAGTTCTAGAGAGCGTCATTGTGACTTCTCTCTTTCTTTGTGTGAAAGCCTTGGGATTACAAACCATGAATGAATATTTCTTAATTTTTTTATTTCAGTAAGTTTTTTATTCTGCTTTGTGATCCTGATCAGGTGATAAAAATGAAGGGCTACTGAGGATAGGCATATGGTGGTAACATTCATCGTATTGAGGGCTTTCAATTTTTTGAAAGACAGAGGTGCTGATTACCTACAAAATCGAGGACTTGCAGGGATAACAAGACAGACGTGCTGATCATCGTATCTTGGGATTACAAAGGTCGGCGCAAGACAGACATCTTATCCATGGTGAAAGGATAACCTTCTCATCGGGATAAAAGAATTGTAATACTTTTAAATTTCCTCTATTGTTTGTTTTATAATGGAAATTTTATTGTTTCCTTTCTTCATTTCCTATTCATTTGTAATTCTTTCAATTAAAATCATACTATTACATATTGTATCGATTGATTTGATATGCATTATGGTAGAATCCTTCACTATTGTATGACTCTGATTATTTTATTCATTTTGAATATAATTTATTTATATTTATTTTTGTATTAAATCATATCATACCATTATATTTAATAGATTTGTGGTTAATTGTATTGGTTGGGAATTGAATTATTTTAAGATCATTTAAACTAATTTTATTAATTTATTAAACACCATGTTTTTAAACCTACAATTCTCCCCCCCTCTTGTACTGTTCCATATAATATACATATACATCTACATCTTCATAACAATAATTGGTATCAGAGAAGGCTTCCACAAATTTGTATTACTAGCTCTATTTCATTCAATGTTCTATTCCAATTACTCACTACACTAACGTGTGAAGTGGAAGAGATGTAGTTTTATTAGATGGAAGGTATGAATATTGAAAAAATTTACAATATAAATAAAACTAGGCCACCATTCTTAGATGGGAATGATTATGAGTATAGGAGAGATCGAATGAAGACATTTGATATCGACATTGGTGTAGACAATTTTATTATTCTTACTGGAGTTTACAAAATTCATGAAAAAGAAGTCAGTACTTTCACCAATCCTACAATGCTAGAGTATCTACTGAATTACAAGGTAATCAATATGTTAATATGTTCTATGACAAGAAATATATACATCCAGATATCTTCTTGTGAGGCAGCCAACATTATTTGGAAGTAATTGGAAGTCACACATTTTGGTACATCCAAGGTTATAGAAACAAAAAGAGAAATTCTTTGATCAGAGTGTCCTGGATTTTTTTTCCTTATGGGGAACCATTATGTAAAGTGAAACAAATATTTATGACAGTGGTCCATAGATTGAAATCCATGGGAGAAAAATTTCTTGATGATGAAGCTCTTGTTGACAAAATTATTGATATAATTCCAAACAAATGGGAGTAAAAAATGATAGCTATTGATGAAAATAGAAAAGTTTCCCAGATTACTCTTGCTGAAGTTTTTGGAACTCTTATATAGCATGAAACAAGAATAAAGAGAGATTCTGATTTCAATAACAAGAAAAATGGAAATGGAAGTGTAGCTTTTACTACTACATCTAATGATAAAACACCAGAATGTATAACAAGATCCAAAGCAAACAAAGTTGTTGTGTCATAATCAAGTGATTATGGTCATTTTGATAATGAGTTAGCCAATCTTACTAGAAGGATGAATAAGATCGTGGGAATGAAATACATCCAATATAGATTCAAAAGAAACAATTGAAAAGATAAGAAATATTTAGATAAAACTTGTTATGAATGTATGAAATTAGGTCATATAAGACCTAACAGTTCTTTAATGAAGAGAAATGATAGAAAGGAGAAACATTTGGATAGAAATAAGAAAAATTATTACATGATAAATACAAAGAAAGTATTGAAGGAAAATTATACTTGGAGTACAAGTGGTGAAGATTAAACAGATGATTATTCAGAAAATGAATCCTTAGGACAAAGGAATATAATAAATATAGCCCAATTACCAATCGATGATCATTGTGTCATGGCTAATGTACACAATGACGAAGCTATTACAAATGTTTCCATGAATAGTAATTGTATTTATAATAGATATTATTAATCCTCAAATTATGAGTCTTCATCATACGAAGATAATATAATACCTTCTTATGAATAACTATCTAGGTATTCTAAACTACTTGATAATGAAAATTATAATATCAAAATGAAACTTGATAAATAAAATACTTGAACTTCAATTTTTACTAAAGAAGTATCAAATATTTATAATAATATTGATATAAAAACTTCTTATTTTATAGTTCTATAAAAACCCTTGAGAATGAATATTCTGAGAAGAATAAACTTTCTAAGGATCATGGAAATGTAATTTCTAAGAAAAACGTTTTTGAGCCTAACTCCACTTCAAAATCAAATGTTTTGGAGGATAAAAAAAATAATTTTAAAACTATAGTTATAAAATTTTTCCTTGAAAAAATGTTTATCAAACATTACATATTGAAAGAAAAACATTGATAAAATGTATTCTCAAATTTGACCATTGAGAAATCATTATGGTATTGGTTATACTCATTCAAAAGTAGTTTTTAGAAATAACTATTTTGTTCCTCAAAGTACCCCTTTTTGATCTAAGTGTCATTGAGGTGGACACTAGAAAAGAGATTGTTCACTTAATAGAACTTAGTCTTTAGGATTTCATAATGCTCATTTTTCAAAACAAATATGGATGCTTAAAATTCATTTTTCTAACCCTTCGGGAACCAAACAAGATTGGATTCTGAAAAACTAATTGTTTCTTTTTCAGTAAAATAATAAGTGTACTAACTACAAGAATATATGGTACATGGATAGTGGTTGTTCTCGACACATGACCAAAAAAAAATATTTCTTTGAAAATATTATCAAAACAAAAGATATAAAGGTTACCTTCAGAGATAATGCTCAATGAAATATAGTTGGAATATGTAATAATGTATATCTTATAAAAGTTCTTATTTAAAATGTTTTGTTTTTTAAATGTCTTAAAAACAATCTCACCAGCATAAGTCAGTTAGATGATGAAGGATACCTTGTAATTTTAGAAAAGATTGTTGCTTAGTACACAATTTCAACGGTGAGTTCATTCTATCTTCCCATAGGCATGGGAATGTATACACTATTAACATAGAAGAGATTAGGAGCCAAAATTCACCCTTCTTAAGTGAAATAGAAGACCAATCATGGCTATGGAATAGATGACTAGGACACTGAAACCTATGAAACCCTTGTAAACCTTCTATGAAAAGACTTGTAAATTGTCTTCCAAATCTTATACATTATTATTCAAAAGACTGTGACCCTTATCAATTTGACAAGAAACATCAAAATAGCTTTAAATCAAATAATGATGTTTTAACATAATATGAAACACAACTATTACACATGGATCTTTTTGGTCCTTCATAATTGAAGCATAAGAGTCAAATAGTATGTATTTTTTATAGTTGATGACTTTTCTAGATTTACATGGGTCTATTTTCTATCAATGATATCTGAATCCTTTTTCTATTTAGAAATTTTTATAGCCCAAGATAAAAATGAGAAAACCCTACCAATGATAACTGTCAATAGTGATCATGGTGGTGAATTTCAAAATCAATATTTTGAAAATTTTTGTAGTAAGAAAGGTATTACCCACAATTTACCATCTCCAAGAACTCCTTATCAAAATGGTGTTTTTGAGAGAATAAATCACATTCTTCAACAAATGACACGAACCATTTTGAGTGGATACGGAATTGCTATGAAATTTTGGGATGAAGCTATTAGTACTTCTTGTTATACTATAAATAATGTTTTAACAAGACCTTTTCTTAATAAAACACCTTATGAATTGTGGACTGGCCGAAAACCTAATGTTTCATACTTCACTGTTTTAGGGTGAAAAGTATTCATTCTAAATACTAATGATAATCAACATAAATTCACACCAAAATAAGATGAAGGAATATTTGTAGTCTATTCTACATATTCTAAGGCATATAGAGTTTTCAATAAAAATACTTGTACTGTTGAAGAAACAGTGAATGTTAAATTTGATGAAACTGGTCCTTTTGTTTTCAAACAACTCCAACGAACATCTTCGGATGTGTTTTCAAAAATTGATCATCAACCCTTATTAGAAGAACCTTCTGATAAGGAAAATGTTTAAGAAAATATTTCTGAAACTTTTACCCCAGAATATTTTCTACCATATGTTGATGAACAGGTTTTACAAAACCTAAATGAATTGCTTCTTTGGAATCATCCCAGTGATAACCTCATTGGAAATGTAAATCAACCTGTAAGTACCAGAAATTCCTTGAGAAATGAAATAGAACATCTCTCCTACCTAAAATTACAAGTGAGGCCTTAGGTGATGAAGATTATATTAAAGCAATAAAAAATGAAATAAATGAAATTGAAAGGAATTAGGTCCATACTTTATTTGAAAGACATAAATAAAAAACTATAATTGGTGAAAAATGGGTTTTCAAAAATAAATGTGATGAAAATGGAATAACCGTAAGAAATAAAGAAAGTCTTTTTGTTAAGGGAAATAATCAACAAGTGGGACTAGAATGTGAAGAAACATATGCTCCAATAGCTAGACTCGAATCTATTCGTATTCTATTAGCATTTACAGCATACTTTAATTTCAAATTATTTCAAATGGATGTTAAATGTGCTTTTATAAATGTTTCTGTTCAAGAAGATGGTGTTTTTAATAAACCCTGATTCTCTAGACTCAAAGTATACTAATCATGTGTTTAAACTTACCAATGCTTTATATGGCCTTAAACAAGACCCTAGAGCATGGTATGACAGACTTGAATGACTTCTTTTACAAAACAATTTTACAAAAGGTACAATAGATCCAACCCTTTAAATAAAAATGGAAAGTAAAAATATTTTTATTGTTCAAATTTATGTTGATCACATCATATCTGGATCAACTCAACAGTCTTTAACAGATTTTTTTGTGAATTTAATGAAGTCTGAGTTTGAAATGTGTATGATGGGTGAGTTAACATTCTTGTTAGGTTTTCATATTTCACAAATACCAGAAGGAACATTTATATCTCAACATAAGTATATCAATTATTTACTAAAAAAGTATGGATAAGACAATGCTAAAAGTATTAGAACTCTTATTGGTACCTCAAATACACTTGATCATGATGAAGTTAGGAAACCAGTAGATCCAACAACTTTTAGAGGTATGATAGGATGTTTGTTATACTTGACAGCTAGCTGACCAGACATAATGTTTTCTATATGCTTCTTTGTAAGATACCAATATAATTCAAAAGAGACTCATTTAAAATTTGTAAAAACATTCTTTCAGTATTTAAAAGGAACTCTGAATCTAGGACTTTTCTATTCTTCTAAGAAATGATTTTTTTAAAAACGTTCTTCAGATGCTGACTTTGGAGGTTTTGAAATGGAAAAAAGAGTACATCTATAAAATGCAATGTTGTAGGAGATTATTTGGCTTCTTGGTCCTGCAATAAACAACCCTCAGTAGCACTTTCCACTGCTGAAGTAGAATATGTAGCAGCTAGCAGTTTTTGTGCTCAATTGTTGTGGTTGCAAGACACACTCATTGACTATGGATTATGTTTTTCCAAAACTCAAATTCTATGTGATAATACTAGTGCCGTAGCTCTTAGTAAAAACCCATCACATCACACTCGTGCTAAACACATAGTGTTTACACAAATATCAAAAATCATTCTTCATTAAAAATAAAATATTGGGATTTCCCTTTCCTTATAGTTTCTAATCTCTTATGAATTCCCCAATAAACATTTTGGGCACCCTTAAACCATTCTATAATAGACAGTTGAGAAATAATTTGTGATATGAATAATTATTTTCTACTATTTGTGACTCCTATCCATCTTCCATAAATAAAAAGAAATCGGATCCTTTTCAACTATCATCAACGGTATAATTTTTGGGTCTGTTCTACTTAGATCATATTCCACCTTATTTTTTCTTTACTAGGGTTGTAGTGTATAGAGAGTTCATAATCCACGTTGAGATGTAACCATATTCGATGGCGCATATTATTCCCTTACAGTTTGAATATATAATTAAGGATTTTTTTATCAGTTTATATCTCACACTTCCACCTATAAAGATAATGTCACTATATTATTAAATTACGTATCATAGATTCCAACTCTAGACCATTCATTGGATTTTCTTCTCATGAATTTCCATCTTCCATGTTGGCTATGTAAATAATTTTTCAATTTTCAATCAACATATAGACCAATACCGTTTTCATATCATCACTAAAATTTATTAAAATTTATTTGATTGTGGGTAGTGTGAGTACAAGGGATGTTATAAGACTTCTTTTTAACTCTATGAATATATTGTCACATTTACCATTACTAGAAAACTTGATTCCATTCAATGTTATTTGGTAAGAGGGTTTGATAACAATGATAAATTTCATAAAAATCTTCTATAATACCCAATGAACTCAATGATGCTATGAATATCTATCATGGATATTTTCCTCGACCATCATGAAATTGATTTTGACATTGATGTTCCCATTTCTTGTGATGATATATCCCAATAATGATACTTTTTTCAACCATAACTCACACTGTTTTTACTTTTCATAGAACATCTCCTTTCAGAAGGTATTTAGAACACTGCATAGATCCTCCCAATAGTTTTCCTTAGTTTTAGAGTATATTAGAATAACATATATAAAGACTAAATATAATTTATCAAGTTAATATTTAAGGAATCTATTCAACATGACCACGATGATTGTTGTAAAATTATTGAGTCCGAATGGAATCACTATGAACTCATAATTCCATTTCAATGTATGAAACAAATTCTTGTGGATATCTTACTTTTTCACCCTTACTTGATAATATCATGAAAAAAGATCAAAATTAGAGAATTATTATGGACCAACTAGATGATTAGAAAATTCATCAATCCAAGGTAGATGAGAATTGTTATTTATCATGATCTTGTTAATCTCACATTAATTAATGCAATGGTTTGTTAACCCATACATCTTCTTAATATAGAAGACTAGTTCCCCCAATGGTGAATAACATGGGTGTATAATGCCTTTATCCATATTATCTTATATTTTTTCCTTCTTATCCTTATGCTCTATAGTATCCATTCTATATAGAGTATTGGATATTGAAAATTCCCCTAGTATATGATCCATTAAAAATCCAACCATCTGTCTAGTTGATGACTGGGAAATTCCTTAGTAAAAACATCATTGTATTCCCTCACAATAGGCATGTCTTAATGGATATTTCATCACTTAAACTCAATAATTTGATATAAATATGCTTCTCATAGGTAAATAATATATATTCTTCATATGATGATTTTAATGAAGATTCATCTTCGTTCTTTCACTTGTACAGAATCGTGGGACGGTTCGCAATATGAATTGTGATTTTCATCTCATGGAAATTTATATTGGTAATATTTATGTAAAGTGAATCCATTCCATGAATTTCATCAAATTACACAAAATAGAGTATGAAAAGGTTCCATATTTTTTTCATCCCAAAAAGATTTTGAGGGGAGGAGTTATATACATGGGATGAGACCATTTCCATATTTCTTCTTTTCACTAACATGGTTAATTCCGTGCATTGTAGTGGTGTTTAAATAGTTCTACAATACATTAGTAATATGAAAGAATCCATATAACATGAATTAACAAGTTTATTAACTATTATTTATGTAATAACTAGTATATATATCCTTGGATTGTTGTTGGGATCCACCATGGAGACCATGATAGAAATATATCTCCCTTGGTGGGTTTATCCTATCTATAATCATTGGTTAAGATGCCTTAGCTGCACCACCTAAGGTCTGTATTTGTTCCCCTTATGAATTTTTCTGCTGCTTCTCTCTGTATTATTGGAAAGGGGGTGCTAAAAGTTCATTTATCTATTGAATATATACATTTGAGTATTATAACTAAACTCCACTTTCTTCTTCTTATCCCAATTTAAACATTGGGATCCACTTATATCAATTATGATTTTCAGAGCACAATGTAATATTTCCTCATATCCATCCAAGTCATTGATCTCCAATGATTTTAATAAAATTGAATTTATCCCACCAAATAAGTGGTCATCCTTAACTTTTGGGTTAATGAAAAAGCCAGAGGTGTATCAAAAAAGTACTTTGATGTTTTATTTATATTCCCTAATAGATATATTATCATTTATCATTAGTGAAATGGAATCCCTTTCTATTTTAAGACAAAAAGTTCAAGGAAAATAAATTTATATTTTTTATGGAATCCCTTCCACTATAATGTTTTAATATCATCATTACGCTTATAAGTCTTGTTGAATACCAAAAAATAATTAAATTTTATATCCTTAAGGTAAAAAGACAATAGAATCATCTCTTTTTACAAACATTGAAGGATGATTTATATTCATTAAATGGAATTGATCAATTGTTCCATGACTAATGGATCATATGAACCATTGAAAGTAGGAGGTCTTTGTCACATAAAGCTCTAGATTTTGTCTTTTTCTCTATTATAGGAGTTTTGAAGATACTCTGAATCCATGTTTATATTTATAACCAATGTTAGTATAGAGAGTATCATCATGAAGATCAAAATTCCTTCTCCCATGGGGGTTGACATATCGTTGGTCAAGTAATCACATTTCTCTTTACATCTATTATTAACCCGATTCATCCTATTACCTAACATTTCATTAAATTAAGGTAAAATTGTGGATGCATATTTTAAAATAATAAAAACATAAATGGGAATCCAATTACACAAAATGGATAATATAAAAATTATAGTTATCTTCTTTACTTATGAATTTCTATGATTAGATATTTAATATTGAGGATCTATTTCTTAACAAATATTATTATATTTATTTTATCTACAATTTATAAGGGTTCATAATTAGGTGATGAATTTAATAGATAATGTCTACCAGGTGTCTAAAACTAGGTTCATTAGAAGGTCTATTTTCTTGTACCTGAATACCCTTAGTTAGGCCTCAAAACGTTTTTCAAAGTTGTTACCCCTAGGTACATCATTTCTAGAACCCTATATTTTTTTAGTTTCCAAATATGGATGAATATTCCTGAAAAACAACATACTATATAGTAAAAACAATTTAGGGATTCTTTCTTATACTTAGTCTTATCCCAAGTCCTCTTGCTATTGTTTTATAATCATGATCCTAAAAATAACTAAACCAATCTTATGATACCAACTTTAAAAACCATTTTCTTAATATCACATTTATAAATGATTTATTTATAAAACTACACTAAATAAAACCTTTAATATGAATAGGTATGGTGAATTTTCGTTTTTTGGTACATTATATAATAGCTTAAAACATGAAAAAACATCATTATTGAAAACATCATTTACATGATCAAAATGTACCTTCATACATAATATTGGATGGAATAAACCGAAGAAAAACATAATAAATTGTTGAAATATAATTCCATGTAATGAAATTTACAATTAATAACAAGAATAATAAAATTAATTTCAGATAATTTGAATATTAATGGCGGGAAAAATTTAACCTGAATAATATTGCATGATATAGCATTATAATCATAACACGAGGAATGTGGAAATAATTTAAAACACTATATCATAAACATATATCTGGGATAAACCCTCAAATACATAAAATCGAAAAAATACAATAATTTAATTAGTTAAAAACCCAATCCCAGTTTTATGTATCAGGATACTTACCATTTCCCAATGTATTAGATTGCAATATTATTCTAGGAACACTAGTCATATTAACAGATTATCACGCTTAAGTGCACCATATAGATCAATCATCATGGATTCATTAATCATTATAATTTTTTACATGAAAAATAAGAGTGTAATTAATGAATTTATGTCCCCAATAAAATATGTATAGGTCAATGATGGTGAATACCCTTGTTAAAAAATAGGCATAGTACTTACTACACAATTATTTTGGAATGAAAAATAACAGATCAATTTCAGCATCCATACAACATCACATAAATATTAACAAAATTGGTTGATTAGGTAGAAAGAGATATATCGTAATTATGATCTTTCATCAAATGTAATATGGAAATTTTACTATATGTCCTAATAGATGGAATTGGTAAAAGAATGGGTAACATAATAATAAAACATAGATAAAGATGATAAAGGTAGTAACCCTTACATGAATGTGTGGCACCAAATACTATGGAAGCGATTCTATAAATCTTGTGGTAGACATGGGAGTTCTCACTTGGGAGGAGGGATGAGTGAGGATATTTTATATGTTGTTTTAGTGAAAATAAATTTGGGTTAGGGAGGGATTATATTGGAAATGAGGGGGATTTCATTATTTTTTAGGTTTTAGAATGTACATAATAAAATTCCCAAAACCAAAATCCATCCCAGGATTTAAGAAAATATTTAAAAAAAAATTAGAGTGGATTAAATTATATTATTATGATAATGTCCTAAAAAATTAAAATATTAACATTTTTTATGTAGAGGTGAGTCACACTATTAATTAAATGGATTTGAAATCATAAAATATATTATAAGTTTTGGAGGATTCATAATGGATTTAAAAAATAATCCAAATACACATAAAAAACATTTTTTTAATGGAAAGAATTATATTTAGATTTGGATCCAATGTATAATTATTATTATATTACTTTTGGGTCATTAATATGTCATGAAACACAAAGTATATTTAATCAATATTTTAATATTTACCCAAAAATATGAATAACTTAGAAAATTAGGAAAAATTAACTATAGAATAACATTGGAATCATGATTACAAAAATAATATTCATTTTATCTATATAATTTTTTAAAAATACATATTTTAAATTTAAAAAAATATCATTTATTGAAAATAAAGTGTTTCTTACAATAACATATTTTTGAACTCTTATAAAAAACATTTTAATTTATAAAAAATATTTAATCATTTATATTTTGTAAATGGAATTTATAAATAATATGTTATAAAAATGTGTTTTTTTAAAATAAATTAATTCATTAAATCATTAATTAAATTTGAATATTAACCAAAATACAATTTTTAATTGAAAAATCATTTATAAACATATTATAATAATTTTAAAATATATTCATTATTGAAAAAAAAAATGAAATATTCTTATATCAAAGCTCCTGATAAATATGCCATAAATACACCTGAATTATCATTAGGAATGAGGTGCGTGGTGGTTGGGATATCATGTGGTTATTCAATAAATGTGGATTGGGTCGTGATATTGATAAGCTTCACCTTTTATAGAAACCTGTTTCAATCATGATCAATTTTTTGGATCACATTTTGTGAATGTTCAAGGAATAATCCCACAATATCTCTTTCCAGAGGAATCTCCTATAAATGGGCGTCATAGGGTATTATCATAATGGTTGAGGCCATAAAATGTTTTTCTATCTCAAAAGGATTTGTTTTAAATCATATATTTATACTAGTCATGTGATCATTTTTCAACAACTATATTATCAAAAGAAATGATACTTAAAATTAATCTAAATCTATTTGGATATAATATAACAAAAGGATTTTGTATGATTTATATAACTATAAGACATTTAATTAAATGAAAAATGGGAATTTTATTTAAACCCACTTGGGTCAATACAATGTCCCACATTATATAACAAAACAGATACCTGAGTGTGATTACATCTAGTGAATTTTCCTCATTCTTTTCATAGTCAGGTAACATTAATCTGGAGGATTTAAAGTGAGGTTATTTTAAAAAAAGTAAAATTAGTGGTCACATTGGGTTCACATTGAGTTTAAATCCATTGTCATTGAATGTTTTTGGGGGTATCAATGTCATTTAATATTTTCGATATATACAAGGAAATAATGTGTCCATGTATGATGGAATCATCATCCTGGTATATGAAAGAGATTACCTTGGGCCATTTGGGAGGTTCATTCTCTTCCTTATACACCTATTTTCAAGTAACATCAACATTAAAAACTCTAGGTCTTGGAAATCCTAGATGAGTACTTCTCGGATTTCGATTGATAGATTCAAAGACTATATGATTGAAACAATTGTAGGAATCTAGGATAATTATTTCATAACATCATACATCAAGTCCCTCGGTATGTTAATTCCATAATGGGGATGCTTTGTTGTATATTCTATAGGAATTGATGTACTCATTGGGGATGGATCAAACATTGTAATATGAGCTAAATGTGCTTCTGTTAACAGTGGATTTAGCCAACTAAGTCTACCCGCATGATGAGGTTGATTAGGAAATCTCTTATCCAGTAGCTATTATCACAAAGTTATTATGTCAGAAATAACATTGACATTTGTTTATGGATTGTTTTATCCTAATAATATCACTAGAGAGATCTTCCATTGGTTTTAGCTGTAAATACAATTCATGAAGTGCCTTTATTTGTATAGTGACTCCCAGAATGACTATATATTCCCCTATATCCTCAAATCTAATTGCCTATATCTATAGTACCCCAGTAAATTTTAAGGAATTTGGGTTCATAATCATGCTGACCATATGTTAAAAAATCCATCAACAGCAAGGAATTTATTTTTCCAAAGATCAATTCCACATCGTAGGTTACCCTTGTTGTATTGTTTAGTGGTTATGTTCTAGTAATATTGAGATAATAGGAATGACAAATTCTTATGTGAAGTAATTTTTTTCCTTAACATATGTTAATATTCATGTGTTTTCTTCTAATATTTGGTCCATGACATTTTGTTGAAGGATGGATTTCATTAGACTGAGCTTTCATTGTGGTCGGTTTTGTTATAGAGAAAGAGGAGCAGGGCATCATTGGTTGTTTCAACTATTTTATGAGGATTAAATGTGATTCATTGATCATTTATATGACTGACCTATCAGTAAAAATATTTATACCATTAAAGTTAAATTTTATCGATTTATTCTTCTCTTATTGATCTGTTTCATAAACACATGCCACATTCTTAGCTAGATCTCCTATATTCTCATTCCAGATGTCTGCAATCATTTGTAGGGTTTCATTAAAAAAATAATGGTTCTCGATCCCCAATTCTTCATGGAATGGGGAACAAATTATTAGGTCTTCTTCACCATCCGTTCTAGGTTTCTAGAGATTTTAAATATATATCAAATTTTTTCCAATACCTAGATGATGTATATTGGAACATAGTCATTTCAAAAATAATATTCCTTTTATTTAATATCCAAAAACCATTTTCACATATTCTATAAATGATCATACTAATATGGTTGATATTTATTCTGTCACTCAGGATGCACAACCTCATGATATGGGGTAGGTTTTCTAGAGGGAGATGCTATAAGGTTTTTCTTATGAATAACATCAGAAGCCTTGGATTTCCCCCATTATCTTTCTCCAAACTAATTAAATTACATAAGAAATAAGTTTTTTCTTAGTGATAGAGTCATCTACTCTATCATAAATTTCATACAGTTCTTTAAACCCTCCAATATATTTCACAAGGACATGTGGTCTGCACAAATAAACATAGAGGTTCTCTATACACATGGGCAACAAGACTTTTTAAGGTATCGGTAGGTTTAAAGAATATATAAATAATTTCCACCATGAAATGAAATCTAATACACCTTCAATATCCTACTTATTTCAGTTTCAGATGTTGAGTACTATTGTCTTCTATAGTATTGAATTGAACTAAATTTGATTCATCTGATCATTGTCTTACCACCCAGTAAGTAATCGAGTATACAAACTTTTGAACTATAAAATTGATTGTCCCTATAGTGATTTCTCTAAGAAAATGAGTTTCAGTTCCTCGAGTTGTTAAGGGTCCCTAACATTGGATCCCAATAATTGTTGATGTTTTTCAAATGATGTTTTTGGTCTCCTGAGCTATTGAAATTCTGGTATTTTTGTTTCCTAAATTCATAGGTTGAGGATTCTTATCTACCCATTATATTTAATGGTTCTTTTATAGTCCCATCAGTGCACACATTTCATCAATGGATTCTAATAGAGTCTTGAGTGACTCAATAATGATTATGATCCCTCATGGAATGTATATATGTGGGTTATCATGAATAAGTTATTCAACTTGTGAAGATATTTGTGGCAGTAATACTGGTACCTCCCATTAGTAGCCCATATGGGAATGGATGTAAGGATTTTCCGAGCCCATTTTGGGTTGTGTACCAAATTGTGGAAATTCACAATATTTTTATGAGGGAACACTATATATTGGTGGTTTATATCAAACATAGAGTGACTATTTTGGATAAATTTCATTTTCTATAGAAGACCCTATATAGTGAGTTATAATAGTTGCGTGTGTGGGTTCAGGATCATTATGTAGTGTATATCTATAATAAATGCTACCTTGGAGTAATTATTCATTGAGTCTCATCAATTATTTCATCTCATAATCAACTTGAGAAGGTATTTCTCCATGTGAAAGGGATGAACCTCTATATGAGGTTGATAAAGAAAAATCATACCCTTATTATTTATTATTGGATTTAATTCTTGATTGTAATTATAGAGTGATTAATGGAATTCCTAGATTCATGTAATGTCTTTGGTTTTAGGTATGATTTTTTTTCTCAATAAATTCGGGGTGTATAAACATTCAAATGGGAAATTCCACCTCTAATTTATAATATTAATTAGTATATAGCTATATAGTGTTTTAGGGAAAGTATTAATTACATTCACTAATTATTAAGGAATTACAAAAATTATATAATTTCCTTTACAAGGATTAATTTTTCTATGCCCTATGTGTGGTAATCTCCTATCATTTTCTAGTTCTATGAGAGTATTTTTGGAATATGGTAATATGACATGATTCTTTCTAATATTCAGTTGTGTGCATTTTTAATGATGTTATCTATTCACAAGATGAGATAAACATAGAGGGTCTAGCCTATGGTGTTTCTCATACTCCAGGGAATACTAATTTCTCTTAAAGAAGAGGTTTCTAAGGTGAAAAACCCACATTTAAGAGGTATGGAGATTTTCACCTTCAATGTTAAAAAATCATTGGGCCTAGATAGATTACGTTGACTGGTGTGTCAATGAACTCCCTATCCAGGACGGATGGGGTTTCATCAAATCTATTGTGGATGCTACTATTGTGGTTTTTGTACCAATTTTAAAGAGTTTTGAATGTACATGGGCCATGTGAATTATGTATTATTCCCATTTATCTACATGTTATATAAACTATTTTACTATTTCCAAAATTTTCTCTAACTAGAGAATGAATTTCCCTAAGTGGGATACATTTTTAAAATTTTTAGATTCTTGATGAAAATGTCTCTCAATAGCACACTCTCTTCCAGATAAGTCTCAATTGGAGTCATTTGAGGTTTGTTTTTTTTGACCATACCATCAGTTTTGAAAATATTTTTTTTGAAGCCCTCCTGATGCTAAATTATTTCATCATACCACATTCATTTGGATTTTCTACTTAGGGAGGGAGGTGAAATGTAACAACAAGTTTCACCACATCCACTAATATTAATAGTAGCAAGATAAATATTGAACAAAACTCCCAAACATTTTATTTTAGTTACGTATGAATATAGAATGTATTATCACTATTTCTATAGATATTATGAACCAATGAGAGTGCTGCAAATTTTAATTTTAATTTCATGCCTTATATTACCTTGAATTGACTTCGACAATCATTGTAGGTTAAAATTTATCTCTATTGTGATGAATGTTTTTACATATATATATATATAAATATCACATGAATAAAATCATTCTATGACACATCTAGAATGATATATTGACGGGTGGAAAAAGGATAGAATATGACACTATGCCATTATTAACATGATATTTCCTCATGTTAAGCATGTGTTCATTATTTTTTATAGGTTCCTCAAACTAATTCATCCAAATTAAATATTGTTCCATTTTTCTATTATAATAAAATATTTTGGTTGGGAAAAAATCTATCAAACTAGATAGAAGACTGAAAAAGGGTGGTTTTTGTAATTATCATCAATATGAGTGGTTTTCAAGATGATAAATAATTTCAATTTTCATTGAAATAGAATTAGACATGACTACCCTTGTTTAACCAAGATCCTAGTGATATGAGGGATTTCTCATCAATACATCTCCATGGGTGGAACAATTTTGAAAAAGCGAAACAAGACTATAGAAATAAATTTCACAATGAACGCCATCATGGGGAAGACTACCATGGTGGATAACTACAAGGGGATGCGGCTATTTATCCCTAAAAATTAAAAAAATAATAATTTTCATTACTCTCATAAGGGGATAGGATATCTAGACTGATTATATTATTATTATGAAGAAAATCTTCATGGCGTATTATTTGAGTAAGATAATTAAAATTACTATTACATGTCCTAAAATTTAGTAATGTGATATTATGATCTTAATCTAGAAGAAATAAAAACCTAAGGATTTCATGAACAAAAATATTATGTATTTAATAATTATAGTTCATATCTTCATTTTCAATCCATGTGTGCTGTGTTTTTTTAGTTCTTGTACGAGATTGGGGACAAATTCTTGGGGAAGTTTTTTACATTGGAATGGAATTGTTCTTACATTAGAGTGACCATTAAGATATGATGACTATCTCAATTTTAAAAAGGTATGTCTTCCTGACCCAGTTTACCATATATCATATGGGGTCAAATAATCCTCTTGAATGGGAGAAAATTTATGTTTATAATTCGGGATGGCATGGTGATAGACTACCCCATTTGTTGGGAGAAAGCAGTTTAGCCAACCCCCTAGAAATAATTTTTATCTATAATGATTTTATAGGAGTTATATAGGATATTTGATGGAATTTGTGCATCCACCATCACCATTTTCAAGCTATAATTGGTGAATTAAATTTTTAGAAAATGGACATATTCTCTTTCTACTACTGGAGAAGGTTTATGTTCCTACTCATGTACTCAATTTCTTACTATTGGATACTGATAATACTCTGGTGCGAGAAAATAAATTTTAGTATACCACATATACATTTTCATTTCTTTCAGACATATCATTCTTTAGATGATTCTAGATAAATCTTCTGGATTGCATGATGTATGTAGGTAGGTCAGTATGTCTACTTGCTATTTTCCACAGATTCTAGCTATCAATATTCATTGATTACTGCCAAATTATTTTGAACAATGTTAGGGTGGGTATTTGAATATTATTATTCCTATTCATGGTGTTCCTCTCAATATGGTTAGTTTTCTTCTTTAATTTCTTCCAGATGAGTTTTTTATAAGGATTTGTTGGTGCATGCAGTTTTAGGATTCTAATTGTTATGTGCTGCCTAATTTATTTTGTAGGATCTCTTCAGGTGACACTCTGATTCCATTGGTCAGTTTGGTTACTACATGAATGTCTAGGTTTTGTCTCACCATGTAGTTGAATATTTCAATAGTACATTTCGTTGGAATCATCTTGGAGAGTCTACAAGCAAATTTAATTTAGGCAGGTGGTTGTATGTTACCTCTCACAAAATGGCACCGAATTTTATCGATGTACATATCAATATGGGATATGGGTGTAACCATTCTCCATACTAGACATTATCTTCCCCATTGGACCATCTTTCATTCCTAATTTTGGATAACCTGGGAGAAAATACTGAGAAAGGCATGCCCATAATGTTGAGATATTACTTTCGTGTGGTGTTGGAGGTAGAAATTTTTAGCAGGACCCCATGGGAAAAACCAATTTTACTTGTGGACAAGAATTTATATCGCATCATGATCTACATCTATAATATATGTTAAGGATTAGTTAATTTATCTTAGTGATAAAATCCATAAATTATTGAAGATGGTGGTAGGGGTCTCCCATTTCTGGACTATCGTTCATTGTGGATCGGACTATTGTTATTGATCTATGATCTAGAAAACCAATCAGTAATACTCCATGGTTGGGATAATACTATAATTATGATCCTCCCAAACTAGTGTTTGTGATATCTGATTTTGATGATTATAGGATAGACAAGGAATCATTTATTGTATGAATTTCCATGATTAACAATAACCAATGAATTTATTTTCATAATATCAAAGGATTCGATTTTATTGAACGGAGTTTTGAGAGAATGTGTTTGGAATAAAGATGAAATAATAGTATAACCATGTCAAATAATCATATTTTTAAAAATAAAACATACATGATTGGAAATATTTTTCATCCATTTGTTATTTTGAGATTAAAATGGTCCTCACAGGTGGGTGACGCCATCATCATGGTAATGGATTCATATATGTTTCACCATTTTTTATTTCTTATGAAAATAATTATGTTTTATGATTGATTGATGAGGGTTGTCTTATTTTAATATCACTAAAACTCTGTAATATTTTTTGAATGGTTTCAACTGAGGTTATTCGGGGAACCAAAAAACACCCAAAAGTTATATATCCGCGAGGGGCACACTTCACAAAATAAGGAAATTGTTTAGTATTTATCCAATAACAAATAATACGTCACATTGGTCGAGAGGATGGGAGGTCAGGCTGGTCACACTATTTTTTGGGTGGGATATTATTTCCTACTCGATGTTTTTCTAATACATATGTTATGTTTGAGTATCCTCTATTAATTCCTACGTACCATTTGGGTCACACATGAATTAACAACCAGTTATTATCATGTATTGAATATATAATCATTTATTTTTATACAATTTTATTAATAATTGTTGAAATATGTTTGTATCAAAGGTTATACATTAATGGAATCCTATTATGTACTAATCTGATAATATATGGCCTTTATGATGATTATGATAGCTTTCATCCTCATAGTGGTTCACTCTTAGGTGTATTACAACCCATGTAAATGGTAGTCATTTTTATGCTGGGTTCTGAGCCATGGATGGTTCTTTAATGTATTATCATAAAGGTAATTAGATACCACAATATTCAGAACCACCGAACAAGGACAAAAAAATCATTCCAGTGCATATGATAAGGATCAAACTGTGTAGTTTAATGTCCTTTGAATATGACCTCTATGAGAAATGATCCTAGTCAATGATTTTTTGGGGCTTATTTTGATGTGAATTAGGGAAAATTAATGGGTGATGGATTCCAATGATGTATTATAATATACTAGGTACATTGCTTAGAGATAACATTTTTTGTTTGGGGTGTTGTGTTTTTCATTTAGCGAGGAATCCAACATATCTAATTTCGAATAGAATAAAATCCAACGTAGTTTTGTTTTTATGACATCATATGTAGTTTCCCAATTTTTGGATTTCTCACAAGGGAGTATGGCCAATTTAGAGTACTTATTTAGGGATTACTCCAAAATAAGATGTCTGTATTTTGTTTGGGTACATGGAATGTGAAAATAATTAGGGATATTGAGGATTTATTTTAGGGATTACACTAGAGGAAGATTAGTAGTTTTGAATGGGTAAAGATTATACCAAGTAGGAGATTTAGGGATTGGTTTGTGTCTTACACATGGAATGAATCCCAAACGGTTTATTTCACATCTTAATCATGAGGATAATTCTTCTAATTATTTAGGGATCTCACCTTGAATGATGAAAAATTATATTTTTGGGTCTTACAATTGTAATGTGGCACAAAATTCGTATTTCATGGATTATAATTGTGGAGGATTCCCTTGATTGGCTGACGATTACACATAAAATGAGGACAATCTTGTTTCGGATCCTGTGGATGTCCTTAGAACTGTCAAACTCTATACACATGTGGTTCATTCTCTATGATATAAATAAGAGGATATGTGAGATCAATGAAACCAGAAAATATTCATTTACCATAGGATGGATACATGGACATGAGTTATGATCCCCACGGAGGCCCTCTAAAACTGGTGAGGTGATGATCTGGAAAAAGATTCATGGACACAAAATGTATCTAACTATATGGACTTCATTATAATGGCTATCCAATAAGCACACCATATTCATGATGAGTGATGATTGAATTTGATAAACAAGAGGGAAAATATTTTGAATAAAACAAAATAGTCCCACTTCATCTAGTGTAATAGGTGTATGATTCAGGAAAATACGAAAGGGAGTTGATGCACCCATTCCCTCTCCCATTTTGTGTTATGATTATTCACATTAATATACTCATTTAGGTATGAAACAGGAGTGAAACATGTAAAAGAGTTCAACTTCCTTCATTATTTTATTTTGGAATATTGCACGATGGATTCCCTAAAATAGTTTCCTATTTAGGTGAGGAGGATCATAGTCCCTATTGACGGTGTAGGGAAGCAAGATCCTAACCCTCCCATCCTAGAACTAGATGATATGAGAAATAGATATCGATAGAGAAGGTCATTGTCCCAACCACAGTACTGAAGAGACTAAACACTCTAACAACATCTCCAACATGTAAATTATCTTTACCAGGAGAATTCATACTATAATTCAAAATGAGGAAGAAAATCATTAGATAAGAAATGTGTGGGACACCTCTGACCGAAGGAATACGTTCCGAAATAAGAGACATTTTTGTGTGTCTATTTCCATGGATTTTTATATTTTTATCCATTGATGGAGGTTTCAATTTTTTCCACATCAGATGAAAGATCCCAAAGGAGGAGGATCCCTACTAGTTGTTATATGAATGTGGGATCAAATGAGGGCTCATGTATGTCATGTAATAGAGAGAGAATGTGCTTCTTGTAGGGATTAGGATTAATTATTGGTTCTTCACATAGGGGGTTCTAGGCCTGCATGAGTAGGATATGACTAGGAGAATGTACCACTATGGAAGAAACACATGTTAGAGGCTTTAGAAAAGGCACCAAGGGTCTCCCCATTTTTCCGTTAACGAGGCCCATGAATGTCAATTGTTTGATAAGGGGCTTCGTGTTGGTGGATGATCACTAGGTAAAAATATTTTTCACCTGCTGGTGTCTTCTACAAATTACCCAATAGGTACTTTCATCAAAATACATACAACATTTCCCTATTCTTAGGGGTTTTTAAAGTACAATTGATAGGTTTTGGGGTCTAGGGAAAAGGGGTTGTGGAACCCGATATTTTGGCATTCCCTCAATGTTCTAATTGTGAATATGATGATTCTTGTGATACCATTTATAGGAAAATTAGGACCCAAATTTGAATCAAATTATTTGTTTTCTTAAATTGGGAATGTGTTCAGTGTAGGTACCCCTCATAGGGGTTATGGTCTTTCAGTGATTCCTAGGGTTGGTTCATAGGACTAGAATTCATGTGAGCAACAGAGGGACGATTCACCAGTTATGTGTGCATAGGTTCCTTGGACAGGGATGGATGAACCATCTCGGATGTACTATAGGGATTTATTTATCCACTTTCTGTAGAGGGGTGGGGAATTACAGACCACCTAGGTGATCATATGGCTTTATACCATGGATGATTCACCCAAACACCCATACTTAAGATCATTTTCAGACAGTTGTCAAGGCTCTTTAGGTTGGTCCCTTCGATAGCATCACTTAACCCCTTTATAATGCAGAGTCTCACTACAAATGTTTTTATCCTGGTCTAGGACATTTTGGTTCATTTTACATAGAAATACAATATTCCATTTATTCTTACATAACATTGAATATTTAAAAAAACTCAATTTATGTTATCTTAGTAATGAAAATGCCATTAATTTAGTTCTGAATTTCATGGAACAACAATCAATGTGTTAAAATGAACTTAAATTTTTTATGATATAGAAGATATTTAGAATTTCATCACACTTATAGAATTATTATATAACATATAACTTAATTCATTTTATTTTTTGAAAATATGATAACATCATTTGTGGACATGTGGACTATCGCCACCTCAAAGTGATGTTGTTCAATAAAAATATAAATATAATTTATTAAGGATATATTTTATTGTAATATAATATATAAATATCTTAAATATTATATTCATGACATAAATAATTTTTTATAATTTATTAATACTTTTTATATTTTATAGTATCACACACCAAAAAAGTTAAAACATCATTCGTGGACTTGTGGAATACCACCTTCTAAAAGAAATGTAATTATATTTACATTACAAGAATTAATCATATAAATATATGTGGTTATTTAGTATGGTATTTAATATATAATAATTCACCTGGAAGGATAAATGTTATTTACCTTCTTTCCATAATATTTATTGAAAAATTGTAACGTTAGTCAAGCATGTGCATGACCTACTATCTCTATGAATATGACATTGGTTAATTTTTCATAACAATATTTCTTGATTGATATTAGTAGTATAATTTCAATGTTAATATTTTAATTATGCAATTATTATTATTTTTGAGGTGTTTTAAAAAATAATCATTTTTACTATAGTTTAATTACCAATGTTTAATTCCAAACATTAACCAATGTGGGTCAAAACACCAAACATAAACATAATTTATATGTATTGGTATAAAAAAATAAAAAAATTTATAATAAAATTTAAAAAATTGAATAATTTTATCAATAATTTAAATAATGAATATAGTTTTTTTATGAATATAATGACAAATGTGGCATATTAGACATAGTGTAAGGTATTTCATCTCAATAACTATTTATTAAGGAATATTTTTGATGATACACACCATTTTTATTTTATATGGTGTATTTAATTCTATTTTAAAAAATAATATCCATAATTAATTTAATACTATATTATTTAATGTTTTGATAAGTGTTTTTATTTAATGGGGATTCTGATTCAAATATTATAAAGTGGAATGTACAGTTAGATATACAAATCTATTTTAATCTATTCATTGATTAAATATCATAATATATTCCTCAATAATATTAATATTAATCTGTATTTTTATTTAAATAAATTTTTAGTAAATGAAATTTTATTTCCTCTTTGAATTTGATTAAAATATTTATTAAAAACATATATATTTAATATATAGAATGTTTTGAAAAATGAAAAAATGTTTGTTCTATTTAAAGTGTATCTGGAGAAAATTATGTTTTCACCAACATGGAAATTAATTTATTTTTGGAGTACTTTGAAATATTTCATGTTTCCTAAAATAAGAAACCCTATTGATCTTTTTTTTGGTTATTTTTGTATTGAACATTGTTTTCCAAAGAAAAATGATAATTTCTTTTGAAAATGAATTTTTAAAATACAAATGGAACATTAATATAAATGAGTTTTTCATATTCGTTTAATAGGGTATTTCAAAGCATTTTATAAGGATTGTGTTTTATTCATGAATATTTACATCGAATTTTATTGATGGGGTGGCCTGGATAACACTAAATAATATTGTTAATTCATAACACAGTGTGACTGAGATTGTACTGGGAAACCTTGTTATAATATAATATAGGGTGGCATGGATAGAGACGGGAAATCACATTATAGCTAAAAATGGGATAGTGTGGAGATCGTTGCAAATATTTTTACTACTTATCTTGGAGTAGTCCAGATATCACCATTTTATCCAGTTATATCTTTCTGGGGAATTTTTTAATGACAGTACATGAAATTTTTGGTAGGGATATTCCAATTGAATGGTTATAAAGGATTTTATTCAAATTATTACATATTTCATCTAAAGATGTTTTAATTTTATAACATATGTTATAATAATTTCCTTTTTAAAAATGTGGATTTCTATATGTGAGGGATTTTATGTCTCAAATTATAAATAAATATTTATTATAATGGTAAAAATTATATGAATTGTTATTTTTTTAATGTTTTAATTTCTACCTTTTTTATCTATTATTGAGTTTCTTTTCACATACCTTGTTTTAAAAATGTTTTTATAGGGTCTAAGGCTAGGGAATGTAAAAGAAGAAGTCATGTTGAAATCTGTGGTGATCATCCATGAAACGAATTCATGCATTACATTAAATTTATTATATTATTGAAAAAATGGATAAAAATACGAACTATAAAATTTTTATTTTATGTTTTTTTTAATTTATCGCCTAATTATCTAAAACTCTAAACCAAAAATGATCGGCATAATGAATGAATCAAAATTCATGACTAAAACTCATGATTATGAAATTTATTAGGATGAGGCCATATAGTTTGTATCAATAAAATGGTTTAGAAAATTTTTGTGGTTATAATAATGTTAGTATAATTCCCTCACATTATTTTACTTTATAGTTATGTTTAAATGATGTATAACTAGAATATTTACATGATTATTAATCTAAAGCTTGTTTTTTCGAAATGGTCTTATATATATAAACAGAGGAATCTATAGTGTGGTGGAAGTAATAGGAAAATATCCAAATAAATCAATATCTTTAGATTTTCAAAATTGGAACTAAAATTCTTGTTAGAACAATGGATCAATTAAAATAATCTATAAATTTTGTTGATTTCCAACAAATAGAGGAAACTGATGTACCCAAAAGTAAAAGGTATATAGTATATCATTTCATGTGATAAAATCCACCACCATTAAATGGACTATATAACCCAATGGTAGATTAGGGACGTATCAAATCCCTAGAGAATATATTTGAAGTCATGGGATGTTTATAATGTCAAAAGTTAACTATTTCCTTTTCAAATTGTGATGGTGTAGCAGAAAAGTAGAAGTATTTGGTTAAGAATAATAGACATAATGATGTTTTTGATTCCATGTAAAGATAAAATTTCAAGGATATTCTGTATGAGAAATATTTCTCTATGGATGTTCAGTATAAGATAGTGAAAGAATTTCTGGAATTAGTGAAAAAAATGGTGCATCAGTTTCAATGTATAAATTTTTTTGCCATTATTGTCTTAGTATTTTTCATTTTCTATTTGTGAAATTAATACTCACATTAATAGATTTAACTCATTAATTAACCCAATTTTATTATGGTCATTTTCCCGTCTATAATTTAAAATTTCTGAAAATGTGGTTAGTTGTTCTGAGAAAGATGTGATAAATTTTTCCCGAAACTTTTGTGTCTAGAGATGAAAAGTGAAAGATACAATCAATTTGGATGGAAATGGAAACGAAAATAAGTAATAAAAAATAGGTATTCCCCCAAAATGTTTTAAATTTGGATGAAAATTTTTCAAATAATTTTTATTGGTATTTGATATGTGCTTTTGGTGTGATCTGTTTGGTCACATGATTTGTGACTTTGAATGAATGTTCCATGAACACGAAAAGAATGGGGTAACCAATAGATATCAAAAATAGAGGTATTTTAGTTTAAATAAAATGGTTAATTATTAGAATGTGTTCTCTAATATTCATAATAATGACTAAAATAATCAACATCAAAATAAGATGGGTTGGAAAATGTTTTTCTTCTGCTACAATTAATGTTGTTCCTTATGATGAAGTGATTGCTGCTCCATTGATATCAGAAATTTTTTGTGGTTAACCCTATTTTAAAAATTTTAGACAGTCCTTATGAGTACTAAAGGGATGTGATAGTAAATATATTAATGACATTGTTGGTGATTTATAGTTGGGTTTAGGTTTATCTATGTATTTAGTTTAATGGGAATCATGACTTTACAGTTGAACATAATGATTTAATTTAAACTCTCAACATTAGAATTTTTGAAATATATTAAAATATTATAAATATTTTGGGGTTGATTAATATAAATAGATATAAGGAATTTATTTTCATCCATTTGAGGGTTTTGTGTTCAATTAGACATTGATTCTAGTATGTCAGGCATGAAAATTAATCTTAATTACTGATTGTTTGGAGAAAAAATTTGGGATTGTGAATGAAATTTATTAATGGATGTATCTTTGTTTATCATGTAAGTGTATATCCTTATTATATTCATATATATAGAGAAAAAATCCATTAACTCTATGAAAATAATCTTTAAATAAAATTTCACCATATTTCTTTATTTTTGTAGGATATAAATGATTGTTTCCACACTTATTTGGTGTTCAGATCTTTATTTCACACTTCCTCTTAATCTTGTAATCAGTAACTCTCTATTAGTGAATATGAATTGGTTTTCTATTCCATAGGCACATTATAATTTCCCTATAGTACCCCTATGTGGAATCGTAGTTATGTGTAACTTCCAATGAACTTCAGTTTTCCCACATCCATTTTTGGGAGGATATATATTTTCACTTTCTTCTGTGTGGGTTTTATTATTGGATTTCTATAAATTATAATCAATTCAAAACCAAGGTGATATTTGAGGGTGAAATTTATTTTAAGGGGTGTAGGATGTATCAACCTGAGGTTTTATGAAATATATTATTTAAAATTATTTTAAATAAATTAATATATTTCATTACACATAATACACATATTACCTTTAAACACATGAAACACCTTGTTTATCCCGTGTTTCATGCAATATGGAGATAATTTAATTAATTATGGTAAATACATGCTCAAGTCCTACAAGACAATACCATACTTTTAACATTATTATGATAAAAATAACATATCCATTGGAATAGTGATAATGAATGGGATTAACATAATTATAAAATTATAGTTTACATGAGTTTATATGACTAATTAAGTGGATACCAATTTGTTAGAAAAATAAATAAAGTCAAACTGAATATATAGGTTGTGTTTTTAAAAAAAATATTTTTATGACTAGAATAAAGTTTTATTTCGATAAATTAATTTATTCACTATTTGTGAAATAAATTATAAAATTATATGTAATATATTTAATATTTTTTTAATATTCATCCAAAATGACTTTAAGGCTATATATAAGATTAAAAATTGATCATTAAAATATATATATTTCTAAAATATATTTTTACAAACTTTTAATTATGAACCTATTTTTAATGTATATTTTTACCCATTAAAATTTATTAATTGAAAAAATATAATACATTTTTAAATTGGAATATAAAAATAACTTTGGATGAATTGTTTTTTTTTTCTGAAATGATTTTTTTGGGGGAATAATAAATAATATAAAATATTAATTTAAATCATCATTTTAATCAATTTTATTTATATATTTAAATTATTTTATGATTTTTTTGAAATATAAATATTTAAATTTTACATATTTTAATCCAATTAACATCATTGGTATCAGTTGTATATTGAATTGGTTTATAAAAACTAAGAATTTTTTTGAATATATTAAATTTATAAACCTGATTTTTCATCCTATCTATGGGATTAAATTTAATTTAATTTTTTCATCTATGGGATTGGAATTCGGGAAAATTAATACCTTATTTGGTGTGATTACAATTAATAATTAATAATATTTTAAAATTAATTTTTTTATGAAAACAATTAGTGAATGAAATAAAAATTATTTACGTAGATTAAGCTAAAACTGTGTTTATTAGTGGTTATAATTTAATAAGGAGTTGTAAAATGAACATGGAAAATATAATAACACTATATAATATCCATTATTAAACTAAATACACAGTACATTATAATTTTATCATTATTTTATACAAATTATGTAAGGCATACGTCATAGTAGTTTCTAACCTTTGTATTTAAATAAATTTCACTCCAACACAATAATTAAAGGGATCGTAACCGAAACCCTAATTATCTTCCCTAAATCCATTTTTAATGTCCAAAAACATACCAAATAATCTAATTAAATCCCTTATATCATCATAAAATCATCATCTTATTCATAAATCAATCCAAAGAAGTCCTTTTTTAAAAACCAATAAGAGTTTCCCAAAAAAGATATAACATTTTTTAATGACCACTTTGGTTTTCTCTTTCTCCTCCCATTAAATAATTATTACTTAATTATATATAATAAACTATTTACACTAAACATAGTAATAGTTTTTCTATACACTTACAGACATACATTGACCAAATGGTAATGAAATCACTATTTGTGGGTATGATGAAATATTACCTTGTGAAACGATGTCATTAATTTTCCCATTACCACCTTCTATTTATAGGAATGTAATATAAAATCTATTTCTATTATATATATGATATTTAATAGTTATTTATACCTTTTAATTGTTATATAAATTGTAATATCATTAATTCTTATTTTGTGGGAATACAATATCATCTCCTTTGAGCTTGTGGACCACCACCTCCTAAATGAAATGTGATTCATTCACACATAAATTGAATTTATTTAGTATATAGTATAAAAAATATATTAAATAAATAAATTTTATATGATTACATGAAATATTTACCTTATATTACATATAATATATCATTTACATTATTACAGTATGACACACTAAAAAAGTGATTATGTTGTTTGTGGTTGTGTAGACTACCACAACCTCAATGTGATGTGATTCACAGTACATCACATGAATTATATATATAAGTATAAATTATTAGTTAATATTGTATATATGATATAATGATCCTTATATATAGATAAATTTTTCTTTTATTCATTCCATAATTATCATTGATAAATGGAAAAGCTAGTAATGAATACGTATGACCTACCATCTATATGATTGTAATGTTGGTTCATTTATCATAATCAAATTAGATGATTTTTTATTAATACTATTTTTTTCAAAATATGATATTTAGTTCATAAATATTTTTTTGGATGTGTTTTAAATAACGACCCCTTTAACAATAGTTGATCTACCAATGTTTTTTTTGATCCATAAACTCAATACATTAAAAACCAAACATAAAAATAATTGTTTTAGTGGATCCAAAATAAATTAAAAAAGTAATGGAAAATTAATAAAAAAAATAAAATATATATGAATCATGTGAATAATTAACATAATTTTATTATATAGGGATATAAATACACATGTTACTTGTTAAACATAACGATATTGATTTCATATCAATCTCTTTTCATTGAGGAATATTTTAATATTATACAGCACCTTCTTTTATAAAATGTATATAAATCCTCCATGAAATTTAATATCATAAATTTATTTATTAAAAAGTTATTAAATGTTTTGATATATTTTATTTATTCATGGGTATGTAGAATAAAATATATCAATGTGGTATGAGATAGTTTTATTTAAATCCTCTTTTTTATATGTTAAAATATATTATTTCAAAAAACATTCTTCTATATTCATCATATATTTTTTATATTTATATAAAATTACTAAAAAGGAAAAATTTATTTGTATTTTAATTTAATTCTTTGTTTTTCAAAAAATAATCTTTTAATGTATTTTATAAGGAATGTTTTTTCAAGAGGAACTTATAATATTATATTCTTAGTGTATGTGGATACAATTTCTTTTCCACTGTGAAATTATGTTATTTTCTTGTTAACTAAAATTATTCAATATTTCCTTAAATAAAAAACCATTTTGTGGTATAATCATATTGAGAATGATTATTAATAAAAATAATTCGTATTTTAAATTGAAAACGGATGTTTAAAATAAAAAATCAATTTTTATCTAAAATTGTTATCATACGAGTTTAAAAGATTTTTCAAATAGTTTAATGAGGAAAGTGTTTGTTTTATGAAGTAATAATTGATCATTAAAAAATGGTGTGGACCAGATTTTGTCAAGAACAATCATTATAACTTATCATGGGAAAGCCTAGATAGTGTTGGGAATGAATGTGAAAGCTTAACATGGGGTAGACCATATTGTAGTAGGATAACCCTTTACATATTAATAGGGGTGGCACATATAGTGATGGTATATACCATTTTTTCTTTATATAGGTGTCTAAGATATAACTGAGTGATCTTTTTATAGGTCTCCAATTGATTGGGTAATTAGAATATTTGAAATCAGTTGTATGGTCATTCCTATTGAGTGGGTTTTAATGTGTTTTGATTGTATTTAGAAATTTCATGTTCAAAGTCACCTATGGATTTTCAATTAAATGATATGGAATTTAATTACATTATTTTAGAAAAATTTGAGTTATTTCATCATGTGAATATATTTTATTTCATTTTTTCAATGAAAATTTATAATTAATGAAAACATTTTGTTATTTTATTTTTTTACAGAACAAATTATTTCATTTCCTTTTATTTATAGTACTAGGATTTTTTCTCATCCAATGTTTTGTAATGTTTTCACAGGTTTTAATGGTGAGTAAGATAATTGAATATGTATTGTTGAATTTTTTTTTGTTTTCCCTTGAAACTAATTCTTTATTAATTATAAATTTTTATTATTATAGAAAAAAGGTACTAATCAGATGTGTCCACTTGTATTTTATGTTTTTATTATGAATCAGTAATGGAATAATAATATAAAACTATAAACCTGAAAGGATCTTGATAGTGATATATATTAAATTCATATTTAAAAATAAATATTATGTAATGATTACGAATGGGATCTTATATATAACTTGTTCATAAAGATCTATTACTGTATATATGCATCCCTAAATAAGTATAAATATTACTCAATAACATCCAGGTTCATTTATAGACTTATAGAATTCAATTTCCCATGTTTCATGTTCAACATATCTTCCTAAACGTGTATTGGTTCCTGAAACTGTGTTTTTTCTAACAAAGATAATTATTCAAGAAATATATGAATCCAATTATGTTTTTTAGTATTTTATACTTGTTAAATTGGAGAAAACATGAAAAGTATTCCAATAATATACCATGGATTTTTCTTGAGGGATTTCAATGTTACATTTATAATCCCTAGATACATAAAAATGTCTAACCATAGGTAAATACTCAAGAAATCAGTTAAAATATCATATTGGTCTTCCCAAAATATTTTTTTTTGGATTTTAATAATATTATTGGATCCAGTAATGAAAATTAGTATGAAAATAGGATAAAAATAATAGATGTAGTGTTGTTATTTTAAATAATTATCAAACTATAAAATAATTTAATGGGAAAAGAATAGAGGTTGCATAAACTCAATGAGATAAAGTCTACTTGCGGGTTGATCCACATTCAATACACTTTCATAGATATTATCCAAAAATTAAGATCATTAACCCCCAACCAATATCTATTAATGATTTATAATGGATCACAAAATCTATCTCAATAAAAACACTTATCATTAAGTAAATAAATCACTTCCAATACATGATTACTCTCCCAATATGAATAAATATTTATTTAGGACAAAAATAGTAATAAATTACATTTGATATAATGTGTAACTTATGGGATAAAAAATTACTCAACCATACCCAATCACATAAATGATAAACTAAGATATTTATTGATATACTGTCAATGGTGATGAATATAAAACCAAAACAATGTAGTCTATTCTCTCATAGTACACCAAACCCCAATCATAATCCTCTAATGATGAATAAGCGATGATGAATTCAATAATTTTCATATATATAAGAAGTGTCATGGTTCAAATAAAAGATCATGCATCATGTAGTATTTACATTTTTATAGAGGTATCTGATTGCATAAAAGAAGAAAAATACAAAAAAATGTCAATATTCTATTAATAAGGTGAAACAAAATTACTGAATAGGTGATATTACAGAATAAAGAGATAAATCAAGGAAATTATAATGAATTATATGTAATGAAAAGTCTTATTAAATGGTAATGAATATACCATGGTATAATACATTAACGTATTCAGATTAAATTAAATTGAAAATATTGATATAAAAATTTAATTAATTTATGAGGTTTGTATGGAATGATATGAGGAGATTGTCATTAGATACTATGAAGTCCTTGTGGGAAACTAACATCCACAATAACTTGTGAATCCATTTTAAAATTAACAAAAAATAACACAATAACCATCATCATTGGTCGACCTCTTGGGATTTAAAGGGAATATAGAAAATAATACAATGAAAACATCAAGAATAAGTTTTCTAGTTCGGGAAAATAATTTCCCATTTAGAAATTATTAGGCCACTGAAATAGAATTATAGTGGTGTTAGCTTGTTGAATGACTAGATAATTATACTTTTAAATATTTTTTAACATTTATGAGGATATTAAATATACAATTATATAGATCATGATTCCTATTTTTAGAGGTTTCCTCAATTTCAACCTTTCGTTATGGCATTATCCATGAAACACTTCCCTTAATATACCGCATATACATTTTCATTTCTTTCAGACATACCATTATTTAGATGATTTTAGATAAAACATCTTGATGACATAATGTATGTAGGTAGGTCTATATTTCTGCAGGCTATTTTCCACAAAAACTAGCTATCAATATTCTTTGATTACTGCAAAATGAGTTTGAACAGAGGTGGGGTGGGTATTTGAATTTTATTATTCCAATTCCTAGTGTGCCTCTCAATATGGTTACTGTTCTTCTTTGACTTCTTCCAGATGAGACTTTTACAAGGATTTGTTGGTGTATGCAGTTTTAGGATTCTAATTGTTGTATGCTGCCTAATTTATTTTGTAGGATCTGTTCAGGTGACAATCTGATTCCACTGGTCATTTTTGTTACTACATGAATGTCTATGTTTTGTCTCACCATGTAGTTTAATATTTCAATATTACATTCCTTCAGATACATCTTGGAGTGTCTACATGGTATTTCAATTTAGTCAGTTGTTTGTATGTTACCTCTCACAAAATGGCACCAAATTTTATCGATGTACATATAAATATGGGATATGGGTGTAACCATTCTCCATACTAGACATTATCTTCCCTATTGGAACATCGTGCATTCCTAATTATGGATAACCTGGGACAAAATACTAATAATGGCATGCCCATTATTTTGAGATATTACTTTCATGTGGTGTAGGAGGTAGAAATTTTTAGCAGGGCCCCATGGGAAAAACCAATGATACTTGTGGACAAGGATTTATATGGAATCATGATCTACATATATGAGATATGTTAAGGACTAGTTAATTTATCTTAGTGATAAACTCTATAAATTATTGATGATGGTGGTAGGTGTCTCCCATTTCTGGACTATCGTTCATCGTGGATCAGACTATCAGTATGGATCTATGATCTTGAAAACCAATTAGTAATAATCTATGGTTGGGATAATACTATAATTATGAACCTCCCAAACTAGTGTTTGTGATATATGATTTTTATGATTATAGGATAGATATGGAATCATTTTATTGTATGAATTTCCATCATTAACAATAACCAAAGAATTTATTCTCAAAATATCAAAAGATTCCATTTTATTGAAGGGAATTTTGAGAGAATGTGTTTGGAATAAATATGAAATAATAGTATAACCATGTCAAATTATCATTTTTTTAAAATAAATCACACATTATTTGAAACATTATTCATCCATTTTTTATTTTGAGATTAAAATGGTCCTTATAGGTGGGTGACACCATCACCACGGTTATAGATTCATATATGGTTCACCATTTTCTATTTCTTATGAAAATAATTATGTTTGATGATTGATTGAAGTGAGTTGTCTTATTTTAATATCACTAAAACTCTGTAATATTTTTTGAATGGTTTCCACTGAGGTTACTTAGGGAACCAAAAAACACCCAAAAGTTATATATCCGCGAGGGACACACATCACAAAAGAAGGAACCTGTTTAGTATTTATCCAATGACAAAAAAGACCTCACATTGGTCGAGAGGATGGGAGGTCAGGATGGTCACGCTATTTTTCAGGTGGGAGATTATTTCCTACTTGTTGATTCTCTAAGACATATGTTATGTTTGAGTATCCTCTATTAATTCATATGTACCATTTGGGTAACATATGAATTAACAACCAGTTATTATCATGTATTAAATATATAATCATTTATTTTAATCCAATTTTATTAATAATTGTTGAAATATGTTTGTATCATAGGTTATACATTAATGGTATCCTATTATGTACTGAACCGATGATATATGGCCTTTATGATGATTATTATAGCTTTCATCCACATAGTGGTTCACTCTTAGGTGTATTATAACCCATGTAAATGGGAGTCATTTTTATGCTAGTATCCGACCCATGGATAGGCCTTTAATGTATTATCATAAAAGGAATTATATACCACTATATTCAGAACCACCGGACAAGGACAAAAAAATCATTCCAGTGCATATGATACAGATCAAACTGTGTAGTTTAATGTCCTTCCAACATGACCTCTAGGAGAAATGATCCTAATCAATGATTGTTTTGCGAATTATTTCGATGTGAATTAGGGAAAATTAATGGGTGATGGATTCCAATGATTTATTATAATATACTAGGTATATTTCCTATATATAACATTTTTTGTTTGGGGAGTTGTGTTTTTCGTTTAGCGAGGCTTCTAACATATCTAATTTCTAATAGAATCAAATCCCACGTAGTTTGGTTTTTAGGACATAATATGTAGTTTCCTAATGATGGGTTTTCTCACAAGGGAGTATGTCCCATTTAGAGTACTTATTTAGGGATTACTCCAAAATAGGATCTCTGTATTTTGTTTGGGTACATGGAATGTGACAAGAATTAGGGAGATTGAGGGTTTATTTTAGGGATTACACTAGAGGAATATTCATAGTTGTGAATGGTTAAGGATTATACCATGTAGGAGATTTAGGGATTGGTTGGGGTCTTACACATGGAATGAATCCCAAATGGTTTATTTCATGTCTTAATCATGAGGTTATTTCTTTTGATTATTTGGGGATCTCACATTGAATGATGAACAATTATATTTTTGGGTCATAAACTTGTAATGTGGCAAAAAATTTGTATTTTATGGCTTATAATTGTGGAGGATTCCCTATATTGGTTGAGGATTACACATTAAATGATGCCAATCTTGTTGGGGATCATGTGGAAGTCCTTAGAACAATCAAACTCTATACACATGTGGTTCATTCTCTGTGATAGAAACAAGAGGATATATGAGATCAATGAAACCCGAAAATATTCATTAACTATAGGATGGATACATGGACATTAGTTATGATGCCTATGGAGGCCTTCTAAAACTGGTGAGTGGAAGATCTAGAAAAAGATTCATGGACAAAACATATATCTAACTGTGTGGAAGTCATTATAATGGCTATCCTATACGCCCACTATATTCATGATTATTGATGATTGCATTTGATAAACAAGAGGGAAAATATTTTAAATAAAACTAAATAGTCCCACTTCATCTAGTGGAAGAGTTTTATGATTCGGGAAAAGACGAAAGGTCATTGATTCACCTATTCCCTCTCCCATTTTTGTTACGGTTTTTCACATTAAAATACCCATTTAGGTATGTAACAGGAGTGAAACATGTAAAATAGTTTAACTTCCATAATTATTTTATTTTGGAATACTTCACGAGGGATTCCATAAAATAGGTTCCTATTTAGCTGAGGAGGATCATAGTCCTTGTTGATGGTGTAAGGAAGCAAGATCCTAACCCTCCCATCCTAGAACTAGATGATATGAGACATAGATATGGATAGGGAAGGTCATTGTACCAACCATAGTACTGAAGAGAATAAACACCCTAACAACATCTACAAGATGTAAATTATCTTTACCAGGAGAATTCATACTACAATTCAAAATGAGGAAGCAACTCATTAGTTAAGAAATGTGTGGGACACATCTGACTGAGGGAATATATTCCAAAATAAGAGACATTTTTGTGTGTCCATTTCCATGGATTTTTATACATTTATCCTTTGATGGAGGTTTCAATTTTTTCCCCATCAGATGACAGATCCGAAAGGAGGAGGATCCCTATTAGTGGTTATATGAATGTGGGATCAAATGAGGGCTCGTGTATGTCATGTAATAGAGAGAGAATGTGCTTCTTGTAGGGATTAGGATTAATTATTGGTTCTTCACATAGGGGTTTCTAGTCCTGCATGAGTAGGATATGAATAGGAGATTGTACCACCATGGAAACAACACATGGTAGAGGCTTTATACATGGCACCAAGGGTCTCCCCATGTGTCCGTTGACTAGGCCCATGAATGTCAATAGTTTGATAAGGGGCCTCATGTTGGTGGATGATCACTAGGTGAAAATATTTTTCACCTTCTGGTGTCTTCCTCTTATTACCCAATAGGGACTTTCATCCCCACACATATAACAATTCCCTATTCTAAAGGGTTTTAAAAGTACAATTGATAGGTTTTTGGGGTCTAGGGAAAAGTGGTTGTGAAACCCAATATTTGGGGATTCATCCAATGTTCTAATTGTGAATATGAGGATTCTTGTGATACTATATATAAGAAAATTGGGAACCAAATTTGAATAAGATTATTTTTTTTCTTACATTGGGAATGTGTTCAGTGTAGGTACCCCTCATAGGGGTAATGGTCTTTTAGTGATTCCTAGGGTTGGTTCATATGACTAGCATTCATGTGAGCAACAGAGGGACGATTCACCAGCTAGGTGTGCATAAGTTCGTTGGACAGGGATGGATGAACCATCTAGGATGTACTATAGGGATTTATATATCCACTTTCTATAGAGGGATGGGGAATTATAGACCACCTAGGTGATCATATGGATTTATACCATGGATGATGCACCCAAACACCCACACATAGGATCATAGTCAACCGGTTGTCAAGGCACTTCAAGTTTGTCCCTTCGATAATGTCACTTAACCCCTTTATAATGCAGAGTGTCACTACAAATGTTTTTATCCTGGTCTAGGACGCTTTGGTTCATTTTACATGGAAATACAATATTCCATTTATTCTTACATAACGTTGAATATCTACAAAAACTCAATATATGTTATCTTAGTAATGAAAACACCATTAATTTAGTTCTGAAGTGCATGGAACCACATTCAATGTGTTAAAATGAACTTACATTTTTTATTACATAAGAATATATTTAGAATTTCATCACACTTATAGAATTATTATATAACACATACCTTAATTCATTCAATTTTTGGCAAATAAGATAACATCATTTGTGGACATGTGGATTATCGCCTCCTCAAAGTGATGTTATTCAATAACAATATAAATATAATTTATTAAAGTTATTTTTTATTGGAATATAATATATAAATATCTTAAGTATTATATTCATGACATAATTAATTTTTTATAATTTATTAATACTTTTTATATTTTACAGTATCACACACCAAAAAAGTTAAACCATCATTCGTGGACATGTGGAATACCACCTTATAAAAGCAATGTAATTATATTTTAATTACAAGAATTAAGTATATAAATATATATGGTTATTTAGTATGGTATTTAATATATAATAATCCACATGGGATGATAAATATTATTTACCTTCTTTCCATAATATTTATTGAAAAATTGTAATGTTATTCAAGCCTGTGCACGACCTACTGTCTCTATGAATATGACACTGGTTAATTTTTCATAACAATATTTCATGATTGATATTTGAAGTATAATTTCAATGTAAATAATTTAATTATGTAATTATTATTATTTTGGAGGTGTTTTAAAAAATAATCACTTTTAATATGGTTTACTTACAAATGTTTAATTCCAAACATTAACCAATGTGGGTCAAAACACCAAACATAAACATAATTTATACGTATTGGTATAAAAAATTAAAAAATTTATAATAAAATTTAAAAAATTGAATAATTTTATCAATAATGTAAATAATGAATATAATTTTTTTATGAAGATAATGACACAAGTTTCATATTAGACTTTGTGTAAGGGATTTCATCTCAATAACTATTTATTGAGGAATATTTTTGATGATACAGACCATGTTTATTTTATATGGTGTATTTAATTCCATTTTAAAATATAATATATAGAAGTAATTTAATACTATAATATATAATGTTTTTTTAAGTGTTATTATTTAATGGGTATTCTGATTCAAATATTAGAAAGTGGAATGTACAGTTAGATATACATATCTATTTTAATCTGTTCATTGATTAAATATCATAATATATTCCTCAATAATATTAATATTAATATATATATTTATTTAAATAAATTTTTAGTAAATGAAAATTTATTTATATTTTGAATTTCATTAAAATATTTATTAAAAAAACTTATATATTTAATATATAGAATGTTTTGAAAAATGATTAAATGTATTTTCTATTTAAAATGTATCTCGAGAAAATTCTGTTTTCACCAACATGGAAATTAATTTATTTTTGGAGTACTTTCAAATATTTCATGTTTCCTAAAATAAGAAACCCTAATGATCTTTTTTGGTTATTTTTGTATTGAACATTGTTTTCAAAAGAAAAATGATAATTTCTTTTGAAAATGAATTTTTAAAATAAAAATGGAACATTAATCTAAAATAGTTTTTCATATTAGTTTAATAGGGTATTTCAATGCATTTTATAAGGATCATGTTTTATTCATGAATATTTACATTGAAAGTTATTGATGGGGTGGCCTGGATAGCACCGAAAAATATTGTTACTTCGTAACACTGTGTGACTGAGATAGTACTGGGAAATCTTGTTACAACATAATATAGGGTGGCATAGATAGAGATGGGAAATCCCATTATAGATGAAAATGGGATGGTGTGGAGATGGTTCCAAATATTTTTAATACATATCATGGGGAGGCCCAGATATCACCATTTTATCCAGTTATATCTTTCTACAAAATTTTTTATTGATAGTACATGATGTTTTTGGTATGGATATTCCAATTGAATGGTTATAAAGGATTTTATTCAAATTATTACATATTTCATCTAAAGTTGTTTTAATTTCATAACATATGTTTTAATAATTTCCTTTTAAAAAATGTGGATTTCTCTATTTGAAGGATTTTATGTCTCGAATTATAAATAAACATTGATTATAATGGTAAACATTATATGAATTGTTATTTTATTAATGTTTTAATTTATAACTTTTTATATCTATTATTGAGTTTCTTTTCACATACCTTGTTTTAAAAATGTTTTTATAGGGTCTAAGGCTAGGCAATGGAAATTAAGAATTCATGTTGAAATCTATGGAGATCATTCAGGAAACGAATTCATCCATTACAATAAATTTATTATATTATTGAAAAAATTGATAAAAATACGAACTATAAAATTTTTATTTTATGTTTTTTTAATTTATCACCTAATTATCAAAAAATATAAACCAAAAATGATCCACATAATGAATGAATCAAAATTCATGACTAAAACTCATGATTATGCAATATTTTAAGATGAGTCCATATATTTTGTATCAATGAAATGGTTTAGAACAATTTTGAGGTTATAATAATGTTATTATTATTCCCTCACATTATTTTACTTTATAGTTGTGTTTAAATGATATATAATTGGAATATTAACATGATTATGAATCTAAAGTTTGTTTTTTCGAAATGGGCTTTTATATATAAACAAATTAAGATATATTTTGGTGGAACTAATAGGAAAATATCCATCCAAATCAATATCTTGAGATGGTAAAAATTCGAACTAAAAATCTTGTTAAAATAATGGATCAATTAAAATAATCTATAACTTTTGTTGGTTTCCATCAAATAGAGGAAACAGATGTACCCAAAAGTAAAAGGTATATAGAATAGCATTTCATGTGATAAAATCCACCACCATTCAATGGACTATATAACCCAATGGTAGATGAGGGATGTATCAAATCCCTAGAGAATATATTTGAAGTCATGGGATGTTTATAATGTCAAAAGTTAACTCTTTCCTTTTCAAATTGTGATGGTGTAGCAGATAAATATAAGTATTTGGTTAAAAATAAAAGACATAATGATGTTTTTGATTCCATGTAAAGAGAAAATTTCAAGGATATTATGTATGATAAATATTTCTCTATGGATGTTCGGTATATGATTGTGTAATAATTCCTGGAATTAGTGAAAAAAGATGGTGCATCAGTTTCAATGTATGAATAAAATTTCTCATGATTTTCTAAGTATTTTTCAAGTTATATTTGTGAAATTAATACTCATATTAATAGATTATACTCATTAATTAAACCAATTTTATTATGACAATTTTCCCATCTATAAATTGAAATTAATGAAAATGTGGTGAGTTGGAATGAGAAAGATGTGATGGATTTTTCCCAATATTTTGTGTCTAGAGATGAAAAATGAAAGATACAATCAATGTGGATAGAAATGGAAAAGAAAACAACTAATAAGAAAATAGGTATTCCCCCAAAATGTTTTTAATTTGGATGAAAATATTTCAAATAATTTTTATTGGGATTTGATATGTGCTTTTGGTGTGGTCTGTTTGGTCACATGATTTGTGACTTTGAATCAATGTTCTATAAACACGAAAAGAATGGGGTAACGAAAAGCTATCAAAAATAGAGGTTTTTTAGTTTAAATAACTTGGTTAATTATTATAATGTGTTCTCTAATATTCATACTAATGACTAAAATAATAAATACCAAAATGAGATGTGTTGGAAAATGTTTTTCTTCTACTACAATTAATGTTGTTCCTTATGTTGAAGTGATTGCTGCTCCAATGATATCAGAAATTTTTTGAGGTTAACCCTATGTTCAAAATTTTAGACAGCCCTTATGAGTTCTAAAGGGATGTGATCGTAAATATATTAATGACATTGGTGGTGATGTATAGTTGTGTTTAGGTTTATCTATGTATTTAGTTGAATGAGAATCATGACTTTACAGTTGAACATAATGATTTAATTTACACTCTCGTCATTAGAATTTTTGAAATATATTACAATATTATAAATAGTTTAGGTTTGATTAATATAAATAGATATAAGGAATGTATTTTTATCCATTTGAGGGTTATGTGTTCTGTTAGACATTGATTCTAGTATGTCATGCATAAAAATTAATATTGAATACTGATTGTTTGGAGAAAAAAATTGGGATTGTGATTGAAATTTATTAATGAATGTATCTTTGTTTATCATGTAAGTGTATATCCTTAATATATTCATATATATAAAGAAAAAATCAATTAACTCTAGGAAAATATTCTTTATATAAAATTTCATCATATTTCCTTATTTTTACAGGATATAAATGATTGTTTCCACACTTATTTGGGGTTCGGATCTTTATTACACACTTCCTCTTAATATTGTAATCAGTCACCCTCTATTAGTGAATGTGAATTGGTTTTCTATTCCATATTCACATTATAATTCCCCTATAGTACACCTATGTGGAATCATAGTTATGTGTAACTTCAAATAAACTTCACTTTTCCCACATCCATTAATGGGAGGATATATGTTTTCACTTTCTTCTGTGTGACATTTATTATTGGATTTCGATAAATTATAATCATTTCAAAACCAAGGTGATATTTGAGGGTGAAATTTATTTTAAGGGGGGTAGGATGTATCAACCTCAAGTATTATGAAATATATTATTTAAAATTATTTTAAATAAATTAATATATTTCATTACATATAATACACATATTACCTTTAAACACATGTACAACCATGTTTATCTTTTGTTTCATGAAATATTGAGATCATTTAATTAATTATGGTATAGACAAGCTCGATCCCTACAAGACAATAACCTACTATTAACATTATTATGATAAAAATCACATATCCATTGGAATAGTGATAATAAATGGGATTAACTGAATTATAAAATTATAGTTTACATGAGTTTATATAATTAATTAAGTGGATATCAATTTATTAGAAGTATAAATAAAGGAAAACTGAATATATATGTTTTGTTTTTATAAAATAATATTTCTATGAATAGAATTGAGGTTTTTTTCAATAAATTAATTTATTCTCTATTTGTGAAATAAATTATAAAATTATATGTAATATATTTAATATTTTTTTAATATTCATCCAAAATGACTTTTAGGCTAAATATAAGATTAAAAATTGATCATTAAAATATATATATTTCTAAAATATATTTTTACCAACTTTTAATGATGAACCTATTTTTAATTTAAATTTTTACCCATTAAAAATGATTAATTAAAACAATATAATATATTTTTAAATTGGAATTTAAAATTTTTTTTGGATGAATTGTTTTATATTTTTCTGAAATGATTATTTTTTGGGGAATAATAAATAATATAAAATATTAATTGAAATCTGCATTTTCATCAATTTTATTTATATATTTAAATTTTTTTTTGATTTTTTTGAAAAATAATTATTTAAATTTTACATTTTTAATCCAATTAACATCATTGGTATCAGTTTTATATTGAATTGTGTTATAAAAACTATGAATTGTTTTGAATATATTAAATTTAAAAACCTGATTTTTCATCCTATCTCCGGGATAAAATATTATTTTATTTTTTCACCTATGGGATTGGAATTTGGGAAAAATAATAACTTATTTGGAGTGATTATAATTAATAATTAATAATATTTTAAAATTAATTTTTTTATGAAAAACATTAGTGAATGAAATTAAAATTATTTACGTAGATTAAACTAAAACTGTGTTTATTAGTGGTTAAGATTTAATAAGGAGTTGTAAAATGAACATGGAAAATATAATATCACTATATAATATCCATTATTAAACTATATACACAATATGTTATAATTTTATCATTATTTTATACACATTATGTAAGGAATACATCATAGTAGTTTCTAACCTTTGGTGTTTGCATAAATTTCACTCCAACCCAACAATTAACGGGATTGTAACGAAAACCCTAATTATTATCCATAAAACCCTTTTTAATGACCAAAACCATACCAAATAATCTAATTAAATCACTTATATCATCATAAAATCATCATCTTATTCAGAAATCAATCCAAGGAAGTCCTTTTTTCAAAACCAACAAGAGTTTCCCAAAAAAGATATAACATTTTTCAACGAGCACTTTGGTTTTCTCTTTCTCCTCCCATTAAATAATTATTATTTAATTATATATAATAAACTATTTACACTAAACATAGTAATAGTTTTTCCATACACTTAAAGACATACATCGACCAAATGGTAATGAAATCACTATTTGTGGGTATGATGAAATACTACCTTGTGAAACGATGTCATTCCTTTTCCCATTACCACCTTCTATTTATAGGAATTTAATATAAAAACTATTTCTATTATATATATGATATTTAATAGTTATTTTTACCTTTTAATTGTTATATAAATTGTAATATCATTATTTTTATTTTGTGGGAATACAATATCATCTCTTTTGGACATGTGGACCACCACCTCCTTAAAGAAATGTGATTCATTCACACATAAATTGAATTTATTTAGTACATAGTATAAAATATATATTAAATAAATAAATTTTATTTGATTAAATGACATAATAACCTTATATTACATATAATATATTATTTACATTACTACAGTATGACACACTAAATAAGTGATTATGTTGTTTGTGGTTGTGTAGACAACCACAACCTCAATGTGATGTGATTCACTGTACATCAGATAAATTATATATATAAGTATACATTATTAGTTAATATTTTACATATGATATAATGATCCTTATATATAGATAAATTGTTATTTTATTCATTCCATAATTATCATTGATAAATGGCAATGCTAGTAATGAATATGCATGACCTACCATATCTATGATTGTAATGTTGGTTCATTTATCATAATCAATTTAGATGATTTGTTATTAATACTAATTTTTGTCAAAATATGATATTTAATTAATAATTAGTTTTTTGGATGTGTTTTAAATAATGATCCCTTTAACAATAGTTGATCTACCAATGTTTTTTTGATCCATAAACAGAATACATTAAAAACCCAACATAAAAATAATTGTTTAAGTGGACCACAAAAAAATTTAAAAAGTAATGGAAAATTAATAAAAAAATAAAATATATATGAATCATGTGAATAATTAACATAATTTTATTATATAGGAATATAAATACACATGTTACTTGTAAAACATAAGGAAATTTATTTCATCTCAATCTCTTTTCATTGAGGAATATTTTAATATTATACACCACCTTCTTTTATAAAATGTATATAAATCCTCCATGAAATTTAATATCATAAATTTATTTATTAACAAGTTATTTAATGTTTTGATATATTTTATTTATTCATGGGTATGTGGATTAAAATATTTCAATGTGGTATGAGAAAATTTGATTTAAATTCTATTTTTTATATGTTAAAATATATTATTTCAAAAACCTTTCCTCTATATTCATGATATTTTATTTTATATTTATATAAAATTACTAAAAAGGAAAAAATTATTATTATTTTTAATTTAATTCATTGTTTTTCAAAAAATAATCTTTTACAGTATTTTATAAGGAATGTTTTGTCAAGAGGCACATAGAATATTCTATTCTTAGTGTACGTGGATACAATTTCTTTTCCACCGTGAAATTATGTTATTTTCTTGTTAAATCGAATTATTCAATATTTCTTTAAATAAAAAAACATTATTTTGGTATAATCATATTGAGAATGTATGTTAATAAAAATAATTGGTATTTTAAATTGAAAACGGATGTTTAAAAGAAAAAAATCAATTTTTATCTAAAATTGTTATCATACGAGTTTAAAAGATTTTTTCAAATAGTTTAACGAGGAATGTGTTTGTTTCATGAAGTAATAATTGATCATTAAAAAATGGTGTGGACCAGATTTTTTCAAGAACAATCATTATAACTTATCATGGGAAAGCCCAGATAGTGTTTGGAATGAATGTGACAGCTTTACATGGGGTATACCATATTGTAGTAGGATAACCCTTTACATATTAATAGGGGTGGCCCATATAGTGATGGTATATACTATTATTGCTTAATATAGGTTTCCAAGATAGCACTGAGTGATCTTTTTATAGCTCTCCAATTCATTGGGTAATTATAATATTTGAAATTAGTTGTATGGTCATTCCTATTGAGAGGGTTTTAATGTGTTTTGATTGTATTTACAAAATTTCATGTACAATGTCACCTATGGATTTTCAATTACATGAAATGGGGTTTAATTACTTTATTTGAGAAAAATTTGAGTTTTTTCATCATGTGAATATATTTTCTTTCATGTTTTCAATGAACATTTATAATCAATAAACACTCTTAGTTATTTTATTTTTTTTACAGAACAAATTATTTCCTTTTTTTATATATTATACTATTATTTTTTTTCTCATCCAATGTTTTGTAATGTTTTTATAGGGTTTAATGCTGAGTAAGAGAATGAAATATGTATTGTTGAATGTTTTTCTATTTTCCTTGAAACTAATTCTTTCTTAATTATAAATTTTTAATATTATGGAAAAAAGGTACTAATCAGATGTGTCAACTTGTATTTTATGTTTTTGTTATGAATGTGTTATAGAATAATTATATAAAACTATAAACCTAAAAGGATCTTGATAGTGATATATATTAAATTCATTTGTAAAAATAAATATTATGTAATGATTACGAATGGGATCTTATATATACATTGTTCATAAAGATCTATTATAGTACGTATGCATCCCTAAATAAGTGTAAATATTACTCAATAACTTCCAGGTTCATTTATAGACATATAAAATTCAATTTCCCATGATTCATGTTTAGAATGTCTTCCTAAAAGTGTATTATTTCCTGAAACTGTGTTTTTTCTAACAAAGATAATCATTCATGAAATATATGAATCCAATTATGTTTTTTTAGTATTTTATACTTGTTAAATTGGAGAAAACATGAAAATTATTCAAATATTATACTAGGGATTTCTCTTATGGTATTTCAATGTTACATTTATAATCCCAGGATACATAACAAAGGCTAACCATAGGGACACACTCAAGAAATCAGTTCAAATATCATTTTGGTCTTCCCAAAATATTTTTTTGGATTTTAATAATATTATCGGATCCAGTAATGAAAAATAGTATGAATATATGATAAAAATAATAGATGTAGTGTTGTTATTTTATATAATTATCAAACTATAAAATAATTTAATGGGAAAATAATGGAGTTGTCATAAACTCAATGAGATAAAGTCTACCTGGAGGTTGATCCTCATTCAATACACTTTCATAAATATTATCCAAAAAACAAGATCATTAACTCCAAACCTATATCTATTGATGATTTATAATGGATCACAAAATCTTTCTCAACAAAAACACTTATAATTAAGTAAAAAAATCACTTACAATACATGATTACTCTCCCAATATGAATAAATATCTTATTTAAGACCAAAATAGTAAAAAACTACATTTTATCAACTATGTAACTTATGGGATAAAAAATTACCCAACCATACACAATAACTTAAATGATAAACTATGATATTTATTGATAAACTATCAATGGTGATGAATATAAAACCAAAACTATGTAGTCTTTTCTATCATAGTACCCCAATCATAATCATCTAATGATGAATAAGCGCTGATAAATTCAATAATTTTCATATATATAGGAAGTGTCATGGTTCACATAAAATATCATGCATCGTGTAGTATTTATATGTTTATAGAGGTATTAGATTTCATAAAAGATGAAAAATACCAAAAATGTCAATATTCTATTAATAAGGTGAAACCAAATTACTACATCGGTGATATTAAAGAATAAAGAGATAAATCAAGGTAATTATAATGAATTATATATAATGAAAAGTCTTATAAAATGGGAATGAACATACCATGGTAGAATACATAAATGTATTCAGATAAAATTAAATTGAAAATATTGATATAAAAATTTAAATAATTTATGAGGTCTATATGGAATGATTTGAGGATATTGACATCAGATACTGTGAAGTCCTTGTGGGAAACTAACATCCATAGTGACTTGTTAATCCCTTTTAAAATTAATAAAAAATAACACAAAAACCATATTCATTGGTCAACCTCTTGGGATTTAAAGAGAATATAGAAAATAATACAATGAAAACATTAAGAATAAGTTTTCTAGTTAGGGAAAATAATTTCCCATTTAGGAATTATTAGGCCGTTGAAAAAAATTTGCTAGTGGTGTTAGCATGTTTCATGACTAGATAATTATACTTTTAAATAGTTTTTAACAATAATGAAGATATTAAATATACCATTATATATATCATAATTTCTTTTTTCATAGGTTTCATAAATTTCATCCTTTCTTTATGACATTATACATGAAACACTTCCATTACATGAGGTGAGCCATAAAAATGAACATTAAAAAACATTCATGGTACCCTTTTAAGAGAATCATAATTCATTGAACTCATATAACCCTTAAAAATAATTACACCAATAAACTAATGTGACTATTAATACTATTATATATTACAATATGGGTTGACTATTATTCATAAATTGATGTAGTGAAAATAATTTCATGTGGTATCATCATTCTATCATTGTGGATTTATTATTCCTATGTACACATAGTATATTTATGATCATGAATATAATTTTCCATGATATTCAATCAAAAAATATATGAGCTTTATCATTCATTAATTACTCATTGGTATCATTGTATACACACAAATATATTCATGTATTATTTTTGTGAGGAGTGATTATTCATCCATAGAATACTAACTATTTCATCTATAAGTTCAGTATAGTAGGATCCTCAGATGATCTTAGTAGATTCTTCAAACAATATATTTTTAGTCATCATTATGACTATAATGATGTAGCTTTTAAAAATGTTTTCTGTAGCATATTTAACTCCTTCATCCTCAATTTTGATTCAATTATCCTTAATAATGGGGTCTTCTAGGTAGGTAATACTCATCCAAACAAAAATATTTGTGATTGGTAAATTATATTAATTAAATATAGAAAATATAGAATCCCTTTAAGGAATATTGTCTAATAATCCTACGTGGTTTAATATCATTCATATCGTTAGTGAGATCATTTTATATAGTGGTTCTTATCTTCTCATATTTAAATGATGTTATGAATAGAACATTATAGTGGGATTCAATCTATTTTATAGAAATGATCATATTATATGGTGGGAATAGACTTCATCAATAAGGTTGTGTTCATGGATCTAGATCTTAAATGGGCATGGACTTGGATTAACCTCATATAATAATTCATGTAGGCTTTAGTTATGTATATTCATATACATTCGAAATACTATGAAGGATTGTAAATGTTGGAGATTGAACTATGGAAACAAAAATGGAGATTTTGGAGGCATGTTGTGAAAAATAATGTCAACACCTATATTTTAAAAAGGTAAAAGTACCTAAAAATACTGGTATTAGGTGGGGAATTGAAGTATGGGTTTTTTATTACTGGTTGAAGTTGGTGTCAATAGAATACCAATTTAATGGTATTTGGAGGATGTTATAGTAGAATGTGTTAGAAGTTGTATAGATAAAACATAGTGTAACATGGAAGATCAGTAGTAAAATCAAAAGATAGTAGAACTCTTAAATCCCAAAATAAAAAAACTAAAATGAATATAGAAATATTATAATAAAAATGATTTCAGAAAAAAAAAATTATAACCATGTTTTTTAAACTAAAAATCTAGAAATGAAAATGAAATTCTATAAAAATTTATAAACATAAAAAACTAATTTTTTAAAAAATATTTGTAATTTTTGAAAAATATTGAAACCATCTAAAATGTATTTCTAAAATATTGATAAAAATTTATGAAATCCAATTCACCTAGAAATTTTTTTCACATAAAAAATAAAATATTATTTCCAGATCGTTTTAGTAAGTATAAAACCACAAAAAATCACTTAGGTAATTATTTTAAATAAATATTGTTTTTATAACTAAATAAATTAAAATTAATTAATCTCTTATAAAAAACAATTTAACTATTAAAAACTCAAGTAATTATCCCAAATAGAAGTGGAAACGTAACTAAATAATAAGACACTTCACAGTCTGAAGGTCGTAATTTTAATTCCATAATTAAAATTAATAATACATATATTCATAAGAAAATGTTTTTTATCAATGCTTTATGTAATATTATAAAATTTCAGGTTTGTTAAGTGAATTATATAATGATTTTATTCCATATAGTTTCATTAATGTTATTTAAGGATATATTTAATTTTATCAATATCTATTAAAAATGATATTATTTTAAGATGATGCATATTTTGATAGCATTTGAAGAACCGTTGATTAAGCCGACAACATAAAATTACAAAATATGATCATTGAATTTGATAAAGTATATTACATGAAACACAAATCCTAAATAACCCATCGTACATATTTAATTAAATATAGTCTCATGGATATCTGACCAAACATAAAACCCTTAGTGTAAATTAACCATAACATAGTGCACCATTATAACATAGATATTAAATTAAATTGTATGAATAGTACAATGGAAATTATGAATTGTATATGTTTTATCCATGTAAAAAATGGATTCCGTTATTATATATGGATTATAAATTAAATAATAATTTTTAAATTAGAATGATATGTCTAATCAAAAACTAATTTTTTTTCTAAATAATGGTTTGTTCATGAACTAAAAACATATATTATAATATTTTTAACTATATTAGAAAATTTATTTTAAATAATATAAATTAAATTTGGAAAAATATTATCAAAATTATTTTATGGTAAATATTTCTAATTATCTATATTATTTAATTTTTTGATTCATAATAAAAAGGTACTATATTTGTTATTTAGAACTTCCATTTCACCTAAATTATTTATATGGTAAAATTAAGATTTACATTTTTTGTAAAGAAACATTAGTTAAATTATTTATCTATTAGACTAACTTATTCATTTTTATTCATTTTTATATTAAATTTTTTTGTAGAACAATTTTAAATCTTTTAATTTTTCCACTTTAAACCCAAACATTCAATTCTTATCATCAGGTAAAATCTTAAATGATAATAGCCACATAAGTAACTGTAATATTAAGAAAATATTATATTTATTGAATAAAAATAATTTATATTATATAATAATATCAATAAATACTTTTTTACATGATGAATAAAAAAAATCTACAGATTATATGCAACAGTTATGGTAAAATTAATTTTGTAGGGGTAAAACTAAAAATGTAATTGTTTAGATGACCTAAAAACTCATATATATTCACTTTTTTATCTTATTTAGAACATATAACTTTTAAATACTGTGAATAATATATTTTTTACCCCTTTGGAATGAATAAATTATGGATACACATTTTTTATTTTTCAAAAATACAAGTGTGTCGCCCACCTTAGTTATAAAAGGTCACCCTCTATCCTCTCTTATTCAAGTCATAATCATTTTATTCAACATATCGCATAGCGAATAGAATCCCAAATTCAATACCATGATTTTTAAGAATTATTGTTTGCGTAAAATCATCCTATGTATGATTTTTATTCATTCATAATGAGGTTACCTGAAGATGAGTTGATGTTATTCAATAACAATTTTATCTTTTTCTGCCTCTACCTCCATAAAATCTTATAATACCATGATGATAAAAATTATAATTATCTTACAAATAAATTTATTTTATTACAAAAACATAATGTCCTACAACCATCACTACTACCATCTAATGGATTATGAAATAATAATTCGTGTGTGCAGAGGACTACCACCTTGTGGAACAATGACATTCATTTTCTCATTACAATTATAAATGTTTGTTATGATGATTAATATAATGAATAATTATTATATTTATAATATTCATATACATAATATATAATTAAATACTATATATATAATTTTTTTACATTCCTTTACGTTGGTGATACGATAACATTTGTCCTGTTGTTGTCAGATTACCACATAGTTCAACAATGTGATTATTCTAACAACAAAAAATTAAAATTAAGCTACTAAGGATATATTTTGTGATTATATATTATATAATTGAAATAAAAATTATAATAAAGATATATTTATTATTCATATATGTCAATATATCATTTTCATTTTTACTTATTCACTCACTAAAAGATGATAATGTCTTTCATTTATGTGTGGACCACCACCACCATGAAGTGATGCGACTATCATTCCATAACCATATAGATCATATATATAATTATATTGTATGAAATTATATTTTATTTATTAAATTATTATCAATTTTTAATAATTAATTAACACTTACTTCCTTTCTATAGTAATCGCTGAAAAATGGAAATGTTAGTCATGTATAAGTACAACCTACCACCTCCATGATCGCACCATTATTTATTTCTCATAAACATATATTTATATTGGTAATAGAAGAATAATTAAAGAATAAATTTAAAAATTAATTAATTAATACTATTATGGGCATGTTTAAATAGTGGTATCATTTACTATAATCAACATACCGATGTTATTTTGAGACATTAGCAAAATATCATCGAAAGGTTAGGAAAAAATTTATTTGATCATGTAATTGTATATTACAAGGAAGTTATGGAAATAAACCAAATAATATTATCATAAAAGGTTATTAAAGAATTAAATTGTGAAAATAATTGTATTATTTGGGAATATAATGAACATATGTGATGAGTCAATCTCAAAATAAAGGATTCACATCAAACTTTTACATCAATGAGACATACACAATATTAGCCACTTGTATATTTTATGTGGGGTAAATAATTCCCCTTTCGTTTTTTTATCATGATTTGAATTATTATTATGGAATTTAATGTTTTATTTGGTATTATTTCATTCATTTTTTTATTAATCAAATCATATCAATGTTTTAATGGTTCACTTCACTATCTCATCATTATTTGATATATTTTCTATTTAAGCATCCCATATGGGGAATTTTTTGGTATTTTCCTCAAATTATAAATAATATTTATTCTAGCCTAATTATTTATGAATTTTTTCTTGTAATTGAACCTATATCATCTATTTTTTAATTAAAAAATAAGGTAATTTTTTAGAGAAAATATGAAATTATTTTCTTCATCAGTTATAAATCCACATTCTTCAACATATTGGTTTTCTCAAAATGTAAAATAAAATTATCCTTTTAAAAAATATTTATTGAATCTTTTTCCCTATTTAAAATTTATATGAAATTGTTTCTAATGATATCATTATTTTATTAATGAAATGTTTATTTCTTCTTTTACTTGAAATTTTAAAGGAATATTTTTTTAATGCGTATGCCATTAATAAAATCTTCAACTATCATAGAAAACAAATTAAACCAATCATGTATTAAAAATTATATATTATTTATATTTCAAATATACGGGTTTCTAAAAAAATAAATTTAATTTTAAAACTATTTTCAATGAGAAACAGTAATTTTCCTCCTCCAAATAAATTTAATTGCATTTTATTGGTATATATACTAATCGATGACATCAACTCTTTGATTAACTTTTTATTCACTAGGCATGCAATGTCACATACAAGGAATATTTTAAAGGTATTTGTTTCATTTAATTTACATCCTTTTTTTGGGGGGTTTCCTTAGGTTTTAGGGAGGAATAGATGAGTATTCATGAATTGGGCCAAACCGTGAGCCCAATTCCAGATTAAAAAATAAATTTTGTATCATTTATAACATTTCATTTTTCAACATTTTTCATACATTCAAATTCCTAATTGACCTACCCTAACCTATTAACACCACCAAGGTAATTTGGAGTTTTTATAAATCCATAACCAGGGGTTATTTGGGTTTTTGTCTAAGGGGTTGGGCCTGCCCAAAATCCCAATTCCTGTTTTAAAAATAACATTTTATTTTGTTATAAAATATTTAATATTTGGGATTTTTCGGTGATTCCAAGTCTCACTCAAGCCCAAGTAACCCAACCGAGCGTCCGAACTCTCTCCCACCCATTTGGAGATCTATAGAATCGCGATTGTTTGCCGATCTTCATAGGGCTCCTCAAATCGCCCAGATTTGAAGAGGCAACGTATTTCTTTCATAACTCTCACAATTCTCAATATTTTTCCTCCATTCCAGTTCTTAAATTAGATAATACATCTTGTTCGAACGTACCCTAAATTTGGGAACTTTTAAATTTCAGATACTTGATTTTTGGAGTGATTACTTCAAGATACTTCAAGTAAATGAGCCCTTTTCTTTCCTCTTTCAAATTACTTTGGGTTTAACTCATTGTTCTTAGGGTTTCTTCGGTTATAATTGAGTTTAATAATGTCCATAAACTAGTATTTCTAACCTAGGGTTTAACTTTGGGCTTTCTTGGCCATTTTGTGTGGTTTTAGGTTTGATCTAGTTCTCTCTTGGTGCGGCGGGGGTGCGATTTGATTTCGCACGGAGATTCAAGGGGTTTTGTTAATTTGGTAGGTGATTCCATTGGGTGTGAAATTTTTGTGAATTAGCTTTCTGTTTTAATGGTACTCTAATGTTTACTTCACTTGAATGATTCTGTAAAAATTGGGTTTAGTTGCATTTATAATGCAAATGAATTTTATGTTCCAATTTTTGGTGAAATTGAGGGGTTTCCATTCAAATCGTTTATTGCTCTATTTTGGGATGCCCCATAACTGAATTTTTGGTTTCATTAAAGGGTTTTGAACTGAAATTTTGTTTTAATAACTTACAAGTGTTATCATAGTGTGAAAGGTGGATATCTTAAAGAGCTTTGGGTGAAAAACAATGTGATGTTTTGAGTAGTTGTTTTATTGGAAATAAAATTATATTATTGTGTGTTTTAAATGGTATAAAATGTGTGTAGCTACTGTAAAATTTGTTTGTGACTAGTAGTAATATTTTATATGAAAAAGTATGTGTGTTTTTTGCTGAAATTGTTTGAGCACAAAATGGGGGAGCCCTGGTACTTAGGTGGGGCGGATTTGTACTAGTACGGCTAGTGGATCGGATGGGTTTTGTCCCTGTTCCAATTAGCATATGGATAACGACAACTCTAACTAAACTATTTGGATGATGATTGGGGACCACTAGGTTATGGGTATGTTCCCTACTAGTGGCTCGTGCACGAGAATGGATTTTTCTATGGTTACTCTACACCGAGGTACGAGGTACATAGGGCCCGAGACAACCTAGTGCTTAGGGGTGTTCCTGATTTTGATGCTCATAGGATTTGTGGTATATAACCTTGTTGTGGGTTGTTTTTGGAAGTAAATTACAGTATCTCACATGTCTATTTAATGTGATATCATTCTGAAATTCTCGGATTGAAAACTATTTTCATTTGAAAGTTGCATTTCTTTGAATTTTAACAATGTTTCACCTTGTGTATTAAAATTGCTTGTTTTGTTCACATTGTATTGCATAATCTTTGGAATAAACTGGTGGTATCCTATTGGGATTAAGCTCACACCCTACTTACTCCCCTTGGGTGTAAGTAGACCTGCTCATGCTTGATTCAGGTAAAGGGAAGGCTAAGGGTGATGGCGGTTCGGGATGTTAGTCCCCATCGTTGGGGCGGAGTTGCGGGGACGGCTTGCGGGTGATGATCCCCTTGTCATGTGGAGTCCATGGGGATGTCTTTATGTTGTCATTATTTGTTTTTATACCACTTGTATTTTCTTTAAACTTATGTATTCAGATCTGGTTTTGTTAAGAATTGTTTAGCATGAAAATTTCAGATTTTAATAATTGATTGTTTTTTTATGATTTATGCTGTCATACTCGGGTAAATAGTTCCCAAACCAGATTTGTTTGATACCCGGGCACTTGTGCCAGTCCATGGGGATAGGGAACGCCCTTCGGGCCTTGCCACGGGCTGGGTTTGGTGCTGTTAATGGTGGCGACCAGATCCGGTTCATGACAAAATGGTATCAAAGGAGGTTAATGTTTTTGGGTTATATTGTTATTTTGAGATGAGTCAGGATAGACAGGAGCTAGGACTGTCGGGGCTCGGGGTATTGGTTGTGAGTAGGGTGCCTGGCCCGCACCTCTCATGGCAGACCTTGAGTCACCAGAGGATTTTGGAATTTACTGATTGACTTCACTTCCAGGTGAGACGTGTGGGCTGCAGACCACATGTGGACATCAGGAAGATGTGGAGTAGTAGTTTCTTTTATTACAATAATGTGTTTAGTTTGTTTATATTTGATGTATTTGATTAAAATTTTCAGAATTGTGGTATTGACTATTTTTTTGTGACTTTTGCATTTTGTAGCAACATGCCTCCCCGGAAATCTCCCACGCACCCACAGGAGGAAGCTGGAGAGAGTTCTCCCACGCCGATTGATCAGAGGCTTGTGGAAGCTCTTGTTCGGGCTATCCAAGCTTTGGGACAGGGACCAGCTCATGCTCCTATTCCTGTAAGGGCAGAGGAGACAGTTCCTAGAAAAGATAAAGCACAAGAGTTTCTGAAAAACAAGCCTCCTGCCTTCCGAGGTAGCGCAGAACCCCAAGAAGCAGAAGAATGGCTCGAGAAGATCGAGAGTATGTTTGAGTTCCTGGAAACATCCGAGGAGCTCAGGGTGAAGTGTGCCTCCTTTTTGTTGGAGGGTCCCAGCCGTAAATGGTGGGAGTCAGTGCTTCAGTCTGGGAAGAATGAGCAGATGCGCTGGGGAGATTTCAAGGCTGTCTTCAATGAACAGTATTGCCCTGAGGTGTTGGCTTATGCCAGGTCTAGAGAGTTCATGGAACTTGTTCAGGGGAATCTATCTGTGATGGAGTATGCCAACCGTTTCTCTGAATTGGTTCGGTATGCTCCAGAAATTGTCTCTAATGAGCAAGCGAAGGCCCAAAGGTTTGAGAAAGGCTTGCGACCAGAGATATACTCCCAGTTGTTCATGTTTAAGCTGAGGACCTATGCTGAGGTTGTAGATCGGGCATGCATGGTGGAGATTTATAGGAAAGGTAGGGCTGGTTTCTATGGTTCAGTATCAGCAGTGGGTAGTGGCAGCTCCTCAGAGAGGAAAAGGAAGCGGGAGGATCATGTGAAGAAAGGAGGGGGCAGTTCAGGCCACTCTTCCAGGCAGTTTTCTTCTGCGGCTTCTGATGCGAGATCGGTCGTGTGCCACCAATGTGGGAGGCCTGGGCATATCCGACCAGCATGTCCACTTCCTCCGAAGCCTTGTTACCAGTGTGGAGGTATAGGGCATTTGCAGCGATTCTGTGGTGTGGCACGTCCACTCCCAAGTGGGGCAGGGTCAGTGGCTTCAAGAGGAGTGCCAACACAGTCCGAGCCGTCGAGGACAGGGGGATCTCAATTTAGTGGTCGTGGTGGTAGGGCTGGATCATCTTCTGGGCAGAGCCAGTTCAGGGCACAACCACATACTAGCGGTCGTCCTCAGGCAGATATTGGACATCTCCATGTAGTGGATCAGTGACCAGCAGGATCAGAGGCGGGACCGTCGACAGTTCAAGGTACCATTCTGATCGCAACTTCTATAGCTACTACTCTTTTTGATACTGGTGCCTCTATTTCATTCATTTCTGGACGTTTTGTGGACATTCTAAATTTTCCAAGTGAGTTGATGTCTTTTGCGATGGAGTGGGACCTCTTGGTCTTAAATATGGACCTTTTTGATGTAATACTCGGGATGGATTGGCTAGTACACTTCCAGGCAAACATCGATTGCTACAGACGGCGTGTGAGTTTCACAGCACCTGATGGGAGTCGTCAGGTTTTTCATGGAGAATGGGATCCACGATCAAGTCGCGCAGGGCCTCCACTCCCAGAGTTGGGAAGTGTTATCTTCTAGTTATCTTCAATTGTTCTAGAGGATGGTCTTTCCCCTAAAGGTGCACTACCTCGTGTAGTGAATGAGTTTCCCGAGGTCTTCCCTGATGATTTTTCTGGTTTGCCCCCGGAGCGGGATGTGGAGTTTTCGATTGATCTGGTGCCGTGAACACAGGCGATATCTCTTCCCTCCTATCGCATGGCCCCCACCGATTTGAGGGAATTAAAGATACAATTGGACGACTTAGAATCCAAAGGATTCATTCGCCCGAGCGTCTCTCCTTGGGCCGCTCCTGTGTTGTTTGCAAAAAAGGCTGATGGATCCCTCCGGTTGTGCATTGACTACCGGAAGCTGAATAAGGTAACAATTAAAAACAAATACCCTTTACCCAGAATAGATGATTTGTTTGATCAGTTGAAGGGGGCAAAGTGGTTCTCAAAGATAGACCTGCGTTCAGGGTATCATCAACTCAGGGTGAAGGAGTCAGATATCACTAAGACAGCCTTCCGAAGCAGGTACGACCACTTTGAGTATTTGGTCATGCCCTTCGGATTGACCAATGCTTCAGTGGTATTTATGGAACTTATTAATAGGGTGTTCCATCAGTATCTCGATTCCTTTGTTGTGGTGTTCGTGGATGACATTCTGGTATACTCTATCTCTGAGGAGGAACACGAACATCACTTGAGGATCGTTTTGGGTACATTACGAGATCACCACCTCTATGCAAAGTTGTAAAAGTGCACTTTCTGGATCAGAGAGGTGATATTTCTGGGGCATGTGATCTCAGAGCATGGAGTTTCAGTGGACACTGAGAAAATTAGTGCAGTCATGTCATTGGAGAAACCGAAGAATGTGTTTGAGATCAGGAGTTTTCTTGGCTTGGCCGGTTATTACAGGCGATTCGTTCGGGATTTCTCTCGGCTTGCTTCACCGATGACTTCCCTCACCCAGAAAGGGGTGAAGTTTGTATGGGGTCCAGAATGTCAAGCATCGTTCGAGGAGCTGAATAGGCGGCTGACTACTGCCCCCGTGCTGATTTTTCTAGAGGCTGGAAAGGGATATGTGGTCTATTGTATTGCTTCAGGTATGGGTCTTGGGTGCGTGCTTATGCAAGATGATCATGTGGTCAGGTATGGCTCTCTCCAACTTCGACCACATGAAAAGAACTACCCAACCCATGACTTGGAGTTGGCAGCGGTGATGCATTCTTTGAAGACTTGGCGTCACTACCTCTTTGGGGAGAAGTTTGTGGTATACTCTGATCACAAAAGCTTGGCTTATATCTTCTCGCAAAAGGAACTCAACATTAGGCAACGTCGCTGGATCGAGTACTTGCAGAGGTTTGACTTTGACATTGTCTATACCCCAGGCAAGGGTAATGTAGTGGCCGATGCTTTGAGCCGAAGAGTTCTAGTGCAGGCTTTGAGGAAGTCTAGTGATGAGTGGGCATTGATGGGTCTCTTTTCTCAGATGCATGTGGAGACTAGGGAATACAGTGGAGGGGCATTCTTGGAAAGTTTCCAGTTGACTCCTTCTCTATTGGAGTTGATTCAGCAGGAACAGCCCAGTGATGAACTTTGTCAGCGGTCTAAGCAGTTCCTTCATGGTGGGGAGACATCCTCTGATTGGTCGTCGTCTCCCGAGGGCATCTTGTGCTTCAAGGGTCGTTCAGTAGTGCCATTACCTCTGCGGAAGGTGGTGATGCAAGATAGCCACCAGTCTTAGTGGGATTTCCATCCGGGTGCCACTAAGATGTATTATGATGTTCGTCGGTAGTTTTGGTGGCCTGGTATGAGACGAGACATAGCAGACTTTGTTTCGAGATGCTATACATGTCAGCAGGTGAAAGAAGAGCACCAAAGGCCATCCGGTTTGCTCCAACCACTACCCATTCCTACCTGGAAGTGGGAAGAGGTTGCCATGGACTTCATTGTTGGCTTACCTCGTACACCTCGGGGTAAGAATGCTATTTGGGTGGTGATTGATAGTCTGACCAAATCAGCCCACTTCATTCCGATTAAAGATACAACTAAAGTAGATGAGTTGGGCCATTTGTATCTTCAAGAAGTGGTGAGACTCCATGGTGTACCATTAGCTGTTGTCTCGGATAGAGACCCCTGCTTCACTTCTCGATTTTGGGAAGGCCTTCAGAAGTCCTTGGGGTCTCAGATTAAGATGAGCACAGCATACCACCCACAGACGGATGGTCAGACAGAGCGGGCGAATCAGATATTGGAGGACATGCTTCGTGCATGTGTCCTGGACTTTGGAGGTTCTTGGGATAGCCATTTGGGATTGGTATGTTGTTTGATTATAATAATAGTTACCAATCCACGATTTGAATGGCCCCTTTTGAGGTGCTCTATGGTCGGCCTTGTCGGTCCCCCCTATGTTGGGCTGAGGTAGGAGAGACTTCACTGTTGGGGCCGAGCCTTGTGCAGGAGACTTCTGAGAAGGTCAAGTTGATCAAGCAGCTCTTATTGACAGCTCAGAGTCGTCATAAATCTTATGCTGACCGGAGGCGTCGAGACCTAGAGTTTTCTGTGGGTGACAGGGTATTCTTAAAAGTGGCCCCTCGTCTAGGCCATCGTCTATTGGGTAAGCAAGGTAAGCTGATGCCACGGTATGTCGGACCCTTTGAGATCACCGAGTGTATTGGTAAGGTGGCATATAGGTTGGCCTTACCTTCTCAGTTGACGTCTATCCATGATGTCTTCCACGTCTCTCAGTTGAAGAAATACAATCCGTATCCATCCCATGTGTTGGGTTGGGAAGAACTAGAGATAGAGCCTGACTTGTCTATCGTTGAGAGACCGATGAAAATAGTGGACTCCCAAGAGAAGATACTTCGAGGAATGTCTATTCCTTTAGTCCGAGTTTTATGGCAGCATGGGAATGATACACATGAGACATGGGAGCGAAAGTCATGTGTCAAGGAAGAGTACCCATTCTTGTTTTCCAACCGAGATTCATGTTGACTTTCCGGGGTGGAAAGTCCTTAATGGTGGGGATAATTGTCACATACAAGGAATATTTTAAAGTTATTTTTTTCATTTAATTTACATCCATTCTTTTTTTTGGGGGTTTCCTTAGGTTTTAGGGAGGAATAGATGACTATTCATGAATTGGGCCAAACCGTGAGCCCAATTCCAGATTAAAAAATAAATTTTGTATCATTTATAACTTTTTAATTTTTCAACATTTTTCATCCATTTAAATTCATAATTTACCTCCCCTAACCTATTAACACCACAAAGGTAATTGGGAGCTTTTAGAAATCCATAACCAGGGGTTATTTGGGTTTTTGTCTAAGGGGTTGGGCCTGCCCGAAATCCCAATTCCAGTTTTAAAAATAAAATATGATTTTGTTATAAAATATTCAATATTTGGGCTTTTTCGGTGATTCCAAGTCTTACTCAAGCCCAAGTAACCCGGCCGATCGTCCGAACTCTCTACCACCCATTTGGAGCTCTGTAGAATCACGATGTTGTGCCGATCTTCATACGGTTCCTCAAATCGCCCAGATTTTAAGAGGTAAAGTATTTCTTTCATAACTCCCTCAATTCTCAATCTTTTTCCTCCATTATAGTTCCTAAATGAGATAATACATTTTGTTCGAACGTAACCTAAATTTGGGCACTTTTAAATTTCATATACTGGAGTTTTGGAGTGATTACTTCAAGATACTTCAAGTAAATGAACCCTTTTCTTTCCTCTTTCAAATTACTTTGGGTTTAACTCATTGTTCTTAGGGTTTCTTCGGTTATAATTGAGTTTACTAATGTCCATAAACTAGGATTTAGAACCTAGGGTTTAACGTTGGGCTTTCTTGGCCAATTTGTGTGGTTTTAGGTTTGATCTAGTTCTCTCTTGGTGTGGCGGGGGTGCGATTTGATTTCGCACGGAGATTCAAGGGGTTTTGTTAATTTGGTAGGTGATTCCATTGTGTGTGCAATTTTTGTGAATTATATTGTTGTTTTCATGGTACTCTAATGTTTACTTCACTTGAATTATTCTGTAAAAATTTGTTTTAGTTTCATTTATAATGAAAATTAATTTTATGTTCCACTTTTTGGTGAAATTGAGGGGTATCCATTCAAATCTTTTATTGCTCTATTTTGGGATGCCCCATAACTGAATTTTTGGTTTAATTAAAGGGTTTTGAACTGAAAGTTTGTTTTAATAACTTACAAGTGTTATCATAGTGTGAAAGGTGGATATCTTAAAGAGCTTTGGGTGAAAAACAATGTGATGTTTTGAGTAGTTGTTTTATTGGAAATAAAATTATTTTATTGTGTGTTTTAAATGGTATAAAATGTGTGTAGCTACTATAAAAATTGTTTCTGACCAGTAGTGATATTTTATATGAAAACGTATGTGTTTTGTTTGCTGAAATTATTTGAGCACAAAAAGGGGAAGCCCGGGTACTTAGGTGGGGCAGATTTGTACTAGTACGGCTAGTGGATCGGATGGGATTTATCCCTGTTCCAATTAGCATATGGATAACGACAACTCCAACTAAACTATTTGGATGATAATTGGGGACCACTAGGTTATGGGTATGTTCCCTACTAGTGGCTCGTGCATGAGAATGGATTTTTCTATGGTTACTCTACACCGAGGTATGAGGTACATAGGGCCCGAGACAACATAGTGCTTAGGGGTGTTCCTGATTTTGATGCTCATAGGATTTGTGGTATATACCCTTGTTGTGGGTTGTTTTTGGCAGTACATTACAGTATCTCACATGTCTATTTAATGTTCTAACATTCTGAAATTCTCGGATTGAAAACTATTTTCATTTGAAAGTTGCATTTCTTTGAATTTTAACACTGTTTCACCTTGTGTATTAAAATTGCTTGTTTTGTTCACATTGTATTGCATACTCTTTGGAATCAACTGGTGGTATCCTATTGGGATTAGGCTCACACCCTACTTACACCCCTTGGGTGTAAGTAGACCTGCTCATGCTTGACTCAGGTAAAGGGAAGGCTAAGGGTGATGGCGGTTCGGGATGTTAGTCCCCATCGTTGGGGCGGAGTTGCGGGGACGGCTTGCGGGTGATGATCCCCTTGTCATGTGGAGTCCATGGGGATGTCTTTATGTTGTCATTATTTGTTTTTAGACCACTTTTAGTGTCTTCAAACTTATGTATTCAGATCTGGTTTTGTTAAGAATTGTTTAGCATGAAAATTTCAGATTTTAATAATTGATTGTTTTTTTATGATTTATGCTGTCATACTCGGGTAAATCATTCCCAAACCAGATTTGTTTGATACCCGGGAACTTGTGCCAGCCCGTGGGGATAGGGAATGCCCTTCGGGCCTTGCCACGGGCCAGGTTTGGTGCCGTTAATGGTGGCGACCAGATCCGGTTCGTGACATGCAATATATTGATATAATAAATTTATTTCTATGGATGGTTTATCAATCTGTTGAATTGGAATTTTTAATATTTTACCCTATATGATATTACTTTGGAAAGTTTATAATTATGTTTATTTACTTGGGAATTTATTAACATTTCAATTATTTTTTTCAATATGAATTTTTAAATTCATTTTTTCACCATATTTAATTGTGGAATGAATTGGGCTTTTTATGTGTTGGGAGAGGTCTACTAGAAACTCTTTATTTGTTTCTAGGTATCATAAGATAATCTAGAAGGGGTTTTGGTTAAGGCCATACCAATTTATAAATATGTCATGTCTCAAGGCGTTGATGTTATTAGTTCACTTCAAATAATTATGAAAATATTTTTCATATGTCTATAATTATGTATTACGTCACTATAAAACTATTAATTTATATTCTATATTTTTCGTTTTATTTATAATATACAGGTTTATGATTCATGATAATGAGATTATTTTTGTGAAATTATTTAATAATCATTTATTTTTGAATAATTATGTTCAAGCTATTGATTAAATGACAAATTTTTCAGTTATATACCCTTCTATATAGAAAATATTTTATATTTACAGAGAATTCACTATATTATTATATATAATGATAATCTGAGCTCACCCTTTTCTTACAATTTATTTTCTATATGATACAATGTGGTGTTTTTTCATTGATATGAAGGGACACATTTTGGGGAATAATTACATTCGCAATTAAAAATGTATTGTTTTTATGTCATAAATTGTATTATTAATTACTTGTTTGTATATAGTTTACCAAAACATATATAATATTGATCAAATCTGGATTATATTAGTTGTATCAAATCTCATTCTAGTTATTTAGATACTATCCTTAGGCTGTTAGTACCAAGGTAGATAAATTGTTTATTAAAGGTTGTCTATTTGAAATAATGGGAACTAGATATAAGAAATAATTTATTTTCGAACATAAACACATGATATACATTGATGATGGGTATATGAGAAAATCCTTATGTTTTGTAATGGAATAGATTATATGTTTTTTCGAAGCAAATACTTCATTTTACATAAACTATATGTTACATTTTTTCTAGTGAAAATTTACATACATGTAATGTATATAGATATAGATCATTGGTGTTGACCCAAATATAACTTAGTGCATGAATAAATTGCATTCTAGGATCGTGGTTTGAAACTCCAATGGGATATAACTGGGATGGGTAAAAAGTTATTTTGAAAACAATGTCACGGATTTGAAAACAATTAAATATCCAAGGAATCCATTTTTATGATTATGATATTAGATGTGAAAAAATAATTCATTTATGTTGTTTATTTAACTAGTTTTAAAAAAATTCATTATGTATCATAATGATATGATCGAATCTAGGGTATCTCATTTCTTATAAATAAATCCTAGATGAAGATATAAAAATTGACTCAATGCACATAATCCAAATAGTAATAATGATTAGTACTTTGATGAGATTATTAAAAAAAATCCATTGGAAATAGAATCCCTAGAATAATCCTCATATGAGGACATAAGATCATATTGAAAAAACATATGGAATTAATTATATAAGTATACTAATTTTTAATAGAAGCATGAGAAGCAGAGGATGATCGACAAATTGATAGATAAATGGAGGATGGGGAAGAAGGATTTTCCCTTGTGGTAATTGTGGATAGAATGACCCTAGTAATTACATAAATGCATTGTATATAAAAGAAATGTGATGAGATATATGCAATTAATATAATGAATAAAAGGTTTTGAAAAAAATTAATCAATTTAAAATTATTAATCGATATGTTGACCCGAAACTACAAAAATTAATTCTCAAATTATTAACGGAATATACCTCAAATGTATCTAATGGGTTACGAAAATAATATGATAATACTATGTCTACAATACATGTTATATGATTAAATTCTTATAAGGGATAATAATTAATTATCATATCCACACACAAAATGTATTCATTCATTTTTAAATAAAATATATTCTTGAGAATAAATAATATTTTATTGTTACTATTTACCTTGTAAGAAAATTTTTATAAACGGTAATATTTTTAATTTATTATTTATATAACATTTCATTAAAATTATTCAAAAATAGTGATTTATTATCATTATTAAGATACAATAAATTGCACACATGAAAAATAGTTTAAAAAAACACATTTTCCTTTCAAAATATTATGTCATCCTTCTAGAATAATTAAATTTAAAATTTAGTAATATTATTCATTTCGTTATATGAATTATCAACATATTTCATCAATTATCTATAGTTATTAATGTATTATATCAGAAATAACACATTAAATATAAAATTTATAAAAAATGTGATCTTAATTAACACTTATTAAAATATGGATAATTATTTTATATAAATTAATTATTAAATTTTCATTAATGAAATATTAAAGATTAAATTAACACAATCAAATTTCTCATATTCATACTAATTAATCTAATGGATATTCAATTACAATAACAATGAATAATAATATTTTAGTAGTTTATTATAGTTTATGATGGATCAATGATTCATTTAATTAAAGCAACAAAAAATATAAAATAAATGAGAAATATATATTATATAATCATTTTATTTCATAATACTTATATTGGATTGAAATATTCTTCTGGAAGATTACATTAATATTATGGTAAATGATAATTTGATATAGTCAATGAACAAATGGGTATGTTTTTAAATTATAGGAAGCTCATTTCATTCTATGAATTATAATAAGTTTATAAAATATTGGTTGAAAAAAAAATTAATAACAATGTAAATGAAAAATTAATTAAAAATAACAGTTGAAGTTCATGAATCACATTGAAATATTAAATTATGTTTGATGATGATAAGATTTAAAATGTCACATAACTAAATTAAGTATCATGATCCAACGATTTCAATAGATTCAAAAATTTCAGTCTAATATTTTTAATTATAAATTAATATATTGAATATAGTGAAAATTAAGATTTCAAAAAAATAAAAAACTAAATAAGTAGAGAATAAAATAGTAATTTTTGGAATCTATAAATGATGGATAAAAAACATTAAAAAGATGATCAAATGAGTGATAAAAACATATAGAGGTCATAAAAGGAATTATGAAGGATGATTTATTATGTTTAGAGTTTAGTATTATTGTTAAAAATGAATATGAACTATAAGGATTAATGAATTAATGGTAAAAATAATTTCATAATTTTGATGTGAAGAATAATATGGCTTATCCAAATAAATAATTAGTGTTAATAAATAATTTTTCTAATAATAGTTGTTTTATTCAGAAGGATAATTTAAAACATAGCCTTATGGGTTGATAAATAAATATCATCATTCAATCAATTACCCCCAATGTATAATGAAATTGTTCCCACTCTCACTTGTTCGATATATACATTTTTCAGTTATATAGAATGATCATTTAATTACATTTCAAACAATACGATAATATTTATACAAATGGATTAATAAAAATATAGATATATTATGAATATATTTATTTTTAATTATTTTCGAATGATGGTTTAATATTGAGGAGAATATATTCGGTGGTAATTTATAAAAGGGCACGCTGTGATTTATATAATGTTGGGTGTGTTGTGAACACCTCTAAAAAATTTGACAAAGAATAAAGTAAAATTTCATACACAGATTTGAGAAATAGGCTTCCACAAGATATTTAAAAGGTGTAAGAATATATAGACTTTATGTATTTTCTTAAATTTTAATTAAATATATGTAAGTCATAATAATTGATATCAGGTAGTTTTTTTTTGTTTTTTTATTATTAGTTTGGGTTTTCACATATTCAATTTCTTTTAGAGAATATTATTCCATTATATGTTTTTTATGATTTAATGATTATTTATTTTATTGGTTTTTGCCAATATTAAATGGTGGTGATAGTTAATAAGATAAATGGAGATAATATTAATCCCAATAGTTTTTCTAACCTTAGATATATTTTTGATACATAATGGAAATTTTGAAATATTGAGTGGATAATGAATCCTCTAATAATGTTGAGTATGCTGATGGATGAAAATTTTGAGTAGTGAATAATCATATGTGATTATTTTATTGAATTTTCATTTCAATATATAATTAATTATTAATCCTAGTTGATAAATTCTATTTCATTTGAGTAATTTACATTACAGTGTATCTATGTGATTCTAGTAACATAGAATCTTCTTTGATGTGTATGTTTTTTATAGAGAATAGTTTTTTTCTAGTAGAATGGTGTTATAATCATAAAAATTTCACTAATAGAATGTGTTAAATATCTTTATAATTTTTTTAATTAAATATAATCTGATACATAATGAATACATTGATTAGACTAAGTAAAAATGGGTTTCTAGAAAATATAATTATTAAAATGATGTGATGCAAAAAGGATATAAAATAGCATATTTATACATAAGGGTTACACTGTTTAATATATAATAGTTAATGAGGTATTAAGTATAAATATTAAAATTGTACAATGCTATAGAAAATAAGAGTAATATTTAAATATAATTATGATAATATTTCAGAGTCCCTTTGTTTATAAGTAATTAAAAAATGTATCATTTCGAATATTTAATCATTGATATAAGGATGAAAAAAACATTGACATGATGATATATAACGGTTTACCTAAGGTTTAATATAATACATAAATGTTGATCTACTATTAATTAAAGGATGATATATGTAAAATAAAATATATATAATCACCTCAAAGAGTATATAAATGTCACATGATGTTTAATAGGGATATTAATGGGTCACTCTATAATATAGAGTGATATATAAGTGTTTAAAAAGTTTCTAAATGTTTAGATACTTTAACATTAGAAAATTATTAAATCTAACTTCTTATAAAACTCTTATAAAAAATGTGGAAAACAAATACGGGATAAAAATTCATCTAAGAGTCACTTCACGAATCAAATAAGAATAAATATTTATGTGGATCCAGATACTCAAATTTAAATGAGGTGAAATTTAGAAATTGTTATATGTATTTTCATATTTGAATTTTTTTAATTTTAAATTCATATCTGGTGAGGAATAAATAGTCACTGCAACAATATATTTTTATAATGGATAATCAATAATCATTTAAGAGAGAGTGTATACGAAGAAATAAATTAATAACAATGTGTCTTATAGTTTTTATTTAATGAAGGAAATTGTTGAAGAAAAAGAGTATAGATAAGTTTACTTGATACTCTTCATGTAGACAATGATAAATAAGGAGGATAAAAATTTTATACTTGTGGTATGTGTGTGTTTTCATCGCACAAATGTGGTTTATTTGGATTGAAGGAAAATTGGACACGTGATAAGAATTATAAATAAATTTAAAGAACTATATAAAATTTATAAGAAAAAAATTGGTTAAATGAGGATAATCCCCAATACATCAACATAAAATAAAATTATGTAATTTTCCATGAGGAAAAATAATTTATTTTTCCATAGTATGTGACAAAAATATTAATTTATTATTGTTTCCACACTAGTGAATCTAGTGGAATATTTTTTATCAGATGACTAAAAATCATGCAATAGCCTAGCTACATGATTTTAGAAGTGACAATTTTATATTATATGACATTTTCTTGTTACCATTACGCAATATCACTGGTTTAACAAATGAGTTCAATAACTATAACATGGGAAAAATATTTATTTTTTGAGTCCATAAAAGGTAAATAAAAAATAATTTTCTATACTTCACCCTAAAAAGATATACTTCTCCAATTATAGGTCTATTAAAAAAGTTATTCAATTTTTCTAAATTGAGTTTTTATTTATTTTGACTAGATACCATTATTTTATAACATATTTTATTTTTTTCTAACTGTATTTTTTATATTAATATAATTATATTCATATTATTTATATAATTTATTCTTAAAAAAATCCCATTAAATTTAAAAATCTACATTAGGTTCAGATCTCCTTCTAAGTTTTGAATATATTCTTAATTATGTGTTGTGTTAGTTTACATGATTGTTAAAATTAATTTTAGAATGGAGTTGATTGTCATTACTTTTTAAAAAACCTATATTTCATAATGCACAATTCTAAACAATATAGAATTCTCACATGTTGATTAAATTTTCTAAAATATGAAACTACATCCCCAAATGATGTTTCTGAAAATCATTTCAAATTTTGTGCATAATATTTATTAAATTTAAATATCCAACTTATTCATGGTTTAGTGGATGGTAGATAAAATTTTGGGGTCTATTATATTTTCCTTATAAAATAATTATTTTTATCATTATGGGATCCACCTAATGGTGAATCAGATGAATTTTCATCTTAAACACCTCCAAATATTACATTCGACATATTAAATAATTATATAATTTGGAATATCTTTTTAATTAAGCCATTTGGATTCAAAAGTTTATTTTTCATTAATGTTTCATCTAGAGAACATTAATAAAAAAATTTCATCCCCATTTATATTTTTTTAAACATAAAAAATTATTCTCCTCTATCACATTACTTATTAAATGTCTATTAATATTCCATGAAATTAATCACCTCTAATTTATTATGAAATATATCTCCATCTTCAAGGGTAAAATTCAATTAGTTTGAATATACATATATTGTTAAATACTTCACAAAAAATCTGAATAAAATAGTTCTCTTGATTATAAGTTATAAAAAAACTCTTTTATTTATACTTCCTTTCATAAGGGTTACACCCTCCAATAAAGATGATATTTCTGAAACCCTGATGACTTCAATGCTGTAAAAGAAAAGGTGATATATTGTATGTTCATACAGTACACTGTTATTTTTTAGAATTTACATTTAAGTAAATGTCATGTGTTCAATATATTTTGTTACCTGAAATAATGAGATAAAAAATAAAATGTAATATTTCAGTTTAATATTAAAATACATAATTAAATAAATTAAAATTTTGTTACATTTTACAAAAATTGATAGAAAATGGTTGTTAACATTAAAATGGATCTAATATATTATAAATTATTTTACTAACTCGTTTTTATGAGGTTGTATTTTTTATTATATTTATTAATTTTAAAAAATAATAATGATAAAATTATTTTCTAAAAGTAATGTAATAATTATTAATATAAATATATGAAATCATATCAAGAGATATGAATCAATATAGAATAATAATGTTATTATTTATGGAATTTATTGAAACAAGGTTTTATTATAATTTTTATCCTCTAGAGATATATGTTTAATTTTTGAAATATGAAATTTATTTAACATATCAATTGTAATTTTTTAAAAAATAAATTTAAATTAAGTAATTTTATATAATTATTTAATATTAAAAGAATAATAATTTCACGAATTGTTTGTGTTTTATATGTTTTTAATTTAATAGTAGTGAAATATATTAAACTATATTAATGAATTATTTTACAAAATTTATTTCTAAATATTTTCATAAAAATATATTTACTATCATATAATGATAATTTTTTTAATAAATAAGAATAAATCAATTTTAATTATTAAAATTTTATTTCTCCAAAAAAATTTATAAATTTGGATTTTTTTATTAAATATAATTCCTCTCTCTATAATATATTGAATCTATAATATTGATATTAATATTTTTCATTATTGTGTAATTTTTTTCATATGTATATATTCATTTTTTTTAAATTAAAATATTATACTAATATAATAGTTAGTCACTACAATAATGATTTTGATTAGGTGAAAATATTATATTTAAAGATATTGAAATAAATATCACAAAATATAAAATTAAACTGTATGGCTAAGGTATATTCCAAAATCAAATTATATATTATTTCCAAATTGAAAATTTTAAGAGCCCATTTCTTTGAAAATGGATTACCTTTTACATTAATAAATCAATTTTTGTAAACAACAAACCAATTAACACTTATTATGGACTCATAAATAACCATATATGGAAAAGTTAAAAATAAATTCATCACTATACAATACCATAATTAGTTCTTTTATATAATTTATATATATATATTTCTCTAAAAGGGTTTATAATGTTCTCTATATCCTAAAAAAATTAATCCATTCTAGATAGAATAATGTTTTCTTGTACGAAAGGACATCCTATTGGTATTTTTCTAAGATATTAATCTTCTACCACATTATAACTAAAATTTAAGAGGGTAATTTTTTATTTATTACATAATTAAGCTTTTATAAATGTGATATTATATATATTAAATAAAATTTCTTTAATTAAAAATTATAACTTTTATAATCGATCAATGTTCTATATTTTTAATGTGAAAAAATTAATAGCATAATGAATTTGGTTCTTTTATTAGTTCAATATTCATCGAAATTGGTATTTAATGTTGTACAATAAAAAATCCCAAAATGTTTTATGAAATTTCCATGATACTAAAATATTGAATCAAATATATATAGTATAAATAAGTTGACATTCTAGAACTGAGGAATCCAGGTATAATTGTTAATGATCATAATTAACAAAAAGAAGCATTCATGGATTAGAAAACTATTTTCACGTAATAATAATTTTTTCAATGAATAATTAGTGACATGGAAATAAAAAATTATAAATAAATTTAATAAATTAAAATAAATGAAATAATATTCTGATATAGATTAATAATGATATTATATTTTTATTACTTGGGGATATGACTCATCCAGCCAAGAGGAACATTTGGTAAGAGTTTTTACATCTCAATTTCTTTACAGTGAGATATATTTCGTACTAATAAAAAATTATTTTTAATTTGTAGATACTAGAAATTAATTTATTTTAGGAAAATTTGTTTAATATAAATTTAATTAAAAATCCTTATCATGATTCATTTTCATGGAATTTTTATTCAAAAGTAGATATTTTTGTTAGGGTTTTGTTTCACATTCTCAATTTCAAATTGAAAATGTCTTTATTTGAACACATATATTGTGTAATTCATTGTTACGTATCTTAATAATCTCATATACATTATTATTATTTTATAATTATTTTATGTTATAGATATTCATACCATTCCATATCTCATTAATTACTAACTCAACAAAATTAATATATGGAAATGGGGCCAACCTGTTGTCTTCTATTTTATCACACATATTTCTACTTCTTATAAATATTAATTATATTTTCTATTCATGTAATTATATATACATAGATGATATATTAAGGTTTTTTTAATTAACATTAATAATATTTCATCTTATTTATATGAATTAAATTTAAATTATTATATATGATTCATTTCTTATTGATATGAATTGTTTAATAGAATATTATTTTTCAAATTATATGTTAATGATTTTTACACCATCCAAAATATATTTCATTATGATATCTACTCACACTATTATCAATGTATTCTAAATTATATCATTTTTTATTTTTTAATAATATTATTCTATAAAAACAATTTTTTTAATGTAATGGATATATCTCTTTATTTTGAAATGATATTTGTATTGTGTTTATAAAAAAAAATCATTTATTTAAACATAATTTAATAATTCTAATGGTTCATTAGTAGTAAATATTATTTTAACTTTTATATGATCACATTATGATTATAGAGATATCATTGAGAGGGGTTGAATCCATGACCTATAATGTTTTCTAAGATTTCATCTATTATAGACTTCACCATTTACTAGGATGTAGTAATGAGTGATGCAATGTCCCCAATCAGTCACCAACACATAAGAGAATTTTTTTGAAAAATTATATTCTCTCAATGTGATAAGTCTGGTACATAGTGTGATATGGATTAGAATATGATCCAAAGACTGAGAAGAATAATATTATGTGTTTAATAAGAAGTGTATAACCTGGAAAACTAGGATTTCACAATAATTGGGAGTTATCCAATTCAACTCACACACTAATGGATTATGTATATTAAATAATTAATGTTTCCTTAAAAATTGAAATTTTTAAATGATATAGAATTAAGAATTATTTTTTAGTGTTAAAAAATATTCAACATATAATTTTCATACTCTATATTAATAAAGATAAATTATAATTAAAATGTTTATTAGAACAAGTCACTTCTTCAATTTTTATCCACAAGACCTGCATAAAACCACATAAATATTTTTATTCATACATATCTCATTTTGATTATCAAACAATAAAAAATATTTATAATCAATCGTGAAAATAATATTCTTCTAAAATATACACACTTATATGCAATCAAACAAAAATAACTCTAAAATATTACAAGTGTCCCCTCAATAAAAAATAGATCTAAATTTTAATTTTATATTATAATCTAGTTAAGAATAAAAAATACTGATAATTTCCATTAAAATCAGGAATCCTTAAATTACATTATTTATTACAATACATCATAATTTTTACCACATTTTTGTAATAAAGTGATGTTATTATTCATATATATTATAAAATATTAGACATTAATAAAGATTTCATGGTGATTTCTAGGTAATTAATTTTTTACATATGGTTTCTCCTAATTATTTAACTAAAATTATATAATAATGTGATATTTTATAAGAGATAAAACATAAGGGTCTTAAATTTTATAAATCCATGAAAATCCTTCCCAATCACATATACGATAAGGTCTATTCATTGTATATAATACTCTATAATTTATACAAACTACATATAGGAAAATGAAATGCTGTATGGATAAATAAAATTATTGAGCTATTGAAAGTACACATAACCTCAGCTAAAACATATCTCATTGTTCGATTGTAGATAATTGAGTATGACCATTGTCTATATTGAGGATAATAATACATTATAATGTTTTCTTGTATATTACATCTTAATATTCCCCTACTGTCATCATCTCAATGATAAGAGCACAGTTAATTCTATATAACACAACGAAATAGAACCTGAATATATAGTTTTCGATAGTTATAGTGTGGATAATATTATTCTGTATACATATATGATACGATAATTTGATTTTTATTTTTGAAATCCATTATTTTTTTCTATATACCTTTTAGAATCATGAAATTATTGTATGATATTTCAACACTTGATAGTTGATAAACTATCAATTTAATTTTTTCTCAAAAAACATCACATCATGAAAAATTATTGTATATTAATAAATTATTTAATAAAATTAAAATCATGTTTTATGTGTTGTATCATGGACATTATGTATCACCAGATTCAGATAATAACACATTTAATACCACTTAACCTCATCAATATTCACCATTTGATTTTGTTTTCAAGCTAGTAACATAAACCCATGTATGGATCCGATATTCAAAAAATCGATCTCTAAAAATTAATTTTGTTCCAATGTCATGTTACTCAGTGTATGAAATGAGAATATTGAACAAATAATAGCATGTATTCAGTATGATGCAGTGACATAGGAATTATGAACATCATCATCATAACAAGCATATAAATCAATAATATACTTCAACAGTTCACACACATGCCCCTACGAATTCATTATAACATTATTCACTTATGAAATATCAAAAAATATATGATTCAATGTAAATGAAGAAAAAAAACTAACCAATGGATACCCACATAATAATAATAACCATTTTAAACTTGTATTCAATGAGATACAAAAATTTAAAAAAATTGTTCTCTATTTATATCCATTACAAAATAATATCAATTATTATTATGAGAGAGGGAATCAAACAAAACACACTATATCATTGAAATTGAGGAGGTTGAATTTCTAAAAATCATAATTTTATTTTAAAAAATATTCCATTGGTAATGCGCTAGTAAACACATCATCAACTTGATTCATTATATGAACCAATTAATATTTAAATATTTTCCAACAAATAGTTCTTTAATGAAATAATATTTTATAACAATGTTTTTTTTAAAAATTGTAACCATATTCATGCATATAATAAATGAACTTTTATTATCACGTCCCAATATAAGTGGAAACGTCATATCTTTTTTGGAAATATTACACCTATGAAATCATCCACATTTACTGAATCATTGAATTAGTGGTAGGAACATATTCCACCTTACCAACACTAAATTCATGAAAAAATTTCTTTTTGTATGCCAAGAAACACAAAAAACAATATGATCGAAAACTAAACCTGATGTCAACCAACATTCATCAATAGTTTCTCATAATCAATATCAATGAAACAAAAAATATTACGATTTTAATTATTTTAAAATTTCAAAATTATAACTATTGTTGATTTTACACATATGAGTGTCCATTTCTTATAACTGAGAGTGGAGTCCATTTGAGTAATTTTATATAAAGAAAAAAGTGCAATTACATACAAAACATCAAATATCAAAACATTATTGTATATTAGAAAACCAAATAGAGCTAATGATTTAATTTATTTCATGGTATTTCAAATTATTTTTGGAGAATATTAATATATTTTCTTGATACTATATGAATAATGATTATATATATTTTAATATAAATAAATATTTCCTGGGGTATAATGGTCTCATTCCAATTTAAGGGGATAGTTTTCCAATGTTTATGGGTAATCAAAATTTTGATAATGTTAATAATATTATTAGGTAATGTTTTTTAGGGATTAAGTTATTAATAATACATATTGAAATATATATATAAATTAATGTTTTAATTATCAAACACATAGAACTAAATTTTTGAAAACAATATATGTACCATATCATTATGAAATAATGATTAAATTTTTATATTATGATTTTATAAATATTTATCATAACTATTTTGGTTATCGTAATTGGTTTATAAAATAGTTCATGAAAATTATTTCATTAGATGATTTCAAAGATATATTTCTAGAACCATGATATGTGGAATAATTGGTATTAAAATGTTATGATAAATAAATTTATAGACATTTCCTTATGATAAGAGAAAATTTGAATTTTATATTTTTATTCATGATATTAATGTTGACAACTTATTGTAAATTATATTTGATATAATTATTATTTTCACAGTTTACTTATATTTTTTATCAATGGGATAAATTAATATATAATGAATAAGAATTTTCTAATAAGTGAGTATTAAATACTCAACAATTTTATTAAAAATTTAAATTTAAATAATTCATGTGTGTTTGATATATATTTTGCACACAATAATAATCAAATGTAAACAAATTTATATTATTTTATTTTAATACATTAAAGGTTAAATAAATTACAAGATAGAAAAATGAAATAAAACTGAATGAATATCTGTTTTGTGTTAAATTAAAAGGGTTCTAATCCACTTAGTGTGGAAACATTTATTCAAAATATGAAAATTATTATGAATTACATATTTTCATTAAAATCATTAATTTTAAAAAATAACATAAATAAATTCAATTTATAAAATTATGTTAATAATAATTAAATTTAATTAACAACATCTAAGAAATAGTTACATCTCTATGAGGATATCTAGTTTATTTTTTTATAGTAAAAAAGTCATTTTAGATTTTTTATGTAATTTTTCAACATTTAAATGTATCGAATTATAATTTTATATTTTAATGAAATAGATTCCTCATATACATAAATAAATTAATATCTATTCATTAAATTATTATAGATTAATTATTAATAAATTATTAATTAAATTATGTCATATGACCTTTCGATCAATATGTTTTCTTATTATATATATTGTATATATCATTTCAAATAATCATATATACCTCTACTAATGAATTGTTTTAATGAAATTATTTTTTCTGAAATTTATATATTAATACTAGTAACATTCTCATTAATGATTATTATTTTGTATGAAGTAACAAAATAAGAAATATTATGCTCATAAATATATTTACAAAATAACATTCTTCATTCTCATTTATTTTATTTGAATTTATTTTTTATCGCCATTGAATTTTTAATCTATTAGATTGTGTTTTATATTGGCAATGGAAATTTTCAAATGTAGTAAGAATTTAAATTTCACATTAAAACATAACAAATATTACTGATTTAAATTATATATAAAACATTAATGGTACAAGTAATGTAGAATGTTAAATTGAGGTATTATGTCATAAATTTATCTAAAATAAATTCATTAATTTGATTGATTATGTATTTCTCAACCACCTCTAACTTAACACAATGATAAGTTTTAATATATTTTAATTTCATTTAAAATTGTGTTATATAGTTAGTTAAACAAATAATATTGAAATAAAAATAATATATACCTATTTCATGAATATTGTTACGAAATTAAATGAACAAAAAACATATTTTCAATAATAGTACTTTAATCATTTATAAATTTATTGAAAATTTGGATTATGACAATTAATGTTGTATAAATTAGTTTCTCGGTAATTTTTTCTCTATATATTTATATTTATATTATTAAATAAATATATAATTATAAAATATTAATGTCAAAAACAAAAATTTTTAGGTAATAAAATTAAATTTATAAAATTTTATATTTTTTCTGTTTTACTAAATTAATAGATTTATAAAGGAGTTGTTAATACTATTGTTTTTAACAAAACATTATATTTCATGAAATTATAAGAAAAATAATTGAAGTGTATAAAAATATTTTTGGATAAAAAATTATTTAATAATTAAATGTATCTATATTATGTTTTCAAATTTAATATTAGAAAACTTTTGATTGAAATTTAATAATTTAGAGAATATTTTTTAATAAAATATTATTATTAATTACTCTTGTTTAAAAAACATTTTTAAACCTTGGTTTTACCAGTATATTAAATACAAAATATAATTAAAATTTTAATTATCTATTATATATAGTATAAATAAAATACATGATTTTTTACCCTAAACAATTATTTTTAAATGTAAAATTTTCAAAAATATATTTTTACATGTTACTCACACTAATGATTTTTTTTTATTTTTTCCCAAATTGATATTTTATTTTATAAATTTGATACCATATTTGGATATAATACATCAAAATTGTTCAAAAATTATTATTCTATTTTTTGAGTTTAAATATGATTACATAGATTATTTTTATATAAATAGAAAACTACTATTTTTAATGATTATTTATTAATATTTTGTAAAATTTATCTAATATATTATGTAAATATATTTCAAACAATGAATATGAAAATCTGTTTTAAAATATTTTTATATATATAAACATTATAACACATTTAATTGTAAATCGATGATAAATATGATTATCATAGCATAATATTTAAAAAAATTCTAGAAATAAAAATGAATCATTTATATAAAATTGTTATAATTTAAATTGTGATTTAATTATATACATTATTTTTTTATTATATTATGATCAAATTTGTTATCATATAAAATATATTTAGTAAAAAGTGTTATCATATATCTTAAATTGCAAAAAAATTCTTAGTTTTAAACTAGTTAATTTCGTAAAAAAAATACAATATCATCTAAAAACCTAATTGTAAATGTCATGAAACATGATCAAAATAACTATTAAAAAATTTTATTTAGGACACAACCATCTTTTATCTCCCTAAAATATATAATTTCATAATCTTCGGACAACATACCCTTAAATTGTGTAATTCTCTATATTTAAAAATACCGAGTGTCCAGAAACATTAACTTATCATCACAAATATAAGGGACACACATCCTCCATATCTTGTCACACGAAAACTATCACTATAAAATAATAAATGACTCTATATTTCACCCACTACAAATTGTTTCCATATTCATGAGACATTGTGTCCTTACAATTTCTCAAAAAACATCCAAATCAATGATATTTTCCACAGTGGATTAACTTATTTAATATAAGTATCCCACTTATATTTAATTTTTCTTACACACTTTCATACATTACAACCCAAAAATAAATTTTAAAAAAAATAAATATTAATAAATTATTAATATTAATTAATAAATGATTATTTTTTCCACTCTATAAACATAAAAAAGAACACTTTTCAGGTGTTTTTATGATCTATCCAGAAAAAACCATTTTCATGTATCACCATAAAAAATATTCATTTATTAATTGGATTCAGTTGAAGAATAAAATTTAATTATATAATTTTGTTACAATTATATAGAGGCATGTTATAATCCACCATTATATCAATCATCACTTAGGAAAAGAAAAAATTATATTGTTATTTTGTGAACTAGTACCTCCACGAAGTAAAATAGTCCCATCTTGATAAGAATTCATTATCCAATATATTTATATAATATAATTATATAAAATAAAGAACATAAAAATATAATTATTATTCTTATATAATATTACTATGTAGGAAGAGTAATTTCTTAACTATACACACCATTCAATTCTAAAATGATCATGTTTGATCCTATATAACATCCATCATGAGAAATTATAAAAAACACTATCATGAATGAAAATGGAAATATATATGTTAAAAATATGATAATTTTGTAAAAATGTTTCTGTTTTTTGAATGATTTTAAATTTTATATTACGTACTCTTATATATATTAAAATATAAAATTAAATAGGTAAACCTTTTGAAATATATTGACATATATTCCATTAGAATTATAACATATTTAAAAATAGAATAATAAATAAATACATTATGATAGAAAATGGTAAATTTTATATGAAATATAAACATATAAGGTTCCTAATAATGTATAAAATGAATAAAATTTTATATTTTTGGGATGATAATTATATACAACAATTTAATCAAGACATCTAGATGTGTTTCTTTTCTTATTTTCCATCCAAATGGGACATGATTGATATTGGACAACATAATTAATTTAATATTTTTTCTTCAAGGATATATTACTTAAACATAATAAAATATTATATATTAAATTATATAAAAAATTACTCTTCATGATCTCCATATATAAACCCTTTGATTCATATTTTTTTTATACTCTATGGGGTTCATCCCCTCACTTTTTTTCTATATCTATATTTTCTAATCCAACATAATTTATTTAAATAAATATGTTTATTTTTATATATCTATATAAATCATATCTTCATTTTAATCTTTTATGAAATGAATTTCTTTGAGGGATTCTCTAATATATTTTCTCATTATAATGACTAAAATCAATAATCTAGGAATTTCAAATCATTATTTTATAGTACATATATATTTGAATCATTTGTATTTGATTATAAGGAACATTTTTTAGATCAACATATAATTATTTTTTTGAAGTCCTTTTCTTATCTTTCTCTAAATTATAATTAAATTTTGACTTCACATTTTATAACAACTTCTATAATAGTTTTTAATTATTTTTTATTATCAATTCTATTATTTTTCTGAGGATTATCTATAATGATTTATGTTTTGATCACCTTATCTATCTTACTATGATTATATTTTATTTAGGATATTATATTTTTAATATCATTTAACATTTTATTTTATTTTTTATGATTATTTTGAATATTTGAGGAACCAAATTTTTAAATTGGTTAATTAATATATGAATATAATAAATTTTATGTGGCACACACACATATATATGTCTGTATGTGTGATGTTATATGAGGTTATATATTTTCTTTAAATGTGTTTTTATATTTTTATATCTCATGATAATTTTAGGAATGGATAGAATGAGTTATTTGAAATTACAATGGAAATATTGAGTTTTCTCACATTTTCAAGGGTCAAAATAGTATGTTTGTTTAAACAGTAATCAGTGTAGTGATAATTATCACAAAAGATTTCCCAAGAATACAGAATTGACTCATTAAGATGTTGTTTATATTATTATTATAGATTTACATGATAAATATCAATTTCATTATATTAATTGTTTCTATGTAACATCATATTTGAAAAATATTTATAAATTTTTTATCATTTTAGTTGAATTTTTTATTATTGGGATATAAATTGATTTATGTCACAACATTTCTACTTCCATAAAAATATAATTATGATCTTATACTGATCAATAATGTTTTAATATTATAATCAATGGTATTTTAATATTACAATAAACTATTTATAATCATCCCTTTGTAATCCTTTATGTTTATAATATCAAATATTATGATATATTTTTTCCAATAAATAATCTAAGATCATCCCATTGTTATGATTCCATCACGTAGGTTATAAAGAAGATTATATCATGTGGTATTTATAAAAAATGTTATATAGTGGTGTTATAATGGAATAATTTTTTCATTTTTGGTAAAATAAACTATTTTTATAGCTAATCTCATCGACACTAAATCATTCATTCCACACGATGATTGTTATGTTGGTGATATTTATTATTTAGGTATTGTAAATAATTTATTATTTATATTTTGAATTGATTGGTATATTTAGTTGGCATCATAGTTGGTTTATGTTTTTATATATATTTATTATAAGGTATAGTTGTGTGATTTTTAGGGTAAATCATTGTGATATGTCTAAAGAAAAATTATATTAAATGGATAAAATCATGAAATTTATATCAATAGGAGGGTGTGTTGTTTTCCTTCAAATAATTTCCATTAATGGATACTAAAATAGGTTATAGGTTATGGAATTTTTTTTACGTAGTCGTAATAACACTATATGGGGCATATTGCGTATCAACTCAATATTCTCTTGTTGTATAAAAAATATGCACACATATCTTGACACACTAGATAAATATTCATTATATAGTTACATTATATTTAAAATATTTTATAATGAATTTGTTATGTTATGTAAAAATGATATGATGTATGAATGTACTCAACCTAATGTTACCTGAATTGATAAATGAGTGATTTACCTTGAACTAAAAAAATAATTTGACAGTTTTCATGATTAAGAATTTTTAAGGATGAATTATCATGTATCCATTAACTATAAAAACATTACAGTGACAATTTTTTTTCAAACCAATTTTCAAATATTTATTTTCATAATTCTTGAAGCCAGAATAAACCATCTAAAAATGGATTCCATAGAAAATGTATATAGTGCCCGAAAAATAAATACAATGGAATAGGTTTCCACGTTAGAAAAGTTATAGTTATTAAAAACAAGATATCAAGAATTTTGATTAACTATTATAAAATAGTTGTTTTTACAACCCCACTATGTATGATACAGTTTTAATATGATTGATATTAAGGGGATAGAGAAGATTAATGAAATAATACTCAACTATATTTATGTTAGTAGTGTGGGAAAACAATATTAGAGGAATTTTTCAATGGAAAAAAGTGTTTTTGTATCTTTTTTATGATTTTGTATGAAATCTATAATAACCAAAGATAATTTATGAACATAATATACATGAATTATGGGAAAATTGGGTATCCTAAAGTACATGTTACAATTTATTCTCTTATATGTGGGTAACATGGATCATGTCAACGAAAATTTCTTAATACAAGGGCTATAATATATAATTTGAAAAATAATATTCCACAAAAGGTCAAATTATGTTAATCAATGTAATCCAAATTGATTTATGAAGATAATTTGTTGTGGGTAACACTATATATACACTCATAAACAACAAGTAGTATATTGAAATCTAGTTTAAGCCACTCCATTGAATCGAAAATATTTTATAATGATATAGAATCATCCATTATATTTATTGATTTGGAATTATTATAAAAAATTTATGCTTGAATATTTTATCCCAAATACATTTATAATATATTTATTTGTGAAATGGAAATTACCATTATTATAGATATATTTAATTTTATTTTAGAAACAATTGCTTCTATACAATATCAAGAAAATTATTTATAAAAATGATATCACACGTCATATAAATAAATGATATTTTAACAATTAAATGGATTATTATGAAAACTCTATCAATTCATGTAATCTGATATGTGACTTCAAACAAAATAATGATTGAATTTTGCTTCATATAGTTTGGAAAATACTCAATATTAGGATGAAGAGTAATTTCAGAATAAATAGATGTTTTTTATTATGTCTAGATTATTTACAACATGAAATTAAACTCTATTTCATTATTATATTTTATATTAAATTATATATTTTCATTTCTATGTGATAATTAAAAAATATTAGGATGAAATTTATTTATAGACGATGATTTTTAGACCCTAAGATTTTGATATATATTTTCTCAAAATTAATAATGTGTTCGATATATTATTCCCCACAAAACTCAAAATTGATATGGGAAACAACCTATTAGATAAATATTTTTATGAAAATTTATGAGTTTTTTAACCAATAATAAATAAAATGATTCTGATTAAATAGAAATTCAGACAAAAGATGGTTCAGAAATCTTGGTGTTCAAAAAATAAGTTCTCAAACAGAAGTTGTTATATATATATAACATTACATTATAATTTAAATACATAAATTTTTTAATTCAAAAACTAAAAAACACTATTTTTGGATTCGATCAACATAAATTATCAACAATTTCATTTTTTGAGTTTTTTCAAAAGTAATATATTTTTATATGAATGTTTGAAAAATATTTTTTCAGCAAATCAATAATTGTTTAGATTTTATATAAATATATCATGAAGTATATAAAAATTTCTAGTTTCTAAAATATGTATTTAATATATTGAATATATATTAAATAAATACTATTTTGAATTTACAAATCCTATTATTAATGTTTATGGACTAAAATAATACACTCAATAATTTTTGTCTTTTATTTAAATTTCAGTAATTAGTAAATTATTGTATTTTCTTGATTTCAAATCCATATATATTTCTTGAAAATAATTTTACCCTAATTTGTTCCCTTACAATAAAAGAAATCAATGATTTTATATCAAACAAAAATATTTATTATAAATAATACAAGTTTTTTTAAAAAAATGTATCTCTACTGGCCTCATGCTATAGTGTTAAATTATATTGTTTATTACCCATAGAATTTTATTTTCTAAATTATTCAATAAAAGGAATTATTCTGTTTCAATAATGGTAAACAGTTTATTTTATATTAAATAATTATAATATGATTATTATGATTAATGACAATTATAGTGATACGAGTGGAAGTGTTGACTTAAATGATATGTTTTATTAAAAAATTAATTATTATGTAATATATTAAATTATTAGATATCATGAAATGAATTCTATGTTATTTTTAATCTCATATATACTCAAAGTATTACCCATTCAATTTATAAATAATTGTAAAAAAGATTAATAATAGATGATGGTGTAAACATAGTTTTTAAAAAAATGATGTTTTCCAATATGTAAAATGTTAGTTAATTTTAGACTATGAATATTAATTTAATATAAATATATAATATTGTTTGTTTGAGTTCCATATAATTTTTTAAGAGTTTTTTCCTTATATTTAAAATTGTATATAAAATACATAAACAAAAACGTTTTACCATGGTAAATTGGAAATGGTAAAATTTAAACACAAAATTGGAAATGAATTGAAACGTATTTTATATAGATGTTTAAATTAATGTTTTAGTATTTATTAACCTTATAACATCCATGAATTCATAATATTTACTATTTTACCCATTTAACCTTGAATAATGTCATTTTATTAATAAAAAATAATGGTTGTTCTCAAAAGATGCATATTCATTACATGTATAAGGGACCACATCCATCACTTCATGAAACGTATATATTATAAATTATTTATGAAACTCTTCAATTTATATCCCACTATAACCCTATCATATTTATTTTACCCTTGTATTTCTTGTGATTCCCCGGTCTATAAAAAAATTAGAGGTTTCTAAGAGATGAATAATTTATTCTATTTAAGAGTAATGCTTCGCATTAGTTTTTATTCGATATTTTATTCTATTAAATCCATAAAATTAAAATTAATATATTTGACTATTTAATATTAATATTGTCAAAAAATTTGTTATATTTTATGACAATGAAAAATTGAGGAAAACAAAGGAAATCAACAGTGTGAATTTATTGACTACCATCTCGATGAAGTGTTGTCTTTCATTAATCACCATTGACACTCCCCAATAGTCATGGTGATGTGACTGAAGAATAATAATTTTTTATATAAAGTTATAATTATAATTTAGATATAAATAATAATCAATAAATATTCCCTATAATTATTTTTGTAAATAAAATATTTACTGTGTGTTGTGCAGACTCTGTCATTCATAAGGTAATGTTTTCCTTTTTCCATATTGATTTTCACTAATTTAAAAGAAATCATAAAATCAGAATCAAAACTATATAAATGAATAATTTATATCATTATGATTTCATTGAATGAAATTTTGTACAAAAATCATAACTGTAGTCACCAATCAAAATTTTTATTATTCGCATTTTAGAAGATCAATCCACCAAATTGAAAAATGTGATATAAATCCATCATTGATAACTATGAGAAAAAACATTACAATATTATATTTAAATTTTATGATAATGATTTTATTTTTGTTCAAATAATAATAAAATATGTAATTAAATATTCTTTAATGTAACATATTTGATCACTAAAATGAATAACAGAAACTCACGGAAATTCATTTTACAATAAATAATTATAAATAATAAATAGATTAAATAAATAACATATGATAATATATAGAATATATTAAAGAAAATTAAAAAAAAGGTTCTTTTATAAGGAATCAAATAGTCATAATTTTATTATTCAAAACATTCAGTCCATGAACAAAATATTTGAGTTCTAGGTTAAGTGTTTTTTGTATCATTTTGTTAAGAGAAATTATTTTCACACGTATTATTCACTAAAAACATAATTTCATAAAATTCAATATCAACAATTTTATGAGATTTTAATTTAATTCTCATTATATTCTTCTTGATCTCTTATGAGTTATAAATTATCAATACTGTAGGGGTCTTATCATCACAGTTGATAATTAATTATCATGTAGTCTTTCTTAAATTAATATAAATTTAAATATTTAGTTCATAATTACCTTTCCATAATTTATATTATATTTCTTATTATTAAATAAATAAATATTTCTCATCCTCATTATGAACCATTTAATAAAATGTTTTCTCAAAATAAACTATGATGTTATTATGATAAATCTCATTCATTCCATTCGATCTTTTTTTTCCATGTCCACAATTTTTCTATGAATTGAATTATCAAGAAGTGAACACAATATGATTTTTGGTTATATTTTTCAAAATATATTATCATTTATTATGAAATATAAATTTTTAAACGCTTCTGTGATGTTTTTTTTCAATTTTAATTAAAAAGTTTAATAATGTAATTTCTTTTCCATATTAACCACTCATGACTTAATACCCTGATTTTAAATTTTCAATCAAATATAATTTATTTAAAACAATTAATAAAACATTTGAGAAGTATTATTGTTTTTATTATAAATTTTTATGGAATTTAATTATTAGTTCATATTTTATAACATTATCTTAATGATTTTTTGAAAAAAAATTGTATTTTAAAATTAAATTAAATCCATGGTTGTTATAACATGATGTTATATTTGTATCACAATGAATATATTACTATTTTATTATTTTATAAAAAATTAAAATCATAATGACATACAATTTCTTAATTTCATGTTATGTGATATTCTTGGAATTTTTATTAAACTGGTTATTTTTATCCATGTGTTCATTATGATTTGACGATGATTAATTTTTTGTGATAAAAATATGCATTGATGATAAATGGTGGGGTATTATATCTCCCATGAGTTCTATTTTTTTAATGTTTCATCCGATAAAAAATCATGCAAATAATGGGTTTGATACCAACAGAAATGATATAATTAATTTTGTGATATTTACTAGTGTCTAAATAATGAAATTGCTCAGAAATGTGTGTGAATAAAATTTCTCTAAAAAATTAATACTTCTATAGTAATTCTATATTTTCTTGTTGATTATAATAGTATTTCACATTTAAATTATGTATATCATTATAATGATATTCCCTTTTTTAATGATAAACCTTATTTTTATTCTATTATCCACTCTTAGGTTTTGATCACATGCTTTGAGGTTGTGAAAATATATTTTGAGTGATGTAAAAAAATTTATTCTATAAAAACGACATTTTTATTATCATACAGAATAATATACTTTTTTATGGTTATCATATATCATATTATAATTTCATTATGAAATAATTTCTCTCTTCGTCTTGATCTCCTCCATTTTTATTATCAAATACAAAATGTTATATTTTCATTTATAGAATATTTAAGGCCACTAAATTAATATTCTTACATCCCCATTTATAATAAAATTATTATATAATCATATATATATATATATATAATGTTATACAAGAGAAAATATATATTTCGGTTTCCAAGTTATGGAAAATAATATGTCTTTGTAACTACTCTGAAAGACAGTTATCATTTTGTTTATCTGGTTGTCTGACCTTTTTCGAGAGGTTTTATTTAAAACATGAAATTATTGAACACTTTATATTATGTTTATATTGTTTATATTGACATAGTATTTTATTTAGTATTTTTATATTTTGGATCACTACCCCAAAAATATTATATTCCATTTATATTAAAACACAAATAATAAATAACTAAATCTATTTTTCACGTACTACTGTTCAACTCCACTATGCAGTCTAGGAAATATCTAAAATTTTAATTTTGTATAATAATATACCATATTTCTTCTCAATAAATCCTATCATATGATTTAACTCTTACATCAAAATAATACGATAAATATGTCAAAACAAAAAATTATTTCAATATAGGATATGATTTATTTTATTTTATAATCCCTTGATATGCATATTTTTCAAATTTCAATATCCCTAAACTCTTTTTAAATCTAAATTTTGAATTTAACTACAATTTTTATAAATGATTAAGATTACATAGTAATTATACTATTACTATTAAATGACATTGTCTTGCTCATTATGTTCTTGTAAGTTGTTCTTATTTTGGTTGCATTATAACATGATGGATTTCCCCTCGTGAAATATGAGATGAATCAAAGGTGTTGGGTTTTAATAATTTAATTTATATATAAATTTACCACTACAATATTCATTATATTTATCCTATTAATTTTATTTATCACAACATTAAATTAATGAACAATGTAATACAATTCAAAACGAGATCATGAATTCTTAAAAAGGTTAGTCTATGCATGTGTACATAATCTATTCTCTGTCCTATAATAATCCTTATAAAAAAATTATACAATATATTTAACGTAAAATAATTTTTTTCCCTTGTATCATTGATATATCCATAGGTTATCTAACATCCCACTGGTTTCCAAATTAATGATTTAAAATGAGGAATCACACTTTGTAAAAAATGTGTTAATAGAAACTAAGGATGAGATTATACATTGATTATCAATTTTGTGGAGACTATAATATGACAAACTCATCATGAACAATAATTATATGAAACATTCCCTAAAAACCATTGGATATACATGATTATAGAAATCATAAATTAATATTGATCTACTATCAAAAAATCCAATCAATTTCATTTTAATAAATACTATTAAACAAACATTTTTTATACTTTTAAAAATATTATATCATTAGGCACTATTTTTTCCAAGAAATGTCACTGTTAATTAAAATCTAAATTTAGTCCCTCCATATCAATTAATATCAATATTAAAATAATCCCAATAACAAAATAATTTTTTTAAAAGGTTGGGGCCGAAGCCCCATTTTTTATTAATAAACCAAAGCAAAGACATCTTTTAACTGGGTAGAGGTAGACCCATTACATAGCCCGATGGCCTAGTTGGCTTGTATCCCATTACATAGCCCGTAGGCCCAAATTTTTGGCAAAATTCTTATTCTGTGAATAGTAACCCATCTGCTACAGTACCAGCACAGTACCTCCACCGCTACAGTGCCCTACCGCCGCTACAGTACCCACCGATCAACAGTACCGCTGCTGCTACAGTACCCGCTACAGAACTACTACAATAACCAGCGCCCAATGGGTTTTAAACCTCCATTTTTCATGTAGTATTACGGGGTGTTTACCACTAAGCCAAACCCCAACTACACCCAATAACAAAATAATGAAAATAAATATATAAAACAATTTTAATCAGAAAATGAAAGATAAATTAGATAGCTTTAAGCAATAGTAAGATCCAAATATTTATTTCCTAATATTTCTTTCATGTTATAATGCAACCAAAACCTCAAAATATTCTCTTTTAAATGAAATTGTTTTCACCAGTGCATTTAAATACCGACCCCAATCATCATTGTATTTTATTACTATATGTGAAGAAACAGTAAAAGATAATATGCGCAGTTTAAATCAATGTAAAAATAAAAAAATAAAAAAAATTGTTTTTAATTTAATGAAAAATCCAGTAGTTCATTCATCATTAATTCATTTTTCCTCACACAATTCAACATACAATATCATTTCCATAAATAGGAATAAAACCATTGCATCATAAATTCATTTGTTTGGACTACAATAATTTATTCCTTGTAAATATGAGTACAAATATTTATATTTCAACTAGAATAAATTCATAACAAGTTGTAATTGTTTATTTAATAATCTTTCCACAAAAACATCATCACATAATAATTTTAGAAATAATTTCCAGAAATTATCCGTTAATAGATTTACCAAAATCATGTTTCTCTTTAAATTATTTTTTCTTTTGACTTATTGGGTTCTTCATGATGTACTGATGATAAATTATTCAAATATTGTAAACTTTAATTGATAGTTAATGTAAAAAATGTAAATTAGGAATTATTAATCATAAGGTTTAATAGACTTTAGAATATTATATTTTTAAATCATTAATATTTTAGTGTATAAATCTCTTAGCTTCTTATAATTTTAAAGACTCATATGTTATCAATTTCATACACATAATCTTAAAGTCTAGACAAGTTATGTGAAAACTTATGTGCCTTCAATATTCTTAGTACCTCCATTAGTTCTTCTGTATTATAAATTTTTACGAGCATTCTATTACTATGAAATTAGTTGATTTCATATAGATATATTGATCCCTTATTTTTTACACCATGTCAAATTATATTAAAATAATTATTTATGGGATAATATAAAGTCATATGAATATCCATGTTTTAGAAATGTCTTCCATAATATGTTCTATCTAAATGTATTACACCCATAGTGAATGTATTATATATGAAGCCCATATGACGTCTTCCCAAAAAATGACTTATATTATATATATATTTCTTATGATATTTTAAATGTCTTATAAATTATTTATTCACATTACATATAACATAAATAAATGAATTTCTTGTGAAAAATCACTAACTATCAAATCTGACACATAAATGTCATATGAACTACAATAATTTTCTTCTACCTTTTGAATTTTTAAAAATAATATAACTAGTTGAAAAAATTATAATAAATTATTTATAATATCATTATAAATAACTACATTTTCTAAATACATCCAAAAATTATTCCCACCATTAAAAAATATATCTTTATATTTAGAATACTATCTATCAGAGCTGATAAAAAAATAACCCCTTTTTAATTTCATGAAGAACCTAAATTTCCCAATTTTAATTTTTTTGGAAACCACATTCATCTTTACATACCATAATTAATCTAATTTATGTATTTATTAGACTGAAGACATGTTAACACATGATATTCCTTGACAGCACAATTCCAGATAACTTATGTTTTTCTAAATAATTCCATCAAAAAATAGAATGTTGTTTTGACCATGTTAAATAGATGAACTCTTACCATGATGTAATGAAACTTTATATTTTGGTATAAAAATATTTAATCACTCTATTAATTAATAAATAATACCATAAAATTTTCCATCAAAACAAATATAAATTTCATAAAATTCACTTTCAATTAAATTTAAATATCATTATTATGATACTCTGTCATAAAAATAATTAATGTAACTATGATTCCCTACGGTAAAACCTTTCACATATAGGTTTCAAAAATCCTATCCATTTTTAAAAATCTATCTTTCTTAGTTAGGAATCATGTTAACATGACCTAACTACATGGGGCTCTTTAATATCGTATAATGATTTCATTTACATACAAAAACTTTTTAAATAATTTATTAATATGAAACACTATAGTCTCTCAATGGTAAAATTTTATTTTGTGTCCCCATATAGGTAGACATATTTCACATCTATATATAATAACCTGTAATAATGGTGTTTTACTTCAATTAACATTATCTTGGATTATAGTATTTATAATATTTAATGTGTTCATAAATTTAAATTTCATCCCATTCTATGTAATCCTTAAAATCAGTCAATATTTTTTCATTATCACACTATATTTCTCATTATTATATTATCTAAACACATATTTTGTTAATATTACATTTTTTATGTTCTAATCCTAGAAATAAATCCCTAGTGGGGTTTTTATTTATTTGATCAAGATTCTAAATTATATAACTGACGCATATTTCATTCTCAACATCCATTGAATCATATTGGGTGTTATCATGAGAAATGTGTGTAATTTTATATATAGTGGGATAAATTTAACTAGCTACTATAAACATTAAACTACATATATTTTTAAATAATTTTCTATTATTAAATATAATATAATGAGTTCTACTTTATTTTTATAAGATTAATGGTAAATTCTCATAAGAGTATATATTATATTGAAACATAATTCTTGTTCTTCATGTTGAGGATATAAATATTGTCTTATTATAATATTCTTAAATATATTCACTATTTTATTTAAAAAGTTTGGGGTCGAAGCATCATTTTTTATTAATAAAGCAAAGTAAAGACCTCTTTTAACAAGGTAGAGGTAGACCCATTACATAGACCGAAGGCCCAGTGGGATTGTAGCCCATAGGCCCAAATGTTTTGCCCAGTTTCCATTATTTGATTAGTAACCCGGCTACTACAGTACCCGCACAGTACCACCACCACTACAGTGCCCTGCCGCTGCTACAATACCTGCCGATCAATAGTATTGTTGCTGCTACAGTAAAACTACATTACTGCTAAAATACCATGTTCCATCTCGACAATGAAAATTTGTGGTATTAATTTTGGAAGACCCTTAATATAAAAATACCATATCTTATGATCTTTTTCCTTGGTAATCTCCATGAATCTATATAATGGGAACATACCCATTAATAGGTAATAAAAATGGTTTCCTTTTATTTTATATTTCAATATAAGGACATCTTCAATGATATGTAGACATTTAGATTATTATTATTCATTCTCATGAGACATGAAAATATATAAATTTTATAAACATGAAGGGAAAATGTACAAAAACGCATGGATTTGTTGGGTGTGTCAAGAGTGATATGTTATTAATGAATAATCTGGTGTTCTATTTGTTCTACAATCATTTTTAGAATTTACTATCTCATTTCATTATATTATATTGAATTTTCATCTCATATATTATGGATAAGGAGTAGGGATTGGTTCATTTCTTTATGTTAATGAAGGATATAGAAATCATATAGGATGATGAAATTAGTATACTACCTGGATGAGTGTATATCAAGAAAAGGGTATTATGTAACTCTAGGGTCATTCATATGTTTTTAGAATCATTATGACCTATATTTATTACTCTCCAATTATTTTATTTGTTTCTATACATTGATAAAATATTTGAGATTAACCATAAATATTGTATAGAGGATTAGTCATCTATCTTTAGAGACATACCATTTTCATTGATCTAAATTAATTTATATTTTCATTAACTTAGTGGACTAATGTTATTATTGAAACCTAGAGAAAAGTAATTGAGATTTATTGTTTTTAAATAATTAGAAAGTAATATATGTGAGTTTAATAATTGAGAAATATAATTACATATATGGATATGAATATTATAATGAATTATATATTTATCCAATAAAAACATTTATTAACTTTAGTTTTTTATATAATGAATAATAAATGAGGACTGAATTATTTGGTCAGTTGGTATTTTCTAAAAAAATGTCATTGAAATAAATATTAATATTTTTAATTAAATGTAATGATATTAATTTAAACTATAATACATGTGTGTTTAATGGAGATTTTAATAATAATAATAATGTTGTTATTATTATATGCCACATTCTTTAAAGATTTTTTGAATAATTATGGTATTAAGTGAAATTCCAAACATGATTATATATATATATACATATATGTTTATATCATTTATAATGGTTATGAAAATGTTATGAGAATTATTAATTATGAACAATACATTCCTCAATAGAGAATATTTTCTCAATGAAGAATAATATTATAATATATATATAATTTAAATACAATATAATCACCTGCCTACACATCTAAATAATTTGAATCAATAAACAAATTCCTATAGAATAATGTATTGTGTTATGTTTAAAGGAAGAAATGAAAAATAATTGGTTGTTCATCGTGGTCAACAAGAGTGCTATCATGGAATCTACAAGATGAAAGAATAACTTGTGAATCATCAGTAGATTTATTCTAACGTGGATCCCTAGGATTAATATATAGTAAAATTGCATATAAATTTTAAATATCAACATCCACATCAAAAAATGACCCCAATATCATGTTATTCAATTTCATATTAAACTATTTTAAAATATAATGACAAGGTTCATCTATATTCATTTTGGAATTATTTTTCAACATTCATTAGTTAAATGTATTAGTTTTGAAATGTTTTATCATGAATTGGGTGTTAATCTGTTGATATGATAGTAATATAGAATTTCTATACATAAAATGGTTCTTCAAATTTTCCCAAAACCATAACATTTTATAAGTTGACTCAAATTGAAATGTTTTATTCATAATAATTATTTATAAATTATTGTAATTTTACTCATTCATTTTGGTTTCAAATGTCTCATCTATAATTAATGATATATTATTCATTCATATTATTATAATCGTCAAATAAATAGAAATTAAAACCCATTCCATGATGAGGCATAGTTTATAGGGTGACAATGGGTGTAACTCACATACCATCAGTGTAAGTGCACAATATATAGTGGTGGTATAGTCAAAATAATTGGGTGAAAATTATAACCATTATTAATTAATTAAATAATTAATGTGATTCATTTTTGTAATAATGATATATTTTTTCCCTAATAGTCACATGGGGTATATTTAACTTTTAATATATATATAATTTATTAATACCAACTGAATTTGTAATAGTTAATATTATAATGAGAAATTAACAATCAAAAAGAGATTAATTATTACTCACATGATGTGTAATTAATTAATTGATACACAGTGTATAAATAAATAAAATGAAAATTTTATTTAATTATTACACACGTGGTGTATAATTAATACACATTCAATGTATAATTTCCAAAAAAAATAACTAGATACAACAAGGAGAGTCATGTGACGTCATGTGAACCTCTGTATATGAAAGAGGATGTCGAATACAATTAATTGTATAAGGGAAATATAAATAATGTATGAGTCTATAAATAAAATATATTCTTCAATAGATATACTAGAAGATCATTAATCCTTAGCTAAACAATACTCCCTATGAAAATTTCCCTTTCATTGGTCCGTATACATGATTCCTTTAAGGAAATCAAGAAGCCAGTATAGGGTGTGAGTAATAAAACCAAGTAGGAAACCACTGATGAATCCCTAAAATGTTCACATGTATGAAATGTTTAATGATTTTAATAGTATATTTTAAGAGAATAAAAAATTAAAATTTAATGTAACTAATTGTTATTTGGGTCACGATGATCTCCAAAAATCCCTATATTAGCTATATACTAAGGGAATATCACGATATTTCATGTAATCAAGAACAATCTAGAAGAATGAAAATCATATAACTTGATATCTTTCTAACTAACTACAAAACATTTACTATTAATCAAGTGAGTTGTGTTCTATGCACCCACTAGGCATTGAATGATCAAACTATTCAACATCCACTAAATGTTTAGTAAATATGATACATGGAATGTTCTTGGAATTGAATGAACCAGATGGTATTGATGAGGAATATTTGTATCTATAACATGTACTCAAGTCTATATTCTCCATAATTGAGAGTCGTATACACTCTCCTTCTTTGGTATCACCATGTACTGACGGTCTACCTATTTCTATCATGAAGAAAATTACTCTATTTTCATTTAATCACACATAATAGGCTATTGCATACGTACAAAACCTATCATTTCCTTATTAAATTTTTTTTAGTAAATTACAATATATTTTCTCCACATCTATCAATAATAATTAATATATAATGAATATCCATGACATCAAGAGTGATAAACAAATATCATGAGCTACAAATAACAATATATATTAAAAATCATGCATGATAAACAAAAAAATCCAATTCATGGATCATTCTGTGGAAATAGTTTTCTATAAGACCTAAATATGATATATAACATCCTAGTAAATATCTATTGATGAAGAACTCCCATGTTCATTAGTAACTGAAGAATCAATCATTTTTCACACCCATAAACAAGGATATATCACATCATGGATGCCTAAATCCATATCCTATTTAAAAAATTGTTATTTAGAATGGAGCCTAAAACATATTCTATTTAATGAAGATGGTTTCAATAACAACCTACCATAATGAGTTCTATAACGAATTCAATTTTGAGTAATTGCAAATGACAGTTCAAAAAGATCCTATGTCTACTGTTGATTAAAGAACATATCAGAAATTATCCAATAATTCTAGAAGAAAAAAATTGGTATATCTAACAAAAATAGACCCATCACTAATCCAATAATTAAAAAGATATTCAAGGTGAGGTTAATGGAGTATTGAGTATCATACTGCTCAATCTATAATGACACACTTTGAAATAATATTTTTCATAGATATTTTTATCTGTAATGATGGGTTAATAAATTAAAAAGTTTTTAAATCTATAAATATACCAATTATTAATCAGTATAATATGGTTCTATGAAAATCCATTGTCATGAATGTTTCTAGGAATACGATCCACAAACATATATACATTAAAAAATGGTATTTAATGGTATATATTAATTTCATTAGCAAGACACACTATCTTTATTGATACACCATTTATTAAAAAAGTTAGTAAGGAAGCATCATTAGATATACATTGAATTCATAGACGTAACATAGATCGATGCACATAACTCAATGAAAATTTTGAATTTGAAGACTATCTATGAGGATCACACCATTATAGCACCACTTAATTTTACCAAATATGAATAAACATTTAGAGATGAATTAGAGGTTTCATGTGTCAAGAATAGATGTTTTCAAATAATATAGGGAGAATAAAGGATATATATTGGTGTTAAAGTGTTTAAAAATTGATTATGTATAATTTAGTAGAAACTTAATTTAATATTAATACATATTGGGAGAAAAAATATGTAAGTGGAAGCATCTAAAAGATGATACACGACCATCAACTGATATATGTTCATAGAAAAACCCCTAGGATTAGGTATCACAACAAACTTACTGATGGTTTTAACAGTCCTTCTATTGGAGGCATTCCATCTGCCACTGGGATGATCCACCAATACAGACATGATTTCCGAAACATTTTCAACAAAAACCATCCAATTGATAATTCATACTGGTGATGTATAAAAATGTTGGAGTATGTTTTAACATTAATAATATCATATATAAAAAATGAGTATATTATAATTCCCCCCACCATTGACACACGTAAATAACTTTATTATTATCCCATACATTCTAATTTCATAGTGAAACTATGAAACAATATTCATCCAATGACCCAATACCAATAAAAAAGGATTTTCCATCCAAAATTATCATAATAACATCATTTCAACAAATAATTTCTCAAAATTCAATGTTCTAAACAGTATTATTAACCTATATTGTTCGTTAATTTTAATTTTCCCATTTAAAACATTCACTTAATATGTTAAAATAAAATGTTTATTATAATTTATAACCATATATATCATTAAATTAATTAGGCAGTATTTATTAATTAATTATATAGTGTTTTTTATGAAAAAATTCTTTGATCATGAGTACATGTGAATTTCCCCCCCGGTGAAATGATGTGTTTCCATTTTCATACCCACTTATTATGGATGGTATAATGAATTTATTTTTTTTATAATAATATTTTTATTGAATTTATAAAATTCATAATTTATTACATTTTATAATTACATTCATTCCACCCTTTCATGATTAAATGGTATCAGTAATCATAAATATATGTGGTCTAAAACCTCTAATAATGGAATGTCTTATATTAATTGACCACCGTACATGGATGGACATAAAATTGTATTTAATTAACTAATATTATGTTTATAAAATTATTTTAATTCTTAAATGATATATAATCATACATTGTATAATTTCTCATTTATTCAGTAATGGGTTTCTTAATCATGAATATTTGTTAACAACTACTTCTATGAATGAAAAATGTGATGACTCAGAATGTTACCAATAGAAATTTCCTTATTAAAATTTTTTCATATTGTATAAATAAAATAAAATCACATAGGGAGAATAATAAAAATTCTATTAATGTACTATTAATGAAATATGAGTCATTTTTTGTACTAACCGGTCCTATACCGATGGAATAGTAAAATGGCCATTGGAATTTTAATACGGACAATTAAAATAGTAAAATAGAGAAATTAATATAAACATCACATCTTAATGTATAACTAAAATTTAGTTATATTATGAATGAAAATATACTATATTTATATAACAGAATAAGTATATAATTTTTATAAGAATGATAAATTAAATATTCATATTATTAAGAAATGTAAATATTTATAAAATATTATATTTAAGATATTGATATAAATGAAATATTTCTAATAAAATATATTAATAAGTTAATATTTTATATTTATTATTATAATATGATTTTACTATACATTGATTAAATTTTCAAAGTGTAGTAATATTAATTACTATTTTAAAATAATTATTTTCTTAAAACATGATGATTTAAAATAAAAAATAAATTACACATATTTAGAAAATTAATTTAATAAAATGGAGTTAAAATATTAATTATAATATTTTTAAATATGTTAGAGTGAGTTTTTTTCACATTTCTATACTAGTTGACTTTTTAAACAATAATGAAATACATTTAATTAATATATTTAAAATTACATGTAAATATATGAATTTAGAATTCATGGTTGTCACACGGATGATGTAGGATCCCATTATCTTGAGATTACACTCTTGAGTTAGTGTACTTAGTCACATTAATAAACACCACCTCTTATCTTGTGCCAAAATCCTAAACTAATGAATAAAATATTCCAGAAACACCCCTCTCCTGCTCTATAAATTCCACTACTCACCACCTAATATTCTCACACAATATGTTCCTTTTACCAATCATAAATTCTCCTCATTTTCTCTATAAACACTTTTACCCATGTTATACTACTTATGGTCTCACCAATGACCCTATCTAACTGTCATAAGCAGCTTCTCAAGGAGGCGACACTAAAGAGGTAAAACCCTATCTTTTTCAAATTTAATTCCTATTAATATCATTACCTCACATCCCCTATAAATAGTCGAATGATATATCCAGTATCATTCATATACTATAACATTATTTTCATAATTATATATCCATCATGAATTCTCTTCTCCACTCCTATTATTCTATAAAATAAAAACATTAACTATGAGGTTTCAATTTAATGCCTTCGGGGATGATGAGTTTATGTTTTTCAATTTTCACCATCATGGATGATAATACAACCATTTTTATTTATATATTTTTTAATATTATAATATATTCAATTAAACACAATTAATTCATTGTTACCAAAATATATGAATAATATTAATTAATTTATAAAAACTGGTCTATGATGATAATAAAACCACAAAAATATATCATTCATTTTTCAAAAATATTTTATTAAATGAACATCCTCATTCTATAAAATGAAATTATATATAATATCATATATACTTATTTAAGTTCATTGATAACATGTAATCTCAATTCTGGAAAATGATTTAGAATTTACATCAACATTCAAACTTGTATAAAACTGAAACCATCTAGAAACCCCTAGAAACAAATACTCTCGAAATGATTAAAATTAATCTAAAATCTCATTAAAAGAAATTAAAATTGATATTAATAAAATTTTAATAAATTAAATAAATTTATAATGGTTCAAGAGTAAATAATTAATTGATTTATTTGGATTACCTAGGACATTATGTGCAATTGCATGACACATTCAGAACTAATGAAAGGGGTTCTATAAGAACACAAAAATTTCCTTCGGGTTAGAGTTTCTATCTCTTTAATGGGTATGTAAATTTTTTATAAGGTATCATTTTAAATACCTCATGATATGAAATCTAGAATATAGGGAACATCCCATTTTATTACCCATTTTCAATTACCCTACATAATTGTTTCATGTCACAATTGTTTTCCATAATCGATATTTTTATTATGAAAAACACTCTTCATTCATTTATTGTTTTATAATATCCATTATTCAGATTCCTTTTTATGGTCTCTTTTTTATTTCCATTTTACTACTGCAAAGTATCACATTTATAATGACTACTAGACATTTTTTTACATGTTTTCACATCATATAGACATCATTTATCATGATATATTTCAAACGGTACCATTTTAATGTCCTTATATTATATAAATCCATTTTTTAGGGACATCATTATGATACACTCACTTTTTATGCCCTATGAAATTATTTTGTGGCAAATTTATTTCCATGGCTAGTCGTTATATTTATACATAATTCTTGATTCTTCATGTGGAAAACATATTCATGGACTATGTAATAATGGGTGTTCATATATTCAACTCTAATGCATTACATAATGTTTAGTCTCATGATATGTCATGTTGGTATATGGGGTATACCTAATACCTTTATGGTACATTGAATTTCTTGTTAAATGATATTGGATGATAGCGCTACCACAGTATAATGTCATGATTTATGCTTTTTCCACAATTTGATGATTCTAGGATTACATGATCCCATGTTCTACATGTTATTCCTTATTATTTTTATTCATGTGTGATTGCTTTCCATATAATCTGGTTATAAATTCTAACCTATGTGTTATGTATAATTTATGTGTTTATACCCTTATTGTGATTTTTATCTCATCTAATTATTCATTAATTCCATAGGTTTCCCTTTTTAAAACTAATAGATAAAAGAAAATTTTTAACTAATTATTGAGATAAAATAATAATAAAAAAATTTTGGTTCAATTTTTTCAGTTTAATGTTACTAACATTACAAAACAACTACACATTGTGATCAATGTTTTGTATTTGAAGGCTATTTATTATTAAAATCAGGTAATAATACGTGTAAAAGCTAGGTATGTTATAAAAAACTCATGTTTCATCACCATCCATCATCAATTGTTATAATAATGAATTTTATGAATATATATATATATATTACATTTCACATCATCTGTAAAATATATTCTAATATTATTTAATAGCATAATTTTACCCATTATATCACCAGAACAATTTTTTTAGTCATTTTACCACCTACGTGAGTGATTTTTTAATGCTTATATTTTAAGTCAGTAATGAATTATATGTACTACTAATGACTTAGAATATAAAAAAGTAAAATATTTATCATTCTTATTGTGTTATAATTTTAACATCGAAACATGTTAATAATATATAAACTTTATTATATAAATACAATTGAAATATGTTTGTATCATACATCATCATCCAGTGTCATAATTAAAAAACTCTTGGGATGAAATTGGACCATCATAAAATAGATATGGTATAGATATTATATAATTTTGGTTAATATTTTTATTTTTAAATTAGAATGAACGATTTTAGATCAACATTATCATTACAAAACATGTCTCATAAAATAAACAATTTAACAAGTGAGGTAAAAAATATCAATAATAATCCATTATATTAATTGTAAATTTATAAATGGAAATTATATAAAATATTTTCATAGAGGAATACATTTTTTAAAATGATATTTATGATAGTTATGATTATTTTCAGAAGGATCTATAGTGTAAAAAAATATAAGTGAAATATATTATGTGACATTTATCTCAAACTCACTCCATTGCGAGACGTTTTAATTAATGAAATAATTTTCATTTATATACAGTATATGTTTCGAAATTATTATGTAATAAAATAGATAACTCTCATAAATTCCAAAATATGTTATTATTTCCTGTCTATGTTTTAGCTATTGAATGTCTGATCTATAACAGAAATATGTTTTATTTCAATTTACCATAAATATTTGCATTATATCATTTCAAATGAATGTTTTATTATCTTTTTTATTATTTTAGGTTGATAAATACATTTATTGATTTATAAAATTTACGATATAGATAATTTTAAAAAACAATCCCTTTAAATTCTAGTTATAAATGATTTCAAAAGTAATTTAAAAAATTAATATATTTTTATTTATAACTACATTGATTTTAGAAAATATATATAATAATATATTTTAAATGTTTTCCACATAGTTCCTTTTCGATAGAATGAATAATTTATTCCCAATATATTGTGAATGTAATATTTTAAGTAGTTTTAATTATCTATGAGAATTCATCAATAATATTTCAGGTTTAAAAAGGAAATTTTTTCTCTTGTATTTTAATAATTTTTTATTTATAAATAATTTAAAATGATGGGGGATTTTTTTATTTTCAATGAATGATTCCCCATTTATAAAATGACATTCTTTATTTATGATGTATTCATGATAAAAGTAATTATTTACAGGACACCATACAGCTTCTTAATCTATAGGGATTTTAAATTATCATTTATATAATTTCATTAATCCATCAATTTTAGTTTATTTCTTAACATCCAATTATATAACAATGATTTACAACCAATTTCATTTCCATATTAATACCCTATCTTCAATAAAGTTATTAAGGTGTGTTCAAATGGATACCATATATATATATATATATTGGGGTTAATGTAATCTAATTCGTATATCAGTATAAATTATGATATAAAAATCATATAACTAATCATATTTCTTGAGTGCTATTTATCATTAAATTATTCTTTATTTCATTTCATACCCATTATCTTATTTGTTTTTTTATATCATGTTTAGCAATGAAACATTACTTCATCATTAGGGAACCAGTTTAAAATAATATTAAACCACCATTACGTGTAACATCCCAAGTAAATGAAGAATAAGATATTTTTATATTTATTAGTATTTTTCAATTGAATATTAATTTTACTTTAAAAGGGTCGCTATTTTCGATTGTGTACCTGATACGCAACAACAGGTTTCTTTAAAATATTACATAGCACAGTAATAATATAATATTATAATTTTAAATGGTTGTTAACTCCTAGGTGTTGTATTGGAGAGAATGAAACAAACTAACTACAATATCATTACACATGTTTGTTAAATTTATTTACTTTTATCCAATAAAAGTTAGAGGCTTAAAATATGAATGAATTTAATATTAAGCATAATTTACATTAAAAGGCCGATTCAAAGCCTTTTAATGGAAGAACCTATTTAAATATAGTTTTGGTCATTTTTATATGTTCCATTTTACCAAATAAAATGCTTATTTAGAATAGGGACATCAAAATTTACTTTGTGAAAATTTTGGTAATTTTTTCGATAAAGGTCATATTTTTAATGAATTGTGAAAAAATAAGGTATTTTAATTCATAAGTGAATTTTAATCTAATATATTTATAGGGATAGATTATCTTTTCAATTTTTTATAAAGTTTAATTAGAATATATTTTTACAATTTAATCCAATATTGGTCATTGGAATTAATTTCATTTTGAATTTGGACATAGACAAGTGTCAATCTTTTAATATTTATTGTTTCTTAAAAATATGCTATTTGTTTTAGCAACTAAAATTAATTTTAAATAAATTAATGAAACATATATTTTTAGAATTTGGTAAAATATACATAATTTTTAAATTTGGAATATCACATATATCTTAGGTTGAATCTTTTGTATTTTTCTGAAAAACATGAATTTTTTATGTATAGTGAAACCACTTAGTAGTTGTTAAAAAAACTGATTTTTTCATTTAAATGAAATTTTACCACTTCAGGGAATAGAATTTAGAAATTCAAATATACATGGTTATATTTAGCAAGCAAAATTTGGTTCAATATGATGAAAATAATTTTGGGTGAATAGTATCTTTTGACTTTTATTTACCGCAATTAAAGGTAAGTAAGGTAATTGGTGTTTTAAAAGAATATAATAATAATTCAAAATTTAGCTTATCACTTGTCCAAACCTTACTGGATGAGTAATGGCCGACCATGGTCATGTTTGGGAATATTTTGGGACCCTATGTAGCCACTTATGAAAGATAATGACAATTTATATTATTTAATTTAATTTAATGGAAAAAATGGCATAAACATAAACCATTTATTAAATTAATTTTCATATGGTGATATATAAATAATATTATCAACTATAAATATTCATTGGAAAGATAAATAGATTTCCAACATCATGGTATTTCTTTAGAATTTTTAGACAAAAATATATTAAATTATTTATGACATAATAATGATTTAGTGTTTAAAACATTAATAAAGGATTTAAGTAAATAAGATTATAGATATTAAAATAAAATCCAAAAAATCTCCAATTATTATCAGATGATATTACTCAGAATATTATTCATCTTATCTTATACATTAATGATTTCTGAACTTTATAAAGTTAATATCATTATATAATAAAATAATACTTTCACACTTTCTTAAAGAGCCCCTCCTCCCCCTTATAAAATGAGACCGTTTCTAACCAATTCCTCACACCTCTAAAGAATTTTGGATCGTCCAAAGAGTTCCCAATTAAGCCCCCTAAATCCATCCACTCCTCTTAGAAGCCTTACCTTAGGTATAAGTAACTTCAAGAATTCCCTTAGGTGCAAACCAAACGATGTTTCCCAAAATAAAGGTAACAATTTCTCTTAACTTGTTTTCTTTTATTTTAATTCTCCTTCCCCCTAAACAATTTTTATTCCATTCTATTGTAACAACACCAGTATCCTCAATATACTAGGATGTTTTTATGAGATTTATTCAAACAACACTTACACACACCTCCATCTAATGGCGGAATAACATAATGATTTTGTGGATGGCAAACTAACGCCTCAGAAAATGATGATTATTCGATTATATCCTACCGCCTCTCATGGTGGCCATTATGATGGAACTATTTTTATATATGATATATATTATCTTTATGTTTTATTTATGATTCTGTATTTTCCATTTATATCATACCTTTATGGTTTCCATTATGGGTAAATGCGCTAATCTCATTGGAGGATGTGCGGACTACCGCCTCCTCAAAGTGATATGACATGTTAATGCGATATGTGGGATGCATAAAGGATAGATTTGATGATATTATATTTGATAAAATACTGGAATTATAATAATAATATGTATCATTATGTTTTAATTCTATTAAATATGAAATAGAAATGCAAGTATCATGCATTCGTACTTTACAGCTTACCATCTCAGTGAACGGTGCATTTAATTTCTTACGTATGAATGTTATGTTCTATTATAAATACATGTATATGCTGGATATATATATGATATATATGATATCCAAATCATGAATATCATTCTTGATATAATAATCCTTTTCCACATGAACAACAAGTAATTATAAGAAGTTAATTTTTGACTCAATTACCAAATATCAACAGAATAAACCTAATTAACTTAAATGATTACATAATGTTTACAACATGGTAATAAGTGACCTAAAAGGAAAAATAAACTTGAAAAATGTTATTAAGAAAGTATTATTTAACATTAGTTTATTATTCAGGAGATTAATGAACGATCAAGTCTAGTCAGACACGAGGTAAGGGACTTCATCTCAATCTCGTTTCATTCAGGTATATATTTGTTTATAATACACAACATTATTTTATACATTGTATAAACACCCCTTACTTTTCAAAGGGAATATTTTTCTACGAAGATTTTTACTAAATGAAAAAAAAAATGTTTCTTTTAACGTAAGCGGTGAAAATGACTTTTCGGCTGGAGCGAGTATTATTTGATCTTTGGCTTCCTCAAAAAGATGTAATGTTTTTAAAAGAAAATAAATACCATATACTCTATAAAGTATTTTGGTATTGAAAATGGTTTTGATAATGGATTTTTTATGTCAATATATTTATGTGATATATTGTGATTAAAATGTGGAAATGTTTTCTTTCCATTATATTTGTTTTATGTATAATTATTTTATAATGGTGATTGGACATTTGAAGGGTGGTTACGTGGTAACCCAAATGACGGGTGGTGCCGTGAATACAATGATGTGTGGTTATGTTATAACCTCCAATGAATTGGCTATGGAAGTCGGCTATATGGCTATTCTATTTGGTGATATGTGTGGAAGTAGACCATATGGTTATTCCATTTATGAATTTTTATGTCCCAAGTAACCTTTATATGTTATGTGTTCTTTATATGGGTAATATTTTGGTTACAAATGGGTAAGTAGTGATCTTTTATTCAGTGAAGAGTATTTACTACTTCATAACATTAAAAATTATTACTTATGTTAAAGTATTCCTGGTTTACTTGTTGTTTTGGAAAACTAACGGTTTTCATTCTTTTTCTATCCATTACTGAGCTTTTTATGCTCAACCCATGTTTTTGAAATGTCTTCACAGGACATAATGTATAATAGTGTCAAGGATGGGATCAAGGAAAAGTCATTCTATATTTGAAATGGAACTAGGCAAGAATTTTTTTCAAGAGTTCATGTTTAAAAAAATGGAAACTGTGTAGAAGTGTCTAATTTATAATATTTTGAGATGTAATAGTTATTTCCTAATTATCTAAAACAATGCACTGGAAAAGATCCCCAATTTGAATTATTCATTTAATTCTATATTATGTAAGGGTTACGGCCAGGTCCTTACAGGTGGTATTAGATGCAGGTTTAGACTACTTTAGGGGTTAGGGTATTGTTAAATTTATATCCATTAGGTAACTTATGATAATTTTAAAATGATATAGCATTTACAGATTACCATGTTGCTTAACCAAAGATTTTTCTATGTTCAAAATGGTTTTTCCTAGAGGAAACAGAGAAGATATTCTGGGAAGGAATATAGAGGGAAATCACCTTTCAAATCAGCATCCTGAAAGGGTCAAAATCATAATTGAATAGTTTATTTCAGTGATTGATCTGTCGATTGAGATGATAAATGGTGGTTTTGTTTGTTGATGATATTTTGGTTTATTCCAAAAGTATAGAGGAACATGAAAGTCATTTAAGGGATGTCTTACAAACCTTAAAAAAAGAAATTTTATGGGAAATTTAGCAAGTGTGAGTTTTGGTTATAACAAATTTCTTTCCTTGGTCACATTGATTCAAAAAATGGAATAACTATTGATTCTACTAAAAATATATGTTGAAGAATGGAAAAGACCCAAAAATATAAACAATATGCATAGTTTTCTTGGTTAGTTAGGATATTATCAGAGGTTTATTGAAAATTTATCAAGGTTATCTAGTCGAATGAATAATCTATGTCGAAAAGGTGTTATGTTCATTTGGACCAAAGAATGTGATTATTGTTTTTAGGAAATGAAAAGAAGATTAGTGAATTCTCTAGTTTTAGAACTGCCTTCCAAGAATGGGGAGTTTTTTATTTATACTGATGCTTCATTGAAAGGACATGGATGATTCCTTAAGAAAAATGATGAGGTAATTTATTATGCTTCACGTCAGTTGAAACCTGATGAGTTAAATTACCCTACACATGATATGTAATTTGTTTCTGTTTTTTTGCTTTAAAAATATGGAGGCATCATTTCTATGTAGTAAAATATGAAATATATACTGACCAAAAAAGTTTAAAGTGTATATTCACTTAGAAAAAATTTAACATGAGATAGTGGAGATGGTTGGAATTAATCATGGAATATGATTGCATGATCCATTACCATATGGGAAAAGAAAATAAAGTGGATGATTTTTTGTGTTGAAAAATTCATGTCTCATTAAACATTATACATTTGGAAAAAGATCTGTTGGTTATTGATTTGATGAACTTTGGAATAATAGTTGTTGGTGCAGGAAATTAGGATTATTTTGTTTCAGGTGTCAGTGAAATCATCTCTATCAGATAGAATAATGCATGTGTAGAAAAAATATAGCGAGCTGTTGAAAATGGAAAAGTTGGTTTAGAAGGGTAAGTTTCCATATTTTAACACTGATAATAATTGTGTTTTGAGTTTTGGGAAGAGATTATGTGTTCCTTCTGATTCACAGTTGAAGAATGAGTTGTTATATGAAGCTCATAGTTCCCCTTTTTCAGTTCATCCTGGTAGTAATTAGATGTACAGAGATCTTCGTGTGTATTACTGGTGGGATGGAATGAATAGAGATATTACTGATTTTAATGTGAAGTGTTTGACTAGTCAACTGGTTAAAGCAAACCGGTAGTTACTAAAAGGGATGCTTCAGTCTTTACCAGTATCATAGTGGAAATGGTATAATATATCCACATACTTTATTGTGGTATTACAGAAGAAATCATGATGTAATAATAAAATTTGGGTTATAGTTGATCAATTGACTAAATCTGCTCATTTCATTTCTATTTGAGATACTTTGTCTCTTGAAAAACATGCTTGGTTTCATGTCAAAGTGATAGTTATGTTGTATGTATTTCCCCTCTCCATTAAAACTGATTGTTATCCAAGGTTTACTTGTATCTTTTGGAAAAGCCTTATGAAGTCGTTGGGTACTGAATTAAATTCTATTACTGCTTTTCATCCTCAATCAGATGGGCAGTCAAGAATAACAATTCATACCTTAGAGGATATGCTACGTGTTTGTTCACTATATTACCAAGGATGTTGGTACCAACATCTTTATTTGGTTGAATTTTCATATAATAAGAGTTTTCATTCCACTATACAAATTGCTCTATTTGAGGAATTATAAGGAAAGCGTTGTTGGACATTTTCTATTTGAGATGAAGTAGGTGAAAGGAAGATGATGGGACCATAATTGGTAGAAGAGATGGAAGATAAAGTTCAGTTCATTCAGAAGCACATGAGAACAGCTTGGAGAAGATATAAATGTTATGTAGATAACCGGGGGAAGGATCATTCTTTTGAGGTAGGGGATCATGTCATTCTAAAAGATTCACCATGGAAAAGTGTGATGCATTTTTGTAATAAGGGAAAGTTGAGTCCAAGGTTCATTGGACCTTATTAAATTCTAGATAAAGTTGGATCAGTACCGTACAAAGTGTCTTTACCTCCAACTTTGTCCCAAGTACACAATGTTTTTCTTGTTTTGATGTTGAGAAAGTATATGCCAGATCCATTTCATGTTCTGAGCCCAGAGGTAGTTCAGTTGGATGAGAATCTCTCTTATGAAGAACAAGCAGTTCAGATTCTTGACCACAGAGAGCAAGTGTTGTGGAATAAGTTAAATCACTAGGTAATGGTTTTGTGGATAAACCATATGACTAAAGAGGAAACTTGGGAATCTGAAAATGCTATAAGGGATAAATACCCCCCACTTATTTTTATAAGTGAAAAAATAGAGATGATGCAATTTCCAAAAGGGGGAAGGATGTAACATTCCAACTAAATGAAGAATAATATTTTTTCATATTTATTACAATTAGTGAATTAAATATTAATTTTACTTTAAATGGGTTGCTATGTTCGATAGCATACATGATACACAACAACGGGTTTCTTTGAAATCTTACATAGCACACTAATAATACAATAATATAATTTTAAATGGTAGTTAACTCCTAGCCATTGTATTGGCGGGAATGAAAAAAACTAACTACAATATGATTATACATTCTTGTAAAATTTATTTACTTTTATCTAATAAAAGTTAGAGCCTTAAAATATGAATAAATCTAATTTTAAGAATAATTTACATTAAAAGGTTGATTTACCACAATTTAATGGAAAACACTCTATAAATCTAGTCTTTTTCAATTTTATATGTTCTATTTAACAAAATAAAATCCCTCATTTGAATAGGGACATCAAAATTTACTTTGTGTAAATTTTTTGAATTTTTCCGATAAAGTTCATTTTTTAATAAATAGTGAAAAATACTTTATTTTAATTCAAAATTGGTTTTTAATCTAATTTATTTATATGGATATATTATCATGATAATGGTTTTTAAAGTGTAATTAGATTATATTTTTACCACTTAATCCAATGTTGATCATTGTAATTAATTTCACTTTGAATTTGGACATAAATAGGTGTCAATATTTTGATAATTATTGTTTCTTAAAAACATGATATTTGTTTTATCAACAAAAATTAATTTTAAATTTATTAATGCAAATTCAATGCTTAAAATTTGGCAAAATATACATCATTTTTAATTCAGAGTATCAAATATATCTTAGGCTGAATTTTTGGAATTTTTCTGAAAAACATCAATTTTTGATGAATAGTGAAACCACATAGTAGTAGTTAAAAAAACTGACTTTTTCATTTAAATGAAATTTTACCACTTATGGGAATTGAATTTAGAAAATCCCACAAACATGGATTTTATTATAATGTAAAATTTAGTTCAATAAGATGAAAATAAATTTTGGTGAATAGAAACTTTTGACTTTTATTTACCGCGATTAAAGGTAAATAGGGTAATTCAAGGTTAAAAAGAATATTGTAATAACTAAAATTTTAACTTATACACTTTTTCTAACCTTATTATATGAGTAATGTGATACGATGGAAATCTCTGGGTCTATTTTGGGTCCCCATTGAGCCACTAATGAAAGATAATGACACTTTAGATTAATTAATTTAATGTATAGGCAAAAATGACAAACACAAAAATATTTATTAAATTAATTATTATATTGTGTTATATAAATTATATTTTTTACTATAAATATTCATTATAAAGCTAATATGATTATCTATATCATGGTATTTGTTTATAATTTTTAGACAATAAAAAAAATTAAATAATTTCTGACATAATAATGTTGTAGTGTTTACTTCATTAATAATGGATTTAAATAAATAAGATTATAAATATTAAAATAACTTCTGAAACCTGTAAAATTCCTATTTTATGATATTATTTTTACTATGATTCATTTTATCATCGAATTTAATAATTTTTGGACCTTTAGAAACAGAATATCATTATATAAAATAATAATAATTTCAGACTTTCCAAAAGAGCCCCTCCTCCCCCTTATAAAAGGAGACCATTTCTAAACAATTACTCACACATCTCAAGACTTTTGGATCGTCCAACCTCTACCCAATTAATCTCCCAAAATCCCTCTACTCCTCTTAGAATCTTTAACTTAGGTAGAAGGCACTTCAAGAAATCATTTTGGTTCAAACCAAAGGAAGTAACCCAAATTAAAGGTAAAATTTCTTTAACTTGTTTTCATTTTTATCACTTATCCAACCCCGTAAACTCTTTATATTCCATTATTTTGTAAAGAAACATGTATCCTAAATATACAAGGATGTTTTTATGAGAATTATTCGAACTACACTTACACACACCTCAATCTAATGGGTGAAGAACATAATTTTTCTGTTAATGGAAAACTAACGCCTCACGAAACGATGATTGTTAGATTATGTCCAACCACCTCTCATGGTGTCAATTATGAATGAAAATTTTCATATATGATATATATTAGTTTTATGTTTTCATTTTGATTCTGTATTTTCCATTTATATCATTCATTTATGGTTTCCATTATGGGTAAACGCGATAATCTCATTAGAGGAAGTGCGGACTACCAGCCCCTCAAAGTGATATGACTCATTAATGCCATATGTGGGATGTATAAAGGATAGATTTGATTCTATTATATATGATACAATATTGGAATTATAATACTACTATATATCATTATGTTTTAATTACATTAAATATTAAATAGAAATGGAAGTAGCGTTCATGCGTACGTACAGCTTACCTTCTCCATGAACGGTGCATTTCATTTCTTACCTCTAAATGTTATGTACTATTTCAAATACATGTATCTGTTGGATATATATGATATAAAAATCATGAATATCATTCTGGATATAATGAACCTTTGACCATAAGGAAAACATGTAATTAATGTCCATTTTTGACTCAAGTACCAAATATCGACAAAACAAACATAATCATCTTAAATGATTACCTAATTTTTATAACAATGTAATAAGTGATATTAAAGGAATAATAAACTTGAAAAAGGTTATTAGGAAAGTAGAAATTAACTTTATTTAATTATTCAGGAAGTTAAATAATGATCATGTCATGTCAGACACAAGGTAAGGGACTTCATCTCAATCTCCGTTCATTGAGGCATATTTTGTTTTAAAATGAGACTTTCATTTAAGCACTGTATAAAAACCCTAGACATTTCAAAGGGATTATTTTTATGTGATGTGTTTCAATAAATGAAAAAATGGAATGTTTATTTTAAAATAAGCAGTGACAATAACCTATCTGCTGCCGTGATTAATATTCTATCCTTAGCTTCCTCAACAAGCCATAAGGTGTTTAAAAGAAAACAAACATCATATACTCTTTTATGTATTTTGTTATTGAAAATGGTTTTGATAATGGATTTGTTATGTCAATATATTTAAGTGATATATTGTGATTGAAATGTGGAAATGTTTTCATTCCTTTATATTTGGTTTATGACTAATTATTCTATAATGGTACTTGGACATTTGACAGGTGGTTCTGTAATAAACCAAATTATGAGTGGTGTCATGAATACCAGGATAGGTGGTTACGTTATAACCTCTAATTAATTGGGTATGGAAGTCGGTCATATGGCTATTCCATTTAGTGATATGTGTAGATGTCGACCGTATGGTTATTCCATTTATGTATTTTTATGTCCCATGTTACCTTTATTTGTTATGTGTTCTTTATATGGGTAATATTTTGGTTACAGAAGGTTAATTAGTGATATTTTATTCAATGAAGTGTATTTACTACTTAATAATGTTGAAAAGTATTTTCTATGTTATATTATTCATGGTTTACTTATTATTTTGAAAAAATAACAGTTTAACTTCACTGTGTATACCTTACAATTATTTTTATGCTCATCCTAGGATTTTGAAATGTTTTCATAGGACATAATTTGGAATAGGGTCCTAGATTTGATCATGTAAAAGTCATGCTTTCTTATACATGGAACTAGACATGACTCTTTATTTCAAGAGTTCATGTTTTGTAAAAAATGGAAAATTTGTAGAAGTGTCTACTTTTTTATATTTTGAGATGTAATAGTTATATCCTAATTCTCTAAAACTCTAAAACTAAAAAGATCCTCAATGTTAATTATTCATTTAATTCATTATTTTGAATTGTTTAAGGCCATGTCTTTATATAACCTCATTATGTTCCTTAGGATATGTTTATTAAAACCACAAATCGAAAAAATGAATGATTCTCATTATATGTTGGGTGGTCCTCATATTATATATCCATAAAATGCATTGGGTAATGTTTCTATCTCATAAGAGATCATTTTGTGGTTAATTAACCATATACAACAAAAGGAGTTAGTAATTAGCCTTTTGAAATATCTAATGTATATAAGGCAAGGAGCCTTAAAATATTTTTATTATATCTTGTTAATGTTTTCCCCATTATGATTATTAAACAATATTATAATATGATCATGATTGTATCATTATCAAATTTTACCATTTCCAATGACTTGATTCCACTGTAATTGTGTCATCATGTTATTCCACATCTCTCACATGTTATGATTTATTATAATGTTTACCCTTATCCAGAATGTCATCTCACACCATTCTATTTTTTCAATTTTAATTAGATACCAATGAAAAAGTGAAGTATATTATTCCAAGAAGATTACCTTTTAAAAAAATGGGTGATGATAATGATACATTGTTGAACTAATACATTCATATATAGTGGAGAAAACTTTTTATAGTATTTTAAAGGAATTATTTTTTAGTTAGTTATTTTTCCTAATTATATAAATCATTATAATAAAAAGTCCTAGGATTTTATATGTTTTATAGATATTGTTATATAATATGTTAATAAATTTATTTATTGTGGGTAATATTATTTTGATATTAGATTTTGGATAATGGGTCCAGGGGTGATACAATTGGTATTATTGAAATGTTAATATAACATTAGAAGAACAGATTCCATCAATGATGTGTAATTTTAAGTCTAGAAATAAAAGGAATAGATTCAATGTTTATGATGATATTTGTTTCAAACATATATTTAGTCATAAAGGGAATTAGGATTGAATATAAGAAGTTATTTAAGGATTATGATATGAAAATATTAGTGGAATCCCATGGAATATGTGTAAAGACCTGGAAATTTCAAAGAAATGTTTTTCTTAATTTCCTTTGGAATTTTACAAGAACGCGGTTTCTGATGGCGCCGGATTCCGAGGCCCGGTGTGCTCGGAATCATTTTCGAAGATTGGCTCGGGTACGTTCAGTGAACAAACGAGCAGGAATTCCTATCTTTTGAACCGGTGCTCAGAATCGAATTTCGAGGGCTCTGATGGAACCGTAGCTCCGGTAATTTCTTAGGAACGCCACTTCCGAAGTTGTGTTTACACGCGGTAAGTTGTTGGAATTTGTGGTAGTTGAAATAAAAATTAAACTACAATTTTTATTTTAACTAAGTGGATTAGGCTTTGGGTGGATGTTGGGTTACTACACAACTTCCCAAGGGAGGTTATGAAGGTCGTGGGGCCCACACGAAACCTACCCCTTCACCTTCCCTAACCTTCCATAACTCTTCACATTCTTTAACCCCCCTCAACTCACATTTAATATTTGAAAACTTCTGTTTAAAAACTTATGTTATTAATTAAGTGAGTTAAGTGTGTTTATTTGAATTTTAAACTCTTGAAATTCAAATATTTGTTATGTTAATAAAATAAGAGGTAAGCTTATTTTATTTTGGGGTTGGAACCTTTGTTGCTTGAAAGGTGTGGGGATAAAATCTAAGGAAAGCTAGAGTTCTTCATCTTCTTCATCGAAGAACATGAAGAACGCGAAGAACGCATCGAACTCCGTCGAAGAACGCTGAGTCCTCAGAGACCGACTACGCGACACCTTTTACCGCGACGGTTCTTCCACGACGTCTTCTTCCATGACGTCTCTTTCCGCGATGAATCCTCGTTCGATGAACCTCTATTCAAGCTCGCACGATGTAGGGGGTTTACGTGTTTCTATATGTGATTCTCTTCCGTCTTTTATCCGTGTCTTTTTGGACCGCATGATATCACTTAACGGGAGGAGGCTGGACCGCACAAACCCTACTTTCCCCCTCCCTTTTTGATTTTCTTGTTATTGTAAATCGAAAGAAAGTAACGCGGTGTCGTCGCACCGCGTGGGATTGGGCAGCAAGAAATGCGTGACGTTGTGACGCCGCGCATTCAAATTTTTTGAACCAATTCTGCGGCACCGTCGTGCCTTGCCGAAGAACCCCAAAAGAACTGCGGCCGGAGTCGGGTCGCGGCGAAGGGGCGCGGCGCCATCGCGTCGCGCCAGAAAACCACAAAGACGGTACGTTTGTTAATTGACGTGCAGAATGACGGGTGAAGAAAAACGGGGCCGCAGTGTATTTTTGAACCTTGCGCAGTAAAGTTCGAGACTCGAGATGAACACCGGCTCAGACAGTTTTGAACACGGACCACCGGAGCAACTCTGGTGGCCCGCGGAAACACCCGGAGGTGCGGGTCGCCGGCGCGGTGCCGCCGGCGACCGGGGGCGGGGGCCGAAGCTTTCCAGCCGCCAGGATGCGGCGGTGCCCGAGCGCGCTGCCGGAAGTTTGGCGGCGGCGGATCTGCCACCGGCCTCAATCAACGGCGACGGCGGGCCGCACACACCCCCGCTCTGCGGCTTCCGCTCGGCCGCGCTGGCCGAGCCGCGGCCGGCCGTGCCGGGCCGTGTCGGTCCGGGGCCAGACCCACTGTTTTCGAACGCTCTTTTGTATTTTTCCCATATCTTGGGCTACGAACCTCCGATCGATGCACCGTCAGTTGCGTAGCAATCCTTCGAAAGAGACAGTCGTTTCGGTATATTACACTCAAGGTTTTAGAGAACTTTGGGTTCGGCTGGGTTGGTTCGTACACGAAACCAACCGGGCCCTCGGAGCGGAAACACTCATATATTAAGCTTCGGATGTCCGAATGACATGCCGTCGACTTTGTTGGATTCCTCTAAGTAAGACGGATCTTTTGGCTTACTCCGCTCAAGGTTTGGATGCTGTCGGAGTGTGGTCCAGTTGTTCGCTCACGAAACCAACCGGGGCCCTAGAACGAAAATGCAAATAACTCACAGATCGGGCGTCTGATGGATGTGTCGTCTATCTCGTTGATTTCCTCTTGATGAGACGGAACATTTTTCCTACTTCACCCGAGTTTTGGATGAAGTTGGATAGTGTCCAGGTTGGATTGTACCCGAAATCCAACCGGCCCCCTGGAACGGAAAAGCTGATATCTTTCAGACCGGACGTCTGTTTGACGAACCGTCAGCGGCATTGGTGATCACATTGAGAAACAGTCCCTATGAGTATACCTTATGAGAGTTCGGGGTATAGTTGAGATACGGCCGGATTGGTTCGCACACGAAACCAACCGGGCCCCTGGGATGAAAAGGCTAATAACTCACAAACCGGACATCCGATTGACGGGCCGTCTGTTGCCTTGAGACCCCTATGACCAGGTGGTCCTTTGAGATACTTATTCGTTGGACTTTGAGATAATTGGAGTATCGACCTTTAGCTCGTGGATCGGACCCTCCCAGAGACGAGCGTGCGGAGTACGGAGACCGTGTAGCTGACTGAGACCTCACGACTGCTGGACCGACTCGACTTGGAGTGATTCGACTAGCCCAGTGGACGGAGCACTACATTGTGAGGTGCAGACCCATGGTGGATGGAGCACTACCTGTGTGACAGTGCAGACCCGCGGTACTCGTCCGGAGAGTACCTCAGCAGGCTACTAGGGGGTGTGCACAACTGTGTTTGGGTGACATACCCCGACGTGAAGCACTACTGTGTTTGGGTGGTTGACCCGCGGTACATGATAGGAGGAGTACCTCAGCCGTCTTAGGTTAGTGAGCAGTACCTCGGAGTCATGACAGGACCACTGTACACTCCAGAGACGAGGCTCTTCAGTAGTTACGGTTTCGATAATGAAAATCCTGTTTGAGTTGAGACTTATGACCTTTGTGTTTACCTCAGGATTGAGATGGGTCACTTGATAACATAGGTGTATGTATGGGCATATACCTGGGTAGTGGTTATCAGTTGATTTCATGATCTTGGTGTTTTCCTCATGATTGAGATGGGTTACTTGATAACATAGGTATATGCATGAGCATTTACCTAAGTAGAGGTTATTTGTTGAGATCTTCTTTTTGGTTAACCTTGTTGGTTTTAGTGAGACCTTGAGGGTCTCGGGGTCCCTACTGAGTATCGTTATACGCACCCCTGCATGGGCTATGCCCGCACCTCATTGTGTTGGTTGCAGACGACGAGCAGTGCTGACGGAGGCCGAGTGTTCGAGGACTGGACGGTACCCAGAGGTGGACTACACGACGAGTCAGTACCCGGAGGTGGACTTCATGGCGAGACGACTCTCAGAGGAGGTTGACGGGCGAGAGCGTTGTGGAAGCTTTCTATACCTACCCTTTAGGTAGGATCTGTGGTGGACGATCTAGGAGCTGTACCATCTGTACCTACCCTTCAGGTGGGATCCAAGGAGGACGACCCAAGAGCTGCTTCCTTTATTCCAGCTATTTTTCTTTTTCTGTTGTACTTTCGTTCAGTTGTAGCTGTACTTTCAGTTGGGTTTGTATTCTGGCCCATTTACTTTTCAGCACTTTCTTTTGTACTTAGTGTTTTACTTCTGTTTGTACTCTCTGGTGTTTTGTTTACTTTTATAAAGGCAATGCCTTCCCAGATATCGGGATTTACGCCTTTGGTGCTAGTCGCCAGCCCCTGGCCTATGGAAGGTGGGCTTGGGGTAGTCACGGCACAGGCCCCGAGGACGGGTCGTGAAAAATTGGTATCAATGGAGTCGGTTCTACAACAGAACTTATAACTATGATATTTTCTTTCTATGAATCAATAGTGATAAGGGTACCAAGTGTGGTCTTCAGTTCAGGGAGTCCAGTGTTGGTGCGGGCGGCCGACGTATCCATACACCAGTACCCTGACAACTGAATTCTGACTTTGTGCATGAAAACACAGATTGTGTGTGTGTTTCCAGAAGTTTTTAAATGTTAGCTCAAACCAGGTCATCTCACCAGGTATAAACGTTTCACTGTGTCACGTTGTTTCATTCAGGATGCCTTTTCTCAGACGACTAGCTAGAGCCCAGAGGGATGTGCGTACTGATATCCTGTCGAGCGACGAGGCTTCGGTACAGGGCCCTCTTGCAGTTGAGGCACCAGCAGAGGCACCAACGGTTCTACCATACGTTGGGCCACTGATGCCTCCAGCCCCAGCAGTAGGCGATGCACGCCACTTGAGGGCACTGCATGAGTTCCAGCACCAGAGAACACCCAGGTTTCGGGGAGAGACGGACCCACAAGCGGCTGAGGTCTGGCTGGAGGCTGTGGTGAGTGTCTTTAGGCTAGTGGGGATGCCTGCAGACTTCATGTTGATCTTTTCTGCCATCCTCCTTTAGGAAGCAGCAGGCAGGTGGTGGAGCCACTTGTTCCAGTTTTTCGATGGGATGACCTTCGCATGGGAAGACTTCGAGACCTTCTTCAGGGTGGAGTTTGTGCCAGTAGCTCTACACCCCGAGCGTGTACAGGAGCTTCTGTGTTTTCCGCGTGTTTTTTCGATCAGTAGTCGAGTCATCTGTGGGCAGTAGACAGACGATGCAGAGGTCCAGGAGGACTAGACCAGCAGTTGGGCGATCTCGGGTTTTAGGATTGGTGGTGCGGGGCACCCGGGGTGGGGTCAGAGCCGGGCGTTCCAGGAACAGACAGTGTTTCTCCTGTGGCAGGAAGGGTCACCTGGCACATGACTGTACAACCTCCCGCACAGTCGATCAGTCGGTGTTGGAGGATCCACCGAGATAGAAGTAGTGGCTGGTTCTTGAGCAACAGCCGATCAGTGGTCAAGGCAGTAGAGCTCCAGGAGCAGGTAGACAGGAGAGGAACTAGTGGATACGTCCCTTGTACTTCTACTTCCATGTTGCTGTTGTATTCGTGTCTTTTTACTACGAGCTGCAATAATAAAAATACACATATCTTTGTGATGTTTGTTTTCCTGTCCTTTTTGTTTGGTTGATACTGAGTGGTCCTGGTTAAAACTGTTGAATTGACCCTCACTTTCGAGATTTATACTGGAGGAGACCCAGTGACCTCACACTGATGCCGACAGTGTGACTCGACCCTTGGAGGCAAGAGTGACATTTGGATCTCTTGCTAGTTACGTCGAGGCCCTACAACGGCATCCATGGAATGAATGCATCATTCATGTTGGGATTGACTGTATATTGCAGTATGAAACAGGAAACCGGCTCCAGTCTTAGAGACTCGAGTGTGTTAAATGTTTAAAGAAGAGGAAGCTTTAAGGAGAGATGAGTCTGCGGAGCAGCATACATGGAGGCAGAGCTAGGAGAGCTACATGAGGTGCTGTACATATTAACATTCTACAACCACCCACCATAGTTATCCCCGCTAGGATCAAGGAGCTGGAGGGCAGAGGAAGAGTGTGGCTGCATGCGGTCAAGGAGTGTGACCCAATGGCACTAAAAAATGATTCAAGGGACATTCTGTGTCCACTACTAGCTGTTGTAGTAACAGAGGTCGATATAAATCATTCCTTGCTTTCCCAAATCTTGTTCCAGGCCTAGAGTTTCCGGAATCCGTGGACTTGACCCTCACGTATGTAGATACCTTGGGAGGAGATTCGATAATCACACTTATGCTGACGGTGTGGTCAGACCCTCAAGGTGAGAGGTTCGGTTGGAATGTCTTGGTGGCAGCGTCAAGGCCTTATGACGTTAGTTTGAGTATGGAATGGGAAATAATTGTTCATACTCAAATTGACGGTTTTAGGCAAACGTCGGGATGGGTTTTCCTTGGTCGGAAAAAAGGAAACCCCAGGTAGCACAGGATAAACTCTTTCACAGGAGGGTGCGACCGATCATTCTTGAGTTGGTCAACCATACCCTCATGGCAGCAGTCGTTTGGGTTTCAGTTCTAACAGGAATTGGAGACCTCTAGAGTTCGAGGATGACGATCATGTCCTTATACGGGTCTCACCTCGATGAGGTTTACGAAGATGTGGCATGGGCGGCAAGTTATCTATGAGGTTCAACGGACCTTTCTAGGTCCTTAGCAGGGTAGGTGAGGTGATTTACCGCTTGACCCATCCACCCTCAGTTGCTCCAGGTGCATGACATTTTCCAGGTATCTCAACTGTGGAGATACGCGCTTGACCATTCGCATATCATCGACCATGAGGAGCAGGACGATGGCGATGGGGTTACTTCTACGGAGGTTCCAGTAGGGATCGAGGATCGACATGATCGGATCCTACGGGGTCGGTCGATTCCTCAGGTGCGCTTTCTTTGGCGGTACGGAATCTCCAGGTAAGCACATGGGAGCGGAAGGCTCAGGTGTGTTCTCAATACCGATTTTCTGACCCTAGTTTGTGTTGAAGCTTTACGGGGACATAAAACCCTGAGGTGGGAGTAATGTAAAGACCTATAAATTTCAAGGATATTTTTTTCTTAATTTTCTTTGGAATTTTACAAGAACGCAGTTTCTGACGGCACCTAATTCCGAGGCCCGGTGTGCCCGGAATCATTTTCCAGAGATTTGCTCGGGTACGTTCAGTGAACGAACGAGCGGGAATTCCTATCTTTTGAACCGGTGCTTGAAATCTAATTTCGAAGGCACCGATGGAACCGTACTGCCGGTAATTGCATAGGAACGCCACTTCTGAAGTTGCATTTACACGTGGTAAGTGGTTGGAATTTGTGTAAGTTGAAATAAAAATTAAACTACAATTTTTATTTTAACTAAGTGGATTAGGCTTTGGGTGGAAGTTGGGTTACTACCCAACTTCCCAAAGGAGGTAATGAAGGTGGTGGGGCCACACAAACCCTTCCCCTTCACCTTCCCTAACCTTCCATAACTCTTCACATTCTTTAACCCCCCTCAACTCACATTTAATATTTGACAACATAAGTTTAATAACTTATGTTATTAATTAAGTGAGTTAAGTGTGGTTATTTGAATTTTAAAATCTTGAAATTCAAATATTTGTTATGTTAATAATATAAGTGGAAAGCTTATTTTTTTTTGGGGTTGGAACCTTTGTTGATTGAATGGTTTGGGGAGAAAAGATAAGGAAAGCTAGAGTTCTTCATCTTCTTCGTCGAAGAACACGAAGAACGCGAAAAACGCATCGAACTCCATTGAAGAACGCCGAGTCCTCGGAGACCGACTACGCGACGCCTTTTACCGCGACGGTTCTTCCGCGACGTCTTCTTCTGCGACGTCTCCTTCCATGACGAATCCTCGTTCGAAAAACCTCTGTTCAAGCTTGCCCGAGGTAGGGGGTTTACGTGTTTTCAAAACGTGATTCTCTTCCGACTTTTATCTGCGTCTTTTTGGACCACATGATATCAGTTAACGGGAGGAGGCCGGACCGTGAAAACACGGCCGTCCCCCTCCCTTTTTGTTTTCCTTGTTATTGCGGATCGAAAGAAAGTAATGTGGTGTCGTCGCACCATGTGGGATTGAGCAGCAAGAAATGCGCGACATCGTCATGCCGCACATTCAAATTTTTTGAACCAATTCCGCGGCACTGTCACGCCTTGCTGAAGAACCGCAAAAGAACCGCGGTCGGAGTCGGGCCTCGGCGAAGGGGCGTGGCGCTATCGCTTCGCGCAGGAAAACCACAAATACGGTACGTTTGTTAATTAACGTGCGGAATAACGGGCGATGAAAAACGGGGCCGCAATTTATTTTTGAAGCTTGCGCAGTAAAGTTTGAGCCCCGAGATGAACACCGGCTCAGACGGTTTTGAAAACGGACCACCGGAGAAACTCCGGTGGCCCGCGGAAAAACCCGGAGGCGCGGGTCGCCAGCGCGGTGCCGCCGGCGACCGGGTGCGGCGGTCGGAGCCGTCCGGCCACCAGGAGGCGGCAGTGCCCGAGCGCGCCGCCGGAAGATTGGCGGCGGCGGATCCGCCGCCGGCCTCAATCAACGGCGAGGGCGGGCCGCACCCACCCCTGCTCTGCGGCTTCCGCTCGGCCGCGTTGGCCAGGCTGCGGCTGGCCGGACCAAGCCAGCCGGTCCGGGCAGGGCCCAGACAGGTGGACCCCATTAGGGTCGACCCAGCTCGGGCCGACCCAGGGGGGGTCGGGCCGGGTCAGTCTGGGCCCAGACCCCCCGTTTTTGGAGACTCTTTGGTCTTTTGCCCATATCATGGTCTACGGACCTCCGATCGATGCACTGTCAGTTGTGTAGTGATCCTTGGAACGATACTGTCGTTTCGGTATATTACACTTAAGGTTTCGGAGAACTTTGGGTTTGGCCGGGTTGGTTCGTACACGAAACCAACCGGGCCCTCGGAGCGGAAACGCTCATATCTTAAGCTCCGGACGTCCGAATGACGTGTCGTCGACTTTGTTGGATTAATCTAAGTGAGACGGATCTTTTGGCTTACTCCGCTCAAGGTTTGGATGCCGTCGGAGTGTGGTCGGGTTGGTTCGCTAACGAAACCAACAGGGGCCCTGGAACGAAAAAGCCAATAACTCACAGAACGGGCGTCCGATTGACGCGCCGACTATCTCGTTGATTTCCTCTTGATGAGACGGAACTATTGGCCTACTTTACCCATGTTTTGGATGTAGCTGGATAGTGGCTGGGATGGATTGTTCCCAAAATCCAACCGGGCCCCTAGAATGGAAAAGCTGATATCATTCCGACCGGAATTCCGTTTGACGAACCGTCAGCGATGTTGGTGATCACGTTGAGAAACGGTCCCTATGAGTATACCCTATGAGAGTTCGGGGTACAGTTGCGATACGGCCGTATTGGTTCACACATGTAACCAACTGGCCCCCGGGGACGAAAAAGCTAATAACTCACAAACCGGACGTCCAATTGACAGGTCGTCTGTTGTGTTGAGACCCCAATGACGAGGCGGTCCTTTGAGATACTTCTTCGTGGGACTTTGAGATACTTGGATTATCGACCTGTAGCTCGTGGAGTGGACCCTCCTAGAGACGAGCGTGCGGAGTACGGAGACCGTGTAGCCGACTGAGACCTGACGACTTCTTGACCAACTCGACATGGAGTGAGTCGACTAGCCCAGTGGACAGAGCACTACATTGTGAGGTGAAAAACCATGGCGGACGGAGCACTACCTGTGTGATAGTGCAGAACCGTGGTACTCGTCCGGAGAGTACCTCAGCATGCTACTAGGTGGTGTGCACTACTGTGTTTGGGTGACATACCCCGGCGGGAAGCACTACTCTGTTTGGGTGGCTGACCCGCGATACTAGACAGGAGGAGTACCTCAACAGTCTTAGGTTAGTGAGAAGTATCTCGGAGTCATGACAAGACCACTGTACAGTCTAGACATGGGTCTCATCAGCAGTTACAGTTTTGATAATGAAAATCTTGGTTGAGCTGAGACTTATGACCGTTGTGTTTACCTTATGATTGAGATGGGTCACTGGATAACTTAGGTATATGTATGGGCATATACCTGGGTAGTGGTTATCCATTGATTTCATGATCTTGGTGTTTTCCTCATGATTGATATGGGTTACCTATTAACTTAGGTATATGCATGAGTATATACCTAAGTAGAGGTTATCAGTTGAGATCTTCTTTTTGGTTAACCTTGTTGGTTTTAGTGAGACCTTGAGGGTCTCGGGGTCCCTACTGAGTATCGTTATACTCACCCATGCACGGGCTATGCCCGCACCTCGTTGTGTAGGTTACAGACGATGGGAAGTGCTGACGGAGGCCGAGTGTTCGAGGAATGGACAATACCCGGAGGTGGACTACACGACGAGTCAGTACCTGGAGGTGGACTTCACGGTGAGACGATACTCGGAGGAGGTTGACGGGCGAAAACGTTGTGGAAGCTATATGTACCTACCCTTCAGGTAGGATCTGTGGTGGATGATCTAGGAGCTGTGCCATCTGTACCTACCCTTCAGGTAGGATCTGAGGAGGATGACCCAGGAGCTGCTTCCTTTCTTCCAGCTGTTTGTCTTTTTCTATTGTACTTTCATTAAGTTGTAGCTATACTTTCAGTTGGGTTTGTATTCTGGCCCATTTACTTTACATCACATTCTTTTATACTTAGTGTTTTACTTCCTCTTGAACTCTGTGGTGTTTTTCTACTTTTATAAAGGCAATGCCTTCCTAGTTATCTGGATTTACGCCTTTGGTGCTAGTCGCCAGCCCCTGGCCTATGGAAGGCGGGCTTGGTGTAGTCACGGCACGGGCCCCGAGGACGGGTCGTGACAATATGTCTAAGTATTATATATCAATAAAAAATATTAGTAATGTAGATATTTAATGGGGTCTATAGATATTATATCCATATTTAGGAATAGAATGTAGATTAGATTATAGGACATACTCATCCTAGCACAATAGCCTTAATAATAGTTTTCCAAACATATCTTGGTCATCATTGTTGTTCTTGGTGAATGGTCCCTAAAAGAGCACCAACCATGACACTACCAGGTGATAAGTTAAGGTTAAATCACAATTCCTTTTTAAACCATTATGAAGGATTTGAACATAATAACTTATAGATGTTAACCATATTACATAATATAATGGTTTAATGGCCATGGAAAAAATGATTGAAGTTAAGTATCATAATATATCATATTCTAATCATTGATTAATTATATTTATAATATTATGTTTTCCCTTATGAAAAATGACTAAATTAAGTATTCTCATTTCTCATATTACATTTAATGTAATAGTTCAAGAAAGACCGTACAAGAAATATAATTCATGGGATAAAAATGAGATGATTATCATAACTTATAATGTATTTGGATTTGAACATGTACTAATATTATTTTATTATTATTCTAAATCAACTATCATAAATTTGGATTGAAAATATGAACATTATTTAATTTCATAATTAATTATTACTAAAATTATGAGAAGTTTGTAATATCATGAAAATTTTGATGATGATTTTGATCAATGGAAATAAATACAATTTTATATAAAAAAATATTAAATTAATAAAACATTATAATATATTAATATACGTAAAAAATATATATGGGAAAAATGAGATCAAGAAATATTATAGCTAACTAGGGAAAATAATGCAACAATTTAACTCAATAGAGGAATATATTTTTTCAGGTTTTTTATAATATATTAGTGTTGAAATTTCGTTTGATATTTTGTAATATGACAAGTCTATCATTTTTTATCCTTTATTAAAATTTTAAAAAAAAATTGATGTAATTTATTTATGGATGAATGAAATTTATATCATGATATTTAATTATAAAATTTTTATATTAAATAGCTTTCATGATAGTATCATTCCTCATTCAATGTAAAATAAATGTTACAATAAATTATTAAATTAAAATATTATTCCTTAAAATATTATTATCATATAATATTACATTATATATATTATTTAAAACATTAAAATTATTTAAAAACTATTATTAGTTTTAAATATTATTAGAAAAAACTTTCATATAGTATGGTTATTTTAAAATAATAATTTTATCAATATATTTTATTTTATTATTTAAAGATAAATATTGAAATTTTTAAAAGATAATTTATAAATGTTAAAATCAATTTTTTAATTAGATATTAAATATTTTTAGTTTTTTTGGAGTTTCCAAAAATAAAAATTTTATATCAACAATATTTTTATATTAAAATTATATTTTTAATGATTTTATGAATATATTGCAGTGAAATATAAGATAAAAATAAAAAATTTAGGTAACATATTATTATGTAAAGGATAATCATTATATGTTTTAATAAATTGTTTGAACATCAGAAACCCATGAACAATATTTTTAGATAATATGTAAACAATAAAATAAAGATATCATTTATATGTATTTCCAATTTAAATATCAAAAATTTTGTAAAAAAATCATTGTTGGTTGATTTAGAGGCCACATAACATTAATTTTATTTATAATCAATACATTTTTTTGTAAATTGTTTTTATCCTATTTCATTTAAATTACACTAAAAAGTTATTCTTAAAATTATGACTAGCGTAAAAACTATTATCAAGGGTTATGAAAGTGTATTTTAAAATTCACTATATCTATTAGAAAAGATTATATAATTATATTAATACCATATTTAGGATTATAGTATAAATATTTTTTTATGAGATAAAATTTAATTCTGATAGTTTTAATTAATTATCATGGGTTGATTTAAAGTTTACCTCATAAAAATATACAATGAAATAATTTAATTAGGGTAACTAAATACTGATAAATCACTCAATGATTCCCCCAAAATGACTATATGTGAGGATTATCCCATTTAGATCAATTTTGATTTAAGTGGTTCTTCAATAATGGGAATTTTAACTAAATAATTGAATCATATTGTGTAATTAAATAACAACCAATCCATTAACATTTAAAAGGATAACCATCAATCACTTCATTAAACAACCTAAAATATGAATTATATTGAGATACTCAACACACATTTTCATACTCTAGACATACGTAATTTACCATATCCTTCGTCACCCTTAATTTCCCTATGCCCTTCAATTTCAAGGATAATTACAAGACAATTAAATATTTATTCCATGAGTATTGCTCTCATCTTACTTGAGTCAGTATGTGTCCTCTCGATTAATTACATTGCAGGTTTTGGTGGTTGGAGATGCTTATGGGAGGATTAGAAATAGTTTTGGAGAGTTTTGGTTGTTAATGGCTTGATGTAGGGGATTACTTGTCAAGTAATGGGATGACATGATGTCGAACAATGTTTCATGTATTTTCGTGATTGTTCTGTAGAATTTAATATTTTGGTGTCTGAAAAATAAAATAAAAATATAGGTGATGTGTTTTTCTATGAAACTGAACCCTGAGTGTTACCCGACATGATAGGGTATAACACATCGTGTAATACCCTGATCCTGTGGAGTTATAATAATTAATTTTCCTCCAATCCATTATTAATTCTCCGATGGTTTTTTTCCCTCATTCCAAATGAACAGAAGGTTCCTCTAGGAGTTCATTGAACCCTACACATCACTCCGTGATATTACATTATCGATGGTAGTTTGGTGGTGATCTGTGATTGATTCATGGTGAGTTTTCTCTTTCTATTCATATATTTTAACTTTTTCATTGCATGGGATTTCTATCATGATATAGTTTTTCATGAGAAGTATGTTTGGGAAGAATTTTGATAATATTTTAGTACATAATAGGATGATTTACATTTCAATCGGTGCAGTAGTCACTTGCAAGAATTATTCTTTATCGTATGGTGCACAAATAAGTTGAAAAAAATCTATGAAGAATGATTTCCCGCATTTCCCTTCAATTATGCACCATTTTGGTGGTATTTTCATTTTCACCCTATTGATCATGGTTGTTCTACGCTAATCAATGATAAGAATCAGTTAAATGAAATGGATTGTGTAGGGGGATTCATCTTTCTTTCCATTGAACTTTTCATATTATAATTATCGTATTTTGATTATAGAAGCTTGATGCTTAGTTAAAAATTGTAGATGTTGGTTGCTTTGTTTGTAATCACCACATTTATTGTTTTTTTATTTTAGTTGTTCTTGTCGCGATCTTACCCTAAAAAAATTAGTTAATCATGTAAATGAGAATAATTAATGGTTCCCTTATGACTTTTTTTGGTGATAACACCCTTGAATAATTATGTGGTATTAAATATGTGTCCCCTCTTCTAAATCAAAAAATCAGTTACGTCATGTATTATGATGACATGGGTGGACTATGTGAGGTCTTGTGCATGGGAAAAATGAATCTAGGGTGGATATGTTTTGATGGGTTTTTTTCTCTATTTTTTGTATTAGTATGTCTGTGAAAATGGTTGTTGGTTGTGGGTTGTCCTGAGTGGTGTCAGGATTAAATTATAGATGACACATCATCCTAGCTATGTATTTTATTCTCGGTTACATATATTTATTGATTGTAGAATGGATGATAAGTGTTTTGTAGTGGGGCTATGATCGGGTTGTGCATTGATGTGTTTATTTGTTTCTTAATATGTGATATGCTTGGTATATTTCCGAATAGTAAATGAATATATAAATAAATAATTGGTTAATAAATTTTTCATCTAGATTGGGTATGTGTGGTTAACAAAATGAAAAAAAGAATAGTGAATGAATAATCGCAATGTTTAAATAAATAGTTTTGAATTAAGAATTTTTTGTGGATTGATATGCGGTGTTGTGAATTTTGATGTTGTAGCAAAGTTGGTCATATTGTGACCAAGTTGTCAATTTCAAAACCCATAGGTTAGTCTTGAGTGTTTGTATTATATATATATATATATATATATATATATATATATATATATCCCTGGTAATTTTCTATTCACACTACACCCTAGTAGAGCAATATATTCCAAACACCCCCATCATCATGGGGGAGGAAGTCTTTCCAAAAAATACCAATGAAAGGATGGATTGATGACCAACTCCTCTTCCATAATCCTTCTTCTAGGTAACGACATCCCAATATTCTTTAGTCATGTTATGGTTTATGTGGATCAATTGTTTACAGACATGTTTTTCTCCCAGGTATCTATCGAATGAGATGAGTCTAGTTATCCCGATTGTCTTTAGGATGAGATGGGATGTGTCTTGTGGCCCAGGTTATGAGAGGAGTTCAGTTTTTTGGTCAAGGTGTCTATCAGAAGGAGAAGATGTGTCTAGTGGCCTAGGTGACTGAATGATATGTAGTTTGTTTCCCAGGTGTATGCGGGTAGGATGAGATGTATATCATATACCAGGTAATGAGGTGAGATGTTGTGTGTGGGGCACATGCGTGTCTGGGTAGGTAGTGATGTGGTTCATTCAGAAGGGGGTGGGAGCATGATGATTTTTTAAATTAAGAAATGGAAATGAATTAGTTGTAAGTGGTGTGGGGAAACATATTTTCTATTTTAATTATATTAAATTAGATTACATGGATAATTTGGTGAGTGTTCCTTGGTGAGGATGGTATGTTTACTATACTTATTGAGTGTTGTTTGGTTCTACTATTTTCTCACAAGTGCATTAGAATGATTCATCCACATGTTCCTGAGAGACTATGGTTTTTTATACTGGTTAAACATGTATGCCCACCCAAATATATAATACCTGTTAAATATTTCAAGTAGAAAATACCATATCATGCTAGAACACACTATATCAGACCTTAATAGTTCATATATCTCTTTAAGAATTTATTTTGTTATATACAATGGATACATTTTATTTTCAACAATTCTATTTTTTGTTATCATATGTGATGGTTTTTGGATTTATAATATATATATATTTTAATTTTTTTGTGGATTATTCATCATTTCAATAAAAATAAAAATTCCATCCATATAATGGCATATATATTCCGTTTGGGCTAATCCCTAACCCAGGGCCTATTAGAGTTGGGACATGTTGTTCATTATCCATATTTATTCCTTTCCCTCCCAAGAGGGGTATATTTAGAGGGAGATAGTAATGATAGAATTGTATCATATATGATTGTTGAGGGATATGATGTACATTAGGGTTACTAATAGTGATAATTTCATAGGTTTGTTAGAAATTGTTTTTGGTGAACATGGTATGTGACCTAGACCAAGGAAGACCAGCTATGACATGGGATTTTTGGTCCCCCCCCCATGATCGGATGAAAGGACTCTAAGCATACCAAATGAGAAAGTGTGGCTACACCATTTTCATTATAGAGACCAAGTAATGTTACAGGAATCATAATTTCAAGCGTTCTTGTTTAAATTCGGTTTTTTTGGAAAGGTTAAAATGGATCGGATGAAAATAATGAATTAAAAATGAATGTAAATAAAGTACAACACAACTCAGTCATAAGAACTCTTGGTTTACCTTTATGATATGGCTCCCAGTCATCATTCTTGTTTGAATACGGAAATGGAGGCTCGATAGGAATATCCAGTTGATCAATGGAGGGTTGATCAAGTTAATTAGGACAATCAGTGATATAATTTTTTTTCATTCAAAAGGAATAATTTGGGAAATTATGATTGTAGTGTTTCAGAAATAGAGATGGAAATATTTCTTGAGGATCATGAATCACATTAACATTTATCTGGTCCCCAACAGTGTACTATGATTATTATGCATTCATCCTGATGGAAGGAGTGGTGCGTCAGTGGTGGATGGATTATCTGTGGGAGTGGAAGGAAGTGGGAACTTTATGGGTCGACATTGATAAGGAATTCAATGTAGAGTTCCAATCATCGAACATGATGGATGTAAAGTGGAATGAGTTAATCTACCTTCATTAGTATATTATATCAGTATGGGAGCATGGGATGAAGCTTAAGGATCTCCTTTTTTCGTGATATATTTTTCTTGATGAGGTGTCTTGTACGGGAAATTTGAAGGAGACTCTTCATCCTTCAATCCGGTATGTTTGCAATCTCTTTACGTTTCCAATGAATCGTGAGGTTTAGAGGGAGGATGATATGATTGATAGGATGTAATTGTATAAAGGAATACAATAAGAGGGGAGCCAGCAAGGTTCCTCAATTAGTAGTGATACATGTGGCAGGCCTCAAGAACCTGGACTATTGAGGTTTCTAATGGTAGGGAGTCGACCACAACACCTTATTTTTTGTGCATATATTCCTCATGCCTTTTCTGTGAACATTGGGTTAATGTTTTTCTTTTGAGGAATTTGTGGTCAAATTTAGAATCAGTTCTTATTGTTTGATTGAGATCAATCTATTAGATGTGAATAGGCTCAATGTAATCCTAAACAGTAGTTTCCAGTCATGCTATTTTAGGAGCAAGGGAAGGATACTCGTGTTCATTTTAGGGGAGATGGATCAGGTAAAGGGTGACTTAAGGATGCTCCTCGTGATTATGATATATGGAAAGGGCATGGTCATGGAAGAGGTAATTAGAGGAGAGGCATAGGTGTGGGCAGTGGCCATTTTCATGCTTAAGAGGCAGTGGTTCTAGAAGTTCCTGAGATTGTCAGAGGTATGATCATTTTTATTTGTACTCATGATTGGTCCTTGTTTTATTCTGGAGATTCAAATACCTCTATTTCACCCTATATATCTCATTATTTTTAACTATATATAGAGAGAGTAATATCATGAATTTGGTTTTGAGTACGCTAGTCAGAGGCCAGATAATTTTTTTATGTGTGTTGGGGGTCTATACTAATGATGGGGACACATCTGTCGTGTTGGGATATATTAATGCAATATATGCAACCATTCAATGTAGTCCTCAAAGTCAGATAGTTGTATTCTATACATTTTTTTATCAAGTTTAAATAGAGGATAGTTTTTTCTTTATAAATTGATGCCCATTATGTAGTTTCATTGGTGGGAATGATTTTTACGTGGGAATTTTTAATGTGGAGAACCTTCTCTATTTATAGGATATGCTGTCAGTAGAATATGTTGATGTTGAAATGGTAGAGGTTACCAGATTCATTGGGGTGTTCCTAGATGTTTTCCCATGGAGGTTGTGTAACTTCACCCTTGAGGTGAGGTTGAGTTTAGGATATTCTTATAACCCATTGCTTCTCTGATTTTGATGGATCTCTATCAGATGGAACCTTCTGAGTTATAGGAGTTGAGGACTCAGATAGATGATATGATGGAGATGGTTTTAAGCATCCCATTATGTCACCATGTGGTGTTCAACTATTCATTTCAAAGAATATGGATGCTAGTTTGAGGTTGTGCATAGACTGATAGAGGATTAATTTGGTGATGATCAAGGACTGTCACCCCCTTCCGTGGATAAAGGATCATTTATAACTTTTTATTTGGGAATGTTTGTTTTCATAGTTTCTTCTACGGTTTGGATATCACCAATTGTGGGTGAAGGATTTTTATGTCTAGTACACTACTTTTATTTGATAATATGCGCAATTCGAATTCATGTTCATGTTGTTCATTGTTACCAATGCATATTCTGTGTTCATGGGTCCTATGAAGTCCATTTTCCATTAGTTCCTGGACCAATTCTCTGTCATGTCCTTCAATGATATTCTGAGGTAGTCAATGTAAGAGGAGAATCATGTTTATCATTTGAGAACTATATTGTAGGTTCATTAAAAACACCATATCTATAGAAAGTTGTCCATGTGCACGTTCTTGACAGAATAGGTGAATTTCCTTGTGCATGCGGTGTCTCAAAAGTGTATGGTGGTGGACCATTCAATGGTTGAAGCTATTTTTTCTAGGGAATCATAGAATAATGTCGATGAAGATCCCAGTTTTCTTGGTCTCGCATGATATTATTAGTGGTTTTTACTCAATTTATCTCATGATTCATCTTCATTAAAATATATGACTATAAAGGACCATGCTTTTGTGTAGAGTGAGGAGTGTAAGGCAGTGTTTGGTTACCTAAAGGGGAAACTGTTTTGTACTCCATTGCATGGATTTCCATAGGAATGGGTGAGGTTTGAGGTGTTTTTTGATTCTTCATTTCAATGTTTGGGATGAGTCTTGATGAACTAATAGGAAGTGATGTATTATCTGTCCATGAAATTATGTACCCATGAGAGTAACTATTCCACCCATTATCTGGAGTCGGTAGCAGTTGAATTCATGCTGATTTTATAGAGACATTACATAAGTGGGGATAGATATGTGGTCTTCATGGATCACAATATATTTAGTTATATATTTTTCTAGCTCTATCTAATTTTGACAGGGTGGTGGTGGATAAGGGTTCATCAAAACTATGATTTTGAGATCTCTTACATCTCAGGAAAGGGAAATATTGTGGAGAATTATTTGTGTAGGAATACATAGAAGGTTTTATTTTGAAGTTTGTGGATTCTTGGAGAGGGGTGAAGGAGTGAGATTACATTCACATAGATTAAAGAGTAGAAGGTGGTAGAGGATGTTTGTTCTAGAAGACTTCATTGTATTCTCTAATGCAGAAGTTGGAGGAGTCTCAGTGGAGAGACATAGAGGTTTGGGATTTTCATAATCATGTTTTCCCTTGTGATACTCTTAAAGGAAGTTCGTTGGATTGTTAGAACTATATTTTGATTCAAGGGAAGTGGCTTATTCAAACGGTGGTGTGTGAGGGAGTCATGTTTGAGTATCATGGATCATCTTTAGTGGTACTCCCAATGGGAATTTAAGATTCATTTTGTCATGATGATTCAATTTTAGTGGAATAGGATTAAACATGTAGAGGAAAATGTAGTGGAAATTTTCATTGTTTAACGATAGGTGATGGTTAAGAAACATGTTCCAATTGGTTTTAACATCCAATGGATTTCCCATAGTGGATGTGGTATACCATCTTGATGGATTTAATTACAAGGTTACCTAGGCATCAGGGATGTTAGGATGATATCGAGGTGATAGAGGATCCGTTGGTTAAATCATCCCACAACTTAGTGATTAAGGAGTGGGTAAGAGTGGATTCCTTGGGAAAGAGGTACATAGACAAAGTTGTGTAGATTCAATGAGTTATGAGGTCTATTATATCAAATCATGAAATGTGAATTACCTCATTAATCTGGAGGATATTTCAGTATGATTTTGGAATCCAGTTTCTCCACAACAAAACTTTCCACTCTTAAAATGTTCCTAAAATATAGTGTATTGTCCAGACATTGGAGGATATGTTGCAAGTGTGTGTTTGGGACTTTGGTGGATGGTGGGTATGAAACCTTCATGTTGGTCGAGTTTTGTTATAAATATAGAAATCACTCTTCATTTGGAATGACTCTATTTTGTGTGTTGTATGAGAGACACTGTTTTATTCCATTGTGATATAGGGTCATTATTGTGATAGTTATTTATGGTCTCGTTGTGGTGCAAAGCATGACTGAGATGGATCATCTTGTATGTGATAGTATGCAAGCATCATATTATGCTGATCATACGAGGTGGAAAATAGAGTTAATGTTTACGGACCACATGATCTTGAACCTTTTCCCCAAACATCATATGTAGAGGTTCGGAAAAATTGATTAAGATCTACCCCCGTTTCATCAGGCCCTTCTAGGGGTAGGAGTTTGTTTGAAATGTGTCTTATCATTTGGTGCTTCCACTATAGTTAGATAGGTTCCGCAATGTATATAACATATCATATCTTCATTGATATCTTCATGGTGAATCTCATGTCATTGAATAAGGATAGTTGGATATCATGGATGAAGCAATGTTCCTAGTGGGACTATTGGATATATTGGATCGTCAGGAGATGGTGTTGTGTGGGTGGATATTCCATTGGTTTATGTGATGGGGTGGAATGGTGCCCAGGAAGAGATTACTTTAGATCAAAAATTCCATATGCATTCCTGACCCATTGATGGGTAAGACTATAGTTTTGAGTAAAAAATTTAGGACCTTACTTCCGTATATGATGTTATAATGGAATCCCAACCCACTGATGGGTGAATGAAATTAAATGGGTCATATTCATAGAAGGAGGATCATGTTGTATTTTAAGGTGATTCCACTAGAATTAAAGGACAGTTCTATGTTGAATATGTATTTATTCCCAAATAAGAAAATTAAATCTGCCACTATGTATCCTATAATGTTGGGAATCAATCCACACAATGTTCAGGAGGTCAGGGATCAATGTTTAAGGTCGTGTAGTCTCAAACATAGATAAGAGTTTATAGTTGTGTTTCTTAGTCAATTGAGGTGATTTTTTCTTCCACGATATATGTGTGACCTAAAAAGGATAAACCCCAACAATAATGTTTTAGAGAAGACCATGTAAAAACATAGGAATATAAAAAACATATATTTAGGTGTAACGCTTGGACTATAGAAAATATTTTAGAGGATGGTTTATTAGATTGTGGAATTGTTGTTATTGAGGGTAGTTATGGGGCCTGAAAGAGGTAATATATGACTAGAATATATCCAAATAGGCTCAAATAACACCGGTGCACATTGAGGATAACTGCACAAAGCATAAACTTCTAATGCGAGACCCATTATTGAGTCAAGAGTGATAAATGGTTGAAAAATTTTCTATATCCCACAATTTCTTGGGGAATCCCATTTATAGGACATTCACATTGGTTTTTGGGCCATCTTATACATATCATACGTGGAATTATAATCCCAAGTGGGGTGAAATTTATCACTCATTAAGTGGAATCCAAATTTTTTGTGGGGTAAGGTTGCTGTTTAATTTCATATGTTACAGATGAAAAACAATGTAGTTTATAGTCATAGAAATAGGACTACAACGGATGTACATATTTTCTTATCCTAATTCTTGGAAATTGAAAAAATGATTAAGGTCTTACTGCATGGAATATAAGGAGACTATTAGTATATATTCATGATGCTCGAACCCTGGGCTCGTAGTTTATTTTCAAATATATTGAAATCTGGACTCTTCTCAAGTAGATATTTTAGCATGGATGAATGGAAATTATGACATGAATGAGTCAAATGGAGGCATGTTCTGAAAAAATCACTCATAAGAGGAAATGAATTATGTTTAAATTTGTGTTTCAGGACATGAAAGCATAGTTTATGGTCATTGATTTTGAACCATGGCCTCTTTTCTGTACATTAAAACATATGTACTCATACATACAAACTTATTAAGGAAACAAGAGTCAGGATATGTTAGGGAAACATGGAGTGGTAATGGAATTTACTCGAAACAAGGAAAAAACAATATGGGTGAGGAAATATATGTTTTAGAATTCCGGACAACATAGGCATGAAAACTCAATGCCCCTAGCTACACAAGTGGGTGACTCAATGGTAGTTGGAATTCACCATTGACATTTGGTGGTGCAGAGGATGTAAATAATGATATCATCAAATTAAAATGGATCAATGTCACTCATCATAATGGTCTCAAAGAACAATTTTAATCATTTTTTGATATGGAATTGATTGGTAGGCCTCATAATGGTGGATCAAGGAGGTGTGTCCCTTGGAGGGGGGGATTTTAAACCTGATGCCTTACCAGTGGCTCAATAAATCTCACGATGGTGGACCTAGGAATTAGATTAAAATCATGCAGTGACAAAATTGATTGGAACACCATAGGGAGATGGATCTGGAAGGTGTGTCACTTGGATGTAAGATGTAAAACGTGATGGTTTTTTTGAGAACACCCATTGAAAAAAAACACTAGATTTACATACAATAAACCTTACATTGGAGGATCTGAATGTTGATGGGTAGGGACACCCCATTAAGATATCCCTTGATGTTTGTGTCTAACAACTCATTGATGAGGATCCATAAGAATAATAGGTTAGAACACCCATTTTGGTAAACACTATATGGATGTTTCGGAACATCATGCGTAGGAAGATCAAGATGTATGATGGGTAATATAACCACTTGATATGATCCCCAGATGGATGGATCACACAAACTCTTAGTGGTGGATGGAAAATAATTAGAGGTGAGAACAGCCATTGGGGAAACAATGGTTGTATATATTAGAACACCTCGGGGAGGCAGATCGAATGTTTTGATGCGTAAGAAATCCCCCTTATGGCAAACCTTTAATGATGGATCAAAATACATTATTTGAGAGAATCAAGAAGGTTGATACCTAGGAGGGAGTACAAATGTTTATTATTATCTAAGAAAGATCCCTACGGAGGTATCCTATATACAATATTTATAATATAGGAATGAAACACCAAGTAGTTCGATTCTGTTTTTATTGTCATGTGATAGGATCAATACATGCATATTATCCTCATGTTTTCAATCCTCGCCTATTGTGAATAGAATGGAGATGAAAGATGGTGTTGGGACGTTTTATGGGAACTTCCAAAATGATCTAATTCCATGTGATTGATAAAGTTGTGGGGGCCATCCCATTCTACTAATAGATATTTCATCATGTTATTTTGGACCAAGTAAATAGTATTGTTTTACATAATGTTCTGATAAAATTATCTTGAATTTTAATGCCATATGATATTGATGTGGATCATGGTAGTTTTACTCCATATTTCTTGTGTGTGGGTGGAACAAATCTTCCCCGAATTGTAATATGAGACCACTTCATAGGTGACTTAGAGAGGGGAGGGGTGTTGGTGCTACTAGGGTACAATGATTGGTGGTGTTGGAGGAGTGGCCAATTAGGAGGTACACATTACAGTCACAATGATGAGTATTAGTATGTTTTATGGTACCTAATAGAAAAAACTTCAAGTTAGGATAGATCCACATATTGGATGAAGTTGGTGGAATAATGAGTGGGAATAATATGTCACATATGGACTTGATATGCAGTTGGACTTATACAACATATGTGTGGGGGAATTAGGAACTCTACATTCATGAATGATGGTAATTAGGAGGGATTCAACATTTTGAGGCCCAATATATAGGTTTCATGAATCATTGAGGATTTTAGAGGGGTGATTTAAAAATCTCTTGTGCTTTGTGAAGGATATGGGATTCACAGATGTGTATTCTTTGTGAAAATGGGTTTCCCTGCCTCGGAGGGATAACCTCATTTTGAAAGGTAGTGCATTGAAAAGGATAAAAAAATAATGGAGGAATTAGTTCTACATGTGGACTTGTTGCTTTATTAATGTTTTGGGACTTCACCAAAGGCATACCCACTTTTGGTAGAGGAATTCAAGATAATATTAATGTGGTTTTCACAATGCATTGATATGTTTGATAGGCCATTTTTTGGTTCATGAATATTCAGAAGTTTTTGAGTGGTGTGAAGCATCAAACAATAATTATTTCTTCTATATCACTATATTTTTTAGTATATCATTATGTTTTTCTAGTGAGTACTTCAAATTTACTCAAGAAATATCTTTCTATTTGATTATAGTTGTGAATCTTAACAACGTCATTCTAGTGGTCCAATGGCATGGTGGCCCAACAAATAGCGCAATATCACAATCCTTGTAATTAAAAATAGTTTTATAGTACTACTATAAAATTTCATTCATACTACATTAATCCTATAATACCTCAAAAGTTCACCCATTTCCGGTTTTGAAACCTTGTTTTATATATTAATACTGGTAAATTTTAGATCATGTGTAAGAGCCCCACTACATTGTGTTCACTAATTATTTATTTTTCTTAGAGTACATGATGATGACCATGATATATAATTTAAAAGGATTAATTCTATGTAAATAATTAATTTGATATAAACATAGTTTTTTATTTTTCATTAAATTTATAATTTAACAAATATCACAAATTACTTTTGATGAAAAAAGATAAATAAAATAATTAATTTTTTAAAGAATTATTTATTTTTTATAATAAATTTTTATAAATTATAATTTAAATTAAATATACTATCCATTTTCATTTCATATATGACTGATTATGAAGTTATACATACCAATATTTGTGTTAGGTTTCATTTAATTTAACGGTATGTGTTTTATCATTAAAAAATTAAATGTTTGGAAGGTGTGTAATCACAATCTAATTTTGATATTGGGTCTGTGATTTAGTACTTTATTGTGAGTAACACACTATAAAAATTCTATTTGAGCCCTTTAAATTATAGTAACTAAAAACATATGACACATAATTCTATATGGAGAGGAGGTAGTTTAGGAACCAAGATAAGGTAAAATTTATACGTACTGTACATTGGTCATTGTTGAAATGTATATACAGATGCCAAAACTATCTCAATTTGGATTCCATTCAACAATAGGTTTATTAAGAATCAATTATGTAAATTTAATTTTAAATGGATCCTAATAAACCATTATTTTTAATTTTTTATTTATATATATAAATGTATAATTTCTTGAGAGATTTATAATAATCACACCAATTAATAAATTTAAAAAATGAAAATTTCATTAACAGAAATTAAAATATAGATTTTTTTTTTATAATCATAAACATTATTAACTAATTATTATAGTCTATATAATTATTAAAACATTTTTTTGAATGATAATAAAAAAAACCCCAAACGAAATATTGTTTTTGAAAATCCTTCTATTACTCTATTATGGATGAAACCATTTTGGGAATTAGTTGTCTTTCTATATTAAGGTTGATTTGAGGTTATATGTATTTAATAAAAAATTATATGGGTCAATGTCACATAGTTAATGTAAATTTTTATGGAAAAAATTAGAACAATGTATACCCTTCAGGCATTTTTTTAAGAAGTCAATATCTAAATTTTAATATTGTGTAGTCCTCTAAATAGAACAATAATCTACTACCATGTATTTGGTATGAAATCCCACCTAAATAAAAGTTAATATATTTTGAAAGGTTTCAATGGGATATGAAAAGGTAATTATGGACCCCTTTCATAAGAATTTCCACACAATAGAAAATAATGAGTGAAATACTGAAGGATATTACGACATCGTAAACTAATAGATACTAAAAGTTTAACTAAAAATATTTAGTCTCATATTGTTTCAATGTCAATATAATGAACTAATTATCTTTCATAACTATTATATAAAATTATAAGTATAGTTCACAAACCAATATTATATAGTTATCACCATATGATAGGGGAATTCAATCATTGGCACATGTTTTCCATAGTATATATCAACTATTTAACAAATATTATCTCTTGATATGTAATTTATTTGAAGGTATCCACAGTTTTGTTTTCTCCAACTAACGATGATACTAAGGAATTGATTTTTTTATTTAAATAAATACATAAATAATATGTTAAATGCATACATTTTTATTATTTTATTCATGATCAATGAACTCGTTTATTCACATTAAGAATTGTATAAATATAAAATGATTATACATCTATGGGATATTTAATATAATAGAGATATAATAGATAAATTTGAGATCTACAAGGTGTTTTCTGTATCACATTCTCTAATTCTTTTAATGATCATGAACCCAAAAAAATGCATTAATTTTTCGTATTTTATTTACATATGTTTTTTATTTGATAATTTTATTCATGAAGATACCAGTTGAAATATAGGACTGTCATGAAGAGTGGAGAACATTTATTGATTCCTTTATTATCAGGTATAAGTGGTGAAGTTGTGGTACATCGTTAGAACACCCATAAATCCTAGGTGTGATGGGATGGTTAGCGACAACCACCATCTAATAGGTAGAATTAAAATTGATTAAAAAAATATTTTTTGAATTTCGCATGCATCGATATTTTAATATCGAATGAATACCTTCAAAAGACATGGGATCAAATCCAGGTAGGGATGAATTTCCAGGGGGTATTGTAGCAGGGTACTATAGTAGGGTACTATAGAAGTGGAGGGTATTGTAGCATGTAGCGGCGGAGGCACTATTGCAGGTTATTGTAGCGGTAGTAGGTACTGTAGTAGGTAATATAGCATCGTAGTTCACTAGTAGTACTGTTCACTGAGGGGCCCATTTGGCCAAAAAAGGTCTTTCAAGCCTTGTGCTCAGGCCAGTTGTCCTTGGGGATTTGGGCTATGTAATTGGTCTCCCTTAACCCACACTAAAGAGGTCTTTACATTAAAATAATAAATTGGGGCTTTGTCCCCGACCATTAAAAAAACTAATTACACCCCCATGTGTTCCCTGAAGTCTATGATTACTTTTATGATCATTCATTAGAATAATGTTACTAAATTTACTCATTCTGAAGATCAATTATCAATTTTTCAATCTTCATACCACTATTTTGTATTTTATTCTTGATGGATGTCTGAGATTGTTCTACAAATGTACTTTATATAAAAATTCTATTATTTTTTCATGTCCTGGGAGATCAGTAAAATTGAATTGTGTGGGTTTTGTAAAAACTGTCCTTAATTTGCATTAGATTGGGTTTTTATTCATCAGTAACAAAAAGGATTGTCATGTGATTAGGATACAAGGTCGATCGACTAAAAACAAATAGGCTTTCTGATTTAAATATTTTAATGGATATATCATTTAAATTTAAACGGATTGGGTATCATCATATATCCATTGAATGAAAAGGGGAAAAAGTAACTATTAATGATTATAATGGAAGAATATATATGTATACCTTTGAGGAATATTTCATAAAAATATTATCATTCCCTTTTATTCTTTCATTTAATTTTAAAGTTAGGATATTGAAATATTATATAAATTATTATTAATCAATTTAGAAAAAATACTTTCATCAAATATATCATTAGTTTCTAAAACAATGTAATAAAAATATACTCCCATTTGGAGTCATTTATATAATGAATATTGGTATCGATTTTATTGTGAATTTTAGATCCTAAACATGTTTCAAGGATGGTTCATTTAAATAAGCCCACATCAAAAAAAAGTTATCAGCCTTCAAAATTACACATTATCATTAGGGATCTATACATTGATGGATTAAACTATAGTTAGTGTAAAACAATGATTTCAACCATTATAGAAACATATCATATCTATTTTTTAAATGATTTATGAATGGATATACACCCACTAGGTAAAAATTTGTATAATTTTCTTCCTATGACATATAATATTTTGAGATTTAGTGAATTCATTTATTCACTACATTATAGGAATGGTATTAATAAATAATTATATTTTTTTCACAAATTCTCATAAAATTTTTAATTTAGTAGAGTTTATGTAAAAATGTATAACCATTTTAAGTCATACATATCATGAAATGTATATTTATGATTTTAAAATCATTATTATAAATCCTAAATAATGTAAAACTAAAATATTCCTATTTAAAATGATATTGAGAATTATATTATTTTTATAGTTTACATGAATTTAAATTAGAAATTTATGATGAATATCAACATTGTATTTCCATGTTATTTGGAATAAATTGTTATAGTAATACAAAAATGAAAGTGTAGATACGATATTCAAGAAGATGAAATCCTTTGGTTAATTATTGTACAAGATATAAAAATGAGGATGAAATCCAATATGGATGTTGATGAAGACCAAATATTATGTATATAATGCTCAAAAGTAAGAATGATTAATCTTCATATAGTTCTGTGGTTTTTTCCCATTTTTTATGAGGTTGAACTTATTCATAAAAAATTCATCCCACCGTGATTAAAAGAAGAATAATGAACGTGATTCAAAAGTTTGATTTATTGAGTAAAAAAATGTCTTCTAATTTTGAGTGTCCTAATATCAAAATTAATAAAAAGGATAATAAAGAAAGAAATTAAGCTTTCATGGTGTAATAATGGAGTATAGATGTAAAATTTATCTCATCATCAAACTATATTGATTGATTCCTAATGTGTCTCAAGGATGAAATTGAGATAAATGAAGAGGTTTTTTTCTATTTCTTACAACACTATAAATTTAAATAAAGATGATCAGTGGTATTATATAGATTAATTATAGGAATCCTTTTGGGATAATAGCATAATTTTCAAATATATTTTATTAAAATATAATACTATTTCTAATGACAAATATCAACATTTAATTAAATATTATTAAACTATGGTGTTAAATGATAATACCAAAAGTATTCATTCAAAAAAATATGAAAATCACGAAATAATGTTGAATTTTTATATGATGAAATTTATTGATAGAAAATTATTTACATAAAAGTATATGAAAAATATTTCTTTCTAAAAGATGATGGAAATTTTGAAATTTTATAAAAAAATAAGAAGAGAACAGGAAATTTCCCTACTAAGGTTCACCAATGGTGAAATGAATTTAATTTTGATTTTGGGTTCGCTAATCCATGGGAATAATCTATACATTCTTGGTAACTCTATTTAGAAAAACAACTTAAATTTTAAAAATTACCACTTTTCATAATGATTACTCTCAATAAAAATTATTCTATTATTTTAGAATGAAGTAAATTTGTATTTATAAATGAAATTAAAAAAATGACCATTATTTAATGACACAGTCAATTTATCTTTCTATATATTTAAATTATATAAATCCTTATCATGGAATTTTCCGAATCAAAAATATATTTTGGATAATATTTATATAAACGAATAGTGTGTCTTACAATTTATTGTGTCATAATTGTTTTGAGAAAATATACATATACTAGTTCTCAAGGAGATACATGGAACCATTTTATGCATTGGGTATTAATATGTAATGTTTAAAAAGTGAGTTCAACCACCTTATGAATTATGATGGTGGGAATATATATTTTGTTTATAACTCAATGTGTCAGTTCATTAGTAATCGTACAACATCCATTCAAAAAAAAAATCATATAATATGTTTTATATGATAATATTTTAAAATTTTAGTTTTTATAAATATCAAATTATATGGTAAATGTTTTATGGTTTCATTTCAAAATAATATATTTAATTATTTTTATTGGAATGGAATGCATTTATTTTCATTATCTAGAGTTGATAATTTCTGGGTTACTAACATGAAATACATTTAAAACTGAAATTTTAAATGTTTTTTCATAATATATTGAGTTATATATATGTAGATGAATCCTTTGTATCTCTATCACACACGAACTAGTAAAACATAACCACAAACATCCACTCTCACATATATAAAATCTTATTTACAAATATAATATTTTTTGTGATCCATGCCGAATTTATAAAAAACAATTCATCTTATAGATATATTATGGATGTTTTGAAATATATTTACATTTTACACATAAACATATTTATTTTTATACCACCCCATGTGGATATTATATGAGGTAAATCATAGTCATCAGTAATTGTTGATTATTATATTTGATTTACATGGGCTATTTTTTTTGGAAAATAATTGTGACTATCATAATGTATTCATTAAAATTAAAATGATTTTAAAAAATTGTTAATGATGTTAAATTAATTCCCCATTCATTGTACCTAATTGAGATTTTTATTATTTAGATTTGGATAGTTTTGTTGTTTCATAATGTTATCAATATTCTATTTCTTTTCACAATACTCTCTAAATTTTTTTTGAATTGATTAATTAAACATTGCATGAAATTTCTCAAATTAGATATAATAAATTCATGATACTTCTAATTTTTGGATGATGTTATAAAATACAGTGATATATCATTAACTAAGTACTCATAAGACCCTTTCATAAAAATACTCCTTAAGGGATTTTGACACATTAATATCCTAAAGTTGGTTACATTAAATATTTTAGTTGTAATAGATTTGTTCTTAATAATATTTGAAAACATTTTAAATTAGAACTTTTATTTTATTACGGTATATTTTTTTGGTATTCCAAATCATGAAATGCTTACTAGGATTTCAATAAATGTGACATGATGATGGATGTATAGATTCTCATAACATTTGATGAATTTTTTTCACATCACCCCTAAAGATTATGTGTTGAGGTAGTCATGCAGAAAACTACATAAAACAAAATTTAATAATCCAAATATATTATTTGTAAAATATATATAATCCCTTTAGAAAATTATTGGTTTTAAGAAAATGGTCTTCCTCTGGAAAATGTTAATAGGTATTTTCAATCGAGTTCCAATAATTTGATATCTATTTTTCATGATGTAGTAAATTGTGATTTCAATAAAACTTTTGGACCCAATGTCATTATGATTACATTAATCTTAAAAATTGACTCATTTTCATTAAATATTAAGTAAATTGATTGACACATAATATTTGTCAGACTCTTGTAGAATAGCCCAACTATAAACTTCTTATTTGAACTAAATGTGAATTTAGAGCTATATAGGATGTGTATTTCAATATCATCCCATAAGAACCCACCATTATTAATAAAGGATATATCAAATATTAAGGGATTGATTATTTTGAGACCTTCACCGTAGAATCTAGGATATAATCATTGATGTTTTTGTATAATTATATTGTGATTTAAATTTTTATATATTTCAAATGGATGTTAATTTTTATTTTCAAATTGTAATATTCCTAAAATGTTTTTTGTGGGGAAACCAATAGATTTTTAGGAATCAGAATTTTTATATCATTTATTATTTTTATTGAATGAACATTAAGGTTTCATACAAGCCCCATAGGATTAGTATGATAATTTAAATAAATATTTTATATGAAATTTGTTTTTAGTAAGTATGGTCAATTAAAAATTGTTTTTTTAATTCAACTTGTAGTTGAATTATTCAAATTTATATTGAGGATTGTCACAACCCTTCCCCAGGGGCCCATGTCATGACTACCCCAAGCCCGGCTTCCATAGGCCAGGGGCTGGTGACTAGAACCAAAGGCGTAAATCCCTAAGTAGGGAAGGCATTGCCTTTAAAAATTATAACATACACAACAGTGTATAAGATGGAAGCAAAAAAATTTGTTGAACTATTTATAAAAAGTGTGATGAAATGTAAAAGGGGCTGGAAAGACAAGGACAATTGTAATGTACAAGGAAACTAATGTACAATAGACGAAAGGTGAAACATCTGCTGGATCATCCTCTGAGAAATCCTATCTGAAGGGTAGGTATAGATAGCTTCCACAGCACTCCACATCCATCCATCTTCTCTGTATACTGTCTCGCTGTGTGACCCACCGTTGGGTGTCATCCAGTCCCGGTCCAGTCAGCCTTGGTTAGCACTGCCCATCGTCTGCAACCAACACAACGATGTGTAGGCATAGCCCGTGTAGTGGTGAGTATAACGATACTCAGTAGGGACCCCAAGACCCTCAAGGTCTCACAAAATCAAACAAGGACTAACCAAGAGGTATGAAATCATAAAATAACCTGGCTTAGGTATATTCTCATACATATACCTAAGTTATCATGTAATCCATCGCAATCATGTGGTAAACACAAATGTTAGTGACTCAGCTCCACCAGGAATTTTTATTATCTAAACCTCAACTACTGGAAAACTCCTCCTCTGTCGAGAATAGTGGGCCTACATCCAACTACCAGGCGCTTCCCACTATCCTTGGAATACTGAGGCACTCCTCCAATTGAGTATCATGGGTTTGTCGTGCTAACAGAGAGGTGCTCCCCATTGTCGGTATGCCGCAAACTATGAGGCCCCCCCTAATAGCCTGCATAGGTACTCCTCCTGTTAATAATTATGGGTCCTCCACCAACTAAAAGGAACTCCTCCTCCAAGGGTCTTCCACCAACTACCAGGCGCTCCATTCTATGGTAGTAGAATCACTCTGAATCAAATTAGTCAAGTAGTCGTCATGTCTCATCCAGCTACTAGGTCACCGTACTCAGCTCCCTCATCTCCGATAGGGTCCACTCCACGAGCTATAGGTCGATACTCCCACTATCACGAATACTCATTTAGAAGAATCTTAAAGGTCCTCCTCGTTATAGGGGTTTCAATGAAATAGACGACGCGTCAATCGGATTCCCGGTCTGTGAGTTAAATGCTTTTTAGTCCTGGGGGCCCAGTTGGATTCATGTACGATCCAACCTGACCGTACCTCAACATTACCCCAAACACCATTGGGGTACACTGAAAGAGACTGTTGTGCTACATGAAAACCAGCACCACTAACGGTTCATCAAACTGTCATAAAGTGCCAAATATGTTGTCAAAGAATGTAAAGGGGTCATTAATGGGCCTGGGCCCGGTCCGACTGGGTGGAACCGACTCTGCCTAACCAAGACTGGGCCGACACAGACTAGGTCGACCTCGTCAGACCTTCTGGGTCTGACCCAGCCATTTGGCTGGGTCAGCCTGCTAGGTTCGGCCCAGTCCACTGGTTTAGGCCTAGCAGACTGTGTGGGTGGTTCATCCTGGAGGTCGCAGTGGAGGCAGCTTAGCCCATAGGCTAGGACCGGTTTAGTCAGCGCCGTGAGGGGCACGACTCGGCTGCTCGGCCCGGAAAGTCAGTAGGCTGTCGGTAGGGCACTGGGACGCCATACGGGGCACTATCAGGCTGGTGGGCGCTAGGAAGGGCACCGGTAGGCTTCGAGGGGAGCGGGCAGGTCGGTCGGGCTCCATGTAGGGAATTGGGAGGTCGCGCAGGGCGCGGGGAAGGCCAGTGGGGTATCAGATAGGGCCTGCGGGAGGCCATGTGAGGTGTGGGTAGGTAAATGGGAATCTGCGTGTGGAATAGGCATGGATCAAGGAGGCCGCGTGGGGTGTGGGCTGGTCGACGAGGAACTGAGAAGGCTGTGTGTGCCGCAGACAGGGTGCGGGCAGGCTGCGGGAAGGCCAGCAGGGTGAGAAGGAGGCCACGGGCCTACCGGGCTGGCCGTTTATGCATGGAACAATGACAGAGAAAATATTTTCAATTGATTTATATTGAATATAATTTTTTTAAACATAAAAATGTGTTCCTATAAGATTAATTGTTTCATTTTTAGGATATTGGTGTTATTTTGAGTTGAATAGTAAAAATGGGCCATTTCGGATTTTTAACAATTTTAAATTATTTCAGTAGTTTGGCCATTACATTATCTACACTAATCCAAATTGAAAAATTATTTCATTTAATGATTATACACATCTCGATCATAATTTAAAATAATTGGACCAATGGCTAAATTGAACATATGGAATCTCCAAAGAAGCTCACAAGTTGGATCAAGAAAACTATTTTCAGTTCCGCCTAGTTTTGGTGTGGGCTCCATAAATCATTCATGGTGGGCCCAATTATTTTGAAATTAGGTGGGGGCGTGAACGGAGCTTTGTAAAATCTTTAATGAATGCAAGGCCCTATTAATTGGCTATTTAATGGGTCATTAAATCCCCCTAATCCAGAGGTTTGTGAGTTGGAGAGTCTGACTGGACAGAATAAATGCTCAGATTAAAAAGGCTATAACACTCGGAATACAAGTAAAAATACACTGAGATTTTGAGGGGAAACACCAAGAGAATTATGAACTACATTCGAGAAGGGATTAACTTCTGAAGATGACATTGATTGGGGACAAAATGTGTCAACATTCATGGGACAAATTATGGCTCTTAAAGGAGGAGAGCTCCACCCTCTCAATGCATCACATTTTCCATCCCATTCCATCTGGGACACGAAGAAGAAGAACTTTTTGTCTTTCTCTGTAATTTATTTTGTTTTTAATAGTTTTGTAATGCCTTATTCTTCACCATTCATCTCAATTACCATTACCATGGTGGGGTAAACATTATGAGTGATCGGGGAAGGGTTGGTTTTCTATGTTCTAATGCTTGAGTTCTTGAAGGTAATTGAATGAAATTTATTTCTTCTTAAATGTTGTTTTCAATTTCATATAGATGATTTTATTATCAAGTATGATCGTTCTGGAATTTTAATTCCATTATTGATTTTTTCCTTGGAAAAGTAATCGTAATCTCCCTCCACTAATTTCTGGTTTATATATGATGATATAAACCATGAATTAGTGGTGAAGTATTCGATGATCGTCAGTACGTGTAAATGTGTAGTGAATGTTCGCGATTGTTTGGGATAAACAAAACCCGGTCGGGTATTGCCTATTTAAATTAAGGAAATTCAAAACAACTATTTTATATATGGAATGACAGTTGACCAAATAGTGATCTTGATAAGGTTTTCTCTCACCTTCATAATTTCACCAAGGATGTGAGAGTAAACAATTGTGGAAACTCAGTTTAATCAACAATGAATAAGAGGATTGAATTAAATTGATCAAGGATAGCATTAAAATTAGGAAACCGACCCCGACCTAATCATCCTTTTAATATCATAGTTTTTCAATCATTTGAATTTAAAATTGATTTCAAAAGTACTACATTTTTACCCTCTTTATTATGTGAAAAAATATTTTTTGTGCACTCCTCTTCGAGAGACATCATAATTCAACCACATTAATACATTTTAACTTAAGAAATAATTATTTTTCCATGCCTTATGATAGGCATGCATCAAACATGGCTCTGTTTCAAGGGAGGTAGTGCCACAATTTATTTGAAAATATTTGAAACTTTTTAAATTTAAAAAACTGAAAAAAAATATTTTTCCATGTTGTTTTCAAATGATTATTGCTTAAATTCATGGATTTATTACCCACCGATAGATGAACCAATTATAGACTCATACGTTTCAGTAGAGGATGGTGTTTCATATATTGTAAAACAGGAGAGGTTATTTTTGATGACAAATAATGATGAGATAACATACAATGAATTCATAGATGGACAATGGGAGGACATGAATGAAGAAGTTTTTTGAAGCAATGGCCCGAAAGCTAACTGAGTTCTCCGAATACTTTCCAGAATATTATGATGTTTCCATAGTCCAAGAAGTACCCCCATTAGTTATCCCTGATTTTTCTATGGGGATCCAAGATATATTAGAGACTGACTAACTAACTCTACCTGGTACTACTCAACTCCAAGTGTTTTTTTCCATTTATGAAGAGATCGATGATGAACAAACTCAGGGAGATAATCTTTTCATGAAATCATTATATTTTGATTTTGTTGAAAATTAATTGATTATTACCTCCCCTTGATTTAATTTTTTAGACTCATCCAATATATGTATTTCATTGGAGGAAGACAATGAAAAAGAAGATGCACCTGATGAAGAACATGTGGAGCTCCCCGAACATGTTGATCATTTATTAGAGGGTGTTCAAGAGGAGATCAAAGTGGATTTTCCTGTGGAAATAGGGACATAGTACGTAGAAATTGAAATTGAAGATTTTGATATTATCACATCATGCTTTAATTGTTATTCAAATAGAATTACATTTTAACATTCACGTTTATTTTTCTATTGATGTAGCATACCTTCAACAACCACAGGAGCATATATAAGATGTTGTGTAAGTGGAAACCAAAAAGGAAGAGGAATCATTCATTATCCTACCCCCAGCATTCATGTATTATATAATTATCATAGGGGTTAATTTTTTGTGCTCTATACATGGAGTACAAAAAAAAAGAAGAGGTGTTTGTTGGAAATAAGAATTTTTATTGGTTCATGAGAGAGAAATCTCACCCACCATCAGATTGGGGATAAACAATTAGAATTTCCCCTCTAGAGGTAGTTAAAACCCAGGGCCCACTTGGGGGATTAAACCAAGAATTATCATTATTTTCATATTCATATTATATTTTCATTTTACTAAATAAATTTATTATAAAGTCTTTTTACCTTTTTTAGGTATTCATAGAGAAACACTTAGGAGCCTAACTCAACGTTTCATTTACAATATGTCAGGTCGTACCTCTCCTTTATACTTACTTGATTGTTGTGAATCTATCAAAAATATATTTAATGTAAAATCCATTTTAATTAATTGAGGATACTATATCATATAAGTGTGGAGGAGGGAACCTTTGTAGTTTAGGATATTTATTTTGTGTTTGTTTTAAAAAAATCATGTTTTCATATTTTGGTGTGTTTATTTTTAAATTTATGGTTTGTTTTTGAAAATTTTAAGCTGAAATGATTATCATTACTATTTTTAAAACCCATGTTAATTACTGAACCAATATATTCTAGGAATCATAGCTTAAATGATTATATAAATGAATTAGTTTAGAGTCCAAATCTTTTGTAATTTCATGAAAAGTACACTGATTTTTTAATCCAATTCCATATTTCATTGTCTATATCATTCAAATCACTTTCTTTTGAGGATTCTAAACAATTATTGTCTTATTATTTTCATTCACCTCATTTCTTGAGAGAACTAGACAATGCATGATTAATCCAAAATTTTATTTTTTTTCCTTTAAAAACATGAGGGTTTGGGGTACATGTGTTTTAAATGATTGAGGCGTTTATTTGGTTTTATCCCCCTTTTCAAAATAATCCTTTTCATTATGGCCCAAATTTACATTTATCCTTCATTGTATCCCCTAGTATCCATGAATAGCCTTCTAGTTTTTCCACATTACAAGCCAATTTTCCCTATCATACCTACTATTAAAGTGATATTGCCTGATCTAATTGAAATTAGGAGTGGGGGAAGATGTCTGGTAGTTTACGACCTCATTTGGTGATACATTTGGTGGAATATAAAATGTTAAGAGCTGTTGTTTATACTGAATATTTCATTCTGTTAAAATTTTTGCCTTTTCTAGCGCTTTCATGGTAAGAGAAGTCTTTCCATTTGGAGTTTCCGATGTAAAAAAAAGTTGTGCATATCTGGAGCATTCAAGAAAAATCATGTTTGAAAAGATTGAAATTATTGCTGTTGAAATCCTGAGATGATTGAATGATTATGGAGACTATTTTCTACAATGGGGATGAGAAGGAGACCATATTTGAGAGAAAATTAGAATCTTGCAACTTTTCTTCAAAAAGAGCCATGCCCTCCTTTTTTGGCCTCAGAAATTTTAACACCTATATCCTACCAACCAGAAGCCACATAACAAACCTGAAAAGCCCTCATGAGAAACACATGGCCTTGACTCTAATTAGGTGGAGAATGAGGAATTTATCAAGCCTATGGTGATTCTTATGTGAGTATGGATGAGGAAAGCCGTGTTGAATATTTACATTTGTGAGATGAGAGAAAATTCATGTGAGGTAGGTGTTTTGAGTGCATGGGATAAGAAATAAAGTGGAAATATAACAAAATATAAAATGGAGAACATGAAATAATTGTTTTTGATGAGGCAAGATATCTTTTTGTTTCTTGGTATGGATTTGGTAGATATCATTGGTATGTGTTTTGGATTTGATTTGATTCGATTTGGATTTTACTTGTCCAGGAGTCCAAGAGCTATGTGTGGGGGAATTGGCAGAGAAAATATTTTCAATTAATTTATATTGAATATCATTATTTTAAACCCACAATATTTTTCCTTTAAGATGAATTGTTTCATTTTTTGATATTGGGGTTATTTTGAGCTGAATAGTAAAAATGGGACATTTCATATTTTTAACAGTTTTAAATTATTTCTGTAGTTTGGCCATAACATTATCTACACTAATCCAAATTGAAAAATTATTTCTATTTAAGATATTTCACATCCAGGTCGTCATTTACTATTTTGGGACCAATAGCTGAATTAACCATATGGATTCTCTGAAGAAGCTCACAACTTGGATCAAGAAAATTGTTTTCAGTTATTCCTAGTTTTTGTGTGGGCTCCATAAATCAATAATGGATGGCCCAATTGTTGGGAAATTCAGTAGCGGTACGAGAAAAAAGTTTTGGAGCATCTGTAATGATGGAAAGGCCGTGTGAATTGGTCATTTAAGGGGTCATCAAATCACCCTAATCTGGAGGTTTACGATTTGGAGAGTTTGACTTGACAGAATAAATGCTCAGAGTAAAAAGGCCATAAGACTCAGAATACAAGTCCAAATACACTGATATTTTTAGGGGAAACGCAAAGAGAATTATGACCAACATTCGAGAAGGGCTCAACTCCTGAAGATGTCATTTATTGGGTATACAATGCATCAACATTCATGGGAAAAATTCTAGATACTAAAGGAGGAGAGCTCTACCCTCTCAAAGCATGAAATTCTCCATCCCATTCATTCTGAGACACCAAGAAGAAGAAATTTTCGTCTTTCTCTTTTATTTATTTTCTTTTTAGTAGTTTTTTAATTCCTTCTTCTTCCCCATTCATCTCAATTACCCGTACCATGGTGGGGTAAACATTATGAGTGATTGGGGAAGGGTTGGTTTTCTATGTTTTAATGATTTAGTTCATGAAGGTAATTGAATGGAATTTATTTTTTCTTAAATGTGGTTTTCAGTTTCATATAGAGGATTTTATTATAAAGTATGATCGTTATGAATTTTAATTCCGTTATTTATTTTTTCTGTGGAAAAATAATCATAATATCCCTCCACCAATATCTAGTTTATATATGATGGAATAATCTAGGAATTAGTGGTGAAGTCTTCAATGATCTTCATTACGTGTAAAAGAGTAGTGAATGTTCGTTTTTTTTGGGATAAACAAAACCCGATCGGGTATTTCCTATTTAAATTAAGGATATTCAATACAACTATTTTACAGATGGAATGACAGTTGACCAAACCGTGATCTTGGTAAGGTTTTCTCTCACCTTCATAATTTCACCAAGGAAGTGAGAGGAAACAATTGTGGAAACTCACTTTAATCAACAAAGAATAAGAGGATTGAATTAAATTGAACAAGGATATCATTACAATTAGGAAACCGACCCCGACCTAAGAACCCTTTTAATATCATATTTTTTCAATAATTTGAATTTAAAATTGATTTCAAAAGCACTACATTTTTACCCTCGTTTTTAAGTGACAAAATATTTTGTGTGTACTCCTCATCGAGAGACATCCTAGGTCAACCACATTACGACATTTTAACTTAAGAAATAATTGTTTTTCCATTCCCTACGACAGGAATGCATCAAACATGGAACCATTTTTGGGGAGGTAGTGCCACAATTTATTTGAAAATATATGACACTTTTCAAATTAAAAAAACCAAATTTTGTTTCCCATGTTGTTTTCAAATGATTGTTTTTTTAATTCATGGAATTATTACCCACCGATAAATGAACCGATTATAGACTCATACTTTTCAGAAGATGACGGTGTTTCATCTATTTTTAGACAGGTGAGGTTATTTTTGAAGACAAATAATGATGAGATAACATTCAATGAATTCATAGATGGACTATGGGAGGACATGAATGAAGAAGTTTTTTGAAGCGATGGCCTGAAAGCTAACTGAGTTCTCCCAATACTTTCCAGAATTTTATGAAGTTTTCATGGTCCAAGAAGAACCCCCATTAGTCATCCCTGATTTTTATATGGAGATCCAAGATATATTGGAGACTGACTAACTACCTCTACCTGGTACTACTCAACTCCAAGAGTTTTTGTCCATTGACCAAGATATTCATGATGAAAAAACTCAGGGAGATATTCTTTTCATGAAATCATTATATTTTTATTTTGTTGAAACTAAATTGATTATTTCCTCCCCTTGTTTTAAATTTTTAGACTCATCCAATATATGTATTTCTTTGGATGAAGACAATGAAAAAGAATATGCACCTGATGAAGAACATGTGGAGCTCCCCAAACATGTTGAACATTTATTGGAGGGTGTTCAAGAGGAGATCAAAGTGGATTTTTGTGTGGAAATAAAGACACAGTACGTAGAAATTGAAAGGGATGATTTTGATATTAACACATCATGATTTAATTTTTATTCAAATATAATTAATTTATAACATTCACTTTAATTTGTCTATTGATTAAGCATACCTTCAACAACCACTGGAGAATATAGAAGATGTTGTGCAAGTGGAAACCAAAAAGGAAGAGGAATCATTCATTATCCTACCACCACCATTCAGGTGTTACATAATTCTCATAGGGGTGAATTTTGTGTTCTCTATACATGGATTCCACAAAAAAAAGGTGTATGTTGGAAGTAAGAATTTTTATTAGTTCATGAGCAAGAAACCTCACCCACCATCAGATTGGGGATAAACGATTAGAACTGCCCCTCTAGAGGCAATTGAAACCCAGGTCCCACTTGGGGGATTAAACCAAGATTTATCGTTATTTTCATATTCACATTCTATTTTCATTTTACTTAATAAATTTATTATATTTTCTTTTTACCTTTTTTAGGTATTCATAGATTAACACATAGGATCCTAACTCAACGTTGCATTTCCAATAATTTAGGTCGTAGCTCTCCTTTATACGTACTTGTTTGTTGTGAGTAAATAAAAAATCTACTTAAATGTGAAATCCATTTGAATTAATTGAGGATACTGTATCATTTTTGTGTGTGGTAGGGAACCTTTGTTGTTTAGGATTTTTATTTTGTGTTTGTTTTTAAAAAAATCATGTTTTCATATTTTGGTGTGTTTATTTTTAAATTTTTGGTGTGTTTTTGAAAATTTATGCTGAAATGATTATCATTGCCATTTTTAAAACCCATGTTAATGATTGAACCAATATATTCAAGGAAACATAGCTTAAATGATTGCAGAAATGACTTTTTTTTAGAGGTCAAATATTTTGGAATTTCCTGAAAAGTACACAGATTTTTGAATCCCATTCCATATTTCACTGTCTATATCATTGAAATCAATTTCCTGTGATGCTTCTAAACAATTATTGTCATATTATTTTCATTCGCCTCATTTCTTGAGATATCTAGACCATGCATTCTTAAACCAGAATTTGATTTATTCCTTTCAAAACTTGATGGTTTGGGGTACATTTGTTTTAAATGATTGATGCATTTATTAGTTTTTTTATCCCCCTTTTCAGAATTATCTTTTTCATTATGGCCCACATTTACATTTATCCTTCATTGTAGCCCCTATTATCCATGAATAGCCTGCTATGTTAGCCCCATTAAAATCCAATTTTCTCTATCATACCTGCTCATAAAGTGAAATTGCATGATCTAATTGAACTTAGGTGTGGGGGAAGAAGTATGGTAGTGTACTACCTCATTTGGTGATACATTTGTTGGAATATAAAATGTTATGAAATGTTGTTTCTACTATATATTTCATTATATTAAAAGATGTTCCTTTTCTAGGGCTTTCATCGTAAGAGAAGTTGTGCCTTTTTGGAGCTTCCGATGTAAAAAGAAAGTTGTGCCTAACTGGAGCTTTCAAGAAAAATCATGTTTCAAAAGATCGAAATTATTACTGCTGAAATCCTGAGATGCTTGAATGATTATGAAGACTATTTTCTACAGTGGGGATGAGAAGGATACCATATTTGAGAGAAAATTAGAATCTTGAAATTTTGCTTCAAAAATAGCCAAGCCCTCCTTTTTTGGCCTCAGAAATTTTAAAACCTAAATCCTACCAATCGGTAGTCACAAAACAAACCTGAAAAGACCTCATGATAAACACGTGTCCTTGACTCTAATCAGGTGGAGAATTAGAAATTTATAAACCCTATGGTGATTGTTGTGTGATTTTGGATGAGGAAAGCCTTGTTCAAAATTTACATCTGTAAGATGAGAGAAAATTCATGTGAGGTAGGGGTTTTGAGTGCATGGGATAAGAAATGAAGTGGAAATATATTAGAATATAAAATGGAGAAAATGATATAATTTGTTTTGATGAGGAAAGATAACTTTTTGTTTCATGGTATAGATTTGGTAGATATCATTAGTATGTGTTTTGTATTTGATTTGATTCGATTTTGATGTTTACTTGTCCAGGAGTCCAAGTGCTATGTGTGGGGGGGGAATTGATAGAGAAAATATTTTCAATTAATTTATATTTAATATCATTGTTTTAAACCCACAAAACTATTCCTCTAAGATTAATTGTTTCATTTTTTGATAATGGGGTTATTTTGAGCTGAATAGTAAAAATGGGTCATTTCATATTTTTAACAGTTTTACATTATTTTTGTAGTTTGGCCATAATATTATATAAACTAATCCAAATTGAAAACTTATTTCTTTTAAAGATTCTAAACATCCAAGTCTTCATTTACTATTTTTAGACCAATAGCTGAATTAACCATATGGATGCTCCAAAGAAGCTCACAACATGGATCAAGAAAATTATTTTCAGTTATTCCTAGTTTTTTTGTGGGCTCCATAAATCCTTAATGGTTGGCCCAATTGATGGGAACTTTTGTGAGGGTACAAAGAAGGAGTTTTTTAGAATCTTTAATGATGGAAAGTCTGTGTGAATTGGTCTTTTAAGGGGTCATAAAATCACCCTAATCCGGAGGTTTACGATTTGGAGAGTCTGACTGTATAAGATAAATGCTCATAGTAAAAAGGCCATAACACTCGGAATACAAGTCCAGATCCCCTGCTAATTTGAGGGGAAACTCCCATGAGAATAAGAACAACATTCATGAAGGGAAAACTCTTTGATATGTTATTTAATAGGGATACAACACATCATAATTCGGGGGACAAATTCTGGTGATAAAAGGATGAGACCTCCACCCTTTCAAAGCATCCCATTCCCCATCCCATTCTTTCATGGACACCTAGAAGAAGAAATTTTCATCTTTCTATTTTATTTCTTTTCTTTTTCATATTTTTTAATGCATTCTTCTTCCACATTCAACTTGATTACCCTTACCATGGTGGGGTAAACATTTGGAGTGATTGGGGCAGGGTTGGTTTTCTATGTTGTACTGCTTGAGTTCTTGCATATAATTGAATGAAATTTCTTTCTTCTTAAAGGTTGTTTTCAATTTCATATATAATATTTTATTATCATGTATGATCAATATTTAATTTTAAATCCGTTATTTATTTTTTCATTGGTGAAATTGTCATAATCACCCTCCAATAATTTCTGGTTTATATGCGATGGAATAAACCAAGAATTTTTGGTGAAGTACATGACGATATTTAGTACATGTAAAAGGTGTAGTAAATGTTTTTGATAGTTTTGGATAAAAAAACACGATCGAGTATTGCTCATTTAAATTAAGGATATTTAATACTACTATTTTACACATCGAAGGAGAGTTGACCAAATAGAGATCATGGTAAGGTTTTCCCTCACCATCACAATTTCACCATGGAAGTGAGAGGAAATGATTGTGGAAACTCACTTTAATAAAAAAAATAAGAGTATTGAATTAAATTGAACTTGTATAGAATTACATTTAGGAAACTGACCCTGACCTTATCACTCTTTTTATATAAATGTTTTTCAATCATTTGAATTTAAATTTTCTTTTCAAAAGCACAACATTTTTACCCTTTTTTTAAAGTGATAGAATATTTTGAGTGAACTCCTCTTCAAGATACATCCTAGGTCAACCACATTACTACAATTTAATTTAGGAAATAATTGTCTTTCCACGCCCTATAACAGGCGTGCATCACTCGGGCCGACGGTGTTTGGCTAGATGCATCAGTATGCCGCGGGGGTGACGCCATTCGCGGAGGATATGGGTAGCACAACCTCTGTCATTGCCACCTTCATAATTGTCCCCTCATCCCCATTCCAAAGAAACATATCAAAAGATCAGCAGGCGGAGTAAGGCCATGTTGGTTTTTCCCACACCTTCTGCGTTTAGAGGTGAGAGTAATTTTACATCAACGGAGAATGATGAGAAATAATTTCTTACAATCCTTCACATTGTTTCCTTTCAAAAGAAGATGAGGAAAAGAAAGGTATAATACTCAATGAAATTCCCCATACTTTTTTGGTCGTTCATCATTTGTTGACAGTGTTGCGTGATGAAGACAAAGAGGATGGTCGTTCATCGCATCTGCCGAGAACTTCCAAAACCTATTTGAGTCAGCCCATGGATGACACACCACGTCGGTATGTGTCTGGAGAAGAAGCGTAAGGGGATAAACATTCTTCTTTGGTGGAGCATTCTTCATTCTTCATTTGGAGTTTTTCTCCCTATCCCTCCTATTCTAAAGTTCCACCAAATGAAAGGCGACAACCCAAATAAAATAATAGATTGTCTACTGTTTTAGTCTTTGTCATGAATTAGAATGACAAATTAATTAATTAGATTGCCACCACATAATTAATTGATGAGGGTTGTCCCAAATTTAATAATGGGGAGTTGAAGAGGCTCCCCAATATTAATTGGAGCTTGTTGGTTTCTCTACATTAATGGGGAGTTTAATGGGTTATGAGCATGGGTGGTCCCCACCACATTTATCCTCACATGGGAGGTTGAGATAGGGTAGGCCCCACCACCATAACCTTTCATGAGAGGTTATGCTGCAGTGGTCCCACCCCCAACCTCCATGATGTGGTTTAAACACCACACACCAAACTACGACTTAAATAAAATAATGTGTATTTCACTTTATTTTATTATCTTTCTTAAGAAAAAAAACTATCTTCTATCCTTGACTCACTATCGTCGATGTGAAAGTCTTCGTAAGCAAATACTGATGCTACAAGTCCAACAGTTCCCTCAGATTTCAGTTCTGATCACCGGTTCAAATGTTATTGAAACCCTATTCTATGTTTTCCAAACGTACCTAAACAAAAACATCTGAAATTTATTTTGGGCACACCGGTCCTCAGAATCATGCGCCGTAAATTTTCAAAGACTCATAAAATTCCCATGTATTAAAAAAAATATTTCCATGGGATTTCTGGGTCTTTACATTCTCCCCACCTCAGGGATTTACATCCTTATATGCTACAACTCGAAATAAGGGAACATGTGGGGGTACTGAGCATGCATCTGAGCCTCTTACTCCCATGTGATCTCCTAGAGGTTCTCGTGCTGCCAGCGAACTTCCACCAGAGGTATCGACAGTCCACGTAGGGCCTGCTTCTGTCGATCCTCAATCTACACTGGTTCCTCTTCAAAATTATCCTCATTATCGATGTCTACCTCTCCAATGGTCGATGATATGATAAGGGTAGTGCACATATCTCCATAGATGAGATATGTGGAAGATGTCATGCGACCAGTGTAACTGAGGTGGATGAGCTAAGTGGAATTCCACCTTGCCAACTCTGCTGAGGACCGGAAAAGGTTTGATGAATATTAGAGATAACTTTCCACCTTGTCCAAAATACTTATAGAACCAGTCGAGGTGAGACCCATAGAAAGACGTGGTCTCCATCCTCAAACTCAAGAGAACTCCGTCTCCTATCAGCATATGAATTTTTCATACTCTGTGTATTCTTCATTATCTCCTGGATGATCTACACCTTCTCGTTGGCATCTTGTACCATCTCTGTTCCCACCAGTGAAAACTGCCCTGGGTTTGTCCAACACAAGGGTGATCTACAAGGTCTCCAGTACAGTGCATCAAAAGGTTCCATCCCAACGGTGGAGTGATATCTATTGTTGTAGGAAAACACTACCAAAGGTATGTGATCCTCCCAGCTACAACCAAGCGGAGGACACAAGCACACATCATGTCCTCGTGGGTCTGAATTGTCCTCTCAGTCTGGCCATCCTTCTGAGGATGGAAGGTGGTGCTCAGATAAAGCTATGTCCTGAATGCTTCTTGCAACCCCTTCCATAGCCATGAAGTAATGCATGTGTCATGATCAGAGACATTCGTTGAAGGTATACCCTGAAAACGGACATCCCCCTACACATGGAGGAGTCCCAAGCTCTCTACTGAACCCTGATCTCTACTAGATTGGAAGTGGGACAACTTGGTGAGTCGGTCAACGATCACCAAAATCGATTCATGACCCATAGATTTACGTGGAAGACCCGTCAAAACGTCCATTAATATCCCATCCCACATCCACTCTAGAACCTCTATAGTCTAAACTAAGAATGCTGGTACCCGGTGCCCCCACCTTAATTTACTGACAAGTCAGGCATTGAGAGACAAACTCCACTACAACATTCTTCATACCTAGCCACTAGTGATTTCGTCGAAGGTCCAGGTACATCTTCACCACTTCTTGATGTTTTGATAGAGGAGAACTATGGAACTACCTCATTACTTCCACCTTAATTGACATGGGTACCATTGTACGTCCTCTGATGAGGATGACGTGCTCCCCGCCTTGAAAAAACTGTAAGGTTTCTTCCTTGTGGATATCTGAGAACATCACGTCTTGCAGTCATTGTCTCCACACTGCACCTCCCTGACTCACTGAAGAAGTGGGGAGTCACCATAAGAGACTGCATAAAGGCTATCCACAAAGTATATCTTTAAAGAAACTAGCTTCTCTGTCACCTCAGCGACCATCCATATACCAGCTCTCCTATTGAGCGCATCTGCAACCATGTTCCCCTTCTTAGGATTATAGACTATATCGAAGTCATAGTCCTGGAAGATCTCAAGAAAAAGTCACTATATTAGGTTCAGTTACTTCTAAGAGAAGATATACCTGAGACTCTTGTGATCAGAGTACATGGTAAAATGTTCTCCCATAAGATAGTGTCATCACATTATCAAGGAGAAGACCTTTGCTGCTAAATCCAGGTCATGGGTAGCGTAGTTCTGTTCATGATGCCTCAGCTACTAAGAACCATGAATGATCACTACTAACTCATACATCAGGACACACCTGAGTCTGGTCCCTGATTCGTTATAATAAACTACATACCCTACGCCTTCCTCTGGAAGCCTCATGATGGGGCACTGGTCAGCCTCTGCTCAGCTTCTGAATTCTCTACTGGAATCTCTCTATCCACACGAAGGTTTTACCTTTATTTTTCAAGGTAGATAGTGGTGTTGTAACTCTGGATAAGTATGTAATGAACCTCTAGTAGTAACCATCCAAAACCTGGAAACTTCGTACCTCCGTCACACACCTGGGTGGAAACCAAGAAAGTACCACCTCAATCTTCACAGGATCCACTGAAACTCTAGCCTCAGAGTTGAAAAGACACCAAAGGTGAACCTATCAGATCCAGAACTAGAACTTCAAGAGCTTACCAGAAAGCTGGTGCTCTCAGAGTGTGTACAGTACTAGCCAAAAAATGGTCGGCATTCTCCTCCTCGGTAGTATAGTAAATCAGAATGTCGTCGATGAAGACTATGGCAAACTGATGAAGGTATGGCTGGAAGATCATGTTCTTGTGTCCCATTAACACTTCTAGAGTTTTGGTTACTCCAAAAGGCATATCCAAGAACTTTTAATGTCCATACCAACATCTTAAGGGTATCTTCTGCACATCCTCCTCTCAAACTCTCAGATGGTGATAGCCTGATCTGAGGTCTATCTTCGAGAACCACAGTGCTCCCTTCAGCTGATCAAAGAGGTCATCAGTCCTTAGGAGTGGGTACTTGTTCTTAATGCTCTCCTAGTTTAGGAAATGGTAGTCAACACAAAGCCTCAAACTACAATCCGACTTCTTTGAGAAGAGAATCGGGGCTTCCCAGGGAGAAACAGTAGGCCAGATGAATCCCTTCCCACTGCAAGTCATCTAGATGTACACGTATCTCACAAAGATCAGAGGGAGCCATATGATATGCCGGAGTAGATATTGGTGTCGTCTCAGGGTGTAGGTAAATGTAGAAGTACACATCTCTATGAGGAGTTAGTCCTAAAACATCATCAGGAAAAACATCTGCATATTGGTCCACCACTACAGGATAGCTCGGACTCTCCACATAAATTGATTAGAGGGTAAGCTAGGACAACAGATAAGTGATCGGCTGCACTCTCCTCTGAGTATGTCCTTCAAATGTTAAAAAGACTCCCTTCTCACTAGTGAAGGTAAAACTAGTCCCATCTGTGCAGACACACATCACTTTCTGCCTAATACAGTTGATCTGAGCATTTACTGTAGATAACCAGTCAATACCTAAGATGACGTCGTAAGGCCTCGACGCTACTATGAAGAGATCCCAGATGAATCTGTTATATTCTAGAGTAAGCTCACACTGCTGAAACTAGTGTGTAATCATTGAGTCTGCTTTTATAGGTGTCTCTAGCTATAAGGATCAAGTCAACAGCTCTCTCAGAATCTACGAGCTCAGAATGTGGGTAGTGGAAATTAATGAGTGACTGACACTTGAGACTATAAGAACTGCAAATAATGTGGAGTAGACAAATATTATACCTTGTAGCATCTCTGGAGTTCCATGATCATAAGCCTCAGCTTCCTAGAGCTGAGCTCTCCCATGTCCACATGCTCCCAACGGTGGGGTGGACCTCCAGGCGGTGGGGGCAGTAACACCTTGAATCATTTCCCACCACCTGCTACATGACCATCTCCCTTACCACGTATTCCTTTTCCAATAGACCACCTTGATCGAATCTTTGTCTCTACCTCGGTGGTCTTTTTATCTCCTACTAATCATCTGAATGGTGGGTCGGACAATCATGATCCATGTGACCATGCCCACCGCATGAGTAACACTTTCTGATCCTGGAATCTCTAGCTCTGAATCCGCTCTGGGTGTCCTACACAACCGATTCTAAGTCATGTGGTTGTCCACCTATAGGTCTGGTACTCTTGGATATTTACGGAATCTATCTATTTCCAGCTGCAGAAGACTCCGCTGCATGTCGAATAGTGGTGGGTCTTGCTCTGGGAGACTACTCAACAAGGAAGCTCTGCAACAGGAGGGCTCTCTCTAGTACCCTCTCCTATGTCAGAATGTTGAGTGAGATCATCGAATCCCTATTATCTTGCCTGATCCCCTGGTCGAATGTCCGGGACCTAAAAAATGGTTCTTGCACCATATATGTGGAGTAGTGCGAGAGGTTTGTGAACCTTACAGAGTACTGAGTTATAGTCATGCTACCCTACGGTAGATGCAGTAGCTCAAGTATCCTCATTGCTCATAGGGTGGTTGGGAAAAAAATCACCCTGAATTAGGCTCTCTAAGTCTATCCATAGTAGCGTCGTCTAGTCACGCACATTGAGAATCAAGATCCACCATCTTCCTACTATTGCTTGAAGGAGACTGGTGGCAAATATCACCATAATGTCAGCTGTTGTCCCTACCAATATGAAGGCTCCCCGTACAGCCTCCAACCAATCCGCAGCCGCGTGTGGGTCCATCTCTCCCCAGAAACTGGGTGGCCTCTCGCGTTGGAACTCATGCAACGTTCCCAAGCAGTGTGCATTGTCTGCTGCTGGGGATGGTAGCATAGGTGGCCCAGCAGGTACTATTACTGCAGGTGCCTCCATTGGAAAAGGGCACTACACTGAGGCCTCATTTCTTGTTGGTATATCTGTGCATTTATCTCTCAAGAACTCTCGTTGGTTGTCCACGGGGAGGAATCCTGAATGAAAGGTGACACGATCAATAGATTATAACTGGGGAGCTGACCTGGTTGAGCTGATGTGGTTGAGAATACTTACAGAAAACTTTTGAAAACACAAATGCAATAAGTGTTCTCATGCACTGAGTCGTAAATTAGAAGTTAGGGACATGTTGTTTGGATAAGTCGGTCGTCGCACCAACACTGGACTTCCATAACTGAAGACCACACTATGTACTCACAACCATATTTCTTCATAGAAAAAAAATATCAGAGTCCTATGTTATGTGGTAAAACTGACCTCCCACAGATACCAATTTTTCACGACCCATCCCCCGGGGCCCATGTCGTGACTAACCCAGGCCCTCTTTCCATAGGACAGGGGGTTGAAACTAGCACCAAAGGCGTAAATACTTAAACTAAGAATGCATTTCCTTTAAAAATTATAACACACACAAAGGAGTATAAGTTGGAATTAAAAAACTTTGTAAAACAGTTTACAAAAAGTGTTTAGAAAAGTAAAAGGGGCCAGAAATACAAGCACAACTGTAAAGTACAAAGAAACAAATGTACAACAGAAGAAATGTGAAATAACATCTAAATCATCCTCTAGGAAATCATACTTAAAGATTAGGTACAGATAGCCTCCACAGCACTCCACGTCTGTCCATCACCTCCATGTACTGTCTCACTGTGTTATCCACCTCTGGGTACCGTCTAGTGCTGGTCCACTCAGCCTCGATCAGTGCTACCCATCATCTGCAACCAACACAATGAAGTGCGGGAATAGGCCATGTAGGGGTGAGTATAACAATACTCAGTAGGGACATTGAGACCCTCAAGGTATCACAAAATCCAACAAGGGATAACTGAAAAGAATGAAATCAAAAGATAAACTCACTTAGGTATATTCCCATACAAACACCAATGTTATCAAGTAATCCATCTAAATCATTAGGTAATCAAAAAAGTTACTGACTCAGCAGAACCATGATTTTTTATTATCGATACCACAACTGCTCGAGAACTCTTTCTCTATCATGTACAGTGGAACTACTGCTAACTACCAGGCTCATCACAGTATCCATGTACTGCTGAGGTACTCCTTCTGTCAAGTATTGTGGGTCTACTGCGTCACATAGAGGCGCTCCCAACTATGGGTCTGCCGCCAACTACCAGGAGCTCCCCCTAATAGTCTACAGAGGTACGCCTCTTATCGAGTACCACAGGACTGCCTCCTACTACCAGGCGCCCCTCTTTCATGGGTCTAGCACCAACTTTCAGGTGCTCCCAACTAGGCTAGTCAAACACTCCGTGTCGAATCGGTCAAGTAGTCACCAAGTCTCAGGCAGATACTAGGTATTCGTATTCTGCTCACTCGTCTCCAAGAGGGCCCGATCCATGAGCTATCAGTCGATACTCCCACTATCCATAAGTCCCACATATATGTATCTAAAAGTTTCATCTCGTCATAGGGGTATCAACGCAACAGAGAGCGCGTCATTCAGACGACCAGTCTCTGAGTTATAATCTTTTTAGTCTCAGGGGCCCGGTTGGATTCGTGTATGATGCAACCTGACCGTATCTCAACATTACCCTAAACTCCTATGGGTTATACTCAATGAGACTGATGTGCTCCAAGAAAACTAGTTTCGCTGACGGTTCGTCAAATGATCATCTGATACCAAAGATGTGGCCAAAGAATGTAAAGGGGTCGGTAATGGATCTTATCCCGGTACGACCCGGTCGGACCAACTCATCCAATCCCAGACTTGGTCGACCCGGTCAGATCCACTGGGTCTGACCTGGCCCACTGGGCGGGTCGACCGCTAGGTTCGGCCTGATGCGCTGGGCTAGACCTAGTGGATTATGAGGTCTGTTCGGCACAGAGGTTACTACTTAGGTGGATTGGCCTAGAGGATGGGGCCAGCTAGGCTAGCGCCACGAGTGGCATGGCCCGGTTTCTCGGCCAGAAAGGTTGGCATGGTGTCAGGTGGCCGTAGGGGGCACAGTCAGGCCGACGGGGCACTGGGCAGGGCACTGGGAGGCCTGGTGGTGTGCCAGCAGGCCGACAGGGCACCGGGAAGGGTACAGGGAGGCAGGGTGGGGCTCAGGGTAGGCTGACATGGCACTGGGTTGGCCTTTGGTGTGCCGAACAGAGCAAGAGGTAGGTCGCGCGGGGCGCGGGCAGGGCACAGGGAGGCCGCGCGGGGTGCGGGCAGGGCACTGAGAGGCTGCATGGGGCACGACCAGGGCACAGGGAGCCCGATGGGTCGTTGGGCAGTCTGTGCAGGGCGTGGAGAGGGTGAGGGAAGGCCGGTGGGGTGGGATGGAGGCCACGAGCAGGAAAGAGCGGTGCGGCTGGGGCCGGCACGAGCTGACCGTGTTCGGTGGGAAGCATAAGTGTGCCACGGAGGTGGCATGATTCGTGGAGGTCATGGGCAGAAAAGCCTTTGTTGTTGTCTCCTTTGTCACTGTCGCCTCATCGCTATGCCGAAGAAACATCATAAACGATTGGCGGAGGGAGTCGGGCCATGCTAGTTTGGCCTATAACATCCACGTTTAGAGGTGATTGAAATTGGTTCATCAAAGCATAATGATGAAAAAAAATTCTTACAAACATTAGAATTGTTTCCCTTCAAATGAATATGAAGAAAAGAAATGTATAATACTCCAATTAAACTGCCTACCTTTATTGGTTGTTTATCGTTCGTTGATGATGTTTCGGGAAGAAGGCGAAGAGGATGGACGTTCGTCGCGTCCGCCAAGAAACTCCAAACCTGAGTTGTGTCGGCCTATGGAAGATGCTCTACATCGGTAGGTGTTTGGGGAATACGTCTAAGAGTATTGGTGTTCTTCGTTATTGGATGGTTATTTGTTCTTCGTTGGGAGATTTTCTCCCTAGCTCTCCTCTTCCAAAGATCCACCAAATGAAAGATTCCAACCCAAATGGAATAATAGATTGTCTATTATTTTAGTCGTTGGTACGAATTCAAATGGCTAAATAATTAATTAGATAGCATCCACCTAATTAATTGATGAGATTTGTCACAAATATAAAAAAGGGGAGTTGAAGAGGATCCCCTATATTAACTGGGGCATGTGGGTTTCTCCACTTTAATTTGTAGTTTAAGGGGTTAAGGGCCCAGGTGGTCCCCACCAAATTTATCCTCACATGGGTGGTTGAGTTCGGGTGGGACCAAACACCATAACCTCTAATGGGAGGTTATGTTATGATGATCCAACCACCAACCTACATGAGGAGGTTTTAACCACCACACACCAAATGGTGGCTTAAATAAAATAAAGTGGAGGGCAATTTATTTTAATTTTTTTAACGAAAACCCAAAAACAATCTTCTATCCTCGACTCACTGTCGTCGATTTGAAAGTCTTATTAAGAGAATAAAGACACTGCGAGTTCAATGGTGCCCTCAAATTTCAGTTCCGAGAACCGGTTCAAAGGTTATAAAAACTCACTCATACGTTTACTAAATGTACCCAAACAAAAACATCATAAATTGATTCCGGGAACACCGGGGCTCGGAATCATGAGTAGTAAATTTTCGTGGACTCGTAAAATTACCTTGTACTAAAAAAAAATTCCACGGGATTTTTGGGTCTTTTCGAAGACACTTTTTAAGAATCAAATAATATCATTGTGAGGATATTTCAAATTTATCGAGTGATTATTTAAAAATTATTTTAATTTGAGAAATTAAATTTTTATTTGGTTTTAAATTTTTTGACCATTTTAATGGAACAATTCCTATAAAAAATAAGACACATTAATGATATTTTAATGTGTCTTGGAATGGATCAATTTAATGATATCATTACCATAATTTTTATTTATTGAAACCTTATAGGTGATAAATATTATAAACTAGGGGTTTTTTAAAGAGGAATAATTTGGAGACTTCTTTGTCTAATCTTAAACTAGCTAGACATCATGTTTATTGGGTTTTGATTATCATTTTTCAATGATGATCCAATGGTATCAGATTTTAAATATCTAAAAACTTAATTTCCTGTATGTCGACACCGAAAAATGTGTCCCCAAAATTTTCCAAATGCTTCCGTAGACATTCCAAGATCGTTGTCCTTTTCAAAATCTTCGATTTTGTAGGTCGTAGGGCCCGAATGGAGTTACAGATTTGGAGTTATGGACATTTGATGATGGGAAGAAAAACTGGTTCGTGAAGCCCCTCTCCCTAATCGCGGAGTGTCGTCGTGAATCAAGGGAGGTGGGACGCTCTGCGAATGAATTTGACATTCACTCCGCCGCCACGATGCAACAGATGAAGGATGCTCTGAGGCCGCCTTTGAAATTTGTGATCTGCCATAGAGCAAGCTCCATCTTCGCGCCGAGAGAGCACTACATTGTTGTGGCCCTTGCCTATAAATACCCCGCTCACCACCCCCCCCCCCCTTCTCTAGATGGCCATGATGCCCCATGGGCGGCCGATCTCCCGGTTCATAGAGCTCCACTTTCGTTCGCTAAGCGGCTCCGCAAGGCCATACACCATGAGCATCTTCCTTCACGTTGGTGCTCCGCGAGGCCCTGCTCCGTGAGCAGCTTCCTTCATGCTACTGCTCCTTGATCCCCTGCTCCGCGTTCATCTTCCTTCGCGTTGCTTCTCCACGAGCCCATACTCTGCGAGAAGCTTCCTTCATGTTTCTGTTCCACGAGCCCCTGCTCTGCGAGACAGTTCTATGCAAGCCCATGCACTGTGAGACCAAACTGCGTGAGACCCCAAGCTATATGAGCCCATTTTCTCTGCAAAGCTACTTTGTGAAGACCTACCCTTTGCGAGACTTCTACCTTCGCACCCACTGGTCGACACCGTGGGGGGCGCAGCCTCTGCGCCCCCTTTTGGGTTCATTGTCGGGTTTTGGTCCCGACCCTCCGGGCTGATCCCGTCATTACCATCACAGACCCCCATGAAAAATGGATAGTCTTACCGCCTACTTTCCAGGCCAGGATGTTGGGATTTTCCATTGTGCCATTATGTGCACTGACCTTCAAACTATGGAATACCATGATTTGAGATACTCCTCTACAAACCATGAAACCCCTTGGGTCTACATATTCCTGTCAGTTTCATTCCCATGTCATGAGATGAGATTTCCCCCATCAATTACCTGAGTACCTTGAGTAAAACCATTCCTCAGGCAGCTCCTACAAACCCAATCACTTGGCTCTTATGCCAGGTTGAACTAGAAAGGGCCTCCATTGCATAAGTCCCAGCACCAAAAATTGTTAGGCACCTTATACCTAGTTTTCCTACCTACAAGACGCTAAACTGTAGTTCTACCTATTTTCCAAACATAGGATGCCTTTTACTCCAAATAAGAGATGCCTTATGCTCCAAGAATGATATTCCAATAGTCCTACCTACATGAATCTAAACTGTATTTCCCCCTATGTTCCAACCATAGGATGCCTCTAACTCCAAATAAGAGATTCGTTATGCTCCAAGAATGAGACACTAGTAGTCCTACCAACATGACTCTAAACTTTAGTTCTCCATATGTTCCAAATATAGGATGCCTCGTACTCCAAATAAGAGATACCTTATTCTCCAAGCATGAGATTCCAATAGTCCTATCTACATTACTCTTAACTATTGTACTCCCTATGTTTCTATCATAGGATGCCTCTTACTCTAAAAAGGGATGCCTTATGCTCCATGCATGAGATTCCAATAGTCTTGTCAACATGACTATAAACAGTTGTACTCCCTATGTTCTAATCATAGGATTCCTCTTGCTCCAAAAAAGGGTTTCCCTATGCTCCAAGCATGAGATGCCAATAGTCCTATCTACATGAATCTAAACTATAGTACTCCCTCTGTTCCTATCATAGGATGCCTCTTGCTCCAAACAAGGGCTTCCTTATGCTCCAAGCATGAGATTCCAGTAGTCCTATCTACATGACTATAAACGGTTTTACTCCCTATGTTCCAATTATAGGATGCCTCTTGATCCAAACAAGATATGCCTTGTGAGCCTTTCATAAAATGCCTAATACCATGATTATAGTGGCATAATTTCAAGAGTGTTGGAATCCGTTCAAACATTCCATCACTCCACCTCATGATTTTCATGTCCTTCATCTGGATCCTCATCCACTTCCATGATTGGAGGGACCCCCTACTGGCCTGGTCCCAAGCCATATCGGCTCACCTACCATCCTGGGCCAACGCCCCGTAAGACTTCAGATGACATCTGCGATAGGTCTTGTCTTTCGAACATGGTTAGTAGCCGACCCTCATTTGTCTATCCCCATTTCCGGATAACACAATGTGGATGATGCATTTATTCCATGGTCAAGATCTATCCCCCGTCGTCATGCCACCCTCTTTGCATTCTGAATTCCTGGAATTTAATTCACACTCTCCATCTATATTTGTTTCGGCTGATTCTATTTCCCTTGGAATTATCAGTTTTTTGAACTAGTGAAAAATTGAAGACCTCAATCCACCAGTGGATTGGGATGCCCTCATGGCCAAACATGAGGAAGACACCCGGGCAACTTCCTTGCATAAGCCCCATCCACAGTTCCTACTCCATAGTGGCACCCGGGCAGCTTCCTTGCGTAAGCCCCATCCACCATTGTCACTCCTTAGCGGCACCAGGGAAGCATCCATGCGTAAGCGACATCCACAATTTCTGCTCCACAGCGGCACCTTGGCAGCTTCCTTGTGTAAGCCCCATCCATGATTGTCACTCTATAGTGGCACCCGGGCAGCTTCATTGCATAATCCCCATCCACCATTACTACTCCTTAGCAGCACCCGGAACGCTTCCGTGTGTAATCCCCATCCGCCATTGTCGCTCCTTAGAGGCACCTTGGTAGCTTGATTTTGTAATCCCCATCCACGATTACCATTTCACAGTGGCACCTGGGTAGCTTCCTTGTATAATCCCCATCCATGATTTCCGCTCTATAGCAGCACCCGGACAACTTCCTTGCTTAAGCTCCATCCACCGTTTCTGCTCCTTTGCGGCACCTGGGTAGCTTCCTTACGTAAGCCCGATCCACCATTCCCAATATTTAGAGGCACATGAGAAGCTTATTTGTGTAAGCCCAATCCACCATTTCTGCTCTGTAGCAGCACCCGTGCAGCTTCTTTGCATAATCCCCATCCACCGTTGCCTCTCCATAGCATCACCCAGGCAGCTTCCTTGTGTAATCCCCATTCTTCTTGGGCCTCCATCTCAGATTAATTCAGAATCTCTCTCTCCATGGGACGCTCCACATGTAATCCCCCCCTCCACATCCCACGGACACATCCTTCATGACGTGATCATCGGGTCCCTGCTGCCTCTTGTTCCTCACATTGAGCACGACTCATGTTGGATTAGAGTAAGCATTGACCATGACACCACCCCCATCCCGCATGATGTTAAACTGTATTTCGCCCTGTCCCACATGATGTTAAACTACATGCCCGAACAATGAGGACTTTCATCCACGTTAAGTCATGTTACGTAGGAAGCCATCATGAGGTTCAAGCCCCACAACCATTGGCCCCGACCATCTCCCTGTCGGTGCGCCAAGCCCCCATAAACGCCCTGGACAACCTAGAGTTTAAGCCCCACACCATCTTGAACTAAGTGGTCTTCGATCCATGTCAAGGCTTGGTACGTAGGAAGACTCACGTTGTTCAATCCCATCACCCATCAGACCAAGTTCGTTATTCACATTAGTTCACTGACACCCACGCCATCCTGAACTATGTGTTCTTTGATCCATGTAATGAAATGGTATGTAGGAAGCCTCACGAGGTTCATGCTCATCACCCATTAGAAAAAAGTCCTTATTCACATCAGTTTTCGAACACCCACACCATCCTAAACTACGTGGTCTTTGATCCATGTAAAGGCATGGTACGTAGGAAGCCTCACTAGGATCAAGACCATCACCCATCATACCAAGGTCATTATTGACGTCGGTTCGCCAACACCCATGCCATCCTGAACTACGTGGTCATTGATCCTTGTTAAGGAAAGGTACCTAAGAAGCCTCCATGAGGTCCAATTCTACCGTCCACCGGGACCAAGGTCCTTATTCACATCAGTTTTCCAACACCCACACCTTCCCGAACTACAGGGACTTTGATCCATGTGAAGTCATGGTATGTAGGAAGCCTCACAAGGTTCAATCCCACCACCAATGAACCCTCGGGTTCACCTTCAAGTCATTTTTATGATGAAACCCTTCCTAAACTGTGTGGATATTGATCTATGTCAAGGCATTGTACGTAGGAAGCTTCCCAGAGGTTCAAGCCCAACACCCATCGGACCCATTTTCCATCTTCACGTCGGTTCACTGACACATCCACACCCAAACTATGAGGACATTGATACATGTCATGGAATTGTATTTAGGAAGCCTCTACGAGGATCAAGCCCACCCCCTGGTCATTTGGAGCCCCTTCACTTCGGTTCACCCCTGCCTCGCACGATGTTAAACTGTGGACCTCCATTCAGCAATAAGCCATTTTCATTACAGTGCTAAACCATTGCAACGTCCTACAGCGGTAATCCGTTTTCAACCTCATTTAGCAGTAATCCATAATCAGATGAACTACGTGGACATTGATTCCCTACCACGGGGATATGTATGAAGATTCCCTAAGCCTCAAGAACATCACTCATGTTTCATCCTGATCCCCCCCTCGAGCCTATGTGTCTCAGGAAGGTCATGCCCCATCCCCGAGGTTCCACTTCCTTTGGGTCCCATCCATGCGTCCATTCTCACGGGTTGCCTCCTAAGGTGTCCCATCATCACAACGATCTACGTGGACTTTGATTCCCTACAATTTGGATACATAAGAGGTCTTTTTGATGATCAATCCCAACTTCATCGTCACCCTTGTGATATTCCCATTTCATTCCCCATCCAATTCATTCATCCATACATCATCAATCCTGATTCTCACTCGGGCCGCCACATCCCGGTAGGATCATGCCATCCACCTCCTCATTGCTCCGAGCAGTTCCTAGGCCGCTATCCACGTGTAAGCCCTAGTATGTCTCCGGGTCATTGTCCAATGTGTGAACCCTGATTCATCACCCCTTCAAACTACGCGGGTTTTGATCCTTGTTGTCTCCACAGGGTATATAGGAAACCTCCCTGAGGTTCAATCCCAGCCAATGGTAAACCATGGTGTCCCATATCTTGGGGTGCACTCTCCTTGATCCGCCCTCAGTGGTGTTCAGATCAGCCATTACGTTGTGACATCTCCCCTCCTTGGGGCACACCACCTCAGATCTGTCCTAATTGGGCGTTCTGATCCAGCAATCTTCTAGGTGTTCCATCATTAGGATATACCAATCTGATCCGTCTCTATGGGACGTTCTGATCACTCACATACCGTCTCTGCAAGATGTTAAACTCATATCCTACCTCGTGATAAACATGAGATTCCTGAGGAAATCCTCAGAGGACACGCCTTTGGTGTAACCATCTCCGTAATATGTTAAACTCATGGAATACCTTGTGTTAATCATGGGTTACTGAGGAAAACCATAGAGACACGCCTATGGCATATGATTCCCTACATTCGATGTGTGATTCCTCGTGTTATACACCCTTGAGATTCCCGCTTATGAGGCTGAATACATGTTCCTATGTCCACGCACCCAGAGATGCCCCGACATGCCTAATGTTGTCGTCTACTCCGATCGAAGGTTGCTACCTTGTCAAGACCCCATGGAATGTCTTGAAGGAAGTTGTGTAATTAACTGGAATCCATGATAATATGAAACTGGGAATGAGATTCACGAACCCAGACATAAATCTATTAGGGAGACCTAGACTAGGTGACGAGTTCCGAGGAGAAATCCACTGAAGGAAGAACCGACATCCCATCATCCTGTTTCGATCAAGGTGAAAACATACGTGAACAAAGAGAGAATTCTGACTACCTTTGGAAAGATGGAATGAGGGGTAACAAAATCCATGCATGTGGCACTCAATCAGATGGACATGCGTGCCCCGGAGAAAGCGCGAGAATAGAAATGGTGAACCCGATGTGAATCTCTTGTCTTTTAATAGCGATTAGACCAAATGTGTCAGGAAAATTGATGCATCACCCATGTGAATCCCCTCTCCATTATATGTGAGAGTATGAGTAACATACGTTGTTTGAAGACTACGGTACATCAGCTCCTCACTGACTCCTCCGCCTCAAGTGGCCACACAAGAGGCACTAGCCACCCAATTCCATTTGATCCTCACCTAACCCGCCTCTTGAAGAGGTTGTACATGTGGCATCAACCACCCAACTCCTTCCTCTCACCGCCGACTCCACCGCCTCAGGAGGCCACACAAGTGGCATCTCCCACCTGAACCCTTTGGCTCCTCACTGACTCCACCACCTCAATAGGGCTCGCAGGTGGCATCCGCTACCCGACTCCTTCGTCTCCTCGCCAACTCTACCGCCTCTAGAGGCCACATAGGTGGCATCCGCCATCGGACTCCATCGGCTCCTCGCTGACTCTGTCACCTCAAGAGGTCGCACAGGTGGCATCCACCACCCGACTCATTCGGCTCCTCGCCGACAACGCCGCCTCAAGAGGCTGCATAGGTGGAATCTGCCTCCCGAATCCTTCGGCACCTCGCCGAATCCTCTACCTCAAGAGGCTGTGCATCTGGAATCCACCGCACGACCCCATAGACTCCTCTCCGACTCTGCCCTATAAAGAGGGTGTGCCGGTGGCATCCTCCGCCCGAATCCTTCGGCTCCTTGCTGACTGCGCAGCCTTAAGAGGCCGTAAAAGTGGCATCCACTTCCCTACTGCATCGGCTCCTCACCGACTCTGCCGTCTCAAGAGGCCGCGCAGGTGGAATCCACCACCCCACTCTTTCAGCTCCTCGCTGACTCCAACACCTCAAGAGGCCACGTAGGTGGCATCAACCACCCAACTCCTTCATCTCCTCGCCGACTCAGCCACCTCAAGGGGCCAGGAAGGTGGCATCCACCACTCGACTCCTTCTGCTCATTGCCGACTCCGCCGCCTCAAGAGGCCACACAGGTGGCATCCGCCACCTGACTCCATTAGCTCCTCGCTGACTCTGCCACCTCAAGAGGCAATGCAGGTGGCATCCGCCACCCAAATCTATCTATTCCTCACCCGCTCTGCTACCATAAGAGGCCATGTAGGTGGCATCGTCCACCTAACACCATAGGCTCCTCACTGAGTCCGCCGCCTCAAGAGGCCACACAGGTGTCATCTGCGACCCGACTCCATCGACTCCTCGTAGTCTCTTCCACCTCAAGAGGCCACACAGGTGGAATCTGCCACCCGACTCCTTTGCCTCTTCACTGAATCTTCCACCTCAAGAGGGCTTACAAGTGGAATCTTCCACCATACTCCTTCGGCTCCTCACAACACTGCTTCCTTAGGAGGCTGCGCAGGTGGCATCCGCCACCCGACTCCATTTGCTCCTAGCCGACTCCGCTGCCTCAAGAGGCCATGCAGGTGGCATCCGCTATAGAGACCCGAAGCTTGACGTACATGGACATTACATTACATTTGCGGAATACTTAGTACATAACAAAAACACACACACAAGGATCGTAATAGTTTAGTGTCTTTGGAAACTCGGAACGTAATCTTCTAATCGTGGTGAAAGATCTTCAACATCTCCTATAAAGATGTTCCCCTTTTTTTTTACCTAAAACCTTTCTTTATATCCTGGGGAAAAGAAAACATAAAAGGGTGAGCTCAAATGCTCATTAATGGTAAACAAAAGAAATATCAATCACATCATATACATAAGCACATAACTTTTGGAAAATATTAACCTGCAAAAGAGATCATAATTTCATAACATGGGGTAAATCATGGCAGTGAAATGTAATCATAATAATCATAACTTAAAACATGAAACTTTGTGGCATTCACACATAATCATAGAGAATCATTTCTTGTTAGTCAAGACTCATTTCCAAGACTATCTTAGTGGACAAAGTCCCTTTCTGAATCGAGTAACCCTCGCTTCAGTCCTATTTCACTGAACCGGTATAACCTACCGTTCCAGCCCTGTCTATCTCATGATATATAAAATCTTTACCTAATGCATTGGAGGGAGATATAGGTCCCAACCATCTTATAATGAATCATTTCTTATGTGTGCCACATAATCATAAATCATACATCATCGCATAACCCAGGTAATAAAAATGGGATTCTTACACAACATGACATCATAAAACAATTCATATAAGATAAAGGAATTCATAAAAATGTTTCCATCACTACATAATCAAATCCATGTAATAATAGGGATAAAAACATAACCCTTTTATTATCTTATATGGAAAATAATTTTTATAAAATACTTGAACTTCATTCTTGAGGAAAATATCCTTTCTACTTCAAAAACACTTTTCCTTTCTTAACATGTCATTCAATTTTAAACTAAAAGAAGTTGACTAAAAATAAACTTTAATTCTTGTAAAGGAAGCTTCTTGGAAATAATTTTTTAGAAATCCATTCATGCAGTATAAGTTAAAAAAAACATTCTTCGTACTTTTGTCGGAAAAGTCAAAAAGTACCTCGTATGAAAAATGACAAAAGATTCCTTTCATATCTTTTACTAAAAACTCACCAAAGAGTAAAATTGGATTTAAACAATCGTAGGTGAATGGAAATAATATTACATATTGAGGAAACATGTATTTGGATGATAAAATACACCCCAATAAATACCAAAGTATAAGCAATCTCAGATAAAAATGAGATTGTGATATTTCCCTTACCTTAGGTCCGATTTGCTTCGTAAGTGTCCGAACCTCCTGTATAATGATTTAAATAATGTCATTGACTTATTAAAGAATCATATTCATTGTTACGATATCATATATGGTTCACTTATGACTTTATATTACCAGTTCTTTTGTAAATTTCATGTTAAAGAGCGTTTTGGGTAAAATTGTTTCATTTGTCGTCCGTGTTTTGACTTGTAATTATTCATATGACTACTTAGATCCTGATTACATAATTACATAATATAAAACATGATTTATATATATATATATTCAGAATATACATATATACAATGAATCAGTAAATGGAAAGAAATACACCGTTCATGGAGACGGTAGTCCGTACGTACGCATGAACGCTGTTTTCGTTTCCTTATTGAATTGAATGGAATTAAGTATATGACATACATATAAATATAAATAATTCTAGTATCATTATTATGTCATATATTTCATTATAAATTATTATATATTCTTTATAATCATTCATGAATGGTTAATCATTGAGAATGAATCTCATCGCGTCGTGGAGACGGTAGTCCGTACGTACGCACGAGCGATGATATCGTTCCCATGGTCGTGGAATTGTGTTGAAGTGTATGTATACTATTTCAGTATCAATATCACTTTATAATAATCATATATAGTTACTCATTAAACCATTATACCCATCCAATTAAGGTGGTGGCGGAAAATAGATTACACCACGGCGTGGAGACGGTATTCCGTACGTACGCACGCGCAGTGATTTCCTTTTTCCGTAGGATGGATAGAAGGTTAATTAGAGTTCTTTAATATTTATAATAACATGTAATTATGTAAGTAATACTGATGTTATTACTTTATCATGAAACAACTAAAGTAGAAGAAGTTGAAGAAGAAAGAAATTGAAAAGATCGGTAATGGATATTACTTCTTCTTTGAAACGCCTCTTTGAATCCTTCACTTAGGGAACTAAGATTGGTCTTTGAAGAAGACCAGAACCTCTAGGATTATTTTAGGGAAGTGGAGAAGAGATTTTGGTAGGGGTTTTCCGAGCTTGAAGGCTCAAAGTTGTGTGAGGAGGAGGGGGAGGAGGTGCCCTTTTATAAGGGAGGAGAGGGGAACCTTAGGAATTCTCAAAAATATTATTTTATATTAATGTCAAAATCGGTTTATAATGGTTCCAAAGGGTCTTATTTCGAAGCTAAAGTGGGGATGGGTCGAAATCCTATCAACCAATAAGATTTAGACAAGTTTAGGGTATTATTTTAACCTTATCAATTAGTTTTAACTCTATGTTAAATAATTTAACTTTTACCGTGTCTTTTTGTTTTCTTTCACTATATGGTTAATACAATTACTATAACATGCCAAACGAACCCCAAATTGGTTATTATTAATACATATATCCTTATCTAAGTCATATGGCCGAACCATAGATTTTTAGGAATAAAATAACAATTAATAATATAATATTTGATTTAAAAACTATTTTGTGTCAATTTTGACACTATTTGATATATGATTTTTTTGAAAGTCATAACAGAATTATATGTTCTAACCAAGTTGATTAAATCAACACTAATATATCATAGTAACCTAGAAAATTAGTGGAATTCATAAAAAGTCTCAAATTACATTCATTTGAGCATTTATAACATCAATTATGTTAATATTTCCTTAAAAGGGTAATTACTGCATCCTCGTTGTGTCATAAATAAATTACTTTATTTAAAGTCTAAAAATTATAAATAAAATATCATTATGTATGAAATCTTTTTATATTTCTAATGAATATTTATAGTTGAATTTATCTTATGTATAACCCCATATTAAAAATGTTTTAGTTATTAAACCTTGATTTTAACTATTTTAACTATTCATTAAATAAAATAATATTAAATGTCATAATCTAATCCAAGTGGACCTAATTGGTCATATTATATTTATAAGGTTGTTTTTGGTAGAATTACACTTATCCAATAGAATTAGGACATGTGTTAGGGTAATAGTAATATCATATTTACCCTTAGTTACCCTATTTACTAATAACCGTGGTAAAAAAAAAGTAAAAAGTTACTATTCACCAAAAATTATTTTCATCTCATTGAACCACATTTTGGTCCTTGATATTAACCGTGTCTGTCGGATTTTCGAAATTCCATTCACAGAAGCCGTAAAATTAAGTTTTATGCAAAATTCAGTTTTTAACCTACCACTTAGTGGTTTCACTATTCATCAAAAATTGAATGTTTTCAGAAAAATACCAAAATTTCATCCTAAGATATATTTCATATTCCGAATTCAAAAATGAATTCTATTTTACCAAATTTATAACATAGATGTTGCATTAATTAATTTTATAATTAAATCCCGCTGTTAAAACAAATAGCATGTTTTTAAGAAACAATATCTACCAAAAGATTGACACTTGATTATGTCTGGTTTAAATGTGAAATTACATCCAATGACCAACATCGTATTAAATTGTAGAAATATATTCTAAATATACTTTTAAACCACTCAATTTAATGATTTATCACTATTAATTATTTCGATTAAAAAAAAGTTGTTTTTAATTATAATCTAGTAATTTTCACTATTCATCAGAATATGAAAGTTATCTGAAAAGTACCAAAATTTCACCCTAATCTAATTTCAATATTACGAATCCAGAAATTAATTCCATTTTGAAAAATAAAATATAAAAAATTTCAAAAAGTGGTTATCACTATTCATAACGGCTAGTTTTAATAATATTTTAATAGCATATTTTTGTTTAATGAAACTCGTTATTGCGTACTACACACGCTATCGAAGGAGGTCGCGATTGCGTTTAATGCAAGGCAAGTCAAGGATGTGTGTTGTTCAAGCTCCTTTTGATGTAGCGTAAAACACAAGACATTAATAAAATTAAAAAGAATATTTTTCATAAAATCTCGGGCTGTTACATTCTACCCCCCTTAAAATGAATTTCGCCCTCGAAATTCGTCAGGGTTATAAATGGTTTATTATTCGAAAGTTTCTTTAATAGAAACCGACATCGTAAAAAGGAATATCAAAACCAATCTTTAAAAACAAAAGTATGAAACGTAACGGTTACCCAAATAAACTAGTCACTAGGTTTCCACATAGGTGAAAATATGGATATGGAAGAGAAATTTAACCATCATGTTCTGATGGAGAGTGGTAGAGAACATGGCTATGGAAAAGCCAGCAATCACAAAGCCATAAATTTGTGACGATCTAAGGTACCATCTGATTCATCAGATATAAGATCACTAGGACAACATTTTTGGTTTTCAAGATTGTTTACCTAATGTTAAAGAATTTGAATTAGAATAAATACTTACTTTATTTTGGTACAATCTCACTGTTGTTCGTGCCTTTAACAATTTCCACTTCATCTCTTAAATAAATGAAGTTGAATTTGTTATTCGTGAAGTGTTAGCAGATCATGTGATAGAATGACGAGTCATTCCATCTGTCTCAAACCAAAGGTTAGCAAAAAAAAATTTATATACATAGGTCGATCTATAATGAGATTAATCATATATGGTTCCTAAAATGGACTTATACATCATATGTCATACAACATAATATAATAAAACTAGTTTCTACTAAACAGGGACTTCCTGTAGGCCAGTGGTAGGCGATAATGGCCAGTCGCACTTCGGTTGTGGGTTCGATTCCCACAGCCTTGTCCGACGCGATGGGATGTCGCCCGTCCTGCAGGTTGTCCTTTTTCTAAAACTATATTACTATAACATCCCATCAATATTATCGAAAAACAAACAATACTAACTTATGTCCAACATAATCCGTTCCAATCTTTAGTCTTATCTATAATACTGCAGTCCACTCTCATAATATAGTGAAAACAATTACCAGAGATTTAATACCATCGTTGATCCCCATAAGATATGTCTTGTTGGTCACATTCTAAACATTAAAAGTCCTTAATCATGTATTCTCTTGAATACCTTAGTGAAAACATGAATGCAGTTTAAAGTTAACACTTTCCACATACCAAAATCCTTAAAATTCTATATACTCAAACCATGATATCACTTAGTCCTTATATCAATCATTAGCTCATGAATACTATCAAACATTTAATTTTCTCCTTATCCCTTCATTATGCGCATATCATCTACATTCCAAAAATATCTGAATAACCTTTCATGGATACTGGTAACATTAATCATACACTTTCAAAACACAAGGAAAAACAACAGTGTAACAATCCATAGATGTCTCTTTATTCCATATTAGCATGAGATTACATATACAAAATTACACATGATAAACATGTAATCATTCCACTACATTCTTAAACCATTGACCGAGCTTCAAAAATTCTTTCATCTCACATATCATTTGTAGTCTCTTCATCATCATCCACATAAATACTACCCATATGACCATACTGATTCTCTTCATGAGTCTTTCCCTTAGGGAATTTGTTTGCATAATTCCCATACATTCCACATTTAAAACACTTAACCATTTTTGATGTCGTAGCAATACCATTATCCTCATCCATGGTGTTAACCGACCCTTTTCCTTTGCACTTACTTGCTTTGTGTCCTTCTTTTCCACACCCAAATCATCTTCCAGTTCCCTTGAAACATTCTCCTTGATGCCTCTTCCCACATGATTTACATAGGGGAAATTGAACTTTCTTTCCTCTATGATCATCATGGAACTCCATCTTTCTCTTATTAGTCGAGTCAGGAAACTTACCAAATTTTACTTTATTGATCATATTATGAGATTGCTGATTCGGCATAATAATGATGTTTGGACATCCAAATCCCATTTCATTTGGTTGCTCATGAAGAATATCATTCCATTGTCCATCATATCCTCCATTATTGTGAATCATCTTGTTTCCAGCCATTTTCTAAAACCCAAACAGAATAGTGTGAGAGGCAAAATAATGCTAGGGAAAACAACATAGTAAAGTGGGAGTACCCTTAATATCTAACATATTAGGTTAAATTATAAGATCATTATCGTAGTTCTAGGATTATATCCTATACGTATACTTATCCTTAGGGACATCCCTAGACATACCTTAGAAATATCTCTAGGGATCTCAATAACGTTTTCGCATCCTAGTTTCCAAAGGTTGACTAAACCTTTCCTCTGATACCAACTATAGAGACCCGAAGCTTGACATACATGGACATTACATTACATTTGCGGAATACTTAGTACATAACAAAAACACACACACAAGGATCGTAATAGTTTAGTGTCTTTGGAAACTCGGAACGTAATCTTCTAATCGTGGTGAAAGATCTTCAACATCTCCTATAAAGATGTTCCCCTTTTTTTACCTAAAAACTTTCTTTATATCCTAGGGAAAAGAAAACATAAAAGGGTGAGCTCAAATGCTCAGTAAGGGTAAACAAAAGAAATATCAATCACATCATATACATAAGCTATCACGACCCGTCCTCGGGGCCCGTGCCGTGACTACCCCAAGCCCGCCTTCCATAGGCTAGGGGCTGGCGACTAGCACCAAGGCGTAAATCCAAACGAAAAGGGAAGGCATTGCCTTTGAAAAGTAAAAAAGCACCATAGAGTAACAAAGCGTAAAAGAAAACACTAAGTAAAAACTGTACAAGCTGTGCTGAAAGTAAAAGGGGCCGGAAATACAAGCCCAACTGTAAAGTAAAACTGAAAGGAAAAACAACAACTGAAAGGAAAAACTGCAGCGTCGAGACGTCCTCTGGAAGCCCCACCTGAAGGGTGGGTACAGATAGCCTCCACTGCTCCTCAGGTCCACCTAACCGCTCCGAGTACGTCCCGCCCAGTGGTCCACCTCCAGGTACTGTCCTGTTCCGCACGCCTCCTCCACGATCAGCACTGTCCGTCGTCTGCAACCAACACCACGAAGTGTGGGCATAGCCCGTGCAGGGGTGAGTATAAGCTACTCAGTAGGGACCCCGAGACCCCCCGAAGGTCTCCCGAAATCCACAAAGGATAAATCACGAAGAAGAGGTAGAATCACGAAGTAACATCTGACACAGCTTAGGTATATGCCCATACATATACCTAAGTCGTCAATTCCCCGATCGGCTCCAATGTCCGAGCCCTAGCACAACCCAGTCCACACAGGAAAGCAAAACGCATACCCACGCAGGATAGAACAACACAATCCACAATTAAGAGTAAACAGTAAATCCACACAGGATAGTTCAACACAATCCACAAAGGAGAGAAACACAAGATTCATCTCACACAGGTATACTTCTTCGGATGACGATAAAGATGATCACTGAACCATCTATGTTGTCGGACCCACGAAGGATCGATAGGTACTAACCTTGTAGTGACCCACATAGGATCAGACCCACACAGGATCGGGCCCACGCAGGACCTGTAGGAGTTGGCTCACACAGAACCGCTGAGTGTAGACCCACACAGGATCGGACCCACACAGGATCGGGGCCACGCAGGACCTGTAGGAGTTGGCTCACACAGAACCGCTGAGAGATGACCCACACAGGATCGGACCCACACAGGATCGGGCCCACACAGGACCTGTAGGAGTTGGCTCACACAGAACCGCTGAGAGATGACCCACACAGGATCGGACCCACACAGGATCGGGCCCACACAGGACCGGGCCCACGTAGGACCTGTAGCACTGATCCACGTAGGATCGCTGAGTGCAGTAGTCGTCACAGTCCGCTGAGGATCTCTGCTTAGTCGTCGCCGCAGTCCACTGAGGATCTCTGCACGGTCGTCGTCGGAGTCCACGGAGGATCTCTGCACAGTCGTCACTGTAGTCCACTGAGGATCTCTGCACGGTCGTCGTCGGAGTCCACGGAGGATCTCTGCACGGTCGTCGTCGTCGAGGGAGCAGTCGCAGCCAGCACTAGGGTTCCCGCACACAGCAAGCTCGTTCGGGAGGGTCCGCTCCACGAGCCGAGAGGCTGATACATCAACTGACACGAAGTCCGAAGTTGATGTATCCAAAAGTTCCGTATCGTCAACAGGAACTCAACGTCGCAGACGGCGCGTCAATCGGACGCCCGGTCTGAGAGTTATTGGCATTTTCGTCCCAGGGGCCCGGTTGGTTTTTAAGGAAAAACCAACCCGACCGCACTCCACCTGTGTCCAAACCTCGGGCGGAGAATTCCAAAATATCCGCCTCACATAGAGGAATTCAACAAAGCTGACGACACGTCAATCGGACGTACCTAGCTCAAGACATGAGCGTTTTCGCTCCGAGGGCCCGGTTGGTCTCATGTACGAACCAACCCGGCCAAACTCAAAGTATTCTGAAACCTTGAGTGTGATATACCGAAACGACCGTCTCGATCCAAGGATCGCATTGCCGCTGATGGCGAGTCGTTTGGAGGCACGAAGCTCATGTTACGGGCGTTTGAACGAAAACATCCGAAGAAGGGGGGTACGGGCCCGGCTCGACCCGACCCGGGTCCGACCCGGTCGGACCGGTCCGGCCCGTCCAGGGCGCGGCCCAGCCGGTCGGACCGGCCTGGCTCGGCTCGGCCGAGCGGCCGAGCGCCGCGGGCGTTGACCCGCAGCCTGAGAAATTCGCGGCCCGCGTGGGCCGTGCTGGCGAACCGCGGACGTGGCTGAGCCGCGTCCCGCCTGGACGAACCGGACCCGCACGGCCGCGGGTCCGTCGGCCGCCGCCGCCACGGCCGAAGCCGCGGAGGGCTCGTCCGGCGGCGCGCCGAGGCGCTGCCCTGTAGCTTCCGCGGGCCGCCGGCGTCGCTCCGGTGGCCCTTTGCCTTCCCGTCTGCGCCGTTGCTCCTCCCGGGATCCGTTCTTTACTGCGGAATCGTCAAACACCCGTTGCAGCATGTTTCGTCGTCGCCCGCCAAATCCGCACAAAACGAAGAACGGCGGAGGGTCGTCGGGCTGTGTTCGTTTGGCCCACACCCTCCGCGTTAGAGATAAACAACTGGGAGAAATTTATTCCACACAGGAAACAACAATTTTTAATAAGATTAAAAATTGTTCACAAAATGGTTCTTTAATTTCTTTAAAGAAACATTGACGGTATTTAATTAAAAAGGGGGTAAATCCCATAACATAAAAATCCCTACCTCGTCGATCGTCGCGCGCGGGCGTTCTTCGCGGAAAAGATCGTCGCGGAAGAGAGGGATCGTCGCGTCGTTGCGGGGAGACGTCGCGTTGTCGCGGAATCCGGCGTTGAGTCGGCGAGCTCAACGAACCAAGAACAACAGATTTAAATTATTAGTATTTAAATCTATGTTTCGTTTTAAATTAAAAGAAAAGAACTTGAGAGGAAAATCCGACATCACTCACCTCAAACGGTCAGTGATCGGAGATCGGAGCGTGGAAGAACGTCTCAGACGGAAGCATCGTCGATTTCCGGGTTCGGCGTTCTTCGCGTTCTTCGCGTTTTTCGTGTTCTTCACGGGGGAGAAGAAGAACAAGGATCCTCTCAAATCTTCTCAAAAGATTTTGGTTTGGTCTTATTTTATTAATATGCCAACACACGAAAACAGGTTAATAAACGATTAAATTAATTCGCTGAATTAATTCAACGAAAGAAACAGGCCATTTAATTCACGAAAGAAACAGCCCATTTAATTCACGAAAGAAACAACCCATTTAAATGGTCTGTTAAGAATTTAGAAAACGCGTCGGTTGACTTTCATTAAGATGGGTTTTCACGGGCGCGTTTCTTAGCGGAAAGAAACGGCGGGGCTCGTGCGGGCCCCACCTCACAAATATCCTACCAAGGGGGTAGGATATTTCTGGATAGCATCCTATTCAGTTCAACTCAGTTCAAGCCGCCTTTAATTGGCTTCAAGTGGCTTTCAAGTGGCATAAGTGAAATAAAATAAAGTTGTCGCAAAATTATTTTATTTCTTAACTTTAAGCTCGAAAATTAAAAACCACACCCGAGCAAACGCAACTCCGAAAGAGGCGTTTCTAAGAGAATACCGGCGCTGCGATTTCATCGGTGCCCTCAGAATTTGATTCCGGGCACCGGTTCAAAAGTTAGAAAAACCCGCTCGTCCGTTCACTGAACGTACCCGAGCCAAACTTCAGAAAATGATTCCGGGCACACCGGGCCTCGGAATCAGGCGCCGTCAGAAACTGCGTTCTTATAAAATTCCAAAGAAAATTAAGAAAAAAATTTCCTTGAAATTTACGGGTCTTTACATTACTCCCACCTCAGGACTTTACGTCCCCGTAAAGATACATCAAAAACTAGGGAAACAAATGTGGGTACTGAGCACGCATCTGAGCCTCCCGCTCCCAAGTTCTCTCCTGGAGGATCCCGTGCTGCCATCTGATGCGCACAAGAGGAATCGATCTCCCACATAGGACCCGATCCTGTCGATCCTCTATCTCCACTGGGACCTCCGCAAAAGTCGCTCCATCATCCACGTCTAGCTCCCCATAGTCAATGATGTGCGTCGGGTCGTGCACGTATCTCCTCATCTGGGATACGTGGAAGACGTCGTGCACCCGGTGAAACTGAGGTGGCAGAGCCAGGCGATAATCCACCTCGCCAATCCTGCTGAGGACCTGGAAAGGCCCGATGAAGCGTGGAGACAACTTGCCGCCTCGGCCAAATCTCCGCAAACCACGTCGAGGTGAGACACGCAAGAAGACGTGGTCGCCATCCTCGAACTCTAGTGGCCTCCGCCTCCTATCAGCATATGACTTCTGCCGTCTCTGTGCTGTCCTCATCTGCTCCTGGATGACCTGGACCATCTCTGTCGTGGCCTGGACCATCTCCGGTCCCACAAGTGCTGACTCTCCAGGGTCTGTCCAGCACAAAGGAGATCTGCAAGGCCTGCCGTACAACGCCTCGTAGGGTGCCATCCCGATGGTGGAGTGGTAGATGTTGTTGTACGCAAACTCTACCAAGGGTAGGTGGTCCTACCAGCTGCGACCAAAGTCGAGGACACATGCGCGGAGCATGTCCTCGAGAGTCTGAATGGTACTCTCCGTCTGACCATCCGTCTGAGGGTGAAAGGCGGTGCTCAGACGTAGCCGCATCCCGAACGCCTCCTACAACCCCTTCCAAAGTCGGGAAGTAAAACGAGCGTCCCAATCGGAGACGATAGTCGATGGCACACCGTGAAGTCGTACAATCTCCTGAACGTAGAGACGCCCCAAGCTCTCCACTGAGCCATGCTCTCGGATGGGTAAGAAGTGTGCCGACTTGGTGAGTTGGTGAACAATCACCCAAATGGAGTCGTGACCTCTGGAAGTGCGTGGAAGTCCAGTCACGAAGTCCATAGATATCCCGTCCCACTTCCACTCCGGGACCTCCAAGGGCTGTACCAAGCCTGCTGGTACCTGATGCTCTGCCTTCACCTGCTGGTAGGTGAGGCACCGTGAAACGAACTCTGCCACAACCTTCTTCATGCCCGACCACCAGTGTTGTCGTCTGACATCCTGGTACATATTCGCCACTCCAGGATGTACCGCTAAAGGAGAAGTTTGATACTCTCTCAGCACCTCCTCTCGTAAAGTGACTGGTACCAAGGTACGTCCTCTGAAAAGGACATCGTGCTCTGCTCCAAGGGAGAAACCATCAGGTGCCTATCCCGAGGATATCTGTGCACGCCGTGTCTCACAGTCAACGTCCCCATGCTGTGCCTCTCTGACCCACTGAAGAAGTGGAGGAGAGACTGTGAGAGACTGAAGGAAGGCTGCTCCGTCTCTATCCACGAAGGATATCTGCAAAGCGGCTAGCTGCTCTGTCGCCTCCTCAAGTAGCTAGATTCCCGTCCTCCTGCTGAGGGAATCAGCCACCACGTTCCCCTTCCTAGGAGTATAGAATATCTCAAAGTCATAGTCCTGGAGGAACTTGAGCCATCGCCGCTGTCTCAGGTTCAGGTCCTTCTGAGAGAATATGTACCTCAGACTCTGGTGGTCAGAAAAGACTGTGAAGCGCTCGCCCATCAGATAGTGTCGCCATGTCTTCAGGGAAAAGACTACTGCTGCCAATTCCAAGTCATGGGTAGCGTAGTTCTGCTCATGAGGCCTCAACTAATGTGATCCGTAGGCAATCACGGCCCGCTACTGCATCAGGACACACCCGAGTCCTGTCCCTGATGCATCGCAGTAGACTACGTATCCAACTCCCTTCTCATGCAACCTCAAGATAGGTGCGCTGGTCAACCTCTGCCTCAGCTCCTGGAAGCTCTGCTGACATCTGTCTGACCACACGAAGGGTTTCCCCTTCTTCGTCAATGCTGAGAGTGGGGACGCAACTCTGGAGAAGTCCAGCACAAATCTCCGATAGTATCCGGCTAGGCCCAAGAAACTCCGCACCTCTGTCACGCTCTTGGGTGGCTCCCAAGCTAGCACTGCCTCGATCTTCACGGGATCCACTACAAATCCCGCCTCAGAAATGACGTGCCCCAAGAAGTGGACCTCACGTAACCAGAACTGACACTTCGAGAGCTTCCCATAAAGCTGGTGCTCTCAGAGTGTGTCTAGTACAACACGCAGGTGGTAGGCGTGCTCCTCCTCCGTCGTCGAGTACACCAAAATGTCGTCGATGAAGACCACGACAAATCGATCGAGGTATGGCTGGAAGATCCTGTTCATGAGGCTCATGAACACTTCTGGAGCGTTGGTCACGCCGAAAGGCATAACCAAGAACTCATAGTGGCCATACCGACACCTGAAGGCCGTCTTCTGCACATCCTCGTCTCAAACTCTGAGCTGATGATAGCCTGACCTGAGGTCTATCTTCGAGAACCACCGTGCCCCCATGAGCTGGTCGAAGAGGTCATCAATCCTGGGTAGCAGATACTTGTTCCTCACTGTCACCTGATTCAGGCGACGATAATCGACACACAGTCGCAACCTCCCGTCCGTTTTCTTGGTGAACAAAATCGGGGAAGCCCAGGGCGAAACACTGGGTCGGATGAACCCCTTTCCCTACAAGTCCTCCAACTGTACCCGCAGCTCTTGAAGCTCAGCGGGGGCCATCTGATATGCTGGAGTGGATATCGGGGCTGTCCCGGGGTACAGTTCAATATAAAAGTCTACCTCTCTGCGTGGAGGTAGTCCTGGAACGTCGTCGGGAAAGACGTCCGCGTACTGATCCACCACTGCAGGAAAACTGGGACTCCGCATGTCAACTGCTCCCAGGATGAGGCTAGCCAACTTATGAGTGATGGTATGACCTCTCCTCTGCCTGAGTCCATCCTGTGCTGCTAAGGCTCCCTTCTCGCCGGTGAAGGTGAACCTGCTCCTGTCGGTGCGCACACATCGCACCTTGCGCCTAATGTAGTCAATCTGAGCATGGACCGTAGATAACCAATCCATGCCCAAGATGACGTCGTAAGGCCTCGACGCCGCTACAAGAAGATCCCAGCCGAAGCTCTCGCCTCCTAGAGTAAGCTCACACTGCCGGCACCAGTGCGTAATCGTCGATTATGCTCCCGTAGGAGTCTCTAGCCGTAAGGATCGAGTCAACGGCTCTGTCGGAATCTCCGAGATCCGAACAAGGGCAGCGGCTATGAAAGAGTGACTCGCTCCTGTATCTATCAGAACTCCAGCAAGGGTGGAATAGACACAGATCGTACCTCGAATCATCTCTGGCGCACCGTGGTCGTAGGCCTGCGCTGCCTGGAGCTGAGCTTGTCTCTGCCCGCCTGCTCCCTGTGGTCGGGGCGGGCCTCCTGGTGGTGGTGGTGGCAGAGCCTCAAAGCGTCGCCCACCACCTGATGCTCGGCCAGCTCCTCTTCCTCGTCCGCCTCCTCCCTGCGGACCGCCACGGTCGACCCTCTGCCTCTGCCTGGGTGGTCCCTCCACCGTCTGCTGCCCCTCGGTACGACGGGTCGGGCAGTCACGAGCCATGTGGCCCTGCCCGCCGCACTCGTAGCACTGTCTGCCTCTTGGAAGGCTGGCTCCGCGCTGTGTGCCTCGCACCGCTGAGCCAGTGTCTCGCGGTCGTCTTCCAGAAGGTCTGGTCCGCCTGGAACCCTGAGTCATCTGCCGGCTACCAGCTGCCGAAGACTCCGCTATCTGCCGCCCTGCGGCAGGTCTCGCTGTGGACTCAGCCAGGAAGCTCTCGATCAGGAGGGCTCGCTCCAGTACTCCTGCCTGGGTCGGGATGCTGATGGAGATCAGCGATGCCCTGATCTCGTGTCTCAATCCCTGCTCGATGGTCCGGGCCCGGAAGAAGGGTTCCCGTACCTTGTCTTTCGAGTACCGAGAAAGGTCGGTGAACCTCGCCGCGTACTGAGCGACCGTCAAGCTGCCCTGCCGCAGCTGAAGAAGCTCCTGGATGCGCACCGCTCGGAGGGTGGTCGGGACGAACTCTGAGCGGAAGAGGCTCTCGAAGTCCGTCCAGATGAGGGTGGCCTCATCGTGTACCTGGAGCATCAGGCTCCACCAGCGTTCGGCTGCTGCGTGCAGTAGGCTCGCCGCGAGGATCACCATGAGGTCTGCTGGCGTCCTCACTAGCCTGAAAACTCGGACGACCGCCTCCAGCCAGTCCTCGGCTGCCTGGGGGTCCGACTCCCCACGGAACCTGGGTGGTCGCTAGCGTTGTAACTCATGCAGAGCTCCAAGGCGTCGTGCGTCGTCAGCTGCCAGTGCTGGAAGCATCGGGGGCTCGGCGGGTAAAGGTACCGCCGGTGCCTCTGCTGTCAACGGGCCCTGTACCGAGGCCTCGTCGCTCGGCGGGCTGTCGTCGCGCCCTACTCTGGGAACCCTAGCTGGCTGCTGTCGTCATGCCATCCTGAAAAGGAAACAAGTATGCCACGGTCAGAACAGTATACCTGGTGAGATGACACAAGTAATCACAAAGAAAACATGAAACACACATGTAATCAATGTTTTCGTGCATTAAGTCGGAAATCAGAAGTCAGGGTCCTGGTGTATGGATACGTCGGCCGCCACACCAACACTGGACTCCCTGGACTGATAACCACACTCAATACGCTAAACACTATTGATTCACATAGAAGAAAGATCAGAGTCTGCGGTAGAACCGACCACCTCTGATACCAATTTGTCACGACCCGTCCTCGGGGCATGTTCCGTGACTACCCCAAGCCCGCCTTCCATAGGCCAGGGGCTGGCGACTAGCACAAAGGCGTAAATCCCAACGAAAAGGGAAGGAATTGCCTTTGAAAAGTAAACAAGCACCACAGAGTAAGCAAGCGGAAAAGTAAACACTAAGTAAAAACTGTACAAGCTGTGCTGAAAGTAAAAGGGGCCGGAAATACAAGCCCAACTGTAAAGTACAACTGAAAGGGAAAACAACAACTGAAAGGAAAAACTGCAGCGTCGAGACGTCCTCTGGAAGTCCCACCTAAAGGGTGGGTACAGATAGCCTCCACTGCTCCTCAGGTCCACCTAACCGCTCCGAGTACGTCCCGCCCAGTGGTCCACCTCCAGGTACTGTCCTGTTCCGCACGCCTCCTCCACGATCAGCGCTGTCCGTCGTCTGCAACCAACACCACGAAGTGCGGGCATAGCCCGTGCAGGGGTGAGTATAAGCTACTCAGTATGGACCCCGAGACCCCCGAAGGTCTCCCGAAATCCAAAAAGGATAAATCACGAAGAAGAGGTATAATCACAAAGTAACATCTGACACGGCTTAGGTATATGCCCATACATATACCTAAGTTGTCAATTCCCCGATCGGCTCCAACGTCCGAGCCCTAGCACAACCCAGTCCACACAAGAAATCAAAACACATACCCACGCAGGATAGAACAACACAATCCACAAAGGAGAGTAAACAGTAAATCCACACAGGATAGTTCAACACAATCCACAAAGCAGAGAAACACAAGATTCAGCTCACACATGTATACTTCTTCGGATGACGATAAAGATGATCACTGAACCATCTATGTCGTCGGACCCACGAAGGATCGATAGGTACTAACCTTGCAGTGACCCACACAGGATCAGACCCACACAGGATCGGGCCCACGCAGGACCTGTAGGAGTTGGCTCACACAGAACCGCTGAGTCTAGACCCACACAGGATCGGACCCACACAGGATCGGGCCCACGCAGGACCTGTAGGAGTTGGCTCACACAGAACCGCTGAGAGATGACCCACACAGGATCGGACCCACACAGGATCGGGCCCACGCAGGACCTGTAGGAGTTGGCTCACACAGAACCGCTGAGAGATGACCCACACAGGATCGGACCCACACAGGATCGGGCCCACACAGGACCGGGCCCACGCAGGACCTGTAGCACTGATCCACGTAGGATCACTGAGTGCAGTAGTCGTCGCAGTCCGCTGAGGATCTCGGCACAGTCGTCGCCGCAGTCCACTGAGGATCTCTGCACGGTCGTCGTCGGAATCCACGGAGGATCTCTGCACAGTCGTCGTCGTAGTCCACTGAGGATCTCTGCACGGTCGTCGTCGGAGTCCACGGAGGATCTCTGCACGGTCGTCGCCGTCGAGAAGCAGTCGCAGCCAGCACTAGGGTTCCCACACACAGGAAGCTCGTTCGGGAGGGTCCGCTCCACGAGCCGAGAGGCTGATACATCAACTGACACGAAGTCCGAAGTTGATGTATCCAAAATTTCCGTATCGTCAATAGGAACTCAACGTCGCAGACGGCGCGTCAATCGGACGCCCGGTCTGAGAGTTATTGGCATTTTCGTCCCAGGGGCCCGGTTGGTTTTTAATGCAAAACCAACCCGACCGCACTCCACCTGCATCCAAACCTCGGGTGGAGTATGCCAAAAGATTCGTCTCACATAGAGAAATTCAACAAAGCTGACAGCACGTCAATCGGACGTCCGTAGCTCAAGACATGAGCGTTTCCGCTCCGAGGGCCTGGTTGGTCTCGTGTACGAACCAACCCGGCCGAACTCAAAGTATTTTGAAACCTTTAGTGCGATATACCGAAACGACCGTCTCGATCCAAGGATCGTGTTGCTCTGACGGCGACTCGTTTGGAGTCACGAATCTCAAGTTACGGGTGTTTGAACGAAAACGTCCGAAGAAGGGGGGTACGGGAGTTGACCCGCGGCCTGAGAAAGTCGCGGCCCGCGTGGGCCGCGCTGGCGAACCGCATCCCGCCTGGACGAACCAGACCCGCGCGGCTGAAGCCGCGGCGTGCTCGTTCGGCGGTGCACCGGGGCGCCGCCGCCGGTAGCTTCCGCGGGCCGCCGGTGGCCCGTTTTCCTTCCCGTCTGCGCCGTTGCTCCTCCCGGGATCCGTTCTTTACTCCGGAATCGTCAAACACCCATTGCAGCACGTTTCGTCATCGCCCGCCAAATCCGCACAAAACGAAGAACGGCGGAGTGTCGTCGGGCCGTGTTCGTTTGGCCCGCACCCTCCGCGTTAGAGATAAACAACCGGGAGAAATTTATTCCACACAGAAAACAACAATTTTTATTAAGATTAAAAATTGTTCACAAAACGGTTCTTTAATTTCATTAAAGAAACATTGACGGGATTTAATTAAAAAGGGGGTAAATCCCATAATATAAAAATCCCTACCTCGTCGATCGTCGCGCGTGGGCGTTCTTCGCGGAAAAGATCGTCGCGGAAGAGAGGGATTGTCGCGTCGTTGCGGGGAGGCGTCGCGTTGTCGCGGAATCCGGCGTTGAGTCGGCGAGCTCAACGAACCAAGAACAATAGATTTAAATTATTAGTATTTAAATCTTTGTTTCGTTTTAAATCAAAAGAAAAGAACTTGAGAGGAAAATCCGACATCACTCACCTCAAACGGTCGGTGATCGGAGATCGGAGCGTGGAAGAACGTCTCGGACGGAAGCGTCGTCGATTTCTGGGTTCGGCGTTCTTCGCGTTCTTCGCGTTCTTCGTGTTCTTCGCGAGGGAGAAGAAGAACAAGGATCCTATCAAATCTTCACAAAAGATTTTGGGTTGGTCTTATTTTATTAATATGCCAACACACGAAAACAGGTTAAGAAACGATTGAATTAATTCGCTGAATTAATTCAACGAAAGAAACAGGCCATTTAATTCACGAAAGAAACAACCCATTTAATTCACGAAAGAAACAGCCCATTTAAATGGTCTGTTAAGAATTTAGAAAACGCGTTGGTTGACTTTCATTAAGACGGGTTTTCACGGGTGCGTTTCTTAGCGGAAAGAAACGGCGGGGCTCGTGCGGGCCCCACCTCACAAATATCCTACCAAGGGGGTAGGATATTTCTGGATAGCATCCTATCCAGTTCAACTCAGTTCAAGCCGCCTTTAAGTGGCTTCAAGTGGCTTCCAAGTGGCTTAAGTGAAATAAAATAAAGTTTTCGCAAAATTATTTTATTTCTTAACTTTAAGCCCGAAAATTAAAAACCACACCCTAGCAAACGCAACTCCGGAAGAGGCGTTTCTAAGCAAATACCGGCGCTGCGATTTCATCGGTGCCCTCAGAATTTGATTCCGAGCACCAGTTCAAAAGTTAGAAAAACCCGCTCGTCCGTTCACTGAACGTACCCGATCCAAACTTCGGAAAATGATTCCGGGCACACCGGGCCTCGGAATCAGGCGCCGTCAGAAACTGCGTTCTTGTAAAATTCCAATGAAAATTAAGAAAAAAATTTCCTTGAAATTTACGGGTCTTTACATAAGCACATAACTTTTGGAAAATCTTAACCTGCAAAAGAGATCATAATTTCATAACATGGGGTAAATCATGGCAGTGAAATGTAATCATAATAATCATAACTTAAAACATGAAACTTTGTGGCATTCACACATAATCATAGAGAATCATTTCTTATTAGTCAAGATTCATTTCCAAGACTATCTTAGTGGACAAAGTACCTTTCTGAATCGAGTAACCCTCGCTTCAGTCCTGTTTCACTGAACCGATATAACCTACCATTCCAGCCCTGTCTATCTCATGAGATATAAAATCTTTACCCAATGCATTGGAGGGAGATATATGTCCCACCCATCTTATAATGAATCATTTCTTATGTGTGCCACATAATCATAAATCATACATCATCGCATAACCCATGTAATAAAAATGGGATTCTTAAACAACATGAAATCATAAAACAATTCATATAAGATAAAGGAATTCATAAAAATGTTTCCATCACAACATAATCAAATATATGTAATAATAGGGATAAAAACAGAACCCTTTTATTATCTTATATGGAAAATAATTTTTATAAAATACTTGAACTTCATTCTTGAGGAAAATATCCTTTATACTTCAAAAACACTTTTCCTTTCTTAACATGTCATTCAATTTTAAACTAAAAGAAGTTGATTAAAAATAAACTTGAATAATTGTAAAGGAATATTCTTGGAAATAATTTTTTAGAAATCCATTCATGCCGTATAAGTTAAAAAAACATTCTTCGTACTTTTGTCGGAAAAGTCAAAAAGTACCTCGTATGAAAAACGACAAAAGATTCCTTTCATATCTTTTACTAAAAACTCACCGAAGGGTAAAATTGGATTTAAACAATCGTAGGTGAATGGAAATATTATTAAATATTGAGGAAACATGGATTTGGATGATAAAATACACCCCAGTAAATACCAAAGTATAAACAATCTCGGATAAAAATGAGATTGTTATATTTCCCTTACCTTAGGTCCGATTTGCTTCGTAAGTGTCCGAACCTCCTGTATAATGATTTAAATAATGTCATTGACTTATTACAGAATCATATTCATTGTTACGATAGCATATATGGTTCACTTATGACTTTATATTACCAGTTCTTTTGTAAATTTCATGTTAAAGAGCGTTTTGGGTAAAATTGTCTCATTTGTCGTCTGTGTTTTGACTTGTAATTATTCATATGATTACTTAGATCATGATTACTTAATTACAGAATATAAAACATGATTAATATATATATATATATATTCAGAATATACATATATATAATGAATCAGTAAATGGAAAGAAATACACCGTTCATGGAGACGGTAGTCCGTACGTACGCATGAACGCTGTTTTCGTTTCCATATTGAATTGAATGGAATTAAGTATATGACATACATATAAATATAAATAATTGCAGTATCATTATTATGTCATATATTTCATTAGAACTTATTATATATACTTTATAATCATTCATGAATGGTTAATCATTGAGAATGAATCTCATCGCGTCGTGGAGACGGTAGTCCGTACGTACGCACGAGCGATGATATCGTTCCCATGGTCGTGGAATTGTGTTGAAGTGTATGTATACTATTTCAGTATCAATATCACTTTATAATAATTATATATAGTTACTCATTAAACCATTATACAAATCCAATTAATGTGGTGGAGGAAAATAGATTACACCACGGTGTGGAGACGGTATTCCGTACGTACGCACGCGCGGTGATTTCCTTTTTCCGTAGGATGGATAGAAGGTTAATTAGAGTTGTTTAATATTTATAATAACATGTCAGTATGTAAGTAATACTGATGTTATTACTTTATCATGAAACAACTAAAGAAGAATAAGTTGAAGAAGAAAGAAATTGAAAAGATCGGTAATGGATATTACCTCTTCTTTGAAACGCCTCTTTGAATCCTTCACTTAGGGAACTAAGATTGGTCTTTGAAGAAGACCAGAACCTCTAGGATTATTCTAGGGAAGTGGAGAAGATATTTTGTCAGGGTTTTTCCGAGCTTGAAGGCTCAAAGTTGTGTGAGGAGGAGGGGGAGGAGGTGCCCTTTTATAAGGGAGGAGAGGGGCACCTTAGGAATTCTCAAAAATATTATTTTATATTAATGTAAAAATAGGTTTATAATGGTTCCAAAGGGTCTTATTTCGAGGCTAAAGTGGGGATGGGTCGAAATTCTATCAACCAATAAGATTTAGACAAGTTTAGGGTATTATTTTAACCTTATCAATTAGATTTAACTCTAAGTTAAATAATTTAACTTTTACCGTGTCTTTTTGTTTTCTTTCACTATATGGTTAATACAATTACTATAACATGCCAAACGAACCCCAAATTGTTTATTATTAATAAATATATCCTTATCTAAGTCATTTGGCCGAACCATATATTTTTAGGAATAAAATAACAAATAATAATATAATATTTGATTTAAAAACTATTTTGTGTCAATTTTGACATTATTTGATATATGATTTTTGTGAAAGTCATAACAGAATTATATGTTCGATCCAAGTTTATTAAATCAACACTAATATATCATAGTAACCTAGAAAATTAGTGGAATGCGTAAAAAGTCTCAAATTACATTCATTTGAGCATTTATAACATCAATTATGTTAATATTTCCTTAAAAGGGTAATTACTGCATCATCGTTGTGTCATAAATAAAGTAATTTATTTAAAGTCTAAAAATTATAAATAAAATATCATTATGTAGGAAATATTTTTATCTTTCTAATGAATATTTATAGTTGAATTTATCTTATGTATAACCCCATATTAAAAATGTTTTAGTTATTAAACTTTGATTTTAACTATTTTAACTATTCATTAAATAAAATAATATTAAATGTCATAATCTAACCCAAGTGGACCTAAATGGTCATATTATATTTATAAGGTTGTTTTTGGTCGAATTACATTTATCCAATAGAATTAGGACATGTGTTAGGGTAATAGTAATATCATATTTACCCTTAGTTACCCTATTTACTATTAACCGTGGTAAAAAAAAGTAAAAAGTTACTATTCACCAAAAATTATTTTCATCTCATTGAACCACATTTTAGTCCTTGATATTAACCGTCTCTGTCGGATTTTTGAAATTTCATTCACAGAAGCGGTAAAATTATGTTTTATGAAAAATTCAGTTTTTAACCTACCACTTAGTGGTTTCACTATTCATCAAAAATTGAAAGTTTTCAGAAAAATTCCAAAATTTCATCCTAAGCTATATTTCATATTCCGAATTCAAAAATGAAGTCTATTTTACAAAATTTATAACATAGAAGTTTCATTAATTAATTTTATAATTAAATCCCGCTGTTAAAACAAATAGCGTGTTTTTAAGAAACAATATCTACCAAAAGATTGACACTTGATTATGTCTGGTTTAAATGTGAAATTACATCCAATGACCAACATCGTATTAAATTGTAAAAATATATTCTAAATATACTTTTAAACCACTCAATTTAATGATTTATCACTATTAATTATTTCGATTAAAAAAGTTGTTTTTAATTATAATCTAGTAATTTTCACTATTCATCAGAATATGAAAGTTATCCGAAAAGTACCAAAATTTCACCCTAAGATAATTTCGATATTACGAATCCAGAAATTAATTCCATTTTGAAAAATAAAATATACAAAATTTGAAAAAGTGGTTATTTCTATTCATAACGGCTAGTTTTAATAATATTTTAATAGCATATTTTTGTTTAATGAAACTCGTTATTGCGTACTACACACGCTATCGAGGAAGGTCGCGATTGCGTGTAATGCAAGGCAAGTCAAGGATGTGTGTTGTGCAAGCTCCTTTTGATGTTGCATAAAACACAAGACATTAATAAAATTAAAAAGAATATTTTTCATAAAATCTCGGGCTGTTACATCCGCCACCCCACTCCTTCGGCTCCTCGCTGACTCTGCTACCTCAAGAGGCCACGCGGGTGTCATCTGCCACCTGACTCCTTTGGAACCCCTCCGACTCCGCCTCCTTAAGAGGTCGTGCAGGTGGCACCCGCCACCCGACTCCTTTAGCTCCTCACCGACTCTACCTCCTCAAGAGGCCACGTTGGTGGAATCTGCCACCCGACTCCTTTGGCTCCTCTCCAATCCCACCGCCTTAGGAGGCTGCATAGGTGGAATCAGCCACCCCACTCATTCAGCTTCCTGCCAGCTCTGACGCCTCAAGAGGACATTCAGGTGGCATCCGCCACACAACTTCTTCAGCTCCTCGCCGACTCCGCCGCCTCAAGAGGCCGCGCAAGTGGAATCTTCCACCTGACTCCATCGGTCCTCGCCGAATCCACCACCTTAAGAGGTCGCGCAGGTGGCATTTGCCACCCAACTCAATTGACTCCTCACCGACTCCACCACCTTAAGAGGCCGAGGAGGGTGAATCCTTCCCTAACTCTCTCTGAACTTTTTTTAACCTACATTATTATCACCAACCACTATGGAAGTTCTCCACGTACCGCCATCATTCGGCACGCATGCTTCCATGCCTGTCAGGCTCCATCGCCACTGTCGTAGCGACATCCAGGCTTCCACACCTCCGGGGCTCCATCACCCCCGTCGTACCGACATCCAGGCTTCCACGCCTCCCGAGCTCCATCGCCCCCATCGTACCGACTCTCCAGGGGTCCACGCCTCCCTGGCACAATCTCCCCCATCGTAAAGATGCTCTAGGCCTCCATGCCTACTGGGATCTATCTCCCCATCATACCGAAGCTCCAGGACTCCATGATTATCGGGCTCCATCGCCCCCGTCATACTGACTCTCCAGGCATCTATGCCTCCCAGGCTCCATTGCCCCCATCGTACCGACGCTCCAGGCCTCCATGCCTGCCGGGCTCCATCCCCCCATCTTACCGACACTCCATGCCTCCACACCTTCTGATCTACTTCTCCCCTATCGTGCCGACGCTCCAGGAATCCATTCCTCCTGGGCTCCATCACCACCTGTTGTGCTGATTCTCCAGGATTCCAAGCCTCCCGGGCTCCATCGCCCCCTTCGTGCCGACGCTCTCAGTTTTCATGCCTCCCGGGCTCCATCGCCCCCGTCGTGTCGACGCTCGAGGCTTCCATGCCTCTCGGGCTCCATCACCGCCTTCGTGCCGAAGTTCCAGGCTTCTATGTCTCCCAGACTCCATCTCCCCTATCGTGCCGACGCTCCAGGTCACCACGCCAACCATGCTCCTTCGCCCCTATCATGACGAAGCTCCAAGCGTCCATGCCTCCTGGGCTCCATCGCCCCCGTCGTGCTGATGATCCAGGTTTCTATGCCTCATGGGCTCCATCGCCCATATCGTGCCGACACTCTAGGCTTCCACGCCTCCTGGGCTTTATAGCCCCGTCATGCCGACACTCCAGACCTCCATGCCTGTCTGGCTCCATCACCCCTTCATATCGACGTCTCGGTATCCCCACCTCCTGAGCTAAATCTCCCTATCATACCGATATCCAGGCTTCCAAGCCTCCCAGGCTCCATCTCCCTATCGTACTGAAATCTAAGCTTCCATGCCATCTGGGCTCCATCACCCAGTCATACCCATGATCCTAGTTTCTTTGTCCCTCCAGACCGAGGGAATGTAGTCATCCCTACTACCCTTTTGTCACTCTCTGTCATCCCAACTACCACGTCGCATCAACCACAGAGGTCATCCTGGTGTCCTTAACACCAGCTCATGGAAGGTTCAATATGATCGGGGAATTTGGGAAATTCCATCATATGATTCCCCCCTCATCCCAACCCAACAGAATGGGGTAGAGATGGCCATTACTCTACCGACACAATTCGTGTGGTCTAACGTCCCAGTTGCATGATGTTAAACTATCTGACCACCATGTCCTAGTTGCACGACATTAAACTGCATAAAAATTATCGTTGGTCATGATGTTAAACTGCACATTATCATCCATCAGGACATTAAACTTCCTCATCATCCTGGATGATGTTAAACTATTCATCTTTGTCTGTCATGATGTTAAATTGCACATTATCATCCGAAATGACATTAAACTGCATCATTGTCTAGCATGATGTTAAACTATTCATCTTCATCCATCATGAAGTTAAACTAATCATTATAATCCTACACGACATTAAAATGCACTATCGTCCTGCATGATGTTAAACTATTCATCTTCATCCTTCGTGACGTTAAAGTGCACATTATCTCCCATCATTACATTAAACTACACCATCGTCCTGCATGACATTATACTATTCATCTTCTTCTGTCGTGACATTAAACTACACATTGTCATATTGCATGAATTTAAACTGCATCATCATCCTGCATGACATTAAACTGTTCATCTTCGTCCGTCATGATGTTAAAATGAACATTATCGTCCTGCATGACATTAAACTGCACCATCGTCCTGCATGACATTAAACTATTCATCTTTGTCCATCATGATGATAAAATTCTCATTATCATCTCGCATGTCAATAAACAACAAAACGGTCCGAGATATATGACCCTAAACTAAGATCACCATCGTCCACACCGCACGACATTAAATTGCATGGCCTTCATGAAATACGTATGGCTTGATTCCCATCCTTATGGGATATGTAGGAACTCCCATACATTTCATATATTGCCCCAGGCCAAATTCCAGAGTCTTCCCCTAAGGTCAAGAAATGTGGTAGGGGTGCAACATATTTCCCCAATTCATGTCGAGCTAACCTCGATCCGGCCGTACATCCCGCTCCCTGGAGAAGTTCGCATCATTCAATGATGGGAACCACTATACTTCACCCACTCCATGACTGGGATTCCATCAGCTTCCCCATCCATAAGGGCCCCTGAATGGTATGAATGAAAGGCCTAAGGGATCTCTCTTTCCACTTCGGTCCAACAACCTTGAGGATGTCTAGAAAAACATTGATATAATTCCCGAATTTCGAATATGGTCAGCAATCGATGCTCATTTGTTGCTTCTGAATGGTCACTATAGTGACACTGTGTTTCAAACATGGTCAACAGATGTCCTGGATTGTTAGGACCACACCATGATGTCCCAAACGTCACGTATAGTAGTTCATTTTGCACCATTGTATCTTCAAGCGACAAAATTCCTCTGGGTGATGCCAACCCACATGCCCCTTGGCCTTTTCGGGACCACGACCCTAGTTCTCTCTTATGGGATTGTATGATATGGTGTGGGATTATTTCATCCTTCACATTGGGTTTCTCACCGTGCTTTAAAAATCCATGGATGAGACACATTGTCATCTTCCTCGTCCACACTGTAAGATGTTAAACTGCAAGCTGATCAGGCCTTCCTGACCGAGGAACATCCTCAGGCCCCTTGGCATTTTTGGTTCCCCGACCCCTGTCCTCACTACAAGACATTAAACTGCTAGTTTTTCAGGCCTTCCTGACTGAGGCCCATCCTCAGGCCTCATGTACTTTTCGGGCCCATGCCCCCGACCCTCGTCCTCACTGAAAGACTTTAAACTGCAAGCTGGTCAGACCTTCCAGACCAAGGCCCAGCCTCCAGCCCCTTGGCCTTTTCCGGCCCCCGGCCCTCATCCTCACTACAAAACGTTAAACATCAAGCTGGTCAGGCCTTCCTGGCCATGGCTCATCCACAGGCCCCGTGGCCTTTTCGGGCCCCCTCCCCTCATCCTCACTAAAAGACGTTAAACTGTAAGCTGGTCAGGCCTTCCTGACTAAGTCCTAGCTACGGGCCCCTTGCCCTTTTTGGGACCCCTTCCCTCTTCCTCAGTACAAGACGTTAAACTGCAAGCCAGTCAAGCCTTCCTGACTAAGGCCCAGCCTCAGGCCCCTTGGCATTTTTGGGCCCCCAACCCTCATCCTCACTACAAGATGTTAAACTGCAATCTGGTCAGGGATTCCTGACCGAGGACGAGCCTAATGCCCCTTGGCCTTCTCGGGCCCCTGGCACTCATCCTCACCACAAGATGTTAAACTGCATGCCGACCAGGCCTTCCTAACTGGGGCCCAACCTCAGGCCCCTTGGCCTTCTCGGGCCCCCGGGCCAGGCTCTCTCATGGGAGTGTATGGTGTGGTGCGGGATTACGTCCTCATTCATGTCGGTTTATTCACCGTGCCATACACAACCATTGTTTGGGGGTATCCTACTCCCCTCCTCATCCTACATGATGTTAAACTGCATATTGATAACTATGTATAGATTGATTCCCATCCTTATGGGATATGTAGGACCACGTAAATGTCTAGACTTCGGGTCCATCCCCATCTCTCAGAAATATCCATTTCACCACGGCCCCTCGGCCTACCCTTCCCTAGAGAGGGGAGTATATGGCATGGTATGGGATTATGTCCTCGTTTGCATTAGGCTTGTAACGACCACACCATGTAACTCTACCTCTTGATACACCTTGTCGAACCTCTTCGGCGGTTCACCGATGTGCCTAAGGGTACTCAGGTTTAGTACCTAGAATGTCAGACTCTACTCGAAGATGCTTCCACCCGCTTTTTAGGCATTTTGTTTATCTTAATTAGGGAACCCATCACCTTTGACACCCTAAGGGACCCCCGAGTGGCATGGATACTAGGCCAAAGGGCTCTCCTGCGATTATGGGCTAATGCCCCTGAGGGTCGTGGACAAAACAATTGATAGAAAATACCACTTTTTTGAATATTCTCAGGGGTCGATGCTCATTTGTTGTCCCACTTCAGGCTAACGTGATATAGATTTTACATTTCTGCCACAATTAATGGTTATCCTTAATCGCCACGCCAACTCCATTAAGCCCAAAATGTTGGTTACATGATTCACATCCTTCTCCACCACATCATGTCCATGTAGAACCTCAATACTCATGGTACTATTCGTCAGTACACATCTGCGAGTTGGGAGGACCAAAGCCACAATATGGGTTTCATTCAGGGCTCCACACTGATTTCCCTTCGGCATGTGTTCCAGGTATTATAAAAGACATCTTCCTCCCTTGTTTCCCACACCGAGTTTTACTCACGTGGGCTTAGGGATTGGGTTGAGGTATGCACTTACTTGGAGGGTTTTCACTCCATCCATGGTCCGAACTCTATGACCATAAACAAAGATCTTGTCAAGAACTACATGTGGCTTGATTCCCATCATTATAGGATATGTAGGACCACCAGAATGTCTAGACTTTGGGTTTAGCACCATCACCTAGAGATCCCCATATCTTCTGGTCACCTAGTCTCCTTGTCATGTTCCTCTCTATGAGGGGGATATATAGGTGTGGTACATGGCTACGCCCTCCTTCTCATTTGGTTTTTTGCACCATGCCCCCTTCTCCCGGTAATCCGCTATCTCTTGGTCGCCCGCAAGTTGAGTCCCTCGACCCCCTGCAGTGGGTCGCACATGTTTTAAGAGTACTCTGGTCTAGGAACAATTGTGCCAGATTCAACATAGGCATGTTCTTTCCACATGTCAAGCTTCATGTTCCCCTTCATTCGGACCTCCGTTATCTTTCACTCCAGGGGGGGACCCCCAAAAAACGGCTTGGATACAACACCTTAGGGATCTACTACCGTTATGGTCCAACGCCCCTGAGGGTTTAAGACAACAAATTGATACAAATCCCGCATTGTAAACATGGTCAGTGGTTGATGCTCATTTTTTCCCATTTCAAACTAACACGACAGGAAGTTGTGTTGTGAACATGGTAAGCAGTAATCCTTCGTCATCACGCCAGCCCCTTCAGGCCTTGAATGTTGGTTGCATGATTCACATAATGTTCCAACCCATCACGTCCTGGTGGAATATTGAAACTCTTGGTGATATTACATAGTGAACCTCTGTGCGTCAGGGGGAAAAGGCTGTAATACGTTGTCCTCTGGGGATCCCACAGTTTGAGCTCTAAGACCACAAACTATGATCTTCATTATGGTCTGTGTGTGGTTTGATCCCCATCTCTATGGGATACGTGGGGTCACCTAGACATCATTCATCTGGGTCTAGCTCATTTCGGTTCTAGTTTCTCCTGACCCTTTCCCTCTATCCTCTGTTTGTGCCCCTTGGCCTGAGGTCCCCTTCTCGGAATGGCGTACAGTGTGATATGGTATCATGTCCCCATTCATGTCAAGTGTGTTTTGTTGCACCTTACGCATTCTCCCCCAAGCATCATCTTTTCTATGTCTACACTAGATGACGTAAAAATGCATGCATGGTCCTATCACATGGCCTTAAACTGTGAAAATATCGTCATGGACACACGAAAAAAACGGTGTTGTATTGTGATGTCCTCACCCAAGGGGACACCATGTTTGGTATCAGTCATTTTCCATACCATTTTTCATTGCCTACTATGGATTTATTCTTGTGGCGAGGCCAGGGCCTGCTACCATTGGCCTATATCTTCACAAAAAAACCACTCACCTTAAATGACATATATGATTTATCAAATTCCGATTCTTTTGGTGCGAGGGCCACGCCCACGTGCCCCTTTTCCCCTGGAACTGGTACCTCACCATGCCCCTCTCAAGAACTATGTACAGCTTGATCCCCATACTCATGGGGTACATAGGAATGCCTGTGCATTTTGCCTCTATCCCAGCTCAACTCTCGTTATTTCTCCCTCAACCTAAAACCACTCCAAGGAACTCGTTGTGGTCAGAACCCCCGGTTCCCATTCGCATCGGGTTTTACATGTGTTTCCTACCACATATGGTCAGAGTTCTGTGACCCTAAACTAATATCTCCCTATAGGAAGGGACCTGAATCCCACTATCTAATATGTCTCATTGTCACAATTAGATGCTTTTTGACAAAGATACTGAAGTGTGGAATTTTCAAGGGGGTATTCCCGTCGTTCCATGACCATGCTTTGTGGGCTCGCAATTTGGATCCTCATTCTCTTCCATGTCCAAGAGGACCCTCAGATGACATGGATGCCAGGCTTTAGGGCTCTCCATGGATGTTGGGACTAAGGGATCTCCTACCATTTCGGGCCAACATCCCTGAGGATCTCGGACGACATTTGTGGCAGGTCCTGTGTTTCAAACATTGTCAACGGTCGACCCTAATTTGTCTGTCACCATTCCATGATAACACAATATGGATGCTCTATTTCTACCACGGTCTACAACTCTCCACCATCGCCACACTGCCATCATTCTGATACATATCATGAGCTTCAATATTCACACATTTCCACTTCCTCATGTTCAAGTGGAATTCTGACACAGTCGGATCTATCTCTTCATGCATCTAGGTTCGCTACATAGATGAGTTAACATCATTTACCGGTATTTAATGAGGGTCCCTTTGTGTTCCCCTTATTTGAACAAGATAGACCTCATGTTTAGTGGTTTTTGATTATCCTTTTTCAATGATAATCCAATGGTATCAGATTTTAAATATCTCAAAAATTAATTTCATGTACTTGAATTGAAGAAAACTCTTGAATTTATTCATTTAAAATAACTATATATTTTTACTACATATTTTTCTAATGTTGAATTTTTAGGGTGAGAACTAAAAAATAAATTCACCAGTGGGATATTCAAACTAAATTAAAAATTCATTATCTTTTTTGGTAATAAGAAGTATATTTTTATTGATATTTCTATTTTCAAAGTAGAATATATTTATATGGGATGTTGTGGAACCCAAATTATTTTAATGAGATATACACTATGATTTTCTTATCAAAATAATTATCAAGATCAACTTAAATGTATAAAATATCATGATTTCAAATTTGAAAAATCCAATTCAGCACTCTCATAGATAAAACATTGTAATTAACGACTATTTAGTTAGATATCATAACCAAAAAGTATATAATAACATTGAATTTTTAACTAATAATAAATTATCTAATATATCACTAAAACTATGGTTCTTGATCATTATGATTTTATTATGCTGTAGTAAGATATAAATTTCTTATGTTTTTTTAAATCATAAATAATAATCATTATTCATTTGTATTCCATTTTATAATTATTAAATTATGTGATTTATTTTGGTTATATTTTAATAATTTATTTTATTTAAATTTTTAATTGGTTAATTGACTTAATTATGATTATTATATGTGTTTTGGATTTTATTTATACAACTATTGACTGGAATTATTTTTGTGGCCTCATAAAAATTTATTTTAGTAAATCATTTATAGGGGAGACACAATATATAAATCAAAAAAAATTAATGGTTTAACTTTTTTCATATTTATAATGATTAACGATTTAAATTTAAGAAAAATTTACATGTGATGTTTTTTCTTCACATCAATATTTTGACATGTTTAAAGATATTAGTTTTGGAATTTTTAATTAAAAATATAAATTTATGATAATATTGATTTCAAATATTTAATAAATAAGGTTCTTTTCTCAATCAAATTAACCATAATAAAAGTATTTATAATACTGGATAGATATATTGTTTCTCATATATGAATCATCTATCATTAATAAAGTATCCTTATTTTTCTAAAACAAAGACAATATAATATTGTTAAATTAAAAAAATGAGATGAACATATATTTAGATTGAAATGGTAATGATGGAAATTATGTCTCATATATTTATATATATGTAATTATTTTTGAATTATTTTTTATAAAGTAGTATTTTTATTAATAAATGTGGAGAATATCATATAAAGTAAATAAAGATAAATTTATATTGTTTTTTATGAATATATTAGATAATTGTTTTATATAGGTAACCCATTGAATATTTTTACATTATTTATTTAAGTAATAATAGTTTAAATTATTCATAAATAAAAGATGAATTTCTTTATTGAATATTGAAATCCATTTTAGTTAGATAAATAGAAAATATATAGTTCCTATTATTATATTTAATAAATTATTATGATCCAAGAAAAAGATAAAAAAGTTTTCTATCTCACCCTCTAAATTGGTTTTAATGATCAGAAACAAAAATTAGTGTTCATTATATTTTCATATCCTTGTTCTCATTGTTTTATTTTATAAAATTTCTCATGGACATATAATAACATACATAATTATCAATAAGAAAGTTGAAAATTATTAGGGTCCACCGATAGGGACCAATGGAATTCTTGTGGTCTAAAATCATATGGACTTTGGAATATGGAAGGAACACTAATTCTATCATTGGGACATGGGAAGGATGGTGACACCAACCAACTATATGTAGAAATTCCTTAATCTAAAAAATAAAACTGTTTGAGTGGACCCTACATTACTTAAATCAACCACAAACATATATATGAAACCCTCACCACTCTATAATGTTGTTATATTAATTTGATGGTATCAATAGACTCACAATGGTTATAAAAAATCTACAAATACCTTAAAATTTATTTTTGTTCTCATTGTTTTTAGTTTCATCTTTTTGATACTCCCTTCAACAATTTTCACTCTTCCTCTGACACTTTACTCTTTTATAATTTTTTGGAGGACACATTGTTCCTTTCAAAGAGATTTCATAGATTACCTATATATTTTTTATTTTTCTTCGGTTCCCACTAAATATTAGTTTTATGAATATTGGTACAAACTAACATTTAATTATGTAGGATTTAGTTTCTTGGTCACAACCACTATTAGGCTAGTTATGTTTATCATTATATTGGTATAACCATTATAATTTTAGACTCTAAATTATTATGATCCCACCACACCAAATAAATATAAATAATTGAGCTCAGTAAAAATTATATATATAGACTATATTTATTTTGTTTAAAGTTAATGTCATAGTATCTTTAGTTTCCCATTATATCATAGAATCTTCCAAACCCATTTGATATTACAGTTAATATATATAAATAACTATTTCAATTGTTGATGTAGAAACATCAACACTATAATGGTATGTACAGATCATTCATTTCTCACATGATACATGATATGGTAATCAGATTTACTATTCATGTTGGGTATAAGTAAACCACTATTACAGTAGAATGTCCCTTGAAAATTATTTATGTTATCTTTAATTGTCTATTATAATGATATAAAACGTATAGGGTATAAAAATAATGATCAAATAATATCAATTACTAATTTTAGGAAGAAAACCCTCTGGCTTTTTCCAAATAATTTATGTAGAAATTATTTTCTAGGGGAATAAATTCATGTTCTACTATTAAACAATTACCTATGGAATTTAATAAAAAAATATAAAAGTATCTTCATGTTTATATAAATATAAAAAGAAGAAATAAGAATTGTCATTGTCATTGGTGATTCTTGAGAGGGTTTTGGGAAATTAAAACCATTTTTTCATAAGGATCTTTAAACTATGATCCATTATATTTCATCAATGTATTTGTTTGTTGGATCCTTCCGAATCGCTATCGTTTTGGTGAAAATCCATTTTTTTTCCATTACATGTTTAAAATATATGATATTTGGTTTTCCCCCTTAAATAAAAAACAGTTATTTTATATTATTTATATATTTATTTATTGTCCCAATATATAATTTAAGTTAGACAATTGATTCTATAATATATTATTTATTTTCTAGGGTAAGTAGATATTTATAATTTAATAAAAGTATTATATTTTCAATCTTGGAATCTATTTGGGAGTTAATTCATTACATTATAAAATCTCTCTATGTCTTTGTGATATAATATATTTTATATTTTTATTATGGGAATATTGAGAACTCTTGGCCCCTGAAATCATACACTGACTCTGCGACTATCTTGATAATAATCTATTGAATAGTATTTTATTTTTTATTAGATAATAGATTAATTATTCAGGGGTTAATCGTATATATTTATCTACTTTTAATATTAACAGTTCATTGAACAATTACCTTTGATTGACGTAGAAAATTAGAGTGGGAATAATTTAAAAAAATATAATTCAGTAAGGGATAATTATCTATATAATAAGTTTAATTAAGAGTTGGGTATATTAAGAATAAGAGTAACATACATGATATGAAATTTTCTGATAAATATTTTTTTAATAATTTCAATTTCATTATAATATGTTCCATATAGAATAATATAAATATTGTAAAACTAACTATGTTTTTTCCTAATATTTTTTATTTTATATGGGACCATGTTTGAGATTGAAATGGAAAATACTTGATGAAGGGATAAAAATTCAAGTAATTATTTGAAAGAAAATAAAATTATATTTTATTTGTCTCTAATTTTTTATATTATTTATTTTATATAATATTTAATATCCATAAAATTGTGTATGGAATATTTTTTATTGGATCAAAAAAATGAAGGGTAAAATATATAAAAAACTAAAGGATTTAGATATCATAAAGAAATAAAATCACAATGGGATGGAAATTTTCTTCAATGACTATATTTCAATTTTTTATATGCATGAATTAATATTTTTCCTCATTAGAATCTTCTTCCTTCATATACATGCTTTGGCATTATAATTAAGAAAATACATAGGGGTTGGATAACTTACTATGTAATGATTGGTAATGAGAAAACATGATAAACATATCCATCAAAATAAAAGAGGGAAAATATTTACGAAAAAAATTAAAATATATATTTGATTATTGAACATGTTGGAGTAGATGGACTAGAACCAGAAACTTTTTACTATATTCATTAATAAATATTGTATCACATCTTATTTGTTCTTATACGTGATAGTGGATGTGATAATGTCCTAAGGTTAGCTATTGCATTAAAGGGTCATAACAGATCCCTACTATAATGAGAACCCGGAAGTGCAATAAAACCGTTCCTGAATATATATTCTATGGCCGGCTGATGTTATTTGAGGGACACCAATAATACAAGCCATTAGGGTTGAGGACTCATAAAACATTAAGACACCTTTTCATGGTGTGTTAACTTGGTAATATCAAGGGGATATTATGAAAATGGGACCCGCTAGTAGGAAATCCACATTTCATAGTGTCATAAAATGTGCCTATATGCAGTCATTTTTATTGGTCCTTAGACTTTAAGATAATTATTAATGGGTATTAAAACACGTGAACTTAGATTTATTGAAGAAAACTCTGATGAAAAATTATTCGCAGAGATGTAGGATACATTAGGTTCATCACAAGTGATACTGCATTGATAGATAATGTGAGAAAGGATTTGTCTCTTCTATTTCATAATAGAATTATATATCTGAGGCCCATTAATGGAATTGATATAGCCTAAATAAATCCACGTACATGGTGAGGAATGAGACAGTTTAATTCTCTAAAGTCAACGAAATAATAATTGATCCCATGGGTTGATGGCATCGTTATGCTACATGCTTGATTCGAGATATCGAGATAAAGGGATTATATTGCCTGGTAAGTGTTCATTGGAGGTGACATGTCATTACAGCTTTAACTTTATTCTCTATGGGTGCCCTTCCATGTTCCAACATGCTAACCATGGAAATTAGGCAGTCTCTACCTATGGCCACATTGAAAGAAGACTAGATGGTCACACACTACCCCCAAATATAAATTTTTATTATGAAACTTGGAAAAAAAGTTGGAAACCACGGTTCACAAAACAGGGGTACCGCTACGCGATGAAAGAGAATAAAAAATTATAAAACATGACACTATGATTATTATAATTAGAAATTCTATATAATTCCCAGTAAAATGTACTAACCTGAGTGTCCGGATCCACGCTGATGAGCTATCCAAGGTGAGTAATCATTCTGTCCACTGTCTTTAAGAATTCATCCGAGTTTATTTTACCTTGGTTGAAGCCATCAGCCAGGATTCGGTCTTGTTTGTCTAACCATGACTCATGTACATACTTGGCATCATCTCGCAAACTTATTTCATAAATTCTTTCGATCTCATTTTTTGGAGAGTTTACCCGGACCTATTTTTCAAGAATTTCTTCCTTGGAATGTAGGATGAGCTTCAAGCACTCCCCATCTTCTTCCTCAGCAATTCTTGTTCTCCCTCTTTATTCTCCACCATACCCATTCTGAGAGGTCTTTCTTTCCTTGTTTCCACTTGTCTTAGCCGTCCTAGTTTCCATTAGTTTAGGAAAGTGGGAATAATCCTTGCGCCACTTTGTTTTCCCCCTTGACCACTATACATTTCCCTAAGTCTCTATTTCCTGTTTTCCCTTTCTTCTTTCTAGGACAATGAAGACCATTCCCTTGAATTCTTTCTAGACTATCTACAAATAATTGGTTGTAACTGTCATCACCTAAATCCTCTTACTCTTGATCCCATGTTGGTTCTTGAACATCCAAACATTCAAAGAAATTTCCCAACTCGACTACTGGACCTTCTTTGGGGTGACTCTTCCTGACCAACGCCTTTGCCTTTCCTGGTTCAAGAAAAATTGTCACACACTAACTGTTTCCAAGTATCTTAGTTAAATATTAATTTAACAAGATGAATAATGATTATTCCTGATTGTGGTTTAATAATAATTCAAGGGTGCTTGATCTGAGTTTTTTCTACAATAGTTATTTGTAAGTATATATTGTTGGAAATATAATATATTTATCAATGAGTAATGTAGTAAAATTTATTTTAGAAATCAATATCCGTTATTCATGGTCTAATAAATGTGGTGGAGGAAATAAAGAAAAATGGAAAATCAAAAGTACACGCTGTGTATATTAAATATCCACGTAATGTATTATATTCTAGGAATTTATGAGAAATAATATTAATTAATTAATTAATTAATATTATGTGTAATTCCATGGGCGCATTATAGGTACTAATAAAAATCAACTGTTATTATTAGACATTGAGTATTAATAATAATTAAACGAAATGAAGAAATTATTTGAGGTATTTAATTAATTTTTTTATTCTATGCAATTAATAGTCTGAATTATATATTTATTATTTATCATAGAAATTTTTATGTGTGGTTGGGCACAACAAATCGAGATAAATCTCTTAATAAAATATAGAATTCATTTCTTTGAATAATTCTATCAATCTATGAGAGAGTGATCCTCCTTCACCGGATCAAAGAGATCAAAAGAATACATCGCATGAAAAGTCTCTTCCGTGCTAGCACCCAGAGATCCCTTTGGTGATATACAAAGACAAGTGGAGTACACGTGGATCACCACTAGAGGAATCCCACACATGGATTCTATAATGCAACGAAAGATCACATCAAATCGTGACTAGAATCATCAATAAAGAATGAATACCATAAATGTAATTATTGTCAATTAAATAAATAATTTATAACCAACATATGAAGATTTTATGTACTGTTCCAAGACTCCCCTGTTTTCTTATCATTATTTATTATATTTTAAAGATCTGACATTTTATTATCATGACAGATCTCAGAAATATCATTGTTAACGATGAAATTACGGTTGGGTACACCTACCAACACACTTTCGTTGTGCCCGGAACCAACAAGTGGTATCATAGGGGGTCCTTTCACTGATTATAATTTTTTTTGTTTTTAATTCTTTGTTTATTCATTTAATAAATTTTTAATTCAATTCATGTAAATCGTTCTCCAAATATAAATCTCTAGAAATGTTTCTCCACTCTTGTTTCTCGTTCACCTTATAAAAATAAATTTTTCATTCAATTTTTTTAGAAATAAAATAGATGATCTCATTTGGAAGGGAAAATAATTGCTAGCTGTACAACACCAGAATACATAGCATGTATTCAAAAGTACACACCATGTAGTCTGGATCAATGCATTAGACTAGTCTTCTAAATAATTTCGGGTATTGGAGTATTTCTACGTCTTAAATGAAACTGTGTTATAACCAGTAACAGGTGGCACACATTTTCTGGATTAAATTCCATGTGGTCCACTAATCACTGTTTGTAGTCCTTTCAGGTCAGGGTTAGATCGTGTACCCCGTACATGGCTTGCCATGCTGGAAACAATGTAGTTCCGATACTACATGGGGTGTGTCCCACTGAACACATCATGTACTTCAAAAAATTTCTCATTTTATTCTACACACCATGCCCTCAGGAAAGTACTTCTGATGGAGGGTGAACAAAAGTACATTCCATGTACTCATCCAAATAACACATATTTATTTAAATTTATTATTATACTATAAAAATTCTTGAGATGTGTAGCATAGTGCATGCATAAAGATGAGGAAAAACACATGATAGGTGTTATATATATATATTTATGTGTTTATTTTAACATCTGTGTGATGTTCATTTCTACTCATTGGGTAGTTATGAATGGCAATTAACCAGGTTTCCTCCAAGGTACATGGTACATAAAAATATTATTTTTTAATGAATTTATTAGTTTACAATTATGATGGATGAGAATCTCAAGGGAATTGAGAAAAGGGTTTAAGATATAAGTATTGATTAATTAAAAATAATTAATTGATTCGAGCATGATTTATCTTAAATAAAAATGATTAGAGAATTGAATTATAGTTTTATTAATGTATAGATATCATAACATGCATGGATGATCATGATCTAGACCAAGACCTTTGTATGTGAAAGGTTTCTTTTAATTTATTTATATAAAATAAATCAGTTGGTCTGTGAGCCTTCTCCTCAATAATATATACGGTATACGTGCCCAAGGTTTCTTTTATATAAAACTCCATTTTTCCAATTACCTACATGTGAGATAAAAGTGTATGTAATGAATGGTTCTCCCAAGCTAGGGGGGATGCTCAATTTAGTAGATTAGGTTAAACAAATCCATGGAGATACAAAGGTGGATAGGTGGAAAGATGAAAAAATTAGCCTAGATGTTTCAAGGTGTTTCTCCCCTAAGTACTGGGATAGTTTGTCAACCGCTAGATAAACTAACCAATTGAACAAACTCATGATCATACCATTTATCTTATTTCTTTAATTTTCAGTGTTTATTTATTTCGCGTGTGTTGTCACAATCACACAATTAATGAATTATACAAGAATTCAAGATAGATCTAAAATAAGACCGACTTATGAGTAAAATATTATCCTAAAGATGGTTAATCACTTATGTATATCCCACTTAATATTAACAAGCATGTAATAAATGATAATAACATTGAAATTTACGTATAAGTATAAAATCCCTCAATGAAAATACCAGGTCATTATAGCCTTCATATTCTAGGTTAGAATCGAACCATTGATCAAAGTTCTTAACTAACCCTAGTTGGTGTGATTTCAATTATCAGGGAAATCTAATTCAATGTTTTTGGTTGAATTTAATTTTTTTTCATCAATGGTTGACTACCACAACCGGACATGGTGTGACCAAGAGGAAACTATTTAGGAAATCCAAAACAAAATTATTTCAAGATAGGGTAGTCCACCCAGCGGATCAAGGACCTGTGATTTAATGTAGTTGGCCTTTTTAATGACAACCTAATGTCCTTAATGTTTCTTGATAAACCCTTGTTGGGAAATGGAAAGGGATATATGGATCCTTTCCACTATAATATCCTAGAAACATAATATTCTGAATTCAATGGTGATGGCTATTGGAGTTCTATAAAATAGTTGGTGACTAATAATAATTAATTAATTTATTTGTCTCAGTTTTATCCTAATGATGTACTAAAACTATGTTCATATTAATTTTTATAAATGTAATGAAATATGAATTTAAACATATCATTTTGAACTATACACGATAAGGATAACCTTCTCACTAACAACAATTTCCCAGAGTGGCAGAGGCGTTTACGCGTCATCCTTTGCCAAGATAGGAAATAGTATGTCCTAAAAGAGCCTGTTACAATTGTGTCTAGGAAAGAGGCGAGTGATGTGGAACTATATCTCTATATGATACATATGTATGATACCATAGGTGTCCAATGTTTCTATATATCATCCATTTGTAATGAGAAATTGAAGCAACACAAAAACATGGAAGGGTATAACATGTTCTCTCACCATAAGGATGACTACCAAGAGAAGTAGAGACAAGAGAGATACGAGATCTAGAAAGATTTGATTAAGACAATGTTTGGAGAGTCTATGCCAGTTGGGCCTCATGTATTCAATCTTATTGGCTATATTAAACTCCCTAACATCTTAGGGATTAATTTCCTGGATGAGTTTCATACAGATCTCATCCTATCATCACTGCCTAAGACCTTCTCTAGAATTATTGCCAACTACAAAATGAGATACAATGAGAATAGTGTATCAAAACTTCTGACCTTAATTAAATAGGTTGATTAGGACATGGGGGGTTAAAATCCAACAATCCATATGGTAAATAATAAAATAATGGATAAAGAAAAGGTTACAAGGACATATAAATGGTCTTAAGCCCCTGAGAATCATCCCTCCCAAGAAAGGGAAGATCCATAGGCATGGAAAGAAATGGGCGGTGGTATGTTTTTTATGGGGCATGCTTGGACACTAGAAGAGGAATTTCACCAAGATGCATGGGGATGCTAAAGGTCCGTTTGTTATCGAGTGTAATCTTTCTATTTCTACACATTGGGTATTAGATATAACTTTTCGGGCTCACATCTGTATTAAAATACTTCAACCAAGTAGATTTAAAAATATTTACAGATGAGAGTTGGATCTTAGAAATGCCAATTGAGTGGGGATGACTTCACTATCCATTGGAAATTACCACATCTCGTTACCAACTCAAATGATTTTGGTTTTAAAGAGGTGTTATTACCTGCCTACTGTTTCCAAAAACATAATTTCTGTATCATGTTTGGATATTGATGGATTCATTTTCATGTCACGAAATAAGGACTACTTCTTTTATAAGAACAACATATGTTATCGTATGGAGCATTTAAATAATGTTTTGTATGTATTAAATTATGAAAACAAATTGTTAGTAATCGATAATGAAACAAACTCACATGACTCAAACATCACCCAGTTGTGGCATCACCATCTCAGTCATGTAAACGAGAAGTGCTTGACAAAGATCTTACAAGATGGCTATTTATACTCCTCTGAGCTAAAACCACATGATAGATGTCATGTGTGTTTACAAGGAAATATGTCAAAGACGCCTTTCAGTGAATAAGGTGAGAGGGCCACATAGCTTCTAGGATTGGTGCACACAAATGTTTGTGGACTATTTCCAGTAGAATCTAGGGGTGGATATTTTTACATCATTACATTTACAGATTATTTTATTAGATATGGATATGTATACTAAATTGGTATAAGTAAAAAATACTTATAGAAATTTATGTAATTCAAGTATGAATTACAAAATAATCTTGGTAAGATTATAATGAAGCTCTGATCGGATAGTGGTGGAACATATCTAAACAAAGAGATCATCGAACTTATGCGGGAGTCTGGGATTTATTTCAGCTCACTCCTCCTTATACAACATAGTGGAATGGTGTCAGTGAAAGGAGGACCCTCACCTTGTTGGACATGGTGAGGTCGATGATGAGTCATATAAATCATACATTATCCATTTAGGGATATTCATTACATAGTACAACATGCACATTAAACCAAGTTACGACTATGGGGAAAATGGAGTTCCCTCCGAGTTATGGAATGGAAAGATACCCATTGTGTCACATGCATGTGTATGGGGATGAGAGAAATTTATTAAAGCCTTCTCAGGAAACAAACTAGCACCCCATAGCATGAATTGTATCTTTTTATAATATAATAAGGAAACAAAATGATATTACCTATATAAACTGCCAGACAAGAAATTTACATTCGACAGACAAGCCCCCATTCTTGAGAGGGAGAACATCCTCCAAAAGAATAGTGGGAGAACGATTGACTTCGATGAAGATGATCCCCAATACATATAGGGGTTGGTGTAGGAAGAAGTTTTATATGTCCCCTTAGACGAGGTTCCAGAAACACAAGTATTGTGTAGGAGCTCTAAAGAGGTAAGAGAACTAGAGATATTTGGTTTCCTAGTCACTTTGAATTGTGAATCATTATTATTGGAAAATGAAGAACCTATCTCCTACAATGAAGTTGAAAAAAGCTCATAAGTAGCATGATATCGAGAATAAATGAATTTTGAGATGGATTCCATGTATCATTACTATGTATGGGTTGTGGTTGATGAGTCAGTTGATGTAAATACTATTGAATGCAAGTAGGTATTCAAGAGAAAAATGGATATAGAAGGTAGGGTTAGAACCTATAAAGAAATCCTAGTGGCTAAAGGATTCTGATATCGTCAATGAATTGAATATTATGAAACCTTATTTCTAGTTTCTAGGTTAAATTTCCTAAGAATCATAAATTCCATAGTACCATACCATGACTATGAGATTTAAAAAATGGATGTCAAAACAACAATCCTTAATGAGATCCTTCATGAAGTTGTCTACATGACACAACCATAAGGGTTTTTGACACCAGGTAAAGACAAATGTGATTGCAAGTGGTATAAATATATTTCTGGATTAAAGAAAGCATCCAGATCATGGAACATTCTAATTGAGGAAGCCATCATAGAATTTGGTTTCATTAAGAACAAACGTGTGAAATTTCATTATACGTGTTTTAATGGGACTGATGTAGTTATCCTAGTAGTAAATATTTATGACCTATTGCTTATTTGAAATGATGTACCAGTCTTACAGTTAGATAAGGATAGGTTTAAAAAGTGCATCTCCATGAAGGACTTTAGTGAAGTAGCCTAAATTCTAGGGATCAAGATCATTTGTGATAAATCCCATATCTTGCTTGGACTTTGTGAGGGAATATAGATTGACCAGATATTAATGAAATTTAGTATGGAACAATCCAATAGGGGATTGGTTCTAATGTCACATGGCCTATGTCTTTTTAAGAAAATATGTTATCATACATGACAAGATAATGATAGAAGAGTAAGATCTGACACACATCGGTTATAGGATCCATCAGGTATACCATGTTATGTATAATGCCTGATGTTGCCTATGTAGTAATCATGGTAGGAAGATATAATGTAAATATAGGAGAACATAATTGGAATTCTATAATGACTATCCTTAAGTATCTGATATGAACTAAGGATATGTTCTTAGTGTATGGAGGAGATGCAGAGCTTGTAATTAGAGGGTATGTTGATTCTGGTTTTCAGATAGATCAGAATGATCTAAAGTCAAAATATCGAAATGTTTTCCATTTCAATGGAGGAGCTGTGAGATGGAAGATTTCAAAACAACCTGTTATTTCTAATTGAAGAGGAGAGTGCAACCTTATAGTATTTTTTTAGGCAGCCAAGAAAGCCTAATGGATTCTGAACATTGTCTCGGAGCAAAATGTAGCACCTAGTAGTAAAGATCCTATTACATTATTTTGTGATAATGCAGTAGATACAGCTCTTTCAAAAGAACCAAGGTCACATCAACGGAAAAGAACATACTCCAGAGGTATCACCTCTTGAGGAATTTCAATCAAATGGGGGAATTTGTAGTGAGAATAGTGTCCATGGAAGATAACATGGTGGACCCAATGACTAAAATCCTATGTTAGAAGAAGCATGAATATCATGTGAAAGAAAGAGGGTTAAAATTTTTAGCAGTTGGCTCTAGTCCATGTGGGAGTCTATTGGAGTTGGTGGCCTAGAACCAACTACTTTCTACATTATTCATTAAGAACTACTATATCACATATTGATTGTTCTAATTCATGAAAATGAATGTTATAATGTCCTAAAGATAACTGTTTCATTGAAGTTTCATAGTAGATCCCTGCTCTGTTGAGAACATGGAAGTGCCATAACACTATTCTTGAATATATGTTCTATGGCTGGATGATTCCATCTGAGAGACACAAATTTTAAAGTCCATTAGGGGTGAGGAGTCCTAAAAAATTTATGAACCTTCTCATGGTATGAACCCTTTGTAATATCCATTAGGATATTATGATAACGAGACACACCATTAGGAAATACTCATTTCATAGTGTCATAGGATGTTCCTATCTGTGTATGTGTGTATTGGTCCTTGTATTTTAATATTATTATTAATTGGTATTATAACATTCCCACTTAGCGCTATTGATGAAATCTGTTATTACACACTATTCGTAGTGAGGTAGGATATGTGGTGTGCGTCACGAGTGATACTGCATTAATATATTCTGCGTGAAAGGATTTTTTTCTTTTGTTCCATAACAGAAGTAGATACCTTAGGCCCTTTAATGTAATTAATATAGCCTAAATAAATCCATGGCCATATAGAGGAATGGTAAAGTTCAATTCCAGAGTGTCAAAGAAAGAATAATAGGGGACATGGGTTAATGGAACTATCATGCATCCCACGTGATTAGAGATATAGAGATAAAGGGATTATATTACACGGTATGTCTTCATTGGAGATGACATGTCATTATGGCCTTAATATATTTCTCTATGGGTGCCTTGGTGTGTTACTACATGCTAAACATGGACATTAGGCAGGCTCCACATAATTCCACCGAGAAAGGGTCCTAGAAGGTCACACACTAGGTGTCTCCATGTATCTTAGTAAAATATCAATTTAAAAAGTTAAATAATTTTTTTTTGTTTAATAATTATTTAATGATACCTAATCACATTTATTTTGAAAATAGTTATTCGAGAGAATATATTTTGGAAAAAATAATATATTTATTAGCGAGTAATGTAGTGATATTTGTTTCAGAAATAAATATAAATTATTAATGTCTAATAAATGTAGTGGAGGAAATAATGAAAAATGGAAAAACCAAAGTACATGCTGTGTATCTTAAATATACACGCCATGTATTTTTTTCTAAGAATTAATGAGAAATAATATTCTTAAATTAATTAAATAATATTAGGTGTAATTATCATGGCACGTCTCATGTAATAATAATATTCAACTATTTTTATTAGACATAGGGTATTACTAAGAATTAAATGAATTAAATTCATGATTTCAGGTAATTAATTCATTTTATAATTATATGTAATTAAAAAACACAATTATATATTTCTCATTTAGAATATCCATTTTTTGGGTCGTTGTGCACAACGGATCTAGAGAAGGATCTCATGCCAAGAGAGAATCCTTTAATTTAAGGAATGCTCTCATGTTACAAGAGAGAGAGATCCACATTTACTGAATAAACGTGATCAAAGGTGGACTTTGCAAGAAAATACTATTCCATTCTATCACCTACAGATCCCTTCAGCGATGTCTAGATATACATGGAGCATGTGTGGATCACCATAATCCTAGACATTTATTCTACGATGAAATGGCGGATGACATAAAATTGTGACTAGAAACATCAACAAACAATGAATTCCATCAAGGTAATTCATGTTAATTAATTAAATTAATTAAAACCAATATATGATGATACTATCAATGATTCTGGGACTCCCCTATTATCTTTTTCATTCATTGTTCTATTTTGAAGATCTGAAAAATTATTATCCTAATAGATCTCAGATTGATAGTTGCTAATGATAAAATTAAAGTTGGGTACACCCACCAACACGCTTCGGCTGTGCCCAGAACCTAAATAGAATTAATGTTTTATAAAATTAGAATCAGGTTAAAAAAATTATGTATTCATGCATGGATTAATTAACCAATGAGTCATTGATTTGTTATTACATGTCTTAGATTCACTTTAACTTCTCACTGTAATCAATAACCTAGTAAATCATTTGAATTTTAGTATAATTAGTATTTGGGACCCAAACTAAATTATCTTTACAATAATTTGGAATTTTTTTCTCAGTAAAAAAAATAAATCATTATGTTTAAAATAATTTGAGAGTTAGCTATCCAACCTCTTTATATTCCATAACTATTCCAGATCCTCTAGGGGATACCTTATTCTTGATAACTCAATATTTTTTATTATTCTTATTTAGTTTATTAATATATTTTTACATATCATAGAACTATAATAATTCTCCTAACACAATCCTTCTTATTTTAAAATATTAATGGAAAGGGAAATGTTGAACTCAAATGAAAATGATATAAATAAAATAATATTTGTTGATGCTTAGTGTTCAGTACATAACTCATCCGCATGTATTGAAATATTGATCTAAATGTATAAAAAATATAATCATTTTTAAATGTAAAACCTATCAAATAAAATCATTTTTATTCCTCCCTTATAAAATCAAATCTCTATATATGTTAATGATTCTACAGAAAAAATTCTCTATATTATCCAAATATCAATTAGATATATATTCCATATATTATTCCACAAAATATATACATTATTATTCCAATATTTCATCTTGGACCTTCACCAATGAATTATTATAAATTTCTATATAATATCAATAGGAGTTTGTATAAAAAAACTCCTTAACATTTTATAACTCAAATAGTCATATATTCACTTATAGAAGAACCACCAAAATGGAGTAAAACAACTCCAATTTGAGTCCCATAAGTCATATAAAATATAGGATCATTAATTTATATATATTATTACTATCTCAATATATGTTTTTTGGGAACAATGATATCAATGAAGAGTATATTTCCTTAATCATATTTAGATATTAACATTACTTATACTTTTAAATTATAAGGGAATTTTATCCTCTATTTTTGTGGAATACATTCACCTTTGAGATTGATAGATAATATTCATACTTCTATTTCATGGAAATTAATCTTTAATATCCTTGGCATAATATAATATAGTATAACACTCGCTTTCACAATGTGACCTTTCCATCTAGGATGGTCACTGAATATCTACTCAAATGTCTTGAGGATGAAATAATACATATTTAGAAATTATTTCCAATCAAATCGTATAAATAAATTTTATTATTCTTGAAGAATACCTTCAAAAAATATTTCAATATAAAAGATAATAACATTTTATGTAGTTTAATATGACATACATAAATCTCACATTTACAAAACCCATTATATCATTATCTGAATCATGTAACCTTCTAATAGTTTCATTTATTCTTATACATCCTATACCAAACCATACATATGTTTCAATTTAATTTTTTGACCCATTTTTGTTTTGACATAGTTATCATGGATTAATTGACCCATAAATAATTATAAAAAATTAAAAAATGTTACATATGTCATTAGAATTCAATATTATATGGAATTATTTTTGTTCTATATTGAGAGCTTCCCAAACATTCTCTTCATTATTCCTAACAAGTACACACATAAATATTTCATAAAAACCATATTACTAGAACCAATTAATCTATTATTTGGGTTTTAATCATTCCATTTCAATTTTATTAAAACAACGCCAACACATTAATCCTATCATTATAGTTGAAAACAATTACCACATTACTCAATTGTACGCTATAAATTTCCCCATTTAAATTTATTGTAATCAGTGATAATTATCCAACATCATGAAATTTCAATTTATTATAATAATAATACTATAATAGGTATTACAACAAACTTCTTAGATTAATGATTGTTTCACCACTACCCCCTTCATAATATATTTAAAAAACCACCAACAATGTAACTTCACTAAATGATTTGGAAAATAAATTAAATTTTGAGATATAGGGATATTCACACACCTTTGTTACAAATAAAGCCCATTATTTTTTAGTTTTTAAAAAATTTATACTTTGATACTTATAATAATGTGTTTTTATGGAAACAAATGATACAAATTATATCTATTATTCGTTTTCTATTCAAAAATTTGTGTTGGAAATTATTACATCAATAAAGAACCCTTTACTTTTGAATAATATAGTGTTATACTCAAAAGACATTGTCCCCCTTATTGAAAATATTTACTTACACATGATTTATAGTGACTAAGACCAAATTTAAAATATAAAAAATGAATACATTAATTGAATCCCAAAATTCACTATGTCATAATCATTCCGAATTTTAAATTCATGATTGAAAACCTCTTCCAACTATAGATACAATTAGAAATATTTTCAATTAGTAAAATTATAAAATATTCTAGTTTCAAAAAACATATAATCCCACATATCCTAGACATGATATAGGAAATATGAGTTTAAAGATATAAAATTATTTTTTTCCATTAAAATAACTTACTCCCATAATTGTATAAACTTTGAGCACATATATAACATCACCAATATCCTTGTTAATTTAAGAAAACATTAATATAATATTAAAATAATAACCATATACTACTATATTTGTGATTTATATCCACTTTCAATTTAATTTATAAGTTATTGACACAAAATAGATAAAATTTATTACTTATTTTGTACATTATATTTTATTTGCTGGTTTATGGGGATAAAAAAAAGTTTCATCAAAAACATATTTGAATATCGCATATCAACACCTATGTTTTTATTTATCTTCTGATCCATCAAAACATTTTGAAATTTTTGACCTAGAGAACAATCAGAAGGTGTAGCATATTATATAACTAAATAATCTACCACTCCCTAAATATTTCATAATCAAGGATCATGGTAAGATTCCAATTTATTTATAAATAAGATTATCACTCAAAAATAAATTATATTTTAATTAATGTTTGGATTATATATGAAAAGATATTTCAAAATGTACAAGAAATTCTATATTTTCAAAAAACCACATACACTACACCAACAACTATTGGAATTCTAAAAAATAGATCGAAATGTTTTTTATTTTTTATTCAGTATCTCAGTGGATCATATCTCCCCAAAAACAATAAATAAATCAGTAATGATTGTTTCATTTAAATCCATTACATGAGGAATACTCATATTTTTTAAATATGAAGAAGATGATGACTCAATGTTGACTAGATGTATTTTTCATTCAGCTTGGATTCTATATTTTGATTAATTTTTTTCTAAATTTAAATTCTCTAAATATTCATTTTTATCTTCTATATCTTCATATACTAACTCAGAATATATTCCTCCACGGATTTTTCTTCCATCAAGGAGGTCTCTACACATCCCTAGTGGAATTGTTTTTATAAAAATCAATATGTTATACAATATATTCCCACAAATAACATGAGAATTCTTATAAAATTAATATATTTTTGGATAATATATATGACAAGAGTTTTATATTCATTATTACCACATTATTTTCATTTATATTTCCTTCTACATTTCTTTTCATCCAAGTAAATATCATATTCCACAATATGTTTTAAATACCTCTTGGAACCACATTTGGAATCGTTATTTTTTATAAATATCATATTAAATATATTTCATTATGAAATTATTTTTAACTCGATGAATTCCTGTTATATCCATTAAATCTAGCGGACATGATCATGGGATCTATACTAGAGATATGGTTTCCATGGAAATAATTATATTAATAATTACTTAAACATTTTGTTTCTAATTTTTTGAAAGGAATCCATACACAAAAAATAATTTATATATTTCAATTATTCATTTAAATTATTTTAAATGTGATCTTAAATTACCTAATAATAATAAATTTATAGGCAATATATAATGAAACTCTTACTTTTTTCTATAAAATATATATGGAACATTATTTTTGTGGTTTCACTATATCCAATATTTTCCAATTTCCTAGGAACTTCAAAAAATATCTTCCTTATAAAATTTGTTTGGAATACATCAAGTCCAATGTGAGGTTCTCTCGTATAATATCACTTTTTTCATGGAAATTTATTCCATTCTAGTCATTTTATTTAAATAAATTATTTTTTCATCAATATATCACATATAAATGAATAATAATGTAAATACTGTAATGTATCATTTAGAAATTTCTTTTTGTTGTTATTTTGATATTTTTATTGCATCCAAAAATTTCTCATCTATAATTATTTTTTATTGAATATTTTTTCTCATTAACTCTTTCTTAAGAGTTTGTTCATTCAATGAGAATATACGCTTCAGGATTTTATTTTAACTCTACATAGGAACCCTGATTCATAATTTCACGTTGTTCCATCATCATAGTGTTCTTCTAAGTAGTGAAATATATAAGGGTAACCTTCTCTTATTTTACCCACTGATAATCCACTCAATACTATTTTATGACAAAAGCATGTTCTTCCATGGTTTTCTTTATATTTATAATTCTGTAGAGATGATTACATTCAGAATGGAACTTGATTTAATTAATTTTTACTATTTATGGAATATCCATCAATTATCCATTCTCAGAGTGTTTATTTCTCCATGTCTCAATTTAATTTATAAATATTATATTAATTATGTACAAAATTTAATTTTTAGTCGTCATTCCTAGAACAAGGATCTATGGTGAATCATTTAACATTAGAAAAAACATTTTTTATATCCTCTAATCTTAATACAATAATTAGTGGAAACATTAAATCATTGGAATTACTATTATCTCTTCAACAATGGTAGATAATATCACATGGGGTATCATGAACCCTAGAAATTCCTACATTATAATGGAAATGATCAAAATATTTAATTTTTAAATAATTAACACTTTTCAAGAAGATAATGAAATATGTTATTTTAATCAGTTATTAACAATAATTGTCTTAGTAATATAATATTTACTTGTATATTTTTATATTATCTATATTTTATCCATTTTACATATAACCAAAATAATATAAACGGTGGAATAAAAACATACTCTAAGAAAAAACCCCAGGTAATTTCATAAGGAAAAAATTACAATAAGAAATAGCTCAGCTCTAATACCACTTATTTTGAACCCATTGATCTTTAGTTATGGATATCCAAGGAGGGGTGGGGGTTAATCCTGGTAAAAATCATGTTCTAATTTAAAATGATGATTTTGTTGGATCGAATAGTCGATATAAAAGTCTATTAGATGGAACAATACAAGAGGGGGGGTGAATTGTAGGTTTTAAAAACCTTGAGTTTTAGTAACAAAGAGATTAGATTAAAAGATTTTAAACTAATACAAATACAAACACCCACAATTGTATTGAATGTAAAAGGTATGATGTATTGTAATACTATTGTAAAGCAAAACAATTGTATTCAAGGTGAACACAATAATCAGAGTAATACAAATATGAATGATTCTACCTTAAAGCGTCTAGAACCAATCAATACAATATGTAATGGAATGATTGTAATTGAAACAATTACAATTGAATATGTAAAGAAGAAAGGAAGCAATACAAATCCCTTTCTAATACAACAGCGGAAATGTAAAAGTAATACAATTCTTTTAACCCAAAGAGAAGGGTTATCCTTTCACCTAGGATAAAAGGTATGTCTCACCAACACCTTGGTGAGCCCTCGATACGATGATCGGTACGTCTGTCTGCCTATCCCCGGCAGCCCTCGATACGATGATCGGCTCGTCTGTCTGCCTATCCCCGGCAGCCCTCGATACGATGATCGGCTCGTCTGTCTGCCTATCCCCGGCAGCCCTCGATTTTGCAGGTAATCGGCACCTCTGTCTTTCAATTACTTGAAAGCCCTCGATACGATGATCGGACGCACAAGGCTGATGAGAGAAGTCACAGTGTCTCTCTCTAAAAACTTCGTAGTTCACAGAGTCTCTTCGTTCATCAGTGTCTTCTCAGCTTCAAATGACCTCCTATTTATAGGCCTCGGGTTCCAACGGTCATATTGCCTCCAACGGTCATATTGAAACAGAAAGCACGACATCATTTTGATTAGTATATAACTAACTCAACGACATCGTTTCGTTAGGATAAGAGATATATAGAAATGTAAAACATGAGTACGATTCATATGCAGAGAGAGTTTTTGACAAAGTACCAAAACAAATAATGATTATCTGAATAGCAAAGTCAGTACGATACGATTGACAGAGTCAGTACGATACGTTTGACAGAGTCAGTACGTTACGTCTGACAGAGTCAGTATGATCAACATCGTACGATACGATAAACATGATAAAAGACAATTTGTTATTTACAAACATATGATAGAATACTTTTGAGATTTCCAAAACATGACATAGAATATATTTTTGATTTCCAAAACATGATGTAAAAGCCAAAAGAAGACTTTTGACTTAACAATCTCCCCCTTTTTGGAAAGCACAAACACACAAAGTAAGTGAAACAAGAAAAACTTATCTCCCCCTGAGTTATTGAAAACTCTTCTGAATAAGAAATTGAAAACAACTAACCCCCCCTTAGGTATTGACTTTCCTAAGGATTGTATTCAGATTTTCCTTAAGAGCATTGTAATGCATTCTCCCCCTTTGTAAAACAACCTTTGCTTTGTAAATATTCTCCCCCTTTGTGATTTACAAAAAGAAAGGAGGAATCTCGAATTGTCTGGAAGAGTTAGTGAAGTAATACAAGACAATGGACAAAAGAGAAAGGATTATAACAGTTATTACAAAACAAACAAGTTCCAAAAGAAACAAATACAACAATCATTTGTTTTCTCTTTCCTTCTACTTCTTTATAAGCTCATGAAGCACAGCTTTCATCTTCTTGATCTCCTTCTTGACTTCAGAAATTGATTCACCCTGAGTTTTGAGAAGCTCCTGTTGATCCGCAAAAATCTGATCTTGATTTCTGATGGTCTCCTCCTGTACTCTGATTACTTCTTCAAGGGTATCAATTCTGTTTTGCAGAGTCTTGTTATCCTTGGACAACTCGGAATTTTGATTCTTCAGTAAAACCATTTCATCTTTGAAAGATGAAACCTTCGAGAATTCAGATTGGAAAACATTCATCCTATCTTGCAAGTCTTTCACTGAAGGAACATCGGCTCTTTGAGACGACAAAAGGTTCATCCTTTCAATTGTTTCTTTATCAAGCTTGTTGAAAGCAATTGCAAGCTCATTTGATAACCTTCTTATATCTTCAATAGCAATCTCATGGTCATTGATTGAGCTCTCTGTTTTGTATGACCACTTGGTCATCTTATTACAAGCTTTCTTATGAGCAACTGAGCTTTCCGAAAGAACATTCAGATCGGCTTCAACAGACAAGACTTTCTTTCTCAATTCTTTTACAGATCCAAACTTCTTTCTCTGATTTTCAGTGATAAAATCAATCTTTCCTTCCAGCCTCGGAAAATAAGGAATGGTTTTATCCATCCTTCTCAAAACTTGAACAATGTAATCACTCTTCTTGAGAGAGATTATATGCTCTGAATCGGTATCATCATCGTACGATGCTAGTTCATACGATCTGCTTGAATCAACAACTGGTTGTTTCCCTTTCACTTTTTCTTTCTGCTTTCTTTCTTCTTCCACTCTGTCACTAATGACAACTACTTTATCAGATTGAGAAGATTGAGCATCTTGCTTTTCTCGAGATGACATCCTGTCCGAAGATTTTTCCTGATCGGCATGAGGAGTTTGTTGAACACCTTCGCTCAGCTTTTGAAGCGATTCCTCTCTACTTTTCTTTGAACTTTGAAGAAATTCTAACAGAAAATCTCCTTCTTCTACTTCCACTTCTTCTATCACTTGTTTTCCTTTTTCTTTCTCAGGCAAACTCTGTACGATGGGCTCTTGATGCACTTCCACGGTTAGTTGAGCACTAGCATCTTCAACTGCTTTCAAGACTTTAGAAATATCAAAGTCCTGAGCCTTTCTTTTCAAAAGAGTCTTCTTTTTCTTTTCAGCTTGAAGGGTTTCTTCTACCCTTATTCTTTCTGCAAAAGCCTCAGCAGGATCAAGACCAAACTTCAGATCACCCTCTTTTCTCTGTTCCTTGTCCTTTCTCCATTTGGCTACAACTTCCTTACTGTACCTCGGCTTCTTCTTCTTCGGCTTTGAACTAGTCTGCGGATCAGACTTTCGAGTAACACCGGTGTATTGATTGTCTTTGGCTGGCATAGGTGCCGATTGATTTTCAGGCAATTCAGCTTCTACATCTCTGACAAAAAGTTTTGAATTTGAATCAAAACAAACATTCAGCTTTTTCATCGTACTCTTATTAATGAAAGACGACCACAAATCCATAGGTTTTCCTTTCAAAGGAATGTTACAAAACTTTATACTCTCAAGAATGAATTTTGTAAGGATGGCTGGATACATTATTATCTGGGATTTAATCCCTCCTTTCTTGACATTCTTGACGGTTTCAAAAATATATCCCATGAGATTCACTTTCCTCATATTCACAAGATAATCGAGCATAAAGACATCAGAAACTTTAAGAGTTTCTCTATCCCCTTTCCTTGGGACAAGAAAACCTTTCATCCATAAAGTGACAAACCGATTGTCCGGTGAAAGATGATAAACTTTCCTCTTTCCCTCATTAACAACAAACAAAGATTTTTCAGCACTCTCTCTATTAAACGTACCAACTTCCTCTGGTAGTTTGTGAGATGGACAGAATGAATCCCCTTCTATAGAAACGTTCAGAAAGTGTGCCGCTTGTTTCACAGACATGGATAATTTTCGATCGTACACAGCGAAGTTTATAGTCATATCTTTGTCGAAAGACACGGTTTTGTAAAATTGAAAAACTTCATCAAAAAGAACTAGATCTTGAGTATCAGGCTTTTCCACACAGAGATGTTCCCATCCTTGAAACAAAATAATCCTCTTGATTGTAGAATCGTACATATCGAAGAATTCTCGGGATACTAACCTTTCTCTGTGAAAGTCTTTCTCTGTAAAAGTCTTTGAAGACATTTCAGCGGGAGTGTTGGCAGAGGATTGAGACATAAAGATGATGCCGATTGAGAAGATCGTACGATTGTTTATAGCTGGGGGAGCAGAGCTTCGCCTCAATTCCTGAACAATCAATGTGGGTTTGGGGAGGGGAGGGGGGTATTTATAGGCAAAAAAAGAGATGACCGTTGAACTTCTACGGTCGAGATTAGATAATACCAGATCAATGGTTAGGATTAAAACAAAGAAAGAAAATAAAATAAAAATTGAAAAAGATACCTGTCGGAGAACAAAAGGTGATTGCTGGATTTGGTAAGTATCAAAGAAACAATCATAAGGAAAAAAAACATGATGCCGATGGAAAACAAAGTCATTACTATGGTCGGACCGTACGATGGAAAATAGTTGTTACCATTAACCGACAGTACGATGGAAAACAATCTCAATACTATCATCGGTCGATACAAAACAAATATTGAATGATACGATGGAAAAGAATTTGAATACTATCATCGGTCAATTCAAAAAATATTGAATGGTACGATGGAAAAGAATTTCAATACCATCATCGGTCGATTCAAAAATTATTGAATGGTACGATGGAAAAGAATTTCAATACCATCATCGGTCGATTCAAAAATTATTGAATGGTACGATGGAAAAGAATTTCAATACTATCATCGGTCGATTCAAAAAGTTATTGAATGGTACGATGGAAAATAATTTCAATACTATCATCGGTCGATTCAAAAAAAATTATTGAATGGTACGATGGAAAAGAATTTCAATACTATCATCGGACGATACAAAATTTTTGAACGATACGATGGAAAAGAATTTCAAAACGATAAACAGAAAAACTGAAATGGTCAATACGATAAACAGGAAAACTTAAAATGAAACAATAAAACTGTCAATACTATAAACAGAAAGAAACATATATAAAGAGAGTAAATATTTAAAGATCAGAAACATAAAGACATAAAGAAATGTCCTCCCCCTTTCTACGAGGAGTTTCTTTCTATTAGGAGAGATGTAAAACAGGAAGTAGATATGAATGATTATTTTATTGTAATCATTCCTAGCTTCTGTTTTATAAATTCAAATCTATCGGAAGGTAAAGGTTTTGTAAAAATATCAGCAAGTTGTTCTTGCGTTCCGATAAATTGTAAAACAATATCTCCTTTTTGTGTGTGATCCCTAAGAAAGTGATGCCTAACATCTATGTGTTTTGCACGAGAGTGATGTGCTGGGTTTTTACTAAGAGCTATGGCACTTGTATTATCACACAGAATTTGAGTTTTGGAGAAACTCAAACCATAGTCAGTGAGTGTGTGCTGCATCCACAATACTTGAGCACATCAACTTCCAGCTGCTACATATTCAGCTTCAGCAGTGGAGAGTGCTACTGAGTGTTGTTTCTTGCAAGACCAAGAAACCAAAGAATCTCCTAAGAAATGACAAGTTCCAGATGTACTTTTTCTATCCATTCTACAACCAACAAAGTCAGCATCTGAAAAACTTTTTAAAACAAAATCATTTCCAGAAGAGTAGAAAAGTCCTAAATCCATAGTGTCTTTTAAATACCGAAAGATTCTCTTTACGGCTTTTAAGTGAGACTCTTTTGGATTAGATTGATATCTTGCACATAAGCATACAGAAAACATCAAGTCGGGTCGACTAGCTGTCAAGTATAGAAAACTCCCTATCATACCTCTAAAAATTGTTTGATCTACTGGTTTCCCAGTTTCATCAAGATCAAGAGTATTTGAGGTACCAATTGGGGTGCTAATACTTTTAGTTTTGTCAAATCCATACTTTTTGAGTAAGTCATTAATATACTTATGTTGAGATATATAAGTTCCTTCTGGTTTTTGAGATATTTGAAAACCTAGAAAGAATGTTAACTCACCCATCATACTCATTTCAAACTCAGATTTCATTAAATTTGCAAAAGAATCGGTTAAAGATTTCTGAGTTGATCCAAATATGATGTCATCAACATAGATTTGGACAACCAAAACATTTTTGTTTTCCATTTTGATAAAAAGAGTTGGATCAGCTGTACCTTTTCTATAATTGTTTTGTAAAAGAAATCCTGTAAGTCTATCATACCATGCTCTAGGAGCCTGTTTAAGACCATATAGAGCCATGGTAAGTTTAAAGACATGATCAGGATGTTTTGGGTCTAGAAAACCAGGAGGTTGTTCGACAAAAACTTCTTCTTGAACAAAACCATTTAAAAAAGCACATTTGACATCCATTTGAAATAGTTTGAAATTGAAATATGCTGCGAAGGCTAATAAAATGCGAATAGATTCAAGTCTAGCTACAGGAGCATATGTTTCTTCATAGTCTATTCCCTCTTGTTGATTATAGCCTTTAGCAACAAGTCTTGCTTTATTTCTTACAATGATTCCATTTTCATCACACTTGTTTCTGAAAACCCATTTTACACCAATTACAGTTGTTTCTTTAGGTCTTTCAACTAAAGTCCAGACTTGATTCCTTTCAAATTCATTTAGTTCATCCTGCATTGCTTTGATCCAATCATCATCACCTAAAGCCTCACTTGGACTTTTAGGTTCAAATTGGGAAAGAAAAGCAAGATGTTCTATTTCATTTCTTAAGGAATTTCTGGTCCTTACAGGTTGATTTATATCACCAATGATATTATCACTGGGATGATTCCTAAGAAACAATTGATTTTGGTTTTGTAAAACCTGTTCATCAACATATGGTAGAAAATCTTCTGTGGTAAATGTTTCAGGAACACTTTCTTGAACATTTTCCTTATCAGAATGTTCTTCTAACAAAGGTTGATAAACATCTTTAGAAAACACATCCGAGGATGTAGGATTGGGTTGGTTGAAAACAAAAGGGTTAGTTTCATCAAATTTTACATGTACTGTTTCTTCAACAGTACAAGTGTTTTTATTGAAAACTCTATAAGCCTTAGAGGTTGTGGAATAGCCTAGAAAGATTCCTTCATCAGATTTTGGTGCAAATTTGTGTAAATTTTCTTTTGTATTCAGAATAAATACTTTGCATCCAAAAACTTTGAAGTAAGAAACTTTAGGTTTTCGGCCAGTCCATAACTCGTAAGGAGTTTTATTAAGAAATGGTCTAGTTAAAACACGATTTATAGTATAACAGGCAGTACTTACAGCTTCAGCCCAAAAATGCTTAGCAATTGAGTATTCACTCAACATGGTTCGAGTCATTTCCTGAAGAATACGATTTCTTCTTTCAACAACACCATTTTGCTGAGGAGTTCTTGGTGCTGAGAAATTGTGAGTAATACCTTTCTTACTACAAAAAGTTTCAAAATCAGAGTTTTGAACTTCACCACCATGATCACTATGAATAGTTATCAATGGTAGGTTTTTCTCATTTTTAACTTGGGCTCTAAAAGTTTTGAAATAGGAAAAGGCTTCAGATTTCTTTGTGAGAAAGTAGACCCATGTAAATCTAGTAAAGTCATCAACTAAAACAAATACATAGTATTTGCCTCCAATGCTTCCAGATTGTGAAGGACCAAACAGATCCATATGCACAAGCTGTAATGCATTAGAAGTTGAAACTTCATTAATTGGTTTAAAGCTAGTTTTATGTTGCTTGCCAAATTGACAAGGATCACAGACTTTTGAAGAATCATATCTAAGATCTGGTAGCCCTTTTACAAGTCCTCTCTTTGAGAGTTTTCTTAGGTTTCTCAAATTACAGTGTCCTAATCTCCTATGCCATAGCCACGATTGGTCTTCTATTACACTTAGACAAGGTAAGTTTTGGTTCCTAAGGTCTTCTAAGTTAATAGTGTAAACATTCTCTTGCCTATGGGCAGATAGAATGAATTCATCCTTGGAATTGTGAACTAGACACTTATCATTTCTAAAATTCACAAGGTAACCTTCATCACATAATTGACTTATGCTGATGATATTGTGCTTAAGACCTTTAACAAACAAAACATTTCAAATAAGAACTTTTCCAAGAAAAACGATATTACCTATACCAACAATCTTTCCTTGAGCATTATCTCTGAAGGTAACTTTTCCACCTTTTGTTTTGATAACCTTTTCAAAGAAATCTTTGTTTCCAGTCATATGTCGAGAGCAACCACTATCCATGTACCAAATGTTCTTATTGATACACTTCTCGTTTTCCTGAAAAAGAAACAATTAGATTTTCGGAATCCAAACTTGTTTGGATCCAGAAGGATTAGATAAAAGAATTTTAGGAATCCACATTTGTTTTGCAAAATGAGTTTTATGAAATCCTAAGGATTGAGTTTTGTTAAGAGAACAATCTCTTCTCCAATGTCCACCACTTTGACACTTGGAACAGAAAATGGTTTTATGAGGAACAAAATAGTTATTACTAAAAACAGGTTTGGAATAAGTAAAACCAAGACCAGAACGATTTCTCAAAGGTCTTATTTGAGAGTACATCCTATCAAAGTTTTCTTTTCCATGAGTAAAGTTTGACAAACACTTTTTCAAGGATAAAATCTCTGACTTTAGTTTTAAAACCAAATTCTTGTTTTCTAAAACATTTGAATTAGAACTAGATTTAGACTCTAAAATGTTTTTCTTTGAAATAGCAGTTTCAAGATCCTTAGAAAGTTTATCTTTTTCAGATTTGACTTTCTCAAGGGTTTTCAAAATACTTTCAAAATCAGAAGTTTTCCCATCAAGATCTTTAGAAAGATCTGATACTTCTTTAGTCAAAATAGAAATTCTAGAATTTGCTTTTTCAAATCTCTTTTTGAGTTTAGAATTTTCATTTTCAAGTAACTTAGCAAATCTAGAGACTTCTTCAAAAGAAGGTAAAGTATCATCTTCTGATGATGAGGGTTCATCATTTGAAGATTCATAATATTTATTATCAACATAATTTGCATTTAAAGAGACATTTGTAATAGCTTCAGCATTGTGTACCTTAGCCATGAGACAATGATCTTCAATTGGTAGTCTGGCTAGAAGTCCAATATTCCTTTGTCCTGACGTCTCATATTCTGAAGAATCATCTGAGGAATCACTACCACTTGCACTCCATGTATCATTTTCTTTCAAGACTTTCTTTGTCTTATAAAACCTTTTCTTGTTTCTTTCAGAGTGTTTCTCTTTTCTATCTTTCCTCTTCAGTAAAGGACAATCAGGCCTTATATGTCCTGCTTTCTTGCATTCATAACAAGTTACCTCTGAATCTTTCCTATCTTTCCTATCTTTCTTTTTGAATCTATATTGAAAATCTTTCTTTCCCACAATCTTGTTCATCCTCCGAGCAAGATTAGCTAACTCATTGTCTGAAAGATTACAATCACTTGAATCAGAAACAACAACTTTCTTAGATTTAGACCTTGTAACCCTTTCAGGTGTTTTAGCTTTAGATGCAAAAGCTACACTTCCATTCCCATTCTTCTTCTTATTGAAATCAGCATCTCTTTTCATTCTTGTCTCGTGCTGTAGAAGAGTTCCAAAGAGTTCATCAAGAGTAATCTGGGAAACTTTTCTATTTTCATCAATAGCTGTTCTTTTTGACTCCCATTCATTTGGCATAATATCTATAATCTTATCAACAAGAGCTTCATCATCAAGACCTTTTTCTCCCATAGATTGTAAGCTGTTGACAATTGTCATAAACCTTTGTTGCACTTTACATACTGGCTCTCCATAAGGAAAAACAAATCCATGATACTCTGCTCGAAGCATTGCTCTCCTTGTTTCTATAACCTTGGATGTACCAAAATGAGTGACTTCTAATTTCTTCCAAATACAGTTGGCTGCTTCACATGAAGATATCTGACTATATATATTCCTGGTCATAGAACATAATAAAGTATTGCGTACCTTGTAATTCAGTTGATATTCTTGCTTCTCTTGATTTGTGAAAGTACTAACTTCTTAGTCAGGAATTTTGTAACCCCCAGTAAGCATAATAAAATTGTCTACACCAGTATTGATGACGAAAGTATTCATACGATCTCTCCAATACTCATAATCATTCCCATCAAAGATTGGTGGTCTAGAAGGATTCAGATTATCTATTGATCCGATATTCATTCCTGCCATCTAATTATAACAAAAACAACTTTTCCACTCCACACGTTAGTGTAGTAAGTATTTAAGAAAGTAATAAGAAATAAAGCTAGTAATACAAATCAGTGGAAAACCTCCTCTGATACCAATTGTTGGATCGAATAGTCGATATAAAAGTCTATTAGATGGAACAATACAAGAGGGGGGGGGGGGTGAATTGTAGGTTTTAAAAACCTTGAGTTTTAGTAACAAAGAGATTAGTTTAAAAGATTTTAAACTAATACAAATACAAACACCCACAATTGTATTGAATGTAAAAGGTATGATGTATTGTAATACTATTGTAAAGCAAAACAATTGTATTCAAGGTGAACCCAATAATCAGAGTAATACAAATATGAATGATTCTACCTTAAAGCATATAGAACCAATCAATACAATATGTAATGGAATGATTGTAATTGAAACAATTACAATTGAATATGTAAAGAAGAAAGGAAGCAATACAAATCCCTTTCTAATACAATAGCGGAAATGTAAAAGTAATACAATTATTTTAACCCAAAGTGAAGGGTTATCCTTTCACCTAGGATAAAAGGTCTGTCTCACCAACACCTTGGTGAGCCCTCGATACGATGATCGGTACGTCTGTCTGCCTATCCCCGGCAGCCCTCGATACGATGATCGGCTCGTCTGTCTGCCTATCCCCGGCAGCCCTCGATACGATGATCTGCTCGTCTGTCTGCCTATCCCCGACAGCCCTCGATTTTGCAGGTAATCGGCACCTCTGTCTTTCAATTACTTGAAAGCCCTCGATACGATGATTGGACGCACAAGGCTGATGAGAGAAGTCACAGTGTCTCTCTCTAAAAACTTCGTAGTTCACAGAGTCTCTTCGTTCATCAGTGTCTTCTCAGCTTCAAATGACCTCCTATTTATAGGCCTCGGGTTCCAACGGTCATATTGCCTCCAACGGTCATATTGAAACAGAAAGCACGACATCGTTTTGATTAGTATATAACTAACTCAACGACATCGTTTCGTTAGGATAAGAGATATATATAAATGTAAAACATGAGTACGATTCATATGCAGAGAGAGTTTTTGACAATGTACCAAAACAAATAATGATTATCTGAATAGCAAAGTCAGTACGATACGATTGACAGAGTCAGTACGATACGTTTGACAGAGTCAGTACGATACGTTTGACAGAGTCAGTACGATCAACATCGTACGATACGATAAACATGATAAAAGACAATTTGTTATTTACAAACATATGATAGAATACTTTTGAGATTTCCAAAACATGACATAGAATATATTTGTGATTTCCAAAACATGATGTAAAAGCCAAAAGAAGACTTTTGACTTAACAGATTTCACAAATATATATTCTAAAATTGATTTTAAAATCATTATTAGAAAGTCCAGTATAATATTATCTTTTTAATGATGTATTAATTATTATTTCCTATGTATTATAGAAAATTGAATTGTGTCAATGTTTACACACATCACACTAAATGATTTATTTTTTATAGGAAGTATAAAAAGTATAAAATAAAGAGGAATTAATATTATTTGGTTCACCCAGACATTGATAATTAAAGGAGCATAAAATAGAAATGTTTAAATGTATAATAATCAATTCTGATCTGATTATAGGGTGAAATTAAATAAAGATAACTCTAATCCATGAAACACTCCATATATAAGATACACTCCCCCCATAATTTCACAATTCGATCTACATCATGATAGCGATATAATATATTCCCATCATCAAATATAATAATAAAATCAGAATTTTAATTATGGAACTAGTTGTGTATATGTTTTCAATGATAAAAACATGTTTCATCTACATAGATATTATATGAAAATAATTATAAAAAATAGTCACATTCTATTAGAATTCAAGTCATTGAAATCATATTTATTTGGAAGAACTCTCATTATGTTACAACATATCATTTTATTTTTATATGACTCTCGAGAATTATGTCACATTTATCATTTAATAATTGTCATTTTATTTTTGCCCTTAATTTAAATTTAATAAAATTAACATAATTAAATAAATCCAAAATATTATAATACATGAATTTATGTTTCTCAAATCAATGATAATTTTTACATGTTATCCTTAATTATGATCAACAATTAAATAATAATTTGATATAAAACATTAACCTTTTGTCTTCATTAAATTTATTTAAATTTTAGAGACATTTCATTTCCATAACGATATATATATATATATATTTATATATTCAAAAAAATTCCTTATTAAATGGTAAAACATATCATGATTTTTTATTCTTTCTTCTATTAACAAATAAAATCATCATATTGGTATAAAATATACCATTATATATATATATATTCCAAAAAAACAAATATATATATATCATCAAAATAATAAACTATAATTAATGAATAATCCGCCTTAAATTTTCCATTGCCTCTATAATTGTATTTCTATGTTTTTGAATGAGTTTAATAAAGATGTATATAAAATATTCTCATTGTAAAGTCATTAAAATTCAATAAGTGAAATAACCATGTTGTTACAAGTATATTGAAATATAAAATCTATGAAAAACTCCTTTAATTTTATTATCATGAAATCCATTAAATATAAGAACATTAAATTTTATATATCTACATGACTATACCTAGTTACAATGTCACCCATGACATTGCATTTTAACTGGTTTCCTCACTCGAAAACATAGATTCATGGTACTCAAAATTAAAACAGAACCACATATCATTCTAATCAATTATGATGAAAGTCGTTCACATATAAGATTAAGGTATAATACTATTACATTTGAATAGTTTTAAAGAAACATGGGAACATACTTTAGCTGATGTACTAATAATATGTCCTCCCTTTTATCACATACCGATAACATTTATGAATATTTCCAAAAATCCACTTGAACAACATTACAGTGAAAACAAAAACATAATAGAATGACCTTCCATTAATATTAAGACAGATATTCTTTTATCATCCAGATACTATCCATAATTATGAATGAAAATATTCATTACACTATTATTTTTAAGAATAAAATTTTATATAACAGAATTGTGGATTAAGATATTCAGTAAATCAAGTAATATTTCCAGCATATTTTTATTACTCTATGGGTTACTCGGAAATATCCATGAAACCATCTTTATTTGGTTAAGAATTAATATTATAATATCCATTAAGGAATGAATTCCCCCTTGGATTAATAATATCATAATTATTTAGGATAGAAAATATTATAAGAGACCTATTGTAGTATAGTCATAGTGTTTTGGTGAGGCATCTTTTGTATTGATAAAACAGATAAATCAATATTCATATCCTCCTAAAAACCTATATTAATGTAAATTTCAAAAATAAATAAATATCAAATATTATTTCAATGTACATGTTAATGGAATCATGTCACGACCCCCTCCCACCAAAGATTCCCCTCCTGAGCTGGAAATGGTGAAAGGGAGATAATGACCCCCGAGTCCCGCCTCCAGTAGGCCCCGGGGTGGCGACTAGCACCAAGGGTATGAGTTTTCACAAATATGGGAGGCATTACCCTTTTTATTATTTAAGATCGGGAAATAGGACAAGTCAACCACCAAAAAGGAAAAGAACAAGTGTTTAGAAATAATCCCAAACCAATCCCACATGCTTGTTTAAATAGTTCTGAAACAAGGTACAAGTACAAGAAAGCTCAAAAGTAAAATACCAAAAGAAACAAGTACATCAAACTACAGCAACTCCAACTGTCCCGACTAGTAGGGTCCTGCACAGCCCTGGTAGTCCTAATGAAAACCTGAAAGTAATTGTAGGGTGAGCATACATGTATACTTAGTAGGGAAACCTAAAGCTCTCGTGCACAAGTGGGGAGACATCCTAATGTCCAGTGAGAACAACAGAATAACCTAGCAAAGAATTATATCCACCCAAACTTACCATCCACACTCACCAAAACACAATCACAACATGTAGTATTATATAAGAACAAGAGTATTGGGTACCCCACACCTTTTTCCCCCACTAGCTAGCTGCTCTTCCTAACGGCGAACGTCCTAACGCTACCACACTCTTCCCGCCCGCACACACCTGGGCCTCACAACCACGTATCCCGCCCACACACACCTGGGCCTCACAACCATGTCTCCCTCCCACACAAACCTGGGCCTCACAACCATGTATCCCCCCGGCACACACCTAGGCCTCACAACCACATATCCCACCCGCACACACCTGGGCCTCACAACCACGTATCCTGCCCGCACAGACCTGGGCCTCACAACCACGTATCCCGCCTGCACACACCTGGGCCTCACAACCAAGTATCCCGCTCGCACAAACCAGGGCCTCACAACCATGTATCCCGCCCGCACACACCTGGGCCTCACAACCACGTATCCCGCCCGCACACACTTGGGCCTCACAACCATGTATCACGTCCGCGCACACCTATGCCTCATCCAGAAGGTTCTTGGAAAATAGTAAAATCTTCCCAAAGAGTCTTGGGGTAAACCACCCCAATTGAAACCTACCTGAAGGGTATTAGGATAAAGGTCACCTCAAGCCATCACAGCCTAGGAAAGAAGGAGTGGGAAGGAGCTAGTAACTATGGGGAAACACCCTCTCCCATGAAATTGGAGTGTTCGTCACTAAGTGCTCAACATGGGTGGGGTGCGATAAAACACAAATATATATATATATATATATATATATATATATATATAAATACCAAACACTCAACCCAACCTATGGATTCGAACAGAAAATTGAGCACGTTCCTCGGCACTGCTACTATGAAGCATGCATACAACAAACACCCCAACCACATTTAGGATTTCATGTTTCAACAAAATCAGTTATTAGTTCCTTAACTACTGGGAAACTATCCACAACTAACCACATCGATCATTCGTAAACCATATCCCTGCCATCCAAAAATCAAGTTAGGAAAACACAAGTAACACAACCAATTCCTTTTTATTAACCAACCTACCCCATTAACTGTTATTCCCATTCCACTATCATGCCCCACCATTCATTAACTTTCCCACTTTTATTTATTAATCACAAACCATAGTTCGTTCACATTCAAACCCATCCCTGTAGCCCAGCTTCCAACCACCATAACCACAACCACACCGTACATCATCACCCTATTAATACCATTTATTTCAACCCCACTGCCCATCACCAATGTAGTATTGACACCTACCCACAACCAATCCAACCGTAGCCCCGCTGCTCACCTGATCCACAACAACCCACAAAAACACCCCCATCACATGCCATGTATCCAAGCCAACTCACACATGTTCATTATCCCATTTTGTTCAATCGAGGTGATCACACAAGGGTTCCAGATTTTAAATCAGCCAACTTTATGTGATTATACAAATTCCACATTCAACAAAGTTCCATTCACAAAAACGGTGTAGAAAGATAGGGAAACATTTAATTGTGAAAGCAAAGGCCCCCAACGACTGTGATTTTTAGTAGGTATAAGCCTATTAAATTCTTAACATAATAACACAGGATATAAATATAAACATAACAACTTCCCCATCCCTGAGCATTAACTAGTTATTATCTCCATTTAAAGGTTCAGCCATTTCTCATGAAAACAAGAGGGTACCCACCCCGCATGATTCACAAAATAGAGATACGAAGGTAAGATCCCTACCTCAACAGGTTCTGATCACAATGATCCCCCATATCAACTTTAGAAGATGTTCGTCAGCGTCCATCACTTCTGTCAAAACCCAATAAAACCTCCTCGGGTGGATGCTTGGAAGGAAAGGTCGAAGGAAAGACAACAAGACCAAGCTTAGAAGTTCCACCTCATCCTTATGATCGTGTGGTCGCTGACAGATTGTAAATCGGAGTTCGGACGAAGAAGTTATGGAAGAAAAAGGATCCTTCGAGTCTCTTGGGAGAGCTCTACTCATAAGAAAGGGGGGGATAGGGGTGTGAAGAAAAGGAGGAGGGGACCCCTCCTTTTATAGGAATGAAAAACAAAAGTACACGGCGTGTACTTTATGGTACACGGTGTGTACTTGGCCATTTCACGCGACCACCACGTGGCTTCCAACACGGCCTTCAACGCGGTACGTGACCATTGAATGGTCAACACACGGTTTGAGGGTAACACGTACGTGGGGAGAAACTAAACAACATGTAGTATTGGCTACACGGCGTATAATCATTTATTTCACATGGCAAGGACACAGATCCATCATGGAACAAGACCGTTGACTGGTCAACACACGGTTTGAGGGTAATGCGTACGCCGGGAGGAACTACACGGCGTGTAGTTTGGGGTACACGGCGTGTACCCAATTATTTCAAATGGTAAGGACATGAACTTCAACACGAGGTATACCCGGTGAGGAGGTACACACCGTGTACTCACACTACACGGCGTGTAGTTTCAAAATTCTGAAAAGTGTGGGAAAATTCCATTTTGCCTTCCAGAACACTTCAAGACCATATTTTTGACAAAGGAATGGGCTGGAGAGGTCCGGGCCATTAAATCAGATACCTCTTAAAACATTCTGATCCCTGAGAAATCAAAATCCAACTCAAACGAACCCAACAAGATACCTCGTAGGGCCCTCGTTATAACAGGAACCCAACCATCATACCTAATTATAGGTGTTAGGAATTCCATCTCCTATGTCGATATATTATCCGCTTTAGGCGACACTAACTCACCTGCATGGGTTTAATCACATCCTCATTAATGTGTATCAATTAAGGATTGGTTCTTCCAACTTCCATACATTTGGATTTTCAACTCGTTCTTCCCCCGACACCGCACAACCCAAACACTGCCCGAACATGTGGTTTGGGGAAAATTCCTTTTCCTATGTCAAGTTGTAATCCTCTTTAGGTGGCACTGACTTGCATGAACGGGTTCAATCTCATCCTCATTAATGCATCTCGATTAAGGATCAGGTTTTTTTCCATTTTTTCCAACACATATGGACATGCTACACACTTCCAAAGAACAAGGAATTAAAAGGTATCATAACCGAAAATCCAAGAATTCCATATATAAAAGGTACAGAGTACCAAAAAAAATCTCAGAAGAACAAAGCAATCACAAATCAAAAAAAATCCAGGTACTGAGCGTGCATCTAGGTCTGCCTCTCCCAAGTTCACTCCTTGAGGCCTCCATGCCACCACAACACACGAACCAAGGGAATAGTTCGTCCATGAAGCACGTTCTCTTTACGATCTTCGATTCTAATAGGTCGTTCCTCAAAGGTCACGTCATCTCCCATATCTAACTCTCCCCAGTCGATAACATGAGAGTTGTCGTGTATGTACCGATGAAGCTGGGAGACGTGGAAGACATCATGAACATTATCCAACTGAGGTGGCAGGGCTAGCTGATATGCCACCTCCACGACTCGCCTCAGCACCTAAAAAGATCTGATGAACCTAGGTGAGATCTTGCTCCCTTTACCAAACCTCCTCTACCCCCGTGGAGGGGAAACCTTCAAGAACACATGATCTCCCACCTTGAACTCCAAGGGCCTCCTCCGAAGATCAGCATAAGACTTATGTCGGTCCTGAGCCTCTTTCATCCTCTCACGTACATGCTAGACTTTCTATGTGGTGCTATGCACTACCTCTGTCCCAAAATCACCTGTCTCACCATCCTCTGCCAAAAAAATGGTTGAACGAAATGTTCTTCCATACAAATCATCAAACGGTGACATTCCAATAGTATAGTGGAAGATTTTGTTGTAGGAAAACTCTACTAAAGGAAAGTGTCGCACCCATGATCCTCTAAAATCCAGAACGCACGCTCGCAACGTGTCCTCCAATGTCTGGATAGTCTGCTCTATCTGCCCGTCGGTTTGGGGGTGGAAAGCAGTGCTAAGGCGTAGCTAGATTCTAAAATCATGTTGTAACCCCCTCCAGACTCGTAAGGTAAACCGAGTATCCCGGTATGAGACTATAGTCTTCAGAACTATATGAAAACGCCACACCTCTTCTATGTACCTATGTGCTAAGGTACTCACTGGGCCTGACTCTTTAATTGCTAATAAGTGAGCTGATTTCATCAGACAATCCACCACTACCCAGATAGCATCATAACCTCCCTGAGCTCTGGGTACTCCTATGAAGAAGTCCATTGAGATGTCATCCCACTTCCACTTGGGGACATCTAAAGGATGCTAAAAACCAATGGGAACATGGTGTTCATACTTTACCTGCTGACACACAAGGAACTTAGCCATAAACTCCGCCACTTCCCATTTCACCCCCGAGCTACCAAAACAGTTCCCTCATGCCTCGGTACATTTCTGAAACTCCCGGATGTACTACCAAGGCTGAGCTATGGAACTCGCGGAGAACTCCCTCACACATCGCCTCCAGAACAAACAAGATTCCATGGAAAATAATATGATACCGGTTGTCCTATGACCATCCTTCTGGAGCGTTTCCCTGATTGACATGATCCCACATCAATTCCGCCTCAGAGTCCCCCCACTAAGACTCTTCCAACTGCTGCGACAAGGAGGACTGCACTGTCATCTGAAACAAACAACCTCTAACACCCTCTACCCTTGCATCCAAGTGCAAGGGAGCCAATTATCCAATCGCTTTCCAAGCATCAGTGGATTCCCGAACCACTTCCTTATGTGACTTCCTGCTCCGGGCATCAGCCACATCGTTTACCTTACCTTAAGTGTAAGAGATCGCGAAGTTATAGTCTTGGAGGAACTCGACCCATCTCCACTTCCGTAAGTTTAGGTCTCACTGAGAGAAGATATAATGTAGGCTCTTGTGATCTGAGAAGACCACAAAGCACTCCCCAAAGAGGTAATGTTTCCACAACTTCAGTGAGAACACTACTACTGCAAGCTCTAGGTCATGGGTGGAATAGTTACGCTCGTGAGGGCGCAACTACATAGACCCATAACAGATCACTCCCTTCTTCTGCATCAGAACGCACCCCAGACCAAGGCCAGAAGCATCAAAAAACACCTCATACAACAAACCTTCCTCTGGAACCTGAGTACGAGGTCACTAACCAACTTCCCCCTCAGGTAGTTGAAAGCCTTCTGGAACTGCTCGCTCCATAGGAATACCAGGTTCTTCCTAGTCAAAGATTTCAATGGAGCATCAACTCGAGAGAAGTCCAAAACGAACCTCTGATAGTAACCTGTTAACCCTAGGAAACTATGAACTTCTTCCATGCTCTTGGTTGATGCCCAAGAAACAACCTCCTCCACCTTCGATGGGTCCACTAAGACTCCATACTGAGACACCACATGCCCAAGGAAGTGTACATCTTGCGTCAAGAACTAACAATTTGACAATTTACCATAAAGATGGTTGTGTGGAAGGACTTCCAAGAATGCCCTGAGATGCTCAACGTGTTCCTCCTCTGATCTTGAGTAGATCAGGATTTCATCGATAAACACAACAATGAACCGGTCCACAAACTATTGGAAGTCAAAGTTCATAAGTCCCATGAACACAAATGGTGAATTCGTAACTCTAAAAGACATTACTACAAACTCAAAGTTCCCATAACTTCACCTGAATGCCGTATTTGAGATTTCACTGTCCTTTACCCTCAGCTGATGAAATCCTGATCATAGATCAATCTTAGAAAACCAACCTGCTCCCCTCAGCTGGTCGAAGAGATCATCTATCCTTGGAAGGGGGTAATAGTTCTCGACCGTTACCTGGATCAACCATCGGTAGTCTATGCATAGCCTGAGACCAACATCTGCCTTCTTCACAAACAAAACTAGAGCACCCCATGGAGACAGGCTAGGTCGAACAAAACCCTTCTCCATCATATCGTTAATCTTAATCCGCAACTCACGCAACTCCGATGGTGCCATCTGATAAGGGGCCATTGAAATCAGACGGGAACTAGGCTGTAAGTCTATCCCGAACTCAACATCATGTATGGGAGGTTGAGTCACAACCTCCTCGGGAAAAACATCGAGGAACTCCGCAACAACCTCCGGGACATCCACTATCTCGGTATCTACTGGAACCACTGATAACACGCCTAACAAGGAAAGAAGAGGCTCCACACGCCGGATTCCCGCCTGATAGCTCCTCTCACCATCAAAAGCTACATGCTGCCCGTCCACGTCGGAGAAAACGCCTCTTCTTCAGATGCAGTCGATAATGGCACTAACCGAAAATAACAAGTCGATGCCTAGGATGACATCGTATGGCTGCATCTGTAACAAAAGAACGTCCGAACTAGATCGATGTGGTCCCAACGTGAGCCCACATCCCCGGAAAACACAAGATACACTGATCTGGCCTCCAACTGGTGTACTCAGCACCAGTGGTATAGAAAGTCTCTCTACATCTATTCCCAAAGCATGGGCTAGACCAGGTGAAAAAAGGAGTGAGAAGCTCTTGAATCGAACAATGTAGAAATGAAAGTGCTGAACAAAAAAATTGTACCTCATACCACATCTGGTCCTGCTGGAGCTTCCAACTCTGCTACGTGCAACTATCGACGCCCAGCTCCTCTGCCTCTCTGTTGTCGTCCACCTCCCCCATCATGCCCTAGTTGAGGTCCCTAAGGAGCACCCTGAGGTTGACCTCTTCCCGCAAAGTCTTCCCACGGAGGAGCATGGTCCTGCTGCTTCGGGAAGGGCCTCGCTGACAACTAGTGCTACTAAGGTGGGCGCTGAACCTTCCCACCTCCATCGTTCTGAGCTCGGGTCGGGCACCGACTCTGAATGTGCCTGAAACCTCCACACAAGAAACACTTCGGTCCTGGGCTCGTGAAAAAGGGACGAGGACCTGAATATCTGAACTGGAACTACTGGGGCCTGCTCCCAACTGGCCTGATCCTAGAAGGTCCCGTCGCAGGAGACCTGCTGCAGACTGCCTTCCCCTTCGACAAACCTGGCAGAAACCCCTCACGTGGTGCACCTCCCAACGAGTGCATCCTCTCTAAAACCTCTTCCTTATTCTATACCTCCAAGTACGTCGGAAGGGTTAAGGGGTTGACAAAATACAGGAGAAAAGGACAATGTTCCTCCTGTAATCTTATCGCCCAAGACTCCTCATCCGGATAGAGTTCCAGAGCAAAGTTCATGAGATCCTTGAACATGATCCCTCGCTCTTGTACTGACATGCTCCCCTGATGGAGGGAGAGTAACTCCTACCGCTTCTCCACCTTGATCATGGACTAAAGGAATTCCTCTCAGAATTCCTTCTCAAAATTAGCCCATGGAACCTGTGCCTCTATCCTCTCTCCGAGGTAGAGCGTCCACCACTATCGCGCTGCTCCACTTAGCTGACTGACTGCTAGGAGAACCCAGTACTCCATCGGAGCACGGATCAAGATAAAAGGGATCCCCAGCTCTTCAAGCCACCCCTCTGTCTCCGTATACGAAGTACTACCCTCATACTTCTTGAGGTTCTGCCGCTAGAAAGAACAGAGAGTCTTCTACCACTGTCTATCTTCCTCCTCTCGGTCAATCCCCAACGGATCAACCGCCTAAATCTACTGAGCGACGGTCGTCTGAGTCACCCGGGGACGACGTCCTGGCACTATAGCTATACGGTAAACAATGATCGCCTAAGCCCAAGTAGTAAGGAAATTTCTGATGGTTTTATTTTATCACATTATTTCAATTTCTTTCCCAGAACGCCAAAATCAAGTAAAACACAATCATGATGATGCATGAACCTTCCCTAGGGTCTCTACCCTGCAATCATTGTGGTCTCACTTGGTCATTCGGTAGGCTTAGAGTCCTTGCATCGGATCATAGGGGGCCCTAATATCACGTGTACTAGCCGGTCTTCCCTGGCCTATGTCACGCACCAAGATTAACTAACACTTTTTCCCTACCACCCCATGCAATCCTCACTGTGCCTAACTCCAGAATCCATCCTATCTCTCAACCATGACCTCTGATACCATTTTGTCATGACCCTCTCCCACCAAAGATGCCCCTCCTGAGCTGGAAATGGTGAAAGGGAGATAATGACCCCCGAGTCCCACCTCGAGTAGGCCCGGGGTGGCGACTAGCACAAAGGGTATGAGTTTTCACAAATATGGGGGGCCTTACCCTTTTTATTATTTAAGATCAGGAAATAGGAAAAGTCAACCACCAAAAACGAAAAGAACAAGTGTATAGAAGTAAACCCAAACCAATCCCACATGCATGTTTAAATAGTTCTGAAACATGGTATAAGTACAAGAATGATCAATAGTACAATACCAAAAGAAACAAGTACATCAAATTGCATCAACTCCAACAGTTCCGACTAGTAGGTTCTCGCACGGCCCTGGTAGTCCTCCTATAAACCTGAATGTAAACGTAGGGTGAGCATACAGGTATACTCATTAGGGAAACCTAAAGCTCTCGTGCACAAGTGTGGAGACATCCTAATGTACCTTGAGAACAACAGAAGAACCTAGCAAGGAATTATATCGACCCAACCCCACCATCCAAACTCACCAAAACATAATCACAATAGGTAGTAGTATATAAGAACAAAAGTATTGGGTACCCCACAGCTTTTCCCCTCACTAGATAGCTGCTCTTCCTAACGGCGAACGCCCTGATGCTACAACACTCTTCCCGCCCGCAGACACCTGGGCCTCACAACCACGTATCCGTCCCACACACACCTGGGCCTCACAACCATGTATCCCACCCGCACACACCTCGGCCTCACAACCAGGTATCCCGCTCGCACACACCTGAGCCTCACAACCACATATCTCGCCCGCACACATGTGGGCCTCACAACCACGTTTCCCACCCACACACAGCTTGGCCTCACAACCACGTATCCCACCCGCACACACCTGGGCCTCAGAACCACGTATCCTGCCCGCACACACTTGGGCCTCACCACCACATATCCCGCCCGCACACACCTGGGCCTCACAACCACCTATCCCACCCGCACACACCTGGGCCTCATCCCGAAGGTTCTTGGGAAATATTAAAACCTTACCGAAGAGTCTTGGGATAAACCACCCCAATTGAAACCTACCTGAAGGGTCTTAGGTGTAAGGTCACCTCAATCCATCACAACCTAGGGAAGGAGGAGGAGGAAGGAGCTAGTAACTAGGGGAAAACACCCTCTCCCATGAAATGGGAGTGTTCGGCACTAAGTTCTCAACATGGGTGGGGTGCGATAATACACAAAGATATATATATATATATATATATATATATATATATATATATATATACCAAAAACTCAGCCCAACCTATGGCTTCTAACAGAAAACTGAGCACATGCCTTGGCACTGCTACTACGAAGCATGCATACAAAAAACAACCCCAACCCCATTTAGGTTTTCATGTTTCAACAGAATCAATTATTAGTTCCTTAACTACTAGGAAACTATCCACAACTAACCACATCAATCTTTCGTAAACCATATCCATGCCATCCACAAACCATGTTAGGAAAACACAAGCAACACAACCATGTCCTTTTTATTAACCAATCAACCCCATTAACTGTTATACGCATTACACTATCATGCCCCACCATTCATGAACTTTTCCACTTTTATTTATTAGTCACAACCTATAGTTTGTTCACATTCAAACCCATCCTTGCAGCCCTACTGCCAACCTCCATATCCACAACCACACCGTACATCATCACCCCATTAATACCATTTATTGCAGCCCCACTGCCCATCACCAACGTAGTATTCACACTAACCCACAACCAAGCCAGCCGCAACCCCACTGCTCACCCGATCCGCATAAACCCACAAGAACTCCCCCATCACATGCCATGCATCCAAGCCAACACCCACATGTTCATTATTCCATTTTGTTCAACCGGGGTGATCACACAAGGGTTCCAGATTTTAAATTATCCAACTTTACGTGATTATCCAAATTCCCCATTCAACAAAGTTCCCTTCACAAAAACAGTCTAGAAAGATAGGTAAACATTTAATTGTGCATGAAATGGACCCCAAAGACCATGATTTTCAGTAGGCATAAGCTTATTCAATTCTCAACATAATAACACATGATATAAAGATAAACATAACAACTTCCCCATCCCCATTCTTTAACCATTTATTATCTTCATTTAAAGGTTCAGATATTTCTCATGAAAACAAAATGATACCCACCCCGCATGATGCCCAATTTAGAGAGACGAAGGTTAGATCCCTAGCTCAATAGGTTCTGATCACAATCCTCCCCCAGATCAACTTTAGAAGATGTTCGCCGACGTCCATCACTTCTGTCAAAACCCGGAAAAACCTCCTTGGGTTGAAGATGGGAAGGAAAGGTCGAAGGAGAGATAATAGATCCAAGCTTATAAGTTCCTCCTCGTCGTTAAGATCTCGTGGCCGATAACGGATCGTAAATTGGAGTTCGGACGAAGAAGTTATGGAAGAAAAAGGAGCCTTCGAGTCTCTTGGGAGAGCTCTGCTTAGAAGAAAGGGGAGGAGAGGATTGTGTTGAAAAGGAGGAGGGGAACCCTCCTTTTATAGGCATGGAAAAAAAAGTACACGGCGTGTACTTTATAGTAAACGGCGTGTTCTTGGCCATTTCACGCGGCCACCACGCGACTTCCAACAAGGCCATCAACGCGGTACGTGACCATTGACTGGTCAACACATGGATTGAGGGTAACACGTACGCGGGGAGGGACTACACGGTATGTAGTATTGGCTACATGACGTGTAATAATTTATTTCACACGGAAAGGACACAGCTCCAACACAGCACATGATCGTTGACTGGTCAACACACAATTTGAGGATAGCGCGTATGCGGGGAGGGCCTACATGGCGAGTAGTTTTGGGGTACACGGCGTGTACCCAATTATTTCACATGGTAAGGACACGGCCTTCAACACGGGGTATACCGGTGAGGGGGTACACGGCGTGTACTCACACTACACGGTGTGTAGTTTCAAAATTCTGAAACGTGTGGGAAAAGTCCATTTTACCCTCAAGAACACTTCAAGACCCTCTTTTTGACAAAGGAATGGTCCGGAGAGGTCCGTACCATTACAATTCAACTTAAAAAAAATCCTTAATTTAGTTGACAAAAAACCCAACACCGTAATTAATTATCAATTTTGTTTTAACAAATTATGAGAAATAATTAATTTGGAAATGTTTAATGATTAAAAATTGATATTATATGTGGGGTACTTAATTTTTTTTAACAATTTTTTTTCAAATGATTTATCGGAATTTGATATTAAATTAATTGGGTGTTGTAAAAGGGACCAGATAAATCATGTATGAGATATATTCTTATAAAAATTTAGTTTAGTGGAAAATGATTAAAAATATAGGGTACTATATATTTTACATTATTTTAGTTATTTTTAGATAATATAATGAGAGGTTATTAATTTTTTGGGTTTATATGAATTAATTCATTTAAAAATTTAATCATCATTTTTATATTATCAAATGTATTTTTTAGAGAAATCATTCGTAATTGAAAACTATTGACTATTTTATTTTTAGAATGTAATTATTATACATTGATGTTTATGTGTATAATAATAATGTTTTTATAGAAAAATATTATACCATAATGATTTTTATTATTAAAAAATGTAAAATGATTAATTTTATATAAAAATGGTCAAACCTCAAGAAGTATCCCATAGTTTATGGACACAATTTTAATATTATTAACAATAACCCATAGACTACGATACATCTTAACACATTAACGAAAATAATATTATTGGCTTTATGGATTTTTATTAATGGTTGTTGTTCTATATGATCTTGTGGTTTGGAGTATGTGTGTGTACACCATTAGGTAAAACTGTATTAGGTTATAAGACATGTATATCACTATAAACCACGAATTTGACTGATGTCATGGAGTGGTTTTTATGATAAAAAATTATCCAGTCTAGGAAGAAAATCATTAAGTTAATTTAACATAGTATAATATATATAAATTCATTGGTATGTAGTTTTTAATAAAATTTACTCTTCTCACTATTAATTTAATTTCCATAAATGAAGATTATTGGAAACCAATTTTTGAAAAATTTTAACCCTGGCCAACCAATAGTCATTAATGAGGGAAATGATAATACATTTTCACTAAAAATTAACAATTTAGTTGGAATTTTATTATTTTAATCATACAATATTTATAGAAATCATAAAATGTAAATAAGAAGTTTGTTTTAGTGATTCCTCTTGCTATCATCATCTTTTGACCTCACCAATAGAACTCAATTACCCAAAATAGCCTTAATTTTTATTCATGCATCCATTAATTCAGATAACTTCTCAATAAACAATAAAATAATCTCAACTAATGATTCACTAATTGTTGAGATAGTGTTAGGGGTATCATCTCAAATAGTTGTGGGAGGAATACAATGTTTGATAATATAACTATAAATTTATTATTTTAAAAAATTTGAGATCCGATTAAGATGGATTTTTGACTGAGGTATGATTATGAAGAGAGATATTTGAACTAAATCATTTTCATATATTTTTATTGTGGATTTTCTTGAACCTCCTAGAGTCATTTTTTGATCTTAAGGATGGTGTGTGATATGGAATAACCATGGTCAGTATCCTCAGGTGTGCTAATTCACTATAAGATAGTAGATATATCCCATTCCATTATTTACCATAATGATCACCACATTTAAAATAATTATATTATACTAGTAAACCATTAATTATTCCCAAATTCATTATCTACAAAAAATATATATTTATTCTCTTTATCAATCCATTTATACCAATTCGGTTAGACCAGTACAAATTCCCTCATGGTTTTATTGTTTCGTTATTCACATTAATACACACCATATCTATTAACTGATATTATTGTGTAGCTATAGATTTTTGATAATTAGTTAATAATATAAAACAACTTAGTAGATCTACTTTATATCCATGATATCATTATATTTTTATGTACATTGTTATTATTTTAATATTGAACATTTATGATAAAATAATAATTTTATTATATCTTATGAAACTTGGATATCTGATTGTACAATAATTTTCATTTAATTTACTATGAATTGTGACAATGAATATTTGATAAGCAATTGTGGATGATATAGGGATAGGATAAACAAAAACAAGAACCCAATCATGAACACAATTGCATAATGTTTCTGATATTATGGGATGTTAGGGAAAAAAATTTAGAGATTCTAAACTAAAATACCCACTACCTAATGACATGACAAACATTTTGAGGGAAATTTATTTGGGTATAATATCCCTAAATGGTCTGAGAGTGTATATGTTGGAATATGTGATGTTTCTAGATTCATTTGTAATGAAAATTATTTTTCCACATGACATTATGTTTACTACATACATGAATTTCCCACACATCACATATTGAATCAAAACACCTTGTGGAGTTATTTCCATTAACAAACACTAAATATATTTAAATACATGTATATATAGTTTTTAAGACACACTAAAAACCCCTTTAATAATTTATCTAAATTATTATTTATATGCAGATTATGTGACCAACCAATATCATATCCTTATCTAGAATCCCAATAAAATTAAAGTATATTCCTCACAAAAATAAAGCACACGTCATCATCATTGTTTAAAATTTAATTTATCTGTTTTAATTTATTTAATATATTTTAAATTATATGATTTCTATTAAAAATCATATCCCTTGAATCCATATATTATATTATAACCCAGTAATTCTATATGGGAATGATATTGAATTGACTACTTATTTTTTACGGATATATAGACCAGAATATACATTGATTAACAACATTAAATTAGTGTTTCATTATTTGTGATTTATAAAAAATTTTGTGAAAATATTTATGGATTCATTTCTATAAGAAGAAAATTATTTTCAATAGTAATTACCATTAATTTATATAATGGTTCATATAATTGAGTTAAAAAGATTTATTTCTCAAGGTGTTTTCTGAGTAATTCAAAATTAATTGTTGTGAAATAATAAGAAGGGTTTTATTTTTTAAAAATATTAAAAATTATATGGAATAAAATTAGTGATGATAAAAAGGTAATTATTGAGTTTTTCAGAAGTGAATAGTGAAGTGGAATATAATAGAACCTAGGGTATTTTCAGTTTATCACATAATAAATATATCTGTTTTTCTTTATTTTCCATTTTATGATATGATTTCCTACAGTTGATTAATGATTCATCACAATATTATATCTGATAGATTATATATCATTTCACTATATTCAATTTTTTTTAGTAATTTGTTGTCTTGATTTTTAAATAGAACCATCAATTATATTCTACTTGGACATCACCCACATTGGGTTATCCATTGAAAAAATATATATTATATTTGAGTTATTCAATCTTATATAACATCATTTCAATGAATTATGATATTATTTCCTTATATATATACATATAATATCTATGTATAAAATCGTCATGTTTAAATATTAATATAAAATCATAGATATGGAATTCATTTGACCCACCCAAACCTGGTTTGCAACATTTTTGGGTATACGATTTTACAAAGAATGTAAATTTAATTAACTGATTATAGATCCATATTATATTTTTTATAGACACTCAATATTTCATCGTGGAGATTTAATTTTCATTCTTATAATTCAATTTCAAAAATAATTATTCACAAATCCAAAAAAAATCTAAATGTGACATCAAAATAATTTTTATCTATCAAAATATATGAAATTGTTTCATAAATTTAAAATAAATCACATGGAAAATCCCAATAAAACCATTTTTTCCATACAGAGAAATTATTTCATCATGTTATGTGACCAGTACATATTTATATGCCCTTGGTCAGGAAACATATTCCTATTTAAACCCCATAGAAACATAATTATATCTCACTAATAATACAAAAAAATATTCTGAAAAACTAAACCTCTACACCATAATGATACCATATTAATTCAATATTATCTATATTAAAATTGAAAAATTAAAATATAAGGAGACTAACACTAATTTTTTTTAATTTATTTTCAAAATAAAATAAACAATATATTGAACTTGTGTACTCTACAATATAATATCCTATAACTCTCATAACTTATTAGTTTGAGTCCAATAAACACTTACCATTTAAAATATAAATATACATATATAATTTAATCAATCGTTTTCCTACAAATTAAAAATATGCCATATTAAATATTTAACTCATCATTATATAAAAAAAATTATGTTTAATTGATGAATATCTATTTCACTTTGACAATAAAAAATTTCACAGTTTTTATGTTCTTGTATACCCAGTATATTTTATTTAACAATTTAGAAATAATTAAAGACAAATCACATTTTTTAATTTTTATAAATCATATCACTTTATAGAACATCCCTAAACCCATTTTAAATTAATTTCAAATAAAATATTTAAGAAACCTGTGAATATCACATTTCCAAAATCTGTACATATTATTATATATGAATCAGTCATTCAGTAACATTACATGGTCCTTATATATTCATCAGTAGTCCATATAAGAATATGATATTATAATATATTAATAATGAATACCCAAATAAAAATATATAATTTTATTGAGGGTTTAGAAATTAATTCCCTGAAAAAGGATATGAATCATTAAAAATATCAATTTAATCCAATTTTCAAATAGAAATAACTACAATAGATAATAATTCAAAAATAAGGGAAATAAAATTTAATGATTTAAGTATTAGTATACTATAAATATGAATAAATATTATTAAAAAATAGGTATATGAAATTCAATGATTCAAAGAAACATTAAATAGATACTCAATTATTGAAAGAAATGTATCTTCAAAAAAATTCCTCTAATAAGCGTATGTAAACTTATAGTATATTTTTTTGATAATTTTTTAATGGCATATAATTGAATGCCTAAATAATAATGGGACATAGTTTCCAATAACTAAAGCTAGTTTGTATCTAATTTTTATTCATAATAAGATTTAATGACCTATATATTATGTAACATATAGAAAAATAATTATTTTTAGAATAAAGGATAATCTTATATATAATATTTATATTATATAAATATTTATACAATGTAATTTTGAATGTTTCTTGGTATTCAGATTAAATAGTTTTTTTTAAAATGGACAATACTATTAATGTATCCTTTTAAAAATTAAATATTCATAATGAATTCATTTTATATAGCTATATTTGAAATATCCCTAGGTAAATAAAAAATTTAGAACACACAATGGCTTTGAAATATGAATTTAAATAGAAAAAGACGTCCACTAGAGAATTGAATAAACTAATCCATTTATTATGTTCATTGGAAAATTAATTTTAACCAATTTTTTAGGTGAATATAAAAAAAGTAAAAAATATCATTATTATTAGATTAATTGAAAATTTGAAAACCATAGAACACTATTTTAATGTGCGTTACTCTTCCTGAGTATGACATAAGTAGTATAGTAGATAGTATATGTTTGATTATAAACATAGAGATCCAACACATGTAGAATGATATATTTTTTAGTTGACATACATTTGTTATATACTAATTTTTTGTAATAAAATTTTGTGTTCCTTATCAATAATAATTATTATGAAAAAAATAGTTTTCTCAAACATGGGTTTCCAAATATTGAGTTTGATGTGAACATTACGAAACAACATCACTATTTAAAAAAATTATAATAGACATCTTCAAAACAATTATAATTATTTATATAAATAAGTATTCACCTGAATAAAATAATAAAGTAAATCACTACTACAATTAATTATATATAAATGAAAAATATACTTAATGTAACACTTTTAGTAAAACAATGTTGGGGTTATAAGGAACATGATAAGTTATGAAATTTTTTGATATGATAAATATCTTTATTTCAAAAAATATTTATCTCTTTATGATATCAAAACCTTTAACATTTAAGGAAAAAATAACATATCTAATAATACTAAACAAATAAAATAAATATTTATATATTCATTAAGAAAATTTAAAATATATATATGTAAAATTTATGTTTATACAAAATTCTCCACATTTGTGGCACAAAAAATGATGTTAAAAGAATTTAACAATCCAGTTGTTTTTATATATAACTATATATTATTGATTATTATGTCAGAGATAAGAAAATTATAAATATATATATAAATAATAAAATGAAAATGTTACACATAAAATAAAAAACCATAAAAATAACAAAATACTTTCAATGTTAAATAATTATAAATTAAAATGACTTTTATTATATAAGAGATAAATCAATTTCCGATGTATAATATTTAAGTGTAACATTAATTTTATATTATTAAGAAGTTGGTTCAAAGGGTAAGTGAGCGCTATATGTTTTTTTATAAGAATCATTTTCATTACCATTTCAGAGAAATATTGGAACAATGGTGTATCTAACTCCCTCAAAAACATCATTAATTAAAAAATACCCAAAAAAATTCAACTAAATTCACCTTTATAAGACTATAAATATCTGTATAAAAAAAATTACAAACCAAATATTATTTCTAAATTTTTGATACAAACTCTAAAATCTGACCATATTGAATCTTTCTCCCCATCCAACATATTGGGATTCTCAAAATATGTTCGTAGTGGAAAAAATCACACAATAAAAACTATGATTTTAATCAATATATTAAATATCACCATAAAACATATATATCAATCAAAATATTTCTTAAGGGACCAATAAACTGGATATATAATCTATTCCAATTCCTAAACATTAATCATTCACATTCTCAAACTGATGTATAAAAAAATCATCAGTTCAATGAAATCATTTTTAACGACCACCTATAATATTTACAAAATTTTTAAAATCATATCGTATGAATGTATAAAAACATTCATAGTAATATAATTATCCTTTTATATTTGAAACTATGTTTAGGAATACAGAAATTCTATTATGGAAAATGATTCATTTTTTACGACTAAAAAGACTTTCTGAATCATACAACCTTTTTTTCTAAAGATTAATAATATCTTCATCTAATAGAAAAAAAATAAAAAGAATATCTATAGGATAAATTTATTTATGATCCTCCAAAATATATTAGTCCATTTATTCAAAGGAACCCAAATAATTCCTCACTAATCGTTCCCCACCATCTCTATGATAATGTGACTAGTAATCTATGCCTTCAATAGTGGGGCCATATAACTATCCATGAACATATGTAACCTCATTATTTTCCTTAGTAGTAATTGTCCTGGACCTTTTAGAGAAGGAAACATTTTGTTCCCTAATAATATCACTAGATTTTTCTATATAGGTTTATGCATAATCAGTATAATAAGGTTCCTCAGTCCATTGAAATACATGAGAATCAGTTGGTTCCATGACAAGTCTTTCCTCTGTTTGAATAACATTATTATATCTTTCTACAAAAATAACACACTAGTTCACAATTTATCTAGAAGCGAAAAAAACTTATTACTGAACATGTCCAAGATCATGTATTCGATGAAGTCTATGAATAGACACAACATAAAAATCATGATAATAAAAATATTCTCAATAATTTATATAAAATTAATGAACAATAGAATTTCTAGCTTTAATATTTTATCCTAAAATGTATTCTTCATGTTTTTTCAAGGATATTCTCTCCAAAATATATTTACTCTTCTAAAAAAATCATCCCCTCCACCTAATTTTATACAAGTAGTGGGTCCATATAAAATTAAATCATTGAATATTTTTATATAAGGAATTTCAGATCTAATAGAGATCTATATTCTCTACCCCTTATCAAGATAATTGTAATTTTCATCTACATTATCCACAACAACGGTAGTAATTACACATTTAAAATTCTAGAATAATGTAAATTTTTTTAGGGTTACAACTAAAATCACACTACATTCTAAAATAATCAATAAGTCTTGATGTATGCAATCATCCAAATCAATAAAGGACCATGATAAAAAAAATCATTTGAGTAAAATTAAATCATTCCATATTTTAATAGTACTAGTTTATATCAAAATAAATTTTCCGAAATATGTTAAATTTACATCACTCATCATGAAAATATTTATATGAAACTATAGATATTAAAATTTCTCTAACTTTAATAGCCTTATAATTACTTAAATTTTGAGGAAATTGAGAAACACTTACTAGTTATCTTCTATATTATTTTCCTCTACCCATTTAAGTTTATAATGATTCAAATAATTTAAATTGTATTCTTAGTATTATTAAGTATATCTACTATTGATATAAGACTGAAATTAAAAATCCATTAATGAGGGGACAAGGAAAGATGAATAATAGAGATATTCAAAAAAACAATGAAATTATCCTTCATTATTTGGGAAACCATTTCACATTATGACCACATATAAAATAGCCATTATTTTAAAAAATATATACTTAACATTAATTGAAATATTAATTATTACATCTATAAAACATGAAATCCAAAACCTAAAAGATTAATTATTACATAAAAATCATATTCTTCTTAGAAAACCACATGAATATGATACTCATTCCTATATAACCATATAATATCAATATGAATGGAATTTTCATTTTCTGCTATTAAGACTATCCTCATCAGCCTAATTCTGTAATCCATTGTGAGTAATATTAAAATGATTATGCTTCAATAAAATATGTTTTATGAGATCAATAGTTAATGAGATTTTGAGGATAATAGTTTGAATACAGGAGAGAGAGAAATATATCAACTGGAATAGATTTTGTCAGAAATATTGTTTCTATAGTTAATAAATCAATTTATTCATTTGGGATTGTAAAATAGAAATGATGGAAATGTAAAAATATGAAATCACACAAAAAATAATAAAAAAAAGATATACCACTTTAAAAATAAATCATTTATAATGTATTTGATCAAAATATTAAAATAAAAAAATTAATGATATTTGATACGTAAATATTATTTAAAATTTAATAATACTAAATCCCTTAATAATATAAAATTTATCAAAAATATGTGATTTAGTAAAAAACATTTGTAATATAGTATAAAATATTAATTAACTATATGGATATATACCCACATTGGACATAATCTCTTGTTAAATGATGTCAAATATGAATATGATTCATTATATAAAACATAATATGATTTTAGTATGTATTTTATGTTCTAGTAACATTAAATAAACTTGGAAATTGACAAAAAAATAATCCTAATTCATAGAAATGTGAATTTAATCAATAATACTTATAAAGATAACTTACCAATTAAATTATATTTTGTCATGATAAACACCAATGAAACAAAATGTTTTTTTATTACTAGTGTAATATTCCATGTAATTTCATAAAATATGATCATTCTCTGAGTATTTTTTTCAACCTAGTCCAACTCATCTAAAATCCTTATCTAAATAGGAAATTAAATCGAAATTAGAGGTTTTGGGTAATGTAATTATATAAAAATATATACCTCTAAATATGCCAATATATTTTTAGCAGTAATTATGTGATAATATTGTATTTTTATTTTAAATCATACACAAGAAAATATAACATTGTATATTGTCTACTTGCAGCATGATAGAACAATCTATGCATCAATCCTATTTATATATTTTTTTGAAAACTATTTTAGGACATCAACCAAAATTGTTTTATATAGGTAAACATTAGTTTTTATATGATATAATAATTATAATTGAATATTTTTTAAATAAAAATAAAATTTTTAAATTGTTTTAAAAATCTACATAATTCCTTTTGAATAAATTTAAATTAATTAAAAAATTAAAATTCTCCCATCTTTCAAATTAAAAATATTTTTCAGATAACTTTCAAAAATTTACTGAATCTTTTTTAATTATTATAACAAAAAATAATATCATCTACATTTAATTGAACTCCAAAAATAACATATTAATATATTTTATTAAAAAAATGTGTTCATCCATATATATGGAGAATCCATTTTTCCTAAATTAAATGAACTCAACATCTTATTAAAAAGGAATTTTTTATTCAGACCATAATTATCTATATTATGTTTAAATCTAAAAAATATAATGTGAGGGATTTTAAAATATATGGGTTGTTCAACATAAACATCCTCAGTTAATTAATAATTTAAAAATTTATTTTTAACATCTTTATGTCATAATTATTATTCATATGGGCATCATTATCCAAAATGGTTATAATGGCTTCAAGCATTATAATAATAGGAATATATTTTTCATAATATACAAAATCCTCTTGATTAGTACACTATACAACTAACTTATCCATATTCATTGTAATTATAACTTGATCATCCGACTCCTTCCTAGAAACCCATTTAGTTCTTATTTTTGGATGATCTGATGTTCTATCATTTGATTCCTAGAAAATTATTATCGGAAACTAATTTTTCACTTCCTTCATATAAATTATTACATTATGGATCCTAGTACTACCCAAAGTTTCCCCGAACTCAGTTTTTCACATGACCTCAAATGCATTTCCCCATACACTAGAGGGTTCTGACATGCTGTGAGGGCCATGGTGTGATATTGGTAACCTATTCCCTCATGGGCATAGTATACACATTGGAATATAAATAATAAACTATCGTGGAAGCATATTACCCATGAGAAATAAACAGTGGTAGAGTGAATGTAAAACCAATATAAACCATAATATATATACATATATGATGCATGGAATATGTATCTACCAACATAGTCAAACAAGTCACAATGATGAAAATCAATACTTCAACTAAAGTAAAAAAAGAACAAATAAACTCCAGCTTCATCACAAGCCTCAGCTTGGCCCCATTCTCTCTTGATCATATATCAATCAAGTACCCGATGAGTAAGAGTGGTTGGCCTTATATATCCCTACAATCATATAATCAGTTTGGGTCCAAAATCATGACATAGAATGAGTGTGAGATTAATCCCAATAGGAAAACACTAAATGATCTATTCCTAACTGTGAGTGAAAATATGTAATAGGTAATATAAAAAATTAAAGTAATAAAATTGGGTGTACTCAAATGAAAGAAATCCTACTATTCTCAATTACATTCATTTAAAATTTATTATTAATCTTTTTAATTGTGTAACCCTAGGATCTATCCTAAGATCTACAACACTCATGTAATGTAACCAAAATAGACATCTCATAAGACCATTTAAAAAATATAATTATATAGAATCAAATCTTGTGATTTCTCTTTTTATTCTCATCACAATCGTTAAATTATCCACAAAATACCCTCTAGGATGCTGTCAGGTTTGAACCCTTTAATCAAACATAGCATCAATTAATTATAAATTTCCACCTTGTAATGCTTTCATGGTCTATAACATTAGGTATAAAATTCGTCTAATAAAGTATAAAGGACCCCCTAGGCATCTCTCAGGGTCAATACCCATGGATGAAACATTCCAGTAAAATATACAAAAATTAACCCCTTGGGATTCTCTCACAGTCCAATCCCCCTTTTTCAAATATTCCATATATTAATTATAAATTAAAACTTGGGAAGAACTCATGGTCTAACCTTTGGTAAAACATTCACAAAGAATATCACATGTATTTAATATTATCAAACAAACTCCATCCTATGCAATTCAAGGCATGGAAAAGAAGTTATTTCTTATAGGAACATTGTACCAATCAACCAGAAACATTATACTAAGGGAAACACACCCATGGGTTGTCCCATAAACATGTTATCTAACCTTTTCCATAAGTAACAAATCATAACGAGTTAATTAAACAATAACACGTAATAAACTGTGTTTAGTTCCAATTTGCATAATACCCAAAATGAGTGTATATGGCACTTTTTTCATATATAATACAAATAAAAACAATAAAATACACAATTTACCTACCTTGATATCCTATAATTGATATAATTGATGTTCGGACCTTGAATTGACCTAAAATAATGTTAATCTACAAAAATGTGAAAAACTATCAACCCATGATAACTCAAGCGAGATAAGGAATCATGAATAAGGGATTGAGTGTTTATGAGAACCCACCAACGGGATTCCAATGCACCTGACAGTGTCCGAATCAGAGCATGGATGGCGAATCAGGGGTTTAGAGTTCATTCATTGCTAAAGTGATATCCTATATGAACCCTAAAAAGAAGATGATGATTCCAAATATGAGACACAACCACACTCTAATGTATCAAATAAAAATAAAATAAACATTGGGTTCATTAAAACTATATGTTGTATATCAGCCCCAACCTGCCCATGATTTATGCAGGTCTTCCATATCACGACATGATCTTGTACTCGGTCGTTACATGGTAAAAAATCCGTTGTACACGGCATGATTGGCACACAACATGTACTCAGAAGTACAGTAAGTGTACATAGAAAAATCATATGTCATTATTTTTTTCATAAAAAACAACTAGAAATCATGATCCTTATATGAAATATAGATTTGGGTTCTTAAATACTCCCAATATTAAAGCTATTTGTCCCCAAATTACCCTTCCCAAGTTGTTGAATAAGAATTGGTGAAAAATTGTAGCTAATAAAATTGGTCATCGACATACCTCTCCCATGTCTCATGCTTCACATACTTGTGCTACTATTTCACCCATAAAATAGGTACATAATGGAAAATGTGAACATACATCCTACGATCCACAATCCAAATTTAGTGCTCTTCGAAGGATAAATCAACCTCCAAATCGACCTCCTCAAGTTGAAAACATTCGATAGGTCTGAAATGTAATTCCATTTCTAAGAAAAAAGAAAGATGTCATCTACATACTGGTACCTAGGATGTAACAAAAACATATAGGCAACTAGCCTGACTCTCTCCAAAAACTAAAACAGGCCAACGTATCTTGGGGATAGTATCCCCTATCTCTTAATCCTATGGTGTACCTACAATGGTACAATACACAATAAAACCTGATCTGTGACCTCACAATCCACAGACTATATTTATCAATTAATATAAGTTTTCTAGAGAGATTGTGGAGTATATATCCATTTCTAAATCAACTCCACCTTCTCAGTGTTGTCTTTGACAAGATGTTATCCTATCATATTTGCCTCTCCTACCATTATCTAACAAATGGGTGATCTACATGGCCTATCGTATGAAGCCTCATAAGGTTCCAACTGTATCTATACATAAAAACTATTGTTGTATGAAAACTCCACTAGGGGAGTGTGTCTCCACCCTGAGCCCCCAAATTCTAGGATGAATTCTCGAAGCATGTCCTCCAAACCTGAATCATGTACTCAGATTGTCCATATATCTTGGAATGATAAGTTATACTCAGAAGTACCTATGTACCCAAAGCCCTCAGTATTCCCCACCAGACCTGAGAAGTAAACATATCATCCATGTATGAAATTATAGAGTATAGATCCCCATTAAAATGTATTATCTATAAAATTTACATCTTCCCAAGATCATCAGCACTAAATGTTTCCTTGATCGGAAGTAAATATTCAACCTTCGTGAGTTTTTCAACAACAACCCATAAAACAACATTTCCTTTAGGAAACCATGGAAAACCCATCACAATATCCATCAATATGTCATTACACTTTCACTTGGGAATGGGTAAGATCTATAATATACTAGTTAGGAACTGATGTTTCTGTAAGGCGTACCGGGAACCCTTAAACCGGTCTGATGGGAACCGGCTACCCTCAAACCAGCCATTAGAAAATTAAAAAAAATGATTTGCAGTGCACGGATGTTCCACCATTACCAGCTGATAGGTGGAACATATAATTAAAAAACTAGAAAGACCCCTCTTCATGCTTAGCCACCAATACTAAAAATTTAGATCATTATACATCTTTGTGACACCAAGATGAACTTCTCATTATAAGACATGAAAATATCATAAACATCTCCTCACATAAGTATTCTGACACCCATATTCACCCAAGAAAACTAAATATTGCATACTCACATATGGTCTACCCAAGAGTAGGTTTCTTGCCAGAGACACTCATTTTTAGTACTAGGAATTTGGAATATGACAGATCCCCCTTATTCACTGGAAATAGTAGAGTACATGTAATATTTATAGAAGAAAGAAACATCTTCCCCTATTTATCATGGACCTTTAAATGCATCTCAGATATCATAGTCATAAGATGTCACTCACTACTGGCCTCTTGAACTGCCTGTATATGAGTCATCCTGCTCAAATAATTAACCACTGAGTTTCCTTTCCCCAGCAATCTTGAATGCTCAATGTCAAAAGACTAATGTCATATAACACAACTTAATTGTCTCGAATTCAGATCTCGTTGAGTAAAGATATACTCGGGGATTTTTTGGTCATTGTATGCCACAAAATTATTTCCCAAAAGATAGTGTATCCAACAACACAATTCATGCACACATGTGGCTAAATCATGATCGTGCATCAGGTAGTTCCTCAATTGAAACACCAACTGTGTCGAACCATACACAACGACTCCTTTCCCTGTATAAGAACTATTTCAAGACCAATACCTGATGCATCATAATAAACAATGTCACTCATTCATAGCTCTGAAAAACTAATGTTTTGTGTTGAATCTAATCTCCCTTTCTTCTCCTGAAAGGTTCAATCCTATGAATCTATCCTAAACTACTTTAGACCCTTCTTAGAAAGCCCCGTCAGTGGAGATGTAAAGAGTCAAAAATTTCAGAATAAATAATTTTTAGTAATAAGTACTCCCCAGAAAACTGTGTTCCCCAAAACAGTTTTTGGTTTCTCCCAGGAAAATACCACATTCACGTTCTCTTGGTATACTGATACTCAAGTCTCAGAGATTACATGACCGACGAAAAGAATTTGATCCATTCAAAAGTGGCATTTTGAGAGTGTAAAGTATAACTTATGCTCAATTGGTGTACTCAAAATGATATCAACACAGTTCACATGGTCTTGTGGAGTGTGAGTGTACCCCAAGATAACATCCATGAATAATAGCACAAAATAATACAAGTAAGGATAGAATATTTGGGTTAATTAGTTCCATGGAAACTACCTTGTAGAACATCAGACTGAACAGAAAGTCCGAATACTTGTATAGATCATACCTAAACTAGATGTCATTAATATGTATATCTGATGGTCTAGCGTGAAACTAATAATAACTAGATCTCAATTAAATCTTTTAGATCACCTTCTCTCTTCAAAGAAGATCAATGAGATCAACAGTCCTCAGTAAGGGATATTGGTTTCTTGACAATAAATTGGTTCAGCTTCCAATAATCCACACAATTTATGAGGGTACCATCCATCTTCTTCATAAATAGTGTAGGATAACCCCAATGAAAAGTACTGGGTCAGATGAAACCAGTTTCCAAAAACTCCCCTTACTACTTCTTGTGCTACTTTAACTCATGTGTAGACATCCTATATGTGGGAATGGATACTATTTATGCTCCTAGAAAAATATCAATAGAGTAATCCACCTATCACTCCAGAGGTAAACTTAAAAAGTTTTCTCGATTGACCTATCAAAAGAAATCAACCACTAGAGGAAATTCTTTTTATGAATTCTCATGGTCATCCATATTTAAACTAGCACTCATGGATGTAATTCCTCCCAAAACATTATGCTCGGGTCCTTCTCTACTTTCATGTAAATCCAATTTTCCCTTGTTTCAAAAACAAATCCTCCCTTTGGTGATGACAAACTCACCTAGCAGCAATAAAAATTACAAAAGGCCTGAAAGGAGACCAAGCTGTTCATTCTGAGAATGACACCAATGATAGTCATAATTATGAAATAGAGGTCCCATAACAAGTTATGTGAACCAAACTCAAGAAGTCACTCTTTGTGCTGACCTACAATAGCCATCCAAATGCCCAACAAAGTGTCCAGGGTCTTAGCAACATCATATGTAATGAAACATGGCCAAATTCTCTCTAAAACCGAATTATATATAAAACTATTGGAATCCCCTGTATTAAAAAATATGAGAAAATAAAAAAAGGAAACTAGAATAGTCCCTATAACCATAGAGGGTCTGAGATCCAGCTCCCACAGGTTCTACTCCATCTCAAATGTTTGACCAGAACCACAGCCTTGCAAACCTTCTTAGCTGCCCTAAGATGATCCACCCTACCATCGTTGAAAACATGTCATCTGGATTCCACTTACATGACCACCTCCTGGTCCTAAACATCATTATAAACTCAAATTCACTGACGGATGAGGAACTTTTGGCCCTCCTCATGGACGTGGAGTCATAAAAAATCCCCTCTAACTCGCTGTTGGTGAGAACAACCTAAAACAATACTGAATATGACCTATTTTTCTACTAGATTGGCACTAATGAGGTCTCTCGAGCATTATAGTCTCGTGTTCCAACTATTTCCACACTGGTAGAACAACACTCGGTTACCTAATGATATATATCGTGAAATCTCCTAGTGATGCTCCCTGCAATCAGTTAAAGGCATACTAACCATGGATGTTGAACCATGGTGGATCTCAACTCCAAAATCCCTCAGATTTCTCCCAGAAATTAGTTCCTAGTTTACTATAGTTGTCACCAGATTCAACCTAAAACCAATAACCAACAATTAGATTTCGCACGAGAGTCCATCCTCAAGTTTCCTAACCAGTGATAACTCGTCACCTCTTATAATAGGTATTAAGAACTGATGATCTATAATGTGAGAAGAATAATCCATCACAAAATAGCACCCTAAACAAAATGAATAAACTCCTGGGATCGGTCATCCAACAACTTGTCACGATAAAATTATTCATAGAAGTTCCTTTGAAACTCTTCACAAGCCATATCATGCTGATTACCTTCCTGTGAGATAACATCCCATTATATTTTTTAAAATCACTTATCATGTAAGTGAAATTATTTACCCTCCTCCCATGAGTTTTCATTATATGTTCAAAGGTAGAAATCATGGCCTCTAACAATGACTCTATAGCTTTTGGTCTTCCATCCTCTATAAATGTGGTATGATGCTGCTGCGGGAACACTCACATCAACTCTACCATACTCGGGGCAGGATGTGGGTCTCCCTGAAAAGTATACATCATCCTTAAAAAGCCTTTATAGAATTGTGAATCTATACTGAGGTCTTTTTTAATAGCTTGTGGAAAGATCAAAATGATGGGATGATCTACTCATAGCCCAAAATCTACCATTTCTGGTGATTGATGACCACCCTATTACTAGAATACAACCGAAGGATGACTTGGTGACATGAATATGCATAGTAAAGGAACACCTCATCATAAGATTAACAAATCATAAAATCATATGTGAATGTATGGAATATGTGATGGAAATTATTCATGATTTCAAAAAAAAGTCTTACATGGCGTTTAGAAATGGTATACTGCGTGCTCCCTTAATATTTAACATGGGCGTGTACCTTTTCCATCATGGTCATGTAATACCCTATACACATGGAATATTCCTCAGTAGAAACAATATTTACATGAATATTCCCTTCATCCCAAGTAGTTATACATGGCTTGAACTACACATTCATGTTTGTGTAAAACTGCATGGAGGGTTAACTCTTGACGCGACATGTACTCAAAAGTTTTATCCACCCTTGTCATTTGTCACATGGGTGGATACACAGTAGACTATAGATAATGTGTACTCCTAATACATGACATGTTCTACCAAATAATTACCAACCCTATATCAATAATCATATAGTCATTCACACAGTCAAAAACTACAGGGTGTGTACTTAAGAATTTTCATTCGCTATAGAATAGATGAACACATGGTGTGTGTTAATTATATCACACATTGTGTTTTCTAGGGTTTTATGAAATTAATCATATAAAACATCTTCAGAACCCCAAAAATCATAAAATTTAACCAAGGCATGCCATGTTCTGATCTGTGAGAGCCCATACTCTCTAAAAATAATTGTTGTGCATCCTCATTCATATCACGTCCTAACTGAATTCAATTAATGGTCAAAGAAGATTTATCAAATTCTGATCCTAGAGGGATCGTAAAACATTATGAACCAAATGTTGGTGTCCATCCAAATGAACCATTAGATATAACCACACAATATAAAAATATCAGGTATTTCTATCAAGACACTTGTCATAATAACAAGAATATCTAGCCCAAAATCTATCACAATAGATAGCAATCAGTAATGCACCTTAAATGGCATGAAAGCAATGAATGAAATGTAATCTCTAGCATGTGCATGTATGATGAATTAGAAGGAATACCCTCATATATTGGGGTTGCAACATTAAAAGGACTACAATGATATCAATCATAATAACAAAAAACTAGTGAATTACCCAACGGTGAAATCGTATCATCAGTGAAAATTGAAAAACAAGAAAAATTTCAATATTCGAGGTAAGTTGTCTTTTCCATATACACGATTTAGCAACTACCAAGATAATCATTTTAAAAACCTACTATTAATTACCACACATGTCTATTGGCTCAAAATAGTAAGGAAAAGTGGAAAATAATTCCTTTAATAGAATTTTGTAATGTACCAGATCTGAGTGCCTCCCAAAGGTGCCCCAAACCTGGTTGGTCACATTAACTCAAACACATTTCCGAAAACACCAGAGGATTCCAAGTAGTAGCGAGGGACAAGGAGTTATATTGGGGAAACTATTCCCTCATTGGTAGAGTATGGACTATGTAATCGATATAGTCAAAAAATAGAGGAAGCAAAATACCAACCAGAAATAAATAGCAGAATGATGAATGTAAACTCAATAAAAGCCACAATATATATATATATATCTGTGTGTGTGTGGGCGTGTGTGTGTGTGTGTGTTTGTATGTGATGCATGGAACATGTATCTATGAAAACACCAAAATACTCACAATCATGGAATGAAATACTTGAACTAATATACAAAATAACATGTAAACTATAGCAGCATCCCAATCCTAAGCTTGGTCACATTCTCTCCAGCTCCCAAAAAAATAATTTACGTCATGAATAAGGGATTATGAACATATCTATACCTATAGTGATGTATTTTATGGGGTCTATAATCATGAACCAAAATGTGTGTGAGACGAATACCAGTAGGATTCCACCAATTGTTTTATGGCTAACTATCAGTGAATATATATATTAGGTAATATGCATAAGTGTAGAAATAAACTATGATGTACCAAAAGGAAACCAATCTTATAATTTTCAATTACATTAATTTAACATTTATTATTCATCTATTAAATCATTTAACACAAGTATCTAGCATACACTCTATATCCCTCCTGTAATGTATTCGAACCAAACTTCTCATAAGACCATCTAAAAAATCAGGTAAGACAGAATCACATCTTTTGCTTTGTCTTGGTAGATTTATAACAATCATTAAATTATCCACAAATGTCCCACTAGGAATATATCAATGTTTTTCTGCTTTGTACTAACATAAAATCAATTAAATATAAATGACCACTAGGGAAATATCTCATAGTCAAAAAGTATGGGTTAAACATTAATTTAATAAAATATTAACCACCATCCTGGAATCCATCATTGTCAATACCCATGGGTAAAAAAATCTAGTAAAATATACATAAATTACCCCTTTGTGAATATCTCATTGTCCAATCTGACTTGGTCAAGCATTACATTAATTAATAATAAAACACCACCTAGGTAGCTCTCACGGTGTAACCATTGAGTCAAACAATAACAATTCAAATCAAATGATTTTTATATAATGAACAACACTCTATCCTAATAAATTCATTTAATTTAAAACATGGTACACCTCATATGCACCCCTTACCAATTTTCTATAAACATTCATCCAAGGGAAAATCCCCTCTGGGGTGTCCCATAAACATGGTATATAACCTTACGCATACGAAACCACCTTTTATCAATCAATAAAAACATAACATATAATAAATTGGGTTTAATTCCAAATCACAAAATACCAAAAATGTGGGTATGTGGAACTTTTAGAATATATAATACAAAGAAAAAATCCACAAATTCATACCTTGATGTCTTACAATAAATATACAATAATTCAAACACTTTAATCGACATAAAAAAACATATATCTTCAAAAAATTGAAAAACCCTCAAACCATGATAAATAAAGAGAAATAAAGAATAATGAAGAATGGAAATGAGGGTTTGAGAACTCACTAGTGGGATTCCACTGTACCCGAGGATGACTCAATTTGAGCTCATATGGAAAATTGGGGGTTAAGAGTTTGTTTGTTCCTCGAGAGATCTCATGTAAAAACCACAACCAGAAAAGGTATTTCTAGATATGTGAGATGGCCCGTCTCTAATTTATTAAATATAAAGAAATGTACCTTGCATGTTGATTGAAACTACACTTCATGTATCATCTGTAACCAACCACCCGACTTATGTGGGTCTGCCAGGTCACCACACAATCATGTACTCAACCATTAAATTTTGAAAACACGGATGTACAAATCAAGCTTGGTACACATTGCATACATATAAAAATCATTTTTCCATCATTTTTCCTAAAAAACCAGAATTCAAGATCCAAACATTAAATAAATATTCGGGTTCTAATATCAATATCCCAAGTCTCATCATATTTGAATTATTATACAATATTATGTTCAACCCATTATAATATTATAGTTTACTCATCAATATTTATAACATCCTCCTCTTTAGAACCACATCATATTTCTCTCCTATAAAGATTCTAATGGATTTCACCTAGAATTGTTTCCTATTTTAGTGGACCTAAATTCATTTCAAATAGTACAAATCTCATTAGAACTTGATTAAACATGAACAAGTTCAAATTTACATTGAAAGATTTCATCAAAAAAATAAACTCTATATTTTTTTAATTACTATATAGATTCAACTCATTATATTTTATTATTATCAAATTGATCATATAAATCAATATTTACATGAACATGTTAAACAAGTATCATTTAATTATTGTTTCAAGATCTTTATAAATTAATAGTAATAAAGAACCACAAAAGATTCATTCTTCCTCATTGTGAAACAATATACAATTGTACTCCATTTTCTTCAAGATATACTTATTTTATCCAGTAAAATTAACAAATAAAACACTTGGATTACCATTATATGATAATTCATGTGGTTTCTATTTAAAAAATATAAAAGAAATGCTTTAATAATAATAGAACATGTTTTGTTAATAGAATCGTCCTAAAATAATTCGGTATACTATAATCATTTAATATAGTCTTATCCATATCATAAACATTTTCATTTCTTCATCTATAAATAATATTTTTACTCAGGTTTTCATTTATTTTAAATGGTATATTTAATTCATATTTTTAAAAAAAATAAATTCTTTCATCATTTTATTTTATATGATAAATGATTATCATATTTAAATATGTGTTAGAGTTTCCTTAGATAAAGAATAAATTTTAAAAAATGTGAATATGATCCTTGATGTTTTATCAAAACCCATGAGTAAAATATTCCAAATAGTATCTATGAATATGATAAAATTTTCAATGTGTGAGGAGGTTGTTCCAAAAATTTATGGTAATTAATGTGATGTGCCATCTATTTTTTTGAATAATTAATTTTGATGAAATATTATTAGAATGAGAATGGTTTGATTCTATCTAATTATTGGAATTCCTTTATTTTTAGGTAATATATTACATGAAATAATTTACTAGTAAAAGTTTAAAATATATATCTAGTTTTATTTGTGGAAATTATTATGAAAAATCAAATATACTAACAAAATTAGTTGATATGGAAAATTAATGTGGTAAAAAGTAGAAAAAAAATATCACAATGTAATTTTTGAATCCAATGAACAATAATTTTTACATTATAAATAAAATTCATATTTAGGTGTTGAATAATTTTTGAAAGAAGGTGGATTGAATTTTGAGGTTAAGAAAAAATTTTATGATAAGATTCTTATATTTGAATCTATTATTGATTCAATGGGTTCTAAATTTTATAATGGATAAAAAGGTTTAATTGAAACTGAAAATTCATTAAAAATGGTAAATAAAATTCATTCATATTATACTATAATAATAAAATGTAAATGAGACCAATAATTATTATTTAATTCATATTAGAAAACTATATTTCATATAATTTTTTTAATATAAATGATAATATGGAATATATTGGAAAAATGATAGTGTCATTATTTTTTTTAATAAAATTGGTGTTTCATGGAATGATCATGAAAAGTTACATGTATAAAAAAAGACATATATTAATTTAAATACGATCATTATATCATATAATGTTTTATTTATGGAAATATTAATGAAGTTGGTAAAATTTTTAAAAAAAATACTTATTTTGATTAATTTTCTTATAGTGATTACATATATAAATTTATGAAAACATTACCCACAAGTCCATACAGAAGCTAAGCTTCTGAAAATTTATTAAATTAAACCAAAGGCTAAAGAAGAGGTAGGCAAGGTCAAACAAAGGGAATTTACCTCATCCATCTTGCACAATGATATTGGTCATAAAAATACATATCATTACCATAATCATAGTCATTAATAATTTCCCATCTGGAGTAGGACTTGCCCTGATAGATAAAATTTAGAAGATTATAATTGAACATGCCCGAGATATTAGAAGATCATGTAGACGTAATGAGTGGTGTGGTATAGTATTCCTTCCATATCCTTCTTCTCGAGGGGGCATGGGTGAAATAATCAGCCGTCCATCTTCCAAAAAATGAGTGCTTCCTTGAAAGTGACATGACCACCGACACCCGCAACAGTCCCTTCAGCCACAGAGATTCCACTACACATCCCAGATATCCTTTAGGAGTTCAAATTATTATGGATTTATAGATGAAAATAAACAGGTTGAGGAGCCCCAATGTTGGAAACCAACTCCATAGCGTAATCATGAGACAAGTATTCTGGAGGACTATCATTCAAGCCTAGATTTTGAGGATCAGAACAAGCAGGAGAACTAGTAATAGGGAGGTTAGGATTTTTTCCAGCCTCAACTAATCTAGTGGGAGAAATACCATGATCATCATTAGAGGTGATATCCTTATAAATATCTACATGGGTAGTTGAGGGACCAGTCATTAGGTATGTATCCACAATTTGTCCTTTACCTTTAAAAATATGCACATAAGGGGAAGATTTATCAGAGTCCAATAGCTAAGGATAATTAGAAGGTTTCTTGATAATATCTTAATCATTATCAAGAGACGTTGACAAACAAACATTCTTCCTCACATGTTTACTTCTATATATAGATGATAGGTTACCCTTCATCCCAAATTTATCACAAGAGATATTCCATCGAGCTAACTCCAAAGAGTGCCCATCATCCATGCATTTAGTACAAAAAATATTCTTCCTTTCATACTCTATATCCATATGGATGTTATCAGTGGGAGTGGAGAGAGGTACATTATCAATCATGGTGAAACTCAAATCAAATTCCACCATCATTCTGGAAAAACGTCCAAATGGAACAAACATGGTTTCCATGTCGAGGAAAATAAGGGACCAAATTTCCATTCCAATGTCATGCAAGATCTTTGGAAGCCAGAGTACAAAATATAGCCCCTAAAAATGAACTCAGACCTGAGAAAAAAGCAATACATACACATGAGTCATTGAAATCCAAATACCATTCATGAAGGTTAATCCAACCAGGTTTCCAATACATATACCAAATGCTCCACACATGTGATTTTAAATCACTCGATGGTAAAATTCTATAAAAAAATAAATGACCAAGAAACACACACCACTAGTTCAAGGATCCCCAAAAAAAGGTACCCACTTGATCAGATCATTAAACATCCACGGAATATCACCCCTCAGAAAAACAAGATTCACAATTAAAGTGTTCATTCTAATTGCAATCCTCTCAGAAAAAATATCAGGATTAAAATCAATATGAGCTGACGGCCCTTGGCATTGAATCCAACTTGAGCAGGAATCAATGAACAAAGAAAACTGAGGCCTCACGACATGGTTTTCTACTGCAAAACCTACTACTTGTAACCTTCTAATTTTTATTCAGTAACATAAAAACATCCTTAGATTACATCATCTGAGAAGTAGGATTCACAATAATAGAGTAAAGACTCTACGGTAACACTCTCCTTGGTTGAGACTGAAAATCAGACATAGCAACCTGCACATCTCAAACCACGAAAAGATCCCTGCAATACCTAGTATCCAACTTAGTATTAGAATCATGAACCGAAATTTTATACAATAGAAATTCAACATAAGATGAATGTTTTCAAGAGGGGGAACCTAGAAAATGGATCCAGAGACACCAAAAAAGGGAAAATATATCCATCTATAAGATATCTTAATTTATTGAAACATTATATAATAATTTTAGTAATATTATAAAGTATGATAAGGATATATTGAAATATAATTGTACTAAAATTCATATTCTAATGATATTATAAACCAAAATTCTTAAATATATAATTGGTAAAATATGGTGATTATAAATTTTATTTTAAAAATACTAAAATTATGGACAAAACCACACCCATAGTAGAATGACTAAAATGATACTACACTTGAGTGGTGATAATAATGCTATAGTTAAATGGGCCACATCGGGGCCCATTAAATGTTGTCCATGTACATCAATGGTGGGTTGAAAAAGACATAGAATCACCGATACATAATAAAATAAAAAAAAATATTGATTTTTAAAAAAATATTTATAGAGAAAATATTGATATATTTAAAATGATGGATACATATAATATAAAAAAATGTTGTGTAGAAGTTAAAAACATATTTTACATATTATTGAAAAATACATGGCTTTAAAAATAGTATATAATAATAATTTTTGAACAAAACAGATATCATTAATTAAAAAATGTTTAAATAATTATAAAATAATGAATGATTCCCCATTTATGTGAAAATATTAGACTGATCAAATTTCATTAAAGATAATTTATCCATTATTTTATTATTTATGGAACTAAAAGGATAAAGTAATAAAAGGAATAATTTTATATACCAAGTATTGGGATAAAATAATTTTAATAGGATAAGAAATACTAAAATGTGATAAAAAACATTCTTTCTTAGGATATAAATATTTTAAATATTTAGGGCCTATATGTGAAGAAAACTATTGATATAAAAATTGTGTTATCTCAATTAAGATGAAAATATCATCATTTTGTTATAATTAAAAAGTAAATAATTAATATAAATGGATTAATGAAATTCTAAATACATTTATTAAAATTTATAGAAGTGATTAAAACCTGATTTTAGTGATATAAATGAAATAATTTATGAATCTTGTTATAAAAATGAAATGAAGAAATAATAAAAATTGTTTACCTTTATCCCATATTATTTTACCACATCACCATCCTCATATAAATTTGATGAAGATAGAATAATAATAATCAAATGAATTCCCCAACATATAGGGTATCCATGGGAATAAAATAGTATCCCATTCTTAGATTGTATATATACTACCACAAAAATATTCTAGTTCCCTATATTGAATGAAGAACAATATAGAGTTTTAATTTGTTATTAAGTTGATTTTGAAAATGTATCATCAAATTATAGTCAATAAAAGCATTTCATAAGAGTAATATATATAATTCATTGATGACGCTCTTTAGTAGATTTTCAATTAACTCCTATATTCACAACACATGAGTTAATTATTCTTATAATTCAAATATATATGCATCAATATCCTTATTATATCACATTATGAAATGATATGTTCAAATGAAATCCTAGGTTGATAATAGTATGGGTTTCATATGACAACCTGTATCATTAAATAAAATTTATTATTGATATATTAGATAATTATATAAGTATTAAAAACCATGAAGATTGAGTGGGAAAGTATATTTGTGAAATTAGATACATAACAAAAAATTTAAACATTGATATTAAATATTTATTTTAACCTCATCAAAATGATATTTAAATTCAATTTCTCTTCTAAAACATAATGGGTCACAATGTGACATATATAAGACAGGGAAGAGATATAAATGCTTTTAACAGAATTATAAATGTAGAACACAATGTAATGGAATAAAATGAACTCAAAATGATAGGATTATATATAAAATATGTGGTAATAATAATAATTACCATCAGTGAATGGTATAAAATGATAACATAAATTTAACAAAGGTATACATAATCAATATATTACATGAAATCGTAAATATATGTCATGGATGAATATCAAAAAAATCATATCATAGAATAATAATGACAGTTTATGCTCACAATAAATTATAAATCAAGTGCTAAAAAGTTTCAAAATTGATTGGTGGGATATATAATTTTATATATAGACATTATATACATGTCATTCACATGAATTTCTAAACAGAAAGATCATATGAAATAATAACATATATACCCATATTTTACCCCCATATTAAAGAATATGAGTTACATATATGGAATTCTATAATAAGTAATGTTTATTTATATCTAGTTGGATACCATTGAATGGAGATGTATACAGTTTTTCAGTACAGAAATGTTTGGCATAAAAAATTGTTTCATCTTAATGGTTATACAGAAAAGTCATGGAATTTTTCAATGATAGTGCAATGGGGTATATAATTAATTGGAAATATTTAGAATAATATTTTGGGTTGTTTTAAAACATATTCTAAAATGAAAAACTGAAATCATAAGGTACATTACAACATAATTTCTTCAATAAATAGGATGAGGGGAGGATCTGTTACATAGAGATGAAGCTTCAAGAAGACTTATCAGAGAATCAATAGATCGTGGGAAAACATGTTAGGTCTCTAGAGAGGGATAGGTAATGCTGCATCATTTTAATATGGTTTTATAAAATATGAATGGGAGGTTGGGTGGGATTTTATAGAAAAGGGGACTAGAAATCATTAATAATTTATAAATATGTCTTTTAGACTCTATATGATACGATAATAAAACCACAATCAACCCCATGGTTCATCCCTTACGTTATACATAATAAAAGTTGGTATAAAACATTTATAGGTATATCATGAAATTTCATTTTAATGATACCTCTAGCTACATGAATGTATGTATTTCTTATAATGTATCAAATTTAAAAACTAATAGTATAATATTGGTTTTGAATAATACATTATGGGGTTATATAATTAATCAAATAAAATTAAAACACATCATTTTAAAGTATTATTATATATTGGGTTTTCAGTTAATTTTATGGAATTTTTAACAACATTGTTGGTCTATAATAATGTCATAATAGAGACTATAGAGATATAATGTATATTATTTTTGACCAAAAATTTATCTATCTAATAATTTTTAAAGAACTCAAATAATATTTAATTTTTTAATATAAAAAACTATATATATTTATAAAAATAATTTCTTAAATAATATCCTTTTTAATTTCAAATCAAATTATGTATTTACATGGAAATATTAGTTTTTATGATATTAAAAACATTAAAATCAAAATAAAAATTTCATATGACCTTATTAAAGTATATAAAATATTTTATTCAAATAATAATTATATAAAATTATAATATTATTAAAATACTTTATATTTTAATATTTATAAAATTTATAAAAAGTATTTATTAATTGAAATAATATAATACTTGAAAATACATTTTAAATTGCATCACCTAAAAATAAAAATTTTATAAATTACATTATATAATAATTGATGAAATTAAAATAAAAATATTTATATATAATCAATATTTAATAAAAAATAATACATAAAATTTTTATTTCTATAGCATACAAACATAACCCATTATTAATCCCCCATATTCTTTAAGGGGTACGGTGTGTAGTTGTTGTGATTTATGGGGTGGTTTGATTGACATAGATTAGTCTATAATATAAAGAGTCTTGAACATTTCTTGTATAAGGTTTTATTAATACAGTCATTGTTTAATTTCATCTTGGTTTTTTAATGTGAAAATTATATTAATTACATACCCTATATAGTATATTATAAATAGTCTTCGATGTGTATGATCCTCCCAGTCGATTTCATATGTCCTTTCATTAGTGAAAAGTATATATTTTCTTAACCCATTATATATATTAATTTAATCAGTCATTGTATAATAAGTTTATAATAATTTTTTTGATTCTTAATGGTAATTTAAATCTTCCTATATATATTGGTAAAAAATAAAAAAAAGTATTTCTTGTTTTTTAGTAACTACATAAAAAAATAATTCATTCATTCGTTAAAAAAGAATATTTTTGGTATAAAATTATGGGTCCTACTATTATTAATTCCATTATTAGTAACCCCAAAAAACGATTATTTCACAAAATAATAAATGAGGGTACTTTAGATTCATCACCTCTTCAGGTTGTGATGTTTATTCCTCAAACATGTGGTTCTACATCAACACATTGACCATGTGACTTGTTTGGTGTTTTAGAACATTAACGATATGATATAAGATATTAACATATTTCTAACATATTATCCAATTATCTAAGAGAAACACCACATTATTTATGCAACTAGTGTTTTCTCATCTCTATTTCTTTAATAACGATACATAGATACCATCATGTAATTGAAATAATTTAGTCAAAAGGGGTTTTAGGTAGTTCCATGATCCAATGAAATCAATGATATGATAGGGTACAATATATCTAATACTAAGATATCCCTTCTAATGAAATATCATAAATTAATTTCTCATTGATATATGAAGGAATACCTTGACATTGTTATAAAAATACATGCATATTTATTATCTTCATCTTCTATTTTCAATCAAATTTATATAGATTTTATATGATGTTGAATGGATTTAACCATAGCTAACATTTTATTGAAATTATTAAGTTGTTAAAGCTTCCCATATGAAACATCATCAATTAATGTTAGACCCCAAAAACTCTTTCTTTATAGATCCCCATAAATTTCAATTAGAAATCGTGAATACAATCAAATGTTATATTAATAATCTACAAGGGGAAGCTGTCTTCCATGATATCCTTGTAAATGAATTCAATAGTATATCAAAATATCCCCTAGATAATGAATGGTTATCTCATTATGACCATGTTATTTAGTGTTTTATGTTGTACTGAAACACAATTAAATGTATAATTCTTCGAAGAATTCTATATACCTAAAGGGAATCATAGATCAAAATTTAATATACTGGAAGGAGCCACTCTCTGAGTTCTTACCACATCCCTTATTAATAAAATAGTGATTTTTTTAATAGAAATATATACCTTCATAGAAATAAAATTCATTAATTTGTAATGGGATTTCAAATATACCATATGTAAATATAGTATATAAATTTTATAGGGAGTCCTATGATTATATTCATTTCTATGTTTTCCCATTTCAGTTCTTGTTTTGGAAAAAGTAGAATCATAGCCTTTGAATTTTATCATTCATCCACAATTATTTATCATTACTGATTCAATATATATAATATATAAAATCCCACTTAAGGTTATCACCTAAGAATATTTTCATCGTATCTTTTTATGTCATAGATTGTCCTGGACAAATAAATAAGTATGAGATATACACAACATCCAAATGTTACATCAATATTTTTGGTTTTGAATGTACAATTATCCATGTGGTAGACCTTATAAATTAATCTTTTAAAATTTATATCACCATAAAATAATATATTTTTTGTACCACCATTATTAATTTTTGAGCCTCTACGACCCTATAATGATTCTATGGTTTCATAGTTATTAGAGATAGTATAAATGGTGATTCATTTAATATTCCCATGTATATCTTATGAATGTCCAAGATGATTTAAACACACTAAATCATCATTATGTACAGGGATTCTGGATCCTTTCTACAGATAAAATCAACCACATTTTTTCCCATCCAAGTATAAAAGTAGTTATAACTATTATAATCATTGTTCATCTCTAACCACACAGATTATTAGATGGTTTTTTATTTAATTTGTTCTCATTGATTTTTTGATCAAAATATATATCACACTTCCCCCTAGAGAGATAATATTTTTCAAATAAATAATGAAAAGATCACTATCTCATGTTATATATCATATATTAGGTTAGGTATGTACCTTAATAATTATGTATAGGGTGAAATATTATGTAACTTTTTCATATTTCCTTTTTACAGAACATTATCCCTTTTGATACACATCATTGTTGATCCAAAATCCTTCCCAGTAGGTATGTAATTTGAGAATTGGTTTACTAATTCTCCAAATATTTATGTTTTTAATTTTCTAATAAAATATATAATTATATATATTCAACACACCTTGTGAGATGTATGTTTTAGTCGTACTGAAAATCATGTTGAAAGTTTAAAAATATATGATAATACCCTTTTAATGAAATTAAGCCAAAGATCCCAATTATAGATGTTGGTATGATCAATCCTTCAATTAGATATATTTTTAATGGATCCATATATATATATATATATATCCCATTTATAGAAATAACATTCCCATAGAATGTAAATTCTCAACCCAAATACTACATGTGCTATTATGAATATATATTAATTTCTTTTTCTAGATTTTTAATAAAACAATAATATTTTAATCATGATCCTACTTACATATAAAGGATACAAGAAGATTCTTTACAAATAATACACCCAAAAATATGTGGTCATCCATAAGAAAACTATTAAATATATCCAAATACATTAATAGATAATTAATATGTCGAAATTCCATTAATATGAACACATAATACCATTAACATGAATGAGAAGTTAACATGAGAATATTCTCATTAGTCATACTAACATGATAATATCTCAGTGTATGATCAATAATATAGACGTACCTGGTCCACATAGTTAATAAGATAATCATAAACAAATGGAATTTGATACTGTTTCATTATTTGGATATAATTTAGCTCATGATAATCAATTAATAGGTGAATTAACCTATTTATATTCTTAAAGAGGATGACCATTGCACCTCTTTATGAAGGACATGAGAGGATAAGCATTTTATCAAGATTCTAAGGATTTTTCATCTCTTTCTATGAACTCTAAAACGTGGTAAATATATACTAATTATTGTATATTAAAAAAATTTATATATCAAATTGACAAAGATCTCAACCTCACAGCTCGGAGTAAGGCGACAAAATGTTTCTTGAAACACATCTAATTATTCGATTACAACTAGAATGTCAACAAGTTTGATACGTTCATTAGTGTTAATCATTTTACTACATATTATTTATCATAAGGAAATAATATCCATAATGTGTTAATTATTAAATTGGTGATTCATCCTCATCAATTCACATGATTAAAATTGGTCACTCATTTGTTATATAGACGGTGTTTTCCATCTGTTAATAATTTGTGTTAGTTGTATACTAGGAATGAAAATACATTCCTATAATGGAATCAAATTTCATTAGAGTTATGATAATAATTATTTTAGAAAATATTACCCACATAGATTAATATAGGATCTATTATGTTCTTAGGATGTAAGAATTGTACTATTTTTCTACATTAATAATAATTGGGCTAAATTGTTTTATGGTTTTTTTATTGTTCAACTAAAATTTGAAATTTGAATGAATTAATAGAACCATATTTATATAGTATATTCAAAATACTTGACAAAATAACTACAGCAATGATAATAACAACATTCTCAGTATCCAACTCAGTTGTACTAATGTAATAACTTCCCCCATTATTTTTAGGACGTAGTGGTTGCTGGAAAATGTTAATGTTGAAAATACTTCTATTAGTGAATTTATTTACACAATGTTCTTATTCATTGATGTAGATAAATTAAACAATATGATATGGGTGGACTAGATCATTTCATTTTATATTAGAGAAGTATGTTACTCACAATTGTATTTGCAAGCTAGTGTCCCTTCCTCCACAAACCTAATGTATTTCTTTTTCCACTGGAGAATACATTTTGAATGTTTCATCACATGAATCTTAAAATATTTATGTTGGATAGTTCAATAAAGAATATATTTTGGTATTTCATCACAAGTAAAAATTCAATTCCCTACATCCAATCTCACGATCCATGAGACCCTTCAGAATCATTTATTACCAATTGGACTTTGAGGGAACATTAGACTAGTTTCTCATATATTTAAAAGACTATAATCCTAAACTATTTTCATATTCTAATCTACAGCGAATCATATAAGTGGTCAAATAAAATTTAGGGGAGATGAAAATAAAAAAGGAACATGAATTTATTACAATGTTTTTCATTGTAAATCCATAAAAGTTCATCAAAAATTTTGTTTAGGCCATATAAATACCTCTCCATTTTATGTTGTAGAGATCAAGGAAAATATTTATAGAAGAAAAAATCTATATATTTTTTTCAACTCTATCATTTTCAACTATTTCACAACCTTGATATTTTTAATCAATGTCCACCATGTAACAATATTTTCTTATATAATATGTATATCAATAAAACCATTAACATTTTTTAGTCCAGTCATGTTTTGAGAAGGAAATTTGAGATGATTTTTTGTATTGTTCAACGATTAAGGCATTATAAGATGCACACAATGTCAGAGGTTGATTCCTCGTAAGGTTTTCAATTTCATAAAGATATTTCTTAATGGAATTTGTGTTTTCCACTGATTAAATTTTATACTAAAAAAATAAGTTAATTAAGAATATATTGACTTGAAGTTCTCAATTAATTCTCTCATTGGGCTTGGAATCTCATTTGAGAAACTATTATATTAGTTAACTCATTTGATCTTTATATCATTCCCCTTTTTTCCATCCACTGAATAAAATTAAATGAAAATTTGGGATGATAAATTTAAATTTACTAAAAACATATTATTGAATCTATAAACATTAGTGTGATGAATCATAAATGACATATATTCCTGAAATAATGAATTTATATTTTTCAATCTATGTTATCTATTATCTAGTTATAAATATAAAATAATATTGTAATTTTTTCTCTTATAATTTTTTTATATGAACATTTTAATTTTCACAAATTTACCACTATAATTTTCAAACATTGTTTTTATAATTTCCTTTTTTATAGCACTAATTATTGATCAAATGAAATCCCAATTCACCATTATTGGGGTCTCTACCATATGGAACTAAATTAACTGAGACACATCAAATTTTATTACGCATAATGTTATTTTCTTGTATAGAAACCATATACCCTATACTTTACCAAAAGATAACGATTTTTTCCAATTTTTTATCTTTATCCTATTGATTCCACTAATTTATTTTTATATAAATACAAAAAACAACTAGGTATTTCTCTGATATAATCTATTGAAACCCATATCAATAAGACACCTACATTCATGAATTATTTCATAATAAAAAAAAATAAAAACCCAAATGATCATGAGGAATGTTTTATATGAAATTATATACATAACATTACAACATAAACATTGATATACTAATATTATTTAAATCTAAATAAGTTTCTCTTAAAATTAAATTTCAAATCTAAAACTATACGTGATAACCAGATGACATAAATAATAAATGGTTGATGTATAAAGCCCAATAATATAATTATAACATGATGAAATATGTTAATGTATAATAACTAAATCAATAATAAGAACATTATTACACATAGATGTGATAATTTTAATCATGAACATTAACAAATGTTATAAGAAGATGACATGACAGTAGCATATGAATGTGTCAACATCATAAAACATGACATTGTTGATATATTTAATGTTTATCCATATATACATCATTAAATACCATTATTATGATAACCTCCATCGCCCCATGCATGGTATATCATGAGATCATGAAATTTCCAATGGCATTGGATGGGTACATAATTTCTGAATGACCAGTTATATTTTCTTGTGTGCATGTATTTGTGGTCTACATAGATCATAAAATATATTAACATTGTTATATATTTTTGAAATATTTATTATAGATTTCGGTTAGTATGAATGAAATTTCCTAATAAAAAATATATTGATACATCTATGATGATAACATTGAGTGGAAATGTGGATGTGTAATCAAAACAGAAATGTTTTTAGAAAAAAATACAAATATAATTTGGCAGAATAATGTTTATACATATAAATTCATGAGTAGGTTTTCTGAGAGTTAATGGTGCTCTTTCATCATGAAGAAATAATAATGACATTATTAGGGATGTTTAAAAAATTATTCCTTTAATAAAAATAGAAAATAAAAATGGAATATTACAAAGGATGTTTTTAAATAAAATGGAGGACGAGAGGATCCCTTACCTTGAGAGGGTGATTCTAAAAGTAACGAGGTCATTATTAAGAAATTAGTAACACCATTATAAGTTTATAGATAGTAAAATGGATATTGATATCAATCTAAAATGTTTTTTGTGATATTGAATTATAGGTAGGGTGTGTTTTTATAGTAATAGAGAGGGGAGTTATTTATAAACCACTAAGAATTATTTTTAGACCCTATATGATAAAATAATAAAAACCACAAAGAAAACAATGGTCACAATATATGGTTTCATCTATAACGTATATTTATACAATATTTGTTTAAATATGAAAAAACGATATTAAAATAATTTCAATCATGTTGTGTAAGTGAGACATGTTCTTATAGAGATAATTTTAAAACATAAAAATTTGATATTGGTTTGGGATGATTCATTAATATATAATAAAATTATGAAAATAACATCAAAAACATAATATTTTTTATGAATAAAATATATTTATTCTAATATTAATTTTAATAAATTTATTACATCACTTTTGGTCCGTTATGATGTCAAAACTAATATTATAAATTTATAATTTATTTATTTTTTACCCATCAAATATACAATAGTAGAAAATTAAAAAAAAATCACTAATAGATAATTTTTAAATGGTTATTTGCTATAGAATATTCATATTTTCAAATAATTTTCATAATTTTATTATTTTAACTTTTTAATAAATATTTCTATTTACTATAAGTATCTAATTGTCTCAATATTGAATATATTCAATAACATATTAAAATTTTATTGGAATTAATTAATCTGTATTATCATTTATAGTTGAATAATAACATTCGAGTATAAATATTAACTTGAAAAAATTATTTCCAAAATAATTTATTTTATCAAATGGGTAACCTAATTAAAACCATGAAATTATTTAAAATACAGTTTTGTTTTCTTCAATTAAAAATTTTATTTTTCTCAAATACATTATAAAATCATTGATAACATATTAATAAAATCTTATATAAATGATCACTAAATTATTAAAATCTATATATATTATTATTTCTTGGTTTTAGATATGTAAACCATTATAATACTATTTTTTTCATAATGGTAATAAGTTAGATAATGGGGCTCTCATGCGGGGGTCGGTGAACATGTTTTTGGCTTTAATATCAATAAGCATGAGCTTATCCCATAAATGGTCATTTGTTCTTAATCTATAGAATTTCATTTTAGTAATTATCAGAGGAAAATTTATAATGATTCTATGTCCTGAAAAATATATTATAAATGGTATTTATATGGAATTATCCTACACATCGAGGACATATATATTTACTTCTGTGAAAAGTAGATTTTATAAAAAACCTTAAAATATTATAATATTATCAGTCTATATACAAAAAATATACTTATACTTTTATGTGTAATAATGTTGTTTTAAATCTGATTGGTTATATAAGTTTAGTATTAACAGATGTTTTCATGTGCTTTCAAAAACAACAATTCTTATAAAGGCATTTATTCTTTATAAAATGGATCTTTTTTGAAATGTTTCAATAATTTCACGTATGGAACCCATATAATAATGTAACAAATACATGAAAATCAAATAATCAAGGAAGATGATAAATAACACATGTATATATATCATAGATAATTATTTCATTGTGGTAAACCTCCTTTAATAACTATATTCTTGTAAATCTTAATAGGATTTGTGTTTAGTCTAATTATAATGTACAATATATAATAACCTGAGAAATTATATTCAAAACCATTTTAGATATCATCTACAAAAAAAATTAATCCAAAACACTTTGGGAATAATATTATTAACCCCCCAAAACCAAATCATATTCCATGTCTTGTGAATATACAAGAGGATGAATTTTTTGTTATTTGTAAATAACATTTAGAGTATCTATCAATGTATAACTGAATCCTCACTCATTCAACAACAACATTTGGCCATAAGAAAATTTTTATTATTAAAAAAATAATAATATATGGATTTATTCAAGTAAGAAAATAGATAAATCTAGTAAAGTGTCAATGCTACTGAAACAATAAAGGTATCATGGAAGATATCCATCAAATACACATATATTTATTCATGTTTCCACTAGTAAACATAGAATCAAAAATATTATTATACTATTATCCCGTTTATAATACATTGAGTAACCATGGGACACATTACATGTCAACCCTGGCAGCCAAATCATTTATTCTTGATACATAGAGTATATACTAATATGATCGATTAAAACATCACACAACATTTATAATTATTTATAATCAAATGAAATTTTCCATATTTGGATATATATATATATAACATATCAGTGGGTGTATCAACACGAAAATAATCTATGTAAATTAAGGGAATGAAGTCATTGTCATCCTATATGTGTAATATTCCCATTTTGGTTATACCGAAAAATAGGATTTTATCCATAAAATTCCCAACCATCCCCATGTTATATATGTCAATATTTAGAATTTCCTAAGGAGGGTATCCTTGAATAATGGTTAGCATGATAGGTACATATCGAACCTCAGATAGTAGGCCACAAATATGGACCAATAACCAATGTATTATTGATACATTTTGATGAAAATACAATTGATTTATGTGGTAGTTATTCTAAGGCATAGCAATAATCAAATCCATTTTTTGTGCCTCATGAGCATACTCTGAAACTCTATAAAAGTTACATTGTCATTTTAAGATAATCATTTCATCATAACATATAATACTCTATGATGATCATTTTTTAGGTATAATTTCAGAGTCATAATTTGAATGGTTAATTATCATTTCTATACATGAAATAAATCTATATATATAAATTAATTCGTCAAAAATTAAATAATTATGATTTTTTTTATTAAATATAGTATGATAAATTTTAATAATCATATTATCTATAGTAATTTAATCATAAACCCAAAAAAACTAGATTGTCATTTCAAATATGTTATACTATTATCTAATACTGGTGTTTTCTATAATTTTGTGATTCCTTAATACCTTAGATCATATGAAATTGTGGTCACATATCTAGAGGACATATAGATAAAACCTCACTACTAATCTCTTTTTTGAGAAAACACAAGGATGTAATATTTTGTGAATTATAGTTAGACCAAAGAATATAATTTTAAATTATTTAACTTCTTGAACATATTCAATCATATTAAATTTTTATCACAAAATGATATAATTTTATATTCTTTTGTCTTCACATAATAATTTAGGTTCGTCATAATCCTTTGTGGAAGTCTATTTGATTGTGATTTTTTATCTACTAATTTTCTGAACTACCTAATTTCACACTCATACCTCAAAAATTCGTTTCAAATGATTTCTATATTTCTCATAGTACATATACTGGTATAATTTAATAAATTATAATTAATATTAGGTTTAAATATTATCCCACTATCCTATACTACTCTAAATTATTTTTAGAATATACTTTTATGATACAGACAATTTTTTTTATTTTTGAAATAAAATTTATATAAATTTTAATATGGAATTTTGTAATATAATTATGTTATAGAACATATATTTAATTATATTTGTTTTTGAACTTTTACTTTAAAATATGTTTTTAAAAAAAATACACAGTTGATTTATATGGAGAACTCATTCCCACAAATTTAAAAAAAAATCGGATAAACACTGTATCATGGATATCAAAATTTATCTAAATCATCCACTCAAAAAATGTTATAGAAGATCATGAATCATAAACATGTTATTTATATTTAATTGCATCATGTTGTTCATAAAAACAATTTTTATTGAACATATTCTATTATCACATATGATAAATGAACAAATGAGACACGTACTTTTAAAATATTCTTTTTTGTTTGATTAAATACATTAAATTAAATTCTATGATATAGTAAATATTTTCTAAATCTCATAGATATAAAATACATGGTAAATAAATTATTTATTTTATTATGAAATTCATTATATTAAATGTATTTTTTTGGGAAACATACATTCAGTATCACATAATGTTAAAAAAGCATGATTTAATTTCAATATAATTATCACCTAACATGGAAATTACATGTAATTTCACATAAACTATTTATATCATGAATAATCCAATAATATTGATTTTTTAATTGTGTTCCCAGTATCCCTAATTTTCAATGAAATTGATGAACTTATTTAATAAACATTCTAATAATCTTTAACAATCTACACTTCTACTCAGTTGAATTTTTACCAATAGATATTTTCTATATTGTAATATAGAACTAGGTAAATATATTCATATCACATATATTCTCTGAACTATTGTATAATGTTATATAAAATTTTGTATAATTTGAAAATTTTTTTTGACCAAAATCATTGATGAATATGTTATAAATCCCCCAATGAAAAAGGCCATTTTATATCCATTTATAGAATATTATTGATTTTAATGAATCGCATAGGAATTTTATGAAATAAATCAATCATGATTCTTTTAAAAAAAATTATTTTTAATTATCTAATAATGATTTTTTTTATACAAGACTAAAGTATCCATGTTATTAATACAACATATCATATAATTTATTTCATGAAATACAACATCTAAACCCTAAAAATTAATATTTTTCATCATATGAAATTCCAATATGTTTATGACCACTAAAAAACATATAGTAGATACACTATATCTAAAAACAATTATAGAACATGGGTCTATATCAAATAATGATTTACGGAATCCTTCACACCCAAATAAATAAATAATTTTTAATATCAAGTGGATACACAATCAAATTATGTATATGAGACTGATGTTTTATAATCATTAATATACTTAGTCATATTGAGTAAATTTCTAAAGAATAAAATTCCATTGGTCATTATTCATTTAATTATTTTTTACCTCTAAATAAATCACTATTAGTCTATAGGGATCTATATTCACCTGTTAAGCAATTTTCATACCAGCTTTTAACATATTTAATTGTTATAAAATAGAAACTATTAATTTGATACATTTTTAACAATCTATCCAATATTTATAAACATTCTTATGTTATTAATATCAGTAATAGTTTAAATAAAGATTTACCTTCATGGATTATTTTTTAAATATACCTTTATTATGATTATTTTATTTTTACAAAACATATTTTATCCAATGATTTTAATATAGAATTTAATAACGATATCTACTAAATGTGCTCCTACTAAAATAATGAGACCTTTTTAAAAAATAATATACATTAGAGGGCCCTAACCCATATTTCCCTAAGACATACACCTATTATCATGTGAATATATCATAACTATACTTATTTCACTAAAATTATCAATCATAACATATATGATTCTTGAATAGTTTTGAAGTTAACTACTTATCAAATCTATTTTTTAGATAAACCTAACTCTATTCCCCTAGTATCCAAACAAAATTGGTTTACCGTGTAATTTAAACTAATAAAATGGAATGAAAAATCCAAAAAATAAATATAAAGTTATATGTGTGGTATGATAAAAAATTCCAAAAATAAAATCCAAATTCACTTCTAAAATGTTTTCCATAAAAAATAATCTAGTTATAGTCATGATGTTCTCGACAATACATTATTGATGAATCATAGTTTTGACATCTGTAAATTTTAATGGAATATAACACTTATCATATGAAGTGGATTTTACTGTCTACATATGTAATGCCCTGACCCCAGTTACCCAGAGTCGTTGCATTATTACATTACATTGGAATTATCCAAAAAGCTCATGTCTCGAATGAACGATTATTTTAGTATCCTTTGAAGCACTAGATACATTCATAAATGTTACATTTCATCTTAAAGTGAAAGACTACTACAACATAGTATCTATAGTCCACACTCATATACCCATAGACTATCCCTGCAGGTCAGTCATAAAATACTTTTTCACATCCTGGGAATAATAAAACATAGAAAAGGGTCAGCTCAGATAATCAGTAAGGATAACAATATAGCAGAAACAGTCATAAATAAGCATAAAATTTTATGGCAATGTATAAGTAAAACAAAATCATTTTAAAATTGAACATTAGAATAATATGTAAAAGATAAAATGAAATAATGGCATTACATAATCACATGGATATTCAACTACTCAAATAATCACATGCAAAATCAATAACCACTTTTATAATGATGGAATGTATAATGACAGACTATCATAACCACATAGTCAAGGCATTATGCCAAGACTACAAATAATATTTTGTCAAGGCCTTGTTCCAAGACACTAGTTTGTCTCATGATACCTATAGATGCACCAAGGAGCTATAGCGGGCTCCACCCGTTACTTATTAAGTCCAATGCATTCCTCATATGAATAGGTTTAAACATTACATAAAGATTTGTATTAAAACTAGCATACAAAATGTCAATACTTCCTCCATAAACCATGAATGGTATAAAAATATCACATCTACTATCAAAAATATCAAAAATCCTTAAATAAAATATGGATGATTTTTATAATAATAAATCAACTTCAAATAATCTTAAAATCCATCAAAGGATGTTGACGTAGATGAAATCAAAACTATTTGAGAGAAGTATATCTTTTTTTTGAAATAATTTAAAATTAAAATAATTATAAAACAAAACTTTTAGTTTGAAAATGTTCTAATAAACTTGTAAGGGAATATTAGATGATTTCATACTAGCAGAAAATATCCGCACTCACCGTATAAGTTAAAAATGACATTCTGACTTTAATTCTGTCGCAAATGTTAAAAATGGACCTGTTTGGAAAACGACATAAAGATTCCTTTATAAACATCTTATAAAAAGTAAACAAAGGGTATACATGACTTTAAACCATAGTCTATAAAACATTAATAATGTTTTTAAATACATTTTTAAGAAACATGGATGTGGATGACAAAGAGATCTCGGTAGATAATTACGTATAAACAACCTCATATAATGAAGAGATTGTGCAATAAACCCTTACCTTGTACATTTACTTGGTTGAGAATAGTCCAAAATCATGTATAATAGTTAAATTATTGTTATTAAATTATAAAATTATCATATACATTAATATGATATCACATATGATCTTTTAAAATTACTTTGTTAATAATATCTTAGTATTATCGTCGTTTCGGGTGTTAACTTACACATTTCCTTTTATATGTTTTGTTACATAATTTTTATTTGTTATTGATAGGTTGTATCGTATTCATATATATAATTATATCAAGTCCAAAAACATTATTTTTAATCAAAACTGAGAATTATACTTGCATGTATACGACAGGGGAATGAATCTCATTGCGTTCGTGGAGACGGTAGTCTGTACGCACGCATGAGCGAAAATTTCATTCTTTTGATATTAAAATAATATATAATTGGATGGTATATTATATATACAAAATAATTATAATGTTATATTTATTATTTAAGTGAATTACAGTTAATTATTAAACCCATCAAAATAATAATGTATTGAATAACAATTACACCACGATGTGGAGACGGTAGGCCATACGTACGCACGTAAGGTGACATTTCATTCAAAGGATTGATAGAATACTGAATATGTTTGTACCATTTCTATAAATAATCCTAGTTTATAGAAGTTACTGGAGTTATTATTTTAGAATGGAAATAACAAAGAAAGAAGAAGTGGAATAAGAAAGGAACTTGATAGAGGGAGGTGAAAACATTGCCTCTTCTTTGGGTTCTTCTTTTTGATTTGATCAAAAGGGATCCTTAGGATTGCTTTCTGATCAAAATAATTACTGTAGGTTTATTTGAGTTAAGTTGAGAGAATATTTGGGAACATATGTTTTGATAAAAAAGGCTTTGAAAGTGTGAATTAGAGGGAAGGGGAAGTGCCCTTTTATAAGAGGGGTGAGAGGCACCTTAGGAAATGAAAGAAATATTATTTTATAATAAATTAATATTCGTTTTCTAATGGATCCAATGTAGAATATATAATTTTTAATGTGGGTATAGGTCGAAAACCACTCAACCAATAGGTTTTAGACAGGTTTGGGTCACTATATTAACTTTAACTTTCTTATTTAACTCTTAGTTAAATAGATTGACATTTACCATGTCTCTTTTTATTTTTATATTATATAGAATATAAACATACTACAAACATCCAAGATATCCCCAAGTGGTCCATTAATAATAAAAATATCATTATATAATTCTTTTGGGAGAAGCTTATATTTTTAGGAATAGAATATCAATTAATAATATAATATTTGTTTTTAAGCCTCATTTTTTTCAATTTTGACAGTATTAAATAATTGATTTTTTCTAAAGTCTTAAAAACATTATTAATTCAAAAACAATTCATTTAAGTAATACTAACATATCATATTAACATATAAAATTATTTTAATTCATTAAAAGTACAAAATTACATTTATTTGGAGATTTAAAATATCAATTATTTTATTATTTCATTAATTAGGTAATTACTACATCAGCATTGTGTCATAAATAAACTAAATTATTTAATGTCTAAAAATTATAAATAAACAACCATTATGTAGGAAAAATTATTTTTCTTTCTAATTAATATTAATAGTCGAATATATAACATATATAATAGTATGTAAAAATTGTTTTGTTAAAAGATATATGATTTTGTCATTTTTGTATTTAGTGTCACTTAATTAATATAAATTGCCATTATCACATACAAGTGGATCAATGGGGACCCAAAATAGACCCCAAAGATTCCCATGGTTGTAAATTTATAAACCACTTGGGTTAGGATACATTTTAGTGTAATTTAGTATTATTATAATATAATTTTTACCCTTATTTACCTGATTTACCCTTTAACCAAGGTAAATAAAATATTTACCGAAGTAATTATTCCAAATGTCTAAAAATAAAAGTTAACTATTTACAAAATTTTGACCTCATGATTCTAAATATGGAATCCATTTTTCTAATTTCAAAACACATAAGTGGAAGAAATTAATTTAAAATTAATTCTCGTTGTAAAAAAAAGCTTGTTTTTAAGAGATAATAATTATCAAAATATTAACACCTGCTTATGTCGAGTTTAAATGTGAAATTACGTCCAATGACCAATATTGTATTAAATGGTAAAAATATATTCTAAATATACTTTAGAACCACTCAAATAAATAATTTAACACTATTAATTATTTCAATTAAAAAAGTTGTTTTAATTAACTTTTTTAATTTTAACTATTCATCAAAGTATGAAAGTTATCCAAAAATTACCAAAAATTCACCCTAAGATAATTTCAATATTATGAATCCAAAAATGATTTCAATTTTGAATGATAAAATTTATAAAATTTCAAAAAGTGGGTATTACTATTTATAATGGCTAGTTTGATTGGTTGTGGTGTGTGTTAGAACTTGAAGTTGCATACAACACACGCTATTGTACTTTTCAAAGAGAAGTGTACCATGGAAACATGGGGTGTTACAATCATCCCTCCTTCAAATAATTTCGTCCCCGAAATATTTAGAATACTACAACATAAGAAGACTTGGCTGGTTCTTCATCATAAGTTCCTCGGGTTCCCACGTTACCTCTTCCGTCTTATGGTTTCTCCATAGAACTTTTACCAGACGTGTTTTCCAGTTTCTCAGTACTTGTTCTCTAGTATCAAGAATCCTTATGGGCTCTTCGCAATAAGACAGATCAGGTTCCTGTTCTAATATCTCATAGGTCAGTACATGCACTGGGTCAGGCATGTTTTTCCTCAACAGTGATATGTGGAACACATCGTGAACTTTGGAGAGACTTGGCGGCATTGACAAATGGTAAGCTACAACCCCAATTCATTCTAGAATTTCGAAAGGTTCGATGTACCCAAGAATCAATTTACCATTCTTAACAAATCTTATTACTCTCTTCCATGGAGATACATTCAAAAAAACATGATCTCCTACCTAAAATTCCAAATCCTTCCTTCGGTTATCAGCATAGATCTTCTGCCTACTTTGAGCTACTTTGATGTGGTTTTAGACTACCTTAACCTTTTATATCATTTCCTCCACCAGTTCCAAGACTACATGTTTTCTTTCACCAACGTCATCCAAACAGGTTGATGTGCGACATCTCTTTCCGTATAACGCTTCATATGGTGCAATCTGAATATTTGAATGGAAGCTATTGTTATAGGAAAATTACACCATAGGTAAATATTGATCCCACATACCCTGAAAGTCATGTGAGCATGATCTCAACAGGTCTTCTAATGTTTGAATAGTCCGTTCTGATTGTTCATCTATTTGAGGGTGGTAGGCAATGATCACACAAAGTTCAGTATCCAAGTCCTTCTGAAGACTCTTCTAGAATCATGATGTAAAATGGGGATCACGATCAGAAATAACCGATAGGGGTACTCCATGAAGTCTCAAAATTTCATTAATATATAGTCATGATAGATTCTCAAGTGGTAGATATTCTCTTATATCATGAAAATTTGTTGAATGGGTAAGACGATCAACAATGACCCATATTGCATCATTCTTTCTAGTAGTCTTTGGTAGTCCCATGATAAAGTCCATCGTAATATTATCCCATTTCCACTCAGGTTTGAGGAGAGGTTGCATAACTCCTCTAGGCTAATGCCTTCCAACATTTACTATAATTATCTTGATCAGGATGGAAATCCATACATGGAGTGCGTGCATTGATACAGTTTCCATTTCTTCCACTAGGTGCCATTTCTAAACAAGGGTATACACTAGATTAGTTTATGAATCACAATACATGAATCCAAACTTGTAAAACACTTAACATGAATTGAACAATTTATGGATATAATCCATAATCATAAAAATATTTTCTTTGAGGAAGTATATACGTATAAACCCTTTATAATGGTTTGTAAATAAAATGAGATTTATCCTAATCATATCCCCCAGGAGTGTCGTAACCAAGAGTGCAACAAGGCTCATTGTCCTGCACCATTTCCCATTCGAGTCTAGCTCAAAGTGGTGTTTTTAGGTTTTACCCCTAGGTACTTCTAGGCCAGAGCGACCTCTACCAGCCTGTATCCAGGCTTGTATGTATTGTTCGGAAAACTCACAAAATCTCTACAATACCAAAAATCTAGGAAGTTCTTCTATTCTAATCCTCAAAATCCATCTTAGGTCTATTTGATCTAATCAAAGTTTATCTAAATCTAGCTTCCAAGGTTTATTACTAAACTTTCTCTGATACCAACTGTAACACCCCAACCCCAGAATCCTAGAGTCGGTTAATTATTACATATCATTGGCATGATCACAAGATATCACATCTTGAAAGACGGATTATTTTAGTAGCCCTGGAAACACTAGATACATTCATAAATGTTACATTTCATCATATTGTGAAAACTACTACAAAATAGTCTCCACATTCCACACTCTTATCCCCTCATACTATCATTGTAGGTCATTCATAAAATACCTATTCAAATCCTAGTAAAAATAAAAAATAAAAAGGGTGAGCTCAGATGCTTAGTACGGATAATAATATAGCAAAAACATTCATAAATAAGAATAAACATTTAAGGGAATGTATAAATAAAACAAAATACTTTTAAACTTGAACTTCAGCATAATATGGAAAAGATAAAATGAGATAATTTCATTTACATATTCACATGGAAATTATATTAGTCAGATAATCACATGCAAAATCAATAACCACTTTCATACTGATGGAATGCATAATGCCAAATTATCCTAACCACATAGTCAAGGCCATGTGCCCTGAATTAAATAAGATTTTGTCAAGGCCTTATGATGAGACACTAGTTTTTCTAATGAGACCTACTGATTCATCGATGAGCTATAGCGGGCTCCACCCATCACTTATTAAGTCCACTGCATTCCTCATATGAATAGGTTTAAACATATCATAAACATTCGTATTAAAACTAGCATATGAAATGTAAATACTTTCTCCATAAACCATGAATGATATAAAAATAAGACATCCACAGTCAAACATATCACAAAAACTTCAATACAATATAGATTTTTTGTATCATAATAAATCAACTTCAAATAAGCTTAAAATCCATCAAAGGATGCTGACATAGATAAAATCAAAACTATTTGAGAGAAATATAATTTTTTTTAAATAATTTAAAGTCACATAATTATAAAACAAAACATTTACATTGAAAATATTCTTATATGATTTTAAGGGATGCTTCGACGACTTCATAATGGTAGAAAATAGCTGCACTCTCCGTATAAGTTAGAAAAGACATTCTTACCTTAATTCCGTCGAAAAGGTTAAAAAGGACTTTGTTTGGAAAATGACAGAAAGATTCCGTTAAAAAATATTATAAAAAGTCAAACTGGGGTATAAATGACTTTAACCCATATTATATAAAATAGTAAGATTGTTTTGAAATACATTTTTAAGAAACATGGATGTGGATTATAAAGAGGTTCGAGTAGATAATTATGTATAAATAACCTCGTATAATGAAGAGATTGTGAAATAAAACCTTACCTTGTACTTTTCATTGGTTGACGGTAGGATATCCTCTTGTATAATGGTGAAATAATTGTTATTAAATTATATAAGAATAAGATACATTAATATGATATCATATTTTATCTTTTAATATTGCTTTGTTAATAATATCATTGTATTATCATCGTTTCAGGTGTTAACTTACTCGTTTACTTTTATATGTTTTGTTACATAAGTCATGTTTGTTATGGATAGGTTTTATCTTATTCATATGAAGAATGATATCATGTCCTTAAAAAATATTTTTAACCATCAACTAATAATTATACTTGCATGGATATGAGGGGGAATGAATCTCATCACGTTCGTGGAGACTGTAGTCTGTACGTACGCACGATTAACAATATCATTTTTTTGATATTAAAATATTATTTAATTGGATGTTATATAATATATAAAGAATCATTATCATGTTATATTTATTATTTACATGAATTACACATCATTATTATACTCATACAAAAAATAATGTATTGAATAACAATTACATCATGACGTGGAGACGGTAGGTCGTACGCACGCACGAATGGTGACATGTCATTTAAAGGATGGATAAAATACTAAATATGGTTGTACAATATTTATAATAACATCACAGTATATAGAAGTTACTGGAGTTATTTTTTTAGAATGGAAATAACAAAGAAAGAAGAAGTGGAAGAAGAAAAGAACTTGAAAGAGGGTGGTGGAAACATTACATCTTCTTCGGGTTCTTCTTTTGATTTGATCAAATGAGCTCCTTATGATGGATTTCTGATCGAAGTAAAGCCTCTAAGATAAATTTAGGTATGTTTATAGAATATTTCGGTAGAGTCTTTCCAAGCCAAATGTCTTTGAAGGTGTGAATTATAGGGAAGGGGAAGTTCCCTTTTATAAGAGGGGTGAGGGGCACCTTGGGAAAAGCTAGGAATATTATTTTATAATAAATTCATATTAGGTTTCTAATGGATTCAAAGTGTATTATATAATGGCTCATGTGGGTATAGGTTTAAAACCACTCAAACAATAGGTTTTAGTTATGTTTGTGTCATAATTTTAATTTATCTTTTTTATTTAACTCTTAGTCAAATAGTTTGACATTTACCATGTCTCTTTGTAATTTTAAATTATATAGTTAATAAACATACTATAAAAATCCAAGTGATCCCAAAATGGTACATTAATAATACACCTATCATTATATAAATCTTCTGGACGAAATATAGATTTTTTAGGAATAGAATATCAATTAATAATATAATATTAGTTTTAAAAACTCAATTATGTCAATTTTGACACTATATAATAATTGATTTTTGTTAAAGTCTTAAAAAAATTATTAATTCAATGAAAATAAATTTAAGTAATAATAAAATATCATATTAACAATTAAAATTATTTTAATTCATAAAAAGTCTCAAATTACATTTATTTGGATATTTATAATATCAATTATTTTAATATTTCACTAATTAGGTAATTACTACATCACCATTGTGTCATAAATAAATTAAACTGTTTAATGTCTAAAAATTATAAATAAAATTCCATTATGAAGGATATTTATCATCTAATAGGGTTAGGACGCATTTTAGGTTAATTTAGTATTATTATAGTATTATTTTGTACACTTATTTTCTGTATTTACACTTTAACCACGGTAAAAAAATATTTACCGAAGTAATTATTCAAAATGTCTAAAAATAAAAGTTACCTATTTAAAAAATTTGGACCTCTAGATTATAAATATGGAATCCATTTTTCTAATTTAAAAACAAATAAGTGATAGAAATTAATTTAAAAATAATTCCCGTTGTTAAAACAAAAACTGTGTTTTTAAGAGATAATAACAATCAAAATATTGACACTTTCTTATGTCTAGTTTAAATGTGAAATTACGTCCAATGACAAACATTGTATTAAATGGTAAAAATATATTATATATATACTTTAAAACTACTCAAAGTCATAATTTATAACTATTAATTATTACGATTAAAAAAGTTGTTTTTAATTAAAATTTAGTAATTTTCACTATTCATCAAAATATGAAAGTTATCCGAAAAGTACCAAAAATTCACCCTAATATAATTTCAATATTCTGAATCCAAAAATGAAGTCCATCTTGGAAGATAAAATTTATAAATTTTTTTAAAGTGGGTATTACTATTCGTAACGGCTAATTTGATTGGTTGTGGTGTGTGTTAGAACTCGAAGTTCCATACAACACATGCTACTGTATTATTCAAAAAGAAGTGAACATGGAAGATTGGGGTGTTACACCATATTGTCTCATATTATTCATATTAGGTATTAATGCATCTATTAATTTTTTTGTAACCATATTCCTTCCTCCAAACTAATAATATCAGACTACAATATTATGTACCTCTTTACAAAATCCATAGGTTAAAACTACTATCCAAAAACTAAATGTAATATATATTCATACATATCAAAATTAGTCATATTCATAAGGTATATTAAATATTTATGTAAAGGTGAATAATTTGATAATATTAATAGTCAACTCATGGGTATGAGTTATAACATCCCAGCCTTTTCTTACATTACTATTACTTCATTTCAAATATAAAAAACATAACAGTATTACACATAGAGGATCCAAAGGTTTATTGTCATGGGAAAACAAGGACTATACATAAAAATAAAACATCTAGCATAAACATTTATTTAATTTATTCTTCTCTAGCTTCTTAGTGGAACATGTTCTCTCATTAGTACATGTAGCCACCTGAGGATATACATCAAAACGGGTGAGCTAGAAGCCCAGTAAGAGAATAGATAAGAAAAATATATCATGGGGTGAGCATAATCATAACATAGGAAAAGGAACATGAACATGAGAGGAGCATAACTAAAAGACTTGAAATGTGGCAATGCATAAAAATGAAACATCATGTCTTAGTGGTTAAATACCACACATACTTTTGAACCAAGATAGAATCATGTTCACACATAATTTAACATTTATTTATGAGATTAACCACCTTACCCAATGCATTGGAGAGCTTTATTATTTTGGGCGCACCCGTCACATTTAATCATTCATATTATGCTATATATTTCCAGGCGCACCCGTCACATCATAACATTATCATTTATCATACTTGCCAAAAGTAAAATATAACATAAATTTACATAATTAACCCATGAAAATGAAAGGGTTTCATCTCATAATAACACATTCATAAGCTTTGGGTTCTCAAAAGAAAGAGGGAATAACATACATGTTACATGAACCATCCACCTTGAGTGAGATGTAAAAGGGGTGTTCTTAAAAGAAGAGTTCTTTTGGAAAACATTTTGATGGAAATAAAAACAACTGAAAAACATATATATCCCAAAAACATAATGGAAATGATGAAAAAATGATCATTGAGGAGTAACCATTTCAAAAATGTAGTGAAAGAGGGAGAACCCAAAAATAATAAAATTGGGTTCGTGATTTCCCCTTACCTTGTACCCGAATGCTTCCTTCTCTTTAATGTCATGTATTATGAAATTATATTCATTAAATAGAAATATAGAACCAAATTTACATTAATAGGGTTCATTCTGGTATCCTTATGTCATATTATGTTCCTTTGGATGAATTATAATGTTTAAAAACATTGTTTGGGGATGTCTGTTTTTATGGTTTCTCTTGGGTGGTTCTATTGTATTCTTAAATAGATGTTCGGGTAGAACATGGGTAAATGTCTATAAATGATATTACATGTTATTTGTGATATTAATGGACCTTGAATGATTTTATAATGAATTTTATTATATCCACATGGATGAATCATTAGATAAGAATTAAATAAAAATTGTTTGGGTTAATTTGGGTGGTTTTTCGATCACAATGAACTTATTTTAACTTATCACTAAGTAATATGGCCATAAGATATTTCCATAAGTTTAAATAGAAAATAATACATATGAAATATTCCATTTAAACCATAAATATGGTTTAATGACCAGATCTAAAGGTAGAAATTGGAGAAGAAACATGTCATTCTTGAATGTGATAAATTAACACCTCACGAACAATGTTCTCTTTAATAAAATAAAAGGAAGAGGTAAAGAGAATTTGAAGATATAATATCACATTAGAATCATACAATTAAAGTATATATATAACAATGGAGTTACAATATCATTTTGATGATGATAGGTTGGGAGAGATCAAGAAATGAACTTGAACATGGAAGGAAATTAAAGGAGAAGAGGGAGAGAAATTACCTCTTAAATATTTTTCTTGAGATCCTCCTTAAGGGAGGTAGTCTTAGTCTTTTGATGAGACCAGAAGATTTTGGACATGGGGGAGGGTCTAGGAAAGATTTTTGGGTAGAGTTTAGTGAATTCTTGGAGCTTCAGAGGTGTGAGGAAATGAGGGAGTGAAGGGTGGTATTAATATTGGAGGGGAGAGGGGTTTCCTTATTATAAAATTCATTAGCTTGTTATTTTCCCACAATAAAAGGAATAGTGACTCTTTGATTAACAAGAATAGTAATTTTATAATTTGATCACGAACCAATTCGGCTTACATCTGTATAACATCACACATGACCCTATAATTAGCTTATTTAGCTTATTTTGTAAATTATGGTATTTCACTATTCATCAAAATATCAAGTATCTCAGAAAAATAAGAAAACATTACCGCAACCATTTTTCAACGTGAAGAATAAAAAATGAAGTCCATTTTTCAAAAATAATTTTCTAAATACTATTAATTTAATATTTAATTAAATTCATATTTTACATAGAAAACAGTTTTTATGATTAAACCTTATTTATAGTGCTTTCAAAAATTGCGTAGGGTCTTATAAAATTATCTAAAATTTATAAGACATTTATTAAATACATTTTAGGGAAATAAATATTCTTTTAAATTAATTAATTAATTACAATTATTTATTTATGACTTACAAAATACCAAAACGTTTATAAGGTCAAACTGTCACTTTCTAAGATATCTAAATTTTATTTAATTATTCATAGGTAATGTTACTCTTATGTTGGATTATTTACTACTAATAAGGGTCATATTACTATTCATACAGCTATAGTACTATTCTTAAGGGTACGTTACTATTCACCCAAAATTACTTTTGTTTCATTTGACTTCAAAAATCATCTAGTACACAACTGTGTATGTCGAATTTTTGAAATTCAAAATATAGAAGTGACAAACTTCTATTTAAAGGTCACTTATCACTTAGTAGTTTATTATGTTGTGTTTTAATGTTATTTTACAACATAATTATAATAATGGAATTTTCATTGAAAAACTTTGGGTCGTTACATTCTTCCCCCCTAATGAAATTTTGCCCCCAAAATTTCACTTAACACAAACATGTGAGGGTACTTCTCCTTCATTTCCTCTTATAGTTCCCATGTTGCTTCCTCAAACTTATGGTTCCTCCACCACACTTTTACATGATGGGTTTTCTTGCTACATAGAACCTTATCTCTTCGATCTATAATATTTACTAGCTACTCCTCACAGGAGAGATCATCTTCTAACTGCACTTCCACTAAGATTAGTACATGTGAGGGGTCTGGTATATACTTCATCAGTAGTGATACATGAAACACATCATGAACCTGAGCCATATTTGGTGGAATTGCAAGATGATAGGCCATGACTCCTATCTGGTCAAGGATCTCAATGGGGCCAATATACCTTGGTCTTAGCTTCCCTTTCTTCCTAAATCGCATGACACTATTCAATGGAGATATTCAAAGGAAGATTTAATCTCCAACGTCGAACTCGAACTCCCTTCGACGGTTGTCAGCATAGCTCATTTGCCGACTTTGAGTATCATTGATGTGTTTCTGGATGACTTGAACCTTCTCTGACATCTGTTGAACAAGATTGTGTCCAAGTAGCATCGTTTCTCCATATTCATACCAAAAGGTTGGAGTTCTACATCCCTTTCCATACAGAGCTTCATATGGAACCATTTGGATACTCGAGTGGAAGCCATTGTTTTATGAGAACTCAACCAATGGGAGATGATGATCCCATACAACCTTGAATTCCGGAGAGAAGGCTCTTATCATATCTTCAAGCGTCTGAATAGTCCTTTCAGACTGTCCATCAGTTTGGGGGTGATAGGTCGTGCTAAAATTTAATTCAGTACTCAAAGAGCGTTGAAGGATCCATCAGAACATAGATGTGAACCTTGGATCACGGTCACCGAAAATTGATAGTGGAACACCGTGCAATCTCACCACTTCCTTCACATATATATTTGCAAGCTGTTCAAGTGAGTTGTCTTCACGAATAGCGATAAAATGGGAACTCTGGGTGAGTCGGTCAACCACAACCAATATAACATTATCTCCTTTGATGTCTTCGGGATACCTGTGACAATGTCCATAGTAACATTTTCCCATTTTCACATGGGTATAGGCAATGACTACATCATACCCTTGGACTTTTGTCACTCAGCTTTAACTTGCTGACATACCATGCACCTTGATATATATTTTTAAATCTATTTCTTCATGTTATTCGACCAGAAGTGTTCTCGTAGATTACAGTACATCTTGGTACTCCCAGGATGGATAGAGAAAGTTGAGCTATGTGCATTTTCCAATAGCTCATTATTTATCCTGGGTGATGAAAGCACACAGTGTCGTGTTCCAAACCGAATCACACCATCATCGTTGATATCTAACTCTTGCAACATGCCTTCCTTTACTGCATTCACCCTCTTTTGTATCTCCACATCATCCCTTTGTGATTACTTAATCTTCTCTTGGATGGACGGTTCCGCAATAATTTGGGAAAGTTAGGATGTATCCCCTTCCCTTGTTATTTCCAAATCCATTATTTGCACATCCATGAAGATAGGGTCTTTCTCAATCCACATCATGGATAGAGTAACAGGTTATTTTCTGCTTAAATCATTGGCTACCTTGTTCACCTTTCTAGGATGATAGTGAGTAGAGCAATCGTAATCCTTGATTAGCTCTAACCATATCCCTTGATGCATGTTTAGCTCCTTTGTGTTAATATATACTTTAGGATCTTGTGGTCGGTGTATATTTCACACTTCTCACCATAAAGGTATTGCCGCCAAATTTTCAAGGAAAAAATCACGACTGCCAGCTCTAGATCATGTGTCAGGTAGTTCTGCTCATGGATCTTTAATTTTTGTGAGGATTTGGCTATGACATTATCATCTTTCATGAGTACACAACCCAAGACCTTCTTTGAAGCATCACTGTAAATCAAAAAACTTTCTCCACTTTTTAGTAGTGTGAGTACAAGTGTAGTTATCGGCCTTCTCTTTATCTCCTTGAAGCTTTCCTCACAGTCTTCTATCCAGACATACTTTTCCCTTTTTCTTTTTAACATAGTTAGTTGGATTGAAAATCATGAGAAGTTTCTCACAAAACGTCGGTAGTACCCAGCTAATCCAAGAAAACTATGGATATTCATGACACTAGAGGGCCTGGGCCATTCCTCAATTGCCTTTGTCTTTAAAGGATCCACATAAATTCCTTCACTTGCGATCACATGTCCCAAGAATGTGACTTGATCAATCCAAAAGTCACATTTTTTTAACTTGGCATACAACTTATCCTTTCTTAATGTCGCCAACACAAGTCTTAGATGTTCTTCATGTTCCTCCTTGATCTTGGAGTAGATGAGAATATCATCAATAAACACTACCACAAATTTGTTGAGGTAATGTCTAAAGACTCTATTCATCAAATCCAAGAAGATTGCAGGGGCATTAGAAAGTCCAAAGGGAATCACCAAAAACATATAGTGCCCATACATTGTACAGACGATGGTCTTCTGAATATCTTCTTTCTTCAGCTTTACCTGATGATATCAAGAATGAAGATCCACATTTGAGAAGTATTGAGTTCCTCTTAACTAATCTAACAAGTCATCTATCCTTGGGATATGATACTTTTTAATTATGGTGATCTTGCTATGTTCCCGATAATAGATACACATCTGTATTGTTCCATCCTTCTTCTTCACAAAGTGCACTGGCGCACCCCCAGGCGATGACCTAGGGTGTATGAAACCTTTGCCTAGATGTTATTGAAGCTATTTCATTAACTCCTACAATTCTATAGGAGCCATACTATAGGGGCACTTCTAGATACGAGTAGCATCGGGTATGAGTTCATTAGAGAACTCTACCTCATCATCCGGGGGAATTATGGGTAATTCTTTGAGAAATACATCACCATATTCCCTCACGATTGGAAGTTCCTCAAGGTTGGAACTATCCTTCAACTCAACCATTTAGGTGAGGTATGATTCTTCATAAGGAATCAACACCCACATTATTGACGGATTTTTCAACGGAGATTCATGATATTCCTTGAATTTGTAGACGAGCATGGTATGGTTAAGAATATGAAAATATATTTCCTTTTCTCAATAGTTGATATGCGCTCTATATAATGAGATCCAATCCATTCTCATTATAGCATCGAATTCCACCAAGGGAAGTATTATGAGATTTGCCGGAAGAATCTTCCCACATACGCCAACATGAGAAGAGTCAAACAACTAGGTTGCAATGATTGCACCACTTGGTGTTTTTACAGATATCTCTACTTCAAGGTTTTAGGGCTTCGACTCTATAGTTATAGAAAACATGTAAGATATAAAGTAATGTGTATAACCAGAATCAAAAACGACTTTTTCCATTATTTATTGAATAGGAAGTGTACCTTGTACGACTTCATTGTCATGCTCCTCCTCCACGGTAGTGATGTCATAAGCCTTCCCTTGTTCCTTTGGCTTTGGTGGTTACTGACGCTGATTACCCTCGAGAGCTCGAGGTTTAGTGCACGGGTTTTCATAGTGCCCAAGCTCCCTACAGTTATAGCATTGATCCATTGGTGGTTCTCTCCTTTCATCGACCACATTCTTCTTCCTTTTCATGTCTTTTAGCCACTCTTGAGCATGGTGTCCTTCTTTCCACAATTGAATCATTTTCCTATCCCTTTGAGGCAATTTCCATTGTGCCACTTCCCACATTTTTGGCATTTAGGTCGTTGATTTTTCTTCCCACCTTAATCATTAGATCCACCAGCCTGAAACATAATTTCACTTTTATTATCACCATATCCATGGGACCATTCTCCAAACTCCATCTCCACTTTGATAGCACAATGAACAACTTATTCATAACTCCCAAATTCTCGAATTACAAGAGCCCTTCGAAGGTGTAGTTTTAATCCACTAAAGAATCTATCAATTTTTCTATCATTATTGATAACAAAACCCAAAGAATACCTTGAAAGCCTTGTGAAATTCTCTTCATAGGTTGTGACAGATTCTCCTTCTTTTTGCATGAGATCTATGAATTCTCTCTCCATCTTCGTGCAATGATTTTGTGGGAAATACTTATTAATAAACATTATCTTAATGTCTTCCCATTCCATCTCGTTGATTTCCTCCCTTGTCTTGGTGTTCTTAATCAAATCCCACCATTTATTAGCTTCTCTATCTAGAAGATGAACGACAACAGTCACCTTCTCCGTCTTGGAACACTGAAGCAGAGAAAACATCTTCTCCATGGAGTTGACCCACTGTTCTGCAACTAGTGGATCGGAAGATCCAAAATGTTTCGGTGGTAGTTGTCGCATAAGTCATTCGATAGCTAGTTTCTCCCTCTTTGGTGAAGGAGGATGTTCCTCATTATTATCATTATTATTCATAACCTGAGATAATTGGGTAAGAATCTCCATGATGTTTTGAACTCCACCTCCCAAATTATGGCGGATGTCGTTCGGGAAATCATTGCATTGGCCCTCGCATGAGTTGTTGGCCTGATTTCTCCTGGTTCCCACCATTTTCAAAAATAGATAAGGCTAGAACAAAACATAAGTAAACAAGTCATGAATAAATTATTCATTTAAACAATTTATTCCAAAAACATAACATATGGTATCCCTAGGTAAATATTCTTGTGTGAATATTTAAAATTAATCTCATACTAGAGGTTTTCTATAGGGTTCACGAATCCTAATTCGTAAATTAACTAAACCATGCCTCTGATACCAACTATAGAGACCCGATCATTTCTTACATTACTATTACATCATTTCAAAGATAAAAAACATAATAGTATTACACATAGAAGATCCAATGGTTTAGTGTCATGGGAATACTAGGACCATACATAACAAATACATCATCTAGATTAAACATTAATTTAATTTCTTCTTCTCTAGCTTCTTAGTGGCACTTGTCCTCTCCTTAGTACATGTAGCCACCTGAGGATATACATCAAAAGGGGTGAGATAGAAGACCACTAAGAGAATAGTTAAGAACAATATATCATGGGGTTATCATTATTATAACATAGGAAAAAAGATCATGAACGTGAGAGAAGCATAAATAAAAGGCTTGAAATGTGGCAATACATAAAAATGAAACATCATGTCTTAGTGGTTAACTACCACACATACTTGTGAACCAAGATATCATTTTGTTCACACATCATTTCACATTTACTCGTGAGATTCAACAATTTACCCAATGTATTAGAGCACTGTATAATTCCGGGCACACCCGTCACATTTAAACATTCATATTGCGCTATATAATTTTGGGCGCACCTATCACATCATAGCATTATCATTTATCATGCATGCCATAATGAACATATAACATAAATTAACATAATTAAACAATTAAAAGGAATGGGTTTCATCTCATAATAACACATTCATATGCTTTGGGTTCCTAAAATAAATAGGGAATAACATACATGTTACAAGAACCGTCTACCTTTAGTGAGAAGTAAAAGGGGTGTTCTTAAAAGAAGAGTTCTTTTGGAAAACATTTTGATGGACATAAAAAACCAGTGAAAAAAATGTATCTCTCAGAAAAGTAAAGGCAATGATGAAAAAATGATCCTTGAGGAGTAACCATATCAAAAATGTAGTGAAAGAGGGAGAACCTGAAGGAAGAAAATTGGGTTCGAGATTTCCCCATACCTTGTACCCAAATTCTTCCTTCTCTTTAATTCCTATATAATGACATTATATTCATTAATTATAAATACAAAACCATGTGTACGTTAATAAGGTTAATTCTGGTTTCATTATGTCATGTTATGTTCCTTTGGATGACTTATAGAGTTTAAAAACATTGTTTGGGGATGTTTGTTTTTATGGTTTCTCTTGGGTGGTTCAATTGTATTCTTAAATTGAAGTTCGGGTAGAACACTGTTAGACATCCAGAAATTATATTACATGTTATTAGAGATATTACAGAAGATTTAATGATTTTTAATGAATTATATTCGATCCATGTGGATGAATAATTACATAATAATTAAATAAACATTGTTTGGGTTAATTTGGGTGATTTTTCGATCACAACGAACTTGTTTTCACTTATCACTAAGTAATATGGACATTGGTTATTTCCAGAAAATTAAATAAAAAATATTACATATGAAATATTCCAGTTCAATCATAAAAATTGTTTCATGAGCATATCTTAAGGTAGAAATGGAAGAAGAAAGAATGTCGTTCTTGAGGTGATAAATTAACACCTCGCGAACAACATTCTCTTTAATAAAATCAAAGGAAGAGGGAAAGGGATTTGGATGATATAATATCCCATTAGAATCAAAAAATTACATTATATGTATACTACTGGAGTTATAATAACATTTGGATGAAGATAGGTGGGGAGTGATCAAGAAATGAACTTGAACATGGAAGGAAATAAAAGGAGAAGAGGGAGAAAAATTACCTCTTAAATCTTCATTTTGAGATCCTCCTTAAGGAAGCTAGTCTTGGTCTTTTGGTGAGACCAGAAGATTTTGGACATGGGGGAGGGGCTAGGTAAGATGTTTGGGAAGAGATTAGAGAATTCATGGAGCTTGAGATGTGTCTGGAAATGAGGGAGTGATGGGTGGTATTTGTAGCGGATGGGAGAGGGGCTTCCTTAATATAAAATTCATTCGTTTATTATTTTCCCACAAGAAAAAGAATAGTGAGTCTTAGATTACCAAGAATAGTAACTTTATAATATAATCCCGAACCAAGTGGACTAACATCAGCAGAACATCACACATGACCCTATAATTAGAATATTTAGCTTATTTTGTAAATTACGGTATTTCACTATTCATCAAAAATTCAAGTATCTCCGAAAAATCTAAAAAATTAACCCCAACCAATTTTCAAAGTGTAGAATTAAAAAATGAAGTCCATTTTTGAAAAATAATTTTTTAAATAATATTAATTTAATATTTAATTAAAATCATAATTTTCTTTAAAAACAGTTTTTAAGATTAAACCTGATTTATAGTGCTTTCAAAAATTACGTAGGGTATTATAAAATTATCTAAAAACAATAAGACATTTATTTAATTAATTTGAGGGAAATAAATATTATTTTAAATTAATTAAATAATTGTAATTATTTATTTATTACTTACAAAATACCAAAACGTTTACAAAGATTAAATTGTAACTTTCTTAGATGTCTAAATTTTATTTGATTATTCATAAGTAATTTTACTCTTATGTAGGATGATTCAGTATTCATAAGTGTTGTATTACTATTCATAAGGGTGTGTTACTATTCCTAAGGGTATGTTACTATTCACCAAAAATTATTTTTGTTTTATTAAACTCCAAAAAATATGTTGAACACAATATTGTATGTCGGATTTTGGAAATTCAAAACATAGAAGTGACTAACATCTGTTTAAAGGTCACTTATCACTTAATAGTTTATTATGTTGTATTTTAATGTTATTTTATGACATAATTTTATGAAGTTAATTTCCATTGAAAAACATTGGGTCGTTACATGTGTGTAGATAGAAATATCCAATAAAATATCACTTTTAGAAAAGGGATACTCCTCATGGTTTGTGGGTAGTCTAACCCCAAATCCTTATATTTATTTATAAATTAATCTAGAGGGAATAGAATTAATCATAAAACTAACACCTAATAAGGAATAAATATATTCAAATAATAAATTCCGGATGATAAGATATATTATTAACTAAATTTTTGATATATGAGAAAAACAATTCACCATCATACATAGCATGTAATAAAAATATAAATATCCTTGAAACTCTTAATATTTTAATAGAAATTGAAAATATTTATTAGATAATGAGTTTATAATTATTTTATAAATATAGGATATCTTTTCTACTAATGAAAAATTAAAATATATATGAATGATATAAAACATTATTAAAATTTCATGAATAATGGAAAACTACAAACTAAATTATTATTCCAAATTTAACATTTTGGTTATTATATAATGTTTAAAATAGACATTTACATTTATCAAAGTAAAAAATCTAATAATTTTTTCATTGTATGGAATTTTTTATTTTCAATATTTAATATTATTGTGAATTATAAAAAAATTAGTAACTTATTTTATATTATTTTAACATAATATTTTATAATATAAAAAAAATTTATTTAATATATGATCATATCAATCCCAAATGAATTATTTCGATCAGATACATTTTATATACATTTTCATTAAAATGGAATATAATAATTAATTAATTATGAGAAATTTAGCATTTAAATGTGATCATTTAATAGTTCTCCCTTCTTTTGAAATTCATAACCATTTATATATAAGTTTATATAATATCTAAATAAACACCAGTATTTAAATAAGATAATAAATACTGTATATTTTTAATAACATTTATTAAATATTAAAATTTAATATCTACGTAATTTTAAATAATAAATGTATCAAAAAATGATGTAATTAACTAGAAATGGTTGTAATTATCTAATATATTAAAACATTATTAACTAAAAAATATCAATAAAATACATTTCATAATGATATATTGAATATTTTGATTTTATATGGACCATTATATATGGTAAAAATATTGAAATGAATTTAAATACAATTCTATATATATTGGTTTATCTTGTATCCCTAAGTATATATAATGGTGACAAATTCTCAACATTTATTTATCATATTTTCATAATGGAAAGAAATACATTACATATAAATATATCATCTTATAATGTTAATACCATTATTTAGATCTATTTAAAAATTCATAACATTAATGAATGTTTTAAAACATGATAAAACAGTTACTTATTAACCTTATCATTACATACCTAACAAAAGACATTAAAACCCCAATATTCTATTATGTCTAAGAGTACTTTATATCATACCATTATTAATGAAATTTTAAATCCACTTACACAAAGATTAAAACATAAAAAAACTTTATATAAAAACTTTTCATAATGGTAAGCCTCCAATTTTATTTCATCAATATGTGTAAAAATTATAAAATTTAAGATATTAGTTCACTATATTATGGAAAAAAATTATTTTAGAATTCATCAAAGGAAAAAAAATCATTATTTTTATTTATTCTTGATTGGAATAATTTTTTTATATATCAAATTAATGGTAGAATTTGATACCACCGAAGGGATTCTAAAAAATTTTAATTACATTTATCAAAATATATGGATGATATTTAAACCCAATGTCTAGGATCTCTTTTCAATTAAATGCGAAAATATTTATAAAAATAAAATGATGAAATACTATAATAGGAATATCCTTTTCTAAATTGAATTCAATATATATTCTTCCATATAAGCCTTTGATGAAGATAATAAAAGTGCACATAAATTCCACGTGTTGAATGAATTATCCAATGTACGTATGATATCTGTTCTACATCCATGGTATTTTAGTTTATAAAATTTAATAGTGGGTAATATAGTGTTTTTTACTGACAAGTATTTCCATGAAAACTATAATCTAAGCATAATCATAGAACATCATTTTATGAAATTAAAAAATATAATCTAATGATGAAAATCCTCCATGAATTTGTAATGAACTCATTTGTGCACAAAAATAAGAGTCAACTATCTAAATTTTATTTAATAAATGAAACTAATCCCTTGATATTTAGTTTATTAAATATTTTTTTAAAATAATTTCCTTGGTGGAAATTTTTTCTGGTTTCCATAAAACACAAGAAAATCTACACTATTGCTAGAAAACATGATTATCATGGAATATATCCATTAAAATACACCATATTCCATTATTAATTTCTCCAATTTAGGGATGTTTAGTTGATGTATTATAAAAACCCATGTTATTAATAAATATATAAATATTTTTGATAAATATTCATTATTAAAAATAATGATATCTGATTGAATCATATAGGTATTTTATCATTGAAAATTAGATATAAAAGAAGTTTTATCATAATATATCTATATCATATACAAAATATTTATTAAAAGAAAGAATCATTTGATACAAAAAATACTACTTAGTAACATTTTTCATATCATTTTTAAAGTAAGAAAAAGATAGTGGGATATTAGATCTTATAGAGAGTAAAAATGGGGATATACACACAAATTAACAACATATGGACATGACATGGATTTGTGGCACAAAAATAATCATAGGAAATCATATCATTAATAGTCAATGATCATTTTCAAAACTATCATAGTGGAATGGTTTAGTCCTTCATCAATCATTGTAGTCCAGGGTCCCTCTAATTACTATCATAGGTAATATATTTCCATACTAAATATATCCATTATTACCCAATGAATTAGAGGTATATTTAATTCTCTTTAAACTAGTCACATAATAAAAATCATACATATGTGTTACAAAATATCATAAAACATTAATAATAATTGAACCCATAAAAAATTATTTCTTTCATAAACATATCTTTATGGCATAACACATGAAAAATGTGATTCGTTAACATGTCATCAATTCAACATATAATATTCCATATAAAGGTATTAGGTTCATAAAAACAATGTAATAGTCACAAAAACAATCCTTATAATTAATAAGAGTGGTATCATTAGATTATACCACTATTTAGTGATAGGAATCATAGAAGTATTTTATCTTTGATGAATACTATTTTTTGAAAGTTCACTTTCACATTTCCTAATGAAAGAATCATTTCAAAATTGAAATAACTAATTAATATCAATTTATTTCCTATATATTTAAGAAAAGATTTTATATGAAATCAATATTGGAATATTTTTAAGTAATATTCTATGAATTTAGTGGTCCAGGTGCATAAAATATTATTCATTGTGTCTAGGATGAAAAAAATTATTCTTTTCTTATTTTTCCTAAAATTCAAAAATAAAAAAAACAAGATCAATCACATTTAATTTTTTTATATAGTCAATGGTGTTTATATTTTAAATTGAAAAAAGATATATTAAAATATATAAAAAATGTTGAATAATTTTTAGGAAACATTTAAATGGATGAAAAATGAATTTTGACTGAATAGTTAAGTAATGTTGGTATTCCCAAAAAAACTATTAGATTCTTGAGTACAAAAAGGTAGGGAAATGAATGTTAAAATTTATTATCTAAAAATAAATAGTTCAAGAGGATACCCAAGAGTTTCTTGAGACATATATCATAATATTTCATCATCATAGGAATCACTATAAATAATCCAAAAAACAATGAGAATGTTTTATATTATCCATTATACATGGATAAATTTCGAATCATAAACTTTAATATAGAGTGAACCGTTAATGGAAATTTGAATAAAATAATTTTAATAATAATAATAAAATATTCATGGGATGTATATGTACTAAACAAAAGAAACAAGAATTGGATATGTCTTTTTTCCTATTGAAATAAAATTGAGAAGAAAATTCATTATGTCAGTTTTGACTTCCTTCATAAATGTTTGAACATCATGTACAATAAATATGAATTTATTAAAAATATATTAATTAATCATAATAATATGTATTTTTTAAAATATCATTTACTCATAACCTTTTATGACCCTTTTATTAACATTTATTTAAAAAAATCATAGTTCAATCTGTTAACTACTTTTATATTCATATATGTTTTATTTCATTCTATTTGGTAATTAATCACGGATTATATTTCAATCATATCTTTAATTTTAGTGATCATATAAATATCATTTATATTTCTTATATTATTTTTTATATACGTCCATAAAATTTTGATATAAGAAAATTATTTACATTAATGATGGAGATGATAGGCCATAGACACAATGAATTCTATTTTACATTTTTAATAGATTAATAAAAAGAAATGAAAAATTTAATTACAAATTATAATATTATGTTTATATCTTAAATATCATATATATTCATTACATATATCCCAATTTTTAACTATTACAATCTAAAATTAAAAATATATCTCAGTGCATCGTAGAGGTGGTAATACACACATATGAATGAGTCAACTTCTCTTTTTCAATCATATTTAAATATACCAAGTTAAATATGTTATAAAAATTCATTATATATAATAATTTCCATATATCATATATTTTCAGTAATTCTATAATTATATCCAACTTTGAGATGCTTTTATAGAAAATTAATTAAATATGTTTGTGAGGTAGTATCTAGCTATAATCCCAAATGACTATTTCTTTTCAAGAAAATTTAAATAACAGATGGTTAGTTTTTATTCCATTAATATAATGAAATATAAATATATGGAATATTTTATATAAATATTAATTAAGAATTTATTAAATTTTTTGATGATTTAATAAACCATTAAATACATGGTTAATAATAAAACCTCTTCATCAGCCAACCTCAAGGACATGGAAAGGCATATAAGGGAGGAATTTGGGAAGATATTTTCTTAATATAAAATATTTCTATATGTAATTAATATATGAGATAAGGTTACCTTTTGTAAGTGACATGTAATGTTTTAATTGAAATAATAATAAAAATTCAACTTTAGTGTGTCACACTTAAGCCAAGTTCCTATAAAAATGAAAAATAATGGAGTGGAGGGATGATATGGTCTTGAAAAACAAACCCCACTAAAAATAGTCAAATTTTTTAAATATTTATTTCCCTTAACTTCTATAGAAACATACTTTTACGATATTAGTTGTAGCCATGGAAACTAGTACTTTATTCAAAAGTTAATATATAAATGAGGCATAAAAATAAAATTATATGTATATAATTATTTTTTACCCTTTTACTTTAAATATAAAATTTAAGTTAAAATATAAAAAATTATTATATGTGAGGATGTTTACCTTAAACACAATAACATTAATCATGAAAACTCCCATTTTATCCTTACATAGGGTAATTCATTTTTACTCTTATTATTAATTATGAAAAAAAACATAAGTTGACCTAGTTATATAATATTATTTATGATGATTTCAAAAATGGTGTAGATTTTTCCAAATTCAATTTTATTATTTTTTGAATTTTATTAATTATAATGATGAACACATGATGGAAAGTGGATTTCTAGAGGAAACGATTCTTTATGTGTAAAACCTTCTCAAATCAAAATTCTATATATAAATTAATCCGATGAACTAAATTTGATTAATAATAATATTATTTTACTAAATAAAAATTTAAAACCATATTAATTAAAAAGTGTAGTTCCCAATTCAGTAATAAAATAATACTATTAATAACAATCTCAAATTTTCCCCATTCAAAATTTTCTAAATATATTCAACGAATTATAAAAAATTAAATATAAGATAATTTTGGAATATTTATTTAAAAAATGAATTTTAGTTTTTAATATAAATTTTATAAATCATAAAGATATTAATTTTAAATTTTTTTCCAAAATGTGATGAAAATGATTTTCAAAACATAATGTTTTTAGCGTAAAACCTTCGTTATTCATATCTCATAATTTTAAATATTAATAGAAGAATGATAATAAATATAAATTAATATGTAATATATAAATTTTATTAAGATAAATGTTAATTAATTGGTATTTTAATTTATTATGATAAAAATTCAGGGTGTGGGAATTATTTTTTGGAAAAAATTGAATTTTATTTAAAATGATTGTTATTATCATTTATAATCAATTGATATATTATTATTTTTATTTTATAAATTTGGAAACCATAAATGATTCATAATATAATTAGTCATATTCATTTCCACCAATCAAATGTATTGGATATAACAATCACTTTGAGGAATAACGTTATTATTATATATCACTAAGCAATGAACCTCATTGTAAAAAATACAGAAATATATTAAATATATTAATATTATTTCAAAATAAATTTCTTAAAATCACAGGATGTTACATTATTCCCATTAATCAAATAGTCCGTCAATATCCCATTGATTTAATTATTAAAATGGATCATATTTAATCCATGTCATTTTCTCATGTTCTTATATATATTCTTATAAAATTGATAATGTTTTTGGATTTTTGTGCAACAAATTCTCACTATGATCCATATCCAACCCTTGTTATTTTTTAAATGATTTTTTTATCCAATAATATGACATCTTAATCCAATACGTGAAGTAGTTTCTTTATATAGAACCAATAAAATACATCATAAACTTGAGATATGTTTAGTGGAACTGGTAATTTATAAGCTATAGTGAATTCTCACTAAAAAATCAGGAAGTTTCAAATAAACACAAATATAAGGTTTACCTCCTGTCTAAATATGACAAAATTCTTCCATGTATAAAATCACTAAAAAAAATTTCTCCCCAACAACAAATTATAGACCATAATGATGATTTTTATATTAGATTTTCCAAAATCATTGATCTACCATGATGTGATATAGAACGGTTCTAAATTTATATACTATATCCTCAGGTAGCATAGGTTTTAAAATATTTCCTTCCAATATATTATCCAAACATTATATATTTATTTAATTAATTTCATATATGGGTTTATGAAGAACCATGTAAATTCTAAAACGAATTACAATTTTGTAATAATACGTTACTATAGGAAGGTGATGACTTAAATCACCATTTAAACCAATATAACCACATCATATAATATCCTCTAATGAATGAATTGTTCTCTTAAACTGAACATATTTCTGATATTGATGCATTCTAATATAACTCAACTATATATCAAGGGCATACGGATTACTATAGATGAACTTCAAGGTAGACCTAATATCCATATTAGAAACAATATAATGTCGTACTCCATACGAAATTTCTAAAACAGTAATAGATATCATGAAAACTATATATATAGTAAAATATTCACTAATTAAAAATAAATTCATATAATTTTTTTCAATAATATAGATACCAAATTACATTATGGAAAATAGATATTTTTTGGAGTCTAAAAACGAAACACATGGTTATGTTTTCCCATTCTTATTCTGGAATGGTTAATTAATTCAACAGTCCCTTATAAATATATTTCATAGCATTAACTATAACTCCTACTATTAACCAATATACATACTCTATATTTTTATATTAATATTCCCACGAAAAATACTCCTTCTTATCTGTATACATATTTAATCATCCATGATATACATAGAATAAAAATATATGAGCCACATTCAATAACAACTTCATTAAAACTAATATGGATATTATAAGGCCTCATCCTCAAACATTAGATAATCTTCATTTTTTCCCAGATTTCACTTTGAAAATATTTTAATGTTTTGATATTTAGATAATTATTCCATAAATAATACATAAGAACTTAAAAATTACAAATTTGATACTTCTACTCTGTATTTCTTTTTTCTTAAAGAAATTTTTAAAAATAAACATAATTTAATTTTATGTTTAAACATCACAACTTTTCCCTTGACACTATTCATGTAACTATCCTCCCATGAATGGTGTGAAAATAATAATAAAACATATGATGAGTATAAACTATTATTAAGAGATAACAAATATTGAAAACTATTAGCCTTTTAATAATATGTGAACAATGAATACTTATCATAATGTAATACATTACACCTTTAAGAAGTAGTAAATTCCAAACCAGTACAGCCAAGAAAAGTACAAAATATAATATCATTTATTACCTTTTAATAAAAATATAATCCTAAAACCCATAAAATCACACATATCATACAAAAGAAACCTCATGCATAATCCTACACAAATGGTATAACTATAATGTCTACATTTATAAATATCACTTGTATAAAGGGAATAGCCATACAACTGACTTCCATAAACATTTCATTGGAGGATATAATTTGACCACCTATCATTATATTGTCCCAAAAAAACTCGCCTTTGGTTTATCATGTAACAAACCCTATTTTTTATCATGTAACCACCTATCAAATTTCTAATTATGGTTATATAATCATAACTACAAAAGACTACAATTATCAACATTTCACTCAAAAAATTTCATTTGTAGTTGCAATAAATATTGTAAACATTTTGAAATAGTCAATACACATTAAAAAATATTTTTATTATGAAATCACCAAAAATAGAATAATGTATTTGTTTTTCTTTTCTTTTTTTAACCATTATGGTTTAAATTGGAATACATATATCAATTAATGGTTATGGTGATGGAGAATACATTGTTGCCACACACATCATAAGAAAATTATTTTTGTATATTTAAATTGAATTTAAAATGATTTTTACACAAATATTCCGATTAAAAACCTTTAAAATATTGATATAAAATTTTATGTATAATCCTTTTTATCTACATAAATAAATATGTTAATTTATATGCTGAAAAAATATGTGATAAGTAAATCATTAATCGTTCATGGTTCCTCATACCAATTTTACCCTTGAAATCCTAATCCCAATGAATTATTACATTTAATATAACTTATATTGACTTTATTATTGATACAATTTGGTTTTTAAATGTAATTGTTCATGTATATACACCCAATAAAGAATAAAGGTACATACGATCTTGAAATGGAACAATGGAAAAAAATTGAGATGAAGTCCCATACCTTGAGTTTGATTCAACAGATGTGTTATTTAGATTCTTGAATAAGAAATTTATGTTTCATTATATGTCATTTTGAATCTCTTTCATGTCTATTTTTCTCTTTATATCCCTTATTACCATGTTATAGTAATATTACAATTATTTATATCCATATCAAATGTTTTATCGATATTCAATTTTTGTGTCGAAGATGTGGGAACATTTCCATCATATCAAAAATATAAAACATGATACAAATATATTATATATTCTCTAGATAATTTTTTTTAACAATATTTGAAGACAAACTGAAAACGTTGTTCATAGACATTGTATGACGTACGTATGTATGAAGGTTATTTTGGTTTTTCCTATCATATTAAACGAAAGAACATTAAATGAAATTTATGAAAATATGAATTAATATAAAATATCACAATAGTTTTATTAATTTTTGATTTATATCATATATTTTTTAATAAAAAAATGCATAATATATTTCATGTGTTTTGAAAATGAATCATAGTTTTTTGAGGAGGCGGTAGTCCACAGGTCCCCAAACAATGTTATTATAGGACCCTAATATGAAAATCATAAATGTATGTTTAATATATCATTTTGATAATATGAAATATTTTATAATATATATATTGAAATATTATTATAATATGAAATTTTTTTAAGATGATCCATGATGTTAGTAACAGGAAAAAGAAAAAAAATTATTCACATAGAACATTAAATAACATCATTTGGACAACAATTTTATTTATCAGAATAAGAGTGGGTAAGAAATTAACAAGAGATAATATAGTAAATTAAAAACATAACACTTAATTATTTAAATTATTATTAATTTATCATGCATTGATGGGTGATGTTCATGGGGAGAATGTAGAAAAATAAATGAAATTATGATATATAATTTGTGAAAATTTGTTCTTGAATATCCCCTCCATGAAAGACCCATGAGGTCCTAGGATTTGGTAATTTTGAGAGAATAATAGCACTTTTAAGTGGGGAGAGTGAGGAGTAATGGTTTGGATAGATATTTATAATGGCACAAGACTTTGTGGGTCAAAATGGGGAGGTGAGGAATCTATTTATACTTGAGGATAGGTGGTTTCTTATGTTTAATTTATTGATTATTTTATAATAAAATATAATCGTATTGTGGTGGAATTAAAGTACATGAATTTGGATTACAATAAATGTTATACAGGATGTTTACCATCTACACAAACCTCAAAACCATTTATGTATTTAATTTTTATGGTATATAATTTTTTTGACTTTTAATTTTAACCATTTCCAATGATTAACTTTTACTACTATAAATATTTTTCTGTCATGGTATGTTATTTATTTAAAAAATATGGATTTTACCATAAAAGATAATTTGGATTTTATGATGCCAAATATTTAATCCATTTTAATTAATTCAATTCAAATAATTTGGAATATTATATTTAAAATTAATTTCGCAGACAAAACTAAAAAGCGGGTTCTAATAGTTAAAAGTTATAACAAATAAAATATTTTTATATAAAATTTCAATTTTAAATTAATTTAATCGCCAACATTAGATTAAATTATCAAAAAACAATATAAATATACATTATAACATATTTAATGGATCTTTTATCAATAGATATAAATTAGGAAAAAATGAATTTTTGTATTAAGAGACATTATTTCTAGATATTTGATAAAATTAGGATATTATCAGAAATATAGAAACCATTAAACAAAAGTATAATTTCGGTGTCCCTATTCCAAATAAGATGTTTATTTATTAAAAAAATAAAAAATAAAAGTGTCAAAAATCATATTGAGTTTTTTTACATAAAATGGTTGTAAAACTATTTTCATAGAAAAAGTATGTCTCTAACCATAAATCTATATTTGACGTACACATTATTGAACATGTTTCCTCTTTAAAATTATATAAAATTAATAAATATTAATAGATATTAAAATCCTTATTCTATAGATATTTAGTATTTTAAATCCTTCTTATATTTAAGAAGTTCATCCCCACAATTTTTATTGACTTATAAAATAAGTGGGTGTATTTCACCCTCATATCATTTTCCAATTCACATGTTGCAACTTGAATCATATGGTTTTCCAAAAATACCTTATCTTGATGAATAACCATATTCATAAAAAATGTCTCTCTATGGTCAAGAACATGGATTTTCTATTCCTTATAAGATATATTATAGACTCATGACATGAGATGGATCTGGAATATAATTTCCTAACAAAGAAACATAAAATAGATTTCGTACATGGGATTGAATTGGAGGTAAATCCCCTCTGTATTTAACTAATCCAAAATTCTCTTGGATTTCACAGGGTTCAATTAACTACAGACATGGATTACATTTCTAACAAAAATACATTACACTTTTCCATAGTGATGCTTTATGAAAAACATGATCACATAACTCGAAATAAAGATCATTCCTCTGATTATTTGTGTCAAAATTCTACATAATATGTTAATTCCAACTGTTCCTCTCAATCAACTAAAAATTATCTACCATTTACTCTACATCTAATCGTCCCATTGTATTTTTTTCACATACATCATCTTGAAAAGATATATTTTCACTTCACATTAAATAAAATACATTAATTGGATCCATATGTATACTATAATGAAAAATATTATTACAGGAAAACTCAAACAATGAAAGCGGTTAATCCCAACATCCCTGGTAATCCATTGAACATGTATGTATCAAATCCTCCAAGTTATTAAATTTTCATTATAGATGCTAATATGATTGAAGAGGAAATTTTGTAAAAAAATTTATTTCAGTTTATAATGACATCAAATGTATATTCCAAATGTTATCGGCAAATATGAGATCATGATCATATATAATTGAGATGGGGACCCCATTTAACCAGAATATATCTTTAACAAAAACCAAAAAAATTGATCTAGAGTTGGAGTATCATCAATTGGAAGAAATCATACTAATTAGAATGTTGATATAAAATAACCCATATTTTTATGTTACCTTGAGAAGTCTTTAGAAATCCCACTACGAAATCCATGGAAATATTTTCCCATTTTCATGTTGGTGCTCACAATGTATAATGAATCCCTTATGGTTACATTAACTTTTATTTAACCTATTGAAATGTAGAACATATCAAGGTATAATCTATAATATCAATTATAATTCCACTTCCCCAATAATACATCTGAAGAAAATTGTACATTATAGTTCTACCGGGGTGAATTGATAATGACGAACTATGAGCATCAAATAAAAACTATATCATTTGCAATGAATCACAAGGCATACATAATCTCTACCCAAATATCAAAACACTGTCATTATCATTGTTAAACTTAGGTAACATACCTTCCAAAACTAATTCTACCTTTTTCTGCAAACTCACTATAGTACTTCTATGGTTTCTTAATTCTATCTGATAGGGATGATTTCACTAACACCTTAATAAACAAGGACTTTCATGCTACAACAACATATAATCCAAATTCATCAACTCATCAATCAATGGTTCCCTTTCTGAACTATAAGGCTCCAGCCTTAAACATCACTTAATCTTGAGTTACATCTAGAATACATGTTGAGGATCTTTTCAGGTTTATAGTTTTAGATAATTAGATTATAAAACATGCATTACATTCCACATTTAAACAAAGTGGTTACATAAAATATAGTATTCATTTTTCCCATCAACGTAAACATGTTTAAAATAAAACATGGATTCATTCTTGACACTTCCTTGACACTATCATCATATCATGTACCTTTCCCTTGACCAGTGAAAAACATTTCAAAAACCAGGGATTAGCATAAAAAGATCAGTAAGGGATATAAAAATATGGAAAGGAAACATGAGTACATATATACATAATAATGAAATCATACTTTACCTACAAAACATAAGCACTTTAACAGAAATCATCAAATCATGAATAAATCATAGAAATCATAAGACATAAAGGTAATTTAAGGCATTCATAACATTCTTACATAGGGAGTAACCCTCTTGGTTATGTTTGGAATACCCATCACAGTATATTCCCTAAATCGGTTCAGAGAAACCTTAAAATTTAACTCCTTCGTGTTACCCAATGCATTGGAGAGCTATATCGGGCTCACCCGCCCTTAGTTTATCACGGAACCACCTATCTTCATAATAATGCCCAAGAACCATAACATAATCGTATAACATAAAGCATGCATAAATGAAACATCACATTTCCACTTTTCAATCCCAAGATATCAATACAACACATTGATATAAAAACATTATGAAAACCATTTTCAATAGAAAAATAAAATAAACGTAAAACATGGTATTTATTTTCCATTTTAAAAAAAGTATGGCTTGTAGAGGAAGCTGAAACACAAATAATGGTCACGGCGGCTGAGAAGTCGTTGTTGCCGCATACGTATGACAAAAATATTCACTTTTTTCGTTTATTAAAACACTTCGTATAAAAATATTCCTTTTGGATAAACGTAAAAGTCAAAGGGGTTTATACACCATATAAATGAAAGTTAAGTATCAAACATAATATGCCCCAATGAAAGGAGATTGAGACGAAGTCCCATACCTTGGGTCTGACATGACTCAATCGTTCTTTAATGTCCTGAATAATATACTTGAGATAATTTCTACTTTCTTAAGAACCTTTTTCATGTTCAATATTCTATTTATATCACTTATTACCATGGCATGAACACTATGTAATTATTTATGTTAATAACGGTCGTTTTAACGACCATTGGTACTTGAGTCAAAAATATGCTCATTATAATTACAAGTTGTTCATTTATCCATTATATCCAGAGTTTTACTCATGATTTAGATATCATATATATCATATATATCCAGTATATACATGCATTTATAATATTACATAACATATAGAGGTAAGAAATGAAATGCACCGTTCATGAAGACGGTAAGCCGTACGTACGCATTAACGCTACTTCCATTTCTATTTCATATTTAATGGAATTAAAACATAATGATACATAATAGTATTATAATTCTAGTATTTTATCATATATAATATCATTAAATATATCCTTTATACGTACCACATATGGTATTAACGAATCAAATCACTTTGAGGGGGCAGTAGACCGCACTTCCTAAAATGTAGATATCACATTTACCCATAATGGAAACCATAAAGGTATGCCATAAATGAAAAAATACAGAAGATTAAGTAAAACATAAACATATTATATATCATATATAAATTTAGTGACATCTTAATGGCCACCTTTGAAGGTGTTATATGAGTGTTGAACAATCATCGTTTCGTGAGGCAGAAATTCACCATCCACAGAAATAGTATGTTCTTTAACCATTAGATGTAGGTGTGTGTAAGAATAGCTCAAATCAATCTTATAACAACATAATAGTATATTTAAGATAATGTTGTTTTTAAAAAATAACGGAATAAAAATATTATAGAGCGTTGGAGAAGAAAAACAAAACATAAGAACACAATAGAAAACAAAACCTTTAAAACGGGTAACTCTTTTTGATTTGAGCTCAAAGGATTCCTTGGGGAGAATTCTGCCCAAAGTGAGGCTTCAAGGAGTAATAGAGGGATGTGGAGAGACAAAATGTACCGGGTTTGGCCAAGCCAAAGGCTTGAGAGGTGTGGGTAAGGTGGTAGAGGTGGGGGCCTTTTATAAGAGGAGAGGAGGTGCACTCTTGGAAAGTTATAAAAGGTTACTTTACTAAAAAATAATTTTCGGAATTAAAAGGTCCCAAAATTATATATTTCTAGGATAAGGTGATAAGAGTTCGAAATACACCCATAAAATATTTTTTTTACATGTTTAGATCTTAGATTTTACATTATCACTTCATTTTGTTTAAATCGTTAAATAATTATGGAATCGTTGCATCATCATGGTATCATAAATAATTTAATTTATTTAATGTCTAAAAATTATAAAAATAATATCATGATTTAGGAAATCTTTTTATATTTCTAATGAATATTTATAGTCAAATATATGTCTTGTATAAACCCATTTAATTGTTTTTAGTAAAACAACTCATGTTTGTGACATTTTTATTTTAACTTTAAATAAAAAGGTATTAATGTCATTTTCCTACCAAAGTGGCTCCATGGGGTCCCCAAGTTGACCCATGGATTTTATTAGTCATCTATGACACATACAATAAGGTTAGGACCTGTCTCTAGGTCATTTCATATTATTAAAACATTATTTTTACCTTAAACTACACTAATTACCTCTAATCACGATTAAAAACTTAAAAGTTACTATTCACCAAAAAAAATATTTTAATCCCATTGAACCACATTTTACTTATAAATGAAAACCATGTATGTCGGATTTTTTAAATTCAATACATAGTGGTGGTAAAATTTCATTTAAATGAAAAATCTGTTTTTATAAGTACCACTTAGTGGTTTCACTATTCCTCAAAAATTGACGTTTTTTAGAAAAATACGAAAACATCCCCCCAAGCTATATTTGATATTCCAAATTCAAAAATGATTCCTATTTTACAAAATTCAAAACATATAAGTTACATTAATTAATTTAATAATTAATTCCCACTGTCAGAGAAAATATCAAGTTTTTATGAAACAATAAGTATCAAAAGATTGACACTAGTTTAAGTCTAAATTCAAAATGAAATTAATTAAATGACCACCATTGGATTAAATGGTAAAAATATATTCTAATTTAACTTTAAAACCAATTCAAAATATAATCTAATCATATAAATAAATTAGATTAGAAAGAGGTTTTGAATTAAAATATAACATTTTTCACTATTCATTAAAAAAATGAACTTTATCTGAAAAATACCAAAAATTCAAACAAATTAAATTTTGATGTCCCTATTCTGACGAAAAATTTTATCTGGTCCAATAGAATGTATAAGAGTGACCAAAACTATATTTATAGACGGTTCTCCGTCAAAAGGCGATAAGTCAACCTTTAGTGAATTTTAGAGTATATATGCCTAAAATTAAATTCTTTTCGTATTTTTAGCCTTTATCCTTTATTGGATAAATTTAAAAACATTTAACAAACATATATAATCATATTTTATTTATTTCCATCCATTCCTGCCAATACAACGACTACATGTTAACTACCATTTAAAATAATACTATTTTATTAATAGTGTGGAACCTAAGATTTAAAAGAAACTCATTGTTGAGTATCGGGTACGATATCGAACATAGAAACCCCATTAAAGTAAAATTAATATTTAATTCATAAATATTAATAAAAATGAAAATGATTTATTCTTTATTTACCTGGGATGTTACATCCTTCTCCTCTCTTGGGAATTGCATCCTCGCAATTTTATTCACTTATCAAAATAAGTGGGGGTATTTATCCCTCATAGAATTTTAAGATTCCCATGTTGCCTCTCAACCATATGGTTTTTCCATAAAACCTTTTCCTGGTGAATTACCTTATTCCGCAACACTTTCTCTCTACAATCAGGTATCTAGACTGGTTGTTCTTCATAAGATAGATTCTCTTCCAACTGAACTACCTCTGGGCTCAAAACATGAGATAGATCTGAAATATACTTTCTCAACATCGAAACATGAAAAACATTGTGTACCTGAGATAAACATGGAGGTAAAGCCACCCGGTATGCAACTGATCCAACTTTATATGGATTTTCATATGGTCCAATGAACCATGGACTAATATTTCCTTTCTTACCAAATCGCATCACACTTTTCCATAGTGAAACTTTGAGAAAAACATGATCACCTACCTTGAAAGATAGATCCTTCCTCCGGTTATCCGCATAACTCTTCTGCCTACTTTGAGCTGTTCTCATGTGTTTCTGAATCAACTGAACTTTTTATACCATCTCTTCTACCAATTCTGGTCCCATCAACTTCCATTCACCAACTTCATCCCAGAAAGCTGGACTTCGACACCGCTTCCCACATAATGCCTTAAATGGTGTCATCTGTATACTAGAATGAAAACTGTTATTACAAGAAAACTCAACCAAAGAAAGATGTTGGTCCCAACTTCCTTGATAATCCATCGAACAAGAACGTAGCATATCCTCCAATGTCTGAATTGTTCGTTCTGACTGCCCATCAGATTGAGGATGAAAAGTTATACTAAAATTTAATTCAGTACCCAACATCTTCTGAAGGCCTTTCCAAAAGTTAGAAGTGATCCTCGGATCACGGTCAGATACAATGGAGAGAGAAACTCCACGTAACCTGACTATCTCTTTAAGATACAAATGGGAAAGTTGATCTAGGAAAAAATTATATCCTATGGAAAGGAAATGAGGAGATTTAGTCAAGCGATCAATAATAACCCAGATTGCATTATTACCTCGAGGTGTCTTCAGAAATCCCACAACGAAGTCCATGGATATATTCTCCAATTTCCACTCTGGAACTGGTAAAGGCCGAAGCATCCCTTTTGGTAACTTCCACTCTGCTTTAACCTATTCAATAGTCAAACACTTCATAGTAAAATCAGCAATATCCCTTTTCATTCTGTCCCACCATTAACACTCCTGAATATCTCTATACATCTTAGTACTTCCAGAATGAACTGAAAACGTAGAACTATGAGCTTCACATAACAAATCTCTCTTCAACTGTGAATCACACGAAACACACAATATCTTCCCAAATATAAAAAAAATCATTATCAATTTTGAATTCAGGAAACTTACCCTTCTGAACCAGCTCTACCTTTTTCTATAACTCGCTGTCTTGCTTCTGTGCGTGCTTAATTCTGTCTGATAGAGAATATTTCACTGATACCTGAAACAAAACATAAGGACATCCTACACCAACAACATCTATGACAAATTTCATCAAATACTTAAGAAAAGGATCACGTTCCAAATGCAATATTTCTAATGAAGCATTACTTTTTCGGCTCAAAGCATCAGCCACTTTATTTTCATTTTCTTGATGGTAATGAATTGTACAATCATAATCCTGGATTAATTCTAGTTGTCTCCTCTATCTCATGTTCAATTCTTTTTGAGTGAATATATACTTTAAACTTTTATGATCGATATATATATCACACTTTACTCCATAGAAATGATGCCTCCAAATTTTTAAAGCGACAAAAACAGCAGGTAATTCCAAATCATGGTTAGGGTAATTTACCTCATGAGTTTTCAACTATAGTGAAGCATAAGAAATTACCTGATCATTCTGCATTAAGACACAACCACATCCTTTCAATGAAACATCACTGTAGATAACAAACTCCCCATTCCTGGAAGGTAGTGCCAAAACAAGAGCATTCAACAATCATCTTTTCAGTTCCTGAAAAAAATCATCTAATTCTTTTGTCCAGATAAACTTAACACCCTTTCCGAGTTAGCTTAGTCATTGGACTAGATAACCGTGAAAAATTTCTAACAATCCTTCGGTAATAGCCTTCCAAACCAAGGAATCTATGAATCTCAGTTACATTTCTGGGTCTTGGCCATTCTTCCACAACCTTTGTTTTTTGCAGGATCAACAGTTATCCCATCTTTAGAAATAATATGACCAAGGAAAGAAATTTGTTGCAACCTAAACTCACACTTTCTGAATATTCCATCAAATTTATTTTCTTTTAAGGTTTGAAAAAATAACCCTTAAATGTCTTTCATGCTCCTCTTTAATTTCAGAAAACACCAAAATATCATCACTGAAAACAACCACAAACTTATCCAAGAACTCATGGAAAATTCTATTCATTAATTCCATGAATACAGTAGGTGCATTGGTTAGCCCGAAAGGCATTACTACAAATTCATAATAGTCGTATCTTGTATGAAACACGGTCTTCTGAATATATGCTTCCTTTACCTTCAACTGATGGTACCCCAATCACATGTGAATCTTTGAAAAATACTAAGCTCCCTGGAGCTAATCAAATAAATCATTAATATGAAGAAAAGGATATTTGTTCCTAATAGTGATGTTATTCAAGGCTCTATAATCAATGAAAAGTCTCATAGAACCATCTTTCTTTTCAACAAATAAAACAAGATCACCCCATGGTGATGTTCTAGGTTGATTGAAACCTTTCTCGAATAAATATTGCAATTTCTCCTTCTACTCTAAAAGTTGAATTTGAGCCATTCGAGAAGGGTGTTTTGAAACCAGCATAGCATCAAGAACTAAGTCTATATTAATCTCAACTTCCCGATCTGGTATTATTCCAGGCAACTCATCAGGAAAAACATTAGGATACTCATTTACCACTAGCACATCATTAATCTGAACAGTTCCCTTGTTTTCAACAATATGTGCAAGGTAACATTCATTTCTATCTTTTACAAGTTTCTTAGCCTCTTGATATGTTATCAACAGTAAGGGTTTATTATTTAAAAAAACTGAAATTCTTTCAGAAAAGAAAATTCTTTAGCTCTACAGTCAATCTTATCATGGTAAATAGAGATCCAATCTACACCTAGGATAACATCAAACTCCAGTAGAGGTAAAACAATAAGGTTTGAAGGTAGGTTCTTTCCACATATAAGGATAAGAAGATTCTTATAAATTCGTTTTGCCTAAACATTTCCCCCAAGTGTTTTTACCAAAAGTTCAGGAATCATTTCATGAGATGGTATTCCCATTTTACTAGAAAAGTTTTCAGAGATGAAGGAATGTGTAGACCCCGAATCAAACAACACACTGGCATAATCTGAAAAAACAAACAAAGTACTTGATACCACTTCATTTGATGGCCCAACATCTGCTGAAGTAGTTGCAATAGATTTCACCACCCCTTTCTACTTGTATTCTAACTGCTTCCCATCACTCGATCTCTTTGTCGGACACTCGTTTGCATAGTGACCCATCTCGTTTCACTTAAAACATTTCACTAACTATAAATCAAATTTGGTCTTACCATCACCCGAATCTTTTTCAGTGAAATCACGAGCCTTATGTCCCATATTACTGCATCAGTAGAACTTTCCAGAATTTAGAAGACATTCCCTAGCATGAATTTTACAACATTTATCACAAACTGGAAACATTGTTTTCTTACCGTCAGACCTTTTTGAAAATTTCTTTCCTTCTTCCTGCCACCTCAGTCTCTTCTTATGCTGGTTTTTATAGAACACTTGATCATCGACAAACTCCATTTCCACCTTATCAGCACATCGAACAAGCTTTTCATAACTTTTGAACTCATGAGAAGCCAATGACCTTCGATATTTTGGCTTTAATTCTGAGTAAAAAATGATTGATTTTACTATCAAGGTCTTGGATAAAATTTGGAGCATTCCTTGCCAATCGAGTGAACCTCTCTTCATAGGCAGCCACTGATTCTTCCTCTTCCCTCAATTCCAAGAATTGTTTTTCCATCATAAGTCGAACAGCATTAGGAAAATACTTCTCAAGAAACATACCTTTGAATTCATCCTAGTCGAGAGCATCAATCTCATCAGCGTCCCTGATATTTTTAACCATCGTCCACCACTGATCTACTTCACCCTCCAAACGGTAAATAGAAAGACTAACCTTTTGATTGTCTGAACACCCCATGACATTGAAAATATTCTCCAGTGCTTTAATCCACCCTTCAGCTAGAACATAGTCAAATAATCCTCTAAATTATGGTGGATGTTGCCTCATGAAATGTTCCACCACTGACATGTTCCTCTACGGTTCATCTGGCTGATCTCGTGCATGAATACCACCACCATTTATCGCTTGAGTCAACTACGCCATTAATGCAACAAACTGTTCAGTTCCAATTCCAACCATCTCAGGATGCTGATTCAGAAGGTTATTTCCTTTTGTATCCCTTCCTAGCACTACTTCCATGTTTCCTCTGCGGAAAACCATTATGAACAAACATGTCTTAGATGAAGCAACATGGTAATCTTCAAATGCTATATCATTTAATTTTCACCATAAAATAATTATTTTTGGATAAACATTTAATAGAATTCTAACTCCTAAAGTTATCTAAACCGACCTATGATACCAACTATAAGGCCCCAGCCTAAAACATCACTTAATCTTCAGTTACTTCAAGAATACACGTTGAGGATCTTTTACAGTTTATATTTTTAGAGAATTAGATCATAAAACATGCATTACATTCAACATTTAAACAAATTGGTTACCAAAAAGATAGTATTCATTTTTCCCATCAATGGAAAAATATTTAAAATAAAACATGGACTCTTTCTTGACACTTCCTTAACACTATCATTATATCATGTACCTTTCCCATGACCTATGAAAAACGATTCAAAAGCTTGGGATGAGCATAAAAAGCTCAGTAAGGGATATAAAAATATGGAAAGGAAAAATGAGTACATATATACATAAGAATGAAATCATACTTTACCCATAAAACATAAGCACTTTAACATACCTCATCAAATAATGAATAAATCATAGAAATCATAATACATAAAGGTAACTTGAGGCATTCATAACATTCTTACATAGGGAGTAACCCTCTTGGTTACGTTTGGAATACCCATCACAGTATATTCCCTAAATCACTTTGGAAAAACCTTAATGTTTAACTCCTTCACATTACCCAATTCATTAGAGAGCTATATCGGGCTCACCCGCCCTTAGTTTATCATGGAACCAACTGTCTTCGTAATAATGGACAAGAACCATAACATAATCATATCACATAAAGCATGCATAATGGAAACATAACATTTCCACTTTTCAATCACAACATATCAATACAACACATTGATATAAAAACATTATGAAAACCATTGTCAATACCAAAATAAAATAAAAGTAAAACATGGTATGTATTTTTCATTTAAAAAAAGGTATGGCTTGTAGAGGAAGCCGAAACTCAAATAATGGTCACGGCGGCGGAGAAGTCGTTGTTGCCGCATACGTACGAAAAAAACATTCCCTTTTGTCTTTTAGTAAAACGCTTCGTATAAAAATATTTCTTTTGGATAAATGTAAATGTCAAAGGGGTTTATACACCGTATAAAAGAAATTTGTGTATAAAACATAATATGCCTCAATAAAAGGAGATTGAGACGAAGTCCCATACCTCGGGGCCGACATGACTCGATCGTTCTTTAATGTACTGAATAATAAACATGAGTTAATATATACTTTCTTAAGAACCTTTTTGAAGTTCATTATTCCTTTTATATCACTTATTACCATGTCATGAACACTATGTAATTATTTTAGATTATAACGGTCATTTTAACGATCATTGGTACTTGAGTCAAAAATAAGCTCTTTATAATGACAAGTTGTTCATGTATCCATTATATCCAGATTTGTACTCATGATTTATATATCATATATATAATATATATACAGTATATACATGCATTTATAATATTACATAACATTTAGAGGTAAGAAATGAAATGCACCGTTCATGGAGACGATAAGTCGTACGTACGAATGAATGCAACATCCATTTCTATTTCATATTTAATGGAATTAAAACATAATGATACATAATAGTATTATAGTTCATGTATTTTATCATATATAATATCATTAAATCTATCCTTTATACGTACCACATATGGTATTAATGAATCAAATCACTTTGAGGGGGCGGTAGTCTACACTTCCTAAAATGAAGATATAACGTTTACCAATAATTGAAACCATAAAGGTATGCTGTAAATTAAAAAATACAGAAGCTTAAGTAAAACATAAACATATTATATATCATATATAAATATAGTGACATCTTAATGGACACCTTTGAAGGTGTTATATGAGTGTTGATCAATCATCGTTTCGTGAGGTAGAAATTCGCCATCCACAGAAACACTATGTTATTTAACCATTAGATGTAGGTGTGTGTAAGGGTAGATCGAATCCTTCTTATAACAAAATCCTAGTATATTTAAGATACTGGTGTTGTTAGAAAATAAAGGAATAAAAAGATTTTAGAGGGTTGAGAAGCAAAATAAAACATATGAACAGAAGAGAAAACACTACCTTTAAAATAGGTAACTATTTTTGATTTGAGCTCAAAGGCTTCCTTGGGGAGACTTTTGCCCAATGTGAGGCTTCAAGGAGTATGAGAGGTATGTGGAGAGACAAAATTAACAGGTTTTGGCTGATCCAAAGGCTTGAGAGGTGTGGGTAAGGTGGTAGAGGTGGGGGCCTTTTATAAGAGGAGAGGAGGGGCACTCTTGAAAAGTTATAATAGGTTACTTTATTATAATATGATTTTCGGATTTAAAAGGTCCCAAAATTTTATATTTCTAGGATAAGGTGATAAAATTTTTAAATCCACCCATAAAATAGGTTTTTGACATGTTTAGGTCTTAGAGTTTACATTATCTTTTCATTTTTTAAATCATCAAATAATGAGGTAACCACTGCATCATCATGGTATCAAAAATAATTTAATTTATATAGTTTCTAAAAATTATAAACAAAATATAATGATTTAGGAAATCTTTTTATATTTCTAATGAATACTTATAGTGAAAAATATGACTTGTATAACCCCATTTAATTTTTTTTAGTAATACAACTCATGTGTGTGACATTTTTATTTTAACTTTAAATAAAAAGGTATTAAGGTCATTTTCCAGCCAAAGTGGATCCATGGGGTCCCCAAGTTGACCCATGGATTCTCTTGGTCGGCCATGACACATCCAATAAGGTTAGGACATGTATCTAGGACATTTCATATTATTAAAACATTATTTTTAATTTAAACTACACTAATTACCTCTAATCTCGATTAAAAACTTGAAAGTTACTATTCACAAAAAAAATTTATTTTAATCCCATTGAAGAACATTTTACTTCTTAATTACAACCATGTATGTCGGATTTTTTAAATTCAAAACACAGAGGTGGTAAAATTTCATTCAAACGGAAAATCAGTTTTTATAAGAACCACTTAGTGGTTTTACTATTCATCAAAAATTAAAGTTTTTCAAAAAATACCAAAAATATATTTGACATTTAGAATTCAAAAATGATGTCTATTTTAAAAAAATCAAAACAAATAAGTTAAAATAATTAATTTAATAATTAATTCCCACGGTCAGAGCAAATAGCGTGTTTTTATGAAACAATAAGTATCAAAAGATTGACACTAGTTTAAGTACAAATTCAAAGTGAAATTAATTGAAATGACCACCATTGGATTAAATCGTAAAAATATAATCTAATTGCACATTAAAACCAATTCAAAATATAATCTAATCATATAAATATATTATATTAAAAAGAGGTTTTGAATTAATATACAACATTTTTCACTATTCATTAAAAATGAACTTTATCAGAAAAATACCAAAAATTCACACAAAGTAAATTTTGATGTCCCTATTCGAAAGAAGACATTTATTTGGTCCAATAGAATGTATAAGAGTGACCAAAACTATATTTATAGATGGTTCTCCATCAAAAGGTGATAAATCAACCTTTAGTGAATGTTAGAGTATATATCACTAAAATGGAATTGTTTTCATATTTTAAGCCTTTATCCTTTATTGAATAATTTTAAAAACATTTAACAAACATATATAATCATATTTTAGTTATTTCCATTCATTCCCGCCAATAAAACGGCTACGTGTTAACTACCATTTAAAATAATATTATTTTATTACTAGTGTGCAATGTAAGATATCAAAGAAACTCTATGTTGCGTATCAGGTACACTATCGAACATAGAAACTCCATTAAAGTAAAAATAATATTTAATTCATAATTATTAATAAAAATGAAAATGCATTATTCGTTATTTACCTGCAATGTTACATCCTTCCCTCCTTTTGGGAATTGCGTCCTCGCAATTTTATTCACTTATCAAAATAAGTGGGGGTATTTATCCCTCATAGAATTTTACGATTCCCATGTTGCCTCTTCAACCCTATAGGTTTTCCATAAAACCTTTACCTGGTGAATTACCTTATTCCGCAACACTTGCTCTCTATGATCAAGTATCTGGACTGGTTTTTCGTCATACGAGAGATTCTCTTCCAACTGAACTACCTCTGGGCTCAAAACATGAGATGGATCTGGCATATACTTTCTCAACATCGAAACATGAAAAACATTGTGTACCTGAGATAAACTTGGAGGTAAAGCCACCTGGTATGCAACTGATCCAACTTTCTCCAGAATTTCATGTGGTCCAATGAACCTTGGATGCAGCTTTCCTTTCTTACCAAATCGCATCACACTTTTCCAAGGTGAAACTTTGAGAAAAACATGATCACCTACCTTGAAAGATAGATCCTTCCTCCTGTTATCTTCATAACACTTCTGCCTACTTTGAGCTTTTCTCATGTGTTTCTGAATCAACCGATCTTTTTCTGCCATCTCATCTACCAATTCTGGTCCCATCAACTTCATTTCACCCACTTCATCCTAGAAATATGGAGTTCGACACCGCTTCCCATATAATGCCTATAATTGGTTCCATCTGTATACTGTAATGAAAACTGTTATAATAAGAAAACTCAACCAAAGAAAGATGTTGGTCCCAACTTCCCTGATAATCCATCGAACAAGAACGTAGCATATCCTCCAAGGCTGAATTGTTCGTTCTGACTGCCCATCTGATTGAGGATGAAAAGCTGTACTAAAATTTAATTCACAACCCAATGACTTCTGAAGGCCATTCCAAAAGTTAGAAGTGAACCTCGGATCATGGTCAGATACAATGGAGAGAGGAACTCCATGTAACCTGACTATCCCATTAAGATACAAACGGTAAAATTGATCTAGGTAAAAAGTATCACGTATGAAAAGGAAATGAGCAGATTTAGTCAAGCGATCAACAATAACCCAGATTGAATTCTTACCTCGAGGTGTCTTCGACAATCCCACAACGAAGTCGATGGATATATTCTCCCATTTCCACTCTGGCACTTGTAAAGGCTGAAGCATCCATTTCGGTAACTGCCACTCCGCTTTAACCTGTTGATAAGTCAAACACTTCATAGTAAAATCAGCAATATCCCTTTTCATTCCATCCCACCAGTAATACTCCCGAAGATCTCTATACATCATAGCACTGCCAGGATGAACTGAAATCGAAGAGCTATGAGCTTCACATAACAAATTTCTATTCAACTGTAAATCACACGGCACACACAATATCTTCCCAAATCTCAAAACAAAATCATTATTAATATTTAATTCAGGCAACTTACCCTTCTGAACCCGCTCTACCTTTTTCTGCAACTCGTTGTCTTGCTTCTGTGCATGCTTAATTCTGTCTGATAGAGAAGATTTCACTGATACCTAATACAAAACAGATGGACATCCTCCACCAATAACTTCTATGCCGAAGTTCATAAATTCCTTAACCAAAGGATCACGTTCCAAACGCATCATTGCTATTGAAGCATTACTTTTTTGACTCAAAGCATCAACCACTTTATTTTCTTTTCCCAGATGGTAATGAACTGTACAATCATAATCGTTGATTAATTCTAGCCATCTCCTCTAGCTCATTTTCAATTCGTTCTGAGTGAATATATACATTAAACATTTGTGATCTATATATATTTCACACTTTACTCCATACAAATGATGCCTCCAAATTTTTAAAGTGAAAAAAAAACAGGAGCTAATTCCAAATCATGTGTATGGTAATTTACCTCATGAGTTTTCAACTGTCGTGAAGCATAAGGAATTACCTGATCGTTCTGTATTAAGACGCAACCAAGTCCTTTCAATGAAGCATCAGTGTTGATAACAAACTCCCCATTCCTGGAAGGTAGTGCCAAAAATGGAGCATTCACCAATCTTATTTTCAGTTCCTGAAAACAATCATCACATTATTTTGTCAAGATAAACTTAACACCCTTCCGAGTATGATTAGTCATTGGACTAGATAACAGTGAAAAATTTCTATCAATCCTTCTGTAATAGCCTGCCAAACCAACAAATATACTAATATCAGTTACATTTGTGGGTCTTGTCCATTCTTCCACAACTTTTGTTTTTGCATGATCAAGAGTTATCCTATCTTTAGAAACAATATGACCAAGGAAAGAAATTTGTAGCAACCAAAACACACAATTGCGGAATTTCCCATAAAATTTATTTTCTTTTAAGGCTTAAAAAATAACCCTTAAATGTCTTTCATGCTCCTCTTTACTTTTAGAAAACACAAAAATATCATCAATGAAAACAACCACAAACGTATCCAAGAACTCATGGAAAATTCTATTCATTAAGTCCATGAATACAGTAGATGAATTGGTTATCCCCAAAGGCATTACTACAAATTCATAATGGCCATATCTTGTACGAAACGCGGTCTTCGAAATATATGGTTATGTTACCTTCAACTGATGGTGCCCCGATCTCAGGTCAATCTTTGAAAAATACTGAGCTCCCTGGAGCTGATCAAACAAATCATCGATATGAGTCAAAGAATATTTGTTCAAAACAGTGATGTTATTCAAGGCTCTATAATCAATGAAAAGTCTCATAGAACCATATTTCTTTTTTACAAATAAAATAGGAGCACACCAAGGTGATGTGCTAGGTCGAATGAAACCTTTCTCTAATAAATATTGCAATTGCTCCTTCAACTCTAAAAGTTAAATTTGAGCCATTTGACATGGGGGTTTTGAAACTGGTTTAGTATCAAGAACTAAGTCTACATTAAAATCAACATCCCGATCTGGTATTATTCCAGGAAACTCATCAGGAAAAACATCAGGATACTCATTTACCACTGGCACATCATTAATCTGAACAGTTCCCTTGTTTTCAACAATATGTGCAACGTATCATTCATTTACATCTTTAACAAGTTTCTCAGCCTCTCGATATGTTATCAACAATAAGGGTTCATTCTTGTACAAAGACTGAAATTATTTTTGAAAATAAACGTTTTTATCTCTACAGACAATCTTAGCATGGTAAATAGAGATCCAATCCATACCAAGGATAACATCAAGCTCTACTAGAGGTAAAACAATAAGGTTTTCAAGTAGGTTCTTTCCTGAGATAAGGATAGGAAGATTCTTATAAATTCTTTTTGCCTCAAAATTTCCCCCATGTGTTTTTATGAAAAGTTTAGGAGTGATTTCTTGAGATGGTATTCCCATTTTACTAGAAACGTTTTCAGAGATGAAAGAATGTGTAGACCGCGAATCAAACAACACACTAGCATAATCTGAAAAAAAAAACAAAGTACCTGATACCACTTCATTTGATGTCCCAACATCTGATGAAGTAGTTGCAAAGGATTTCACCACCCCTTTCTGCTTGTAGTCTAACTGCTTCCCATCACTCTAGCTCTTTGTCGGACACTCGATTGCATAGTGACCCATTTCATTTCACTTAAAACATTTCACTAACTGTAAATCAAAGTTGGTCTTACCATCACTGTGATCTTTTTCAGTGCAATCACGAGAATTATGTCCCATCTTACCGCATCGGTAGCACTTTCCAGAATTCAGAAGACATTCCCCAGCATACCTTTTACCATATTTATCACAAAATTGAAATTTAGTTTTCTTACCATCAGACCTTTTTGAAGATTTCTTTCCTTTCTTCTGCCACCTCAGTCTCTTCTTTTGTTGGTTGTTATAGAACACTTGATCATTAGAAAACTCCATTTCCACCTTCTTAGCACATCGTTCAATCTTTTCATAACTTTTGAACTCACGAGAAGCCAATTCCCTTTGATATTTTGGATTTAATCCTGAGTAAAAACGATTGATTTTACTATGATGGTCTCAGATAAAATTTGGAGCATACCTTACCAATCGAGTGAACCTCTCTTCATAGGTAGCCACTGAGTCTTACTCTTGCCTCAATTCCAAGAATTGTTTTTCCATCCTATGTCGAACAGCCTTAGGAATATACTTCTCAAGAAACATACCTTTGAATTCATCACAGTCGAGAGCATCAATCTCATCAGTGTCCCTGAAATTTTTAACCATCGACCACCACTGATCTGCTTCACCCTCTACACGGTAAATAGCAAGACTAACCTTTTGATTGTCTGAACACCCCATGACATCGAAAATCTTCTCCAGTGCTTTAATCCACCCTTCAGCTAGCACAGGGTCAGATGATCCTTTGAATGATGGGGGATGTTGCCTCATGAAATGTTCCACCACTGACATGTTCCTCTGCAGTTGATCTAGCTGATCTCGTGCTTGGATACCACCACCATTTATCGCTTCTGTCAACTATGCCATTACTACAACAAACTGTTCAGTTCCAATTCCGACCATCTTAGGATGCTGATTTGGAAGGTTATTTCCTTCTTTATTCCTTCCTAGAACTGCTTCTCTATTTCCTCTACGGAAAACCATTCTGAACAAACATGTCTTAGATGAAGAAACATGGTAATCTTCAAATGCTATTTCATTTCAATTTGACCAAAAAAAAAATTTGGATAATCATTTAATAGAATTCTAACTCCTAAAGTTATCTAAACTGACCTCTGATACCAACTATAAGGCCCCAGCCTTAAACATCACTTAATCTTGAGTTACTTCAAGAATACACGTTGACGATCTTTTCAGGTTTACAGTTTTAGAGAATTAGATCATAAAACATTCATTGCATTCCACATTTAAATAAAGTGGTTACATAAAAGATAGTATTCATTTTCCCATCAACAGAAACATATTTAAAATAAATCATGGATTCTTTCTTGACACTTCCTTGACACTATCATCATATCATGTACCTTTCCCTTGACTTGTGAAAAACATTTCAAAAACTTGGGATGAGCATAAAAAGCTCAGTAAGGGATATAAAAATATGGAGAGGAAACATGAGTACATATATACATACGAATGAAATCATACTTTACCCATAAAACATAAGCACTTTAACATACCCCATCAAATCATGAATAAATCATAGAAATCATAAGACATAAAGGTAACTTGAGGCATTCATAACATTCTTACGTTGGGAGTAACCCTCTTGGTTAACTTTGGAATACCCATCATAGTATATTCCCTAAATCTATTTGGAGAAACCTTAACGTTTAACTCCTTCGCATTACCCAATGCATTGGAGAGCTATATCAGGCTCACCCGCACTTAGTTTATCACGGAACCACCCGTCTTCATAATAATGCCCAAGAACCATAACATAATCGTATCACATAAAGCATGCATAAAGGAAACATAACATTTACACTTTTCATTCACAACAAATCAATACAACACAATGATATTAAATCATTATGAAACCCATTTTCAATACCAAAATAAAATAAAAGTAAAACATGGTATTTATTTTTCATTTTAAAAAAGGTATGGCTTGTAGAGGAAGCCGAAACTCAAATAATGGTCACGACGGTGTAGAAGTCGTTGTTGTCGCATACGTACGACAAAAACATTCCCTTTTTTCATTTAGTAAAACTCTTCGTATAAAAAGATTCCTTTTGGATAAACATTAAATTCAATGGGGTTTATACACTGTATAAAAGATAGATGTGTATAAAACATAATATGCCTCAATGAAAGGAGATTGAGATGAAGTCCCATACCTCGGGTCCGACTTCGATCGATCGTTCTTTAATGTCCTGAATAATAAACTTGAGTTAATTTATACATTCTTAAGAACCTTTTTCATGTTCATTATTCCTTTTATATCACTTATTACCATGTCATTAACACTATGTAATTATTTAAGTTAATAACGGTTGTTTTAACGATCATTGGTACTTGAGTCAAAATATACTCTTTATAATTACAAGTTGTTCATGTATCCATTATATCCAGAGTTTTACTCAAGATGTTGATATCATATACATCATATATATCCAGTATATACATGCATTTATAATATTACATAACATTTAGAGGTAAGAAATGAAATGCACCGTTCATGGAGACGGTAACCCGTACGTACGCATGAACGCTACTTTCATTTCTATTTCATATTTAATGGAATTAAAACATAATGATACATATTAGTATTATAATTATAGCATTGTATCATATATAATATCATTAAATCTATCCTTTATACGTACCACATATGGTATTAACGAATCAAATCACTTTGAGGGGGCGGTAGTCCGCACTTCCAAAAATGAAGATATCGCTTTTACCCATAATGGAAACCATAAAGGTATGCCATAAATGAAAAAATACAGAAGATTAAGTAAAAAATAAACATATTATATATCATATATAAATATATTGACATCTTAATGGCCACCTTTGATGGTGTCATATGAGTGTTGATCAATCATCGTTTTGTGAGGCAGAAATTCACCATCCACAGAAACAATATGTTCTTTAACCATTAGATGTAGGTGTGTGTAAGTGTAGCTCGAATCCTTCTTATAAAAACATCATAGTATATTGAAGATACTGGTTTTGTTACAAAATAAAGGATTAAAAAGAGTTTAGAGGGTTTAAGAAGGAAAATAAAACATAAGAATACAAGAGAAAACACTACCTTTAAAGCGGGTAACTCTTTTTGATTTGAGCTCAAAGGATTCCTTGGGGAGATTTATGCCCAATGTGAGGCTTCAAGGAGTAAAAGAGGGATATGGAGAGACCAAAGTGACAGGGTTTGGCTGATCCAGAGGCTTTAGAGGTGTGGGTAAGGTGGTAGAGGTGGGGGCCTTTTATAAGAGGAGGGGAGGGGCACTATAGGAATGTTATAAAAGGATACTTTATTATAAAATGATTTTAGGATTTAAAAGGTCCCAAAATTATATATTTCTAGGATAAGGTGATAATAGTTCTAAATAAACCCATCCAATATGTTTTTTACATGTGTAAATCTTAGATTTTACATTATCTTATCATTTTTTTAATCGTTAAATAACGAGGTAATCGCTGCATCATCATGGTAGCATAAATAATTTAATTTATTTAATGTCTAAAAATTATAAAAAAATATATCATGATGTATGAAATCTTTTTATTTTTCTAATGAATATTTATAGTAAAAAATATGACTGGTATTACCCAATTTAAAAATTGTTTTAGTAAAACAACTCATGTATGTGACATTTTTATTTTAACTTTAAATAAAAAGGTATTAATGTCATTTTCCTACCAAAGTGGCTCCATGGGGTCCCCAAGTTAACCCATGGATTATCTTGGTCTTCCATTAAACACCCAATAAAGGTAGGACATGTGTCTAGGTCATTTAATATTATTAAAACATTATTTTTACCTTAAACTACACTAATTACCTCTAATCGCGATTAAAAACTTAAAAGTTACTATTCACCAAAAAAATTATTTTAATCCCATTGAACCACATTTTACTTCTTAATGAAAACCATGTATGTCAGATTTTTGAAATTCAAAACACAGAGGTGGTAAAATTTCATTTAAACAGAAAATCAGCATTTATAAGTAACACTTAGTGGTTTCACTATTCATAAAAAATTGATGTTTTTCAGAAAAATACCAAAACTTCACCCTAAGCTATATTTGATATTCAGAATTCAAAAATGATGCCTATTTTAAAAAATTCAAAACATATAAGTTACATTAATTAATTTAATAAATAATTCCCATTGTCAGAGCAAAGAGCGTGTTTTTATGAAACAATAAGTATCAAAAGATTGACACTAGTTTAAGTTCAATTCCAAAGTGAAATTAATTCCAATGACCACCATTGGATTAAATGGTAATAATATATTATAATTTCACTTTAAAACCAATTAAAAATATAATATAATCATATAAAAAATTATATTAAAAATTGGTTTTGAATTAAAATACAACATTTTTCACTATTCAATAAAAAATAAACTTTATTGGAAAAATACCAACAATTCACACAAAGTAAATATTGATGTCCCTATTCTAAAGAAAAATTCGTATTTGGTCCAATAGAATGTATTAGAGTGAACAAAACTATATTTATAGACGGTTCGCCATCAAAAGGTGATAAGTCGACCTTTAGTAAATGTTAGAGTCTATATGCCTAAAATTGAATTCTTTTCATATTTTAAGCCTTTATCCTTTATTGGATAAATGTAAAAACATTTAACAAACATGTATAATCATATTTTAGTTATTTCCATTCATTCCCTCCAATACAACAACTACGTGTTAACTACCATTTAAAATAATATTATTTTATTTCTAGTGTGCACCGTACGATTTCAAAGAAACTCTTTGTTGCATATCGGGTAAGTTATCGAACATAGAAACCCCTTTAAAGTAAAATTAATATTTATTTCATAAATATTAATAAAAATGAAAATGGTTTATTCTTTATTTACATTGGATGTTACATGAACATAACATGGTATATGTATCATTACAATTTATGACTCAAAGTGTAATACAATTTATTTATTTTTCACGATGGTGATGAATATGGAAAGAATAGTCCTTAATTAACTCAAGGCATCTACTCAGTCTGATGTTCAGTTATTTCTATGTAATTATATACTTACAACTTTTGTGATCAGAATATATTTTACACCATACACCATACAAATGATGCCTCCATATATTTAATTCAAAAATAATATTAGCTAATTATAAATCATGTGTAGGGTTATTTAACTCATGAGGTTTCATATTATGTTAAGAATATGAAATTATCTAATTATTCTTCGTTAAGATAGAACTGAGTCTTTTAAATTAATCATCACTATAGATAAAAATTTCACCACTCCTCAACAACCAATTCAAAACTGAGGCATTTACAAATGTTCTTTTCAGTTCATGAAAACAATCATCACATTATTTTTTCAACATGTACTTAACTCTATTATATGATAACATAGATAGTGGGAAAGATACCTTGGAAAATTATTCAATAATTCTTCGGTAATATCCCAATAATCCAAGAAAACTATAAGTATTTGGGATATCAGTTGGTCTTGTTCAGTCTTTAAAATATTTTTTAGAAGGTTCAACCGTTATGTCAAATTTAGAAACAACATGACCAAGTAATGAAATTTTATGAAACCAAAATTCACTCTTAAAATTTTTTCATGTAGTTTCTTTTTTAGTATTGTTTTCAAAATAATACTTATGTGAATTTAATGATCAATAAGTATTTTAAAAAATAACAAAATATCATCTATAAATACAACCCAAAATTGATCCTAAATCCGATGAAATAATCCATTCACGAAATTAATATATATAAGGTAAATCAGATAAAAAATGGAAGATATGCATACTCATAATTCTCATATCTCATTCATAACACTATCTTTGAAATGTAATCCTCCTTCACCTTCACCCGATTGTACCTAGACCTCAAATCAATCATTAAAAAAACTGATCATTCAAGAAATGATAAAACAAATTATTAGTATGAATAAAATTATACTTATTCTTAATAGTTATGTCATTCTAGTCTCTATAATCAATAGGAGGTCTCATGGAATCATCCTTTTTTGACAAGCAATATAGGATCACCCCATTGTGAATTGCTAGATCGAATGAAAACATTCTTATAGAATTCTTTAAATTTTTTCTTCAATTATACATCTTCTACTTCATCCATTAAATAATGGGGATTTAAAATATGATTATCATCTGAAACAGAATCAATATTAAATTAAATATTCCGATAATGAACAGTACTAGGACATTCACCCCGAAAAACATCTGAAAATTCATTTACGCCTGTTATTTCACTAATCAAAACTGTTTCTTTTCTTTTCAACAACATAAGATACATAACATTCAATATCATATTTATTCAATCTCTCATATTATTAGATTTTTATCAATGGAGTAAAATATTTTAATAAATATTTTTTGGATTAATAGTCAATTTATGAGTGATAAACCTAAAGATAATATATACCCAAAATGACATCAATTTCCACTATGGGATGTTCAACAATATTTTTAGGAAAGGCCATTCCACTAATGACAATAAAAGTTTTCCTATAAATCATGGTTTACATAATACATTCACATTGTTTTTTCAACAAATGTTTTATTTTATATTATCATGTGATATTTCAAATTTTCATGAAAATATCTCATAAATGAATGAATGTGAAACCCAAATTCAAATAGAGAATTGGTATATTTGAAAAAAAACCATGACATAACAATAAAAAATCCTTAAATGGCATCAAATAAACTATGGTAGATGAATATAATAACGACACACCCTTATGCTTTCATTCATGCCAGTTTCCTCCCTAGGTAATCAACTTTGGAAACACATTGTTCTAATTTCCTAACTTATTGCAACTAAAAAATCATACCATAGAACTTTTATTGTTTCATATTTATAGAATTTATAATCATGGGAAATATGACCAGTCTTACCATATCGGATGCACATCCCAAAATTTATGAAACATTCTAAAGGATTCATTTTACCACACTTCTCAAAAGATGGGAATTTGGATTTCATACCTCCATACTTCTTTGTTAAATTTTTTCCAATTTCATACCAACTAGATTGCTTTATTTTCATGATCTCATGGTATACATGATTGTAAAAAAACTCAATTTATACTTACTTTTCACATTGAAAAGTTTATCATGTCTTTTGAACTCACAATAAGCTAATTGCCTTTATTATTTCGTCTTTAATGCTGAGTAAAATCAAATTACATTCCTATCAATATCCTGGATAAACGTTCGAATGTACCTTGACAAATCGGTGAAATGATATTCATATATTTCCAAAGAGTATTCCACCTTTTGTCTTAATTCAATGAATTTGTTTTCCATCCTTAACTGAATATCCTTTGGAAAATAATTTTTAAGGGTGATATTCTTAAATTCAACCCATTCCATTGAATAATTCTCTTCAATTTTATGATATTTTTACCATTGTCCACCTTAAATTGACATAAGAATAAAAAACATAAAAAAAGCCTAACATATAGATTGTTTAAACATTCTAGAACATCAAAAAATATTTTTGACTTATTTAATTTTCCCTTCAACTTGAATAGGGTCAAATGACTCTCTGAGTGATGGGGCATAATGCCTCATGAAATACTCTAGTGCCAACATATTCCTCTATACTATATTTAGTTGAAAATTTTCTTGGAAAACCCTGCCATGTATCGCCAGAGACAACTAATCCATCACTACAAAATACTATTCAATTCCAATTCTTACCATATTATGATGCTAATTTGGATTATTATGTTCCGCTGTATGCCTTCCCTTTACTACTACTCTATTTCCACTATGGAAACCCATTCAGAACAAACATATATTAGGAAGATAAATAGTGAAAACATAAATTATATATCATATATATTTTACAGTAATGTTATAAAATCATATATATATATATATATATTCTATTAACAATATAATAACTCTTAAATTTATATGAACTTATCTTTTATAGAAACACTATGTCCCAAACAATAAATCTCAAACAATCTTGAGTAATTTCATGAATTACCATTAGAGATATCTTATGGTTTAGAGAATTAATGAATTAGGATATAAATCATAAATTACAACATATAAATTATAAATTCAACATTTTTACTAACTATGAATTTTTTATAAATATTAAACTTATAAAAAGAATTATGGTTTCATTTCATATATAGACATCATAAATTTTCCCTTGATTCCTTCATAATCTCCAACCTCCATTAAATCCAGTTAAAACATTTTTATTCATGGAATGAGCAAAAAAATCTCATTATGGAATACACAATGAATGAAAAATATTATTCATTCAAAAACATGTAATCCATGAATACATATAAAAAACCAATACTTTTCACCATTGATAAATTTTAAATACTCTTCACTAAATATAAGCTCGTTTATTACCATTATAATAATAATAATATTACAATAAAACCCATAAAAATTACATATAACATATAATAGTATATAAATAAAAAATCATAATTACATGGAAAACCCATATGGTGAATATCCATATATATCACTCTTACAAATGGAATAGCCATACGACCGACATCCAGACAAGAGTTTTTATATCTTATAACATAACCACCCATACATGGATTATAAAAGAGCCATAAATATTTGGTTTATCACATAACTTCTCATCTTTGGTTAATCATGTAACCACTTGACAAATGTCCCGTTATCATTTTATAATTACAACACATTGAATTTTTCAATTATAAACATTTAACTCAAAAAAATCATTTGTAATAACAATAAATAATTTTATGATGTTGAATTAATCAATACACATTCAATACCAAAAAACCAAAAAGGGATTAAGTTATTTCATTTACTTTTAAAAATATTAGACCTTATAGACAAATCCAAATATCCAATAATAGTTTTTGCGATGAAGAAGTCGTTTTCACCACATACATTAAAAATATTCTTTTTGACATTTTGTAAACAAATTAAAACACTTAATAAATAAATATTAATTTAAAAAATATAAAACATTAATATAAAATTTACTTTATAATCATTTTATATCTATATAAATTAACATTTGTATTAATATCTTGAAGAAATTATTGGATAATTAAATCATTAAATGTTCTAGGAGTCCCACACCACTTTGAAAATTTAAATCATAGTCTCCGTGAATTAATAAATTAACCAAAACATTAATTTTTTTTAGTATAGATAAAATATTTAAATGAATTTTATTAGTTGCTATATATACATCTAACATAATAATAAATATGTATATTATCATGAATTGCCTCAAAGAAAAATGAATGAGACAAAGTACATTACCTGTAGTCTAATTCGTCACCTGTGTTCATTATATTCATCCTAAATAAAATTATGATAATTTCTAGTTACATGAGAACATTTTTCATTTTTATTAAATATTTTATATGAATTTTTTCCTAGTTATAATAGTTACATTATTATTTAACCAAATGTGTGATATTTTGTTGATATTCACTTCTTGAGTTGAAAATGAACTTGTTATTTTATCAATAGAAAATTTGTACATAATTCTATAATCTCCAGAATATAAAACATAATCTAAATAAATTTAACATTGATTATATAGAATATAATAATAATATTTTAACTCAAACTAAAAAATCGTTTATTTAGATAGTAGGTCATACTTATGCATGAAATCTCTTTTTGTTTTTCCAATCAAATTGAAAAAATGAACTGTAATAGAAATGTATGTAAATATAAATACATATATAATATCATTAAACTAGAATTAATATTTCATTTATATCATATATTATTAATTCAATAATTATTAATATATTCCTTATGATGTGTGAATGAATCACATCATTTTGAGGAGGATGTTGTCCATACGTTATCAAATGAAGTTATCGTATAACCGCAATATAGAAAGAATAATGATATGTTTAATAAAAAATTCCTATAATATAAAATAGGTTTAATTTTATATATTAAAATTTTATATTATAATACATATTTTTTTCGTAACATCAATTAATGTGGTAAAGGAAATAAAACTACAACAATATTCACTAATGTGGTTAACCAGCATGACATATACAACAATTTAGTTTATTTGAATAAAAGTGTTCATAAATGAACTGGATATGATAAATTACATTGGAAACATAAAACTACAGTATGTACCTTATTCTAATGTTATCATTTTTTAATGGAGGATGGTGGTGAGGAGAATGTAGAAAATAAAATAAATTAAGAGAGGTACTTTTAGAAAATTACCACTTCAATATCCCCTCATTGATGTACCATTCCTGACATTGTATTAGCCATTATGGTGAGAAAATAAGAACATGGACATGGGGTGGGATATCAATATAGTTTTTCTAAGATATTTGAGTAGCTATAAGGTTTCTTGGGTTGAAATGGGGAGGTGAGGGTAGTTATTTATACTTGGGGAGAGGTGAGTTCATGTGAATAATTTGTTGATTATTTTATACTAAAAGATAACCATATACATGTGACATTAATTTACATGACTTTGGAATTTATTTAATGTTTTACAGGATTCTTAGGGATGATCAAAACATAAAAAACCATTTTAAAGTTATAATTTTTTTAGGAATGATATGATTTTATCTTTTTCTTTTAGCCATTGTCCATATTTGGCCATTTCAATGGTAAATAGTTTTTTTTTCAAATCATAACATTCTTGTATCCACAAAAATAAATTGACAAAAATATATAATTTTTACCTTCATATAAATAAAATGGAATCCATTTTAACTAATTCAATTAACATAATTGGGAATATTATATTTAAATTTAATTCAACATATGAATCCAAAAATAGGGGTTTTAACGTGAAACATTCAAAATATTGAAATGCTTTTATATATAATATAAAATTGAAATTAATTCGAACAACCAATATTAGATTAAATTATAAGAAATGAAAAACATATAATTTAAATCCTATGAATATGATCTTCTAGAAAAATAAATATATTTAAATGAAAAGCAATTATGAAATAAAATGCATCATTTATCAGTATTCATAAAAAATACTAATTTTATTTGAAAAATACAAAATATTTAGCAAAATTAAATTTTTTTCCTCTTTTGAAATAATAATTTTATTGTTTAAAAAATATCTTATAAAATTCTAAAAAACTATACTTAAAATTTGTTCTCCATCAAAAGGTAGTGAAACTATTTTTTAGAAAAACAATAGTTTTACCATAATTCTAGATTTAGCATACATGTAGTTGAAAATATTGTCCTTTTAAATTATATATAATTAATAAATTTTAAATGAAATTAAAATTCTTTATTCTATAGGTAACTATTTTGTTTTATATATAACTTATACATTGTTCCTAATCCTTATTGTTCTATTGAAATCAATGTTGAAGTCAAACATTTGTCAACTTATTCTATAGTTATACAACTTACTTCTATGAATCTTTAGTTCTAACAAGGATATATGGATGAAAAGAATTATAATGATAATATTACACCCTTTATTAATTATTTCTAGCTACATGCTTTTCTAATGATGATATATTGAGACATTAATTATATAAATCGTAGATATTCTAGAATAATCCTTTAGACTCATATAATCATCTACTGTGTTTCCATTACTAGGGTTGTAATGTAATAAGAATTAATAATAATTAATCATCTTCAACCATATAATATCACCAAATATTTAATTATTTTAGCGTGAAAATATATTTGAATTGTCTATGATTTGTGTATATATCACACTGTTCAGAATAAAGATAATTTAGTAATATCATTAGTCAAATAATTACAAAATCTTACCCCAAATGATGAGATATGTAATTTTTATTATTAAAATTAAATAATCATGAGGAATAATCTATACTAATATCATTCAATATGAGGAAAAATTTGAATAATTTCTTTCATACATAACAATATATTAAAAATCAATGTCCACATCAAGTTAATTTATGCATAGTGGATATGGATAATATTTTATTGAATTCTATTAAATATTTCTCACAATAATATATCCTATGTATCACAGATCCCTTCTATGTTAACATGGTTTTTGGATTAGATATATATGAATGATTCAACACAATGTTTTGATAATGTTAGTCTGAATAAAAAAACTATGGATTCCAGTCATAATGGATGGTCTTGGAGAAAGTTCAATATCATTGATAATGGATTAATCCCAGAAAATAAGAGCTAATTAGATTATATGAACAAAAAAATTAATCATTGTTTTCCGAAATTCATATTTGATAAAATTTATATACAACTACTCCTTCCTTAAGATGTTCAACAAAATTCTATTCGGTTCTTTTTTATCATTATTTCACTTATAATATATCATAATATCATTTATATAGACAAATAACTACTGATCTTGGTAATCTATAAATATTATATACATTATATATACAAATGTGATGCTCAAATAAGAATGATCAAATAGAATCACTATATATTCATAGTTTCTATACATTATATTGAAGGTTGAGTGGGAATATCATAATTTTTTACCCTCACATGAAAATATACATTATGATGTTAAATCATGGAAATGAGTTTATCATTATGTAGATGATAAATAAAGACATCAATACTGAGTAAATTATACCTGTTATAGATATTTATCTTCTTCAGTTATTGATAATTAATTCAAAGTTTCATCAATTGATTTATCTTAATTAAAAAATATCACCCCAATGTGACTCACTATACCGAATGACTCCCATTACAATATTATCATGGGTTTCTTCCATAATTCCAATACATCATCATGTAAAGTATATATAGATTATTTGAAATATTTAGGACATAATATTTGAGTTATTATGATTAATAAACTTATAAATTTGGTGGATGACTATGAATGTATTTTAAAATGACAACAGCAAACTCCATCCCAATTGAAATTTAATTGACATTGAGTTCCTCCCCATCCATCATAGATAATTTTTTTCAATTTATAATTATTCCATGTAATGTGTATTCAATTTAAGATTGAATTCCATATGTTTTACAACATCAATAAATGATCATAGGTTGGTTCAAAATATAAAATTTTACTTTCCTTCCACTAAAATTGTTGTTTAACTGATGTAAATAAATCCAATCCATTCCTAAAATAATATATAATTCATATAGATGTAAAATAACCAAATTTCATGGATTCAAAAACACCAAAAAAATAAATATAAGATGTTATTATTATCACACTAGGGCTTTCATTAGAAAATGAACACCTAATCATAGAGTTTGTGATATAATTACCTTTGAAACCATCTCAACAATAAAATTGGCGGGAGATATATAATCAAATAAGAAATTAGTAGATCTAGAGTGTATAGTATGTGTATCCTTCATGATGTTTTTATCATTGTCTTGTTAGAATTGTTGATCACATGATATTTCCCTCTATATTTGTGATTAATTGGGAACTAATGTGATTTATCATCACTAAAATTAATATTAGATAACCAATCAGCATAATTAATATACTCCTTTCATTTGAAACAACAAAATGGGAATTTTTGATTCTATGTATTTTCTGTTTATTCCGATAATTAGATAACTTCAGAACATTATATCAATGTATTATTTCATGATGAAATTCTATTCCACACATAAAAAAATAAATCCCCTTAATTTGAATATCCACAATAGTTCCTTCCACATTTCAAGAATAATTTAATTATTATATTATTTTATCAGTGATTTCATGAATTTTTTTTGAAAGAATATTTATTTTCACTTCAAATATATGAGATTAGTGGGTAACTACAATATCAATTTTCAAATTTGTAGTAGTATAAACAATTTTTTCATTTCTACTAATGTCTCATATTTATGACTCTCATTAATGACTTTGAATAAATCCAATGACAAATTTATTTACCAAACATACATGTTGAGTGATAAAACCTATTGTATACCTATAATATCCTATACAATTATCCAAATGTTAACCAATATATTCCTAAACCCTCTAAATTTTTTCAATGAATTATTTAAAAAAATTAAATTAATAATACAATGACTTTAAAAATATAGAAATAATCTCTTAAATGCAACACTCCCGATGAAATAAATTTAATCATGCTTCCTCATTGCCTTGATAAAAGAACACCATTAACACACATCTCCTTCCAAATTATAGAAACTCCAATATAACTTTCAATCATCGAACATTGAATAATGTTAAATAATAATTTAATCAAACGGATACACTTCTATAAAAGTATTAGACCAGTGGAACCACTAAATGAATTTGGTAATTAACTCATCAAAGAAGTGACAAAACATTGTTCCCTCAAACTATAATTTAAATGTTCTGTATGGATTGTATCAAAATTATGATGTCTAGTCGTTAAAATGATATTTTTCCTTCAGTATCCCATAAAATTTTCATCCTTATAAATTAAATCATTTCTTTATCCATCACATTCAACATTATGATAATTTTTTATGGTTCTATATATTATATAAAATCATATATCATAGTATTAGAAACAATAATCATAGTTGGAGAATATAAAATCGGAAAAATCAATTATAGAATGTATGAACCAATATACATTATGTTTAATAAATGAAACCTTATGTTATAAATAGGCCATCAAAAATAATTACTGAAACATTAGGATAATATATAATATCAGAAAGATTCATTATGATTATTTCAGATCATATATTCAATAGTTGAGTAATGATGTCTCTGATATAACCTAGAATGACCTATAAATTTCATATGAAGTTAATAAATATTTTTAGATCAATATTGAAAATAATTTATTATAATCAGTCCCTGAATATTATAGATTTTGATTAATTGGAAACATTTATATATAAAAATATAATTCAAAAGAAATAGATATCATCTTATCATAGTTATTAAAAACCATCATCATTCATAGAGATTACATAATTTATGAACTTCATCATACCTAGTTCAAATAGAACATAAGGGACAGTTAGATCAGATGCACAAAAAGGGTTAACATAGAAGTTATAAATATAACATGATCACATGGTAATAATAAGATGATCATAACATTAAATAAATTATTTCCAACCTATAATAGATCATAATATTCAAACATTTATTAAATCCCAGTAATTCAGAAGATAAAAACCATAAAAAATCAAAGAACATGATCTATGATTCCATAAAGTTTTCATAAAAAATGGATTTTTGGACTTCACAGAAGAATATAAATTGATTTACACTGTAGTAAATGATCATTTATAAGACTATAATAATGGGATGGGATCACTACAAGTACGTTCATCGTAGACAAGGTTCAATCCCAATATAATTGTTGTGGAAAGAGACCTGGGATAAATTTCATTCACCACCACTAATGTTTTATTTATCATAAGATATATACATATATACCCAATGATTTGGTGGGATATTTATTTCTATGAACAAAAATCACATAATTATAATCATTTATTTGTGTGACACAAGAGGTTATGATTATATTAATATCATATGCCATAAAAAACTAAATGTGTTCTATGGGAATTTAATCATGTAATTACTCAGGGATGATAAATAAGATTCAAAAGCATTTCCATAAATTTTCATATCATTCCATGTGAAAAGGAATGGGTTTCACAAAAAAAACATGTAATAATTAAAATAATCCATATAGGGGAAGAATAATGTTTGTAACATTGGATCGTATCCCCCATAAGCTTATAGAAACCTTGATGGATGACATATTAAATCGAAAACACTTTTAAAAAAATCACAGAAAACATTTCTAGTTTAATGTTTTAATTAATCATTGAATTAAAGTTTTTAAAATATTATATTTTCACATATATTAATGATAATGTTTTCTTTGAATGTAAACATTGAATATATTAATGTAAACTACATAGAATTTAGTGTTCATGTGGATGAAAATAATATTGATGTCCTTTATGATAATGAAAACTTTATTTCCATAATTTTGGTAAAAATTAAAAACTCAAATGAGACGAATATTACATTGTAAACATTTTTTTAAAAATAAAATACTGGTAAAAATGAAATTTAACAAGAATAGTGGTATACTATTAACATTTATGACAACATTTGTAATATATATATATATATATGGAAGAAAAATTTCTTTCAACCAAATTTAGAAATAAAATTTGTTTTACATAAAATTATAATTTTAGAATCATATCCACATAATGAGAGTAAAATGATTGGAAAATTTATAATTTATTGAAATAATAATTATATAGAAAAAATCATCAGTTTCATGGGAGATAGTATTTTATATTTCATCATCAGATGCATAATTAAATATAATCTTGATAAATAGTGAGATTACAATATAAAACCCATACCATAAGAAAAAAAATTTAATTATAACCCCGATGAATGAAAAATGATTATACGGATATACATATAACATAAATTTCTAGATAATATTCATAAAATTAATTCCTGGGATGTATATACATCATTGAAAACAAAAATTATTTAATATTCAATTTTTTATATAGTTATAAAAGTCAAGAGAATGTAACTTACCGTATGTCTGACTTCAATCATATTTGTTAAAAAATCTTGTATAGTAAATAAATATTTAGAATAAATATATTCAGGAACTATAATTTATATATAATAGAATATTTTACTTGAATATATCTTTTAAAATCATTTTATTTATATTTATTTATTTAATTAACTATTCCAAGTGATACCTAAATAAGGTTTTATGTATGTTTTTGTTAAACAGTATTGGTCTCTAAACATTTATTATGTTTCCATAATTTCTAGAATATTAATTTTATAACTATTAACATATATATTTATTATATACAGACATATATTCTCCTATAAATTATAGTGGTAGAAAAATAAATTACTCTATTCATGGAGAAGGTAGGTAATACATACTCATGAATGTTGTTTCAATTTTTTGATATATGGGAAGCAATAATGTTAAATATGAATTAAACATTTTATCATAATTCTTATAATATATACATATATATAATATATTCATTAAATATATCCACCATTCCATCCATATAAAAATTAATGGAAAAACTTATCAAATCACATAATGGATAATGTCGTCCCCATAAATATAGGAGCAACATTATCATTTTCTAATAAACTGGATCATAAGAAGGTTGAGGTAAATTGAATATTAAAAAATAATAAAAATATTATTAATATAATATATTTATGATATATCCATAATAATATCCATCAATGATAGTGGGTAATTATAATCAAATTATAGTGGTATATGATATAATAGTCTGTCATACCCATGATCAATAGTTTTTTTTCCCATTTGATTAAAGAGGAGACAAAACATGTTTTTACATTAAAAACATAAAATATCAGAATATAAATGTTTTTTGGTTATGTTTTTTTATTTAGTTAGTTGGGATAAATTTTCAAAGGTTGTGGAAGATGAATTGAAATAAAAACATTTTATTAACAATTAATACCCTTCATTAGATCATTACTATTATAAAAATTCCTATCTATGAGGTTTTCTAATAAAAATTCACCTAGGATGTGGTAAAAAAAATAAATAGGTTATTTGTTCATGGTATTTCTCAATCGAAGGTATAAGATATTTTAAATATATATTAGGATAGTGGTATAATATTGTTTGTTATGACTGTCAGTTTTTAAATTAACAAAAATTATTCCTAAATGGTAAGATAATGTCTAAAAAAGTTCAAAGAATATTCATGAATAATAGTGAAGAGGGAAGATATGGTTGATTTTAAAAACCACAACTAAAAATAAAATAAAATATTCAGGATATTCCATTATCTATTAAGATTACTTATTTTTACCATTTTAGTTTTAACTAGGGTAACTAGTTCATGTACCTTGGAAAATTATACTTTTCAACTAAAAATATATATCCTTATTTGATAATGTTGAACCATATATTAAAAATATTAAATAATATTTATCAAATAAAAATTCAATATTTTTGGAATATTAATTATAAAAATAGTATCTTAAACATGAAAAATGTCATTTTAACCTTAGCAAAAGTAGTTAATATTTTTACTATTATTTAGGATAAAAAATGCACATGATGTCATAAAATAATATTAATTATTTTGATTCCAAATGTCATATCCATTTTACCAAATTCAATCCCCAATTTTAGAATAATTTAATTTATTCTTAAAATCATAATCTTGAGAAAAAATTACATTCCATAGAAAAAATGTTCTTAATAATAAAAAGAATTTATAAAAAAATTTAGAATAAAACTGATTAACATGATATAATTTTTATTCAAAAATATTTTAATTTTTTAATGTGATATTAAAAACCATTGTAAAACAGAAATGATATTTTATGTAATATAACAGGAAGAAATTTTAATATAAGATTTCAATGTTTTATATATTCATTGAAGAAATGAAATAACATTAGAAATTATACTGAGCATTAATTATAACATTTTTAATTCAAAAATAATAATCATTGTTTCATAATTTTTTCCTGTAAATGTAAAAAAATTAATATTCTGATTGGAGTGCAAATCATGAAAAAACTAGTTTTTTTAAATCATTTTTAGGGTTAATACATGATTTATTTGTATACCATTCCATTAAAAGAGATTATATTATTGAAAAAATATATTATTGAAATTATAGTAACAAAATATTATTATATTAATTGACTTATATTGACTAACTTAAAATATTATAATAAAAACACATTGTTCTCATAAACACAGTTTGTTTGAAAACAATTTCTTTTACTATATAATGTTTTTCTATTTTCATTTCTAATATATTTATAATAAATGATTTAATTATAAACATTTGAAAACCCTATTATTTTAAAAACATTACTTAACCACCAATATAACTAATATGTGATAATTTTAAAATTTTATATTATAATTTTTATTATATATCACATATCTTATAAAATCATTATTGGGTGTAACGAAAGCTATTAATAAAATTTACATTATTCAAAAAAATTAATAAAATATCCTGGTGTCCAATTTAAATAGGTGGAACTATATATATGATGTAATTTCTATTTTTTAGTAAGATATATCCATCATGGATTTCTAGTTGAATTATACATAATAATTCATGTTATATCAATGGATATGCTTGGAGTCATTTTTTATAGTGGCTAATAATACTGAATATTTATTGATATTATACCTTAATGGGGACCTTATATAAGAATCTATATAAATAAATTATACTATGAAAATGATTAAATATTTACATTTAATATAACCATCTGAGGCAATTATATGATGGCAAAATTCCAGCAATTTACTTGATTATATAAAAACTTATTATCAAGGGGTAGTACATGTAAAATAGGTAGGTTGGTTTAATAGGGGGTAAATTCTTGAAAAGATAATTTTGAATTCCTTTATAAGTAAAATGAATTTAATAATGTTGAAAATATCCATTGAATAGCCACTAGAATGAAAATTTTGAGTTGGTATCACGTACTGGATTGTTTCATGGATATGTTTATTTTCATAGATAATCATTATTTTTTAAGCACATATCCAGATAAACTATACTATTACATTATTAATATATGAATCATTTTTTATTACAAATTTTTCTCAAAACATAAAAATATTTCATTCATCATTATTTTAGTGGAAAATAAAAATTTTCATGTGATGAAATGAGTTAGAATTTGGCTAACTATTTCACATTTGAAATTTTTATTGAACAGATTAAAATGATATTAACATTTATAATGAAACTTTTATAATTGAATTTTTTATTGAAAACAAATTTAATTGGGGGAATTTAAGATATGAAATTTATTATAATAATGATATCCATATTGTGTTTTTTATCAATACATCAATATGTTTTAAATTTAATATATAATGGATTTGGTAATGATCAAGATTCAGACGACTTTTCATTATAGAAAATATTTCTTATGTATCATATGTACTTTTCTATTATTCCATTATAAATACTTAGTATCATAAATTATATTTTTAAAAATATATTTGAATTGATTTTCTATAGGGTTTTGTGAATGTAGCATAATAATCTGATGATTTTAGTTCAATTATTATAACCAGTAAAATAGATGTTCTATATGACGAAAAGATAAAAATCATCCAGAAGATTCAAAATGAGTTTGAGAGAGTTGGCTATGTTAATGAACAATATTTTTTGATTGAATGGTTTATAACCATTCAATATGTTATTTGAAATGAAGGGAATTTCATTCTATGAAGAAAATTAGATTGTCTATGAATTAAAGAATGTTTAATAATGGAGAATATATTATACATTAGGTAGTATAGAATTATTTAAATACTCAATATGAGTACACATATGAAGCAAAATTATTTGATAATTTTGTATATGTTATATATGAAGGATCATTATAATTTTTCTTTCATTTATGTTTTTTTGTTACGAATTGGAATTGCTGAAGAATACTATAGAATGTTTGAAGAGGTTATTATATTTGTTGAATATGTATATGAATTTTGAGATGATAGAGGGAAATGTGAAATTGAATTCATATGGTTTCCATATTAATATAATATTTAAAATACATTTTGGTCATTAATATACGTATATGTCTCATTCTTATACTAAATAATAATGTGGATTTTCGATTGATAACTAGAAATTGTTGGGAAAACATTTAAAATATTAAATATTATTGAATCATTCAAATGTTATTTTATTAAATGAAAATTGCAATATAGAAATGAAAAAACCCATTTATAATGATTTATATCATATGTATGATACTTGTTGTTTTTAACATTGAAATATAGTAGAGGAAGAATGAAACCATTGATATATGATATATTTGAATCTAGCATATGATATTTTATACAATGACTAACAAAATTTGTAACAAAATATGTGATATAATATATTTTTACATATTTCTAATGTAGATTTGGAAAAAGTAAGAACCATATTTTGATAAAGGATTCCATTATTATGATAATATTAATTATAGATAATTTACTGAATATATAATATATTACAAGGGTGATATTTTTTTTATTCATTAGAGGAATTATGGTTCATAAATATTATATTTGATATGCATGATAGTTCAATTCTTATATAAGGATTAATTGTTTCATAATATGTGATATCAATAGAGACTAAAGTTGATGTCTTTTAGTATCCAATTGATAAATGTCATTATTCATTGGGGATGATCGTGATACTTGTGGTTAAAATGGGATTAATATTTTTTTTATTTGGATTATACCACATTCAAAAAACAAGGATCAAAAGAATAATTGATGTAATGAAATGCTAGTAGTATTATGAGATACTACATACTATAAAATATTAGTATACGTGAGTATTCATGAGTGGAAAATAGAAATATTTTTTTTAATGATGAGTTGTGCAGGTTGATTATGAAAATCATAATCAGGAATGGAATCCTACATTCAATATTATTAATAAAAATATTTAAAGAAACAAATATGTTAAAATGGAATAATAATTCAATACATTCAAATATAATGTAAGAAAAAATTTATAAAGAACAAAATTATGGGTTTCGTAAGAATATTTTAATAATGGTTCAAATGAAAAGTTGGGTACTTTAATATTAGTAGTTTTCCCAAGATATCAGAGATTTATTAATTATAGAAAATATTTTGATTACTAGGATTGAATAATATTTCCTCCTAAAAATTAAGAAATGATATAATGTGGATATAATAACATAAAAATTATAAGAAGATGAAGAAGGTAAATAAAATATTATACTAATAGATGAAAAATGATAATTAATTATTATAGAAGAATCATGTTATTGATGACAGAGATAGACTGATCATAATGTTAAAAATAGATCACATGAATCGAAGGATAATATGATTAAGATATTACTTAATATTTTTGGAAATGCATATTTATGTTTATTATATCCAATCCCAGGACATTGATGATAAATACTATTACTGAAGTGGAATATTCCTCTATGAAATATTCAATATAAATTATATGAAATTTTTTATATTTATTTGATAAAATTTGTCTCACATGATTACAATTTTAGCCTAAGATGGACTACCATTCAATTACATGTTTATGGGTAAAAAACATGACATATGGTTATATAGTGAAATATAATAAAAAAATTAAGATACTATGTATTTGGTTGTTTGGATGACCCTTTGAAAATATGACTAACATATTATAATATAATCTAAATGATTTTGGATACTATACACTATCTTTGTTTGGTATATTAAACCTATTAGAGGAATCTTATTCTCTGAGGGATGGGTATTTTTAAATGTATAAAAGGATTAATCATGTGTAAAAATCTTCTTTTTGGTTAATAATTATACCTTCCAACACATTTTAATAATATATATACACCTTTGAAAAATCTTTATCTTATAATGTGTCACAAACAAAGTATGTATAGATTGTGTCATGGTGCATAACCGAAGATGGTGAGATAGGTATTTAAAATATCTCATCCAAGGAGTGGAGAATTAACATATTCACTAGTGATTTTGGCCTAGATAGCTATTTTATAATCTTATGTGAATTATGGAAGAAAGAAATATTAACCTAATAGTATCCAAATTTTAATTAGAAGTATGTTTGACTATAGCATGTTTTGAGTTATCATTGTTCATATGATCAGAGATAAAACTCTTCTAGATGATCCAAACATGCTTGAAGAATCCATACATAATATGATATTTAAGCATTTAGTTCTATCATGGAGCTCTATTGGTAGGTTCGTTGTCTTGATGATCACAATATCATATCCCTTCTGTCCATGAATGTGTTCTTGGATCGATTTCAGAATCATGTTCTTTCCCTCTCTTGAATGTTGGACGTCAGATAATATTTCAAATGCATATGAATGAACAGTCAATGGAAGAGTGCCTCTCTTATTCTTATATAAATGGAATTAAAATACTCATATAGTGTCCCCTTCCCCTATTTAACAAAATATTAATAAAGAAGTTATAAATGAATCATTATGGATAATAATTATGATAATAAATAAAATATCCAATCCCTTATATATAATATAAATTAAATATATTACATGAAATGACTATATCATCTACACATCATGTAATTCTGAAAATATTAAACGAATCCTATTATGTTAATATAATATTTGTTTGTTAAAACTATTCCCAAAATTTAACATAATTCCTTATTGATGCTTTTAACAAATAAATTCAAACCAATTATTGAATACATTAATAATAATTTATTTATTTATTTATTTATGATCAATATTATAGGACACCTTTCAAATCCTATTGTGTGGCCAACCATGTGGTATACACCAATTCACTTGAATTGGGTAAACAATTGAGTACATTATTGTATGTAAACCTCTATTCCATTATCTCGATATATGTGAACACTATTTATAAAACAAGTGAATAGTCTAATCATCCACCAGAGCTTTTATAGATATAAGGAATAATCATAGCCACAAAAACCACCATATGAACACAAACTATGTAATATAATGTCATTGTCTTGTGTTATATCATAATCCATGGTGCAGAATACATGTACCCATCAAATAATTATTAATGATTTATTAATATAGAAAGAATAATTTAACATATACTACCATGGAAATCGAATTTGTGATGGTACTAGCATCGTGATGAAGTAGGCCCAATATATGAGTTCCTTATCTCAAAAATAAAAATTCTATATTGATCATTCAACCAATTATATATTTATGAAGATACACCCAATACAATATATCTCACAATTACATCAATTTCATGGATTTTACATTTCTTAAAAATACATGATCTAATGGAAGACGTTGATAATGATTTCAATTCAAGAGGACATTAAATATGTTCCATGACTAGAACTACCAATAACACCCAAAACAGGAGGTGATCCTATTGTGTAGTCTATCAATATTAACTTATCTACTCAACATAAGCAAGTAAAAATGTGAAGTGATGACATCTCAATGTTTATGAGATCCCATCATTAGATGGTCACATATTATATGAGTCCTATAAATATGATGTATCTAGAACATAGGAGATAACATAATTATTATTTTCATAGTATCTATAGGTTATTATTATAGCTTAGGAACATCAGATAATTTTGATATGACATGTAATATAAGGGAATTTACGTTATAATATTTGATGTAGAAGATTGAAAACTATGGTGTTAAGATTAAAAATTAATAAATAAAACTATATACATGAGATGGTAATCAATGTAAATAAAATATTTGGGTTTTGGGAACTGACATTCAGTTTCCGCTCAGGTGCATTGAACTAACTACTAACTATATCAACCCATTCTATATCACATATCAATAATGATTATTTTGTGATATATATTTATATAGTGGTTTTACGATTAAATCATTATTAAAAAAAATACTAACTATGGAATAACATCTATGATTAAACACACTTTATGGAAGAAAATTCTAATGTATATGACTTCTCATCTCATATTACCTAGGATAGATAGAATTCATCAATAATTTATTATAATAAAAATTATATGGAACATAATAATTAATACTAGTAAATATACCATTATATGAGAAAATGTTTCAAAAATAGGACACCTCCATGGATACATTAGTAGCTGCTATATTTTCAGAGTCTATTGTTGATTTAGTGAGAAAAAGCTTCTTTCAGCATCATGAACCCACCACACCTCCATTCCGGAATATATATTTCCTAACTGTGATTTGTATAATCAAGATATATATGTAAACTAGACTCAGTGTAACCATTAACTAATATTTCATTATTTTCTCAATACATTATGAATACATTAGTTTTAAATCTCACGTAATATAAGATTGTTTTGAAAGTCAACCAATGTACATCGCCTAAAATATCATGCTATATTCCAACCAATATTAAATCAATGGAAACATCAGAGTTAATAATTATCATGGAATACATGGTAAATACCATAGAGGAATCATGAGGGATTCCTCTTATTCATTCAATATCATATTTATTTCATGGACAAATTTTCTTAGGTTGATAAGAAATATTTTATTATAGAAATAATTATCTCATAAATTATTATTTTTTGAACCACATGAGTACCTTGTCAATATATGTTCGTTGGAATTGCACAAGAATCCTACCGGATATATCATGGTAGAATATAAGCCTTAGAATATATGTTGTTTCACCTAGGTATCTTAATGATAGTCATTTATTTAATAGTGTCTTAACTGACTATACGACTATAAATTCATGTCCAATAATAAATATGTGATCCATATGTAATATAATTTAAATGATCACAAAAACATTAACAATATTATAGACACATATATAACATTCATTCTTTAAGTTACCAAATTTCCTTATGAACTCATCAAATTCAACATTCAATGACCACAACTCTTACATCAAAAAATCAATGGATCTTTAATGCTTCCATACTATATTTGAAATCAATAACAATATAATCCCTTTAAGTTGATTCATTTTTATTTCAAAAACCAAATTCCCATATAGAAAAATTTTTGATATCAATTATTAAAATATTATATTAATGTAATGATTTTTATTATTGTATTATTCTAATAGACTTTTACATCACTACTGTTGAGAAGGATTCACCATAGTCTATGCCTTGATGTTTCCTAAAAACCCTCTCAACCAATATTTCTTTATATTTACTAACCTTATCATAAATGTAAAACATTTTATTGTATACACATTTCTCCCAATGGGTTTTAAATTAACTGGAGTTTCTAAAAAAACCAAACACGATGTTTGAAAAATGACCCCATCATAAAATACATGGAATCTTTCAATTTAAGAATAATAATTTCTATATATTTCTTATTTATTGGATAGATTTTTGTTATTATCTAATTGTAATGGTGAGCTGAATAGCCAAAACTGAGATTATATAACTTCTTGAGTACATATACATTGTTCTGTTGTATATTAAACATATAAATCTCCAATAGTATCCTGTGGAGATGGATCCCATACAATAATATTTTCTTCATATGGAGCATCAACATCATAAATTATGATCATTCACCCATAATATCATTGGGAAACAAATTTCCCTTCTATGACTAAGGAATCACATTCCATAATCACATTTATATTAGAAGAGTTAATGTGGAAATTTCTATTTGTTTCATTAGCATAACATATAAATATGCTCATTCTTCATTTGGGATTTAGTTTTTCACAACATATAGTATTGAATAAATACTTGAATCCACATATATATATATATAATAAATCCAATTTCATTCTACAACATAACTCATATATAATCCCGTAAGTCTTTTTATTTTGTACTCTATTTTAGTAATATACCATTATTTGTAACATGTATCACCTAAAGATTATCATAAGAGTTCACCAACTCATCATTGAGGAAAATATATCAATAATGGTATCATTAATACTTTCACTAACTCTATTCTAATTAGTTGTACAAGAAGTATTGAGTTGGTATGCTATCTTACACTCCTTAATGAGATGAACAAAATCATTTCTAATATACTCTCTTTTTTTCAATGTGAATTTATTTAATATTTTGTATACTCCATTTTGGTATTCATTAAAAATATTAAACAAATATAACATAAAACACCTGAGAAAGATATATCTATATATTTTATAGCACTGAATAAATGTAATAATGTTTAAAAACACACCCCTTTCATCTACTTGAAATTTTTCATCTTTGTCATTATAAATTATTTTCAACATTGTAGTGTCCCATTATCAATTAGAAATAAAGTTTGAATTAAAAATTTTCAATTAAGATAATCATGAAATTAATATAGGGTTTTAAATATGGTGATTCTAAATACCATACATGATGTATTTTTTAAGTGATTCTCATTTAAATGACATATCCTAAAGTCTCATATGTAGGAGGTATATGAGTCATTATCAATATTTTTTTATTTTTTTCTATTATAAGGGTTATTTTCTACCTTATATAATAATGTTTTAAAATTATCCATAGCATAACAAATGTTATCTTTGTTTTAAACTGAAAACTTATTCCTGTGTACAAATAAAAAACAATGGTTCCAAAGATGGAACTACGACTATGCTCTTTTAAAATGAGGAAACATAATAACAATTATTCAATACATTAAAAAAATACTATGTAAATTCCTTTAATATTATCCTACCTCCAATTTTTCTATAATCTCACTATTTGTTCTTTGGAGATCAACCTCTCATTTTTCAATCCTCTTGAATCAACGTAGTTCTTTTATTTGAATTAAAAATTTTATTCCAAATGTTGTACCCAATCCATAAATTTTAGATAATGATAGATTTCAATCAAAAAAAACTCTTAAAGATAAAGATTCAAATTTCATCTTGTTCATAGATCGAGGAGTATTCTTTCAATGGTTTTTTTTTGGCTCATGAAAATCAGAACACATCCTTCCTGTTACCCTCCCTTTTATCATTATATTTTTTGAACTATGGTTCACTAATTTATTTGGATTGGATATATCCATAGACACCGTAGACATTAACATCCTCATCTTGTTCAATACAAAGAAAGATGAATTGGTAATGTTGATATACATATATTCATGCTATAGAAATTCTGATAGACCAGGGAGATAATTTTATAATTTATTCAGAATAAATTAACAGTAAAATTCATGAATCTTCTTGTTAAAGAGGAAAGAATGAGATCAGTTTCTTGATCATGGTTCAGTTTGATCTTAAATTTTTAAAGTCTCTCAATGAACTTTATCATCATGAGAATATAAGTAATGAATTCATTCACTTATTCAATCATTCACCAATATAGTGCATTGTATATCTGACATCTCCCCTTCACAACACTCACTTGATATAACAGTTATAGATGATTTAGAATAATATAAGTATATTTATCCTCAAGATTTAATTATAGATGACTAGAAAAAGATGAAAATAAGAAACCCTATAAATATAATTCCTTATATATAAAATACGACCATTTAAATTTATCATCTAAGCTTTCTCCCTATGGATTTTCCATATGATGTGGGGACACCATCGCCTAAATATTTTGTTCGTGGTGTAGTACTATACTTGGTCTCCTATACCATGCCTCACTTTTATTTATGTTAGGACATTTTTGTTATCCACAACTAACCTCAGTGATAATGTACCATCATTTTTGGTGATTTCCATCATTTATAAAGCACATATTTTTAGTAATTATTTCTTTATATGGATTATCCTTATGAAATTTTTGAAAAATTTACTAAATCATTAAATGTTTACCATTAATTTTATCTAATACCTATACCACTGATAATTTCAACTGAAATACCCATCCACATGAGTGTTCAAGTGTAAATTATCTTTTAAACCTCACCTTGTAGTGTACATACATTAGAAATTACAATAGTCAAAGTGATTAAATGTAGTATCGTGACAATTAAATTGTATTGTCTCACTATTTGTTGAACTATTCAGTTATTTTCCAATATATCATATTTTGAAACATTATTCATTCAATTATTTTCAGCTAAGGTAGTATAAATATTGTTTTGGATACACCTTTTCTACTATATTTTGTCACATCAACAGACCACTCTTATAAAAACACAACATTACTACCTGGAACAAAACAAATTATACGATGTAAGAAAATTACAACCTATTTTTTTTGTAATTGTGTAACAGAATGAATTCACAAAATAATATATATTTTATGGCTTTTTTAATATTTTCAATGAATATAATCCGTCTCTATTAAATATATTCATTCTTTTTTTTCATTATCACAATTTATCAAGTAAAAAATTTAATATATCCATCACTTTGTTATGAAATTTTACATTTATCATTTTTTTCTAGAAGAGATGAAAACAATATAATGTAAAATTCATAAAGGAAAAAAATTACATTACCCATCTCGAGAATCTAATAATTATTTGCAATTCAAAATCAATGGAAATTTGTGCCCTAGGTGTATCACATTTGAGTTGGGTCTCAACTCTTATCCTTACTCTCTCTTAGTCCATCATTTTAAAATTTCATCATAGGTACCACATTTTATTGGTGGTTTCCATGTATAACACCAACATAATACAAATATAAATATGTAAAAACAAGGGGTTCATGGGAATAGAAAATTATATTTATTTAAATATATAGATGTGAAAAAAATTATTAAAATGTAATGAAAAATAAGCTGATGTTCCACCCATCATAAATCTAAATAAATATTAAAAAAATTGCATAAATTAAACATGAAATTAAATAAAAATAAGGTAGAAAAGTATAGTTTCAGTCACTTCTCAATACAAATCAGGTATAAGAAATAATACTATATAAAATTTTTAATAACAAAAATATATCCATCAGAATTCAATAAAATAAAGAATTTTTTAAATATAAAATAATTTATTTTATATCTTTCCAAAAAATAATTTAAATTTTATAAAAAAGTTACATCATTTTACTTAATTTAATTCATAAAAAATTAAATTAATTGTACATAATATTAAAATCTTCGGTTTGTAAATTTAAAACTAAATACTTTATTTTTAGATATTTAAAATATTTTTCAAGCCTAGATGACCCATCCCATGCCCATTGAAGGTCTGGCTGACCCCACATATGAACAATCTAGGCCAAGAATACCCCTGGAAGGGTTGTTCTAGGAAAATTTTACCCTTGTTGAACCATTGTAATTATGCTCAATTTCTGGGTGGGTATAGTCAATAAGGTTCCATGAGAACTTGTTCGCAAAATCAATGATACATGAAACACTATGGATAATTGTTTTCAGGAATGTTCCTCGTTATCAATCTAGGATGAGGCTAACTGAGGTGTTCATTAGATGGATGCCACATGAAGGTTTAACAAATGTCAACAACATAACAAGCTACTAGTGGAGATTCTCAATATGAGTTAGGACACTAGTGACAATGGAATTGGTAGAGTGGTCAATGGTTTCATCTAGGGTCGGAGGTGAGTCACATTATAAGAGGAGCTCTCTACAGATGGGCTGGTCAGGGAGGTGGCTGAAGCTGGACGGGAAGGAGACATGAAGAATAGGTCGTGGTCAGACAATGTATCAAGGGTATGATATCATGGTTTCATGAGGACAAGTGCATTCCATTGGATTATGATCCCCCTTTATATTACAATATTATATCATTTTTTTCATTTTACCTATATAGGTTCAGCCGCCACTCTTTTTAAAATATATTTTTTTCTTTTCGTGTGTGGAAAACTCCAATTTCACCACCACTAGCCCAAAAAAACATTTTAGTTCTTTTACGAAGGCTATATTTTTGTTTATGGAATAATTTAACCATCGAAGAATTGTCTCATCTAGAAAATATTATATCTGACCAATTTATCACCAAGAAATTGGTAGAAAAGAAATGTATTCCAATAATCACCATAAAAATAACCTGAAAAAATATGAAAAAATATTATTATTTAAATACTAATATAAAATAAAATGAAAAAGTAAGTATTAAAATTTCGATTTTTTGGTAACATTGAAATCCTATAATAGATTGGGTTTTCGTTTCTTGATGGGATTGAATGAAATCAATTTACATAATTTCTGGAAACTTTTTTGGTGTAGGAAAATAACATGATCACCATAATATCAACTATTGTTACCAAATTAGGAAGTGGAAGATCATAGGATGTTAATTTTAAAATTTCTCATCACCTAAGTGATGAATATAAATAAAATCTGATAATATGATCCCCATTAGTGGTTTAATCTAGTAACATGAATATTCAAAACATAATATATAAATTACACTCTTACATCATTTGAATCCATAGTAAATTTTAGTATCACACACCAACGAACAATGTGGATTGATGGATGTGATATCTAACTAATAAAGAATATCCATAGACACCATAATAATCATTAGGAAACCGATCAATAAATTTTATGTATTAGTGAAGAGATATGATGAATCATTTGACATCACAATAATTTCAATTATATCAACCAATTTCTCTAAATAGGTTTTTATACACTGATTATTAAAAAAGATAATTTCTATATAATGGCTGTGGAAGGAGATATAGGATCATGGATACAAATAAATGAACATTATCTTCAAATTTTCTTCTCATCATCTCATATAGTGTGATTAAAAATACCGAGATTCGATTCCCCATCCCTTATGTACCAATGCTGAAAATATAAGCATTAAATTAATCTTTATGATGAAAAAACAATGTTATAACATCATTAATATTTCGATACTATATTATTATATATAATAACAATAATTCATAATAATGTTTAGTCATTAACTGAACTTATAATTCCTAAAAAATATCCACAAAATCTTGAAATTTTAAATAATATACTTTCATATATTATTTTCCCTTGTATTTAAATAAAAACTTATAAATAATTTTATGAAAAATTAAAACCAAATATTATATTCTTGAACATTCATTAAATATTTTTTATTGGTTAGTGATCGATAAATCAAGGTCAAATCCCAAACCACATGGTTGAACCCAGTATTTCATATATTCATAATTTCACGAACTTGGAAATACCATTAATATATTATTAAATGTGACCCTAACGTACCATATCTCAATAAGATAGAATAATATTCATAGATATATAGTAGAGTATAGAGACCTATCAAGATCTATAAAGATGATAAGGAATAGTTATTGTAATGATATAAACTAAACATACCCACAATATGTAATATAATAACATTCCCTCATGATATCTCATAATGCTAGAAGAAGAAATTCTATCATCATACAATATTAATTTATAATTTTAAATATAATATGAATAATATTCTTTTGACTAATATGTACATTAATTTATAGAAGGTTATTCAATTCTAAAAAACTTGTGGTGAAACATGTCGTGTTCTTTTTTACCAAGTCTATCCTGAGCATCACATCTACATGGGACCTCTATATGAAAATATCAATGAGAATATGTTTTAATAATTATGATCCCAAAACTACTTATAGTCACATATATTATATGAAATTTCAATATGATGTATCTTTAGTATAAGAAATAACTTTTATATTACATTTATATTATCTCTTAGTTCTCTTTATTGCATGGAAACTTCTAATTCATTTTGATACAATGTTTATTCCAATGAAATTACCAAAAATATTGTTGTCAAAAATGAATGATCATTGTAATGGTTTTATAATCATTTGTATATATCATATTTTAAATATGTAATAGAAATAAAAGTACAAAAATAAGCATTTTATATGTCACCCACTATGAACATGTAATAGATACCCATATTGATATTGGGCCCTTTAAAAATACGTTGTATTGCTTCTATTTCTTTCATTAAAACATTATTTTAGAAATAATTTGTTGGTTAATAATAATTAGATATGTACTTATTTAATATAATAATGGTAAAATTATTATGTTGTGAAATTTATTGATGAATGGATTTAATAAGATAATATCAAACTAATTCTACCCATACAACCCCTATTATAGTGACTTTATGATCCTACTAGGGTATTTCGCAAATGATTAGTAAAAATATCCTATTAGGCATGAACTCCCAATTTTTATTCATTGTAAATTATATATATCATAATGTATATTTGATTCCTTTTAGACTCATAATAATACAATATATTTTTTTCTTTTTTATATATTTTTAATAATATATCCATTAAAATATATTCAAATTCCATGATCACCTTAATTAAAATAAAATATGATTTGTTAGATATTAAAGCCATCAATAGTCATGTTTTTCCATGTTATACTTAAAATAGTGATAAAGTGATTGGTTTTTAAACTATATTTTGGGACTCCAAAAAAATTTCATCCATCTTCTTACACAATGAATTCTTTTTTAAGAACACTAAAATTATATGTTTTATATTATTTTGTTAGATAATAAAAAAATTAGATTCTCTATTTGTGTTATGGGGTGATTTTATTTTTCAAAAAATACATGTTTATAAATATTCCTTCAACATGTTATTCTTAATGTGATATCCCCATTAAATAATGGGAAGATAATTGGTTATGAAGTAATAAAATAATTTTGAATCAAAAATTGAATCATTGTTATCACTATATTTATAAATGTTCCTCATCATTAAGCATTTAAGATATATATTCTACAGTCACCGAAGTTCATTTTATGATGATTAAATTTAAAATGTAGTTATAAAATTGATATCCAAATGAATGACCCTTTATAGTTGGGTTTATTGAATTACCCTCATCAATGGATTTAAAAAATTTCCATCTATGATGTATTCAATTGGTAATTGTTCAATATAGTATTTATCATTACACAAATTATGATTGAAATATCAAAATCATGAATATATCCAATTGTTTGGTTTTTAGATAACTCTCACATTCAGTTCCATTGATGAATAGTTTTTTGAAAAGTTTCCCATGATTTTCGGTAGATTATTTAATGTTGTATTGATTGTTAAGATAAAAATATAACTAATTATTTAGAGGGATATTAGCTATTAAATAATTAATATCTTTCCTTGTATAAAAAAAGAAAATTATTTTCATCACCAAAATATTTCATCTATATAAATTTATCAAACAAACAATAATTTTTGGATAAAAAATGATCAGAGAACTATTCATAGTCTTCTATTGATACAGTGGGTTCCAATGAGTATGATGAAAAGGGTAATAATCATCACTATTAGGGAATTCTTATGGTTTTAAATTTCTATTTTTTATATAGTCATGATTCAATAGATATATTCTTTGAGTTACAATATCACATGTTTGGTGTAACCACACTGGTCAACCTAATGGTGGTGGACGGGTGTCCTTCAAATAAACATAGGCATGCCTCCACATATTTTTTAAGATGCGATCATGTTTTAAGGGTCTATAATAATACTTTATATGGTATATAATGTGAAATAAATAAAAAAATAACAACAAAAATAATAAAAAAACAAAAACATACCAAATAAACATCATAGGTAGTTCACAGAAAGTATTGGTAAAATTAATCATTTCATTTCAATGTTATAGCCAATAAATTATGTAAAACGAGTCTTAATGTATCCCCTTATAGAGGATAATATACAAAATTGATAAATGATTAAATATAATGATGTTTAAAAAGAACATACCAAAATGAGCCTTGAGTTATTTCTTGTACATCACATTTTTGTCACCTTATAATGTCATAATAACCATAAAATTAATCCATTTCCATATAAAGATATCCTACGAAAAAATAGTTACATGTATTATATTACAAAAGAACTATGGTGGACAAAAAAGGTTATGCTATCAACATATTAGGCCACTAAAATTGGTATCTATAAAAATAACTACTCCATATTCCACGTTCTTGTACAAGAGTAAAAGATAAATAATTACCAAAATCCACTGAAATATTTATATATAAATGTGTAAAATAAAAATTGATCATTGGAATCATAATAACACATATTAATAATATAGGACAACTTCATCCAATGTTACTGTGTCCTAAATAATTAATTTATTATTATACAATCCCATTTCACATTATGTGTAATATAACTATCCAATGTCAAACAAATGAATCACAAGGGTAATATATTCTTCCCTTGATTATAAAAAGACAACTCATTTGAAATATTTACTTAATTATTGATGGGAACAATTGTATCCACCCAGGGTATTCACTATATTTTAGTGAGTAAATATAGATATACCCATGGCATCGAATCAACTTGAACCCCTCAATAACAACTAATAACAATATCATTTATTTCCAATTTGAGTGTACACATATCATTATTTAAAAACAAGAAATATAACACAATTATAGATCATAGGGTTTCAAAAATAATTTCTATTCTTAAATAATTCTATCCATTCATAGGTACTGACATCATTAAAGCATATGAAATTGAAAAATATCAACCCTATTGTGAAAAGAAAAATGGACTCCATTCCACTACATAAACAAAATTACATTTTTATAACTCATTTATATCAATATTAATTCATAGAAAATATTACCTAGAAAAAAAATATATTAAGAATGGATTAATTAAAACATAAGGAGAAAACCCATCACAAATTCACATATCAATTTTATGATACTTTTACCATGACATTCAATTTTTAATAAAAACCCTTAGAATTTCCAAAGACACAACACCCTTTCATGAATGTTCAAAATCAGTTCATAATTTTTAGAAACATATTAAAACTATTTTATGTTAATCAAAACAAACAATTCACCATTGTGTAACCTATGTTAAATTTTTCATTTTTCATTATGTAATTAATTTGATTTCAAATTAACCCCTTATTATGAATTTATCATTTGAAATTATAGATTCTGAAATATAATATCTTATTGGAAGACATGACACATTGAATAATAATTAATCTAAAATGTGAAAATAATCATGAATATATACATTAGGAAAACATTTTTTTGAAAACCATTTTGAAATATAGTAAATCATTTCATGGAAAATACCTAATAGAATAAGTAATTGTGCAACTGATGCACATCAACAAAACATCCAATCTATGGATTAGTAATAGTGACCACCAACCACATTATTTCATAATACTACACAATATTTCTCAAACTTCATTATAACTAAATCAATAGAAAAGTATAAACCATATAACTACTATTGAAATAGGACATATTAGTTTATAAAATAAAACATCTACTTGGAAGTACATGAAATAAACAATTAATAGAGGAGAAGTGGAATTGATATCTTATGATGTCCAAAACCTGAAAAAATCAAAAAAAAACATTAGATATAGAAAATACAACCATGGATAGCGGTTTAGAGAAGGGGAGGTGTGTGGGGATACTACTAGGGAAATAGGATATAAAGCTGGTGGGGGTATCATATGGAAAACATGTGTAGATTATATTTTCCCACCATTTAAAAAAAATTACTCCTCTTTATCTATATTGTCCTTAAGCTTCCACCAGGTATTTGATGACCCCTATAATGGTTAATAAATCAAAATTTTATTGGGACTATAATTTTTTGTGTTGTAACCTATACATGGAACCTTTCTAAATCTAGTGACACCATCAACAATCTATATATATTAATATGAATTGTATAATACCTAATAGGGATCAACAATTATCGAATCATTCTTCTGAAGCCCATATGAAAATCTGGTACCACACTTGTTCAATAGTAGAGTACCATCACAATATTCATAATGTTTATTCAGTCATTGAATTACAAACAACCCAATAAAACACATCTCGACAATTTTATTATAGGTTCCTATATAATTTTGTCACCCAATCGATATAGGGTATCAATTGATTCCTAATATAAATGTCCCATTCTCAAATTCCCAGCATGATTTTAATGTGTGCTGAAAAAAATCAATAACTATTTTTAGTAAAACATGATTCATTATTATCATTGGACATCGAAACACCTATACGATGCTTTTTTCGATGAAGAATTGTATTGAATGACCATTAATTATAGGGGTGACGTTTTTCAATCAATCACACTGTGTTTACTATTAATGAATAGTTTCTAAAGGGTTTAATTGTTGAAGTTATATCACCCTATAGATATATATCCCTGATGGAACTACTTTCTAATGGAAGGATATTCTTTGGGAGTATGGAAAATGGAACATGAGAACTCACATTCGTCGAGGTGATTGGTGGCTAGGCTCATTATACACATTGGGGGTGTATTTGTTTCTACGTTGAGACTCTCTTATATATATAATATGTTTTGGAATTTTTCATTACTTCCCTTGTATGATGTGGGTTAAATGAAAATTAATAATCTATCATTAGTATTTATGGGACATAAAATCATCTATATGTATTCGATGTTCTTCATAAATGAAGATATATTTATGTGTTTATGGTTCACTACCAATGGTAACCTCTTATGTGCTTAATAGATATTAATTGGCCATTATTAAGATGATTCTAGTTTTTTTCACATATTGGGATGTTCTATAGTGTATCATCATCCATGGATATGAAATTTTTTATGATATTGTGATCATACCCCTGATATGGCCATCATAGGTATCCTTATTAAAGAAATCATAACTCATGTACTTTGGTGCCACATAATGGGGAACATAACACTTATTAAGGTCATCTTTTAAGGACCAAACCATTCTTATTAGTGTCTTGGGACAAGGACATTAATGAATAATGTGTATAGTCAATTTTTTGTGTGGGACTTATGCTGAAGTGACCAATGAATCCTATAATCAGGTTGGCATACTTGGATAAATAAATCCCTACTGGGAATGATTCCTAAAGAGAATATAGTTGATTTTGATTTTTGGGTTTGGACCACAAGGGGGAATCTTATGTATCCAACTTTGAAGCGAATCAAAGATCACAATGTTCTGTTTGGAGGACCTATACAAATGGATTCCCATTTAAGGGTTTTATCATAGGATAGTTTGGTCCATTGATTAAATTATGATAGGAAATACACTTAAGGAGGATTCCATGGGAAAGGGTCCATGGTAGATCTATTGGATCATGGTTATTTGCTGAATTTTTTGTGATTAAACCTATGAAGGAGTCTTATAGATGAATCTGGTTTGATCTTACTCATGTTGAGGATTCCCACGTATTGAATTTTGAGTATTATTATTAAGGTTAATTTCCTAGGAAATTGGGTTTTAGTTATGAATTTATCATAAAGATGATGCCATGGTCTGGTTGTGATTGGGCTTATACTTGTAATGATTCACATTGATGGTTTTTATTAGGGATATCTCTTTTGGGGGTGCGAAATGGGCTCCAAAACATTTGGAATGAATTTCCACAATATAACCATTAATACCACATGATTCATTCTCGATGTTAGAAGAAATATGAAAAATAAGATCAATCAATCCACACAATCCCCCATGTCTTGAGGTTGGATTCATGTCCTTGAGATCCCAAACATCTGGAGAGCCTTTTGAGGAAAGTGAGAGGATGATTAAAAAGAATATTTTCTTCTAAAAAATGATTTTTATTAGTCATAAACCATGATCATTCCTAACTGATAATACAACATGATATATGGTGATTCATGCTTTAATTCAAGAAAAAATGGTAGCCAATTATCTGACAAACCAAAAAAATACCCCTTCTACTGGTGGAAGAGGATTGGGTGATATGGGAATAATAATAGTCTAAAATGTTTCATTTCCAAATCCCATTGTGTATCATGCATATTCACACAATGAAATACATTTGTATCTGACCTAGGAGGAAAATAAGGGTAAGAGTAAAACCTCATGCGAGAAATTTGTGGGTCCTACTATAAGGGTATTCTAAAAAAATATTTCTACAATATGATAGAGTATCTCATTCCCTATCTATGCTAATAGAAGGAATGATACTCACCCCCCATCCATCGATAATTTGAGGGTTCGGGTTATAGATATGACTAGGTAAGGATATTTACCTTAAACTAGTACCCAATATTAGGTGTTAACAGTTACCTTACCCAGTGTTTAGATCCTCCATAATGTTACAATGAATACTGACATGAACCCCTGGGAGAATAGCCATCACGTAGGGAAATTAAGGGATGCATCTGATTGTAGGAAAGCATACCCAAATGGGAGACACACTATTATGTTTCATTCTATGGGTTTTCAATTCTGTAGGAATTGGTGGAGGTCTTAACATGGGCCCATAGAGAAGAGGGGGAAAATGAGAATCCCAGCATTTGAGGAATCGAATATATTTTAATGGAGGCTCAAGCATGTCATTTCATAGAGAAAAATGTTTACCCACATAGGGAATAGGATAAAATTAAGGAGATTCACACATGAGGAGGACTCCACGAGATGAAAATGCATTGGTAAATGGATCACTTTAGAAACAAAACAAATGAAAGAATTTAGACTAAGAACCACATGACTGATTACGTGTATTGGATGAGGCTTTTAGTGGTTCACAAACTGGGACGAGACCTTCTGCTCTCTGGGAGATGTGATCCTCATGTATATTTATGGTGTTTCATATCCTAATTCGACTTTGATCTCACTTATCAGCATTAATTATCTATTCTATCATGTTTCGGAGAGAAACCAGAGGAATATTTAGAGACCTATTATATGGGGATGTGAAAATTTGGTTCAGAGGATTCATTAAATTTTATAGTTAGTCAAACATAATGCTAAAGGTTAATATTTATTTGAAAATAGGGGACCCTAGTTGAAAGGTGATTTAGTCATAGATCATGGAAACGGGTTCTTAGTGTAAGGGTACTAATATGGGGTCACATATTTTTTATTTTCACATAGGGGATGGGAACTATGTGATCATTTTGATGCATAGGGGCACACACAATCCAATCATGTCTCTGGGATTCTACATCGGTATATTCACTAATTTTTAATGATTAATCTTCATTCTGTAATATTTTTATCCAACATAAAAATGTAGTGTCGCCACCACTCACTACTGGATGCAATCAAATGTTTAGGGTATATTCCTAACGTAAAATAGTGAAAATATTATGACAGTGGTTCTGGTCAACTATGGAAGTAATCTGCATAGGTCAGTGTAGTTTTCATAGTCTATAAATTTAGGGAACATGTCACCAACATAGCCTAATGATGCCTATTCAGTGCACACTCTAGTGACATATATATTTACCACTGGCCCCGTTATCATTTTTACACATTCTAGGTATGTGATTTTTTATTGTCCCATTGGTCCCCTATTTAGCCATGTCGTTCTTCTACTTCTATGACAGACTATTGAAGGATCCCTTATGTTATAACCCCTTGGGAGATTATTCTATGTGGATTCACCTCAACTAGGAGCCATGGTATGGGATCAGGTTAAGGGGAATGCATGAGAATCTTTTTGGGGGGTGTATGTGTGGTACCTAGTCAAATGGTATTTGTGAGTCCTTTTCATTTCATAAGTTTATAATTCATCCTAGTGAGAAATTTAACTTCATAATATAAATATCTTAATTCACTAGGGAAATGAAATTTATTCCAGAAGGTTTTCAATTGATTTCATGCTAAATTAATTTGAGTGTACTATAGAATATTCTTCTTAGATAATCAATGTTGGTGGGAATATTTACTATGATGTGGTTAATAATGTTATGTTAGATCTAGCGAAGTATCTAGAATTGTACAAATTTGAGTACCAATAAAATATGTAATTCCTTTTTATGAAGATGGAATTTTGAGGGAAGCCTTTATCCATGGAGTTTAGATGTACATTCTAAAGAAATATATCTTCATTAACACAAACTACCCTTTAATCAACATTTCCCACAATGGTGGTTATGTTAAGAATGGAATAGTTCACACATACATTTTTATGCACTACAACATGTGCACTTCCTATTTGAAACTACACATCTCATAATAAAATCCTTTTTACTAGGACATGAATTTAAAACTTCACAGAAATATTAGATAAAATTTTTGGACGGTTTAAATTTATTTTTTTAGGGATAGTTTGGATCATTTTGATATGGAAATACTGGGACCGATAGAGATGTGCATAATATAAATATAAGTTGTATAATGTCTATATCTATAAGTTTCATTGGGAATGGAAAAAGTATAATTAAATGAACATGGAGAACAACCTCAATATTCTGAGCTGATGTAGTCCTATGAATTATTCTTTCTCTATGACACATTGTGAGGTTATCCTTATACTATTGGATTTCTAATATTTTATAGATCCCACATTATTAGGTAAATGTATGATTACTTAATCCCACTAAGTAAAACATGAGATGATGCTCAAAGAACGCCACTTTTCCCCCCAACAGGTTTTTAATTTTTTACATTAATTATGAATCAAAGACCCTTTCAACATGGGTGAAATCCATCACGTATCATGTTTGAATGTATTGATATATCCAAAGAATCAATGAAACAGTTTTTGGTGCCCTACTAGAGTCCCCACCATAAAGAACATGGGAACTCTTTGAACATTCTGGAATAAATATGAGAAGGGATGGTATCTATATGGGGGTTTTATGGTCAATCCCAGGGTTTATGAGAAGAATTTCCTAGATGGATTCTGTAACAACCCGATATTTTATGGTAAGTATTCTATTTCCTGAAAATTACTTTTTTATTATAAAAACACTTTTAATGGAAAAAGTGAGAACCACATACAACCAAAGCAAAACGCTTGAACCGCCCCAACCCAGCAAGTAATACAAAAAAAAAGTCTTCATCAACACAAGTCCCTTCGCAAGCAGTCCCGTGCAGAGGCACGGGCACAGACCCGATGGCAAAGCCATACCCTCTCAAGCATTCAGTTCCAAGGTACCTACGTCGAAGAAGACAAGATGCACAAAACCCCTTTCAGGGCGGTCCATAATCGTACAAAACCATGCAACAACAGAACGTCAGAGACAAATGATCTGAATCAACACAAGCTCACACAACCCAAGCATTCATAACAGTCAACCAGAACCACCAACTAAAACTATGTCACTAACCAAAAATTTGATATTACCCGAGTCTTCATCCCTAAATAATTTCCATGTTAAGGAAGATGAATCGAAGCTTGCGTCCTCCAAAATCCACTTCTCAGAAACAGACACAAGTTGATCCCAGGTATGGATGTACTCCTCAACACTAATCTTCCCATGCTTGAAACCTCCTACCAATATTGAGTCTTGTTTATCGATCCAATAATATTTTTCCTCATTAAGGGGAACCTCTGGAGTCCTTCCCATCATTCTTGAAGCTTCCTCCTCATTAGCATTGAGCAAAAGGACATGTTCTATCTCTTCTTCCTCAGAACATAAAACCAGAACTGAGGATTGGCCATTCTGCTCCCCCATCCGCATGTAAGTCAAAGACTCTGTTGCCGTCCTCTTATCACTCACCTTCTTTGCCAATCGAGTCTTCATAGGAGGAGGTAGAGAAGAGTAGTCCTTCCTCCTCTTCCTCCTCCTGGTCTTCTGGTTCGAAGTTTCATCTGCCGAATAGCTGTGCTCATCTTCCTTGCACTCATTCTCACACCCTCTCGCTGCCTCCAGAGAGTATCTGAAGGGTGCACTCAATTCTGTTTCAGCAAGCCTCTAAAATTGGTTATTTGGGGGAGTTAAGAGAGGAAGCCTGGAAGTAGTCCCCCCTATCTTCCCCTTACTCGATCTCCATTCCACCTCCAATGCAGAACCCTGCAACTCCTACTGCAAAAAACCACAAACCGGCCCCAATGACTTGGCCAGATCATTCTCCCTCATGTCCCCTATCTGCACCATAGCCTCTTGACTTCTGGCCTCCTGAATTTCCACGCTAATCGATTCTTGCTGCACTATACTACACTTCTCTATACCGATTACATTTGAAGAGCAATCCAGGTCCCACCTCAACCTTTTGAACACATCAACGACCAATGGATTGTCCTGAGGCACCACAGCCTTCCTCGCAGAAGACCGAGAATGAGATGTTTGACTGGACCCTGCCACAAACGCCCCCTCGCACGTAGTTGGTCTATTAAGCAAAACCTCCTCCAGTTGCAAACTTCCATCATGATTCCCCCCACCCAGAACACCTCCCTCCACGGCAGACTGCTGTTTGAGTGTCTCTCCCTTTCCCTGTCCCCCAAAATCCTTTCTGCGATAGTTGCTCCGCCTCCCAGTGCGCTGGAGCCCCCTATGACATACGTCCAGTGAGTGACCCAGTCGATTGCATCTAGAAAAGAAGTCAGTCCAGTTTTTGAAAACCACCCTTTGCTTGCAGCGGTATTCTTCGCCAACGGTGATCCAGACATATTCAAAAGGTACCCTTGCAGCATCTACTTCGACATAGATTCGTGGATTTATTGGATGACAAAGAGATTTTGTTCGGCTATCCGAACACATGTACCTACTGAGCAAATTTCCTAGCATATGCATAACTGAAGGATTTTGAAATGGAAGGGGAAGATTTGGGAAACTTACCCAGGATGCTATGGTTGAAGGATCGTGCTTCATATGCGAATCGAAGGACCATCGAAAGAGAAGAAATCGAAAGCCGTTGAAGATACGAGAAGCCCTTGACCACGCCTTGAAGAGGTCAGCTTCCGTGGAGAAACATATCATAATGTGTCGACTATCCAAGAGGCCCACTATCGCCTTGTCCTGCAAATCCCAAGCGTCGAATACAAGCCTATCGAACGCAACACTATATTAGATTGTGTTACACACAATTTCACGTTCGTTTTATAATAGTCATTCTACGCAACATTGAGTGTATATATATATATATTCATTGTGTAAATGAAATATGGTTGGATTCTGTTATACAAAACAACGAAGGATTCTTTCACAACACGCAACCTTGACTTGGCTTGCATTACACACAATCATGACTTTCATCTATAGCATGTGTTATACGCAATATCATGTTTCACTAAACAATGATATATGGTTATAATATTATTATGAACTAGCCTTTATTAATAGTATTAACTAAATTTTGAATTTTATAACATTATTATTTCATCTTACACATTTTCTAGAACATGGTACGTGAACAAAATATATTTTTCGGGTAAAATAAATATTTTTCAAAAAATGCAGTTTTGCCACCTTTTGATGGAACACCAACTTTAAATCTAGTTTTCGACATGTTTAAAAGTTCAGTTTTACAAAATAAAATTATTATATGGAATCAGGATATAAAATTTTACCTTGCATAAATTTTTGATATTTTTCGATAACTTTCATATGTTAATGAATAGTAAAAACACGCTATATTTTAATTAAAAACTACTTTTTTCATCGTAAAAATTTATATGGTTAAATTATAATATTGAATTGTTTTAAAGTATAAATAGAATATATTTTTACCATTTAATATAATGTATGTAATTATAATTGATTTTACATTGAATTCGTAGGTAAAATCAATTCAATCTTTTGCAATGTTTTAAACAAAAACTCGTTTTCATTCGACAATGGGATTAATTAAAATTTAATTTCTGAAAATTCTGTGTATTGAATTTGAAAAAAAATGGATTCCATATTTGGAATCAGTGGGTCCAAATTATGTTAATATGCTACTTTTTATTTTTGTTAATTATGAAGAGTAACTACGGTAAATTTTATTTACCATAGTTAAAGGTAAATCAGGTAATTAAGGGTAAATATAATATTATAAAATTACCCTAACACATGCCAAAATTCAATTGGATGACTAAAAGTATACCCATTTCACCTAAGTGTCGGATTAGATTCATTTTATGGACTTTTTACCATGAAAATAATTTAATTATTATTAAAACCAAAGAAAGTGACAACATGTCACTCTCTTAAATCTTTTAAGTATAATAATTTCAATTTAGTGATAAACATCATAAAACTTATAACATTAATAGTATAAAGAAATCTAATAAAATTATCTACACAATGATAATTTATTTAGAATTATTATGGATTAAATAATTTTCATTAATGGTGATACATTAATGATGCAGAAATTATTTATTAAGTGAAAAATCAGTAATATAGTTTTTATTGAAATAATAATACCCCTTAAAAGACCCAAAAACTTGACCAAAACTTATTGCTAATGTATATCTACACCATAATCATCCAATGACCTAATATATAACCGTTTGGGGTCTTATAAAAGTGATTATGACACTTATATTATTTTAATTTAAATGATGCCAAAGTTTTCACCGTTATAATTTAATAAATATAAAAATTTATGTTTTGTGATTTTAAGATGATAAATTCGAGTTAAAGTATTATTGATAAAGTTAATATATTTAACTTCATCATAAGATTTTATTTTTAATTTTTATGCAACAAATAAGTATATGAAATAATTATACAAAAAAGTTGTAGTAATTGTTTTATTAAGTGATAAACCAAATAAATGGTTTTAAAAATAATAAAATAAATATTATATGAACTATTTAATGTTCTCCAAAACCTTTCTAGACACATATGACCTTTTAGGAATTTATTAAAGTTTTTAGTTCGAACATAACTTCTATATATATTTTATTTAAATTCAAATAAATGAATCGTGTGAAAATTGAAACTATTGTTATTTTATAAAAATAACATATTATAAAATTGTTTAAAAATAAAAAAATATATAAAAATTAAAAATTTAAATTTATATGGTCTAAAATATGATAACATATCCAATTATGGACAATTCACAACAAATAAGTAATTAATTGTTATAATGTAAAATTTAGAATGTTATTACCACAAACAAAATTAAATTGATTAAATAAGGAGAAATCAAGTTGATAATGTTTAAAAAAATCCTAAAATGTATAAATTTGATTGGTTTATTATATAACAACCCTATATAATATAATATTTGGATATGAGTCATTTTTGGAGGTTTTTATATGGGGTTAGATTTATTATAAATTAATATTTTTAAGAATTCCAAAGGTGCCCCTCTCCTCCCTTATAAAAGGGCACCTCCTCCCTATCTTCCTCACACAACATTGAGCCTTAAATCTTAGCCGAAACCTGCCAAACTATTATCTCCATTTCCCTAGAAACATCATAGTGGTCCTGGTATTCTTCAAAGACTAATAGTAGTGCCCTAAGAGGAGGTCTCAAAGAGGCGCTTCAAAGAAAAGGTAATGTCCATTGCCGATTCTTTCAACTCTATTTCTTCATCCACATATTCTTTTTTAGTTGTTTCATTATGATGTAATGAAATCAGTATAAATCATATAATGATATGTTATTATAAGTATCAAACAACCATATTTCACCATCTATCCATCCAACGGAAATTGAAATCACCACGCGTGCGTACGTACGGAATACCGTCTCCACGCCGTGGTGTGATCTATTTTCCACCACCACCTTACATGGATGGGTATAAGGGTGAAAGTAATGAATATATATGATTATTGTAAAGTTATATTGATTCTTTAATATTATACATACATTTTAATACAATTCCATGATCTTCGTAATGATATCATCGCTCGTGCATACGTACGGACTACCGTCTCCACGACGCGATGAGATTCACTCTCCTTGTTAACCATTCATGAATGATTATAAAGTATATATAATGAATAATAATGAAATATATGAAATAATAATGATACTGGATTTATGTATATATATACATGTATGTCAATTACTTAATTCCATTCAATTCAAAAGGGAAACGAAAACAGCGTTCATGCGTACGTACGACCTACCGTCTCCATGAACGGTGTATTTCTTTCCATTTATTGTTCTATTATATATATGTATATTATAAATATATATTATATATAAATCATGTTTTATATTCTGGAATTATTTAATCATGATCTATGTAATCATATTAATAATTACAAGTCAAAACACGGACGACAAATGAAACGATTTTACCCAAAACGCTCTTTAACATGGAATTTACAAAAGAACGGGTAATATAAAGTCATTAGTGAACCATATATGACATCATAACAATGAATATGATTATTTAATAAGTCAATAACATTATTTAAATCATTATATAGGAGTTTCGGACACTTACGAAGAAAATCAGCCCTAAGGTAAGGGATAATTGTGCAAATCTCATTTTTAACCGAGATTGCTTATTCGTAAGTACTTACTGGGGTGAATTGCTATCATCCATGTCCATGTTTTATAAAAGTGTATTCATGTATGTTTAAAGTCATTTTTACCCATTTTTGACTTTTACTACATGGTATGTATGGAATCTTTCTTTTACGAGGTACTTTTTGACTTTTCCGTCCAAAGTACGAGAAGAATGTTTTTTTAACATATACGGCATGAAAGGATTTTTACGGTTTTATCAATTCATATTTTCATGAATCTTCCTCAAAAATATTTCATGAATATTTTCAAAAAAAATCCTTTTTTTTAAATTGCATGACATTTTGTGAAAAGAAAATTATTTTGAAGAAAAAAGGATATTTTCCTCAAGAATTCATTTCAATTATCAAAACTATTTTCCATCTAAGATGAAATTATTTTCATAGGTGTATGTTTCAAGTATAATGTCTCTATGATTTACATGGTTTCACTTTCCTTATTATGAAATGATATCCATTTCGTTTATACGGATTATGTAATGATGGGATGATGTCTATGAAACCCATTTTATTCGTTGGGTTATTATGAATGATGTATGTTTATTTTGTGGCACAAGTAAGAATGATTTCATTATGAGATGGGTAGGACCTATATCTCCCTCCAATGCATTGGGTAAAGATTTATATCTCATGAGATAGACACGGTTGGAAGGACAAGTTAAACGGATTCAGTAATACAGGACTGGAACGAAGAGTGATCTCGATTCAGAAAGGGACATTGTCCACTAAGATGGTCTTGGCATCAATACCTTGGCTAATATGTAAATCATAACATGTGCTGAATTTTTTCCACAGTTACATGTTTTATTTCCATTATGTTTTATCATGGTTGATGTTCCATTATGATATATGCCTTACGTACTTCCACGATTTATGTCTTTGCTCAAGATTTTGATTTTTAAATTTCATGTTCAAGTTTTTTATTTCAAATTTTTATGGATTGTTTTATGTTCTCTATGTTTTCCCTTACTAATCATTTGAGCTCACCCTTTTTATGTTTTATTTTCCCCAGGAAATAAATTAAGGTTTTAGGTAAGGAAATAAAAAGGGGAAGATCATTATGGGAGTTGTTGAGGATCTTTCACCAAGATTAGAAGATTATGTTCCAAGTTTCCAAAGGCACTACACTATTACGGTCCTTTGGTGTCTGTTTTTGTTGTGTATTAAGTATTACGCAAAAGTAATGTAATGTCCATGTACGTCCAGCTTCGGGTCTCTATAGTTGGGATCAGAGGAAAAGGAGGTAGGAATGTATCTGATCCTTGGGAACTCTCACATGTGAGCGTTGGACGAAGCATCGCTCGCCACCCAAGGGAATCATGAGGAAATGGCTGCCATTGGGGATGGTGGTGTGTCCCGCCCAGGGGGTGTAGCCACACATGGAGTGCCCTGGTAGGTATCAATTATAGTCCACTAGAAGTAATTCCATACCATTATAGTTGGTATCAGAGGAAAGGTTTAGTTAACCTTTGGAAACTAGGATGTGAAAACATTAGTGAGATCCCTAGAGATATTTCTAAGGTATGTCTAGGGATGTCCCTAAGGATAAGTATACATATAGGATATATTCATTGAACTACGGTAACAATCATAGAATTTAACCTAAGATTTTAGATATTGATGGTACTCATCCTTTACAATGTTGTTTTCCCTAGCATGATTTTTTCCTCTCACAGAATTTTTTTTTGTGTTTTAGTCAATGGAGGGAACCAGAAGGAATTCAGTTAACATTGAATCCAATGGAAAAAATGGTGACTATGAGAAACAAAATTGCGTAATTCCTAGAGAGAAAGATATTGTGATTATGCCGAATTAGTCATCACAATATATGATTAACAAGGTGAAATTTAGTGGTATGCCTAATTCATCAAATAAGAGGAAGGTATACTTTTATGCATGTTCGCATGTTGAGGAGAATAAAGAAAGGAAGATTGAGATTTCTAAATAAGGGAAGAAGAACCTTGAGGAATACCTCAAATGGAGGGTAAGATGTTATCTATGTGGAGAAAAGGGACATAGAGTGGCAGACTGTTTTGGAGTTCAATGTCTTATTTGTGGAGAACATGGGCATTACCCAACTCAATGCCTTGGCCTAAAAAGTTACTTCTAAATCAAGGAAGGACTAATTCCAGGACAATCATTGAAGAGGATGGACTGATGTGTTTATGTATAGGTATTCATGAATATTGTTTTTGATGTACTTTTATGGTGTATTAGAATAAATTTTGTATTAGTCTATTGTGATTTTCAAGAATTTTATGGTACCGATAACCATGAAAAGTTATTCAAATATTATGGAAAGTAGATGATATGCGCATAATGAAGGGATAAAGAGAAAATGAAATATTTTACCGTATTCATGAGCTCATGATTGATATAAGGACTAAGTGATATCATGGTTTGAGTATATAGAATTTTGAGGATTTTGGTATGGGGAAAGTGTTAACATTTAACTGCATTCATGTTTTCACTAAGGATGAATGTGTATTCATTATTCAAGAGATTACATGATTAAGGTATTCACATGTTTGAAATTTGACCAACAAGATATATCTTATAATATATGGGGGATAAATGATGGAATTCATGTGATTGTTATGTTAAATTTCAAGTAATCATTTTCTTTATAATATGAGCTTAGAACGAAGTATTTTAGATAATCCTAAATATTGGAATGGATTATGTTGGACATAAGTTAGTATTGTTTAAGGATAGAACTTTTTTCAATATTATTGATGGGATTTTATAGTAATTTAGTTTTAGAAAAAAGGACAACCTGTAGGACGGGCGACAGCCCATCGCGTCGTCAAGGTTGTGGGAATGCAACCCACAACCGAAGTGCGACTGGCCTTTATTGTAACAGCCCGAGATTTTATGAAAAATATTCTTTTTATTTTTATTAATGTCTTGTGTTGTACGCTACACCAAAAGGATCTTTCACAACACGCATCTTTGACTTGCCTTGCATTACACGCCATCGCATCCTTCCTCGATAGCGTGTGTAGTACGCAATACTGAGTTTCACGAAACAATGATATGCTATTAAAATATTATTAAAACTAGCCGTTATGAATAGTAATAACCACTTTTTAAATTTTAGAAATTTTAGCTCTCAAAATGGACTTCATTTTTGGATTCAGAGTATCTAATTTAGCCTAAGGTGAAATTTTGGTACTTTTCGGATAACTTTCATATTCTGATGAATAGTGAAAATTACTAAATTATAATTAAAAACAACTTTTTTAATCGAAATAATTAATAGTGATAAATTATTAATTTGAGTGGTTTTAAAGTATATTTAGAATATATTTTGACAATTTAATACAATGTTGGTCATTGGTTGTAATTTCACATTTAAACCAGACATAATCAAGTGTCAATCTTTTGATAGATATTGTTTCTTAAAAACACGCTATTTGTTTTAACAGCGGGATTTAATTATAAAATTAATTAATGCAACTTCTATGTTATGAATTTGGTAAAATAGACTTCATTTATGAATTCGGAATATGAAATATAGCTTAGGATAAAATTTTGGCATTTTTCTGAAAACCTTCAATTTTTGATGAATAGTGAAACTACTAAGTGGTTGTTTAAAAACTGAATTTTTCATAAAACATAATTTTACCGTTTCTGTGAATGGAATTTCAAAAATCCGAGAGACACGGTTGATGTCAGTAAGTAAAATGTGGTTCAATGAGATGAAAATAATTTTTGGTGAATAGTAACATTTTACTTTTATTTACCACGGTTAAAAGTAAATAGGGTAATTAAGGGTAAAAATGATATTAATATTACCCTAACACATGTCCTAATCCTATTGGACAAGTTTATCTCTACCATAAACAACCTTAAGTGTAAAATATTATCATTTAGGCCCACTTGGATTAGATTAGTACATTTATTATTATTTAATTCAAAGAAGAGTTAAAAGAGTTAAAATCAATGTTTATTTACTAAAACATTTTTAATATAGGGTTATACATAAGATAAATTAGATTGTAAATATTCATTAGAAAGATAAAAGGATTTCCTACATAATGGTATTTTATTTGTAATTTTTAGTCATCAAATAATTTAATTTATTTATGACACAAAGATGATGAAGTAATTATCTTATTAATAAAATATTGACATAATTGATGTTATAAACACCACAATAAATGTAATTTGAGACTTTTTATGAATTCCACTAATTTTCTAGGTTACTATGATATATTAGTGTTGATTTAATCAACATGGTTCGAACATATAATTCTGTTATGACTTTCACAAAAATCATATATCAAATAGTGTCAAAATTGACACAAAATAGTTTTTAAATCAAATATTATATTACTAATTGTTATTTTATTCCTAAAAATCTAAGGTTCGGCCAAATGACATAGATAAGGATATATATATTAATAATAAACAATTTGGGGTTCTTTTGTCATGTTATAGTAAGTGTATTAACCATATACGGTAAGAAAACAAAAAGACACGGTAAAAGTTAAATTATTTAACTTAGAGTTAAATCTAATTGATAAGGTTAAAATAAAACCCTAAACTTGTCTAAATCCTATTGGATGGTAGTATTTCGACCCATCCCCACTTTAGCTTCGAAATAAGACCCTTTGGAACCATTATAACCCAATTTTGACTTTAATATAAAATAATATTTTGAGATATTCCTAAGGTGCCCCTCTCCTCCCTTATAAAAGGGCACCTCCTCCCCCTCCACCTCACACCAATTTGAGCGCTAAAGCTCGGCCAACCCCTGCCAAAATCTCTTCTCCACTTCCCTAGAAACATCCTAGAGGTTCTGGTCTTCCTCAAAGACAAATTTTAGTGCCCTAAGAGGAGGTCTCAAAGAGGCGCTTCAAAGAAGAGGTAATTACCGTTACCAATTCTTTCATCTTTATTTCTTCTTCCACTTCTTCTTCTTAGGTTGTTTCATTATGAAGTAATAAAATCAGTATCACTCATATACTGATATGTTATTTTAAGTATGAAACAACCCTATTTCACCATCTATCCATCCTACGGAAAAAGAAATCACCGCGCGTGCGTACGTACGGAATACCGTCTCCACGCCGTGGTGTAATCTATTTTCAGCCACCACCTTAATTGGATGGGTATAAAGGTGTAATGAGTAACTATATATGATTATTATAAAGTTATATTGATACTGAAATAGTATACATACACTTCAACACAATTCCACGACCATGGGAACGATATCATCGCTCGTGCGTACGTACTGAATACCGTCTCCACGACGCGATGAGATTCATTCTCAATGATTAACCATTCATGAAAGATTATAAAGTATATATAATAAGTAATAATGAAATATATGACCTAATAATTATACTGTAATTATTTATATTTATATGTATGTCATCTACTTAATTCCATTCAATTCAATAAGGAAACGAAAACAGCGTTCATGCGTACGTACGGACTACCGTCTCCATGAACGGTGTATTTCTTTCCATTTACTGATTTATTATATATGTGTATTATGAATATATATATATAAATCATGTTTTATATTCTGGAATTAAGTAATCATGATCTAAGTAATCATATGAATAATTACAAGTTAAAAACACGAACGACAAATGAGACGATTTTACCCAAAACGCTACTTTAACATGAATTTACAAAAGAACGGGTAATATAAAGTCATAAGTGGACCATATATGATATAATAACAATTAATATGATTCTGGAATAAGTCAATAACATGATTTAAATCATATACAGGAGGTTCAGACACTCACAAAGAAAGTCGGACCTAAGGTAAGGGAAATATCACAATCTCATTTTTATCCAAGATTGTTTATTCGTAAGTATTTATTGGGGTGTATTTTATCATCCACATCCATGTTCCATCAATATGTAATATTGTTTCAATCCACGTAAAATAGTTTAAATCCAATTTTACCCTTCGGTGAGTTTTTAGTAAAGAATATGAAAGGAATCTTTTGTCGTTTTTTTTCGTACGAGGTACTTATTGACTTTTCCGACAAAAGTACGAAGAATGATTTTTTTAAATTTATACGGCATGAATGGATTCTTAAAACATTATTTCCAAGAAGCTTCCTTTACAAGTATTCAAGTTTATTTTTAATCAACTTCTTTTAGTTTAAAATTGTATGACATGTTAAGAAAGGAAAAGTGTTTTTGAAGTAGAAAGGATATTTTCCTCAAGAATGGAGTTCAAGTATTTTATCAAAATTATTTTCTATCTAAGATAATAAAAGGGTTCTGTTTTTATCCCTATTATTACATGGATTTGATTATGATGTGATGGAAATATTTTTATGAATTCCTTTATCTTATATGAATTGTTTTATGATGTCATGTTGTTTAAGAATCCCATTTTTATTACATGGGTTACGCTATGATGTATGGTTTATGATTATGTGGCACACATAAGAAAGGATTCATTATAAGATGGGTGGGACCTATATCTCCCTCCAATGCATTGGGTAAAGATTTTATATCTCATGAGATAGACATGGCTGAAATGGTAGGTTATACCGGTTCAGTGAAACAGGACTGAAACGAGGGCTACTCGATTCAGAAAGGGACTTTGTCCACTAAGATATTCTTGGAAATGAGTCTTGACTAACAAGAAATGATTCTCTATGATTATATGTGTATGCCACAAAGTTTCATGTTTTATGTTATGATTATTGGGATTACATTTCACTTCTATGATTTATCCCATGTTATGATATTATGAGCTCTTTTGCAGGTTAAGATTTCCAAAAGCTATGTTCTTATGTATATGATGTGATGGATATTTATTTTGTTTACCCTTACTGAGCATTTGAGCTCACCCTTTTATGTTTTCTTTTCCCCAGGATATAAAGAAAGGTTTTAGGTAAAAATAGGGAAGATCTTTATGGGAGATATTGAAGATCTTTCACCACGATTAGAAGATTACGTTCCGAGTTTCCAAAGACACTAAACTATTACGATCCTTGTGTGTGTTTTTTTTGTTATGTACTAAGTATTCCGAAAAAGTAATGTAATGTCCATGTACGTCAAGCTACGGGTCTCTACAGTTGGTATCAGAGGCAAAGGAGGTAGGAATGTATCCGATCCTTGGGAACTCTCACATGTGAGCGTTGGACGAAGCATGGCTCTCCGCCCAAGGGCTTCATGAGGAAATGGCTGCCACTGGGGATGGTGGTGTGTCCCGCCCAGGGGGTGTAGCCGCCCATGGAGTGCCCTGATAGGTATCAATTATAGTCCACTGGAATTAATTCCAGACCGTTATAGTTGGTATCAGAGGAAAGGTTTAGTCAACCTTTGGAAACTAGGATGCGAAAACGTTAGTTAGATCCCTAGAGATATTTCTACGGTATGTCTAGGGATGTCTCTAAGGTTAAGTATACGTATAGGTTATAGTACTAGAACTACGCTAACGATCATAGAATTAAACCTAAGATATTAGATATTTAAGGTACTTCCCCTTTATTATGTTGTTTTCCCTAGCATGATTTTTGCCTCTCACACTATTCTTTTTGGGTTTTAGACGATGGCTGGAACCCGAAGGAACCGTGTTGATCAATGCAATGGACAATGCAATGATTGTCCTCCTGAACAAACAAATGTTATGGGAGATGGAGTGAAAAATATTATTGGTATACTTAAACAAGCTATGAATCATTCTGGACTTCCAAATGAGCAGAGAAGGGAACAATATTCTATTGAATCCTTCATGAGGCAACGTCCACCTTCTTTCAGTGGGTCTTCTGATCCACTTGTTGCTGAACAATGGATCAGTACCACTAAAAAGTTATTTTCAGTTCTTCAATGTTCTGAGCATGATAAAGTCATCTTAGCAGTATATCGTTTGGAAGGTGAAGCTGATCAATGGTGGAATCTTATCAAGAATATGAGGCAAAGAGATGAAATTGAGTCCATGGAATGGGACGAGTTCAAGAACTTGTTTTTCAGTAAGTACTTACCTCTTATTCTTCGAACAAAGATGGAAAAGGAGTTTCTTGAGATGAAGCAGAAGGATGATGAATCTGTTGGTATATACGAAGAAAATTTTACAAGACTTGCAAGGTATGCATCTGGAATTATCATCCATCCTGAAAGTAAAGTTGATCGATTTTTCAGTGGCTTAAAACCAAGTCTTCGAAGGGCATTAGCTATAAGAGACTTCAGTAGCTATGAAGAAATTGTGCGTTGTGCTATCAAGGTAGAAATGGAAGTTGGTGTTACATATCCATCTCATGGTTTTGACAAGAAACGAAAGATGGAGTTCAAGGAGAAATCTCAGAATAATGGTGAAAAGAAGATGAATGTTTCCTTATGCACAAAGTGTGGAAAGAAGCATGGTGGAGATTGTCTTAAAGGGACTAGAAAATGTTTTAAGTGTGGAAAAGAAGGTCATCGAGCAGCTGAGTGTCGAAGTAATGGAAAAAGGGTTTCTAATGATGTGAATAAAGCAAACACTACAGAGAACGCACCACCAACACTTCAATGCTTCAAGTGCAAGGAAATGGGGCATTATGCTAATAAATGCCCTAATCCAAGGGTTAGTGATGATCAACATGAGAAACCACTGAAGGCAAAGGACAAAGGGAAGTCACATGCGATCACTATTGGCAATGTTGAATATGATAACGATGTGGTGGAATGATTAAGTGTTTATGTAATTGGATTCCAAAATAATGTTGTATCATTGAGTATTGCAATATTTATTGATGTGGTATTCAAAGTGATTGAGATATTTTTTGGAAATAAGATGATATGCGCATAATGAAGGGAAAACGAGAAAATGAAATGTTTAATAGTATTCATGAGCTCATGATTGATATAAGGACTAAGTGATATCATGGTTTGAGTATATAGAATTTTGAGGATTTTGGTATGTGGAAAGTGTTAACTTTAAACTGAATTCATGTTTTCACTAAGGTATTCAAGAGAATACATGATTAAGGACTTTGAATGTTTAAAATGTGACCAACAAGACATATCTTATGGGGATCAACGATGGTATTAAATCTCTGGTAATTGTTTTCACTATATTATGAGAGTGGACTGAAGTATTATGGGTAAGCCTAAAGATTGAAATGGATTATAAGTTAGTATTGTTTAAGGATAGAAGTTTTTTTTCGATATTATTGATGGGATGTTATAGTAATATAGTTTTAGAAAAAGGACAACCTGCAGGACGGGCGACAGCCCATCGCGTCGGACAAGGCTGTGGGAATCGAACCCACAACCAAAGTGCGACTGGCCTTTATCGCCTACCATTGGCCTACAGGAAGTCCCTGTTTAGTAGAAACTAGTTTTATTATATTAAGCAGTATGATATATGAAGTATAAGTCCATTTTAGGAACCATATATGATTAATCTCACTATAGATCGACTTAGGTATATAATTTTTGCTAACCTTTTGTTTGAGACAGATGGAATGACCCTTCATTCTATCACATGATCTTCTAACACTTCACGAATAACAAATTCAAATTCATTTATTTAAGATATGAAGTGGAAATTGTTCAAGGCATGAACAACAGTGAGATTGTACCAAAATAAAGAAAGTATTTATTCTAATTCAAATTTTCAACTTTAGGGAAATGATCTTGAAAACCAAAAATGTTGTCCTAGTGATCTTATACCTGATGAATCAGATGGTACCTTAGATCGTCACAAATTTATGGATTTGTGATTACTGGCTTTTCAATAGCCATGTTCTCTACCACTCTCCATCAGAACATGATGGTTAGATTTCTCTTCCATATCCATATTTTCACCTATGTGGAAACCCAATGACTAGTTTATTTGGGTAACCGTTACGTTTCATACTTTTGTTTTTAAAGATTGGTTTTGATATTCCTTTTTACGATGTGGGTTCTATTAAATAAACTTTTTAATAGTAAATCATTTATAACCCCGACGAATTTCGAGGGCGAAATTCATTTTAAGTGGGGTAGAATGTAATAGCCCGAGATTTTATGAAAAATATTCTTTTTAATTTTATTAATGTCTTGTGTTGTACGCTACACCAAAAGGAGCTTGCACAACACGCATCTTTGACTTGCATTGCATTACACGCAATCGCATCCTTCCTCGATAGCGTGTGTAGTACGCAATACTGAGTTTCACGAAACAACGATATGCTATTAAAATATTATTAAAACTAGCCGTTATGAATAGTAATAACCACTTTTTAAATTTTAGAAATTTTAGCTCTCAAAATGGACTTCATTTTTGGATTAAGAGTATCGAATTTAGCCTAAGGTGAAATTTTGGTACTTTTCGGATAACTTTCATATTCTGATGAATAGTGAAAATTACTAAATTATAATTAAAAACAACTTTTTTAATCGAAATAATTAATAGTAATAAATTATTAATTTGAGTGGTTTTAAAGTATATTTAGAATATATTTTGACAATTTAATACAATGTTGGTCATTGGTTGTAATTTCACATTTAAACCAGACATAATCAAGTGTCAATCTTTTGATAGATATTGTTTCTTAAAAACACGCTATTTGTTTTAACAGCGGGATTTAATTATAAAATTAATTAATGCAACTTCTATTTTATGAATTTGGTAAAATAGACTTCATTTATGAATTCGGAATATGAAATATAGCTTAGGATGAAATTTTGGCATTTTTCTGAAAACCTTCAATTTTTGATGAATAGTGAAACTACTAAGTGGTAGTTAAAAAACTGAATTTTTCGTAAAACTTAATTTTACCGTTTCTGTGAATGGAATTTCAAAAATCTGAGAGACACGGTTGATGTCAGTAAGTAAAATGTGGTTCAATGAGATTAAAATAATTTTTGGTGAATAGTAACTTTTTACTTTTTTTTACCACGGTTAAAAGTAAATAGGGTAATTAAGGGTAAAAATGATATTAATATTACACTAACACATGTCCTAATCCTATTTTACAAGTTTATCTCGACCAAAAACAACCTTAAGTGTAAAATATTATCATTTAGGCCCACTTGGATTAGATTAGGACATTTATTATTATTTAATTCAAAGAAGAGTTAAACGAGTTAAAATCAAAGTTTATTTACTAAAACATTTTTCATATAGGGTTATACATAAGATATATTAGATTGTAAATATTCATTAGAAAGATAAAAAGATTTCCTACATAATGGTAGTTTATTTGTAATTTTTAGACATCAAATAATTTAATTTATTTATGACACAAAGATGATGCAGTAATTATCTTATTAATAAAATATTGACATAATTGATGTCATAAACACCAAAATAAATGTAATTTGAGACTTTTAATTAATTCCACTAATTTTCTAGGTTACTATGATATATTAGTGTTGATGTAATCAACTTGGTTAGAACATATAATTCTGTTATGACTTTCACAAAAATCATATATAAAATAGTGTCAAAATTGACACAAAATAGTATTTAAATCAAAAATTATATTACTAATTGTTATTTTATTCTTAAAAATCTAAGGTTCGGCAAAATGACTTAGATAACGATATATATATTAATAATAAACAATTTGGGGTTCTTTTGGCATGTTATAGTAAGTTTATTAACCATATAGTGTAAGAAAACAAAAAGACACGGTAAAAGTTAAATTATTTAACTTAGAGATAAATCTAATTGATAAGGTTAAAATAATACCCTAAACTTGTCTAAATCCTATTGGATGATAGTATTTCGACCCATACCCACTTTAGATTCGAAATAAGACCCTTTGGAACCATTATAAACCGATTTTGACTTTAATATAAAATAATATTTTGAGATATTCCTAAGGTGCCCCTCTCCTCCCTTATAAAAGGGCACCTCCTCCCCCTCCTCCTCACACCAATTTGAGCACTCAAGCTCGGCCAACCCTGCCAAAATCTCTTCTCCACTTCCCTAGAAACATCTAGAGGTTCTGGTCTTCCTCAAAGACCAATTTTAGTTCCCTAAGAGGAGGTCTCAAAGAGGCGCTTCAAAGAAGAGGTAATTACCGTTACCAATTCTTTCATCTTTATTTCTTCTTCCACTTCTTCTTCTTAGGTTGTTTCATTATGAAGTAATAACATCAGTATCACTAATATACTGATATGTTATTTTATTTATGAAAAAACCCTATTTCACCATCTATCCATCCTACGGAAAAAGAAATCACCGCGCGTGCGTACGTACGGAATACCGTCTCCACGCCGTGGTGTAATCTATTTTCCGCAACCACCTTAATTGGATGGGTATAAAGGTGTAATGAGTAACTATATATGATTATTATAAATTGATATTGATACTGAAATAGTATACATACACTTCAACACAATTCCACGACCATGGGAACGATATCATCACTCGTGCGTACGTACGGAATACTGTCTCCACGACGCGATGAGATTCATTCTCAATGATTAACCATTCATGAATGATTATAAAGTATATATAATAAGTAATAATGAAATATATGACCTAATAATTATACTGTAATTATTTATATTTATATGTATGTCATCTACTTAATTCCATTCAATTCAATAAGGAAACGAAAACAGCATTCATGCGTACGTACGGACTACCGTCTCCATGAACGGTGTATTTCTTCCCATTTAATGATTTATTATATATGTGTATTATGAATATATATATATATAAATCATTTTTTATATTCTGTAATTAAGTAATCATGATCTAAGTAATCATATGAATAATTACAAGTTAAAAACACGAACGACAAATGAGACGATTTTACCCAAAACGCTACTTTAACATGAATTTACAAAAGAACGGGTAATATAAAGTAATAAGTGGACCATATATGATATAATAACAATGAATATGATTCTGGAATAAGTCAATAACATGATTTAAATCATATACAGGAGGTTCGGACACTCATAAAGCAAGTCGGACCTAAGGTAAGGGAAATATCACAATCTCATTTTTATCTGAGATTGTTTATTTGTAAGTATTTATTGGGGTGTATTTTATCATCCACATCCATGTTCCCTCAATATGTAATATTGATTCCATCCACGTACAATAGTTTAAATCCAATTTTACCCTTCGGTGAGTTTTTAGTAAAGAATATGAAAGGAATCTTTTGTCGTTTGTTTTCGTACGAGGTACTTATTAACTTTTCCGACAAAAGTACGAAGAATGTTTTTTTTAAATTTATACGGCATGAATGGATTCTTAAAACATTATTTCCAAGAATCTTCCTTTACAAGTATTCAAGTTTATTTTTAATCAACCTCTTTTAGTTTAAAATTGTATGACATGTTAAGAAAGGAAAAGTGTTTTTGAAGTAGAAAGGATATTTTCCTCAAGAATGGAGTTCAAGTATTTTATCAAAATTATTTTCCATCTAAGATAATAAAAGGGTTCTGTTTTTATCCCTATTATTAAATGGATTTGATTATGTTGTGATGGAAATATTTTTATGAATTCCTTTATCTTATATGAATTGTTTTATGATGTCATGTTGTTTAAGAATCCCATTTTTATTACATGGGTTACGCTATGATGTATGGTTTATGATTATGTGGCACACATAAGAAAGGATTCATTATAAGATGGGTGGGACCTATATCTCCCTCAATTCATTGGGTAAAGAGTTTATATCTCATGAGATAAACATTGCTGAAATGGTAGGTTATACCGGTTCAGTGAAACATGACTGAAACGAGGGCTACTCGATTCAGAAAGGGACTTTGTCCACTAAGATAGTCTTGGCAATGAGTCTTGACTAACAAGAAATGATTCTCTATGATTATGTGTGTATGCCACAAAGTTTCATGTTTTATGTTATGATTATTGGGATTACATTTCACTTCTATGATTTATCCCATGTTATGATATTATGAGCTCTTTTGCAGGTTAAGATTTCCAAAAGCCATGTTCTTATGTATATGATGTGATTGATATTTATTTTGTTTACCCTTACTGAGCATTTGATCTCACCCTATTATGTTTTCTTTTCCCCAGGATATAACGAAAGGTTTTAGGTAAAAAAAAGGGAATATCTTTATGGGAGATATTGAAGATCTTTCACCACGATTAGAAGATTACGTTCAGAGTTTCCAAAGACACTAAACTATTACGATCCTTGTGTGTGTGTTTTTTGTTATGTACTAAGTATTCCGCAAAAGTAATGTAATGTCCATGTACGTCAAGCTACGGGTCTCTACATTTATCACCTACCACTGGCCTACAAGAAGTTCCTGGTTAGTAGAAACTAGTTTTATTTTATTATGCGGTATGATTTATGATGTATAAGTTCATTTTTGGAATCATATATGATTAACCTCACCATAGATGGACTTATGTTTTTTTGATAACTTTTGCTAACCTTTGGTTTGAAATAGATGGAATGACCCATCATTCTGTCACATGATCTGTTAACACTTCACGAATAGAAAATTCTACATCCTTTCTTTAAGAGATGAAGCGTAAATTGTTCAAAGCACGAACAAAAGTGAGATTGTACCAAAATCAAGCAAGTATTTCTTATAATTAAAAATTTTCAAATTCAGGGAAATGAAATTGAAAACCATAAATGTTGTCCTACTGCTCTTATATCCGATGAATTAGATGGTACCTTAGATCATCACAAATTTATGGCTTTGTGATTGATGGCTTTTTTATAGCCATGTTCTCTACCACTCTCCATAAGAACTTGATGGTTAGATTTTTCTTCCATATCCATATTTTCACCTATGTTATCCTATATGGAAACACAATGATGAGTTACTTTGGGTAATCTTTATGTTTCATACTTTAATTTTTAAAATTAAGTTTCAGTATTCCTTTTTACGATGTGGGTTTCAATGAATAGTAAACGATTTATAACCCTGATGAATTTCGAGGGAGAAATTCATTTTAAGGGGGGTAGAATGTAACAACCTGATATTTTATGATAAGTATTCTATTTAATTTACTTGATGTCATGTGTTTTATGCTAAAATAAGATTATCTTGTGCTATACGCTACACTGTATTAGCTTGAAGTATACACAACACTATTCTTAGATTGTGTTACAAACAATTTCAAGTTCATTTTATAATAGTCATTCTACGCAACATTGAGTATATATATATATATATTAATTGTGTAAATGAAATATGGTTGGATTCTGTTATACGAAACAACGAAGGATTCTTTCACAACACGCAACCCTGACTTGGCTTTCATTACACATAATCACGACTTTCCTTGATAGCGTGTGTTATACGCAGTATCATGTTTCACTAAACAATGATATATGGTTATAATATTATTATGAACTAGCCTTTATTAATAGTATTAACTAAATTTTGAATGTAATAACATTATTATTTCATCGTACACATTTTCTAGAACATGGTATGTGAACAAAATAAAATTTTTGGGTAAAATAAGTATTTTTCAGAAAATGCAGTTTTGCCGCCTTTTGATGGCGCACCAACTTTAAATATAGTTTTTGACATGTTTATAAGTTCAATTTTACAAAATAAAATTATTATTTTGAATCAGGATATACAATTTTACCTTCCATAAATTTTTGATATTTTTCTGATAACTTTCATATTTTAATGAATAGTAAAAACACGCTATATTTTAATTAAAAACAACTTTTTTCATCGTAATAATTAATATGGTTAAATTATAATATTGAAAAGTTTTAAAGTATAAATAGAATATATTTTTATAATATAATATAATGTATTTCATTAGCATTAATTTTACATTGAATTCGTAGGTTAAATCAATTCAATCTTTTGCAATGTTTTAAACAAAAACCCATTTTCATTCGACAACGGGATTAATTTTAATTTAATTTCTGCAACTTCTTTGTATGGAATTTAAAAAAATGGATTCCATATTTAGAATCAGTGGGTCCAAATTATGTTAATAGGATACTTTTTATTTTTGGAAATTATGAATAGTAAGTACGGTAAATTTTATTTACCATAGTTAAAGGTAAATTGGGTAATTAAGGGTAAATATAATATTATAAATTTACCCTAACACATGCTAAAATTCTATTTGATGACTACAAGTATACCCATATCACCTAAGTGTCAGATTAAATTCATTTTATGGACTTTTTACCATGAAAATAATTTAATTATTATTAAATCCAAAGAATGTGACAACATGTCACTCTCTTAAATCATATAAGTATAATAATTTCAATTTAGTGATAAACATCATAAAACTTCAAACATGAATATTCTACAGAAATCTAATAAAATTATCTACATCATGATAATTTATTTATAATTTTTAGGTATTAAATAATTGTCATTAATGGTGATACATTAATGATGCAGTAATTATTTATTAAGTGAAAAATCAGTAATATAGTTTTTATTGAAATGATAATACCCATTAAAAGTCCCACAAACCTGGAAAAAACTTATTTTTAGTGTATATATACACCATAATAATCCAAGTACCTAATATATAACCATTTGAAATCTTATAAAAGTTATTATGACACTTATATAATTTTATTTTAAATGATGCCAAAGTTATCACCTTCATAATTTAATAAATATAACAATTTAAGTATTGTGATTTTAAGATGCTAAATTCGAGTAAAAGTATTATTGTGAAATTTAATAGATTTTACTTCATCATAGGATTTTATGTTTAATTGTTATGAAAAAAATAAGTATATTAAATAATTATACGAAAATGCTGTAGTAATTATTTTATTAAGAGATAAACAAAATAAATGGTTTTAAAAATAATAAAATATATATTATATGAACTATTTAATGTTATCCACCATTTTTCTAGAAACATATGACCTTTTATTAATCTATTAAATATTTTCGTTCGAACATATCTTCTGTATATATTTTATTTAAATTCAAATAAATGAATAGTGTCAAAATTGAAACTATTGTTATTTTATAAAAATAACATATTATAAAATTGTTTAAAAATCACAAAAACATATAAAAATTATAAATTTAAATTTATATGGTCTAAAATGTTATAAATTATCCAATTATGGACAATTCACAACAAATAAGTAATTATTTGTTATAATTTAAAATTTAGAATATTATTACCACAAAGAAAATTAAATTGATTAAATAAGGATAAATCAAGTTGATAATGTTTAAAATAAATTCCTAAAATGTATAAATTTGATTGGATGATGATATTACAACCCTATCTAATCTAATATTCTGATATGAGTCATTTTTGGAGGTTCTTATGTGGGGTTAGATTTAAAATAAATTAATATTTTTTAGAATTCCAAAGGTGCCCCTCTCCTCCATTATAAAAGAGAAACTCCTCCCTCTCTTCCTCACACAACATTGATCCTTCAAGCTCGGCCAAACCCTGCCAAATTATCTTCTCCATTTCCCTAGAAACATTATTCTTCAAAGACCAATTGTAGTGCCCTAAGAGGAGGTCTCAAAGAGGCGCTTCAAAGAAGATGTAATGTCCATTACCGATTCTTTCAACTCTATTTCTTCTTCCAATTCGTCTTTTTTAGTTGTTTCATTATGAGGTAATAACATCAATATCAATCATATACTGATATGTTATTATAAGTATGAAAAAACCATATTTCACAATCTATCCATCCAACAGAATATGAAATCACCGTGCGTGCGTACGTACGGAATACCGTCTCCACACCGTGGTGTAATCTATTTTCCACCACCACCTTACCTGGATGGGTATAAGGGAGAAAGTAATGAATATATATGATTATATTAAATTGATATTGATTCTGTAATATTATACATACACTTTAATACAATTCCACGATCCTGGGAATGATATCTTCGCTCGTGCGCACGTATGGACTACCGTCTCCACAACGCGATGAGATTCAATCTCCTTGTTAACCATTCATGAATGATTATAAAGTATATATAATGAATAATAATGAAATATATGACATAATAATGATACTGGATTTATTTATATATATACATGTATATCATTTAATTAATTCCATTTAATTCAAAAAGGAAACGAAAACAGCGTTCATGCGTACGTACGGCCTACCGTCTCCATGAATGGTGTATTTCTTTCCATTTATCGATCTATTATATATATATATATATTCTAAATATATAATATATATAAATCATGTTTTATATTCTGGAATTATTTAATTATGATCTATGTAATCATATGAATAATTACAAGTCAAAACACGGACGACAAATGAAACGATTTTAACCAAAACGCTCTTTAACATGGAATTTACAAAAGAACAGGTAATATAAAGTCATTAGTGAACCATTTATGACATAATAACAATGAATATGATCTTTTAATAAGTCAATAACATTATTTAAATCATTATACAGGATGTTCATACACTTACAAATCAAATCGAACCTAAGGTAATGAATAATTGTGCAAATCTCATTTTTAACCGAGAGTGCTTATTCGTAAGTATTTACTGGGGTTATTGCTATCATCCATGTCCATGTTTTATAAAAGAGTATTCATGTATTTTTAATGTCATTTTTACCCATTTTGACTTTTACTACACGGTATGTATGGAATCTTTCTTTTACAAGGTACTTTTTGACGTTTCCGTTCAAAGTACAAGAAGAATGTTTTTTTAACTTATACGGCATGAAAGGATTTTTACGGGTTTATGAAGCCATATTTTCATGAAGCTTCCTCCAAAATATTTCATGACTATTTTCAAAAAAATCCTTTTCTTTTATAATTGCATGACATTTTGTGGAAAAAATGATTTTGAAGAAAAAAGGATATTTTCCTCAAGAATTCATTTCAAGTGTTTTATCAAAACTATTTTCCATCTAAGATGACATTATTTTCATATGTGTATGTTTCATGTATAATGTATCTATTATTTACATGGTTTCACATTCCTTATTATGAAATGATATCCATTTCTTTTATATGGATTATGTAATTATGGGATGATGTCTATGAAACCCATTTTATTCGTTGGGTTATTATGAATGATGTATGTTTATTTTGCGGCACAAGTAAGAATGATTTCATTATGAGATGGGTGGGAACTATATATCCCTCCAATTCATTGGGTAAAGATTTATATCTCATGAGATAGACATGGCTCAAACGGAAAGTTAAATCGGTTCAGTAATACAGGACTGGAACGATGAGTGAACTCGATTCAGAAAGGGACTTTGTCCACTAAGATGGTCTTGGCAGCAATGCCTTGGATAATATGTAAATCATAACATGTGCTGAATGGTTGCCACAATTACATGTTTTATTCCCATTATATTTTATCATGGTTTGTGTTCCACTATGATATATTCCTTACGTACTTACACGATTTATGTCATTGCTCAAGATTTTGATGTTTAAATTTCATGTTCATGTTTTATATTTCAAATGTGTATGGATTGTTTTATGTTCTCTATGTTTGCCCTTACTGAGCATTTGAGCTCACCCTTTTTATGTTTTATTTTCCCCAGGAAATAAAGAAAGGTTTTAGGTGAGGAAATAAAAAGTGGAAGATCGTTATGGGAGTAGTTGAGGATCTTTCACCAAGATTAGAAGATTATGTTCCATGTTTCCAAAGGCACTAAACTATTATTGTCCTTTGGTGTCTATTTTTGTTGTGTATTATGTATTCGGAAAAAGTAATGTAATGTCCATGTACCTCAAGCTTTGGGTCTCTAATGATTCCTTGAATTGTTGTAATTAAATTTTCTACTTTCGGGTTGCAAATCCAATGTTAGTGTGAGGATATGGACTTTTTAATGGCCATGAAACTAGTAGAGGGTTGGTATAGAGGTTTGGGTACCCCTATCTCATTTTTAACTTATAGGTTCATGCTTGATTTGTATAATTGGTCGATTATTTTTAAATTATATATATATTTCAACTATTTTGAGGGTGGATTGATGCACATTTTAGTATATATGAAATGATGTGCTATGTTAAAGAACCTGATATCCAATTAAACCGAATTGTTAAAGCTAATTTTGGAATCCAATCTCTTAACATAACATATCGTGCATTACTATGTATGTATACATGTTTGGAGAATTCATATTCATTTTATCTACCCACCAATAAATACATTTATTAACGAAGTCAAGGAAAAGAATTACAAATTAAGGTCATACATGATAACATACAATAGTTTCATACTGGAGGCTCACATGGAAAGTGATATCATTTATGAGGCTTATGAAACATATCTTTTTTCGTACTATATAAATGTCCTTAACATTCTGGAATATTTCCCAATATTCATCGTAGGCTTGATAAACATCCAATTTTATCCTGAAATTTTTTCATCTGGATGGAAATGGATGTATCCAAAATTTCAACCACATTAACTATGTGAAAAGCATCAATCTGGATTGAGGACAATTATATCATGGAATGGATAACTTAGTACCCCAAAAGGGTATTGATGATAGTTTTTTACCAAGTAAAGGAGATGAAAACATAGGTTCATGGTATGAGTGGTGGAAAACCTTGAATATAGGGTGATGATACTAAAGCTCTAAATCCATCAAGGATATCTTGAGAGAAGGAAAAATAGTAGAATGGGGATATGAAAACCCTCCATCCTACTCCAAAGTAGTATGATCTTCATCATCAGAGGGAGATTTATTTTCCATCCACCCATTCCTCTAGGAGACAAAATAGGCCAAGTGAGGCATCTAATTTGGAAATTATTAATTCTTCCTCACAACCAGCCACAACAAAGCCAAATTAACTGCATCTTCTGGTAATCTGAGATTGGAAAATAGTAACTGATGACATTATATATTCAAGTATACTTCTCAATAAAATCATGTGAATCCCATTACAAGTTAATATCTGCTCACACTCTTATCTTCAGCAGACAATGATTTAGCCTAGGTGGGTAGGTTCATTTAGGAGCTGTTTTCATCAATATATGAAACTGATGGTCTAATCTTTGTCACAAAAAGAGTGTATGATAGGCTAGATTGGAGAGATATTGAGTGGGTATCTGGTCATTCTGAAGAGGAGTGGGATGAATAGATTTTCCATATTGATGTATTTGTCTTTTCTCTCTCCCCTTATATTCACATTCTTCCACCATTATTTATATTTATGGGAGTTATATTTTATCCTTTAATAAATGAATATTAAGAATAAATAGATTAAGGGGTGGTAAAAAAGGAGTTTGTTTCACCAACATATAGTCCCATGGGGACCCCTAATGGGGTAGTGTATGAGGTGCTTTGTTCCACTTAACTATCCCCAGACCAGAGGAATAGGATGGTGGTGATGGTGGTAGGAATTTCTCAACCATCACCCCAAGTATATATCACCTTGAGAATTTATATGTTCCATCTCCATCTGGATATAGTAAGTGAATGAGGGAAATAAAGTTGGTCTCTTGTATGATCCACAACATGTCTCTACAATTTTTTTTTGATATCATGACTTAGGAAATAATCATTCATTCCATATATGTATTTTTTAGAATCGGCATTTCATTCCTCCCTCGATCGGACCTTCACTAAACCATTGAGGATTGAGGAGGACACCATAGAGGGGACACAAAACCACACTAATTAATAAATTATCTTGATAGATATACCGTCAATAGGTGCAACCATGTCTACCCCCATTACTGGAGAGAGGGAAGTGGACTGAGATAATGATAGATGCACTCCATAAGGTGTCATATGAATTTTTTTAATACTTTATTCTTATGATAATAATGATTTTGTGGATACATTGATAGACCTTGGAGAAATAAATGTTAGTCCAATTGCAATGCTGAAAGGGGTTGAAAATCATCTTGGGCAGTCCTTTCATGGTTCTTATACTGACCATGAATCCATAGAGTCTAACTATGTTGTGCCTTCTAATAATTCAGTAGAGCATATTGATGGTATAGAAAATTTGGGTGCTAAGGAATGTGTCTCGGAGGCCCCTACTGGTAAGGATTCATGATACTTAACTCTATGTATCATTAAATGATGGATATAATTTATCCATACATTGATATTCCATGTTCATTGAAGGAGTTGGAGGATTTCCATAGGGAATTATATTGATATGATATTTATCATTGTTTAATTTTAAAATCATACTTTATTTTCCCTCATATGATGCTTCACCTAAGTTACAAACTTTCGAATCATTTTATGCTAATAAGGTTTCCAAAGCACCTCCAGAATAATAAATCCAAGTCCACCCTAAACCTGTTGCTGAGTGAGTGTCCATTTTGAGTCTCAAAGTTTAATCTCCTCAATAGACTATAATCTCAAATGCATTGAAAATTCAGCAGGAATATCAATGTACGGTGGAAATCTCTCAGAGTGTTGAGGATGGGGCACTAAAAGTGTACTAAATCCAATGGTCGAACCTAAAATGGGGGATTTTTATCATCTATTTCAGAAACATCATTACAATTGGTATTTTCTGACATCCTAATGTTGATAATAGGTTTCAAATTCAATATTATTTCATCTAAATTAATGATTGATCCTAGTATGGGGGTTTCCATGAATGTTCCACCAATATTAGTAGTGTGGCCAATGATATTTTGAGTGACTAGAATAGGGAATATCTTTTACTGAAATAGTCCATGATTAGGAATACCTATTTATGGGAGGCTTTAATTAAAATTTGGAGAAAAATGAGGAACTCTAAAATATATTCCTTTTGTTTGGGTTGGATGTATGGAAGATAATTTAGGAGAATACAATTGAATTCATGTCATTACAACTTTGACTTTATCCATTAAATCATTAAATTTTTGGAATATGATGGATTTAATTACAATAATATCAATTATTCGGGGAATCCAAACATCATGGAAATGGATGATGATAGAATATTATTGTAGAACAAGGAACGATTCATGGGTCAGTTTGAGGAACTCAGAGTTACTATAATTAAAGATTTTTTCAACCTCTCTATAATGGTAGAGTAGTACCAATATCTCCATGATGATAAGTCTCAGAAAATTATTCAACTTGATGTATTAAATTTCACAATGTAAGAGGTATTAGAACACCATTGATCAATGGGAGATGATTTGGCATAAAGAAGATAAGAAATTAGTGAAAAGAAAGAGAAGATCCATAATGATGAGGCAACAACTACAAAACAATCATCCGATTTTTGGAATGATGTATAAACTATTAGAGGTAAAATTAATCTTATCAAAGATAATGTTGAGGAAAACTATAAAATTTTAAATAGTCGATCTAGTATAAATAAGTTATCCTTTTATTTGAAAAAAAAATGAAAAGGTTTTATGTTCTTATAAACATATTCATTCATTTATATCCTTACTATAATCATGACACCACTATAAATATTTAACATTTTATTGATTTTCATAACATTATAATTAAAATTACTAGGATGAGATAGATCCATAATTTTCATCTAATATATTGGGCCCGAAGTGTGTAGTTAGCATGTTTTTATAAATATATGGCTAAAATACAATATTTGGGTCTTTTTTAATTTCTTCACCCTAATTTTTAACTAATACAAATATAAGGATGACTTAGAGGGAGAAATTTGGATTTTTTTATTAAATCCCTTTGTGTTTTTTAATTCATAATTTTTTTGGCATGTTTCTTTTATCACTCAAAATATTTTCAAAACTTTATGGAGTGTAGTTACGGTGATCTGAGAGTGTACTTTTTCATAGTGTTCCAATTGTGGTTCTTCAATATGGTTAGTATGGTGTCTCTTATTATGGAATATTTAAATCCCCTCAATTAGAAATTTTGTAGATGTTGTTTTTTGGTTAAAAATCAATGGAAAATGGGATTTAAATGATGAACCTAATAAGGATTATGGTCTGATAATGGTCCAACATTTTTCAATTACCCGTTTGGTAATTTTGATCCATGATTTTGTTGTTCCCAAATCAAAAACATTATATTATATAATAGATATGGTATCTAACAAATAATAAGTTACCAATGGTATAAATAACCATTTTTTGGATATATTATAAAAATATAACGTCAGAATGATTCTTAATTTTAAATAATTACCATCCTTGGGACGATATTCCAATTTGTGGTAGAATTACAAAATTCAAATTGGGAAATGTTACTGAATATTCAGGTCAATTATTTCATTTGAATAATGAAATTATACTTTTTAAGGACAAAGTAATATTGTGGTGACTCATTTTTCATTATACCCTGATGGGTATTTTTCAAATGGGAAGGTGTTTAGGAATGAAGAGACAATATCTATAGGAATTTTACATGAATGAGAAACAAATCCCACTTTAATAAATTTTTTGGGAAAGAGGTAACATATTTATTAATTTACAATGTTATCGGGGGATGATTTATAACAAGGGTTAATGCATTTTATTGTTTAATATCATGTGACAAGGACATTTTCCATGTACACTAACATCTTATAGTGAGGTTGTTGTTGTATAGTTTATCATATTTTGACTATAATCTTATCTATTGATGTTTAATTTCTTATAGAAATGATATTATCTTACAAATTTTTAACTTATAAAACATTGAAATTAGGGAGGCTATAATTTATCATCTTTACCTTTATCCAAAAGATTAATTATTCTCCCATTCCATGGTAATTTTTTTTAGAATGGGCCATAAATTTCATGTCTGAGATTTTGAATATTGTCCACTATAAATATAGGATCTCCGGAAATAAATGGTTATATGTGAAAAGGTCTTATGAAAATAAGGGAGGTCTCTCTTGATGATGATGCTACCACTGGTAGAAAAACACATTGTGTGGGGTAATTTAAACAGATCATACTGGGGAATGTTACATCATAATCATATAGAAAAATAATTTTGATAACATGCCATTAATTTTTATAAAAAACATAATTAAATCCAACTAGAGGATATTACAACATATTAATGAAAAAATATTCCCAATAAATATAACATTATATTTTATATGTCCATGTATGTTTTATGATATTATTATTTATCATGACACAAAGTACTATATTTTAGAATGAAAGTACTTGAATCTGGGTAGATCATTTCATGTATGAATTATTATTGAATTTGGAGAATAAATTTCCTATCAATGTTTGATCCTAGAATGGGAAATCTGGTGAACGTAGTTTTATGTCAGAAAACGAAGGCCACAACCTTATGGAAATCATAGATGAAGTATGGGACACCAAATCAAGGTCATTCAGGTGTAATTAAAACATGGTTGGGGGAAATGATGAACTATGGTATTGGTTTGTTTCATATTAGAAAAAATTATATTGGAAAATTTTATGAGGGATGGCCACCGATTGAATTTTAATCACTTGTTCCAATATACTGTCATCAACACATATAATAAAAGAAGAGGCCAATCATGAGAGATAATTTACCAATGTTTAAAAACACATTTTCAATAATTTTTTTAAATATACAACATGATAATGTCAGATAATATTCAAACAAAGGCTTACCTTGGTGGGGAAATCCATTTTTCTGTGAATTTATTAATATAAAGACGGTTTCTATTTTTATATTGTTTGGAAATGGATTCAACATGTATAATACATTCTATCATGAAGAGACTCAAAAATATTATAATGATTTGATAATTTACAGTTGATTGAGAATGACATGTAGAAGGTATAAATCAATGAAAAGGGGATAATTTTGACTGATATTATCTATGAAGTGTATGTTGTTGTGTATATATCTAACTCAAATATAAAAGGGGAACATCAATAATTCCAAGGAGGATCTCCTAATGTATGGACCCAAATTAAGAAAGCTATAAATATATCCTGGTTTATACATAGGATAGGGGAAATCTTTAAATACACTTTGGTTTGGACAAGGTAATGAGGCTTATGTGTCACTTCATGTCACACTATAATAATAATGATTCCACCTGTTTTTCTTTAGGTACTATTTAGTTTAAATTCTTGGTGTGAAGAGATCATCCATACAGTATAAAGTCATATTGTGCGGACATCAGTCATGTAGTTTGAAATCATGTTAAGAAGTTTTAGGTGAGTTGAAATAAAAAAGAAATTCTACAGTGGGACAATATTATAGTTCTCATGAATCACTTCTTATCTTCCTGGAGAAACAAACAATCTATATACAGTTCTTAAAAAACTCCCCATATATTGTTTAGTATCCATGAGGAACCTTTATTCCAAAGGTAGGAACTCGTTGGGGATTTTTGATAATGGTGTCAGGGAACTCCCTGTCTAGGGTACATGGGTTAAGATCCTATTCATCCCTATAAATCTCTTTGAACTGTAGCATTCGGTTATTAGAGGGTAGGGTGAGGATAATTATTTCCTTTCCATTCAACAGGGAATGAGAGACTCCTCTACTTCTATAGAACTAATTTTAGGGCATCCCTCAGGGGGTAATCCCCTATCATTTCATACATAATGTCTCACCCTTAATCTGCATCACCTCCTTGGTTGTTTCTAGATGTATAGTCTAATGAGACTATCCTAGATTTACAAATAGAGAGGGAATAGGTTACTCAAATCTATTTATTTTTCTCTATTCAACATGTCATCTTCTACCAATTGAAGGTGGATTGTGTGGTATACATGATCTTCTGTTCTTACTTTCATATCACCTCCATTAATGAATTATCATGAATCATGTAGTCATATAGGTTAGTCTAGATCATGGTTTCTATATGATCAGAATCATTTTTTATAGAATATTTTTTGTATCATCCTCTCACCTTCCACCATAGGCCCCCCATAGGAACATATCCTCAAAATGCACGCATCCAACCCCAAGAAAAAGTGTATTTTGTGGTTTTATGGATCATGAATTTATTCTTATTTCTCACGATAATTATGGTTCATGTGATCATAGGGGTTTATAGTGGACATGAAATCACCATGACCCCAGGCACATTGGGCACCCCCTCAGAAGTAAGCACCAACCAATCCCATCAATGAGCATCATTCCATCTATAATACCCAATGACAACCTAAAAAGGGAATCTTCCTCATAAATAAGTACCAAAAAAAAACTCCATTATCAATTGAATAATCTGTAGGAATAATCCCTAAAATACAACCTATGGTAATCCTCCTCAAGAGTAAGACCCAATAAAAATAACCAATGGGCCACCACCATAGGTTTCTGCCTCAAAAATCATCCAAATAGTCATGAGTAATGGAATATCTTATGAACAATTTCATAAGGAATCATCCTCATATGTTACCTACATTGTATTAATTTCATAGGAATATATACCATTGAAGAAAAAAGCCTCCAAAAATAATCCATTGGATAGGTATTCAGAAGCAAATTACATGAGATTTGATACGTATCTAAATAGTATATTTCAGAAGCCTCCCTGAGTTCCAAAAATAAAAATTAAAATCAATTCAATTATTAATGGGCCACATTCCCATTAAGGTATTATTTAATATTGGATCCCTTGTAACTTATAGGTTGTCTAGGCCACTTCAGCATAATTCCCACTCAAAACAATTACTAGTCACCCTCTACCTGGATGTTATTTACACATGATGCTAAAATACTTGGTTTGGTCCAAATAAATTGACCCTAAAAGGGATGATATTCCATGATAATTATACCAATATATGTGGGTTTTCATTCCTTTCATAAGGATATGTATAAATCTCAACTCATGGGTCCATTGTTAATAACAATACAACTCATGTCTCATGGATGATGACACACTCCATAGAACCCCAATGTGTGCCTAAAACACTAGAATCATTGTAATAATGACCAAATAATTTCTTGTCAGTACATAATAGGATACCATTGATTGAAAACCTCATATTCATAATTATATCTCCATTGATTAAGAACCTCAGTTACGTACATATGATTCATGGTCCACCTACGTGATTATAATTGATTTTTAATTTGTGTTTGAACCTAGCAATACATGGTAATTAATAAATGACTCATGATCAAATCTTATATTAACAAGAGATCCCAAATGTAAGAAAACATTCCCCCAAAAATGGTTGATGATCTAGACCCCATATCCTCTAGACCATTATGAGTTCTTAAGTACCATTATCCAAACTCCCCCAAAACAACCGGACTTTAGAAAACAATCCCCTTAATGATATAGTTACATTTTCTGTTTCTGGTTTGATGAAAGGTCCAATTAGAAACTATTCAGAAACAGTGAACTTCACTTGAATGATTGTAAAAAACTCACTCTTATGAAATTGACTATTTGGGTGAAAAAATATCAATTAAAAATAAAATAAATTGGAAACATTACATGAAATAAGGTAAATTTTGTGGATGTTCTAGAGGATATGATCCGAGTGTCACTATGTATCTTGTTAGAAGGATAATCAAGCAAGATGTAGTTATTGAAAAGTTTTCAAATGTGGGTATGATCCTTACCTAAGATGTGGGGAATTTTTTTCAAATGAATAGACCTAATAATAAAGATCTGGGTATCACTACGTATCTCATTCAGATAAGATTTATTCCACAAGTTGATCTTAATAGAATGTGGCATTTATAAAAATGCAATGGGGATGTTGAAATTGTAGATTACCTTCATATAATATGGATTTAGAACACCCGATATGGAAAGAAATATTTTATCACGACCAGGGGGAGGACCCATGTCTCAATAAAAATATTAATGGGGAAAGAATCATGTCACAAATAGTTCTTGAATAATTTGACAAACAAAATTTTTTATTTACATGGGGAATGGTGGTTTTTTTATTTTTCAGTATGATGGTTGGGTTAAAGACCGAAGTTATAGGGATAAATATATATATCATTAAAATTTGAATCTACCCACATATTATTGAATAGTTCCGTGTTCCGGTTTTATTTTTACATTGTGAAAAGCTCAATTTTCTTTTTCTTTATTGGGGAAGGAGGTAGGATGGGAGGTGCACCATGAAATATATATCTCATTAGCATGGTAATAAATTCACACATAGTTCATGAAATGATCGTGACGTTTATCATCATGTAATGAGAATATAAACCATGTAGGTTTATGTAATATTGTAAGTTTGTGATGATGTAGGGTATTATACCTATAATGGGGGACGAAGTGACACTATTAAGTGGAAATATGTATGTTGGTCTTACATATGGGAGGTTTCCATAATTTTATCATCATGTTTGGCCAACTTGTCATATTGAACCTCTAAGGGGTTAGGGGAATGTGTTCAGGACATACACCTATAAAGTAGGCCCATATTAAATTGACACTGAGGAGTTTCTCAGCTCATGGAATTTCAGTGTATTCCAAAAATAATATAATGGGGATGTTAACTATTTATTTTAATGTCATGGTATGCTTATAAATAGTGTCTTTCAATTTTAGGTCATGTGACTGGAACCATATTTCATTGAATTTATCCTCATATGAAAATGACGATGATGCCACATAGTTTAACATCATGCTGCGTATATATTATTTCATGAATTTTAATGTCATGTGATAAATCTGAACATCACTTTTTAACAAATTGTATTTGAGATGAAGGTCATATGATTAAAAAAAATATTTAATCTGGATTCTTGGATTGGATTGGGTCGTATTGATCTTCCAATCTATTATGATATTAGAATAACCTCTGTTAGAGTGGATCTTGTTTATCGAGTAAGTTCCATCACATTTTCGTTGAATCTTGGGGGGATTATCTCATTGTATCATTGGAGTCATGAGGACCAATTCGAGTTTTTTGTTGAGGAATAACAAGAGGAAACCCATCTTGTTAAAGGTCCATGTTATCTTACTTTTTACAAATCCAACTAATGAATGTTTTGCAACAGTTACCATCGATCCAATCAAATTAATCTATTCATTCTTTTAATTTCACACATATATTGATAAATTACCACATGTTGAAACATGGAGAAATGGAAAATTGACCTCAATGGGATGAAATAAATAAGTTCCATATACTAGTGAGTACGGGGTCGCTTTTGTTATAGTATGTGTTATAGTATAGTAATCCCATTGGCAGTGAAAGTGACTAGAAATCCAATACATTTTATGTTTATCCAGAACCATTTAGATTAAAATTGAAAATATGTTCTTGAATTCCTCTATATATCCATTATTCATTGAAGTATAGCGGGATGAATGGTTGGATTTGATATTATACTCCTGATAATATATCTCTAACTCACAAAAATATAAATTGGTGATATTGTTGGTCCTAATTGTATGAGGGAAACCAAATCTTGTAAAGATGTTAAATTTCACAAATATTTAAATAAAATTTTTTGTAGCCTCTTAGAATTTTTTTCCTCATACGTTTTAAAGAAAAAATCTGTATTAGTTAATATTAATTCGATCTACTTAATCATGGACAGATGGAATGGACCCACAACATCTATTCATTATAAGGAGATCCTCCAAAGGTATTTTTATCATTGTAAAAACTCAAAGGTTGATGAATGAATTTGGAATGAACATGGAAGGAGTGACATTTAAGGGTGAATTCAATGAAATCTTACATCACTTGGAACTAGTGGTATCCGAGCCATCAAATTTTGTTATAGATCCTAGACTCTAACTAGAGGGAGCCACATTCTTCTATGTGTACATAATTCATATAAGCCATAGTATGTTCTCCATTGATTCATGTAATGATGAATCCCTCAAATCCACATCCGTAGTGGACTTTCTAGTTATTCGTTCTGCCATAAAGAGTTATGATAGAATCTCACCATCAATTTATCTCTGTATCACCATTTTCTGATGGATGTATTTAATTTTGGAGGTAATAAATAATTGGAATAATCCTATAGTGGAATGAGCTCATAGATTAGTGGTAGGACTAAATTCAACAATATCTTTTGTTATTTCAATAATAAATGGTGATACCATTCGATGATGAACAATGCTTGTGATAGTTTTTACATGGTTGGGATCTTCTAGAGATGAAGCTGCATTCACCAATGCATCCTTTTGGGCATTCTATGACTTTAGTACATGATTTAGTGTGAGATATTAGGGGAAATATTCAATTAACCCCATTACATAACCATTTTTGGTGGATTTTTTATTACTTTATAATGGAATAAATCCAATTTATATGTTTTATCACTAACTCTAAATTTCATTTCACATAAAAATTATACAACAGTTTTTTGGAGTAATTATCCTCAGGTTAAAAAGGGGAATTGATATAATACATCATTATTATTATAGAAATATAATAACAAGAATAATAATTGAAAGCGTATTATTTCTAGATAGGAAAGAATTAAATCTTGACCTCCTTTATTTACCTTAGGATTTTTATTATATTCCTTATTGGGATCATGGAGGAAATGTTAAAAAAAATTCATATTTGGGGCCTACTGTGAATATATTATTTTTCATCATATGAAAATTTTTAATTTAATGACCCAACATCTAATTAAGGGTGTTCTATAAAGAAATAGGTCAATTATTTTCATTTTACAATTTTTAAGACACAATTTTGTTGTCCAACAACTAAAAAACCCATGTATACATTCCATATGTCTTATGAACAAAGGATAACTAAGGATATATTAAAGAGGAGTATTTTGAAAAGAAATTGGATCTCATGGTTCTACATATAGTTCCCTAGTTTATAATCAACATGGATCAATTATAGGTATATTTTTTATATTTGAATAATGGGTCTGAGCATCGAACATATTTTTACTGAGCTAATAATGGTTGTTTCCATTCCAAACACCCTAATTGGTCCCAAGAAGGGACCTAGTGACCTCTCTAATTACATCACATATATAATTAGAGACATTCCCTTAACTTGTTTAATTAATACTGGTGGTCCTAGGACGTACATCTTGAGGCTGTAAGATGCTTCCCTACATTCATTTTTCACTTATATGTGACATCCTTCTTCATCAGTTTTGTGAATAGAGAACAAATTCTTTCATGGTTTCCAATGAAGCACTAGATATTTGACAAGTTTTCCCCTAATATTATTTGAGGCAAAATATGGGTGACATTCATAGAATATAATTTTTCTTTATAGGATCTACATAGAAACCACAATAGCATATGATAAAGGTGATAATCATTGTCAATGTTACCCAGAAGGAACATTTTAATGGATTCATCTTCATGTTTTGTTATTATAAAATATATATGATAATATCTAGTCCATACACGTGGTATAATCATTTTTGGAACACAAACCCTATATTTTCAATTCTGTATTTTGAAAAACTCCATGGGAATGGTTTGAATATATGATTAATGGAATGTTGGTATGTGGTACAATTATTCCTTAAGAAAGAAAAAATTATCGTATTTTTGAATACACATTTTGGAGAACTAAAAGTGGTGGATTTATTATCTTCTTTGGCCTTATAAATTGTCTTGCACCAAAATAGATATCAATGAAAGTGAGGTCATGATAACCTGCCATTACCTCAGGAATGAATTTTATGATTATTATTCAAAATTCATATTTTATGAAGTTCCAATTATGATATCTTAATTCAATGTAAAAATTGATTTCCCTATTCTTCTTCCTCAAAAAGAAAGTGTTTGATATCCTTTTTGGATACTAAACCTCTTGGATAATTTCATTATTGATATTAAAACCTTCATTAGCCTAAATTTTGGTGGTGTGATTTTGGTGTCTCTTACAAGATACATATTTTTTTCCTGCTGATCTTCATAAAATCCAATGTGATGGGTGGAAACCGTGAGATCAATCCCCGATATATCTATGTGATTATAAGAAAACACACCCAATTTTTAACATTAGGAAGGAGGTTTGTAACTCATGTTCTTCATAATTCAAGGAAACAATGATCTTATTGTCTCATGTATCTTCATCTATAACTATATTAATTTCTTTGAGTAAATAAAATTTGGTTGATAGGCCTTCCACAAGAGCTATAGGGGGTTCCCTGAGGTCTTCATATTCTCCCACTTCCACATTATTTACATATTTTTCATTTTCCTAGGAAGTATGTAATGAATAATGGTTCTTGGATTCTTTGGAGAGTAGAAATTTGTATATAAAAAAGTGTATGGAAAAATTGTTGGCTAGAATGATGGTGCAAGGCCATTTAGGAGTTCTGAAGGAGACATGGGGGACTGATAATGATAATTTTAATTTTTTACCCCTATCATGAAAACATACATTGTACTAGAAGAGGGAAAATGTATTTTTTCGAATCTCTGGGTTGGAATGAGAACATATTCATCTTGAATTTCATTACAACTCATAGATTTTTCAACTTATCAAGATATTTTTATGGTAAATGTCAATAACTAACATCATATAAGTCATTGTTTTCGTTAATTAATTTGAACTCATTTATAAAATTTTATTTATGTAAAAAATGTACTCTACACCAATTATCATGAAATAATTAGCGAAAATCACCTCCAAAATATTTTGGGTGTCAATTGAATTGATGATATCATCCATAGACTATTTTCCTTCATTACAATATAATCCTACAATAATCAATAGCAAATCATATTATTTGAATGGGTCTTTTTCACTATGTATTGACCCAATTTGATAATGGATAAAATATTTAAGGCATTGGTTATATGAAAAATATATATCACATGTTAGAATTTCCATGGTGTTTCGAAAAAAATATTGACGGTCGTATCCAACCTAAAAATTATGAATTCTATGTTAGACATGATATATCTGGAATGTGTTCCAAGATTTATTTTTCAAATAACATTTTTCAAATTCTTAACATGATCGTGTAACATTAAATAAGAAGGAGATAATTTGTGATCATTGAAACCCAGATGAAGAAGTGTTTCTTTTGGAATGAGTTTGAATACTGATACATTATCATTGAAATATAATTAGACATCAATATCATTTTTTATTTCATATATATACAAGTTTCTTCCATATCCTTATATGATGGCACCATCATCCTAGTCTATAAATCATTAATCTATATTCCATTATGAAATATCATTTTTTGAATGATATACTTTTATAGTTGTGACCTCAACCATAAATTCATTAATTATTGATAGGGCCTATAGGATTGATACCTAGTGGTCATTTGATAGACTAAGAGAGTCCATGACTAAAATCATGCCCAACACTGTGGACAATTTCTTCAAAACATCATACTCAAGGTCCAATGTGTTGTGTTTTCAATCATGTGAATTCTATTTTTTATGTTATTCAAGATTTCAGGAACATTATAATGATGGAGTATCCATTCAACAGTAGGTGAAGGTGCGTTTTCTCCCAGTGGATGAGGTTTACTGGGTTATCTTCCATACCAAGGATGATAAGGTGGTGTCATATCATCTAGAATATATTATAATATTATTGTGCTTGGAAAAAACTATAGCATGAATGGGGAAACATTATTTCACATACTGATATCTTTGGATATCTCTCCCATGAGTTTTTTTACAAATAGACTATCAGAGTACAGATATTGTTAGGGTAGTGATTCATATCCTGACCATGTCCTCCATTGTATCCTCATCTCAAAAAATAGTTTCCCCATATTCCCCAATTAGACATGAGGAGTTATGTTTCATTATCAAAAGCACTATTTAATAAGGTTTTAATTATTTTAATAACATATTATGAAGAAACAATCATGTCTTTGATGGATAGAGATTTTTGTCAGAGGGTTGGCTCTTGAACTACCATTTTAAGGGGTTGTGATGGTTTTTTTGAGACTGTAAATAGGAATTATTCTCCAGCAAAAGAAAAAATTCTTATTTTAATAGTTTCATATTAATTTTTTTTCTTATTTATATTTTTTTCATTTCATTCTTTTGTTGGTTAGCTTTCATATGGCTCATCTACCAATGAAATCGACAGTTTTGTATAAGAAGGGGATGGTGGAATAGTTGTCTATTCCAACTATACTTAGTAGAAAATATGACGTTGGTTGATTATTTCTATCACTATAAAGTCACATAAATTCTACATACCCATTCAATTTACTTTATTCCATTAATTATACTCTACCATATTAATGGAAGAATCACATTCCACTTGCACTGGTGGATTTCCTTGCTTCTCGTTCATGGAGTCCAGATATTGTTTAGGAGGTTTTTGAAAACAAAATACTAATTAATATTTTAACCCAAGACATTATGATGTGGGAAAATAATTTGATATTTTCTTTGAACCATACAATATGGTTTTTTTAGGATTTGTAAATATTATAATGTTTTTATCTAATGATGTGTTAAATTATATAGGGTCTTGGTGATTTCAGAATGAATAGACCTTGTATTTCATCACCTAGAACTATTTTCATAAATGATATTTTTTTAATCCTAATGTTGATTCCATTGTTTCTAATTATAATAATGTATAATCACATGATATTTTGTATAGTTTTATGTAGTATATTGTATATGTGACTTTCTTAAATGTAATTGTAGAGGTCTCAACATTCCCTATTCTCGATCCTTGAGGGGATACAATTAAACAATACATAGCTTTAATAAATTCAATGTAATATTACACTAATATATTACTCATAGAGAAGACCTAAATCAATAAATTATATTTCATAAGAATAATTTGTGTGTGAAACCAGTTGCAAAAATTTACTATAAGGATTGGAGATTTTTATTCGTAGGGGAGAGGTAGGTTTAAGTATAATGTAAATACCTTCCACCAAGTTAGAAAATTTGTGACCCATTCATATTCCATCTATTTTTAATTTGAATGTTGATGATATTTTCTTCTACATTTTCATGTTGAACTAAAAGAGAATTCTCTGATAGAGTCTTTCCCACCCATTAATTGATCTAGTTGGAAGGATATTGTACCGTTCGATGGTTGGCCCCTACAGTGATTGCACGATGCACATGATTATCACATTCCCATATTTTTAAGGGGTCCCAATAATGGGAATAAGAATTTGAGATAAAATGCATGAAATGTAGGTCTGGGTTTTCCACAAAATTGAAAATTAGAAATTTTGGATTCCCAATGTTCATTGTTGGGGAGTCTGATATACCCATTCAGGTTATGGTTTATTTTTTTTATTTTATTACCTTGTTTCAATACTCCATGGATTCCAATCATGATATGTGTGACCTAATAGTTTTCACAATCACTAATCAAATGTTTGGCTACTCCAAAGCATGATTAGGTTCTGCGGCTAGTTGGGATAACTATAGTAGCACTACTAGAATATATTGTGGGTGTCCCCCATGGGTAGGCTTGTAATGATGTTCTTGTCCATGTTATTGTTGTGAACATAGTGGAGGTGTTTCAATATCATCTCATGAGGAATAAATGTATATTTAGGGTTGGTAACTCAAATTTATCGGATGTTTCATATCCACATCTATTGCAATGATGTACACTCTTTACTAATGCACGCTAGTTGGAATGTCACATAAGGTTCCTCTTATAGGACATATCCCACATGATTATTTCCTCTTATTAGTTCTATATTGATTATCATAAATTATTACATATCTTCCCAATACTGAATAAATATTTCCTCAAATTAAATGGGTTTACCCTCTCTGGGAGTTGGATGAGGAATAAACTAATCTTTAACCCTTTCCTTGTTGAATTCATGTTTAAGAGGTAATGGTGGATTGCATTAGATGAATCCTACATATAGGAAATTCATATAGTTTTGGGAATACACAACACATTTAAAAAAATTTGTGCACTATATTTTTATGTTAAACCTCATCATCCAATTGCACTTCGGAATTTCACCCATGTTCTTTATGGTATGAATATGTAGTTTTAATAATATTCATTAATGAAATAATCATTTAAAGAATTTTATGAGTGTCCATAAATGACTATATTTTTATAAATCCTAAATTAGTAATATTCCAATTCTATGATAAATCTCTTGGATCCACTTAGATGATGGTAATATAATGGGAATATACTTAATGTTCGTATATTCATGTTACTAGTGAAGTTACTGGATCACAAGAGGGGATAAATAGAGAAGAATAATTATACCAAATTTCCCATTATTGGTATAAGAATATTTTCTTCTATGGAGGAGGTTTTGGAGGTGAACAATCACCCATCCTTGATTATTTGGGCTATTCCTAACCCACATTCACTGCTCTTCGGTCCTAGTTTTCTGACCTCAAATGTTAGGTTAAAAAATCCCCTATTCCTAAGGGATGTTTTTTCTCCAAAACTATCATGGATACAACTATCATGGATACCCTTATGATTCAACGATGTATTATTCAAACATGGGCTAGGTGAATAATTCGGTTTGTAGCTATATCACCCACATCCAAATATTTTTTCACTATTTTGAAATTTTTTGTAATCTAGTGACTTACTTGATTTATGTGGGATCTTTGATCAATATTTTTAGATTCATGATGATAAAGTCTCTCATTGAAATAATATATTCTCGTCTGATGCTGATGATAGTTTATTAGGAACAATTTATTTAGAATATCATTGTTTATGGACATGATCCATTTTTTGAAGTCATCCTGAAGCTATAACATTTAAAAATATAACTCTTATAGGGATTTGGTTGATAAATGGTTTAGGGAAATGTATTTTCATGTGTTTTCTCAATATTTATATATGAACACTAGATGTGTCGTTATTGATAAAGTGTTGAATCTTTTTTGATGCACCAATGCATGAAAGATGAATGAATCCTCGTTTTATCTCTAGATTTCATTCCGTTAGGAGATATTCTATGTCTATTTTGTGTTTAATTCATTGTATTAACTAGACTTGAGTTTAATACTAATAATAAGATGATATTTTTCTCTCAATGGATGTTTATTTTTCTATATATGGATAGTGATTACATTTAAATTTTTTTGACAATTCCTTTTGAACTATATATTTAGTGGGGTATAAAGGATACAACAATTATTGTATGTCATCTTTGTCCAACTAAATTGTCATGGTTAGCACGTCATATTCATAATTAGTGAAATATATAAGGACATAATCTATAGTACATGATGAATGATTGACCAACTATGGTTCATAGAATGACTATTTCATTTTGATGTCTTCCGTATGAGATTTAATTTCACATTTCACTGATAAAAAATCAGACATGACTAGAATTTTTTCCATGTTCCTCATGATAGGAGGACTTTATCATCATTAAATTCCCAATGAAAGGACCCTTTTGGTGATGTTACACATTACTAAAGACAGAACATTCACACTGATTCCCATTATGGGGAGGAATAATATGTCAGATAAAAATAAAGAAATACTCCCTCATTTATTTTTATTATTTTCATGTCGGTGTATTCCATTATTCTCATTAGGATACAGGCTATCAAGATCGATCAGATTATGTTCATGAAACTAGTATTTATGATCAACTATCCTAGGAGGACCATAACAAAATTCTGGTACTTCTCCCATAAGTTAGAAATGGCATATTTGTATCTTGATCTACCACATAGAAGCATATGAGGGATCCAAGAACTATAGCATTAAGTAGGGATGTATCATTGACCATATCTTCATTCCTAGACATCTATAACAAGACTTCTTTTAGTGTGACTTCTTTCGAGGGACTAAGGCCACCAACTGGGAGAATTTGGATTCTTATTTAGGTGTGTGTTTCTGTCGTGGAGTAGATATTGATATAAAATGATTACCTCTGACTATATTGGGTGTATTTTCATTATCTCAGTGTCCATATATCATTGTGGAATTTTTATGAAAGCCCACCGTTATGGGAGAATATGTGTGTATCTTTTTTGGGGTGGCATACTGATGAGCCGCCCCATATGTGGGAAACATTTTTTTGTTTTCCTTTACAAACTACTATTTTATCAATTATGTTATTTGGATAGGTATATTTGTAATGTTTAGGGATTTGTGTCTTCTCATTATCCATTGTTAGGATATTATTGGGAAGTTTAGTGACAATAAGTTGGATATATTCCCATTAAATATCTTGATGTGTGGTATGTGCCTTCTTCTTTCTTTCATTTCTACCATTGGATAATGATAGTACTTGTATGTGGAAGAAGAGAGTTAGACATGCCACTATATGACAAGAGTATATTCCAAATGAGTTTTCTAGATGTAACAATATTAAATAGAAATAATGCTTGAAGAACTAAAGAAGGAATGTGAACATTCTTCTGGTGTTCCATCAAACATGGTTGACAATATTATTTGATTTTGTTAAAATGATTCTTATGGAATTAATGATAAATGTTATCAATATTTTTCCATGTTTTCTCCATGCTATCATATTTCATTTAAGAGATTCATTGGGTGATTCTAGAAAACTCTAATAACATGATTTATGAATGCATATGGGTGTATGTTACTACTCACAACATTCAACCATATTTGGTTGTGGGATTCATTGTGTTCTTCTAAATGAGACTATAGAAAATCTTTGTTAATTCTAGTAGGTGTTTGTGCATGTTAACTACATGCTTTTGTATTTCATTGGAAAGCTTCAATGAGTGGTTTTAGAAGATATTTTTTGTAGGCTTAGTTGATGAATAAAAGATTATTTTCCTTCTTGTGGTGTGTCAATATATTAGAATGGGATGATTTCTCAAATATTGTCATGTGATTCTAGTGTATATCTGAATTAGGGAAGGTAGGTGAATGTTCATGCTCACAATTTTCAACAAAATTTGATCATTGGACTTCTTTGGTGGGGAGAGGGGTGTGTTTATACTCCATGTCAGATGATTTTCTCTTCGGTGTGATATCATTAACTCTTAGGATAGGTTGACATGGGCATAACTACTAAGGATGGCACCGGCATAATGTTGACCATTCACTACCATGCGCCATCAGTGTAGGTGATTATTGGTCGTTTTCCTTAAAAAGGACCATTATGCATTATAGATGAGGTAATTTTTAGCCTCTTTAAATGAATCCCTTTGATAATGTGGGGAATAATTGTTGGATTCAATATATGAACTATCAATATCATTGAAAACCATAATATGTGCTCTTGAATTTTGGGAAACCGGTCGTTACTTAATGGATGGTCGATGGGGACTTCTAAAACGAAGTTATTAACATGTATCATTTATGGTCAAGATTGTGTCGTATTAAATATACTTATAGAACACTTAATTTGATACCCTATATTGAAGATGATGATTTGGTGAAGGCATCTTATACAAAGACAAAGAGATTACATTACTTGTATCCGGGGAACACATTGATGGGAGTTGGTGTGATTCCATTTGATTTAATGGAGTTCTGAGATATTTTTTCTATATGTAGTCAAAAAAACCAAAAACAAAACACCATAAAAGATCATTTTTATTAAATTATTATAACAATTACTGATTTTATTTCATGGACATACATAAAGTTGAGAGAAAAGGGATTTTTGGAACATGGGTGACATTATCATCTTATATAAGAATTCATGATTGGTCCACCATTTTTGGTTTTTGATAGATATTTATGCCACAAGAATTTTGATTTCCTGGTTGTGGGTTTAGTGAAATCATTCACATCAGTTTCACTATATCAAAATGGGTTCCAATAGTTTTATTCATGGAAAAGGAAAGTCCCACTTGATCTATATCCATGAGAGGGCACCTTTCTAAAGGAATATACTCATTGGAATGTTTTATTATTTGTACTAAAGAACTCAAATTGGTTGTGAGATGGGTGGTCTATCTCATCACACAAATTCAGTGGGAATAGTTTCATACACTAGTACTCCCTTATATTTTCAAGATACATTCTTTAATATTTCATTAATTCCAACGTATAAATTTGTTTACCCATATTTAATAATAATTTATTGGCATTGTGGGACATTGACTAACATATATTTATACTAGGTTCTTCATTAATGGAGATATTTTTATGTAACATAGTTTATACATTAGTGGTATCCACTTGTGTACTGATTAGATATTCATTGTTCTTTATTATGATGATGCTGGTTTTTTAGCCACATTGTGGGGCTATCAAGAGTGTATTTTCATAAGTAAAACATGTGTTTTTTTAATATATCAAACCCATGATATGAGATTACTATGTATTTTTATAAAAGGAATAAGAACACAGGTCATTTAGTGACAGTTAATGGTGAAGATCCTACTTTTGAGGTTATGTGATAAGGACCAAACTGCATAATTTAGTGACATGTGGAAAGTAAATCTGTGAGATTAGTTCCTTGTCAATGTTTTGTGTGAGAAATGTTTTTATGAAGCCTTTGGAACCTTGAAGGGATACATGCTCCTAAGTTAAATAAGTCTCCTCTCAGAATATAATATATATTAAATGGTTTTTATGTGGAGTTCTAGGGTTGGACCTCATAGATAATCCCATCATATCTCATTTGTATGGGAATCAAAGCCCATGTAGTTTGGTTCTGGAGGCATGTTACAATGGATTTTCATTGATGGTTTTTCTCATAGGTGTGTCTAAACATTTGATAGGATTATGTTGGGGCCTACACGTTATGATGAATTCCATTGAAAGGGTGCACGAGAGAGGTTTCAGCTCATGGTGATTTGGAAGCATTTTTAGGGTTTTCAACTAAGGAGGATGGTAATAGATGAGTTTGTTATGGGCTTACTACAGTGAAAGATTATCATGGGTTTTATTTTGAGGATTCTTCTGGAAGAGTATTCCCTTATTAATGGAGTTATAGTGGGGTATTATTCCTATTCAATATTCCCATGTTTTTTGGGATTTGGGATTACATTTTGAATGATTCTTGTGGATGGGTTTGGACTGGGTATTTATTCTGATGGGGTTCTTAATGTGTTTGGGGTCATCTGGATATCATAACCACTATACACATCTAATAACAAGTGATTTATAATCTATGTGAGAAATTAGATGAAATGGATGATTATTTAAACAATCAAATCCACTTTTTCTTATATTTGGATGTATGGCCTTAAGGAGCCACTCTTATGCAGGCCCTTAGGAGGGAGGTGAGTGTATGATCTAAAAGAAGATTCTCTTTGAAAACATGAATCTATTAATTCAAAAAACAAGGATCATGACTATTTATAAGACCACAATAGTTATAATGAGTAATTCGTTACTATGTGAAACAAAGAAAACATAACATTTATCAAACTATAAAAATACATATTTCACTGGTGGAAGATATCAGGGAGACTGGAGAAAAAGAAGGGGATTAGATGAGTATGTACTCAATAGCATTGGGTATAAATTATACTCACATCAGACAATCCATCCAAAAAAACCATGAATAAAAGAGGAACAATAGTGCATCCTCCTGTAAGAAAGGCTATGGTTTTACTCTATGTGGAATTCCCAAAATATATATCTGTAGTAGGATAGGAGGATCACATTGCCTATTTAAGGGAATGGAATGTAGGATCGTCACCCTCTATGACCCTAAATATATGATCATGACATTAGAGATGGCTAGGTAATGAAATTATTCAAACCCTAGTACTCAAGGATAGGAGTTCCCTAACACCACCCCCATTATTGGGATTCTCGTGACAATTGGATATCCTATACCCTAAGGACACAACCCCTCAGATAATATGAGTGACAAATCTGACCGTAGAAATTAACAACTAAATTGGGGAAATTATTGTGTGTCTCCTTCCATGAATTTTCAATTCCAAGGTCTTAAGTAGATATTTAGACATCTCCCTCTTAGAAAAGTGAGCCAAAGGAATAGAGGCCACATCATTGGATTATTGGAAAAGGGCTTAATACTAGTTCATACAGGTAATGGATTTTAAACAAAAGGTGAATCTTGTAGGTCATGTTAATAACTATTTGTTATTATCACATGGGTTATATCTATTATAGATGAAAATGAATTTGTAAATTGATTTCCTAGTGGAATAAAACTAGAAGGATTTAGCCTAGGCCCCATGGTTCTCCTTGGGTGTCCCTTGGCGAGGCTTGAACAAGTCACTAGTTAGGGAAGGGGCCTCACGAAGGTGTTTTTCACTTGGGGATAAGGGGTAATCATAAATGATTCCTATTTTTATGACCCAAGAGGGACATTAGTCACATTTATGATCTTTGATTATTTATTTAATCAGTTTTTGGATAGAATCATATATAATTTTTTGAGACCTGAGAAAAGGGGATGTGTTAACATGTCATGGATCTTTATTCCAATTTTATAGCATTAAAATGATGATCCAAAGGGTAATATTTATATGTAAATATGACACCCTAGTCTAAGTAGTTTTATTCGTTTGTCCAAAATGTAGGTTCTTGGTGTCAGAGTCCCATGTAGGGGTGGTTTTTCTTTCAGTGCAATACAGGGTGGGCTACTCGAGAAATTTGATATGAAGGGGTGCACTTAGGCCAGGAAAGTCCCTTCTAATATATTTGGGCATCTATGATTTTTTAACATTCATAGGTTTCTATTCAGCATAATTTCATCCCCTTGAAAAATGTAGGGTCAACCTACTCTCACTGAATCCATTATTCCCTAAAACATTATCATTTTCTATCTAATTGATTACACATCCTATTTTATTCAAAAAAACTATACATAGAACAATATAATGGTTTTAAATTTTGATTTCATTTTTACTTCAAATTTATAGACCACAATATTATATCAATTATCCACTAACCTTCCTAGAATGGTTTCCAACACACCATTCATCAATCCAAAACATAATTTTAGTGAGTGCAAGTAACAACCATTATTTCTCATATATGAAACCAAAATAGATGTATCTCTACTATAAATTCATAACATGAGAACAACATATGTTTCTGAGATAATATAACAAAAACCCTAGAAACCCTCATTTTATGAATAATTTCAATTCTAAATTTTATCGATTCACTGCATCAAATTTCATGAAATGTATTTGGTTGGACATACTATAGTCGGTATATACAAATTCATAATGTTTCTAGTGCTAATTCACCATTAGCCAATGAACCAGGATGTTGTGATTATTATAGGTATCTAAATACTATCAAAACATTCACTGGACTCCATATCAATATCATTGATTTGAATCCATGGTGTAAATAATGACCACCTACATTATTTTTTATGCTCTCTCATATTCACTAACCAACCAGTGCCCATAATCTCTCTTTGATCATACCATTATTTCCAAAACATGAATGACCAATCCGACACACCCAAAATTTCATATGAAGATACCTTTAAAAATATTGAATCAATATAGGAAAGAATGTATTTTAATAAAAAAAATCCATTTCCATATCATGTATCTAAATACATGTCCCGCATACGAGCAAACATTCAAGCACTCTGGCCACACAACCACAACTTCCATGAAACTCCCAACTATATAGTGTCTTTTTCATAATTCCCTCAAGTCAAAAATATATTTAAAATGATTTAATGTCATACATTAGTGAACATAACTATTATACATGGCCAACACTATTATACCTAAAAATGAAATCATATGTAAAAGCTTCTATTCCAAACTCACAAAACACTATACTAGATACATATATAAAAATGTTATAAGTTTGGGCCACACCCTTCACCAATCTATTATGTTTTTCACATCATATATGTTAAACCATTCCACTGTTAAAATGAATATAATATAGTATTCCCCATATATGATATCATGTAACAACAACTATTGGTCGTGAAATTATTAAATCAAAACATCTTCATCAAGGTAAAGCTCATATAGAAAATTAAACGTCATACTGACTTATCATTGAACAACTTCCCTTAACCCCATGAACTTACACATTGTAATCAAAGATATATTACTCATCCCCAAAGGAAACCACTAATTTATAATCATCCAAATATGATACGAACCCTAGAATGAAATATTTTATATTCTAATAGATCTCTTCACAAATGTCAGTAAGCATGATCATGTGGGAAATAGATCAACTACATCACCATAAATTATTTTAATCCCTATATATTCTTGATGTAACCACACATAACTGATTCCAATGATCTAATAAAAATACTCTCAAGACATACCATTTCGTTATACATTGTAAAAATTTAGGATCTCTCCCTCATAACAGATAAAATCATCCGTGAAAAATGGTTGATACTATAATATGACTAGTCTATAGAACCCATATCATCATCCTAATATTTAATTTTCACTGATCTTAGGTATAAATGTACTATCATAAAATAGAGCATGTTCCTCAATTGTAATATTTACTAAAAAAATTCATCCTTTTTTCTATATTACAAAATGGCCTAACACCTTTCTCCTCCCAATCTAAAGGGGAAAAAATATACCACTTTCATGCCTATTTAATAACATAATGTCATCTTCTCTATGGTGAATATTTACCAACACACATTAAAAAATAGTAGGATCATGTATCTAAATGGAAAATACCCCCCCCCCCCAAATGCATGGGTATGATGAACATTTACTGCAGGTGCTAATACACAATTGCATCCCCACTTGAGAGCACTAGACATATAAATTTTACTCAAGATTAATCATATACCCATGTATCACATTTATGATTTCATTGATATGAATGTGGAAATGTTATATTGAGTTTCCATTATGAATCTATAAAAAAGGCCATAAAACATGATATATATATATATGAATGATCATTTGGGTCTTCCACCTAGTACATCATAAATGTATCACTAATTCCCCAGCCCATGAGATATCGTTCTATCTCATCACAAGGTCACATGGAATCCAAAATTCCAAGAAAACAATTGAGGTTTCCCAAGAGTATAATGAAGTCCAAATAATCACCCAGACTCCTCAGTCAACATATACCAATTTTTAATAAATTCATACAGTACAATTCACATTATATAGAAAAAAATGGATTGTTATAACAAAATCTATTAATTCAATAAGTATATAATTCAATATGAAATACTCCACATCTCAAGGAAGGATTTCAAAATATTATCTCACTCTCTATTTCTTTGTTATAATAAATTCTATTCAAATTTTATAAAGGCAAACATCATATTGGTTTACTACTATGGATATATACAATGAAGACAATATTTTAACAACCCATATATATATTCTTTTGTAAAAAGATTTTATATATGGAATTAGATTAGTATTATTCCACGTTAACTATATATAGAGAAGACATATATAATACTACTGAAAAATTAAATGAAAAAACACCAATTTATTTAACATAAAGCCAAAAAAAATGAATAATATAATCAAAATAGATTTGACCATTTCCAAATATAAATTATAGGAAATAATAAACCTAAAACGAAAAATCATGTCCCTATAAAAAATCTTGTCATGTGATTTTTTACATGCCATAAATGGTGTATTAATTAAACACACCAAGCGTGAGATAATTACAATATTATGACACTTACCTATCTTGTTATCTAGCAAGAACAATATGTAATACAAAATAAAATATATTTTCTATGAATTTAAAATGTATCATGACCCTTGGACATTGACTGCTACTGAACCCAAATTCATGAAATCACTATAGAGGAACCTCGCCAAATTCTATAGTTTGTTGAAAAATGTGGAGATCAATGAGGATACTATAGGGAGACTATTCACTCTGACAAGAGAAAAAATTTCAGTGAATAAAACAAACATATAATAATATAAAATGAACATCATAGATAATATTGGCCAAAATTCAAAATATTAAATCATATAATCACAATTAATTAATAAATGGATATTGACATACATGCCACATTTTATTCCATATGTGAGGATCACAAAATAAGGTAATAAATTTTCAGAAAACTATACAAAATGAGCATCCTAAATTTTCTCTTGAGTCCTTATTATCCCATCATCTATTATATATCCTAGAATACAAATAAAAACCCCATGAAACAGTACATTTACCTAGACCATTAACCATAGAATAAAATTTTATACAAAATTGGATTATCATGTTCCATAGACATCTGACCATGGTTTGAACAAAATTGAGTAGGCCAACATAAATTCTATCCCTAAATTTCATGTCCATAATACCAGTATGTTTAGTAGTTCCTATTGAAATTAATTTTAGAAACCACCATTGAATGATTTCAATAGAAATAAATAAAAAAAATCATTGAACCTCATATTAATGAATAAACATTGAAATTCAATATTTCTTCTTCAGCCAGTGTTATGGTTTCTTTATAAATATTTTGGTTTACTGGCCAACCCATCTCATGTATGGGGAAATATATATATCCTCATATAAAAAAACTATAGGGTTTAATATACACATACTCATAGACCATCCAAGTCCACATGGGGGATAGATTCATCCTTATATTAACAAGAACAATTAAATCAAATTTGTGGATGGATTCCCAAGGTTTTATTGAGAATATCCAAGTCCACCTAGTTGATGGATTCACTGGGGCTCAATTAACAAAAACCAAGAGAAATATCATTTACATAAATATTATATCAAACACATATCATCTTTAATATATAAAATATAAAATCAATTATAGAGAATAATAGAAAAAATATTATTTTTGTTCATAGAAAAATAAACCTGCCTTATAGTGTTTTAATTTTATCAAATTTCATGAAATAAGAAATATCACTATTAAAAAATTATATTTCGTAAATTCTAATGAAGATACTTAATAACATTTCTAAAACCCATTTATGAAAAATTTATTTCCAAATAATAAAATACAAGTGGTTCTATCCCTTATAAAAAATCAATAAATATCAAATAAAAAATTCAACAGTCATAAAAAATATACATTTTAATTTCATGTAATATTATAAATAAAATCCATTTTAAGACATAATTTTCACTTTCATTAAACAATATGATTTTTTTCCGAATTAAAATAAATATGTATATTTGGAAAAAAATAATACATTTAATTTATTCCAATCCCAAATTGAATCTATCCTATTAAAACCCCTTAATATTTTGAATATTAATTCAATATTATATAGTATTTCAAATTAATAATATATTGTTATATTTCCTTTCCTAAATATTATTTTCAAAACAAAAAATAAAATTATAATATAACACTAGATATATATAATACTTATTTAGAAAAATTAACACATGTATATATATCTAAATAATTCAATTTATTTATAAAAATACCAAATTTAATGAAATTTAATCAAATTATAGTCAGCATAGTTGAGATGGTTGGAACCTGCCATTGATACACTTTATTAGATAATAATGATTTTGTTAAGGCCTTGGAACCACCTATGCCATGCTTATACACTTCAGAAATTTATTCATGGCCCTCAATACATCTTCATTCCATAAAAATTGAATAATCAATAAAACCACAATTAAATAAGGTATATTGGATTTAAAAGTAAAACTGCATTAAATTTAATTTTAAACATAAATTATAGGGAGAAAATAGTAGACTCACATTAGCATGTACAATGATAATGATAGATTATGAAAAAGACCATGTAAAGGGATATCCCTTTATATAAAAGGGATAGGATATGGGTGGGATTGTCTGGAATCTATTTGGAAAAGTGGGAAAAATACATGTGGGGTTTCTTAAAAAAGGGGAAAAACATTTCCCCAGTTCAATAAAACAACTGAAATGGTCACCATGTATATTTTTTATTTCACCAGATAACTAGTGATCCTAATTCTGCAACAAATCAACTTTCTATACATGAAAATTTTAATAAGACTTTATTCGAAATAAATTATTCAAATATCATTATCAGGCCCCATGTTCTCTCACTTTACTACCCCATAACTCACCATTTTGAGATTTATTCCAAATATATGAACACCAATTCGATATGTATATCATCTCAAAACATTATTCAAAATTATTGATAAAAATGGTACCCAAAACCATTTAAAGAATAAATATCCATAAAATAACTATGTTTTATATTATAGAATAGAAATTACATAAAAATAAAGTAAATAAATAGTGTGGTTGGATGGAATCTCATCATGGTGAACTGAAAAAACATGTTGAAAACAGTTTGGTTTAAAGTGGTTATTTATGGACGCATTTAATAAAGAAATCAATTCATTTTATTTTAAAAAATATTATTGAGAAATTTAAATAGTTAATAATGGAAACTAATAATAATCACTTTTAATTATAGAAAATATAAAATGTATTGTTATGGGTTTTATATGTGCTTGATGAAAAACATAACATTAATTTTGATACAAAATACACCATGGCATGCCCATGTCAATATAAATGATGTTTTTAATATATATTTAAATTCAAAATTAACCATATTATATCATAAATTCAATATAAAATCTGATATTTTTTCCATGGTTGATTAAATTAATAAATGTGAACACTTGATCAACCGTATGGGTCAAATGAGGAGGGATGGTAAAGATTTGACAACATATGAAAACATATATTTGGTCCATGTTATATATACATTTTTGTAAATTATACTTATAAATTATTTTATTCTTTAGTTTTTAAATGACATGGACATGGGAATAAGGATGGTTAACATTTATCGTCATGGATTATCTACGTAGTCAAAATATGGGTTGATCATTTCCAAAAAAAACATTTATATAATTTTGTTTTCTCTCTACCTATAATTTTACACAACCAATTGGTTTTTATCAATAATACTCCAATATAATTGGTTTGGTAAATATTTTAATGATATAACATTCAAATAACTAATAAATCACAACCTAGCCTCCATTTTACATGTGTCTTTCTCAAAAGATTATGTATTTATATATTTGAGTGAGTTAGTATAAGGAAGCATAATTTTTCCATTATCTAAAAAATATAAATCTCTATTATACAATGATATATGTTTTAGTCATTGTTATTGCAATTAATGGTATTCCATAGAATTTAATTTTATTCATATAAATTATATCTTTTGATTATTTTCCCTATAAAATGTATACAATTTATTAATGATAATGTTATTCATGTAATTATTCTAATAGAGAAAGATATATGAAAATTATTTTTGGTTATATATCATATTTATCAAGTATTTTTATGTTCATATTATCATTGATAATTAATTATATATTACCACTTATTGTACATCCATTTCATTTTAAAAAAATAAGGATATTATAGGTAATGAAAATGTATATGATGCACTACTCTCATCTTATATTAATAAATATTTTTTGTCAGTCATTGTATCTTATTAAATGAATATATTTTTGAAAAATCCCCATCTTATTAACAAATGAGATAATATATAAAAGAATTATTGTTTATAAACAAGTTCTTCTAAATACGATAGTGTTTATATTATGGATAATGAGTTAGTGGATGTGTTTTTCGTCATTATAAAAAAACTAAAATTTTGATTCAATGTTATATAGAATCCCCTAGTCATTTTAAAATTATAATAGAATATTCGGTAACATATTAAAATATAAATGATGAATAATATATCTTTATTAGATCAATTACTATATAATTATAACACTAAAAATCAGAAATATTTTATTGAAAAATATTTTATAATACTCACAATTTCTTCAAAATTAATAAAAAATTTGAATGATGTAATACTATAAATGTTTTGAATTACATTGAAACAAAAATTACTCCTATGAAGTAAACATATTTTAGGGATGATTACATAAATTAATTAGTTTTTTATAATTTCTATCTAAATTACTACAGTGGATAAAATGTATGTACACTATAAAATAACTATTTATGAGATTTAATTTTGAAATATTGGATGATTTTTAGTTATTAGTTCTGATAAGGCCTATGAATGAAAAGATAATGATTAATGAAAAATATCATCATGATGAAATCTTTTGAAAATATAGAGTAATATATAAAACATTATGAATCAAATATTGTGTGCTATAATTAATTAGGAGTAATATTCTTTACAAACATGATACGCTAAATTTTCTTTAATTAAGTAAAAGAGATTAAGTGGACTGAAATGTTGAATGTTCACACTATTTTGATAGAAAATCAATGAATTCCATTAATTCATATACTAAGGGTGACAAGTGACATGAAGGCGAAAATGAAATAGGTAACCAAATAGAGTAACTATTTAAAATGAATATTGTATAGTTTTTAATGGTTATATAATTCATTAAATTAAGAGAAATTCAAATAAGTGGACAATTAGTCATTAAAAAAGTCTTCTAATTAAAAAAAATATCTACAGTATGACAATATAGATAAAAATTTGGAAATATTAATTTTTAAGTTCAATGAAATCCATCAATCAAGATAAATGATTCTTTAAATTTACCAAATTACATTTAATTCTATTATTGAAATTTTATTGTTTTTTTGGGAACATTTTTTCCAAGATCCAAATTAGATGAAAAATTATGTATTCTTTTTAAGAAACATGCCAATGGGATACTAAAATATTCAAATTTAGTACAAAATGTTTTTAATTATAACAATAAGAATTTATATTTTCCTATGATAACATAAGATACGATTTATGGTACAAAATCATTAAATAAAACATGTATATATAATGAAAATAATCTAAAAAATGTGATTACATAAATCAAAAAAGACGTTTCACACATTGATACTTTATTTAGCTTTATAAAATTATTGATATTATTTAGAAATGGATGTCTAATAATGTTGTGTATTCTCAATTGGGGGAATCATTAGTGAAGGATAATATTATCTTAATAATTATTTTATTGAAAATTAGTGATTATAAAATCAGATTAAGAACACTTTAGTATATTTTTAGTACATGTATTCATAATATATTATAATTTAGATAAATAAAAATTATAATTTTTAAGATAAAATCTACCCAATTCGTAAAAGTTATTAGATAAATTCAACTAGGGACAATGTTAGAAAAATAGAGTCCAACTAAAACAATAGCTATTATAGATGGTTCAATTATAAAACTATTATCATGCTTTATAGGAAGTTATTTGGTTGATTTATTCATCCAAAATGATTTCAAACAGTAGGAAAATTATAACAACATTTCTAGTTGTATAATAGAAAATCAAAATCTATCTAGAGGAGGATTATCCAAGATTAGTGTGTGTTGATTGAAATGTCTTCAGATTCCTTCAAATGAGAGTGTTAGGGGATTTTATTCAATAGATTAAGATCACACAATATTGAAAGAAACCATTACTTATTGTACATTAATATTAATGTTTAATTAACTATTATTTTTAAATAATGGATCTTTCACTATTATTTTTATCTAGAGACTAAACATTTCTGAAAATATATTTCAAACATGTTATATTCACATTTATTTCAGGTGGAAGAATAATATATTGATTTTTTTTAACTTTTTGGTAATGTAATGTATATAATAATTAGTAATAATGGATGTTACATTATGTAGATGAATGGTAGAATAATTCTCATTATGAGAAAATTTATAAGATAAATTCATATAGATATTTCCCACGATATAAAAACATTTTGTATAATTTTTTATTACTATAATGAAATTTTTTATGAAATACTTATCCATTGTGGTAAAAATAAAATTGGAAAACAAAATATGTAAAGGGAAATGATAAATTAATAAAATCTTAATCGGGGAGAGGGATCCAATGTGATGTTTATCATAATGGGATGATATTAAAGAATTTTAATAAGGTAGATGATATAAAAACAATGATTCCATTTAATTTTATTATTAATATATGTGTTTGTGTGTGTGTCTATGTGTGTGTGTAGTTAGAAGAACTTCAAATAATCAAAGGAAAATAATTGTTTTATAAATTTTTTTTATGTTGTTTACTTCAATTGAAAAGTTCAAAAAATTAAAATTTTATCTAGAATATCTTAAGTTGATTATAGAATGTTTTAAATAAATAGAAAACCTTACTGGATATTTAATCATTTTGTTTGGATATGTTATTTGATCCAATAAAAACTATGATTTTTTATGATAATTTTTTAAACATTGGGATAATGACCAAATATTTTTCTCTATACATACATTAACAATATTGAGAAGATGATTGGTGGAAATAGTTTTTGGTTCCAATTGGGTGATCAAAATTTTTAAATCATGGATCATAGGAACAGCTATATAGATATTCAGTAATAACATTTTTATACTTTCTCAATGAATTTCCATTTTTTAAAATGATACTCAATATCAATTATTGAAATTTGTTTTACTAAAAATACAAAAAAATAAATATATATTTTTAATATGTAATAATTATTTAAAATGTAAATTGCCTTAAAATATTTGATTAATAAGTCTTGAGAAGAATATTTATTATATATACACCATTGAACGTGTTATATATGATATAAAAAAAATAAAAAAATATTTTTTATTCTATAATGTGAATACCATAGAGTATTTTTCTATATAACCAATATAATTACCCATTGATTATATGAATAATGACACATTAAGATATCATGAAACTAATATAGGAAAAATATTTTTATAGTTTTTTTTTATAATTATAATAAATAAAAACATTTAAATTATGAAAAATATGTATGTCATGTGAAAACAATGTTCCCAATATATAGAATACACTTAGAGTTTGAAAAACATGTCTATCTGCCATTAGATGATAATATTTTTGAGAAATTTAAATCATACATATATGATATCAATAATATAACAAAACTTTATTCTTGAAAATAACAAAAAAGGGATTATGTTGGAGCAATATAAGAAAATATCAATGAATATAGAATAATGACACTTAGGAAGTAGCGTGTCATCCTAAATTTTTTAATATAATTTCAAAAAAATTACTATTATCAAAATATCTATTATTATATAGGGGATATATGGAAAACATAAATTGTATTTTTAAAAATTGATATACTAAAATAAATTTTATAAATTTTATTACTGAATGTCTTAAATAAAAAAACATGAAAAAATTATAATTTTTCTATTAATATGATCCCAATGGTATAGAAAAAGTACCAAAAATGGAAATGATGTCATATTTCATAAATGGTGTACTCAAATAGGAATTTTAGAAATTAAATTATTTGTTGTTATACTTAATAATTATTTTTCTTGAGTTTTCAAGATGAAAAATAATTTATACAAGCTAGTTAAATTCTTATGATCATGATACAGTATCATTTATACCATATTGAAGTTCGTTAAATTCAAACAAAGCCTAGTAATAAGGATATTATTCAGTGAAGATAGAAAAAAATAACAACTTGATATTTTATATATTCATGCCATTATTTATGTTGGAAATTAGGTGATTATATGAGAGTAAATATTTCACCAAATGAACATGTTGATAATTCGTGATATGATCTTCGTTTAGGGATTCAAAGTCATGAATTATTAACATTGTCATTATTATTTAAAAAAAATTATTTACATGATATATATAAATATCAAATAGAAATAATATTAATACCATCAACTCAAATTGACCTGGAAATAAAAATTACTTGATGACTATATAAGGATTATAAATCAAAATGAATTTAGTATTATTATTTGAAGTATTCATCACATGAATATTTAAAGATCAGATATTTTTTTAGTATTATATTACATATATGATTCCATTGAAATCCCAAATAGTTAAAACTATAATATTAAAAAAAATGTACCACTATGTTTAACCCACTACTAATTTTATCTTGAGGAATGATACATAAAAATATTCAAATCATTATCACTTATTCTATGTTGAATGGAAAAATAATATTGCGGTTCAAAATCCAATTTCATGAAGATAAATTTTTTATCTATATAAGATTCATTTTTTTGATATTTTAGAAGGAAAATAGTGTCATATTAGTCACAGAATACATTCCAATATATTTTTTCAACATAATCCATCCCTAATGGATTTGAATTATAAATCTGTGGAATGCAGTTATATGTCTCAAAAACATTAATTATTTATTTTTATAATCAATCTATAATCATTATCATAAGAAATATGAATTTATATATATATGGTCAAATAGTATATTATCATGCACCACATCATTAAATATATAGATGAATATAGAGATAGAAACTAGGATTATGTTTCAGCAAATGAGAATGTGGTAGATATTTATTATAGGACTTCATAACACCCTCAGACAGGAGTGGTGAATTCAGATGTCATGTTTTTATTTTAAAATGATTGACCTTGTTCAATAATTTTATGCAATATGTTAAACACAGCAGATAGAACCATTCAATAATCAAACACTCACATTTAAAGAGACAACACACTAGTTTTACGTAGTCCCCCTATAAGGGATATTCCATAGAGCATTCATAGAAAGTGTCTCTATTGTACCAAAATACACTAATCATAATTTCTTGTGGAGTAAAAAAGTCCATACACTATAACTCAGTTCTACTCACACTTTATTTAAAATATTTTATAAATATAAATCTTTTTATAAGAGAACACATTCATTGACTCCCCCTAAGTCAATTCTTAGGGTGAGATCTTATTTACTTTTGATGACATGAATATTGCTTTAGTGTATTGGAATTTAAGTATTTTTCACTTGATAACATGAGAATTTCCATTAACATTAGATAGGTATTAAAGAAATAGAAATAAATAATCTATTAAATTAGACAATCAAAATAATCTAATAGAGAGTATCATAAACCTTCACACAACACATGTTCCAGTGTGAAGACCTTCACATTATTCATGAAAGATTCCATTAACCCAACCATTATCATTCATTAATGTTTCCCATGATCATAACTTTTTCTTTACAGACACATGGAATACATTGTAAAAAATATATACTTTTCATAGCATTTCTACACTCATCTATTTCTCAAGCCAGAGTCCCAAAATATTCCTTGGAAAATTTCATAGAATGGACTAGAGGTAACCGGTTATTTATAGACATTGTCAAACCTATTTGAATGCTTCTAACCCTCCTACCATGTTGCCCAAAACATTCCCCCAACAACAGAATACAACATTTTAACGTCAAATTTGTTGTACAACACTCCTTTACTCTATCCACTTTGCCTTTATTTCAATGGCACACACATATATTCCTATGTCATGCAATTGATTAATTCATGTAATTTCCGATCATACAATCAAATATTTTTATTTCCATATTTTGATTTTATATTCTCTAAAAACCTCTAATGAGAAATTTTTCAATTAACTTTTTTCCATGAAATCAACATTCTTTTCCTAAATAAACATTATTCATCCCCAAAATATTATACCAAAAATGTTTTATAAACACTAGAAAAACACTACCTTCAAAAATGAATCCATATGAACCATAATAACACTTCTTTTTCCATCTCCTCTAACAACCCAATGTGGATTGGAAAAATAACAAAATATACTTCTTTTCAAGAAATTGAAATCCTTTATTATAATATCCTAAATATTATCCCAATTATAAATTAATTCTAGTATATTTGTTTGTCAGTTGAAGTGTATTGACTTTTTTTAACTAATTTTAATACATTATTTTCAATCAATAATTCATTTTTTAAAAAATAATGTTTTTTTAGGAATCGTTTAATTATTGGTTATATAAACACTTTTCACATAGTTGTTGATTAAGGGGTTGAATATAAGTGGTGTTTACATTAATTGTGGATATATGGGACTTTTATGGTGGGTGTATAGAAATATTCTCACATTTTATTAGTATATTTGGAATGATTATATAGATTTGTATTAAGGATAACATTTTTATGTGGGATTTAGGATCCCATGTGGATTTATGTGAAAATGGAAGGTGGGTAGAAGTATTAAATTTCCACTCCATCATTATAGTATATATATAAAAACTATGGTTCATTTAAGTTTCCTCTACCTGAACTCCTATATATTTTACTAAAAACCAAGTCCCTTGAAAATATAATTGAAAATAAGTTATAAATACTCTTTTATAACTCAACTTATATTATATATTATACACATGTCAAACATTACATCTCAATTATATTAATTCAATATTAGTATAGTTTTTTCATGAACCATAAGTAAAAACTACATGAGAATCTTATTTTATAATACTTGTGACAATAAGATATTATTTAAATCATAGTAGATTTTATTCTATAATTATTATTGGTTGAAATGATTTTAATAACCTTGGGAATAGAGACATAAGAAATGGGAGATCTAAATTTATTAGTTAGAGAAAACATTTTGACCTTTTACCCATTGTTTTATCATATGTGTATGAAAAAATAAGAGAAAGGGAAAAAATATATATTTGAAAAGTATATGGAACAATAATTTTTTTTCCATTTTTCATGAAAATGAATAATGATAACTAAAATAAATACATGTTTACCATTGAATAATAGTGTGATAATATCAAGGATAAATTGATTGACTTAGTGATATAATATTGTTTGTGAATCATAAAAATATCTAATATAAAACATTGCATCATAGGAATATGTATGATATAACCACCAAGAAAACATATTATAATTCTAAGGGAATGAATCATCATTTAGTTACCCATCACATGTTACTGAAGACTGTGGTGCTCAGAGGAGGCCCAAAGGAAGTTTGGAAAAACTTAAATGCGAAATCTTGGAAACCGATGGATGTCATGTCATGAAATAAAGTTACAAAGTGCGAACAAGGGTTCTATGACGTGTAATATTATGGGGTATGAAAAATAAAACAAAATTATTTGGTGGTGGTGTTATTTTCTATATAAATTGACCATGAGGAATATCATTGTGTGGAGGGTATTATTTGAAATTTAATTACCCACAAGAGGGGATAGAACGGGTTAATGATGGTCATACCCTTTTATTTGAATGTTTGATAATTATCTGAATCTGTTATTTACTAATAATATTTCCATTCCCCAAAACATTTGGTAGATGAATGTGTTGGGTTATTCTAATTCCATGAGAGACAATGACGTGTAGCATTTTCCATGTGTTTTTTGTGATTATCGCTTACTGTTATGGTTAGTTTACCCATCTAATATAGGTTGAAATGACTTGATAAGAATTTCATCAAATCACCATTTTTATCGCTTTATGTTTGGGGGTTTTATAATGATTTTCAATATAACATGGTGATTAGTATAGTGGTAATTATTTTTAAATAAATGAATAAATGGTTAACCTGTGGGATTTGATCTTGCTGCAATAGAATGATGATGTTCGTAATTATAAGAATCCATGGGGTCGATTTTATTATTCCATGAGGGAATGGATCATTGTTGAGATGGTAATGTGATGTAATGTTGAAATAATGATGGTTAATTAATTTTTAATTAATTAATTAATGTTAAGTGTAATTGTAAAAAAGTGATAATGTAATTTAATTTTGTTCTCTAAATGGTTGTGTTCTTATAGGATATCTAGTATTAGAAGTGGAATCCCAGAGTCTAAGAGGTTTCAGCTATAGTTGAGTGTATTACTATGTTATCCCCATAGTTTTGTTTTGTGATAAATTATGTAATATACATTTTGTGCATGTATATGATACTACATCCTACTTGTTAGGGAAATTAAAATCCCAGGGATTCTTACACATGGTTGGTGTTTTCCCCAATATCTTAGTGGTAGGATGTATGATGACTAACCCCTTTAGCAAATAATTATTCCCCTGGTAGTTATTTGTGCTGATATTCCTGTTGGTTAATTTTTACTAATATATATTTGTGGATGGATTTAATGGATTTTTGTTATTTGACACACATATATTTTGGTTATTGTTTTCTAATGGATTCTATAGGTATAACATGTATAGGATGTGATGGATTTGGATTCCTTACTAAGTGAATGGGAAGCAATTCCTTGAGGTATAATAATAGATGTATGATACATGGTATGAATGATGTGGTGGCTCCATGAAACTATATTGTTAATTTCGTTCATGGGGATGTGGTATTGTTTTTCGTGAGGAGCATCTTTTGGTGCTTCACCAAGGTGTCTATGTGTTTTCCTTTTTGATGATAGATGCTTAGGATGTGCATTAGAAAAGTGTTAAACCAATGGGGAAGTTGTTGCGGGGTACCCCTGATATTCATTAATTTATAATATGTTGTAGTATGTGATACTTGGTGAGAGTATCCATGGTGAGGTTGGTAACATAGTATACCCTTTTAGGTAACGAATAAGATTTACATGTTTTCCACTATGATTTAGTAAGATTTCATTACTTTTTCATGATAGGTTTCAAGGGGGTCCTAGTGAGAATTAATTTATAATCATTTATGTATATATGAACTATTTTTTAGTTTTTTTGGAGCAGTTTGTAGATCATGATGGTTACTAAAATATTGAGAGCTGCATGAGTTGTATAGGATTTGTGGTTAATGTCATTTTTACTTTTTTTTGGTACATGTAGTTTCCTATTTTGGTGTTATATCTATTTCATGAAATTACATTTCTATTATCTAGTTTTGATTTATTTTGTTTCATATTTACAAGTTTTTTGGTATTTATCTCATCTCTCTCTTCAACATGTGTTTCTCTTAGAGGCTAATGACTCACATCTGTGTGATTACCCTAACCTCAATGGTAGTTGCTAACTCGGGGCCAATTAGATGTGGTGCAAGGGGGTAATTATCCCTCTTATCCCATTGATGGCCAACGATTGGTACCCATTGTGGTAATGGGGTCCTGATAGAGTTTTTTAGAGGTCATTATGATGGATAAGAAGAATATTGGAGTTAGGAACAGGTGAGGTTAGATGAGTTGGAACAAAAATCATGTGAGCAATGTTCAGAAATCATTGTAAACACAAGGGACTAGCTATGACCAGATTATTTTGGTCCCCTTGTGATATCATTCACATAAATTCAATATTACAACTACTACAAATGAAGTGTTGAAATTTTCATGGTAGAGACCTAGCAGTGGATCATTCATCATTATACTTTGTTCCTTTTTTTTGAATGGATAGACCTTGGTATAAATTAACCACAAAAAAGTAACAAAATGAAGCAATTAATTAGTGTTAAATTCATCCACATTATAGGTTTAGGGGCTATAACAATTTTCTTTTTTATGCACAGATCTAGGTCAACGACCTTCTCATATTCGCATATGATATGTTCTACGGGTTACGCTAGATGACTATTGAAGGGTATAGGTTGTTGATGACGACACATGGAGGACACTCAAAGAGTTTTAGTGATATTGTATATAGATCTATGGAGGATCCATTTTAGATTTACTAAATTAAACTAGTTGGAGGTGGTTGAGATACATTTTAATATGATCCATTCATGGATGGAGAACTGGGTTCCATTTTATTTGATATAGCTACGAGGGGTAGTGAGAAAATGGTGGTTATTGTTTCTAGATGATAGTGATGTGTCAGTAGTCTCATGGGAGGTGTTCTGAGACCATTTTAGAGTAGAGTTTCATTCTTTGATCATGAATTCAGTCATTCTCCCTGAGATGATTACCCTTTAGGAGGGGATCTCTAGTGTACGAGAGTTTGAAATAAGTTTCAAGAACCATCATGGATATTATTCAGATCTGTTGTCAGATGAGGTGTTCTGAGTGTAGCATTTTGAGGAGGCTTTTTAATAAATGATTCAGCGCATGGTCACCCTATTCATGATGAAGTAATATATCAAGGTGCTAGAAAGAGTATATTCTATTGAGAGGATGTTTTCTAGAACAATATCATCAAGATAGGGGAGTTAACAAGATTCCTCATGAAGTATATATATGGTCTTAGGCTCCCATTTGTAATGACAGAATAACATATGATTAGATTGAGGAACGTCCCAAAACATAATGTCTCATTTATTTGAAAAATAAGTTAACTAAAACATGTTTTTCATATGGTATATATGATCATAATAAATGATAGTGATCGACCATTATGAGTAGTCATTGTGTGCCAGTTGTTCCACTTCATGTTCTTCTATTGAGTCAGTTCTATCCAAGGCAGCTGTAGTTGTTTTCTCTACATTGGAATCAGCTGAGTGTTTATGGTACATGTAGAGGACATGCTTGATATTATACCCATCACCATAGATAATATAATGGTCATAAATTGTTCTTTAGCATGATTATAGAGGGTTTGAATCATGTCATCGTTGGATTCTTTCATTAGCGTTACCAGCGCCAGGTGAGCCAGATATCATTTTAGGTACTCATTTCTTGATTACTACCTCGATGCATGACTTGTATGATTTATGAGAGACACAATCCTTCATATCATCTTCCCTTGTTCATTATTTGGGACATGCGGTAGAGAGGATTCCATTTCCGTAGTCATTGAAAACTCTAGTTGGTGTTTGAGCTTACTTGTTTGAATTATATAGATATATGAGCTAGTAGTAGGGAAGTATCACTCTTAAACAGATTTCATAAGGTTATGGATAAAACCATAAAACATAATCCTCGAAATGGATTGGATTTATTCAAGGATGGATATCAAGGATTTCTTCAGGTGTAAGGTGGTGTTATTCATTTCTAATGTAATGAGAGTAGTGTTTGTCGGTGACTGTGACCCTAAAAAGGGATATAGGAATGTTTTGTCTTTGTTTACAATGATGTCTAAGTAGATTCTTAGTTTTTTCATTGGTTCATCAGTTGGTGTTTCCAAGGGTCATAGAAGAGTTCCATAATGTCATTCAATACGTGGTTGTATAATTTCTATATCGATGAAAGATAATGTTCCAAATGATGATACAACCATGCATGTCTCCAATCTCGAAGCCTCTATATAGGATGGTTATGTACATGTTACCAGAAAATCATATATAGATTGATGGTATACTAAATTATTCTTGTTTTTGGCCGACTATGTCACTATGTGGTGCACCAGTTTTGTTTATATAGAAGGTTAATTGATGTTTTTAATTTTTTATATAATATCATAACTTGAACTAATTGACAGTGATGAACATCAAACCTCTTCTATGGACTGATGATTTTGTTGATCAAATGATGGGTGCATGTATATCCTCGATGATTGATTTATGGTTATCATATCATAAAATCCATGTATGGTATGAAGATATATCGAAGACTGCATTTGGTTTTCTTCAGTAGCATTAGAATTTTGTTGTGATGCCATTCAGTTTGAAGAATGATCCACTTATCTTCATGGGGTTAATGAATGATCCATTAAATGTGTTCATAGTCATGTTCATGGTGGTTTTTATTGATGAAATAATTTTTACTCCCTATCTGAGGAGGAGCATATAGGGCATATTTGTGTCATTTTGTGAGTTCTTCATCATCAAAATCTAGTGGTAATCTAGTCAAAGATTGATTTTTGGGCTTGAGAAGTCTGTTTCATGGGGGTATGTAGTTTCCCTATAGGGATCAAATATGGATCAGTCCAAGGTATAAGAAATTCTTTCTTATGTATCCCCTAGACCCTAGTAGATGTTCAATGTTTCAATGGTATTCTAGGATATTATATGAGGTTTGTAGGTAATTTCTCTTAGGTTATGACTCAACTTATTGTGTATACTGGAAATTATCATGTGTTCTTCTGGGCTAATAAATTTTTGGAAACATTTTAGTATCTAAAGTACATGTTAGTTACTAAATCAATTATTTTTTTGTAAATAGAAAGTGTTCAGTTTGACTTTTCCCATGTCACTTCTCATATTGTGTTGGGATGTGTTTAATGATATAGAGATCAATAATTAATTATAGGTCTTGTTACGTAAATCCTAAAAAAATTAAAAATTATACCCATGATCTTGATCTTATGGTGGGGATGTTTCCACTAAATTTGTGCAAACATTTCCTTAATAGCAACCGCTTTTTGGTATTCACCCATAATAAGAGCTCACGGTACCTCTTCTATTAGGATGACTCAAACTTGCCTCTGCATCAGTAGATGGAATTATTATAGTATTATGATGATATAATTCTATATTCACATAGAAATGGTAATTATTTTGCGATTCATTCACCTAGATGATGAATTTTGTTATTGTTTGGGAATCAGGCGATTCATAGAGATTGATTGAAGAACATTCGACATTACAAATTGATTTGTGATAATCTGGGGGAATTTGTGTTTTTTAGATAATGGTACAGTCATATCTAGAGCATTATATGATGGAGTCTGAGTTGTGGGATGTTATGGTGGATTTTTAGAAAGACTAAATTGTTTGTGGTGAGATACCTAATCGTTGGTATGAGGACGCACAACATGGAGTGTTGTTTCAGGGAAGTCTTTTCATTCTTTTGTGGATGTATTAAATGGTTCTTAAAGACTTCCATAATTATCCCTTAGATGTAAATACCATCATGAAAGGGATTTATCGATCCTTGAGAAGTCAGATTTGGTGGGAGGATTGGAAAAGTGTAGTTGTATAGTTTGTGCCTTGATGTATGGTATAATAGAATTTGAACTTCGAGCACCCTACTCACGGTGACTTTCTACAGCTATTAGATGATCCTCAGTAAATTTTTTAGGAAATATATATGGATATTTTTCTCAGTTCACCTCATGGTCGATGAGGCTATGAAACTATAAGGGTAATAGTGGATTGATTGAAAAAAATAGTTAATAATTATAGTGATCAAGGAGTCGATCTTAGTAGAGATTTTATTGAGGCAGTATCTATAGTAGATGGTGAGGATCCATGGATTCTTGAGGGAATTCATTTCCAATAAAGATCCTCATTTAACCCCATGGGTGTGGAGTGGTATCTAGCATGATTTTGGTTCTCATCTATGCCTTAGAGCTGATTTTCATCCATAGAAGAACAGTGAGGAAAAAAGACAATCTAGACTCTTGAAGACATGTTTCTCTCTTATGTTTATGATTTTGGCAGGTTTTTAGAGGGAAATTACCTTGGAAGGGTTATATTAAAATAATTGTTTTCACTTTGTCATTTGTATGGTGCCGTTTGAATCCTTGAATTGTTGACCTTTCCATTCACTTATGTGATGGACAGTGGTCAGAGTGTTAGAAAATCTCAGACCGAAACTGGTACAGAATATAATAGGTATAGTTTATGTGTTTTGAGAGAGGATTATGGATATGAATGTTCATCATTAATCGTATGTATATCATAGTCGGATACCTATGGAGTTTGATTTTGGAGATCATGTGTTCCTGAATTTGACTCCTCATCGTGGGCAGTGATGCTTTGGTTTTTGGTGTGAGTGTTTTCCCATTTTTTTGGGCCTTTTAAGGTTTTGGATCATGTTTTAGTCATGGAATACTATATGTCACATTCCCTAAAGATAAGGTAGATACAAAATGTTTGTCCCATGTTTTCCCATCATTGTTATCTTTATGAAGACTCACACATCATAGATTAGAGTGAGATCAATGATGACCATGAAGTGACATTCAAGAATGACCCGAATAGATCATAGTCCACTAGAATAACATGTTAAGTGGGTGTTCTATAACCTTGGTTCTTGTGTTGTTGCACAATATTGGTACGAAGGAGAATACATGGGAACATGATTTGTAGATTAACACCCAGTACCCTGATATGTTTTACGTTTAGAACTTCTCTAGTAATGATATTCGTTTGGTGGTGGTAGTCATTTTCTATTTATGGGTAAATTTCTCTTGTTTATTATTATCACTACATAGAAATTTATAATTATCTCCCCTAGGAGAGTTTTTAGGATATTTTTGTGACTGTTTTGCGGTTTCGTGTTTGTTCCTTTACTAATGCGGTGAACTCCTATAGTGAAGAGAACCTTGAGAGATATCAAAAAGGTTGGCTATTCAGACGATCCCATTTCTGTTTCCTCTTTGCGATGGTTTTGGATTCTTGAGGATGAGATTTTGTTTAGAGGTCTCTTATGTGAGTACGTAGAAAGGTGTGGATCAATACTTTTCATGTTTTTAAAGACTGAGGTTCTCAAAGGAGGCCTAGAGAATGTATGGACACACCCAAGCAGGAACCTTCACATGGACTAAAAAAATAAATCACCTATAGGCGTGATTATTAAAACATATTAGGTTATCCCAATATACAATTTCCCAATGCACTACCTTTAAAAATAAGAAACTTCAACTCTTTTTCTGAACATCAATATACTAAAGTATGCATTTCTAACATTTTTACATCAAATCAAAGTAGAAAAAATATCACATAATCATTTGAAATACCAGATCAAATGAGTTTGAATCACATTTTATTTTGTAAAATATTATCCTAAGAGTTAGGAAAACCAAAATGACACTTTTCATGAAAAACACCACCCAAGGGGACTAAGGTAGATACGTTAAGGGGAATGTAAATAGGTAGTTAAGTATCTTAGAAATGGTTAAATATCTAAAAAATAGACATAGGTGAAACAGAGAGATCAAGAATAATTCTGATGTCACTAATACATCTGACTCCATCAATAGTAGCATGCCACATACGATAAAATCCAATGACCCAAAATGACCTCCCATCCTTTCTCAGGAAGGTCGATCGAAAATAAAATAGAAATAAAACCAAAAATATCCACATTCTATGGGACACGTATTAGTACCATAACATACCCAAAAAGTACTCATCTCATATAATTCTCTCAATATTCATGGTTCATATGTCGTAAGTGTAAAAGGAGGTGATAAAATAGATGTCTTCAAGAATCAAATCAATATCTATATTTATATTAATATTTCATAGTAGGTATCACCATAAGTCTCCCCAAGGATTTCCCTCATGCCTTATATTCAATGGATGACCAAGGATTCCCAAAAAAGGTACCCAGATAATGGAACACGGGGATTCTATACTGAGGACATCCCAACCATCCCATGTCAACAACACACAAGGAACATCCCCAGGGGTTTTCTGAAAATCATTTTTATCATTTTTATAAGTGGCCAAACTACCCCTTAAAAATTACACATAATCATTTTTTACAAAAATGAAAACCAATTTCTAAAGAGGTTCATGAAACATCATTTACCATATAAATTCATTTTTAAATCAACCTTAAAACTTTTTTAGAACAATTTCTAAAAAACCAACATTTTTTGAAATTCCAACCGATCGAAAATTATTTTTGACAAAACCAACCAATTATTAGAATGCTATCTCCACACTTCACTTTGATTAAAACATTTTTATCCTTTTCAAAATCCCAAAAATAAATTACTTCACAATTAACACTTTTATCTTTAATTCCAATCCACATTGGAAATCCATAGAAATACTCTATAACGTTATTTCACTTGAAACCAACACTTTAGAAAAAATGAAAAAAAAAATTAATACCTTTAACAGTTAAAATCAAACTCGACACCATTACAAAGAATAAATATGTAATACTTAGAAAACTATTTCAGTTGACACTCAAAAAGTCATTAAATGCCAATTTCATGTCATGAACTTATTTAAAATGGTAAAACATGCTCTAAAAGTCAGAAATCTGGTGCAGACCAAAAGAAACATTTAATATAAAAGAATTTTGTGCAAAACTATAAACGAATGATACTGTTTTCATAAAAGAAGGCTGAAAGTACACAATTTTCAAACCAAGATAATTAACTATATGTTTAACAATGAAAAATAACACCAAGATAAAGCTAGAACAATAATAAATAGATGAAATATAAATTATAAAAAAAATGTGCAACAGGACCCTACATTCATTTTGTGTAATTTCAAAAAAACAATGTCCAAAATCATCAAACAAGCTTAAAGTAACTCTTGTGCATAAAATATCTTTAAAAACACGCTTAACTGTAACACAAATTAATCATAGAAGGTGGGAAAATAATAAAATGGATGTTTTTTATGTTAAAAATGAATAGTGCATTGTAATCCAACTTCGAAACCAAGGTGCGACAAAACAACACACGTCTGAAACACATGGTAAGATCCAACACCCTACACACTAAATATTAAGGTCGAAAAACACAGTAAAAATCCTTAGTTCTTGTATGAGAAAACAATAATAGGGAATAAAACACAATGGAGAATGGTCACAATGGCTACCCCTTCCAAGCAGGAAGGTTACGGGCTGGTCGGGACAATGTTGGTGTGGTGTAGAAAGGAAGGGAGAGGGTGATGCACTAGAATGGTGTTGCACTGGTGGGTAGCACACTAAAGGGAGGTCACTGTGTAGGAGGGGATGCAATCTAGAGGGTGGTCTCACCGAAAATGTGTTTTGTGGTTAAATTGGGGGATACATTCCTTGAGGAGGGACCCGAGGGAGGCCCGCCAAGAGGATATGGTTGGTCGGTGGAAGGGCGTGCAACAAAGGAGGATGAGGGATGAGTAGAGGTGAAGGAAGGTGGAGGATGGTGGTATGCCTTCTTGCGATGAATGAAGAGAGGAAGGTGTCAGTGTTAGATAAGAGTGGTGGGGGCACTGTAAGAGGCATAGGGAAGACCATGAAGTAAGGATATGGTTGTTGTCACATAGTCCCCATAGAAGGGTTGAGCGCCACAATTGGAGATAGGGGAAGGGGGTGGAGTAGAACAACAACCTAAAAAAATTACCGGTAAACATGAAAATAATAAAAATAATAATAATATTAATAATCATATAAATAATCATAATAATAATATTCATAATAAAAATAATATTAATGAAACTATAAAATAATTCCTAACCATTATTTTAGTTAACATTAATTTTAATTTTAATATCTATAATAAGTATAATAATAATAATAACATAGTCATAAAATTAAATATAATAAAAGTCTTTATAGATTTTTAATTTCAAAATTTATTTATTTTCATTTTCTGAGAATGGGGAGTCATGAAGTCTATGGGTTGAAGCCATGCGGCTTACAAATTCTTCATCTGCCCAAGCACACTATGACGTCCACACCAAAAAGAAAATATTTAATATTAATCAAAGAGAATGTTCATATGGGAATCCCCCGAAATCCAAAAATTATTTTTTAAGGCATAAAATAATTATATAAATTAATCAAATGGGTCGAGGTGTGACAATTCTCCTCACCATGACAACTTTCGTCCCAAGAATGCCAAAACAAAATCCAGAAAACTGATTAAACCATAGGGATTTCACAAAAAAATAATCCAACCTCCTAACCCAAGGACATTCTATTGACCACCAACAAGACTTTACCCTATTTCACAAAACAAATTACCAACAATGGGGTGGCATGAAAAAACTCCCCACAATAAGAATTCCACTAGAATATGATAATGACTTAAGAGAAAACCCAAAGATATGTTGGGTCCCCCACCATAAATTAAAAAACTAATCACATCCAAACAAAAATCCAATGTAGACCAGCATAGGGACATTCTCAAGAAACATGAAGCACTCAAAGAATATTCAATCCACTCAATCATGCTCAAAAGGTCTAAGAGCGGAACATAAAATCCCCCATAAACTGAAAACCCAAACCCTAAAGATGTGGAGGGTGATACCCAGGATAGGATCAATTAAACTATGATGGAAAACTACTCACGACTCACCACCTCAGGGTGGACGAAAACTAAATCCCCAACTGATTCCCAAGGGTGGTATACATTAGGCCACTAGTCTGCATCTTTCATCCAAAAAGAAAAAATTACTAAAATAGGATGAGGGATAAGTCCATCCCGCTATTTACGTAAAGAGGATATATAAAATGATAGGGAAACCAACACTCAAATTTTAAAACTGTCTCACTACATGATAGAGGTAAAACATTGAACGTGTTTTTTAAAATTCATTTGGTGTTCCTGACTATGTTCCAACTTCAATCTGAAGCCTTTTGGCTAGACCTATGATGGTGGAAGCATCTCTGGCCAAATAGTCAGGTTCTGATAATCCTAATAAGAATATATCATTTTAGTTGACATATGAAATGATATAATTTTGAAATGAAAGAACCACTGGAATTGAAAATCGATGTTCATTGAAAGACCCATGATGTCCTCATACATATCAAAACCAAAAACACCATCAGTCCATTGAAATGAAAAGAGATCCCTTACATTGGAAGGAAACATACATAATAAAATTTAAATAAAACCCCAACAACATTTCATTTTTTATAACTTCATCCATGACGTTTTCTTGAAACACCCTGATAGAATCACCACATGCGACCTAGGCACCAACACTCTGGGCAGGGCTTCAGAGCATTTTCACATGAAATATTTTTGTGACTCAGCTTTCCACACTGATAAAATACAAGGATCCCTCACTTCGAAGAGTTTGGGAAATGATCTTTTGGATTTTTTATTCCACGAACTTATCTACCAACAATCGATCACTCGCCCATATTCTTATTGGATGTCTCCCCATCATCCATAAGAATTTAAAGTGGGAGGAAAACCTCATGCACTCTGACCAACATGACTTCATCATGAAAAGCATGTATCACCACATCAACAAATAAGGTTAGGTTGGATGATTAAACCATCGATGGAACATCAGGACAGAGGCCCACCTAGAAACTTTGAGCCTTCATGGTGTCATCTATGGCATACCCTAAATCAAAGTTACAATCTCTACAAAGTGATATAAATATTTCAACACAGATATGTCACCCATCAATAGATAATGCATCTCCATCCTATTTCTCACCTTTTCTTTCTCAGAGAAATAGCTATGAACAAATAAAGCCTTGAAAAATAGCCATGTAAGATAATGAAAAGGATTGTTTCGAGACACTGACTTCCATCACATCCACGATGAACCTCCAAGCCTAAAGGTTTCAAAATTGACATTCAATGACTCGGGAACTCAATGAGGTTAATGTACCAATCAATATTTCTCATCCTCTCCTCCTCTACGGAATGAACTACGTGACCAAAAAAGAGAGGTGGATCTAGCTTCCAAAAATAAATCATAAAATCCTTAGTTTGATCAACCGTACTACCATCACCCATCAATGATTCAGGGGGATAACTGCTATACCCAAAATGTCAGGAATCCAGTCAAGGCCAACTCAATAATAAAAATCCTCAAAATCAAAAACCGCATACGTGAAAAGCTCCCAACACAATAAAACACGCTATAATAACTTCAAAAAAATATTTAAAACATCATTACATAAAAAAAAATTGTGGGTAAATTCCTCTCCATTAGAATTAATTTCATTCTCACTAAAATGCATATTTTTGTGCCACCATGGGAATCCATCCACCATACCATACATCTGTTCATTTTAATGAATACCACTATAAGTGTGAGAATCCCTAGGAACACTGGGAGGAAAACAAAATAACATAATTTTCTAAAAACAAATCATTTATCCCATTTCCATTATAAAAATACCCTAATTAAACATGTCATTTCAGAACACCATTTTTCAAATACATTTTTTTCTAATTCAAAACAATTTCAGTTGTCACAAGGGACCCAAAATATATCGAACATGAATCTAGTGTTAGTGGGTGACTTGAACATATGGTTGGAAGCTATATTCTAAACACATCACTAATAGAGAGATCCTTTTAGGGCCATGCACCTAGCTCCACATGGCTTTCTAGGAAAGGCATCTCATGAGGACCATTACCCCAACTCCCTTTGTCATATCCCAATCAAAAAACATACCATAAAACCCAAAGAATCTAATTAAACAAGGATTCCCATTGAAACCGAATGATAAGAGTGAGAAAGAGTTCACAAAGCTCTTCCAATACGTGCCCCTCGAGTAATGACAATACTACTCAATCAACCAGGACATCCCAAATTACAAAGTGTTATCTGAAAAGCGAGTTAAGCTAAGAGACAACCTCCATTAATACAATTTCTCACTAACAAACCTTAGTCCACCCTGAACCAATCAACCGATCATATCATAGGCAAGGAACAAGAAGCATTCCTAATCCTCTTGGGCTGGCGAAAAGCAAAAATGAATCGATAGAGATGATGGGAATGATTTATACCAATACAAATAAAAAAACTATAGGGAATAATAAAGGTAGAACAGAATGATTAAACAAAATAAATGACAAAATAGGAACTGAAGAAGACAAAACTAACCGATCTCGATTTCCAAACTAACTCTATGTGACCCCATGGGTTACTCTCCGACACAATGATAATATCTTACCCATAGAGAACAATCACATGATAAAACCTACAAAAGAACTAAAAATACAAAATAACTTTACGTGTGACTATTAAAATGCAATACGTTAGCCTAATATACTATTTCACAATTCACTAACTTTTAAAATAAGAAACCTCAATTCTATGTTTAATTTAAAATATACAAAAATATACATTTCTACAATTTTTAATTGAAAAAAATGTATAAAACATTGCACTTAATAATTTGAAAAACCAATATAAAAGAGTTTGGAACACTTTTTATTTTTAAAAACAATATCATAGCAGTTAGGAAAACAAAAAATGTCATTTTTCATGAAAAATACCACATAATGGTACCAAGGTAGATACGAGAAGGGAAATGTAAATTGGTATGCAAGTAACTCAGCAATAGTTAAATAGATAAAAACCAATAGACATCGGCGAACCAAAGAGATCGAAAATAATCCATATGACACTAATACATGCGACTAAATATACAGTAGCATGCCACATATGATGAAATCCAACACTCCAAAATGCTCATCCATCATTTCTCATGTAGGACAAGGAAACATCAGATAGCAATAAACCCAAACATATCTTCCTACTATGGGCCACTGGTCAGTACCATAACCTATCGGTGTAGTACTCATCTTAGAAACTTCTCTCAATATGACACATTCATATGTAATGATTATAAAAGGTGGTGAGCCAACAGATGCATTCAAGAATTATATCATGAAATATATTTATTATAATATTTCATAGTAGGTCTCACCTTTAGTCACCCAAAGTATTTCCTTCATACCATAAATTCAATTGATTTCCAAGGGTTCTCAACTAGGGGACCCAAATAATTGAAGCTATGGATTCCATATCAAGGATATCCCAACCATCCCTTGTCAACATGGAACAGGGAAAATCCCTATGTGTATTCTGACAAATAACTTTTACATTTTTCAGAATGGCCAATCTGGCCCTTAAACATTCAATAAAATCATTCTTTTCCCAATATGAAAACCAATTTCTATAGAGGTGTAAGACACATTGTTTACCATATAAAAGTATGTGTAATACACCTTTAAAGAATTTCTGTAACACTTTAAAAAAACCAACTTTTGTGGAAATGCCAACCAAGCTATAATTCCTAGTCATAAATCCAACCTATTTTTTGAAATATATCATCATAGTTCGCATAGCATAAAATATTTGAATCATTTTCAAGAACCCCAAAATCCACAATTTCACAAGAAACTCATTTATCATCAAAGCACAACTACTTTAGAAATCCATTGAAAGACCCCAAAACATAATTTCACCTATAGACAACACATTAAAAAAAATTATATCACTTTTAACAACTAAATGCAATTCAATCACCATTCTGAAGACCAAATAAGAAAATCATTGAAAACAATTTCAGTAGACACTCACAATGTGATAAAACACCAATTTTCATGTTAGGAATGTATTTAAAATGATAAACATGGTTCTAAAACTCAAAAATATGGTGGGAACAAAACAAAACATTTAACATAATAAAATATTGTGCATGAATATAACCAAATGATACCATTTTCAAAAAACAGGCTCAAAACTACCCATTTTTCAAACCAGGCGAATTAACCATATTTTTCAAAATGAAAATTAACACTGAGATAAAGTGTGAACATAGATAGATATTAGAAACTTAGATTATAAAGATGATGAAATAGGAACATACATTCAATGTGTTCTATTTTACAAAACAATGTCAAAAATCACCAAACAAGCTTAATACAACACTTTCTCGCAAAATTATATAAAACCAAAGCATGAACATAGCACAAATTAATCATTTATGGTGAGAAAATAATACAATTTATGATTATTAAGTAAAAAAAGAACTAGTGTAAGGGGAATCCTACCTCCAAACCAAGTTGTGATGAAATAATGCTTGTTTGATACCCATGGGAGGGTCCAACACCCGTTATGTTAAATATCAAGGACTAAAATCACACTAGAATCCATAATTCGAGTAAGAGAAACAAAAGTTAACAAAGAAAAAACACTGAAAAAGGATCACAATGGTTGCGTATGTAGAATAAGAAGATCATGGGCTGGTCGGGACAATGCCAACAGGGTGAGGAAAGGACAGAAGAGGGTGAGGCGCTGGAATGGTGTTGCACCAATGGGAAGTGCACTAAAGGGAGGTTTCTAGGTAAGAATGGCCCCAATATAAAGGGTTTTCTCACTAAAGGGAGTTTTTGAGGGAGCGCCAGTATTGGGGAGGGGGAACTGTCTAAGAGTAGGTCCACGAGGGAGGTTTACCTAGCGGACATGGCCAAACGGTGGTGGGGAATGCTGAAATGTTGGCCAAAGGCTGATCGAGGCGGAGGAAGGTGAGGGTCAGTTGCTAGCCTGCTTACACCGAAAAAATAGTGGGAAGATATGGGGTCGGAGAAGGGTGTTGAGGGTGCTGTAAGGGGAAAGTTAATGATCAATAAGGGATGAACAAAGTAGGGTTTCATAGATCATAGGGAAGGGTCACGTGCCACAAAGGGAGGGGGTGGGTTGGAGCAGCATCGAACCATAATAAAGGAGGGATAAAATTAAATGAAATTAATAATAATAATATCTATAATAATCATAACAATAATAATCAAAAAAATAATCATAACAATAATATTAATAATAAAAAATAATATTAATACCAAAATAAAATACTTTGAAATAATTGTTTTAATTAACATTAATTTTAACTATAATATTTAACATAATAGTAATAATAAAAAAATAACAAGGAGTTAAAATTAAAAATAATTAAATCATTTATTTCATTTCAAGAATAATAAAATAGTTAATTATAATATAAATTTTATAAGACGATAATTAAAGTTAGTTTCAATTACAATAATTTTTTATTATCAATTTTCAGAGACAGAAGGTCACACTGGTGCCAGGGCAGAGCCATGCGGCTTCCAAATTCACGCTCTACCCATGTGACCAGGGATGTCAACATGAAAAAGATCACTTTTTAATATTACTAAAATAAAAAGTTCTCATGGGACCTACCCGAACCCCAAAAAAGAATTTGTTAAGGCATAATATAATTAAATAAATTAAACACACGGGTCAGGGTGTGACAGACCCCACAATCTCCTCCTTAGAGATTTAGTGATCCCTATAACGATAATCATTATTAGGATTCCATATTTTATCATTGGTGAGATGGATTTATCTAGGGTTTGTTTTTCCATAATATCCATTTTTCTCCCTGTGTTGATTTTTTATCTCTTGTATATTCTCACTGTGTAGTGGATGTCTCTTACCCATGGTTCTAATGGGGTTTCCATTGGTTTTTTGGTGTGTAGTTGTTGTATCATCCTCATATGGACATAGAGTTTTCGATAGGAGTGATATGATACCTATTTCATGGTCTATTATCATGAAAAGAACATCAATGACATTTTGAGGTTGGGGATTTTTTGTCTCTCTATTTCATTATGCGCAATCATAATGTTAGCATGATTTATCGTATTGTGTTATAGTAAAATTATCATAATTAAATAGATAAACCATGTTAAAAAATAATTTCTATTACTTAAAGATGTATTTTTTTACAATATTATCATTTTTCCTCTTGAATTTCTAGATATAATTATATCTATGCATTTTTTGGTTTAGCATTTGGTTCATGACCAAAATTGGTAAAGAATATAATTCCAAAATTCATTGATAATTAATTGCCTACCAGAATTTAATATTACTCTTTAATGAATCTAGTTTTTGTTATTTCAATGTAATGATAATAAAATTGATGAATATATGCATGTTTAATTTAACTATATAATGAACCTAAAGAATGTTGATTCTTATTAACATAAGAATTAAAGGCATATTAGATTAATTATTTAAATATTTTTTGATAGCTCGTGTCATAGCATGACTGTTGGTAGGGCCAATGATAAAGAATATGTTAATTTAGGATTCAATAAGAATCGGTTACATGAAAAAATAAAATTATTTTTTAGGGCCTTAGTTTCCTGATTTCTTGTAATGGAAAAGTGCCTTATACTTAATAGGTTCGAGATATTTTGTGTGTGAATACTGAATTCATTTCATCCGGGAAGAGATCCCAGTCCCAATGATTGTATCCTTCTTTTTCTGAAATGGTGGATCCTAGAGGGTTGTTTTGGTTTTTGTGGGTATGAAGTCCCATATGTGATATGAGACTGGGATGGTTCATCCAAGTGGGATGTTTTGGTTTATGGGGAAAGAGTGGCACAGATGTGATGTAATCCAGAGATGGTTGGTTCTAGAGGGATGTTGAGTTATCTTTAGTAGGGAGTTCTAGTTTTTATTAAATATTTTGATTTCTGGAGGGAAGAGATAACTATGTTTATGCATGTTGGTTTCATGGTGGATTTTTGGGGTGAAGAAATGGTTGAACCTAGGCATACCTAATTGTATAGGCATTGGAATCTTGTTTGAATATTTTTTTTATCTAATTTACTTTCCCCTCTGATTAAGGGATAAATATGTCTTTGGTTACACTCTTTCTATTAGAGTCTAAGAGGTGTGGTGTATGCAACACAATTTCTATGCCTAATTCCTTTTGTTGAAACGAGTTTACTCAGTTTATAGAGGTGGAAAGGAAATTACTAGTATTTTAGTACTCACTATACTGGGTCCATTAATTTTTTATAGTTTAAAATGTTTTATTAGAGAACCTAGGGATATGGAAAGTGGTAATGATATTCAAAGAAGTGAATAAATGTTTAACCTATGGTGTTAGAACTTGTTGGGATGTAATGTTGACTTTGTAATTATTAGAATTCATGGTATCGGTTTGATTAGGCCGATAGGGCATGGATCCATGTTGATATATTAATGTTATGTAATGTGGAAATGGTGATGATTAATTAATGATTAATTAATTAATGTAATGTAATGTTAAAATGATGAAACATGAAAATGTAATTTAATGTAGCTATGTAATTGGTTGGGTGATTATAGGATATCAAGTCATAGTAGTGGTAACCCGTAGTATGAGAACCATTTGTTATATTTTAGTCTAATAATAGGTTATAGACATAATTGTTTTTATGAGATATATTATATCCCTTGCATTTTTTCTATATGTTACTTGACCCTATCAGTTATGGTAAATGACACCCAAAGGATTCTAATCCCTACTAGGTATTTTCCCCAACATCGCGGTGAGAGGATGGATGGATGACTAACCCCTTTGGACATAATATCTTATATTGGTAGTTAGTTGTTTTAGTATGTATGATGGTTAGTTTAAAATAATATATATGTTTAGAGGATTGTTTTCTCTTCTATTGAATTCACACACATATATTGTGGTTGATGTCTCCTCATGGATACTATAGGTATAACATATATAGGTTGTGATAGATGGATCATCCTTTCTCGGATTATGTATCATGATGGATTGAGGTATAATAATTAACATATGATAAATGTCATGTGAGATGTGGTGTCTCATGGTTACTACATATATACTTTTGGTTATATGGATGAGGGTGTGTGTTGCACGTGGTGCATGTTGTGGTTCTTTATCAAGGTGTGTGTTGGCTATCCTTTATGGAGTGAGATGGTTTGGAAATGAAACATTACGACAGAGTGTAAACCAATTGGGTATGGAGTAGTGGGGTAACATTGATATTATTAATTAAATAATATAATAATGCATGTGATACTTTGTGAGAGTAACCATGATGGGGTGGAAAACATAGTACACTTGTTTAAGTGATGAGTTAGTTTCACATATTTTTCAATGTTATTGATCATCCTTTTATTACTTTTTTATAAGAGGTTCTTGGGATGATCCTACTAAATATACTTTTATAATCACACTATGTATTTATAAAAAAAAATTTAGGTCAATTGGAGTATGTTTCATATCCGTTTGTTTACTAAATTCTTCTGGGATTTTGGATCTATTTGGGATTCTTGGACATTTTTGTCTTTACTTAATGATGGTACTTTTAGTTACCCTTTCAGTTTTAGTAGTTATTTTTTTACATTAAATTTTTATACATGGGTTTTCTTTAAATTATTTGTCTGATTATGATCTAGTCGTTGTATATCATGTCTCGAACTTCAGCATATATTTTTATTAGAGGGTATTGCCTCCCATCCCTGTGTTTAATATACCCTTAGTGCTATTCCCCAACCCAGGGCCTACTAGAGGTGAGACTTGTGGGTCACTATCTCTCTTCTCCCTTTTATATCCTATGAGGTTTACACTTTTCCAGGAGGGTCATGAAAATAGTGTTCTTAGGATAACATTATATGCACCATACATATTATGTCACGGGATGAATCAATTTCCCTTTGAATTAGAGAATTGTTATGGTTAAACATAAATATTACAAAATTTTAAATTCAAATGTATTTTATATAATAGTATTAATCCATACAATCATCATAATCATCATCAAAACATGAGGAAGGATGTCGGTTTCATAATCATTTATCATGTCAAAATCGAATTCTATATCAAATGGTATACTAAGCTAATAAAGAATTATTTATATTTTAATGATCATATTCAAATGAGAGACATTATTCATAATTATAGAATTCCAATATAGTAAAATTCATTATAACCATGGGATGATTAAGAAAAAAGGAATACATAAGTGATGCGTTGTGAAATGGGTAAAGGATATTTTAATTAATGAAACTTATTATTATTTCTGTTTAAGAAAAAATGAACAATGAGGGTTCTCTAAAACACAATGAATTATTGAAAAATGTGTTCATAGGTAAAAATATTTATAGAGGTATTACATGACATAAAATAATAAATAGGGAAGCTCATGTGAACTATGGATTCATTAGTGAAAGAAATATAAAAGGAATATAATGAAAAGTATAATCCCAAAAAAGAAGTATAATTTAAACTATGATTAAAAATATGGAACATTTGTAAAAACTATGGATTAATTTTTTTGATAATAATATTGAAAATGATTAATAAAATGAAATAGATTGTGTGACACAAAATTATTGAGGGGCCATTACAATAGCACCTACAGCATTCTGTGATTCACATTGTATGTTTCGTTAAAATATAATATAATGAAATGATATTTATTAAAAAAATATAATGATAACCATGTACAAATACCTCTTATTTAATATTATGTATTTATTATCACATGTAATTTGTTTATACAATTTATTTTTCATTTTTCAGTTCCGTGATCGATTTAACTCAATTTCTATATACATTCTCAGTATATTAACTGTGGTAAAATGTGAGGTAAAACAGAATAATATTATTTTTATATGTATATATATATATATTAATTTTTTATTGGTCCTCTATTAATATATTTATAAATTTTCAATTTTTTCAATGAATAACTAAAATTAATAATGTTCCTTAATATATTTATTTTTGGTGGATATACTTACTATGAAAAGTTATTGTAAATATAATATATATAATGTGTAATATTATCATTAAAATATTAATTATGAAAAATTATTATATTTATATGTTACATGTATTTATAATATTATCCTTGTCCTCTGTTAAAAGGAAAAAAATCATTGTTTCCATAGTATCTATAAATACATGAATGAAAATATAATTTTATATAGAATGAAAGGGACATTTAAAATAAATATTCAATTTTTTAAAAATATTAATCATATTAGTAATAATGATTTGATTAAAAAATCCTAGATATGATATTTTATTTTCAATTAAAAAACAATGTAATCATGAGATCTTTTTCGAGACCACTACCTCTCCATGTGGATGTTCTTTCTCGGAAGAAAATTTTTTGTCTCATTAGATTGTTGTTTTTGAAATATATTGTACTATTGGATACGGGTATAGATTTTATCTTATTTTTGTTATGTGTTTTGTGTGAGCTATTTCATTTTAATTACTAATGATATTGGGTGTAGGTGATCCCATTAGGAATGGAAATATTATAAATCTAAATTTTGATTTTTTCGAATAAAGAGCATGGCTCATATTGTTTTTGGATCCATATTTTAAAATAATTTAGGGGTGTTTAACATTCATCTCAATGATTCCTTATCCATTCATGAAATACAAGTTAAAAAATTATCTAACTCTTATGTTGTTTTCTTTTACTATACTCATTCACAATTATTATAATTAATTGTTATGAATTTTAATATACAATTTTTCTGTAAATAACATATCTTTATGATATAATTTTTACTAACTATTAATAAATTTAAAATATTTTTTATTAAATAAAATTTAAATTTCATCAGAAATTTTATTTTTACATTATCACTTGTAATGCGAAAAAACAAATTTTTAGTGAATGAATATTTTAATTCATTAATATAATGTCTATGATAATATTATCAATTAAATTTATTTTAATAATAGTAATTATATCATAATTAAAAATAGCGGGGTAAATTATATTTATTGTAATCCAATTCATAGTTTCACTAAGGAGAAAAAATTAAAAATGAAAGACTAAATTAATTTTTATTAGAATAATATTTATTTGAATTTTAAATATGCTAAAAACATATTTTCTAAATCAAAATAATTTTTCACTATGTAAAAGTTTACTTTGTAAAAACTATTTATATAATAAAAGTTGTATGAGCATGTTATTTATTATTATTTCACGATATAGTCATAAATGATATTTTTTTAAAACATGTATTTTTTACTATTCACATAATAATATTTATATAAGAAAAATAAAAAATATAAACCTATAATAATGTAGTTATTTTATGTATAAAATATGTTAATTTATATAAATACAATTTGAAATATTTTAAAATTTAATTTTCAGGTAAAAACAATTAAAATATATTGGATGTTGTTTTCATATGAAAATATCATCATTAAATTATTAGTTTTATTATTATAATTTTGTTAGAGATATAAATCATATTAGTTTTATTTTATCATTCATATCCATATTTTATTTTATCAAATATATATATATATATATATATATATATATTATTAGAATAAATTATCATTGCTTATAAAAATTATTATCTTCATAAATAACATTTTATGAATAAAATAAATTTTCCCTCACTACACACCATGTAATAACTATTAGATGGAATATTATCTGTTTTATTTCATATATTTTGACTATATTTAATTACAATAATTATTGTTATATTTTATTAAAATATTCACAATTAAAAAAATTATTTGAAAAATTATACTTTTATATAATTCAATCTAAGAAAAATACCATTCAAATTTAATACTTTTATAAATTTTTAAATAAAAAATTCATATTATTATCATCAATTAGAATTTTTATATGTGACATATCATATATTTAAGATAATATAAATTTTTATGTTGATTATTGCATAAATATATGTGTCCTTTTCTCTATAATATTTTAATTTTATATTTTTAATTCAACATTTTTTGTTCATGTATTGTATTATTTTTCATTTATAACTACTAATAAAAATTTAATTAAACATGTAAAATAATTGTATATCTAATTATTATACATCAAATGAAAATATTTCCAATAACCATATTTCTATTAACTATTTGTAATAGTAACATTAATCTCCTGTATATTTTTTAAATAAAGTTATTCATCCCATTTACACATCTACATTCATACTTCTCAATTCTATTATTTTAATTTTATATCTCAAAACATTCATTCTCATATAATGATCTCCTTTGACATTTTAGCATTATTAAATCTATTGGTAATTCGTAAGGGAGAATATTATCTAGGATGTCTCATTGTGATGAAGACATTAATATTTATAATTATTTTCCCATTCTAATTTACTAACTATTCATGGATGTAATAATCTGTTTTTAGTACTAATCGATTTTATTTAATTATTACATTAATGTTATTTAACTGTAATGTATTAAAAATAATTAGTAATGTGTTTTCAGATTAATTTTTATTTTTATGGAATATTTTCAAATATGTCCTCATTGTTTAGAACAAATATAGACAAATGAATAGAATTATAGAAATATTGTTTACGTAAGTGTATAGTTCATTAAAACATGCAGTGCTATATCATCCACTAAATGTATTTTGTCCATATAATTTAAATTATCGCTTAATTATAAAACTAATGACTGGAATTTAATATATAGACAAGGGTTGATATATTATCTATAGAGATTTATTAAACTTTAATACACATGAAAAATAATTTTTTTCATATAATATACTTATCTATAGTTATGATTTTTCTCTAACCATTAGATACATGATTTAATTCTTATTTGGAATGAAGACTAAAATTTTATAATTTTATTTTAATGGGTGTACAAAACATCTATAAAATGATATATATTAACCAATTGATATGAAATGTGTACAAATTATTCTAATACCATTTTACACTATGTCTTGAGGAAAATGCATTTGAAAAAAGAAATTAGTTTTTTTAATAGAAGAATAACATGATTTTCACAAGCCAATTTACTATAAATACAAACATGGGATTTAATAACTATACTGCAATAGGCTTCTAATAATAGTTCAGCATATAGTCATCTTGGTGATGATTCGATATACATTATCATCATTCATGGTATATTGGAGTGGGATTTATAATATACTAGTCCCAAGGGTGACGTTTATGAGTTGAATATTTATATTCCTCAGTCCACATATTTTTACAACCCACATTAGTATTATGGTGTCATAAAATTACACATTTTCCAACGTTCATGGAACTTTATAAAATTTATTACACTTATTATCACATAGATACAGAATTAATTTAGTTAATACCTATATTTTTTAGATTTTGTTTCATAAAATTATTCATCGAACAATATGATGTAATTCATTTTCATTAACTGTATTAACAGAAAACACATTTTTTCCTATAATTTATATCCTTATTCAATCCATTTTTATAAAGAAATCGTACATTAGTTCCATTATTAGATTTCCATTTCTGGCTAACTGAATCAATTTTCACATCAAGGACTTTGAATAATATCTCCATCATAATACACATCACCTTTATGACTACGACACTCCATCATTCAATGATTTGGTTATTTTGAAATCCAATCTAATTCTATATTGTTGATAATAATTCGAGATATATTAATGGACATAAATATAAGATTTATATATCAATATTTTTTTCCTATTATGACTCTTATTAGGATATATATACAATGATCATGGTATCCATCGTTATCTTGGTTCCTTTTGGATTTGTCTTATTACCAAATATGGGTGACTGTGTGTTATGAATATTTAAAAACATTTGATAAATACCAAAAGAAAATTACATGAAATTTTAGACAACAAGATGTATTCCTATTTATCAACGTCATATTAGTGTATGGTAATTTTTTTTCCAAATTAAATTTTAGATTATCCCAAGTTAAATTTGGTTGAGTTCTGTAATAATTTCTATTCAAAATACATAGTATGATAATTTTTTTGTAGTGTCTTGTAAATAGTATGTGATCAACCAAATCACATCCTATGTGAGTGTCTGGATAGGTTTAATGTGTTTGGCCCACCCGTATTGTATTGAGTTAATATCATGTTAATACGCAACTATTCATTTTCAAGATGATTACACGATGGCGAATCTAAACAACATCCACATCCACATTTCTGTTCTTGGTCATGGATTATATTTCTATGAAATCCCAATACTCAATTAATTACAAAATTTCTAGGATTTTACACTATAATTAGACAAATTTTTTGGATTTTGACTGATGTTATATAATGCTAATCTAAAAAATAACTATATTTTTTCTAAAAAATATCAATGATTTTTCTTAATAGTAAGGAATCCTTGAATGGATACCGTACAATTTATCCCCAATCCTTTACTCTTATTCCTGGGGATAAAAAAATTCTATAAACACATGGTTTTTTAAATCATGAGATAGTCAATGGAAACCCATATTTATTTGAAATAAGTTTCTCAATTTCAATATCTCATCACACAAATTATAAGAAAATATAATTATTAAAATATTTTTTTTTTGTAAAAGATACATGTGACACTTAACCTGTAATACATATGATTATTCCACTATAATTGAACCACACTAAACCCTCCTTTATGATTCACGTAGTTTATGCCCACCTTTACAACATGGTGAATGTAATCATAGTAAATTGGTGATATAAATATTTGTAAGGAAAAAATTTTCAACATGGAATCGTAGTTTAAAATATAATAATTTGATAAAGCATTTTTTGGTTATCAAATCTCTTTAAAAAGTATACTGAACAAAAATATTTATCTAAAAGTTATAATATAATAAGAATTTATCCCAAATGAAAATTCATATACTATTGAATAAGAATGTGATATTTTTTCGAATATTGGAAGAATTAATGGTTATCATATCTTTATTTAATCAAAAAAATATAGAAATATATAAAATATGTAATCATAAGGATATTACAATGATCATAGTACAGATAATATAACATAATTTTCTTAGGGTAATTTCTCATTAACTATAAATGAAGACCTATGTTATGAAATCACTACCAAACAAATTTCAGTGAAATATGGGTTTACCCATCATATTCAAATTTTGTACATGAATATTTTCTTCCAAATATTTTAATTAAACCACATAGAAATCATAAGATTGATAAAACTCATGTGTATGATTTTTGTTGCATAATCCTATATTAGGAATAAATTGATGTTGCATCATACGTATTATAAATTTAAAAAGGAAGAAATTTATATAAGTCATTCATATTTTAAAAATAATCATTTTCCCAAACAATGTGTTCCAATTTATATAAATTTTTGATAAATAGTTGAGATATGTGAATAAAAATGATCCACATAGATGATGCTTTATGAATTGAGTATATTATATTTTAAATAAGGAAGAGGGAAAATATTTTATATTAAAATAGAATTAAAATTTTGGGTTTTAAATAAAATTATGATGATTTTAAGAAGATAATGGGTATATAACATTTTATGGAGGTTGTGAATAACATGAATAAAAAAATAGGATGTTCTTAAAAATTAGGTTTATATAAAAGATAGAATCATAAGGGGAATATAAAATAATCACCCACAATCATAATGAATGGTAATTTAATATCAATATATATTTATGGAACATATAGAGATAGTATGTACGAATTACATGACAATAGTAGAGGAAATGGTTGTAATAGAAAAAGAATGATTATTAGTAAAGTAACAAGTTGGTTCAAAAGATCAAATTTAATAGGTAACCATTTTATTTTCACATTTTAATAAAATAAATAATAACAAAATTTATATTATTAAAATATGGTTGTTGGTTCTTGGGTGTACAATTATAATAAATGACATCACACACCATAGACACTAACTCAAAAGGTATGACATAACTCCATAAGGGATATCCCACCCATCAAGCATATTTATTCAGTACATGGCACGAAGACCCAATGGGATTGAATAATATTAAATTTCTTAAAGGCCCGCTAACTAACCTGAAGGCCAAGGATAACCAAATTCATATATAATGAATTCATAATTATATTTCTTCTTTATTTCTACATAACCACATGTCTGAATATTTTCTACATCATATCTATATTATTGTCTTCCAGTACAAATTCCGGCAAACCGATACTTGAACTCGACCAAATGTTGGACTACAGGGATCATTTACCACTAGGGATAACAACAAACTCGATAATAAAATATTTCATAGGGAAAAGTATTAATACATTTTTTAATTTTGTTATGTATGTTATTTAGGATTTCATGCTACTTTATGGGATAATACTCATTTAATTTAGATACAATGGATTAGTCAGCTTCAATAAAAATTCATTACTATATTGACCATGTTCATATTTATTGTAAAACAAATTAATATAAATCATTATAATATTGTTTTATGTTTTCAATAATTTTATTATGAAAACAATCATAGAGATCCATATGTTTTACCAAATTGTTTAAAATTATGAAAGGTGTCTCAATATTTTCATTTAAGGTTATTATTCTTACTATGAACCCGGATTTTCTACATAATTTATAGGATGTAAAATAATAAACATGAGCAATATTTTTAAAGATATAATTTTTAATTTTAATATTTATACTAATTTATAATGTCTTATATATTAAGAAGTAATGGAAATTGAACTACATCATTACTTGGAGGTGATTTCCCCCATTAACTCATTGATGATGATCCTATTTTTAATAAAATGAGAGAGATCTTAAAAAGTGACCTAAAATTAATAAAATTACAATTATAAGTATTTATAAAAATGGTTTTATAATAATTTTCGTGATTGAATATGATTGGGATGGTAAAAATAATTAAGAGAGCTTGGATAATATCATTACATCTCCCTTTAGATGTTCTCCATGAATAACACCATAATATTAATGAGATTATATATTTGGAATGAAAATGGATTTTGGGAAATGGGGGTGGGGATATAAGATTTCCAACAATAGATAATTAATTAAAAAAATTGTTTATAGGTAGATAAAAATTGTGGTGGAAACAAGTTCATATTAAAGGTGAAGTCAATGAAAATATAGTAATTCTGGATTTTAAATATAAAGAAAGAACATTTCTCATATGTAATGTTCTACCAATGTGGAAAATATGTAATTTTTTATTACATATGTTCAATAATTTGTCATTAAGACATATTAACATATTCTTTAAACAATTACTTATGGCTTTTATTCTTATATTTTAGCTTTTTTTATTATATGTGAGTTTTGGTTTGGTTTATTATTCATTAACTATGTAATTTACTCTTTATTCCCTAAAATATGCCTTATGACATAATTTTAACAAAATGAATAAAAAATATATATATATATTTTAAAATAAAATTTATTTTTGTATGAAAAATAAATTAAACATTAGTGCATATTAGATGTAAAAGCTTGTTTTTTATGAAGTGTATTTTATAAAGAAAAATATACATTATGATAATATTATCATGTTTTTTATTTACATGGATGTTATAATTTTATTTCTATATAAACTGAATATTTTTTACATGAAATGTAATCAAAACTATAATTTCACATTGAAAAAAATATGTAAAATATAAAGACTAAAAAATTATAAAAACGTTTTTTTAACATTTAATATGTAATATGTGGGTTTTTAGAATTCACCATATTTAAAAAAAGAAAAATATTTTTCATTAATATATTATTATATGGAAAATTTATTAATTTTTAATGTCCCAATTACATGATTATAAAATAATAAATGTTACAGTTTCAATTAAAACAATATTTTTAATGATTATCTATAATTTTATTATTCATTAAAAATTATAAAATATTTTTTTTGTGATAAAATTATTATTCTCAGAAAAAAATGCTAAAATTTTATTTAAATTTATATTCTTCCGATTTGGATTTCTATATTTTTCTAAAATCAAAAAAAAAATATTGGAAATTATTTTTACAGGAAAGTATATATTCAAAATATTAATTAGTATTATTAATAATAAGTATAAATTAATAAATAAACTATTAATGTCCAATTCTCATTTTCACCAACAACAATTTCAAAGATATATTTTTCATTTTTAAATAAAAATTAAACAAATGAAATAAAAAAGTTTTTTATAATAATATATTTTTTACATGAAGTCTATTTATTAATATTCAATTGATAGTAATAACTATTTAATTGATTTTGTTTTATTTTGTTGAAAATATTATAAATAAATTAAACTTACATATTTATTATAAGAATATAAGTTAAATATAAAGATAAAATTCTCTAGAAAATAATACTTTTATGTTATATAATTTTAATCAAACATAATTAAAATTATTTGTTTTAAAAAAAAATATTTTACTATTCCATTGATCTTAATATATCTCTTAAAATATTATAAATAATTATTTGCATACATTATTAAATATAATTTTAATAATAATATGTAATTTATATGTATATATATCTGTGTCTTTTTAAAATATATTAATATTATATATTTATTTTCATAATTTTTGGTGTCATATTATTTTAGATTTTATACAAGGAACACAAAAATTCATTACATGATTTGGATACATGTATATCAAATAAACATATTTCCAACGGCTACTTTTAAGGAAATAATTTCATTTCAATGTCTATAAGATTTAAATAGTCATGCATTCCATTCTCTTTTCTAAATTCATTTATCTCATTTACATAATCCTTATTTCATATATCATAAAAAATATTGTACATTTAGGATTTTGTTCTTCGTTGTTCATTTTCATTATCTTATAGTGATCCCCAATGGCGAAAACGGTCAAACAAATCTACCAGTGGTGATTATTTATTCATTTTCTATTAATTAACGACTTTTAATTTATACATGTTTACTATACATAAAATTCAAAGTGTGTAATATATATTTTCTTATTCATTAATTCCATTGTGATTAAATGTATAAATAAATTAATGATAGTTTAGTTTTTATTTTAGGCCTTATTTTATAATCAAAATCTTCTTATTCCAAAAAATAGAGAAATGAGTAGTTTTGAAGTATAAAATTATACTTGAGGGAAATGATATACCTCCAAATAACCATTAGGGTTACATTTGTAATTAACTGAAAATTAATAAATATAATGTTTTTGTGTTTAAATAATTGTTATATTGGGATTCTTTTAGGAAATATTTATTACTTATTTAAATAATGATTTTTTGAGAAATAAGGTTTTTCAATTATGAAGAGGCTTATGATTTTACAGAAGAAAAATTGGAAGTGATAAATCATTAAATTAGTGAATAATTTCTATTAGATTTAAAACACACCTCCATTATTTCTAAATCACAACATGGTTATTGTATTGTTAAAAACCAAAATAGAGATAATGAAAAATGGTTTCGTGACTTCTTTTGGATTTTTTAAGGCATATTGGGTACACATTGGGAGAGGAAATGGTTGATATTCACTACTGAGACATAATTCACGATAATGATTACTCTTATTGAATTTTTAATTGTTATTTTTACTATGAGGTTTAGTTTTAATATCAAAGAGGACTCAAAATGGGCTTGTTAAGATAATTATCAATTTAGTGGGCAGAGAAATGTTTTTATTATCATGATTTTGAGTGCACAATTCAGAAGTAATTAATGAGGGAAAAATGCCATTGTAAATATCACCATGTAATGGTGTCATAAAAAAATAAAATTAATAAATGGTAGAATTATTTTTTATATTTAAGGATTATTAAAGATTTGTATCTATGGTTTTGGAATGTGGTCATAACATGAAACGCCACCCAATAATAAAAACTCAACTGGTCATGATTTTGATAAGGTAATTTAAATTATGTTTTTTTATCTAAAATGTTTATTCATATTGAATATAAATGACTATGTATCATGATGATCATTCTAAAGATATGTTCATCATGTTATGGGTAAATAATGAATGTTCACCATCGATATAAACTTTAATACACATAAATAGGATTGTGAATAATTTATTATAATTATTCAACAATATTTTAAGTAATATTTTTTTTCATCCATTATACATTTTTGATAATATGATAAGAGAAAATGGCATTAGCTATAAAATATTTAATAATTTATATTAGTCACATTATTTGGATAGTGGCTGAACATTGTAAAATAATATTAAGCATTTTTAAATTATTATTTTTATTACTATTAATCCTCAACCATTTGTTTTGATCTAGGATCAAAAAATTTAATTAATATAAATATAATAATTATTATTTCTATTTTTTAGGTCTCATCCCATGCTAGTCGTAAATCATTATTTAATACTGTAATCCTCCAAAATAGATAACATCTTAAGTTCAAGAATTATGTTTATTTGGTTTTTATTTTAATATCCAATATTTCATAATGTTAATAAATAATTAAACAATCCAAAAAATTACATTGAATCAAAATAGATACTAGTCCTTTTATATCCATTCTATATAAATTTATTAAATATTTTATCTGGATAACGATGATCTCTATTTTAAAAATGTATTAAAATATTATATAATAATCTTCACCTCGATATCATGTGCTCATATCCTAATGATTCATTACTTAAATATCCTGAATAATAAAGGTCCATCTTAAATTAATGAAATCCATTCACTAAATATCATTTAATTTATTTATGTTTTATTGGGGATAGATATTAACTTTAAACAACGAGTTCGTGGTGTTAGTATTCTATGTATGAGATCATAAGTCATTATTAAATCATTCCCCATCTAGAAACACATCATCAAATACAATTTATTAAAATTCCGCAATATTTATCAATGTAAATATATATAAATTATTATCCATCACATTTTTTATAGTTATTATCATGGATTATTAAATCAATTTTTTATTAGGGAGTAAATCATATCATCCATGTTATATTGTCCTCAATATTTAGAATGTATCTAAAAATATCAATATTCCTAAATGAGAGTACCATAGAAAATACTATATTAGATATAATTTTTTTTATAATGATGGAAATTAACAAAAGTACCATCCTCATAGTTTCGATATTGAATTGGTTTTTGGTAAGATATTTAAATTGCATAGATTATAGTATGAAATATTTTATCAGCCTATTATCCAAATGATTAACCTGCAACATATCAACTAACATTAAAAATGAGCATAAACAAGTTCCCTGGTTTTTAGATCTACTTATTTATGTATAAAAATGATTGATTTATGTTCATTGAATTATTCATTATATATATCCTTATAATTCAAAGGAATATCCCTCACTGTTATGTCACCTTATGGTTATGCAATTTTGGAGTGGTTATTAACAAATATCATGTCAATTAATGTAGGTCTAATAGTTTTTTAAATATAAAATACATTTCAATTATTTAAAAACTGTTTATTTATCTTATTTTATTTTTTTATTATAAAATTCTATTATAAGAAATCCATTTCCAAAGTATGTTCCCCACTTACCAATTGAAATGAAAAAAATCATAATTGGGTGCCATGAAAATAAACCAATATTTAACAAGAAAATAATTAATTATTGAATATCTCAATATTCCCCGATTAATTATGATTTAGTAATAATAGAATATTTTATTTTGAAATTTCCAATATATAAACTATATGTACCAAAACATTCATTAATCATAACACCAAATTAAAACAAAAAATGTGATATATTACTAAATTAATGAACTGTAAAAATGTATTAGTATAACAAACAATAAATCAATATATAAAATAAAAACATTAAAAATAATTAAATAAATAAAATTTAAATGATTTAATATTAAAATAACTTAATATATTACATTTTAATTTATATAGATAATGTACTTTATCTTCTAATTTTTTCAATTTTTTAGTAAAATTAATTATAAATGGCCTTTATAGAATAATATTGATAAAATAAACTCATTTTTTTGGAATTAAAACACAAAAACTATCTTACTGTATTTTTTTTGGAATTTCTTCTAAAATAAATTATTTTTAGGTCAATGGTTTTACATAGTAATTTTTCTAAAACCGTCAATTTTAAGAAAATATACGTGATTTTTATATAACCATTTTAATATTAATAAAACATATTATAAAGTGAAATAAACCATTAAAAAATTCTAGGTTTTTTTAAATTAAATTTAAACCATTCCATAATATTATAAATTTATTTTATAATAATATTTTTCAATGATTAACTATTTTATATTGATAACAAAAAAAATTGGTTAATTTTTTATTCATGAATTTTCCTAGTGGGGCCCGCACTATGACACCCCAAGCCTTCCTCCAATAGGCCAGGGGTTGGTGTCTACCATAGGGAAGACATATTACTAACATGAGAGGCATTACCAAAGTACATGTACACACACATATCTCTAAGAAAGGAAATGAAAATTTTTAAAACCACTAAGGAACAGAATGCATGAATACAACCCAACCAACAGAGTACAATTGATGTAATGTGTGGAAGTTAATGTGGGATAGAATACAGGCCCAAAAAAACAAGAGTGTCTACAAACTACAATGTTCAACCTATAAGAAAAAATATGTACTGGGATGGCAGCTCATAGTCATCAGAACACCTCAGTCTACAGTGAACTATAGAAGCTCGGTCTGGTTCTACTTCTCCCTGGACATTGAAAAAATGGCCACTCTTTTTCACAAGACATGACATGTAGTGGAAAAGCCTGTGCAGGGATGGGTATATCAATACTTAGTAGGGGAACCTGAAAACCAAAAATAAAAACTCAAATAACGGTACAGTTACCTCCACACAGTATTTGTCTACTAAATATGTAATACGAGAAACCTAATCCCGATATACTCAAAACCCAAACCTATAGTTTAGTGACTGGTCACACAACTTCATACCCCTGCTAAGGATTCAGTTCGATGGTTTCATAAAGAACTTTTCCAAGAGAACACACTCTTTGAGTCTGATAACCCTGATAGCATCCGTTTGAGAAATATTGTCCATCTAGAAGATCCATTAGTGGTAAATACACTCAATCTAGGAGAACCCAATCCTAAGGGGAAAAGATTAAGTTACCCATATTAAGACCACCAATAGGTCGTTGGTGGCTACCGCAACTCATCAGGATTCACCTACTAAGTATAGGAATGGAACCCTGGGGGAAAATAGTCACATTGATTTCTAACTCTACCTATGTTTAAGAATGAATAGAGGATCATGGTCAGGGCCTCTTAGAGGGATACCTAACTGTATCTTTGAAATTCCTTTTGAAGGGATCATACTCCTTTAAATGGAAATGATACCTGACCTTCAGGGGAATGTGAAAAAAGAGAACTATCCCAGACGATACATGACCAAGAAATGTTGGAAAAGAATAATCAAATAATGTTTTTGGATATTCAGGGTGTGATGAAGGGTTACACGCCGTGTCTCTCGACTTTGATCACTACATGTGTAAAACGACCCGAGTCAAAAGAAGATGACATGATGAAAATAAAGTACATGGTGTGTAGTAAATACCACACACTATGTCTGAGTAGACAGGGTTCCCTTTTTGTACACAATCATGTTCCCTTAAATGGTTACAACGTGTGGGTGTTATCCCATGTAACTGGTACATGTGTTATTCCATGAAACCGGCCTATTCTGGCCATGTGGTGGAGTACACAACAATGTACTCACCCCGTGCCCATGTATCACCTAGGATATAGGCTGAGTCAATTGTATGGTCCCACATGTTGTGTTAGTTTGAAAAAAAGTTGTATCATCACCTTATGTACCATGGAAACCTAGCAGCCACTTAGAAAAACCCACACAATGTATTCTTCGAGATATATGTCGTGTGCTCTGGAAAATTCTGGAATAACAGGTTTTTCACCACTGTTCCTCCAATGCTGCTAAATCTACGATCTGGCCACCCGCTCATCATGAAAATACAATGTTGTTGTTGTCCTGACACTATAAGGCCGTTTCCATGGGTTTCGGACCTCCGATCAGCACTGAAAACACGTATATATTTACCCACATAAATAAAGCTCGAAGAATGAGAACTCCCAGACTATGTTGATTTCTCTACTTCTATCATCGTTGCACCTTCTCTAGGTCATCAGGATATCATATCTCCATTTCTGGATCATTGCGCAAGAAAAGGGCCCCCAGTGATTACCCGTTCATATCCCTGTGAAGAATCCGATGAATGTGAGGAAGAGGGAGGAAGAAAAAAACACAATTGAGGAATAAACCTCCTCTGTCATTTTTCACAACATTAATCTTCTCCCATTATAATGTTTTAAAGGGGGAGATTAAAACATTAAACAGTTCAATGGAAATTCCATGGAAGAACCAATAAAACAAAAACCCTCCAACTAGAATGATGATGCGTGAGTGAACTGGTTCATGGGTTGATATATGTTCAATTTTTAAATAAAGAACGAGGAAGAAGAAAACAAAAACAAAACCCCTACCTTGAGAATGGATCAATCGATGATGAAGGAAACGTGATGAAATCGTGGTTGAGATTATCCAACTATGCTAGCACAAAAATTCACACTTTTGACAATTTGGTTCATTTCCAATAAGACATTCCAAATATCCAAAAAGTTCAATCAATTTCTCCCCACATCAAGCATTTTATTAACCCATTAATAGGGGAGAACATGATTCAACGTTTTTTTACGTTGTTGCATTAATGTGTCAGCATTTCTGTATTAGTCATTATGGGGTGGCATTAATTATTAAAATAGTTTCCTTGTCATTATGCTAAATCAAATGTTACAAAATAAAATAATAAATTCCAAATTATTTTATTTCAAATTATTTTATTTTACTAAAAATGATCTGAAAATCAACATTTTACCAAAACCCACATCGTTTGCAGTTAGAACCATTATTAGGTAAAGTCATTATCATGGATTTAATGAGGCCCTCAGATTTTTAATTCAGGCATCCTTTTGGTATATGTGAGAACTGTGCACACACACCGACTCACTTAACTAAAAAATAGTTCAAAAAACTACTCTGGGCTCATCGGCCCCCGTAATGACATGTCGTATCCTTTTTTGATCTCTAAATAATTCCATATAAAAAATAATACATGGAAAATATCGATTACATTACATTCTCCCCACCTTAGGGATTTACATCCCTAAAATCCAAAAAAAAGGATAATAAAAAATATGTGGGTACTAGGAGACTCTCATGCCAACGTGCTCTGATAAAGATTCGTGTGCTACCACTGGACATGCACAAAGGGAATAAGTCTCCCATGATGGATCCTCTACTGTCAATCCTCAATCTTCACCAGGTACACAGTGAAGGTTGCTCCATCCACAATGTCTAGATCACCCTAGTAAATGATGTGTGATAGGGTATGCACATTACTCCTCAATAGAAACAAGTGGAAGACAACATGTACCCAGTGCAACTATGGTAGTAGAGTATGGAAGTACACCACCTCGCCCAATCAGCGTAGTCTCTGAAATGAAATGATGAACCTCAGATACAATTTTCCACCCCATCCAAATCTCTGCAACACAAGTTGAGGTGCGAAAATAAGGAATACATGGTCCCCCTCTTCAAACATCATAGGTATTTATTGTCTGTCAGGATACGACTTCCCTTCATGTACATGGTCGTGTTCCCGTATATAGTCTCAACCAACATGTGAAATCCCACGTAACCGATATATGGTTTAGTCTTTGAAACATTCCTTGTCAGGTCGTGTGGTGGAGTATGTGACCGTGTAATCACCATGTGCTTGTGTATCAACTAGGATTCATGTCGAGTACCATGTAAGGCCCACAAGTCATGTTCTTTGTAGAACATTATGTTTCATTGTCTTAGGAACCGCGAAACCCTAGTCTCCACTTAGTCGGACCCACATGGTGTGTACTTCCAGATACACATGGTGTGTACCGAAAATTTCCATAATCACAGGTTATTCATGATCTTGCCTCCAGTGACGCTCAATATTCAATCCAGCCACCTGATCATCACAGAAATCCATGTTTGAGGTCTCTCTAACACCGTAAGGACATTTCCAGGGGTTTTGTCCCTCTGATCGGCCCCGAAAACACATACTAATTTACCAACATGAAAAAATATTGAATAATGATAACTCCCAAACAATGTCGATTAGTCCACCACTATCGTCGTTGCACCTCTTCTAGGTCATCATGATTACATATCTCTATTTTGGGATCATTGCACCAAGAAATGTGTGCACAATATTTCCTAGTTCATTTCCCTGCGAAGAACGTGATGAACGCCATGAAGAGGGTTGAAGAAAAAAAAATATAAATGAGGAATGAACCTCTGATGTCATTCATCAAAATGTTAATCCACTCTAATTATAATGTGTGAATTTGGAAATATAAAACATTAAACATTATAAAATAAATCCCATTAATGAACCCAAAAAAACCCTCCAACTAGAAGGACGATGTGCAGGTGAACCTGTCCATGGGATGACCCGCCTTCATTGTTTATTTAAATAATATGGAAAAACATAATAAAACACAACCCCTTCAATGAGAATGGACTGATCACTGATTAAGGAAACGTGCCACTATCTTCATCGAGGTCCTTTAACTCAATTGTCACAACGATTCAAACTTTTGATCAATCTAGGTCATCACCGAGATGACTATCCAAAGCTCAAATAATTTCTATCAATTTATATCCACATATAAAATTATAATGACCAATTAAAAGGAGGTAACATGTTTCTATGTTCCTTCACTCTATGGAAATAATGTGTTAGTGTTTCTATTTCAGATTCACTATGGTGTGGCATTAATTATCGAAACAGATGCCCCGTCATTGTGATGTTGTGAATGTTTCAAAATAAAATAAACAGTCGAAAAAAATTTATTTGTTTAATTTTAATATACTTAACGTCTGAAAATCAACTTTTTCCCTCAACCCACGTTGGTTGAGGTTAGTCTTATTCGTATGTTAACTCATCGTCTTGGATACAATGGTGCACTCAAATTTTTAATCTGAGCATTCATTTGGAAACTGCAACCACCCTTCACACACACCAACTTGCATAACATAAAAAAAGTTCAAACTACAATTTTTGGCTCACTAGACCCTAGAATTATCCATTTTCTTCATTATTGGACTCCTAATAATTACATATGTTAAAAAATAACACATGGAAAAATATGATACATTACATTATCACCACCATAGGGCTTTACAACCTAGAAAACCGAAACAAAAGGTTACTCAAAAAAATGGGGTTACTAGGCACGGATCTCTGACTCCCTCTCTCACGTGTGCTCATTATGATTCTCGTACTTCAAATGGATGTGCACCAAGGGAATCAAACACCCATGAAGGATAATCTCCAATCAATCCTCTATATATATCAGGTACTCATCAATGGTCACTCCATCCTCGAAAACCAGCTCACCCTAGTCAATGAACTATGATGGGTCATGCATGTACCTCCTCCGTTGTGATATTCGGAAGACATCATATACCTAGTGAAATTGTGAAGTTTGAGATAGGTGGTAAAACCCCTCACTAAATCTATACTGTATATGATAAGTTCCAATGAACCTGTGAGACAATTTTACACCCTGACCAAATATCCACAACCATAATTGAGGTATGACCCTAAGGAAGACATGGTCAACGTACTCTAACTCCATAGGTATTTGTCATCTACCAACATAAGGAATCTAATAGCTTTGTGCAGTCTTTATCCACTCCCAGATAATCTACACCTTCTTGGTGGAAGCTCACACCATCTCTGGACCATAGGTGCTGACTCTCTAGGTTCAGTCTAGCAAATAGGATACTGACATGGTCTACCATGTAAATCCTCCAATTGTGCCAGAACAATGATAGAGTGGCAGCTGTTGTAGTACAAAAACACCACAAGTGGTAGGTGGTCCTCCCAATTATGACCAATATCTAAGATACAGTCCCACATCATATCATCCAGAACCTAAATTGTTCTCTCCATCTTACCATTTATCTTTGGATGGAATGTTGTGCTCAAGAATAGCTGATTCCAGAAAGCCTCATACAATACCTTCCACAATAGGGATGTGAAGTGGGTGTCTTGGTCCAGACTATTGTCAAACGGATTCTATGAAGATCAAATATCTCATGCACGTAGAGGAATCCCAATATTTCTATGGAACTCACCTCCTGAGTAACTATGACGTTGGAAGACAGGGTTTGAAGGTCAACTATCAACCAGATATAATCATTCTCTTTGGACGTTTGTGGTAAGCCCATCAAAACATCCCTAGATATTCCATCCCACTTCCATTATGGCACATCCTAGGAAAGAGCTAACCAAGCTGGATCTTGGTGCTCCATCTTCACCTGATGGAACCAAAGGCATCGAGTAACAAAACCTACTACTACCCTCTTCACTCCTGACCACCAGAGCTATCATCAGAGATCCAATTACATCTATGGAACTCCAGGATTCCCCACCAAGGGGGATGTATGAAACTCTCACAGGACTGTCACCTATAATTCCACCAGTACAATAGTGCTTCTTATAAAAAGAATTAGGTGCTCCCCAATATGAAAATATCCATCAGGGTCATACCCTAAGGATAAATGAGAGCGTAAAGACTCATAATCGAAATCCCCAAGCTATAACTCCTTAACTCGCTGTAATAGTAAATGGGTGAATACCATTTAATGAATGTAAGATGTATCCTCTCTATCCATGAAGGATATCTTTATCATCAAAAACTGTTTCGTCGCCTCACTCAATAGCTTCGAGCTCGATCTCATGCTAATATAATCTTCCACATTGTTCCCCTTACTAGGATTATAGATGATCTAGAAATCGTAGTCCTAGAATAAATCTAGAAAATATCTCTATCTCATATTGAAATCCTTCTACGAGAAGATTTACTTGAGGCTCTTGTGGTCATAATAGACGATAAACCACTCACCCATAAAGTAGTTTCACCACATCTTCAACTTGAAAAATACCACATCTAACATGATATAATGGGTCACATTATTATGACCATGTGGCACAAGATAGTGCAAACCATAGGCAATCATGACATGCCTCTACATCAGGACAAAACCAAGCCCGGTATCTTATGAATCATAGAAAACTTCATAATCAACATCCTCATCACGCAATCTCTGAATCGGGGTGCTCGTCAAACACCACCTCAATTACTCAAAATACTGTTGGAACATCTCCATCAACATTGAGGATCGCCCCTTCCTGGTCAAGGATGTTATCAGTGCTAATATGTTGAAGAAATCATGAATTAATTTCTAGTAATATCATACCAACCAATAGAAGCACCTCACATCCATCATTCTCCTTGGTGGATCCAATGCTAACACTACCTCTTCCTTTGATAGGTCCATAGCTTCTCTATCCACTGAGATTATGTGTCCCGGAAATTGGACCACCTGAATAGATAACCAGCACTTTGAGTACTTCACATATAGTTTATTCTCTCATAGTTTGTTAAGAACCATCCATAGGTGTCTCAAATGCTCCTCCTTTGTTGTCGAGTACACAAGGATGTTGTCTATGAAGACCGCAATGAACCTATCTAAATATGGTTAGAAGATCTAGTTCATAAGTCCCATAAACACTATGGGGGAATTTGTTACACCGAATGACATCAATAAATATTCATAGTGACTCTAGTGGCATCTGAATGTCATATTCGTTATATCTTGTCTCGTACTCGTAACAGGTGGTAACCTGGCCAAAATACAAACATCGAAAACCACTATGCCCATATTAGAAAATCGATCAGGTCGTCGATCCTTAATAGTGGATACTTGTTCTTCACTGTCACTTGGTTCAGGAACCTGTAATCCATGCACATACTTAAAATCCCATATGCCCGCATGGTATGAAAAGAAAGGGCCACCTAGTGTGAAACACTATGTATTACAATCCCTAGATCTAAAAATCCTCCAGCTACACCCTCTACTGATGAATCTCTACAGGTGTCATCCAAAATGATGGTGAGGATATTGGTGTCGTCCTGCGGTGTAAGCCGATGGAGATTTTGATCTCCCAGTGGGGAGGTAGTCCTGTAAAATCATTGGGAAATACATTCTTGTACTCCACCACTAATGTTTAGAACTTGAATCTCCAAAAATCTACTACTTCAAGGGTAAGGATAGCCAAATGACGAGTGATTGGCTACACCCTACTATGCCTGATCTCATTCAACGCTGCATGGGACTCCTTTTCACTAAAAAAGGAAAACCTCTTCCCATTACTGGTGACACACAACAATGTTCACCTAAAGCAGTCAATCTGGCCATATATTGATGATAGAAAATCCATACAGGTAATGACGTCATAAGGCCTTGACACTACCACCATGAGGTTCCAACTAAAACTCTCACCACCAAGGGTAATATCAAGCTTTCAACAAAGGTGTGTGATCATCGAGTCTCCTCTTATATGTGTCTTCAATTGTAATGGTCATGTTAGCGAATCTATTTTAATTTCATTTTTCCTAGAAGACATTTGGAATGGATGGAATGACTAGAACCTATGTCTATATGTACAACATCTAATGTTGAAAAGATATAGATCATACCTTATACCATCTATGGGGTCAATGGGTGGTATAACTCAGCTGCATACAACTATCCCCACCACTGTCCCCCATCTCACTTAGCATGGTGCAGACCTCCTGTGGGTAGTGGTGGGAGTAAATCAAAGCACATTTCACCACCTACTGCTCTCCATGCTCCCCTACCACCTCCGCTTCCTGGGGGGTATATCTTCTCCACTCTCTACCTCTGCCTCAGGGGTCCATCTATCACTTCCCTATCAGTTTCTGGATGGGTTGGGGGAGACTCTAGTGAGATTTCCCCTACCATCAAAGGAGTAGCACCGCCATTCCATAGGATGAATGGATCCAACCTGAGAGCCATGGACTTTTGATACCCTATCCTATGTCCTTTTGTGGCATACCACATGACCTTATCCATGTGTCTAATGTCATATTCCTACTGTTGAGGTCTCTGCACTTGTCTGCCTACTACTGACTATCATTGGCAGTCTCTGCTCCACCAAGAAGCTCTTGATCACCAAGGCTCGCTCGATCTCTCCAGCATAAGTCAAAATCATAGTGGCACGTCAATAGCTCATATGTCCCGTCATAGACCTTGATCGATGGACCTATCTCTGATGTACTAATCCATAAACATATCCATCATGTACTAAGAGAGGTTGGTGAACCTCAATTAATAGTCATCCACAGTCAAACTGCCCTACTGGAGCTAAAAAATCTCTTGGATATGCACTTATCTCAGCATTACTAGAGAGAAGACCTCCCAAATGAGTCTCTCAAACTCTATCCATGAAAGGGTATCCTCACCATGAGTCTACGTGGTAAGACTCCACTATCATCCCATTGAACCCTAAAGAAGGTTCACCCCTAGGATCACCATTTGGTCTGTTAGTGTCCTTACTAGATGGAAAACTCTTGTCACCACCTCAACCTAGTCCTCAACCGCATGAGGGTCTGGAACGCTTCATAACTAGTGGTGTCTCTATCTCTAGAACTCAGAGAGTGTGCTCAACTGGCACCCCTCGTTTTTCACTACTACAGGTGTAATAGGCTGCTACACTGGGGTGGTATAGCAGGTGCACCCCCTGGAGGTAACAACTTAGGAACATTTCACTGTATCAAAACCTCGTCACTGAGGGGGTCATCTTCATTATTGTGGAGACGAATCCTAGCGGGAATGCATCATGAATGCATCCTGTAAGGAAACAATATGTACCATGGTTAATTAGTATATCTGTATAGTTTCCAAAAAATACATGTACAACAAAACCCATTTATATATGATGCATGTACCATTGTATTATTTCACCACAAATATTGTTTTAATGTAATGAGTCGAAGATCTGGTTATCATATTCCTGGTGTATGGATACGGAATCCACCCACACCAACACTAGATTCTCTGTCATGAAAGCCGATCTTGAAACACTTAACATTCATTTCCCAAACCAATCTCACTGATTCTTGATCCAAAGGAAGAACCAACTACCTCTAATACTACATAGTCACAACCCATCATAATGGGGCATATTCCATTACTCCACAAGATCACCTCTAATAAGCCAGACGATGGTGACTAGCACTGAGCAGGCATATTACTAATATGGAAGGCATTACCTAAGTACCGGTACACACACACATATCTCAAAGCCCGCATATACTGAAATATAAAAACCAATAAGGAAAATAATGGATGCATACAACGCCACTAACATAGTACAATGAATGTAATGTGTGCAATGTATACTCGGAAAAAATACTAGCCCACCAAAAACAAGAGAGTATTCAGACTAAAAATTCCAACATTTAAGCACATAGTGGTAATGGGACTGCTGCTCGTTGATGTATGAACACCTCAGCCTGTAGGGAAATCAGAAAACGTGTTCTTGTCCTGGTTCTCCCTCGACTCCATCAAAAGGCCACTTGTCTACATAAGACATGACACGTTTCGGCAAAGCTTGTGCATGGGTGATTATAAGAATACTATATAGGGGATCCCAAAATCAAAAAATAAACATTAAAATGAAATATACAGTCATCTCTACAAAATATATGTCTAATGAACATATAATAGGAGAATCAAAATCCCGATATACTAAAAACCCAAACCCATAGTTTTGAGACAAGTCATCCAACTGCATAACCTTGCTAGGGATTCAGTTCGAAGGATTCATGATGCACTTGTCTTGGAGAACTCACTCCACAAGTCTGATAACCCTAATAATGTATGTCCAAGAAATATAGTTTTTTTGGAAGCACCATGAGAGATAGATACACTCGTTTTAGGAGAATTGATTTTTGAGTGGGAAAATATCATGATATATAGATGAGGATCACATTCAGGGCCTTGTAAGATACTGCGACTCATAAGGATTTACCTTCTATGTAGATGATCAGCACCATGTGGAATAATAGTCACGTCAATACACTACTTTACCTAGGTTTAGGAATGGATAAGGATTCTCACTCAGGGACTCTTAGAGGGATACCTAACTCTATCTTAGAATGTCATACTGAAGGTATCATACTCCGGTAAATGGAAATGATACATTTCCTTTAGGGGAACAAGAAAAAGGGTCACAGAACCAGATGAGAAGTGTCTCAGAAATAGTGGACAAGAAGTATCAAACCCTGTTTCAAGATATAAACGACATGTAGGAGAGTTACATGACATTTATCTCAACTCTAGGATATAATTGTGTAAAACTACAGAGTTATAAGATCATTCCATGTAGAGAATTAATTACACGACATGTTGTACGGAACACACGCTGTGTCCAAGTATCTGGGGCTTCCTTCGTGTACGAGGCCATATTCCCATACACAGTTGCATCCCCTTTGTGTTATCCTGTATAATTGGTACACTGGTTAGTCTGTGAAACCATCCTGTTCTAACCGTGTGGTTGAGAACGTGACCTCTTACTCACCCAGTGCATGTGTATCACCTAGGCTACAAAATGCATCTTTTTTAAGGAACCACTCATCATGTTCTTCAAAGAACATGTTGTGTCATCACCTCGTGCAATGTGGAACCCTAGAAACCACATATTCGGACCCTCACTGTGTGTTATTTAGGATGTATTCCATGTGTTCTGAATATTTCTAGAACTATAGGTTCTTCATCATCTTACCTCTAGTGATTCCAAATAATCGATCTGACCACCTGATCATTGCAATATTCCAAGGTTGATGTCAAACCTACACCGAAATGACCTTTCCATGGGTTTCAGTCCTATTATTTACCCTGAAAAAACATACCGATTTACCCACATAAAGAATGCTCGAAGAATGATAAATACCAAACATTGTTGATTCGTCCACTATCGTCATTGATGCACCTCTTTTGGGTCATCATGATGGTATATCTTTGTTTTTGGATCACTGCACCATAAAATTGGTGTGCAATGATTCCTCAATCAAATCCCCTCAAAGAACATGAAGAATGAGGGTAAAATGGAGGAAGAAAACAAAACCACAAAGGAGGAATGAAAATCTAAAGTCATTGATTGTGATTTTAATCCTCTCTTGATATAATGTTTGAACATGGAAAACTAAAAAATTAATCATGATAAAATAAATCCCATGAACGAATCTGAAAAAGAAAAACCCTCCCACTAGAATGACGATGTGCTGGTCACCCGGTTCGTGGGTTGATCTGCATTTATCATTTAATTAATGAATGGTGACGAAACCAACTAAAATACCACCCCTACCTCAATAATGGATTGATCACTGATGAAGGAAACTTTTTGTCATCATTATCGAGATTATCCAAATCCATTGGCGCAATTATTCCTACATTTGATCGATGTAGTTCATCGCTAAGAGGACTTTCCAAATCCCTATGAATTTCTCCCAATTTCTACACACATCTAACATTTTATTAACCCATTAAAAAGAGGGAACACATTTCAAGTTTCCTTCACACTACGACATTAAAGAGTCAGTGTCGCTCTTTGATAGTCATTATGACATGATATTAATTATAGAAACAACTAACCCATCATTGCTCTATAGAGAATGATTTAAAATAAAATTAACTTTCCTAATTATTTTATTTTAATTGATTTTTTATTTTACAAAAAATATCTGAAAATAATCTATTTCCTTCGACCCGCGTCGGTCAATGTTAGGCCCCTTCATAGGTAAAGTCGTCACCCCGAAAAAAACAGTTCCCTTAGATTTTTAATCCAGACATCCATTAAGAAACTTCATCCCACACACATTTTCACGACCCGTCCTCGGGGCCCATGGCGTGCCTACCCCAAGACAGCCTTCCAAAGGCCAGGGGCTAGTGACTAGCACCAAAGGCGTAAATCTCGATGACTGGGAAGGCATTTCCTTTATAAAAGTAAACAAAACACCACAGAGTACAAGCGGAAGTAAAACACTAAGTACAAAGAGAAGTGCTGAAAAGTAAATGGGCCAGAATACAAACCCAACTGAAAGTACAACTAGTACTGAACAAAAGTAAAATAGAAAAAGATAGCAGCTGGAAGAACAGAAGCGGCTCCTAGGACGTCCTTATCGGATCCTACCTGAAGGGTAGGTACAGATGGAGCAGCTCCTGGATCGTCCACCACGGATCCTACCTGAAGGGTAGGTACAGATATCCTCCACATCACTCTCTCCTGTCAACCATCTACAAGTGTCATCTCGCTATGAAGTCCACCTCCGGATACTGACTCGTCGTGTAGTCCACCTCCGGGTATCGTCCAGTCCTTGAACACTCGACCTCCGTCAGCACTGCCAGTCTTCTGCAACCAACACAACGATGTGCGGGCATAGCCCGTGCAGGGGTGAGTATAACGATACTCAGTAGGGACCCCGAGACCCTCAAGGTCTCACAAATAACAACAAGGATAACCACAAAGAAGATCTCAACAGATATCCTCTACATAGGTATATGCTCATACATATACCTAAGTTATCAAGTAACCCACCTCAATCATAAGGAAACAAAAAGATTATGAAATCAACGGATAACCACTACCCAAGTATATTCGCATATATACACCTAAGTTATCAAGTGACCCATCTCAATCCAGAGGTAAACACAAAGGTCATAGACTCAGCTCAAACCAGGATTTTCATTATCAAAACTATAACTACTAATGAGTCTGTCTCTGGAGTGTACAGTGATCCGGTCACAACTCTGAGGTACTGCTCACTAATCTAATAATGATGAGGTACTCCTCCTGTCGAGTATCGTGGGTTTTCCACCTCACACAGTAGTGCTCCTCCGTAATGGGTCTGCCACCTCACACAGTAGTGCTCCCCCTCATAGCCTACAGAGGTACTCCTCCTGTCGAGTACCGCGGGTTTGCCACCTCACACATTAGTTCTCCTCTGCCATGAGTCTTCCACCTCACAAAGTAGTGTTTTCCACTGAGCTATGCTAGTCACTCCGAATCGAATCAGACAAGCAGTCATCGGTCACAGCCAGCTACACGGTCTCCGTACTCTGTATGCTCGTCTCTGGGAGGGTCAGCTTCATGAGCTATAGGTCGATACTCCAAGTATCACAATTCCCATGAAGAATTATCTCAAATGACTACCTCGTCATAGGGGTCTCAACACAACAGACGGCACGTCAATCGGACGCCCGGTCTGTGAGTTATTAGCCTTTTCGTCCCAGGGGCCCGATTGGTTTCGTGTGCGAACCAACCCGGCAGTATCTCAACTGTACCCTGAACTCTAATAGGTTATATTCATAGGGATCGTTTCTCAACGTGATCAACAACGCTGCTGACAGTTCGTCAAACTGACGTCTGGTCTTAAAGATATCAGCTTTTCCGTTCTAGGGGCCCAGTTGGATTTCAGGTACAATCCGACCCAGCCATACTCCAATTGCAACCAAAACTCAGGTGAAGTATGCCAAAAGTTCCGTCTCATCAAGAGGAATTCAACGAGATAGACGGCGCGTCAATCAAATGCCCGGTCTGTGAGTTATTGGCTTTTTTCGTTCCGGGGGACTAGTTGGTTTCATGTGCGAACCAACCCGACCACACTCCGACGGCGTCCAAAACATGAGCGGAGTAATCAAGAGGAAACAAACAAAGTTGACGACACATCAATCGGACTTCCAGAACTCAAAATATATGCATTTCCGCTCTGAGGGTCCAGTTGGTTTCGTATCCGAACCAACCCGGCTGAACCCAAAGTTCTCTGAACCTTTAAGTGTAATATACTGAGACTCCCGTCTTGATCCAATGATCGTATCGCAACTGATGGTGCGTCGATCGGAGGTCTATAGGCCAAGTTATGGGTGAAAGACCGAAGAGGTCCGAAAACGAGGCTCTGGGCCCGGCCCGGTTGCGCGGCCCGACCCGGCTGTGCGTCCTGGCCCGGCATGGGCAGCCGACTAGCCTCATGCTGGCACGGCGCGATGGGTGCGGGGGGTTACAAACCCCCTCGGTTGTCAACCTGGCATAGCATAAAGCCGTGCCGCCTCAAACTCGGAATTGCCCGGCCGTTCCGGTTCACGTCCCACCGTCGTGGCTCAGCCGCGGCGGTTTGCTCCGGTGGCGCACCGCCGCTGCCAGTCGCCGGTGTCGCCACGTCGGCGGGGCGCATCGCCGCCGCCTTCTACGGACCACCGGATGCGCTCCGGTGGTCCGTTTTGCCTTCCGCCTTTGCCAATAGTCCTCTCGGGACCCAATCTTTACTGCAAAGGAATTCAAACGCCATTTCGGCCTGATTCGTCGTCTCCCATCGATCCGCACGTCCAAAAAAAATCGTGCTGTCTTCGTGGTTTTCCGGCGCGGTGCGACGGTGTCACGCTTCTTCATCGTGATTCTCTAAATTCTCGCACAGAGCGACGGCACTGCGTCACTTCCATTTCAAGCCACATAGATAACCATCAAAATAAAAAGGGGAGGAGGTTCGACCATGTTTGTGCGGTCCGACCTCCTCCGTTGTTTTGATAACAGTTGCCCATTAATATCGAAGAACATCAAAAATTATTCACGACATAAAAACCAAACCCCTACCTTGCAAAGACGTCACTCGCCGTCAAGCTTCGGAAGACGTAAGTGTCGCGGTGATCGGATGTTGCGGAAGATTGGTGTCGATTCCATTGACATCGGAGGGTGAGTCGTCGTCAATGGTGAAGTTCCCCGCGGTGGTGTATCCTACCTTGACGCAGAGGAAGAAGAGGAGAAGGCACGTCGTCGATGATCGCCTGATGAAGAATGTGGCGTCTCACTTCCTTCGATGTGGAGAGAAGGTGCAAGATGAGACGGCATTCTTCGTCAAAACTTTTGTGTTCTTCACGTTCTTCAACAAAGTAGATGAAGCATTCTTCTTTAGAGGAGGAAGTTATTCAAAACTCAAATGCTCTCTTCCCTTCCTCATAACACAACAATTCTAACCAAAATAAAATAAGGCTCCACCTTATTTTATTTACCCAAGCCATGCATTCAAAATTACAAAATTCAAAACCAACAAACTTAATTAATTGATCTTGAGTTGTCAAATTAATTAATGTTTAGCTGGCATGAATTAAATAAGAGAGTGGGGGAGGTGAGTCGTCTCACATTAAAAGGGTGGGTTAAACATGTTAGGAAAATTTACCAATTAATGAGAGGAGAGGTTTAAGGGAGTTTAGGGAAGGTGAAAGGGGTGGGGTTCGTGTGGGCCCCACCTCACCTTTAATCCTCTCATGGGAATTTGGGTGGTTACCCCAAGTTCCACTCAATGGATAAACCGCTTAAAAGAAATAAAAATGGTAACTCAATTTTTATTTTATCTTCCACAAATTTTTAACAACTCCTCCCGTGAAAACGCAACTCCGAAAAAGATTCTCTTAAGCAATTACCGGCACTGCGAATCCATCAGTGACCTTGGAAGTCGATTCCGAGCATTGGTTCAAAAGTTAGAAAATCCCACTCGTTCGTTCACTAAACGTACCCGAGCAAAACTTTGGAAAATAATTTCGGGCACACCGGGCATCAGAATCAGCGCCGTTAGAAACTGCGTTCTTGTCAAATTACAAAGAAAATTAAGAAAAATTTTCCCTTGAATCGTACGGCTCTTTACATTATTCCCACCTCAGGGAATTACGTCCCCGTAAAGCTTTAACACTAACTAGGGATAAAAAAGTGGTACTGAGCACGCATCTAAGCCTTCCGCTCCCAGGTGCTCCCCTGGAGGTTCATGTGCTGCCAGTGAAAACGCACCTGAGGAATCGATCGTTCACGTGGGACCCGCTCCTATTGATCCTCGATCTCCACTGGAATCTTCGCGCAAGTCGCCCTGTCATCGACATCCAACTCCCTGAGGACGATGATGTGTGAAGGATCATGCACGTATCTCCTTAGCTGAGGTACGTGGATGATTTCAGGCACCTGGTGCAACTAAGGTGGAAATGTCAAGTGATAAACCACTTCTCCTACCCTGCTGAGGACCTTGATGGGTCCGATGAAGCGCGGAGATAACTTGTCACCTTAGCCAAATCTCTGAAATTCCACGTCGAGGTGAGACCCGTAAGAAAACGTGGTCTCCATCCTCGAACTCTAGTGGTCTCTGCCTCTTGTCAGTATAAGCCTTCTGTCAGCCCTGAGCTGTCCTCATCCACTCTTGGACGACCTAGACCTACTCTGTCGTGGCCTAGACCATCTCTGGTCCTAGAAGAGTTGATATGATTTCTTCTTTGCCGATAAGAGAAATCTGGTCTCATCCCCTGGATGAACCACATTCTTTGCCTAATACAGTCAATCCGGACATGAATGATGTATTCATTCCATGGACGACGTCGTAAGGCCTTGAGGTTACTACTAAGAGATCCAACCGTCACTCTCTCCTCTAATGGTCGAGTCACACTATCGGCATTAGCATAAGGTAACTGGGTCTCCTATAGTAGGAATCTCGAAAGTGAGGTTCAAGTCAACAGTTTAAACCGGGACATCTTCGTACACAAAAAAGAAGGAAGAAAATGTCACAAAGGTAAGTGTCTTTATATTATTTCAGCTCATAGTACAAAGACACAAATGTAACAACAACATAGAACTAGAAGTACGAAGAATAAAAGGAAACCACTAGTTCCGCTCTTGGCCACTTTCTTCCAAAGCTCCGTAGTCGTATGATTCTGTTGCCTCAAGATGAGCTCTCCCATGTCAACCTGTTCCCTGCAGTCATGGTGGATCTCCTGGTGTTGGTGGTGGCAACACCTCGAAGCGTCATCCACCTCCAGCTGCACGGCCAGCTCCTAGCGGTCCGCCTCAATCGAACCTTTGCCTCTGCCTGGGAGGTTCATTATTTAACTACCGGTCATTTGCATGGCGGGTGGGATCGTCACGTGCCATGTGACCAATCCCGCCACAGGAGTAACACTGCATGACAGTTCTGGCTCTATCATTCCCCTTGTGGCCTCTCACTACCAACCCGGAGTCACGCAGTCGACCACCTGTAGGTCTGGTCCTCTTGGACTCTGCGTCATCTTTCTACTGCCTGCAACAGAAGACTCTGCCGCATGGCGGCTAGTGGTGGGTCCTGCCCTCTGGAGACAAATCAACAAGGAAAATCCCCACTAAGAGGGCTCGCTCCAACACCCCTATCTGTGTCGGAATGTTGTGATAAACAAAAGAAGCTCTAATCTCTCTCCTGAGCCCCTTCTCGAAGGTTCGGGCCCTGATGAACGAGGCCCATACCATATCTGTGGAGTAGCATGAGAGGTCTGTGAACCTCCCTGAGTACTGCGCCACAGTCATGCTACCCTGTTGTAGATGCAACATCTACTATATACGCACCGCTCGAAAGTAGGCTGGTACAAACTCTGCCTGGAACAGGCTATTGATGTCTGCCCATAGAAGTGTCACCTCGTCATGCATCTCGAGCATCAGGCTCCACCATCTGCCTGTTTCTGCCTGAAGAAGGATGACAGTAAGGCTCACCATTAAGTCTGCTGGCATCCCCACTAGCCTGAAGACTCTCACCACAGCCTCCAGCCAATCCTCAGCTACCTGCGGGTCCGTCTCTCCCCTGAACCTGGGTGGCCTCTGGCGCTGGAACTCATGCAGTGCGCTCAAGCGAAGTACACCCTCTGTTGCTGGGGCTGGTGGCATCGGTGGCCCAACGGGTAGTAGTACCGCTGGTGCCTCCGCTGGTGCCTCAACTGGGATAGGGCCATATTCTGAGGCCACGTCGCTCAGCGGGCTGTCAGTACGAACAACTCTCAGGGCTCTAGCTGGTCGTCCACAGGGAGGCATCCTGAAAGAAACAAACATGACACGGTCAAACGATTTATACATGGTGAGCTGACCCAGTTCTAGCTGACATTTAAAAAACTTCTGGAAACACACACGCAATCAGTGTTTTCATGCACAAAGTCGGAAATCAGTTGTCAGGGTCCTGGTGTATGGATACGTCGGCCGCCCGCACAAACACTGGACTCCATGAACTGAAGACCACACTCGGTACCCTTAACACTATTGCTTCACAGAAAGAAAATATCAGAGTTATAAGTTCTTCGGTAGAACCGACTCCTCTGATACCAATTTGTCATGACCCATCCTCGGGGCCCGTGCCATGACTACCCCAACCCACCTTCCAAAGGCCAGGGGCGGGAAACTAGCACCAAAGACATAAATCCCGATGACTGGGAAGGAATTGACTTTATAAAAGTAAACAAAACACGACAGAGTACAAGCGGAAGTAAAACACTAAGTACAAAGTGAAGTGCTAGAAAGTAAATGGGCCAGAATACAAATCCAACTGAAAGTACAACTACTACTGAAAAAAAAGTACAACAAAAAAAGACAACAGTTGGAAGAACGGAAGTTGCTCCTGGGACGTCCTTCTCAGATCCTACCTTTAGGGTAGGTACAGATGGCGCAACTCCTGGATCATCCACCACGGATCCTACCAAAAGGGATGGTAAAAATTTCCTCCACATCTCTTTCTCCTATCAACCTCTTCCATGTGTCGTATCGCCCTGAAGTCCACCTCGGGATATTGACTCGTCGTGTAGTCCACCTCTGGGTACCGTCCAATCCTCGAACACTCGGCCTCCGTCCGCACTGCCCGTAGTCTGAAACCAACACAACGAGGTGCAGGCATAGCCTATGTAGGGGTGAGTATAATGATTCTTAGTAGGGACCCCGAGACCCTCAAGGTCTCACTAAAACCAACAAGGATAACCACAAAGAAGATCTCAACAGATAACCTCTACTTAGGTATATGCCGATTCATATACCTACGTTATCATGTAACCCACCTCAATCATGAGGAAACATAATGATTATGAAATCAACGGATAACCACTACCCAGGTATATGCCCATACATATACCTATGTTATAAATTGACCCATCTCAATCCAGAGGTAAAAACAAAGGTCATAGACTCAGCTCAAACCAGGATTTTCATTATCGAAACTGTAACTACTGATGAGTCCATCTCTGGAGTGTACAATGATCCTGTCACAACTCCGAGGTACCACTCACTAACCTAAGACTGCTGAGGTACTCCTCCTGTCGAATACCGTGGGTCTGCCACCTCACACAGTAGTGCTCCTCCACCATGGGTCTGCCACCTCACACAGTAGTGCTCCCCCTTATAACCTACAGAGGTACTTCTCCCGTCGAGTACCGCGGGTCTGCCACCTCACATATTAGTGCTCCTCCACCATGGTTTTGACACCTCACAAAGTAGTTCTTCCCACTGGGTTATGCTAGTCACTCCGAATCGAATCGGACAAGCAGTCATCGGTCACAGCTAGCTACACAGTCTCCGTACTCTGTATGCTCATCTCCGGGAGGGTCCGCTCCACGAGCTACAGGTTGATACTCCAAATATCACAAGTCCTACGAAGAAGTATCTCAAAGGACCGCCTCGTCATAGGGGTCTCAACGCATCAGACGGCGCGTCAATCAGACACCCGGTCTGTGAGTTATTAGCCTTTTCGTCCCAAAGGCCCGGTTGGATTCATGTTCGAACCAACCCGGTCATATCTCAACTGTACCCCGAACTCACATAGGGTATTCTCATAGGGACCGTTTCTCATCGTGATCACCAACGCCGTTGACAGTTCGTCAAATGGACGTCCGGTCAGAAAGATATAAGCTTTTCCGTTCTAGGGGCCTAGTTGGATTTCGGGTACAATCCAATCCGGCCATACTCCAAATGCATCCAAAATTAATGCGAAGTATGGAAAATGTTCCGCCTCATCAAGAGGAATCCAACGAGATAGACGGCGCATCAATCGGACGCCCGGTCTGTGAGTTATTGGCCTTTTCGTTCCAGGGGCCCGGTTGGTTTCGTGTGCGAACCAACCCGACCACACTCCGACGGCATCCAAACCTCGAGCGGAGTAATACAAAAGTTCCACCTCATTAAGAGGAGACCAACAAAGTCAATGGCATGTCATTTGGACGTCCGGAACTCAAGATATAAGCATTTTCGCTCCGAGGTCCCGGTTGGTTTCGTATCCGAACCAACCCGACCGAACCCAAATTTCTCCGAAACCTTAAGTGTAATATACCGAAACGACCGTCTCAATCCAAAGATCTAATCGCAATAGACGGTGCGTCGATCGGAGGTCCTTAGCCCATGTTTTGGGCGACTGACCGAAGAGGTCCAAAAACGGGGGTCTGGGCCCGGCCCGGCCCAACCCCCCTGGGTCGGCCGAACCGGGTCAACCCGAACCGGGTCCGAGTCTTGCCCTACTAGGAGCGGCCCGACCTGGCTGCGTTGCCCGGCCCGGCCTGGCCTGGGCAGCCGGCTGGCCTCGCGCTGGCGCGTTGCGACGGGTGCGGGGGTTTACAAACCCACCCGGTTGTCAGCCTAGTGCGGCTTAAAGCCGCGCCGCCTCAAACCCAGAATAGCCTGGCCGTTCCGGTTCACGTCCCACCGTCGCGGAGGTTTTCTCCGGCGGCGCACTGCCGCCGCCTTCTGTGGACCACCAGACGCGCTCCGGTGGTCTATTTCGCCTGCCGCCTTCGCCAACAGTCCTCCTAGGAACAGATCTTTACTACGAATGAATTCAAACGCCATTTCGGCCTGATTCGTCGTCGCCCGTCGATACGCACGTCAAATAACAAATCGCTCCGTCTTCGTGGTTTTTCGGCGCGACGCGACGACATCACGCTTCTTTGTCGTGATTCTATAAATTCTCGCACGGAGCGACGACACTGCGTCACTTCCATTTCAAGCCACATAGATAACCATCAAAATAAAAATGGGAGGAGGTTCGGCCGTGTTTGTGCGGTCCGACCTCCTCCGATATTTTGATAACAGTTGGCCGTTAATATCGAAGAACGCCAAAAATTATTCACGACATAAAAACCAAACCCCTACCTTGCAAATACGTCACACGTCGTCGAGCCGCGGAAGAGGTAAGTGTCGTGGTGATCGGACGTCGCAGAAGATCGGTGCTGATTCTATTGACGTCGGAGGGTGAGTCGTCGTCAATGGCGACGTTCCCCGCGGTGGTGTCTCCTCCGTTGATGCGGAGGAAGAAGAGGATAAGGCACGTCGTCGGTGATCTCCCAATGAAGAATGCGGCATCTCGCTTCCTTCAACGTGGAGAGAAGGTGCAAGATGAGACGGCGTTCTTCATCGAAACTTTGGTGTTCTTCACGTTCTTCAACAAAGGAGAGGAAGCGTTCTTCTTCGGAGGAGGAAGTTCTTCAAAACGCAAATGCTCTCTTCCCTTCCTCTTAACACAAAAATTCTAACAAAAATAAAATAAGACTCCACCTTATTTTATTTACCCAAGACATGCATTCAAAATTACAAAATTCAAAACCAACTAACTTAATTAATTGATCTTGAGTTGTCAAATTAATTAATGTTTAGGTGGCATGAATTAAAGAAGAGAGTGGGGGAGGTGAGTGGTCTCACATTAAAAGGGGGGGTTAAACATGTTAAGAAAACTTACCAATTAATGAGAGGAGAGGTTTAAGGGATTTTATGGAAGGTGAAAGGGGTGGGGTTCGTGTGGGCCCCACCTCACCTTTAATCCTCTCATGGGAAGTTGGGTGGTTACCCCAAATTCCACTCAATGGATAAACTACTTAAAAGAAATAAAAATTGTAACTCAATTTTTATTTTATCTTCCAAATATGTTTAACAACACCTCCCATGAAAATGCAACTCCGAAAAAGATCTTCTTAAGCAATTACCGGCATTGTGAATCCATCGGTGGCCTCGGAAGTGGATTCCGAGCACTGGTTCAAAAGTTAAAAAAAAACCTACTCGTTCGTTCACTGAACGTACCCGAGCTAACCTTCGGAAAATAATTCTGGGCACACTAGGCCTCGGAATTAGGCGCCGTCAGAAACTGCGTTCTTGTAAAATTACAAAGAAAATTAAGAAAAAATTTCCCTTGAATTTTACGGGTCTTTACACACACCAACTCACTTAAGTTAAAAACGTTCAAACTACCATTCTAGCTTCATCAGGCCATAGAATGACGTGTCATCTATGTGCTTTGTCTCGTAAAAATTTCATATATTAAAAAATAATAGAGGGAAAAATCCAAGACATTACAAATTTATATCATTATAAAATAACTTTTATTTTATCAACAATAAACTTGTTAATATCATTATAATCCATCACATAGACTCCTTTTTACAATTTATATTTATTATTCTAATAAATACACTTTTCCAGGAAACTTGTTTTTAAACTATACCAGATATATTATTATGATAAAAAACCCAATTCAATTAATGTTAATTTGATAAAATTTATTATTTATATAGATGTAATAATTTTAATTTTTTAAATATTTCCAAATTAATTTTTTGTTTAATATTTATAATTTTTGGATTAATGAAAATTACCCTGAATAGGGAATAAATTATTTTAAAATTCATAATTTAGTAATATCATGGAATGTATTATGAATAAATTAAACATACTAATTAGATAATAAAAATAATTATTTGATAAATACATATATTAAAATATTAATAATAATTTTATTTTTCATAAATACTAAATATTATTTGGAATCCGTGAAGGAAAAAATATAATTATTATATAAAAACGTTTCTCAATAAATAAGTTGATTAAATGTAATATATATATATATTATATTTAGAAATTGAGATGGATTAAATATTGGTTAAATTATATTCCATTTCATTCAAATTTGGTTATATGGGTTTATAATATTTTTATTAAACATAATAATATGAAGTTATAAACTAGTTACCTATTATAAAAGTAATATAATAACATATAGAAAAATATCGGTAAAATCATATAACATTTAAAAAGTGTTTATTAACCTAGAATAGTAATTATTGATCAAAATTAATCTCACAGTCAATTATTTCGAATTGTTGGATCAATTGACCTTCAAATAGTCTGCCCATATAATTACAATCCAATGTGTGCATCCAAAATTTTCCTTTACATTTATTTTGAAATGGGATTACATAAACCCATTCAAAAAACAACACCTCACATTCGATATTGAAATGAAATTTAGATCAATTATCATATTATATATTTCCATCACACATTATTAGTGCCCCTACCACCCTTAGATAGTTTACTACATTAATTTCTAAACATACATTCATGAGAAATTTCAATACCCCAAAGTATGTTCCACTTAATCTGTATGATATTTCCATAAATCATTATCCTCTAAACCTCTAATAAAATTTTATATATAATTAAAAAATATAATTTTTTTATAATATTATAATATATAATTTTACAGTCACAATTTATTAATTTCCATGAGCATAGAAGGACAATATAATTTTTTAGTGCATATGTGTGGACTACCACCACTATAAAGTGATGTAATTTGGTTTTTTAACACAAACAATCTTGGATGTAATTAATAGTGATATTTATGGACAAATATTATAAATAAGATATAATTTTTAATTTTAGATGTGAATTTAATATTAAATATATACCCCTCTCACATATTTGTGATAACGAATTCTAACCCCAGGTATGTATTGACTATTGCTCCCATGAAGAATGTTTTTTTGTTTTTTAATCTATATTTCCATTCATTATCCAAGAATATTATAATTTTGTTCAACATGAAAAGTGAATTAAAATAATATAATTATACCTCTAATAAAACAATATAATAAGAAATTAAATACTAACTTGACCATATTCGCTCATTGAGATAATGTTTGTTTGTGTTTTGGATGTGTTAACCACATTTAAAAACAATACATTAAAATATGATCATGGAAGAATATGGGATCTATAAAATTTATATTAATATAAACTAATATTCTAATAAATATTTATATTTGGTAAAATTATTTTTTTACTTTGTAATTAACTATTATTTAATTTTTTTCTTCCATTACAACAAAAATATATAAATAAGTAATTTTATGGTAAATTTTAACATGACACATATATAAAACAACTGGAATTATATAATGAAAATTTAATTCATCATTATAAATATAATATATTATACTAAATAATATATTAATTTTAAGATGGCATCATGTTATTGGTTATGGTATCAATATTTTCAAAAAAGTGAAAAGTAATTAATGTTATCAACACTCGTCTTTCAGAATATGGTATAACTAATTAATTTTTACATTATATTTAATTTTCATTTATATTAAGAAAAATTAATAATTATTTTAATGTATTTTAAATTTCCTATTATGATGATTATTTTTTGATTATTTAAACTTATTATGTAACCAAAAATGACTATAAATAAGGTAACAGTCCATGTTCTCAGATTTTTCAAGACCAGAAATATTTCTCATAATAAACTTATTTTAATTTATTTTGTATGATTATATGCAAATAAAAAACTATAATAATAATTAATGTGTATTTAATATTTGTAATTTTAATATTTTGATTCCATATTTATTACATTTTATTTGAAATTATTATATTTTTATAATGGGTTTTCATCTAAATTCTAATTTATGGAAGAATGAATATTTTTCATATAGAAAATGTTATGGTTGTTGTTGTAAGTCATTCAAAACATAATTGTTTCTTCATAAATCAATGATTATAAATTAAAAAAAAAGTTATTTAACCATTTCTCCTTCATATTCTTCTAATTATTTTTTTACAAATGTTCTAATGATTTATCACCACTGTTTACTTCCCTCGATATAAATGCACAAAACCTAACTATTTAACATTCGACTATTTTAGACTCTATAATATAAAATCCTTTTCAAAATATTGTGCATAATATATGTTTTTATTTTCATTTTACTACCATTTCCCATTACAATTCAATTTTCACCTAATCTCTAAGAGTTTGATTGGCTTCATCATTTTATTGAAAATCTAGTGTTCTAAAATATTATGACCCATCTAGAATAATTTTATGTAACATAATTTTTTTTCCAAATTTGGTTACCCATGTTTTTGAGTTAAAATTAAAAAAATAAATAAATTATGAAATTAGTTTTAAAAATCTTCCACTACTATTTATAATTTTATTCATTTAAATCTATTTAAATCTCTATAATTTTGGACGTTTTTTGTAAAGAATTTTTTTTAGAAATAGATAATATGATATATATATATATATATATATATATCTATCTAATTAAATATTCATGAACATTATCCAATGGAGTATATTAGATTAAACGCCCTTAGTAAATAGATATGTAAATAAAACATTAAAAGGATGAATTATTTTTTATTGGATAGATGTTTAAATATTATAATATCAGAGGTATAATGAAGTCCCAAAATATGATGTTCTACAAAATATTTCAGAAAAACAAATTTCAGATGGAAGAAGATATGACTTCTTTAAAACATTAAAAATTATTATAGATGATTAAATTAATATTTTTATTAGGATAATAAATTATTCATACAATATGGATCCTACAAGATTTATAATGATTTTATATCAAGGTGAAAATAAGATAGAGATATTGAACTAAAACTCTCTAGTGAACAATTAGAATGTCTAATGTCATTGAATCTCATCCAAATATATGTTGATTTTTACCACTACATGTACCAATATAAATACATCTTTTTGATCAAGGAGACCCATAATTTTAAAACATCCACTATCTAATGATTTTATGAAGTTTTAGTAACATATATTGTTTGGGAGTTCATTAATTATATTATTTATAAAGTATTTTTATTGGATTCAATTATAAAGATATATTTTTAATGACTTATGTTTGTTTTAAATTGTATATTTTTATGATCTATTTTGAATGATAGATTCTGTTTCTAAGGAATATAAGGTATATGACGATCATATAATATAGGTTTACCATGGCTAAGGAAAAACATTAACGGTAGATCTATGTATCGAGGGATTTCAGGGTGTAAAAAATATATAACATTATTTTATTTTATTAATGTGGATACCATGAGTCTAGAAAATTACTTCCTTGAAAATAAATTATAATATGTGAAAATAATCTTATAAATTTTTTTATAAGTCATTATTACACACTTTGTTAAAAATCATACTTGTTTTTATATGTTTATATTGAAACTATTAATTTTTAAATAAATTGTTTCTTTGTTTGTTATAAAAATTTATTACCATGAAAATATTATTATTTGAAAAAAACAACATGGAATAAATTTTATACGAGGTTAGTGATTGTTTTATGTTTTTATTCTCAAATATTCAATTCGCCCCTTACACATTGTGTATAAAACGTATTATCTTGTTAACATATATTTGGTATCATAGCTTGATTCTACATGGGATAAATTGAGACACTAATGTGTTTTTTATTAGTATATTTGTTTTTGTGGATGAATGTTGATCCATGGGGATATGTGAAGATTCAAATAAATGTATATCAATATTAGTTGATAATACTCATTAATATTATTTTAGAGATCACAAGAAAACTTTTTTTTAAAAAAAATACAGGTGTTGGAAATTTTGTCAAGATGACTGAAAATTACAAATTTACCAATAGGAATGTTACAAGTTTTACATCATAAGAAAATGATGGCTACGATAATAAATATAATTTTAAAAATATTTTTTATGTTAAATTAAAACAAATATTATATTTTCTTCATGGGAATCATCTATAAATATTTTTTAAGAATCTTGATGGATCTAATTTGGAAACATTTATGTTATAGAAAATAGAATAATTATGTTAAAAAATCAATCATTTTTTTATTTTTCAATGTCAAAATAATATTATGAGGTTCATCATGGGTTTATTAAATACATTAACAATTTATAACATCTTAGAGATAATGATTTTACTAATTATGAATTAGTTTAAAAAATATTTATATCATGCTAGATATGTTAGGATTTTATAGAACTAAACTTGATGATAAAAAACATCTAACTTAATGTGGTTTGTATATTTAGTTTTTTATATCATTTAACATGTGGGTAGAATAAAATAAAATTCTTAAAAATGGAACATGAATAATATGGTACCATTTTTTACATATATATTGAAGCTAATAAATTAAGATTATCGTAAAATGTTTCGATGCAATTTATAAAGGGTGTGAATATTGGAACTAAAAAAATTTCGTCATAAAATTAATTTAATAAAAATTATAAAATAACCAATAAGATAATTTTTATTTTTGAAAATAATTTTATTCATTCTAAATATAATAAAACATCTAAAATTTGATATGATAGATCCTTGTGATTTTATTTGTTATTAGTGGAAAAACTATTCAAATTCAGAAAAGTTTATAATAAACAAGAACAATGATACAATTTCAGGATTATTGTATAATAATTCAAATTATAAAATATGTTAATGTTATGACACTTTTCTATAATTCCATGGAATTAGATGATTTTAAATTTAATAATTAAATGTCAGTGATGATCATAAATTTGTTGGTTACTATATCAAATTTAGAAACAAAAATAAATCCGTAATGTTTTTTATATTTCCAAATCCTTAAAAATTAACAATAAATACAAACAATCCAATATAAGATGATAAATATAGTACATATTCTATTATTTAAAAAATAATCTCTATAATTATGAGGATTCAGTATATAGTTTTGAATAAGTATCTAGATATTCTACCATACGTGAAAAAAATCTAAGAGAAAACAATGTAGATGATTTGGAAGGTGATCCAAAAATAAAATTATACATTTTCATAAGTTTAAAATTTTACATTAAATATTTATATATAATTGAACAAGAAATAACCTTCTTTGTAAACTATTTGAAATATATATATATTTTTGAAACATATTTTTACGATTTTAAAATTTAAAAAACATCTACAATAATTTAACTTTTAAGAGGAAGATTTTGATAATATCATATTGATATTAGAAACCACATAAAAATTATGATAGGATTGGTTCTACAAAAAACAAAATTCCCAAAAAAATTACATTATTTTCAAATGATCTCCCTACTATGCTTATTGTTTAAGTGGAATACACTATAATATCAAACACTCTTAAAATAATGTACCATTTTATTTTTTTATGAATGATTTAATTTCCAAATAATTATTAGTTATACAACATTAGATAGTTTTAAACATGGGGATTCTAAAATCATTGATTTCTATAAAATATGACTCATTTATATTTCAGTATCAAAAACATAATTATTCCATTTCATGAAAAAATATGTTCCAACAGTAATAGTATTGTTAGAAAGATATTTTATTTTCATATCATAAGAATAGTAGAAATATATTTTTCTTGAATATTACCAAGATGACATGTGAAAAACTCACATTTTCTGATAATTATCAATGATAAATTTATAGAATATGTGTTATTAAATTTCATAGAAATTCTTAAATTTCAAATTTGTTGTTATTTTAGTAAAAAATAACTACTATATTAACTAAATTTAATTATTTTATTATGGTTATCATATGAATTTCATGAATGATAAATGAATTATTCAATGTTTGAAGGTAAATTAGACCACTCTATTTATATAAATGAATATATATTAATTATAAACATAGAAAACTATATAATCCAATATCTTTATTTCATTATACTATTTAAAGACTAATTATGATAATAAAATACAAATAAATTATAGATTAATTTTTAAACATTATTTATTCATTCTGAGAAAGGACTAGTCAGTAATTTATTATAATTTTATTACTTTTTCTATTTTTTGATCATTTTCAATAGAAAAAAACATACATCAATATTTTAAATCTCTTTGTGATGTTTTAAATTGTGATTTTATATTTTTAGTTCCCCAAGATTTATTTTTCCACGTAAAAACTAAATATATTAGGTTAAAATACTATGTTTATTTCTTAATTGATGACGATAATAGATATATTTGGATAATGTTTTTAGTGAAATAGTTATAAGACATTATTATTAATAAAAATTATATTTACCTAGATAAAAATCAAAAAAAATATACCTCAAATAACAATTCATAGTGATCATGATGGAGAATTTTTAAATTATGATTTTGAATCTTTCTTATTTTTAGAAAGGATTTATGTATAACATATTTTCTATAATAACACATCAGTATAATGGTGATGTTTATTGTGAAAATGGTTTCATTCATGAAATTATGAGAACCACGTTATGTGAATATTCAATTAGTAAAATATGATGGTCTGAATCATTTAGTACATTCTATTTCACTATAAATCATGTCTTACTCAATCCATTTATTAAAAAAATCTTTATGAGTTATATAAATAGATACAACTAAAACATTCATACTTTGACATTTTCTAATTGATACTGTTCATATATAATAATAATTTTAATTTCCTTATATTTACTCAAAACAAAAATGATAAAAAAAAATATGTATATTATACAATTAGTATTAAATGTTTGGTTTTTAAAAAAAATATATGTGAGGATAATGAAATCATAAGGGTAAAATTTTATGAAATTTATACCTTTTATAGTGAATCAAGTCCCCATAATCTATTATCCAAAAAATGGTATTCAACCTATAAAAATTATATTCCTATGAGATTATAACTAAAAATATTTTTTAAAAAACATTTGATTAGAAGAACATTAAATAATTATTTCAGGAGCTTTTTTCATTAATTACAATATCTAAAACCAACCAACGGATACATCCTTCTATTAATATCTAGGATGATGTAAGGAAAATATTCAAAACATATTTTTATTAAATACATGTATATGTAAATTGTGAATAAATATAATAGTTCGACCTTACAACTCTTGTTGACATAAGTGATTGTAATTTGATAAGAACAATGAATGTTAATTCAATGAGTCTGAAAGGAATTATATTTAGACTATTATAGAATCACCAAATTGTTTTCATAAAATTATATTAAAATGGATTTTATCAAAACAAATGTGATGATTATATAATTATGGGAATAATTATGAACAAATTATGTGTTTGGGTTATAAAAAAATGATCATGCTAAAAAAATTACATCCATTATATATAGTAGAATATTTTCTTATTCATATATCCTATATAAAATTTATAAAATTTACACTCAATCTAAATTATCCGAGGATTTCTTTAAAAAAAATATTTCTATGAGAATATATATATAGAAAAATTTGTTTTAAATTATTATATAATATCATTTGGTAATAAATGTAATTGTAATATAGAAAAATATAGTCCTAGAAAATCCAAAAAATCATGTTAAAATGGGATTAAATGAGTTTTTTGAAAAATATTATTAAGGGAGAATAAGTTCTAGAACATATTTATGAAAAAAGTACTGATCATATCACTATTACTATTTATAGCATTGATTTTATATTTTGGTCTACTCAAAAATAAATTTTTATTTCTACGTAGAATCATATGATTTTTTTTGAAATGAATAAGATGGGTTAAAATATTCACCCTTTCTTAAAATTTATTGAAAACTAAAAATAAATTTCTTATAATAAAAAATATAAATATTATCTAAATATAAATATTGTACATGAATATTTTATAATTATAGTTACAGCTATCATGACCTAAAAAAATTAAATATTTATGACACTAGGAAAATATAGATCAGTAACATTTTATAGGAATGATTGGTGGTGTATAACATCATTCAACATATTAGTCTAAAAAATGTCTATAATATTATTTTTTATGCTATTTAATGGTAATAAAAAATAATAAAATTATAATGTTTTATGCTGAATTGTTCATTATATTATGGGAATAATAAAACCTTTATTTTGTATTCATCTTGAATTTATCTTAAATATTTTATTCATATATTTACATTGGGGGATGTAAAATGGATAAATGCTTTACATATAGAAAATATCACTTTTAGAGTGGATATTGTTTCATGTCCTTTAAAGAAATAAAAATCCATTCCACTATCCACTTTTGAACATGAATATATAGTGGATGTAGGTTATTTGACAATGTATTGTGGATGTAACAAAAACTTTAAAAATTAGTTATCATTTTTAATAAATGTTATTTATTTTTAGATAACATGATTTCTATAGAATTAGTTAAAATCAAAAAACACAAGCTATGAGATAAACACAAAAAATTCAAAAGAATTAATTTATGATAACAGAAAAAAATAAATTATATTTCATTTCATCAGAATTCCCAAACAATATTTTCATATGTTTAAAATCCCCCAAAATTATGATATATTTGAATCTATCAATATAATTAATAAAATGATCTCTATTAGAATATCATTCATATAACTCTTTATTATATATCTGTATACAATAACCAGTCTATCGTATATGAGGGATAAATTTTTTCCTATTTCATAAAAAATTATTTCATATTTTTTTCACTATAAATATTTCATTACAAGTTTTCTAAAAAACATTTCAAATTTTTAGTTATTGATTTGATAATATTTTTCTAGAATTTTATTTAGAAATAAAAATTTTAAATTGACATAGATAAATTTGAACATTTCTTTAATATAATCTTTACTTATTATATCTAACATTGGAACCCAATATGTTTATAATCATGGAAAACATTCACATGAATATATTTATGAAAAAAACCCTATAGATAATGTGTTATATGTTTTATAAATTAATCATAAATTTGGTATAATTATATATTTTATGTCTATATTGTTTGAGATTTTTTTAATTTAGATACTAAAAATGAATTTTGTCTCATCTGTAAATTTTTTTTCCGTGATTATACATTTACAAATATATAGAAAAAATAAAGACTTATTAATTATGTTAACATTCATAAACCATTATTAGATATTGTTTTTTTGTAGAATAAATTTTTTTATTTGAATTTATAAATTTTTAAATATTCTCTCTTGAATCCTGTATAATGGATAAGTGGGTTACCATATCATCTCTAGTAACTATTTTTATTAGGGGGCCCTTGTTAATCAGTTTTCAATACATCCTTTTTATAGTTCATTTAATCTATAAATGTTTTCCAATGAAAAATAAATGGAATTATAAAACAAAATTTTTTATTGGGATGAAGTTAATAATAACATAATTAAAAAGAAAATAGTTTGAAAATTAGGTTTAATTAAATAGATTGTGAAAAAAAATTCATATATGTGAATCATTCTCTGATTCTAATGGTTATTTTCAATTTCACAGTAATGTGATAGTATGATAATTCTATATTTCTACAATGTTCAATGAAATTTATGGCCTCAATAATATTACCTTTACTATTTTTTAAATAATTCTTATATAAATATTGAAATTATTAATGAAATTATACTGATCCCTTTACATGATCTAGTGAATCTCATAAGCCTAACGTTTTTTAAGAAGAAATAATGTGTTGAAAATTTTATACAAAATCATCATTATTTATTTATTATGAAAACATTATGAAAATATTACATCTATATACAGATGCATTAAAAGTTAAAAATTCCAATAAAATTTGATATAGATACATTACATATACATTATATATGTGTTTTGGATTCTATATAATATATGAGAATGTTAAATATTGATATATTCATGTTTAGTTGTACCAAAGATGTAAATGTTTGTTTAATATTATTGAATATCCATGTGTATAAACGATTCATCAATAATATTTTGTTAATATTTTTTATTTAATAAAACTTTTATAGTTGAACTATTATATTCAAATAAAATATGAAATTTATTAAAGTATAAGGAATATATAATTTTAAGCATATTTTTTCAGCATTGTTTTTTTTTTGAAAAATTGGTTAATGGTGAATCATTTAGTGAAGTTATAAAATAAATTCAAAATGTTATAAAGAAATATATAATGTAAAATAATATCATATAATTACAAATAAAAATTTATAATTATCATGAAGATAATAATTTTATTTTATATTAAAAATATTTGTTAAATAGAAGATGTTATCCCAATTTTTTTGTTACGTATGGTTGAGAATTTAAGTATGAATAAGAAAGGATGTGAAATGAACTAAAAATAAAAGAACAATAGGAAGTAATTTGAAATGGAATAATGAAAATGATTTCAAGGATTTTGTAAATTATATAAAAAGATATCATTAAGAAAAAAAAATTTAAGGAATGATATTTTTTCATTTTCTATTACTCTATTTGTTTCTCCACTAGAAAATCAATCAAATGAAGTTTTTTATATTAGAAACGACCATGGAAAATAGGTTTCTTTTTTTTAATCCAACCCTATGCAAATGATTGTTTTAATAATGTTATTGAATATCAATGTATTCAATTTTAGAAATTTATTACTAATAATTGAATACCCTGTTGAGAATGAAAGATGACAATGATACTGAGTTGAAGTTGGTTTTTTATTTTTTATAAATATGAGCCAAATCATAATCATAAACAACATATTATTCTCCAAATAATATTTTCATCTCAATGAGTGAGAATTTAAATAAAACTAATAGGAATAATGATAGTGGTCTCAAACATACCTCTAATAAAATGCATCCCAATAGATATTAAATGTTAAGGATGTTTGTTAAAACCATAATTGGATATAATAGAGGATGTATGACCATCATGACAAGAACAACCTTATATTCCAAATTTGTTTTTTGATTACACCAACTATGATACATGTAAATGTAATAAAGAAATAGAAATGAAAGTGAAATATTTCAATGATGGAAAACATTTGGTTGAAATAATCTTGTAAATCAACTCTAAGATTCATGTCTGGTGCATGTATATCCATGGAAAAATATGATTTTCTGGAAAAATATTGATCTTTTAAATAACCTTATGTATTTTTTACGATGAATTAATGATAATTTAATTGACACTAATGTATTGTATAACGTTTATTGAAAAATAATTGAACATGTTATCATGTTGATAAATGTTATTTAAGGTCATATCAGGTTTTTGTATGATCAAATTGATTAAATTTAAATAGAAGAAAATTCATAGTCATTGATTAAAAGTAGAATTAACTTAATGGAATTTGAATTTTCAAAGGTTATTAATGATCTTAAATCTATAGCTATAAAATAGAATGATTAAAACTCTATGAAAAGGAATAATATATGTGTTTTGGAAAAAAAATGTGAAAAGATAATGAAAATAGATATTGATTTTGAAAGGAATAAATATGATATCATGATATGTAATAAATTAAATAATTTTTTTGTGATGATGGATACAATTGATTGTGAATTTTAAAAGCTTCCTTAAATTGTTTTTAAGATAAAGAAATAGTGAATAAAAATTCAACGAATTGTATATAATGTCATTAATGTCTACAATAATCAAATTGAAATATTTTATTGTCTATTTTGAATATATTTTTTACTAGTATTTATTATAATTAATACTTTTTGTAAATTTCGAGGAAAAATTTCTACATGATATTTATGCATTAATATATTTTAGGTATTATTATTCATTTCAATTTCAGCTGATTTTTTTGGATATTTCTATACAATATCTAGTAATACATTCAACATAATATAAATATTATCTTATAAAACCTTGGGAGAGAATTTATAAAATAATTTTTAGTAATATAATAGTAGAAATATTTTAAACTTGTTAATACTTTTTTGAATTATATAATTTTCTCATGTAAATTTCATGAAAAATTTAAATGTACATATAATGTATGGTGGAGGGATTGTTTCTATTTAATTTTTTAAATTGTTTTTTATCTATATTTTTAGATTTATACTTTAAAAATAAGGGATATTTTTAATTTGAATAGATTGTGTAAACATTTTCAAAAAATTCATTTTAATACCACATTCCACACCTTAATGGGTGTATATATTATATAATTTTTTAATTCTCATGATTTTAATATTTTTCGGAATGATAAAAGTAATATAGGAAATAAAATAACAATTATAATAGATGGAGAATTGTTATGGTTTTATGGACAATTGATATTGGAAAAAACAACCCTACTAGATGGGCATGTGTTTAATACTTTAAATAAATAGTTACAAAGTTCACCCAATATGGGTTTTTATGTTCTATTATATGATCTATTAAAAATTCCCCCAAAATAAAGTTTGAAAAAATATATTTCATAAATATTATCACCTTGAAGAAATCAGGACTTCTAGACTAAGTAGTATAACTCATACAAGACGAAAAAATTGAATATTTCACCAGATGAACCAAACCCATTACACAAAAAAAGACATATATTCTTTATAAAGGATATATATTTGTGATAATATTCATTAGTTATGTTATAATGAACCATTCAATAAATGATAATGTTTATAAAATGTCATTACAATTGATCCAAATAATTTCATAATATGAACAGAATAAAAACATCTAATAATAATGCATCATGACTATGTAAAAGAAATTTTTAACAACTATTGTTGTCTAAATATTTTATGATATTTTATTAAAAAAATCCAATATATTTCTATAATTTAATCATTTATATTTTCCCTTTATTAAGGAATATACTATATAGATACTTTTGTATATTCAATAATTTCTTTCAATATTTTAATTTTCAATTTTTGATTTGATTTTATTTTGGGATTACAATTTTGTAAAAGATAGGGGTTTCAATGATCATCTAATAAAGGGATCCTATGGACAAGGGAAGTCTGGCACTATTTTATTATTTCGTTGAGAACATTCTTGGTGAAACAAAGAAAAACCATTACGGTATGGAAAATATTATCGATTCCATGGGTTGATTCAATGAATTCATCAACAATTATGATAATGTGTGGTTACAATCATATTTTTTATTGTTTTATTTTATACTTTTTATAAGTTTTGAAATTAATATTTTTAAATGTTTCTATCATAGCATTGAATATTAAAAAAAGATTTATTCATTATATTATGATCATTCATCACACTAATTATGAATTTTATCTATATTAAACATCATATAATAACATTATAAATATTTTGGTATAGACTGAAAGTTAACATTTTTATTTATTTTGGGAGATCTCCATACACAGAAAAGGAAAAGAATCACGGAGGTCTAAAGTAATGCAACCCCAACAATTCATTGACAAAAAACTTCATCCCCTCACTAAGAAATGATCCCAAATTTAAAAAATAAATCATACCACTATTAGATGTATCCATTGACGCCCGAAAAACCACTATTGTGTTTCCCTCACGACATGTATGCGATATCACCGTGTGAGACCCCATTAGCTCTTTGAATCTCCTGACATCATAAACAATACTCCAAGTAATTCTTCCAATGTCCATCAGTGCACGATACAGAAGAATGGAGTTGGTCTCCACTGACGAAATGCAAAGATGCCTACTGGAGCACATGGCCAGACCCTTGGCAAAATCCAAGGCCTCCACCTAAAGTGAGTCACCCTCTCCAAATGAAGTAGTGAAAACTGCCCACACTGACCAAGATTTATCTCTCACGACACCGGCACCATGCATATCCCCCCCCCCATTCAGTGACCCATCTGAGTTTAAATTTATCCCTTCATTCGGAGGGCTCCACCAAATCCATCGACCCTGCCCTACACCACTCGACTAATGTTCTGTAGATAGAGGAAGTACCAGAGCACTTACTGAAGGCGCCGAGTGACATTCAGGAGATACCCGAAGTAGATCCCTAACATTGTTTTTCATTTTGAGTAGAATGCAGGTCAAGGATCCCGATGTGTTTTTTTGCTTACCATCATTCCGGGCCTTCCAGATTGTCCAACACCCAGCACTTAGGATAATCGATCTGGCCTTTCTCTCCGCTAAACCATGCCTGTAGAAAATTTACAGGAGAGCTGTCATACCCATTCCAACAGAAAAGAACCCATAAGTCTGCCAAATCACTCTGGCCCATTCACTATCATAGAAAAGATTCCCTTCTGATTCTCGGTTGAAATCCTGGCATCACCGACACCTTGAGGCCATGTTCACACCCATTCTCGGCAATTTATCATCTATAGGTAGGGCCCTGTTCCACACACGCCACACCAGAAAGTTAAATTTATAAGGGATATCTTTGCACCACAAGGACTCCCCCATGGATATATAGTCCCAACGTTTCTCATCACACGATCAAAATCCTTGATGGAGAAGGCACCCGACGAAGAGCCTGCGAAAACCAGCCGGTCATCCTCGTCTTTAACAACAATAGAATTGAAAATTTCCAATTGACTGGCATCAAGAATGGTTTCTAAGAACCATGGGTGATTACTCTCCTCATTAAAAGATAAATCCAGTGTAGGACACCCCAGGAACCACAGCCTGCCCACCCCCCAGTCCTGCTGCCAAAAGTTGATTTCCCACCTACCCACAATCCATCGGGAGTTATGCTGAAATATTTCCACATATGGGAGAGTCAGGTTCCATATTCTCGATGACTGCCTTCTATGAATATTCACATTCCGACCATAAAAACCTACATTATTCTACCCCATAATGACCGGCCTTCAATTGCCTCCCATGCTAACATCGCATAGAGCCCCTGGATGGTATTTGATAAACTTCACATATTGATACCCACTTCAGATAGAGTTATTGATAACTGTTTCCCTGAAGCCCAATGATGCCTATTGTCCATCTGAACCTCCCAAATGAATTCCACCATAATCCTTTCCAACTTAGAAATTACACTTTTTGGGACTTTTAGAGTAGAAAGAATATGCATAGTGACGTAAATAAGAACACTATTGACCAGAGTGATGTGGCCTCCAAAAGAGAGAAATCTAGTCTTCCAGTTGTGGATACGCCATGTTATTTTGAATATAAGATTATCAAAGTGATGCACCCTCAGGGAAAAGGGACTAATCAGAGATCCGAGGTATTCCATGGGAAGAGATCTCATTCCCATGCTCAAGCTGGCTCTCAATAAACTCTCCCTCCTCAAAGGGGTCCCCCTTGATCTAAAGAAGATAATTTTTTCCATGTTCACCAACTTCCCACTCCACTTTCAATATTCCTATAAAATCTCGTTAATTCCCCTCACTGAACATTTACTTCCATTGATAAAAATTATGGTGTCATTTGTGAACATCAGGTGGGAAATTCCCCTAGTGGCATACCTATTGTGATAAGGAAGGATTTTACCTTAGTTGAGCCCTTTATTAATGTAGCAACTGAAATCATTTTGCGTAAGAATGAAGAGAGTAGGGGATAAAGGATCCCCTTGCCTGAGACCACTACATGTCTTGAAAAATCCAAAATGCATTCCCATGAAGGAAGTGGAAGTCCATGCTGAGCTAAAGTAATGAAAAAGGAGGTCAATAGTTCAGTTGGAAAACCCCATAAAATCCAGGAATCTGAGAACAAAACCCCATTCCATCCTATCATGAACCTTGCTCATGTTCAATTTAACCACCATTTTCCCCCAAAAGACTTATTGTTAGTGCCACTGATCATTTCTTTGACCAGATCGATCACACCCTAAATTTACCGCCCTTTAATGAAACCATGTTGTTATGGATTCATCTACTCATCCAGGTGAATGGCCAATCTCTTATTAAGGATACTTTCTAGGTTCTTGTATGTTATGTTACACATACTGATGGGTCTATATTTATAAATGGACTGAGGATTATTCACCTTTGGGATATGAATCATTTTAGTAGCACATGCAATACGCGGAAAATCCCCTCCAGGAATAAATCAGGAACAGCCCGAACTAGATCCCATTTGATAATATTCCACGAATACCTGTAGAAAGACCCAGGAAACCCATTGGGCCCTGGAGAACTATCTGGGTTCATGGTCCATGTCTCTTTATGCACTTCATCCTCATGAGGAATTTTCCTTAATTCAGTATCAACGCCCTCTGAAACACTTCTAGAGAGACCCTCAAAAATCTCAGCATCCACACTTGGATACCCCGGCCATGGTATGATTAGGAGCAGCCATTAGAGATTGAATAGCTGCATTAATCATAACCCATACTTCCACCCGGTCTGTGAAGAAGGATCCATCCTCCATGCGGATATTGGGCCTCTAGACATGTCGGCGTTCCTTGATTCAAGCATGAAAATACCCTTTATTTCGGTCCCCATCCTGAAGCCATCTCACCCGATATTTCTCTCTAGCCACCCTTTCATGTTTAAGAAGATTATCGAATAGAGAGTCCTTCTTCCTTTTCAGCTCAGAAAAAATGGAGTCATCCAATTCTTGTTCCAATCTTTTCTCCAGACACTCCACCTCCTCACTGATCTTAGAGACATCATGGTCGTGGGTCGGGATGGTTCCCCTCCAGCAGCGAAGAAGATTCTTAACCCACCTGAGTTTATTGTGATAATTAGTCAATGGATTACCCCAATATTGCAAGTCCCAAGATTCCCTGACCACATATAAGAAACCTGGTTCCAGCACCCAAGATGTGGAAAACATATCATGTTCCTCCCATGGCACCCCTGCCCCCAGGGAAATGCGAAGTGGGGAATGATCAGAGAAACTCTGAGTCAAGTGAGTGACTCAGGAGTCAGGGAACATAGGTATTACAACATTTTTCAACAAACATCGATCAAGCCGACAATATGAACGCCTCCCCCCATGTTGGTTATTGCACCAGTTGAAGATACTTCCCTCAAAACCCACATACAACAAGCCTCTCTGAGCCATGAAAGAAATGAAAGAATGACTGGCATTCCTAGGGAAATTTCCACCCCCTTTTTTCTCCTCTGTACTAGACATAATGTTGAAATCTCCACCAACAATCCAGGGAGCCGCAACAGGATTGAATTCTTCAAGATCACTCCATAAAGACTCCCTGTCATGAGCATTGCACTTGGAATATATGAATGAGGAGAAAAACTCTTTGAGCCCCACTATTATCTTTGTGTTAAGGGATTGCTCCATTGTATTCAATAAATTAACACTGATGTGGTCTTTCTAGAAAATCCATATGTGAGAATTAGGAGGATCCCCATGTAATAATCCACGTACTTTAAACCTCTGAGAAAACTCAGAGATTTTGCTGGATTCATGTTTAGGTTCCAAGAAGGCAAACAGAGATACTTTATTATTACTTAACTCATTAAGAATAAAATATGATTTCAACCTAGCCCCAAAGCCATAGCCATTCCATATTATTGCTTTAAACATTGACACACACCCATCTGGCTTTGGCCCCAAACCCCTGGCCCTTTCCCTTAAGATAAGAGATAACACATACACCCTCATTAGCTCTGGATTTTGACCTAGTTTTAACACCCATTTGCACCTGCGAGGAGGAGGTCATATGAGAAATTCCACTACTAGACAACACCCTAAAAGGGACCTCTGGAGAATCAAAACACATGCCCTAACTGTGACTCTGATCCACAAGAGGGGAGGAAGTAGGTGAACGGAGAGGAGCATTAAGCACTTCTGGACAGGATGGAGGAGAAGAGACCAATCAGCTGGTCGAAGAGGGAGACACTGCTGGGCATGGATCCAATAAAAGGAGGGTCAACCCCTTAGAATGCTGCAACTCTTTCTTCTCACACCGGGCTGAATCTACCACAGAGATGATAGTGATGCAACTACTCGAGGGAACCCAATTTTCCACCTTTGGATACCGAGGTCAGAGGAAACCCCTGATGCCCATCACTGTGGAAACAAGAACTGCCACTGAATGATGAACACAAGTCCCTTTTCATAGAGAACTTCTTACTGTAACCAAAGCACGATAGGGAGAAGCAGTCCCCTCCCATGCCTTCATTGAAGAAGATGTCGCTGCTAACAGTATAGAGGGATCCAATACCTTAATACATTCGCGACCACTGCCATCAAGGACTAGAGAAGGGCCCCAATTAGAAAACTGAGAATTAACCTGCACTTCAGCACCCTTCGAACGTGCTTTTCGGCATACCTACAAAGAGTGGCCAGAGAGATGACAAAAAGAACATAACCTGGGGTAAACTGGGTAGACCAGCGGTTGAAGCATGTCCAACATTCCTTTAATCCACAAAACCAGGTGATCCTACAACGGATGGGATAGATCCATCTAAACGCACATCCAAGCTACTGACGCTTCCACCAAATGAAGAGTGTGAGTATCCACGCACCAGAAGCAACCCAAAGAATCCCTGATGACCTTAAGAAAGGGTTTTCTCGTGAGAGGCAGAGGTAACTCAGGGAGAGAGATCTAGACCGCCGCATGAGGGAGAATTCTCTTCCTTGACAGACATCCATAAACCAATATGAGAGGGAGAACCTCCAACGCCCCACAAACTGAGGCCTCTTACACCAAGCAGAGACAAAATCATCCCTAGACGCCATCACGATGCAGAAGGATTTGTGATCCAGAATCAACACCAAAGTTGGCCGATCATGATACCAACTCCTCACATAGTCTTGGAAAATCGCCAAAGAAGGCTTATCCACACCGAACCTAGCAACCAATATTCGCTGGAGATTCAAATCCGCCTCAAAAAACGACGTCGCTGAAACATCGATCACCAGAGAACCTTCTTCCAAGAAAGGAAATGCAACATCCCGGATGGTCGGAGCATCACTCTTAGGCAGATCGACACCCGAAGACTGCTGCTGAAGAAGGGAATCATTTAAAGAGAGAAATGGATGGTGAGGAAAACCCTCACCGGATGCCGAGGAGCCTGGCACATAACCATTTTCAAAGAAATCAGATCTGACCTCCAAGCCTGCCGACGCAGCGCTCTGAGGAAAATTGATACCCGGAGGATACTGCTGAAGGAGGACTTCCTTGAAAGATAGACCCAGGAGGTGATGCAAGCCTGCACTGGTCGTTAGAGGGCTAGGCACTTAGAAGGATGTGATCCCAGGGAGAAGCGAAGCATCGGGCGAGAGAGCGTTTGAAAATGCCATTTTCTCGATTCTTATATTTTAGTATACATGTTTTGATTTTATTATACAAACTTATATTCAGGCCACACCACCTATTGTTTTAAAATATAAATACATTATATCCTACAATGGATATTTATATTTATCTATGATTTTCCTTATATATTATGTAATAATATTATTTTCAAATAATGTGTGGTTTTCATTTATAATATAAAAATTGTTATTTTATACATTATTTTTTTCCATTTAGTTAAAATTGTGTGTTTTTAAAATATGTTTAATTTAATATTTAAATAATCCATTTTTAACATAAATTACCATATTATAAAATTCTTAAAAATAAAATCATTTTTTATAGATAACTTTCTATTGAATTAATATCTTACGTTTTACCATGTGAATATATCTTTATTCTTCCATTATATTTTCCATTGAAATATCTCTTTTATAGTTTCATGGTTTCAAAAAAGAAATTATTCCTCACATATTATTTTGAAAATTGTATCTATTAATGTTATCAATAAATCTATGAATGATTTTTTTTTTCCAATTTAATATCCATAATAATCCTTGAACACAATTTTTTCTATAAAAAAATATAAATTTTTTTAAAAAATATTTAATTTAATTCCAATATTAATACAATATAACAATTATTTATTTGGAATTTTTTTTGAAAGCTAATCATATTTAGCAATTTATAGGTTAAAAGACTCAATGTACTATATATTCTATATTTGATCCCAATATATACCATATGATTCATTATCTCTTTTTCTTAGAATTTCACTTAGAAGATATGTTAAATAATTGGAATACAATTTTAACGTCAACATGTTTTTTATGTTCACGAATGAATCATTAATAATTAATTTAAAAGAGATTATAAAACCCATTTTATTAACATTGGTTATTTAGGATATTATTATTATTGTGTATAATATGTTTGTATGCCTATTATAATGTTGAAAAATATAAATTGTGATTGGTGGGTCTGTTATAACCCTCTAATGCATTGGGTAATGTTAATATCAGATGAGATTCTATGAATAGGGAAGGGTGGATTGATATAATAAGACTATATAATGGTACATCAGTGGAATTATATAACTTACTTTGGGATGATAGAGGTTATCAGAAGTATACCATGATTAGGATGGTGGTTATCCGGATATACATTATCTAGGATGTTAAGCTTTAGAAATACTTATGTTGTCATGTTATATAACAATACCACATGTTTAAGATTCCATGAAATAATGATATCACTTCCTTATGACAAAATATAATTCTTAATATCATTCTATTTTTGATTTCATGTTATGCCTCTCGACTTTTTATTATTTTATCACAATCATGTCATACAATAATTATTCCATTATTAATCATTTGAACTCACCTGTTCATAATTTTATTCTCTTCATTGTTGTGATGATGAGTATAGTATATTGTATATAAATATGGGTTTTATAAACTCTATATTATATAGAAATGTTTACAAATATGTATATATGATGTTTATGTAACTATAATCCAATGAAACTTAACCTTTTTATTCCTTGGATTTGTTAAATTATTGGGTAATAATTTTTTATGACTTTAAAATGATGTATTTAAATTTTATTCGATAGAAAATCTATATTGTACCAATTAAATTATCCTCTAGTTAATTGTATGTATCAGATTAAATACCACGGGTTTTGATTAGAAAAACCACATCATAAAACCTATAGATAATCTTTCTTCTTAAAGCGAATAATTATGTTCAAAGTTTTTTTGATTATTTGGGTTTTATATAAAATAAAATCCTTTTCTATATACTATTATTTGGAAGTATTTTTATAAAGATAAATCTATAGTAGATAACCCCAAAAATATTTTTTAATGTTTATTTCAATCACCATTTTGGTGCATAGTTAAAGGGAACTAACCACACACATAGAAATAAACTCTTATGGTATATTTTTTAGTTAATCAAAATTCTTATAAAGGAATAATTGTGAAGGATTTGTGTATAATTTCAACTACAATGGTTAAAATTTATTGTATGATAATTTTCATTGATAATGTATATTGATATATGAATTAATCAAATTATTTCATATTTTAAAAATAAGGAGTTTTTTAGAATAAATTTTCCACTTTTTTCACATGGAATCAATAAATGTTGTCATAACCATATTGTTTTAGAGATAGTTTAAAAAGGTTCATGAAACTGAATTAATGAAAATAATTTATCTCAAAATAGAGATAAATAATACATAACTAGTCGAATCTTAATAAATTCATGTTATAATGGGTATGTGAGTTACCCGGTCTTACTTAATATATTAATGCTAATATGTTAAAAATAATTAATTGTGATTCACTATGGTGTATTAAATATTGATGTGTTACTTATCATGGGGATTTTTTGGTGTTAGAAAATTTTTTATGATTTGTGTGAAGAATATGTTGATGATCTATTAGTTGTTTTTATTTAACGATTCAAAATCATTTATTTGATGTAATTGATAAAAATGGGGAGTTATTTTTGGACACAAACATATTTTTAATGATAACTAAAAATGAATGCATTATTTATGAAAGATTAATCAAAGGTTTAATATATTTTTCATTTTTATATATTAATAATGTGTGTTATTTTTTGAAGAACAAAATTAGACAGTTTTAATAACCTGGAGATATATAGGAGATTAATATATTGGGTATGTTTAACACATATAGGTAAATATATTATATTGTATAATTCATTATTATATTAATGTGTTGAATATAATATTGACTTATATAATAAAATAATACATGTTTATTGTTTTATTTGTTGGTGATAAATATGATTTAAGAAGGTATTTTTTTAAAATATATGATTATGAAATATAGATACCTTGATATATGACTGTTAATTCATCAATTTGGAATATGGTAATAATACATTAACATAAATTTCCTTAAAATGATAAATTTAATATTGTGAGGATGAAATTAATTTATCGAGGTGGAATGTGAAGATGTAATATTTTAATGTATCATTTCATTTAGATAAACACTGTGTTCTTTAGCTATAAATTATCAAAACACCACATAATGAAATGAAAATGATATGCTAGTAAATTAATCAAAAATAAAAAATTATTTTGATAACAAAATCTAAATCAATATTTTAAATAAATATTATAACTATTCTAGAAATTAAAAAAATAAAACATAATATAAAAAACACACAATGATTAAAAATGTAAATTTTTTAATAAAATTTTATTCATTATATATTTTTAATCTTATTTTAAAAAATTGCTATTTGTTAACAAAAATAATATTAACCCAATTTTTTTATAATTTATCATATGAAAAATATTTTATTTTTATTCATTTTTAATTTATTTCATAAAATAACGGATTTTTTAATAAATAGTAAAACATATCAATTTTTAATAATAACATAAATTTTATGACATTGTCCCATTATATTTTTTGAAACATTTTTACTATAAAAATATATATTATATATTAAACAAAATCATTTTAAAATATTGTGTTGTATTTGTAAAATAAATGTATATCATTTTACAAAATATAGCCATATTTAATTAAAACTATTTTATGTTTTTATCCATAATAATGATTCAACATGGGTTCAATTGGTTATGGATTTATTTCACAATCATGTAACTCACCTATAATTAATAATAATATTTTTTTTAAATAATTTTTATTAAAACAAATGATAATTTGTTTCATTTAAATAAACATTTTTGTTAAAAAAAACTTTTTGAAACTAGTTTTTATGTGTTATATGTGCTAATGAAAATAATAATATCCATATAATTATATACATTTAATATGATAAGGTTTTTCTCATGCACAGTGAATGTAATTACATATTACTTAATATGGCCAGTGTTATTTTTTATTATAAAATATAAATTATTAGGATTATTCTTAATTATAAGAATAACAGAGAAAGAAATATTTTAAATTTTTTAAAAAATATATAACATTGAAATTATTTCAAAATAAATTTAATTAAATCCACTTATAATGAATATAATAGGTTATATAAATTAATAAATAAATATATTAATACTCATTAAATTGGAAAAATATAAAAAATAATATTAAGAATATATAATAGTTAAAAAGTTATTTTTCAAATAAAACAATTTATCGACATATTATATTTTTATCTTTATAAAATAATTTATGATATTAATAAATTTAATCCAAGTATATATTGGATAAATTTATTTATAAAATAGAATAATTAAATTGTATCTGTTATATTATATATTTAATTAATCATAATACCACATATTTATATCCTATGTACCTTCATTAAACGTATACTTTGTTATTTGTAAAATATTATTTTTAGAACAATTTTTATTTTTTATAATAGGTGGATAAATAATTTTTTGGCTGATACACATCCCAAAGAAGCATAAAATTGAAATATTTCAAATTGTTTGAGCCATTGACCTTTGAACTGTCTCATAGTATTATTGGAATATAAATAGTTTTTCTTAATGATATATTTTTCTCTCTTAGATAACTTAATTATATAAAATGAATTCAAAAATAAACCTTACATTAGAAAACAGAAAACCATTGGATTTTTTTTGAAATATATTTAATATCTTTGATTTCTTGTGATATAATAAATTTTGAGTTTAAAAAGACCATGATATACTATTAATATTATTATTAAACAATGAATATTAAAACATATCTGTTAGATATGGAATTATTAATAAGAATAATAATTGTTTATATATATATATTATAAATTATTTTTTATGTAAGTCATATTTATGAACAAGTACATAATTTAAATTAATGTTCTTTAAAATTTATAGAAATTTCATATTATAAGAAAAAATATGTATTAAAAATTTTAAAATTATTTTTTAACCAATTATAGAAAATTTATTCATTAATACTAAATTTTTGGAATCATGTTGAAAAAATTATCTTTTCATAAATTTTTGATAATTAGTGGAATAAATAGTTTTTGCCGGGAATAAAAAAATTGTGTATTAAAAAATGTATTTTCATTTAATGAATTTAAAATATCAATTTTATTATAATAATTTGATAAAAAATAGTTCAAAAATATATTTATTAATCCAATTTAGGTCAATTGAATAAATTTATTTTTAAAATAAGATATTATAAATTTATACACATATGAAAATTTTCCCTCTGGAAACCCATATTTCATCATGTATGTGGATATTATTTTAAATTAATTTTTACAATATATGATAATTTAATTGAATAAAATTATATGATATATTTTGAATAAAACAAATTTATAAAATATTATTTCATCAAATTAATATTTTGACATCATGATCACTTAAAATAATAAAATTTAATTATTGTGTCTATGGTTTGGAATGGGTTTACCACATTATATATAAACAATTTAAGATAAATTCTCAACACCCATAAGCTTTTTTATACAGATATTAATTTTTAATATCTAATCTATCGGTCTATATTTTCTAATAAATTTCATTTTAACTTTATTATTAAATGGGAAATTACCATGATTAAATAAAACGACTGTACTTATTATTGTAAAAATTATAATTGTTAAAGTGAGTTGAAATAGATATCATGGAATTAAATTTCATAAACCAATTTCATTTTTTATAGTGGAAGCTAAGATCAACTATATAATATCCCCACTAATTTATATATTAGATTTGAAAGCACAATAGATGAGATTGAATTCCTATTATTTAATAGTATTTTATCATTATAAAAAATGTCTCTCTTCCTCAATTATAAATGTGGACCTACTACACTAACATCTATAAATATCAGAAGAAATTTTAATAAACCCATAACCACAAAAAACTATCCCTATAATCATTATCAACATTATAGATCTATTTTCCATCTAGAATTAATCTTCATATTGTACATAATAAGAGATCTAAATGGGTAATTTCTATGAATAAGTTGATGTTATTAATTATGATATTTCTCTTTTATTCTTCACATTCAACATTAAATAATATTGAAATAATTTTAATATAATTAAAATTTATTTAAAATATACTAATATGTATATATGTTTATTTCATAACATAAAACAATAAAATATTCTATCAAGTGGGAAACCAAACTGTTATCCATCTGTAAGGAAAACTACCACCCTGTGGATTGTTGTAATTTGTATTACATCACATTATCTCACAGTTATATTTTCAAACTTATTAAAATTAATAATATGATATATATGATATAAATTAATTTTTTAAATTATAACATCACATAAACCTTGCCACATTATACATTGTGGGTATACGAAATTGTCACTTTTGTAAATCACAGACTACCACCTCACAAAGTGATATAATTTTTCATCAATTATTGATTACATGATAGTTAATAATGATAGTATAAATGAATATATTTTATATATAGGAAAATAAGTATTACTAAATATTAATATAATATTTACCATTATTTAATTTTATGCATTGAAAAAATTGTAGCTGTGTTCATGCATAAATGTTAGCTTACATCTCCATGAATGATATAATTCATTTCATATCTCTATACTTAAATGAAAATAATTATTATATATATATTGAATATATATGAAATTTATGTAATTTATAAATTTTCTAACATGATAGATCCATGATCAATATATGTGGAACAAAAATTAAAAACTTAATAGTACATGAATAATTAAGTAGTTATTAACTGAAAGTAGGTTTTATAAATTAATTTTTCATAAACATATAATAAAAAGTCATAAGTAAATCATATATATAATCATATATATTCTTATTGTTTTGTAATATATTTATAATAAACTATTATTTATTCTAATGGGGGTTTGAATGATTATAAATGATCTCGATAAATTTGATAAGCAATTTCTATCAATAAGTTATCTCTATAAAGAACACACCATATTCAAGATATGGTTATTTTATGGGGTATATTCCTCATATGATTGTAATATAATATTCTTATAATTAATATTTTTTGGATTTATTACAATATAAGACTTTATTTCATTCATGGGGATTATTATTAAAAAGTAACCAATATGGTAGTTGTTTTTATGGTCAAATATTATATTTTATCCTGATTGTTTAGGATCATGATTCTAATTATTTTGTAATATGATATAATTCTCATCAAAATCATATATTTTCATCTCCTCAATTAATTCTGTAATAAAAATTTTTTCCCTTCAATTTTATTAGTTTTTTATACTCAGGAGTAATAAATAATGTTTTTATGGAAAATAACTTTATATCACTATTTGATTTAATTTCCTCATTAATCCATGTACATGTTTTCTAAAAAAATAAATATTGTTTTTACTATTAAATGAACATTATTTCTGCTAATTTCAAAACATGGATATCATTAAACACAATGTTTTAAATATAATGATCATATATATTTGTTAATATGGATCATAGAAATTTTCACTAAAAATGTAAATGTTATATTTTTAAAAATCTATTAAATGATTATTATTTTCAACCATCATGAAAAATTAATGGTTAAATCTTTTCCTTAAATATTTCTTAATTAATTTTCAATAAATATTTGTTTCATTAATTTTTTGGAAATTAAACATTGTATGGAAGACAAATAAAAGTAAAAATAGATTTTTCTCATTAAATAATCTATGTGATCATTAAAATTCACTATTTATATAATATAAAATCATCTGATTTTATATAATCTTTATTAGGGATCTAATCCAATAATTTCAAACAATTTTTTTTCAAGAAGAATAATTATTATGATGAAAATATGTTTATGAATCCATGTTAATTTCAATTTGGTATACTAATATTAAATGTTTATAAAACCAATTTCATATCACGGGTTGTAATATGATGAATGTTTTGTGATTTTGTGGAATAGAAATGTATATTTTATGTGATAGAAAAATCTTATATCTCTGTTTAATACATCAGTTAATGTTTAATATCCCATGAGGTAATTATCATAAACATTTCAACACCATTAATCTATTTTGTAAAATTGGATAATGTGGTTGATCAACTATAAGAAATATGTGGTGATTCCAAATGTTTTATGAAATCAAATTTAGGTGTTGAAGAATGATCTGTTATGATTTTATTTCCATTTATGTTACCTTCAAATACAAAATGGTTTGTATACTTATAATGAAACCACATATATATTAAAACGACATATGGTTCATGGTTGATTAATGAATAATTACCACTCTTATGGTTCATTTATTATGAAATAATATTTTGACATTCCATATATCATGTTTATTATCTAACATAGATTGGTTATGATCATTATAATTCATATTATTTTTCTCATAAAAATTTTTATATCATACTATGTCATATGATCATCAATTGATGACATCAATTTTTACCCTCACTAATCACATGATCTTAACCTTTATTATATTTCATTCATCATATTATAGGGAATAGTTAATGTAGGGTATGTATATTAAGATTAATAAATAGTATTTTTATGGGATATCTGTAATATTATTCATTATATAATAATATTTTGAAATTATTCTATAAATAAATAAATTATTTTTAATCCATAATCTTGTATTTCTGAAAATATATTGAATATTCATAAATTAAGATGTAATATATTTTCAAAAAATCATGGGTCACTATAGTTTTTATAAAAAAGTTTTAGTAAACCATTAGAAAAAATAATGATAAAATTTTAGTGATATTCTAATAGTTATTTCTATGGATATGTCTATGAATAAGACTAAGGACATGTCTATGTATATTTCTATGGATCAGTAATTGTATAAAAAAATATCTTGGATTTTTTTTAAAGTATTTGAAAAGTGTTTTATATGAAATTATATCCTTATATATATTATATGAACCCAGCCATAAAAAGTAACATAATATTGAATTAAATGAATAATTAACATTGAGGGTAATTTCAGGTTTAGATTTTTAGAGAGTTAGGCCATAACTATTATATTTCATCTCAACAATTAAAATGTATAATCTTCAACTCAGTTTCAATTTTTTTCATAAAATAATAATGTTTTTTAAAAAATATTGATTACTAGTTGTATGTTTGAGATAACATGACTTTTCCATGGCCCATCCACTACACCAATCCACAATATGTCATTTGAAAAACATTTTGAAAACATGGAATGAACACAAAAAGTTCAGTAAGGTATACATAATGATGGAAAACTATTAGTTATTCAAAAAAACAAGTAAACCGAGAATACCATATCATAAGTATTACTTTTCACCATTATAAAGTCGTAAATACTCTTCACTAAATAAGATATCAATTCTTACCATTTTTTAAACAAAATATTACAAAAGAACCCCATATAAAGAACATATAATATATAGAGGAAACTTGGGACATAAAAATATATAAATTGAATAAACATACGGTCGACTTCCACACATATTACTAAATTGATTAGCCATACAGCCGAATTCCATACCCAATGCAATGGAGGATATAACATAACAACCCATCCTGTATTATCCTGGCACCACCCGTCATTTGGTTTATCACGTAACCACTCATCACATGTATGAGTACCATTATAAAATCATAACACATAAAATATTAAAAATATAAATATTTAACTAATAACATTTCATTTGATATCAAAATAAATCATGTCAAGATATTGAAATAATAAACCGATTTCAAAAACCATTTTTAATACCTAAACACCCAAAAACAAAATAAGGGATTTATTTTTCATTTTAAAAACATTAAGGCTTATAGAAGAAGCCAACTAACGATTACGGCGGTGGAGAAGTCATTGTCAAAAAACATTTAAAAACATTCATTTGGTCTTTTAGTAAATCTATTTATAGAAAAAATATTCCCTTTGAATGAAAATAAAATTCAATGGGTTTTATTGTTGACTTTATAAAATAATGTCATTTATAAATCAAAGAATGCCTCAATGAATGGAGATTGAGATAAAGTCCCTTACCTCATGTCTGATTTGACCCATTCATTCTGTAATTTCATAAATATTGAACATAATTAAATTTATATTTTCTTTAGATACTATTTCAGGTTTACTATTCCTTTTATATAACTTATTACCATTCTATAACATTTATTTAATTATTTTATTTTATTTCAGACATTTTGTTGATGTTCGAAACTTGATTTAAAAATAAATTTTTAATAATTATAAATTAATCTTGTGTTTGAAATTCCATTATCTCTATAATGATGTTCATGGTTTATATATCACATATATCATATATATCAACAATATATTTGTATTTATAATAGTCCATAACATTTGGAGATAATAAATGAAATGTACTACTTATGTAGACATTAAGTCATACAAACACATAATTGATACTTTCATTTCTATTTCGTTTTTAAATGGATTGAAAACATAATTATACACTGTAATATTGCAACTCCAGTATAATATAATATATCATTTCATTCACTCCATCCTTTATATGACCCACATAAGTTAAGAACGAGTCATGTCACTTTGATGGTGCGGGAGTCTGTACTTTCTCAAATGAAATTTTCACGCTTACCCATAATGGAAACCATAAAGCTATGATATAAATGGAAAATAAAGAATAATTGAGACAATAAATATATAATATATATCACATATATATAATATTCCATCATAATGGTCACCATGATAGGTGGTTAGAGAAAATTGAACAATCATCGTTTCGTGAGACAATAGTTTTCCGTCGACAAAAACAGTATGTTCTTTACCCATTAGATGGGGGCGTGTGTAAGTGTAGATCGAATAAATCTCATAAAAACAACCTATTATATTTATTATACTGGTTTTGTTATAAAATAAATTAATAAAAAGTGTTTAGGGGGTTGGAGAAGAAATATAAATGAAAAGAAATTAAAAGAATCTGTTACCTTTATATCGGGTATCTCACTTTTCTTTAAACCAAAAAGTATACTTGAAGTTCCTAATGCAAATTTTATGTCATCAATAAGGAGTATATGGATGTGGTGATATTATTTAGTCATATTTTGGTCGATCCAATGTGTTTAAGAGGTGTGAGAAATGGGTTAGAAGTGGTGTCCTTTTATAAGGGAGATGAGGGTCTCTTTAGGAATGTTTGAAACAATTATTTTATTATATAAATATTATTGGTTTCATAACGTCCAAAAATAAGTAAAGTCAATGATATAATGATTCATGTTCTAAATAAAATCATCCAATAAGAATTGGACATTTTTTGGATATTATTTTAGTATTTATAATCTTATTTATTTAAATCATTCATTAATGAGGTAAACACTGCATCATTATTGTGTCATAAATAATTTTATTTATTTAATTTATTAAAATGATAAAATAAAATACCAGGATGTAGGAAATATTTTTATCTTTCAAATTAATATTTTTAGTCAATGATATTTCTTATATAACCCCAATTAAAAATTGATTTATTAAAAGATGTTTTTTAAGTCATTTTTGCCTTTACTTTATGTTTATTAAAATATTGTCACATTATCACTCCCATGTGGCTCCATGGGGTCCCGAAATATACCCAAGGATTCACATGGATGTAAATGTGATACAAATTGTATTAAGATACATTTTAGGGTAATTTTATATTATTATAATAACTGTATGTTACCGTTATATACGAGATTTACCCTTTGATCATGGTAATTAAAATATTTACTATAGTAAATATTTATAATGTATAAAAATAAAAGATGCATAGTAACACATTTGGACTTCATAATTCCAAATATTGAATACATTTTTTCAAATTCCAAACACAAATGTGGTAGAAAATAATTTAAAATAAATTTCTGTGGTAAAAAAAGGCATGTTTTAATAAAACAATAACTACCAAAATATTGACACTTATGTATATCCAATTTCAATGTGAAATTACTTCCAATAACCAAAATTGAATTAAATTGTTAAAATAAAATATAATTACACATTAAAAACAATTAAAAATATAATTTACCCTTAAAAATAAATTATATTAAATTGTAGTTTTGAATTAAAATACAATATTTTTAACAGTTTATTAAAAATGAATTTTATTAAGAAAATACCATAATATCATCCAAAGTTAATTTTGATGTCTCAATTGTAAAAGAGAACATTATTTTGCCAAAAATAACATATAAATGTCACTAAAAGTCTATTTAAAGAGGGTTCTCTATTAAAAGGCGTTAAATCGAGCTTTTAAGGAATATTTAATTATTTTTTCTTAAATTGGATTTATTTACATTTTTAACATCTAACTTTTATTGGATAAATTTAAAACATTTTACAAAAAAATTATAATCATATTATAGTTAGTTCTATTCATTCATACCAATACAACAACTATGCATTCACTACCATTTAAATGAATATCATTATATTATTTGTGAGCAAATATAATATTTTAAAAAACCTCTTGTTGCATATCGGGTAAGTCATCAGACATAACATCCTATTTAAAGTAAAAGTAATATTTAATTCACAAATGTTAATAAATATGAAAATTTATAATTCTTTAATTACCTAGGATGTTACATCCTTCCCCCATTTTGGAAATTTGGCCCACACAATTTTTATTCACATATCAAATAAGTGGTGGTTTATATCCCTCATAGTATTTATATATTCCCACATTGCTTCTTCAACAGTATGGTTTTTCCACAAAACCTTTACATGATGAATAAACATATTCCACCACATTCTCTCTCTTTGGGTAAGAATCTGAACCAATAGTTTCTCTTAAAAGAGATTCTCTTCCAACCGAACTACCACTGTGCTCAAATACTCAGATAGATCTAGAATATAATTTCCAATCATTGAAACGTGAAAATAATTGTATAACTAGGATAAATATTGAGTTATATGGACTCAGTAGGTAACTGATCCAACCTTCTCTAGGATATCGTAGGGTCTAACTATCCTTGCACTTATCTTTCCATTAATGACAAAACTCATCACACATTTCCATAGAGAAGCTCTGAGATATAAATAATCACTTTTATCCAAAGAAAGAACCTTCCTCCAGTTATTATCATAACATTTCAGCATGATCTTAGTTGATCTCATGTACTTCTGAACCAACTAATATTTTTCAACCATATCATTAACCAACTCTAGCCCAATCAGTTCTCTTTAACCAACTTCATCCCAAAAAGTTGGATTTTTACACCTCTTCCAGTATAATGCCACAAATGGATCCATCTATATAGTGGAATGAAAATGGTTATTATGAAAAAATTCAACCAAACAAAGATGTTGGTCCCAACATCCATGGAAATCTAGGGAACAATCGCATAGAAAATCTTTTAATTTCTGAATTTTTTTTTCTTACTATCCATATGATTGGGGATGAATATTTGTTCTAAAATTTAATTCAGTACCCAATGACTTCTGAAGGCCTTTCCAAAAGTTAGTAGTAAACCAAGGATCATGATCAGATACAATGGAGAGAGTAACTCCAAGAAACATGACTATATAATTAATGTACAACCATGAATGTTGATCTAGAGATATAATATCTCAAATAGGAAGTAAATGAGCAGATTTAGTCAACCGATCAATAATAACACAAATTGCATTATTAGCTCGAGACATATTTGGTAATATCACAATTATGTCCATTTATATATTTTTACATTTCCACTCTGGCACTAGTAAATACTAAACCACTCCTCCTTATAGCTATATCTCAACTTTAACCTATTGAAAAGTCAAAAACTTCATAGTAAAGTTAGCAATATCTCTTTTCATTCCATCCCACAAGTAATACTCCAGAATATCCCTATATATCTTAATATATCTAGGATGAACTAAAATATATTACTATGAGTATCACATAACTACTCATTCTTCAACTCTGAATCACAAGGAATGCAGAATCTTTTCCCAAACCTCAAAACACAATCATTATTAACATTAAATTCAGGAATATTATCATTCTAAACTAACTCTACCTTTTTCTATTACTCACTCTCTTCTTCCTACGCATGCTATATTCTGTCTAATAGAGATGATTTTTCCAACAAATGAAAAAATAGAGGAATATCCTCCACCAAAACGTCTATTCGTATGTTCATAAAATCAAAAACCAAAGGATCTCATTCCAAACATATAATGATTAATGTAGCATTACGTTTTCAAATCAAAGCATCAACCACTTTATTTTCCTTTCCAAAATGATAAAGTATCATGAAACTATAATCCTTGATTAAATATAGCCATATCCTCTGTCTCATTTTATATTATTTCTGTGTGAATATATATATATATATCAAAATTTTGTGGTCATTATATATTTCAACATTTACTTCATACAGATGATGCATCAGAATTTTTAAAGCAAAAAACAACAGCAGCTAATTCAAAATCAGGTGTAAGGTAATTTTACTCATGAGGTTTTAACTAACGCGAACCATAAGCAATTGCCTAATAATTCTATATAAGGACACAATCATGTCCATTCAACTAATCATCACATTAGATAACAAAAATACCATTTCTGGAAGTTAGTGCCAAAACAGCAGAATTCACCGATCGTCTTTTAAATTCCTAAAAACTATCATCAAATTCTTTTTTCCAAATGAATGTAACACATTTTCGAGTTAACTTAGTCTTTGGACAAAAAAACCCCCGAAAAAATCACAACAAACCTCTGGTAATAACCTACTATATTAATAAAAAATCACATCTCATTTATATTTGTGGGTCATGTACATTCATCAAAATCTTTGTTTTAGTAGGATAAATAGTTTTGATATTTTTTGAAACAATGTGACCAACGAATGAAATTTGTGGTGACCAAAACTCACAATTTCTAAATTTCCCAAAGAGTTTCTTTTATTTTATGGTTTTCATTAAAACACTTAGATGACATTCATGTTCCTCATTAATTTTGAAATAAACTAAAATAAGACCAATAAACAGAACCAAAAAAATATCCAAAAACTCACTGAAAATTATATTCATAAGATCCAAGAATACAATAGGTGAATTGGTTAACCAAAAAAGCATAACTACTAATTTTTAATGGCCATATATAGTATGAATCATTGACTTCAGAATGTATTCTTCCTTTAATTTCAACTGATGGTACCCCAACCTCTGGTCAATCTTTGAAAAATACTGAGCTCCCTAGACCTGATCAACCAATTCCTCGATATAAAGAAAAAGATATTTCTTCTTAATAGTGATGTTATTCAATGATCTATAATCAATGCAATGTATCATCTTACCATCTTTTTTTTAACAAATAATACATGATCACACCATGTTGATGTGCTAGGTCTAATGAAACTTTATCTAATAACTCTTGTAGTAGCTTATGTAACTCTAAATGTATAATTTGAGCTAATCGATATGGGGTTTTGAAATTGACGTAGCATCAAGAACAAAGTAAATAATAAATTCAACTTCCTAACCAGGTATAATACAAGGAAAATCATCAGAAAAAACATAAAGTTACTCATTTATAACTGGAACATCATTAATCTGGACAGTTCCTTTGTTTTCAACAATTTGTGAAAGGTAACATTCATTACTATATTTTTATAGTTTCTCAAAATCATAATATATTATCAAAAGTAATGGTTTATTATTGTAAAAATCTAAAATTATTTTTGAAAAACCCCTCTTTGGATCTATAGTCAATCATATAATGATAAACTAAAATACAATCAATACCCAAAATAACATCAAACTCTACTAGAGGAAAAACAATAAGGTTTACTTGAATATTATTTCTACATACAAGGATAGGAAGGTTATTATATTTTATTGGTCAAAATTTACTCTAGGTGTTTTTACCATAAGATCATAATTCATATATTGAGATGAAATTTCCAATTTAATATAATATTTCTCAGAAATAAATGAATTTTTAGAACCTGAATCAAACAACATGTTGGCATAATCTGAACAAACATACAGTTTACCTGATACTAATTAATTCGATGGACCATAATCTTCTAAAGTAGTTGAAATGGATTTCACCACCCCTTTCTACTTGTTGTCAAGCTGCTTTCCCTAAGTTGAATTCTTTGTTGGACACATATTTGAATAATGACATATTTCATTGCACTTAAAACATCTTACCATTGGTTTTCATTTCCTGGTTGATCATCTTCCTTACAATTATGAGCAATATTACCGGGCATACCACACCTAAAGCACTTTCCAAATGTTGAAAAACATTATTTTGGATTGTTTGTACAACGCATCTAATAAGATGGGTATTTATTTTTCTTACCACCAGCCTTCTTGGATAAATTCTTTCCCTTTTCCTACTATGTGGACCTCTTCTTTTTTTTCTCTCTTGGAACACCTGATCAAAAGAAAACTCCATTTTTACTTTCTCAGCATATCTGACATGTTTTTCAAAGCTTTTTAATTTTCTAGATAACAATTCTATTCAATATTACAGCTTTAGTCCTGAGTAAAATCAATTTGTCTTACTATTAAGATCTCAGATAAATTTGGGAGCATACAATGCTAGTCAAGAGAATTGTTCATCATAAGTTTCCACTGAGTCATACTCCTGCCTCAATTTCATGAATTATTATTCCATCACAAGACAACCACCTTAAGATAATATTTCTCATGAAACAAACCTTTTAATTCCTCCCAACCAAGAGTATCGATATCCCCACTATCCCTGATATATTTTACTATTGACTACAACTGATCGACTTCACCTTCAAAATGGTAAACAACAAAACTAGAATTTTGATGATCTGAACACCCCATGAAATCAAATATCTTCTTTAGTTCTTTGATCAACCCTTCAGCTAGAACATGGTCAGATGAACTTTTGAATGATGGAGGATATTGCCTCATTAATTGTTCCACTACTGACATGTTCCTTTGTGGTTTTTCTGGATGAACTCGTGCATGTACACCACCACTATTTATATCTGGAGTCAACTATTCCATCACTACAAAAAATTGTTCAGTTCCGATTATGACTATCTCTGGTTGCTGATATAGAAGGTTATTCTCTTATTTATGCCTTCCCGTAATAGATTCCTTATTTCCCCTAGGGAAAAGCTTTTTGAACAAAAGAAATATCTTATGAACATAAACATGGTAATCATTGATTTCCTAATCATTTCAACTTTACCATAAATTAATTTTACAATATACTAACACCTAAAGTTGTCTAAACCAGCATCTGATACCAACCATAAGGACCTATCATTAAAACATTACATAATCCAGAATTAAATGAATAATTCCAATTGAGGATCTTTTCAGTTTTAGAGTCTTATAGAGTTTGTCCATAATTGTTATATTTCACCTCTAAAATTACAAAGTATAAACAAATAATCAGATTCCATTATTTTCATTAAATAAAAATTATTTTAAAAAAAGTGTCGTGTCTAGTTCTGTGTTTGACACAGAATGACATTTAGTTGGTCTATCATTGACCCTAATCAACTTTATGCCTTGTGAAAAACAATTCAAAAACATGTAATGAGCCCAAAAGGCTCAGTAAGGGACGCAAAAAGAAGGAAAAATGTTATTTTTTTCAAAACAACAAGTAAACAATAATTACCTTATCATAAGTATTACTTTTCACCTTTATGAAGTAGTAAATAGTTTGTACCAAATGAAATTTGATCTCATACCATTTTGTAACCTAAATAATACCATAAAACCCATAGAAAGAACATATAACATATAAAGTCAACTTGGGACATAAACATACTTAAATGTAATAACCATTCGCTCAAATTCAAAAAAAATCAATAAATAGAATAGCCATACGGCCAACTTCCATAACCAATGCATTGCAGGTTATAACGTAACCACCTATCCTGGTTTGTCATGACACCACCAGTCTTCAGGTTTATCATTTATCCACCTGTCATATGTCCATGTACCATTATAAAATAAAAACACATAAAATATTTCAAATATATATATTACACTAAAAACAATTTTATTGTAATAAAAATAAATCATTTCAAGATACTGAAATAAAAAATGGATTTCAAATACTATTTTCAATACCAAAACAACCAAAAAAAGAATAGGGGATTTATTTTTCATTTTAAAAACAATATAAATTTTATAGGATGTTATCTAATGATTATGGTGGCAGAGAAGTCATTGTCCCCACAAATGATAAAAAAAATTATTTATCTATTTATTAAAAATATTCATAGAAAAAATATTCCCTTTAAATAAAATTAAATTTCAGCGGGTTTTATTATATACTATATAAAATAATGTCTTTTATATATCAAATTATTCTTCAATGAAAAGAGATTGAGATGATGTCCCGTAACTCATGTCCGATTTGACCATTTCGTTCTTTAATTTTAGGAATAAATAACATAAGTTAATTTATACATTAATAAGAACCCTTTTTATGTTAATTATTACTTTTATGTCAATTAATACCTTGATATAACATTTGGTTAATTATTTGTGTTCCTATCAGACATTTTGTTGATGTTCCAAACATTAGTTAAAAATGAATTTTTTATAATTGAAAATAGTTAAAGTGATCAAAATTCCATTATCTACAGAATGATATACATGATTTATATAACATACATATCATACATATCCAGTATATTTATGTATTTATAATTGTACATAACATTTGGAGATAAGAAATGAAATGCACCATTCATGGAGACGGTAAGCCGTACGTATGCATGAACACTAATTTCATTCTTATTCTACATTTTAAAGGAATGAAAACATAATTAATCATAATTATATTATAGATAAATATAATATCATATATTTTTTCAATAACGCCATCCTTTATACGTCCAACATAAGGAATGAACGAGTCATATCACATTGAGGGGGTAGTAGTCCGCACATCCTCAACTGAAATTATCAAGTTTACCCATAATTGAAACCATAAAGGTATGATATAAAGGGAAAATAAAGCAGCATATAGGCAATATAAATAAATTATATATCACATATAAATACAGTTCAATTATAATGGCCACCATGAGAGGCTGTTGCATATAATTAGACAATCATCATTTCATGAGGAAATAGTTCATCATCCATAAAAACAATATAATCATTAACAATTAAATGATGGAGTGTGTACGTTTAGTTAGAATCCTTCTCATAACAACTACTTATTATATATCTAATATTATTGTTGTTTATAAAATAAATAAATAAAAAGATTCTATGGAATCTTTAGGAATGTTTGAAATAGTTATTTTAATATCAACATATCTTCATATTCAAAAGGTCCTAATTCACTAATGTCAAAGATAAGACAACTCATGTTTGAAATAAAATCATCCAATAATAATTGGAAAATTTTTTAATACAGTTTTATTATTTAAAATATTATTTTTTTAAATCATTCATTAATGTGGTAAACACTACAACATAATTGTTTCATAAATAATATTATCTGTATTATGTTTAAAAATAATAAAAATATACCCTGATATTGGAAATATATTTAGATTTAAAATTCTTATTTTTAGTTTATGAGTTAACTTATATAACCACATGTAAATATTTATTTACAAAAAGATTATTGTTTTTTTCATTTTTCCTTTACATTAAGTTAATTAAAAAAAGTTTCATTATCACTCCCAGGTGGCTCCATGGGGTCCCAAAATCTACCCAAGGATGACCATGGTCGGAAATGTATCAACCAATAGTATTAGGACACATGTTAGGTTAATTTTATATTTTCATAACAATATTTGATTACCCTTTTTAACTAGATTTACCCTTTAACCATGGTAAATAATATATTTAATGAAGTAAATATTAATAATGTCTAAAAAAAGATACCTATATACATAATATGGACCTCATGATTCGAAATATGGAATCTATTTTTTCAAATTCAATTCACAAAAGTGTCATAAATTAATTTCATATTAATTCCTTATGTCTAAACAAAAGGCACGTTTTTAAGAAATAATAACAATCAAATGATTTAAACTTATTTAAGTCCAATATCAAAGTGAAATTACATCAAATGACCAACATTAGATTAAATAGTTAAAAAATATATAATGAAACTTTAAAACCAGTTAAAAAGATAATATATCATTATAAATATATTTTATTAAAAGGTAGTTTTGAATTGAAATATAGTATTTTTCAGTATTCATTACAAATGAATTTTATCTTAAAAATACCAAAATTTAACCAAATTAAATTTTGATGTCCCAATTCTAAAGAAAAATTTTATTTTGTCAAATAGAACATATAAATGTGACCAAAACTATATTTAACGATGGTTCAACATTAAAAGGTGGTAAATTGACCTATTAAATAATATTAGAGTATTTGTGCTTAAAATTGGATTCATTCAAATTTAAAGACACTATCTTTTATTGGATAACTTTAAAAAGATTTATAAATAAAGTATAATCATATTGTATTTAGTTCAATTCATTCAAACCAATACAACGGCTAGGTTTTTTCTACCATTTAAATTAATACTAATATATTATTAGTGTGAAAAAGTAAGATTTCAAAGAAACTCAATGTTCTGTATCAAGTAAACCATCGAATATAGCATCCACATTAAAGTAAAACTAATATTTAATTCACAATTATTAATAATTATGATAATTTATTATTTTTTATTTACCTGAGATGTTACATATACAATATTAGTGTATTTTTATATAGAAACGTTTTACCTATGGGGTAATAAATACAAAAAAAGGGATCATTAGGATTTGATATAATGATCACCATGTTAATAAAAATAATCCTTGATGTACACATGGTTTGAAATTACCAAGAGAAATTATTTTTAATGTTATAAATTATTTTTTAAAAAAAATAATTTATTTCACTATATGATAATGAATTACCAATGATAAACATATCGACTCATATATAGAAAATAATGTGATATTTTTTTACATATATAAATGAATTTCAATGATAATGTGGTTTTACCACTATGATTTTTGTTCCCCTTAATAGAAATTTTGGTTGTATTCTATCAATAGAATCAAATGTAACCTTGTTAATGATTACTACGATAGAAAATTAAGTGATTATAATCCATAGAAAAAAATATTTATCTGAGCATTTTTTGAAAAATATAATTACTATACTAACAAAAATATTTGAAGATATTAATAATGGAAAACATATAAATGAGAAAATTATGGTAAAATAATATTTTGATTAATTCATGATGTAATATCTACTTTATTACAGTTTCATAATATATCTGGAAGTTTAAAAGGAATAGATATGTACCATAGGAAAATTATTTCTGATTATCTACGATTTTAATCCTAAAAAAATAATTTTGGATATCTATTGTTTGGGAGATGCATAGAAAAAATGGAGGACTCATTTAAAGAATATGATCCAGCATGAAGAAATACTCCCCATGTAATGTGTGTGTTTAGGAATTTATTTTTACATATTTAATATCCATTTATTCTTTTATGAATATAAGGACGGAATTCGATGAAATACAGATGAAAGATGATGTATATGATTGAATGAATGAGGTGATTTTTTAAAGAAATGTGATGAATGATTCTCGTATTATAATCCCCGTTAAATGTAATTTTGATATATTAATCAATTGATAAAAAAAATACTCTAAATGGAATTTGAGTTATGGGACTTCTATAGATATGATTACCTTGTTTTGTTTTCTAACAAGGCGTAAATGAATTTTGTAAATTCCAATCAGTCTAAGGGTTATTTAAGATAATAAATATTGATATAAAATTAATCTCTAAAACCCATGGATATAATGATATGATCATTCCACCGTTATTTATGTTCTTAACAAAATGTGTGATATGTTTTGTGTTAGGAAAAATAAATTTTTTATGTGTGGAGTGAATAATCATAGAGAAGGTAAATTATGAATAGATGGTATGATGTTAACTAATGATGGAAACATAGACAATTATTTATAGAATTAAAATCCCAGAAATCATTCTATAGATACAAGTATTTTTTGAATTACGATGATCAATTCCACAGTGTAATTATAATGAGGACAATAAGCCACAACAACCTCTAAAAACAATGTACTATGAGAAAATGTATTAAATCATGATAGTTTAATTAAATCATGATAAATATGGTACATATATCATTTAATCTAGATCTATGAATTTTATATTGGTGTTAATATGAATGATCCATATGAAAATATTATTATTCATCGATTAGGGAAATTGGATTTTATTCTAATAATTTATTGTATCCCACATATAGTTTTTTTTATAATCAAATCAAATTATATTTATTATTAGTGTAATTAAAAAGCCATGCATCCAATAGAAATGTCTTAGTTTGTAGTAATATAATATTAATGTAATAATCCGATAATTATTTTATGGAATCATATATGTCTCAATGGAAAAATTTCATAAGAGTTAGGAATACCATCATTGTTTAATGAGTACATTGATGATCATATTTTCAATTGAATTGAAATAAATTTTGGGGCTTTATGGGAATGTATTTTTTGGATTATATATATATTTTTTTATAATATTATGACAATAAAAAAAATTGGTTGTTAATATGTATTAGTAATCATCTTATCTAAGGCTGAATTCATTTAAAATTTGTAGACAAGTGATTAAAGGTATTTAAAAACATTATGGTTTATGTTATATTTAATGTTGAGGTAAATATTGGATATTTCAATTTTGTAGTATTATAGGAATATATTAATAAATATTTTGAGAAATATAACTAGATTTTTGGGAAACGACCTATCTCATTTAAAAAGGATTTCGTGATTAAACCAATAACTGAAGAATGATAATGAAAAGAAATGTTTTCTTTGGGATATATTATTTCTATTAATAAAATGTTAATAGAGATATTTATGATTATGTATATATATTATTCATATGATATCAACATATGGTTAAGATAAATCATTATAATTTCATGCTAAAACAAATATCCTTGTAAGTACTAAAATGGTAAAAAATAATCATTAGTTTTTTAACCAAACTCCCCAAAAAATTTAATTGGATGTATAGGTTATAATTTATCACCATAAAATTCCTATACACCTTATCACTATTCGATAATATTTATCTTTTTTTACCATTAATTAATATAAGTTAAGGAAGTGGTATTTCTTTATGGTTTAAAAAATACTATTATATCTAATATGGAACTAATGTTAGCCTCATAGTTTTAGAGAATTATTCAATAAGTTAAAGATATGATGTTCAATTTTAGAAAGACATAATATTGTGAGATTGAGGGTTAGTTGTAGGAAAAATAGAAACCATAGAGGATAGATTGAGATCATTTAATATGGACATCAAAGGTGGTAGGGAATAAAATATTCCTCATTTTACGTTTTTATAAAGAAATAGATTTTATTTGATAATTAATATTGATCCTTATAAATATTTATATGGAATTATTTTTATTACTCTAGAATACTATGATGAAATTTGATAATGTAATATATTTGGTCTAAAGCGTGAGTAAAAAATAATAGAGAATCAAAGAACCTTTTTGCATCAAATGATGTAAAAAATTTCCACTTCTACCCAACATGTCCTTGAGTTATATCACTCTATATGAAATTAATGATCATATTAGGATAATAACATATCATTTTAATCTTCCACCAAACCTCACTTCGATCAATTATGTGTTCGATGTATCTCTCAAGTAGAAGTACATATTTAATTATTCACATCTAGTTAACTCATAGTTTGTACCACTAAGGAATGATATTTATATGGAGGATCAACAATTGATGTTTTCAGATGTTATAATTGTTTTTATTTTATACAATGTAACTCAAATGTTATATATTTTGTTACTAAATTAATGGCTTGGGGAAGATCTGTTCCCACCAGATGATATAATCAAAAATATGTTTCTATTATTGTTTGTAACTACATAAGTGAATTTCAATGATGAAATTAAATTTAAAAAGTGTGTAATGTAGATCCTTGATATTAGATGAAATGGGACATGAGCCAGGAAATGAATCCAATGAATGATTTCATCCAAGTTCTACCCTTTTTTTTATTTTTTTGTAAACCTCTAGAAAGGCATAGCTCTATTTTCTTTTTTTTCTTTTTTTTTCATGGAGAATGAGCTGACAATTGAATAAAATGATAAACTCAAGATCATATCCATTTTTTCTATTTTTTTCATTCATTTTTTTTAAGGAGAACCAGATGAAATAAATAATACACAATGAAAGGATTAAGCATGCCCAATTTGATCATTATCATCCACTGCCCAAAAAGTTCACACACACCTCACATCCCACACACATGAAACACATCCCAAATAACGCACACGAAAGGCCCTTCCCCCACACTCAAACTTTAAATATCTAAGCAAAAATACTAAGAGTGCGGGTAGGTATGGAAAATTAGTCTTGTAATGTGGCTTAAACCTATAAGGAAATTCATGGAATCTACGGGCTAACGAAGGATAGATGTAAAGGTAGGTCTCAAGATAAAATATGGCTATTCAAAAAAATGCCTCAATAATATCAAAAACATTCCATGAAATCCCATGCTTCAAAAGTGAAAAATCACAAGTTCTGGTTCTCACACAAAATCCAAGCTTCTCTCAAGAAAATGTGGGTATTAGAAAGAATATTTCAAAATGGTTCAGAATACCTCACAGGATAGGAAAAATGTTTGGGTCTGTGTTTCATGGGCATGGATTTCAAAAATTGGTCAAAATCATAAAAATGCTTGAAAATCAATTCAAAGGAAAAAGTTCCACATCAACAATCATTTAATATCCATTTCTTCAAAAATCATTTCAATCATCTCCAAATCAATTAGTGTGTGAAAAATGATTAGAATATTCATTGAATCTCAAGGTTACTAAAAAGATGAAAAACAAAAATAAAAATAAAGCACACAAAACATCTAAGTAGGTTGACACTCCCCCCACACCTAGATTTCACTACCCCCATTGCAGTTCAACAAAATAATGATAAGTGCAGAAAAATAAAAGGAAGGAAAGATACAACCTGAATTTATTTTACAGTGGCAGCCTTGAGTTATGCTCCTAGATACTACCACATAACCTAAAAAGAGTGAAATAAAGAAAACATAAGAAAAATAAATAAAAAGAAAGAGTAATGGAAAAGAAATAGGAAGGGAAAAGAAAAAGGATAAGGCTTGGTTTGACCCCCCAAGCGGGTGCTAGGTTTTTACTGCCCCTAGGAAAGCAGTTGCAGTGGTTTAACCCCAATCTGATGGTGGGTAGGGTTTCTTGCTCAGAAACTACAAAAACATCATTCTTCCAATGCTCTTCAGCCTACAACATCTACAGAGAAACCCATAAATAGAGTACAACAGCTCCTTTACCATTTTATTGCGGTACAACTGGAATGATGGGGGAAGGAGGACGAATGGGCCCTCCACTTCTCCTACCACAAATTCTTTGGCCACTTCGACTTTAACATCCAGGTCTTGCACATGTCATGATTCATCAAAAAATTCAGAAGCGAAGTTAGAAAATAATTCTACTTGGATAAGATTAAAACATGAACAATCAGTGTAAAAATCTTCCCTTTCATGTAGGTCATCTTGAAATGTGATCTCTTCAGGCAAGGCCACTGGGAACTCTTTTTCAGCAGGGACTTCATTATCTTCTTCCAAAGTAAGAGAGGGGTACAGAGGTATTGATTCTTCTTTGAATTAAATGGGATAATAACTTAACATTTGGCCTTTGACAAAATCTAACCAATGTTTATCCAAAACATGTTGATCTCTCACAGTTGTATCAGCTGACATGTCATCTTCAGGAACCTCTTCAAGCAATGTCCAAGGGGAGACGATTGCATCTTCAAATTGAATCTTCAAGTCCTATTTGGGTTCTCCAACTTCAAATATAGGTGGAACAACATTTACCTATTCTTCTTCATCAAGGTACTTTTGTTGTTTTCGTTTCAACCATAGAGCTTTAACTTCTTCAACTTCAGCCACCAACAATGCTATCATCTTGCTTATTTGTTCAAGGATTTTGAAATTATTTTGAATCATTGCGGCATCTTGTTCCATCTGCACCATAAAAGACTCTTCCCTACAGTAAAATTCAGTACTAGTCCAACCATATGAAAATTCACTAAAATAATCCATCTCGACCAAAAAATAGAATGATATTCAATGAAGCACTTTTTTTTTAGTTTTTGAAATTTTTTATTTTTTTTGTTTTTATGAAAAATAGAGTGTGAAAGAACATGAACTCCTCGGAAATGGCGCCAAATTGACGAAAGTGGTATTTTCGTGAACCAATTTTAAATTAAATTCTTATTAACCTAAAAATGTACCATAGTGGCACACCCTAGGGTCGATCACAAGGAGGCCGCTAACATGCACTATTTTCCTATTGTAACAATTTATAATATAACTAATATAAAAATATAATATTAGTATAAATGGGGTAAATTAAATACATAAAATATAAATATAATAAATAATAATTCAATACAATACAGAATGAAGTTAGAAGAAAGAAGGTAGGGATTTGTTCTTAGGAGGTCGTGGTGGTCCATATCATTGTTTAAAAAGAATCTCAAAATTCAATTCAATGAGGTAATCAAGACCTATCACACCTCACCTTCTCATTTGAAATGTCATCACCCCATACCGAGACCTATTCATATGCGGTAATTCTCTTCCTAAAGTCAGCTAGGATACCTCTTTGCTGACCATCACTACTCATGTCATTCTCCACCATATGAACAACACAAATAGCGAAGGGACGGAAAATTTATAAACGAGAAGAAGATATTTTTGGTAGAGAAAATGGGGTGACTTCTCACCATAATCAATTTAACCACCACAAAAAATCTTAGAATTGAAGAAAGGGATTAGAAATTAATGCACAATAACTCAATCAACTCACCATTCCCTCCCTCGAACAAGCACTGAGGTTAGTTCTCCATTTTTAGTGGAGTTGAGAAGGGAATTACGGAGAGAGAATACATAAAATAAAATAAATGTATGAAAGGTGGTATGAAGATAAAAGCTAAACTAATATATATTAAAACTAAAAGTAACTATTACAACGTATATACTCAACCTTTCCCCTTGAAAATTGCTATCCTTGTAAAAGAGAGAAGAGATACATATTTATAGGGAAAATGGTTGATGAAATCTCAACTCAACTATGTCCTCCTGATTGTATCGACTTTTCGGCCCAATAATTGCATAATTGGTACATGGTCCCTTCTTTAACATTGTTCCATATAAACTTCTGCATCCCTCCAAAATATTTCAGCCTGATTGGTCCACGTATGATGGAGTTATGGCAGATTTTGTTTGGACAATTGAATCTTCCAAAGTGACTCTTCGTCTTCCACAATGCCAACTTCCCATGACATTAAGTCCTTGAAAACAACCTATTCATACGTGGAATACTTAATGAAATATTTTAATTAATTCTTCTTCCAGCTCCGTGGTGAATATCAGCACCATATGATTGGTCAGTTTCGAGATAAAATCTCATCATTAAAACCTTCCAAATCTGTACACAGTTTTCAATGTCCGGAATATGAGATGATTTTGATCCCCCAAATGATTGATTGAGCTGGGGCTCCAGAATGATGAAATTCGTCCAATGAAGTTATTAAACCAATAGAAAAGGAATTTCACAATTTGGCTTAGTGTAGAAAATGATATGGCCGAAATACGGAAGACAAATAAAATAGTTAAACCCCAAAATTAAGCCATTTTTGCCTTTGAGCTCAAAATACCACTAAAACATAAAAATGTGACAATTTCCCATAAAATAACACTTTGGTGGGGTTTAGAACATTGAAATACACTATTTAACATGTTAAAATTCAAGATTTATCAAAACTATAAAACAAAAAATGTAGAAACATTATCTCCAAGAGACATTTCTAATAGTGAATGATGAAACAATAAAAATTGAAAATCCAATAGAATCATATGATTGCTTCTAAAAACATACAAGATATAAAACCTATTACACAAAACGTGCTGAAAGAATATATTTTATCCTCACTTCATCAACTTTCCATTACATTCAAAAAATTATATTCCATGGTCTACAGACCACTGAATGGGTGACCAAGGTGTGAGCTAAGAAGATTTGTAGGATAATACATGGTTGTTTTATATAACACCCATAAACAAGAATTCCATAATTATTGACCATAATGAAAATAATGAATTATATATTGTTTAATAGTTTTAAATCAATGTAATGTGAAATAAATTTTTATTTTTTATCTTCAAAATTTACATATCTTGTAGGATAACTTTTTTTATGTCATTTAATTATCCTATTTAAATAATTATATATAAATAATGAATATATCATATACCACTTCACATTTATTGTAGTAATATTGAAATGTTACAACCCAAAGAAGCCCAAATTTTCCAAAAAACATGAAACATCATGATAAGGATTTCTGTAGTCATAGATATCATGGAAACTCGTACCTATCATATATAAATTTTCACTTCAGGTACCAATATGTATGGATCAAGTATAGATTGAAGTAGAAAACTCATGAATATAAAAAACTCAATAAATCAACCCACTTACTAGAACAACAAGCCTAGGTTGAATAAAGATGCCCTGTGAAAAAAACCTCTTACAATGGGCAAGGCCTATTACATCACCATCCACAATAGTAACCAGTGATTCCCATGCACTCTATATTCTGAAAAATAATCAATCCATATTATTCAAATCATTATTTGAATATGTCTTAACAAAACCATTTCAAAATGCATTGAAATAACATTTTGATATTCCAAAACTATAGGGAAATTGTATTTTCTCAAAAACACTTTTCCACACACTCAAATCAAATCATTCAAACATTATAATTAATTTCTGAAATAACTTATCCAAATAATACAGTGTATTTCACCAGCATAGGATAGATATATAACCATGTTGATTTAAATAACTGCATAGATATGCCCATAATTATTTCCACCAAAATTAAGGACAAAAACAATATAAATAATTGTTCTATTTGATAAGAAAAAACTGATCCCCTAAACCCATTTCTAGTGAGGGGAAAAATAATGGGGTAATGTAGTAATAAAGAAAATTAGAATCCTTATTGGAAGGAATATCACCAGTATGAGGAAGGAATCTCATACTAAAGAGAAAATGTGTCAGAAAGTAGAGCATGGGTGGGTTGATAAAGAGTTGTTATATTTCCTTCCCAACATTTTTTATGATTAAATTAACTTTTATAATTTATTTATTACACATCTGGACTAGGTAAAATTTTTTTACTGAGATTGAGATATGACCATGATGAAAATTGAAAATCATACAGGATTCATTCTCTGTTATAACAAGCTAGATACTCTTCTCCTTCAACAGTTCAAGGATATAAATAAAAAATATCCTCTTCCAATATTTAATATGAAATACCAATCAATGTTAGGAATGAAATAATAATAAATACTTTACCATTACGCACAAGCCACTATAAAATAGAAAAAAAAATCTGGAGCCATCCATTTTGAGCTTCAATCAATAAGAATTAAGAAACCAAGGTATCTAAAATACATTGGAGAAATTTGGAGAACATTCACCAAGAATTCTAGGAAACAAAAGTGAATTTACGACATTTTCTATTTCCTAGTTCATTATTTCTCTGATCTGTTCATCATTCAAAATTATTGTTCATATTGAAATATTGGTTCAAGATCTATTAATATTCTAATATCGGTCCATGTTTCGTTAAAACTATAAAAAACAATAACTTAATTTTCATATATATCATATCACTTTGAATTAATAGGTGTTATTCACTATTCCATGGAACTAGATAAAATTGAAATTAGATTATATAAATTCATGTGAAACCACAAAATTTAATCTACCAAGAGTAGTCCATAACCATTTTTCCAATTTATTCTTGGAAAATGGTTCATTTATATTTTCCACATAATGAATGTAGCGAAAATTAAACCATTAAGAAATATAGATACTTGTATGCACAACATTATCATCTTGGGGAATGAATATTTTCCTTATATTCCACAAAATTACGTTGAGTTTTTGTGGGACATTGTTACACCAAAACTTCTGACCCAAACAATCTTTTTTTATTTTTTATTGTACCAACCCAACATAAAGGGTAAAAATAAAAAAATACATATAATTATTCCTCTCATATCATGATTGATTTAATTTTTAAAAAAATTTCAGTGTAGATAAAGGTCAGAACATACCTCAAGAATGCATGCCATCAACCCAACACCTAATAGATAATTTTCCCCTATAATAATATAACATAGTATACCTATATTAAAAAGAGAGAATAAACACCATGGATCATAAAATAAAATTTCACAATAAAATTATAGAATGAAAAAAATGGAAAAAATTTAGATGAAAGGATATATTATAGGAGAGATGCAACAAAACTACCCTAATGATCCAAATCTGAATGAATCGATTATGAAAGAATATATTTTCCAAAAATAACTATAGTGGATATCTAGTTTTAGTTAAATGAGCTATGGTGATGAATAATAAAACAATTCAATAGAGATGGACCCTAAAATCCAAACTTATGCAATTCAAAAAACATGTAATCACATACGTTGTCATTTAATCCTTGTATTATTTATAGGTAGAATCACCATAAAACAAATATCAACGTTATTTTTAAACTGATATACATGAAATCCCCTCACTCCATATAGTATGTTGACAACATCATCCATATAAAAATTTCATAGTGTGTGAAACAACAAAAAATTGAATAATATCTCATAAAGAATAAAAATGTTTATTTTTAAATATAAAAACAATATCCACCATGATATTTATTTGAATATAGGGAGATCCCCACAGCCCCATTAAATTTTTATACTTTAACTCAGTTAGTTGATACAAACATCCACCCCTAAAAATATTGACATTTATTACAATGAGTACACTCTATCACCAGAAGTCCCAATGTGCACCCCATTAAATGGGAAAAAAGAAAGGGCATATAAATACAAATTTATAAGTATATTTATGTTACTAAATAAATATAATAATACATTATATCTCTAGTAAGTCATTTTAAATAGTAAAGACCAATAAATAGCTGAGCTATTTCTTCCATCATCGACGACTCACACTACCACATTTCGGGAGAATATGGTATATTTATCTATATAACCATGAATAAAAATCAATATCAAATGCATGAATTTACATGATATTCAATGATATCTATATAATTTTAAAAAATAAGAAATTTTTTCTCTAACCCAATATCTTCAAAACTCATAATATGAGTGGGATCCTGATTGAATTTCATGATATGTGAATTGATTAAAAAACAAGAATTTATATAACCCAAACATTAAATTCCAATAAATTAGAAACCTTATTATACTTCTCAGTGAATTCAAACTATCCAAATTATCTTATAGAAAGTGTTTCATTCTATCGAATAACAAGGTGTCCCAACTTAGGAGAACCATTCAAAAAAATCAGTAACTAATGGATGAATCCAACGTACAATTCCACTGATCTAAATAAATTTTTTTTCAATTCTGAGTTTTAAAAATACATAATCATATATCATGAATCCATGATGATGTCTCCAAAAATTTTATTACACAAAAAATCAATTTTCCATCCTATTACCAAAAAATAGTTAATCTTCTTGGTATAACATTAAAGAACTCAAAATTATCCATTCTCATAAATGAATGATAACTATTCTTATAGGAAAACATATCCAATCCTACATGTAATTCTTAGTACACAAATAATCCAATTATATGGGCATCGAGCATAGCCTCAATGATCTAACTACCATGCTCTGTATGACTGTTTGTATATTGATGACAAAATGTACTTAATATTGGTTTAAGCAACTTCACGTTAGTTCAAAATTTCGTGTAATTACATTATACTCTAATATTTATATTTTTTTGTTCCTTAATTGGAAAAAGATGAGACAAATATTTCAACTGATCAATCATGACCAAAATATTATTCCACCGCCATGGAGTCAATAGAAATACAATAGTTAAATCCAGGGAGAAATCATCCTAATTATAACACCCTGACCCCTCTAGACCAGATCTGGTGTATTAAATATTACATTGGAATTATTAAAAGGAATATAATACAAATGGAAGGATCATTTTAGTTGTATTTACGGAACTACATACATATATGTAACTCAAATTACATTAAAAAAGTTACACAATACAATACCTAAAAAACTAATAAACAACATCCACGAGAGCTCAATAAATGGTCTCCTATTCATAACCTGTTGATGGTAAACAAATCTAAGGGGTGAGATCAAATTATTGTTAAGGGTTGGAAATAAAGAAATCATTAATCAACAGTAAATGAATCCTAAACAATTTGACATAATCAATATGGAATGTGGAATAAATGAAAAACACACGCCATTAATAAACTGAGAATGAAGATGCATCTATTTAATTTTTCATAGTTAATAGCTCATGTATAGTAATAACTAAATATTAATAATGAGATTTATTATTTTTTGGACGTTATGTATCTAGCACATGATACCACTATACCATCAAAAAGGTTTAAGCCGGTGTGTAGAAACTGATTTGATTTTAGGACACATACTCGAAGGGATTGTTACCAACTAATTGTCTAATGAGACATATTGATGTATCGAGGGGATATAGGGGGACCCACCCTTCACTAAAAGTAAAAATAATTCCTTATATACATATCTAATACAAGTACGATATGTTTTCTCAATATCTATATTGATTGGAGAATACAGATTCATCAATATTTATATTGTTGAAATAACTTTCCAAATTAACACCATATGTGAAATGGTATATGAAATAAGGAAATAATCATATCCATGCTACAAGAAAATGTATATTTACCCATATTTTAATTTTAAACAAAAAAATTATCTCATATGGGCAGTAGATTCACCCTATAAGAAATATTAGGTTCACAATACCAAGTAGGTCTCAATAAAATGTATATTGAGACAAAGTCCCTTGCCACATTGAAATCAGTTGAATCGTATGATCAAAAATAAATAATCACACAATGTATAACTGAATAAAATTAATATTTATATAATCATGGTATTATATATAAAAGTATAGTATATATATACCACATATAAGAAATAATAGGTGAAAAATTGAAATCCCATGGAATTGAAAGTGATATGAGTAACCCCTTACAAACATTTCAGCACGGTAATGAGTGTTCTTGTCAGGGATTAATGAGACGTAAACGTTATCCAATAATTTATATATAATAATAGTAATTTGGGGGTGTTTTGAAAACATACCCCATCATTAGGAATTGAAAATAAAAGGACACAACATACGGTGAATTCTTGGATAAAAGTGAGAGAAAGGATCCCTTACCATATGCCCGAAGGTGTTCTTGATTGATTTTAACAACCAGAATAATAAATTATATATACATTAATTAATAATTATTGAATATAATAGACATTTAAATTTTATATTATAGAATTATTAGGTTTATTCATGCACTTTTTTTTGTTTTAATAGATTCAATTTTATTGTTTTGGAAGCATTTTCTTATTTGGTTTTCATGGCTGGTCTACTTTTATTCATGAATGGAAATTCGTTAAAATGTGGTTAAACATCCATAATTGTAAATATATATTATTATTGACATTATAAATGATATTACAAAGATTTTTTAGTTATATATCTTGGGAATTACTCATTAGTTAAATGATATTGAAAAACTATTGGATTAACTTGGTGGTTTTGTGCTGAACAAACTTGTTTTGTATAATTATTTTGAATTAAGAGTGTGTAAGTATTTTAAAACTTTTAATAAGGTAAAATTCATATATAATGATCTGGTTAAACTATAAAAAATGTTTCATGACATGTATTGAAGATAGTAATAGAATTTAAAAACGTGTCGCCCATGACTGTGAAAAATTAACACATCTCGGATGGTATTTTCATTTTTAGTGTAATATGTAGTGAAAAGAGAGATGGTGATGAAATAGTTCTCTAGAATAATAAAATTTAATATAATTTAATTTACTAGAATTATAATATAATTTGAATGTGTGTAGGTGAGGAGAGAGAATGATTATAATGGAACATGTAAACTAATTTGAAAGAAAAGAAGAGAGAGGTCCCACTCTTTTTTATTCCACCTCGATATTCTCCTTAAGGACATTATTTCTGGCCTTTTGGTGAGACCAGATGGTATTGGACATGGTGAAGTTGATTAGAGAGATATTTGAGTAAGAGTTATGCATGACTTGAATCTTTAGTGGTGTCCCAGGGAAAAGGGTGAGGGGTTGTTTATATAGTGGAGGGGAGGAGGGATATGACATTTTTTTAATCATTATATTAATAGTTTTGCTGAAAACTCTGAATATTATTGATTAATGTGTAAAAAATAGTAATAATTACATTAGAGTTGTGTCAAAGTGGGATTAAATTCTCCTTGAATCACTTATGTTGTAGTAAATCATGTATTTAGTAATTATCATATTTTATCATGTTTTAATATTCATAAAAAATTCAAGAATATCAAAAAAATACCCCAAATTCACCCTAATTTTTTTTATGTGTAGAATAAAAAAATTCTCTCTATTTTTCAAAATATATTTTCTAAATATGATAAATTTAATTTTTAATTAAAAACATTATTTAATAAAAAAATACCAATGCTTACAAAATTCTACTTCATTTTTAAGGTACATGAATTTTATTCATACATTCATTTGTACAGGAAAGCATTTAGAAGGGTATTATTTCCATTAAAAAGCATATTTTACTATTCATAAGTGTATGTTATTATACAATAAAAAGTAACTAGATTCTATCCAACTCCAAATATCACCCTGATCGCTATAGTGTATGTCTGTTTTTCAAAATTAAAAACCCAGAAGTATAAAATTTATGTTTAATGTATAGGAAATGTCTATCTCCTAAATAACCATGTGTTGTTTCAAATATAATCAATGAGTTATGAAATATATTATATAAATAGAATGTATTTAAGAGAAAATTACCATAAAATGTTTGGGGTGTTATATTATTCGCAGCATCATAAATTTCATACTAAAAATTTTTCATGTATATTAATCCCTAAAAAGAGGTGGGTGGTTCTTATTTATAACATCATCATGTTCTCAAATTTCTTAATCGATATTATGGTTTCTCCTAATAAACTATACTAGTTGAGTTTTCTGATTTATCAATACCATCTCTCTTGTTTAAATAATCATAATAGGATATTAAAATAATTAAATATCAACTTCTAGTTTAATTTATTCATAGGTCAGTACACACTATTGGGACTGGAATGTTTTTCTTCAACAATGACACGTGGAATGCATTATGATCTTTGGAGAAACTTGGTGGCATTGCTAAAAATTGAGCAAAAATGTTGATCTTTTTAAGAATTTAAAAAGGTCTGATGTACCTAGGCCTTTGTTTACCTTTCTTACTGAACCTTACGACACCCATCAAAGGATATATTTTTAGAATTTCATGATCTCCTACTTGAAATTCCAAATCCTATCACCCGTTTTTAGCATAACTCTTTTTCATAATATGGGATATTTTAATATGGGCCTGAATTTTCATTCCCTTTTCTTTTGTCTCTTTGATAAGTTCTAGGACAAAAAGTTTCCTCTCAACAACGTCATCTAAACATGTTGTAGTTCAACACCTATTAACATATAATGCTTCATATGGTCCATTTGAATTCTTGAAAGGAAGGTATTATTATATGAAAAATTTCACCAAAGGATAAAATTGATCCCACATAATTTGAATGTTTAGAGAGAATGATATTAACATATCTTACGTTGTTTGAATAGTCTATTTGGAATGTCTGTCGATATCTGTGTGATAAGAAGTACTAATACTAAACACAATTTCCAAATCATTCTGGATACTTTTCTAGAATTATGATATAATTTGGGAATCCTAGTTAGGCAAAATAGATATAGGTTCACCATGAAGTCTTTCAATATCATTAATTTAATGTTAGGTCAAGCACTCAAGTGGTAAATCATCTCTTGTAGAAAGAAAATGTTCTGATTTTTTGAGATGATCAATAATTACAAATATTGTATCATTTCTTCTATGTGTATTTGGTAGTCTGGTGAGAAAATACATTGTAATGTCATCCAACATCCATAGATAAATATTTAGAAGTTGCTTCACCCTTCTAGGATGTTGTCTCTCTACCTTCACATGGTGACAAACTAGACACCATGACACATAGTCAAAAATTTCTCTCTTAATATTATCCAAAAAAAATTTCCATCATATCTCTATACATCATTGTGCTTCCAGGGTTTTTTTGAGAAATCCGAGCTATAAGCATCGTCTAGTAGTTATATTTTTATATCTTGTAATAATGGACCGCATAACCTCTTCCCAAATATCAGAAGTCCTTCCTCATATGTGATTTCTTCCAATCTCCCATACATAACAACATTTATTTTAATGTTTATAATAATATCATCAGGTTCATTATTTTTTATCTTCTCTAGTAAATATTGTTTAGCAATAATTTGAAATAGGAAAGAATTTTCCCCTTCATTAACAATTCCTATATCCATATTTAGTAGATCTATGAATATAGGATCTCTCTCAATCCTCATTTGGGTTAGAAGTCCATGATATTTCTTTCTTAACTCATCTTCCTCTTTATTTTTATTTCTTACGATGTAGTTTATTGATTAATCATAATCATTTTGTAACTCAAATGATATCATTTTCATCATTTTGAGTTCAATCTGTGTGAAAATATATTTGAAACTCTTGAAATACTTATATATATCACATCATTAACCATATATATAATGTCTACATATTTTCAAAGAAAAAATCATGGCTTTTAACTCAAGATCATGAGTTGGGTAATTTTTCTCATGAGTCATCAACTTCATTGATGTATAGTGACAACATTATCATTTTTTAAGGATGCAACCCAGTCCATTCTTTAATGCGTCACTATAAATCACAAATCCAAAATTTCCACATGGAAGAGTCATAATTGTAGCATTGTCCAATCAACCATTCAATCCATCAAATAATTATGTATATTCATTCATATATACAAAAATAACCCCTTTATGAGTGATCTTGGTTAGCGGGTTTTCCATTAGGTGGAATTCTGAACGAAATGCGAATAGTAACCTACTATGCCAATAAAACTATGTAACTCGGTTAGGTTCATTGGAATGGGACAATATTGGATTTACATTGTCTTCAAAGGATAGACTACAATTCCATCATTCGAGAAATTAGTAACTATAAAAGGAATTGATTGAATCCAAAATTCTAACTTTCTAAAATTCCCATATTATTTATTTCTTATAATATTTTTCAAAATAATATACACGTGATTATCTTGGTATAAATATATTTTGGAGTATACCTGGATATAATAGATAAATACCAATATAATGTTATCAAGACATTCCTTCAAAACCCTATTAATTAAATCCATGAAAACAGATGGTGCATTAGTCAGTCCAAAAGGCATCACTGTATAATCGTAAAGACCATATCCGATTCAAAATGTTATCTTTTTTATATTTTCATTCTTCACAAATGAATAATGATATCTAGATTAAATGATAAGCGTTGAAATTTATTTTTCTCCATGAATTTGATAAAATAAATCATCAATTCATTTTCAAGGATACTTATTATTAATGTAATAACATTTATTTCCCTATAATCAATGCATAGCATCAAGGATCCATATTTCTTGTTGAAAAAGAGGATAGGGGATCCCCATAGAGAAACACTAGGTCATCCACCAGGAATTAAATCAATAGGAATACAAATTCATGCTCTTTAAGAGGTGTTGGAAAATCATTTAGAAACACATCAATTTATTTTTTCACTGTACGCACATCTTCAATTTTAAGATTTCATTCCTCACCCATATATATTTGGTTATCTTACTCTCCAATAATTTTATTCATTAGAGATACTAGGGGTGGATTTATATAATAATTTTATGGAAAGGTTTCTGCTCTAAAAATAAGGGATTCTACACCATTTTCAAATATTATAACTTACTTATACATAAAAAATATATTCATGTGATAATTTTATATCCAATTCATAATGAGACATATATAAATGTTAGTCATAGAAATAATGACAAGGTTGGAAACTAAAGAACATTTATGTGTCATGAAGGGGAATGATTGAAATTTCTTTTTTGCAATGATGCATTCCCATAGAGATTTGACTGACAACTTCATTATAAAATTAAATTGGACATGTCTAATTTTTATGGAAAATATGGACAATATAAATAAATCTGATGATCCAAAATTAAATAAAGTGTTGGATAATATTGAGGAAACAATTAATATACCATCCTCTGAATCATTAGGGACTTCATCCTATTAGGTTCTAATTGAATAAGCCTTCCATTTCTCTCATGGTATTTTATGAAGAAATGTTCATTTACTCTAAGGACACTCATTTTCATAGTGTCTCATCTATCTAAAATTTTAGTATTGAACATCATTGACTTATTTATTCCAATTTTATTCATTAGATCAATGACCCCTTTATACACACTTACAACATACTCACATGACTTTCAGGCATTTCCCAAGATGATTATTTCCTTAGTTCTCACATAATAAGAATTTCTTCATTTCATTCTTTATCATTGTAACATCAATTTCTCCATTGTTATGAGAGTACTGGTTCATAACGTGGTTTCCCTTAAACAAATTTTCTCTAGAAAACTTCCTCTCAATTTTGAAAGCACTTAATTCAATTTCTTCATATGATGGAAATGTTTTGGAAGCTACTTCCCTTTTAAGACCTGGCTTAATAACTTCAAATAAATGATCAATATTATCTTCCGAGTCACAGACGTAATCTATTGCATACCTAGCTAGTCTTATGAAATTATCCTCATACTCAGCAACAATGTCTTCTTCCCATTTCATTAAGACAAAGACTTTCCTCTTATTTTTTTTATTTCACATGAGTGAAATATTTTTCAAAGTATATTTTTTTTAAATTTTCTGAATTCCATATCTTCTATTTCATCTTCCTCTATGGTATTCGGCATCAAGGACCACCATTGGTCAACATCATCCTTTATAGAATATACTGCCAACATTACCTTTTCCTTTTCATTACATTTTAATGCCAGAATATATTATCTAGGTATTTGATCCACTAACCGCCTTCCACTAGATTAGTAGTAGCAATAAACGATATGGGATTATACTAAATGAAACTATGCAACACAGGTGTAGCATGGTTATTCATCCCAACCTAGGCATGTTGTCCCAATATAGACATGATCTGACCCACTCCAGCATTGACTATCTGGACATCCTCAGTGGGAAATTCCAATTTTTTCCATGAGTGTTGATTCCACTCCTTCCATTTGGAACCATTTTTGAATAGCTGAATATAGTAGATTATGTTTTTAATCATAATTTATAATCTAAAATAAAAAATAATTTAGAATAAATTCTATGCATAGCTAATCTCATAATCATGGTTTCACTAAGAGAAAATGTTAATTAGAATTCTTAAAAATTTCTTATAATGAAAATGTGAATTATCATAAGAAAATCCCCCATGGGTTATAATCTAAGAGTACTATAAGGACCATTTTCATGTACCAAGATACCTTAAGCCCTGACCAAAACACTTTGCTGGAGTTTTCACTCTTAGGTACATTTGTGCTAGAAACACCTCTACCTGTTTGTATCCAAACATTGATGTATTTTTAGATAGACCCACATAATCTATTCCGTAACAGTATTTCATGATTTTTTTGTATGTTTATCCTCAAATAATACATCAAGTGGTTATTCACTAATATGAATTTTATAATATAGTTTCCATGTTTTCTACTAAAAGGCCTTTGATTGAAACAGCAACACCCTGACCCCTCTAGACTAGAGCCGGTGACTTACTAATTACATTGGCATGATTAAGAGGAATGAAATCCTGAAGTAAAAAATGACATTATTAGTATAAAAGAAACTAGTTAGATATATGTAACTCAAATTACATTGGGAATGTTACAAAACAAAAAACATGACAAAAACTGATAAACGATATCACTGAGAACTCAGTAAATGGTATCATCTTCATAATCTGTTAGAGGTAATCAAATGAAATGTTGAGCTGAAATTATCAATAAGGGTTTAAAATAGTATAATCATTAACCAATAATAATTTAATCATATACAATTTGATATAATTATTATGTCATGGTTAATAAATGAATGACAGACCCAATTAATAAACTAAGAATGAAACTACATCCATATATTTTGTTGTTGTGAAAACCTCATGGATAGTAATAACTGAAAATTAATATAGAGAAAACTTATTTTTTGTTTGTCATGTATCTAGAACAAGATATGACTATACTTTTAAAATGGATTAAGTCTTTGCGTAGAAACCAATCAAATTTTTAGAAACAAACTCGATAGTTTTGTTGAAAATTGATTATCTCATGAGAACCTTCGATGCATCTAGGGGCTATAGTGACCCCCTCCCTTTACTGAATATCCAAATAATTTTTTTAAAGCCCCATTTTATGATTTAAAGAAAATACCTCCTTATACTGCATAGAGGGAGACCCATTACATAGCCCGAAAGCCCAACGCCAAGTGACCTGAATACTAGGCTTAAAAGCCCATTTTTTGGCTCAAAGAGCCCCTTGGTGAATAGGACTACTACAGTACCTGGGCTACTATAGTACATTCTACAATACCACCACCTCTATAGTTCTTTCTATAGTGCCTCCACCACCACAGTGTCACCGCTGCTACAGTTCAGCTGCTGCTACAGTACCAAAATTTAGTCTCTGCCCGAATTTGATCCTTGGTTTTTTGGATGCCAAGAAGGAGCCTGTACCACTAAGTTACAAGCTCATTGGATATCCATATAATTCTTTATACATATATTTAAAAAATGTACAATATTCCATTTAAATATCCATATAGAGTAGAGATTACAGATTCATCAATTTTTCAATAGATAAAAATGACTTTCAAAATAAATACTATATGTGAAATAGTTTAAGGCTTAAGGTAATAATCAAATCCATTATAAAAATGGATATTTACTATAATTAAAATTTATAATTAAAAATGATCTTTATTGGGTATTATATACACCAAATAAGAAATATTAGGTGCACAATACCATGTATGTCTCAATGTAATGGAAATTGAGACAAAGTCTTATGCGACAATGTAATAAATTAAATTGTATGAAAATAATCACCAAAGGAATAAAAAATACCAAGAGTATAAATATAATTATGATATTATATATCAATTTTATTTTCACATATATCACATATAAGAAAGTAGATGTGAACAATGAAAATCCCATGGAATTGAATGTGATATGAGAAACCCCTTACAACCATTTCAGTATGGAAATGAATGTTCTTCTAAGGTCATAATGAGAGGTAAATGGGTATAACTTCATTTATATATCATAATAATAGTATGGGGGTGGTTTGGAAACATTAAAAATAATTAGGAATTAAAAATGAATGCATGAAACATGTTGGGATTCTTGAATAAATGTGTGAGAGAGAGTATCCCTTACCTTATTCATGAAGGAATTATTGATTGATATTAATGTCCTAAATAATCAAATATATCATCGTTAATTAATAAATCCAAAACCTCATCAAAAGGTAATTTATATAGTATAACCTAGTTTGGTTAATTCATGTCTTTTTTTATTGGTTTAAGAGATTAATTTTTTTGATGCTTTATCTTCCTTGGTTTTCTTGATTGGTCAACTTGTATTCATGAATGGATGTTCATTTGAAATGTATATTAACACACTAAATTGTAAATATATATTATTAGTGACCTTATAAAAGATATTATAATTATTTAGGGCTATATACCTTGTGAATGACTTATTAGTTAAAAGTTATTAATAAATGCTTGTATTAGCTTGGCAGTTTTGTGCATAATGAACTAATTTTGTATTATTATTTTGTGTTATTAGTGTGTAAGGATACAATAACATTGAATAAGGAAATATAAATATATAATTATCTGGTTTAACCATTAATAATTATTAATATCTAGTCTTCATGATAATAATATAAATTCAAAACTCTTCATTCTTGATGTGAAAAATTTACACATCTTAGACGACATTTTCATTTTTTGTGTAAGTGGTGGGGAAAAGAGAGATGTTGATGAAATATTCCATTAGTATAATTAAATTATATTCCATATATGTTAATTTATTAATCATATAATTTGGATGTGTTTAGGTTAGGATAGAGAAATAAAATAATGGATCTTCTAAGCGAATTTGAAAGAAAAGAGAAGAGGGGTTCACCTCTTAGGTATTCATTGTTGAGAATCTCCTTAAACATTTTTTTGCCTTTTAGTGAGACTAAAAGGTCTCATATGTGGGGTAGGTGTATAAGGTGATATTTTATATGAATATAGGAATTTATTTATCCTTGAGTGGTGTGGGAGGAAGAGGTGTGAGTGGTGGTTTATATGTTGGAGGGGAGGATGGATTTTGCATTATATTAATCATTATTTTAATATTTTAGCTAAAGAATATGAATAGTCTTAATTTATATGTTCCCAAATATTAATAATTTCATATGAGTATAAACCATGTGGGTTAAATTATCCCATCGTCAATGATGATGTAGTAAATCAAGTATTAAGTATTTATCATAATTTATCATATTTTACTATTAATCAAAATTCTTAAATTTTATAAAAATCCCAAAAAAATCACCCTAAACATTTTTTTATGTGTAGAATCCAAAATGAACTTATTTTTTCAAAAATAATTTTCTAAATATGATAAATTTAATTTTTAATTAAATATTTTTTTCAATCGAAAAATACAAACACATAAAATAATCGACTGCTTTTTTACGGTGACTAAATTTTATTTATAAATTCTTTAGTAAGGTAACAATTTTTAAGTGTAATATTACCATTTCTAATGGTAGGATACTATTAAAAATGGTGTTCTACTTTTCATAATTCTATGTTACTCTTCATGTGATAAAATTTCTATTCCATGAAAATTAACTTGATTATCTTAGACTCCAAATACCATCCCGATTGCAACCATGTATGTCTATTTTAAAAATTAAAAGAATCGTCACATTTATTTTTAATGGATTGGTTATGTATATATCATAAATAACCATGTTTTATTTCAAAAAAAAATTAAGTTCATTATAAAATATATTCTATGAATATCGTGTATTTATGTGAAAAATACCATAAAAATTTTAGGGTGTTAAATCATTTTCAAACCAACACTAGAATGGGATTAATCAAACAAAAATGTTGTATGTGATATCAAATTATTTTTTTGATGGTCTAATAGTGGGAAACATACTAAAAAACGTCACTCTTCATACATGGAAACCAGAATCACTGTCTCACGTTATACTGCATCTTTATAATTCCCAGAGGAATAACCAATGATGAGTTATGAAAATGAAACATAACTGATCTAGCCACTGATGTTTTCACGACCGAAAAAATCTCAAAAATATATAAAACCATATGAAGATATAGAATGACTAGAAATTTTCTCCCCTCAATATACGTTCTCAAACATTTTTATAAAATAATCATCATGATGGACACACTATAGAATAAAATCTTGGAGGGATGATGATTTATAAAAATTATCTAGAAGCATACATAAATCATTTTCCTCAGTATCAAAATGAAATTTAAATAAAACCCCTATGAGGTTTAGCACGTCATTTGTTTTCAAAACATCTTAGGAGGGAATGTTCATACTAAGATAATCTAAAATGACATTCTCATTCACCGATATGTAAGAGACAGTGAATTAAAACATCTTAAGTTATTCCAAATTCTTCATCATTTTATAATTAATGTACTTATGAGACAAGCTACAAATCAAACTCTTATAACCATAGAATACTATTATCCTCTCCACATTAATATAATTCTTCTAAAATTTTTGAATATGAATAACTACAGAAGCATATAAATTCTAAGTGGGGTAAATCATCTGATGTGTTCAAGGGTGTAGAGAATCAAAAGAAAACAAATGATAATCCCACAAAACCACATAACCAAAATTATTTGTATAAGATTAAAATACACCTACATATCCCTTTGATGGATAATGTAATATTATAATATGATCCAATATCATAATTCATTTCAACTTATTTAATAAAGACTGAACATTTTCATCACATGTGAATTTCACACCAATCATGGTTAGAGCTATCAAATGTGACACCAAATATTATAAATCAATGAAGAACCATCTATAATACATATAAATTATAGGGAAGCTCAAAATATAAAACATTATGTTGTTCTTCCAATGATTGGACAGACTACACCTTCTTACAATACTCACAATATATTCTTAGAAATCTTGTTCCCCATGAGCAACACTTATAAAATCCAGAAATTACATTTTCAAAATCTTCTCATAAAAATAGTGACTCAATAGGATTCCAAGACATGTTCACCCTCATATCATGAATTAAACAAAATATCACCACTGAAAAATAACAAAAAATTATCAATAGTCTACTAGAATATCTAATTCTTCTAATACATTAAAAATAAAGGAGAATTATTCACACAAAATAACATCAAAATAAATTCATAAAGGCCTTACATACTCTAAAAACATATATTTGATATATCATACTATTTAAATCTTTGTTGACTATAATTCAACCGATGAATGATAATTAAAAACCCATTTTCACAATTAAATGACTAAAATATCATCCACATATGGAAACAGATACATGTTCATAACCATTACCTGGTTCAACATCTGATAGTCCACACAAAGTTGGAGTGGACCATTTTCCATCTAGGAATAGATAAATTGGTAAAAAAATGTGATGCAACAAGGATAATATAACCCTTCAGCACCAACCCATCCAAATAATCCATGAACCCTTTTTTCTATTCTGGTTCAATTCAATGGAATGGTATAGAAACTTAATACATTCCAAGCATAAGAATAATCATAAAATCCACCTACATCACTTGAGGAATCAAAAAAATATATAATATAGGAAAACATAAAAAAGATCCAAAACAATATTGTGGAGATCAACAACAAAGGAATCATAATCAAGATCAACTATTATAGCCAATGAAAGACATGATATCTGGGTTGGATGGGTTTTTACAATAAGACCTTGAATCGCACTACCCCTGATACATGTATTTGCTTCCATCAACAATTACGAGAGAGACAATCAAATGATAAAAATCAACATCAACCTGATCAGTGAAAATCTAATTTATCTCGATGGGGAAATAAAATAGAAACCTATTAAGACAACAGAAATACCAAACTACCTATACATTAAATATGAAAATAGAACAACAAGAACACTAAAACCAGTTCACTACCCATATATCTAGAGTAGTCTCTAAATCCATTACAAAGAACATAAGTTCTATTTGATTTGTAATAATAACAAAAAATTTAAAAAAGTTAAATTTTTGAGATACACTGTTATCAAATAAGGAAATATATACTGAATATTCAATAATTATGGCACCTCTCACAATCATAAGACCCACTTAATCCTCTACAAGAAACACATATACTATGTGAAAGCAAGTCATGCCAGAGGTGTGTGGTTGTAGGTAAGAAATATTTGAATCATATAACTTCCCCATAGTAGTATATGGAGATAATGATCACTAATATTAGTGAGTAGTAGATATATTTGATTATAAATTTAAATGATGGATTTAATGTCCACATCTATTACAAATATTTATAGGTGGATGATTAGAACACCTGGTCCTCCCAACCATGTCACACCTATATAAATTTAGGGTCTCACTAATAACTGTAATTGTACGCTATGATGGTTCCCACAACTATGAACAATCCCCCGCAATATTGTGGAAATAAATCTACTTTTCCCTAGAATGACATTAAAGTTGACACTAGGTGAAATGTTTGGTGCATAATAACCAACCATGAACGATAATCATCTCTACCAATATATTTATATACTCTATCTCTATATTAGTTGATAAAGGTATAATAGAAATAACTATGATATTATATATGTTAAAAAACATTGTATATAATTATTATATTTCAGATGGTAATTCATTATATTCTTTGGTGAAAAATGAACAATCCTAGAGAACTTCTAGTGTTGGACTAAAATTGAATTCTATCATTTTTGAAAATAGAGTTACTATAGATACATCTCAATGATTAGAAGTTCCATAAAATATTGATGAAGTAATAGAGTTTTAAATCCATTCTAGTTAAAGAACACACTCATATTATCTAGTACCATGGAATCCCACATTCTCATGTTTGTACCTTCAAGTCTGAATTCCACAGAATTCACCTTTATAGTAATAAGATTATTTAAGAAGTCAAATACAATGTTGATAATTTCAAATTAGTAATCCACTTGTTTCGGTTCTTTCATACTATTTATTGATGTTGTATTATTAGAAAAGAACACCTTAAATTAATCTTTATATCCTATAGCACATGGTTGAAACTCTATAGAATTGTACTAATCTCTCATATATTTTAGTTAATATTATAACTTCCCATATAATAGACTCGATAAAATACTGATCATTGGGTTGGTTACCAAGAGGAGAATTAGTAACATCATCATGTAGAACCTGTTGAACACATCTTTAAGACATGTAAATACACATAAAAAGGTAAAATGGCTAGTCATAGATAAATATCAATTCAAACAAGAAAAACCTTAACTAAAATTATGAAATTTTGACTAGAACCTAAAACCTAAGATAGAAATCCGAACATCCCATTATAACATCAGTCTTACCTGAGAATGTGTATCCCAGAAAGTCACAACAATTTTCCTCTACTGTACCAAAGTTCTTATATCATGTACCTCAATCCGCAATAGATCAGGTTTAACAACCCTGAAATCTATCAATGAAAGTGCCCTTATTATAATTTTTTCATCTAGTATAAACCCTATACAATCTTTTATAGAACAAAATATATACATTATAAATTAATAATGAATCAAATAATATGAATTTATATATGTTAAGGAAAACATACAAATGGAATAGTTACATGACCTTTGGAATAGTAATGTGTCCCATAGGAATAGTGAATAGGGAAATATCCGAGAATAATCACCTATGAAAATATAAATAAATTTTTTGTATATTATAAATTAAAATTTTATATAATCATATCATAGTATAATTTCTTATATTTTTTATAAATATTTATTTATGTGTCAGTATTTTAATAAAACAGATATGTGTTTTTACAATTTTACAACTTATATGAAAGACATAATGAATCATATATTTTTATAATATAGATAAATAAATTTATATTTTGTTTTTTTTATGATTATAAGTTAATTTTATAAGTCCTTGATTTATTTTTTAATGTTCTATAAAATTTGTTAAAAATTTAAAATTTTATTTTCCAAGTAAATGATGATTTTAATTAAAAATTATCTTTCTCATATATAAAAAATTATATTAATAAAATGGAGTTCTATTTTAAATTCCACACAACAAAATTTGGTAATGTTTATTTTTTTTGTTTTTTTCTAAAATAGATTATTTTTTGGGAATAATGAAATATGATAATTTAGAATATAAGTAAATAAATGAAGTTTAGAATAATTATTGAGTCTAAGAGGATGTATGTGACCATCGGTTCGAAATCACATTAACTAATTACTATATTTAGTCACAAGAATACCCACTATTGAATCTCTTGAAAAACATATTTAACTATGGAATAAAATAATGAAAAAACACACATCTACACCCCAATAAGTACAACCCCAACCACCTATTATCATCAATCATATAAAGATTTTTTCATTTCCTAGGGAAATTTAGTTCCCCATGAAATTAGTGGATGACCCTCCAACTGGGCTTGGAAGAGTATTCCCCAACTACACTCCAGATGTACCCTCTAGCTCTGTAGGGTAGTGTAGTCCTCGATGACTTTTTCAGATGAACCTACAGTTGGGATGAGCACGGTAGTCCCTGACGACTTTCTTTGATGAAACTTATATTGGGCCATGAAATATAGTTCGTAATGTCGTTTTTGGAAGACCCTATAGTTGGGATGTGCATTTTAGTCACCTATGACTCTCTGGGTTACCCTTTGACTAGTTTGGGTAGTGTTGTCACTAACGACCATCCTGAAAAGACCCTTAACAGTGCAGCACCATGGAGAGGCATGGTTCAACTTACCTAAGGACTAAAGAGAAAGAGGGTGCATTTTTTTTAAAAGAGGAGTTACTATGATGCGATATTAAACAATGTTGGTGAGTCTATGCAGCATAAATAGGATTGTATAGAGGTGTGGTGATTTGAGCCCCTTTGACTTGTTCCACCTAGGATGAAACATGACGTTCTCTGCATCATATATGTTTTCACTATGGCATTATTTCCTACTCATTTTTTGGGACTGATATTTGACATGGAGATCATATTACACTCTCATTTCGGCTTCATTGACTATGTATATAAATATCTATCATGTTATAGTACCCACTTGTTGGTTCATGGTTAATCTCCTTCTAGGAGAGTTTAAGAGGCACCCGGTATGCCACATTATTTTTTTTCTAGCTTCTCATGTTTTGACGAGTCTATTCTCAGGATATATGTATTAATGAATCTACGAGGATCATATTTAATCACCATTTCTAGATCCTTTTGTTTGGATGAGTCTAACATGACACTCTAATTGGGTTTAGAAGTACTCTTTCAGTTAACTTTTATCGTACATTATTCTAGAAACTAATTTTCTATTAATTATATCTTTTATGTCGTTCTTTTTTCACCTTTTTGGGGTGTTGTAATGGGTACGTATTTACTCACCCCTACATGAGATTTTCATAACACATTTAGTGACTTTTATAGACAGCGGATAGGTCAGTCGGGATCTTAGAGAAACATAGGGATATAGGCTACATGGATCACATACAGTGGTCGTAGATGGGATATAAGACATGAGCACTCTCATATGTTAATAATTATTAGTTTCCATATGGTTGGGAAATCTATATTTTTTGTGTACTTGTTTTCCCCTTTACTTTTTAAATGATAGTACCATACTCTTTTATTGTAAAGTGGTTCATTCATGATAAATTTACTTCATATAAGTTTGACATTCTTTCTACTTTTCCTATTCATTTTTCATTGAATTGGATACATGTGTTTTTATAGGTTCATAGGGAAAGGAATCCCTATGTTTCTGTTCTTACAACACTTTTCTCCAACCCCATCCTATGAAGGCGGGCTTGGGGTAGTTGTGACTAAAGCCCCATCTTGGATCGAGCTGTTATAGTTAATTTATATAAAATAAGATAATAATATACAAAATAATATCATTAAATTTAATAAATTTATAAATAATAATTAATGTTATAATCAAGATGAGTTGATATAGAATAATCCTACATATCAAAAATTAAAAAATAAGATGAATGACAGAAAAACATTAAAAACATGGCATATAACTTCTATATTATAAGATATACTTTGTTCCCCTCAATCAAGAAATCAGAATTTCAAAATTATTTTAATTACATAACTACCACATATCCCTATAAGACTAGATCTATTGTTTTTAGAGAATGAAACACTATGGATCTATAAAAAATGACCATGAATGGGATCTTATTCAAAGAAATTAATCTATAATATTATACGAACATCTAAGAATATCTCATGGGTTGATAGGAAATATCTCTATAACATTTACAGGATGAAAAAATCATGTTATGAACTATATAGGAAAAACAATTGTTGTCATGAAGGTAAACTAAATTTTATCTAGATTTTTTGGATATAATTTCCAGGGTTCATGGTTTGGTTTAAGCTTTAAGAAAACAATGAGACAAACATGAATGATATATTATCTCATACCACACCTCGCATAGTGCTATTGAATCATTATACAAACCTTGTTCAAACCATGTTATTAACCTCTTTCTAGTTATGTGTATTTTATCATGGGAATCCTAAGAGTTTTAGAACATTGTGCACCAATCATTAAATTTTTCAGTGACCTCTATTCCCCAATTTCACTATTTCGTAGGTTTTTTTCAAGGTTATTAATAGTTATGATCAAAATTTTCTCCTCTATAAAATACTTCCAATCATTGAAAAACATCTTCCAAAATATTGAATATTAAATATAATATTATACAAACATAAATTACTGATATAATATCCCATGTATATCAAACTAAGTGTTCTATATTCTATCAAATATTTGTATTCATTTCCCCATAATGTTGAACAATATCACTAACCTAGAAGATTTCACACATTTCCTCCAATGTTTCCTATTTATGGTCTAATGCTTACTTCGGAATGAGACCATGATTCCATAAAACCGACACTAGGCTGATAATTTTAAAATGAAAGAATTCTTTTGTCTTTTTAAACTATATACTGGCACATGAACCAAGGTACCATCTTTCTATAGTTCAACATGATCCCATCAAATCTCAAGATCATGATCATGTTGAATCTTTTTTAATTGAGATACATGAAATTGTTTTTTCAATGAACTAATCACTAGGAGAAAATCCATATATTATTTCACCATGACAACCCATTATCATATCTCAAGGTGCCTATGTATTAGGACGGATAACATTCCCTTTATACTAAAACAATGATTCCCAATACTTAGAATGATTCTAAAAAACACATGATCATTCACCCCAAATGAAAATGACCACTGCTAGTGATACAGACATGATTTTTATTTATATAATCCATACCTATTTTCTTTTTGATCTACAAATCATTCTATGATTTATCTTATATAATGATTGATCCAACCAGTGATGTCACTATTTTGTCACTAAAATATGTGGAGAATTATATGGATTCCCATAAAATGATTCAAAATAGTCTTATAAATCTATTCTTGATAACCATTGTGGTAAATGAAATTATCCAATGGTATGTGATCATCATAAGATCACCAAATACTATTAAATAATATCTAATAATTTTTATGAATTTTTTTAACATCATATCATATTTTCAAAATATTTGATGACGATTACATGTGCTTATGGTCAATTGAGTCCCAAATTTGTGCAGTAATTGTAAAAATCCTATTCGTAGCCATGTAGAGTTTATCGTTATTAATTTATAATGGAATATACATATGAGATAACATCACCATGGATCATAATTTTTTATTGTATTGATAAAATAGATACAAACATAGTTTTATTATTACACTTATAATTAATAATAGAAGGAAATAGAGGAAAAATAAACTTATTCCTTGAAAATTATTCTAATATTACATCATTATAAAATCGTTAATGAAAAAAAATAAAAGGATTTTATAAAACTATTAGTTAGGTTTATGTGATTGAATATTTAGTGAATCAAATACTAGAAGTCATAATGACTATGACAAGGTAAATAACTGAAAAACACATGCTATTAATAAACTATGATTGAAAATGAATCTATATATTTTTTTATATTTAAAATCCCATGGAAAGTAATAAAAAATACTGAATTAATTATATAATTAAGCATTGGACATCATGTATCAAGCACACAAATTGTTATACCATCAATGGTTTATCTCTGTGGGTAGAAACCCATTTGGTTTTGATTGGGAACAAACTCGAAGGGGTTTTAAAAAACAATTAAGTCCTCTAAGACTCATTGATGTATAAAGGGGATATATAATACTATCCTCACCTGTAACAACTTATCAATTCATTTATTCATATATATTTTTTATTTAATAAAATTTGGACTTATCAAAATAATAGTATTGAGTGAAAAATAAAAATTTCACAATTTTTCCCTATTAAAAAACATTCAAAGACACACCGTATGTAAAAATGGTATACGGATAATAAAATAATAATATCGATGATATAATAAATATGGATATTTAATTAAATTATCAATTAATGATGACCATAAATAAAAAATGGAACCATACATGCACCACCCAAAGAGAAAATGTAGTGATATAACCAAAGAAAATATCATAATGGTGTCCATGAAAGAATTGATTTAAATAATACACATAATTTGATAAAGTTACTTATGAATATATCGTGATAAATTATTTCAAAATATAATTAAAACATGTAAAAATTTGTTTAAAAATATTTTAAAAGAGACACTTTCGTGTTGTTTAATGGAAAATATTAAAGGGATTCTACAGAGGGAAAAGCAATATTTTTTTTCATAAAAAGTGAAATGTACAAATATAGTTAGTAATGAAAATATGGGGATTTTATAATTGAAATTATTTAAAAATAATTGTTTAGTGTAGTTTTAAATGATAGAAAAAATGGGATCTTCCCTTAAATCGGGTTTCCATATCTAGAGGAATTGAAAATGAAACATTAAAGAACATGTGTTTCCCCGTCAAAGAAATAAAAATTGAAAAATTGTAACATTTTTGGATCATAAAAACATAATTTAGGATGATTACATAAAAATCATTAATAATTACATTGTGGTAAAAAAAGAGAAACCATAACCATTGGAACAATGGGGGTCTGGAGAGAATCCCTTACCTTATGCTTGTTAGTGTTCTGCACTAGAGCCTAATATCGTAGAAAATGAAATTAAATTAGATAAAAATTTAATTATGAATATAATAAAAAAAAAATCATTAAGTATAATTTTATTATTTTCATTTATATCCATATTAATGAGTTATAAGAATAAAATTTTTCATTTGGGAGGGTTTGTTTCCTTGGTTTGTGTGATTGGTTAACTTCTATAATTGTATGAATGTTCTTGTCAATTTTGAATAAGTTTGCAGAATTAAAAACATATGTTTTAAATTAAAATATTGATGTTAAATTTTATTATATATCTTTTTTCTATATTTTATGATCATTTATTAGATAAAATGTTTTTTATAACCATTTAGATTTTGTGGTGTTTTTTTAATCATCACAAATTAGATTTGTTTCATTAATATTATTATTTATATATAATAGTTCTAGAACACTAAATAAGATTTAATTTTTATTTTAGAATATAATTTAACAATTTTAATGGATTTATTACCAGACATGAAGGCTAATTTAGAAAGGGAGAAATCATTATCCATAGTTGTGGTTAATTGAAATCTCCCAGATGATGTTTTCTATTTTATAATAAAATGGAGAGGATAAGGGTTTTGATATTGGATATTACATTAACATAATAAAATTTTATATATACAACACCGGAGTTATTAAAATAATTTTATAGAGGAGATAAATCTATGATAAGAAAAGAAAAAAATTAAAATGGAAATAGAGGAAAATGAATGTGGATTTTAACTCATGAATTCTTATACAAGAGAACATCTATATAGAAATTGGATTTGAAATTTTCTTCAGAAAAATGTGTCTTGGACATGGTGGAGGCAAGGGAAGAGGATTCAGATGTAATTTGATATGTTTCAAATTATGGAAGATATAAGTAGAAGAGGTGGGGAGGGGTTGTATTTATAGTTTATGTGATGAGTGTTTTTAATTATTTTATTCAATAGATTATTACTTTGGGGGAAGAGTATGCAGAATTTTTTATTGAAATTAAAAAATAATGTTAATTGAAAATGGGAGTTCTAAATTATGGTTCTTACATCAGCAATGAATCATGATAAAATTTATTTAACTTATAATGTTAAATTACCTAAATTACCAAATTTCAGATGTTACCAAATTTTCAACTCTTTTAGAAAAATACCAAATGTTCACCCAAATAAATTTTCAATGTGAATAATTAAATAGTGGAATACATTTTATGGAAATAATTTTCAAAATACATTAAATTTAATTATTAATTAAAATCATCATTAATTTAAAATATACATATTTTAACAATATAAACAATTTTAGAACACAATGAAAAATGTATTATCTCCTGCTAAAATTATTATATAATAATAATAAAAATAATAATACTTTTTAATCTGTTTTATGAAAATAAAAATTAGTTAAAATTATAATATTAATTATAAAATTTTAAAAAACACATGTATATTTCACAAAAATATGAATATTATTTTATCATTTTTAATATATTTACAAACTTATTATATGATATAAATATATTATATTTTCATTCCTAAGATACTTAATATTTATTTATATTTTTGTAGGTAAGGTCACTGTTGTATTGGTAAGATTACTATTTCTAATGGTTATATTCATTTTTGAACAGTCAAGATACTATATAATTATATATAATTGGTTTTTTAGGATATGAAAAAAATCAAATTATTTGAATTTATTTAAGAACATACATACCGTAAAATATTGGGGTTTTATATTAATACCTTCTTCATATATTTATTCCCTAATATATTTCATGAGTGTTTCCTTAAAAATATATGTGAGTGGTTCTTCTTCATAACATCCTCTAGTTCCTACATTTCATCTTCCATTTCATGGTTTCTCCCAAGAGCATGTACTAATATGGTCATGAGATTTCACAGTATATTTTCTCTAGTGTCAATAATATCAATAGGATCCTTGAATTATGGAAAATAATATTCTATATTTTCATCATCTGTGTGTTAATGAGTTGGGTTTGGAATATAATTCACACACATTGTGAGGTGGAATACATCAATAACTTTGGAGGGACTTGGAAGAATTTCTAAACAGAATAATACTACTCCAATTCAGTCTAAAATTTAATATGGGCTAATGTACCTAGGTATCTATTTCCCGTTATTACCAAACCTTATTGTACCCTTACCTTGAGAAACATTTAGAAATACATGATCTCCCAGTTTATAGTAAAAATCCATTCCCATGTATTCAACATAACTCTTTTTACTACATTGATCTCTTTTAGTATTATCTTGAATGGCCATCACCATTATTGTTGGTTCATTAATTCATTTTGGGCTTATAATTTTCTTCTAACTAACTATATACCAACAAGTTATAGTGTGACATATATTCCCATAAAATTCTTCACATGACACCATTTTTTTAATATAATTAATTCTATGATATGAATAAAATTATACAAATAAATAATGATTCAACAAAACCTAAAATTAATGTGAGAATTATATCGACATGTCCTTTAATTTTTTAATAAACCTTTCAGAATCTCTATCGGATTGAGGGTGATATGTTTTACTCTAATGACGTTTAGTGTTGAAATACATTGGAATATTCATAAATAATTTTGATGTAAAATGGATATCTCTATCAGATATAATCCATAATGTTATTCCATGAATTCCTTCAACATCGTTAATATTGATTCTTTCATGGAATTAAAAATGTAAATATTCTCTTATGGAAAGAAAATGTACCATTTTTTAGACAATCTGGAAAAAAATATTTAATCATTCTTTATAGGTGTCCTTGGTAATCCATTGATAATGTCAATCGTAATGTCATCCCACTTTCATAGAGGAATAACTTAATGTACCTTTACTCCTTTAAGATTATATCACTCATCCTTCAATTATTGCTATACATGACCACATTAAACATAGTCTTTAATTTCTCATTTCATATTTTCAAAAAAAAAGTTCCATATGATATTTATATATCATTATAATAACTGGGTGTATAGAGAAATTTGACATATAATTATCATCTAATAGTTCCCTTTTTAACCCCATGTATTGAAAAATACACCTTATCTCTTGCCAAATATCATAATTTCATCCACAAACAAGAATTCATCCAATCATCCATCCATAAAGGCCTTCATTTTCTTGTGTAAATTGTAATCATTGTTAATAGTGATATTTATATTCATAATTAATGATGGTTTAAAAGTAATTAGATAAAGTAGCTTTTTTTCTCCTTCATCAATAATTCCAATATCTTGTATTACTAAATACATGAATATAGGATATTTCTCCATACTTATTTGGGACAGAAGTCTATGATATTTTCTATCTAATTCATCTGCTACTTTATTTATTTTTTTGGGTGCCAGTGCATTGAGAAATCATAATATTTGAGTAATTAAAGAACTTGTATTTTCCTCATGTTTAGATCTTTTGGTGTAAATATATATTTGAAAAATTGGTGGTATGTATATATCTCACATCTATGACCACATAGATATTCTCTCTATATTTTAAAAAATAATGATTATTACTTTGTACTCGATATATTGAGTTGGATAATTTTGTTCATTACTCTTTATTTTCCTTGATATATATTTTCTAACTATATAATTTTATATAAGGACACATCCAAGTCCTCTAATTAATGTGTCACTGTATAACCCAATCCCATAATTTAGTTATAGTGGATTAAAAATCACATAATTGACTAATTTACTATTTAATTATTAAAAAAATTATTTATATTATTTTACCCACCAGATCAAAGCCCATTTATGTGTGATCTTGGAATACATGTTTTCATATTTGTAAAAATTATGAACAAAACAAATATGGTACCAATATAAACAAATGAATCTATGTATCTTTTTTATATTCATTTCTGTAACCATTATTGTATTGTATTTGACTTTACATGTTCAATAATGATTCCATCCTTCATGAAAACATCACATAAATGAAATTTTCTGAAGCCATAATTTACACATTATATATTTTCAAAATAACACATTCTTCTCCTATATAATGAATTCATTCAATTGAGTTACTGGGGGTGAATTTGGATATGATTCAAATGATGATGTTTTTTCTCTACAGATATGAAATTATACATCTTTGTCACAAATCATAATTTCATTCTTCTTTAAAAAAATTCTCACATCTTATTTTGAAATCCAATCTATTCGAGTGATTATATCAAATTAAACCATAGGTATTATGATAATATCAACAAATAAAAAAATTTATATTTATTAATGGGATATTCCTAACCCATATGTTTGTATTAAGACATCCCTTACGGGTTTTGGCTGATAAATCCATTATTAAATGAAAAGTAAAATATATAAATTTCATTGAAATGTGGGTAAAAATAAAAGATTCTCATGATATATTATCAAAAAACTAAATGGAAAATCATGAATATAGGATTATTATACCTGATACCACATTATTGGGTACTTCTACTTCATCTTGGATGATAACACAGTCATTCATATCTCTACTTGGCCTCTTCTATGGTAGATCCCCATGATTCTTGGGAAAATGGTTTGAACAATTACGTATTTAATTATAGTTGATTAATTGGACTCAATTTATTTTTTTCTTCACCTTTGAATCATTATCTCCATGAACCTTTTATCAAACCATATAACAACCTACAATTCCTTCCCATCATTTCTCAAGATAATTCATTCCAAAAAATTTTAAAATTGGTTATTTATTCATCCCCCTATTATTATTTGATGATTCACATTTTCCAAGGTTATAAGAAGACCAATTATTCTATTGATCCCCTTTTCACATAAAATATATAGAAAACTCCTTCCCCTTTTGATTGATTTTAATACAGTTTTATCTTCTGATGAAAATATTGGAGAAGTTATTGAACCTCAGAGACATGGCTTAAGGCATTCAATGAAATTATCTATATTGTGTTATAAATGTCAAAAATATTTTACATTATACATGGATTGTCTTTTGAATGAAGCCTCATATTATGTAACAATTTCTTATTCCTTTTTCGTTATGCTATGTAATTTTATCTTCATTTTATTTTATTCCTCGTGAGGTAAACTGTAATAAACTAAACTATTATAAATAAAATTTAACCTTTTGATTTAATTAATGGTATCATAATAAAATATGGTTATAAAAATAATATTAACTTATTTTATTTTATTTTATCCTATTGGATTTGAAAACCATTAAAGAATCATTCCCCTTGATAATATTGATTTTGAATAGTGATTATATGATTGGAACAAATATAGTGTTTTAACAAATCCAAATAAAATAGATGAATTAAGTGATCGAATCAACCAGTAGAATCATTCTATATGAATAACACTTATAAAGGATTCTATGGTAGAATTAGTTTTGGGAATTTCCGTTTACCAAGACTGATTTGATGTCAAACAACTTTAGCATGAGTGAAATCATTTGTTGGAGGAGTTCAATCCCATCGAGATCAAAACCCATACCATGTTTTCCAAACCACCCCATGAACATCCCATCAACACAAACAATTCTCATAGAGAATCCATTGTTTGGTCAATGGGATATCTATCAAGACACTAGAATTATAAATATGTAACTTTTTTATAGAATATTGAATATATTTTTATCTTGTTATTGTTTCATTGTAAATGATTCTAGATACAATAAAGAACAATTTCTATTTTCACTTACTTTTAAAATTAAAATAATCAATTTATGATTTAATTTATTTTTTAAATAAATAATATTTTCATTAATGTTTAGTATTAAATACTATTTATCATATAAATATGATCGTCTTATTTTTAAAACCTAACATAGTATTTTAATAATGTTTTGAAAAATGATATCATCAAAAAACCCATCATTTCCTAATAATTTTAAATTTTACATCAAAAATGAAAATTAAAAAATTTATATTATTATTCAGATAAAATTTATTTTATTTTTTTATTCACAATTTCGAAATTATCCCATGTGGAATTTTTCATAAATATCAAATACAAAAAAAAAATTCATGAACAATTTAAATATCTAATAAATATACAGGTGTTTTACGACATCATTATGACCCAAATGTGATGTAATTACTTCTATAAATGGGATCAATGACAATATAAATATTATTATATAAAATAATGTAATGTTATGATTATTTGATTTATCTTTTAAATCCATTATAAATCCTACAATATTTCTGATAATATTTAGGTTTATAAAATCCATTCTCAAAGAGAATGACTCACTTCCACATATTCAAGGAAATTATATTAACATGTTATTCCATTGGGTAGGTAAAATAATGAGATCCAATCCTTTTTTATAGAAATAATGGGAAAACCATGGTTTGATTTTATTGTTTTTTGATTTTTTATTATATAGTGTTCAAAACCAAAATAATAAAGAAACCCATTAATTTTTAATAGAAACCCTCCCAATATATCATTTACCATCACTCAAAAAAATTAGTTCACAACCATAATATGAACTCCAATATCTACTGTACAACCACGGAGCCACTAAGCTCTATCAATCCCCTCCCAACCTTTTCAATTGAAATAAACATCTGAGGAACCCTCCAACCCTCTTTTTATTTCAAGAACCATCATTTTATTTTGGCTTACAAATTTCAATTTTTTATTTATATAAATTATTTATAAAAATTCCCTAATTTAGAGTGAAATTTATCAGAATGAAGGATCATTTATTCCCTCTCATTTGTAAATTTACATATCTACTTACAAAGCCAAAATTCTAGAAATGATTTATATCATCTCATTTCCATTCAATAATTCCTTTTATGTAATGTGTATTACATTCCATTTCATTTTATTGGGAAATTTTCTTAATTTTAACCATTACATTATATTTGATATATAAATTATTATATCTTTTTTTAACTCTCATCATTCCTCCCATGATCCACTATGTACAACGGATTCCGTGTAGAAACATCATGAGGGATCTTTTTATTTACCCTTTTTATTTATGTGTCTCCTTTACATTATATATTTTAACTTATTTTTCTTAAAGTAGAATAAGTTGATCAATACCCCCTATTGTAAAATTTATGTCCAAATTATTATAGACCCATCTCTCTCCCACCAATCCCTTTTATGTGTTTTTATGTAAATCTGTTAGGATTCTAAAATTTCACCAATATTTTCAATGTCAAAACTGTTATGTAGTGAATACGACACCCATTAATCTATCAATGATATTCCCCTTCACTCATATATAAATATTGATTTTGGAAATATATTTATTTATTACAAATTACACTATTATGGAATAAATTATTTTTTTGAACGGATCCATGTTGTATCATCTATGTGGAGCACCTAAGAATGTGAATAAAATGAATATGATGGATGCACCGAGATTATGCTCTAATGCATTAGGTAGTTTTTAGTATCATGATATATCACATTAGTATAGGTAGGTAACCTAATTCCATTATGATACTTTTTTCAATTATTATTTCTTAGTGGTTTTATCCTTGACCTATGTTTATGATTATATGTTTTATGTTGTTGCCTTACTTCCCATGTTATGAGTATCAAGCTATATAATGCCTTATTATTCTTGATCCATTGATTACATATTTATTCCCCTATTTTCTAACTATTATCCATTATTACATGTTTATTCCCTTACTGGTCTTCATATACCACCCATTTCTTATGTTTGTTCCCATGTTATCCCTTGTAGTTATATGTTCAAATGTGTAATTTGATTATGTTTAATACTTTTCAAAAAAAAAGATTTTATATTCCTTATTTTATGTTGATACGTAATGAATAAAATTACAAAATATAGTATACATATTAGTAATATGTGTTTTATTATGTGTATTAAAATGTAATTAATACTATATTAATATGAAATAATGATTAGAGTTTTTATTGTTTGTATGAATGGAAAAATTTAGTTATTTTGGGATTTAGGATTAAAAAACACTAGAGAAATCCATAGGGATAAGACTAATTATGTGAAATCATCCATAAATATTTGTTACTATAGATTATGTGGTTTATCAATAAAATTAATCCATGTTTGGATACTAAAAGTGGACGTCCTTTTGGGATAGATGTATCTATGAGTAACAATAATGAAAAGAAGTTTCAGGCTAGACTCAAGGTAACATGGTACTAAAAAATGGGCCATACTACGCACCATCTTTGACACAATCAGGAGATATACATGGATAAATTCATAAGATCATTTTTAACCCTTATTATGTCAATAAAAAATCACTATAAAGATATAGGTTATGAAATAGATTATGGATAACCTAGTTTAAAGGATAGATATTCCTAATGTAAGAAGACAAATTTAATTTATAAGTTGTCCCTTTAATAAAATTTGATTAAAATTTATACGTTAAATAATTTAAAAACAATCAATCCTTATTTTAAATTTATTCTAGCCCATGTATAGAAATTAGTGGAATTAGGTAAATAATTTATACGATGGGAATTGCGATGATTTCCCCAATGAGATGATCAACTTGAAGGAAGAAAGAATTGTGAACTTTATATAGATACTCTCTCAGATAACTCATGTTCTTAATAAAATCATGGATCTAGATGGGTACCCAAAACCTACTATGAGTAAAGAAACCTCAATCAATAAATTTATATGATAATGTCCCCTAACATTAAATGGTTTATATATACCTTAATAATGGAACAATTGATCAATTTCATTGAGATGTTCATATACACACATCAACGTTCTATGAAAGAGAATGTTCTTCTGGATGATTATCATATGGAGGATGAATTTGATTAGTGGTAGTCCTTGACGAAGAATAAGAAGCCTGAGGAAGAGATCAAAGTGATGGTATTGATGAAATTTAATAAAACAATTATGATAAATATTTTTCTCACACTCTCTGAAATAAATTTTAATGGAGTTTCTATTCCCACAGTAAATAAAAAGATTAATCTATTGGGTTTTATGAGGAAAAATCACAGTAATTTCATGTTATTCCTTTGGCATTATTATTACCCCTGAATGAAAGGTTAGACACTTCTTTGGTGAGATAAAATCTAGTAAAAAAATCCCTAACAATATTTTACTTTGATAGAAATTTGAGACTTTTACTACATTCCCTAAAAGATGACATGGAGGTCAAATAATCACAACGGTATCATTGGGATAAGAATCATATAGTAGAATTTAATTATGGATATTTTATGGAGAAATATAATTGTGCATGAAAATTCAACTTCCCACTTGCAGAATGTGTGGAAGCAGAACCCATAAAATTTTCAAAGGGAAGGAAACAAATTATTTATGTTTGGGAATAAAGGAAAACTATATATGAATTGTAGATAAGGGAAACCCTCTAATGTTATGATAGAATGTAAATTTAAAGTTAACACTCATTGCATTGTTTATTGCATAAACTATTAAGAATCATTGAATTTTATAAACTAGTTCACATTTAAAAGGGTTTTATGAGACAAAAAACAATGTACAATGATGAAAGGGAGTGATTTTTACAACATAACTACTATAATAGATCGTTAAAATGGCTTCGAGAAAGGTATAATAGATATTCATTAAATAATAGTGACTTTACTATTTTATTATTATTATATGTAAACTTCGTATATAAAATTTTTAGAAGAAACATTTAGAAACCACCACAATGAAGTGAAATAGATATGTTGGGGAAAAAGGAAAATGGGTGAATTATTTCATCCCCATTATATAACTCCTCTCCAGTCAATGATTGTAGGATTACATCCTAGGGATATTTTTCATTCCTCCTTTGGTGTAATTTTATGCAATTATGTGCATGAATTTTCTTTACCTATATAGAGCCAATATAAGTTTTCATGAGGAGGAAATAAATCTCTATATTGTGAATCGACCCCCAATTTTGTACTAGTGCAAGGAGGATGATTCTCCTTATTTAGCACCATCATATAAAGCATGGATTTTATTTCCATTTGAGAAAATGTATCTAGATTAAAAAATTTATTATATGGATGTAACCATCCATGAATCAATTTCTATTTTGAAAGAATATACTGATATGTCTCCTCCAGAATTTCCTCTTCATCTTCCAATTGAAGAGGTTTAATTTTCGATCTATCTTATACCCGGGTTAATGAAATAATCAAAGCATCCATATAGAATGGATATTGTGGAACATGTGGACATAAATAATTACCTATAGGAGAAATTTATAAAGGGTTCATGCACCAAAGTGATTCACCCTGGGGTTCACCATTCCTCCCTATCAAGAAGAAAGATTGGTCAATGCACCTTTGAATTGATTATCATGAGCTCAATATGATCATGATAAAGAAAAAATATCCTTTACCTCAGATTGATGACTCGTTTGATTAGATATGTGGGAAAAAATACTTCTCAATGTTATATCTTCATTCCAGATGATTTCATGTTAGGTTTATGAAGGATCATATACCCAAGATGACTTTTTGAACAAGTAATGGGCACCAAGAATTCATAGTGATTCCATTCAGAAACACTATTTCTCTATGAATCATCTGTAAATTTTTGAATTGAGTCTTTATATTTTACCTTTATAAATAATTTTTAGTTTTTAAGGACATTATTCAAATATACATCAAATGTATGTAGTATCATGAGGAGAATTTATGAACTATTCTAAGGACCATACGATTGGTGATGCATTACACAATTTACAAAAAATGTGAGTTCTAGTTGAATGAAGTTTATTTTGTGGGGAATATCACCACCAGCAATTGACTATATGTTGATCCATAAATAATGGAAGAAATTGAACGATGAAAGAGGAAAAAATATTTTAAAAATTTCCATAATTTCCTTGGGTTAGCAAGGAATTATATCATCTTTCAGAGAAACTTCTCATGATTTTGAAACAGTATTTTGAAACTACCTCCAAAGGGATTCATGTTTTCTATGATTGATGAATTTGATGTGATAATCATATAGTTAACAAGGATGATTATCACTTTTCTTGAGATCACCTACCCAAAGTGGAGAACTATTTGTAGTATTCACTGATTCTTGAATGAAGGGATTGATCTATGTGTTAATTCATAATGACAAATTCATAGTTTAGTCTTCAATAAAATTGAATGTTCATGAGAAATAATATCCAAAACATGAACATGAGTTGGAATATGTGGGATTTTCAATGATGATATGCGATAATTATATCTATGGGGATAGGTTTGAGATATATATTGGATCCTAAAGTCCATAGATATATATTCATATAGAAATAGTTGAATATGTTTGAAGTAAGATGTAGTTGATCAATTAATATGACTATTAGATCCACTAATATCCTAGTAAAGAAAATAATGCAGTGGATTCCCTAAGTATAAATCGCCATAAATAATTATCGATTATTATAATTTAGAAGAATATAATATTTTTAGACCTTTAATGAATTGACTTGGGAATCATAATGGAAGAAACATCATCTATGATTTCAAAAATTATTGTTCAATCTTATATTTTGGAAAGGATAAATAATTATCAATAAAATGAGGTGGTAATTAAGAAGAAGGTGGAATCAAAGGTAATGTAGAACCACTATTATTTTCAAATTTATAATGAATGAATTATGATAGTTGCGTCAATATTATGTGTTCTGTTAAATCTTAAGTTAATAAAGGAACTGTTGGATGAAGAAGAAAGTTCAATTATCTCCATTGAACATGGAAAAAAATGAATTATCAAGATCTCCAGGAGCACTATTGGTGGGACGATATGATGAAGGATATCACTCAATATACAAAAATTTTCTTGGTATCCTACAAGTTAAGGATTAAAGGATAAACACTAAAGGGATGTTTAAACCATTTCATATACTTACATGATAATGGGGGAACGTCACAATTAAATTTGTCACCATACAACTGAATATATATATAGGGGAAACAATGTAAATGGGTTATTGAGGAACATCATACAAGAAAAAAAATCTTATTATTGAAATTCATGAGGGCTTATAATTATATTAAATTAAATGCATATACATCAGGGAAGTGGTAAGACTGCATAGACTACCACTATTGATTGTATGTGATCATGTTCCTTGATTTCCCTCCATGTTTTGGAAGTGTCTCCTACATTGTATAAACAGTTAGATTAACATTATTATGGCATATCATCCACAAACATATGGAAATTATGAGAGTTCTATTCATACACTATAAGATATGATGCTATCAAGTACTATGGACATCAAAGGAGGATGAGACCAACATCTTCTACTGGTTGAATTCTTATAAAACAAGATTTAACACTCAAGCATCCAAATGTATCCCTATGAAAACTATTTTTTGATTAGGTGAATAACTTTAACATGTTGTGATGATGTTGGGGAATGAAAACATCTTGGTCCTGAAATGTTTGAGGAAATGGTGGAGAAGTTTAATCCATTCAGCATCAAAATAACGTTTCTTGGAGTTCATATAAGAATTATGATGACTATCATTCATGATAAATACATTTTGATGTTACAAACATGTTATTCATCCACATATATCCACTAATTAAACTGATGGGGTGTTGGGGGAGGGTAAATCTTATTCTAAGATACATAGTCCCCTTTTAGTTCCTTGATCATATCGAATCAGAGGCATATTAAAGATCCCTCCCACTGAACATATCTCAAGTACATGATGTATTCCACGAATCCCTATTAAAATGTACATACCAGACCCCTCATATGTACACTATACATAGGTATAACCATTGGATAATGAATCTTTATACGTAGAGAATCCATTAATGATCATAGATAATAATTAAATGGTTTTAAAAAATAAGAGAATTCAAATTGTCAATGTGATGTGGAGAAACTAAAAGTATGAAGAAGCAATGTGGGAACCATAGGAGGTGATGAAGTAGAGTTACCCCCATCTATTTTGGTGTGGAAAATGATTATTTTTATGCAAAAAATTTTAAAGGGTTACAATTTAAGGAAATGAACTATTATAATTGAAATCCCCGTATTTGATTTATTTAAATGTCTCATAATGAAATGTGGTTATAGACTACACGTGAACTTATTATTTTATTATATCCAATCGGATTTTAAAATTTTGATTTGAATTATTCTCATCAATAATATAGTTAATGAATAGTGATTATATTGTTAATATAAATATAGGGTTTTAATTAATATAATTGACACAAATGAATGAAGGGAAGACCTCAAATAGTAATATATTTCCCTATGAAGACCATTTATCACATCATCCTAAGGAGAAATAATTTTTTTTATTTTCCATTGACCAATCCCAAGACAAGATCCAAGAACCTAATCTATAGTGAAACCATTTATAGAATAATTTCATGTTCATCGAGATCACGACCAAATCCGTGTTTGTTGAACTACCCCAGGAAAGACATTCTATGATAAACCTTACATAGACAGAATCTACTAATGTATTAAGGGGATATCAATAAATAAACTATTAATGTTATTATGTACATACTTTATATAATAATGAATATATTTTCAGCATATTAATGTTACGCTGTTCATGATTTTGGATACAATAAAGCAGAAATTTTATTTGTTGTTAATATTCATATTCAATTAAAATATTTATGAATTAAAAGACTATATAAATTAATAATATTTTAAAAAAATATTATTATTAAATAATTTATATAATATATAAAAAAATATTTTATTTTTATGAAGTAAAATGTAAATTTTATATGTTTCTGAAAACTTTCATTGTTAAGAAAACCAGTAAATTATAATAATTTCACATTTTATATTAAAAGTGAAAAATGAAATATTTATAAAATTATATAGTTAAATTTAATATTATATTTTGGAATCATAATGATGAAATTCAACAATGGTTATTTTTTCATAATTTTCGAAGACATTTGAATTTTTGTTTAAAAATTGATTATAATATAAATATACATTGTGTTTTATGACATCATAATTCCCCTAAAGTAATATAATAATAATAATAAATTAGATATATGAAAACATATATGTTTGAAATTTAAAAACATTAAATTTTATGTTTATTTTATTTATTTTTTAAAGCTATTATGAATCCACCAAATCATGTAATATATTTTAAGGTTGTAAAATCCATTAATTATGTGTGTGACTCACCTCCACATAATCAAGAGAATGAATTTAATTTCTCCAAAACATGACCTTATAAAATAATTATAGCCAATTCCTTTTTTATAAATTTTTTGAAAATACGTGGTATAGTTTGTTGTATTGGATATTTAATAATGTAGAGACCAAAAACTAAATATTAATGAAATCCCACATATTCCCTATATAAACCCACTAAATATCTAATTTATCTTCAGTAAATATCTTGGGAGAATAACAATAATCATACATCCATCCTCTAGAGCCTTCTGAATTATCCCCCATTCTATAAATATTTCCATAGATTTTTTTAATTCACCCTACCATGTAATGGACCATCCTCTCCTCATTTCAATTCAAAAAACTTTTTTTGGATTTCTTCTTCTTAATTATAATTTTTAATGATTTAATTTGTTTATAAAAAACCCATATTATCAAATGGATATTATTTTAATGTGTTATCATTTATATAATCTCATTTTTACCTTCACCTAAATGGTTATAATGATTAAATTCTATATGGGATTTCTCTTTTCTCATTTCCATTCAAAAACTAATTTTCTGTTATGTCCATTACAGTCAATTTAATTTTGTAGTGATATAGACCTCCATTATCGAATTACATTACATTTAATGTATAATTTATTATATTTTCCATTTTACTCTCATTACACCTCCCATGATCTTTTATTTAAACCAGTTAACATGAAATTTTTTTGTAAAGAGTAATTTCTTTTCTCATCTTTATTGAAGTATCATATTTAACTTATTTATTTTATATTAATTTCCTTATCATGGGATATTTCATTCTATACCAGGATATATTAAAAGTTATTTAAAAATTATCAGGTACCCCTTTCACTCTCATCAATCACTTTGATGATTTTTTAAGTAACGTCATTATGCAGTTCAAATATTACAAAGATTTTCCAGGAAAAATATATTTTGTTGTAAATTCCATAACCATTTTTATATATAAGATATTCACCTATATACACGTATAATTATTGATCATGGAATAAATTAAAACTATGAATTAATCCATATAGTATGATCTATGTGGAACATATAAGAATGAGAATAAAATGAATATAATGGGTGTCCTCAAATAGCGCACCAATACATTGTGTAATACATAGTATCATGACATGTGACATTGGGATACCGATTCAACTTGATTAGTTTATTGTTGTTTTTCCAACATGATCTTTTAGAGGTTTATCCTTGACCTATTCTTATGATTTAGTGTTTTAAGTTATTTCTTCCTTTCCCATATAATGATTATCATGAAATATAATGCCTTATTATTCATGTTGACTTAATTTCTCAATGATATTCCAATTGTCTCACATGGATCACTTATGAAATTTTTATTCCCTTTTTTGAATATATATGCCACCCCTTTATTTTGTATGTCCCCAGGTTATCCCAAGCAGTTTTATATTGAAAGGGTTATGTTGATCATGTTAAATATTTTTCAAAATAAAGATGTTTAATTATATATTTTATGTGGTCATGTAATGTACATAATTCTCAAGGACACTATAATTCTAAATATTTTAGGATGTACTATGTTTATTCTATTGAAATAATCTATGTATTAATCTAAAAAAATAACATGGATTATATAGAAATGTTTTTGAAGAATGATTATTTAAATATTCTGTATTCTAGGTCATCTATTTAGTATACATACTTATAATTTTGGATCAATTACCCCAACTCATCATCATCTCTATTGAGGAATTATACTCAGAGTACTACATTTTATATTTGATTTAATTTTAATTATAGAAATATATTTTTAGGGAGATTCATCCCCTTCTTAGCTACCAATAGATTAGTATACTGACTAAAATATGGGTGTTCTTATGCGTAAAACATTCCAACATATTTTTTGAATAGTTGTTATTCACCCCCTATATAACATATCCAAATATAGTGACGATATACTCAACTAAATCACTAATTATATTGAATTTATTAGTGGGAAAATACATAAATTGTCTATGTAAATTGATTTCAAAATTTCAATTAGGGTCCATCATGAAATAATTCCACACACTATGTTTGATAAAATTCATCATGAATATATAGAAAAAATGACCCTATTAAAAAATTATTATAATCCTCATTATTACATAACATCTAGTTCTAATGGATTCTATTAAACATCTTCAATGGAAAACTGTTACAACCTATATACCTATCCGGCATAGTCCATTGTTATTTATTTATAATGGAAAGGAAACAAGAGATCACATCACTATGCATCAATTAATTTAGTTGTCTTTAAAAACTACATACATAAATGGTTCCTTTATTACATTTGTAAATAAAAAATGATAATAAAAGATGAAAAGTGAACTAAAACCCTGAAAAATATTCTAGTATTTCATTTTAATTCCATAGGGAGGGGAAAAATAAAAGGGTGATATAAAATAATCAGTATGGCATACATGAATGATAAAAAATGAATCAAAGTCAATTAGTAAAAGGATATTTATAAAGGTAAATAACTAAATAAAATATTAAATTAATAAACTACTAATGAAAATGAATCCAAAAATATTTTCATAGTGAAAATATCATGGAATTTAACAATTGAATTCTAAATGAAGAAAATTATTATTCATTAAATGTTAGGTATATATCTCATGATCCATTATACCATCATAAAAGGATTATGCCATTGGGTTGAAATAGATCATATTATCTTTGGAAACAAACACAAAGGAGGTTTTCACAAAATATTTTGTCTCGTGAGACCTATCAACGCATCTAGGGGATATATAATACCATTAGTAACCTGTCACATCAAGTCCATTGCATTATCAATACATATATTTCATTAATTAACAAAATTAATTATCAAAACATCTATATTTTTTATAAAATATGTATCAATTAATATTTCCCATGTTAAAAAAAATTAAATGCTAACAACATATGTAAAATAAGTATATTGTTAAGATAATAATAATATGAGTGATATGATAAATATGATTATTTTATGAAATATTCAGTGAATATTGATCATAAATATAAATGTAAGTGTGTATTCAAAAAAAACAAGGAATTAGTTTTGAATAAAGTTTTAAATATGGGAATATCATACTATTTTCAATAAAAGAATGTATTGAAATCATATATGGAGGATTTTAAGGGAAAATATGAATTTATCATTATAAATTATTCCCATATGAAATTGAATCATATAAGAAACATGTTTAAAAAATATTAGAAAGGAGGCACTATAGTGCAGTTTAAGGGAAAACATTAAAGTGTTTTTTAAGATAAAAGGAATATTTTTTGGCATAAAACTGAAAATGAGAAAATATAGTTTCTCATGATAAAATTTTGTATTTTAGAAAAATAATGGTGGTTCTAAATAGATTATGGATTTTTCTTTAAAATGGGAATGAAATTGGGTAGTTCCTTAAAATTACGATTTCTTATCAGGAGGAATTAATATGAAAACATTAATGAAACATTTATTTCCACTTAATGGTATGAATACTTGATCTGGGTAAATATTTATAGAACCTTTTAAAATTCTGGAGGAATAAATTAAAAAATTTAAGAATTATATTTGGGGAAGAGTGAGAAATTGAAACCCGGTGAAAAAATGTGGGTTTGGATTGATTCCATTAATGTATACATGTATGTGTTCCGCAATTTCACTTAATATCCTTTATAATGAAATTAGATTCATTAATAATTGTATTTAGAACATAAAAAATATTTATTTTATTAATTATGATTTTATTTTGTTCATTTTTTTATTAGTTATCCATTACAATATCATTGTTTAGGAGTGTTCATCTCCTCGGTTATCATGATTATTTCACTTGTAAACTTGTATAAAATATCATGTAAAATATAAATAGTCATCCATAATTGAAATTACATGTTATTAATGATATTAAATTATATTAAATGTCCTTTAATACCATTTTTAATATATGAGGATGATTTATTCAACAAAAATATAATGATAAGTCTTTATAATATTATCAAATTGTTTTCAATCATCATGAACTGGTTTTGTAATATTAAATATTATTATGTATATATTATAGTTCTAGAGATCTCAATATTTAATTATGTGGAATTTAAAATATTTTTAACCATTAATATGGATTTATTTCCATCCATTAAGGAGGTACTAAAAAAAATTCATTATACAGGAACGTGGTGAATCCACACCTCTCAAACAATGTTTTCATTTTTATAAGAAAAGGGGAAGACAATGGGATTTGGTATTTTATTGAGACCAAGGGATCCTAGATGTGGGGAATAGAAATGCCAATATTATTTCCTAGAATGTTTAAATAATTCTAGGATTAGAAGCTGTAAAGAGAATAAGTGGCGATTAGTGGAATTTATAGCGGGGGTGAGGAGTATTTTTTATTATTTTATTCATTAGTTTTTTATTTTAGATCAAAAAATATATTATTTTTTATTGAAATATATAAATTAAGTAAAGAGATATAGATAATTATATATCATTTTTCTTACATTATCAATGTCCCTTGAAACAGTCTATTTACATTATAATGTTTATACAGTATATTACAATATTTCATTATTCTCCAAAAAATGTATATTATAGTCAACTCCAAAAAATTATAGCTGACAATTTTTTAACTTGTATAATTATGATATCGACAAATATTTTTCAGAATCATTTTTGAAATATGTTAAATTAAAATATTATTTAAAATCATCATTTATTCCAAAAATATTGATTTTATCATTATAACCTATATTATAACACTCTAAAAAATCTATAAAGGTATCGTTTAATTATCTTATAACCAAAATACAATGAAATATTAATTTATAAATACATTATATGTGAATATAATTTTTGGAAAATTATTATATTGATTATTAAATTTTAAATAAACATTTAAGTTTCACAAAAAAACAAACACTTAATTTATCATTTTTAATACAATTATATATGTAATACAAGATATGAATATATCATATTTAAAATAATAAGATACCCATGTACTATTAAATCATTAATATGTATGGTTACTATTATATTAGTTGGATTACAATTCCTAATGGTCACGGTACTATTTTATTGGAAAGATACTCTATAATTGTATATCATAGTTCATATGTGAAAGTTAAACTATAAAATGAATTAAATTTATTTAAAAATAATAATAGTGTAATATTTTGTGGTGTTATAGTAAATATTTTAAATAAATGGATATAAACCTGCGGTCTCTATGTGATAATATCAAAAATGTTACACCATTTCATTTTACAAATTCTAGTAAATATATTTTTATAATGTCTTCCATTATATTGGATTCATGAATATAAAATAAATTGGTTTAATTATAGAGTCGATATACTACCACCCATATATAATCACTTTTTTGAACCAACATTTTTAGCATTTTAAAAATACATAACTATGTACTCCCAATTCCAAATGAGAATTGGTAAAGTCTAAAATATATTCACTAACTATTGATGTTCCCCCTTAATCTAATAATTGGTGAGGTTTCATCAAATGAACTAGTGAACTATTTATTTCATGGATACCAACCAAAATTATACTTTAATTGTGTTATATTTATTTTGATTTCCATGTAAAAACAAAACTCGTATTTTGGAAAGAATGATGGAGTTGTTCGTGAGTATCAAGATGTGCAACCATACAATTTCAAATATAAAAAATTGATATTATATAAATGTTCAATCCCTTAATGGTCCATCCATCATTGAGTTTTTAACCAATAGTAACACATCCAGAATCATTATTTAGTGCATATTTAAACTTTTTATCCAAATACAGGACAACATTTAACATATATAAGAATACAATAATATTACAGTCATCGCAATCCATGTGCATTTTATCTATCAATGAAATTAGTTTCCATTTATTTGAATTCTTTTTCACAATATATCTAGATAAATTTGTTTTTAATTAATTCACCATAGATTTATCATTACTATGTTTATACATTACTTCAACATCAAATATTTGATGATACTACATCGATATTGTTTTCCAAAATTTAAATATCTTTTTGGGGAAATATTATTCAATCATTTGTGATATGTAAACAAAATAAAATTTTTATTCAATAGTTAATGACACCATTTATTGAAATTGTATATCATAGTACATAATTCCAAATAATGTGTTTGGTAGTTGTTCTCATGAATCTTTAGCTATTTTGTTGCAAAAAAATAACATTATCTCACTACATGAAAAAAAACAGAAAATCATAACCTAAATAATCACATTACACAATATCATTGTTTATTGATTCTAAAAATATAAGGACTTGTGCTGATGTATGGTGATGTTTAATATCTAAGAAATATTTACAAAATTTTTTGTTCCATTTTAATGGGGAAATTTTTCTTTTATATGATGTGATTAATGTAATTAACCCTGTCAGTAATAACTATCCTGGAAAAGGAGTCTGCATATCTTATCGAAATTATTTGTAGGTTTCTATGTGCATAGTTCATCTATATTTTCTACATCCATATAAAATAAATTTAAAAATATATCCTTGGAAATGAACATTCCCCATCTATAAAATAATAACACTTTGAATGTTCTGAATACAATAAATTATCTTATATGATACCCACCACTACCACCATGTGTTACATTTGCTTAGACTATTTCATATAATATGCATGTATGTCATCCATAAACACTACCACAAGGAAATCCTTGTACCTTTGAAATGCATAATTCTGAAAATTCATAAATATTACCAGTTCATTCGGAGGAACAAATGGAATAAAAAATAACTTCTAATGGATATAACTATTCTTATGAAATTAATATTCAAATTTTTTTACTTGAAACCCTATATTTTGTGATATTATAAATGTATGTAAGTTGATGAAAAACATTTGTATCCCATAAATTGATCAAACAATTCATAAATGAATTGAATAACAAGGCCATTATTTATGATAAATTGATTATTCTTATGATAATACACAAAATGACCAATAGTATAATTCTTTTTTCACATAAAAAACAGAAGCATCATATCAAGACATGCTAGGCTAAATGGAGAATTTTCTTTACCACTCTCAATATTGTAACTTCATGTATTTTAATTCTATTTGTTAAATCATGTAAGATGGTTGTGATATTAGACTAATCTTTGATATGATATCAATTGTATGTCACACATATCATTTAGATAGAATATTGAGGATATAATCAGGAAATGAATTATTTAAATGATAAATAATTAATGTACAACCACTCTTCCTAACCTCATATTAAAATAAAAATGTCAAATATTTATAATTGTGGTAAGATTGCTCCTAATATTGATGAAAACAATCCTTCTCAACTTTCCTTAACATCTCTATCTCCTATAATGAGATTCTCAATGCTATCTAAAGTTGTAAATCTTACCTTTCATCTATAGCTAATGATATGAGTCTTGAACATTTTCATCCCATCCCTATCCCAGATTAATTGATATACATTAATCATAATCACCAAGAAATTCCAAAACAATTCATCCACATCGATATTTATATAATATTCTTTTAACATAAAGTATTGAAATTTTCTTTATTAAATAAGGGATTTATGATTTAAAATATATGATTTCACCTATTAATTAAATTCAATATGATCAATAGAATGAGATGAAATTTATGAATATGGAACACCCATATCTAAAAATTCATTCCAAAGGGCAGTGTTGAAAATAATCATACCAATCACCATTAATGGATCATATTTTTTTTTCCAAGATCGCTTTATCTCATCAATAAAATTTGTTACCAACTATACATTTTCGATAATTACTATGATGAAATTTAAATAGTTTAATTTTTTTGGTATTCCTAGTATCATAATGGATTTATCAATTATATAGATATAGGATATTTCGTTGTACAAATATAGTTGAATAATGAGAAGCTTTAGAAGCGTGAGATGTGTCTCTAGCACCCATCATTGAAGCTTTAAGATAATAGAACTGATGGTGTCCCATATTATTGAAATTATGAAATTATCTAGACATTAATATACAATCATAATTTATGTGATTTAGATAACAACATTTAAAAACCATGTTTACTATTTAGATTATGAGGAATATTCACTAATCTCAAAAATCGGATTCTTATTCATACGACCACTTTAGAAATAAGTTTCCCACATTAGATTATTCCCATTATTATATTTCAAATTATTATCATATATATAAACATGCTTCCACTATCCATATCTCATGAAATATATTTTCCTACCAATATTTATATATTGAAAATATATGTATAATATAATATAAAAATCAAGCCCCACCATCGGTGGTGGGGTGGTGAGGGCCTGGGGGTGATGGGCAGTATAAGGACCCAATCTTAAACCTTACGTAATATTAAATTAAATGAATAATTCACATTGAGGATCTTTTCAGGTTTAGATTTTTAGAGAATTAGGACATAACTATTACATCTCAAAATATTACAAGGTAGACGCTTATACATATTTTCCATTTTTTCATAACATATAATATCTTAAAAAAAAGTCATGTCTAGTTCAATGTTTTAGACTGAATGACTTTTCCTTGATCCCATCCTTGACCCTATTCATCATTAAGTCCTGTGAAAACATTTCCAAACATAGGATGATCATAAATGTCTCAGTAAGGGTTATAAAACAATGATTAAAAAACATTTGTTCATAAATACATAAAAAACATGAAATCATTTAATTACCTCATGAAATTATATGATTTATGAAGGACACGTAGAAATCATTAATCATAAAGGTAACTTGTGGAATCCATATCATACTTACATTGCAGCTATCACAGCTACATAGGAGTTACGTTGGAATACATATCACAATATATTCCCTGAACCTATTAAGAGAAACATTCACGTTTACCTCTGTCATGTTACCCAATGCATTGGAGAGCTATCTTGTGCTCAACCGCCCTAGGTTTATCATGAAACAACCTGTATACGTAAATAATACCCAATAACCATAACATGATCATAACACATAACATTAGCATAAAGGAAAGATAACATTTCCATATTGCATTAATAAAATATGATTTCAAGATATTGAAATAAAAAATCCATTCATATAATCATTTTCAATACGAAAACATTTAAAAATAGTATATGGTATTTATTTTCCATTTAAAAACATTTCGGCTTGTTAAGGAAGCCAAAGATCAAATAATACCCAAGGTGGAAAAAAGTTCGTTGTCACCACTTACGTAAAAAAATCCTTTTTTCATTTAGTAAAACACTTTGTATAAAAATATACCCTTTGAATAAAATCAAAAGTCAAACAGGTCTATACAATGTATAAAATAAAGTCGTGTATAAAACAAAAACTGCCGCAATGAAAGGAGATTGTGACGAAGTCCCTGACCTCTTGTCCGACATGACATGATCGTTATTTAATCTCCTGAATAATAAACTAAATTTAATTTATACTTTCTTAAGAACCTTTTTCATGTTTATTATTCCATTTATATCACTAATTACCATGTTATAAGCATTATATTATTTTTAAAGTTAATAACGTTCGTTTTGTCAATATTTGGTACTTCAGTAAAAAATGAACACCTTTTATTTACAAGTTATCCATGTGGTCAATGGTATATTATATCCAGAATTATATTCATTATTTAGATATCATATATATCATTTATACACATTATATACAGGTATTTATAATAGTACATAACATTTAGAGGTATGAAATGAAATGCACCGTTCATAGAGACGGTAAGCCGTACATACGCATGAACGCAACTTTCATTTCTATTTCTTATTTTAATGGAAATAAAACTTAATGATACATAGGTATGTTATAATTCCAATTTAATATCATATATAATATCATTAACTCCATACTTTATACATCCCACATAATGCATTAACGAATCACGTCACTTTGAGCGGGCGGTAGTCTGCACTTCCTCAAATGAGATTATCGTATTTACCCACTATGGAAACCATAAAAGAATGCTATAAATTGGAAGTACAGAAGCATAAAGAAATCATAAACATAATATATATCATATATAAATACAGTTCTATCATATGTTCCACCACGATAGGCAGTAAGATGTAATTGAACAATCATCGTTTTGTGAGGCCTTAGTTTTCCATCCACAGAAACATTATGTTTTTAATCAATTATATGGAGGTCTGTGTATGGGTAGTTCGAATCATTCTCATAGAAACGTCCTAGTATATTGAGGATAATGGTGTTGTTACAAAATAATGGAATAAAAAGAGTTTAGGGGTTGGATATGTAAAATAAAAGAAAACAATTTAAGAGAAACAATTAGCTTTAATTTGGGTAACTCCCTTTGGTTTGAACCGAAAGGACTTCTAGAAGTGCCTTATGCCTAAGGTAAGGCTTCTATAGGAGGATAGGGATCTAGGGAGAATAATTGGGCAGAATTTGGATTTTCCAAATGGCTTTATAGGTGTGAGGAATTGGTTAGAAGTGGTCTCCTTTTATAAGGAATGGGAGGGGCTCTTTAGGAATGTGTGAAAATATTATTTTATAATATTATGATATTCGGTTTCTAATGGTCCAAAAATCATTATTGTCAAACAATAAGATGATTCATGGTCGAAATAAAATCATCCAATCAGAATTGGACAGTTTTTGGAAAATATTTTAATCATTATAATCTTATTTATTTAAATTATTTATTAATGAGCTAAATATTGCATCATTATTGTGTCATAAATAATTTATTTTATCAGATGTCTAAAAATTATCAATCAAAAAATATCATGTATATAATAGTTTTATATTTCCAATTAATTTTTATAGTCAAAAATTGGACTTATATAACTCCATATAAAAATTAATTATTAAAATATTTTTGTTAATGTCAATTTTGGCTTCACATTAAATTAATTAATCTAAATTGACATTATCACTCCCAAGTTGCACAATGGTGTCCCAAAATTGACCGAAATATGAACATGGTTGTAAATGACTCAATAAATAAGGGTTGGTCAAGTTTTAAGGTAATTTTGAATTATTAAAATATTCATTTAACCTAGAATTACCCTATTTAACTTTAACCGTGGTAAATAAAAGTCAAAAGTTACTATTCGCCAAAAATTATTTTCATCTTATTGAACAACATTTTACTTCAATATAAAAACCATATATGTTGGATTTTTTAAATTCAATTCACAGAAGTGGTAAAATTTCATTTAATTGAAAAAGTTAGTTTTTTAACTACTACTTAGTGGTTTCACTATTCATCTAAAATTGTTGTTTTCCAGAAAAATACCAAAAATACTGCCTAAGTATTATTTAATATTCTGAATACAAAATTTATGTCTATTTTTCCAAATTCAAAACATATAAGTGGAATGAATTAATTTAAAAATTAATTCCCGTTGTTAAAACCAAAATTGTGTTTTTAAGAAATAATAACTATCAAAAGATTGATACTTGTTTATGTTCAATTTCAAAGTGAAATTAATTACAATGACAAACATTGGATTAAATGGTAAAAATATATTTTAATTTCACTTTAAAACCAACTAAAAATATAATCTAACCATATAAATAAATTATATTAAAAGGCACCTTTTAATTAAAATGCAATATTTTTCACTATTCAGTAAAAAATGAACTTTATCAGAAAAATATCAAAAAATTACCTAAAGTAAAATTTGATGTCCCCGTTCTAAATAAAGATTTTATTTGGTCAATTATAATGTATTAAAGTGACCAAAAATATATTTAAAGATGGTCCTCCATTAAAAGGTTGTAAATCGGCTTTTTAATGCAAATTATGCTTAAAATTAGGTTCATTCACAATTTAAGCCTCTAACATTTGTTGGATGAATGTAGATACATTTAACAAACATGTATAATCATATTGTTGTTATATTTTTTCATTCCCTCCAATATAATGGCTAGGAGTTAACTACCGTTTAAAATAATAATATTATATTACTAGTGTGCAACGTAAGATTTTAAAAGAAACTCGTTGTTGCGTATCAGGTACGCTATCGAACATATCAACCCCTTTAAAGTAAAATTAATATTTAATTCATAGATATTAATAAATATAAAAGATGTCATATTCTTCTTTTACTAGAGATGTTACATCCTTCCCCCCTTTTGGAAATTCTGTACTCACAATTTTTATTCACTTATCAAAATAAGTGGGGGTATTTATCCGTCATAGAATTTTCATATTCCCATGTTTTCTCTTCAACCATATAGTTTTTCCACAAAACCATTACCTGGTGAATTACCTTATTCCCCAACACTTTCTCTCTACGATCAAGAATCTGAATTGGTTGTTCTTCATAAGAGAGATTCTCTTCCAACCGAACTACCTCTAGGATCAACACATGAGATGGATATGGCGTATACTTTCTCAACATCGAAACATGAAAAACATTGTGTACCTGGGATAAACATGGAGGTAAAGCCACTCTATACGCAACTGATCCAACTTTATCCAGAATTTCATAAGGTCTAATGAACCTTGTACTCAACTTTCCCTTCTTACCAAAATGCTTCAAACTTTTCCACGGAGAAACTTTGAGAAAGACATGATCTCATACCTTAAAGGAATTATCCTTCCTCTGGTTATCTGCATAACTTTTCTTTCTTCTCTCAGCTATTCTCATATGCTTCTGAATAAACTGAACTTTATCTGCCATCTCTTCTACCAATTCTGGTTCCATCAGCTTCTTTTAACATACTTCATCCCTGAATTCTAGAGTTCGACAATGCTTTCCATATAATGCCTCAAATGGAGACATCTGTATACTAGAATGAAAGCTGTTATTATATAAAAATTCAACCAAAGAAAGATGTTGGTCTCAGCTTACCTGGTAATCCATCGAGAAAGCACATAACATATCCTCTATGGTCTAAATTGTTCGTTCTAACTGCCCATCTGATTGAGGATTAAAAGCTGTACTAAAATTTCATTCAGTACCCAATGACTTCTAAAGGCCTTTCCAGAAGTTATAAGTGAACCTGAGAACACGATCAGATACAATGGATAGGGGAACACCATGAATCCTGGCTATCTCTTTAACACACAACCGAGTATGGTGATCTAGAGATAAATTATCTCGAATAGGAAGCAAATGAGCAGAATTAGTCAATCGATCAACTGTAACTCAGACTGCATTAGTATCTCAAAATGTATTTGGTAATCCCACAACGAAGTCCATAGATATATTTTCCCATTTCCACTCTATCACCGGTAAATGATGAAGCATCACTTTCAGTAACTGCTGCTCTGCTTTACCCTTCTGAAAAGTCAAACACTTCATAGTAAAATCAGAAATATCTCTTTTCATTCCATCCAACCAGTAATACTCCTGATGTTCTCTGTGCATCTTAGTACTACCAGGATGAACCGAAAACAAAGAACTATGAGCTTCACATAACAACTCATTCTTCAACTGTGAATCACAAGGAACACATAATCTCTTTCCAAATATCTAAACACAATCATTATCAACATTAACATCAGGAAACTTACCCTTATGAACTAACACAACCTTTTCTGCAACTCATTGTCTTCTTTCTGTGCTTTCTTAATTCTCTCTGATAGAGATGATTTCACTGACACCTGAAACAAAATGGATGAATTTCATAGAACAAAAAATTTTATGCAATAATCCATCAAATCAAAAACCAAAGGATCTTGTTCCAAATGTAACACGGTTAATTAAGTATTACATTTTCAAATCAAAGAATCAACCACTTTATTTTATTTTCTCGTATGGTAATGGGTTGTGCAATCATAATCCTTGATTAATTACAACCATCTCCTCTTTCTCATTTTCTATTATTTCTGAGTGAATATATACTTTAAACATTTGTGATCAGTATATATTACACACTTCACTCCATAAAAATGATGCCTCAAATTTTTTAATGCAAAAAAATAGCATCTAATTTCAAATCATGTATAGGGTAATTTAACTCATATGGTTTCAACTAACGTGAAGCATGAGCAATTGCATAATCATTTTTCATTAGGACACAACACAATACTTTCAATGAAGTATCACTATAGATAACAAACTCACCATTTCTGGAAGGTAGTTCCCAAACCTGAGCATTCACCAATATTCTTTTCAATTCCTAAAAACAATCATCGCATTCTTTTGTCGAGATGAACATAACACCTTTTCGAGTTAACTTAGTCATTGAAATAGATAACAGTGAAAACGTTTCAACAATCCTCCAGTAATAATCTTCCAAAACAATAAAACTATAAATATTGGTTATATTTGTGGGTATTGGCCATTCTTCAACAACTTTTGTTTTAGCAGGATCACCAGTTATGCAATTTTTTGAAACAATGTGACCAAGGAAGGAAATTTGTTATAACCAAAACTCACAGTTGCTGAATTTCCCAAATATTTTATTTTGTTTTAATGTTTGAAAGACAACCCTTAAATGACTTTCATGTTCCTCCATACTTTTGGAATAAACTAAAATATCATCAATTAACACAACCACAAACTTTTCCAAGAATTCATTGAAAATTCTATTCATAAGATCCATGAATACAGCAGATGCATTGGTTAACCCAAAAGGCATAACTACAAATTCATAATGGATATATCTTGTATGAAACGCAGTCTTTGGAACGTCTACTTTCTTTACTTTCAACTGATGGTACCCCGACCTCAAGTAAATCTTCGAAAAAAACTGATCACCCTAGATATGATCAAACAAATCATTCATATGAGGCAAAGGATACTTATTATTAACAGTAATGTTATTCAATGCTCAAGAATCAATGAAAGGTCTCATTAAACCATCTTTATTTTTAACAAACAAGACATGAGCACCCCATGGTGATGTGCTAGGTCTAATGAAAACTTTATCTATTAACTCTTACCACATCGGTAGCACTAACCAGAATTCAAAAGACATTCCCCAGCATGCTTTTTACCACAATTTTCACAAACTGTAAACTTAAGTTTCTTACCATTAGTCTTTTTTGAAGAGTTTTTCCCTTCCACCGGTCACCTCGACCTCTTATTCTGTTTTTTGATAAAAAAAATTACATGATCATCAACAATCTACATTTCCACCTTATCCTCACAATGAACAATTTTTTTATAACTTTTTAACTCACAAGTAGCTAAAGCCCTTCGATACATTGGATTTAATCCTCAGTAAAAATGGTTGATTTTACTATCAAGATCTCATATGAAATTTGGAGCATACCTTGTCGGTCGAGTGAATTTTTCTTCATAAGCAGCCATTGAGTCATCTTATCGCCTCAATTCTAGGAATTTTTTCCATCCTATGACGAACCGCCTTAGGAAAATTTTTCCCACGAAACATACCTTTGAACTCATCCTAATCAAGAGCATCAATATCATCACTATCTCTGATATTTTTCACCATCGACCACTACTGATCAGCTTCACCTTCAAAAAGGTAAACAAAAATACTAACCATTTGATGTTCTGAAAAACCCATGACAGAAAAAATATTCTCCAGTTCTTTAATCCACCCTTCAGCTAGCACAGGGTTAGATGGTCCTCTGATTGATGGGGGATGTTGCCTCATGAAATGATCCACTACTGACATGTTCCTTTATGGATGATTTGGCTGATCTAGTACCTGGATACCACCACCACCATTTATAGCCTGAGTCAATTGTTTCATAATTGCAACAAATTGTTCAGTTCCAATTCCAATAATATCAGGTTGCTGATTTGGAAGGTTGTCCTCCTTCGGATGTTGTCCCAACATAACTTCCCTATTTCCTTTGCTGAAAACCATTCTGAACACAAAAATATCTTAGGCAAAGCAACATGGTAATCTTGAAATCAAATATGATGTTAATATTAAGATAAATTACTTTATGGATATTACTTTAACAATACACTAACACCTAATGTTATCTAAAATGACCTCTGATACCAACTATAATGACCCAGCCATAAACATTACATAATATTGAATTAAATGAATACTTCACATTGAGGACCTTTTCAGGTTTAGAATTTTAGAGAATTAGGAAATAACTATTACACCTAAAAAGATTACAAGGTAGACACTGTACACAGTTTCCATTTTTTCATAAAAAAATAAACTCATTATAAAATGTGACATGTCTAGTTCCATGTTTTAGACAGCGTGACTTTTCCTTGATCCCATCCTTGACCCTATTCATCTTTAAGTCCTATGAAAACATTTCTAAACTTGGGATGAGCGTAAAAGGCTCAGTATGGTTTATAAAATAGTGAATGAAAGACATTTGTTCATAAATACATAGAAAACATGAAATCATTTACATACCTCTTGAAATAATAAGATTTATGAAGGACACGTAGAAATCATTAATCATACAGGAAACTTGTGGCATCCATATCATACATACATTGAATCTATCACAGCTGTATATGGAGTTAATTTGGAATACCCATAATAGGATATTCCCTAAATTTATTAGGAGAAAAACTCACATTTACCTCCATCACATTACCCAATGCATAGGAGAGATATCTTGAGCTCACCCACCCTATGTTTATTAGGGAACCACCCGTATACGTAAATAATGCCCAAGAACCGTAACATGATCATAACACATAACATAAGCATAAAGGAATGATTACATTTCCACATTGTAATAATAAAATATCATTTCAAGATATTGAAATAATAAATCCATTTTCAAAATAATTTTCAATACCAAAACACGTAAAAAGAGTATATGGTATTTATTTTTCCTTTTAAAAACATTCTGGCTTGTTAAGGAATCCAAAGATCAAATATTACTCGCAGCGACGGAACGGTCATTGTCACCGCTTACGTAAAAAACATTCCTTTTTTTCATTTAGTAATACGCTTCGTATAAAAATATTCCCTTGGAATAAAATGAAAAGTCAAATGGGTTTATACAACGTATAAAATAAAGTCGTGTATAAAACTAAAAATGCCTCAATGAAAGGAGATTAAGATGAAGTCACTTACCTCGTGTCCGACAAGACTCGACCGTTCTTTAGAATCCTTAATAAAAACTAATGTTAATTTCTAATTTCTTAAGAATATTTTTCAAGTTTATTATTCCAGTTATATCACTTATTACCATGTTATAAACATTATACAATCATTTAATTTAATAACGTTCATTTTGTCGATAGTTGGTACTTGAGTCAAAAAATGAACACCTTATATTTACAATTTTTCCATGTGGTCAATAGTCTATTATATCTAGAATTATATTCATTATTTAGATACATTATATATTATATATATTTAGTATATACATGTATTTATAATATCACATAACATTTAGCGGTACGAATTGAAATGCACCATTCATGAAGACGGTAAGTCATACTTACGCATGAATGCTACTTTCATTCCTATTTCTTATTTTAATGGAAATAAAACATAATGATACATAGTTATATTATAATTCCATTATAATATAATAAATAGTATAATTAACACCATCCTTTATTCATCCCACATAATGCATTAACGAATCACATCACTTTGAGGGGGCAGTAGTCTGCACTTTCTCAAATGAGATTATCGTATTCACCCACGATGGAAACAATAAAGGAATGCTATAAATGGGAAGTAAATAACCATAAGGAAATCATAAACATAATATAAATCATATATAAATACTGTTCCATCATATTGGACACCATGTTAGGCGGTAATATGTAATTGAACAACCATCATTTCGTGAGGCCTTAGTTTGCCATCCACAGAAACATTATGTTCTTCATCAAAATGATGGAGGTGTTTGTAAGTGTAGTTCAAGTAATTATCATAATCACATAATAGTATATTTATTATACTGTTGTTTTGAGAAAATAATGGAATAAATAGAGTTTAGGGGTTGGAGAAGTAAAATAAAAGAAAATAATTTAAAATAAACGGTTACCTTTAATTTGGGTAACTCCCTTTGGTTTGAACCAAAAAAGAATTCTTAAAGTGTCTTCTGACTAATGTAAAGCTTCTTGGAGGATTATATGGACTTAGGGAGCTTAATTGTGCTGAGTTAGGAAGATCCAAAAGTCTTTAGAGTTGTGAGGAATTGGTTAGAAGTGGTCTCCTTTTATAAGGGAGAGGATGGTCTCTTTAGGAAAGTGTGAAAATATTATTTTATAATATATTGATATTAGGTTTCTAATGATCCAATGATCTTTATAGTAAAAGATAATATGCGTAATGGTTGAAATAAAATCATGAAATTAAAATTGGACATGTTTTGGAGAATATTTTAATCATTAAATTCTTATTTACTTATATCATTTATTATTGAGGTAAATACTGCATCATTATTGTGTCATAAATAATTTAATTTATACGATGTCTAAAAATTAACAAAAAAATAATATAATGTAGGAAATAATTTTATATTTCCAATGAATATTTATAGTTGAAAATTAGACTTATCTATCACCATATAAAATTTAATTACTATAATATTTTTGTTAATGTCAATTTCATCTTCACATTAAATTAATTAATATAAATTGTCATTATCAATCTCATGTGTCTTAATGGGGTCCCAAAATCGACCCAAATAAGCCCATGGTCGTCAATGACTGAACCAATAAGGTTTGGACTAGTGTTAAGGTAATTTTAAATTATTATTATATTCTTTTAACCTTGAATAACACTATTTACCTTTAACAGCGGTAAATAAAAGTCAAAAGTTACCAATTACCAATAATTATTTTCATATTATTGAACAAAATTTTACTTCTTGATAACAACCGTGTATGTCATATTTTTTACATTCAATTCAAAGAAGTGGTAATATTTCATTTAAAGGAAAAAGTCCGTTTTTTATCTCCTACATAGTGGTTTCACTATTCATCTAAAATTGATGTTTTTCAGAAAAATACTAAAAATTCAGCCTAAGAATTATTTGATATTCCAAATTAAAAATTGATGTCTATTTTTCCAAACCCAAAAAATAGAAGTCGAATTAATTAATTAAAAAAGTAATTCCCATTGTTAAAACAAATATCGTGCTTTTAAGAAACAATGACTATCAAAAATTGAAACTTGTTTATGCCCATCTCATTCCACTCAATAGATAATATCCACAAATGGATCATATTTCTCTAGTAGGGGGAGTATAAAACAATTCATGACTTCCCTAGTTACATTCCAACTCATTCCACTATATTAAAAAAATTTGTCACATTTTATAATATAGTTAAAATTAACTTAAAATGTTTTATATAGAAACAAAAAAAAATTATAAGAACAAATTTTTTCATATAAAGTAATAAAAAATGATATCTCAATCAATTTTCTTGGAATACAATAACAAAACATTAACATTTTATCACTTTGTGATTTTCATATACATTTCCTTGTCAACAAACATCCCAAACCCACTCACACACATTCTTGGTGATACCATTGGAAGTGGAACCCCACTTCCATAATTTTACTCATTAATGGTGGTACATTAAGACCATCATCCATCCAAATAAACTCATAACCAAATATTATTCCCTAATAAATTCAACTCATTTCAGTACAATCATTTATTCCATTTCAACTCATTTCAAAAAAAACACTTCACTTGCATCAATCCAACATTAATATCGAAATCAAAATTTTTATTTTATAAAATATTTTATTTCTAAATGTTTGTCTAATAATATAGATTTCTAAAACATAAAATTTAGTCAATAATATCTATTAAATAACAAAATTATATACACAATAATTTCAACCAATTAAATCAATTTTAAATAAATACATCGTGTTCTAATCCCCAAGAGTGGAGAGAGAAGATGCTTACCTTTCAAATAATGGTGAAAACGAAGAATAGTACAAAAAATAAAAAAAACTCACATAAGATATTCTTTATTATAAATTAGATCATGTTCCATTAATTCAATATAAACATATCTCAATAGTATGTTATAACACCTCGTGCATCAATACCCAACAGACTATACACATTATTCCAAGGGAGGAAAGAAATATATAGCATTTAGAGTCACCCTAAATCGGAAAATACCAAAAAACTAGACATCTAATGGGCTGTATTTCACCTATGAATCACTCTTGGGATAAAATTTATTTTCCTTATAGCCTTTAGAGGAATAAAAAAATAATGCTATTGAGGGATTAGTGGAATCAAGAGTGATTAAGTTGGTTGACAAAATTATCCACAATTTTTTATCTATATTTTCATGGTAAACCATTTGGGTTCATGGTTTGGAAAACCATATACATAATGTTCATGATCGATTTTGTAAAATCAAATCATGGATAGTTGGAGGGAATGGCTAGAAAAACAATGAACTGACAATGTAATTATCTTATTTCCATCTTCTCATAATCAATCCTCCACATATTCATGGTTTGGCCAAACTGTATTCCAACTATGTGCCTACCCAATGGTAACTATTTCCCCATGCATAGAATTATATAGGCCTTTCTTGGTCTCTAAAATTCGTTATCAAATTATTCTCCTCCAAAAAATCCACTAATGTTCTCTAAACTCCATTAAGCCTCCTAAAACCGAAACCAAAAATTTTATATATAAAACATAAATAAATAATGGATTTTGTACATTAAACTATGGAAGAACTACATAATATATTACCATAACATATAGAACATGGTATTATAAGATCAATACATCATATGAAATATGTAATATATGAAATGAGATAAACATGAGTAAAGTATAATTATTATATAATATCATGTTGTGGAAAAGGTACAAATTGAATAGGTTTACTCTATAATCTCATACAGGACACCTCATGAGAGTAAAGATTTCCCAAAATTTGTTAGAGAACTATCCAGGAATAACTATTATAACATGTTCGTGATCAATGTGTGACATATAATGTAAATCAATCATAATAAATTTAATTGTAATTATCAACATAAATAAAATGGTTGGCATATTCCTTCATTATATCATAATCAAAATAAATTTCAAAATAATGGAATCTGAGATATTAAAATAAGGAATTTATTAACCCATATTGGAAAGGTAGAATAATATAGTAATATATATATATGGGATATATGTAAACAATTATTTAGCAATCCATAACTATAATGTGATTTAATTTCATTTATAGTTAGAGTGACCATAACCAGAAGAGAAGGGTGGGTTAAAAATACCCATTACCCAATCATGATTCGTCATGTGAATTCCTTATATTACATAACTATAATTATATGTTTATAATTTCACTTCATAATAAAAGTATTCATATTTATTATTCCTTATATATTGTTTCTCCTTTATATATCCAATTTCATAGCTAGTTATTTTCATATCGGATGTTTTTAAAATAATTGGTTTATATCTCGAAAATCATACTGGAAGTCGACTAAGGTCATTGAGATCATTATTTCATCATCTCAATAATGGTAATCATGAAATGATTATCATATCATTAAATAACTTACGATTATGAAACCCGTCATGATTAATGTTTATGAAAAGTTAACAACATTACAGCCATAGAGACGTTATGTCATATGTATACATCAGTAAAATTTAAATTTTACTACGATCATGATATAACTAAGTTAGTTTATATGTTCAAATTTAACATATATTATTATATCATAAATATTATAATCTTTTTTTATATAAAATTACATATTCTAACCAGGTTATTCAGTAATAAAAAATAACATCACTAGGAGATGTGACATTCTTACCTATATATGAAGGATGTAATTATTTATTCAATGGATGGTGAAGATTGATATTATAAGATATAAATATTTAAATGAATAATTAAAATTTAATTATTATCTAAAATAAATCATAAAATTAATCCTTATTACATTATATTTTAATTTTATGTGAAAACTGATCACATTACATTGCTAGGTAGTAAGCCTCCTTTCACACCAACAATATTATTGTATAATATACAAAATGGAAATTAGTATTGAATATGGGATATTATAATTAAAACATAAAAATATATTATAAATTTCACAAATAAATAATATATAAATCATTATATATTATCATGTGTTGTTTTTATAGAAAACGAGTTCTGTCAGTAGGTGTGGTGGCAGTCCTCAATAGAGATTATCGACAGTTTTGTATCACATTTTTGGGATGTGGATATGGTTATTGTTAATAACATTTAAAATTATACTTATAAGTAAGATGATTATTTTATTATATCATCATCATTCAATATGATTTTATGAAGGATGGATTATAAATAAATTAAAACTATTGGTTACATGAATTTCCACACTTTTAGGAAACATATGTTTTCAGAAAAAAATCATTACAGTCATTCTTTCTGAAATCATGATTTTTTCTTGGATCACGTTAGGGAATTAAGGATTTTATTATGTATGTTCATGAAGGTACCAATGGTTAAAGTATGTTTTAAATGGATATGATATTTGGATGACATTAATTGTCACGACCCGACCTCGGGGCCCGTGCCGTGACTACCCCAAGCCCGCCTTCCATAGGCCAGGGGCAGGCGACTAGCACCAAGGCGTAAAATCCCAGTAAACAGGGAAGGCATTGCCTTTATAAGTAACAACCACACAGAGTCAGCAAGCGGAAAGTAAAGTGCAGAAGGTAAAGGGGGCCGGAAATACAAGCCCAACTGTAAAGTACAACTGAAAAGTAAAGTACAGCAACTGAAGAAAAGACGGCGGCCTCGTGTCGTCCACTGGCAATCCCACCTGAAGGGTGGGTACAGATAGCCTCCAGGCTCCTCGGGTCCCACGTCCGCTCCGAGCACGTCTCGCCCAGTGGTCCACCTCCAGGTACCGTCCTGCTCCACGCCCCAACCGTGATCAGCGATGTCCGTCGTCTGCAACCAACACAACAAGGTGCGGGCATAGCCCGTGCAGGGGTGAGTACAAGCTACTCAGTAAGGACCCCGAGACCCCCGAAGGTCTCCCGAAATCCACAAAGGATATAGCACAAAAGAAAGATGCAATCACGAAGTAACATCTGACTCGACTTAGGTATATGCCCATACATATACCTAAGTCCCCACTTCTAGCTCTGCTCACGAGCTCAAGAACAACTCAATCCACATAGGAAAGCAAGACTCAAATCCACAAAGGAGAGTAAACAGTAAATCCACATAGGATAGTTCAACACAATCCACAAAGGAGAGTAACATACGATTCAGCTCAACCAGGATTTTCATTATCGAAACCGTAAAAGTTGAAGAGCCCCATCTCTGAAGTGTACAGTGGTCCTGTCACGACTCCGAGGTACTGATCACTAACCTAAGACTGCTGAAGTACTCCTCCTGTCGAGTACCGCGGGTCTGCTGCCAACTACCGGGCGCTCCGTCCGCTGAGGGTCTGCTGCCAAATACCGGGCGCTCACCCAGATAGCCTACTGAGGTACTCCTCCTGTCGAGTACCGCGGGTTTGCCGCCAACTACCAGGCGCTCCGTCCGCCGTGGGTCTGCTGCCAACTACTGGGCGCTCCGTCCACTGGGCTAGTCGACTCACTCCAAGTCGAGTCGGTCAAGCAGTCGTCAGGTCTCAGTCATCTACACGGTCTCCGTACTCCGCACGCACGTCTCCACCGTCGCGGGTCTGTCGCTACAACCAAGCGCACACACTCCGTAGAGTATCGCGGGTCCGCCGCTACAACCAAGCGCTCCACCGCCAAGGGTCTGCTGCTGCATCCAAGCGCACCACCACTGTCAAGTACCACGGGTCCGCCGCTACACCCAAGCGCTCCACCACTCAAGGTAAAAAGAAGGTTCAGCTCACACAAGTTCGGTAGCACTCTTCCACGTAGGATCGCTGAGTACAGTAGTCGACGCAGTCCACTGAGGATCTCTGCACAGTCGTCGCCGCAGTCCATGAAGGATCTCTGCTCTGCCGTCGTCGCAGTCCACGGAGGATCTCTGCTCTACCGTCGTCGCAGTCCACGGAGGATCTCTGCTCTGCCATCGTCGCAGTCCACGGAGGATCTCTGCTCTGTCGTCGAAGTCACAGCCAGCGCTAGGGTTCCCGCACAAAGCGAGCTCGTTCAGGAGGGTCCGCTCCACGAGCCGAGAGGCTGATACATCAACTGACACGTAGTCCGAAGTTGATGTATCCAAAAGTTCCGTATCGACAACAGGATCTCAACGCGACAGACGGCGCGTCAATCGGACGCCCGGTCTGAGAGTTATTGGCATTTCCGTCCCAGGGGCCCGGTTGGTTTTTAGGGCAAAACCAACCCGACCGTACTCCGCCTGTATCCGATCCTCGGGCGGAGTATGCCAAAAGTTCCGTCTCACTTAGAGGAAACTACCACAGCTGACGGTACGTCAATCGGACGTCCGTAGCTCAAGTTATGAGCGTTTCCGCTCCGAGGGCCCGGTTGGTTTCGTGTACGAACCAACCCGGCCGAACCCAAAGTCTTCCGAAACCTTGAGTATAATATACCGAAACGACCGTCTCGATCCAAGGATCGCGTAGCCGCTGACGGTTCGTCAATCGGAGGTCCCAGGCCCAAGATATGGGCGAAAGACCGAAGAGGGCCCGAAACGGGGGTTCTGGGCCCGGGGCGACCCGGCCCGAACCCCCCTGGGGTCGGCCGAACCGGGTCGGCCCGACCCGGCCCGAACCGGCTAGGCCGGGTCCGGTCCGGCCTGGGCGCGGCCGAGCGGCCGAAGGAGGGCGCCGCGGGCTTGACCCGCGGCTCAAGCAAAACGCGGCCCCGCGGGGGGCCGCCTGTCACGCGGACGCGGCCGGGCCGCCGCGTCCCTCCCCGGTTCCGCGCGGCCGCGGAACCGGCCGCCGCCGCCGCCGCTTCAGCCGCGGCGGAACTTCTCCACGGCGGCGCGCCGGGCACCGTCGCCGCCTTCCGCGGGCCGCTGGAGATGCTCCGGTGGCCCGATTCCTTTCCCGTCTGCGCCGTTGCTCCTCCCGGGGGCTGACCTTCATTGCGGGATCAACAGATCGCCCCTGCCGCGCGGTTCGTCGTCGTCCGCCAAATCCGCACAAAAGGGAAGACCGTCGGAGGGTTGTCGGGTCTTGTTCGTTAGACCCGCACCCTCCGCGTTAGTCATAATCAACGGGAGAAACAAGAAAGAAACCAATCAACAATTTTAAATAAATTAAAATTGTTTCGTGATCGGATTCATTATTTCAAAAGAATAAACACGGGATTTTAAAAAAAAGAATTCCAACAACCCTTACTTCGCAGCTGTCGTTGCCGAACAAGGGATCGTCGCGGGATTGCTCGTCGCGGAAGAAGGGGGGATCGTCGCGTCGTCGCGGTATCCGGCGTCGTGTCGCCAAACTCCGGATCAAGAACAAACAGATTTAATTAATTTAAATCCGTTGTTATTGAAATTTAAAAAGGGAGAATTAACGATCTGATTCATACCTTAGTTGCCGAACGATGATCGGCTACGGAAGAAGATGCGTCGCCGAAGAACGTCGCGGGTAAAGCTCGTCGACGTCGCAGATCTCGGTGTGCGTCGTCGAATTTCGGTTGCCGGCGTTCTTCGCGTTCTTCGCGTTCTTCGCGTTCTTCGCGTTCTTCGCGGGGAGATGAAGAAACAAGATCCTCTCAAATCCTTTCAAAGTATTTTTAGGTTGGTCTTATTTTATAAACATGCCAACACACGAAACCGGTTAAGAAACGATCCATCAATTCGAAAGAAACGACCCATTTAATTCACGAAAGAAACAGCCCATTTAATTCACGAAAAAAACCGCCCAATTAAATGGTCTGTTAAGAATTAAAGAAAACGCGTCGGTTGACTTTTCAGTTACTTTGACGGGTTTTCGCGGGTGCGTTACTTAGCGAAAGAAACGGCGGGGCTCGTGCGGGCCCCACCTCACAAATATCCTACCAAGGGGGTAGGATATTTCCGGATAGAATCCTATCCAGTTCAACTCAGTTCAAGCCGTCTTTAAGGGGCTTCAAGTGGCTTCCAAGCAGCTTAAGTGAAATAAAATAAAGTTGCCGCACAAACTTTATTTTATTTCTGACTTAAAGCCGCAAAATTTAAAAACCACGTCTGAGCAAACGCAACTCCGGAAGAGGCGTTTCTAAGCAAAAACCGGCGCTACGATTTCATCGGTGCCCTCAGAATTCGATTCCGGGCACCAGTTCAAAAGATAGAAAAACCCGCTCGTCCGTTCACTGAACGTACCCGAGCCAAACTTCGGAAATTGATTCCGGGCACACCGGGCCTCGGAATCAGGTGCCGTCTGAAGCTGCGCTCTTGTAAAATTCCAAAGAAAATTAAGAAAAAAAAATTTCCTTGAAATTTGCGGGTCTTTACATTACTCCCACCTCAGGGCTTTACGTCCCTGTAAAGATACATCAAAAACTAGGGGAACAAAAGGGGGTACTGAGCACGCATCTGAGCCTCCCGCTCCCAAGTGCTCTCCTGGAGGTTCCCGTGCTGCCATCTGACGCGCACAAGAGGAATCGACCGCCCACGTAGGACCCGCTCCTGTCGATCCTCGATCTCCACTGGGACCTCCGCAAAAGTCGCCCCATCGTCCACGTCCAGCTCCCCAAAGTCGATGATGTGCGTCGGGTCGTGCACGTATCTCCTCAGCTGAGACACGTGGAAGACGTCGTGCACCCGGTGCAACTGAGGTGGTAGAGCCAGGCGATAAGCCACCTCTCCTATCCTGCTGAGGACCTGGAAAGGCCCGATTAAGCGTGGAGACAACTTGCCGCCTCAGCCAAATCTCCGTAGACCACGTCGAGGTGAGACACGCAAAAAGACGTGGTCGCCATCCTCGAACTCCAGTGGCCTCCGTCTCCTGTCAGCATATGGTTTCTGTCGGCTCTAAGCTGTACTCATCCGCTCCTGGATGACCTGGACCTTCTTTGTCGTGGCCTGGACCATCACAGGTCCCACAAGAGCTGCAAGATTTCTTCTTTGCCGAAAAGAGAAATCTGGTCTCATCCCCTGGATGAACCACATTCTTTGCCTAAAACAGTCAATCCTAACATGGATGATACTAATCCATACCAAGGATGACGTCGTAAGGCCTCGACGCTACTACTAAGAGATTCAACTGTTACTCTCGCCTCCAAGGGTTGAGTCACACTGTCGGCATCAGTGTGTGGTAACTGGGTCTCCTCCAGTAGATGTCTCACAAGTGAGGGTCAAGTCAACAGCCAAAACTGGAATCTCCTAGTAACATCACGAAAGAGGACAGGAACGAAAATATCACAAAGGTATGCATCTTTTATTATTGCAGCTCATATTACAAGACGCTACACAAAAGCAACAAGGAACCAGAAGTACAAAGGATGTATCCATTAGTTCTGCTCCTGTCCATCAGCTCCCAGGGCTCCATGATCGAAGGCCTCGACTGCCTGAAGCTGAGCTCTCCCCTGCGGTCGGGGTGGACCTCCTGGTGGTGGTGGTGGTAGAACCTCAAAGCGTCATCCACCACCTGCTGCTCGGCCAGCTCCTCTACCTCGTCCGTCTCCTCCCTGCAGACCGCCACGGTCGAACCTCTGCCTCTGCCTAGGTGGTTCCTCAACCGTCTGCTGCTCCCCCGCATGGCGGGTCGGGCAGTCACGAGCCATGTGACCAATTCCGCCACAGGAGTAGCACTGCCCACTCTCGGCACGCCTGGCTCTGACTCCACCCCGGCTTCCCCGCACAACTGAACCTGAGTCGTGCAGTCGGCCACTGGTAGGTCTGGTCTGCCTGGAACCCTGAGTCATCTGTCGGCTACCTGCTACCGAAGACTCCGCTACGTGCCGCCCTGCGGTGGGACTCTGTGCTGGTGTAGACTCAGCAAGGAATCTCTCGATCAGAAGGGTCCGCTCTAGTACTCCTGTCTGAGTCAGTATACTGAGGGAGATCAGCGATGCCCTGATCTCGTGTCTCAAACCCTGCTCGAAGGTCCGGGCCCGGAAGAAGGGGTCCCGTACCATGTCTGTCGAGTACCGAGAAAGGTCGGTGAACCTCGCCGCGTACTGAGCGACCGTCATGCTGCCCTGCCGCAGCTGTAGAAGCTCCTGGATACGCACCGCACGAAGGGTGGCTGGGACGAACTCCGAGCGGAAGAGGCTCTCAAAGTCCGTCCAAAGAAGAGATGCCTCATCGTGCACCTGGAGCATCAAGCTCCACCATCGTCCTGCCGCCGCCTGCAGGAGGCTCGCCGCGAGAATCACCATGAGATCCGCTGGTGTCCTCACTAGCCTAAAGATCCGTACCACCGCCTCTAGCCAGTCCTCGGCGGCCTGGTGGTCCGCCTCACCGCGAAACCTGGGCGGTCGCTGGCTCTGAAACTCATGCAGTGCCCTGAGGCGACGTGCATCGTCAGCGTCTGGTACTGGCAGCATCGGTGGCTCGGCGGGTAAAGCTACCGCCGGTGCCACTGCTGGCAAAGGGCCCTGCACCGAGGCCTCGTCGCTCGGTGGGCTGCCGTCGCGCCCTACACTCGGAACCCTAGCTGGCTGTCGTCGCGGGGCCATCCTGAAAAGGAGAACAAGAGCACCACAGTCAGAACAGTACACCTGGTGAGCTGGCACAAGTAATCACAAAGAAGACTTGAAACACACACGCGATCAATGTTTTCATGCATTAAGTCAGAAATCAGGAGTCAGGGTCCTGGTGTACGGATACGTCGGCCGCCGCACCAACACTGGGCTCCCTGAACTGATAACCACACTCAATACACTAAACACTATTGCTTCATATAGAAAGAAAAGACGATCAGAGTCTGCGGTAGAACCGACCACCTCTGATACCAATTTGTCACGACCCGACCTCGGGGCCCGTGCCGTGACTACCCCAAGCCCGCCTTCCATAGGCCAGGGGCTGGCGACTAGCACCAAGGCGTAAAATCCCAGTAAACAGGGAAGGCATTTCCTTTATAAGTAACAACCACACAGAGTCAGCAAGCGGAAAGTAAAGTGCAGAAGGTAAAGGGGGCCGGAAATACAAGCCCAACTGTAAAGTACAACTGAAAAGTAAAGTACAGCAACTGAAGAAAAGACGGCGGCCTCGTGTCGTCCACTGGCAATCCCACCTGAAGGGTGGGTACAGATAGCCTCCAGGCTCCTCGGGTCCCACGTCCGCTCCGAGCACGTCCCGCCCACTGGTCCACCTCCAGGTACCGTCCTGCTCCACGCCCCAACCGTGATCAGCGATGTCCGTCGTCTGCAACCAACACAACAAGGTGCGGGCATAGCCCGTGCAGGGGTGAGTACAAGCTACTCAGTAAGGACCCCGAGACCCCCGAAGGTCTCCCGAAATCCACAAAGGATATAGCACAAAAGAAAGATGCAATCACGAAGTAACATCTGACTCGACTTAGGTATATGCCCATACATATACCTAAGTCCCCACTTCTAGCTCTGCTCACGAGCTCAAGAACAACTCAATCCACATAGGAAAGCAAGACTCAAATCCACAAAGGAGAGTAAACAGTAAATCCACATAGGATAGTTCAACACAATCCACAAAGGAGAGTAACATACAATTCAGCTCAACCAGGATTTTCATTATCGAAACCGTAAAAGTTGAAGAGCCCCATCTCTGAAGTGTACAGTGGTCCTGTCACGACTCCGAGGTACTGCTCACTAACCTAAGACTGCTGAAGTACTCCTCCTGTCGAGTACCGCGGGTCTGCTGCCAACTACCGGGCGCTCCGTCCGCTGAGGGTCTGCTGCCAAATACCGGGCGCTCACCCAGATAGCCTACTGAGGTACTCCTCCTGTCGAGTACCGCGGGTTTGCCGCCAACTACCAGGCGCTCCGTCCGCCGTGGGTCTGCTGCCAACTACTGGGCGCTCCGTCCACTGGGCTAGTCGACTCACTCCAAGTCGAGTCGGTCAAGCAGTCGTCAGGTCTCAGTCATCTACACGGTCTCCGTACTCCGCACGCACGTCTCCACCGTCGCGGGTCTGTCGCTACAACCAAGCGCACACACTCCGTAGAGTATCGCGGGTCCGCCGCTACAACCAAGCGCTCCACCGCCAAGGGTCTGCTGCTGCATCCAAGCGCACCACCACTGTCAAGTACCACGGGTCCGCCGCTACACCCAAGCGCTCCACCACTCAAGGTAAAAAGAAGGTTCAGCTCACACAAGTTCGGTAGCACTCTTCCACGTAGGATCGCTGAGTACAGTAGTCGACGCAGTCCACTGAGGATCTCTGCATAGTCGTCGCCGCAGTCCACGAAGGATCTCTGCTCTGCCGTCGTCGCAGTCCACGGAGGATCTCCGCTCTCCCGTCGTCGCAGTCCACGGAGGATCTCTGCTCTGCCATCGTCGCAGTCCACGGAGGATCTCTGCTCTGTCGTCGAAGTCACAGCCAGCGCTAGGGTTCCCGCACAAAGCGAGCTCGTTCAGGAGGGTCCGCTCCACGAGCCGAGAGGCTGATACATCAACTGACACGTAGTCCGAAGTTGATGTATCCAAAAGTTCCGTATCGACAACAGGATCTCAACGCGACAGACGGCGCGTAAATCGGACGCCCGGTCTGAGAGTTATTGGCATTTCCGTCCCAGGGGCCCGGTTGGTTTTTAGGGCAAAACCAACCCGACCGTACTCCGCCTGTATCCGATCCTCGGGCGGAGTATGCCAAAAGTTCCGTCTCACTTAGAGGAAACTACCACAGCTGACGGTACGTCGATCGGACGTCCGTAGCTCAAGTTATGAGTGTTTCCGCTCCGAGGGCCCGGTTGGTTTCGTGTACGAACCAACCCGGTCGAACCCAAAGTCTTCCGAAACCTTGAGTATAATATACCGAAACGACCGTCTCGATCCAAGGATCGCGTAGCCGCTGACGGTTCGTCAATCGGAGGTCCCAGGCCCAAGATATGGGCGAAAGACCGAAGAGGGCCCGAAACGGGGGTTCTGGGCCCGGGGCGACCCGGCCCGAACCCCCCCGGGGTCGGCCGAACCGGGTCGGCCCGACCCGGACCGAACCGGCTAGGCCGGGTCCGGTCCGGCCTGGGCGCGGCCCGGCCGACCGGACCGGCCGGCTCGGCTTCGGCCGAGCGGCCGAAGGAGGGCGCCGCGGGCTTGACCCGCGGCTCAAGCAAAACGCGGCCCCGCGGGGGGCCGCCTGTCACGCGGACGCGGCCGGGCCGCCGCGTCCCTCCCCGGTTCCGCGCGGCCGCGGAACCGGCCGCCGCCGCCGCGGCTTCAGCCGCGGCGGAACTTCTCCACGGCGGCGCGCCGGGCGCCGCCGCCGCCTTCCGCGGGCCGCTGGAGATGCTCCGGTGGCCCGATTCCTTTCCCGTCTGCGCCGTTGCTCCTCCCGGGGGCTGACCTTCACTGCGGGATCAACAGATCGCCCCTGCCGCGCGGTTCGTTGTCGTCCTCCAAATCCGCACAAAAGGGAAGACCGGCGGAGGGTTGCCGGGTCTTGTTCGTTAGACCCGCACCCTCCGCGTTAGTCATAATCAACGGGAGAAACAAGAAAGAAACCAATAAACAATTTTAAATAAATTAAAATTGTTTCGTGATCGGATTCTTTATTTCAAAAGAATAAACACGGGATTTTAAAAAAAAGAATTCCAACAACCCTTACTTCGCAGCTGTCGTTGCCGAACAAGGGATCGTCGCGGGATTGCTCGTCGCGGAAGACGGGGGGATCGTCGCGTCATCGCGGTATCCGGCGTCGCGTCGCCAAACTCCGGATCAAGAACAAACGAATTTAATTAATTTAAATCCGTTGTTATTGAAATTTAAAAAGGGAGAATTAACGATCTGATTCATACCTTAGTTGCCGAATGAGGATCGGCTACGGAAGAAGAGGCGTCGCCGAAGAACGTCGCGGGTAAAGCTCGTCGACGTCGCAGATCTCGGTGTGCGTCGTCGAATTTCGGTTGCCGGCGTTCTTCTCGTTCTTCGCGTTCTTCGCGTTCTTCGCGTTCTTCGTGGGGAGATGAAGAAACAAGATCCTCTCAAATCCTTTCAAAGGATTTTTAGGTTGGTCTTATTTTATAAACATGCCAACACACGAAACCGGTTAAGAAACGATCCATCAATTCGAAAGAAACGACCCATTTAATTCACGAAAGAAACAGCCCATTTAATTCACGAAATAAACCGCCCAATTAAATGGTCTGTTAAGAATTAAAGAAAACGCGTCGGTTGACTTTTCAGTTACTTTGACGGGTTTTCGCGGGTGCGTTACTTAGCGAAAGAAACGGCGGGGCTCGTGCGGGCCCCACCTCACAAATATCCTACCAAGGGGGTAGGATATTTCCGGATAGAATCCTATCCAGTTCAACTCAGTTCAAGCCGTCTTTAAGTGGCTTCAAGTGGCTTCCAAGCAGCTTAAGTGAAATAAAATAAAGTTGCCTCACAAACTTTATTTTATTTCTGACTTAAAGCCGCAAAATTTAAAAACCACGTCTGAGCAAACGCAACTCCGGAAGAGGTGTTTCTAAGCAAAAACCGGCGCTACTATTTCATCGGTGCCCTCAGAATTCGATTCCGGGCACCGGTTCAAAAGATAGAAAAACCCGCTCGTCCGTTCACTGAACGTACCCGAGCCAAACTTCGGAAATTGATTCCGGGCACACCGGGCCTCGGAATCAGGTGCCGTCTGAAGCTGCGCTCTTGTAAAATTCCAAAGAAAATTAAGAAAAAAAAATTTCCTTGAAATTTGCGGGTCTTTACATTAATAAGAGGGGGAGATGACATTACTGGTATTTTTGAAATAAAAGATTTACAATGATGTTTTCTATTTGTAACAAGTCACCAAAATTGATTATATCATCACCGTATAATATATATTGTCAATCTAGGACCCTAAAAGTTTATACAGATATATTCTAGGATATTTTTATTACTTATTTTTTCTTTTAACCTTCAATAAAACAATTTTTACCTTTACTATGTTAAAAAAATATTTTATTTAAATATTCAGTATAGAGTAATACAAGGTTTAAAATATCACATATTATAAATTTTATCAGAATCCAAATATTTGATATATTTAAAAAAACATATAATAATTTAATTGGAAAAATAAAATTTAATATTTGACCCCCATATGTGTCGAAAAAAAGATTTTCAAGATATGTATTTTTTAATCTTATGGTAATATTACATTAAATATATTAGAAGTGAAAATAATTAAATAAATTTTAAATAATATTTATTGATATATAATTTATAAAAATTAATTAAATATTTCTCCATTTGGAGTTATTTTATGTAATTTAAAGGGGGAAACATTTTTCACATTAAAATAGTTTTCAAGAAATGTGTTCAACCCCAAAAATTAATCATATGTTAACATTTAGTATAAATATGATTTAAATATAATTAAATAGATTAAATATTAATACATAATACATATGTTAATTTTAAGGAATATGAAAATAGAAATTTCCGTTTTAACAAAAAAAAATTATTAAAAATAAGAATATTTTTATTGAAAATCAATATGTACCACTTTTCACTAAAAAATATATGTTTTCTAAGAAATATAATATTCCTCAATAAAATAATATAAATACGATATTATCCTTTGTACTATTAATGGGGTAGTTATGAAGATGATACATATATGTCGTGATTTAGGCATTATATCGGAAGTGTCCTCGGGCCATCCAATGGTGGGCTTACGGGTCATGTAATGGCCTTCATTCCGACTGTGGATTTGTAAAAAAAATAATTGAATAATGGAGATGGTTTTGTGGGCTATCACTTTGGGGTTATGATTTTCTTTTCATGAATTTGTGTCTATTTTGTGTCTTTGTTTGAATTTAGTTGTAAGCATAAGCACCAAATATAATATAATAATAATACGTTGAATAAAAATTTATTTTTATTTAATAATATAAGAATTGTAATTGTACAAAAACTTATATATGATATAATATCACAAAAATAAATAAACATCATTTTTCAATGAAAAATATTGTTCTGAAATTTTTTTATAATTATTATATTTTAGGGATTATTTATTAACCATTTACAAATTAATTTATATTCAGAATGAGATTTATCCATATTTCAATATGTATTTAGTCCAATTTATACAAAAAACATTAATGAAAGGATTATTTCAGCAATATGTTATTTATTATATTTGGATTTTATATAATGGTTTGTGTATATTTGTATTGTGTGTTAAATATGATATAGATAATATTGTGGTGTTAAATTCATATGGTGTTTCATTATACCCCCCTTAAATAACTTGTGTCTCTATAATATAACCATGTTCTTAGTAATAAAGAGTTTGAAATTTTAAAATTACATTATTGAAATAACATAATAGAAAGAAGGTTATTAAAATATCCACTTAATAAGAGTGAAATAAAAATATTTATTTTATCTTAAATAATACAAAAATAGGTTCGATGTGTAATAATATAATAGGAAAATTAAATCTTTTATGGAGAATAAATTATTAAATAATTATGGGGAGTGATGGAGAACATATATCATAATAATGTGAGTGATCAGGTGAAATTAAACATAAAAAAGATAAATAAATGAAAATTTAAATATATATTGATTAATCATATATAAAGGTAACAAGAAAACATAATTTACTTTATTATATTTTGTCTATTATATTGGGATGATTTTACTATAATGACATATTACACCATAAAATATACTTACCAAGAACTTTTTTATTTCAATAACTCAATTCCATCAATTATTTTTGCTTTACCACATTCCAATTCACCACATACAAAAATTTATTAATAAAAAAATTACTTTCTATACATAAAACACTAAAACATACATTTACATGATCATAAGAAACCTAAAAAAGTAACAAGATATTTCTCATATCACTATTAAATCCAAGATTATTATAAATTAGTAATTTAATATATAAAACATATATGAATATATAAATCAAGAAAATCAAATAATAAATTCCAAGATTTAACATATATACTTCCTTAAATATAATAATATATATCCCAAATATTCTTAATATGAATTATGGTTTTAAGCTCGATGGTTATCTCATACCATTTCATTATTCTTATAAAAACTAGAAAACATTATTTCTAAATAATAATTTATGTTAATAATAGAGTATATATATATTACATAACCTATTATATATCTCCCCAAAATATCAATAATCACCTATGAAGCATAAAATTTTAAATTTATCATATCTGATAACATGTTTTCAAAAATCAACAAATTAATTATCCAAAAAATAATTTCATGAAAAATAATTTTATAGTAACTAGTACATCATTTTGGACAGTGATACGTGATCTAACCTTATAACCCATAAATTAATTGTTCCTTTAATACAGAATAGCTAAATGTGATAGATTTGTCACTAGGATTATATATTTTCCATTTTCTAAAACTATGTAAAAATAAATTTGATAATTATATTCTTAATTATACATGATCTTATAACATTCTCATAAATATGATGATGATTTCAGAAAAAAAAATAGTCATAAAATCGATTTTTACCATTAAATATTTCAATAGATCACATTATTTTTTATATAATCATAAACATTTATTTGAATATAATTACCTCTACATAAAACCCTTCTCAATGAATATATTTTCCTCAGTCATAATATTTCATAGGATATCACATTACTTAAAAAATTACCATTCGATATCATTATTAACATTAATCATATTTCTAAAAAATAATTAGATTAAAATATCTACTGATCAATCCATTGATGTTTTCTAAATGTCATAACCAAAACACCGTTAAAGAAAATTATATAACGACACAAATCTAAATTTATAACACCTAAAAACATATATCATTCCAATATGGTGATTTTTATAATAGATGTAATTATATATTAATCATTTTATTTGGGAATTTAATAAGCTAATGGCCAAGTACACCACATTTAAAATAAAGAACAATTAATGTGGCCTTATATAGATGTTCATTCCTCTTTATCTTGTTAACTATCCAATTGATTATTCATTATTTACTAGAAAAAGATTCCCACATTTTCCAATCATAAATAACATACCTCTTCATTGAAGGAATTTTTTATTGTTCCTCCTCCTATATTTTTCACTTGTAAGAAAATTAATCTATATTTATTTTTTGTCTTTATAATTTTATCTTACATTTTTTTAACAACTTTAATATAACAACACAAAGTTTCATTAATGAAAAATCCCTCTTGATCTTATTAAATGTCTCTTTATATAAAATGTTTTTATAAAATTTCAACTTCATTGGTTTTATGATATGAATTGTGACCGTTACTTTTATAGTCCTTGAACAGTGATCACATGATTAGTATAAATATAGGGCGTTAACACATCCAATTTTACTTAGAAAATGGAAGCGATGGCCTCATCTAGTAGAATTGCCCCATACGAAGCCCATTTATCAGATCTCAGAAAAGAGGTGGCGTCCTTGGGCTTCTCTCTTGACGAAGCCCAAGATGAGCTTCACCATGTCAAACTCGAATGGGAAAGTCTACGGGAGAAGTGGAAGTTGATAGAAATTACCACTCGAGTGAAGTTATCTGAGCCACCCCAAGAGTCCGTCACCATCACACACCTTACCCTTAGGTCTTATGCGGCTGGATTAAGTGGTTATGAAACTAATCGATTGTACTATGTTCATGTACATTATTTTTGTATATAAATGAATATAATTTCTTGTCATTATTGATACATTGTAAATAGTTTTTAATGTACAAATGGTGTTTTTAGTTATTATTTAATTAATAAATCTATTTTATTAAATTGTGGTATTTTTTAATTAAATAATTTTTAGTAAAATATTATTATTATTATTATTATTAGATTAATTTTTTTATATATAAATGATCATGTAATTGTATGAATGCGATTATAATTTTTAGTATGGTTTGAAAACCATTTTTGTCAAAACCCGTGAATTTTTTATAAATGTCGATTTTTATATTAAAAGAGAAAATTAACATATTTATAAAATTATTTATATAAAATAAAATTTATTTTTGTAATCAAGACGTCGAAATTATTCAACGGTGAATTTTTCATAATTTTCTAAGACAGTCAAATTTTTTAGTAAAAATTAAATACTGTTTAAATATATAATGTGTTTTATGACATCATAATGACCCCATAGTGATGTAATAAAATACTATAATCATTATGTTCGGCCAATATATGTTTTACCATTCAAATAATTTGATTTTGGGTTTTTTTGGCTTACTTTTCAAAGCATTAATGGACCCCTCAAAACTTATTAAACACCTTGTCTTTTTAAATTAATTTCCATGGGAGTGTGACTCACCTCCACATAAGAAACCCTAATATTTTAAGAAGTTATAACCTTGGGCTTATAAAATATTATATTCCTCTTCCCTTTTCCAATAACCATGGGCAAAAACCATGGGATGGTTTGTGGCTTGGATTAATTTAATATAAGGGGTCCCAAACCAAAATAATAAAGAATTCCCTCACCTTTCCTATATAAACCCACCCAAGATCCCACTTCCTCCTCACTCAAAGCCTTTGGAGTTCATCGAACCTCTACCTTACTCTCTCTAGAATCTTCCCAAGGTGCCCCATGATCCCAATTAGCCTCTCACAAGCCTCTCTCTAGCCTTTGGAAGCACCAAGTTAGGGTTTTTTCTTCCTTTCTCATTTTTGTCCAATTTTCTTTAAGTTGTTTTGCCCTTTTAATTTCAATTATGAATGTTGGGGTATGGTTTTTTACCTCCCTCATACTTCCCTCTTCATGTTTTAATGATCGGAGACCCATTTCCCTCTCATTAAATACCTCCCATGTAAACCCGTTACTATGCCGAAATTCTGAAAGGAACTTCTCTCTCCTTATTTACATTCAAGCAATACTTTTGTATCATGAATCTAAATTCCATTACAATTGTTTGGACATGTATCTATATTACCTCTTTACTATCCATTACATATAAATATGATGAGTAACCCATTTCTCTATCATCAACCATTTTTATTAATTCTTATGTCACGCCGTTACGCTGCCGAAATCGCACCGATTTTCTAAGCCAATGCCATTGTGTAGTGGATACCATGACCATTTCTCCATCAAGGGTATTCAACTTTATGCTCATTTTCTTATTGATTATAATGTTTCATGTATGAATCCCACATTCCTTTATCATGGAATAAATGATTATGTTTTATGAATCCATGTTTTATGATCCATGTGGCACACTTATGCATGAAATGAAATGTTTAAGAAAGGTGTGCCCTTATAGAACTCCAATGCATTGGGTAAAGTATAGTATCATGATATTTCATGTACAATGAGTGCTGACTCATGATAATTCATGTGCAATGTGGTTTTACTCATGCTTTATGTGCAATGATGATTTACTCATGCTCAATGTGTAATGAGCCTTGGCTCATGCTAATTCCATGTTAAGTGTTGTTGAAACATTTTCATGTTATGATTATCATGCTTTATCATGCCTTTATGTTCATGTTTTTCTTATTCTCTATTGACATTCTTATTTTCTAACATTTATTGTACTCCTCATTTTATTCCATGTGTAATCCCTTACTGGGATTTATAGCTCACCCTTTTCTTATGCATGTCCTCAGGTTATCCCATGCAATGCTAAGTAAGAAGGAATGTAGTGGTCATGAAAAGAATGTTTTCAATTCAGATGTTGTATTTCATGTTTTATGTTTTTATGTAATGATACTAAGCCCCAACGACACTAAATTCCTCAATCTTCTTTTTTTTATCTAGTGATGTTTTATGTAATAAATCATAATTAAGTTGTAATAAAAAGTAGGGTTGTCATAGTTGGTATCAAAGGATAGGTTTGGTTATTTTTTGGATTATTATTGGAAAACCTTAGTAAAGCCATAGATACAAGACTAAGTACAATAAAAACGTCCCTATGTTTTGGTGAGTATTGGGTAAGTGGGTTATCAAGAAAAATACATCCCTATCTGGATACGAGCAGGTAGAGGCGGCTCGGGCACAGATGTATCCTAGGGGTAAAACCTGAAAACACCGCTTTGAGCTAGACTCGAATGGGAACTAGTGCATGACAACGGGCCTTCCTCCACTCATGGTTACAACATTCTCAAGGGATATACTTTGGTAAATTCAGAAGCTTAGTATGAACCCTTATTAAGGGAATCAAAAAAAATTCCCCTAAGAATATATGATAGAAAGTAGATCATGAAAATCCTAGATTGAAACCTATTGACTCATGAGTTAAGGAAATGAATGTTTATTTATAATTCATCAACTTTTGTGTTTGGATTACCCTTTATGTGTTACCCCTAACATTCCTTTTATTCCAGCCAATGGTTGGTAATAGGAGGACTCGGGCTAAAAACCGATGTGAAGATCAGTGTGATGACTGTACTAATGAAATTCCCAATCCAATGGGAGTGGGAATCATGAACATTGTCATGCTTCTCTCTCATCTAACTCAAGAATTGAATAGATACACGGGTCAAGAGGAATGTCCAAACCCCCCCTAAGAAAGAACATGTCACTATCGAGAGCTTCATGAGACAAAGAACTCCTACATTTAGTGGATCATCTGATCCCACGATCGCTGAACAATGGATCAACTCCATTGAAAAGATATTATCCATCATTAAATGTTTTGAACAAGAGAAGGTTCTCCTGGAAGATTATCGTATGGAGGGTGAAGCTGATCAATGGTGGACATTGATAAAAAATAAGAAGCCTGAGGAGGAGATCGAGGCATTGGAATGGAAGTATTTCCAGAAGAAGTTTATCGATAAATATTTTCCGCGCACCCTCCGGCTTAAAATGGAAAGGGAATTTATTTCCCTCAAGAAAAAAGACGAAGAATCTATTGGAGCGTATGAGTAAAACATCACAAGGATTGCATGATACGCTTCCGGATTTGTTGTTACCCCCGAATGCAAGGTTTACCGCTTCTTTGGTGGGCTGAAGCCTAGCCTACATAAAGAATTAGCGATCCGTGACTTTGACATCTATGAGGAAATTATCTGATGTTCCTTCAAGGTCGAAATATAGATCGGAGAATCATAGGGTTATCATGGGGATAAGAAGCTTAAGGTGGAATTCAATGCTGGTTGGCCGATGGATAAATCCAGCGGTGCTAAGAATATCCATCACCCCACTTTCCAAAAGTTCAGAAAGAAGCACCCTGGAAATTGCATTAAGGGGATGAGGAATTGCTTCAGGTGTTGAAGAGAAGGGAACCTAGCCATTAACTGTAAGCAAAAAAGACCCGCGACTGCGACAGAGGAGAGGAATGCTCCGTTCGAACCTCAGCGCATTGTTAAATGCTATAAATGCAAAGAACCGAGTCATTTTTCAAATCACTGCCCTAATCCAAGGGTTTTCAGAGACAACCAAAAACCTCCAAGGTAGAAAGGAAGAGCATTGTCCATCACTTCTGCCGAAGTGGACCCCGACAACAAATTAGTGGTAGGTACGCTAGTTATTCATTCAAGAATAGTGAACTTACTTTTTGATTCAGGTATTACGTGTTCTTTTATATCTCGAAAGTTTAGTAGAAAAATCCCAACGCCACCACAAATCATGGAAGTGAAAATGTCAGTGAGTACGGCAAATGGGGAAGTCATTGCAACCCATGAATATAAGCCCCCCCGGTTATAATATGTGGATTGAATTTCCCTGTGAACCTTGTCATACTCCCTCTGGTGGAATTTGATGCACTTCTTGGCATGGATTCACTTTCCTTATATAGAGCCAACAAAAATTGTCGGGATAGGGAAATCACACTCCATATGGAGAATCGACCCCCAATTCTTTACAAGTGTAGGGAAGAATAAGAATTCCCTTTAGCTCCATCATCTCATGTGTGGATATTACTGCCTTACGAGAACGCATATCTGGCTCAGATTATTGAGTACAAGGAAGAAACCATCCTTGAAGAAATGACTATTATGAGGGAATTCGCTGAAGTGTTTCCCGAGAAACTGTCTGGTCTTCCTCCTAGAAGGGATGTTGAATTCTCAATTAAACTTATACCCGGGGCTTTACCAATATCCAAGACTCCATATGAAATGGTTGTTGTAGATATTTAAGAGCTGAATAAACCACTACAAGAGAATCTGGATAAAGGGTTTATACGCCCAAGTGCTTCACCATGGGGTGCACCAGTCCTCTTCGTCAAGACGAAGGATGGCTCAATGCAGCTTTGCATCGATTATCGTGAACTTAACAAAATCACGATAAAGAACAAGTATCCTCTCCCAAGAATTGATGACTTTTTCGATCAGCTGCGTAGAGCATAATTCTTCTCCAAGGTAGATTTGCGTTCGGGATATTATCAATAAAGGGTGAAGAAGGAAGATGTCCCCAAGACTGCTTTTCGTACAAGATACGGGCACAATGAATTCATTGTAATGCCTTTAGGACTCACCAATGTTCCTGAAATCTTCATGGAATTGATGAATATAGTCATTAGAGATTACCTAGACAAATTTGTGGTAGTCTTTATAGATGATATTCTAATATACTCCAAAACCAAGTAGGATCATAAGGAGCATTTAAGAACAGTACAAGAGACTTTGCGCAAGGAGAAGCTTTATGAAAAGTACAACAAGTGTGTGTTCTGGTTGAAGGAGGTCTCATTATTGGATAATATCATCACAAGTAATGGGATATCTATGGATACCTCCAAAACAGATGAAATTGAGGGTTGGCCGAGGCCAACATTAGTAACAGATATCCATAGAATCTTGGGGTTAGCTGGATATTATCGACGATTTGTGAGAAATTTCTCATGATTGTCCAACCCTCTTACCAAGATAACTCAAAAGGGAGAAGAGTTTTCTTGGAGTGATGAATGCGAAGAAAGATTTATGTAGTTGGAAAGGAGGCTTATCACTATGCCCGTGCTCATATTACCCACATGTGGGGAGCTTTTGTGGTATTCAGTGATGCTCCGAAGAAGATATTTGGATGTGTGCTGATTCAGAATGATAAAGTGATATCCTATGCATCAAGGCAGTTGAAAATCCATGAGTAAAACTATCCAACGCATGATCTGGAGTTAGCGGCGGTGATCTTTTCCTTGAAAATCTGGTGGCATTATCTCTATGGAGAGAAATGTGAGATATATACTGACCACAAGAGTCTTAAATACATATTCACACTGATAGAGCTTAATATGAACCAGAGAATATGGATAGGGCTCATCAAGGATTATGACTGTTCAATCCATTACCATCCTGGGAAAGTGAACAAGGTGGCAGATTCCCTAAGTAGAAAGGATCTAGTGATTCTATCAATGATGAGAATTGAGAAGGATCTAATCCTCTTAGGCTTGATGAAGATGGACAAAGGAATCATAGAGAAGGGAACATCATCAATCCTTTCATAAATGACTATTCAACCATCTCTTTTGGAAAGGTTAAAGGATTCTCAAAACGATGATGTGGGAATTCAAGAAAAAGTGGGAGCTATCGAAAAAGGTAAATCCTCAGAGTTAAATGTTAATGAAGAAGGAATTGTGCGGTTTGGGAAAAGACTATGTGTTCCATCTAGTCTGGAGTTGAAGAAGGAACATTTGGATAATGCACATAGTTTAAATTTCTCTATTAACTCAGGGAGCACAATGATGTATCGAGATCTCCGAGAAAAGTTTTTGTGGGATAATATGAATAAGGAGATTGCTGAATACACATCAATGTGCCTGGTGTGTCAGCAAGTGAAGGCAGAGAGACAGAAGTCTAAGGGGATGATGCAACCATTGCCCATATCAGAATGGAAATGTGAAAACATCACCATGGACTTTGTCAATGGACTTCTGAGGACATCCAAAGGCAACAATGCAATATGGGTTGTTGTGGATCATATTACAAAGACTGCACACTTCATTTCTATTCGGGAGGATTTCTCATTAGATCAACTGGAACAGATTTATATCAGCAAAGTGTTAAGGTTGCATGGAGTACCACTATCTATTGTGTCTGACCGAGATCCAGGATTCACCTCTATGTTTTGGAAGAGTCTTCAACATGCTATGAATACTGAACTGAACTTTAGTACGGACAATCATCTTTAAAATGATGGCCAATCCGAGCGGACTATCCAAACACTTGAGGAAATGTTGAGAGCATGCTCAATGAAAATTAAAGGATGATGGGATCAATATCTTCCTATGGTTGAGTTCTCATACAATAATAGTATCCACTCGTGCATCCAAATGGCACCATATGAAGCCGTGTATGGGAAAAGGTGCAGAACACATGCATGTTGGGATGAGGTTAGTGAACGTAAGATGCTTGGACCAGAAATGGTCAAGGAAATGGTGGAGAAGGTGAAAACCATTCAGCAGCATATTAAGGCTGCCCAGAGTCAACAGAAGAGTTATGTAGATATTCATCGACGAGACCTTGAGTTTAAAGTTGGAGACATGGTTTTTCTATGCATATCTCCGTGGAAGAAGGTCATGAGGTTTAGAAAGAGAAGGAAATTAAGTCCATGGTACATCGGCCCCTTCGAGATTCATGATCGTGTCGGGGTTGTGGCCTATCGACTAGAACTTCTGCCTACTATGGCCAATGTACATGATGTCTTTCATGTATCCCTCTTAAGGAAGTACATACCGGACCCTTTACATTTACTCTCTTTTAAGGTGGTACAATTTGAAGAAGATCTTTCTTATGAGGAGCAACCAATGAAGATATTTGATCGTAGAGAAAACGTTCTACGAAATAAGACATTGCCCCTCGTCAAGGTGTTGTGGAGAAACAACAAGTTTGAAGAAGCAACTTGGGAATCAGAGGAAGTGATTAAGGTGAGTTACCCACATCTGTTTTAGTGTCGGAAAAAGAAAATTTCGAGGGAAAAATTTCTTAAGGGGGGAATATTGTAACGACCCAAATTTTCATTAATGGAAAATCCATCTTGATCTTATTAAATGTCTCTTTATATAAAATGTTTTTATAAAATGTAACCTTCATTGGTTTTATGATAATAATTGTGACTTTTACTTTTATAGTCTTTGAACAGTGTTCAAATGATTAGTATAAATATAGTGCTTTAACACATCCAATTTTACTTAGACAAAGGAAGTGATGGCCACATCCAGTAGAATTTCCCCATAAAAATCTGATTTGTTGGAGCTCGGAAAAGTGGTGGTGTCCTTGGGATTCTCTATTGACCAAGCCCAAGCTGAGCTTCACCATGTCAAGCTCGAACGGGACCATCTACGGGAGAAGTGGAAGTTGATAGAAATTACCACTCGAGTGATGTTATCCGAGTCACCCCAAGAGTCTGTCACCATCGCACACCTTGCCCATAGGTCTTATGCAGCCGTTTCGAGGGGTTATGTAACTAATCGATAGTACTATGTCCATGTACATTATTTTTGTATATAATAATGAATATAATTCCTTGTCATTATTGATACATTGCAAATAGTTTTTAACGTACAAATGGTGTTTTTAGTAATTATTTAATTAAGAAAACTATTTTATTAAATTAAGGGATTTTTGAATTAAAGAATATTTTAGTAAAATATTATTATTATTATTTGATTAATTTTATTATATATAAATGATCATGTAATTGTATGAATGAAATTATAATTTTTATTATGGTTTGAAAACCATTTTTATCAAAACCTGTTACTTTTTGATAAATGTCATTTTTTATTTTAAAAGATAAAATTAACATATTTAGGCAATTATTTAGATAAAGTAAATGTTATTTTTTGGAATCAGGATATCAAAATTATCCAACGGTGAATTTTTCATAATTTTCTGAGATAGTCAAAATTTTTAGTAAAAATTAAATACCGTTTAAATATATAATGCATTTTATGACATCATAATGACCCAATACTGATGTAATAAAATATTGTAATATTTATGTTCGGCCAATATATGTTTTACCATTAAAATAATGTGATTTTGGGTTTGGTTTTATTACTTTTAAAATCATTAATGGACCCCTCAAGACTTATTAAACACCTTCTCTTTTTAAATTAATTTCCATGGGAGTGTGACTCTCCACCACATAAGAAACCCTAATATTTTAAGACGTTCGGACCTTGGACTTATAAAATATTATTTTCCACTTCCCTTTGCCAAAATCCATGTGCAAAAACCATGGGATGGTTTTTGGTTTGGAATAATTTAATATAAGGGGTCCCAATCCTAAATAATAATGAATTCCCTCACCATTCATATATAAACCCACCCAAGCTCCCACTTCCTCCTAAATCAAAGCCTTTGGTGTTCGTCCAACCTATGCCATACTCTCTCTAGAATCCTCCCAAGGTTCCCCAAGCTCCCAGGAAGCCTCTCACAAGCCTCTCTCTATCCTTTGGAAGCACACTTCCAAGTAAGGGGTTTTTCTTCCTTTCTCATTTTTGTCCAATTTTCTTTACGTTGTTTTTCCATTTTAATTTCAATTATGAATGTTGGAGTATGGTTTCACACCTCCCTCATACTTCCGTCTTCATGTTGGAATTTTGGGATACCCCTTTATCTCTCATTAAATACCTCCCATGTACACCTGTTACTATGCCGAAATTCCGAAAGGAACTTCTCTCTCCTCATTTACATTCAAGCAATACTTTTGTATCATGATTATAAATTCCATTACAATTGTTGGGAAATGTATATATAGGAACTCCTTACTGTCCATTACATGTAAATATGATGAGTAACCCATTTCTCTCTCATCAACCATTTTTATGAATTCTTATGTCACGCCGTTACGCTGCGAAAATCGTACCGATTTTCTAAGCCAATGCCATTGTGTAGTGAATACCATGCCCATTTCTCCATCAAGGGTATTCACCATTATGCACATTTACTTATTGAATATAATGTTTCATGTATGAATTCCACATTCGTTTATCAAGGAATAAATTATTATGTTTTATGAATCCATGTTTTATGATCCATGTAGTACACTTATGCATGAAATGAAATGTTTAAGAAGGGTGCGCCCTTATAGCGCTCCAGTGCATTGGGTAAAGTATTGTATCATGATACATCATGTGCAATGAGTTTTGAATCATTCTAATTCATGTTCAACGAGGTTTTGCTCATGATTTATGTGCAATGTGGATTTACTCATGCTCCATGTGCAATGAGCCTTGGCTCATGCTAATTCCATGTTAAGTGTTGTTGCCACATTTCCATGTTATGATTATCATGATTTATCATGCCTTTATGTTCATGTTTTTATTATGATCTATTGATATTCCTATTTTATAACATGTATTTTACTCCTCATTTTATTCCATGTGTACTCCCTTACTGGGCTTTATAGCTGACCCTTTTCTTATGCATGTCCCCTGGTTATCCCATGCAACGTTAAGTACGATGGAATGTAGTGGTCATGTAATGGAGGTTTTCAGTAACGATGTTGTATTTCATGTTTTATGTTTTTATGTAACGATACTAATCCCCAAAGACACTAAACCTCTCAATCTTCTTTGTTGTCTCAAGTGATGTTTTATGTAATAACTCATGTTTAAGTTGTAATAAAAAGCAGGGTTGTCATATTTAACTTTATTCATGTGTTTAGAAATTAAACTAAAATGAAATAATGAAAACCATGATGAGATTACATTAACATTATAAGTGAAACATAATGGATGACTAAAGTATTAATTATGTGTATTGAGACTTGAATCTATGTTATCATTATTATTAAACAATTTTGAAGCATAATAATCCAAAAGTCAAAGTGAAATGATAATGATTCAAAATGTATTTGGATGATTGTGATCATATTACATAAAAGGTAATATAAAATAATTGTTTCTTTATTTTATTTTCAATATTTTTCTTCAAAAATACATTTGAGATTCGAAATATACATGTTATAACCAGATAAATACAAAAATAAATGGGGGAGATAAAAAGTTGAGTGGTGGAATGAACATGATAAGGGAACATAACATCTGTGTTATAGTTATAACGTTATATTATAGATGTCGATTTTCATGATAAATATCATTGAATCGCAACATAAAAAACATTTTATCATAATATCATGATATCATTAGAAATGTTTCAGTAACATAAAACATTAGAAAATCATCAGTCAATGTAAAATACCATTAAAATATCACATTTTGGACAAGGTTCCAAAATGGATTTGGATTACCACCAAATCACATTCATGTATCTTCACAATAGTAAAGTATTTACTAATTAATTAAATCACTATATGGATTCACCATTCTAAATATTTTTATGATCTATATGTCATAATTACCCAAGGAAAGGGAATGAGATTCATAATCATTCTTCCTATCAAAATACAAGGAATATTTATAAATATAAAATTTAATAAGTGATCATAAAGAATGTATTACCAAATAAATCAATTGGATAATTATATATATATATATATGATATATATATATATAATGAATTTATAAGAATTAAATTTGTTTATTTAGAGATAAACTATCCCATTCTCGAAGAGGTGGGTGGGTTAGAAAGAACCCTTGACTCCAAAATGTTTTTCATGTTCTTTATTTATCATTAAAATAATAATAATATGTTAATTATTTACTTTTTTATTATTATTTTTAAAACTTATTATTTATTTTAATTTCGTTCATACCATTTAATATTCAATTCAATTATAATTTATTTTCTTGGAGAATGTTTTGTGATATTATGTTCTTATTTTCCAAATCACATAAAAAAATTTCTATGGTCAAATATATTATTTTATTAATCATTAATAGAATGGTAATCATGAAATAACATTAATTTTTTATACATATTTTTTACTTTTAAAACCTAATTATTATTGTTGTTCATGATATATGAATTGTATTAAAATTGTGGAGATGGTATGTTATATACTTTCATGTATAACATCTCTATTTTCAATAAACATATTGAATAAGGATAAATTTATTTCACAATACCAAAATGACTAATATACATTTAATAACAGTTCATTTCATTAGATAATATTACATATATAATTAATTTTATATGTTAATTAAAATGAATCGTATTCCTTTTTGAGGTGGTAGTCTTTCGTACACACAGATGATGTTATCAATTATTCAATGGATGGTAAGGGAAGAAATTATTTGATAAATTTATTTTTTATAACGATTTATAAAAAATTATATCATACATAAATATCGAATTTTCCTTATTATATTCTAGGTAATATGTATGTGGACATCAAATCTCATCGCTTCATGTGATGTTAGTCATCCATTCACACAAACGATGTAATTTTATTCTCTAAAGAATAGAAAGTAATAAGTAATAATTTATATTATAAATCTGATGTGAAATTAAATCATAAAAATAATATATAAACATTATATTCAATTTTATATATATCTATGTGAAACGGTGATGGAAAAACAATTAATTTGGATCAGGAGGCGGTATTTCTCCATACACAATATCAACTATTGCGTTTACCATTGGAAGGAGGAGGGGGTCATAGTTGGTCATGATCATATCATGAAATAATAAAATTATATTTAATATATTTAGATTATTATATAATAATGTTTTATTCAAAGTTCATAGCAGTGGAAGAAGAAACATATGGTGTTTCTTAGTTAAGGATATTACCTCTTTCGTAGTTATATTTTTTTGTATGCATCAAATAACTTTTGAGGATGGATTTCTCACCAAAAAATTGTATTGGGTGAAGGAAGTTATTTTTTGTTGTAATACTATAACAAATGTTTATTGTGTATATGTGAAGTATAATATAGTGGGTGACCATTTATAAGTGGGGGAGATAACTCAAATAGAATTTTTGAATGGAAATAGTTACACCCATCTTTTTGCCACTTCAAAAGGAACTAAAATAAACCCTTTTAGAATATTAAAGAGATAATTCCAAAATGAGGCCACAAAATATAAAATAAAAAATATTTATTTTTCGTTGGTAGCCTATACTTTTTTATGTTAAACCTTGATAAACTTGTTTTAGCTTAACTGCTATAATAAATTTTTATAGTATCTACTATTCATTACAGTCAATAACTAAGAAATACATTTTTAAAAATATATATTATTCTGATACAAAAAAATTTAATCCATTTTAAAAAAGCCAACTCACAGATGTGGATGAAATTAATTTAAAATTAAATTGACAATCTTATAGACAAAAATCATTATGGAAGATGATTTTTCCTCTAGTTTTGAACCTTTAGCAGCATTATCGCTAGATTGTGGGAGATGGAAGCAACACATTCTGGAGCGGTAACAAGGCAGGGTCCGTACATGCCTTCCCGGGGCATCCATCCCCCATGATTAACTTCAAGGAGGAGAGAATTTATCTGGATTTCTTTAAAGATGCACTGGAAAAGAAACAGAGAGACATATTCGATTCCATATCCATCATCTAAGAGTCGGAAAATTGTGTGCTTACTCTATCCCATTCGGGGAAGTTCAACACAATAAATTTTTTGAGGTTTTCACTTCCCCAGGATCTGCAGGACAACTAGTTCGAGCAAACGCGGTTCAAAAACATACCATCCAAATACATCTTTCTTGACTAGAGAGTTAGGAATTTGGTGATTTCCTCCAATGGGAGCACCAGGAAAATAGGAATTAGTCTCATATTCTGGTTCCAGTGCTGTAGAAACATAATTGAGAAGACCACCAATAATATATTTTTTGAAATATAATGGGATAAGGTTGTTTGGAAGTTTTTTGGTGTTTATATAGTTATGCCCTCCATTGAGAATTGAGGGTCAGGAATCCTTGAGAGATGGTTCCAGAGAACTCTGGATTAAGGCCCTAAGTAGATGGCATGTTCTGTGGATTTCAGTGCTGGATGTTGTTGTCACTAGTATGCATGGAACAAAGCAAGATACGAGGGGCAGAAATCATCAGGGTGGTCTGTCATTGTGAAAACTAAATTCCTTCCCAGGGATATTGTTACCCTTTTTAAGGGATTTTGGGATAATTCCTCCCTTCAATTATTGTAGGCCTTCCCTGAGATGGCTATCTCCATTTTAGGTATGCATGGGATGTGGGTACGATGGAACCCCCCATCAGACGGTTTAAATCATAACACTAATGGCTCATGAAACATAGGTATCCTGAGAAAATGTGGAATGGTTCGTAATTCAGAAGGGGGTGTGCTCCTTGTATTCATGGCTCACTTTGGTAATGGATGTGCACTTCAACCGGAGGCCAAGGAACTTCTCACTGGTTTCATCGGGTGTAATCAGAAAAATATGGACATATCCCATGTGGAAACCAACTCAAATATCATCCATGACTCCCGGCTGGATTGAGGATCCATTACCTTATTAGTAACTTACACCATTAGGAGATGTAATTAAATTCGGAAGATCAACATTCTAGTTACACACACATGGAGAGAGAGGAATAAATTTTCCAATTATATGGCCTCCATTGCTATCCATGGCACTGATGTAATATGACTCTCTAATGCCACCTCCTTGAAGCCTGATGGGGTGACCATAATTCATGGTGACACCCTTGGTCTACGTTATATTAGACCCCCCCCAGGCCTGGGTATGCATGCCCTAATATCATACAATCTCTTGTATTTTCTCTTGAATAAATATATAACAATGATGCTGACGGTGATTAATTGATATTGATAATCATTTTCACTATAAAATAGTTATCAGAAAAATGTGACTCAAATAATTAAAATAAAAACATATTAAAATCCAATATAAATATTTTTTAAAGTTAGTTAATGGTACTAAATAAAATAGTAGAATAATTATGTTATAACTATATAATATTGAAATAATAATGGTACTTTTTTATGTTTTTTATTTATTAATAGGAAATGATATTTATTTATCAAAAATTATTTTTACAATTCTTTTAGTAATAAATATTTTCTGAAAAAATCTATACATTTCACCCAATACTAATGTAAATATTATATTTAAAAATGGATGTTCAATTAATAAATAAAATCCTTAAATGTTAAAAAATTTATTCTTATATTTTCCTAAAAGAAACAATAAATATAATTTTTAAAGGAACCATATTTTATAAGGAATAATATATCATTAATAAATATGAGTAATTATTTATTAATAATTGGTTGATAAATTTATTTCTTATACAATTATGTATATTTCATAATGTAGTTAATTCAGCCAATAACCCTAAATTTAATTACTATCTTATATTGTTCATGTTAAAAAATAATATTTTAATATTATATCGGAGTACATTAATAAAAAAATTTGAATTCTAAGTATGGTATTAATAATATATTTGTCTATATAGTTTTTAAATATAGTTTACAAAAAATTTCCCAATGGTGTGGAAATTAAAGAAAAATACCTTAGCTCAATCATGACTATAATGACCCATACATTACATACATTGTTATTACTTCAAAATTGAAGCACACTTATTACAACATATAAAAACCCATGAAAGGACCATACAGGTATATTGTCTTTAGAAACTGGAAAGCATAAACAACTGCTTCATAAAGCATCTACTTTGCGTCCCATTTATTTCATCATATGTAGAGTCCCTTTTTGGCATATCCTACATAATAACCTTCTCCCTGACCTGGGGAAATAAAACATACAAAAGGGTGAGCTCAAATTCTCAGTAACGGTAAACAAAAGAAATATCAATCACATCATATACATAAGAACATAACTTTTGGAAATCTTAACCTGCAAAAGAGATCATAATTTCATAACATGGGATAAATCATAGTAGTGAAATGTATTCCCAATAATCATAAAATAAAACATGAAACGTTGTGGAATACACACATAATCACTGAGAATCATTTCTTATTAGTCAAGACTCATTTCCAAGACTATATTGTTGTACCTCTCGTACCCCTCGTGGTTTAATTTTCATGACCACAATCACTCTCTTTTTTATCTAATCTTGTTTTAAGTGTTTTTGGATGATAGGCATGATTTTAGGTTGCCAAGGAATTGGGCCAAGAAAGCCAAAAGGAAAAAGTGGACTGATTTTCAGTCCACCAGCCAACCGATGGATGACCACCGGCCAGCCGATGGTGCCTGGGCAGAAGGCATCCTTTCTGTCCAGACCACCGGCCAACCAGTGTCCCATCACTGGCCAGCCGGTGGAACCCAGACAGAAGGTGTCCCTACTGTCTCACCACCGGCCAACCGGTGGCCTCCTCACCGGCCAGCCGGTGGAGCCTAGGCAGAAGGCCCCTCCCTTTTCCAAAGCACCGGCCAACCGGTGGCTAAGCACCGGTCAGCCAGTGGAGCCAGTCAAACTAGCCGTTGGGCTTTGACCAGACTTGTCCACTTGACTCCCAACGGCTACGAAGGCCTCTCCAACGGCTCTGAAGACCCCCAAAGGCCATTTGAGGGTTCCCCCTCTATAAATAAAGGACTAGGAAGCCCCGAAAATGTACGGTAGCCCACAGGAACATTGTTCGATCATTTGGCGAACCTCCGGCGCATTCCTCCAAGGAACCCCCACTTGCTCCAACTCATTTCCACATCCAAGGAACACCATCATAGAAGCTTGGGAGCGCTCTTCATCAACTCCAATCAATCCATTGGCACCCAAGACTTCTCCACATTACGGTTTTTCATTATTTATCTTTTTGAGCATCAATTTGGGTTTGTGCCTACAAACCCCTCTTTCTCTCATCCTCTCTTTGTTTGGGTTTTCACACCACCTACAAGGTGTGAAGATGTTAGTCAAGCCTTCCCTTTAAAAGGCTTGATTCATAGGTGGGCTAGCCTTCACCTGTAAGAAGGCTAGTGGGTTCTTGCTCAACCATTGAAAGCAAGCTGTAATAGGTTCTAGACTACCTTAAAGTCCAGTGGGTTTCTTGCTAAAACCATTAAAAAGTAAGTGGTAGTAAATCTCTCAACGGTTGAGTTGGGAGCAGAGACGTAGGCTTTGGTTTAAGCCGAACTCCGTTATCAAGTTTTGTGTCTTGCCTGTTTTATTTCCGCTACACTTTAACTTTGATTTTAAATTGTTAATTATTTTTTAAAAGGCAATTCACCCCCCTCTTGCCATCACTCTCCGCCAAACAATTGGTATCAGAGGAAAAACTTGAGTAATACCCTAACCGGTTTCAAATTCAAGATCTATTGTGATGGCTTCAACTTCTTTCGCCCCCGAAGGCTATTCTTTGGGTCGTGCTCCATTCTTTGATGGAACCGACTATACCTATTGGAAAACCCGCATGACCACTTTTCTTAGAAGCATTGGTTATCCTATTTATAGAATTGTCATGCATGGTTATTCTCTTTCTTCTCCTGATGAATCTAAATGGACTCAAGCCGATATTAAAAATTTCGAGCTTGATGGAAAAGCCATGAACGCTCTTCATTGCGTCCTTGATCATAATGAATTCAATCGAGTTTCCACATGCACTTCATCACATGAAGTCTGGAATCTTTTGGAGGTTACCCATGAGGGGACCAACAAAGTTAAGGATACTCTATTGGATATGTACCTTAAAGATTTTGAAAGTTTCACCATGAACCCACACGAATCAATTACTGAAATGTTTACTCGTTTTACTGAAGTTTTCAATTGAAGAAAATCTCTTGGAGATGATGTTTCTGCAGAAATGATGGTCAAGAAGATCCTTTGGATCTTACCAAGCACATGGGCACCGAAAGTCACGGCAATTCAAGAAGAAAAAGACATCAAGAACATACCGGTCGAAGAGCTCATCGGATCCCTCATGACCTATGAGATCACCATGAGGAGGCAAGCTGAAAACGAAGGCAAACCGATCAAAGTTCCAAAGAACATCGCCTTCAGAGTTCAAAAAGTAGAAAGCTCCTCCTCCTCATCTTCTTCCTCTTCAAGAGGAGATTCAGAAATGGAGAACCTTGCCTGCAAGATACACAAATTCATGAAGAAGAACAAAAAGAAGAAATCCCGCAAGGCTCAACCCAACGAAAAATCTGAGCCCAAGGTAACATGTTACGGGTGTGGCAAGAAAGGCCATTACAAGCCCGATTGTCTTCTCAACAAAAAAAAAGGCCAAGAAAAAGGAAAAGAAGAAGGAATTCAAGGCCACATGGAGTGATAGCTCCACATCCTCCTCCTCCTCCTCCTCAAGTGACAACGGTAAAAAATTCCTAATGGCATTTCATGAGGTATCCTCTTCCGACTCCTCATCCTCTAGTTCTTCAAATTCTTTTAATCATTTATCTTATGAGGATATCCAACATGCGAGAGATCAATTGGAGGAAGGTTTTCATGAACTCTCTTCCAAATTTATTTCTTTAAAAAAGAATTTCAAAAAACTTTCTTCCGAAAAGGAACAACTTTTCAAAGAGAAGGAAGAGTTGTCCCTCAAGGTCCAAAACCTTCCCGATGTTGATTCTATGGAATCAACAATCAAGGATTTAAGGAAATCCCTAGCTAAGTTCACCGAAGGTGAACATAACCTCTCGATGCTCCTTGGTTCCCAATGCGTACCTAGAACCACCCAAGGGCTTGGCTATTCCAAGCAAGCTTTCTCTTCCCATGATACAACTATTTTTGTATGGGGGATCTCCCAATATAAATTTTGAAACTATTGTAAAAAACCCGGGCACTTAATTTATGAGTGAGATTGCAAAAATGCCTGGTATGGAAGGCCCAAAACTATTTCCTTTAATGATGAATTTCATAGGAGAAGACCCGCCACTAGACAAGTGTGTATTGAAAAATCCCTTTTAGCGAGTCTCACCGGACCAAAATTTGTCTCGGTTCTAAAAACCTCTCCCCGGTGATTTGTTGTTTTTATTTAGGGGGAGTTAGGATCGTTTAAGACTTTTTGCTTTATTTTCAAAACTTTCAATTCAAAACTTTCAATTCAAAACTGTCAATTCAAAACTTTCAATTCAAAACTTTCAATTAAAAACTTTCAATTCAAAACATTCAATTCAAAACGTTCAATTCAAAACTTTCAATTCAAATTTCAAAAATTTAAATTGGTTTAAAAACTCTATCTTGTTTTTCAAACTTTCCCTTAATTATGTTTTATGCCCCGTGCTATTTTGATAATCACAAAGGGGGAGAAATTCTTGGTTGATTGGGGGAGAAATATTTCTCTCATGTTTTGCTTTACTTTTCAATTTATCTTTTAAAGCATGCCTCTCATTTCAATCTTTTACATTTCTTGTTTTGGTGATTGTGATCATCAAAATAGGGGGAGATTGTTGTACCTCTCGTACCCCTCGTGGTTTAATTTTCATGATCACAATCACTCTCTTTTTTATCTAATCTTGTTTTAAGTGTTTTTGGATGATAGGCATGATTTCAGGTTGCCAAGGAATTGGGCCAAGAAAGCCAAAAGGCAAAAGTGGTCTGATTTTCAGTCCACCGGCCAACCGGTGGATGACCATCGGCCAACCGATGGTGCCTGGGCAGAAGGCATCCTTTCTGTCTAGACCACCGGCCAACCGGTGTCCCATCACCGGCCAGCCGGTGGAACCCAGACAGAAGGTGTCCCTACTGTCTCACCACCTGCCAACCGGTGGCCTCCTCACCAACCAGCCGGTGGAGCCTGGGCTGAAGGCCCCTCCCTTTTCCAAAGCACCAGCCAACCGGTGGCCAAGCACCGGTCAGCCGGTGGAGCCAGTCAAACTAGCCGTTGGGCTTTGACCAGACTTGTCCACTTGACTCCCAACGGCTCCGAAGGCCTCTCCAACGGCTCCGAAGACCCCCAAAGGCCATTTGAGGGTTCCCCCTCTATAAATAAAGGACTAGGAAGCCCCGGAAATGTACGGTAGCCCACGGTAACATTGTTCGATCATTTGGCGAACCTCCGGCGCATTCCTCCAAGGAACCCCCACTTGCTCCAACTCATTTCCACATCCAAGGAGCACCATCATAGAAGCTTGGGAGCGCTTTTCATCAACTCCAATCAATCCATTGGCACCCAAGAATTCTCCACATTACGGTTTTTCATTATTTATCTTTTTGAGCATCAATTTGGGTTTGTGCCTACAAACCCCTCTTTCTCTCATCCTCTCTTTGTTTGGGTTTTCACACCACCTTCAAGGTGTGAAGAGGTTAGTCAAGCCTTCCCTTTAAAAGGCTTGAGTCATAGATGAGTTAGCCTTCACCTGTAAAAAGGCTAGTGGGTTCTTGCTCAACCATTGAAAGCAAGCTGTAATAGGTTCTAGACTACCTTAAAGTCTAGTGGGTTTTTTGCTAAAACCATTAAAAAGCAAGCGGTAGTAAATCTCTCAACGGTTGAGTTGGGAGCGGAGACGTAGGCTTTGGTTTAAGCCGAACTCCGTTATCAAGTTTTGTGTCTTGCCTCTTTTATTTCCGCTGCACTTTAACTTTGATTTTAAATTGTTAATTATTTTTTAAAAGGCAATTCACCCACCCCCCCTCTTGACATCACTCTCCTCCCAACATATATTAGTGGACAAAGTCCATTTCTGAACTGAGTTCACTCCTCGTTTCAGTCCTGTTTCACTGAACCGGTATGACCTTCTGTTCCAGCCATGTCTATCTAATGAGATATAAAATCTTTACCCAATGCATTGGAGTGAGATATAGGTTCCAACAATCTCATAATGATACCACTCTTATGTGTGCCACAAAATCATAAATCATACATCATTGCATAACCCATGTAATAAAAATGGGATTCTTAAACAACATTACATCATAAAACAATTCATATAAGATAAAGGAATTCATAAAAATAATTCCATCACAACATAATCAAATCAATGTAACAATAGGGATAGAAATAGAACCCTATATTATCTTAGATGGAAAATAATTTTGATAAAACACTTGAACTCCATTCTTGAGGAAAAATATCTTTTCTAAATCAAAAACATTTTCCTTTATTAACATGTCATACAATTTTAAACTAAAAGAAGTAGATTAAAAATAAACTTGAAAAATTGTAAAGGAAGCTTCTTGGAAATAATGTTTTAAAAATCCATTCATGCCGTATAAGTTATAAAAAGCATTCTTCTCGTACTTTTTTCAGAAAAGTCAAAAAGTACCTCATACGAAAAAGGACAAATTATTCCTTTCATATCTTTTACTAAAAACTAATCGAAGGGTTAAATTGTATTTAAACAATTGTAGGTGGATGGAAATAATATTACATATTGAGGAAACATGGATGTGGATGATAAAATACACCCCAGTAAATTCCGAAATATAAAAAATCTCGGATAAAAATGAGATTGTTATATTTTCCCTTACCCTATGTCTGATATGCTTTGTACGTGTCCGAACCTCCTGTATAATGATTTAAATAATGTCATTGACTTATTACAGAATCATATTTATTGTTATAATATCATATATGGTCATATTATTAGTTTTTTAATTGTAATATTTCATTACTACTTGTTATTCGGGTGTTTATTACTTTTTGTTCTTATGGGTTCTTTGTCGAATAAATTCTTATTCCTCTTTATAGGATATAGATACATCATTTACAAGATTGTATTAGTGTAATATATATCATATTCATTCATTCAATTCATTTATATAATCATTATTCAATGAAGATCATATAGAACGAGTCGCATCACATCGTGGAGACGGTAGGCCGTACGTACGCACGAGTGATGATGTCGTTCCCATGATCGTGGAATTGTATGGAAGCGCATGTATACTATTTCAGAATCAATGTCACTTTTCAATAATCATATATAGTTATTATTTACACCATTATACCCATCCAAGTAAGGTGGTGGTGGAAAATAGATTACACCACGGCGTGGAGACGGTATTCTGTACGTACGCACGCGTGGTGATTTTGTTTTCCGTCGGATGGATAGATGGTGAAATATGGTTGTTTCATTCTTATAATAACATATCAGTATATGAGTGATACTGATGTTATTACTTCATAATAAAACAACTAAAGAAGAATAAGTGGAAGGAGAAATAAAGATAAAAGAATCGGTAACAGGCATTACCTCTTTTTTGAACATTATTTAAACATTATCAGTATATGAGTGATACTGATGTTAGTAATTTATTTTAAACATTATTTACTTGATTTATCCTTATTTATAAATTTAATTTTATTTGTGGTAATAATATTCTAAATTTTAAATTATTATAAATAATTACATATGTATTGTGAATTTTCCATAATTTGACACTTTATGAAATTTTTTACCATATAAATTTTAATTTATAAATTTTAAATAATTTTGTTATTTTTAAACAATTTTATAATATCTTATTTTTATAAAATAACAATAGTGTCAAATTTCACACTATTCATTTATTTGAATTTAAATAAAATATATACAGAAGATATGTTCGAACTAAAAGCTTTAATAGATCCATAAAATGTCATATGTATCTATAAAATTAGTGGATCACATTAAATAGTTCATATAATATTTATTTTATTATTTTTAAAACCATTTATTTGATATTTTAATTAATAAAATAATTTCAACATCACTATTGTGTCATAATAAATGATAATTATTTAATCCCTAAAAATTCTAAATAAATTTGTATGATGTAGATAATTGTATTAGCTTTCTGGAGACTATTAATGTTCGAAGTTTCATGAGTTTTATCACTAAATTAAATTATTATACTTATAAGATTTAAGAAAGTGACATGTTGTCACATTCTTTGGTTTTAATAATAATTAAATTATTTTCATGGACAAAAGACGATTAAATGAATCCAATCCGACCCTTAGGTGATATGGGTTGACTTTTAGTCATCCAATAGGATTTTGGCAGGTGTTAGGGTAATTTTATAATCTTATATTTACCCTTAATTACCCGATTTACCTTTAACTATGGTAAATAAAATTTACCGTAGTTACTATTCATAATGCCCAAAAATAAAAAGTAGCCTATTAACATAATTTGGATCCACTGATTCTGAATATGGAATCCATTTTTCAAAATTAAAAACATATAATTTGTAGTAATTAATTTAAAATAAATCCCGTTGTTAAGATAACGGGTTTTAGAAGTTAAAACATTTCCAAAGATTGAAATGTTTTTACCTATGACTTCAATGTGAAATTAATGATAATGACATACATTATAATAAATGGTAAAAATATATTCTATTTATACTTTAAACCCATTATTATTATAATTTATCCATATAAATTATCTCAATGAAAAAAGTTTTTTTTAATTAAAAATAAGCATATTTTTACTATTCATCAAAATATGAAAGTTGTCAGAAAAATATCAAAAATTTATCCAAAGTAGATTTTTATACCCGGATTCAAAAGAAGAATTTTATTTTGTCAAATTGAACTTATAAACATGTCAAAAACTAGCTTTAATGTGGGTGCTCCATCAAAAGGTGGGAAAACTGTATTTTTTTAAAAATACTTCTTTTATCCAAAAAAATTGATTTTGCTTCTATACCTCATTCTATAAAATGTATAAGTTGAATTAAAATGTTATAAAATTCAGAATTCAGTTAATACTACACATAACGGCTAGTTTTCATAATATTTTAATAGCATGTCATTGTTTTGTGAAACTCGGTATTGCGTATGACGCAAGCTATCGAGGAAGGCCACGGTTGTGTGTAAAGCAAGCCAAGCTAGTGTTGTGTGTAGTGAAAGACTCATTTGATGATTTATATAACATAAAAACAAAATATTTCTCATAAAAGTCTCGGGTGTTACATTCTACCCCCCTTAAAATGAATTTCCCCTTCGAAATTTGTCACTTTGTAACAAACAGATGAGGATACCTCTCCCTAATGATATCCTCAAGCTCCCATGTAGCTTCTTCTAGTTGGTGGTTCTTCCATAAAACTTTCACCAAGCGAGTGGTCTTGTTCTGTAGGACATTTTCACTATGATCTAGAATCTCTATCAGTTGTTCTTCATAAGAAAGATCTTGCTCCAGCAGTACAACTTCTGAGTTGAGTACATGTTAAGGATCAGGTATGTACTTTCTCAAGAGAGATACATGGAACACATCGTGAACTTGAGAGAGATTCAGTGGAAGCACCAATCGGTAAGATACCTTTCCAACACGATCCAGTATTTCGAAAGGACCGATATATCTAGGGCTCAACTACCACTTCTTTCCAAATCTCACGGCCTTCTTCCAGGGAGATATTCGTAAGAACACTTTATCACCCACTTCAAACTCTAGGTCTTTTCTCCGGTTGTCGGGATAACTTTTATGTCGACTCTGAGCTGCTCTTATGTATTGTTTAACAGATCGGACCTTTTCTGCCATCTCATCAACAAGATCAGGTCCTAATATCTTTCTTTCCCCAACTTCATCCCAGTAAGTTGAGTCCTGCATTTCATTCCATAGAGAGCTTCATAAGGAGCCATCTAAATACTAGAGTGAAATCTATTATTATAAGAAAATTCCACCAAAGGTAGGTGTTGATCCCAACCACCTTTGATATCCATAGAGAAAGCTCTCAAAATTTCTTCTACAGTTTGAATTGTTCTCTCAGACTGACTATCTGTCTGAGGATGATAAGTAGTGCTGAAACTCAAATCTATATCGGGAGTATGCTGAAGACTTCGCCAGAACTTCAAGGTAAATCTCGGATCCCAGTCAGATATAATAGAAAGTGGTACTCTATGAAATATTACCACTTCCTTTACATATATCATGGCAAGCTGATTCAGAGGTAAATCCTCTCTAATAGCAATGAAGTGTACAGACTTTGTAAGATGATCAACTATGACCCAGATAGCATTATTGGCTTTGGATGTTTTAGGAAGTCCTGTGACAAAGTTCCTAGTGATGTTTTCCCATTTCCATTCGGGTATGGGTAATGGTTGTAACATCCCGTTAGACTTCTGTCTCTCAGATTTAACTTGCTGACAAACCAAGCATCGAGAGACATATTCAGCAACATACCTTTTCATTCCATCCCACCAGAAGTACTCTTTTAGGTCCCTATACATCATCGTGCTTCCAGGATGAATAGTGAATGAAGAACTATGCGCCTCATCCAGCAGCTCCTTCTTTAATTCTGGGATGGGAGGAACACAAACCCGATTCCTAAACTTTATTATCCCATCACAATCAAGGTTGAATTCAGGAATATTTCTCACCTTCTTTTTTAACTCTACATATTCTTTCTGTGCCTCTATAATCTTCACATGTTTAGATGGTTGAACATTCATTTTAGAAAGATACGATTTTCCCCCTTCCATTAAAATTACAAGATCCATCCTTTGTAAATCCATTAATATTGGATCTTTTGTGATCTTCATCATGGATAAGCTAGCATGGTCTTGTCGACTTAATGCATCTGCCACCTTGTTTGCTTTCCCAGGGTGGTAATGAATTGAGCAGTCGTAATCCTTAATCAGTTCCAACCATCTTCTTTGGCGCATATTCTGCTCCTTTTGTGTGAAAATATACTTTAAACTTTTATGATCAGTATAAATGTCACACCTTTCTCCATAAATATAATTCCTCCAAGTCTTTAATGCAAAGATTACCACAGCTAACTCCAAATCATGTGTTGGGTAACTTTTCTCATGGATTTTCAACTGTCGTGAGGCATATACTATCGCCATATCATTTTGCATAAGAACAAACCCCAGCCCCTTCTTAGATGCATCACTGTAGATCACAAACCTTTCTCCACTACAAGGCAATGTGAGCATAGGTGCACTGGATAACCTTCTTTTCAACTCCTTGAAATTCTCTTCACATTCCTCCGTCCAAACAAAATTAACTCCTTTATGAGTCAACCTGGTGAGTGGATTAGATAATCGTGAAAAATATTTCACGAAACGTTGATAATATCCAGCCAAACCAAAAAAACTTCGGATCTCAGTTACAATTGTTGGTCTCGACCATCTTTCGATAACCTCTGTTTTTGCTGGATCCACTGATATCCCCTCTTTTGAGATTATGTGACCCAAAAATGCAACTTTTTGAAGCCAAAATTCACACTTGGTAAATTTGGCATAAAGTATCTCCTTTCTCGGGGTCTTCAATATAATTCTCAAGTTATCTTCATGTTTTTACTTTCTCCTTGAATAGACAAGAATATCTTCTATAAAGACTACCACAAATTGATCGAGATAGTCTCTAAAGACTCTATTCATCAGATCCATGAAGATAACAGGGGCATTAGTAAGACCAAATGGCATCACTATAAATTCATAGTGTCTATACCTTGTACAGAAAGTGTCTTTGGTATATCTTCCCTTTTGACCCTTAACTGATGATACCGTGAACGAAGATCAATCTTGGAAAATTATTGAGCTCCACGTAGTTGGTCAAGTAAGTCATCAATGTGTGGAAGAGGATATTTGTTCTTGATAGTGAGCTTGTTAAGTTCCCAATAATCAATGCAGTCTCATTGATCCATCATTCTTCATAAAAAATAGAACAGGTGCTCCCCAAGGTGATGCACTAGGGCGTATGAATCCCTTATCAAGATTCTCTTGGAGTTACTTCTTCAATTCCTTCAACTCAATTGGGGCCATTCTATAAGGTGTCTTTGAAATAGGCAAAGCACCCGGTACGAGTTCTATTGAAAACTCAACTTCACGATTTGGTGGAAGTCCTAGAAATTCCTCCAGAAAAAAATCATAAAAATCCCGTACAACAGGCATATTCTTAATCATGAGTTTCTCACCAACCATTTGAGATACATAAGCCTCATTTAGTGGAATCAAGACCCATAAGATGGAAGAAATTTCCACTGGACAGTTATGTTCATCCATGCATCGATAGACGATCATAGATTGATCTGGAATATGAAATGTGACTTCCCTTCTTTGGAAATTGATATGAGCTCTATATAAAGAATTCCAATCCATGACAAGATTCACATCAAATTCCACTATAGGAAGGATCACAAGATTTGCAGGAAGCTCTTTCCCACAAACTTCAATCGGGGAAAAATTATAAACTTTTGGTGCGACTGTTGTGCCATTAGGGATTGTCACAACTAACTCAACATATAATTGTTGAGGTAATACAGTGATAATCTTAGAAAAAATCTTCAGAAATAAAAGAGTGGGTGGATCCAGAATTAAATAAAGCATTTTCTACTTTAGAGTGGACGGTAAATGTACCTTTCACCACATCATTATCATACTCCACATCGCTGATAGAAATTGCACGTGACATTCCTTTGTCTTTAGCCTTAATATTTTTTTGATGTCGATCATCATCAACAAACCTTGGATTAATAAATTTATTGGCATAATGCCCCATCTCCTTTCACTTGAAACATTGAAGTGTAGTAGGTTCATTCTGTGTGTCCCTTCCTTTGTTTGCATCATTAGACATCTTCTTCCCATCATTGCGGCATTCAAATGCCCGATGACCTTCCTTTCCACATTTGAAACATTTACTTGTCCCTTTAATAAAACTCCCTCCATGTTTCTTTCTACACTTTGAGCATAAGGGAAATCTCATCTACTTTTCAGTGTGTTCTTTAGATTTTACTTAGAATTCCATTTTCCTCTTCTTATCAAACCCATATGACTGATGGGTTAGTCCAATCTCCATCTTAACATTGAGAGCACATCGAACGATTTCCTCATGGCTATTGAAGTCCCTTATGAATAAGGCCGTTAGAAGAATTGGTTTTAAGCCACTAAAGAATCGATCGATCTTACTCTCAGGTTGGATAATAATACCAGAAGCGTACCTTGCAAGTCTTGTAAAATTTGCTTCATAGGTACCAAGAGATTCATCATCCTTTTGCTTCAGTTCAAGAAACTCTTTCTCCATCTTTGTTTGGAGAATACGAGGGAAGTACTTATTGAAAAATATGTTCTTGAACTCTTCCCATTCCATGGACTCAATTTCATCTCTTTGTCTCATATTCTTAATAAGATTCCACCATTGATCAGCATCTCCTTCCAAACGATACACTGCTAGGATGACTTTATCATGTTCAGAACATTGAAGAACAGAAAATATCTTTTCAGTAGTGCTGATCCATTGTTCAGCAACTAATGGATAAGTAGACCCGCTGAATAAAGGTGGACGCTGCCTCATGTAGGATTCAACAGAATGTTGCTCCTTCCTTTGCTCGTTTGGAAGTCCAACATGATTCATAGCTTGAGAATGTTGTGTGATCATGGCTACATGATTTTTCATTCCATCTCCCATAACGTTTGGTTGCTCAGGGGGACAATCATTGCATTTCCCGTCGCATTCCGCATTAACATGGTTCTTTCGGTTTCCAGCCATTGACTAAAACCAAGAAAAATAGTGTGAGAAACACTAATTATAATAGGAAAACCACATAATCAAGAATAAAATTTCACAATTAAGGTCTTATCCTAGGTTATTCATGGTCATTTCTAAAACACTAAGATTTTGTTCTATGCTTAAAATTATCCTTAGGGTTCTTACTAAGGCTTTCACATCCTAGTTTCCAAAGGTTGACTATACCTTTCCTATGATACAAACTATAACAACCCATACTTTAAAAACATTGTTATTATTTCAAAATTTAAGCACACTTATTACAACATATAACAAAACCATGAATGGACCGTATAGGTATAATGTCTTTAGAAACTGGAAATCATAAACAACTGGTTCATAAAGCATCTACTTTGCCTCCCATTTATTTCATCATATCTAGAGTCCCTTTTTAGCATATCCTACTTAATAACCTTCTTCATGACCTGGGGAAATAAAAATTACAAAAGGGTGAGCTCAAATGCTCAGTAAGGTTAAACAAAAGAAATATCAATCACATCATATACATATGAACAAAACTTTTGTAAATCGTAACCTGCAAAAGAGATCATAATTTCATAACATGGGATAAATAATAGTAGTGAAATGTAATCCCAATAATCATAACGTAAAACATGAAACTTTGTGTCATACACACATAATCATTGAGAATCATTTCTTATTAGTCAAGACTCATTTCCAAGACTATCTTAGTGGACAAAGTCCATTTCTGAACTGAGTTCACACCTCGTTTCAGTCCTGTTTCACTGAACCGGTATAACTTGTCGTTCCAGCCATGTCTATCTCATGAGATATAAAATCATTACCTAATGCATTGGAGGGATATATAGGTCCCACCCATCTCATAATGATACCATTCTTATTTGTGCCACAAAATCATAAATCATACATCATTACATAACCCATGTAATAAAAATGGGATTCTTAAACAACATGACATCATAAAAAAATTCATATAAGATAAAGGAATTCATAAAAATAATTCCATCACAACATAATCAAATAAATGTAACAATAGGGATAGAAACAGAACCCTATATTATCTTATATGGAAAATAATTTTGATAAAACACTTGAACTCCATTCTTGAGGATGATGTCCTTTCTACTTCAAAAACATTTTCCTTTTTTAACATGTCATACAATTTTAAACTAAAAGAAGTCGATTAAAAATAAACATTAAAACTTAAAAAGGAATCTTCTTGGAAATAATGTTTTAAAAATCCATTCATGTCGTATAAGTTAAAAAAATAATTCTTCTCGTATTTTTGTCGGAAAAGTCAAAAAGTACCTCGTATGAAAAACGACAAAAGATTTCTTTCATATCTTTTACTAAAAACTCACCGAAGGGTAAAATTTGATTTAAAAAATTGTAGGTGGATTGAAATAATATTACGTATTTAGGAAACATGGATGTGTATGATAAAATAAACCCCAGTAAATTTCAAAGTATAAACAATCTCGGATAAAAATGAGATTGTGATATTTTCCCTTACCTTATGTCTGATATGCTTTGTACGTGTCTGAACCTCCTGTATAATGATTTAAATAATGTCACTGACTTATTACAGAATCATATTTATTGTTATGATATCATATATGGTCATATTCGTAGATTCTTATTAGTAATATTTCATTACTACTTGTTATTCGGGTGTTTATTACTTTTTTTCTTATGCGTGTTTTGTCGAATAAATTATTATTCCTCTTTATAGGATATAGATACATCATTTACAGAATGGTATTAGTGTAATATATATATCATATTAATTCATTCAATTCATTTATATAATCATTATTCAATGAAGATCATATAGAACGAGTCGCATCACATCGTGGAGACGGTAGGCCGTACGTACGCACTAGCGATGATATCGTTCCCATGATCGTGGAATTGTATTTAAGCATATGTATACTATTTAAGAATCAATATCACTTTTCAATAATCATATATAGTTATTATTTACACCATTATACCCATCCAAGTAAGGTGGTGGGGGAAAATAGATTACACCACGACGTGGAGACGGTATTCCGTACGTACGCACGCGCGGTGATTTTGTTTTCCTTAGGATGGATAGATGGTGAAATATGGTTGTTTCATACTTATAATAACATATCATTATATGAGTAATACAGATGTAATTACTTCATAATTAAACAACTAAATAAGAATATGTGGAAGAAGAAATAAAGATGAAAGAATCGGTAACGGGCATTACCTCTTCTTTGAGGCGCTTCTTTGAGACCTCCTTTTAGGGAACTAAAAATGGTCGTTGAAGAAGACCAGGACCTCTAGGATGTATCTAGGGAAGTGGAGAGGATAATGTGGCATGGGTTGGCCGAGCTTGAATGGTCAAATTGGTGTGAGGAGAAGAGGGAGGAGGTGCCCTTTTATAAGGGAGGAGAGGGGCACCTTTGGAAATATAAGAAATATTAGTTTATATTAAATCCCAACCACACATAAAAACATCCAAAATGACTCATATCCGAAGATTAAATGAGATAGAGTTGTAATCTCATCAACCATTAAAATTTAGACATGTTAGTAATTTATTTTAAACATTATAAACTTGATTTATCCTTATTTAACAATTTAATTTTATTTGTGGTAATAATATTGTAAATTTTAAATTGTTATAAATAATTACATATGTGTTGTGAATATTCCATAATATGAAACTTTATGACATTTTTGACCATATAAATTTTAATTTATAAATTTTAAATATTTTTGTTATTTTTAAACAATTTTATAATATGTTATTCTTATAAAATAACAATAGTGTCAATTTTGACAGTATTCATTTATTTGAATTTAAATAAAATATATACAGAAACTATGTTCGAACTAAAATCTCTAATAGATCCATAAAATGTCAAATGTATCTATAAAAGTAGTGGATCACATTAAATAGTTCATATAATATTTATTTTATTATTTTTAAAAAAATTTATTTATATTTTATTTAATAAAATAATTTCAACATCACTATTGTGTCATAATAAATGATAATTATTTAATCCCTAAAAATTATAAAAAATTATTATCATGTATATAATTGTATTAGCATTCTGGAGACTGTTCATGTTTGAAGTTTCATGAAGTTTATCACTAAATTAAAATCATTATACTTATAAGATTTATGAAAGTGACATGTTGTCACATTCTTTGGTTTTAATAATAATTAAATTATTTTCCAGGGAAAAAGTCCATTAAATGAATATAATCCGACCCTTAGGTGATATGGGTCGACCTTTAGTCATCCAATTGTATTTTGGCAGGTGTTAGGGTAATTTTATAATCATATATTTACCCTTAATTACCCGATTTACCTAATACTATGGTAAATAAAATTTACCGTAGTTACTATTCATAATGCCCAAAAATAAAAAGTAGCCTATTAGAATAATTTGGACACACTGATTATGAATATGGAATAAATTTTTTAAAATTAAAAACATATAAGTTGCAGTAATTAATTGAAAATAAATCTCATTGTTAAGAAAATGGGTTTTAGATGTTAAAACATTGCCAAAGATTGAAATGTTTTTACCTATGAATTCAATGTGAAATTAATGATAATGACATACATTATATTAAATGGTAAAAATATATTCTATTTATACTTTAAAACCATTAATATTATAATTTATCCATATAAATTATCTCAATGAAAAAAAAGTTGTTTTTAATTAAAAATTAGCGTATTTTTACTATTCATCAAAATATGAAAGTTATCAGAAAAATATCAAAAATTTATCCAAAGTAGATTTTTATACCCTGATTCGAAAGAAGAATTTTATTTTTTCAAATTGAACTTATAAACAGGTCAAAAACTAGCTTTAATGTGGGTGCGCCATCAAAATGTGGAAAAACTGTATTTTTTAAAAAATACTTCTTTCATCCAAAAAAACTTATTTTTCTTTTATACCTCATTCTAGAAAATGTATAAGTTGAATTAAAATGTTATAAAATTCAAAATTCAGTTAATACTATTCATAACGACTAGTTTTTATAATATTTTGATAGCATATCGTTGTTTAGTGAAACTCGGCATTGCGTACGACGCAAGCTATCGAGGAAGATCGCGGTTGCATGTAAAGCAAGCCAAGATAGTGTTGTGTGGAGTGAAAGATTCCTTTGATGATTTATATAACATAAAAACAAAATATTTCTCATAAAAGCCTCGGGTGTTACAATGAATTTTCCCATACATTATCTATAATATTCTATAATAAGAATATGATAAATACATATATTTTTTGAGACGTTTTCATGTTCATTATTACATTTATTTGATTTAATACAATGTTATATTGAATTACTTACTCAATTAGTAATATGTAAGACATATTAATTATATTATTCTCAAATTTAAAAAATGAAAATGAAAGGTTGGATATGGTCAATGATGCAATTATTTAAAATTATCATGTTAAATAATCATTTAATAATTATCATGTTTAGAAATTAATTACTCTTTTGAAACCACCCAATAAATGTGTTTATGAAAAAATTATAATCATGGAGATGGTAAGTTGTTCAAACGAATGGGTAACATTTTCGATTTTTTAACAATAAATATTGAAACAATTCATTTTTAATTTATCTATGAAAATTCATAATTATATAATAAATATAATATTATATCACTAAATAGAAACTAAATATAATATTCTGGTTACATGGTGGAAAAAATGAATCATATTGTTTTTTGGAGGTGGTAGTCCACATGTGTGCATGAATGATGAGATAATTTTCTAAAAAAATGAAGGAATGAAATATATGATATAATTTTTTTTAAAATTATTAATATTTAATTAAAATAGTATTTATATATATAATTTCTCCTTATAACCATTTATGAGGGGATGTGGTGGAATTTGATATGCATCACTTCATGTGGTAGTTGTCTACTGTACAGATTAGTTATAGTTTCATTTCACATTTTATAGTAGGGGACATGGGTGTAGGTTATTTATTTAAAAAATTAAATATTAATTTAATTTAGATATTAATGTTTTTTTTATTGGAGATATTGAATAATATTTTAATTATTAGGAAGTATGATTAAAATAAAAATTCTCGATGAAGAAACATAAATATTATTCAGACATTCTATTTATAATATAACCTAATTATTTCCATTGATGGATTTATGATCAATACAAGGCCTCCAGTATGTAGGGATGGGTTTTTAGTAAATTATTTAAATGTGTAACATTATAAAACAAATTAATTTAGTGTTTTATTTAAAGTGGAGAAGATATATCCTTTTATTAGTGAGAGGAGGGGAACATTTATAATTACATAAAGCATGAAATTAATATAAACTAATTTTCATATAGAAATGGATTAAAAGTAATATACATTTAATATATGATGGGTAGGGATCTAAAATATATAATTATGTTCTTATCCATATCATATAGATTTAACACCTTGTTAACCTTGTTGACAATTACAAAATATTAAAATTTATTACCCTTTAATGGTCAATAATGTTACTATAGACTACAAAAAACTAATAAAAGGACAATGGAAAGTTTTTAAAATCATATAAAATTAATTTGGTCAAATATAATATATTTTTTATTTTTTTATAAATTAATAAAACAAAATATATTATAAAATAACATTACTTCAATTTTGGACAATATTCATTTAGTTTGTAATTAAATATAACACTAAAAGCTAGAATTAGAATCAAATACTTAAAAAAATCACCAGAATGTTACCTGTATATAATTCATGTATTATAAAAATTATTTTTTATTATATTATTGTTATCATTTTCAAAATTCATTTATTTTATTTTTTATATTCATTAAATAAATGTGTTGTCTCCATTGTGAATGAATTTAAGGTACTTACTTAATCTCATTAATTTTTAAACAAATTAAAATGATAAAAAATATTAATAATTTATTTTTCTATATATTGGTGAAAAATATTTTTTTGAATCCCTCTTATAATTTATTATATATATTATTTCACGAAAATTATTATTTTTTATTTTTCACTTCATTAAATATTATATGGTTCAATATCATAGAAAGAAGAGAAAAAAAGTCATATTCTTTATAGTTACATAATTATTGAAAAATATAATTATACAATGAAATTTATCTTTGATTTGGGTTTATATTTAATAACATAGCACATTATTGTTTTCATTAATTAGTAAATTTAACGTTACTATATTGTCAACTATTTCTATAGCAATTATTCACAAAAAAAGTAATAAAAGAGACCTATATACCAAATATAGACCACTTGATTAAATATATTGAATTTTTTCTTTCATAAAAGTTCAATTACTAAAAATAAAATTATAAAAAACTTAATAACCAATAAAATAATTTTTTTTGAACAACATCATTCAATATTTAAAAATGAAATTATAAAAAAAATAAATCCAAAAAATCTTACCAATGAACAGAATTAGATTATTCATGATATTAGAGAACATATTTTAGTTTTTTATAATTTTATAAAAAAAAAGCTTTATATGTGATTGAAGAAAATATAATAGTTATTAAAAAATGTTTAATATATCATTATTCATTGAAAATTTATTCTTTTCTGGAAAATAAAAAAGAATCCCTATAAGTATATTCTCATATTTTTTTCACATATAGTTTCATTACATAAAATATATTTTCTTATTATAGAATTAATTTATTATTTATTTTTCTTATATAATTAAATCTAAATGTTTTCTTATGAAAATATTTTTTTTGAGAATATAATAACTTTAATTAAAATATAGTTTTAATTTCTTATGTATTAATAGATAATTGTTTATTTATCACAATATTGATGTATATTTCATTATATTCTTATCACATTGAAAACCTACTAATAAACTTCTAGGTTATAATAGATATATTTAAATTTTAATATTTTATCATTTATTTTAGCTTCGTGGTTCATATTGTATACACTATTGTACGTATTTTTTAAAATCTAAAGGTGTCACATGCCTTAGTGGATAATTGTTTTCTTAGAATTTTATCGTTTCTATATTTTAAATTTCAAAATTCTTTTTTATGAAATTTTCATTGTAATAATAATTAAAAAAAATTCCCCCCAGGAATAGTTATAGGGAAATATGAAGGTCATTGTGAATAAAAAATGATAGATTTCCTAAAATTATTACGTCAGTGAAAAGTAAAAATAAGTACATGAATGTGAAAAATAATACCTAAGGACTAATGAAAAGTGATATGTAACATTTCTAGGTAAAAGAAGATGACTATAAAACCATAAATCCATAATTAGAGAAGAGAATTTAAATTCTTTAGATATGATCATAATAGGATAAAATGTTTATTTCAATATACTTTTAATGTATTTTATAAATTATTTTATCATCAATAATATAGAAATAAATTAAATATACTTACATGATTTATTTCAATTTCATATGAAAAATTTCGTCATTTATTTTTACTTCAATAAATTTACACATTATCTGTTACTCCATGAAATGAATATTCAAGATGAATATTTTATACATGAAGCAATAATAGTTTATTTTAATTGATCATAATATCCATAATAGAATGAATAGTCATTATAATATTAACAATTATTTTCTAAAACCAAAATTATTACCCAATTTTATTTAATAGTACATTAATTTTTAAATTATCAAAAAAAATCCCAATGTTCAGATTAATTCATTTCCTCAATTGATATCATTAAGACTCTTTTGAAAAAATTACAACCACATGGAAAAAAATAATAATAATTTGATTTAAAATTTATTCGAAGAAATAATAATGTATCTCACTTTATCAAATTCAAAATGTATATGAACCTTGATCATAAATTCTCCCAAACTATAAAAATAACCTGAGCCACCCAAAAACCTCATTAAATAGATAACTGGTTCTAAGAAATGACACTATCCATCTTCATTATATCACGAAAACCCAAAAATTTATAAAATTATTTCCTCAATTACATTTACATAAAATCATTGACCAATTTTCAGGACCACCAAAACTAATACATTTAATTATTTAGTGTCAATATTCTCTTTAAAAAAATATACTATCAATATGAAGAACAAATTAAGGGTAATTTTCCCTTATTCATCTATTTTCTATTAGACATTTCCTTATAATTAAATAACATTGGTCATCTATACCATTAAATATATTTTTTCAAATATTTAATAAAAATAATAATAAAATATATTCCTAATATGAATCATTATTTTTATAAACATCATATCATTAATTAAAATAATGCATTAAATCAAAAACATACACAAATTAATCATTAAATTTTGGATGTAGCTATATCATAATTTTATCATTCTACCAATTCTATATTTTTAGTAAGTTCCACTGATGATTTGTAAATTTTATTGAATAATTCCCCATTTAATTATAATATAATCCCTAGATGTAATATCTTTTCCCATAAGATTCATTATCGTTATGAAAATTTGATTTTTACAATTAAAAATTACCAAAAAATTCTTGATTATAGTTGGTTGTTTCTTTCATCAATTTCACCTTATAAAAATATATTTGTTCCCCTATTGTTCATTCATATATTCCCTTTTTTATTGGTTTTCAACAAAACTATTATTTTATTGATTTACCATATATATAGGATCTATAAAATTCATTCTATAGTTTTTATGGTACATTATAAAATATTATCATCTTATGAAAACATATTAGAAACTAGTTTAATTCAAGGTCTCATCATAGTTCCATTAATTAAAGTTCCAATCAGACAATTTAAAATACATTTGGTTTCTAAATCATGTTAGGATAACCATGTGATGTTATAATCATATTCTACCACACATTCTTCATCATATTTATTTAAAGTGATTAACTTCATCATCAATTCATCTCTATTATTTTAATAGTAGTATATATAAATCAAAAAGTTTAAAAGTTTTCTATTCCATTCATTTTATTTTCATATCGCCTTTAGTTGTTTTGGATAAATGATAAAAATTGGTTTTAATATCCGATCAAATAATAAATGTTCAAAATAACAATTCACATTTGTTACATATCAAATATAGTAATATGTTTTCGAGAGATTTAATACAATTCCCAATTAACACTAGATTTGCAGTTCAACTAATATATAGATGTTATTATAGTGTGATGTGATCCAATATAGAAAAACCATATAATAGAAAGAATGGTTGTTCTAAAAGGGCACAGTTATTTTTAATAATAATAGAAATATTCTTGAAAATAAAAATGAATAATGTGTTCCAATACTATCTATAGTGTCCTTATCGGTAGGTATTTCATTACCATTTCTATATGTTTTGATCCTATATAATCTATTAGTATCCATTACTAAATAATGGAACACATTATGTTTGTTAATAATTAACAAAAATATTGATTTATAAATTAATAATCTATAAAATGGTAAATTTTCTCAAATACTATAACATATTATTATATATTTCATGTTAGCTGTGTATAATTGATATATAGTTATATAGTATTCTACAAACATTATTTTGAATCCATATAAAATAGCCCCATATATAGTACCATAAATATGGCATATACATTATTCCATTTTCGTAAATACAAGGGAAATCACCATTTAGGATTCATTGGTTTTGTAGTCATGGAATACAATATAAATTCATGATTCCATTAATATAATTGAAATATAATATGAATAGAAAAATAAGGATTCATTCATACTTTATATGTATAATAATACCCTTCTTCATTTCCTATCACAAGTAAAACAAATGATAGGTGTATATTAGATACCGAGTAAGGGTTACGTACAATGAATTTTATAATGAGAAAATAATGCATAAACAACATGGAATGATTAATAACTAAAAACACATTATATTTTCTCAAAAACCTGATAAATTATAAATCCATGGATAATATAAATTAAATAATCTATTGTTTGGTAATAACAGAATGTTAAATTATATAAACTGTTAATATTTGTTTTCATGATTATGGAAGTCATGATATCAATACAACTAATGAAATATGACAACATAATTTAAGAAACTGTTAGGCATAACCAAGAAACATATTTAATATTATCTATCTAATTTATATAATTATGTATTTCAATTAAACAAGGTGGTATATTTTTTTAGGATACACCAATCAGTATTAGTCCCATACATTCATCTTATATTATGGTGAACCTGATGCAAATACCATCTCAAATTTGTTCATGATCTGAATTGAAACTTACCCAATAGGAATGCTTGATTTCTAATAGCTGCAAACTGGCACCCATAAATTAAAAAATATCTTCAGATAAACATTACTTCCAACCATAGCCTATACAAGGACATATATATATATATATAATATAGAAACAATGGAAGAGATAAACATATGTAAATATATGAATAATGACAACATCAATTTTAAGACATGATGAAGTCAAAATATTCCAATGTACACACCCAATATCAAAAGAAAATTAAAATAGAAACTGAATACACTATATGATAGCATGGGAATACTCACACCATCTCACCACCAGATATAATAAAAGATCATATAAAAAACATCCTCCTCACTATAGAACCAATCCTTACCCTTTATTGCAGTGAATATAATGGTCTATGTATCTTTTAAGGGGTGTGTACGGTGTAAGATATATGTGTTCAGTAGGACCCAACCTAGGAATTACATGACTTGACTATATACAATAATATAATCATTCTTATAGTTAAAAAATTGTGATAAATATTTTAACATTATATATATCAAAATAATTAGAAACAATTTGACTTCTCCCATTACCGCATTTCAAAAATAATCTAGGAAAAATCATTTTGATGAATTATATTTATCATTAAAATCAAATAATTAAGATGAAAACCATTTTCCATATATCAAATCAAATCCATTGATGTAAAATCATAAAAATAGTGCACCAAATCATATGTAACATCACACCAAGGATCATAATAGGTCATAATTCTATACTACTTGTACAACAGTCATTGACTTTTCCAACTCATGTCCTTATAAAACAAGACCAAGGAGAAGAGAAGCACCCCTTATGTGAATCACATAACAATTCCAATATCAATTACATAGAATAATGGGCCTTAGGAATGGAAAACCACCCCAAAAGTGATCCCAATAAAAATATATATATGATGGATCAATACAAAACTATCCATATAAGTAACCAATGGTTTTCATGTTCTCAATTTTGCAAAAAAAAATCATCAAATCTATTCATTGAAAATTAATTCAAAAATCCATTTCCAAATCCATTTAAAATTACCATTTATTATATAAAGGGGAAATACATCTTTTACTAGATACCCATTTATATAGAAACAAATAAATAAATCAATAATTACATTTCATTGATAAAACAATTTATAAAAAATAGGGAAATATAGTTCCTCCATAATAGGCCAGAGATAGAATTTTCTACCTCATTCTCAGGTTATATATTTTGAAAATTGGATCCTCTAACATTGAATAATTAGATGAAAAATAATAAAGTACATATAAACACCCATGGTATCTCATAATAGGATCAACAAGTGAATGGTTTGGTGAAGAGTATAGGTCATAACATACCTAAAAATTCACAATACACACCACAACCAACATAATGGTTAAAATATACATGGAAAATTCACAAAATAAATCTATAAAGTATTAAGAATATTATCATCATAGATCAATAGATACATAATCATAGCACAATAGGGTTACCACAATCAATGAAAATTAATAAATAACAGGATTACACAACTGGAGAATTGAAAAGGAACCAAAATGAATATGAATCATTGAAAACATGTATTCATAAGGATTTAAAGTCTCTATAATACCTTGGGAAAGATATTGGGATTAGTGGTAATGATTTTATGGTTGAATGTATTGAAAATAAAACTTTTAGATCCATAAAAACACCTAATGATTATAATTATTTAAATCCAAATTCCTATCCCAAGATCCAAGAAACATAAATTCACTAAAAACCCATTTCATTAGGTTAAAATTAGTTAATTTTCTATTATGTGGTGTTTAATATATTTTTAGGGTGTAAACCATACCATAATTGTACCGGTTAATGTCATCAAAGTAGAACACATTAAATGATGTGAATATATTTCTCTTGACATTTAATCTTCTTAGGAAGTTTTAGATTTTTATTCACTAAAACGAACCTCTGACTCTTTCCTAATGGAAAAAAATGAATCGTTAACACATTATATGGTGTTTAAGTTGTTAACCTGAAGTGTATTTTTATGGTAAATCATGGAAATCCCAATTAATTCATATATTCCTTGAAAAAAATAATTCAAAAAGTCCTTTATCCCTAAAAATTAGGTAATTTCTAGAAAAAATTCTCTCTTTAACTGCGAGTCCAAAAATGCACCGAAATAAAGTGGGAAATTAAAAATGATATATTAAAGACATGAAGGTGGGTAATGGGACATTAAAAACATCACCCTAGTATACTTTTCGACCTAGGAATTTGTTTTTCTTAATAATGTCTAAAATAGGGGAGATTCCACTAAATTCCCATCTAGAACTCATGATCCAATCTCTCATGAGAATTTGATCTATTCCACCAAAAAAACTATCCAATGGGTTCAAACTCCCATGAATTGTGATATTATGAGATCCAAATATATCCCATGGATGCTCCACAACTAAAATGTATAGTTCTAACTCAATATCATCCCAATACATTATGTGATAGGGGACAATAAAGATTTTATTGATCTGTTATACCTGAGAAAAATTATAAATACACAGTAACAAAACCCTAAATGAAAAACTATTTTTTCATGAACCATCCTAGGTCGACTTTAGACCATTTACCCATGTTGATCCCCAGCAAGGCTCGGGAGGAGTTCGTGATACTTTCAATCGGAAAAAATTTCCAGTGCATTAACAAAGTGAAAAAAGTTAATGATTTCACCCAATGAAAATAAACTATATAATAGAGAAAAATAAAAAATTGAAAAATAAATAATTTATAGGAAATGAGAGTGGTCAAGCATCCATATGACTATCCTATTAGCATCTAAAACTCTATGAAACCTCATGGCTTACCCTCTAGTACCAAAAACAAACATCACATTTGGAAATCCAAACCAAAATTATAACAAGTAGTAAGAACTACAAATAGGAAGACACTTTAGTCATTAGTGTTAAAACTAATTAGTTAGGCTTGAAAAATCTTTTCCAAATGCACAACCTCTGAAATAATGCACAAATAGAAAAAGGGGTGTTGAGTTATCTCTTACAAAAATTCACATTGAAATTCCTTTAAAACCAATAAAACCATCACAATTTTTCCAAAAAAAATAGGTTAAAGGAACAAAATGCTACACAAAGTGGGAAACAACTCTAATATAACTCATAACAGGAAAACACAAGAAACCCTAGGATCCTAGGGGAGAACCAAAACATAGTAACGTATGGGACTCATTCTGAAGGAATTCCCAACACAATGATGTCATAATGACTGTTTCGGTGCGGATGTGCGTCGGGTTACGCTGTTCCGCCAGGACGCGTTCGCGCGTGCACCCGTCAACCCGAGGGGATGGGTGCGCGGCTTGTGGTCCCGCAGTCCCGCTTTCCAAAGGCGGGCGGCATCCGTCCCTTATTCAGGGGCGTCTGCTCCTTGATCGAAACCGGGATGATGGGATGTCGGCTCCTCCTTCCTTGGACGTCTCCTCGGAACTCGTCGCCTAATCCGGGTCTCCCTCATAGATTTAAGACATGCTCGTGAATCTCGTTCCCGGCGCCATATCTTCATGGACACCGGTTAATTACGCTGCTTCCGCCCGGACGTTCCAAGGAGTCTGGTCGGGGCAGCAACCTGCGGTGAGAAGGCCGGGTGGCTCTGGGTGCTGGGGGCATGTCGTAACACTGCGGCTCTTCACGTCTGTCTTCCGTCCCTAATAGGGCTTCTCGAAGGCACGATGACCTGAGGCATCCTGCACTGGGTGCGGGGAACTGTGTCCCTTGAGGTTTTCCTCAGCTTCCCATGTTTAACACGGGGTATGCCGCGAGTTTAACGTCCAGCGGGGACGGCATCGGACCGATCAACACGAAAAGTGGATCAGAGGACAAAACCCCTTGCGGGGAACCTCCGACGCTGGGGCCAGCGCATGGGCGGCTTCCCAAGTGATGTGGAGTGGAGAGAAGTGGCATGACCCCGCCGGGATGTGGCGGCCCGGGTAAGGATCAGGATGGATGATGGAGTGAAGAGCTTGGACCCCGTAGGGGATTCCTACGTAACGCATGTTAGCACGGATCAAAGTCAACGTAGTTCGGATATACAGTTTAACGTCATGCTAGACGTCGGCAAGCCGACTCACGAAGGGGTTGAGGCCGCCGGGCGCAGGATTGAACCGAACCACCTCGCACAGAGGGGGATGGAACGGCCGGGTGAATCACAGTTTCATGTCATGCTGGACGATGAAAGGAGAAATGGAAAAAGGGGCTGTGGGGAGGCACAGTGGAGATACACACGTGCAGTCTCCCACAGGGGCGGATTCATAGGTGAATCGACGCAAGTGTGAACCCTGGAGGGGTCCACTGATGGACGAACCGACGTGAATACGACAGGGACGACCAGGTGGTGGGCTTGAACCTCAGGGAGGTTTCCTACGTACCCTGTTTAGAAGACAGGGATCAAAGTCCACGTAGTTCATTCTGTCAGGACTTACGCACTTAAGGCAGCCCGGATGCGGAAAAACTCAGTTGGAAGGGACTTGGACCGAAAGTAGGAGACACCTCGATCCCAGTAACACCCTCTACTGGCTTCGGCGGTGGGGGAGCGCAATGGAGATACACATGTGCAGCCCCCCACAAGAAACTAGGGGTTTGTAATACCCTACCCCCGTAGGGAAAAGCCGCTCCCATTAAATCGTCCCTAAAGAGGGGAAATCCCGACATCCCTGCAGAGACGAGCGGGTGGGGGCCACATCCAAACCGGGGGGGGACCCTGCGTGCGAGGCACGGGATCAGGTGATGCGGACGGTTTAACGTCTTGCCGGACGAAGTACAGTTTAACGTCGTGTGTTGAGGACGAAGCGGACGGTTTAACGTCTTTCCGGACGAAGTACAGTTTAACGTCATGTGCTGAGGACGAAGCGGACAGTTTAACATCTTGCCGGACGAAGTACAGTTTAACGTCGTGTGTTGAGGACGAAGGTGCTTGGCAGTTTAACGTCTTACAGTGCGGACGTGGTACAGTTTAACGTCATGCGGGACGAATGCAGTTTAACGTCATGCGGGACGAATGTGCAGTTTAACGTCATGCTGGACATATGTGCAGTTTAACGTCATGCTGGACGTATGCGCAGTTTAACATCATGCGGGACGAATGGATTGCCGCTGATGGGTCCGTGTCACTTCGCGCGAGCCTGGAGGGCCGCACGGGAAGACAACGCACGGTGCGGGCACCCAGGACGAAAATCATCGGGCGCCACGCAGGCGGGTACCCTCAAGGGGTCAAGGGGGGCGACCCTGGCGGGTTGCGCGCAAAAGAGGAGCTTTGCGCGCAAAAAAGCAGGTCGGCGCGCAAAATGGCGGGCTGGTGCGCAATTGGGCCAGCCCTTTGCGCGCGGATGATTGAGATTGCGCGCACCGGGCTTCGGACAGCTCGCGGGGGCAACGGCTCATTCTCTAACGAATGGCCACTTTGAAGAGGGGGGTGCGCGCAATCGGGCTGGATTGCGCGCACCCGGGGGCAATTGCGCGCAAGAGGCTTCTTTTGCGCGCAAAGACCTTCGGGTTAAGGATTATTCAAAGGAAAGGAGCCAAGGGGATTGCGCGCGAAGGCGAACCCCAAGGCTCTATTGCGCGAAAGAAAGGAGGTTACCTGAAGATCGGCATTGCGCGCGGAAGGGGTTGGATTGCGCGAACGAGCGACGCTTCGGATTCTGGCAACCTTCAAAACGTCGGGGGTCGCCTTATATTTATAGGCAACCCCGGGCGCGGAATCCAGCCTCGGGCGCGGAATTCCCTTCGAGGGCGCGGAATCAGGACCCGGCGCGCAAGGGAGCCGCGCAGGCCACGGGCGCGCAAAATAGCGCTCCGGCCCAACGCATTGCGCGCATCCCGGGAGGATTGTGTGCCGAGACTCAACTTTGCGCGCGGGTCTCTGAAATTTCGCGCAAGTCCTCCGGGCCCTCCGGAACGTGCCTCTGACTCCAAATATCACTTCGCTTTCCGCATCCGGAGCTTCGTTTGGGAACAACGGACTTTTCCGGCGTCTACAAAAGCCCCCCCTCGGAATCTGATCGGCGAGAGGTCACAACGATCGGGTTCCGAGGGAGACGCCGGAATGCCGAAGTCCTGGGCTACGCGGGACTTAGGCGCGCAAAAAGGGGCGCCGGGCGCGCAATTCGCAGCCGCAGTCGCGCAATCGCGCGTTCCGCGCGGCGCGGAATCCCGGCCTCGTCTATAAATAGGGGTCCAGGGTTCCGCGTTCCGTACACAGGCCTTCCGCGCGATAAGCTTCAACGCTCTCATGCGCGAAATTGCCTTTTCCGGTCGCGAAATTCGCCCGATCGGCGCGCAAAACCGTCCGGAATTTGCCTGCCTTTGCGCGAAAACCCGGAACTTTGCGCGACATTCTTCCCAATTGCGCGCCGTCCACTTGGATTGCGCGCCAACCTTCAAACTTCTCTACCTGCCTCGTCCGATCCCGCACGCTTCATCCCTTAACCCGCACGACTCCCGAAACTTCTGAGATGGCCGCGCATCAAGGAAATGAGGGGGATGCCGCCATTCGCAGAGAAGAGATGGCGGTGAACGAGGAGGTTTGCGGAGCCAAGGAGATTGTTTCCAACAATCAATCCTTGTTCGACTTGCTGACGCTGGCCCAGAAGACATATCCACTGTCGGACAACCTGCCACTCTGGAACTTCGGCATCCTAGATGAGGTTTCGGTGCCAGGGTTCGAGGTTGATGCGCCACGGTCCTGGGTGACTCGGGAGGACGAGCTTCCCCGCTATAACATCACCAACAATGGGCATCCTACCAGGGAGACCAGGCACTTGGACGTCTATGTCCTGAACCCGAGGACGCGAACCATTGACGGGGGTGAGCCTACTGCGGAGAATTCTCCAGCCCTCTACTCGAGCACATATCGCCAGAGTGTCACTGACGACACCAAGGGCTGGCTGAAGGACTGGGACTTGCGGTCTGGGGGCAATTTCACCAGCGAGTGGGCCTGGGCGTTCTGGGTACGCCACACTTGCGATCACTTCGCAGAGGAGCTGCGGTACATCGGCCTGTTTGAGGCGGTGTGGACGTCGCAGTTCCACTTCATCCAGCAGTCCGAGCTCGGGCCGGAGCTGTTCACCCGCTGGTCTCCGGATACCAACACCTTCCATCTTCACCATGGGGAGGTCGGCATCGGTCTCTAGGACATCCACTGCATCGGAGGTATCCCGCTGGAGGGCTACCAATACGATGAGTTCCTGCCACCGAAGAACATCTGGGAGGACAGGTCACGGACTCCCATTCTGACCTGGCATCTGCTTGACCTGGCTACGCAGTGGCTCGGGATCAAAGACTTCCAGAAGGACATAGCCTACAAGGAGTGGTTCGGCCAGTTCTTGGAGCATGACCCGGCGGTCAAGATGCCGGGCAGGGGGAAGCGGTGCCCGACCGCAGCTCAGAGGAGCCGGAACGGGTCGTACTGGCGGGTCCTGGAGACGGGCGACTACCGCTCATGGGGGTACCGCGTCATCGAGGCCCGGGACCCAAATGTCCGGTACACGGCGTTCCTGGCCGCCTTTCTGAGTGGGTGGCTCTTGCCAGTGCGGGACGCAAGAATGGGCGTTCGCCCGGCGACACTGGCGGTGGCGGGCGCTATGGCCGCCAACAAAAGATACAGCCTCGGGGTCCCAGTGCTGGCGAGGCTGTATGCCATCCTGGGACGCATCTCACGAGGGGGGTCGCCACGAAGGATCTGTGGGCCCTTTCAGTTCTTCCACGGCTGGGTGGCTGTTCACCTCGGTGGGTACACGTTTCCGAACGCCATCATTCCTCCGGGCAACGGCCTGCGACCCTCCCTGCTGAACATCGCGGGGGTCGCTCCGATGACCCTAAGTGAGGAGGGCGTGAGGATTCGGATTGGTAATCATGCCAATTTCAACTTCAGTCCGTTCCCCACTCCCGTTGGCCAAATGATCGACAACGGGCAGGGTCCGCTGGAGCAGCATGAATACTTCCTGAACATGCGGGGCGGGGTGCTCGTGGCTCGGATCGACGGGAAGGTGATCTGCGAGCCTTACGTGCCAGCCCGGTTCGCTAGGTAGTTCGGGTGCCTTCAGCGGATGCCGAAGAGGGTATTCACTGCTGTCCGGGAGGAGACGAACCCTTGCGTCCTTCGCCAGATGTGGCTGATGTTTGCCGCTTTCGGCTCTGGCGACGTCATCACTCTCCCTCCTACCGGGGTTGACGCAGGCTTGGCAACCGAGTACGCCGAACACTGGGCCATCGCGTACCCCGAGGGGCTTCTACGGAAGCCAGTTCGGCGGCTCGAGGTTACCCGTGTGGAGACCGGGCGTCAAGGAAGGAGGCGAGGCGCCGCCACACGGGGGAGAACGGAGGCGCGCCAAGCAGCGGAGCCGGCGCGGGCAGGAACTTCGGCGGCGGGCACATCGCGAGCTGCCGCTACGACCTCGGCGCCCAGAGAGGGGGCACGCGCGGTGGTCGAAGAGCGGCCCGGGAAGCAGGTGAGACGTCTGCTCGAACCCTCCCACGATGCAGTCTTCCCGGCGCTGTGGTCGGCCTGGATGACCCTGCGGCAGTCACTGGGGACCGACGCCATCTGGCGAAAGATTCTCAGAGAAGGAATCCATCTGCCAGAGGTCGGGCGCCTCCATATTGCCGACAGGGTGGACTTCAACCGGCAGTATGCGTATCTGACGGCCATGGACGATTACGCGCGCCAACGTGGTCAGCGCGCGGAGCCATCCCTTCTGGTGAAGGTGATGCTCGGTCTAGAGCCCGCTCCAGAACAGATGCCGCCGGAAGAAGACGACAGTAGCAACGACTCCGAGGAAGAGGAGGAGATGGGGGAGGATGAAGGCTCCGAGGGAAGATCCCATCAGGGGAGTCCGCGGGAGAGCGGCGAGGTGGCCGGCTCTGACAACGTTGATGTCACTGAGCTCCTCGAGGTCCGCTTCTATCCCTACTCAATCTGCTTCATCCATTCTCTTATGCAGCCTCTAACCCATTTCTCCATCTTTCTCAGGAGCGCACGGATGTTGGTCAGGCGTCCTCAGCGGGTGTAGGAGGGGCGCCAGCAGGACAAGGCGGGGGCCAGGCACCCATTATTGATTTGACAAGCGCGGAAGGGCCCCCTGCTGCAACTATTCCTGCGGCGGCCGGGATAGCGGAAGATGACGCTCTGACCTCCCGTAAGTCTCCTTACTTTACTGCCGGTGCTTGCCATTGACGATCCGTGACTAACCATGGCATGCCCCGCGCAGTGATCTCAACATTGGAGGCTCGTCGGGTTGCCGAACCCGGGCCATCTACGAGTGGACCAGTGGTGGACATGCCGCCTGCTCCGGAACAGACTTCCCAAACCGAGCCGGCCCCACCAACTGCTGATCAGGGGGCTGCGGACGCCGGCGGTGCTGACATCGGAGAGAGGTCGGGGGCTGACGAGGGTGTCAGCGCCGCTGGGGAGAGAAAAGAAGGTCGCCCAGATGTTGGGGAACCTATCCCTCATGAGGACCTCCCAGGGGCGTACCCTGCAGCAGACCTGCTGGCTGCCTTCCCTGCCTACCGGCCTGCCGACCCCGAGGAGATGGACGACTCGGACGCGGAGGCGGTCGAGGAGAGCCGGATAACGCGCTGCAGGGGGTGGAAGTGCATCTAGCGCTTCCTCAAGCGAGACCCATCGGAGTGGCTGGGGCGCATGGGATCACATCAAACCTGGCTGCGCTTCCTGTGTGCCGGGGGAGCTGATGCTCAACGCCTCCATCTGACGGTCCGTGATTTCATGGCCGAAAAGATGCGCGAGAGCTGCCGGCGTGCCGACGTCACACAAAGTCGGGACATGTCGGAGAGCACGCGGGCGCTCCTCGCGGCGGAGCAGGAAGTCCGGCGTCTCGAAGGGCAGGCGGCGGAGAAGGAGGCCTTCGTCGCAACGTGTACCGAGCTTGTGGAGCAACTAGCAGCCCAGCTGGTTGACGCCCGGGTACAGCTGACGGAGGCGGGCCAACAGATGGTCACAATTCAGGTCGAGCGGGAGCGTGCACAGGCCAGAATCGACGAACTGCGTGCTGCGACCGCCGACGAGGAGAGGGCACGCAGAGAGCGAGAAGCAGCCCTGGAGGCCGCCAGCCAAAGGGTAGCGGCGTTAGAGAGACTCATTCAGCACGCTAATCCCTAGGGGCTTTGTTTTGCCACTCCCAGAACATTTTGCTTCTGCTACCTTGATCCATTTGTATGAATCAATATATTTATCTGCATCTTTTGGCTTAACATGCTCAACCACAATTCACTGTCTTGCGGGAGCGTTAACCAAGCATCAGGCATCCATAGTTGGGCCTGGATTGCTGGAGAAAAGAGGGAGGTCATTCCTAGGAAAGGAGACCTCAAGCCTAATCAATGTATCATCCCCCCAACTTGTTCCAACACACGAGCGGGACAATGCTAGGGGCGTTGAGATTTTATCCGAACATAGGGAAATGAGAAAGGGTGAATCGCGTGTCCCGAATCCAGACATCCACAACGGTCGGCCTTCCAGGAAATGCCCAAGACGGTAGGCGGACAGTGGATCGACCATAACAACTGCAATAGACGGACCGAAGGTCATCATTCATATTGCAGGAGGCGGACCACATGTCATCATGAATACCGCTTTGGGGGTTCCTTCAGACATAAGGGTGGAAATCCAGATCAACAGGGCATGCGAAGCGTGGGGCGAAGTGACGATTGTTCGGACAGAATCCAACGCTCTCAAAATTGCGCCACCGTGGGGAAAGCGTATTAGGCGGATGCACTAATCTTGCCATGAATCACCCCAATTCTCAGACAGAACCTGTTTAATGAGGAAACTGTCGCTTCCCATCATTGCGATGGGGCATCCCGAGCTGAACCGGGGAGAATATCACAACTGCACCACTCTACCAGAAGCCAGGCCAGACGGCCGGCGACGAGGAGGGGCGGGACTTAACGATCCCTGAGGCTGGACCCGAGTTGAGATGCCAGGGCGTTCCTACGTACTCCATCAGGCTGGAGATCAAGCCACACGTAGTTCTGAGAGTGCAGTTTAACGTCATGCAGGACGTAGAATCCCGTTTGGGGAGATCTTAGTTTAAGGTCTTAGAGCTCGGACCATAAGGAGAGATCTTAGTTTAAGGTCTTAGAGCTCGGACCATAACGGGAGATCTTAGTTTAAGGTCTTAGAGCACGGACCATAAGGAGAGATCTTAGTTTAAGGTCTTAGAGCTCGGACCATAAGGGGAGATCTTAGTTTAAGGTCTTAGAGCTCGGACCATAAGGAGAGATCTTAGTTTAAGGTCTTAGAGCTCGGACCATAAGGGGAGATCTTAGTTTAAGGTCATAGAGCTCGGACCATAAGGAGAGATCTTAGTTTAAGGTCTTAGAGCTCGGACCATAAGGAGAGATCTTAGTTTAAGGTCTTAGAGCTCGGACCATAAAGACCTCAAAGTACGCCGCATCGTGGTCCTATCCCCTGGATATGCGAAGATGCACTGAGGAATAGTTTCAAGAGTGTCAAGGTTTCGCCTGGTCAGGATAGGAGGTGGAAAATGTGAATCATGCGGCCATTCACTCAAGGACTGGGGGCACCGGAGTAACGATATGGGAGTACTGCCGACCGTGGCGGAAAAGCAGCATCAATATCGCACTAACCGTTGGTGGAATGAGGCAGCAAACGAGCATCGACCGCTCAATCGCAGGATTCATATCGATTTGCTGCCCGAGGCCATTGGGGGTACCGGCCCGAGCCGGTGGGAGAGCACTGAGGCATTGTGTCTGAACCCTTCACGGGGGCTCCACCCAGGGCGTAGACGATGGGTCCGAATGAAAGGGAGCACGAAGCCTGAAAAGTGAAGGAAACCTGACCAAGTGGATCCTGACCCTCCTGGCAATAAACCAGAGTACTCTTGACACCGGTGGACCACTGCAAGGTGTCGGGGAACACGCCTTGAGGGTGACCTGAAGGCGGCAGATTCCCCAGAGAAGGGGGAATCTCTAAGAGGTGGGGGGCTGGACCCGAAGTTTCAAACATCCAGGCGTTCCTACGTATCCCATAAGGATGGGAATCAAGCCATACGTAGTTCTTGAAGCGCGGCGCAACACAATCGGGCACCAGCGCGGGGAAGAGTGCGGGTCTGACCCTCGCACACAGAAGGAGCGGCATTTGATATTTCTTGTTTGTCCTTAAAGATGAATGGTTTTTCTTTGTGCGGCGACATGCCTGTGATAGAGAAATCTCTGGCGTCGCCACAATAATCAAGCCACGGAAGGCATTGATGAATGGCGTGGTTATTAACCAGTGCCCAACATGAGTGCCCCCTGAGGGGAACATCACGATGTAGTGCCGTTTCTCGTCGGGCGGCCAAGGCGATCACAGTTTACGGTCGTGTGGTAGGACCAGACAACACAGTTTAAGGTCGTGTGGTTCGGACCATGGAGGAATCCGCTTATCGCGGTACGGCGGACACGACGGAGGTGGGAGCATACCCAGCCCTGCGGTCACGCTTGATTCCAGGAGAAGAGTCTTGGGATAGGGGCCTGCGTATGTCCATCACCCGAGGGGCAGAGATGCTAGCCTCCAGATATACTGGGCCCCGAACGCGATTGTTCGGGCGACTCCTTCCTCCTTATGGGGACGAGGGTCCAGCTACGCATGGCCCTTAGGGAGGATATCCGCATATATCTTTGGTGCTCAGATCATGGGAGCCTCGAACGACATCATTACCTTGGTTGGTCTGCCTAACGTGTAGAGGTGTACTGAAGGTCAGTATGAAAAGAGTGTCGAGATTCCACTACAACGCACAAAGGCGGAGTGTGATGAGGACTGCGCAACCAATGTTCAGAGCCTGAAAGAGCCGACATGGCGATCAAGGACGTTGCTGACCATATTCGCAACACAACATCCGATCGCGTCAGCCTAAGACGGGGCAAGCAAACGAGCATCGACCGCTCAATCGCAGAATTCATATCGATTTGCGGCCCAAGACCCGCCGGTAAATCGACCCGGAGCAGTAGGAGAGCACTGAGGCATCGTACCCAAACCGCTAACGAGGATCCCTTTGAGTGAAGGCTCGAACCAGAGGAAGCGCGAGGCCTGACAAGCAACACAGTACTTGTCGGGATTGAATCTGACACTACGAGTCATAGACCGAAGTACCCAAAACATGTTAACAGATCACCGGAAAGGGTCGGAGGACTCACCCTGAGAGCAACCAAAAGAGGGAAGATCCCCGTGATCAACCAAGGGACGGGGCTGGACCTGAAACACAAGCGTCCAGGCGGTCCTACGTATCCCGTAAGGATGGGAATCAAGCCGCACGTAGTTCTTGAGAGGCAGTTTAACGTCATGCAGGACGATGAGAGAAAACAGGGGGGAGCAGAAGGCATCCCCAAACGTGGGGGGCGTACAGCGTGGCGAGAAAACCGACGTGAATGAGGACATAATCCCCCGCGCTCACACCATACGCCACATACCCAGAGGCAACTGGACCAAGGGCCCGAGATGGGATGGAAATTCCCAAAGGATGGGGCTGGGCCTGAAACATGAATGTCCAGGCGGTCCTACGTATCCCATAAGGATGGGAATCAAGCCGCACGTAGTTCTTGAGAGGCAGTTTAACGTCATGCAGGACGAATGCTGAACAGTTTAACGTCTTGTAGCTCGGACGTGGTGCAGTTTAGCGTCATGCGGGACGATGTACGGTTTAACGTCATGTTGGACGGAGCACTTGGCAGTTTAACGTCTTGCAGCGCGGACGATACGCTGGGCAGTTTAACATCGTGCAGCTTGGACGTATGCAGTTTAACGTCGTGCAGGACATATGCAGTTTAGCGTCATGCGGGAAGAATGTGCAGTTTAACGTCATGCTGGACAAATGTGCAGTTTAACGTCATGCTGGACGTTGGTACACTCAGACAAAGTACTGCTTGAGGAACCTAGCGTTGGTGGGAGGAGTGACACGCTCACCATCCATAGTCGCTAGGGAGTACGTGCCATTGGGATAGACCTTGTGGACAACAAAAGGTCCCTCCCACTTGGGCTCCAACTTGGGCGGCTTCCTGCCGGGGATCATCGGTGCTCTTAGGGCTAGTACTAGATCACCCTGCAGGAAGGAGCGGAGGCGAACCTTCTTATTGAAAGCTCGAGCCATTCTACTTTGATGCCTCTCCAAGTTGTGCAAAGCGCGAAGTCTATTCTCATCCAGTGCTTCCAACTCGACTAGACGGGCTTCAGCAACTCTGTCCGGCGCTTGCTGGTCGTAGACCGCAGTGCGCAAGGACGGTAACTGGATCTCGATGGGCAGGACGGCCTCAGCTCCATACACCAGGGAATAAGGGGTCATCTGGGTGGAATTGCGATTCGTCGTCCGATAAGCCCAGAGGGCGTTGGGGAGCTTGTCCGGCCAACTCTTCTTGTTCTGACCAACCATCTTTTGCAGAATGTTAGAGAGGGTTTTGTTAAATGCCTCGATCTGTCCATTCGCCTGCGCATGATAGCGAGATGTATGGTTCGAGCGAATGTTATACTTGGCGTACAACTTCTTCAACTCGGCTGCTCGGAAATTGGTTCCGTTATCCGTGAGGATAGCGTGAGGCACTCCAAATCGATAGATGATGTTGGAGGTCATGAAGTCAGCGATCGAACAGGTTTTGACCTCTCTGAGCGGAATCGCCTCTGCCCATTTGGAGAAGAAGTCCGTGGCGGTCAGAATGAACCGGCATTGGCGAGCTGTCGCCGGCGGGTAAGGTCCCACAACGTCCAGACCCCAGACTGCAAAGGGCCAGGAATACCTAGTGGTATGGAGAGGCTCCGGCGGCAGATGCACACAGTTCGCATGAACCTGGCACGCATGGCACCTCCTGGCATACTCGATGCAGTCATGGATCATGGAGGGCCAGAAGTATCCCAACCTCCGAATCTGGTGGGACAGCTTCGGTCCAGTCTGGTGGGCGCCGCATGAACCGGCATGAACCTCTTGCATGACTCATGGGATCTCAACTCCCTGAAGTCAACGGAGGAGAACACCATCGAATCCGCGTCTGTAGAGGATCTGCTCCAGGCCGGGACTGCTCTGGAGGACAAACTGCGATGCGCGGCGTCGAACTCGCTCGCGCTCGGCCCGATCCGATGGAAGAGTGCCATGTTGGAGGTACTCAACCAAAGGCGTCCTCCAATCAGGGGCTGATCCGACTGTCATATCTGGGGTACTCGGGGCTTCGGGCATAGGGGAAACCGTGGTGAGATTACTTACCAACGGGCCGCGATCTTCTTCCGGGATAACGGGAGCGATGAGCCTGCGGCGCGTCACGTGGACGATCAGGTTGTCCTGTTCAGGCTCCGCAAGTGACGCAGCAAGGCTGGCCAAGGCATCTGCTCGACCGTTCTGCGACCGGGGAATATGGACAATTTCTGGCCGAGAAGGGAACCGGGCTATCAGAAGGAGGGTGCACTCCAACAATGGCACAAGTTCCGGCTTCCTGACAACATAGTCGCCATTGATCTGCTTAACGACCAGCTCAGACTCGAGGCCGGTGATGAGGGCATGGTATTCCGCCTCATTGTTGGTACAGCCCTCTGACAACAGGAACGAGTATGGCAGCATGGCTCGCTCCGGGGTAATGAAGACGATACCCAAGCCCACTCTGTTGAGCTTAGGATTATCGAGTCTTCTAACGGTGGGGCTCCGGGAGGCACCGTCAAAGTGCATCTGCCAGCATGGATCGGCTCGATCAACCGAGAGAATGGTCTCATCAGGAAATCCTAGATCCAGCAGCTGATCCGCGGAGGTCGGGTGAGCTGCCAGAAAGTCTGCCAATGCTTGCCCTTTGATGGCCTTCTGAGACACATACCTGATGTCGAACTGCTGGAGAATCACAGCCCACCACGCTAGACGGCCAGTCAACATAGGTCGGCTCAGGATATATTTCAACGGGTCTACCCGAGAAACCAACTGTACCTCATGGTGCTGCAAGTAGTGCCGTAATTTCTGTACGGAAAATACGAGCGCTAGGCAGCTCTTCTCGATGGGGGAATACCTAACTTCCACATCGAGGAGCATGCGACTGAGGTAATAGAGGCTATTCTCCGTTCCCTCGTTGTTCTTCTGGGCGAGAAGGGCACCCAGGGACCGTTCCAGGGCGGTCACATAGAGGACCAGCGACTTCCCGGATACAGGCGGCATCAGAACCGGAGGTTGAAGCAGGTACTGCTTGATTTCCTCGAAAGCGGTCTAACACTCTTTATCCCATACATAGGTGGCACCTTTCTTCATGAGCCGAGAAAAGGGCTTACACTTGCCGGCCAGATTCGCGATGAATCGGCGTATATAGGCTAAGTGGCCTTGGAACCCTTGTAGTTCCCAGATGTTACCTGGGGGAGGCATCTGGCTAATCGCCCTGATTTTCTCTGGGTCGATCTCAATACCCCGATATCTTACCACAAATCCAAGGAACTTTCCGGAGGTGACCCCAAAGGCACACTTCAACGGGTTCATCTTCAGGCAGCGAGACCGGAGGAAGCCGAACACTTTCTCAAGATCCGTGAGATGGTCCTGACGCTGGCGCGATTTGACCACCAAGTCGTCGACGTAGCATTCCACCAGTGTGCCGAGGATTGGCTTGAATATGCGGTGCATCGCCCGTTGATAGGTGGCACCTGCATTCTTCAGGCCGAAGGGCATGACCCGGTAGCAAAAGGTACCTTGGGGGGCCCTGAAGGCAGTGAACTCCTCATCCTCAGGGGCCATCCGAATTTGGTTGTATCCGGAGTATCCATCCATGAAGGAGAGGGCTTGGAACCCTGCTGTGGCATCAATCAACAGCTCTGTCACTGGAAGGGGAAAATCATCCTTCGGACAGTGGCGGTTGAGATCGCGGAAGTCGATGCAGACTCTGATCTGCCCGTTCTTCTTCCTGACCGGCACAATGTTGGCCAGCCATTTGGGGTACTGAACTTCCCTCACGAAGTTGGCTTTGATAAGCTTGTCAACTTCGGCCTCAACCATGGCACCGTGGGATGGGTGCATCTTCCTGGGAGGCTGCTTGAACCCGCGATGGTTCGCCGGGAGACCAAGGCGGTGGACGGCTACCTGAGGATCTAGCCCTGGCATCTCGTCATAGCCCCAAGCGAACACATCACGGTGTTGCCTGAGAAAGTCCGCGTACTGCTGCCGCTCCTCAGAGGGCATGGCGGCACTGACCAATGTGGGTCTTGGATCAGCCTCGGTTCCAAGGTTCACCTGTATTAACTCATCGACCGTGGCGGGGACGCCCTCCTCAAAGGCTGGGGGTGCATCTTCCACGTCCTCTCCACTCGGGGAGGGATCGTCCACGGGAGAGACTGCGTTGGCAACTGCATTGGGGCTACCAGATCCTGCTGTGCCACTGGTGCTGGCGCGGGCGGTCGCGGTCATCTCATTAGGAGACTCGCGGGCCGTCGAGACCATGGCCACGTCCAACTGTTGAATCGGGAGGACGTAAGCGTCATCCAGACCTGCCCAGGGATCACTTGCAACAGCGACAGGCTCAACCTCACCTGCCAGGATCTGCTTATCCTTGCTCTTGTAATAGTCCGCGTCCAGATAGCGGGCTTCACACGAGGCAAAAGGAGAGGCATCTCCTTGAAGCACGCCTACTCGACCATTAAGGGAGTATTTGAGGAATTGGTGGTATGACGAGGGAACCACCGCGTGAAGATGGAGCCATGGCCTGCCCATCAATGCGTTGTACGCAGTGTCCTGAGAGACCACCATGAATTCGGTGTTGGCAACCAAGTCACCGAACTGGGTCTTCAAGCATATCTTGCCGACCGGGGTTTGCTCGGTGCGATCGTACCCCTGGATCCTGAGGTCGGAGGGAATCAAGTCATCCTCAGACAACCCCAATCTCCGGAGCGTCCGAGTTGGAATCAGGTTAATCCCGGACCCCGTGTCGACAAGACAACGCTGGACTTCAAGGCCATTGAACTGGCCAGTGACATACAGCGGACGAATGTGTCCCTGTATAGGAGGGTCTTCATCCTTACCAGAGAACGAGATAACTGCCCGACATTCGGCGTCCTCGATCGTTTCAGCGTGAAAGGCCTCTGCAGCCGCAACCTCTATCTCAAACTGGAGGGGGCTTTTCAGGGCTTCAGCGAGTGCCTCGCGCATCTCAGATGACATGCGCAGAGCCTCAAGGATGGAGAGCCTTGCTGGGATGTCGGCCAAGTGCTTCAGGACATCATACTTTTTGGCCAAGCGCGAGCCCCTGGTTGCAGGAGGTTGCTCTGCGGTTGGCGGCATGACGGGCCTTTCCGGTTGGATCGGCGGCCGACTGGTACTTGGCGCATCTCGCTGTTCACTGGCTGCAGTCCGAGAAATGGTCACCGTACTGGGGTCAGGAGGCCGAGATGGACTCGTGGCAGGGCGGAGCTGGTCGTGAAGCGGCTGAGGCGGTTCTGCCTGGTCCCACACCACAAACAGCGGCGGAGGCGAATCCGTCATCCCCGAATGGGGGGGCGGCGCACGTTGTGCTCGGTTTTGAGCCTGCTGCCTAGTCTCGGTGGCGTGCACGGCCTGGCTGGAGGCACCAGCGGCTGTGCCCCGGCGACTCCTGCTGCTGCGGTTCTTCCGACGGTGGCGACGACCGGGGACACTAGGGAGGTCCACCTGGTGTTCTTCAACGTCGGGAACCGAAAAGGGATTTACCAGCTCGACGGTGTTAACCGAAGCGTACCCAACACCGTCATCGGACGAATCATCCATCACCGGGCGAATCCGAGGAGGGACCCCCATCTCCGGGGGCATGAAATCGCCGAGAGTGTGGGATAGTGGCGGAACTGGCGGGGCGCGCTCTTCCTTCTTGTGCTGCCGCCATTTGCTCCTTTTGGAAGAGGCAGGCTGGGACGACGATGCCGAAGCAGCACCCGCAGATTCTGGGGGCTCAGGCTGATTCAAGTGCGCACGGATGATCCCATGGGCGCGAATAGTCGTCTTGCGGGCCATCCAGTTATTATACTTCTGGGATCCGCGGTTGGAGACCAGCTGCCATTCGTCCTCGTTGCCACTATCGTCATCTGATCCCACGAACACGCCCGCCACTTGTGCTGGAGCTGGGCCCAACCTGATTGCATTGTTGTTAATCTGGTCTTGGAGCCAATCCTTAAACACATAGCACCGCTGGATGGTGTGCCCCAGGGCCCGATGGTAGGGGCAGTAGCGGGGGTTATTCGTAAGATGTGCCTCCTCTGGCCTCCAACACTCAGGCAGTCGCACAATTCTCTGCTCCAGGGCGCTCCGGAAATAACCGGGGACCTGATCCTCGTGGAATGAGTAAGTCAGGTGTCGCGGGCCCCTGGGAGCGTGGTCTTGTCGAGGGGCTGGAGGGGCCGGCCGAGGAGGTGGACCCTGATTATCTCGCCTGGGTTGTGGCGGTACATTACGCGGAGGGGCCGGCCAGTTCTGAGGCTGCCGCTGCTGGGCCGGGAACTGAGCCCGTGGAGGCGGATTCCTGTGAGGCTGTGGAGATGGCCTTGCCGGCAGCAGCTCCAATGGCCTGGGGGCCTCTATCTGGGCAACAGCAGCGGGCTCAGCCCTGCTGACTCTCCTTGCAGGAATCATAGGAGGCAGCGGGTGTGCCTGGCTGGCCTGTTGCAGGGCTTCCTCAAGACGTTGAGCTTTGTCTGAGAAGTCCCTGAACCCTCCGGGGTAATTTTGAGTGATCAGGGAAGGGACCAGCTCGGTCTTGACGTTCCCGACGCACATTGTCAGCAACTGCTCCTGAGTCAATGGCATGTCAAGGGAATACGTGAGACCCTTCCATCGGGCGACGAAGTCCGCGACTCGCTCATCAGGCCTCTGCTTGCACTTGAAGAGGTTTGCGATACTTGTCTTCCGGGTTGTGGAACTGAACTGGTAGAGGAACTGTCTACGGAGGTCCTCCCAGCTGGTTACCGACCCGACGGGGAGCTGGCTGTACCAGACAAATGTTGGCCCTTCCAGTGTCTGAACAAAGCAGCGAAGCTTAGCGGCCTCTTGCTGCGCCGGAGTCCCCAACATAGGCCCGCACCTCGAGTTGAAGTGGGCTAAATGCTGTGGCGGATCTCCAGTCCCGTTGAAGGGAGCGAAAGTGGGATTCCCGAATCCCGGAGGCGCCGACATGTCATCTACCCATGCTGGGTAGGGCTTGCCGTCCGGTGGGATCGCCACCTGCCGAGTCTCCAAGGCCTCCAAGCGGGCAATGAGTGCCGCCATCGGATCGTCCGGACATGGGTTCCAGTCCTGGAGAGGATCTCTAACCACGAGCGCATTGCATGGCCCTTCAATCGGGTCGTCGACCGGGTCGTCGAACTCGGCAGCTCGTGGGATGGCGGGCGGAGCGGCCCTTGGGGCAGCGGGAGGAATCCGAGCGGGGTCTCTCAGGTAGTCACGCCGCTCGGGAGGGTGTGGCGAAACATACCGCGCCCTCTTGCCGTAGGCAATGGCCTCTCTCCTGTCGGCGAACACGGCGTAATCACGGTTGCCCGGGAGAGTCTCGTCGAGGAGCGGTTGTTCTGGTCCCTGCTGTCCTGGCCTAGGATCACCGTAGTCAGGCCGCCGTTCTGCAGCGCGCTCGGCGAGAAGCTGGTCAACCAGCTTCTTCTGTTCGGCGAGCTGCTGACGTAGCGTAGCCTTCTCGGGATCCTCCTCTGCCCTCTGCATGGAGGCAGATGGGTCGGCGGGCTTTATAGCCTCGCTGTGCTCTTTTCCTTTGCTGACGTTTCGGCTCAACGTCAGTGCTTCAGTGGGTGCGGGGAGCCCCAGGAGGTTCCTCTGATGACGAGTAACTCTCACCGATGGATCTAACGACGGCTTGTCTTCAGGGGGAAGCCCCCGTCGAGAAGTTCCAAGTCGTTCCCCTCTCCCGACAGGTCAGCCATATTGACTGTCTCTGCCCCTGGGGATATACCCTCAGGGCCGCCCAGTGAATCGGGCTGTCGGCGAATCACACTGAAGCGTAGGGCAGCGTACTGCCCCCATCCATGGATATACACGTGGGGAGTGGCTTCCTCGATAACTTTGCGGAGTACTTGAAAACACTCAACGCATCGTTGTTGGAGGGCCTCGTGGCGCTCAAATGACCCGGGGTGCCGAACCGCGGGGAGCATGGCCAGGTCAATTTGACGGCACTACTCACCAATATCCTCCAGGTGCACTTGACTCCCGGGGTATGACATTTGTAGGCGGTGAAGACAGGAGCAAGTCTCCCGGAGAGTTCGGCGGAAGCATTCGAACTCATCCGGGGTGAGCGATTCGGGTGCATCAAAGCCCGGTCCTGCGACTGGCCAAAACTTCTCAGGGAAGTGGCCCTCTGCAAGGACGGTCCAGAAGCTCCACGACTCAAACTCGGGACCCAGATCTCCTTGGTCCTCTTCAATGGCTGGGAACGGACGGGGAACCGGCAGTGGTGCCGAGGCGGGCCGCCGGGCTGACGGGCTGGCCGGCGGTGAATACGGCGAACAGGCCGATTGGCCTCCATATCCCGGGCCTCCCTCTAAGGGTGGCGGTGCCCTGGCTACCACATCACGATAGGACGGACCGGCGAGCGAACATCCTGCCGTAGCATCGGTGCTCGCCGAGGGTGTGCCAGATCGTGGTTCGACCGTCGGTCCCCAGAAAAAGTCTCCGGCTTCTCCGACCGAGACGGAAGGCACTTCCGGAGGGGCCGGTACCAACCGCAAGCTTGATCCTTGGGGGTCTACCAGGACCTCTTTACTCCGGATATACCTTCGGAGAGAAGCGGGGATCACATCGATCTCGCTCTCGGGGATCACGAGGCTGACGTGCCGCATTCCTACCCCTGCCCTTGACTGGCGGGATTGGGGAAAGGGCTCTGTCACCGAATCGTACTCCGCCTCTGAATCAGAGAAGCGAACCGGTCGGATCTCTGTCCGGAATTCCGTAACATTCTTCCCTCGGCGTCGACGCCTTGCCTTCCTGCCCCTGGGTGGTTCTTCGGGGCAGGGCTGATCTCTGTCCTGGCGTCCTCCGGCCGCACTGGTGCTGGGGCCAAGAGGACTGGAAACCAAGGTGCGAGGGGCACCGGGACAGATATCAAAGGGGACGCGGGGAGAGATGATTCCGGGCAGGCCTCCGGGACGGGATCAGAAGGTGGGATGACCCATGCCTCCTGGATCGGCCACACGGAGTAGATCCCGCTGGTGAATAGCGCTACCGCGAGGTGGTCCGCGGTGGCTACTGCCTGCACCAGCAACCGGGAGAGTCGACCCAACCTACCTTTGGGGCGGTCGAGGCCTCGATCCAGGTCGGGCACAGAAGTTCCCCTGCTCGGGATGCGCAGGGGCCTGGCGACTGGAGCCAACAGTGGCTTGGGCCAATGCGGCCGCTGTTGCTAGGGCCCCAAGGTGGCCATCCTCCTCCGCTCGTGCCCGACGTTGGCGTCGGGACAAACGAGTCGGGATGAGCGGCGCGGGCAGGTGGAGAGTCCGCTCTTCGACTTGAGAGGCCTGGCGGCGGTGTCGCCGTGGCCTGGCGGGAGCCCTTACCGTAGATCCCAGGAGCGAATCCCGGATAGGGTGATCCCGGACATCTTCCACCTCGTCCGCATATGGAAGGGAACTGTCAGAGCGCTCCGGGGATAAGCTCCCGAAGCGGTTGGACGTTGAGGTGGGCAGCGGTGCCTCCCTGCGCGGCCCTTGGGGGCGGCGGTGGTGGCGAGGTGCAGCCTCCTCAAGGTCTAGGTGAGCCATGTCCCTAGTGGGGATGACTCCCTCTTCCTCATATCTCCGCACCAGGGTGTTGATCACCCTTCTCTGGATGACCTCCGAGGGGGAGAGAGGGCGTGGTCGTTCCACAATTGCGGCTACTAGGACGGCCGTGGAACGGGCGGGACCGCGCGGAGTAGCCGCGTCGGTGTTTCCCCTACCTCTGCGCCAGTGGGCGGGTGGCGATCGGGCACTGGATGGGGCGACCTGATTTCTGAAAGCAGGGAGAAGGACCCATTAACACTGACAGGAAAAAGGAATCGACAACCAACCATTAGCGCCACGACGCCTTCCGTGGGGGGAACCCAGGCCCTCGACGTTGCGAGACGAAGTGCCTGATGTCCCTTCCCCAGCCCCTGGCGGGTAAGACTGAATGCTTGGCCGGGCAACATGCCGGTCTTCCAACACCTCTGAAAGCCATCGGTCCTCGTACCGAGGAAAAGAGATTCATGTCGGGTTCACCATTTTTCTGTTTCGGTGCGGATGTGCGTCGGGTTACGCTGTTCCGCCAGGACGCGTTCACGCGTGCACCCGTCAACCCGAGGGGATGGGCGCGCGGCTTGTGGTCCCGCAGTCCCGCTTTCCAAAGGCGGGCGGCATCCGTCCCTTATTCAGGGGCGTCTGCTCCTTGATCGAAACCGGGATGATGGGATGTCGGCTCCTCCTTCCTTGGACGTCTCCTCGGAACTCGTCGCCTAATCCGGGTCTCCCTCATAGATTTAAGACGTGCTCGTGAATCTCGTTCCCGGCGCCATATCTTCATGGACACCGGTTAATTACGCTGCTTCCGCCCGGACGTTTCAAGGAGTCTGGTCGGGGCAGCAACCTGCGGTGAGAAGGCCGGGTGGCTCTGGGTGCTGGGGGCGTGTCGTAACACTGCGGCTCTGCACGTCTTTCTTCCGTCCCTAATAGGGCTTCTCGAAGGCACGATGACCTGAGGCATCCTGCACTGGGTGCGGGGAACTGTGTCCTCTGAGGTTTTCCTCAGCTTCCCATGTTTAACACGGGGTATGCCGCGAGTTTAACGTCCAGCGGGGACGGCATCGGACCGATCAACATGAAAAGTGGATCAGAGGACAGAACCCCTTGCGGGGAACCTCCGACGCTGGGGCCAGCGCATGAGCGGCTTCCCAAGTGATGTGGAGTGGAGAGAAGTGGCATGACCCCGCCGGGATGTGGCAGCCCGGGTAAGGATCAGGATGGATGATGGAGTGAAGAGCTTGGACCCCGTAGGGGCTTCCTACGTACCGCGTGTTAGCACGGATCAAAGTCAACGTAGTTCGGATATACAGTTTAATGTCATGCTGGACGTCGGCAAGCCGACTCACGAAGGGGTCGAGGCCGCCGGGCAGAGGATTGAACCGAACCACCTCGCACAGAGGGGGATGGAACGGCCGGGTGAATCACAGTTTCACGTCATGCTGGACGATGAAAGGAGAAATGGAAAAAGGGGCTGTGGGGAGGCACAGTGGAGATACACACGTGCAGTCTCCCACAGGGGCGGATTCATAGGTGAATCGACGCAAGTGTGAACCCTGGAGGGGTCCACTGATGGACGAATCGACGTGAATACGACCGGGACGACCAGGTGGTGGGCTTGAACCTCAGGGAGGTTTCCTACGTACCCTGTTTAGAAGACAGGTATCAAAGTCCACGTAGTTCATTCTGTCAGGACTTACGCACTTGAGGCAGCCCGGATGCGGCAAAACTCAGTTGGAAGGGACTTGGACCGAAAGTAGGAGACACCTCGATCCTAGTCACACCCTCTACTGGCTTCGGCGGTGGGGGAGCGCAATGGAGATACACATGTGCAGCCCCCCACAAGAAACTAGGGGTTTGTAATACCCTACCCCCGTAGGGAAAATCCGCTCCCATTAAATCGTCCCTAAAGAGGGGCAATCCCGACATCCCGGCAGAGACGAGCGGGTTGGGGCCACATCCAAACCGGGGGGGACCCTGCGTGCGAGGCACGGGATCGGGTGATGCGGACGGTTTAACGTCTTTCCGGACGAAGTACAGTTTAACGTCGTGTGTTGAGGACGAAGCGGATGGTTTAACGTCTTGCCGGACGAAGTACAGTTTAACGTCGTGTGCTGAGGACGAAGCGGACGGTTTAACGTCTTGCCAGACGAAGTACAGTTTAACGTCGTGTGTTGAGGACGAAGGTACTTGGCAGTTTAACGTCTTACAGCGCGGACGTGGTACAGTTTAACGTCATGCGGGACGAATGCAGTTTAACGTCATGCGGGACGAATGTGCAGTTTAACGTCATGCTGGACATATGTGCAGTTTAACGTCATGCTGGACGTATGCGCAGTTTAACGTCATACGGGACGAATGGATTGCCGCTGATGGGTCCGTGTCACTTCGCGCGAGCCTGGAGGGCCGCACGGGAAGACAACGCACGGTGCGGGCACCCAGGACAAAATCATCGGGCGCCACGCAGGCGGGTACCCTCAAGGGGTCAAGGGGGGCGACCCTGGCGGGTTGCGCGCAAAAGAGGAGCTTTGCGCGCAAAACAGCAGGTCGGCGCGCAAAATGGCGGGCTGGCGCGCAATTGGGCCAGCCCTTTGCGCGCGGATGATTGAGATTGCGCGCACCGGGCTTCGGACAGCTCGCGGGGGCAACGGCTCATTCTCTAACGAATGGCCACTTTGAAGAGGGGGGTGCGCGCAATCGGGCTGGATTGCGCGCACCCGGGGGCAATTGCACGCAAGAGGCTTCTTTTGCGCGCAAAGACCTTCGGGTTAAGGATTATTCAAAGGAAAGGAGCCAAGGGGATTGCGCGCGAAGGCGAACCCCAAGGCTCTATTGCGCGAAAGAAAGGAGGTTACCTGAAGATCGGCATTGCGCGCAGAAGGGGTTGGATTGCGCGAACGAGCGACGCTTCGGATTCTGGCAACCTTCAAAACGTCGGGGGTCGCCTTATATTTATAGGCATCCCCGGGCGCGGAATCCGGCCTCGGGCGCGGAATTCCCTTCGCGGGCGCGGAATCAGGACCCGTCGCGCAAGGGAGCCGCGCAGGCCACGGGCGCGCAAAATAGCGCGCCGGCCCAACGCATTGCTCGCATCCCGGGAGGATTGCGCGCCGAGACTCAACTTTGCGCGCGGGTCTCTGAAATTTCGCGCAAGTCCTCCGGGCCCTCCGGAACATGCCTCTGACTCCAAATATCACTTCGCTTTCCGCATCCGGAGCTTCGTTTGGGAACAACGGACTTTTCCGGCGTCTACAATGACCTAAAAAAACTATATCCTTACCTAGCTTGGTCAAGGGACCCAATCTCATAGCAATAATAACAAAACATCTCCCTATTATGGGCCACTATGCCATGAAAAATCTAAGCTATTGTATCAAGAGTTCTTGATAAACCAATTTTCTATGATAGGTTCTCATATTTTTTTCACAGGGGGGTGTGTCGTAAAACTGAAACAACAAGTCATAGATATAAAACTACACTCACCGCACATTCCGTCACCACCCCGACCACCTCAAGGTTAGTCCCCTACATTAAAATAACTATCATACGGGGGAAGTACCATACCAAGGACCCTCCAAAGTCATAATCAACCAACTAGGCGGGAGACCCAAACCAATAAAGGTTTTCTAAATATCCATTTTAAAATAGAATATGGTCATTTAAAATCACAAAATTTTTCATTTTCCAAAAACATTTAGAAACCATTTCCAAAACCATACCAAACATCATTTTTATACAAACGTGGTCTAGCAGGTCTTACAATCTATTCAAAAAAACATTTCATTTAATATAAAATTGCACACAACCCAACTTCGTAACCAGACACACATTTCAAATCCTATTTCATAAATCTCATGCGCCATTAAATTAGAAGCACACTTGGAGTTTCCAAAGAGGAATATATCACTAATCACATAATGTGAAAAATCAATTTAAATACATAAAACACAACTTTATACTCCACAAATATGTTTATAAAAACAAAAAAAAATCCATAAAAATCATTTGTCTTTTTATAGAGCCAACGAGGCCATTTTGAGAAAACAAATATTATGAGAAACATGGAAAAAACACACCACGCACTAAAATCCCATTTTTAAAATAATTCACACTTCCAAACACTTCAAATACATGATTTTCCCCATTCACATTATTTTATAAACCATTTAATGATTTTTTAAAAAAATTAAAATATAACTCGTGAATTTATGCACAAAACCCATCGAAAACCCACTTTTTTGATCAATCACACACCAGCCGCAGACCAAAACAGAATATGCATGACTTGAAAAAATCAACAAACAAATAACACAATTTCATAGGAATATATTAAACAATTAAAATTTAGTTTTAATCAAAACACACCATAGTTCCCATAAACATGGTACAATGTATCAAATTAAACTAAATTATATTTAAAAAAACAAAATTCACACCAATTCAATTAATCACATAACAAACTAAGAAAATTAATTAAAATTAATTAAATGATAAACACATGTAATCGGTATATTTCATAATGCAATGGAGGATAGTTCAAAGGGATCCTTCCTCATACAATGATGAATATCTATGAATCTATACAAATCACATATTGAACCACAATCACATCATCATATAGGTGAATCCACCCCTAAGAAACTGAAATTGGACCAGAAAATAATGGATTTTACCATAAAAAATTTAACCCAAACCTTGGAAGAACTATACACTAAAAGGAGGAAGAATAATTTACCAAACAGGGAGGATGCGTATGAGGTGGAATCATATGAGGGTTAGGTGGTTCCAAAATGAAGGGTGCGGCTAGACAACACCAATGAGGGGCTAGGTGAAGGTGCTCATAGTTTCCAAAATGCGCTCTGCCTTGTACCCAAAGACGTCAACTCAAACACGCAATGTTTTTGACAAAACACAAAAATCATTTTTGGGGTTCAACCCAAACGTTGACAAAAATTTTAGAAGATAGAGAATAGTTAAAAGGACCAAAAAACACATGTCGAGGTGTGAAAATTATCCCCACCATAACGCTTTCTTCCCCAAAAAAATCCATAACAATATCAAACCCCAAATAAGAACCCGAATTTCTTTAGGGTTTAATTAGATTATCCATGTTTGATAATGAAGATATCCAAAAACACTACCAACAAGAGAGATATTGATAAAAAGAACAAATTAAACAAAAAAAACTCCCTACTCTGTGAGACTTCCTCCATAAGTGTAACCACCTCCAGTTGGATCGTACAAAAGGACACAAAACATTCTCGACTATAAATCTAGGATCAAATTACACAAAACTTAAACATCGTCAAATGGAACTCAACCGTTTTCCCAACAGTCAATTATTCCTTAAAACACAACATCTAAACCAACACTAAGAGGAACACAATGACCCTCTCGAAACCAAAAAAACATCCAATGAGCACCTATTGAATCCTTACTCCAACCAATAATGGAACAATAAACCCCCAAATAATTACTAAAAATAATATTGTAGAATCTCTTTATTCCACACGATACCACCCACCACCAAACTAATGCATGGAACAAAACAATGATCTTGACGTAGGAGGTCGAAAAAAACTTTACACTATTAGAAACAAGCCAAACATAATTCAAAATGACCCACGATGGGTCTCTCTGCCATATGGACTGATGAAATTAATCAAACATAAAGACTTTCCACGTGGACCAAAAAACCCACCACATGGTTAGATCAGGGAAGGTCCTAACAAATAGAGAATAAAATAAATCTTCATCACTGTACCAACAACTTCCCAACCTTATAATAACAAAACCCATTCTACACAAAAGATAGAGATTGTAAAAATACCTTTTTACACCGATGAGGTTCTCCTGTCTATGATCCGGCTTTAACCTAGGACCTTTCGCTAGAGCATTGATGATTGAAGAATAGCCTTCCATGCAATCAAGTTTCAAAAATTCCCAATCCTAACACTTGAACCATACTTTTACCGAACACACTTTCATTAAAATAAAAGTATCAAGGGGTTTGAGAAATAAAATACATTCCTACTACTAAAAAAACCGTAGGACTCTACAAGAGACTAGAAATACATCCCGGGAACACAACGAAGTGATAACCCCAAACTGATCCCAAAAATTATCCTACTCATTTTTACAAGAGGAGTTGACCATTGAGGATCTAGGTATGGCTTCAACACACTTCTTAGAAACACCTAATAAGAATCGATGCAAGTGACCAAAATGTCCCCAGGTGTGGCAGGTTCTCAGAGCACTCAGGCACATAGGCTTCTTGTGACCCTACCTACCACATTGGTGACAAATCATGACATTGCGCTATGAAGAATATGACTGATGGTATAAAGGGCTCATGATTCCTCTATAAGATCCATCTGCATCTCTTATCTTCCCATTCTATATATCGCTATACTATGAACATCTTCCCTAGGACAGGGGATGATTCACCACCTCATGTCCTCCTGCTAATAAAGGATTTCCACAAAACATTAGAGAAGGTGATTTGGTAGAGCTCAGGCACATTGAACTATAGTTCACATTAGAGCCCAAATAGAAATTTTCTAGACATTTCTATATCGTTTGCAAAAAACAATTGTTTATATAGAACTTGGTCTAAAAACATTGATAGAATTCTATTACAGATTCAATGGCCTACTAAACCCATCCTAACTCCATCATATTATTCATCTTCGTCAACTCTATGAAATATTGTTGGATAAATTAAGACATTAAGAATTCCCATGTGTAATCTTATTGAGGCTTTCTTCAAGACACAATCCTCCATCATTTCTACTTTGGACCTTCAAGCATAAAAGTATCCAAATTCACATTCAATTACTCTAGAATCCCAATGAAACTAATGATCCACTAAATCATCCGCAACCACTATTCCACCCCAATAGGATCTTCATGACTAAATGTAGGAGGGTTCAACGTTCATAATTCTATAACATAGTCTATAGGTTGATCAATTGGATGATTTTCTAATGGCACAACAATTAAAGTTTCACTTTGGGAATTCATCAGACCTTCTATGGGGATAACACTATAGAACATGGAAATAAAGAACCTAATCAAAAAATGATCATTGTCATTTCAAATACAAAAATAACACATTATAAAATGATTTTCCAAATTAAGGAAAAACCAAATGATTCACTATGGGAAAGCTAGGTCCCATGGGCCAATCTGACATATAGTTGGCAGTCATTCACCAGTCACGCCGCCATCATAGAGAGAATTTTAGGGTATTTTCCCCATCTCCAAATGGCTTTCTAGGCCCTACATGCTCACTGTTCTAATTCCGAAACACTTTTTTCATTTCGTCACATAAAACAATTCAGTGGAACAAAACAGGAAAAGAGGAAGGATGACCTAACACATGGTAACCCGAGGTTCAGAACGATCAAGGATCCATAACGACCTTCATATCCCAATGCCTCAAGTCTCTAAAATTCTACTCCATATATAATGACATCCCCAAATAATGATGGGTGCACTGAAAAATAAAGTTCTACCCCAGTTCCGACATCCTCTAATACCATTTTGTCACGAACCAACCCATGTTGACCTTGGACCGGTAACCTGAGCTGATCCATGAGAAGGCCCAAGAGGCATTCCTGATCCTCCTAGGCTGGCGACAAGTTCCATGTAATCAAAAATGTATAAAAATAAAATTATTTCTACCAAAGAAAAAAACTAAATAATAGAAATTAATCGAACATCACAAAATAAATAATCAACTGTAAAAGAGAAAGGATGACCTAACACATGACTAAACTGTCAAAGATTAAAACTCAGTTTAACCTTATGTTTTACTCTCCAGTACCAAAACAATACATCACTCAAGGTAATCAAAAGTAGAACTAGAACATGAAATATTAACTAAAAACAAGAAAACATTATAAGTGTGAGTACTCAAACTCTATAGGTATGACCGAATAATATATTCCCCATGCACAACCTTTACATAATGAAAACATTGATTAATAAGATTTAACTAAAAATATAAATATACGGTTTACCACACCTTAAATTTGAAAAAACAAACAATCATAACCCATTTTCCTCATAATTTAAAACAAGGGAGAGAGAGAAAAACGGTATTTGAGTTTTCTCTTTAAAAACATTATATTATAAAATATTTTTAAACCAATGAAACCTTCACAATTTTTCCAAAACAAGAACCAAAACATAGTGTAAGAAAAAAAATACTACAAAAATAGGGAAACAACTCTAATAACACTCGTAATGGGAAATCATAGTAAATACTAGGAACTTAGAGTAGAACTAGAACATACTAATATATGTGACTCATTCTGAAGGCATTATCTACTCAATGACTTCATAATTCCATAATTTCTAACCATCACCCTACCTAGCCTAGTCATGGGGCCCAATCTCATTGCTATAAAAACAAAACATCCCTCTACTATGGGCCACTATTCAGTGCGTAATATAAATAAGTGAAAAAAAATCATTATCGAGAAAGGTCTTTTCATTTATTTGTTCTAATGTATATTTCACAAGGGGGTGTGTCATAAAATTGAATCAACAAGTCAAATATATATAACTACAGACACTGCACAGTCCAGAACCCCCCAACCATCTTAGGGTTAGTCCCCTTCCATAAAATAATTATCAAATGAGGGAAGTACCATACCAATGACCCTCCAAAATCAAAATCATCCAACTAGATGGGAGACCCAACCCAAGATGGGGTCTCCAAATAGCCATTTCATAATGCTAAATAGTCTTTTAGATTCGCCACAATTAACCATTTCCCAAAAACACGTGGAAACGACTTCCAAAATATTACCAAACATCACTTTTATACTAACATGGTTTAACATGCCTTGAAACCTTATCACAAAAGTAGTTTATTTTAATAAATAACACCACACAACCCACCCTCACAACTAGACACACATTTCAAAACCCATTTCATAATTATCATGCACCATTTAAATTAAAGTCACACTTTTAATAGACAAAGAGGCATATATCACTAATCGCTTAATGTGAAAAACCAATTTAACTATTTAAAATACCGCTATAATCTTCAAAAACATGTCTATAAAAACTAAACAATGACACAATAAATAACTAATCATTTAAAGAGACTAACAGATCATTTTTATAAAATCACATAGCGTGCCTACTTCGAAAAAACACACCACACACAAAAATCCACTTTTTAAAATCATTTTCACTGTAAAACACTTCCAAAACATGATTTTCACCATTCAGCATATTTAATAAACCATTTAATGAATTTATAAAACCATTTTAAAAAATGTAAATGCAAAATTTTAGCACAAAACATATCGAACACTCACTGTTGTTATCAACCACACACCCACAACACACCAAAATAGAATACACATGACTTCCAAAGTCTAAGAAAAAAATAACAAAATTTCATACAAATGTAAAAAACAATACAAATTTGGATTTCATCGAAATGCACCATACTTCCCATAAACATGGTACAACATATCAAACATAAATAAATTCATAAAAAACGAAATTCACACCAATCAAAAAAAACACACACTAATAAATGAATTAATATTTAAACCATTAAAAACACAGTGAATAATTTTATTTTAAAACCTAAAGGAGTAAAGGGAAAAGGGATCCTACCTCAACCTATGAAGAATCTATTAGAATCTATACAATTCACCGATCGAACTGAAATCACATCTAGAGAAAGGTGAATCTAACCATATTCAACGAAAATAGGACCCAACAATGAAGGATTTGAAAATAAAAAAATAACCCTAACTGTGGAATATGTATACACCAAAATTATGTGGAAATAACTACCAAGGGGGCGGCCCTAAATGAGGATAAACACTACGAGGGTTAGGCAGTTTGTTGGTGATGGGTGTGGCTCAGATGGTTGGGCACACAGTGTCCAGACATCATTGGCGCGGGGCTCGACCAGACAAGGGTGCATGTTAGTGGGGAATATATGGATGGAAATGGTTTGGGGGGGTTTCTATGATAGTTGGAGGGTGTGTGGTGGCTGGAAAGCACGAGCTGGAGGTGGAAAGTTGAAGGACCCTGGGGGTCGAACCTGCTTGTCCAGAGTAGTGAAATGGGGCTTCCAGGAGGCCAATTCTGGGAGGTTGGCTAGCTGAGGAGTGCATTGTGGGGAGTTACATGAGGGAACTTGGAGGGGGAGGCAGCCTAGATGTCAACAGTGGGCTAGATAACAGTTTCCAGTAGGGGGAGCACCTACTGGGTGGTGATGCGGATGAGCATGTGGTAGAAGGAAAAGCCTGACAATGAGAGGGAGACCAAGGGACGACATGCTTGCATTGTATGTACAGATATAGTGGTTGGGGAGATTCCGGAATGTGCACAACAAGGAGGAGGAGGAGGAGAGTTGAGATTGTTAGTTCTTTCACAATGAAAATCTAAAAAACTAATAAAATTAAATAAAATCATAGATAATTAATAAGAATAGTAACGCCTTATTAATAATTATAATATGAATAATAATAAAAAAATGATAAAAATAAATTAATAATAATAATAATAATAATAATGTTAATAACAGTTTATTGATTCTGATAATATTAATGAAACATTATAATAATAATCATCATAATCATAATGATAAAAATAATAATAATAATAATATACATTTCATTTTAATATTAATAATAAAATTATTTATAAAAATAATAATTTTAAATATCACAATAAATTACAGAATTTAACCATTTCAAAATTTTGAAGACAAGAGGATCGTGTTGTTTCCTAGGAAAATCCTTGGTGGGTTTCCAAAACTCGCTCCACCCATGCGCCTAGTAACATCAACTCAAAAACAAAAACTTTTTGACAATACTCAAAAATCTCATTCTAGATTCAACCAATACCTCGACAAAATTTTTAAAATCCCGAAAATAATAAAAAAGACCAAAAAACATGGGTGGAGGCATGACATATATGAGTCATTTGAACAAAACGCAATGAACTGAAATGGGACAACATATAATAGTGAAAATTTTCTTTATTATCCAAGATAATAGTAACAAAGATGATATGAAACATTCAAAACAACCTAGTCTATAACGGAACACTCCAAATGATTACATTATATATCCACATAAATTTTTAATATAATTTGTGCTATAATGAGTTGCTAACATACATATATATATCATACTAACTTATGTTTCTTAAAGGATAGTTAGTCCTACCCAATATGGTTCATCCACCTCTTCAAATCAAAGAGTTAATTTTTACAGCTTACAATAAAAAACCTTGAATTGATAACTCATAACCAATAACTAAAATCATTTGTTATATGAAAACTAATCAAATAAAATATGGATATTCCATTATCCTAAAAAATACAAGACACATAAATAGATAATATCCTTCATAATTTGAATAGCATGATTAGTTTGACCATCCATTTATGGATGGTATGGTGTACTAAAAATGACCTTATTCCCCATCACCTCTTATAAAATTATTCAAAATCTCAATGTAATCCATGGATCATTGTTTAAAGCCAGGGTAGAAGAAACATCATGTAACCTCACCATCTACAATATATATAGAATTCATATATATTCAAACTTTGTTGTATCCATAATCAGAATGAAATAATATGATCTTGTCAACAGGTCAATCACCGCCCAAATATCTTTCCACTTGCATGAAGTCCATTGTAATCCAAAAACAAAATTTGGGGACACCTCATCACATTTACAAATTTGATCATGAAGAGGATGATGAAATCCATAATGTATAAAATTCATTGCCTTTATATATTGGTATTTGTAATAGTGTGAAACATAATATACATTGTCATGCTTTATACCAGGCTACCAAAATTCCTGTCTCAAATCATAATCATCATTATAGTGGCCAAATAAAATGCCAATTAATAAATATGAAAATAGAAAAATCTAAACCCCTCAAATATTCAAACAATTGTGATCAAATCCCCAAAATTGAGTACACCATCAAAATAATGAGTCCAGGCTGAAATGATATGCACGCCATATAGGGTATCTCAAATTCATCTGAACTCTTGATCTGTATACTATCTTTGTAGAATAGACACTATGAGTGATTATTATAACTAAAAATAATCTAGAATCATACCTCAAAATTCCTCATGATCATCTTGATGATTTTTAGAAATTATTCCCATAAGGTACCGATCTTCCTTCAATTCCATAACTTCCTATAATGGTACATTCATGATGAAAGTGTATGCATTCACATTCCCATTTCCCAAGGTATTAAAATTTTCAATTAAATACATGTAATTTTATTCCACCCACTATATTAGTCTAATATTATATTATTTTTTGAGAATATATAACTCATACTCTTTTGATCATAATGTAACATGAAACTTTCCCTAAAAACACACTGCCACTAACATATAAGCATATATGTAACTGTGAAAAGCACTAAATAATGAAGGATATATTATTCTCTTTCATTTGAAGTTTGAGATATCTGTATGAAAACACACCATCAACCTATAAAAAACTCAAACCAATAATAGACAAAAATTATCATTGAAAACCAAATTAACATTACCAAGATCAGGAAAGAAAAACATGATCCGATGTTATATTTCCATTCAACTCATTGAATGAATAATAACACTTTTTATCCCATATTAATTTCATCTCATTCAGGGTAAGATAATGTAATGGTGATTTAGTCTTTTATATTCTTTTTATGATCCAACTGTAGTGTCCATCAAGACCAATTAATCTTAATATATCAACGTTATTACATTGTTTTTCTCATGAAAATATATCATTTACCTTCTCAGTACTATCTTATACACCATGGATAGAAATAACAGTCCTTGATAACATCAATTATTGAATAAAACAGTTTCACTTATAATGATTTCCATTCAAATTTAGACTCCTTATGGCATCTAAAACTACTCAGAAATGGTTTTCGTGATTATGATATCATCTCAAATACACCAAAATACCATCAACAAACACTAATAAAAATGTATTGAGATAATAAGGGAATATATGATTAAAAAATCCATAAAAACAATAGTAGTGTCTTTTAAACCAAATATAATCACAAGAAATTCATAATGGTCATAATTTCACATAAAGGTAGTCTTTGGTATATTAGACTCTTAAAATATGAGTTGATGACATCCTCACCAAAAATTGATCTTTAGAAATAAAATTTCATCCATTTACAAATCAAAAGCATAATCCAAATGGGGTAAAGTATATATGTTATTATATTTTAAAATGTTGAATATCTTATCGTCTAAAAACAATCATAGTGAACCATATTCCATGATAGAAAAGAGTAAAGGGGTTCCCTTTCAAATAAAATATGTTGAAAAAAACATTCACCACTAGATCATCAAAACGTATCCTAATAACATTTATCATTTATAGTGGCATACTATAAAAAGTTAATGAAATAATATGCATACCAGGAACCAGGTCAATAATAATATATACCTCCTTCTATAAGAGAATCATGGAGAAATATTTTGCAAATTTGTTTCATAAAATCCAACATAATATTAAAGAATATTGGTAATAGAAGAAACATTATCAAGGTAAACTACTACAATATACAAAAACATGATCTATAGGTCACAAGGTACAATATGAAAATATCATGGATGCAACTCAACATCAAACACAAATGTTATACAATGAGACACATTAAATGAAACACATTAATGATAATGATTTACTTTATAAAGATGTGTGATAAGCTAATCCATTCAAATAATAAATTCAAACATATCAAAATTGAGAACAATGAAATATTATACTAACTCCCCATTAGCTGTTAATAAAGGAGAAAAATGATATTGAAACCACTACTAATTATTCTCCATAAGGTATATTTTTAACTAAATAAAAATGCACATGATCTCCTTTGGATGTTTAATAATATCATAAAAACTTCCAAATATCATAAAATGTGGACTAGTATAAAATAAATCAAATTCTACTAATGTGTCAATAGAGATTATATCTCTCAATATTGCATGAATTGCATATAACTATTATAGAAACTCATATATTTTGGGATGTCACTTAACACTTGAGGCCTATAGATGGAATCCTATAGTCTTTTTTCATCTATCATTACCATTAAAGAATTTAGGGATAACAATTCCTGACTTAATCAGGTGTACACATAGCCTGATAGAAACATTAATGATTAAAAAAATGTCTATAACTATTAAACAACTTCATAGGTGAAATAAATGAACAACAGTTATGTATTAGAATTAAATAATGATATTTGGACTTCTGTAGTGTATAGGTTTTGATATAAGGTGAAAAAAGACCCCCTATTGTGAAACACCTACAAGACTCCTGAAATGATCATTCCACATATTTCTTATCTTTTTTCTATGGTTTAATTCACTGAAGGGATGAATTGATTATGATGAATATCCATCCATTTAATTGATATTCATATCTTCCATCATCACAGTATGTAGCATAGTTGTATAGTATTATATCATTAATATGCATAAATGTGACCTGATATCTAGACACAACCCATATAAATACTTCTTCGCCTCAAAATATTTAATCATTATTACCTATAGTGAAAAATGGATAATACAATCAAATATATTTGTGTACATGAACACAAGAAACTCTCCCACCTATAAATAGAGAGACTCAATATATGTTTCCCTCCTCAGTGAATCACTTTAATATGGATCTAATATTAGATTGTTGAATCCCATCCAAATAAAATAATTATTACTATCCTCTAGTACCATGGACTCTCACTATTCCTTACAGGGTCTATCAAGTATGAGTTTCATACAATTCAACTTAATACACTCATGTATATCTAAGATGTAAATGATCTCATTGATCTTTTCCATTCACTCCTCTTCCTCTTGGGGTTAATAAATACCCTTAATGTATGATATCTTCTCATGCATGAATTCTTGTTATCAATATATTTGTATGATGGCTCAATAATTTAAATAAAACGCATTATTCTAGAAATGAAAAAAAAATCCATAGAATGAACAACCCACATGATATTACTAAGATGATTTTGATATATAGGTAGATTCCCATGAGGATAATCCATTTCACCCTCTTGAGGAATATTTGGAGTACATCTCAGAGTCATTCTAATAAACAAGAAATTAAAATAAATCATCACAAAATAGAATAATCACATTCAGTCCTTAAAACCATAATAGAAAACAAAAATTATGACCATGATCTCAAAATAAGAGATAGAAATTAAAATATCGAATTGTAACAAGAGTCTCATCTGGGAATGATACTCCTTGTAACTCACTACAATATACTTCTCATTTCTCTATATTACTATATCCTATCTACCTGAAATCCTAAGATAAGGATTATTTTTAAGAGACTATCTTTGATACCTACAATGGGTGTAACAACATCTCATATTCTCTCAAACCGATACTGAACCAAAATTTCTACTAACTGAAGGATGTTCTTGATCCGCAAAGGATGATGAGACAAACCCCAAAATCTAACACTAAGAAGGGGGATTTGTTTTTCCTAGCCTCAAAAAAATGACATGATATATATATATTCAATTGGGAGATCCATTACAAGATATAAGAATAATAAATAAATAAAAGAATATAGTGAAAGTGATAGAAATATAATAATCTAGAATATTAAAAAGTCTTTGTCAAACACTAAAGGGAATGTGAAAAAGTAACTAAATCCTATGTGTGATAGTGTAGCCAAAATACCACCATCTGACCCCATAAACCTATAAATTTTTTACAAAAAGGTTTATCAACTCACCCATGTTTCTCTCATTTTCATATATCAAAATACCTACAATGTTATATGCACTAATAGAGAGCTGTACTGGGTGTGATATTAATTGGATATGTAAGTTCCCTCTAGGGCCCAAACATTATATATTATTAATTCTTGAGATAAGTCAACAATTGAATTTAATTCACATCAAGGATCATCTAAAGTTTAAAAATTTAGATAATTAGGTCATACATTATACATAACAACATTAATATTACATGTAGACACTTCTACACACAGTCCATTTCTTTAATAAAGCAAAAACACTTTAAAATGATAAATCATATCATTTAATGTTTTAAAAGAATAACGTTTCCATGATTCCAACATTTACTCTATTCTTCATTATGTATTGTGAAAAAACATTTCAAAACATGGGATGATAATAAAAATCATAGTAAGGGATAGATAAATAATTTAAACTTTGAGTCTTCAGAAAACACTTATACCCTGAAAGTAATATCATAATGTAATATTATTTACCTTTAAGAAGTAGAAAAAACACTTCACTAAATATAAGCTCACTGCATAAAATATTTTTAAACAAAATATTACAATCAATCCCATAGAATGTAACATGTAACATGTAATGTTAACATGGGATATAAACACACTCAAATAGAATAAACATATAGTATACTTTTACATATATAACTAAATGGAATAACCATACATCTTATTTCCATACCCAATCCATTGGAGGTTATAATGTAACCACCCTTCCTTAGTTTATCATAGAACGACCCATCATTTATTTTATCACATAACCACTTGCCTTTGGTTTACCACATAGTCACCCATTAAATTTCCTCGTACCATGACATAATCATATCACATAAAACAAAAATAATGGAAAAAGTAACATTTAAACATTGCAATCAAATGAAATCATTTCAATATATTGAAATATTTAATCGATTTATAAAATATTTTAAAACATTTAATAAATTTTATTTTTAATCAACATTTCCTTAACCAAATTGAATATTTTGAAAGAAATTACCATTTAAAAAATGTCAGGTCCATATAAACAAATTCTTTAAAACCATTTTGAAAACAGGTGAATGAAATTGAAGTATTTTTATGAATAAATCTTTACAACATTTAAATCGATGTTTTAGTTAAAGAGTCACTTACTATATTAGAAACACATAAATGCAATGAATTATGGTATAACATTAAATAAAACCTTAAATATCATGATCATATACTAATTCATGATATCATTCGTCAATTTTTTTTATATACACTGTATAGGATAATAAATGTTCATAGCATCAAGATGTGCCTTAGCGAATGAAGATTGAGAAAAATTCCCTTACCTATAGTCTGACACGCCATATTACTTGTTATTTCTGAATAATAAACAAAATATAATTTCTAAATTATTTAAATCATTTTTCATGTTTATTATTACTCTTATTTTATTTATTACCATGTTATAAAAATTACACAATTATTTATGTTAATATTGGTTGTTTTGTCGATATTCGGTACTTGAGATGAAAATAAACATGTTTTGATATAAATTGTACATGTAGTCATGATTTAAACATATAAATAATGATATTCATGATTTAAATATCATATATATCCAGTTTTTATGTATTTATAATAGTACATAACAATTAGAGATATGAAATGGAATTCTTCATTCATGGAGATGGTAGGTCGTATGTATTCATGAAAGATACTTTAATTTCATTGACATAATAAATAATAATAATAATAAAATAATATGATTGTATATAATAAACCCATTATTATATTTATTTTGTGTATGTCTCATAGTATTAATAAAATGATCCTTTAAACGTTCCATGTATAGCATGAATGAGTCATATCACTTCAAGGGGCGGTAGTCCAAACATCCTCAAATAAAATTATCATATTTCCATATTATAGAAAGTATAAAGATATGATTTAAATAAAAATAATGAATAATAGAGAAAATTTAAATATAATATATACCATATATCGATATAGTGCCTTCATAATGGCCAATATCATAGGAGGTAAGAGAAAATTGATCAATCATTGTTTCGTGAGGCATTAGTTCGTCGTACACAGAAATAATATGTTTTTATACATTAGATGGACATATTTCTATTTGTAGTTCAAATTATTATCAAGGAAACTTTATAGAATATTGAGGATACTTGTGTCGTTATGTAATCAAATAATAAGAAGTGTATTGTGATTGGAGAAGGAAAATAAAAGAAAATAACTTGAGAAAAGACATTACCTCTAAATTGGGTATCATTTTTTTATTTGAGCCAAAAGGCATTATTTAATTTCATTCATCCCAAGTTAAGTCTTATAGAAGTAAGGGAGTTATATTGGGAGTTTATTTTGGAAAAACATATACAAGACAAAGGGCTTGCGAGTTGTGAGTTAGCTGGTGGTGGTGGTGGCCTTTTATTATATGGTGGAGAGGCAATTTAGGAATGTCTAGAAATATTATTTTACTATAAACTAAACTATGAATCCAAATGGTCCAAAAATAATTTAATTCAATGATAATATGTTTTTTGTTCGAATACCCATCATCAAATAATTTTTATTCATGTTTTGAATATTTGATTATCCTTATATTTCGAATTTAACCATTATATTTTCATTTCATGTCTAACGACCAACAAAAAATTAATTTTTCATATTTAGAAGTATCTTAACCATTATTCCAAATAATATATTTTTAGGAATTAAATATCATTTAATAAACTACTTTATGTTTTATGTTATGAATTATGCCAATTTTGGACACTATTCAAACCTAACTTTTAAAAAATTAATACGAAACAGTTTCCTTTGATCCAAAGGCATTGAATCAATGATAATATGTCATTATCATCCAGAAAACTAGTGTACGACCTCAAAATAATCTAACTACATTTATTTTAAAATTTATAATATCATTTATTTTAATAATTTATTAATGATTCAATCACTACATCATCATTGTGTCATAATTAAACTCATTTTTATAATGTATAAAATCTATAAAAAATATATAATCATATTGAAAATCATTTGATATTTTTAATGACTATTTACAGTCAAAGTGATCAATTATACAACCCCATATAAAAATTGTTTTAGTAAAAGATAAATGTTTTTTATATATGTTTCTTTACATTAAATATATTTTTATAAAATGTCATTTTCACACTCAAGTGGCTCAATGGGGTCCCAAAATCAACCCCAGGATAACCGTGGTTTGAAATATCTCATTGAATATTATTAAGTCATGTGTTAGGGTATATTAATATTATTATAATATTATATTTTACCTTTATGTACAAGACTTTCCTTTTAACCATGTTAAATTAAATAATTATTGAAGTTACTATTGATAATGTCGAAAAACAAAATATTTGTATTTACAAAAGTGGGACAATATAATTTCAAATATGAAATCCATTTTTTCCAAATTAAAAACATATAATTGGTAGAAATTAATTTAAAATTTATTACCATTTTCAAAATAAAAAAATGGTTTTTAGGATGTAATACCTATCAAAATATTGACATGAGTTTATTTATAATCTCAAACTAGAATTACATACAATGACCAACATTTTCTTAAAAGATAAATATATATTCCATTTCTATATTAAACACATTAAAAAACATGACTTAAATATATAGATTATCTCAATGGGAAATGTAATTTTTAATTAAAATTAAGCATATTTTTATTATTCATCAAAACTTGATAATTATACGAAAAATATAATAAAATATCAAAAGAATATTTTGATGTCCCAATTCAAACGAAGAAGTTTATTTTTTCAAATATAATATATGAAGATGTCGGAAAATAAATTTAAAAAGAGTTATCAAGTCAAAGGATGTAAAATTGGCTTTTTTTGAAAAATAAATCGTTTGTACAAAAAATTGAATATGACCTCATATCATATATAAAAAATAAATAATATTTTTTAAAAACATTAAATTGAATATATAACATACATTTTTCATTAAATTAAAATCCTTAAAGAGTGATATGATTTTATAAACACAATTTTTCTCTTTTAAATAGGTTTTCATAAAAACACATCCCTTATATTCAATTTATTTTTATTTTCTTTTATAATAAATATGGTATCCAATGAATCATTATATTAAAATTTGATAACCATATTTCAAAATTCAATTGATATTATTAATTCATGCCATTCCCATACCTATACGTTAATTTCCATAAAAAATAATAATAATAATACTATATTATATTTCAGTATAATTCAATGTTTTCTACAACATATGAATTTGGAAAACTCATTATTGCATGTCGAGTACATTATTGGAAAAATCATCCCATTTTACAAAAAACATTATCACCGTATACTTAAATATTTATAGAAATTAAAAATTATTCTCTTATAATCACATGAGTCATTATATCATTCAACCCTTTTGGAAATTGCATCCTTATATTTTTAAAATTGTGCTAAAATATTTCATTGAAAATCCAACATCAAAAAAAGTGACAATAAAAATATCACATTAAAAGAATAAAGGAGAAGTATAGAAGGTCACCCGAGATAAGACATACATGGATTCCATATTGGAAAACATAGATATGGAAAAATAAAAAACCATTATTTTTTTATAGATAGTTATAGAGAACATGATCCTAATAATGTTAACAACCATAAAAGCATAAAATTAGGATGGGTTAAATTGTCTTTGAATTCCCAATAGAAAAAGTAAAAGGATAGAAATTTATTTTTAAGTATATTTTCATAATTTTTAGAAATTCAGTTATGATATTGACTAATAGTATAAGTAAATTTACTTTCATTTCACGTATTGCTTCATCCATTAATAAATTTCTATAGAAAACCAATCTTTTCTCCAAATGATGATTATTCAAGAGAACATGGTCACACCTAAATCACTGGAATAAATGTCTATGGATTAAAATAATCCACCAATGATGTAATTTATATTTCCACTATCTTTAGAAATTAAAAACCCAAAAAGTATAATACAAGATAAGATAATACCCAAAAAGGATAATCCTTTTAAAAAAAGAAATACTACACTTAATCTCCCAAACCCAACAAAAATTAACAAAACTTTCAAGAAAGACCTTTAAATTAAAATGTGTTGTAAAAATCCATCAAATATATCAAAACTATAACTGAAAACCAAAAATTCATATGTATTTGATCACCTGGTCATCGATGATAATTCTTAACAATTATCTCCAAATAACATCTACTACTCATAATGTATCACACATAAAAGTAATTAACCTAATAAAAAATTATCCATGATAGGGTAACCATTTCATAAATAACCCAAATCATAACATTTCTATAAAAAACACGTTGATTCTTCCAAAATAAAAACAAACCAATACTCGTCAAAAAAATCCCATATTATTATATTTTTCTTAGGCATATAGTGTTCCCAAAATAGTAAACGTCTTCGAAAATAACATTTATCACTTAATCAAAAATCAATTTTATTATTCTAATGATATATATTTGATAATAAATATGTTCCCAACATCTACATATTCATGATTCTTAAAATTCATAAACTATAGAGAATAATTCAAATTAACCAAGGGCTCCATGTTGCATAGAAGTAGGCGATGTTCCCTGGTCACCCTTTAGTTGTGGGTTCGATTCCCACAATAGTATTGGACATGATAGGTTATCACCCTTCTTATGGGTTACCCTTTTTTAAAACTATATAATTCTAAAAACATTCCAAAAATGAGATAAAATCATCACAAATAACTATAACATGATTTAAATTCTATGTTTATCTCATACCTCTATTTTTCATCCACGAAATGAATAACCCTTACATGACTCAGATTTAAGAATAATATAAACACTAATTGTTCTTTATAAATATATACACAAAATAAATGATAAATCTTCCTTAGTTATATTTTTTATATAACAAACAGAAGGGTTACAATTAATATAAGTCATTCAAATTAATCCCATTGTGAATACATTTAAACAGATCATCAGCCATAGATCGAACATAACTCTTCAAATCCAAAAATATAAACACATTAATCATAAAAAATTCATAATGATCCTATATCCTTGTTTTTATATATTGTTCTTTTATACTTATTTCCTACAAACAAAATCATGAAAAATGTTATATGACTCAATGATTTCAAAACATGTTCTATGAAATAATACATAGATTTAACATGTCATTTTCAGTTTCCTCATCTCCAATTAGAATGAAATTAGTTATTGGTAAACATATATTTTTATGGTCCTAATGATCACATTCACGAACCTTATCAATAGTACATCTATTTGTGTAATCCTCATTCACAAAACCTGTAAAACATTTAATTATTCCACTAGAAATAATTTATTTCCCTTTCATGGAGCCACCTAAATTCTTCTTTTTCCATATTATGTTATTGCTTTATTACATTCATTACCACATCTATAATGTCTTCTCATCCCTTTGAATCATATTCCTTTGTAAATCATTCTACATCGTTGACACATAGGTTTTGGAATATACTTTCTTTTATCATTATTAACTGAATATCCCAAGGGATTTGTTTTTGAAATATATGATGCCTTAGAAAAATGAATATGGTTAAAATTGTCAATTAGGACTCTAGATAGTTGGTTATGAATAAAAACAAGATTTCTCGTTGTAGCTCCCAATTCATTCGGTTTCTTATTCAAAAAACCATTATTGTTTCCTTCACATCCATTGTTACATTAGTGCAAGCTAGATCCAGAAATTTACTGAACCAAAAATATTAATGTGATTATATTAGTAAATAATCATATATTACCATATGAGGAGGGTAAACACAATGATATATTTATTCATGTTATCTTGAAGTCATTCAATTTTTCTAAAAATTAATATGTCAATTATAATATTAAAAAAATTCTGGTTATGTCACTTATTCTTAAATGACATGTTATCCTCTAAATGTATCTAAAATGACCTATAATACCAACTATAAAGCCCTAGACTTAAATACTACTTATTATTGAGATAAATAATCAATTTACTTTTATTCACTTTAACGGTATTTTCAGGTTAAAATGATTAAATAATTCAATCATAACATTTTTATAACTACTTGAATATTGAACTTATACACTTATACTAATTATACATTTCTTTAATATAACAAAAATACTTTAAAAAGAAACATGACATCGTTTCATTTTTTCATACCATAAATTTTTCTTCTTCTCATCCTTGAATATATTCTTTTTATGTTCGAGGAAAAACATTTCAAAACACGGGATGATCATAAAAAAAAGGTAAGGGATAAAAAATGAATGAAAACTATTAGTCTTTAGAAAACATGAATGCAATGGAAACTTTATCACAAATTAATACATTTCACCTTTAATATGCAGCAACAAACCCTTCACTAAATATAATCTCATTTCATTCACTTTTTAAACCAAAATATTACCGTAAATCCCATATAATGAAACATATAACATATAAAGGTTACTTGAGACCTAAAAATAATTAAATGGAATAACCATATGGTAAAATTATATAGAAATAACTAAATTTAATAGTAATATGGCCCACAAATATAATAAATTCATAGAAGGGTATAACATAATCCCCCATCCTTGGTTTATCATAGAACCACCCACCATTTGGTTTACCATGTAACCAATCGTATTTAGATTATCACAAAACCATCCTTTAAATATCAATGTAACATAATATTATCATTACAAAAAATACATGAATAATGTAAAAATAATATTTCAAAATTAAAATAATAAGAAATAATTTCAAGATATTAGAAATTCAGTTGATTTCCAAAACCATTTAAAACATTTAATAAGAGGATTTTGAAACAAGGTGTCCCATAAGACATTTAATATTTTTAATGAAATTAACATTTTAAAGAATTACTTTCCATATAAATAAATTATTAAAACCCATTATGAAAAAATTCACATGAAATAGAATGTTTTCCAATAATAGATCTTTTAAAATTTTAAAATAATATTTTAGTTAAAGAGTCCCTTACCACAGGAGATACTCTTGAATAAATTAAATTAAGGTATAACACTAAATAAAACAATTAATGTCATGAAAATATACTAATTCGGGAACTAATGTTTCAAAAGGGTTTTATATACACAAAATATATCAATAAAGGCGGATAAAATAATGTTATTCCTCAATGAAAGGAGACTGAGACGAAGTCCCATACCTTGACCCTGACTTGTAACGTATGTTCCTTGTTCTTACAAAATAAAAAAAATAATTTAATTTATAAATTATTTATATATTTTTTAATATTTATTATTAATTTTATATAACATATTAACATTTTATAAAGATTCCATAATTATTTAAGTCTATATTAGTCGTTTTGTTTGATATCTGGTACTTGAGTTAAAAATGAACTTGTTTTGATATAAACTGTACATGTTTTCAATAGTAAATCATCTAAAGAATGAAATTAATCATTTATATAACATACATGTCAAGTATATATGTTTTTATAATAGTTAATATCATATGGAGATAATAAATGATATTCATTGTTCATGGAGAAAGTAGGGCGTACGTATGGATGAACACTACTTTCATTTCTTTTTCATACTAAAAGAATAATTATAAAATGATATAAAAGTATATTATAATACCAGTATTATATTCAAGTAATTTATTTAAAATTGTTTTAATAATTCCATCCTTTATACATTCCATGTATATCATGAATGATTCATATCACATCGAGTGGGTGGCAGTCTACACATCCTGAAATGAAATTATCGTATTTACATATTATGGAAAGAAACAAGCTATGTTGTAAATAAAAACATAAAATCTTATAAAAATATAAATTTAATATATATAAATTTAATATATAAAAAATTCATATATAAATATAGTTCCATCATAATTTTCAAAACGAGAGGTGGTAGGATAAAATCAAACAATCATCGTTTTGTGGGGAAATAATTCACCATAAATGGAAATAGTTTATTCATATCCATTAGATGTAGGAATGTGTATGTGTAGTTAAAATTATTCTCATAACAACATCTTAGTATAATTTTCATACTTATGTTTTCATCTAATCAAAAAATCAGAATTTCATTCGAGGTGATGAAGGAAAATAATAGAAAATAACTTGAGACAAGACGTTACCTCTAAGTCGGGTAACTTCTTTTTATTTCAGCCAAAATGAATTCTTTAATGGACTTAGACCCCATGTAAGGCCTCTTGGAGGATGTGATGGATTATTGGATCTTATTTGGGAAGAATTTTGATGATAAAAGGTTCTTTAGCGGTATGAGTATGTGGGTAGTGGTGGTGGCCTTTTATAAGACGGAGGAGGGGAACTTTTGGAATGATTAGAAATATTATTTTATTATAAATCCAATTTAGATTATAAAATGTCAAAAAATAATATAATTAAATTATAAGATGAATTTGGTTCAAATACCGATAATAAAATAGTTTTTAGAAACGTTTTGAAATAAATTTATCCTTACCCTTTTTGCTTAACCATTATTTTACCCATTTAAATCTTGTCGTGATTACACATTTTAGGTTAATGTAATTACCATATCAGGTAAAAACCCCAACATGTCATTTATGGAATATTTGGACATTTATTAACCATTTTGATGAATAATTTATTTTTATAAATTTAATATCATTTAATAAATATTGTATGATCTCTGTTATGAAATATGTCAATTTTGGACTATATTGATACGTGAAGTTTTTACAAATTCAGCAAATCTTTATTAATTAAAACTATTTGAATTAAATCAAACATAATATTTCAATAACATCCATTAAATTTTTGGATTTCATCAAAATAGTAAAATTACATTTAATTTAATATTAAAAATATTATTTATTTGAATCAATTATTAATGAATCAATCACTACATCATCATTGTGTCAAACATTAATTAATTAATTTAATTTATAAAAAATTTAAATGAAATATCATGATTTAGAAATTATTTTAAGCTTTATAATGAATATTTATAGTCTGATTTATTTAATATATATCCCCATATAAAAATTATTTTAGTAAAAGAGAACTTTTTATGTTATTTTTTTTCATGACTTTAAATTAATTCTTATATAATTTTATTTTCACCACCAAGCTGCTCCATGGGAAAAAAAAATTTACCCCAGGATGACCATGTTCGGAAAAATGTCATCCAATATGATAAGGACAAATGTTAGTATAGTCTAATATTATAATAATATTATTTTTTACCCATATTTACCTAATATACCCTTTTACCAAGGTAAATAAATTAATTAATGAAGTTACTATTCACACTATCTGAAAATAAAAGGTTATTATTTTCAAAATAAGTATCTTCTTATTTTAAATATATAATAAATTTTTTCAAATTCAAATCATGTTATTTCTGTAAATTAATTTAAAAAAAATTCCGTTGTCAAAACTAAAAAGATGGTTTTTAAGAAGTAATAACTATCAAAACATTGACATGAGTTTATGCCCAATATCAATGTGAAATTACATCTTGTGACTAAATTTGGATTGAATGAGAAAAATATATTCCATTTATACATTAAAACTATAAATAATATTACTTTATCATTTAAAATATCTCGATGGAAAATGTTGTATTCATTTAAAATTTAGTGTATTAATACCTGTCATCATAACATGATAGTTGTCATATAAATATCAAAAATTCATACAAAGTAAATTTTGATATCCCATTTCTAAAAATGAAGATTTTTTTTTCAAATAAAACATATAATGGTGTCTAAAGCAAAATTTATAAAGGTTTCACCATCAAAAGATGGTAGAACAACATTTTTAGAAAAATACTTATTTTTTCTGAAAAATTGTATTTGTTATCATTTCATATTAAGAAAAAATATATGGTAAATTTATATCATTACATTGAACATATAAATAATATTTATCATTTTATAAAAATCCCTAAAGGGTGATTTTATTTTATAAACATAATTAATTTTTTAAATAGGTTTTCATCAAACAAATCCTTTATATTTAATTGGTTTCTATTTTCATTTGTAATAAATTTTTAAACCAATGAATCATTATTTTAACTTGAGTAAACCATATTTCAAAATTCAGTTAATACTATTAATTCCCTTCATTCCTATTTCTATGCATTAAATAATTTTACAATAATAATATTTTTATTTTATTGTATTTTGGTATAACTCAATGTTCTATACAACATAAGATTTCAGAGAAACCCATTATTTCACGTCAAGTACCATATTGGAATCAACATCCCATTAAACATAAAATTATAATCTTATTCATAAATATTTATATAAATGAAAAATTATTATTGTCTAAAAACCTGGGTTGTTGATTTCACCCTTAGAACACTATAAAAAATCTCTATATAATAATATGAACATGGATAATATTAATGAAAAAAGGAATGATAATAATTTTTGAAGTTTATTTTTTTCATATTCATGATAAAACATTTGGTTTCCCCTTTTTCAAAATTTTCAAAATAATACATGTAAAATAGTTTCAAATCATTTCCTTTATCATATAAATAATATCAATTGAAAATAATCCATGTATGATATATCATATCAAATATATGGTTGTACAATCAAACATATTTCAAGAAAATCATATGTTGAATCATGACACAGATCAATATAAGTCAATCTATTTGATTGGTCATGCAATGGCCAATGAATATTATAAACTAATGTTATTATAATACATTCAGAAGGAGTAGAAAAATAATGAATTAGTAAATCCCCAAAAAATGTCAATAAAAATTAAATAGATCGTTAGTATTAGGGAACATCAGAACACACCCATGACTGCCCCTCCTTAGAGAGTAATAATATGATGGGCCTAATATACACATTCTCCCAAAGTACCCAAGGCATCCCATACACTCTATTTTCCAATACTTTTAATAAATTCCATACATTAAAATCCATTTAAAAAATTAATTTCAGAATACAAAAAATAATAATCTTCTCTTTTAATAAATCAAAGGTAAACTATGTTTTCTAAAAAATAATTTCCACACACACAAAAAAAATCATTAAATAATTACATTTAATTGGTAAAACACATTATCAGTACTATATTAATATAATCCATCCAAGAGAATCTAGAGTTGAAGACACCTATGTCAAACTCAGGTTGAACACACCCATAGGGGGATCAAATAATATAAAAGAATTAACTAAATATGATCGATACCTTAAATCACATGAAACATAAAAAAATCTATTTTACAATAAATAGGGTCTATATAGAGGTAAAATGACAACATACTAAAGGAAATTAACAAATTGCACCACAACCAACATAACTATATTCAATATGAGGATAATCACATAATATATATAGATATAATTAAGATTATTATCCTATGAGTTATAGGGATCCTTATAAGTAGATTAATGGGGCATCTCTGATCCAAGGAAGATAAGAAACATAATTATTACTTACCTAAAGAAACACTCTACAACCTAAACAAGATCAATCACTCAACCGTGTGATCCATAAAGAGTGTATGCCTCCAAAATCATTCGATGGAGATCTTTAATTTTTAGGGAAGAAGCCTATTGTGAAATGAAATGAATTTTTCATGTTTAGTTACCTAATAATACAACTAATGATGATTACACATTTTTAATCCCTTTAAATGTTCTGTAATACATGAAACCAAAATATACCTAAAAACATGTATCCTCAAGTTAAAAATAGTGATTTTAACACTATAATACATGTAAGTTTCTAATGGAATTTAAATCCTTCATTCATTATATTTTTTCATTGAATCTCTTCAACACCCATTAAAATATGTTAATAAATTTTTAACTATGTGTATACAACTCATGATATTTAAAATTTTCACTCTGTGAACCAAACTCACAAAATCATTCAAGTAGCCAATACACATTTTGTAAAACATTTACATGTTATTTGAAAATAGTTATATACTTTTATTTATAATAAATTCAATTAAAATACCAATTAATACATTTCTACTCAGACTTCATTAATTTAAAAAAATACATTTCACTGAACATTATTGTATATTCCTTAGAATGTTCTATCCACCCCCAAAAGTCCTAAAATGCACTATAATAAATGGGGAAATGAATTAGGGGAGAAAAATAAAAGATTTTGGGTAACATGATTCAAAATATATTGAATAATTTATTTAATTCATGAAAATTATATGTTATAAATAAATAACTATATTCAGTAAACAATACAGAATATAAAGATTTTGTTTATAAATAAAATTACATTTACTTTAAAACTCATATGTAAAAATGGTATAACTGTTATTAAAAAATCATATAAAGCATATATATTTATGTTTAATAAATTTTTAATGATCAAAAAAATGTGATAAATCAAGAGAAGGTTTATAAGAACATAATTATTTAATGATATACATGACATTCAATTCATCAAAATTATTTTTTTAAATATTCTAGTAATGTAGAGAATTAAAGAATGTGGATGAGGAAAATAAGTGAAGTTTTTTCATTGTAAAAATCTACAAATATTAAATAATTATCTAAATATTCTATCCATATTTTTGAAATTTGGATTTTTGTTAATATTCTTTATGTTATGAAAAATAACATTTTTTCTCTATGTATATAATGTTGAAAATTAATATTTTTTAATCATTAAAATGACACATTTTATACATTGTAAAAATTCATGAATAAACTTAAATATCATATATATAACATTCTCCAAATATTTTCTTCATAAAACAAATTTCAAAAATATTGATATATAAGCAAAATTTATCTCCTCAAGATGTGAAATAATACCTTATTTTATTTTAAAAAATTCACCTTCAATGGTTGATCATTATTACTGATTAAAAAATAGTTATTGGTGAAAAATAACTATTTTGGTTATTATATAGACCATATAAAATTAAATATTTTGGTAATATCAAATATATATAATTAGAGTTGGTATTGAGACAAAATGTATTACATCAGGTATGAATTGTGACATGCATTATTTTTTTCCTCATGAATAACACAAATTTTATAATTGTATAATTTATTAATAACCCTTTGATGTCAATTATATATTTAATTTTATTTGTTAACATTTTATATTCAATTACATATTCAATTGAGTTCACATCAAATTTTCTTATGATATTCATCTCACATGTCCAAAGTGACATCGATAGGTTTGATATGGTCTAAGAATACATTTTTTAATTATATCCTAAATAATTATAATTAAATACCTATAAATTTTTTTAATTAATTATTCCTTTATAATAATTCTATAAATAATTTTTCGAAAAAAATATCACAATCCCTGAGACGTTATGTCTTATGTACAAATGAGTAATGTTTTCCATTTTTCAATGATCATGATAAACAATTGAAAGTATTATATTACCTTTAATGAATGATATTATCTCATAAATAACAATTTATTTTATGAAATTTTTTTATATAAGTCATTCTTGTTATACAGTGGAAAAAACGAAGCACATCGCTTCATGGAGGTGGTAGTTCACATGTTCACATGAATAATGTTATAATTTTTCACTAAAATGAATGTTTAAAATATATATGATATATTAAATTTATATAATGATAAAAATCACAATAATATTATATATACCTATATTTATATATTATATATAATTGTATAAACATCCTTGAATGATGGTTATGGAAGACAAATTAAATATTCTCACGAGGTGTTGTTCCGTCACACACAAAAATAAAGGTTTTATTTCCTATTTGATGTTAAAGGATATGGATTTTGGATATAAAAACAATAAAATAATATAATATTTTCTGGGTGATACATATGTTATTATATTGGCATAATTGATTTAATTTTTGAGTAGGTAAAACATGTAGTAAAACATAAATTCTTAATTAAGAACTATACATCTTCTTCAAACAACCTCTTTATGATTATAACTAATAACATAATATCTTTAAATTCTTAAAAAAATCTATGATGTTCTAAGGGATGTATTAAGGGTATTTCATTATGAATGTTATGAAAAAATGGTTTTTTAAGTGTGAATAAAATTGGAGACGATATTCCCTTTTATAAATTAGGGGAGTGGAGCTTCTGGAATTTCGTAAAGAATCCAGTTTATAAAATATATTTTCATATTCCAACATCTCAATAAATATTTAATTATTATATTGTATGTGGATGAATCAATAAAATTTCATGGTAAAAAAATTATATTTCAAATTTCTATTTACAACTGAATAATATTTTGTATTTTAATATCTTATAAAATATTATACACCTTAAAAGATGAAAATTAATATTTGTGTTTTTAGGTCACACATAAATTTTGTAATAGAAAAAATAAAAGCCAAAAATAAAAAATGTTCATAAGTTTTATTATCAAATTTTTATGGATGAAATAGACTCATCAATGATGATTATGAATAGTGTTGGTTTATTTTTAATTTCGTATCACATTAATTTAATCATTAATTACCCACTTTACCCTTGCGATGGTCTCAAATATATACTATGGTTATTATTCATAATGACTTGAAATAAAATGGAAAATATTAAAAATATTGGTTTCCATGTTTCAAATATGGAATCTATTTTAAATGTATACAATTTCAATAATAATATGAAATTAATTTTTGATGAAAATATAAAAATAAGTCAAAACTAATTTCTCATCAAAATTAATTTTAGGTATAAAAATATTTTTATATGAAATTGTATCAATAATTTTTTCACAATGAATATACTTATTTAATTTTCAATATTATAAAATATATTATTGATGGAAATTATTATAAATCAAAAATGGAAATTTGAAAATTAATGAAAATATCACTTTTCAATACAACCAATATTTTTCACAATTAAATAGAAAATTAGTAATTTTAAATAAATTCAAAAAAATACCCAATGTTATTTTTCTTATTCTGATTTGAAAAATGTTCTTTTAATCCAATTTATATTATAAAATAGTAAAAATGTATTATATTAATTATCTATAGATTTTTAATCAATTTATTTTTAAAGAAATTATATTTTTGAAAAATAATTCTATGTTTCTCAATATTTAGTGCTTATTAAAAATAATTAATCAATAAATTTTTATTGGGTATTACTTATATATATTATTTATAATGTGGTATATTCATATTTTTGCAGGTAAATTCATAGACTAGGTTATAATGATCATATTTATATAATAATATTCTGTGGTTCCTTTAATATTTAGGTTTCATGTTTTATATTCTATCAAACATATTATAGTTTTAAAATATAATTGTGTTATAGGTATATTCTAGAAATTATACATCCTTCGACACAAACTGATATTAAGAAGCCCCTGGAATATTGGGTGTCAATCCTGATTCCTCGTGGTGCACTAGCTTGGATAACCAGTTCACTGGCTCTATGGTTATGATGATACAAAGTGGTATCGATTATTTTTCTACACTTTTATAGTTTGGTTATATCATATAGTAGAATAAGAATGAAGTTTTGAATTGTATATATCTTTTTATTGGGATCGATTAACCCATGTATATGAAAATTTAATGTTTAAAGGGAATATATTTTTGTTCATGCTATTTATTATTACAAATGAGATAATTTCACCAATAGTAATGACTTTGATTATAAGGTTATTGACTTATGGGATTTTACTTAATTAAATTTTATATAAAAAGGGTGTTTATGATTATTCATTATATTAGACACAGATTGTTCTTATGTGTGACTAAATTTGATTTATTTCCAATGATTATCATGCGATTGTCTTTATTTAATTTATTTGGTTTACATGTTTTTTATATTTATATCGTCCAATGTTTTTAAATATTTTATAGAGTTTCTTTTAGATGTTTATTAATTCATTTATATTCTTTAAGTATATATTTATTATGTACATCTGTACAAAACAATCCTCAACTGTCTCTTGGTTAAATGGGAAATACTGAATTAGTTATAAAATTGAATATTGTAGTAACATTAGGTAATAGAATGAAATAGGTAATTATTTTTCCTCAATAAAATGTTAATGGAATCATGTCTAACAAAACTATGGTTGTTGAATCTAAATATATGATTAGAAGTTAAAACATGGAATCATGATGATGGGTGAGAAAATGATTTTAAATGTGAATAATCCAGTTCCAAATATGTTGATTAATCATTGTAAAATAATAAAAGAAGAAATATCGGAATACATGGTGGTTTATTTCGTTTATATGTCTACACTTTCTCTATACATGGTCGTCTGTTCTATGAGAGTACACAAATTAGGTGATGTTATTGGATGTGTTTTTTAATGGTTAGTGCTGAGAAAATGTGCAATGAATTCTCCTGTACATAGTGGCATCATTGACCCAATAGTGGATAGTCTAGACTACATTTGTAAACATTTTTGAGACCATGTTTTTGATGTTTTGCAAAGAGGGTGTTATGATATGTTGAGAAGGGGTTTGTCTCGTCTTGAGGGTTGTGACCTATGAAATACATGGATTGGTTTATATTCTATTTGGAATTTCCTAGTGACCATTTCCTAAACTTGACTCTTATATTGGGAGATACATTTTTTAAAATTTGGGGGAGTCTTTAGGGATGAGTCATCTTGCTTTTTGAGTTCATTTTTTCACATGAGGTAGGTGGGATGCTGTGTCTTTTTAATCATTTAAATTTTGGTGTTGGATACCATATGGTTTGTAAAACATGGAAGCATTGAATTATAATGGGTTGGGTGTATAATAAATTTTGTTTGGGTTCAGTCTTTACTTATTTTTAGTTTAACATAAGGAGGGATTCATAGTTTCATAGCCTAACAATCATCAGTATTTGTAGTGTAAAAATTGAGGAAATTCCTACATATCATGAGAGTAATATACCCTTTTATTATAATAAATATATAAGGCCTATAATTATCATGGGAAATAATGGTTTTTTCACAAACCTATCGAATTTGGTCATACCTTTAGGAATGTAGAGAGATTGTAGATAAATATTTAACAAACATTATAATGACAATCTAGTTGGAATGTTTTTGTTAATGGCTTAAAATGGTTAGATTATCATTTTTGAGATGTACTCCTTTTTTATTTCCTTGAGGTGACAAGCTTGGAAGGGTGTATTTACCAATGGTTTTGTTCCATTGGACCTGTTTTTAGAGAAACTTGACCCATTTAAATGTGAGTTAGGTCTTTTAGAATCGATTAACACATAAGTGTGTTAAAATTTATCAATAATGGAATTATCAAAGGAAAGTATTTTTCGGGGTTTTGGAGTGAGTATTATTGTTGGGTGGTATATTATTAGACAATAATGATTCTTAAATATTTTAATATTTATGTATGGGAGATGGGAATGGATGTGGGTGATGTGTTATCATTTGTGTTGGTACTGAAGGGTGAGAAATTATACCCCTTCAATATATCATTTATAGGGATAGAAATAACATAGTAAATTAAAATTAGAAAATTATCCTGTTACATTATGAAAATTACTCACTTATAATGGGGAGTTGAAAATTAATTTTGTAGGTGTAACCCTTTATAAATTCAAGGTATTTAGGGAAAGTAGTGTTAATGGATTATTATTTTCAAATTTAGTGGGTTCCTTGGTTAGTTTGTTGGAGTTATTTAGATGATTTAAATTTTGGTATATGATTATTGGGTTCATGAATTGGGTGGTTTGAGGTGTTTTTATGTGGCCGGGATGAGGGGGAGTCAATGCACATAGTACAAAATTATGAATGTTCCTGTTTATAGTGGTTTTAAATTGTATGTTTCCCAATAAGTCTGGTATATACATCAAGGTATATGTCTTCATGATATTGGCATACCATTGGGGTTACAAAATCATGGGTAGGTAGGTTAGCTAACTTTCAATAGTAGAGATGAATTGTTTCAATGAATCCTCAGTTTGGAAGAGGTTTAACGTTTTTTTATTTTTAGTTGGTTGTAATGGGTGAGAAACCACATTGAGTGCCTCATTTTGGGAATGAAAAGTATGATTTGAGGGTTTGATGAGTTTTTTCCATGAAGATAAGTTTCTAGGTGTAATGCTTACAGAATAATGACATTCAACAAGTTTTTTTTATGGAATTAGAGAATGGAAATTGGAAATTTTATTAGATCACAGATTTCATGTTTTTTTATAAAATTTGGTTTCAATAAAAAAGATTATTGAAATTTTTAAAATGATGTGGTTTTTTGTTTTAGGATATTCCAAAAGTATAGATTTCATGGATTTCAATATTAATCTTTTGATCATTCATATATATAAGATCACAATGAGATAGATGATTATATTGATATGAATAGATTCAAGGTCTCATGGTAGGTATTTTTGATAGAGTAACATATTAACACATTAATATCGAATTCAATTAGTGTGTTATGATTCTATAGACTGAGAACCTTTATCTGTTGTTCTTATACAAAGGAGGGTTGATCATTATATTTTGGAATGTTACCATTTTTTGATAATTAATGGATGTAGTAATTTAGGTTATATTTATGTTTGATAACATGGAAATCAATGCAATTAGAAGTGTTCTGATTTTTATTTTTTGTGAAAAATATCCCATATATGTCCTAAATATGTTTAGATAAATGCAAGTAGAAATTTAGTTTTAATTTACTAGATGGATAATTTTTTTAAAAAATGAATTGATGAGTGAAATATATCATATCCTTTCTTAGAGGATATTTTTGAAGAATTTGTTTCATCATGATGTGGATAGGATGGTATAAAGTGTTAAGAGACATGACAAGTGGCCAATGCGACATCCTAAAATAATTATCCAGTTATTGGAAGGAAATATTTGATGGTTGACTAATAGGTTTACATCATCTAAATTGTGGACCTACACATAATTGATAGTAGATATTATAATTTTCATGGTCTATTAACTAAATTCATCATCCTTCATGTTCGTAATTTACTGTTATAATTATATTTATTCATCTCATGGCTACAGTGAGTACAACTCCCCCCACCAAATATATTTTTCTTCAATAGACCTGGTTAATTCCATCCCTCATGTCATTGGTTCACCCTTCGTCTAGTGTTCTTTGGTTTTTCACTTCTTAGAGACTCATGGTGAATTCCTACAATTAATGACCTCCATTCCCTATTGTACTCCTCTCACAATATTTTATCTTATTCCAATTACATACAATAGTAATAAATATTACATAAAACTTTGGAATATTCCCATTATGGTGGACCTTTTATGCTTCTTAGTGAGACAGTATCATAAGATGAAGAGAACACCCAACGAAATGGTTTTTCCAAAAAAGGTATATTATATTGACTGTTTTTATAGCCATACGAGTGCTATTTTTTTACATGGAATATGGATTTAGTTTCATATTATATGTATTTTCCCTAATAATGTTCTCAGATGTGGAAATAGTACTATTGAAGATCATTTGTCTTGGATGGTTTATGGTCTATGTATACTATAATTGGTATTAATTTTATTCATGTGGTCATGTTAATAGCATTTCTTATTGACTAGTGAATTAAAATAATAAAATAAATAATTAATATAGTTTTTAGTAATTTAGCTAGGGCCTTGGATTCTTTGGGTGTTGGTTGTTGGTCATGGAAAATCATTGCCAGTTGTTACTAAGATATGTTTTTATGTGACTTTTCATGATTAAACAAAATTTTCCCATATTTTTTTTATCTTTATATATTTTTTTATTTAATAATATAAGGGGGTTTATATTACACTAATGTATTCAGTGTTGATTGAAGAGTTTAAATAAAAATAATAATTATGAATTTTATATATAGTATACATTTATATATAATGTTAATAGTTTAACAATTTATTATGATCCCCATGGTATGATATACTTGAAACATGTTCCATATCAAATGGTTATCAAAAGGTTGAAAATCAAATGAAATTAATTAATGTGTGTGGATTTTAAATGGTTGGATGATTAATAACATAGAAATTATATATAATATATAATCCAATAACTAAAAAGTAATTTTTTCTTCATAGACTATATCTATTAAGAATTTATGTAAATTGTGACACCAATGTAATTCCCTAGATTCTTAATGTGACAATACATGACTAATTGTAGGGGATTAAAAGAAATCATAATCTATGTTAGAGGAAGGTGAGTTAATGTATGATATTAATATAATTAATGGGAAACAATATATGTAATTGGGAATGAGAAGTAAATAAAATATTATTAATTTATGTATTATATAATAAATTAAAAATTTAATGTGAATTGAAAAATCATAAGTTATCCTTTAGAACATATATAGTAAATTAAGGTAACCTTTAATTAAATATAAATTATGTGATATAGAAATTCCTAGGGCTCATAATTGTTACAATACAATTAATATATGAATTATGTATCCTTTAAATATAGGGCTACATATTTTAATTTTTTTTATGTTAAGGATTCCTAATGGAATCATTGTTATTTTTTGGGTGTTAAGATATTGTTAAGATATTCGAATCCCGATGTGTTTTCATGGTTAGCTAAAACCATGCGAGGAAGTCTACATGATTTACCATAAATATACGAGTAATTAAAAAGGGAAAATAAGGTCGCTAATCATTCCCTAACCATGCACTCAGGGCCACAAGCCCATATGGGTGGTATAATGTTCTTAGTATATCCAAATAGAATTATTGGTGCAGTTTTTCTCAATCCATTTGTCCTAACATTGTGGGTACCCATTAAAGACAATGAGGAGCACATATCGGCACACAGTTTGGCCTACAATGTTACAATACTATAAAACCACCTATTTTGGCGAAAAATTAATAAAATTAACATTAATGATTTATAAATTTACAAATAATCCTCCTTTTATCATTCCAACAGACCAGATTCTCTCTTTTCCTCCATTTTGAGATCAAAAGCCCCTTTAATTATGTTTTAACCATTATTCAACATCCAAACTCTTATTTGAGATATAATCATCATGTTGGATTCCTTTTGGTAGGTTCTTATATTTTTAAGATAAGTTCATCATTTTTTCAACCTATCATCGATTCTATATTGATGAAAAATCATTTCCCCTATTTTTAGGTCATTGACTATTTCTTCCATTTTCTTATAAAAATTCCCAAACTAAGGGTTGATAAAGAACAATGAGATTCATATATGATGATTGTAGGTGGTATACGATTTTTACATAAAATTATCACCATTTCATAAACTATCATCGATGTGAACATTTCTGTATCAAAATTCATTATTCAAAAAGTTAATATACCATACTTATAATTATTCTTCTCATAATATAGAGTCCTTGATAGAATTTTCTTCATACTATTTGAGGTTGTGATCTCATCACCCTACTCCAAAAAAGGGTTCATTTTTATTTAAGGGTTTAATGTGTTTTATTAATATATGTTACACCATTCCAGTGTTCTACAAATTATACTTGTTATTGTAACAACATTAACTAAATAGTGAATAATTTTATTATTAATGCCTAGAATAAGTATAGATTTAACAATAAAATTATATGTTAGGTGTTTAAATTTAATTATTAGACATTTTGAAAATGAAATGGAAAATATGTTTATAGATAACACATACACTAGTAAATTTTATTTTAATTGATTATGGTTTCATATTCTTAGCCTTTATTTTGATACATTTGAAATCTAATGAGATAAACCTCATTATATGTATTTGAAATATTATGTGGTTGTAAGTCATTGATATTCCTTTTCACATTAACGGTTGAAAGTTAAGTGTAATAATTGACTTATTAAAAGTAATGAATATTACATTTTAATAAATGTATAATGAAATGAATATAAGGTTTATACATGCATATTGACCATTTTATCTACATATGAGTAGTCATACATGATCAATCCTTGTATTCCTAATGGAATTCCTAAGCTACTAATAGAATTCCATTCCAAATCTATGAGTCAGTTTACAATGGAGATAACCAAATTGGGAGTTTTTATTTTTCTTAGTATGTGAATTAATATGAGTAGTACTGATGATTAGTTTGATATGAGTTATTACTGTATACCACTTTTTTATGTTTTATAGAGACATTAAATTACATCAGCATATTTTGTGTATGATATTGATTAGATTTTTAGTTTTTTATATTTTATAGATGTTTATACTTATCTATCACTTCCAGTTGGTTTAGTCATTGTTAGGATTACACTATTATTATGTAATTTATATTAAAAATTTATTATTATGCACAATTAAAAAGGGTAATAATCTCCCCATGGACATTCCATTGTACATCACAAGTAGTTTGAATACTATGGAATATGGGGAGGTATGATTGAGGGTATGTGGAACACTTGTTTGGTGCACATATTTAGTGGCTTCTGGGTTGTTGTTGGCACCAAAACATAGAAGGGAGATGGATAATAAGAATGTCTCTAAAGCTGCCTCGCGAAGACCTTTCGCAGAGCACCAATGCCTTGTGCCCACCGCGACGCAAGGAAGCGGGATTCTCCACAAGCCCCTTTGATGTCCGCGAGCTCATCGTGAATCAAGGATGCAGGATGCCCTGTGAGCCCCTTTGATGTTCACGAGCCCACCATGAAGTGGAATCCATATTCACGCTGAGTAAACTCTGCTTTGCGGTGCCTCTAGCCTATAAATATCCGGCCTCCCCCCATTCCTAGAGGATGGATCATCTGAATGTTCACATTCTTAGCTATCAAATCGTGAATCACTCTCTACTCTCCGAACAATGAGCATCTCAACATGAGTTTTCTATGCATGGTCCCTCCACATTTCTTTGTTTTCACCACCTCCTTCGAAAGGGATTCCTTTCATGAAGTGCCCATGACATCACCAAGGAAAGAGATCCTCATGGGGACTTGGGTCATCAGAGAGATTTTATGCTTTTCAATGCACCCCCATGCACATGTGACTCAAATTCTAAGGCAAATTCACTATACTTCGCAAAGCACATTTCTTCACAGGACCTCGCTTCGCGAGGCACCCAAGCTTTGTAGGGCTTAGCTTCACGAATGCTCGTCCAATTCACCAAACACCTCTTGTATGCACAGATTCCCTATGCCTAGTCTAGGACACTTTACATCATGAAGCCCACACCGTCATGAAGACATTCCATTGCATTGATCACCAGAGCTCTATGAGGCCTCTACTCATAAACCCCTTTTCTCTACAACTCCCTCTCCTGTGCAACCTCATAGGTTCACCCGAAGTAACTTCAATGTCCCTTGGGAGATGTTTTACATTCCATTGCCATGCCTCATGCTTCATCAAATAGGCATAATAACATATATTTCTTCTTTACATATCCATGCTAACATGGATGCCCAATGGGATCACCGCTCGACCCCTCCTAGTCAGGGCGTAGCCTGTCCCCGCTCATCACCAAGGTGTAGAGGATACCATTTATGTATGTCCTAGGGGTGTGGAGTGAACCCACCTAGTCTATGTTTTATGACATTAAACTGCCAATCACCATCATCCTTAGAAAATGATGTTAAATGGTCACTTACCCCTATGCATCAAAGGCGGGTAAAGGGAAACCACTCTTGTGTAAGACCCTAGCTTCTCTTTCAGGAGGCGGCATCCCTGCCCCTCCTTTCTTCGGTGCAAAATACCTCTCCCGATGGGATTTTTCACCACCGAGCCACCATCCTAGAGTATGTTCCAACCTCTTTGGGCTGCCAATCATTCATATGGCCCTATTTCCTCTTTGGGCTACGATCACATGTAATCCCCACTCCCTTTCCCATGGATGCACATTCCACGACGTGATCTTCAGGTCTTTTTCGTCTCGTGTTTCTCTCACTGATCCTGACTCACGTTGGATTAGAGCAAGCATTGACCATGACATCCACTATAGGATGTCTTGAGTTTAATCCCCACACCCATCATGAACTACGTTGTCATTGATCCTTTCCAAGTAATGGTAAGTAGGAATCCTCCCAGAGTTTCAAGCCCTTTTTTCCACTTAAGCTACGTGGTCTTTGATCATTTCCATGGTGAGGTATGTTGGAAGCCTCTATAAGGATCAATTACTTTTTTCCTCTCGTACAAAGTGGTTTTTTATCCTTTCCAAGGTGGGTTACGAAGGAATCCTCCACAAGGATCAATCCCACCACCCATCGGTCACTCCGAACCCCTTCACATCGGTGCACCAAGCCCATATTCCGAACTACGGGGCCTTTGATCCTGGCCAATGCTAGGTAAGAAGGAATCCTCCTCAAGGTTCAATCCCACCACCCCAGTCGTTCCAACCATCTTCACATTAGTTCACCAACACCCTGGGTAGCATTGAGTGTAAGCCCCACACCCAAACATGAAATACGTGCTCTTTGATCCTTGCCAAGGCGAGGTTTGTTGGAAACCTCCCTAATGTTCAAGCCCATCACCTGTTCATTACGACCCCCTCCATGTCGGGTCACCTACACCATCCATATAGACCCTAGGTATTTATTCATGTTTGTTCACCTCTGACTGTTATTGTGTTAGACTTGTGACCCCATTCAACCATAATTTATTAATATACATATCCATCGGAAAGTTGATGTGACCTAGAACAGTGGTAAGCCATTGTGACCCCATTCAGCGATAAATAATTGATATCCCAATCAGCAGTATGCCATTACATCTCCTATTTAGTGGCTAGCCATTGTAATACCATTAGCTGGGACCCACACCTTAGGTTTGTCATAGTGGCGTCAGACCAGCCCGAGCTACTACCCACATGTAAGCCCCAAACACATCATCGAGTTGTTTTCCTATGTGTACACCCCAATTCAAGCTCATAACTGAATCTTTCCCTCTAACCTATGTGTCTCGGGATGGTTATGCCCCAACCTAGAGGTTACACTTATTCTGGGTCCCATCCACACATAAATTCTCACCGGTCGCCTCTTCAAGCATCAGATCGCCCACCTGAACTACGCGGACTTTGATTCCCTACCACGGGGATACGTAGGAAGTCTCCTTGAGACTCAGGCCCAACATTACTATTTTCCTCATGGTAGTTCCATCCCATTTCACTCTGCACCCCATCATATATTGTTTTTCTTACCCGGGCCACCACATCCTAGGGCGGTCATGTCAACCCACCTACATTAGTGGGTCCTTCAGGGGTTACGCTCATCTGATCCACTCTAGTAAGTGTTTTGATCAGTCCAATCCATCTCCTATAGACTTTAAACTTGCATCATACCCTATTTTAAACATGGGAATCTGAGGAAAATTTCAGAGATGTGCCTATGGCATATAATTCCTTGCATTCGACGTGGGATGCCTTAGGCTTCCGCACCTTCGAGAAGCCCTGTAATAAGGGGAAGAAACCTAGACGCACAAGTGTTCCAGTGTGCAGACACACCAGTGATGTCCATCATGACTAATCCCCTGACTGAAGGTTGCTGCCCAAACCGTACCCCTTAGAATGTCCTGACATAAGTAATGTAATTAACTAGTGTCTGTGAAGATATGGCACTAGGAAGAGTTTCACAAAAAAGTCTTAAATCAGTGAGGGAGACCCGGACTATGTGATATGTTCCGAGGAGGAATCCATGTAAAGAAGAACTGAGATCATATCATCCTATTTCAATGAAGGAGCATACATCCCTGAACAAGGAATCCATGTCTCCCGCTTTTCAAAAGCGGGAATGCGGGGCAAGAAAACAACACCTTTTTCCCCACAGACGGATGTACGTGAACCCAAGTGAAATCACCAGAAATAGAAATGGTGAACCCAACTTGAATTTTTCCACCTAAATATGAATATTAGTAGTTCATGAGGAATAAATGGATTAGAATGTCACCAGATCCAATTATCTCGTGTCAGGTCCCACCAGGAAAATAACGGTCCTGGTGTGAAACACACCAGAAGTTAGATCTATAGAACATTGAACATACTATTCTGTGTTGTTGTCATCGTGGATCCCTCTTACTCTTCATGGAATATGGAATGGTGTTCGGTCATTGGTCTTCGATTCCTTTTTCATTCAGCATTGATGAGTTTATCTCCCTGCTCCTTGGGAATCATGTTTCTGCTTCTGGAATGCGATCACCACCTGCATACCGATGCAGGGGCAGGGGTAGTGCCAATAGGGTAGTCCCACATGGCTTCGCCTCTTCCGCGACGACCTCTACTCCCAAAAACAAGGTGGGCCCCATGACCCATCTCCCCATCCGAGGTCATCCAATGAAGGGTTATCAATGACCTCGTACGCCGGTACAAGGAAGAGGGCATAACCACAAATCAGGATATGGCCCGCCTGGATTTGGAGGCGTCTTCACCTCATCGCAAACACTACCCCCAAGGGCCACACAAGGAGCCACTTCTCCCCACACTGACATCTAATCTTTTCTGGAGCCTCTCCCGGGAACACATTAACGACTCCCTACCTTACACCAATGTGATAGTTGACGTCCGACCAACCCGGTCAGAGTCCCATTCCACAGGCTCCTAGCGAGGGCTCCCATTGGGCCGCGTCCGTGCCACCACCCATTCATGTTGGATGAGGAGCGGGTAATCCACATACCCACACCACTTTCTCTTGTTCATCCGACCCGATGTCAGCATCGGGTGGAAGTTGAGGACATTATCCAAGCGGAGTACACGTCGATGAATACTATGGCCTGAGAAAATGAAGATGCATATCATCAGTTCTCTATATATACTGAGTAGGGTAACTTATACGCCTGACTAGGATCGAGGCCCCAACCACCTATGGGAAGGCTGGGTCGACTATCTTGGTCACCGACACAAGCAGTGGCCGCCGCGAGCTAACCCACACTAATGCATCCTAGTACGGAGGTCATCCATGTACCACTATCACAGAGAACACAGGCCTCCCCCACATCAAGAATCAGCATGGTGGTCTGTCTTGTTCCACCCTCAATCCAAATAAGGGACTTCCCCATGGCAGTGACACTCACCATGGAATGCTCTCTCATGCACACTACACTGGGTATGGATTCATTTCTTCTACCCTTGACCACCGGTGTGGGGATGTTTCACATCTGGTCTCTCTTTAAAATGGGGATTCTCCTATCATCCTCTCTTTAGCTAGAAAAGATCCCCCTAGGCTCATCAACAAGAGGGATAAAGGATAGGCTCATTCCACACAAACCTAGCAAGGAGGTCCAACCCGGGTTCAACTAGCCCAGTACAACAACCCTCCTCATACTGAGGCCACCTAGGGAAACAAGTATGGAAGTCCTCCCTATGCTCCTTCTAGATCTAGCGGAGGTCTTTCACACTCCAGTGCCATCCATGTAGGTCCTCCCCATTTCCCCTTTTACATTTGTCCCTGAGATCCTCAAATCCCTGCTATCTCAGATGGAAACCCTCTTTTCCCCAACAGTAGTGCGGCCACATGTCCCCACGTTAGAAATTTGCCATGTCCCTAGGAGCCACCCATGGGAAGGAAGGTGGGTTTTTGCTGACATAATATGAATTCAGGGAAGTTACAGATAGAGATAAAACCATTACCCTTCTCACACTCTTAAGCAGAATACAACTAAGCTCGGGAGCCTTCCCTTCGAATATATGAGTCAACGGATAGTGTAGGAACAAGGTGTATCAGCCTAATAATCCCGGAATGTGATTTCCTTAGTATTCCCACCTCCCTCAATAAGTATATCATATATGATGAAAATCAGGCAACCCCATAGGTCACGGTCTTGCAATCTCCACCATCACCACCAGAAGCACTCTCTACCTCGACAAGAGATCACGAACATCTATTTTATGGAACAATGGAGAGTGACCAGCAGCGCGAACTATCTCCTGTAGCCCTAGCTCCTGAGCCTGGAACTATGGATGTCAGACCATCCTATTAAAACATAGTGTCCATGTCACTACACTCTTCGGAGGACAGTCTGAGATTCAGCAGCCAATCAGCCCGCTCACCATACTCTCCATCGGACATCCTTCCGTCCCAGCGGTCTTCCTCAGTACCACTGTCAATTCCTCAGACACCACTAGTTGATGAAAGGGGGAATCAAGGGCCAGAACTAAAATCCAAGCTGATGAGATTATGGAACATCCTCACAAATGACCTCTTATCCGAGAGGATCTGGGCCGTGGCAGCACCGAATTTTTGCTTGTCGGAATCCCTCACCCTAGAGGAGTTTAAATGTTTCCACCGAACCCAATAGGTGACACACATTCACCTTATTCACCAGTGAGTGGTTTATACTAGAAGCCAAGAACATTTTGAATATATTGGTGAGAAATATCGTCTAGTCAATCTAGCTTTGCTCACAGAGGCCCAGCACCCCATGTCCCCATGCCACCGTAAGGTCCTCCAAGATCAATTCATTCATTGTTTTAAGATACTCCACAAGATCATCAAGGAGGCTTCCCCCCGTGTGAAAATCTGTAGCTGGGTGCAGTATGCTTCCCACCTCTTCAGTCCAATCTAGCGGTAGCACAACATGCAGGTCGATATCGAAGACTTTCCCCTAGGAAGGGTCAGGATCAGCATGGCTGACATGGTGGACGAGGAGGATGAGTTGGATCATCACAATGGGGACATAACCCCTATGTTCATGCTAGCACAATTGGACCAATCGAGGTGTGTTACTCACCAGAAGTGAAATCAACTAGGTCTCCTTGCACCAACCGTGGCGTTAGTACTCATCCGGAATTTCAGTAAGGGTAAAGAGCACGTTGGAGCTTCCCAACACTCCGACCTGTAATCCTCAGTGCAGAAGATATAGGAAGTCCATGAAAAGGCCACATTGCTGCAACAACATTCCGAGCATAAGATGTTGGTCGATGATCTCCTGGATGAATGCATTGCAGAGGAAAGGACAGACTATGGAAATCCTAGACTAGTATACTAGGGTTAGTAACAACTTCCCCTCGGTGAGCTGCCTCTAGGAGACCCTATACGTCCTGCCCCCTGTAGACAGGGTTGAGGCCGAAACCTATGGAAAGAGAGCATAATATGTCTCACCAAATGTAATGCCCCGACCCCAGTTACCCAGAGTCGGTGCGTTATTGTGTATCATTGGCATGATCACAAAAGATCATGTCTCGAAAGACCGATTAGTTTAGTAACCTTGGAAACACAAGATACATTCATAAATGGTACATTACATCATAATATGAAAAACAACAATAACATAGTCTCCATGGTCCACTCCCATATCCCCTTCAGTCTATCCCTACAGGTCAGTCATAAGATATTTCTTCACATCCTGGGAAAAATAAAACATTGAAAGGGGTGAGCTCAGATGCTCAGTAAGGATAAAAATTTAGCATAAGATTTCATAAATAAACATAATCATTTAAGGCAATGTATAACTAAAACAAAAGCCTTTTAAACTTGAACTTCAACATAATATGAAAAAAGTAAAATGAGATAACACCATTTACTTATTCACATGGATATTCTATTAGTCGAATAATCACATGCAATATCAATAAGCACTTATTCATAGGGAATGCATAATGCCAGACTGTCATAACCACGTAGCCAAGGCCTCGTGCCAAGACTACAAATAATATTTTGTCAAAGCCTCGTGCCAAGACACTAGTTTGTCTCATGAGACCTATCGATGCATTGACGAGCTATAGCGGGCTCCACTAGTCACTTATTAAGTTCAATGAATTCCTCATATGAACAGGTTTAAACATATCATAAACCATAACATAATCATATCACATAAAACATGCATAAAGGAAACATTACATTTCCACATTTAAATCACAAGATATCAATACAACACGTTGATATAATAAAACATTATCAAAACCATTTTCAATACCAAAATACATGAAAATTAAAACTTGGTATTTATTTTTCAATTAAAAAATATTATATCTTGTAGAGGAATCCGAAAGTCAAATAATAGTCATGGCAGCAGAGAAGTCGTTGTCTCCACATAATTACGGTAAAAAAATATTCCCATTTGTCGTTTAGTAACACGCTTCATATAAAAAATATTCCTTTTGAATAAACGTAAAAGTCAAAGGGTTTTATACACCGTATAAAATAAATTTTTTTATAAAACAAAATATGCCTCAATGAATGGAGATTGAGACGAAGTCCCTTACAAAGATCATATTTAAATAAAATAGATCTATTATGTGTATTAAATATAAGTACACATAAAGAATGTACACATATAAGATAGGACATAATAATATCATGACATAATTTTAATGTAGGAGATTAATCCAAAGAATGGAAATTGAGTTTAGAAGTTCCCTTACCTCATGTCCGACTTGACTCGATCGTTATTTAACCTCCTGAATAATAAACTAGAGTTAATTTATAATTGATTAAGAACATTTTTAAAGTTTATTATTCCTTTTATATCACTGATTACCATGTTATTAACATCATGTAATTATTTATGTTAATAACGGTCGTTTTGTCGATCTTTGGTACTTGAGTCAAAAATAAACTTCTTATAATTACAAGTTGTTCATGTGGTAAAATATACATTATATCCAGAATTATATTCACGATGTAGATATCATATATATCATATATATCTAGTATATACATTCATTAAAATTATTATGTAACATTTAGAGGTAAGAAATGAAATGCACCATTCATGGAGACGGTAATCCGTACGTACGCATGAACGCTACTTTCATTTCTATTTCATATTTAATGGAATGAAATCATAATGATATAAAGGTATATTATAATTATAGTATAATATCATATATAATATCATTTACTCCATCCTTTATAGATCCCACATATGGAATTAACGATTCAAATCACTTTGAGGGGGCGGTAGTCTGCACTTCTAAAATGAAATTATCGCGTTTACCCATAATGGAAATCATAAAGGTATTACATAAATGAGAAATAAATAGGAATATGGGAAACATAAACATAATATATATCATATATAAATATAGTTACATCTTAATGGCCACCATGAGAGGTGTTAAAAGAATATTGAACAATCATCGTTTCGTGAGGCAGAAATTCGCCAACCACAGAAACAGTATGTTCTTTAACCATTAGATGAAGGTGTGTGTAAGTTTAAATAAAATAATACTCATAAAATCATCCTAATATATTTAATATACTGGTGTTGTTACGAAATAATGTAATAAAAAGTGTTTGAGGGGCTGGAGAAGCAAAATAAAACAAAATAACATAAGAGAAGACATTACCTTAAAATCGGGTAACTCTTTTTTATTTGAGCCAAAGGATTCCTTGGGAAGAATTCTGCCCAAAGTGAGGCTTCTAGGAGTAAAAGAGGGAAGTTGAGAGAGTATTTGGGTAGTTTTTGGCCGAGCCAAATGGCTTGATGGTGGGAATAAGGTGGTAGAGGTTGGGGCCTTTTTTAAGAGGATAGGAGGGGCACTCTTGGAAATTCATGAAATGATACATTATTATGAGATGATTTTCGGATTTTAAAGGTCCCAAAATGATATATTTCTAGGATAAGGTTATATGGGTTCGACATCGACTCATCCAGTAGGTTTTTGACATGTTTATGTCTTATATTTTATAATATCTTTTCATTTTATTTAAATCATTAATTAATGAGGTAATCGTTGCATCATTATGGTGTCATAAATAATTTAATTTATTTAATGTCTCAAAATTATAAAAAAAATATAATGATGTAGGAAATATTTTTAGATTTTCAATGAATATTTGTAGTCAAATAGTTAACTTATATAACCCCATGTAATAATTATTTTAGTAAAACAACACATTTTTGTGACAATTTTACTTTTACTTTAAATAAAAAGTTATTAATGTCTTTTTCTTACCCATGTGGCTCCATGGGGTCCCCAGGTTGACCCATGGATTGTCTTGGTCGGCCATGACCCATCCAATAAGGGTAGGCCAATTTTAAGGGTATTTTCATATTTTTATAATATCATTTTTTCCTTAAATTTCACTAATTACCTTTAATTGTGATTAATTAAACTTAAACATTACTATTCACCTAAAAATTATTTTAATCCCATTGAACCAAATTTTACTTCCTAATGACAACCATGTATGTCGGAATTTCGAAAATCAAATCACACAAGTGGTAATGTTTCATTTAAATGAAAAAACCAGTTTTTTAACTACCACTTAGTGGTTTCACTATTCATCAAAAATTGAGGTTTTTCAGAACAATGCCAAAATTTCACCCTACTCTATAATTGATATTCCGAATTCAAAAATGATGTCTATTTTAAAAAATTCCAAACATATAAGTTTCATTAATTAATTTTATAATTAATTCCAGCTGTCACAACAAATAGCGTGTTTTTAAGAAACAATATATATCAAAAGATTGACAATTCTTTATGTCCAATTTCAAAGTAAAATTAATTCTAATGACCACCATTGGATAAAATGGTAAAAATATATTATAATTATAATTTAAAACCAATCAATAGTATAATTTATCACTATAAGTTATTTTGATTAAAAAATTTGTTTTGAAGTATTTTTCACTATTCATAAAAAATTGGAACTTCTTAGAAAAATTCCAAAAATTCAACATACGATAATTTCAATATTCCGAATCCAAAAATGAAGTCCATTTTGAAATATAAAAAATATATAATTTCAAAAGGTGGGTATTACTATTCATAATTTCTATTTTGATTAGTCGTAGTGTGTTAGGATCTCGAACTTGCGTATAATGCAAGCTATTGTATTATTGAAAGAGAAGCGTATTGTGAAAGCTTGGGGTGTTACATTCTCTTCTCCTTCAATAAATTGCATCCTTGAAATTTGAAAATGTTCTTAGAAAATAAAATGTGGAAAATTGAAAATACCTTTGTGGAAAACCCACATTGGAAATAAGGTTAATAAAAATATAACATTAAAAGAAAGAAAGAGAAGTACAAAGGTCACCCGAGATAGTCCATACTAAGATTTTATGAAAATGTGGATATGGAGGAAAAACAAACCATCATGTTCTGATGGAGAGTTGTAGAAAACGGGATTAGGAGAAAGTTAACCACAAGAAAATCACAAACTTGTGATTGGTTAAACGGTCATTGAATCCCCAGTTGGAAAAGTTAACCGACAACGTTTTTGTTTTAAGTTACCTTTCATAAAGTTGAGGAATTTATTTAAGAGATTTACTAAGAACGTAAGGAAATATACTTACTTGTCATGTAGACATTCATTCTATAATATATTTTTACCACAAATCCATCTTTCACTCAAAAAGATAATAGAACTCAAAAATATTATATTTATCCTAATCGTACAAGGTTAAAAATATTAACACATACCATTTAGATTAGGAAAACTATTTTGTAATAACCAGGGAATTCCTGTAGGCTAGTGGTAGGTAATAAAGGCATGTCGCACTATGGTTGTGGGTTCGATTCCTACATCTTTGTCCGACACGATGGGTTATCCCCCGACCTACAGGTTGTCCTTTTCCTAAAACTATAGTATTATAATATTCCAAAAATAATATTCAGAAATGTTTGAACCTCAACCAATACTATCCAAGGTTCAACTTAATCCATTCCAACCTTCATAGTTTTCCAAAATACTTTTGTCCAACTCACAGTCCAAATTTTATAAGGAAGGTAAACATAATAAAGATCCTTTTTTCACGTAACAACATGTAAACACCTTCATCATGTATTCTTTTAAAACACTGCAACATCCTGAATGACCATAAATCCTTATTGATTGCATTCATGATCCCTTATTCCTTATAATATACTAGATATACTCTTTCTATCCAAAAATGTATACAAATCATTAATCAGTTTCAAGGAAGTTAAGAATATCCAATATAATTTATCCAAATCAATCATGTATTATTCCAAAATAACTATCTTGGTATCAGAACCATATTATGGTTTATCTTTCTCTCAACCATATATTTTCCAAAAATTTAACCTATTGTGGAGTCACATTTCTTGGTTCCACACAAACTCAAGTCCTTGATGAAATAATACTGCAGTACAATCCATATATACTCCATAATTATTAAAACCAGTACATAATTGATACAATACTCAAATGACAAAATTCTTTAATAACAACATAAGAACTATAATCATTATTCCTCATCTGTGGTAGTATCATAACATGATTATTATCCTATAACATCATTTCGGGGAATACTCTGATGATTTGGACATTGGTTTGCGTAGTGTCCCCACTCCTTGCAGATAATGCATTGTACATTTGAAACCCTTTTCTTACCCTTGCAATCACGAGCTTGGTGACCTTTTTCTCCACATTTATGACAAACTCACATTCCTTTTAGGAATGTATCGGGGTGATTCTTCCCACAATTATCACATAATGGAAAATCCTTCTTTCCCTTTTTCCCTTTATCTGTCTCTTGTTCCACTGTTCTCTTCTTCTCTTGTTTTACTTTATTGTCATAAGATTTAGAGAAATCCTTTTCTGTCTCGATAGAACACAAGTCTATAACTTCATATGTTGAGAAGGATTTTTGTACTAAAGCTCGACGGAGAAATGGTTTTAACCCATCCATGAAACGATCAGTCTTACTTATTTGGTTACGTATATAATCTGCAGTATGTTTTGCTAACCTTGTAAAGTTGGCCTCATACTTGGCGACATTCTCATCCTCCTTTTTCCTCAGACTCAGAAATTGCCTTTCCATATCCACTCGATGGTCATGAGGAAAGTATTTTTCTAAGAAAATCTCTTTGAACTCCCTTCATTCCATACTTGATACTTCTTCATCTTCCTTTGTGTTTTGAATTAGTGACCACCGTTGATCGGCATCTCCAGTGAGGCATTAAACTGCCATGACAACCTTCTCCCTTTCGCTACTCCCAAAGGCATATAATATTTTCTCTTAGAATTTTATCCATTTCTCAGCTACTAATTGATTTGTACCCCCATTAAATGTTGGCGGTTGTTGCCTCATGAAGCGTTCTGACATTGATCCTCCACATTGCGGATCAGGGTGCTCCATATGAGTAAGGTTATTATTCATAACCTGAGTGAGTTTTCCAAGTATGGTGATAAGATGATAAACACTAGTTGTATCACCAGCTCCATTATAATTATCTTGAGCAGGAGGGAAATCCCTACATGGAGTGCGTGCATTGATACAGTTTCCATTCCTTCCACTAGGCGCCATTTCTAAACAATGTTATAAACTAGATTAGTTTATGAATCGAAATACATAATTCCATACTTTTAAAACACTTAACGTAAATTGAACTATTTATGGATATTATCCATAAAAAATGTTTTCTTTGAGGAATTATATACTCATAAACCCTTCATAATGGTTTGTAGAAAAAATGAGAATTATCCTAATCATATCCCTCGGGAGTGTCGTAACCAAGAGTGCAGCAAGGCTCGTTGTCGTGCACCAGTTTCCATTCGAGTCTATCTCAAAGCGGTTTTTTCATGTTTTACCCCTAGGTACATCTGTGCCAGAGTCGCCTCTACCTGCTCGTAGCCAGACATGGATGTATTTCTTGGAAAATTCACAAAAACACTATAATACCAAAATTCTAGGAAGTTCTTCTATACTAATCCCCAAATTTTATCTTAGGGTTATGTGCTCTAATAAGAGTTTATCTAAATCTAGCTTCCAAGGTTAGTACTAAACTGCCTATGATACCAACTGTAACGCCCCGACCCCAGTTACCCAGAGTCGGTGCGTTATTGTGTAACATTGGCATGATCACAAAAGATCAAGTCTCGAAAGACCAATTAGTTAAGTAGCCTTGGAAACACTAGATACATTCATAAATGGTACATTACATCATAAAGTGAAAAATTACAATAAATTAGTCTCCATTGTCCACTCCCATATCCCCTTCAGACTATCTATGCAGGTCAGCCATAAAATATTTCTTCACATCCTGGAAAAAATAAAACATTGAAAGAGGTGAGATCAGATGCTCAGTAAGGATAACAATATAGCGAAAGCTTTCATAAATATACATAAACATTTAAGGGAATGTATAACTAAAACAAAAGCCTTTTAAACTTGAACTTCAACATAATATGGCAAAATTAAAATGAGATAATTCCATTTACTTATTCACATGGATATTCTATTGGTCGAATGATCACATGCAATATCAATAACCACTTTCATAATGATGGAATGCATAATGCCAGACTATCATAACCACGTAGACAAGGCCTCATGCCAAGACTACAAATAATATTTTGTTCAGGCCTCATGCCGACACACTAGTTTGTCCAATGAGACCTTCCGATTCATCTAGGAGCTATCGCGGGCTCCACCCGTCACATATTAAGTCCAATGCATTCCTCATATTAATAGGTTTAAACATATCATACACCATAACATAATCGTATCACATAAAACATGCATAAAGGAAACATTAAATTTCCACATTTCAATCACAAGATATCAATACAACACATTGATATAATAAAAAATTATCAAAACCATTTTCAATACCAAAATAAAGGAAAATTAAAACTTGGTATTTATTTTTCATTAAAAAAAGTTATAGCTTGTAGAGGAATATGAAACTCAAATAATGGTCATGGCGGTAGAGAAGTCATTGTCGCCGCATACGTATGGCAAAAAAGAATTCCCATTTGTCATTTAGTAACACCCATCGTATAAAAAATATTCCTTTTTAATAAATGTAAAAGTCAAAGGGGTTTATACACCGTAAAAAAGAAATTTGTATATAAAACAAAATATGCCTCAATGAATGGAGATTGAGACGAAGTCCCTTACAAAGATCATTTTTAAATAAAATAGATCTATTATGTGTATTCACTATATGTACAAATAAATAATGTAAAAATACAATATAGCACATAATAATATCATGAAATAATTTGAAAGTAGGAGATTAACCCAAATAATGGAAATTGGGTTTAGAAGTTCCCTTACCTCATGTCCGACTTGACTCGATCATTATTTAACCACCTGAATAATAAACTAGAGTTAATTTATAATTTCTTAAGAACCTTTTTAAATTTTATTATTCCTTTTATATCATTTATTACCATGTTATGAACATTATGTAATTATTTATGTTAATAACGGTCTTTTTGTCGATCTTTGGTACTTGAGTCAAAAATAAACTTCTTATAATTGCAAGTTGTTCATGTGGTAAAATATACAATATATCCAGAATTATATTTATGATGTAGATATCATATATATAATATATATCCAGCAATACATATATTCAAATTATTACGTAACATTTAGAGGTAAGAAATGAAATGCACCGTTCATGGAGATGGTAAGCCATACGTACCCATGAACACTACTTTCATTTCAATTTCATATTTAATGGAATGAAATCATAAAGATATTAAGGTATATTATAATTCTAGTATAATATCATATATAATATTATTTACTACATCCTTTATACATCCCACATATGGAATTAACGATTCAAATCACTTTGAGGGGGTGGTAGTCCGCACTTCTTAAAATGAAATTATCGGGTTTACCCGTAATGGAAATCATAAAGGTATGCCATAAATGAGAAATACAGAAGAATAAGGGAAACTTAAACATAATATATATCATATATAAATATAGTGACATCTTAATGGCCACCATGATATGTGTTAAAAAAATATTGAACAATCACCGTTTCGTGAGGTAGAAATTCGCCAACCACAGAAATAGTATGTTCTTTAACCATTAGACGAAGGTGTGTGTATATTTAAATCAATTAATTCTCATAAAAACATCCTAGTATATTTAATATACTATTTTTGTTACCAAATAATGGAATAAAGATAGTTTAAGGGTATGGAAAAGCAAAATAAAACAAAATAACATAAGAGAAGACATTGCCTTAAAATCGGGTAACTCTTTTTGATTTGAGCCAAAGTCTTCCTTGGGAAGAATTATTCCCAAAGTGAAGCTTCTAGGAGTAAGAGAGGGAATATGAGAGAGTATTTGGGTAGAGGTTATCCGAACCAAATGTCTTGAATGTGTGAATAAGGTGGTAGAGGTGGGGGACTTTTATAAGAGGAGAGGAGGGGCACTCATGGAAAGTCATGAAATGTTACATTATTATGAAATGATTTTGGGATTTTAAAGGTCCCACAATGATATATTTCTAGGATAAGGTGATAAGTGTTCCAAATCTACTCATCCAATAGGTTTTTGACATGTGTATGTCTTAGATTTTACATTATCTTTTCATTTTCTCTAAATCGGTAATTAATTAGGTAATCGTTGCATCATCATGGTGTCATAAATAATTTAATTTATTTAAGGTCTAAAATTTAAAAAACAAATATCATGATGTAGGAAATCCTTTTATATTTCCAATGAATATTTATAGTAGAAACGTTATCTTAAATAACCCCATGTAATAATTGATTTAGTAAAACAACACATGTTTGTGACAATTTTATTTTTACTTTAAATAAAAAGTTATTAATGTCTTTTTCTTACCCATGTGGCTCTATGGGGTCCCCAAGTTGACCCAGGGATTTTCGTGGTTGGCCCTGACTCATCCAATAAGGGTAGTACAAGTGTAATGGTATTTTCATATTTTTATTATATCATTTTTACCTTAAATTTCATTTACCTTTAATCGTGATTAATTAAACTTAAAAGTTACTATTCACCAAAAAAATTATTTTAATCCCATTGAACCATATTTTACATCCTAATGACAACCATGTATGTCGTATTTTTGAAAATCAAATTACAGAAGTTGTAATGGTTCATTTAAACGAAAAATCAGTTTTTTAACTACCACTTAGTGGTTTCACTATTCATCAAAAATTGATGTTTTTCAGAACAATGCCAAAATTTCACCCTAATCTATAATTGATATTCCGAATTCAAAAATGATTCATATTTTAAAAATTTCCAAACATATAAGTTACATTAATTAATTTTATAATTAATTCCCGCTGTCACAACAAACAGCGTGTTTTTAAGAAACAATATATATCAACAGATTGACAATTGTTTTTGTCCAATTTCAAAGTGAAATTAATTATAATGACCACCATTGGATAAAATGGTAAAAATCTATTCTAATTATAATTTAAAACCATTAAATAGTATAATTTATCACTATAAATTATTTTGATAAAAAATTTGTTTTTAAGTATTTTTCACTATTCATAAAAAATTGGAAGTTCTTAGAAAAATACCAAAAATTCAACATAGGCTAATTTCGATATTCTGAATCAAAAAATGAAATCCATTTTGAAATATAAAATACATATAATTTCAAAAGTTGGGTATTACTATTCATAATGGCTATTTTGATTAGTCATAGTGTGTTAGGATCTCGAACTTGCGTACAATGCAAGCTATTGTATTATTGAAAGATAAGTGTATCGTGAAAGATTGGGGTGTTACAAAAAACCCTCCCGAATGGAGAAATAATCCAAAGGACCCACGTTGGGCTCCCCCAAATGCCCCGAGGGTTGTGCCACCAACCGCTCCATGAACCACTGCGTCTACTTAAGTTGTTGTAGAACCTTCCAACATGCTCGTGGTTAGGGATCCTCGTCAAGACAGGGACCCCTCCCAGATAATCCAATGGCGCCACGCATTTCCTTATTTGTGGAATTAGAAACATGAAATGTGGAAATCCTGCTTGATGGTAAGACATATCTAGCATGGGTGGAGGACATGTCGTTGCCTCAGGGTTTTGGGAATCCCATATTCTTTCCCTTTAACAAGATGGGGGACCTGCTGCAGCACCTGGCCCACTTCAACTCTAGTTTTGGGCCCATGTTAGGGACTCCAACGTAGCAGGAGGCCACCAAACACTGATTATTTGTGCAGACATTGGAGGGGCCTATGTTTATCAGGTACAACCAGCTCCCCATCAGATCAATAACCAGCTGGGAGGACCTCCAAAGGCAATTCCTTTACCAGTTCTGCTCCACCACATGGCATACAAGCATCACAGACCTCTTTAAGTGGAAACAGAGGCCTGATGAGCGTTCCACAGTCATTATTTCCCGGTGGAATGGATATACATATTTCCTTGATATGCCACTGACTCAAGAGAAATTACTAACGATGTGTGTAGGGAACACCAAGATGTAAATAGTTACCTCTATGATCACCCAGAACTACCCTGGGGGATTTCATGACTTCTCAAATATAGCGCAGTGCTTGGAAGAAGCCGTACAACAGGCCCTCTTGGAATGTCTGTTTCCCCCACCATTCCTGTGAGAAGGGATATCAAAGCTAAGCCTACCGCGGTGGCCCAAATAGAGGCCCTCCAAAAGATATAAGTATTACTGGCAGAGCCACCTCCCTAGACTCCCATAGGCCCGCTACTATAGGTGAAACCTCTATCCCTACATGGGCTTCCTCAGAATCAGCAGGTGCCCCCACGAAATGTGTCGCCACTGCCTAGGAAGGACAACCAGGTTCTGCCTCCTCGACATGATCCTCCAGCTCCACATTAGGGATCGGGTCCAAGGCCCCCCATTCTGGAAAGAAGAAAATAGACCTACTTGTTCAACGATAATCAGGTACCCGGATATTTTTTAACTGCCTTGCATCAAGGGATTGTTTTTTTCTAGTGTGCAGAAGTCCAGAAGAAGAAAACCTCATAGATCGCCCAAAATACTAACCATGTCACCAGATCTTGGGCACACCCTCAAGTAGTGCTATGTTTTTGAAGATTGGATCTAGGACTAGGATGATAAAATAAATATTATGGCTGGGCTTGTCATCGAATAAAGTGGAATCCTTCATTATATGGCCAGAAAGAAGCAGTGACTGCGAAGGCGAGTGGCATCAGTTTTCTAACTAGGATTCCTAGAAGTATAATGACTAGATTGATCGAAAAATGGTTTCTTGTGCCCACTGTATCATTCGTGCATGCCCGAATTAGCTAGAGCCTTCAGAAGCTGCAACTGCTACTTCGGCATCATCATCTCCATCGGCTTCTTCCCAGAAGAGCAAGCATCATTGGAAATAGGGAAAGCAATGCCCCCCAATTCCATCATCATATCACACTCTCAGAAACATCATGCCTTCAGAGATGTGGATTCATCTTAGGAGCCACCCTGTAATGTATGAGTTTTCAAGTGATAGTAAAGGGTACGAGTCGGTTAATACCGTGGAGTTGCTAAATCCCTATATGACTCCTGATGACAGGGATCACCAGAAAAACCTCCCCAACATCCCCAGTGGACGCCAATTTCGGGGGAGCTACGACCATATGGGTCGTTGAGGAACATCACATGGTACTTACATATTGGTTGTGCACACCACTAAGACTATAAAACAGGCCCAACGTAGATCTCAGCATGCTCAGCCACCTCACAAAGTATCATCAGGCCTACCTCCACAGTTTTTTATGTTGCTGGATCAGGCAGAGCCACTTCGATTAGGCCGTGACCATCCTCACCTAGCCATTGGCAGGTCTTAGTCATCCAAACCATATCTGGTAGCTACTCTGGGGGATTTGACTAGTGAGAATTAGGATATTCCCAGCACGAGACAGTCATTGGCCCAGCCGGTAGGGCCCGCCATGCCACTTGTCACAGAGCGGCCTCCTACAAGAAGAAGTTCCCACCTGACACAGAAGTATGATGTTCTCAAGCACCTAATCGGCATCCCAACGTGGCTTTCCATCCTCGAGGACCTTTTCCTATCACCATATTTGCCTGAGGCCCTCACTGCAGCTTTGAGAACCCCCCTCCAGTTTGTGACAGAGGTAACAGCTGCAGATGACTTTCATGTTGAAGTGGTCAAAACGCCGAATGGCAGACCATCATTTGGTTTCTAGGAAGAAGATGAAGGCTCTACCATACAAGGCCACATCTTCTCATTATAAATCACTATCCAATTTACTAGCGTGGAGGTTCACCACATTATTTTTGACAATGGATCCAAGAATAACCATATACCAACATGAACACTATGGAGGTTTAGGTTATCCAAAGATAACCTGACTCCCTCCAATTTAAGAATCCATAGATCCGATAGGACAGAGTAGACCTAGGTCGGTAAGATCCATTTGAAGACCCAGTTTAGCAGCCTAGATTCCAAAATCTAGTTTGTGGTTGTCTCTCAAGACACCACGTACAATGCGTTGATGGGTAGACCATGGTTCCACCTGCACGCAACGGTCCCCTCATCATATCTGTTGTGCCTCATGTTCTCCCTCAATGGTCGAGTAGGCATACTCCAATGGTACGCCTCTCCTTTCGCCACTTGTGAATCTCGCTACCTAGTTTATGACTATTATATGAACAAAGACAAGCAGATTCAGGCCAGTGAGGATGAACTTGTCATGGTTGCAGCTAACACTTGGATAGGTCTAGATAATGTTTACATCTTCCTGATCCATCGATTGGAGGCCATCAACCCTGACATGGGAAATTTTTTATGTCTCGGGTACAATGGAAAAGCATATTCCAATATCCAAGTGAATGTAAAATATATCCTCTTACTCCTACAAAAATCAGGCTTAGGTGATCCCAGAGCCTCATACCCCCGTAAGGTATCGGGACGTCCTCCCCATGGTAATAGTTGTACGTCATATGGTCCTATTTAACTAGGATTTAATTAACCGGCTGAAGAAAGTGTGCCACAATTGATTTGATAACATCAATTGTGGCCCCATGGGATGATGACCAGAATCGATCATATCTACAACTTTTGTTGCTATGTTTTCAGTTGTACTGGAATCTCTCACTGCGGTGACCACTACTGCTCAGGCAGGTACCAGCCTCTCGTCAGAATATGCCAACCCGGGGAAGCTCCTACCATTGGGGATCTTTCCTCCATGAGAGAAGAAGATGATTTGAAGGATTCTCCCCCAGCGATTGAAGAGGTCATATCTGCCTTAGTCTATGAACTGGTACAGGTGAACCTTGGCAGTGAGATAGATTTGAGACCCATGTTGTTCTATGCTGCCATGTCCCTCAAGGAGAAACATCGGTACATAGACTTCTTGAATCGACGTTGTGACATGTTTTATGGGAGTTTCGACGAGATGAAAGGACTTAATACTCGAGTAGAGGTCCACCACCTCGGTCTTCCAGAAAGTTATCACATGTTCAAGATGCCACCCAGAAATATGATGCTTTCTCATTTTTCCATGTTTGAGGCCATAGTTGACACGCTCATCAGGGCCAACAATGTTATGGAGGACCAGTACCTCAAATGGTTGGGCAACATTATTCCAGTCAAGAAGAAGAACAGATAGATCCGAGTCTGCATCGACTTCCATGATCTTAACTTCCACTGTCAGATGGATGATTTTACCCTTCCTGTGAATGAATTCTTGATCAATGCTACGAATGGGTTCCAATCCCTTTCCGTCATGGATGGGTATTCCCAATATAATTAGCTCTTGGTGGCCCTTAAGGATGAGGAGTCCACAGCCTTCATGGTGCCACAAGGTATGTTTTGGTACCAGGTCATGACCTTCATCTTAAAGAATGCAGGTGCCAGCTATCAGCAGTCCACAAATCACATATTCATGGCAATACTCGGGAGATTGGTGGATTGCTATGTGAATGATCTGGTGATCAAATCATTCCAGTTTCAGGACCATCTCATGGACCTCGAGAAAGTGTTTGGCTTCCTCCGCTCTTGCCACCTTAAGATGAACCCATTGAAATATGCATTTATGGTCACCTCTAGGATGTTCTTAGGATTTTTGTTCAGGTACTGGGGCATCACGGTCAACCCATGGAAGATCAAGGTGATCAGTCAGATGCCTCCCCCAAGAAATATTCAAGAGCGTCATGGATTCCAAGGCCACATAACATACATATGCCGATGCATTGTGAATATGGTCGGAAAGTGTAAGCCCTTTTCTCACCTCTTGAAGAAATGATCCACCTACGAGTGGGACGAAGAGTGATATACCGCGTTTGAGGAAATCATGGATTATCTACTCCAGCCTTTGGGCTTGATTCCACCCATATCTGGAAAACCACTAATCCTATATGTGACTACCCAGGAATGATATCTTGGAAACCTTCTCTCCCAGAAGAATAGTGATGGGAAAAAAACATTTCATAACTCAGTAGTATGCTCATCTATACATAGACCAGATACCCCCCATCGAATATAGATTCCTTGCATTGGTATTCAAAGTACAAAAATTGCCACACTAAATGCCGCACCACGAGTATAGCTGGTGTCTCGGGTAGACCCATTGAAGTACATTTTGTACTGCCCCATGTTGACCATCCATCTGGCATGGTGGGAAGTGATTCTTCAGCAGTTCGATATCAGGTTTGTCCCTCCAAAATCTATTAAGAGGAATGCATTGGAAGACTTCCTTGTTTCCCATTCGGATCCTGCTGACAAGTCATTGGATCTCTATTTTCCTAATGAGGCAATATTCTCCGTAGATCATGTCATCCTATGTTGGAAGATACATTTTTATGGTTCTTAACAAATCCCTACCAATAGGAGGCTTAATGATCTCAGGCTTGATAGGGTAGGCTTGGGTATTTTTGTTATTAACCCGGCATAAGCCATCCTACCGTACTCATTCCTATTGTCAGAAGGCTGCACCAACAACAAGGCATAGTATCAGGCTCTTATCACTAGCCTCGATATGGCCCTTTAGATTGATGTTCCTTATTTTAATGTGAAAGGGGATTCAGAACTAGTCATCAGGAATATCAATAGTGTCTATATCGTTAGAAAACCAGACGTTGTACCATTGTAAGAGCACACCCTCATGCTAATGGTCGAATTCCCATCTCGATAGGATGTTACTCATGTCCCTTGACCTCAGAACGGTCGAGTGGATGCCCAGGCCGTCTTGGCTACCTCACTTGTAGGACCCTAGCAGGATGATCTGATTATTCACATAGCACATCCTAGATTCATTTCTCTCATCCCCCCCAGATGATGACGACGACCTGTGGGTAAGCCATCTTGCCGCCGGAGCCTACACATCAGGACCACTACATCCCTAAGATGTAGTGGTTGATGTGACTCCTGACTGGAGATCCCCCTTTGTTGAGTATCTCCAAAATGGTTACCTCTCAGCTGATCGGGTCGCGAACGAGTGAATCCAACCCAACGCACTGCAGTTTACCATCCAGAGTGGTCCCAGTCTTGAGATTACACTCTACAAGAGTTGGATCAATGGTGTTCTCCTCCAATGCATCCATGGTGTTGAGTGTTCTTATTTCATGGAGGAGGTTCATGTTGGTTCCTGTGGTGCCCTCCTGACTAGGCCAAAGATATCTCACCAGATCCTGAGACTAGGGTACTTTTTCCCCCCATGATCCATGATTGCATTGATTTCACCAAGAGATGTCACGCGTGCAAATTTCTGCTAACTTCATGCTACTTCCACCATAACCTCTCCAATACACAAAGTATTCTTAGATGTTTGTAGTGTGAGGACTTGATGTCATGGGACCATATCCACCGGCGACAGCTCGCTAGTGCAGGTTTATCCTGACCGCTATAGATTTCGTTTCCATGTGGGCGGAGGAAGTTCTGCTCAAGTATTTCAAGGAATGTTCTATTCTTGACTTCATAAGCTCTAATATCATATACCGGTTTGGAGTCCATCATGGTGTCATCACCAATAATATCACCTACTTCCGAGAAGCTGAGTTGAAGAAGTTCTATGCCATGTACAACATCCGTTCAAACCATACCTCCCGCTATCAAGCACAGTCAAATGGACTGATCAAGGCATTCAAAAAATCCTCTCTAACATTTTTTAGAAAATGGTTGGTCAGAATAAGAATAGTTGGCCGAACAAGCTCCCCACTGCCCTCTGGCCTTATTAGATGATGACTCGTAATTCCACCCTGGTGACCCCATATTCTCTGGTGTACGGAGCTGGGGTTGTCATACCTATCGAGGTCCATCTGGATTTGTTACACATAGTGGTCTATGTACTGCAGGTGTCGTGTAAGGTAGAAGAAATTCATCTGGCTGAATTGGACGCATATGACGAGAATAGGCTTCATGCAATTCACAATCTAGATAGACATCATAAAAATATAGTTAGATCCTTCAACAAGATGGTTCACCTCCAGTATTTCCTTCAAGGTGACTTGGTATTGGCCCTCCGAACACCAACGATACCTGGCAAGAAACCACCCATGTTAGAGCCCAAATGGAAATGACATTACATAATTCCTAGTGTTTACCCCAATGAATCATAGTCCATGTTGACCATGTGTGGTGAGCGTATAATTCCTCACACAAATGACAAGTTTTTCAAGAAATACTTTGCCTAAGCCAGATGTTCTAGCATGACCACTAGATTGTTTAGTCCTACATGAACCTAAACTGTCATCATCCATGACCCTAAATTGTTTCGTCCGACATAACAATAAATTGTATGTCGTCCTACCAAACGTTAAACTGCACCCTTAGAGCTATGTGTGTCATAATTCCCATCTACATGTGATACATAGGAATTCTCATTCATTTTGTCTTGATCCCAGCCCCATACTCCTCTGTTTTACCATCTATCCTGGGTGTAGTTCTCATGGAGGGTCCTTGCATGATATGGTGTAGGCTTCCTTAGCCCCACTCATGATAGGATTACAACAGTCACACAGTGAACTCGCTCCCCATTTTTATGTTCTCCCACATCCTCACCATACATCACTAAGATGCATGGCCTTCAAGAAATACATATGGCTTGATTCCCATCCTCATGGGATACATAGGAACGCCCAAAAATTTCATCTGTTGGCCTAGCCCAAATGTCAGAATCTCCCCTCGGGTCAAGACATATGGTGTGGTGCAAGTTTTCCCCCCAATACACATCAATATCATCTCGATCCTTACATACATACCACTCGCCAAAGGTGGTCGCCTCTTTCATAGATCGGTACAACTATGCTTCACCATCTCCTTTGATTGAGACACCATCATCTTTTCCATCCATAAGGTCCCCCATATTGTATGGATTCAAGGCCCAAGGGCTCACCTACCACTTTGGGACAACACCCTCGAGGATGTTGAGCTAAAAATAGATACAAGTCACACGTTGTGAATATGGTTAGTAGTCCATACTCATTTTGTCCCCAGTCTAGGCCACTATAAGGACATTTCTTTCCAAACATGGCCAACAGCTATCCTTTATCGTTAGAGCCACACCATGATGTCCCAATAATTTAGTGTAGTGGTTCATTCTACCTCATTTTATCTCCCAGATTTGAACTCCATTTTGGTGATGCCATCTATTATTCCCCCATATGATAGGGAGATCTAGGTCTTCCACCTTGTTTCTGTTAAACTATAAATTTGTCGGGACTTTCTGTCAAGGGCCCAGCCTCATGCCCCTTGGACTTTTTGGGCCCCGACCCTAGTTCTCATTTAGGGTGGTACCGTATTGTATGGGATTATGTCCTCATTCACGTCGGGTACTCACCGTGTTGTACACCTCCCTTGTTTGGGGCTCTTCCCCATTTCTTCATCCTCACTACAAGACATTAAACTGCAAGCTGGTCGGGACATTCTGTCCAAGGCCCATCCTCAGGCCCTCTTTCCCTTTTCTACCCCCTGGCCCCAGTTCTCATTTATTGTTGTACAGTGTGTTATGGTATTATGTCATCATTCACACTAGGTTACTCACCGAACAGTACACCTCCCTTGTTTAGGGATATTCCCCCTTTCACCATGCTTGCTGCAAGATATTAAACTGCAAGCTGGTTGGAACCTTCTTTCCAAGGCCCAACCTCAGGTTGCTTTTCCTTTTTGGGCCTCGAACCCCATTATCATTTATGGTTGTACTATGTGGTGTGGTTTTATTTCCTCATTCACATCAGGTTACTCATCGCGTCATACGCCTCCCTTGTTTGGGGCTCTTCCCCCATTCTTCATCCTCACAGCAAGACCTTAAACTGCATGCTGGTCTGGACATTCTGTCCGTGGCCCAATCATTGGCCCCTTGGCATTTTCAAGCTTCCATCCCAAGTTTTCGTTTATGGTATATTGTATGGTAATGGATTATTTTCTCATTCATGTCGGTTTAATAGTCACTATGTATGCCCCCCTCTGTGTGGGGTACCTCACCCATTTTTTTCCTTACTACATGATGGTAAACTGCACATTACTCTCTGCAAGAACTTCGTATGGCTTGATTCCCATCATCAAGGGATATGTAGGACCGATCAGATGTTTGGCCTTCAGGTCCAACCTCATCTTGGACCCTTGGCCAGCATTCCCCTTAGGGAGAGGCTTATATGGTGTGGTATTAGATTATGTCCTCATTCACATTGGGTTTGTTTAACAACCACACCATTTACCTCTTTCTCAAGATAGTTCTGCATCCCCTTGTTCTATATTCATATATTAAAATCTTCCACTCCCAAGATTAGCCCCTCGACCATCTTCAATGATTCACCAATGTGCTCTAGAGTACTCTAGTTTAGCATCTGATGTATCAGATTTTACCTGGACATACTTTCCACCATTTTTCAGGCTCTGTCTTCCCCTTCATCTGGTCTTCCATAATCATTCCCAATGGAATGTAACCTCAAATGGAATGGATTCGTGGCCTAAATTACCTCATATCATTACGTTCCAACTTCGTCAAGGGTTTAGAGAAACAAATTGATACAAGTCCCGCGTTGAAAATTTGTTCAGCGGTCGACGCTTGTTTGTTGTTCCCATTCCATGCTAAGGCGATATGGATGTTGTGTTTCGAACATGGTAAACAGTTATCCTTCATCATCACATTATTCCCTTCAATCCTTGAATGTATTTTACATGATTCACATCAATCTCCATCCCATCATTCCCAAATGAAATTTTGACACTGCTGACAGTATTCCTCAGTGTGAATCTTCACGTTTGGAGGAAAAAATCCCCACTAAGGGCATCATATAGGGATCCACATTGATTTACCCTTAGCGTGCGTTCCAGGTATTTCAACCAATCTCTTCCACCCTTGTTTCCCACATCGACTTTGACACATATGGGATTAGGGATCAGGTTGAGGTATGTGCCTACAAGGAAGGATTCTTCCCCTCTTTTCCAAGATCTAAGACCATAAACTATGATCTATTTTAGAATTACATGTGTCTTGATTCCCATCCTCATGGGATATGTAGGAACACCAGGACGTATATTTTTTGGGTCCACCTTAGTTGGGAGATAGATTCTCCTACCCCCATTTTTCCTCTATTCTTTCCCAGACCCTCCGCCTGGGATTTCCTCCTCATAATTGCACACGGTATGGTGTGAAACTTGTCCTCATTCATTTTGGATACACTTTATCACAACAGGTGTATCCCCATTAGAACCTCATCTCTCTTGTATACATCAGAGCCATATGAAGTTAAACCATTACACCCTATCCCACATGGCATTAAACTGTTGTGTTTGTCCTGCTTGATGTTAAAAGTGTGTGGTTGGTCCCATCAGCTGACTTTAAACTATGATATTATTGTCCTGGCCATAGGACAAAAAACGACACTACATTGTGATGTCCTCACCCCAAGGGACGCCATGTTTTGAATCAGTTACACACCACAACATTTGTGAAATCATGTATATTGTTTGATTCCTATGGAGATTCCTAGTCCTTCCATCGCAGGTCTATTTCTTCACACAAAAACACGCACACCCATTCATCCTAAAGGAAAAGAAAGATATATCAAATACCTCTTCTTCAAGTGCATGGGACAGACCCACACATCCTTATTATACATATCAGTGGTATCCAACTATTCCATCTTAAGAACTGTGTTTGGCTTGATTCCCTTCCTCATGGGATATGTAGTAATGCCCATAGACATTTCCTCAGGCCCAACATAACTTTTCTTATCGGTCCCTTGACCTAAAACCATCCCACGTAACACATGGTGGTCGGAGCCCCAGGTTCCCAATCACGTTGGGTTTTATAATCACCCCACCATGTGTCTCCCACCTTTCCTACCATCCATGGTTGGAGCACTATGACTATAAACTAAGATCACTCTACATCCTTGATGAGATACCTTAAACTACATGACATTTCCGAGAACTATGTACGGCTTGATTCCCATACTTATGGGAAATGTAGGAACACCCATGCATTTTTGTCTCCAGTCCCAGCCCCAGGGATCTACAAATCTTGTCCCTTCCTTTTCATCCCCTTGGTCCTAACTCACTTGGGAACATGTGGTGTGGTTATTTCCTTATGGGTTCTCATTCGCATTGGGTTTTTCAATAGCGACAACATGTGATTCCCACATCCTTTCGCAGCGTGGTCTGAGTTATATGAACCAAAAGTAAGATCTCCCAATGGGAATTGGGTTTCATGTCTGGCTATTTCACCACCCTGCACACATCCAATTAAATCAATCCCCGTTTAATGGTCCACCCTAAGAACTTATGATGGAAGTGTGCGACCCCATGTCCTTTGTCCTTTGGAGGAGGCATGACTCCCTCTTTCTAATATGTATTATAGTCGTATTCAGATTCATTGTGGAAAAGAGCCCAAAGTATGGAATTTTCATGAGGACATTTCCCTCATTACAAGTCCAAGATTTGTGATCCCATCATTTGGATACTCATCTTCTTCAACATCCAAAGGGACCCCCCTCCCAACCTATTCTCTTGCCGCCTTGGATCACCTACCATTTCAGGACAACATCCCTAAAGACCCCAGAAGTCATTTGCGATAGGTCCCGTGTTTCGAACATGGTCAGCGGTCGACCCTCATCTTCCTGTCCCCATTCTAGGAAAACAAGATTTGGATGTTGTGTTTCGCAAATGGAAAAAAACTATCCCCTATCATCACACCACCATTATTGAGGTCCAGATCACGACCATCACGATTCATATGTTTCCACTCTCTTATGTTCAAGTGGAATTCCATCATGATCTACTTTACTCTTTAGTGCATCTAGGTGCATTATATAGGCGGGTCAAAATTAGTGGGATTCCAGTCATATAATGCCCCATCATCCCTAATGTGTGCCTCCCTATACTAGGAAAGTCCCATTACATCTTTTTTTCCCACATCGAGCACGATTAATGTGGGATTAGTAGTTCTGGTAGGACGTGTACTGGTGCAGTCGTTGCTACACATGACTTTCCTCATCCTTCATGATGTTAAACTATGACCTCAGAACAGCATATGGCTTGTTGTTTATCCTTATTTGATATGTAGGAATGCCCAGACATTTCTATCTTCGGGTCCAGCCCTAGGCATCGTAATTCCCATTTCCCCATATTTTTTTATCCCTTGACCAGATCACATTTTGGGAACCACAAAATTATAGCTTTACCCTGAACAATTATGGGATTCCCCTCAATAAACGTTGGGAGTCGATAGTTTCCTTGTCAGAGGGATCCTATTCAGAAGTATGTTTGATCCCTGATCAGGCTAGTGTATCCACATTATGCATTTCCCACATAGTGGAATAATTAAAAGAGTGTTGGACTCTAGTCAAACAACCCATCACTCTAATCTCCATGCTTTTCATGCCGTTTATTCAGTCCATATCCCTCTTCCACATCTAGAGAAATCCCTTAACAGTATGGATGCTTGGCCTATGTCTCACCTACTATCTTGGGCCATCGTTCTGGAAGGCTAATCAATAACATTCCGAGTCAGGAAATGTGTTTCGATCATTGTCAATGGTCGGCCCTAATTTATCATCCCCATATTAGGCTAACACAATATAGATGTTGTGTTTTGAACATGGTCAACTGTTATCTTTTATGTTCACTCCATCCCCATAGTGTCCCAAATCTTGGGTATTATGTTTCACACTTTCCATTCCCCCTGTTTGGATTTATTCTAGTTACACTAGCATTACCCCATTTGTGCACAAGATCACACTTGGAAAACATTAATTCGAATGTTCTGAGAGCTTAATTCTACAGTCATGTCTCTCCCATATCATTCCATGAATCCATGATGGTTTTCCAAACCCCCGAAGGACTGATGCTTGATTTTCACTCCAAAATTTGTATGGAGAGATAAGGTGTTTATCCCTTGTTTCTCGCATTGGACCTAACCCATGTGGGCTAATGGAATGATCGATGGATGTTCCACGAATATCATGGGTGTGCAATAAACTAATACAAATAATGGAACTTGTATATGAAAAAGGGCTCAAATAATCGAATGATGAAATTACATTTGATGGTTTGGGATCATTATATTATCCGAGGGTCGATTTCCACCATGGAAGGGTTAACCTCATCAAAAGAGAAAAGTAGCTCTGCCACCCATTGGCTGGTGCATCCTATATTTTCTACTACCTATTCAGTTCCCACTCCTCCATGCCTACAAAGGGGTGAAATTAATCAGTTGCAATCCGGGCCCGCTCCACACTAATCCGAATGATGATCATTTTGTTGGAGGCTCACTTCATGACCTCTTCATCCTCTGCTAGTTGGGCCTACAATCGCGATATTAGCTCAAATTTCACATTGATGGAGGCCGAGTGCTCATCCGCCCGACTCTGTAGCCACTGGACCTCATCTTCATCCTCCCGGAGCCTCTCAATGTTCACCGATTTCCTTCTCTTCCAACTCACATTAAGGCCACAATCATGCTCCCGAATATTCTCCGCCATATGATCTCAGATGAGCATGGGAGGACGTTGGGCATCAACTCCCCTAGCACACAGTTCGCGCGATTGTGAGTTAAGTCTCTCCATCTCATTGGCCCATAGTTCTTAGGGGGTGTCATCAATTAAGCACTTCATCCTCTTCCATGACCGGCGACAGAATATTCTATTGTCCTCTTCATTAGAGGTCGTTTCATCCTCATTTTTATGGATCACACACTTATATGAAGGGAATGCCCCAAACAACTCATCAGTCGGGTCCGCATCTGGTGTTTGATCAGGCATGGAAGGACTTGTGATGTTTGACTGATCCTCTTCATTGGATCCCACCTCGATGATCTCAGGCTCTGAATCCATGATGGTCCCACTGCTGATTGGGAGCACCACTATTCGATCAATCTGGACATCCACCTCTATAGTCACTAGCATTCCCCTGGGAAAGGAACTACCAGGGGTACTGAATTCCTTCGCCCAAGAATCCCACACCATTTGGAGTATTTTGGGTACTAAGATGGGAGAAATCATGTCACATAACATGGTTGATAGATGGCAGTCATTAATTTGGTAGTGGATACTTATAAAGATATAATTATTGGTCTCATTCTTGGGTTGATTTCGTCAGGACCCCAAGGAGTGGCCCTCCATATATTGTTGGATGGTATGAAGACTCAAGAGCCACTTTAGGTATTCTGGCCCTCCATACATGCTGATCTCCCCAGCAAAATACGTGGACCTCGAAGGTCCTGAATCTTTATCTCATGAAGGGAGAGAACAAGCTCTATGCACAAGGCCCTCCAACACAATTTAGATGTCAGCCAGGATTCTGGAATGACCTAAAAGTGGGCCCTGATGAGGGGTTTGTAATCATTTCTTCAAGGGCCTCAAAAAACTCATCAATATCCTTCTCTTTATCCCCTACTTCACCATCCTCTAATGGGATCCCTCTCCCGGCCTCATCTCTCCAAGTGGATTAATCTGATTCATCTGATAGAAGGAACAGTTCCCTTAAGTCAGTAGCCGAAAACAATGGGGGAGTGGTGCGATCGAGCAACACCTTTACTCAATCCAAAATTTGATGTGGGGTACCTCGTGAGTGAAAAATGTCCTCTAGCTTTGTTAGGTGTTGATCTTCCTCCTCCTAGGATACTGCAATGTTGGCCCTGATAGGGTCTATACCCGGAAAATACACCCCGAAATAGATCAGATGTTGCCACATCTCTAACAGGTCGAGGAATTTTCGGTTCACTTCCTAGATGTTTCATGCCTTTGGGAAGACAACATTATCTAGAATATCACAGTTGTGTAGCCTCATCCCTGGATCCTAAGTTTATGTTCTACAGAACCCTCTTGGTGGTCTCCCCTCTGGATAGATCTCCCCTTTTGGGAACACCGGGTCTATTTCCACTAATACCTCTCCCTCAACTAGTGCGGGGCCCACCATTATGCAAACCCCACCACCGCAAGATGACCATGCTACCTTATGAACCCAACCTCGAGGTTTGGGAGGAATTACATTTATCAACTCGAATGGTTGGTCACTTCAGCATTTACCCCGGTTAGGCCACCTCCTAACTCTAGGCATATTCCTTCACTACCCCGATGACAGCGGTCGGTAGAGGCAACAGGTTCTACATCTTCCCATATACCAATGTAAACATGATCCAAATATTCCTCATCATACATGGGTGTTCCTCATAGCGCACCCCTAGATTGACCAGTGGGGTCATTCGCTGCATACACCATTATTGCCGAGAAAATCGGTACAGGGTGTACGACATGCAAAGAGGCTCACGATCCACCCTTTCCACCTAAACTCTACCTCAAAAGGACAGGAGATATAAATAATGATCCTGTATTCCCCAACAATAATTATTGAATACCCCATTCGGAAACATAAACGGGTGGAAATTGAACTCCCCCCCCCCGTTCTTCACCCGATTCAGAACTGACGATGCAGTCAGCTTGGCTGGAAATCTCTTGATAGCGTTCAAGATGGATGGGTGGAAGTTATATTCTGAAAGGGAAATGGAGTTTGGTTATTTGTAAACCCCCATGATTTGTGCCGTTTTACACCTATAAAAGAGGTGGAATGACCCGCATAATCTCTGCGGCCTATTCCCCTCACTAATTGCCACAACTTCTTAAACAGTATGGCGAGCATCAGGATCCCGAGCATGACCCACCCTCTTGTCGCCAACACAGATGTCATAATAAATGTGCTTGGTCACACTCCCATGTTTGTGTCCCTCACTGGTAGGATCCAACCACAGATGAGATCCATGATGAATGTTGTCGGCCTGACTATTAGTTTTTTTTATGACACTAAATCCCCACATCTTCCACTAGCTATCATCAAAATGTCACCAGTATGAGTGCTCCTTACTCAAGGCTCCCTTTGGGAAAGTCTGAGGCCTCACCAGAAACTATCTTTCCATCAGGAATTCAATGATTTTTTTGAAACACCGCTTGAAATAGACATCCCTCACCACTTCCTTGTCCTCTCCCACCACAAGCTCAATCAAATCCATCGCTAGTGGAAGCATTTGCTCTGGGTCCGCCCCATGCACTCATGGCAGGGAGTAAATTGAAAGACCTATCCCACAGTATCGAGACTCCCAAGACCAGGTGGATGTCCACCAATTTGATACTGACTTCCCTGTGGTGAAAATGGAATGTGTTGGTCCTTTATGACCACATACTCTACAGCTCCGACATCAGCTGTTTCTGCTGGTAGATGTGAAACTGGGTGGCCCAATCTACCTCATACTGGCCCACTCATCTCAACTCTACCCCAAATTCTTCAAATGAGGCCCCTACACTTTACTCCTAGGGTTAATCATACGTGATGTTGATGCCCTGGCATAGGTCCCACTCCTCGGACCACCCCTTCTTCAGGTTCCCTAGAACTGCCTTCAATATCGTCTGATGGATTGGGAGAGACATCTCCAGCTGTATCTCCTTCCCCTCAACATTATTCAGGTGGTTTTATAAGTAGTCTTCAATGATGGGTGTGAAGTCCCCCTAATAATTTCCATCAATCTCGCTAAACTATCGGCACTGGAATGACGTGATCCGGAACTAATAAGCTTGTTCGTCATGACTTCCTTCTTTGATGAAGATGTTAACCATTATCTTGAATCCATAAAAATGAAACCTCTTAGATAACATGTAGTTATTTTGGATATCTGATAGTAGCTCCACCAAAGTACCATGGTTAGAGTGGCTCTGAATTAACTCTTCTAAACCTAGACTGTTTTCCATATCATCCCTTCAGGCAGTATCCGCAAGGACCCCCCTAGGAAGATTATTGACGATCCATTCAGCCTTTTGGTTTTGGATGACATTTGGGTTCATTCGTGAAGCTCGTTCACAGAGAGAGTTCACTAAGTCTATTCATGTAGCCCTGCCTCGGCCTCCGAACACAGAGTTGTGAAGCATATATATATGCAAATTCAGAGACTCGCTATGAGATGTGAATCTGGAAGCCCGAGTTGCAAAGAGCAATCACGGAGTATGCAAATATTTTAGAATCAAGAGTTCTAAAAGCCAAAATCGTGAAGGGGGGAAAAGAAAAAAGAGAAGGTAACCCCTATATTTATAGGCGACGACCCTCGTCGATTCACTGCGTTTCTCGACCGTGGAGAGCATTACGGTGCACCCATCCGGCCTGTCGCTTTCCCGCTCAGTGATCCTCCATCGTGAGCCATATTTGCGAATTGGTGAGGAATTTTTGTGATTGAACCTCATAATTTGACACTTGATTTCTCTTCGGCACCATGTATGAGTGGGGTTATTTGTTGGCACCAAAAATCAGATGGGAGATGGATAATAAGAATGTATCTGAATCTGCATCATGAAGACCTTTCATGGAGCACCATGGCCTCATGCTCAATGTGAAGCAAGGAGGCAGGATGCTCTGTGAGCCCCTTTGACATTTGAGAGGCCGTCGTGATGCAGGAGGTGAGATGCTCTGTGAGCCACTTTGATGTTCATGATCCCACTACAAAGTTGAATCCAGCTTCGCGCCGAGGGATCTCTGCATCACATCACCTCTGACCAATAATTACAAGACTCCCACCATGACCAAAGTATAGATCATCCGACCTTTCAACTTCTCAACTCTAAAATCACGATGCACTCACTGCTCAGTGAACCATGTGGTACTCAAGTTACTTTTTCTCTATGAAGATCCACCCCTTTTCCATGTTTTCACCCCTATTTCAAAAGGGATGCCTTTCGCGAAGCCCACGGGCCTTCGCGAATGATGGAGATCCTCACAGGTAATCGGGTAATCGCATAGCATTTATGCTTCGCGAAGCACTCCCCATGCACATGTGACTCAAATAATAAGGTAGAGTCACAATGCCTCACGAAGCACATTTCTTCATATGACCTCGCTTCGTGAGGATCCCATGCTTCGTAGGGCATTGTTTCGTGAATCCCTATCCACTTCGCGAATCACCTCTTGTATTCACCTATGACTTAGGACTTGGCAAGGCCACTTCTATTTGTAGAGACCACACCTTCATGAAGCCCTTCCCTTACATAGATCACCGAATCTCTACGAGCCCTCTACACATGAACCCATTTTCTCTACAACACACTCTCTGGTGCAACCTCCTATGTTCACACAGAGTAACATCATAGTCCCTTGGGTGATGTTTCGAACTGCATTTCCTTGCATCATGCATCATACCATAGGAACAATAACCTCTATTGATTTTTCACATAGCCACACTAATGTGGACCCCCATGGAATCACCTCTTGAAACCTCCTAGTAACAAAATTACCTAACCCCTCTCTTCACCAAGGTAGAGAGGGTTCCAGTTATGTAAGTCATAGGGGTGCAGATTGAACTCATCTCGTTCAAGTTTCAGGATATTAAACCGCCAAGAACTGTCATCTTCATCACATGACATTAAAATGTGACTTCCCCCATGCATCTTACATGGGTAAAGGGAATCCACTCTCGTGTAAGCCCCAAGATTTTCTTAAAAGAGGCAGCATCTCGATCCCTCCTTTCTTCGGTGCCAAAACCCTATCCCACTTGGCTTTTCGCCATAGGGCCTCCATCATGGAGTAAGTCCCAACCTATTCATGCTACTAACCATGAATAAGTACTTGTTTCCTATTTGCGATGTGATCATGTGTATGCCCCAATCCATTTCCCACGGACGCACCTTCGGCGACGTGATTGTCAGGTCTTTGTTGTCTCTTGTTTTTCACACCGAGCATGAATCACATGGGCTTAAAGTAAGAACCAACCCTGAAATAAACTCTGGGAATCCTAGAGTGTATGCCCCACACCCAACATGTTATACGTGGTATTTTATCCTTGCCATGAGAAGGTACATAGGAAGCCTCTCTGAGGATTAATCCCTTTTTTCAACTTTAACTATGTGGCCTTTGATCCTTGCTAAGGCGCGGTTCATAGGAAGCCTCTCTAAAGTTTAATTCCTTTTTGACACCTTAACTATGTGTTCAATGATCCTTTCCATGGTAGGGTACATTGGAAGCCTCCACGAGGTTCAAGCCCACCTCCCATTAGTCGCTCCGACCCCCTTTACATCGATGCAACATGCCCCCATTCCGAACTATGGGGTCTTTGATCCTTGCCAAGATGAGGTATGTAAGAAGCCTCTCTATGGTTCAGGACCACCACCACGGTCATTTTGAACATCTTCACATCGGTTCACCAAAACTCAGGGTATCCTAGAGTGTAATCCCCACACCCATACTAGAACAACATGATCTTTGGTCCTTGCCAAGGTGAGGTACGTAAGAAATCTCCCTTTGGTTCAAGCCCAACAACTAGTCATTACGACCCCCTCCATGTCGGTATACCAACACCATCCATCTGGACCCTAGGTCCGTATTCATGTCAGTTAACCTCCGATCGGAATGGAATTATAATTGTTACCCTATTCATTGATAAGTCATTGACATCCCTATCCAGCAGTATGTCGTGGTGACCTCAATTAGTGGTAAACTATCTTGAACCCATTCAGCAATAAGACATTGATATCCCAATCCACGGTAATAAATTGTCCCTCCAATTCAGAAAAAAGCCTTTGTAATCCCATTAGATGGGACCCACACCTTTGGTCTATCCTAGTGGCGTCAGAACAGCCGGTGCTACTAACCATGGGTAAGCCCCTTACACATCATCGGGTTGTTGTCCTATGTGTACACCCCAATTCATGCTCATTGCCTAATATTTCCGTCGAGCCTATGTGTCTCAGAATGTTCATTCCCCAACCAAGAGGTTCCACTTCCTCCAAGTCCCATCCATGCGTCCATTCTCACGGGCCAACACTTCAGGCGTCCCATCACCCACCTGAACTACGCGAACTTTGTATCAATGCCATGGGGTTACGTAGGAAGTCTCCCTCAGACTCAAGCCCAACATTATTGTTGTGCTCACAAAAGTTTCATCCAATTCACCACCCATTTCACCCAGCCCCCCATCATTCATTTTGATTATTAACTATGCGGCCACATCCCGATGAGGTCTTGTCAACCCACTTACATCAGCGTGTCCTCCAGGGGTTACGCTCATCTGATCCACTCTAGTCAGTGTTCTGTGAAGTCGGATCTGTCTCTGCATGACGTTAAACTTGCAGCATACCCTTTATTAAAGAGAAGAAGCTGGTGAAAACCTCATAAGTATTCCTATGGAATATATTTCCTCGCATTCGATGCTGGATTCCACGGTCTTCTGTGCAGTTGAGAAGCCCTATAATAATGGGAAGAAACCTAGACATGCCAGTATTCCAGTGTCCAGACGTTCTAGTGATGTCCTACGTGACTACTCCCCATACCTAAGGTTGCATCCCTGACTGGACCCCTTCGAATGTCCTAATAGAAGTAGTGTAATTAACTGGTGTTCATGAAGATATGGAACCAGGAAGAGTTTCACGAATAATGACAGAAATCTTGGAGGGAGACCCAGACTAGGTGAAGAGTTTCGAGGAGGAATGGTAGGGAGGAGGAATCGACATCCCATCATCCCAGTTCTATAAAGTAGAACATGTCCCTGAACATGGAATGCATGTCGCCCACCTTTAGAAAGTGGGAATGCGGGCAAAAAAAAAACTCTGCCTTTCATCCCCAAAGACGGAGCCCCCCCCCAACAAAAGCATCAAAAACTGTCCGCAAATCACATAATAGTATCATAATTTTTTTAAATTTTTACTTTTCTGGAAAAAAAATAAAATATATTAGAAACATGGTGGAACTTAATTATGAAATTTTCTTTGGGGTATCTAACCCATGTTTAGAGTAAACAAAATATTTCTTAAGAATGTTAATTTTCTATTATGAATTTTTCATGTTAAAGTTCATATAGATTCATATGTTTGTGATGGACATGAATTTTAATATTAGATAATATTTATTGATATTTAACTTCTATAGTAAAATAATAATAACAATTACATGCATCATTATAAGTAACTATAATTTAGATTCCATGCATATGTCATTCCACATAGGTATATTTCACTACATTAATTGCTCGTGATATTTGATTGATCTATGGTTTTTATATATTCTTGTGAAACTAACACCTTCTACTAGGTATTGTAATTGGTTATATAATATTTTGGAATAAATATCAATAGTTTTTTCTTATATTGGTTGATGTTGGAATATTAAATAACTGTTTTCTACATATGTACACTATGCACCACTTGTAACATGAGATGCTCGTATGATGTGATTGATTGAATGCAAATTATAATTAATGAGGTGAATGTTTCCTCATGAATTTTAAGGGATAATTTACTAAAAATCCAACATATATTACCATTTAATTATGATATAGAATGTATGATGGTATATATGAAACTGAATGGGTGTAACTTTCATTTATAAAGATTATCATCATTTAAAATCCTAGAATGATAGTCCATTTAATCGGTCCATTATATATATATATATATATATATATATATATATATATATATATTAGAAAATAAACACCATTAATGTAAATCATGCCTTATTAAATGATATGGTTCTATATAAATTAAGAGGAAAATTTTAATTCATTCAACACCTACATGACCGACATAAATTAAATTCAAATACTTACCAATAGTCATGAATACTAAGTGGAATGTATGGGTAATACAATGTGAAGTTATCCATTATTCTTAGAATATTATTCAAAATGGGATTTTTTAATATCTTAAATATTTATCTAAGACATTTTGTTATTATTTTTAGAGCTATTCAACCAATACATCCTACAAAATTCTTCCAGGAGGGTTATAACGACCATCCTGTAGGGGAGGTTGGAACTGAGACACCGGTGATTCCTCCAATAGCTCCACCGGTGGAAGCTCTATTTTTCCCAAAACAAGGAACTAATGATTATATTCTTCATATTTTTATATGTTTTAGGAAGTCCACGAAGATTGATCCATGATCACCACCTATTATGGTTTATATGACTAGTGAGTAATAATATAAAGATACCCTCATTGACATAGTGAATGGTAGACCTATGATTCTGAGTATTTGAAAAATGGATATATATATATATATATATCATTTACCAACTAAAGATTATACTTGAGAGGGGGATTAATCATTCCACCTACATTATTTTTGATTCTTCCAAAAATTGGTGGGATGTAATTTCTAATGTTGTTCATCCTCTATGCATGGTCTTGGTGGATATATATAATAATGTCTAAGATCCATCATTCCAATAGATGATGTGAGATAACTGAACTAGATTTCATGCACCAAGAGTAGGGTTCTTTGTCTATTATAGTCCATTCATAAGGTTGTACTATTTTTAACTATTTCCACTACTTCTATACGATTATGAGGTATCAGTAGCATGACATTTCATGGTTAGTCTAGACTATTCTATCCACTCCTAGGTGATTTTATTTTAGATAACTTTCTTTTCTTGTATCCTACATCATTCTTCAATCATTGAGTTATACTTGAGTGAAGTTGATAGTACAAGGAACATAGATTTAGTGCTAATAAATGGAAGTAAGATAAATATTAGTATAAAGTGTAGAATTTAGTTTTCCCATCAGGGTAGTGATAGCCAGAGTATCCACAATGAAATACTTATTTTATGCCATCCGTATGGATGACAACGGTATCTAATTGCTTAATGTGATAGAGGCTGATGGGTGTGTCATGTTTACTTCCATTATGGTCATATTTATATATTCTATCAATCTATTCCCCATTATTTGAGTGAATTAAAACTAAAACACCTCTACCTTTAGGGTCAAGATATGTTATGTCGCATCATGGGGGAATATGGTGTAGAGACGTATGGATAGGAAAAGGATGAGGTTATTCTCATGAAATCCAAAAATATTATTATCAGCAATATTAGATAGGATTTTCCCAATATAGTCTATTTGTACCATAGGGTATCAGATCAGACTAATTTTAATCTATATTGATGATACATGAGGAAAAGAGTGGAGTAGTGTTGATTTTATGAGGAATTATTCTAGAATACTCAACTATTATATCTACTTTATACAAGACATGTTCTTATCAATCCATTATCTCATTATAAACCATGTAATTTCATGGGACTTATACATAATAATTATGTGGTGTGATGACCTTAGATGCAGAATTATTTGTACCTTATAAGGGAATATACTAATGCAGGGACTCACCGATATTGTAGGAATTTATCATTTATTATATGCACTCTTTGTACTCAAGATGATGTGGTTTTACGTCATTCCTGGAATGCATTTGTTGGTTCCATATCATTACATTGTGGACTACTACTTATATAGAGTGTCACCGACATCATTAGATTAAATCGTCTATCATCACAATAGTGAGTGGGATATGAAGACCCATAGAGCTAGACTAGAGAAAAATGGGCTAGGTGGAGTGACCATATATATTTCTAATATTTTTGTAGAGGATCAATGAATAATTTTGATAAAAATTCATCCTATAGTATATCATTTAAGATATGTATTTTCAAATGATTTTTATTGATTACCTATTTATAGATATGTAAAATATATGATTGATATTTTTCCAAGGATTATCTCTAGTATCAATACCTCCATATTGTATGGAACCAACCAAGTTCCATGAGCTCAAAATTCTATTGAAATATCTGGAATATAATTTTCATTATTATTCCCTGTACATAAACTTGGGATTCCCCCATGCATTTCAACAATAAGGAATATGGGACCCTTTATTTATGAATTTATTACAATTGGATGAACCAATATATATTTAAGAACACATATCTAGTACCTCATATAGATGATATAGTTGACCATTTTGGAGGAGAAATGATATTCTCAAATAACAACCAGAAATCCGTTAATCACCAATTGTGAGTTAGGACTTTAGAATTCTGGTATATGGATTTCCATTACTGTTATGGTTTATATAATTATATCATAATGTATTTTGGCCTTATAAAGGTTCCTTCCATTTTAATGGATTTCATGAAGAGGGATTCCACTATTGTATAAATAATTTTTTCATTGACTTTGTAGTTGAAATTTCACAATATGTTCAAACTCATAGAGACCATGATAAACATCTCTAGATCATTTTAAAAACAATTAAGGATCATAAAATTTATGCTTTTATTTTTATGCTACAATTTTGCATTAAAAAATTTAACTTATTAGGTTATATTATCAAAAAATTTATAGTATCTATTAAACTATGGAACATGAATTATATGGTATCTTTAGACCATTAAAATAACATGAATGATAAAAAGGTTTACATGGAGATGTATGAATAATAATGTTTTTTGTATAATAATTGTAAAGCATTATTTCACAACATAATTGTCTTATAGAGAAGGGTGAGAAGTTCCATGGGTCTGAATCATGCAAAATGTACTTTTAGAAGATGAAATAAGGCTTAAATCCGCACCAATTCTGAATCAAATAGATACTGGGAGTGGAAATATATTTTCTTTTCACAAATCATTCATTGGAATCACTAAACTTTTTATATAGTACAATTGTTTAATTTTATATGGGTATCATCATTTGTGATATCACTAGCATAACAACCTAAAAAATGACCTTGCGGTAGAAGAATTCATTCATGACTTACGATGTTGGAGAAAATATCTAATGGGAGAGTTCATTGTGGTGTATTTAGTCTACAAGGGAAGAAAAAATTATTTTTATTTCATGGCTTGAATCTCAAATAGTATTGATTTGAATGATACCCTTTTTAATTTGAATTTGATATTGAATAATCTTTTGAATGCGGAAATAAGTTATAAGATGCATTGAGTCAGAAATTATTGACATATGCCTTGTTGGAATCCAGTGAGGAATAGGGATTGATGGTTCTTTTTTATGAGGTGCATGTTGAGTTTCATTAGTTTCACAAAAATTATTATCTACCATACTTGGTTGTTACCTATTACCTACTTCTTAAGGTGAAGAAAATGTAGTTTTTTGATCTATATGTCCACGTAATCCGAGATTGAATTTCTAGTGAGGTCCCAACTCTTGATTGGTCTGTTGATAGAGAATACATCCTTTGAAAACATGAGAACCTCTATGTTCCTACCATAATGAGATAATAACTGATGTAAGAGTACCATTCATCTCAATGGGATGTTTGTGTAGTGATATCAATGAAATTTTGATTTATGGAACATTAGTATTGGTGTCAATAGATAAAATGTCAGATAGAATATTTTTTCACTAAGAGTTCCACCTATCGAAAAGTGACGTTAGAGTACAAGCTATCAATTGACCCAAAATATTATAAATGGAAGTGAACTTCCTACAGTTATTTAATATTTTATAAATAATTGAATATAACATTGATAACACAATATATTCCTTAAAAATTAATCACTAATGAAATTATAAGTATTTATATAATTTGAAAAACCTTTATCGATGTAATAAAATACTGATTTTGGAATATTAGTGTGAGCATTGGAAATAGTAAATCAACAAATAGAATAGTAACCTCATCTATAAAATTATAAATAAAATTTTTTAATTATATAAATGGTAATATGTTAAAATCAAATTAATTAATGAGTAAATATATATTTTCAAACAAATTAATTAAGTGTGGGTATGTTTTAAAAAACCCAAACAATTAATAATAATATTATTACCAATATAATGATTTAAATGAATATTTATGTTCTAAAAATATATTTAGAAACCAATTATTTTTTTATTTTGACTATAAGATAATAATGTGGTACCTTAATTAATTTTGCATTGTGTTATAAAATATGTTATTATTTTAATATAATTATTTTCCATCTACATGATGAATTTCATAAATAATAAAATTTATAATTTTTAGAAAATTATATTCATAAAATTAATTTTATAATTTAATTCTACATATTTATATATATTAGGGTTTATTTTAAGTATTTTTTATAATACTTGAATTTTTTGAATAGTGATATATAGTAATATATGGTAAATATATATTATAAGTAAAAAACATTATTCCATGAGACATCTATGATTTAAGAAATGTAATATCATATTCATATTAAATATTTTATGATATTTTGTGAAAACCATCAAACTATTCGTAATCTTTAGATAAAATAGTAAACTAATGAATAAACTGATGAGAAAAAATCTCCCGACTACTCAAGTAATACTAGTCATAACAAATGATTATCCTCAAACCATTATTGAATTTATAATTTTCCAAATTATACTAAATCATCTTCCCCTGCAATTTCCAAAAATCTAGAATAAATAGGTGTTATCAAAATGAAAAACCATTTTCCATAAATAGGTTCTCAAGGAGGATAAATTCAAGAGGTAAAATCCTATTTTTTCTGTTTTCTTTTCAATTTCATTATTTAATTATCCTCTACAAAATTCCAATAATATAAGAGTCATAGTAACTGTATTATATGTTTTGTACTGGAATATTATAATTTTAATTGAATAATTCATAATTAAATCTCTCTCATTTTCATGTTTTTCTAATCATTAATATATAGCATGTGGTGTGTCCATTTACTTCCACAGTGGACAAAGCGTTTTCAGTTTTCACTAATACCTTCAAGGAAGGTGATAAAACATTAATTCTGTATAAATAATATTTTTCTATTAATATTATAAGTTATATAATGTATTGGAAATAATATATAAATGTGACATTAGATAAAATGATATAACATCATAACGGTCATAAGACCTCTAAAAATAAATAAATCATTATCATTAACACTCAATATAATAAATTTTCCTAAAACAATAAAAAATGATATATAAGATCATTTAATCATACGAATTTTCATTGATAACATATAATTTCAATTCTTGATAACTATTACAATTTTAAAATAATATCCATACTCATAAATAAGTGATCAAATCATGGAAATCAAGAAAACAAATACTCCCAAATGATGAAATTAACCACCATAACTCCTAAAAAGTCCCTTAAATAACATAATAAAATTATAATTAATAAAATTATTTAAAAAATATATTTATATTTTTCAGTAACTGAATTTAATTTATTTATATATGATGTAAAATGAAAAATAATTCAAACTTAAAATAAGGGAAATCTAAAAACCAACTCTCTATATTTGGGGTGTTCCACTTTCAACACATTTTATGTATTTATATTCCTTTAATGTTCCATAAATATCATTTATTTTCCTTCATTTTTTTTCTGGGATATACATCTCCCCAAATATGTTTTACAAAAAATTAACGGATTTTATGAAAATAAATTATCTTTATAAAAATCCATATTTTACTTCTCACGATATAGTATATTTTTCACTAAAGATTAAGAAATTTTATTATTTATATGATATTTATTATTTCATTAGGGAACCCAAAAGTTTATTCATGAATTTATAATTTGTGAAATGAAACCCTATCATTTCCTTGGGTAAATTTATGTCCAATATTGATAAAAAAAATTTATGGAATTCATGATAATTTAAATGTTATGATGTAAAAATTGCTCCCAAAAATATATAGTTCATGTAAATGTTATGACATGATAGGTAATTGCTGAATTGTATTTTTCTCCAATAAATTTTATAATGTGATGTATCCCATGATATAATGTGTAATATTTGTGAATATGAGGCAAGAATTATTTACAACTATGTGTGGTATAGGGCCACTAAGACCTGATGCTTTATTTTTATGAATTTTTACATTCCATTCCTTTATCAATTTTCCTCTCATAATTATATTGTTATAATGATGATTATTATCACTAATGGTATATTTATTCATGTCATTTTATCCTCTTAATGGGATTTTTTCTCACCCCTTTTGTGGATGTATATCCTAATGTGATTATATATACTAAGGAAAAGGTTAAGGATGCTATGAAGTAAGAGAATAATGAATTCTGAAATAGTTATATTTTTATTAGGAAAAAAATTATAAATAAATATATCTTTTAGAATAAAATATTTTTTTAATCATGTATTTGTAAAAATATTATTTCGTTTATCATTAAAATGATTTAATATCAATTTATGAAAAATAAGGTTCACTATCGTTGGTATCAGAGATCAGTTTAGTTAAATTCAGAATTAGGATTAGAGAACCTTAGTAAAAGACCTTTGTATGAGACTAAGTAAATGTAATTACCCACCAATATTTTTAAAAAAAAGATAAATATAGGTATCTCACATGATATTTTTTATAGTTAATTACAAAATGAGATAATTTATTTATTCCTAAATTTTTGAATTATGATTTATCCTATTCAATTTTAGAACATTGTGGGAACCTAGGGAACACAGGCCAAGAACCCATGTGAGGGAAAACACATTGATTTTTTGAATAACATCACCAATGATTTGGGTGGTGGTGTTAAATATTTTATAGTAATTATTAGCTAGTTTACTCATGATATCAACATCAATGGGAATAATGTGAAACTTCCACCTTAACCTAAGAGTGAGAATCTAGAAATAAAGTCATTTATGTGGTAATGAACATCATCATTTAGTGGTTCTTTGGATCCACTAGTCACAAAGGAGTGGGTCAACTCATTTGAGATGATATTTTCTATAAATCATTACTCTGATATGGAGAAGGTATATCTGGTCTTTTATCATCTATATATAGGGGAAAACAATGGTATCCGTTAATTAAAAACACCATGACAGGGGAAGAAACTAAAGGTATTTTATGGGAAGACTTTATGATAATGATTCTCAATAAAGTTTTCCCTTGAACACTTAGTAAAATGATGGAGAGAGTATTCATAGAGCTCATAGAAAATAAAGTGAATCTATCATGGAATATTAAAAAAAAGTCACAATGATTTCAAGGTACACTTCATGTTTTCTTGTAAACTAGGATCGAAAAATTTATATAATCTAATGTTTTTTAAAATAACACCTTTAAAAGAGTGTAGAAATTTAGGAAATTATGAATTCTGAAGAAGTTATATGATATTCTCTCAAAATGGAGATGGATTTTCGAGATGGTATACAAGGACATGGTGATAAGAAAAAAAATAAGCTTCAGGATGACATAATAAATGAAATAATTGTAAAGAAAACTCAACCACACACAAGTAAAAATCATGGGAAGAACCATCAGGGGTACTCCCTCAAAGGGATGAGGAAACGATAAAAGTGTGAGAGAGAATGCCACCATGATTTTGATTTTTGAAGATACATGAATAATATAACAGATATGATAGAGTAAAAAAGATTACCACCCATGGGTAGGTACTTTAATTATAGGAATAAAGGGAACTATAAAGACCATTTCACAAAACCTCGAGTCCTCAATGTTAAAAAGAGTTAGTCACTACCAAATAAGAAAGAGGAAGGGAAATATTATTCCATTACTACTACTTAGGTGGATCCAAAAAAGTAACATTGTGAAAGTTATGTTTGTTATTAATTCAATAGTAGTTAATATACATTTTTATTCTAGTTATTTTAGTTCTTTCATATCATGAACATTCTGTTGAAATATTAAAACACCAAGTTAGAATATGGTGGTTGAGTTAACTATGACGATAGTAAATGGGTAAATTATTGAATCAAAAGTATATAACTCCTCTCCAGTTTATTATAATTGAATAAAAATCCCAAAAAATCATAACCTACATAATTTGGTGGATTTTGATCATATTTATTACATGTATTGTTTATCTTTATACAAATCCAACATCAAATTTTAGGGAACAGAGATCAATCTTCATATCCGGAAGCAGCCTCCAATTTTTTACGTATGTATGAAAGATGATAAATCCCCTTTAGCATAATTATCTCTGTTTTAAATGTTATTTACTTATTATAAATCATATCCATATCAAATGATTGATACACAAGAGGGAATCATGCTCTAAGATATTCCCATTGTCTGGGGATACACAAATATTTTCCTTAAAAAACTTCCTTGTATTCAACCTCAATTATAGGTTGAGTTTTTAGTTTAATATATTACATGATCTATACTTATATCCACAAAACCATAGGTAATAACCAACATTGAGTTTGTGTAACTTAAGAATCAATTACCTGAGAACCTATATAAGTGATTTAAATACCATAGATCTTGATCATGGGGTGCACCAGTCCTAAATTTTCAATAAAGATGAATTAAAGTGACTTCATATTGATTAGTATGATCACAATAAGAAAAGAAATAAATAACATGCTTCCCCATTGACATATAGATTACTTGTTCGGTCTACTATGTGTGGAGAATTATGTCCCTAAATGGACCTTTAGTTATATAGAAATAATTTATGGGGAGGAAAGAAGATAATCTTAATACTCTCTATCGAATGAGTTTCAAACACTATTAGTTAATAGTGATGTCTTTAAAACTAACTAATACTTCACTAATATTTTGGGACATAATGAGTAGTGTTTTTATAGATTACCTCCAAAAAAATTACTCATTATGAATGATATCATAATATAATCCATGATCAAGGAGGAATATGAGGAGAATTTGATTAATAAGATAATAACATTGTGAAGGGAGAATCTTTATTATATGTACAGTAAATGGGACATATGGATTAGAATGTATCATTATTGGGAAATGATTTCAAAAAAAAATGAATATATGTGGACCCATCTAAGATAATGGACATTGAAGAGTGGCCCAGGCTAACATATGCAATGGATATCCATAGATTCCACTATTTAGTTAGGTATTACTACTAATTTTTGAATAAATCATCATGATTTTAAAACCCACTAAAAATGATGACTTTAAAGGGAGAAATTTTTTTTATACCAGTCAATATAATTTTTTCTTTAAAATGTTAAAGAATATGAATACCATTGTGATAGTAATCACAATTCCTATAGTTGGGGAACACTTTCTTATATTTAATGATGAATAAAAGAAGCTATTATGTTGTTTTTTGATAATAAATTATAATTTTATCACCATTTCCACACATATGTTCAAAAATACTATGAAAAAATATCACACACATGATTTGGAGCCAGAAACTAAGTTATTTGTGTTGAAAATATAAAGGCATTATCTATATGGGGAGAAGAAGGAAATATTTACCGATCATAAGATCATAGAAATCATATTCACACTGAAGGATAGTAAAATGGGTAAGTGAATATGGTAAGAGATCATTAAATATTCTAACAACTCAATCAACTCCCAACTAGGAATAGAGAATAAAGTGGATGATTCTCTATGTCGAAAGTATCATACAAAATTATTAATCATCTTAATGGATAAGGAACCAATCTTATTAGATTTGAAAATGATGTAATTGGGAATAAATTTGAAAGAAACATCACTTATATTTTCCCACCTGATTTCACAACCATCCTTCATGGATAAATTCAGGTTAATAAAAGTAATTATAGGGAAATTCATAAAAAGGTGGATGTTATAAGAAAATTGAAATTCTCAAATTTTGAAATTGATGTGGAAGGAATTGTGATATTTCTGTCACAACTATGTGTACCATCCAACACATATATAAATAAAAAACTTCTAAGTGACCCACATAGATCAACCTTCTCTATTCAACCATGGATCACAATGATCTATCAATATCTCTAGGAAAAAAAATTTCAGTAAAATATGAAGATGGAGATCTCTGAATATAAATAAACAATCCTTTAATAAAAGCTAGTGTATGAAGGGATAAAAAATTATTATTTGATTATACAACCATTACCCATAATAACATGGAAATTATAAAACATCAGAATAAAAATTGTCACCAGACATCCAAATACATCATAGGGAAACAATTATATATTGTTTGTTTTGGAAAGTAATACAAATAAGGTCATTTTAATACAATTATAGAGGATTTCTTGCTGGGTACTCCTGAGAAGATATACATCATGGAAGTGGTGAGGCTATATGGAGCACCATAATGGATATTATCTATTCAAAATCCAAGATTCACCTTAAATCTTTGTTAATATATCCAACATGCACTAATCCTTGATCATAACATTGGTAGGTTTTATCATCCTCAAATTAATGGCTAATATGAATAGACTATTTAGAAACTGGAATCAACGTAGATTACATGTTTTATATATTTCAATGGAGAATGGGAGAAACATATTCATCCATATGAGATCCCTTACAGTAATAATGTCCACGTGATCATCCTATGAATCCATTTAATTTCAATTATGCATAACAAAAAAAATTCTTGGATGATGTAAGAAAACATATGTTTTTTAGACATAAAAAGGTCATATTAATAATGGTGAATATTGAAACCATTCATCTAAACATCATGGATAAAAAAGTCGATAATAATGTTATTAAAACAATCTCCTATGGGATCTACAGTTAATGTGTGGATACATGGTATTCAGCTACATATATTCGGGGAAGAGGATCATGAGATTTTGAAATAATGGAAATCTAATTGATAGGTACATCGTCCCCTTCATGATTAATTATCATGTCAATGATATCTCATACCGACTATCACAACCCCTACAATTTATTTGGTAAATAACTTTTCCAATGTATCACTCTTGATGAATTACATACTAGATCCCTCATATGTACTAAATCTAGTGGTGGTAATGTTAAAAAATGATATCTCGTATGTGGAGAATCCCTTATGATCATAGATTGTATAGGTAAATTTATTTGAAAACAGACTACTCACATTGTCAATGTACAACGGAGGAACCATAGGTACTATGAAGCAACTTGGGAAGTATATGAAGTTATGACGGAGAAGTACAGTCACTTATTATCAACATAGATAACAAAATAATATTTTGAGGGATAAATTTTATATAGGGAGAGAATGTAACAACCCTAAATTTTCTCAATAGAAATTCCCTTTATATTATTATGTCATATTTTATAAATCGTATAGAAAACTATTGGAACACAATAAATAGTACTTCAATTAAGAAATAACAATATGAAAGGTATTTATAGTAGTTAAGAAACCTTTAACAATGGAATTGTAAACTAGCATTTGGAATATCAATTAGGCCATCAGGAAATGTAAATTTTCCAATAGAATATTTACCCCATATATGAAAAAATAAATAAAGTTTAACCATATTATAATTTATAATATTATATAATTATATCATAATATAAGAAAATAATTTTTAATAAAATTATTAATTAAGCATTGGTATTTTTTAATTCATAAATTATTATTTAACATATTATTTTTAATATAATGATATTAGAAAAATTATTTTTATAAAATAGATTCATAAATATATATTTGGGTTTATTAATACTATAATATATATTTATAGGACCTTAATTTTGTTTTCAATGTTCTGTAAAATCAGTTATAATTTCAAAATAGATATTTTCCATTTAAATGATGATTTTATTTAAAAATAAAATTTCATATAGTTGAAATATTATTTTATAAAAAATTAGTTCATTTTTTAATTATACACATAAAATTTTTTAGGTTTAATTTTTTTAATTATTATAAAATACTTGAGTTTTTGGTGAATAGTGATATACAGTAATTTACTATATATATATATATATATATGTATACATAAAAACACTATTCCATGAGTCCTCAATGATGTATGATACATAATATTGAATAACATTATATTATTTTAACAAGTTTATTTATAATTTTCACACCATTATTATTATTGATCCAAAATAATAATCTAGTAGATAATGTAATGGGAAAACACCCATCTACACCCCAATAAATTCCATCATCACCAAATATTCTCATCACCCCTCTTATGATTGGATACTTGTAAAAAATCTACTAAATACACTTCATAATCCACTCCCACACTTTTAGGATCCCTTGGTCTCACAAAAATACCAAACCCCTTTCCCTAAATTAGGAGGATCACAAGGAAGCATGGTTCAAGTGGTAAAATCCTCTACCATTTTCTATTATTTTCATTTAAACTTCAATATTTTCTTTTCCTATCATCAAATTATCCTATACAAAAGGAATTATAACTAAAATATATTTTATATATTTTAATTTTATTATTTGAATGTAATAATTCATATTAATGTATCTTTCATTACCTTTCAATCCTAAACATGAAAATATCACCCATGGTGTGTTTACTTACCACTACCAAAGATGATACGTTTTTCCACTATTTCCATCAATGCTTGTAGTAATAAAATAATAATTGTTAACTAATATATTATTATACATATTATAATATATATACTATTGTATAATTAAAATATAAACATGATGATAAATGGAATGATATAAAATCATAATGTTCATAAAACCACCAAAATTAATTTAATCATTTTCATTGCCATTATATCTGAAAAATCATTCTCAAAAAATATATCCAAATTATATATAAAATCATTTAATCTTATGAAATTTAATTAATAAAATATAGTATCAATTATCGATAACTATTCCATTTTTACATGAACTTATATATAGATTTAAAAGCGAACAAATCATAAAAACCCAGAAAACAAAAAATCAAGAATGGAGAAAATAAATAATATAAAAAATACAAAATCCAATAAATTAACAATATAAAACTATATTGAATCAAAATGAAGAATAATTTTTTTTTATTTGTAAATTAATTATTTTAATTTTATTATCATGGATATAATGGGAAGAAATAATTCATCCAAAAGTAATGGAGATTCTCGAATCCAACTCTCTCTTTTTTTTTGTTTTTTTCCATCATTCACTACATTTTCATAGTATATGTTCAATTAATGTTCCATAAATATAATTTTATTCCACACAATTTATTTTATATGATATATTTGTTTCTAATATAGTTTTATGACTAATGATTTATATTTTCTAAAATAAATCTTCTTTCCAAAAATATATATTTTAATTATGAGATTGTTTCTTGTTCACTCAAGACTGATAACTATTATATCTTGTATGATATTACCTCTTTATATTGGGAACACAAATTTTTTCATTAATTTATTCTTTAAAAACTAAAACCCATTCATATCTATGGGTTATTTAAATTCCCTATTTGATATACGTTTTATGTGCCATCCATGGTAATTTAAATGTTATGATGTAATGAGTGTGCCTGGTATTATATAGCGCTTATCAATGTTATGACTTAACAAGTGAATACAAAATTATATATATCTCTAATTCATTGGGTAAGTTGATGTACCTAATTATATAATGTGAGAAATGTGTGAACATGAGGCTATATTATTTGATAACAATGTGTGGTATTTGAAATCTAAGGCATGATGTTTCATTTTTATGCATTTCCACTTTACATATCATTTCCTCTCATGATTATAAAGTTGTAATGATATTTATTTTCTAATATTATATATTAATTAATGAATTTATCTATACTCTTATTAGGATTTGATACCACTAATATAATTATTGTAAATGAATTTGTGATTATTAGTACTATAGAGAATGAGAATGCATAAAAGAAGCTAGAGATGAAAGAATTAAATAAATTATATATTTTTATTTTGTAAAATGTTATGTATAAATCTAATTATTATAGGACTCTAAACCACTTGATTCTAGATTTGTAAAAAAACTATGTTTTTTTTGAAATTATTTAATATCCATATTAGAAAGATCTTGGTTGCGATAAGTGAAATGAATTATGGTTAAATATTTTACTGATCCCAACATGGAAATTATAAGATGTTTCTAAATATTTTTTAGTCATAGTACCAATGATTCTTAAAGGATGTGATAAAGTTTTGGTGGTATTGGATTGTCAAAATAATATATCACACTCCATTCTATCCAATTAAAAATTCTTAGTTGATGAGATGGGAAGAATGTATGTTTGTAAGATCATACGGCTACATGAGGTCCCCTATACTATCATTTCGAATAGGAACACCCATTTCATATCATAGTTGCATAAGGGTTTACATAGATCTAATGGTGTATAGGTTCTTATGATAATAGTATTTTACCATAATTTTGTTGGATAGCTAGAATGAACAATACATTTATTAGAGGGAATTCTATGAGAATGTGTACTTTATTTGAGGGATTCTTTAGGGAAGGATTTTTCAATCATCATGTTCTCAAATAATAATATTTTTTATATGATGATTCTGATGGGGTCGTATCTGTCATTTTAATGTTTGTTTTTCATTCATCACTGTACAGGTTATAAGATAAACTGGAAACACTAGTAAGCTCTCTTCAAATCCATTAAATGATAGAGAAGGATTATATAGTGTCCTAGGGTTAACATACACGAGTATTCCAAATTTTTAGAAGAATATTCAGATGATTAAAAAATACATTCTAATGGACCATAATAGTTTATTATATTTTCAATATTGGAAGAAATTATTCCAACTCACTGAATAGACTTCAATTTTCCCCATAAAGAACTTCCCCTCTAGTAATTCTACCAAATAATGTATTCATAAAATATGGAAAGGTAACATAAGAAAGGGGTATATTAGATGATTAGTAGGGGTTAAAAATGATAAATAAGCATAACATGATCATATTGGTGTGAGAGTATAATTTGAATATAATACCCAACATATCAAAGATCATATACATTTGATAGGGAATAACTATTAGAAGTTCATAATACATGAATCAAAAGAGAAATAAAATAATAATCCATGATAACATAACATTTAAATATGAAATGGGATGTATTTCATACAAATATTCCTAGAAAATCCTATCTCTATGACAACTATCAAGATTACCATAACATGTTATGAATGAAATAATAAATAATTTACCTACATCAGCCTTGGGATGCCCTCTCGTGTACCCTCTTGTTCCGGGCTTTGGATTCCCTTTTTTGTACCTTATTATTCTGGACATGGGATTCCCTCATCTGTAACCTCTTATTTTAGGATTGGTATTCTCTCATATGCACCCACTTATTTCATTCATGGGATTCCCCCAGTATACCCTCTTCATTTTTTCTTGGTATGTCGTCATGTGTGCCCTCTTGTTTCAGGCTTCCGATGCCCTCTTGTTTACCCTCTTATTTTGATAATCGAATACCATCTTGTGTGCCTAGATTTTTGGGCTTGTGAATCCCTACCACATACCCCTTTATTTTGGACTTACCATTTCGATTTGTTTTGGGCTTTGGATTCCCTATCATATACCCTCTCATACATACACAATATTAATCATTACCCACTTCAATATAGAGATATATAGGTCCCACACATCATATAATAAAATCATAAATTCTTGTGACGTAAGAAAATAATATTTCATCCCATGATAACTCATGGAATGAAATGGTTATCATTAATATTTCATCACATCATATCTCATAGAAAATAAATAGTTTTCATAGTTAGTTCATCATTGAATAACCCTTGAAAATAAGAAGGTTTCCAAAAAATATAACATGTGAATAAAAGAGGGTTTCATGAAACCAGAACCTTTGAATGAGAAATGGTTTTTATAAACATCATTCCCTAAAAAATAAACCATTCATAGAATTAATATTAACAGATATTTAGGATAATTTTCTTGAAAGTCATGAGTGGAAACAATAGATGATATCTTAGATGAAAAGTAATTTTAAAGGACATTTAAAAACATTTCTTCAGGAACAGATAAATTTTTAATTGAAAAAATAATTTTTATGAAATTAATTCTTTTGAAAATAATATCCATTTATAACATAGTAAATTTTATTGAAACCATTTTCCAAAAAATTTCATTTAAAATTGTTATAATTATTATAAATATATCTTATATCATTTTTAATATGATTTCATCAAAAACTATTTTAAAAAATATAATGGATTAGTTGAAAATAATAAAACATGACTAAAAAAAGTACTTGGAAAATACCTTGAAATATCATATTTAGAATCAATTCAGAACAAATTGATAAAATCATGGTTTTGGAAATAATAATTTTTTTATATAAATGAGAAATAAAATCATATTTTCATAAAAAAAAATTATTTGTTGTCATAAGTACCAAAGAGTGAGAAATGATACAATTACATGGATATTACTTGAATACCCATAGGACAGGAAACATAAAAAAATTAGTATTATATTGATCGTAATATTTTATCAATGAACCCATAATCCTATGAAATCGTGGTAAATAATGAGGTTGTCACTATAAACCATTACCAGTTTGGAAATATTTGATCAAAACACAGTGAAAATAAAAAACATTAATAAATAAAATTAAAAGAATAAGTTCAATTATATTACATGTTAATGTATCTATATAAACCTTTTATAAAAATATAGGTTCATAACATGGAATGTCTCTCAAATGTGGAAATTTGGGACAAAATTATATTTCCAATTTGGTGTCTTTTGAAATATAAATCCCTTGAAATATATGTAATTAAATGGATATTTAAATAACCATAAATAAAAGTATATGAATCATATAATACATCAATGTTTAGTATAAATACCACATGAATTAAATTAGTTTTTAATAAGGATTGTATCTCACATAAATAACAAGTGAGATGAACTTCCCTTACCTTATGTCAGAACATTATTCATACATTTTCAAATATACTATTCTTAGGTAACTCCTTTTTGTAAAAATTGAAGGGATTAAAATGTTGGATTTCATCACCAAGAGAGGATTAATAGAAGAATAATGGGATGTGTCAATCTTTTTTAGAAGATTTGAGGTCACCCAATGATCATGAGAGATGTGAGGAAGGGGAAGAGTGAATTATCTTATATAGTGGAGGAGGAGTTACACTCTAGTAAGTACCCAGAGGTAAGAATTATATGGAGGTCTCCATTACCTAAAATTCTTCAAAAATTTAAAAAAAAATTGCTTAATTTGGAATTATGTTAAAAAAACTAACTCACTATACAATAAGAAAATAATTATGATTTTGTTTCAATTTTTTTATGTTTCATTATATTTATTATTTTAGTTTTCTTAAAGGAACATGTTTTCAATCCTATGTAATTTAACCATTATATCTTTGTGAAATTGATATTCTTATAAAATATCAACCTATTTAATTTCAAATATTATATTTAATTTAAAAAATTTATTTCCTAACTATGGTGGAAATTAATTTGAAAATTAGTTTATGTAACACTCGAAAACATTGCATTAACCCGAACTGTACTAAACTGTTTTTACTATTTATGGTCTTATATGTTAATTATAAAAGATTAATTTCCCCATTAATAAGCCTTATTATATATATATAAACAATTACAAATCACCTAGAATAATTTAGTATTCTTAATAATTTTAAATCATTTAATAAAAAATTATTTATTGTAACAAAACAATAATGCCAATTTTGACATTTTTAATTTATTTATTATTTTAAAAATATAAATATGATAATGGAAATAAAATATATTATGTTTAAATATGTGTATAAGGATATATTCAACAATAAATATAATGTATCATTATGATTTATTAAATTTACTTTACATTTAGTGTTTTTAGATTCATTTATTTTATTTTTTATTAACAAAATAATCCCCACATTGTAGTTTATTGAATGTTAAGTAAATGTAATTAATTTAAAAGAAATGATGAATAAAAAATATGATAAAAATATTTTATTTCAGTTTCAAAAGTATATGGACAACAAAAAATATTTTTTCCCTATCCCAATTTGTTTTAAAAGTTAAAGGTTAGGAAATTTTTGTTTGGTCTTTTTCCTTAAATAACTTTTAAAAAAGCGGAATGTTATCGAATATAACCCCACTAACTAATAAAATTTGAACCATACTGGGATATAGTCTTCATACGTGTAGAAAAAGTATTTTGGATAAGTATATAGGTTATTTTATCCCTTATTATGATGGTTTTGTCCCTTGTTAAACATAATTTTATCTTAATTAATATTATTAATTATAATCACATTCACCAATATTTTTTGTCAAAATTATGTAGTTATTATTTGACAATAAATATCATATTCATTACAAATTTTTATGTCCATTTATAAATATTCAATTCATGGTAGAGGGTAAATTAAATTTAATGCGAATATAGTAGACCTGATGATAAATTAGGTTTTCAAATAAATATGATGAAAAGATCAACAAGTTTTAATATTCATTTCCACATAAAAATGATTATAATTACTTAAATAGGATTAATATATGAATAATTTACCATTTTAGGAATTAAAACAAAATTTAAAAAAGTATACTTAATAAAAATATAAATTAAAGGGACATTCTTAACTAAAATATATTATTTTTTTATATTCATCAAAAAATGATTCTTCGCATAAAAATATAAAAACTTCACCCTAAGATATTTTGACATTTTTAATTAAAAAATGATATTTATTTTTAAATTTAGAATTCATCAATGTGTCAAATTGTTTTTTTAATGTAGGTTCCCTATTAAATGAAGGTAAAACATAGTCTTGTGTATAACACTAGCTATTGAACAAATTCCAAAATATGTATAATACAATCCAATAATTGTGTTAGGTGTATCATAATATAATATAAGTGATGAGTGAATTAAATGATTAAATTGGTACATTAGAAAATGAATGAGAACCAGGTTTCATTTATATAAGACTATATATATTAAATGTACAAGAAATGAAAAAATATCAAAAAGTTTAAATTATTTTGATTAAATTTTCACAACATATCATGTTGATACGTTCTATCATCATTAAAATCATTTTTTCATTGAAAATTTTATCAGTTATTAAATATTTGATACTTTAATGTTCCTTTCATAGAATCCCACATCATCATATTTAATACTAAAAAATTAATTAAAAAGGGAATGGTAGAAACATAACAGTTTCCCATGTTATCATATAACTAGGCTTCCACATTGGAGAACAATGGCTGGAAAGAAATATTGAAATATAAAAAATTGTGTAAATAATCCTAAATACTTACAAGTACCACTAATCAAGTGAATGGGGGCAATCCATAAAACGTTAAGATAAAAAAAATCAGAATATGAAGAATCATGATAGAGGACATTGACAGAAAAAAATTATGATAAAAGGATAAATTTTTTTATAAGACTATTTTATGAAAGTTAAATTATTTAGTGTTCAAAAAATGATTTAAGAACATGATTTCATTCTCTTTTTTGTGTGAAATATCACCCATTGATTGCATCTTGACTAATTTCTACTTCACCTATTTCAATAAAAAGGAATGTAAATTTTTAATTCCTTATATACTAAGGGATATTGAGATCCATGGTAATTCATCACTTATGTTGTCTGTTACAATAAACACAACAAGGTTATAATAGGATACCCAATATGATTTAATGATTATGTTGTGAGATAATATCATAATATCCCAAAAATTATCTGAATTTAACTTAAAATATCCCTAAATAGTTTACCTTATAACCATTACAAAATGCTAAAATAAAAATCCATAGAAAAAAGGTATATATATCATCTTATCACTATTACCACAAATATCATAATGTAGCTATTGGTTGTCACATTCCAATAATATGAATTCCTTCATTGTATATTTTCATGAAACATGGTAATAACCTAAATTACAAAAAAAAATATATTTTGAAAACATGCATTCTTCCCTTTTCCAAAGATCACTGGATATATTCCATTAATCCAAGAATATTTAAACCACATCTATTATAATATAGACCAATTTCTCAATAAATGATTTATAATTTATTATGTCATAGGTATTATCCAATTTACATTATACATAACATCAATGCATTATCCATACAGAAAATCATTTTATAATCATCAGAAACATGATAAGGGATTTATTCACCTAATTCATTGTTTACATTGAATAAAATTTCTAGGTCATCAGTATCATTTAACACATTATTTAAAATTCATAAATAAAATATTATTCAACCAATCCTTATGTGCAACATAATTCATATAAAAAATCATTTAATTATGAAACATATACATATTAATCATCTTGATTTATTCTTAACTATAACTGTAGCTTCATTAACTTTTTCCTTAACACGAATTTCATTGAATATGAAACTTTAATCATGTCTTCTGGTTGCACTATAATAAATTAATTATGCTTCTTTAAATTAATGTTCATAATTTTCTACAAATATTCAGTACCTTTCCAATGTCATGTTCAATCTCCTTACATTCATAAATATATCAAATAATCGTACTACTGTCCTCATTCTCTTTATAATGTTTTGATTTAGCTAATAAATTAGTATAATGTCCATACTTATCTTATATCAACAAATAAATGTTAAGATAGTTGATCCTACTTCGTGATATTGAATAAGAATTAAAAGAGCAGAACTAGAAAAATTTATCCTAAAAGAGAACCAAAATATCATAAAATATTACTTGTATGATTTATACATAATTATAGAATCTTTGTTAATATTTAAAACCATAGGTTTATCGAAGATTATTCATAGTTATATTCAATATAAATACCTGATAAATTTTTAATGGAGTTTTTGAATTCCAAAATTATAATCCCCAAGAGTGTCATATTAGATGTGCAGTAAGCCCCATTCTCATGTACCATGTTATGCACGAGTCAAGCACATCACATCTTCTCAGAGATATTACATTGAGATAAATCTATACTTAAAACTTCTCCATCTGTGGAATGAATATAATGATGTATATTTTGATATCCAATCACTCTATGATTTACCAATATTGTATGATATATTCCTATATTTTAATATATCCTTAGTCTTATATTTATAGATATCTCTAGGAATATCCTTAGAAAAGTTAATGGAGATTTCACTAATGTTTTCTTGTCCTAGTTTATAATGGTTGACTAATAAATTCATTTGATAGAAGTTTTAACGACACATGAATAGAATACATGATTATTAAATCATTTTTCATGAATTCTTTATAAAATTACAAAATATAAAGCTTGAGGACCACAATAGTTCCTTCTATTTAGAAACATCAATATAATATTCAAACTCAATGAATAATGTGAAATATTTCCTACAATGATCATCTCATATAGTACTTTTACCTATGTTCATTCTTTCTAATGTATGGAATGTAATCATAAGAATTGGGTAATCTCATAATCTAAGTAAGGAAAAAAACGGAGATATATATGCATAACATGGGCATCAGTTAATTTTATTATCATTTGAAGATCTAACACTGCATATAAAATATTATATACATGAGTTATAGAATAAATATTGGCAGTTTCTAAGAAATGAGTCATTATAGAAACAAGAGAATATTTCATTAAAAATTTATAGTGGAATAGAAGATGGAATTTTTCTGATACTCATAATCATTTAAAATCTGATGGCAATGCTACCTACCAAGACATTCATAACATGTTTGGCTGGGGATAATCGCCCATATACCCACTTCGGCCTTATGATTACCTCTAGTTTACCCTTTTAATTTGGTCTTGTTATTCACCCTTGTAACCTCTAATTTATTTCATGGGATACTCTATTTCGTACACTCTTGTTTTGGGAATTAGATTCCATCTTTTGTACTATCATTTTTGAGTCTAAGGATCCCCTGATGTGTACCATCTTATTCCATGCTTGGGATGACACCATGTGTACCATCTCTTTTTAACCAGGGGATTCCCTCTAGTGTACCCTCTTATTTTTGGTTTATGATTTTCTCTGGTTTTGAGTATGGAATTCCCTCACATATACCCCCTTTGAGATCATAAACCATTTACCATTACCTAATCCATTATAGTGAGATATAGGTCACACCCATCATATAATGAAATCATACATACATGTTCACCAAGATAAGAAATATCATTATATCATGACCTATGAAAGTAAATGGATATCATTATCATTTCATCATATCATAATTTATAGAAAAGGTATAGGATTCATAATAATTTCATCAAATATTAACCAATGACATGGAGAAGGTTTCAAAAGATTTATCTCATTAAATAGAAACATGTTAAATAAAAATATAACTCATGAAATTGAAATAGGTTTCATAAAAATTATTCCATGAAAACATAATCCATTCAGATAAAGAATATTTATTGAACCATTGGACATTTTATATAATGGAATGTGTAAAAAAATTTATGTCAACATTCATAAAAAATAGTTTGACAACATCCTTTAAAATGAATTTTTGAGGAAAGTATCATTTATTATTTTATTTTTTATAAAACATAAATTTTTTTTCAAATACTATTCTATATAAAACATAATAAATAATCATGAAATAGTTTTTAAACAATTTATTTTAAAAAATTAAAAATTATATAATTAATTATTGAAAATGTTTTGAAAACAATTTCATTAAAAACATTTATAAATTATATCTGATTATTTGAAAACAATTTAATTTTATAAAAATACATATTTTTATAATGATATTAAAATATCTATTTTAAAAATATTTTTAAAAACATTTTTAGAAGAACTATTTCGGAAAGAACATAGATTTCTGATTGAAATGAGAAATAAAGTCATATTTTCATAATAAATATTTCTTCATTATATTAAGTACCAAAGAGTAGAATGTTTTTCCATTAGATAGGTAACGCATTAATAATTTATGGCAAAGAAACTTCATGATATTTATTATGATATTTATAATAAAAATTCTTCAATGGAGGTATAATCTTAAACAAACTCGAGAAATAATTATATTTCCTCTATAAATTGTTGGCACTTTGTTAACCTTAAATCATAATACACTAAAAAGTAAAACATTAAATAGAGCTTCAAATGAAATAAAAATTTTCTGATTTAGGATATAACATCTTTAATAAAATATATACACCTCATAGAAAAACATAGGTTTATAAAATGGAATTTTATTTAAAGAAGAAAATTTGGAAATAATTACTTTACTGATTTGGTAACTTTTGAAACATAAACCAAGAAATAAGTATAATAAAAATGATATTTAAATACCCATAAAGATAAGAATAAGAATCATATAATTACTCCATTGGAAGTACACACACCGCACTAAATAAATGAGTGGTGAATAATGAATTTACCTAATGGAAATAAAAAAGGAATGAAATTCCCTTTCTTTTGTCATGACTTTTTTTATACACATTCAAACCTCAAATTCCTTGTTTAAAAACACTTGGATTGAATTTAATGGATTCTTTGTGGAAATTCATCACAAATTTTGGATTTAATGTGGACTAAAATTATATAGGGAGCATATTTTAAAAGGTTATGGGTGGGCTAAAGGCTTTGAGTGGTGTCAATAATGGGAAGAGTGAATTATTTTTTATAGAGGAGCAGGAATGTAAGTCTTGTAAAGAACAAATAGTATGATTGGGTGGGAGGTCTACCTTACCTAATGGTCATAGAAAATTGTAAAATAATTGATTAAATGAGATTTCTGATTTATAAAATCACAGAGAACAGAAATATATAATCATTTTTATTATTTTTTTCCTTATTCATTATGTTTTGTTATTTTTATCATTTATAGATTTATTAAAGTTACCTGTTTTTATCCTTTGAAATTTATTGATTAAAAATAAATTAAAGTTATATTTTTTACTAATTATTTTCCACCATAGGTATAAATTTTATATATATTTTATAAAATTGAATTTCAAAGTGTGTTGGAAATTATTTATAAAATGACCACAAGTAACGTGTGAAAACTCTACTTTTTCCCTAAGCATACACACAATGTTTTTACATTTTTAATTATTTATGTTCATTATAAATGAATAATTTCTATATATATATATATATATATCATATTTAATATCATTTTTCATTAAAATAATCACTTGTCAAAATGTATGATTTTTATTAATTTCAAATCATTAGGTTAAATTAAATTTATTGTAAAATATATTAAATGCTAATTTTGACATTATTAATTTAATTTTTATTTTTCAATAAATCAAAAAAATGAAGAAATATAAATTTATTGTGTTTCTATATGTGTAACATGATATAATAATTCGTAAAAATAATTTAATATAATAATTATTTAAATTTAATTTACATTTATGTTTTTTGAATCATTTATTTTATTCAATTATAACCTAAATAGTCCATGTGTTAAAGATTATTTTGTGTTTAATATAAATAATTAATTTATAATAATCAATGATAAATTAGTTTGATAAAAATAAATTATTTATCTTTAAAAAGACATGTATTACATAAAATATTTTATTTTTCCACATCTCAATGTTTTAAAAATGTTAGAGGTTTGGAAAGTTCATTTCTGTATTTTTTCCATACATAACTTATAAAATTCAGAAATTTTATCGAATAATATCCCACTAACTAATAAATTTTAAACCATAAAGATATATAATCTAAATATTTGAACCCAATGGATTTGGGACAAGGTTCTAGGCCATTTTGTCCTTTAGGTTTAGGATTTAGTCCCTTATTAATCATATTTTTACCATAATCATTGTAATTAATTTTATTCATTTTCACTGATATTTTTTGTCAAAAATAATGTTGAAATTATTAGATATTAAATTTCATAAAAAATAGAATCATTTATTTACATGTTTCAAAATTCAATTACAAGATGTGGATAAATGAAATTTTTTCATAATCTTGCATATGTGGTGAGAAAGAGCGTTTATGATATAATTTTTTTCAAAAGATCAATTACATTTTATTCAAAATTTAGTACAATATACCTTCAAAATAACTACATTGGATTTAAATATGTATTATTGATATATTTTTAATTAGAAAAAAATTTGTTTAACAATATTTAACATTAATAATTATGTAAATTAAAAGGCAGTTTTTATCTAAAATGCAATATTTCACACTATTCATGAAAAAAATTAAATACCACCAAAAAATTCCAAAAAATAACCCTAAGGTAAATTTTAAAAAAAAAATTAAAAATTCATGTTTACATAAAAAAATAAAATTCATTACATTGTGAAATATTATTGTAAACATATGTTCTCCACCCAATGTTGGTAAAAGTTTGTCATATGTGTAACAAAAGTCAACAAAAGAATTAAACATTGTGTGTAACACATGGAAAAATAGTTTTGAGTGTACCGAAGGTAGTATAGATGATTTATGTAGTGAAATATTAACATGTTATAGTATAAAAATCAATATTAACATTTTGTTTTCATATAACACTTGATATATTCAATATTGTGTGAAATGAAAAACTCTCAAAAAGATTAAATATATTTGAAAAAAAATTAAAAAATTACGTGCTTTTTAGGTAAACTAATTAGGAAGTGTATTTATACTACTTAGTATAGATAAAATGATATGACAATATCCATTGAAGACATTTTGAATTTGAGGTTATGGATATTTTTTCCCTACATGTGTCACCCAAACATGGGCATAGATAGATATTGAGGCAAGGGAGGTTGTATCCTTGTTATGTTGATCCTGTCACGTTCTAGAGAGATTTGTGATGTTTTACTATTGATTATTTTTAAATTAGAGGTACCATTCCACAAATGTCATCTTTCAGATTTCATAACATCATTTTTTATATACCAAAATGTCTTATACATCTAATACCAAGGAGGTTGAGTTTGATTTTCTTACTTTGATCGACAAGTATCCCTTAAAAATCCTTGACCATAACGTAAAGGATCTCAATGGCTATTATTTACATTTAATATGGGTTCCACTACATCACAACCATTCACATAAAGATATAGGGTATTAGAAGGATGACATACATGCCCATTGTCTAGAATTTTCCACAAATATAATTTCACTAGCCGGGGAATATATCATAGGGATGAATTCTATTACGTGTAGAAGACTATAATAAATCTATTATTATATAAGTTAATAATTATTTCATGTTTTGTATAAATTTTTTTTGTACAATTATGGATTCTTAATGAGTTCATGTAAGTATCCTCCATTTTGAGCTCCCAACCCCTCTTAATATTTTTTGACAATACTTCACCATCTGAACATTGATTCAAGATCTGATCACAACATTTGATTCCTATTTATATTTTCTTCATTCCATAGGCTCATTTCATCATTTTTATTTCTGTCTATGATGATATCTTCATGCATACATATATACACAATTTTTAGTTCATCGAATTATTCGTCCATTTTCTGCTGATCATGGACAAACTATGGTCTGATACAAGATGACAATAGTTCTATATGCCCGATGTACGGGGTGTATAAATTTTCCCTATAGTTATCTCCATTTTATAAACTTCCATTAATTTTTGCAAGTTAATATCACATGATATTACTAATTAAATTTATATTCCATTATTATAATGAATTTTCTCATACTCTAGATCAATTTGCATAATTACTATTCATGTTGTTGGAGTTGTGACCTAAATGTATACACCCCAAGTATGTTGCTTCATAATTTATAGCTTTACTATATTTGTAAGAACTATTAGAGCCTCTATTCAAATGTGATATTACTTGTCCTTGTAAAGTTACGTGTTTTAATTAGATAATGAATCATTTAATTATTATGTTCTAGAAAATGTATATTAATAACAAGAAACTTCTATGTTAAGTGTAACAGTTAATTAATGAACCTTTAAAATTATAAAGAGAAAGTATATTTAAATATATAACTTGTACTAATTAATAATAATTAAATTATCCATGGTTTCATTTTATTATCCTTCCATATCCTTCTTATGAATGTTAATGGAATGATCCTAATAATTTAATATGTGATTAAATTAATAAATGAATTCCTATTATGGATATAAATTTTAATAATAATGAATTTTATGTGAATTAAATAATTAACATATGAAAACTCATTAGTATTACATGTACAAAAATGAATAATGAATTAAATATATCGTTCCCAATGTTATATGGATATTTTTCTCTTTATAATAGTAGTCTGACATTATCCAATAATGGATTCCCAAGGGAATACCATGATAACTCAAATGAGGGCATTATGATTATATAATATAGTATACAATATACATACCCACCATGGAAATTAGTATTTCACTTAGTATTTTAATTTCATGGTGTGGTACAAATAATTCAACGAATAAAATTTCTAGATTATTTTAATTCTTTAGTTAAACTCTATGGATCTAGTTTAATGTCTTTGGACATGTAGTTCAATAGATAAAACCCATTAGGGAATTACATGATTCACTTTTGATTATCGGGTAATGGATCCTTGAAATTCTTCATAATAATTTTTAGTTTTGTTACATTGGAAATTCCCCTTAGATTACAATTAAACCATTTCTTTATTGTCAGACTACATGAGTTATTACTATAAGTACACCAATCCCTAAGGTTATGTTGTCCTTGATTATACCATAGAAAATATATTATTATAATTATGATATATTTTGAGTGATGTTACACCTTACATGACTATTCCATATAAACACTACATAAATTGATTAATTAAATTATTTCATATTTGATTAAATTACCTACTGAGGTTGAAGAAAGTACACATTATCATTATTTCACTGCTTTACTTTTCATATGTGTAGAAAAAATAATTTTATATTGAAGAACATGATTATATTGATGAATTTTGTGGTGACCTATTTTTATTTACCTTACACTATATGAAGGACACTATTGGTACTCAAGATAATTATGTATATCCATGTTTTTATATTTGGATGAAAATATTTTTGGACACGTGACTTTATTTATTCTCTCTGGACATGTTCTTGGTAGTAGATGAATGATAAAATAACCAGGGTACAAGATTTTTTTTTGTTATTTTTTATAATTCTTATTCTAGTGATGTCATGCTTCCTTATATACATGTTTTAAATTGTTTTAGTTAAATTAACTTACATAATAATGTTTTATATATGATTTATTTTTCTTTTAAGTTGATTTTATTTTAAGGATGTTTATAAATATATTCCCCTAACAATATGTTTTTCATTAGTATTCTTCTTCTATTGTTATAGAATTTTTATTACATATAATGTTTTTCTATCATGAAAGGATGTCATAGTCTATCTATATACACACACCCTAGTCAGTAACTCTTTGATAGAAGCCTTTGGAGTAAGGGGAAATGTTCTTCAGTCCATGTGGCCCATCATCTCGGGGAACCAATTAAGTGGATTCATGGTCAGGTTTTCATAGCAATGGTACATGATATAAAGATTATTTGGATTACCACCTATATTCCTGATGACACATTGTGATTATTAATTCCATGATGAGTTACCACATTATGTATGGAACAAGATTATGAATCCAGAGTAGAGCTCTTTTGATTCCACAAGATAACATATTCTTGGTTATGCTGCTATGTGTACATTTATGTCACATAGTGTATGCTATTAGGAGAAATTTAACATGAGTGTTCAGATTCCATGAGAATAATGGGAAGAGAGATAAAATTCCATTTAATAAATTATGATAACATGAAATTTTAAGAAACAAACAAGATTCTATATGGTAGTTTATGGAGACATAGTCTAGGTTACATGATTGTAAACACACCAACACTAGTTATGGAATGTAGAAATGACCCCAAAATTCACTATGGAGCATGCATAATCTGTCCATATATTTATTTATTCATTCATTTTGGACCATTTACATTTCTATATTTTACCTCTCATTTAAATTATCATTAGACTACGTATTTTAGGCTACTTTTGGTGGTGGCCTAATGAGTTGTACTCACACCCTGTTTAGTATTACATGGAACATGGGTTTCTAAGCATATTATATCAATTTAATATACTATTTTAGTGAAAATTCATTATTATTTTGGTTATTGGTTGGGAATCAAAGATGGCGCCTATAATATAATGATAGGTTTGGGACTCAGGACCATATTTTCTATGTTGTTAACTTTTTTATTCATATTATTTTTGATATTGTTTGTATACGATTTTTATATTCCTATCAAACATTAGGCATGTCTAATCACATTATAAAATATTCTATGTTATTTATTTTTTGGAAATATCTATTTTTTATATTTACAACATTATCAAGATGTTGAATTTATTTAATATTATTTTCACATTTATTTATCTTTGATTACCGCATATTGTATCCCAAAAATACAACTATAAACCCATCCTATTAGTCAGTAACCTCTTTTATATATGCTGGCACACTTGATGTGTAACAACACAAGATATTAAAATATCATCATTTCTAAATGAATTTAATTTTGGTCAATATTTATTTCAATGAAATAGTATGATAATCATACAGTAAAATAAATATTGAGATTATCATGTTTTACACAAAAAAAAATTCTTAGATATTTTTATGTGGAGCCACAAATTTATCATGTGTTTCATAAACAATTTATGTATTTGATACCTTGCATTACCCACATGTTTGAGTTTGTCAACCTAATATTAATATTAAAATTTATAATAACAATTATATCTTATTTTTTAAATTAGCAGGTCTAAATAGAATTAACTATCTTATAAAAATAAATTTTATGATTCATTGGTTACCGGTTAATTAGATATGAATATAAAACCCAAATTAATAAAAAGGAATTTTTTTTATAAATAACTATTTTTATGTCCAATATTTTTTTATTAATAAATTAATGCCATTGTTATTAGTGAATAATGTTAATAAAAATTATAATTATAAATTGATTAAAATAGTTTGATTTTCACATAATAGAGTTGATAGTAATTATATAATTAAAAATTAAATATTACCCTATAAATATTTATTTTTATAAATACATTTTTACCCATTTTCATGGATAAGCTATTTTAAAAATAAAATTTATAAATTTATAAATTTTTTATGGAACAATAAACAATATTTTAGAAGGAGTAATGTAAAAATATAATTGGGTGAGGGGGTTTAGTATTTTTTGTGTAATTTTATTTTTTGATGAATGTTGAAAGATACTGAATTTTAATTGAAAATTTTATCTTCATATATCTAATTTGTGGAGTTAAATTATTCTTTAAATGTTTTTTACTTTTTAATTAGTTTAGTTTTAAATATATTAAATAAATTTAGTTAATTGGAACCATATGTTATGTCAAATGTCTTATTTTGACTTTTATATTTTTTGTTTTGGAAATCACAAATATGTGGATACTCATTTCCCAAATAAAGGAAATACATTGAATATGGTTTTCCTATTTATCATACTTACTATGTTTATCATACTGACTATGTTTATTGTAATGAATATGTTTGTAGTATAGATGATGGTTATTGTATTGACTATGTTTATCATAATGACTAGATTTGTCATACTGACTATGTTTATCATACTAGGAATGATAATAATACTAATATTTTAATCATACCAACTATTACCATTGTACTCACTCTATTTATCGTACCGGTGCTTCCATTATTCTCAAAATGTGTATTATACACACTTTGCATCCTTTCAGTATTTTACATTATCTCTTACTAACAAGAGATATTAATCGTACTCATGTTATACTTTTATCACATGCATGATTTAATTCATTTATCAAAACACATGTTTTATACCAATCCTAATCCTGTTATCATTTTCATATATTATTTATTTTATCCAAAATGATTTTATGGAGTTAGTTTTAAACTAATAAAAATGATTCCATGGTTTCTGTTTGAATATGACCATTTTAATCACTGGTGTCCATATCCCTATGATTATTCCATAGAAATATAACCACTAGAGAAAATACGACCCTTGTAACCTAAGGAAAAAAATATGGGGATATTTAAAGCCGAGAAACATACTTTATCAACTTCCATGTTCTAGAGAAATAATGTGTGACTTCTCTACTACTTTGTGTGAAAGCCTTAAAATTAAAAAATGTGAACAAGTAGTTTATAGTTTTGGTATTTCAATAAGTTCTTTATTCTTCTTAGTGCATCTGCTCTGGTGATAACAATCAAGGAATATCGGGGATATGTAGACTATGTAACTGACCATCATATCAAAGGAGTTCAATAGTTTTAAAAAAAAGTGTCGAATACCTATAAAATCGAGATATTTTGGGGATAGTAAGACGGATGTGCCGATCATTGTATCGGGGGATTAGTCGTGTTTCTAAGACATAACTATTATCCTAGGTTTAAATTTCCCCTACACTTTGGGATAAATGAATTGTAATACCCTTTACTATTCTAATGCTTATTGTAAAAGAAAAATAATATTTTTATTTATTCTTTCTATTTATATTATTTTATATTTTGATCATTTCAGTAAAAATTTATACATTGGGAAATGATTCTATATAGTATATGGAATAATCATTTACACATTTTATTTCTCTAATATTTTTATTCAACCTGAATATAATTGTTTCGTAACCTGTGGAATTATATCATCGTACCGAGAGTCTATCCGATCATTAGTTTTCTTTTATAAGAGGATTTGTGAATTATTTTAGTACATATTTTATTATACTAAGAACCATCCTTATAGAATCAAATATACATTTATTAAAATAAAATTCACCCCTCTTGTATTTGTTTTGTCTTATATCTATTTTTATCCAACCATTGGCATCAATGTATGTTTTACAACGTTTTGTATATTTTTGTGTTGAATTTTTTGATATATTCTTAAGTAAAATAACCAGTATATGGGGAAAAGATTCATTTTATTTTTTATGGAAGGTGTGATTAATGTCAGTTCAATTGAAAATCTTAATACTACAAGACCACTTGTTTTTATGGTAATTATTTTGAATACTAGAGAGATCGAATGAATATTTTATCATAAGCACTTGTCTATATTGATTTGTTATTATCAAATGTGAATATAAGGATCCTAATAAAGAATTTATAACTCTTATACCCTAAAACAACCTGAATATTATTTAAAATATATGGTAAAAATACTTTATTTTTTTATTACATGGAATATTTATAGTAATATCTCTACATATGAAGCTACAAATAGAATATAAATGAAATTAGAGATTACACACATTGGTATATACAAATATGTTGAAACAAGAAGATAAATGCTAATAGATGGATATCAATATTTTTAATTTCCTTATAGTGAACCAATTGTTATGGTTCAATAATGATTTATAAAGGTTGTTTATAGACTTTAATCTATGGGAGAAAAAAACGTATAAGATGATGTGTTATTTGAGAATATCCTAAAAATTATGACAAATTAATGGGAATCAAAGAGGAATATATTTTGTGAGCCTATAATGATTACAGAACACACTCTTGATGATCTCTTTGGAAATCTATTGAAATATGAAGGAAGGATTAAGAGAGGTGTAGATAATGCGAAAAACAAGAATGGTGGAGTATCATTTACTGCTATATAAAATCCTTCCAATTTTAATTCACCTATAAAAACATGTCTTGAAAGAGAAAAGTTGATGTCTTATCAGATTTTAGTAACATTTTTTAGTTAGAGAATGACCTTGAAAATATGAAAAAAACAATGTACAATATTGGTGGAACAAATAATTTACAATATTGATATAAAAATACCTTCAAAGGTAACATAGAAAAAACATATTCTGAAGTAACATGATATGAATGTAAAAAGAGCATGAAGCATTCCACCAGATTATCTTATTGTTAAACTATAGGAATGAAAGGGAATACATTCAAAGAAGAATTGAAGAGATACTGGAAATACCAGGTAAATAATGTCTTAAAATTAAATTATTTCTAGAGCACCAGTGGAGGGAATTCTTCTCAAGACTATTCTGACAGTGATATATCAAATCACAAGAATGATGGAGTCCTTGTAAAAACTCCATATCATTTCTTAATGGCCAAGGATCATAGTTTAGAATCACATACTAATATATGTTTGTGTAATAATTATCATAATAAAGATTATTCTTTTGATGAAGAAATATATTCATTAGAGAATAATAATTCATTACATTCTGATGAAAACGTATCTATATTTTCTAAACAGTTTGAAAATTAAAATTTTAATGTTTTTAGAAAACATGAAAAATAAAATACAAGGATTTATATTTTAACAAGAGAATTATTTAATCTCTCTAATGATTTGGATTATAAAACTCTTAATATTGAAATTTTTTCGAAAAACCATCAGAATGTACATTTTTAAAAGAACAAACCTTATAAAGATTTTGATAATATGATTTCTGAGCAAACAATTTTATAAGAAAACCTCAATTCTAAAACTAATTAAAATGAGGATAAGAATTTGGTTATTAGGCCAAAATATGATATTTTTTCTTAGAAGAAAATTTTATCTATTTTTACACGTCTAAAAGAAAATTTTCATAAGGTGTATTCTAAAATATTACCTCATAGTAATAGTTAAGGATTTTGTTACACACATTCAAAACCTATTTTTAAATATGACTATGTTTTCCTAAAAAATACTCATTCTAATCTATGTGCAGAAGTGGTGGTCATTGAAATAATGATTGTTCTTTATATAAAACACATTCTTTAGGTTTCTATAATTTTTTCCTTTTTAAATAAATAGGGATACCCAAAAATTCTTTCTAATATTTTTGAATCAAAATAGGATTGGATACCAAAATTTTAATTTTTTTTTGGAAATAAATACATGAAACAATAACAATAAATGGTACTTGGATAGTGGATGTCGAGGAATATGAATGGAATCATAAACTTCTTTGAAAAATTGATCCATAAAAAAGCATTAAAAGATACCTTCATAGGAAATTATCAATGAATGATTGTTGGTATAAGTAATATTTTTTTCTTTGGTAAAACCTTGATTTATAATGATTTATTTTCAGATTTTATAAATCACAACATCATTAGAAAAATTTCATTTTCTGATAATGGTTACCTTGTAAATTTTTGGACTGATAAATGTATAGTTCACAATTCTATGGATGAATTCATTCTATCATCCCAATGTCATGATAATGTTAAATCATTGAACATAGAAGACCATAGGATCCAAGACATACCATGTCTATATGAAATAGAAGGCCAATATTGGTTATGGAATAGAAGACTGTTGGGTAAAAATCCTTCAAGGTATCATTGAAGCATTTTTTGAGATGATTGTGTTTGTTAACGATGCAGGACTCCAGGTTGTGTTTGTTGACAAAGCGAGTTTCAATGACTCAAACTGTTGACAAAAGGGGTTTCACCGGAGAATTGGCAAAAGTTTTTTTGGCAAATGGAGTTGTGCACTTATGTTAAGGAGGTTTCTAATGTTGTACACCAGGAATTTTTCGAATTCAGAACATCAAAAAATTTGGCAAAGGAAAAGTGGCGCGCAAGTCCAAAAATGGCGTGTATGTTTTTTCACGTAAGCCCAAATGTGGCACACATGTGTTGGCACACAAGTCCAAAAATGGTGCTCATGTTTTGGGATGGAAGCCCAAAAGTGGCGCGCAAGTTTTTGCACCCAAGTACTAAAGTGGCGCGCAAGTATGGAACACAAGTGTGGCGTGCATGTCATATTTCAAGATCATCATATCAAATTACGGCAAAGGAAAGAAAGAGGCATGCAAGTACTAAAGTGGCACGAAAGTGTGGCGCGTAAGTGTGGCGTGCAAGTTTGGCACGCAAGTTCTCAAAATTCCTATAAATAGACGGCTACTCAACTCATTTCTTAATGAGCTCAACCATTAGAGAAAATCAGAGCTCTAAGTGTGAAAGTAAAAGTTTTGGCGTGTAGGTTTTGGCACACAGGTGTTGGCGTGCAGGTGTTGGTGCATAGGTGTTGGCGTGCTGGTGTTGGCGCACAGGTTACGGACAGCAGGTTGTCACGTGATGGTCATAGATAGCATGTTGTCACGCGCAGGTTATAGACAACTGGTTGGGGCGCGCAGGTTACGGATAGCAGGTTGCGCCATGTAGGATACGCATAGAGGGTTGTCGTGCGCCGGTTACAGACAGCAGGTTGTCGATCGCAGATTACAGATGGCATGTTGTGGCCCGTAGGTTACAGACAGCAGGTTTTCATGCACAGGTTAGGGACAACAGGTTGTGGCACGCAGGTTACGGACACCAGGTTGTGGCAAGGAGGTTACGTACAGAAGGTTGTGCCCCGCAGGTTACAGACAACAGGTTCGGGCTAGCAGGATATAGATAGTAGGATGTGGCCAGCATGTTTCGGCCAGCAGGTTTGGGCTAGTAGGTTTGGGCCAGCATGTTGTGGCCAGCATGTTGTTGTCCATCAGGTTTTGTCCACTAGGTTGTGGCCAGTAGGTTTTGACAAGCATGTTTTGGCCAGCAGGTTTTGGCCAGAAGCTTTTGGCCAGTAGGTTTTGGCCATCAGGTGGGGTGCACAGGTTGGGTATTCTGCAACAAAGGCAGAGGCTATGCAATGGTTAAATACAAGTCACCCTAGGGTTGTGTGAAAGTTAGAATTTTCCCATAACATCTGTGGTAAAGCGGTATTAATCAGTGGATGAAAATTGAACTTCAAAAAATCATCTATCAATAGTTGAATATGCATTGTTTAATGAAAAATGAAGAGACCTACTAGTCTATAAAATGTGAGTGGATCCTTTCTGGATTAGTGAGCAATGGAAGAGGAAGAAGGTGATCCTCTCAACTATTAGTGAGATAGAGAGATAGAGAAGTAGGTAGTGACCCTTAGGAAAGCAGTGATAAGACCCTAAACATTTTAAAGGCAGTGAGCCTAGGACAGAGTGACTGTGCTCGAAACTTTTAAATCCACAACTAGTGAAGTTTAGTGGAATTTGGTACGATCGACAACTTGTTGGAGTATTCTCCATAGACGTATCCCTTAGCGGTGAACCAAGTAAAATTTTTTGGTTCCTATGCATTCTTTACTTTCTGTTTATATTGTGCAACATGAAAGATAGAGAAGAGGGTTTCTCTTAACAGCGAAACAAGATCAGAATGGGCTTTAATTTTAAATTAGTCATACCCTGATTAATCCCCCCCCCCCTCAGGGTATTGAGACTTGTGGACCTAACAATTGGTATCAAAGGGAACGGTTGATATATTTTCTTCTCTCAATGTAGGTCACTAATCATAAAGTGATTCTGATCTTCGACTTTTGTAATTTTCAGATATGGAAGAATCAAATGCAACACTATTTCCGATATTTGGGAATAGATTGGTTTTCAGCAGCGATGAATTGTATTAAAAATGATGTTAATAGTGGTGATTTATCAGAATCTGAGCATAGAGAGCTGGATGCTGATGCATAAGAAATCAATGCCTTAGAGGGATCCCTTTTCAATCCCATATATACAAAGGTGATGTCATGGAAAACGTCACATGCTATGTGGGAAAAGCTTTTGAATATATATGAAGGGGCTACAAAAGTCAGAGAGGAAATGCTACAAGTTCTGTAGAACACGTATGAAGATCTAAGAATGAGCCCGAATGAATCTGTTAATGCATTTTTCGACAGGGTAAATGTTGTTGTGGAAGACATGTGGGGTCTTGGTGAAGTTATTGAAGACATAAAAATTGTGAAGCACATCTTGAGAAAACATCGACATCAGTTCAATCCGAATGATTCTATTTTGAAAGATAAAGACCCGAAAGAGTTGACATTGTATAACCTGCACAACACTCTTGTTGTATATGAAATGAGAAATGATGATAACGATGTTGTGGAAAAGGGGAAATCCAAAGAGGTGGAATTTAAGTCCATGAAGAAGCTCACCATTGAAGATTGTCAGGAGTAAGAAGAGGCAGATGAGGGATGTCATTCCTTTCTTCAAATCTGCCAAGAGGAAAATGAATGTTTAAATGGAAACATCCACTATCTTGATTTCGATGTGGAGAGGTTGGTCATCTTGCGGAAAGGTTCCCCAAAAAGTTTCAAGATAATGATAATGATGATTACGAAGTATAAATTCCCATGAAAAGTATTCATCCTATGTAAAAGGGAAGAAGCAGTTAAAGATAAATTTCATCAAGAAGAAAAATCATCTTTCACAAGAAATAGACAGTTTAGATTGGTCTCAGGTTGAAGAGGTAGAGGAGATTGAAAATTTCAATGATCGTAGAGAAATTTCTATGGTGGCAGTCATCAGTAGATCTCATGAAAAGGAAGAAACTGACGCTGGAGAAGAAGAAGAAGAATACGCTGAAGGAATAGTTGATATGGAAGCTGAATTGGAAGAATCTTGTAACATCCCTGACCCGGAAGCCACTAAACTGGTGCTCTAAGCTGGGTGGTTACATGACCTTAAGCACGCCTCCCCATACTCCAAAGGTTGCCGACTTGTAGCGGGGGTTTATGTAGTCTAGTGGGGAGACTATACCCCCTCATTATCATAGTAAGCCACAACAGAAACAACCAAATAGCGGAAACAATAATCAATAACCAAGAAAGAATTACAACAACCATTTCCAATAATAAATATGTCCTGTCATACTACAAGTGCAAAAGTGAACATAGCCCAAAATAAGACAATGGACAAATCCCCGAAATGGTTCTGACCCCAAGTCCTGATCCTCCACCAAGTGCTACCCATGTCTACTCAGCTATCTAGCAAGGACCCTTGCCCTTGTCCTGACCTACAAACATGAAGTCTGCTCGGTTACCCAATGGCGGCCCGGGTAGGGTGTGAGTACAACTTAGTAGGCCACCAACAGGGGTGTCTACAAAATATTCATTATAAACAGGTAGTGCATGAAAAATAAATATGAATGATAATTACCAAGTAATTATTTAAGGTGCGATTATCTAGTTAAAAGCCCAGCCATTACCACATTTATTACCATTCATTTTCCAACAATTACCATCACTTACCATTTCATCACATTTCCATGGGTTAATCACATTCGCCATGTTACATGGGTCTAAGGACAACAATCACATGAAATAGGGTAAAAACATCATTTTCCTATCTCACTAGGATCAACCCCCTCATAACAACCATATGCTCACATCTAATCCTCAGTCTGGGTGGATGAAACCGATAGGGAAACAAACCATCGGTCATATCCCTACCATGTGCATTTAGGGTGGAGTTCAGGGCATGAGTCTTCACTCAAACCGTGGGCGTAGAGCATCATTAATACCCCACACTACCAAGCCATGTTCAAATGCTTATATATAAGTTACCATCAACCTTCCAACCATTTCACAGTGGCAACCATCATTCACAACAACCCACATGGGAAACCACATTATGCTTTAACCCATTAACACATTACCATTACACATCATTTAACCATTCACCCAATTCCCATATGTTATGACTTTCTCACTAAGAATTCAACACTAGATCCATAATCTATCCCATTATGGTCTTTTATCAGTTTACATATTAACCCATTTAACCCGTTTATCATTCCCATGAATCAAAATTTAAACCATTTCAAATAACACCTAGGTTATTTCCATGTCTAGTTGCATCACCTAACTTCCATTCCGAGTTCATCCAATCATGCCAACATAGTTATCAAGGGCTCTACAATTCATTACGATAAGGTCACTTGTTTATTATCAAACCCTAAATCTGGGAAAAGCCAGCACATCCCATAGATGGCCCCAATTAGGTCAAGTATATCCCAACACATCCCACGGGGATCGTGAGGGTTCCCATTTTCCATTTTAACCACCATTATTACCAAACATTCTAGGGTTATCCAAAACATAACCAAAGGAATGAAAGAACACAACTAAACATGCACAAAACCCTAAATAACCATGGGATATAACTTTTAGACCACCTACCTCGAATTCGCAGTTGAACGCGCCCTTAATCCAGCCCTTAGACCTCAATTAGACTAACCCAGGGAGCTTTAACCTATAACTCACCCAAAAGATAGGATTTTAGGGTTTTGGAACAAGAGGAAGAGAAGACACAAACCCTAAACCAAGAAAATAACCAAGGAGGAGATTAGGCTTACCCGGAGCTTCAATCTGCAACAAACGACACCAAAAATTCCTTAGAAATGAGAGAGATAGATCTCTTGGAGCTCTTAGGATAATTTGTTTATTCCTAGGGTGAAGAGGGAGGAAACAGAGGAAAATCTCGAGTTGGGGATATAATGCTCGGAGTGGCAATTTTGTAAATGTTCCAACATTATGTGGACGTACGGTTTAGCCACATGGCTTGGCAAACCGTGTGCAAACCTTGTGTACACCACTACCCAGAAGAGGGGGAGTCGTACGATTTAGCCGCACGATTTGGCAATTCGTGCACAAACCGTGCAATCGCTTCTGTCTAGAGGAGGGAGGGTCGCACGACTTAGTCTAGGCAGGCCGCACTGTTTGGCTGACCATGCGCAGGCTGTGCGCCTTGGTCTGCATTTCCCAGTCTCCCCTTCATCTGTGCCCCGTGTCCCTAGAACACCCCCAAGCCCTTTAACACTTCCAAGAAACCTTTTAAAGCCCCAAAAGCAAAGGGTTCAGACCAATACACAAAAAAACATACCTTTCCAAAAACCAAGATTTTACAACCTCCCCACCTTATAACAACTCTTCCTCGAGCCAAGCTTCCATGCCCCATTTCTCCACCGAAGAGAAGAGTTCGGGCCACTAAGCCCGCATATCCAATTCCATCTACCAAGTTTCTTCTTGAAATTTCCCATGCTGCCATAGTACTCGCTCTAATGGAACAACCTTTCCTCTCAAGACCTTTTCACTACAATCCTCCACACGAAACGAATGCTCCTCAAAGGATGCATCAACCTCAAGCTCCACATCCTCAACATCAACAACATGATATGGGTCAGGGTGATACCGTCGAAGCTGCGACACATGAAACACATCATGCTTCCCACCATACCATTGTGGAAGAGCCAATAGGTAAGCCAGTGGTCTGATCCTCTCCATAATCTAAAAAGGTCCCACATACCTGGGCGCCAACTTATCCTACTTCCAATTCCGACAGTGACCCAACCTTGGCGACACCCAAAGGAATACTTTATCACCCACCCCAAACTCAAGAGGTATATGCCTCTGATCTGCATCCAACTCCATCCTACTCTGATCTGTATCCATTCGTTTCTTGATCAACTAAACTCTCTCAGAATTCTCCTGCACGAGACTCAGCCCCAACAACTCAGATTCACTGGCCTCTAGCCAACACAAGGGAGATCTACATGGTCTCACATAAAGCGCCTAAAATGGTGCCATCTGAATTGTAGCCTGAAAACTGTTGTTGTAGGAAAAGTAAACCAACAACAGGTTCCTCTCCCAAGAACCACCAAAGTCCATGACACAATCTCTCAACATGTCTTGCAACACTTGGATTGTATGCTCCGATTTCCCGTCCATCTGCGGGTGGAAAGCCATATTTAAAGACACCTGCATACCAAGCGCTTTCTGGAACCCTTTCCAGAAGCATGATGTGAAAGGTATATCTACGTCCAAAAATATGGTCTATGACACCCCATGTAACCGTACAATCTATCGAACATACAACTCACCCAACTGGTCGACTATATAGGTCTCCTGAATCAGAAATAAATGATCCACTTTCGTTAACTGATCCACGACCACCCAGATTTCATTATTCTTTTGCGATGTCCTTGGAAGACCCACAACAAAATCTATTATTACATCATCCCACTTCCACTCCGGAATTGGAAATGGATGTAACAAACCACCTGGGAGTTGATGTTTGGCCTTCACCTGCTGACAGGTAAGACACCGTACCACAGATCCTGCAACTTCCTTTTTTATTCCAGGCCACCAAAACTACATTTGGAGATACAATACATCTTGGTCAAACCAGGATGCACTTCCCACTTTGACGCATGGAACTCATGCATCAACTCTTCCCACACATGCTTTGGAACTACCAAGAGATCACGAACTTGAAGAACACCTTCCGCGTCCACGGCCCAAACAGAAGGTAGCTCCCCACCTTTAAGATTTTCCTTCATGGCCGAACACTCAGGATCATCATGCTGACCTTCCTTAACTCGACCCAAAAGCATTGAATCCATTGTTATGGAAGCAAGAGTGACCTGACCATTCTCCTCCTGCACCTCCAGGTGCATCTCTGCAAACAAATCCATCACCCTCCACTCGGTGCTGGACACCTAAACTGCCTGATTCTGAATCTTTCTACTTACAGAATCAGCAACACTGTTCCCCTTTCCCGGCGTGTACACCAACTCAAAGTCAAAATACTGGAGATATTCAACCCATCTCCACTACCGAAGATTCATATCTCACTATGACAAGATGTGCTTTAATCTCTTGTGATCCGCAATCATGGTAAATTGTTCCCCCAACAGATAGTGCCTCCTATACTACAAGGCGTACACCACTGCATCCTACTCAAGATCATGAGTGGGATAGTTCTGCTCATGGGGACTCAACTACCTTGACCCATAAGACACAACCCACTCATACTGCATTAACACAGCCCCAAGACCAATTCCGGACGCATTACAAAACATGATATACTTCTTACCCAGCTCAGGTAAGATAGAGATAGGTGCGGTCGTCAGCCACTTCTTCAACTCTTGGAAAGCATTCTCACAAGCCCCAGACCAATCAAACATGATTCCCTTCTTGTTCAAGACCGAGAGTGGTGCTGCCAAGAGAGACAAATTCGGAATGAACCTTCAGTAATACCCAGCAAATCCTAGAAAACTCTAAACATCAGAAACACACTTGGGCTTCTACCAAGATACAAATTCATTCACTTTCTATGGATCCACTAACACGCATGCCTTCGAGATGATGTAACCTAGAAAATGTACCTCACCTATCCAGAATTGACACTTTGATAGCTTGGCGTATATCTGATGCTCTCTTAGCATACCCATGATGATGTCAAGATGTTGGGCATGATTGTCGTGAGTTTTTGAGTACACTAAGATATCATCAACGAAGACAACCACAAACAAATCTAGATAGGGATAAATGATCTGGTTTATCAAATCCATAAACACTGCCGGTGCATTGGTCAAACCGAAAGGCATTACCACAAACTCAAACAACCTGTACTGACTCCAAAAAGATATGTGTGGAATGTCAGAAGGCCTCACCCTCAACTGGTGGTAACCCAAACTTCGATCGATCTGGGAAAATACTGATGAACCCCTCAACTGGTCAAAAAGGGCATATCTTCTAGGAAGAGGGTATAGGTTTTTCAATATCATCTGACTTAACTTTCGATAATCAACACAAATCCTCAACGACCAATCGGCATTATTTGAAAAAAGCACAAGAGATACCCATGGAGACGTTCTAGGGCAGATAAACCCCTTACGCTCCAACTCCTCAAGCTGATCCTTTAGTTCTTGGAGTTCTATCGGTGCCATTCGGTATGGCGGAATAGAAACTGGTGTCGCTCCCGGAAACAACTCGATTGTGAAATAAATATCCCTCTAGGGTGGTAACCCTGATAAATACTCAGGAAACATGTCCTGAAATCGATCCAACACAGAAGGGAAATTATTTTTTCCCCTCCCTCATCAAAATCAAGCATGAGACATGCCACTCGAACTGCGAGTCCACTCATCTGTTGACAAAACGGCCCTACATGCCCTGCTCGAACATCCCATTCTCCACGGTGGACATGAGAGTCACCCTCAAGCGACCTAAATGATACTATGTGATGATAACAGTCTATTTGTGCCCGATACAACACCAACCAATCCATTCCCAAGATTAGGTCAAACCCTGAAATCTCGATAATGAACAAGTTCCATAGAAAAATATACCCACCAACTTCCAAGACACATTCCTTTCACTGCTTGATATCCTCAACCCGCACCCCCAATGGGGTGTTAATCCACATCACTCCACAGACAACCTATACATGTAATCCCAGCACTACCATAAGTTGGGCAGAGATAAAAGAGTGTGTGGCACCTGTGTCAAACAATGCACTATAAAATGTAGAAGCTACAAGGATCGTACCTCGAACAGTCGATGGTCCAGCCTCGCCATCACCAGATGAAAACTGAACTGCCTGAAGCTGACCTTCCCCTCTACCCTGGGCCTCAGCCTGAGTACTCTATGCTACACTGCCCTACTGGCAGAGTGATCATGTCCTAGAGTTCCACTTCCACCGCCCCTACCAGTACGGCCCGTGGATCTCCAACTTCCTGCCTAATACGGGGCAACTTATCCTCTTCCCATATCTGGTATCTGCTTTCCACCATCATGCTCCCCTTCTTGTCGAGGATTCCTACAGAACCTCTTCACATGTCCCATCCTTCCGCACGAATGAAAATCAACTAGAGTTCGGGGACACCGACCAAGCATAAGCCCCAACCTACATCACTAATAACAGAACACCAAATTCCCACTCTAAGAGGCTGACCCTCTCTTCTAATCACATTACTAGAAACTTTCCAAATGACGCTTCAGACCATCGAAAGATACACCACTTGTCCGCCCCACTAGCACGACAAGACCACCACTCGAATCTTCCTTCAGGTTCCCTTCAGATATGAGTGCCTGATCCATCACCTCTGCAAACCTCTTCAAGTGAATGATATACACTTAAGACCTGATCTCATGTCTCAACCCATCCAGGAAACACCTTGCTACCAATCCTTCATCACAGGCTAACATTGGGATGAAGCATTGCAGATCAGTGAGACGACTAGCAAATTCCATCACCGATAGTGATCCCTGAGTCCGGCTCATAAACTCTGATGCCCGCTCCTACCACAAAGTCTCTAGGTAGAAATTCTCCAGAAACGTCTCCTGAAAAACATTCCACGACATCCCCTTAGCCTGTTCGGTATGAGCATGAATGTCCCACCAACCCCTTGCCTATCCCCACAACATATAAATGGCCAGCTTTACTAGCATTTCAACAGGGGTCTCCAGAGGATCCAGTATCGTCTGGATGGACTCTAACCAGAACTCTGCTGCCTCTGGCCCACCCTCCCCAGGGAAATTCGGAGGGTGCTGCAGCTAGAATTCCCTTGTCATCTCAAAAATACTTGGTTCACCCCTCCCTGGGTCTCGATCCATCATCTGTATAAAGAAATCCAAGTTCCCTCGGAACTAGACTTCTCCACCTTCATTGATCACAACATTTTTGTGCTCCTCTACAGGATGAGTTTTCTCAGCAACATTCTCTCATTTCCCAAATGGAAATCGGAGACGTGGTGGCATCTCTCTACAATGCCAAGAACGAGATTTAGAACGCGTACCATACACATTCATGACTCCATCAAAAGCTCTTTACTAGAAACAACAACCCATTTTTAACAATTTTAACACCTCAAATTCACCGCCCCGACCATCCCTACCATGGGCCATGGTCCACATGTGGTAAGCAACAATGCACTATCATTAAACTCACACAAATATTTAAAAAAACATTTTCCACATCATTTCAAACCCTTATATTTCATTAAACAACATTTACCAACTTGTTTCCTTTCATTCTTCTCATTATTTCTTGGTTTCAGGAAATTCATAATGCACCCTACTTTCCTACCTCACACACCCCTCCCATGTGTGTGCCTAATACAATGCATGTCACCTATCTCCTTAGGTGATTACAATGATGCATGAGTACAAATCCTCATTCCATTAAGGTCACAAGCCAAATATTGTAAAATTATCACATCAAACCACATGTGCATCACCGAGTTGTGAAATATCATCAACTGTAACAACACAAAATCAAGAACAACATTTCCCACCCAGGGTAACTAGGGTTTTCCCCCGTACCTGGGTTAGCTACTATCAAGTATTAGCTCACTACCAAGGCCCTAGACATCTTGACCCTTGGCTACCAATCCCAAATAACAAGTCCTCTAGGAAGGAGAAGAAACACCTCCTCTGATACCACTTTGTAACATCCCCGACCCGGAAGCCACTAAACCGGTGCTCCAAGCCGGGTGGTTACATGACCTTAAGCGTGCCTCCCTGTACGCCAAAGGCTGCCGACTGGAAGTGGGTTCTATGTAGTCATGTGGGGAGACTATACCCCCTCATTATCAGAGTAAGCCACAATAGAAACAACCAAATAGCAGAATCAATAATCAATAACCAATAAATAAGTACAACAACCATTTCCAACAATAAATATGGGGTTTCATACTACAAGTGAAAAAGTGAACAAATCCCAAAATAAGACAACGGCCAAATCCCCAGAATTGTTCCGACCCCAAGTCTGGATCCTCCACCAAGTGCTACCCATGTCCACTCAGCTATCTTGCAAGGACCCTTGCCCTTTTCATGACCTGCAAACATGAAGGCTGCTCTGGTACCCAACGGTTTCTTGATCAGGGTGTGAGTACAACTCAGTAGGCCACCACGGTAGAGACCCGAAGCTTGACGTACATGGACATTACATTACTTTTGCGGAATATTTAATACATAACAAAAACAGAAACACAAGGACCGTAATAGTTTAGTGTCTTTGGAAACTCGGAATATAATCTTCTAAACGTGGTGAGAGATCTTCAACATGTCCCATAAAGATCTTCCCTTTTTTTTTACCTAAAACCTTTCTTTATATCCTGGGGAAAAGAAAACATAAAATGGTGAGCTCAAATGCTCAGTAAGGTAAAACAAAATAAATATCAATCACATCATATTCATAAGAACATAACATTTTGGAAATCTTAACCTGCAAAAGAGAACATAATTTCATAACATGGGATAAATCATAGTAGTGAAATGAAATCCCAATAGTCATAACTTAAAACATGAAACTTTGTGTCATACACACATAATCATATAGAATCATATCTTATTAGTCAAGACTCATTGCCAAGACTATCTTAGTGGACATAGTCCCTTTCTGAACCGGGTCACCCTCGTTTCAATCCTGTTTCACTAAACTGGTATAACCTACCATTCCAACCATGTCTATCTCATGAGATATAAAATCTTTACCCAATGCATTGGAGGGAGATATAGTTCCCACCCATCTCATAATGATACCATTCTTATGTGTGCCACAAAATCTTAAATCATACATCATTGCATAACCCATGTAATAGAAATGGGAATCTTAATCATCGTGACATCACAAAACAATTCATAAAGGAATTCATAAAAATAATTCCATCACAACATAATCAAATCAATGTAATAATAGAGATAATAACAGAACCCTTTATTATCTTAGATAGAAAATAATTTTGATAAAACACTTGAACTCCATTCTTGAGGAAAATATCCTTTTTACTTGAAAAACACTTTTCCTTTCTTAACATGTCAAACAATTATAAACTAAAAGAAGTTGATTAAAAATAAAATTGATAACGTGTAAAGGAAGCTTCTTGGAAGTAATGTTTTAAAAATACATTCATGCCGTATAAGTTAAAAAAACATTCTTCCCGTACTTTTGTCAGAAAATTCAAAAAGTACCTCGTACGAAAAACGACAAAATATTCCTTTTATATCTTTTACTAAAAACTCACCTAAGGGTAAAATAGGATTTAAAAAATTTTAGGTGAATGGAAATAATATTAAATATTGAGGAAACATGTATGTGGATGATAAAATACACCCCAGTAAATACTGAAGTATAAACAACCTCGGATAAAAATGAGATTGTGATATTTCCCTTACCTTAGGTCCGATTTGCTTTGTAAGTGTCCGAACCTCCTGTATAATGATTTAAATAATGTTATTGACTTATTAAAGAATCATATTCATTGTTATTATATCATATATTGTTCACTTATGTCTTTATATTACCCGTTCTTTTGTAAATTCATGTTAAAGTAGCGTTTTGGGTAAAATCATCTCATTTGTCGTTCGTGTTTTAACTTGTAATTATTCATATGGTTACTTAGATAATGATTACTTAATTACAGAATATAAAACATGATTTATATATAATATATATTCAGAATATATATATATATATATAATAGATCAGTAAATGGAAAGAAATACACCGTTCATGGAGACGGTAGACCGTTCGTACGCATGAACGCTGTTTTAGTTTACTTATTGAGTTGAATGGAATTAAGTATATGACATACATATATATACACATAAATCTCGTAGCTTAATAATGTCATATATTTCATTATTATTGCTTATATATACTTTATAATCATTCTTAAATGGTTAAAATGGAGAATGAATCTCATCGCGTCATGGAGACGGTAGTCCGTACGTACGCACGAGCGATGATATCATTTCCTTAATTATTGAATTGAATTGGAGTGGATGATACAATATATCAGAATCATTATTATGTTATAATAACTATGTATAGTTATTATTTACACCATAATACCCATCCATGTAAGGTTTTGGTGGAAAAGCAGATTACACCACGGCGTGGAGACGGTATTCCGTACGTACGCACGCGCGATGATTTCGTTTTTCGTAGGATGGATAGATGGTGAAATAGGGTTGTTTAATACTTATAATAACATATCAATATATAATTGATACTGATGTTATTACTTCATAATGAAAAAACCTTAGAAGAAGAAGTGGAAGAAGAAATAAAGGTGAAAGAATTGGTAACGGAAATTGCCTCTTCTTTGAAGCGCCTCTTTGAGACCTCCTCTTAGGGTACCAAAATTGGTCTTTGAGGAAGACCAAAACCTCTAGGATGTTTCTAGGGAAGTGGAGAAGAGAATTTTTTAGAGTTTGGACGAGCTTGAAGGCTCAAAGTTGTGTGAGGAAGAGAGGGTGGAGGTGCCCCTTTATAAGGGAGGAGAGGGGTACCTTTGGAATAACTAAAACTATTATTTTATTATAAAGTCAAATTCGGTTTTAAATAGCTCCAAATTGATTTATTTCGAAGCTAAAGTGGGTATGGGTCGAAATCATCTCATTCAATAGAATTTAGAGAAGTTTAGGTTCCTATTTTAACCTTATCATTTAGATTTAACATTAAGTTAAATAATTTTACTTTTACCGTGTCTTCTTGTGTTCTTACACTATAAGGTTAATAAACTTACTATAACAAGCCAAACGAACCCCAAGTTTTTAATTATTAATATATATAACCTTATCTAAGACATTTGGCCGAACTTTAGATTTTTAGGAATAAAATAACATTTAATAATATAATATTTGTTTTAAAAACTATTTTATGTCAATTTTGACACTATTTAGTAATTGATTTTTTGTGAAAATCATAACAGAATGATAAGTTCAAAAAAAAGTTAATTAAATAAATACTAACATGTCATATTAACCTAGAAAATTAGTGGAATTCATAAAAAGTCTAATATAATATTTATTTGGGTATTTATAACATCAATTATTTCAATATTTCATTAATAAGATAATTTCTGCATCGATGTTGTGTCATAAATAAATTAAATTATTTAATGTATAAAAATTACAAATAAAATACCATTATGTAGGAAATCGTTTTAAATTTCTAATGAATATTTATAGTCTAATTTATCTTATGTATAACCCCATATTAAAAATGATTTAGTTATTAAACTTTGATTTAAACTATTTTAACCCTTCTTTAAATAAATTAATAATAAATGTCCTCATCTAATCCAAATGGGCCTAAATGGTCATATTGTATTCCTATGTTTGTTTTTGGTCGAATTAAACTTGTCCAATAGAATTAAGACATGTTTTAGGGTAATAATAATATCATTTCTACCCATAATTACCCTATTTACTTTTAACCGTGGTAAAAAAAAGTAAAAAGTTACTATTCACCAAAAAATTATTTTCATCTCATTGAACAACATTTTACTTACTGACATCAACCGTGTCTCTCGGAGTTTTGAAATTCCACTCATAGAAGCGGTAAAATTATGTTTTATGAACAATTCGGTTTTTTTAACTACCACTTAGTGGTTTCACTATTCATCAAAAATTGAAAGTTTTCAGAAAAATACCAAAAAATAGGCTTAAGCTATATTTGATATTATGAACTCAAAAATGATGTCTATTTTACCAAATTCAAAACATATCAGTTACATTAACAAATTTAAAAATTAATTCCCGTTGTCAAAACAAATAGCGTGTTTTTAAGAGATAATAACTATCAAAAGATTGACACTTGTTTATAACTGGTTTGAATATGAAATTACATCCAATCACCAAAATTGTATTAAATTGTAAAAATATATTCTAAATATACTTTAAAACCACTAAAATTAATAATTTATCACTATTAATTATTTCGATTAAAAAAGATGTTTTTAATTAAAATTTAGTAATTTTCACTATTCATCAGAAAATGAAAGTTATCCGAAAAGTACCAAAATTTCTCCCTAAGCTAATTTCGATATTCCGAATCCAAAAATGAAGTCCATTTTGAAAAATAAAATTTATAAAATTTCAAAAAGTGGTTATTACTATTCTTAACGACTATTTTAATAGTATATCGTTGTTTAGTGAAACTCGGTATTGCGTACTACACATGCTATCGAGGAAGGTCGTGATTGCGTGTAATGCAAGGAAAGTCAAGGATGCGTGTTATGAAATCTCCTTTTGGTGTAGTGTACAAGACATTAATGAAATTAAAAAGAATATTTTTCATAAATTCTCGGGGTGTTACATTCTACCCCCCTTAAAATGAATTTCGCCCTCGAAATTCGTCGGGGTTATAAATGGTTTACTATTCGAAAGTTTCTTTAATATAAACCCACATCGTAAAAAAGAATACCAAAACCAATCATTAAAAACAAAAGTATGAAACGTAACGGTTACCCAAATAAACTAATCACTGGGTTTCCACATAGGTGAAAATATGGATATGGAAGAGAAATCTAACCATCATGTTCTGATGGAGAGTGGTAGAGAACATGGCTATGGAAAAGCTAGAAATCACAAAGCCATAAATTTGTGACGATCTAAGGTACCATCTGATTAATCGGATATAAGGTAACTAGGACAACATTTATGGTTTTCAAGATCATTTCCCTAAAGTTGATGAATTAAAAGAAATACTTGCATGCTTTTGGTACAATCTCACTGTTGTTCGTGAATTGAACAATTTCCACTTCATCCCTTAAAGAAATGAAGTTGAATTTTTTATTCGTGATGTGTTAGCAGATCATGTGATAGAATGATGGGTCATTCCATCTCTTTCAAACAAAAAGTTAGCAAAAGTTATAAGTCGATCTTATGGTTAGATTAATTGTATATGGTTTCAAAAAAATAACTTATACTTCATATATCATACTGCTTAATAAAATAAAACTAGTTTCTACTAACCAAGGACTTCCTGTAGGCCAGTGGTAGGCGATAAAGGCCAGTCGCACTTCGTTTGTGGGTTCGATTCCCACAACCTTGTCCGGAGCGATGGGTTGTCGCCCGTCCTGCAGGTTGTCCTTTTTCTAAAGTTATATTACTATAACATCCCATCAACAATATCAAAAAAGTTTTATCCTTAAACAATACTAACTTATGTCCAACATAATCCATTCCAATTTTTATGCATATCTAAAATACTTCGTTCCAATCTCATTGTATAAAGAAAATGATTACTTGAAATGTCGGCAACCAAACATGTGAATACCATCATTTATCCCCCATATATCTTATTGGTCACATTCCAATCATTCAAAGGCCTTAATCAGGTATTCTCTTGAATACTCATTGAACCTTACTGAAAACATGAATGCTGTTAAAAGTTAACTCTTTCCACATACCAAAATCCTCAAAATTCTATATACTCTAACCATGATATCACTTAGTCTTTATATCAATCATGAGCTCTTGAATACTGTTAAATATTTCATTTTCTCATTTTCCCTTCATTGTGCGCATATCATCTACATTCCAAAAATATCTGAATAACCTTTCATGGATACTGATAACATTAATCATAGACTTTCAAAACTCAAGGAAAGACAATAGTGTAACAATCCTTAGATGTCTCTTTATTCCATAGTACCATGAGATTACTTATACAACATTACACATGATAAACATGTAATCATTCCACTACATTCTTTAACCATTGACCGAGCTTCAACAATTCTTTCATCTCACATATCATTTGTAGTCTCTTCATCATCATCCACATAAATACTACCCATACGACCATACTGATTCTCTTCATGAGACTTTCCCTTAGGGAATTGGTTTTCATAATGCCCGTACATTCCACATTTAAAACATTTAACCATTGTTGATGTCGTAGCAATACCATTATCCTCATCCCTGGGGTTAACTGAACCTTTTCCTTTGCACTTACTGGCTTTGTGTCCTTCTCTTCCACACCCAAAGCATCTTCCAGTTCCTTTGAAACATTCTCCTTGATGCCTCTTCCCACATGATTTACATAGGGGAAATTGAACTTTCTTTCCTCTATGATCATCATGAAACTCCATCTTTCTCTTATTAGCCGAGTCAGGAAACTTACCAAATTTTACTTTATTGATCATATTATGAGATTGCTGATTCGGCATAATAATGTTGTTTGGACCTCCAAATCCCATTTCATTTGGTTTCTCATGAAGAATATCATTCCATTGTCCATCATATCCTCCATTATCGTGAATCATCTTGTTTCCAGCCATTTTCTAAAACCCCAAAAGAATAGTGTTTCAGGAAAAAATCATAATAAAGGGGGAGTAAATTCAATATCTAACATCTTTGGATAAATTATAATATCCTTAGCGCAATTCTAGGACTATAACCTATACGTATACTTATCCTTAGGGACATCCCTAGACATACCTTAGAAATATATATAGGGATCTCACTAATGTTCTCACATCCTAGTTTCCAAAGGTTGACTAAACCTTTCCTCTGATACCAACTATAGAGACTCGAAGCTTGACGTACATGGACATTACATTACTTTTGTGGAATATTTAATACATAACAAAAATAGACACTCAAGGACCATAATAGTTTAGTGTCTTTGGAAACTCGGAATATAGTCTTCTAAACGTGGTGAAAGATCTTCAACATCTCCCATAAAGATCTTCCCTTTTTTTTACCTAAAACCTTTCTTTATATCCTGGGGAAAAGAAAACATAAAAGGGTGAGCTAAAATGCTCATTAAGGGTAAACAAAAGAAATATCAATCACATCATATTCATAAGAACATAACATTTTGGAAATCATAACCTGCAAAAGAGAACATAATTTCATAACATGGGATAAATCATAGTAGTGAAATGTAATCCCAATAATCATAACTTAAAACATGAAACTTTGTGGCATACACACATAATCACATAGAATCATATATTATTAGTCAAGACTCATTTCCAAGACTATCTTAGTGGACAAAGTCCCTTTCTGAACCGAGTCACCCTCGTTTTAGTTCTGTTTCACTGAACTGGTATAACCTACCATTCCAGCCATGTCTATCTCATGAGATATAAAATCTTTACCCAATGCATTAGAGGGAGATATAGGTCCCACCCATCTCATAATGATACCATTCTTATGTGTGCCACAAAATCTTAAATCATACATCATTGCATAACCCATGTAATAGAAATGGGAATCTTAAACATCGTGACATCATAAACAAAATCATAAAGGAATTCATAAAAATAATTCCATCACAACATAATCAAATGAATGTAATAATAGGGATAAAAACAGAACCCTTTATTATCTTAGATAGAAAATAATTTTGATAAAACACTTGAACTCCATTCTTGAGAAAAATATCCTTTCTACTTCAAAAACACTATTCCTTTCTTAAAATGTCAAACAATTATAAACTAAAAGAAGTTGATTAAAAATAAACTTGATAACTTGTAAAGGAATCTTCTTGGAAATAATATTTTAAAAATACATTCATGTCGTATAAGTTAAAAAAACATTCTTCCCATACTTTTGTCGGAAAAGTCAAAAAGTACCTCGTACGAAAAACGACAAAAGATTCCTTTTATATCTTTTACTAAAAACTCACCTAAGGGTAAAATAGGATTTAAACAGTTGTAGGTGAATGGAAATAATATTACATATTGAGGAAACATGTATGTGGATGATATAATACACCCCAGTAAATACTAAAGTATAAACAACCTCGGATAAAAATGAGATTGTGATATTTCCTTTACCTTAGGTCTGATTTGCTTCGTAAGTGTCTGAACCTCTTTTATAATGATTTAAATAATGTCATTGACTTATTAAAGAATCATATTCATTGTTATTATATCATATATGGTTCACTTATGACTTTATATTACCCGTTCTTTTGTAAATTCATGTTAAAGTAGTGTTTTGGGTAAAATCATCTCATTTGTCGTTCGTGTTTTAACTTGTAATTATTCATATGATTACGTAGATAATGATTACTTAATTCCAGAATATAAAACATGATTTATATATAATATATATTCAGAATATATATATATATATATATATACAATAGATCAGTAAATGGAATGAAATACACCGTTCATGGAGACGGTAGACCGTTCGTACGCATGAACACTGTTTTAGTTTACTTATTGAGTTGAATGGAATTAAGTAGATGACATACATATATATACACATAAATCCAGTAGCTTTATAATGTCATATATTTCATTATTATTTCTTATATATACTTTATAATCATTCTTAAATGGTTAACATGGAGAATGAATCTCATCGCGTCATGGAGACGGTAGTCCGTACGTACGCATGAGCGATGATATCATTTCCTTAATTATTAAATTGAAATGGAGTGGATGATACAATATATCAGAATCATTATTATGTTATAATAACTATGTATAGTTATTATTTACACCATAATACCCATCCATGTAAGGTGTTGGTGGAAAAGCATATTACACCACGGCGTGGAGACGGTATTCCGTACGTACGCACGCGCGGTGATTTCGTTTTCCGTAGGATGGATAGATGGTAAAATAGGGTTGTTTCATACTTATAATAACATTTAATTATATGAGTGATACTGATTTATTACTTCATAATGAAACAACCTTAGAAGAAGAAGTGGAAGATGAAATAAAGGTGAAAGAATTGGTAACAGAAATTACCTCTTCTTTGAAGCGCATCTTTGAGACATCCTCTTAGGGTACCAAAATTGGTCTTTGAGAAAGAACGGAACCTATAGTATGTTTCTAGGGAAGTGGAGAAGATAATTTGGCAGATTTTGGACGAGCTTGAAGGCTCAAAGTTGTGTGAGGAAGAGAGGGAGGAGGTTCCCTTTTATAAGGGAGGAGAGGGGTACCTTTGGAATAACTAAAACTACTATTTTATTATAAAGTCAAATTCGGTTTTAAATAGCTCCAAATTGATTTTTTTTCGAAGCTAAAGCGGGGATGGGTCGAAATACTCTCATAAAATAGATTTTAGACAAGTTTAGGTTCCTTTTGTAACCTTATCATTTAGATTTAACATTATGTTAAATAATTTTAATTTTACCGTGTCTTCTTGTGTTCTTACAAAATAAGGTTAATAAACTTTCTATAACAAGACAAACGAACCCCAAGATGTTAATTATTAATATATATAACCTTATCTAAGACATTTGGCCGAACCTTAGATTTTTAGGAATAAAATAACAATTAATAATATAATATTTGTTTTAAAAACAATTTTATGTCAATTTTGACACTATTTAGTAATTGATTTTTTTTGAAAATAATAACAGAATGAAAAGTTCAAAAAACGTTAATTAAATCAATACTAACATGTCATATTAACCTAGAAAATTAGTGGAAGTCATAAAAAGTCTCAAATTATATTTATTTGGGTATTTATAACATCAATTATGTCAATATTTCATTAATAAGTTAATTTCTGCATCATTGTTGTGTCATAAATAAATTAAATTATTTAATGTCTAAAAATTACAAATAAAATACCATTATGTAGGAAATCTTTTTATATTTATAATGAATATTTATAGTCTAATTTATCTTATGTATAACCCCATATTAAAAATGATTTAGTTATTAAACTTTGATTTTAACTATTTTAACCCTTCATTAAATAAATTAATAATAAATGTCCTAATCTAATCAAAGTGGGCCTAAATGGTCATATTTTATTCCTAAGTTTGTTTTTGGTCGAATTAAACTTGTCCAATAGAATTAGGACATGTTTTAGGGTAATAATAATATCATTTCTACCCTTAATTACCATATTTACTTTTAACCATGGTAAAAAAATGTAAAAAGTTACTATTCACCAAAAAATTATTTTCATCTCATTGAACCACATTTTACTTACTGACATCAACCGTGTCTCTCGGATTTTTGAAATTCCACTCACAGAAGTGGTAAAATTAATTTTTATGAACAATTCGGTTTTTTTAACTACCACTTAGTGGTTTCACTATTCATCAAAAATTGAATGTTTTCAGAAAAATACCAAAAATTAGGCCAAAGCTATATTTGATATTATGAACTCAAAAATGAGGTCTATTTTACCCAATTCAATACATATCAGTTACATTAACTAATTTAAAAATTAATTCCCGTCGTCAAAACAAATAGCGTGTTTTTAAGAGAAAATAACTATCAAAAGATTGACACTTGTTTATAACTAGTTTAAATATGAAATTACATCCAATGACCAACATTGTATTAAATTGTAAAAATATATTCTAAATATACTTTAAAACCACTCAAATTAATAATTTATCACTATTAATTATTTCGATTAAAAAAGTTGTTTTTAATTAAAAATTAGTAATTTTCACTATTCATCAGAAAATGAAAGTTATCCGAAAAGTACCAAAATTTCACCCTAAGCTAATTTCGATATTCCGAATCCAAAAATGAAGTCCATTTTGAAAAATAAAATTTATAAAATTTCAAAAAGTGGTTATTACTATTCATAACGGCTATTTTAATAATATTTTAATAGTATATCGTTGTTTAATGAAACTCGGTATTGCGTACTACACCTGCTATCGAGGAAGGTAGCGATTGCGTGTAATGCAAGGCAAGTCAAGGATGCGTGTTATGCAAGCTCCTTTTGGTGTAGCGTACAAGACATTAATGAAATTAAAAAGAATATTTTTCATAAAATCTCGGCGTGTTACAACCACCAATGGTGTCTACAAAATATCTAGTATAAACAAATAGTGCATGAAAAATAAATTTCAATGATAATTTCCAAGTAATTATTTAAGGTTTCATTATCTAGTTCAAAGCCCAGCCATTACCACATTCATTACCATTCATTTCCCAACAATTACTATCACTTACCATTTCATCACATTTCCATGGGTTAATCACATTCATCATGTTACATGGGTCTAACGCCAACAATCACAGGAAAGAGGGTAAACACATCATTGTCTAATCCCACTAGGATCAACCCCCTCATTGAAACCATATCCTCACCTCGAAGCCTCAGTCTGGTTGGATGCAACCGATAGGGAAACAGAGCATTAGTCCAATCACTACCCCGTGCATTTAGGGTGGAGTTCAAAGCATCAGTCATCAGTCGACCCGTCGGCGTAGAGAATCAGTCATACCCCACACTACCATTCCATGTGCACATGATTATATATAAGTAACTATCAGCCTTTCAACCATTTCCCATCGGCAACCATCATTCACAACAACCCACATGGGAAACCACATTATGCCTTAACCAATTAACACATTTCCATTTCACATCATTTAACCATTCACCCAATTCCCATGTGTTATGCCTATCTCACTAAGAATTCAACACTAGACCCATGATATATCACATTATGGTCCTTAATCAGTTTACAAATTAACCCATTTAACCCGTTCATCATTCATGAATCAAGATTTAGCCCATTTCAAATAACCCCTAGGTTATTGCCATATCTAGGTGCATCACCTAACTTCCATTCCGAGTTCAACCAATCATGACAACATAGTTATCAATGGCTCTACAATTCATTACAACAAGATCACGTGTTTAATATAAAACCCTAAATCCGGGAAAAGCAGGCACATCCCATGGATGGCCCCAATTAGGTCAAGTATATCCCAACACAACCCACAGGGATCGTGAGGGTTCCCATTTGACATTTTAAACACCATTATTACCAAACATTCCAAGGTTATCCAAAACATAACCAATGGAAAGCAATAACACAACTAAACATGCACAAAACCCTAAATAACCATGAGATATATCTTGAAGACCACCTACCTTGAATCCACGGTTGAACACACCCTCAATCGATCCCTTAGACCTTGATTCGACCAACCCTCTGTGATTCAACCTAGAACTCAACCAAAAGATAGGGATTTAGGGTTTCAGAACAAGAGGGAGAGAATACAAAAACCCTAAACCATGAAAAGAACCAAGGAGGAGATTAGCCTTACCCGAAGCTTCAATGCGCAACCAACGGCACCAAAAACGCCTTCAGAAATGAGGGAGATCGATCTCTTGGAGCTCTTGGGACAATTGGTTCATTCCTAGGATTAATAGCGAGGAAATGGAGGAAAATCCTGATTTAGGGTTATAAAGCCTCGAGTGGCAATTTTGTAAATTTTCCAACTTTAAGTCACCGCACGGTTTAGCCGTAGGGTTTGGAAAACCGTGCACAAACCGTGTGCACGCCACTTCCTGGAGGAGGGGGAGTTTCACGATTTAGCCGGACGGTTTGGAAAACCATGCGAAAATCGTGTGCTCATTTCTGTCCAGAGGAGGGAGGGTCACACGACTTAGTCTGGGCAGGCCGCACGGTTTGGCTGACCGTGTGCAGGCCATGCGCCAAGGTCTGCTTTGCCCAGACTCCCCTTCTTCCGTTCCTCGAGTCCCCGAAACACCCCCAAGGCCTCTCACACATCCAATAAACCTTTTAAATCCCTAAAAGAAAAGGGGTCAACCCAAAACACAACAAAACATACCTTTCCAAAAACTGGTATCTTACACAACTCGTAAGGATATAGATTTTTGGAAAGCCAAAACGATGGATGCCAATAAAGTAGTTCGTGATGCCAAACTCTATATGCAACAACATGATGAAGAGCATTATGAGCTGTTAGAAGAAATTGAATCACTAAAATCCTCAACACCTGAGATCTCAAAAAATATCATTGAGTATATGCTAAAAATTGGGGAACAAAAGAATGAAATCGATTGTTTGACTAACACAGGGAAAGAGCAGGTAAAAGGTATCAAATAGCATGCAGAAGAAGTGTTCAGTCTGCATCGAAAAATTAATGATCAAGAAATACTCTTGACCTCTAATGTGATATCAGGGAAGCAGGTCATTCTGAAGAATGAAAAGATGAAAGAGGATCCTAGCAGTTTAGTAGGAAAGAAGTAGCAATTGAACACAGATGATAAGGCTGATTTAGGGCCTGATTAGAAGAAAAACATTGTTGCAATTGAATTCAGACCACACACACCCGTCCCAAGATTGAAGGTTGATTTAGGCACAATGAAGAATCTTAATATTCAGAGATTCCAAGGGGAATCTCTTAGTAATGAAGTAACACGAAGGAATTCGACTTATATCAGGTGATATTGTTGTGGAAAGATGGTACATTCACAGTACGTCTTTTCCATAGCCAAGAGATATCTAAGGGAAGAAGAACAGAGGAGCTATCCAAACAGAGAACAGTTTTCCAGAATATATTTTGAAGGACACTATTTTTGGTGCTGATGATTTTGGCACATGGCTAGGTACTGCACTTCGACCATACAGAGAAATGTGCCAAAGCAGAATCAAACATTCATAAGTAACAGATCAATAAACCAACAGGAGTGTTAAAAATGAAGAATAGATTTGCGGCTTTGCAAGATGAACCTGGTCCATCATACTCTAAGAAAGAACAAAAGTCTCAATACATGACGAGTGTGAAGGAAAAAGTATAGACCACGAAGAATTAAAATGAGAAGGCTGTGGTGGAAAAAATTGCTCTTAAGGCATCAGATCAATCTGGTGTATGGATCCTTGATATTGGTTTCACTTCTCACATGAAAGGTAATAAGGATCTCTTTACAGGCATAAAATATGACAATGAAGGATATGTCAAATTTGGAAACGATGAATGCATGAATATTGTTGGCTCAAGGAAATCCATGTTTGGGGGCAAAGAGATGAGACGTACTAATGTCTTGGTAGTAGAGGGTCTCAGTCATAACTTGCTCAGTTTCAGTCAGCTATGTGACTCTGGGCACTCTATTCGATTTACCTAGAAGATTTTTGTTGTGAAAGGAAAAGATGGAGCAGTTGTTCTACAAGGAAAAAGTAAAAAGGTAAATCTTTACCATGTAGGTGGGGAAGAAGATTCATGCCTTTTATCAAGAGAGGAAGAAAAGCAGATGTGGCATAAGTGTCTTGGTCATCTATACCAACCATCCATGGAAGATCTGGTAATGTGTGATGCTTCAAGAGACCTTCACAAACTATCATGTGATCACACTCATACGTGTGATGCTTTCCAACAAGGGAAGATCACGAAAAAGACATACAGGCCAAAAGAACAGAAATCAACTGGAGAGCTCGAATTGGTGCATGCTGATGTATGTGGACTTATCTCACCACGAGCTATAAATGGGAAATGGTACTATGTTCTTTTCTTTGATGATTATAGAAGAATGGACTGGGTATTTTTCATTACCAATGAGACAAAAGTGTTAAATTGTATTAAGAAGTATAGGAGGGAATCAAAATGTATGGTTGGGTAGAAAATTCCAAGGGAAGATCATGAAAAAGACATACAGGCCAAAGGAACAGAAATCAACTGGAGAGTTCGAATTGGTGCATGCTGATGTATGTGGACTTATCTCACCACGAGCTATAAATGGGCAATGGTACTATGTTCTTTTCAATGATGATTATAGAAGAATGGCCTGGGTATTTTTCATTACCAATGAGACAGAAGCGTTAAATTGTATTAAGAAGTATAGGAGGGAATCAAAATGTATGGTTGTGTAGAAAATTATAATGTTTTGTACTGATAATGGTACATAATTAACAAGCAGTCAAGTTAAAGACTATCTCGAGAAAAAGGGATAAGGCATCAAGTTTCATCAGTGACAACTCTCCAACAGAATGGATTGGTTGAAAGGGGAAATCAGATCATCAACAACATGGCTAGAACCATGCTTATCAAAAAGAACTTACTAGATAAATTTTGGAAGGAAGAGGTTTTGACATCATTCTATATTTCGAACAGGTTTATTTTGTGTCTGATGGAAGGGAACACTCCATATGAAATGTGGTATGGAAAGAATCCAACGTTGAAATACATTTGAATCTTTGGGTGTAAGTGTTTCATAATCAACAAAGAAAACCACAAGAAGTTTGAGTCACGAGGATATTAGGGTATATTCTTTGGCTACTAAGGGAAAAGAAAAGCATATAAAGGCTTCAACAAAAGGCTGGGAAATTTTTTTGAGAGAAATGATTTCATTATAGTTGAAAATGAACAAAATGATCAACGACCCAGTGAACAGTTTCTGGATGATAGTGATGATGAGATAAGCAACACAGGGGGAGTAGAAGTGGAAGAGTCACACTCAGATTAAGATAAAGATGGTGAATAAGAAAGTGTCAAGTCTTTGTTAGCAAGGAAGCCAAAGAGTCGAGCTGACATTGATAGGCGAAATATCATTGGTGATCAGACATCTCCAGTTCAGACTGGAAGAATGAAATCATTGCAGTAAACATCGTTTTTATCTTAGGTGGAGCTGAAATGTTTTTCTGATGTAGCTAATGATTAAAACATGGTTCAGGCTATGAATGAAGATCATGGTCAGATTGAGAAGAACCAGACATGAGAGATTGTTTCAAGGCCTGCAGATAATAATGTCATCATGACTATATAGGTCTATCACAACCATATGAATGAAGATGGAACAGTGATTTAGAACAAATCACGACTAATGTTCAAGGGATACTCCATATAGAGGTAATAGATGTTGATGAGACCTTTTCAACAGTTGCAAGGCTGGAGACAATTAGATTATTTTTTTCCATAGTAGTGCAAAGAAAGTTCAAAGTGTTCTAGGTGTATGTTAAAGCTACATTCATGAATGGAGTTCTGGAATAGGAGGTGTATATTGAGTATCCATATGGTTTTTTCATTCATGAGGATGAGAACAAAGTTTACATGGTGAAGAAGGCGTTGTATGGGATGAAACAAACACCAAGAGCATGGTACTCAAGGATTGATCAGTACTTGAATAATCTTGGTTTCCAGCGTAGGGGAGTTGATTACAATATCTATTCCAGCAATGATAGTAACCAAAGGATGATGGTGTTGTTTTATGTCAATGACATAATATTTGGCAGATCAGATGAAGCTCAGTGCAGACAGTTTTCCGAATTCATGAAAAATGAGTTTGAAATGTAAATGATTGGTGAGCTATCATTTTTCCTTGGTCTACAGGTGACATAAGGTAGGAATGTAACATTCATTTCTCAATCCAAATTTTCTATGGAGGATTTAAGATGGTTTGGCATGGATAATTCCTAGGATATGAAGACTCTGATTGCTACCCGGATGAAATTATCAAAATATGAGGATGGAAAGGCAGTTAACATCACAAAATATAGGAAAATTATTGGAAGTTTGTTGAACTTGACAACAACAAGGGCTGATATTGTTTTCACCACATTCCAAGCAGTGAGATATCAGAGTAATCCCATGGAAAGCCACATGCTTGCAGTGAAAATAATACTTCAGTATATCAAAGGAAATATAGATTTCGGTTTGATGTATAATGAAAAATCTCAATAAGTGTTATTGGGTTACACAGATGATGATTGGGTCATATCAGCAGATGAACGAAAATAAACGTCAGGAGGTGCATTCTATCTTGGTGGATTGTGTATATCTTGGCTAAGAAAAAAGCAAGATTTCATCTCATTGAGCATCGTAGAGGATGAATATATTGCGTCCACTCAAGCATGCATGCAGTTATTGTGGATGAAGAAGTATCTTGATGATATGGGAGATAAAGTGACATATCTAATTGGAATCCATTGCAATAACTCAAGTGCTATCAATATTAGAAAAAATATCTCCCATCACTCAAGGACCATGCAAATTGAGATCAAATATCATTTCATGAAGGAGATGGTTGAGCAAGGAATTGTGAAATTGGTGTATGTTCCTATAGAACTACAGGTTTCATACATTCTGACAAAGGCCTTACACAAGGAAGAATTTGACAGGCATCTATTGGCCTTGTGAGTTGAGTCGACTCACCGCACTTAAAAGAGTGTAGATGTAGAATCCCCTCTCCCCACGGTATGATGTGTTTTTACCTAATGTGCTTATATGTGTTCTCTACTCATCTACATACTACAAAGGAGTGACATTAGGGTTCGTTGAAAAAGGGGGAGAAAATATTGATTGATCAAGGGGGAGACAGTGTGGAAATTTGAGTAATCATTATTGATATTGGGAGAAGCTGACAGGTGGAGCAGCGAGATAGGGGGAGAGCAATGAGACAAGGGGAGAATATTAAATCGGACAATTCTTGATGTGATCGATCAAAGAATAGATATCACAATAGCTGAGGATCATGATAAAAGCTGAAGTGTGTTTGGTGTCAGGTTGGTATGAAAATTTCAATGGGTATCAGGTTGGTATCAACAGTGGTGTCAGAAACGAAGTGACTCATAGATGAAATTTTCATGATACTCTTGTTTCTCACACCGAGCATTGCTCATGTAGGATTAGAGTATGTGTTGAGTAAATATTTAATTGCTATCTGTATCGCAAGAGGCGAATGGTGGATGATGATGAATGAAGCCTTAATGGGGTATCAAAAAATGGAGAATTGTTTTGAGAATAGTTGTCAACAAACCCAAAGGGGAGATTGTTGGAAAATATCCCTCAAGGTATCATTGAAGCATTTTTTTTATATTATTGTGATTGTTGATGATGCATGACTCCATGTTGTGTTTGTGGACAAAGAGAGTTTCAATGACTCAAACTGTTTACAAAAGGGGTTTTCCTGGAGAATGGGGAAAAGTGTTTTTGGAAAAGGGAGTTGTGCTCTTTTGTAAAAGAGGTTTCTAATGTTGTACGCCAGGAATTTTTTGAATTCGTAACATCAAAAATTTGGCAAAGGAAATGTTGCATGCAAGTCCAAAAATGGTACGCATGTTTTGGAGGGAAAGTCCAAAAGTGGAGCGCAATTGTTGGTGCGCAAGTCGAAAAATGGCACGCAAGTTTTGGCACACAAGTACAAAATTGGCACGCATGTTTTGGCACACATGAACTAAAGTGGCGCGCAAGTATGTTGCGCAAGTGTGGTGTGAAATTCATATTTCAAGATCATCATATCAAAATATGGAAAAGGAAAGAAAGAGGTGTGCAAGTCCTAAAGTGGCACGCAAGTGTGGTGCGCAAGTGTGGCGCACAAGTTCTCAAAATTCCTATAAATAGATGGATACTCTCCTCATTTATTAATGAGATCAACCCTTAGAGAAAACCTGAGCTCTGAGCATGCAAGAAAAAGTTATGGTGCACAAGTGTTGGCGTGTAGGTGTTGGTGCGTAGGTGTTGGTGCGCAGGTGTAGGCGCGTAGGTGTTGGCACATAGGTTACAGACAACAGGTTGTCGCGCATAGGTTATGGATAGTAGGTTGTCGCACGTAGGTTACAGACAGTAGGTTGGGGCACATAGGTTACAGAAAACATGTTGCAGAGCCCAGGTTACAGACAGCAGGTTGTCACGCGCAGGTTACAGACAACTGGTTGTCGCGCGCAGGTTAGAGACATCAGGTTGTGGCACGCAGGTTACGAACAGCATGTTGTGGAGCACAGGTTACAGATAGAAGGTTGTGGCGTGCAGGTTATAGATAGCAATTTGTGGCCAGCAGGATTCATCCAGCAGGTTTGGGCCAGCAGGTTTGACCCAGCAGGTTGTGGCTAGCAGGTTGTCGGCAAGTAGGTTTTGGCCAGCTGGTTTTGTCCAATAGGTTTTGCCTAGAAGGATTTGCCCAGCAGGTTTTGGCCAGCATGTGGGGCACATTGATTTTTTTTCTGCAATGAAGGCAGAGGCTATGCACTGGTTAAATACAGGTCACTCTAGGGTTGTGTGAAAGTCATAATTTTCCCAGAACATCTGTGGTAAAGTAGTATTCATCAGGGGATGAACATTGAACATCAATAGAACATATATCAATAGTTGAGGATTCATTCATTCATGTAAATGAAGAGACATACAAGTCTATAAACTGTGAGTTGATCCTTTCTGGAGCAGTGAGAAATGGAAGAGGAAGAAGGCGATCCTCTCCACCGGCAGTGAGCCAGAAAGAGAAATAGGGAGTGACCTTTGGGAATGCAGTGAGCTGACCATAAACATTGTAAAGGTAGTAATCCTAGGACAGATTGATTGTTCCCAAACTGTGTAAATCCACAGCCATTGGTGTTTAGTTGAATTTGGTATGACCGAAAACTTGTCGGCGCATGCTCCTTTGACGTAGCCCTTAGCGGTGAACCGAGTAAAAATTGTTATGTCCTGTGCATTCTTAACATTCTGTTTATATTGTTCATGTAAGAACCCAGTTCTTATTTTAGAGGTAGGAGCTTCTTAGTTTTTTCCTTTTCCTTAAGTGTTTTGAGAAAATATGGAAAATGGGGAAAATCCTAAATTTTGGAACTACATGTCATTTACTTTTCCACACAAAGTGTAGTTATGGTCATGTGGGATGGGTACACGGGGCGTGTTGCCATGCTGGCGACGAAGGGTGTAGGAACTAACTACACGCCGTGTAGTGGTACCTTACACGCCATGTAGTCAGTCAGCAGGCTTAAATAGTAATGTGGTGGAGTCGCTTCCAGTTGGGAGATAGTACACGCCATGTCCTTGGGAGCACATGTTGTGTACTCATGTCGATGGATGAACAGTGTGGCGGTGCCACCAAATCAACAGTTAAATGAAAGAAGTACACGTCGTGTACTCAGAAGTACATTCCTTGTACACTGTTTTTCGGCTTAAAACATGCAGTAGCCTCCTCATTTGATAGAGGAGGCATTTGAGCCATTTTAGAGACAAGGAGGATGACCGGACCTTTTAAGATCCGTCGGGTGTTCGTCTGGAATCCAATTCAGCTTCGGACAATCTCGTTGGAACCACACGGGTAAGCCCTCTCGTCTCCTGGTACCATTCTTACCAATTCTTCTCCTAACGTAAGTTATTTATGTTTGAATGATTTTTGTTCTTTGTCAGATCTACGCCATTCTTGTGTATTTCTGGAGTCTGTGTTCGTATATAACGCTCGTTGGCATATAAGGTAGGTGGCTTTGTGTTTATTTTCCCACTTTCATGCGTTTTTGTGTGTTTTTCAGCCACGAACCCATGTTGGGGTGTCGTGTGGCTGAGTCCATTGCTATATTTAATGCCTAGAATTGATTAGGTATTTAATTAGGATAATAAAATTCTAGTTGGGATCGTTTATTGGATCTAAAACCTCCCCGGGGGTGTGTTTCATTGTTTAGCTGTTTGGCCAGGATACACGAGGGTATTCCTTAAATATAGAAATTGTAGAATTTCCTTGAGAGTAATTTCTTGTTTTCTGCATTTTGATATGTTGGGCATGGCCCGGTGACCTGTTTATCCTAAGGGTGTTGTTGTGATTAGCCTGTGGGAATTGCACTGTTTAGCCCGAGGGCTATAGTTATTTCGGCCTGAGGACAGGTTCTTCCGTGCCTGAGGGCCATAGAATATGTGCCTGAGAGCAACACTACTTATGCCTGAGTGCAAAATTCTGTTATGCCTGAGGGTGGATTCTTGTGTTGGATACTCCTTACCTGAGGGTAGGGGTTACTTGTCTGAGGATGTGGATTGTTTACATGGAAATGAACTGTGGTGATTTCTAATATTTAAATGGATTAAATGGATAATAAAATGGAAATATAACTGCTAATTAGTTACTTTTGAGTTCTGCTTACTTTATTTCATTTTACAACTACACACTGTTGTTGTGTGCTTACACGCAGTTGGGCACGAGCCTTTGGTGGGTGCCTACTGAGATATATTTCACACACCCTATTTGGGTCATGCTTTTCGGCCCAAAAAGATTACGTTGTTGTAGGTGTCAATAGGGGAGAGAGTCCCTATACAGGTACTTGACTGTTGCGGAGGAGTAGGAGGGCATGGGACCGAGCCTAGGCTCGCGATGCCGCTACCAGCTATTTTTCTTGTTTTGTTGTACTATGTATTTTGTTGTACTGTATTGATGTGTAACATGTTATGGTTGTTTTCTTAGAACTTGAAACATGTAGCATCATCACTTATATACTATTGGTTATATCCGCTGTTGTAGTTTATTTCAGTTTTGTATAGTTTACTGCTTCTGCTATTTATTGTATGTTTTATTTTGTATTCCGCTACACTACACATTGACAAATGAGGGCATAGCTTCCCCACCATCAGACCTGGGCCCTCGCTTCTAGTCGGTAGCCTCTGGCGTTGAGGGAAATTCCCTTGAGGTCATGTGGCAAACTGGGTTCCGGGCACCCGGTGCGTGGCACCCGGGTCCGGGACGTTTCAAACCGGTATCAGAGGAGTTTCTTTTCTTTGACTAACTATTTGGATCCATAGTCAAGGATAGGATAGAACGGTAGTTGGTAATAAGTTTTGATTGGGCATAGATAACCCGTGTATAGGGAAAAGCCAGTCTACCTCGTATTTTGCATGCTTTTGGTTTTTTCAATTTTACGGTTGATATGTTTTCACCATTGGGTGACACACTTTGGGATTGTTCAATTTATATTTTATCTATGGGTTCCATTTGTTGCAACCCGATGAGATGAGGGTATGTCGTCTCATGCATCATATAGGCACATGCTAGATATCACATGCCATGCATAGTTTCCATGCCATGTAGGTGCATTAGAATTTTCATGTTGTTGTGATAGTTGTTGTGCTAATAAAGCATGTTGTTGTGATAACTTCTTGATAAATACCTGCCTTGTGATATAGTATTTTTGTTTGATCTTGTTTATAGAATGGACACCAATATTGGTTTTTGGGGAGTATGGGCCCCCATTCACCAGAATTTGGTGGATCATTGACTATTTTTTTTGTTATAACACAGATAAGATGTAAAACTTTGATTCGTGGGGAGTATGGGCCCCCACAAATCATAATTTGACACTTAGGTGTTGTTTTTTAGTATTTTCTGGGTTCCGGGGAAGTTTCTGAGGCATACTATCCGGAAAACCTATAATACACAACGTGTAGGACCTTATACACGTCGTGTGTGTTCTTCTATTCGGGAAGGAAAATGAACTTTTTGAGTACACGCTGTGTACCTTGAGTACATTCCGTGTAGTCTCTTCCCGTGTCACAGACCATGTGGGCGGTGACACGGGGTAGGGAAGGGCTTGGGTAAAACACGCCGTGTAGTTTTTGTGCACGTCGTGTAGTGTGACCCGGAGTCCGGCTGTGTAACAAAAAACACAGGTCGGTGAAATCCTTGACAGAACACGTCGTTTCAGTTATAGACGCGCCGTGTAGTGTGACCTGGGGACTCGGCCGTGTAACTAACAACACGGGCCGGTGTCACCTCTCCCTAGACACGCTGTGTTCCTATGGAACACGCCGTGTAGTCTTGTCCGAGGATAGACCGTGTGGAGTTAGCCGTGTGGCTGGGAAATGGGGTCTTGTACATGCTGTGTATGGGTGTAACACACTGTGTGGAGTTAAGCCGAGTAGTCAGCCATGTCACAGACGACATGAGAAGTTGGTAAATAACACTGTACACGCCGTGTAGATATTATACACACCGTGTAGTTTTGTTGAGTAGATTCCACGTGGATTTTCCATGTCAAAGGTCCTGAGTAGGGGAAGGGAAGTCAAGTACACGTCGTGTAGTCATTGTACACATCGTGTAGTCTTGTTTTGAAAATTTTGAAATGCTTTCTTCCACTTGTTCCTTTGTCGTTCCTTCGCTTTCAGTCTTAATAATCTTGAATCTGAGGTGTGCTTTTGACCTGGTAGTTTCATGCCGCCTAGACGACCACGAGTTGTTCGCCAGGAGAGTGACGAAGATTATACTCTGGAGATGGTGGGCCATGGGCTACCAGTTGATCCACCAGTAGAGCCAGATGCAGCGCCAGCTGCTATACCAGACATAGGCGTGGAGGTGCAGTTCTGTGAAGGCTTATTGTGGTTCATGAAGACCTTTCAGGGAGCACAGTAGGCTGCCATGTCTATGGCCGAACTGACACGTATCTTTCAGTAGCAGCATCCACCTACATTTTCAGGGGATGGTGGACCGCAGGCTGCAGAGTCATGGTTATGATCAATGCAGACTATTTTTGAGAATCTGGAGACGCATCCAGGGCGAAGGGTCAAGCTCACGACTTACATGCTGCGTGATTCTGCCAAGAGGTGGTGGGATGTTACCACCAAGAAAGAGCATCACAAGGACATGGAGTGGGAAGATTTTAAGGCATTCTTCTATGACTTCTTCTTTCCCGAGATGCTGAGGGCAGATAGATCTCGATAGTTCATGAATCTGCAGTAGGGCGATATGTCGGTGATGGAATATTCCGCTCGTTTTACGGAGCATCAACGTTTTGCACCCGTGCTGGTGTTTGATGAGACGTTGAGAGCCAGACGTTTTGAGGGTGGTCTTCGGTATGACATCCGAGCGCTGGTGAATGTTTTCGGGTTGCCTACTTTACATGCGATTGTGAACCAGGCGTTGATTACAGAGAGGAACCTGCGGGAATCGAGTTGTGTGGGCCAGGGTAGTTCATCCCCAGATACTGGTATTATTTCTGCTGGCAAGAGGAAGAGACAGATGGACTTCTCTCAGGGTGGCAGTACCAGCCATGCAACTTCTTCAGGTTGACCGGTCAGGTGATACCAGTGTGGCAGAGAGGGGTACAAGAGACCTCAGTGTCCACGAGACCCAGTGGAGTGCCGAGCTTGCAGCAAGATGGGTCATCTGCAGCACTTTTGCAGGGCGTTTCCACCAGTGGCTAGTGAGAGGGGTTCTGTGCAGACTCCATGTGCAGGAGCAGGACCAGTGGATTCTTACCAGTCAGGAAATTGGAATACGTCAGGGCATGCAGGCAGAGATGGTGGACGTTGTCATGGTAGACAGACACCAGGATCGCAGAGGCAGCAGGGTGGGACAACTCAGGGTAGCCAGGCTGTGTCACAGGGTCACGGCACTTGGCAGGCATATGTAGTACAACAGACCCAGTAGGAGCAGGATCTCAGACCTTCTACAGTCAAAGGTACTATTCTTGTAGCTACTATCTTGTCTTTAGTACTTTTTGATACGGGGGCTCTGCATAGTTTCTTCTATGTACCCATTGTGAAGAGACTTGGTCTTGGTGTTTCTTCTTCTTCTGATATCATGACGCTAGACACTCCGTTGGGGACTAGGACGGCTGGTGTCCTTCAATGCAAGGAGTTCCCCCTTGAGATTGGAGGGTGTCACTTCCTTTGGGACCTCAATGTCTTGGAGATGACGAGCTATGACGTCATTCTCAGGATGGACTGGTTAGTTCCCTATTGAGCCTTTGTAGACTGCTATCGTCACAGGGTGATTTTCACGTCACCAGAGGGTGGAGAGTTTCTATACATGGGCGAATGGGATGTTCAGGCGAGTCGAGCTGGACCAGAGCATCATGGGCAAGGTGGAGTCACAGCCCAGATTGCGAGTTTGTATCTGGATGACTAGGGGACTTCTCAGAGGGATTTCCCTCCATTTTTTGATTGTTTCAGGGATGTCTTCCCGGATGAATTTTCAGGTCTACCTTCAGTGCATGAGGTGGATTTCTCTATTGAGCTAGTGCCTGGAGCGCCACCTGTGTCCACTCCTACTTATAGGATGGCCACGCCTGAGTTGTAGGAGCTCAAGAGGCAGTTAGAGGAGCTATAGGAGAAGGGTTTTATCTGACCCAGTACTTCTCCAGGGGGTTCTCCGATCCTTTTTACGAAGAATCCAGATGGTACCCTCAGACTTTGCGTGGATTATCGGAAGATTATCCAGTTGACGGTTAAGAACCGATATCCCTTTTCGAGGATAGATGACCTGTTTGATCAGCTTCGTGGAGCACGAGTGTTCTCTAAGATTGACATGAGATCCGGATATCATCAGTTGCGCGTTAGACTATCTAATATACCTCTCACATCTTTCAGGAGTGGGTATTGTCTATATGAGTACACGGTTATACCATTCGGACTGACGAATGTGCCATCAGTTTTCATGGCTCTGATGAATCATCTGTTTCATCCATATCTTGATTCCGTTGTGGTTGTATTCGTGGACGACATCTTGGTGTACTCTCACACTCGACATGACCATGCCACCCACATTGAGATCATATTGAGTACACTTAGAGAGCATCAGCTATATTCTAGGCTCTCAAAGTACCACTTTTGGATGGACCGAATTCACTTCCTAGGTCACATTATCTCATAGGAAGGCGTTGCAGTAGACCCAGAGAAGGTGAGAGCAGTAGTTTCCTGGGAGCAACCTAAGGACATGTTTGAGATACACAGTTTCTTAGGGCTGGCTGGTTACTACAGACGCTTCATACAAGACTTCTCCCACTTAAGTGCACCGCCGACAGGTCTGACTAAGAAGGGTGTGATGTTCCTTTGGTCAGAAGCTTGCGAGATAGCTTTTCAAGACATGAAGGGAAGTTTGACATCATCACAGGTCCTGATACTCCCAGAGTAGGGGAAGAGCTATACAGTTTATTGTGATGCATTATAGATTGGGTTGGGAGCAGTGTTGATGCATGGCGATCGAGTCGTTGCATACGGGTCTCGGCATTTGAGGCCACATGAGAGTAATTACCCGACACATGATCTCGAGTTGGCTGCTGTTGTGCATGCGTTGCGCTGTTGGAGACATTACCTATTGGGAGAGAATTTTGTGTTTTTCACCGACCACAACAGTCTCAAGTATATCTTTACTCAGCGTGACCTGAATCTGACGCAGATAAGGTGAGTTGAGTACCAACAATCCTTTGATTTTGAGCTTGCCTATACACCTGGTAAAGGTAATGCAGTAGCTGGTGCACTGGGCAGGAAGACTCAGATACAGGCAGTGCAGGAGGCCAGTGGTGAGTGGCAGCTTATGATGTTGTTCTCTTAGATGCATCTGGAGTGTAGAGACATAAATCTTGACATACATGGACAATACATTACTTTTTCGGAATACTTAATACATAACAAAAACAGACACACAAGGATCGTAATAGTTTAGTGTCTTTGGAAACTCTGAATAAAATCTTCTAATCGTGGTGAAAGATCTTCAACATCTCCCAATAAAGATCTTCCCCTTTTTTTCTTACCTAAAACCTTTCTTTATATCCTGGGAAAAATAAAACATAAAAGTGGTGTTCTAAAATACTCAGTAAGGGTAATCATGGATAAAATAAAACTTACCATATACATTTGAACATAAAAACTTGAACATAATGTTTAAACATCAAAATCTTGAGCAACGACTTAAAACATGGAAGTACATAAGGAGTAGATCATAATGGAACATAAATCATGATAAAATAGCATGGGAATAAAACATGTAATTTTGGAATCCATTAAGCACATGTAATGATTTCCATTGTAGCCAAAGCATTGCTGCCAAGACCATCTTAGTGGACAAATTCCCTTTCTGAATCGAGTTCACTCCTCGTTTCAGTCATGTAACACTGAACCAGATTAACTTACAGTTCCAGCCATGTCTATCTCATGAGATATAAATCTTTACCTAATGAATTGTAGGGAGATATAGGTCCCACCCATCTCATAATGAAATCATTTTTACTTGTGCCACAAAATAAATATACATCATTCATAATAACCCAACTAATAGAATGGGTTTCATAAACATCATCCCATCATTACATAATCCATATAAAAGAAATGGATATCATTTCATAATAAGAAAAGTGAAACCATGTAAATCATAGTGACATTATACTTGAAACATACACATATCAAATAATTTCATTTTAGATGGAAAATGGTTTTAATAAAACACTTGAAATGAATTCTTGAGGAAAATAACCTTTCTTCTTTAAAATCATTTTCTTTTCACAAAATGTCATGAATTTTTAAAAAAATTATTTTGTTGAAAATATTCATGAAATATTTTGGAGGAAACTTCATGAAAATAAGGCTTTATAAAACCGTAGAAATCCATTCGTGCCGTATAAGTTAAAAAAACATTCTTCTCGTACTTTTGCCGGAAAAGTCAAAAAAGTACATCGTAACGTAAACAAAAGAAGGATTCCTTACATACCATGTATTAAAAGTAAAAATGGGTAAAAAGGACATTAAACATAAATGAAATAAAATTAATCATTTTATGAAAACAGTTTTAGAACATATAGACATGGATAATAAACATAACCCTAGTAAATACTTACGAATAACAATCTCGGATAAGAATGAAATTGGAATATTTATCTTTTACCTTAGGTCTGATATGCTTCATACGTATCTGAAACTCTTGTATAATGATTTAAATAATGTCATTGACATATTAATGAATCATATTAATTGTTATTATATCATATATGGTTCACTTATGTCTTTATATTACCCGTTCTTTTGTAAATTCCATGTTAAGGAGCGTTTTTGGTAAAATCGTTTCATTTGTCATCCATGTTTTGACTTGTAATTATTCATATGATTACATAGATCATGACTACTTAATTCCAAAATATAAAACATGATTTATATATAATATATATTCAGAATATACATATATATAATATATTGATAAATGGAAATAAATACACCGTTCATGGAGACGGTAGGTTGTACGTACGCATGAACGGTGTTTTCGTTTCCTCATGGAATTGAATGGAATTAATTGGATGACATACTTATATATATAAATAAATACATTATCATTATTATGTCATATATTTCATTATTACTTATTATATATACTTTATAATCATTTATGAATGGTTAATCATTGAGAATGGATCTCATCGCGTCATGGAGACGGTATTCCGTACGTATGCACGAGCGATGATATCGTTCCCATGATCATGGAATTTTATTGGAGTGTATGTATAATATTACAGGATCAATTTCACTTTACAAAAATCATATATAGTTATTATTTACACAATTATATCCATCCAAGTAAGGTGGTGGTGGAAAATAGATTACACCACGGCGTGGAGACGGTATTCCGTACGTACGCACGCGCGGTGATTTCGTTTTCCGTAGGACGGATAGATGGTGACATAGGGTTGTTTCATACTTATAATATCATATCAGTATATGATTGATACTAATGTTATTACTTCATAATGAAACAACCTAAGAAGAAGAAGTGGAAGAATAAATAAAGTTGAAAGAATCGGTAACAGACATTACCTCTTCTTTGAAGCGCCTCTTTGAGACCTCCTCTTAGGGCACTACAATTTGTATTTGAAGAAGATCAGGACCTCTAGGATGTTTCTAGGGAAGTTTAGAAGAGAAATTGTCAGGGGTTGGCTGAGCTTGAAGGCTCAAATAGGTGTGAGGAAGAGAGGGGGGAGGTGCCCTTTTATAAGGGAGGAGAGGGGCACCTTTGGAATAACAAAAACTATTATTATATTATAAAGTCATATTCGGTTTCTAATAGCTCCAAATTACTTTATTTAGAATCTAAGGTGGGGATGGGTCTAAATCCTCTCATCCAACAGAATTTAGAAAAATTTAGGTCATTATATTAACCTTAACTTTTAGTTTTAACTCTTAGTTAATTAGATTGACATTTACCATGTCACTTTGTATTTTTATATTATATAGTTAATAAAATTACCATATACATCCAAGAGACCCCCAAGTGTTCCATTAATGATACACTTATAATGATATAAGTATCTTGGCATAACCTTAGATTTTTATGAAAATAATAACAATTAATAATATACTATTTTATTTAAAAACTATTTTATGTCAATTTTGACACTATTTGGTAATTGATTTTTTTGAAACTCATAACAGAATGATTAGTTCAAAACAATATAATTACATCAATACTGACATGTCATATGAACATAGAAAATTATTTTAATTCATAAATGTCTCAAATTACATTTATTTCGTTATTTATAACATCAATTATGTCAATATTTCATTAATAATATAATTACTGCATCATCATTGTGTCATAAATAAATTAAATTATTTTAAGTCTAAAAATTAAAAATAAAATACCATTATGTAGGAAGTATTTTTATATTTTTAATGAATATTTATAGTCGAATTTATCTTATGTATAACCCTATATTAAAAATTATTTAGTTATGAAACTTTGATTTTAACTATTTTAACCCTTTTTTAAATAAATTAATAATAAATGTCCTAATCCAATCCATGTAGGCCTAAATGGTCATATTTTATTCCTAAGGTTGTTTTTGTCTTAATTACACTTATCCAATAGAATTAGGACATGTGTTAGGGTAATAATAATATCATATTTACCCTTAATTACCCTATTTACTTTTAACCCTCGTAAAAAAAGTAAACAGTTACTATTCACCAAAAATTATTTTCATCTCATTGAACCAAATTTTAGTCCTTGATATTAACTATGTCTCTCGGAGTTTCAAAATTCCACTCACAGAAGTGGTAATATTATGTTTTATGAAAAATTCAGTTTTTTTAACTACCATTTAGTGGTTTCACTATTCATCAAAAAAATGAAAGTTTCCAGAAAAATACCAAACATTAGACCTAAGATATATTTGATATTATGAATTCAAAAATGATGTATATTTTACCAAATTCAAAACATATCAGTTTCATTAATTAATTTAAAAATTAATTCTCGTCGTCAAAACAAATAGCATGTTCTTAAGAGATAATAACTATCAAAAGATTGACACTTGTTTATGTCTGGTTTAAATGTGAAATTACATCCAATGACCAATATTGTATTAAATTGTAAAAATATATTCTAAATATACTTTAAAAACACTATAATTAATAATTTATCTCTATTAATTATTTCGATTAAAAAGTTGTTTTTAATTAAAATTTAGTAATTTTCACTATTCATTAGAATATGAAAGTTCTCCGAAAAGTACCAAGATTTCACCCTAAGCTAATTTTGATATTAAGAATCCAAAAATGAAGTCCATTTTGAAAGATAAAATCTATAAAATTTCAAAAAGTGGGTATTACTATTCATAACGGCTAGTTCATAATAATAATATCTCGTTTAGTGAAACTCGGTATTGCGTACTACACACGCTATCGAGGAAGGTCATGATTGCGTGTAATGAAAGGAAAGTCAGGGATACGTGTTGTGAAAGCTCCTTTTGGTGTATCATACAACACAAGACATTAATTAAATTAAAAGGAATATTTTTCCAAAAATATCAGGGTGTTACATTCTACCCCCCTTAAAATGAATTTCGCCCTCAAAATTTGTCAAGGTTATAAATGGTTTGCTACTCGAAATTTTCATTAATAGAAACCCACATCGTAAAAAGGAATACCAAATCTTGGATTTAAAAACTAATGTATAAAATGTAACGGTTACCCAAATTAACTCATCCTTGGGTTTCCACGTAGGAGAACATAGGTGAAAATATGGATATGGAAGAAAAATCTGACCATCATGTTCTGATGGAGGGTGGTAGAGAACATGGCTATAAAAAATCCAACACTCACAAAGCCATAAATATGTGAAAATCTAAGGTACCATCCGATTAATCAGATATAAGAGTACTAGGACAACATTTTTGGTTTTCAAGATCATTTCCCTAAAGTTGATGAAATTGGAATTAGAAGAAATACTTTCGTGATTTTGGTATAGTCTCACTGTTGGTCGTTCTTTGGACAATTTCCACTTCATCTATAAATGAAATAAAGTTGAATTTGTCATTAGTGATGTGTTATCACATCATGTGATAGAATGATGAGTAATTCCATCTGTCTCAGACAAAAGGTTAGAAAAGTTATCAAAAACTACATAAGTCCATCTATAGTGAGATTAATCATATATGGTTCCTAAAATGGACTTATACTTCATATATCATACTGTTTAATATAATAAAACTAGTTTCTACTAAACAGGGACTTCTTATAGGCCAGTGGTAGGTGATAAAGGTCAGTCACACTTTGGTTGTGGGTTCAATTCCCACAGCCTTGTCTGGCGTGATGGACTGTCGCCCGTCCTGTAGGTTGTCCTTTTTCTAAAACTACATTACTATAACATCCCATCAATAATATAGAAAAAAGGTTTATCCTTAAATAATACTAACTTATTTCCAACATAATCCATTCCAATATTTAGGCTTATCTAAAATACTTCGGGCCAAGCACATAGTATAAAGAAAACGATTACTTGAAATGTCATCATCCAAGCATGTGAATACCATCATTTATCCCCCATATATCTTGTTGGTCACATTCCAATAATGTGAATACCTTAATCATGTATTCTCTTGAAAATTGAATACCCATTAATCCTTAGTGAAAACATGAATGATGCCAAAAACTCTTTCCACATACAAAAATCCAAAAATTCTATATACTCAAACCATGATATAACCTTCTACTTATATCAGTCATGAGCTCATGAATACTATCAAACATTTAATTTCCTCCTTATACCTTCATTATGCTCATATCATCTACTTTCCAAAAATATATGAATAACCTTTCATGGTTACTGGTACCATTCATCATACACTTTCAAAACATTAGAAAAGACAATAGTGTAACAATCCTTAGATGTCTCTTTATTCCATAGTACCATGATATTACTTGTACAACATTACTCTTGATAAACATGTAATCATTCCACTACCTTCTTAAACCATTGAATGAGCTTCAACAATTATTTCATCTCACATATCATTTGTAGTCTCTTCATCATCATCAACATAAATACTACCCATACGACCATACTGATTCTCTTCATGAGACTTTCCCTTAGGGAATTGGTTTGCATAATTCCCGTACATTCCACATTTAAAACATTTAACCATTGTTGATGTCGTAGCAATACCATTATCCTCACACATGGTGTTAACTGAACCTTTTCCTTTGCACTTACTGGCTGTATGTCCTTCTTTTCCACACCCAAAGCATCTTCCAGTTCCTTTGAAACATTTTCCTTGATTCCTCGTCCCACATGATTTACATAGGGGAAATTAAACTTTCTTTCCTCTATGATCACCATTAAACACCATCATTCTCTTATTAGCCGAGTCCGGAAACTTTCCAAATTTGATTTTATTGATCATATTATGAGATTGCTGATTCGGAATAATAATGATGCTTGGACTTCTAAATCCCATTTCATTTGGTTGCTCATGAATAATATCATTACATTGTCCATCATATCCTCCATTATCGTGAATCATCTTGTTTCCAGCCATTCTCTAAAACCCAAAAAGAATAGTGTGAGAGGCAATAATCATTCTAGGGAAAACAACATAATACAGGGGGAGTACCTTCAATATCTAACATCTTAGGTTTAATTCTAATATCGTTACCATAATTCTAGGACTATAACCTATAATTACACTTAACCTTTGGGACATCCCTAGACATACCTTAGAAATTTATCTAGGGATCTCACTAATGTTATCGCATCCTAGTTCCCAAAGGTTGACTAAACCTTTCCTCTGATACCAACTATAGAGACCCAAAGCTTGACGTACATGAAAAATACATTACTTTTGCGGAATACTTAATACATAACAAAAATAGACACATAAGGATCGTAATAGTTTAGTGTCTTTGGAAACTCTGAATAAAATCTTCTAATCGTGGTGAAAGATCTACAACATCTCCCAATAAAGATCGTCCCCTTTTTTTCTTACCTAAAACCTTTATTTATATCCTGGGGAAAAGAAAACATAAAAGGGGTGAGCTCAAATGCTCAGTAAGGGTAAGCATGGATAAAATAAAACATACCATATACATTTGAACTTAAAAACATGAACATAAAGTTTAAACATAAAAATCTTGAGCAACGACTTAAAAAATGGAAGTACATAAGGCATAGATCATAATGGAACATAAATCATGATAAAATAGCATGGGAATAAAACATGTAATTGTGGCATCCATTAAGCACATGTAATTATTTCTATAGTAGCCAAGGCATTGCTTCCAAGACCATCTTAGTGGACAAAGTCCCTTTCTGAATCGAGTTCACTCCTCGTTTCATTCCTGTAACACTGAACCAGATTAATATACCGTTCCAACCATGTTTATCTCATGAGATATAAGTCTTTACACAGTGCATTGGATGGAGATATAGGTCCCATACATCTTATAATGAAATCATTTTTACTTGTGGCACAAAATAAACATACATCATTCATAATAACCTAACGAATAGAATGGGTTTCATAAACATCATCCCATCATCACATAATCCATATAAAAGAAATGGATATCATTTCATAATAAGAAAAGTGAAACCATGTAAATCATAGTGACATTATACTTGAAACATACACATATGAAATAATGTCATTTTAGATGGAAAATGATTTTAATAAAACACTTGAAATGAATTCTTGAGGAAAATAAACTTTCTTCTTTAAAATCATTTTCTTTTAACAAAATTTCATGCATTTTTAAAAAGAAAGTATTTTGTTGAAAATATTCATAAAATCTTTTGGAGGAAGCTTCATGAAAATAAGGCTTTATAAAACCGTAGAAATTCATTCGTTCTGTATAAGTTAAAAAAACATTCTTCTCGTACTTCTGCCGGAAAAGTCAAAAAAGTACCTCGTAACGTAAACAAAAGAAAGATCCTTACATACCATGTAGTAAAAGTCAAAAATGGGTAAAAAGGACATTAAACATACATGAAATAAAATTAATCATTTTATGAAAACATTTTGACAACATATGGACGTGGATAATAAACATAACCCCAGTAAATACTTACGAATAACAATCTCGGATAAGAATGAGATTGAAATATTTATCCCTTACCTTAGGTCCGATATGATTCGTACGTATCTGAACCTCCTGTATAATGATTTAAATAATGTCATTGACTTATTACAGAATCATATTCATTGTTATGATATCATATATGGTTCACTTATGTCTTTATATTACCCGTTCTTTTGTAAATTCCATGTAAAAGAGCGTTTTGGGTAAAATCTTTTCATTTGTCATTCGTGTTTTGACTTGTAATTATTCATATGATTACATAGATCATGATAACTTAATTAAAAAATATAAAAAATGATTTATATATAATATATATTCAGAATATACATATATATATAATAGATCGATAAATGGAAAGAAATACACCGTTCATGGAGACGGTAGGCCGTACGTACGGATGAACGTTGTTTTCGTTTCCTCATTGAATTTAATGGAATTAATTGGATGACATAATTATATATATACATAAATCCAGTATCATTATTAGGTCATATATTTAATGATTACTTATTATATATACTTTTTAATCATTTAAGAATGGTTAATCTTTGAGAATGAATCTCATCACGCCGTGGGGACGGTATTCCGTACGTACGCACGAGCGATGATATCCTTCCCATGATCATGGAATTTTATTGGACTATATGTATACTATTACAGGATCAATATAACTTTACAATAATCATATTTAGTTATTATTTACACCATTATATCCATCCATGTAAGGTGGTGGTGGAAAATAGATTACACCACGGCGTGGAGACAGTATTCTGTACGTACGCACGCGAGGTGATTTCGTTTTCTGTAGGATGGATAGATGGTGAAATAGGGTTGTTTCATAATTATAATAACATATAAGTTTATGAGTGATACTGATGTTATTACTTCATAATGAAACAACCTAATAAGAATAAGTGGAAGAAGAAATAAAGTTGAAAGAATTGGTAATGGACATTACCTCTTCTTTGAAGCGCCTCTTTGAGACCTTCTCTTAGGGCACTAAAATTGGTCTTTGAAGAAGACCAGGACCTCTAGGATGTTTCTCGAGATGTGTAGAAGAGAAATGTTCAGGGGTTGGCTGAGATTGAAGGCTCAAATTGGTGTGAGTAAGGGAGGGAGGAGGTGCCCTTTTATAAGGGAGGAGAGGGGCACCTATGGAATAACTAAAAATATTATTATATTGTAAAGTCATATTTGATTTTTAATAGCTTCAAATTGATTTATTTCGAAGCTACGGTGGGGATGGGTCGAAATCCTCTCATCTAATAGAATTTAGACAAGTTTAGGTCATTATATTAACCTTAACTTTTAGTTTTAACTCTTAGTTAATTAGATTGACATTTTCCATGTCACTTTGTATTTTTATATTATATAGTTAATAAACATACCATATACATCCAAGAGACCCCCAAGTGGTAAATTAATTATTCACCTATCATGATATAAGTATATTGGGAGAACCTTAGATCTTTAGGAATATAATAACAATTAATAATATAATATTTGTTTCAAAAACTATTTTATGTCAATTTTGACACTATTTGGTAATTTATTTTTGTGAAACTCCTAACAGAATTATTAGTTCGCAAAAAGTTTATTACATCAATAAAAACATGTCATATTAACATATAAAATTATTATAATTCATAAAAATCTCAAATTACATTTATTTCGGTATTTATAACATCAATTATGTCCATATTTCATTAATAAGATAATTACTGCATCATCATTGTGTCATAAATAAATTAAATTATTTTAAGTATAAAATTTACAAATAAAATACCATTATGTAGGTAATATTGTTATCTTTATAATTAATATTTATAGTCGAATTTATCTTATGTATAACCCTATATTAAAAATGATTTTGTTATTAAACATTGATTTTAACTATTTTAACCCTTGTTTAAATAAATTAGTAATAAATGCCCTAATATGATCCAAGTGGGCTAAAATGGTAATTTTTATTCCTAAGGTTGTTTTTGGAAGAATTACAATTATCCAGTAGAATTAGGACATGTGTTAGGGTAATAATAATATCACATTTACGCTTAATTACCCTATTTACTTTTAACTGTGGTAAAAAAAAGTAAAAAGTTAATATTCACCAAAAATTATTTTCATATCATTGAACCGCATTTTAGCCTTTGATATTAACTGTGTCTCTCGGATTTTCGAATTTCCACCCACAGAAGCGGTAAAATTAAGTTTTATGAAAAATTCATTTTTTTAACTACCACTTAGTGGTTTCACTATTCATCAAAAAATTAAAGTTTCAAGAAAAATACCAAAAATTAGGCCTAAGATATATTTGATATTATGAATTCAAAAATGATGTCTATTTTACCAAATTCAAAACATATCAGTTTCATTAATTAATTTTAAAATTAATTCCCGTCGTCAAAACAAATAGTGTGTTCTTAAGAGATAATAACTATCAAAAGATTGACATTTGTTTATGTCTCGTTTAAATTTGAAATTACATCCAAGACCAACATTGTATTAAATTGTAAAAATATATTCTAAATATACTTTAAAACCACTAATTTTAAAAATTTATCACTATTAATTATTTCGACTAAAAAAGATGTTTTTAATTAAAATTTAGTAATTTACACTATTCATTAGAATATGAAGTTTATCCGAAAAGTACAAAAATTTCACCCTAAGCTAATTTTGATATTCCGAATCCAAAAACGAAGTCCATTTTGAAAGATAAAATCTATAAAATTTCAAAAATTGGGTATTACTATTCATAACGTCTAGTTCATAATAATAATATCTGGTTTATTGAAACTCGGTATTGTGTACTACACACGCTATCGAGGAAGGTCGTGATTGTGTGTAATACCAGGCAAGTCAGGGATGCGTGTTGTGCAAGATCCTTTTGGTGTAGCGTACAACACAAGACATTAATGAAATTAAAAGGAATATTTTTTATAAAATCTCGGGGTGTTACATGGAGGTGCATGACAGTCAGGGGAAGAATTATCTTTCCTCATTAGCTATGACTTCTACCCTCCTGGATAGAGTGAGGATGAGGCAGCTATCTGTTTCAGAAGGCCTAGTTCCACGGGAGTCTGTGGCAAGTGAGGAACCTCCTCCCAGTTTGATGATAGGTGATGGTGAGGTTTTGGGTTTCCATGGACGAGTATGGGTTCCAGGGGATATACACAAGGAGCTAATGCGGGAGTTTCATGCTTCATCTTGGGCAGTTCATCCCAGGGTTACCAAGATGTACCGAGACTTGAGACGTCAGTACTGGTGGCTGGGTATGAAGAGAGAGATAGCTGGGCTTGTTACGAGATGTTCCACCTGTCAGCAGGTGAAGGCAGAGCATAAGAGACCAGCTGGACTGTTATAGCAGTTACCCATTCCAGAGTGGAAATGGGATGATGTCGCGATAGATTTCATGACGGGATTTCCAAGGTCACCTGGAGGCAATGACGCCATGTGGGTTTTTGTGTAAATATTCACGAAGGTAGCTCACTTCTTGCCGATCAAGGATACCTTCAGTGTGGATGAGCTCGGAAGTCTGTATATCTGAGAGATCGTACGTCTTCATAGGGTCCCTCGTTCTATCATTTCAAATAGGGATGCCTGTTTTACGTCTCGTTTCTGGCAGAGTTTTCATAGGGCACTGGGTACACAGGTGCTTCTGAGCACAACATACCACCCTCAAAAAGATGGCCAGTCAGAGCGGACGATATAGGTGCTAGAGGACATGCTGCGCACATGCGTCCTAGACTTTGGGGGCTCTTGGGAGAATCATATATCCTTAGTAGAGTTTTCCTATAACAATAGTTTTCAGGAAACTATTGAGATGCCACCATACAAGGCTTTATATGGTAGGCCATGCAGAACACCTTTGTGTTGGTTAGAGGCAGGTGAGGCAGCTTTATTGGGGCCACAGCTCGTACATGAGACATCTGAGCAAGTCCAGTTGATTCGGAATCGGATGGCTACCTCAAAGTCATGTCAGAAGTCATATGCTATCGCCGTAGATGACCTTTGGAGTTCGTGGTCAGGGATCAGGTGTCCTTGCGTGTTTCGCCGAGGCTGGAACACAAGAGGATCAGGAGATAGGGTAAGCTTTCACCGAGGTATGTGGGGCCATTCGAGGTTCTGGAGAGAGTCTGGCTGGTTGCCTATCGTTTGAAGTTACCGCAATGGTATCGAGCCATGCACGACGTCTTCCACATGTCTCAGTTGCGTCGCTACCATTCAGACCCATCTCACAACCTTCAGCCTGAGAAGGTTGAGCTTCAGCATGCTGCGTCCTTTGAGGAGCATCTGATCCGTATCGTTGAGAGGAGCACGAAGTTTTTCTCAGGTCGGTCAGTTCCTCTCGTACAGGTGCTATGGAAGTATGAACGAGTGCAGGATGAGACCTGGGATAGGGTGGCCGACGTACGTGCTCAGTGGCCAGAGCTGTTTTGAGCTTTATCTTCGACACCATTGGAAGGGAAATTCAGCGATGAATTTCTATAAAGGGGAAGTTTGTAAGAACCTGATTCTTATTTTAGAGGTATGTTCTTCTTATTTTTTTTCCTTTTCCTTAACTGTTTTGAGAAAATATGGAAAATGGGGGAAAATCGTAAATTTTGGAACTACACGCCTTGTACTTTTCCACACACCGTGTACTTTTGGCCCTGTGGGATGGGTACACAGGGCGTGTAGCCATGCAGGAGACGAAGGGTGTTGGAACTGACTACACGATGTCTAGTGGTACCTTACACTCCATGTAGTCAGTCGGCATGCTTAAATAGTAAGGCGGTGGAGTCGCCGCCAGCTGGGCAACAGTACACGCAGTGTACTTGGGAGTACATGTCGTGTACTCATGTCGACAGATGAACAGTGTGGACGTGCTGCCAAATGAACAGTTAAATGAAATAAGTGCACGCCGTGTACTCAGAAGTACATGCCGTGTACTTTGTTTTTTCAGATTAAAATAGGCTATAACCTCCTCATTTGGAAGAAGAGGCGTTTGAGCCATTTTGGAGCCAAGGAGGATGGCCAGACCTTTGAAGATCTGCCAGGTGTTCGTCTGGAATCCAATTCGACTTCGGACGTTCTCGTTGGAACCACACAGGTAAGGCCTCTCCTCTCCTGGTACTATTCTTACCAATTCTTCTCCTAACGTATGTTATTTACATTTGAATGGGTTTTTTTCTTCGTCAGATCTACGCCATTCTTGGGTGTTTTTTGAGTCTGTGTTCATATATAACGCTCGTTGGCGTATAATTTAGGTGGCTTTGTGTTTATTTTCCAACTGTCGTGCATTTTTGTGCGTTTTTGTGCCACGAACCCATGTTGGGGTGTCGTGTGGCTGAGGTCATTTCTATATTTAATTCCTAGAATTGATTAGGTATTTAATTGTGATAATAGAATGCTAGTTGGGATCGTTGCTTGGATCTGAAACCACCCCGGGGGTGTGTTTCACTGTATAGCCATTTGGCCAGGATACCCGAGGGTATGCCTTAAATGTAGTAATTTTATAATTTCCATGAGAGGAATTGCATGTTTACTGCATTTTGATATGTTGGGCATGGCCCGGTTACCTGTTTATCCTGAGGTCATTGGTGGGATTAGCCTGCGGGAACTGCATTGTTTAGCTTGAGGGTTGTAGTTATTTCGGCATGAGGGAAACTTCTTCCATGCCTGAGGGCCATAGACTCTGCGCCTGAGGGCGACACTACCTACGCCTAAGGGGAAAATTTTTTTATGCCTGAGGGCGGATTCTTGAGTTGGATACTCCTTACCAGATGGTAGGGGTTACTTGTCTGAGGACGTGGATTTTTTACTTGGAAATGCACTGTGGTGATTTCTAATTTTTAAATGGACTAAATGGATAATAAAATGGAAATATAACTGGTAATTAGTCACTTTTGAGTAATACATACGTTATTTCATTTTACTGCTGCACACTATTGTTGCATGCTTACACGCAGTTGGGCACGAGCCTTCGGTGGGTGCCTACTGAGATATATTTCTCACACCCTGTTTGGGTCACGCTTTTCTGCCCAAACAGATTACATTACTACAGGTGTAGATAGTGGTAAGAGTCCCTATACAGGTACTTGACTGTTGTTGAGTAGTAGGAGGGCATGGGACCAAGCCTAGGCTCGTGATGCCGCTGCCAGCTGATTTTATTGTTTTATTGTACTCTGTATTTTTTTGTACTGTATTGATGTATAACATGTTCTGGATGTTTTCATAGAACATGAAACATGTTGCATCATCACTTATATACTGTTGGTTATATCCACTACTGTAGTTTATTTCAGTTGTGTATGGTTTACTGCTTCCGCTGTTTGTTGTATGTTTTATTTTGTATTCTGCTGCGCTACACTTTGACAAATGAGGGAATAGTTTCCCCACTATCAGACCTGGGTCCTCGCTACTAGTCGGCAGCCTCTGGCGTTTAGGGAAATGTGCTTGAGGTCACGTGGCGAACCATGTTCGGGGAACCTGTTGCGTGGCACCGGGGTCCGGGACGTTACAGTGCAACGGGAAAGAGAGAGAAGAGTGTTTTTCTTACCAGTGAAAAAAGACTAGAACATGCTTTAAATTTAAATTAGTCATAACCTGATTCACCCCCCCCCTCTCAGGGTACTGAGCCTTGTGGACCTAAAAAATACTAAGAAATTGTAATCATCCTATTTTATATAAACATTCTAATAAAGGATTTTTAAATATATAAATGATCTTAGGTTTGATTCTTCTAAATTTTGTGACCATTGAAAGTTTGAAAAAAAACAAAATTCAAGATTTAAATCAATCAGTGAAGATACTACTACCGGTGAATTATAGTTAGTGCAGATGGAATTTTCTGGCCCGATATAAATTGGAAGTATTAGAGGAAATTACTATGTAATTTTTTTAGTTGATGACTACACTATATTTACATGGTTATATTTTATAGCTAAAAAATCAGATGATTATTATTTCATAAAAACATTTTTTGCTTTAGTTAAATAAAACAAAAACCTACCGTCAATAACTATCTGGAGTGATCATGGTGTATAATTTATATGTTTTGATTTTGAATATTTTTTTAGTAACAAAAATACAACTCACAACTTTTCTACACCAAGAAAACATCATCAAAATAATGTTTTTGAAAGAATAAATAAAATTCATCAAGATATAACAAGAACTATGTTGAGGGAATACTCAATTGAAAAATATTTTTTAGCTGAATCTGTTAATACTGCTTGTTATAATATATATCGTGTTTTAATAAGGCCATTTCAAAATAAAACACCTTATGAGTTGTTGCCCATCCAAAAGGAAAAATATTCATTTTTTAGACTGTTTTTTTGAAAATTATTTATTTTAAATACAAAATATAACATACATAATTTTGAAACTTAATTTGATGAATGAGTATTTTTAGAATAATCCAATACTACTAAGTCTTATAGTGTTTTCAATGAAACGTCTTATGTTGTTTAAGAAAAATTTCCTTTTATGTTTGATGAAACATACCATTTTGTTTTGAAACACACTCAAAATATTGCATTATATGTGTTTTCCGAAAATTATTAATAGCCTATTATAGAACATTACTCAAACATTGTAAATACTCGAGAAATTGATTCTGAGACCTTCACATATGATTACTTTATAACTTATGTGTATGAACATGTTTTAACTAATCCAAATACATTATTATATTGGAATCATCCCAGTGATAACAACATTGATGGTGTAATTCAACAAGTAAGGGAAAGGAATTCCTTAAGAAATCAAATAGAACATCTATCCTTTCAATCTCAATTTGAACATGAAACTCTATTTTAGGCTTAAGGTGATGGGTATTGGATTATGGTATTGCAATATGATGTAAATGAATTAGAAAGGAATAATGTCTAGACATTGGTTGAAAAAACTAAGGTTACATCTTTTATTGAAGTAAAATGGGTTTTTAGAAACAAATGAGATGAAATTGGTTTCATTATATGTAATAAATATAGACATGATTCTAAAATATATAATCAACAAGAAGTAATAGTATTTGAAAAAACCAAGGATCTAGTAGAATGACTTGAATGTATTAGAATTCTAATAGCCTTTAAAACATTATTTATTTTCAAACTCGTTCAAATGGATGTCAAGGGTGATTTCCTTATTGGATATGTACAGAAGGAAGTCTACATAGACCAACCCCTGGGTGTTGAAGATACGAAACATCGTGAATATGTCTACAAACATACCAAGGCCCTTTATGGTATTAAAACATCCCCCCGAGATTAGAATGATTGGTTAATAAGGTTTTTGTTACAAAACAAGTAAATTAATGGAACAGCTGATCCAACTATTTTTATAAAAAATAAAAATAAAAATCAACTAATTGATCAAATTTATGATGATGATGTCATTTTCGGATCAAATCAAAAATCTTCACTAGATTCATTGCTAAATCTAATGATGTCTAAGTTTGAGATGAGTATGATGAGTGAATTAATGTTCTTTCTTGGTTTTAAAATTTCAAAAAATACCAATGGTAGATATGTATCTCAAAATAATTATATCAAATACAAACCCCAAAAGTATGGATATGACCATAATAAAAGTATTAGTACTCCCATTGGAACCTAAGGCACTCTTTATCTTGATGGAGATGGGAAACTATTAGATTAAACAACTTTTAGAGGTATGATTGGAAGTCTACTATATATAATATATAGTTTCCCATACATAATTTCTTATGTATGTCTATGTTCTATATATCATGAAAATCTAATGAAATTCCATTTAAAAGTTGTGAAATGTATTCTCAGGTATTTAAAAGGTACTTTGGTTGTATGCCTTTTGTATTCATCTATAAATGATTTTTAATTGAACAGATTTTTGGATTCTAACATTGGTGGTTTTAAAATGGATATAAAGAGTACTTATGTATCTTTTCATTTCATAGGGTATTCATTTGTTTCTTGGTCATGCAAAAACAACACTCAGTTTAACTCTCCACTGTTGAAATTGAATAAGTGGCATCTGAAATGTGTTGTTCACTAGTGTTGTGCATGCAACACACACTCTCATATCATGGCATGAGTATTACTAAAACACAAAATTCTCATGATAACTCAAGTGCCATTGATATAATAAAAAATCATGTATACAACTATTGTAAAAAAACATAGATATTAAGAATAAATTTTTTATGGATCAGACACAAAAAATAGATATCACTTTCCAATTAATTAAAATGAAAGAACAACATACTAATATTTTTACGAAACCATTAACTTATGATATTTGTAAATATATTAAATAAAGGCTATCAATGAATATATAAATATTAATCCATAACCTCTCTTTCTTTTTTTTACAATCACCTTAAATTAAAGTAGTATTCTTCATAGGGGGAGAACATTAGTCTTTTGTTTTGTGTTTTATCTATTATTTATTCTTATTTTATTATTATTAATTATTATTTACCTTATGTTTGTATTTTATCTTTATTATTTTTTTATATTTTTATTTGTTTTATTTGTATAATTTCTTGTTTTATTTTTATTTGTTTTATGACATTAGATTCAATTTAGGTTTGACCTTTTGTTTATCGGTGAGACATTCTATTAATTGTTCTGATAGAGTCTAGTCTATCAGAATGAAAACCTCGACTAATGACTTTCTTTATAATCAGTTTGAAAAAACATAGTCTATTGTCTTGACAACCTATGGTAATGAAATTTTTTTCAATCACCATGAGTAACTATGGTAATGACATTGATTTACATCAATTTGATAACCAATAGTAATGACTTTGTTTTCCATCGACTTGACAACCTAGGTTAATGACTTTTTTCCATCAGTTTGACAACCTATGGTAATGAAATTTTTTCTATTGGTTTGACAACCAATGTTAATAATTTTTCTTGATTAGTTTGACAGTCTGTGTAAATGAATTTGTTTTCCATTGTCTTGAAAACCTAGGGTAATGAAATTTTTTTCTGTCAATTTGAAAACCTATGGTAATGAATTTCTTTCCCATTATCTTGATAACCCACTATACTAAATTTGTTTTCATCAGTTTGACAACATAATGTATTCACATTCTTTTTCATTGATTAGATATTTGATCGATTTCAATTTCAAATATTAATTTTTTGTATGTATTTTATTTTTCACATTAATAATAGTATGAAACCAACAACTAACTTTAAATTATTGATATGCATGCACACCGTTCCTTTTGTACCACTTTTCTTTTGAGTTATTGTTTCTTGTTTGCATTCTTTAAAAAATTATATTGATTTTTTTTAAAATATGATACATTTATTATTTTCCATTAGTTTATTTATCTTCTAATAAAAAATTTAGACGTCCAATAGTCACCCAAATTGACTAAAAAATAAAGGATCCCACCTCATTGAACCCACACTAGATCATCAAAATTAATAGCAAAGCTCTGCTCCTCTACATAATCTTTAATATAATCATTTATTTTATCAATCAACTTTAATACTTATCATTCTTCCAAAAATCCAACTGATATGTATTCAAAGACTTTCGTAGATTCAGATTTCACCAGAGAATGATTAGTTTCATGTGATTTCATAGAAATTTATGACTCTTTCATTAAGAGAATTATTTTGTTTCAAGGATGGGAACACCAATGTGTTCAGAAACAATCTCAAGATCTTATTATTATGGAAGAGTTCAGAAAATTATATATTATACATACATATTATAATGAAATAATGAAATATTTTTATATATACAATAAAATATTAACCATGTATGGGAATCAAGATAATATTTGTATAAATATTTGTACTGAAGGTGATTCATTTTGTTTGTCTGATATGTTTTCTGAGTTATTTAGTGTTATTAATAAAGATATATCTAAAATTCACTAATTATTATCAATGAGGAGAAAAGGAAAATTACTCTATATCTCTACAGATAATCGTTTTATTTCTTTACGGTTTGAAGGGTTTCATATTCCAAGGAATTGGGATAGATAAACTCCTTATATTTCTGATATTTGAATGATTGAAAATCTTGTAAATATTAGAATTGTAAATATCATTTGGTATATTTTTGAAGAAATCAAGAATGTGATGTCTATAGAAATTAAATATCATCTGATTATGTATCCAACCATTCTCAAAAAGATTATTCTTTAGAGATTGATGTTTTTTAATCTACCAGTGAAAAGGTAATTGAAATTATTAATGGTATAAATTATTCGAAAGGATACACTCATGAATCTGAATGTCTGTTATGTTGCTGAAATAATTTTTTTGTCAATGATTTTCAAGAATATGCACCAAATCAATCTTCACCACTTCTAATAGAATCTTATTTGGTAGTTGTATCTATTCAAATGTCATATCCTCAAATAGGTTCAAAACATAATAAGAAAAGAAAACATTGTAAAGAGGTCGTTGGGAACTGGATAAAGGAGAAAGAATAAATAAAATATGGTTATCCTTAGTTTGGATAGATCCAACAGAATCTCTAGCTGAGAAGATGAAAATAGTATATACCCAACACGCTAAGATGAAAAGGAAAAACATTTGAAAATAAAATCTCATTATTTTTGTGTTGTCCAGATTCTATATGGTGTGAAGTTAGAACGTTCTAAACTGAAAGAATAAATCCAAGAAGAACTATTTGTATAAACTCTTCAAGATAAAGAGAAAGAAAACGAATTAGTTCATGACGTTATTCAATTGGATTCACAATAGGAAGAATAATAAAGAATAAGAATAAGAATTTATTTTGGATTAACATCATACATTTAAGAATATAGTGTTCAAAATCCTCTTGAAAAAATGTGATGCTGTTCAGCAACATATTCCTCATGTCGATCCAACACTAGTAAGAACTCTATAAACACAATCAGAAAGAGACACTTCTCTAGCCATGCATGTGGTTAAAAGTTCTCATCAATAGAGAACGATTATTATCAATGAAAAAGTTGAAAAAGAAAGAGTTTAAAAATAAGAAGATAGGGTTGACAATGTAAAATAGAAAGGAAAAGGAAAACAAACTAATAAAGACTCGAGCCACTCCAATGATCTAGAATTATACAATAAAGATACATATCCATAACACACTATTCATCTCAAGAAAGTGAATTATATTCTATATGTTTTATGAATGATTTGAATGAATATTCCTTACCTTCCTAGTATTGAATGAGAAATTGATTTCAATATAGAGAACCAAATTAAGAAATTTTGTTCAGTATGAGAGCTCAGAATTAAAGTCATGTCAATAGATTATGATTTAATAGTTTTTAGTGATAACACTATTAGGTATAAGATGTCTTGATATAACATGACAAAATGTTCATAAAAGACAAAGGGTTATCTTAATTAACATGAGGAATCAATTTTATACATTTGGAGACTTTCAAATGATCTTTTTATTGTTTTTAATAAACATGATATATAAGTAATTGAGAGGTTGCATCAATTTGCAAAACTTCATGGTGCTTATCCTCATTCAGTGAAACCAACGTAAAAGAGGATCACTGATTTAAAATCATATCTTTCTAAGGTTTAATATTTCATATATAAAATAGTTTTGTTAAAGAAATAAAAAACCTTGTTTACTGATTAAAATCAAAAATAGAGGCATAAAATTGATTCTCTTGATGAAGTGATCAAAATCCATGAAGAATCCAACAAAATACAGGATCAACTATTTTCAGACCAAAAAGAGCTTCTCACATCCCAAGGTATTTCTATTTCATAAAATGTGAAATAGATAATGTAGATGAAGGTAGTTCTCTATGAGTTGATAAATAAAGAAAAAGTAAGTGAAAACAAGTTAATATTTTTTTGTATATTTTTTTCTTGATTGGATTTTAATATCTCTATAATATTGACAATTCAAGGAATCGTTTGTTTGCATTTCTATTATTTTTCATTTTTTATCTATCGATCCTTTTCAAGAAACTCATGATTTCCCTATTCATTTTATAAATCACAATGGTGGATAATGTTTTATAAAAATGGGAAAATATTCACAAAGGAAGAGAATTGTTAATGTTTTACTCAAATGTAAGAAATTAAAGAAAAGAGGAATAGAATCCAAAGAAATTCTATTTAAATGAAATAATTTATGAATTCTATACATAAGATTGAGTTAGTTTTTTTAATTTATTTATTTTGAACATTTATTGTAACTCAGGGAAAGATAAGTATTTCTTTCCCATTTACATTTTGTTTTGTTCTTTCTAAAAGGTGAAGATTATTATGTAAAAAGTCATGTTTTGAATTTTATTTCCTTTTTTGAAATAAAAAATATCTTGATACTCATTTATCAAATAAAGGACCTGCTTTGAATATGGGTTTCATGTTTATCATACAGACTATGATTATTATACTGACTATGTTTATCGTACAAAACTATGGTTATCGTGATGACTGTGTTTATTTAATTGACTTTGATTATTTTACAGACTATGTTTGTCATAAAGAATATCTTTACCATACTAAATATGTATATTTTACTCACTATGTTTTTCGTATTAACTATGATTATCATACTAGAAATTAACATCATACTCAATCTGAATATAGTATTGACTCTTTCCATCATACTCACTATCTGTATTGTAATCATGTTGCATCATATCAGTATTTTACATTATTTTGTACAGACAAATGATATTAACATTACTCATGTTATACTTTAATCACATGCATGATTTTACTCATTTATCATGACGCATGTTTTATACCAATCATACTCATGTCATAATTTTCATATATCTATTGTTTTAACTAAAATGATGTTGTTGAGTTTGTTATAAACTAATCAAAATGATGTCATTTTTTCAGTATTGATGTGACTGTTGAAATGAAAGGTTTCCAAATCCCTCTGATATTTCCAATGAAATTGGACCATTGAATAAAAAATAACCATTGGATCCTGAGGTTTATAAATTGGAGGTCATTTTAATAAGACAAACAAAATTTAGATACTTCCATTTTCTAGAGATAAATTGTGTGACTTCTCCCTGACTTCATTCCAATTCCTTGAAATTAAAAAATGTTTATGTCTCGTTCAATGTTTCTGTATTTTAATAAGTGGTTTTTTTTCTGAATCTGATTAGGTGATAATGATCAAGGGATTCTAGGGTTAGGTAGATGGTGTTGCGGATCATCTTACTGAGGGGTTTCATGTGTTTAAAATACAATAGTGCAATTACATGTAAAATTGAGGGCTTGCGTGGATATCAAGATAGACGTGCCAATCATAATATGATGGATTACCAATGTTTTTTAGATGACCCTATAATCCTAGGTGAAAGGAATACTACTATTTATGATAAATGAATTGTAATACCCCTTAAATTTTCATTGCGTATTGTAATAGAAAGATAATATTTTTATTTTGTTCTTTCTATTTGTATTCTTTTATATTGTAATCGTTTCAGTTACAATTTATACTTCATAGTTTTCATTCTATAAAATATATGGTAGAATAATTTACACAATGTGTTACTCTAATAACTGTATTCAAGAAGAATAAAATGGTTTCATAACCTGTGGTATTATATCATCAAACCGAGAGTTAGTTTGATCATTTTATTCTTTTATAAGAGGAATCGTGATTTTTTTTGTTTGTATTGCATTAAACTAAGATTCATACATAAATGTTTTAATATAAATTTTTAAAAATAAAATTCACCCCTATTTTATTTTTTCCATATCATATCTATTTCAATCGAACATCATAATTATATTGAATTTTTATATTAAAACTTTGCAAACATTTGAACATTTTAACATTAAAAACACAATTTCACATCCCCTCTATAGGGTTTATTTTAAACTAATATAAAAGAATTTGATGATTCTAACATAGGAAATTTATTATAAAATATTATTCATAATAATATAAAATTTATAATATGTTTAACATAGTTTTTACCAAAACAGTAGAGAATGAAATTAAAATTAATTATAAAGATTAAGAGAAAAACTGGCTTCATATGTAACCAATCCTTAATATTAAGGCCCAAACTAACCTAGAAACATATAGAAAACATATTTGATTGATTTATTTAAACCATATAATACGTTGTGTTAAAATTTAATCATTATTGGATTCACATGATGAAATTTATACATCTTATAGTGTTTTCCATTTACAATAATTCCACTATTCTACCACTATGAAATGGAACTCACCCCTTCAACTTATGCACATATATAATGCCTTCTAAAATGTAAATAAAATTATTACCGAGATTATAGAATTACTTAAATTAATTATTTGATCCAAAATTTATATGGAATCCATGCATGTAATTCATTTGGTACTAACTAAAAGGAGTTACCTGAAAAAGAGGAAATGTTATTCAATGATCACATTTGATTATTTTCATTATATGATGTCAATTATTAATATATATTTCCAATATAATAACATAAGTATAATAAATATTATTTATTTTTTGTATTTCATTGGTATGACCTACACTCACAATAACTCTTATCAAATGGTTACATAATCAATTGTTCGTGTGTAAAGCGGATTATCACCTAGTGAACCGTTTACATTAATTATCACATTCTAACCTTTTTATGATTAGAATAATGATGGTTTCAGAATTTATATATAATATATATGATATTTATAATGTCTTTAGGATTTTTTTAATTTTATATAATACATACCCTAATGATTTACATTTTTTGGAAATATAATAAATTTTTTAGTGGATGTGTGGACAACTAACTCATCAATGTGATGTGATTAATTACTACTATACATGGAATAAATTAATGATGGTTTTAATAAAAATATATTAATAATATTTCATTAATATGATTATCTATAAATATTATTAATATATATGTATCACTTACCTTATAAAATTGATAAATAGGTCTAATTAGTGTTCATCAATTGGTAAGACCTACCACATCTATGAACATTCAATTTCATTTCATTTCTAAAAATATTATAAATTAATATAAACACATATTTAATAAATATATATGATATTAATATCATGGTTTAAATCCTAGATAATTTTTATTCACATAAATTTAATAGGAACAAAAATTACCAGGTAAGATACACTCAAAAAATACGCAATTAAACCCAAAATGATTAAAACGATGGAATAAAATTAATGAATAGGTTATAATGGGTTATAAATGGAATATATATGATATCATAGATATTTTAATTGTTATAGTGTAAGTTAATTACATTATTATAACCATTATAAACTAAATAATAGTGCTTTTATTGAAGAATATTGTGATTTTTTATAACTATTTTATTTTATATTATGTATATTCTTCCACATTGAACATTAATACCAGTAATGCATAATTATTAATGTAATTTTGAGTTTAAATTTTATTTATTTCATCCAATGGGTTTTAAACCTGAATCTACCAAGTGATACTGAATTTCATAACCCAATTACTTTTAATTTGGTTATATTAATTTATTATAGTGATTAATAATATAATATTATGTGTGTAATATCTTTTTACTACATATATTTGTATTTTATTTTTATAATTTTTTAATTTGATTAAAATAATATATTTATTGAATATTTATCTCTTCAATGATGTGATCACTTTAAGTGTTTTTTTCATAGTATTACTCAAATTGAGATTGCGTATTCAAAAAATTCATGTAATGGAATTTATATGACCATTATTCAATAAACCATTTAATTTTATTCAACTACGGATATTCATGAAATTTTTCATATATTAATAACATTTTTAAACACTTTGGTACTCTAAATGTTATAGATATTGTTTTTTATTAAAACCTCACTTCATTTCTCTCTTCAGTTTTAAAAATGTGTTATGATAAAACATTGATTTATAAAAAAAATTAATATTAATAATCTTATAAAAATAATTAATTATTGGGATTTTAACCTACTTTATATTCTAAAAATGTTTTTGAAATAATATTCTTGTTTATTTCTTATTAAAGAAATCATCTAACATTTTTACCATCAAAATGGAATATTCCATTTTTCTTTTACAAAATTAATGGATTTACACGTTATAAATTTTTTTAAGCTTTTATTACATGTTCAAAAATAATTTTTTAATGAAAATGTTTTCAATATTTATTATAAAAGAAAAGAGTTTTTAAAATTGTTTTTTAAAAATTTAAGATAATTTCTATAATAATTTTTTAAAAATATATTTTTATATTATTTACATTAATAAATGATAAAAAATCACTTTATTTTCAATGATATAGGATATTATATATTAATACTATACTTATTCTTCAAATGAAATGTTTCTAATTGAATTTTCCATGGATAATATTGGCATCCACTTCCTTGAATCATGTTTATAGTCCCTTTGAAATATTTACTTTTTTCTGATCATTCGTTATTATGATTCCCCTAATTATCCATGTAATTTATCTTCGATATGTTCATAACCTAAACCATATACCAATTTATACATATGAGGTTTACTCTAGGAGTTGTTGTGTTTTTTGGTAAATATGGATAAATCCAAATTCGTTACTCAAGATGGATATTTGAAATGGAATACTGTTAATTAATGAAATCAATTATTCGATATATGAGGAATTATTTAGACTAGATGTGATTAGTGGATATCAGATATTATATATATCATATATGAAACTAAATATTCACATTAGATAATCAGTAGGATTGTTTAGACATGATTCTACCTATAGTTCTAAAACATCATAAGAATGTTCTTGATAGTATAGGTTTTCATGTTCCTCATATACAAATCCCCATAATTAAACTTTTCCCTCATTGATAATTTAGTAATTATTACTATTATTTATCCATGATATTTTTACCATTAATGTTTTCTATTTATGTATTACATTCTCATATTATTTATTAAATGGATTGGGTTTCCATTATTTACCTTTCCATATTGATTTTTCATTACCTAGTTATATGAATGACATGTGTTCATAGTTACATAACATTACATGTTGGTTTATTATCACTGATTCATTATTTCTTCTATTTTTCATACCCTTAATGAGAATATTAGATCACCCTTTTCATGTTTCATTTCCATGGTGTATGTAGAAGAATCAATTGAATTATTTACAAATATGATGATCTTTTACTTATGTTATAATTTATTTGTTTCAAATATTTAATGGCTATCTTGTATGTAGTCATTTTTTATAAAACTCCTAATCTAATTGGTACATCAGTATTTGATTACTTGTAGTCAATACAATGTAATAATGTGATTCACTGACTCCAGGCCTCTAGGGCCAATGAAATTCATTTGGTATTAATGTAATTTTAGTAGAAACCTTATAATCTAAATTTATGAAAACATAAATTAGGCTACATAATCCTATGGTAGAATATTAAGATAAGAATAGAAATGAGTCATAATATTTTTGAAAGGAATATATTATGTTTTATTTCCTAGAAATACATCCTTCTATAGATATTTCATGTGAATGTGATTATGGAATATTTGTACCTAAGTTTAGCAACCCTAAAAAATTGTGTTGTTCCTAACTCAAGCTCGACCCGTTACAAGGTAATATGACTTACAGCACACCTGGTTTCACACGCAAGAAGTATCTTATTAGGATAATTCATATTCTGAATTAAAATTATTATAAATTATTTTAATGTAAATATAACCAAAAAGAACGTTTGTTTTGGTTATTATACTAGTTATGCATAAACCTTTCCATTTAAGTTAACTATTACACCATATTTATAAATATAAAAAGATCATTATTTTTTGAGAATATCAATTAGTTAGAATTTTTTACAAATGTATAATCTAAGGATGAATTTTATAAATAAACATTAAAAAATTAGAGTTTACCCTGCAGATAAATCTAATAAAACATTTATTGTAACTGAGTAATTTATGGATATATTAGGTAAGAATAATCATGGTATGGCACATAATCATTCATGTATGATGAAATATATTACATGATGACATTTTGTGATATTGGATTACCTTATGTGATATATTCCAAGTCAGTTCGTGGGACATCATACCCTACATGGGCTGTGATATTAATGAATCCTTTGGAGAAGATATTCATGGAATTGGGATGTGGAGAAAAGGGAGGTTATACATGTAGTGTATTGTCTCAATGCATATACTGATCAATGGTGGTAATTGGTCAAAAATAGTATATAGGAACATTAAATTGAATTAATGGATTAGATATATTTTATGGATATATTTTTTTGACAAAAATTCCAATCATGAGAAACAATTATGATGAAGTGAACATAGATCAGTTAGAATAAAAAAGAGGATAAATTTGTTTTAAGGTAGGAATAAAAATATACAAGGTATGAAGGTATGTTTTCGATTTCACACATAGACACATTGTGAATTATTTATCATGTCATTCATTAGTTTAAGAAAGGTATCTGAATGAACCTAGTGTCACAAACCTTCTACTCATGAAATAAAATTGTTTTATGTGTTATTAAGGAGAGAATTATAAAAGTATTACAGATTTCTGTGGAAGAAACATAATAAAGGGGTATAATTGGAAATAATTGTTAATTGGATGAATGGAATGAATTATTTTAAAACATGTGATATATGTCTAAAGAATAACCCTCGTAAATTTTTGAATGAACTGGGTTTTTTGTTATAAGTGTAGTGAAAAGGATCACTAGGAAATTATATGAGTTTAGAAGAAGGAAGGAACTTCTATTCAGTGTTGTAACATCAAGGATATGTGGAAATATTAATATTAATTCCCTAGGAATCATAGGAATATACCTCAGAAAAAGCTAAGGGATCATGGTTAGACATTTGTTATTGAAACAACCTAAGTGAAATGATTAATTTCACAAAATATTTTGAACAAATAAATATGTTGTAAATATAATTTATTGATAATTTTATCATCAACTAATTTATGTAGTATATAAGGATTCTGCCCCAATATTTCTTTTATTAAAGTAATTAGATCATATGAAGATTAGTATCAAAAAAAATTGTTCTACGTAAAGTTAAACATTTTTTAAAATACATTATGGAGTAAAAGATATGAATTTCTATGATCCTAATGGTGAGGTAATGATTCTTTTAAAAAAATATTATTGATATGGATAATTTATATTGAATACTACTAACTACCTTGGCCCCAATAAAAAAGGTTTGGATCATAATGTTTTTTGGAAGGGTCATAAGATTTATAGTTTCTGAAATGGTTTACATTGAATTTTATATTAAGAATTATAGATTATTTTATTACATAATTATATGAAACAAAAAATGAAAATAGATGATTTTTGAATAGTAAAAGGTGTATTAAAATTATAATATTTTTTAGAGAAATTTATATTTACTTATATTCTTATACCGTGGTAGAATTACTTTAAACTTGGAAAATGGGTTTGAAAACAAATCATGTACTATTATAATAATTTTGTGTGATTTGAATGAAATAATTCACACCTCTAATTTATGGATTTTTGGTCATCCATTTTCATCTGAACATACATTCAATTACACTATATCTGAACATTATAGGATTTTTTCTCTTCTATGTCTGAGTTTTAACAAATGTTTTCTAATTTGAATGCATAATTTTGTGATGACCTTCACATTTCGTTTCACCCTTATTAAGAAAATTTTTTATTTTATCTTTTTTAAAATGTTGTTTTTCAATAATTTTATTTTCATATATCAATTCATAAATTTGCAAAATCATGTTTGAATTATTAGGACCCAATTTATTAATGGTGGGAGAATGTGACACCCAAATAGTTTAAAACATTTTCCATTTAGAATAAATATAATTATGTTTCTAGCTTTAATTATATGCAACCAAAAGTTATGTATATGTTAAGAAATTGATATTATCATGTTTAACCTGAAAAAATATTCTTATATTTCTCTACACAAAACATCATGTTTTTTTCTTTACACCCAACAATGACTTTCTTTAATGTCTTGCTTTATACGGAAGACCTTGTTTTACCAAGTAATATTAATATTATTATTTAAAATGAAAATTACCATAGAGAAATTATATTATTGGAAATTAATTGTAATAAATATATTTGGAAAATATATTATTGAATTAATTGAATATCAATCAATTATAAATGACTATAAAAAAATTGAAAATAAAGGAAATTTTTCAATAAAAACAATTTTTATACACCAAATATATTTTTTCTTAATGAATTAAATTAATTTATTTTAGTCAATCATATTAAATATATTTATATACTATCATTTCTATAAAACGTTTTTGACATTATCCAATATCTATTGTTGGCATGAACTAAGAACAAATCTAATTTTACCCATAAATGTTATATTTTTATAAAGGTAGTTTTTCCACAATCTATTGAATCACCTATTTTCAAACTAAATACGGATATATTTATAAATTTTATATAACTAATGAAAATAACTTTTATAAATAATTGTTTCAAAATTATGTTTGGGTGGTTTTTCTAAAATTAGTAGAAGATTTATTTTTTGTTGAAAAGTAAAAAATAATGAATTTTTATTGAAAAAGGCATTTTGAATAATATATTTTCAATCATAAATTACATTATAAATTTTTTTTAATGTTTAATTAGATAAATATACCATATATAAAGAAATTAGAAAATTTTAATTATTTTTATGTTTAATTTACACATAAAATATAGCAACATTTTGAAATAATTGACTTTAAATCATACCTTTCTCTTCCCATATGTGGGATTAATTTTAATTTTTTTCCATATCTATTATTGGAATTTAAAATTTTGATTAAATATTTTTCATTAAGAAAATTTATAATTTATAATAATGAAAATTTAGTTTTTTACCACATATATTATAGAATGAAATTAAAATTAAATACCCCGATTAAGAGAAAAACAATTGTAATGAGGGATTGTACCTTATTGTTATATTACAAAATGTCCAAAAAATGTCCAAAAACAAATTTTATAGGTATTTATAGAATATGTAATCATTTTTATCAATTTTTGTATTATTATATGGGGCACATTATGCAAATAATAAAAGTCAATAATGTTTACCTTCTACAAGAGTGACACTCCTCCATTATAAAAGTCTACTAAAACCTCTAAATTATTCACATATATAAAGAAAATTTCTCATAAAAACCCCAACTAAATAGATACAGAAATTTCCTAACCTTATCCTAGTAGCCTATAATTTTTCATAAATACTACAAATTGTTTTTTTAAAAACTAAAAGTATTTACTCAAAAAAATGGTAATGTTCTTAAAAGATCAATTTTGATTCATTTATTTATCCACCCACTAAATCATTACTATAGGTTTCCTATGTAATAAAATAAATATCCTAAATATAATTTAGTTTTTTTGTAATGGTTATGACCAACACTCACACATACATCCATCAAATGGGACATGAAATCAACGTTTATGTGTACAGAAGACTACTACCTCGCGAATTGATGTCGTTGGTTATTCCATTATAGCCTCTGATGTATGAGAATAATTATAGATAAATAGATTATTTATTAAATATATGATATTATTTATTTCGATATTAATTTTTAATTTTTATATAAAAAATAACATTATTTATTCTATATCCTTGGAATATGATAACATTGTTTGTCAACGTGTGGACTACCACCACCTAAAAGTGATGTTATTCGTTCATGCTATAAATATAGTGTATCAATAATTATTTAACTAAAAAGACGCAAAATATTTCACATTAGTAGAACAATAGAATTATAATATTCAAACATATGTATCACTTAGTTTTTATTTACCAAAAATAAATGGATGCAATGTCCACTCCTACGTACTACCTACCATCTCTAGGAACATTGAAATTCATTTCTTACCTTATAATTTTTTAGATTACTATAAATCCAAATGTAAGTCATATATATTTTATTTAAATCTTGTTGTAAATATTAGAGATTATTAAATCTGGATGTAATAAGTTGGATGAAAAATATTCAATCAGGACATTCTCGAAAAAAGGAAAATAACACACAAAATTATAAAAATGATGAAAGATTATTAATGATCAAGTTATAATATATCATAAAAAGACTATATATGTTATCATATATATTAATATTCTTATATTTTATATTAATAACATTATTAAAATAGTTATAAATGATGTTAAATTGTTTTTCACTAAAAGGAAGCATAAGTTAAAAGATTTCATCTCAATTTCATTTCCTTGAGGAATATTGTAATGTTATACACATAGTTTCTTTTGTATGGTGTATATACTCACCTTCTTAAATATAATATCCTTAATAAATAAATATTCAATTTATTTTGAGTTTTAATTTTAATTTTTTAATTTAATTGTATGTTAACTTAATGAAACCAAGTAGTGATGTATTTTATAAACCAATTTCTTTTTATTAGGATATATTAGTTCCTCATTGTTGTTAATATTATATGAAATTGCATGTAATCAATTATTACCCTATTTTGTAATATTTAAACGTTTTTATGTGGATATAGAGTTATAAAAATAATTTATTCATTTATTAATTCATACATCAACATTATAATGATTTTAGGGGTTTATTTTACAATTAAACTGTAGTCGATATTGATTACTCATTAAAATAAATTGGATGAATATATATGAAAATTATTCCAATAACCATTTAATTCTCTTATTCCATGGTTATAAATGACCTTTTTCATGAAATAGAAAAAAAATTCAATCATTGAAAATCAAATTACATTATAAAATGATAATATAAAACACAACATCATTTCACTCTTCAATGAGAAATATGTTTTCTCTCAAAAACATGATTTATAATTTTTTTTGAAAAGTGTTTGATGACTTTTCTAAATGATTATTTAAATATGTTTTACCCATTTTTTATTTTACAATGATTTTTTGAGGAATCATTTTTTCTATTTCAAATCAAGGTACTATTTTTTTCATGAAATGTAAATATTCTTTTCAGCTTGTATGAAATGTATGGATTTACCATCTGTCATTTTATAAAAGCATCCTTTAGATTATTAAATTGTTACTTTTTAAAGAAAATGTTTTTAGAAGTTATTTTAAAAGAAATGAATACCCAAAAATGTTTTTATAAAGGGAAATTATAATTTTCTCAAGAATGTTTCAAATTATCAATTTATAGTATTTTAGTTTAGAAACATCAATAAATCATTATTTTTCTCATCATATGGGATGTTTTATACATAAAAAACATACCCATCCTAATGATTGTTTATTATTTATTTGGACATTAATTATATTGAAATGCACTTCAATGATTATTTTTTTGAAATTTCTTTGAAATATTCAGTCTTATGGGATCATTGGGTATTAAATATCAATAAATTATCCATGTCATTTATCATGGATATGTTCATTACCAAAACAATGTTAAAATATTTACATATAGTTTTTACATGGAAAATTATTTATTATCTTGGGAAATCTTGACAAACAATTAATCTGTATAAATATAAATATTTTATAAGGCTTAACGTTTATTAATTAAGTCTGTAATTCTATATATTCATAATTCTTTTAAATTTATGTGATGGTTGGGGTTCGGAAAATATATAACCCCTTGATTCGTTGATAGGAATTCATATGAAAAATCAGTTAAATAAATTAAATTGGTTTCTACCAGTAGTTTTAATTAGTCAATAAAAAAATATTGATGATATAGTTTTTCATGATCCTTAAATATGACACACAATAATTTAGTACTACACTCATTGTTATTTTAACTATTTTCATTATTTATCCATGAGAGTTTCTATTTGACATTATTTATAGATGCATTTCATTATCAAAATATTAATTAAATGGAATGTGTTTCAGTTATTTACCTTTTCATGTTGACTATTACTTATTATGTTATTTTAATGGAGTGTGATTCAAGATATTTACCATTCCATATTGATTAGTTAAATTGATTAAATAGTTTTTCCACCATAATTATCGTTATAGATTATATTATATCACCATTATCATGTTTCTCATCCCCATTTTATAAAGATTAATCCTTTGAAAAAGAATCAAGGATGTAGAGATTTTACATACGTTATTCTTTATTATCTTTTCCCAATATATTATGGATGTCATGTATGTATCCTTTTTTCTAAAACTATTAAACTAACCGGGTCATTGGGATTTTATTACTTGTAATCAGGTTAATGTAATAATGTAATCCACCTACATCAAGATTTTGGGTTTGGGGTACTATATAATATCTTATAGTGAGTAGGCTCAAAGCATCTATTTTATTTCTCATGTGGCAGGGTGAGATTAATAAATCATTTTATCCATTAAAATGAGATATTAGAAATATTTATTTAATATTTTTCAATACATATGTCACATTCTCAATCAAACACTCTATCTCAGTACTATTTTTGTTAACATAAATTTATCTAATATATATATAAATATGGTCAAGTTTCAATATACTTTTGGAATTTTATGAGATGTAACCCACCAAATATCTAAAATAGGTAAAATTATTCCCACGCTATTTTTTTCTATATATATTTTCCATATCATATTTCCTTGGAGGTTTTATTATTCCTTGTGTATAAAATATTTTGTTTCTCCCTTTTTTCAGAAGTCATTTATGTATACATATAATGGGGTGAATACCATTATGTAATAAATTTTTTGAGAAATATGTTACTGGAAATCCATGACATGTGTATATTTATTTTAGTTCCCCTTTATAATTTATATATTTATATAATTCATTAATGTCTACACCTCCATAAAAAATTTAAAACCATAATATATTTTGGAGAAAATTAATCTCATAGATTCATGGATTCCTTATATATGGGATTAAGTATTAGTAATAGTTTTTTAGAATATATTCTACACAATTAATAACCTTTTACCCTTATTAATAAATGAAATTATTATAAATTTCTTAATTATTATAAAATAACATTTATATGATTTATCATTTCTTTCTTCCTCTTTCTAAATATCATTTCTATATTTTCAATATCATTTAATAATATCATAGGATAGTCCTCATTTTATACTTTATTATAGATAAATATAAAAATATCAAAGGAAATATTACATTCTTCATGACAAAATATTAATCACCCTTGTTTAAAATAAGTAAATTATATCAACCTGTCCGAGAAGGGTATCCCATGGATAATGGGAATATAACTTTATTCATTTCTGTCATGAAGGAAAAATTTTATAATTAAAATAATCATTCCATTGTTGGCATTTATGACTTCATGAATTTCATAGGGGATATATTCAAACAATCATTATTTTGAAGTGAACCAAATGATGGTTTAAAATCATCAAATAACATGACGAAAAATGAATTTAATGGTATCAAATAAATAATTACCCATAATTAAAAAAATTCGTTACATGACATGTATAATTTAATTGGCCAATGGATACAGAATATTTCTGGATGAAAAATGAATTTAATGATTTCTATTTAATCACAATGGATAAATCATAACATATATATACTATATTGAAAACCTCTAATAACATTTATTTGTATAATATATATAATAAATAATATATACATATATGCATATATATATTAGATATGTATCATCATGTAATGGAATTTTTGTATGGTTTTAATATAAAATAATCTCATCATGATGGGGTTTTGTAAAAAAAAATTATATATACCTTTTATAGAGTATGATTTCGTTATAGTATCAAAGGATGAATGTTTTAATAACATTTTCTTGGGCCACATGGTTGATTATTCTATACATAGAAATATTTCATTTAGACATAGTTTTATTTTTTGGTTTCTATGTCATAATGAATTGGTGATAATTTTTTAAAACTTGTTTTTGTTATATTACATTTCTATATTTAGGCTTATGAGATATGAAAAAATTATAATAAGAACTAATATACATGTGATTATATCTAACCATAAATTATCCTAAAATATTTAGACATCTAATTAAATAATTTTTTATTAAACTAATTAAATAATTCATATTTTTTAGATATATATGGAGAATAAAAAAAGAGGACAAAATTCATTTATAAGGTTCACCAAAACTTTTTATTGAGTTATTATACACATAGATCATAATTGTTATTAATGTTATTCATATTTCATTTCATTATTATCAATAAATATGACCTTTTAAAAAAATAATTTATACATATATTAAATTACAATATTTCATCATAAATACAAATTAGGGATACCAAAAAGGATATGAAATGAAATTAATTAGTCATGTGTAGTGAGAAACATCATTCTTTGATATATGGATTTTCCCCCATTAAATCAATGTAATAGAATTCAATCACCAAAAAATTATCCTGATCACTCAAATTATTTTTATATTAACAGATGTTTTTTAATATAGTTACATCATGAATAATGTAAATATGTTATTACTATTATAACCATATTCATTACATCTATTAAATGTTTTTTTACTAATCTAAAAGATGTTTTTTAATTTTGATACATTATATTATGGATATTGATTCAGTTTCTGGCATGTATTTTTAGGTGAAATATTCATTGAATAATGAAATTTCTACATGTTCATACACACTGAATCACAACAACACCTTTAAAATATAAATATCCTCATCATTTAGAAAGTTTATTTCTCAAAAATAACTTCTTGAATTTTATGTTTTTATAGAATAAAATAATTATACTAATTCATAACATTTATAGATTCCCACAACATTATAATATATTATTAAATTGTATTTTATTTTAAGAATAAAATTTATATATCTTTTTTTTTTAATTTTCCACGCTCGTAATTGATGTAGAAATGGATGTGTCACCCTTTTAAGAGGAGCTCCCATTTAAAACTCTTAATGTCATCTCATAAATTGATTTCAAATAATTTATAATGTATTATGTGAGTTTCCATTTTTTGTTAGAATAAAATTCATTTTTTAGGAAATTAAAAAATATATTTACATAATTTATAAAATATTATAAATTTTTTTATATTTTTTAAGATTCATCTTCATATTTCATTAAGAAATTAAAAAATTCATGTGACATCACATAAATATATTTAACCAACTAATGCATTGAAATAATTTTCATTAATGAGAAATCAATAATATTATTAATTTTTTTGAAAATATTAATAGGATAACACATATTAATTTGTAATTAAAAATTATATTTAGACTAAATATTGGAATCATATTGTTCCATAGTTTTTCTAATGTTGTAACGTAGAATAAAAAATTACTATTATACTTTTGATAAAATATGAGATCCAATGTAGTATTAAACATAATTTAATTAATCTCATCTTGGATATCCTCTATATTGTTAAACTCTTCAATAAAAGATAAACTAATTTTCAAATATTTATCCTAAAAATCATCAAAATATACATCATATAGATTATTTTATTATTATTAAATTTCCTTATACATTATACATTGATATGAATTTATAATTCATTATTGATAAAATCAAACCCTTTTACTTATATTTTTTTCATCCAGTGTCTCCATTTTCAACCTTATATGTTCTTATTATTGATCATTACGGTTATCCATCATTTCTATTAACATCCTTTATATAAAAATAAAAAAAATAAACATTGATAGTATAATAAACGAGTATTAGTTGATCTTGTTATTTATGTTAATCAGATAATATTTTTATGAAATTTGAAAATAATTATAAAAACAAATTTCATTTTATTTCATCATCTTTAACTTCGAAATATTATTCATGAGTCTTCATGGAATGCGTTATTTTTAAGAATATAGGCAAATTATGAGAATCATCATTGTGAAATTTGACATTATTCTCCAAGGGATTTCATATCCTTATGTCATATATTATATATATCATTTAATTTTTCAATAGTAAGATCATCTAGATCTTAATCCCTAAAAATATAAATTTTTTAATAATACTTTTTGGAATGTATATTGATAAATTAATATCCATGATATAATCATTATTAAATTCATAAAAAATCATGTTTAGATGATAATTATGTTTACCTAATAAAATATATAAACCATTGATTAATTTTTATCGACCATAATATACATAAATTTAATAGTAAATGTTTTTAGACAAAAATCTATAAGAATTACTATCATTATAATTAATATCATTTACCTTATTTAATTTGTTTTCCATTTTTTGGAATCCTTAACTCACTTAAATTCAAATTCGTTAAGTGAAATGTTTATATTATTATGCTATATTCTATATGTTTATGTAATCTTTATATCATTATATATACAATAAAACTGTGTTTTTGGATGATGATCACTATTCTTGCTAATTTCTTAAATGTACAATAGTAACGATATAATAAATGTAACTATATATTCATTACAATAATGAAATATTTTTTCATATAAAATAGAAGAAAACTAATTTTTTTTATAGAATTAATACACTTCATGAAAAAATATTATATTTAATATTTATAATCAATGTGATCACATAATATATTATCCTAAATCGATTGTGTTTCATACCATTAAATATTCTTATAAAATGATAATGATACATATATAGTGGAAATGTGAATTAGTATAACAAAAAACACTCCCATAAAAACACATTTATACTAAAAAACTCCCGGATCTCAATGTGATCAAATAATATAGGATAATGATATGTATATTCATATTTGTAAAAAAATATTATAGAAAATATTTTTTTAGTTAATATACACATTTTTTCGAGAAACATGTAATTTTATTCATAGATGTTTTGATATATTTTTAAAAATATATGATTTAATTTCAACCATAATTATAGGACATGATGTAAAAATTTATTCAAAAAATACAAATTTATTGTGATGAACAAATATAAATAATAGAGTTAAAAATCAATTGTGACAAAGAAAAAACATTTTAATTCATCATTAAGTTCCTCCAATGATTGATAAAAGGTGAACTACATTCTACTTATCATAACATACCCAAAATTATTAAAGAATTCATGTGAATAAAATGTGGAAATTATCCAAAAAATTCATCTCATACAAAAATATTAATCTAAATATTTATTTCATAATTTTTGAATAATGGGATGGAACAATGATCTACAAAAAAAAATTCTACTTATTTATAAATCTAAAAAACTAAGAAAATAAAAACTATATTGAATCAAAAGCCCATACAATTATTTTACAAATGAAATTATCTTAAACTATGGCCTAGTTTGGTCTTACCGTATAATGTTTCTCTTAGAGTAAATAATCAACAATACATGATCACATAACTATAATAATATTCTCTTTTAATCATGTCATTGATTCCAGAATCATTGTCTGGTTCCACTATAAATGAAATCTAGAGACTTTATAAGATCTATACATATACAGTAATTATTAAAATATATGTTATACTGTAGACGATTATGTATTTTCAAACTAATAAAAAATAATCCCCTTACAGTTCCCATATAATTCAACACTTTAATTGAAATGATCTATAAAAAACCATGTTCATTATTATTCAAAAGTACTTTGTAGTATACTAAACATAAATGTGATTTAATTCCTCATGGAAACTAGAAACAAACCGAAAAACCCTCATAATCCCAAAAAATTAATCATTACTAAAACTTTTTTGACTAAATAAATCGTTAATTGCTTTCTCAATCAAATAACCATGAATTTTGTCATGACACAATGAAATGAATTAAAAGTATTACATATTTAATTAAAAATAATTTCATACTAGTAAAATATAATTTAATTAAACCTCATAATTTCTCATATTTTTATAATTTATTCATTCCATTATTATACCTTTGTATGGAAATAATCTATAATTAATCTGTTATCATGTTTAATATTAATGAAAATTAAAAATTATATTAAAAATAATGAATGGTCAAATAAATAATATATTAGTTTTAATCCCCCAACATTATAGTTATGAAATTACTATATTAATTTATTTTTTTCAATTTGTGAGATGAATATATCACATAGGGAATGGAAAAATTAAATATTGGAAATGTATCAAATATGTTATTTTTATCTAACCTATTTAAAAATAACCTCATGAGGGATCATTTTTCATTTTCATTGTATTTGTAGAAAACATGACTGGAGATCTGTAAAACTAGAAAACATCTTTAAATGACATGAATGATCATTTAAAAAATGTTTTTCATTATATTATCTCAATATTTTAGTTATCAAATCCTTATTCTTCATAAATATATATTTTTCGGATATCGCAATAAATTTTGGTCTCTGCATTAATATTATACCAATACTGTTACAATTACTATCTTTTGACGACTCTATTTATAATTTACTTTATGATGGATCTCCCATCAACAATTTTTTTGTTTTATTTTTTGGAAAAATATTTAGATCCATATCATAATTTATACTATATTAAATTGTTTATGTGATCTCCATATACGCCCCCTTCATTTAAAATATCTTGAAGGAAATACTCTTATTTTACACTATATCATGTCATTCCAGCTTCTCCACAATAACCATGTAAAAATGTTTCTTTATTTAAATGCATTTTATCCTCGTCTATTGCATCATATTCATTAAATAAATGGATGCACTATGGCTTCCACACATAACAATAAAAGAAAATATGAATCTTACAATAATGTTTTCATGATATGTCCTCATATAAATTGTTTTAGTTATTCCTTGTGATGTTGTATTATTAATAACATATATTTATCTATAATTGATATAAGTGTACCTCATGGAGTTCGAATGGACACTTATTTTTTCAATGATGAAGTCCTATCCTAAATTATTCTTTTAATATCATACATCTAATTTGATATTAAGATTTTTTTTAAAATATCACTATATAATAATTCATCTTTTTTATCCATCGAAAAAATAAACATTTAATTTGAAATTATAAAAAATATAATTTATATCAATGATATCCATTATTATGATTCTCAATAATGAATTAAATTGTGTAAAACCATAAAGAATATGTTTCCATAAATTAATCAAGTTGAAAAATGTTTTATTTAGCTACAACATCCCATTTTAATCAACATTTTTTATTCATAATTGTTGGTAAATATATTCATAACAAATGATGGGTTAAAATATTTCTTAATATTTGAATTTTAAAAAAATTAAGAAGTGATTATACATTTTTCATGTGAACAAAATATTTTGTAAACAATATTTTCAACTCATAAATAAAAAATTCATTTAACTAATGAGTGTTATGAAAAAAATATTTATTTTGGAAAAATGTAGTCATAGGATTTAAATTCATATTATATGGAAAATTTCATCAATATATAATTATGAATTCTATAAATTAGGATGATGATTATATTTATATTTAGTAAATATGGTTTCCAAAAATTTTTGGTTGATGGTGAAGAACCAAATAAATGAAGAGTTATATGGTTTTCAAGACACCATGGAGATCTTATTGGTTATATAGAATGTTTTATACCATTTTATTTCTTATTATAGGTTTGTTGTTATTAATTATAATGGATTACTAATGTTTAATCTATCTAGTGATTCTATGGAAACACATTCTAAACCAAGTTTATTTATGTTAAAAATATTGACATGGGATTTTACTGGATCATTTTCATGGTTTATATTTTCATATTCATAATCATAGAGAATTTAATAATGTTTTTGTGATGTATTTAAACAATATCATTGGACTTCTATGATGGAGAAAGTTTATAAATACATAATATATTCATCCTAGTACTTTTTGTCTTAGATAAATATATTTGGAATGGATCTATGAAAAAATTATGTCATTAAGATATGTAGATATGAAGAAATAGTAGGTAGTTGATGTAGTAATTTGATATTAAAAAAAGAAATAATATTGAAATTATTTTTGATAAAAAATAATGATAAATTGTTTCAAATAGTTTAAATACAATAAAATACTCATGAAAAATCAAAAATTCTCCAACGGTAATCGAAACATTGATGAAATATTTAATGATGTTATGAAATTATTCAAAATTAATACAATTTTTCTCATTCACATTTGAATATTATTGAAATTTTAATGAATTTTTTTGTTTAGTTGAGTTGACACCTCCAAATCCATACTTTTTCATTTTTAAAAGCCTCTTTTTGGGAAAAGTGGTAACCTCTAAAAAACAGTATACAATTTCAAACATTACCTGTATGATGAATTACATAAAAAAATCTATCCAAAAAGCCAAATTCAAATTTCATAATTAAAATTCATCCAAGAACCCCCAAAAAAACATGACAATCTCCATCCTGAGAAACTCCATTGGGAACCTCCATCATCACCATTCAATCCATCATTATAGAACTGTAACCCCCCATCATGTCATTACATAACCAGAGCCATCATCCACACAAGTATATTCACTAATGACCACCGCCTTCTATATGTCATTGTTGTATCACAGAGCCTCCCTCGTCATGCCATCAACATCGCTATTCAATACCACACCAGAACGTTGAATCCCCCCAACATCAATAGGTCTCCATCCCTTATCACTGGACCACATAGAAGCAATATAACACCTACAAAAACTACCACAAAAAACAATCGTCGAACCAATTAGTAACAAAAACATGAAATTGACTCTAATGATAATGGTCATCAACATGCTGTAAAAAATCATCCAATGTAACCCCACACTGTTGATGGATCCAAAAACCACCACTGGAAACCATCAGTTGAACATGAATTAAGAAAGAAGGACCAAACCCTAAAAAATAAATGGATTTAAATCCAATGGGGAAGGTCAACTCTAGAGCATTCAGAAATCTTTCATCCACCAAGCGGCAAACCCAAAACCTCAACAAATCCCGAGCTCAAAATCCAACCAGGAGAGAAGCATAGGAACAAAAGATCAGAGTGTAGATATGAGAATATGAAGAAACCTAGGAAACTATCACAAATCATGGAATGAGAGTGAAAATAATTAAAGCCTCCACTGAGAGAAAAAATAATGTAGGATAGAACCAGAATGAATGAGGGACTGAAACCCTAGGAAGACGGACCAACCCCAGTAATGCCTGGATCATTATCATCTACCGAACATGTAAAGACCTACAATTTACATGTAATTGTTTTTAATTAAATGAGAATTTGATGAGTCTACAAAAATTGACGGTGCGTGATTCCGAGTCCCGGAGGGCCTAGAATGATGTTTTGAAGTTTTGTTCGGGTACGTTTAGTAAATGTACGTGCAGGTTTTTCTAACTTTTGAACCGGTGTTCATAATTGAAATTTGAGGGCACCGTTGAACTCACATTGCTAGTTTTTTCTTAAAATGAATTTCTCCTCGATGGTAGTTGGTTGAGGGTGAAAGTTAGTTTTTAGGTTTTTCAGGGAGATAGTAAGATAAAGTAAACACATGTTTTATTTTATTATCTTGTAACCAACCTCCTTGTGGATGTTGGTGGTGGGGACCAAAAGATCATAACCTCTCATGGGAGTTTATGGTGGCGGGGACCACCCGAGCATAACCCGCCATGAGAGGTTATGGTTTTGGGGACCAACTAGGATTAAACACCCTTGAAACTCCCCTCATTATGGAGAAAAACCTCTCAACCCTCTCATTAATATGGAGGAGCATCTTGAATTCCTCAAAATTAATTGTGCTGATGCACATATCGTTGTTATTCCAACTCTCATTTAATTAATTAAATCATTTTTGAACATTATGCAAACAATTTAATAGATATTAAAATACATTACTAGGGGTACCTATTCATTTGTTGGAAAAGGTGGATTGGGTGAATTTGGAGAGAATGCTCTCCAACGAAGAACGCTCTGCCAACGAAGAACGCCGACCTCCTTTGACATTACTCCTCGGGACTTCTTCTGACATGGGATGTCCTCAGATATGGAGAATCGATGAACATACTAACTTTTTATTCCAACATCAACAAGCAAACAAGGTAGGGGGTTTATTTTCGTGATAATACTTTTACCATATTTCGTACCTTGGTTCTTTTTCTCTTTGGGAATGAAACACTGTTGGAAGTTGTATGATTGTTGTTATTATTTCATGTTGAGCCATATTCTACCACCCTAACATGGAGTTCACGTGCCAAACCAACATCACCCGACCCCTCTGTCATTCTATTTTGGTGTACTCTTAGAAATGGAGAAAGGGGACGAAGGTGATTAAGGTGAAAAAGGCAACGACACCGCCCCCCGCGACGTCTGCGACCCGCGCCGCCCCCGTGGCATTCCACCAGACCAAACAAGCCCCACTACCATGAAAATCCCTTGTAGATCGGCTAAACCAGCCCTGCGCCGCAGCATCATTCAGGCTTCCCGACCAAACCGGCCCAATGCCCCCACAGTGCGCCTGCTTCCCGGCCAAACTGGCACCCCGTCCAGTGGTGCCCTGACCTCCCGGCCGAACCTACCCCATGCCCCCATCAACACTCCGACCTCCTATCCAAAATAGCCCTGAGCCCCCTCAGGGCTCTGACCCTCCGGCCAAACCGGCCTCATGTCCATCTTAGCTACCCCAGCTTGTTCCACCCACCTACCGGTCCTCTGAGTCCCCCTGTCCAAGCCGCCCTATGACCTAGCGCCCTCGCGGCCACCCGCGGCCCTCTGCTACCCTCGTAGCCTTTTGGGCCAGACCCCATGGTCCAAAACTACCCAACGGGCCCGGCAGAACTACGTTCTCAACCTTAACCAGCAGATAGCATAGTGTCAGTCCGACCGGGTTCGACCAGACCCAGTCCCACTATGGCCCATTTAATTTATTAAGGCCATAACTTTGGCATCAGATGTCCATTTAATGAACCTTCTGTTGGGATAGAAATATTTTACTGAGATAGTCCCTTGAGTATACTCCACTAGAGTTTTGGTTTGAGATGGGAAACTGTCAGGATGGATTGAGCATGAATCCAACTGGGCCCTCGGGACAAAAAGTCTAATTACTCACAGACCGGGCGTTTGATTAACGTGTCGTCAGTTGCAATGAGACCCCTATGATGTTTTGGACCTTTATGAAATTTATTCATGGAACATTATGGTAGTTGAATTATCATCCCGTTTCTTGTGGAGTGTATCCTCTTAGAGACGAGTGAGCATAGTGAGGAAACCTAGTGGCTGGATGAGACTTGACGACTGTAGACCATTTCGATCCGAGTGACTCGACTTTCCTAGAGGGGAGTTCCTTGGTGTTGCGGAAAACCCATAGTGGGGAGTGGCATGGTGTTTGCGGCAGACCCACGGTACTCGAGAGGAGGCGTACCTCAGTAGGATACAAGAGGGAGTGCGTTTAGTGATGCAGAATACCCATAGTGGGGAGCTAGCTTTGTGATGCGAGAGATCCATGGTACTTTACAGGAGGAGTACCTCAGTAGTCCATGGTTAGTTGGAAGCACCGTGGTGTCAAGGAAGGACCTTTTTACTCGATATTGGAGGAGTTCTCCAGCAGTAGAGGTTTCGACAATGTGACCGGGGATGTCTCTTGATACTACCCCAAGAATAGACTCCTGGTTTGAGCTGAGTTAGTTTTTCTATGTTCTCTAGATGATTGGGTTGGATTACATGATAACTTAGGTATATATATTGGCATAAACCAATGTAGGGTTATCTGTTAATTTCATAATTTGGGTTTTATCCTTGTTGAATTTTGTGATCTAGAGGGTCTCGGGGTCCCTATTGAGTATCGTTATACTCACCCATGCACGGGATATGCCTTTACCTTGCTGTGTTGGATGCAGATGATGGAAAACGCTGACTGAGGCTGAGAGTACCATGACTGGATGGTACCCAGGTCTAGACCCTATGACAAGTCAGTACACAGAGGAGACGAACATATGATGAGTGATGATGAGGCGATATGTACCTACCCATAAGGTAGGAACCATATAGGATGACCCAGTTGTTGTTTCCATCTTATTAAATTGTACTTGTTCGTTCAATTTCCTATACTTTAATCTTGGGCATGTATTCAAGCCCCTTTTACTTACTGCAGTCTCTCTATTACCATTCAGTTTACTTGTGTTCCTATCTTATTGTGTGCTTAGTTACGTGTGCTTACTGTTTATAAAGGCAATGCATTCCCAGTTTTAGGGAATATGACTTTGGTACTATTCGGTAGCCCCTAACCTATGAAATGTGGGCTTGGGGTTTGTCACACAACAGTCCTTGGGGAACGGGTCGTGAAAATTTGGTATTAGTGGAGTTGGTTCTACTGCAGAACTACAACTCTTATATTTTCTATGAAGCAATATTGTTAAGGTTAATGAGTGCAGTTTCAGTTCAGAGAGTTCAATGTTGGTGCGGTGGTCAATGTATCCATACACTAGGACCCTGACTTCTAATTTTTGACTTAGTACATGAATGCATTAATTGTGTGTGTATTTTCAAAAGTTTTCTTTAAGTCGGCTCACCAATTCTCCTCACTAGGTATACCTTGTTTAACCATAGTGCACTTGTTTCTTTTCAGGATGCCTACACAAAGACATCTAGCTAGAGTTCCTAGAGTCATACGTACAGTTATCCCACTGAGCAATGAGGCCTCGGTGTAGGGCCATTTTCCAGTAGAGTCACCAATGGTACTACTACCTATTGGGCCACTGATTCCACCAGCCCCAACAGCAGATGGTACAAACCACTTGAGTGCATTGCATGCATTCCTACGCCAGAGGCCACCTGGGTTCCAGGAAGAGATGGACCCACAGTTGAATTTTGATTTGTTGGAGGTCATGGTGAGTGTTTTCAGATTGGTAGGGACACCGAATGGTTTCATAGTGATTCTTTCTTCCATCCTTCTCTAGGCAGCAGCCGGCAGGTGGTGGATCTTGATGCTCCTGGTTCACGATGAGGCAATGCTTTTCTAGGAACCATTCGAGAGCCTTTTTCAAGTAGCGTTTGTCCCAGCGAAACTTCTCACATTGTGCATTCAGGAGTTACATCATCTGTAGTAGGGCAACATGACTGTGGATTAGTACCTAGCAAGGTTCACTGACCTCTCATGTTACCCCACCGATATGGTGCAGGACCCATTCATCAGGGCCTAGATATTTGATCAGGGACATAGATGGTAGATTAGAGATTCAATGGTCTCACTCAGCATTCTGACATAGGTGGCAGTGTTAGAGTGATCCCTCTTGGTGGAGAGGTTCCATGCTGAGCAATAAACAACAGCGAGACACACTACTAGTCATCATGTAGTGGAGTCTCCTACAGCTGGTAGTAGATAGACATCAAAGTGGTCTAAGAGGATCAGACCTATAGGTGGACGACCGAATGATTCAGAGTCGGTTCTGTGGGGAAACTGAGGTAGAGACATACATTCTAGGAGTGGGCAGTGTTTCACAAGTGGCATGTTGGGGCACCTGGCTCGTGACAGTCTGACCTGTCGTTTGGATGATCCACATATGGTTGAAGGGCCACCCAGGTAGAGAAAAGGTTCAAAAATAGAGTTATTCAGGGATCAGGTGGAAGTGGCAGAAGAGTTGGTCATGCAGTTTGAGATGTGTGATGATTCGAGTTATTACCACTGCCACCGCCATGAGTTCCACCCCCGACCACAGGGAGCTAGTGGAAAGAAGATAGCTCAGCTCCAAGCAGTTGTGGCTTACTTTCACGGCACCCCATAGATCTTAGGAGGTATGATATGTACCATTTCCACCATAGCTATATTACTTATAGACATAGGTACTAGTCATTATACCTTTTCCACTGCCCTCATTTGGATCTCGGAGATTCTGATGGAGCCGTTGGATCGATCATTACGGCTAGAGAATCCTACGAGAGTGGATTTGACTATTATGCCCTGGTGCCAGCAGTGTGAGCATGCTATAGGGGCTAGAGCATTGGTTGGGATCTCCTAGTAGCCGCATCGAGGCCTTATGATTTCATCTTCAGTATGGACTGCTTATCAACAGTCCATAAACAAATTGACTATATTTGGCAGAATGTGAGGAATGTCCACACAGATGGGACCCGGTTTACCTTCACCGGTGAGAAGGGAGCCTTTTCAGTACATGATGGACTTACCCAGAGGAGAGTGTAGCCAATCAATCATTTGTTGGAAAGACTTAACCTTGGAGCTATTGATGTGGAGAGTCCAAGCTATCCTGTAGTTTTGGACCAGTACGCGGATGTTTTCCCCGATGAGGTCCCAGGTCAACCTCCTCATAGAGAGGATGATTTTTACATTGGATTGTACCCTAGGACGACACCAATATCTATGCCAGCATATCGTATGGCTCCCAAAGGGCTTATTGATCTACAGGTACAGTTAGAGGACTTACAGGGGAAGAGATTCATTCGGCCCAGTGTTTCACATTGGGCAGCACAGATTCTATTCACCAAGAAGGTGGATGGGAGCTGAGAAATTGTATCAACTATCGGTGCCTGAATCAGGAGACTGTGAAGAACAAGTACCCACTCCCAAGGATTGATGAAATATTATATTAGAAGAAGGGATAACGGTGGTTCTCAAAGATAGACCTCAGATCAGGATATCACCGACATAGAGTACGAGATAAGGATGTGCAGAAGTCAACCTTTGGGTAGCGGTATGGCCATTACGAGTTCTTGGTTACGACATTCGGTTTGACCAATCCTCCAACCATTTTTAGGGGACTTATGAAAAAGATTTTACAGCCATACATTGATCGATTTGTAGTGTTATTTGTCAATGAAATTATGATCTACTCGACTACTATGGAGGAGCATGCCTATCATTTCAGGTAGTACTATACACTCTCCGAGAGCACCATCATTATAGTAAGCTTCCAATGTGCCAGTTTTGGATCCGAGAGGTTCACTTTCTGAGACATGTCATCTCAAAATCTAGAGTTACAGTGGATCCAGAAAATATTGAGGCGGTACATGCTTGGGAGCCACCCAGGCGTGTGACAGATGTGTCGAGTTTCTTGGGTTTGGTCGGATATTACCAAAGGTTTGTGCTAGACTTTTTTAAAATTGAATCACCATTATTAGCCTTGAAAAAAAGGGGAATCCCTTCCTGTGGCCGGAGATATACCAACCGTTTTTTCAAGAGATGTGGTAGAGGATGACTAGTTCCCCTATCTTGAGGCTTCTAGAGAAAGGTCATAGGGTACAAAGTTTACCAAAACACATCAGGGACCTGAGAAAGATGTCTCCTAATGCAGGAGCGAGAAGTGATCGCATATGGTTTTTGATAGCTAAGACAACATGAGAAGAACTATGCACCCCATGACTTGGAATTAGCAGCAGTTGTCTTCACCTTGAAGATGTGGCAGTAATATCTGATGGGCAAGAATTTTACCATGTACTCTGATCACAAGAGCCTCTAGTATATCTTCTCTCAGAAGGACATGATCCTAAGATAGCGACATTGGCTTGAGATCCTCCAATACTATGACTTGAAAATATTCTATACTCTTGGGAAAAGGAACGTTGTTGCAGATGCGCTTAGTAGGAGATCTGGTATACAAATGCTAGGCGAGGCGACGAAGCTATTGGCCTCTTTAGAGATATCTTTTGTGGATAGTGATGAAGCATTATTTCTATAATCTTTTATAGTCACTCACCAACTTCATCAGCAATTCAGGGAGGCACGATGTAGGGATGCTGACTGTGAGGCATGACCCGCTCAAATAACCCCAAGACGGGAACATGATGGCTTTTCGAAAGGTGCGGAGAACGCCATCCTCTTCAGGGGATGTAACATGGTACCAATGTCACTTCCAGAGAAACTGTTGAGGGAGTTACATAAATCCCATCTAGCGGTACATCTAGGAGTGGCAATGATGTATCACGACCTCTGACGATAGCATTGGTGGCCAGGAATGAAGATAGCAGTTGCAGAGTTTGTCACTTGATGCCTCACTTGTCAGGAAGTGAAGGCGGAGTATTAGAAACCAACAGTATTGGTTCATCCTTTGGAGGTCCCATAGTGGAAGTTGGATGAGATATCCATGGACATCGTTACAAGACTCCCACGTACGTCCATGGGACAAGACTCAATTTGGGTGATCATTGACTAACTCACTATGTCGACCCACTTCATACCGATTAGAGAGCAGGGTTCAGTAGAGAGCCTGTGATTCCTCTATGTGTAGGAGATTTTACGGCTACATGGAGTAACCTTGATGATTTTATTGGATTTTGACACAAGATTTACATTCTGACTATGGAAGGGGTTTTATGAGGCTTTCGAGACATAACATTGTTTGAGAACCACCTTACATCCTTAGAATAATGGCCAGAGGGAGTAGACCATTTTGACCCTTGAGGACATGCCACATTCTTGTGTCCTCGACTTTGATCACAGCTGGGAGGATCACTTGCCTTTGGGGGAGTTTTTGTACAACAACATCTATCACTACACCATTCCGATGGAACCTTTCGATGTGTTGTATGGATGACCTTTCATATCACCTTTCAGATGGACTGACCTAGAAGAGTCAGCACTAGTGGGACCAGAGATGGTACATGCTATCATAGAGTAGGTGTAGATCATCCCTGAGCAGATGAAGAATAGACAAAGTAGAAAGAGGTCGTATGCTGACAGGAGACAGACACCTCTGGTGTTCGAGGATGGTGACCATTTCTTTCTATGGGTCTCACCTCGATGAGGTTTATAGAGATTTTCCTGAGGTGGAAAGTTATCTATGAGGTTCATCGAGCCTTTTCAGGTCCTCTACAGAGTTGGCAAGGTGGCATACCACTTATCTCTTCCACATCAGTTGCACCGAGAGCACGACATCTTCCACGTATCCCAGCTGAGGAGATGTGTGTATGACCCATATCACATAATCGACCATGGAGAGCTAGATGTCGACGATGGGGAGACTTTTACGGATGTTCCAGTACAAATTTTGGATCGACAGGAGTGGGTCCTTTGGGGATAGTGAATACCTCTGGTTCACGTTCTCTGGCAGTACGGGAACCTCCAAGAGAGCACATGGGAGTGGGAGGCTCATAGGCATGCTCAGTACCCTCACATGTTTCCTTTGTGGGAGATGTGTCTTTCGGGTAATTAAATCCATAGGTGATAAGAATGTAAAGACCCAGAATTTCCATGTATTTTTTTAATTAAATTGTAATTTTAAAAGTCAGTGAAAATTGACGGCGTGTGATTCTGAGGCCTGGAGTGCCCATAATGACTTTTTGAAGTTTTTTTGGATACGTTGAGTAAATGTACTAGTGTTTTTTTTCTAACTTTTGAACTGGTGCTCAGAATTGATATATGAGGTCACCGATGAACTTGAAGAACTGGTTTTCACTTAAGAAGACTTTCACCTCAGCAGCAGTTGGTCGAGGGTGAATGTTAGTTTTTTATATTTTTCATGGAGATAATAAAATAAAACAAACACGTTTTTTATTTTACTTTGTTGTATCCAATCTCCTAGTGGAAGTTGGTGGTGGGGACCACCAGACCTTAACCTCCAATGGGAGGTTATGATGGTGGGGACCACCTGAGCATTACCTCTCATGAGAGGTTATGGTGGTGGGTACCACCCGGAATTAATCCCCATTGAAACTCCCCTCATTATGGATAAAAACCTCTCAAAACCCCTCCATAATGTGGAGGAGACTCTTGACTTCTTCCACATTAACTGTGACGACACACGTATCATTATTATGCCAACTCTCATTTAATTAATTAAATAATTTTTGAGTATTATTCCAATGACTTAATAGATTTTAAAATCTATTACATGGGGATACCTATTCATTTCATGGAAAAATAGGATTGGGAGAATTTTGGGAGAAATCTCTCCAACGAAGAATGCTCCCCCAATAAAGATCGCTGACCTCCTTTGACCTTCTTCCTCGGGACTTCATCCAATGTGGGATGTCCTCATTAATGGTGAATCAACATCTGCACAACCTTATTGGGCCAAGGTCAAAAAGTGAATGTGGTAGGGCGTTAATTTTCATGATAAAACTTTTTCAATATTTCATACCTTTGTTTCTTTTACAGTTTGGGAATGAAACATTATGGGAAGTGGTATGCTTGTCGTTCTTCATTCTTGTTGAGCCATATGCTACCACCCTAACATGGAGGGTATGGGAAAAACAAACATGGTCTGACCCCTCTTCTGTTCTTCTTTGGTGTACTCTTCAAAATGGAGGAAGGCGACGAAGGTGATGAAGGCGACGAATGCAATGGTGCCGATGACCATGGCCTCTATGATCCGCACTAGCACCCCTGAAATTCTTCCCTCCCGGCCGAACCCTCCATGAGCCCCAGCTCCGCGCCCCAGATGAGCCGCACCACGACGATCCATCCTCCTAGGCGAACCACTGCATGCCCTCATGGTGCCCCAAACTCTCAGCTGAACCGACCCTGTGCCCTCATGGCACTCCAGCCTCTTGGAAGAACTAGCCCTGTGCCCCTGCAATGCTCCAGCCTACCAGAAGAACTAGCCTCGTGCCCCCGCGGTGCCCCGTCCTCCCAGCCACATATGACCCACGCCCCCTCATTGCTCCGACATCCTGGCTGAACCGGCCTCACGCCCCCGCAACGCTCTGACCTTTCATTCGAACCAGTATTATGGCCCTTTGCGCCGCCCCAGCTCCTGCCACCCGCGATCCTCTGACCCACCCCGTATCGCACCACCCTCCACCGGTCCTTCATGCCACCACAGCCAAAGCAGCATTGTGGAGTCATAGTCACCCATGGCCCCTCGCGGCATGTCTGCCCAGACCTACCCAACGGGCCAGGCCACACTGCGTTCCTGGATAGACCCAGTGGATTGGGTCGGGTTTCCCAGGTCGATCCTACCAGGTCAGACTAGACCCGGGCCCACTATGGAGCATTTACATTCTTTTGGCCATTAATTTGGCATCGGACGTCCGTTTGACGAACCGTCAGTGGTGCTAGAAATCTTGCAGCAAGAAGGTCAATTGAGTATACTCCACTAGAGTTTTAGTTTGAGATGGGAAATGCACAGGTTGGATTGAGATTTAATCGAACCGGGCCCATGGGATTAAAAGGCTAATAACTCACTGACAACGCGTCCAATTTGAATGTCGTCAGTTGTGATCAGACCATTATGACGTGGTGGAACTTTGTGGAACTACTTCATGGGACTTCATGGAAGTTGGGGTATCGACCTATAGCTTCTGGAGCATATCTTCTTGGAGAAAAGAGAGTATAGTGCAGAGACCTACTGGTTGGATGAGACAAGAATACTTCTGACCGCTTCGACTCGGAGTGACTCACCTAGCCCCTTGGAGAGCTCCTTGGTGTCATGACCGACACATAGTGGGGCGAGCCTTGGTGTCGTGGCAGTCACATGGTACTCGAAAGGAGGAGTACCTCAGGAGGCTACGAGTGGGAGCACGCGTGGTGACGCGGTAGACCCACAGTGGTTTGCGCGCCTGATGACATGACAGATCCACGGTACTCGACAGGAGGAGTACCTCAGCAGTCCATGGTTAGTGGGAAGCGCCTATGTGTCATGAAAGTCCCATTATACATGATAGATGTGGAGTTTTCCAGCATCCAAGGTTTCAACAATGTGACTGGATATGTCTCTTGATACTACCCCTAGAATAAAATCCTAGTATTAGATGAGTCATATTTTTTGTGTTTTCTTAAGGATTGAGATGGATTATAGGATAACATAGGTATACGTATGGGAATATACTTATTTATAATTATCTATTGATCTCATACTTTTTGTTTTATCCTCATTGGATTTTATGATACCTAGAGGGTCTCAGGGTCCCTTCTAAGTACCGGTATACTCACCCCTAAAAGGGTTATGCCCACACCATGTTCTGTTGGTTGCAGATGATAGAAAATGCTGACTAAGGCTGAGAGTACCATGACTTGATGGTACCTAGAGGTGGATCCTATGACGAGTCGGTACATGGAGGAAATAGACAGATGAGAAGTGTTGAGGAGGTAATCTGTACCTACCATTCAGGTAGGAACCTCAGAGGATGACCCAGTTGTTGTTTTCCTTTTTCTTCAGTTGTTCATGTATTTTCAGTTTCTTTTACTTTACTGTTTGGATTGTATTATGGCCCCCTTTACTTACTGGACTCACTCTATTACCATTCAAATTAATTGTTTTCCTATATTATTATGTTCATGGTTACACGTTCTTATAGGTCGTAATGGAAATGCATTCCTAGTTTTAGGGAATACACAATTGGAGCTAGTCACCTGCCCCTGACCTGTGGAAGGCAGGATTGGGGTTAGTCACGACACGGGCCCTGGGGGATGGGTCGTGACAAAAATTATTTCACAAAACCTTATCATATCCCATGCTCCAAATCCAACCTAGAGAGACACTGAGGAATGCATGATCAGATGGTGGAGAGGCATGTGACAAGTAGTCTATAGCACATGCACAGAGGGGGGAGAGGAGGGAAATAAAGAAACAAATGATCGAGAAAGGACACCACCCAGAGTGAGAGATCCTCCACATGGATAAGTCTAAAACATAGAAGAGGGAGACTAGGCAAAGTGCATGGGTAATCCCAGGTGAGTGAGGTTCCATTCAATTAGTTCAGTTGACTGATAAACTATTAAGTTATAGGATATTGAAGATATGGTTGTGTATTCGTAACATAAGAATAAAAATAATGACACAATATAATTATATTATATTTTTGAGTGATATAGAAAATTATACATAAATTTCTGAAATCTATATAGGAATAAAATAAAATTTTTTTTAAACAAATAGGGTATGTATTTGAATGAATAAATTTAACTTCATTTTCATAATATGGGATGTGTGGAGGGTATGTATGAGTAACCCAGAACATTTTTTGTAGTAATATTTAGTTTTTATGTTGTTGATGCTTGTTTTCAATGAAATAAAAAACATTATACATTATTGATATAATTTTCATTAATATAATATTTTAGCAAGGGTCACAATCCATGGATATTAGTATTGTTCCACAATGAGTGACTATTTGAGAAATTTGGGATTTATTTTCTCTATTAAATGGTGATAGGAAAATAAAATATATCCTTGGATTTATATGGATAAAAAATATTAAAAAACTATTGGTATCCTTTCACATTATTAATATACTAAGAGAGGAATAAGGGTTATATGATTCAATGATGTAATGACTAATGTTGCATGGGTTTCAATATAAGGGTTAAAAACATGGATAAATAGTTTAGTTTTGAGAAAGATATAATAAGGTAATTATATATGAATTATGAGTAAATGATAAAGAAAATTAAAATGAATTATTATGTCATGGTTTTATAATCTTTATAATAAAATAATTATAACGTAATTTCCTGATAATTATTGACTAATTAAAAATATTATAATTTCATTATTAAATATCATCGACGGGACATTTTACTAGAGTATTATTGATCACCATTAAATGATTAAATCATGGGGTAAAATAGAAAATAATAACCATATGGAAAATATCTAAAATATTCACATGATTTTTCATTTTATATAAATAATAATTATAAGTGAAATGAAATTCATAATAAAATTAAAATCTGTTAACATTAATATTACCTCCTCATTAAGGGTTAATAAGTAGAAAAATATTGATACATTTGATCATATATCAAATGATAAACAATGCACATATTGTGGATATGTGAATTAGTATTACAAAAAACACTCCCATAAAACATATTTATACTAAAAAACTCTTGGATCTCTATGTGATCAAATAATATAGGATAATGATAAGTAGATTCATATTTGAACAAAAATATGATAGAAAATATTTTCGTAGTTAACATACACATTTGTTTTTCGAGAAACGTGTAATTTTATTCATAGATGTTTCGATTTATTTTAAAAAAGATATGTTTTATTTTCAACGATAATTATAGGACAAGATGTAAAAATTTATTCAGAAAATAAAAATTTATTGTGATGAACTAATATAAATAATAGAGATAAAAAATCAATTGTGACAAAGAAAAAACATTTTAATTCATCGTTAAGTGCCTCAAATGATTGATAAAATGTGAAATGAATTCTACTAATGATAACATACCCAAAAGGATTAAAGAATACATCTGAATAAAATGTGGAAAAGTATCCAAAAGATTCATCTCATACAAAAATATTAATCCCAATATTTATTTAATAATTTTTGAATAATGGGACGGAACAATGATCTATAAATTTTTTGTATGTTTAATTATAAATCTAAAAAACTAAAAATATACTAACTATATTAAATATAAAAATCCATATAATTATTTTACAAATGAAATTATATTAAACTATGGCCTAGTTAGGCCCTACCGTACAATGTTTCTCTTCAAGTAAACAATCAACAATCCATTATCACATAACTATAATAATTTTCTCTTCTAATCATGTCATTGACTCCAGAATCATTGTCTCGTTCCACTATAAATGAAGTCTAGATATTTTATAAGATCTATACATATAGAGTAATGATTAAAATATATGTTATACTATAGAGTATTAAGTATTTTAAAAATGATAAAAAAATCATCTCCCCACAATTCCCTTGTAATTACCCACATTAATCGAAATGATCCATAAAAAACCATGTTCACTTTTATTCCAAAGTACTTTGTTGTATACAAAGCAAAAATGTGATTTAATTCCTCATGGAAACTAGAAACAAACCAAAAACCCTCATAATCCCGAAAAATTAATCCTTACTAAAACTTTTTTTTACCAAATAAATCATTAATTTTTTTTCTCGATCAAATAACCATGACATTTTTCATGACACAATAAAATGAATTAAAAGTATTATATATTTAATTAAAAATAATTTCTTTCTAATAAATATAATTTAATTAAACATCATCATTTCCGCTATTTTTATAATTTATTCATTCCATTATTATGCCCTTATATTGAAATAAAATATAATGAATCTGTTATCATGTTGAATATTAATAAATATTAAAAATTATAATAAAAATCATGATTGGTCAAATAAATAATATATTAGTTTTAATCCCCCAATATTATAGTTATGAAATTAATATATTATTTTTTTTAATTTTTGAGATGAATATATCACATAGGTAATGGAAAAATTAAATATTGGAAATGTATCATATATGTAATTTTTAACTACCCTATTTAAAATTAACATCATGAGGGATCATTTTTCTTTATCATTGTATTTGTAGGAAACATGACTGGAGATCCATAAAACTAGAAAACATCTTTAAATTACATGAATGATCTTCTAAAAAATGTTTTTCATTATATAATCTCAATATTGTAGTTATCAAATCCTTATTCTTTATAAATATTCATTTTTCGGATATCACAAGAAATTTTGATGTTTGTATTAATATTATACTAATATTGTTACAATTACTGTCTTTTTGAAGCCTCCATTTATAATTTACATTATGATGGATCAGCCATAAACCATTTTTTTATTTTTTATTTTGGAAAAAGACTGAGACCCATATCATAATTTCTGTAATATTAAACTTTTTATGTAATCCCCATATACACCCCCTTAATTTAAAATATCTTGAAGAAAATACTCTTATTTTACACTCTATCATGTCATTCCATATTCTCCACAATAACCATGTCAAATTGTTTCTTGATTTAAATGATTTTTAACCTCGTATATTGCATCATATTCATTAAATATATGGAAGCGCTATGGCTTTCACACATAATAATAAAAGTAAATATGATTCCTACAACAATTTTTTCATGATATGTCTTCATATAAATTGGTTCAATTATTCCTTGTGATGTTTTATTATTAAAAACATATATTTATCTATAATTTATATAAGTGTACCTCATGGAGTTAGAATGGACACTTATTTTTTCTATGAAAAATTCAAATCTTAAATTATTCTTTTAATATCATACATCCAATTTGATATAAATTACTTTTTATAAATATCACTATATAATAATTCATATTTTTCATCCATCGAAAAAAATAAACTTTTAATTTCAAATTATAAAAAACATAATTTATATCAATGACATCCATTATTATGATTCTCAATAATTAATTAAATAGTGTAAAACCATAAAGAATATCTTTTCATAATGTAATCAAGTTGAAAAATATTTTATTTAGCTACAACATCCCATTTTAATCAACACTTTTTTATTCATAATTAATGGTAAATATATTCATAAAAAATGAAGGGTTCAAAAATTTTCTTAATTTTTCAATTTTAAATAAATTAAAAAGTGATAATACTTTTTTCATGTGAACAAAATATTTTGTAAACAATATTTTCAACTCATAATGAAAAAAGTCATTTCACTAATGACTGTTACCAAAAAATATTTATTTTGGTAAAAATGTTGTCATAGGTTTTAAATTCATATTATAGGAAAAATTTCATCGATATATAATTATGAATTCTATGAATTAGGATGATGACTATATTTATTTTTAGTAAATATGGTTTCCAAAATTTCTTGGTTGATGGCGAAGAACATAATAAATGAATAGTTATATTCTTTTCAAGACACCATGGAGATCATATTGGTTATATACAATGTTTTATACCATTTTATTTCTTATTATAGGTTTCTTGTTATTAATTTTAATGGATTACTAATGTTGAATATATCTAGTGATTCTTTGGAATCACATTATTATCAAATTATATTTATGTTAAAAATATTGACGTGTGAATTTAGTGGATCATTTTCATGATTTATATTTTCCAATTCATAATCATATAGAATCTAATAATGTTTCTGTGATGTATTTAAACAATATAATTAAACTTCTGTGATGGGGAAAATTTATAAATACATAATGTATTCATCGTAGTAATTTTTATCTTAGATAAATATATTTATAATGGATCTATGAAAAAATTATGTCATTAAGATATGTTGATATGATGAAATAGGAGGTAGTTGATGTAGTAATTTGATGATAAAAAAATGAAATAATATCGAAATTATTTTTTATAAAAAATAATGAGAAATTGTTTCAAATAGTTTAAATAAAATAAAATACTCAAGAAAAATCATAAATTCTCCAATGGAACTCGAAATTTTGATAAAATATTTAATGATGTTATGAAAGTATTCAAAATTAATACAATTTTTATCATTCACATTTGAGGATTATTGAAATTTTAATGAATTTTTTTGTTTAGTTGAGTTGACACCTCCAAATCCTTATATTTTCATTTTTAAATGTCACTTTTTTGGGAAAGTGGTAACTTATAAAAAAACATTATTCAATTTCAAACATATCCAATATAAAGAATTACATAAAAAATATAAATAAAAAATCCAAATTTAAATTGCAAAATTCAAATTCATCCTAGAAACGCCAAAAAAACACGAAAACCATCATCCTGATAATCTAAATCCAGAACCTCCATCATCACCATTCCATCCATCATCATAGAACTGTCACCCCCATCATGTCATCACATCACCAGAGTCATCATCCACACATATCTCTTCACTTATTACCACCTCCTGCTATATGTCATTACTATATCACAAAGCCTCCCTCGTCATGCCATCATCATCGCTATTCAATACCACACCAGAACGTTGAATCCCCCCAACATCAATATGTCTCCATCCCTTATCAGTAGACCACATAGAAGCAATATAACACCAACAAACACTACCACAAAAAACAATCTTCGAACCAATTAGGACCAAAAACATGAAATTGACTCTGATGAAAGTGGCCATCTACATGCCGTCAAAAGTCATCCAACGTAACACCACACTGTTGATGGATCCAAAAACCACCACTAGAAACCATCACCTGAACATGAATGAAGAAAGAAAGACCATACCCCAAAAAATGAATGGATTTAAACTCAATGGGGAAGGTCAACTCTAGAGCGTTCATAATTCTTTCATCCACCAAGCCGTAAGTCCAAAACCTCAACGAATCCCGAGCTCAAAATCCAACCAGGAGAGAAGCATAGGTACACAAGATCAAAGTGTAGATATGATAATGGGAAGAAACCTAGGAAACTAACACAAATCATGGAAGGAGAGTAAGATAGAATGAAAGTCTCCACTGTTATGTATGGAATTGGAATGAAATTTGTTTGCGAAGATCTCAATTAAACATGAAGAAGAAAATATAGTGGGTCATTCAATATTTCATAGTTAGTGACAGATAAAAAAACATCTATATATTTTAGGACAAAGTTGATTTAGTGTTTAACGAAAATTTATATAATTTTTATCACAATATTTTTACTATTTGTTTTTATATAATATTTATAATGTCTTATGGATTCCTATGAAAATTATTGTTCATGGAAGATCAATATTATGATTGATGTGTATAAGTTATATGAAAATTAGCTAAATATATTTTTTATGGTAGGATAATAATAACACAATAGGAATAAATGATATATTATATTAGGGTATGGGGTATCCTATTACATGGGAATTATATCAAATTATGGTGTCCCTTTATGTTGTCTAATAGTTCAAGGATATATTAATGGTACCCATAAGTAGGAAATCCAAACACACACACACACACATATATGTCATTGGATTTTTCTATCATTGGACATGTGTAATGTTCCTCCAAATTTAGGATTATAATTAATCATATCATGGGTAACATTTTTTGATTAGTTGTTGTAATTAATGAATACAAATACTCATATTGATGTTGTATATGTTTGTGGCATCTTGAATGATATTTAATTGATTAATACTATGAGAATGTATTTTTCTAGTATGATATTTATGTATGGCTAAAAAATATTCCCTTTAATATAATGGAACTATATAATATATCCCAATAATTATTTTACTGGAGAGTTTATTTCTAGAATGTCACATAATGAAACATTGAGAACATTGGTTTATTACATAGGTATAAAACATTTTATTGATATTAGAATAAAGTGATCATATTAAAAAGAAGTTGTTTGTATGTGGTCATAATCATTATAGATTTTTTTTTAATTCTCAATTTATATAAAATACTTTTTTAGGAATTAATATTTTTTTCACTAGAATTAGCTACTTCCACTGATTAAATTGCATGTGGGGTAACAAACTGTGTTTATTTTGTACCATAGTCAGTTCTACGAGAATATAACACTGTTAATAAATATTACTCCAATATAATTTATAATAATTTATTAATTCTTATTGATCCTAAATATCATGTAATCAATTAATCAATTAAATATTTCAGAGTTGTACATGTAATAATTAATTATTATTTATTAAGTGAATGTAGTATTTATTTATTTTTTAGTGACTAATATACTGATATGTTTTTATTTAGAAATAGTCAACCTATAAGGGCCTATAAATACTGAAGAGGAATAACTGGACTTGTCAATAGTCCATTTAGATATAATATATTAAATTATATTTTATTAAAAATAAATTTAATTGTTCATAATATTATTTTCAATAATTTGACTAAACATTATAACATTCACAACCTGGTTCTCACTCATATGTCCTTGTTGGGTGGTCACATGTCCTCCAGTGTGCCACCTTATATGATAGAGGCATCCAACAAAGAGGGACAAATGTTTATATCAGGGTGACTATAACCTATAGTACTACATAATAATAAAAACAAAAAACCTTCTAAATAAATCAATATTAATAAACTCTAGTAAATAAAATGGAAAAAATACAAAATATTTAATATATTCTAATAAATCAATGTCACACTATATGAAAAAATAAATTTCTTTTTGTATTTCATATATGAGTAAAACATTGAAAAATATTTCAAACATGAAACACTAGGATTGAACCCCATTGTCATACTTATGTAAATTAATTGACCCCATGGGTAAAATCAATAAATAAATTGGGTATAATGCTAATTTCGTTTTCCAATCATATGCCCATGAATTCTTCTACGGGACCAAATGGATATTTTAATAGTGAGTGAGTAAAATTATGAATGCCACCAATAAAGGTGCCTAAAAGTATCATGTTTGAGTAATAAAAGATGTAATAAAATAATATAAATACGAAATCATCAATATTTAAGCACAAAATATAAAAAACCCACTAACTATCGATCTCTATGATAAATCCTATTGTGATCCAAACCATATGTAACATGATTCATGATTTATCAATCTATACTCATTCTCTAATTAATATAGATTCCAATACCAATGAATAATCTCATTTTTTATACTAGCACAAGGTGCATTCCCATGTCGAGGTTAATTTTAGTTACCATGTGAAAAAGGAGTCATTTTAAATTATCTTATTTTACCCCCTTACGTATTTGAAAATGTTATTTACCGGTCATGTTGGAAGTATAAATCATTGGAAATAGTGAATTTTCCCATGTTATGGCCTCATTCATTCTTAAAGAACATCAAAACTAATATGATATATCTTGTTAGGGACAGTTTATCATTTAATGTATCAATGTAAAACAATATCCTACATTTACCATATTTAAAATCCTTCAAAACATGTTAACATAATACAATGGGGTTAGCTCATTCGATTTCTAATGGTCTTTCAAATTTTAATAAACATAAATTATTTCACAATACAAATTACAAATTTTCATTTATTCTTAATTCTCACCAAAAATGAAAAAATATAAATACAAATTCCAGTTATATCATATTATCATTTATCATTCCAATAAAATTCTATATTTCTAATTGCATAACCTATGGAGACAGTATTCACATGGTTTTAATACAAAATTCAATTAATTGTTAACAAATAAATTACCATGTCACTAAGTACAGAATTTCAATGTTTCAGGCCATAGTAAAGGGTATTCGTACATCTCAATTATCCATAAATCCATGTACCATTTTCCAATAGATATAATAAGATTTTTTAGAGGAGTATGAATGCGGATGTAGGAAATACCATAATATTTCATCTAAAAGAGGCTATGTGCATGGTGTTCCAATCTGATCACACATGCTTTACATTAGAATAAAATAATTAATTCATTAATAGAGATTCTTTATACCACCTAGCTCAAAAAAATTTGAGACCAACATTATTTTCTAGATTATTAAAAGACGAAATGATTACTAATGAACTATAATAGATCCACCAAATTAGGGGTGCATGAAGAAGAATCATGTAGAATATTAGATTAATTCTCCAATTATTTTTTTAATACTAGATAAATCCATATGTATGGATCTAATTAAGGATCAAATATTAAAACATTATAATTCTATATGTCGAAGAATATGTTGGGACCACTAAAAAATAAAATAAAAATGAGATTCTATAAGCTTGCTAGTGGGCCTCATGTAGAATCTCCAAGATACACCCCAACCCATCAATATAATTGTTGATCAAATTATCTATATATTGGAATTGAATAATTTTAGTAGAGTAATTCCATTTATATCCTTTAAATGATTACCATCTCTAAATCCATGCGTAGATTTTTAATTTCATTTTCAAGAAGATTATGTAATCATTAAATAATTTATGATGGTTAAAATATATTATTAGAGAATCTACCTATGTATATGATGAGTCTTATAGAAACCCCAGCATATAACAGATCATCCTAGTCACATGATCCTAATCATTACTGTAACACCAAGAGATTCCACAGTACGCTTCTCTTTGAATAATACAATAGCGTGTGTTGTACGTAACTTCAAGTTCAAACATGCCACAACCAATCAAACTAGCTGTTATAAATAGTAATACCGACTTTTTGAAATTTTATAAATTTTATCAATGAAAATGGACTTTATTTTATGATTCAGAATATCAAAATTAGCTTAGGTTCAATTTTTTGTATTTTTCTGAAATCATTCAATTTTTTGTGAATAGTGAATAACAGTGAGTTATAGTTTAAAACTGAATTTTTATATAAATTATTATTATTTTATTTAAATTTATTTTAGGTCAAAATAGATACATAATACCTATATATGTTCAATGTAATTTATTGGAGTCAGTTTATAATAATTTTGGATATATAAAAAGTTTATTGAACCTTTTACTGTCTTCACTCACCTCTTATGAGCATTTGAAAATTTACAAAAACATAATTTTCATGCATCAGTGAGTTGAATTTCAAAAATCCAAGAGACATGGTGGATATCAGAAACTAAAAATTGGTTCAATAAGATGGAAATAATTTTTGGTGAATTGTATCTTCTTACTTTTATTTACCACGGTTAAAAGTACAAAGGGTAAAAATGATCTTATTATTACCCTAACACATGTCCCAATTATATTAGATAAGTATAATTCGACCAAAAATAAACTTGGGAATAAAATATGAACCTATTTGGTCTACTTGGATCAGATTATGATATTTATTATTATTTAATTTAAAGAATAGTTAAAAGAGCTAAAATCAATGTTTAATAAGTAAAACATTTTTAATATCAGGTTACACATTATACAAATTTGACTATAAATATTTATTAGAAAGCTAAAAATATTTAATAAATAATGATATTTTATTTATATTTTCTCAATGTTAAATAACTTAATTTATTTATGACACAATGATGATGAAGTAATTACCAAATTAATGAAATATTAAATTTATTGATATTATAAATATCCCAATAAATTTAATTAGAAACTTTTTATGAGTTAAACTAATTTTATAGGTTAATATGACATATTAGGGGTTGTAAGATGATTTTTGTTTGACTTTGTAATTCTGTTATGAATTTAGAATAAACAAAATACCAAATAGTGTCAAAATTGACACAAAAGAGTTTTTAAAACAAATATTAAATTATTATTTGATATTATTTTCCTAAAAAACAAAGGTTTATCCAAAGGTCATAAATAATATTATATATTTCATTAATGAACCAATTTTGGTTCTCATTGATGTTTATAGTATGTTTATTAACCATATAATATAAAAATACAAAGAGACATGGTAAATGGAAAACTATTATCTAAGAGTCAAATCTAAAATATCCGGTTAATTTAGTGACTTAAACCTATCTAAAACATATTTGTTGAGTGGTTTTCGACCTATCCCTATCAAATCCTTTAAATAATCCATTTTTGATTCTTTATAAACTGAAAATTATTTTATTTAAAAATATTTCTAGCTTTTCCTAAGGTGCCCCTCACCCCTCTTATAAAAGGTCCCTCACCCATCTCTCTAATTAACAACTTCAAAGCCAATTGGCTCAGACAACCCCTACCCAAATACCCTCTAACTATCCTCCCTTCATCCTAGATGCCTTCCTTTAGTCATAAATCCATCCTATGGATCCCTTTTAATCAAATCAAAATGAAGAACTCGAAGAAGAGGTAAATATTTCCTCACATATTTCATGTTCTTTTCTTCTTCCACTTCCTATTTCGTTTTTGTTTCCATTAATAAATAAGAAATATAGTATCTTATATATAGTTTGATGTTATCATAAACATGGTATAACCATAATTTTTATTCTATCCATTTGTTTAATGACATGTCACCTTACGTGCGTACGTCAGACTTATCGTCTACACATCATGGTGTAATTGTTATCCAATACATTATTATTCGGATGGGTATAATAGTGATGTTTTGATGATGTAAAAAATAAATATAACATAATAATGATTTTTTATATATGATATACCATCCAATTACATATTATTTTAATATCAAAAGAATGAAATTGTCGCTCGAGCGTACGTACGGATTACCGTCGTCATGAACATGATAAGATTCATTCCACATCGTATACAATGAAGAATAATATTCATTTGATGATTAAAAATAATGTTTAAAGATTTAATATCATTCTGAATATGAATAAGATACACCCTATCCTCGACCAAGGAAAGGAAAACGAATCAGTTAACACTCGAAACAACGATAATACAAAAATATTATTAACAAGTCAATATTAGAAGATCATATATGATATCACATTAATGTATATAGTACTTTAATAATTTAATAACAATTATTTCACTGTTATATAGGAGGTTAACTTACCCTCGACCAAGGAAAAGTACAAGGTAATGGTTAATTCTATAATCTCTTTATCATCCGAGGTTGTTTTTACGTAAGTATCTACTGGGACCTCTTTATCACCCACATCCATGATTCGTAAAAATGTTTCTCAAAACAATTTTACAAATTATTGTGCAATGGGTTAATGACATTTGTAACCTTATTTGACCTTATATGTTCTGAAAGGAATATTTTCGTCTTTTTCCATACAAAGTACTTTATGACCTTTTCGACAAAATTAGGGTAAGAATTTTTTTCAAACTTATACGACAGGTGCTGCTATTTTCCAATGTTATAACATCGTCAGAGCATACCTTAAAATCTGATAATAATAATTTAAAAATAATTTTTTTTATAATTATGCGACCCTTATATTATTTAAATATCGGAAGATATATTTCTCTAAAAAATGTTTTGATCTCATTTATGTCAATATTCTTTTATGGATTTTATTTTTATTTGATGTTGATTTATTATAGTACAAAAAATCCATATTGAATTTAAGGTTTTATGATATGTTTGACTATGGATGTGCTATTTTTATACTATTATGGTTTGTGGATAACATATTGACATTTTGTATGATAGTATTAATACGAATGTTTAGGTTATATTTCAAACTTTTTATATGAGGAATGTATTGGACTTAGTAAGTGATGGGTGGAGCCTACTATAGATCCTCAATGAATCAGTAGGTATTATGAGAAAAAATATATGGAATTGGTCGATGCATTTTCCAATTTGATATATGGTTTTGGCTGAGGCCTTAATAATTTTTAGACTCCTTGGCCGAGCCATTGAAAAAATGTTTCATAATTTATGGTATTATACATTCCCTAATTATGAAAATAATATTGATGGTTCATGTTGTCATTTGACTAGTAGAATACGCATGATTATGTTTATTATGGAATTATTTACTCAGCTCATATTCCTGCCATAAAATTATTCATGTTTATTTTTAAAGGCATGTGGTTTCAATTATTCATCATGATTAATATTTATGTTCTCTTCCGTTGTATTACATACCCTTACTGAGCATTCGATCTCACCCATTTATTAGGTTTCATTTTCCCAGGATATGATGATGTTAGTTATGAGTGACTAGTAGGCATAATATTTAAGGCTTGGATTTTTATAGTGGAGTAAATTCGTGTTGTATTTCTTTTCAAGTTGTAATGTTGAACTTATGTATGAAACCTATTTCCAATTATACTAAACTGATCGGTCTTTCGAGACATTATTTCCTTCTGATCAAAAAAATGTTATGCAATAATGCACCTACTCTAAGTAATTAGGGTTGGGGATTTATGGTTGGTATTAGAGGTTTTTTAGTACAGACCTTGGAAACTAGATTTAGATAAACTCTGATTAGATCACATAGCCCTAAGATAAACATTGAGGATTGGTATAGAAAAACTACATAGAATTTTGGTATTATAGAGATTTTGTGAGTTGTCGAAGAAATACATCCTTTTCTGGATACGAGTAGGTATATGTGGATCTGACATAGATGGACCTAGGGTTAAAACCCGAAAACACCACTTTGAGATAGACCCGAATGGGAACTAGTGCACGACAATGGGCCTTGCTGCACTCTTGGTTTCGATACTCCCAGGGTATACGCTGAGGATAATTCTCATTTTCATTAAAAACCATTATGTAGGTCTTATGAGTATATACATCCTCAAAGAAAACATTTTTATGATGATGGATTATATCTATAAATTGTTCAACTTATGTTATGTTTTTTACAAGTTTGGATTTATGTATTGCGATTAATAAACTAATCTCGTATATTCCATTGTTTAGAAATAGCATCTAGTGGAAGGAATTGAAACTGTATCAATTCACGCACACCATTTAGGGAATTCCCTCCTACTCAAGATAATTATAGTGGAGTTGGTGATACAACTGGTGTTTATCACCTTATCACCATACTGGGAAAACTCACACCGGTTATGAATAATAACCTTCCCATATAGAGCACCTGATCCATAACGTGAAGGATCAATGTTAGATAGATTATTGAGGAAACAACCACAAACATTAAATGGGGGTAGAAATCCATTAGTAGCTCTGCAATGGATAAATTCCAGAGAAAAAATTCCATGCCTTGGGGAGTAGGAAAATGGAACAAGTTTTCATGGTAGTAGATCACCTCACTAGAGATGTTTATCAATGGTGGTCATTTATTTGAAACACAAAGGAAGATAATGAAGTATAAAATATGGAATAGAGGGAGATTAAAGAAATTCTCTTAGAAAAATAATTTGTTCATGGCCATCAATAGTATATGGAAAGATAATTTCCGAGTCTGAGGAAAAAGGAGGATAAAAATGTAGAAATGTATGATGCTAACATTAAAAGTTTAGCGAGGCATGCTGCAGATTATATACTTAACCGAAGAAGTAATATTGGTCGTTTCATGGAAGGGTTAAAACCATTTCTTCGTCGATAATTAGTATCACAATCTTTCTCATTATATGATGATATTGTATCATGTGAAATCAAGATAGAAAAGGAATTCTATAATACTTATGACTTTAAAGTAAAGAAAGAGAAGAATAAATCTAATAAACACTCTGGGAAAGGAAATAAGGAAACAGGGAAGAAGGGAAGATTTGAATTTCCAAATGGTAATAATTGTGTAAGGAAGCACCCTAGTGCCTATTTAAAAGGAAAAGGAGTATGCTACAAATATGGATAGAAAGGACATCTTGTCAGTGATTGTATGGGAAATAAAATATGCTACCAATGTTAAATTCTACAATTACAGGGAGATGGGAAATTATGAAAATGAATGTCCTAAGCGTCAGGGAAACATACCTTATAAAATGCCAAGGGATCAAGGCCAATCTTATGCAATCACTACTTCTGAGGTTGAAGTCCCAAAAGTTATTGTGGCCGGAAATTAAATGGTTTTCTTCATGTTTGGCCAGGGCCTTATTTGATTCTCGGTCACCGCATTGTTTCATATCTTCCGAGTTTGCTAAGAAAATTAGATATTTCCAATTTGATTTAACAAGAGAGTTGTCAGCCAAAACTCCTAAGGGAAGTATCATTGCTACAATGTTTTTTGAATCAGTTCCCATTAGGGCATATAAATGTTCTTTATCTACTAATATCATCATTATAAAAATTATTGAATTTGATATAATCCATGGTGCAGATTGGCTTTCGGACCATGATGCAAAATTTCATTGCAAGAAGAAGGAGGTTATGATTTATGATGACAATGACAAATAACACCTTCTCATTACAGAAGAATCGGCACCACCTAATTCTTATATAGATCCACCCACAATAGCTCAACTAAATTATAATATTGGAGGGGAATAAAATGAAATAACTCTGCGTGAGGAAAAGCATTTTCAAATAGATGATGTTCCCACTGTGCAAGAGTATGTTGATGTATTTCTATAGGATTTACATAGACATCATCCATTATGAGAAATTTAGATTTCCATTGATTTAATTCCTGGTTCAAGGCCCATATCACAGACCCCTTATAGAATGGCCACTGTGGAATTATTGGAACTAAAGAAACAACTAGATTAATTGAGTAATAAGGGATTCCTTCACCCTAGTTTTTCTCCATTGGAATCCCCTGTCCTTTTTGTTAAGAAGAAAGATGAATCTATGAGGTTTTGCATTTACTAGAGGGAGATCAATGATATAACAATAAATAAAAAGTACCCCCTACCTCACATTGATGATTTATTCAACCAAATTCATTGAGATCAGTACTTTGAAAAGATTGACCTGTGATTTGGATATCATCAGTTGTGTGTGAAGAAGGAAGGCATTTTGAAAGTAGCATTTCGAACTTGGCACGGGAATTACGAGATTACAGTAATGCCTTTTGGATTGACTATTGAACCCTCTGTCTTCATGGATCTAATGAATAGAGATTTCAAGTAATGTATTGATGAATTTTTAGCGGAAGTTATTGATTACATCTTAGTATGATTCAACTGATATGAATATCACGAAAATGACTTGCACATAATCTTGAAGACTTTGAGAAGACATAAATTATATGGGTAATTTAGCAAATGTGAATTCTGGATTCAGGATATTTTTTCCTTGTCCATATTGTCTCTAAGGATGGAATCTCTATTGATCCTTCTATGACCAAGGCCATCTATTATTGTCTAGTAGAGATGAGTATAACTGAGGTACACAATTTTATTGGTTTAGTAGGATATTATCCGCATTTCGTCCAGAATTTTGCCTGATTGGCTAACCCATTAACCTAGCTCATGAATATAGGGGGTAAATATTTTTGGAAAGAAGGGTGCGAAGAATGTTTTTAATAATTGAAGAGAATATTATTCAATGATTCTCTCCTGACTCTACCATCAGGGAATAATGGGTTTGTTATTTATAGTGATTCTTTAATGAAATGACTTGGTTGTGTCCTTATGTAGAATGATAGGGTTATTGCCTATGCATCAAGATAGCTAAAAATTCATGATAAAAACTATCCTACTCATGATATTGAGTTAGCAGCTGTAATATCTTCTTTGATGATTTGGAGAAATTATACTTATGGTGAAAAATTTTGAGATATGTGCTGATCACAAGAGTTTAAAGTATATTTTCTCACATAAAGAACTCAACAAGAGGCAAAGATGATATCTTGAACTACTAAAGGATTGTGATTTCACGATACACTACCACCCATGGAAGGAAAATAAGGTGGCAGAAGCTTTGAGAAGAAAGGATAATGGAGTTTTGTGGCGAATGAGAGTTGAAACGGATCCTATTTTCATGGAGCTAGTAAATTTGGATATGGGAATAACCATGGAAGGTGAAACATAAATGATATTTCAAATGGTTGCCAAACCATCTTTTCTAGAAAGGATAAAGAGTTATCAAACCAATGATGAAGAGTTTCAAATGATGATTAAAGTTGTGAATGATGGAAGATTGAGAGACTTCATATATGAAGATGGAATTTTGAAATTTGTGAAGAGACTTTGTGTTCCTAATATTCCTGATCTGAAAAGAGATTTTTTTGATGATGATCATAGCCCCCATTTCTCTATTTACCCTGGGAGCTCCAAAATGTATAGATATTTGAAGGTACACTTTTTGTGGGACAACATGAAGAGGGAGATTGCTGATTTTGTGTTAAGATGTATGGTTTGTCAACAAGTGAAAGCGGGAAGGAAACTTTCTGGAGGAGTCTTACAACCTCATCACATAATTGAGTAGAAATGGGATAGTATTATGATGGACTTTGTCATGGGACTTCCAAATACTCCTAGAAGGAAAAATGCAATATGGGTCATAGTTGACCGTCTTCCCATGTCAGCACATTTTAATGCACTTAGAGAAGATTTTCCACTTGAAAGATTAGCAAGACTATATATTAATAAGGTTTTAAGACTCCATGGTGGACCATTATCGATTGCTTTTTATCGTGATCCCCATTTTTCATCCAGATTCTAGAAATGTCTTCTGAAATCCATAGAAACTGAACTTCGTTTGAGAACATCCCACCACCCCAAAACTGATGGACAATCAGAACGGACTATTCAAACCATAGAAGACATGTTGAGATCATGCTTGCTATACTTTCAAGGTATTTGGGATCAATATTTACCTCTGTTAGAATTTTCCCATAATCATAGATTTCATTCAAGTATTTATATGGCACCATATTACGCGTTATATAGAAAAAGATGTCACACACCAACCTATTGGGATGATGTTGGTGAAAGAAAACTTGTAGGCCCAGAACTTGTGGAGGAAATGATGGAAAAGGTGAAGGTAATCCAAACCCACATCAAAGAAGATCAAAGTTGACATAAGAGCTATGCTGATAACAGAAGGAAGGATTTGGATTTCAGTTAGGAGACCATGTTTTCTTGAAGGTATATCCATGGAAGGGTGTTATACATTTTGGTAAAAAGGGAAAATTGAGACCCAGGTACATCATACCTTTTGAAATTCTAAAACGAATTGGGGTTGTAGCTTACCAGTTGGAAATAATTCCATGTCCCTCCAAAGTTCATGATGTGTTCCATGTATCACTGTTGAGAAAATACATGATTGACCCAATGAATGTACTCACTAATTAGGAAATAGAGCTGGAACCTGATCTATTTTATTGCGAAGAGCCTGTCAAGGTTCTTGATACAGGAGAACATGTGCTGAGAAATCGAACTACTCATCAGGTAAAAGTTATATGGAGAAACCATAAGATGGAAGAGGAAATGTGGGAACTCGAGGAACTTATGATGAAGAACCACCCGAATCTTTTTACGCATTAATACTCTAGAAATTTTGATGATGAAATTATTTGAAGGAGGGCAGAATGTAACACCCCAAGCTTCCACGGTACGCCACTATTTAAATAATACAATAGTGTGTGTTGTATGCAACATCGAGTTCTAACACACCACAACCAATAAAACTAGCCATTATAAATAGTAATACCTACTTTTTACAATTTTATAAATTTTATCTATCCAAATGGACTTCATTTTTTGATTCGGAATATCGAAATTATCTTAGGATAAATTTTTTATATTTTTCTGAAAACATTAAATTTTTGATGAATAGTGAAAAACATTGAGTTATAGCTTAAAACCGAATTTTTATTTAAATAATTATTTATTTTAATTAAATTTATTTTAGGCCAAAATCAATACATAATACATCTATAAGTTCAATGTAATTCATTGGAGTAAGTTTACAAAAATTTTGGATATATAAAAATTTTATTGAACTTTTTACCGTCTTTTACCCACCTCCGAGGAGCATTTGCAAATTTACATAAAACATAATTTTACCACTTTTGTGAGTTGAATTTCACAAATATAAGAGAGATGGTTCATATCAATACATAAAATTTGATTCAATAAGATGAAAATAATTTTTTGTGATTAGTAACTTTTTACTATTATTTGACACGGTTAAAAATAATAAGGTAATTAAGGGTAAAAATGATAATATTATTACCCTATAACTTGTCATGATTATATTGGATAAGTATAATTTGACCAAAAACAACATTATGAATAAGATATAAATCACTTTGGTTCACATGTATTCGATTAGGACATTTATTATTATTTAATTCAAAGACGAGTTAAAAGAGTTAAAATCAACGTTTAATAACTACAAAATCTTTCATATAGGGTTACACATAAGATAAATTCGACTATAAATATTCATTATAAAGCTATAATGATTTACTAAACAATTTTATTTTATTTATATTATTTAGACATTATGTAATTTAATTTATTTATGACACAATGATGATGTAGTAATTACCAAATTAATGAAATATTAATATAATTGATATTATAAATATCAAAATAATTGTAATTTCAGAGTTTTGATAAATTAAACTAATTTTATAGGTTAATTTTGCTTATGAAAGTTTTCTAAAGGATTTATTTAATTAATAATGTTGTTATGAATTTAGCAAAAACAAAATATCAAATAGTGTCAAAATTGACATAGAATAGCTTTTAAAGCATATATTATATTATTAGTTGAAATTATATTCCTAAAAATATATGGTTCTGCAAAGGGACATAAATAAAATTTTATATATCATTAATGAAACACTTGAGGTTCTCTTGGATGTTTATAGTTTGTTTATTAACCATATAATATAAAAATACAAAGAGACATGGTAAATGTCAAACTATTTAACTAAGAGTTAAATATAAAAGATTATGATAATATAGTTACCCAAACCTGTCTAAAACCTATTGGGTGAGTGGTTTTCAACCAATACTCACCTTCCCATTTATATAATTTATTTTTCATCCATTATAAACTTAAAATGATTTTGTTGTGAAATAATATTTCTAGCTTTTTTTAATGTGCCCATCCCCCATCATATAAAAAGGCACTCCCCCTTCTCTCTAATCCACAACTTAAAAGCCATTTAGATCGTCCAACCTCTTCCCAAATAACCTCTCAACTATCCTCCATTCATCCTAGAGGCATTCATTTAGTCATAAATCCAACCTAACTAGCCCTTTTGATCAAATCAAAAGGAAGAACCCAAAGAGGAGGTAAATATATCACCACCTCTTTCAAGTGCCTTTCTTCTTCCACATCCTTTTTCTTTGTTGTTTTCATTCTAAAATAATAACTCCATTATCATCTATATACTGTGAAGTTATTTTAAACATGGTACAACCAAATTCATTATTCTACCCATCCTTTGAAAGACATGTCACCATACGTGCGTACGTACGTCTTACTGTCTCCACGTCATGGAGTAATTGTTAGTCAATATATTATTATTTGGATGGGTATAATAATGATGTATAATTGATGTAAATAATAAATATAACATGATGATTATTCTGTATATATTATATACCATCCAATTATATATTATTCTTATATCAAAAAAATGATATTGTCGCTCGTGCGTACGTATGAATTATCGTATCCTCAAACACGATAAGATTCATTCCCCATCATATCCATTCTAGACTAATTTTAATTTGATGAATAAAAAATATATTTAATGACTTAATATAATTCTGAATATGAATAATATACACCCTATCAATAAAAAAATTACTTATGTAACAATGAATATAAATGTAAATGAATCTGTTATCACCGGAAACGATGATAATACTAAAATATTGTTAACACAGAAATATTATAAGATCATATATGATATCATATTAATGTATATTATTATTGAATTATTTAATAACAATTATTTCAATATTATATAGCAGGTTAACCTACCCTCAACGAAGGAAAAGTACATGTTAACGGTTAATTCTACAATCTCTTTATTGTCTAAGGTTGTTTTTATGTAAGTATCTACTAGGACCTATTTATCATTAACATCCATGTTATTTAAAAATGTATTTACAAACAATTTTACTAATTTCTAGACAATGGGTTAAAGTAATTTTTTCCTTTATTTGAATTTATATTTTCTGAAAATAATCTTTCTGTCATTTTCAAAATAATGTACTTTATGGCCTTTTCGACAAAATTAAGGTAAGAATGTTTTTTACTTATATGGTGGGTGTGGCTATTTTTTGCCGTTATAACATCATCAAAGATTCCATTAAAAGCTTATAAGAATATTTTCAAAATAAATGTTTTCATTATATTTATGTGACTCTTAAATGATTCCAAGATAAAAAGACATATTTCTCTAAAAAAAGGTTTTGACTTCATCAATGTCAATATCATTTTATGGATTTTAAGTATATTTGATGTTGATTTATTATGATAAAAACCATCCAAATTGTATTAAAGGATTTCTGATATGTTTGACTGAGGATGTTCTATTTTTATACCATTAATGGTTTATAGTTAAAGTGTTGACATTTCATATGCTAGTTTTAATATGAATGTTTATGTTATATTTTAACCTTTTCATATGAGGAATGTATTCGAAAAAATATGTGACGGGTGGAGCCTGCTATATCTCCTTGATGCATCATTAGGTCTCAAGAGACAACTAGATGTTGAGTTGCCCAAGGACATTCCCAATTTTATATATGGTTTTGGCTGAGGTATTAATAATTTTTAGATGTCTTGTCCGAGGCCTTGACAAAATGTTTCAGATGCCTGGCATTATACATTCCATAATTATGAAAATAATATTGATGGTTCATGTGGTCATTCAACTAGTTGAATACCCATGATTATGTTTTATAATGGTCTTATTTACTCAGATCATATTCCTACCATAAAATTATTCATGTTAATTATTAAATTCATGTGGTTACAATTATTCACCATGATTAATAGTTATGTTATCTTCCATTGTATTGCTTACCCTTACTGAGCATTTGAGCTCACCCCTTTCTTATGTTTCATTTTCCCAAGATATTAGGAAGGTAGTTATGAGTGACTTTCATGAATCATCTAGGTGTCTTGGATGTTTCTTAGGGAATAAATTCGTGTTTTACTTATTTTCAATTTGTAATGTTGAACTTATGTATGAATCTTGTTTCCAATAATATTATACTAATTGGTCATTCGAGACATGATTTCCTTGTGATGATGCCAATGTTATGTAACAAGGAAGCGACTCTGGGTAACTAGGGTTGGGGAATTAAAATTATGGAGGGTTATACAAGAACAACATAGGCCACTCCACCCACATATCTAACTCCCTCTCCTGGTATACTCTTGAACATACACATTCATCCAATGCACTCACATTTGATAAATTCCCTATCCATGGAGACTATTCTCACTATGGTTCATGATACTGATTGAATTATCATTGTTTGATTCTTAATCATCATGTATAACAATAAGAAAACAAATCAAAAATGAAGGATCCGGGTGTGATATATAGTTATTAATAATGAATTACATCATTCTGGGCACTATTGTTCTATGGGTGAGATAGTCTCTATGTCATTTGACTTTTCCTCTATACTATCTCAAATATCCCAACAAATTTGTGCTCTATACTCTTATAATTCAATATATTTTTATTCCAAAACCTATGCGACACCACGAAAATTAATGATGGGCACATCAAATATTTATGGTCATGTCCGATGTTTGTTATTATTTTTTGTGTTCTCTCGATGGTTACCAACCAATTTCTTTTCACATAAAACTTTTGAGATGTATTAAGAATGATATTAGGTCTCATAAGAATTTACACACCTATCTCTAAATGGATAAATGTTTAAAAGGACCTTATTTCATATAAAACCATGAATGAATCCATTTTGATACATGTGATGATATTATTATTATTTGAAACATTGATGATACCATTATGCAGCTCCCAAGAACAATCGATGTCACAAAGAAAGTTTCTAAAATTTCCATTAAAATTTTGAATCATTTTATTAGATTATCAATCATTATAATTATTATAGTTTTTTCTTAGAAGAACTCGTGATCATATTACATTTTAAATGAAATTACAAAACCATGATATAACTGGGGGTCCGGTCCGAAATTATATTATATATAACACAATGTGATAGAACTGTCTCTCACATTTAGAGGTATCCCATGTCATAAAAAATGAATGTCTCCATGATAGGATAGAGTCAAGATACCACCATCTGTAGATTTATAATAAACAAAACAACATCATTTTTATAAGTCGTCGTAGAAAATCCTATAATGATGTCCTTGGTAATATTATCCCACATCCATTCTAGAATCAGTGAAGGCTACAATAACCCAGCATTCAAAAAATACATACCCTTCACCTACTAACAGTCGAAGTATAAATCAAAAACTCACTCAACCTAAATTTATTTATCCAAATCATCTAATATTATATAAATATATCATCATATATTTTTTTAATCAAAAGTATAACCACCCATTTATTATAAATAAATTCCCTGGTTAGATACTTTTTCTCCATAGGAAGCCATATGGGACCATGGATATGATGGACCATATAAATGTCAACAAACCAACCTGTTCATGGGTCCCCACCATGTATAGTATCCCTTAGGTCAATATCCATTAACTATTAAAACTATATATTCTAAACCAAATCATGAATATTGGGAAAAATAGATGTCAATGTTAGATTTTGTCTCTTTTGGGACTCCTAAACAACTAAACAAAATTCTAGAATGATATCTATAAACTACAAAAAAAAAGAGATTCCCACAATTCCAAAAACATTTTCATCCTACTCAAGGAATCAACAAGGTTGTTTCCATTTTTTGGAGTATATTCATCCTTCACATTAGATGAATATTGGTACTCAACCCACCTAATTTCATTATGATATAGGTCTCATAGTAATTTTTTAAAATAATTCTATTATGTTCTATGTAGAAATTTAATTTATCACCATGTTGATAATTTCATCAATATCTTTTGATTTATATCATAGATTCTTTTCCAAATCCTGAGTGGGATAAAATGAAAATATGGTATTAGATTCCTAGAACCATAAAAAATAAAATATTCCACTATAAAAATAAATTTGGGATTAGCTTAGGATGTGTTATAATATATTCTTCACACCTATACAATCTCTAAAAAGGTTAGGAACAAGGATGAGTTAAACCAGCTCTGTAGTTCCTAAAATCCTATATAAGATCCAACCATTTTTATTATTATCATGAGTGAAATTTAATGTACTTTTTGTTAATACATTAGTTCAATTTATGAGATTAATGACTTCTGGTTCGTTTTCATGGATTATAATAAATGATTTTTAGAAAAAGGGGTGGTTCAAGGATGACGACAGATTGTATAAATTGTACGACTATCTGGGAGAAACGTTTCACTCATTGATCTTTTGAAAAAATCTATTAGGAATAGTATAAAAATGGTTTGGTTGGTTGTGAGAGGAAATTAGGTGAGGCCCTCTTAAAGATGTGGATAACATATGGTTAGCACATAGTATGTCTAACATTGTGACTAAACTATTTATCAGACAACAGTGATATCCTAAAATGGTGGATCTAAGTCATTTTCGCATTTTAATGATCCATTTATTCCCCTATGTGGATAAAATTCATGATTTTACTTACTTAAGGTTAATGGAAGGTTCTCCAATTGACCCTAAGAGATTCCTAGGCTAGTGGACCATTGTTCTTCGAGATTGAAATCCTGAATCCACAATCCAATCTTCCCCTGGAATATGGATAACATCTTGATGAATATACAATTAATTCATTTATCTTACTTACTATTTGGATTGAAGATATCCTCTGTCTCAATATATATAAACCTTTTTGTTAAGATATATATATTTTATTTCAGATCTAGATCAATATTTAATTGATCTTTATAGCTAGGTTTTGATTTAGAAATTGTGATCTGGAACTTATATGAATGTCTTTACACTACTTTGATTTTGGGTAATTTCGTTGACTGAAAGTCCATCAATGAATGAAGGTAGGTGGTCGAAAACATAATTCACATAGTTTGGGATTTCATATTTATATGAAAAATTGTTAATTTTCTAGTATCCTTTAGCACAAGTTATTCTTAAATTTAGATAAATTGGATTACCGATTGATTTATCAAATCACTGTTGAATTAAATGATTAGTTGAGGAATTATTCATGACACTAAGGGGATTCCCTATTACATAATTAATTTAATAAATTTCTGAGGTTATTTAGTGATTTTGATCTAGATAATTAATCATCGGATTAATTATGAGATATTAAATTGGTTATGTTGAGTTAATTAATTATGAATTAATTATTTTCATTGATATTAAGATCTAGATAATTAATTGTGGGATTAATAATGAAGAGTTGAGATATAGAAAGGGTTAATTAATTTAAAAAAAATTATATATTGGGTTATTAATGGAAAAACATATTAATTAATTGATTTAATTAGAAAATAATGATAAAAAATTTGTTAATGGTTGAGTTATTTAATAGATTTTTTGTATTAAACTAAATTTTGAATTAGTAATGGCATTGATATATGTAATTATTTATGAATTAATCATTTGTGAATAAATGGGAAACTATAAATTGAATATTGAGAAGTTAAAATTCTAACATGATCATAATACTTTTGAGCAAGAGAATGGTAACATAATCATTCTAATGAGAAGTATACATGGTAACAAGCTCTTTATATATATGAGTATGAAAAAGGGAACTCAGTCATTCTATTACTGAGTAATCATGGTAACAGGTTCATCTTAATTAAATATTTTTTATTGGTAACAATCATAATGTGTCGTATATATATGAAGTTAAAGAATGGAAATAATGTCACTATGAGTTTTGGACACAAAATAGATTATTTCAATCTTCTGCGTGAGTTGAATCAGGGAGAGAGATATCATAACACAATTGAATACTTCATGATTTAGCATGAAAGAAGTAAAAACATATGATATTACCATGGGAACATGTTTGGATACCATACAAGATGATTCCTGTATTGGGGTATGAGTCTTTATGGGAACCCTAGAGTTAATGTAGTTAGATACCAATAAATGATATTATAATAACTAGTTATTTATGCATTATACTTATTTATTATAGAACAGAATACAATAAATTTAGAGTAGACTTGTTTTCAACATAGTTGGTGTTGAACTACTGAGTTGTACTAACACTCTACCTGGGTATCCTGATCCGTACATGAATAGATTATATTGGTGCGAGAAAGAATAAGGGAAAAGTACCTAGGACGGATTGCTGTTTTTGGATGGGGTGTGGAAGAGGGGACAAGGCATGGTTTGGAACCCTAATGGGGAGTATTAGTGTCTTTATGTTCAGTTTCATTATAGATATATTACACATATATTGGCATAGTATGACCTCCATTTTAGTTGAGTATTGTATTAATTGGTTGGTTGTCTTCTAACATGAGTATTGTTGTGGTAATATATTCTTCTGTGTTCGTTGATTTATTTTCTTCTAGTGTTTTACAATATTAAATGAGGGTATAATATCTCCATTAATGAATTATCAGACCATTGCTACTAGTTGGTAGCCTCTAGCATAAGGGGAGGTGCGCTTGAGGTTTTGTAGTGAAGTGGCTCAGGACACCATCACATTTTTCTCAGGCCGGTACGCTACAATATACTCACAACAATTAGACCAAAAAATCACCACCTAATTCATAGTAATAAAGTTCATCAACACTTCCAAATGATTTATTTCCTTAATGATACATCGATGATATCTTTGAAAACATATAATTCAATGAATCAAAATTCTGTTATAGGGCCACTCTATATTTTCCACATCTTATACATTCTCCAAGTCCACTATCACACAATCCACAATGATAATGTCGACCTATAATTTCACTTATCAATCCTGAAATGATGTTAATAAAAAATGTGAAATAGTAGATTCCCTCTCAGTATACTATAGAATATGTCAACATGTTTTCCATTATCTAATCTATAATATGATTAAACTGAGTTTTTATTAAAAAACAAAACAAATTAAAAATTATATGCATTGAATATCTTATTCATCAATGAAAATAATGCCCCTAGTTTTTAAAAAAAAACAAACTACATAATCCAAAAATTACTACTATCCACACCAAATCTGAAATTTTGTACAGGGTAAGTCATATGTAATATCAATCAAAAAATTGTTCCATGTCCTCAAGTTAGTAGGGAATAATATGATACTTATTCTCAAATGGTCAAATAGAACTTTAATAGAAATAAGGATGTAGTAGTTCTAGTCATTCATTTAGTTCAATATTTTAAAATCCATAGATAAATACATGTTTCTATGTTCCATCTTTGAAAATGAAATATAATAGACAACTATTTATGTAATATGATTCATTAATCCCTTACCCACTAAATCATTGAAATATAATTTCATGTCTTAATCATCAGTAGGAACTATCTAGTTTGAATGACTATAAAAAGTTTTGGATCATTGAAATAACACAACAGTGAACAAGATATCACACATTGGTGGTAAGATAAATATCACTATAGTAATGAAATACTAAAATTTTCCACTGCTATATGGCATGTTCTTCGGTACAACACAAAAACCTCAAGAATAAATTTTTCTTCAAGGACTGTGAGGCAATAAAAAATTTAATGAGTATACAACATTGAGTAAATCTATCTTAACAATCTAAATTATGAACAAAATTAAATCTCTGATGATGACCCCTTCTATAATTATTTCCACTCCAATATCGGGGGTTCCCTGGCCCCTACAACTTCCAAATCAATTGGTGGAACTCTAAAAACCTATATATTGATATTTAGTTGATTCCCACCAAGAATTCATCATTTAATATAATTATTGACCACTAAATTACTAATATAATTTAATTACATACTTCAATTGGTGGAAATTATTTTTAAAAACTGGGAAATATATACTAAGTAAATGGAATTTAATGTCAATATGGGTAGCACTTCCACATTGAAAGGAGAAATCCATGATATCGTCTTGATATAAATATCCAATCACTTGGTTGAACTTCCCACCATTGTCTTGGAATAAATACTCATATTAAATCCATTAATTCTTAAATTTTATGTCCTTAATTATCCTATTAAAATTTCATGCCCAACTATTGGGTAAAGTATTAGTCTTCCTTAGATGATAAATGATTGATTCATTTCATTAGAGTGGTTATTCATGTGGAATTCATTCTCATGTTACCCCATCTCTTACCAAATACCGCCATAGAATAACATTACCATGGTAATCTATTCTCCCATAAAATATTGAGAATAAAATTACACGTCAATGATGTTTCCAACAAAATCTACCATTAATGTTATTTCATATCTCAAATTCATCAATTCATGATCCCTTTCATCAGGGTTATCTTAGTGTAAAAATTGACATAAAATCATATATTTAATTAAATTTATAGGTTATCATCTCCCTTTTTCCATATTGTACAATGATCCCACAAGAGAATTGATATTCCTCATTGCAAAAAATGATAATTCTTCACCATTACCATATTTTTCTTCTCCACCAAACCAAATGTCATATTCGTGGGATTAATCTAGAACTCTAAAGCCTGAGGAACTCCCTCCTCATCCAATGTGGGTGGGTTCTATAGTTGTAACTCCATTTTATTTTTAGGCATTAGAAGGAAAATTTGATTATTCTATATCTCACTATTCCACAAGAATCATATGAATATGTCACTAATATGACGTTCCATAATATTTACTTGGGTTTCATGATGCCATTATCCCACCATATGAGGGGTTTTATAATTTCAACTATCTTGGAATTATATCCGAGGATTATGTAAAATCATTTCTCTATAAGGATAAACAAACTATTCTTATCATAAAGTAAAATATAATATCAATATAGAGAGAACAAGATACAATATATAGTAACGTAAATAATTCCTAGTAATGAAATAACCTTTATAATTGAAATAATTATAATATAATAGATTAATTTTCATATCAACTATATTTATCATGACATGATATAACATGTTAAATAAATGAATCCTTGGCCATTAAATATAATAATGATATAATTTCATACATATCTAAATTGATACATTCATAAACAATATTTTCCATAATATCAAATAAGTTAAATAAAATACCTCCTTTGATTACACTTTTTTACATTCCCATTCATGGTACACCAACCCATGTCTGGGTTATGTTGTAAAAGGACCTTAGTCATTCACACCATATGATTGAGTTTTCCAACTAGATTCTAGAATTAAATATATACTCTATGTAGACAATAAAATCTAGAATATAATAATAAAAACCTATGAAAACAATAAAAAATTGAATCCATAAGATAAATAAGAAATATGAAAATAAAATTAGTATATTCAAATCAGTCAATGTCATAAGTTATTCCAAAACGAAATATAATTATTTAATTCATAAAAGAAAACTTTTAATTAATTTTTTTGAAATAACAATAATTAACACAAGTACCAATTACCATATTCTATATCATCACTAAAATATGATACTAGTATGAAAATAAACCCATAAATCAAAGGGGCCCTTATCCATTTCTAGACATAAATATATGATTCCCACCTAGATACAATACTATAAACAAAATTATGTGATGGAAAATCAAATTTATCCCCTGTAGATAGTGTATTAAAAAATCTAGTAATAAGAATAGATAATTAAAAATTATGATATACGTAATAATTTATCCATTTTTTATACAATTATATAAAACTAACCCACTAACCTAAAGTATCTAGGATGAAACATTTTGTAAACAAACACTTATTCATCATGATGTTGATTGTCTCTATCTATACTCATCTAGAGTCTGTGATGATTCACATTCCATGGTTCTTCCTCACATTCAAATACTACACAATGAATATTCCAATGCCGATGGAAATTTTATATTCCATGTGTTAATGGAAACTATATGAATTAATATGATAGTGAAATAAACATATACGCAAGGAACATTAACATTCCAATGGAGAATTAAAAAAAGGAGAGCGAATAAAAATTCTTAGGATAGGGTGATATAAATGCCCAATGGAAATCAGACCCTTTGTGAAAATTCATTCTAGTACGAACGTAACATTTAATGTATCAAAAAAGAAAAATATAATGAATTTCACATTACCAAACATTCTTAATATTTCACCATATGGAATATTGGATAATTCATTATAATTGACAATAAAAGTGTCATTTTCAAAAACATTTAATTATTAGTTTAATCAAAATAACTATTTTTTTCAAATATTATAAATCACATTGCAATCGTGTTAATTCTGATTCCAAATATAATAATTCAAAATTATCATTTTACATTCCAAGAATATACACATTAATTACAATGATAATAAAATCAAAATTCACATGTTTTAATCCATGTAGAAGGGTAGGAATACTAATCAAAATGTCCTAAGTCCTGACGTCATTCTCTAATAGATTCAACTATTTATGAAGCATGCCTAGAAATGAGGATTAATTAATTATTATAGGATTGCAATTATAAGAGGTCATATGAAAGGAGTTCGGGGGTGCTATCATATGTTTTACATACTATAAAACCATTGTATTTTGTTAGTGAGATGTTTAAGACCACCAAGATCAAAATAGTGATGAAAAATTATTGGTCAACTCCATGGATCAGTGGGCCACATAATTTTTCTTAGTGTTTTTTATATATCCTCCACTATTAGACTAGATAATTATGAATTATGAATAAAAAATGATGAATTCACTCAATTTAGGAAAGAATAATAGAATCTAAATATATGCATGGAAGAAAACATCCCTAAATACAAAACACACCTTAGAATGTTAAGGAATACTTTGAGAACTATTATAAATCAAATTTTAGAGGTAGGGTAGAATATGGAATGAATAATAGACAAATTGGGGATTCTTGTGATTAAATGTGACTCCTCCCCTCATTATATGATCACATATTGACACCGGTGGCTAGTTTCTAGCTAACACTTTCTGGAAAGTGGTTCTATATAGAATGATTAAACATCTGAAAACACCAATATGGTGTGTCGGGATTCCTATTGGAATCCCAAAATTTTATGTTTATACCAGCTGGATAGTGGTCATTTAATATCATTATCTTGTTATGGAAGAGTCCAATAGTGATCATATTTCATAGTTTTATCCCCGTTATTTTATACCACTACCATACTTTGAAATTACACCTTCTATACACCAAAAAGTACCTCAAAAAAATATTTTGAAACCATCATAGGTGAATTAAAATAATATCAAATTGAATTAAAAAATATTCGGATAATGTACAAGTGTAAAATTTGAGGACATGTATAATTAAAGGTTATTTATTTATTTAAATAAGTTATTATTATTCATGGTTTAGTAAATATAGAGGATCAAAGACTAGATGATTCAATGGTTATGTTGTATATGATATAATAAGTTTAAATAGATTATAAACCTTTTTAAGTATTCATAAAATTATATTTACATTAATGTGACATTATAGCATAATAGGTAAGTAATATTATATTTATGTAAATTAGAAAACATTTCTCATAATATGTAGAGAATACATTGCCCCTATTTTCAATTATATTTTTAATATAACTGTGTATATAAAAAATCGTTAAGTGGTTATCAATCCCAGGACAAATAACACAAAAATAATTATAATATTTTAATTCAAGAGAGAATCCTCTCACGATCATGTGGAAATTCTCCTACAACTCTATCAAAAATAGAGGGTGATCCCTATCCTCCACTATTTAGAGACTATAGATAATAAATGATTTCTTCCACCTTGAATAGATTCTTGTGTTTGTCAGTAATTAATGATGTAAGAGTTATATTCATCCTTACTATAAGTGATTTAATTATATTCAATCATTTAGAGGATCATGGAAAATGTGTGGATCACTACTACAGGGAAAATTCCCTTGATTCTATTGATGAAATGTTGGTATTAAAATATGTTTCAAATGAATATTTAATGAATAATTAATTAAAATTAGTTGAAATTATTAATATTAGATAAAATTAAAATTTTATTTTATTTTATTATCATGTATTATTAAATCCTTGATCTATACATTATATTTATTTGAAGATAAATATGAAGGATTTGATGAAAAAAATTATTGTCCATGGGCCCACAAATATTCATTTTATCGATACAGGTATTGCATGTTGTTAGAGAGGTCACATATAAAATTAAAATTTTTTATTAATAGTAGATATATAATAAAAAAATTATTAATTTTTGACGGAATATTTATTTACTCTTTAATCTATAAGTTATTATTTTGTGGTTCTTATTTTTTAGGAAATATTAATTGATTAACCATTAGTATATAATGATCAGATTTTCCATCATGATGTTTTAGAGATTCTGGTCGGTAGAAAATATTACCAGACATGTAAATGAAAAGTTCACATTGGATTAAGAGGATCACTACACTTAGATATAATGTGGGTTGTATGATATATTAATCTATAAATAAAACATCTGATGTATTAGCTACACCATGTTTTGTCTAAGAAAGCATCACACATTGTCTTTTGAATTGTATAGAGTATTTTTGTTGTAAATGCAATGTGGTTTTCCTGAATATCAAGAAAATTTGTTAATATATACTCATTAAAGGTATTTCATGTATTTAATAATAGACTTGGGGGAAAATTGACCATGAATAATAGAAATTAAACAACCAGTAAATAGATTGCACACCGTGTCATCAGTAATTTCACTCTTGAAAATCATTATGAGTCCCTAGTCAAGCATCATATAGTCATTTACCTAGCCTCTATCTAGTTATGAACACTATATAATGGGGACCCTTCTATAAGATACACCTGAAATTGTAGTTATATAAGAAAAATTAAATACATCGTGAACAAATTAATTTTGGCATTAAAATATGAATCAATGGTTTATTTCTCAAAACACACCATGTAACTTAATTTTATTATTAATAAATTCATTATTTTTTATAAGATAAAATTATTTTCTGTATATACACATTTTCCATTTACAATATCCCATGAATTCAACTCATTCAGTTAATGTTGTAGATGATGCATATTTTCTTATATTGGAATGTGATATAAATATGATGAGATGTTATATTCTCTAACACAAGACACCCCATGTAAAACATGAACTTCTAAGTATGAAATATATTCAAATTTAAATCTTATTACATGACGAGAAAGGTTCTAGGTACTGAAAATGGGTATACATTATGCGATTAATATGTTTTAAATGAAATTGATATTATTGATTTCATTAAAAATATGAAATAATAAAAAATATAAATCTATTTTTATAGAAAATAAATATTTTAAATTTATTAAATAATTAATATGATAATTAATTCACATGTGAATTTATATTTATACAAATGAATTAATTTTAAATAATTTTATATTTTTTTTTACAATTATATATTTTTTGAAAATGTGTGGTGATCTAGATCTCTAGTAAACCAATGATTGTGATTTCTTTTTATTAATTTATTGTATTTTAGCGAAAATGGTTGCATTCATGGAATCCCATAATCCATATTATATAATTTCATGTGTGGACATCATTTATATTTTTTAAACTCCATAAACTATCCATGAGTTCCCATCCTATATGTTAGAGAATATTCTTATTATGTAGATAGAGTTATCAGCTGAATGAATGTTGATAAAGAGTTCTTTCAAGTTGTATCTAACGCATGATTTACATTGGAGTACATGTAATATGTTATATATTGATCCAAAATACATTTCATTGAGTTTATACACTATTTTAATGTTGGTTTATCACATACTAGACAAACTAACCATTAGATGAGATCATGACAATTCCATAATTATCATTATATTTGTTTCACATACATAGTAATTTTTTGGATTCATTATTATCATAAATTAAATAATGAACTATGAACCATTCAAGATAGAAGGAAAATAAATTTAATTATTCATAAATTTAATATAGTCATGGTTAACATCTTATGTTAAATCAACATAATTTTAATAAGAATGAAATAATATAAAATTTCACATTTATCATTAAGATAATAATAAACAAGTTATAAATATTACATCATTAAATTTTTCCACTACTACCATTTTTATTTCACCATGGAAAACGTTCCTGACCATCCTCCATTGGGATCATTCAATTATTATAATTTTCTATCTTATGTTTTGGGTTGACATAATATATTTATCACTAAGGGTTAGTAAATTATATTATGCATTATGTAACAAGTATTAATGTGTTGATGATGTAGGAAATTAGGATTTTAGTAATGGAGTTTCAACTCAATAGACCTGGTAGGTATGAGGTTATGATGGTATACAATCTTTCTAACCTAAATTACATAAAATGGATTTTATGACCTCCATCTAGGTTACAAGAAGTGGAATATAGATCTCATAAACTAAAACATACATGTGATGAAATATTTAGAAACTAGTGTTTTTGTATATTTTCATTTTATAATATTGTTTAAGAATAATAAATTTAATTTATTATATTTTTATATGAAATAGATATTGTACTAAAAATGTAATCATATGCATTATAGAAATTTAATAGCATTCTAAAATAAAAAAGACAGCGATTATATAGGTTATATAATGATAAACATCTCCCTTGAATAAATTTAATGTATTTGAATATAAAAAATCACATTATAATATTCCAATTTCATAAATTATATGTGATAGAAACTCTTATTTAGAAATATTAATGTAATGAGGAATGTGAGGAAGGACATTAACCAGAATGAATCATTTTGATTATTCGATAGATGTTCAATGTGTTAGGTTATTATCTATGATGAGTGTACTACTAAAAAACATTTATATTTATGGGTTTGAAATTAAGTCTCACGGTCATTGTATTTATCTTAAAAATGACTAAAAAGAGATATATTAGATCCCAAATGAACTATTCATTTGAAATTATCGACGGTTACTACCATTTAGTAATTGTGTAGTATATACAATTTGATACATAGACCACATAGACATATATGGTTTTAATATACCAGATAAATTGTGCATTGATCTTGAAATACCCAGAACAGTGAAAGATCACTGAGAGTGGAGGGGTGAATCAGTGAACCCCTTATTGGATTTTAAATTTTCCTTTTTATGAATTGTATAAATTTTTCAATTCAACCTCTGTATCTAATTAAATCCTTGGTCCACTCTTCAAATGATGCTAAAAAAACAAACCACATGACACATGGATTTTCAATATTCAGTACAAAGACATACACCATGTAATTTTGGTTATTCTCCTGAACACAGATTCCTCACTATATTAGAATATGATTAAAAATTGTAATTGGTTAGACCCCACCTCCACCATTTACATGTTGGTTAAACCCCAAACCTCTCTGAACCTTAAACTTTCTTCCAGAAACAAGTTATTCCCCCTAGTTTCAAATTCTTCCTTCGGTTGGATTGATAGTTTTCCTTCTATTCATGTAGCTTCAAAAAACTCTGATTGAATATGTCAGTCTTGCTCAAATCACTTTTCACAAACTATGATTTCTCTTCTTTGGTTATTTTCACTCACCCACTCAATATTATATTTAGATTCATCATAGGTGTGTGCATTTGTGTGTTATTCTTCTTTCTCCCCCTTTCAAATTGTCACACACAATCTTTAATTATGTTGCTTTTAAAACCCAAATGGGTGTAGTTAATGTGAGGCTTTGTTTTTGCACATATGGGTGCCTCAATTCCTGAATATTTAGTCATGTGAATCATGCATACAATTTTCTTTTATGAATACACCTGATGATTGGGGTTCTCTTTCTTCTCTAAGGGAATTCAGTATCTTCTCCTTCACATAATGTACACACAACCAAGATGAGTAGGAAAATGTTGTATTCATTGGTTATTATCAATTTTGAAATAAGGGAAGAATCCTTGGCTCGGGTATCTTTTCTGAGTATCACAAGGGTGCATGTACCTATTTTGTACATGCAGTTTCTTCTTCACAGATGAATCACGGTGATGGTTTGAGGGAACCTGTCGCGTGTTCATTCTATTTTGAAAACCAGGGTGGTTCTCACTCCTTCACTTCACAAAAGGGATGCATAGTACTCTTTCATGAAAGAGTGGTGAGACTCTCCTTCACATAACATGGTTGCATAGAAACTGTCTCTCGTGTAGTAATTCTACGCGGAACTCCTTCGTGTTATTCTCTGTTTCTCAAGGAAACAAGTTTATTCTCTCAATGTTTTCAATAAAACTTTTCAGCTTAGTGATACTTTATTTATATGCTGGTTTAGGCCTTTTGTGAATTCAAATATTGTGTGAAATGACATAGGATTCAATTCCTTGAATACATGATATATCTAGTATTGAATATTTTCAAATGCAAATTAGATATCTGGCACAACGCTTTGTTTGATTCTCATCAGCGTAGACTCATTTTTCACATGAAAACATCATGTTCATCCATATAATAACTTATTCAATGATTCTCCCAATTCAGTTGAGCATACTTGCATGGACTTGAAACTCTGTTTATTTAGGCCACGTTCAAATTCTACATCTCAATCCATGAATGAATCTTCTAATGCATGCATGTACTCGGTTTGTCCGGAAGACCATCAAGCACTAACTATGAGCCTCATTGGTGGATGGGAGAAAATCCTTAGAGCTTGGCTAGAATACTGGTTCTCAGGTAGATCTTAGGTGTACATAGGTGGAAGAAAACCTCAGTGGAGATAACAAACTATTCTCATTTAATCCCAAACTTCGGTGATCAGTTAGATAGCATGGATGCATGGGATCAATCTTGATGTAACACCCTAATATTTTATGAGAAAAATATTATTTTTAATTTTGTTGATGTCTTGTGTTGTACGCTAAACCATGATTATCTTTCTCTATATGCAACACCAAATTAGCTTGTAGTATATGCAAGCACTATTCTTGTCCTGTGTTGCACGCAATAGCGACCTTCCTTAATAGCGTATGTTGTACGCAATACCGAGTTTCACTAAACAATGATATATTGTTTTAATAATATTATGAACTATCTGTTAGGAATATTATTAACTTAATTTTTAATTTTATAACATTATAATTCATATTAATAATTTTATATAACAAGTTATGAGGAAAAAATCAATTTTTCGTAAAAAGGAAATAATTTTACCAAAATACAGTTTTGTCGCCTTTTGATGGCGCACCCACATTAAATCTTGTTTTTGACACATTTATGAGTTTATTTTGATAAAATAATGTTATTAATTTCAATAAGTATATAAAAATTTACTTTGTATAAAATTTTAATATTTTTCTGTTAACATTCATATTTTGATGAATAGTAAAATTTTGCTATATTTGTATTAAAAATATCATTTTTCATCAAGTTAATTTATATGGTAAAACTTTAATATTGAATGGTTTTAAATTATAAATACAATATATTTTTATCATTTAATATAATTTATGTCATTGTCATTAATTTTACATTGAAGTCATAGGTAAAAACATTTCAATCTTTAGCAATGTTTTAACTTTTAAAACCCATTTTCTCAACAATGGGATTAATTTTAAATTAATTTCTTCATATTATGTGTTTTTAATTTGTAAAAATGGATTCAATATTTGGAATCAATAGGTCCAAATTATTTTAATTGGACACTTTAATTTTTGAGGCATTATAAATAGTAACTACGGTAAATTTTATTTACCATAGTTAAAGGTAAATCAGGAAATTAAGGGTAAAAATAATATTATAAAATTACCCTAAAACCTAAAAAAAATCTATTGGATGAATAAATGTCTACCCATATCACTTTAGGGTCATAATAGATTCATTTAATTGACATTTTAATAAGAAAATGATGTAATTATTTTTAAAACCAAAGAATGTGACAACATGTCACTCTCTTGTGTCGTATAAATGTAATAATTTAACTTTAGTGATAAAATTTATAAAACCCAGAAAATAAATAGTTTCCAGAAATATAATAAAATTATCTACATCATGTGAATTAATTTATAAATTTTAGGGAAGAAGTAAGTATCCTTAACGAGGACACAATAGTGAGGTATAAATTATTTTATTGATTGAAATATCAGATAAATGGTTTTAAAAATATTAAGATAAATATTTTTAGAAATATTTAATTTGATCCACAAATTTTCTAGATAAATATGACATTTTATAAATATATTAAATATTTTAGTATGAATATATTCCTTGTGTGGATTTTATTTATGTTCAAATAATTGAATAGTGACTAAATTGGCACTATTGTTATTTTATAAAACTAACATATTATTAAATTGTTTAAAAATCACAATAATATTTAAAAATTAAAAATTTAAATATATATGCTCTAAAATGTCATAAAGTATCCAATTATTTACAATTGACAACTCATAAGTAATTATTTATAATAATTTAAATTATAGAATACTATTACCACAAATAAAACTAAATAGATTAAATAAAGATAAATCAAGTTTATAAGGTTTAAAATACATTCCCAACAAGTCCAAATTTTATTTATGATTAGATTACAAACCTATCTCATATAATATTTCAATATGAGTCATTTTGGAGGTTTTTAGGTAGGGTTTGAGTTTTTATAAATTAATATTTTTGAGGTTTCCAAAAGTGCCCCTCTCCTCTCTTATAAAAGGGAACCTCCTCCCTCTCCTCTTCACAAAATTTTGAGACTTCATGCTCGATAAAAACCTATAAATTTATCTTCTACACATCCATAGAAACATACTAGTGGTCATGGTCTTCTTCAAAGACCAACATCAGAGCCCTAAGTGGAGGTTTATAAGAAGCACGTCAAAGAAGAGGTAATATCTTTTACTGATTCTTTCAAATTAATTTCTTCTTCTACTTCATATTCATTTATTTTTTAATAATAAATTAATAACATCAGAATCACCCATATACTGATATGTTATTATAAATATGAAACAACACTATTTCACCTTTTATCCATCCTATGAATAATGAAATCATTGCGCATGTGTATGTACGTCTTACCGTCTCCATGCTGTGGTGTAATCTGTTTTTCCACCACCTTCATACTTGGATGCGTGTAATGGTGGAAATAATAACTATATATTATTATTATAACATGATACTAATTCTGAGATATTATATAATCCACTCAAATACCATTCACCAATTATGGGAACGATATCTTCGCTTGTGCGTACGTACGGATTACCGTCTCAATGATGTGATGAGATTCATTCTCCATGGTAACCATTAAATAATTATTATAATGTATATATAATAAGTAAACATGAAATATATGACATAATAATGATACTAGATTTATGTATATATATATATATGTAATTTACTTCCATTCAATTTAATAACGAAATGAAAACAACATTCATGTGTACGTACGACCAACTGTCTCAATGAACGATGTGTTGCATTCAATTTATAAATCTATTATATATATATATATATTATGAATATATATTTTATAGAGATCATGTTTTACATTCTAGAAGTATTTAATCATGATCTGAGTAATTATAAGAATAATTAAAAGTCAAAACATGCATGATAAATGAAACAATTTTACCCAAAATGTTGCATTAACATAGAATTGACAAATGAAAGTGTAATATAAAGTTGTAAGTGAATCATATATGATATAATAAATATTATTATGGTTTTTTTATAAGTTAATAATATGTTTAAACCCACTATATAGAAGTCTCAGGCACATACGAATGAAACTGAACATAATGTATGGGATAATTATCCCAATCTCATTCTTATCCGGGATTGTTTATTCATAAGTATTTGCATGGGTTATGTTTATCATCCATATACATGTTTTCAAAAAAAATCATGTAATTATTATTATTATTCCTTTTTTGTTTAAAGTAATTTTTACCCTTTTTTGACTTTTACCACATGGTATGGAAGGAATCAATCTTTTTTACCCTACGAGGTACTTTTTGACTTTTTTGGAAAAAGTACGAGATGAATGTTTTTTTAACATATATGGAATGAATGGATTTTTATAGTTTCATAATGCATTATTTTCATGAAACATACTCTACAATATTTCATGATAATTTTCTTCATTTTTTTAAAATTTCATGGAATTTTGTGAAAATAAAATGGTTTTTAAGAAGAAAAAATATTTTCCTCAAGAATTCATTTTAAGTGTTTTGTCCAAACTATTTTCCATCTAAGATGTCATTATAGTATGTTTATGTTTCAAGTATAATTCCTCTATTATTTACATGGTTTCATTTTTCTTATGATGAAATGATATCCATTTTTTTATATGGATTATGTTATGACGGGATGATGTTAATGAAAACCATATTATTATTTAGGTTATGATGAATGATTTATGTTTATTTTATGGCACATGTAGGAATGATTTCATTATGAGATGGTTGGGACCTATATCCCCCTAAAATTCATTAGGTAATTATTTTTATCTCATGAGATAGATATGGCTGGAATAGTATGTAAAATCTGGTTCAGTAATATAGTGATGGAACGGTTGCTAAACCCAGTTTTGTAATGGACTTTTCCAACTATAATGGTCTTGGAAGCAATTCCTTGGCTACTATGGAAATCATATCATTTTCTTAATGGTTTTCCAGAATTTAATTATTTATTACAATTATATTTTATCATGATTAATGTTTTATTCTAATCCAAGCCTTATGTACTTCCAAGATTAATGTCGTTACTCATGTTTTATGTTCATGTTTTTTATGTTCAAATGTTTATGGATTGTTTTATGTTCTCCATGTTTACCCTTACTGAGTATTTGAGCACACCATTTTTTTCTTTTCCCTAGGATATAAATAATTTCTTTAGATAAGAAAATAAAAGGGGAAGAACTTTATGGGAGATGTTGAAGATCTTTCGCCATGATTAGAAGATTATGTCCCATGATTCCAAAGACACTAAACTATTATAGTAATTAGGTGTCTATTTTTTTATGTATTATGTATTTCGTAAAATTAATGTAATTTCCATGTACATCAAGCTTGGGTCTCTACATTTGGTATCAGAGGAAAGGTTAATTCAAACTTTGGAAACTAGGATGAGAAATGTTTAATGAGAACCCCAGAGATATTTATAAGGTATGTCTAGGGATGTCCCTAAGGTTATGTTTATCTATAGGTTACATTCCTTAAAATTATGACAACGATCATGAATATCCCAGGATGCAACCTAATATGTTAGATATTTAATGCACTCCTCATGATTATGTTGTTTTCCTAGTATAACTTTCGCCTCTCACACTATTATTTTTGGGTTTCAGATAATGGTTGTAACCCAAAGGAACCATGTTAATGATCAATGCAATAGTCAATTTAATTATTGTCTTTCGGAACAAGAAAATGTTATGGTAAATGGAGTGAAAAATCTTATTGCTATACTTACACAAGCTATGAATCATTTCGGACTTCCAAATGTGTAGAGAAAGGAACAATATTCTATTGAGTCCTTCATGAGGAAACATCTACATTTTTTCAGTGGTTCTTCTAATCAACTTGTTCCAAAACAATTGATCAGTACCATCGAAAGGATATTTTCCATTTTTTGCTATTCAGAACATGAAAAATTCTTTTTTGATGTTTATTGTTTAGAAGGTGAAGCCAACCAGTGGTGGACTCTAATTAATAATATAAGGCCACAAGATGAAATTTAATCCATGAAATGGGACGAGTTCAAGAACTTGTTTTTCGATAAGTACTTCCCTCATATTCTTCAAACAATGTTGGAAAAGTAGTTCCTTGAGAATTAGCAAAAGGATGATGAATTTTTTGGTATATACATCGTGAATTTTACAAGGCTTGCAAAGCATGCATCTGGATTTATCATCCAACTTGAAAGAGAAGTTGATTGATTCATTAGTGGATTAAAACCAAGTCTTGAATGGTCATTAGCTATAATAGACATCATTAGCTATGGGGAAATTTTAAGTTGTGCAATCAAGGTAGAACTGGATGTTAGTGTTACATATCCATCTCATGGTTTTGACAAAAACAAAATATGGAGTTCAATGAAAAATCTCAAAACAATGGTGAAAAGAAGACGAATGTTTCTTTATGCTCAAAGTGTGGAAAGAAGCATGATGGATATTTTCTTAGAAGGACTAGAAAATTTTTTAAGTGTGGAGAAGAAGGTCATCGAGTTGTTGAGTGTTGAAGTAATGGGAAAAGGGTAGCTAATGATTTGAATAGGGAAAAGTCCATAAAGAACGCACCACCAACACTTCAATGCTACATGTCCAAGGAAATATTGAATTGTGCTAACCAATTCCCTAATCCACAGGTTAATGATGATAGACATCAAAAACCTCTTAAGGATAACGACAAAGGGAAGTCACATGCGATCACTATTGTTGATTTTGAATATGGAAACGAAGTCGTGGAATGATTAAGTGTATATGTAATGGGATTCCAAAATAATGTTGTGGAATCTAATTTATAGTATTATGGAATATTGGAATATCGATGTATTGGTTTTCAATAATTTTATGTTACCGGTAACTATAGAAAGTGATTGAAATGTTTTTGAAAAGTAGAGGATATGCACATAATGAAGGGATTAGGAGAAAGTAATATGTTTCATAGTATTAATGAGATCAGGACTAATATAAGGAAAATGTGATATCATGGGTTGAGTATATAGAAATTTTGCAATTTTGGTATGTGGAAAGAGTAAACTTTTGATAGAATTCATGTTTTCACTAAGGTTCTAGGGTAATTCATATTTCAAGAGAATACATGATTAAGGTATTCACATGTATGGAATATGACCAACAAGATATATCTTATGATATATGGGGGATAAATGATGGTAATAACATGCTTTGTAAATGACATCTCTAGTAATATTTTTCTTTATACTATGAGATTGGACAGAAGTATTTTGGATAAGCCTAAATATTGTAATGGATTAAGTTAGACATAAGATATTATTGTTTATGTCTAGAACCTTTTTATATTATTTCTAAAATGTTATAAAAGTATAATTTAAAAAAAAAAGGAAAACTCATAGGACGAGCGACAACCTGTCTCGTCAAACAAGGATGCGGGAATCGAACCCACAACCAATGTGTGACTGGCCTTTATTGCTTACCACAATCCAACAAGAAGTCCCTGGTAAGTAGAAATTAGTTTTATTTTATTATGTGGTGTGATAGTTTATGTATAAGTCCATTTTTGGAATAATATATGGTTAATCTCACCATATATGGACTTATGTATATTTAAAAACTTTTACTAACATTTTGTTTTAGAGATATTGAATAACATATCATTTTATCGCATGATCTGCTAACATTTCAAGAAGGAAAAATTAAACTTCATTTCTTTAAATAAGTGATGAAGTGTAAATTGTTCATGTAATAACCAATGATGATATTACACTAAAATCAAGTATGTATTTATCCTTATGAAAAAATTTATCAACATTAGGGAAATGATCTTGAAAAAAAAAATTGTCTTAGTACCCTCATAACCGATGAATCAGATGGTACCTTAGATCATCAAGGATTTATGGATTTGTTATTGTTGAATTTTTCATAGCCATGTTCTCTACCACTCTCCATCAGAACATGATGGTTAAATTTCTCTTCTATATCCATATTTTCACCTATGTTCTATTTTGTGGAATCCTAATAATGAGTTAATTAGGGAAACCATTATGTTTCATATGTTAGTTTTTTAAAAAACTTTTTATTATCCATTTTAAGATGTGGGATTCTATGAAAGAAACTTTCAAGTAGTAAACCATTTATAACCCCGATGAATATCTTGGAAGAAATTTATTTTAAGGGGTGTAGAATGTAGCACCCCGAGATTTTAGGAGAAATATTATTTTCAATTTCTTTAATGTTTTGTGTTTTACGCTAATTCAATATTATATTGCAATATAAGCAACACCATATTATCTTGTTTTATAGGCAAACACAATTATTGGCTTTTGTTTAATGCAAGAGAGACCTTCCTCAATAGTGTGTGTTGTACACAATACCGAGTTTCACTAAACAACGATATATTGTTCTAATATTATTATGAACTAGCTTCTATGAATATTATTAACTAAATATTGAATTTTATAACATTATAATTCATCTTAATCATTTTCTCAAACTAGTTATTTGAACAATATCAATTCTTCATATAAAAGAAATATTTTTCCAAAAATACAGTTTTCCCACCTTGTGATGGAACAATCACATTAAATCTAGTTTTTTACACATTTATGAGTCCAATTAGAGAAAATAATGTTATTCATTTCAATAAGTATATAAAAATTTACTTTGGATAATTATTTAATATTTTTCTCTTAACGTTCAGATTTTGATGAATAGTAAAAATACACCAAATTTTAATTAAAGAAACTTTTCCATCAAGATAATTTATATGGTTAAATTATAATATTTAATGGTTTTAATGTATTAATATAATATAATTTTTTACAATAAATATAATTTAATTCATTTTTATTAATTTTACATTGAATTAATAGGTAAAAACATTACAATCTTTTGCAATGTTTAAACTTTTAAAACGTGTTTTCTCAACAGAGGTATAAATTTTAAATTAATTACCGAATATTATGTGTTTTGAATTTTTAAAAATGGATTAAATATTTGTAATCAGTAGTTACAAATTATGTTAAATGGATACTTTTATTTTTTAGACATTTTTAATAGTAACTACGCTAAATTTTATTTACAATAGTTAAAGGTAAATCAGGAAATTAAGTGTAAACATAATATTATAAAATTACCCTGAGATCTGCCAAAATTATATTGGATGAATAAATGTAAACCCATGGAACCTAAGTGCCATAATATATTCATTGAATCGACTTTTGAGCATGAAAATGATGTAATTATTATTAAAACCAACGAAAGTGACAACATGTCACTCACTTATATCTTAGAAGTGTAATAATTTTAATTTAGTGATAAACTTTATAAAACATCAAACATAAATATTATCCAGAAATACAATAACATTATATAAATCATGTGAATTTATTTCTAATTTTTAGGGATTAATTAATTATGATTAATGATGACTCAACAGTGATGTATAAATTATTTTATTGATTGAAATATCAAATAAATTGTTTTAAAAATATTAAGATAAATATTATATCAACTATTTAATGTGATCCAAGAATTTTCTAGAGACATATGACATGTTATTAATCTATTGAATAATTTTTTTTCAAATATAACCACTATGTGGATTTTATTTGAATTCAAATAAATGAATAGTTACAAAATTGAAACTATTGTTATTTTATAAAAATAACATATTATTAAATAGTTAAAAAATCAAAACATTATTTCAAAAATTTAAATTTATGTTTATATAATCTAAAATGTCATCAAGTATCCAACTAGGAACAATTCACAACACCTAAGTAATTATTTATAACAATTTAAAATTTAGAATATTTTCACAACAAATAAAATTAAATAGATTAAATAAGGGTAAATCAAGTTGATAAGGTTTAAAATAAATTTCCAACATGTCTAAATATTATTTTATGATGAGATTAAAACCCTATATAATATCATATTTTAATTTGAGTCATTTTGGAGCTTTTTAGGTGGGGTTTTAGTTTTTTTATTAATTAATATTTTTGAAGATTCCAAAAGTGCCCCTCTCCTCCATTATAAAATGGCACCTCCTCCCTATCCTCTTCAAAACATTTTGAGAATTAAATATCAGAAATACCTGGTACATTTATTTTCTCCACTTCCCTAGAAACATACTAGAGGTCTTGGTCTTCTTCAAAGTCAAACATCAGTTCCCTAAGAGGAGGTTTAGAAGAAGCGCGTCGAAGAAGAGGCAATATCCTTTACCGATTCTTTCAAATTCATTTCTTCTTCTAATTCCTCATATTTTGTTGTTTTATAATGAAGTAATAACATTAGTATCACTCATATAATGAAATGTTTTCATAAATATGAAACAATCCTATTTCACTTTCTATCCATCCTATGAAAAATGAAATCACCGCGTGTGCATACATACGGCTTACATTGTCCACGTCGTGGTGTAATCTATTTTCCACCACCATGTTACATTGATGGGTATAATGGTGGAAAAAATAACTATATATGATTATTATAACATGATACTAATTCTGAGATATTATATAATCCACTCCAAAACCATTCAATAATTATGGGTATGATATTGTCGCTCACGCATACGTACAGATTACTATCTCCACGATGCGATGAGATTCATTGTCCATGTTAACCATTAAAAAATGAGTATAAAATATATATAATAAGTAATATGGAAATATATGATATAATAATGATACTATATTTATATATATATATATACTTCATTTACTTCCATTCAATTTAATAAGTTAACTAAAACAGTGTTCATGTGTACGTACGACCTACTATCACCATGAACAGTGTATTTCATTCCATTTATCGATATATTATATATATATATATATTAAGAATATATATTCTATATAAATCATGTTTTACATTCTGGTAGTATGTAATCTTGATCTAAGTAATCATATGAATAATTACAAGTCAAAACAATATGATAAATGAAACGATTTTACCCAAAATGCTGCTTTAATATGGAATTGACAAATGAAAGGGTAATATAAAGTCTTCATTGAATCATATATGATATCATAAATATTATTATGGTTCAGTTATATGATAATAACATGTTTAAACCCTCAATACAGGAGTCTTATACACATACCAAATAAATTGTACATAAGGTATGGGATAATTATTCCATTCTCGTTCTTATCCGGGATTGCTTATTCGTAAGTATTTACTGGGGTTATGTTTATCATCCATATCCATGGTTTCTAAAAATGTTTTAATATAATTTTTACCATTATTCCATTTATTTTTATGTCATTTTTAACCTTTTTTTACTTTTACCATATAGTATGGAAGGAATCAATATATTATTTACCATACGAGGTACTTTTTAACTTTTTCGGCAAAAGTACAAGAAGAATTTTTTTTAAATAATACGGCATGAACTGATTTTTATAGTTTCATAATTCCTTATATTCTTGAAGCTTAATCTACAATATTTCATGATTATTGTCATCAAAAATTCTGTTTTTTAATTTCATGGCATTTTCTGAAAAGAAAATGATTTTTAAGAAGAAAGTAAATTTTTTTCTCAAGAATTCATTTCAAGTGTTTTATCAAAACTATTTTCAATCTAAGATGATATTATTTATTATCTTAATGTTTCATTTATAAGGTATCTATTATTTACACAGTTTTATTTTTATTTTTATGAAATGAGATCCATTTGATTTATATGGATTATTTTATGATGGGATGATGGTAGTGAATACCATATTATTCTGTGGGTTATGATGAATGATTTATGTTTATTTTTTGGCACAGTTATTAATTATTACATTATGAGATTGGTGGGACCAATATCTCCCTCAAATTCATTGGGTAACGATTTATATCATATCAGATAGACATGGCTGGAACGGTAAGTAAAATCGGGTTTAGTAATACATGGATGGAACGGCTGGTAAACCCGGTTCAGTAATAGACTTTGTCCACTATGATCGTCTTGGCAGAAATTCCTTGGCTACTATGGAAATCATATCATGTGATTAATGGTTTTCTACAATTACATGTTTTGTTCCTATGATATTTTTAGCATGATTAATGTTCTTTTCTGATCTATGTCTAATGTACTACCAAGATTTATGTCATTACTCATGTTTTATATTCATGTTTTTACTTTCAAAAGTTCATTGATTGTTTTAGGTTCTCAATGTTTACCCTTACTGAGCATTTGAGCTCTTCCTTTTTATGTTTTATTTTCCCCAGGATATAAAGAAAGGTTTTAGGTATGAAAAAAATTGTAAGATCATTATGGGAGATGTTGAAGATCATTCACCATGATTAGAAGATTATGTTCCATGTTTCCAAAGACACTAACCTATTACAATTCCTGGGTGTCTATTTATGTTATGTGTTAATTATTCCACAAAATTAATGTAAAGTCCATGTACGTCAAGCTTGGGTCTCTACACTTGTCATTGATCGGAAAATAGACTGTGTTTTACTTAGGGATCAATGGTCAAGATTAGTTCTTTGGTTTTAAAAACATCTCCCACATCGAAACATTATGCTGTTTTTAGCTTCTTTAAATAACAAGCCACTACGTCACATCGTCATAATTATCCCCTCTCCCTCCATGGTACCGCCTTGTATCATGTTATATGGGCGTGCTCTTAGAACCCACTATGCTTCCTTCGGGCATGCTCCAAGCACCCAATATGCATGCATGCCGCACGGGTTCACCATCGTGCATGCCCTGCCATGCTTATACACGGCCAGAAAACCCTAGCTCAAGCGGGTTTAGCCTTGAGAGCTTCCTTCAAGAACGGTTGACCCTTGGGTCCCACATGTTCTTCATGTGAGGACCTCTGCTGGCATCAATGGTTGGCCTAATTTTTTGGTATAAAGGCATAACAAAATAACACGGTACATAGTATAAAAACTAAGTGTTCCAAATCACTCTTATTCATTCAATAACCATGCATGCTTCCATTCTCTTTTATCATCATTCTTCCCTTTTTAGATAATGAATCCAAAAAACATTCGATATGTTGTTTTAATCCAACCACGGATGACACACGAATCAAGTCTTCATTCCTCATGAAATTAATGCATAATGTATGGTAATCATTGATGCTCAGTCTTTATCCATCCATAAGTCATAAAATGGATCTTCAACACTTCAGGAACGTAGTGGCTATGTATGAATATTATTTCTATTCGTACAATTGAGTATTTCATGGACTTCATCACTTTTTGTGATGATGTACCACCGTGATACATGTCTTGGAACCAAGGACCAGTTCTACAATCCTCAGATTTAGTATGGTCTAATCTTCATTGAATCAATCATTCAATCATCATGAATACATTGACATGTTATTGAAAACAAATTCAATCACTGGTCTCAATAATATCCCCCTTTTAATTTGGTTTTCAATATATCTTAAGCACACTCTCGTAGAGTCAATTTGTCTATTGTGATGTTTTCTCTGCCTTATTGGAAAAAAAATAAAATGGGATGATATCTCATGGTTCATTTAGAAAAGATTCTATAGTTAATCAACTCTAATTCTATTTTTCATAACCTGATAAAGAAAATAATAGACATATAATGATAGTTTTCAAAACTATCTATAGATATCCAAATATTTGAAATCATTCATAGAGTGAATCAACTCATCTTCAATATAAATGAACAAATTTTTATTAAACTTAAGAACCCTACACAAACATGAAAAAAAATGATCCCCCTAAAGGGATGAATTCAACTCCTTCAATTCCGTGAAAATTAGTTCAAAAGAATGTGTACAGGTTTAGGTAATAAGGATGAATCTTTTCTTAAAATTCGTGTGAGAGGAGAAGGATGAACATGAAGATTCAACCTTATCTCAACAAACATCTCTTCCAGCATTTCTTTAGTTAAAATATTTTCAATTCGATCTTTATTAGAGATTTATTCAAGCTTTATGTCTCCACATTCCACATTTTCTTTAATAAAATGATATTTGATATCAATATGCATGGATCTTGAATGTTGTATGATATTTTTAGATAATACAATGGCACTTTTATTTTCACAATAATCTTTAGTGTCTTACCAGTTTTAATTTGCATGTCCCCTTGCAGTACTAGCATCCAATTATTCTGTGTGCATGTATGTGTGGATGGTACATACTCTGCCTCAATTGTGCTCAAAGTTACTGTGTTTTTTTCTTACTGTACCAACTAACAAATCTTTCTTTAAAAATGAATGTTCCAAGGGAGATGAATCTCTTATCGGTACAATCACCAGCCCAATCTGCATCTGTAAACCCTCAACAACTTCATATATCCACTATGTTTGTATAGAAACCCATAGTTCAATGCCCCATTCACATATCTCAAAATTCTTTTAGCTTCTAATAAGTGAGATTCATTTGGATTACTCAGATATCTAGAACAATGATTTATTGTATAAGTGATATCTACCCATGATGCTATGAGATAAAGTAAGCTCCCAAGGTTTCTTCTGAAATATTTCTAATCAGCATTGTTTCCATTTTCATCCTTGCATAATTTGGTTCCAACTTAAATGGGTGTTATGTCTCCTTTTTCATTTTCTATTCCCATATTTTTCACCAATTCCCTTGCATACTTCTCTTGTTATAGAAATATTATTTTTTTTGTTCAAACTGAAATCAAATAAAATATTTCATTTGACCATGCAAGGAAATTTCAAAGGTTCTCTTCATATCCTCATAAAATTCTTCACATAAACCTTCCTTGTAACCAGCATAGATTATTTCATCCAAATATATATTGATTATAAGATTACCAGTGTCCATTTCTCTAACATAAATATTATAGTCAATTGTACCCAAGAAAAAACATCATATCCCTAATACAACCATCCAATTTGGAGTACCAGACTCTAGGGACCTGTTTTAAACTATACAGGTATTTTATCAACTTATATACCATGATACCATCTTTTTCCATAATAATACCATATGGTTTTCCAATATATTCCACTTCATTCGTATCTCCATTTAGAAATGTAGATTTCACATCCATTTGATAAACCTTATAATGCTTTTATTCTATAACTTCTAGGAACATTCTAATTGATTGTAGTCTTGCTACTGGTGAAAAAGATTCATCAAAGTCAACCCCTTCGATTTGTGAATATCACTTGCATACCAGTATAGAATTCTTCTTGAATCTTCCCCTATATCATTAAATTATTTCTGATAACCCACTTGGTTCCAATAACATTTTTATTCATCATCCTTCACACAAGATCCCATGTGAAGTTCTTTGCAATCTGATCAAACTCCATGTGAATATATTTTATCCATTTTTCATGTTCAGCTGTGTCAACCACTGTATGAGCTTCAACATCATAAATGAGTTTAGTTTGATCTTCAATTTTATATCTTCTTATTTTTTTCACTAGATATTTTAGACTACCATTGGGATTTTCTATCTCAACATAGTTATTAATTTTTTTGTACCATTTTATTTTATTTTCGTCAACTTATATTCCATCGCTGGTATGATAATATTTTATGTCAATATTCTCTTGTTCTGTCACAGTTGATTAATAATTCATTTTTTCCATTTTAATGTCATTTTCTACCAAATATTATGAATCACCATTCCTAGAAATATATGATTGGATAATGTTTTAAATAATTATGACATCACTACAATGAACCAACTTGTTCATTATTTAGTTCCAACATCCTTATCTATTACGATCATGTAGGTAGCCCATATAGATCCCTTCCTCCCCCTTTTCTCCATATTATCCCAGATTAATTTTTTTAATCATTATTATACAGGGACATAAAACAAACTCTAAAGTATTTAACAATTATTTTTCTATTGTACCAAATTTTATAAGTTATAATTTGTGTTTATGATCTGAGAAGACATCTGTTCTGTATATTTATAGTAGTGTATATAGATTATCTCTTGAAAAACCTCGAGATAATATGTTCATATGACATAGTTATTCTCATTTCAACTAAGATTTTATTATTTCATTCAGCTACTACTTTTTACTGTGAAGTATAGGTTGTGCTGTATTGATTCTTTATTCCATGCTTGCATAGATAGCTTTCAAAACAATCACAAGTATACTCTTTAACATTGTCTAATCTCAATTTATCGTTACAGATACCCTATTCGTTTTCAACATTCAATAATTTTTTTTAACATTATGGTTTCCTCAAACTTGTGTTTAATAAACATGTCATTTGTCATTTGAGGGTAATCATAAAAGGTTTTTATGAAATACCTATCACCTCATGAATAATCTTTTCTTGTTGGACAACATATTTTTGTATTAATAAGATCAAGGGGCCTAACGGGTAGGATATCCACTCTTTTGGGTGAACTATGAGTCGATTTTCCTTTTTGACATGTTTCAAAAACATCAACTATTTCTATTTTAAATTTTGGAAGAACACTCAAAATTTCATACTTAGGGATTTTTCTTATTCTCCTTTGACCAAGATGGAAAAGTCGTCTGTGCTAGGGGTTGTTTTAATCCTTGGAACTCTAGTAACATGAATCAATAGAATCACACATTTGAAATTTATTTCCAATTATTCTTTTTCCCTGAGTGATGATTCTTCCATCCATTGAGATTTTGATGTCACATGAGTCATTTTTAAACAACACCTCATGTCCATCATCACATATTTGGATCACACTATTTAAATTGTGTTTTATCCCTTCTATAAATAACACATCATTGGACTTCAGATTTCTGGATTCAATCATTGCTTTGCTAACTCCCTTTATTTTTAGATAATAATCATTTGCTAGGATTATGGCTCCTCTTTCAGAATTTTCTATGATGCCTATGATATTTGTATCCCTAGTAATATTTTATGAACATCCATTTTTGAGAATCCATGAATTGGTTTTACTACTTTCATTCAAAGCATATTCAGCAATAAATTAATTTTCTCCTTTTAATTTTTGAATTCCTCTTCCATTCCTGACTTTGAGGGCTTACTCAATAAGAATAGTCATGAAATTTTAAGCATTATGACCTTGATGATCAAATATTTCACAATATTTTTTGAATCTGTTAGATTTGTTCTGAGATGGCAGAATTAATGATCCCTACATTTACCTTCTGTTTTTAGAATATCTCCTCCTTGATTCATGCCTTACTTGAGGTGGATAATTGTTTTACCATCATAAATATGATTTGTTCCCCAAAACTCCACAATACTAGAAGTATCCTCTAAACCATGATATTACCTACTGATAAGAGTCTTGTCTGGAATATTTTTGTTGTTTTATTTTCAGAACCTCAGAAATATTCATGGAGAATTTCTCTCTTCATTAGATTAGAAGAGGATTGGTCACAGAATTGTGTGCTCCAAACATGTCTCATATTTGTTTTTGAACCTTCGTTGTTAAAAATAACATATGTATTTTTAGATTGGATTAGTTTTTAATTGACCTTTTTCTATTCACAATTGATTGAAAATTCTCCCTTGACATCACCAACCTTGTTAAAATATTATTTGATCTTCTTCAAATTGTTCTATGACTCAAGCCACATAGACTGAGTCATTGATTTCTCTTGTTCGTTGAGGTGTATTTTCTCCTCAAGAAATTTTTCAAAATTTTCAATTTTAACTACCTTCAGTTTGGGTCTTTTGATTTCATCAATGTAAAATGTTTCTTTATTTAAATATTCTTCCTTTTCTCCAGTTATCTTTTTTTTGAGTAACAACCTCTAATGATTCTTTAGAATTTCATTTTGGTAAACGAAATAATCTAATTCATATTTCAACATGTGTTCATGATATTTCAATTTTATTTCATCAACTTCAATGCTATAAGTAACAAACCTTTTTTATATATGAGCCATTAAATTAGTTTCAGCTTCTAGTTGGCTATTTGTTTGTGGAGTCAATATCTTATTCTTCCTTCTCATATATTTTTCTTTCACTAGGAAGGAAATTATTCTTTCTTGAACCAAATTTGATTGAGACTTTTGAGATTATACCACATTTCATCTTTTGTGGTTTTTTCTTCTGTATCAAGTGAAAAAAACATTTATTAGGACAATAATCACCAATGTGTATAATGTAATTGCAGTTATACCAACTTCTTGGTTGTTTACCTTGTCCCTTAAATTTTTAATTCTTGAATATTTTTGATATAAGAGAAATGATTTAGTTATATTCTTCACCATTATCTTCATAATTAGATTAACATGATTCTAAAGCTTCATAATAATTGATTTTGATTTTTCTCATGGCCTCTAAATACATCTCATCTTTTAACATCTTTTTAATGACTGGGATAGTACACATTTCATATGAAATGATAATGTTATGTAACTCATCAATAGAAAGATCATCTCTATATTCCAGAACTGAAACGTTTGGATCAAACCTATCAGGAAATTTTTTCATTAGTTTTTTGTCAATTTTTCAATAATCCAACTTCTCTCCAAATACCCAAATATTGCTAAAAATATACTTGATTCTTGTGAAATAATCATCTATGTTTTCCTCTTCTCCTATTTTGAAATCTATGAATTTTCTCTGGAAAATTTTCATTTTGGATTCCATGACATTCATATTTTCTTTACAGCAACTTTACAATTTTTCCCAAATTTCATGTGAATTTTTTTGTCCCATAACCGTTGTGTAAACTTTTTCTGAAAACAACATTAAGATGGAATTTTAAGCTTTTCCTTCAACTTCCATATTTCTTTCCTCATCAAAATTCATAATAGTTTCATCAGTAATAGGGGGAATCAAAACATAGCCATATCTATAACATCATGTCCAAGAGAAAAAAGATAGGGAAGCATCCTACTCTTCCAACTATGAAAATTCTTGTCATTGAAAGTAGGAACACCCTTACTATTGATAGAATTCATATTTCATGTATTGTTAAAGTAGTAGATCCTCAGAGAGGGAAACTTCCTCTAATACCACTTTAAATTCTTTGACCATAGTAATATCGCTATGAGGATATGGGTGAATCAGTGATCCCCTTATTGGATTTTAATTTTTCCTTTTTTTTTGAATTGTCTAATTTGTTAATTGAACCTCTGTGGCTGGTTAACACCTTGATCCACACATGAAATGACGCTAAAAAACAAATCACATTCCATAGGGATTTATAAGGATTGGTAAAAATAAATACTCCTTGTTGTGTTGGTAATTATCCCCAACACTGATTCTTCGCTATATCATAAGATGATTATAATGAGTAATTTGTTAGACCCCACAATGACAAGTTATTTAATCTCCCCAACCTCTCTGAACCTTATTTTTTCATCCAAAAACTATTTATTCCCCCCATTTTCAAATTATTCCTTTGAATGGATTGATAGTCTTCCATCTATTTATATAGCTTCAATAAACTCTGATTGAATATGTTTATCAAGCTCAAATAAAATTCCACACACAATGCTCTCTTGGGTTTGGTTCTTTGCACAAACACACAAACAGAAAATCAAAATTTTATTTAGATTCAATATAGGTGCATATATATTGTGTCTTATTCTTCTTTCTCCCCTATTCAAATATATACACCCAATCATACCTTGTGTTCTTTTTCAATATCTAATGGGTGTATTAAATGTGTGGCATTGTTCATGAACACATGGGTGTCTCAATTCATGCATATGCATGCAATTTCCTTTTATGAATACACCTAAATACTTGGGTTATTTTTTTCTCTATGGGCCTTGAGATTCTTGTCCTTCAAATAATGTATACACAACTAGAATGAGTATTTGAATCAATTTTGTGGGCGTTCTTCTCCTTTGAGAAACAATGGTGGAATCCTCTTCTTGGGTAACATTGAAGAGTATCACAAGGGTGCATTCACCTATTATATACTTGCAGGTCTTTTGTTCACACATAATGCATGGTATCATTTTGAGGGAACCAATCACATGTTTAGTTTCATTCAAAATCCAAGAAGATTCGCAATATTTCTATACATGCAAGGGATGTGTGTGGCACCTCCACGATACAGTTGTGTAGCTCTCTTTCGTGTAACAATGCTGCATAGAAATAGTCTCTCACATAGGAAGGCTACACCGAACTCCTTCGTGAAGTTCTCTATTTCTCCAAAAAACTGGCTATTTCTCTGAATGTTATCAACAACACTTTTTGTCTTGGTGATAATTTATTTATAGGTAGGATTTAGGACTTTTCCACATTCAAATCATGCCTAAAACGACACTGGATTCATTTCTTTGAATATCTAAGATCTTCATTATTGAATATTTTCAATCATGGATGAGATATCCTAAATATATCTCAATTATTTTCTCTTCAGCGTGGGCTCATTATTTCACAAGAAAACATCACCATGACTTGTTTAAGAATGCATGAAAGGATTCTCCTAAATGCACCAAGCATCCTAACATGGCCTCACAACTTTAATTTCCTCAGACACACTCAATTTCATCATTTTTATACATGCATGAAACTTTTAATGTATACTGGTATTCAATTCATCTGGATGATCATCATGCACTAACTGTGAGCCTAAATAGTGTTCTAGAGGGAAACCTCAGTGCTCAGCTCGAATTGTGGTTCGCAGGTGGAGCTCGATTTTCAAGAGGATGAAGAAAAACATGGTGGAGTGATCAAACGGTTCTCGTTTAAACTTGAACAACGGTGATTAGTTGGATGGCTTGGATGCATGGGATGAATATTTTGATTGATCTAATGGTATACCGCATGTCGCTTAGGGATCAATGGTCGAGATTAATTCTACGATATTAAATACATATACCACATTGAAAGGTAGTGGTGTTTTCAGCTTCAATAAATAACAATCCATGATAGAACATCGTCACAATTCTCCCCTCTCCCTCCATGGTACCTCTATTCATGGTGTTTAGGGGGCACACTCATAGCAACTACTATGCATCCCCTAGGTGTGCTTCTGGCTCCCACTATGCATGTGATCAGTAATGGTTCCCCACCATGAACACACTGGAGGTCTTATACATGGCCCAAACACCCTGCCTCATTGGGGGCTGTCCTTTAGGGCTTCCTTTGAGTGCGGTTAAACCAATGGTCCTGCATGTTCTTGAGGTGAGGACCTCGGCTGGCCTTCATGGTTGTCCAAATTTTTTGGTCTAAGGGCATAAAACAATAACTATATATTTAATATAAAAACTAAGTGTTCAAAACCACCTTTATTAATTCAAATCCTATTCTTTCTTCATTTATATATTATTATCTTTCATCCCTTTTTAGATATGGAATCCGGAATATAATTAATATGTTGCTTTAATCCAACCGTAGATGATGCATGGGTCATGTCGTCATCCCTCATGCATTTCAAGAATAATGCATGATAATATTTGATGCACAACCTTTATCTAGTTATAAGTGATTGAAGGATCTTCAAAACTTCTTCCACTTAGTGACCTTGTTTGGATCTTCTTTATCCTCATTAAAATGATTATTGAACTGACTTCAAGTGTTTTGACAATTTATCGCCTTGATAAATGTCTTGTGACTTTGGACGAGTTCTATAATCACCATATTTAGTTTGCCACAGTATTCATTGCTTCAATCATTTATTCATCAGGAACACATTGACATGTTATCGACAACAAATGAAATCACTGGGCTCAACAGATATAATTTTATCCTCACTACCAATAAACCAGTTTGATTATGAATTATAGTATGAAAAATAGTGATAAGACTCTATTTAAACTAATGAAATTAATTTTCCAAGTCAATATGGAAATGGGTAATGAAAATCCTATGTAACTTATGGAAAATAATGTTAATTAAGAAGATAAGGGCCTTATTACACACTCAATATCTATGTATATTGAGAAATGCCCTTCCAACAATAGTATGATTCAAATATAATCAGTAGGAAAAATGTATTATTTTTCTAATGTGAAAATAAATGTCAGTATAAGATGAAATGAACATAGTTAATGAATGAAAGGGAATCTTCAGGTATAATTTTTATCAACTTAAATCAATAAATATTTACCAATTAGGTATTAGATAAGGATTGTTGTATTGACCCACATATTCTAATGTTGGGACCATGTAAATTTCAAAGGATTTCAATAAACGAGGTAGATATTTTAGTATGAAATGAAGAATGAGTTATGTACCCTGACATAAAAGAAAACCCCAAATTTTTTATATAATTATTATTATAGGATATGAACGAAAGAAATAATATAATAATTTTTACCAAAACACATTATTTTGGAATACATTTTAGATATATATTTGTTTATTTAATAATGTAAAAATAAATGATGATATCTTTAAAAAGGAATCATATTTTATTTAAAATAATATATATCATTAATATATTACCAAAACCATGTTTTTTATATTGATGAAAAATATTGTTTAAATTACTCATATAAATCCTTGTCATGGAATAAAATATGGTATCACATAAATAATAAGTGGTTGAAAAATATATTTCATCTTGGATATTGAGGTTCTTTTAACTAGAAACACTTTATAGTTGAATTTATAGTACAAAATAAAATATAACCAGGAAACAGTTTGATGTATACTATCAATGCTACATAATGATTGTAATATTAGTATACATTAATTTCTAAATACATTTTTATGTTATATTTATGGGTTTATATTCATAGTTACACACTTTTACCTATTACTCTAGAGGATACAAATGTTTATATTTAATAGTGTTTAAGTTTAAATATACATAAAAATATAATTAATTAATTATTAAATTAAAAAACCTACTATGTTAGGTGAAAAAAAAATATTTTATTTTTTGTCCTGTATCATCAACATTTGTTCAATGATTATATACATTTTTTTGTGTTTCTATCTCATCTCACACTACTTTATAAACTAATGAGGAATTGTTTTAATGAAAGGGGAATAAAACCTTTTAAAAATTTGTATTATTTATGATTATTCATATGTATTATACATTATCATTTTAGGGATTTGAATAATAGGAAATAATATAATTTTGAATCCATTTTCTAATAAATGGGTAAAAATAATATCATATGATTATTTTTATGCAAGGATGTTTTTTCACGTATTCATGATTGGGGATCAAATGAATTTTATAAGGATACCTATAGGAATAAACAAATTAAATGATATTTTATCTCATTATATGACACCTGTAATTACCTAAACATTCATTAATGGAAATTCCTCTCGATCAAAATAAAATTTTTATTATGATTATATAAAATGTGAACATCATTGGTTTTATGTTTCTAGATTTTAAAATATCATTATGAATTGTGACCATTATTAATATATTCTTTGAATAGGGATCACATGATTATTATAAATATAGGGATTTAACAAATCCATTTTACTTAGAAAAAGGAAGAAATGGACCCATCCAGTAGACTTTCCCCATAAAAATCCCATTTATCATATTTGGAAAAGAATGTTCCATCAATGGGATTCACTATTGACCAAGCCCAAGCCGAGCTTGAACATGTTAAGATTGTGCGGAACCAACGATGGGAGAAGTGGATGTTAATAGAGATTACCACACGAGCGATGTTATCCAAGCCACCCCATGAGTCTGTCACCATCGCATAGCTAACCCTTTGGTCATATGCGGGTGTTATAAGGCGTTATTTAACAAGACCCGAGCACTATGACTGTGTACATTATTTTTGTATAATGAATGTGCATTTATTTTATTATTGTTACTTTGTAAATAGTTTTTATAGTATATATAGTATTTTTATATAATATTCATCTAAGAAATCGATTTAGTTGAATTAATGGTTTCTTGAATTAAATAAAATTTTAATAAAAAATTATTATTAAATTAATTTTTATGAATGATCATATAATTGTTTGAATGAAATTGTAATTTTTATTAAGGTTTAAAAGTTGTTTTTGTCAAAACCCAGGAATTTTCAGTAAATGTCAATTTTTATTATAAAGTATAAATTCCCATATTTAAAAAACTATTTATATAAAATGAATTTAATTTTTGGAATTAGGATGTAGAATTTATACAAAAGTGTTATTTTGAAAATTTTCTTAGAATGTTCTTATTTTTGGGTTAAAATTAAATATCATTTTAATATATAATGTGTTTTATGACATCATAATGACCCAATAGTGATGTAATAAAATACCATAAACTATATGATAGTCCAATATATGTTTTAACATTAAAATAATTTGATTTTGGATTTATTTGATTTATAATACCATGCTTTAGTGGACCCATCAAGGCTTATAATACATTTTGGATTTTTCAATTGTTTTCCATGGGACTGTGACTCACCTCCACATAAGAAATGCAATTATTTTAAGAAGTTCATCCATTGGAATTATAAAATATTTTTTTCCAATCCCCTTTGAAAAAATACACAGGAAAAAAACATGGATTATTTTGTGGTATTGATTTGTTTAATGTGTGGTGACCCAAACCTAAATAATACAGAATTACCTCTCATTTCCTATATAAACCCACCCAAGCTCCCACTTCTTGTTCACTCAATGCATTTAGAGTTCCACCAACCCCTGCCCTCATCTCTATAGAATCCTCCCAAGGTTCCCCATGCTCCTATGAAGCCTCTCTCAAGCCTCTCCCTAGCTTTTGGGATCACACTTCCAAGTAAGGGAATTCGTCTATTCTTATTTTTTTCCAATTTAATTTTAGTTATTATGCCCTTCGGTTTTCAATTAAAAATATTGGGGTATGATTTCACACCTCCCCCATATTGTCCTCTTTTTGTTTGGATGATGAGAGACCCCATTATCTCTCATTAATTCCTCCCATGTACACCCATTACAATGTCAAAATACCTTGAGGGATTTCTATCTCCTCATTTACATCCAAGTAATTATATAGTATCATGCATCTAAATTCCCTTATGTTTATCAAGAAATGTATCTATATATTCTCTTTACTACCCATTTCATATACATATGACGAGACTCCCATTTCTCTCTCATCAACCATTTTCATGAATCCTTATGTCACGTCGTTATGTTGTAGAAATTTCACCGCATTTTTTCAATCCAAGAACATTTGTGTAATGAATACCATAGCTATGCCTATATCAAGGGTATTCCCCTTTATTCACAAATACATATTGAATGGTACTTTTATGTATTTCTTCCACATTAATTAATCAAGGAATTACTTTTTGTGTTGATTGATTAAATGTTATATGATCTATGTGGAACACTTATGCATGATATGGAATGTTTAAGATGGGTGTGCCCTGATTGCTCTCCAATGCATTGGGTGATGTATAATATCTTGATATGTTATGTGAAATGAGTATTGAATCATGATAATTACTATGAAAGGAGGTTTTTCTCGTGCTTCATGTACTATGAGGGTTTACTCATGATCCATGTGCAACAAACCTTGGCTCATGCAAATTCCATGTTAAGTGATGTAGCCACATTTCTAGGTTAAGATTATCATTCTTTATCAAGCCTTTATGTTAATGTTTCTCTTGTGCTTCATTTATAAACTATTGTCGAACATGTAATGTATTCCCCATGTTATTCCATTTTTATTCCCGTTTTGGTCTTCATAGCTCACCATTTTCTTATGAATGTCCCCAGGTTATCCCATGAAATGGTATGTACGTGGGAATATAGAGGTCATGTAAAGGATGTTTTAATTAAATATATTGTATTTCATATTTTAGGTTGTTATGTAATGATCCTAAGACCCAAATATAGTATACCTATTTATCTTTTATTCTGTAGCAGGTTTGGTTTATGTAATAAATCAAGTCTAAGTGTGTAAAAAAGATAAAGTTTGTTATAGTTGTTGTCAAAGGTTAGGTTTAGTTATTTTTGAGATAAGGATTACAAAAAACATTGTAAAGCCATAGAGACAAGACTAAGATTAATAAAAACATGCCTAAATTTTGGTGAGTATTGAGTATGTGGTTTATCAAGTTAATACATCCCCGTCTGGATATGAGGAGGTTGAGGCGGCTCAGGAACAGATGTACCTAGGGGTGAAAACCCAGACAAGGAGTTTCGGGCTTGACCCAAGGTATCCTGGAACATGAAAACGGTTCTTCCTACACTCTTGGTTATGAAACTCCTGGGGTATATGCTTCAGTAAATTCACAAGCATAATATGAACACTTATTAAGGGAATTAAAAAATTCCCTTAAGAATATTTGTAAAAAAGTATATATTGAATAGAATATATTGAAGCCTATGGATTCATAAGATAAGTAAACTAAAGTTATTTATAAGTCATTAGTTTTTTCCTTGTATTACCCTTTATGTGTTACCCCTAACATTCCTTTTATTCGTCCAATGTCAAGAAATTGGAGGACTCGGGCTATCAACCAAAGTGTAGACCAATGTGATGAATATTATAATGATATTCCAAATCTGAAGGGAGCTGGGATCATAGAGGTTATAATGAAACACTCTCAGTTTACTCAAGAATTGAATAGAAATATGGCTCAATAGGAACATTAAACCCCCCCCCCATATAATGAACAAGTAGGTATCGATAACTTCATGAGACAAAGGAATACTACTTTTAATTGATCATCCAATCCTGAAATTGTCAAAAATGGATTAAATACATTGGAAAGATATTCTCCATCCTTCAATGTTCTGAACAAGAGAAGTTTTTGCTAGATGCTTATCATATGGAGGTTGAAGTAGATCAATGGTGGATGATGGTCAAAAATAGGATGCCTGAGGAGAATATCGAGGTGTTGGAATGGAAGGATTTCTAGAAGATGTTTTTCGATAAATATTTTCTGTGCACCCTCTGAATTAGGATGGAAAGGGACTTCCTTCACCTCAATAAAAAAGTCGACGAATCTATCAGCGCATATAAGGAAAACATCACAAGGCTTGCACAATAAACCTTCAGCTTTGTCTTTACCCCCAAATTCATGTTGGTTGCTTCTTTGGTGGGATGAAACATAGACTATGGAAAGTGCTAGAAATCCGTGTCTTTGACAACTATGAGGAAATTGTATGATGTGCCCTCAAGAATGAAATAGATAGTGGAGAATCTCAGGGGTATCATGGGGATTAAAATTATAAGGAGGACTTCAATTTTGGAAGTCTGAAGGATAAATCCAATGGTGCTAAGAAACTTCTATACCCTACTTTCTAATGGTGTGGAAAGAATCACCCTAGAAATTTCATGAAGGGAACAAGGAAATGCAATAGGTGTGGATGAGAAGGGAACATCACTGTTAACTTCCAATAATAAAAACATGTGGATGCATCAGAGGAGATGAATGATCCATTTGAACCTCAACACATTGTTCATTTATAAAACTACAATGAACCTAGAAATCATGAAAATTAGTGCCACAAGATAATGATTATTTAAGTAAAACGACAACCTCCATGGAAGAAAGGGAGAGATTTTTCAATCACTACTACTGATGTTAACACCGAAAATGAAGTGGTGAGTGGTACAAAAGTAATTCATTTATGAATAGCGAATGAAATTTTTGATTTTGGTTATATATGTACTATTATATCCTAAATGTCTAGTAAAACAATCCTAGTACCACTAAAAATCATGGAAGTGAATATGTTAGTGAGTATAGAAAATGGGGAAATCATTGTATCGCATGAATATAACTCCACCCCTGTCATAATCTGTGGATTGAATTTCCTAGAAAACCTCGTAATACTATCTCATGTGGAATTTGATGCAATTCTAGACATGGATTGACTTTCTTTATATAGAGCTAACATAAATTTTTGTGAGAGTAAAATCACTCTCCATGTGGATAATCGATCCCTGATTCCGTACAAGTGCAAGGAGGAAGATTAATCTTCTTTAGCTCCATCATCTCAAGCATGGGTATTATTGAACTTTGAGAATGTGTATTTCGCTCAGACGATTATGTCTAAGGAGGAAACCATCCTTGAAGAGATGCCTATTGTGAGGGAATTTGAAGAAGTGTTTCCCGTGGAATTTCCTTGTCTTCCTCCAAGAAGAGATGTTGAATTATCAATTGATCTTGTACATATGGAATTTCCAATATCCAAGACTCCATAGTTACTGGATTTTTAAGAGCTTTAGGAGATGAAGAAACAACTATAGGAGATTATGGTTAAAGGGATTATATTCCCATGTGTTTTTCCATGGGGTGCACTAATCCTCTTTGTCAAGAAGATGGATGGGTTGATGCGCCATTGAAACGATTATTGTGAGCATAAAAAATCATGATAAGGAACAAGTATTCCCTCCAATGAATTAATGACTTGTTCAATTATTTGTTTGGATCACAATACTTTTCCATGGTAGATTTGTTGTCGGGGTATTATCAAGTAATGGTAAGGAGGGAAGATATCCCCAAGACTGTTTTTTGTAGAAGATACGAGCACTATGAATTCATATTAATGCCTTTCAGACTCTCTAATCATCCAGTAAACATTCTGGATATGATATATAGAGTCATTAGGGATTACCACGAGATGTTTGTGGTAGTCTTTATAGAATATATTCTGATATAATCCAAAACCAAGGAGTATTATGAGAGAATCTAAGAACTGTAATAGGGACCTTATAGAAGGATAAGCTCAGTGAAAAGTAAATAATGTGTGAGTTCTGGTTAAAGGATGATTCATTATTGGGACATATCATCACAAGAAACGGGATATCTATGGATCCCTCCAAGAAGGCTGTAATTGAGGGATGGTCGAGGCCAACATCTGTAATGGATATTTGTAGCTTCTTGGAGTTAGCTGGATATTATCGACAATGTATGAGAAATTTATCACGATTTTCCAAACCTCGTCTCAAGCTAACTTAGAAGGTATTAAAGTTTTCCTAGAGTGATGAATGTGAAGAAATCATCAAGGGATTTAAAAGAGTATTATCAATGCACCCCTGCTCACATTACCCAAAAGTAGAGATCTTTTGGCAGAATTCAGTGGTGCTTCGAAGAAGGTACTGGGATGTGTCTTAATGAATAATGAAAAATTCCGTGCATACGCTTCAAGGCAATTGAAATTTCATGAGTAGAATTATCCAACACGTTATTTGGAGTTTCCTTAGGTGATATTTTCTTTAAAAATTTGGGGCATTATCTATTTTTGGGAGAAGTGTGAAATATATACAGACCACAAAAACCTCAATTATATATTCACATAGAAAGAAGTTAACATGAACCTATGAATATAGTTAGATCTGATCAATGACTATGAGTACACAATCCATTACCACCCTAGGAAGGAGAAGAATTTGGAAGATGCTCTAAGTAGAAAGGAAATAGAAATTCAATCATTGATGAGAGTTGAGAAAGATACCATCTTATTAGACATGATGAGTATGGACATGGTAATCATAAAGAATGGAACATCTTCAATCCCTTCAGAAATGTTTGCTCAACCGTCTCTTTTGGAAAGGATAGAGGATTCTCAAAAGAATGATGTTGGAATTTATAAATAAGTGGAAGCTATAAAAAATGGGAAATCATCATAGTTTAATGTTAATGAAGAATGAAGTGTGAGATTTGGTAAAAGACTATGTGTTCCATCAAGTCCAGAGTAGAAAAACGAACTTTTGGATGATGCACATAGTTCAAATATTTCTATTCACCCAGGAGACACAGAGATGTATTAAGATCTCTGAGAGAATTATTGGTGGTATAATATGAATAAAGGGTTTACTAAGTATACATCAAAGGGCATGGTGTGTCAACAAGTGAAGGACGTGAGGTAGAAGTCTAAGGGGATGATGATGCAACCATTTCCCATACAAGCATCGATATGGGAGAACATCACCATGGGATTTTTCACCGAACTTCCAAAGACATCCAAAGGAAAAAATGAAATATAGGTTGTTGTAGATCATCTTACAATGTCTGCACACATCATTGCAATTTGGGAGGATTTCTCAATGGATCCACTGGAATGGATTTATATCTGAGAAGTGGTAAGGCTTCATGGAGTACCATTATCTATTGTATTAGATCGAGATCCAAGATTCACCTCTATGTTTTGGAAGAGTCTTCAACATGCTCTGTATATTGAACAGAAATTTAGTATGATCTAACATCCTCAAAATGATTTCCAATCTGAGAAATCTATTAAGACACTGGAGGATATGTTAATATCTTGTTCTCTAGACATCAAAGGAGGGTGGGATCAACATCTTCCACTAGTTGAATTATCCTGCAGTAATAGTTTCTACTAGAGAATATGAATGGAAACATATGTAGATCTATATGGGAATAGGTGTAGTATGTTTTCATGTTGGGATGAAGTCAGTGAGTGTCAGCTGCTAGGACTAGAAATTGTCAAAGAAATGGTGGAGAAGGTGAAAACCATTCAGTAGTATATCAAGGCAGCCTAGTGTCGATAAAAGAGTTATGCAGATAACCATCGATGAGACCTTGAGTTTAATGTTGGAGACACGGTATTTCTACACATATCTCCAGGGACAAGTTCATGAGGTTTGTAAAGATTGGGAACTTAAGTCCTAGATAAATCGACCACTTTTAGTTTCTTGATTGTGTTGGGGTTGTGGCCTATCGACTAACACTTCCACCTAACATGGCCAATATACATGATTTCTTTCATGTATCCCTCTTAAGGAAGTACATACCTAACCCATCACATGTACCCTCTTCAGAGGTAGTATAGTTTGAGGATGGTATTTCTTATGAGGAGAAACCAGTGAATATCTTATATCATAGAGAAAAAATTCTACGTAATAAGATAATGCCCCTCGTTAAGTTGTTGTGGTGAAAGCAAATATTTGAAGAAGAAGTGTAGGAATAGGAGGAATTGATGATGTAAATTATCCCACATCTTATTTAGTGTGGAAAAATGAAATTTTAATAGAAAATTATTTTAATGGGGAAGACTGTAAACACCCAAAATTTTATTCATGGAAATTCCTCTTGATCAAATTAAATGTCTTATTATGGTTATATAAAATGTGAAATTCATTTGTTTTATATTTATGGATTTTAAAATATCGTTATAAATTGTGACCATTTCCAACATAGTTGTTCAACAATGATCACATTATTAGTATAAATATAGGGATTTAAAAAATCCAATTTACTTAGAAAAAGGAATTGATGGCCTCATCCCGTAGACTTTCCACATATAAATCCCATTTTTCGGAGCTTAGAAAGGAGGTGGTGTCATTGGGAATCACTCTTGACCAATACCAAGATGAACTTGAAATCGTTAAACTTGATCGGCACCAACTATGGGATAAGTGGATGTTAATAGAGATTACCACCTGAGTGATGTCATCCGAGCCACCCCAAGAGTCTATCACCATCACACAATTTACCACGTGGTCTTATGTGGGTGGTATAATGGGTTATTTAACAAGACCCTTGCACAATGACTTTGTAAATTATTATTTTAATTATGTGCATTCATTTTATTATTGTTACATTGTAAATAGTTTTTAACGCACAAGTAGAATTTTTAGTTACTATTCAACTAAGAAATATATTTTGATGAATTAATGGATTTCTAAATTAAATAATATTTTATTAATATTTTATTTATATTAAATTACTATTTTTTAATGATCATATGATTTTATGAATGTAATTGTAATTTTTATTACGGTTTGAAATCATTTTTTTCAAAACCCATCAATTATCGGTAAATATCTTTTATTGTTAAAAATTTTAAAATTCACGTATTTATAAAATTATTTATATAAAATGGATGTTATATTTTTAATCAGGATGTTAAAATTATCCAATGGTGAATTTTTCATAATTTTTTGGGACAGTCAAATATTTGGGTAAAAATGAAATGTCGTTTGAATATATAATGTGTTTTATGACATCATAATCACACAATACTTATATAATAAAATAATATAAATATTATGTTGATCCAATATATTTTTAACCATTACAATAATTTTATTTTAGGTTTGATTTATTTTACAAAGCATCAGTGGACGATTCAAGGCTTATAAAACATTTTGTCTTCTTAAATTGTTTTCCTTGAATGTGTGACTCACATCCACATAATCAAACCTATTATTTTCAAACATTCAGCCAATTTCCAAATAAAATATTATTTACTAATCCCATTTGGCTAAAATTATGGTAAGAAATAATGTGTTGGTTTGTGGTATTGATTACATTAATGTGGGGTGACCCAAATCTAAAAAATAAAGAATTCTCTATCATTTCCTATATAAATCCACCCAAGCTCTTACTTCCTCTTCACTAAAAGCCTTTGGAGTTATATCAAACCCTTCCCTCCCCTATCTATAATCCTAGCAAGGTTCCCCAATCTCCCAGGTAGCCTCTCTGAAGCCTCTCTTATTCTATTGGGATCACACTTCCCAGTAAGGGATTTCTTCCGTTCTCATTTTTGTCCAATTTACTTTCAGTTATTAAACCAATTTTCATTTAAAAATGATGGGTTATTATTTTGAACCTCCCCCATACTACCCTATTTTTTCTTGTATGATGGTAGACCCCTTTATCTCTCATTAATGCCCCCCATGTGCATCTATTACCATGCCAAAATACCATGTGACATTTCTCTCTGCTCATTTACATCCAAGTATGATTATTGTATTATGCATCAAAATACCATTACATTTATTGGTAAATGTATCAATATGACCACATTACTGTCCATTTCATGTAAATATGATTATAAACCCATTTATCTCTCATCAACCATTTTCATTAAAATTTATGTAATGTTGTTATGCTACTGAAATTGAACCACATTTTTTGAAGCCAAGATCATTGTGTAGTGAATGCCATACCCATGTCTCTATCAATTTTATTCACTTTTAAGAATGTATTCATATTTAATGGTAATTTTATTATTTATTCCACATTACATAATCATGTAATAACATATGAAGTTGATTTATTCCATGTTATACAATCCATGTGGCACACTTATGGATGAAATGATATATTTAAGAAGGGTTCACCCTAGTAGTTCTATAATGCATTGGGTGATGTATAATATCAAGATAAGTCAAGTGAAATGAGTATTGACTCATTATAATTCAAGTTAAATGAGTTTTTACCTGTTCTTCATGTGCAATGAGGGTTTACTCGTGCTCCATGTGTAATGAGCCTTAGCTCATGCTAATTCCATATTAAGTGTTGTTGACACATTTCCAGGTAATAATTACCATGCGTTATCATTCCTTTATGTTCATGTTTCTCATGAGATCTATTGATATGCCAATTTCCTAACATGTATTGTATTTCTCATGTTATTCCATGTTTATTACCTTACTGGGCTTCATAGATCACCCTTTTCTTATGCATGTTCGCAAGTTATCCCATGCAATGTTATGTATGAGGGAATATAGTGGTTATGTAATGTATGTTTTCAATAATGATGTTGTATTTCATGTTTTATGTTTTAATTTAATTATATTATCCCCAAAGACACTAGAACTGTCAATCTTATATGTTGATTCAAGTGATGTTTATATAAGAAATCATGTTTAAGTGTGTAATAAATAGCAGGGTTCTTATAATACCATATATATTCAATGGGATATTATATATTGGACCACAAAAAATATATACTCCCTATTGAAATAGAAGAAAAAGTTAATAAGATAGAGTACATATCTAAATAAGTAATTGGAGAAATAATGAATTTATAAACATTGAATCTACAAATAGAAATTAATAGGTAATAGAATTAATTTCATAAGTCCCATATATATTTTCTTTTGAATCATAATTACCTTATAGGAGAACCATCGAGTTAAATTAACTAGATTTAAATTGTTTTCTATTGAGTAATAATTGTTACTTATTAATAGTTTATATTAATAATAAATTTTTTAATAAGAAGGTTGTAGATATATAAAAATATAAATGATAGAAACAAGCCAATAATTATAATATAGTTTATATTTATCATAATAATATATAGGTTTAGCTAATTCTCAAGAATTTGTTAATCCTTTAAGATGGAAATGTGTATTCAATTCCAAAATATACGTGGAATATAATGTGTAAATCTATAAACAATGTAAATTGGATTAGGGTTTTGAATAGTATAAATTAATTGAATAAAACAAAATATTCTCTTATGATTCCACTATCAAATAGATTATAATTATTCATTATATATATATATGTGTGTATATTTGATTTGTAAATTTCAGTTGAAAACTACATTCCCAAATAAATTCGTTTTGGTTGATTCATATATGAACCAACCAAAAGGGATTTTTAATATTAGTAATATTTATAAGGAAAGAAATTTATATAGTTCTATTTACAGATTGAGAAAATGTATCTTGGACACATAACATTAATTTTTTATGAATCCTTAAGGGAATATTGTTTCATTATGAAAAAATGTGATCTATATGTTTACAAGTTGTTTAGTGGGAATGTTTTCACATTCCAAAAAGTATATATTCATACCGTAATCCTTATAGGAAATTAAATATCATTCTTATAGTTAGTTATGGAATAATTAAAAAATTATTACTATATGAATGATATAGGAAAATTATCCTACATACTTGACATCATAATCATTCCAATTAAATTCATGATGAAAATTTAAGAAATAAAATGTAAAAACATTAACCTGACACTTAGCATAATTTATATAGAAAAATACATAAGTGAAATTGGTCTAGTATCACAATGTATACATATCATGAGAATTTGTATCCTCTATAAAATATGATAGAAATAGATATTAATTTATTAGTATCCCATACACATTTGGGATACGACGTATCATGTATTCTGTGTTACATATTAGGATAAATATTTTCAACACATTGGAAATTATAGGATAATATAACATCATTCAAATAGATTAGCCTTGGTCTGATGGGGAGTCTATTTTTAAGTTTCTATGGCATACCAAGGATTTGTTCCAATTATATAATATAGTTGAGGAAATTGGAATTAATAATTATATATATATATATATATATTATAGATAAAAAGATTAAACCGATGTATAATACAATTCTAGACATTTCATTAGCCTTAATAAATGACCTATGATCTATAAGAGTTTTATAATGCCATATATTGTTGCTTATATAATTGAATATGAGTATATTATGTAATATAATTCATCTAAATAAATATTTTGTTTAAAAAATCATATTCTATAAAATAAATGGTGCCTCTTTTTAAATACATAATCTATAATATTATGGTTTTTCTATATTAGGGTTCTTGGAATGCAGGAAAGATCACATCAAGTGATGAATAATGTATTATAAAAATATAAAATTATGAGGTTTAATTACCAAAGTGGAGAAGTCATAGAGATTAGTGTATAAACTTATGAAATCTTGGGGGACCACTTGAAAAATCTACTTATACTAGTAGATGCGTCAACATATTGTAATATTTATCATATTAAATATTTTAGTAGATTGGTCATGAAGAAGAAAATATCTATTAACATTTATGCCCTAAAATTGGCTTCTATATAATTAATAGCTACCAATATTAATTTTTAATAAATAATTTTATTTTTCTTAACATGATTTTCATTATGTGACACATTTTATGTTTTAATTTATTAATTGAACCGATCTAAATAATGGTTCCTAGTTGTTACTCATAATAATGAAAACATATAATTATAATTATAATATTATTTTATATATGTTTTTATATAGATGGTAACATTCATTGGGAAAAAATTAATATATTATTTCATTATAATAGGGAACATAACACATTGATACATCTTCTCATATTGTTTTTCATTGCTTATCACCAAGAGATATATGTTATTAGAATGAAACCCACATATATAAATTCCATATTTATATGATATATTAAATGTTTCTAGAGGCATATGGGTATAATTTTAATTATAATTTCATATTATTATTAATTTAATTCATATTTTTTTAACTTTGAGTAAATAATTTAAACATCGAAAACAATGGATACCTTGTTTAATTGTTGTCCTATTGGAACGATGTAAAGGCAATGGTCGTTGCTATGGTCCCTCCACTTCCAATGGGGTAGGGACCTCCATCACCTTTATGGGGGGATTGAACTCATTATTTACTTCCCTTATTTGACCCTTAATCCATTACCCTTCCCTATATTTATCTTTTCCCTAAACTAATGAACTAATTTGATATAAATCAAAAACTATGCATTTGAGCATAATTGTAAACTAATTCCTTATTTGTTTTGGATCTAACATTGGTAGCTTGATTAAAAAAATTACAAACATATATTGACTCATCTGATTAGTTTTTTATTCATGGGGATTACATGATTGAGAAATATTCGGGATTCTCCATAATAGGAATTTTATTTTTAAAATTTTTTATGGATTGATTTTATCAAGATTTTGTCTAAAGAATCCAATTTTTATAATAGATCTAAATTAATTTCTTCTGGTTGCCCCATGACATCAAAAATAAATGTTAATCTCTAAAAATGGAGACTTATATACATTTACTATTGATTCCTCCTCCTTTTCATAACCCTTCAATACTTTGAATGTTAGGGAAATTTATTGGGTGGTTCTATTGTTATGATTGTTGAACTATTGCTTTTTGTCATCCAATTTCCCATATAATTTGTGTGGAATTAAATATATTAATTACGAAGGTTAATTTTACTTGTATTGATGAAATATATTATTTATGGTATAAAACATTAGTTATTTTTAAATCCTGGCAGGATTTTTTCTCATTGTAAATTTTTTTTGGTTGCCCGTCATATGTGTGTCATTGGGGGAATCAAGGGAGCTCAACAGAAGAGGGATTTTGTTCTAGAATTTTTTCATGGTGAGCCTAGGTGTGATGGCCTAAAGAATCAAGTCTGTTTGATGGATCCCTTAACCAAATCCCTCTCCACATGAAGTTCTCTTCTGTGGAACATGTTGAGCAGTTGGGGTGTCCTCTCCCGATGAAGGAGGTCTTCAGTTTGAACCCTGATTATAACTTAATGGATTTATTTGGAAGGATATAGAGAGATCTAGTCTAGCACAATTCAGATCCCCAAGTTCCATATGAGTTATTAGTTTTCGAAGGGTTGTGTACATCAAGAATACATGATCAAAAAATAATGGTAATTAGGATATGTATATTGTTGATGTAATGTGTGTTGAAAATGAGAATAGTGTAATAAATGGTTCACTAGAATATGTGAATTTTTGTCATGGACAAGCAGTGGTGTCCCATTTAGCAATTTAAGGAGGAGAATCATAATACAACGATTTTGAGTTATAGTCATTTTAATGTTGGTTACTGGTCATTCCAATCCCTAGAAGATATTTCCCAACTATCATATTTGTAAATTTCATTGATGGTTTAGAGAATGAAGGGCCAGAAAAGGGACATGGAACTAATTTGGTGGGATAATCTAGTAAAATGTGGATATTTTCAGAACCCTAACGTTGTGATGATTCTTATTCTAAATTTTTATGAGACAATGAAGAAAAAATTCTTCTTATTGGGATAAATAGTTCTCATATGTTGAAGGGTTGGATGGTAAATTGAGATTCATGGAGTTTTATAATAACTAAAAGTCATAAGATGAAAGGGTGAAAGAAATTATCTTTCTTTACCAAACACACAATGAAAATATCAACCACTAATTTGAAGGACATGACTAGGGATTGCAATCAAAATTTCCTAGAAAATAATTTTAATGCATCTGGTGGTTATCAGGTTTAGGAGAAATAATAATATGTGATGGATAAATAGAAGTAGGAGGTACTAGAGGTAAAGAACCTTTCATATAGTATGGTCAACACAAATTAGGATAAGGCTGTATATAATTCGGAATTATGGTAACATATTATAAATTAATATGTATAATTTTTGGAGGGATATCTACTTATTAATTACTGAAAATATGAAGCTGATAACATATCTAAGATATTATTACTTCTGGAAACTAACAAAGAGAAGATAGAGAAGATCAACAAACCAGATCAAATTTTAGATTAATGATTTGATACTAGGAAGTTAAAAATGGAGGAGTACATCAAGATGTAAAAATATTTTGTTTAATGTTTTTAATAACTTAAAAAACATATTGTGATAATGAAATAAATTGACATTATTTCAATTTATTTAGGAATATTAACTCAAATAGGATTAAATTATATTTCAAGGGATGGTGTATCTCTTATGGTATTTGAAACTTTTTAATTTTTATGTTTATGATTTCTCACATTTCCCCATATTTTTTTATAAATAAAAATTTATTTTCAGTTAGTGTTATTGAAAAGAATGATGGATTATGATTTTCAAAATATAGGATATATTCGGTGCATCAAGAATAATACTACATTAATGAATAATTCAAGAATGGATATTTCCCTTAAATTATATAACTAATGTCGATATCATAGACCCCTATATGGGAATAGATTATCAAGATCATGTCCATGACAATGGAGTTATACTGAAAAGTTAATTTCTATAAATTCATAAAAAAGATATTGATCAAATTGGTTGTTGAATACAATATGCATCCTTCATAATTTGACATACCATCATAATTTGATTATATAATATATTATGAATTTATTTGTTTTTATATTATTTTTCCCATTGAACTCCATTATCTATAGGTTATATAAGGTATTGTAAGATGGATGAAATTAAAATTAGGTAGTGTTTTCTAATTCTATTGAGATATAGTCCCATCTGATCATACACTATATTGAATCATATTTTCTATTAAATTTTATGTGAATATATTAATTTTTTAAAATATTATTAGATATTATTTTGTTGTTGGTAAATTCCATTTGATCACAAATAGTTAGTCATCGGTTATATGAGAGAACATATTTGAGTTTTCTAATTAATAAAAATTTATTCATTATTTTAATTAATATACTGTTTATTTATTTATAACTAAAAATTTTATATCTATTTAATTATTATAATATATAAATATTATTATATGTTTTGGATATACCAAGGAGGAATTAATAGAGGAGTTTATGGTCAAGTTTTAATTGATTTATTCTACACTATTTAATGAAACATTAAATTATTTATTCATGATATAATATTAATTTACAATTTCATTTTGAAAAATTCCAATAATTATTATTAATATTATTTATATATGGAATAGAAATGGGTTAATTAAATTTTAAAGGCCATTTATTAATTATTTACTATGTAATAATGGGTCTATAAACACAAGAATATTTCATTTGTTAAGCCTTACATATACCATTTAACTATAACACATAATCAATTATTGTTAGATTACTCACAAATCCTGTATAAGTATTCTCTAACAATAAAATAAATAAAATCTAATCACCCTCATCTTATATGTAGTTATACCTAGAGTGAACATAAAAACATTTTATCCTTGATGTGATTAATGTGTTGATTAATAAGGGGAAATAATAATGATGGATCACATCTATGGTTAAGCTACCCTTGATAAATTTTAATATAGGACATTGAGTCATGATGCATCAATCGAATTATCAATGAAGAAATAATTCCCTCAATTGGTAATTATTTATCATGTTTGTAATTTAATATAAGTATATGTGATTATCCTTTATAATGTACATTTGGTAACTATTTAATCTTGTTCATTGTATATATAAATGATTTTATTAGAAAAATTGTTGGAAATAGTACCAATAACATTGGATGATCCATATAATTTGAACCGTATATATTTATTTTTCATTATATTGTATTATAATGAATTTGTACACATAATATATGGAGATAAATTATATATTTTTTGTAAATGTGTGTTTATTTTTTAATAATATTATATAATTTAATGTTATAATAAATGAGATAAGTTAATAATATTTTTAATTATATAAGAATTAGACGGACATTGTCAATAAGAGGGATTCAGTATAAAGAAGTACTCGGGATACTATGAATCTATTGTGATATTTGTTACTAGTCAAGGATTATATTTTTCTCTTGTATATTCAATTTATGATTTTGTGTAAGAACATGTATCTTAGAAATCTGAAGAACACATCAATAATTTAAGTAGCCACATCTATTGAAATCCTTGAAAAAATATATTGTGTTACTATGAATTATCTTTTCCTTATGAATGTATTTATTTTTTTACCATTTTTATGAGATTAAATAATCACAATATGTGAAATGTTTGAAAAAATAAATATTTTGTAATTTTATTAAAAAAATATGTAATTAGGATTCACCCCGTCTTCTCAGTTAGACCGAACTATTTCTCTAGGAAATTAATTTTATATAAGATCATATTATTTTTCTCCAATTGATCATTTTTTATTCATTGTTATTCTACCAATTTTATATTAACATATTATTTGAATAAAAATACTTATTGACTAGAAGATAAAACATGGTGTTTTTTAAGCTAATGAAAATAATGAATCCAAAAAAAATGGAAACTAGGAAGAAAATAATGATTTTATATATGAATATTTATAAATTTTATTCACTTGTTTATAAAAGTAAATAATTTTTTAATTTTTTTATTGTTTATTCATAGTTATATTTTTTAATAATGATGTTCCGAATGTGAATATTGTATAATAAACAATTAATTTATTATGTTTACTATGGAATTAAGTAATTTTTTACACAAGCACTATAATACAATTTAAATTAATTATTTAAGTTCATTCAGAGTATATAGGAATATAAGAAGTTATTTGAAATGGATTCTAATTCCGAAGAGAAGTCAAAGGATGAGATGATTCATGTGTGAAAAAATATCCTAGAAAATAAAAAATACAGGAAATAAATGATGTTATTTACATAAAAATATACCATGGAAGTTAAATAAATTTTAATTTATTATTTATTAGAAATTTGAGATGAATAATGTCTTTTAATAGAGGATCAAGGAATTTGATGTGGTTCAAAATCATTTCCTGGACTTCAACAATGTAATATAAGATATGATTCTAAAATAATAAAGGAGAATAAAATTTAATTTAAAGCAACAATTAATATACATAAATTTTAATGGAATATGATGGGAATGAAATGTTAGTTTAGAGAATATATATTATTGATCTACTAAAAAATCTATAAATGAAATTACATGATTTCGAAATAAAATTGTAAAATATTTTTTTTACACAAATAATTCCACAATATAACAAAATTATGGAATTAAATTATTTAGAATAAAAATATATATATCATTTTGTGAGCATATATATAATATATTTTTCTCTCCCAATAGTTCCCCAAAGTTAGTTATTAGTTTCAAATGATCTTTTATAAAACATCAAGAAAACAACCATTTAGTTAACGGTTCATAATCCTTTATTCATTTTCAACTGAAATTCTTTTTTTACATTTTTTAATTGTATTTATATTTAAATACTTATACTAAATTTTTATTATAATGAATTTTATATATTATTAATGGGAGATTACATATTCACTCACTTAAATTCCATTTTAAATACAATATTATGTCGACATATGGGTCCCAAATTCCTCTTAATGTTTTATTTTTGTAATCCCCTTTATTTAATAATCATTCCAAGATGAATTGATGTTAACCATTATTATAATGAATTACTAATCTAATTACCCATGAGATATAATAATTCTTTATCATTATAATAGATTTATTATTTTTTAAAATTCATATACATTAGTGGAGTCCCAATGTATAAATCTAAAACAATATAAATATTTAGTCATGTAAAAAAAGAATGTGGTTTAAAAATAAAGAAAATCCAATTTCAAATAAAAATATGGATTCATTATCTGAATCAGATATAATTTGGGGTAATAACAGTTAGCTGTTTGAATTTTTATAAGCTCCCTCTTCATATGATATAGAATAAAAAGAACTAAATATACAACTTGTATGATACCCCTGAAACACACTCACACACAGAGATATATATATATATAATTTTTATTATTCACATTTTAATTAATAAGCATAAAAATATTTTTTATTGTATTTTTAGGAATATTTTTTTCTAACATTTAACAATTAAGGCACCGTAATCCAATATTTCAATATCAACTAAATGATAAATGTACATTTCATAAGATTGTTAATATCCTATTTTTTTAATGTTTATTTTTAGATATTCAACATTATTACCATCTTATTCCCTTGATTGTGTAATATTGCTATGTATTATATATATTCTTTGAATATAGATACATGTTGATTACTGATCAATGATTATATAAATGTTTCCTTAGGTAATATAATGATCTATATTATTCTTCCATCCTCTTCTTATAGTGGATGCATTGAAATTGTATTTTTATCGGTGGGGACTAGAATTATATATCTTGTTAATGATTCGATTTTTCACATCAAAAAATATAGTTTGGTATTTATTATAATCAGTTTATATTTATGTGTGACTTTATTGAACATTTCATTTAATGTGCCTTTATAATGTCTTAATGTGTAAATTATGCCAGCATGAGATCTAAAAATATAATTCATACAATAAATTATTGTTATGTAATCAATTTATATTTTTCTCATAGCTCCATTTAATTTCAATTTATTTATTTCTTTCATATTAATTATTTAATTCTTATATATGATAGATTACACCTTTCTCTTACCCTTACTAAGAATCATAGTTCCCATCCTTATATTTTCATTTATTTACCTCGAAATACATGAAAATTACTATATCTGAATTGTTAGAATGAAATAATATAGATTTGTTTTCATTTATTAAATTCATTTATTTTATTATTTCAATTTATTTTTTTGTTTACTTATGTATTTTGCACCATTATAATTATAAAAAATTAGATAATGTTCATTTTGTTCTACTTATCGTATACTATTGTAAAAAAATAACTTTCATCTCTAGTTAACTTGATTTGGGGTGTTATATTTGGTATCACAATTGGTTTTTAATAATCCATATGAAAAAGATTCAAAATAAAATATTTATTTGACATCACATTAGGATAAACCATATAAATTCTATGAGAATATTTCTAGATTACATAACATTTATTTAATGTAAATATAAGGGAATTATATACTATGATATATAAATCAATTTTTCTTCATGAACAAATTAAATATATTCACTTATTAAAAATTCAACCTACTAGAAAAAGAAAACTATTTCATCACCCATTATCTATGTTGATATTTACCTCGAAAGATATAGAATTTTACTTATAATTTGATGAAGTATATTAAAAAAATATTATGGTGGTAGAGTAAGTTTTTATAATACAAAACATGCATGTTTGGAACAACATGGTTCTCTAAATCATTTCAAAAAAAATGTTATATCCCTTTTTATAAATAAACCTAAATATATCCCTGGAACCATGATTTCATTAATATTTTAATAGTGGATCAATCTATTTGAGAAGATATTCATTTCATTGGGATTTAGTGAAAGATGGAAGGTCATTATATAAGTATATTTTTTACAAATTGATACGGATAAATTTTTATATTTGATTATAAACAACTATATGGAAGAGGAGATATATATAATTTAATTTAATAATTCTAATTATATATTTATTATAATTTAATTTATTCATGAGAAATTTCTTGAGATGGAAATACATTTTTGAAATTCAGAAAAAAAAATGAGAGGATATTTTTTACCATAATGATAAAATTCAATGGTTAATAGATAATGTTCTATTATTTATACATAATTAATAATTCATTATTTATAAGTTTATTTACTTGTGTAATTCATTTCTTTGACTGAAATTACTCTATCAATCATTTTCCTTATATATGGATATAGTAACAGTTATCATGATGAATGATAATGAATTTATGAATGTATTTTACAACCTATTGAAAGTGGAAGAATAAATGTGAGTTTGAGTATTGTTGTTAAAGAAATTTATAAATATATATAAAGTGAAATTATTACAAACATTATATAACTACTTTATTAAAAAAAAGTGGAGGATTTATTGAATGGTATTGGAGTTTTAACAGTATGTACAGTGAATGTTAGTAGATCTACAATGGGAAATGTAATGACGGATTCACTTATGTACAATATATTATTATATTTCATATGAGACACAAATGAAATTAATTCCTTATTATTAAATGAAGTATAACATATAATAAAACAACTATCATGGACGGGCTAATTAAATCCTGAAAAAAGAGTATTAGATCATAAATAAGTTATAGTTGTTACATTGATCTGAAACTAGTAGTTTGGTAATGAATTATTATATTTTATATTAATGAACTCATTTTTATTAATAATATTTCCTATTAATATTAAAAAAACACTAAAATATTAAATAATAATTTATCAATTAATACTCTTGATTTAAATTATATGTAAATGATATATATTGGTCTTTATATATTAATATAATAATTTTATTAAACTATTTTGGTAATACCAATGGTCTACCTTGATATAATATTTTTGATAATTTCTTATATATGTATACTGTCATAATTTATTATTATGAGAATTATGTTAATGTATATGAGGCTAGAATATAATCTATTTTTTTTAGTGGAGAGACTTCACTGATTGAGCCTTTTTTAAACATCCTCTACATAATTATCTTTACTAAATTAATGGAGAAGATAATATAATAAATCAAAATTAAATCATAATAATAGAGTGTGTATCTATTTTAACTTATAATTTTAATTTATTTCCCATGAAAAATCATAATATATACCAGGATGTGATTTTGAATCCTCTTTTTTCCCTTATCTAAAATTTAAAAAATAATATTTATGCCTTATTGTATAATTTATCAAGTTGAATTTTTTGAGACGAAAATATGTGTTCTTTTAAATGGATTTATACAAACTAATGTACCACACTGGGGGAATAATTGTTCATTAAAAATATTAATGATTCAATCAGGATTGGAAATTATTTTAGAGAAATAAATTCCATTATTAAATAGAACATTTATCAATTGACATGAATTGATGTTATATATTATTTATATCTTTGGTAATAATAATTATAAATTATATATATCAATTTTTATCATCTATCAAAAATAAGGATTGTTTTGTTTCTTTAGATGGATATTCATTTATGTTATTATATCTTTCATTTTATAATAATACCATTAGGGTTAATAAATTCAGCCTCAATGTTCATAAATTTATGGAATAGAGTAATCATTAATTATCCTAATGTTTTTAAATTAGTTTAATTCTTTATAGGTTTAAATAATATACGTTATGTGGGGGAAGATAATGGTAATTTATCATTTATCCATGAGACTCATAGAGAGGAGGATCTAAATGTGGAATTAAAAATAATGAATTTTATTTTAATAAATTTCTTTTTTATCAATATTGATAGTAATGAAGGAAGAATAGTCTAATGATAACATTTAGTTATTTTTGAAGTATTGTTCACAATAAAAAATCAATAAATAAAAGATATGTAGTTTAATTGGTTTATCTAGTTACTATTGGGGGTTTATTGAAATTATTTATGGTTTGGATAATATGTTAACTGTGTTGAAATGTAAATGGTGTGAAATTGATATTTTTTATGGAATGTGGTGGATTATTTCTAGATTAATGAATATATTGATCAATATTAATGTATTTAATCTTAATTCTATAAAAGAAAGATTTTATATGTATATATTTATGAATCAATGAAGGGACTAAGGTGTAGTATTATGAAAAATGATTATATTGATTATTATAATTTGGGGAAACTATAATCTCATGTAGTAAAAAATCTATATCAAGATCTTCTATATGTTGTTGTATAATTTATGTTTATAATATTTTAAAAATATTTGAATTTTTTAGAATATATTCTAATCACAAGTGTTGAAATTATATATTTATGCAAAAAGAGATCAATGAGGGATAAATGAGTTTGTTGGAAATACGCACAATCTATGACTATGAAATTCACTACCACCCAATGAAGGTAAGAAATATAGCTAATCCACTAGGAATGAAGGTTCAATGGGTTTTATAAATGATTAGGATGAAAAGGTATCATATATTATTTGGTTTAGAAACGTGTGATAGGTAATTTATTAATGAATGGGAATCAAAATTTGTTTTATAAAAAATTCTTGACCCAATATTACATGAGATGATAAGTTGTATCAATAAGATGAAAATGGTGTGTTAAACTAATCATAGACTTGAATTTTTGGATATTGAGTACTTTAGCATTAGGTATGGTTTATTCATGTTTAATTGTGACAATTTTTACCATCCATAATATAGTGGTATTGAGAATTACTAGAGGATTATCATAACAAAAAAATCTCTCTTTATCCTAATAATATAATGTTTTATATTTATTTAAAATAAATATTTTAATATAAAAAATAATTTGGATTCTTATACCGTATTTCAATATTCATGGTATGAAAATATGTAAGTGTAAGAGAAAATTTACATAGGGTATCATGAACATATCTCAATTATAATTTAGTCATTGGGATGCCTCCTAGATGATTTTTTAAGATAACACCTAATAAGTATAATTGGAATGTTTCCTAATGGTGAATTTTTGAATGAGTTACCATGTGTGAAAACATTTTTTTATTAATGGAGAGTATGGGAACTCACGAGATGGAATTTGTCTCATAAATGTTCGTTTTACTGTTTTGTAGGGCTCAGAGTAGTTTTTGAGACTTATTGTCTATAAAAACCTACAATACATGTCATTTAGTGATGAATACAAGCCATGTGGTCTTTTTTTTTTGAAGAAACTATTTTTCTTATGTACCCATTGTGTAATGTTTGTAAATGTCGTGTAGTCACTAACCATGTCACTCACTGTGTGGGAAGAAATAGAGGGTTGGTAAATCATGGTAGAACACTCTGTGTGCCGTATGTACACACCGTGTGGGGTACACCATGTGTCCACCCATGTGACTAACAACACAAATGGATGAAACCTTACGTTATACATGTTGTTTCATGTGGGAACATTTTGTGTAGTGTGAGCAGTGTATCCGTCTTTATCACTCACAACACGGGTCCGTGAAGCTCGCCCAGTACATGATGTGTCATACACAAACATTTCATGTAGTCTTATTAAATGAGAACTATGTGGGTTACCCATGTAAAAGAACATGGGCATGGAAATAAAATTCAAGTACATGCCTTGTGTTAGGATAACACACCATGTATGGGGTGTTACATGACCAGTTATGGCAGGATTACATTCTTATTTGAAAGGCATTAGGGAAAAAATCATATAGTCATTACACACGATGTGTATACATGTTTTAAAACACATGAATACTTTCTTCATTTTGTTCCCTTATTACACTTCTAGTTTTCATTCCTTGATAATATTGATCTATGTTGTGTTATTGACCTTATAGATTCATGCCACTAAGACGTCCTCCAGTTGTATGCCAGTTAAAAGGCTGGGATAAGACAATGGACAAGGAAAATCAAGGACTTCTAGAAGATCCTCTAGTTGTGCCAATCCTGGCACCATCCATCATTCTAGACACAGGTGTTGATGCATAGTTCCGAGAGGGCTTCAAGATGATAATATAGATCTTTTTTGGAGTACTTCATCCTACCACTTCTATGGTAGAGTTGACGTATGTTTTCAGGCAGCAACATCTTCCCACCTTCACAGGGGAAGGAGGAACTCAGGATGTAGAGTCATGGTTATAGCCTGCTTTCTATCTTAGAGCATCCGGAGATGCCTCCACAGAAGAGGGTCAAGCTTACTAAATATATGCTTTTGGATTCCACCAAGATATGGTGGGATGTGATCTCACAGGCGGGACACCAAAAGTTTATAGCATGGAATAAGTTCTATCTTGACTTTTATTACTACTTATACCTAGACACATTGAGGGCCAATCAAGCCCGAGAGTTCATGAGTTTGAAGCAGGGTACTCTTCCAATTATAGAGTATTCCTCTAGCTTCATAGATCTGCAGTGCTTCATGTGTATTCTAGTATGTGATGGGTTATTCCTATCTAGTAAGTTTGAGAATAGTCTAAGATAGGACATCCGATCTTAGGTGAACATCCTTAGTATGAATTCCATAACTTCTATAGTCTACAATGAGTTGATCATGGAGCGAAATATGAAGGATTATAGAGTTGTGATTAAGGGTTGTTCGACATTTGGAGTTAGCATCCCTCCAACTGATAGTAGGAATCAATGTAGGGGGTCTTCACACAGTGATCCAATGAGGCGAGATGCTTATTTTTGTAGCCAGGTGGTGTGATACTGTTCAGGAAGAGCAGACATACAAGGACACATTTCATGAGAGACCCAGTAGAGTGCTGATATTGTGGAAAGATGAGTCATCTTCAGAATTTCTGTTAGATCTTATCACCAGAAGCTGGTGACAGGGGTTCTTATATGTCTCCTGGTGTATGAGAAGCACCACCATTTTCTTATCAGTTAGGGAATTGGAGTTATTTCAGCCATTCAGGCAGTGGTGGTGGTTGATGTCGTGGTAGCCAGTCACCAGTATTTCAGTGACGACGGGGAGGATCAGCTCATATTGGTCAGGAGGGCTCATAGGGCCGTGATATAGGTAATACATTTGGAGTGGAAAAGACCCAGCATGAGCAGGATCCCAGACCATGTACAGTTCGAGGTACGATCTTAGTTGCCTCAGTTTTAGCTTCTACCCTTTTTTATACAGGGGCTTCCCACAACTTTATATTTATTGCTGTTCTAGAGAGCATTGGGCTATGTATATTTTCTTCTGCTGATTTCATGATGTTGGACACTCCATTGGGTACTAGAACAACTAGTGTATGTAAGTGCAAGGAGTTCCCTCTAGCGGTTGGTCGATGTCACTTTTTTGGGACCTCTATGTTTTAGAGATGAAAATCTATGAATTTATTATTAGAATTGATTGGTTAGTTCACATAAATGTGTTTGTCAATTTCATTCATTGTAGGGTAAGTTTTAAATCACCATAGGGTGGATCATTTCTTCATAAGGGAGAATGGGATGTCCAGACGAGCAGAGAAGAACCCAAGCATCATAGGTTGGGAGGAGTTACAGCCTAGATTTCTTTCCAAAATCTAAATAACAAGGGGAATTCAGATTTAAACTTTCCTCCAGTGGTGGATCATTTCAGGGATGTCTTTACAGGGAAATTTTAAGGTTTTCCTCTTGGGATATAGATATAATTTTATATTGATCTCGTGGTAGGAGTGGCACCAGTGTTCATTACTCCTTATAGGGTGGCTACACCAGAGTTACAGGAGCTCAAGAAGAAGTTGGGGGAGTTGTAATAAAATGGTTTTATCTGACCCAGTACATCACTGTGGGGATCACCTATCTTGTTGGGAAAGAAAGAGGATGGTACCCTCCAACTATATGTGTGTTATCGGATGCTAAACCAGTTGACGGTCAAGAAATGTTATCTCATTCCAAGGATTGATAATCTCTTTGATCAACTATGTGGATCTTGGGTGTTCTCAAAGATTGACTTCAGGTCCAGTTACCATTATTTTCATGTTTGGCCATCTGATATACCCATTGCAGCCATTCGGAGTAGGTATGGTCTATACGAGTATGCGGTTATACTTTTCGGTCACACGAAAGCACCTTCATTTTTCATCACATTGATGAATGGAGTGTTCCATAAAAACATGGATTCCATTGTGGTGTTCTTTTTGGACAACATCTTGGGGTACTCTCACACTTGACATGACCAAGACACACATCTTGAGTTTGTTTTGAGTACACTGAGAGATCATCAGTTATAATCTATGATCTCAAAATGCCACTTTTTGATGGACTAGGTTCACTTATTTGGTCATGTAATCTCAGATATAAGAGTATCTGTAGACCCAGATAAAGTGAGAGCAGTAGTTTACTGGGAGCAGCTGAAAACCGTCTTTGGGGTATGAAGTTTTTTAGGGCTGACTGGATACTGCATGAATTCCCTATAGGACTTATCACGCTTAGCATCACCATTGATGGGCCTGAAGAAGAAGGGTACAATGTTCTTGTGGTCAAATCCTTGTGAGTTGGCCTTTTAGGAGTTTAAATAAAGGTTGAATTCAGCACAGATAGTAGTATCTCCAGAATGAGGAAAGAGCTATACTATGTACTATGATGCATCAGGCATTGTGCTGGGAACTGTTCTATTGCAGGAAGAAGGAGACCTTGTGTACGGGTCTCAGTAGTTGCGGCCACAGGAGAGGAATTTCCCAACACACTATCTCGAGTTGGCTAACGTTGTTCATGACTTGCACTGTTGGAGAAATTAACTTCTGGGATAGAAATTTGTGGTTTTCACCGACTACAATAGTATCAAGTATATCTTCACCCACCTTAACCTTAATTTGAAATAGAAAATGGGGGTTGTGTACCTTCATTCCTTTGTCATTGAGCTTAATTATATATTGGGAAAAGGAAATGATGTGGATGATGCACTAAGCAGGAGGACTCAGATACAGGCAGTTCAGGATGCCAGCTGTGAGTGGCGGCTTATGGCTCTATTCTCTGATATGCATTTGGAGGTGCATGATAGATAGTTCTTGCCATTTGTTTCTTTTGAAGATGTTACCATTACTCTACTTCATTGAGTGTGAATGAGGCAGCTTTCCTATTGTGAAGGACTAGTCCTATGAGAATGTGTGTCAGGAGAGGAACCAATTCATGAATAAACCATATTAGAGGATGTGATCTTGCTTTTATAGGGTTGTGCTTGTGTGTCAGCAGACATACACATGGAGTTAATTTGGTACTTTCATTCCTTGGTATGGGCAGTTCATCATGGGGTCACCAAGATGTATCATAATCTACACTGTCAGTACTGGTGTCCAGGTATGAATAAAGATGTTGTTGGGTTTGTCATGAGGTGTTCTACATGTCAGCAGGTGAAGGTAGAGAATCAAGGACCAGTGGTGATTTTGCAGTAGTTACCCATTCACGACTGGAAGTGGAATGATGTCTTGATGGATTTCATGATAGGATTACCAAGGTCGCCATGAGGGAATGATGCTAACTTGGTTGTCATTGATAGACTCACGATGGATGCTCACTTATTGATGATCAAGGAGACTATCAGAGTTTATGAGCTGGGATAGCTGTACATCTTTGAGATTATACATATTCAAGGATTTACTCACTCCAATGTTTCAGACAGGGATGCCCATTTTACTTCTTAGGACTGGAAGGGGAAACAAAAGGCATTGGTAACACATGTACTTTTGAGTAAATCTTACCTCCCCTAGACAGATGGCTATTCCAAGAGTACAATTCAGGTTCTTGGGGACATCCTTCGTGCATTCATCCTATATTTTAGAGGTTCTTGGGAGAAGCACATAACACTTGTGGAGTTTGCCTACAATAATAGTTTTCATTAATCAATTCAGATGGCACCTTATGAGGATCTGTATAGTAGGCCATGCCAATCACCGTTATTTTGGCTGGAGGTATGTGAGGTAGCTATGGTGGGACCTCGTCTTTTCTAGGAGACCACATAGCTAATAGAGTTGATACAGAAGAGGATGACTACTGCACAGTCTCAATAGAAGTCTTATTCTAATCAGCAGAGACGACCTCTGGAGTTCAAGGTCAGGGATCATGTTTTCCTTTGTGTCACACCATGGTTAGTACATAAAAGGATTTGGAGAAAGGGTAATATTTCATCGATGAATGTCAGGCCATTTGAGGTGTTGGAGAGTGTTGGCCCAGTTGCCTATCAGTTGTAGTTACCTCAGAGGTATTGGGATATACATGACGTCTTCCTTGTTTATCAACTACAATGTTACTTCTCAAACCCGTCTCATGTCATTAAAACCGAGGAGGTTTATATAGTGGTGAATGCCTGTTTTGGGAACATCCAATATGGATTGTTTATCTCGGTATGATGGTTCTCCATAGTTGGTCTGTTCTTGTGGTACGAGTGTTATAGCAGCAGGGGAAAGTAAAGGATAAATCAAGGAAGAGGAAGGATGATATAAGATCATAGTGGTCAGAGCTGTTTTGACGTTCTTCTTCTATGAGACCTTGCAAGGGAAATTAGGGGAGAAATTTGAATTAGGGGGGAAGTTTGTAAGAACAAGATATTATTTTCAGTTATGTCATTATTTTCTAGTGTTTTCGGGAAAAAGAGGAGTTTCTGAAAAAATTTCATGTACACATCATCTACTATATAAGTATATGTTGTGCACTCAGTAACTGTGGGTATCCATGTTCTGGTCATGTAATGGTTGTACAAACTATGGTGTATGGTGACCTAGAGACCACCTAATGAGGTAAATAGTAAAGTCAATCTCACACTATGTACTTCCAAATCACATGTTGTGTAATTTTTTTATCATTAAACACACCGGAGTCACAACTAATGGAAATAAAAGTCTCCTTCTAGGTCTGGTTCATCATAGAGCACCCGTACGACCACGATCATTCCTCAAACCCGTGATCAAGCACATTTCCTTTGAATTAACTAACGTTGATTGCGTTGGGATCACCTCGGTATGCTCTTCCTTCTTATAGAGCTTCATTTTATAATTCCTCCTTTTTCAAGAGTTAAACATGGTTGATTGTTTTATTTTTTTTGTAGATCTATGATTTTATTGGGTGATTCAAGGATTGAGGTTCACATATATCGATCTCCCAACACCAAGGTATTTTTTTTGTGCATTTCCGTTGAACGTCTTTGAGTTTACGTGAAAAGGTTCCCAATACCCATGAACACGGTATTTGCATTTTTACTATTTTTAGACCTATTATTTTCATAATTTTCTTGTATTCTTTTGTAGAGGTTATTTGATAGTTAATAGGTTGAATTTATATGCTTTGGAAGTGTTTCCCATGCATTTTTTTATTACTATTTGGATCTTCGTAGCCTATTAGGCTGCCTTGTTTTTCCCATGCTTATTATTGTAGGATGGAGTGATTGTTGTTCTGACTTTCTTATATGTTGTAGACTGTGTAGCCAAGAAGTTCTTGAGGTTTTATTTGTCTGATATGCTTTCCACTACTAGTTGACTTACACAAATCCATGAGTTCTTGGTGTAGTTGACCATAGGGATAATGGACGTAAGGGCTTCCCCAGAGTGTCTGTTTTTACATACGACATGAGAACATAGGAGGAATTGACGTAAGTGCTTCCTCAGAGTGTCTATAGTTCGTCAAAGTGGGCCAAATAGGGAATGTGATGTAAGAGCTTCCCTATTGAACCTTTATTTATCGAGATCAGACTATAAAATGAATTGACAGTGATTGCTTCCTCAAAGAGTCTACGCTTAAGCTGAACCAGAGGGGTTAGACTGTGAGTACTACCCAGAGGGTTGCTTATGATACATGTGTTTTTTGGTTGAACCATGGTTGTTATGCTGAGAGTACTTCTAGAAGGGTAACCTTCTTTGATTAGCTGGTTAATTGATATATGGAATTGAATGCTTTTAACTATGGATTGTTTATTACAGTGTGTTTTTGTGTTACTACTTTCTTTTACTTATTACATTCCATGTATTCACTGACTATTACGAATAGATCTTGCGGTGGATTCCTACTAGGATTTGGTGTCACACCCCATTTGGATCATGCTTTTTCACCCAAAAAGATTATATTTTTGTAGTTATAGATAAGTTCAATCTCTATTATATTTCATGTACTTGATTGCTTTGGAGCTGCAGAGCATGGGACCAAGATGAGGCTTGCGATGCTGAGGAGAATATCTATATTATTTTGTACCTTAGTGAAGTACTATTTGTATTTCATCACTGTGATTTTTTAGGAAACATTCCTAGAAATATGTGTCATGCATCATTCATATATGTGTGTGTGTGTGTGTGTGTGTTTGTGGGCTACAGCTGTTTATTTCTTCAGTCTTCCACTATTTCTTTTTGTATGGTAATATTTTTGCTTCCGCTATTGCTTTTTGTTTTAATTCCACTGTGTTACTCTGCCAATGAGGGTATAGTTTCCCCACTATCACACCCAAGGCCCTCGTTTCTAGTCAGCAACGTCTGGAATTTGGGGAAATGCCCTTGACGACATGTGACTAGCATGTACGGGGCACCTCTGGGATGCTTTAGGAACCATGACATTAAATTCATCTCACTTGTACATTATTTTTTGAAACTTCTTATCCATTTATTCTTGTTACACTATATGAAAATATTTCACATATAATATCATTTAAATGATTTTGATTACATTTATTCTAAATCATAATTGTAAAATAAAATGTAACAGATGAATGGGAATTAAAGAAGATGGGGGAGTAAGGGGTGAGGGGGGTAAGGTCCTATATTTATTGATTATTAAGACTAAACTTAGTATAAAATATTTAATACTTTATAAAAATATTCTACTCTTTATACAATTGATCTTGTTTGTCAGAAATAGCTAATTCATTTATATGTAAAGAAAAAACTAGTTTTCGAGGTAGGCTATCCTACTAAATCATCTAGATAAATTAAACAAAAATTTCAGGAGGTCAAATGAGTATCTAGTTTCTAAATATCAAACATCAATTTTCTATCTCTTGGATGGGTGATCAAAAAGGGGCACATATACCATGTTTCGGACAACTAGGGTGCGATTGAGGAGGGAACAAAATTTCCTATGTTATAAATCATTGAAATAATATTGGTTCTAAATGGGGAGAAAAACTATAAATTTAATTATATCACTCAAAAAATTATATAGATTTTTGGATTAGATGAATGAATATTAATGAAATTTGGGATAGGATTTTATCATGTTTCAGTCTCTACTAATGAAATAAATTATTGAGATTGGAGAATTATTATGGTTTCATTGAAGCTTAGACTTAATAGGATACAATAATGGGATAAGAAATTTGATCCTCGTCATGTCAAGAACACTGATGAATAGGTATTTAATAGAATATGTAGATTGAACTCATTGTATTGCCTTTTAAAAAACATTTATTTATTACATCATTAGTGGGAAATCTGCTCAGGATGGAAAAACTAATATCTAATCTAAGGGTTGGTTTTTAAATGATCATGTTGGAGGTTGATATGTCTTCTATAGTGGTTAGGGATGTAGTCCTATCAACTAGATACAATATAGTCAATTAGTGTATTCATTATGAAAGGAATAGAAGGTTTTTTAATAGAAATCTTTTTGGCCACTTATATATTGAATGTCACATGGATATGATTTGTTCATTATTCAATCCATGGGGTTATGAAGAGACCCACTATATGAAGGATATCTAATATGGAAAGATTCATTATAAACGTACTTCTACAACTAATATTTTAATTTCCTATCATGATAATGGGGGTCCTATTTCTATGGTTGGGTAGGATAGGGTTCAAATTTTAAAGAATCTCAATGGCCATTAGGGAATTACACAATGATACGTTTGATCTGGTACTCCTTTGAATAATATGTATAGTGAAACTAATTTATTATTTCCCAAAATGATGGTGATCTATTTGAAAATTATGATATGGAGCGTTTTAAGTAAATCATGTGGATTGAGGATAATAGGCTGAGTGGGGAAGGGATACTGCATTTCATTCACCACTTACTAAGCCTTCTAAGATCCCTTTTTAGTGAAATCTCTTGAGAAGAAAAGGCATGAGGATAAAAGGATGTTCAAAGATGGTGTGTATTCTGAAAATGATTATATAGTTCATAGTAATGACAACATCTAGAAGGTGGATATCAGGATGTGCCATTATGATGATACCATACCTTCTGCCAATCCATATAATTGATATGATCTTGTTCATGCCCATGAGTATACAGGGAAAAATGATAGAATGTTGAGCCAAGATTTTTTTTTCAAACATGGATTACCTTAATATGAGCTATATGACCCATAAACACCAAAATAAGGGAGGGGTGAATCAAGGTTTCAACGTTTTCCTTTTATTTTGAGGGAGATTTTTTCCACGTCTATAGAAACATTTCAAACCTATCTGAAGGTATTTTTCAGTAATTAAACACTCACATTTAGATAGATAACATATTATTTTTCTATGTTTAACCAAAAGAGGAATTATATGGATCATAAATTGATAGTGTGTTGGTCAAACTTAAATCCACTATGATTCAGAATTTATTGTGGAATATAAAAGTCCATACATAGTCACTCTATAAAAGGCACACTGCATTTAGAATAATTTAGGGATTTCAAACTACCTCCATTAGAAAACATACATCAATTCCCCCTATATATATTCATTGGGATAGGTATTTATTCATTTAACAACATCAAGTATGTTCAATATAATTTAAATTTAAGTATATTATTTACAAAAATATGATGCGACTTTCACAAAAAAAGTTGATTTGATAAACTTGACTGCATTGATCAAAAAACCAAATAATCAAAAAATTATAGTCATTAATAAAAAAACACTGGTGTTTAACACCCATAATTGAGATCAAATTTAGGGTTTGTTTAAATTGATAACAATTCACACAAAACATATCATTTTTGTATCCAGATGAAGAGTTTCACATGTGTTTCACATGGTCATATTAAACATAAGGAACGATATGTGGACAAGTTTTACTATACACTTCTCTTTTGAAAAAAAAAACTTTTTTAGAATATCCAAAATATCTTCATTAAAATTTTTACATAAGATGAAGAATGTAGATAGCTACTTATGACACATATTTCTATGAACTTGATTTCCATACGTGACATAACCCATATTTTTATCTCTTGTTTTGTAATCATATTTTTCATGTAATATTCTTGAATGCCTTCTGTGGAGCACAACATCCCTATTTTCCAAAAAATCATATTTTCATGCAATTCCAACAGTGAATCTATCTCAAAAATAAAAAACATATTTTTAGTACTCATTGATTATATTAGTGTGTATTGATAACAAACACAAACTAGACAATATTAACATCTTCTATCTATAATATGACAATCATCCTAGAATATCCCATTTTAGGTTTGGTTTAAATAGTCTTGGTAAATTCTATAAAGCACCAGTGGTGAACAGAAACCTGAAATGTGAGAGACCACTCAAAAAATACTCTATATGTTCGTGAGCAATCATGAGTATAAAAAAACTACATTATCAGGAAAAATATTCTCATGTTTATTAATGCTTAATGAAGTCTAATCTATGTAATGTGAAATACTAAACCATTCCTCATAAGACCTAAATCACTTCATGTAACATTATCATTGAATAATGATTCCTTATAACACCTTATTTTCATCATTTCTCTTAATCATTACATACCGGTCTGTCAAAATAATTCAACCATTAAACCTCTGAAACATTCAATTTATCCAATCAACCATTTGGAAGAAACCTAAATAACATTTATTTTTACTTTTTGAGATAAAAATATCCACCAAAATTGTATTTCCCCCATAAACCGGCCAATAATACACATAATGATCATTATAATTAACTTAAATGGGAAAAGGGGATGAACTGTGAACTCCTCATGCACTGGGAGGTGAATTCACCACAAGGATAAACTCATGATTCTCAAAAACATGTACTTCCTATAGTACAGTTACAATGTTTTCACTTGGTCCTCAGTTCCAACATGCTCAATATACACGGTATTAGAGTGATGAAACAAACTCAAAATATTTTTGGTCATTATATTGGTATCATAGTGAATATCCATTGGCATTTTTACCTCACTATCAATATCTGTAAGGGGTTTGTTTCAAAAACAATATATAACTACTTGTATGTTTAGTTGATATATAGTCATCTTATATAATGAGAACAAATCTTATCTCATGTTCATTACTCACATAGGTTACACATATGTTTCCAATGAAAAAGGATCCACCAGTTTTTGACTTTTAATATATCATATCTCCAGCCTATTGAACATTAGAAAATTTTAAAAATTCAATATATCTCTCTACTGAAATTATAATCCATTATTGAGACAACCATGAATGTACATCCTGATTTTTCTTTCTTATAAAAAATGATCTTATTTCATATTACATTGATAGAGGGATAATAATAAACTTACAAAGACTATATGTTTCTACGTATTATTTAATTATAACAATCTTACAATGATTCTCATATATTTGGTGGATCCACATATGTCCCCTCCATTTTCATTCCATATATTATGCCAATCTCAATCAAATTTAACATCATTTTGGATTCATCGCTTTTGAATTTGTTCATAATCTATCATGAATATTTTTCCGTAGAAATTAAGGTGTAATCTTTTTTTTTTGAATCACTCACATTCCCATGATGTATCTGATTTAATAAATCGTGGACATTTGATATTCAGATTTCATGTTATTATAACATTTTTTCACATATCGATGCCTCCTTCCACAAAAAATATTTTCATCCCCAAATTGCTTCATTTTATATTTTATTACTAGGAATTTTTCGCATAATGATTTGGTTTGATAGATCATTATTAACACTGTGAAATGTGTTCCATGCCCTTTTCCTCAAATCATATGATATGAACCTCACATAGACACAATATTATGAGTTTTATTAGAAATGCATTTTGATACTAGAAGAAGGATAGGATTTTATTTCCATGTTTTGTGACCTAAAACGTCACTGAATGGGACCAAAAAGGATGTGTTGTGAGTTATCGTTTTTATGGAGGGTGGTGATGGATCTGAATGGACCATCCCATATAGATGAGACTACAACCTATAATGGATCCTAAAAAGTGGTTTAGGGGTGCATACCCTTCTGTATAAAGCAGTTGGTTCACACATTTTATATGTGATAGGTACCCCTAAACACCATCGGGGCACAATTCCATGTGCAATATACTTGTGTGTTACACCTTAATGAAATGAAAACGTCTCCCATGGTCTAATTTTCCAAAAAATAGGCCCTCAAGGTCTTCATTTTTTTGGATAGTTTTTCTCTACGGCTGATTACTTCATTGATCACCATATTACTTCACATAAGACATCCAAAAACATATATTTAGTTATCTTACACAAAAATAATAGATAACTAATGTGTTATAGTGGAAGATAAGTCCTCCCATGTTTAATAATAAACAACACCTACAAGAGGCATTTTCCCAACCCCAAATTAATAATGACTGGCATGGAATTCCCTTCCTTAAACATGGATATATGTAACATACATATGGGAACCCCTATGGATACTCTTAAAGACATGACCGTGGTATTATAAAAGTGTAGTCACATAGGTGGTCCACCACCAAAGTAACACCTAATTAACCCAAGTGAACATGCATGGACAACCCCTTGTGTGGACCTCCTAGGTTTACCCTAATCTACATACTACGTGATCTATTCATGAAGACTCCCTCAAAGACACTAATTATAGGGAATCTCATTCATTGGATCCCTTTTTTAAAATATACCATGTCGTATCCTCCATGAATACCTCTTTACCATCAATAAATTCAAGAATGGTGTTCCCTAGTGTCTCCAATATGAATTTTAATTTCTATGGTTGTGGATTTCATGGACAAGTCCTATTAGAAGGTCAGGATCATTGAGGAGTCTGGAGATTTTTAAATCTACGGTCATGAAGAACTCAACCCTAAGGACAATGTTAGGGTGTTCCCAGTCTCAGATATGAGGGTTATGACCATGTTCAACCCTTCTCATCCCTATGACCTGAATCATCCAATTCCCAATTGGTATGGTATTTATCACACATAATTTTCCATTAAACATGGAATGAGATCTTCTTCACTCTAATGAAAAAATTATAGGTTGTCCTTTCCGGATTAAATCTTTTTCATTTTAGTTTGGAGGTTTCAGTCTTTCTCCTCTCTACCACTACGTCCTTCAAATTCATTTCTTTATTCACTTGGAATCACATATAAAGTTAAAAAAAGAGAGGGATGTTCTATTTTCCTGACCACATTCATCATATCCTTATCCTCTTCCAGTAGAAATGGTGGGAAAGTCTGTGTTTGGATGAATTTTTTTATTCCTCTTGTTTCTCATAATGAGCATGAAATACATGGCTGTAGAGGTTAGTGATGATCACGCCGCCAACACAATTCATCTAATGGGTTGAACTATGAGCACCCAGATTCAAAGTTACAAATGAATAATGATACGTAGGAATCCCATGGATGGTCCATGATTAATGGGAATCATCCATAGGATTAATTCCTAATCATAATTCAATTAATCTGGCCATCCTCCTTGGAACAATTCCCCAATTTATTCCCCAAAACCACCATGAGTTAGGATATCTCTCATGGTCCCTCTTACATGTCATCCCCTTTCAAAATAATAAAAAAAATTAATCATTTTAAAGGGATATTATTCCCATGATAGGTGTGATTCCTCATTACTAAACTATGTGGTATTTAATTCATATACAAATGAGATGCATAGAAAGCCTCCTTGATGTTCATACCCAACACCAAAATTAAACCATATTAATTTTGGCCATATCCCTATAAGGTTTTATGTAAATATGTAAATTCATACTACATTCATGTTCCTTTGGTTGATTTTGCATAAGTCCCACACGAAACATTGACTAGGATATTTCCGCATAGACATAATTTCCACATGATATTAAATTGTATGGTTTGGTCCATATCACATGACCATAAAAGGTATTATGGGCCATGATAATCATTATTAAAATACGTAGTATCATATTACTCTCACATAGATACAAAGGAAGGCCTTCTATTAGTTTGATACAGGCATAAAAACAAATGTCATCTCCCTAGATGATGATAAAATCTAGAGAAACTTTTGTCTCCTTCGAGGATAATAAATTCTAGAGTTCACAACTTTGGGGATAGAAAACCAGTTTCATCGTAATAAAAAATAAATAATCAATATATAGTACATAATGGGATAACATTGATGAAGAACCTCAGATACATACAAATATATCTATTGAGAAAGAACCTATCACATATATAGATTATTCTAAGAACTATATAATCTGAAAAATGATTTCAAACCTTTGGATTTCCCACATAATACATGGGAATTAATGAAGTATTCAGGATGATATATTAAATTAATAAGAGTGTCCCAAATGAGGAGATAATTCCCCTTTAAAAGGATGTGATTATTCAGATAACAAATCCTCATGACATATGTGTGTTCTTAAGAAAAGTAGGCCAGAACACCAAATTAGTGTGTACATTTGGCTAATATTTTCCCATGGATAGATAACCATTGGGTGTTTCTATTTCCATGAACAAACTCAATAGAAATTATTCAGAAATAGAAAAATTTAATGATGCGCTAAAATTCATGTGAAAATAAATGGTGAACCAAATGTGAATGACAAAATTATGGAATTTCCATCAATAAAATAAATGTACATATCATTCCTATAATAACTATTCAATTCCTCATGGAAAACACGTATCTAATTGATAAAAAATGGTGAACCCAACTTGAATGACTAAATTATCGAATTTTCATCAATAAAAGGTATTTACTGATCACTCTCCATCAAACCATTCCATTTCACAATGAGAACATTTTTCCATCGAAAACAGAAAATGGTGAACCTGAAAAAAATCATTAACCAATATGATTGTCTGAGTTTCTTGCTATACCCTTTTGGGATGAGGACTATGTTAGAGAATAAATCATTCATGTGTTCATTCAAATTAGATTATACTTTGATTTAGTTCCTTTTTGTGTTTTTTATATATTAGGGAAATATTTTTTCTTAAATCCCTTCAATACAATGAAATCCATCAAGGTTTTACCAAAGAATTCTCCTAACTATACCATGGCTAGATCGTCATATACGTAAAGGATGCCATTGCCAACCCCACATATTCAATGAATGGTCTCAGTCTTCGTGGTCTAAGAGTACCATCAAAACACTATAAAAACAGTCCTAGATGCCACTCAATATGTACTCAATCTGAACTTGAACTACCGACCATTTGGTCATCGATGGCCAGTGGTCTTGATGCAGACGGTGTCGAAAACTATTTCAATCCATTATGGGAGCTTATCATTAGAAATAAAATACAAATTCCCCCAATATTTCAAGTAGGAGGACCAAGAATACACATACATAATTATCCAAGAGACCCAGGGGTGATTCTCAATGTATCCTTTTATAAATATCCACCGCCAACACCACCCAACAGTTAACCCTTAGCAAGATTCGGGTGTTCTCCTCATCCAACAATCCCATGTTCCTAAAACCCAGTTACACATGATGGATCCCATGGAAAAAACTATCAACATTGATTATATTCCCATTATTTTCCTCACTAGATAATCCCACCATCCTTCTATGGTTGAAATAAATGAACATGGATGTACTCCCACCTTCCATCATTTATTAATCTACTAGACACATCTAGTAAATTTCAAAGTATCCCGCCAACCAAATACAACATCGACCTACATGAAGGAACATACACCTGCCTAAACCCACCAAGAATTCCATTAAATCTTATGGAATCTCTCAAAGAAGTTCATTGACCTTGTTTGGTAGATAATAGTATGTAGACACACACACAATCTAGAACCCATCAATCATTCCTGTAGTCTTATTTTGCAGTGTATAGAGAAGTCATTCAGAAAGTCCCAATGACAAGAAGGGGGGAGACCCACTCTATCCCCACACACATGCGTACTGTCAGTATCCAATGGTAGGAATGTGAGGATATAACAAGGCACATATACCATAATGAGATGAATAATTTCCATATATCCATGTTTCTATCACTGAATCCACACGTAATATCTTGGAAATAGTGAAATGGTAGACGAAAATCCATTCACATATCATACAGACATGCCAGAACATCATAACAATGATGATAGTAGTGCCTGAGGGACATACATTAATCACATTCCCCAAAAAGGGTTAGCTCATTAGCATAAAACTCCAAAATAGACACAGTCCACATCTCTCGTCTAGGAGGGGCATGGGTAAAAATACCTTATATTATATGCACAACTAGATTAGGAACATACACCCACTCCAATCATATTTAATTGACATATTTCAATGGCTACTCAATGGAAGGAACAAACACCGTCCCATGATGACCACTTCCCCTAAAAAGGGTCCCAAGTCATTCATATAATGTAATATAATAATATTTCTTCTATAAAAATATTGAAAATTCATGAGATGATCTATGGTCAGTCAATACATAATGAAATATTTCTTGAAGCCCTAAGACACTTATCATGCACAACTCAATATCCTACCATCCAATTACAAAATTACAGGATCAACAGTAGTATTTATGATGGTCCTTATTAGAAAAATAAACTTAAGGGATATATTCATTGACACAATTTGGTCAACCATTATAGCCAATTACTTGAGATCCCTAACAACCCTCTCTGTGGATAGGGTATTAATGAGAAAGAGGGTCTTCCCTTTTTTGTAACCCACCATAGTGGTCCTCCCCATGTTGGCATTCACAATGAAATTTCTATATTTTTTTTAATTTACATTTTCAAGATAATTCTACAATTGGATATGTATTTATTGGAAATATATCCATTCATGATGCACTCTAAAACACAAGACCATTCATGTATGATGCTTTTTCACTAGCAGGTAAAAGTATTTTTGTACCAGAAGACATCTCATGGTGGGAGTCATTCTTTGAACCTCCCATGGGACATTTTCCATCTGATATAGTATTATTATCTCAACTCATACCATTATATGTGACAAAAATATTGGCAAGCATCCACTTTTTTCATAGTTAATCGAGAAGCCACTACTGAATGAACAATTCAATTTTCTAAAAATAAGGGAAAATATTTTCCAAAAAAGTCATAACAGTCATGTTCTAGACTTTATTTACCTATCAATACTAAATTCCATAAGTGTGGGAGAAATAAGTATGAACAACATCTTCTTTAATATATGGAAAACTCTTCATCACCAAAAATTAATGGTAATAACCTATGATTAGAATCAAACTCATGTTAATGTAATAGAATGGTTGCAGCGAAAAATTGACTTGTCATCTCTCCCAGTTTCCCAAAACATTGATATTGAGAATAAATATGGATAAATTCAATATTTATGCATCCTTTCATTAATGAAATTGTTATAGCTAATTATAGATACCCCAAATTGTGTACGTATCAATGTATGGGGTGAACATGGGGAATTACATTTCACTACGTGACCTAATTTTCAAATCCCACCAAAAGTGTTATCATTCATCTTAATTACCCCAGGATGACTACAACATATAAAAAAATTATGACTAAAGATATGCTCTCCCAAAATAGACCTTGATTGCCTCTCCCTGACTTCTGGCCAGGTGACTGATGAATGTTGAGATACTATTGTGTCAAGCATATAATAATGTCGAGGAGGCCTCCCTTTAATAGGAAGTCAGCCATCAGATTCTACAGATGTCATAGATATCACAACTGTCTTTATAAATAGTCAATTGTTTTGAGTTTTGAACAATGCACACAGTCCATCCCTCGACAAAGATCCATAAAATCATAAGAGTGGTTGTACTCATACAATCCACAACAGTTTAAGACAAACCACATAATGTAGGTATTTTTGGTTTTTATACCAACCCTCAGGGACATCCAATCATGACCAATGGTTTTCTAAAAAGGAATAGGATCATCTCCATTCTTCATGGTTGGGGGATGTCCGTACAATAATCCCCTCTTTTTAGGAAATCATTTATATCCTCATTAGGGATGACGTCACAGAATGAATACTCATAGTTCATCTCATCCCATGATATGGTACATTGAATTGAAAAAAACAAGTCTCAGTTAATTAGATATTCTCTTTTGGTTACTATCTACCAAATTCTTCGTGACGAATCAAAAAATAATATGACATGGTCTCATGGAGGTCACAGAGAATGGTGATCTTGCAGATATACTAACAAAATTCATGTAATGCATTACAGGTTTGTTAATATCATTAATTCTTTCATCGAAGACCATAAATGTCATAAGGCCAGATCCGAGGATTCGTAAGATGCAGTTATAGTTTAGAATTCGGTCCAAATTTAATAAAATAAAGGATTTGCATCAATCCAAAATTAGAGACATTCCCTAAATTTGAAATCTCCCTTGAACAATCCCCCTTTACCTCCTTGAAAGACACTAAATATTGGAAATGGTAACTATCAGAATATGTATCACCTCACTCTTGGGGATGGTCAATCACTTTAATTAGAAGAAATGTTTTCTTAATAAGAGGAAGAGATGAATGATTTAAGAATACTCAATGTAAGGTTTCTATAAGAAAACATTCCTCTAAGATATTATTTGCATGATGATACCTAACATGAAATTCCAGTTGAAACACCTCTAACAAAAGGGTTCTCCAAAATGAAATGATGATATAGAGAATACTCTCACTTTTTTACAAAACTAGAATAGAGTCAAGAACATATATACCAACTTATCCCTATGTTTAACCATTGACAGATACCAGTGGTGCCACCACTAGTGGTCATACTAATTGTCACATCATTTTAGGCCCTTCCCCCACACCTTCATAGGTTATTTCATAGATATATATTCATAAAATTCTTATGAACACCATTAAGTCATTAATGACTCATTTGGAAGACATAAATGGAAAGCGTAAACTAATAAAACTAGAAAAGTATGGTTAAACTGAATGGATGTATCCTATGCATCCCCATACATGCTTTTGAAATCCTACAGTTTTGGTTTTTAATGAATCAAAAGACCTAGAGCATAACATGACACATTTCATCTCTTGCTAGGATCCCAGGATTGGTTCCCCTGAACAACATGAGGTGATGAAGATCATGTTATTTATTCAATCACTACATGGTCCATCTTTCATGTGGTGCATAAGTTTGTAGTCATGGTCTATCAATGGATAGAAGTACCTCGGTCATAAATTCCTAATCTAGTTATATTCAATGTTTCTATAATAGAACATTCATTTTATCCTACCATCATGCAAAAAAAGGGATAATGAATGTTTTTTATTTCATTTATTTTTGATAATTAATAAAATATTCCTTAATCCCACCACTCCCTCAAGATGAGTTGTTTCTTATATGTGTCTCGAATCCATGAGACCGGTTGTGAAAAACATCAATTCATATAAAATACATACGATGGTTTCAATATTTGACATCAATTTATCAAAAGGTGTGAATCTCCATCCCATAGACAAGTGAAAAGTCCTGAGTGATTAAATAAAATCCTAGAGGAGAACAAGGCAAGATGAGCTTATTATAAAGACAAATACGAGGTATATTTTACCAGCTTCTACTTAAAATATCACACCATACCATATGGATCCACCTCTAAAACATTAGCTGAAACTCTCAACTCATGAGGATTATCAGATAAATCATTGGAATTAACATTTTGATGACATAAAAAATTGGGAATACACTTTTCTAAATGACCATTCCCTGGATACTTTATATCGATGTTTTAAAAAATATTCATCATGTTTCCAAAACCCATAATGCTTGTAAATATAATTATGATTATTTCCAAAAGGATTTCCTCTTTCATTAACTGATGGAAAACTCTATTGTGTATTGTTTTGTTTTCAAAGACATCCTGCAAATGATCATGGACTTTTGGAAAGTGCATTTGAAAAAATTCCCCAACCTAGGTATCATGTGTTTAATTATACCAATCATAAATAGGGAGGTGAATGGAATGATGTTGAAAGCATGAGTATATCAAAATATAGTTATCGAATGGTTAGAAAAATGATCAATGGAACTCGGATAATTATCTGAACACCTCAAAAATAGAAAAACATGTCCTCAAATGATTCCTCCATATCCTAACCAACTTCATTAAAACAACCAATCCTTCGAATGAATATCCTCAAAAAAGAGACATGGGTTGAAGGATAAAGAGAATTAAAGATAATATTTTTACCCTTAAAGGCCAAATATGTCGTTATCCATAGTGGAATTCCATTCATTAGTCCCTAAATCATGAGAACTGCCCCTCCAAATGGTACAAAAATAGTTGATCAATCAAGATAAATTCTCATCAAGAAAAGAACTAATTTTTGGTCCTATTACTGTTATGTAGTTAATGAATATCTTAAAACATGATGATTTTTATTACGAACACGATTTCCCTAAAATTTATTTCATGAACTTGTTGAAGAGGTCATTTATTTTGATGATTTGTGGGGAGATATGGTCGTTATAAGATCCATTACATTTGTTGAACCCCTGATCGTACTATCTATTTGGCCGAAACTCTTGGGAATGTTGTACAAAAATCTCAAAGGGAACAATATAGTTATTCCCCAACTGAAGATAGGGTCTTCCCTGACATGATGATCTTGGATGATCAGTTGGAGTATATACCACAACCCCATTGATGAGTAGGTAGAACTAGACAACATAATCTCTAATGAACAGGATCACTTCTAGCACCTTCCAAAGGGAAGGCCCATCCACAACAAGATTATCATCTCCTAGATTGTAAAAAAATATTATCTAGATGTTGGGAAGTGCAGACCTTTGGATATAAATATGATTTCATGAAGAAACTATCCCATGTTCCATCCAAATTATCAATCCTGGATGATCTTTTCTTCTCAACGGACCTCTAGTAATAATTATTGAGACGTTACCAAGCCCTAGGAAATTTGAAGTCAAAGATTACACTACCAAGGTATATCATGTAGAGAATGATCCTGTAGATTGACAAAAAATCATTTATTTCATACACGATGATGACGATGATATTTTACAATGACATATTAGAAACCTTTATATCTCTAAAAGAATAAAATACATTCACATCCAATGTGACATAATTGATAATGGATCATGGGTCATCCCCATTCTGATCTGGAATCTTCACAAAAGTCATCTGTATGAATCCTATTTGTCTCTATCCACTTTTAGAAAGTTTCTTAGTTATGAAATGAATGAGTTGTAACCTCTAACTGATATTACATATATAAATAAATTCAAGGATCTTGTACCTAACACATAATTCACGGTTGTTTTATATGATATAGATTTCAATGTTCAATTGGGAATACCTTGGTAACAACATTCTGAAGTAATTCATCCATAATTCCATCAGTGTCTCAAATATTGTTTCAATTTCCAAAAATAATAAATTTTTTGGTGACAAGGCCCCATAAAAATATGATGAGTCATAATACATTAATGTAGGATTCTATCATAAGGGAGGAAAATGTTCCCTGGTTGATGATGTCACTCGATTCAATACACCAAATGAATTGGATATAATCACGGCTAACCCATTAATGTAGATTAGTTTATATTACCTACTTTTTATTAATCAAAATTAAGGGGTGGTTCCAAATTCTAACACTCATTCCAGTACTTTTTTATGTCAATTATGGAAATTGAGCCTGATGGTATTTAAGAAGTTATTAATTATCCAATTGATGGAGAAATCCTTGTTGTAAATAATCTCCCTATTTCTCTTGAGATCCAAAAATGTTCATTTCAATCAACTAAACTAGAAGAATCTTTTGTGAAAATAAGAGAAATAAAAGGTACCCATTCTCATTCCCTCTTCTATCCTGAAGGACTTTAAGAAGGATTCATTTCAAAATGTGGGCTTAAAATGGTTTCCTCATATTATGGATATATGAATAGTGACTCTCCTCTTCCCTATGAAGAAATTATTTTATCCCCTCCTCCCTAGAAGGAGGAACAATCAGTGGGACATAAGGAGGAGGAAGAGGAAAAATATATCATAGATTCCCCTCCAATATTTTTCGAAGGATTCTCAACCAATGTGGATGAATATAGAGTGATATTTCTGGGTATAGAAGAAGATCCATACCCTACAATGATTACAATATTAATGAATCTTGAACAAAAATAGATATACAACTCCTTATTAAATAAGTATTGGGATGTGTTTTATTGTGAATTCACATAGATTCCCATCATGGACCACAAGGTGAGTACACATCACTTGGAATTTCCAAAACATCATCGTGGATACAAGAAAAAAGTCTAGGGGATGCACCAGACTCTAGCCAGCAAAATTGAGGTTGAAGTGAAAAAAAAAACATCCAGGATGATTATATATAAGATGTATAATTCCCAAAATGGATGTTCAACATTTTACCTATGAAGAAGAATAATTGAAAAATAAGAGTTTTATTTGATTTCAAATATCTCAACTAGTATTATCCAAGTGATGACATCCGGGTCTAAAAAAACCGAACATGTGCTTGATGAAACGAATTTTAATCAACCCATATCATCTATGGATGGCTGTTAATGGTTGAACCAAATCTAGAAAGACCATGATGAAGAAGAATACACATGATTTATATCCCCATTGAGTGTATTTTTATATCAACTATTTCCCTTTGGTTTGAAGAACGTCAGTGCCACAAATCAACATTCTATGCACCAAATCTTCACACTATTTCTAGGAATTTTTTTGAATGTTTTTTTATGATCTATTGGTCATGTATAGTCAATTTTTTGACCACCTTTTTGACCATTAATCTATCATTGCGTGCTTTGAGATCATAATCTGAAAATGAACCACATGAAATGTTCTTTCAGGTGACCTAAAGAAAATATCATAACTTTACCGTATTCCATCCGGGCATCAAATTATATCAAGAGTATACTAAATATATCCTTGGAATGTAACCTCCCTAGAGATTGAATGAGTTGAGAGGACTTCATGGAAACTTGTCCTATATCCCATACTTGGTAAATATGGAAATAAATTGGTTACCATTCACCAATTAAATGAATAATGGGGTCACATATAAATTGAACAATTCCAATCAAGATTCATTTCATGATTTAATGATATAGATCTAGATCCCACTAGTATTGATTCCATCAATTGAATGATAAATGATCATTCTGTATGTGAATATCTTCGAATGATCAATATGAACCTTTCTTTCAAAGATGAATAATGAAAATAATTAAAAAAGACTTTATTATCTTAGTCGAACAACTTTTTACACTGAGGATATTTATTTAGATATCAAGATTATCTTCTTAGCATTAATCGTTTATATTCATAAGCTAAGGTACTATATACAGTATCATGATGTCTACTTGGTTTCTCACAATAACCCATTAACATTTATCCTCAATCTTCATATAATGATGGGATATCTAGAAAAATGGGAAATTATTTTTTAGAAGTTTTATATACATTTTGTGCATAAAAAAGTATTGAATGGTCAAATAGATGGATATTTCCTCACACAACATCCATCTATAGAAGGTGTTTCATTATATACAAAATTACATGAGGAATAGGAATTATTTAGTCTAAAAATTTCCCAAACATGGGAAATATATTTTTAATATTTATCCATGAGTTAAATTGGACAAAGATTTCAAGGCACTATTCTTAACAATGATAAGTAAGAGATTGTGCACATCCCTCTAGATAATGTAATATTTTTATACACCTTCCTTTTATTATAGGCGGGTACCAAAAATGAAGTAGATTCTTAAAATCTCATTAGAGGCATGTAATGGGATAGTCAAATATAGGTAAACCACATTGAGTTGAAGGGTCAATTATAATTGGTAATCATGAAGATCAAGAGAGATTACTCCATCGGAAAAATGGAGTTAATTCCCTGTGTGATTATGTCTAAGTGTTAGTGGAATAATTAAGTTCATAGACAAAATTGACATAGGTTCTACGATTATAGAATTCATAGGATGTTGCATTTTAAAATCCATCCATAGCTCGGGTAGATCCAAACTGGGATGAAACAATGATTTTCATTTCCCATCATCGCTTTTTCTCACCATTCATTCGAATGAAAACACAAGAGAACAATGAAATTAGTCACATTCCCAATACATATGCACCTACCATGGGACAAATGATTCCCATAATGGACTACCTCTAGGATGGAATGATCCCACTTGATAGAGTCGGAATAAATCAAATCTGGTGGAAAGCATCCAATTTTACACTTTATCATAGCTCAAATATCTCTAAATAATTCTATAAATGAGGATATGATGTAGTCCTTTATAGGTGTGTCAATAGAGAAGAAAATACGACTATTATGGATGAAGTACAAGGAGGAGAATGTGGATCCCACTAATTAGGGAATAGTATTTCTAATCATATCCAAAATAAAGGATTCTTTGGCCATTTATGACACAAGATTTTACATAATTCAATAAGTAATGTTATCCTTTCCATGTACTTTCCAACATCATCCACCAACCCTCGAAGTTTCTATATATTTCTAAATACTCCATGACATTTGCGAAATGTGGATTCAATGTTTTTTTGACTATATACTATAGATACTTATAATCCATTCTAGTACATCCTTACTACATTCATTTTCGTACCTAATTGGGATGAGGAAATACCGCTCAAAGGTGTCGGGGAAAAATCAACTTCAATAATGTCAAAACAAATATCATTACATGAGAATCTATATCATGAATAAAATATAAAATCCAACAACTCACCACGTTATCATGCACCGATCAATGGATATATATAGTCATTCAAAAAGACCCCACATAAAAAACTCCAATGGACGGTGGAAAATTATAAAAGGTGTTGGTTTGATAAGCTCGTGTATGGGTTATGGGATTCCTGGACAACAAAATGTGACTCTATATACATGAATCCCCATTAAATGGTATAAAAACACAAGCAATCCTTCCCATTGGGGATCAGTGTCAATCTCTCCAACTATTCTTCTATGATCAGATATCCAAAGATGATGAATCTAAGAAACAATTGATTGAAATGTACTTAATGGATGAAAACTGATTGAATACCCTAAATCACATGAAGTCTATCATAATCAGATAGAATTATCTTTTACCAAGAATGTAAACAGTTATTCATTCCTCCATGGTTAATTTTTATTGGTCCTCAAGACTTCAGTGATTTCATGGAAGAAGCATCCATTTCATGAAACAATCTATGATGTACAGTACACCATACACATAGTACACTATAATGGATATTTTTAAATGATCTTAGTGGATAGAGAGCTCATTATAACTCCATCCAACACAAGTTTCATGAATAAATACTTTTTATAGTCATATAGAACTCATCATAGTTGTAGGTCGTTAAACTGTATAGTACCATGTATATCCTTATTTTATGAAATTAATCTACATAGAATTAATTTCCTTGTCACATGATGATAAATCACATGACATTAGGACCTAGTCAAATGAAATAAACATACAAGGCATCATTCGTCATTATCGCATAATGCTAAACTTCATTGAATTCACAATATCCAACATTTTACAAGACCATATCCCCCATGGTCTGAGCATAATGACCTAAAAATAAGATCCCCATCATCTGGATTGACAATAATCTATAGAATATTAATTTTCAATTTTCATGAACATAAAAGGAAAATGACCCAATTTTTCAAAGATGACATTAAACTATGCCATTCATGTTTAGTGAATGACATAAAACTACAGGATATTCCAAGAACTACATGTCTATTGATTATCATTCTATTAAGATATATAGTGATACCTAGATCTTCTATCTCTGGTTTAGCTGCAACTACAATTCCCCCACTCCATGTGTACAGATTAATCCTACTATTGAGATCCTTACCAAAAACTACTTGTGGCTTGACTCTCACCTTAATGAGATATGTAGTGATTATTAGATCCCCAAACTCAGGTCTAACAACAATAAAAAATAAATCATCATCATTCCTTATTTATAAACAAAGTCTATTAAATAAATTCTTCTAGAACGTATGGCTTTGTCATCATTCCATATTTTATCTTAGTTCCAACCATTGTTTTGGGAAATAATAAATCCCCTTCCCTGTATCAAAACACATTTGTTGGGGGGAACCATCTAAAATAACTATGTGTGTCTTGATTTTCATTCCATTGAGTACGTAGTGATTATAGGGTTTCCAATTTAGCGTCCAGCCATCACTATGACAAAACATCCCTCCAATCCCTATGTATATGGATCAAACCTTCAAAATGGAATATTTTCATGAACTACATGTGAGTTGATTATTTCCCTAGAAAGAAACATTGTGAGGCTAGGGATCTACAATATGGCCCAACTCCAGTATTTTTTTCCTTTCATGTCGATTCATCATCCTCCATACCACATGACGTTAACTAGAAGGGAATTAAAGAACTATTTACGTAGTGTTTCTAATACATATATGATATGTAGGGACACTTGGAATCTATCACATGGTTAATCTTCCACATTACTAACATGACCATATCCTTCACTTATGTTGCCTTTGTTCTTTGAAATAATTCTATACCATGCCTTTTTTCTCACACGAAGAAGAGATCACATGGGATTAGGATTTTTGAAGGATGTTAAATCATGAATAATGTATATCTATTCATTTTTGGGATCTCATGTTCATTGATGAAAGACGGTAAAATGAAAATCACACATCATCTATACATGAACTTGAATTGAATTGTAGTTGAACAACTACAAGTGGCTTGATTCTCACACCAATGAATTTTTTAGTGATGCATAGATCTTCAATCCTAGACCCAGTAGCATCATAATATGGAAAAGACACTACTCTACTTTGTAGAAGTTAGATTTTTATGAGGATATATAATATGATTTCTCACTTTGTGCATGATCTCATATTATATAGAACTGTGTTTGGCTTGATCCATTCTTCAATAGGTTATACAGTGACCCTTGGTCTCTATAACCTTGTTTAGTCGCAATATCCTATTTCTCTTTACATTGGGAAACATTTTACCCTAATGTCCTTTTAAAAATTGCATGATACCTAGAGAACAACGTATGGACTAATTTTCATCCCATTGAGATATATAGTTAAAATATTCCATAAATCATAGTCTCATCCAAGGGGTAAGAAGAAACACCCTCACTCCTACATAAAAAACAATCTATGATGGAGATTTTAGATTGTTTCCCCTCATTAGGTGGTCCATCAAGGGAACAAATATGTTCCCTGTATACATTTGTGTTAGATTTATGTATAAGAATCAATATTCATGAATGATATTAGTCCAAAAACATCCTCTATGAATAAACACTTTTCTCATATAATTAATACTCTTCATATTGGACACTTTTAGATCTTCATAATATTTAATCAGTTCCTAGTGATAGATTGTTTGATACTTGAAGTATCTTTTTTCTGAATATACAGTATGTTCCACCATTGGCCTTGCATAAGTCACCCACATAAGAATCCAATTATCCTAAAGATACAAATTTTTTACTACTCATTACAGGCTCTAGATGGCCTTCCCTAAAGGATCCCCAATAAGAGTTCATCAACCTATTGTAATTTATGTATTAGGAGATTCATATTCTATCCTCATGAGAATTGATTACAATATGTTCAACCCCATGAATAAAAAATACATTTGTATCATAAAAATATATGCCATTTTTCTCTATCCCAGTATATGATCCCTCGAGACCATTTTTTAAAAATTCCTCTTCCACGTGATTGATTCATATTGGGATAATCATGACCCAAATAGAAATAAACCTATATGACCTAAAACTAACGGAATGATATATCCTATGCTTGGGGATTTAATAGAGACCATATTACCCTGATTCATAGAAAATCATGGCATGAAATACTCCTTTCATATTCAAGAACTCCTCTCCACAATCAAAAATCTATTCTTGGGGAGATCTGAATGTCCATAAACATTCTTCATATTTTATATATAGAATGTCATAATTATTGATAACACCATTAGCTGACTATGTGGTATACACCCTTGTTGGCCATGCATAAGTCACCCAAAAATTAGGTTTGTCAGCCTATATATAAAAATACGTGAATATAAGGTAATTTCCCCAATTGGATAATCATAACATATCCCACAAAAGGGGGTTTTAAAGCATTCATAACATATTTTTCAGGAGATTATTGATCTAATGCCAAACCCCCTTTTTCATATACCATTTCTCTGATCCAATGATCCCCATGTAATAGTTTATAACATTTTCTATCCATTCATGAATATTGTATAAAATTTCTAGATAAATTCTCATGAATGGGGAAACCATAAAACCATCGGTTGAACTAAAAGGCATTAAATTTATGTTCCCTAATGTCCATGTTGAATGACTATAACCTATTGAGAATTATGTTTGTGTTTCATGAAATTCAACTATATAGAATGATGTTCGTGCTGGATGAATTTAAATGGAATAGAATGATGTCGAGGCCGCATGACAGGAATCACTATTCCACAATGTATTTTCCATAGGATGTTAAACTACAGGGTAAATGTCTTAGTTGAAGAACCTTAATTTTTATCATTCCTATATCATTTTAAAAAAATGGACTTTTTCCCCTAACATTGTTTATCTAACAAAGTGTACCCTCCTTTACAAACCCAATTTACATAGGATCTGTTTCCTATTCATATATAGTGCTAACATATATATTATCTTGATTTAAAATCATATTTCTATTAGGTTGGAAATGTTATTCGACGATGGGATAGAGGGGGGTTGTTGACGCTCCTTTTTTTCACATTGTTTAAAGGAATGGAAAGGGAACTGACTTAGCACAAATTGATTCATCCTTTGAAGAAAACATCAAAAATCAACAAAGGCCTGAACAAGGCTTCAAATGCACATGCACCACGCAAGTTCTTTCCCTGTCGCACAAGTATACTTGCGCACTGCCTAATGGTCGCAGAAGTGACTTGCACGCCCTCTTTGAAAACCGCACGGGGTCCTCTCTAGCCAATAAATACCCCTGGTGGGCCCCCCATTTCGGGAGTAATTTTTCCAGAATTCAGATATAGAGCTCTGAATGCCTAGGTCTCTTCTTCAAGTCTTCTGAACACTTCTAAGGTAATTCTTTTCCTAGAATGGAAGGTCTAAACAGGAGGAACAAGGTCTAATTGATAGAAATCCCTAACACTTGAGCGCCTAAATGTTTTTCCCTTAAGGGAAATGAACACACTTGCGTGCCTCCTTACATAATCATTGAAACTTGCGTGCCACTCTTCTGGAAGTACCTCGGGATGATTCTAAAGGATTTGGTCAAGAATTTCCCAAGTATTACTCTACAGGTCAAGGATCGTGCATGTACCCATGTGTCACGCAGGTATACCTGTGAGACCAATACTTGCACGCCCACGCAGTACCTGTGTGCCTGCCAGGACTTGCACGCCCTTATATTTTTTGGGTGCCCATCCTACCAATTTAACCCCTCTTATGTCATTCCACCTCTCCTATTCAAGATTCAGTCTTCATAACACTCTTCAAAGCCATTTATGGCATGTTTTCTTGATTGAAATCCTTATATGAAAGGAATTCCATGGAACATATCTCAAAATCTAGTGATTTATACATCTTTATGTCCCTAAAGTTAGAGAGTTCATTGATTCAAACTCATCCTCTAAGATAAGAGAATCATTGATTTGGGATTACTTCTCAAGAATAAGCCCCAAGTCCTCATTGATTTGGGCCTCCTTTTCAGGAGTAATCCCCAGTCATAATTCCCTTATCCTCGTCCTCCTTTTCAGGAGTAATCCCCAGTCCAAGTCCCCTAATTTGGGTATCCTCCTCAGGAGTAAGCCCCAAACCATAATTCCCCTAACCTGGGTTTCCTTTTTGGGAGTAAGCCATAGTCTCAAATATGGTAATCCTCCTTAGGAGTAAGCCCCAAGTCCCTTAATTTTCAAATTCCTTTAACACGGGCCTCCTTCTCAGGAGGAAGCCTCAGTCTTAATTTCTCATTACCATTCTTAATTTACTTTTTGATATGGGATTCCTTCTCAAGAGTAAAACCCAATCATGAGTCCCCTCTTAATTTGGGAATCTTTCTCAGGATTAATCCCCAAGTTAGAGTATCCAAATCTTCAGGAAGTACATATACCATTATGGACCTTGTTCTTGGATTTCTTACCTAAAGTAAATCATAATCCTCATCTATTTTGGGCAGTCATACATACATAAGCCCTACATTATTACATATTTCATGGCACAATTTTCTGGTTTCACCAATACCTCTTGTTTCTCACACCGAGCATGACTCACGTGAGCTTATAGTGTAAATGTAATCATGAAATCATTCATTGAGACATCAATTATGCATAAACATCATACTCTCTTAGACGAACTACGTGGGTTCTAATTCATTTTCCAAATCAAAGGATACGTAGGTAGCCCATAAACAGGTACAAACCCAACTATGAAATAATCTTTGTCCTTCTGAATGAGATTAAACTTCAAGTTCCCCACTGAGTGTCTTTAAAACGATTATGGTTATCATAACGACCAAGAGACTTTTATGTATGAAAGGATACCATTGACTAAGAATCTCTAAAAAATACAGATGATTCTCTATCGATGAAGAACCTCAAATACCTATAAAATATTCTCTAAATTTCCTACATATTCAATTATTTATTTATCATATCTAAAGGAAAGCTCATTTTATACTTGGCAATGTAATAAGGATTCACGAAAATAACATAAATCTATAATGTGAGTCCCGAAGAAGACAATAATTCCCCTCAAAAAGGTGTGATGAGTTTGACCTCCCATCCTCTCGACCAATGCAAATTCTTATGCCTCATTAGTCCACAACTAATGAGTGCCTACCTTTGGAAAGTAGGTACAAATAGATATGGAATCATTGGATGTTTCTGGTTCTACGAACAAACCCATTACAAACCGATCGGAATGTTTGAACCTTCAATCAACGAGGTCATCCCCAATTCCAGAGGAAACAGAAAATGGTGAATCTGACGTGAATCCTTAACCAAGTTAAAGTGATGTTTTACTTATTTTTTAGGCCCCTATTTAAAACTCAATGAAAGGGAAAACAAAGAAATCAATAACATATTTGCTCATCCAAAAAATGTAGCGGCTAAACTTATCTTGATTATGTCTATTATATCAAACAGGAACTATTTTCCTATATATTCTGCATTACGAAAATGGATTCTCTCATGTTTACACCTGTGAATACTTCTGCTGTGAAAACTTCTGCTGCAAATGCCATTGCTGCTACTTCTATTGGATCATCGTACGCTCTGAGGATGAAATCACCTACTCAGAATCTTCAACGCTGGGTATCAAATGCGCTGGTTAAGGAGTACAGTCAAAATGGTACTATTACGACTTTGGAGGCTGCTCGACAAGCCCTCCAAGTCAATAATTCAACCTGATCATCCGGAAAGGGACGGCCAACGATCAAGAAGCAGGTGGTGCTAACCACTGTCTCCAACCGTTTCGGTTCATTATCCCCAGAACGCAATCACCATTCACTCCCATACTATGAGGAGGTGAATGAGCAGGTCCCTCAGGGCCTTAATTCAAGGATACAGGAGTCCTTCCCAAGGGATCCCATCAACAATCGCTGTCAGAATCATGCGGTAGTGTTCCCTCAACATGATGAGGGTATCGACTCCAGGCGTTCGGCTCAGGTTCCTCGAACCCAAGCAGGCAAGACGAATCGCCAGAGGCGAAATCCGATCAACAATGAGAAGGTTCTCATCTATTATATCTCCAGATAAGTCCACCAACCTAACTTGGTGGAAAGAAACTAGCGGGAACATACACCGGTTCATTTTAATTTAAACGTCCAGCAGACTCGTCTGGCAGCATCACGCCAATCTCGCCAGGAAATTCTATCAGAGTACTATAGACAGGAACAAACACTTGATTATACGTCATAAGCTAGTCAGTAGGCTCGTCTGACTACATATGATGGATCTCATCAACCACGTTCAGTGAAGTACAATCAGCAGGCACATACACCTTCTAGGATTGATCAAGCCTACCAACAGTCTCGTTTGGTAGCACTCGGAGAAGTCATTCGGAAAGCTCCGACGACAAATAGGAGGCAGACTAAACTCTATGCCCCCACACTTGAGTACTTTTAGGATTCACTGATAGGAAAAGGAGTACATGAGCAGGAACACACACCTACTCCAAGCATGGAATGGACGTATATTCCTATTCTGTCAACTGAAGTCACAAATCATATTCTATCAATGGTGAAAGAGGAGAATAAAATCACTGATCATATTCTGGATGCTTGCCAGGATATTATAATAGCTTCAGCAGCATCTCAGGGGAAGAAACATAAATCTATCCCTACCAGTGGAGTGACACATCAACAGTTCACTTCGGAACAGACACACCCCTCTGTTCCAGTCCAAGAGGGTTGTGGGGCGTACTCCCCCATATCATACGGAGAACCAGGTCAGGCACATACACTTGGTTTGAGCAGAGATAATCAGCCTAACCTGATAATTTCTCCTGAGCAGGCACACGCACCTACCAAATTGAGTAAGAAGGCGTCTAAGAAGAAGACCCGCCCAGCACAGTCAAGAAATCAAGGGCCAATCTGTAACAAGGCCTTACTAGATGCTGGAGTTCTTGATGTAGTTAGAAAACTATCTGTTTCAACTCAAGATTCTTCACTCTCAGTTCCCAATAGTCGGGACATTAATTCTGAAGGTCTGAACCAGACACTTCCTCATAAAGGCTTGCTTCATGATAATTCGGCCGATCTCAAAGTTTCATCTTCAGATTAGAGCAACAAGAACCCTATGTGTGGCCAGAAGATCATGGATCAAGAGATATCCTCTTTTGTTGTAACCCACCATGGTGGTCCTCCCCATGATGATGAATTTCGCTGAGAAAGTCCTATCCGCAGTAGTGTTTCACATTACCCAGAAAATACTCCAGTGGAAAATATAGTGCAAATAAATCCCTCTTATCTTAAGGAACTTGCAAATGAGTAACCAGTCAGGTCCGATGATTCATCGCTGGTAGGTGAAATCCATTATCAAACAGAAGATAGCCCAGGGTGTAGGTTGTTCTCCGAACCACCCCTAAGTCATGAATCTTCTAGTTTGATCAGTGATTTCTCTACCAATATTGTTGATTCTGACTAAGCAAAAGGGAAACACCAGCTCTGGTCAAATCATGTAGAAGAATCTTCATTGACTAATAAAGATGAAATGATGAACATGAGAAAACAACTAGCTAAAGGTGATGTTCCAGTCATATTTTGGCCTCTGGCTTACTCTCAATATGACATTCCAGAGATGTTGATGGAAGATGGAATTCATGACATTCCTCTCAACATATGGAAAAATCTTTGTAAGTTGAAAAAAAAAGTATTATCGAATTATGAATATGAAAGTAATCTTAAGACAATAGAATAGTTACAACGTCATATTGATTTGGCATCTTTATTAGTCTCTCGATATCTGAAGGCTGAAAAGTAGCAGAGAGCCCTTCATCGTTCATGCCTTGGTGCACTAAGAAGATTTCACCAGTTAATTTCTAATTCCCCATCTGGTATTCTTGTTAGAGGATGGGGTGTTCATGGAGCACTACATTTCACTGTGCTCTCCAGTCAGCAAAACCCATCAAAAATGGTCTCATGCAATGTTATTTCCCATTTTCGGCCATAGTCAATGGGTTTTGTTTGTAATCAAAAGCTTTCCCAAGAATGGGCATCAACTAGTTCTTCTCAAAATCAAGAATAAAGAGAACAAGTTGTTGAATTACTCCTGCATCAAGCAAACGAGAATATTGAAAATGCTTCTCATATGGAGCAAGCACATCATCAAGTGACAGAAGTGTCAGAAATCATCCAATGGTCTTTTGAACTGGGTGATAAAAGTGGATTTCGATTGATGTATCTGGCTAATTTTCAGACTAAGGTCCACAAGATTAGGAGAGATTTTAAGAAAGTCCTAGACATAGCATGTCAAGAGCCACCCCAGTTTTCTAGGCTATGGACTCTTTTAACCCAATCGTCGGAATCAACAAATAGGATTCGAGGAGTTGAGAAAAGGCAATAGGAATAGCCGCAGTCCACCGGACTGGGGACTTTTTCAAATCATCAATTCCCTCCTCATAGAAATTCGGTCTTCTCTCGATTGGGGAAGAAGCCAAAAGAGGAACGAAGAGCCAAATTATCAGGATATTATCTCCAAATTATGGTTTTCCATGAAGTTCCTGAGGGATCAAATCCACAAAAGGTAATGTCTCATCAGGGGCATGGCAGAAGAAAATATCACAAAAATGCTGATAGAAGGGATACGATGAGTAATGCATCAATTAATGTCATTAATTCCATTGTTGTTGATCCTCTAGAACATGAGGCTCACTCAGGGGACATAGATGAAGAGGTTCCTACTCTAGAAGTTGTACGCACAGACACAAATGAAGAAGGTGTGCGTACACAAATCAAAGGATTTCCCAGAATCTAGGTAATCCTTCATGTAACCCACTTCCCCCTCTCTGAAAGGGAGCTAACAAGGGGAAAGGAAAGAATCAGGTTACATACCCTTCCTCTGGAGAAGTTCAATCACTCTCTCCAGAGAAAAGATTTTCACAACAGGAGAAAGAAATGAAGGAATTGAGGAGAATGAATACAGAATTCATTCAAGGTAGTCTTCCTCTTAAGCGTGCTGGAGTCAGTCATCCAAGGGAGTTTGTTGCAGTTACTGAGATGGATCAAGAATATCCTCCTCTATCAGTACACCCTCACAAGTATAATCCTACGGGTCAAGTACAACAACAATTGGTAGTGCAACCATCAGTTGCAGTACCAGCCACCACATCTGTACTAGCTCCAGTTATTACACCTGTCCATGTCCAAGTTCAATCAGATGTTTCTCAACATTTAATAACTACCATTGAGTCATTAACAGCTCAATTAGAGACTATGGAAGGGAAGCGTGCGCAAGTTCAACCAGAAAAGAGAGCTTACCCTGAATGTGTATATTCAATCCTTCCCCCGTCAATTATTGGGAACCCTGTATTCCCTATTTTCAATGGATTAGGTGATCCAGAAATGAATTTGACTCATTACGTGTCTTATTGCAATCCTATGTTGGGAACTCCAGAACAAAAATAAGCAGTGAAACTCAGATGCTTCATGTGAACCTTGCAAGGACCAGCTTTTGTCTGGTACACAAGCTTGCAATCTAAGTCAATTACCGGATATGAGTTTCTTCACCAAAAATTCCTTCTTCAGTTCAGCTCATCGTTCCCAAAGAAAATAGTTTTTGATCTCACCAACTGTAATAAAAGGGATAATGAAAGGTTTTCAGATTTCATTGCTCGTTGGATGGGATTAACATATTCCCTAAGCTTAGCACTACCTCAAGAAGAACGGTTGCCGATCTGTGTGGAAAATCTACGTGATGAATTACGCACGCCATTGATCCCTATGTAATACATAGGAGGGTTTTGAGACCTTACTTCATTAGCTCAACAGATTGAATATTCTGTTATAAAGACTAAGGATAATTCTTGTATAATTCCATCAGCTCCAAGAAAAAGAATGGGTAAAGCAAAGAATGCTACAGTTATGCACAAACAAGCACATGTACCTGCTTCTACTTTAAAACATTCATCTTCTCGAAGGGATCCACCTCTTGAGCGCCAACAACAAAGGCCATTTTTTCATGATGATCAATGAGATCAAAGACAAAAACAATTTGAGGATCTGAAGAGAAAAATATACTCTTTCTGAAATGAACAAGTTCCTGGTTATTTCATTTCGGCTCTGGAAAATAATTTGGTTCAATTACCAAGGCCCTAGAGGCCAAATAAGGAAGGAGATGAAGGCCATCCCAACTATTTCCCCTTTCATCAAATGTTGGGTCATCCCATCTAGGGGTGTTTTGTCTTCAAAGACCTCCTGCAAAAGATGGTCAACTAGGGAAAAGTCAAATTAAAAGGTTCTTCAGCTCAAGTAGCATGTGTTACTGCTATAGTTCCATAGGAGGAAGGAAAATGGCAAGAAGTCAAAAGAAAAAATGTGCAGAAATATGAAGATTGGATGGTCAGAAAAACGATAAACTGAACTCATTCTATTTTACAAACACAATTGAAAAAACCAATTGTGCCTTCTGCCATGAATTCCATAGCAAAACCCTCTTCATCAGAGGGAAATCCACAAAGAAATGACATGATTCAAAGAAAGAAAAAGAATCAGAAGAAGATGAGTATGTGTCAAAGCCTAAGTTGTCTTTGACTCTGGAAGACTTCATGCCATCTACTTCAAATTCACAGGCACCGCCCCACCAAACGGCAGAACATAAACTGGCTAATCAGTCAGAGTCTTCATCGGATGAAGAGTTGATTTTCAGTTCTGTTAATATGATTCAATTAATAGATCCATATGCCCGTCGTAGTTTCGATTTTGATGAGCCTGAATTCCCTATATCAAATAGAGGAATCAGAGGAAGTTCCAGAGGCTCAAGATACAGGGGAAGACATGGATCTTTCAGAGGCCACTATTCCAATTCTATCCACGCTAGAACTGTGTATGCGACAAAAAATCATGGTAGATCCCTTAAACGATCTCAACAAGAACAAGCAAGTTCTTCCACACAAGGCAGACTCACCCCTAGCACAATTATTCTATAAGATCTGTTGAAGGTTCCATCTTCTTCCTCTCAGCAAGTAAATAGACCTAATCGATCTATTCTTCCAAAGCGAGGAGTATTACCAACTCCTATCCCGGTACAAGATGGATCAAATTTCAATGCATCAACTTCCAAAGCACCTGCTAAACCACATGTTCCTGTTGGGAAACACGGACCTTTGGATCAAAATTATGATATATTGAAACACATGGCCCACGTACCGGCCATGTTATCAATTCTAGATGCCTTAAATTTATCAAAGGATCTCCAGGAGGCACTCATTGAGGCTTTGTCAACTCCTCAGGAGTTTGAGACTTAAATTGATGCAGCTGACGTCTTCCATGTAGAGAATAATCCTGCAGAATACCATGCAGTAATATCTTTTACTGATCAAGATGAAGATGATGTAGTTCATTGATATATTAGACCTTTTTACTTATCTGGAAAGGTCAATGGCGTAAACATGTGAAGATCTTTCATTGACAATGGTTCATGAGTCAACCTCATGCCCATTCGTACACTTCGTCGATTGGGTCTCACAGAATCTGATATATCTCCTTCAACTATGATGTTACAAGGATATGATAAAAATGAATCAAGAACAACTAGGTGAGATTACACTCAGAACCTAATATGGAGATCTTGTGTTCAATTCAGATTTCATGGTTATTGATCAAGACTCAGCCTTCAACATCTTGCTTGGAAGACCCTGGCTACATCGACATGTGGCTATCCCTTCATTATACCATCAATGTCTCAAGTTTTGTTTTGATGGTCAAGTTGGGAAATATATGGTGATAAGGCCTCGTTCAAGACATGTGAATCTCAATTCATTGAGGTGGAATTCTACCACATGAAGGGAAAGGAGGAATCCACAACAAAGGAAATTACCAAAGTAAATGCTCTGTATGGTTTGGAAAAGATTATAGCAAATCCATTAGCACATGTGAGTACTGATTATGTGGTCCCTATCAGTCAAATTGATAGGATATACCCAAATCAAAAAAATCTTATGGAAATATCCATAATTTCAATTACGGCAATTGAGCCAGACAATATGGGATAAATTGGTAATCCACCAAGAAATGATGAAATCTCAAATGGAGATGTCTTCATTTCATCTGCTGAAATCCAAATAGTATATAATTTTCCAATCAGGCCAGGGAAAGTTATAGAAATGTCATAGGTAAACGATGATGTTGATTCTCAATCCATCATCTCCTCTTTATTACCCAAGGAAGACCCTTCATCATTAATTGTGTCAGAAATAGAAGCTTTTTCTTCAAGATGTTCAAATTTTATCATCTCTTCTAATCATAGAAATTATGCTTCATCATCTACTATGCAAGTAGAAACAGAAGAAGTAACACATGTTGAAGAAGAAGAAGAAGATCTCAGGGATGCTCCTCCAGCATTTGAAGAGGGTATCTCTACCACTGTGGATGAACTCAGAGAAATAAATCTGGGTACAAAGGAATATCCATGCCCCACATTAATCAGTGCGGCTATGAATCTTGAAGAATAAGAGATGTATATTTCCTTTTTAAAGAAAAATTGAGATATATTTTCTTGGAACTATACAGAGATTCCAGGGCTTGATCCTGATGTTGCCACTCATCGTTTGGGTTTTCCAGAAGAATATCGAGGATTCAAACAAGCTGCTAGAAGAACACACCCAACCTATGCTTCCAAAATTGAGGTTGAAGTGGATAGGCTTATCAAAGCTAACTTCGTCAGAGAAGTTCAATATCACAAGTGGTTGGCTAATATTATCCTAGTGAAAAAGAAGAATGGGAAAATAAGAGTTTTCATTGATTTCAGAGATCTTAATCAGCTTTTTCCTAAGGATGATTTTCATGTTCCAATTACAAAAATTTTAATCAATTCAACCTCTAGATATGAAGCACTTTCCTTCATGGATGGGTATTCCGGATATAATCAAATCCGAATGGCTCTAGAAGATGAGGAATCTACAGCTTTCAGATACCCTTAGGGTGTGTTTTTCTATCGGGTAATGCCCTTCGGCCTAAAGAATGTAGGCGCAACATATCAGTGTTACATGCATCATATCTTCAAACCCTTTTTAGGGAAGTTTTTTGAATGTTATGTGGAAAATTTGGTGGTAAAATACAAACAAATTTCAAATCACTTGGCTGATTTTGAGGTCATATTTTGCAAGCGTTGACAACATAATTTGAAGATGAACCCCATAAAATTTTCTTTTGGGGTAACCTCAGGGAAATTTCTCAGCTTTTTTGTATGCCATCATGGTATCGAAGTCGATCCTGAGAAGACCAATTCAATCCTAGGTATGTCACCTCCTTGAAATTTGAAATAATTGAGAGGAATTCAAGGACACATAGCCTATATTTAGTGTTTCATCGCCAATTTGGCAGGCAAAAGTTTACCCTGCACCAAATTGATGAAGAAGTGAGTCACATACCAGTGGACTAAAGAATGTCAAGAAGCATTCGATATTCTCAAGAAGTATCTCTTGAGTCCACCAGTGTTAATGCCACCTGTTGAAGGAAGGCCACTTATCCTCTATGTGACAGATTTAGAGTGATCATTGGCTGCCTTTCTTGGTCAGTAAATTGATTATGGGAATGAGAACAACCTCTACTATCTCAGTCGGACTATTATTGAAGAAAAAACTCGATATTAAAGTATTGAGAAGTGCTGCCTGACATTAATATTTGCAGTTTAGAAGTTGAGACACCACTTGAAACATCACGAGGTCCAATTAGTATCTCACAATAACCAGCTCAAATTCATCCTTAGTCATCTAATGCTTACAGGACGTCTGGCAAGGTGGTCACTTATCTTGCAGCAATTTGATATTAAATATGTGTCTAAAAAGGCAATAAATGGACAAGCTCTTGCTGATTTCCTTACTGATCACCCTTCAGTGGAAGACACATCTTCAGATATTGAAATAATTGATGAGGAAGTTTTCCCTATTCAGGAAAGATTTCGAAAAAGGGAAATGTACTTTGATGGTGATTCCAGAAGTCTAACAGGGAAGAAAATGGAAAATCCTAAATTCATCAAGGTTGGTTTGGGAATTGTGCTCGTTTCTCCAGAAAAGGTACTATTATATTATTCCTTCTTATTGTGGGAAGGTGGTACCAATAATGAAGAAGAATACCAAGCTCTCATCGCAGGATTAGAGTTGTCGCTTCAAGCACAAGTGATTCACTTAAAGGAGAAAGGTGATTCAGACCTAGTAATCAAACAAGTCAATTGGGATTATGCAATCAGAAAAGAAGAACTAATCCGTTTTTATGATTATGTCAGAGGAATAATGGCGGAATTCCCTTCGGAACCGAAATTTTCTTATGTCCCAAGATCACAAAATGCCCACGCTGATGCACTAGCTAATATAACCACAGCTCTGGCAGATCCAAATTAGGACAAGACAACCATCAGTATTTCCCACCATCATACAATTTCACCTTATGTTCAAATCATAATAGAAGAAATCAATGAAATTAATCTCATATCTGAACCATACGGTCACACTACGGGATGGATGGCACCTATCAGAGAATACCTTCAAAATGGAACACTTCCACCTGATAGAGATGGGAAAGATCAAATCTGGAAACGTGTGGTCAACTTTACTCTTTATTATGGCCTAGATCACCTAGAGAAAATTCTCTACAAGCGCGGTTTTTATGGAGTTCTCTTCAGATGCATTGATGGTGAAGAGACAATGGCTATCATGAAAGAAGTGCATGTAGGAGTCTGTGGTGACCACCAGTCTGGACATAGACTGTCTGATCAGATTTGAAGGATTGGATACTTTTGGCCTTCAATGATACAAGATTGTGTTGATTTCAAAAATAAGTGCCATTCATGAAAAGTACAATCCAACTTCATTCATCAACCTCCAGAGTTGCTTCATACATCTAAATAATTGTGGCCATTTTCCACATGGGGAATGGATGTGGTGGGACCTTACCCTTCAGCTATGACCAAGCAGTTTAAGTATATTCTTACTGCTACTGACTTCTTTTCCAAATAGGCAGAGGCAATAACTCTCAAAGAAGTTAGTTATAAAATTATTGTTAGCTTCATCAAGTCTAACATCATTAATAGATTTGGTGTCCCTCATACCATATTGACGGACAATGGCACCAAATTATGTTCATCTGGTGTGAAGAAATTGTATCAAGAATACAACATCAAATCCAATCCTTCGTCTCGGCATCATGCAGCGGACAATGGCCAGATAAAAGATTTCAACAAGACTCTGTCAAATATACTGCAAAATATGGTGGATAAAGATAAGAAGTCATGGCCTGATTAACTTTTTCATGCTTTATGGGCTTATCGGACCACCACCCGCACTACAACGCGGTCAACTCCATATTCACTAGCATATGGAATGGAAGCAATCCTTCCCATTGAAGTTAAATTACCTTCGCTTAGAGTATCCATTTGTGACCATTCATATATAGATGAAAAATCTCAAAGGTGATTGGATGAATTGGACCGGTTAGATGAGAAAATATTGTGCACTCTGCACCACTTGGAAGTCTATCAGAATCGAATAGCACGAGTTTTCAACAAAAAAGTTCATCTTCGTTCATTCATTCTGGGAGAACTAGTATTAGTTCTCAGAACTCCAATGATACCAGGAAAGAAGCCTCCCATGCTTGAGCCAAAATGGGAAGGACCTTACTCAATACATATGGTCTACTCCAATAGAGCTTATTCTTTAATCTCAATGGATGGAGAACTCATCACTACTCCAACCAATGCCATATTTTTTAAGATGTATTTTGTTTAAACCCAAAATACACCATCAAAAGTCCATGAATATGACCCTAAACTATTTTCAAGTCCCTTATGTCCAGCACGATATTAAACTGCATCATCCACAGTCTATGCATATGACTCTAAACTATTTTCATTTCTTTCGTCCCACACGACGTTAAACTGTGAAAAAGTTCCCTAATTCGTCCAACATGACATTAAACTGTGTCCCCTTCATCATCTTTTCTATATGACGTTAAGCTATACGGCAATGGTCCATACATATGACCTAAAACTATTTTCACATTTCTCAAACATGACATTAAACTATGAAAAAGTCTTTAATATGTCCAACATGACGTTAAAATGTGTCCTCTTTTGGCCTTACTGCATGACATTAAACTGCACAATCCTCTTTTTTTCCAACATGACATTAAACTATATTGTCCCCATAGTCCTAAATGCATGACTATAAGTTATACATGAGGTCCTTTGATACATCCTACATGACATTAAACTATACTTTTTCCCTGCTACATGACACTAAACTGTACAGCACCAATAGTCCTAACTACAAGACATTAAACTGCATAGTCCCTTTATATGTCCTACATGAAATTAAACTGTTCATAGATAAGGTTGTTGTAACCTCTTATTTCTCACACCAAGTATGACTCATGTGATATTAGAGAAACATTCAACCATAACACCCTCTTTGGGCCGCTAACCATGAATAAGTCCCAACATCTTTTTTTAGGTCGTTGTCCCCAAGAACAACTTGATCATTAATTCATTATTTAATTGAACTATGCGGACTATGATCCTTGCCTTGCAGGCTGGGTATGTCGGAAACCTCTCAAGGTTCAAGCCCAAAACCAATATCTTCACATCGGTTCACCTCCATCTCATACGATGTTGATTCATGAAACCGTCCCCAGAATCAATATCTTTACATTGGTTCACTTTTGTCCTTACTATACGATGTTAAATTGTACAACACTTTTGTCCTATACGACAATAAAATACAATATTCATTGATACCCTCACCTGAGAGGGAATCATTATTTACATTTATTTTTAATCATGTTGTATTAAAAAAACGTTGGGAAACATGGAAATACCTGAACCTTTTATCTTGGGTTAAATCATCATTGCACTAAAGTCCCATTTCACCCTTCACATGTACGAACCAAATTTGTACAGAGGGTATTTCTAGAACTACATGGGATTGATTCTCATACTTATGGGATACATAGGAGCGTTCGAGTGTCCCTTGAATCCAGCCCCAAATATATTGGGCCTAACCCCAAATTCCACTTTCAGTCCCTTGGCTGAAAAGTCCCCATGAAACCCCACACTGTGTATTTCTTATAAATGGTCCAAACTCTATGACCCTGAACTAAGATATCCAATCCTTTTTTCCCACACGACGTTAAACTGTAGTTCAAGAACTTCGTATTGCTTTATTCCCATCCTTATGGGATACGTAGTGAATTGCGACATTTCAATTCAGGACAAATCCACAACATAATTATGGTTAGCTTTGATCTGTGCATCCCCGAACACATTGGACAACACCCATATTTGTGTGTCATAATCATAATCTTAAATATTATCAGATCTTCATAACCATTTTCATGACTTCTAGTCACAAAAAATGTCAAATTTCTTAGAGTTCTTTTGCCTGACTATGCAGCATGTGCCCTTAGGCGGCCTTGCATAAACAGTCTACGTAACAGACTTGTCAGCCAAAAGATACTATTATTTGGCTATGTAGCGAATTACCTTAGGCGAATCTGCATAATTCAACCCCCTAATGGGTTTGTCAGATACTGCTAACTTCATTCTTGGGAAGAAAGCCTCTTTTTTCCTTATTGGTCTTATCAAAAATATGTAAGGATCCGTCAAAAATAGTGATCCTTAACATATTTATTTCATGTTATTTTTCATGATCTGAAAGTATTGAAGTCTGTAGTATATATTTTCCTTCCCTGCGTTTGGGTCAGACCTTCGTAGGAGTAACATTCATCCAATTCTTAGACAAACATATTTGGAAATATCTTCTCCATATTCATGTACCTCTATCCATACAGAAAACTCTATGCTTTGGTAAATTTGAATCCTTGTAAACTTCCATTGGCTTTTTAGCAGTAGAAATGTAAATTTCTGAGAGTTCTTTTACTTGACTATGCAGCACGTGCCCTTAGGTGGCCTTGCATAAACAGTCTACATAACGGATCTGTCAGCCAAAAGATGATATTATTTGACTATGAAGCCAATGCCCTTAGGTGGCCCTGCATAATTTAACCCCCTAATGGGTATGTTAAATAATGGTAACTTCATTCTTGGGAACTACTTCTTATAATTCCTTTTTAGATATTTTTCATATCATTCCTCAAATTCAAATATTATTAAGTCATAGTTTACAAATTTCCCTTCATACTTGAGTGTGGTAATATGTTTTCAGATAAATTTTCAAGGAATTGAGTCAGTTTTAATCCATTTCGGTCAAAGCTATTTTAACCTTAAACATTAGCCAATTTATGTCTTCCGTGCATGACATTAAACTGCCCACAAAAGACAGGGGAATTATGAATAAAAGTCAAGTTCCAGCTCACTAAACATACATTTTGTATGATTTAGGTAATATTGATAAATTAAAATATTCAAAGTTTGTAGGTTTATTTATAATAATCCTAGTAAAAATCAAACTATGCTTACTAGGCCCATTGGATTAGGTAAAATTTAAAGCAGGTAGCAGGAAAATACATGCACAAGTGATTGAAGATGAAGGAATTATTTCCATTTGATGCACAATAATTAGAAGGACATCCACAAATTGGAGTCTCTTCTCTTTTACAGGAAATTACAAGAGGATGTCAACATAAGTGTTCACTTGATGAATAGCATCCCGAGCATCATCAGCAGCTACTTGAAGCTCATGCACCTGAACAACATCACTATTTTCAGCCTGATGGAGTTCTTTCTTGTCATCCGCGATGGCCTTAATACCATTCATTTGAGCTCCCTCTAATGAATTATTGAGTTGGTCAAGTTCCCCAGTAACAGTATCTAACTGTTGCTGGAGGTGCATCTACTGGACGACTTTATCTTTGATTTTATTCTTCAACTCCTTCATTTTCGCAGCATAATTAGCCTCAGCTTGGGATACTACATCATCAAATTCACCGATATTGGCTGACAGTTTCTCCCTGGTCAGATCTTCACGGCACTTTTTCTCTTGTTCCCTTCTTAAAATGACCTATTTCACTGCGGCATGGATCTATTCATATCCAAAACCGCCAAGTCCTAGCATGAAGAACAGGGATGATAATCGGGAAATCGTTGATGGCGGCTCTTCAAAATCTCTTCAGATATGATTTTCCATATGTTTTTTCATGCCTTGTGTCATGAAAGGATGAGTGAATTAAGCACCTCTGGGTCTGATTCGACATCATCATCAAAGGGGGGAATGTAATCTGGGATTAATTCACTTTAAGAAGTGCCATTTTCTGCTCCTTCTCCCATGACCCTAGTTTCTTCATCTTCTACTGTTGTTTCAGTGGAAGTTGAGACTTCACCTCAGGATCTAGCCACTGCAACTGATGGCCCTGCATAATTAATTTAAAGCTTTTGTTAATTTAATAGGATAACAAAATAATTGGTTGTCTTACAAATTAAGTACCATCACAAATAATGTTATTCCTTACCCAATGGTAGATCAGTAACCTAAGAAGGCTCTTCCCCATCTTTCCTAGCTTTGACAAGATTTTCTGGATGAGTTTGAGGAAGCTCTACTGGGTTCAGCTCCACTTGTGCTAATGTCTCTACAATGGTAGAGTTTTTTTACCCCCTTCAGGCATGGGTTGTTCATCATCTTGCTCAGAAAAAACTACACATTTGAAGCAATCATGATTAGACATGTAATAAGAAGTTATTATTAATCGGACGAAGGATTACACTCATGTCCATAATCTTCTAAATTGCATGGTAATTTAGTATGATTTCTAAAATCTTTGAAAGATGCGCCAAGTTCCATCATTTCATCTAATGTCATCTCAGAATCCTGGTTAGTCTCACTAGTGGGAGAATTTGATGTGTCTTCTTGGTGACCTTTATCCTACGGTCCCTGACCCTGGGCAGCACCTTTGGATAAAATCGCAGAATCAGTTGCAATAGACACCAAAAGATCTAATGTAGGGGTAGACCTGAAGTATCATAGAATAGAAGTTAGTTGATGTTTCATTCAACATTTTATGAAGCATTGTTAACTTACCAGCAGCATGTTATTCTCTTCTTTCAACAGTAGAAGGAGGGATAATGGGAATAGATGCTGGCTCTTCTCCAGGAGCAGCCAAGTCATCCTGAGTTTGCAATTTTTCCACAGCACCCTCTGTGGTCCGTAGAGGAGGATCAGTCCTCTCTCTTAGAGGGGAAATTGGAGAATCCCCTACAATCCCAAAAAAATATCAATCTTTTTCATGGTTAAAAATTCATGATTATTCAGAGGACTTACCACTACTGATAAATCGCTTAGCGGTGGAATTCCCCCTTCGTCGACTTTGTCATTTTGGCTTTTTTGGAGTATCAGCAGTCTACCTTATTGGCACTTGAATAGGAGAATGTAAGGCCATGTACAACTCCTCATTCATGTCCTGCTGGCCTGGTGATATCTCACCCGATTCGCTAAGAGACTCATCTCCAGCCCCAATGGTCGTACCACCAGGTCTATACTGTGGCGAAGGAACCTCAGTAGTTCATTTCTTTTCAATCTGCAAGATGAAGAAAATAATTTCTTTAAGAAAAAAAGCTTTGACTGAAATCAAGTTTCAAGGAAAATAAGGAAAGAAAAACTTACATCTTCAGGGTCCACATAATCGTGCCACTCCTCATCAGTCCCCTCAGCAGCGCCATGATCTATCAATTCCTTCACCCGCTCGGTGACAGGAATGGAATCGTCAGTGGCATATATGAGCATTTCCATCTCACTGATGTAATCCCACACTTCATTGGGGTTTTCATCGTATTAAATATCTGTATAAGCCACAAGATTCCCTATTCAAGGGAGTTGTAGATCCTCACCCAAATCCAGCCAGGCAGTCTCAATACCACAATATGGACTCTGCCTTGTCAGGATAGCCTCTGATCGTAGATATTCAGTTTTTGTACCAGAAGGATGCTGTAACAGCCCAAGATTTTATGAAAAATATTCTTTTTAATTTCACTAATGTCTTGTGTTGTACGCAACACAAAAAAGATCTTACACAACACGCATCCTTGACTTGCCTTGCATTACACGCAATCGCAACCTTCCTCGATAGCGTGTGTAGTACGTAATACTGAGTTTCATGAAACAACGATATGCTATTAAAATATTATTAAAACTAGCCGTTATGAATAGTAATAACCACTTTTTAAATTTTAGAAATTTTAGCTCTCAAAATGGACTTCATTTTTGGATTCGGAGTATCGAATTTAGCCTAAGGTGAAATTTTGGTACTTTTCGGATAACTTTCATATTCTGATGAATAGTGAAAATTACTAAATTATAATTAAAAACAACTTTTTTTAATCGAAATAATTAATAGTGATAAATAATTAATTTGAGTGGTTTTAAAGTATATTTAGAATATATTTTTACAATTTAATATAATGTTGGTCATTGGATGTAATTTCACATTTAAACCAGACATAATCAAATGTCAATCTTTTGATAGATATTGTTTCTTAAAAACACGCTATTTGTTTTAAACAGCGGGATTTAATTATAAAATTAATTAATGAAATTTCTATGTTATGAATTTGGTAAAATAGACTTCATTTTTGAATTCTGAATATGAAATATAGCTTAGGATAAAATTTTGGCATTTTTCTGAAAACTTTCAATTTTTGATGAATAGTGAAACCACTAAGTGGTAGGTTAAAAACTGAATTTTGCATAAAACTTAATTTTACCTCTTCTGTGAATGGAATTTCTAAAATCCGACAGATACCGTTGATATCAGTAAGTAAAATGTGGTTCAATGAGATAAAAATAATTTTTTGGTGAATAGTAACTTTTTACTTTTTTTTACCGCGGTTAATAGTAAATAGGGTAACTAAGGGTAAATATGATATTATTATTACCCTAACACATGTCCTAATTCTATTGGACAAGTGTAATTCGACCAAAAACAAACTTAGGAATAAAATATGACCATTTAGGCCCACTTTGGTTAGATTAGGACATTTATTATTAATTTATTTAAAGAAGGGTTAAAATAGTTAAAATCACAATTTAATAAGTAAATCATTTTTAATATGGGGTTATACATAAGATAAATTCGACTATAAATATTAATTAGAAAGCTAAAAAGATTTCCTACATAATTATATTTTATTTATAATTTTTAGACTTTAAATAAATTAATTTATTTATGACACAACGATGATGCAGTAATTACCCTTTTAAGGAAATATTAACATAATTGATGTTATAAATTCTAAAATGAATGTAATTTCAGACTTTTTATGAATTACACTAATTTTATAGGTTACTATGATATATTAGTGTTGCTTTAATCAACTTGGTTCGAACATATAATTCTGTTATGACTTTCACAAAAATCATATATCAAATAGTGTCAAAATTGACACAAAATAGTTTTTAAATCAAATATTATATTATTAATTGTTATTTTATTCCTAAAAATCTAAGGATCGTCCAAATGACTTAGATAAGGATATATATATTAATAATAAACAATTTGGGGTTCGTTTGGCATTTTATAGTAAGTGTATTAACCATATAGTGAAAGAAAACAAAAAGACACGGTAAAAGTTAAATTATTTAACTTAGAGTTAAATCTAATTGATAAGGTTAAAATAATACCCTAAACTTGTCTAAATCCTATTGTATGATAGGATTTCGACCCATCCCCACTTTAGCTTCGAAATAAGACCCTTTGGAACCATTATAAACTGATTTTGACTTTAATATAAAATAATATTTTGAGATATTCCTAAGGTGCCCCTCTCCTCCCTTATAAAAGGGCACCTCCTCCCCCTCCTCCTCACACCAAATTGAGCACTCAAGCTCGGCCAACCCCTGCCAAAATCCCTTCTCCACTTTCCTAGAATAATCCTAGAGGTCCTGGTTTTCTTCAAAGACCAATCTTAGTTCCCTAAGTGAAGGATTCAAAGAGGCGTTTCAAAGAAGAGGTAATATCCATTACCGATCTTTTCAATTTCTTTCTTCTTCAACTTCTTCTTATTTAGTTGTTTCATGATAAAGTAATAACATAAGTATTTCTTATATACTGATACGTTATTATAAATATGAAACATATATAATTAACCTTCTATCCATCCTACGGAAAAAGGAAATCACCGCGCGTGCGTACGTACGGAATACCGTCTCCACGTCGTGGTGTAATCTATTTTCCACCACCACCTTAATTGGAAGGGTATAATGGTGTAAATAATAAAATATACATAGTTATTACAACATCATATTGATTCTGATATATTGTATAATCCACTCCAATTCAATTCAATATTTATGGAAATGATATCATCGCTCGTGCGTACGTACGAACTACCGTCTCCACGACGCGATGAGATTCATTCTCCATGTTAACCATTTAAGAATGATTATAAAGTATATATAAGAAATAATAATGAAATATATGACATTATAAAGCTACTGGATTTATGTATATATATATATATATGTGTATGTCATCTACTTACTTCCATTCAAGACAATAAGGAAAGGAAAACAGCGTTCATGCGTACGTACGGACTACCGTCTCCATGAACGGTGTTTTTCATCTCATTTATCTATCTATTATATATATATACTGAATATATATGATATATAAATCATATTTTATATTCTGGAAGTAAGTAAATCATGATATAAGTAATAATAATTTCAAGAACAACAAGTCAAAACACCTACGATAAATGAAACGATTTTACCCAAAACGCTTCTTTAACATGGAATTTACAAAAGAACGAGTAATATAATGTCACAAGTGAACCATATATGATATCATAACAATGAATATGATTCTGTAATAAGTCAATGACATTATTTAAATCATTATTCAGGAGGTTCGGACACATACGAAGCAAATCGGACCTAAGGTAAGGGAAATATCACAATCTCATTTTTATCTGAGATTGTTTATACTTTGGTATTTACTGGGGTGTATTTTATCATCCACATCCATGTTCCCTCAATATGTAATATTATTTCCATCATTCTACAATAGTTTATAACCAATTTTACCCTTCAATGAGTTTTTTGTAAAAGATATGAAAGGAATCTTTTGTCATTTTTTCGTACGAGGTACTTTTTGACTTTTCCGAAAAAAGTACGAAGAATGTTTTTTTTAACTTATACGGCATGAATGGATTTTTAAAACATTATTTCCAAGAAGCTTCCTTTACAAGTTTTCAAGTTTATTTTTAATCAACTTCTTTTATTTTTAAATTGTAAGACATGTTAAGAAAGGAAAATGTTTTTGAAGTAGAAATGATATTTTCCTCAAGAATGAAGTTCAAGTATTTTATCAAAATTATTTTCCATATAAGATAATAAAAGGGTTCTGTTTTTATCCCTATTATTACATGGATTTGATTATGTTGTGATGGAAATATTTTTATGAATTCCTTTATCCTATATGAATTGTTTTATGATGTCATGTTGTTTAAGAATCCCGTTTTTATTACATGGGTTACGCTATGATGTATGGTTTATGATTATGTGGCACACATAAGAAAGGATTCATTATAAGATGGGTGGGACCTATATCTCCCTCCAATTCATTGGGTAAAGATTTTATATCTCATGAGATATACATGGCTGGAACGGTAGGTTATACCGGTTCAGTGAAACAGGACTGAAATGAGGGTTACTCGATTCAGAAAGGGACTTTGTCCACTAAGATATTCTTGGAAATGAGTCTTGACTAACAAGAAATGATTCTATATGATTATGCGTGAATGCCACAAAGTTTCATGTTTTAAGTTATGATTATTGTGATTACATTTCACTGCCATGATTTATCCCATGTTATGAACTTATGATCTCTTTTGCAGGTTAAGATTTCCAAAAGTTATGTGCTTGTGTATATGATGTGATTGATATTTCTTTTGTTTACCCTTACTGAGCATTTGAGCTCACCCTTTTATGTTTACTTTTCCCCAGGATATAAATAAAGGTTTTAGGTAAAAAAGGGGAAGATCTTTATGGGATATATAGAAGATCTTTCACCACGATTAGAATATTACGTTCTGAGTTTCCAAATACACTAAACTATTACGATCCTTGTGTGTGTGTTTTTGTTATGTACCATGTATTCCGCAAAAGTAATGTAATTTCCATGTACGTCAAGCTTCGGGTCTCTACAGTTGGTATCAGAGGAAAGGTTTAGTCAACCATTGGAAACTAGGATGCGAAAACGTTAGTGAGATCCCTAGAGATATTTATAAGGTATGTCTAGGGATGTCCCTAAGGTTAAGTATACGTATAGGTTATAGTACTAGAACTACGCTAACGATCATAGAATTAAACCTAAGATGTTAGATATTGAAGGTACTCCCCCTTTATTATGTTGTTTTCCCTAGCATGATTTTTGCCTCTCACACTATTCTTTTTGGGTTTTAGATGATGGCTGGAACCCGAAGGAACCGTGTTGATCAATGCAATGGACAATGCAATGATTTTCCTCCTGAACAAACAAATGTTATGGGAGATGGAGTGAAAAATATTATTTCTATACTTACACAAGCTATGAATCATTCTGGACTTCCAAATGAGCAGAGAAGGGAACAATATTCTATTGAGTCCTTCATGAGGAAACGTCCACCTTCTTTCAGTGGGTCTTCTGATCCACTTGTTGCTGAACAATGGATCAGTACCACTGAGAAGATATTTTCAGTTCTTCAATGTTCTGAACATGATAAAGTCATCTTAGCAGTATATCGTTTGGAAGGTGAAGCTGATCAATGGTGGAATCTTATCAAGAATACAAGGCAAAGAGATGAAATTGAGTCCATGGAATGGGATGAGTTCAAGAACTTATTTTTCAATAAGTACTTCCCTCGTATTCTTCGAACAAAGATGGAGAAGGAGTTTCTTGAACTAAAGCAAAAGGATGATGAATCTGTTGGTATATACGAAGCGAATTTTACAAGACTTTCAAGGTATGCATCTGGCATTATCATCCAACCTGAAAGTGAAGTTGATCGATTTTTCAGTGGCTTAAAACCTAGTCTTCGAAGGGCATTAGCTATAAGAGACTTCAGTAGCTATGAAGAAATTGTGCGTTGTGCTATCAAGGTAGAAATGGAAGCTGGTATTACATATCCATCTCATGGTTTTGACAAGAAACGAAAGATGGAGTTCAAGGAGAAATCTCAGAATAATGGTGAAAAGAATATGAATGTTTCCTTATGCACAAAGTGTGGAAAGAAGCATGGTGGAGATTGTCTTAAAGGGACTAGAAAATGTTTTAAGTGTGGAAAAGAAGGTCATCGAGCAGCTGAGTGTCGAAGTAATGGAAAAAGGGTTTCTAATGATGTGAATAAAGCAAACACTGCAGAGAACGCACCACCAACACTTCAATGCTTCAAGTGCAAGGAAATGGGGCATTATGCTAATAAATTCCCTAATCCAAGGGTTAGTGATGATCAACATAAGCAACCACTGAAGGCAAAGGACAAAGGGAAGTCACATGCGATCACTATTGGCAATGTTGAATATGACAACGATGTGGTGGAATGATTAAGTGTTTATGTAATGGGATTCCAAAATAATGTTGTATCATTGAGTATTGCAATATTTATTGATGTGGTATTCAAAGTGATTGAGATATTTTTTGGAAATAAGATGATATGCGCATAATTAAGGGAAAACGAGAAAATGCAATGTTTAATAGTATTCATGAGCTCATGATTGATATAAGGACTAAGTGATATCATGGTTTGAGTATATAGAATTTTGAGGATTTTGGTATGTGGAAAGTGTTAACTTTAAACTGCATTCATGTTTTCACTAAGGTATTCAAGAGAATACATGATTAAGGACTTTGAATGTTTGGAATGTGACCAACAAAACATATCTTATGATATATGGGGATTAACGATAGTATTAAATTTCTGGTAATCGTTTTCACTATATTATGAGAGTGGACTGTAGTATTATGGATAAGCCTAAAGATTAGAATGGATTATGTTGGACATAAGTTGGTATTGTTTAAGTATAGAAGATTTTCGATATTATTGATGGGATGTTATAGTAATGTAGTTTTAGAAAAAGGACAACCTGCAGGACGGGCAACAGCCCATCGCTTCGGACAAGGCTGTGGGAATCGAACCCACAACCGAAGTGCGACTGGCCTTTATCGCCTACCACTGGCCTACATGAAGTCCCTGTTTAGTAGAAACTAGTTTTATTATATTAAGCAGTATGATATATGAAGTATAAGTCCATTTTAGGAACCATATGTGATTAATCTCACTATAGATCGACTTATGTATATAATTTTTGCTAACCTTTTGTTTGAGACAGATGGAATGACCAGTCATTCTATCACATGATCTGCTAACACTTCACGAATAACAAATTCAACTTCATTTATTTAATAGATGAAGTGGAAATTGTTCAAGGCATGAACAACAGTGAGATTGTACCAAAATAAAGAAAGAATTTATTCTAATTCAAATTTTCAACTTTAAGGAAATGATCTTGAAAACCAAAAATGTTGTCCTAGTGATCTTATACCTGATAAATCGGATGGTACCTTAGATCGTCACAAATTTAGGGATTTGTGATTGTTGGATTTTCCATAGCCATGTTCTATACCACTCTCCATCAGAACATGATGGTTAGATTTTTCTTCCATATCCATATTTTCACCTATGTGGAGACCCAGTGATTAGTTTATTTGGGTAATCATTACATTTCATACATTAGTTTTTAAAGCCAAGTTTTGGTATTCCTTTTTACGATGTGGGTTTCTATTAAAGAAACTTTCGAATAGTAAACCATTTATAACCCCGACGAATTTCGAGGACGAAATTCATTTTAAGGGGGGTAGAATGTAACAGCCCAAGATTTTATGAAAAATATTCTTTTTAATTTCACTAATGTCTTGTGTTGTACGCAACACAAAAAGGAGCTTGCAAAACACGCATCCTTGACTTGCCTTGCATTACACACAATCGCAACCTTCCTCGATAGCGTGTGTAGTACGTAATACTGAGTTTCACGAAACAACGATATGCTATTAAAATATTATTAAAACTAGCCGTTATGAATAGTAATAACCACTTTTTAAATTTTAGAAATTTTAGCTCTCAAAATGGACTTCATTTTTGAATTCGGAATATGAAATATAGCTTAGGATGAAATTTTGGCATTTTTCGGAAAACTTTCAATTTTTGATGAATAGTGAAACCACTAAGTGGTAGGTTAAAAACTGAATTTTGCATAAAACATAATTTTACCGCTTCTGTGAATGGAATTTCGAAAATCCGATAGACACGGTTGATATCAGTAAGTAAAATGTGGTTCAATGAGATAAAAATAATTTTTTGGTGAATAGTAACTTTTTACTTTTTTTAACCGCGGTTAATAGTAAATAGGGTAACTAAGGGTAAATATGATATTATTATTACCCTAACACATGTCCTAATTCTATTCGACAAGTGTAATTCGACCAAAAACAACCTTAGGAATAAAATATGACCATTTAGGCCCACTTGGGTTAGATTAGGACATTTATTATTTATTTATTTAAAGAAGGGTTAAAATAGTTAAAATCAAAATTTAATAAGTAAATAATTTTTAATATGGGGTTATACATAAGATAAATTCGACTATAAAAATTAATTATAAATCTAAAAATATTTCCTACATAATTATATTTTATTTATAATTTTTAGACTTTAAATAAATTAATTTATTTATGACACAATGATGATGTAGTAATTACCCTTTTAAGGAAATATTAACATAATTGATGTTATAAATGCTCAAATGAATGTAATTTGAGACTTTTTATGAATTACACTAATTTTATAGGTTACTATGATATATTAGTGTTGATTTAATCAACTTGGTTCGAACATATAATTCTGTTATGACTTTCACAAAAATCATATATCAAATAGTGTCAAAATTGACACAAAATAGTTTTTAAATCAAATATTATATTATTAATTGTTATTTTATTCCTACAAATCTAAGGATCGGCCAAATGACTTAGATAAGGATATATATATTAATAATAAACAATTTGGGGTTCGTTTGGCATGTTATAGTAAGTGTATTAACCATATAGTGAAAGAAAACAAAAAGACACGGTAAAAGTTAAATTATTTAACTTAGAGTTAAATCTAATTGATAAGGTTAAAATAATACCCTAAACTTGTATAAATCCTATTGGATGATAGGATTTCGACCCATCCCCACTTTAGCTTCGAAATAAGACCCTTTTGAACCATTATAAACCGATTTTGACTTTAATATAAAATAATATTTTGAGATATTCCTAAGGTGCCCCTCTCCTCCCTTATAAAAGGGCACCTCCTCCCCCTCCTCCTCACACCAAATTGAGCACTCAAGCTCGGCCAAACCCTGCCAAAATCCCTTCTCCACTTTCCTATAATAATCCTAGAGGTCCTGGTCTTCTTCAAAGACCAATCTTAGTTCCCTAAGTGAAGGATTCAAAGAGGCGTTTCAAAGAAGAGGTAATATCCATTACCGATCTTTTCAATTTCTTTCTTCTTCAACTTCTTCTTCTTTAGTTGTTTCATGATAAAGTAATAACCTAAGTATCTCTTATATACTGATACGTTAATATAAATATGAAACAACTATAATTAACCTTCTATCCATCCTACGGAAAAAGGAAATCACCGCGCGTGCGTACGTACGGAATACCGTCTCCACGTCGTTGTGTAGTCTATTTTCCGCCACCACCTTAATTGGATGGGTATAATGGTGTAAGAATAAAATATACATAGTTATTACAACATCATATTGATTCTGATATATTGTATAATCCACTCCAATTCAATTCAATATTTATGGAAATGATATCATCGCTCGTGCGTACGTACGGACTACCGTCTCCACGACGCGATGAGATTCATTCTCCATGTTAACCATTTAAGAATGATTATAAAGTATATATAAGAAATAATAATGAAATATATTACATTATAAATCTACTGGATTTATGTATATATATATATATATGTATGTCATCTACTTACTTCCATTCAAGACAATAAAGAAAGGAAAACAGTGTTCATGCGTACGTACGGACTACCGTCTCCATGAACGGTGTTTTTCATTTCATTTATCTATCTATTATATATATATACAGAATATATATGATATATAAATCATATTTTATATTCTGGAAGTAAGTAAATCATGATATAGTAATAATAATTTCAAGAACAACAAGTCAAAACACCTACGATAAATGAAACGATTTTACCCAAAACGCTTCTTTAACATGGAATTTACAAAAGAACGGGTAATATAATGTCACAAGTGAACCATATATGATATCATAACAATGAATATGATTCTGTAATAAGTCAATGACATTATTTAAATCATTATGCAGGAGGTTCGGACACATACGAAGCAAATCGGACCTAAGGTAAGGGAAATATCACAATCTCATTTTTATCTGAGATTGTTTATACTTTGGTATTTACTGGGGTGTATTTTATCATCCACATCCATGTTCCCTCAATATGTAATATTATTTCCATCCTTCTACAATAGTTTATAACCTATTTTACCCTTCAATGAGTATTTTGTAAAAGATATTAAAGGAATCTTTTGTCATTTTTTCATACGAGGTACTTTTTGACTTTTCCGAAAAAAGTACGAAGATTGTTTTTTTTAACTTATACGGCATGAATGGATTTTTAAAACATTATTTCCAAGAAGCTTCCTTTACAAGTTTTCAAGTTTATTTTTAATCAACTTCTTTTAGTTTTAAATTGTAAGACATGTTATGAAAGGAAAATGTTTTTGAAGTAGAAATGATATTTTCCTCAAGAATGAAGTTCAAGTATTTTATCAAAATTATTTTCCATCTAAGATAATAAAAGGGTTCTGTTTTTATCCCTATTATTACATGGATTTGATTATGTTGTGATGGAAATATTTTTATGAATTCCTTTATCTTATATGAATTGTTTTATGATTTCATGTTGTTTAAGAATCCCATTTTTATTACATGGGTTACGCTATGATGTATGGTTTATGATTATGTGGCACACATAAGAAAGGATTCATTATAAGATGGGTGGGACATATATCTCCCTCCAATGCATTGGGTAAAGATTTTATATCTCATGAGATATACATGGCTGGAACGGTAGGTTATACCGGTTCAGTGAAACAGGACTGAAACGAGGGTTACTCGATTCAGAACGGGACTTTGTTCGCTAAGATAGTCTTGGCAATGAGTCTTGACTAACAAGAAATGATTCTCTATGATTATGTGTGAATGCCACAAAGTTTCATGTTTTAAGTTATGATTATTGTGATTACATTTCACTGCCATGATTTATCCCATGTTATGAACTTATGATCTCTTTTGCAGGTTAAGATTTCCAAAAGTTATGTGCTTGTGTATATGATGTGATTGATATTTCTTTTGTTTACCCTTACTGAGCATTTGATCTCACCCTTTTATGTTTTCTTTTCCCCAGGATATAAAGAAAGGTTTTAGGTAAAAAAAGGGGATGATCTTTATGGGAGATATAGAAGATCATTCACCACGATTAGAAGATTACGTTCTGAGTTTCCAAAGACACTAAACTATTACGATCCTTGTGTGTGTGTTTTTGTTATGTACCAAGTATTCCGCAAAAGTAATGTAATGTCCATGTACGTCAAGCTTCGGGTCTCTACAGTTGGTATCAGAGGAAAGGTTTAGTCAACCTTTGGAAACTAGGATGCGAAAACGTTAGTGAGATCCCTAGAGATATTTCTAAGGTATGTCTAGGTATGTCCCTAAGGTTAAGTATACGTATAGGTTATAGTACTAGAACTACGCTAACGATCATAGAATTAAACCTAAGATGTTAGATATTGAAGGTACTCCCCCTTTATTATGTTGTTTTCCCTAGCATGATTTTTGCCTCTCACACTATTCTTTTTGGGTTTTAGATGATGGCTGGAACCTGAAGGAATCGTGTTGACCAATGCAATGGACAATGAAATGATTGTCCTCCTGAACAAACAAATGTTATGGGAGATGGAGTGAAAAATATTATTTCTATACTTACACAAGCTATGAATCATTCTGGACTTCCAAATGAGCAGAGAAGGGAATAATATTCTATTGAGTCCTTCATGAGGCAACGTCCACCTTCTTTCAGTGGGTCTTCTGATCCACTTGTTGCTGAACAATGGATCAGTACTACTGAAAAGATATTTTCAGTTCTTCAATGTTCTGAACATGATAAAGTCATCTTAGTAGTATATCGTTTGGAAGGTGAAGCTGATCAATGGTGGAATCTTATCAAGAATACAAGGCAAAGAGATGAAATTGAGTCCATGGAATGGGATGAGTTCAAGAACTTATTTTTCAATAAGTACTTCCCTCGTATTCTTCGAACAAAGATGGAGAAGGAGTTTCTTGAACTAAAGCAAAAGGATGATGAATCTGTTGGTATATACGAAGCGAATTTTACAAGACTTTCAAGGTATGCATCTGGCATTATCATCCAACCTGAAAGTGAAGTTGATCGATTTTTCAGTGGCTTAAAACCAAGTCTTCGAAGGGCATTAGCTATAAGAGACTTCAGTAGATATGATGAAATTGTGTGTTGTGCTATCAAGGTAGAAATGTAAGTTGGTATTACATATCCATCTCATGGTTTTGACAAGAAACGAAAGATGGAGTTCAAGGAGAAATCTCAGAATAATGGTGAAAAGAAGATGAATGTTTCCTTATGCAGAAAGTGTGGAAAGAAGCATGGTGGAGATTGTCTTAAAGGGACTAGAAAATGTTTTAAGTGTGGAAAAGAAGGTCATCGAGCATCTGAGTGTCGAAGTAATGGAAAAAGGGTTTCTAATGATGTGAATAAAGAAAACACTGCAGAGAACGCACCACCAACACTTCAATGCTTCAAGTGCAAGGAAATGGGGCATTATGCTAATAAATGCCCTAATCCAAGGGTTAGTGATGATCAACATAAGCAACCACTGAAGGCAAAGGACAAAGGGAAGTCACATGCGATCACTATTGGAAATGTTGAATATGACAACAATGTGGTGGAATGATTAAGTGTTTATGTAATGGGATTCCAAAATAATGTTGTATCATTGAGTATTGCAATATTTATTGATGTGGTATTCAAAGTGATTGAGATATTTTTTGGAAATAAGATGATATGTGCATAATGAAGGGAAAACGAGAAAATGAAATGTTTAATAGTATTCATGAGCTCATGATTGATATAAGGACTAAGTGATATCATGGTTTGAGTATATAGAATTTTGAGGATTTTGGTATGTGGAAAGTGTTAACTTTAAACTGCATTCATGTTTTCACTAAGGTATTCAAGAGAATACATGATTAAGGACTTTGAATGTTTGGAATGTGACCAACAAAACATATCTTATGATATATGGGGATTAACGATAGTATTAAATCTCTGGTAATCGTTTTCACTATATTATGAGAGTGGACTGTAGTATTATGGATAAGCCTAAAGATTAGAATGGATTATGTTGGACATAAGTTGGTATTGTTTAAGGATAGAAGATTTTCGATATTATTGATGGGATGTTATAGTAATGTAGTTTTAGAAAAAGGACAACCTGCAGGACGGGCGACAGCCCATCGCTTCGGACAAGGATGTGGGAATCGAACCCACAACCGAAGTGCGACTGGCCTTTATCGCCTACCACTGGCCTACAGGAAGTCCCGGTTTAGTAGAAACTAGTTTTATTATATTAAGCAGTATGATATATGAAGTATAAGTCCATTTTAGGAACCATATGTGATTAATCTCACTATAGATCAACTTATGTATATAATTTTTGCTAACCTTTTGTTTGAGACAGATGGAATGACTCGTCATTCTATCACATGATCTGCTAACACTTCACGAATAACAAATTCAACTTCATTTATTTAAGAGATGAAGTGTAAATTGTTCAAGGCTTGAAAAACAGTGAGATTGTACCAAAATAAAGAAAGTATTTATTCTAATTCAAATTTTCAACTTTAAGGAATAGATCTTGAAAACCAAAAATGTTGTCCTAGTGATCTTATACCTGATAAATCGGATGGTACCTTAGATCGTCACAAATTTATGGATTTGTGATTGTTGGCTTTTCCATAGCCATGTTCTCTACCACTCTCCATCAGAACATGATGGTTAGATTTTTCTTCCATATCCATATTTTCACCTATGTGGAAACCCAGTGATTAGTTTATTTGGGTAATCGTTACATTTCATACTTTAGTTTTTAAAGCCAAGTTTTGGTATTCCTTTTTACGATGTGGGTTTCTATTAAAGAAACTTTCGAATAGTAAACCATTTATAACCCCGACGAATTTCGAGGACGAAATTCATTTTAAGGGGGGTAGAATGTTACAGCCCAAGATTTTATGAAAAATATTCTTTTTAATTTCACTAATGTCTTGTGTTGTACGCAACACAAAAAGGAGCTTGCACAACACGCATCCTTGACTTGCCTTGCATTACACGCAATCGCAACCTACCTCGATAGCGTGTGTAGTACGTAATACTGAGTTTCACGAAACAACGATATGCTATTAAAATATTATTAAAACTAGCCGTTATGAATAGTAATAACCACTTTTTAAATTTTAGAAATTTTATCTCTCAAAATGGACTTCATTTTTGAATTTGGAATATGAAATATAGCTTAGGATGAAATTTTGGCATTTTTCTGAAAACTTTCAATTTTTGATGAATAGTGAAACCACTAAGTGGTAGGTTAAAAACTGAATTTTTCATAAAACATAATTTTACCGATTCTGTGAATGGAATTTCGAAAATTCGACAGACACGGTTGATATCAGTAAGTAAAATGTGGTTCAATGAGATAAAAATAATTTTTTGGTGAATAGTAACTTTTTACTTTTTTTAACCGCGGTTAATAGTAAATAGGGTAACTAAGGGTAAATATGATATTATTATCACCCTAACACATGTCCTAATTCTATTGGACAAGTTTAATTCGACCAAAAACAAACTTAGGAATAAAATATGACCATTTAGGCCCACTTGGGTTAGATTAGGACATTTATTATTAATTTATTTAAAGAAGGGTTAAAATAGTTAAAATCAAAATTTAATAAGTAAATCATTTTTAATATGGGGTTATACATAAGATAAATTCGACTATAAATATTCATTATAAAGATAAAAAGATTTCCTACATAATTATATTTTATTTATAATTTTTAGACTTTAAATAAATTAATTTATTTATGACACAACGATGATGTAGTAATTACCCTTTTAAGGAAATATTAACATAATTGATGTTATAAATGCTCAAATGAATGTAATTTGAGACTTTTTATGAATTCCACTAATTTTCTAGGTTACTATGATATATTATTGTTGATGGAATCAACTTGGTTAGAACATATAATTCTGTTATGACTTTCACAAAAATCATATATCAAATAGTGTCAAAATTGACACAAAATAGTTTTTAAATCAAATATTATATTATTAATTGTTATTTTATTCCTAAAAATCTAAGGATCGGCCAAATGACTTAGATAAGGATATATATATATTAATAATAAACAATTTTGGGTTCGTTTGGCATGTTATAGTAAGTGTATTAAACATATAGTGAAAGAAAACAAAAAGACACGGTAAAAGTTAAATTATTTAACTTAGAGTTAAATCTAATTGATAAGGTTAAAATAATACCCTAAACTTGTCTAAATCCTATTGGATGATAGGATTTCGACCCATCCCCACTTTAGCTTCGAAATAAGACCCTTTGGAACCATTATAAACCGATTTTTACTTTAATATAAAATAATATTTTGAGATATTCCTAAGGTGCCCCTCTCCTCCCTTATAAAAGGGCACCTCCTCCCCCTCCTCCTCACACCAAATTGAGCACTCAAGCTCAGCCAACCCCTGCCAAAATCCTTTCTCAACTTTCCTAGAATAATCCTAGAGGTCCTGGTCTTCTTCAAAGGCCAATCTTAGTTCCCTAAGTGAAGGATTCAAAGAGGCGTTTCAAAGAAGAGGTAATATCCATTACCGATCTTTTCAATTTCTTTCTTCTTCAACTTCTTCTTCTTTAGTTGTTTCATGATAAAGTAATAACATCAGTATTTCTTATATAATGATACGTTATTATAAATATGAAACAACTATAATTAACCTTCTATCCATCCTACGGAAAAAGGAAATCACCGCGCGTGCGTACGTACGGAATACCGTCTCCACGCCGTGGTGTAATCTATTTTCCGCCACCACCTTAATTGGATGGGTATAATGGTGTAAAGAATAAAATATACATAGTTATTACAACATCATATTGATTCTTATATATTTTATAATCCACTCCAATTCAATTCAACATTTATGGAAATGATATCATCGCTCATGCGTACGTACAGACTACCGTCTCCACGACGCGATGAGATTCATTCTCCATGTTAACCATTTAAGAATGATTATAAAGTATATATAAGAAATAATAATGAAATATATGACATTATAAAGCTACTGGATTTATTTATATATATATATGTGTATGTCATCTACTTACTTCCATTCAAGACAATAAGGAAAGGAAAACAGCGTTCATGCGTACGTACGGACTACCGTCTCCATGAACGGTGTTTTTCATTTCATTTATCTATCTATTATATATATATATACTGAATATATATGATATATAAATCATATTTTATATTCTGGAAGTAAGTAAATCATGATATAAGTAATAATAATTTCAAGAACAACAAGTCAAAACACCCACGATAAATGAAACGATTTTACCCAAAACGCTTCTTTAACATGGAATTTACAAAAGAACGGGTAATATAATGTCACAAGTGAACCATATATGATATCATAACAATGAATATGATTCTTTAATAAGACAATGACATTATTTAAATCATTATACAGGAGGTTCGGACACATACGAAGCAAATCGGACCTAAGGTAAGGGAAATATCACAATCTCATTTTTATCCGAGATTGTTTATACTTTGGTATTTACTGGGGTGTATTTTATCATCCACATCCATGTTCCCTCAATATGTAATATTATTTCCATCCTTCTACAATATTTTATAACCAATTTTACCCTTCGATGAGTTTTTTGTAAAAGATATGAAAGGAATCTTTTGTCGTTTTTTCGTACGAGGTACTTTTTGACTTTTCCGAAAAAAGTACGAAGAATGTTTTTCTTAACTTATACGGCATGAATGGATTTTTAAAACATTATTTCCAAGAATATTCCTTTACAAGTTTTCAAGTTTATTTTTAATCAACTTCTTTTAGATTTAAATTGTAAGACATGTTAAGAAAGGAAAATGTTTTTGAAGTAGAAATGATATTTTCCTCAAGAATGAAGTTCAAGTATTTTATCAAAATTATTTTCCATCTAAGATAATAAAAGGGTTCTGTTTTTATCCCTATTATTACATGGATTTGATTATGTTGTGATGGAAATATTTTTATGAATTCCTTTATCTTATATGAATTGTTTTATGATGTCATGTTGTTTAAGAATCCCATTTTTATTACATGGGTTACGCTATGATGTATGGTTTGTGATTATGTGGCACACATAAGAAAGGATTCATTATAAGATGGGTGGGACCTATATCTCCCTCTAATGCATTGGGTAAAGATTTTATATCTCATTAGATAGACATGGCTGGAACGGTAGGTTATACCGGTTCAGTGAAACAGGACTGAAACAAGGGTTACTCGATTCAGAAAGAGACTTTGTCCACTAAGAAAGTCTTGGCAATGAGTCTTGACTAACAAGAAATGATTCTCTATGATTATGTGTGAATTCCACAAAGTTTCATGTTTTAAGTTATGATTATTGTGATTACATTTCACTGCCATGATTTATCCCATGTTATGAATTTATGATCTCTTTTGCAGGTTAAGATTTCCAAAAGATATGTGCTTGTGTATATGATGTGATTGATATTTATTTTGTTTACCCTTACTGAGCATTTGAGCTCAACCTTTTATGTTTTCTTTTCCCCAGGATATAAAGAAAGGTTTTAGGTAAAAAAAGGGGAAGATCTTTATGGGAGATATAGAAGATCTTTCACCACGATTAGAAGATTACGTTCCGAGTTTCCAAAGACACTAAACTATTACGATCCTTGTGTGTGTGTTTTTGTTATGTACCAAGTATTCCGCAAAAGTAATGTAATGTCCATATACGTCAAGCTTCGGGTCTCTACAGATGCGAGGAAGTTCCTACAATTTTTTACTTCAATTTCTTCCCATCTTTTTCACCTATTGATAGAGAATAAGAAAATAAGACTTATTTCTTTATAAAGTGATGGTGATTAAATTAACACAATGAAGTAACTCACCAGGCATTGATGGAGTAGGTATTTTGATTCTAACTGGAGGATTATATAGGGCATGAGGTCGCATTGCCACTTGTTGGGCCTCATCATCCCCATCATGGGAATCCGATGAATCAGTCCTAGAGGAGGAATCTGGCGAACCGGCTTCAGGTGGGAAAGCATCACCTTCATGAGGAAGGGTTTCTTTCTCTACAGTCCTCTTCCTTTTCCCCACCTGATAAACTGGGTGATTCAGCACCTCTTTCGTGTTTAATGATATCCATTGCTTGGAATACCATGTAGTCAATTTATGTGCCTCTTTTTCAACTGTTAGGTCAAAAACCACCCTAGTATTCTCCCTTGATTTCAGCAGCCACAGTTGTCGAGCAACCATCAGATGTTGCTCTAACCTGACATGTACTGGGGAAGATACAACAATCTATTGTAGACACTTGAATTGATGTGCAAATATATATGGAGAATAGGCCTCGAATATAATTTCTCCGTCAATACTGGCAACTAGCACACCATCTCTGCAAGCTAGCATGTTTTCCCTCAAATCCAAGGGGGCTATTCCATCATCAACAAACCGCCCGGTTGGCGGATTTCCATAGGGAAAGAAGTTGAATTACATAAACATGCTCAGCCTTATCTTCATGTCATATGCATTAATATCTAATGGAGAAACTCCAGATAATTCTTGAACTGACGGCCTAAAGGAAAATCCAAGAATTTATACTTCATTCTATACATTATAAGTCCTGAAGTGAGTGGCGATCCATCCCCATAAAACATGGAATGGTCCCACTATTCATAAAGAAGATTTACCCATAAAGACATGATGTAAGATCCTGTGAATCTTTGCTAAAATGGGGGTATCCAACCCAACCATTTTTCCTTCATCCAACATTGTCGTAATAACGAAGGTCCCTGGCCTGCCGCCTCCCTTCAAATCCCTGACTGGCAAGAGATAAACGCTGATCCAAAAAGCCAAGAAGCCCACCAGATGAGTCTTCTTTGGGATCCTTTGATTCACCTCATATCCCCATTTCTCAAACTCTCCTACTTCTAGAGTTGACCAGAATGTTCCAGGAGCACCCCTCTTCTCGGTTTTTGGACAGGTGGTAGGATGGGTGGGCCTCTTATCCTTGGATTTCTTTTTCTTGGATCCTTTCTCCTTCGGCTCCTTCTCCTTTGGATCCTTCTATTTCTTCTCATTAAGAAATATATTCATCCACTCCTATGGATGAATTTTATTTATAGAATATGTTAAGGAGTTCTCTGAACTCTTGAGCCTATGGATGATTTTAAATAATTCCCAAGCCAAAGCAGGAGTCTTCTCTGAATCATTCCAAGTCACCTTAGGAGGAATGAATTCATCATACATGTCGCCCAAAATTGGAGCCCCTGAGATCCTGTGGACATCCCACAGACTGATGCCTACTTTTCCATGAGTCAGATGGAAAGAATTGGTTTCTGGTCTCCAATGGCTAAGTATCTCCGACACGAAGCTATAAAGTCTGTAAACATATGTTTTCCCAACCCAGACAGCTTCTTATATCACAACTCCTTTCAAATCCTCGACAAACTCTACACAGGTTTGTCGCACCTAGTATTACCACATCCAAGTTGGTTTCACAACTCCCCCAGGACGGAAATCCGAACCTTTCTTCCAGCCTTTGGATTGATCCATTTGAGCATTTCGAAAGATAGAAGGTTGAAAATGTGGTTGTAGCTCAGGCTTATGAGGTTTCATATCTGGCGTACAAGGGCTATGATGCATCATGTGGGCCTTCTGCATTGTTCCATCATTTATAAATCCTCATCCACATGAGTGATTCGCTGAAGAAAAGTTGGTGTAATTCTAAATCCACACAAATGGGAGATAGTTCTTTGCTTCTGGAATAGTGACTTCTCGTAGATGACCATAACGGTAAAAAGGTAGATAATTGCTTTGTGGGAATTCAAAGTGACATTTCTTCAGATGCTGAGCCAAATATGGGACAGTGCTGTCGCAGACAGTATAGTAATCGTGTCCAACTTTGTCCATCATATCATCAAGATGTTTGCTTTCAAGTTCATCAGCCGTTCCAATTCTTCTTGGATCCATTGAATCTGCACAAAAAGATGAATAAATTAACTCTTAAAAAGTTTATTTTTCATAAAATTTGTGAAATAATTCGAAAGAATTTTGCAAAGGCATTAAGGCGCGCAGGTGTGGATATGTCACGCAAGTATAAATGTGTCGCGCAAGTATTTAGCGCGCATGTATCACCACGCAAGTCCAGATACCTTGACAACAGCGCGACAGCAAAGAAAAGCGGAAAAATGAGAAACTTGCGTAGCGGAGATAACATGTGTGGCGGGAGCTCAAAAATCCGATGTTCAGTGCAATGCGCGACAACTGAGTGCATATATATAGGCCAGAACGGCCACCTGCGTGCCTACAGCCAGCGCGCTCCAGCCCTGCGCGACTCGCACCTGCGCAATGACAGTTGCGCGGTGAATACCTACGCGCCTCTTTCCCTTTGGTTTTCTTCTTTTCCTCAATGTCACATCCTTATTATTTCAGATCCAACTCTTATGGGGGACTTTTGTTGACGCTCCTTTTCATCACATTGTTTAAAGGAATGGAAAGGGAAATGACTTAGCACAAATTGATGCATCCTTTGAAGAAAACATCAAAAATCGACAAAGGCTTGAACAAGGCTTCAAATGCACATGCACCATAAAAGTTCCCTCACTATCGCGCAAGTATACTTGCGCACCGCGTAATGGTCACACAAGTGAATTGCGTGCCCACTTTGAAAACCGCCCGGGGTCCTTTCCAGCCTATAAATACCCCCTGTGGGCCCCCCATTTCAGGAGGAATTATTCCAGAATTCAGATATAGAGCTCTGAACGCCCAAGTCTCTTCTTCAAGTCTTCCGAACACTTATAATGTAATTATTTACCTAGAATGGAAGGTCTAAACAAGAGGAATAAGTTATAAGTGTTAGAAATCACTAACACTTCACGCCTAAATGTTTTGACCTTAAGGGAAATGAACACACTTGTGCGCCTCCTTACCTATTCATTGAAACTTGCGCGCCACTCTTCTGGAAGTACCTTAGGATGACTCTAAAGGATTTGGTCAAGAATCACCCAAGTATTACTCTACAGGTCAAGGAACACGCAAGTACCCATGTGTCGCGCAGGACGCAGTACATGCGCGCCTGCCAAGACTTGCATGCCCTTATATTTTTTGGGTGCCCTTCCTGCCCATTTAACCCTTCTTATGCATGTCTACCTCTGCTATTGAAGATTCAATCTTCAGGAGACTCTTCAAATCCATTTATGGCATGTTTTCTTGATTGATATCCTTATCTGAAAGGAATTTTGTGAAAGATCTCTCAAAACCTAGTGATTTATACATCTGTATGTCACTAAGTTTAGAGAGTTCATTCATTCAACCTCATACTCTAATATAAGAGAATCATTGATTTGGGCTTCCATATCAGGAATAATCCCCAAGTCCTCTTTTGATTTGGGCCTCCTTTTTAGGAGTATGCCCCAGTCATAATTCCCTTAACATGGGCCTCCTTTTTAAGAGTAAGCCCCATTATAAGTCCCCTAATTTGGGCATCCTCCTCAGGAGTAAGCCCCAAACCTTAATTACCTTAACCTGGTTTTCCTTTTCACGAGTAAGCCCATATCTCAAATATAGGATTCCTCCTTAGGACTAATCCCAATTTCACTTAATTTTCAAATCCCTTTTACCTGGGCCTCCTTCTTAGGAGTATGCCCCAGTCTTAATTTCTCTTAACCAGTCTTAATTTAATTTTTGATCTGGGCTTCCTTCTCAAGAGTAAAACCCAATCATGAGTCCCCTCCTAATTTGGAAATCTTGCTTAGGAGTAAGACCCATGTTAGAGTGCCCAAATCTCCCTGAAGTACATATACCTTTATGGACCTTGTTCCTAGATATCCTCCCTGAATTAAATCTTAATCCTCATCTATTTTTGGGTAGTCATACATATATAAGCCCCACATTATTACATCTTTCATGGCACAATTTTCTGGTTTCAACAATACCTCTTGTTTCTCACACCGAGCATGAATCAGGTGAGCTTAGAGTGTAAAAGAAATCATGAAATCATTCTTTGAGACATAAATTATGCATAAAAATCATACTCCCTTACTAGAACTATGTGGGTTATGATTCCTTTTCCAAAACAAAGGATACGTAGGTATCCCATCAACGGGTACGATCCCAACATTGAAATAATCCATGTCCTTCTGAATGACAATAAACTTCAAGTGCCCCATTGAGTGGCTTTAAAACCAGTATGGTTATCATAATGACGAAGAGACTTTTATGTATTGAAGGATACCATTAACTAAGAATCTCAAACAAATATAGATGATTCTCTATCGATGATGAACCCCAAATACATATAAAAGATTCTCTAAATTTCCTATATATTAAATTATTAATTGTCAGATCTAAAGGAAAGCTCATTTTATACTTCGTAATTTAATAAACATTCACGAACATAACTTAAATCTATAAAGAGAGTCCCGGAGTAGACAATAATTCCACTAAAAAAGGTGTGATGAGTTCGACCTCCCATCCTCTCGACCAATGAAAATTTCTAAGCCTCATCAGTCCAAAACTAATGAGCGCCTACCTTTGGAAAGTATGTCCAAATGGATATGGAATCATTGGATGTTTCTGGTTTTATGAACAAACCCATTAGAAACCGATTGGAATGTTTGAACCTTCAATCAACGAGGTCATCCCAAATTCCAGAGGAAACAAGGACGAATAGACAAAATTAAATTTTTTTAAAAAACTATTATTAATAAAAATAATATTCAAGGTTAATAATTGAGGTTAACTAGAATAAAAAAGTAAAGAACCCAAATATTTTTTTATAGTAGTTCATTCTGAAGTGGGTCTACTCTTCTCTTATACCCCAGTAATCAATGAGTGGTACGTGTGCACTATAAATTATTTTTATGGATGAATTATAACCAAATTATAGAATCTTTTTCTAGTAAAGGGATAACCATAACATTTACTTTTTTATGGGGATACATAACCCGAATAAGATGACATTAGAAACTATGAGTAACAACCCAGATAATAATGAAATCAGTTACGGGGAGTTACAACTTGATAAAATAGAATAACAAATAATACTTATATGAGAAAATAATTTTTCAGAAAAATAGATTACATGTGAGATATAAGAAAAATTGTTACATACTAAGAACTAGATGAAAGATAACAAAAATTAATGTTCATGTGCTGGTTGTTGATGATTATATTGACATGCCTTTTCAAGGAAACTTTCTTCAAAGAAGAACTAATTTATCCTTTGAGAGATCATTCAGGTGATGAAATAGTGTTTCATTAGATGTTGTAGATTGCACAACATATTCAAAGGTCATAGTAATTTCTCATGAAAAAAATAGATTATCAAAAAGATAATGTGTGTATTTCAATTTGAATGTTGTTGTCTTGTTTTAACCTATAAAATAGAAACATATATATAGTATATATTATGTAGTTAAATTTTCTCTACTTTATTTGGATTTTCAAAATAAATTTAGTCAATCAAATTCATAAATATATCAATAAAATATACATCTCTATTAGGAATTTATTCATGTAGAATAAATCATAAAAATGAATCTAACATAATTTGAATATGTATTCCAATAAAATTTACAGATTAATAGCAGTGTTCCGTGATTTAAAAGCTTTTTTTATATCCATTCAAACAAATTTCAGTTTAGTGAAAATAGTTATTGAATTCTACAATAAAAAAATTGAAAGTAAATTCAAATATTTGAAATTAAATATCCTTGAACACATCGAATTTTTCATATATATTTTAAAATAAATAAATAATTTTTTTATTTAAATATTCCAAAAAACAATAACAGCTATTTGATCAAAACCCTTAGATTTAATGAAAATTTATCTAATAGAAAAACCGTTGGAAATAATCTATATATATGTAGAAAATAAATTTTCCAAATAACACATGCAATGAACGACATCTTCTGAAAAGAAAATTAACCTAGCATAGGTGTGATGAATAGTATTATGGCATAGAGATGATGAAATATAACATAGCATAGTGATGATGAAAAGTAATGTAGTGTTGTTGAACCATAATTTTCACTATTCATCAATAGTAACATCGGTTTACTGAACCATACATTGAACTATTCCTGAATAGTACTTTGCGTAAGGATAGTGAGCAGAAATTTAGGGTTGATGAACCATACATCGAAATTTTTTTGAACAGTAACATAGGGTTGATGAACCACAGAATGTGAAAATACTGGACACCATAATTTAACAAACATCATTGAATTTTTAAGGGCACTAAACATAAGATTTTGACATTGGTCAAAATGACTTATTTTTGTAAGAATATATTATATATTAAATGAATCATGAATCAAATAAAACTGTCATCTACTGTTCAAAGTACCATAATAACAAATGCAATGACATTTAAGAAAACAATATTTATGTAATATCAATGTATATGTTCAAAAAAATTAGTCACCATCAAAATGACCATTTTACACTTAAATATAAACTAATTAAATCAATACAAGATTGTTATGTTTTTTAAATAATGATGTTTTGAGTGAACATGATATCTTTAGAAATTGCATTATAATTAATATAAGAATCATTTGAAAATTGTTTTTTGCAGAGTTTTTAAAACAACAGCACAAACTTCATTTTATTTTTTGAGTAATAAAAATTCATTTTTAGACATCCTCATAAACTATTGAAATGCTAGTAAATCACTTATATAACCAACTTGATAATAATTACATAAATCCATAATCAATTGAAAATTAAATAATGAATATAAAGAACAGTTTTTATAATAAAAATCACTTTTTAACATACAAGTAATCAAATAAAAAAATACACATGCACAAATAATATCTCCTTTTTTGTTAGATTAAAATTAAAAAACATTTGAATTATTGTTACTAATTTTAAAAAAAATTATAAATAATTTATATCTCAAAAATTCATTCTCCCCATTTTCTCCCAAAATTTATCTACCCCTATGGTAAATGAAAAAAATGTAAAAAAAACTCCCCTTAAACATATGTTGTAATAAAAATATAAACTTCTAACTTGGAAAGCTAAAATCTAATTTTTCAAACAAATAATAGTTTAAAGACATTGTAAAAATATATTCTAGCTGATTTTAAGAAGTTATAAATTCTAAAAAAATATACCCCTTGACCACATGATCCCTAATAAAATGAAATCAATGATCAATAACCCATGTTCTATAATGTTGTAAGGGGTTTTTAGAAATATAAATTGTAGAAGTATTATCACAATAAATAAGAAGTGTATTAATATAAACACCCAATTCATATAAGTATGGTTTAATCCATAATCCTTTAGAAAAAATACTAGCAGGAGATATGTAATCATTTTCCATAGTAGATAAATTAACTGATAGTTGATTCATAGATGAATGTGAAATTAAATGTTTCCCCCAAAAATGTAATATTCATGATTTAATATTTCTATAAATTCTAAATCCTCCAAAATAAGAATCTGAATAATATTTTAAAAAAAATAGTAAAAATTTTGGATAAAATAAACTAGAATAAATAGTTCTTTTAACATGTATATTTTTTATTTTAACAGCTTTAATGTGAAATTTTTAGGAACTTCTTGAAATATAGTATATAAACAGAAACTAAAAATTAATTTTGGTATATATTCATTAAATTATAGTGATCTACCAATCAAACCACTCTAAATATTAAAATCTAATGATTTTCTAGGAGAATAAATTTCTACTTTACAACTAGTACCAAAAAAATATTTTATAGACTTTGTAGTATCAAGACCCTTTATTTTAACAAACTATTTAGCATACATAGATTGTTTATGAAAATTACATCTTTTATTTAAAAATAATGAAGTCTAAGAATGAATTTTTATTATTTAATTAAACACATGTCAAATTTAAAATACATCAATCAAGAAAATTCATTAGTTATTATTTAACAAGATGATCCAAAAATAATACCATCAACATAAATATGATCAAATGTAGTATCATCAGATGTTTTTTAATAAAATGATTTTGATCAACATTTCGTTTGATGAAGTCATTATTTAATAGAAAAATAATTTCATTCTAAGAATTAGGTTCTTGTTTAAGACTGTACAATTCTTTAAGTTGTTTAAAAACGTGGTTATGATTTTTTTCACTTTCAATACCAAGAGGATGAAAAAGATAAACATATTTAGTAATTAAAACATTTAATAATTCAATTTATACATCCATTTTATATAATATTAATCCTTGAAAAAAATAAAAATGTAAAAAAATTCTAGTTAAATCTAACCTAGGAACAGGTGAAAAAATATATTCAATGTCTATACCTTCTTATGGAGAGTATCATTGAACGAAATGAATGGATTTATTCTTGATAATCTATCTAGATTAAACAATATTTATTCTAAATATCCCTTTAGTTCCAATATAATATTTGTCCATATGAAATTCAACAAAATTCCAATCATTATTTCAAAAAATATATTTAATTAAAAATTTATAGAAATAATTTATTTTTTATCTTTTAAATCATCATTAACAATAAAAGGAACAAAATCAGAAATAAAAGAAGTAATGGAAAAAAATAAAATAGAATTTCATGTTTTGACACCATAATTGACATTACTAATTACATTTTCAATAAGATTATATTAGTTAATCATCATGGATTTTGGATCTGGTTGAGAAGGAGTATGCATCCCCTCAATGGATTCATTATTATCATTTATAATTTTTTCACCAAAATTAAATTCCCTAAACACTCTATCAATATCATTAGAATTTGAATTTATTTTAACATTATTTTGATCAAACATAACATGAACAGAATTTTCAATAATTATATTTTGTTTAGTATAAACATTAAATGCATTAATATTATTGTAATATCCAAGAAAAAAAATTCATCACTCTTCTCATAAAATTACTATAATTTATCCATTGAATTTAAAAATTAACTTTATAAACAAAAACACTAATTTATCTAGCTTTATGATTTTCATTTTTTAGTAATTCATATGTTTTCGTATTTAATAATGTTCTAATAATAGTTATATTTTAAATAAACATGCCTATAAATTATTCCCAACCCAAAAGTATCTACAAAAATTATCTTCACTCCACATAGTTCTATCTATTCCAATAAGAGTTCTATTTTTCCATTCCACAACACCATTTTGTTGTGTTCTTTAATGTGAAAAAAACTTATAAGAATATCCATTATTTTCATAAAATGTTTAAAAATATAAATTATGAAATTCACATCCTTTATCACTATGAATAAATATTATCAAACAAACTTTGTCATTTTCAACTAATTCAAAAAATGAAATAAATAAATTTAAATTATCATTTTCATAAGAAATAAAGTTTACCAAAGTATGTATACAATAATTATCAACCATAACTAAGTTGTTTTTCCTTCCATCAAGGTAGGAAATTTTAGTGGGTTAAATAAATATAGATATTCTAAATTATAAATGTTTATTATTACATATCATATTGATCGGTATAAAAGAAACTTTTAGTTTCTTCCCTTTCATGAAAGTGTCAAAAACATGGAATCAACGTTTTATTAAAGATGGTATTTGTACCACAGTATCATGTTTTGAGAGATTATGTAATATCATGAAATTGGAATTACCTAAATGTTAATTCCAATATTGCTGTCATTTTTTAAATCATTCTAAAACTAAATATGGTGAATAGTTACTTTTGAAAAATAATTAATATAAATATTATATTTTTCATTAGGATAAAAAAATAATGAATTACCTTTAAAAAACAAACATTTATCATTTCTAAATTTAACTTCCATTACATCAACACATAATTGTGATATACTAATTAAATTATGTTTAATCCTTCAACATATAAATATGTTTAAATAAAATTATATTTTAAAGTTCCAGATTTTCCAAAAGATTTTTCTTTACCATTGGAATCGTCTCCAAAAGAAATAGGGATTCCATCACATGTTCGTAAGTGGTATACATTAATAGGTATTTGTTCATATTCCTAGAGTTACCACTATCCATGTAAAATATTTCATTCATGATATATCTATGGAATTGTCCCTATTAAAATCAATTACTCTTCAATATTAGTACCCAAGACACATTATGTTCAATAAGATTAGTTATAAATTTTGTAGATACCCAAGAAAAATTTAACCATGTGTCATAAGGTACACTAGATAGTAAGAATTATAATTAAAATTATTTTTTAAATCCTATGGATTGTTTAAAAAAATATAACTTTCATTTACATAATGAACATTCTAACCACATATAAAACAAATATTACAAAAAGAAAACCAATTTTATCTTTTCAAAAATTAATTTTTATAAATTCGGGGTTATACTCTATCATACCCAAACCCATATTTATTTTTATCAATTTTTTTCCAAGAAATATTCCCATGATATTTTTCACTACCATGAATAAATGAAGATAAACATTATTTAATAAAATTATCTTTCTTTTTTGAATTTTCATTCAAATAATTAGATGATTTCATGTAATCATAAACCATAAATGAGATGTAGAATAAGTGTTACATATTTTTTCATTTGGTTGTTAATGGATTTTATTGTAGTAACAAGTTTATCATTGTTTTCATTAATCTTATTATATAGATCGGCAGCTTTGAAAATTTCGTTTCATTATCATAAAATTTATTTATTAAAAAAACATTTGTGTTTTAAAAGTCACATTTAGAATGAGAATATTCAGAATAAATATAATAATTAATGACTTTTTCCAGTGATTCCATGAAGCATAAGATAACAAATTTGTTTTCATTTCCAAATTATTCATGAGAATTAGGTCTTCTATAAAACTCCAACTAGAGGTTAATTCCTTTTTGTACATATTTTTTTATTATTCATTATTCAATAGTTCAGGAAAATAATGTATATATTACCTTTCTTTATAAACTCGTAACAAGTTTCTTCTGAAGCATTATAATTCATATCACCTTTCTTATCTCCCATGTATTTTCCGCTTTGAGGGTTTCTTCCAAACTGCTTCTTGAATCCTTTATTTTTCATTGTTTTGTAATCTCTAATCACAATATAGGCCATATCAGTTTTTAAAAAATCCATTATATTAGAATTAGAAGAGTTAGTAGAAACAACATTCAGAGATTTAAAAGCTACACATTTTTGTTTTATTGTCTCCTCGGCAGCTAAGTTGTTTAGTTCCAATTCATACTGGAGGAGTGATCTAATAAATTAATCAATTGTATACTCATTGAATTTTTTAGGATCAAATGGGACCTGTATTCCCTGAGATGTGGTGTTGGGTAATCAAGGTGTATATATTGTTTTCCTAAATTCACCTTTCTCACTAGATCTTGACCTCTTTATCAAATGGGTCAATTTGTTCACACTTGTGTGTTTATTATGATCAGTTAATTTATTATTTATGTGATGATGATGCTTTGAGTTCAATGTAGGGAAGAAATTATGCATACATAAAGATTTTTTCATGGTTCACCCTCGCTGGGCTATATCTAATAAGCATACAACGACAATGTTCTGCTATACCAAATCAAATAAAGACCATTTCAAATTTATAATTTTCAGGATATCTCACTTCAATGACCAATATCACTACATTTACAATGTTCAGGGTAAGCTCACTACATTCCCAAGGGTTACTCCCTTTGTGTCCCTATTCAGATCACTGCTGATGGAGAGGATCACCATATTTCTATTCTTTTTCTCACTACACATGAAATAATTCACTCATAATCAATAGACTTGTAGGTCCCTTCGTTATAAAAAATGAATGCATATTCCTTTATATATGGATACTATGTTGAAGTATAACATTCACCTGTAGATGAATATCACATTGCACCAGATGTATTGGGAAATCATCCATTTTTTGCATAGCACTAGAATGACCAACACACCTCTATAGGCCTAGAGTGTTTCTCTATTCCATGAGTGCAATTATCAACTAACCACATGCATGAAACTTCCTTATCCAACTCCAAACATGGAAAACTAACACCCTTTTGTTCCTAAACTAATATTAGCGTATAACTATAAACTGGCGCCGAAATTTTGAATATATATATACTTGTTCGACCAAACCACGACCAAACCAACGTATGTGAATCGAGATAAAATTATGTCTATGTGTTGAATTTCAATCTGAATGAGTAGGGGTATCCATCTATTTATATAAATTTTGTGGGCCTTGAGCACCTCTCTCAAGTCTCCTCCCAGCATGCAATTTCCTCCACATTAGCTTATGTCACCCTATTCAACTTGCCTACCGAAACCAAATTAATCATTGTGATATGTTTTGTCAAAAACCAAAACACAGAGGACCACTTTGTCAACAATTATAATAACCTCAAAAATTCTACAATGATACCTTATGGGATTTCATTCCAAAATAAATAATTTCTTTCATCAATGGAACACTTCTTGCCATGTCTCATGTTTTTAAGGAGTTTAGGACTTGTTCCACTGGTATGGAGTTTTCTAAAGCCTCTTAATTTGAATTCATTCCAATCATAATTCATGTGAATGTGTGGAACATCTGGTTAAATATTTCATCTTTACCCATCTTGGAGTCTTGGTATTCATGAAAAATCATTCCATGTTTGGTATAAATTTGATTATCTAAGCCAGGGTGAGAAACTTATATATTATTCTATATTTTAGGAGCAGAAATAAAATAATACACATGACTAAAAAAACATCTATTAATAGAATGATATAAAATATTAAATTCATTATAATTTAAAAAATATCTAGTATAATTAACTCAGGTAAGAGTTTATGGGTCAGATGTAGGTAGTGTTATTTGTTTTGACGTTATAATCTAGTGCTCAATGATCAACTGTTTGAGGAAGAATTCCATTTAGGATCTTAAATACACATAATCATATCAAAGTATGGTTCCTTTTGAGAAATCCAAGAATGACTTGGGTTTAATACTTTTTATTTATTATATTTTGTCCTTATACTATGAGTTCTAGTAAATTGAAAGCATAAATAAAATTAAAGTATACTCTAGTGAGGTATTTGATAATTCCAAAAGGAATAATATTTTGTTACTAATTGAATGGTATCAGAATGAGAATAACCTAAAAATCATTTATAAAAATAATCACCCTATGATAAAAATTATTATCTTGGATAGTGTAATGACAGATTTTTTGGAGAATGGTAAATAGACCATATTAAATATTTTAACAAATATACTAATTAATTAAAACAACTATCAAAGGTAATTAATTATGTTAATTTTGAGCATAAAAATTAATGAATGAAAGGGTGTATTTTATTTTAGTTCATTGTGAAGTGGGCCTACTATAATCATATACGTCTCCACTCAGTGATAGATACATGTTCACTAAAAATGAGTTTTATTGGGGAATCATAACCCAATTATCGAATCCTTTTATAGTATAGGGACAACCATGACACTAACTTTTGTATGTGTATTCACAACCCTTAGAAATGGACATTAGAAACTGAGATTCACAACTCAAATAGTCCAAACATTAGATATAGGGATTCAAAATACTTTGATCATGACCTTATAATACAGAATTCACATCCTAGGAAAATAGAATAACAAATAATACTTCAGGGAAAAAATTAAATTGAAAAATAGAGTGTATATGAGAAATGGGAAAAAGTGTTATAGAATTAGAACAAGACAAAATATGATAAAAAATGAAAGATGTATTACTAGTTGTTGAGGATTATATTGGTTCATCTTTTTATGGAAAATTTCATTGAAGTAGAATTAATTCATCCCTTGAGAGTTAGTGTAGGTGATGCAATAGAGGGTCATATGATGTTGCAAATTTCACAGAAGACTCAATGTTCACCAAACATTTTCTTTTAAAAAATAAAGTATCAAAAATATTTTATGTGTCTTTTAATTTATATCTTTTTATCATATTTTAACATGAAAAAAAGTGATATATATAGAGTAGATGTAAAGAAATTAAATCTACCCTTATTTCATTATATTTTCAACGTAAATTAATTCAAAAAAATTAATATATATCTACAAAAAAATATCATTGTTTCAACTTTATTCTTGTAGAATAAATATTAAAAATAATTTTAAATAATTTGAATAAGAATTCAAATAAAATTGCCCAGATTAATAATAGAATTGAAGTATTTAAGACACCTATTTTAATCCATTCAATCCAATTTAAATTTACTCAAAATGGTTCTTGAAAACTAGTAACAAATTGTCTAATGAAAATTCAAATATTTGAATATAAAGAAACCTGAAATAACCTTATTTTTTAGGAAAAGGAATTGAAATAAATTTTCAATTTTTATCTTTAAATATTCTACCAAAAACATAAAAAAATCTTCTATAATAATACTTCGTTTTATTCAAAATTTATATTCGGAAAATCCATTGAGAGTAATATATATATGCATAAAATGATTTTTATAAAATGTAGGGTATAAATATTTTACTTATAAAATGAAAAATAATTTAGTCTAGGGATGATAAACTGTATCATTGCATAGGGATGATGAATAATAATGTAGTTTAGAGATGATGAACAATAAGATAGGGTTATTGAACAATAATTTTAACTATTCATGAACAATAACATATGGTTGATGAAACATACAATGAACTCTTTATGAATAATTAAGCAGGGTTATTGAACCATACTTTTCACTATTCATGAAAAGTAACATAATATTTATGAACATTACATAACAATATTCTGGAATATTAATGTAGCATATGAATTATGAACAATAACACAGGGTTGATGAGCCATATATTCTACTACTCATGAATAGTAATGATGGGTTGATGAATCATACTTTATAGAAAAACATGAAATAATAATTTAACAAAAATCAATGAATTATTAATTGATTTAAAAGAATATTCAGTCTTTAGTCAAAAAGTATTAATTGTAGAAAACATTTTATATTTCCATCTAATATTGAATCAAATAAATCTATCATATATTTTTCCAAATATCATAAAAAATAGAAGCAAAAAAATTATGGAAAATAGTAGTTCTAAAAAATAAAAGAATAAATTTCAAAAATTTATCCACCATCAAAATGAACATTTTAGAGATTGATATAATCCAATTAAATCAATGAAAACTTGTTTCATTTTAAATAAGAATGTTTTGAGAGAATTTGATATCTATAGAAGTTTTATTAAAGTAAACTATTTTTTATTCTTCTTTTATAGTGTTTTTAAAACATAAGTTGAAACTTTATTGAATTTTTAGAGTAATAACAATTAATTTTTACTCTTCCTCATAAACTACTAAAATGTATATATATCTTTTATGAACCAAAAATTATACAATTCAAAGAAATATATACACAATATTTTATAAATCATCAATATATAGAATGGTCTTTGAAAATAATATCACATGTAAATAAAAAACTAACCCAAAAGAAGAGGCCGCACATGAATAGACACATTCCATGTGAAATCCATCCACTATTTTCTTGAGACACTAGAATCACGAAATTATTTTTTCCATCATAAATACAATTTTGAAAAACAGTAGAACCACTTCACCAAACTTTTTAGTATGAGCCACATTTTTTCTTGAATTTCTTTCCCACATAACGGGTATGTAAGGCTATGGATTCTGCTATTTGACTATGTAGTATATTTCCCTATTGGACTTGTATAACTATTTAATCATTAAAGGTTTTTAAATATTGGTAACTTAGTTCTCAAGAGATACCTATTCTATTCTTGATTACCATGTTTTTTTTTCTGAAAAAAAAAATCATGTCTCAAGGTTCTCATTGGAGGTATATTACGTATTTTGAGAAATTATTTAATAAAAATCCTTATTTGTGTCATTTTTTAAAATTATATGGTCAAATATATTCTTTTAAATACAGTAGTCCATTTATTCTGATTCACTTGGCCCAATAATCCCTTACAAAAAACCATCCCAATACTAACTAGGTTTAAAACCGGTATATGGAACCATGGACAAAAGTTGAGTCTCATATTTCTAAATCAATGATGTGAATGATTTAGGAAATATATAATGTGGTAAAAAGTAACAATGCACAAAACGTTTTAGGTTAAAAACCTGAAAACTGTAGCCTAAAAAAATGTTATGTATCACTCATTATGTCTCCTATATATTAAGGATAGGAAACAATTAGGGTGATAAAAAAGTTGAAAATATTTTAGTGTTGTCTATATGACCCTAATAATGGTTAATCTATGATTTATAGGATCCATGGATTAGGAAACAAATTAGAGCATTCTCCCACAATTAAGGTAGCACTAAATCACAATTAATGATTTTTAGATAGAATCATAGTTCCCTACTGTTCCTGTTGAGCCATATTATTTTCATTCTGCACAAATAAGCTTCTATGGGGATTTTCATGACACTGTGAAATGTGTTCCTTGAAATTTACCAAAGAAAATCATATGTGAACATTATATAGTCACTAAATTTTGAGTTTGAGTAGAAATAGATATTGATTCTCCAAGAAGGAGAAGAATGTATTTCCAATGGTTGCTTCCCAATAGGTTGCCAACCGATCTTGAAATGCTCACATTGCATCTCTCTGTTTTTAATGGGGGTTAATAATTGCAGTGAAGGTATCAGACCAATGGTAAAGGACCAAAACTGACAAGGATCTTATGCTCGGCTACGGGGGCACAACCCCCGCAATTTGAAGCAGTGGGGTCTCCCATGTGACATGCACAAAGTACCGGTGTGAAATTACACCTTCACCCATTGTCCCATATTTACCTATAAGTTGGCCCATGTGGTCATCATTGTTATGGATGAATTTTTCCAATGGACAATTTCTACTCTGGTCTCCCTGGTATATTTACCAAGCCATTAAAAACCTTAGAAGTAGTTTCTAACACCTAAAGAAGAGGGGATTAAAATGGGATATTAGAACTTAATTCCTACAAAGGTTTAATTTAAACAACACCTAGGTGATTCATTTACCCAACCCATAATTAATGAATAATAGCATGATGTTTCATTCCTTAACAAGGGAATTAAACAACATACCTTATGGAAGACCTGTGGAGAATTGTGATTTCTTAAGAAAGGTCTCTCCCATGTGTAGTCGATAGGTGTTCCATCGTATATGTTACTCTTAATTCACCCAGGGCTACCTGTATGGACCACCCCTTGATAAAACCTTTATGGTTCACCACAATATCTGGCCAACTTGACCCATTACTGAGGCCACCCTCAAATCCATTCATTGAAGGGCCTCTCTTTCTTTTGATCCATTATTTGAAAGGGACCATGTCAAAATGTACACTAAAACCTCCAGACATTCATAACCTTTGGGATAGGATTACTAGATTATCTACCATTTTTATTTTTATTTCTAAAGTAATATTTTTCCCAAATATTCCCTTCCAAAGGGTTAGGATTCATGGAAAATATTTATATTTATATATCTACTGTCATGAGGACCCCTACCCTGAGTAAAATTTTTGGGGTTCCCAGTCAGGGATCAAAGGGTTAGGACCATGTCCCACCCTTATCATATCTTTGACCTAGTAACTATGGTTCCATGAATGGAGGGTAAGGGTCATTCTTGATTTTTAATTCAACAGGGATTGTGATTTTCAACCCACTACATATCTAATTTACGGGAACCCCTCTTGGAGTAGGCCTCAAGAATATTAGGTAGATGGTTGTATTCATTCTCCTCTTTACCACTAAGTCGTTCAACTTAATTCAATCCTTACCTTGGAATCATGACAAAAATAAATTGAAAAGAGTGTTGTTTTGTATTCCTAAACTCTTCCAATGTATCCAGAACCTCTTCCACCAGTGAGGGTGGAAGAATGTGTGGCATTTCAAATATTCATCTTCTTTTTATTTCTCACACTAGTCATGAATGATGCGTGAATAAGGGTTATTGGTGATTATGAAACAAGCATGATCCATCCAAAGGATTGAACTACTAGAAAACTATTGAGTCTTATAGATGAACCAAGATTTGTAGTAATCCCACATAGGGACTGAGGTCAATGGGCATCATCGTTTAGAGTAAGACACAATCAAATTTATTTTAATATGAAAAATATCCATAGGAGTAATCCCTGAGTTAATCCCACAAACAATCATAATTTACGAAATCCTTCATGGTCCATTTTACTGTGGAATAACTTTTTCAAATATAACCAAACATAATCTACATAAAAGTCCATACTCATCATGAGACATACCATTTGGGGCCTTAATAGGTGTGAGTCCTCATGAATGAACTACACATGCTTTCCTTTTTATCCAAATCGGATATATAGGAAGCCCCCAGAGGTTCAAACCCAACACCCCAAATTGACCATATTCATTTTCTAATATCCCTAAGAGGGTCTAATTCAATTTTATAATTCAAATCCCTTACAAATTCCTTATTTTTCTTCAGCTTAAGTCCCACAAAAAAATTTACTAGACGCCTTCCACATAGACACCCTTTACACAAGATGATAAACTATATGATTAAGTCCTTATCACACAGACCTAAAAGGTATGATGGGCCCTGTTTAGAGGAATTGAACTACATGGGATCCGAATCATATGATAATGATACATATGAAGCCTATTTATGGGTATGACCCTGACATGAAAACAAATCATGTCTTCCATGATAATGATAAACTCCAATGTGAATTTAGTCTCCCTCTATAATAATAATATCTAGATTTACCCACATCATACATCAGAAGACCATTTATAGAGAACCTCAGATGCATTCATATCTATCCATTGATGAATAATTTATGATACATTGAGGTGATTCTAAGATCTATACATTCAAGAAATTTATTTCTAATCTTGGGATGACCCACATCATGCTTGGGAATTAATGATGGATTCTGGAAGATTTTTTTACTCTATAATATAATCACAAAATATATGATAATTCCCCATTAAATGGGTATTATGAGACCTACATCTAATCTTCTTGACCAATTTGAGTTCATAGGCATCATAGGTTAAACCACATAATGTGTCCCAACCTTTCGAAAGAATGTCCCCATGGATACATAACGATTTTTGGTTTCTAGTTCTTGGAAAATAACTATAAAAAATTGGTCTAAAATTCAAATTTTCAATGAGGTGCAAAATATGGGGGAAATAAATAAAAAAGAACCTGAATTGAATGAGTAAATTAAGAAATTTACATTAATAAAAGAGATTTAATGATCAGTCTCAGTCATAACCTTCCATTCCTCAAAGATAACCCCTCCCCCTTGGAAACAAAAAAAATGTTCAACCAAACATGGATTAGATAATTTTGGAATATCCATTAGTAAAATGGATAAAACAATTAATCTTTGTTATAAAATCTTATTCATCTAAGAAAACCCAATACCATCATAATTAAAAAAATAGAGAACTAGAAATGAATGAATATATTTTATAATTTTATTAAATAAATGGGATATACTAATTAGTATCTATTTAACTATTCCATTACTCAAGGAAAACCCATTCCCTTTGGAATAAAACAATAGTGTACCTGATGTGAATCCTAATATTATGTCATTTCCATCAATAAAAGGGATGTACTTGGCAGTATTTTGATGAACCATTGCATCCCTTGAGTAGAACCCGCTTTAATTGGAAATAATCCTTATTTAAATTATTTGATATATAGACAATTATATAGTCATGAATACCACTCTCTTGGTCCCTACATTAGATTATAGATAGACATAATTATTATAAACACTGTAGTTTCATCATTTCTAATAAAAAAAATTGGTTGTTCAATGTAGACCACTACTTTTGGAACTCCATTTGGGAATGTTCTAGTCCCTATGATAAATATTGAACACTATCTTAATTATCAGGTTAAATAAATTCCTGATTGAATCTGGTATTTCTACTCGTGAAAAATTTTCTTCAACATCAATGCATTCAATATATGCATATCTTTTACACAAAAATTGTTCCTTTTTTGTAATCCAATTTCAATGGTCATAAAATTAGTTGTTAAAATAAACTTTGTACCAATACCACTATGATTTTCATTTCCATTATCTGGATCTCATGTTTTTATTTTTTCAATCTAACATAGTTCTTTATTTTAGGACATAACCTATGATTCATAAATTGCTACAAATTAAAATTATTATGATTAAAAAATTGTTAGGAAGGTTGAATTTCATTCATTAATAAATCTATTTTTATATGTGGGTGTGTTACAATCCTCAAAGTTGTTGGATTGATGAATTTCTTCTTTTCTGTTTATTATTTATGGTTTTGATGATGTTACATGATAAATGGTTTTCACTTCTGATTATTAAACTAAACCATCATATTTTATAGCCATCCAATATTTATACCTTTGAATATATCCCATCTACACTTCCATCTATACTTTCAACCATATTTTCATATTGGTTCGCTACCTTATTTATGGATTTATCTTCAATGATATTGATATCACTACATTCCACAATTCATAAAATATGATTATTGTAATTTTTTTTAGTAATGGTGTTATTTTAATGTCAATGGAATACTCATTCCACTAAAACATCACCGTACATTCCTTTATTGGCCTCATTATTTTAGATGAAACATTTACTTCTGAAAAAAAAGAAAATAATTCCAACCATTTTTCCTCCATACCATTTCCCCTATAGTGTCTTGGTTTCTCCCAAAAAAATTCATATTCAATTTTGACTTTACACTACTACTAGAAAAACCTTTTTTGAGTAATTATGATAAAAATGACTCCCAATTATCGTAATTCTAGCCATATGGTTCACTTATAAATTTATGAATTCAATCAATCGAATTTTCTATGGGTTTCTCACTATACAAAACTCGTGATTTATACCATGTTTTTATGTACTTTTCAAATCAAATAGATGTGTATTCTCCAACTTCATAAAAATTTAGAATCCTGATTATTAATCCATTTTCATTCTCATCTATTTGGTGAAAACTTTTGTTGAAATAAAGAACATGTTGATTCCACTATATAGTAATAACAAAATCCATTCTGCAATATCATCGATAAAAATAATGATGTTCCCCTCTCCATATGTGTCGTCCAAATTTATTCGACCACATGATTTTGTGTGGATATGATCAGGCATATTCAATATCTATGTTTTTACAGATAATATTAACACTCATCCATCATTCCATGATTTCACGCATCACATGTATTTTTTAGATAATACATCATATTGGGAAATTTTGCAACTATATTAATCATAGATATCTTCTCTATTACCTATTAACTAATGTTACCCAACCTCCAGTGCCATAAGATGTTTTTTTCTTCAAATATTAAGTAACAAATGTTCTCTTTGCTATTAATGTGTTATAAATTAGAATTTGTTTTGTATCTTTCTAGAGACAATTAAATATCATTCATTTGATAGTACACGATGGTTGATTAAAAGTCTATATTAGTACAGAGTCATAGTGTTGAATCACACTTAGGATATTTTGACACAAATCTTTTTTAGAGAAATTAATTATTATGTTGCTTAACTTTTTCAAGTAATTAAATTCCACTACATTTGTTTATTAAATCCACATCATTAAAAATATCATGGTTCCATAAAAACATTTATATATTATTTTTATATAGACATTTTATTTCTTGTGGGATGATAATCCATGCTCATGATTCTAGGTTCTATAGTTAATTTTAGCATTAAGAACAATTTTTTCAAGATTAGATTTTTGGATTTTCTTCTATTCATTCTATGTGATACCTAATTGTGTGATGGATAAAAGGCATCCATTTCATTATTATATTAATATAAATGGGTTAATCATATTTATATCATTACTTTAAAATGAAATTATGATTTTCAAAAGAATTTGTTCTTGGAAGATGGGTATTGTCCTAATTGAGTGACTTTTAGTTATTTTTCCCATATTTCTTTTTTGAATAATGAATATGTTTATGAACAATGTTAGAACAGTGAAAAAATATCTATATAAAATAATCAATTTATATGATGAATTATTTTGTCACATTCTCCATTTTGACTTCGAAGAATGTCCACATTCATATATCACCTTGCCTCTTTATGTTATGACATTGTATGACCAAGAAATCCATATAATTTACATTTTATAATTGAAAACATTTTCTCCCTTATATTCCTAATCTCATACCATATATTGTAAATGTCATTGAATATATATCCTCTTTGGACACTTTAAGAAAATTTTCATCTCACTTTTATTTTTGATTTCAAAATTCCATTATTAGAAAATCACGTACCATTTTGTTATGTATAAAATTGTTCTTCCCTTTATATCATGTCCTCACGTTCCTAACCATATATAATTCAACATCATAGCCAATTCCAAATTTCCTCACACATGTGTATCATGATCTGTCATGGCCATTTATATTCATTTTGAACAATGATTATCTCTTTATAAAAACTCTAAATCTTAAATATTCCAAAATGTAATTTATTCTATGGTTCCCTTGATTTTCATTTAGTTTTGATTTTTATCATCGAAATAACAACATCTTCATGTCCCTCAACTAACATTACCTTATTATCCAGTCTGTATATGGGGTAATTGGTGACTTTTTCGACTATTCAATAGTGATATAATATTCCAAGTCTAATTTTGTGTTTTCAAGAGATCATTAGTGTTATTTTTCACTAACTTATAGTCTGTCAATTTCTATTCAATGTCGATCTACATACTTTGATGAATCCTCAAAAATGGTAATAATTTTAAGGTTTATGTCTATTTTAATCTCATTATTACCAAGAGAACCCTCATGTTCATACTTAAGATCATCCAAACTTATAAACTAATTATCATTATCATTTAGATGTTCTGTATTTCCAGCATTAACCATCATGGATTCTTGTGATTCATATTTAAAATCAAGTTCTAAATCCCCCAAAAATTTATTATTAACTTGTTTCTCTTTATAGAAAAAACTATTTATCTATAATTTTTATTTTTATTTGAGGTATCCCTATTTGGAAACCATTTAAAATTACTATTCATGATTATTTATTTGCTTTCATCATCATCTTACTTCTTTGAGCACTGAGAGAAAATGTGATACACTTGTACAATTCCAAACCATGCCAAAAGAAGATTAATATAAAATCTACCATTTCCTCATTTGAATTTCATAGAAAATAGATAATGTAGTTATTATTACTCACCATAATTCACTATAGAAATATCATGTTTTCAATGGATTGGAATATTATTTACATTCATAATCATGTGGATGGAAATTCTGCTCTAACACTCATCCCACAATCCACCATACATATTAATAAATCATCAAGAAAAAATTTGACATATATATTTCCTCAAGGGATTACAATTTTTTTAATGTTGTGGGATAATTAGTAGTATTTTATTCATAATGTAAAAATCTATAATTTCACTTATATGTCCATGATTATCTCCAAAAACAATTGTTATGTGACTAAAGAAGATTTATGTATTTCCTTCCTACTGCTTATTCTTCTCATCAGACTGAATTTGGAAAGTCTTGATGTTTGGACGATTTTACAAGATTACCACCAAAAAATATATTATAATGATTCTACCACATGGATTTGGTTGTAATTCATTTGATAAAATTCAATTTAATTTGATAACAATGTGGTACAATATGATCATTTTCTCTTTTTCTAACTAATTCAGGCATCTTAAGGTCTGTTATGTTATAAAATGACAAGTAGAATCAGTGACTTGAATCCATTGAGTTATATAATAGAGAATATATACCAATTTATTATAGAGGATATAAATTCAGGTTCATAATCATTTGAACATTTTCACATTAAAACCCTTTTTTGGTCTTAGTTTTCGAATAATTTTAACTTATATTCTCCCAAATCATTGATTATATTTTTTAAAAAATTATTAAATATATTTAATAATAAAAATACAGGTTTATAGTATTTTCAACTTAATATGTTACAAAAATTATTGTTGAAAGAATTTAAAATTCATTATAGTGATTAAGGTAAATATGAGTTTACTTATTGATTAAACATTAACCCAAAGAAGCTATGTGACATGTAGAATTTTCAAAAACACTATATATAAAAAAATGTTGAAATTATAATATATTTTATTTATTATAAATCATTTATTTTTTGTATCATGATTTATGGAAGACATCCTAATAGTGTTTACCTTTTGGAATCCATAAGAATTCCACTCCCCTACCATGTAAATGGAATATCACTCCCCTCACTTTTTCAAGACTCCCCAAAATTTAGTATTGTGGAAACACTTCCAAACTAATATCCCAACACACCTCCTCTCCAACTATAAGACTAATTTATACATGAAATAATACCATGTAACACTTTTTACAATCTAAAAGGAGTTACCCAACGAATTGATCATTTTCATAAAAGGGAACTTTTGTCTTATTTCTTAACAATCACTTAAATTATATTTATTTATTGTTTATATAATAACATATATAGAAAAAAATATACCTGGATTATGTTATTTCAATAGTTGGACTGATAACTTCATATACTTCCATCAAATGGTGTACACAATCATCACTTGTGTGTATGGGGGCTATCATCTCACAAACCAATGTCTTTTGTTCTTCCATTAATACATCTTAGGATGTGAATAATAAAGTGGTATTTGATTTAATAATAAATTGAGGCTTCGGCCCCAACATTTTTTTAAAAAATATATATAATATTAATAATGTATTTATTCTTACAGAATTATATTATATAATATACATTCATTCATTATATTTTGTAGGATTATGTTAACATTGTTATTGTGTATTATGGAATACCATCTCATGGAGTGATGAGATTCATTCCCACATTACATTAAATGTATTAATGATGGTTTTAATAAAAATATGTTATATAAATGAAACAGGAAATATATTTTAATAATATATACATGTCATTTACATTTCATTCTTTCAATTTTACAATAATATGGAAAAAATGTTCTTCTGTACGTATGAATTGTCATCTCATTAACAATGTATTTGATTTCAAGCACTATATTTTATAGATTAGTATAAATACATATGTATTAAATTTATATTATATTCATAGAAAATTTCACATTTATTTTTTGATTAAATCTTGATCTGATTAATATGAAAAAAAAAATTAATAAGCCAAATTATACTAAAAAAACAAGGCAATTAACATCCAAAACAATAAAAATAGTAAATTATTATTAAGAAATAGGTGATAAGATATTATAAAAGGATAAGATTAAATAATAAAAATATTAATTTGGTTTTTTATAATTAAATGATATTTTTAAAACTGTCATACAATGGTTATAGGCAGTTCAACCAAATTGATGTGTTATGTATGAGGATTTTCAGTCTCGCTTTTACATACGTGATTATCAAAACATAATAACCACTCATTTATTTTTTGTGGAATATATTATTAGCTATTACAAGAGACATTATTAATTTAATTTATATCATCACATTAAAAATATCAAATGATCTTATTCATTCATAGATATCATGATTAAAAAGTTACTCATGTAGTAAGGGATTCTATCTCAATTTCTTTTCATTAATGGATATTATAATATTATGTATATATTTTTTATATATGTTTTATATAAATCCAATTATAAATTTAATATGATTAAAAAATAAATATTCATGTTTTTTTTAGTACCAATTTTAAATATTTTATATATGGTGATTTGAATTAATTGTTACCAAGGGGTAAATAATTTTGTATCTCAATTATTTATCATTTGGTTGTATTACATCCTCGTTGTTGTTTATAGTTTATGATTATGTACATAATTTCTTTATAATATATATTTTTCTATTTAAAAATAACTTATGATGATTTATAGTTTATTCAATCAATAACATCATTTTTTATCAGTTCCACATAATGACATTTTTAAGGGCTTACATCACAACCCCATTTTATTCAGGATATATTGCACTTGATTTTACATTGATGTAATTTATTTGATAATTGATTTATAAATAATTTAATTATATTTTAATCTAGTTTTTGTTGAATAATTTTATGTAAATGTTCAATTTTATACACATTTCCTATTAATTTTTTTTAAAAAATTGTTTTAATAAAATATGTCGTTATTTTTCATCTTTAGTCGAAAATGTTTTTTAGAGAAAAAAATTTTCTCTAAAAAATAAAGAGAAATTATCTTTATGAATATAATTTATAAAAAAATTCACAAATATTTTATTTTACATTTCATATTAATAAAATTTTCTCTTTCTGTAAAGGAAAATACCATATCCTTTATACAATAAAAATGAAATTTTCTTTTTACCACATATGGAATTACCTGTTTCAATTTCACTAATGAATCAGTTGTATTTTTAGAATTTTAATTTTAGATTACATGTTTTTAAAATTTATTTTCAAGGAATTTTAGTTTCAAAATAATTATCAAAATGAAAAGTTTGTCTTTGTTAGGATTTTTTTTATGTTACATTATTTACTTCATCGAGGAAAATAGCCCATATTCTTCTTTTAATGGATATATGTCACTTTGGTAAAATTATTATTATTATCTTATATGTATTATGATAGTTTTTAACAATGATAGTGTTTTTCATTCACTTACATGAATCATTTCTTATTCATTTTCTTCCCCTAGATTTATTCAGTTCTCTATGATCATTGAGCACTACATTAATAAAAAATATAAATATATTTTCTCATGGATATGATTATTTAATCAACTATTTATCATTTATAAATATGTTTTTTACACATTATATAATTTAATATACTGGAGAAAGAATGGGAAATATGTGTTCTATACTCAATGTGGATATTTTCTGATAAGGACAAATTTTAATGAATCAAATATATTAACCATTATTTAAGGAATGATTTTGAATGATATGACATGGTTTAGGGACCATTTATGTTATTCCACTCATTAAATTTGGGGTATAATGAGATGAAATAAAATGGGAAGAAAAAATTTTTGTTTTTCAACAAAGGTGGTTCTAAACTATTTTAGGAAAATTCTAGATATAAGTATATTAACCCATCATATGAAATGTATTGATGATAATTGTAACATATATCAGGGAAATATGTCTTCCATTAATTAAAAATCACCTTCATTAATATTTTGTTATTATTTTGGGTTCTATTTTCATAGTGAATAAATTAATAGACTAATTTCAATATAATTTTATGGATTAAATGTATTTTTTAATTATCTATATTTCTATATTGTTTACTCACTTCCTTCCCAGTCTATTGATTACATAGAATGTTGATATTATTATTTATAGTTCCATATTAATTATGATAATTGATTCATTATTTCTTCCTCTATATTTAATCCTTAAAAACATTTTCACTCATCTTTATTATATTTTAATTCCACATTATTCCATGGGGTGTACTATGAAACATATTCAAGATTATTATAGATGGAATAAATAAATTTTAAAAAAAATGTTGTAATTTTTGTCTTCATTCCCAATAAAATACTCATTTATATATTCTGATTACCAATACTAATAAATTTATGGCTCTATTGGGATTTGAATATTTTATCTATGAAATTTAAATGATATCAATTCAATTACTATAGGATTATGGGGTAAGGTTCGTGACACTAACTCTTCAAATATGTTATTTTTCATTATAAATAATAAAAAATGGTAATTAATTACATCCTTAAGAAACATTTTTTATGTATTATACCATTTATTTGACTTATTACTATGATATATAAAACTAATTGGTAATTTAACTTTATTTCATGGGTTTTAATAGTATCAAACTTATATTTCAATAATTATTTCAGTAGGTTGAATATTGGTCTAAGAAGTAATTATTTTAGCATCTCCAGAATAATAAAAATGTCATTGTTATCATTTGTATTCAAAATTTCAAATATTAATATACAAAATTAATCATGGATTTATGAAATTAACACTATTAATATCATAGATATGGTAGGTCATGGGTATGATTCAGTAACACCTCCATTTACAATGACATTTTTATGGAAAGAATGTAAATATAATGTTATCCTCAAATTGTCATTATATTATGATAAATAACATATAATTTATTTAAGTACATTTATATAAATCATATATATGGTGTGGTGATAAATACAAACATATCTCTTTGTGATGGTGGTAGTCCACACATACATGGAAAATGTCATCTTCCTTCGGTGAGAGAAAAGGTAGAAAATAAAATGAAATTTTAAATTTTTAGACTGATAATTATTTAATTAATATGAAATTTATTTAATTTATACCACATATATTAATTATCATTATAATTATTTCATTCATGTTAAAGTGTTAGGGAAGAAAAAATGTTATCCCTTAGTGAGGCGGTATAACGCTGTAAAAAGAAGTGACCATTTCTTATCCCCAACGTAATTGATAGTAAAAATGTTATATATTATATAATGTATATTTATGGATAATTTGTTAATAAGTATCATATATATATATATATTATCCATTATCATAAAAATCCATTATTAATGTTACTAGAAAATGTGTCATTGGCTCATGTGGTTGTAGTCATTCGTACACACGAGGGACATTATCGTTCCCCATTCAGGTGAAGAGGAGAAATATATAGGTCATTCCCTTATTAGTATAGATAATTAGTATATGTTATATAATTTCATTATTTTATAGTCATATATTTGCCATTTTATGTAAGTGGAAGAATAAATATTATATAAATTCATTATTAAAAACGATACCTCTTTTCAACCCACCTCTTTCGGGTTATACCTAAATTATTCCTTCAATGGATTTCACACCAATTTTAGGTTTATCTAATTTTGGAAATAATTTGAGGAATTTATTAATCTAGGAATTTTATAATAATTTTTTTTTATGTTGTTAAAAAGAAAGGATAGGGATTTCCATTTACAAGTGAGGTGAGTGATATACTTGTAATTGATGAAAACAGAATGGTGTGCGAACATTTTTCACATGAAAAGGGATAAAAATTGGGAATTATGGAAGCATTCTATTATAATGCCATCATATTTCCTTCAATCTCATTTTGGAAATGTTTTGGGTCATTTTTAAAACATATCATTATCTATTAACCACATAGTTATACCATTATAAACTTAACCTTGGAAAAAATGGATATTATTTAAACCATTCCTAATGTTGAAAAATTATGTTCAACATATTAGATCATATTAATTATTCTAATTTCAATTATTTAAACCCTTTACCAAATTAATTTCATTTAATTGGTAGAAATATATATTAAAATAATCTTGTAAATGAGTCGAGAAAGTTAGTTTTCAAAGATAAAATCTTCAAATGTTTATAATTATTTCATATGATAAATCAATATGAAAATTATTATAATCAAAAAAATTTCATTTATTGATATATAATTGATCTAAATTTAATTTATAACCATTTTTTAAATTAATTTATCAATTTAAATAATTTAAATGAAAATGTATTTTTTTAGTAAAAAACAGTATTTTCATTGTCAATCTAATAATTATATATTTTAAGAAAATACAAAAAGTCACCCTAATATAATTTAGATATGATGATTTCAAATTTTATTCTTATTTTTTTCAAATAAATTTTATAATTTTTTTATAAAATAATTATAAATTATCCACATAGGTTACCACTAAAATGCCTTTTAGAACAAAAAAATATTGAAGAAATAGGTTCTTTTATGTAAACATTTGTCTTATTTTATTTATAATCAAGATAATCAATTGAGATTATTTTTTACCATTTTAAAAAATAATATAATCATAATTTATTTACTAATATTAATACACAATAGATTAAAATCTTGGTTATAATGTTTATTTTTAAATAATAATATTTTAATAGAGTGTTGTATTTCGTTTAACCATGATATTGGGTAAATTAGAATCTACCAAAGTGATGAATTTATTTAAAAGCAGAAGTATTATAACGTATAAGGAGGTTGTATTCTATTATATGAATGGTATTTTTTATAATACCCATAATCACCCATGATGATTATATTTTAAAAATATCAAGTTGTTGCATTCCACCTATATATATTTCATCCTTGAAATTTAATCATCATCTCTATAATAAAGGTTTTGAAATATGTAAATTACTTCATTGAAAACCATCATAGTAAAAAAGGGTGAAAATCCCATCCATTTTATATGGAAAAAATAATGTCTAGAGGTTATCTAGGATAGTAAATTATTTTTAATTCATGAAGGAGAACATTGGATGGAAATGAAAATAATGACATTGAAGAGAATATTAATAACCCTTCAGTAACATATTGTTATAGATATAATTGATCCCATGAAATTTAGTGATCAATTGAATTTCAATGATCACAAAATGATAAAATTTTTCTGACTTTGGGGACCATTTTATTTGTTAGATAAATAACTAATGGGGTAAATGTTTTGTTTCAACGAAACTTTTATAAGGTTGAGGAATTATGTAGCCATAATGATAGAGAAAAATAAAATTAAATTAGAAATATCTGATCACATTAGTATACATTATTAAAATTTCGCTTCAATTCATACAATTAGAAGATAATTTTTAAACGGAGTTTTTAAACCTTAAAATGTAATATAACGTTTAAGAGAACATAAGATTAATAAAAGTGTGATGAACGTTTCTATCTGTTTATAAATTTTTTTCCAAAACAAATATGTTTATCAAAATATAAAAAATAATTACATTAATCACCAATACCCAATTATTAATTAAAAAATTTATCATCATCCATTTCCCAAATTTGTAAAACATTAAATATTCCGAAAATATTTATTATAAAATTTAATGTTAAAATTTATTGATTGAAGGTCATTAAATAAATATTCTACTCACCAAACAATATTATGTCTCTCTTGATGTAATATTAAAAATATGATAAATAATTGATCATTATAAAACATTAATTAAAACTATAATACTTAATAAACATGTTGTTGAATATATTCCATAGATATAAACATGTAGTTACCTCTAAAATAGATAACATAAACCATCAAATCATTAAAAAATTCATCACTATCAATAAAATTCCATAAAAATATATTTTTTATTTTTATCTCAAAATAATGACCATATTAAGGATTATCATCCTATCACCATGTTTTTTACTAAAATAAAACTTTTCAACAATTAAAATTTCTTATCCATTGGGAGAATTCAAAATATTGTCTCAAATAATTTAAGAGTTGTACTATATAATCCCTATATATTTCATTGTTCCTATAACCATAATATCATTTATTAGAATACTCTTATAATATGATTTTTCAATATTAACACATAAATAATAATAATTCCACTTTCCTACTGTAATATGATAAACATATTCAAGATCCATTATATTGTTTTAAGTTATATAACCCTGAGGCTTGGGGTATTTATTTCATTAGTGTTACATCTCACTATAGTTTAATAATTTATCATTGTGAAATTCTTTCATTACCTCAAAAATCATGGTAATGGTGGAACTTTTATTCACACATGATTAACATCCCTTTTCCTTTTAAGTATTCACCAGGGTGTTTCATTCCACAATTATCACATGTAAAAAAATCATTAATTTCCTTATTCCCATTTCAATATTTTTTGTTGTTTTTAATTTCATCTCTACCTTCCCTTTTAATGAATAATACACACATAGTTTCTTATCTATATGGATAGAATATGATACAGTGTCATCCAATGATGATAATGTTTGGGGGATAGGATTTGTTCAATATATTATGATAATCTTGCCAAATAAATGGTCAATCATTCTTTTTTGGATCACCAACAATGTCTACAGTATGGATTGGAAAACCTATAAATATTGACTCATACATAACTTTTAATATTCCTTTTGTATTAGTATTAGAAATTATGTTTCAATATAAACTTGTTTCTCATGAGGAAAATCTTTTTTAAAGAAGTGTACTCTAAAATCATCCCAAATTAGGCTTTACATTTCCTCCAAATAATTAGTGTTATTAAATAATGATCATTATTCGTAAATATCTCCTAAGGGATGATATAATTCCATGGGAACATTATACATTTCAGTACTTCCCAATGTGATAAATATCTTCACTAAGGAACTTATCCATTACTATGTGACAAATGGATTTGATGTCCCATTTAATGAAATTGGGTACTAATGCTTGAAATATTACAACATTATTACATCGTGTGGTGGATAATCAAGGTACTCTATATCAGAAATCATATAGATAATAACCAAATAAATTTCCCTAATATGGTTATATTTTTATCATTTTTGGTTACATCTCCCGCTTCAGCAATATTATAATTCCCTTATAAAAATCGACAAATGGGGTACATACATTTATATGATTTGCATTCCATATGTTATGATCCATTTTAAAATAAATTATTAATCTATTTTATATTATAAAATCATCAAACATAACATATTATCCCAGTATTAGTGAAAAACATTACATAAATTGAAAATTATTAGTATAGATAACATCACAATCATAAACATGGTGTCCTTAGGTGTATTATTATTTTCAACTCCATCATAATGGATTGTAATAAAAAATTTATTTATCATATATATTACCACTAGTAGTTTCAAAAAATGTTTATATTAAAGATCGTTATCATGCACCTTGTGACTATCAGGTAAAATTAGTGTTCCCTTTCTATAGTTATTACACGTACTAAAATTTGTGCCAAAACCACATCCACACATAGTATCAAAATAAATTTTTTTCTTATAAAAAATATATTATATCCTTTATAAAACATTATGATGTTTTATATATATAATAAAATTATATCATAGGGTTTTGTACCATTATCTATTATTTCTTAAATGTAATTCCCATGGTTTTTATAACCTTACTCTAATACCAAATATATTGACACTGACCCATATTGCATATAACATATGGTTAAACTATTTGGTTGGAAGGATATATAATTTATTGAATCCATGTGAATGAAATTATTTTTGTCTTGGTAAATATTATAGATACATTAAATTCAATTTAAGTGTTTAAAACATTAATTGTACAAGTTAAATTCTTGATAACTCTATTATTTCTATTAGTATATCCATACATATCAATAAAAAAAACTTTACCATGTCCAATAAAAATCAAACATAAGAAATGGGTGGCATAAAATTTATAGAAAGGGTTGTTATACAATGAAATATACTGTTAATACATATATTGTAATCAATATGAAAAGGAAAATAATTGAAACACATGTATATTATTCAATAACATCAGCATAAAATGGAATGAATAAAATATTATAAAATAATTCCATATAAACAATTACATGATCTCGAAAGGAAACAATGTTTGTTATGACTAAAAAATATAAAATGGAATGTAAAAAATAAATTATTAAATATTGAAGGAATAATTTCAGAAGACTAAAAATTTCACCATGTCTTTTTTCAAATACAATAAAATTAATGGTAAGGACTTAACTAAAACCCAATATATCTTGTTTCACGTGACATTCCAATGCATCGGGGGAAATCTATAACTTAGACTCAGTTATCAGATAAAATTATAATGAATTAATCATTCAAAATGCATAAATCATAGTAAAAATTATCATTCATATTCAAAAAATAACATAATAAATGATAATATTTACCCCAATCGAATTAACAAAATCACAAACCATGTAGAGTAATACAGTGAATGGTAATAATGAAACACACTAACAATTTTTTACCTTTTCTTTGAATAATTTAATTTTATTTCAATTTAGGCATTTCCTACTACACTATGTTAGTTTATTTATACTACACAAAAATATACCTACACTACAGACAACAGTAGCATGGCGTGCGTTATACAAAACATCGAGTTTCTAAAAAACATCGTTATATTATTATAGTATAAAAGATATATACAAAATATTAAACATAGTAATATGAATAAAAATAAATAATTTTTCATTATTATTTATAATTTTTATATATTAAAAAATATTGATAATAAAACATTTAATATTGGAAAAGACATTATATGTTTGAAATATTATTTACTCAAAGAAACTGGTTTTATGACTTTTATATAATTAATAATAAAATAAATTTAATAAAAATTTAGGATGTGAATTTGATAAAATAAACACCACTTTTGGATTAAATATTAAAAAATAATAACTGGGTGGATTATTTGGATTTTTCTGAGAAACATCATTTTTTGATTGAACAATGACACATAATGTATTTTAATTTAGAATTTTTTTAAAATTAAATTGATAGTAAAATTAAATTTAAAATTATATTATATTTAAAAAATATATATAATTAATTTTAAAATATAATTTATATCACTGGATTCATTTTTATTTTGTGTTTGTATATATAATCATAATTATTTTTTGAGCATTCTCACATTAAAAACATGCTTTCTCGCCACATCTTGGATATTAAAATTAAACCTTTTTCGATTCTTTGATATCCGTATAAAAAATGAACATATGTGGTTTTAATAATTATAATCCTTATATTATAATAATATCAACCAAATTATTTACCCAAAATAAAAGTGAATGTGGTTAAAATTAATTTCAATGATTAATGAAAAATTTTGTGCAATAAGTGACTAAACCATAATCTTATGGTCCAAACTGTTATAAACACTTGTGAAAAATCATTTATATGTAAATATTTATACATAAAAACTTTCATTATTGATTTGATATGTTTTTTAGGATTTTTATTTAGTTAAAAACATGGGTACACCTAAAATAGTTTCAAAAACTCCAAGTCTGTTCCATCCCTCCCTTATAAAATGATACCACCTATCATCATTATTCACACCTATCATATAGAAACACATCATTTTATTACATTACTATTACATCATTATAAAGATAAACAACATAATAGTATTACACCATGAGGATCTATATGTTTAGTTTCTTTAGAAAAATAGGACCATACATAATATTTACAGCAACAAACATAAACATTTATTTAGTTCTATATTCTCTTGGTAATTATTGGCCCTTTACCTCTTCTTAGTACTTGTATTCACCCAAGGATATACCTCAAAAAGGGGGTGATATGAAATACCAATAATAGAATAGATATGAAAAATATAACAATGGTTTAGAATAATAATAACATAGGAAAAGGATCAAGAATGTGAGAGGAATCATAAATAAAAGGCTTGAAATATGGAAATGCATAAAAATGACTCATCATGTATTAGTGGTTAAATACCACACATAATTCTGAACAAAGATAGAATCTAGTTCACATATCATTTCACATTAACTCCTTAGATTCATCACTTTACCCAATGCATTGGATCACTGTATAATTTTTGGCAGAGTCATCACATTCACACATTCATATTACGCTATATAATTCTGGGCACACTCGTAACATCATAAAATTATCATTATCATTAATCCGACATGGAAAACAAATAAAAAATTAACATAACTAACCTATTTAATGGAAGTTGTCTCATCTCATAATAACCCGACCATAAACTTTGTCTTCTAAAAAATAAGTGGGAATAATGTACTTGATACAATAATCATCAACCTTGAGTGAGAAATAAAAGGTCTGTTTTTTGAAAGATGACTTACGTTAGAAACATTTGTTTGACATAATCTCACTGGGAAAATATTTATATCCCAAAAACGTTATTATAATGAAGAAAAATTTATTTTTAAGGATTAACCATACAAAAAATGGTTTGAAATAGTGATAACCCGAAGAAAGAATGTTTGGTACGAGAATTTCACCTTACCTTGTATTTGAACATATTCTTTGATTTAATGTCTTGTATAAACACATTATATTCATTAATTAACAATTACAGGACATTATTTAACATGAATATAGTTTATTATGGTTTCATTAAGTTATTTTATATTCCATTGGATTAGTTATAGAGTTTAAAAACATTGTTTGGGAATGTTCATTTTTATGGTTTTTCATTAATGAATCACTTGTATTCATGAATGGAAGTATGTATGGTACATTGATAAAAATGAATAACTTATATTTCATGTAATTAAAGATAATAATGAATTTTAAATCATCTTCGAATGATTTATATTGTATTCCATGTGGATTAATCATTACATATGAATTAAATGATGACTGTTTGGGTAAATTGTAGCGATTATTAACCACAACAAACTTGTTTTGTTTAATAATTTAGTAATATGCACATAAATAAGATCCTAAATATTAAATAGGATATAATAAATATAAAATATTATTATTCAACTTTACAAATGGTTTAATGAATAGATTTAAATGCAGAAAATAAAATTGAAAACATGTCGTTATTGAAGGGGATAAATTAACACCACATGAGCAATGTTTTAATTTCAAAAATAAAAAGAAGTGGGGAAGATGATTGGATAATTCAATATCTCGTTTGTATCTTAAAATTACATTATATGTATAATAATTGTGTTAACAAAAAATTATAATGAATAAATGCGGGGAGATAATAAGAAAAGAACCTCAAGTAGAAAGGAAAATAAAGGAAAAGAGAGAGGGGAATTACCTCTTGAATTATCCTCTTGTGATCCTCCTTAAATAACCATGGATTAGACTTTTGATGAGACAAAAATATTCTTGTAAGTGGGATATGGGATAGGGAATATGTTATGGTAGTGTTTATACAAGGATAAAATCTTGAGAGGTGTGAGTCAATGGGGGTGGGATGAGAGGTATTTATAGTAGAGTGGAGTGGGGATTTCTCAATATCAAATTCATTGATTTATTATTTTTCCTCAAGATATTCAATTGTGAGTCTTCCATGATGAAGAATAGTAAATTTTCATGTTAGTTAGAACCAATTGGGAGTATATCGGAATAACATTATACATGACTCTATAATTAGTGTATTTAGCTTATTTTGTAAATTATGATATTTTACTATTCTTCAAAAATTCATGTATTTCAGAAAAATCACAAAAATTAACCCCAACCATTTTTCAAATTATAGAATCCAATAATGAAGTCAATTTTTCAAAAATAGTTTTCTATATATGATTCAATTATATTTTAATTAAAATCATAATTGTCTTGAAAATTTTATTTTTTTAAACATTTGTTTAATTATTCCAAAACATATTTACATCATGCTTTGTTTTGAATCCTACTTACATACTATCATAGGTGAGGTTACTATTCATAAGGATATATTACTATTCATAAGGTTGGGTTACTATTTTTAAGGGTAGGTTACTATTCAACAAATATTATATTTTTTTCAATTTGACACAAATATCACCCTAAACACAACCGTGTAGGTCTGATTTTTGAAATTCAAAACATAGAAGTGGAAAAATTATGTTTAATGGTAAAATTGTATTTGGTACCATTATATGTACTTGTACATCCTAATGTTATTATACTATAAGGAATAATTATAAGAAGTTAATTTCTTTAATAAAACATTGGGTCATTACATTCTTACCCCCTTATAAAATTTATCCCTCAAAATTTCGTTTTACATTAATAGTTGAGGGTACTTCTCCTTCATTGCCTCTTATGATTCCTAAGTAGCTTCATCAAAAATATTTTTCTCCACAACACATTGATAATTCGGGCCGTCTTGTTTCACAAAACCTTTTCTCTCTGGTCTAGAATCTCTACTAGCTTCTCCTTATAAGAGGGATCATCACCCAGCTACACCACCTTTGAGTTCAGAACATGTGAGGGATCAAGTATTTACTTCCTCAAGAGGGACGCATGAAATATATCATGAAATTGAGAAATATTTAGTGGATGATCATGTTGATAGGCCAAAACTCCTACGCGGTCAAGGATCTCAATGGGGACAATATACCATGGTCTTAGATTCTATTTCATTCCAAACTGCATGACTCTCTTACATCATGATATTTGAATGAATAATTTATCTCTAATATCTAACTCTAAGTCCCATCAACGATTGTTAGAATATCTATTTTTCTGACTCTGAGCATCTATGAAGTGTTTCTGGATTACCTAAACCATCCCTGTTATCTCATGCACAAGATCGGGTCCATGAAGTTTTCTTTCTCTAACTTCATCCCAACAGGTTGGTGTTCTACATCGCTTTCTATACAAATATACATACGGAGCCATATGAATACTCGTGTGGAAGCTATTTCTGTATGAGAACTCAACAAATGGGAGATGCTGATTCCATCCACCTTTTAATTCTAGATAGAAAGCTCTTAGCGTATATTCAAGCGTCAGAATAGTTCTTTCATATTGGCTATCAATTTGGGGGTGATAGGCTGTGTGGAAATTTAATTCAGTACTCGAAGCATGTTGAAGGCTCCTATAGAATTTATATGCGAACCTTGCTCAGGGTCATAGACAATCGATTGTTGAATGCCATTCAGTCTCCTCACTTACATCACATATGTCATTTCATGTTGTTCAGTCGAAGGGTCTTCTCGAATAGAAATAAAATGGGCAGCCTTGGTGAGTCGACCAACCACAACCCATATCATATTTGTTCCCTTCGACATCATCAGGATTCTAATGACATAGTCCATAGTAACATTCTCATTTTTTCACCTGGGTTCCGTCAATGGTTTCATCAACCATTTAGAAATTTTTCACTCTGGTATAGGTTTCAAACATACTAGGACCTTTAGATATATTCTGTGATCCCCTTTTTCATTTAATCCCACCAGAAGTGTTCACGGAGATCATGGTACATTTTGATTCAACAATAATGGATAGACAAAGTTGATCAATATTAATTGTACAATAGCTCCTTCTTTATCCCGGGTGATGAAGGCACACAAAGTCACATTCAAAACCTAATCATACATTCAACATTGATATGGATGTCATGAAGCTTCCCTTCCATTACTACATTCACCGATTTTTTTAACTACAGATCATCCCTTTGAGCCTCCTTAATCTTCTCTTGGATATATGGTTATGAAATAATTTGTTAAAGGTTAGATGTATCCTTTGACCTTATGATTTCCAAATCTATCCTTTGCATATCCTAGATGATATGGTGTTTTTCAATCCACAACATGGATAGTGTAGCATGTTTATTTATTCTTAGACCATCAAAAAACTTGTTCGACATTCCATTATGATAGCGAATAGAGAAATCAAAATCTTTAATTAGCTCTAACCATCTTCTTTGAGGCATGCTGATCTCTTTTTGTGTGAATATATACTTTAGGTTTTTGGGTTCAGAGAATATGTCACACTTCTCACCATAAAGGTAGTTCCGCCAGATATACAAGGAAAATCATGAATTCCCACTCTAGATCATGTGTCAGGTAGTTTTACTCATGGATCATTAACTTCCTTGAGCCATAGGCTATCACATTATCATTTAGCATTAGTACACAACCCAAGACTTTCATTAAACCATCACATTATATAACAAAACATTCACCACTCTTCAGTAATGTGATTACAGGTCCATAGATTAACCTTTTTTAGCTCCAGGAAGATTCCCTCACATTCTTCCTTCCATACATACATTCCCCCTTTCCTTGTTAACTTAGTTATCAGACTTGACAATCCTAATACATTACTCACAAAACATATGTAGTACCCAGGTAATTTGAGAACACACCATATTTTTGTGACACTAGAGGGCCTAGGCCATTCCTCAATCACCTTTGTTTTTGAAGGGTTTATAGAAATTCCCTCACTTATGATCACATGTCTCAAGAACATGACTTGCTTTATCCAAAAGTAACAAATTCTGAACATGGTGTACAACTTCTCCTTTCTCAATTAGTCTAACAAATGTCTTATATGTTCTTCATGTTCCTCATTGCTCTGGATGTGTTTGAGAATATCATCAATAAAAACTACAACAAATTTGTCGATGTAATGTATATAGATGTGATTCATCAAATCCATGAAGATGGTAGGGTAATTTGAATGTCTGAAGGTAATCCCCAAAAAATCATAGTGCCCGTACCTTGTACTGGAGGAAGTCTTCTAAAATTATTCATTCCTCACCTTTAGTAGATGATATCCAAAATAAATATCTACCTTTAAGATGTATTGAACTCCTCTTACTGATATAAAAAGTCGTCAATCCTTGGAAGAGGATACATGTTCTTTTTTGTGATCTTGTGGATTTCCTGATAATCGATACATAATAGCATTTTACCATCTTTCCTCTTCACAAAGAGCACTGGTGCACCCCAAGGGGACACACTTGGTTGTATGAACCCTTTATGATAATTCTATTGCATCTAATTCTTTAACTCCTACATTTTGATAGGATCTATAATATAGGGACATATTGGGATAGAAGTAGATCTAGTTATGAGATCTATTAAGAAATATATGTCATGATTCGTGGGAATTCTCGGTAACTCTTCCGAAAATACATCACTGAATCCCCTCACAATGGACATTTACTCAAGGTTGGAAGTTACCTTTGACTCAATCATTTGGCGAGGTATGCAAGTTCATATGGTATCAACACCCAGACAGTTAAAGAATTTTTCAATGGTGATTCACTATCATCATTTCATTTTTAGAGGAGGATGGGATGGTTTTTAATATAAAAATATATTTCATTTTCCCAACAGTCGATATGTGCTCTACATAATGATCGCCAATCCATTTCCAATTATTGTCGAATTCCACCATGGGAGGTATTACGAGATTATTTGGAAGAATATACCCACATATGCCAACAAGAGAAGAGTGAAACACTTGGGTTGCAATGAATTCTCCACTTTTTGATTTTACATATAACTCAATATAAAGGTTTCAGGGCATTGATTCTAATGTTTTTTCCAATATTCATGATTTAAAAGGATACGTAGATCCAAAATCAAATAATAATATATCCATTATTAAGTGAATAGGATTTGTACCTTTTATGACATCATTATCTTTACCAGCTTCTGTAGTAGTGATCGGATAAGCCTTCTCTTGATCCTTTGGCTTTGGGTGTTGCTGGCGTATATTACCATCAATGAATTGAGGTTTAGTACACTAGCTTTCATCATTCCCTTGCTCCCTATAGTTATATCATTAAAACACAAGTGGTTCATTAATTTCTTCTTCTAAATTCCCCTTCTTTATCATTTTTTGACACTCTTTAGCACTATGTCCTTCTTTACCACACATAAAGAATTTCCCCATCACTTTGAGGCAGTTACAATGATGTAACTTCCCACATTTTGGCTTTTGGATCATTGGGATTTCATCCCATCTTTATCATTAGATCTTCCAACATAGAAATCCATCTTTCGTTTCATATCACCATATCCATGGTAAAATATTCCAAATTCCATAACCACATTGATATTGCAACAAACAACTTCTTCAAACTCCCAAAGTATCTAATTAGAAGAGCCTTTTGAAGGGTTGGTTTTAATCCACTAATGAATCTCTAAATATTTATGTCATTGTTGATAAAAAAACTCGAATCATTCCCGGATAGCTTTGTGGAACATGCTTTGTTGGTTGTAATATATTCTCCTTATTTTTATTGACCTCTATGAATTCTCTCTCTATATCCATACAAAGATTTCATTGGAAATACTTATTGATAAAAAAATTTATAATGTCTTCTCACTCCATCTCCTCAATTTCCTCTATTGGCTTGGACTTCTTAATTAAAGACCACCATTGATCATCCACTCTATATAGATGATAAATATCTGGAGTCACATTCTATAACTCGGAATAGTGGATCACATAAATGATCTTCTCCATAATGTTAACCCACTATTCCGCAACTAGTGGATCAGAAGATTCACTAAACTTCAGTGGTGGTTGATGCATAAAACATTTGATAGGTAGTTTCTCCCTCTATAATGAAGGAGGACGTTCCCCATTATCCTTTTTATTGTTAATAACCTAAGATAGTTGGGTAAGAATCACCTTGAAGTATTGAACTCCTCCTCCCAAATCATTGAAAATGTCATTCAGGTAATCATTACATTCTCCCTCGCACGAGTTGTGGTCCTGGTTTCTCCTAGATCCCACAATTTTCTAAAATTGAAAATGTTAGAACAAAAAATATAAGTCAACATGTCTTGAATAAATAACATATTCATTTGTAAAATTTTCACTAAAATAATAACTTATGGTATCACTAGGTAATGCTTCTGGTTTTCATGTTTCTACTAAGTCTCATACAAGTTGTTTTCTCTGGAGTTCACTAATCCTAATTCCCAAATTAACTAAACCTTTCCTTGTATACCAACAATAGCGACCAAACCTTTTATTACATAACTATTACATTATTATAAACATAAACAACATAATAGTATTACACCATGATGATCCATAGGATTATGGTATTGGGAAAACAAGTACCATACATAATATTTACAAAATAAAATATAAAAAATTATTTAATTCCTTCTTCTCAAGCTTTTTATTTGAACATAACCTCTTCTTAGTACATGTAGTGAACTGATGATATACAACAAAAAGGTGTGATCTATAATCACAATAAGATTTTATATATTAACAATATATAAATTGGTGATCATAATTATAACGTAGTAAAAATATTATGAACATGAGATAAATCATAAATAAAATACATGAAATGTGGAAATGCATGAAAATGAAACATCAGGTCTTAGTGGTTAACTAGAAAAAATACTTCTTAACAATGCTATAATTTTGTTAACTCATAATTTCAAATTAACTCATGTGATTCATCACTTTACCTAATGAATTCGAGTGATGTGTATTTCTGGGTTCACCCATCACATTCAAACATTCATATTGCACTATATAACTCTGGCTGCAGCCGTCACATCCTAACATTATCACTATCATGCATGAAACATAAAACATATACCAAAAATGAAAATTACTAACCCATGGAATTTAATGGTTTTAATCTCATAATAACATATTCTTAAACATTTGTTCCCTATATAATGAGGGAATAACATACCTGATACAATAACCATTAACATTGAGTGAGAAATAAAAGGTGTGTTTTTGAAAGAAGAGTTCTTCTGTAAAACATTTGTTTGACATGACCTGTAGGGGAAGACAATTATATCCTATAAAAGGAAATATAATGATGAAGAAATGATTTTTAAGGTGTATCTATACTAAAAATGGGGTGGAAGAGGGAGAACTTGAAGAATGAAAGTTATGTTCGAGAATTTACCAATATCATTTATCTGAATGATTTCATCAATTTAATGTCATTTATAACCACATTAGATTCATTAATTAACAATTAAATAACCTTTGTTCATTAATATGATTCATTATTGTTTCATTATGTTATTTTATGTGCCTTTGGATTAGTTATAGAGTTTAAAAATATTGTTCAGGAATGATCATTTTTATGGTTTTTCTTGAACGATTCACCTGTATTCATGAATGGATGTTCTTGTACAAAATGGATAAACATCCAGAACTGAACAATAATTTTATTAATGATATTCAAGAAGTTTAAATGGTATTATAATGAGATATATTATATTCCATGTGAATAAATCATTTGATAAGAAATAAATGATGATTATTGGGTTAATTTGGGTGGTTTTTCGACCACAACGAACTTGTTTTATTTAATAATTTAGTAATATGTAAAAAAGATAGATACTAAACATTAAATATAATATAATTCATATATAATATTCTGTTTTAACCATAAAATTGTTTTCATGACCATATCTGAAGGAGGAAAATAATATTGAAAACATGCCATTCCTGAAGGTGATAAATTAACATAGCACGAAAAACGTTTTCTTTTCAAAAGTAAAATTAAGTAGAGAATGGGTTGGATGATATAATATCACATTAGTAAAATTAAATTAAATTATATGTATAATAAGGTAATAACTATACAATTTTGTTTAATATAGTTATGTGGATACCAAGAACTGAAGTTGAAGATGAAAGAAAATTAAAGGAAAATAGAGAGGGGAATTACCTCTAGAGTTGTCCTTTGTAGATATTCCACAATTCATCATGGATTGGTATTTTAATGAGATGAAAATATTCATGGATGTGGGAGAGGGGATAGAAAAGATTTTGGGTAGATTTTTGAAATTTCGTGAAGCCTGAGTGGTGTGAGGAAATGAGGGTGTGAAATGTGGTATTTATTATGGAGGGGGAGGGGATTTATCAATGTTAAATACATTAATTTATTATTTCTTCACAAGAATAAGAATATTGTGTCTTCCATGACCAAGAATAGTAATATTATCTTGTAAATCCAAACCAATTGGGCATAAAGTTGTCTCTCTTTCATGGATTATATGTTTACAAAACCCACTTATTTTTGTAAGGTTATTCTTTGATTAAATGATTATGAAACCTATTTTTTAGTAGTTTATTATATGATTACACGTTTATGAAAAACATTTCATTTCTTATGTTATAATTAGATTTTTATGAATCCCAACACTTTTTATTGGTCAGGATATGATATATTTTTTATTACCTTGTTGCATATGTAAGAATGATTTTATTATGAGATGGGTGGGACATATATACCTATCTAATGAATTGGGTCCTAATTTCTATCACATGATTTATTGATAGGATTAATGTTTATGGGATTGATACAATAAAGTAATATTGGGAATCATTATCTGGAATGGATTACCTCTAGGGATGGTGGTGTTTCCCACCTACTAGGTGTAGTCACCATGAAGATGGATGATGGGAATACCTGATCCCAATGGGATGATGGGGAAACGAAATATAATACAGGACGATTGGGAAACATGATCCCTTATATATAAAGGACTCTGACCATGGATATTGGTTTCCACCATAGTATGTATAGTCCCTATGAAGTTCCCAGATGCTTTCTGGAAATTTTTCTTGTCTTATATGAAATTATATTGAATGTTTATTTTTATTCCACAATTTTATATATTAAACCTATTTTATAATATCATGGATTATGATCTGGTTTTCATTTTGATTCATGTCGTATAAACATCTAATACTTCTTTAATGATTCATGTTTTTTATATTTGCGATGTAGGGTATGATTATTTAATGTTATCATCATGTTCTCATACACATATCCTCGTGTTTGTTCTTACATATCTCCATTTTTTACACTTACTTCTCATCTAATCTCTCCCTATTTATGGTTTCTTTTAAAGGACTTAAAGATATATATTATATATGAATATATAAGAGGGTTATATTCTTGTATAACCTATTGGGAGTTAATATAGATCACTCTTGTATCATCATTTACAATTTCATGTTTCCAAGGGCACATAACTCATATTGTCATTGATTGTATCCTTTTAAGTTCTTTTGAGGATTCTAAAAAATATTAATGACATGTTTATGTATGTTAAGGCTGGGTTGTTATAGTTACTTTTAGAGAGAGGGTTTGGTCAACATTTAAAACATGGATTATAAAACCATAGTGAGATCCCTAGGGTTATTTCTAAGGATATAGATATGGAAGTCTCTAAGGATAAGTCTAGGATGAGTTAATGTTTAGGAAAATGTATTGTATATTTGGTAAATGATGTAGTGAGTGATTTACAATAATTAAATTCATTTATGGACAATACAAAATGATGTGGTTCAAGAATAGATGAATCTAAGAGTAACGACTCTGACTATGAGCTTCAGTCCTGACTTAAGGGTAATATGGTACACAACAACTGGACTTACTAAAAATATAATTTAAAAATCCCATGAGATATTCATGGGGAATTCAAAAAAACATTAAATTTGTTTTTAATATATTATGATTATGATTAAACAGGAATAAATACATGTTTCATATATTAATGAAGTATATATTATTATTTAGACGTCAAATAATTAATGGTTCATTATTTTGGGGTTTTATAAATTGATAAGAACTTCTCAACCTGACCTTATTAGTTTTATTTAATAGTAGTAATTAGAAGAAACTTGGTTAACATTGATTGTTTTAGATAAGGGATGTATGGGCTTGATAAAAAATGATTTCCTATCATGAAGTTTCATGAAGAGAATTAGGATGGTCAATGATTATTGGTTATAATATTAAAGATAATGAAACAACAAACAACATGTGAATTGTATAGGATGTTCATGTTTTATAATTTTCATTAATAGTAAAAAGAATTATTGGGTTGAGGTTGAGTAACCACAATTCATTTTTAATATTTATCATTCTAGGAAATACATATCATGGAATAAGATCACAAAACATAGATAATGGTTTAAGAAAAATGCTAGATGATTTAATTTTATATGTTTTGGAATTTAGTGATTCTGTTATTATATTAATTATTTTTTTTCATCATGGAGGTAAAATGATATATTGAGTTTTATTGAAGACAACAAAAATGTGATTTTATAGAAAGCTAATATTTTGAAATAAGGGATGTTAATCATATATGTGGTCAATATTTTGAGATAATAGTTTTATCCTAGATTAGGATATGACTGATTTGGATAAAGTACATTAGATAATGTTTATAACCTCAGAAATGATAAATTATTTGATGAAAAAGTGGCATATGTTATCATGGATGATGTTTATAACTTATTTTATTTATAAAATATATCCAATAAACATCCAAATAAGGAAGCATACATTTTTATCAATAGTATTTATGAGATCCTAGGTTATTATAAATCTTCAATATAAAATTGGATGAAGGTATTTACAATTTTTATATGTGAAAACCAAGATCTACCATGTGATATATGGATAATAAAAGTTAATATTATATAATAAACTTATTTCAATAGTTTTTATTTTCATTATTCATAAGGTTATTGAGGATATCCATTTATGGGAAGATTAAGGTAAACTTCCAATTATGTTTGTTATATAAAATTATTGTCTTACAACATTTATATTAATAAATTTTAGGTATCCTCTTCTAAAAACACTATATTTATAATAAATGATGAAATATGATATATAATACCATGTATTTCATGATTAGTTTCAACTTAAAAATGAAAAATTCAACTACCTCTTTAAAAAAATAGGTAATGAAGAAATTCGTCAAGGAATAAAAGATGGTGAGGTTTTCCTATAATTATGCATAGATATCCTCTTATGAAATTTCTTAAACATACGGAGAAATATCATGAAATCAAATATTATCCTGAAAACATTATTTTTTTTTTGAAATTATAGAAAACTAAATCATCATATATTTATGACTTTGAGGCCCCAAAAATTATATTTATTATTCACATGTTTGTGATGGAAGACCTCAATCACTCCCTATAAATATTTATGTCATTCCTCCAAGCCCATGTTTTAATTTTCACCTAAGGTTCACCCATGTTGAAATATATTTATGGGTTACATTAGGATAGAATCATGTTTGTAAAAGACATATTTTATTGGGTTTCTAATTTATTTATATAGTTAAGTTTTATTTTACATTGGATTTAGAGTTACAAGAGTTAATTTATAAATTTATTAACCCAATTTAGTTATTTCACATCATTTTTATATTTATTTAAGATATTAAATATTAATGATATTTTAAACATTCCCACATAAAAACTTGATTTCATGCCACGTCTTGAGATGAGCATTAAACATAATTTTCCAACTTTTATAAAAAATAAAAAAATTAACATACATAGTTTTAATAACTATTATATTTATATATTTATAATATTAACCTAATTTTTAACAGAAATATTTTTGAATGTGAATAAAATTAATTACTATTATTAATTTGAAATTAAGTGTTACAATGGTCTATACCATTAACATGAAGGTCCAAAAAGACCTATAAATGGGTATAAAATTTATTTAATGGGAATATATCATCCGTAAACATTCCTATATTCATTTTTTAGATATTTTTTGTCTTTTTCAAGGAAAAATGTGGGTACACCTAAATGCTTTTGAAAAGTTCTAAGTGTGTTTTGTCTCTCCCATATAAAAGGCCCCCAACTTTTACCTTTCTTCAATCATCTAAATCCACATCAGATAAACCAATATATTCAAAATTCAATTCCAAAATTCCCTCCATTACACCTTGAATTCTCTATTTGTTCTTATATCTATCCATTTAATCCCTTTGGTGAATTACAAAAGTATTTAACCAAAAAATAGGTAGCATCCAACCCTATGCTCCTTTATTTCCATTCTCCACATACTCAATTATTCTTATTCCATGATCATTTAAGAAAAATACCTAAATATACGTACATGTTTTAATTCTATGTGTTATACCTACACTTTCTCACATATCCATCTAATGTTTAATATAACTATCGTCCCTATGTCTGGAGAACCACCACATCATGAAATAATGTGATTCGTTTAACCTTTACCACCTCACATGGTTGAGAATTATGATAGAAACTATATTTTTTAATATATATATTAAAATAATTATTTATTTATATATATATATATAGTTATTATATAAATCCTACTATTATACATTCAATTTTAGGTAAATATGATAACTTTGTTTGTGAATGTGTGGACTACTACATCGTTTATGTAATTTAATTCATTTAAAAATTATACAGAATTTGTTAAGGATGAGTTTTGTAAATTTATATTATATATAGGACAAAATAATTAAACATTAATGATATTATATTTTTATATACATATATTAAATTTAATTTTTTTTCTTATAATATGATAATAAAATAGAAGTGGTGTCAATGCATACATACAACCCATCGCCACCCTGAATAATATATTTCAATTAATATTTATATAATTACTATATTAAAATAAATAAATATATACATAATACTAATGAAATATAAATAATTTCTTCTTTTTTATATAAGTAAATAATAATCTTTGTAAGAGGATCAACAATAAAAAGTCCAAAAACATACAACAAACAAAGTAGTCATTACACGAAACATTAAATTGCCATGGAATTGATGCTAAATAGGTAATATAATGTCACAAGTGAATAATATATGATATTATATTTAATAAAATTTGTTTTATTTTTTATTAATATAATTATATTTATTATTCCATGGGTTTTAATGTGTTCAATGAAAATCAAGACATAATGTAGGAGAATTTCCAACTAACATTTTATTTCTGTTATATACATGCTTTACTCACCTCTTATTTATTTTGTGTGATTTACATAATTTCAAGGATTGTATTGTATTATATGTATAAATAAATTTAGGGGTATATACATATCCACTTTATGGCCTTTCTTTCATGGGTTATATAGTTCAAATGTTTCCAAATCTATAAACTAATTTCATCTCAATTTTTCATTTTTGAGACACATGTTTTGTTATGAACCATTATTTTTTACAATGTGTATATACTACCACATAGAATAATTTATCTTAAATATACCTATTTCAATGATAATGTTCATTTAATTTCATTTTCTTACATTCAGAGTATGATTCAATTTTTCCAATTAGTAAGAGTTTATTGAAACAATCTTATCACTTTTTGGATTGTTTATGATTATGATACCATTTATGAGATCCTATAATCCATCCCTCAAGATAAATAAATAATTTTATTGTCCCCAAGTTTTTAATGCTTTTTCATGTATTGGAACCATTTTCTAATTCTTCATTACAATAGATATTTAATAAAGTGTTTTTAAGAAACTCCAACATTATATCATTCTTCTATTGGAAATTTGTGATCACTTAAAATAATATTTTCCACAAATGTTTTCAAAACGTTTTATGATGAATAAAATTATTTTAATGAATATATTTGTAATGAACTAATCCTAGTTACCCAGATTCAGTGCATTATTACATAACTTGGGCATGATCACAAAAGATCAGGTCTCGAAAGACCGATTAGTTTAGTAGCCTTGGAAACACTAGATACATTCATAAGTATTACACTACATGATAAATTGAAATAATCCAACAACAGAGTCTCCATATTCCACACTCATATCCCCTAAAACAATCCCAGTAGGTCAGTCATAAAATACTTCTTCACATCCTGGAAAAAATAAAACATAGAAAGGGGTGAGTTCAGATGCTCAGTAAAGATAACAATATAGCGGAAACATTCATAAATAAGCATAAAAATTTAATGCAATGTATAACTAAAAAAATCCTTTTAAACATTAACATCATCATAATATGGAAAAAATAAAATGAAATATTTCCATTTACTTATTCACATGGATATTCTACTATTTGAATAATGACATGCAATATCAATAACCACATTCATAATGATGGAATACATAATGTCAGACTATCATAATCACATAGTCAAGTCCTTGTGCCAAGACTACAAATAAGATTTGGTCATGGCCTTATGCGAAGAAACTACTTTAACTAATGAGACCTTCTGATTAATTGAGGAGCTATAGCAGGCTCCACACATCACATACTAAGTCCAATTCATTCCTCATATGAAAAGGTTTAAATATAACATAGACATTCATATTAAATCTATCATACGAATTGTCAATATTTTATCCATAAACGATAAATGGTATAAAATAAGACATCCACAGTAAAAAATATCACAAAACCTTCAATAAAATATTGAATTTTTGTATCATAATAAATCATCTTCAAACAAACAAAAAATCCATCTATGGATGTTGACATAGATGAAATCAAAACCTTTTTAGAGAAATATCTCTTCCAATTTTGAAATCATTTAAAATTAATTTCATTATAGGAGGAAACATTTATATTTGAAAATATTCTTATAAGATTTTAAGGGAAGCTTTGATGATGTTATATTGGCCGAAAATTTCCACACCCACAGTATAAGTTAAAAAAAAGACAATCTTACTATAATTTTGTTGAAATGGTTAAAAAGTACCTTATTTGGAAAATGACGGAAAGATTCATTTAAAAAACATATAAGTTCAAATAAGGGTATAAATGACATTAACCCATAGTCTAGTAAATAGTAATAATGGTTTGAAATAAATTTTCTAGAAACATGGATGTGGATGATAAAGAGATCCTAGTAGATAATTACGTATAAAGAACCTCAAATAATGAAGAGATTGTAGAATTAACCCTTACCTTGCACTTTTCTTTGGTAGAGGGTTGGTTAACCTCATGTAAAATGGTGAAATAATTTTTATTAAATTATACAAGAATCATATACATTAATATGATATCATATATGATCTTTTAACATTTCGTTGTTAATAATATCTTAGTATTATGGTCGTTTCTGGTGTTAATAGATTCATTTTACTTTATATTATTTGTTATGTGAGTCATATTTGTTACGTCTGGGATATATCATATTCATATCTAGAATGATATCAGGTATTTAAACATTATTTTTTATCATCAAATGAAAATTAGTCTTGAATTGATACGATGGGGAATGAATCTCATCACGTTTGTAGAGACGGTAATCCGTACATACTCACGAGCAACAATATCATTCTTTTGATATTAAAATAATATATAATTGGATATTGTATCATATATAAAAAATAATTATCATGTTATATTTATTATTTACATTAATTACACATCATTATCATGCACATCCGAATAATAATATATTGAATAACAATTTCACCACGACCTGGAAACGGTATGTCGTACGTACGCACGTATGGTGACATGTCATTCAAAGGATGGATAGATTAATGAATTTTGTTGTTCCATGTAGAGACCCGAAGCTTGACGTACATGGACATTACATTACATTTGCGGAATACTTAGTACATAACAAAAACACACACACAAGGATCGTAATAGTTTAGTGTCTTTGGAAACTCAGAACGTAATCTTCTAATCGTGGTGAAAGATCTTCAATATCTCCCATAAATATCTTCCCCTTTTTTTACCTAAAACCTTTCTTTATATCCTGGGGAAAATAAAACATAAAAGGGTGATCTCAAATGCTAAGTAAGGGTATACAAAAGAAAAATCAATCACATCATATTCATAAGAACATAACTTTTGGAAATCTTAACCTGCAAAAGAGAGCATAATTTCATAACATGGGATAAATCATAGTAATGAAATGAAATCCCAATAATCATAACATAAAACATGAAACTTTGTGGCATACACACATAATCATAGAGAATCATTTCTTGTTAGTCAAGACTCATTGCCAAGACTATCTTAGTGGACAAAGTCCCTTTCCGAATCGAGTAACCCTCGTTTCAGTCCTGTTTCACTGAACAGGTATAACCTACCATTCCAGCCATGTCTATCTCATGAGATATAAAATCTTTACCCAATGCATTGGAGGGATATATAGGTCCCACCCATCTCATAATGATACCATTCTTATGTGTGCCACAAAATCATAAATCATTCATCATTGCATAACCCATGTAGTAAAAATGGGATACTTAAACAATATGACATCATAAAACAATTCATAAAAGATAAAGTAATTCATAAAAATAATTCCATCACAACATGATAAAATCAATGTAATAATAAGGATAAAAACAGAACCCTTTATTATCTTAGATGGAAAATAATTTTGATAAAACACTTGAACTCCATTCTTGAGGAAAATATCCTTTCTTCTTCAAAAACACTTTTCCTTTCTTAACAAGTCATACAATTTTAAACTAAAAGAAGTTGATTAAAAATAAACTTGAAAACTTGTAAAGGAAGCTTCTTGGGAATAATGTTTTAAAAATCCATTCATGCCGTATAAATTAATGAAAACATTCTTCGTACTTTTGTCAGAAAAGTCAAAAAGTACCTCGTACGAAAAAATATTCCTTTCATACATATTACTAAAAACTCACCGAAGGGTAAAAATGGATTTAAACAATTGTAGGTGGATGTAAATAATATTACATATTGATGAAACATGGATTTGGATGATAAAATACACCCCATTAAATACTTACGAATAAACAAACTCGGATAAAAATGAGATTGTGATATTTCCCTTACCTTAGGTCTGATTTGCTTCGTATGTGTCCGAAACTCCTATATAATGATTTAAATAATGTCATTGACTTATTACAGAATCATATTAATTGTTATGATATCATATATGGTTCACTTATGACATTATATTACCCGTTCTTTTGTAAATTCCATGTTAAAGAAGCGTTTTGGGTAAAATCGTTTCATTTATCGTAGGTGTTTTGACTTGTTGTTCTTGACATTATTATTACTTATATCATGATTTACTTACATCCAGAATATAAAATATGATTTATATATCATATATATTCATTATATATATATATATAATAGATAGATAAATGAAATGAAAAACACCGTTCATGGAGACGGTAGTCCGTACGTACGCATGAACGCTGTTTTTCTTTCCTTATTGTCTTGAATGGAAGTAAGTAGATGACATACATATATATATATATACATAAATACAGTATCATTACTATGTCATATATTTCATTAGTACTTATTATATATACTTTATAATCATTCATGAATGGTTAATCATTAAGAATAAATCTCATCGCGTCGTGGAGACGGTAGTCCGTACGTACGCACGAGCGATGATATCATTTCCATAATTATTGAATTGAATTGGATTGGATTATAAAATATATCATAATCAATATGATGTTGTAATAACTATTTATAGTTATTCTTTACACCATTATACCCATCCATGTAAGGTGGTGGTGGAAAATAGATTACACCACGGCGTGGAGATGGTATTCCGTGCGTACGCACGCGCGGTGATTTCTTTTTCCGTAGGATGGATAGATGGTGAAATAGGGTTGTTTCATACTTAAAATAACATATCAATATATTATTGATACTGATGTTATTACTTCATAATGAAACAACCTAAGAGGAAGAAGTGGAAGAAGAAATAAAGATGAAAGAATTGGTAACGGTAATTACCTCTTCTTTGAAGCGCCTCTTTGAGACCTCCTCTTAGGGCACTAAAATTGGTCTTTGAGGAAGACCAGAACCTCTAGGATGATTCTAGGGAAGTGGAGAAGAGATTTTGGAAGGGGTTGGCCGAGCTTGAGTTCTCAAATTGGTGTGAGGAGGAGGGGGAGGAGGTGTCCTTTTATAAGGGAGGAGAGGGGCACCTTAGGAATATCTCAAAATATTATTTTATATTAAAGTCAAAATCGGTTTATAATGGTTCAAAAGGGTCTTATTTCGAAGCTAAAGTGGGGATGGGTCGAAATCCTATCATCCAATAGGATTTAGACAAGTTTAGGGTATTATTTTAACCTTATCAATTAGATTTAACTCTAAGTTAAATAATTTAACTTTTACCGTGTCTTTTTGTTTTCTTTCACTATATGGTTAATACACATACTATAACATGCCAAACGAACCCCAAATTGTTTATTATTAATATATATATCCTTATCTATGTCATTTGTCCGAACCTTAGATTTTTAGGAATAAAATAACAATTAATAATATAATATTTGATTTAAAAACTATTTTATGTCAATTTTGACACTATTTGATATATGATTTTTGTGAAAGTCATAACAGAATTATATGTTCGAAAAAAGTTGATTAAATCAACACTAATATATCATATTAACCTATAAAATTGGTTTAATTCATAAAAAGTCTTAAATTACATTTATTTTGGTATTTATAATATCAATTATGTCAATATTTCATTAATAAGATAATTACTTCATCATCTTTGTGACATAAATAAATTAAATTATTTGATGTCTAAAAATTACAAATAAAATACCATTATGTAGGAAATCTTTTTATCTTTCTAATTAATATTTACAATAGAATTTATCTTATATACAACCCTATATTAAAAATGTTTTAGTAAATGAACGTTGATTTTAACTCTTTTAACTCTTCTTTGAATTAAATAATAATAAATGTCCTAATCTAATCCAAGTGGGCCTAAATGATAATATTTTACACTTAAGGTTGTTTTTGGTCGATATACACTTTTCCAATAGAATTAGGACATGTGTTAGGGTAATATTAATATCATTCTTACCCTTAAAAACCCTATTTACGTTTAACCGTGGTAAATAAAAGTAAAAAGTCACTATTCACCAAAAATTATTTTCATCTCATTGAACCACATTTTACTTACTGACATCAACCGTGTCTCTCGGATTTTTGAAATACCATTCACAAAAGCGGTAAAATTAAGTTTTATGAAAAATTCAGTTTTTTTAACTACCACTTAGTAGTTTCACTATTCATCAAAAATTGATGTTTTTCAGAACAATGCCAAAATTTCATCCTAAGCTATATTTCATATTCCGAATTCAAAAATGAAATCTATTTTACCAAATTCATAACATAGAAGTTGCATTAATTAATTTTATAATTAAATCTCACTGTTAAAATAAATAGCGTGTTTTTAGGAATCAAAATATATCAAAAGATTGAGACTTGATTATGTCTGGTTTAAATGTGAAATTACAACCAATGACCAAAATTGAATTAAATTGTAAAAATATATTCCAAATATAATTTAAAAAAAATCAAATTAATGATTTATCACTATTAATTATTTCGATTAAAAAGTTGTTTTTAATTATAATTTATTAATTTTCACTATTCATCAGAATATGAAAGTTATCCGAAAAGTACCAAAATTTCACCCTAAGATAATTTCGATATTACGAATCCAAAAATTAATTCCATTTTGAAAAATAAAATTTAAAAAATTTCAAAAACTGGTTATTACTATTCGTAACGGCTAGTTTTAATAATATCTTAATAGCATATCGTTGTTTAGCGAAACACGGTGTTGCGTACAACACACGCTATCGTGGAAGGTCGCGATTGCGTATAATTCAAGCCAGGTCAGAGATGTGTGTTGTGAAAGCTCCTTTTGGTGTAGCGTATAACACAAGACATTAATAAAATTAAAAAGAATATTTTTCATAAAATCTCGGGTTGTTACATTCTACCCCCCTTAAAATGAATTTCGCCCTCGAAATTCGTCGGGGTTATAAATGGTTTACTATTCGAAAGATTCTTTAATAGAAACCCACATCGTAAAAAGGAATACCAAAACTTGGCTTTAAAAACTAAAGTATGAAATGTAACGATTACCCAAATAAACTAATCACTGGGTTTCCACATAGGTAAAAATATGGATATGGAAGAGAAATCTAACCATCATGTTTTGATGGAGAGTGGTAGAGAACATGGCTATGGAAAATCCAGTAATCACAAATCCATAAATTTGTGATGATCTAAGGTACCATCTGATTCATCAGGTATAAGATCACTAGGACAACATTTTTGGTTTTCAAGATCATTTCCCTAAAGTTGAAAATTTGAATTAGAATAAATACTTTCTTTATTTTGGTACAATCTCACTGTTGTTCATGACTTGAACAATTTCCACTTCATATCTTAAATAAATGAAGTTGAATTTGTTATTCGTGAAGTGTTAGCAGATCATGTGATAGAATGACGGGTCATTCCATCTGTCTCAAACAAAAGGTTAGAAAAAATTATATACATAAGTCGATCTATAGTGAGATTAATCGTATATGGTTCCTAAAATGGACTTATACTTCATATATCATACTGCTTAATATAATAAAACTAGTTTCTACTAAACAGGGACTTCCTGTAGGCCAGTGGTAGGCGATAAAGGCCAGTCGCACTTCGGTTGTGGGTTCGATTCCCACAGCCTTGTCCGACGCGATGGGCGGTCACCCATCCTGCAGGTTGTCCTTTTTCTAAAACTATATTACTATAACATCCCATAAATAATATCGAAATAAAACTTCTATCCTTAAAAAATACTAACTTATAATCCATTCCAATCTTTAGGCTTACCCATAATACTGCAGTCCACTCTCATAATATAGTGAAAACAATTACCAGAGATTTAATACCATCGTTGATCCCCATAAGATATGTCTTGTTGGTCACATTCTAAACATTCAAAGTCCTTAATCATGTATTCTCTTGAATACCTTAGTGAAAACATGAATTCAGTTTAAAGTTAACACTTTCCACATACCAAAATCCTCAAAATTCTATATACTCAAACCATGATATCACTTAGTCCTTATATCAATCATGAGCTCATGAATACTATTAAACATTTCATTTTCTCGTTTTCCCTTCATTATGTGCATATCATCTTATTTCCAAAAAATATCTCAATCACTTTGAATACCACATCAATAAATATTACAATACTCAATGATACAACATTATTTTGGAATCCCATTACATAAACACTTAATCATTCCACCACATCGTTGTCATATTCAACATTGCCAATAGTGATCGCATGTGACTTCCCTTTGTCCTTTGCCTTCAGTGGTTGCTCATGTTGATCATCACTAACCCTTGGATTAGGGAATTTATTAGCATAATGCCCCATTTCCTTGCACTTGAATCATTGAAGTGTTGGTGGTGCATTCTCTGTAGTGTTTACTTTATTCACATCATTAGAAACCCTTTTTCCATTACTTCGACACTCAGCTACTCGATGACCTTCTTTTCCACACTTAAAACATTTTCTAGTCCCTTTAAGACAATCTCCACCATGCTTCTTTCCACACTTTGTGCATAAGGAAACATTCATCTTCTTTTCACCATTATTCTGAGATTTGTCCTTGAACTCCATCTTTCGTTTCTTATCAAAACCATGAGATGGATATGTAACACCAACTTCCATTTCTACCTTGATAGCACAACGCACAATTTCTTCATAGCTACTGAAGTCTCTTATAGCTAATGCCCTTCGAAGACTTGGTTTTAAGCCACTGAAAAATCGATCAACTTTACTTTCAGGTTGGATGATAATGCCAGATGCATACCTTGCAAGTCTTGTAAAATTTGCTTCGTATATACCAACAGATTCATCATCCTTCTGCTTCAGCTCAAGAAACACCTTTTCCATCTTTGTTCGAAGAATACGAGGGAAGTACTTACTGAAAAACAAGTTCTTGAACTCGTCCCATTCCATAGACTCAATTTCATCTCTTTGCCTCGTATTCTTGATAAGATTCCACCATTGATCAGCTTCACCTTCCAAACGATATACTGCTAAGATGACTTTATCATACTCAGAACATTGAAGAACTGAAAATATCTTTTCAGTGGTACTGATCCATTGTTCAGCAACAAGTGGATCAGAAGACCCACTGAAAGAAGGTGGACGTTGCCTCATGAAGGATTCAATAGAATATTGTTCCCTTCTCTGCTCATTTGGAAGTCCAGAATGATTCATAGCTTGTGTAAGTATAGCGATAAGATTTTTCACTCCATCTCCCATAACATTTGTTTGTTCAGGAGGACAATCATTGCATTGTCCATTGCATTGATCAACACGGTTCCTTCGGGTTCCAGCCATCGTCTAAAACCCAAAAAGAATAGTGTGAGAGGCAAAAAACATGCTAGGGAAAACAACATAATAAAGGGGAAGTACCTTCAATATCTAATATCTTAGGTTTAATTCTATGATCGTTAGCGTAGTTCTAGTACTATAACCTATACGTATACTTAACCTTAGGGACATCCCTAGACATACCATAGAAATATCTCTAGGGATCTCACTAACTTTTTCGCATCCTAGTTTCCAAAGGTTGACTAAACCTTTCCTCTGATACCAACTGTAGAGACCCGAAGCTTGACGTACATGGACATTACATTACATTTTCGGAATACTTAGTACATAACAAAAAGACACACACAAGGATCGTAATAGTTTAGTGTCTTTGGAAACTCGGAACGTAATCTTCTAATCGTGGTGAAAGATCTTCAATATCTCCCATAAAGATCTTCCCCTTTTTTTTACCTAAAACCTTTCTTTATATCCTGGGGAAAAGAAAACATAAAAGGGTGAGCTCAAATGCTCAGTAAGGGTATACAAAAGAAAAATCAATCACATCATATTCATAAGAACATAACTTTTTGAAATCTTAACCTGCAAAAGAGAGCATAATTTCATAACATGGGATAAATCATAGTAATGAAATGAAATCCCAATAATCATAACATAAAACATGAAACTTTGTGGCATACACACATAATCATAGAGAATCATTTCTTGTTAGTCAAGACTCATTGCCAAGACTATCTTAGTGGACAAAGTCCCTTTCTGAATCGAGTAACCCTCATTTCAGTCCTGTTTCACTGAACCGGTAAAACCTACCATTCCAGCCATGTCTATCTCATGAGATATAAAATCTTTACCCAATGCATTGGAGGTAGATATAGATCCCACCCATCTCATAATGATACCATTCTTATGTGTGCCACAAAATCATAAATCATACATCATTGCATAACCCATGTAGTAAAAATGGGATACTTAAACAACATGACATCATAAAACAATTCATAAAAGATAAAGGAATTCATAAAAATAATTCCATCACAACATGATAAAATCAATGTAATAATAAGGATAAAAACAGAACCCTTTATTATCTTAGATGGAAAATAATTTTGATAAAACACTTGAACTCCATTCTTGAGGAAAATATCCTTTCTTCTTCAAAAACACTTTTCCTTTCTTAACATGTCATACAATTTTAAACTAAAAGAAGTTGATTAAAAATAAACTTGAAAACTTGTAAAGGAAGCTTCTTGTAAATAATTTTTTAAAAATCCATTCATTCCGTATAAATTAAAAAAAACATTCTTCGTACTTTTGTCGGAAAAGTCAAAAAGTACCTCGTACGACAAAATATTCCTTTCATACATATTACTAAAAACTCACCGAAGGGTAAAAATGCATTTAAAAATTTGTATGTGGATGGAAATAATATTACATATTGATGAAACATGGATGTGGATGATAAAATACACCCCATTAAATACTTACGAATAAACAATCTCGGATAAAAATGAGATTGTGATATTTCCCTTACCTTAGGTCTGATTTGCTTTGTATGTGTCCGAACCTCCTATATAATGATTTAAATAATGTCATTGACTTATTAAAGAATCATATTCATTTCTATGATATCATATATGGTTCACCTATGACATTATATTACCCGTTCTTTTGTAAATTCCATTTTAAAGAAGCGTTTTGGGTAAAATCGTTTCATTTATCGTAGGTGTTTTGACTTGTTGTTCTTGACATTATTATTACTTATATCATGATTTACTTACTTCCAGAATATAAAATATGATTTATATATCATATATATTCAGTATATATATATATATAATAGATAGATAAATGAAATGAAAAACACCGTTCATGGAGACGGTAGTCCGTACGTACGCATGAACGCTGTTTTTATTTCCTTATTGTCTTGAATGGAAGTAAGTAGATGACATACATATATATATATATATATAAATAAATCCAGTATCATTATTATGTCATATATTTCATTAGTAATTATTATATATACTTTATAATCATTCATGAATGGTTAATCATTAAGAATAAATCTCATCGCGTCGTGGAGACGGTAGTCCGTACGTACGCACGAGCGATGATATCATTTCCATAATTATTGAATTGAATTGGAGTGGATTATACAATATATCAGAATCAATATTATGTTGTAATAACTATGTATAGTTATTCTTTACACCATTTTCCCCATCCATGTAAGGTGGTGGTGGAAAATAGATTACACCACGGCGTGGAGACAGTATTCCGTACGTACGCACGCGCGGTGATTTCTTTTTCCGTAGGATGGATAGATGGTGAAATAGGGTTGTTTCATACTTAAAATAACATATCAGTATATGAGTGATACTGATGTTATTACTTCATAATGAAAGAACCTAAGAAGAAGAAGTGGAAGAAGAAATAAAGATGAAAGAATTGGTAACGGTAATTACCTCTTCTTTGAAGCGCCTCTTTGAGACCTCCTCTTAGGGCACTAAAATTGGTCTTTGAGGAATACCAGAACCTCTAGGATGTTTCTAGGGAAGTGGAGAAGAGATTTTGGCAGGGGTTGGCCGAGCTTGAGTTCTCAAATTGGTGTGAGGAGGAGGGGGAGGAGGTGTCCTTTTATAAGGGAGGAGAGGGGCACCTTAGGAATATCTCAAAATATTATTTTATATTAAAGTCAAAATCGGTTTATAATGGTTCCAAAGGGTATTATTTCGAGACTAAAGTGGGTATGGGTCTAAATCCTATCATCCAATAGGATTTAGACAAGTTTAGGGTATTATTTTAACCTTATCAATTAGATTTAACTCTAAATTAAATAATTTAACTTTTACCGTGTCTTTTTGTTTTCTTTCACTATATGATTAATACACATACTATAACATGCCAAACGAACCACAAATTGTTTATTATTAATATATATATCCTTATCTAAGTCATTTGGCCGAACCTTAGATTTTTAGGAATAAAATAACAATTAATAATATAATATTTGATTTAAAAACTATTTTGTGTCAATTTTGACACTATTTGATATATGATTTTTGTGAAAGTCATAACAGAATTATATGTTCGCAAAGAGTTTCTTAAATCAACACAAATATATCATAGTAACCTAGAAAATTGGTGGAATTCATAAAAAGTCTTAAATTACATTTATTTTGGTATTTATAATATTAATTATGTCAATATTTCATTAATAAGATAATTACTGCATCATCTTTGTGTCATAAATAAATTAGATTATTTGATGTCTAAAAATTACAAATAAAATACCATTATGTAGAAAATCTTTTTATCTTTCTAATGAATATTTACAATCGAATTTATCTTATGTAAAACCCTATATTAAAAATTTTTTAGTAAATAAACGTTGATTTTAACTCTTTTAACTCTTCTTTGAATTAAATAATAATAAATGTTCTAATCTAATCCAAGTGGGCCTAAATGATAATATTTTACACTTAAGGTAGTTTTTGTTTGATATAAACTTGTCCAATAGAATTAGGACATGTTTTAGGGTAATATTAATATCATTCTTACCCTTAATTACCCTATTTACTTTTAACCGTGGTAAATAAAAGTAAAAAGTCACTATTCACCAAAAATTATTTTCATCTCATTGAACCACATTTTACTTACTGAAATCAACTGTGTCTCTCGGATTTTTGAAATTCCATTCACAAAAGCGGTAAAATTAAGTTTTATGAAAAATTCAGTTTTTTTAACTACCACTTAGTAGTTTCACTATTCATCAAAAATTGATGTTTTTCAGAACAATGCCAAAATTTCATCCTAAGCTATATTTCATATTCCGAATTCAAAAATGAAATCTATTTTACCAAATTCATAACATAGAAGTTGCATTAATTAATTTTATAATTAAATCCCACTGTTAAAATAAATAGCGTGTTTTTAGGAATCAAAATATATCAAAAGATTGAGACTTGATTATGTCTGGTTTAAATGTGAAATTACAACCAATGACCAAAATTGTATTAAATTGTAAAAATATATTCTAAATATACTTTAAAAAAACTCAAATTAATGATTTATCACTATTAATTATTTCGATTAAAAAGTTGTTTTTAATTATAATTTAGTAATTTTCACTATTCATCAGAATATGAAAGTTATCGGAAAAGTACCAAAATTTCACCCTAAGCTAATTTCGATATTACGAATCCAAAAATGAATTCCATTTTGAAAAATAAAATTTATAAATTTTCAAAAAGTGCTTATTACTATTCCTAACGGCTAGTTTTAATAATATCTTAATAGCATATCGTTGTTTAGCAAAACTCGGTGTTGCGTACAACGCACGCTATCGTGGAAGGTCGCGATTGCGTATAATTCAAGCCAGGTCAGAGATGTGTATTGTGAAAGCTCCTTTTAGTGTAGCGTATAACACAATACATTAATAAAATTAAAAAAAATATTTTTCATAAAATCTCGGGCTGTTACATTCTACCCCCCTTAAAATGAATTTCGCCCTCGAAATTCGTCGGGGTTATAAATGGTTTACTATTCGAAAGTTTCTTTAATAGAAACCCACATCGTAAAAAGGAATACCAAAACGTGGCTTTAAAAACTAAAGTATGAAATGTAACGATTACCCAAATAAACTAATCACTGGGTTTCCACATAGGTGAAAATATGGATATGGAAGAGAAATCTAACCATCATGTTCTGATGGAGAGTGGTAGAGAACATGGCTATGGAAAATCCAGTAATCACAAATCCATAAATTTTTGACGATCTAAGGTACCATCTGATTCATCAGGTATAAGATCACTAGGACAACATTTTTGGTTTTCAAGATCATTTCCCTAAAGTTGAAAATTTGAATTATAATAAATACTTTCTTTATTTTGGTACAATCTCACTGTTGTTCATGCCTTGAACAATTTCCACTTCATCTCTTAAATAAATGAAGTTGAATGTGTTATTCGTGAAGTGTTATCAGATCATGTGATAGAATGACGGGTCATTCCATCTGTCTCAAACAAAAGGTTAGCAAAAATTATATACATAAGTCGATCTATAGTGAGATTAATCATATATGGTTCCTAAAATGGACTTATACTTCATATATCATACTGCTTAATATAATAAAACTAGTTTCTACTAAACAGGGACTTCCTGTAGGCCAGTGGTAGGCGATAAAGGCCAGTCGCACTTCGGTTGTGGGTTCGATTCCCACAGCCTTGTCCGACGCGATGGGTTGTCGCCCATCCTGCAGGTTGTCCTTTTTCTAAAACTATATTACTATAACATCCCATCAATAATATCGAAAAAAACTTCTATCCTTAAACAATACTAACTTATAATACATTCCAATCTTTAGGCTTACCCATAATACTGCAGTCCACTCTCATAATATAGTGAAAACAATTACCATAGATTTAATACCATCGTTGATCCCCATAAGATATGTCTTGTTGGTCACATTCTAAACATTCAAAGTCCTTAATCATGTATTCTCTTGAATACCTTAGTGAAAACATGAATTCAGTTTAAAGTTAACACTTTCCACATACCAAAATCCTCAAAATTCTATATACTCAAACCATGATATCACTTAGTCCTTATATCAATCATGAGCTCATGAATACTATTAAACATTTCATTTTCTCGTTTTCCCTTCATTATGCGCATATCATCTTATTTCCAAAAAATATCTCAATCACTTTGAATACCACATCAATAAATATTACAATACTCAATGATACAACATTATTTTGGAATCCCATTACATAAACACTTAATCATTCCACCACATCGTTGTCATATTCAACATTGCCAATAGTGATCGCATGTGACTTTGCTTTGTCCTTTGCCTTCAGTTGTTGCTCATGTTGATCATCACTAACCCTTGGATTAGGGAATTTATTAGAATAATGCCCCATTTCCTTGCACTTGAAGCATTGAAGTGTTGGTGGTGAATTCTCTGCAGTGTTTGCTTTATTCACATCATTAGAAACCCTTTTTCCATTACTTAGACACTCAGCTGCTCGATGACCTTCTTTTCCACACTTAAAACATTTTCTAGTCCCTTTAAGACAATCTCCGCCATTCTTCTTTCCACACTTTGTGCATAAGGAAACATTCATCTTCTTTTCACCATTATTCTGAGATTTCTCCTTGAACTCCATCTTTCGTTTCTTGTCAAAACCATGAGATGGATATGTAGCACCAACTTCCATTTCTACCTTGATAGCACAACGCACAATTTCTTCATAGCTACTGAAGTCTCTTATAGCTAATGCCCTTCGAAGACTTGGTTTTAAGCCACTGAAAAATCGATCAACTTTACTTTTAGGTTGGATGATAATGCCAGATGCATACCTTGCAAGTCTTGTAAAATTTGCTTCGTATATACCAACAGATTCATCATCCTTCTGCTTCAGCTCAAGAAACTCCTTTTCCATCTTTGTTCGAAGAATACGAGGGATGTACTTACTGAAAAACAAGTTCTTGAACTCGTCCCATTCCATGGACTCAATTTCATCTCTTTGCCTCGTATTCTTGATAAGATTCCACCATTGATCAGCTTCACCATCCAAACGATATACTGCTAAGATGACTTTATCATGCTCAGAACATTGAAGAACTGAAAATATCTTTTCAGTGGTACTAATCCATTGTTTAGAAACAAGTGGATCAGAAGACCCACTAAAAGAAGGTGGACGTTGCCTCATGAAGGATTCAATAGAATATTGTTCCCTTCTCTGCTCATTTGGAAGTCCAGAATGATTCATAGCTTGTGTAAGTATAGTAATAAGATTTTGCACTCCATCTCCAATAACATTTTTTTGTTCAGGAGGACAATCATTGCATTGTCCATTGCATTGATCAACACGGTTCCTTCGGGTTCCAGCCATCGTCTCAAACCCAAAAAGAATAGTGTGAGAGGCAAAAATCATGCTAGGGAAAACAACATAATAAAGGGGAAGTACCTTCAATATCTAATATCTTAGGTTTAATTCTATGATCGTTAGCGTAGTTCTAGTACTATAACCTATACGTATACTTAACCTTAGGGACATCCCTAGACATATCGTAGAAATATTTCTAGGGATCTCACTAACGTTTTCGCATCCTAGTTTCCAAAGGTTGACTAAACCTTTCCTCTGATACCAACTGTAGATACCCGAAGCTTGACGTACATGGACATTACATTAAATTTGCGGAATACTTAGTACATAACAAAAACACACACACAAGGATCGTAATAGTTTAGTGTCTTTGGAAACTCGGAACGTAATCTTCTAATCGTGGTGAAAGATCTTCAATATCTCCCATAAAGATCTTCCCCTTTTTTTACCTAAAACCTTTCTTTATATCCTGGGGAAAAGAAAACATAAAAGGGTGATCTCAAATGCTCAGTAAGGGTATACAAAAGAAAAATCAATCACATCATATTCATAAGAACATACCTTTTGGAAATCTTAACCTGCAAAAGAGAGCATAATTTCATAACATGGGATAAATCATAGTAATGAAATGAAATACCAATAATCATAACATAAAACATGAAACTTTGTTGCATACACACATAATCATATAGAATCATTTCTTGTTAGTCAAGACTCATTTCCAAGACTATCTTAGTGGACAAAGTCCCTTTCTGAATCGAGTAACCCTCGTTTCAGTCCTGTTTCACTGAACCGGTATAACCTACCATTCCAGCCATGTCTATCTCATGAGATATAAAATCGTTACCCAATGCATTGGAGGTAGATATAGGTCCCACCCATCTCATAATGATATCATTCTTATGTGTGCCACAAAATCATAAATCATACATCATTGCATAACCCATGTAGTAAAAATGGGATACTTAAACAACATGACATCATAAAACAATTCATAAAAGATAAAGGAATTCATAAAAATAATTCCATCACAACATGATCAAATAAATGTAATAATAAGGATAAAAACAGAACCCTTTATTATCTTAGATGGAAAATAATTTTGATAAAACACTTGAACTCCATTCTTGAGGAAAATATCCTTTCTTCTTCAAAAACACTTTTCCTTTCTTAACATGTCATACAATTTTAAACTAAAATAAGTTGATTAAAAATAAACTTGAAATCTTGTAAAGGAAGCTTCTTGGAAATAATGTTTTAAAAATCCATTCATGCCGTATAAATTAAAAAAAACCATTCTTCGTACTTTTGTCGGAAAAGTCAAAAAGTACCTCGTTCGACAAAATATTCTTTTCATACATATTACTAAAAACTCACCGAAGGGTAAAAATGGATTTAAAAAATTGTAGGTGGATGGAAATAATATTACATATTGATGAAACATGGATGTGGATGATAAAATACACCCCAGTAAATACTTATGAATAAACAATCTCGGATAAAAATGAGATTGTGATATTTCCCTTACCTTAGGTCCGATTTGCTTCGTATGTGTCCGAAAATCCTGTATAATGATTTAAATAATGTCATTGACTTATTACAGAATCATATTCATTGTTATGATATCATATATGGTTCACTTATGACATTATATTACCCGTTCTTTTGTAAATTCCATGTTAAAGAAGCGTTTTGGGTAAAATCGTTTCATTTATCGTAGGTGTTTTGACTTGTTGTTCTTGACATTATTATTACTTATATCATGATTTAATTACTTCCAGAATATAAAATATGATTTATATATCATATATATTCAGTATATATATATATAATAGATAGATAAATGAAATGAAAAACACCGTTCATGGAGACGGTAGTCCGTACGTACGCATGAACGCTGTTTTTCTTTCCTTATTGTCTTGAATGGAAGTAAGTAGATGAAATACATATATATATATATAAATATTCATAAATACAGTATCATTATTATGTCATATATTTCATTAGTACTTATTATATATACTTTATAATCATTCATGAATGGTTAATCATTAAGAATGAATCTCAACGCGTCGTGGAGACGGTAGTCCGTACGTACGCACGAGCGATGATATCATTTCCATAATTATTGAATTGAATTGGAGTGGATTATACAATATATCAGAATCAATATGATGTTTTAATAACTATGTATAGTTATTCTTTAAACCATTATACCCATCCATGTAAGGTGGTCGTGGAAAATAGATTACACCACGGCGTGGAGACGGTATTCCGTACGTACGCACGCGCGGTGATTTCTTTTTCCGTAGGATGGATAGATGGTGAAACAGGGTTGTTTCATACTTAAAATAACATATCAGTATATGAGTGATACTGATGTTATTACTTCATAATGAAACAACCTAAGAAGAAGAACTGGAATAAGAAATAAAGATGAAAGAATTGGTAACGGTAATTACCTCTTCTTTGAAGCGCCTCATTGAGACCACCTCTTAGGGCACTAAACATGGTCTTTGAGGAAGACCATAACCTCTAGGATGTTTCTAGGGAAGTGGAGAAGAGATTTTGGCAGGGGTTGGCCGAGCTTGAGTGCTCAAATTGGTGTGAGGAGGAGGGGGAGGAGGTGTCCTTTTATAAGGGAGGAGAGGGTCACCTTAGGAATATCTCAAAATATTATTTTATATTAAAGTCAAAATCGGTTTATAATGGTTCCAAAGGGTCTTATTTCGAAGCTAAAGTTGGTATGGGTCGAAATCCGATCATCCAATAGGATTTAGACAAGTTTAGGGTATTATTTTAACCTTATCAATTAGATTTAACTCTAAGTTAAATAATTTAACTTTTACCGTGTCTTTTTGTTTTCTTTCACTATATGGTTAATACACATACTATAACATGCCAAAAGAACCCCAAATTGTTTATTATTAATATATATATTCCTATATAAGTCATTTGTCCGAACCTTAGATTTTTAGGAATAAAATAACAATTAATAATATTTTATTTTATTTAAAAACTATTTTGTGTCAATTTTGACACTATTTTATATATGATTTTTTTGAAAGTCATAACAGAATTATATGTTCGAACAAAGTTGATTAAATAAACACTAATATATCATAGTAACCTAGAAAATTGGTGGAATTCATAAAAAGTCTTAAATTACATTTATTTTGGTATTTATAATATCAATTATGTCAATATTGCATTAATAAGATAATTACTGCATCATCTTTGTGTCATAAATAAATTAAATTATTTGATGTCTAAAAATTACAAATAAAATACCATTATGAAGGAAATCTTTTTACCTTTCTAATGAATATTTAAAATCGAATTTATCTTATGTACAACCCTATATTAAAAATGTTTTAGTAAATAAACGTTGATTTTAACTCTTTTAACTCTTCTTTGAATTAAATAATAATAAATGTCCTAATCTAATCCAAGTGGGCCTAAATGATAATATTTTACACTTAAGGTTGTTTTTGGTCGATATAAACTTTTCCATTAGAATTAGGACATGTGTTAGGGTAATAATAATATCATTCTTACCCTTAATTACCCTATTTACTTTTAACCGTGGTAAATAAAAGTAAAAAGTCACTATTCACCAAAAATTATTTTCATCTCATTGAACCAAATTTTACTTACTGACATCAACCGTGTCTCTTGGATTTTTTAAATTCCACTCACAAAAGCGGTAAAATTAAGTTTTATGAAAAATTCTGTTTTTTTAACTACTACTTAGTAGTTTCACTATTCATCAAAAATTGATGTTTTTCAGAACAATGCCAAAATTTCATCCTAAGCTATGTTTCATATTCCGAATTCAAAAATGAAATCTATTTTACCAAATTCATAACATATAAGTTTCATTAATTAATTTTATAATTAAATCCCGCTGTTAAAATAAATAGCGTGTTTTTAGGAATCAAAATATATCAAAAGATTGAGACTTGATTATGTTTGGTTTAAATGTGAAATTACAACCAATGACCAAAATTGTATGAAATTGTAAAAATATATTCTAAATATACTTTAAAACAACTCAAATTAATGATTTATCACTATTAATTATTTCGATTAAAAAGTTGTTTTTAATTATAATTTAGTAATTTTCACTATTCATCAGAATATGAAAGTTATCCGAAAAGTACCAAAATTTCACCCTAAGCTAATTTCGATATTACGAATCCAATAATGAATTCCATTTTGAAAAATAAAATTTACAAAATTTCAAAAAGTGGTTATTACTATTCGTAACGGCTAGTTTTAATAATATCTTTATAGCATATCGTTGTTTAGCGAAACTCGGTGTTGCGTACAACACACACTATCGTGGAAGGTCGCGATTGCGTATAATTCAAGCCAGGTCAGAGATGTATATTGTGAAAGCTCCTTTTGGTGTAGCATATAACACAAGACATTAATAAAATTAAAAAAGAATATTTTTCATAAAATCTCGGGCTGTTACATTCCATGTTTATGATAACATCATTGTATATATAAGATACTAGAATTATTATTTTATAATGTAAACAACAAAGAAAAATGAAGTGGAAGAAGAAAGGGACTTGAAAAATGTGGTGAGATATTTACCTCTTCTTCGGGTTCTTCCTTTTGATTTGATTAAAATGTCTCCTTTGGATGGATTTATGACTAAATAAAGGCCTCTAGGATGAAGGGGATATAGTTGATAGGGTATTTAGGTATAGTTTGGCCGATCCAAATGGATTTGAAGGTTTGAATTATAGAGAAGGTGGAGTGACCTTTTATAAGAGGGGTGAGGGGCACCTTAGGAAAAGGTTGAAATATTATTTTATAATAAAATAAATTTCAGTTTCAAATGGCTCCAAAATGGATTATTTAAAGGCTAAAATGGGGATGGGTCGAAAACCACTCAACCAATAAGTTTTAGATATGTTTGTGTCACCATATTAACTTTATATTTTAGGTTTAACTCTTTGTTAAATAGTTGGACATTTACCATGTCTCTCTGTATTTTTATATTATATGGTTTATAAAAATAATGTATACTTTCTTGTGAACCCCATGTGGTTCATTAATGACACACCTATCATTATATATGTCTATTGGCCGAATATTATATTTTTAGGAATATAATATCAATTAATAATATAATATTTGTTTTAAAAACTATTTTATGTCAATTTTGACACTATTTTGTTTTTTGTTTTTTCTAAATTCATAACAACATTATTGCTTCAAAAACAATTCATCTAACCAACCCTAGTAAGTCATATTAACATAAAAATATTAGTTTTATTCATAAAAAGTCTCAAATTAAATTTATTTAAATATTTATAATATCAATTATTTTAATATTTCATTAATACAGTAATTATTGCATCATCATTATGTCATAAATAAATTAAATTACATAAGTTCTAAAAAATATAAATAAAATACAATTATATATGAAATATTTTTATCTTTCTAAGGAATATTTTAATTTGAATTTATCTCATGTTTATCCCTATATTAATAATGTTGTAGTTATTAAACATTGATTTCAACTCTTTTAACTCATATTTCAATTAAATAATAATAAATGTCCTAATCTAATCCAAGTAGACCAAAGAGGTTCATATTTTATTCATTAGGATGTTTATGGTCGAACTATACTTATTCAATAAAATGTGGACATGTTTTACGGTAATAATAATATCATTTTTACACTTAATTACCCGATTTACTTTTAACAGTGGAAAATAAAAGAATAAAGTTACTATTCACCAAAAATTATTTTCATCTTATTGAACTACATTTATATACTGATATCAATAAAATATCTCTCAGATTTTCGAAATTCCACTCATAGAAGTGGTAAAATTATGTTTTATGTGAATTTACAAATTCTCTTAAGAGGTGGGTAAAAGACGGTGAAAAGTTCAATAAAATTTTTATATATCTAAAATTATTATAAACTGACTCCAATGAATTACATTCAACATATATAGCTATTATGTTTCTATTTTGACCTAAAATAAATTTAAATAAAATAAATAATTATTTTAATAAAAATTTTCTTTTAAACTATAACTCAATGTTTTTCACTATTCATCAAAAATTGAATGTTTTCAGAAAAATAACGAAAATTCACCCTAAGATAATTTTGATATTCTGGATCCAAAAATGAAGTCCATTTTGAAAGATATAATTTATAAATTTTAAAAAAATAGGTATTACTGTTGATAACATATAGTTTGATTTTTTGTGGTGTGTTAGAACTCAAAGTTCCGTACAACACACGCTACTGCATTATTCAAAGAGAAGTGTACCCTTGAAGCTTATGGTGTTATATTCTCCCCTATTCAAATAATTTAGTTCTTGAAATTTATAGAATCTTACTGCATAAATAGACTCGGGTTATTCTTCATGATAAGGTCATCGGGTTCCAACATTGCCTCTTCCATCTTATGGTTTCTCCATAGAACTTATACCAGACAAGTCATTTGGGTTCTCAGCAATAGTTCTCTTGTATCAAGAATCTTGACAGGCTCTTTGCAATAAGAGAGATCGGGTTCCAGTACTAGTTCCTCATAGGTGAGTATATGCATTGGGTCAGGCATGTATTTTCTCAACAGTGATACGTGGAATACATCGAGAACTTTGGAGAGACTTTGCGGCATTGTAAACCGGTAAGCTACAACCCAAATTCGTTCAAGAATTTTGAAAGGTCCAATGTACCTGGGACTCAATTTTCCCTTTTTACCGAAACTTATAACACCCCTCCATAGAGATACCATCAAGAAAACATGATCTCCTATATGAAATTCCAAATCCTTCCTTCGATTATTGGCATAGCTCTTCTACCTACTATGAGCTGTTTCGATGTGGGTTCGGATTACCTTCACATTTTCCATTGTTTCCACCACAAGTTCTGGGCCCACAAGTTTTCTTTCACTAACATCATCCCAAAAGGTTAGTGTGTGACATCTCTTTATGTATAACACGTCATATGGTGCGATATGAATACTTGAATGGAAGCTATTATTATAGGAAAATTCTACCAGAGGTAAATATTGATCCCACATACCTTTAAAGTAGAGTGAGCATGATCTCAACATGTCTTCTATGGTTTGAATAATTCATTCTGATTGTCCATTAGTTTGAGGGTGGTAGGTTGTGCTCAAACGAAGATCAGTATCCAGGACTTTTAGAAGTCTTTTCCAGAATCTTGATGTAAAACGTGGATCACGATCAGAAACAATCAATAGGGGTACTCCATGATGTCTCACAACTTCTTAAATATATAGTCTTCCTAGATGTTCAAGTGTAAAATCTTCTCTTATAGCAGGAAAATGTGCTGAACTGGTAAGACGATCAACAATGACCCATATTCCATCGTTCCTTCTAGGAGACTTTGGTAGTCCCATGACACAATCCATCATAATATAATCTCATTTCAACTATGGTATAGGAACAGGTTGCAAGACTCCTCGAGGCTATTGTCTTCCAACTTTCACTTGTTGACAAACCATACATCTTGATACAAAATCAAAAATCTCCCTCTTCATGTTTTCCCGCCAAAAATAATCCTTAAAAGCATTATACATTTTGGTTCTCCCATGGTGTATAGAGAAATTGGAACTATGAGCATCATCCCACAATTCCATTTTTAGATCAGGTATATCGGTAACACAGATCTCTTCCCAAATTTCAAAATTCCATCTTCATACACAATGTCGCTCAATCTCCCATCATTCACAGCATTAATATTCTTTTGAAACTCTTCATCACATGTCTGAGAACTCTTTATTCTTTATATTTTAGATGGTTTTGAAACCATTTGAAGATGTACTAATGTTTCACCTTCCATGGTGATTCCCATATCCATCTTTACTAGATACATGTATATAGGATCCTTTTCAACACTCATCTTGTTCAAAACACCATGATCCTTTATACTCAAAGCATCTGCCACCATATTTGCCTTCCCCCGGTGGTAGTGTATAGTGAAATCATAATCCTGGAGTAGTTCAATCCATTACCTTTGCCTCATGTTGAGTTCCTTTTATGAGAAAATATACATCAAACTCTTGGGATCAGAATATATCTCTCATTTTTTCACCATAGAGATAGTGTCTCCAAATTATTCAAGTAAAGATTATAGCTACAAACCCACGATCATCAGTAGTATATTTTTTTCCCATGAATTGTTAGTTGTTGTGATTAATAGTCCATAACCCTATCATTCTGCATATGGAAACAACCATGTCCATTATTTGAAGCATCACTATAAAAACCCACCATTCTTCGATGGTAGAGTCAAAATAGGTGCATTTAATAATATTCCATTCAGTTATTCAAAAACTATTTCACACCCTTTTTTCAAAAACAAATTTATCCCCTTTACGTGTGATCTAGGTTAATTAGTTAGCCAATAGGGAAAAATTCATGACAAAACATCAATAATAACCTGCTAAACCAATAAAACTGCGTACCTCAGTCATACTCGTTGGTGATGGAAATTATTGGATTTCCTTGGTATTTTAAGGATCAATGGAGATTCCATCATTAGAGACAATATGGACAAGAAAATAAATCTCTTGAAGCCAGAATTCACACATGCTAAACTTCCCATATAATTCATGTATTCTAAGAGTCTTCAGGATAATGCGCAAGTGATTTTCATGATCATTATAGATTTTGTAGTATATCAAGATATAATCAATAAATACCAATAAATATTCATCAATATATTCTTGAAAAACTCTATTCATTAGATCCATGAAGATAGAGGGTTCATTAGTCAATCCAAAATGCATTACGGTAAACTCGTAATGCTCGTACCTGGTTCGAAATGCTATCTTTATAATGTTTTCCATCTTCATGCACAACTTATGGTATCTAGATCGATGGTTAATTTATAAAAATTATTCATCTCTATTTAGTTTGATATATAAATCATCAAATAGTGGTAGGGGATAGTTGTTCTTTATTGTTACAGCATTCACCTCCGTGTAGTCAATGCACATCTTCATAGATCCATCATTCTTCTTAACAAAAAGGTCATGGGCTCCCCATAGAGAAACACTAGTGTGAATAAATACCTTATTACTAAATTCCTCTAGTTGTTACTTTAGTTCCACTAACTCCACAGTGTCCATTCTATAAGGGGTCTTATATATGTGCCTTGATCCAAGAATTAAATCAATGGAAAACTCAATTTCCTATTCTAGAGGATGTCCGGGTAAATATTCTTAAAAAAAATCAAAATATTCTTTTACAAAAGGTACATCTTATATTTGAAAATTCTTTTCCTCACCTGTAGTTATTTTATTATCTTCCTCCCAAATAATTGAATTTAGTTGAGCTACTGGGGGTGGACCTAGAAAATAATTAGGTGGGGACGATTTTTTTATAAATATAAGGTGTTCTTTATCATCATCATCAAAAATAGTAACCTCCTTCTTTTTACAATAAATCATCTCATCATGGTCCAAATGCCAATCTAAGCAGAGGATTATATCAAATTCAATCATAGGTATGACGATGAGATCAGTAGATGAAGAATATTAATATTCTCTAATGGGAAAGGATTCACAAAACTTTGTTATGATGATAATCCCTTTAAGAGTTTTAACTAACAACTCCCTTGTTAAATCAAATTGGATATATCTAAATCTCTTAGAAAATTTGGAAAATATGAATCAATGCGATGATCCAAAATCAAATAAATCATTTTCTAAACTTGAGGAAACCATTAAATTACCTGCCACCACATCTTTTGGAGCTTCTACCTCAGTAGTAGTGATAGCATAAACTTGTCCTTTATCCCTTAGCCTTTTTTGAGGAAAGTCCCCCTGATGCTTAGGAAATTCATTTGAATAATTCCCCATCTCCCTACAATTATAGCATTGAACATCAGAAACTTCTTTCTTATCCTTGAAATCATGAGCATGGTGTCCTTTTCACCACACTTGTATCAGACTCTAATTACCTTCAAGAAAGTATCGCGGTGTTTCTTCCCATATTTACTGCATGATGGATATTCAAATTTTCCCTTCTTCCCATTATTTCAATTTCTGGAGTGTTCAGAAGATTTATTCTTCTTTCTCTTTTCTTTAAAGTCGTAATACATATAGAATTCTTTTTCTATCTTGATAGCACATGAGACAGTGTTTTTGTATGATGAGAAGGATTGTGAGACTAATGATTGATGAAGAAACGGTTTTAACCCATAAAATAAATGATCGATATTACTTCTTGGGTTAAATATATAATCTGCATCATTCCTCTCTAACCTTGAAAAGTTAGCCTCGTAATTTGAAACATTCTCATCCTCATTTTGCCTCAGACTCAGAAATTTCCTTTCCATATCTGCTCGATGGTTACGAGGAGAGTATTTTTCTATGAAAATATCTTAAAACTCTCTTCATTCCATATTTGATACTTCATCATATTCCTTTGTGTTTTGAATCAATGACCACTATTTATCAACATCTCCAATGAGGAGTTAAACTGCCATGATAATTTTTCCCTTTCACTACTCCACATGGTGTGGAATATTTTCTCTCATGAATTTATCCATTTCATAACTACTAATGGATTTGTACTCCCATTTAATGTTTGTGTTTTTTTCCTCGTTAAGCGATATAACATTGATCCATCATGCAGTGGATCGGGGTGCTCCATACGGGTAAGGTTATTATTCATAACCTGAGTGAGTTGTTCCAGTATGGTGATAAGCTGATCAGCATCAGTTGTATCACCATCTCCACTACAATAATCTTGAGTAGGAAGGAAATCTTTACATGGAGTGCATGCATTTATAAGGTTTCCATTCCATCAACTAGGTTCCATTTCTAAACAATGTCATAAACGAGATTAGTTTGTGAATCTAAATACATATTTCCAAACTTGTAAAACACTAAACATAAACTGAAAAGTTTATGAATATAATCGATAATCATAAAAAAATATTTGGGGAAGTATATACTCATAAAACATTTATAATGGTTTGTAATGAATATGATAATTATCCAAATCATATCCCCTGGGAGTGTTGTAACCAAGAGTGCACCAATGCCCGTTGTCGTGCACCAGTTCCTATTTGAGTCTAGATAAAAGCTGTGTTTTTGGGTTTTACCCCTAGGTACATTTGTGCCAGAGCTGCCTCTACCTGCTTGTATCCAGACAAGTATGTATTTCTTGGAAAACTCATAAAATCTCTACAATACCAAAATTCTTGGAAGTTCTTCTATACAAATACTCAAATTCTATCTTTGGGATATGAGTTCAAATTAGATTTTATCTAAATCTTGTTTACAAGGTTTGTACTGAACATCCTCTGATACAAACTATAACTCCCCAACTCCAGTTACCCCGAGGCATTGCATTATTACATGAAATTGGAATGATCACCAAAGAACGATCCTCTATAGAACAATTAGTTTAGTACCTTTGGAAACACTAGATACATTCATAAGTCTTACATTACATGATAAAGTGAAAAACTACAACAACATAGTCTCTATATTCCACACTCATATCCCCTCAGACTATCCCTGTAGGTCAATCAAAAAATAATTCTTCACATCCTGGGAAAACTAATACATTGGAAAGGGTGAGCTCATATGCTCAGTAAGGATTACAATATATTGGAAACCTTCATAAATAAGGATATACATTTAAAGCATTGTATATCTAAAACAAAATCCATTTAAACGTGAACATCAGCATAATATGGAAAAAATAAAATGAAATAATTCCATTTACTTATTCACATGGTAATTCTACTCGTCGAATATTCACAATCAATATCAATAACCACTTTCATAATGATGGAATACATAATGCCAGACTATCATCAGCACATAGTCAAGGCCTTGTGCCAAGACTACAAATAAATTTTTTTTCACGGCCTTCTTCCAAGACACTAGTTTGTCTCATGAGACCTACCAATGCATGAAGGATCTATATTGGGCTCCACCAATAACATACTATGTCCAATGCATTCATTATATGAAAGGGTTTAACCATAACATAAACATTCATATTAAAACTAGAATACTAAATTTCAATAAATTATCCATAAACCATGAATGGTATAAAATAACACATCCACATTCAACCATATCACAAAACATTCAATACAATATGGAAGTTTTTTATCATAATAAATAATCTTCAATCAAACTTGAAATCCATCAAAGGATTTTGACATTGATGAAATCAAAACCTTTTTAGAGAAATATCTCTTTCTATTTTGAAATAATTTAAATGTATTGTAATTATAGAAGGAAACATTTATATTTAAAAATATTCTTATAATATTTTAAGGGAAGATTTGATGATTTTATAACCCTAGAAAATAACCTCACCCACCGTATAAGTAAAAAAAGACATTATTACATTAATTTTGTCGAAAAGATTAAAAAGTAACTTGTTTTGAAAATGAAGGAAATATTCCTTTAAAAAACATATACGGTCAAATAAGGGTATAAATGAAATTAACCAATAGTTTAGTAAATATTAAAAAAATTGAAATATTTTTTTATGAAACATGGATGTGGATGATAGAGAGGTCCCAGTAGATAATTACGTATAAACAACCTCGGATAATGGAGAGACTGTAAAATTAACATTTACAATGAACATTTCTTTTATTGAAGGTAGGTTAACCTTCTGTATAATGGTGAAATAATTGTTATTAAATTATACAATAATCATATACATTAACATGATATCATATATTATCTTTTAACATTGTTTTGTTAATAATATCTTAGTGTTATCGTCGTTTCAGGTGTTAACAGATTCGTTTTCCTTTATATTATTTGTTATTTGATTCATATTTGTTATGTATGGGATTTATATTATTCATATCTATAATTATATCACATCTTTAAACATTATTTTAATCATCAAATGAATATTAGTCTTGAATGGATACGATGGGGGAATGAATCTAATCGCGTTCGTGGAGACGATAATCCCTACGTACGCATGAGCAACAATATCTTTATTTTGGTATTAAAATAATATATAATTGGATGGTATATCATATAAACATAATCATTATCATGTTATATTTGTTATTTTCATCAATTACCCATCATTTTATACACATCCACATAATAATGTATTGAATAACAATTACACCACGACGTGGAGACGTTAAGTCATACGTACGCACGTATGGTGACATGTCATTCAAAGGATGGACATATTAATGAACTTGGTTGTACCATGATTATAATAACATAACAGTATATAGAAGATACTGGAGTTTTTATTTTAGTATGGAAATAGTAAAGAAAAAGGAAGTGGAAGAAGAAAGGATCATGAAAGAGGTGGTGAGATATTTAGCTCTTCTTTGGGTTCTTCCTTTTGATTTGATCAACATGGCTCCATAGGTTGGCTTTCTGACTAATTTAAGTCAAATAGGATGAAGGGAAGATAGTTGAGAGGATATTTGGGTAGAGGTTTTCGAATCCAAATAGCTTAGAAGTTGTGAATTAGATATAAGGGGGAGTGTCTTCTATAAGAGGGGTGAGGGGCATCTTAGGAAAAGCTAGAAATATTATTTTATAATAGAATAATTTTTGGTTTCTAATGGCTAAAAATTGTATTATATATAAATTAAGGTGGTTATGGGTTGGATACCACTCAACCAATAGTTTTCATACAGAATTGTGTCACTATATTAACATTATCGTTTAGATTTAACTCTTAGTTAAACAGTTTTCCATTTACCATGTCTCTTCGTATTTTTATATTATATTGTTAATAAATTTTATATATATTTAAAAGAGAACCCCAAGTGGTTAATTAATGATAAAAAATCATTATATAAGTCTATTGGTTGATCCTTTTACTTTTTGGAATAGTATATCAATTAATAATATAGTATTTGTTTTAAAAGCTCTTTAATGTCAATTTTGACAGTATTTGGTATTTGTTATTGATAAATTCATAACAACATTACTGATTTGAGAATAATTCTTATAACCAACCAAAATATGTCATATTATCATATAAAATTAGTTTAATTTATAAAAAGTTTCAAATTACATTTATTTAAATATTTTTCATATCAATTATTTTAATATTTCATTAACACGGTAATTACTGCCTCATCATTGTGTCATAAATAAATTAGATAATTTGATGTCTAAAAAATATTAATAAAATACAAATATGTAGAAAATATTGTTATATTTATAATGAATATTTATAGTTGAATCTATCTCATTGTATCCCTATATTAACAATGTTTTGGTTATTAAATTTTGATTTTAACTCTTTTAACTATTCTATGAATTTAATAATAATAAATGTCCTAATCTAATCCAAGTGGAACCAAAAGGTTCATATTTTATTCCTAAGGTTGTTTTTGGTTGAACTATACTTATCCAACAGAATGAGTACATGTGTTAGGGTAATAATAATTTCATATTTACCTTAATTACCCTATTTACTTTTAATCATAGTAAATAATAGAAAAAATGTTATTATTCACCAAAAAATATTTTCATCTTATTGAACAAAATTTTACTGGAAGATATCAACTTTTCCTCTCTAGTTTTTTAAATTACACTCATATAAGTGGTAAAATTGTTTTTTATGTGAATTTGTAAATTCTCATAGAGGTGGGTAAAAGACGGTGAAAAGTTCAATACAATTTTTATATATCTAAAATTATTATAAACTGACTCCAATGAATTACATTGAAATTATATATGTATTATGTATCTATTATGACCTATAATAAATTAAATAAAATAAACAATTATTTAAATAAAAATTCCATTTTAAACTATAACTCAATATTTTTCACTTTTCACCATAAATTGAATGTTTTTAGAAAAATACCAAAAATTCACCCTAAGCTAATTTCGATATTATGAATCCCAAAATGAAGTCAATTTTGAATGATAAATTTCATAAAATTTTAATAATAGGGTATTACTATTCCTAATGGCTTGTTTTATTGGTTAAGGTGTGTTATAACTCGAAGTTGCATACAACACACGTTACTGTATTATTCAAAGAGAAGCGTACCGTGGATGTTTTGGGTGTTAAATATTAGATAATTTAAAATATATTTTTATGAAATGGTTTTCAGAATGTTTTCAATCATTATATACATGTTTTTAATTTTATTTTCAATAATAAGTTATTAATTTTATTCATATTTTATTAACATGTTTTCATATATATTATAAAAGTAAATGATTTTAAAATTTTGAATGGATTTTGTTATATGTTTTTTACACATTCAAGAAACCAGTTTTTAAATTAATTTCAATAAATCATTAAAATTATTCAATGATATTTTCAATATGTGTTTCAAACAATTTTTAGACTCATTTATATGTTTTCAAAATTATTTTAATGCATATAGTTTTCAGGAAAAATATCATCATTATTTTATATGATTTGAATGAAATAGTTTTGGGAAATTTTTGTAAATATTTTGTCACATGGTTTCAAGGATATATTTAATTAAAATGGTATTCAAAATGTTTTATTTGTTGAAAATAATTTTTTTTGCAAAAATGAAAAGATATTTTCCAAAAGACATATTTGTAGTGATTTTTAATATATTCCATTAGATGTTTCTCAAAGTGGTTTGCAAAAAAATGGATATTAAAGATTTTCTTGTTTAGAATGTTATTTTCATGGACATATTATTTTTCTTTAGAAATACCTGAACCGATCATTCCAAATCCATCGTAATTTATGATGCAATCCATTGGTGTTACTCATTTTATTCGGGGTAAATTATCCAATGGTTCCATTCATATTATTTCTATGAATGGGTTACATTTTCATTGAATTATATATATATAACCTATTTCACTTTAATGGTTAATAATATTAAGAAACCCATTTCTATTTCGAGGGTTATGTGTTTATAAAACTCACTTATATTCACATGTTATTCATCGATTAAATGAAAATGTAACCGATCATATTCCCCAGGTCAAGATATGATTACATATTTATGACACTCATTTCTTTTAATGGGGTTTTCATGGATATTTATAGAACTCATCTCTTTTGTGTGCCATAATATGATGATTGTTTTATTATATTGTGTCACATGAATAAACGATTTTATTATGTAGTGGGTGGGATATATATCTCCCTCTATGTAATTGAGTAAAGATTTTTATCTCATGAGATAATTTTTTGAATTTGTTCGATGGGATTGAACAACTATGGGATTATGGGAAAATATAATCACATAAAATGAATAGATTGTGAGAGAGGATGATGAAGTTTCTTGTCCAGTAGGTGTGGTCACCGAGAATATGGGGTATGGGGAAACCTGATATACTATGTGAATACGAGGAACCTGATCCAATAAGGGATGAATGGGGACCCTGATCCCTTGTATGGAAAGGACCAAGACTGGGGATAGTGGTGTGTCCCTCCAAGTACATTTATTCCAAAAGGAGTTCTTTGAAAATTTATTTCGATTTTTAATTACTTATACGAAATAATTTTTTAATATTTTGTGTATTCCATAATTCCATGTTTTTTTCAGTTTTATTTTTTCATATCTTAATCTCTTGTTTCCCATACGATCCATTTCCTGTAAACTAATCGTATTTATTCCATGATTCATTCTTATGTTATTTGATTTAAATTGAATGATCTTATAATGTTATAATCATGATCTAAAAAACATATAATCATTTTTATTATTTCATATCTCCACTATCAACCCTTAATGGTCATCTAATATCACCTATTTTATTGTTTCCTTCCCTGGTAATGAAAATATATTTCATGTTGGTTATGTCAAAGATGGTTTCTAGTCTTTAAAATCATAGTTGGAGAAAATTCATCACACTCATTTAACATCACTTTTTATTTAATGTTTCCAAGGGAACTCAAATAATATGGTCTTTGGGATTCTATTTGTGTAATGTTTTAATTATTGCAAAAAAAATATGTAATTTATGTATACAGTACGATTGGTTAATTATATATAAAACAATACATTATTAATTTATCTTATTATAAACCATCCTAAAAATAAGGACGACATCAATACAACATATCTCCATTGGATCATAACTATAATTAATGATTAATGAAATTTATGAATCTGAATACTATGAAAGGATGCATAATATAATCCTTGATGAACATAAACATCTCAAGTTGAAAAAAAAAACATAAAACAAAATTTTTTAAAAATAAATTGGAATTAGATTTATTTGAAAATGGCATTTGAAATTATGTAAAATATATTTAAAATGTTTATGGTTCATGATGGTGGAAAATTCCAATCATTTCATACTCTTTAAAATAAGTATTCTTTTAATATTTCTTTTCTAAAATCCAAGAGTGAATTATTATGAAAATAAACCAAAGATTCCATTAAAAAATGTATAATGTAAAAATGGTTAATAATTCATTTAAAAAATAATTTTTAAAATGTTATAAGAATTTTTGAAATTATTATTAGAAGGACTAACATTTAATGATATGGTATTTCTAAGAGAAGAGAGAAATAATGTAGGATTTTATTAAAAATATTTTCTCAACCAAATTAAGTACTAATGAGTGGATAATTAGTTCTGTAACATGAAAAAAAATTCAAGAATAAATATATTCAAGGAAAATATATTGTCTTTAAGATATAAATTCGAAATTATTCCTCTATCTTAGACAAAAACATAAACAATGTATAAAAATTATGATATTGTGAGATAAACACTTACATCTTTTTGAACATCAGGATTTAAATACCCATAAAATAAATGACAAAAACTAAAACTTTATATGACATGAAAATAAAAATATAATTTATATAACATGTAAATGTGGAAATATATATAAAATGAAAATTAAACATGTGGCTAATATGGAATAAATATCATGGAACTAAAAGTGATGAAAAAAACCGTACATTTATTACCACCCGACATGTACGTTCTTCGTCTTTGTAAACAAAAATGATTTAATGATAAAATACCTAAATTTGAATCCTTTTAAATTATATTATTTATTTTAGGTCATTTTCTGTTATTATAAGTAACAAAATTATTAAATTATGCTTAAGTCGGTTGTTTCAACAATATTTGACTTATATGTCAAAAATGAATTTGGAAGGATGATTATTGGTCTATGAGGTCATTATTTAAACAAATCCCGAATATGTTTTATATAATAATTATCATATTCATATATAAAATATAATTTTATTAAAAATAAATTATTATGGTTTTTAGAAATTAAGTATGTTACTATCTTGGAGATGATAGGTCGTATGTACCCAAGATCATCATTTCTATTTTTCAACAATCTTTATAAATGGGATAACTAAAATTTTATTATTAAAAATGATAAAAATATGATAAAAACAATATTATTTATTTAAAAATATTATTTTATATTATCCATTTTTGTGATAATAAATACACTCAAATCACTTCATGAATATGGTATTCAACACATACAAGAACGACATTTCCATATTTAATTTAAGGAAAAAGTATTATATGAAATTATAGAATATCATTCAAGAATTTTAAAAAATAATAATATAATAATTATGTCATGTTTTTACATAAATTCATTATTAATATCTTTATTATCTTTTATATAATGGTTTAGTGAAAATTGAATTATATCTCTTCATGAGGTGGTAGTTCAACGCACACACGAAAAACATTATCATAACCCCAGATCAATTGAAATAAAAAATATTATATAAAATATAATAAATATAGGGGAATAATTTGATTATAAATATAAAATATATAATTAATATCCATCATTATATCTAATCACGTGAGGTTCTTAAGGAAAACATGTTACATCAAATCATGAGGTAGTATTTCATAGTGTAATTAAGGGAAGCTACAATTTCCCATTCAAGGAAAGAATATATTAATATCACTAATTACCATAACAAATAAAATTAATGTATATGGAAGATATCATGTTATTATATAAGAATACTTTTATAATATTTTATGGTGGTGTAATAATATATATATAAAAGAACACTTATGATTTTTACCTTCTATTAGACCACCTCTTTAAGATTATAAAAAAAATATTCTAAGAAGGTATTTATAAAAAAATTATAGAATAAGGGTAAGGAATTTTTTATATTATTTTTACGGTAATGGACAATAAAATGTGTATTTCAAATAATATTATAGGAAATTTTATGTATTTTTATAAGTGAAGTGAGTGGCACACTTATAATATTTGAAAAGTAAATTGTTACCAAAATTTTTCAAATGATAAATTGAAAATAAACTTTTAATTTTAGATCATAAAAGATATAAGGTATAAATATGGACCGAAATTTTTTTTAGGGGATGTTTTGTGTAATTTTATACCATTATCAATTTAGATTAATTACTAATAAATAATTTTTACCTAAACCATAGTAAATATTTATACAAATTTTAATATTAACTATTTTCATGAAATAGGTGGAAATTATTAGATAATATAATTTTTTATGATATAAAATATTGAATCAATATTTCCAAATTCCATTTATAGAATTTGGAAATTTAAATTTAAAATTAATTTTAAAATCATCATGAAATAATAGGTTTAAAAAGAGAAAATGATCAAACGTTTACAATGTTTTTACACAACAATAAAATGTGAAAATGATTCAAATTATATAATATTTATTAATATATATATAATTAATCTAATTTAAATATTAAATATAATTTAACTTTTTAAAAAAAACATAATAACAAGTTTAGTTTTTATTTAAAATAAGTATTTTCCTCTATTCATAGAGAAAATATAACATTTCAAAAAAACTAAAAAAATCTACCAATGATAATTTTGTTATGAATATTATAAAAAATATTTTCTCTCAGTAAAATAAATTATATAAATTTTTTACAAAGTATTAATAAATTTTGTTTGAAAATCACATTAAACCACAAATTATATAAATATTGTTTTTTATAAAACATCTATTTTAATTTTAAATGATTAACATTTTATTTCTAATAAATATATAACCATTTATTTTTTTAATAAATTTGTAAATGATAAAATGTTATTAGTTTATTAATTATTTATAATTCGTTCTAAATTAACATCCAGGTAATAATGGTTATGTTTAAAAAATTATATTTTAATAGATTATCATGTTTCATTTAAATATGGTGTTTCATGCTAGACAATATATCAAATAAAATGACTATATATAAATTTAAATATATCAGAATGTCTCAGGATGTTATATTCTCTTCTATTAATTGTGTTGTGTTACATAAACATAGTCAAACATGTGTTAATATTTTAATAATTCTTGTGAATTATATATGAAAATTAATTTACATGATTACTAGAGAATAAAATATATCTTTTTGGAATGAATCTAGAATATATCTAGAGGGAATAAAAATATTCCCTACCCAAAGGAATGAATAGGGATGGTTTTCTTATAAAAAAACATATTCACTATTTATGAACGATAGAATTTATATATTGGAATAATATCCTCAAAAACTACAAATTTACATGAGGGAAAATAATAAATTTTGATAATGAAATATAAAAAACGTATTTTTAACAATATAAATATAATTATTAATAATCCCAAATAAGGGGGAAATTACATTATCAACCCTTTCATTTTTAATAACATTTGAATAAAAATCCCTTGGAAGAGAAAACATAAATTTAAGGTTTACATAGCATTAATTAATATTTATTCACTGTATAATATTTCAATGGGAATTACATAATCCATATTAATTAAACTGAATATATAATATATAATATAATTCAAAGGATTATAATTGAGAAAAAAACACATATCATAAATTACAACATGATTAGAAGTGTTAAATAATTATAAATAACAAATTATGTTTTTTGAATAATTTATTTAGACTTCTTATCATTTATATTCAGTATTTTATATTCATTTTATAATAAATTTTCATCCATTAATTATATGGCCCTTATTCATATAGACCACTAAAATATTTTTAAAAAAAAATTCTATGAAATTACATTTGTATAATTTCTATGGTCAAAGTTTTAATTTAAAGTGAAAAATATGTACACAATTATAATAATGTTATGAATGTAATATTTATTCATTATAAAAAATTATAATCACCCACTCAAGGTGAGGATATATATATTAATCATATCACATTATCTAGTAGGAATTATACATGTACATGTGGGAGATGTTATCATTTTCTTATTGATGGGAGGAAATAAATATATATATTATCTTCTATTTCCAGGATCATAATTATTTCCTTACTATTTTATATATTCCATAAATATATTTTATTAATTGATACATGAGGTAGTGATGAATAATTATTTAGACCACTACATAGAGATGGTAGTCCATATGTATGAATTAGTGATGTTTTAATTATTTATATGATTGAATGTGGATGGAAAATTGATGTACTATTGAAATAACAATTTATCCATATAGTAAATATACTCTTTCAATTTCTTTATGATGGATAAAAAAATTTACTTAATTGATAACAAAAGATCGATGAAAATCCAAAAAAAAAGAAAATATATCCATTCTTTTTGAAACCCACTTTTTATTACACATTTTGCATTATTTAAGTGGGTTTTACTATTAAAACCTGTCTATAAAGAGAAAAAGTAATTATTAATAAGATATTTTGAGCCTCGAGGATCAATTTGTATGAATTTTAAAGGATGGTTGTTTTCCTTTTATTGGTGAGAAAGGTGGAAAACGAAAAAATACTTGAATCCTCCTTATATAATAAATTTATTACACAAATAAACAGTATCCAAATTATCATAGTTTCAATGATAAAAAGTGATATATCAAATTAAAATAACAAAATTCTATTTAAGAAAATATTTTCAATAATTTTGAAGTCATGTTACATTATTTTTATCCTTCTTAACTCATTTACCCTTAAAATATGTGATAATGTTTTTTTACCATTTTTATTGTTAATTATGATAGAATTTGTTTTTGTCCTCACTAAAAAAATAAAATTTTGATCCTTTAAATAATTAATATATTTTATGTGATTAAAATATAATTTAATTATTAGAAATTAAATTTTATATATGAGAGTAAAAAAATTAAATATTTATTTCAGAGATACTCTTTCTTAAGAATAAACATGATTTTATAAGAAAATATTGTGAAATGTTGATTATTAAGGAATTCATTAGATTATGGAAATTTAATGATACTGGATTGGAACTAAATCTAAATAAAATTACATTGGATAATTTTTAATACTTAATTAAAATATTCCAAGAAAACAATAATTTAAATAATAACATTTCTAAAATTTTGATAATGTCCACCGTAGATTAACAATTTCCACATTTTATATATAAATGAATATTATTGATTAGTAAATTTATATTTTTTATATAATAGTTTTTTATCAATATTAATGACTATCTTATTTATTATAAATATCATAAAATTTACTTTATTTTGAAATAAAAATTGTCCCTATTTAAAGAAAAAACAATTGTTTCCAAATAATCTAAAAAATTTACCATATTATAATTTATATAGTTGAATTAAAAATGTAATAAATTTCATCAAATTATAATTTTAAAAATATTAAATTTATTTTCATATATTTATTGATAATGAATTTTTCTTTGTATTATTGTTTCTTTAGAATGAAAATCATACATTCTATAACTGAAGCTAGCCTATTGATTTTTACACATTGGAAATAATATAAGAAGTGGTTTATCATTTGGATTTTCTAACCAAACTATTAAATGGGTTGAGTGGATTCTGTGGTTTTATGTTAATGAATTGTATTCAAAACCATATACTTGTACTCAACACAAATTAATTGTATTTGGAACTAAACCTTCTATATAATGATGTATCATTCCATGTTCTTTGTAAAATATTTAACGTGTTTTGTGGTTGAAAAAACATATAGGTGAATGATATTTTTATGAATCACATGTTACAAGAAGTTACATGCGATCCCACATAGGCAATGTGATAGAATTAGATTATTTAATTCTAGTATAGATATACACCATAAATTTCAGGGTTATAATTATTTCAGATGGGGAATGTAATACTTTATATTTCAATGTAAAAAATAATCCTTTCAACATAATAAATATCTCAAAATAAAAATTATGTTATTTAACATGAATACTATAAAATATTATAATTTAATTTAATTACTTTTTTAAAATAAAAGATAAGTATTATAATATAATTTAATAATAATATAAGTAATAGTAAAAACTATACATTTATTCTTGAATAGTAATATAAGCACACTTTTGCATCTTAGAATAAAAATGAGAGGTGCTGTAAATTTTAGGTTTTAAATTCATGAATTTAACATGAACATATTTTTAAAAAATATATATTATTTATAGATAGAATATGAAATTTATTAAAAAAGAAATAATTTTTTTATCATTTTTTTATTATCTAGTTGGGATCATTTAATAATTTTATAAAGATTGATAAATTTAAGGGTAACCATTATTGGTATGAATATATGCTATGTATTATGACCAATTAATTACATAAAAAGTTGTGATAATTAATATAATGAGTTCTTTTAACAAATTTTGGATTATTAATTATATAATTGTATTTTAATGTAATGAAAATAATTTTCCAATAAAAAAATGCATTTTAAATCTAATTGTATATTTCAAATATTTTAAAATCAATTCCATAAAAAAATACTTATGTCAATATACAAAAACCAATTTTTAAAATTATTTTTATTAAATATTGAATCCTAAAAACATTTTATATAATTCAAATTAAACATGATTATAGATTAATAAGGAAAATTTTTTCTTTTTAAATTAACTTTTGATCCTTGTCCAATGTTTTAAAATTAATTAAAATTCACACGAATTCACTCCAATTAGACATCAAACCCTTAATTCCTCATTACTCCAAAATCAATGGGAATGAATATCCTTTCATATTTACATTTTGAAAGTCTCTTAATAGTGTTTTTAATATTTAATATTATACTTATCAAGCATTAATAAGACACTATTTCATGATATAGTTCTTAATCCTCATCTCTTCTTTTTCAATACCAATCAATTTTTAATATATTATTTAAATGCATTTTTATATATTTTTATTCATGTAATTCCACTGAATTATCTTCCACTAAAAATATTTTTTATTATATATTTCTTATTCAATCTCATTATAACATTTTCCTAACCAATTATTATACTTATATAGGTGTCACAAATAACATAATATCCATTAATTTTGTAATAATGTAATGTTCGTTTTTAGTTTAACGTGAACTATTTTTATGAATCACAATAATGAATTCATTATTATATTATAATGAAGATATCAAAATTCTATAACATTATACAATATTTATAAACTCTTATAATGTATATTTATTTTTTGAAACCCAATTTATAAATCTAAAACATTATAAATTTTATATAATGGTTATGTTTTTTCTAAGAAATGAAAATCCTAACTAGGTACTACTTTTGGATGGTGGATCATAAATGGATTCATATTGAAGCGTTTGTGTTGAATTGTTATTTTTTATGGATGTAAAATTCAAAAAGAATTTTAATTTTTGGTTTTATTGTAGGGTTAATTTTGAATGAGTGGGTTCCATTTTGAGTATTTTTCATTGAGACCTCTCAGGAAAATGTTTTCAAGTATTGATGGAGGCAAGAGTGGTAATTTTGGGATTTAGGTGAGCTAGAGCAAGGATGGGATTAATTTAATCAATTATACTTTTATATTAGTTAATGTTGTGACACCATGGTAATAATTTAATTAATTGAGGTTGGGGAATCATACCACATTACATGACGCACCATTTAATGAAGGTTGTAGAGTGAGATTAAGGAAATATAGATTTGGTGGAAATTCCATGACCTCCCCAGTCCGACAACTAGTTTGTTAATTCAATGGGTTGTGGAAAACCCTGACAGCATTGGTGATTCCTATAAAAGAACATCTTTCTTGTTTTTTAAATGGGTTCATTCACATAAATGTTTGAATAGACCCATTTTCCTTTGGTCAAATGGTTTTGTGGGTATGGAGACATTATATCTATGTCCCCTTCCCATTATTTCTTAATTAAACTCTATTTATCATGGTTTCTTGTTTATTTCTATAGTTATATGATTATATTATTCCCTCTATTTATCACCTTCCTTAATTTTTATTTCCTTAATTTTCTATGAGATTCAAGCTGGGTTATAGTGATTATTCTATAAGATCATTATAGACTAAAAAGATAACTACATTTATATTTATTGACAAGGTTATAGGGTGTCACATAATAATTAATTAACATCAATAATTTTAGTTTCATCAGTTAGACACAATATAAACGATTATTCTTGGGGGTTTTTAAATTATATTAAACATTTTATTGAATTGATTCTGAACGATAAGTATTTTCCACATGGTTTCATCAGATGTACACTATATAATCTCTAATGGTTTATAATAATTTCTTTAATGTGATGAGGAATTCTATTGAGTAATTATGTTTTTAATACTATATGTAATCAGTTTACCTAAATAATTAATAATGGTTACATTTATTATATATACCTGTAATGAAAAGAGAGGGCTACTCAAGAGATGGCATGATCTTAGATGATACTTGTGTGAGTTTAATAAATGTTAATACATTTTTATTAAGTAGAATAGATTCAAATTATGTAGTTATTCCCTAAGAAATATATTTTTTTATTTCATATATATTCTCATGAGTGTGGGTGAAAAAAATTAAAAATTATATGATTTGTTTTTTCAAAAAATTTAATATTAGTTGATAGATGAACATTTAAAAGAAATAAAGGATCCAAAAGAAATATAATTTAATTTTTAACACAAATAGTTAAGGAATTTATTATAAATTGATCTTTAATATAAAACTACTCAGTTAGGGTGTATATTAAATGAAATAATGGAACATAATTTTTCATGATATAAGTGCCTTAATCTCTTATATATGTATATGTGATGTGAATGAAATGATTTAACAATACAGAAAATGATAAATATGTTATATTTTCTTAGAGTTGTTAAGAAATATGATTTAATCATAGTTCGAGTGTCCTACAGCACTTGAATTTGAGTAGCTAGAACGGGAATCCTAAGGCAGGACACGAGGTTATATTGGACTCCTATTAGCAATGAAAATTTTAATTTATATTGGAATGAGATTAATACCATCTCCCACAAGTGATGTGGATATTAGATTTTCAGTGAGTTCATTGAATTTTTATAATTATTATGATTATACTGAGGGATACAATACCATTTTAATGGTGGATTTTGTCTAAATAAATGATTGTTTGATAAAGGATAACATGTAAGGTATTTTTCTACCATGAGGCCTAGGGTACATTTGTGGGTTCACCAGTGTTATTTTAACCTCTAAGATATTCTGATTAAAAAAATATTTTATATATATTTCATGGTATAAATATAAAACCTGAATCAGTTTTATAAGAATATTATAGTGACAAGGATAATTATAATTCATTCAGGTAGTAGGATGAAAATTATTTTCTATGAATGGTTTGGTTGTAATTGCTAACCATCTTATTAATATTAGTGACTTTTTCTAGTAGATGTATTTATTTCCCTTATATTATGTGAATAGATTCTTATGATGTCACCAAATATGTATTTTATTCCATTGTAACTATTAGGATTCTGAGGAAACACCAAAGGATATATCACTTCATTATTTTTTTCTATTGGGATTCATGGGATACTCCCCATGATGCAACATATGGGAATCATGTGTCAAGATCCATAGATTATATGTTGTTGGGATCTTTATGAATATTTAGAATTACTAATATATTACCAATAATTTATATAAACTCTATATATGATGCATAACATATTCCAAGGGACTGATACTTTAATATAGACCAAATAAGATTCCTAGGATAATCCATAAGATCCATTAGACGTACTTCATATTTATTTTATTCCATATATCTCACCCAATATCCAATGATTATGCGTAATATATATGGGACTAGAGATGGGAAATCCTAACTCTCTCATGTCTCATTTAAAAAAACATCAATTGATTATTTTCATTGATTCCACCTGATATGAATCAAACCAAACATATATGAATTTCTTAATTTAAAAACAACATCTCAGATATAACATAATATTCCCCTGAATTGAAGGTTTAATGTCTTTTATAACTACCCATGTAAATAAAACTCGTTGAAAATACTTGAACAAAATTATGAAATATTTAACCACAATAGACACCCAAATAGAATCCATATAGTTTTTACACAAGATAATAATATATTGAATCAAAACATGAGATCTAAATGAGATCATATTCTTTGTATGAATAAGTCATTCAACATGATATCAAGGGTTAGATCACATGAATATCAGTAAACACTAAGTTGGGAGAGTTGTTTTTTTATATAACATGTAAAAGTAGTTATTATCATTCTTTCATGATATTAAGAAATTATATTTCAATTAAAAATTCATGTTTCATATATTAATAGTGTGGAAGAATCATATAATAAAAAATACATGGAGAAAAACATAATCTGGAGTAGAAATATAGAATAAAATTAATCATATTAAATCATAAAATTTTGAGTATAGCTCATCGTATCATGTTCATGAGATACCATGTAAATAAGGCTAACAAAATTAAGTTCTTGATCAATATTGAGAACATATCTCACTACAAAGAGATCACTCTAAATCTTGTGAACATATATTGTAAAATTGAGTTCATGCATGATCATGGATGAATAGTTTACTACACAGTTTCCACACTCATCATCTTTATATAATGAGCTATAAAACCATAAAAATACATTTTAAGATGATATAGGTCCCCAAGCATAATCATAAATACATATGTGTTTTATAATATACATATATTTAATTATACCATGAGAAAACCTTAACCAAAAAAGGGATTCATATTATATTAAAAATGTATGTTATACCATGATATCCAAAGTAAATAGGTTAATAACTAAAATTTAATAACCAATTAAGATTACTTTATAAATAAAATTTTTGGATGATTCCAAAAATATAGACACTCGAGATTTGGATCATGGTAATATATATAGTAAAAGGTAATAAAATTCCTTAAAATATACATCATAAAACATTCTGATCATTTTTGTAAAAAAACAATTTTACCTGTAACCTAATAAATTATTTTGAACAATGTAACATGCTTTTTATAAAAAATATATATATAAATGAAATATCAAAAATGGGTCCTTGAATAATTTGTAATGATTTCACCAAAGAAATATTTAGTTGAAGATTAAAAATATAATCATGTAAGAAAAAAATGAATACGAAAAATATTATTTAAATACAAATTATAAAAAGCATGAAAAGTTATTAATTTGAAAAGAGGTATATAAAAATTATAATATCACATGAAATAAAATAGATTTTAATTTCTATATGTTATAGAGAACCTTTATTGGGAAAGTGAGTATGGATATAGAAGAAAAACAGAACAGTTATAGACATTGAAAATTATTCATAACATAACAATTTTTCAATACAAATAAACTAATCAAATAAGAAGTATTTTATTATGTAAATATTTTCTATAGAAAATAATTTTGAATTAAAATATAATAAAATCGTAATATATAATAAAAAATTCTTGTAAAAACATAATACTAGCGGACCAATTATTATATATGCTAAAAAGTCATGTCATGAAATCCCCTTAAAAAATCGGAAAAAAAATTATTCAAATGGATTTAAAGAATAAATACTGAATAATAGTTGTTAATACATTGAATAAATCATGAATTAAAATATAATAACAAAAATTTATCTAATAAAATAATATCAGATAATAATAGTTTCATTACTTGAAAAATTTTGTTAGTGAATTGGAATTGATATGGAACCCCTTAGATTTTTTAAGCGCGTCTATAAAAGAAAAATATATTACAATATAATAATCATAAATACCATAATGAACTATTGAAATTTTTTATGAATATGTATTGTCCAAAATAATATTCAAATAAAATCATATATTATAATTTTCTCAATTAGTTATTTTATATTTTCATCATCGGTCATTAGTGGTTTTAATAATTTTGTTTATGCATTAAATGATAATGTTGATCATTATACATTAAAACCAGGATCATAATATCTATAGTATAAAAGAAAAAAAATTATATAATTTATAATAATTTATAAATATATAGATTCATCCCAATATGATTTTACTCATAATTTCTAAATATAAAATTAGTGATGGGAATGTTTGCGTAATTTTAACGAACGAAAGGTGGTATATTAAAAGTGATTAAATATTAAAAATTATTTTAAAAAATATTAATAAAAATTATTCATTCATTAATATATACTCTTAAAATTAATAGTCTTTCAAAAATAAATCATAATGAAAAATTATATAATCGGTCATAAAGGTTGTTAAACTAACCCAATATAGAATATCCAATAATTAATTACCAAGTATTACTATTATGTGATTTAGTTATAATATTAGTATTACCAATGTATAATGAAAACATGTAATTTTATTTATGTTATGAATCATAATTCGAGATGGGTATACATAAATGAACATTTATATGAAACTTTTTCCATGAATGAATTAGTTGTTCTTCATCTTTTTTCATTATTATAGGCGGTTAAATATAATATGATCAATTGTTGTAAATATTATTATTAAATGAAAAAAACCATATTTTCATGATCACAATCACTTCATAAATATCATTTTAAACAATTATTTTTTTCGTTGTATTATATATATTATTTGGTGATGAATATTGAAATAAATCAATATTTAGAGGTGGTAGTATACAAATGCAGAATGAGGTGGAACTATATTCTCGTAGAACAGAAATAAGGTAGGAATTATTTTATAAATTCAAAATATTAATCATTATATAAATATGAATATTATTCACATTATTCTACATTTTAACTATCCATGTACGTTCTTTATGGAAAATGAAATATGTCTATTTTTGGAGGTGGTATTGTGCATATTCACCTGAATAATATATTGATTTTTACCAATAGAATTGAGGATAGAAGGTAATTATTAATTCGTTAATATACCAACAAAATAATATTTTGAGAAATTTTTTTTCATTATTTCAGATATTATATTATAGTTTTTGATAGAGGAATAATATTCAAATAAATATAAATAAAAAAGAATTATTTGGGAATTTTTACTTTACACCATGGAATAACACCACTTAATATAGAATCAAGATAGTGTAGTTCATCATTTTAGGGTAATGGAACCAACAGAATTCATCCAAGAGTGTTATATAGTTATTTATCTAGTTTTCATTGGTATAACTGGTTTATGGTGGGTGGAGAATTGGTGAGGTGACATGATCATTTTTAAAATACTTGCTTTTTAACATGTGTAATAATATAAATGGAAAAGGAACTATTTAATGAGTATGAGTCATAATTTTAAATATAATAGAGGTAGTATAGAAATTAATTCATCATATACATTAAAAAAAATATTTAAATAATATTTTTGGAATTTTATGCTCTTTCTTCATAGTATTAACATTAATTAGATATTATATTTTCACAAAAACTCATTTTTAGACATGGAAATTTGTTTTAATATCCAAAATTGAAATATAAAATAATATAAAAATTTTAATTATAATTTCATGTATGATGAAAATTTTTAAATAAAATTTTCAGTGATTATAAATTTTTATGTTTATATTACAGGATATAATGTGTAAAATCTTTGGAAAACTCTATATGTTTATTCTTTATGAAATAATAATCCATAATATAAATATTTAATTAAAGGAAAATACAAACAATTTTATTTATTTGAAAGGGTCTAAATTTTCTTGATCTCTTACTTTCTTATTTTGGTATATCCATTAGTATAAAGAAATTTTATAATTATTTATGTTATATTAAATAATTTTTTTATTTATATTGTATTTCGATAGTGGAATTTCATATTATGCCTCTAATTTTAATGTGTCAGATATTTAATTTCTAAACTAATTATGATGTTTTTATATTGATTGAAAAAAATTAGATGTGTTTGTGTGATTTTTAAATAGATAAAAAAATAATTTATTAAATATCTATATGATAGCCTAATTATTAATGGAATAATTTCTTTGAAATATTTGCCATTAGTTTTGAAATTGGAGTTTCTGTCTTGTTTTTTAATTACTTTTCTATGGGTTTGTAATTTCTTCCTTGTGTTGTGTAGATGTTGGATAAAAATTAAATCATTGTGTATAGGTAATATAATTATCGTAATTACATCATAAATTTACCTACATACCATCATTTTTGTATTCTAGGGTTTTTGAAATGTAAATTAAGGTGTTCCCATTATTGAGAAATCGTAGCACAAAAACTCTTAACGCAATGTAAGAGTAATCCCCAACTCACGTTTGGGTATTTTGAAGCTTATGTATGTGTATCTAATCTATAAAACATGCTATGTAATAAATAATCTACCACTATAAGGTTTTTTTGAAATTTATTTAAATCTCGTAATTGTTATCCATGTCTTATGAATGGTTATATTGAAAACATATTTAACTTCATAAAAGTCTTTATACATTATACAATGATTGATTTATGTTTATTCTTCTTTCATAAATATAACTTAGATCTTAAGGGTAAAAATGTGTTACCCATACATAGTTCTAGGGTATTTTTTATGGGTAATATAATTTTTAAAATACATAGTTCCGTTTCAAAAAAAATCATAAAATGTTTTTTAACTTACATAATGGAATTCAATGTGGAAATCTATTGATTTTTTGTTCATTTATCGTTAAAAATATTATCATTAGACACTTATTATTTTTTATAGTTTTTATGTGGTTGTGTACGGAATAAGTAGGGGAATTTTTATACATATTTAAAATCTATGTGGAGACATTGTCTATATATTGTAAAATATTTAATCATCCGTGGTTGATTTTTTCTTCATTTATCCATTTTGATGAAGTCAAATTCTTCTCTAGAATCCAGCATAGTCATATACTATGTATCTGAGCTTATTTATCATGAATCAATACATATTTTCATATTAATAACTCCCACTTTTAGTTATTAGGTTACTTTTCAAAACTTATTACTCTTCCACTCCTTACAGGACATCCAAAAAATATTGTAAATTTATACATTGATTTTTTAAATAACATTATATATGTTATTTTTTAAAAATAAATTCAAATAACCATAATTAGTAAAAAATCATGAAAATAATTTCGTAATGATGTTTTTATGATAATTAATGATTTTTTAATGATGAAAATAAAATAAATTAAGTCAAATATTAATAACTCATTTTCACTATAAAATCTAATGATTGAGAGAATTTATGTCATGCAAGATTTATTTTAAAATATTCACGAGATACTGATTTATATTACAGGTTGTTCATAAATACTTCTTTTTATATTTTTATTCCATTTTATGGAATCATAATTCCTAACTTAGAATTATCATCACATGTTGGAATTACATTTATATTTCAGGAATGAATTTTCAGAATATGTTGTGCCCTAACATGAATATTTCTAACAGGATACGAACCATGTGAAATAATTAATTGTTTATTGTATAATAATAGTTTTTATTTCAAAATTATATAAGAGATGTAAATTGATACTTGGACAGTGTTTCTAATTCATATATTGAAATGATATCATTCATTGCATTAAACTAATTAAATGAGAATGATGTGAATTGTTTAATAATTCTATATATTAAGAAATTTAGTGGATGTTTTTCACAAGTTCCATTCATGTTATTACTTTAGTAAATATTATTATTTTATTTTTATAACATTAATCCTGGTTAAAGAATGCTAAAATGATTTATAAATTTTAATTAAATTATGTTAATATTATGTATTAACACATGTGAAACCCACGATATCAATAGATGAATATTTTTTTTATTTTTGATCATAATTTTCAGAGACATATATTTTTCCCTTATGGGATTTACTAGACTATGTGTTATGTATTATTGTGGTTGTTATTTATGGTTCATATTCAAGAAAAATCATAATATCATATAAATGGTGATTATTTAATTATTTTAATAAAGGAATGATTAATGATATTTTCATCAATAATATTTATTTATAAAAAAGTAGATTATCATGGAACTATAAATTAAATAAAAAGTATTTACCATTGGGAATTTATAAGTCATGATCTATAAAGATTTGTTGTCATATTAATTAACAACATAGAAAAATAAACCAATATTTAAAAATTTATTATTTCGATTATTTTTTGTTATGTGAGGTCATTATTTCTTGATAAATATTATAATTCCTTATATATTTTGTTCAATATTTCCTTTACAGTATGAATAAAGTAATAAATTTAAATAATTATTTATGAACTATAGATCCAGAGAACTAATCTGATTTTATTTTAACCTTTTGTTGTTGGACTAATAATGGTCAGTTATTCTCAATAATGTGATTTTGGGATGTGGTGTTGGTTATGTCTTTTATATATGTGAAGATAACCTAGGTAGTGATAGTGGAAGAGGGTTTCAATAAGGATAATGATGGGGACATGAGGAGGCTCTAATGACGATGATGATGATGAATATCACATGATATATATGTTTTTTATTATGTGAAGTGTTGTATGTGATATCACTCATACTGATAAAATGGGTCCAATATAGGATTTATCATTATTGTGGTGATGAATTCCAGGATGCATTCTTGATAATGATTATCCATGTCCAATTATTAGAAAATCAAATTTATTTTATATATTCAGATTCTAACTATGGGATGCAGTTCTATACTATGTTCTTTGATTTTATATTTTATTTTGAATATCCAGCTATGTCTTGTAGAGAAGAAAAATTAAAAGGTTAAATGACATAATATAATATTTTTTTCCTTAACATATTCATTTTTGTTATAATGACATACTTTTGAATACAAGAAAGCAATTAATAGTGTTGTTAGAACATTATGTAGACTATTAAAGTGTTATTATAAGATATCATAATGTAAATTATGAATTAATTTATTATTAATTTATTAATTAAAATTAATTATGATTTTTTTTTCTAATGTGATATAAATACTATAGTAGTGGCAGTCAAGAGTAATATATTTTTTGGAAAATGTGTCTTATTCAGTTTATGTTAACATAATATGTTTTTTAAAATTATATATATCATGTCAATTTTTCAACATTATATGACACCCTAAGAATTTGGTTTCGGTGACTAACACCTAGTGGACTCTAGTATGGTGTTTTCCACATTGTCTACATTGGAGAGTATTTGATGGATGACTTACCCCACTAGACCTTGTCTCTTGTCCTAGTATTATTTTGAGATGCTATACGTAATCATTATATTTTCCCATATAATTATCTAGAGGTCTGTAATGTATTTTCATTATTTGACACAGATTCTTCTCTTGATATAGTATTCTAATGGTTGCTATAGGTTTTTCTTGTATGGGTTGTGATGGGTTGATTTATAAGACAAAACTTATTTTATTTGGTGGATCCCTAAAACAAACATCATTTCTTTATAGAATTTGGTTTCTATATTGGGATAATGAGACAAGCATTGATCCTAATATATTTTCCTTTTTGACATTATAATGGATTTTAAAGAGATAAGTAAAAGAACTGAAATGTTATAGAAGAGTATAAAAACATTATGGACATCATAGTATAGTTCCATCATTGATATTAATTTTTTTATCTCTTTTATGAGATACATGATGAGTAATTCATGGTGAGTAACGAAATAATAATATAAATATTGTTAATGTTATGTTTTAGTTTCTTTTATTTAATAAATGGGAATTTTTATATATCATTAACTATTTTCATGAGAGGTTTTTTGGAGGATATTACAAAGTATAAATGTTATACTCAGATGAAACATATAAAATCTATTCTATTATTAATGTATTATTTTGTTGGTGACTTATAAAAACATTACTACGTTAAAATATTTGTTCATTATTTGTCAGAGATTCGTGGATATTATCAAGTATTTTATTTATTATATTAATTATTTCAAATTCATGTCATTATAATAATCTCATTTTTTATGATTGATTCTTAATTTGTTATGATTATGAGTTGTTTATTGGATGTTCTCATTTTATCAATTACATTAAAAACAATATATGGTAATACCTCCCATTATCAGGTATGTTATACCTTTAGTGCTAGTCCCCAACCCATGTCTTATATAACTTAGTATTTTTATTCATTATCTCTCTTTCCACATTTATATCCTAGGAGTCATTCAATTGGTCTTTGTGGTGGGTGGTGGAGGGGGTTCTTGAAATAGAGGTATCATCGTTAAAGCTTGATATGAATTATGGTTCTATAGAAGTTATAAGGATGAATGTTTTGATGGTAAAATAGTGTTCTATAGGATTATTAAATATCTTATACAAAGCATACTAGTCAGAAAAATAGATTTTATCCACTCTTTTAATATGATTCAAAAAAAATATGTTTATTATATATGATAATGGGAGAGATTCTTGTTGATGGGTATAAACCAAATAATGCATCATGCATCGTTAATTTATGCCCCTTTGATTAAATGCATAATATAGTTTGAAATGGTTTAAATTTTTTTATCTAATATACGATTAATTATATTTTTCCATGTGTATGAGTTTTTGACATTAGTTGTTTAGTAGAGTTTCTCTTAGTTGACGTCCCCTTTTATTATTCTCTGAAGACTCATTCCACAATGTATATATAAATATTCATAGTGTGAAGGATAATGATGATGATAATTTATGAGGAGGAAACTCTTACTGTTCTTGGGAGAGAGTCTATAATTGTCCAAGGGATTCATTTATGGTCATGGTACCAATGCTTTTTTTGAAGAATATGGCGATCCATCGGTAGAATCATTCTTCAGGAGAGCATGGGGTTCCTTTTTTCCTGATGATATTAACTAGGTTATCTCAAAAATGGCCTTTCTCAATACACTAATTTTAAAAGGTGTTGTTCTTTTTGTGGGGGTGATGTTCAGAGGATATTATTTATTTTGAGCTACTTTCTTAAACAATACATAGGGTTCCTCTTAATTAGTGAGGTTCTCACACCATTATTTTATTTTGTGAATTTTGTTGAGGTATTTTATTTTTCATAGTTGTCCTGAAACCCTTCAACGGTTATCAAATAATATAAATGATTGGTATTGTCATAATTTTTCAATTACCATCCCTTAAAAATTATTGTATGTAATCCACCTAGTTATTTTGATTGAACTAATCAATTAAATCTGTGATACATGATAATTTTTACCACCTTAAACATTTATCATCAAACCCCCAATCATAATCACTCATAGAGAGTTGAATTAATGAATTATTCAAACTCATGTTTACATGGGGATGTGGTTTGGGGAAGTTTATATTTATCCATTTTCATATAATTATATATCTTTCCCATTAGGACATTTCTCGCTATGTGGAGAGGGGTTATTATTTACTCTCTCTACATGACATTTTTTCCCTGTGGGAGGGGATGTTATAATCCATGGAAACCAATACTCATCTCTCTAGTTTGATATAAATTATATTTTATATGAGGATAGGGGTTCATAGATGTATTAATTTTTTAATTTCTATATTAATCACTAATTCCATGTGATATGGTTTGTGGTTTTGGAAAAGGGAAAATTACAAAATTATATGTAATTAATTTCTTCCATTTAAAACATTAATTACCCTCTCTGTTTGAATGAAATTCCTACCCAATGTGGGTTGTGAAAGTGTCTTTTTTAATTATTTTAGCATATTGTTCTTACATAATCAAAAGGGATTTCTCCCTTACTATTTACATATGATATTGATTTTTTCCCTACTAGATGAGGGAAATCTCAACATACTCAACTGATTTACATTATATGATGTTTTAAAACAAAATGGGTGTATAAATTTCACATAATGTATACAATATCATGTTATTAATTATGGGTTTGATTTATTTATGTGACACCCCAATCTACCACAATTCGCTTTATTTTAAATAATTCTTTATCATGTGTTCCTTACAATAACGATTTTGATCCCACCTTGATAATAAATTTTAAGTGGTTATGTATAGTATTGTTGAAATTTTTACATTTATGTATTCTACGGAATTTTAATATTCATAACATGTGTTTTTAAACAATATATAATATCAAAATTCATTTTTTTTAAATAATATAAGTATTTAAAACATTCCTTCTACATTCATTTAATGGAAAAACATTATTAAGTACAAAATTAGACACTTTATATATTAAATTATACAAAATATAATTAATATTTGGAAGCAAGACATGAATATTTTTTTTGGAAAAATTATTTGGTGTTTTTCTTATAACATTAAAATTTTAATGAATATTTAAAAATACTTCTTTTTAATTAAAAACTACCTTATAATATAATTAATTTATATTGATAGATAGAATTTTAAATTATTTTAATGTATAATTAGATTATGTTTTTATAATTTAATATAATTTAGGTCATAGGAATTATTTTCATATTCAAATTAGAGATAAACATGTTCCAATATTTTGATGTTATTTACTTTTGTAAACCCTGCCTTTTCATTTTATAAGTGGAGATTAATTTAAAATTAATAAATAAAAAATATTTTTATAAATTTTGAAAAATAGATTCCATATTTTTAATTTGTGGGTCCAAATAATTTTAATGTATTAGTTTTATTTTTTTTGGATATTATGAATAACAAATTTAGTAATTTTTTATTATCGTAGTTAAGGTTAAATAGGGTAATTAATAGTAAATATATTATTTTAAAATTACAATAACACCTGCAAAAATCCTATTGGATGAATAAATTAGAATTTTATCATGTATTATTCGAAATTTAATTATTTATTTGACCCTTTTATAAGAATATGACATTAATTTTACTATAACTATTGAATGTGACAAAATGACACACTCACATTTCTTATAAGTATAATAATTCTGTTGTAGTGATATTCAATGGATAAAATAGATTATAAATATTACTTTTAAAGATAAAATAATTACCTATGTCATATAAATTTATTTATTATTTGTATATATTAAATAAGTTCCATTAATATTGACATAATATTGATGTAGTAAACATTTTATTAATTGAAATATCAATTAAATGATATTAAATATATAAATATATAAATATTAATAAAATTTTATTTAATTAACGAAATAAACGAAATTTATAAATACCATAAGATTATTTGTGACATATTTAATGTATTGGTTTAGAGTTATCATGTATCATTGTTTTTCTAAATGATGATATTGAATAATATCCAAATTGACAAATATGATTCTTTAAAATTAATAATATTTTGTAAAATTTTATAAATTATAAAAAAAAATCATGAACATAAGAAGGAATACTATATTGTTGAATAATTAATAAATGGTCCCATTTGGATTTTTTAAGTATTTTAAATTAATTATACTAACCCTACAGTATAAAAAGACAAGTAGACATGGTAAGAGTAAAACTGTTTAACTAAGGGTCAATCCCAAAAGATAATGATCCTTTGGTGAACTAAACATGTTAAAAAATAACTTTATGACATAATTTCTACCCATATGGATCTTATAATAAAACTAACACAATTTTGAGCTATTTTACACTGAAAATTAATTTATAATAAATTAGTATTTTTGGAGTTTCCAGAAGTGCCCCTCCCCTCTATTATAAAAGTGATCCTCTCGTATATTTTATTAAAACTTATAAATCCCTTTGTCTCAGCCAAAACCTACTCAATTATCCTCTTAACATCTTTAAAATCATACAAGTGTTTATAAATTGGGACAAAATCCATTCTATGGAGTCCTTTTGTACTAACCAAAAAGACATCCTCAAGAATGAGGTAATGGATTTAACACAACTTTTAAAGCTCTTTTATTCTTCCACGCCATCATTTTATGTGGCTTCCATATCAAAATAATAACTCATGTATCATAAATATGATGAGATGTTATTATAATTCTTGGAAAACTAAATTACATATTTAATCCATCTCACGAATAATAATATTACCATGCATGCATACGTACGTCTTACCATCTCCACACTGGGGTGTAATTTAGTATTCAACAAAAATTTATATGGATTGGTATAATAATGAGTATAATGGATATATATAATTAATTTAACATTAAAACTAATATATATAATTAATATATCATTAAATTGTATACCATTTTACCATCAAGGGAATGATACTGTCAGTCGTGTGTACGTACAACCTACTGTCTCATTGATTCGGTGAGATTCATTCTCCAAGTTAACTATTAAATAATGATTATAAAATATATCTGATGTGTGAAATAATAATTATGAGCATAATTTCAATCTGTATATAAATGAAATACATCCTCTTCCTAAAAAATTTGATTGACATGAAATAACAGGAATGGGATTATGAAGTATTTAACCCCCAAAACAACGAAAATTCGGAAATATTATTACCAAAATGATATAATTGGGTTATATATGATATAATAAATATGTATATGGACCTATTTTAATTTAAAAAAAAATTTAAAAAATGTATATGAGGTTTATACACCCTCAACTAAATTAGAAGTACATGTTAAGGGTTAAATTCAAAATCTCTTTATTATCCGAGACTGTTTATACATAAGTATATACTTCTAAATCCTTATCATTCTGTCATCATTTCTTAAAATGTATTTAAAAATATTATAGAAGTTTTTTAAATAAATTTTACCCATTTTATGTTTTTATAAAAAAATTAATTCAAATGAATCATATCCTCATTTTCAAAATTGTGTACATTATAACCTATTTGAAAAATTATTGAAATAATGTTTTTTTAACTTATATGGTGAAATAATATTTTTTCTTCCTATATATAACCTCAAAAGCGTCAAATATTCTTTATAAGAATACAATTTAATTTTAAAATTATTTTTTTATAATTATGTGGCTCCTAAATTATTTCAATGTTAAAAGGGATATTTCTCACCAAGAGTTTTAATGAATTTATTAGATTATTTTAAACTTTGTCGAAAAACTATTATATATTTTATACTTAATTTACGTTGATTTATTATTATACATTAATCCAAATTTAATTTAAGTGTTTATGATATATTTTAATATAGATGTTCTCATTTGATAAAATTCATGGTTTATAGTTAACGTATTATCATTTTATATGCTAGTTTTAATATGAATGTTTATGTTATGTTTTACCCATTTTATATGTGTAATTCATTGGTCATAGGTTGTGATTTTTGTGGCACTCTATGGCCCCTCAATGCATTGGTATGTATCATGAGACAAACTAGTGTCCTGGAATAAGGTCTTGATGGTATGGTAATGGTCTTGACAAGAGGTCATGATGGTATGATAATGATGTCTGACAATATGCATTTCCTCATTATCAGATTTTTTATTGATATTTCATGTTATTATTAGACAAGTGTAATATCAATTTTAATGTTTAAATGTATTTATTTGATTTATTATTTCCATATTATTCAAAATTATATGTTTAAAAATCTGGTGTTTAATTTTTATACCCTTCCTTAATATTTAATGATTGTTTCTGATATTTTATGCTATAATGTTTATCCTCACTAAGAATCTGAGCTCACCTCTTTATTATGATTCATTTTTCCATAGGATGCAAATAAGTATATTTTAATTGACGTGTATGGATACTATGAATGATATGATAATTTTTAAAAGGAATAATATGTTTTTTATCATTTCAAGATGTATTGTAAAACTTATATTAGAATCTAGTATTTATATGGATACTAAATAGATCAGTCTGGTGGGATTCAATTTTATTTTTTTCAAGCCATTGTAATACTACAATTCACTAAATCTGGGAAACTAGGGTTGGGGAATTACTATTGGTATCAGCGGAGGTTTATTTAAACACTTCAAATATAGGTTTTAAAAAACCATGATTATAGAAAAATATCCTAATATAGACTTTTAGGATACGCATAGAATAACATCCTAGATTTTTTGTAATATTACGATAATTTGGGTGTTCCATGAAAATAAATCCATCGATAGATACTAAATCTTTATATGGTTATAGAACAGATATACCTAGAAGTAATAACTCCAAAAAGGTGTTCTGATCTGGACTCTGGGTAACCTCATAGATAACAATGGGACTTACTCTACTCCTATTTTGATACTCTTGAGGGATATGATTAGGAAATTTCAATTATTTCATAAACAACTAGGAAGGATTTATGAGTAAATATGTCCCCCAAAAACCATTTTCATGATTATGTATTACATACAAATAATTGTTTCAACTTTTGTTTAGTATTTTACTTGTTTGGAATTATGAATTATGATTCAAAACCTAATCTAATATAAGCCTTGTTTTGGAATCTATTCCTTGTAGAAGTAATGGAAATCATATCAACACATGTAATACATGTAGTGATTTCAAACCATTGAAAGATAATGATAATGAAGCTGGGGATACAATGTTGTTGGAGAACATATAACCATACTTGGACAACTGACTCATTTTATGAATAATAACACTACCTTTATAGAGAAACATAATCCATGACATGAAGGATCAATTTTAGACCTCTTCATAAAGAGAAAAACCCAAACATTCAATGATTATAAAAATCCTTTTGTAGTTGAGTAGTCGATAAATTTATTAGGGAAAATATTTCATGATTTGGGGAGTAACTAAAGTGAAAAGGTTGTTAATGTAGTCTATTATCTGTCAGGATATGCATATCAGTGATGGTCATTAATTAAAAACCTTAAGAAGAATGAAGATGTCAAAAATATCTAATGTATAGAATTTTAAGAAGTCTTAGTTGAAAAATAATTTCCTCATGATCTAGGATAGGATATAGAGAGGAACTTTCTATGTCTTATCCAGAAGAAGGATGAGAATGTTGCAAAGTATATATATAAAATTACATGGATATAAAGACATGTTGTAACCTACATATGTAAACCAAGAAGTAATAATGATCAACTCTATAACGGGGTAAAAAAATTCCTCCAAATGGCCATTGGTCTCATAATCATTCTCATTATATGAATATATAGTCTTGTGTTATTTATAGATAGAATAGGAATTATCTAAATCTTATGAAATTAAAGGATAAAAATATAATATGTGGTCTACTATATACATTATAAAATGAAATAAGTGGAAGAATAGAATTAGTGACATTATACTCTACCGTAAATGTGGGAAGAAACACCCTAGTGCTTGAATAAAGGGGATGGGAATCTATTACAAGTGTGGAAAAAGGCCCCCATGCTTATGATTATAAGGGAAAGAAATAATTTTTCAATTTTCAGTGATTCAATTTTAAATAGATGGGAAATTATTAAATTTATTATTCAATGAGTCAAGGAAACGTTCCCTAGAAAAGTCCAATTGATCTAGGCCAAGCATTCATGATAAAATCTAATGATTTTGAAGTTCTTAATGATGTATTGGTAGGTACTTAAATCATTTCCTCAAATTTATTCAAAATTTTATTTGATTGGGAAACCTCAAATTAATTTATATCATACATTTCTTCATTAAAAATTATATATTTACAATTCAATTTAACAAGGTTTTTGTTAATAAAAACCCATATAGGATGTCTCATTGCAATGAAGATGTGTCAGAAAGTTCCAATTATGCCATATAATCATGATTTATCTCCTCATAATGTCATCATAATGATGATTGACTTTGATATAATCCTCATTATGAATTGGCTCTAAAAATATGTTGTGAATAATTATTTCAATAATATGGAAGTTATGATATGTTATGAAGATGTGAAATCCATTATCATTAGATAAAATACATCATCTCTTAATTCTTATCATGATCCGCTCCATGTAGCTTTATTGAATGAGATTCTTGGGGATGAATAGTAAATAAAATCTAGGTATGAAGAATGAAGTATTCCAATTGAGGATGTGCCTATTTTATGAGAATATATTGACGTATTTCCACAGGAATTTCCAATACATCCTCTAATGTGGGAATTTGAGTTTAATATTGATTTATCACATGATGCAAGACTAATATGAAAATCTTTCTTTAGAATGTCCTTTGTGGAATTATCATTGTTTAAAAAATAACTAGAGGAGTAGAGTAATATAGGATTTACTTTCCCTAGTGATTCTCTATGGAGATACCTAGTTATTATTCTGAATATGAAATAATGATCAATGAGGATGTATATTGACTATATAGAACTCAATGATATTATAATAAAGAACAATAATTGTTTGACTCACATTAATTATTTATTTGATAAAATTGTTCAAGCTCAATATTTTTCAATGATTGAACATCATTATAGATATAATCCATTATGTGTAAAAATGTATGATACTCTAAATACAACATAATGAATGAGGTATGGTCATTAAAAAATTTATGTAATTCTATTGGGATTGAATAATACACCCTTTTTTCAGGAAACTAATGAATAGATTTTTTGAGAAATATCTTGATGATTTTTTCATTGTGTTAATTGATGATATCTTGGTATACACAAAAATCTATGAAGACTGTGACTACCACTTGAGGATTGTTATAAAAATTCTTGGAAAAATTGATCTATATGTGATTTTTTTTCATTTTGTAATTATGGTTTCAAGAAATTACTTTTCTTGTCCATATTTTCATTTAGGATGGAATCAGTGTTGACAATTCAATGATAAAGAAAATCCACGAATAGCCAAAACTGATGAGTATCACTGATGTACATAGTTTTATTGGTTTAAAAGTTTAGTATCTGTGTTTCATCCAGATGTTTTCCTATTATCAAACCCTTTATCCAAACTCACGCATAATGGGAGTAAATTTTTTTGGACAAAATAGTATGAAGAATTTTTTGAATAATTTAATAAATGATTAGTCAATTCCCATAGCTTGAAATTTCCATTTGGGAAATATCGGTTTGTGATTTACATTGATTCATAATTTATGGGACTCATTTATGTCATTATATATAATGATAAAGTTATTTCTTATGCATAAATGTAAATAAAAATTCATGAAAAAAACTACTCAACTCATGATATGGAGTTCAAAGCAGTAATCTTTTCTTAAAAAATATGGAGACACTATATCTATGGTGAAGGATGTGAGATATATTTTGAAAATAAAATTTTGAAATATATTTTCACATAAAAACTACCTTAACATGATACAAAGAAGACAAGTTGAGATATTCAATGATTATGATTGAACAATACACTAACACTCATGGATAGAAAATAAGGTGAATGATTCTTTGAGTATAAAGGACCATGGAGTTCTAAAAAATTAAGAGTTTTAAAGGATCATATGTTCATTAATATAGTAAATATAAATATGAGAATTATCGTGGATGTTTAAGCATCAATACTTTTTCAAATGGTTTCCAAACCTTATTTATTGGAATGGATAAAAATTCCTCAATTTGATGATGAGGAGTTTTAGAAGAAAAACAATTAATGTTGTGAATGATGAGAAACTAACTGACATTGTATTTGAAGATAATATTCTGAAATTTGGGAAGAGGATTTGTGTTCCTAATATTCCTGAGCTTAAAACTGAATTATTCAATGATTCCCAAAGATCCAATCTCTCTATAATATTTTAGGTGTAAAAATATGTATAGATATTTGAAGGAACTTTTTATGGGGACTACATGAATATAGAGATTTTGGATTATGTGTTGAGTTGTTTGGTTTAATAATGGGTTACGGATGAAAGACAACATCCTAGAGGAGTCATGAAACCACTATCTATACTGGTGGAGAAATGGGATGATATTACGATTTTATTTGACTTAGGGATTCAAAATACTCCTATAATAAAAGATTTAATATGGGTTACTATTTATCCTCATACTGAATTAGGAAATTTTCTTACTAAAAGTGAAGATTTACAATATGAACATTTAGAAAGAATTCATATTAATGAAGTTGTAAGACTTCATAGTGTACCTTCAAAGATTTTTTTCTCACCAAGATCCCAATTTCACATCACAGATTAGGAAAATACTTCATAAAGCATTAGATACTGAGCTATATTTGACTACGGCCTTCCACCTGTACACTGATGGTTAATTAGAAAGAACTATTCAAACATTAAAAGACATTTTGAGATCATTTTTCACTTGACTTTCTAGGTATGTGGAATCAATATTTACCTTTGTTAAAATTTTCCTATAATAATAGCTTTCATTCGATTATTCATATGTAAACATATGAAGCGTTATATAGAAAGAGATTTTTTACACCAACATTTTGGGATGATTTTGGTGAAATAAGTTCCATATGCCCAAAACATGTTGAGGAAATTATGGGCAACATATAGACTATTCAAAACCATATCAAAATCGCTCAATGTAGGAAAAAGATATATGATAATAACTGAAGGAAGGATTTTATATTTACAGTTCGAGATCATGTTTCTTGAAGGTATATGCAAGGAAGGTTGTTATACGATTCTGTAAGAAGGGTAAATTATGTCCCATGTACAATATAACTTTTGAAGTTTTGGAAAGAATTGGAGTTGTTTCTTACTATTTGGAAATGTCACAGTGTCTCTCTAAATTTCATCATGTGTTTCATGTATCAATTTTAAGGAAATACATTTCAGACACAACATGTGTACTCTCCTAGGAAATAATAGAATGGGAACCTGATCTATCTTACTATGAAGAGCCTATCATGATTATTGATACAAGAGAACACATGTTGAGAAAACAAATGACTCTTCTTGTAATGGTTCTTTAGAGAAACTGTTAAATGGTAGAGGTAATGTTGGAACCTAAGGAACATTTAATGATTAACTATTTAAATCACCCTATGAATTTTTATTCATGAAATTTCAAAGATGAAATTATTTTAAAGAGGGAAGAGTGTAACACCCCGAGCTTCAACAATACGCTTCTTTTTAGATAAATCAATAGCATATATAGCATGCAACACTGTTTTATGACCCCACAACTATCCATTTAAGAATTAGTTATGAATAATATTAACCACATTTTGATAGTAATATATTTCATATAATTTTAATATTAATCTTTTGTTTTTATTACTCATGAAATAAGAAAAGAATACAATTTTTTAGTAAAAGAAATAGTTTTGAAAAAATACATTTTACTACCTTTTAATGGAGACCCCTTTTTAAAATCCAATATATGAAACATTTATAAATTCATTTTAAAAAAATAAAATTTTCCTTTAAAAGTGGGAAATTAAAATTTTCATTGGTCAAATTGTTTGTGTTTTCTAATAACATTTATATTTTGATGAATAGTGAAAATTATGCTTTTTAATTCAAAATTGGTACTTATTTAATTTATTAATATTGTTATATTATGTTTTTAATTTTTTTAAATTATTTTTAGATTATTTTCTTATAATTATTTTTAATTTATGACATTACAATTATTTTCACATTAAAAATATAGAAAAACACATTCCAATATTTTGAGGGTTTTTACTTTTGTAAAATAAGATTCATCATTTTTCCAATGGGGATTAATTTTAAATTAATTACTAAAATTAAAATATTTTATATTTAAAATATATATTCAATACTTGGAATTAGTGGGTCAAGATTATTTTAATATGTTGTTTTTATTTAATTATGTATTATGAATATTACCTTTTGTAGTTTTTTAATTACAACAATTAAGCATAAATCTGGTAATTAACGGAACCAAAATATTATAATCTTTCACAAACACCAATACAAATTTTGTTATATGACTAAATTAAACCATTAACACCTTTTTTTACAAATTTAATTATTTAATAGACCCCTTCCCATGAATATGACATGAATATTATTATTTTTAATGAATGTCAAAAAATGTCACTCTCATTTATTATTCGCATATTGAATATAATATGGAAAAAGACTGGAGGAAAAATAGATTATAACTAGTAAATAGAAATATAAAATAATTTCCTACACAATTGAAACTTATTTCCAATTTTTGGAGATTAAATAATTACCATTAATAATGACACAATACTGATGCATAAATTAGATTATAAATAAAAATATCAATTAAATGATATTAAAATCAATAAAATAAACAAATATGAAAAAATTAATCACATAAATTAATGTTTTAGACAAAATAGACACATTAGTGACATAATTGATATATTTTATTGATGTTACAATTTTTTTAATTTTTTAGAACCTGAAAATATTGAATATTACTAAAACTGAAATAAATTATACATTAAAATAAATAATTTTTTTTAAATAATATAATTAAAAAAATATCATTCTGTGAAAAATAATTTGTAAGGTGTTATATAATTCATAAATTCCCCAATTGGGGTTCATTTGGATTTTTTTAGTAAATATATTGCCCTTATAGAATAAAAAGGAATGTTGAAACAGTTAGAGTTAAACAGTATAACTATGGGTTAACATCAAATGATAGGGATAATCATATGACCTAAAATGTCTAAAAATATTTTTATGAGATGATTTATACCCATAATCATTATATACTATAAATAAATTATTTTTTATCAATTTTAAATTAAAAATTAATTTTAAAAAAATTAATCGTTTTGGATTTTCCAAAATTCCCCCTCCACTCTATTATAAAAGGGAACTTCTCCATATATTTTATTCACACCTCTAGATATCTTTAAAAAATCCAAACCCTAACCAATGTTCCCCAAAAATTCAATAAATTCTTCCTATAGTCCATAATTTGGTCATAAAACCATTCTATGGAGTCCTTTGGTGGAATCCAAAAGGAGATACCCGAAAAAGATGTATTTGTTTTATCACCTCTATCAAAGTTCATTTCTTATTATACATCATATTTATATTTTTTTCATATGAAAATAATTATTTCAGAATCATTCATGTAATTAGATGATATTTTAATAATGATACAACCAAATTCCTCATTTTATCAATTATATCAATAAAATATCACCATGTGTTTTACGTACGACTTACCCTCTCCACGTCGTGGTGTAATTTCTTTTTCAACACTACTTTATTTGGATGGGTATAATGATGAACATAGTGGATATAAACCAGGAATATAACATGATAATTATTATTTATCATTAATATACCATCCAATTCTATATAATTTAACCATCAATCGAATGATACCATTACTCGTGATTATGTATGACCAACCGCCCCCCAAAGACTATAAGATTCAGTCAATATATTAACTATAAAAGAATGAATATAAAATTAATATTATGTTAAAAAATAATATTTATGAAAATAAATTCCTTATATATTTTAATAAAACACATTATAGTCAAAATAAACATGAAATACATGATAAAATGAGCATGAAAAAATAATTTTGTTTGCACTAGAAACAATGAAAATACTAAAGTATTATAATCAAAAGGATATAAGATAATCATATATGATATCATAACTATGGATAAGGTCATATTATAATTTAATAAATGTATTTAAAAATAGTACAATAGGTTAACGAACCGTTCACAAAATTAAAATACACGGTAAAAGTTAATTTCACAATCTCTTTATTATTCGATATTGTTTATATATAAGTATCTACTAGGACATCCTTATTATCCATGTTAATGCTTCTAAAAATTTATTTCAAAATAATATATAAATTTTTCAATGAAATTTTTATCCATGTTTGAATTTTTATATTAAACTTTTTGAAATTAATATTTCCATTAATTTCCAAATGAAGTACTTTATAACCTTTTCAACATATTAATGAAAAATGTGTTTTTATCTTATACGGTGTCAGTGGATATTTTTCCTAATTATGATTCCTTATATTTAATAATATTTTCATAAAAAATCTTATTTTATAAATATTTCTTTTATAATTGGGTCGCTTCTAACTAATTTCATTGTAAAAAAGGATATTTCTCTCCATTATTTTTAAGGAATTTCTTTGATTATTTTAATTTATGTCATAATCCTGGGTTAAATTTTATACATAAATGAGGTTGTTTTATTATGATATAATATTACATATTATATTGAATGGTTTATGATATATTTGACTATTGATGTTTTGTTTGATACCATTCAGGGTTTATTATTAAAGTATTTACATTTCATGTTATTTTTTTAATACCACGGTTTTTTATATTTTACCACATTCATAATAGGAATACTTTTGACTGTGTAGGTTATAGGTTTGGCCCAATATAAAACCTCTATGCATCATTAGGACTCATGAGGCCCACTAATGTATTGGAACAAAGCCTTGATGTATGGTAATAGTCTTATAACTAGGCCTTGATGGTATGGTTATGATGTCCATCATTATATATTTCTTCATCAGGATATTATTTATTGATATTAAATGTGATTATTCTTCTATTTGAATATCCATGTGAACTTTTAAATTGAATTTTTTGATTTATTATTTCTATATTATGATGAATTTTATGTTTAAAAGGCTTGTGTTTCAGTTTTATACATTTCCTTGCTTTTTTATTCTTATTTATGATATCTTCTACTATAATTTGTATCCTTTCTATGAATATGTGCTCATCCCTTTCTGATGTTTCATTCTTCTCGAGGATGTGAAGAAATATAATTTAAATGACCAACATGCATTTTTTATTGTATATGAGATTTTGGAAAGGGAATAATATAATATGTTTCATATCTAGATGGAATGTAAAACATAGTGTTGTATCAAGTATCTCCAACATTACTAATCCAATCAGTCTTTCAGGATTTAATTTTCTTGTGGTCATTCCAATGTAACAATATAATGCAATGACTCTGGGTATCTAGGTAAGAGGCATTAAAATTTATATTCTTTTGGTAGCATGTTTTATGTGGTCTATAATGCTTTTGATGATTTGTGAATATTATATGATATTAATTTAAATCTATTTATAGTAATGTATTTAACATGGGAAAGATGGAGTTAGAACATTAAATCATTTTTAGCTTTTTAATGATTGTTCCCACACAGAAATAATATTTATTAACAAACCCAATTTTTTTATGGATTGATTAAGTTTATGTTTTAAACGTTAGTATTGCTTACATTTCATCTTTTTTAATAAATTTTCATTTCCAATATTTTAGAAGATATATGTTTAAATAATAACTTTAAAATTAAAATAATCATTATAGTGCAATGATAGTTGGATAAAAATAGATTTATTAGAGAATTTAACATTCCAAAATATATTAATTGTCATAAGAATCATGTTAAATATGAAATGATATATGGAAACAGAAATTTATGATGATTATGTAATCAATTAATGATTATGTCATTATTTAGTGAGAAAAATTTGTGAAATTATTTTTTAACTATAAGTATCTTTTATTTAACATAATAAATTAATCCTTGAAACATGCATATATTTTTTTAAAAATAAAAACTTATATCTGAGGTGTTTTCTCAATTATTAATTTGGAAGATACCAATTTATAATGAAACATATAAAAAATTACATTCTAATATTTCACATATAATTTTATTTTAAACATGAGATAATTGGAGAAAAGTATTTCTCATCTTTTTTGTGAATTTAATGAGTTTTAATGTGATATATTTTAATAGATGTCTGTGAAGAAAAAAGATATTTTAGAAAATACTTAAGTGTTCCACATATTTCCATGGAAGGAAATACTAATATAGTGTATATATTATATCAAAATTTGATGATTAATTATAATTAAATAATGATAAAAAACATTTTCAATGAATGTTTTTGTTTGGAATGTTCTAAAATCACATAATATCTTAATTAATTTATCATATTAAAATATAATATTCATATTTAAACCAATGTGATGTTTATTTATATGATTCTGTTTCCCAATGTAATTTTGTTGGACATATATGAATTTCTTAGTGGGTTTTTTCTAGTTATATTAATGGCCTTTGATGTGATCTGGAATATGAGTGATAATTATAGTTTCTTCATCTCTGTTCTATATTTATTAAATAGTTTTTTGGATATGATTTGAAATCTTATGTTGATATAAAAAATTAATTTATCCTCTTGATTTTGTTTTTTATTAATTTAATTTATTTTTTTGTAGTTATCTCCCTAGGATATGTTATTAAATTATTTAATAAATATAAACTTTTTTCTTTATAGGTTTTTAGGTCGAAAATATTAAATGACCTTAAGTAGTATCTTGAGGGGTTGTTAAATTCACCCCCTCCCATTTCCCACCCCTCCTATTTTTTTTACTTATCAGGAATAAAATATATGTATATATATCTAAGGTAAGGGTATGGATTTTATCAATCCAAACCTTGTTATTTCTTGGATGTCAAGTCGTTTGGGATAAATTAATTATTTGAGGATGATTTACATGATTTCTATATATTTGATATAGTTTTAAAATAGGATTAAATTATATTACATTAGTTTCAAAATTTAAAAAAATTAACTTGTTAATTAATAATGATGTTTTTAATGTGAATCTGATTTTTTAGATATTTTTTTGATAATTATGATGTGATAATAAACAAATATTATAATTTTTTATATTAATTTTTTACAAAATATATTATGATCATTAAAATATGTAAATATTTTTGTTGAAATTGGAGTTTTTTAAGGGTAATCCCTTCTTTAAAGATTGAATAAATTTATGTTACATATTTTCGGTTTTTCCAAATGGTTGTTTCAAAATTATATAGTTCTGTAACAGAAAGACACTAATTCAAATCATAGTGTAAACATTCTACATATGGGTAATCCATGGTATTAGAACCATATGTATAGGTGAGTACCTAATTTCACAATGGTATCCCAAAAATTACTACGTAAATGGTGGTTAGTCCCGTTCACATATAAGGGTAACATGAATATTATGTAAGGGTATCATATATTTTATGTAGGCTATATAATGGTGGAATTGACCCATATAATTATCTATAGATATTTCCTTATCTCATGTAACTGTAATCCAGGTCTTGTAAAAGGTTTGATTAATCATTTCCTTTAAAATGTAAATGTTTTTCTAATATATTTAAAGTTAGCTTCATATTTTTTCAATTTATATAAGAATAGCCATTAAAATATGGGTAACATGATTTACCCATAAGCAGTGTGTGTGGTTTCTATATGGGGTACAAGAATATTCTAAAAACACAAATTTTGTTTATATATCCTCATAAAATGATTTCTTTTTAATTTATATGATGCAATTTTATATTTAAATCGTTTGTTCATATTTTTATATGTTTTCAATTTGATATTTTCATTCATATTAATTTTATGTCTTATGAAGTGGTTATTTTGGGAAATAGTATTGAACTAATTTAATTTTCTTTTAATATTCTATTGCTAACATTATCTATTTATTCTAAAGAAAATAGATCATCACTATTATAGCATTTTATCATTTATTAAGGTTACATGATCTTAAAGCCTCATATAGAATCATTCAAATAGAATTTAAGTTGTTCTGGTCATCTTCGACTGGAACCAATTCCATGTTTCTACAATATAGAAATATCTCCCTCTATGTCCCCTAATTGGAGTTTAACATCAAAATACTTATTTCCCACATAAGGGATCTATTAATTCTCCTTAATTTATACCATGATAGTATGAAATTAAGATTATTTTACGTATTAATTTAAATTTGTATGATTAACCATAATTATATATCAAAAACGAAAATAATCGTATGATGTGGTTTATATGATAATCATGGAATTTATAAAGGTTAATTATAAAATTATTGATGTTCAAAACATATAATGAAACATTATGAAAATTTTTAATTGAGTAAAGAATTTATCTACAACTAAAATTGTCAAAAAATATTCAACTTACTAAAATGTATATTTCATGTTGTTGGTAAATATTTTATAAAAAATGTTATTTCTTATATTGGTTGAATTATTATATCATAAAAATTATAATGGGATATTGACATTATATTTAGTCCTCATGAAGGAAGTTTTGTATATTTCATGGAAGAACGATATCATTGGTATGACTATCTAAAAAAGGGATATTAAAAATTTTATTTTTCATAATAATAATATTTTTTTCTAGAATTATCTAATAAGAGAAATAGATAATTTTGTGAAATTTTCTTAAAAATGAAAATTGATATCATATAATGTTGTTAATTAAATTATATAATATATATGAAAATTATTTCATAATTGTTTTATTCAAAAATTAAATGGATTTTTGTTGAATGTACCATTCATGTTACTTTTTTTCAGAATAATATAATTTCATTAATGTATTAATTATCTCTATTATGTAATATTATCACATATTTGGAATTTATTTAAATTCTGGGAACTGTATTATTTCTCACAAAATAATATGATTATATTATATAATTAATGTTTTGTACATGTGGTCTCATTATTTTAACAAATGTATATTTTTTCCCTCTGAGATTTGATAGATAGTGTCCTACCAACTATTATAGTTGTTATGCATGGTTTATATTTTTGAAAATTTGAAGAAGACATAATAATTTTAGGGAAATTATTATATTAATATTGGAATGATGAAATAATCATCAGTTATATTATTGTTTTTAAAAAATAATATGGGCAAAATCATATTGAAACAGATAATATTTATGCAAGGAAATTTATTAGGATATAACTGTTGACAATGATTATCAAATAAACAGATTAATTAAATATAGTTTCATAAATTTAATAAAGGGGTAAATAATTTATTTATGGGTTATGGGAACTCATTTTTTTATTAATTATAAAATTCACTATTTTTTTAATGATTTCATTGAAATAATAAATTTAAATATATATTTATTTTATGTGGATTTAGAGCCTTGATGTGGTTGAATGTTAATTTCACTACCCCTCCCTCTGATGATTCCCATCATGAGCTATAAATATAGGAAGAGTGATAAAGACCCCCCATTTTCCTCCTCTATAGGCCCGGGGGTGGCGACATGCACCAGGGGTACAAAGATCTCACAATATTGGAGGAATTATCATTTATAGAAATAATATTATCATGAGATAATATTATCCACCCCAAAATCATGAAATAATATATATAAATTAAATCCTAAATCATGACATGTGCATGTTTAAAATATAAATCATTCAAAAAACTATCTCTAAAGTATATACCAATAACAAGTCTAAGAAGTGACATGATCACTAGGCCAATGTCCAAGCTAGTAATTCCTAGCATGGTCAATGTACTCCTCCAAGAAACCAATAAATGTTTATTATACATAGGGTTGGCATAAAATTATACTCATTAGTAAAAACCAAATACTTTCACGCTCAAGTGAGAGAATCATACTAATTCTATTGTAACAAAAAAAAAGAAACCAACAACACCTATCATGGTAAACTAGCCACCCCAACCTCCCCATGGAAAACTCACCAAATAATGAAAGTCGTGAAAATTAATTAATAATACTGTTGGTTATAGTGTAACCTGCACCATTTTCCCACTAATTATCTAATCTCACACCCTAACAACAAAATTCATGGAAATCCCACCATATCTAAAAGTACCATGTCACAACCTGCACACACAGACACACGCGCGCGCACCTGGCCCTCCCAGATTGTTCCACAACCAAGGAAAATGAATCTCATCACATCTACCCCACACACACTAGAACCTCATAACCTTATCACATTCCGCCCACAGACACCTAGGATATACACCACATCACATCCAGGAATCCCATAGTAAAGGATAACACATCTCTTCCTGAATACACATAGTTAAAAAACATCTCATCTTGATGACACCAAGGAAATCATATTTTACACTCACACACCTAGGCCCCATTATCCAAAACATTCCAAAATAATCTTGGGTTATCAGAAATTGGAAGAGGGAGTTGGGAAGAGTGGCTTCCCATACATCTATCCACCCACTAGGATGTTTTGGAATGACACCCTCCACCAGGAAAATGGGGGTGTTTGGAAAATAATGCTCAACTAGGGGGTGTGTATATAAAACACAAGGAAAATATAGGTATACATATATAGTATAAAAACTCAAGACCAACCTATGGGTTCTCAATAAAAAAACCAAACACTCCATAAAAATTTCCAATTTTCATGCTACATATAAATTTATTTATCAACATTAGCGATGGACGCATCCAATGTTGATAAATTAAATACTATATAAAATCATCCACAAACTCAATTCATACCCCCAAATAATTCAATTAACTAATTATTTTTCATAATAATCTATTTATTTTCATTCCATAAATATACATGAAACTAATAAGTGTAGGAACGAAAAATCCACACATCAAAAGTCACACAGGGGAAGAATAACCTTAGTAAATTAACCCACATCCTATTTCTTCTTCATTTCCCACCCATTCCTGGAATTACTAAACTAATACTGAGCAACTGAGTGATTCTTTGGGAACACTACACATGGAGAAAATCCTAAATAATTACACATACTATCCACTTACATCATCATTATTCAAATTCATTCAACCAAAATCATCCTCTGAAAAAAGTACACCTTTATCTTGTAGCCAAACCCAGAAACAAAACTCCTCGCAACAAAATCGGGAAAGCCCTGCTACATAACCCCATTAGACCCATCACATTCAGTAAGAAAACATAGAACCACCCTTCTTGAAATCCCAACTATATAACCACACCACACCCGACAACATAGATCATTTAGTTTTCACAAGGTGTTTATTGTTCAATTTCACTACTTATAATTAATGGCATCAATGCAGAAACCATATGATCTTCTGGAATCCTTATAGCTAACTTAATAAACATGGTTAATAAATTATATATATATATATATTATTTAAATAGGGGACCTAAAAGAAGTATTCACAATACATCATAGGTTAGAACATAAAAACCACCAACATCCATGATTTTAGTAGGAATATAGCCCTTACAAATCACAATATGAAAAGACAACAAAGAAGAAAATAAAACACATTCTCCTAACACCACATGCTGATATTTAAAATGATTAATTATTTTAATTTATTTTTTATTATTTTATCTTAATTATTGATATATTCATACTCACACCCCTAATGATACACAATTAAAAGACAGATGAAGTAATCCTTACCTCGAATAACAGACAATCAACACCTCCTAATTACACCAAAATAGGGGTCATGCGAGCAGTCAAAAAATCTATAGGGAAATGATATCCAAAGGCACAACACAACACAACACATAAATCCTCAAACAATAAATGTGTTGGGATCATCATTCCCATAATATAAAAGAAAATCATGCTAAGATGATAGGATATCGCCTTCAAAAAGGCCATATCCAACATCAATGGGAAAAATTGTTTTTAAAATATATTAAAGGAAGATCATGACCAAGACCACGTGGTTTAGGATTTAAATGAAGCATCAGGTTTTTATAAAACATTAAATATTTCAAACGGTCCCAAAAACTAATAAATATGGTATTTAACTCATTTCACCTCAAATAAATCATTAATGAGGAAAAACGACAGAAAACTAGAAAACTATATAAATTTGGACATTCTAACAAAACGTTATAAATGAGTCACTAATGGGTTACACACTACTGGATGATTCATCATATGGCAAGATACATCTGTGAGTCACTAGAAAGAGTCACTATTGTAACTAACTAGTCTTGACTCACCATTATGAACTACATGTGGATGAGTCACCATTGAGACTCACTCTCATGACATACCATCATCACCTGTCATTATGACTCATCTCTAATGACCTACAGGTGTGAGTCACTATTGTGAATCACCACCATGACATACTATTCAACTTACCTATGCGAGTCACCATTTTGGATCACTGGACCAACCCACCATTAGATGATCTACCATTGAAAAAACTATATTTTTGACAAACTCTTTAATTGAGTCATTATTTCCTTCTTGAACACCTTAAACACTATATTTTCCCAAATTAATGTATCAGAGAGGTACGTGCCATTCCATTAGATACCACCCAAACAATTCTCATCCTTGATAATCAAAAACCTATCCTATATTAATGAAAGGCCTAAACTACCACCCCGAGAGATACCACTGAAGGAACCCACAATACTTTAACCTCTATTAACTACCAAACAAAAATAAATTCAATGATAAATCACATTGTGCTACATAAAATTTGGAGTGGAAAACCTCCTCATCCAAGAATGCCTCTTATGACACATATTAACCCAAACAACCCAAATACACACCACCCAAACCAAACTACCACATTTTATGATCACTATAATCAAGGACTTCCATCATTTATGTTAAGATATCGTCCACTGTGTATGGCACTGAGTAACCACCATGGGATTAATCACATTGCAGTTAATGCATCTGAATTTTTAATTAGGTCCTCCCCTATTCATACGTCAAGAAATTACCACAAATTATAGAATAAGAAAACAACTCATCTCATAACAAACATGTCTCAAAATTACATCACAAGGAAGAACTCAACCCAAATCTGGGTACTTGGCAGACAACTGTGTTTCTCACTCACAAGTACTCTTCTCCAATCGATTGTGCCTCTATAAAACATGAACCAATTGAATTGTTAATCTATAAAACAACTTCTCCCAATGATACTAGATCAATAGTGATATCCCCATAGATTTCACATCATTATTGATAACCAAATCATTAAAATTATTGACATGGGAGTCGTTTAAAATATATATGAAAATTTGAGTGGTATGAAGGACATCATGGATTCTATCCAACTGCGATGGATATGAAAACAGGTATGCCAAATCCTTAACTCAAACCAATACATAAAAGAGTCTGATGAACCTGGTAGAAATAATATACCCTATTACAAACCTCTACTACCCACATCGAGTGGGAACCATCAAGAATACATGTTCTCCAATGACTATTTCCAAGGGCCTCCTCCTACATTCATTATATGACTTCTGCCAGTACTTTTATTCTTTCATCCTCTCACAAACAAGCTGAAACATCACTTCCATGATCTACACTTCATCGGGATTAAGAACAACTCTATCTTCAATCAAATAATAGAGTAATACAGAATGACTAATTCTCCATTAAAATGACTCAAACAGAGCCATGCTAATGGTAGTTTGATAACTACTATTATAATATATTTCTATAAAGGAATTAGGTATACCCAAGACCCAAAAAATCCTAAGACACATTCATGAAAGATGTCCTCCAACATTGGGATAGTATATTATTATTCTCATTCATTTGAGGGTGTAAGGTAGTGTTGAGGTGTAACCGAGTGCCAAAAGCATGAAATAATCCTCTCTCGACTCGCACGGTAAAACATGCATCCCAATATGAGATAATGGATCTCACAACTCCATTCATCCACACTACCTCCTCTACATATATTCTATATAAGGAATTCATTTTGCATGACTCCTTGGTCGCAAAGAAGTGGTTTGATCTCATTAGTGAATCCACTACTAACTAGATAGAAACATTTCCCCTCTATGATCTCAGTAGCCCTATGGTGAAATCACATGAGATGTCATACCATATCTTGTTGAGGACATCTAGGGGATTCAAAAAATCATCAGTTACATGGTGCTCATATTTCACCCACTACAACACTTGGAATTTAACCACAAACTCAACCAATTCTTGTTTCATCCCAGTACACCAAAACTATGTCCTCATGCCACAATACATCTATAAAACTATTGGATGTACCTATAACAGTGAGTTATGGAATTTAATGAGGAATACATGGTGCATCACCACTGGAAAAAACATCATTCTATATAACAACATCTGATTTAGACCATCCTTTGACCATCCCTCCAGAGTATCACCATTGTCAATGTGATCACACATCACCTTTTACCTTAAGTGTACCAATTGAAATTCCACTAGCAACTGTATCAAAGAAGACTACATTGACATCTGAATCAAATATCATCTACCACCATCAACACTTAAATCAATGTGAAAGGCGGCCATCTCCACCATCTCCTTCTAAGCATCCTCAGATTCCCAAACTACCTCATTCTATGACATCCTACTCAAGGTGTCATCCATGACATTCCCCTATCCTAATTTTTTAGAGATATCAAAATAATAGTATTGAAAAACACCATCCACCTCAATAGTCACAAGTTCATATCACACTAGGAAACATTATACCTTCTTCTCTGGTAATACGTTAAGACCAAAAATAACTCCTTAATAAGGTAATTTATTCATAACATCAGCACAGAAATGAACACTACTTGTTCCAATCAACGGTGGTGTATTCATGTTCATTAACATGTAATTTTTTATTCCCTTGTGAGATGAATCCACATTGATTCATCATGATAGATCCCAGAACTAGATAGTAAGAATCGAAATACAACTATAAAATCACCCCTTATTCTGGAAACTAAGGAACTAATGCTCAAACCAATTCCCAATTTCGATAGATGAACTCTTTTAGGAACTACCCGCTTCATAAAAAAACATGGTACTTCTCAGACAAGGCAATCAATGGAGCATCAACTTTATATAAATTGGTTAAAAACATCTGATAATATTCTACCAGACTGAGAAAACTACAATCCTCTATTATATTCTATGGTTCTTCCAAAGAAACAACTATGTTGACATTCGAAGGGTCCACTGCCACACTCAGCTAAGACACCACATGAGTAAGTAAATACACCTCATGTGTCTATAACATACAGTTGGAAAACATTCCGTTGAGATGGTGGTGTCATGTGACCATTAAGAAAGTCGTTATATTCTTGGTACAATCCTCCAATTATATAGATTAAATCAGGATGACGTCAATGAATATGGTGATGAAGAAGTCTAGTAACTCACAAAAATAAAATTTTTATAAGCCCCATGAACATGGATGGAATTTTCAAAACACCGAACAACATGACTACAAACTCGAAGATCTCATACCTGAAATAGCAAACAGTCTTTGTAATATCACCCTACTTCACCCAGAACTGCTGATATTCATAGCACAAATTGATCTTATAAATCAAACTCCCCCTCTTAGTTGGTTAAAAATTAAATCTATCCTTGGTAGATTGTAACATTTCTTGTTCATCACCTGATTCAATCTCTGGTTGTCTATGAACAATCTCAGACCAACATATGGCTTCTTTGCGAAAAAAAACTGCATCACCCCTTGGGAACACACTAGCCTTGGTAAATCCTTTCATAATTAGATCCTCTATCTATATCAATAACACCCACAACATAATAGGTTCTATGTGAAAAGGGGCCACAAATATCATACAAGTGTAACTCTAACCCAAACTCAACACAATTTTGAGGGGGGTAGATTCAAAACCCCCCCAGGGAAAAATTCAATGAATTTCCAACAAAACTGGGAACCTCTACCATCTCAGAATCCTCTGATTCCACTGATAGTTTGACCAACATGTAATGAAGATGCTCTACACACCGACATCCCACCTAGAAATTCTACTCAGAAAAAAATTACAAACTCCTTCCATCCATTTCTCAAAAAACAAAACATTTACATAATTATCCAATAATGGGACACATAGAGTTAAAAATTTTAGTGAAATGACTGACATCTTATAGTTTCATCTGTAGCAGTAAAATATCTCTATAGTACTGATGTGGTCCAATTATCTTTCTTCATCCCCGACATACATCAAACTAGATTGTATGACCTCCAATATGAGTACCCAACACCAGGGGTATGTAAATCAGATCTATGTTTATTACATGATCATGGGCTAAAATATGTCACAAAATGGATTATGAACCTCTTGAATCAAAAAAAATAACATGCAAGGGGACAGAACAAGTTGATCGTACCATAATGGATCTCTAGCTGTGATGGAACTACTAACTTTATATCATGAAACATTCCATGCCCAACTTCTATGACTATCTATTGATTACCACCTCTATGAACACACTCGGGTAGAAGACCCTATGTTACACCATGATGTCATCATTTACCTACTACATCGCCCGTTGGAGGAGAATGAGCATAATATCCCGACAGTTGAAATAGAATAGCTAGAAACTAATTCTAAGGATCATGTAGAACTTGTCCACATCCTCTAAATTGAGTTCAAATTACCATTGGACACTTATTATAATGATGACTATGAACCCCACCAACAAAACACATCAGACTCAATCCCACATGAAAGTCATGATAACCAGAAGGTTGTAATGTGAACTTGTGTGGTCAACTCCCCACCAGTGGAATCCTTGAAGAACCTAGCACCTAGACCTAATACTAGTTACCATGCCTATAAAGAAACCTTGTTTCATCCCCTCTCATTGTATAAATCCATTTTAGTGCATACATTCAATCACATCCTCTTTTGTTTGGACCTCTAAGTACGTTTTCAAGGTAATGGGTGTAACTGCTTACTCGATAAAAGGAAGTAGTTCCTCCTCTGGGCATCTCCTGAAATATTCTTCATCTGGGAATAGATCTGAGTAAAAATGATGTAGATCCTTAAACTTAATCCACATATCTCATACCGACATACTCCTTGGATGGGGGGAGATTAAAACCCACCCCTTTTATTCATTAATGGTAGATGAAATAAATTATCATTGGAACTCCTTCTTCAAATTTACCCACAACTTCTAATCCTCCTTCATATCTCTTATTTATATCATCCACCAATGACGCACAACTCCCAGCATATGGATGACTACCAAATCAACACAGTACTCTATAAGAACCAGGATCAAACTGAATGTAATATTAATTTCCTCTAATAAGCACTCCATCTCCATATATATAACACTTCCCCCATACATTCACAAGGTCTGCTATAAGAAATCATGTAACATTATATACAACTGTCATTTTCCCACACTGGATCAACCCTCCATCATTCAAATAGATCAGCCTACTGAGCCTCAAATACCCGAGTGTCATGTGAATGATGACTTGGTTAAATAACTAAAAAGGTAATCAAGAAATTCGAAATCCCAAGTAGTATAAAAATTTATTTCATATTCATTTTAACTCTTTTCTTTATCAAATTAAAATTCCCCCAAACCAATCCAATTAAATTAGGAACATAAGTCATTATGATGTGGGTACCTTTCCAAATTCTCTAGACTGAAACGGAGTAGCCTCGCTTGGTTGTTCGATAGGCTTAGATTCCATGCATCAGATCATAGGGACCACTAAAATATCATGTCAATGTCGGTCTACCCTAGCCTATGTCGTGCACCAAGGTCGCCTGAGAATGTTTCTGTTCCATCCCATGCAACCCCCACTATGGGTAACTCTAAACTCTATCATATATCTCAACCTCCCTTTGGTATTATTATGTCACAACCCCTCCATTCTAAGGTTCCTCTATTGTGTAGTAAATGAAGGAACAGAGAAAATGACCCCCCTGGGGCCCACATCTAATTGGCCCCAATGTGTCATCTACAGCCAATTTCACAAAGATCTCACAATATTTGATGCATTACCCTTTATAATAAAAAATGATCATAATATAAGATGAACCACATAATAACCAAATAATATATATATGTAGGAAAAATTCATCTCGTGTTCTTGTTTAAAATATAACTGATATAAAAAAGTGTCTCTAAAATAACTACAAAAAACAAGGCTAAGAAGAGACAAGGAAAGTGTCCCAAATTATGATATATTAGTCACCAAAATGGTCCAAAATTTTTTCTTATAAACTAGAAATTATTTATATATATGTACTGTGAGAATATAAGTATACTCCTTAGGAAAAAACAATGTATCTCATGAACAAGTGAGGGAAGAATGATATTGATCCCTAAAAAAATAGAATCTAATTGCACATATGAAGGTATACTAGCCACCCCAACCTCACCAAGTCTTGATCACCAAATATCCCATGTAAACAAAATATATAGTAAGAACATCGATGAATGGGCACCACACACAACATTTAAACTAATTTGAAGCTCTCACACCCTAACAACCAACATCCTGGTGCTCCCACATTTTAGAAAAGTACCTTGTCAAAACCTTATGCATATAGCTCAACCTCATATCTAGTCCTACAACATAAGAAAATGTATCTCATCACATCACACCACAAACACCTGGCCCTCCCAACCACATCACATAATGCTCGTAGACACCTAGAATGCATACAAAATCACATCCAAAAAACACATGGGAAAACACCCAACATCTCATCTTGAATAAACTAGTAAAACACCCAACCCATCTTATCTTGGACACACCATAGGAAACACAACTCACCCGTACCCAATTAGAACCCACATACAAGAACATGCGTGAAGAATCGTGAGTTATCACCACATGGAAGATGGAGCAGGGAAGAGAGGGTGTCCAACTATCTATCATCCCACTAGGGTGTTTCGAAAAGACACCATTCCCCTAACAATGGGGGTGTTTGGCACATAGTGCTCAAAAAATGTGGGTGCTTATTTAAAACACAAGTAAAATACATGTTTAGATATATAGTATTAAACACTCAAGAACAACCTATGGGTTCTCAATCAAAAAACCAACCACCAAATAAAACTACCATTTTTTATGCAACCTCCAATGTCATTTATCAAAATTTTTGACTGTCACTTATGAAGATAATAAATGGAATCTACTCCTTAATAAACCATAAATTCAATTCATTCCCTTATCCAATTCAATTAACCAAATATCAATCTTTTTTAACTATTAATTTTCAGTCCATCCCTATTTGACAAACTAATATGTACATCCAAAATGAAGACATGGAGAAAATTAAAATAGAAGAATCATAATCATTTTAAATTAACCCACTTAATATTTTTTCTCTGTTTAACACCCATTCACGACATAATAAAACTGACTCGAGACACAAAGTGAAACTTTACGCGTGCTATGTTTTGATAAAATTGAGACGAATTACTCATGCCAACCACTACAAATATGACTCCACATATTCATTCCGCACAATCCATCCTCCCTAAAAAGTACATACCCAACTCATTTCCAAAACCAGAAAAACATCCCATCAAAACCACACTCAACAGCCCCACAGTAGAACCCCATCGTACCCATCAGATCTAGAAACACAAAATTTCACAACCCTTCTAGATATCCCCACTATATACCCATACCACAGCCATCAACATAGCTAATTTTTTTCCCCAAGTAGGATATTTTTCATTTTTATTTCTTATAATTGAGGGATTTATCACATACACCATATGATCCTGATAAATCAATTTAATTAACCGAATATATGTGGTTAATTAATTTCATATATATATATATATGTGGTCATTAAATAGAGGACAAAAAACAAGTATTAACATGATATCACATGTTCACACATAAATACCACCAAAAACCATCATTTTAAGCATGCATACCACCTATACAAACCACAATATCAATATACAAAAAAGGAAAACATATCTCACATTCCCCAGGCACACTTAGTGTTCATTAAACTGATTTAATTATATTTATTTATTTGTTATTATTCAAACTTAATAAGGGAGAGATTCATAAAATCCACATGATACATAATTAAATGATAGATTATTTAATCCCTACCTAAAACAATAGATGTCTATCACCTCAATATTACATAGAGAAATGGGGTGCACCAGTAGCCAGAAAGCCTCTAGGGAAACATGATCGAATTTTATAGCACAAAATAGGAATCCTCATGGGATAATTAATATGGTATCCTCATATCGATAAGAGAAAAGTTAAACACACTATAAAAATAGATATTAGCCTTAGAAATTTAATATCCTATATTCAATAGGTGAAATTGTTTTTAAAATCCATTGAAGGGGTATCTTAACCACAACAATGTGATTTGGGAGTCAAATGAAGAATCAGTTTTTTAGAAGATACATACTCTTTATAATGGCTCCAAAAACATTCGATATGGTATTTAACTTGTTTTATTTTAAATAAAACATCAAAGGGTGGATATTGAAACAATGGGAACAAATAAAGAAATTTAATTTTTTTTTAAAACTGTTGAAAATGAGTCACCAATGGATGACTCTCCAATGGATGAGTAACAAGTGGATAAGTTACATGTGGATGAGTCACTAGTGGATGATTAAGCAGTGGATGAGTAACTATTCATTGAGCAACCAGTGTTATTCACTGATGTGATTATCCATTCTAAATCACCGGTCCAGACTCACCATTCCGAGCTATCGGTGGATGAGACACTGTGGTAACTCACTATCCTGAACTACTATTCTCACCCACCATTATAACTCAATAATAGTGACCTAATAGTGTATGTCACTATTGAAACTCACTATCATCACAAACCATCTCCACCTACGGATGTGAGTCACTATTGTGAATCATCAGTCTGACCCAACGTTAAATGATCTATCGTTGAAAACAATAGATTTTTTTACCATCTCATGAAATGAGTCACCATTGCCAACCATAACACCCTAAATGAAATATGTTCACAAAGTAATGCACTAGGGAGGTCAATTCCATTTTTGTTAGTCTGGATAAATTAATGTAATATGTGTGGATGCCTGAGATAGTGATGGTGGCACATGGTTCCAGTAATAATTATGATATGGGAAGGGTTTCCTATGTTTATGATGTTGGTATGACGTGTTATTGATAATTAATATATTGTTGTGGGTTCCTATGTTAAATATTATATTGTTGTAATGGGGTGTTGTATGAGTTATTTTATGATGTTTTGTAGATGATGTAACCGAGATTGATTGAATGTAATGAATCTTTGATAAATTATTGTCAATGTTATGAAATTAATGGTTCTATATGAAAAACAATATTCATTTTTAAGGGCATAATAAATAGATATTTATTATATATTTAGTTTCCAGCTGTGGGGATCAAGTTGATAATAATAAATTGCAAGTTCATATTCTATGTGGTAGTTTGGTATATATTCTAGATAATAATTTTTTTTATGAAAATATAAATTAATGTTTACAAGTAAATTTTTTCTTATTAATGCCTAATTATGAATTTGATATATGTTAGAATGTAATAATAAAATTAATAAGGATGTTGGAACATACCATGGAGGATTAAAATTATAACTGTGGAAATAATGATTATAGTAATTAATTAATAAAAAATTAATTAATTAAATAATATCATTACTTACATTTGAATTCATATTTGATACCTAGTCCTTAGGAGTTGTAGTTAGGTGTCTGGTGTGACATTAGTTACTAATGATTCCATAGAAAGTATGGTTCTAATAGTCTAATTATGAGATATATATATATATATATATAATTTTTTTTATTTGATTTCATAGGCTGCCCCATCATTATCTATAGGGTGATTGGCTCACAGTGGAATATCGGAGGATATTTTCATAACAACTAGGTTATCCATGACGGAGTGATTGACTACACCATATAGCCCCACTATATTCACCTCTTAGTATTATATACCGATACTCATGGTGGTTATTATCACCGATATATTTGTAAAATGGGATTTAATGCCATTGGGATATTTCTCATTTGTGTTTGTCTAGATGTAGTATCACAATCACCAATATAAGTGTGTTATGTTCAATTTGTAATTAATTTTTATATAATAAATAATGTACTAGTGGTTGAAGGTACAAAAAACTACGTGGTTATATAATGCATATATGGTGGGGATGTTGGGATAATGTGATGGATGATGATAATGATATTATATTGTCTCTTTCTTCATGCATATTTTGAGATATAGAAGGAAAAGGACATGTGCCATGGGGAATGAGTGTAAACCCTGTTTGGAAGTGGTTGTGGTGTACCAACTTTTGTTAGTACATTATTTTATCACCTGTATATGATACATGGTAATTTATTCATTTTGGGGATGTGGAAAATAATAATAAACATATTTATATAATAATTATATTAATTTAATTAATCACTATAAAATACTATTCTTATTTAAAATGTGGTAGAAGAGATTATAGGGAGGATCCTTCTAAGTATACATGTTATTCTTATCCGATGAATATAAAAATAATTTATCTGGTCATTATGAGCATGTTGGTGATCAATATTGACATTACATGTTCAAAAACATTCCATGACCTTTCACAGTGTTGTGGTCACTTTAGAAAATCTATTGACTTTAGTTATTTTTATTTTATGTTATTAAATTTATTGCTAACATTTAGGTATGTTCATAATTTATTATTAGCAAGAATTGATTTGTGGGGATTCTCTTGTTATCTATCACTTCAAATATATCAAAGGGTAATTCCTTCCATTTGTGTGTTTCCTTAACCTCAGTTCAACTAACCACCCCATAGCCTAATAAAGGTGATATTCAGGTGTCATTATCTCTATTTTCCAATTTTCGGCCCTGAAGGGGTATCTTTAGGGGCTGGGGTCATGAGAATACTTGAATAAAATATTTCATGAGTTAAAAATGTAAAACACAGGTTTTATAACTTTATTATAGTATATTAAAATGCATCATTTTTCTCATAAAATAAAATTATTTATTGATAAAAAAAATTATGTTTTTATGTAATACTAATATCAATATGATGTTGTAAACTAAATAGTATTGGGAAATATTATTTTAGAACATTTTTTAAATATAATTTAATTTACAAATAATATAAAAACAATGTCCTTATTTTATACTGATATTTGGAACTCCAAATTCAAGTAGATTTTGTGCAGTTAAAAATAAAAAATTCCTAATTGAATACTTTTTAAATAAATAAAGTACCAATGTTTTTATAGATATATATTTTATCCATTTATTATTCTTAATTTTATTTATTTTCAAATTTTAAATTAGAAAATGTATATATTTTATCGTAATAATTTTGTTTTTTGAATTTTTTGAATTACATTTATTATTATTATATACACAAATTTATAAAATGTATATAGAAAATTATTATTATTTTATATTAAATATTATTATTTATATGACAAATAATTGAATCATTTTTCAAATAATTATTTTCTTTTAATTTAATATGTGTTTTATTCAAGATATAATTGTAAAAATAATGATAAAAAATATATTTTTGTGGCTTATCTTAGTTCATTTTTTGTTCTAAAAATTATTTTATTAATATTTTATTAAGGGAAATTAAAAGTAAAAATTCAAGGTGATAAATTCTCTCATCCAAAAATTATTTTTTTCTCATTATTAATTATCATATATTAAAAATATGTGTCAAAAAATACAATAAGACATAATTTACAATCTCTAATGAAATATCCACCTCACTATCCTTGGTAATACTATGAGACAATTTATCAAAATATTTCTTCCTTTGGAGTTCATGGGGACGTACCTCTCACAACATAATTTTCCTGATCATGTTTTCAAAAAACAATGTGGAACTAAAATTGTTATGACAATATATAATAAAAGTATTTTAACTTATCGTTGAGCATGAAACCCCATTCTTATGATGTATTCCACTTTGGCTTCCCCATTTCAACATGTGATACATTCGATTAAACATCCATATAATTTTGGTAACTTATAACTCCAATGGTTTAATATTTATTTTCCATGTTATATATCCTACATAGTTCTATAAAATAAATTTATTCAAATATATTATTATTGTTCTGAAATAATATAATAATATCTAGATAATATTCCCATGAACTATTAAAACAGGTTTGCAATGAGTACTATTTTTGTACATGTATAATAATCAATATAGTAACTAACTAAAATTTTATGGGTTATTACCACATTGTGTATCAATGAGAGATTTTGTATGTAATTTTTTTATTTCATGATAAAGAATTTATTTATCAGAATATACACAATCTGAACTATACCAAAAGTAAAAAATGTTTTCATAAACATAGACATATTCCTAAGGATTTCATTAATTTAATGTCATTCTAATTTGCCAAAATAACTATACATTACATTGATGCCAAATATGATTCACCATACCCAAACACCCAAATCTAGTGTTAAATACAAAAAATTATATTTGGGATTAGATACATCATATTTTTTTTAAACATTTATGATTTCGAAATTAAAAAACAAATGTAACTTTAAATTACTAATGAATTGATAAAAATCAATTAACGTAGAAAAACAATTTATAAGATCATTTTTTATAAATTTACTTCAATATAACATTGAAGTTTTATAAAATAAATATATTATATTATAAATAAATACAAAAAATATTTGGACCAATTTAATTATTAATTTAAAAGATATAAGAATAAAAACTGTAAAAATTTTAAAATATTATATTCTTATGAAAATAATTTTTATTATTTTTAATATTATTAAATATAAATTCATATAATTTATGATGACAATTTAAATTAAAAAAACATTTGGATTAAATATGAAAACAATACCTTTTTATTAATTTCACAGTTTTTATGGAATGGATTAATATTAGTAGAATAGTGAAGAAATATACTTTTCTTAATACTGTCGCATTTTGACTTCTTCAAGATATAAGAACTACATAAAAAATTTATTAAAAAATATTATTGACTAATAACGTGTTTAAAGAAAACATGTATTCATTTAAGAGAACTATGTTGTATTCAAAAGACCCAAGTTTATCATTTTGAAACATAACCTATAATGAATTCTAATAAGAAATAAGTGTTTAATATTCTAATTTGAAACATGATTTCAATGTATAAAAGCTTATCTGGATTTATTTTGACGCCATATGAATCCTATTTTCATTACTAATAAACTAATTAATTTTATGAAATCAAGAATTATTACATAATTTTATAATTTTTTTTTAAAATGAACTTTTTCCAATAAAGGGTTCTTATGCATTGAGTGTTTAAATATTAAAAGAACTTTTTGTCATGGTATTAAATTTTATTTAATAATATTTTTCAATATTTTATATTTTAATTTACAATTTTGGTTATATATTTATTTTAATTATTATTAATAATAACTTGTTACAAAGGTAGAGCATATATTGTCATTATGAAGATCAATTAACGTAAAAAGGGATTCAATAAGGCTAAAAAAACTTGTTAAAAACTTGTCATAAAATTAATTATTTAGGAGGTGAGGTTTTAAAAAATGTTCTCTTAATTATTTCTCCAATTATAATCATCATTCTATGTGAAACATGTGGTCTTTTAATGATAATAAGTTATAATTAAAATAATTCATTCCCTAAACATATAAAAGTGGACTTTGACCACCCCATTAAGGCCAATATAAAATTATATTTACTCATTATAATATTAACATTTTTATATCCCATAAACTTTTATATCATTTTTTTAATTCTATTAATCCATTTAACGTCCTTAAACCATCTATTTCCAAGAGGTGCTTCAAGTGGAAGATTGAATAATAAATGTGATTTTTCTAACTTAATAACTATATCATTCATATTAATTATAATATAAATTATTTTTTCTATGTAATATAATAAAATAAATACTAAAAACTTCATAAAATTTTGTATTTTTAATTGTATAAATATTTTTGACTCTTTCCCCTTCTTGATAAAAATGAGATAATAAATAATTCTTACAAGAGGAATAATTCAACCTTAATGAAACATGTTTTTTCACAAAACCATAAAAGATATGTTCTAAAAAGGGTATTTGATAAATAAATATTACATCAAAAATGATTCTAAAATTCTGAAAATATAAATTACATCCTACCCATATTACATTCTACATGAAAAAAAAGAAACATCTTGTTGTATGTTTACACTAATTCCTCTACGAAGTGATATATATTTTTTCCTTATATGTACAGAATATTTTTCACTTTTTTAATCTCTTAAAATATTTTTTATCACCTTGAGAACATTAAATAAATTATTTATTCTTATATAATAATTATACTATTATTAAAGAATCATTTTCTCCACTATACTATTTAATAAATTTTAATATGATCTTTTTTGTTTGTTTAAAAACTTATAGGAGCTATGATAAAAATTTATATCATGGGTGGATAAGTAAACTAGTATAATATTGATATTAGGAATTACTAATATTTAATTTTTATTTAAATTTTTTTAATCCATAAACTAGTGTTTTATATATTATTTATATAAAATATTTTGTATAAAAAATTACTGAAGTAAACATGCCACCTATTTAATATCAAATAACTATAAATAAAATTTACATTGAAAATAATTTTCAATTTTTCATGATTAAAATTATTATATTATAGTATCCTGAATAATCATGGAATGAATAACTTTTTATCATATCATTGGAATGGAAATCAAAAATAAAAAACATGTTTAAAATATTGAATTCAGAAATATCCAATAATTAATATATACTCTTAATAACTAGTAAATCTCCAAAAAAATAATTTAATAGTATGTGAACAAATAGATTTAAATCATTGTTTTAAATAAATGATTAAGTAAATTTGGTTTCATATACAAAAAGATATTGTGTGTTTCACATAGATGTAATAAATTGTATGAGTGTTGGACATTGAGGGAATAAACTGTATGTGTATTTTTTATCTCAGTACCATTTCATTGATCCATAATGAACCTTACTGAAATTTATTATTGGATATTGTGTATATTTTTTAATGGTGATTTATGTTTTGGGAATTATATTTATTTCTTGGAATTTGTATTTCATTCTTATAAAATCCCATTCAATTGATTCTTATTTAAAATATTTAATAGTTGTAAGAGTTTATCATAACTCAACTTATATTCATTGAGTTATAAAGAGTAATTTTATCACCCTTTATAAAATACTATTTATTTTTTTAAATATGATTGTATAATATAATATATTAAAAAAATTTAATATTAATTTTTACTCTTTCCTATGAACTCCATTCTAATGTATTTTAACATTGATTATTATGATAATTATAATGGTTTTCAGGGATTAACATCATTTTGTTAGTCATAAAGATTACCTTTTGACTATATTTTTTCAAGATGAATTTCATTTACCATATAATGAAATTATAATGAAATTACTACTTCTATTCATTTAAATAACAATTATTTTATTATTTTATTATTTTATTATTAAATTTGGATACTGTTAATAATAATTCCCATCTAATATAAATATTATCATTTTCATCCAACTCCATATTGACATTATAATAGAATGTAAGGATTTAGGATTTTTAAATCCAAATATTTATTATATCTGGTGACATTTATATTTATCCTTACTACATTTCAACATATATATTTATTATTCTTATTATAAGATAGGTTTTAATAATGGTATATTTAAAACTATCTATTTGGTTTTCCATTCCTAATAATAGATTTTATTTACCACTTGAATGTTTTTGTAGATAACATTTTTAAAATTTTCATAGATTATTTATTGTGATTTATTTAACATTAATTTTTAATTTTTATATGTTATAAATTCAATAAATATTATATTTTTTAATGTTTCACATAACCCTGTCATTTTATATAAACATTATGAAATGGTTTTTTAATACTCTTTCATGTTTTGATTCCATTTTCTACAGTTTCTATGAGGGATCTATATTCTTTGGAGTTATTTTTTATAGAAAAAATATACAAAATCCTTTATGAGATACACTATCATTATTATTTATTTTTTATTATAAATCATTCTAAATATTGAATATATTTTATGACATTCCATTTTTTAGATTACATGAAATCCATTTTATTTTCATGGATTCTTTATGATAGGATGAATGATTGATTTCATGAGACAAACATCTGAAATGATTATTAATGTGAGGGGTCCTATATCAATATCAAAATAACTGGTTAAAGATTTATATATCTTTATAAAATTAAAATGTTCATTGATATTTTTTTGGGTTACAACACGAATCATTGAAATTTTTATTGTTCACAACATAAAATGTGGATAATTTATTTTTTCAAATATATAAAGCATTAACCATTTGTTTATCCTCAGAATAATTATTATAATTTTTTCCATTTATTAAATATAAGGACCCAAAATTAAACCTTACATAATATTTAATTAAATGAATAATTCACATTGAGGATCTTTTCAGGTTTAGTGTTTTAGATAGTTAGGACATAACTATTACATCTAAAAAGATTAAAAGGTAGACACTTGTACATCGTTTCCATTTTTTTCATAAAATATAAACTCTTAAAAAAAGATTCATGTCTAGTTCCATGTTTTAGAAAACATGACTTTTCCTTGATCCCATCCTTGACCCTATTCATCTTTACGTCCTGTGAAAACATTTCAAAACATGGGATGAGCATAAAAGGCTCATTAAGGGTTATAAAAAAAAGAATGAAAAACATTTGTTCATAAACACATGAAAAACATGAAATCATTTACTTACATTATCAAATCATAAGATTTATGAAAGACACGTAGAAATCATTAATCATAAAGGTAACTTGTGGCATCCATATCATACATACATTGTAGTTATCACAGCTACATAGGGAGTTATATTGGAATACCCATCACATTATATTCCCTAAATCTCTTAGGAGAAACATTCATTTTTACCTCTTTCACATTACCCAATGCATTGGAGAGCTATCTCGAGCTCACCCACCCTAGGTTTATCACAATACCACCCGTATATATAAATAATTCCCAAGAACCATAACATGATCATAACACATAACATAAGAATAAAGAAAAGATAACATTTACACATTTCAAAAATAAAATATAATTTCAAGATATTGAAATAATAAATCCATTCTCAAAATCATTTTCAATACCAAAATATGTAAAAATAGTATATGGTATTTATTTTTCCATTCAAAAACATTCCGACTTGTTAAGGAAGCCAAAGATCAAATAATACTCGTGGCGGAGGAAAGGTTGTTGTCACCGATTACATAAAAAACATTCCTTTTGTCATTTACTAAAACACTTCATATAAAAAGTTTCCCTTTGAATAAAATTAAATGTCAAACGGGTTTATAAAACGTATAAAATAAAGTCTTGTATAAAACTAAAAATGCTTCAATGAAAGGAGATTGAGGCGAAGTCCCTTACCTCGTGTCCGACTTGACTCGATCATTCTTTAATAACCTGAATAATAAACTAATGTTAATTTGTACTTTCTTAATAACCCTTTTCAAGTTTATTATTCCTTTTATATCACTTATTACCATTTATAAACATTATATAATCATTTAAGTTAATAATGATCATTTTGTCGATATTTGGTAATTGAGTAAAAAATGGACATCTAATATTTACAAGTTGTCCATGAGGTCAACAGTCCATTATATCCAAAATGATATTCATTATTTAGATATAATATATATCATATATATCTAGTATATACATGTATTTATAATACTACATAACATTTAGAGGTAAGAAAGGAAATGCACTGTTCATGGAGACGGTAAGTCGTACGTACGCATGAATGCTAATTTCATGTCTATTTCTTATTTTAATAGAATTAAAACACAAGGATACAAAGTTATATTATAATTCCAGTATAATATCATATATAATATATTTAATTCCATCCTTTATACATCCCACATAAGGAATTAACGAATCACATCACTTTGAGGGGGCGGTAGAACGCACTTCCTCAAATGAGATTATCATATTTACCCACTATGGAAACCATAAAGTCATTATATAAATGTGAAATACAGAAGAATAAGGAAATCATAAACATAATATATATCATATATAAATACAGTTCCATCATAATGGCCACCATGAGAAGCGGTAAGATGTAATTAAACAATCATCATTTCAAAAGGCCTTAGTTTTCCATCCACAGAAACATTATGTTCTTCATCCATTAGATGGAGGTGTGTGTAAGTGTAGTTAGAATACTTCTAATAAAAACATCCTAGTATATTGAGTATACTGGTTTTGTTACAAAATAAAAGGAATAAAAATATGTTAGGGGTTGGAGAAGTAAAATGAAAGAAAACAATTTAAGAGAAATTGTTACCTTTAATTTGGGTAACTCCTTTTGGTTTGGACCAAAAGGACTTCTTAAAGTGCCTTTTGCCTAAGGTAAGGCTTCTAGGAGGAGGATAGGGATGTTGGGAGCTTAATTGGGTAGAGTTTGGAAGATCCAAATGGCTTGAGAGGTGTGAGAAATTGGTTATAATTGGTCTCATTTTATAAGGGAGAGGAGGGGCTCTTTAGGGAAGTTTAAAAATATTATTTTATAATATAATTATATTCATTTTATAATGGTCCAAAAATCATTATAGTCGAATATAAGATGGGTAATGGTTGAAATAAAATCATCCAATCAGAATTGGACATGTTTTTCATAATAGTTTAATCATTATAATCTTATTTATTAAAATAATTTATTAATGGGGTAAATACTGTATCATTATTGTGTCACAAATAATTTAATTTATTTGACTTTTAAAAATTATAAAAAACCCATGATATAGGAAATATTTTTATCTTTCCAAAAAATATTTATTGTCGAAATTATAACATATATAACACCATATAATAATTAATTTCTAAAAGATGTTTGTTATTGTCAATTTTGTCTTCACATTAAATTAATTAATCTAAATTTTCATTATCACTCCCAAGTGGCTCAATGGGGTCCCAAAATCGACCCAAAGATGCCCATGGTCGTAAATGACTCAACCAAAAAGGTTTGGACATGTGTTAAGGTAATTTTAAATTAATATAATATTCTTTTAACCTTGAATTACCCTATTTACCTTTAACCGCAGTAAATAAAAGTCAAAAATTACTATTCATCCAAAATTATTTTTATCTTATTGAATCACATTTTACTTCTTGATAACAACCCTGTTTGTCAGATTTTCAAAATTCAATTCATAGAAGTGGTAAAATTTCATTTAAATGAAAAAGTCAGTTATTTAACTACTACTTAGTGGTTTCACTATTCATCTAAAATTGATGTTTTTAAGAAAATACCAAAAATTCAGCCTAAGCATTATTTGATATTTCGAAATCAAAATTGAGGTCTATTTTTTCCAATAAAAAATATAGAAATGGAATTAATTAATTTTAAAATTAATTCCCGTTGTTAAAACAAATAGCGTGCTTTTAAGAAACAATAACTATCAAAAGATTGACACTTGTTTATGTCCAATTTCGATGTGAAATTAATTTAAATGACCAAAATTGGATTAAATGGTAAAAATATATTTTATTTTCACTTTAAAACCAACTAAAAATACAATTTAACCATATAAATAGATTAGATTAAAAGGCACTTTTGAATTAAATTGCAATATTTTTCACTATTCATTAAAAATGACCTATATCCGAAAAAATACCAAAAATTTACCCAAAGTAAAATTTGATTTCACCATTATAAATAAGGATTTTATTTGGTCAATTTGAATTTATTAAAGTGAACAAAACTATATTTAAAGAGGGTTCTCCATTAAATGGTGGTAAGTCGGCCTTTTAATGTAAATTATGCTTCAAATTAGATTCATTCACATTTTAAGACTCTAACATTTATTGGATGAATGTAAATACATTTAACAAACATGTATAATCATATTGTAGTTAGTTTTTTTAATTCCCACCAAAACAACGGCTAGGAGTTTACTACCGTTTAAAATAATAATATTATATTATTAGTGTGCAACCTAAGATTTCAAAGAAACCCGTTGTTGCATATTCAGTACGCTATCGAACATAGAAACCCCTTTAAAGTAAAATTAATATTTAATTCACAAATATTAATAAATATGAAATATGTCTTATTCTTCATTTACTTGGGATGTTATATCCTTCCCCCCTTTTGGAAATTGCGTCCTCACAATTTCTATTCACATATCAAAATAAGTTGGGGTATTTTTCCCTCATGGCATTTTCAAATTCCCACGTTGCCTCTTCAACCATATGGTTTTTCTACAAAACCTTTAACTAGTGAATTACCTTATTCCCCAACACTTTCTCTCTATGGTCAAGAATCTAGACTGGTTGTTCTTCATAAGAGAGATTCTCTTCCAACCGAACTACCTCTGGGCTCAAAACATGAGATGGATCTGACATAAACATTCCCAACATCGAAACATGAAAAAAAAAATTGTACCTGGAATAAAATTGGCGGTAAATCCACTCTATACACAACTGATCCAACTTTCCCCAGAATTTCATAAGGTCCAATGAACCTCATATTCAACTTTCCCTTCATACCAAAATGCATCACACGTTTCCATGGAGAAACTTTGAGAAAGACATGATCACCTACCTCAAAGGAAGGATCCTTCCCCTGGTTATCTATATTACTTTTTTGTCTGCTCTGAGCTATTCTCATGTGCTTCTGAATCAATTGAACTTTCTCTTCCATATCTTCTACAAATTCTAGAACCATCATCTTTCTTTCACCTACTTCATCCCAGAATACTGGATTTCGACAATGCTTTCCATATAATTCCCCAAATGGAGCCATCTGTATACTGGAATGAAAGATGTTATTATAAGAAAATTCAACCAAAGAAAGTTGTTGGTCCCAAATTCCTTGGTAATCCATCAAGAAAACACATAACATATCCTCCAAGTTCTGAATTGTTCATTCTAACTACCCATCTGATTGAGGATGAAAAGATGTACTAAAATTTAATTCAGTACCCAATGACTTATGAAGGCCTTTACAAAAGATAGAAGGGAACCTGGGATCATGATTCGATACAATGGAGAGGGGAACTCCATGCAACCTGACTATCTCTTTAACATACAACTGAGCAAGTTGATCTAAATAAAAAGTATATCTAATAGGAAGTAAACGTGAACATTAAGTAAATTGGTCAACTATAACCCAGATTTCATTATTACCTCGATATGTCTTTGGTAATCCCACAACAAAGTCCATGGTTATATTTTCCCATTTCCACTCTGGCACTGGTAAAGGCTGAAGCATTCCTTTCAGTAACTATCGCTCTACTTTAACCTGCTGACAAGTCAAACATTTCACAGTAAAATTAGAAATATCTCTTTTCATTCCATCCCACCAAAAAATACTCCCAAAGATCTCTATACATTCTAGTACTACCAGGATGAACCAAAAACAGAGAACTATGAGCTTCACATACCAACTCATTCAGCAACTATGAATGACAAGGCACACATAACCTATTTCAAAATATAAAAACACAATCATTATCAATGTTAAAATCAGAAATCTTACCCTTCTACAACAACACATCCTTTTTCTACAACACACTGTCTTCCTTATGTTCTTGCTTAATTCTGTCTGATAGAGATGATTTCACTGACACGTTAAACAAAATAGAAAAATTTCCTGCACCAACAACTTCTATTCCATAATTCATCAAATCAAATACCAAAGGATCTGGATACTAATGTAACTTGGTTAATGAATTATTACTTTTTTCGACTCAAATCATCAGCTAGTTTATTTTCTTTTCCCGGATGGTAATGGATCGTGAAATCATAATCCTTGATTAATTCCAACCATCTCTTCTGTCTCATGTTCAATTATTTCTGGGGTAATATGTACTTTAAACTTTTTTGATCAGTATATAAATCACACTTCACTCAATATAAATGATTCCTCTAAATTGTTAAATAAAAAACAACAGCAGCTGATTTTAAATCAGGTGTAGGGTAATTTAACTCATGTGGTTTCAACTGATATGAAGAATAAGAAATTACTTGACCATTTTTCATTAGGAAAAAAGACATTCCTTTCAACGAATCATCATTGAAGATAAAAAACATACCATTTATGGATGTCAGTGCCAAAACTGGAGCATTGACCAATCTTCTTTTCAATTCTTGAAAACAATCATCACACTCTTTTGCCCAGATGAACATAACACCTTTTCGAGTTTACATTGTCATCAGACTAGGTAACCGGGAAACATTTTCAACAAACCTCCAGTAAAAACCTTCCAAACCAAGAAAACTATAAATCTCAGTTATATTTGTGGGTCTTGGCCATTCTTCAACAACTTTCATTTTTTTAGGATCAATTCTTATGCCATTTTTTGAAACAATGTGCCAAGGAAAGAAATTTTTTTTAACCAAAACTAACACATGCTGAATTTGTGATAAAGTTTCTTTTATTTTAAGGATTGCAAGACAACCCTTAATTTACTTTCATTTTCCTCCTTACTTTTGGAATAAACCAAAATAGCATCAATGAACACAATCACAAATTTATCCAAGAACTCACGGAAAATTCTATTCATAAGATCCATGAATATAACAGGTGCATTGGTTAACCCAAAAGGCATAACTACAAATTCATAATGTCCATATCTAGTATGAAATGCGGTGTTCGGAACGTCTAATTCTTTTACTTTCAACTGATGGTACCCCGACCTCATGTCAATCTTCGAAAAATACTGAGCTCTCTGGAGCTGATCAAACAAATCATCTATATGAGGAAAAGGATAGTTATTCTTAACAGTGATGTTATTCAATGCTCTATAATAAATGAAAAGTCTCATTGAACCATATTTCTTTTTAACAAACAAGACAGAAGCACCAAATGGTGATGTGCTAGGTCAAATGAAACCTTTATCTAAAAACTCGTGCAATTGCTTTTTTAACTCTAAAAGTTCAATTTGAGTCATTCGATAAGGGGGTTTTAAAATTGGCTTAGCATCAGGAACAAAGTCAATAGTAAATTCAAATTTCGGAATAGGTATAATACCAGGAAACTCGTCATGAAAAACATCAAGGTACTCATTTACCACTGGCACATCATTAATCTGAACAGTTCCTTTGTTTTCAACAATTTGTGCAAGGTAACATTCATTTCCATTTTTTACTAGTTTCTCAGCTTCCTGATATGTTATCAAAAGCAAGTGTTCATTTTTTTATACAAACTGAAAATCATTCTGAAAAGAAAACTCTTTATCATAGTGAACAATATTATCATGATAAACAGAAAGTAAATCCATGCCCAAAATAACATCAAACTCTACTAGAGGCAAACCAATAAGGCTTTCAGTTAGATTCTTTCCACACACAAGGAAGGGAATTTTCTTTTGTTTTCTTTTTGTCTCAAAATTTCCTCCAGGTGTTTTTACCATAAGTTCAGTATTCATATCTTGAGATGGAATTCCAAATTTACTATAAAACTTCTCAGAAATGACAGAATGTGTAGATCCTGAATCGACAACACATTGGAATAATCTGAACAAACAAATAGTGTATCTGACACAACTTCATTTGATGGCCCAACAGCTGCTGAGGTAATTGAAAAGGATTTCACCACCCCTTTCTTCTTGTAGTCTGGTATCTTTCCTTTGGTTGAGTTCTTTGTTGGACACTCATTTGCATAATGACCTATTTCATTGCACTTAAAACATTTCACTGACTCTAAATAATATTTTGTCTTACCACTACCCTGATCTTTGTCAGTGCAATTTCGAGCCTTATGTCTCATCTTAACACATCAGTAGCACTTACCAGAATTAAAAAGATATTCCCCAGCATAATTTTTACCTCAATTTTCATAAACTATAAACATAAGTTTCTTACCATCTGACTTTTTTGAAGAATTCTTCTCTTTTGCCTGCCACCTCGACCACTTCTATTGTTTGTCAAAAATTACCTGATCATTGGAAAACACAATTTCCACCTTCTCTGCAAAACGAACAATTTTTTCATAACAATTGAACTCACAAGAAGCTAATTCCCTTAGATAATTTGGCATTAATCCTGAGAAAAAATGGTTGATTTTACAATCATGATCTCATATGAAATTTGCAGCATACCTTGCGAGTCGAGTGAATTTTTCTTCATAAGCTGCCACTGAGTCATCATCCTGCCTCAATTCTAGGAATTGTTTTTCCATCCTAATACAAACCACCCTAGGAAAATATTTCTCAAGAAACATACCTTTGAACTAATCCCAATCAAGAGCATTAATCTCCTCAATATCACTGATATTTTTCACCATCGACCACTACTGATCAGCATTACCTTTAAAACGGTAAAAATCAAGACTAACATTTTGATGTTCTGAACAACCAATGACATCGAAAATATTCTCCAGTGCTTTAATCCAACCTTCAGTTAGCACAGGGTTAAATGATCCTATAAATAATTGGGGGTGTTGCCTCATAAAATACCCCACTACTGATGTGTTCCTATATGGTTGATCTGGCTGGTCTCGTACATGGATACCACCACCATTTATAGCCTGAGTCCATTGTGCCATCACTATAACAAACTATTCAGTTCTGATTCCGACCGTCCCATGTTGCTGAATTGGAAGGTCATATTCTTCCTGATGTCGTCCCAACAGAGCTGCCATGTTTCCTCTATGGAAAACCATTCTGAATACAAAAATATATTAGGCAAATCAATATGGTAATCTGGACATTCTATTTGATGTCAATATTAACATAAATTTCTTTATAGATATTACTTTAACAATACCCTAACACCTAAAGTTATCTAAACCGACCTCTGATACCAACTATAAGGACCCAACCTTAATCCTTGCATAATATTAAATTAAATGAATAATTCACATTGAGGATCTTTTCGGGTTTAGAGATTTGGAGAATTAGGACATAACTATTACATCTCAAAAAATTACAAGGTAGACACTTGTACAAAGTTTCCATTTTTTTCATAAAATATAAAATCTTAAAAAAAGGGTCATGTCTTGTTCCATGTTTTAGACATCATGAATTTTCCTTCATCCCATCCTTGACCCTATTCATCTTTAAGTCCTATAAAAACATTTCAAAACTTTGGATGAGCATAAAAGTCTCAGTAAGGGTTATAAAACAAAGAATGAAAAACATTTGTTCATAAATACATAAAAAACATGGAATCATTTACTTACCTAATGAAATCATAAGATTTATGAAATACACGTAGAAATCATTAATTATAAAGGTAACTTGTTCCATCCATATCATACTTACATTATAGTTATCATAGCTACATATAGAGTTACTTTGGAATACCCATCACAGTATATTCCCTAAATCTCTTAGGAGAAACATTTGCGTTTACCTCTGTCACGTTACCCTATGCATTGGAGAGCTATCTCAGGCTCACCCACCCTAGGTTTATCACAGAACAACCTGTATACGTAATTAATTCCCAAGAACCATAACATGATCATAACACATAACATAAGCATAAAATAAAGATAGAATTTCCACATTACAATAATAAAATAACATTTCAAGATATTGAAATAATAAATCCATTCTAAAAATAATTGTCAATACCAAAACATGTAAAAAGATTATATGGAATTTATTTTTCATTTTAAAAATATTCCATCTTGTTAAGGAAGCCAAATATCAAATAATACTCGCGATGGCGGAAAGGTCGTTTTCATCGCTTATATAAAAAATACATTCCTTTTTTTCATTTAGTAAAAATATTCATATAAAAATATTTCCTCTGAATAAAATTAAATGTCAAATGGGTTTATACAATGTATAAAATAATGTCATGTATAAAACTAAAATTTCCTCAATGAAAGGAGATTGAGACGAAGTCATTTACCTCGAGTCCAACATGACTCGATCGTACTTTAATCTCCTGAATAATAAACTAAAGTTAACTTATATTTTATTAAGAACCTTTTTCATGTTTATTATTCCTTTTATATCACTTATTAACATGTTATAATCATTATACAATCATTTAAGTTAATAACGTTCGTTTTGTCGATATTTGGTACTTGAGTCAAAAATGAACATCTTATATTTACAAGTAGTCCATGTGGTAAATATTCCATTATATCCAGAATGATATTAAATATTTAGATATCATATATATCATATATATCCAGTATATACAATTATTTATAATAGTACATAATATTTAGAATTAAGAAATGAAATGCACCATTCATGGAGAAGGTAAGTCATACGTACGCATGAACCCTACTTTCATTTCTATTTCTTATTTTAATTGAAATTAAACATAATGATACATTGGTATATTATAATTCTAGTATAATATAATATATAATATCATTAAATCCATCCATTATACATCCCACATAAGGCATTAACGAATCACATCACTTTGAGGGGGCGGTAGTCTGCATTTCCTCAAATGAGATTATTGTAATTACCCACTAAGGAAACCATAAAGGCATGCTATAAATGGGATGTACAAAAGAATATGGAAATAATAAACATAATATATATCATATATAAATATATTTCCATCATAATGTCCACCATGAGATTCGGTAAGATGTAATTGAACAATCATCGTTTCATGAGGCCTTAGTTTTCCATCCATAGAAACATTATGTTCTTCATCCATTACATGGAGGTGTGTGTAAGTGTAGTTAAAATCCTTATCATAACAACATACTGGTATATTTATCATACTGGTGTTGTAAAATAAATAAACGAATAAAAAGAGTTTAGGGGTTGGAGAAGTAAAATAATAGAAAACAATTTAAGAGAAATTGTAACCTTTAATTTGGGTAACTCCCTTTGGTTTGAACCAAAAGGACTTCTTGAAGTGCCTTCTGACTATGTTAAGGCTTCTAGGATGTGGAGAGGTATGTAGAGAGCTTAAATTTTCATAGTTTGGATGAGCCAAATGGCTTGAGATCTTTGAGGAATTGGTTCGATGTGGTCTCCTTTTATAAGGGAGATGAGGGGCTCTTTAGGAATGTGTGAAAATATTATTTTATAATATAATGATATTTGGTTTCTAATGGTAAAAAAATCATTATAGTATAATATAAGATGATTCATGAATGAAATAAAATCATCCAATCAGAATGGTACATTTTTTGATAATATTTAAATCATTATAATCTTATTTATTTAAATCATTTATTAATGAGGTAAATATTGCATCATTATTGTGTCATAAATAATTTAATTTATTTGATGTATAAAATTAAGAAAAAATACCATGATATATCAAATCTTTTTATTTTTTAAAATAATATTTATAGTCGAAAATAGGACTTATATAACACCGTCTAAAAATTTATTACTAAAATATTTTTATTAATATCAATTTTGTCATCACATTAAATTAATTAATCTAAATTGTCATTATCACTCCCAAGTGGATCAATGGGGTCCCAAAATCGACCCAAAGATTCCCATGGTCATAAATGACTCAACCAATAATGTTATAACAAGTGATAAGGTGATTTTAAATTATTATAATATTCTTTTAACCTTGAATTACCCTATTTACCTTTAACAGCAGTAAATAAAAGTCAAAAGTTACTATTCACCAAAAAAACATTTTTTTCTTATTGATCTACATTTTACATTGTGATAACAACAATGTGTGTTGGATTTTCAATATTCAATTCACTGAAGTGGTAAAATTTCATTTAAATGAAAAATTCGGTTTTTTAACTACTACTTAGTGGTTTCACTATTCAACTAAAATTGATGTTTTTCAGAAAAATACCAAAAATTATGGCTAAGAATTATTATATATTATAAATTTAAAATTGATTTCTATTTTTACAAATTTAAAACATTGAACTGGAATTAATTAATTTAAAAATTAATTCACGTCGTTAAAACAAATAGCATGTTTTTAAGAAACAATAACTGTCAAAAGATTGATACTTGTTTATGTCCAACTTCAAAGTAAAATTAATACCAATGACAAACATTAGATTATATGGTAAAAATATTTTTTAATTTGAAATTAATACCAACTAAAAAGATAATCTAACAATATAAATAAATTATATTAAAAGGCACATTTGAATTAAAATGCAATATATTCCACTATTTATTAAAAAATGAACATTATCAGAAAAATACCAAAAAATTACCCAAAGTAAAATTTGATGTCTTCATTCTAAAGAAAGATTTTATTTGGTCAATTAGAATGTATTAAAATTACCAAAACTATATTTAAAGATGTTTCGCCATTAAAAGACGGTAAATCGTCCTGTTAATGTAAATTATGCTTAAAATTAGATTCATTCGCATTTTAAGCCTCTAACATTTATTGGATGAATTTAAATACATTAAACAAACATGTATAATCATGTTGTAGTTAGTTTGTTCATTCCCTCCAATACAAATTCTAGGAGTTAACTACCATTTGAAATAATAATATTATATTATTAGTGTGCAACATAAGATCTCAAAGAAACATGTTGTTGCGTATCGGGTATGCTATCAAACATAGTAACCCCTTTAATGTAAAATCAATATTTAATTCGTAAATATTAACAAATGTGAAATATGTATTATTCTTCATTTACTTGGGAATTTACATTAAATTTATTGTTATTAATGATATATTTATATATTATTATTTTTATATGCTTGTATATTTGTCACTATTTAATGTTACCATATTTTTTCATAACATGACACATTATAATATCATGTGGTTATGAAAATGATCCATGGATCATAAATTTTACATCAAAAAATAATTTTATAATATTGGTGTTTTCATTTGGGATAACATGTCATTATATCCTGATGTATAGATAAAACATTATATTCGATGTTTACAATAATAAAATACTTCCCTAAAATCAAGATTTATAATATTATTACGATCTTACCCTATATGACATACTGGTATGTGTTTCTCCTACAAGAAATTTGTGCTAAACCCTTTATTTTGTTACTATTTTGTAACTTATAAATATAAAATTAAATTTTGAGAATTCGGGAATCGATTATTGTATTCCTAAATAATTGATAAAATTTCACAAATATTGTAAAATATGTTTCATGTGAATATAATCCTGAAATGAAACAAACTGTAATATTTCAATATTAAAAGATTAATAATTATAGTTAATGGTTAACTTTTGAAAATTATTTATAATAATGATATGATTATATTCAATCTCTATTTTTGTTATCAAAACAATAATTCATTTTATGTTCTTATCATTGGTTATAGGTGTTCTGGTCTAAGGTATATTCGTTTTTGTTAATGACTAGTATAGATATTTTCTATGATATTTTTTTGTTTTTGAGTTTTTTTAGATGTTTTTTTACAATATTATTAGATAAATTTTTTAAAAAGTATTGGGATAACAATATTTGTAGGATAAAATACTTATATTTTGGTACTTTATATATGGTGTAAATTCAAAACTTTTTGTTTCATATCAAGTTACTAAATGTGGATGCAGGATTTTGAACAGATGTTCCAAATGGTAAGAATCCCAAAAATGTATGGTTGAGTATTGACTCGATCTTCACTAAGTGCATGATAAGAGGCCTAACCATAAACATGGTTTTACCTTCATATTCGAAATAGTTTTATTGACCATATACACATTGAAATGAATTGTTAGGGATTTATAATGTTGTATCATTTGATTAAGAATTATTAGATAACTGAGTATCATCATTAATATATTTTTCTTTGTGTGATAAAAGATAAACAATTGACTGGCATGATTATTTAGAAAATTATAATTTTTCAATTATTAGTCTTATAATATATTATTTATCATAATTATATTAAGATGTTAATTATTTATTTATCATAATAACACCTTTTGGTTTATTAAATGGCTGATGAATTGTGAAATAATGTGATAAATGTGTTCCATAGGGATTGTTGATATTTTCCTAATGAATGACTAAAGGATATATATGATATAGTGGTAATAAATTGTGTAATTAATTACTACCTGTCATGAATATAATTAATTATTTATTATTTTCCCAATTTATATAACACTGATATTAATATTGATGGATATTCAAAAAATTTAAAGTAATAAAAACTATGTATGAAGCAAAAATTAAATGGAATGAATGTTTATAATGTTCAGAGAAGAACCCAACTAAATTGATAAAAGGAACTAGATTATATTTTATGTGCGGATAAGGTGGGATTAGTGCCAAATAGTATTGATAAAACTTGGATATATAACATGGTTATGTAAAATATATTTTATTATAATACTCCAATAATTGATTAGTGATTTAAATATTTGAAACATGAGATTTAGCCCAGTGAATTACTTAATTCAATGTATTACAATGATAATATGAAAAAAAAATAATTTCCAATGGAATAATTGAAGTACTATGAAAAAATAATTGATGTGTGTTATGAAATGATGTGTACTTAGAATCACAAATCATCCACTCAAGAACTATTAGTGGTTTAATTTAATCTCTTTCAACCCACATAGTTTATGAATATTGTTTTTAGAGACATTTAATCACTATACGAATTTCAAAATATTTAATTATATATAAAAAACACTCTTTTAAGATTAATATATCATATGTATATGATTATTTTAATTTTCTCTTTTCAAACCATACTACTATTTGTTTAAATTAATTTTATGTGATTGAGTGAATATACTAGTAATTTATATATTAATTTAATATTAGTTACAAGTACAGTGAAATCATATTTGATATAAAAAATAAACATCTAATCATCATTCAGTTCAAGGATGACTAAAATCCTTTAGACAATATATTCTACTATGTGAGTTTTCACACTCATTCATAATTTCAATTTGGATTGAAATATTTGTGAAAAATGTAACATTTTGGATATTCTTAATATATTTAATTTTCTTGTTAGTGATATTATGATATATATATAAATATAAATTATATATTATTTCATGTATTTCTATTAGATGTCATTAGAAATTTATATTATTGTGTGATAATTAATATTATTAAAATTTGTGCTATTTTAGTTAGAATTTATGCTGCCCAATTTTTTTAATTATTTCCCAATTGAATATAAGTAAAATTAGTATATCATTATCCATTAGAAAAATTGAATAAACAATTATCCTTTAACATTTAATTTATTAATTTTTTGTTTCTGTGGTATATCTTTCCAATTAGATGGTATAATGAGAAGTAAATATTTAATGACATTTATGTCGAAAATGGATTAAATGGATTTAAATAAAATAATTACTACTTATAATGATCTTTTTAATAAGAAGAGAATTGAACATTCTTCGTAAGACTTTTTTGAGATGTAGCACAATCTAATAGGACATAATTGTTGAATTAGAAAAATATTATTTTATAGAAGTCAAAACTCTTTAAAATTTCATTGAGATCAATGAATGATTAACTAACACCCATGACTACAATCAGTACATATCATATGATTTGTTCAAATGATAAAATATTTAGTGGTTATATAAGATGATATTTTGATGATATAATTGTGTAATTTTCCATGTAATAATTTATTAATATATCACATGTTTTTATTAATTTCATATTATTTACTTTCAATGAAAATGAATATTCATTTTTAAGTAAGAACACAGTGAAAAATAAATCTTTAATTAATACCATAGCTTTTTAAACAATATGATGATCAAATCATGACCTAAAATATTTTTCATGAAAATAATTTATTTAATAAATACATTTATCAATGAAAATGATATATTATAATCCCCATTTTTTGAAACATATAAAAATTTTATTGTAACAGAAACCAAATTTTCTTAATTTCCATTAAATTAATATTTCAAAATGAATAAATTTTTATATCTATTAATTATGTATAACTATTATTTATAATAATAAAATATTTAATTTATTATGAAAGATAAAATTTATAATTTTATAATTAAGATAATTTCTACGCTTTAAAATATATGTTTTCTTAAAAAGAGTTTTTACAAGATGAGTGAATTAATTATAAAATTAATTTTTATAACCCTTATAAATTTTATATCAAAAAATAATTTGTATATTTTAATATATAATATAAAAATTATTTGATAAATTTATTTTCATTTTTTGACATGATAATATGTTACCTCATTTAAAAATGTTTTTATCATGATAAATGAAATCAAATGTAAAATTGTTTAACTATAGTGAATATAAAAAACATGTGTTAAAATATTCATTTCATGAATGTTTGAGATGTAGATTGAGAAAACCATAAGATATGTTCACTAATTGACACATAGTAATACATTTTCCATGTGAAATATGTATTGCTATTATATTTATAAGATATATTTAGAAAATTTCTTTCTCTCCCCTTATTGTAATGGACTGTTTCCACCCCTTTATGGTCTAACTAAAACTCAATGTTCTATTAAACATATCATATGTTATCATAAAATATATACCTCTACTATTATTACAATTATATTTATTTGATATCATTTTGAAAATCATTGATTTTCAATACGTACTCCATGGGGTGTTTCAAGTATAAAACTTGAGTATAATCACTTCATAATATTTTTATTCTATCATTAAAATTTAATAAAAACATTCAATTTAATATATAATTAAAAAATAATTATTAATATAAGGATTTTCTATTATGTTAATGTTATAACAATTATCTACTATTACACGCTTATATAACAAATGACAGAATCATTCTTTAGAAATTTTAGAATAAATCTTATATGAAGTTATATATTTCATTTCATGTAACCTCCATTTATGGAAGGTTAAAAATATGGGTATTTAATGAATCAATATTTCATTTTAAAAAAAATTGTGTTAATAAAAATATATACAAGTTCCCACCATTACCAAATATAATGGAAGAAAATTGTATTTTATGTGTGGACTACTGCCTCTAAAATGTTATATTTTTCATTTCATACAGTAACATCTCGGCTCAAGTGCCAAACAGCAGTGTCGTGAGCCGGTTTACCACATGACCTTAAGAGTGCTACCTAGTACACTAGAGGCCTTAAACAAGTATCAAGGGTTAAAAATGATTGTGTGGAGACTATAACCTCTTTATCAATGTTTTACTACAGTATAAATACATAATAATATCTAATGATATAACCTATAATAGGAAAAACTTGAATCACGTGATGACCAAAATTGGAAATAAAATATCAAAAACTAAATATTAGATATTCTAGGACAATATGTTTTAATTTTCAATATGATAAACATAAAATATTTCGAGGCACTAAAAACACATAAGCGTGTACCGAATCAAATATTGGTCCACTCATCAAAGCTCTATCATGACTCAGACTTCCAACACCAGCCCTTTTCTATTAACTTATCTGGTAGCCATGAAACTATTTGGGTGCTAATGATATAGACAGAGTAGGGTGTTAGAACAACTCAATAGGACACCACCAAAGATGTCGAAAACCATATCCAACTATGGTAGTGTATGAAATTATATAAATAATAAATAAAGGAACCATTGTTAATAGTTTAAAATTTTCCAATTACACTTTCTTTATCAACATAACACATGGTTCATGAGTACACCAAACCTTTCAAAACCTACATCATCATATTCCGAAGTCTGGACTCTCCCCAAGGGATATCATATAAGTGAATTCGACTATTACCATTCATTATATCAATTCATATTTGAATTCCATTTTGACCATTAATTATCTCAATTCATAACTGATTTCATTCTAATGATTAATTTGTTCATTTCACATATGAATTTAATTGTAACAATTGTTTTTCTTAATTTACATATGAATTCAATTTTAACCATTCACTATCTCATTTCACAAATAAATTCCATTGTTACTATTATATTCCTAATTTCACTTAATAATTACAATGTTGCCATTTATTTTCTCATTTAACATATTAATTCTATTAGTAATATTCATTGTCTCATTTGGAATATGAATGTCATTGTTATCATTCATTATCTTATTTTAAACATTAATTCCTTTGATAAAAATAATTTTCCCAATTCACATTTATCGCTATAATAAAATATCACATATATAACAATATCAAAATATCACATATATCACAGTAGCACCATTAATTAATTCAAAAATTAATTAATAAAATTCTATAATTATTTATTCACATCATTCCATTAATTAATTCAACCATTAATTAAGGACCTAAATTTAGTTTCTAATTCCAAACACTTTTTATCACATCAATCCCATTCAATAATTCACAAATTAATAAATCACATTAATCACTGTAGTTAAATAAATGATTTATTTATTAAAATACTCAATCCAAATATCATAATAATTAATTCCGAAATTAATTATTATATTTATACAATCTAAATAACCCTATAATTAGATCAATAATTAATTATCTCATTTCACAATTTCAATATTTTTAATTTTTCAGTACCGAAATTAATTAATCCACAAATTAATTATTTCGATAAAGTAAAACCAATATATAATAGTCTAATATCAGTTAAAAAATTACATAAATATATTTTAAAACCATACTCTATGATTCAAATAATATCCCACCTACCTCAGAAATTAAGGATGAACGCTCACCCTTAGATATCCCAAGTTCGAGTGGAATAATCCTAATCACAATGACGAATAATATCATGAACGGAAACGTAAAATAAATGATAAAAAAATAAAGAACCAACCATCATAGATCTATATCGAATAATCCTAGATATTGAACCTACATAATCGAGGATATAATCCCCCTAAAAGTTATGGGATAGATAATAGAGAGAAAGTAAACCCCACTGGAAAGGAACCACATATTGTGGGGTACCAATATTTAATATATACTTTATATCATGAATAATAGAGTCCGTAAAATCTTTGTATCCTTCTAAGAGCCACCAAATTCATGAATTAATGACTAGGGTCGATCTAGAGAAGACTAGGGATTACAAGGGGTTGGGGGGTCGAGTATTTTTTAATTAAATTTTTGGGCTAATTTGAAACCCCTACACGATTTGTTGGGAAATGTATAGAGTTTTCCAAAAACATTCACCTTAATTAGGTTCCTCTTCATGGTTAGTTCATGATTTATCCTTATAGATATCATCGTTTTATAAACCATGTACAATACATTAAAATACATATTTATTGGGATCACATGGATTATGAGGCTTAGGCACATGGTATGGGAAATCCGTGTACTAACCATGCAGTGCATATACTACCAGAATTTTCAAATTTCACCCAATCACACCACATGATTAAACGCAATAAAAAATTACTCAGAATAAAAAAATGAACCTATAAACAAGGATGATACATATGTATAAGAGGTCCAGATCTATAATCTCCCCTCTTAATAAAAAATTGATCTCGAGATATGCTAAAGAGAATCTCTAGATTTCTGATTTAAAATGAATTTTCCACTAAGAGCATGTATTTTATTCTATATCCCATCTTTCCTCCTACATACTACCATGTTTCCACAATACATGAACTAACCTCACAATCATTCATGTAGACAATTTATGACCGTAATCTGTAAAGACCCGGAAATTTCAAGAAAATTTTGTTTCTTAAATATTTTGGAATTTTACAAGTTCACAGTTTTTGACAGCACCAGATTCCGAGGCCCGATGTGCCCTGAATCAATTTATGAAGTTTTGTTCAGGTACATTCCACAAACGTACGTGCTAGTTTTTCTATCATTTGAACCGGTGCTTGGAATTGAAATCTGAGGGCACCGATGAACTCGAAGTACCGGTATTCGCTTAAGGGGACCTTTACTGCAATTTTGTTTGCTTGGGAGGAGATGTTAGTGTTTACGGATTTATAAAAAATTAAATAAAATTGTTGTACACAATTTTATTTATCTTTGGTGGATATTTCCTACAAGGGGATGTTAGTGGTGGGTCCCACACCCACATAACCTTCCATGAGATGATAATGTGAGGTGGGGCCCACACGATCCCCTAACCCTTTAAATCTCCATTAACTCTCTGTCATTTAATTTTACAAATCCTCTCTTTTGAATTTTTAACTCTCCACCTCCCTATCATTAAGTTTTCCAACAATATTTATTAATGACTTCATTAATTAATTTATGGGTAAACAATTATTTTGAATTGTTTTTATTTTCTTGGAAATTCTATTTTATTGGGGGAATCCTTTCTAAAATATTTTCTTGGACAATATTTGGTGGTGGAGCCTTTGGAGGAGAGCTTCATCCCTCACCAACGAAGAACTTGAGGAATGATATTCTCTTGACGACCAAGGCAAGAACGTGAGGCGACGTTCGTGAGGAATTCCTTTATCCTTTCTTCTTCCTCCAGGTCAAGGGAGAAGACACCGCTCTCGAGGAACATCATCTATGATAATGACTTCCAACGTTGACCGGACGACACTGTTCTCTGTGATGTCGTCTTCCATGACGCCCGACATCCGCGACACTCATCTTCCGTGGCTCGAGAACATATGATGTCAATTATCGAGGTAGGGGTTTGTACAATTTTTAAGTGAATATTTTTTAACCCCGTTCTTCGTCGAATTTATGATTTTACATCATCCAATTAATATCGCCTAACGCGGTGGGCCCGAGCTGAACGAACACGGCCGGACAACCCTCTGATGATTCATGAATATTTTTGGCGACGACAACGAGAGGCGGTGGCGATCGAAGGCGGCGACCATGAACTGACCACGTGCAAAAGAGCAGTGTCCCGCAACTACGGGCTGCTCGGTCGATGAAGAACAGGTCGGCCGTAGCCGGCCGGGCTGGTGGAACCGCGGTGCCCCGCGGTGCTGCGCTGCGGAGGACCGCGACCCGAGCTCTATGGTCCGCTTTGGCGGGAAAACGGTCCAGCTCGTCATCCAGTCGGGTTGGATGAGGCCACGACACCCACAGGTGCCACGCGGGAGGATATTGGGACGCCCATGCAGGCTGCTCACACCAGGAAGACTGGCTGGCTTCGGCTGGCCGGACAGGATCGCGGCCCCACTAGGTGCTGCCGGTTCGGTATGTCAGGGGGCCGATCCATGCCCCATTGGGTCGGGACGTGCCGCACCAGGGCAAGCCACACATTATCGAGCCAGGCTAACCCCTTGGCCGATTCGGACCCACCAAGCCAGAACGGGCCACCCACTAGCCCACCGGGCATGACGGGTCGGGCCTGTTTCACTTAAATGCGAATAACTTCATGATTGTGCATCTGAGCGACATGATGTCTAAGGAACTAGGACCCTCATGATGAAGCGGTCCTTTTACGATACTCTAGGTGAGTTTTGGAAGACTTTGGAAAATTTCCAGGTTTGGAACGAGCATATTTCTAACCGGGCCCCTGGAACGAAAATGCTAATAACTCTCAGACCGGGTGACCGATTGACGCTCCGTCTATCGCATTGGGTACCTTTTGACGCGACGGAACTTTGGGCCACATCAAAACTAGACTTTGTTATAGTTGATGTATTGATCCCTTGGATCAAGGAGAGGATCCTCTCAGAATCGAGCATGCTAAGTGCGAGAACCCCAGATCTGGTTGCGACTGCAATGACTACCTTACTGGAATCCTCCGTGGGTTTGACGAGGATGAAAAATATAATGGAATCCTCCATGGGTTCGACAGTTTGAATTCGGTACTTGTGTCTTGATGGGGTCTGACAGAGTATTTGGTATGGTATCCTACGTGGGTCTGACATCTTAGCTGGTCTAGTATCCTACGTGGGTCCGACAGCTTAGATGAATCAGTGACTACATCTGATCATCTCTATCACTTTATGAAATATGTATAACTGTGTGAGATGAGTCTTCACTTTCAATCATTATCATCAATATGATTTAATTATTTCTTGTGTGGACTGGGTTTTTCTTAGGCTCGGGAGTTGGAGCCGAACTAGATTTGATAACTTAGGTATATGTATGGGCATATACCTACATAGAGTTGGTTGATATTTCATGACTATATGTTTCTTATGTGGTTTATCCTTTGTGGATTCTGGGAGACCTTCAGGGGTCTTGGGGTCCCTACTGAGTATCGTATACTCACCCCTGCACGGGATGTTCTCGCACTAAATTTTGTTGGATGCGGAAGATGAACATCACTGATCAAGGTGGAGGCTTGTGTAGCTGGACGGTACCTAGAGGTGGAGCACTTGGTGAGACCTACACGGGGCGGACGGCCAGACCCGAGGTGCTAAAGAGGCCATCTGTACCCACACCTCAGGTGGGATTTCGGGAGGATGACTTAGTGGTTGATGCTTTACTTTACTGTAGTTGTACATTCTTTTCATTTGTACTGTACTCATAGTTAGGCTTGTATTTTTGGCCCCTTCCCTTTCATCACTTACTTTTGTATTCAGTATTACTTAGTGTTTTCTTTAGTTGCGTACTCTATTGTGTTTGATTACTTTAAGAAATGAAATTAGTTCCCTTTTTATCCGGATTTACACCTTTGGTGCTAGTCACTAGCCCCTGGCCTATGGAAAGCAGGCTTGGTGTAGTCACGGCATGGGCCCTGAAGACGGGTCGTGAAAAATAGGTATCAGACGAGTCGGTTCTACCATAGAACATAGACTCTGAATTCTTTTCTGTGAAACAATAGTGTTATGAGTATTGTGTGTGGTTTTCAGTTTAGGGAGTCTAGTGTTGGTGCGGTGACCGACGTATCCATACACCAGGACCCTGGCCTCTTATTTCCTATTCAGTGCACGAAAAAACTGAATGTATGTGTGTTTCAAAAGCTTTCATTGTTATTACTTTGATTTAGCTCACCAGGTATATTGTTTTGATTTTGGCACATTTGTTTATTTTCAGGATGTCCCCACGAAGGTAGCCAGCTTGGGTTCCGAGTTATATAAGAGATGGTATCCCACTGAGCATCGAGGCCTCGGTGCAGTGCCCCTTCACAGCGGAGGCACCAGCGGTACCACTACCCACTGGGCCACTAATACCACCAGCCCCAGCAGTAGTGAGTGCACGCCACCTGAGTGCATTACATGAGTTTCAGCGACAGAGGCCGCTCAGGTTCTATGAGAGAGATGGACCAAAAGGTAGCTGAGGACTGGCTGGAGGTTGTTGTCAGAGCTGTCATATTATTAGGGACACCATCCAACCTTATGGTGATCCATGCTGTGAGTCTCCTATATGCAACAGAAAGTAGATGGTGGAGCCTGTTGCTCCAGGTGCATGACAAGGCATCATTACTCTAGATGAACTTAGAGAGTATCTTCTTCTTGGAGTTTGTTCCATCCACCCTTCGTGCGGTGAGGATTCAAGAGTTACTATATCTGTGGAAAGGCTGCATGGAAGTAGCTCAGTACTAAGCGGGGTTCACTGACCTCTCATACTACTCCACATACATTGTATGAGACCCAATCGTCAGGGCCCAGACCTTTGAGCAGGGACTCAGACATGTGATCAGGGCATCTATGATTCCCCTTAGCAGCCCAACACGGGTAGGGGTGCTAGAGTGATCCCTTCTAGTGAAGATATTTCTCACTGAGAAGTCACCAGCGGCGAGACCCACCGCAGGGTGACACATAGTAGAGTCATCTACAGCTAGCAGTAGACAGTTGACGCAGGGGTCCAAGTGGACTAGGAAATTAGGTGGTCAACCTCAGGATAAAGGTTCGGTTGTGTGGGGCACACAAAACCTAACTATCTATACGAGGAGCATAAAGTGCTATACATGCGACGGTCTGGGTCACCTGGCTTGGGACTACCCGAACCACCGTGCGGACGAGCAGTAGATAGTAGAGGGACTTACCAGGCAGAGGCACAGGTTTGACCGTGGCGGTTCGTCAGGAGCAGGAGGACAAGGCAGAGGATATGGCCGAGCAGCGGGTGGTGGACGACGTTTCAAGTCTCTTCCTCCACCAACACCAGGAGGCCCACCCTGACTATAGGGATCTGCCGGACAGAGGCAGGCTCAGCTCCAAGTAGTTTAGGCCTATGACCACAGCGGACCTGAGATGATTCGAGGTGCTATCTGTGTCTACTCCACCCTTGATGTAGAACTTATAGACACAGGTACGAGTCATTCTTTTATTGTCACTGCCCTTGTTCAGAGCTCAGAGATTCTGATGGAGCCGTTGGCTTGATCTTTACGTCTACAAACTCCTAAGGGAGAAGACTCGACGATTATGAACTATTCCTGTAGTTTGAGCTTACTCTAGGAGGTGAGAGCTTCATCTAGGATCTTCTTGTAGTGGCTTCGAGGCCTTAAGACATTATCTTGGGAATGGAATGGTTGTCTATAGTCCATGCTCATATCGACTGTATTAGGCGCAAAGTGCGGTGTGTCCACATATATGGGACCAGCTTCACCACCACCGGCGATAAGGGAGCCTTTGCAGCGCGGTATGGACTTTCACAGAGGAGAGGGCAGCTGATCACACATTAGTTGGCTAGTCTCATCCTTGGAGCGGTTGATGTGTGGAGTATAAGTTTTTCTGTTGTGATGGATCAGTATGTAGATGTTTTTCCTGGTGACATTCCAGGAATACCTCCTTGTAGAGAGGTAGACATCTACATAGACCTATACCTCAGGACAGACACGATATCTACTCCATTATATCGGATGGCTCCCGCTGAGATTCATGAGCTGCAGGTACAACTGGAGGACTTGCAAGGAAAGGGATTTATCGACCCAGTGTTTCAGCCTGGGCTTCTCTGATATTGTTCACCAAGAAGGCGGATGGGAGTTGCGATTGTGTGTTGACTACTATCGCCTGAATCAGGTGACTATGAAGAACAAGTACCCACTCTCGAGGATTGGCGACCTCTTTGATCATCTCAAGGGAGCACGATGGTTCTCAATGATAGACGATATGTCAGGCTATCACCAGCTCATAGTTTGAAATGAGGATGTGCAGAAGACAACCTTCATGTGTCGGAATGGCCACTAAGAGTTCTTGGTTATGCTTTTCGGTGTAACCAACGCTCTTGCAGTGTTCATGAGTCTCATGAACAAGATCTTCTAGCCTTACATCGATCGATTCGTCATAGTTTACATTGACAACATGATGATTTACTCACCTATTGAGGAGGTGCACGCCTACCACTTGCGGGTTGTATTGGATGCACTCTGAGAGAACCAGCTTTATAGTAAGCTCTCAAAGTGTCAGTTCTGGATTAGAGAGGTTCACTTCTTGGGACACGTCATCTCGGAGGCTGGGGTAGCAGTGGATCCAGCGAAGATCGAGGTAGTGCATGCGTGGGATCCACCCAGGAGTGTGACGAAGGTTTGGAGTTTTCTAGGTCTAGAGAGGTATTATAAGAGATTTGTGCTAGACTTCCCCAGATTTGCAGCACCGCTTTCAACTTTCATGAGCTAAGGAAGAGATTCACTAGTGCGCTCATCCTAAGGCTACCAGAGGAGGGCGTTGGGTACATTGTTTACTGCGACACATCAGGGACTGGACTCGGGTGTGTCCTGATGCTGGAGCGAGCAGTGATCATGTATGGTTAATGGTAGTTGATACTTCATGAGTAGAACTGCGCTACCCATGACTTGGAGTTAGCAGCAGTGGTCTTCACCTTGAAAATGTGGTGACACTATCTGATGGGTGAGTACTTTACAGTCTACTCTGCCCACCGGAGTCTTAGGTATATCTTCTCCTAGAAGGACTTGAACCTGAGAAAGCGACGATGGCTCAAGTTCCTCCAAGACTATGACATTGACATACTTTATACTCTTGGGAAGGGGAATGTTGTATTAGATGATCTCAGTAGGATATTTGGCATTTAGCTACTAGAAGAGGTGACAGAGCAGCTGGCCGCATTGCAGATATCCTTTTTGGATAGATATGGAGCAGCTTTTATACTGTTTCTCACAGTCACTGCTCCACTCCATCAGTGAGTCATAGAGAAACAGTGTGGGGACGTTGACTGTGAGACACGGCGTGCTCAGATTTCCTCAATACAGGAACCTAATGAATTTTCTGAATGAGGGGATCACGTCATCCTCTTTAGTGGACATAAAATGGTCCAGTTGTACAACAGGAGGAGGTGATGAGGGAGTTCCACACTTCCCCTCTAGAGGTATATCCAGGAGTAGTGAAGATGTATCAGGACCTCAGACGACAGCACTGGTGGCTGGGTATGAAGAAGGCAGTAGCAGAATTCACTTCAGGATGCCTCAATTTTTTACAATTGAATGCATATTACCAGGTACCAGTTGACTTGTTACAACCCTTAGAGGTCTCAGAGTGGAATTGGGATGGGATATCCATGGGTTTCGTGATGGTTCTTACACATACATCCAGAGGATACGACTCTATCTGGGTGATCGTATACCGACTCATCAAGTTAGCCCACTTCAAACCAATCAGAGAGAAAGGCTTACAAGAGAGCTTGGGACACCTCTACATTCAGGAGATCATATGGATTCATGGAGTGCCATCATCTATCATTTCCGATCGAGATGCCCATTTCACTTCTCTGCTATGGAAGGGGTTACCTGAGGCTTTTGGGATGCAGCTACATCTGAGCATAGTCTTTTATCCTTAGATGGATATCCAGACAGAGAGGACCATTCAGACTCTCGAGTACATGCTCTATGCATGTGTCCTTAACTTTGGTCGCAGTTGGGAGGATCACTTACCCTTGGTGGAGTTTTCATAAAACAATAGTTACCACTCCACCAGGGGGATGGCCCCTTATGAGGCACTATACGACCGACCTTGCAGATAACCTTTGTATTGGACCGACCCAGGAGAGTCAACACTTGTAGGACTAGAGATGGTTCAGGCTACGACAGAGAGGGTGCATATCATCTAGGAGTGGATGAAGACTGCACAGAGCCGATAGAAGTCCTATGCCGATAGGAGATGGAGACCACTAGAGTTCAAGGATGGAGACCATGTTTTCCTATGGGTATCACCTCAACGAGTTCTATGGAGATTTGGCTGGGGTGGCAAGTTATCTCCGCATTTCATTGGACTATTCCAGGTACTTAGCAGAGTAGGCGAGGTGTCTTACCGCCTGGCCCTTCCACCTCAGTTGCCCCGGGTTCATGAAGTCTTCCATGTTTCTCAGCTGAGGTGATTCACGCACGACCGATCCCACATCATCGACCACAAGGATCTGGACATCGATGACAGGGTGACATTCACGGAGGTCCCGGTGGAGATAGAGGATCAAAAGGAGTGGGTTTTACGTGGATGGTTGATTCATCTGGTGCGCATTCGCTGGAAGCATGGGAACCTCTAGGAGAGAACCTTGGAGTGGGAGGCTCAGATGCGTGCTCAGTACCATCATATGTTTCCCTAGTCTGTGTTGTAGCTTTACGGAGATGTAAATCTCTGAGGTGGGGTTAATTTAAAGACCTATAAATTTCAAGTAATTTTTTTTCCTTAAATACTTTGGAATTTTACAAGTCTGGGGTTTCTGATGGCACCTGATTCCGAGACCCGGTGTGCCCGGAAGAAATTTGTGAAGTATTGTCTGGGTAAGTTCAGTAAATGTATGTGCGGGTTTTTTTATCTTTTGAACTGGTGCTCGGAATTGAAATCTGAGGGTACCTATGAACTCGTAGCAATGGTATTTTCTTTAGGGGACCTTTACCGTAGGTGCGTTTTCTCATGAAGAGAATTTAATTTTTGGGGATTTATAAAATAAATAAATAAAATTATTGTACACAATTTTATTTATCTTTGGTGGATATTTCCTACAAGGGGATGTTAGTGGTGGGTCCCACACCCACATAACCTTCCATGAGATGATAATGTGAGGTGGGGCCCACACGATCCCCTAACCCTTTAAATCTCCATTAACTCTCTGTCATTTAATTTTACAACTCCTCTCTTTTGAATTTTTAACTCTCCACCTCCCTCTCATTAAGTTTTCCAACACAATTAATTAATGACTTCATTAATTAATTTGTGGGTAAAAAAATCTTTTTAATTGTTTTGAATTGCATGGAAATTCTATTTTATTGGGGTAAGCCTTTCTAAAATATTTTCTTTGTAAATATTTGGTGGTAGAGCCTTTGGAGGAGATCTTCTTCCCTCACCCATGAAGAATGTGATGAACGATATTCTCTAAATGACGAATGAAAGAACATGAGGCGATTCTCCTAAGGAACACCTTCATCATTTATTCTTCTTCCACATCAAGGGAGAAGACACCACTCATGAGGAACGTCGTCTACGACAAAGACTTCCAACGTTGACGGGACACCAACATTCTCTGTGACACTGTCTTCCACGACGCCCGAATACCGCGACACTCATCTTTCGCGGCTTGACGACGTGCGTTGTCAATTATCGAGATAGGGGTTTGTACAATTTTTATGAGAATATTTTTGTACCCCATTCTACGTCGAATTTCTGATTTGACATTGGCCAATTGATATCGCCTAACACGGAGGGCGCTAGAAAAACAAACATGGACCGATGACCCTTAGATGATTCTTGAATATTTTTGGCGATGGAAATGGGAGGCGGTGGCGATAGATGGTGGCGGCCGCACACCGGCCGCATGCGGAAGAACCATGGCCCACAAATTCGGGCCACTCGGCTGAAGAAGAACTGGCCAGCCGTAGCCGGCTGGGCTGGTGGAACTACGGCGCCCAATGGCATCGCGCTACGGAGGACTGCGGCCCACGCTCTGTGGGCCGGTTCGGCAGGCGAACCGGCTGGCTCATCAGCCGGTCGGGTTGGAGGATTCCACGGCACCTGCAGGTGCCACGCAAGAGGATAGAAGCCTACCCATGCAGTCCGCTCACGCCGGGAAGACCGGCTAGACAAGAGGGAACTGCCGGTTCGGGAGGTCCCCCCCCCCCCCCCCCCCCGCCGCACCGGCTCGGCTAGCTGGCCGAGTGCGCCCTACCGGACCGGGTCACACCCTTGCGTGGTCCAGGCCGCCTTCCATGGTCCGGGCCATGCATTATTAGGAAAGGTCATCCCCTTAGCTAGGTCAGACAGCCGAGCCCGAACGGGCCGACCCACCAGCCCACTGGGTTTGACGGACCGGGCCCATTTGGCTTAAATGTGAATAACTTCACGACTGTGTGTCCTAATGACGCGCTGGTACTAGGAACCTCACGAAAAAGTGGTCCTTTTGTGATACTATAATTGATTTTTGGATGAATTTTGAAAACAGTCAGGTTTGGAATGAGCATATTTCCAACAGGGCCCCTAGACCGAAAATTCTAATAACTCTCAGACCGATCGTCCGATTGACAGGTCGTCTGTCATGTTGGGTTTCTTTTGATGAGAAGGAACTTCATGATAAATAAACTCTAGACTTTGGGATATTTGATGAATCTACCCCAAGGCTCGAGAAGTGGACCCTTCCGGAATCGAGTGTGCTGAATGCGTGAACCCTAGAGCAGGCTGCGACTGCGACAACTATCGTACTAGATTCCTCTGTGGGTTTGATGATGATAACAAATGTACTGGAATCCTTAGTGGGTTCAATAGTTTGAATTCTATACTTGTATCCTGAGTGGGTCCGACAGAGTAGATATTCTAGTATCCTATGTGGGTCCGACAGCTTAGCTGGTCTAGTAACCTACGTGGGTCTGACAACTTAGATGAATAAGTGACTACATCTGATCATCTCTATCGCATTACCAAAGATGTAAACCTGTCTAAGCTGAGTCTCAACATTAAATCATTATCATTGATATTATTGACTTCTTTCCTGTGTGTAATGGGTTGTGCTTGGTCTCGAGAGTTGGAACCGAACTGGAATTGATAACATAGGTATATATATGGGCATATACCTAAGTAGATGTGGTTGATACTTTGTGATTTTATCTTTCTTCTGTGGTTTATCCTTCGTGGATTCTGGGAGACCTTCGGGGGTCTCAGGGTCCCTACTAAGTAGTGTATACTCACCCCTTCCTGGGTTATCCCCACACTACGTTGTGTTGGATGTAGATGACGAACAACACTGATCGACGTAGAGGCTTGTGGAGTTGGATGGTACCCATATGTGGACCACTTGGCGAGATGTACCCAGAGCGGATGGTCGAACCCGAGGTGCTGAGGAGGCCACCTGTACCCACAATTCAAGTGGGATTTTCGGAGGATGACTTAGTGGTTTCTACTTTACTTTACTACAGTTTTACTAGCTTTTTATTTGCACTGTACTCACTATTGGGCTTGTATTTCCGGCCCCTTCCCTTTCAGCACTTACTTTTTTATTTAGTATTACTTAGTGTTTTCTTCTATTGTGTACTCTATTGTGTTTGTTTACTTTTATAAAGTCAATGCCTTCCCTTTTTATCAGGATTTACTCCTTTGGTGCTAGTCACCATCTTCTAGCCTATGGAAGGCAGGCTTGGGGTAGTCACAGCACGGGCCCCAAGGAAGGGTCGTGAAATAATACAACATAGTTCTTGAATGCTTCTCAATGGATTAAGTAGCCTCCATCTCATCATCATCCACATCAATCATAGTAGAAATGTATGGGTGATATGATGAATGTTTTTGAAATATAAAAATCATCATTTATAGTATTTTATATATACAGAATTCCAGTCAAACACTAGATTGATTCTCTACAAAACATGTAATATTCCAATTAACCTTGGATCCAACATATCTTATCTCTTTAACATGAGGTGATCAAATATAAGAGAAACCTGATAGAATGCCTGATAAACCTCTATAAACTCTATGGGTAATCAAATTATATCAGTATATGACTTATATTCTCCTATATGTAGCCTTATTTTTTCAATTATGTTGATCATTCTATGATATCTCCTTTGCTAGACTTGGTCCCAATAGTTATAACTCACTTTCCTCGATCCATCAATGTGTTGAGTTTCTCAACCTAGAATAAAGATACTCATATAATTCCATTCAAACCATTTCCTAAATACTTTTATTATTGGTGAACTCCACAAAATTGAGGTTCCTCTCACAAAATCCACCAATTTCATTAGCACAAACTCAAAGGATATCAACAAGCACATGTATCGTACACTCCAACATCCCATATGTTTGTTAGGGTAAAGATATATAAATCAAAACCTATATACGAAGAGCCTTATTTATTCCCCAAACATGAGATGTGTAAATCACGCTTCATGGTATACAAAAATATTATGTGGCTCTTCGTTCAGACAAACTATCTCTCAAACATACTTTTGACACATCAAAATGTTATTCATGGACTTTGTGCATAATTCATCATGTGATCCTCACTTATAATAAAATTAATTGTTTGAGTATAGATGTGTCTCTATTATATAAGAAGATTCTAGTTAGATTTCAATTTACCTAAAAAATTCTCCATAATGGTGCATACATGGACCCCCCACTAAGAGTGGGTCATTTTTTCCCAAGGTCGATGAAAAAATGTGCCAAAAATAAAAAATTACAATTTATGGGTTTCAGAAATGAATATTTGTTATATTCACTATGTATAGAAGTTAATATCTCGGTGAAAGAATTTATTTTCCGGGTAGTGGTGCCAAAATAGACTAATATATCAAAATTTATTGTTATCTCAATATGTAAAATTTTTGTAAAGGAATGGGTGTCACCGTGATTTCCATTCATAATAGTCCATAAGCACATGAAAATGTATGTAGACCAGCCACATAGGCACTTCAATGTAGTCCCATTTATATAGGACCATCTATGTAGGCCCCCTCATGTAGGAACATCCATGTAGGCTCCTCCTCCTTAGTCCATTTTCACATGCCCGCCCGCAGATTGATAAATAGACCCCTCGACCGCAAATTTTATGGGGAGTTCCAATCTACCAGAAAACAAACCAAGGGAAGGGCTATATCCACCCATCCTTTTCACCCCAGAATCACATCCATACCTAGGTGGCATACAATGGACCTCCCTTGTTAGAGCGAGGCCACTATACTAACACTTGAGTTACCCACACATGGGAAACCCATAACGGGGAAACCCACCTTCACCACCCACCATCATTTCCCACAAGAAAGACCCAACTATCCCACCCACCATGGTGATTCCTTCAGTCCATAGCATTGTTTCTAATCCCCCACAACATCATTCATAATTATTGTTATTCTTCTGTCCTAGCCACCCGATCTATTCCCATGGTTACCGTCATTTATCTCGAAGAAAAATAGAGAGTCATGCTATGAATGTTTTGAGCCAACTAAAGGAAATTTTGGGTTTCACCTTATAATACATTGATGTTAACCTTAGGAATACCATGATTTGAGATAAATTTCTATACTCCCATAAATTCCCTGAGTTGACATAATATTTTTGGTTACATTCCCATGTTATGAGTTGATATTTTCTTAATGGATTCCTCTAGTAATATAAGTTGATAAACACCGAATAAAACTCCTGATACCACATATTTTATCTCATATTGTATGTTGAACATAATGGTAATCTTCTTGAGGAACAAAACCCAACAAAATTAAAGGAATCATACTTAGTATTAATCCACAACCAAACCTCCAATGGGTATCCTCCTTTTGAGCATTCCCTTACCAAATAGAAAATCGGAATCCTTAATAAGAGTAAGCCCCGATAAAACCTAAAATGGGAATCCTACTTATGAATAATCTCCAATTGGTGCATATGAATCTTCCATTGGAGTAACCCAAACCCAGGCTCAATGGGAATCATCTTTAGGATTAGTCTACAAACAAATCTATTTGGGAATCCCTCTTAGAGGAAGCTAATATCCATTATTTCCTGAGGTTTCACCCTTTCTCTTCTCTGCCTCATAGCTACCCCTAAGGGACCTACTTCTTTCTCCATAATCTATACCCACATTAGGGTTATGGGAAAAAAGGGAAGTTACAAACCCTCATCCTCTTCGAATATCATCTTACAATACATGTGATGGGCACACTCAACACCCCATTTTTCTTCCTTTCAGCTTTGTCATGATTTCCACATGTGTATAGAAGAAGAATGTTTTTATCACATATATCCCATTTCCCCTTGTTTCTCACCCCATTCATGACTCAAATTGGGTTAGAGGTTAATGAATATCATGAAATTTACACGATCCAAGTTACATATTGAACCACAAGGAATTTGATAACTATTACAATCAGGATATGTATGACACCCATATAGGGACTGAGCTCAATGGGTATCATCCTCAAGAGTAAGAACCAATCATAATTATATATAATATGGAAATCTTTTTTAAGAGTAATACCATAAAACTTTCTCCAAATTACCATTACTTTATCACACGTCATGGACCCTTTGACTGGATATCATTATAAAGAGGAACCCCAATTAGGTCATCAAATATAATCAACATCCTTTTCTAGATGAATCCAAAATATAATCCTCTAAAATGGATATAATCCCATTAGATAAAAACACAATAAATTCCTCTATACATGAGGTTTGTCATTATAAAACTACATGGTATTCGATTTCCATCTATTGGGATATGTAGGAATCCTCCCTGAGGCCCAAAACCAACACCCAAATCAACCCTATTACCTTTGGGCCACATTCCATATAATCATTAATTCAACATGGGAATGATATTCCTCATATGTTCCCAAGGCTTCAAAAACCTAAGTCTCATACCAAACATTGACTAGGAACCTTTCAAATAGATATAATTTCTATGTGTCATTAAATATGTTGTTGAGTCCTTATCAATTTAGTTTAAAGGTATGATATTAACCATTAATACGAAATGAACTATATGGGTTTTGATTTATTTTACGTAGATACATATGAATATCATTTATGGGTTCAATCGTGACACTGAAATAACTCTCATCTCCCCAGATGATGATAGACTCCAAATCATCATACTAAATGGAAAAGAAATCAGAATCATTATGATAATGGCCAAAGAATTTCTATGTAATATAATAGTGGATACCATTGGTGGAGGTACTTGTATATATAATGATATCTAAATTGATGAAGGGCTCTAGATACAAAAATATGTCTCTAAATGTAATATATGATAATAATTGTTTTTTATGAAATGGTCACCCAAATCATAATTTGTAACTAATTAAGGATTTTCTTACATGTAATCAACCAATTAGAATGTTTCGGAGTAAGAAATGTTACCCCTTCCAATGGATGTGATATTCCTGACCACACATCCTCTTGACCAATGTGAGTTATTATGTTTCATCATCCAAATATCCTCGTGGTTGCCTTCCTTTAGAATTTATGTCCTCATATATATAGAACCAATAGAAATTTCTAGTTTTATAATCAAACCCATTGGAATACATTTTTTAATAGTGATTCCTATCAAAAAAATTATTATGAAGGGAAACAAATATACATCTCTCATCTTATTGACTAATAAATTCTCCCATTCTAGTAAGAAATGTTCTACCATTATCAATCGGTCCTAAATCGCCTACAAAGAGTCCTTCATCTGATGAATCATTGGGAGATATGGAAAAATATCCATGGTGACATCGTCCCACTTCCATTCCAATGTGGGAAACAACTATAATAATTCACTAGTTCATTGATGGTTAACAGTAACCTTTTGATAGGTATAGCATTACGTAACTAACCCATATATCTCCTTTTTCAAGCCCATCCACAAAAACTACCATCACATGTCATGATAAATTTTGGTCACACATATATGCACCTCCCATATCATGGAATGAAATTCACAGATCATCCTCTCACACATTCTTGTTGGCACAATGAGCTGATTCCTGACATAGATCATCTCATTCTCATATACGGCACAATCTTGAGGTGACTCCACACCTTCAAGGCATTCCATCAAGGTCAAGTATTTTTGATCATCATACCAACTATCCTAAATTTGTCTCAGTTGGCTAAAATCCTTTGAAACTGATAGGAGATCCATATTATCCTGACTCTCCTGAACAACAACATGCATCTCATCTAGAAAATTCATCAACTTCCACTCAAAACATATCTACTAAACCTACTATGTTTGATTATTCTTTAAAAAAGTGTTAGTCACATTATTTCCATTTCCCAGCATATATACTAGATGAATATTAAAGAAAGTCATATACCCAAACCATCACCACTGAGGGATATTAAATTCTCATTAGAAGAATATGTATATAAGATATTCTGATCAATATACACAATAATATTCTAAAACAACACATAATGCCTCGATAAAATGAAATCATAAACCACTATAGCTCATTTTAGTTCTTATATAGAGTAATTTTGTTACTGAGGTATCAAATTCTAAGACCCATACAACACAACTCTATCTCTATTTATCAACATTCCTTTCATACCTATCCTAGAAGAAACACATAACATTGTATACTATTTAACTAGGTAATGTTTGATCCCAATCGATTTTTATGTAAAATTATTCTTCATCTCCAAGAAGTAATTATCACATGATTTCTAACAATCAAAATATATTCCATTCATGGTCAATCCCTAATGTGGAACATCCAACTGGGAAAAGCCCATGATGAATCTCCAATAATATCCTAATAACCCTAGATCATTGTAGATATTGAAAATATTCTTGTGATACTCCTATGAAACTACTTCATGAACTTTATCTAGGTTCATTGCAAACCTTCCTATGAGATGATGTGAAAAAATATGTATACCTAGTTAAAATAAAACTAACACTTATATAGAATTGTGTATATTCAATTCACTCCTAGTGTACATAGGACGATGTCATTATTTTGGGAATGATCATTTTGACTCTTGGGATACACTATGATTTCATCCACAAACAGTACCATAATCTAATCCATATAGAGATGAAAGATTAGGTTCATCAATTCTACAAAAACCACATGAACATGAATCAACCATATTTTAATTATAATGAACTCTTATAGATTGTACATGCTTCTGAAATTATTTTGAGGTATATCGGATCTTCAAAACCTCAACTAGGGATAACGTGTTCTCAATTTTATCATGGAGAAAAAACAACATCACCTCAACTATCCAAATATATCATAGATATGTGGAAAAGGAAACATATTCTTCACTATCCTGTGGATGAACATTATGTTATAGACCCCCAAGAATAGATTTCTATCATCCTTATTAGCATACAACCATGGGGAACCCACGGGTGATGTAGTCGGACTGAGACTTCTTTATCCTCAATATCCTCGAGTTGAGTCTTATTCTATTCATGTTATAATGGTTTCATTATGTATGGGGCATTAAAAACTACCACACCCCCATCATGAGATCAATGGTAAACTTGAAATATCTTTCAGGTGGAATCCATGAGAAGGCTTACAAATATATATCATGAAATCCATCAACTATAGGTTGGAAGACATCCTTGATTACACATTCCTCATCAACCAGAAGACTAGAATTTTTTTTGGTAATCTCCTATAATCATTGGTGAAATAGCCTTGCATGGACAACCTTGGTATCACACAATCGATAGTGAATATACATGTAACACTTTAGATATTTAAACATCAATCTTCTATGGTAATAATCAATGTGGGGTTATTATGCCACTAGATAGCATATACCCACAATTAGGTCAAAGACTATCATGTAGAGAATGTAAATATCCCAACTAAAGTTGTACTCCCCATCCTCTAGGAACATCCCTTGAAAAAAAAGATGTCACTTTAATGTATTCCAAAAGTTGAATCTATCATCAACACCGAACTCATTTAATCCACCCCTACAATCAAACCATTTACATGTTCTAATAATATAAAACAATGACTTGCGTCAGTATAAAATAAGGCACTAGCTAGTATAGAAGCTGAAGGAATAGTACCTACTATAATCAATGGTCTGGAGTCACTGTCCAGAAGTGTAGGTTGAATGAAATGTAACTGTACAACACCTCCACACATTTTTTTTTCTGAATCCCTTGAGCATCACCACTCTAATTATACAGGTTTTATTGCATAGATTCTACTCATTCACCACATATACTATCTCATCCAATTGAACTCATGCTTCTAGACATATATGGTAGGTAAGATACCTATTAAACACTCTGAATATGTCAGGTTTCCCCATCACATCATATAAATTATGTGTTACTGTAGAACCTATGTATATTTTCTATCATAATGCAATATTGAAACAATACATGTGGTTGGGTAAAATACCTACTATAGTTTCTCGGCCTACCCCACTAGTAAAATATAGTTTAGGTAATATCCTATGTTACTTATCCCCACCCATTTCCACTCTTCTTGATATCCTCATGGAAAACACTCTCATAATGACACATCTATATTTTGGAATACATACGTCCAGATCAACCATAAGAAACCATTTTTCCTTCACTATAAGACTATGTCAGGTTCCAATTGACTATGTGAGCTTGTTCCTCCTCCACAGAAAAATTTATCAACCAAAATTGGTTATCATTGGACATAATCACACTTTTTAACAAGTAATAGAAACACCTTGTCATATCATCTCATCCCCTATAAATGTTAGATAAATTTGATAAAAAATTGAAAATAATCCATTATTGTTCATCACAGACATAATCCTCTATTTTAACCTCTTAAACTCATCTTCTATCTCATACCTCATCATTGTTGGAAAAAATATCTCTAGGAACTTCTCTATAATGTATTTCCAAGACATATAATTTTCATAACCTCTCTAGGAATGAACATCCCACCAATGCTTCCTTGATTCTTGAAACATATATAGATCAAAATTGAACCTCTTTTCAATAGGGTCCACTAAGTGGTTGTTTATTTTCAAGAGAGAGTCAATCTTGATTTTTTATAGCACATGTCCACCCTCTGATGTAATAGTTGGATTTGTTGCAACTGAAACTCAATATTAATAGTATACCTGCTAACCAAAACCTTCTTCATGAATAATTCAATGGATTAAGTAATCTAAGAAATTTTCTCTCATAATTTCTCTTCGAGTTCCCAACCAAAAACTACTAGTTCCTTATGTTATACCACTGGAGGATAATATTTTACCATGTCCTCCAATCATCATCTCAATAAGAATTTAGATAGTGATATTTCTCCCAAATAAAAAACTTACAACTCAAGAAACATAAAATAAAATTAACAGATTTTACAATAGTTTTTTTTCACATTAATCAACAACAATTAATTCCCTAAACCTCCCCAAATGTTCAAAAACGAGGTGTTATTGATACCCATAACTGTAAAAATATAGGTTTTGGATTAAAAAGGGTAAATAAATATAAAATTAATATTTCTAATTAAATACCCATTTAGTCAAATGGTTCCACTTTTTATAATTTTTAAATTTCAAATTTGGAGCCACATAAGTTCAAGTTAATAATAAAGGAAATAAAATCTCATGTTCCAGAACATACGAAAAACCATTTTTTTATTATGTCCATATAAATTGTATATGTCAAAGTAATCATGAGTTTCTATAATGATTCCTACACACATAACTCTCATGTCATACTATTCCATGAGTTAAATATCATAAAATAATTTAATGAATCATCACATCACACAAAAAATGCATCAACCATGCTGAAATAACACAAAAATGTAACCAAAATTAGAAATAAAAACAAACCCACCTTCTGTACATGGGTTATCCTCATACATGAATTCTATACTCCGATGCATGAGAACATAAATATGGCCCTAATAATCATAGTATATTGAAAAATGTTTCAAATTAGTAATAAAAACTAAAATAAAATTCACCCTATTAAAAAAAATTTAAACTCCAATCCCAAGTGCCACATATATGACCTCAAGTGTGCCTCCTCACAATCCAAATGCTACATTATAGACGAGATGAACAATATAAATCATGGGGTGACTATAAAATGTTCATCAAAGTATCACAACAACATAAATAAAAATAATAATAACCAATTATATAACTACTAAATTCCAAACCCGAATCACATGATGACCAAAAAAGAAAATGAAATATACCAAAATAAATATGAGATATTTCACGCTAAAACCTATAAATTGTCAATATAAAATCCCTAAATAATTAAAAAATCATGAATCTCCAAAGTGTGTTTAGAATACAAATCTGTTTCCCTCCTCAAATCTCTATCCCAAATTAGTTTAAATACTTGTCCTTTTCTATTTAACTTTCTTGCAAATATGAGATCTCTTCAGGTACCAATCATGCATCCTATGTAGGGTGTGAGTAAAAATTAGTTGGAAACCACCAATAGCTTCCAAAACAATGTCCAATCAATAATGTGTATATAGTTTTATAATTAATAAATAAAAATAATAAGTTAAAAATTTTATATTTACTGAATTAATATTTATTTGACCACATAACCCCCAGGTTCCAATGGATTCCCAAACCCTCAATACAAATTTTTCACATGCTATAGTCTAAACTATCCCTAAGGGATATCATATATATATATCCCAAAAAAATAATTCACTATTTCGATTTAAATCTTAATTCCACTGTTACCATTTATTATCTCAAATCACATTTGAATTTCATTGATACAATTAATTAAATAATTTTATATATAAATTCCATTGTAACAATTCATTGTCAAATTTCACATATTAATTCAATCATAACACTTATTTTTCTATTTTCACATATTAATAGAATTGTTACTAGTCATTTTCTCATTTAAAATATAAATTCCTTTGTTACAAATAATTGAATCCTTTCACAAACACATTTCATTATTAAAAATCATCATCTGATTTCAGATATTAATTTCATTATTATCATTCATTTTCCTATTTCACATTTGAATGTCCTTTTTTCCATTCATTATCTCAATTCATATATGAAATCCTTTGTTACCTTTTTTTTCTCAATTGATATCAATTACAATATTACAATAACACATATATCACAATATCAATATATATATATATATAACAATTAATTAATTCCACATTTAATTAACCAAATTCATCAATTTCATATTAACATAATCTATTAATTCATATAAAAACTAATCAACCCCCTCAATTTCATCACTAATTCAATAATTATTTTCTCACATTAATCCAGTTAATTACTCACATAAATCTCATTAGTCCATTCAATAATTAATTAATCAATACAAAAATTCCAATATCCCGATTATTAATTAAAAAACAATTATATAATTTTGAAAATCTTAATAAACCATAATTCATTGAAGAATTAATTATCCAATTTTATAATCTCAATATTCCAAATTAGACATTCCCAAAATTAATTAATTATCTATTTTAATATATTCAACATATAAAATGAATATTTTAATCATTTAATATAAATTCTATTAATACATAAACATAATTGAAATCAATAATTTGGGATTTGAATAATAGACCTCCTACCTCAAAATTGATGATGAACACTCTACAATAGATATCCTAAATTCACATGGAAGAATCCAAATCAAGATAAAGAAAAAGATGTTAAAGTGACAAAAAATCATGGATCTATGAATCAAGTTCACAAAATCCTATATCTATATCCAATATGCCTAGATATAGATCCCAAAAATGTGGATAACATAACCCTAATATATCATAAAGACACATAAATGGATAAGTAAACCATGTAGAATATGATCATCATTCCAATAGAGATTCCCATCTTCAATCCACCATTCAAATAAGAATTAATAGTGGTTGGAAGGGAATTGAATCTATCTAGGATCCTCCAAAATCTTGGTGTAATGTTTTGGTTCAATATAGTGTTTATTAGGGATCAAAATTGGGGTTTTGTTATTTTAAAAAATAATTTTTCATGTAAATTGATTACCTATGAATTCTTTTCTTAGCATGGGTGAATTTATTTATAAAATATCCACTATAACCTCAATCATATTCTATGGGGGTGTATAGTCTTTCCATATATGTTGATTGGTTTTAAAATCATGAACTAGCCATGCAAATCAAAACTACTGAAGTTTACCTAATTCGTTGGTCTAGGTAGAATGACTTGGTAAAACCATTCCCCAACCGTGCACTGCCTACCCCTATAAAAAATACACAAATATCACTCGAACACACACAAAGGTATCACCAAACAAAATTATTCAAATGTAGGGAAATGAGTACTTGTAAACGATCCTAATAAATCTCCCAAAAAGAGTCGATATCATACACATATCACTGTAAAATTTCATTATTTATATATCTCAATTAATATATGATTTAATAAGAATAAAATATAAATAAAATCATTATCCCTCTATAATAATTAAATTCATCCAACTGAACCATTCTCATAACCATACTCATCCATCAATTTATGAATCATTATATTTGGGTTGGCTTATCTACATACATTAATAGTGAGATATATTTATATCATGGATTAATATAGAATCTTATAAAATTGTGTGATTAGAAGTTATTTAAAAATTCACTTATTGTTTACGATTGGAAAAAATTTTAATTTATATTTATATTATTCTCAATATATGGTCATTTAATCATTTATAAATTACTAGGCTTTCATTCTATTTTATATACAAGAACCATAACTAAAATACTCATGGAATAAAATTGGAACATTATGAATAATAATAAATCATGTATTATAGTATTAAAATAATAATTCCTTTATTAAATTGGTTTTAAATAAATCAGAATAAAATTTACATTACAAGGCATGTGAAAAAAATTAAAATTTAAAAATTTGATGATGAAAATAAACTACAACTAATAAGTAACTTTTTAAAAAAATCTATATTTTATGAATATAATATATTATTATCCTTAATAGGTTCTGAAAATAATTTATTAATATATTTATATTTTCTAAGAAAGAAGATTGAGAATTTTGAATAATAAGGAATAAAAGATAATGGTATTTCATGTCCCAATAAAGTCTTGTTGATTAATAAATATTATTATTGAATATTATTATTATAGGTTTGGTTCATTCTATGCTATAAATTTTTTATTTTTCATTCAATAATTTTTTTATATATACATTTTACTATTACAAAATCAATTTTAATTGATTATTAAATAAAAAATATGATTTTAAAATTGGGTTTTCAGTGCTCAATTTCCTTTATTTGAGTAATACTTATTATTAATATTGAACAGTTTATTTTAATAGTTATTTAATTTATCCTATGATTGTTAAGAATTTCATTATCTCATAATTTTTTATTTAAAATTTCATTACATTAACTTCTTATTAAGGGACTGTTAACACAATAATTAATATATTAAAACTTGGTTTTATTTAAAAAAATTACATTCTTTATTCATAATGATTACTGATTGAATATGCATTTACAAAATGAATTTTGTTATTATAAAATGATATTATGATTCATTCCCTCCAACATTACATCAAAATTACATTGATAGATTTCATTCAATTTAATTATTTTATATTTAATGTAAAATTATATTCCATTCCAAATTAGATTATTTTATTGAATATATATATATATATATATATATGTATATATATATATTCTTTCTTTCTTCTACTGTTCTAATTACATAATCCAATCTTTTTAATTATTGTGATCCAAAAAATTTCTCCATATATGTTTTTAAATGAATGGATTTTTACTCCTTTCAAAATTCATGTATTATTTAATGTTTTTTATATTATTTTAATAGATTTGTTTTTCTAAAAGTCAATTTTGTATTCCACTAAATGTTTCCATTACAAAAATATTATGAATTTTCCAATGAATATTTATCGATATTTAATGATAACTAAATGTTTAAATATTACCATTATAAAAACTGGAAAAAATTATATCATCTACTATTGTTAATAACCTATTATTTTACTATAAAATTACTGAAACTTTTTAAACAAGTATTCTAAAATTCAATACCATTATCTACATTGACACCAAATTTTCTAAAACAGATGGAGTTCTTTTTAATGAATCATTATATAAACGTTACCATTAAATACTTTTTCATGATGATTTAAATATTTGCATCAATATATCTAACTCTTAAGGATATGTGTTTGGATATCATATTATTGATTTTACCATTCACATTTTATTAAATGGTTTATTCTGGATATTATTGATGATATATTTCATGTTTCAACACATATGTATTGATGATTAGTCATTGGGGTCCCATAATTCCCTCTAATGCATTGGTTAAGGATTTATAATTTTTTTATAATAATTTTATATATTAGATTTCTATTTTTTTAAAACATGGGTCCCAGAATTTTTTTTGTTAATGACCTAATGTGCCAATATAATGTTTTCTCCCAACATGAAATGTAGAAATTTTGTTTTTTGATAACATGATTCATTAAAAAAATTCTATTAAACAATATATTAATTATAAAATGATTTTTATGTTATAAATTTCATATTATTTTGTAACATTCAATATCCCTTTTCATTATATATTTCCAAGATAGGTCACATTATAATTTCATATTCTTTTTATTATAATAGCTTGATATTTTATTTTATCTCTTGCTCTTATGTCAAGGTAAATTTTTATTCATTTGAGATTACAGTTCCATCAATCATAAAATATGGGAACCATTAATATAACATGTTATATTTAATATTATATTCATCCAATGAACTTGTTTTCTCATATTATTATGATATAACCATTGATTAAATTATTATATTTTCCAATATAGATAATTTTATCCCTCATATTTATTACTTTTTAATTTCCCTGGTTATGTTGATGAGAATAACATTTTATAAGTCTACTACTAAAACTATTATGGATCTATTATAGAGAAATGTTCACAACTATTTTTAATTAAAATGAATATTTATATAGTCATAAAAATAATAATCCATTTTATTATGTTATTGTCATATCATTTATGATGTGTAATGTTTGAAATATGTAAATGATGTAAAATATAAAGAAATTTATCATTTTTATTTGTAATTTTTAAAAAAATCTATTATATAATTAATGTGTTTTATCACTAAAAAATATGGGGTTGGGGTTCCTCAAAACATAATAATATAACATAATTTTGACATTAAATTACATATATAATCTCACAATCACAAGATCCTTAGGTTTGGTTTCATTCCAAAATAGCTAGCTATGTATTTTTTTACCATTATTATAAACATTTATCGATAACTACACCAACCTAGACCACCTTTATGTCTCTACCTTGGTTTTACTCACCACCACATCTTACGAAATGGAATCGTATGAAATGTGTGATCAAAGACACTGAGTTATTGGAAACTTATCAAAATGTTATAATTTTTTTACCATAAAAAGGTGGGAACACATGAGCATGTGTAAAATTATCATATTAAATATTACATTGAGAAATATAAGTTTTCCAAGATTCATTATAGTTGGACATGAAATATAAAAATCATAAAAAATATACCATGGAATAAGGGTATGAAAATATGGCATGTAGAATATAAGAAAATAATTTTATGTTTAAATATTTCATATTCATAATAATATGTAATCATTACATTGTTAAAATAGATGACCTTATCATGTAATTTCTCAATTTTTAAATATATAAGACCAAATAATATTGATGATTAATCCCATGAACATTGATTAAAAAATCGAGTTCACTCTAAAAAGTGTGATAGTATGTAACCATAATAACTTTACAATATGTCTTGGAAACTTATAAAACTAAATCGAATTCAAACTCACAATATTTATCTCAAAATGAATAATATAAAATATCAATTCATTATATTATTATATAATAAACCATCAATAAAAATTAATACCTATGTGTGATATATGATTTCAACCACTCATAAATCCATTAGAACATCTATTAATATTGTGGGTTTCATATCAATTTACAATGGTATATTACCTGTGATATAAAAATCAAATAAATATTTACCAAAAATTTAGTCACCCCTATGAAGAATGTAGTAATGATATTTAGAGGATGATTCATAAAACAAAACTCCATAATATATAAATATTTTGGATACATTACCTAAAATAGAAATGAAATGCTAAAATATATATATAACGTTTTAATCATTTTTGTAAACAAATGAAATTTTAAACATCCCCGTAAAAAAATTTCCAATAATAAAATGTGCTTTTATAAACTACATTTCTAGATAAATACAAAATATTCAATAATGAAAATGTTTTAACTATTTTTTAATAAATATTTGCAGCGTAAGATAAAATATATGATTGTGAAAAGAAATAATTTCAATATTTTAAATACCGTTAAAAAACAACAATAAACATGATAAATGTAACATTTAGAATGATATAAATAGAGGCATGCTTATTTTAAAATATAAAAAATATTTTTATTTAAGCATAATACAAATAATTGTTTTGAGGTGTGTCAAAATGGATAAGGAATAAAAATTAATCATTTTCATGGGTTAAGGATTACTCCGAACAACATTGAATTTTATGTATAAAAAAATCATCAAATAATATTTTGGTTAATGCGAATAAATAATTATAAAATAAATAATTTGGCTTGGAAAATATAATATCATAATTTTTATTGAAAAAATAGTTCACTAAATCTATATAAAAACATGACAAATTATGAATCATGAAATGAAAATGTTTTTAGTAAAATACTTACACATTTAGTAATAATTGAATAAAAAGTATTATAATGAGGAATTAATGAAAAATACATTTATGTTATCTAAATAAACCATTCATATTTTTTAATGTAACCCATTTTTATGTAAATACACTATATAAAATAATTATACATTCATAACATGAAAACATTCCTCAAGGACATAAAATTTATATGGAAACCTTATCCTTTACTCTTAATAACCATGAGTTTGATATAGCATAATATATAATAATCATAAAAATCATAATTAAAAACTTAATAAAATTATTCGTATATTTTTATATATACACATTATTTATAATCATTTTTGTTCAATTAATAGATTTTTGTCATTTATTTTCATCATCTGAAGATAATTATATTATTTATTCCATGCATTATTTGAAATGATGTTATTAGTCCCAATTAATAGATAAAATATTTTACATTACAATAATATAAATGAAATTTTAATAGATTATTTATAAATATTTATAATTATTTTATTCCAATACATGATATTTTTAGAAATAAATTATAATGATGAAGTCAGTGAGGAACTTCTTTTAGAAATTTTAATGAATGAATGTGGATGTATTAAAAAAAAATTAAAAACTAGTGTTTCATTTACAAAACCAAAAAACATTCTTATAAAATTAATACCTTATAATATCGTTAATCATGTTTCCATATGAATCAATGATGGAAATATATATCATTTTTAAATATGTAGTTAAACCAACCTAAACAAAAACATGTTATAATTTATGGATAATTATTATTATAAAGAAAATCATTTATAATTACTTGTTTATATAGGTATAATAAACATATATAGTTTTTTATGTGAAAATAATTTATTATTCTAGTTTTTTTGGATCATTATATTAATCAGATAGTATTAAATATAATGTAGTTGTATTTTTTCTTTTTAGTGTGATCGTTTTAAGTATTTTAATATAAATTTTCTTTTATTATAAATTTTGATAATAAAATTAATAATTACCATTTAAAGAGTATTAATAACGACAAAAAAAAAATTTCCTTCAATAAATATATCCATGAAATTTATAATAAGGGTCTTTATTAAAAATGAGATCTTTATGCACATGGAGACAGAAGTATATATGTACACAATAAAAACTCATTCATTTTCTATATAATTGAATTAAGGTAGGAACTGAATTACAAATTCCAAATCCTAAAATTTTTAATATAATATTTATGCACTAAATACCCCGATTTAAAAATCAATGTATGATCATTATAAAAATCAAAATACATCATATTTTGGTTGTAGTTGTTCTTATATAAGAACAGAAAATGAATTCATATTTCATGGAAGAATAGAGGAAGCTAGATAATGATTATTCCCTAAAAACAATAAAAACTATTTTTACTCATGTTACTGGGGTTATAATTTTTATAGGAAAAATTTAATTTGATATTGAATAATAAAAATAGTTGATATTGAAATTGAAATTAGTGATTTTAGAACATTTTTCTGACAACATGAAACAATACCTTCACAAATTGGGTTAATGATTTTTGAATTTTTCCTTATAGTTTAAAAAATATTTCAATTTTCTTATATTTTTAGGTAGATTTTTTAATAGATATTAGTAAGGGTAGGTGTAAATGTAGTAAAACCCTTTTAATGATTCTGAACCCCAAGGTGCATGAAGGAATCATGTAGTGGTTAAAGAGGAGATTCACTACTAAAGGATCCAAGAAATATGAGTTTCATGTCAAGAAGTTATGGTTAATTGGTTAGGGAGAACCCAATTCATCGTCAATTTAAATGGATATGTTAAGTTAATATAACACATGGGGAGAATTAATTCATTAATCCTTTATCTACATGGGAGATCAGAAATATGGATAGATTGGTTATAGGGACGGATAGACTATGTCGATTAGCTACATTGCATGAAACATATATGTTGAATGAGTATTAGAATAAACAATATATGGTATTGGTCTACTTAAGTAATTAATTTTCAAGGATAATTAAGCTAAATGTGGTATCATTTACATGGGGATTTGGGATACATGGTGTTTCTAGGTTAATGAAATATCCCATGTATTATACCAATATTTTGAAAAACTCAATGAGGAATATTCAAATATAATAATAAAGGTAATTCAAAGGATGTTCTAAAAAGATTATTTTATCATTTTTTTGAGTTTCACAAATATATAATATTATACATTCAAATATATATTAATTAGACCAGTAAAATAGGAATTAAACAATTTCTAATCTAGATAACTAATTCTTATAATATTAGTCCACATAGAAACAATGCTATATCCCTTCATTCCTTATTGGTTAGTTTATCTCTATATTTTTCATTCGAGAACACTTCTAATGGATACATTGAGCACTTCTTCTAGTGGATTGAGTTCCTTAGTGTATATAAAATCTATAACACATCCCATTTTTTAGTGTAATCATTCATTTAGAATTTCTTTCTTCTATATAGGGAACTCACTGATGATATTATTCATTTTATGGACATTTTAAATTTATAATGGTTTATAATTTTGGATGGAAATGGAATTAAACTAATGATGATTCAACCAGATTAATAAATATTTATATTTGGATCATCTATAATTTTATTCGATAGTGATATCCTGTGTACTTGTATTTTTCTAGATATTTTGAAATCTATTATACTGTTATTTAGTGTGTTGTTATTTTAATATGAAAATATATTTTTTAAGGAAAATAGTATAGAAAAAAAAATTTGAATTAATTTATTAATTTTCTTAATAATTAATACACAATTTTAATGAATATTGTGTTCATTATAGTTTCATAATTATCAAAAAAATGTTGAACTATTTTTAAGTTCAATATGTAATTCCATGACATTATATAAATTGATAATGAATTTTAACAATGTTAATTAATTTTGGAAAAAAATAATTCATGGCTTGTTATGAAATTGAAATCCCATAAAGCTTGCTTTAACTTGAATGTATGCTCGAAAACATCTTGAATATAATTATATTATTAATTTAGTATCTTATATAGCTTGATTATTTATGTATATCGAGTTGGAAATAGAGAATAATGATTCGGTTAGTCAAAGAAGGAATAAAAAACATTTTCATGAAAATGATAATTTATTAGGCCTGAGTTTTTTATCTTCTTCAGATGGATGAGTGCCTTGACTATGGTTCTGTGAGATATCTTTTTAGAAGAATTAATGCATTATTTTAGGGGATATATTTCCTTATTGGTGTTGGTTGTTTATTTCCAACTACTTTTTTGATGTGCTCCTGATGTGAGCTTTTTTTGTGATGTGATATGGGTCGGGGTGTACTGAATGTGATATGAGCTACGTATGGATGATGTCATATGGGAAGGTGGCCCAAATTTTGTGGCATAATTTGATACATGGGAAGGAGTGATCTATGAGGAAAATAATGTTAGATTTTGGGATTGCACTAAAGATGATGGTATTGGTTGAATCTATGCTTAAATATTGATGTGATAATGTAAGATGATTTCATTTAATGTCACTATTTAATATTCAGTGGTTGGGTTTCATATTTTATCTGTATTTCATCCCATGATACATGGGGGAAACAATAATTTCATGGTTAAATTTTTCATATTGTTATTGTCTTATGATGGGCTCCCTAGACTACATGGAATTAGGAATGGAAATAATGTTTATTAATTATTATCCTACAAGGTGGTTAATGTTGGAATAAAAATAATGGAAATATGATATTATAGAAAAACCATGGAGTCTTCTTAGATTATGAATGTCATTCATGGAATTTAATCTGATGATTAATTTAATTTAAGTTCAAATAATGATGTTGGTTAATTAATTAATAATTAATTAGATAAAAAAATATTGAATTTTTGTATGAATGAAAAAAATTAATAAATGTATCTTTTTAAATTTTTGTCTTCATATAGGATATCTTATAGATAGTAGTTAAAGTTGGGCATCTTAGCGATGATAGCTACACATGAGATTAGGATTAGGTTATGACCATAGTGAGGTAGTAAACTGTATTATATATCATAAAATTAGTGATTTTATATGATTCCACAGAAATATTTTTTAGGGAAATTTAAAACAGGTGAATTCTAGAATAGAACATTCACCAACATCTTGGAAGGAGGATATATGAATGACTACCCCCTCATGCACATCCCTCTTATCTTCATAGTTACATTTAAAATTTTACATGAAGGTTAGTTTCTCCATATATGTTTGAATGGGGGTTTTATGGATTTTGGTTATATTTAACACATGCATATCTTAATAGAGTGTCCAAATGATTATTATAGGCATCATGTATATATGTTGTGATGTATTGAGTTACTTAATTGGTGTATGGGATGTGATAGAATGGGGTATTTTACTTGATGTATGATACATGTCATACAAGAAGTGGTGGATACCATAAACTACTTGATTACAATATATTGACTAGTTATGGGATGATGTTATGCACATGGTGCATGTTGTGAAGCATTTCAAAATTGTATTTAGAATGTCTTATTTTAGAGAGATTTGGATCAAGACATTTGATGTTTGGTATGAGCATAAAACAAATTGGGAAGAGGGAGTGGGGTACCCTTAATGCTTAATTATTATATATTATTCCCTCTTGTATGTGATAATTAGTTATATTTGTAAATGGTTAATTTAATAATTTTGTAAACCTGTTTATGTGATGAGATTGTTTCATTTTTTCCAACCAACATCAATAGGATTTCATTAGCATTTACATATGTTGAACTTAGGATAATCATACATAGTATAATACTATTCTCAACCATTTAATAAATAAATTGTTTTTAGATCAGCCGAAGTGGGGTATAGATCAGGATGTATATTACTAGAAAACAATTTTGTAGGATCTATTTGTGAATAATGGTCACTTACATCATCAAGTGTTTTTCTATTTTCTCATATTATTTATCCTATTTATATATAATATTTAATGTTTTCCATAGGATATGTGGTTATATCTTTATGGTATGGTTCTGAATGGCGTGTGTGTCTTTTCTATCTCCTACATATGATCTCATTGATGGAAATTAATCACAAATGCGTTTTTATTATACCCTCAATGTTAGTTGTACAATTTAGGTGTGTTTTAAATGAGCTTCAGGTAACCACCATCTCATTTTCCTCTTCATCAACCAATAATGGATATACATTTTGATGATGGATTCATGACAATGTGGTATTAGTATTTCAGGTTGGGGGATCAGATAGAGTTTTGAGTTATGAAATAGTGAGGTTGCAAGAGGTGGATGAATTATAATACTATCTATAATTTGTGAGGATGTAAAAATGTGATACTAAAAGAGACATGTGTGTTTAGAGAACCATGAGATCTGATGCAAGATCATTTAACATTACTAATCCAACCCAATGAAGTGATTCTAGTCATAGGATCAAGACCTAGGAAAGGATAATCATCATTGTTCTATTATTATATATTTTAACTTTCTAGACCTTTAGATATTATAAAAATTTAATAATATGAAAAAATAAATAATTATTTAAGGTTATGTATTTCATAATCATAAATCACGATTCTACTAGTTTATTCTTTTTCATTCATGGCTCTAGGTAAATTTACTCATCCAGTACAAAATAGAAGATGTTCCACAGGATGTTCTAGAAGATCAAAACTAAGTATATGTAAATGATAAAGAGATGTGTATGAGGACTTTTCAAGAGTTTCAGCACCATTTACTTTACATGTATATGATTTACCATTCTAATATACTCAAAAAATACTAGTTAGATAAGAATGAGATATATTTCTTATTGATCTGTTCTTGGATTGAGTGTGGGATTTCGTTAGTTTTAATGGTGTAGTATGAATTAGAGAGTCAGAAGAAGTTATTATTTCTCTAGAATCGTGAGGATTCGGCTACCTCATTGGAGATGTTTTATGGCCATTTAAAACAAAATTATCTTTCCTTGAACATTAAGGACTCTAGTCGCTAACATATTTTCACCATTTAATTGGGGAGTTCTAGCATACAAGTTTTTGGGATATGTTTCAATACAATTTTTGATATGATTCATACCTACTAAAAGACGAGGAGGCTATGGACTGGAATTTAGAAGACCCCATTTATCAAATGATATAGGAACACAATGCCTTGTATAAGATATTTACATACGTTGAGGTGATGGTGATAGTAGAGGATATTGATTGGAAGTTTTCCTAATCAATATCGTCATGGAATAGTGATTTTTAGGTTTCCTTGGGATTAAATGAAAAGGTTATGGGTTTCTAGTTTCATAGAAAAATGTTATTCAGGTAAATCATAGGTTTCTCCCTACCCTCATAATCTATTTTCTCTTGGGGAAACATTTCTTAAGCATATTATATAGGATTTTATTGATTCATTTCCTGTGGAGACTAACATTATCATTACGGAGTTTCACCATATTTTTGTGTAGAAAACACACACATGAGTTATTAAATTTCGGTAGTTTTGGTATTGTCAGTAGTTATAGGGTGGCCAAGATTGGGATCAGTAAATGTGATATAGGGCATGTATAGTATATCCCTCAGTTTCTACCCACCCTTCTAGGGTAGATCACATCCATGGTGGTGGTCGACAAAATAGTCATAGAGTTCATGGAGTGGGTCGTGGTACGATTCATGAAATAAAGATCCTAGAATTTGGTGAGCCATATGTTGTCCATGGTAACATTTTCATATTTAATACGTGGGTGTGTGCTCAATTTATTTTTGGAATAATGAGCCCCTTTATATCAACAAACCTCATCCATCACATGGACTTCATGTAGAGAGAGTAGTAGTGCACTTGACTTGACTAAGACAATTGGAGGCTGAACTAACTTGTATATTGTATGTACTAACTATGATCTATTTTTAGGGAAGCACCACTCTATTGGAGTCATCAAATATTTATGGATATGTCCATATGATATCAACAATGAAATGTATTCGTTGAATTCAGTGAAGAATATTTTGGGTTTCTTTAGAATGAAAATTATGTTCTATGATTCTAATGGTGTAGAACCTATATTTATTGATGAGTGAGACAATAAAATGGGATGAATGTGTGTTCCTTACATGTCATCATTTTTGAATGGAATATGTTGAGTTGTTAAAATGTATTTTAGCTAGTATTTCTCGGAGTTATAGAAGGGTACCGTTATGTCTTTCAAAAGAAGGTTGTGTTGTTACCCCCTCGGAATGATTGTGATTTCGTGATTGATCTTATCCATGTGTGTCTCATATCTCATTGTATCCATATATGATGGAAATTTTTGAGTTTCATGATCTTTGAGTAAATATTGATTATCTGGTGATGTGAGGTTTTTTACATGTTTGTCACCGTGTGAGGCATAAGTTTTTTCTAAAAGAAGGATCATCACTTGTTTTAGTGTTGTAATAATTTTCATAAAATGAACCATGTCATAATTATGAATTTTTATCCTATTTCATAGATTAATTAATTATTTTATAATCTTAATGTTGAAATTTGGTTCTGTAAAATCGATTCTCTATCAGGATATTATCATATGAGGGTTATGGGTGAGTATATTCTAAATAGTACAATGTGATCTCTTTATGGGAATTATGATTTTCTTGTGATATTTTATAGTGATAAATATTCTCAAAATGTGTCCCCCAGGAAGATAAATATTGATTTTATAGATTTTATGGATATGTTTGTGGTGATTTTAATTTAAAAAAAAATACTTATGTAAATTACATATTTCAGGGATAATGAAGAGAATACATGTTCCAATTTTTGAGATCATGATCATCAGAATCTATTCATGATGTATTCCAAGTGTGAACCCTTACCAAAGGAATTATATTTCATTGAAAATTTCAACCCTTAATAGAGATTATTTGTGGAGCATTCAATTTTATAGGTAGTTTTTTCATGGGAAGCACCAAAGATTGTGACATAGGTGCAAATATTTTTATCTTTTGATTAATTATAGGAGGTTTATAGTTGGTTTATCTCAGTTAGTGACTCCTATAATTTCCTTGATATTAAAGGATCATATGTTTTATGGGATAATATGTGTCAGGAATCTTCTAATTATCTTAACTAGAATGTAGTTAGTGCTCTAGTTATTTTCATTCCAATAGAAAGAGTTTAGTAAGATGTTTTCTATGACACTTCGTTTATAGTATTTAGCTATGTTATAATGTATCATAGATCAATTTTTTCTTATGGGTCTTAATAGTTACGTACCCAAGAGAAAAACTATTCGACCCTTGATTTTGAGTTGGTTTCACATGTATTTTCATTGGTTTTTTAAACATTACCAAATCCTAGATTTTTTTAAAGACCATAAGAGGCTGAAGAATTCCTTCTCTTAGAGTGTCATTAACTTGAATAATTACATTATATTATTGGATTGAAAATTAGAGATTTATAATATTTAAATCAAGGGAAATTTCATGTATGATTCATAGATAAGGAAGTGAAGTGGTTATTCAATGTTGGAATATGGAGAATCCTAAAGAGGGAATGAAAAAATCAAAGTGATGCATGTTGAAAAAGGTGAGGTAAGAGGGATATTTTTTATTTTCTATATGCATTTTTGTTCTCTTTTGTTTAAATAGTGATGGATTCCCATTAGAGTTATTATTAAAAGGAGGTATGCGGGGACCAAGGCTATTTTTGCGATGGAACTATTGATTGCTCTTAGGAAGGATCACACTATATTTTGTTCCCAGGAAGGATTATTGTTCCATTAGTTATGTGTAATATAGTTATATGTTACTTTCATGTATTTTATTTATTGGTACATACTTGCAATAGAAATATTTATTATTCTTTTAGAGGTCAGTTTTGGTCCCATATTTCATTGTGAGTAGTTGTCTATTTTCCGTTGTGATATTTTTTATGCTAAAAGTAAAAGGTTGAGCACCATGTTCATATTGGATAAATGTAACCATTAGATATTTCCCCATGAAAGTGTGAGTAAAAATATATGGAATTCATATCAAAATTTTATCAATCATTAAAGGGAAATTATTCTACATGGGCTGTAGTGGATCATTTGAAAAATGACAACATCTTTATATCGATCGGGGTGTAGAGCTCGATGGATGACATGTCTTGGTAGTATCTAGAAGAGGTAGTTTGACTCCACAGATATCTTTTGATTATATTCTCTTATTAGGATCCATATTAAACCTCAAGGTTTTGTATATGAATCAATAATTATTTTAGATCTTAGATATGCCTTCTCATGACTTTTTATACATGGAATAGTGGTCAGAGAGAGAGAGAGAGAGTGGACCATACCGACTCTTGAAGACAGGTTTCCCTCAAGCGCCCTTGATTTTAGATGATTGCGGATAATGATCCAAACTTTAGTCTAATTTTATTACAAAACTAGTATCCATTACACCGTTAGTATAACACCATTTCTATGGGAGACATTTATAATCTCCATTTTTTAGACAAGTGTTTGAGAGGAAACAATTATATGGTAGAAAATAGTACATAATGTGATTAGTATGGTAATACAAATTCAAGAAAGGATGAAGGAAATTCAAGATCATCACGTATCCAATTCCAATCAAAATATGAGGCCTCTATCATTTGATTTTTGAGTTCATGTGTTCTGGATGATGACTTCTCATCATGGGAAATAAATTTCTGGCTTTGAGAGAAACATTTCTGTCAGGTTTTTTGGGTCATTTAGGTGTTGGATCATGTTGGATCTAAGACATAATATATATCACTTACCCCATTGATTAGGAGAATGACTAATATTTTTCCAATGCTACAAAACCATCATTATCTCCATGAAGCCTCTCATGTATTCCATTGGGGTGATATCATTGCGGAAATTGTTGAAATATTCAAGGAGAATGATGGAATGATCTAGGACCTCCATGAGAAGGTGTTTTTAATGAATGATAATCCATTGTTTCATGTATTACATAGTAAAGGTTCCATGGTGGAGTTTATATATGAATTTGAGTCCTAGATGTTGACTAAGTGGAGTTAGATACACGATGTTTATTGGTTTTCTAGTATCATTGTTATTTTTATGGAAATTTAAATTCATGTTTTATGACTTAGTTTCCAATTTTTATTGGTAAGCATACTATAATTAGAGAATATTCACTCTTGGGGGAGACTTTTGGGTAGTTTTTTGGAATTTGTATGGCTCTACACTATTTCAGTAATGATGTGGTTGAGTGCATATATTGTAGAGATCATTGACAGATATATCATGTGGTGGATTCATGGATGAACCCTTTTGTGTTTCCTCTCTAAATCTACTTTTGTATTCTGTAGGGAGATAATTTTATGTGATTTATATTATATAAGGGTCAATAACAATGTAGTTTGACCTTATTTTTGTATTCAAATCCCATGTTTCACTATAGAGACTTTGAGTGGCTCTAGATGGGATTGTATTCCAATATTTCTAAGAATGAAGATTTTTGTATCATGAATATGTCGTTTATGACTTGGGTGAGAACCAAATTCACCATCACTCAAAACATATTTGTGGATTAAATTCAACACATTGATAGATCGAATATATGGATCCATCAAATGCATGATAGGTGAGCTATGTGATTGGATCATCTATTTGGATCAACTATGTTGATAGATCATCTAGGTGGGTAGTATTAGCTAAGTGGAACAAATATATGAATCAGATACATATAAAATTAATCTATGTATGGAATTAGTATCTAATGAAATTTGGATAACATGGAAAATGTATATGTGGTGTTTGTTTCTATGTGGTTCTTCCATATTCATGAATTTTCCTATATAGATATTTCATCTAGTTTTTCGAAATGGACATGAAGAAAATTTAGTGGAATAAATAAAGGGACACTCAATTTCATTCTTCAATGATAATTAAATCATTAATTTTTGGTGTTATAAATGGATATAAATTTATTCTTGATCAATTTTTTTAATAACATCTACAATATATTTTATTAAATCATTTTTCACCTAGAAAATATGATCAAACAATATCTATTAACTAATTAATTATTTGTATTACCTTTATTCATTAATGGTTTTATTCAATCAACAATGGTAATTCTACAACCATTCCCTTTGAGTTGTGGAACCCTTTTTCTAATGGATCATCTTCTATAGTGGTGATAAAATTTTGTGTACGCAACATATTTTAGTGTATCGAGTCAGATAAAAATTATATTTAATAGGTATTTGTTCATTTATATTCTTAATTATTTACATGTAATAATAATGTTTCATTAGTTTATCCATTTTTATGGATATGTTATTAACCTAATGATTATTTAACCAATTTAATAAAATACTAGATTGTGATCATATGTCATTTATTTTTATCGTGACAATGGTTTGCTTCTTTTTTTCAGATAGTGTGAGATCAATTATAGGTTAATGTATCATGATGTTAGTCCCATTTAATTTTATTTTCTTTATCGAGAATGATAGTGATCATAAACATGGAATTTATTATTTAAATGTCTTAGTAATTAAATGGAAGGTTAATGAATATAGTGTTCATTATAATTTGATAATGGTTAAATTTATTTTTATGTAATTTTTAATTAAATATTTACTTCCTTATGTTGAGGGAAATTAATATTCAATGTAAATCATGATAATGAAATATTATGAAAAAAGTCAAGGAATCTAAATAAATTTAAATTATACCGAGGATGTTGGAAATAGATTGTATCATGGGAGATTGTTCAAATTAATTATAAAGTTAATTCAGTAGTCTGGATAGCATATTTCCTTAACTTTCATGAAGATAGAGATATATAAAAATTAATTAGTTAGTTTACTGTGGAAGAAAAACTTTTTCTGTCATAAATGTAATTACAAGTGCCAAAGATTCCAATCTACTAGAGTTGGATGCCTACATTGATATTTGGAGTGTTGAGAGATAATGTGTATATGAAGTCTGGATTACTTATTAAAGGGCCTAAATGTCCCCTATTTGTTGTGGATATTTATTTCATATTTCTTTTTTATGTTATTTGGATGTGATCTTCACCATGTGATGAAATATAGGGTGAGGAGGCCTAGATATGATATGGGGATTTGATGATTGAGGATTGGTTGGATGATGTGACATGGGTAGGGAGGTTTAAATGATCAAGAATTAGTTGACTCCTTTTATAGAGGTATGTATTATGATTTTCATGTGGGTGTTGAGGATAGAATTCGAGATGATGGAATGGGTTGGTGTTGACCTTAGTCATTGATGTGACAAAGAAAGATTCTTGCATGAGATAAATATGTTTAATGGTACATGACCAATTTTATTATTTTATCTACATTTCTTTCAACAATAATAAAAGTAGTTAGATGTGATTAGTTGCAGGTTTCCCCTTTGTGGTCGATTAGGATGGTATTGTAATAGTGCATGTAATTATGGAAAGGGTTAATGTTAATAAATTCTTAAACCACATGTTTGGTAATGATGGAATTCAATTACAGAAAATATACTAATATTGAGAAATCAGGGACTTCGTTTTGATTATGTTTGGTTATAATGGACCATGATGTGATGATTATTGTAATATAATCTTGAATAATGAAGTTGTTTAATTAATTGTTAATTAATTAATTCACAAAAATTGAACATTGTCATTCATTAAAAGAATAAATTAATTTACCTCTTAATATACTTGTGTTTGTAAAGTATAACTATTACCAAACAGTGTTATATAGGTGTATAAGTAATGGTTGGTATATTCAATCTTAATAATAGTTTATTACAAACGTTTGGTTATGAGCTAAATTATATCTTTTAAATTTTTATTTCACATACTTTCTCACCGATGTTGTTTTGGGAATGTAACATCCATTGGGATTTGGGAGGTTTTCTTTCCCAACATCCTTGTGAAAGGATATATGGATGACTACCCACTCTGGAACTTCTATCTACATTTATTAGATACATTTTCATGTTTGTATGCATTATATTTTCCCCCTAAATATGTTCAAATAGCTATAAAGGATTGTGTTTATTTATAGAACATATTTCTACAAATATAGGTTCCATGGAATATTATATTTATGACATGTATAAGTTCTGATAGCCTAAAGTAATCACAATATGTATGGGATTTAATGGATCCAGATATTATTTCTGATGTTTGATACATTTCATACATGATATTATGGATTTTATAAACTAATAGGTTACTATATAAGTTGATGTGGATGTGACGTGGTGATTGTGTGATGCATTGGGTGCATGTTGGGATTCCATGCCATATATCATTAGGATAGATTTTTTGGAGAGATATAGATCAAGAGGGGGGACGTTATTTCATAGAAGAAAACCATTAGGGAACTGTCTGTGGGGCACCCTTGAGGTATCATTATTATATTATACGTTTTATTCTATGCAGTACGTGGAGAGGGTTATCCATGGGGGATTGATATTTAATGTACATGTTTATCTGATGAGTTGATTTTACTATTTTTCACTATGGTTTGTAATGAATTCAATATATATTGTATTATATGAGCTAAGGAGGATCCTACTGTGTATTTTTATGATCACACTATGTATATATAAACTATTTTTCATGTAAAATTGTGTATGAAAGTGATCTTGATAGATATTCCTAGAATAAGGATTTAAATTATTTTCATGGGTTTAATTGTTGCTACTGACAATCCAGTTTTCTTCTATAAGTTTTCCATTAATTTTTATTGTATTTTCTGGTCTTTAATGTTTTTACCTCGGATTTTAATTTATATATTTTATATAATGTGTTTAATGATGTATCAATCTTAGCTCCCTCTACCTCATGTTATTTTAATGTGTATTATTTCCAATATGCATGTTCATAATACACTTATTGCCGGTTCAAAACCCAGGATGTACTTGATATGTCACTTTAGAAGTCACCATCCCCTCTCAGTCATTATTAACTGTTTATTGTAATAATATGTGGGATTTAGTTTTGAAAAATGGGTAAAAATAAGTTTCATATTTTGTGGAAAATGGTGGTGTGGAACAGGTCACCTTTTATATTTGAGGGGAGTGTTAATTTTATAATAATATAAAATTGAAAATTAATTTTTCAAGGATAGTGAGTCTCAAATTTGAAAATAATGTAGTTAGGATAGGTTTTGGGTAGTGAAGTCATCAACAACCCATTTGATTACATGATTTGAGTAATGTATCTTTTTACCCCATAGTTTTATTTGTTCTACTATTATCATTTACCCTAAAACCTCAATTTTTATTATCAATAAATTAATTTAATAATTTACATCATAATTGACATTATAACTAATCCAGACTATTATTTCATGTTCCGATTGAGTTGTTTTTATTATAGTGGAGAAGTAGAAATTTTTATCATCACATTTTATTTATGATTACTATTTTTTGATATGGTATAAATTTCATATTGGCATGTGTCATATCATATGCTGATCCTTGGAATGGTTCATCATGAACACAATTCATGGTATAAATATAAAAATAACATTGATCTGTTATTTTTATTATTTGTTAATACTTTTATGGATGTGTGATTTATCATTTTCATATGAAAATAAGTTTTTTGTTTTATGATATTCAGATTTTTGGATGTTTTTCCATTACCATGGTGTCTTTATAAAGGCATAATTCATAACATATATGATTCACATAACATTCACATGGTTATGTCTGATTGATATTATTTCCAACGATTGTTATGTTTTTAAATTCAAATAAAAAAATATAGTACATTTTCACATATAGACTTATGTTTTCATTCCACTCAATTGAACCATTATATACTATATCTGATGAAAAGTCATGTCGATTCAATAGAGGTATGTACATTTGTGTTTAATATATTTTCCCCATTATAATGGATGAGTAGTAATCCTCATTAGGGTGGAATATGAATTGTATCAAATTGTGATGATCAAACTCTTTAAAATATAATGAAACTCATTCTTTAAAAAAATTGGTTCTTTAAATTTTCAACATGTACCTATATTAGGATTTTCCATATATCTTCTTTGTTGAAATATAATTATTCAAAAAATGTGATAATGGAATACTTGACATGTTTCATCACATGAGGACGTAATTATATTATTGTGTTTTGATATGAGATAATAATCCATAATGGTGTATTCTCATATGTAGATTCCCTATTAAGATTATTTATTTAATATGATGGTGAGATATAATTTGATGTTTCATCATAGGATGTTGTGATTGTATTGGTGTGTTTTGAGAGAGAGTTTTTTTTATAAAAAAGGGATTTTCTCTATATGGTGAATGGTGACAACAAAGAATCATCAGGGTGTTAGGGTATAGTCGACATTGGTGTGTATGTTAATAGTAATTCTAACATATGAATTTTTTGGAACTAATTGAGGTTATGTTATAAGAGTGTTATAAGTTTATAAATATAATAGGGAGTGTATTATTAGATGTTAGAGGGTGAAAACTATGTTTTGGGTGTGAACCTTGCTGATTACGATGATGTAGTTCTTCGTAAGAAAGGAATAGTGAGTGATTTTTCTTTTGTGTTAATGCTCATGTGTGACATAGGATGAAACATATAGTCATTATAGGTATCAATTTATATTTTCAGTTCTCTAAAAGATGGAATTTTATTTTATCATAGTGCTTATAAGGACACCCATATGGTGGGAATCATATTTCCAATAACGAATTTACGCCCTCATTTTTGTAGGGATGTGGGTGTTATGAGACTATTCATTGGATGGTTGATGTGGAATTTGGATTTTGGTAAGTATAAAGATTCAGTTTTATCTATTTCATTAATAGATACTATATTTATTTTTAAATCGTTATATTTAAGAAATTTCATGAATATCCACATTGATAATGTTTCATTTATTTTTTCTAATAGTTAGTTTGATGAAAGGTTTCTTAGTTCCCATCTGTGGAGTATGAGAAAATATTTTCTATGAGGGGGATCAAACCATTGAACTAAATTGTGTCTCATATATTAATTTTTTATATTTATTTTTACAATATCATGAATCATTTGGGATTTAAGAAACTAGGAATGGGTGATTTGAAAACACATCCATAGTTGGGAATGATTGTCTTCGAATATTGACAAAATGAATATTTTAAATCTATTATTTTTTATATAAATTAATTTGATTTGTTAGATACAACATTAAGTTTATGTATTAGGGTAAAAAATGATTTTATTGATTATTTAAGACTTTAGAGAAATGTCGACCAAATATTTCCATTATTGCTAGACATTTAATGCTTATCCAACATAATTCAAAACTGATAATAAGATTAGAACCAAATTTCATGGAGGTGTTTTTTATTTGGTGTGGTTATTTCCACACTAAATTAAGGATTTCATTAGACACATTATAGTGTGTTAGTAGTATGTCGTTTTATAGATAGAGATAACAATGGATTATAATCAATCAATCTGAGTAGATATTTATAGTGGGGTGTTCCAAAAAAATATGTATGAATTTATTGATGTCTACATAGTTTGTTCAAATAGATGATTTTTGTTTAAAATTGTAACGGAGATTCAGTGGTGGTGAAATGTGTTTTTTGGTTTCTTGATGAATAGTACACCCTTTGATAGGAGTTGTGTATAGGATGATTATTTAGTAATAAAAGATACAATGTGGTAAATTTAGCACGAATTGATGAAAATGTATTTTTAAGATTGATGGTTTAAAGGTCACCAAAGTTTCATAAGGATGATACATGACATGTTTGGTAGACTGTATGGGCTTCAATTTTTTTTGGGTTGTCAAATTGATATTGAATTTAATTTTTTTTTAGGTAGGGTTAATTTTTAGGATAAGGATTAAAATTTGGAATCATATTGTTATGATATATCAAAAAAAATTACAATATTATTAAGACCTCAGTTGAATTTTTATTCCTGGGTGAGCTAAAGAAATGTTGGATTGGCATTCTAAAATACTTTTATTGTGAAAGATCATGCACAATTTACTTGATCACACTATGATTGATAGTAGTAGGGGCATCATGTAGCATATATTGTAGTTTTCACTATTAAAGATGTGTGTCATGGGGTAATCCCTCTTTCTAGGGTGTCATCTCCAGGTCCTCCTAGTTCTTCCCATTAAATTAATGAGTGATCATTTTTATTTTTATGACTAACCCAAGGTTATGAAAATGACATGTCTATTCCTATTTTTATAAAAAATATAGGACTACACTTGTAAATAATTGGTTAAATACCAATTAATATTATGAAAAATGAACATGCAAGTGATATCATTTATCAAATAACTCCCTCTCAATTTTCTCTCTTGATCCCCAATAATTTGGTGTAATCAATTGAAATAGTTTTCATACATTTTTTATATTTCCTTACCCTAGTTACAATTCATTTTTTATGTATGTTTTATAATCTATATTTGTTTTATGATTCATCTAGGAAATAGGTTCCAATTTTACCATATGATAATAGAATCTTGTGATAATTATGTTGTATTTTCTCAATTTGGTTATGTGAATGACTAGAAGAACAAATTCTCATAGTTGCATTTTATTTGGTAATGATACACTACACTTGGTATTTTTCTATGAATTTATATTAAATTTAATTTAATTATTAATAAAATCTATGAAAAATGTATGGTATTTTTCCTAGGATCATATCAGGAGTGTTTCATAGACCATCTGATTGTGTTTTTATATTTTTATTTCATATAGGTCACTAAGTGAGTTGTTATGAAAATATAAATATTTAAATATAATTTTTTTAGTTGATTATAATTTTTTATAACTAATCTCATTAGTTATTATTCCTTGATATAGTTTCTTGGGATATTGTATGATTTTGGGTGATTCATGGAAAAGAAGGGATGATATTTTCAAATGTATTATTAAATGTATTGGATTTTAATGATTTAAGAGGTTCCATATAATTTAACAATTGTTTGTACATGTTATTTAAGTGGTGTATGGTATATGTTCAGACAACTATTTCTGTTTATTCCTCATTAAATAAATTAATTTGTGGATAAAATTAAATGAATACTAATTTATTAAAGAATGATTCAATGGGAATGAAGGACCCTTAACCACCAACCTTGTGAATTTATAACCAATGGTAGAGTCTATGGTTTTTACTATCCTCTTGAAGATGCACACCCTCAAAGGGGTGTAAATTAAATGAATTAAGTAAACACAATTGTTGTCATTAATTTTATGTTGGACCCTTTGAGTATAAATATGTAATAAACTTCAAATAATTTTAATTGGTAGGCAATGATATATAAACGATATTACCAAAAAATTTTGGGATAATTTATTTAAGAGTTGGGTTACTATTCCAACCACACATGATTAGAATAACCTATATGGGGATTCACGGTATGACACATGGGAGTGGATTGATAAGTATGGAAAAGTATTTGGTGATTTTAAAAGGTAATGTAATTTTGTATATTAATAATATTTTAGGGTGATAGGGGGTTTCTAATGAGAATGATGGAATTAAGTTAGGATTATAATGGTGTAGAGGTACATTAATCACTCAATGTCATGAACCAGGCTGGGTCGCCATCTGACCCGACACTCGACCCGGTCAGCGATATGGCCCGAATGGAATTCTCAGTCCCCACGGGATGGCACAAGTGATTGGGTATCCAAGCATTACATGCGAATGATTTACCCAAAATAAAATACAGAAAGACAACTAACAAGATAAAAAAACAAAAACTGGAAACAGAAAACAAAACACAACTGTAAACTACAAACAAGTTTAAAGACTATAATTAAACTAAAACCCAAAGTGAACAACAACAATGATAGTGAAATAAAACTCCAATACCAACCTCAATGTGAATTCCATCAGTAACCAAAACCATTATCACTAAGCACAATGCCTCAACCTGTGACACACACAAAAAAATGCTTACAAACACCCAAAGGGCTATGTTGGGTGTGAGACAAGATCCCAGAAGGATGCCAATATGAGAAGATTCCACACATAACCATTTAAATGAGGAATACATTTTCCAGAAAAATAGATAAAAGGGAAATAAATGCATAAAAATTATTTAATGAAAACAATTTTTTTATGACAGGTGCTTTAAATGAAAATGAATTTATAGAAAACAACTCAAATTAAATAAATGAATTAACAACTTAAACACTTTTAAGGAAAAAAAATATAAAAGAAAACTCTTTTAAATAAAACATATTAAATTAAAACACACACAAACAAACACTTTATTTTTAAAATAATGGAAGTGTCAAATAGATGAGTCTAAAGTAACCAAGTAGAACCCAATATGGGAGAGGCCTTGTTTGTTTTAGCTAGGATGGGTCCCTAGATCTATTTTTCACAGTGAAACATGGATTAGAAACCAAAACCCTCAGAAAATGTTTCTTAGAATACCATAACCCTCAGAAAATGTTCCTTAGAAGAACCTAACCCTTAGAAAAGTATATGTTTATTTAGTGTTGTAATCATTAGTCCAGCCAGTGAAACTGGGTAGACTCACCTCAGGAACACTAACCCACTAGTCCTAGTTCACCTTCATTGTGACCTCGGCTTCCTTCTTTGTGCTCAAAAAATTTCAAGATCATAATAGGTTCACATCACATAAACAAGCCATGAAAAACACCACAGATGTCAAAAAAACCATTTACAACATCAATTCCATTTATCAAATTCAAGATCATGTCACATGCCATATTTATGCATAAAAACCAAATAGATTACTTACACACATCAAACTAGCATTTACACATGAAATTTTCATTTTGAGAAACTACGTGCACCAAAACCTTATCCAAACAAGTTTCTCACCATTGATATAATTTTCTAAAACCATTAAAAAATTTCGTAAGAAAATTATAAGAGAGTATCAATGGGTATTACACATAAAAGACACTCAAAATCCCCATTTTGAAATTAGTACACTCCCAAAATCTTTTTATGACTTAATCTAAATCACTGACACCATAAATTAAACCACTTATAGTTTCAAATAAAACAGTTTTACACTTATACAACCACGATGAAAATTTATTAAACAATCTTAAAAGTGTGTCTAATTATTTTGAACATCGGAACGCACTCAAAACATATTTTAGGTCAAAATTAAATTTGATGTCAAGCCCAAAACACACACTTCAGTTCCTTCACATTCTAACAGTCTAAATTCACAATCTTGACAACATTAAAAAATAGCTCAATGTAGGTTTTCACAACAAAACAAATTAACATCACATAAAAACTCAACTAACAAAACAAATGCATAACCAAACACAGTCAAAATCGATTCCACAATAAGGCAACTACTTAAAAATGGTGCTAAATTAATTTAAATTAACAAACTAATTTACCCGGTAATTTAGGAATGAATTCTCAGAATATGCCGCGTGACTCCAAAATCTAAAACATAAACCAAACACCCATATATGACTCAATTTTTATGAATGATAAACCAAAACACAATCTCTATAGTTTTTAATATGAAAATATACAATTCAGAATGGTTTTTCAATGAAAACAAACATGTATCATGTAAACATATCAACATAAATTAAAAACTAGATCCACATTAATGAAATTAATGAATAAATATGTAAAATTAATTTAAGTAGAAAATTAAGTCATCATACATTGGTTAAGAGAATAACCACATACCTTTGACACTGAATTTCCCAAAAATCGTTGTGAAACTCCAATCACACCACAAACGCACCACACAAATATCTGATTAAACCCAAAAACAAGAATTTGAAACAAAACAAATAAAAATCGAACCCAAAAATAAAGAACAAATCTAAAAACTAGGAAAATAATGAAATTTGAAACCCTTCCATAATGGAAAACTGCCAAAGTAGGTTGTGCGAGGGGCTGGGGGAGAGTGGGGTACTAGAGGCGGGTCGCACTGGAGTGGAGTAGCACTGGAGGGGGAAAGAGGAAGTCATATGGGAAGCCTCGGATAGCAACGGTTCTTGCAAGGCATAATAGAGGGGAGGTTGGGTCGCACACACCGCATGGAGAATCCAGAATGGGGGGTGCGCTGAAGTGGATTCTCATGGGGAGAGGCTAGGTGTGATGACATGTGTGGCTAGGTGAGGTCAGATTAAAGGATAGTGAGGTCTGAGGTGGCATGGTGAGGGGAGGCCGAGCAGCGGCATAGGGGTGCAATGGTTATGTGGCATGAGGGGACTAGAGGCGTGTTGCTCGGCTAGGGAAGGCCAGAAGGAATCCATGCTGATGGAGGGTGTGAGTGGAGCCAAGTGCAAGGCAAGAGAGGGGAGGAAGATGGGCGGTGACCGACAGCGTACAAGGAGAAGGACCGGCGGGTTGATGCGAAGAAGGAAAAATGGGGGCACTAGCCAACCCTAGAAGAAAAAAACAAAGTAAAAAAAGAAAATAAAAAAGAATAAATAAAAATAATACCTATAAAAATAATAATAATAATAAATAAAATAACTTATGTATCGACACAGATATTAATAATAATAATACTCAAAAATAATTAATAATATACTCAAACAATATTACTATTATTATCAATAAAACAATTTCATAAAATTTATTAATCATATTATGTTAATTTTATTCATATTTCATTATTCGTTATTATTTCATCATCCCATTATGATTTCACTAATTTTGAAAGCTGGGCAGACCGCGCGGTCTCAGAACCGTACCTTGCCCATGCGTCTAGTGATGCAAAACACAAAACACTCGTAAAAATAATAAAAATCTAAAATATAAATAATGATGAGAATAATAATAAAATATTAATACTCAAATTATGGTAATAATATAATATAACTTGTTATATATATTTTTATAAAAATAATAATCATCATAATAATGTCCCTGAATTACATTATTCTTATTATTATCTGAAAAAGATCTTATTTTATTTTATTTATATTTCTTCACAATTTAATCAATATTTATTAATTATTAGTCAATTTTATTTAATTAATTGAACTAGGAAAGGTCGAATAGCGACCACAGAAAGGTTGTGTGGCTTTGACCACGGGGTGTTGGACGCTGCCAAGGGTGAAACATTCATTTCTAAATAAGAGCTCAAAAATTTTATGTTGGGCCTCGACTTGAACTACCTGATTCCCAATAAAAATAATATAATAAATAATATAAAAATTATGGGGTTGAAAATTATCCCCACCATAAATATTTCCATTCACAGATGGTAATAACTAATGATGATCTCGGGTGAAGAAAATGATGCCTCCTTTAGGTACGAAGAGAGTTCCCATAGTCAAGAGGTGAAAAGAAGTGAAAGCACGATGCTCAGAGAATGTGACTAAAATGATGACCTCAAGAACCCTATAAAATACTTTCCTCTATGTGTCACCCACTCCAAATAGCTAGAACACCTCTAGTTGATAAATTGAGGATGGGAACTCTCGCACCCATGGGAACCAACATCACAGGCTGAAACACCTTGAGCACCGATGAATGAAACCCACATCATTTGACTGGAATGTACAAACAAGATCAAACCACATCTAAATAAACTTTTATCAATCACCACCAAGTCATCTTTAGAAATGGAACAATAGGACAACATGGGGAAATCCCAATGGGGCTCCACCCCATTAAAAACATACCACTCCCAAGAAGACACTGAAAAACCAACATGAGAGGGCCTGAGAAGACACCCCGCCATTACGAGGAAGACTAACACCGATTCATTCCAGAGACACTTGATAGAGACCCACTATGGGTCTCCCCACCATTATGATCAATGAAAGATACAAAACATTTATAATTTTCCAGCATTGACCAAACACCCCACCATAAGGGGCGGGGAGGGCTGGGCCCAACTACAAGGGCGTCAAAACTTCAACTGAAGACATAGCAACTTCTACACATCCTTGGATGTGTACTATTCAACTTTGAGACCGATTTACCCAACATACCCCATAAGGACCACTAATTCAATTTCATCCAGTGGGACACAACCACCAAGACATTAAGGCCATGAGATGAACACGCCTCCATATAGTCACAAAATCTTAACCCCTCAAGATTGTTCATTCAGAATGGAAAAACAACATAAAACAATTTACAATTGATTTACTTTAAACAATGATGATATAAATAAATTCATGGTCCCATACCCACTATGGATTCCTAACTATGTGCTATCTTCACTCTGAATCCTATGGCTGGATCCCTGATGTTTGAAGCATCTTCTGTCTCGCAGTCAGGTATTGAAAACTCCAAGATATATTTTCTCTTTTTATTTTCACACACAACCAAAAAATAACTAGGACACCACCAATAAACAAAATGCACTACGACATACAACAGATCCCACACAGAGCATTTACTAACACATGGGTTTAGATGATACACACACATCACAGGTTCACCTTAACCAAGAAACATAAGAAGAAAATATGTATGATAAACACTCCCCTTTGAACAGAAATAAATTTTAACTCCTAAAAAGGACACACTATTATGAAATCATAGATTCTTGAAGGATCCTTCAAAATCCACCCTTTCTCTTCAAAGAGAACTCACACAATAAGATGTCACTATACATGACCCATACAGCTAATGAAAGTACTATAAAGCCCATCAAGACACTGGTCAACACTAATATTTTTGAACCACCTTCACCCTTCCCTATTATAATTCCATTCACAACTTACATGGGGACCCTTCAGATGCAATGATGTCAAAATTCATACCCGATGACTAAGAAAACTCAATGAGACCCAAGCTTCCTTCAAATCCTCTTTCGTTTTTCATCCCACTGCAAGAGGATCCGCTTAACTGAAATGGATAAGTGGGAAAATTAGAACTATCACTAAAATGATAGATTCATTAGATCAAATGGAGGGTCATCCAAAGGTTAATTATCGGTGGGTTCCCTTCAATCGCATTTTAACGCTTTATGGGGTCATGCGCTATTTAATAAAAAAGACCATGGACTCAACCAAACTGGTCCAATCGTCAAATCATACCACAAGAGAACATTAAACATGCAGGGGAAACCACTAAAATGGCTTCCTAAAGAACTTTTCAAAAGAAGACACCAACCATATTCTTGCACACCAATACACAAATAAAAAATAAAACTCAAGACACAAATCAGTTTAAAATGATTTTTGGTTTGAAACTCCTCACACCCAACATTTCCAAAACACAAGGATACACTAAATAATAACCAGTTTTTTATAACACCAATTTTTCCTTTAAGAAAATATTTTGAAAATGAACGAAGATAGTCGGTTGAACAAACACCAATGGTATCTAATGGACCTCGCAGATGCATGTTCTCGTGCCACACCAGCACCCACCTCATATCCATCCAGGAATTAATCAGCTTGTGTCATGGAACTTTTCTCTTTCTATATACACTCATGCATGTGGTTTCCCACGAGAACACCTTGGATCAAAACCAAAACTCCCCATTTTTCAAAGCCAAAACATTCTACCCACACCTTTCAAACCACATACATCATTTATTTTTTAATGTGATTCATTTGAAAAAAAATTCGAATATCAAATCATTTTTTATTTAAACCCAAATTTCCACAATTAAAAAAACAAAGAACGAGGAATGATGAAAGAGAAAACTAGTGTCAACAGGTGACTAGAACATATGGATGGAGGTTGTACACTAATCACACCACTACCACAGAGAGTATTCGAGGATAGCGTCTCTAGATCTATATGGCTTTCCAGATCCTGTGAGCTCACTAGAACCACTAAACCTACTCCTTTTTCATTTCCTCTTAATAATATTAACCACAAGGACTAGAGACTCAGAAAAAAATCAACATACCCTGGTAACTCAAGTCCCACCATGTGGTGTGCTGGACAGTCACCCTAATCATAGCCAGGATGTCAAGTCCTGACAACCTCAACTCCAGTCTACCATGAACCTTTCTAAAGGAACATGAACCAAGAGAGAAAACCTCCCTTTGATACCATTTATCCACGAACTAGGCCGGGTCTCCATCTGATGCAGCACCCAAACCAATCTGTAACATGGACCGAAGGGCGTTACCAATCCCCAGAGGCTGGCACAAGTTCCTTCATATGAAAACATACATGGGAATGATTTACCCGAAATAAAATACAGAAAGAAAACTAACAAGATAATCAAACTGAAACTGAAAATAGACAACCAAACACGCTTTTAAACTATTAACAGGTATAAAGTATACAATTCAACTAAAACCCAAAGTGAACAACAAAAAATATAGAGAACTAAAACTTCAATACCAACCTCCAAGTAAAGAACATCAACCACCAAAACCACCATCACTATGCATGATTCCACAACCAGTGACACAAACAGAAAAATACCAAAACACACCAAAAGGTGAATGTAGGGTGTGAGACAAGAGACTATTAGGATGCCACCAGGATAAGATTCCATGCATAACCATTTAAATGATGAAAACATTTTCATGTAAAATATAAAAAAGGTAAAAAATTCTTATAGTATATAATGAAAATAATTTTTTTATGGAAGGTGATTTAAATGAAAATTAATTTAAGGACAACAACTCAAATTAAAAAAAATTAATTAACTACTTGAACCCATTTAATGAAAATAGGAATAAAGAAAACTGTTCCAAATAAAACATATTAAATTAAAACACACAGACACACACTTACTTTTTCAAATAGCCAAAGTGTCGCACCAACGAGCATAATGTAACCAAGGAGAACCATAAATGGGAGAGGTCTCATGGGTGTTCACTATAATGGGTCCCTAGATCATCTTGTCTTAGTGAAACTTGGATTAGAAACCATGACCCTCCGAAAACATGGCTTATAAGGGTACGACTCTCAGAAAAAGTTTTTTAGAAGACCAAGACCCACAGAAAAGCATATGTTTTTTAAGTGTTGCAATAGTTAGTCCTTCCAGTGAAACTGGGTCGAGTCACCTTCAAAACACTAGCCCATAGTCATAGTTTATCTTCCTAGATACCTCGGCATCTTTCTTTATGCTCAACAAATTTCAAGATCATAATAGGTGCACATCACATAAACAATCCAAGAAAAATGCCATACATTACAAGACACCATTTACACCATCAATTCCATTTTTATAATTCAAGATCATATCTCAGGCCATATTTATGTATAAAAACCAAAAAGAGTATCTACACGCACTGAACCATCATTTGCACACCCAAATGTCATTTTAAAATTCTAAACACACCAAAACCATATCCAAACAAGTTTCACACCATTGATATAATTTTCTAAAACCATTGAAAATTTTCATAAGAAAATTATAAGAGAGTATCACCAGGCTCTACGCATGAAAAACACTCAAAATACTCATTTTTTATAAAGATCACACCACAAATATTTTTAGGACTTAATAGGAATCACTTAAACCATCATATAAACAACTTACAGTTTTAAAGAAAATATTTTTACACTTAGACAACCTCCAGGAAAATTTATTGAACAATCTCAAAATGGTGTCGCACAATTTTAATCACCGAAAATCACTCAAAACCACTTTTATGTCAAAATGTCGTTTGATGTCACACACAAAACACACACTGCCCCTCTTTCACATTCAAAAAAACTAAATGCACAATCTTGAAAACACTGACAAATAGATCAATATAGCTTTTCATAACATAACAAATTAACATTACATAAACATTCTACTAAAAAACAAATCCATAACAAAACTTAGTCAAAATCACTTTTTCATCATGGAATCTACTTAACAATGGTGCTAAATTAATTAAAATTAACAAACTAATTTACCAGGAAATTTATGAAACAATTCTCAAAATATTCCGCATGACTCAAAATACTAAAAGTTCAACCAAACACCCCTCTATGAGTCAACTCATATTGTCACTAAACCAAAACACAATCTCTATTTTTTCTAAAATGAAAATAAAAAATTTAGTATGATTGTTCAATGAATACACACATGTATCATGTAAACATATAAACTTTAATTAAAATATAGATTCACATGAAACAAATTAATGAATTAATATGTTAAATAAATTTAAGAAGAAAATTAATTCATAAAACATTGGTTATGCGCCGAACCACCTAGCTTTGAAGATGAATTTTCCAAAAATTATTGAGAAACTCCGATTTCACCTCAAACACACCATACAAAGATCAAAATGATCCCTAAAACATCAATTCAAAACAAAACGAATCATAATCAAAATCAAAAAGCAAGAACAACTCCTAAAAATAGGCAAATGAAGAAATTTGAAACCCTACCATAAAGAAAATCTTCTGGAGTAAGTCGTGAAAGGGTTTGGGGGAGAGTGGGGTACTAGAGGTGGGTCACACCTGAGTAGAGTAGTTCCGAATGGGGAATGAGGAAGTCATCTGGGAAACCTTAGACAACAACTATCCCCACGAGGCATGGAAGAGGAGAGGTCAGGGAACACATGGTGCATGGAGAATCCAGAATGGGAGGCACACCAAAGTTGATTCTCCTGGGGAGAGGGCTGGGTGTGACGACATGTAAGGCTTGGAGTGGCTGGAGTGAAGGAGAGGTGAGGTCTGAGGCGGCCTAGTGAGGTGAGGCGTTGCAGCAGCTTAGGGGGGCGAAGGCAGTGCGACAGGGGGGTGGGAGGGGGAGGGGTAGTTGGAGTAGTGTTCCTTTGCTGAGGAATATTGGAAGGAATCGGCACTAATGGAGGGAATTTAGGGAGGCCTTTGCAAGGCCTGAGAGGGAAGGAAGTTGGGTGGCGACCTGCAACCTACATGGAGAAGGCCCAAAGGATTAACCCGAAAAAGGAAAAAGGGGGCGCTAGACAACCCTATAAAAAAAGTAAAAAAAGTGAATAAAAAAAGAATAAATAATAATATAATACCTATAATAGTAATAATAATAATAATCATAAATAAATAAAATAAAATAAGTATCGACACTAATATTAATAATAATAATACACAATAATAATTAATAATACACTCAAATAATAAAAATATTATTATCAATAATAAAATTTATTAATGTTTATTAAAATTATCATTTTAGTTTTATTAATTTTTCATTATTAATTATTATTTCATCATCCCATTATGAATAAAATCATTTTGAAATTCGGGCAGACCACGCGGTCTCAGAACTATGCCCTGCCTATGCGTTCGATGATGCAAAATCCAAAACACTCATAATAATAATTATAATTATAATTATAAAATAAAATATGAATAATGATGAGAATACTAAGAAAATATTAAAACTAAAATGATGGTACTATAATAAAATAAAAATTTATAACTTTTATGATAATAATAATAATAATAGTGCCCCTGAATAACATAATTATTATAATTATCTAAAAACTCTTATTTTATATTATTTTAATTTCATCACACTTTTAATCATTATATATTCACTATTTATCTATTTTATTTAATTAATTGAACCGGGAAAGGTCGAACAACGTCCCAAGAGAGGTTGTGTGGCTTTCACCATGGGGCGTTGGATATTTGCCAAGGGAAAAACATTAATTTCTAAATAAGATCTCAAAAATATTAAGTCTGGACTCTACTCAAACTACACGATTCCCAATAAAAATTATAAAATTAATAATATTAAAATGATTGGTGTGACACTCTAAATGATAATCATTGACTCTAAATATTATGTTGAGATCAAGAATCACATGTTATGTGTTAATTCCATGATCAAACAGGGGGACCCTGATGGGGCTCCCTATTGATATATTGACCTCTAGGTGGGTTCAAGTTGAATACATCTATAAATTATTGGGCATGTCACATTAGATCATAAATTTTTCGAGTGGGAAGGATATCATTTTATCGATGATGAAATGACATTGTTCTGATAGACCAATCAATGCTATGGAAACAAGCATAAATGGATATACCACAGAAGAATTTAAAAATAGAATGTTTATTTATGGGAAGGAACATTATCCTTATATTTTTAATGAATTAAAATTATATCCATGAGGAATTAACTTATGCAGCATAACAATTCATATGTTAGGGATATATCCTTGGACCAACTCAATTATCATGATATTTATTTGGATTCTTTCGATACTCCCCTATTTTCGATATATGCTTCTCATTTGATCAATGCTTAGTTTGATACATAATATTAAAATTTTATTCCTATTTTTAATTGACATGGAATAAAGTATAATTTGTTAATTTCAAATATGGGATTCCTATGATATTCCCAAGTACCAATGTAATTATACTATACTTATAAATTATGTATGATAATCTCTAATATATGGGGGAGACAGATAATATGTATGGGATAATTGAGAACTCACTAAGGACATGGTATGTTTTCTTAAAAAATTTTGGATGCCTATGATGTTACCACATATCCACTGAGTATGGATAAATTATGGAACTTAGTCATTTTAATGACATTCTAAAAACATATTTTGGATGCTTTTGAACTAGGGTTCTCTATAAGCCTTCATTGACTTTAGGATCAAGTAGGTTTGAGACCGAATGATCCATGATCAATTCAGATAACTGAAATATATATTAGATATTTAGATATATATGATCTGAGAGGGAAGTAGAGGCTACCTATAATTTTATTCATTTTTATATCATTTATTTACTACCTTTCCCAGATAATTTTAGATTTATAATTTGATATATGTTTATCAACATGGTTTTACAATTTGATACATGTTATTTATTATTAATTAGTCTCCTTCATTTTCAAAAATTATGACTTTTGTAAAAATTTTGGTGATTTTTTAATTTTTCTTACATTTATTAAAATGTACAATATTTCCAACATATCGCCATAGAAAATTTCACCTAATCAATAGCCTATGGAATATGAGTAGTTTTTTATATGGTTTTGTAGAAATAATTAATATGGGAAATAAATGAGTATTCAATTGTAGTGTGGAATTAGAGTAATAACTCTACAAAACATGGATTGTGTATTATCTCAATATTCATTACTTTAAGTGAAATGGGAATAATTGAACATCTTTTTTTGACACTCTAAAGGGATATTCATTGTGTAAATCACAAGAACATTATGAATCATTTAAAAGGACAAAAATGTATTTTTATAAACTAATTTCCATTGATATCCTAAATCATTGAATGACCCCCCCCCCCCCCCCCCACCGTATTTAATTATCATTTAATTGATAATGTTATATTAAATCAGAATATTTGATATATTATAGTATCTTTTACAATTATATTTTACCCAACTCAATTGATATATTCTTCCTTTAATTAGGGGAATATTGGAATTCTATAGTTATATTATATTTTTATATATTCATAATGATCACTTTTCTATGAATATGTAATAGCTTTGTTAAGGAGTATAATGGTTTTTATTTTTATCCATTTCATTTATATTATTGAATAAATGGAAATTTTTTAAAATGATTGAGTTTAAAAATTATATATCCCATTGATGCATAAATATATCCTTTGGGAACAACCTCTTCATTGTTTTTTATAGTCCTTACCAGAATGTATATAAACTATTAGAATATGGACATGATTATATGGTTGTGATGTTTGTAATTAATCATTATATCAACATGGGATCCATCATTATTATCCAATAATTTAATAATTGTAATTTTATCCATAAATATATTATTATAACATATTTATTTATTATGGAATTTTTTTATTCATGTAATACTATTTGTTCAATGTTTTTAGATTATAGGTTCCCCTATATTCTAACCGTTAATAATATTCTCATACAAAATTCATTCAATTATTTATCATTTTCCTATGAAATAATGATGATTAATTTATTTATTTCTATATTTGTAACAGGATAAAATAAATTTTAATTTAATTTTTTGATATAAATTTCTATTTCATTATAATTTAATGTTAATTTAGGTAGCCAGTTTCTGAAAAAGGAAAAAGCATTAGATCTTACAAATTGAGATATATGTCTGTTTTACCATTTTAAAATTTAACCATATACTTCATATTACTATATTAAGAGTATTAAATTATGTATTTACATTATGAAGTTTAATATGAACATGAGCCTCAAACTCGTCCTAAAAATATAGATGATATTCTATACTATATCTTGGGAAAAATTATAAAAAATGTTATATACAGTGAACTCTTTCAATTCTTTCATGCATGTTGTTTGTTTTTAGCATGATTTTTATGATATCTATTCATCATAATATACTTGGAGGCATGAATAATTAATTTTAAAATAATTTATCAAAACTTCATTCAGACTAGGTCACACTAACTCTACTGGTAAATACACAAGATCATAAAATAAATCATATGAAATCAAAATTCATTAGTTTGTGTCATGATAGATGGTTATGAACCAATTATAAGTTCATATTTTTTTCAATTAACTAATTTTTTTCAATTCAATTAATATTATATAAGGTAATAGAATTTAACATCATGAACAAGGATAATATAATGAGAAATATAGAATTTTTTCACTATAACCATGACATATGAACATTTTTAATCTGTTTAACAAATACAATAGTAAGAGGAATTATATTGGCATTTATATAATTATTTTATTATCAATTTTATCATAAATATATCACCTAGGTTTATTTTTATTTAGTTAATGAATATCCCATGTTGATCCACTACACCATTTAGTCACATGTGCTCTATTGACCTCAAAATACCATCTATGGAACTCTGTTGACTAGTTATGTCGCTTTGATCATATTTTATGGATCCATGGATTATTAACATGATACGATTTCTTTGGAAGTTTCATCTACTGATCTATGTATGTTTAATAGAAAGGATGGAGGAATATATAATCTTTTGGTATTGATTAAAAATATGAGAAATTTATTTTATTAAGAGTTAATTCTGTGTGAAGGATAATGTTTAGCATATTGACCAAACCTAAAAATCCTCATAATTATCCTTTTATAGACATTTTGTAATGGTTTCATTGAAATTATATTAAAAAATCCATTAATAATATATTAAACGCATAATTAACTACGTTATTTGTAAAAAATACAATTATTATCCTAAAATTCTTGTTCAAAAAACCACCAAATGTTAATTATTATTTAAATTTTAGTAAGAAAATAATTATCCTGAAACAAATAATTGGCCCCCTCATCCTCCTTTAAATTTATTGAATTTTTTAATATAAATTATCATATCATTAATATATATTTAATTCATAACATTATTAAGAAATATATTTATTTAGTCATCCATTATATTACATTATGATAAATTAATAAATAGTAATTTATTACCTTGAGAATTACAAATTCTAAAAATTATACATTTAATAAATTAAAAAATACTATATTTTTCATCCGGTGAATGAAATATTTATTCTAATAATATTTTAATTACATTAAATAGTTAATAATAGATAAATAATTTTTTTACCATTAAAATAAAAATAGATAAAGATATGTTATATTTTTTCACATAACCAAAAAATTCCAATATACAAAAACTATTTATTTAACATTTCCAATCAATTAATTATTCATAAATATATATTCATGTCCTATAAATTAGTATTTATTAAAACCGTTAAATATGAATAATATTTAACAGAGATTGGTGGAAAAATTATTTTTACACACTCTATGATATATCCTTAGTGGAATTTGGTGAGTAAGCCTATACTCCAATTCTACATTCAAGAAATGGGATAAATAACCCTTATAATATTATAATATTTTCAATAATAAAAGCCAAGTAAAAATTATAACTATCTGAAATATTCAAATTTTTATCACATAATTTTATGAATGTTATGCAGTATTTTCATTAGACTATATTCTTGATATGACATGCATTGACTATCAGAAATAAATTTTTCATTATATCATAGACAGGGAATTTAAAAATAAAGTTCCAGGTCTATTAATTAGTCGAGATAAAAAAAACCATAATCTTGGAGGATAAAAATCCTTCCAGTAAATATTCATTAAAAATATATCATTTTGGATGCACCCAACATACTTACTTATCAAAAAAATATAGAAGCATAGCTCTCAAAGGTACATAAAAGTTCATAAGCCCTGAAATTCATTTCTAATAATCATAATTTATATGCATCGTTACGCATTTAGGAAAATTGGATTATCCTATAATATAAAACCTTGTAGAATTCATAATTGAGGGAATGTTATCATAATTTTTAATCATAATAATTATATTGTGTGAAATTCTTCATATATATTGTCATCTAATTTTGAATAAATATATATGGTATTTAATAGCATATATTCCCACTATAGAATGTTATCCTACCATATACCAACGTTTATGAATATTTTCATTATATATCATGGTTATCATCAAATTAATGAAATTAATATGAACATGAAAAGTGAAATATATTCTAGGAAAATATAGCATAGAGTATATATTTTAATAATCATTATTAAATAGGGGAATTATTAATATTAAAATATAAAAATATTCATGAAATATAATGTACTATGTTATTTGTTCTAGGGAACTAACAACAACAATTTTAATTGAAATCAAGATTTCTATCCATTATTGTTCTCTCAAATATCATTATTTTTATGTTACATTCCAATTTCAAAAAATATGAAGATGATGGTTTTTTAATCTTATAATGAACATTTTATTTACACATACACTCAATAACTATCACCATCAATGATAAAAACATATTATTGATCAATATAAATAAATCATTTTAGATCATTACTAAATTATAAAAAATTTACATGCATTTAAAAACTATTATAGATCATTTGATCATTAGTTGTGAATTGAGTATATTTCATCACTATCCCCATGAAAATTCTCAACAATAACAATACACATATTTTTGAAATAAAATTAACAATATAAAAGATATTTCTTCCATTTTACTTATCCCTTATCATTGTTATTATATAGAAAACTCATTTAATACAAATTGAATTATTTTTACAAATAAATAACTTTATTTCATGAATAATTCTTCAAAATTTGATTCAAATCTTCCACAATTTAACTAATTGAAGCCTTCTATTGTAAATCCAATACAATGTTTCATTTAATTGTTTGAAATTATGCCTATATGATTATAATTCATTAAATTTTATCATTTTAAAACACCTCTACAATTTCTTATTTTAATTTAATATGGACATAAATCTGTAACAAAAAATATATAACATAAATTAATAATTTTCTTTTATTTACGATTGATAATAATATTAAAATTAGTATTTTGTAATTTTTAATATTAAACTAATTGATATTGTATCTTTCCCATTATCATTTTCATGAAGAAAGAGATATATAATAATTAATTAATTAGTTTAATGTGGAAGAAAAACATTTTCTTTGATAAATATAATTACAAGGGAAAAAGATTCCCATCTACAAGAGTTAGACACCTACATTGATTTTTGGAATGTTGAGAGATAATTTGCGCATAATGGATGGATTACTTATTAAAGGTCCTAAATATCCCCTATTTGTTGTTGATATTTATTTACTATTTATTTTTTATGTTATTATGATGTTATCTTCACCATATGATTAAATATAGGGTGAGGAGACCTATATATGATATGGGGATTTGATGATTGAGGATTGGTTTGATGAAGTGACATGGTTAGGGAGTTTAAAATGATCAAGAATTAGTTGAATCCTTTTATGGAGGTATGTATTAGGATTTTCATGTGGGTGTTGAGGATAGAATTTGAGATGATGGAATAGGTTGTTTTTGGCCTTAGTCATTGATGTGATAAAGAAAGATTCTTGCTTGAGATGAATATGTTTAATGGTACATGACCAATTTTATTATTTTATCTGCATTTCTTTCACAACTAATAAAGGTAGTTAGATGTTATTAGTTGCATGTTTCCCCTTTCTGGTCGATTAGGATGGTATTCTAAGAGTACATGGAATTATGGAAAGGGTTAATGTTAACAAATTCTTAACCCAGATGTTTTGTAATGATGGAATTAAATTACTAAAAATATACTAATATTGAGAAATTGTGGACTTAGTTTTGTTTATGCTTGGTTATAATGGAACATGATGCGATGATTATTGTAATATAATCTTGAATAATGTAGTTGGTTAATTAATTTTTAATTAATTAATTCACAAAAATTGAACATTGTCATTAATTAAAAGAATAAATTAATTTACCTCTTAAAATAGTTGTGTTTGTAAAGTGTATCTAGTACCCAGCAGTGTTATATAGGTGTATAATGAATGGTTGGTATATTAAATCTTAATAATAGTTTATTCCAAAAGTTTGGTTATGAGATAAATTATATCTTTTAAATATTTTATTTCATATACTTTCCCACCCATGTAGTTTAGGGAATGTAACATCCATTGGTATTTGGGAGGTTATCTTCCCCAACATCCTTGTGGGAGGATAGATGGATGACTACCCTCTCTGGAACTTCTATCTACATTTATTTGATACATTTTCATGTTTTGATTCATGATTGTTTCCCCATAAATATGTTGACATATCTATAGAGGATTGTGTTTATTTTAAGAACATATTTATACAAATATAGTGTCCCATGGATTATTATATTTATGACATGTATAAGTTGTGATCGCTTAAAGTAATCAAAATATGTATGGGTTTTAATGGATTGAGATATGATTATTAATGTTTGATACATTTTGTAAATGATATTGTGGATTTTATAAACTAATAGGTTACTGTATAAGATGATGTGGATGTGATGTGGTGATTATGTGATGCACCGGGTGCATGTTGTTATTCCACGCCATATATCATTAGGATAGATTTTTTTGGAGAGATATGGATCAAGAGGGGAGACATTATTTCATAGAAGAAAAACATTATGGAAGTGTTTGTGGGGCACCCTTGAGGTATCATTATGATATTATATGTTTTATTCTATGTGATACGTGGAGAGGGTTATCCATGGGGGGGATTGATATTTAATGTACATGGTTATCTGATGAGTTAATTTTACTATTTTTCACTATGGTTGTCATTAATTCTATATATATTTTATTGGAGGTGCTAAGGAGGATCATGCTGTGTATTTTTATGATCACACTATTTATATATAAAATATTTCCATGTAAAATCATGTATGAAATTGATCTTGATAGATATTACTAGCATAAGGATTTAAATTATTTTCATGGGTTTAATTGCTGGTACTGACAATCTAGTTATGATCTAGAATTTTTCCATTAATTTTGAATGTATTTCCTGGTGTTTAATATTTTTACCTCAGATTTATATTTCTATAATTTATATAATGTGTTTAATGGCTATCAATCCTATCTCCATCTACCTCATGTTATGTTAATGGGTATTATATCCAATATGCATGTTTATAATACACTTAGTGCCGGTTCAAAACCCAGGATGTACTAGATATGTCACTTTATAATTCACCATCCCCTCTCTCTCATTATTAACCCACGATTGTAATACTTCGTGCGGAGTTAGTTTTGAAAAATGGGTAAAAATAAGTTTCATATTTTGTTGAAAATTGGGGTGTCTTACAAGTCACCTTTTATATTTTAGGGGAGTGTTAATTTTATTATAATATAAAAATGAAAAGTCATTATCCAAGTATATTGAGTCTAAAATTTGATAATAATATAGTTGGGAAAGTTTTTGGGTAGTGAAGTCATCAGCATCCCAATTTACTACATGATTTGAGTAATGTATCGTTTTACCCCATAGTTTTATTTTTTATACTATTATCATTTACCATAAAACCTCAATTTTAATTTTTCAATAAATTAATTTAATAATTTACATCATAATTGACATTATAACTAATCAAGACTATTAGTTCATGTTCCAAATTCGTTTTTTTATTGTAGTGGGGAAGTAGAAATTTTTATCATCACATTTTACTTATGATTACTATTTTTTGATATGTTTAAAATTTCATATTGGCATGTGTCATATCCTATGATTATCCTTGGAATGGTTCATCATGAACACCATTCATGGTAGAAATATAAAAATAACATTGATCTATGATTTCTATTATTATTTAATACGTTTATGGTTGTGTGATTTATCTTTGTGATATGAACATAAGTTTTCTGTTTTATGATATTTGGATTTTTGGATGTTTTTTCATTAGCATATTTTCTATATAAATGCATCATTAATAACATGTATTATTCACATTACATTTACATGGATATGTCTGTTTGATACTAGTTTCAATGATTTTTAGGTTTTTAAATTCAAATAAAAAAATATCATATTTTTTCCCATATAGACCTATGTTTTTATTCCACTCAATTGAACCATTATATACTATCTCTAATGAAAATTCATGTCTATTCTAAGGTGGTATGTAAATAGATGTTTAATATCTTGTCCCAATTATAAGGGATGATTAGTAGTCCTTGTTAGGGTGGAATAGGAATTGTATCAATTTGTGATGATCAACCTGTGTAAAATATAATGAAACCTATTCTTTAAAAAAAATCTTTAAAATTTCAACATGTACCTATATCAGGATTTTCAATATAGCTTCTTGGTTGAAATATAATTATCCAAAAAATGTAACAATGGTATACTTGACATGTTTCATCACATGATGATGTAATTATATTAGTGTGTTTTGATATGATACAATGATCCATAATGGTGTATTCTAATATGTAGATTCCCTATTATGATTATTTATCTAATAGGATGGTGAGATAAAATTTCATGTTTCGTCATAGGATGAATTGATTGTATTAGTGGGTTTTGAGAGAGAGAGTTTTTTTAGAAAATATGGAATTTCTCTATATAGTGAATGGTGAAAACAAAGATTCATCAGGGTGTTAGGGTACAGTCGACATAGATGTGTATGTTAATAGTAATTCTAACAGAGGGATTTATTGGAACTAATTGATGTTATGTTAGAAGAGTTTTACAAGTTTGTCAATATATTATGGAGTGTATTATAAGATGTTTGAGGGTGAAAACCAGGTTTGGAGTGTGAACCTTGCTGATTATGATAATAATGTTCTTCGTAAGCATTGAATAGTGAGTGATTTTTCTTTCTGTTGATGCTCGTGTGTGACCCAGGATGTAACATATGGTCATTAAATGTATTAATTGATAATTTAAGGTCTCTAAAATATGGAATTTTATATTATCATAGTTCTTATATGGACACCCATATGGTGGGAATCATATTACCAATAACGAATTTACACCCTCATTTTGGTAGGGATGTGGGTGTTATGAGACTAGTCATATGATGGTTGATGTGGAATTTGGATTTTGGTAAGTATAAAGATTCAGTTTTATCTATTTCATTAATAGACACTATATTTAATATTAAATAATTATATTTGAGAAATTTCATGAATATCCACATTGATAATGTTTCATTTAGTTTTTCTAAGAGGTAGTTTGATGAAAGGTTTATTAGTTACCATCTGTGGAGTATGAGAAAATATTATCTATGATGAGGATCAAACCATTGACCTAAATTGTGTCTCATATTTTAATTTTTTATATTTATTATTACAATCTCATGAATCCTTTGGGATTTAAGAAACTAGGAATGGGTGATTTGAAAGCACATACGTAGTTGGGAATGATTGTCTTCAAATATAGAAAAAATGAAGATTTTAAATCTATTATTTTTTATATAAATTAATGTAATGGGTTAGATACAACCTTGAGTTTATGTTTTATTGTAAGAAATTCTTTTAGTGATTATCCAGCACTTCAGAGAAATGTAGACCAAATATTTCCATTATTCATGGACATTGAATACCTACCCCACAGAATTCGAAACCGATAATAGGATTAGAACCAAATATCGTGGAGGTGTTTTTTATTCGATGTGGTTATTTACAAACTAAATGAAGGATTTCATTAGACACATTATAGTATTTTAGTAGTATGTTATTTTATAGATAGAGATAAAAATGTCTTAGAATCAATCCATCTGATTAGAGATTTATAGTGGGGAGTTCCAAAAAAATATGTATGAATTTATTGATGTCTATATAGTGTATTCAAATAGATGATTGTTGATTAAAATTTTCATGGTGATTCAGTGGAGGTGAAATGTGTTTTCTGGTTTTTTGATGAATAGTACACAATTTGTTTGGAGTTTTGTAAAGGATGATAATTTAGTAATATAATATAGAATGTGTTAAATTTAGCATGAATTGATGAAAATGGATTTTTACGATTGATGGTATAAAGGTCACCAAGGATTCATAGGTATGATACATTATATGTTTGGTAGACTGTATGGTCCTCAATATTTTGGGTTTTCCAAATTGATAATGAATTTAATTTTTTTATAGGTAGGGATAATTTTGAGGATAAGGATTAAAATTTGGAATTAGATTGTTAAGATATATCAAAATATTTTTTACAATATGATTAAGACCTCAGTTGAATTTTTATTCTTGGGTGATCCGAATAAATGTTGGTTTGGCATTCTAAAATTCTTTTATTGTGTAAGATCATTCCTAATTTCCTTGATCACACTATGAATGATAGTAGTAGGGGCATCATGAATCATATATTATAGTTTTCACTATTAAAGATGTGTGTCATGGGGTAGTCCTTCTTTCTAGGGTGTCTTCTCCATGTCATCCTAGTTCATCCCATTAAATTAATGAGTGATCAGTTTTATTTTTTTGACTAACCCAAGGTTATGAAAATGACATTTCAATTCCTATTTTTTAAAAAAAATATAGGACCACACATGTAAATAATTGGTCAAAGCCCCATTAATATTATGAAAAAGGGCCATGCAAGTGAGATCATTTATCAAATAACCACCTCTACATTTTATCTCTTGATCCCCAACAATTTGGTGTATTATATTGTAATATTTTTCATATATTTTTTATATGTTCTTACCCTATTTAAAATTAATTTTTTATGTATGTTTGATAATATATAATTGTTTTGTGATTCCTCTAGGATTTAGGTTCCTGTTTTTCCATATGATAATGGTATATTGTGATGATTATGGTGTATTTTCTCAATTTGGATCTGTGAATGACTAGAAGAACAGATGCTCACAGTTTCATAGTATTTTGTAATGATACACTAAAATTGGGATTTTTCATTGAATTTATATTAAATTTAATTTAATTATTAATCAAATTTAAGAAAAATGTATGGTAGTTTTCCTAGGATTATATCAGGAGTGTTTCATAGACCATCTGATAGTGTTTTTATATTTTTAGTGAGTATAGGTTCCTAAGTGAATTATTATGTAAATATAAATATTTAAATATAATTTGGTCAGTTGATTATAATTTTTTATAACTAATCTCATAAGTTATTTTTCCTTGATATAGGTTCTCGGGATATTGTATGATTTTGGGGGATTCATGGGAAATAAGGGATGATATTTTCAAATGAATTATTAAATGTATTGGATTCTAATGATTTAATAGGTGCCTTAGAATTTGAAAATTGTTTGTACATGTTATTTATGTGTTGTATGGTATATGGTCAGGCTGCTATTTTTGATTATTCATCATTAAATAAATGATTTTGTGGCTAAAATTAAATGAATACTAATTTATTAAATAATGTTTCAATGGAAATGAAGGACCCTTAACCACAAAAATTTTGCATTTCAATCCAATAGTTGAGTTTATGGTTTTTAATGTCCTTCTGAATATTCACACCCTCAAAAGGGTGTCAATTAAATTAATTAATTAAACAGAATTGTTTTCATTAATTGTATGTTGGACCCTTTGAGTATAAATATGTAATAAACTACAAATAATTTTATTTGGTAGGAAATGATAGAGGAATGATAATCCCTAAATTGTTTGGGTAATTTATTTGAGAATTGGGTTACTATTCAAAACACACATGAAAAGAATAACCTATATGGGGATTCACAAGATGACACATTGGGAGTGGATTTATAAGTATAGAAAAGTATTTGGGGTGTTTAAAAGGTAATGGTTTTTTTTCTATTATTTATATTTTAGAGTGATGGGGGTTTCTAATGAGACTTATGGAATTAAGTTAGGATTATAATGATGTAGAGGGACATTAATCACTCAATGTCACGAACCAGGCTGGGTCACCATCCGACCCAGCACCCGACCTGGTCAGCGATATGGCACGAATGGAATTCCTAGTCCCCACGGGCTGGCACAAGTTTCTGGGTATCCAAACATTACATGGGAACGATTTACCCAAAATAAAGACATAAAGATAACTAACAAGATAAACAAACAGAAACTCGAAATAGAAAATAAAACACGCCTTTAAACTATAAACATGTTTAAAGTATACAATTCAAATAAAACCCAAAGTGAACAACAACAAAGATAGGGAACTAAAACTCCAATACCAACCTCAATGTGAATACCATCAGCAACTAGAACCACCATCACAAGGAACGATTCCTCAACCTGTGACACACACAAAAACACCTACATACAACCAAAGGTGTATGTATGGTGTGAGCCAAGAGACTAGATGGATGACACCAGGAGAAGATTCCACACATAACCATTTAAATGGAGAATACATTTTTCAATAAAATATATAAAATGGAAATAAATGCTTAAACAGTATCAAATGACAACATTTTTTTATGATAGGTGCTTTAAATAAAATTGAATTTATAGAAAACAACTCAAATTAATTAGATGAATTAACTACTTAAAACCCTTTTAAGGAAAGAATATAAAATAAAACTCTTCCAAATAAAACATATTAAATTAAAACACACACAAACACACACTTTATTTTTAAAATAGCAGAACTGTCACACCGACGTGTGTAAAGTAACCAAGTAGCACTAAATATGGGAGAGGCCTCATGGGATTTAGCTAGGTTAGGTCCCTAGATCTTTGTGTCACATTGAAACATGGATTATAAACCACAAACCTCATAAAATGTTTCTTAGAATACCACAACCCTTAGAAAATGTGCCTTAGAAGACCACGACCCTCAGAAAATCATATGTTTATTTAGTGTTGTAATCATTAGTCCAGCCAGTGAAACCGGGTCGATTCACCTTGATAGAGAAAATATTTTAAATTAATTTGTATTTAATATCATTGTTTTAAACCCAAAATAGTGTTCCTATAAGATTAATTATTTCATTTTTATGATAATGGTGTTATTTTGAGCTGAATAGTAAAAATTGGCCATTTTGGATTTTTAACAGTTTTAAATTATTTATGTAGTTTGGTTATAACATTATATACACTAATTAAAATTGAAAAATTCTTTCTTTTACAGATTCTAAACATCCAGGGCTTCATTTACTATTTTTGGACTAAAAGATGAATTGACAATATGGAAGCTCAAAAGAAGATCACAAGTGGAAGAAAGAAAACTGTTTGCAGTTTTACCTAGTTTTGGTGTGGGATCCATAACTCATCCATGGTGGGCCCAAATGTTGTGATATTCAGTGGGTGGATGCAAAACGGGTTGTGGAGAATCTTGTATGAAGGAAGGGTCGTGTGAATTGGCCATTTATGGGATAACTAAATCACCCTAAACCGGAGGATTTCATTTTGGAGAGTCTGACTAGACAGAATAAATTCTCAGAGTAAAACGGCCATAACTCTCGGACTTCATTCCCAAATCCACTGAGATTAGGTGGGGACACGGTAAAGGTACTTATGAACAACATTGAATAAGGTATCAACATGTGAAGATTTCATTTAATGGGTCTACAACGTGTCAACATTCGGGGGACAAATCCTGGCTATAAAAGGAGGAGAGCTCCACCCTCTCAAATCATCACATTCTCCACCCCATTCCCTACGGGACACCAAGAAGGAGAACCTTTTAGCTTACTATTTTATTTATTTTCTTTTTCATTGTTTTTTAATGTCTTATTCTTCCCCTTTCATCACTATTACCCTTCACATGGAGGGGTAAAACCTTGGAGTGATCGGGGAAGGGGGAGTTTCACTTTTGTAATGTCAGAGTTTTGAGCTTAAATTTAAAATCCTATTTTTATTTTGAATTACTTCTATTATAATTGTTTCCTAATTATCTTAATGCGATCGTGTTTTGATTTTGTTTTATTCATTGTTAATAGCTTTGGTTGAAGACCTTTAAACTCCCTCCGCCTAGTGAAATTTGTCTCGATTGAGCAGATTGTGTTAGGTGGTGAGTGTCTAGAGATCGTTGGCACGTGTGTGAAACTATTAAACTTTTTCTAGAGTTATAAGGAGCAAAAATTCCCAATATAGAATTTCCTTAGTTGTTTATGGATTGTTTAACAACTTTCACGCACATAGGAGTAAGTCTCATTTGTTTCTTAAACCAAGGGTGATTAATAACTCGATCAAGGAGTTCTTCATTTGTTATTCGAAAGGAAGAGAGAGAATATGATCTTTATTACTAAGATGTCATTGAAAAAGTGAATCCTACCCTAACCCCATCACTCTCTTCATCCATTATTTTTTGACTTTTCTTGCTATTTCTTGCTTTATTTTTAAACCTAAAAAATTTCAAAAACAACCTTTTCTTCTTTCTTAAATTCAAGTGACAAACATAATTGTTGTGAACTATACTTCGGGATACATACTAGGGTTAATCACTAGACTACACTTAGGAAATTTAAAAAAAATTGCCACTCCCTATGACAAGCATGCGTCAAACATGGCGTCATTGCCGGGGAGGCAGTGCAACAACAACAAAAATTCAAAATTGAATGACCCGCAACTCAAAAGAACCATTAATTGAATTTGATCCAGAAATTGAAAGAACATTAACCCAACTAAGAAAATGAAATATACAAGAAATCTTTGAAGAAATAGATCTCTCAGATTCAAGTGAAACTCTTAGTGTTCACTCTGAACCTGAAATCATGGCTAGAAATCCCAACCAGACCCTGCGTGATCTATGTGCACCACAATTTTCCATTCAAAATAACCAACTAATTATACCCACTGAACCAAATGATTTTGAATTACGTGTCAATATGATTCATGTGCTTCCAAAGTTTCATGGTCTTCCAGGAGATGATCCAAATCGGCACATGTAAGAATTCAGATACACTTGCTCAAGCTTCAGGCCAAAAGGAGCACCCGAAGACCAATTTCAGTGGAGGGAATTCCCCTTCTCACTTGAAGGAGCAGCTAAAGAATGGTTGCACAACCAGAAACCAGGGGAGATCAGTGATTGGGAAGACCTAAAAATAAGTTTAATGCAAATATTCTTTCCCACATCAAGGAGCACTGTAATCAATAAAGATATTTACATCATACATCAATCAACTAGAGAAACCCTCTACGAGTATTGGGAGTGCCTCAAGAAGCTATGTTCCAGCTTCCCACATCATGAAATGGAGGAACACCAATTCCTTGTGTTCTTCTACCAAGGACTTGTGGATAATGATTGAAATATTCTAGATGCCTCATCTGGGGGGTCCCTAATTGACAAGTCGCCTACAGATATCGAAATATTAATTGAGAATATTGCTTAAAACTCAAAACAATTTGGACTAAGAGGAATGGGATCCAGGGGGATACATGAGGTAAAAACATAAGATTCATCTACATTGATTGAAACCAAAGTTTATTACCTTGCAAGGTTAGTCTGTAAAATGGAAGTAACACAAGCAAATGGACAACAAGCTACAGCTCAGGTACGTGGTTTATGTTATTCTTCCACTCATTAAACTGACCAGTGCCCTCAGATATAGGGGACAGAATATTGTGATGCGGCCTTTCAAACAAGACAATTCCAACAAAATCAACTGCATCATCCCCAATCCCAAAAAGGATATGGGAACCAACAAAACCAGAGGAGACCATTTAACCAGCACCCCAGCCAACCTACTTACCACCAGCAGCAATACCAGAACCCCTCTCTCTTCCAACAATATTATAAACAGCCCTTCCAACAACAACAATCTTTTCAGCCACCACCATTCCAAATAAATACATATGAAAAACCATCCACCAGCACAAAACCTTCTGTGGAATAGCTACAATCCAAGTATGAGGGCCTAGAAGATAATGTTGACAAGCTGGTGGACACAGTGGGAAGTCTTGTTGAAATCATGTCCAAGAATCCAAGGAAGATTCCTTCCCAAACAGTGCCAAATATTAAATATAATGTTAGTTCAATCATAACAAGAAGTGGAAAAGAAATCCCACCTCCATCCAACCCTGAACCTGAAATAATACCACCTATTCTGAGGGATAATGATTCAGAAAGCCTTGTGAAAATACACCAAGAAGATGAAAAGGAAGAGGATGAGGAGAAGGATAGGCCACATAATAAGAAACAAGAAACACCAATGAAAAGAAAACAAAGGGATAAGAAAGACTTACCACCACTATTTCCAACAAGGATGATCGAATCAATGAAATTTCATGAAGAAGAACTTCAAAAAAAAAATTGGACACCTTCCAGAAAGTGGAAATCAATATCCCCCTACTTGAAGCTGTTAAAAAAAATCCCTAAATATGCAATATTTCTGAAGGAGTTGTGTACTAAAAGAAGGAGGAGGGATGGAAATGAAAGAATCAACTTAGGAAGAAGCGTATCAGTATTGATCACACCACCGTTACTGTAAAAATTTCCAGATCCAGGGACTTTCTCTATTCCCTGCACTATCGGTTATTTAAATTTCTCTAATTCTTTGTGTGATATAGGTGCTTCAATTAATGTATTGCCTCACTCGGTATACACTTCTTTGAAGATGGTAGAATTGAAGCCTACTTGAGTGGTGGTCCATCTCACAAACAGAACCATGGTTTTTCCAGAAGGTGTTCTAGAAGATGTTCTTGTAAAGCTAAAATATCTATTATTCCTAGCTAACTTTTATGTGCTGACAATGGAAGAAGATATAAGTTCATCACACTCACCCATCATCTTGGGAAGACCATTATTAAAGACAAAGAAGACCATCATCAATGTGCATGAGGGAACACTCTCAATCGAGCTCGGAGACAGTCGAGGTCATTTTAATATACTCGAATCCATGAAGAATTTGTCAGATGTTCATTCGCTAAAAGAAATCTACCACAAAGAAGGAAAAGAACCAAATAAAAATTTAGAAGAGACAACCTTTGAATTCTTGTATAGTTTTTTAGAAGAGGCTGGCGAATCAAAATCATGAGAGGATGTTGACATTAATAAGTATAAACTCAAGGAGGCCGAATATGAAAAGATTATCACAGATCTCCAGAAGGAACTTGCTACAAAGGAAGAAGAACTATCTAAGAAGAATTCCATATGCCTTTCAATGGAACATGAGATGAAGAAGGTCATGGAAACCCCCATTAAAATTGTATAGTGTAAAGAATATTCAGAAACAATAGGAAGAGGGGATTATAAGAAAAAAGAGGAAAACCCCAAAACTAGGTTCGTATGGGTAAAGAAAATTGTGGGTGAATCTCCTGCCTCAAGAGAAGAGAGGAATTTTAAAAGGACACCACAAACCATTAAAAATAGTTATGTTCACATCACAACAAGGAAGATAAAAATATCCAAAAATATTGAAAACCATTCCAGAAGAACAAGATTTCAGTGGTTTTTCTGGTGTTGTGGTATCTATGGACACAAATCAGACTCTTGTTGGTACAACATGTCTTTACCAGGAATTAGAAAAGAACCAGTGGAGGAGATCCCACTCCTCCAACATGTCTATCAATAAGAGCCATCAGTTTCTACCTCTCCTTCACACTTGATTCATGTTGTGATTCATTTGGAAATTGGCTTACATGTTAAATCCACTTGAATTCATTGAGGAAACTGCAACATTTATGTGTGGGGGAGGGAACCTTTGTAGTATAGGATTTTCATTTGATGGTTGTTTTCATAGAAAAATAAAAAATTGTGTGTTTTCAAATTTTTGTGGGTTTATTTTTCAATTTTTGGTGTGTTTTTAAAACTTTTGAGCTGAAATGATTATCAATACCATTTTTGAAACCCATTTCAATGACTAAACCAATCAATTTCATTAAACTGAGCTTAAATGAATACTAAAATTACTTTTGTTTCAAGATCAAATCTTTTGGAATTTCATGAAAAGTACACTGATTTTTGAAAACCATGCCATATTTCACTGTCTATATATTTGAAATCACTTTCTGGTGAGGCTTCTGAACCATTTTTATCATATTATTTTCATTCACCTCATTTCTTGAGAGAACTGGACAATGCTTGCTTTAACCAGAATTTGATTTCTTCATTTCAAAACATGAGGGTTTGGGGTACGCGTGTTTTAAATGATTGAGACATTTATTTGGTATGAAGCCCCCTTTTCAAAATAATCCTTTTCATTATGGCCCACCTTTACATTTATCCTTTATTGTATCCCCTAGTATCCATGAATTTCCTATTAGGTTAGCCACATTACAAGCCAATTTTCTCTATCCTACCTGTTCTTGAAGTGAAATTGCATGATCTAGTTTAACTTAAGTATGGGGGAAGATGTCTTGTGGTGTACTACCTCATTCGGTTATACTTTGGGTGGAAAATAAATTGTGGAAGAGATGTATGTGATGCTAAAAAATTATTCTATTGAAAGCTGGGCCTTTTCTGGAGCTTTTATGATAAGAGAATTTGTGCCTTTCTGGAGCTTCCAATGTAAAAAAAGAAAGTTGTGCCTACCTGGAGCTTTCAAGAAAAATCATGTTTGAAAGGATTGAAATTTTTTCTGCTGAGCTGATTGAATGTTGATGGAGCCTATTTTATACAAAGGGAAGTGAAAGATATCATACTTGAGTAAATTTTAGAATCTTGCAATTTTGCTTCATAAAGAGCCAAGCCCCCCTTTTTCGGCCTCAGAATGTTTAACATCTAAATCCTACCAACCAGAAGCCACAGAACAACCCTGAAAAGTTCTCATGAGAAACACATGTCCTTGACTCACATCGGGTGGAGAAGTAAGAATTTATCAAGCATATGGTGACTCTTGTGTGAGTTTGGATGAGAAAAGTTTTGTTGAGCATTTACATTTGTGAGATGAGAGAAAATTAATATGAGGTAGGTATTTTGTGTGCATGGAATAAGAAATGAAATGGAAATATATTAAAATATAAAATGGAGAACTTGAAATAATTGTTTTTTATGAGACATGATATCTTTTTGCTTCTTGGAATTGATTTGATAGATCTCATTGATATGGGTTTTGGATTTGATTTGATTTGATTTTTACTTGTCCAGGAGTCCAAGTGATATGTGTGGGGAAATTGATAGAGAAAATATTTTCAATTAATTAATATTTAATATCATTGTTTTAAACCCACAAAATTATTCCTCTAATATGAATTGTTTCATTTTTATGATAATGGTGTTATTTTGAGCTAAATAGTAAAAATTGGCCATTTTGGATTTTTAACTTGTTTAAATTATTATTGTAGTTCAGCCATAACATTATCTACACTAATCCAAATTGAAAACTTATTTCTTTTCCAGATTCTAACATCCAGGGATTCATTTACTATCTTTGGGCTAAAAGCTTAATTGGCCATATGGAAGCTCAAAAGAAGCTCACAAGTGGGAGAAAGAAAACTGTTTGCAGTTCTGCCTAGTTTTGGTGTGGGATCCATAACTCATCCATGGTGTGCCCCAATGTTGTGATATTCGGTGGATGGACGCACAAAGAATTTTGGAGCATCTTTTATGAAGGAAGGGCCACGTGAATTGGCCGTTTATGGGGTCATTAAAAAACCCTAATCCGGAAGATTGCGTTTTGGAGAGTCTGACTGGACAGAATAAAAGCTGAGAGTAAAATAGTCATAACTCTCGGAATACATGTCCCAATCCGCTGCGATTTTGAGGAGACATGCCCAAGATAATTATGAACAACATTGGAGAAGGGATCAAAACGTGAAGATGTCATTTAATGGGGATACAACACATCAACATTCGGGGGACAAATCCTGGCTATAAAAGGAGGAGAGATCCACCCTCTCAAATCATCGCATTCTCCACCCCATTCCCTCTGGGACACCAAGAAGGAGAACTTTTTAGCTTCCTATTTTATTTCTTTTTTTTCATATTTTTTTAATGTCTTATTCTTCTACTTTCAACTCTATTACCCTTCACAAGGAGGGGTAAAACCTTTGATTGATCGGGGAAGGGGGAGTTTCACTTTTGTAATGTCGGAGTTTTGAGCTTAAATTTAAAATCCTCTTTTTATTTTGAATGACTTCTATTATCACTATTTTCAAATTATCTTAATACGACCGTGTATTGATTTTGGTGTATTCATTATTAATAGCTTTGGTTAAAGACCTTTAATCTCCCTCCGCCTAGTGCAATTTCACTCGATCGAGCAAATTGTGTTAGGTGGTGAGTGTCTAGCGATCGTTGGAACGTGTGTGAAACTATTAAACTTTTTCTAGAGTATTAAGGAGAAAAAATTCCAGATCGGGAATTTCCTTAGTTGTTTAGGGATTGTTTAAGAACTTTCACTCACATAGGAGTGAGTCTCGTTTTTTTCTTAAACCAATGTTGATTAATAACTCGATCGAGGAGTTCTTCATTTGTTATTCGAAAGGAAGAGAGAGAATATGATATTTATTACTATAATGACTTTGAAAAAGTGAATCCTACCGTGACCCCATAACTCTCTTCATCCATTAGTGTTTGACTTTTCTTTTTATTGCTTGCTTTATTTTTTAACCTAAACAATTTCAAAAACAACCTTTTCTTCTTTCTTAAATTCAAGTGACAAACATAATTTTTGTGCACTCCTCTTCGGGATACATCCTAGGGTTAATCACTAGACTACACTTAGGAAATTTAAAAAAAAAATCAATTCCCTATGATAGGCATGCATCACACCTCTTGAACACTAGCCCACTAGCCCTAGTTCACCTTCCTAGTGACCTCGGCTTCCCGATTTGTGCTCAACAAATTTCAAGATCATAATAGGTGCACATCACATAAACAAGCCAAGAAAAACACCACACATGGAAAGATACCATTTACAACATCATTTTCTTTTAACAAATTCACGATCATTTCACATGCCATATTTATGCATAAAAAACAAATAGAGTACTTACACACACTGAACCATCAATTACACATGAAAATGTCATTTTGAGAAACTACATGCACCAAAACCTTTTCCAAACAAGTTTCTCACCATTGATATAATTTTCTAAAACCATTAAAAAAATTCATAATACATTTCTAAGAGATTATCACTTGGAATTACACATAAAATGCACTCAAAATTTTCATTTTGAATTGAGCGCACACCCAAAATGTTTTTATGAATTAATCTACATCACTTACAGCATCAATTAAACCACTTGTAGTATTGAATAAAACAGTTTTACACTTATACAACCATGAAGAAAATTCATTGAACAATATTAAAAGTGTGTCGCTTGATTTTAAACACCGAAATGCACTCAAAACCTATTTTATTTCAAAATTAACTTTGATGTCACACCCAAAACACACACTTCATCTCCTTCACATTATAACAAACTAAATGCACAATCTTGTCAACATTAACAAATAGGTCAATGTAGTTTTTCACAACAAAACAAATTAACATCACATAAACACTATACTAACAAAATAAATGCATAACAAAACATAGTGAAAATCAATTTCACAACATGGAAACTACTTAAAAATGGTGCTAAATTAATTTAAATTAACAAACTAATTTACCACAAAATTTATGAAAGAATTCTCAGAATATACCGCATGACGAAAAAAACTAAAACTTCAACCAAACACCCACCTATGACTCCATTGATATGGACGCTAAACTAAGACACAATCTCTATAGTTTTTAATATGAAAATATACAATTTAGCTTGGTTGTTCAATGAAAACATACATGTATCATGTAAACATATAAACATAAATTAAAAACTAGATTCACATTAAATAAATTAATGAATAAACATGTAAAAATAATTTAAGAAGAAAATTTAGTCAGCAAACATTGGTTAAGAGCAAAACCGCCTACCTTTGACATTGAATTTCCCAAACATTGTTGTGAAACTCCAATCACACCACGAACGCACCACACAAATATTAGATTGAACCCTGAAACAATAATTTGAACCAAAACAAATCAAAATCAAACCCTAAAATCAAGAACAACTCTATAAACTAGGAAAATAAATAAATTTTAAACCCTACAATATTGGAAAACTACTGATGTAGGTCGTGCAAGGGGTCGGGGGAGAGCGGGGTCCTAGAGGCGGGTCGTAACGAAGTCGAGTAGCATCGGCAGGGGAAAGAGGAAGTCATCTGGGAAACCTAGGATATCAACGGTTCGTGCGAGGCATCATAGAGGGGAGGTTGGGTCACACACACTGCATGGAGAATCTAGAATGGGAGGTGCGCCGAAGTGGATTATCATCGGGAGAGGGTTGGGTGTGATGACACGTGTGGTAAGGTGAGGTCAGAGTAACAGATAAGTGAGGTCTGAGGTGGCCTGGTGAGGGGAGTCTGAGAAGCAGCATAGGGGTTCAAAGGATATGCAGCATGAGGGGACTAGAGTAGTGTTGCTCAGCTAGGGAAGGCCAGAAGGAATATGCACTGATGGAGGGTGTGAGGGGAGCCTAGCACAAGGCTAGATAGGGGAAGAAGTTGGGCGGTGACCTATAGCGTACAAGGAGAAGGCCTGACGGCTCGATGCGAAGAAGGAAAAATGGGGCGCTTTCCAACCCCAGAAGAAAAAAAACAAAGTAAAAAAATAGAATAAAAAAGAATAAATAAAAATAATACCTATAAAAATAATAATAATAAATAAATAAAATAACATAAGTATCAACACTAATATTAATAATAATAATACTCAAAAATAATTAATAATATACTCAAATAATATTACTATTATTATCAAAAAAACAATTCCATAAAATTATTAAACATCTAATTTTAATTTTATTCATATTTCATTATTCATTATTATTTCATCATCCCATTATGATTTAACTCATTTTGAAAGCTGGGAAAACCGCACGGTCTCAGAACAGTACCTTGCCCATGCGTCTGACGCAAAACCAAAAACACTCATTAAAATAATAATAAACAAAAATATTAATAATGATGAGAATAATAATAAAATATTAATACTCAAATGATAGTAAAAAAATAAAATAAAATGTTATATATATTTTCTTAATAATAATAATAATCATAATAATTCCCCTGAATTACATTATTATTCTTATTATCTCAAAAAGATCTTATTTTATTTTATTTCTATTTCTTCACACTTTTAGTCAATATTTATTCATTATTAATCAATTTTATTTAATTAATTGAACTAGGAAAGGTCGAATAGCGACCCATGTGAGGTTGTGCGGCTTTGACCACGGGGCATTGGACGCTCCCAAGGGTGAAACATTCACATCTAAATAAGAGCTTAAAAATTTTAAGTTGGGCCTCGACCCGAACTACCTGATTCCCAATAAAAATAATATAAAAATTATGGGGGTGAAAATTCTCCCCAACATAAATCTTTCCATCCCCAGAACATTACCACTAATGATGAACCATGTAGTAGAAAATGATGCCTCCTTTAAGATCAAAGAGAGTTCCCATAGTCAACAAGTGAAAAGAAGTGAACGCACCATGATCAGAGAATGTGACTAAAATGATGACGTTAGGAACCCTGTAAAAGACTTTCGTTATGTGTCACACACCCCAAAGAGCTAGAAAACCTCTAGTTGATAAATTGAGGATAGGAACTCTCGCACCCATGGGAATGGACCTCACAAACTGAAACACCTTGAGCACTAATGAATGAAACCCTCATCATTTGACTGGAACAAACAAAAAAGTCCAAACCACATCCCAATAAACATTTATCACTCACCACCAATCCATATTTAGAAATTGAACCAATAGGCCAACATGGGGAAATCCCAAAGGGGCTCCACCCCATTAAAAATATACCACTCCCAAGAAGAAACTAAAAAACCAATATGAAAAGGCCCGAGCAGACACCCCGCTATTATGAGGAAGGCCAACACCTAATCATTTCAGAGACACTTGATAGAGACCCACTATGGGTCTCCCCACCATTAGGATCGACGAAAGATACACAACTTTGAGAATTTCCCAGCATTGACCAAACATCCCACCATAAGGGGCAAGGAGGGCCAGGCCCAACTACCAGGGCGTCAAAACCTCAACTGAAGACATACCAACTTCTACACATCATGGGATGTGTACTATTCAACTTTGAGGCCGATTTACCCAACACATCCCATAAGAACCACTAAATCAATTACATACAGTTGGATGAAACCACCAAGACATTAAGGTCATGAGATGACAATGCCTCTATATAGTCACGGAATCCTTACCCCTCCAGATGGTTCATTCGGAATGGAAAAAAAACATAAAACAATTTAGTCTTCCTGTACTTTCAACACTGATGATAGAAATAAAGTCGGGATCCCATACCCTCTATGGATTCCTAACTACGTGCTAGCTTCACACTGAATCCTATGGATGGATCCCTGCTGTATGAAGCATCTTCTGTCTCGTAGTCATTTATTAAAGACTCCAAAATAGAGTTTCTCCTATTAGTGTCACACACAACCATACCATAACCGGGACCCCACCTACAAACAAAATGCACCATGACATCCAACTGCTCCCACACAGAGCATTTAATAACACTTGGTTTTAGATGATACACATACATCACCTCTTCACCTTAACCAAGAAACATAAGAAGGAAAGATGCATGATAAACACTCCCCTTTAAATAGAAACAAATTAGAACTCCTTGGGAGGACACACTCTTATGAAAATAGATATTCTTGAAGGATCCTACGAAATCCAACATTTATCTTCAAAGAGAACTCACACTATAAGTTTTCACCAAACATGACCCTTGCATCCAATGAAAGTACTATAAATCCCATCAAGACACTAGTCAACAATGATAATTCTGAACCACCTTCACCCTTCCCTGTTTGAATTCCTTTCACCACTTACAAGGGGAACCCTCAGACACAATGATGTCAAACTTAATACCCGACGACTAAGACAACTCAATGAGACCCATGATTACTTCAACTCCCCCTGTGTTTGTCATCCCATAGCAAGAGGATCTGCTTAACTGAAAAGGATAAGCGGAAAACATATAACTATCACTAAAATGATAGATTCCTTAGATCAAATGGAGGGTAAGCCAATGGTGAATTGCCGGTGGGTTCCCTTCAATTGCATGTTAATGCTTTATGGGGGGCATGCGCTATTCAAGAAAGAAGACGATAGATCCAACCAAATTGGTCCAATAGTCCAAACATACCACAAACGAACATTAAACGTGCAGGGGAAACCACTGATGTGGCTTCATGAAGAACTTTTCAAAAGAAGACACCAACCATACGCTTGCACACCAACACACAAATAAAAAATAAAACTCAAGACACAAATCAGTTTAAAAGGATTCTTGGTTTGAAACGCCTCATACCCAACATTTCCAAAACACAAGGACACACCAAACAATAACCAGTTATTTAAAACACCAATTTTTCCATTAAAAATCTTTTTTAAAATGAACGAAGCTGGTGGGTTGTGCAAACACCAATGGTATCCAATGGACCTCGTAGATACATGTTCCCATGACACAACACCACCCACCTCATATCCATCTAGGAATTCATCAGCTCGTTTCATGGAACTTTTCTCTTTCCATATAGACTCATGCATGTGGTTTCCCACGAGAACACCTATGATCCAAACAAAACCTCCCAATTTTTCAAAGCCAAAACATTCAACCCACACATTTCAAACCTCATACTTCATTTATTTTATAATGTGATTCATTTCAAAAAATATTCCAACATCATATCATTTTTTTACTTACAAACCAAATTTCCACAATTACCAAAACAAAGAATGATGAACAGTGGAAGAGAAAACTAGTGTCAGTAGGTGAATAGAACATATTGTTGGTGGTCGTGCACCAATCACACCACTGCCACGGGGAGTTTTCTAGGATAGAACCTGCCAGAACCTGTGAGCTCACTGGAACCACTGACCCTACTCCTTTTTCATTTCCTCTTAATAAGATTAACCACAAGGACAAGAGTCTTTGAAAAAATTCAACATACCATGGTAACTCAATTCCCACCATGAGGTGTACTAGCCAGGCACCCTACTCATTTTCGGGACGTCATGTCCTGACAACCTTAACTCCAGTCAACCATGAACCATTCTAAATGAACATGAACCAAGAGAGAAAACATCCATTTGATACCAATTTTCCACGAACCAGGCCAGGTCTCCATCTGATGTGGCACCCGACTCGGTCCATGACATGGACTGAAGGCCATTCTTGATCCCCAGAGGCTGGAACAAGTGCCTTCATATCCAAACATTACATGGGAATGATTTACCCGAAATAAAAGACAGAAAGAAAATTAATAAGATAAAAAAACTAAAACTAGAAATAGACAACCAAACATGACTTTAAACTATTAACATGTATAAAGTATACAATTTAACTAAAAACCCAAAGTGAACAACAAAAAATATAGAGAACTAAAACTCCAATACAAACCTCCAAGTGAAGACCGTCAGCAACAAAAAACACCATCCCTATGCAAGATTACTCAACCAGTGACACACAAGTAAAAATCCCTACATACGCCCAACGGTGTATGTAGGGTGTGAGACAAGTTCCTAGTAGGATGCCACCAGAAGAATATTCCACACATAACCATTTAAATGATGAACACGTTTTCAAATAAAGTAGATAAAAGGGAAATAAATTATTAAATAGTTTCTAATGAAAACAATTTTTTATGGAAGGTGCTTTAAATGAAAATTAATTTAACGACAACAACTCAAATTAAACAAAATTATTAACTATTTGAACCCATTTAAAGAAAATATGAATAAAGAAAACTGTTCCAAAGAAAACATATTAAATTAAATAACACAAACACACACTTTATTTTTAAAATAGCCTAAGTGTCACACCGAAGAGCATAATTTTACCAAGGAGCACCATATATTGGAGAGGTCACATGGGTGTTAGCTAGGATGGGTCCCTAGATCTTTGTGTCTCAGTGAAACATAACTTAGAAACCATGAACCTCCGAAAATGTGGTTTAGAAGGCTACGACTCTCAGAAAAAGTGTCGTAGAAGACCATGACCCTCAGAAAAGCATATGTTTTGTTAGTGATGAAAACGTCAGTCCTACCAGTGAAACTGGGTCAAGTCACCTCCAAAACACTAGCCCACTAGTCCTAGTTCACCTTCTTAGCTACCTCGGCTTCTCACTTTGTGCTCAAACAATTTCAAGATCATAATAGGTGCACATCACATAAACAATCTATACAAAACACCATACATTACAAGATACCATTTACACCATCAATTCCATTTTTATAATTCAAGATCATATCTCAGGCCATATTTATGTATAAAAAAAAGAGAGTATGTACATGCACCAAACCATCATTTGCACACCCAAATGTCATTTTAAAATACTATGTGCACCAAAAACTTATCCAAACAAGTTTCACACCATTGATATAATTTTCTAAAACCATTGAAAATTTTCATAAGTCACTTCTAAGAGAGTGTCACCAGGATTTACACATGAAACACACTCAAAATACACATTTTGTATTAAACACGCACCCAAAATCTTTTTAGGACATAATCTGCATCGCTTACACCATCATTTAAACCACTCACAGTTTTAAAGAAAATATTTGTACACTTAGACAACCACCAGGAAAATTTATTGAACAATCTCAAAATGGTGTCGCACAATTATAAACACCAAAAATCACTCAAAACATCTTTTATGTCAAAATTCAGTTTGATGTCAGACCAAAAACACACACTACAGCTCTTTAACATTCATTAAAACTAAATGCATGATCTTGACAACACTAAAAAATAGATAAATATAGGTTTTCACACAAAAAAAATTAACATCACATAAAAACTCTACTAAAAAACAAATTCACAACGAAACTCAGTCAAAATCACTTTCGCATCATGGAATATAGTTAAAAATTGTGCAAAATTAATTTAAATTAACAAACTAATTTACCAGGAAATTTATGAAACAATTCTCAGAATATGCCGAATGACTCCAAATACTAAAATTTCTACCAAACACACCTATATGACTCAACTCATATTGAAACTAAACCAAAACACAATATATATAGTTTGTAAAATGAAAATAGACAATTCTGTATGGTTGTTCAATGAAAACACACATGTATCATGTAAACATATCAACTTTTATTAAAATCTAGATTCTCATTAAATAAATTAATGAATTAATATGTTAAATAAATTTGAGAAGAAAATTAATTCATAAAATATTGGTTAAGCACCTAACCACCAACCTTTGATGCTAAATTTTCAAAAAAATGGTGAGAAACGGCAATCGCACCTCAAACTCAACACACAAAGATCAAATTGAACCCTAAAACAAAAATTCAAACCAAAACAAATCATAATCAAACCCTAAAAGAAAAAACAACTCTTAAAACTGGGAAAATGAAGAAATTTGAAACCCTTTCATAATGAAAAAAATCTGGAGTAATTCGTGCAAGGGTTTGGAGGATAGCGGGGTACTAGAGGTGGGTTTCACTGGAGTGGAGTAGAGCTGGCTGGGGAAAGAAAAAGTCATCTGAGAAACCTCAAACAATAACAGTTTGCACGAGGCATGGAAGAGGAGAGTTCAGGTCACACATGGTGCATGGAAAATCTAGAATGGGAGGCACACCAAAGTTGATTCTCTTAGGGAGAGGGCTGGGTGTGACAGCAAGTAAGGCTGGGAGTGGTCGGAGTGAAGGAGAGGTGAGGTCTGAGGTAGCCTAGTGAGGGGAGGCTGAGCAGCGACTTAGGGGTGCGAAGGTCGTGCGGTGGGGGTGGGGTGGGGTGGGGGTTGCTGGAGAAGTGTTCCTTGTCTGGGTAAGACCGGAAGGAATTAGCACTGATGGATGGCATGTGGGGAGGCTAGCGCAAGGTCGGAGAGGGGAGGAAGTTGGTTGGTGACCTGCAGCATACAAGGAGAAGGCCCAAAGGATTGATGAAAAAATGGAAAAAGGGGCGCTATCCAACCATAGAAGAAAAAAGTAAATAAAAAGTAAATAAAAAACTAATAATACATAAAATAATACCTATAATAGTAAAAATAATAAAAATTATAATAATAATAAATAAGATAACATAAGTATCAACACAAATATTAATAATAACAATACTCAATAATAATTAATAATATACTCATATAATATTAATATTATTATCAATAATATGATTTCATAAAGTTAATTAAAATTATCATTTTCATTTTATTCATATTTCATTATTAATTATTATTTCATTATCCCATTATGATTAAACACATTTTGAAATTTGGGCAGACCACGCAGTCTCAGAACTATGCCCTACCTATGTGTCTGACGATGCAAAAGGAAAAACACTCATAATAATAATTTTAATAACTATTATAAACTAAAATATTAATAATGATGATAATAATAAAAAAATATTAAAACTCAAATGATGGTACTAAAATAAAATAAAAATTTATATCTTTTATGATAATAATAATAATAATAATTCCCCTGAATAAAATTATTTTTATTATTATCTAAAAAACTCTTATTTTATTTTATTTTAATTTAATCACACTTTTAATCATTATTTATTCATTATTAATCTATTTTATGTAATTAATTGAACCGGTAATGGTTGAACAGCGTCTCAAGAGAGGCTCCGTGACTTTGACCATAGGGCGTTGGATATTTCCAAGGGAAAACATTAATTTCTAAATAAGATTTAAAAAATTTTAAGTCGGGCCTCTACTCAAACTACCCGATTCCCAATAAAAATAAAAATAAAAATAATATAAAAATAACGGGTGTGACACTCTAAATGATAATAATTGACTCTAAATATGATTTTGAGATCAAGAATCACATGTTATGTGTTAATTCCATGATTAGACAGCGGGACCCTGCTGGGGTTCTCTATTGATATATTGACCTCTAGGTGGGTTCATGTTGAATGCATCTATAAATTATTGGTCCTGTCACATTAGGTCATAAATTTATTGTATGGGAAGGATTCAATTTTCTTGATGATGAAATGTCATTATTCGGATAGAGCAATCATTGCTCTGTGAAAAAATAATAAATGGATATACCATAGAAGAATTTAAAAATAGAATGTTTATTTAAGGCAAGGAACATTATCCTTATTTTTTTAATGAATTACTATGATATCCATGAGGAATTAACTAATGAAGCATGAAAATTCATATGTTAGGGATACATCCTTGGACCAACCCAATGATCATGATATTTATTTGGATTCTTTGGATACTCCCCTATATTCGATATATGCTTCTCATTTGATCAATTCTTAGTTTGATACATAATATTAAAATTGTATTCCTATTTTTAATGGACATGGAATTAAATATAATTTAGAAATTTCATATATGGGATTCCTAGGATATTTCCAAGTACAAATGTAATTATACAATACTTATAAATTACATATGATAATCTCTAATATATGGGGGAGACAGATAATATGTATGGGATTCTTGAGAAGTCACTAAGGACATGGTAAGTATTCTTAAATAATTTGGGATGTCTATGATGTTTCCTTATATCCACTGAGTATGGATCAATTATGGCACTTAGTCATTTAAATGAATTTATAAAAACATATTTTGGATGCTTTTGAACTAAATCTCTCTAAATGACTTCATTGTCTTTAGGATCTAGTAGGTTTGAGACCGAATGATCCATGATCAAGTTAGATAACTAAAATATATTTTGGATATTATTATATATATGATCTGAGAGGGTAGTATGGATACCTATAATTTTATTCATTTATATATCATTTATTTACTACCTTTCCCAGGGAAATTTAGTTTTATAATTGGATATATGTTTCTCCAAATGATTTTACAATATGATACTCATTATTTATTATTAATTAGTTTTTTTCATTTTTAAAGTAAAAATTTATGACTTTTGTAATTATTTAGGGAATTTTTTCGTTTTTTTAAATTTTATTAAAATGTACACTATTTCCAACATAACGCCATAGAAAATTTCACATATTCAATAGCCTATAGAATATGAGTAGTTTTGTATATGGTTTTGTAGAAACAACTAATATGGGAAATAAATGAGTATTCAATTGTAGTTTGGAATTTGAGTAATGACTCTATAAAATGTGGATTTTGTATTATCTCAATATTTATTACTATAAGTGAAATGGGACTAATTTAACAACTTTTTTGATACTATAAAGGGATATTCATTGTGTAAATCACAAGAACATTATGAATCATTTAAAATGACAAAAATATATTTTTAGAAACTAATTTCCATTGATATCCTAAATCAATGAATGACCCCCCCCCCCCCCCCCCCGTTATTTAATTATCATTTAATTTATAATATTATATTCAATCATAATATTTAATATATTATTTTATCAATAACAATTATTTTTTACCCAACTCTATTGATATATTATTCCATTAAATAGAGACATATTGGAATTCTATAGTTATATTATCTTTTTATAGATTCATAATGATCACTTATCCATGAATATGTAATAGTTTCATTAAGGAAAATAATGGTATGTATTTTTATCCATTTCATTTATATAATTGAATAAATGGAAATTTTTTAAGATGAATGTGTTTAAAAATTATATATCCCATTGATTCATAAATAGATCCTTTGGGAACAACCGCTTTATTGTTTTTTATAGTCCTTAACAGAATGTATATAAACTTTTAGAATATGGACATGATTATATAGTTGGGATGTTTATAATTAATCATTATATCAACATGGTATTCATCATTAATATCCAATAATTTAATAATTGTAATGGAATCCATAAATATATTATTATTACATGTTTATTTATTATGGAATTTTTTTATTCATGTAATATTATTTGTTCAATGTTTGTATATTATAGGTTCCACTATATTCTAACCATTAATAAGATTCTCATACAAAATTCATTCAATTATTTCTCATTTTACTATGAAATAATAATGATTAATTTATTTATTTTTATATAAGTGACAGGATAAAATAAATTTTACTTTTTTTTATATAATTTTCTATTTCAATATAATGTAATGTTAATTTAGGTAGCTAGTTTTTGAAAAAGGAAAAACCATTCGATCCTATGAAATGAGATCTATGTATGTTTTACCATTTTAAAATATAACCATATACTCTATATTACTATATTAGGAGTATTAAATTATGTATTCACATTATGATGTTTATTATGAACATGAGCCTTAAACTCTTCCTAAAAATATAAATGATATTTTATACTATATCTTGGGAAAATTTATAAAAAATATTATATACAGTGAACTCCTTCAGTAATTTTATTCATGTTTTGTGTTTTCTTAGCATGATTTTTATGATATCCATTAATCATAATATATTTAGAGGTATGAATAATTAATTTTAAAATAATTCATCAAAAATTAATTTAGACTAGGTCACAATACCTCAATTGGTAAATACACAAGATTATAAAATAAATCATATCCAACCAAAATGCATTAGTTTGTGTCATGATAGATGGTTATGAACCCATTATAAGTTCATATTTTTCCAATTAACTAATTTTTTTATTAAATGAATATTATATAAGTTAATAGAATTTAACATCATGAACAAGGAAAATATAATGAAAAATATAGTTTTTTTTTCACTATAACCATGAGCTATGAACTTTTTTTATTTGTTTAACAAATATAATAGTAAGCGGAATTATATTGGTATTTATATCATTATTTTATTATGAAGTTTCTCATAAAAATGTCACCCAGGTTTATTTTGATTTAGTTAATGAATATCCCATGTTTATCCACTACACCATTTAGTCACATGTGCTCTGTTGTCCTCAAAACATCATCTATGGAACTCTGTTGACTAGTAATGTTTCTTTGATCATCTTTTATGGATCCATGGATTATTAACATGATACGATTTCTCTGTAAGTTTCATCTGTTGATCTTTTTATGTTTAATAGAAAGGATGGAGGAAGACATAATCTAATGGGATTGATTTAAAATCTTAGAATTTTTTTATTAAGAGATAATTTGATGTGGAGTAAAATGTTTAGCATAATGACCGAACCTGAAAATCCTCATAATTATCATTTTATAGACATTGGGTTATGGTTTCATTATAATTATATTAAAAATTCCATTAATAATATATTAAATTCATAATTAACCACGTTCCATGTAAAAAATACTATTATTATCCTACTAATTCTTGTTCACAAAACCATCATATGGTAATTATAATTTCGAGTTTGGTAAGAAAATATTTATCCTAAAACAAATTATTGGCCCCCTCATCCTCCTTTAAATTTATTGAATTTTTTAATATAAATTAACATATGATTAATATATATTTAATTCATAACATTATTAAAAAATATATTTATTTAGTCATTCATGATATTACATGATAATTTATTAATAAATATTAATTTATTACCTTGAAAATTACAAATTCTAAATATTATAAATTTAATAAATAAAAAATTACTATATTTTTCATTCGGTGAATAAAATATTTATTCTGATATTATTTTAATTACATTCAAAAGTTAATAAATGGTAAATAATTTTTTATTACCATTTAAATAAAAATATATAAATATATGTTATATTTTTTCACATAACCAAACAATTCCATTATAAAAACTATTTATTTATCGTTTCCAATCAATTAATTATTCATAAATATATATTCACGTCCTATAAATTAGTATTTATTAAAACCATTAAATAATAATAATATTTAACTGATATTAGAGGAAACACTATTTTTTTACTCTCTAGGATACTTCCTTAGTGGAATTAGGTGAGTAAGCTAATACTCCAAGACTACATTCAATAAATGTGATAATTAACCCACATAATATTATAATATTTTCAATAAAAAAACCAAGTAAAAATTATAACTATCTTAAATATTCAAATTTTTATCATACACTTTTGTGAATGTTCTGCAATATTTTCATTAGACTATATTCATGATATGACATCCACTGACTATCAGATGTAAAGTTTTCATTATATCATAGCCATTGAATTTAAAAATAAAGTACAATGACTATTAATTAGTAGAGATAATAAAAACCATAAACTTGGAGGATACAAATCCTTCAAGTAAATATTCATTATAAATATATCTTTTTTGATTCACCAAACATACCTACTTATCAAAAAATATATAGAAACATAGCTCTCAAAGGTACATAAAAGTAAATAATCCATGAAATTCATTTCTAATAATCATAATTTCTATAGATCGTTTCACATTTAGGAAAATTGGGTTATCATATAACATAAAACCATGTGGAATTCTTAATTAAGGGAATGTTATCATAAGTTTTAATCATAAAAATTATATTGTGTGAAATTCTTCATATATACTATCAACCAATTTAGAATAAATAAATATGGTCTATAATATCATATATTCCCACTATAGAATTCTATCCGACCATAGACCAACATTTATGAATATTTTCATTATATATCAAGGTTATCATCAAAATAATGACATTAATATGAACGTGAAAAGTGAAATATTTTCTAGGACATTATAGAATATAGTATATATATTAATACTAATTATTAAAACGTGGAATCATTAATATTCAAATATAGAAATATTCATGAAATATAATGTACTATGTTATTGTTTCTAAGGAACTAACAACAAAATTTTTTATTGAAATTGGTATTTCTATCCATTATTGATCTCTCAAATATCAATATCTTAATGTTACATTCCAATTTCAAAAAACATGAAGATGATGGTTTTTTTAATCTAATAATGTACATTATTTTACATATACACTCAATAACTATCACCATCAATGATAAAAACTTATTATTGATCAATATAAAAAAATAATTTTAGATCATTAATAATTATAGAAATTTTTCATACATTTAAAAACTAATATAGATCATTTGATAATTAGTTTTTAATTGAGTATATTTTATCACTATCCCCATTAAAATTCAAATCAATGACAACACACTTATTTTTGAAATAAAATTAACAATATAAAAGATCTTTCTTCCATTTTACATATCCTTGTCAATATTATTATATAAAAAAACTCATTTAATATAAATTTAATTATTTGTACAAATAAGGAAAAATATTTCATGAATAATTTTTCAAAATTTGATTTAACTCTTCCACAATTTAACTAATTGAAGCCTTCTATTGTAAATCATATTCAATGCTTCATTTCATTGTTTGAAATTAGGCTTATATGATTTTAATTCATTAAAGTTTATCTTTTTAAAACACCTCTACAATTTCTTATATTCATTTAATATGGCCATAAATGTGTAACAAAAAATATGTAACATAAAGTAATAATTTTCTTGTATTTATGATTGATAATAAAATTAAAATTTGTATTTTTTAATTTTTAATATTAAACTAATTGATATTGTTTCTTTCCCATTTTCATTTTCTCAAGGATCTTCACCAACAACATAATTAATTGAAAATATTTTTCGTGATATACAATTATCCTTCTTGATAATAAAATTGTTGGTTTCAGTGAAATCCTTGATATTTTTTTAATTTAATAATGTCTTCATCTTGGGGTGTACCAATGATATATTACATCATCAAATCAATTATCAGTTTTTTTCAAAATTATTCAGATTTAATTATATTTAACACATAATTTCATAAAGTATTATACTATTAATGTTTTAATTTTTATATAACTACATATTATTATATATTTTTAAAAAATCCAATGTATACACTGATTGAAAAATTAAAATTTTAATGTTGTATCTATATTTTAATGGAATTTTTAGATATCGTGATCTAATAACATGGTTTTCCCTATGTGTACTAAAAACATTACTCTAATTATCTATCACATATATCTATTTATTCCATTTTCATTCCAAAATGTTACTATGAAGGGTTTTATTACGCATTTGTTATTTCATGATGCAATAAAATGTATCTCTGTAACTGAATATATGAAAAAAATTATTCATTCACACTAAATTAAATATTATTGTACCACACTGTAACCTTGAAATTAAATATAATTTATTTAAACACCCCATACTCTAATTACCAAAAAATTAAAAAACATTCAAGAGATTGTGCTCTAATTATATACAATGAGATCATAAATTAATATTAACATTTTATTATATATAATAGATAGTTAAATAATTTTCATAATTAAATAACTTCCTATAATTTATTTTGAAAATATTATATCATAATTATGAATATATATTACTAAAATATTTATTTCATTCATGTTAAATTTTTTATTACTATCCAATATATATGAATTTTATAAATTTGATGAATTGTAAAAAACATTTTTTATATAACTATCTCTTCATCACTACTCATAATGATAGATTTGGTGTTACATATTTCATAAACTACTCATGTATTAATTTTATTTAATCATTAATAATAATTTATTATTGATCAAATATACCATATGATTCATTAAAAATATCATATTAGTTTTGAATTTTTATTTTCATTTAGGTAGACATCTTGGTTTTAATGTTGTTATTTCTTGTCATATCAACATAGAATATTAACCTCCATTTTGTTGATATAAACATATATTACAATAAAAATATTATTTATAATTTCGATGCATATCTCAGTAATAGAGTATTTTTTAGATATATATATATATATATCAGATCATTTTTTTGAAACTGTTTCTTGTAAGAACTACTTGTTAATTTTTCATCAATTATTGAATATGGTTCATTTTTATAAGCATCTTGTTCATATATATACTCTCTATAATAATTAATTATCCATTATGATATCCTAGAGATAATTTGTTATGCCACATTTTTTTGTTAATTTGCGTTTGACCAATTTAAGTAACAATCAGTGTATCACCCATTATTAGTATCACTTAAACTTTTTAGTGATCATTATAATTACATCAATTAAATTTTCTGTATTTATAATTTTCTAGTTTCAGTGCCCAATTATCATAATGAGAATAATAGTATTAAATATAAATAAATAAAACTTATAAAATATATTTAATTCATTCTATAATATTCATAAATAAAACTTTAAAATAAAAAATGTAATTTCCATGATAAAATCTATACCAAAATAAATAATTTCTCAATTTATTTACACTACTCATGAATTTAATATATTTTTACTATTACAACATCAAGTATAATTCCAAATAAATTAAAAATAATATTAATATTTTTAATCTTATTATCTTATTTAGATTCATTTTAAAAAATTTAAAGAAATTGGATTTTATAGTAGTATTCCTTAATTTTTTGTCCATCCTCTATGTTTTTTCACCTTGGGACACTTCATACACAACCTTTATCTTTGAACCCTTTATGTATCTCTATTATTAATTTACCATATTTTCATAGAATATATTAAAATTTTCATTATTTGATCATGTTTAACTACAATGTATTAAACCCAATCATACACAAAAGAAGTGTTTTTATACTTCCCTCATAATGCGATAAATCAAGATTTTATAACAAATTCCACTACATTGTTAATTGACCTTACTATTTACAAGTAAAAAAGTTTCTTCATATATGAAAAAAATTTAACTTATTTATTTAATTTGGTGATATTATGTGTTTATCATAATTATATATACATTAATTATTTTAGGGAAAATCAATATAATAATTTCAATATTTTAAAAAATTCTTAATTTAAATAGTCATCATTATTTGTGCATAAATTTCCCTTTTTGAAATAATTTACTAAAATTTACAAGAAATATTTGATATATATTACAACATAATTGGGCTCATATATCATATTATTAAAGATCAAAGTATAATGTTTTTTTGTATCCTTTTATGGCATTAAATATTAATTCATTTTCAGAATTTAAATTCTTTATCAACGTAGGTTTTTTTCTCTTGTAATGGGATTTCTAGTTGTTTTATGTTTTTTAGTGGTAACATTATATAATTTTATATTATATATGTATAATGATTTTATAATACTGATATATTATAAACTAATTCATCTCATAATTATAGTAAACAATTCATGGAAATATCTAGAACATATGATCAATTAAAATATTATATTTTCAGCAATAACATCTGAATCAAATAATAGAACATTTTTTCATAGAAGAAATAAAAATTAAATTAAGAATATAATATACAAATATTTTTGTTATTTCAGATGAGTAACATGATAAATAATTATGTATTAAGAAACATAATATTTAATTTATATCTATGTAATAGTATTATAAATCATATTTTTATTTTAAAAAATAATGGAATGTTGTAATGAAATACATATTATTTAATAATGAGATATTAAGTCCCAAAAGTTGATAATATGAAGTTATCTTGTGGAGAATAATAATAATGAGATACATGTATGATAAATGAGATGTTCAGTTATTCCTAAGCATAATGAAAACATGATAATATATGAATTTCATAATTGTAGATCATCTTTTTATTTATATAAAAAACATGAACCATGAAATGAAAAATGTATTCCAAGGATCACTTCTATGAAAACAAAACATAATGTTAATTTCCAATAACATGTACATAATACCCCATGAAATAAATAGAATGAACAATGCATTGGTGGATGTAAGATTTCAGGCTCACCTATAATTTTAAATTTTTTAAACATATATTATTTCTAAATAATCAAATGAAACATTCCAAAATAATAATCATAATAACACTTGATATGTGAATGGGTAAAAAAAATCATAATACATAATCAATTCATAAGGAATATTAAACCATGTTTCTTCATGAGATGGGATGGTAATATTATAGACATGGTATCAATTGACATGTTTGATCATGATTAAATGATATTTTAAGGAGGTTAAGGAATTTATTTTTCTATTATGTTAAGAATCCTCAAAGTAATATATATTTGTAAATAATTTATTTTAAATGTTATTTTAAATCATAAATAATTTCTATGTATACAATCAATTTCCCTACAATAAATGAAATCATAGTATTTAATATATTCAAATTTTAATATATAAATTTAATTTACTATTTTCCTTGTGTATAAGAAATAATATTTTTTGAATGATAATGAAATGATATTATCTAATTACTTATATTATTACATTTAAAACATAATGAATTAAAAATGTCTAATGATGATAATGCATGATAAGAATCGATGGTCAATAAATAATAATATTAAATTTATTTACAAGATGATATAATCATTACAAAGAATAAATTAAAATTTTTAGTGAATGAATAACTATTTACTTGAGTATTGGAGGTAATTAATGACATTATGTTTGAGTTTCACAAAAATGATTATTTTGGAACATAAATAAAAAAATTATTTCTATAAGTTATTGGTTCTATAACATTATCAATAATCACTATAAATGATATTATATTTTAACATAAATTCATTAATATAGTATTTTATTAATATTTCTTTTTTTGTTTATTTCAATGTTTGTTTTCATTGGTTTTTATTTTCATTTCATCATATTGATAAATTATTAATTCCATATCAAAATTTTTTATAAAATTTAGTATATTTAATATATGGAGTAAATAATGTTATTTAGTAAATGGTTTTAATCATTAGAGGGGTTTAGATTTAAAATTAAACCTCATTTTGAAGCTATCATGGTTAGATAGTAAAACAGATCATGATAGTTTATTTATAATGTTGTTATTAAAATATATATCATAAAACTATATAATATGAAAAATATTTTGATATAATTTATTATTCTATAATTATACATCTAAATCCTTTTATGCTCTTCTATGGTGGTTGTGGTGAAAAATGAAATACATTATCTATAGAGATAGTAAACAGACCATAATATTTAATTTTTTTCATTTTATATTTAATATGATTGTGTTTCATAAATGGTCTTCTATAAATAAAATTTCATTTCTGTATAACTATATTACTGAGGTAATTATATCATAACAGTCAGAAGATATTTATATTTGGTTGAAGAAAATTAAATCCAAAAAGGATTAGGTAGTGAATAATTTTCCCATCTATTGGATTTGTATCTATGATATGATTATTAGGTGCTATGTAAGGGACTTTTCTGAAAACAAAAAACCTCTAAAACATGGATAGTGGAGAATATAAATTGTTCTAGGTAGTGATTTTCAACATAATTATTTTTATAATTGAAGATATATAACTAGAATATGTTTCTATTTATATGTAAATGGGAGGGTTGTTTTATAATAAAATATTAACTATATTGTTATTTATTTCTATTAGTATGAATTTTATTGAATAGTTGAAGTCATGTATGTTTAATTAAATGCTTATTTACCTCATTCTAATAATACTGATTAATTTTTTATTGGGTATTTACTATGTTATAAGTTATAACATTTCACTATATATTTGTATTCTCTTATTTATGTTACTATTTATAAATATTAAAAAAATGTTCACACCTATAAATTTTTTTATCCCTTAAATAATACCAATTTTATTTAAATATGTTTTTTAAATTAGTTATAAAAATAATTTTCTCTTGTAAAATAATTATATTTATAACGAATAAAATAAAACCAATTTTAAATTAATTATTCTTAAACATAAATTATTATATATTTGCAAAGTAATTATTTTTTATTATATCATAAACCATATTTTATTATTTATTTATTTTCAAAAAATATTATTTAGGAAAATTTATTTGAAAAAATAATAAAATTCTTATTATTCTAGTGATTAGGTTACAATTATTGAAATTATGCACTAATTATAAGAGAAATATTTCAAATAGCGGAAACAAAATTTACACATCCAATAAATAAATCCATTATCCATGATACATCATTCAATTAAATCCCACTCTTGTATTTTTATACTTCATTTACAATATTATAATTTTCATTTCATTGTTTTTTATAGTTTCTTTCACAATTATGATAATTCTTAGAATCCATGACATATAATAATTTTAAAATATGTTACTGTTATTCAATTTTTATTATTGTATCAATGTTTTAATGACCTATCTACAATAAACCCAACAAATAAGTTGAGTCTATATACATTAAGGCCATATGTATTTTTTTTCAATCAACATGGGTTTCAAGTTACTTCTATCACATCATCCTTAAACAACATGGGAATGTTTTTTTAAAACACATTAACAACTGAATATAATGTATTATTGGATATCATGAATTAATATTCTTTTTTTTTGGAACTCTACACATAATAAATATGTAATTTCAAAAAAAGAAACCTAACAAACATGTTCTAACCAAATGATATGAAAATTCATAATACCCATGACTCATAAATTCAACTGATATATCAAAAATATATAACAAATATACAGTACGAATGAATGAAAGACAAGATTATTTTAAAAAGACGCTATAAAAGATACTTTAATCATCATTGATGGAATATAAACAAAATAGAAATAAACTACTAACCACCATACATTAAATTAAAACACATAACAATCCACCTCAATCATACATGAAACCAATCCTCTTCAATTCTATAACCTATTGACAACAAAAATTACAATATAATATGAAAAAAAACTATATACCCAAACAAATAATTTATACATAATGTTGACTACTCACTCCCAATATGATACCACTTGCTACTATAAACAATTAATATTTTAAATAGTTACAAGAACAGTTGTTTGAGATAGGTAATATGTAATTAAAAAATTTGGTTTAGAAAATAAATAAAATTTTATTCATAGACACATTATTTTCATAATAAAAAATTCCACATAACCTAGTAATGTGAAATTAAATTTTCCATTCTATAAAAATTAAATTTAATATAGATAAATAAATTTTAATGAATATTTCCACTATATATTTTGAAAATAATTATATTTATATGTTTTACTCCCATTTTGTTTGAATTCTTTTTATACAAGTTAAAAAAATTAAACTACATTTTTTGATTGTGTAAATTTCATAACCTTAAATTTATAACATCATAATAGGAATAATTTCTAATAACAAAAAATTTCAATCTTCCACTAAAAAAGTTAAAATAAATAACCATGAATATATAGTATATAAAACCATTGTTATTAATTGATAACACAAAGGTTGAATGTGATTAATCTTAACATGAGAACAATAAATAATCATGAAAAGTTAAATTATAATGGTAACATATTGTTAAAAAGTAATATAATGATTGAAAAACATCCAAGATACTATGTAAAAGTTCTAAAATATAAAAGAGGTAAATAATTATCCTGAAATATATTCTTTTTTCTTCTTCTTACTATAAGGCCCCAGCCTTAAACCTTACTTAATCTTGAGTTATTACAAGATTACACATTGAGGATCTTTTCGGGTTTAGAGTTTTAGTGAATTAGATCATAAAACTTGAATTACATTCCACATATAAACAAAGTGGTTACATAAAGATAGTATTCTTCATTCCCATCAATGGAAACATATTTAAAATAAAACATGGATTATTTCTTGACACATCCTTGACTCTACCATCTTATCATGTACCTTTCCCTTGACCTGTGAAAAACATTTCAAAAACTTGGGATGAGCATAAAAACTCAGTATGGGTTATAAAAAACATGGAAAGGAAACATGAGTTCATATGTACGTAAGAATGAAATCATACTTTACCCATAAAACATAGGCACTTTAACACGCCTCATAAAATCATGAATAAATCATAGAAACCATAAGACATAAAGGTAACTTGAGGCATTCATAACATTCTTACGTAGGGAGTAACCCTCTTGGTTACGTTTGGAATACCCATCACAGTATATTCCCTGAAAATCTCTTCGGAGAAACCTTAATGTTTCACTCCTTCGCGTTACCCAATGCATTGGAGAGCTATAACGGGCTCACCCGCCCTTAGTTTATCACGGAACCACCCGTCTTCATAATAATGCCCAAGAACCATAACATAATCATATCACATAAAACATGCATAAAGGAAACATAACATTTCCGCATTTCAATCATGAGATATCAATACAACACATTGATATAATAAAAACATTATGAAAACCATTTTCAATACCAAAGTAAAACATGGTATTTATTTTTCTTTTTTAAAAAAAAGGTATGGCTTGTAGAGGAAGCCAAAACTCAAATAACGGTTACGACGGCGGAGAAGTCGTTGTCGCCGCATACGTACGACAAAAACATTCCCTTTTGTCGTTTAGTAAACGCTTCGTATAAAAAAGATTCCTTTTGAGTAAACGTAAAAGTCAAAGGGGTTTATACACCGTATAAAAGAAAGTTGTGTATAAAATAAAATATGCCTCAACGAAAGGAGATTGAGACGAAGTCCCATACAAAGATAATTTTTAAAATAAAATAGATACATTATGTGTATTCACTATAAGTACACATAAATAAAGTACAAATACAAGATACGACATAATAACATAATGACATAATTTTAAAGTAGGAGATTAACCCAAAGAATGGAAATTGGGTTAAGAAGTTCCCATACCTCGTATCTGACTTGACCCGACCGTTCTTTAATCTCCTGAATAATAAACTTGAGTTAATCTCTACTTGATTATGAATCTTTTTCAAGTTCATTATTCCTTTTATACCATGTTATGAACATCATGTAATCAGTTAAGTTAATAATGTTCATTTTGTCGGTATTTGGTTCTTAAGTCAAAAATAGACCTCTTACACTTACGTGTTGTTAATTTGGTCAAAGATTCATTATATTCAGAATGTTATTCATGATGTAGATATCATATATGTCATATATATCCAGTACATTCATGCCTTTATAGTATTACATAATCATTTAGAGGTAAGAAATGAAATGCACCGTTCATGGAGACGGTAAGCCGTACGTACGCATGAACGCCACTTCCATTTCTATTTCATATTTCATGGAATGGATTCATAATGGTATAAGAGTATGTTATAACTCCAGTATAATAACATATATAATATCATTAACTTTATCCTTTACACATCCCACATATGGTATTAACGAATCAAATCACTTTTAGGGGGCGGTAGTCCGCACTTCCTAAAATGAAGATATCGTGTTTACCCATAATGGAAACCATAAAGTATGACCAAAATGAAGAAAAACATAAGCTTAAGGAAAACATATACATAATATATATCATATATAAAAATAGTGACATCATAATGGCCACCTTTGAAGGTGTTAAATGAGTATTGAACAATCATCGTTTCGGGAGGCATAATTTCGCCATCCACGGAAAACGTATGTTCTTTAACCATTTGATGTAGTTGTGTGAGAGTGTAGTTCAAATAACTCTTATATCAACATCCTAGTATATTGAAGATACTGGTGTTGTTACAAAAGAAGTAAATAAAAAGAGTTTAGGGGGTTGGAGAAGCAAAATAAAACAAATGAGCATGAGAGGATGAATTACCTTAAAAAGTGTAACTCCTTTTGATTTGAGCCTAAAGGCTTCATTTGAAAGGATTCTGCCCAAGGGGAATCCTCTAGGATGAGGAGAGGGATGTGGAGAGAGCAAATGGGCAGGGGTTGGCCGAGCCAATGGCTTGAAGAGTGTGTGAAATGAGGTAGAGGTGGGGGCCTTTTATAAGAGGAGAGGAGGGGCACTTTTGGAAAGTAAAGAAATATTAATTTATTTGAAAATGTGTTTCGGTTCTAAAAGGTCCCACATTGATAGAATTCGTGGATAAGGTGATAAGGCTTAGAAATCCACTCATCCAATTGGTTTTTGCCATATGTAGGTTTTAGATTTTACATTATCTTTCTGTTTTATTTAAATCGCCAAATAATGATGTCATCGCTGCATCATTATTATGTCATAAATACTTTAATTTATTTAATTTCTAAAAATTATAAAACAAATACTATGATATAGGAAATCGTGTTAGCTTTCCAATGACTATTTATAATCTAAATTTGGACTTGTATAACCCCACTTAAAAATTGTTTTAGTAAAACAATTTATGTTAGTGTCATTTTCACTTTAACATTAAATAAAAAGTAATTTATGTAATTTCCCAACAAAAGTGGATCCATGGGGTCCCCAAGTTAGGCCATGGCTTGTCTTGGTCGGCCATGACACAACCAATGGGGTTGGGACATGTGTCTAGGTCATTTCATATTATTAAAGTATTAATTATACCTTAAACTACACTAATTACCACTAATTGCGATTAAAAACTTAATAAGTTACTATTCACCAAAAAATTATTATAATCTCATTGAACCACATTTTACTCCTTAATGACAACCATGTATGTCGGATTTTCAAAATTCAATACACATTAGTGGTAAACTTTCATTTAACTGGAAAATCAGTTTGCTTGATTACCACTTAGTGGTTTCACTATTCATCAAAAATTGAAGTTTTTCAGAAAATTACCAAAAATTCACCCTAAGCTATATTTGACATTATGAATTCAAAAATGAAGTCTATTTTACAAAATTCAAATCATATAAGTCACATTAATTAATTTAATAATTAATTCCCGCTGCCAGAGCAAATAGCGTGTTTTTACAAAACAATAAGTATCAAAAGATTGACACCAGTTTAAGTCTAATTTCAAAGTGAAATTGATTCCAATGACCACTATTGGATAAAATGGTAAAAATATATTCTAATTCCACTTCAAAACCAAATCAAAACATAATCTAATCATATCAATAAATTAGATTAAAAAGCAGTTTTGATGTAAAATGCAGTATTTTTCACTATTCATTAAAAAAATGAACATTGTCAGAAAAATACCAAAATTTCACACAAGGTAAATTTTGATGTCCCAATCATAAAGAATAAGTTTATTTTGACAAACATAGTTTATAAAATTGTCAAAATATAGATTCAAAAATGGTTTGCCATCACAAGGCAGTAAAACAATCTTTTAAGAATATTAGTGTATTCCATGCATAAGATTGTATTTATTTTCATTTTAAGCCTCTATAACACTATCATAATCATTAATAGACATAGATAAAAATATCTATTATTCATTACTTACTTGGGATGTTACATCCTTCCCCCCTTTAGAAAATTGCGTCCCCGCAATTTATTTACTTATCGAATAAATGGGGGTACTTATCCCTCATTGCATTTTCAGATTCCCATGTTGCCTCTTCAATCATGTGGTTTTTCCACAAAACCTTTACCTGCTTAATCACCTTATTCCGTAACACTTGCTCCCTGTGGTCAAGAATCTGGACCGGTTGTTCCTCATAAGATAGGTTCTCTTCCAGCTGAACTACCTCTGGGCTCAAAACATGAGATGGATCTGGCATATACTTTCTCAACATCGAAACGTGAAAAACATTGTGTACCTGAGATAAAATCGGAGGTAAAGCCACTCGGTATGCAACTGATCCAACTCTTTCCAGAATTTCGTATGGTCCAATAAACCTTGGACTCAACTTTCCTTTCTTACCAAATCTCATCACACTTTTCCAAGGAGAAACCTTGAGAAAAACATGATCACCTACCTCGAAAGATAGATCCTTCCTCCGGTTATCCGCATAACTCTTCTGCCTGCTCTGAGCTGTTCTCATGTGTTTCTGAATCAGCTGAACTTTTTCTGCCATTTCTTCTACCAATTCTGGTCCCATCAACTTTCTTTCACCCACATCATCCCAGAAAGCTGGAGTTCGACACCGCTTCCCATATAATGCCTGAAATGGTGCCATCTGTATACTAGAATGAAAACTGTTATTATATGAAAACTCAACCAAAGAAAGATGCTGGTCCCAACTTCCCTGATAATCCATAGAACAAGCTCGTAGCATATCCTCCAATGTCTGAATTGTTCGTTCTGACTGCCCATCTGATTGAGGATGAAAAGCTGTACTAAAATTTAATTCAGTACCCAACGACTTCTGAAGGCCTTTCCAAAAGTTAGAAGTAAACCTGGGATCACGATCCGATACAATGGAGAGAGGAACTCCATGTAACCTGACTATCTCCTTAAGATACAAACGGGAAAGTTGATCAAGAGATAAGGTATCTCGTATAGCAAGGAAATGAGCAGACATGGTCAAGCGATCAACAATAACCCAGATTGCATTATTACCTCGAGATGTCTTCGGTAATCCAACAACAAAGTCCATAGATATATTCTCCCATTTCCACTCTGGCACTGGTAAAGGCTGAAGCATCCCTTTCGGTAACTGCCGCTCAGCTTTAACCTGCTGACAAGTCAAACACTTCACAGTAAAATCAGCAATATCTCTTTTTATTCCATCCCACCAGTAATACTCCCGCAGATCTCTATACATCTTAGTACTAACAGGATGAACTGAAAACGGAGAACTATGAGCTTCACATAACAACTCTCTCTTCAACTGTGAATCACAAGGCACACATAACCTCAAAACACAAACACAAACTTATCCAAGAACTCATGGAAAATTTTATTCATAAGGTCCATGAATACAGTAGGTGCATTGGTTAACCCAAAAGGCATAACTACAAATTCATATTGGACATATCTAGTACGGAACACAATCTTCTGAACATCTGCTTCTTTTACTTTCAACTGATGGTACCCCGACCTCAAGTCAACCTTCGAAAAATACTGAGCTCCCTGGAGCTGACACCACTTCATTCGATGGCCCAACATCTGCTGAAGTAGTTGCAAATGATTTCACCACCCCTTTCTGCTTGTAGTCTAACTGCTTCCCATCACTCAAGCACTTTGTCGGACACTCGTTTGCATAGTGACCCATCTCATTGCACTTATAACATTTCACTAAATGTAAATCAAATTTATTCTTACCTTCACCTTGATCCTTTTCAGTGCAATCACGAGCCTTATGTCCCATCTTACCACATCGGTAGCACTTCCCAGAATTCAGAAGACATTCCCCAGCATGCCTTTTGCCACATTTATCACAAACTGGAAACTTAGTTTTCTTACCATCAGACCCTTTTGAAGAATTCTTACCTTTCTCCTGCCACCTCGGTCTCTTCTTCTGCTGGTTGTTATAGAACACTTGGTCATCGGCAAACTCCATTTCCACCTTCTCAGCACATAGAACAAGCTTTTCATAACTTTTAAACTCACGAGAAGCCAATGCCCTTCGATACTTTGGCTTTAATCCTGAGTAAAAACGATTGATTTTACTATCAAGGTCCCGGATAAAATTTGGAGCATACCTTGCCAATCGAGTGAACCTTTCTTCATAGGCAGCCACTGAGTCTTCCTCTTGCCTCAATTCCAAGAATTGCTTTTCCATCCTAAGTCGAACAGCCTTAGGAAAATACTTCTCAAGAAACATACCTTTGAAGTCATCCCAGTCAAGAGCATCAATCTCATCGGCATCCCTGATATTTTTAACCATAGACCACCACTGATCTGCTTCACCCTCCAGACGGTAAATAGAAAGACTAACCTTTTGATTGTCTGAACACCCCATGACATCAAAAATCTTCTCCAGTGCCTTAATCCACCCTTCAGCTAGCACAGGGTCAGATGATCCTCTGAATGATGGTGGATGTTGCCTCATGAAATGTTCCACCACTGACATGTTCCTCTGCGGTTGGTCTGGCTGATCTCGTGCAAGGATACCTCCACCATTTATCGCTTGAGTCAACTGCGCCATTACTGCAACAAACTGTTCAGTTCCAATTCCGACCATTTCTGGATGCTGATTTGGAAGGTTGTCTTCCTCCTGATGTCGTCCCAATATAGCTGCTTTGTTTCCTCTTCGGAAAACCATTCTGAACACCGAAATATCTTAGGCGAAGCAACATGGTAATCCGTAAATGCTATATCATTTCAATCATATTATAATTTAACACTTTTCTAACTCCTAAAGTTGTCTAAACCGACCTCTGATACCAACTATAAGGCCCCAGCCTTAAACCTTACTTAATCTTGAGTTATTACAAGATTACACATTGAGGATCTTTTCGGGTTTAGAGTTTTAGTGAATTAGATCATAAAACTTGAATTACATTCCACATATAAACAAAGTGGTTACATAAAGATAGTATTCTTCATTCCCATCAATGGAAACATATTTAAAATAAAACATGGATTATTTCTTGACACATCCTTGACTCTACCATCTTATCATGTACCTTTCCCTTGACCTGTGAAAAACATTTCAAAAACTTGGGATGAGCATAAAAACTCAGTATGGGTTATAAAAAACATGGAAAGGAAACATGAGTTCATATGTACGTAAGAATGAAATCATACTTTACCCATAAAACATAGGCACTTTAACACGCCTCATAAAATCATGAATAAATCATAGAAACCATAAGACATAAAGGTAACTTGAGGCATTCATAACATTCTTACGTAGGGAGTAACCCTCTTGGTTACGTTTGGAATACCCATCACAGTATATTCCCTGAAAATCTCTTCGGAGAAACCTTAATGTTTCACTCCTTCGCGTTACCCAATGCATTGGAGAGCTATAACGGGCTCACCCGCCCTTAGTTTATCACGGAACCACCCGTCTTCATAATAATGCCCAAGAACCATAACATAATCATATCACATAAAACATGCATAAAGGAAACATAACATTTCCGCATTTCAATCACGAGATATCAATACAACACATTGATATAATAAAAACATTATGAAAACCATTTTCAATACCAAAGTAAAACATGGTATTTATTTTTCTTTTTTAAAAAAAAGGTATGGCTTGTAGAGGAAGCCAAAACTCAAATAACGGTTACGACGGCGGAGAAGTCGTTGTCGCCGCATACGTACGACAAAAACATTCCCTTTTGTCGTTTAGTAAACGCTTCGTATAAAAAAGATTCCTTTTGAGTAAACGTAAAAGTCAAAGGGGTTTATACACCGTATAAAAGAAAGTTGTGTATAAAATAAAATATGCCTCAACGAAAGGAGATTGAGACGAAGTCCCATACAAAGATAATTTTTAAAATAAAATAGATACATTATGTGTATTCACTATAAGTACACATAAATAAAGTACAAATACAAGATACGACATAATAACATAATGACATAATTTTAAAGTAGGAGATTAACCCAAAGAATGGAAATTGGGTTAAGAAGTTCCCATACCTCGTATCTGACTTGACCCGACCGTTCTTTAATCTCCTGAATAATAAACTTGAGTTAATCTCTACTTGATTATGAATCTTTTTCAAGTTCATTATTCCTTTTATACCATGTTATGAACATCATGTAATCAGTTAAGTTAATAATGTTCATTTTGTCGGTATTTGGTTCTTAAGTCAAAAATAGACCTCTTACACTTACGTGTTGTTAATTTGGTCAAAGATTCATTATATTCAGAATGTTATTCATGATGTAGATATCATATATGTCATATATATCCAGTACATTCATGCCTTTATAGTATTACATAATCATTTAGAGGTAAGAAATGAAATGCACCGTTCATGGAGACGGTAAGCCGTACGTACGCATGAACGCCACTTCCATTTCTATTTCATATTTCATGGAATGGATTCATAATGGTATAAGAGTATGTTATAACTCCAGTATAATAACATATATAATATCATTAACTTTATCCTTTACACATCCCACATATGGTATTAACGAATCAAATCACTTTTAGGGGGCGGTAGTCCGCACTTCCTAAAATGAAGATATCGTGTTTACCCATAATGGAAACCATAAAGTATGACCAAAATGAAGAAAAACATAAGCTTAAGGAAAACATATACATAATATATATCATATATAAAAATAGTGACATCATAATGGCCACCTTTGAAGGTGTTAAATGAGTATTGAACAATCATCGTTTCGGGAGGCATAATTTCGCCATCCACGGAAAACGTATGTTCTTTAACCATTTGATGTAGTTGTGTGAGAGTGTAGTTCAAATAACTCTTATATCAACATCCTAGTATATTGAAGATACTGGTGTTGTTACAAAAGAAGTAAATAAAAAGAGTTTAGGGGGTTGGAGAAGCAAAATAAAACAAATGAGCATGAGAGGATGAATTACCTTAAAAAGTGTAACTCCTTTTGATTTGAGCCTAAAGGCTTCATTTGAAAGGATTCTGCCCAAGGGGAATCCTCTAGGATGAGGAGAGGGATGTGGAGAGAGCAAATGGGCAGGGGTTGGCCGAGCCAATGGCTTGAAGAGTGTGTGAAATGAGGTAGAGGTGGGGGCCTTTTATAAGAGGAGAGGAGGGGCACTTTTGGAAAGTAAAGAAATATTAATTTATTTGAAAATGTGTTTCGGTTCTAAAAGGTCCCACATTGATAGAATTCGTGGATAAGGTGATAAGGCTTAGAAATCCACTCATCCAATTGGTTTTTGCCATATGTAGGTTTTAGATTTTACATTATCTTTCTGTTTTATTTAAATCGCCAAATAATGATGTCATCGCTGCATCATTATTATGTCATAAATACTTTAATTTATTTAATTTCTAAAAATTATAAAACAAATACTATGATATAGGAAATCGTGTTAGCTTTCCAATGACTATTTATAATCTAAATTTGGACTTGTATAACCCCACTTAAAAATTGTTTTAGTAAAACAATTTATGTTAGTGTCATTTTCACTTTAACATTAAATAAAAAGTAATTTATGTAATTTCCCAACAAAAGTGGATCCATGGGGTCCCCAAGTTAGGCCATGGCTTGTCTTGGTCGGCCATGACACAACCAATGGGGTTGGGACATGTGTCTAGGTCATTTCATATTATTAAAGTATTAATTATACCTTAAACTACACTAATTACCACTAATTGCGATTAAAAACTTAATAAGTTACTATTCACCAAAAAATTATTATAATCTCATTGAACCACATTTTACTCCTTAATGACAACCATGTATGTCGGATTTTCAAAATTCAATACACATTAGTGGTAAACTTTCATTTAACTGGAAAATCAGTTTGCTTGATTACCACTTAGTGGTTTCACTATTCATCAAAAATTGAAGTTTTTCAGAAAATTACCAAAAATTCACCCTAAGCTATATTTGACATTATGAATTCAAAAATGAAGTCTATTTTACAAAATTCAAATCATATAAGTCACATTAATTAATTTAATAATTAATTCCCGCTGCCAGAGCAAATAGCGTGTTTTTACAAAACAATAAGTATCAAAAGATTGACACCAGTTTAAGTCTAATTTCAAAGTGAAATTGATTCCAATGACCACTATTGGATAAAATGGTAAAAATATATTCTAATTCCACTTCAAAACCAAATCAAAACATAATCTAATCATATCAATAAATTAGATTAAAAAGCAGTTTTGATGTAAAATGCAGTATTTTTCACTATTCATTAAAAAAATGAACATTGTCAGAAAAATACCAAAATTTCACACAAGGTAAATTTTGATGTCCCAATCATAAAGAATAAGTTTATTTTGACAAACATAGTTTATAAAATTGTCAAAATATAGATTCAAAAATGGTTTGCCATCACAAGGCAGTAAAACAATCTTTTAAGAATATTAGTGTATTCCATGCATAAGATTGTATTTATTTTCATTTTAAGCCTCTATAACACTATCATAATCATTAATAGACATAGATAAAAATATCTATTATTCATTACTTACTTGGGATGTTACACTTACACTCAATTTTCTCTTCCTTAATATTATGAAGCCCCAAAACCCATATATATATTAATTTAGGCATAATAGTTGTCACATTTGCTGGTTTGTATGATAAATTAGTGTTCTAATCATCACTCAATCTCTAATTATGAGACTTTGGGTTTCCCATGATATTTGAAATGGGGGAAGAGATTTTCAAAAAATACAAAAAAAAATAATGCACCAATATTCATATAATAGTTTACAACACATCTATAAACACCATTAAAATAAAAAACTTCATAGAAATAATATATCAATTATAATAATAATAATATCCTCATGGGTTTCTATTTCACATCCCAATTTAATAATATCTTATGGGTTTACCTTCATGGTTAAAAATAAATAATGAATTCCAATATTCAATTTTTAATATGGACCATTATATATGAGGATCATCATTTATAATCAAAGAAAATTTAACATAAATAATTTTATATATTTTCCAAAGAAAAAATATTCAATTGAATAATAAAATGAAATATTTACCCCTTAATATAGATATTGAAGTAAAATTTCTTTAAAAACACATAATTTTGTAAGAAATTATTATTTCCCACTAAACATGTCACATAGTTAGATCACAGATCCATTATAATTCACAAAAGATTAAACAATGATTTAAATATTACATATTTGGTTAAAAAATATAGGTACTTCATCAAAAACCTATAGTTCAATAAATATTTTAAATATGAATTCCATATAATGAATGTAGAATACAACAATTATTTCACAGAAGCATTTACATAAATAATTGAATATCAATAGAATAATATAATATCCAATAAATAAATACTATATATTAATGATAACATATAATGAAAATGGAAGTAATTCATGAATTAATATAAAAATGAAAATTGAAAAATACATTTGAATAATAGAAAACTTCATTGAAAATGAGTGTTACATAAAAAAATTAGTAAAATAAGGAAAACTAAAGGCTCAAGAGTATCCTAAAATATGTGAAAATCCACATCAAAATCCTGAAACAAGAAATTATATGCTTTTAAAACCACAATCAGTAATGTGTTTGGAAGGATAATGTATAGGATAATGAATGAAGTAAGAAATAGTATGTAGATTAATATCACACACTATATTCAAATTAAGAACATCATGGAATATTAAATAGAGGAGAGAAACAATTAGTAGAACCTATATGCTTAATTTAATTAGGGGATATGAGAAGTAAAGAAAATATTAATAAGGGTAATAATTAGAAATTAAAATTTTAATATTTAGGAAATACTCAATTTTTGATTGCATGGTTTTGGAGACAATTCATTGTTCAAGAAATAAACACTATATTTGAGTTGTTTTCCAAATATAGTTAGACTATATGACTGTTATTAACTATGTAGAAACCATTTGGTTACCAATAAAAATAAATTACATTATATGAGTGTAAACCACATAGATACATCTAACCATGCACTAATTATACACTAATCCAATGAAAATATAGAATTGAGTAACAGTTCACAAACCATAAACTAGTCGTGAGTCCTTAACATACAGAACATTAACGATTCTGGGATTGAAAAACTATCAACATACCATTTTTGTTCCACAATAAATATCATCTTTAAATTTCCTTGATTAAAAAGAGGTTTATACTAAAAATGGGATAACAATACACCTATTCCTTATTCCCCATATTCCATTCGGATCAAGCCTCTAACTCCCGAATATATCAAAAATAAGATAATTAAATAATATATTCAATATTAAAAATACACTAAGGTTACTTGGTTTTTATAATATATGCAGTGATGTAATGATCATACCTTACAAAGTATGAATGTATGAATTACATGTATAATCAATACATAACCATGAACATTCCACTGGACTTATACTTCTCCATTCCAATAGTATGGGTTCATCATTTTTACAAACCACGCACTGAACATACATCCCCGTCTATTCCCCAATATTTAGTGTCATTGGGGAATCAAATAATAAATCTAATATGAATATGATAAATAAATAATGGTAAAAAAGAATAGGTACCAGTGGTCCATGTTATTAAAACTCTCCCAAGAATACAACCTTTCCTCCTAGAATTTCCTCATAAATCTATGGGTTGATAAAATTTAATGTGAATTCAAATTATTATAATTGAATGAATCAATATAAAGACATTACAAGGAAATGATTAATACAAATAGTAATTAAAAACGTTCTAAGACACAATCACTTAATGTTCCATTTATTTTACACAATGTAATGTGACATATTCACTCAATCACACTACCATGTGATTGTGGTTAGGGAAATGGATTCCTAATAACATGCTCCTCACTTTGAACCTTTAGTGTCACCATATATATGTGGTTCCAAAATGCGAGGACACACTACTAGCATAGGATACCCTTAAAAAGAAGTCTACCAACCATTTATAATAAATATGATAGAATATAATATTAAAATTTGATGAAAAAATTGAAAAAGAATAAAAATTATTATAACATAATCCCTTATATATTTCATAATGAGATAGTAATAATATTTAAAATAATATCCCACACTAACAAATTTGAGAATATGATTAAAAAACCATAACTTATTCCACGATATTTATAATGCTAGAAAACAAAATTCACAATTAATAGAGGATTATTTATAATTACATATTAATGAAAATTCTACTTCAAATAAAATTCACTTAGAGAAGGTAAATTCCTCATATGAAAAAAAAATATAAGAACAATACTAGGAAAATGACTAAATAAAAACCCAAATTAACATTTCATTAAATGCAAATTAGGGAATAATTAGAGGTAACCTAGACACAAATAACCATGAATCATAAAACATTATATTTTTAGATATATCTCATTTAAGTAAATTTAATTTCTTTAATATCTTGTGAAACACACAAATTCGATTTTAAACAAACGCAGATCTACTATTAAAATAATATCTACATTTTTACATTATATCCTAGCTACGTAAATCAAAGGGTATGAATACGAATAACAAAATATTAAAACCATATGTATTTTATATTTATATAATGAATTTATTTGTTATAAATTTATTAAAAATGAGGATAAAAATCATGTAAAGGAAAAAAGTTATTTTTTATGAAATATTGATTTTCTTCACAAAATGATTTATTATCTTAATAAAATAAATTGATAAATACTAGAGAACTATGTTAATAAAATTTATATATTATATATTCAATTAAATTTCTTAAAGTTCATTAAGAGTTTTTACTAATAATGTGATTTGAATAAATCATGTTATTGGATTAAAATTTATTTTTCTAAAAAAGATGGCTTCAAAATCGTTTTCTCATATTATAAATTTAATTTCAACCACTAATAGAAATTTTTCTTGAAAAGTAAATACCATTTTTTGATTCAGTAGATTAAAATTTATTTTATAGGCCCATTTGCTTCGTCATTAATTGTAACTAAAATAAAATATATCACCGTGATAGATGATAAATTGAGATAAAATTAATCAAAAGTATGTTTTAAGGACCTCATTTTAAATGTTTTTTATTTTTTATGAATATAATTAGACATGTATCTTATTAATATTTAAATACTTAAATTTAAAGGATAAATATTAATGAAAAATGACCTATAAAATATATTATTCAATAAAAAAATATGATATGTTGTTCACATACTTGTAAATATGTATTAATAGTTTATTTAAGGATAAATTAATTTTATTTAATTTACATTAAATAGTATTTATCAAATTGAAAAATAATTTTTCGGAAATTAATTTACTATATATTTTTAATAATTATATATATAGTAATTGTTAAAAAAATTGATATATAACATATTAAATTAATAGAAAAATAAATGAAATAAAGTAAAAATTAATTATGTAATATAGCTAGGGTTATTTATTTTCATACATCAATTTTTTTTATTAATATATTATATTTTAATTTTACTAATTAATTATAATATGGTTGTTTTTTGTTGATTTATTTGATATAAAAAATGGAAGAATATGGTAAAATGTGATATTAATTATATTTTCAAGAAATAAGGATTAATAAAATTATTTAAAAAACAATAAAAATCCTGAAATGTTGATGGGGAAAATATATGGTTAGATATTTCATCATATTCCATTTAGGATCTAATTTTCTCCTTATAGGTAAAATTAAAACACTTTATTATTTATATAATCACTACAACAGTTAATATTAAAATTTTCTATCCACGGAATTAAAGAAAAGGATAATTTTTTAAATGACACTAAATAATATATAAATTTATATTGATGAAGATATTCATACCTTAAAATATTTTTCTTTGAATTTATATCCATTCATAAGTATTTTTCTTTATAATTATTCAGTTACATTTTATTCTTCTTGAAAATTCATATTTTGTTCCTCCCACACTTATAAAAGGACACCCCAAGTCTCTGAAAATTTCACACCATATTAAGCCATAATTCTAGAACAACCCCTAAAATTTTCCATTTAAACGTTCTATTTAATTTTGTTTTTTATTTTCATAGAATACCAATGCATGTTCCCCTGAGAGGATATCTATAAGAATTATTTCGATGAGGAGTAATTCCCCATAAGTGATCTTTTTTTCAACTTAATCATCTAGATGCACCAAATTCATGGTATTTATCATAAAATATATGCATCAATATCATAAATATAAAAATATTTTATATCTCTTATGGTACAATAATTATCCACACATTATTATATCATTTGAGAAGTGTGAGAATCTCTCGTATGTATGCATGGATTATCGTCACCACATATTGGTACAATCAAATTTTCATCACATTCTTGTATGGATTGGTTTTTTTATTATTATTGTTGTTTATATATGATATTTGTAATAAAATTATAATAATTTAATGATAACTCAATATATACCTTATTATTATCCAATAGGTTTGAAAATAACAACATTGCTCAAGTGTATATGTGGACTACCACCTACACGAAGAGATGCGAGCAGTTTTTTATTTCGAATTTATATGGATGTTAATAAAGGAATTTTTAATAAATATATATGGTATATATTATAGAATAATGATTATGTAAAAGTTAACTACTATTTAAATTTCTTTTCTTCCATCCATTGGAAAGTGAATCCAATTTTCTTGAGTATATATGTGTTACAATATCAATGAATGGTGTAATTAAATTTTAATGTACCTGTATTTTATTTATGACTATAAATAAATCTACAATGAATATATATTCTTTTATATCATGAATTACATTGTTGATATGACGTAACCAAGATCAATATACAAGGAATGAATCTACTTATCTAGAATAAACATGAATAATAATTTAGTTATCTTCCATAACATTTATTTTGATGAAGAAATTTTTATTAACAATTGATAAAATATTATGTAAAAATAATTATTTTTATAGTATATATGATTTTGGTTCTATAATATAGGGATAATAAATAATTGTTTATCATATAGAATTTTTGAACCTATTAGAATGAATTCAAACCTCTAATAATGATTTATTTCACAATCTCATCATATATTAGGAAGGTTTTTATTTCAGTATACACTAGGGTTATAATCCTATATATGCATCTGAAACAGAAGGAATTTTATTACTATGTATTTATTTCATTAAATTAAATATTTACCATTTATTATTATTTTTCCCAGATCATGTGTCACTAAAATAAAATTATTATGGAAAATCAAGTTTATTTATCTCTTTGGATAATAATACATTTTATTCCTTATCGATTTTTTCAATAAATGATTTCATGATTCTTATTAATATTATCATATAAATTTTTAATTTATTTTGTACCCATCATTGACTCTTTAAAATAAATTGACATGAATATTCATTCCTTTTTTGAAATGATTTGATGTTTGATTTTTTAAAAATTTATTCCACACATATTTTCTTTAAACATATATATAATGAAATGAATTTCAATCCACCAAGATTGCTCAATACATAAAAACCAATTCAATGTTAATATTATTCTTTTACAAGAAATAGTTCCCATTAATATTAGCATTTTTACATTATAAATTAGTGATTTCAATATGAGATTTTATATTTTCCTCAATTAATAATCCATTAATCCTTTTAATTAATTTTAATATATTTCAATATCAAATTATTGAATATTAGAATTTATGAAGTATATAATTCAATGATACCATCCTTTATATTTCTTTATAAGGTTTATGATTAGTTTGAATATTTAATGTATTTGAATTCCATATTCCAGTTCCACAAATATGGATAAATACTGATTTTAAAGGAATTTTTTTGGGTTGTATTGTTTATTCTTATGATTAATTTGTTGGGCTCATTAAGTGATTTTTGGTGAGAAATATTATATAGGCCCTCATTAGATCATTATATAACAAGGTAAAATGATATTAGGTATTTTCCTATGTGAATACATATTTATACATGACTTCATGTCACAAGGCCATGATGGTAAGTTTTTGATGTCCCTAATTATATATTCTATCAATATGGTTCCATTTATTGTTTAACATGTGATTATTTTAATTAGTGTTATATCCATTGATCATTTTATACCTCATGTAATTATTTGTGTCTAATTATTTTATCCCCAATTACCCTTTCTATATAATTGTTTTCTTAGTTTCATTCATTAGATATTTTCCCTTACTCATTATATTAGATCACCCCTTTCTTATGTTTAATTTCAACATGGTTCCATGAATTTCATTATAGTTCATAGATAGGGATATTCTAATTCAAGTAATGGTGTTATCAATGTAATGAAATTATTGTTTTTTATTTCGTCAAATGTATATGAGATTTCATGTATATGTCTATTTAGCAACAATAACTAAACAATTCATACATTTTGGATGTGATCGATTTAATCATGTACTGATATAACAAATTCACCAACAGATATAGGATACTAGGGTTGGGGTATGTATAATTATTATCAGAAAACGATTTCTAGAAACATGTTGAAATATATTATATAAAATGTAGACAATAAAAGATTATGTTATTCTAGATTTTGTGGTAAAATATATGTGTAGAAAAACATCCTAAAGATATAGTATGGTAGAGAATATTTGTATTTCCAATAAATACACCTATATATGGTTACTACCTATTTATGTGGTTATGGATAATATGAATCAAGGTTAAATACCCTTTTAAAGAGTTATTTGATAACATCTCAATGATCATTCTAGTGCATGGTGATTGTTCCATGAAAGTTAAACTACTTCACCCTCTATAGGGATATTATTTGGTTAATTCATATTTTCATTAAACCCCAGTATAAAATATTTTATTAGATTTTTTATTTGATAACATTCTCACAAAATCCTTCTCAATGATTATTTGTTTATTTATACATAAATTTTATGTTTTTTTAATTGTTTCACTAGTTTAAAAATTATATAACATGATTCATTATTATGTGATATAATCTAGTGTATAAAATTGTTTATAAATAGTTACTAGTATATGGAATGTTAACTTAATCAACACACATACTAAATGTGTGGATTTCTATCTATGTATTGATACTGAAGTTAGTGTTGGAGTTGTAGCTGTAGTTGGGAAAATTATTTCAATATTGGCCTATTTGAATAAGGATATGAAACATAAAATTTCCCATATAGGGAACACAACTAATCCACATTTCGATATAACAATGTTTAACTTATTTATTATTTAGCAACCTCTACCATTTAGTGGAACTAAAAATACATGTTTGTTCGATTAATGGATATGTTTCATAGGGTAGTTATTTATTACTTTGGTATATAATGATATGAATTATTTTTTAGGTAAATTTATCATCTCATAATATATGTTCATAAATGGTAATAATTTATTTAAAACACTAAGGATGTGGATGAAATTTATGACATATAATATAAGTATTTAAAAAAAAAATCATAGAAAAGTATTTACTACATGGATATTGAGTGGATATAGAGAGAATATTCTTAATTTAATGATAAAAGGAAGATGAAATTGTTCTATGTATGAAGATTACTTTACAAGGCGAACAAGGAAAACTTCCTAAAACAATAGTAATATAAAGAGAATGATTTACCATTTCCTCAATGTAATTAATATAACCCATCTATGGGAACAAGTCTCCCAAAAAAACTAATCATTTGAAGACATATATTTCTGTTCTATCCGGAAATATATGGGAGTATCCATGTCTTATAGATTTTAATTACAATAAAAAATAATAATAGGTCAATAATGAAAAACATTTGTATGAGGAATAATAAAAAGAGTAATTTTCTATCATTTGATAATTATGGAAGGAAACACCATGGTATATGGAAAAAAATGATTATTCATTATTTTGTACAAAAAAATTATCATGATCATGAATATAATGGTAAGGGAGAATCAATCATGGAATATTTGTGGGTTGTAGTAGAGTAATCAAAAGGGGAGAAGTTAATTGAGTATCTATAAAAAATTTTGTTAAAAAGTTATTTTACGAAATATCCCCAAAAAAAATTAATACATCTCAAGTAATCAAGGTAATACAGTTATAATAGTTTGACACATCAAATAACTTCTCATTATATCGATTAATTCTCATAAATATCAATGTGATCTATTAATACAACTTTTGAAGTGAATCTAATAATGCTAAGTTGTTAAAAAATCTATAAAAAACTTACTATCAAAGTAAAATCTGGTGTTTTCTGAAATATATAGTAAAGTAGAGAAAAACTAAATTTAATGACATAATAGAAAAAACAAGTTGTTCTTTCTCAAGATGAGACCAAATATACTCCACATGGTGATCACCTTCCCCCAAGGTTTTTATATTAATAAACATGATCGAAACCCTAGATCAGGGTAAAAACAGTTCACAGGACTTTTAGGTTACATGACCACTTCCATTGTTCTTCATGGATATAAACTACCAAGTCACACAAGGACCTCTTGAACGAATATTAGTGGGAGTAAATATATGTTAGAAGTGATGAGAGTAAGTACATATGATATCCTTCATTTTAATATAGGAGATAGTGTGTGTTCTTAATACAGACAGACACACACATTGCTGGAAAGTTAAAAATAGTAAACAATAGATAAAATATGATTGGAATGATTTTGAAATTCAATGAGTGTTATTCTATGAAACAATGGACTTGTAGGATAAATAATATTCAAGTATCACGTCCCCTACTGAAAAACAGAGTATCGAATGTCTAGTGCTCTGGTTTCAAGTTAGATCTAGCTCGTGTTCTTCTAGGATTTGTTACAAACCAGATGATTTTGGCTCTAATTTATGTTAGTCTAGAATTTTGGAATTGAGAGTTCTTGGTTTGTTCTTCAGTTGTATCTTATTTCATGTATCAGTTATCTTTTTTAAAAATTCTCTCTCTTATTTTGTATGCCTGTATATTTTTTCACCCCATTTTTTTCCTATTTAATTGTGTGTGCCCACATTGGAACTAAAATGATGCATGTATTCTGCACCTCATACCTTGTACTATAAGTAATGATTTCTACAAAGAAGAATTAATTTTTTTGGTGCCTTTAAATGACTGAAATATGACAGTTAAAAAAATCGGAAATGAAAAAACATATTAAAGAACAGTGTCATTGTTTGTCTTGTAACGGTATCACATGGAAATGGTGTCATCACTAAAATGTGCCTTCCTCTTTTACTTTGAAAGTTGAGATAGTTGTGATACTACAGTTTCATTGAGATTAGGAATCGGTATCACAAATGTGGTTTTAGGATCATGGTTTTTGGTCCTTTTCCAAACATTGAACAATGTATTCATGATGTTAGCAAGGACCTAGGGTCATATACTCCAGGATATATGAAACTGGTTATAGAATCTAGGTCATGGTGTCTCGGTCACAGTGTCTTTGTCATGGTGTTTGGGTCACGGTGTTTGGGTCCTTTTCTAGAAAAATTGAACCGGTGGCAGACACACAATTTCTCAGACATAGAAAAATATCGGTAAATAGTCTTATGTAGTAATATTCAAAGAATGAATTAGACTTTAATCATTCATAGAGGAAAGTATTATAGAATAAAATTAAATGTAGTTTAAAAAACATGATTTATAGGAATCAGGATCTTTGTAATGTTAATTTATTCCATAGGGAAACCAATAATCTATATACTTGTTGTCTTCCATTTTCTATTGGATGCAACATTAGAAGGAGCCATATGAGGAGTAGTGGAGCTGGATGAAGGGAGTGATCCAATATTCAAAGAAGTAAGAGGTAGCCCTTAAAAATAAATAAGGTTCTATTGTTGGTTTGGTGGAAGATCAGGGAGTTTTTTGGTCAAGGACAACAGGTATGATATGGCTTATAGCCTACGATATAGCCATCGATGTAGTGGCAAAGGTAGTGCACAAGGTAGAATTTAAAAAAGTCTTAAAAGGTGTAGTTGTAGGAGCCACAATAATAATGCTCTTTACATGAATATAAGGCTACAATAATTGAATGAAATCAGTAATGATCTCACCACCATACTGCATTGCTTTTTCAAAATCATCTTTGTTCTCCATGAGCTTGTCTAATATAGGAGTGAAGTCTTTCTACTTTTGGACTTGAGTATTAATATCTAGTGTGACAGTGGGATTTGGTAGATTCTTTACAATATATTTGAAATGATTGGTCATATCATGTTTAGATAAGATCCTATTAATTTAGATATCCACTTTATTAGTAGTTTCTTCTTGAGAGTAATTTTAAATAATTAAATGAATCCTTACTAAATCAAAGACTCTATCACTATTCAGACCCATCGTAGATAAAACCTTCTTGTCAAATACACTTAACACTAATTAAAGCTCCTACTTAACAATAGTTCTAAGTAGATCATTGTTAATGGGTTGAGATGAATATCTAAAGGCATTATAGGTAGTAACAGATAATGTGAGGGACTTGATATGATTGATAAATTTCTTGTATACGTCCCTTTGTACTCATCATTCAGTTTGTTGAGACCAACAATAAGCTCATGCATTTCAGGGACAATATGAATGTTTCTCTCAACCACTTTGTAAAATATTGAAGTCAATTTTTGTTGAATCAGAGATGAAACTTTATGTGGAATCTTACCACTAACATCCTAAACATAATGAGAAATAGGAGCTTATCCTTACTACAACACATTTTCCATCTCTTCAATCATAGCTCAAAGAGACATCATCTCATCACTAAATTGCTTATTTTGAATTTGAACCTCTTGTATTTCATGATGAAATTGTGGTTGAATCTTCTATATGATTTTCTCTAAAAGAAAATAAGAATATCTTTCACTAATATTTTTCATTTGATAAGATTTTGTGTCCATGATATTTTCAAATCCATCTACTAATGTATCTCTAATGGAAATCAAATCACTATGACTCAAATAGACAAAGGGTTCTTTAGAAGGTTCAGGAACATGAGTTGAGACAAGATCAGGTTCCTTTTCCGAGAATACATCAATGGCTAAAACAATTTTTAATTTAAACATAGTATATAGGTCTATTACTTTAATTGAGTACTCCTAGTCATTATCTACATCAATATAGCAAGGTAACTTATACCCTGTATCCACAGTTCATTGATCAGTAAGATTATGAACATCAATACTCTTTAGACTGGGTTGTTTCTCCCCCTCAATACATGTATCTCTCACAGGACTGAGAGATTCAATCCCTTGATCTGTTTCTATAATTTCATCTCCAATAGCCTCACCAATGTAATTTCCACCCAACTATAAGGGCTTATCCATTCATTCCTCAACACATAGGATATGTTCAAGATTAACTTGTCCTTCTAAAGGTTCCTCAATAATAGACTCTTCCTAAATAATAATCTATTTTTTTAGATGCTTCTCATGTACTACATTTTCATTTACACTAATAGTATAAATTTTTCTACAAGCAGGTTCATCTATTAAATCCTTATTTTCTTAATTAACATGTTCTTCTTTCTCAATTATATTTCGTGGAATAGGTAGACCACTGCCTTGATTATCCAATACTATTTATTCCGTAGGTGCAACAGCTCCTCTTATTCTTCTTCAATAGGATATTCAATAATTTCATCTATTCTTGAACGTGGATAAAAAATGTTCATCGGACATGAAGGATACTAAAATGGATTATTCATTTCATATGTCCTTTCATTATCCTCCACCCAATACTCTTTCCAAGGATTCCAACTAATTTTCATCCATTTGACTATACCCTTTAAGATACATAACTCATAGTCTTTAATGACTTCCACATTTGGTCCAAGCATACTTTTATAATACATCATTGTAGATATCAACCTTGAATAGAATATCGAGGTATACTTTAACGTTTTCTTAATCAATTAACACATGTAAAGTATAACATATTTACATTGATTTATCTTTTGACCATTTTCATAAGATGTATGAATAATACATCTTGATACATGAGGGTATAAAAGTATCCTTTACATGGAAGAATCAGATTTGGGATGAACTTGAACAGAAACCTTGATTCACCATCTTACTCTACATTAATTGCTCCTATCTTCTTCTTATATCGAGTCAAGATTCTTAATGCCTCTTTAAAGAAAAAAATATCACTTAGAGGAGGAAGATTTCTATAGTACTTCTAAAAAATCACTTCATCGGGAATCCCTAGGAATGATCCCCATACCTCATTGGAATGTGATATTTTGACCACTAATTAATATTCTTACAACAAAACCATCTTCATCATTGAATGAAAATTGGACAAACTAATAAAACTGAGCAACAAGTTGTGGATAAATCGGTCTTGCCTCTTTTTTGAACTAGTTTAGTCGTCCCTTCTCTTTCATTGCATTGAAAACTAAAGATTTGCATATCATTAACCACATGGGATAGATTTGCATTTATGGAACTAGTATTCTATCAACATGATCCAGGATCAGTGGTCCTTCATTCAATACCTTCGACACTCTTTTTACTTTCTTCTCAGATCTACATTTCACTAGAGTTGATGAAAACAAGAACTTCATCTTGGGAATTCAATGAGGGATCCAGAGAGAGTGTGAGATATGAAGGACTAAAATAGGAATTACCGTTTGAGAGATGGGTTTCAGTTTTGAGAGGAGAGATATAGAGTGGATAAAATAGGGGAATATATTTCATTTTAATCATTTAGGTATTTCAAGCATCGCAAATTCCAAAGCGTGGGATAAAACAAGAAAATAATCAACACTATGATATAGGTAATAAAATAAAAATAAAGAGAAAATATGTCATTACAGTGATAAAAAAACAAATTGTCAAAGTAAGACCAAAATATAATTTCATGATGAGACTGAAATAGATTTTCACACGGGGACCAGAATAGATTTTCAAGGTGAAATCTTTATGGTGTGTCTCCAAAAGGTGCGACTGCATTAATTTGGAATAGTTAGAGAAAGGCATTAACTGAGATATAGTAATCTATTGAACTATGAGAGTCAGACTATAATTCTATTATAGTGAATTATGAAATGGTAAATCATGAAATCATAAACTGTGAAACAGTATACTATGAAACAGTAAGTTTTTGAAACATTTCATTTTCTAATTTAGATTTGTCATTCCAAATTCTTGTATGATGCAGTCCATCCTATATAATTTTATGATTTTGTGAATATATCAGCATGTTGACATTCAGTTCGATGAATTCCAAAGATATATAACCTTTTTTATAATGGTCTCTCAAAATTATTTGTCTCACTACAATATGTTCTGTCCTAGAATGTGAAACATGGTTCATTGAAATATTAATAGCACTTGTATTGTCAAAATTTATAGTTTCATTACTGAATTGATATCCATAAACCAGTAATGTGTGTTTCATCCAAACAATCTATGCACTACATCTACCAGCATCTATGTATTCTTCTTCAGCTGTAGATAATGAAACAATGTTTTGTTTCTTAGTACACCATGATACAAGAGACTTGCTTAAAAGGTGACATGTTCCATAGGTTCGATTTCTATCTAACATAAAACATAAAAACTCATCCTCATAATTGAAAACTAACTCAAATGATTGTTCTATAGGGTAGAACAATCTAATATTAGGTGTGACTTTGTGGTATTTAAAAATTATTTTAATGGAATTTAAATGAGATTATCTTGGATATTATTGAAAATGAGCACACATAAATACATTATACATCATATCAGGTCAGCTACCAAATATTTACAATATAGTTCCAGTCATTCCTTTATAACTAGTTTGATGAATTTAATTTCTATCTTCATCATGATTTATCTAACATGTTTCACTCAATAGAGTATCACTATTTTTAGTTCTATTGAATTAAAAACGTAGATTCATTTAATAAAAAGGTTAGGATTAGTTATACCTTTTATAAAACCTTTTTAAATAAGAAAAGTAATTAATCTATCATACCATGCTCTTGGATATTGACATAAACTATATAAAGCTTTTGATAATTTAAAAACATGATTTGGGAAGTGAGGATTTGTGAAATCAAAGGGATGTTCAACAATGACATCCTCAGCTATATACACATTCTGGAATGCACTCTTGACATCCATTTGATATATCTTGATATTCATATGGGTAGTATAAGCAAACAAGATTCTGATGGCTTCAAGTCTTGATACTAGTGCAAAGGTCTCCTCATAGTCAATTTATACTTCTTGACTATATCCTTGTGAAACCAATATATCCTTGTTTATAACTATGTTACCAACTACATATTCCTTATTTCTAAACAACCACTTAGTTCCTATGGTAAATATTTCTTTGGTTCTATCAACATGTTTGCAAAAATTGTTCCTTTTAAACTGATTTTGTTCTTATTGTATAGCCATCACCCAAAATTAATCATTGATAGCATCACTAATTATTTTAGGATCATGTTATGACAAGAATTTCTGATATTTAATATGTTTTTAAGAGAATATTTATTTTGTGTTCGTTTTTCTAAATCTCATACAACAACATCTAAAGGTTGGAACTTAAGGATTCTAGATACTCTAGAAAAAGAGGGGTAAGTTATTTCATGTTATTTAATAGGTTCTGGTTCATTATAACATGAATCTGGAGAATTTCCAGAATAGGATGTTTTTAAGGATTCCATTACAGCATGGAAAGATGATTTAGCATTGATGTATAGATTTTACATATCATCCTTAGGATTCTATTGAGTGGTCTTAAGCTAATTTGAATCTCTTAATCAAATATGACCTGGATAGATGTCTTCTACACATTTAGTTCATTTGTTTAATGCTCTATAGTCTTTACTAGATATTGAGTATCCTATAAATATTCTTTCATCACTCTTGGATGCAAAAATGTCAAGATTTTCCTTAGTATAAGGGATACAAATTTTGAAACCATAGACATTAAAGAAGTTTACTTTTGGTTTTCTATTGTTTCCTAACTCATATAGAGTTCTTTTAAGGATAGGTCTAATCAATACTATATTTACAATATATCATATTGTATTTACATCTTCATCCTAAAGTTGATTTTTCATTTGTTGAAAAGTCCACCGTCATTATTTATTATGTTCTTGAAGCATGAATAATCTCTTATCATGTGCCTTGAACACCCATGGTCCATTTACTATAATATTTTGGAGGATCTCTTCAAACAATTTTCATACTAAATAATCAAATAAAAACAGACTTCGGTACCCATATTTTATTCGGTCTAGTAATATTAGTAACTATTTCTTTAGGAACCCACATCTGCCTCATAGGTTTCCTATAAGCATTATGTAAATTATTTGATAAATAAAATCAATTTGGTTCAGAAAAACCTATAATAGTAGATATTGTATAATATTTTTAACTAAAAGAATGTTTTTATAAACTAGGATTAAATCAGTATGTTCAAGATTTAGAATCAAAATTGGTTTATAAAAATTTTCTCAAATAAGGTTAATATCCAACACCAGTAGTTTATTTTTGGGAAATATGTTTACCTATAAGTTTTACCAAATTAACTTTCCTATTTGAAAACCATTCAAAGTCATTTTTTAGTTTCTCATTATATAGCTTTAATTAATTGTTTTCTTTGAGTAATTGAACATTTCTCTCTCTTTCTAAAGCATGTTCAGATTTAACAGTAGAGGTAAGAGCATATTGTTTCTTTATAGACATGTGATTATCTTTTAGGTCATTACATGTCTCTTCAAATATATTTAAGTACTAAAACATTCCTTCATTAGACATATTTTCAGAAACACTTTCATCTTCATACCAATAAGAATTTTACATTGGAGAATCTAGAGTTAACTCAGATGTTTTTTCCTAGAAACACATATCATATTTTTTAGTATATTCATCATTTGAATAATATGATTCAATTAAACTGTCCTCTGAAGCACTCTAAGTTGCTTTCATTTCCTTTTTATACTTTCTATCTCTTTCCTCATATTACTTTTTATATTTGATTTTAGGACTGTCTAGCTTTATATATCACTTTATCTTATATTAATAACATACTATCTAATCAAAATCATCATTTAATTTCCAATCATTCTCCTAGTTTCTGATTTGATCATATCTTTTTTGAAGTTAGGATTTCTGAAAATTTTATTCCTTTTATAAAATTTTATAAAACATATGGATAATTGAGTTGTATTCTCATCACTATGAGGTGAAGATTGTTCACCACTGGAACTTTCTATAGAAACTTAAAGTTTCTCTTTTTCATTTTGTGTATGGGTACTACTCTTGAAGGCCATATATTTTCATCTACGTTCAATCTCTGCCAAATTGTTAACCTTTATCTCATCTTCATACATCATTAGTTTCCCAATGAGTTATTTTATAGGTAATTTTATGATTTTTCATGACTCACAAATAGAGACAATGTTTCCTCTCCCTCTATTCGGTAGGCATATTTGAATCCTCATGATTTGTTCTTTTGCTATAACTTCTCTTCCTAGATAAATCATTGTGTTTAAAATTTAGTTGATCCTGAGATACAAATTAGAAATAGGATCACCAGGATTCATTTTAATGTTATCATATTTTACAGTATAAGTATTAAGTCTGATTTATTTCATACTAGAATTTCATTTATGTGAAACTGCATAGTATGGAAGATTTCATAGGTAATTTTACAAGCATAAATTCTGTTAAATTCTTCACCTCATAATGGGAAATATAGAGTATTCATGGATTTTTAGTTGAAAATATAAGCAGTCTTGGTTGGTATATCCATAGTAATTATATCAGTTGTAGGAATCTTATACTCATCTATAATTTAACACCATATTTCGAAACCCATACTTTCTTAGTGAATTTTCATTTTAATTTTCCATTATGAATAATTAGATCCATTAAATAATGGTTCCCTATTTTATGCATCACCATTGTGTCTATTATCCATAATAAAGAAATACTTTTAAGGGCCTATAAATTTAGAATTAACAAAAATTTACAGATCTAAGTACAACAAAAATAAATGTTAAACAGATTGTAAAAACGTAGTCTTAAAAAGAATAAAATCCTCTGATACCAAATGTTGGTCGGAGTGGAGTACTAAAGATGGGGGGTTAAATTGAGTATCTATAAATATTACAATAAAAATATTCACTTGAAAAACTTCCAAAATAAAAATAAATGTATCCCAGTTAATCAAGGTAATATAGTTATAATAGTATGACTATTTGAATAATATCTTAGAAGAATGACTTACTCTCAGCATTATCAATGTGATATACCTATAAAACTTTTGATGTGAATCTAATAGTTAAAAGAAGTTATAACATATATCAAAGACAAAATATAAAAGTAAAATCTAATTTTTTCAAAAATATAAAGTAATGGAGAGAAAAAAAATTTAAAGGACACATCTTACAAAACAAGTGGTTCATACTCAAGATGAGACTTAATCCACTCCACATGGTGAACACCTGCCACCAAGAAGTTTATATTAATAAATATTATCCACACTAAGGATTGAAGTAAACAATAGTGTGCCTAACTATCTAGGTAAAATGACATATTTCACTGTTCTTTGGGGGTACAAACTACTAGGTTACACAATAAACTTTTCCACACTTAGCAGTGGAAGTAAAAACATATAAGATGTGATGAGAGGAAATATATATTATATCCATCATTTTAATATAGGATACAGTCTATATTTTTAATATAGACCTAGAAACACTGCTCAAAAGTTAAAATAGTACACAGGAGTGAAAAGCTGTTAAGAAAGGGTTATAAGTTCTCTAAGTGTTATTTTATTTTGAACTGGACTTGTAAGAAGAAACAGATGAAAATATTGAGGCATCTTGTGAATAATAGAGTATTTCATGTCTAGTGCTCTGGTTTCCAATTATATCTTTATCATGTTTTTCTTGGAGTTGGTACTAACAATATTTTTATTGCTCTTATCTATAGTAGCCCTTCCTTTTGGAATAAATAATGCTTCATGTGTTCTTCAGTTGCATCTTATACCATGTATCAGTTTGATTTTCTAAAAATGATATATCTTCTTCAGTATGTATGTATCTTTTTAGAGCCCATCATATGTTGTTTTTTAATTTTGGGTGCACACATTGAAACCAACATGATGTATGTATTATTCACCTCGTACATCATACTATTAGATGACATGTCTATAATAAAAACATTAACTGTGTCAATTCCTATAAATAACTCAAATATGACCTTTATAAATTAAATTCAAAAAGAAAAAAATGATTGAATAACAGTTTCACTATTTTTCTTGAAATTATATCACTTGGAAATGGTTTCACAAAGAAATAATGTCTTCTTATTTTCTATTGAGTGGTGATATAGTTGTGATGATATTGTTTCATTCAGATCAGGAACAAGTATCACAGATGCAATATTAGGTACATGGTGTCTCGTCCTTTCAAAACAATGAACAGTGTCTTGGGGATGCTAGTTAGGATCCTGTTTCACTGACTTAATGAGATCTGAAACTGGTTATGATGTCTTTTCACTGTGTCTAGGTCATGGTGTCTGGGTCTTTTACCATGAAACAAGATTTGGTGCTAGACTCATAGTTTCTCAGAGTTAGAAAAATATATTTAAATAGTCTTATGTAGTAAAATTCACAGAATGAATTAGAAATTAATAATTCATAGAGGAAATAATTATAGAAAAAAATTAAAAGTAGTTTACTGAAATAAAAAATGATTTATAGTAATCAGGATCTTTTGAATGTTTATTTAAATCATAGAGAAACCAACCATCTCTACACATGATTTAATATTTATTAAACATGGTTAACTATATTTTTGATCATTAAAACATGATTAAAAAAAGGTTTAAAATATGAGGATTCCAATAATAGTTATTTAATAATAAGTATATTGGGCATCATTCTAAAAAATTCCCAAAACATTAGAGGAACATACCATAAATGAAGCCATGGGGAAAAGAGAAAGTTCATTACATTAACATATCCATGATGTATGAATGTTTATATGTGGGTAACAGTACACTTATCAACCACAAAATATATTAAACATATTAAATAGAACACATGAACATTTTTTTCTAAAAATGTGTAATAACTCCCAAACAAGAGCCAAGATTATAAATATGAGTTCACTGTTGAGTTCAGAATAGGGTATTTATACTATGTTTGAAAAAATCATTTTAACATAATCTATTTGTGAAAAAAATCATCTCATAAAAAAAACAAAAAAAATTATTTTTTCTTATTTTGATTATTTTTTTACAGTGAATTATTTCCCCCATAAGTATTTTTTATACGGTTATCCTATGTTTTTACACTAATACTTAGATACATAGGTACCAATGGATGATATATTTCATGGAAAATGATGATATATTTTGACCAGATTGTTGATTTTAATGCCAATTGAGTTTGTGGATATTGTCAATGATAGAAACACAGAACCGTTATTCACTAATGATTGATCAAAACTCTTTATATGATGTTTAATTCTTTATATTCCATACTAATTATTAATCATATATAAACATGAATCAATTTGATGAACAAAATTTTTATATTCATCCTTGGTAGAATTGAATTAGTGGAATTTATTATTTATCTATTTTTATTTGTCTATCTTATATTTTCATCTTTAATAACCACTAATTTAGGATAAGAACATGATGTCTGAGTTTTATTACATTTATTTTTTTATTATATATTTCTATAAAATTTCCACATTAGATCATCATTGCTATTTTTTGGCAATAGTCAAACTAATACCTAGTTTTTAATCATTATGAGACCATTCCTTAATGCAACAGATCAAAACTGTTAGTGTGGCTCATGAATGAGGTTGTGTGTCAAGAATTTATGATAGTGGAGTATGACCAAAGGGGAATTGGAATTGGTATTTTTTTCATATTCATACAAATTTTATCATATGGTGATTGGTGGATCAAAAATATGGTTTCCTAGGAATATTCAAATCCCATATTATAGATATAGAGGAGGGTAAGGCTCGAGCAACGCCATATCTTCATGATCTGATGAGGGAGCCATCTCTGGTGACACAAATAATGACATATAAGTTATTTTTAAAGATATATGAAATTATTTTCAACATAATTTATGACATAGTGAGGCACACGATGAGAGACTCCCCAGCATAGCACTAGGTTTTTGTAGTGAAATAATATCACCCACTGCTTGAAATATTCACATTTTATGAGATAACACCTTGAATTATTGGCATTTACCTTGGTGGGTAATTGTAATTGAGAATTATAACACTATTTGTGGCATAAAATGTACTTGATCATAGACATAGACACCTTTACATGGGTTAGTACACATGTTTTCCAATACACGGGCATGGTCATGTGATGCAGGTAGGGTGTCGTGTGTCACTATACACCATGGACTTCTTATATACACTATTAATTTTGAGAAAAAACATGTTTAGAGAGGATTTACCACACATGAAAACTTGTGGATAGTTGGAGACACTATGTAACACTATGAAACTCCACCAACCCCTTTAAGAGTGTTTTTAGTGGTTAGTTTCATTATTTTAGAGCATAATTAGTTTACTGTGTTCCATTGCTCCATTACCTCTAGGGTATATTGAGTAAGTACACCTACATCAGATGACTATGATCCAATATAGTGGTTGAGTCTTTGATATATTTTTGGAATCCCTCTATGATATTGGAGTTCAATCCACAATCATTTTTATTCCTTAGGTGGGTTTTTTGGAATCATTGTGACCTCATAGATAGGGGAATTGATCCTCTATTTAGAAGGTCATATTGGTATGGTTTTTTTGAATCATTAGAATATGATCTCCAATGTAGTGGGTTGATCCATATTTCATTCATGGTGATCACCAGTGGTCCTAGTCATGACACCCTATCAAAGTATTAGGGTATTAATAGACCATTGAGATTTCTTATGTGGGGAAAAATAATTTAGACCTCTTCATTGAGTTTATATATTAATAACATTACTCTTGGAGTGGATTATACCTACACATGTATTTAATCACAGATAATCTAATGAATGGAAATAGTTTCAACTTCCTGGTGGATTGTTGTCTTTCATGAGTATATCTAGGTGTTTTTTGTAAATATATTTTTAAACATTTATTTATCTAAAAACACCTTATTTTTGTGTTTCTTGTTTTGGGTGTGTCCTACCTGGTATAGTAATACACACCCATGATTTGGATTTTCATACATGTGTTGTTTCTAAGGTAGATAGCAGCCCATTTCATAGTGTCCTCGAAGGCAAGGCTTATGTGAAGCATATCTAGGGATTGAAAAAATGAGGTTTTAACCAAGTTGAATTATTTTACATTATTTCATTCCCTTGGAGTACATTGGATTCAATTAAGATATTGTTTGGGATTGTATTTGGCCCCTTTTATGCATTCAACAATTTATTATCACACAATATTGAGGGAAACTGGATGTAAGCATGAATTGGTTTCAGTTTTTTTAAATTTTTAAATTTTGTGGGACTTTATATTTTTTCATCTGTATAGGTTATTTAAGGTAATTACTTCCATTTGTGGGATATTTCTACAAGGTATTTGTTCTCATCTCTTATCCTATTGAAGGTGGTCTCTAGTTAGTAGTTAATCAGACCATGGAGGGTTAGGTCATGACTATTATATTGGAGAAGGTATTGTAATGTAATGTGATACAGAAATAAAGTGACTTGGATGAATCCTCCTTAATAATGATATGCTGATAGTATATTAATCTCACCAATTAACAAATCAGGAGAAATATTACCCAAATAATTATTTTCATTTTGAAATAATAATTCCATCATTGATAATATATAAAAATTTTCAATATGGTGAACATTGTGATATATAAAATTATTATAAATATTTATATATATATATAATTAAATATAAATAGTTCAATATTCACCATAGACTATGGTAATAATTGATGAAATATGATGATTCATCAACACAATACCATCCATAGAATTTGAAAACAGTGGATGATGCCATTGGTTGGAAAGACCAATCAAGATTAACCATGATAAGGATTGAAATAGATAAAATATTTATGGATTTAAAAAACATAGATCTTTAAATTTTGATTAAAGGGTAAATAACTTATCATTCACAATTAAATGAACATACATACATCTAAAATTTTATTAAGAATGGACAAAAATATACTGTTGAATTATAGAATAAGGCATGGAATGTTCTCGAGTTAAGCCATTATCATGCAGAAATGATGTTATTCTTCAACTTAGATTGAATCCTATATATTTCATTATTGATGTATGAGTTGGTTGGTGGTGATCAAAAAAGATCAATCTATATTCACCACAGAACTATGAAGATATATTTGTATGTTAAAAATAGTATTTCATGTAGGATAATATGAAATGTGATATTATAGAATATGTATATAGATGGTTGGTATGTCATTTAGCTAAGGATGATAAACATAAATCATAGTTGATGTTACATTCATTACCCATACCCAAATTGAAGAATAAAATAGTTACAATGGATATCATAATTGGACTCCCCAAAACATCCAATGTGAACAAATAAATATAGGTTGTTGTTAATGTGCATATTAATGCATACCATTTTATTTCATTTAGATAATATTTTTTTATGTCAATGGATGATTAGATACCCTAAGTGGGGGTGTGGGAATCCGGGTATATATATTATTTTTTAAAATCTTCTTATAACACTTGATCGCATCCCCTTTAATAAAAGGGTCACTTCATTTGATATTAGTATTTTTATTTATCTTATCCTTTCCAAAATTATCTAATGATGATATATAGAAGGTAAATCAGAAAATTAATCACACAGAAACACCATTATTACCTATTTTACCATCACTAGGCTACATCCAAGGACCATACAATCGAAATGAATCTATATAGCATGTACAATATAGCTTACTATTAATTCAAGGGTTATGATAGATCCCATATATGAGGAAGGTCATTGGCTTTTCAATGTTTTGGGTTAGCACACAACTTTCCCAAGGGTCACTCCCTAAATCTTTTTTGATGACTAACTATTAGTTGAAAGGATATCCTTATTCCTTTTCCTTTTCTCTCTACTCTAAAAAAGACACACACAATGTTTATGGAAATGTAGGTCTCTTAATTATCAATAATTAATCCATCATCAAATGTAGGTACATGCTATATAAATTTACTCTCTTAGATACACCTTCACTTATATGAAAACACCAAAATGTATCACTTCAATATTCTTGTCAAAAAGAAAGGATATATCATTACTGTAGATATAAAAATTACAAACTCATGGTTTGGCATGATCTCTAATAAATTCCAATTCTTCTTTTCACTGACTATTATGTAGTAGTAAAGAAACTCCTTCTAGATGAATTTAGAAATGATACAAATATTTTATCTTCTTATTCATATTTATAATTTAGATATTATAAAGAGTTTGACAAATGGGTATTATAAATTTTCTAATAATTATTAAATTTGAGAATTGTCATTCGATAATGGTTTTTAGTGTATTCATGAACATCCTGGTATCTTCCAAAAACAACCTTGTATTATCTGTGAAATGTCTTACACCACATGGTGCGACCGATTCAAAAATTTCCTTACGTTGTAGTATTCCACCAATATAGGAACTCATTACCATGTATGTACAACTATGTCTCACAAACAACCCTTTCAAAATATCATTTCTCTATGGACCCACTTCTATTCACAGATGAATGATGCTCCATAAACTCTTAATTATTTTGTGAGATAAAGTACCCCAAAATTTCATTTTAAACTCCCTTCGTAAACTTATTCCTTCAGGGAATTGATCCCTCGTGAAATTATTCATCCATCATAGAATCCTACAACTTCAACTCTTCTCCTTCATGAAATCCTCCCTCGTGGACTGCAACAGACATACCTGAATTCTACCAGCAATGATGACATTCTCTACTGAAATTACCTCATCATAATGATCTAAGTATGGATAATTATATAAGTAAATAGATCCAAAAAACAAATTAGTAAAAATTACTTTAAACTTCGAGGCGGTACATCTTTTCCCACAAACTGTGGTACATAGTCTGGATATTGCTTTAATCCTTTGTGGTGGCTGATGTCTTCCATGATCAAAAACTCTTATGTCGCTCCATCAACCACAATATAATAACTAAAAAAATGTCCACATACAAATAGTTTTCATCCCCCAAAATAAGAACCTCCCATAAAATTATTTCTCTATGTGGTCCACGTAGCATTCCTCGTGGTATCTATAGAGCTGGTACACGAAAATCATCCTTTATGATTTTCTGTCGCTGTTCTATTTTCTTCCTGTGAATTCTGTATATTTCACATTAAAATATATGAACTATATTCAATGAATTTTTTTCCAAATAACCTAAATTTTTTATAAAAAAACTCCCAATTATGAGTAACATATATTCATAAAACACTAGGAAATTGTGCAATATTAATCAAATGGTTTGGAAACACAATATATACTAAAACATAGTTATCTGGCATTTCCAAAAAATAAAATCAACCCAAAATTACTAAAATGTTACCTTGAAGGAATTTTACATTAAAATTTTCACTTTATCACATTTAAGTATTTTAAATCATTTTAGTTCTATGGTTTAATTGTGTACTAAAATATGTCGTATATAGTAAGGATACAAATTTTTCCACAATTTCATTAAAATGAATTCCTTCTTATAATGATATAAAGATGTGTTTCCACACTTCAGATCACCCTCATTCATAATTTAAATCCCTAAGAACCATTAAAACTATAGAAAATATTTTGAGATCATAGCCTTTTGATTTAAAATATGGTTGGAATGATCCCCTTCTTATGGGAGAATTTTATTACAACAATATCTTTCATTAAATAATTCAGACACAACATATGAATCTGTAAATGGAAATAAATATCAAACACCAATTTCCCTAAATAATGATATATTAAGATATATATTATGATGCAATATAGCTGAGGAAATGGTGTATAAGGTTATATCCTTTCAATGACACATAAGGGAAAATTTGAGATGATATGAATGTTATATTGAATGTCATTGATTATATAGAGAGTGTGAAGTTGGTAATAATTAATTCACATAAATAAATCCTTGTATACAGGTACTGTAATTTGAAAAGATGGAAATGTTGAGATTTTGGTATATTATTCACATTGAAATTTTTGAACTTATCATGATGATATATTATCGGTCGGTACTCCACCAAATCCCTTTGATGTTTACTGATTATTCCTTATGTCTCTTATAAGGTATAATATTCATTATCCTTTCCATGTCTTAAACCCCAAGGTCATACCACTAGAAAAATAATTAACTTATAAGGAACAACTTATGAATATTCATCATCTTATGTTAATTTTTAAAAAATCAATACCACTCTCATGGTTATTGTTTTTTGGTGAAATCATAAATTGAAAGATCCTTCATGGGAACCTAAGGATGTGATGATGTAGTGGTATATTCTGGGGATTTATTTAGAGTGGTATAATTTCAAGGAAAAATTATTTTAGTGAGAAAAAATGTATCATACTATATTTTTTTGATATCATCGTTTTAAAATAAATGTAATTTCTTTGATGGCCTCTATTGGACAATTATATGAATTTATACAAATGATGATGTTCAATAAAAATATTATTTTATTGTGAACATTATAACATACTTATTAAAATTGGACCATATTAATATGAATAACTAAATTATGTAACAATTAATTATTAATAATGTATACAATCAATTGATTAGTTATATATTCATTACAAATCAAAATAAATAACATTTAAAGGAATGATATATTTTTTGGAAGACTATTTCTTTGTGCAAAATATTTTTTATGATAAATAAATAAGAAGCCCACTAAAAGTGAATGATTTTAATTAAATCTAAATATTTTATATTAAAAAATAAAATTAATATTTATTTGTTACTATTTATGGGATAACAATAAAACCATCATTAGAATAAGAATGCATTTTTCTAAAAAACAATTACCATCATATTTTGGGGAGATATATTAGAATTTTAGTCTTCTCCTTTAATATATTGAATATAAAAAATTGGATACTATTTTTTATGTATGCGGTTTAAATTTGGTAAATAGTCTACTTTTATTTTTCACCATTATGAATAGTATATGTGGTAAAATTTATCACGGGGAAAAGGATAAATTTGACTAACCTTGTTTAAAACTATTCATTAATGTCACAATTTTATAGATTAACTATAATAAGATTAAGATAATTATACCATTATTAAATATTTATTCAAATTTAGTTATGTAAGGGTTAGTTTTATATGAAAATGAAAAAGTAATATATAATGTAATTGAATATAATAAATGTAACTATATTTATTTTAAATATTTATATTAAATTAAATAATATTAAAAATAATTGAATGAATTTTAAATTTTATTTTGATAAAAATAAATTTATTTCCTTAATGTTAGTATATATTGTTCTAAGTTACTATTTATAATAATAACATTTCATTAAATTTTTGAAGAAAATATAAACAAAAGACTAAATAAAAAAGGGGGATAATACATGGTTAAAAATAACATCCAATTTCCATTTATTTCCCAATTTTTAATATATATTTTAAATAAAATCACTTTATTATTGACCAATTTATTACCATGGTTTAAATTAAAATTGGTTAACTAAGTGGTAATACTAAAGGGTGAGATTCAAAATGGCACCAAAACTGATGTATATTTCAATTGATGATGAAATTTACTTTATGTATTCATTGTATTATCATCTCTATCCATTTTGAAGCATATTTATTGGGTGTGACTTAGTAATATTTCTATCTTTTAAAAAATTATGTATTCAAACATTCCCTCCCTTATAAAAAGTCACCACATTTACTGAATTATTAAAACCACATTGATTTATCTAGACCTACCAAAATCCTCCCATTTCACATCTAAAATTAAATATAAAATATATAGAGGTTATTTTCTTTCTGGTAAACAAACCTAATGGTTCTTAATAGAAGATCTAATGGAGCTCGTTAAATGATGATCTGGTAGCATTAACCAATCACATTATTTGTACATCTTATTCCACCACTTATAAATATGAGGTATTTATCAAATAATAATAATGTCATTATCCTAAATATAATAATTTTTTATTATGATTATTTTTATAAAACCTCAATTATCCTCACTATTTTCCATTAAATGAAATGTGAATATACTATTCTTGTGTATGTATGTCATACCATCTCCAAATACTGATAGAGATTATTTTTTTCTTCACCATTATTGGATGGGAATTATGATAGGTTTAATGATTAAATATAATATTTAATAAATAATTATTATTATTATGTAATTATAATATCATATATACATTCTTTCTTGTTAATCCTTCTGAAATGTAAAATTCCTTTTTGGCATACGTGTAACCTACCACCTTCACTAAGTGATATTGTCCACTTCTATTTTTTAAAACATGATTTGAAATAATGGATGTATTAATAAATTTAAATATGATTCATATTTTATAATAATTACTCTGGAATGGTTAAAATTAATGTTTACTCACTACATGCATCAAAATGTGAAAATATTGTTAATATTGATGTATGACCGATAAATTTCTTGAAAGTAAATTCATTCCATAAATTTTAATCTCATTAATAACCCATGATACCAAAAAATGTTCCTATGGAAAATTTAATTTATTTATATCTTTAGTAAAAAAATGTTTTTGAACAATATAAAATTTTTCATAAAAAATTCTTGAATGTTTTTTAGTAATATCTTACAATTGATTTGGTAAATATTTAATAGTGATTTACATTTCAAAAATTTATCTTGATAGATATTTATTTCTTTCTTCCAAAGGAGGAATAGATTTTATTTTTATAAAGTTATGGATGAAATGGTATTATTTTAACTTATATTGCATGAATGTAATTTCCAACCATCATGACTTATCAATGATTTGAATATCAATTCACAAATTTAGACGGTACATTAAAATGATTTTTTTCTACAATATTTTTGAAATTTTAAAGTATTAAATATATCATATCAAATATGAAAGGATAATTTTATTTATTAAATTATAAAGTAATATTTATAATTATTTTAATATATATATATTATTTTTAAATATTACTCATTATGGAGGATAGAGAAATGATTCTATGGTTCATATACATTTATATAGATTATAGTCATAAAAATTATTTGGTAGGTATTCTTTTGATTAATATCAATCATGTATTTATCTTTTTGGTTTCCCTTTTATTTGTTAGTAAACATTGGAGAATTTGGACTTTATATTAAGTGGATCACGGTTGGTAAATAGCTAGAGGAAAATGTGCACCCTCACCTAGGAAACGGTGGAAACTATTTCCATTTTGGGAAGTGGAAACCACACAATTGTGGAACCATTTCATAAACCATGTGGTATAATTATGTTTCTTTTTTTCTATTTGATAGGGAGGGATGTACGGGTTTTGATCATTTTGGAAAACAATGATGTAAAACTATTCTACATGTCCATGTTATTATAGTTTTGAATACATATTTCTAACCACTTCAGTATTTTACCCCAAATCATCTGATTCATCCCCCATTAGATTTGTACAAACATAATAGGATCTCCCCTTCTTCCTCATGCCTTCTACCACTTTTTATGGGGATTCTATGGGGATTTAAACAAGAGTTATGGATCGATCATCAAGGTATTATATTCAATTATTATTCCTTGTCCTCTTCTTCCTTCCTCTATTTCTCTTTAGTTTTTATTCTGCTTTAGTTGTATGGATCAAGGGATCATGTTTCATTGGATTTTTATTAGGGATTATTTGTTTATGTTTCCCTTGGTTTTCCCACTTCTTAGAACCCTCTTAGAGTTTTTTCAAATTTTCATTGTCGAAGCACAAGTAATTTGAGGTCAATTTCTCATTATAATTTTCCATTTAATTTATGAATTTTTAGATTAATTATTTTTGAACCTTCCTTATATATTATATATTTATGTATAATTCTTAGAATAATTTTATGAAGTGAAATGAGGTGATGTTCTTTTAATTCTGATGTATATGGAAGTATTTTATTATGTATTTCACATCATGTGTTTCATAAAATGAACCCTTTGTATTTTTAGTTCTTTATGATATTTAATGTATGGTTCTGGTGTGCTAAATGTACTTTTATTCTAAAATTACGTTTGGATTTATTTAATGGGGCATTCATAGATGCTTATGGTATAATATGTGGTGTATGTTTGATGGATTGGAAATTTTTTTGGCATGTGATGATAGTGTGTGGAATGTTTTTGATCTTGAATAATGTAGATGTTGTCTGCAAATGTGTTTTGAGTGTCCAAATGGATTATTCTGAAATTATTTTGAAATAAAAAATGGTGTGTGTTTCACTTTTTGGAATCGTGAATTTTTTCCTTGGAAAAAAATTTGTTTTTAAAAGGGTTTTTGAAGATTTTTTTGGGATTAAATGAAATTTATTATCTTGAAAAATATTATTGGATAATATTATTGAATTTATTATGTTGATTTTTGTGGGAGGTACACTATCATGAATCAACCTGGGTCAACCCCAAATTGGTCAACTAAGTCAGCTTGTGATAATTACTGAGAGACATCCCTAATCCACATGGGCTGGTTCATAGCACCAATAGAATCAATTTAGGGATGATGGGAATTATTATTTCCAATTTAAATAAAAATATTAGTGGAATAATAACATATAAGACCTAAATAAACTTGATAACCAAATTTAACATCATTTACTCTTGAAATTAATTTACAAAAAAATTGAGAACAACGATACATATGAAAAAAACAAAAACTGAACTTGATATCCATGAAATATCTATTTGACCCAGAGGGTCACTCTCAAATATATAACGAACCATCACCCAAGGTGATGAATATAGAGATTAATCCTGTAATAGAAACTAAAACTAGGAAAGAACTATAGGTATGTGTATTAAAACCCTATAGGTGTTCTTGAATAATTTATTAAAAATGAACATCCTTGAAATAATAGAAACTAAAACATAATGTTTTAAATAAAATAAATAAAACTATTGTTTTTCACATATTTTACGCAATAAAATAAAACCTGACCAATTTCCTTTTTTTACTATTAAATCTACAATATTTTACAAGGTAAACCCATATGAATTTTTAATGAATGATTATGTTATTTCATTTGAAAAGATAGAAAGAATTTAAAACATTTCCAAAACCATTTTTATACAACCCGATAAACCAGCTCATTACATTTCAAAGAAATGCACCACACATGAGAAAACCAACTATATTCACATATGAAGGGAAATTGAAATAAGAACACGATATTAACATACCAAGTAGCATCTTAATCATCCACCATAGAAAACTATATTCCAAAAAACAAGGGGTAACATAGGAGATCATGAATTATCTATAAAAAACAATATATTTGAATAATTTTGAAAGAAATCCATAACCATTAACATAATAATTTTCAAACTCTTGATTGAAGCCCTACCTGGCCAAGCCATGGGGCCTAACCCCTATGAATAGAGTCCATACTAAGGGTTATTATCCAGTGTGTAATCAAAACTAGTGCAGAAATAATTCATAGAAAATTCAATCAGTATTTCCAGTTCCCAGTTCAAGATGTATAAAAGAGGGTGGGCCAACTGATTCCAACCGAAAAACAAATCATATGCACGTATATAATAATAATTCAAAATTTCACATCACCCGAGTCCCCCCAATGCCTAATCTTTTTCCATTTAACAATTCAAGCACAAGGGAGCCTCTAAGAATGGCCTCAAAAAACAATCAATCCTTACCAAATAACGAGAGTTATTCAAGGAGATTTTTCTCTACAACTATTTTAAAAAATCAACTAACCAGGTCTCGAACAACCTTTGAGATATCAACCTTTTCAAAAAAGAAACCAACACATTTCCATCACATGGTAAAAACATATTAAAAAAACTAAACTCACAGCTCTTTTGATTCCAAAAAAATTATAAATCCATTTTAGAAACACTGAATACCATTTTATATATAAAAAATACATATACAGAACTCAACCATGCTTTTAAATATCAATATCCAATTGAAAAATTTTACTAAAAAATTGATAATGCATTGGTGTGCATAACTCTACAATTCACTATTACACATCAAGGAAATTATGAAAATAACTTATTTTAATATCAAATAATTTTTCTAAAAAATATAATTCACTATACAATATGTTTGGGTGGTTTGAAACATCAAAAATAAATGAATCATATATCAGATAGACCAGTGCAATGTAAATTTATAAAAAATTGCATCTTCTTCAATGATGACAAATCGAAATGATATCAAAAATCTTATAGGAAGCAATAACATCTCCATGGAACCCTATGATGGGTGATCCAATAATTCCACACCACCCTAGGTATTAAAATTGGCTAAACATTCCCAGTAGGGTTATATAGAAAAGGGAAAATGGAAGAAAATGAATAGTAGAAAGAGAAGGGAGACCTATCCTTTGGATCATGGTGAATAATCACCATGAAAACACATAAAAATCACCCTAGAAGAGCTTGTAATAGACACATTTCACTGTGGGAGGGGTCTAGGTTGGGGAATTTCATGTGTGGTGAACAAGGGAAGAAAATAAATTTATAAACATGTTGAAAATCCCAAAATACACTTTTCTGATTGGGTTTCACTGTTAACTCACAGAGTATTACAAACCATTCACAAACTATGTGATTAACCTTTGGAAAGTGTGTCACGAGCATTACACATAGGCTATATGGTTATATAAATAATTTTCAAACTAGGTGACCTGGAAACATTCCCCCAATATCCCCCTTTTCACCAAAAAACTCATATAAGTCAAGATGATAGACCGTAAAAAAATCCCCCACAAAAAGGATCCACTAGGAGTGTTAAAAAAACTTTTTCCAAGTAACCTACTCCACATTACTCTCATTCCTACCATGTAGAGGACCAAAAACCACACAATACATCCAGAATAAAAAATTTAAATTTGGAACTCTTGAAACTTGGGATAAAAAAGTAGTTTCAAAAGATCAGCCAAAATAAATGATTAAAAAAACTACCAATGATAATTATTTCTACAATTAACACATTCCTTCCCCAAAAAGTGGAAACATTTCCCCTAATAAATCAAACTCTAAATTTACCAAACTGACATGATTCAACTACAAATTTTGAATATAACCATGAAAAATAATGAATAAACACACACATTTGAAATAAATTAATGAAAAAACCAAAACCACTCCTCAAAAATGATGAAAATCAGGAATGATTCCATCTAAGAAACACATTAAATCAATGGTATTATGATAACTCTGAAATCCAAGTATAAAATTGGATGAAAAGAATCAGAACCAATAACACCAAAAAAGCAACTTTTTGACAATATACCTTAGAGGATATATCATATTATCAATTCGTGGAGGCCTGAAGAGACTCCCCACCATTATAGAACAACATGGCCTGATTTATCAAAAGTAAATTCTCAACGATACACATGGTGTGTATTCGCATCATTTATGGGATGATAAATATGAGAGACCCACCATGGTCCATATTAGAAACCCCCCCCCCCCCACAAACACACTGATCAACAAACCCCTTCCACAGGTTGGACAAAATAGTCCCAATAGAGGACCATAAACTATCCCCATTCTTATACTGATGAAAAAATATATAGAAATTTCTCATACACTCCATGTATTCTTAACTATGTGGAAGATTCACTCTAGGGCCCATGGATGGAGCCCTGATGCTTTAAGCATCCACTGCCTCTTAGTGAGGAACCATAAATCCCTAATCGAAACTCAAAATTCAAAATGATCCAAAACATGCTTCCCCTTAAATAGATGTTATAAATGGTTTTCAACATTAAATATTATAAATAAAAGAAAACGAAACATCACAATAAAACACTGAATACAACTATTGTAATAATGAATCCTTACAATGAGAGAAACACTAGACTCATCCCAAATAGTTTCATAATCCTTCAAATGGATTGTGGTGTCTCTCGAGGAGTTTGATCAACCTCCATGATCCTTCTTAGAATTTTCTTAATAGATACCTTTAATGTGACCTCGTATCCCAAAATAATTGAATGTATTTGGTTCACTTGGACACAATGACATCTTATGACCAGTCATACCACACTTATTACACATCAAGATATTGCACCTAGAAGAGGTTGATGAGTGGTCTAAAGGACTCATATTTCCCCAACCAGCCCCACCATCATCAGGATTCTCTCCATTATTCTTAATGGATCCCCTTTACTATTTATAGATACTATAGAATTGTTGTCCATATTAATAGATCCATCTAGAACATCTTCAACATGAATAGATTTCGTAACAACAATAGAAAAAGAGATTATGTTATTCAATAACACATTTTACAATAGATCAGGATGGATACCATACTCAAAATTTTTCCTTCAAGATATCATTAACAACATACCTAATATCATATGGAACTATATCTACTAAGAGACCATATAACTCCAACACCCTTCTAATGATTTCATATCTCCATCATCGTCGTTACATTCATATTCTCATAAAAGTATTTTTGGATGAAACTATCTTGGAAGAAATCCCAGTTATGATCTTCTAAGTATTGTTTTGAGACACTATGTTTGACCATTTCTAGGTTGGGACATCAAGAATAAGTTTTAAACCATTATCTTTAATGACTTAGGAGAATCAATAAAACTTATGTTTCTCTTAATCTTATGCAGTTACTCTTCTACTTTGAGAGGATCTACTTAACCATAATGGAAGGGAGGAATCAACAATTAAAATTTTTGAAGGTCATCTATGTGTTGATCCACTATAATTTTTTCTATTAGTGACCCACCCATAGCTGCAGCTTGAGAATCCATCAAATCATTATGGGGGAAACGATTAAGAATGAAGATAATATAGAACACCATTAAAACCTATCTATCAATAAGAATCAAAACTATCAAAATACCTTATATGGAACATCATTCCCAAAACACAAGGATATCATAGTCCAAACACAAATTCCATTTGACATTCGAAATAGAACATTCAACCTATCATTGTACATCTTTAAGACACATAAGAACTGTGCATAGTTAGGCCGCCCGGTTTACCAAACAGTATGCAAACTGTGTACCCCTTAAAATAAAATATGGTAACTCTTACAGATTCACCACATGGTTTGACAACCATTTACTAACCATGTATAATTGTTTTGTCATGAGATAGTGGATTCCCACATGCTTTAAAAATTGTTTGACTAACCGTGCAAGGGTTGTACACCTTCAACCCGAAGAAAACCAATACTCGTATGGTTACTTGGAGAAGGTCAAACGGTTATCAAAAACCATTTGTTATCTATGAACAAAGAGGAAACACCCCAAAATAGAAAATTTAAAATTAAATTACCCTAATATTTAATGATATTGGTATAAAAAACATTATGAATAATAAAACCAATTCATCTCATTCAATATATTCCAATTATTTCCACAAATGGAATTTCATCAAGAATTATTTGACTAAAAACTCATTTCTTGTTGTTTAGAAGGAAATACAAGACACTTGATAAAAAAATTCTATTTTACAAAACATAATACTACAAAAAACAATATATTTTGATTATAAAAAAACCAATCCCATTAAACCATTTCTATTTCACCCAAAAAATCACATTAAATAACCAACATTTCTAAAACCTTCCTTTTTGTAAATTTTTAAAATCAACTTTCCTCTTCTCAAAACGAAGTTATTACCTCTTAAAAGTATGATTTTCACAATTTAAAAACTATAGGATTAAAAATAATTTTCAGAATCAAGGAATACAAAAAAACTCAAAATAGGGAACCAGTGTCGATGGGTGTATTGTCCAAATGGTTGGAATCCATATTCTAATAACACTACCACTATGGGGACTTCTTTAGTACAATTTCCCTATCTCCCCATGGATTTCAAGTCCCTATGATCTCATAGTGATCATTTTACCTACTCCCATTTCATTTACTAACAACAAATAATTCACCAGAATAAAAAAGAAACCACCAAAACTAGGATTCCAATGGAATCCTAACCATCATAATGAGGAGGGGTTCATGAAATCCTTCTTTTTCCTACCTCCAGATTTCATAAATACATACTCTATATACCTTTATATCACCACGTATCAAAGGGAAATCTGAAATCAATTGTTGTCAAAAGATCCAACCTACTATTGATACAATTTTATCATGAACCAAACTAGGTAAACCATAAACAGGTTACCTATGTCAGCCTATGACAAGGCCTGAGATTCATTCCTCATCTTCTAGAGCTGGTAGCAAGTTCCAATGGACTCAACAGAGTGAACATGGGAACAATTTCACCTAATATATTTAAACAACTATAGTGGAATAATAATAGATCATCCAAAAATAAATATGATAAAATAATTGAGCATTATTTACACTTGAAATGAAAATAAAATAAACTATACTACAAATATATAGTGGGGAAATATCAAACTAATCCTAAAAAAATAACATCTCCATATGAATGGAGGTTCACTCAACAATCCATATCCATCCATCACCTAATTCAATAAATCCTAAGATAAAACATGTAATAGAAAGAAAAAACAAGAATTAACTATACATGTGAATATTAAATCTCAATTGGTGTACCCAAATAATCTACTCATTATGAACATACATTAAATTAAAGAAACATAAACATCAAGTTTGAAAAAAAATATTAAATTATTATTTTGTAAACCTCTTCCACTTTAAATACAACACATTGTCCATTTCCCTATTACCATTAGAACTACAATATTCTCCAAGGGAACACCATTTAGATTTTAAAATAATAATAATGTTCTTTCATTTGAAAATATAGAAATTGTTTAAAACCATTCAAACCCCCTTTTTATAAATTCTTGAAAACAAACTCACTACTTTTCAAAGAAATGAACCACCCATGAGAGAACCAAGATTGATCACATAACTAGGGGAAGGAAACTATGCACAAAACGGTAATTGACCAACTAAAATCTCAATTGTCTGACATAGAAATCTAAATACCAAATAAAATGGGAGAACCTTTGATCTCATTAATATTCTAGTACACACTATACATATGACTTGTCACAACTAATTTCATTACCAAATGACATCGTAACAACCAAACACTCAATTGTTGACTTTCGTGGCCTAACAAAGGGGCCCAATTCCAATGTCGATTGTCCATAGTAAGGGAAATTGGCCTATGTGTCATGTAAACTTGTGAAGTTGTAGTTCATAGAAAATTAAATCATTATTCTATATTTTCATTAAAGGATATAAAAAATTGGGTGAGCAAACCAATGACAACCAATAATCATGCCACATGTATATATATATATATATATATCAATAATTCAATCAATATACACCACACGAATCACCCAAAAGAATAATCTCTTTCCATTTAACCATTTAAGAACAAGGGTTCTTATCAGTGTGGCCTCTCAAAACAATAAATAATTCCCAAATAATTGTAAATATTTAAGGAGAGTTTTCATTACAAACATTTTATGAAAAGATAAACTAGACCTAGAACACAATTTTCGAAATAATCATTTTCCAAAAAACCAACAATTTTCTTGCACATGCCAAAACATTTTTAAAAAACCGATTTAACACCACTTTGAAGTACAAAACAATTTATAAATCAATTTTAGAAACAACACATACCATTTTAAAGAAATAAATAAATTTCCAAAAAACCAATCCAATCTATTAAAATTCATAATCTAGATGAAAAAATGGGAAATTTATCAAACACATGGCATGCACAACTCAACAATGAAATTATGAAAACCAACTCATTTCTCATCAAAAAATTATTCTAGAAACCATACATTAATAGTTATCATTAATGTGAGGTTTAATACATGAGAAATTAATCAATCATAAATTTAGTTGACATGTCAAAGGGAAACCAACCTCAAATAGAATTTTATTCAACAACACCAAACCAAAATGACTCAAGAAATGTTTTGGGAAGCCCGAACATCCCCATGGAACCTCATGAAATAAAACTCCCAATTCTGCACCACCCTATGAATTAGAATAATCCATACATGGCCACTAGGTTTAGATTATAAAATGATAAAGGAATTAAATTAATGGATGAATTGATGAGCGCTATAATCCTTTGATCTGGGTGAAGAAAAAAAAAGGAAAACCCATCAAAATCACTTTGTACGACCTTGGGAGAGGCAAAATGCCATATGTAATGAGTATAGGTTTGGGGAGGTTGAGTGAGGTTTCCAAGGGAATAAAACTAAACTAAAAATTAGGATATAACCCGAAAATACCCTTCACCAAGTGGTTTTCATGGTTCGCTGACATGGTATGACAAACAATGCACAAACTATGTGATTTTTCACTATATAGTGTTATATAGGCTACACATGTAGGCTACATGGTAAGATAAACCATGAAAAAATATGCAGCCTAGAAAAAGTACCAAAAATCCCAATTCCACCTCATAACTCATCTAATGCAAGGGAATTAAAAGTGCAACAAAAATTTCCCATTAAAAAAGTGCAAATATTAGTGTAACACAATCATTTTCCAAGACAACTCTTCCTCATACCATTCACACTAACCAAGAAAATGTATAAGACCCCCAAAACCCTCCCAAACATAAAATATAAATCTGTAACACCCAAAACATAGGAGAAAAACCATGGGTCAAAATATAATCTGAAATAGAGGGGAAAAATCCATGTGTTACATCCACACTAAGATACTCCCTTGTCTAATAATGGGGTAAAGTAATGATTTTTTGGGGGGTGGATTTGGATGACTTATTATTTGTGCAGCTTCTGTATGATATATATTCATTTTATTGGATACTTTTTTGTATTTTTAGATGAACCCCACATTAGTATTGGAAAAAGAATAAAGAATAACTAAAGGATATTCGTCAACAATTTTTGCACTATCTTGAGATGATTTCTAGCTTGTGTCCCGTATTAAGGGATTTTTTTTATTGTTTCTATGGGATAATTCCCCTTAGTCATACCATGTAGGGTGTGATCAAGTGTGTGGGAGAGAATTGATTTCATTGAGTAAGGTGTGCCTTCAGGATGATTCAATACATATATTATGATCCAAATAATTCATCTGAGTTAATAATATCTCCCATATCTTTTGTGACATAGTTTTAATGTTATATTATTGAGAATCATAAATTGTTTTACTCTTATGTGATATTTTTCCAGTGCCCCTGTTATGTGAGCATTGTGGTTAGTCTCTTATTTTTTCATACATCTTTACAAATGTGATGAATTGGTTTCCAAAGGATTATAAAAAATGTATTAAAAATATATTCGTCTCTCTTTCACCATTTCTAAATGAAGAAATTATATTTTCCCTTATAAATTCTATTTTCGTATCCTTGGGAAAAAACATTATTATAAAAGAAAAATGGTAAATAGTCGTTTTTCGATTAAAATGAATGTGTGTGTGAAAATCTTAGTTTTATATATTTTATTTGAAACGTAAATTTTTCATTTATTATGTAATGCCCCGACCCTAGTTACCCAGAGTCGGTGCATTATTACATAACATTGGCATGATCACAAGAAAGATCAAATCTCGAAAGACCGATTGGTTTAGTAGCCTTGGAAACACTAGATATATTCGTAAGTTTTACATTACATCATAAAATGAAAAACTACTACAACAACATAATGTATCCATAATCCACACTCATATCCCCACATAATATCCCTGCAGGTCATTCATAATTTACTTCTTCACTTCCTGGGAAAAATAAAACATAGAAAAGGGGTGAGCTCAAATGCCCAGTAAGGATAACAATATAGCGGAAACTTTCATAAATAAGAATAAACATTTAAGGCAATGTATAACTAAAACAAAAGCCTTTCAAACTTGAACTTTCAACATGGTACGGCATAAATAAAATGAAATAATGCCATTTACTTATTCACATGGATATTCTACTAATCGAATAATCACATGCAAAAATCAACAACCACTTTCATAATGTTGGAATGCATAATGCCAGACTATCATAACCACATAGTCAAGGCCTCGTGCCAAGACTACAAATAAGATTTTGTCAAGGCCTTGTGCCAAGACACTAGTTTGTCTCTTGAGACCTACCGATGCATCGAGGAGCTATAGCGGGCTCCACCCGTCACATATTAAGTCCAATGCATTCCCATATGAAAAGGTTTAAACATAACATAAACATTCGTATTAAAACTAGCATACGAAATGTCAATACTTTCACCATAAACTATGAATGGTATAAAAATAGCACATCCACAGTCAAACATATCACAAAACCTTCAATACAATATAGAAGTTTTGTATCATAATAAATCAACTTCAAATAATCTTAAAATCCATCAAAGGATGTTGACATAGATGAAATCAAAATTCTTTTTAAGGAAATATCTCCTTTTATTTTGAAATAATTTAAGATCCATATAAAATAAAACATTTTCTTTGAAAATATTCTTATAAGCTTGTAAGTAAGGCTTTGAATATTTTATAACGGCGGAAAATAACCGCACCCGCCGTATAAGTTTAAAAAAACATTCTTATCTTAATTCTGTCGAAAAGGTTAAAAAGCACCTTGTTTGGAAAACGATGGAAAGATTCCCTTATAAACCTCTTATAAAAAGTCAAACAAGGGTATAAATGACTTTAACCCATATTCTTTTAAATATTAAAAATGTTTTGAAATACATTTTGAAGAAACATGGATGTGGATGATAACGAGATCCCAGTAGATTATTACGTATAAACAACCTCAGATAATGAAGAGATTGTGAAATAACCCTTACCTTGTACTTTTCCTTGGTTGGGGTAGGTTAACCTTTGTATAATTGTGAAATAATTGTTATTAAATTATAAAATAATCATATACATTATTATGATATCATATATGATCTTTTAATATTGATTTGATAATAATATCTTAGTATTATCGTTGTTTCGGGTGTGAACTTACTCATTTTCTTTTATATGTTTTGTTACATAAGCCATGTTTGTTGTATCTTATTCATATCCAGAATGATATCAAGTCCTTAAACATCATTTTTAAATGATCTAATGATAATTATACTTGAATGGATACGATGGAGAATGAATCTCATCGCGTTCGTGGAGACGGTAGTCCGTACGTACGCACGAGCGACAATATCATTCTTTTGATATTAAAATAATATATAAATGGATTTTATATCATATATACAGAATAATTAACATGTTATATTTATTATTTACATGAGTTTCACAGCATTATTATACCCATCCAAATAATAATATATTGAATAACAATTACACCACGACGTGGAGACGGTAAGCCGTACGTACGCACGTATGGTGACATGTTATTCAAAGGGTGGATAGAATACTGAATATGGTTGTACCATATTTATAATAACATCACAGTATATGTGAGATACTGGATTTATTATTTTAGAATGGTAACAACAAAGGAAGAAGAAGTGGAAGAAGAAATGAACTTGGAAAAGGGTGGTGAAATCATTACCTCTTCTTCGGGCTCTTCCTTTTGATTTGATCAAAAGGGCTCCTTAGGTTGGCTTTCTGATCAAACTAAGGCCTCTAGGTTGTAGTGAGGGAAGTTGGGAGAGTATTTGGGCAGAGTTTGGCCGAACCAAAAGGCTTTGAAGGTGTGAAGAAATGAGAAGGAGTGGTCTCCTTTTATATGGGAGAGGAGGGTCTCTTTAGGAAAGAGTGAAAGTATTACTTTATAATATAATTATATTCGGTTTATAATGGTCCAAAAATCATTGAGGTCGAAGATAAGATGACTCATATTCTAAATAACATCAACCAATAAGAATTAGACAGGTTTTAGATAATATTTTAATCATTATAATCTTATTTATTTAAATGATTTATTAATGAGGTAAACATTGCATCATTATTGTGTCATTAATAATTTATATTATTTTATGTCTAAAAATTATAAATAAAATATCATTATGTAGGAAATCTTTTTATCTTTATAATTAATATTTATAATCGAAAATAAAACATGTATAACCCTATGTAAAAATTGTTCTTCTAAAAGATGTAAGCTTATGCCATTTTTATTTTTATTTTAACTTTATTAATATAATGTGTCCCTACCACATACAAGTGGCTCTAAGGGGTCCCCAAATCGACCCAAGTATGCCCATGGTCGGGTATGTTTCCACCAATAAGGTTAGGACACATTTTAGGGTAATTTTTTATTATTATAATATTATTTTTTAACCCTTATTTACCGGATTTACCCTTTAACCATGGTAAATAAAATATTTACCGCAGTAATTATTCAAAATGTGTAAAAATAAAAGTTACATATTTACATAATTTGTACATCCTGATTCCAAATATGTAATCCATTTTTCCAAATTCAAAACACAGAAGTGGCAGAAATTAATTTAAAATTAATTCCCGTTGTTAAAATAAAAAGCGTGTTTTTAAGAGATAATAACTATCAAAAGATTGACACTTGTTTATGTCTGGTTTAATTGTGAAATTATGTCCAATGACAAACATTAAATTAAATGGTAAAAATATATTCTAAATATACTTTAAAACCACTCAAATTCGTAATTTATCAATATTAATTATTTTGATTAAAAAAGTTGATTTTAATTAAAATTTAGTAATTTTCACTATTCATCAAAATATAAAATTTATCCGAAAAGTACCAAAATTTCACCCTAGGCTAATTTCAATATTCCGAATCCAAAAATGAAGTCCATTTTGAAATATAAAATATATATGATTTCAAAAAGTAGGTATTACTATTCACAACGGCTAGTTTGATCGGTTGTGGTGTGTGTTTAAACTCGAAGTTGCGTACAACACACGCTACTGTTTTATTCAAAAGAAAGCGTACCGTGGAAGCTTGGGATGTTTTATTTTAAATTTTTTGATGTCCCCATTTAGTCAAAAAGTTTAAAATATTTTATTTAAAAAAGGTTCACTATTAAAAGTTGGTAAAACTGCAATACTGAAAATGAATTTGTTCTTACATTATGTCTAAGAAACTCATAATATAGATTCTAAAATTATAAGGATTATATAAAGTTTAAAATTTAGTTAATACTATTAATAACCTCTTTTGAACGGCTTGTTTGGTAAGACATGGTGCGCTTGAACTCGGTGTTGCGTGTAGTGCAAGTTATTGAATTATTTTGAAGAAATAACACACTATGAAATCTTGGGGTGTTACATTCTCCCCTCCTTCAATAAATTGCATCCTCGCAATTTGAAATTGTTCTTCGAAAATAAAAGGTTGAAAATAGAAAATATATTTGTGGGAAAAACCACATCGGAAATTGGGTTACTAAAATTTAGTCTTAATATGAGGAAAAGAGAAATGAAAGGGTCACCACCAGATTATGATCTCGATTCGGAGAACATTGGTGGCAATTAGAGACATATAATTGGAGGAAAAACGTAAATATTTATAGGTAGTGATTGAGGTCATCAATCACAAACAAGTATAAAATTGAGGTCCTTAAACTCATCAATCTATGATGATTTGAAGTACCATCGGTTCAACAAAATATAGGGTATTGGGATAACACATTTTTGACGTTTCAAAATATCTTAGTTGAAATCCCAAATCTAAAAATGAATTAATGAGGCCTCTATTTAAAATAAAGAGTGGAAAGTATGAAGATTACCGAAAATAACACATACTAGGGTTCCATGTAGGAAAATATGGATATGGAGGAGAAATCTAACCATCAATTATCTGATGGAGAGTGGTAGAGAACATGGCTATGAAAAGGCCAAAAATCCCAAAGCCATAAATTAGTGATGATTTAAGGTACCATCTAGGACAACATTTTTGTTCTAAGTTCCTTTTATTAATGTTGAGGAATTTATTTATGAGATTGGATAAGATCATAAGGAGATATACTTACTTTATAATTAGAGTTTTATCCATTAATAAATTTCTACCACAAACTCATCTTTCACTCTAAAAGATAATAGAACGTAAAATTTTTTTTTTCTATTTATACTATTCGTACAGGGTTCCAAAATAAATGAATTTATAATTCATCTACCAGATATTTTTAAAAAAAACTACATTATTTAATCCAGGACATCTCGTGGGCCAGTGGTAGGTGATACACCCTTGTCGTCCTTCGGTTGCGGGTTCAAGTCTCGCAGCCTTGCCGGACGCGACGGGTTGTCGCCCGACCTCCGGGTTGTCCTTTTATGGTAATCCAAAATAATCCAAACTAGAACTATCAAAAATACTTCTGTCCAAACTCACATTCCAACATTTATAAGGAAGGTAAACATAATATAGATTCTTTTTACCCCGTAATAGCATATGAATACCATTATCTTGTATTCTTTTAATACACTGAAACATCCTGAATTACCATATTCCTTATTGATTACATTCATGCTCCCCTATTCCATATAGAATGATGGATATACTTCATCAATCAAAAAATGTTTTAAACCCCAAAAAAATGATGGAATATACAAATCATTAATCAGTTTCAAGGTAGTCAAGAATATCCAATATAATTTATCCAAATCAATCATGTATTATTCTAAAATCACTAACTCGGTATCAGAACCATATTATGGTTTATCTTTCTCTAAACCATATATTTTCCAAAAATTTATCCTGCTATTGAGTCACTTTTCTTTGTTACACACAATCTCAAGTCCTTAATGAAATAGTACTGCAGTACAATCCTTATATACTCCATAATCATTATAACAAGTACATTTTTGATACAACACTCAATTGACATAATCAACATAAGAACTCTAATCATTCCTCTTCATCTGTGGTAGTATCATAACTTGATTATTATCCAATAGCATCATTTGCGGCATAGTCTGATGACTGGAACATAGGTTCGCATAGTGTCCAAACTCCTTGCAAATGAAGCATTGTACATTTGAAACCATTTTCTTACCCTTGCAGTCACGTACTTTGTGCCCTTTTCCTCCACACTTATAACAAACTATCATTCCTTTCTGGCAAGTTCCAGGGTGTTTCTTTCCACAGTTACCACATATGGGAAAAATCTTCTTTTCCCTCTTCCCTTTATCCATCTTTCTCTCTTCTATCCTTTTCTTCTCTTGCTTCCCTTCAAATCCATAGGACTCAGTAAACTCTTTACTTATCTTATCAACACATGATATTATTTCTTCATATGATGATAATACATGGGAGACTATTTCTCTTATAAATTCTAGCTTAAGACCATGAAAGATATGATCCTTCCTTCTCTTTGGATCATGTGCATTTCTGGAGTTCTCATTCCTTCTACTGGGCGCCATTTCTAAACAATGGAATACACTAGATCAGTTTATTAATCGAAATACATAATCCCATACTTATAAAACACTTAACATAAATTGAACTATTTATGGATATAATCCATAATCATAAAAATGTTTTCTTTGAGGAAGTATATACTCATAAACCCTTCATAATGATTTGTAAAGAAAATGAGAGTTATCCTAAGCATATCCCCCGAGAGTGTCGTAACCAAGAGTGCATCAAGGCCCGTTGTCATACACCAGTTCCCGTTCGAGTCTAGCTCAAAGCGGTGTTTTCGGGTTTTACCCCTAGGTACATCTGTGCCAGAGCCGCCTCTACCTGCTCGTATCCAGACAGGGATTTATTGCTCGGAAAACTCACAAAATCTCTACAATACCAAAATTCTAGGAAGTTCTTCTATACTAATCCTCAAAGTTCATCTTAGGTCTACGTGCTCTAATCAGAGTTTATCTAAATCTAGCTTCCAAGGTTAGTACTAAACTTCCTCTGATACCAACTGTAACGCCCCGACCCTAGTTACCCAGAGTCGGTGCATTATTACATAACATTGGCATGATCACAAGAAAGATCAAATCTCGAAAGACCGATTGGTTTAGAAGCCTTGGAAACACTAGATATATTCATAAGTTTTACATTACATCATAAAATGAAAAACTACTACAACAACATAATGTCTCCATAATCCACACTCATATTCCCACATAATATCCCTGCAGGTCATTCATAATTTACTTCTTCACTTCCTGGGAAAAATAAAACATAGAAAAGGGGTGAGCTCAAATGCCCAGTAAGGATAACAATATAGCGGAAACTTTCATAAATAAGAATAAACATTTAAGGCAATGTATAACTAAAACAAAAGCCTTTCAAACTTGAACTTTCAACATGGTACGGAATAAATAAAATGAAATAATGCCATTTACTTATTCACATGGATATTCTACTAATCGAATAATCACATGCAAAAATCAATAACCACTTTCATAATTTTGGAATGCATAATGCCAGACTATCATAACCACATAGTCAAGGCCTCGTGCCAAGACTACAAATAAGATTTTGTCAAGGCCTTGTGCCAAGACACTAGTTTGTCTCATGAGACCTACCGATTCATCGAGGAGCTATAGCGGGCTCCACCCATCACATATTAAGTCCAATGCATTCCCATATGAAAAGGTTTAAACATAACATAAACATTCGTATTAAAACTAGAATAAAAAATGTCAATACTTTCACCATAAACTATGAATGGTATAAAAATAGCACATCCACAGTCAAACATATCACAAAACCTTCAATACAATATAGAATTTTTGTATCATAATAAATCAACTTCAAATAATATTAAAATCCATCAAAGGATGTTGACATATATGAAATCAAAATTCTTTTTAAGGAAATATCTCCTTTTATTTTGAAATCATTTAATATCCATATAAAATAAAACATTTTCTTTGAAAATATTCTTATAATCTTGTAAGTAAAGCTTTGAATATTTTATAACGTCAGAAAATAACCGCACCCGCCGTATAAGTTTAAAAAAAACATTCTTATCTTAATTCTGTCGAAAAGGTTAAAAAGCACCTTGTTTGGAAAACAACGGAAAGATTCCCTTATAAACCTCTTATAAAAAGTCAAACAAGGGTATAAATGACTTTAACCCATATTCTTTTAAATATTAAAAATGTTTTGAAATACATTTTGAAGAAACATGGATGTGGATGATAACGAGATCCCAGTAGATTATTACGTATAAACAACCTCGGATAATGAAGAGATTGTGAAATAACCCTTACCTTGTACTTTTCCTTGGTTGGGGTAGGTTAACCTCCTGTATAATGGTGAAATAATTGTTATTAAATTATAAAATAATCATATACATTATTATGATATCATATATGATCTTTTAATATTGATTTGATAATAATATCTTAGTATTATCGTTGTTTCGGGTGTGAACTTACTCATTTTCTTTTATATGTTTTGTTACATAAGTCATGTTTGTTGTATCTTATTCATATCCAGAATGATATCAAGTCCTTAAACATCATTTTTAAATCATCAAATGATAATTATACTTGAATGGATACGATGGAGAATGAATCTCATCGCGTTCGTGGAGACGGTAGTCCGTACGTACGCATGAGCGACAATATCATTCTTTTGATATTAAAATAATATATAAATGGATGTTATATCATATATACAGAATAATTAACATTTTATATTTATTATTTACATGATTTTCACATCATTATTATACCCATCCAAATAATAATATATTGAATAACAATTACACCACGACGTGGAGACGGTAAGTCGTACGTACGCACGTATGGTGACATGTTATTCAAAGGGTGGATAGAATACTGAATATGGTTGTACCATATTTATAATAACATCACAGTATATGCGAGATACTGTAGTTATTATTTTAGAATGGTAACAACAAAGGAAGAAGAAGTGGAAGAAGAAATGAACTTGGAAAAGGGTGGTGAAATCATTACCTCTTCTTCTGGCTCTTCCTTTTGATTTGATCAAAAGGGCTCATTAGGTTGGTTTTCTGATCAAACTAAGGCCTCTAGGTTGTAGTGAGGGAAGTTGGGAGAGTATTTGGGCAGAGTTTTGCCGAACCAAAAGGCTTTGAAGGTGTGAAGAAATGAGAAGGAGTGGTATCCTTTTATAAGGGAGAGGAGGGGCTCTTTAGTAAAGAGTGAAAGTATTACTTTATAATATAATTATATTCGGTATATAATGGTCCAAAAATCATTGAGGTCGAAGATAAGATGACTCATATTCTAAATAACATCAACCAATAAGAATTGGACAGGTTTTAGATAATATTGTAATCATTATAATCTTATTTATTTAAATGATTTATTAATGAGGTAAACATTGCATCATTATTGTGTCATTAATAATTTAAATTATTTGATGTCTAAAAATTAAAAATAAAATATCATTATGTAGAAAAAAAATTTATCTTTATAATTAATATTTATAATCGAAAATCCAACATGTATAACCCTATGTAAAAATTGTTCTTCTAAAAGATGTAAGCTTATGCCATTTTTATTTTTATTTTAACTTTATTAATATAATGTGTCCCTACCACATACAAGTGGCTCTAAGGGGTCTCCAAATCGACCCAAGGATGCCCATGGTTGGGTATGTGTCCACCAATAAGGTTAGGACACGTTTTAGGGTAATTTTGTATTATTATAATATTATTTTTTAACCCTTATTTACCGGATTTACCCTTTAACCATGGTAAATAAAATATTTACCGCAGTAATTATTCAAAATGTGTAAAAATAAAAGTTACCTATTTACATAATTTAGACATCCTGATTCCAAATATGTAATCCATTTTTCCAAATTCAAAACACAGAAGTGGCAGAAATTAATTTAAAATTAATTCCCGTTGTTAAAATAAAAAGCGTGTTTTTAAGAGATAATAACTATCAAAAGATTGACACTTGTTTATGTCTGGTTTAATTGTGAAATTATGTCCAATGACAAACATTAAATTAAATGGTAAAAATATATTCTAAATATACTTTAAAACCACTCAAATTCATAATTTATCAATATTAATTATTTTGATTAAAAAAGTTGATTTTAATTAAAATTTAATAATTTTCACTATTCATCAAAATATAAAAGTTATCCGAAAAGTACCAAAATTTCACCCTAGGCTAATTTCAATATTCTGAATCCAAAAATGAAGTCAATTTTGAAATATAAAATATATATGATTTCAAAAAGTAGGTATTACTATTCACAACGGCTAGTTTGATCGGTTGTGGTGTGTGTTAAAACTCGAAGTTGCGTACAACACACGCTACTGTTTTATTCAAAGGAAAGCGTACCGTGGAAGCTTGGGATGTTTTATTTTAAATTTTTTGATGTCCCCATTTAGTCAAAAAGTTTAAAATATTTTATTTAAAAAGGGTTCACTATTAAAAGTTGGTAAAACTACAATACTGAAAATGAATTTGTTCTTACATTATGTCTAAGAAACTCATAATATGGATTCTAAAATTATAAGGATTATATAAAGTTTAAAATTTAGTTAATACTATTCATAACCTCTTTTGAACGGCTTTTTTGGTAAGTCATGGTGCGCTTGAACTCGGTGTTGCGTGTAGTGCAAGTTATTGAATTATTTTGAAGAAATAACACACTATGAAATCTTGGGGTGTTACATATTATTTATGGGATGGTCACTGGGAGTTGATTTTTTATGGAATGACTAATGATTTTTAATACACATGACTATAGTTATTTCTTATTTTTATCTTTTTGTGAAGGTTCTATATTTGTTTTGATATTTTTGGGTGATGGTTTGTTTTATTATATGATAGTGAATATCTTGGACACGTTGGGAGTATGTGGACTTCAGGTTCATCTAGGATTTTATTATTCATTTTGTGCATTTCTAGTTCTTTAATAATCAATGTTCACTTTGGAAATTTTATTCATTCTTGGTTGCTATAATTATTTTTCACATATAATTAAATTTTATTGGGATAAATAATTCCCTTTATTTATCTATTGTTTCCCCATAACTATTTAACAGCACAGTAAGATCTAGAAAAACCATCATGCTCAGTCTCAAGATGACTCGAGGGACTAGTTTGGGGCCAACTTGGGTAGGGTCGTGAAAAAATGGTACCATAGTAGGATGAGTTCATTGTGGGGCATATATTTTATAGCAACATTTATTATTTTGGATTTCATGGTAGATTGAGTTTGACTATAAAAACTTATAGTGTATCTATGATAGATATTCAGGCCAACACATTTTATACTAATAATTTTATTTCCATGGGAATTTATGTTAAGTTACATTAGTCGGGTTATTATGGTTTTTTTGTTTGGTAAAACAAATTGGGTGAGGTAAAAAAGGTCTTAGTCAGGTTTTAGGGCCTGAAAATTAATGTGGATCATGGAATATGGTACTAGAAATATCTATATGATGGTGGCATGATTGTAATATGGAAAACATACATATGTACAAGTCACCCATTAACATTAATTTTCCCTTGTTATTTGTTTCAGGAATTCCTTGATTCTGTGAATTGTTTTAAAAACCCTTATACTGGAATTGCAAAAAACAAGATTTAATGTGGAGATGGTTTTATTTTGGGAAGATGGAAAATTATTTTGTAGTCATATTTTTATGAAATACAAATAAATTATATTTTTATAAAAGGATATTTTTTTAAAATGGGTATGGTTTTAACTATAATTAATATCTATAATTAAAACGTGGGGTTTATTGAAGTCGATTGTTTAGAAGCAGAATTTTTTAAAAAAAATTTAATTAAGAAAAAAAAATTGATTTTTTTTTTATCAAAATGATTCTTGATTGAAATGTTTCGTATGTATTTAATTGTGTTTTTTATGGAATTCATGTGATTCTATTTCTAAATTAAACACAAAGAATCAAATTATAATGATTGAAAATTGTTCTTTATAAATGGGTGGTATTATTTTGAATTTGGTTTTGTGAAATTTAAAATTGAAATTCGATATGATGTGGTGTGGTTATGGGAAAAGTGTTTTGGGAGATTTTTTTGAAACATTTTGAAAAGGGTTAACTGAATCTTAATATTTAAATTGAAAATTTATGTTGTATATTATTTTTATGGAAAAAGAAAATATTTTGTTAGACCTTTTGTATTCTCTTGAGTGATTACATGCATGTTGGTTTTTAAGGATATGGATGAACGATTGAATGAGAATATGAGTTTGGGGGTTGGTATGAGTGTATGGGTTCCTTGATTTTCATGATAATTTTAATGTGTGAGGATCTATGGATTAACATTTGTGATAATGAAACTTATTATATTTTTTTAATTTTCAAAAAAAATAAGAGAAAAAGAAAATGCGATGTTTTGGTAATCATTAGTTTTGTGTCTTGTTTTCTTGTGATTTGGGAATTTTTTAAGTGGTGATTTGAATTTGATTCATTGGTGATTAGTTGGTTTTCATTGAGGTATTGTTTTCTTGTTTCATAGTTTACACCGTAAAAAAAATTTATTTATACTCTATGTGTAGCAATGGGTGGATCACTATTAGTGGAAACTCAGTTTGATCAACCCAATGTATTTATTCTTGAGATTAAAAAGATTATTCCCCCAATATTTTATGGTTAGGTGGATCCTCTTTCCGTAGAGGTCTGGATGGAGAATATTGATGGAAACATCTGTTCCCATGAGTTTCCAAAGTATCTAAAGGACTTTTCCTACACATGAATGTTCAATGGTCCAAACTAGAAGTGGATGAAGACCATCTCTTGAACCTATCCTCAAGAAGATACTATCTGGGAGTTATTCAAGGCTTTATTCATACAAATATATTTCTCTTATTTAGTTAATGTATGGAAGGGGATGTAGATTTTTATTTCTACCATAATGTGATGGTTTGATGTTAGAGTTTATTTTTTCATATTGGGGATATAGTTCCAAACCTTCTAGATTGGGATGCAGAAAATTCTGTGAAGGCTCAAAAATTTTAGAATGAACTTTGTCCTGATCTTCATTTCAAGGTGTACAATTTTTTTACCACTTTTATTTATGTGGTGGGGCCAAAGGTCTATATTAAAGCTCTTTTAGTGGGAAATTTGGGGGTATTTAACCATCACCCGGTCTTTGGATGTGGGGAAAGGAATTAATGTAAGGATATCTAAAAGTGGGATGAATTTGGTGTTTCTTGTATATGAATTAAGAGGAATTTAGATCCTTCTTCAACAGCATTAAGAGAAATATTATGGAATGTCATAACTGCATCAATTCTGGTCATAAGAATTCATTTTTACTAAACGATCCAATGACCTGCCATACCTATGAACGCCTAGATCGGATGAAAGGGTTTTCATGGGATGTTTCTAGGATGCGATGTGGAAAAGGTCCACCCCTTCGAAAGAAATCCATACTCATTTACTGGAGTAAGGTGGTGACTTGGGTTTATTTTAAAAACCCTTTATGGTTGATAAATCCTTAAATTATAATGGTTTTGTCATGTGGTGTTTTGTGGAGTTTATTTTTTTAATGTAAAAGTGGATGTTGTGGTTATTTTTAGAACTTCTATTTTAATATAATATTTTTTATCTATTAAATGTTTTTAATTTTTCCACCTCGAGTGGTGTAGTGTTCTAAAATGTATGCAGTTTTTTCCACCTCTCTTATGGGGTTAAAATGGAGGATGTGTGTGAATATTCTAAAACCCCATAATAGTGTATGTTCCTAGTTGGAGAAACACATGTCACATAGTGTTCCATGTTCCTTTGGTTTTACCATGGATGATGTGTGTTTGATCATGAAATAAAAAATAAAATTTTCAATTAGGTATTATCATAACATAAAAGTGAATTAGTGCTTGAATGGGGATAACTAAGATTATAGGTTATTTTTTCTTCAACATGTATAGTCTCATTTTGCTGTATAATTTGTAGAGGCATGATTTCTATTGTTGTGGTCCTTTTCTGGTTTCCCTTGTGATTCTTTTTTTAGATGTTCTGATTAGGGGAGGGTTGAACCATTAAGAGATATTGAATCATGGATTTTTACCACATGGTATATATTTTTTTTGATCCCCCCTTGTGGTGGTTGTTGGTCTATGCAGGATGTTGTTAGTTTGGACTTTGTGGGGAATACCTATGTTAGTTTGTGTTAGGTTTCCCATGTCAATTAGTGATTGATGATTTTTAATGGTTTGAAACCATTACATCCAACCATGTTGGTAATCCATATATGTCTCTGGTGTGTCCTGGTAATGTGTAGTTTTATTTGGGGTTTTCCATTTTTCGTTTTTTCTTCTGGGTGAATATTGGGTTTTTGGGAGAACTCTCAATGATCTTGTTTGATGAAAATATATAGATGTTATAAATAAAGTTTTCCATCAATTTTTTGAGAAGTGGTTCTAGATTTTTTTACTTTCCCAATAAGAGACTATTTGTTTATTAGTGGTTGAGGTGCTTTGTGATTTGGGATATCAAATTGTGATAGTTTAGGGACCTTTCTCTTTGATAGATCAATTATTAATGTTTGTCATTCCGGGTTCAAAGATGAATAATGGGGAGTAAAAATTCAAAAAATTTATTTCTAGGTATTCTTTGATATTTTTTTGTTCATGGATCTATCCTTGGTTTCCCTATGTTGTTTGGGAAAGAGTGGTGATTTTGGTCTTGATAGCATGTGGCGCATGTTCGGCACATGATTATAGTAAAACTTTAAACCTCACCTAGGAAAACAAAAAACCCATTTACCTTTATAAATGTGCATACCACATCGATCTCTCATGGTTTGGAAAACCATGTGGTCTAACTATGTATCATATTCATCTTGGCCCGTTAGGGATTCACTATTGTCTCAAAGTTTAGAATACTATGTGGGAAACCATGAGACCTATCCATGTCCAAAAAAATGTGACTCTTTTATTTCTACCATTTTTATGATATGACTCTAAATCACCATATTCTTCCCCTAATCCGTTTCTAATACCCTAGGATGCTCTCATATTTATTCACATTCTTTCACCTCTTTCATTGGTGATTATATGGTGATTTCCTTAAGAGTGAATGAAATTTATTCATGATATTTCCCTCATTTATTTTTTCTCTTCCTCCTTCCTCAATTATATATTGAGTTTTTCTTCTCCCATAGTTGGGTAGATATAGGGTTAATGTTTATTTAGGTTTCATTAAGGGGTTATTCTTAATTATGATTTTTCATGGTTGTTCATTCATATTGTAACCATTATGTACTTGTTCTATGTTGGAGTTGTTGAAAAAACATGTGATTTGAGGTAGGATTCACTTTTAACATATCCTTTCAATTTAATAATTGTTGGTTTTTTCTTTTTTCACCTTCCTTGTATATTAATTAGTTACGTATATTTTTTAGAAAAATTATCAGATGTGAAATGAGGTGATTTAATTTTAATTTGGATGTATATAGAATTTTTTAGTTAGGTGGTTTACACCATGTGTATGATAAAATTATAGGTTTCCTTTTGATTGTGATTTATGATATTTGATAAATTATTTTGGAATTTAAAAGGTACTTGGTTTCTAAAATTATGGTTTTCATTTCTTGAATTGGTTTTCATAAATGTTTTTGGATCTTAATGTGGTGCATGCTTGATGTTTTGGAAAATGGGGTGGGTTCTAATCACTAATGAATTGGTTTTCATTTCTTGAATTGGTTTTCTAAAAATATGTTTTTGGATCTTGAATTGGTTTTAATTTATTGAATTGGTTTTAATTTCTAAAAATATTGTGTGTGGCCTATTTGGAATCTTGATGAATTCTGTTTTGGTTTAAAAATGTGGTGTGAGTTCTAATTGGTGTTTAATAAAATGATTGTGCATATATAAATTTGTTTGTTTTAATTTTTTGTAATGGTGCATTTGATCCTTAGAAAATGAGTGGTTTCTTAAAAAACTTGAGGCATGTTTGGCTCTTTTGTGAAAATAAATTTCTGGAAAACTATATTTGAATCATCGTCTTTCCTTGGTTATGTTTAATGTTGTGGGTGGTAAATGGTAAGAGACTCCATTATGTTTAATTGGTTGAATGGAAATAGGATATTATTTGGGGTGGTTTAGAGATGACTTGTTATGTGAGTTTCTTATGTATGTTTTATGTTTATGTGACTGTCTCCTTATTTAGCATTATTGGTTCCTATTAATTTTGAATTTAAGTGATATTCTATCAAATATAGTGGATTTTATGTGAATGGTTGTTGCACTATCTAAGTATTTCACTCTTGATAATGTCCAATAGTATGGGATTTAATCAATTTTTATTTTTATGTGATAGTGCCCCTTGGTCAGACTAGCTATGCAGTAATCATGTATCTGGGTTAGAATTTATGTCATCAGTTGAGATATTCTTTTAGGATAAATCAACATGAATTCTATGATCTAGATTATTAGAAAATTATCTTATGTTTTACCATGATTTTTTCAAACTTAGTTTTCCATGGAAGATGATTTAGATGTATGTTAGATGGTTAATATTCTGTGATATTTTTCTATTTACCTTATTATGTGATCATTGGGGTTTCTCTCTTGTGTGGAGTAATTATTATTAATGGGGTGAATTTGATTCCAAATTATTATGGGGTTTTTTAAATTTTTTGTACTCCATTTACCAATTTCAAATGAAATCATTATCTTATCTCTTATAATTAATTTTAACTACTCGGAAAGGAATCTAAATTTTAATATAAAAAGGGAAATAGAACATGTAATATTTTAAATATAATGTGTGTGTAATAATATATGATTTATATATTTTATTTAAAAACACAAGTTAATTATTATTTATTAAAAGAATTTTCATTTCGAATTTTATTTTTTTGGGCATTGTTGTTGAGTTTTAATACTAACAAATATAGTTTATTTCTTTTTTTTTTGTGTTTTATGGATTGGTTTCATTCATCTTGGGATATAGATTTTTCTATTTATGAGAGAGTGACTATCAGTTTCATATAGAGAATTTTTTTTCATTAGTTATATCTTCTATTTTTTTAGTGTGTGTATTTTTATTTCTGGTATAAATGTTGTTCAGTTTAATAATTGTAATTATTATAGGTTTTTTTGATTATTTTATAATTATTAGTCTATTTAATTGGGTGAAATAATTCCCTTTTTCTCTATTAAATACCTGACACTAGTTTTCTTCCAAGGATGATCAAGAACGCCTATGAGGCCATTTCTCGAGCAGAATCGAGTGACTAGCTCAAGGTCGACTCAAGTTGGATCATGGAATTGAAGATTAGTAATACTAGGGAAAGTTCTTATACTACAAATGTTAGTTCTCTATAAATGGAGATTCATAGAATGTAAAACATATTTATTAAGTCATATTTTTTTTATTTTAATAATTTGTTATACTAGTTAAATAATGATACATTCTTGAATTTCTACTCAACCTTGATGCATCGGTAAGACTATTTTCAATTATAGATTTGTATTTGGATATGGTTTTACTAATTTATGTAAGATTTATTAGCAAAAGAAACATGATGGAATGTTTTTTTATTTCATGTAATGATCCCTTGAGGATATGTTCTAGTGGCACAACATTATGAATTCCATCATTATAAAATTATTTTAAGGAATAACATATGATTATATGAATTGTTATGAGATCCATTGATAATGTTTTGTCTCCAGTGATTAATTTTTTGTAACTATTTGATAATAATTTCTTTTTTCTGTATTATTCAACAATTATTTTCATATGTTGTATTCATTCCCTTACAAACAATCTGATGTCAAACCATTCCTATATTTTCATTCCAAAGTATTTCCTAAAGATTATTACAAATGAAATGTAGGGATATTCTTAGGAAAATAATTATGTTATCATAGAATATATGTTGTTTTATATTTTTTTAAATGAATATTAGATATAAATTATTTATGTATTTTATGAATAGTTCAAAAATATTAGGTCCTTTTATATGTGATAATTTGAATATATTAAAAAAATTAATGTTGGAACATGTTATGGCCTATAGGGTCTGAGGTCTTCATAATTATAATTCAATATGGGATCCATACAATAACACTTTTGGATACTAAATTATATTATTATCAACAAAAGAAATATTTATTCATGTTTGATGATAAAGGATCCAATTGGGACTTTTTTTTGTAAACAGTTACACAATCTAAATATTTTTGACATACTTCCATGTTGAACCACTCTAACCATCCTGACCATAAGGTATGGGGGGCACTATATCATTCTTTGAGAGACTACAAAAAAATATATTTAATATCATGGATTGAGATATCATTTATAAATAATATGATTAATGAAAAACGTGAATCTGGAATTGGATTCTCAGAGGAGGACTCCCTCTGAATCATGGAGCCTTCATAATTTTATTTGGGTCTAATTAAGGTAGATATAAAATTTACATTGAGAAGCACAAATGTAATCTAAAACTAATTTATCTCCATACACATGACAATAGAACACCATAACCATAAAAAAATTCTTAGTTTTTGATGTAAAATGGTTGAATGATATATGATTTAAAATTGTCCAATGATTGGTCCTTCATATGATTTTCTAGAATGATTCACTTCAATATTTCCTATAGATATCTTTTACTATAAAATTTTAAATATATAATTTACACTACTCTAGTATCTCAATTAAAATTGATCTTCATTCAATCTACTTGAAATAATGATCTAATTTTAATGAATGATTATCCTATCAAAATATTATTGAACTAAGGTCTTAAATATTTTTAATCTATAAATCAATGTAGAATTGAGTTCATTTAACTATAGAAAAATATAAAATCAGTTAAAATTAATGATTCATGATATGATTAAAATGATTGTTATTTGATAAAAAATCAACTACTACTATATCAAGATAGTTGACATAGGAAAATTTTCAGAAATAATTTTATTATAATAAAAAAAAACAACACATAACCTGATATTCTGGAAGATGAAATAAAATCCCAATCGATAAAATAGTACAAAAACATCATAAAATCTAATAGCAGTGATTCAATTAAATAATTAACCATAATAAAATTATAATAGATATGTGATAAATTCATTGAAAAAAAACCATTTGTGAATGATTAAAATTTTATTCAAAATCATTTATGGACTCTGTTGATATAAAAAAAATTTCATTGATAATAGGAAAAACTGCATAAACTATAAATCTAAAAGGAAAATTGAATTTTAAACATTAGGAAAATTTATAATGTAAAATTTTTCATGAATCATTTCATAATAAATAAATGTTATCTTCTCAAATATCTGATGATGCCTACATCACATAAATTTCATTCACAACATCCCTATAAAATATATGTTACATAAGATACAATTCATAAAAGATCAATAATATATATAATGTTTACAAAATATATCAAATTATTTGTAATAGAAAAAAAATTTATTATAAATACAATTATTATTATTTATATACTTTCATAAAACCATATATTTGATAATTTAATAATTAACATCACCTAGGAAACCGGACGCCATCTCTACAGATCTCATGCAGCCCCCAACATGCCATCTTCTCCTATTTCTAAATTCCTTTTTAGAAGATGTAATAATTTTTTTTCATTATCTATTTACATTAATGAGGTTAATCTCGCTGATTATATTTCTCTTATTATTTGATTTGGTATATAATAACTATGGAATCACTAATAGGTTTGATATATTATTTTAATGTTGTTCTTTCATTAAAGGGTGACTTGGGTTGAGTTATAATTGATGATTTTACTATTAGTTATTTTTTTATATTTATTATAATGATAACCTTCATTTATAATATCATGGGAACCAAATTTAGCATTGGGATAGTTTAAGTTACAGTTACTGTAGTTGTTTATATTACAAAATAGAATGTGTTCCCCTAAATATATGATCATATCTCTAATAATGTGTTTCATTCACACTTGGGGTATCTAGGGAATATAAAATTGAGTGTAATAATAGTTAGAATCATTAAATTTCTATAGGATGATATAAAAATGTGGTTATTCTTAGAATATAAAGTTAGTTACTAGAGTGTTATCCCATTATGACTGTTTTTGGTATTTATATGTTACCATTAGTGTTTAATATACTGAGATTAAATCATGTTATTTATGTTACATTGCAAAAAATAATACTATTATTATATTAATATATTCATTATTTTTATTTATTAAATAATATGATTAATGAATTTTGACTTGGATTTTAGTAATTTGACATATGTATTTCCTAGAAATTCCTCTTACATACTAATATTGTAAATAAATTTAAATTATAAAATATCAAATGAAAGGGAACAAGCTAATGTGGTACTAGATAATATTATATTAATTTCAAATTTAAATATAAAATATTTTAATCTAAAAACCATCTTCCATTAACCATGTTAAAAAACACAACAATCCTTCTTCATCATTAAAATCCAAATCATTGTATCTTTCTCAACCTAATAACCATGCAAATACCTATATAAATTGAAATAAAGACAATAAACATTCACACAGTGTATAAAATATTTCAGATACGTATTCCATTAATGATAACACTTTGTTCTCATTAAAATACTTTTTGTATCTAATTCATTGAACAATGATTTAAAATATTACATACCAAGGTAAATACTTTTTATTTCCAGAAAAAATAGTCTTTAAGAACTACACATTAATAAAACCAGGTTTCATAAATTCAACGGATTGTGAAATCATAACTTCATTAATGAAAAAAATTAATCTAAAAGTGACGAACCACATTTAAATAAGTGGAATTTTTTATATTTTTAATCAAATATTTACATTTATATATATGGAACAATATTTTATTATGAATTTTTTAAAGAGAAAACATTATGAAATAATGAATTTCATTTCATAAAATTATAAAACAATAAAAAAAATATAAGATAAGAGGAATTTCTAGGAAATACATATGTCAAATTACTAAAATCCAAGTCAAAATTCATTAATCATAATATTTAATAAATAAAAATAATGAATATATTGATATAATAATAGTATTATTTTTTGCAATGTAACATAAATAACATGATTTAATATCGGTATATTAAACACTAATGGTAACATATAAATACCAAAAATAGTCATAATGGGATAACACTCTAGTAACTAAATTTATATTCTAGGAATAACCACATTTTTATATCATCCTATAGAAATTTAATGATTCTAACTATTATTACACTCAATTTTATATTCCCTAGATACCCCAAGTGTGAATGAAACACATTATTAGAGAAATGATCATATATTTAGGGGAACACATTCTATTTTGTAATATAAACAGCCACAGTAACTATAACTTGAACTATCCCAATGCTTAATTTGGTTCCCATGATATTATAAATGAAGGTTATCATTATAATAAATATAAAAAAATAACTAATAGTAAAATCATCAATTATAACTCAACCCAAGTCACCCTTTAATGAAAGAACAACATTAAAATAATATATCAAACCTATTAATGATTCCATAGTTATCATATACCATATCAAATAATAATAGAAATATAATCAGTGAGATTAACATCATTGATGTAAATAGATAATGAAAAAAATTATTACATCTTCTAAAAAGGAATTTAGAAATAGGAGAAGATGGCATGTTGGGGGCTGCATGAGATCTGTAGAGATGGCATCCGGTTTCCTAGGGTTTGAGATGTCAGTTCACTATTTTCTTAGCTCTAGGATTGTAGCTAGTGAAGTCAGATCTTCCAGAATGGATGTTCTACAGTGGCTTGGTGGTTATGCATATATGGTGTATCTTCTAACATCTTTGTCTAACATTATTAATGATGTTGATATCCAGTCGATCACTCGGAAGGATTGTGCACCAAATTTTGGTGACTGTATGCACTCGGTGGATGGGATTGTACAAGAGAGTGTTGTATGTGGTAGTTATGAAGCTAGATTGTGGGATCACGATGTTGATCTGAATGTTTCTGGCGTTGACCTCAGATCTCGGAATTTGGTTCAAGATTTTTTGGGCGATGGAGGCACATAAGGCCGGGATTCCATGTCCAATACATAGTCGTTGTCGAAGAAAGATTTTCCTTCAGATGTATGTGATGGTTCTAAAAAATTGGTTGTTGTAATGTTTCCCTCTGACTTCTTTTTTTCTGCTTTGTGGAGGATAAATCCAAATAATGATCTGAAGTTTGCATCTGCATCATGTACTTACTTTTGTTCTGGAGGAATTATTCAAAAAGGGACATCAGCACATGTTGAGGCCAGTACTGATGTCTTAGATGAATGTATTTCCATCGGGAAAACCTCTCTGATTGCACATCTTGTTTTTCCTAAGGGTCATAATTCTTTGAGGTTCGATGAATTGGTCTGACGGATCTCATTTTTGTGGGGTTCCTCTGATTGGATGTGTGTATCTCTTGGAAGTTGTTTATTTCACTGCATTTTTTCTTCAGATGCTTTTAAAATGCATGCCTGGAGAACTTGATCTCTTTCCATGAAGCCTAGATGGCTCCACCTTCATGAATAGTCCCTAAATTTCAATGATTCACATGCATGGAATGCTTTTTTTTCAGGTATGGGTTCATCTTCATGGACTATATTGGGTCCTTTGGGACCCAAAGATTTTTCGTGATAGCATGGCAATTGGGAATATTTTATTACATTACAAGGAGATTCAGAATGTTAGGTTTGGACACATCACAATGATTTTAGTAGATATTCATCTTATCTCCATCCTGATTAATAATGTAACTCTTTCCAATCAGACATATGACATTCCAATTGATGTTGTGTATGAAATAAATCAACTTTTTGTAATGAATGTATGGTGGTTGGTCATTCATTAAAACCATGTCGGAGATGTATTTCCTAGGAAAACTATGGGATGATGGGTCATCTATCCAACCTCTATAGAAGGAAATCAAAGAGGAATGATGTGGTTGTGTCACAACCCCGGGATAATAAATTTAATCCCTCTTCCAATAATGCTGATGTGTTGGATTCTGTAGAAGAACATCAGCTACCTTCGAAAGGGAAGGGGATGATGGTGGATTTTTCACCATTGAGAGCCAACAGTGGTCCTTATAATATTTTTGAAAAACATTGAATCCCCGATGAGGTATCCCTCTACTGCTCGGGTTTGTGTTTCCAAGGTGATTACACCCACATATGGCCATGTAGTAACACCCATTGAATTATTCGGTACTGGAAAAACGTTATTCTCTCTTTTTTAGGGTCTACTTCTTACACTAACCCCTCAAATAAATTCATGAATGATTTTCCTAGTGTGGGTTTTCTAAGTGATGATACTGATGAGATGACATTTCACATTGTTCAATAGGTTGATTTTCATTAGGATATTTAAAATATCTTGAATACATCTACAATATCTGAGATGTGGAGTGACATATCGGAGGTAGAAGGGGTTGTAGTGAGTAGCGATGGGCATACTTCTTCAAAGATACACTCATTTCTATTAAAGGGTAGGTAGACTACACTCATACTCCCTTGAGGTGAAGGCCGAGGAAGGACTACAATGATACAAATCGCACTTTGTGCACTCTATCTTCTAAGTTATCAGGCATGTTTATTTCTAATATTCATAATATCCTTAATTAGGGTACGTTCCACTCTGAATTGGAATCTGTTAATGACTTTGATTAAGGGAATTATTTCTTATTATGATCTTTAATTTTATTCTTTGACATATAAGGGAATGTCCCTTTGTTTCACCCCACCCATCTCTTATGTACTCTTTTCCTTTATTATCAAATAGTCAAAAGCATCACTTCTGGAAGGACTTACTAGTAAAAAATTTAGAAATATGTAATTTCTTTAAGAAATATGAATTTTATATTAATCATTATCAATATTTTTTTACAAATTAAATATTTTATAAAAAAAATGAAAAAACATAAAAAAAGTCTATATAAATTCAATAAAAATAATTTTTAAAACAAATCAACTACGAAAACACAATTATTTCCCACTTACTATATTACCATGTTATCCCAAAAATACATTATATATCAAAATTGATTCACTCATGGAAGATATTTTTATTATTTTATTGAAATATCAATCATGAAATTTCATTTAAATCATAGTTTACATTAATATTTCTGGAAAATAATTCAACATTTTGAATTACCTATACAACATTTATGTCATTTGTTGTGTTATTAATGTAGTGAAAAATAACCACATAAAAGTTATACCCACTCAATATAAATTTGATTTTAGGGAAAATAAAATTTTAAATTGGAATTAATCATTGTTTTACTATAAAAATAATTTCCAATTAGTCAAATAATATTAATGAAATATTAAATTAAAAAATTGTTTTTATCTGACCATTTAATGAGATGTTGGAACAATAATAAGAAAATAAAGACACCAAAAATATATAAACCTCATATAAAAACATATAAAATTAAACCCAAGGTCCCCAGAACCATTTTGATGTAAGAGAGTATAAGGGAACATATACGTATTTAAAAGGAGTAAAAAATTATTGAAAAAACATGATGATATACCCTGATTAAGCCTACTCAAAACAAATGAATAACGTTATTGATTCTAAATTTCAGGGTATAAATTATTGGTTTATGTCCTGAGAATATTTAAATTTATAGGGGAGTAGAAAAAAGAGTGATCAAATCGTTAAAGAATAAATTCAAATTTCCCTTTTTAGTTTCCAAAGGTAGTCACATGGTAGGGAAACAATATATGGGAAACTACCAATAAACTAGTCCCTAGCCACTAGATTCCTGTTATGAACCCTTCATTACTAAACATCATAATATATCATAATAATTCAAAAAATCGGTAGTATCCATAGAATAAAATCATTGAAAATGATTGGAAACAACATGGTTATATCTAATTATTCACTAACAATGTGACTTTACTGTGGTCAACCTATGTAAGATAAAATAACATTATTATGAATAACCATAAACTAACTTCACAATAATCATACAAATTTATTATATATGGAATACATGGATCCAAAAATTTTGTAAACATTCATCAACAGTGCATACGCCATTGGGAATATTCCCCTATCATTGCCCAACATGGTTTAACAATATGATTCAAACCATGCAGCTAGGTATTCTTCCAAATTTTATTCAATTTGATTCTCCTACTTCAATAACTCCTAAGGATAACAAAAATAAATATATAATAGTTTCCTTGGGGTGTCCCAAAGGATATATATTTAAATTTATAGATCATATCTATCCTTTATATTTAATTTTTTTTACAATATTTTTCATTAATATTATGAATTTTTTTGTTTCTATACTATATATTATATGATAATATGAATCACAATTATAGTGAATGAAAAATTCATCCAAAAATTCCTAGTTTTTATATTCATACCCTTTCTTGAAATTTCATCCTTCAAAAATTAATTTTCATTCTGTAAGGTCAAATTAGATGAGGGTAATTATATTTAATTACAAATTATGTTCCCAAGTTTTATAATTATTAATATTTTTTTAAAGTAAATATACAAGTGGATTTATTTTATTTCATTTAAATTTATCTCTAAAATCTATGATCTTCATGGCCTTCATCCCACAAGTGATATCATGATCCAACTATAACACCTCTTAATTAGATACATTTATGAAATATGGTATGTACTTCTACAATAGTGACATGTGGAACACATCATATACATGATACGAGTTTCTAGGTTATTCTAGTTAATAAGAAAACACATATACATGATCATGGATCTCATGGGAAATGATTTCTCTTAGACCTAAATTTCCATTCCACCCAAATATAATGACACTCTATCATGAATATATGAAAACAATTCATTACCTATAACCTAATACAATGGGTCACATTTTTAAATTTTAGTGTATCTCTTCTATCAATTTTAAGATGCATTTTTTCAATTACTAAATATATCATAACATTATATTTCATTTCTTATACTACTTTTATTCCAAAGAATGTAATCCCAGTAAAATTATCTCCATATGATTATGTATTCCCCTTCTTCCTATATAATTCATTATAAAAGATAATATGAATTCTTTAGTTGATTTTATTTTTATTTGAAAACTAAGGAAACACACTATTTTGATAAATACTTCCCATGAATCCCAATGAGTAGAATCTACGCATCTCTACTTTTGTTTTAATGGTATTTTTATGTTTTCCATCTGTATATGGGAAAAAATACCCCAATGAAGTTAAATAAAATTCTCATAAGATACTTATTTATCACAAAACAAGTAGAGGCGAAAATTTTATTTTGAATATATATAATCAATAAGGGTGTTCAATATTGTCTCCCAACATCTCTAATGTATATACTAGTATGTTGGACAAGGGAAATGTCTAACCATATATTGATGAAGTGTGTTGTATTTTTTATGTAAAACATATGAAATAACATCTCAATTATTGTGCTGATTTTAAATTAATATCATAGAATATATATATTAAAACACACAAGATACATTAGATTAGAAGTCTCAAAAATACTAGAGCGGAATAGGGATTGTTCTGACCCCCGCCTCAGCGCCGCCTCCCCTATGCTGCTCCTCTTCGGCTACTCATCCCGCCCCCATCCGGATTCTTTCGCGCACGACGCAGATCGGACATCGACTCCTACTCGGATCGTGTCCTGCTCCCCCTCGATCGACGCACGACCCAATGTCTTCTCCCCAGCGCTATCGGCGAAGACGACGCCACCCCTTCCTCCCGGATCGGGAGCTTCTAATCCAGGCTTTTCCACGTTCGGAGGCGTTAGAGGCTCACCCCCAGCCCCGAATGCCTCCCTGCCCCGAAGACCGATGCGGCGGTCTCAGACGGTGCTCCTCGCATTGACTTGGGTCGAATGGGTCTCGCAGTCGGAACATCGGCGTTGCGGTTGAGATTCCTCGCCTTTTCTCCCCCCCTTCGATGGAGCGACGATGCAGTCAATCTTCGGTTTTCTATTCCCTATTGACGAACCCCTTTCTTGCGGTTGCCTGGGGAGTTTGATTCGTTTTGATGCAGGTATGTTCGGTGCCGACGATGTTGTTTTTATGGTTCTGCGTGGTCAGCCTTCCGGCGTGGTTTGTGGTGTTCTGGATTGGGGCATTGTTGTTTGTTTTCCAGAGTTAGTACGCAGATGCGGATGGCAGATGCAGGAATGCTCGGTTCTGACGATGACGATGACCTCTCTTCAATAGATCACTTCTGGTCTGCTTTAGGGTCGGATCAAGCAGGGTTTGTGTCTTCTTCCCGGGTCTGTACGGGGTCGCAAAGGGCGACCCCTGGAATGCTTGGGGCTAATCAATTCCATCACCTGATCTCCCCTTTTCATTGTTTGCTATTTTGAGTTTGGTTCTACCAATTGATGATTCTCCACTCCGCTTTTGTCCTTACCCTTCACGCACGTCCCCACTAAGGACTTGTTCGAAGGTTTCTTTGGCAAATTGGGATGGTGTTGGTGGATCGGATGACGGTGTTTCTGGTCTTGATGTCTCTTGGGTGTGGTGTTATTGTGTCTTGTTCCTGTGTGAGTTTTACATTTGTTTTTGTTTGTTTGGTTCTCACTTAGCCTCCAAGTGATGGTCATCCATGGTTTTGTGGTGTTTTGGGCGGGTTTGGTCTTGGATAGGGTTCTTTGTTCAGTCCGCCAATGGTTCCTTTTTATGATATACTAGTTCTCACATAGCCTCAAAGCGATTTGTAATGGTGGGTTCTCACTTAACCAAAAAGTGTTTTTCAAAAATAAAAAAAAAATGAATTTTCAGACAAAAATACTGGATACCTAAATTAATGTTAAATTGCATCGAAAATGTAAGATACGCCCACAAAATAAATGAAAATTGATCATTTCTCCTTGAAAATATTTATGTCATGTGAAATAAAATTCAATTATTTATCATTAAATTGAAAATATTATAAAGGGGTGATCTCAAGCACATAGTAAAGAGTACTATATAATACAATCTATCATTAAAAAATATGAATCCACAATTTTATAATAATATATTACAACCTTAATAAATAGTTCTAATTAACAAATAAATCGATAATAATATAGATATTTTTTTACAATAATAACTTATATCATTATGATTGATTGAATAACTCCATTAAATATTAACATAAATTCAAAGCCTTCAGCCAGAAATCATATATAATGGGTAAGGATTAAACAAAATTTCAAACTATGATGTCGGAAGGGACCTACCAACACATTGGGGGGATATATAATTATTATCTCTTCTCATCAAATTATAATTACATTAAATACCTTATATGGATAGAATGAATAATAATTACATATCTTAAGGATCCCCAAGGCGACTCAAACATAGATGTGTCTATGTACTACATTATATTTCAATATAAATAACTGATATTTGTTATATCAATATTTTTCCATTTAAGAAAAATATTGTTATTCATGGGTAATTTCCCACAACAAGACTACAAAATATTGGATATAATAATTTATATTCATGTACTATAATCAATAAAATGAAATAAAGTATAAGTGAATGGTACATTCTCTATTTTGTGATATCAATAAGAAATTTTCCATGAATTTAATAGTTTTCAATGGTCAAAGACCAGTAAAGTCATCAAAAAGTCTCCACTATATCTATAATTCATAATATTCTATAACACTGAATAATTTTTTTTGCATAAATTGAAAAAAAATATCAAAATCATGACAATATTTAAAAAATTATAATTTTTTTAAATAGATTGTGAATCATCTAAATAATATTAAATATCTATATCAAAACATGTGTCTAGTTAGGAACAATTGTTTTGCGGTGAGTGAATATTATTTTTTAACCAATTTGACATTTTTACAGTTATTACCCATTGGTTCATCAAATCCATACAATTAATCAACTAGTATTATCCATACAGGTTATTCCATTCTAGTAAATTTCAGACTCTATACTTAAATAAAATTTTATATGGTTTACATACATTTATCTTTCTCCCTTATGTTAAAAATAATTTTATAATATTATAACATCTTTTGAAGATTATATAATGATAGGAAAATATGATCTATCATTAATAACAGTTTAATGAATTTATAAATATTGATCATAATATCATTTCCCAACGAAATGGAAATTGATTATGGAGGGTTTCCCAAATAAAGGATTAGAATGAATTAGTGGCCCTAAAATAATCATAATAACAACATAGGAAAAGGCTATACTGAGAGGAATAAAATAATATATCTTTATGAATATATCAATTGTATGTTAATTATTTGGAATTAAAAGAATATTTTGATGTGAAAATTTAATATTAAATGATTTTATTACCAAAATATTGTAATTAATGGAAATAGGTGGAATGTGAACTCGTACCCTGATTGGTAGCATCATAAATCAAGAGAATAACACTATAAAACCACAAAAAAAACCCACGGATAGACTCCTGATAGGAAAAAAATTGAGGAGAGTGCATATCACAGTTTTTTCGAGAAGACTAATTCGAGTATTGGTGTATATATATTGTAAATCCTGGGGATGTGTATATTAATTTCCATAAATATTCTTGAGACTCTAACATAAGTGAAAAATATGTTTTAAATAATCATAGTTTTATCTAATTGTATTTGAAATTTAGTGATATGACACAATATAAACATAAATAGAATAATAAATAGATTTCATGATATATATATAAAATCTCACTATTAGTCCCATAACCTAAGTACATAATGGTATAGTGTTTTAAAAATTAGTTATATAAACATCCTTTTTCGCACTTAAAATAATAAATACGTAAGTTTTCTCCTATAATCCATGTTCTATTAATCTTTTGTGATGTAATAATATTCATAACAAGGGAAATGGAAACATAAGAATGGGTTGTGATCGAATGCCTGATAAGAGAAAAATCCTCAACATGTTGTCATTATTTAGATCATTTGTATATGATAATATATGAGAATATTGAAATATATTATCTAAAAATATAATAATATGAGTATACCATAATCCATTTTAAAAATACATGTAATGTTAAAAGATCAAATTTATAAGATTTTCTAAAAGTGTGAACACATGAAACAATAAGAATGATCCATAAAGTATAATTACATTCATGAATATTTTTAAGGTCATTGAAATAGAGCATAAAAACATTAGCAATTACATTAGCCTACAAATAATGACAAATGTGAGTAGGAATCACTACCCAGATCCCATAGTGTTGTTATCATCACTAATTGACTCACATTATCATATTGGACCATGTATTGTTACCTGATTCAAAAATCATAGTGTAGAAGGTATACATTCTTAATATTCATTAAATATTAGAGGAGGTATCAATTTATTATTTCCATAACATGGTGGAGTATTTATAATTTCATGATTACCATAGAGGATGGAGCTTCAATACATGATACATATAATTTTTATGTGAGTTAAGAATCCTTATCCAATTATTTATAAAGTGATAAATGAAAACAACCATCATCATTCATTTATATAAATTCCAATTAAAAAACATTAAAAAAAATATTTAAGAAAATTGGAGATAAAAATTGTATTCAAAACATTTCATGATTAGAAAATCAATATTGACTTCAAAAATGTAAATGACCGATATCAAAAACTTATACACCATAAAATATTTTTTCATAAAAACAAATCCGTTGATAAATCTTGAAAAATAAATTCCCGAGAATAAAATAGATTATAGATGAATATAATATGATTGAAAATTCATATCATAGTCTTACAAAATGCCTTTTTCTTTAGAGTAAGTAATAAAGTGAACATCACATTGAAATATCATTAATTAATGATCACATGTTAAAAATTATATATAATGAAGTCTTAAAATATATATTTTGAATGAAAGATGACATATTTATACCTTAAAATTAATATATGTTTTAAAATGGTGAAGTGAAAACATTTTCCGAACATTAAATTTAAAAAAATCATCTCTAATTATGGATCCCTGAAAAGAAGATAAGTGTTTCAAAATGTGAAGTGAGAAATTGGAAAAAACATACAATTTAAAAATGTATATCATTTTTAGATCCTTGAAATTATTTCATGGTTATGAAAAGAAAATTTTATTTTACGATAAAATTATTGATATATAAAGGATGGAGAAATATTTTAGATTTTTTTTAAACCAACATCATAAAATGAGTAATAAAACATAATTTTTGGAATACGTAAAATGGAAATTTGAAGGTCCTTTGAGATAAAATAATAATTAGGTTTCAAAATTTAAAGGAGAACACTTATTTGAAGGGAAAAAATATACGTGGTTTAGAATCCATAATCTATGAGGATGTTAAATATTCTAAACGATGATATATTTAAGGAAAAAAGAAAATCGTGAAGGTAAATTATGTATTTTTAAGATATTTTTCCTCTGTAGATGAATATAAAGTAACACATATTAAAGTCATATATTTTAAAAGAACAAATCTTATAATAAATAAGTTCAATAAAATCATTATAGCTCAATAAATAGTGTTTATTTAAAATACTATTAAAAATATGATTTCATAAAAAATAAAGGAAATTTAATGAAGTAAAAAATTATGGAACTTGAAACCCTGCGAGTTACATTAATATGACATGACACATTAACTATAAATTAATTAAACTATATAGGGGATTTCATTTTTAACAATTATAATAATTTCTATGAAGAAATTTAATTTCATTGAAAGAACCCCCTGACATTGATTTCTCACTTAGTTAATCCCACACTAGTCTTATTGAAATACCTCTGTATTTAGGGGAGTATTCCTTGAAAATAGTGGTCATAAAAAATATCTTATGAATAGAGGATTAATGAAATAGAATGGGATTATAAATTACTATGTGTGGTAAATATTCATGTGGAATCATAATTCATTGAGTAGACCTATAAGTGTTATGGGAGGGTTTATTTATAAGTTGTGAGATAGATTTTTTTTAAATATTACTATTTTATATAATGATGTCACATGTTTCCCAATTCAAGAAGTCTAAAATATGGGTAATAATGTTTTATGGATCACATAGGCTCTATATTACTTCAATTACCTATTTTCACAAAGGATATAAACATATGTTTTAAGTACATTAGTACTAGAACATTAACATATACCATTTTTTCAGACAATGTAACTAATTTATATATATATATAATATAATTATTATGCATAAAAATAAAATAGAAATTTTTATATTATTTTTAAAAAAATAAAAATTTTAATTATGATTTATCATATCATATTTATATCCATAAGGATGATTAATTTTAAAATTGGTGTATGTAAGTGCACATATACATGTAGTCTGACCCACTTCCATTTTCTCAGGCACATGGAACTCAGGGGCTGCCTGGAGTAAGCCTATAGGGGTTCACATATGTAAAAAATCTGTATGATAGGGTAATTAATGAAGTGTAATGGGCATTCAGCATGTTTTTTTGATGTCCAATTCATGTTATGGATAGTTCATGTGGACCTTCCTAACCTGTCGAATATTGGGATTAAACCTATATAGGTGACATTTTTTTAACAAAATATGAAACTCATAATTTACAAGGCATGTATTTTGGGAACACTATGTAAATTCCATGTATATATATAGTATGGGGATCATGTTTACTCAAAAAATAACTCCCACCTACTAAATTCTAGGTGATCATCAGCACTCCGTTCGGGTTTTTTGGATTCAATCTATGTAGATCAATCATTGGCTACCCATTATTGATCTATTATTATATATGGTGCGTCCTTTATTAGGTTTCTAGAGGGTTCTCCCAGATTGGATTAATTTCCACCCATTCTTTTATATATTTGATAGAATATATTTTCTAAATTTCTAATGGAATTTTCATGGTTATTTCTTAGTTCCATTGTGTTGTTTTGTCCTTGGACTGATGATACTTCTTTCGGTTGAGTTATTCAATGATTTACAACGTTGTTTTGTTTTCATATGAAGAATGTTAACTCCATTGATTTAGGGGATCCATTGATTTTTCACTTCTTTATGTTAAATCATAAATTGATTAGGAAATATACTTATCTATATCAATTGTATCATCATAATAATATTGAATCAAATTAAATAAATTTGTTGTAGTGATTTAATGTTGTTCTTTATACCATTATTATGACTTGGTTCTTCATTTTCAAAATTATGTGATATTTATAATATGATTTTCCAGTATGTTCTTATATTTTGAGAAGAATGTGTAAATTTTTAAATAACATATATCCATAATTAATTGATAATTAATTTGATTAATAATTTAATAAGTGTCATGTTTGTTATCTAATATATGCTATAAACTGATTAATATCAAATTTTTTTAATGAACCTATTTAATAAAATGTTATCTTACATGGGTTAATGTAATTTATAAGAAATTTGTAAAATGATAATATTTTGTAATGATAATAATAAAAAGGAATGTTTAATGTCAATTGTATTAATTTTATGAGATTGTTTTTATTCATATATCTTTTTACATCATGATGGATTAGGATTCCCATTGTTGGATACACCGCATATTTAATCAGTTATGTAAATATTGAGAATAAACTTGTTGTTTGATAAGGATAATTGTATGGTCCTAAATTCCCAATTTTCTTAATAAGGTTGGACTTTTTTGGAGTTCTGGTGTCTTGTTTCCTTGTTAGAGTTTAATGCCTTGTTTTGAGGGCCCAGATTCCCTATTGGCTATGATCGTTTTTTTCTGGATTCTTTTGCTAATGTTGTATGTTTGTGGGGAGGCTCAAATGTGATGTGGTACTGAGATATACGTTCTGATCTAGGGAGAGGAGGCCCATATGTGATGTGATCCTTGGATGGTTAATCTTGTGATGTCTGATGTGATATTGTGTGGGAAGGACTGAATGTGATATCATACAAGGAGGGATGTTCCTGGGATGACTGATGTTATGGGGTATGGAAGAGATACTAGAAACAAGGCATATACCAAAGGTGATATACACAAATTTTGGAAAAACCCATAGTATGGAATGATTTTTTTATCCTATATACTATTTTTTAACTACCCGTTTATATGGCCCCAAAATTTTAGGGCTATTCCATATTTTTTATAAAACATTTATTGGATTATATTGGCTATAGAAATGTTTTTCTAAACCATTGGAATACCCAAAAAATTACCCATTATATCACCTCCCCACTTCCATCTCACAACCATCCATATTTAGAACCTGTGTAATTCAGTTTTCTTCTCCATATATAGTGATATCTCATCCATTATGGATATCATTTGATTATTATTGAATATGAAATTAGTATGTTCCAAACCCTTCATATCTTCTCTCAAAAAATAATTTATTTTGTTTTCATATTCTAAAATAATAACCTAGATTTTTTATGATTATCGTCTCATTGATCAAAGGTTTTCTTGAAATATATTTGAAAATTAATTTAATATTAAATCTTATTGTATGTGGTGTAATCTTGATACTCTAAATTTCTATAATAAATAAATATTAACCTACTATGGAATTTTTAAATTAATCATTCATTTTTATTATGAAAATAATTTTCAACATTCTAAATTATGATATTTTAATATATGAGGTTTATTTATTATCTATACGATATTTTTTAATTTTATGAAATGGTCACTCATATAGGGAAATTTTCATTAATTATAAATAATAGAATCTTGTTTCAGCAATATGATACAATATACTTCTATTATAATTAAAGGTATATTTTATTGTGATAAATATCATTCTATACTATTAAAAATATATAATAATTTTAACTTGTTTTTTATATTATATTAAAATATATTGTGTACCATTTTTCATCATGTAAAATGTTATGGATAATTTTTGGATGATCACATTTAAATATAGTTTTGTTAAAAGATTAATTAAAGATAAATGGGAATAATAGAGATAGAGATTTATAAATAGGATATTTTATTATTGTATCTCAATAATTACTTATGTGAATAACTCCAGTTTTTTTTTATTTTAATAATTTTACTTATTTTAATTTTATTATTATTAATTGATTTTAATTTTTTTGTAGATGTTATTTTTACAAAATGATTTTATTTATTTTTTATTTCATGCCTGAGGTTAATTCATAATTGGCATAAAAATTTGTAATGAATTTATAATTAATTCCATATTTTTTTTCAAAATCAGGAAATGAATTACATTATAGAGATACAACGGAAAAATATTAAAGACAATAATCACCACATGAGACTGATGGTCATTCATTTTATACTAAAAGTTGTGAGTAATTTATTTCATATATATAAATATATATATATATATATCAATAACCTATAATTTCATCTGATTTTTTTTCTAACTTTTAATTAGAATCCACAACCAATGAGATAGTTATTCTTTGATGAAAATAACTGTAGTAGTGCTCAGCTATATGATGTGCGGAGGGTGATAATAGAGCTATGTGTGCCACTCAACTTATCCATTCACACCAACTCCCTTTATCTCACACACAATCTAGCACACCATGTTATCCAATAGTGTTTTTAGAGACACCCAAGATATTTTTCCCTTATGTTTTCACCACCATTAAAATATAATCACACTCATATTTATTTTTCATATCTAATAATGGCTATGACTCCCCGTCCATATTATACATTTCTATATATATCTATTACAACTTCTTTTCCTTTTAATTAATTCTCCTTGAGATTCTATATTAGTGCTTCTTGAAATTATACTTCTACACGTATTAATACTCTAGAGAAGACATTGGGTACACTCATTCTATATGATTTAATGATCCATTAAAGCCTAGTGCTCCAGCAGCACTCTCTGATGAGAACAATTATGATATATTTAAATGACCCTAGTAATTTTTTTTGACAATAATGTCACGACCCATCCTCGGGGCCCGTGCCATGACTACCCCAAGCCCGCCTTCCATAGGACAGGGGTAGTCACGGTACGAGCCCTGAGGATGGGTCATGACAAATTGGTATCAAAAGAGTTGGTTCTACCACAGAACTCTAGACTCTGATATTTTCTTTCTGTGATGCAATATTGTTAAGGTTACTTAGTGTGGTTTTCAGTTCAGGGAGTCCAGTGTTGGTGCGGTAGTTGACGTAGCCATACACGAGGACCCTGACTACTGATTTCCAACTTAGTACTCAAAAACACTTATTGCGTGTGTGTTTTCAAAATTTTTCATTAAGTCAGCTCAAACTAGGTCAGCTCACCAGGTATAATCTTTGGACTGTGTCGCATCTGTTCAGGATGCCTCCATGGAGATAGCCATTTGGAGTTTCGAGAGAGTATAGGATGACGGCCAACCGAGCAGCGAGGCTCCTGTGCAGGGCCCTCTTACTATGTTGGCACCTTCGTGTAGTGTACCAGCAGCACCACCACCCATTGGGCAGAAGATGCCACCAGCCACACTGGAGGACAATGCACATCGACTGAGCACATTGCACAAGTTCCAGTGGCAGAGGCCTTCGAGGTTACAATGCGAGATAGATTCCCAGGCAGTAGAGGACTGGCCTGAAGAGGTGGCTCAGAGTTCTCTAGAACTTCTACCGCTTCATAAGGATGACATGTCATAAAATGACTATTCATCAAGGCATACCGATCGTTCCTGGTACTCGATGGATATAATACGATTAGTTATTTGGATCTTGGACCTTCGAGTGAGATGTGTTTAGGGACATCCATACTAGCACTTTCTTTTTCATATGTGCATTCCTACCTATGATAGGATGTTAGAGAGAACCTTTTCGGTTGAATGTTCTTTGGATGAGAGGATATAGACATTGAATGTTAGTAGTGGGATAGAAGGAAACTAGAGCTAGTCTCGGAGACTTGGGAATATAAAGTGTTTCAGAAAGGGGATGTAATAGGGACATATGATTATGCGGGGTAGTAGACGTGGAAGAAGATCTAGTAGAGCAGGATGAGGTGGTGTACATTTTTGACATGTTACAACCACCCACCATTATAGTCCTCATCCAGACCAGGGAGCTAGAGGGCGGAGGAATAGAATAGCTGCATGCAGTCAAGGAGTATGACCCAAGGGCTCTAGGAATGATTCGAGGTATGGGCTGTGTCTACTACTAACTTCCGTATCAAATAGAAATAGTTACCAATCATTTCATCCTTCAACAAATCTTGTCCCAGTCATAGACTATCCGGTTAAACCATTGACTTGACCCTCATGTCTGGAGATACCATTGGGACGAGACTCGATAATCACACTTACATCGTTGGTGTGATCTGACCCTTGAGGTGAGAGTTTCAGTTGGAATCTCTTGGTGGAAGCGTCAAGGTCCTATGACGTTAGTTTGGGTATTAATTGGGGATCCACAGTTCATACACATATTTACTGTATTAGGAAAAAAGTTTGTGTTTTATCTACAATGTTGAGATGAGGTTTTCCTTAGTCGAAAAAAAAGGAAACCAAGTAAGCACAATTTAAATTCATGCATAGGAGGGTGCAGCTGATCACTATTGAGTCAGACAACCTTACCCTTGTTGTAGTAGGAGTTTTCAGTTTTCCGTTCCTCCAGAACTATAACTTAGAGATAGTCTATACTCCTGGGAAGGGTAATGTTATTGTAGATGTGCTCAATAAGAGGACTAAAATACAGCTGCTAGGCGAGGTGACAGATCAGCTGGCTACCTTACAGATATCCTTTATGTATAGGGATGGAGCGTATTTTCTACAGTCTCTTATAGTCACCCCCACTTCATTATTGAGTCAGGGAGGCACATCTTGGAGACACTGACTGTAAGACACGACGTACTCAGATACCCATAGGGTAGGCACCTGATGTATTTTATGAAGGTAGGGAGCACGTCATCCTATTCAGAGGACATACCATGGTACCAGTTGCACTTTAGGAGGAAGTGTTGAGGGAGTTACAGACATCTACTCTAGTGGTACATCCAGGTGTGGCAAAGATGTACTAGGACATTCGACAACAGCACTAGTGGCCAGGTAAGAAGAAGGCGATAGCAGAGTTTGTCTCTTGATTCCTCGCTAGTCAGCAAGTCAAGGTAGAACATCAGGTACCAGCAGCCTTGGTTCAACCATTAGAGGTCCCAAAGTGGAAGAGGGATGAGATATCCATGGTCTTCATGATGGGTCTTCCATGTACATCTAGGGCACGTGACACTATTTGGGTGATCATCAACTGACTCACCAAGTCGGCCCACTTCCTACCGATCATATATGGTATGAGCTACCATGAAGAAGGTGTAGATCATCCAGGAGTGGATGAATACTGCATAGTGCAGACAAAATTATTATGCGGATAGGTGACAAAGACCTCTAGAGTTCGAGGATGGCAATCACGTCTTTTTACGAGTCTCACCTCGATGAGGTCTACGGAGATTTGGTCGAGGCGAAAATTTGTCTCCGCATTTCATCGGACATTTCCAGGTCCTTAGTATAGTAGTTGAGGAGGCTTACCACTTGTCTCTTCCACCTCAGTTTCATCGGGTGCATGAAGTCTTCCACTTATCTTAGCTGAAGAGATACGTGCATGACCCGTTCCACATCATCAACCACGGGGAGCTGGACATTGATGACGGGGTGAATTTCATGGAGGTTCTAGTGGAGATTGAGGATTGACATGAGCGGGTCCTGCATGGATGGTAAATTCCTCTTGTGCGTGTTCACTGGCAGCACGGAAACCTCCAGGAGAGCATATGGGAGCGGGTTGCTCATATGTGTGCTCAGTACCCCCTTTTGTTCCCTTATTGTGAGTTGTAGCTTATGGGGACGTAAATCCCTAGGGTGTGGAGAATGTAAAGACCTATAATTCTCATGTAATATTTATTAAAATACATGGTAATTTTACAAGTCCGCAGTTTCTGACGGCGCTGAATTCTGAGGCCCGGTGGGCTCAGAATCAATTTCTGAAGTTTTGTTAAGCTAAAATTAACGTGCATAAGCAGTTTTCCTGAAAAATTGGAATAACTATTAAACAGTTACTCGGATCAGAAATCTGAGGGCACCGTTACACTCAGGATGACAGTTTTACCTTAGGTGCGACTTATGTTTAGTCAGTGCCGGCCTCCTGTGAGAAATCTCAAAAATGGCATAACAGTAAATGAAATAATTAAATAAATTATTTTATTTTTCAAATGCTTATAACTCAAAAACGGTAGCTCAGATTAAAAATATGAGACCACCTCTAAAATTGTTAATGAATACTTTATTTAAGAAGATACTAACATTGGCCGGTGCGGGTCACCAGAAAATGTTAGTTTTTGGCCGCAAATAAAATAATTAAGTGACAATTATTTTATTGTAAAATTCATAACATCTAAATGGTAACTCAGATTGAAAATCCGAGAGTAACGTTGGATTCGTTGGGGTGTGTTTCACATAGGAAGAGCCTAACCTCGACCACAGTAGGTCAAGGGTGACTAATAATAATTTTCTGAACCTTTTTCGGGTGCGTTCAGTAAATACGTGAGTGACGTTTTGTAACTTTTGAACCAGTGCTCGGAACTGAAATCCGAGGGCAATGTTGAACTCACAACATCAATAATTTCTTAGTGATACGTTCACCGGAGTTGCATTCAGACGTGATTGAAAGATATTTTTTGGGGGGTTTTTAATAAAATTAAATAAAAATAAGAGATAGCTTATTTTTGTTCCATGGTAGTTAAAACCTCCAAGAGGAGGTTTGTATGGGGCCCACCCACACATAACCTCCCTTGGGAGGATATAAATAATATGGGGCCCACCCGAGCTCCTTAACACCCCTAAACCCCCCCATTAACCTCTTGGAACTCCCAATTAAATTGGGGAGCCTCTTCACCTTCTCTCATAAGTGCGCAAAACCACAAATTAATTAATGACATAATTAATTAATTTGAAATGATTTGAATTCTTTTGAATTCATTATACCAATATTATAATAAGAGGTCATATTAAATTGTTTTGTGGTTGGAATAATATTTGGTGGAGTTCTGGAGAACTTTTGGGATAATTTCATCCTCCCAACGAAGAACGCCCATCATCACCAAAAATAGATGAACACCGTCTTCTCCCTCATCAACCGAGGCGAGAGGAAGACGCCTCCTGTGGAGATCATCACCAATAATGACTTCACCTCCGAACAATCATCCTCCAATTATGAGTACCATCTTCATTATATGACATTGATGGGACGGAGTCTACCATCCCTGACACCGTTATCGATAATGAACAAATACGAGGTTGGGGGTTTTACCTTAAGAAGTATTCCTTCCCTTTTCTCATGTTCATTGAAAGGAATCACTGCAATGTTTTTTAATTAAATTGTTTTTCTTTATGCCTTTGATGAACCAACTGCTATCACCATAAACGAGGAGGGTTCGGGGCAACCTCATATGGCCCGACACCCTCCGTAGAATTTTCTTTGTGATGTTCCATGAAGTGGCAACACGACATGGAAAAGAGGCGACAACGACATAGATGGAGAACATGTTTCGCGCTACCCGCAGCCTCCGTGAACCATGTCGCCCCCGCAGCGCCCTGACGCGCCCCACCGGTGCGCTGCCCGGCGTACTGCTCGACCAACCCGGTGCCCCCCAGTGCACTGCCCCGCTGGCCCGGTGCCCCACGACGCATTACTCGACCAGCCCGACGCCCCCCGGCGTGCTGCCCTGCTAACCCAGTGCCCACCCGGAGTGTTGCCCGGCCTGCTCGGGGCCCCCGACGCCCTGGAGTGCTGCCCCGATGCACTACCCGACCTGCCTGGAACCAACGCAGCCTGCTGCACCCTACCCGCGGCACCCGCGGCTTACCCGGTGACCAGTCGGCCTGCCCGCACCCCACGCGGCCTCCCTGCGGGTCTCCGGGCCACTGGACTCCTGTGCCGACCCACGACGTCTCCTACAGAGTCACTTGCCGAACCGTCCCTATCTCGCGGGCCGAGTCACCGCGCTGCCGATGTGGCGACTATCAGGCTGAACCACCCTCGCGGTCCGCAGGGCCGGGCCCTGTAGATGGGGTCAAAACATTATAGGCTGACCCGCCCAATGGGATGGTTCAGACCCAACAAGTCTGACCAGGTCAGCCCAGACCTGGTCATCCCTGACGAGGTTGGGCTGAGTAGGTCCGACCAGGTCGGACCATACTCAGGCCCATTACCGACCCATTACCTTCTAGGGCCATATATTTGGCACCGGACGTCTGTTTGAAGAACCGTCAATGGCACCCAGTATTCTTGGAGCATATCCGTCCCTTTGAGAATACCCCACGGAAGTTCAGGGTATATTTGAGTCACGGTCTGGTTGGTTCGTACATGAATCCAAATGGGCCCTCAGAACCAAAATGCTAATAACTCACAGACCGGGCGTCCGATTGATGCGTCATCCATTGCCCTGAGACCCCTATGACATTGAGATCCTTTGAGATACTTCCACGTGAGACCTTGTGACAATTGGAGTATCGACCAATAGCCCGTGGAGCATAACCTCCTAGAGATGATCATATGGAGTGCGGAGACCTAGTAGATGTAGACTTGACAACTGATTGATCGATTCGACTCAGAGTGATTCGATTAGCCCAGTGGACCGAGCGCCTGGTTTGGCAGCAGACCCATGACAGATGGAGCACCTAGTTTGGCAGTAGACCCATGGTACTTGACAGGAGGAGTACCTCTGTAGGCTATTTGGTGGAGCGCCCGGTTTGGCGGCAAATCCACAGCGGACGAAGCACCTGGTTTGGTAGCAGACCCGCAGTACTCGACAGGGGGAGTACCTTAGCAGTCCAACGTTAGTGAGTAGCGCCTCAGAGTCACAACAGGTCCACTGTACTCGACAGAGGATGAGTTCTCCAGCAGCTATGGTTTCGTTAATTAAATCTTGGTTTGAGCTGAGTCAATGACATTTTTGTTTTCCTCCTGATTGAGATGGGTTACTAGATAACTTATGTATATGTATGGGAATATCCCTAAGTAATGGTTATCCATTGATTCATAAATTGTGGGTTGTTGTTGGATTTTGTGAGACCTTGAGGTTCTCAGGGTCCCTACTAAGTATCATTATACTCACCCCTACACAGTCTATGCCCTCACCTCATTACATTGGATGCAGACGACGGACATCGCTGACGGAGGCCGGGAGCACCAGGACTGGATGGTACCTGGAGGAGGACCTTACGATTTATCAGTACACGGTGGAGTCTGACCGACGTGGAGTGCTGAGGAGTCCATCTGTACCTACCCTTCAGGTAGGAACCCCATAGGATGATTGAGGAGATGCTTTCACCATTCAGCTGTTTGTCACTTTTTTATTTTTACTTGCTTTCAGTTGTATTTGTACTTTACAGTTGGGATTGTATTCTGGCCCCCTTTACTTTTAGTACACTTGTTATACAGCTTTTACTTAGTATTCTCTTCCTCATGTGCCATGTTTGTGTGTGGTTATGATTTATAAAGGCAATGCCTTCCCAGTTTTTAGGGAATTAAACCTTTGGTGCTAGTCGCCAGCCCCTGGCCTATGGAAGGCGGGCTTGAGGTAGTCACGATAAAGGCCCCGAGGGATTGGTTGTTAAAAATAATATATATTTGTTATAAAATGTATTGAAATAATATTTTTATTCAATCATAGTTGAACATTCCCCTAGGTGGTGTGGGAATAAATTCATGTGTGAGGTGTGTGACCACCAACAATAGCTGATGGTTCAGTACAATGAGGGTAGAAAATTATCAGAAAATTTATACAAGAATATAGGGGTTTTTTTATATCTCTTCAAAAATACTCAAAATGAATTCCCGTTAGTCAACTTTCCTGGAGACACATTCACAAATATGTAAAGTATAATGATTGGAAGAAAATATGGGTAGCCAAATATGTTGGATAAAATTTTATATTATTATTTTATTTAATTGAATTAATTTTTGTTTTCAAACATCACTATAATTTTCCCAGTGGTGAGGCTACGAGGATAGCACATATTATGGAATAATGTGTGAATTTTAGGGAATATAACAATTATTTTTATAGATTTTGGTGTGATATAGTTTGTACATATTTTTAGGTTCATCCTATCTTGAATTTGAGTCTATTTGCATATTATTGGGAAATAATTTCTTATAGGAATAGTTAATAGAAAAAGGTATTAATGAAATTATTAGTTTTTCTTTAATATCACAAATATTTTCATTAATAATTTATTTTATATTATTTAATATTCTTATCTAGGAAGAGTTATAAAGACGTAGAAAAGAATGGATGCTATGAAATACCTTCAAACATTGGGGTGGGCAATGATGCCAGAATATGAGGGGAAGTGTGTATAAAACCCATCTATAATATTTTTTTGGATAAATTATGGAAATAAAATTTCTTCAATATTAAAAAAATAAATTCCTTATAATTTTTTAAAAACACATATATTTAATAATAATATATTTTAGGATATCTTAATGAAATATTTATTATTTGGATGTGTAAATGGGGTTTTTCATAGAATATTTTCCTTTGGAATCTTATATAACCTATTAATAATTTTGACAAGGGAAATATTATTTGATCATAGGAAATTAGTTTCATTTATATACTAAAATTAAGAATTTAATTATAACGTTGAATAATATTTCACTAAAATATTATAGAAAAATGTTCACTGTACCCATTAGAAATACTTATATTATCATCCCAAGAGGGTAACAAGATATATTTTTTATAGTGTAGTGGATGGTTAGATTCATGTTTGAATGTTATATGTGTTCTTTCATATACTATAGTAAAAAGACAGTGGGGTTCCTTTAATAAAGTAATTCCAAAGTGGTTGGTGGTGAATGTATATGATTGGTTTCAATTAAATCAATCATGTATAAAAATATTAAAAACATAAAACCAATTAGAAATATTATTATTTTTTGAATAATATTAAATAAACATGATGAGAATATACAGAACACTATATATATCTATTAATAATTAACTTGGATTATTGATGACAATGAGATTAAAGATAATAATATGTGCGTTCATTGTTAGGTAATCAACCAACATTTAAATATTTAAATAATATTATTTAGATAATAGTGAAACTAATAAGACCCTTAATATCCATTGGATATAACTATGATCATGTACAATTAGTGTAAATTAAAAAATGATTTTATAATATTAAATATAGAATACAATGTATATATATGTTGATAAATCAAGACAGTCATATAAACTAATACTTACGCCAACCAATGATTTTACCATTATAATAATTTATACATACACATTTCTGTTTATCACCCCGCATGTCAAAGTTATAGAATCACAACATCTCATCTAAAGAATGAATGGAATCCCATATTTCATGGGAACTTCTCCAGAATATTCCAAACACATTAATATCATGTTAATGACTCATGATTCTATCTAACAAATGAAATTATGAAACTGATTAGCTTTTGTAAAATTTCAACAATCCCAAATTGTTACTAGAAATAATTAAAAAATGAAACTAATTTCTATGAAAACATTTTGATTTTATATCAATATATTCAAGTTGACTAATGATGGAACTTTGTACAAAATAGGAAAATTTATAAAATATAAATAATATTTTTACAACCAGACACAAAAACTATGAATGTGTGTTCAATGAAAATTTCCCTTTTTATGTATATTAATAACACATTTCTATATATTTAATATTTGAAATCAATTTCCCCCTTTATATTCATTTTAACTTATTTATTTTTAATTTAATAAAAGAAAAAATCATACAATGTCGCACCTAAAACATATAATCATATATTTTATATAACTAATACATGGCTATATTATTTATGTAACTCTCATGTTAACATATAACATCACCACTCAATATAGGGAATGATGCAAGTGGTAAACATTAATGAAAATTTGAAAATACCAAAGAGTTAATAGAAACCATACAAACATTACATTAATTTCAATATTAACATATAAAATTCATCATAATTTATTTCACTTGAATATTGAAAACAAATTGAAAAATAAAAAAATCACAATTTCCCAACAAAAGTTTTTCTATCAAACAGAAATAATCAATAAGAATTTTCAAAATAAAACCCATATATAAATATATATATATATTCCCATATTTTTAATTATTCATCTATTTCCCTTTAATATATTCACTTTTATCTATTTATTCACATTAAAAAAAACACAAATCATATAAATACACATCTAACTCACAATACATTTCACACAAAAAATGATGAAATCCTTTAAGAAATTGAATGTTTATATAATTAAACCAATATTATCATATAATAATATAGTAATTAAAGTGGAATTAATTTGTTTCAAATAAGAATAAAAATATAATATCATCCCAATAATAAAATAAAATCTATAATCATATAATTTTTATTTTTATCATAATTATTAACACATAATAAAGCTAATTCTACAGTTAACCATCAATTATAGTCCTCATTTATCCACCTTGATCATTTCATTATTGGTTACAACATTTATTCATTTTATTTTACTATTCTTATATTTATTTCATCACATTATCCTTTTTAATCCATAATTCCTAATTTAATAAAAATACATTTGAATGTGATTCACACAAAAGGAATTACAGAATATTAATATGTAATACAATAACTTGTTTTTTTTCAAAAAAGTATCTTGAAATTATTTAAAAATTGAATATTTCACAAATAATATTTAATAACAAGTAAAACACCAACTAAAATAATAAGTTTCCCACAATAAACAATAATTAAAATCTAAATAGAAAATGGGGATATATATTCTCTATGAACACAAAGAATCAATAATACACCGAACTAGAATAAAAAAAGAAAAGATTATAATTTTTAATGCATTAAGAAAATCTCATTTTTATAAAATGAAAAGCCTATTGGATTTATCACTTCGATATAATTAATTTTAACAATATATTGAGAATTTGTTTTGAAATTTCGTAGATTCTAATACAAAAATAATATTAGAGAAAGATACTATTTATGATCATCAATGTTCATAATAAATAATGGAAATTAGAAGAATCAATTGATAATTTATAAAATTCAAGATAAAAAGTACATCATGTGAATAATGTATTTATCCCAAAAAATAAATTAAATCATGTAAATTAAATTTTACATATCAGCAAGAAACATGATGATTTAAAAAACAATTATTTATCATTAATAATCACTCAAAAAAGAAAAAACATAGTTAAAATAAATTACAAAGATTAAAAATGATTTACTATTATTAATTCATCTATTTACACTTTTATAACATGTGAACACAAATAAATCAATTTCCCCTTTAAATCAAATATAATTATTATTAATTACATGATAATAAAATTTTCACATCATAAATTCCAAAAAATTGAATATCCTAAAACATTTTATACCACTTAATGCCTTTATTAAATGACACAATTCATTTTATTACTTGTCATAGATAATTCGCTACATGTTTCTAAGGTATTAGTAATACTATTTTACATTTCTTATAATTATTAATATATAAAAAATTATGTGATCACATACATCTTTGAATAATTATACAATTTCAAAAAAATATTATAAAAAAACCAAATTCAATTTATAGAGTAAGGTTAATAAACAAGACTATTAATTAATAATATAAAAATAGTTATAAATCACATATATCAATATATCATAGCATTCATAAAAAGTATTAAAAACATAACTCTCACAATAATTACCAAACATGAAAAATGTAAAAAGAAATTAAATAAAATCAATAATTAAAACTAAAAAAACTAAACTGGATTTCATTTTATATAAACCATAATGAAAAAATTAAAAACCATTTCAACTAAACAAGAACTTTATTATTAATTTTAATACCTAAAATTTGAGTTTTACATAATCTCATCCTAAAAATCCATTATCATTTGATAAAAAAATTAAAAATAAATATAATTAGTTCTTGTTCCTTTATAACAAAATCAAACACAAATATTGACTATACACTTATAGTAATATCAATCGATGTTAAATATAACTTCATTTTCCATATATTGACACCTTTCCAATTAAACCATAGAAATAAATAATCATTAAAATAGGAACATAAATATAATCAATTTCACGTATTGATTATATCATATTACTCATGAAATTAGTCATTGTTCTATTTTTTAATACCAACATTTCATTTCTATAATTCAATGTTTTCATTTCACTTATATTATTGGATATGATATATACAGACAATAATCCTTAAATTATATTTTATTTTTATTTATGTATTCACTATTTATTTATATAATCATTTTTTCCAATTTAAAATATAAAATTTCATTTCATAACAAATTCATATCATACTATAAAATTTTTTCAATCATTATAGACAATCATATAACAGCATCGAGTATATCCATTTGGTTTTAGTTATGAAATTTTTTATTAATAACATATTTTGAATTATGATTTTCTATATTCATATTCAATATAATGGAATGTTTTGAATATTGAATGACGTATCCTTCAGAAAAATAGTTTTTATTGAGATGAAATATGAAAACATAGAAGTGTGGTTACTGAACTGAAACAATAATAGAATTTAGGTTTTACTATAGTTATTTCAAATTTTAATATAAAATCATTGACAAAATAATTCATTAACAATTGTTATAGTGTTAATTGGTGTCCTTTAATGAGTAAGAAGATGACTGAATTGGGCCAAATTCTCATTTACTTCAGGTTTTTTGAGATGGCCTCCATGTAAGGGTACACTATCATCAAGGGATGTGTATTTACTAGATAGGGTAATGGCCAACATTAGGTGCCTATTATAGTAGCATTGAGTGGGGAATAACTTTTTCACATGAAGCACAAGCTTAGACCAAGGTAGACTAGTCCAAAATAATTTTTATATAGGTTCATGGATAGAGTCAATGAGATAATGATATATTTATGAAATATTTTAAAATATTATTTTCATCACTTCCAATAGACAAGATCAAGGATTATGAACCATATAATAGGAAAGTTCATATATTATATAGTGTTCCATGTGGGGGTCCTAGTGGTTTATGTGATGATTTTTATTAGATATTTCAATGGTAACAGTGAGGATGATAGAGAGGATGATAGTGAGGATGATAGTGAGAATGATAGTGAGGATTACGATGACAATATCGATGGTAATTAGGGGGATATTAATCCATTAATATATATATATATATATATATATATATGAAATTTTATGTTTTATTGTTTGTTTTGAATAGAATCTATGTGATTTTTGGATTGTGTGTTTTCACATGTTGAATGAATTAAATAGTCTACTGTGTAATTATTATTTTTATGTTGGTTAGTGGGGTTTGGTGAATCATTTTGGTGATTTCAAAAGGTAATTTTCCAAGGTGGGTGTGGTGTGGTAGTTTTTGTTTATTTTTTGTACAGGGAGGGCGTACAACTTTCATGGAATTCATGGGAGCTCGATACCAAGGATTTCAAAACCATTGTTATAGAGTTATAAAAATTGTTTCACGAAATCATAAGTTTATATTACATCCATGGTATTATATTCAAAGAGTTTATGAATAATTGGTATATGTATATAAAATAAATCAAAAAACTCTATACCAATATTTTATAGAAAACAATTTTTATAGGAATATTCATATGCTATATTAAGAAACATTTTAGAGATGAATTTGTACAGGTTACACCGATGATTCTTCATACAAATATTTTTTAACTGTACGTACTTTCTATATTTCCAAAAGTAAGCACTTGATGAGGTGGCATCATTTGATGCATATGATTGTTATATGCAGCAAGATATGAATTTGGGTTTGACAGATGAAAATAAAGGTGAAGGAATGGGTGACCTAAACCGTCGTTGAAGCCGGTCGAAGTTTAATATTTATATTCCTACTAACTACAGTATATGTGGCAAGCAGGGTCGAACCCACATGGAAGGTAAATTTGGCCACTAATAAACTAAAAAAAACTTGGAAAACTCCATTGTTGTCAGTAGCGAAGTGGTTTTTCTAATTTTCAATTTTTATATTTTTATATCTTTTAATTTTCTTATGATTTTTGTACTGTGAAACTACAATTTTATAGTAAAATTGTTTGAACAATACAAAAACAAAGTATAACTGGGAGCAAGGTGCAACAACAGAGCGAAAATGATGATAAAAGACAACAGTAAAGAACGCTCAGGTTCATTATAGTCTACTGGTTTGAATTGATTTTCCTTTTCATGTAAAGTACTGCTTTATACCACTGGATTAAAGAGACGACTTACTTCCCTCACCAGGAGTTAAGTCTTGGATATTGTACTACTAGAGTTCGCCACTCCAAGAAGTACAATTCCAGAAAGATGTCTTAAGATGAATAACAGTACAAACTCGCCATAAGTACTGATGTTTCATTATGATTTGTTTACTAAAAAGATAACTCCATAACCAATCTCTCTGAATGATTACAGAGTCTAGAATATTTCAGTGCTTGTGGTACAAAGCAGATAAATGAAATTAGATTTGATCTCGCCGATCAATTCTAATCACAGAAGAATTGATTAATGAGAAGGATGAAGAAGATTCCAGTAGAGCTAGAACTCTCCCCAAACTAAAAGATTAGCTAACTAATATATTGATCATTATCACAATAGAAAAGAAGCACATTTCAAAGGAACAAAGTACAAGAATTAAAACAAAAGGGGAAAAGGACTCCCCAAAGATGCTATGCTCCTCTACTCCTTCGACTCCAGGACTGCAACGCTCCAAATGAGAGAGAAACACTCAAATGTTCAATTAGTCACCAGTTTTTCGAATCAGCATCCGCGTCCCCACGTAAATTCTGCTGCTTGCTCTGTTTAAGCACTCTCTGTCATCCATTGCATGTCACCGCTACATCTTCCACCGACTTCAAAAGTTCTTTACCCACGCACTGCAAAATGTGCGTTTTTTCGCGACCAGCACGTCACTCTATCTTTTCCCTTATAACTAACTCCCACTGAGTTAGTTGTATGAACCTAGATGTTAAACCACTTCCCATATGAACCTACAAAAGAAAAACACACAGAAAAAAAACGAGAAGGAAATAAATTAATAACTAAGGTCATTAGTAAATTAGATATGTTAAAAGATTTATAAAGTTATTAATTCTTATTAATTAAAGTTATAAAAGTTAATTTAAAAGTTTATTATTATTTATGAATTAAATTATTTACTAATTTATGTTAATTAGATTAGTTTATTAAAGTTTGAAATTAATTATTATAAGTTAATTAATTTTATTAACCACAAACTACTTAGTATGTCATATTAAGTTAAATTTAATTCGGATATTAGTTTAATTTAAAGTTTTATTTAAGTTAAATAATTTATTAATTCTGTTTTATAAGTAAATTATACTAAATTGATTATTTAATTAAAATTAAAATTGTTTTACATTTTAATTTTAGTAATTTTTTTTAATTTAGGTTTTTAATCTAGTTTTTCTTAAGTTAGTTTTTAGTTTTTTTATTTTTTTTAATTCCCACCCCCCATTATCAGCGCAACCCTAGGGAGGGGAGTTTGTTTCTTCTCCAAACAGAGCCTGGCGCAGCGGCGGATACTCCTGCGGCAACCCAGCTTATGCCTCCAGCGACAAAGCACTTCCAGCAGAAAAGGCGGACTCCTCACACAGCGGCGCAACATTGATTATTCCTGGTGGATTCAACCAGTGCATCGTCAGCCTTGGTTTCGCAGGCCTAGTAAGGCTTCGAATCCTCTTCCCGGGTGGTGTTTCATCTCGAATTCAGCATCCTCCTCCATTATCGCAGCGCAACAGAACATATCATCCTTGGTTAAGAGATGAATCGAGGTAGCTCCAGATCTGCTTCCCATTTATCGAACCCGTGACATGCGGCTTCAGGTACCATCTTCCTTGCGGCGGGGTTTCCTTGCAACAACGACAACATCAATAAATTCCAGCAGTGAGGAGTAAGAAAACCTGGAAAGTATTGTTTGAGAAACTATTGCAAGGATGATTTATTTGTTGATGATTTTGTGTGCTGTGGGTTGATGGAAAGAAGCAGAGGAGTGGTGTAAACTCTTCAACGACTCTAGCCCTTGCAGCGAATCTATCTCTTGGTTGGTGTAGGTGCTGAGAAAAAGTAGCTTCGGTGTTGTGATAGAGTTGCGGTGAAAGAGGGAAGGAAGGAGATCAAAGTAGCAGAGGATACAACGAGTGTTGAGAAGGGGAAAACAGTGGAAGGAAAGGGTGACGATGAGCAAGGTTACCGGTGAGACATCGAGAGACCGATGAGGAAAAAAAGAATTGTGAGTGCGGATGAAGGGCCTGGTGGAAGTGAGAGACTGATAGAAGAGATTAATCGGTGAGAAGAAAAGTGGAAAGCAGGGGAAAAAAACAACTACCGGTAGCACCTAAATAAATTAACTATCGGTGAGAGAGGGAAAGGAGCACTATCGGTAGTAGGAGAAATGAGAGAGACCGGTGAGGATTGGATCAGTGACAGGGAATAAAGATGTGAGACCGATAGAGGAAATTTCAATCGGTGAGTCCCGACTCACCGAAAATAAGACACCAATAAATATAAAATTGAAGAGCAAACGGTGCGACGTGAAACTGATGATGATTTAGGATCAGTGAGTCGACGACTCACTGATAGTTCAAAATAAATGAGGCCGAAACTGATGGAAGGATCAGTGCATCGTAACAACGGTGCGTCATGAGAGACTGATGGTGATTTGAAGCAATCGGTGGGTCACGACTCACCGATAGTTATAAAAAACTTTGGTGTGACATAACATCGGTGCGACACTCACCGATAGTTAAAAATTAAAAATAAAAACAACAAAAATTAATTTAGAAAAAATTATAAAAAGAACAACACTAGTTAATAAACACAAAAGATAATTTATCTAAACTGTTTAAGATTAAATAATTAACTACAAATAAAAACCAACTTAATTAACTAACAAACTACAATTAATTAATTGCAAACATATAATTAAAATAATTAGAATTATCTAGAGTTATTAAACGACAAAATTAATTAAATAGATGACAGGATGAAACTCTAACATTAAAAACAAATTATTTAATTAAACTTTAACTTAAAACTATACACAACTTAAATTATTAATTAGATAACACTTAAATGAAAAACTAATTAAATAATAGAATACAATTATAAAAGACTCAAATTATAATTACTTAAAGAACAATTACAAGGAAGTAGCAGGTGAAAAAGAGAAGCAACAATGACTCTTTATTTCACCTAAAACTATTATCTACCTCACCAGTAGACTAAAATAAAATAAAAATGATTTAATAACCAATCTGCATACATAAAATAATATAATTAATGTTTAAAAACTATTAATTAATTAACTATTTAACTATTTGAACTGATAAAATTAAAAGCGAACGATTTAACTTAATTAAAAACACATATTATATACTTAAATGATTGGCAGAACACATTAATTAACATGTTAACCTATTCTATTATAACTAAATTAAAAGATAAAATATTAAAATAAGATCTAAGTTAATTAAATTGAATCACATAGATTAAATAATTGATTATAATAAATATTAACTATTATAAAGTTAAGAAGATTTAAATGAACCAAACTAAATAAGACATAATTGAAGTTGAATAGTTTAGTAATATTAAAATTATAAATTTAAAGACTAAAAAAAATACATAATTAATTATAAAAAAATGATTAATTAACATATTTAGTGATAAAATTACAAAGTGCCAATATTAATTAAAAAGTGTCAAAATAATTAATTAAATTGATAAAAATTAAATAAAAGATGTGGCAAAACTATGTTAAAATAGAGCCACATCAAATTCCCCCACACTTAAACATTTTTTGTCCTCAAACAATCCCATGTTTTATTTTCTTTGATAACAGTAAAATGAGTTTATGATTTTGCTCAAAATGTAAGATGCCCAGTACTCAAAACAGAGGACACTACATAATAGTAGGCTTTAAGAAAATGAGTAACTCAAATAGATCTTGCCCTAAAACAAATACTCAAGGGTAATTAAGAACTCAAAGACCATCCATCAAAGAATATGTCATGCCTCATATGTGATACAACTTAGTGACTCACTTCAATCCAGGCTCATGTTCTAATTCTAAAGATGACAAGAGATAAAATATCAATGGAATTAAGACCTCAACCAAGGAACCTTGTACTTTGAATTTTTCACCTGGGTTCCAAAAATAAAATAATTAATTTTTTTTGAATCACCTCAATGATACAACCTAAATGATTTCCATATAAACCCATTGATCCCTTCTTCATTTGGAGTTCATCATTCACCTCACCTTAATGAGCTCATTTTTGACCCTAGAAACTTTACTTATTTTTACCAAGCCTTGTATCATTGTGCTGAGAACTGTACAATGAACATATTCAAAGTGTACAGAGGGCTAATAGTTAACAAAAACAAACCCAGCATCTAGGGTCTCAGAGACTCACCGTGGGATCCCAAATGCCCAAACTACTCCAGCTTCAAAAGATTTATATAAAATTCATTTACATTGGATCATTAAAGCAATTACATTTAATAAATTAAAGAAAATAAAGTCACCTATGACCAGAATCAAACTTCTAGTTCCAATGGTTATAACCATAACTCCATAAACAAGTAACCCAAACAACTTCTAGAAGTAGAATCTAAACAAGATTTCCATAAATTCACTAAACAAGATCACTCAGCAATCATCCAAACTCATAAAATTCAGATTCAAAGCAGTCCTTAACTTCCAACAAGATACTTATCCCAAGGAAAGACCCAATTGACTATAGTAAAAAAACTAAAATTATGCATGAATTTTGAAAAATTTTGACCCTTTTTTGACAAAAAGTTTAAAAGTAGTGGGAATTAATGAGCTTTACAATAAAATACAGTTTAGCACAGTCAAGAATTGACCCCTCCCCCACACTTAAAACCCAAATTTGTCCCCAAAGTTGAATTCTAAATACGGATAAAAATAATTAATCAATTAAGGTACAAAATAAATTTCCAATTTAGTAGATTGATGACATGTATAAAGGTTCTCAATGAAGTTCAAAAATTTAGTTTTCCACAATGAATAAATAATCACCAGGTTCATTGACAAGTACACCCATTAACATTGATGTCCAATGGAAAAGATTTTCATTAAAGTTCAATCATAAGATATAAGGGGTGGGTGTACAATTAACTGGGTGTAAGCATTTTAAACAATAAGTTCAATAATAAGTTCAATATAGTAGACAAAGTTCATGCTAAACACCTCAACGAAACAAGCAGATTCAAATGAACAACAACATGTACTCCCCCCCACACTTAGTTTCATGCAGTGAAAAGATTTTATCACAATAGTGAAATTAAATTTTTTAAAGCAAGGAGGCTCATGCAGATTTCTAATTCATTAGTTACACGACATGTAGTAGAATTTTTATAATACAAGTAGAATTTTAGGCAAGCAGAATTTTATTAACCAAAACAGGAGCAGAAAAATAAGTGAAACAAGTTGAAGTACTTCCCTAACTAAGATCTTGTCCAAAAATTACCATGGGAATTCCACTATTTAGATGATAGAAGCAACATTCCTAAAAACACAGAGCATATATGAGCATATATGAGCATGCAAAGCATCACATTATTCAAAGTAAAATAAGAACAGAACAAAAGTAAACACAAAGACAGAGCATGGGTTGACTCCCATGAAGCACTGAATTTTAAGTATTCAGTTATAATTTATTTAATTAAAATTTTTATTTATTAAAAAAACAAGACCATGGGTTTCCTCCCATGCAGCGCTATGTTTACAGTCCCCAGCCAGACTTCATTTAAGAATAGTTTTCTAGAACAGTGAAGGCATCCAAACCCTTTGGCTGCCCCTCAAAATAAAGTTTCATTCTTTACCCATTGACCAACATGGGTTTATTCTCTTCACCTACAATTTCCACAGCTCCATTCTTCAGTAATCTTACTACAGTAAACGGTCCAGACCACTTGGACTTCAGCTTCCCAGGACAAAATTTAAGTCTAGAATTAAAGAGTAGAACCTTCTGTCCAGATTTGAACTCTTTGTTTTTAATGATAGAATCATGAAAATTTTTAGTCCTCTCTTTATAAATCCTTGAATTATCATAACCCTCTCTTCTAATCTCATCTAATTCACTCAGCTCAAGTAATATTTTTTCACCAGCACTCTTAAAGTCAAATTTTAGAGCCTTAAATGCCCAATATGACTTATGTTGCAACTCCACAGGTAAATGACAACACTTCCCAAACAACAGCCTGTAAGGAGACATACCTATTGGGGTCTTGAAAGCAGTTCTGTAAGCCCATAAAGTTTTATCCAGTTTGAGTGACCAGTCTTTCCTAGAGTTCGACACAGTTTTCTCAAGAATTTGTTTTAGTTCTCTGTTTGATATTTCCACCTGTCCACTGGAATGTGGGTGATAAGGAGTACCAGTTTTGTGAACACAACCATATTTTTCCATTAAAGCTTTAAATTTTTAATTCTTAAAATGTGTTCCATTATCAGTAATAAAAGCTCTTGGGACTCCAAATATTGTAAATATGTTCTTTTTCACAAATTTTATCACACTATTTGCTTGATTATTCGGCAGAGATACTGCCTCAACCCACTTTGATACATAATCCACAGCAACAAGAATATACTCATTCCCATGAGATGATGGAAATGGACCCATAAAATCTAAACCCCAAACATCAAAGATTTCTACCTCCAAAATACCCTTCTGGGGCAACTCTTGTTTCCTACCCACATTTCACAGCCTCTGACACCTATCACAACCGACCACAAAGCTCCTAGAATCCTTAAAGAGTGTAGGCCAATAAACACCAGACTACAAGAATTTTTGAGCAGTCCTCTCACCCCCATGGTGACCTCCCCAAGGTGAAGAATGAAAAATTTCAAGAATAGACAACATATCTTCCTCAGGTACACATCTCCTAAGAATACCATCATCACACCTCCTAAACAGCAAGGGATCATCCCACAGATAATATTTAAGCTCAGAAATGAATTTCTTTTTCTGATTATTAGACAGATTTTTGGGAATGACACCTACTACCAAGGAGTTGGCAAAATCTGCAAACCAAGAAGATTGCCTGACTGACACCGATAGCAACTTCTCATCAGGGAAAGAAGAGTTAATCTCCCTGGGATTTTCAGATTCATGTTGAGTAACAGGAAGCCTAGATAAGTGATCAGAAACTACGTTTTCAGCTCTCTGCTTATCCCTAATCTCTATGTCAAACTCTTGTAACAACAGAATCCATATAATTAGCCTGGGTTTAGTTTCTTTTTTAGACATCAAGTATTTCAAAGCAGAATGATCAGTGAAAATGATGACTTTTGAGCCTAAAAAGTACTGTCTAAACTTTTCCAGGGCAAAAACAACAGCTAACAACTCTTTTTCAGTGGTGGTATAATTCTTTTGAGCATCATCTAGCAATCTAATAGTGTAGTATACCACATGAAATTTTCTATCCCTCCTCTGTTCAAGGACATCACCTACAGCCATGTCACTAGCATCACACATAAGCTCAAACAGTAGTTTCCAATCAGGTGCAGTGATGATAGGTGATGTAGTGAGTTTCTCCTTAAGCAGATTAAATGATTTCAAGTAGTTTTCATCAAAATTGAAAGGTGCATCCTTGACCAGCAAAGAACACAAGGGATTTGTTATTTTAGAAAAATCCTTTATGAACCTCCGGTAAAAATCGGCATGCCCTAAAAAATTTCTAACACCCTTTACATTAACAGGAGGCGGCAGTTTTTGAATAACTTCTATCTTCGCAGTATCAAATTCTAAACCTCTCTTGGACACCTTATGACCTAGCATAATACCTTCAGTAACCATGAACTGACATTTCTCCCAATTAAGAACAAGGTTGGTTTCAATGCATCTCTCTAAGACTAACTCAATATTTCCTAAGCATGTATCAAAAGTACTCCCCACTATAGAAAATTCATCCATGAAAACTTCAATGATTCTCTCAATCATATCAGAAAAGATATCCATCATACACCTTTGAAAGGTGGCTGGAGCTCCACACAACCCAAAGGGCATCCGTCGGTAAGCGAATGTCCCAAAGGGGCATGTGAAAGTGTCTTCTCCTGATCCTTTGGATCAACAGGAATCTGGTTGTAACCAGAATACCCATCCAGGAAACAGAAAAATTCATTTCCAGCAAGCCTCTCAAGCATCTGATCAAGGAAGGGCATAGGAAAATGGTCCTTCCTAGTGGCTGCATTAATCTTCCTATAATCAATACAGACTCTCCATTTTGTGGCTTTCCTAACTTGGACTTCTTCATTTTTTTCATTTTTAACTACAGTGAAACCTCCCTTCTTGGGGAAAACCTGGACAGGGCTGACCCAAGCACTATCAGAAATGGGATATATAATTCCAGTATCTAATAGCATGATTACTTCCTCTCTCACGACTTCTTTCATATTTGGATTTAATGTTCTTTGACACTCTACCCTAGGCTTATGATCAGGCTCTATAGGAATCTTGTGCATACAGAATGAGGGACTAATACCATTGATATCAGCTATTGTCCAGCCTATGGCAGATTTAAACTTTTTCAAAACATTCAATAGTTTTTCTTCTTGGTAATCTTTAAGTTCAGCAGAAATGATGACAGGAAGAGTAGAATTCTCACCCAAGAATGAATATTTCAGATGGGCAGGGATAGGCTTCAACTCAAGATCTGGTGGTTTTACACTCGAAGGAAGACTCTTAGGCCTGGGAGGTCCAAGGTCTTCAACATATTTCTTATAAGGAGTATTAAAAAATGAAAGATTTTCAATTTCCAGTTCAGATTCAGAGATAACAGTGCTACTGTCCAAGGTAGGCAGTACACTGTCCAGATTTTCTAGATCAGAATTCACCAGGTTTATCAAAGAAGAATCATCTAATTGTCTTAACAGTTCTCCCTCAGTAATATCAAAGTTCTCAACAAGGTTAGTGTTAACAGAAACACCCTCAATTTCACTCAGAAAATTCTTATGTTCAGAAAGATAAGACTCTCCTACAATAGAAACTAGACAGTTGTCCGATTCTGGAAGAATTTCCAGTTTGGTTGTTACAACAGAATTTTCAGCTTCTAAAACAGATTCACAAAGACTTTCAGCTTCACAAATTCTTTCCTCATCAGAGGAATGATTTTCAGATTTTTCAATAAGTTCATGTTGATTCTTATAAGAACATTCAGCTTCAAGAGACTCAATTTTTGAACAGTTTTTAGTGTAAGTTGGTCCCTTAATATTTTTAAAAACATTGAACTCTTCTTCTTGTTCACCAATTTTGAATATCAGCTGACCCTTTGACACATCTATAACAACACCACCTGTGTCCAAGAAGGGCCTACCCAAGATTATAGGTACCTCTTGATCACACTCCATATCTAGAACAAGAAAATCAGTGGGTAAGAACAATTTCCCAACTCCAACTAGTAAGTCATCTACTCGAACCATAGGATGAGTGAAAGATCTATCAGCCAACTGCAGTATGACTGTGGTGGGTTGAAGATCACCCAACCTCAACTGTCGAAATAGTGAGTATAGGAGTAGATTAATACTGGCACCTAGATCACACAAATAGTTCAACTGACCAGAATTTCCTAGAGTACACGGGATGACAAAACTACCTGGGTCTTTCAATTTGGGTGGGATTTTCTTTTGGAGTACATCATTGCACTCTTCAGTGAGGCTGTAAGTAGAAAATTCTTCAAGGGTCTTTTTATTTGAAAAAATTTTCTTTAAGGATTTCAGATAGGATGAGATTTGAATTAAGGCTTGGATAAAAGAGATGTTCACTTGTAGCTTAGAAATAAGACCAAGAAACTGAAGAAGTTCAGCCTTGGTATTACTTTGAGGTTTCAGTTTTTCAGGGAAAGGGATGGGTGGGGAAAAATTTTTCAGAACAGTAGGCATGTACTTCACCTATTCCACAACTTTTTCTTTTCCATTATTTTTTTGATTTTTAGAACAATTTTCATTTTGATTTCCAGGTGACAGGTTCAGATTCTCATCATTTTCAACATATTTTTATGAATTTCCAGATTGTGAACAAAGCAGATTTTCATTTCCAGATTCAAACAGTTTTTCATTTTGGGCATTTTTTACAGTTTTTTCAGCAACATTTTGAGTATTCATCCCACTCCTAGTAACAACAGCCATGGTATTCTCCCTAGGATTAAGTTCAGTTGTACTTGGTAACCTACCTTTATACCTAGAAGTCAAATCTCTAGATAATTGGCCTAGCTGTGTATCCATGTTCTGCATTCTCACATCATTTTGCATCTTGTCTGACTCATATTGACTTTTCTGTTTATTAAGTTGAGTAATGTACCTTTCCTCTTGTGAGTTTATTTTATTCAAGATTTGATCCAGTTTAGAAGACATTTGATTATCATTACTTCGTTGAACATTTGAAGACTCTCCCCTTTGTTGATTTTGAAAGTTTGGTCTTGGTTGATTCAGATAATTAGGGGCAGTTTGTTGCTTAATAATACCTTGGTCCTTCCACGACAGATTTGGATGGTTCCTATAGCCTTTATTGTAGTTATTAGAAAATGGATCTTATTTTTGAGGCATCCTAGGACCGTAATTAACAAAGTTTGAGGTTTCAGATTGTTGGGAAGTTAGATCAACATTAGGACAAAAACATTCAGAGTGCCCAAACATACCACATTGAGTGCACTGTTGCCTAAGAGATTGATACTGATTCTGGTTGTCAACTTGGTTAACAGATTGTTTTGAATTCTGGTTCATTAATGTTTGAAGTTGGTTGGTGATTTCAGCAAGTTGGGCTTGAGTATCAGCTCCTGAACCAGTATTAACATTCCTATTGACTCTCTTCCTTCTTGAATTCTTATGTTGAGAATTAAGTGCAAGGTTATTGAAAATTTGTCACAACCCCTCATCAGTCTTATCATTGTAATTACCCCCAGCAACTTGATCCACTAAGTTCTGACCAGAGGAGGGAAGTACTTCATAGAAGGTGTCCATGAAGAGATGTGATAGGAGTTGATGATGAGGACACTGCCTAAGCATATACCTAAATCTATCCCAAGCTTCATGAAAAGCTTCACCATCCTCTTGATAAAAACTAGTGATTTTAGTTCTCAGTTCTCCTTTCAGTGTTTGGGGATAAAATTTCATAATGAAAGAGTTGTAAACTTGATCCTAATTCTCAAAAATGTTCTCATATAAACTTAAAAACCAGTTCCTAGAATTCCCTTTATGGCTAAAGGGAAAAAATCTCATCCTAAGCTCATTCTCAGTGTGTCCTAAAAGTGGTAGTTGCTGCACAGTGTTGTAGAAGTCTCTAATGAAGGCTAAAGAGTCCTTATTAGAGTGCCCATTGAAAGCAGGCAGCAGTGAAATGTGTGACTATTTTAGTTCATAGTTTCGAGCTCTAGGAATTAATCTAATGGATGATGGGTTGCTTGATACTTGAGGGAGTTGGAACTCCCTCATCTCGGGCTGTTCATGTTCATCTAAGAGTTCTGGATGGTTATTTTGAAAGTTATTATTCTCAGGGATTCTATTTTCTTGATTTTCCATTTCAGTTTTGTTCTTTCTTCTTAGAGAAGCTAAGTGTTTATCTAATTCACGGTTTATAGGCTCTGATCTAATAGCAGAGTGTCTTGTGATCATACAAACAACAATAGATAGTTTCAACAGTAAAACTCAGAATGTAAAGTAACAGTTTTTTTATAAAGTTTTCGAAAATTTCAATTTTTTTTAAAGATTTTTAATATATGTGTTTTTTTAAATGTTTTTCTTTTTAGCAATGGATCATGCCTTCCCCGGAAACGGTGCCAAAAACTTGACCTAAACTGTCGTTGAAGCCTGTCGATGTTTAATATTTATATTCCTACTAACTACAATATATGTGGCAAGCTGGGTCGAACCCACAAGGAAGGTAAATTTGGCCACTACTAAACTAAAAAAAACTTGGAAAACTCCACTGTTGTCAGTAGCGGAGTGGTTTTTCTAATTTTCACTTTTTATATTTTTATATCTTTTAATTTTTTTATGATTTTATGTACTGTGAAACAAAAATTTTATAGTAAAATTGTTTGAACAATACTAAAACAAAGTACAGCTGGGAGAAAGGTGGAACAACAGAGCTAAAATGATGATAAAAGACAATAGTAAAGAATGCTCGGGTTCATTCTAGTCTACTGGTTTGAATTGATTTTCCTTTTCATGTAAAGTACTGCTTCATACCACTGGATTAAAGAGACGACTTACTTCCCTCGCCAGGAGTTAAGTCTTGGATATTGTACTACTAGAGTTCACCACTCCGAGAAGTACAATTCCAGAAAGATGTCTTAAGATGAAAAACAGTACAAACTCGCCGTAAGTACTGAAGTTTCATTATGATTTGTTTACTAAAAAGATAACTCCATAACCAATCTCTCCAAATGATTACAGAGTCTAGAATATTTCAGTGCTTGTGGTACAAAGCAGATAAATGAAATTAGAATTGATCTCGCCAATCAATTCTAATCACAGAAGAATTGATTAATGAGAAGGATGAAGAAGATGACAGTAGAGCTAGAACTCTTCCCGAACTAAAATATTAGCTAACTAATATATTAATCATTATCACAATAGAAAAGAAGCACATTTCAAAGGAACCAAGTACAAGAATTAAAAAAAAGGGGAAAAGGACTCCCCAAAGATGCTATGCTCCTCTTCTCCTTCCACTCCAGGACTGCAACGCTCCGGATGAGAGAGAAACTCTCAAATATTCAATTAGTCACCAGTTTTTCGAATCGGCATCCGCATCCCCACGTAAATTATGCTTCTTGCTCTGTTTAAGTACTCTCTGTCATCCATTGCATGTCACCGCCACATCTTCCACCGACTTCAATAGTTCTTTACCCACGCACTGCAAAATGTGTGTTTTTTCACGACTGGAACGTCACGCTCTCTTTTCCCTTATAACTAACTCCCACTGAGTTAGTTTCATGAACCTAGATGTTAAACCACTTCCCATATGAACCTGCACAAGAAAAACACACATAAAAAAAATGAGAAGGAAATAAATTAATAACTAAGGTCATTAGTAAATTAGATATGTTAAAATATTTATAAAGTTATTAATTCTTATTAATTAAAGTTATAAAAGTTAATTTAAAAGTTTATTATTATTTATGACTTAAATTATTTTCTAATTTATGTTAATTATATTAGTTTATTAAAGTTCGAAATAAATTATTATAAGTTAATTAATTTTATTAACCACAAATTTCTTAGTATGTCATATTAAGTTAAATTTAATTTGAATATTAGTTTAATTTAAAGTTTTATTTAAGTTAAATAATTTATTAATTCTGTTTAATAAGTAAATTATACTAAATTTATTATTTAATTAAAATTAAAAATGTTTTACATTTTAATTTTAGTAATTTTTTTTAATTTAGGTTTTTAATCTAGTTTTTCTTAAGTTAGTTTTTAGTTTGTTTATTTTTTTAATTCCCACCCCCCCATTATCAGCGCAACCCTAGGGAGGGGAGTTTGTTTCTTCTCCAAACAGAGCCTGGAGCAGCGGTGGATACTCCTGCGGCAACCCAGCTTATGCCTCCAGTGACAAAGCACTTCCAGCAGAAACGGAGGACTCCTCACACATCGGCGCATCAGTGATTATTCCTGGTGGATTCAACCAGTACGTCGTCAGCCTTGGTTTGGCAGGCCTAGTAAAGCTTCGAATCCTCTTCACGGGTGGCGTGTCATCTCGAATTCAGCCTCCTCCTCCATTATTGTAGTGCAACAGAACATATCATCCTTGGTTAAGCGAAGAATCGAGGTAGCTTCAGATCTGCTTCCCCTTTATCGAACCTGTGACATGCGGCTTCAGGTACCATCTTCCTTGCAGCATGGTTTCCTTGCAACAGCGACAACATCAATAAATTCCAGCGGTGAGGAGTAAGAAAACCTGGAAAGTATTTTTTGAGAAAATATTGCAAGGATGATTTATTTGGTGATGATTTTGTGTGCTGTGGGTTGATGGAAAGAAGCAGAGGAGTGGTGGAAACTCTTCAACGACTCTAACCCTTGCAGCGACTCTATCTCTTGGTTGGTGTAGGTGCTGAGAAAAAACAGCTTCGGTGTTGTGATAGAGTTGCGGTGAAAGAGGGAAGGAAGGAGATCAATGTAGCAGAGGATACGACGAGTGTTGAGAAGGGGAAAACAATGGAAGGAAAGGGTGACGATGAGGAAGGTTACCAGTGAGACATCGAGAGACCAATGAGGAAAAAAAGAATTGTGAGTGCGGATGAAGGGCCTAGTGGAAGTGAGAGACTGATTGAAGAGATTAATCGGTGAGAAGAAAAGTGGAAAGCAGAAAAAAACACAACTACCGGTAGCACCTAAATAAATTAACTATCAGTGAGAGAGGGAAAGGAGCACTCTTGGTAGCAGGAGAAATGAGAGAGACCGGTGAGGATTAGATCGGTGATTGGGAATAAAGCTGTGAGACCGATAGAAGAAATTTCAATCAGTGAGTCCAGACTCACCGAAAATATGACACCAATAAATATAAAATTGAAGAGAAAACGGTGCGATGTGAAACCGATGATGATTTAGGATCAGTGAGTCGACGACTCACCGATAGTTCAAAATAAATGAGACCGAAACCAATGGAAGGATTGGTGCGTCGCAATAACGGTGCGTCATGAGAAACTGATGGTGATTTGAAGCAATCGGTGAGTCACGACTCACCAATAGTTATTAAAAACTTTGGTGTGACATAACATCGGTGCGACACTCACCGACAGTTAAAAATTAAAAATGAAAACAACAAAAATTAATTTACAACAAATTATAAAAAGAACAACACTAGTTAATAAACGCAAAAGATAATTTATCTAAACTGTTTAAGATTAAATAATTAACTGAAACTAAAAACCAACTTAATTAACTAAAAAACTAAAATTAATTAACTGCAACATATAATTAAAATAATTAGAATTAACTAGAGTTATTAAACGAGAAAATTAATTAAATAGATGACAGGATGAAACTCTAACATTAAAAACAAATTTTTTAATTAAACTTTAACTTAAACATATACAAAACTTAAATTATTAATTAGATATCACTTAAATGAAAAACTAATTAAATAATAGAATACAATTATAAAAGACTCAAATTATAATTACTTAAAGAACAATTACAAGGAAGCAGCAGGTGAAAAAGAGAAGCAACAATGACTCTTTATTTCACCTAAAACTATTATCTACCTCACCAGTAGACTAAAATAAAATAAAAATGATTTAATAACCAATCTTCATACATAAAATAATATAATTAATGTTTAAAAACTATTAATTAATTAACTATTTAACTATTTGAACTGATAAAATTAAAAGTGAACGATTTAACTTAATTAAAAACACATATTATATACTTAAATGATTGGTAGAACACATTAATTAACATGTTAACCTATTCTATTGTAACTAAATTAAAATATAAAACATTAAAATAAGATCTAAGTTAATTAAATTGAATTACATAGATTAAATAATTGTTTATAATAAATATTAACTATTATAAAGTTAAGCAGATTTAAATGAAACAAACTAAATAAGACATAATTGAAGTTGAATAGTTTAGTATGATTAAAATTATCAATTTAAATACTAAAAAAATACATAATTAATTATAAAAAAATGATTAATAAACATATTTAGTGATAAAATTACAAAAGTGCCAATACTAATTAAAAAGTGTCAAAATAATTAATGAAATTGATAAAAATTAAATAAAAGATGTGGCAAAACTATGTTAAAATAGAGCCACATAAATGGATTGAATCTAGGATTATGTTTTGATATGATGTCAATATCCTGGATACATTCTAATGAATCTGTTCAGTGGATGTTGGTTATGCTTCATATTTTATCCACATTTAATTTCTAACTTATTATGGAATTTGAATATTATTGGACCCATATTTCATCATCATAGGAGCATAGGATGGGTGTTTATGAGTAATAATTTTATGGTATAATACTAATAATGGATTAGTATATGATTAACCCACATGGTTGGTGATGATGGAAATATATTTCAAAATGATTTTAATAATAATAAACAATGGTTTGGTTTCGATTATCCCCATATGGAATTGAATTTACTCTAATGATTATGTTAACGTAATACAGAATAATGTTAATGGATAATTACTAACTAAATAATTATTTAACAAAAGTAAATTATTAAAATTAAATATATAATTAATTTATATATTTTAAAATTCTAGATTTCTTCTTCAACATCTATCCTTAATAGTGGATGAATGGAGTTTGACCGATGTTATCTACTATTGAGTTTATGACTATTTAATTCCCATATTATGTTTGTGAGAATTAATATATCATTTATATTCTATTATTTAATATTCCTCCTCAACCATTTCTATTAAGGAAAATAAAAGATAGTGGGATCTGGAAGGGTGTTTCCACTAACATCTCGATGGGAGAATGGATGGATGACTACCCCCTCTTTCCCTACTATCCTTTGACTATAGTGACTTCTACTAGCATATATGGAGGTTAGTTTTCCAATATAATTTTTATAGTGTTGTGATGGATTTTTATATTTCACACTCATGAACTATGGTATAAAAAGTATTATTATAAGTAGGATGTGTATAGGTTGTGATGGATTATGGTACTTAATCGGGGTATGGGATGTAATGACTTGATGTATAATAACTACTACATGATAAATGCAATATGGGTTATGGTGGCTCCCAATAACTAAATGGTTTCTATATATTTTTATGTGGATTGGATGATGTGATTATGAGATGCATGAGGTGAATGTTCTGATGCCATTCCCTTGTGACTTTGTGCTGGCCTATTTATGAAATTTATGGATCAGGACATATGATGTAAGGGTATAGTGCGAAACTAGTTGGGAAGAAGAATTATGGAACCCTTGATGGTTAATTATTTTATTATATTATATATTTTATGAGATACATGGTCATAATTTTTCATTATAAAGTTGCAAACATGGTGTATCAATTATGTTACGAGTTAGTTTCATTATTGTTCACTATTATTTTGCATGTATTCATTATATTTGTCATTAGGGGATCTGTGGAGAATCCTACTAAGCATACTCTTATTATCACCCTAGGTATATACATACATTTTTATATCAGATTGTGTTTGTTGGATTTCTGGATGAATATTACTATAACAGGGTTTGGAGGAGCTATCTGGGCTTCATGGTCATTATCATCCTTACCTATTTTGATACTTGTGTATTTCTTTTTAGTTGTTATGTTACTATGTGGAGTTTCATTTTTCATAAGGGTTTTAGTTATGTATGTATTCATGTATATAATATGGTGATTATTGGTGTATCCTTTATATCCCCCTCATCGATATTTTCTCATAGTGGGTAATCCCTCTAATATGGTAGTTTATTATAACCATTGGTCTTGTATCCTTCTTGAAGCCTAATAAAGGTGGGCCTCAAAATGTCACTATCACTATCCCATTATTCTGGAATTGTTAATGGGAGGGGGTCTTGAAGGGATGTATAAGAGTTTTATGTTGAGGGATATGATGGAGATTGGATTTAGGCACTGGTGGTATTGCATGGGAAGGTAGGTAAATTGTGACACTTAATTTTAGTATGAAATGAAACCATAGGTGACTAGTTGAGACTTGGTAATTTAAAACCTACTATGATCTGATACATCAACATTTATGTTTACTGGTCCTACTAAATGACCTGATGTTTGTTTTTGGGTAGTTGTTTTCTTGGTATAGTCCTTGGACATGATAATGAATCATTCTTCCTTTCACCTTTGTTTATAATGGGTAGTCCTTGGTATATGTAAAAAAAATAAAAAGATAATAATAAATTAACTAATTAATTACTATTATGTATACCATATACTAGTTTTAGGATCTCTAACAATTTGTTATTTTTTTAATAATTGATATTGGCCAACGACCATACCAACATCACACCAAATATTTTTTTCAGAGTGTGTTTATAAATCCCCAAATGGTATAGCTATATCATTATGACACTTTTAGGAATTAACTATAAGATTTTCACTAATATATTCTTCCATATTATGATACCTTCATTTTAGATACGGTCATAAAAGACTTGTTTGAGGGGTTTGTGATATATTTTAGTTTCACCCATGCTCCGACGGATAACTTGGTTTCATTTATTTTTGATAATGCCCCAATGGGTTGCAAAGAAATGGTGGTTCTTATTAATTATGAATTATGACTAGTCGACAGTATCATGGAAGAGTTTTCATGATCAGTTTTATATAGATATTATTTCTTAGTCTATAAAGGATGCCAGTCACCATAAGCTTCTTACCCATCAATTGGTGATTTCTAGAATGAAAGAGTTTAGGATTTATTTTGGTACCCAAATATAGTATTATTCATTATTAATTATAGTGGAGTAAGATAATAAATTCAATTTTTTGAATGAATTTTATCTATTGATCGAGTACTATATAACATGGTTTATTCTGAAGATTTATATTGAGGTTATAGAAAGAGTATGAGTTGTAAATATAAAAATGAACATAAATTAATCATCACAATAATGGAGTCATCAAATAATTTCTCAAAATAAATTATTTTTTTTATATTCGGTTTTCTGGAAAGAATAGTTATCACTATACCAATTGTAGGACCCACCCCTCATAATATCTTTTATCCGGGTTTGATGATGATAATTACTACTATAAGGTAATGTTTTTTTTGATTTTATTATGGAGGTAATGGTTAGCAGTGGAAGGTGTGCATAACCTTCAGAGTAGTCAACATGTTCCAAGTGTTATACTTCAGTTTCCCCCATTGGGTACCTTTATCTGAGGCAGTAGTAGCATGGTGATCTAGATTGGGTTCTCTAGAGAGGGGGTGGGGCATCCAAAGTATATCCCTAAGATTCTTCTCATCCTAATAAATAATATTGTGTCCATTAATATAGCCATCATAATGTTTAGAAATATCTTGAAGCATGTCATTGTAAACATTATGTATTATCATTTACAGTACTCGGTTATCCATACATATTTTGAAGTATGTTTTTATTATTTTCTTTATCAGTGGATACTTTGTTTGTTTAAGGAGTGACACAATCTTCTATATAACATACCCTAGTCCATGTATTTAGGCTTGAGGCTGTGAGGGATCATATTCCCATTGAGTTAACCACATCATGTGGAAGATGAAATGACTTGTTTAACACATGTAGAGACTATGAGATATTGTGGGGAAAGAACCAATCTTGGAGATACATGATATTAATAAGGATAAATAAAAAAAACATCATCCTCCACATGGATTGGATGTATTTATTAAAAGATATTATTTAGTTATTCAGGTGACGTGTTGTATTTTAGGATGCTGATGAAGAGACATCAATATTATTTAACGATAAATATCCTCAGATAGGTTAGATATGTTTTCCATAATTTTCATCATTTGGGACTGATTTGATATTGGGTTCGTTGTCGGTTAAGTAGTTTGTATTTTTAAATGTTGTATAAAAATACCTTGATGTCATTGTGGAGGATTTTATAGAGGTAAAACTACAAAAATTGAGTGACATTGGGATCAATCTACACCTAGAAATGGATCATATCCCAATGAATACTTATTATATGTCACCTTCTATATTTTCTAAATTTTTATTATTGCTCAGTCATCATTTATAGTGAGGTTTTCTTTGGTATAGTGTATAACCTTGGGGATTACCATTATAAATCATGATGAAGGCTAATGATTTTTTTTGGATTTGTATCAATTATAACTGGTTCAATTATGTTATATTTAAGAATTACTATCCTCTTATTTTTATTTATGATTTATTCAATCAGCTAAAGGGAGTAATATGGTTCTCGAAAATCATTTTTTGGTAAAAATATCGTTGATTAAAGTGAATGAGAGGATATTTAGAAGAATACTTTTGGGTGAAATCATGAGAATTATTACTTTGTTCTAATTCCATTCAATTTGATGAGTGATGAATCCATGTTCATGTGGTTGAAGAACATAATATTTAAAGATTTGTTGGAATGTTTTATGGTGGTTTTATTAAAGACATTATTGTTTACTCCACATCTGATAATGACAATTCATAGTATCTAAAAAATATTTTGGGTTTTTTACAATGAATATGTGTTTCGGAATAATTTATTCTGTCAGTACTATTTTCTTGAAATCCATTCTTGGGGAATATTTTGTCCTAAAATGGAGTATTTTTGGATCTATTAAAGATAGAGGTAGTTATGTCCATGGAATCTCCAAATATTGTGGTAGATGTGTGGAGTATAAATTTTCATGTAGGTTATTATAAGTGGTTTGTAGAAAATTTACAAAGGATGTGACTCCTCTGATAGACTTGCCCAATATGTATCATAACCTATTGTGGGCATACTAGTTTCAGGCATTGTTGGAGTTCCTGAAAGAGAAGTTAGTCATTTCTCCCATCCTTTATTTTTGGAAAAAAATATATTCTTTGAGGTTTTTTGTAATGATTCCATTCATGGTATGGGATTTGTTTTGATATGACAGGATCAAATTTTTTATATAGGTATAGTTAGTGAATTACCCATGACAATATCTATTCCATCCATGATTTTTAGTTGGTGGAATTGGTGTTTCAATTAATGGTATGGATGCATTACTTCATTGGATAATTTTATTATCTTTTTACTCATCAAAAGAGAACAAGGTACATCTTCTACTTATATGATATGAATTTGTGACTTCATCAATTGATGGAATAAATCATGTATTACAAATTAAAGATTTCATATATGCAAGGAAATAGAATTTTCATGGAAGATATGCAGAGAAAAAAAGTCACTTAGTGATTTCATGCATTAATCTTGATATTATTGTCTAGTGATGGATGAAATATAATTACTACATCAATATATGTGAGAGGATAGATATAGAGGTTTTTAGCTATATGTGAAAGTGAAATCTTATTTTGTGTAGTTAGTATAGGATTCCTAGTTTGGGGATTATATGGTGGATGTCTGGAGGGAATGAGTTGTTTTTATGGATTCCCATAAATACTGGTCTTAGGAAGGAAAACACCAGGTTATGTTCCAGGGAAGGTTTTCATCTATCAGTGATTCCTAATAGGGATCTCAATGAGTTCTATATATCACCATTGGCAGTGCATCCCTTCATTATAAAGATGTAAAAATCTTTGAGAGGTCATTTTTGGTGTCTTGGGTTGAAACATATATTTGTAGAGATTGTCTCTCTATGATTTGTCCTCCTGTAAGAGAAGGTTGAGAATCATGATCCTGTTGGTTTTCTCAAGCCATTAGATGGCCCCCAATGGATGTTAGATAAAATCTTGACAATATTCATTTTCATTTTAACTTGTTCTCAATGATGATATAATGATTTATGTGTGATTGTCGATCATTTGATGAAATCAACCCACAATAATTTGATTGGGTATTTGATCTCTGTGGAGGTTTTGTTAAGGTAATATCCGGAGGAGGTGGATCAAATCCATCGATTCTAGAGGATAAAAACATTTTATAAGGATCCTTTATTTACCTCTTATGTGTGGATACTTCTTCAGTAAGAAGTGAGTTATTATTTATGCCTTAGAGTGACCATTCATCCATATATAAAGGTTCGTACATGTAGAACCATCTAAACACTTTAATTCATGTTATGGTATTGTTTCTTATATGTTTGGGGTTTCAGGTTGAGGTACTTTCCCTATTTTGAGTATTAAAACAGAAATAATTTTCTCTCCACTATTGGTTTGATATAATTTAGATCTTTGAATGTTTGAGCATTCTATTCTAAAATGATCTAGACCAGGTTTGGATTTGAAGTAATTATGAAGCTAGAAATAGTGTAGGATTTAACAGTGATAGTATATTTGATCTATGTCAGTATAAAGGAATAACTGTATTTTAATAAATAGTTTTTGTGTCATATAAAGTAACCTTTATATTTTTACATTAGAGATCACATTTTTTCGAAGATGGCTCTTTGAATGTGTAGAGATGGTTTAGTTGCCGGAGTAATACTTATCTGTAATTTTTTTTAAAGATTTTGAGGTGTTGGATCATATTGTAGATTTGGTGTTGTAGATATCCCTATCCTCAATGTTTTTCAAGATACACGATGTTTTTCATGTGTCACATCTCTATCATTATCTTCACGATGACTCCCATGTCATATATTTTCTTCAAATAAATGTATATAATTATGTTTCCATGGAAGGGTGGCCTATAGAGATCCAATAAAATTGGGATAAGGTGTTGGGTGGAAATTTTATTCACTTAGTTAGTGTCTCATTGTTATAGGGTGGAATGAAAGAGTGCTCCTAGGAAAGTACATCCTATATAGACACTCTATATCATGAGGTGTTTTATATTAAACAATTCCCTTGTAACACTACTCTCTTATGTTTATTCATCATTCTTGTTCTAATATTGTTTCTCATTATTAATTGACGTGTCTGTATTATTGTTTTAGTGTTCTATTTCCTTATAGTATTTTTACGAACAAGTTGTTACTATTTCATGGTTTCCCCTATTCCACTACTATTCTAGTTGAGAAACTTAGATAGTGATATCCTTTAGTGGTTTCAGAATGTGTGGATATTCAGGAAACCCTATTTTTATTTGGATGGTTTGGTATTCTTGACGATGATAATTTCATTAGTGGTATATAATGTAATGGACCAAATCCATATAGTTATACCCTTATCATTTCTCTAAGTAACATAGTGCTTATAGGATGCCTAGATTAATTTTGGATATGGTTGTCAACTAAAAAATGTTGTAAGCTAGGATAATACAGAATGTTAAAGGGAATTTAAAATCATGTGTTTGGATATAATGTGTTATTAAGGATGGTTTATGGGGAGCTTCGTAATGTACAAAACTTTTATGTTAAATAATTCTATAAGAAACATATTTGAATGAGATTTGAATCTCAGGATTCAAAAATATGTATTTTTTACATCATGTAATATCCATTAATAGTGCAACATATAAATAGTCTAGGGGGATTATAGATTTCTAAAAATCTATGGCCCTCATCTTGAATTTCAAGAAATATGTTCTTCTACATCCTAAATTTAGGATTCCATCGATGTGGGTTTCTCTTAGTATTTCCTTCTAGGACATGTGGTGGTTTATGATGCCTAATTTATTCATTTTCTAGTGTATTTACCATGTCGGTATCATTTTATCCTATTCTTTAATCCATGTGACGGTCTCTGATATCCATGTTTCTATTATAGTTATCTTGGTTGTTTTCAATGTTGTTGCGCTACAGAATCATTATTTGGATTCATTATTTTATTAAAGAGGTGATCAAAGATATGTAATGTTGGTTTATTCTCATGTGTGTAATGTTGATGTCTTTGAGGTAAGATATTCATTTACTATTGAATATTTTACACTGAAATATTATATGATATTTTTATCCCATTGGGTAAAAAAATGATTAAATTAATAGTATTGGACCATACTAACTAAATTTCTTATAATGATCACATGTTTTTAATTATAATTTTATGACAAGTTGAATCTTGATTTAATAGAAAGTGTGATATGTATGCTATTAATTGTTATTAAGTTTTTATGATTGTATTAAAATATAGATATTTTTAAATAATATATTTTTATAATTAAAATATATTCAATTATTATATTATTCAATGAAGAGGAATGTCTATAATCTATTATTTGTTGTAATTTCATAAATATAAATTAATGACAATCACATGCTAGTTTTAAAGTTATTCTCTATTTGTTAACAGAATTAATAAATAATGTGGATCATGATAATTCTTTTTGATGATAATAATAAAAATCCAGGTCAAATTTTAATTGTTTTAATTCGAAGATAATGATTTTATTTTGATAGATTATTATAGCTTGATGACTGGGGTTTCCAATATTTAAAATTTGTGAATAATGAATAGACTAATTCATGATGGAATATGAACTGGTTGGGTGAAAAATATAGTTGATAATGTCTCTATTTTACATTTTCATATGATGGTTGAGTTCCTTATTTTGGATATGTGAGAGATTATTTTCATGTGAAGTATGACTAACATGTTTTGATGGATAATTTTCCTTATTGGCTATTCCTATTTCATTCCTACTACATTAGTTAACGTAATATGTGAGTGAGGATGCTCAGATGTGATGTGAGAATGAGATGTATAAGATGAGGATTGAAAATCTAATATGGGGATAAAAGTCCTTGATGTGATGTGAAACTAGGATGGTTGAGATTAGGCTAGAAAATATGATAATATATGTGGAGTCATGAATGTGATTTGAGCCGGGTATGTGCTAGGATGACTGATGCTGTGGATTCAGGATGTCTGAATGACAAGGATGTAGTTTACACATATGATAGTGATATACATTAGGATGTTCATGTGGGTGTTATGGATGGAACTGGAGGTAATGGAATGTTTTTAATAAGTGATTAAAAGTTGACATAATGTGGAGATATAGGATTCTCTCTTAAGAATTTATTTAACAGTCAATTTTTGTGTTTCCTGTATTATAAAAACTTTTATCCCCACAACTTGAAGCTATTGAATGTACTTGGTTGTATGTTTACTCTTATTGATTTATTATGGTGGTATTACTTAATAATATAGTTAATTTAATTAATATATTAATTAATTAATAAATGTTTACACAATGGGGATTTTGATAATGTAATTCAATTATTAAAATTTGTTGATCTTGATAAATTCTAGACTCGGTTTGGATAATGTCTATAGGGATTGTACATTACTAAGATGAAATGTGTAATGTAATTTTGAATAATGTTAATGGTTATTTAACAGTTAATAAGTTAAATAAATGTTTTTAAAGAAAAAAAATTAATGAAATAATTATTTTTGGTTTTTTAAAATTCATGATAGCTTTTTGGATATTGGGAGTTATCAGTGGTTTTCATAAGTCCAAACAATGTTAGCTCCAGTTTAGTCTAAAACTAGTTTTTACCTTTGTGAATTAATGATATATATTATATCATGGATATTATGTGACATTATATTCTACCCATCCCATGTCAGTTTAAGGATATGACATTTTAAAAATTATGGAAGGGGGTTTTCCCCAATATCCACGTTGGAGGACAGATGGATGACTACCCCCACAGACCATTATTTAATCTATTAGTAGTTACATGGGATGTAATGAATGATGGTTAGTTTACCCATATCTAGTTTTAAAGGAATGTGATGGACTATGGTTATTTCATACATTTCTATAAGTAGATATAATATCCAAATGATTGTTATAGGTGTGATGTGTATAGACTATGATGGATTATGGGGCTTACTATGTGTGTGGTTTATAATGGTCTGTGCTATGATACACAATATATTATACATAGATTATCAAAAGTAATGTATCCCAAAACTACTTGGTTAAGATATATGGTTATGTGGATAGGATGATGTGAAGCACACAATGGATGTTTTGATTCTTTTTCCAAGAGCCTTTGGGCTAGCAGATTTTTGAGAGTGATGGCTCAGGATGTATGACATTGGGGAAGATTAGAAAACTAGTAGGTAAGTGGGAGTGGGGTACCGAGGTGTTTCATTATTATATAATATGTTATCTTTATGTGATGTGTGTGGAGAATTAGCTATTCTTATGTAAGGAACATAATATACCTATTAGTAGATGAGTTAATTTTTTCTTTTATTCACAATTATTTAAGATGATTTCATTATATTTTAAATGAGAGACTCCTCAAAGGATCATAAAAAAAATATTATTGTCACTATATGAATATATATAATTTTTTCATGTAAATTAGAGTTACTTAGAGATCAGGATGCATATCAAATGCATGGTGCTTTACAGGAGCTATTTGGGATTCGTGGTAGCTTCCATATTTACCTTATTAGTACTTGAATGTCTATCTTCAAATTTATATTATTTTAAGTAATATAATTTTTGAAATTTTGTTTTCTTTGTATATATGTGTGTTTTTGTGCGTGTGATTGTGTGTAAGAATTTATTGTTTTGAGTATACCTCTTATCTCTCACTTTCGTATGTTCTCATAGAGGGTAATGCCTTCCATTTTATTTTTTATTATATCCTCAGTTCTCTTCTCCATCATGGGGACTACTGTAAGAGGTACTGATGTATTAACTATTTCTCTCTACTCATTTAAGTATCTTTGGGTTAAGGGGGTCCTTAGAGTGCATGTATCACTAATATTTTATAAATGTATTTTTATATATTACATTAATTTTTAGAAATAAATTATCATTTGTTTTATTTAAATTACATATATATATTGGTTTATTATTAAAAAAATAAAATTTATGGCGATTGGAAATAAGACCATAATGAAATTATACCTATATAATATTTAATTAAAGAAAAATCTGATAATCTTATAATTTAATTAAAAAATATTAATTAGGTTCATAAAATATTTAACCTAAGTTTTATAAATTAATAATCATAACTAAATATGTACATTATTACTCTTTATAAAGATATATGATCAATTAATAGGTTATGTAGACATTTATTTCTTTCATATATAATTATAACATCATAAACTTAAAAATATTTGAATAAACTATTTACTCACTAATAATCTAAAAATCAAGGATTGTAGAAAAAAATTCTAAATTCTATTTAAAAATTTATTGATACCTAAAAATAAAATAATGAAGATTCTTCTTTCAAATTTAAATTCCTATATTAAAAAAATTACTTGTTAAATGAAAATTCAAAATACTAATGAAAATCAATTATTATTGAAAATTAATGTTTTTAAATATTATGTTTTATTTGTTTAATATAACTTCATTATATAGTTTCAAATATTATAATATATTATTAAAAATTTTCTAATATAATATATTTTCAAAATAATAACTTATTTGGGGCCAATTAAGTTTATTTACACTTTAAACATATATTTGAGAAAACAATTAAATCGTATTAATCTTATATCCACTAGATATAAGATGTTTTAGTGGGATAGTGTATTTTTATTTAATATAGGTTTTATTAATCATCTAACCCATTAGTAATGTACATCTAATATGTCATCGATCATTTTTATTCCTTATTAGTGGTAATAAATCTATCAATGATAAAATTAATTTACTAAATTTACTATAAAATCCATATGTGTTACATTATACCCCAACAATTATATTGAATTTGAAATATTTTTGTCTAACCTTTACCAATAGAATTTTTATAATGTATATAATAGATAAGGACTACACATGGTGTAATTTATAGAGATAAATCAACATTAAAAACTCATAAATATAAAATTTTACATTGAATATGTTTAATCCACATCTTGAGTTTTTCTTGGACCATTTTATCAATGAGTCAATAGTTATTTTCTATTAGAACCCACATTTTATAATTTCCTTTTAAATTGTGTTCAAAATAATCACTGAATTTCTAGACTACCATAGTTTGATAAGAAATGTGAGTTTCGTATTCCAAATAATTGTTCCTATATATAGATAGAACAAATCAATATAATTATATTGATCTGAATGAATGATTATATGATTCCTAAAAATCATGTTCCTATAACATTACAATAGTATAAATTACAATATGATGTTTCCATTAAAAATTAGACCTTCATGGAAGTGATTTGATTTCCTTAGGAAGAATTCCAAGAACAAAGTAGTGTATTGTCTACGAATCTCATATGACCATCATAGATCTTTTGTGGATGACTTGTGTACCATACTTCAAAAAATTATTAAGACATTATTTATAAGTTATGATTGAATAATATTTCCTTTTCTCATGTCATAGGTGGTTGTTGATACCTACAATCCTTATTTGACGATAGATTGGAACATCAATTTTTTTATTGAATAAATTCCTTATATTTAATGTGTTTAATTATATATGATCTATTAGTTGGGACTCCAATACCTTTATTAATATTAGTGGACCCATTCATTTTTTTTCAATAATAATATTGGGTAAAATACTTTGACAATTGAATCATTTTTTGTCCACTAATACATTCCCTTGGGTACCTCATCAATCATTTATGATATGTTAGAAGAATAAATTTTTCCATAATTATATTTGTTTCATTATATTCAATTAATATTTATCCATATATTATCTGGTGTGCCCGAGTGTAATCATGAATTACATATTTAATCATAAATAATGATATTTTTTTCAAATAACTATATGATTTTGAGAAATATATTTTTTACCTAAAGGGTTTTCTTGTTTAAAACATATATATTTCTCATCATTTCATCATATACTTCATTCCTCCAATAGAAATTCACTTTTTTTAAATATTAAATCTTTAGTGATCAATAATAAAAACACATGTGAATTATAGTTTCCTAATAAAAAAACCACAAATGTATAATTCACAAAAAAATGAAATTAGATTTCAGTTTAGCCTATATCACTCATAGTTGAATCATGGTCTCATTTTGTTGGGTTTACATGTTATCCTTAATATAACTACAAGAGAAATAATAATTTTTAATTCATATAAATATATTGTGATTCAAAATGAATATCTCCCATAAGGGTCAAATAATATATTCATTTTTGCCTCTATATCATGAAAGATGTGAATATTGTTTTCATACCAAATATCCCTTTTAGGGTTATTACACATAGGTAAATTTGTTACTAAGCCTATATATAATGTCTACCAAACGAAATATTCCTTAATAATACATCTGTTTAATTTTTTAAATTTTTGAAACCATAAATACTCCCACACTAAATGGACCTATTCATTCTCTTCAAGCTGAATAAAAATATAAATTCACTTATTTCACTAATTCTGAATATCTCCCTGGAAATTAAAGCCATTTTTTAAATATTAATGATATGCATTCTTCTTCTTAATCTAGTTATGAAAAACAATAAAGGATGTGACCTCAAAATATCTCAATGGGATAAAATATAAAAGTAAATAATGATTAATATTAACTATTTTTAAAATCATTAATAATAATACCAATCTTATTTAAATGCAAATATAAATATGAGTTAATAATAATAATGGAATGTAGAAATAAAATATAAAAGTATATCAAATTCAACAAGAAATGGGGAAAATATAACATGATGCCTATATCATGGGATAAGTAATATTGGAAAAAATAGACTAATTCTAGAAATATATTTTTTATCTTTGTGAACCTGAATAACCACCAACATGTTCCCCAAAAAATGAGATTAGTTCTAATGTCATCACACTCACAATTGTGAACATAGATATATGATTAGAATTTTACATAATTTTTTGATCTCTTGAAATATAATTCATTACCCAATGTATTAACAATATATATATTTCCCACCTATATAATAAACCATATATTTAGTGTCAAAGATGATAAAAATTAATTATATCATAAAAATAACCCATATAAGGAAAAATGGTTTTCAATGAATTTCCAGATTTTGATGTAAATAAATCATGGAACTAAAATTAGATTCAATTAATATAAAAATGTAAATCATTAAATTTTCATATTAAACCCATGAAATAATATTATTTTCATAAAATAAAAAAATAGAATAATAAATTAAATATCTTTATACTAAAAAAATGATCACCCAAAAAATCACAAATTTAAAAGGATAATAAATTATGAACCATGTAACAAAACTCCATAAGTGGTAGATCCCTTTTGATAATAATATATTTTGAACATGATTTTAACATAAAATTTATAATAGTGGTATAAATAAAATTATATAATCATTTCAAAAATATATTATATGAATGTTTTAAATAATATTGTCAAAATTATATTATTCCACTATTATAAATTTTATTTTATGATACATTTTCTAAATCAGTATGTTAAAATTATATTATATGGATGTTTTTAGATCAGTGTTAAAAATATTTCTTTTTCAAATTAATAATAAAAAGTACTTGGTTTTTGCGAATTAAAATCATTTAATTTAAGGAATATAAAATGTTCAATTTTTTTTAAAAAGGTTTTCAATGTAATATAAGTTCATTTATATTATTAAAAATACATTTAAGGTCATTATAATTACTTTTATTCTATTTTTTGTGTAAGAACATGTTATAGTTTAGGGAAATAGTTTCCAGGTAACCACCTTTCGTCAGGTTTTTCAAGTTTAATTTTAAATCAAATTATGAAAATTATATGAATTATGTATTGAAAATAGATTAAATATTTTAATCAATATGTTAATATTGGATAAATATCGATATTTTTTTCTTCAATGTTAATTTTTTCAGTTTTATTTAATATTTTTCACCGAGATAAGGGTAATATGTTAAAATAAATTGTTGAATCCTTGAGATAAAGAATTAAAATTTCTATAAATCATTCATTTTTCCTATTATCTGTGTGAAAATTTTTAATTTAAAATTCATAATAGATATATAGTAACCTTATTTCAGTTTTTATGTACTATGAAATTATTTTGTATTATCTATAAAATAATTCAAAATTTTAACTCTCTGAATATTAATATCTTTGATGTTTTTACATAGGGATAAATAAAGGATAAGTTTAGTTGTAAAGTATTTTTGGAAATATGAGTTATTTCTTATCTATTAATTTGTATTTAATTTTTATTTAATGAATTATTACGTTTAAGGCTTATAAAACAAAAAAATATTATGGATTCAATTAATTTAAAAATAATGTTATAGTTTTCCAATATATCAACATTAATTTGAATTTTTTGAATTATTCTATCCCAAAAACAAATCTAATAAATATAACATATTAATGATTTTATAATGTTTCATATTTGATTTCCACTATTTTCATGATGTTTTCAATGTCAAATTTTATGAATAGTTCTTAAAATGTCATTGAAAATGTTTTATGTTTAATATATATTATTAAATTATGTAAAAAATTAAAAATCATGAAATGGTGAAATTAGGATGCTAAATAGTTGTAAATTTAATCATATTTTCATTTGTTATCTAATTGTAACCATATAAGTAAAATTATAAGCCATTAATATTAATAAAATAAATACCAATGTTGTGACAAAAATTAGTTAACTATGGGGTGAAAACAAAAGACTAAGTATAATAAGATTTAAAAACATGTATAAATTTGATTAGTTGAATTTATTAAGACCATATATTCCATATATTCAATGTTTACTCATTTTGGAACCATTTTATATGATTTAGAAATGAATTATATTGTAATACTTCATTAGTTTCAAAAAATAATAGTAATGATATTTTATAATATACAATATTTTATTAATTTTTTTTAAAATTTAAAAAAATATATAGTTTTTATCTTAATTAATGGATAATTTTTGGAATGAAAATATATAATCCCTATATTTCTCAGTTTTTGTTTTTATAGTGACTTTTATAACCCCTGAAATGAAAAAACAATGATATCATAATAATTTTCAAAAGTCTAATGAGTGGTTAAAATTAAGATACATGTGAGAAAAATATAATAACATGTCCAATTCGAAGATGATGATAATATTTTGATCATTCAAAATAATATATTAGAATTAAATCTACATGGATCCATTTTTCAAGAAAATGGTATTTTATTAATATATAACATTGAGTAATTACAAGAGTCCCCCCTACATTAAAAGTACACAAATTATTTAAACTCTTAACACATAACTGATCCATCTAGATCTACAAAAACAAAACCAAATTCCTTATATACTTCCACATATATTGTTTAGAGATTTTATTATCATTAATAATCAATTACAAGGGAGTTTAATAAAGAATCTAAATAAAGTCTACTGAATATGAGGTAATTATATTTCCTGAATATTTTTGGTTTATTTTTTCTCCAATATCCACTAAATCAATTATACCTCTCCTAAATTAAATAAATAACATAAAAATAAATAAATTTTATTTCATTTATTAGAAAATTATTTTACTTCCCTTTTTTATTACACAACAAACTTTTCTCATGTGTACATATGAATTACCAATCCTGCATAGTTTTGTAATTAATTTTCCATCACCAATATACATGGATGGTTATAAATTTGTAAATAATGAATATATATTATATTTACAACTTAATCATCATTTTTTAATTATACTATCATATAATTATTTTTATCCTCCAATTCATTGGAAATAATAATGTCATTGCTACATACTTATGGACTGGCACATCCACAAAGTGATGTATTATTATTTTTTCAATTGTAAATGGATGGTAAAAATGATACATTTAACTAAAATATATTAAATATGGTTGATTAGCCACTAAATAATGCTAATATTCATTATTAATATATATAATATTATTTTTCTTTTTTATTCATAAACACAATTTTTTTTCATTTTACACTTTGAACATCATTTCACATTTTGATTGTAATTCCTTCTTAAAATGTACTATTATGTGGTACATTTTTTGAACATCATTTAAAGTAACCAATGATTCATCTAATTTTAAGGACTTTATTTATCCATATTTTAATTTTATATTTTGTTAAATTGATATACACTTCAATATGAACATGTTTCATTTTGAGATCAATGGAGAATTCATGGAAGAAGATGGTGATATATTGTGATGAAAGGAAACAATTCTAGAGAAGTCAGATTGGACACCAGCCCACTGATGTGAATGTGGGGCCCAAAATATAGGCCCAAGGAAGCCCAATATTCATGGGTTTATAGAATCCATGTAGAGGAACAAATAATATTTTAAGATCCAGTACTAATTTGGCCTCCATGGTGGTTATTAAGGCGGCCCAATTTGGAGATAAAATTATGGGCCTGATTCTGTGGCCTAGAACAAATCCTACCAATATAATAATTTCTTAGAGTAAACAACGCCGAATGGCCCCAAATTTTACAGGAGGTTAGGAGACATATGGGGATCCATTTTCTTATATGATTTCCCACTCTAATTCAGCCATCTAGAAGGTCTTACAAGCGAATATGATTGATGGTTGCAGGCTGGCTTCCACCTTGGGTCAAGAGTGGAAACGTCCAAGTTACACAATCATTCCACCACCCTAGGCCAACCATAATCATGTTTTATTCTTTTTAATGATGGAGGATATACCAAAGTCTCCCTAAATTCCTATTTAAGGCTGTGGTGATGGAGTATTTGTTTTCATCTTTGAGCTTTGTTTCGTTTTAATGTTATGCTGCCAATTTGATGTTGTAATCACAGTCCTTCAATTGTAAGTTCCTTGAATTACCTTAGTTTATATATAAAAGTTATTCATCTTCTATTTTTATATTATTATTCTTATCACTTTTAAACCTTTTCCTTAAGGTGTGAACTTGTTCATACCAAACCTTGTGAAATTATCACATAATGGTTGAGTGATCATTTTTTTATTGTGTTTTTTTACTTCTGCAATTCCTCCCTCATGACCCTACTTTCGGTTTCCATTGAAAGTATTGAGTAAATGGAGGTCTAACCCACTTATGGGTAGATCCAAGTGAGTAGCAAGGGGATGGATTGGATTTTATTTATCACCCCATTATGATCTAATCAATTATTTTAATTGAGATTTTTATTTGAGGATTTTTAAACTCCATATTCCTTGTGGAATTTAAGGCCACACACTTCAAGTGCTAATACGAACCTTTACCTTGAAGTGCTCAAAACTATAATCCTTAAAGTGTATAAGTTATTAGTATTAAAGGTTTTAGGTATTAAACTATAAAGTGATGATGTTTTTTGATCTTATTAAATGAACCCATCTTAAATATAAAAAATTGAAATAGTTAAAAAAGAATTTCATCAGATCCACCTCGAGCGATAACCTCAGATCAACTCATTATTTTAAATTTAGTTCACATAAATCTTTTAGATATACTTTAAACCCATCTAAAAAAATCCAATTTGGCCACTTCATATCCAAAAACAATCCATAGAATGTATGTGTCCATAGGTTACTTATTTAGTCTCTGATGATTCGACAACCCAAGCTAAACTACAAAGAATATTATACCTTATTCTCTTGGGTAAATTTGAGCATGAATCAAATTTTTGCGCAATTTCCAGGGACCTAAGTAAATTATCTTAGAAAATATCATCCTTTTTGCATCCCACTTATCTTATTTCATCCCATATTTCATTCCTATGGAAAACTATTTTGAACAAATCAAAACATGGGGAAGCTCTCCAGACATTGTTCACTCCGCACCAAGTGTGATGTACAATGACCATCCTAGTTTCTACTGTTGGTAAAATCAACATCCTATTGATCCACTATTTTTTAACCCCTATTCACCACAAAATATTCCAACCTATTTTGAGTTCTAATCCCAACAAGGCCAGTCTGAACATCCTCTTGTGGAATTTCAAAAACTTAATTATCCTCTTAGAATAGACCATCTATTTCAAACCCTTGCCCATATTGATCTACATATATTAATTGCGAAATTGTGTCAACAAATGGATAGAATTACTTCTGATGTATCATCCTCAAAATTAGAACTACAAATAATTGAAACATTTATGGATCCCATTCCAATTCAGGTTGTCCATTCCTCATCATTTATAAAGGAATCTTTTTACACACAAACATATCAAGAAAATGCTAATGAAATTTCCTATGAACCAAGGATACTTGAAGACCATGAATTAATATTTTATTCATGTTTAAATCAGGAGGAAATTGACTTTTTGGATTCCAATGAGGAGAATTTGACATCATGGATCGAGTCTCCTAAGTATAACTCAATTGATGAACTTTCAAAAACACCAACCATTGAACCATTGAGAGGAATCACAAACATTGAGTCCGTAACCATTCCTAAAATTGATCATTCCAATTTTTTGGTTGAATCTTCTATTAAAAAAGAACCAATTCTATTGATCAATATTTAAAATGAAATTGAGTTTGATTCAATGTTCCAACCTATGTAGGAAAGTATTAGCCTACCCGAACTTGAACGAAATGACTTTCCATCCACCCTAAAGATTCCATTCATTGGGGATATCCAAAAGCTTCCAGTTTTTACAATTTCTTATCTTAAAACCAATATAGAGGTCATGATTCTAAATGTATTTGGAAATACTAAAAAAGAAACTGGATCAACCATTTCTGATATTCATTGGATTTTATCACTCGTTATAAAACATAGGTTTTCACACAACAAAATTATAAACAAAGAATCAATCTCAAATTAGTGTACATTGAGAAATATGAGGTCCTTAAAATGTTGAAAATTGGTATTGGGTAAGTTAGGGGGTTCATGTTGAGCTAGAGACATTAAACAAAGTGTTGTATGGGATGCAACCCATGGTTTTCATGTTTCCAATCATTTTTTAATCAAATTTATATTTTAAATATGATTAATTAATCATTTTGACATTAAATAAAAAATAGACAGTTGACATGTTCTTCTATTATGAGTATGGATGGGTATGAAAGGGTAGCTCTATATTCATCCGTGTCACGTGGTGTGATCCTTGAGTAATCCCTTACTGAGAAATTTAAAAAGAAGACAATGTATCATCTGTTTATTTTATTTAATTTTTATGTGTTTGTAGGTTAAAATATATAAAAAATAAATAAATAAAAATATAAAAATAATAAAAGGCCACATTGTAGGTCATGGGGAAAACCCCATCACAACAGGCAAAGCCATAAGGATTTTAACCTGGGACCGAAGGCTGACAGGGGCGCGTGCTTACCACTGTCCTATGGATTTTTGTGCTTCTTTATTCTATAATTTTTATCTATATACTTATACTTTAATTTCTTTATTATATAAATAAATAAATATATATATTGTTTTTTATTTTTCTCTTTCTTTTTTCCTTTTTCTACTAGGGAACTCTGCAAGTGACATGGATATCAAAGGACTAAATTAGATCAAAAATAACTTCAACTTCAACCACCAGGTGACATCATTCTCTGATCCTCATATTTCAATTTCCTTTTTGAAATTCCCTTACCTGCCTCTACACTTTTTAAATTTTTATTTCTTCATACACTAGTGTCAGTGATTTTTTATGTTGGGGGAGATAAAATAAAAAAATGTTTTTGTGTCAAAAAATATATGTGTAAATGGAAAGAAACATTACTTTAACATTGAAAATGGTAATACACATTGCACACATTGAAACTAAATATCAAATAATTTAGCATGCCCAGATTCCGATTTTAATCCAAGTATAATTTCATGAGCATAGATTTTGGAAATTGTGGCTATCCAATGCGATATTTTGTCGTTTATATTCTCATCCTAATAAAAAAATATCACAATGCACATCCTTTGGATAATGGGGTATTAGTTTGAGTTCATGGGGTACCCCAAATAAATATCATAACTTTTGTGATCATTCTAGTTTTAATATGAGTATTAAAAAAATTAAAAAAACAATAAATTTTTACATAGAGCAATGAAATGACATAATGTGTGGCTTTCGGCACTTGGGGATCGTGACTCCATAGTTGTCTGGACCAGAGTTAGTAATTTTATCTCTATTTTTGGTAATTTGAATTTTTTTGACTGAGTTAAATCGAAATGATGCCCGAGTATGTGGGATTCACTTGGTGCCCTATGGTCTTTGATCCTGGGAGTCATCGTTAAATTCTTGCTACAGAGGTTGACTCTTTTAAGAGCAATTTCAATTACAATTGAAAAATTGAAAAAAAACAAAACAAAAAAATACAATATAATTTTTTTTGAATAATAATCTTAATATTGAAATGTGGTTCCACCTAGAGCTTCTATCATTTACCCCTTTAATAATGATGACCCCCTATGTCTATTGTGATACACAATATATCCCGAAACTTAATTAATATTGGATGAAATATTGCAATGAATTTGAACAAAGGAATGAGCTTGGGATTGAGATCTGCTTATGAAACTATCTTATATTAAAATATTTTTATGGGTTTCATGTTTCTTTGTTATAAGGATTTTGGTGATCATTTTTTATTAAAATGTTTTTGGAAAAGGGAATTCGAATTTAATATTTTTGATATATATTTTTCTCGGGAGTAGAAAAACTCAAGTTGGGGGTGTGACTAGCCACTAAATGTCTCTAATATTCATTGTTAATATATATAATATTAATGTTCATTATTATTAATTAACACTATTTAGTGCATTTTACACTTTGAACATCATTTCACATTATGATTGTAATTCCTTCTTAAAATTCACTATTATGTGGTACTTTTTTAACATCATTTAAAGTACCCAATGATTCATCTAATTTTAAGGAATGTATTTATCAATATTTTAATTTTATATTTTGGGAAATTTATCTACACTTAAATATGAACATGTTTAATTCTGTGATCAATGGAGAATTCAAGGAATAAGATGTGGATATTTTGTGATGAAAGGAAACAATTTTGGGGAAGTCAGATTGGACACCAGCACACTGATAAGAATGTGGGGCCCAAAATACAGGCCCAATGAAGCCAAAATTTCTTTTAATTCTATCATAAATGTTTAGGAACAAATTATTTTTCAGGATCCAGGGCCACTTTGGCCTCCATGGTGGTCATTAAGATGGCCCAATTTGTAGATAAATTTCTTGGCCAGATTCTATGACCAAGAACAAATCCTACCAATATGATAATATCTATGATTAAGGAACTTAAAATGGGCCCACAATTTACAGGATGTTGGGGGACATCTAGTTATCCATTTTCTTCTTCTATGGCCCACTCTAATTCGGCCATATAGAAGGTCTTACAAGCGAGTCTGTTCGGTGGTTGCAAGCTGGCTTCCACCTCGGGTCAAGAGTGGAAACGTATAAGTTCCACAAGCTTTCCACCACCCTAGGCCAACCATAACCAAGTGGGACGCTTTTTAATGATGGAGGCTATTCCCAAGGCTTCCAAAATTCATATTTATTTAAGTTTTTATGGAAGATTTGTTCATCTTGGAGCTTTGTTTCGTTTTAATGGTATGCTGCCAATTTGATGTTGTAATCACAGTCCTTCAATTGTAAGTTCTATGAATTACATTAGTTTATTTATAAAAGTTATTCATCTTCTCTTTTTATATTATTATTCTACTAACTTTGATAAAATTTCCTCATGGTGTTTACTTTTTTATACTAATCCTTGTGAAATTATCACACAATGTTGGAGTGATCATTTTTTATTGTGTTTTTTTACTTATCTAATTCCTCCCTCATGAGCCTACATTCCGCTTCCATTGAAACCATAGAATCAATGGTGGGCTAACCCACTTATGGGTTGATCCAAGGGATTATCAAGAGGCTGGATTGGATGTTATTTATCACCCCATTAATGTCTAATCACTTCTTTTAATTGAGATTTTTATTTGATGATTTTTAAACTCCATCGTCCTTGTTGAATTTAAGGCCACACACTTCAAGTACTAATACGAACCTTTATCTTGAAGCACTCAAAACATTGATCCATCAAGTGTATAGGTGATTAGTATTAATGGGTGTAGGTTTTAAACCATTAAATTATGATGTTGTTTGATCTTCTTAAATGAACCTGTCTCAAATATAAGAAATTGAAATAGTTGAAAAAGAATTTCATCCAATCCACCTAGAGTGATAACCTAGGATGAACTCATTATTTTAAATTTAATTGAATTAAATTAGTTAGTTTTACTTTAGACCAATCTAATATCAATCCAATTTGGCCACTTCATAGCCATATACAATCCATAGAATGTATGTGTCCATAAGTTACTTCTTAGTTCTCTGAGGATTCAACAACCCAAGATAAACTACAAAGACGGTTCTACCTTCTTCTCTTGGGTAAATTTGAGCGTGAATCAATTGTATAGAACAATTATTCTATCATGGTGAACTATTATTTATATATTTTTCATTAAATGCTTCAAAAAGAAAATACATCTTTTAGACATACGTATGGCATGCCATCTCTATTAATTGTGTAATTAATTTTCTCAAAGCAACATTTTATGTATAAAATTGAATTAATATATAATAAAATTCTATGATATTTATATCAAGAATTATATTATAACTATTATTTTACCATAATAAAATTTCATGGGATACAAAAACTTTATCAAAAAATATTCAAATAATGATCAATATATAAACCAAAAGAGTGATTTTAGTAATGAAATATTATTAAACATTTTATAAAATTATAAAATTATATAATATTGGATAAAATATATTATATTAATAATTTTAGTATATATATTAAATATATATTTATAATACTATATTTTTAAACAATTAAAAAGATGGTCTTTCCTAATTTAAGGTTTTTGTCATCTCAATTTTGTTCCCATGAGACATATACCATATTCATGAGTTATTTTATTTATTTATTCTGTATAATTAGATAATTTTTAATTTATTAAATCCATTTAAATTCCTTTTATTTTTGGTTTCATTTTAAATTATTCATTTCTTTGTGGTTATGATTGGAATAATACCAAAGTTGTAAATAATTTATTTTATAGTGTCTTTTCCATTTTGGATATTTTTTGAATCTATATTTATTGAAACATTATGATACCTATAGGATTAGATAATATTAGTTTTTATCATATTTTTATTCATGTTTTTTTCATTAAATGTAATCAATTTACTCTATTGTATACATAAAGATATATATAATCTGTCTCAGAAAATAGACATTTCTAATTAAGATAAAAATAATTTTCATTTATGTTATTACATTGTTTGATTTTTTTTCATAATAATTTTTACTAATCCATTATTATATTTCAAATTACTTTTAATGTATTATTAAATTTTAAAAATTAATTTTAAAGGAACCTTTTTTTATTTCTTGTGTACGAGGTATGTTATAAATTTTACCAAAAATGTAAATGAAATTACTTATTTTAAGGTGCATGTTGTGAAAAGATTTTCCTTTCATAATGAAAACTAAATTATTTTTTATTTTAATAAAATATTAAAAATATATTTTTGGTGGAATATTTTTATTTAATATTTAGGATATTTTAGAACATAATATGTTATTTCAGATTAAAAACACTATCTTCTTGAAAAATATTTATATTTTTCATTTAGGATTATTCTCAACAATGAAAATTCTGATTGATGTTTATGGATATGTTAACCAATGATAATATATTTATTCATTATCAATATGTTTTATAATGATGATGTATTTTTGTTCGTTATTAATGATTCAATAGGGATATTTTTTGACATATAAATAATTTATATGATGAATTATGTTGATTGATTATAATATAAGTAATGAATATTATGTGAATGTGGTGGGCGGATCAAAATTTTAAATATCCATTGATTAATTTATAAATATAATGATATAAAATATGATCTAAATATACATAGGGTTGGGATATAATATATTGTCATAATTGTTTGGGTTTTTATGTTTTCCATCATATACAATGATGATGTCTTGGTTAAGAGGCAATGATAGAATCACAATGTCTTGGTTGAGTGGAAATAGTGTAATGATTCATGATATATATATATATATTGAGTGAAATTTGTTTTCGTTATCTACTCTACCTTGTAAATTGTTTTCCATTTCACAATATGTATTTTTCATACTTATCCCATACTAGGCACCTAATTTCACCAAATTATTGTTTTCCATTACATAGAATATGTTGAATAATATTATAAATAATATAAATTATTTATGTGTGTTAATTAATATTAGATATTATATAATCAATATTATATGTGAATCATGTAGGTATCTTGTATACCAAGACTTGTAAACTATTTTGACCATTGAGATGAAATCTCTTGCATGTAGTACGAATGACATAAATGTTTCCACTAAATATATGTTACAAGAGTTGATATCCCTATATTATGTATCAATTATTATATATTATAAACCTTGGGGAAAATATTTGAAATAAACATATCAGATTTTAGAATTATTATATTATAATACCGTAACTTGGAAGTCATTCCAGAAAATAATTTTTGACTTATTAACCAGTATTAATGATGATTATAAGAAACCTTAGTTACATCCATTTTCCAATGATGTTGACTAAAATATTAAATTGAATAAATACATGTAGTTAATTTTTTTATTATACTACTGAGGAAACAAATCATGTTACTATTTCAATTGAGTAGGTCATGGAATAAATAGGTTGTTTGATTATATTTAAGATAAATAACCTTTATTGTGGTGAATAACCTATTTTTAAACATTATAATTAAACTATTTCAGATCACTTCATTCAATAAAAGCCTGTATATTTTAATCAAAATACTAAAAAAAATTTAGAATAATAATTGTTCAATTCTCTCCAAAACATATTAATTAATTTATAATATAATAAATGTAAAAATATATTATTATATTTAATTTTGGAATTTTTATGCTGATTAATGGTAATATTTTATCAAGAACACTAAATAGGATAAAAAATAGAGAACATGAAATTGATAACATTTAAATTCATATAATTCGATAAATTCATTTCATATCAATAATAAGTTGATGTGGAATTAAAATACCTCAATATATGAAATAATTAAGTGTTATGTGTTTTTGAGTATAATGAAAAAATTTAAACATTATAAATTCAAACTATGGAACTTGTAAGTAATCATAAAAAATACAGGCCTTTTATTTTGTGGTCTTAAACAAGACACTGATTTGAACTACTCTCTCAAAATTTTTAATCATGTGATTTTCTGATATGAAGAACAATTACAACTAAGAATAAATCCTCATTGTTTTAAATTTAAAAAAATTCAAGATAATAATTTGACAACATAGTGATATGAAAAAAATGAGGTGAATAAAAATATGGAATGGATGTAATTCCCACATGTTATAATTATTTAATGAAACACCCATGTATTTTCATAATTGGAATAATAGTTTATTTAAAAAGTGCAGAAATGGGTAATACGTCTTATGAATGAAATGGAATCATGATTTCCAATTATTTATCTTTATAGAGATGTGGAATTATTCAAAAATGTTTCCCATGTATTAAGGGTACTAAAAACTAATATGCAAGGAGGGGAAGGGTATGTTAATTCAATTACTAAAATCGGTTTTGAAATCCATTAAGATGTAATATTATATTTGTTAAAATAATGATTTATTTTTTCTAGATATGTGGATCTATTTCATGGATATAAAATCATCACATGAAACTATAATAAAATAATTATTATTCTATATAACAACTAAGAATATGTTTTCTGAGTTTTTACTATTAAAATGAACAACTATAGACTATTTACAAACTTTGTTTTTATAAGAATTATTTTCTTCAAAACAATGTTTATTTTTACATTGAACGATGTTAGTTTTAAAAAATGTTTGAACCATTGATGGGCAAGATAAAATTATGAGGGAAAAATTTTTATAACGGGGGAATAATACAACATCTTATGATTTTATTATATATTTTCCATTAAATAATTTTTATTATTCACTAGATTTATTAATGTGTATTAGCTATAATTTAGGGAATTGAAATATATTATAAATAATATTATAATTTAAATGTGAAAACATATCAGTTGAATTGAAAAAATTAAATATGAGTATCCAAGTTACCAAAATATTTTCATAATGGCCATACTCAACAAAATTGATCTAAAAAATTATTAGGTAATAATCATTCAATTTTTTGGGGAGTCCTCTTGAACTACAAAAAGAATTTTCCTTAAAAAAGATTATATATTATTTTTTGCATTAAAATTATAAATAATTTCTACTAAATTTATAAATTTTATTTTTAAGACTAAATAATTTTATTTAAAATTGTGTAAGAATTTTCTTATAGTGTATTAATGATTATTTTTTAAATAGAATGATTTTTTATTGAATATTAAAAAATAATGATTTAATTATTTAAAATTTTATATTATTTAAATAATTTACAGTGATATTTTTTTAATAATAATTAAGATATATATTCTAAATTTATTTTATAAATAATCTAATTTATGTAATTTTAATTAATTTAATGTTCAATTATGTAATAAAATATTTTTATTCTTAAGAATAACATTTTCTTAAAGAGATAATTTTTGTTGCAAATATCATATAAAAGATAAAATAAATTCATTAAATTACTTGAATTTATTTATGGATTATAGATTCCAACTATGATATTAGTAAGATATAATTTTGTAAATAGTCCATATTTTTTCCATTATGAATAGTTACCTTGGTAAAAAATTTCACCTTGGTAATGGTAAAACACTTAAATTACGACTAAGGCTTCAGGTTAAGGAATTAAAATATTTCAAAAACATAATTTATCAAATTGGTTGGGTTAATCTCATAAATTGTCTTTTGGGTCACAAATATACACCCCAATGGTGTGTCATAACCAAACTCACTTAGGCCATCCAAGTGGATGAGATGTCACGTGTGAAAACACTAATCCTATATCCAATAGTATATTGGATGGATACTAGAACTGAATAGGAATATACCACATATAGAAAGAATAATACCAAGAATATATATTCACATAGACATCTTAAATTCCATAAAGTATTGAAATGTAAACAGATACAATAAATATAAATGCATGTATACATTTATATCTAGAGTACCATATGGTATGAAATTAAAAGAGGGACCAAATAAAATCCCATAAAAACTAGAAATAATGTCCACCCTACTCATAATGATGGTATATTTATCAAATGATAAAAAAATATTTAACAAAATATATCTAGCCTAATATTATGCTCCACCAGCTCATGGTCCTCATATGACACTGTCAAACAGCATGTCATCTTCATATGACATGACATGTGTTGTAAGATCCCATGTTAGAGGGAGTATAATGATACTCAGTAAGACACCCTAAAAACCCTAAACATACAACATATGGAGTAGTTGGTTCTTCAATATCATGTTATGTCAAAAAAATATATGATAAATAATGATAAAAAAATCAACCATGATATACTAATAACAGTATCCAAATATAATTTTGTTGTTGACCCCTGAAATCCATAATATTCTACTTAAAGCTTCAAGGTAACTATCATCTATGATAATTCCCTCTATAATCAATGTCTTCACTAATGGTAGCAATCTGAGTGTGTGATCATTGATAATTACTAAAGAAGTACTCACTAGAAATCTAATGTTATAAATAAAATGATAGTGGATCACTCTTAAGAACACTAGGGTATTCCACAAAACATATTTTATGAAAAAAAAATATAGATATATGATCAACACAGTATGCATGGTGGTCATGCTGATACCATGAACCCTACCATGGATGCAGAAGGAATGATATAGAATCCCACATTGGTCACACTAGGGGGATACCCCAAACTATCTAAAACATAACCCAAATATGGTATTACCATACTATGCTTATGAGGTAATGATACACTGAATCCTCATAGTGATGAGAAATTGAATCACAGCCTAAAAGGAATGCTCTAAACTGAAGAAACATAGGGGAGTAAACTATCTACGAGGATCTACACATCATGTATAAAGGGTACATAAAGTATTCCTCTAATATAGTATCATCCCAAGTTAATGAGTTTGTTTCTCTATAATTTCCCATGTATATCTATCAGTATTGAGGATATGGTTATGTTTTTATACCCTACTGTGTATAAGTACTAGGTTGTTCCACTATAAATGTCTAGTTCACATATTCCATGATATGTATCTATATGTGTACTCCCAAAGTACGTGATATTTCTCGAACATTAGGTCACACAATATGTGACATATGTCCAATGGTGTGTAACCCTAGTGTTCTAGAAAATACACTATGTAGGATGTGCTCCTCAAGGTATATTATGTGAAAAGTGAGATTTTTGAAAATCACATTGCTCCTAATATATCACCAGACTTCACAACCACTGATAACAATCTCACCATAAATCATGCATAATACACCCATATCAACCTTTTTCTATTCCTCTTTCAGACTAATCTATAAAATCCATCCATTAATCTATATAAAGTGAAACAATCATAGCCTGGGACCTTCTCTATTCTTTAAACCACATATCAGGAATCACTATAAATGTCCTAGACCCCCTTAGATAATCTTCTTCTATGATTGCACCTTGAACACACCCACTATCACAAACTCGCACACACAATAAGGATCTTTTTCATTGTAAAATGGGTTTTTAATAATCAAATAATTATTATTCATTTAACCGCCAGTAAAGGTAATACTGGTGATGAATCCTACGAAAAATGTGTTAAGAAAATCCCAAACCAAAAAAATTAGGAAGAAACCTCATATGTTGTATGGTTTTCCCACAAAAATATTTATTTATAAAAATAAATCATGAATAATTATATTAAATGATTTCCCTATAAAAGATGATGATCAAATCTAAACCTCCACAAAATGATCTACCCTTTAATGGATTTTTTTTCCAATAAAATTGACTTGTTATCTGCATGGTCTAATCAAAGAGGAAAAAATACCAAATTAAACTATGAAACTCTTCATTTTAGGATTCATCACTGGTGAAAATGGAATATCATGGCCATAATTTGTATTAACCTAAATCTATTATTATCATAAAAATTTCTAAACCTTAATTTTTTTGCTCCTTTGATATTCTTGTAACAATGCTCCCACTATAGATATTTAAAATTCCCTAGGTTATGAAGCTAACCCAATTACATAGACATAAAAGTATTTTTATAATTATAGTATTATTTCATAGTGTTATTGTAATGAATAAATACATAAATAAATATATAGTATTAATTTTTCATGTGGATACACTTTAACAAATCAAATGATACCATCACAGGCTATGTATCACCTTGGGTAAAAAATATATTTAGGAATAAATTTTTTTTTTAGATTTCTAATTTGAGAATCCTATTCCGTGTTATTATAGTATTTTGGGAAACCTATTCTTGAAAGATATTAACATATTTAAATATTTTTTCATATTAATTCCAAGACTATTTTATACTATGAATCCTGAACTGTCTTGGTTTTTAGGTCTAGTGTTATTATTCGATGTAATAAAAAGATTTACATCGGAAAAAAAATTATTACATTCTAATCACCTTAGGTTTTCACATCTTTAAAAGGGATAATTACTAATAAAAATTAAGTAGGTATTATGATCACAGTTATACCTTAACTCTAAGATACTCTCCAAGAGATTATCATGCAACCTTATGACATGCACCATGAGAATCTCTCCTTCATGGATGATTTTATCCTTAAAATCAACTATTTATATAGGCTAATATTTATATTCAGTTGTATCCTCTATTTCCACCTCATTACAGTCGATAATAATAATCCTATCATTCACATACCGCCATCGTTGCGACAAAGGGAAAATCTTATGTAAAACTTCTAAATATTTTGGTAGTGAAAAGAATTACCACACGTCAATGACCATACGTTAGAAAAATAAATTTTTTATCATAGATAAATTCCAACCCCTTAAAAATCTCCAAAATATGTGTCATGGTGAGAACTTTAATGATATTATATCTCTATTCATGAACTCTAAATATCATTTCCTTTAGTCTTAATAGAACATCTGATGGATCTATATAATGCACATCACTACTGGATGATCTACTCCTTCTATATCATATCTCACACAAACTCTAGCCCCACAAGTGTTGACTCACTAATATTGGATTAAAATATTATTTATGATTAGAAACACCCATAAAATTCCTCGAATGATTGGACACTACTAGTGGAATCATAAATGTTGTTAAATGAAAAAAAATTAGTTTATCCTACCTTATATGGATTATTTACATCATTAAATCCAACAAAATGTCCTCTAGAACATTAATGGTCTACTCTGCATGGTCATCAATCAGGAGGTGAAACCCTATGCTCAAACACAATTGATTCCCAAAGGCCTCCAATAATCATATCAATAAGTGTGCTGTGAAATTGGAATCACAGACTGAAACCATCATCATGGGATCTCCTTTGGGTCATTATATCTCATATAATTAAATTAATCCTAATCTATAAAACATAATCTAACCTTATTTATCTAGGATAAGAGACATTATGGAGAGTCAATTTAGGATCCCCTAGATAAAATCATTTCGTGTAGAATTTTCCGGTGGCCACATCAATATGTTCATAGGTATACCATCCCGGTTAAACACCCGAATCCCCTGATATTAAGATAAACCCTATATAACTTGGTGCCCAATATTATCTTATATATATATGAGGCACAAAGATACAACATTCTCGATATAATTATTTATCCATATCCACCATAAGATGCTAATGTTATTGGTTAATCTTATATACACGTTGATGTACCTTGAAGTGGGGTGGAACATAATCTCTCATAACATATTTTATAATTATAGATGGATATATAATTTATCATCTAAAAGGGATTGTGTGGATCATACCTTCATAAAATTCAATAAGATCACATCCTGAATTTATCAAAGTATGAAATTTATCGTAGCCATTCTCTATATTATGATCCTTCCTAACAACTGGTATAAATTATAGGGTATAAATGATATACTTGATGTAATCCCCAACATCCACACCTAAAAGTTAATACTACAAAGGTGTTAACTAAGATTACACATCAGCCAACAACATTGAACATGATCTCCTAAATACTAAATCTACCACTACATTCTTTTCCACATGTGTATAGACTATCACAAATTCATTATCCTATATGAATACATAAATTTTAAATATCTCCTGTTATGATCCTTGTGAGATAGGATAGTCATGATACTCTTATGGTACGAATAGATGTCAAAAAAATCACACATAAGGGAGTTTCACCAAATATTGTGGGTGATGAATTTTATTGTCAACTATAAATAATGGATCATTTTATAATACACATTTGGTCTCAATTTTCATGACCATATAAAATATATCAAATATATTCATCTTAAAAACACCAATTATGGTCAGTAAGAAATTTAATAACACTATGTACATGGACCCAACATCTAGAAATCTCAATATTGGTTTTCTCTTCAACCTCTTTTATAACTCCTAAAAATACTATATGAACCACTCTATCTACACTATTAGTCTCCATATCTATCTCTAGGTAGTCAATGTGAACATATCGTGATGAAATTAGGAAACATATCCTATAGAATCCATCCATCCTAAGGAATCTCCTCAATGTTACTCTCTTTGGTGGATCTAAATCTAAAAATTCCCCAAACATCACTGGGTCCACCACTACACCCTATAATGAGTAGAAGATATTCCAAAAATAGACCACGACAATCTATAACTAGAACATATTGAGGTTTAAAAATGTTTTATCTCTTAAGGTAGTATTAGAGACATCCTCAGGTGACTTGTGTGTACGACATATTAGGTTATCTGAGGAGGAATAAATTACATTACCATTTTCAAATTTTTTAGTATGGTGGTGAGTACAACTATTTAGTTAAACACCATCCCATATTTATGATGTTTTTATTTAACTAAGGCCGTATTTTTAGAGGCGTTTTAAGGGTAAAAAAAGTTATTTATAGTTTTAAAAGAGTATTGGGTGCATCAGTCCAAAGAAACTATGTTTTGAGAAAGAAAAAATAGAGGCACCTCGTTTGATCAAAATGCTCGACCTCATATGAGTAATTTTGTGGCCCACATATTTACTAAACATGGTGTCTCAAACATTGTAGTTTGGAATTAATGGGGTTTCAAAACATTTTTATGTTTTATCTGTGTTAATTTTCAATGTCTTTACATGGTTTGAGAAACTATTTGACTAATTGTGTGAATTGTGATGCTGGGATTGTGATCAATGCATAGTTGGCACTTGGTTAGTAAAATGGTTCTTCCAAAAAAATTGGATCATTGAATGGGTAGAAATTAATTTTATACCCCTCACTTGACCCATTTACTTCTTTCTTCATCACTTCCCTACCTTTCAAGGCCCACAATAGTAATGTGAATTCATTTTTACATCATTAGTGAATTTTAGGGATCTATTCCATATGACATCAAATTCATGATATATTGGTGTCTCTGTAAGATTTTTTATAAGAAAATCAATCATCTTTATAACATTTATCATTTATCCCTAAATATGTAATAATAAATCCATTTGAGCTCTATTTCTCAATATTCATGGTGTTTTTCAAAAAGATTGATTTATCTTATTTTAGATCGATTTATAGGCTTGTATTATATGAACATTAAAATATGACTATAAGGTAGGTTGTGACTAGATAAATCCTTAATTTTATTGTTATTTTGGGGTGTGAATTTAAATCTTCACAGTAGGTTGAAAAAGTGAGATCTTTAATTTAAAAAATATCTCTTTTATATTGATTTTCGGTTATCATGGGATACTATTGAGCATGCCCCAAGCTATTAATTCTAAAGTAGGTAAGGGAAATTAGAACAAATATAAATGATAGGCTTGTTTTCTAGTTTTAAATAAATTAAATTATTTATATTGATATGATTCGTTCTATGGTAATGTGACTAAAATGTTGCAAGATTTAGGTGATGATGATAACTACAACCGACGAGACGTATTCGTTAGGCTAAGGGAATGGTCCAAGACACCTGGGGTGAATTTGATCACTAGTTTAACATGACATGGTCATTGAGATTATACGGAAGATGAATTCAAGATGAGGTAATGGGTCTCAGTAAAAGGTCTGTTATTTTCCTTCATGATTTGGAGACATGGTCTACTGGGAATAAGGTGATAGATATTTTGGATTAGGTATTGTTTGTTTCATTCAAATCACTATTGTTTGTAAATGTTGTATTCAAATCCTAATTACACAGATAAGACTCATTTGAGGTGTTATTGACCAATATTTTTTGATGGAGGCCATAGTGGTTATGTTTCTTAGGGTATGGTGTTGAACATCAAATGTCATGGTAGTTCTCATAGTGGAAATCCACGTGTGCAGTGATGAACCACTAGGTAATGGGGTTGAGACCATCAGTTGGGGGATATGTTTCACAATTTTATTTAAGGATAAACAGAAATAATTATTGTAGGGGTGGTGTCGCCGTGCCTCTAGATGTCGGGATGTGGAGCTGTTTTTGATTTATTCATTAGAGGACTGATATGACCATTCCTTAGGAGATCGAGCTGTTATTCCAACAGGGATTTTATCAGTTGGGTTCTAGGGGAATAAGGGCCTTGTTTCTATGTTGTAATGTGTCAACCAATTTATTGTTGTAAATAGATATTCCATAGGAAATGAGGTTGTATTTTTATTCTTATGTGTTATAACTGGGGGTTCTCTATCTATGATTTTCATTAGAGGATTCCTTGGTAAATAATCTATTGGTCCTCATAACTAAAAATTTATATAAGAATACACTTGGGATATTCTATACAAATATTGTGGGTCATGTATATAGAGATATAATAATGATGGAAAATGTAGGTAAATTCAACCTTGTGGTTATTTAAGAAATGTGAAGATAAGTAGTTGTTAAATGTGTCTATATTTACAATATATATATATATATATATATATATATATTCTAGACACAACCGCATAATTGTGTATATATAAAAGGAACATATTGATTGGGTCCTACTATTTTAATATTAAAAAACTACGAGGTCCATCGGGATACTTGTTGACATTATTCATTGAGATTGAGTAAGGGATCAAGAAAATGAGATAGACCACACTTATCATAGGTGTACAATTTTTTAATGGGAAGGATTTAAATAGACCACGTGGTTCCTCTATATCAAGCTAATATTTCCTTTTTAACTTTTTCATGAAATATATATATATATGTATATAATTACATAAATATTTTCACTGGGATAACATTATTTCATATCCTTTTTGTCCTTATATACCATGTTTTATTACCTACAACTAGTATTATGAATTTTTCAATATTTACAACTACTATTTATTGAGAATAAACTGAGTTATGGTCATTCATATATTTTTTTATATACATATGTACCTTTATTATTTTCACCACCAAAGAGTACATTGACCAAACTATCACCTAATAAAATCCACTCTACTAGTCGGTAGCCATTAGAGTGTGGTGAGGAACTCCTAAGGACATGGGGATAACCACACAAATAAAAAATTAACCAGAAAATCATTTTTATGTGCTAAATTTTTATTAGAGAATGTTAATTTTAGGATATTCTTTGTAGGATCACAATGTATATGTATTAAAATGATAATATAGTTTCACTAGTTAAAAATGGAATCAAGTGATTTATTTCATTTTTGTACTTACTATTTTCGATATTGTACACTAGAGACTAGGATATAGTTATAACAAGGTCAGGATCTCTAGATTGAGTGCCTGTAGCCCTATGCATAGGGGCCATACCAAGTATCCAGTGATGTGAAATTCATTTTTTCCATTATGCATTTATATTTGATTTTTTTCCACCTAATGTTGCACACTTGGGTGTGATTGGTTTCTATTATTTGGTTTGAAACTTCTCCCAAAATAGAAATAGAGGTTTGTTCATGCATCATGATAGGAATATAGTATTTTATAATATAAGAAAGAGATAATAAATATTGGTTGTAACCAAGAGTTCACTAAGAGGGTTTTAGATGTTTAATGTTTTAACAAAAAGGTATGTATTTTTTCGTGTATGTCCTCTTTTGATAAAATTCAACATAGAAATCCCCATAATATGGTGTTTTGATATATTGACATTTGATATATTGGTATGATACTAATTAGTGTTGGAAGGGTTGATAAAAGGTTGTGACTATTTTTACATTTCAATAATGAATATAATAAGTGCACTCGAGGTTACCATTTTTTGTCGTATTCTACCCATATACCCGATACTTATATAACTTAGATGTGAGGCATGTCCCATTTACAATCTGGAGAGGGGAAATACGTCAATATTATATGGGATTCCTAACTCTAGCATGAGTAGGATGGGGCCCATGAAGTTGGATGATATGTGACACTGAAAAAAGATATGGGTGGATAAGGGGCCATCAGGTCGGATGTCATGTGACATGGATGTGGTAGGGTATTTTAATGGTGGTGATATGCAATTACTTTAAAATAATTCCTTATCTTCAATATATATATATATATGACTATTATTTCTTTTTTTGACAATGTTATATGGTTTTCAATATTATTCTTTAAAGAAGGATTCAAAAGGATCATTATGAGGGTATAGACATTGTGTATCATATGAAAACACGTGATTGGGACCTTGAGGGTTGTGATGAGGCCATGGATGGTCAGGTTGATCATGGGTTACAGGTCAATGCTCTAGTTATGACTTCCTAAATCTTTATTACTCAATAATTCATGATTTATGATTTAAGTTTACACAAAATTAAACCAATTAGACTGATATTTCATGATTCATCACGAGTTAGGTACATTACATAACAACTTAAAATGGGTAATACAACATCTTTATGGTAACATCCATGACATGATTATGTTATTCATTGATACTTAAAAGTGCATCAGATAACCTAGGGACATATGTAATAAATGGAATGACCTATAAATCCTTTTAAGGGAATTCACATGGAATAACATGAAGTAAGTAATACATATAAACCAATATTTATATCATTTGGTATAAAAGGGGTTACAATCATAAACAATAATAGGGAGGTGTGATATATCATGATAATTATAAAGGGAACATGGGATATTTGGAATAAACATAAAACATTCATTATAAACATAGTAAAATGATATATTTTCAGAAATCATGATGGAAGATGTCTTATGATTGATTAGTTTCACTCCTAAATACATTTCTTGATTTCTCATGAGACAAAAACATTACAAAATGCATTGGATCTATATATGATTCATGGCTCACCTGTCACTTGCATTTCATTCTCATGATTAGGTGTGCCACATAGAATATACCATATAGATTTATTTATTGAAATATTTTATTAAATGATAGTGTAATGCTCTTTAAATACAAATAAGTCCCCAAAACATTAGAGTTAGTGTATAAAGGTGAAAACACATTGATAAGAAATGTGTCTCAGAATTCACTACATAATCGTCTAGCGTGGAAAATCGCCGTGAAAGTTTAGTTTCATAACGAAGGCATATCAATTTTCATTGGAGTTATTCATGAGATTTAAGTGGGTAACTCATCATTTATACGTAATATTTATTATAAACATAATTTTGAAAAACCTATCCCAACATTATGTAATGAAAAAAAACATAAGATAAATTAGAAACTTGAATAAATAAGAGAATGAGAGGATTTATTGCCTTGAGAGTGTGATATCAAATTCATGGGTGGAGCTCATTCAGAGATAGGGGGAACCTTGTGAGTACTTTAGGGAGGGAAGGGAATATTAAGGACTTGTTCTATGGATTTTGAGAGAAGATAAATGGGATCATTAGTTGGGTTACATAGGAAATTAGTGGGGAGTTATTTATTATTTCACATTCATTATTTATAGAATCAATAAACTTAGAAAACCATAACAAAAAACTGTACCGTTGTCTTGTCTCATTGTTTATTCCAAATAGGAGGGGTTTTATTAATTTAATAAGGAAATTGGATGAAATTGTTAAAATAATACCCTTGCTAATGTGGATGTGAGTCACACTCATAATGTTGTGATTATAAAACATCAAAATAACTTATAGGGTTTGGGAGATTCATAAAAGGTTTATATGATTAATAAAATAGACAAATAGTCACATTTTAATAAAGTGAAAACATATATTTGGCCTTATATACCCTTTCTATTATTTATTATAACTATTTTGGTCATTATGATGTCATAATACGCACCGTTTATATATATGGTCAGTAAATTTCAACTGAACCTTCAACTGTCTCAAAAAATTATGAATAACGCACCAATGGATAATTTAGAAATTCTTATTCCAAAGATAAATTTAATTTTATCAGAATATTTTTATAAATATTTTTATTTTCACTTTTAAAAAAGGAATCAATATTTATAAAAAAAACACGTTTTTTTAAAATAACTATTTTTGAATGCTAATAAAAATTATACGATTATTAATAAAAAATATTTTCTCCTTTATATTTAAAAAATATATTTAATCATATTATTATATTAAAAAAATATTTATTTCATAAATCCATTAATTTATCAAAATAAGTTTGGGAATGGAAATTGAATACAAATTAAAAATACAATTTTTCTCATAACATGAAAATTAAAATAATTTGAAAGGTAATATTAATAAGATGAAAATATATTAATAATTATTTACAATTTATAAATTCTTATTATTAGGGTCTTTACACATGTCCCTTTAACACACCAACAAATTCTCAAAGTTTTAGGTGTACATAATCGACACTTTCATGGTGTGGTTTAGCATACATGGCTTGGGATGTGATCTCAATGAACATGAAAATATCCTATAAATGTTTTGAATCATTATTAAGTTATTGGATCTCATCTTGGTATTGGTAAATATTAAATCCTTGTGATTATATCTCCCATTTAAAATCCAATAAATGAACTCTGTAGGGTATACTCATACCGGTTGAGGTCGTTGAGTCCATTACCTATGAAAAATGGAATTTTTGAAACCCAATACTTATAATGTTGATATGATCACAAAAAACTCACTATATTATCAATGGTAACAATTCATAATTATCATATGAATATGATAGGGAATAATAAAACCACTTAAGTTTATGTGATTCCAATATCTATAATCCAAACTACAAAATTTAAAAAATAGAAGGGGGATTTTATTTATAAAACTCTGGGTCATTACAATCCTCCCCTGATTAATTTCTCAACTGAAATTTTCATTTCAAAAACAAAAAAAAATGATGAGGGTATTTTTTCTCATCACCTCCTATAGTTCCAACATCACATCTTCAGACTTGTGGTTTATCCATAGTAATTTTACCAACTACATTGTATTATTTTGTAGAACAATTACAATTTGATATAAGATCATAACAAGTTTCACCTCATAGGAATAGTCATTATCCAATGGTACCTCTTCCAGATTGAGTAGATGTGAGGATCTTTGTATGAACTTCCATAGTACTGATATGTGAAACACATCCTTTACATGAGATAGGTCATGTGGGTGTACTAGTTGATAAGCCAGTTCTTCAATGAGAATAAGGATCTCATGGGGACCGACATTTCATGGAGTAATATGCCACAACCCATCCTCGGGGCTCATGCCGTGACTACCCCAAGCCCGTCTCCCATAGTCCAGGGGATGGAGAATAGCACCAAAGGCGTAAATCCCGAAAAAAGGGAAGGCATTGCCTTTATAAAGTAAACAAACACCACAGAGTAAGCCAGCAGAGGTAAACACTAAGTAAAAATGGGCACAAAGGTAAGTGCGGAAAGTAAATGGGCCAGAATACAAACCCAAACTGAAAGTAAGTAAAACTGGAAAGAAAGTACATCAACTAAAAGTAAAGCAGAAACGTTGAGCCGTCCACTGGGAGTCCAACCTGAAGGGTGGGTACAGATAGCCACCTCAACTCCACGGGTCTAGCCGTCCGCTCCGTGTACGTCCCGCCCAGTAGTCCACCTCCAAGTACCAACTGCTCCACAAGCCTCAACCATGATCAGCGCTGTCCGTCGTCTGTATCCAACACAACGTAGCACGGGCATAGCCCGTGCAGGGGTGAGTATACGCTACTCAGTAGAGACCCCGAGACCCCCGAAGGTCTCCCAGAATCCTCAAAGGAAAATCCACAAAGGAAAGATACAATAATGAAGTAACATCCACCACTACTTAGGTATATGCCCATACATATACCTAAGTCATCAATTCTAGTTTGGCTCCAACATCCAAGCCCAAGTTTGATCACGTCCACACAGGATAGTAAAACCCAATCCACATAGGAAATCACAACACAATCCACATAGGAAATCAAGTCAATCATATCAAAGATAATGATTGAAAGTCAAGACTCAGCTCACATAGGTATACTTCTTCGTAAGGTGATAGAGATGATCAGATATATCCACTGATTCATCTAAGCTGGGACACATGTAGGATACTAAACCAGCTAAGCTGTCAGACCCATATAGGATACAGACCAGCTACTCTGCCAGACCCACGTAGGATAGCAAGAATAGAGTCAGACACTGCCAGACCCACGTAGGATACAAGAACAGTAGTCATTGTCGTCGAACCCATGGAGGATTTCAGTACGGTCTTCATCGCTGTCGAACCCATAGAGGATTTCCGTGCAGTCATTATCACCGTCGAACCCACGGAGGATTTCAGTACGGTCTTTATCGCTGCCGAACCCACATAGGATTTCTGTGCAGTCTTCATCGCCATCAAACCCATGGAGGATTTTAGTACGGTCTTCATCGTTGCTGAAATGACATAGGATTTCAGTGCAGTCTTTATCGCCATCGATCCCATGGAGGATTCCAGTACGGTCTTCATCGCTGCCGAACCCACTGAGGATTTCAGTGCAGTCGTCACAGTCGCAGTCGCAGCCAGCTCTAGGGTTCCCGCACACAACATTCTCTTTTCTAGGAGGGTCCGATCCACAAGACAAAGGGGGTCGATACATCAACTGAAACATAGTCCAGATTTTATGTATCCCAACGTTCCATCTTGAAAATATGAACTCAACGTGACAAACGGTGCGTCAATCGGACACCCGGTCTGAGAGTTATTGGCTTTTTCGTTCCAGGGCCCCGGTTGGTTTCTAAGTAAAAACCGACCCAACTGCACTCCAACTGCATCCAAAACTTGAGTGGAGTAAGCCAAAAGTTCCATATCACTATGATTAATCTAATAAAGTCGACGACACGTCAATCGGACGTCCGAAGATCAAGTTATAAGCGTTTCTACTCCGAGGGCCCGGTTGGTTTTGTGTTCGAACCAACCCATCCATACCCAAAGTTCTCCGAAACCTTTAGAGTAATATACCAAAACGACCGCCTAGTTCCAAGAATCTCCACACAACTGACGGTGCACCAATCAAAGGTTCGTAGCCCAATATATGAGCAAAAGAACAAACCTCTCTGGTTTAGGAGGTTTTGGGCCCGGAACGACCCGGCCCGAGACCCCCTGGGTCGGCCCGAACAGGGTCGACCCGAACCAGGTCTGGTTCTGGACCATTAGGGCGCGGCCCGGCCCGGTGGGCATGGCCCGGCACAATCGGCGCAGCCTGGCCCGGCCTGGGCGGCCCGGCCCGGCGCGGGCGCGCCCCGCACGGCCAGCTCGGTGCTGGTCGTGCCGTTGCGGAAAGGGGGGGGGGCTTCCCCCTTGATTGAGGCTACGACCCCACATGGGGGGCCGCTCACTTCTGCCAGCGGATGTGGCGCTGGGCGCCGCATCTCCCCCGGGTCCCGCACGGCCGCGTGACCTGTCGCCTGCCGCCGCGGCTGAAGCCGCGGCGGTCCCTCCTTGCGGCGCGCCAGCGACCCGCGCTGCCGGTGAATTCTGCGGTCCACCGGAGCCGCTCCGGTAGTCCGTTATTGCTCCCTTTTGCACATGGGGTCGTATCAGGACCCGTAGATTACTGCGACGGCCTCCAATCGCTCAACGGTCCCGTTTCATCGTCACCCAACGTTCCACGCATCAAGAACAAAGAATCGGTGGGTTCAGACTTGTTTATTGGTCCACACCCACCACGTTAGTGGTTCAAACAACTTTCAACAATTTAATCATATGCTGAGGATATAATCCACATAAATTAAATTAAACCAAACCCCCTACCTCGATGAAGTCATCGAACGAGGTTTGTCGCGGGAAAGGGACGTCGCGGAAGACGACGTCACAGAAGGAGGATTGTCGGTGTCCCGGTACACAGTGTCGCGGAGAAGAGGATCGTCGGCGTCGTGGTACATGGAATCGCGTCGTCGATCTCCGAGGAATCAGCGTTAATCATTATCCTTCGTTGGAGGTCGGCATTCTTCGTTGGTGATGGTGTGTTCTTCGTGTTCTTCAAGGAAGAAGATGAAGATTCCAAGGCTTGAGTAATTCCTCTCCAATCCTTCTCACACAATGAAACAACCATAATAAAATTAGGCGTTGCCTTAATTTATTACTCATGCCACCCCTTATTTGAAATTCAAAATTAAAACACGATTTAATTAACATGCGTTGACCAATTAAAGAGGCGTTTAATATTCCAATTAAATGCGAGAGTCGACTTGGCATTTACAAAGGGTGTACGGGTGAGTTACCAAATTAAATGCTCGTGGGAGGTGAAAAGGAAAATAAAAGGGGTGGGGCTTGTGTGGGCCCCACCTCACTAATATCCTACCTAGGAGTTAGGGTATTAGTGGGTCCCACTCCAACCACCATGCCTAGGATATCATTACTTAGAATAAAAATAAAATTAGAGCACAATATTTTATTTTTATTCTTTAGTTAACCCAATTAATTAACAACCTCACCCGAGCAAACTCAACTCCGGAAAAAGTGTTCCTAAGCAATTACCGGTGCTACGGTTTCATCAGGGTCCTCAGATTTCGATTCCGAGCACCGGTTCAGAAATTAGTAAAACCCGCTCGTTCGTTCACTGAACGTACCCGAGCTATACTTCGGAAATTGATTCTGGGCACACCTGGCCTCAGAATCAGGTTCTGTCAGAAACTGTGTTCTTGTACAATCCCAAAAAAAATTAAGAAAAAAAAATTCCCTTGAATTTTACGGGTCGATACATAATATTTCCATTATTCTGAAATCTAATGAAAATATTCCATGGAGTTATGAGGAGGAATTACACGTCTCCAAATTCAAACTCTTTGACTCATCAATGATTGTCAGAGTTACTCTTTTATTGACCATGAGTATCCTTGATATACTATTGAATGATCTAAAACATTTAAAACATTTCAGTTCCTAGAAGAATTTTTCCCCCAATTGACCACACCATGTATGTGTTCTACACCACCTCCAAAAATGGGCTTCATACCTCCAAAAATGGGCTTCATAGGGATCCATTTAGTTGCTCGAGTGTAAACTTTTATTGTATGATAATTCGACCATAGGAATATATTGATCCCATAAACCATTGATTTGATTGGGAATAATCGCAAAATGTCCTCATGTTTCTAGATAGTATGCTCAGATTGGAAATCAATTTGAGGGTGATAATTTGTTCTGAAGTACATATCATTATCCAGATCCTGTTGGATACTCTTAGAGAATATGGAGTCAAATCTTAGTCAAAATTAGATATGATCATTTTTTATGTTCTATATAGGTTGACTACATCTATAACGCATATCCTTTCATGTTGATCGAGTGAGAAATCTTATTGAATTAAAATTAAGTGAGCATTCTTTATAAGGGGATCCACTATAACCCATATAGTATTATTTCCTCTTGATGTATTCATAAGACCAAGGAAAACCATTATTTTGATGTTCTCCCATTTCCATGTAGGAATGTGTAATGATTGCATCGTCCTTGTGATATTTACCTTTCTTCCATTAATTTCCTATATACAAGACATATTGATGTATGTTCCATGTTTTCCTTCATCATATTATCTCACTAATATTTATCTCAGAGATATCAAAACATATTGGTTCTTGTTGGATGTAAGGAAAAATTTGAACTATGTGAATCGTGAAAAAAGTCCACATTTAACTCATGATTTTATGGTAAAGATAGTTGTGAAAGAAATATCATAACTCCCTCATCATGAACATTGAACTCCAAGTATTTACCTTTTTATATATCATCCATATTACTCTAAATTACCTCATCATCTCTTTGAGCATCCTCTACAATTTATAGAAGGTATCGATGAGAAATATTTTTTCATAGGATTGATTATGTCTATTCCATTTTGATTAACATTTACATCCTTCTTAAATATAAGAAGATCAGGTCTTTCTCAATTATAGTCAATGATTAAATTTCAAGTCACTTTATAATTAGAGTTTCTGTCGCATTATTTTCAATCCCATGATAGTATTGTATTGAGCATTCATAGTCCTAGATCATATCTAACCATATTCATGGGCGCATAATGATCTCTTTTTGTGTGAACATATACCAGAGGCTTTTGTGATCTGTATATATTTCACAATTATCCCCAAAGGTATAATTACACAATATATTTAACATGAATATCCCAAAAACCCAATAAAATAGTATGTTGGGTAGTTCTGTCCTTGAACATTCAATTTCCTTGAGGTGTATGCTATCACATTTTCATTATGTATGAACACAATTCCAAATCCCTTCATCATTGCCACACTGAATACCATGAAAATGTTTCCACTGGTTGGTATAGTGAGGAAAGGTGTAGTTGGAGGACTTTTTTTCAACATGTCGAATCTCTCTCCACAATCATCATTTTAAAAAACATGACCCCCTCCCAAGTTATCATGATTATATGGTTTTATAATCATGAGAAATATCTCAAAAATAAATTATAGTGCCCATATAATCTAACGAAAATAAGGATATCTTTCAAAAAGGTTGTCCATATACATGCTTCAATTGCATATAAATTTTAAGTGTTTACATATACCCCTTTTCTTATAATAATATGTACCATGAATGAGACATCCTTTAAAATGAACTCAAAACTATGGTACTTAACATAAATATTCACCATTTTTAATTCCATCAAAATAATTCTTATATACTACTCATGATCCTATATTATTTTAGAGTATATTATAATATCATATATAAATACTATAGAACAATTATTGAGATAATGTATAAATAATATATTCATCATGTTCATGAATATTTTTAGAGCATTACTAATTCTGAATGTCATTATTATAAACTCATTATACCCTTACCTTGTTCAAAACGATGTATTGGGTTTATCTTCCATATTCACCATTACATGATAATCCCCTAACTAAAGATCCTCATTGATGGAAAATTAACTTATTTATTATAATAATACTTTTGAGGAAAACATGAGAAACCAGAAGATCTAAACATTACAACCAAATAATTCTATAAAAGTTGATAAACCAGGTCATCACTATAGTATTCTTCCCCTTCCTAGTGATTACGTAATGATGAAAATCCTTTTCTATTTTATGAACACTCAACTAGCTATCTCGTGCGGGGATTCACGGGCTCGGTACCAATTTCAACTCCATACCCTCTCGATATTCCAAATCCAGATGGCATGCTAAGGTGAAATATTCATGCTCTGGTCCCCATGTAAAGTAGACCCAAGTAGTCTAATGGTTGAAAACACACCCAAAATTTATAAAGAGATTCACAAACTAAAAACCCTCTCATATAGAATCGGAGAATTTCCACTGAACATTTCAAAATGAATATCCAAAAGCTTCATCCACAGGAATATAAGCAGTGTCACCCAAAACCAATATCAGAGTCATCCAAACCGAAATAGAGAACAGAAAATTACCAAAGTAGGTATATCCATGCTATATATTAACCAAAGATTCATAGGGATCCTGCAAAACCATCACTGCTTCACTGCTATTATAATTATAAAACCGCCAAAAGTAATTCAACGTCATCGCTGATACGAAGCACACTACCACCGCAACATCAGAGCAGATCGACTATAAAATAAAAATCAAAATCCAAAAACAAGAACAAGAAACGCATCCAAACCACACAACCAAAATCAAAAAATTCCACAAGAATAAAAAATTTCCACAAAATATGTTCAACTAAACATAAAAAAACCATCCTTAATAATTAACCCCAAAAATCTATCATCACCTACTGGACAACACACGACGACTAGATCCCCCCCATACACCCACAACCAGTGTGGAAATGTGACTTCAATCCACACTATAGTAGTAGGAAACTTGAACATTGGACCCCCACCATGCCTCTATGGAATTCCCTATCCAGAACAAAGGGTAAGGCGTGAAAATAAAATCATTCTGTAAGCTCTCCGAGCTATTCGAGTATGTAGAGTATCATGAAGACATAATAGGAAGAGACATTGAATGCCACATGTTCACCATGCTGAAGAATATAAGAGAGGAACATCCGATAAAAAATGGTAGAGGATGGTGGTGGTGGAGGAAACCATGTTGTGAAGCCCCTAATAAGAACATATACCGAAGATCCTCCATTGAGAAGTACTGTTCTCCACCTAGATGATTGAAAAATTCAACAATATTTGGTAGTGGATACTTGTTCTTTATCATAATTTTGTTGACCTCAGATTAATAAATGAAAAGCTACATTTAACATTCCTAGTTCTTGATGAAGAGGACAGTTGATTCCCACTGTGACAAAATTGGGAATGTGATCCCATTATACATATTCTCATGTACTTGTTTCATTGGCTCTATAAGTTCCATAACATCCATTATAAATAGTGTATTCATTAATGGTAGCACCCCATGTATAATTTAAATTAAAAATATATCTTATTAGCTATGAGAAAAACCATAATATTATTCGAAAAAAACTATAATGTATTCTATCACAATTCGAATGTCTTCCTGGATGATCCTCTCTATAGACTCAATCATATATGATAGATATTATTTATCATAAGGAAATTATATTTGTTACTGAGATGTTGGGGATTATGAATATCGATCCACCTCCTTGAATTTGTATATAATGTGAGGATAATTCATGATACACATATTGATTTCATTCCCATCCAAATTTAGGTTGGCTCTATATAGGGAAATATAATACATGACCAAAATTGTATGAAATTCAACCAAATTGAGTATCACAATGTTCTCTAGGATATTCATCCAATTATTTTTGACATGGGAGATATGTACATGGTATGAAATAATTGTTCCATTATTTTATTCACCAAAATAAAAGCTTCCATGCTTTTTGGTGGTTTTTGAATAGTTCTACTAAACATCCATAAAATGTTGAAATTAATTGATGTAGAATAAAAAAATATGTTCAGAATTCATGAATGAATAATGGAATACTTTTCACCAGATCATTTCTCAGATCCAACATAGAGGTTGTGACAATAGAAGTTCACCCTTGCTGCCATGGAGGTCATTTTTTATATCTAAAAATTACTGGTTTAGTGCATTGGTTTTAAAAGTCTCATTGTTCTTTATAGTTAAAGATAATAATAATTACATGTGGTTTGACTAGATAATTCATTCCTCTATTTTATTAGATGGGTTTTGTTATTGGAAATATCATGTTATTTTTCCTTCATTCCCACACCTAATTGTTTTCGTCATTCCCTTTTGGTAATTTCTAGGGTTCTTCTTTCTATATTTTGACAGGTGGGATGTTGAAATATCATAGAATCATTATATTTATCCATCAGAATTGTAGAATTAAACTCCAATTTCTTCTTATTATCCCCATTATACTCTTGAGATTAACTGATCTCTATTTCATCCTTGTTGTCATGTTAAACAATTTCCTCACAGTTATCAGTGTCTCAAATCGTCAGGGATTGTTTTATACTAGTTTTTAGTACACTAAAGGACTTTTATAGTTTTTATTCATGGGTAACAACAATCCTGGAGGCATATCCTGAAATTCGTATGGATTGTTTCTCATAAACCCTGATGGATTCATCAACATTTTTCCTGAGGGAATGGAAATATATATCCATTTGATGTTAAATATTACAAGGAAATATTTATCAAAAAACATTTTTTGGAATTCATTCCACCCAATCACATTGATATCTTACTCAAGCTTCGTATTCTTGATCAATGTCCACCACTAAAAATATTCTCTCTCCGTACTGTAAATATCTTATGGAACCTTCCATTTCTCAAAAGATATAGTGTTGTACATGATCTTATCAATGATACTGATCCACTATAACACAATTAAGGGATATAAAGATCCGTTTAAAATAAGATACCATAGTCACATAAAGTTCTGAATTATGGATTATTATTTTTAGGGGTATTTGGTCACTCCTCATGATATAGGTTTCTATTCATAACCAGAGCCATCCAAAAGTGTATCATAATAATTGTTTCTATTCTTTATTCCATTGGGGTGTGCATATTTTTTAGGAATACATTACAATTCACTTGATAATGGTTTTTTTATGAAATTACTCCTATTTTCACTCAATTTATTGAATAAAAATAAAATAAATTCGAATGATTATTTTTAAAATTTTAATCGTAATTGTCGGAATTCAACCACATGAAAGTGATAACTTATAAATGACATTTATTTATAAACTTATGAATTTTTATGAAACTATCTATGTTATCCACGATATATATCCTAATATATAATCATATGGGAAATAAATTCCCATAATAATGGTTTGAAATGAGATTGAAACTTTTTTAATGTATATCCCACATGATTGTAACATCAGGTGTGTACCAAGGCCCATTTTTTAACTAGTTCCAGGTTGAGTCTAGGAAAATGTGGTGTTTTCAAGTTTTACTCGTCTATACATCTGTACCATAGCCCCATCCACAAGTAGTATCTAGATAGGGATTTATTTTCATGAAGAACCATTTACTCAATACATAAATTATAGGGGTATTTCCCTCTACTATGTTTTACCCCTATGGATTTCTCTAGAGTTTTAAATTCCTAATACCAAAAATAACTAAACATTTGAGTTGATACTAACAATGAAAACCCTTCTTTATATTACACATTAATTAGAGATATATTTTTTGTGATTACACGTTATACAACATGGTAAATCAATAATTGTAGTTTATATGGGAGTTAGGAAAAATAAATAACTTCTTAAAACATGGAATTCATTATCTTTATTGAAATCCTCTTTTACATTCTCATAATATTCCTTCATACTTAAAAAATCATTGGACAATATATGGAAATACATAAGAAAGGGGGTGAGGAATGAAGTCTTATAATGGAATAAGCATGGAATTACGTGAAGGAAGAAATAAATGTTACACAATAAGCATATAAATGTGTAATAAAAGGGGTAATAATCCTTAATATGAATAATGAGGCATTAATGAGTATGATAATATTAAAAGAAAACATGGTAAATGTGGAACAACTTAAAACAAGGCATCATAAACTAGTTCAAGGATAACAGCCATAGAACCATGATGTAAAAGGTGACATGATTGACTGGGATCACTCCCCAATCCCTTTCATGACATATCATGAGATAAAAACATTTCCTAATGCATTGGAATAGCCTATAAATAAGGGAACACCGACCACATTCGTTCATTCTCATTCATAAATGTGTAACATAGATCACACAACATGGATTCATTTATAATTATATATTATTCAAAGATTAAGGAGCATGAAATATACACATGTAATTCCCCAATCCAATAACTATATGTGTATAAAGGTGAACAACCATGATATGAAATGTGTATGGGTATTCAATATATATTTTATTGTAATGGAAAATTGTGGTGAAATTTCTACTGCAAAATCGGGTTGTTTGAATACTCATTAGAGGTATTGATGAGTTTGAATGGTGTATCTCATAATTTATAAATAAAATGAACAATAATAAGGATATAAAATATTTAATCATAAAATTAGGAAATTAAGATAAAAGACATATGACAATTAATATACATGAATAAATAAGATAATGATAGGATCCTTTACCTTAAGATTATGGATTCAATTTAATAGAAGAAGTTTCTTGAGGGCTTGTGGGAACCTTTAAAGGATTATAAAGTGTTAAGGTTAGAGTATGGACGCCCTCTAATGACTTTTAGGGAAGAGATATGAGGTCTTGTGTTGTTTTATATAGAAAAATTAGTGGTTAGTTCTCTATTATTTTATAAACATTGATTTTGGAATCAATATAATAAAAAAAATAAAAAACACAATCCATCCCATTGTTTTTTACCACGACTTATAAAAAAGGATTGTTTTCCATTATTATAGAACTAAAAGTTCTAAAATTATTGATTCATCTCTGAAAATAGTTTAAATAACATGTGATGTGGTTATATTATATTTATGTTTCACAAAATACAATTTCTACAAGGGATTAGTATAGTGATAGTGTGGGGTTGGTCCCACAAGAATTAATGGTTGGTCAGTGGGAACCATTATTATGGGCCTTTGGGGTAAGAGTCCTCTCAATATGTTTGAGTTTGAAAAATGACTAAATCTATGAGTTTTATTGATAAAAAACATACATAATAAAGGTATTGGGATCCATTCCTATGTATAGAAGAATGTATGGTCTTTAATTATAACTTGGGATGGTCCTAAGGTCTAGGATATGAAGCAAGAAGAGGTCCCTAGTTGAATATTTTAAATCCAAATAGATCCACTCAAGATATATATATTCATAAGAAATTAATGACAGAATAAATATTCATAGATTATAATACAATAATAATAAGGAATCGAAAAATAAAATCCATTAATGAATAATATTTGAATAATTAATGGTATTTTAGAAGCAACATAATCATATATAATGATTTCCATAGATTTCAAGGAATTGTTATCAATTAATTCTTAGAGGATTATATACTTTACACAACAAAGTTCACACCCTAATCCAGTACATAATTATTGTTCTGAGTTCACTCATCATTGTATCCCTATAAAATTGAATAGATATCATACATCATTCCATCCAAATAATACAAAACAGATTTCATTTTCTTCTCTATCCATGTATATATCATGAGATATAAATCAGTTTCAAAGGAATGGAATGGAGATAAATATCCCACCCATATCATAATGAAATAATACACATTTTTCCACATATTCATAAACAATAATATCATAAACCTTGAAATGAAATGGGTGTCATAAACATGTAATCATATCTTATCTTGTCGGAGATACATGTTTCATAATCATTTCATCAAAGAATAACCCATGAAAGGATATAGGTTTCAATAGAATATAACTCATGGAAATGAATTAGTGTCATAATTATTATTCCATGAAATTATAAACCATTCATGAAATAATATTAATGTAACCTTTAGATCATTTCTTATAAGGGAATGTGTGACGTCAACAAATTTCATCATAAATATAAAATTACATGCCAATATATTTTAGAAACATTTATTAAGTAATATATCCTTTATTATATAAAAAAGGCTCTTTAAAACATAAAATCATTTTAAAACCCATTTTCTTTAATATAAAAATGAAATATTCAAAAGCATTCATTGAAAAAAAATTATTTGAAAACATATAAAGAGATTTTGAACATTTTTTCAGGACACTTTTCATAGAGAAATTTTAAAAGTATCTTGAGAAATGTTTAAAAACAATATTACTAAAAACATAAAGAATAATATTTAAAAATTATGAAATCTAATTTTTTTGAAAACTTATAAAAAAATAATGATAAAAAATTGGGTAAACTTTTTTCATGGAAACATAAAAAAGAATTTTGAAAACATTTTTGGGAATTCTTTTTCACTGAAAAACCATTTACAAAAATTAATGTCCATATTTTTAGAAAAATAGTTATTTAAAAAATAATATCTTTTTAATCATGTAAAGGAATCTTCAACAGAATGATGGTCTTGATGGTAGTAAAATCATTACATTCCAAACATTCATTTCATTCATAAAAAAAGTTAAAAGTACCTTGAATGAAAATCTAAAAAAAGATTCCTTTTGTAAAGAAAAATTATTTTAATAGGATAAACATGGGTAGAAATTAATTTTATAGTTAGTAGAATAATAATATTATTATTTTTTTGGAATTTTTTCTTTTTGGAAAACATGGTTTGAAGGAACATTGTTTTTTGATCGAGGAGAGGGTAATGTCATACTCTTTTAAAACACATTCTTAACTATCTTATGTAACAAATAATGTAAAATTTGTACCAATACATGAATATAGAATAAATTAATAGACTTTTAGAAAATTCAACATATTTATTAAGATATGGATAACAATATTTAATCAATGTATGTATAATCTGAAACAATCAAAAAGAGTGATGTGATTGTTTCAAATAACTCTTACCACATGGTAATATTTACCCATACTCCCTATTGAAGAAAAATAAATTACATGAAGCTTAAAATATCATTAACATAATGAGAATAATTATATAATATTTCAAAGGAATTATATACACATAATCAACAAAATATAGTCACATAACATGGATCATGTCACAAAGAATGAAAATTGAGGCAAAATTACATTACATATTTGGTATCTTTTGAAACATAAAACACATAAAATCAATATCATCTAATGGAAAAGAAAATACCCATAAATTTAAGTATCATGATTAAAAAATTCATCCATGGTAATCATATACATACAAATGTGGAATGGGTTGTGAATAAAGCATGTATCTCATAGAAATAAAAAAATGAGATGAAATTCCCCTACCATCTGTATTAAATCGCTTTGTACTCATATAAACCACATGTACATAAATATAAATTTATTATAAAAGTTTTGAAGATCTGTATTATTTTTTAAAAATCCATATATGATTTTATTATTACATTTTAATACCTTATTGTTAAAAATTCTATATTAAGGTTGCACTTTGGAAAATATTCGTTTTATTTTTACATGGGTCTTAATTTGTTATATGATTAGTCCTTATAAATATTTCCTGATTTTAAAAACGAAAAATATTATATAAATATAATTATTATTAAGTATATGGGTGTTATAATATTTTATTGATGTATGAAATGGAATACACTGTTCATGGAGATTGTAGGCCATACTTATGATTGATTGTTGCTTCTATTTTATTGACGTATTGAAAGAAAGTTAGTAAATAACATATATTTATTTGTATATATGAATATATTATTACTAATGTATAATTATTTTTTCATATATAACATTTTTATTCACTAAAATTGTCCTTGTTAATTTTTATATATTGTGTGAAAGAATCACATCACTTTGAGGGGCGATAGTCCACATATCCTCAAACGAAATTATCATGTTTACAACAAATCGAATGTATAAATTTATATTTTTTTAAATGATTAAATAAGATTAAACACATAAATAATATTATATATATCATATATAAATATATTTCCCATCATAATTTAAACCATGATAGGTGGAACATAAAATATAAATAATCATAATTTAAGGAGTCGGTAGTTCGTTGTACACATAAATAGTATATTCTCTACTCATTATATGGAAGTGTCTATAGGTGAACATATAAACCTCAGCATAAAAATATCCTAGTATATTTATGATAATGATTTTTATACAATAATTTTTTAATAATAGATTATGTTTTAGAAAATAAAAATAACATAAAATAACTTAGGGAAGAATGTTACCTCTTATTCAAGTAACTCATTTGGTCTGCCCCAATGGGATTCCTTGGATTACATCAGGCCTATGGTGGTTATTCTATGATTATGGGTATTATTTTAAGGATCTATTTTGGTAGATAGTTTTTTGAAAATGTTTCTTTATAGGTTTTAGGATATGGGATGAGAGGAGGCCTTTTTATTGTGCATAAGGAGTCTCAAGATTGTAATTTTTGGGAAAGGGAATTCCACCCATTGTTTTCCATTGAATTTTGATCCAATAATTGTAAATATTATATACAAGTGATTATATTGCCTCAATTTTCCTACAAAATAATTTTTAGACACGTGTCTATGTCATTTAGGCCCTTATGATTATGGATTAGTCCTTAGTTAAGTTTTATTTTACCTTAATCAATGCAATTAGTTTTAATTACATTAACTATTATTTTTAAACCAAAACTGAGTTAACCTTATTATATAATATATATTATTATGATTCCAAATATAGATTCCATTATTTCAAATTAAAATTAAAAAATTGAGAGAAATTAATCTAAATTTAATCTAACATTGAGGTCCACAATATCGGTTTTAGTTTAAAAATGATCCAAAAGATTTCAATTTTATTATTTTAAATTTCAAATATAAATTCATTAAAATAACTCTAATTGGGTTAATGAATAACATTATTATCTAATAAAACATTTCATATAATTTTAAATGTAATTTAACAATAAATATTAATTATATGAAAACCAGTTTTGAACTAAATGTCACTATTTTTCGGTCTTCTTTAAAAAATGAAATGTTATAGAGAAATAAAAAAATTTACCCTAACATAAATATTTTGTTTCTTTATCAAATATAATGTTTCATTTGAAATATTAAATATATCAATTTTATAAAAATTATATTTAAATAGGTATTTCCATTAATAGGTGGTAAAAATGCTTTAATAAAAATACATGTTTTCTAGCATAAAATTTGGTTTCTTATAATATTATATATATAAAATACATTTGATGAATGTCAAAAATATATTTAATAAATATATATATAATATATATTACTAAAATATCAATCACAAATTGTTATAAATTTTTGTTATTGGTGTAAAACAACTTTGTGACAATATAAATAATAATATTTTCTTTTATAATCAATTAGTTTTCCTATTCATTTATAATTAATTGGTAACCTATTAATTCAACTTATATTTGGGTAACATATATATTTTCATAAATTAATTAACCCTGTAATTAAAAAATAATTCAATAACTAGGTTATATCTTATTATATTAAAAAATAAAATTTTAATAATATATTACTGTTCAGTAAAAATTAGTTTTTTTGTTACACACACAATCAAGGTATGTCAGACTAGTATGTATCATAAGATAACATAGGTTTTCTGGTTAAAGAAATTTAATATTTATGTTGTGTGTAGTTCAAAATTAACAAATCATTATGTATAACGCAACCCAAAAATTGTGCTTTAAAATAAAATAAATTATTTTCCGTGTTTCGTGAAATGAGAAATATAAAAAATATTAAATTAATTAAAAAATAAAATTTTAAAATACCATAGCGTGTTAGAATATGTAGTATAAACACTCATAGTAGAATCTATTAGAACTAAATAATAAATTTCAAATATAGATAACATTCTATTAGAGATTTAAAGTAAATGATTATGAAGCATAAATTTATTAGGATTAATCAAATTACCAACATGAAATTTTAAACAACCAATCTGACATTTGAATTAATCAGAAAATAAAAAAATAGTTACATGAAATAAACATGTGAAAAAGTTTAGTACGAGTTCAATATAGATTTATAATCAAGAAGTCAAATTCATGTAGAACGGTTTTGGGGATGTAAAATGGTTGAATAACACTTCACAATTTGATGATAGATGATTTAGTAATTGTAAAACAATGAATAAACTAAAGAAATATTTAGTTTTGGGGAAAATGAAGGATCAAAATTGAGAGAGAAATGATATAAAATAAGAGGAAAATGTAAATTCCCCACAACATTCTATCTGTGGTTCATGTGTTATAGACAAATAATAGGGATTTTAAAAAATGTGTGATAGTGTTTCACATCATGTAATTCCAATTTTTGAATTCCTCCACTAATTTTGAATCATCAAAAATTTCACATAAATATCAACTATAGATTTGGAATTTTATTACTTTCAGGAAATGTATCAGGTTCTCACAACATGTATCTTCCTTGAGGACTTATATTTAGATAGGGAATTGAATTAAAAGGTTACAATATGTGTATTTGTAAATCACATCATTTAATGGCTTCATTACTTGAAAATTCTTTAGGATTTCATTCATGATTTGTCCCTATGATGTGAGCATTTTCTGCAAAGAGGGTAATGGTGTTTCATGACATTTAATGGGTTTTTTGGACAGTTTCTCTATATTTTGATTAGACATTACAAAAACCTATTTCCTGTAATAACCAATATATAACTTGTTTAATATTGGGAAATAACATAGAAAATAATTTGAAAAATGGAATCAATATGTATATATTATTTAAAATATCAAATTTTTACACAATTTAATAGTTTCTTGTCCTCATGTAAAAAGATCTAAAAAGGGATTTAAAATGGTAACAAATTTTTAATATTGTAATCATTTTTTATAAACAGACAAATAGATCAAATTTCATGTATAAAAAGTTAGTCTCCATAATCATCCATGTATAAAACATTATTCATGACTCATAGCTCGTTTCATTAATCAAAATTTTAATCTTTTAAATACATTTTCTATAATGTTCCTTGAACTCTATACCCATTTTCAATTTACCTTATAATATATTTTCCCATGTTGCTTATGGAAAAATTTTATTGGTGTTATGCTTATGAACTGAGTACATGCTCCTAACCATTGGCTATCATTGGTCCTATCATCACCACATTGTTATTAAAATTACACAATCATTCATTGGATCTTTATTAATTAGGTTTTAATGACTTTGAGGCAATGATATGTTGGGTAAATAGTGAATAATTAATCAAAAATGAGGGTAGGATCTAGATTATAATGACTAAATGTCATGAAAACTGTAATAAAATTACTACTCCCCATCTAATAAAGTCTAAACTTTTAGAAACTCTAGTTAGATCTGTATATATATTTTAATTGAGTTCTAAAATGTATCTTGCTCCTTTAATTTTCCGCTTTCTTTTTATTTTTTCAATTTTTGTTTGTAGGATAGATCTCACATCTATCCCTTATCCACATATGATCATCCAGGGAATTCATTGGACAAATATGGTGATTTTTTACAATTATAAAACACAACCAAGTATTTTTTGTATTTTTTTAGAATGATCATGATATATTTAAAATACCACAAAGTACACATGTATCAAAATAAAACAATCTGATGAGAAACACAATACATCTCCATAGTAAAAATCATCTCATGTTCTCTAGATTAAAAACATCCCCTACACATGTTCAAAGTAAATTCATGCAATATACAGGATCATGGTGGGAATGGTTAATCGGTTTGGAATAGATACATCATATAAGGTTGTTAATGGAATCTATGGGATAAATACTGGAATATTATACAGTGGATCTTAGGAAAAAGTATATCAATAAATATTTCCTCAATCATTTTAAAGTTTTATTTATTTATTGTTATCCACAATAATATCTCAATGTATGTTATGATAAGTTTACATATCCCATGTGTCACTCAAGAAATGTGATCTAAAAAGTATAAGAAATTTTAGGCTTAGAAACCTCTCAAAAAATGTGAGAAAATAAAAAACTATCAATAAATAATTGTATAGAATCAAGTAAAAAAGTTAATTAAATGTATTTAAAAAATGTTTCATTTGAATTAAATTAATAATATAAATATTAATTCTTAAAATAAAAATAGGGGAATTCATGAATTTACACCAATTTAAAACATAACATTTTACATTATTTAAATGGGTATATTTATTATTAGGATTAAATCATGATTCTAGATGAAAAATGTCTCCATGATAAATGAGATAAAATACAATTAAAGTGTATCATACGTGAAACTCAAAAAAAATCTATGATGGAAAATTATTTGGAGTTGTGGATGGGGAAGGAGTGGTAGATGATTAGGGCCAATAATGGGATAGTTATGGTGAAGAACTTTATTAAACTAGGAGAACTCTGAAGAAGGTATAAAAATGTGTTGCGATATATTGAATAGGTTCTCTTGGATGTAGATGTTCATGGCCCAGAAATATACAGGATAGGAAGTGGTTGCTGGTGCAGTAATGTAGTTGCTGCTGAATGGGGTAAAATGGGGTGGATCAGTGGTGGGAATGGAATATATGTGTCCTGGGGTGGAGGTGTGAGCTGTATGTGTGGTTGGATCTATGGAAGGTTCTCCTAGTTCTTTGTAAGAAGAACCAACTACTTATGGTTCTCGCTAATAGATATCGTCGTCCATGATCAAGAGCTCCATCTTATTCATTTGTATAAAATATGTATGTTATATAATCTCACGAGAGGTGAGTTGAAAGGTTGAATCAAAAACACCGAGATGATGGGGAACATGTTCAATGAAAGATCCCCCAATTAGTGTGCCTCATGTCCTCTGGGTATGGGCTCACCAATAGAACACGAACATAGACATAATGTTTTTGATAGGTCCAACAATGGCTACAATGATTATAATGAAATCCATCTAACAAACACTACCATGAGAATAGTCTTGGGTGAACCATGCATATTTTAGGTCTTTTTGTAGTATGAATTGTGTTGGTCTTTAATGCTAGGTGAAATTAGTGATCCTCTAGTCATTCTCAGCGTGAGAATCCAGGTAATCATCAACTAGGACCACTTTGAATCGGATTTAATGGGATCAATATGTATTTTATAGAAAAACAAGGATGTGGTAAAATCATTATCATGGATCCGGAGGCCAATGAAAATTTCTAAGAAGGAAAGATCACGATTTTATCCCCTAGTATAAAGCAGAGGCTATAAAAAACGATCATAGAATTGGATAGAAACTCCAAAAATAGATCTCATTATGTCTCCTCATGTACCACTATAACGGATAAAATATGGATTCAATCATGGAGAATTAGTACCTCCTAGATGATATGTACGAGATCATGTATGGCCATATAGATGGTTTTGTAAGTCTTCATCATCAATTCTTTCAACCAGTTGAGTGCCAAATGAAGTTTTAGGATTGAGAAGTGAAGAATAGGGTGCAAATAATGGTGGTCATCATAATAAAACTCACTATATGAAGATTGGTTTTCATCCTGAGTAGTGGGTTGCTCAAAGTCTATAACAGAAATGGAGGTGGAAGCTATGGGCGGTAGTGGGGGTGCGATAGATATCATACCTCATAGGAATTTCACCAATGGATGATTATCTGACTCACATTAGGAATTATGAGTGTAACGGTGCATTTTCACTATATGATCTGTGATGGAGAAGGGTTAAATGTATGGATGTGTAAGGGAGAGGATATATATTGATAGGGAGGATCGAGGAAGGTTGGAGGGATGGAAGGAGAGAAGGTAGGGGGTCATATATCAAGCAGTAGGAGGGGAGAATGTTTGAGAGGTAATGGGTATTAGGGGACTAGGTTGTGAACCCTAGGTACATAATCTATTTTAAAAACATTGACCAGGAAAATACAATAGGGGTAATTGTGTTTGATTCCATGTATTTTGGGATTTATATGAAATATATGTCTATGAAAATACACTTTGTGAGTTACGATTACATGATGTGTCATTTTATATTTCTACAAATATGTAAAAAATACCCTTGTCATGTTCTCATGATATTACCTTAGATATAATAAATCTTATTCTAAACCATTTTATCCTAGGGTATTCTAATCTAGGTTTTCTCCTAGTCATCTCTATATTTAATGTCAACTACTTGATGGTTTGATGCTTAGATGAATTTCAAACCGACAGCACAACCTTCCTAGAAGGGTTCTTGAATGATTTTCAAATATTTACCATTGACATTTCATGTGGGAGTTCCTTATCACAAAATCTCTATCTTCTCATAATAAATTTCATTAATAACTAAAAATGGTCTTTATTATATAGATTTTACCATCTTAGGGAAAAATTTTAATCATGAATTGAATAAAAAAATTATTCCCTTGGAAAAAATTTCATCTTTCCATGGGTTGTTCATTCCATTTTTGGGGGTTTTCAATAGAGATATTTTAATTTTTCATATAAATCATTTTATATTTCTTCTAATTCATCCAATTAAAGCATCCTTGGTTTTCATATTTTTAAAAATATAGATTGAGGTTTTTGATTTCCCAAAATTAATGATCATCTAGTTCTACTAAAACTTTAATGTAACCCTAATATATAAATTGGTGTGGTTTTGTACCAATGGTTGTATTGAACATAGTAAAGTATGACCAATGTATATTTTCTAATAACAGACATCAATCACTTCAACTGGTGTTCATGGTATTTTCTATGATTTTTTCGATTTTTATATTTGACCTTTCAACATCCCTTCTTGTTTTTATCTTGTAGGGAGATCCTGTATAGTACTGTGTGTCATATGTTTTAAGCCATCCTTTTACAAAATTATTAGTTAAATGATTTAGTCAATCACTAATGACTATTATGGTATATTGAAATCATGAAAAACACATTTCTATTTAAGATATTTATGACCACCTTGGAGGTGTTATGAGTTATATATTCTACTTAAAACTATTTGGAATCAGAGTCAACATTATCAAGGATAGAGGACATGAAATATGAATCGAAAATTAGTCCCTTTAAATCTATCACCGATACATAAAATACTTATATTTACCATATTGGATTTTGGGGAATTTCATTTTTTTCATTGTTCCTAGTTTATTGGAACTATAAACAACTTTGACAAAAAATATATTACATCTTGGCATTGTGTTTCACATAAAATACCACTTTTTATAATTTTTTCCATGGTATGGTCTAGTTCATGATGTCACCTAGTTGGTGATGCAAGAAACATTTTTAACACATTTTGGATTTCATCATCAGGAATGTAATGACATAAGAAACCATCAAACCATCTCTAGAGAATTAGTGGTGCATCCCAATATTAGTGTGATTCATGAGAAAAAAATCATCTCCTTTACCGATATGATAGGTTTGTCTATATATATATCTTATGGACAGATAATTTTCAATATCATTAAAAAACTTTTGTTCCATTGTATTTAATGTAAAATATGATTCATCAAGGAGTATTAAATTTCATTATCATCGTCCTCTTTTATAAGACGCATTGGAACTTGAGATACCCAACCAACAATAAAATTTTATATTATCTTAGAATATTTAATGAGAATGTTGAACTCTTGATGTAATATGATTAACCATTTCTATCATATAATTGCATCCTTTTTTCATCATATATTTCATGGCAGCATGATCAGTGTGCATGATCTCTTTTAATAATACTTTATAACAATATATTTTATAAAAATAATAACCAATTTCTAAGATATATTTCTATGTGGTTGTGTATTTCAGTTTAGTTTCATTTATTTTGTGATTGGAATATTATATTAAGAAGATTTTTTGTATGACTCTCTATCCTAAAATAACAATAAAAAAAATTTCATAGGTACTACACATCAATTCAAATTAATTTTTCTAATCTAGTTAAAAGATTACAAGAGTATCAATTCGGAAATTCATTATAGTATTGAATGATCAACTACATTATTTAGTGACTTTATATGGTTCTTATTTTGATAATATATATTCTAATGTGTGGGTATATTTCTAAAAAACATTCATGGATCTCTAATAAAATCCAACATCACCTAGAAATCTCTCTATTACTCTTACTATAGTGGGATCAAGTAAATCATTGTTCAATTTTATCTAGTTGGGATAAAATTCGATTCTATCCTTAGACATATTTTTTCCATGGACTATGCATCCTTGAACCATAAATTCGAGTTTTCCCAATTCAAATCTTGAAACAACCTTTCACAATGTAGTAGAACTAAATCAATATTACTAAGGTAGACATTAGGGGATCTACCATAAACTAAAAAATCATCCTTGAAATTTTATAATAAATCATCCTCCATGTTTTAAAATATATGTTTCATGAATCACTTAACATATTCTAGTGTACTACACAAACCAAATGACATGTCCCTATAAGAAACGATATGAAATGGAAATGTGAAAGTTATTTTAGAATAATCATTTAGGTTAATGTAATTATGATTGTATCCGGAACATCCATCTTGGAAACAATAGACTTCATGTATTTTTCATTTCTACAACATTTGATCAATGAAAGGAAAAGTCAAATCACCATTTGAGGTTAAAAAATTTCGAATTTGGTTATCCACACATACTCTCCATCCAATGATGGTGCGTGTTGTGATCAATTAATCTTCATCATTATATTCCACTATGAGGAACCTTTCATGATAAATAATTATAGTAGGCTCACCCACATTATATTATTGATTGGAAACAATAAAAAATTATCTATATGATTTTGTAATTATATAATATCAAATTCCTTTATTAGTGGTGTGAGTCACCTCAATGGGTGATGTTTTTGTTTTTTTTACATTCCTCATGTAGGAATTTCTGGGTTCATAAATTAGGGATCATTCCTTTAATGTTAGTTACTCTATATTACCTTGACTTCCAATATATGTTTACGACATAAACCAATTTTCCATTTAGGGACTATAATAGTTTGGAGTTAACGATAACTTTTAGTGCATTTGAATTCTCTAAAAACGAAGACATAATCGTTATGTGGAGGAGTTTTAGTTATAATTTTATTTGTTGAATGACAGATGGTTGGAAAGGTAGAATATTGACCCATGTAAGAGGTTCTATGTAGTTTACTTCCTCAAAATAATTTTCCTCATATTAATCAGGGATCCATTCATCACTACCTTATTCAATGTTAAGTATCCGTATCATTCATCTGTGAGAATGATATCTTGGCTGTCAAAACAATCATTTATTTAGTGTGAATCCTTTTATAGTTCAAAAATAACATGATCTTCCCCTTATAATAATATAGTCCATTATTTATTTACATCGATCAATTAATTTTAAATGGATAAGACTAGTCGAACCATTGTGATTGGTTTGTGTTCATACTTTTTTATGTATATAAAGATAATGGTTGATGGAAAATTGAAATTTCCATTATTGACTATGAATTCTTGTAGAATTACATGGAGATAAATTACTTATCAAAAATCCAACTTGAGGGTTACTCTAGTTGGTTTGAGTTCTTCATGTACCAACTGGAAGAATAAACTCATTTGCATGAGGTTGATATTTTCTCTTAAATCACAGAAATATATTCTAATGTTACATTATCTTATCAAGCAAAGAAATGATAAACCATCCCGATCTCTAATTTTTTGAGGATGTATTATATTAATAACATAATATCATTTGAAATTCATTTATATGACTATTATTTCCTCCATATTCCCTTTTTTAATGCAATTACTTAATAATCTTTTCATTAATTGGTATTTGAGTGATTAACTTAGAAAAACAAGTATAGGTGTGCAATTGCTTAAAAATTTTCAAAAAATTATTGTACATAAATTTAATTCTTCTTTTCCATGATCTTTCTACAAGTGGTAGTGGGGTATTATATGGTGGTGGATCAATATAGATTTCATCCTTATGTTTCTACCTAGTTGTGGCTTTAGTAAAAAGAGGAACATCTTGTGGTTTTACATGGTAAGTTTTAGCCTTTTATACATCATTTTCTATTTCACAAAAAAATTTATAATTTTTTAGTTCTTCAAAATTTATCAATTTCCTCCATATTATTTCTGAAAATCTTGTACTTTTCCACTCCTTAGGAGTAATTCCATTTCATCTTCTTGGGGGTATGTCTTTATGTTACTAGGTAAAGTTCCTTGAAATCTATTTGACAATGTATTTTAAATTTTACTAATTTGATGTTCAATGTTGCACATTGATGCCCTTTGGTTCAGCATTTCATTATTTTGAGTGGTCATCCATTGATCTTTTTTTGAAAAAAGCATGAGAGGAGATTTTATAGTTCTGTTTGCTGAGGTACGGTTGGTTGTGAAGGTGTTGGTGGAACTGGCCAAACTTTTTGTTGCCCACATGGACAGAATGGATATTGGTTTTCATTATGTGGTGGTAAAGGAATATGATTCATCGAGGGATATCCAAGTAGTCCCTAGTTTCTAAATGGTTCCTCAATACTTCATTGATGTAAATAACATTGATTTTTTTATTGATTCTGTTAAAATAGACATTTTGGACAGTATTGTTGTGGGTCTGAAATTATTGTCCTTGTTGAACATAATTTATATAATTAGACTCCTGTATTGGTTTTTAGACAACACATATTGCATATTCAAGTAAATATGTAGGCTACTCCACATTTGAAATAGCTAATTTTCCATCATCAAATAAGGAGTGGTCAGTAATGCAGCTGGTAGTTTGAATAATTCCATTATCTTGGTCAAAGAAATATCTTTTATAGGAAGTTGAGCATTCTCCTCTAATTTATTAATCCCATGTGAGGGTGGTCGATGATTGATATTCCACAAACTAGAATTATGAGAGACTATATATAGAATTTATCCAACTGCCTTATTTGTTTTTAATATTAACCTTCCATCACTGACTGTATCAATAACAGTTTTAGTGGCATGTTTTGCGGCCGTGATAAAATTTATTGAGCTAATTCTGCACATCGATTTAAAGATGTGGGTATTTGCAGGTAAAATTGTTAAAATATCATATGATTCCCATGGAGACACTCCATCTACATGAGAACAATTCTGTAATTCATTCAGTAATTTCCATGTGAGAATTGGTTGGAATTTCATATCCATGAATCTTTTAGATAAATAATAAAAATTTATGATGGACTCAGGTTCATTACATTAGAGACAATACTTGGATCAGTTTCATAGGGTAATCGGTAAGACATTAAGTCTTATATAATCATATGACAATCCCTATTTGAAAAATATGTTGACTAATTCTTGGAAGATGCAAATATTCTCATGGGGTCTTCACTTTGAATCCCAATAAATTGGACCGTATACTAGATCACATGAATGAGTCAAGGACTAATTTCAGAAGTATGTCCACATATAGGTGGGTATATGACACTGACTGTAGCACCATGGATTGATAGAATGTTGTAATACAATGTGATGTGTTATTGTTTAATATTGTTATCTCCTTGTAAGGATGGATTCATGTTTGGTGGGTTGGGTTGAATTAGAGCTTCCTGATTATTGTGGTTTTCCATTGGTGAACAATGATATGTAGATATATATAATTCGATTTTAGGATTTAATTTAGGATGTTCTTGTGTGTCAAGCCTCATAGAATGATTCAAATGGCATAATTTCATTCACTAATCCATAAATAGAAGGACTCAGTTGAATCCCATAGAAAAATTAATGGAATATAAAAGGGAAATTGGTAAAGGGAAAGGTAATACTAGTTTCATTTCCATATGTTATGATCAATTAGCTCAATCCTTTTTTAAATCCCATTTAATGGAAGGAGAATATTGAATTCCCACATGCTTATTTTAATTTATTTAGTCTATGGATATATTATATATAAGCATCCTGAATAGAACATTCTTCAAAGGAATAATATAATATTAGTGTGGGGTCAGCCCTATATGAATCATGGATTGGTCAGAAGAAACTAAACATATAAACCTTTTTTGTAGGAGTCATATAAAGATGGTAATGTTTTGGATATTACGAAAGATATTATTTTTATGGATCAAATTAATATATTAGATAGCGATTGGGATCAACTTCATAGTTCAAGAGAAATACAGTTTTTTTTGTTCTCACATTGAATGGTCTCAAGGTCTAGGCTGCAAAGTAATAAGAGTTCACTAGTTGTCTATGGTTGATCTAGCAAGATATTAATGGGAGACATTTATTCTTGGGTCTGGAAATAGATACATCTTCTATTAATTAATCATATATTAACCATAATAAAGTATCATAGGCTATTGGTCATAGACTACATTACTCTAATCAGATCATGTAGTTCATTTAAGCTTCCAATAGTCAATTATGGTTAAATAAATAGGATTTTAATTTTTTTATTTAACCAAGTTACTATTCCTTAAGATTACAATGATGAGAAAAAATTATTAATTTGATTCTAACACCCCTACCCTCAATCCCTACACTATAATGTCCCGGATTTTACAATGTATTATTTTAATATTATATGGGAATTAATTCAAGACCAGGATCTGAGACGGCGTGCAGTTCCGAGGCCTGGTGATCCCGGAACAAGTGTTTGAATTTAAATTAATAAATAAATTACGCGCGCATGAGATTTTCCTAAAAAAGTGGAATAAATCCTAAACAGGTGCTCGGATCAGAAATCTGAGGGCACCGTTGCGTACAGAAAAATGATTTTACCTTAGGGGAGGCCTAACATCGGCCGGCGCAGGTCGGTGGTGAAATCCAGCTTTTGGGATGTAAGAGTAATAATATATTTAAATAAAAATATTTTATTCTACAGCAAAATCTTTTAAATATACTCAACAGATATCCCTTGAATTTTTAATTAAATGTTGGTGCAAGGGTCCAGGGTTACAAATCTCATAACCCTGAAACCCTTAGTGGCTCTAGAGTCTCTGGAGAAAACCTCCCAATGCGGCGACGATGACGCATCGACAAGATCATCGTTGAAGAATGCCACAAAATCCAGGTAGGATGTTGTTTTTGATTTCTTTCCCCATTTTTGATTTCCATGAAAAACACAACCTAATCCACGAACAGATTAACCCGCAGATCGATCTTTCTTGTGGGACGGGTTATTGCGGGGATTTTGAGGTTTTTATTTTTGAGGTTGTTTTGGTTTTGATCTAATGGCGATGAACCCGGATCGTCATGAACAACAATCGAGGTTCATCACTCTTGTTTGATTTTTGTGATTCTTTCCTCGAGTTCTTCGCGCGCGTTCTTCATTCTTCTTAGTGTAAAAAACTGATCAATTAGGCCTCCGATCTATGGCGTAACAATTTGATATTGTAGATACAACCCCAGAGCGATGTCATGGAGGTGTAACGACAGTTTCGACAAGCGATTCAGAGCGTATAAGAAGATACGAGTTTTCGGGCGTTTTTTTCGGATGGATTGTTCGAGGTTTATGATCCGACCCAGGAGCCAAAAACACTCATTACGGTGTTTATCCAATGAAACGAACAAACCCCTGGAGTATTGGGATGAACGTAGCAGAGAAACGCGATATGGAAGATCAGCCGAAGTGCGAGGACGAATATAGCATTCTGGAAATTTCTCGACTACACATCATGTAGTATGGGCTACACAACATGTGTTCGTCGGCGACCCACATGGTATGTACTCTGGGAGTACATGGACATGGTTTGGGTACACGGACAAGGACACGACGTGTATACCCCTCCCCAGCATGACCCAGCCAGATACACGTGATACCCCATGTACTAGTACACGGGCAGGCGACGCGGACACAGACAGAGGCCGTGTACGGGCACATGGCCAGCGTACACGGAGCGAGACCCAGGTGCTCGGACACGACGTGTGTTTCCTCTACACGCCTTGTAGTTACTTTCTATCCGATAATCCAAATGACATGGTCCGGTTACACGGGCAGTACCTGGGTTCAAGGAACACGGCGTGTACTTTTTCTATCTGCCGTGTACTTTGGTTTTACATGGCTTGAACGAATGACATGGGCCATTTACATGGGCAGTACCTAGGGTCAAGGAACACGACATGTAACCATACTACACTCCATGTAACCTATCTTAAAAGGCTTTTTACACTTGTCTTCTATCACTTGGACTAGTTTTCTTAGGGTTCGTACCCTTGGTCTTTTCCCGGAAGGTTCTGGTATCATTTCCTTTACCCAGGAGTACAATCCCTTTAGCAAAACTTCCTAAATAGTGTTTTTGGAATCCCCTCTGTGAGAATTAGATCCAGATCCTCTATTCATTCATGGAACCCTAGGTAGAGTTCTTGATATCGACATGACCAACTTTAACTAGGCGTCGATCCTCTACTCAGTGGATTAGCTCAGACTGAGTTGTTAGAATCACCCCATGAATTGTTGTGATCCTCATCTCAGCATCGTGTTCTCAAGGTACTTGTGGAGTGTGTTCCCCTGGAACGAGTACTTTGTATCTTTATCTTTAGACCTACGAGTGCATTCTCCCAGTTGTATGCTTAGTGGAATCTTCGAGCTGGATCCTAATAGTGGTATTCGTGATAGACGGTTGTGCATGAGTATATATGGATGTTATTGTTAAATGTTCGGTAGACATATATTGTGTAGAGCTGACTATACATTTCTTTTGTGGTATTTTCCCTTGCTGTATTTCCTTTTCTGTTTCGGGGTGTCCTTCTTGGTATTGTTATACTCACCACTATACAGGATTTTCCCTCACATGTCATGTCTTGTGCAGATGAGCGAGCATTTGACAGGATTCTTGGCGGACTAGGACTAGACAACACTCAGTGAGATCAGACAGGCCGGGGTGTGTTCCTACGGCTACAGACTGTAGTACTAGCACCTTTCTTTATAGGTTGGACTTTGTTACAGACTCTCCTTTCGGTGGGCTTGTACTTTTGGCGCAGGGTTTTACTTTCTTGTACTTTACATTCCTGTTGTACACTGTGGTTGGGTTTTAGTGTGTGCATGCATCTTTTCCTTTTAGTACTTTTTACTTTTCAGCTTTGTGGTCTTGGAGATGTGTGTGCGTGTGTATTGGTTTATATGCAATGCCTCCCATGTTAGTAGCATGCCTACTCGGTGCTAGTCACCAGCCCCTGGCCTATTGGAGGTGGGCTTGTGGGGTTATGGCTTGGCCCCCATTGGGACGGGTCGTGACAGAGTGGTATCAGAGGATGTCGGTTCTACATTAGAACCGAGAGTTTGTGAGTTGGTTTGGGGCAACAGTGTTAAGTGTTTTGTGTTCGGCTTTCGGGCCAGGGACCCCAGTGTTGGTGGCGGCGGCTGATGTATCCATACACTAGGACTCTGATAACATGTTTTTCAACTCAGAACATGAGAACACTAGTTGTAGGGGAGAAAAATAATGGTACATGAATCATATGGGAATGGGTTGTGGTTTCCATGTCTTTTTTCAGTCAGCTCTCTAGATCTACTCACTGACTGAGATGCATCTTGTTTCGTTAACAGGATGCCTTCACAACGCGCACCCGCTAGGATCCAGCAGCTCGATCATGAGGATGACCCCCTCATTGATGAAGCCTCGATACAGGGACCAGATCCCCCAGTTTTACCGTCAGGTGGTGTGCCAGTTATCCCGCCACCTGTGGAGAAGTTTTTAGTGTTTGTTGTACCAGTGGAGGAGGAGCGCAGGATGATCGCACTCCACGAGTTTCAGAGATAGATACCCTTCAAGTTTTGAGGAGATCCTGACCCTCAGGCAGCAGAGCACTATCTTGAGGCAGTGGCCATAGTCTTCCGTTTGGCCAGGACACCAGCATGTTGTACCTCTCGTACCCCTCGAGGTTTAATTTTCATGATCACAATCACTTTCCTTTTTATCTAATCTTGTTTTAAGTGTTTTTGGATGATAGGCATGATTTCAGGTGGCCAAGGAATTGGGCCAAGAAAGCAACAAGGCAAAGTGGACTGAAATTCAGTCCACCGGCCAACCGATGGAAGAGCACCGGCCAGCCGATGGAGGCCTGGACAGAAGGCATCCTTCTGTCCAGACCACCGGCCAACCGGTGTCACACCAGCGGCCAGCCGGTGGCACTCAGACAGAAGGCTGAGCCACTGCCTCAGCACCGGCCAACCGGTGGCCTCAGCACCGGCCAGCCGGTGGCACCCAGCCAGAACAGTGACACCTACTGCCTAAGCACCGGCCAACCGGTGGCCTCAGCACCGGCCAGCCGGTGGAGCCTGAGCCCGATCCCTCCTCCATTTTGCACACACCGGCCAACCGGTGGCTCAGTACCGGTCAGCCGGTGGAGCCAGTCAAACTAGCCGTTGGGCTTTTGACCAGCCTGTCCACTTGGCCTCCAACGGCTCCGAAAGCCTCTCCAACGGCTCCAAAGGCCTCCAACGGCCATATGAGGGTTCCCCCTATATAAATAAAGGACCTTGAATCCCCGGAAACTTAACCAAGCCATACGGAAGCCAACGGACACATTTTACATCATTTGGCTAACCTCCGGCGGATTCTTCCAAGGGAACCCCAATTGCTCCAACACAATTCCACATCCAAGGAGCACCACCATAGAAGCTTGGGAGAGCACTTCATCAACTTCATCAATTCATTTGGCGCCCAAGGCTTCTCCCATTACGGTTTTTATTGTTTATTCATTTTGAGCTTAAATTTGGGTTTGTGCCTACAAACCCCAACTCTTTCTCTCATCCTTTATTTTGGGTTTTCACATCACCTTTAAGGTGTTAAGAGGTTAGTCAAGCCTTTCCTTTTAAAAGGCTTGAATCAAAGGTGAGCTAGCCTTCACCCGTAAAAAGGCTAGTGGGTTCTTGCTCAACCATTAAAAGCAAGTGGGTTCTTGCATAACCACTAAAAGAAAGCTGTAATAGGTGAGCTAGCCTTCACCTGTAAAAAGGCTAGTGGGTTTCTTTCTACAACCATTGAAAAGCAAGCGGTAGTAAATCTCTCAACGGTTGAGTTGGGAGCGGAGACGTAGGCCGAGTTTTAGGCCGAACTCCGTTATCAAGTTGTGTGTTTTGCCTCATTTATTTCCGCTGCACTTTCACTTTGATTTTAAATTGTTAATCATTTTTTAAAAGGCAATTCACCCCCCCTCTTGCCATCATCACTCCTTTCTTTCTCCGCCTAACAATTGGTATCAGAGGAAAAATTTGAGTAATACCTTCACCGGTTTAAAATTTAAGATCCATTGTGATGGATTTAACCTCTTTCGCCCCCGAAGGCTATTCTTTGGGTCGTGCTCCATTTTTTGATGGAACCGACTATTCTTTTTGGAAAACCCGCATGACCACATTTCTTAAAAGCAATGGTTATCCTATTTTTAAAATTGTCATGCATGGTTATTCACTTTCTTCTTCCGATGAATCCAAATGGACCCCCGAAGACATTGCAAATTTTGAGCTAGATGGCAAAGCTATGAATGCTCTTCATTGTGGGTTAGACCGTAATGAATTTAATCATATTTCTACTTGCTCATCTTCTAATGAAATCTGGAAACTTTTAGAAGTAACCCATGAAGGTACTAAAGGCGATGACAAGCCCGATTGCCCTCTCAAAAAGAAAAAGGCCAAGCAAAAGGAGAAGAAGAAGGCATTCAAGGCCACATGGAGTGACAGCTCCTCATCCTCCTCCTCCTCCTCGAGCGACAACGGTAATAAATGCCTAATGGCATATAATGAGGTAACATCTTCTGACTCCTCATCCTCAAGTAATTCTAATTCTTTCAATCACATGTCTTATGAGGATCTCCAACATGCTAGAGATCAATTGGAGGAAGGTTTTCACGAACTTTCTTCCAAATTTGTTGCTTTAAAAAAGAATTTCAAAAAAATCTCTTCCGAAAAAGAACAACTTCTCAAAGAGAAGGAAGAGTTGACCCTCAAAATCCAAAATCTTCCCGATATTGATTCCATGGAATCAACTATCAAAGATTTAAGGGAATCCCTAGCCAAGTTCACCCAAGGGGAACAAAATCTGACCAAACTACTAGGTTCTCAACGTGTATCTAGAACCACCCAAGGGCTTGGCTATTCCAAGCAAGCTTCCTCTTCCCATGCTCCAACTATTTTTGTAAGGGGGAGCTCTCAAAACAAATTTTGCAATTATTGTAAAAAACCCGGGCACTTAATTTATGAGTGCAATTGCAAAAATGCCCGGTATGGTAGGCCCAAAACAATTTTCCTTAGCGATGAATTTTATAGGAGAAGACCCGCCACTAGACAAGTATGGATTGAAAAATCCCTCTTAGCGAGTCTCTCCGGGCCAAAATTTATTTCGGTTTCAAAAACCTCTCCCCGGTGATTTGTTGTTTTTATTTAGGGGGAGTTAGGATCGGTTAAGCCCTTTTGATTTCAATTTCAAAATTTTCGATTCAAACTTTCATTTTCAACTCTTGGTATCAAAATTTTCAATTCAAAATTTTCAATTCTATTTTTCACTCAAAACTTTCAATTCAAAATGTTATTCAATTTTTCATTTTAAAACTTGTAATTCAATTTTTGATTCAAAACTTTCAATTCAAATTTCGAAAATTTCAATTGGTTTAAAAACTCTATCTTGTTTTTCAACTATTTCCCTCAATCAAGTTCTATGCCCCGTGCTATTTTGATAATCACAAAGGGGGAGAAATTCTTGGTTGATTGGGGGAAAATCTTTTAAATCATGCCTCTCATTTCAATCATTTTACATTGCTTGTTTTGGTGATTGTGATCATCAAAATAGGGGGAGATTGTTGTACCTCTCGTACCCCTCGAGGTTTAATTTTCATGATCACAATCACTTTCCTTTTTATCTAATCTTGTTTTAAGTGTTTTTGGATGATAGGCATGATTTCAGGTGGCCAAGGAATTGGGCCAAGAAAGCAACAAGGCAAAGTGGACTGAAATTCAGTCCACCGGCCAACCGATGGAAGAGCACCGGCCAGCCGATGGAGGCCTGGACAGAAGGCATCCTTCTGTCCAGACCACCGGCCAACCGGTGTCACACCAGCGACCAGCCGGTGGCACTCAGACAGAAGGCTGAGGCACTGCCTCAGCACCGTCCAACCGGTGGCCTCAGCACCGGCCAGCCGGTGGCACCCAGCCAGAACAGTGACACCTACTGCCTAAGCACCGGCCGACTGGTGGCCTCAGCACCGGGCAGCCGGTGGAGCCTGAGCCCGAGACCTCCTCCATTTTGCACACACCGGCCAACCGGTGGCTCAGTACCGGTCAGCCGGTGGAGCCAGTCAAACTAGCCGTTGGGCTTTTGACCAGCCTGTCCACTTGGCCTCCAACGGCTCCGAAAGCCTCTCCAACGGCTCCAAAGGCCTCCAACGGCCATATGAGGGTTCCCCCTCTATAAATAAAGGACCTTGAAGCCCCAGAAACTTAACCAAGACATACGGAAGCCAACGGACAAATTTTACATCATTTGGCTAACCTCCGGAGGATTCTTCCAAGGGAACCCCAATTGCTCCAACACAATTCCACATCCAAGGAGCACCACCATAGAAGCTTGGGAGAGCACTTCATCAACTTCATCGATTCATTTGGCGCCCAAGGCTTCTCCCATTACGGTTTTTATTGTTTATTCATTTTGAGCTTAAATTTGGGTTTGTGCCTACAAACCCCAACTCTTTCTCTCATCCTTTCTTTTGGGTTTTCACATCACCTTTAAGGTGTGAAGAGGTTAGTCAAGCCTTTCCTTTTAAAAGGCCTGAATCAAAGGTGAGCTAGCCTTCACCCGTAAAAAGGCTAGTGGGTTCTTTCTCAACCATTAAAAGCAAGTGGGTTCTTGCATAACCACTAAAAGAAAGCTGTAATAGGTGAGCTAGCCTTCACCTGTAAAAAGGCTAGTGGGTTTCTTGCTACAACCATTGAAAAGCAAGCGGTAGTAAATCTCTCAACGGTTGAGTTGGGAGCGGAGACGTAGGCCGGGTTTTAGGCCGAACTCCGTTATCAAGTTGTGTGTTTTGCCTCATTTATTTCTGCTGCACTTTCACTTTGATTTTAAATTGTTAATCATTTTTTAAAAGGAAATTCACCCCCCCTCTTTCCATCATCACTCCTTTCTTTCTCCGCCTAACACAGCAGAATAGATGGTGATCCTGGTAGCAATCCTTCTGTAGAGCTCGACAGGACAATGGTGGAGTTTAGTTGTCCAGAACCACGAAGAGGCGACACTTTCATGTTCGGAGTTTGAGCGTCTCTCATAAGGAGTTTTCACCAGTTACCCTGAGAGCAGTACACATACATGAGCTTCTTCATCTCCAGTAGGGAACCATTACGATGGCTAACTATTCATCGTGGTTTACTGACCTCTCACGATACTCGATGGATATAGTCAGAGATTAATACTTCAGATCTCAGAATTTTGAGTGGAGATTGCGTAGAGATATCCGAGTTAGCATCATCACTATGAGCATCCCTACTTATGCTGGGGTGCTTAAGCGGGCTTTGGTGGTCGAGAGCTTCTTGGCAGAGCAGAGACAGTCGGCAGTTGTCAGTAGTGGGCGAGCTGGAGTCGAGACCTTGGCAGATGGGAGACAACGTCAGGGACCCATGCATGCTAGAAATTTCCAGAGGAGATCCTAGGATAGGGGATATGCCGTAAAAGGTTCACAGGGCGCATCCAGCCAGCCTCGAGAGAGGTGATGCTACTCATGTGATGGCAGGGGACATATCGCTCGAGATTGTCCGACCCGCCATACTACTGACACGGGAGCAGTGGATGGACCACTGAGGCAGAGGCAAAGTGTGGATCAGACAGATCTACGGGGCGGCAGACGTGGTAGGGGAGCTGGGAGAGCAGCTGGAGGTGGTTGGCGTTTTGACCTTTTACCACCACCACCCCCAGGAGGTCCACCCCAGGCTCAGGGAGCTAGTGGATAGAGGTAAGGACAACTTCAGGCGGCAGAGGCTTATTACCTAGGTGCTCTAGGAATGATTAGAGGTACTATCTGTGTATTTTTTTAACTTGGTTTCCATATTAATAGACACAGGTTCTATTCATTCCTTTCTGGCTTCTTATCTTGTTCGAGACCTTGAGATTCCAGTTGAGTCGTTGACTCGACCCTTATGCTTAGAAACACTGACTGGAGAAGATTCAGAGATCACACACCTCTGTAGACAGTGTGACCTGACCATTGGAGGTGAGAGTTTTGGCTGTAACCTCTTGGTGGTAGCGTCGAGGCCTTACGATGTCATTCATGGTATGGATTTTCTATCCACAGTCCATGCCCTAATCAATTGTTATAGGTGAAGGGTGTGGTGTGTCTGCAGTGATGGAACGAGGTTCTCTTTTGGCAGTGAAAGAGAGACCCAGGAAGCGTAGGATGGAGTCGTGCATTGGAGGGCACAACCGATTTCACATCAGTTGGCTAGCCTAGCCCTTGGTGCAGCAGATGTTACAAGTTTCCAGTTTCCAGCAGTAGTGGCTGAGTATGAGGACGTCTTTCCGGAGGATGTCCATGGGCTACCTCCCTATCGGGAGATATATTTCTATATTGAGTTGCAACCCGAGACGACACCAATATCATCATCAGCATATCGGATGGCTCCTGCAGAGAATCTGAGCTGAGGGTGTAGCTGGATGACTTGTAGAAGAAGGGCTTTGTGAGAACCAGAGTTTCACACTGGGTGGCCCCAGTGCTGTTTTCCAAGAAGGCAGGCGGGAGCTTGAGGCTATGTGTGGATTACCGGTGCTTGAATCAGGTGAATGTGAAGAACCGATATCAACTACCGAGGATCGATGACCTCTTTGACCAGTTGATAGGGGCATGATGGTTCTTAAAGGTTGATCTACGATCAGTCTATCACCAATTGCGAGTACGGGATGAGGATATACCGAATATGACTTTCCTATGTCGCTACGGTCCCTATGAGTACTTGGTGATGCCCTTCGGCGTGACGAACTCCCCGGCAGTGTTCACGGGACACATGAACCAGATCATTCAGCCCTATCTAGACAGGTTTGTAGTGGTCTTCATTGACGATATCCTTGTGTACTCTGCGTCTGAGGAGGAGCATGTGAGACACCTAAGGATAGTTCTGGACACACTACGAGAGCACCAGTTGTATGGGAAAATATCGAAGTGTCATTTTTATTTACTGGAGGTCCACTTTCTTGGACACATTATCTTGGCAGATGGTGTAGCAGTCGACCCAGCCAAGTTAGAGGTAGTGCTAGCATGGGAGCCACCCCAGAGCGTGATGGAGGTGTGGAGTTTCCTTGGTTTGGAAGGCTACTATCGAAGATTCATCCTTGATTTCTCTAGCATTGCATCACCCATGATATATTTGACCCAAAAGGGGAAGCCTTTCATGTGGACCAAGAGATTCCAGTAGGATTTCCAGCAGTTGAGACAGAGTTTGACGAGTGCCCCGATCTTGAGATTACCGGAGGAGGGTGTTGAGTATGTAGTGTTCTGCGATGCATCAAGAACTGGGCTTGGTTGTGTCCTGATGCAAAGACAAGTGGTGATTGACTATGTCTCACGTCATTTGAGGCCACACGAGAATAACTACGCGACCCATGATCTTGAGTTGGCAGAGGTAGTCTTCGCATTGAAGATATGGCGGCCCTACCTGATGGGCGAGAGGTGTACCATCTACTATAATCACAAGAGTCTCAGATATATATTTTCTCAGAAGGACCTGAATTTGAGACAGATGCGGTGGCTTGAGTTCCTCCAGGATTACGACTTTGAGATCGTTTATACTCCATGGAAGGGGAACATGGTGGTAGATGCTCTCAGTAAGAAAACCAGTTCGCTGTGGCTGGATGAGGCGACGAGGCAGTTGGCCTCCTTACAGTTATCCTTCGTGGATGGAGATGAAGGAGCTTACATTTAGTCGATGGTTGTTACCCCTCCACTCTTACAGCGAGTCGGGGGAGCACATCAAGAGGATGCATGCTATGAGACTCTACGTGATCAGATATCCATAGGTGATGCTGCTGATGGATATTCATAATGTGGGGAGCACATTGTTATTTTCAGAGGGCGCATAGTAGAACCAGTGACGTTGAGGGAGGAGGTTTTATGGGAGTTCCATACATCTCCTTTAGAGGTGCATCCAGGCATGTAAAAGATGTATCAGGACCTCCGACGTCAGTTCGGGTGGCCAGGAATAAAGAAGAGTGTCGCAGAGTTTGTTTCTCAGTGCCTTACTTGTCAGTAAGTAAAGGCTGAGCACCAAGTGCCAACAGGTTTGACTCAGCCCCTTGAGGTGCCAGAGTGGAAGTGGGATGGGATATCCATGGACTTTGTGATGTGTTTACCACGTATGTCCAGGGGATGCAATGCCATATGGGTGATCATCGATCGACTCACCATGTCGGCCCAATTCCTAGCCATACAAGAGTAGAGTTCAGTAGAGATCTTGGGATGACTCTACGTGTAGGAGATATTTCGACCTCATAGGGTGCCATCCATGATCATCTCAGATCGTGATGCTCGTCTCAGATCATCTCAGACAGATGGTCAGACGGAGTGGACCATCTAGGTTCTGGAGGACATGCTTCGAGCTTGCATACTTGAATTCAGTCGTAGCTGGGAGGATCACCTACCACTGGTGGAATTTTCTTACAACAATAGTTAGGATTCCACTATTGGTATGGCACCATTCATGGATCTGTACGGGCGACCTCGCATGTCACCACTTTGTTGGACTGACCCAGGAGAGTCAGCCCTCATGGGCCCATAGATGGTGAGAGCTACTATAGAAAAGGTGTAGGTCATCCAGGAGCAGATGAAGACTGCATAGAGTCGTAAAAAGTCTTATGCCGATAATAGGAGGAAGCCCTTGGAGTTTTAGGGAGGAGACCATATAAGGCCCCAGCCTTAAACCTTACTTAATCTTGAGTTATTACAAGATTACACATTGAGGATCTTTTCGGGTTTAGAGTTTTAGAGAATTAGATCATAAAACTTGCATTACATTCCACATATAAACAAAGTGGTTACATAAAGATAGTATTCTTCATTCCCATCAATGGAAACACATTTAAAATAAAACATGGATTATTTCTTGACACATCCTTGACTCTATCATCTTATCATGTACCTTTCCCTTAACCTGTGAAAAACATTTCAAAAACTTGGGATGAGCATAAAAACTCAGTATGAGTTATAAAAAAACATGGAAAGGAAACATGAGTTCATATATACATAAGAATGAAATCATACTTTACCCATAAAACATAGGCACTTTAACATACCTCATAAAAATCATGAATAAATCATAGAAATCATAAGACATAAAAGGTAACTTGAGGAATTCATAACATTCTTACGTAGGGAGTAACCCTCTTGGTTACGTTTGGAATACCCATCACAGTATATTCCCTAAAATCTCTTCGGATAAACCTTAACGTTTCACTCCTTCGCGTTACCCAATGCATTGGAGAGCTATATCGGGCTCACCCGCCCTTAGTTTATCACGGAACCACCCGTCTTCATAATAATGCCCAATAACCATATCATAATCATATCACATAAAACATGCACAAAGGAAACATAAAATTTCCACATTTCAATCACGAGATATCAATAAAACACATTGATATAAAAACATTATAAAAACCATTTTCAATACTAAAATAAAAGAAAAGTAAAACATGGTATTTATTTTTCTTTTAAAAAGAAGGTATGGCTTGTAGAGGAAGCCGAAACTCAAATAACGGTCACGACGGTGGAGAAGTCGTTGTCGCCGCAAACGTACGACGAAAACATTCTCTTTTGTCATTTAGTAAACGCTTCGTATAAAAAAGATTCCTTTGAAATAAACATAAAAGTAAATGTGGTTTATACACCGTATAAAAGAAAGTTGTGTATAAAATAAAATATGCCTCAACGAAAGGAGATTGAGACGAAGTCCCATACCTCGTATCCGACTTGACCCGACCGTTCTTTAATCTCCTGAATAATAAACTTGAGTTAATATCTACTTGATTATGAACCTTTTTCAAGTTCATTATTCCTTTTTTACCATGTTATGAACATCATGTAATCATTTAAGTTAATAATGTTCATTTTGTCGGTATTTGGTTCTTAAGTCAAAAATGGACTTCTTACACTTACATGTTGTTAATTTGGTCAAAGTTTCGTTATATCGAGAATGATATTAATGATTTGGATAACATATATATCATATATATTCATCATATACATGTATTTATAATATTACATCACATTTAGAGGTAAGAAATGAAATGCACCGTTCATGGAGACGGTAAGCCGTACGTACGCATGAACGCTACTTCCATTTCTATGTCATATTTTCTGGAATGGAATCATAATGATATATAAGTATATTATAATTCCAGTATAATAACATATATACTATCATTAACTTTATCCTTTACATATCCCACATATGGTATTAACAAATCAAATCACTTTCAGGGGGCGGTAGTACGCACTTCCTAAAATGAAGATATCGTGTTTACCCATAATGGAAACCATAAAGGTATGCCCAAAATGAAAAAAAAACAGAAGCTTAAGGAAAACATAATCATATTATAAATAATATATGAAAATAGTGACATCATAATGGCCACCTTTTAAGGTGTTAAATGAGTATTGAACAATCATCGTTTCGGGAGGCAGAATTTCACCATCCACGGAAACCGTATGTTCTTTAACCATTTGATGTAGTTGTGTAAGAGTGTAGCTCAAATAAATATTATAACAACATCCTTGTATATTGAAGATACTGGTTTTGTTATAAAATAAGTAAATAAAAAGAGTTTAGGGGGTTGGAGAAGCAAAATAAAACAAATGAACATGAGAGAAAGAATTACCTTTAAAAGTGTAACTCCTTTTGATTTGAGCCTAAAGGCTTCCTTTGAAAGGATTCTGCCCAAAGGGAATCCTCTAGGATGAGGATAGGGATGTGGAGAGAGTAAATGGGCAGGGGTTGGCCGAGCCAAAGGCTTGAGAAGTGTGTGAAATGAGGTAGAGGTGGGGGCCTTTTATAAGAGGAGAGGAGGGGCACTTTTGGAAAGTAAAGAAATATTACTTTATTTGATAATGTGTTTCGGTTTCAAAAGGTCCCACATTGATATAATTCGTGGATAAGGTGATAAGGGTTCGAAGTCCACTCATCCAATTGGTTTTGGCCATGTGTAGTTCATAGATTTTACATTATCTTTCCATTTTATTTAAATCGTCAAATAATGATGTCATCGCTGCATCATTATTATGTCATAAATAATTTAATTTATTTAATGTATAAAAATCATAAAAAAATAATATGATGTAGGAAATCGTTTTAGATTTCCAATGAATATTTATAATCAAATATCTGATCTTTATAACCCCATGTAAAAATTGTTTTCGTGAAACATATTATGTTTGTGTCATTTTTACTTTTACATTAAATAAAAAGTTATTTATGTCATTTCCCAACCAAAATGTCTCCATGGGGTCCCAAAGTTGACCCATGGCTTGTCTTGGTCGGCCATGACACAACCAATAAGGTTGGGACATGTGTCTAGGTCATTTCATATTATTAAAGCATTATTTATACCTTAAACTACACAAATTACCACTAATCGCGATTAAAAACATAATAAGTTACTATTCACCAAAACATTATTTTAATCTCATTGAACCAAATTTTACTTTTTAATGACAACCATGTATGTTGGATTTTCAAAATTCAATACACATTATTGGTAAACTTTCATTTAACTGAAAAAATCAGTTTGCTTGATTACCACTTAGTGGTTTCACTATTCATCAAAAATTGAAGTTTTTCAGAAAATTACCAAAAATTCACCCTAAGCTATATTTGATATTCCAAATTCAAAAATGAAGTCTATTTTAAAAAATTCAAATCATATAAGTCACATTAATTAATTTAATAATTAATTCCCACTGTCAGAGCAAATAGCGTGTTTTTATGAAACAATAAGTATCAAAAGATTGACACCAGTTTGAGTACAATTTCAAAGTGAAATTGATTCCAATGACCACAATTGGATTAAATGGTAAAAATATATTCTAATTTCACTTCAAAACCAATTCAAAACATAATCTAATCATATAAATAAATTAGATTAAAAAGCAGTTTTGATGTAAAATGTAGTATTTTTCACTATTCATTAAAAAATGAACATTGTCAGAAAAATACCAAAAATTCACACAAAGTAAATTTTGATGTCCCAATCATAAAGGATAAGTTTATTTTTACAAACATAGTTTATAAAATTGTGAAAATATAGATTCAAAAATGGTTTGCCATCAAAAGGCACTAAAACAATCTTTTAAGAATATTAGTGTATTCCATGCATAAGATTGTATTTATTTTCATTTTAAGCCTCTATAACACTATCTTAAAAATTAATAGACATAGATAAAAATATCTATTATTCATTACTTACTTGGGATGTTACATCCTTCCCCCCTTTAGAAAATTGCGTCCCCGCAATTTATTTACTTATCGAATAAATGAGGGTACTTATCCCTCATTGCATTTTCAGATTCCCATGTTGTCTCTTCAATCATGTGGTTTTTCCACAAAACCTTTACCTGGTGAATCACCTTATTCCGTAACACTTTCTCCCTGTGGTCAAGAATCTGGACCGGTTGTTCCTCATAAGATAGGTTCTCTTCCAGCTGAACTACCTCTGGACTCAAAACATGAGATGGATCTAGCATATACTTTCTCAACATCGAAACGTGAAAAACATTGTGTACCTGAGATAAACTCGGAGGTAAAGCCACCCGGTATGCAACTGATCCAACTCTCTCCAGAATTTCGTATGGTCCAACAAACCTTAGACTCAACTTTCCTTTCTTACCAAATCTCACCACGCTTTTCCAAGGAGAAACCTTGAGAAAAACATGATCACCTACCTAGAAAGATAGATCCTTCCTCCTGTTATCCGCATAACTCTTCTGCTTTCTCTGAGCTGTTCTCATGTGTTTCTGAATCAGCTGAACCTTTTCTGCCATCTCTTCTACCAATTCTGGTCCCATCAACTTTCTTTCACCCACTTCATCCCAGAAAGCTGGAGTTCGACACCGCTTCCCATATAATGCCTGAAATGGTGCCATCTGTATACTGGAATGAAAAATGTTATTATATGAAAATTCAACCAAAGAAAGATGTTGGTCCCAACTTCCCTGATAATCCATAGAACAAGCTCGTAGCATATCCTCTAATTTATGGATTGTTCGTTCTGACTGCCCATCTGATTGAGGATGAAAAGCTGTACTAAAATTTAATTCAGTACCCAACGACTTCTGAAGGCCTTTCCAAAAGTTAGAAGTAAACCTGGGATCACGATCCGATACAATGGAGAGAGGAACTCCATGTAACCTGACTATCTCTCTAAGATACAAACGGGAAAGTTGATCAAGAGAGAAAGTATCTCGTATAGAAAGGAAATGAGCAGATTTGGTCAAGCGATCAACAATAACCCATATTGCATTATTACCTCGAGATGTCTTCGGTAATCCAACAACAAAGTCCATGGATATATTCTCCCATTTCCACTCTGGCACTGGTAAAGGCTGAAGCATCCTTTTCGGTAACTGCCACTCTGCTTTAACCTGTTGACATGTCAAACAGTTCACAGTAAAATCAGCAATGTCTCTTTTCATTCCATCCCACCAGTAATACTCCCGCAGATCTCTATACATCTTAGTACTGCCCGGATGAACTGAAAACGGAGAACTATGAGCTTCACATAACATCTCTCTCTTCAACTGTGAATCACAAGGCACACACAATATCTTCCCAAATCTCAAAACACCATCATTATCAATGTTGAATTCAGGCAACTTACCTTTCTGAACCAGCTCTACCTTTTTCTGCAACTCACTGTCTTGCTTCTGTGCTTGCTTGATTCTATCTGATAGAGAAGATCTCACTGATACCTGAAACAAAACAGAAGGACTTCCTGCACTAACAACTTCTATGGTAAATTTCATCAAATCGTTAACCAAAGGATCACGTTCCAAATGCAACATTGTTAATGAAGCATTACTTTTTCGACTCAAAGCATCAGCCACTTTTTTTTCTTTTCCTGGATGGTAATGAATTGTACAATCATAATCCTTGATTAATTCCAGCCATCTCCTTTGTCTCATGTTTAACTCTTTCTGAGTGAATATATACTTTAAACTTTTGTGATCGGTATATATTTCACACTTTACTCCATACAAATGATGCCTCCAATTTTTTAAAGCAAAAACAACAGCAGCTAGTTCCAAATCATGTGTAGGGTAATTTACCTCATGAGTTTTCAACTGTCGTGAAGCATAAGCAATTACCTGATCATTCTGCATTAGGACGCAACCAAGTCCTTTCAATGAAGCATCACTGTATATAACAAACTCACCATTCCTGGAAGGTAGTGCCAAAACTGGAGCATTCACCAATCTTCTTTTCAATTCCTGAAAACAATCATCACATTCTTTTGTCCAGATAAACTTAACACCCTTCCGAGTTAGCTTAGTCATTGGACTAGATAACCGTGAAAAATTTCTAACAAACCTTCGGTAATAGCCCTCCAAACCAAGGAAGCTACGAATCTCGGTTACATTTGTGGGTCTTGGCCATTCTTCCACAACTTTTGTTTTTGCAGGATCTACAGTTATTCCATCTTTAGAAACAATGTGACCAAGGAAAGAAATTTGTTTCAACCAAAACTCACACTTGCTGAATTTCCCATACAGTTTCTTTTCTTTTAAGGTTTTCAAGATAACCCTTAAATGTTTTTCATGCTCCTCTTTACTTTTAGAAAACACCAAAATATCATCAATGAAAACCACCACAAACTTATCCAAGAACTCATGGAAAATTCTATTCATTAAGTCCATGAATACAGCAGGTGCATTGGTTAGCCCAAAAGGCATTACTACAAATTCATAATGGCCATATCTCGTACGGAACGCAGTCTTCGTAATATCTTCCTCCTTTACCTTCAGCTGATGGTACCCCGATCTCAGGTCAATCTTTGAAAAAATCTGAGCTCCCTGGAGCTGATCAAACAAATCATTTATATGAGCAAAGGATATTTGTTCTTAACAGTGATGTTATTCAAGGCTCTATAATCAATGCAAAGTCTCATAGAACCATATTTCTTTTTAACAAATAAAACAGGAGCACCCCAGGGTGATGTGCTAGGTCTAATGAAACATTTCTCTAATAAATATTGCAATTGCTCCTTCAACTCTAAAAGTTCAATTTGTGCCATTCGATAAGGGGGTTTTGAAATTGGCTTAGCATCAGGAACTAAGTCAACAGTAAACTCAAATTCCTGATCTGGTATTATTCCAGGAAACTCCTCAGGAAAAACATCAGGATACTCATTTACCACTGGCACATCATTAATCTGAATAGTTCCTTTATTTTCAATGACGTGTGCAAGGTAACATTCATTTCCATCTTTTACAAGTTTCTCGGCCTCTTGATATGTTATCAAATGTAAGGGTTCATTCTTGTAAACAAACTGAAAGTCTTTCTGAAAAGAAACTTCTTTAGCTCTATAGTCAATCTTAGCATGGTAAATAGAGAGCCAATCCATACCCAGGATAACATCAAACTCTACTAGAGGTAGAACAATAAGGTTTGCAAGTAGGTTCTTTCCACAAATAAGGATAGGAAGATTCTTATAAATTCTTTTTGCCTCAACATTCCCCCCAGGTGTTTTTACCAAAAGTTTAGGAGTCATTTCTTGAGATGGTATTCCCATTTTACTAGAAAAGGTTTCAGAGATGAAAGAATGTGTAGACCCCGAATCAAACAACACACTGGCATAATCTGAAAAAACAAACAAAGTACCTGATACAACTTCATTTGATGGCCCGACATCTGCTGAAGTAGTTGCAAAGGATTTAACCACCCCTTTCTGCTTGTAGTCTAACTGCTTCCCATCACTCAAGCTCATTGTCGGACACTCGTTTGCATAGTGACCCATCTCATTGCACTTATAACATTTCACTAACTGTAAATAAAATTTGTTCTTGCCTTCACCTTGATACTTTTCAGTGCAATCACGAGCCTTATGTCCCATCTTACCACATCGGTAGCACTTTCCAGAATTCAGAAGACATTCCCCAGCATGCCTTTTTCCACATTTATCACAAACTGGAAACTTAGTTCTCTTACCATCAGACTTTTTTGAAGAATTCTTACCTTTCTCCTGACACCTCGGTCTCTTCTTTTGCTGGTTGTTATAGAAAACTTGGTCATCGGAAAACTCCATTTCCACCTTTTTAGCACATCGAACAAGATTTTCATAACTTTTAAACTCACGAGAAGCTAATGCCCTTCGATATTTTGGCTTTAATCCTGAGTAAAAACGATTGATTTTACTATCAAGGTCTCGGATAAAATTTGGAGCATACCTTGCCAATCGAGTGAACATTTCTTCCTAGGCAGCCACTGAGTCTTCTTCTTGCCTCAATTCTAAGAATTTCTTTTCCATCCTAAGTCGAACAGCCTTAGGAAAATACTTCTCAAGAAACATACCTTTGAATTCATCCCAGTCAAGAGCATCAATCTCATCAGCGTCCCTGATATTTTTAACCATCGACCACCACTGATCTGCTTCACCCTCCAAACGGTAAATAGCAAGACTAACCTTTTGATTGTCTGAACACCCCATGACATCAAAAATCTTCTCCAGTGCTTTAATCCACCCTTCAGCTAGCACAGGGTCAGATGATCCTCTGAATGATGGTGGATGTTGCCTCATGAAATGTTCCACCACTGACATGTTCCTCTGCGGTTGATCTGGCTGATCTCGTGCATGGATACCACCACCATTTATCGCTTGAGTCAACTGCGCCATTACTGCAAAAAACTATTCAGTTCCAATTCCGACCATTTCTGGATGCTGATTCGGAAGGTTATTTCCTTCTGTATGCCTTCCTAGCACTGCTTCCCTGTTTCCTCTGCGGAAAACCATTCTGAACAAACATGTCTTAGATGAAGCAACATGGTAATCTTCAAATGCTATATCATTTCAAATATTTTTTTTGGATATTCATTTAATAGAATTCTAACTCCTAAAGTTATCTAAACCGACCTTTGATACCAACTATAAGGCCCCAGCCTTAAAACATACTTAATCTTGAGTTATTACAAGATTACACATTGAGGATCTTTTTGGGTTTAGAGTTTTAGAGAATTAGATCATAAAACTTGCATTACATTCCACATATAAACAAAGTGGTTACATAAAGATAGTATTCTTCATTCCCATCAATGGAAACACATTTAAAATAAAACATGGATTATTTCTTGACACATCCTTGACTCTATCATCTTATCATGTACCTTTCCCTTAACCTGTGAAAAACATTTCAAAAACTTGGGATGAGCATAAAAACTCAGTATGGGTTATAAAAAAAAACTTGGAAAGGAAACATGAGTTCATATATACATAAGAATGAAATCATACTTTTCCCATAAAACATAGGCACTTTAACATACCTCATAAAATCATGAATAAATCATAGAAATCATAAGACATAAAAGGTAACTTGAGGCATTCATAACATTCATACGTAGGGAGTAACCCTCTTGGTTACGTTTGGAATACCCATCACAGTATATTCCCTAAAATCTCTTCGGAGAAACCTTAACGTTTCACTCCTTCGCGTTACCCAATGAATTGGAGAGCTATATCAGGCTCACCCGCCCTTAGTTTATCACGGAACCACCCGTCTTCATAATAATGCCCAAGAACCATATCATAATCATATCACATAAAACATGCACAAAGGAAACATAAAATTTCCACATTTCAATCACGAGATATCAATACAACACATTGACATAAAAACATTATGAAAACCATTTTCAATACTAAAATAAAAGAAAAGTAAAACATGGTATTTATTTTTCTTTTAAAAAGAAGGTATGGCTTGTAGAGGAAGCCGAAACTCAAATAACGGTCACGACGGCGGAGAAGTCGTTGTCGCCGCATACGTACGACAAAAACATTCCCTTTTGTCGTTTAGTAAACGCTTCGTATAAAAAAGATTCCTTTGAAATAAACATAAAAGTCAATGTGGTTTATACACCGTATAAAAGAAAGTTGTGTATAAAATAAAATATGCCTCAACGAAAGGAGATTGAGACAAAGTCCCATACCTCGTATCTGACTTGACCCGACCGTTCTTTAATCTCCTGAATAATAAACTTGAGTTAATATCTACTTGCTTATGAACCTTTTTCAAGTTCATTATTCCTTTTTTACCATGTTATGAACATCATGTAATCATTTAAGTTAATAATGTTCATTTTGTCGGTATTTGGTTCTTAAGTCAAAAATGGACTTCTTACACTTACATGTTGTTAATTTGGTCAAAGTTTCGTTATATCTAGAATGATATTAATGATTTGGATAACATATATATCATATATATTCATCATATACATGTATTTATAATATTACATCACATTTAGAGGTAAGAAATGAAATGCACCGTTCATGGAGACGGTTAGCCGTACGTACGCATGAACGCTACTTCCATTTCTATGTCGTATTTTCTGGAATGGAATCATAATGATATATAAGTATATTATAATTCCAGTATAATAACATATATAATATCATTAACTTTATCCTTTACACATCCCACATATGGTATTAACGAATCAAATCACTTTCAGGGGGCGGTAGTCCGCACTTCCTAAAATGAAGATATCGTGTTTACCCATAATGGAAACCATAAAGGTATTCCCAAAATGAAAAAAACAGAATCTTAAGGAAAACATAAACATATTATAAATAATATATGAAAATAGTGACATCATAATGGCCACCTTTGAAGGTGTTAAATGAGTATTGAACAATCATCGTTTCGGGAGGCAGAATTTCGCCATCCACGGAAACCGTATGTTCTTTAACCATTTGATGTAGTTGTGTAAGAGTGTATCTCAAATAAATATTATAAAAACATCCTTGTATATTGAATATACTGGTTTTGTTACAAAATAAGTAAATAAAAAGAGTTTAGGGGGTTGGAGAAGCAAAATAAAACAAATGAACATGAGAGAAAGAATTACCTTTAAAAGTGTAACTCCTTTTGATTTGAGCCTAAAGGATTCCTTTGAAAGGATTCTGCCCAAAGGGAATCCTCTAGGATGAGGAGAGGGATGTGGAGAGAGTAAATGGGCAGGGTTTGGCCGAGCCAAAGGCTTGAGAAGTGTGTGAAATGAGGTAGAGGTGGGGGCCTTTTATAAGAGGAGAGGAGGGGCACTTTTGGAAAGTAAAGAAATATTACTTTATTTGATAATGTGTTTCGGTTTCAAAAGGTCCCACATTGATATAATTCGTGGATAAGGTGATAAGGGTTCGAAATCCACTCATCCAATTGGTTTTGGCCGTGTGTAGTTCATAGATTTTACATTATCTTTCCATTTTATTTAAATCGTCAAATAATGATGTCATCGCTGCATCATTATTATGTCATAAATAATTTAATTTATTTAATGTCTAAAAATCATAAAAAAATACTATGATGTAGGAAATCTTTTTAGATTTCCAATGACTATTTATAATCAAATATCTGATCTTTATAACCCCATGTAAAAATTGTTTTCGTGAAACATATTATGTTTGTGTCATTTTTACTTTTACATTAAATAAAAAGTTATTTATGTCATTTCCCAACCAAAATGTCTCCATGGGGTCCCAAAGTTGACCCATGGCTTGTCTTGGTCGGCCATGACACAACCAATAAGGTTGGGACATGTGTCTAGGTCATTTCATATTATTAAAGCATTATTTATACCTTAAACTACACTAATTTCCACTAATCGCGATTAAAAACTTAATAAGTTACTATTCACCAAAAAATTATTTTAATCTCATTGAACCACATTTTACTTCTTAATGACAACCATGTATGTCGGATTTTCAAAATTCAATACACATTATTGGTAAACTTTCATTTAACTGAAAAATCAGTTTGCTTGATTACCACTTAGTGGTTTCACTATTCATCAAAAATTGAAGTTTTTCAGAAAATTACCAAAAATTCACCCTAAGCTATATTTGATATTAAAAATTCAAAAATGAAGTCTATTTTACAAAATTAAAATCATATAAGTCACATTAATTAATTTAATAATTAATTCCCACTGTCAGAGCAAATAGCGTGTTTTTATGAAATAATAAGTATCAAAAGATTGACACCAGTTTGAGTCCAATTTCAAAGTGAAATTGATTCCAATGACCACCATTGGATTAAATGGTAAAAATATATTCTAATTTCACTTCAAAACCAATTCAAAACATAATCTAATCATATAAATAAATTAGATTAAAAAGCAGTTTTGATGTAAAATGCAGTATTTTTCACTATTCATTAAAAAATGAACATTGTCAGAAAAATACCAAAAATTCACACAAAGTAAATTTTGATGTCCCAATAATAAAGGATAAGTTTATTTTGACAAACATAGTTTATAAAATTGTCAAAATATAGATTCAAAAATGGTTTGCCATCAAAAGGCACAAAAACAATCTTTTAAGAATATTAGTGTATTCCATGCATAAGATTGTATTTATTTTCATTTTAAGCCTCTATAACACTATCTTAATCATTAATAGACATAGATAATAATATCTATTATTCATTACTTACTTGGGATGTTACAGACCATGTGTTCCTTCGGGTCTCACCTCGACGAGGATTGCAGAGATTTGGCCGAGGCGGCAAGCTATCTTCGAGGTTCGTTGTCCCTTTTCAGATTCTGAGTAGAGTTGGCGAGGTGGCGTATCCCATGGCTCTACCTCCTCAGATGGACCGGGTATAGAACATCTTCCATGTGTCACAGCTACGGAGGTACGTGCAAGATCCATCACACGTTATCAACTAGGGCAAGCTCGATATCGATGATGGAGCGACCATTGCAAAGTACCCAGTAGAGATCGATGATCAACAGGATAAGATCTTTCGTGGGTGACCTATTCCCTTGGTGCGTGTCCGGTGGCAGCATGAGAATCTCCAGGAGAGTACGTGGGAGCGGGAGGCTCAAATTCACGTGCAGTACCCACATCGTTTTGATTAGCCTTTTTTTTGATTTTCGGGGATGTAAAAGCCCTAAGGTGAGTGTGATGTAATGTCCCAGATTTTTCCATGTATTATTTTAATATTATATGGGAATTAATTCGAGACCAGTCTCTAAGAAGGTGTGCAGTTACATGGCCCGGTGAGCCCGGAACAAGTGTTTGAATTTAAATTAATAATTAAATTACGTGCCAGTGTGGTTTTCCTGAAAAAGTAAAATAACTCCTAAACGGGTGCTCAGATTAGAAATCTGAGGGCATCGTTGCGTACAGAACAACGATTTTATATTAGGCAAGGCCTAACATCTGTCGGCATAGGTCGGTGGTGAAATCCAGTTTTTGGGACGTAATAGCAATAAAATATTTAAATAAAAATATTTTATTTAGCAGTGAAATCTTTTAAATCTGTTGCAATAGATATCCCTTTCCTTTTTAATTAAATGCTGGCACAAGGGTCCAAGGTTACAAACCACATAACCCTGAAACCCTTGGCGGCTCTGGGGGCTCTGGAGAAAACCTCCCAATACGACGACGACAAAGTAGCAACGAGATCATCGCCGACGAACGCCACAGAATCCAGGTAGGATGTTTTTTTTGATTTCCTTCCCCATTTTTGATTTCCACAATGAATGCGGATTAATCCACGAACAGATTATCCCACAGATCAATCATTCTCGCAGGACGGGTTTTTGTGGGTATTTTGACATTTTGATTCTTTTGGTTGTTTTGGTTTTGATCTAATGGTGACGAACCCGGATCTTCACGAACAACGATCGAGGTTCGTCCCTCTTGTTCGATTTTTGTGATTCTTTCCTCGCGTTCTTCGCACATGTTCTTCGTTCTTCACGGGGTAAAGAACAATGATAGATTATGCCTTCGATCTATGGCACAACGATCCGAGATTATAGATCCAACCCTGGAGCGATTTCACGGAGGTGCGATGACGATTTCGGAAAGCAATTTGGAGCAGATCGAGAGATACGAGTTTTCAGGAGTTTTTCTTCGGATGGATCGTTCGAGGTTTATGATCCGACTCAGGAGCCGAAAACACCTGTTATGGTGTTCGTACGATGAAACAAACCAACCCCTAGAGTATCGGGATGAACGGACCAGAAAAACGTGATCTGGAAGATCATCTGAAGTGCGAGGAAGAAGACAGCATTCTAGAAATTTCCCGACTACACGCCGTGTAGTATGGGCTACACGACATGTGTTCATCTGCGGCCCACTTGGCGTGTACTCCAGGAATACATGGACACAGTTTGGGTACATGGCTAAGGACACGATGTGTATACCCTTCCCCAGCATGACCCGGCTAGATACACGGGATACCCCGTGTACTGGTACAAGGGCAGGTGACACAGACGCGGACAGAGGCCGTGTACGGGCACATGACCAGCGTACACGGAGCGATCCCCAGGTGCTCGGACACAGAGTGTGTTTCTTGTACACTACTTGTAGTTACTTTCTATCTTACAAGATGAATGACACGGTCCGGTTACATGGGAAGTACCGAGGGTCAAGGAACACGACATTTACTTTTTCTACACGCCGTATAGTTTGGTTTTACACGACTTGAACGAATGGAAAGGGCCGTTTACACGGCCAGTACCTAGGGTCAAGGAACACGACATGTAACCATACTACACACCATGTAACCTATCTTAAATGGATTGATCCACTTGTCTTCTGTGAATTGGACTAGTTTTCTTAGGGTCCATACCCTTGGTATTTTCCCTGAAGGTTTTGGTATCATTTCCTTTACCCATGAGTATGATCCCTTCAACAGAACTTCCTAAATAGAGTTGTAGGAATCCCCTCTGTGAGACTTAGAACCAGATCCTCTATTCATTCCTGTAACCCTAGGTAGAGTTCTTGGTTTCGACGTGACCAACTTTACCCATGCGCCGATCCTCTACTTAGCAGATTAGCTCAGACTGAGTTTTCGGAATCCCCCCATGACTTGGTTGTGATCCTCATCTGAGTATTGTGTTCTCAAGGTACATATGGAGTGTGTTCTCCCAGAACGAGTACTTTGTATCTCTCTCTTCAGACCTAGGAGTGCCTTCTCCTGGTTTTATGCTTAGTGGAATCTTCGAGCTAGATCCTAGCGGTGGTATTCACGATAGACGGTCGTGCATGAGTATAGCTGGATGTTCTTGTTATATGCTTGGTAGACATATACTGTGTAGAGCTGACTGTACCTTTCTTTTGAGGTATTTTTCCTTGTTGTATTTCATTTCTGGTTTCAGGATGTCCTACTGGGTATTCTTATACTCACCCCAGCACGGGCTTTGCCCACACGTGTCGTGTTTTGTGCAGATGAGCAAGCCTTTGATAGGATTCTTGGCAGACCAGGACCGGATGATACTCAGTGAGATCAAATAGGCTAAGATGTGTTCCTATGGCTACAGACTGTAGTCCCAACACCTTTCTTTACAGGTTGGAATTTTTTACGGACTCTCTTTTTGGTGGGCTTGTACTTTTAGACCATGGTTTTACTTTCTTGTACTTTACTTTCCTGTCGTACTCTATGGTTGGGTTTTAGTGTATTCATGCATCTTTTCCTGTTAGTAGTTTTTTACTTTTAAGCTTTGTGGGATTGGATATGTGTGTGCATGTGTAAAAGTTTATAGGAAATGCCTCCCATGTTAATAGCATGCCTACTCGATTCTAGTCACCAGCCCCGGGCCTATTGGAGGCGAGCTTGGTGAGTTGTGGCTCGGGCCCCACTGGGACGGGTCGTGACATACACAAAGATGATTAGCTACTCATGGTAGTATCAATCAAAACTTAATAAGAAATTGAAAACATAGTTAACATGCCAATAGTGATTAAAATTTAACAATTAAATAACTTTTAATAATTAGGGTTAATAAATTCACCATTATGAAATCGAAAACAATTAAAATTATTTTTGAATTGGCCCCAATCAAGTAAAATATTAACGTGAAATAATAGTGAGAACTTTTGAAATACATGTTAAACATAGATTGATAACTAGGATGGGGAATACATGTACCATGGTTCTAGATAAGTGAAAAGGTGGAAAAATCTTTAAAAATAACAATCTTGTCTTGGGTAATCATAAAATAATTAATAAACAAAATGTAGATTGAGTTTGGGAGAAATGATGGGAGGAAAATCGAGAGAAAAATGAGAGAATATGAGAGAATAAAAATGGTTATAATGCATTCTATTGGTGGTGTTCATTATATAGGTAAATACATGGGATTTTATATGAGGTGTAATAGTGTTTCATGTCGTTTAATTATGAAACATTTTTCCTCCCTAGTTTTTGAATCTATGAAAATATCACAGGAATATCAAATGTATATTTAAAAATTTGGCTCCTTTCACAGTTTGCAACTGGGACACATGATGTGAATCTTTCTCCTGGAATTGTCGTGAATGTGGTAATTTAATTCAAATGATATATTACATGTATTGGGGATTGATTTCATGTAATGGATTTGTTACATGATAATTAATCATGACTTCCTTCACAACTTTTCCATATGTGATGAACATTTTATGCACATTGTGTAATGGAGTTTCATGATGTGTAATGGGAATTTTTCATTAGTTGCACTAGTTTTTGTTTTGGCACCATGAAAACTTATTTCTTAAAATTAAAATCATATAATTATTGCACTATTGTATAAAAACATGGATAATCCTTGAAAAAATGTCTGTAAAATGTTTATATTATTTTAGCATATAACTAATTAAAATAATACACTTTTTTTTGGTAGTGAGTCGTATTCTTAATGAAATGAGTTTGAAATATTAAAATAAATTGTACGTTTTGGAGGATTCATAAATACCATATAAATCTTATCAAATAAATTTATAATCACATTATTTTAAATTGAATAATAATTTTTTTTCATTGATAACCATTATAGTAATTTTTACGTCACTTCTTGATCATTATCATGTGATAATTTACACTTTTTATATATATATATATAGTATTTAATTTTTACCCGAAAATTCATCTATGACAATTTTTTAATAAATTTTACAATTAGATAATAAAAATGTTCTAATTTAAATCTTGTCTTAATTTTAAATAAATAATTTTATAAATAATTTTATTTTCATTGTTAAAATATGTATTTTCATTTACTGAGGAATGTGTTGTTTTTTTCAATAATAGTTTTCACACCATTATAAAAATTAAATTTGATTTCATATAAATTATATGATCATTTATAAACAAAATATTAAATTTATCTATAATAAATTAATTCATGATATTAGGCAACTTAATTGAAATTTAATACTAATTAAAAATAATTTTTTTGTGATAATATATAAGAAAACATAATCATTTATAAAGCAATAATAATAAGCTTAATATATATTAATTATTATATAAAATATACAATTTCATATTATTGTGTTCATGATACATGTCCATTAAATACACTAGTAAAATCCCTAAGAGTATGTAGCCTAATGGAAAGACATTCATTGGGTGGTTTAGTGTACATGGTTTGGTTCGTGATCTTGATGTGCATTAACTTCTCTAATAAATATTTTTGTTCATGCCTCTGTTTTTAGATCACAAAATGAGATTCGTAAAGGTAAAATACAACTGATTTTATCTCCATTGGAAGCTCAAAAAATGGTTTTATAATGATATAATCCTACTCATTGAGGCCATCAGTTCAATTTTTTGTTCGAGTTTGAATTTTTTAAACCATATATTTATACTAATCATATGGTCACTATTCAAAGAATATATTATCAACCTTAATGATACTTATTGGTTTGTAAATCAGATAGGATATAATAAATCCATTGGAGGGTATGTTTTTTATTTATATCATAATTAATAGTAATACATTAAATTATATCATAGTGGAATTGTTTTAATAAAATTTTGGGTTCTTACAATGTTTCAGGCATGAAAATATAACAAGATTACATATTGTGGTTTGTGGAAATTTTAGAAACATTGGGTATCTAGTGTTTTTTCAATACTGGATATTGATATATTAACTCATTTAGATGATACATCAATGGAATAATAAACATTCCATTTCTATTAATATCATGCACTATTATTTCTGGGTGAGGGTAGACTATAGACACCAGAGAACTAGCTCGATTTAGTGAAGAGTACTTTTGACTAGCTCGAAATACCCCCAGGACAAAGGGAGAGTCTTTTTAAATATATGAATATTTGGGAGATAAATCACTAATATGATGTATATATAATGGTATGAAAACAATGAGAGATTTTATTGGAAGGGTTTCAGGTCTAGGGTCATCGATAATGACATTCTAAAGATCCTGACAGTGGACATAAATCATGAGTTCATAAACCTGCCACATGGAGATATGTTTTAAAAGGGATATGTGGATAATTTTATAAATCTCTTTTGTTCTTAACACTATATAGTGGATGGTGATGTCACATGTATTTTAAATTTTAAGGATGGATTACATCATGCATATAGTATCAAACTAAAATATAGATTTGTTGTACATTTGAAAATAATTTTCTGAATGGTCATGATTTATATACCGAAAAGAATTTTTTTATAAATAAATATTTGGAAGTAAATATCAATATTTAAGCATTGAAAATAAATAATGGTTTCAAATTGTGAAATGAAAAATAAAATAATATATTCATTTTAGAATTAATTTTTAATATAGGGGGCTTGAAAATTATATTACATTTTCAAAATAATAAAAGATAGATTTAAAAAATAGTTATTTTTTATTATGAATATATAATAATAGATCCTTGAAATTATATTACTATTTTCAGAATTAATGTTTAGTTAAAGATAAAACATTATATTTTCAGAAGAAGTAATAATATTTTGAAATACAATTATGAAATACCAAATGGAATAATGTGAAATAAAAAATCCTTCTGAAAATTAGGGAAGTGAAATTTTAAGGTCGTGTGAGATAAAAAATCATTTTTTTCCAAACATAAATGATAAAACTAGTGGTATTAGAAAAAATATACATGAAAAATTTAGCATAGTTAAATTATATAATAATTATTTTTTAAAAACAATTAATTTTTCAGAAATAAGTCCATCAAGGAAATTTAATTTTACATAAAAATAGTTTTCCATATACATTAATATAATGCACGATGAAATAAAATTTTATTGTGTATTGAAGATTTATCATAATAAATGGATTAAATAAGATGTATTGTAACTCAAAAAAGGTTGTTAAGTTAAAGAAATCCTATATAATTTTTTTATTATTTGAATTATGTTTTTTAAATAAATAACATGATATAGCTCTTCAAACATCACGAATTAAATGATTATGGTAAAATAAAATCATTTGTATATAATCATAACATAACAAATACTTCATGGTTCGTTATAATAATTATGAATCATGAATGTGACACACTAGTTTTTTATAAACCGTTTTTCAAATAAATTATTAATATTTGATGTATTGTGTTTCACATCATAACCTGGTATCCATTCTTTATAGGATAAAACATAGTAATCTTGTACTGCAAAATACACCATCTTGGTTTGTGTTGCATGAAACATTGAGTTTCTACAAAACACTCTTTTTAATTTTAACTATTTAAAGGATATATTTATAACCTAGCTACTAATCATAGTAATATGAATAATAATAAATAATTTCTAAACTTTTTTTATAATGGTTTTATAAAAGTAAATCATATTAATAAAAAAACATATAATTTTGGGTAAAGCCTTTATATGTTTTAAAATAATATTTTCACAAATAAACTACACTTATGTCCCTATAAGAATAATAATTAAACTAATTTTATCAAACATTAGAAATTCAATTTAATAAAATAAAATTCATTTTTATTTCATAATATAAAAATTATCTTAGGTGCATTTTTTCTGAAAAATATCAATTTTCGATGAATAATGATAAATTCTGATTTTTAATTCAAATTTTTATATTTATATAATTTATTTATATTTTTAGTTTAATTTTTAATTTGGTTTCAAAGTATAATTATATCAATTTTCCATCAATTAAACCAATTTAGGTCATTGGAAATAATTTCACATTGAAATTGGTATGAAAACATTTCAATCCTTTAAAAATTATGGTATAAATACCATGTTATCATGATAGGACTATGTGAATAAATTTAAATTAGTTTCGACCACTTATATGATCAGAATAAGGAACGATTTACGCCAAATTTGGAATCTAAATAACAAATAATTTTTAATATGGTCAACTTTTTTTACCAAAATGATTAGTACAAGTTATTCAAATGAATTACATTGATTAAGGTGAAAATAAGATTTCATAGGAATTACACATTATTTTATCGGGCCAAATAGCCTCTAAAATATTGCAAAATCCATTTAATGGACATATATAGAACAATACACCTCCTATCTCAAAAAAGGAATATTATTGGAGACACATGATGTAACTAAGACCTCTCAATATTGTTTACCGTATTATAATTACAAGAATAGAACACTTTATCCACTAAAAAGGGCACTCACACATTCACATATTAACACCTATCAGGACATTTTGATCCACAAAAATATTCCAAAATATCCGACCATCTGACTTACTTCATTCTATAAGCCTCGCATATGAAATAAATATAACAAAGTAATCCATTTGGTCCAATCCAAATGGATTTACCCAAAAAAGAGGTAACAACCTTCCACAATGAATTTTTTTTTAATTCCATAAAAAATTATAATTATTACATGATTATATAATATTCTATGTACCCAAAATATAATGAGATGTTTGTATGTTATATTTTAGACCTACACTCATACATACTTCTAAAAAATGGGATATGCAATCATGGTTCATGTGTGCGCAAGACTACCACCTCTTGAACTGATGTAAGTATTTCATCGATTACCCCTATTAAAATTTTTGGAATACTGATGTAATTACTATATTTATATGATATATAAGACGGTTATAATTTATTTATACTTTTTTAGTTACTAATCCGCATTGGCTATCATACTTTCAATTTTGTGTAAACTTGATAACATTATTTCTGGAAATGTGGACTTCTGCCTTCTCAGAGAGATGTTATTAATTAATATATTAAATGAAATTAAATAAGTATGGTTTTAGTAAAGGTATAATATATATATATGAAATATTAATTCAATATTAATAATACTTTTATATATCATTTACTTTTCATTATTTCAATAAGACATTTAAATTGAAACAATGTTCATGCATACATATGGCCTACCACCTCCATTAACATTGTATTTAATTTAATATTTCAATATTTTATATATTATAATAAATAAATATGTACATAATATATATGATATTTATATCATTGTTTGAATTTCAAATATAATGACATATGTATGAAGAACCATGATAGAAAAAATCAAAGCACATAATAAAATTGAAGCATTTATTACCCAAAACACAACATTAACATCATATTGTTAATTAAAAAGAATTTTAAATTTATAAGTAAAAAATATTTGGTATTATATATATTAATACAGTTCTCTAAAATATTTAAAATAATACTTTATTTATAATATAGGATGTTTTAACAAGTGTGATGAGAGTTAAGACATAAGGGTATGGGATTTGTAGTCTCACATTTATTTATGTGAGAATTATTCCTTGTTTACCACTTGATTATTTTATATGGTATATATTATACCCATTAATTTTCTCATTGAACTATTTCCTTAAATTAAATTGTATTTAAATAAGAATTTTATAATATCTATTTTGTGGGTTTTTATGGTTCAAAAGTTACGAAATCAGTAAGGTTGTTTTGTTTATATTTCTCTTTTTGGGATACATGTTATTCTATTAACCTATGTTCTTTTATAAGGTGTATATACTTACATTTTTTTATTTTAAATACTAAATTTCATTATTTTTGTGTAATTTTAAATTCTATGGCATCATTTTTATAAAGAATTTTTTCTTCCACAAGTTATTTTGTTATGGAACATACTTTTTTAACTGGTAATGATTTTATGAAATGACCATGAAACATATACTTTTCTTAATGATTATGATATCATAAGCTTTTATGATATCCATATTATTTCATTGGTTATCATATGATTAATGTTTATGATCTAGTGGAAGACTTTTGTTTGATTTCATTTTGAGATGGTTGGGACCTTTATCTCCCATTAATGCATTGGGTGATATTTTATATATCATGAGATAGACATGACTGTAATGATGAGTGTAATAAATTTAGAAATCAAATATTTCCTCAAATATGTTACTTTTAGTGAACCATGACTACTAATATTTTGGAGGGATTTAACCTATTCCACTAATATGGACTTGGATGTAATGCATATACAACATTGGAAATTATTTTATCGGTTTCTCTGTATTCCACAATTCAATGCCTCATTACTATGTTATTATTTCATGGATTATTCTATTGAAACCTTTATGTTTCATGTATTATAAACTTCTAATATATATTATATGATTAATTTTTGATGATTTTTATATGCATGTTGTGATCTTATAATGTTATGATCTTGTTATCATACCATTATTCACTTTTTTATGATTACATATCTCACTGGGATACCAATACTAATCATATAGTCTCTCTCTTTTTTATGTTACATTTAACCAGGTTATGAATATATGTATTATGAATATTTTATTTAATAATTCTTCTTGTCATGAAGATACTATTGGGAGACAATGTAGCTCACTTATGTACCAGTGCTTATGCTTCTAGGATTCAAAAGGCACTTAACTAATATGGTCATTGGTAATCTATTTTTAAAATTTATTAAGTATTCATCAAAAAGATTTATTTTTTGTTCTTGTTATGATAATTTCAGTATAGTTTTCATCATATCTATGTTTAGTTAAATTTTCGAAACTAGGTAAAGAATATATGTGATATCCCTAAGAACATTTCTATATAGATATGTCTTAGGATGATTCAGTGTATTGGAAAAGGTAATAGAATTTAGGTAATGGATAGATTGAGTATATTTTAAAAATAAATCCATGAATTGATACTCATAGAGAATGTGTTTATGGATTATATTTATAAACGTGTAATAATGCGAAAACATGGTTTGGATTTATACTTCATCATGGACTACTGCATGACAATGGTCCTTATTACATACCTATTTTTACACTCCTGGTAGATATTTTTTTGGTAATTAAAAATATTTTTGCAAACCATTATAAATTATTTAAATATATTATTGCTTTGAATAACCTAGGATAATCTTATGGTTTCATAGATTAAATAATGTAGCCTAATTTAGACACCCAATATGTTTTTTTCATTATTTTGTTGTTCCACTCTAATAATTTTTTTTACTCTATACATTTTGGATTTAGTTAAATGATGGAACCCAAAATAACTACATCATTGATTTTTTTGATGTGTAATGGAATGATACATTTCTTGGGAATAAATATTATATGTGATATAGAATGAAAAATGTAGTTACTAGTCCCAAAAAACATTTTCATGAAATCCAAAATGCTGAAATTCCAAATTAGAAAAGGAGGGAACAAAATTATAATGCATCCATTATAGAGAAACATACATAATATTTTAGTCTCTCTTTTAATAGACTTGTATATGAACAATGGATTTGTAGAAGTAGAAAGATACTCCCCATTCTCTATTGTTCGGATCATGGAAAATTAATTTTGGTTGTTTTTCATTTTGAACGAATATTGGACTAGAAGTGGACACTAATAAAGAATATGAAGAAGTAAAATGAAATTGAATTATTAGATTGGGACCTGTTCAATAACATAATTTTAAATAATTATTTTTATCATATTATTCATAAAAATATAGGGAAATATTTCATTGATTTAAAGAAAATTTATAATGATTTTTTTGGCACCTATAATGATAATTTCACAAGACATGTGTGGTAAAAGCCTCCTATGATTATCCAAACTGAAAGAATAGATGATAGGTTCTTCAATGACTTATCACCAAGTCTCGTAATGAAATTGTCCATAAGAGAATTTTGTATCTATGATGATATTGTGATTCTTTCAAATAAGGGAGAAATTGAGGTTGGAGTTACAAATCAATCTCATGATTTTAAAAATAAATTTAAGTGGGATTTCAAAGGTAAATCTATTTACAATGAAGGGAAGAAGATGGGATTTCTTTTATGCACTCTAAGTGGGAAGAACACTAATTGGAATTGTATCAGGAGATCTAATAAATGATTTCAATTACTAGGGTATGTTCATCTATAATTTGATTACTAAATTAATGGGACAAATATAGCTAAAAATGCGAATGGAGAGAAATATGCACTGATTGAACCTCCCCCTCTTCATAGATATAATTGTAAGGAAAATGGTAATTATATTAAGATGATCTAAAACTAGAAGGTTAATTATGAAAATAATTTTCAGAAACATATTATGTTGATGGAAGACGGGAATATTGATCATATAACTATTTCTGATGAGGTTTGTGATAATGAAATAGTGAATGGAACACATATCATACAATAAAACACTAAAAATGTCTTAATTTATTCTTGATATACCCACTCTTTATTATCTAAATTTTTTATAAGGGTATTAATATTTTAGCAGATATATTATATTTATAATTAGTTGTGAAAAATCTAATGGTATGATTATTTCATTTTAAGTGTTCGATTCCACATCAGTTGATGTTTGTGGGAATGTGTTTCTTTAAAAAGATTTTGATTCATACTGTAGTTGAGTTTTATGTCATATTCAGAATATATTGGATTTATTTGAATAAATCCTACAACAATTTTTCATGAAGGGAAAATAATTTTGATATTTCAAACCATCCTATGATCTTCAAAAAATGAAATGATATATATGATCTTATTATAGATATTTCATCCAACATATGGGTCATAACATTCATTAATAAGGGTTGTTTATCTCATATTTTGGGGTCAGAAATCGATATCAATTATATGCTTATTTTTTTGGAATCTACTGATGCCTTTACATAATAATATCATATACTTCTACAAAAATATGAATTTTGAGTTCTCAATATAACTCATACATGGTTACACACTAATATTACATACTCTATAAAAATTGACTCAATTGAGTTGTAATAATTCAAGAAAATAATCCAAGAAAACCATTATAAAGAATTGTGTATCTGTAACCTTAGGGAAAACATATTAAATTTGTTAAATTGAAATATGGATCGATGAAAATATTTATTTATTATCAACAGTTAAAAATTATCATGACTGAGAAAAAGTATCTGCATCCCTATATTGATGACTTGTTTGATCTAATTCTTGGAGATCAATACTTTTCAAATATTGAACTTCATTTGACATATCATCCATTGAGGGTCATAAAGGATGATATACCAAATATAGTATTTACTAAAATTTATAAACACTATAATATATATTGATCCATATTGTTATAACTAATTCTTCTTCTATTATCATGGAATTGATGAATATAGTCTTTGGATATTGCTTTGATTAATTGTTTTGTAGCCTTCATAGATGATACTATTTTATATTCAATGTGATTTTAAGAGAATTTTGAAAACCATAAAATTTTACTAAATAAAATATATAAGAAAAAAATATATGAAAAAATTAAAAATTGGGAATTTTTTATTCCAATGGTTTCATTTCAGGGTTATATAATCTCAATAGAGGGTATAGTAGTAGATCACTCAAAGAAAAAGGTGATTGATTGTGGGCCTAGACCAACCACATTGATAGAGATCCATATTTTTTGGGTTCATCTAGATATTATTGAGAGTTTTTAAATAATTTATCAAAAATAACAATTCATATGACAACATTAACTCGAAAGGGTGTCATGTTCTTCTATATAGATTATTGTGAGGAAACTTTCAGGGAAATTAAGAGAAGATTAGTCAATACACATGTGAATACACAACCCTATAGTGGATAAATGTTTTTAATATATATTGATTCTTATGAGAAGGGATTTGGATGTGTTATTTTTAAGAATAAAATGGATATAGATTATATATTTCGATAATTGACGATTCATGAAAAACATTTCCCATCTTTGAATTTTGGGTGAGATTTGCTAAACATTCATTAAATATATGGGGAATTAACATTAATGATAAAATATTGATATATATATAAATATCATATTTGTTTTAAATATATATAAAATAGAAGGCGTTGAACATGGGAAATAGAATATGGTTAAATATTTTAATGGATTGTGACTTCCCTATACATTACAACATTGGGGAAACAAACTTGGGTGATGATGTTATTATTAAAAAGGATAATTATATTTTATAAATGATTAAGATCATATAAGATTAAATATTTATATATTTTAAATGTATGTATTTAGAAATATGGATGAATGGGGGAATTATTATCTTGATCAATTCAATGTTCAAATATCTATCTAAGTGATGATTAAAGAGGAATATAATGATTATTAATAACTATAAAATTAGGTTATAAATATTCCTATGTTTATTCATCACCATGATGTAATTATGAGTTTAAAAAACATTATATATGTTCCATCCATATTGTATTTGATGAATTGGATATTAGAGTAATCACATAAGTCTAAATTATCTATTAATTATAGATGTATGGAGTTTTATATTTACATTAAAGAATACTTATGGCATGATGGCATTAAGATAAATTTCACAGACTTTGTACCATAATGTTTAGTATGGTAGAAAGTGAAGGAATAAAGTAAAATGTATAAGTGTATGTTGCATAAATTACCCACACTTGAATTGGAATGGGAGATCGTCACTAAAGTTTTTGTCATTGGACTTCCCAAAACCTCTAAAGGGTTTATTGTTATAAGGGTAGTAGTCGATCACCTTACAAATTCAAAAAAATTATTTTTTATCATATAATACTTCTCTCTGGATTGGATTTCTGGGAAATGTATTAAAGAAGGGTTATGGATAGATGGAGTGATACATTACATTGTATCTAATCGGGATCTGTGGTTTAAATCAATGTTCTGGTAAAGTATACCGCAATACCATCATATAGAATTTAGTTTCATAATTACATATAATTATCATATAGATAGCTACTCAAATGTAATGATTCAAACCCTAGTGGATATGATAATATCATCTTCATTGGATTTAAATGGATGTTGGTATCAAAACCTTCTTCAATTTGAGTTCTATTTCAACAATATATTTCACAGAAGAATTCAGATGGATTGTTATAAATCCCTCTATGGGATGAAATATAGATCTCTTACGTGTCATGATGATGTTATAGAAACAATGATATTTGGACTTGTGATCACCTAATAGATGGAATTGAAGGATTGAACTAATTTTTAGCATATCAATGTAGATTAAGGTCTATAGAAAGGTTATTTTTATTTTCATCGACATGATCTAGAACACTATGTTTGTGAGAAGTTGTCTCTTTTAATCCCTCTTTGAAAGAAGGTTGTGATATTTTGAAGGAAAGGTAATCAAAGAAATTGTATATCTATCACATTAAAATTCATCAATGTATCATTATGGTCGTAACATTATTGGAACTTACCCCAAATATATCAAAATTCCATGATGTGGTCCATATATCTCTCCTAAGAACATACATACCTATCCCATAACATATAATAATCTTAGAGGTTTTATCGATGCGGTATGGTCATTCTTACCAGGAACAACCAGTGGAAATTAGGGATCATACAAAGAGAGTTATATGAAACAAGACACATCATGTAGCCAATATTTTGTGTAGAAATAATCATTTAGAATATTATTTTTCCGAAATTCATGGGATGATTAGGTAAATTTATCTTAATTTCTTTGTATCAAAATGAGTAATTTCATTGTAAAATATAAATTGACGAGGGTATAATATAACAACATCCATTTTTTTAAACATTTTTTATCCAATAAATTTAATTTATTTGATGTATTGTATTGAAATATAAACCAATATTGTAATTATTTATGTAGTACACTATATAAGGTAGAAATTACAGGAAACACTAGCTTTTCTTGAATTACATGCAACATTGAGTTTCATAGAAACCACATATTATTATTATTATTTAATTAATATATAATTAACATGTCCATTAAAATTATTAATATGAATAATGTTATATAATATTAAAATATTATTTATAATGGTTTTATTAAAATAAAACATATTGATAATAAAACATATAATTCTTGTAAATATCTTTATTAGTTTGAAAATACTATTTTCTCAAATAACTACTTTTTTGTCCTTATATGGACAATAATAAATTAATTGTGTACAAATTTTTGAAAATTAATTTTATAAAATGAAATTTCTATTTTTGAATTCATACTGTCCAAATTAGGGTAGGGTAATTTTTTTTATATTGTTATGGAAAACATAATTTTTTGATTAATAGTGTAAAATACTGAATAAAAAATCAATATTTATTTTTTATCATTTATTTATTATAATAAATTATATATTAATTTATTTTAAAAGTGTATATAAATAACTTTGACATAAATAAATTAAAGTTAGTCCATTGTAAGAAACTACTCATTGAAACTGGATAAAATAACATTTCATACTTATAAATTTTTTTTCTGGAAAACCCCCTATTGTGACCTATATACAAGATTAATTTTTGATTAATTTTTTCCACTTATGTTATTAGAATTTCGAAAATATATTCCATTCTTATAATCATAATTATTTTTACGTTCAAATATGTTCAACATTGTTTTTGTCTAAAAATACTAGTACACTTAAAAAATATTAATTATAGTGATTGTGGTAAAAACAAGATTACAGAATAGTTAAATATTAATTTAAGTGTTCAAATAACCTAGATATATTTAAAAAAATTATGGATATACACTGAGAAATTAATCTATTAGATAAAATTGGAAAATTATTGGGGATACAAGATTTAATAAAGACCTCTCAAAAACATATTCCATTTTTTATTTAAAATAGTGCCACTCCTCTTCCACTATAAAAAGGGATCTCAACCCCTCATTTATTAAGGTATCTCAAGACTATTTGATCATCCAAAACATATAAAAAATACCTCTAAAATTCAAAACATTCATCCTAGGATATTACATTTGTTAATAAATCCAACCAAATAATCCATCTGCTGTAAAAAAGATGAGTTACCCAAAGAGGAGATAAAATCCTTACTCATGAACTTTTTTTAATATTTATTCTCCACTACATAAAATATTATTCTTCCATTATTATATAATAACATTAAGTAAACTCAATAAAATTAAATTTCTTTATTTAAATAGTTGAACCTACACTGACACACGCATCCATCAACTGGGATACAAAATCATTGTTTGTGTGTAAGGAGGACTACCGCCTTACAAACTGAGGTATATCATTCTTCAATTACAATAATTAATTGTTCTTAATATTGATGTGATTAAAATTTTGATATTATATATATAATATTTTTTTATTTATTTAAGCATATTTAATTATTATTCAACACATAACTTTATTCTTTAAATTTTGTGTAAACATGATACTTCATGTGTTTGTGTGTGTGTGGACTATCGCCTCCTCAAAGTGATGTTATCCATTTAAAATTTACACAAAATATATTAGGGAGGAGTTTAGTTAACATATATGATATGTTTTAAATACTAATTCGACATCAATTATGATATATATATATATATATATATATTTAATTTACAGTTCTCTCTTCCAATATGAGATGAAATGGATATAATGTTCTTACATGCGCACAACCTACCTTCTACATGAACTGTGTATTCTATTTCATATTGAAACTTTTAATATATTAATTTAAATAAATATTGACTATATATATATATATATATGATATTTTTATCATTTTGTACAAAATTAATAACATGATATAATTTTAACATCAAAAATTACAACCAATCAAAACAAAAGAGAAAAACAATGTTTTTTACTTCCCAAAATGTAATATTAATATGAAATTAATAATAAATTGGTAATATAATGTCATAAGTAAGTAATAAATGGTATTATGTAATTTAATATTGTTATTTTATTGATTTATAATAAAAATATATTAATTATACATGATTTTTTAATTTTTATGAATAATTTCTATACATAGGGTAAGAGGATTTCTTGCCTCAGTTTATTTTTATAAGACTTATACATTATTCACCACCAATTTATTTTATGTGATGTATAAAAATCCCATTAATTTAGTCTATTATAATTAACCTTTAATTTTTGGGAATTTATATACCCATTTTATTATATCTATTTCATGTTGTTTTATAGTTCTAAATTTACCATATCAGTAAGGTAGTTTTTCTCAATTTTCCTTTTTTGAAGAAACTTTTTTATGCACATGTATTCATTTACAAGGTGTATATATTTTTAATTGAAATAGTATTTCATCAAAATAATTCTTTTAATAATATTTAAAGTTCCTTGTTATTTATATTTTAAAAATGTGGTGTTTGATTCAACGTTTCCAATGTGGTATGATTTTATCAAAGCTATATCATAGTTTATCAAGGTAGTTTATAATTATGCTTCCATTAATGATGTATTATGACTCATCTCTCTAGAAAAATAATGAATTTTATCATCCTATATTTATTAAATTTTTTTAATGTTTTATTATAATTTCAACACACTTTTTTTGTTATGATAATTAGCATACTGTTTTTTATAAAATCTTAACTTTTTTCTCAATTCAGAAAAAATATGTATTATTTAAAAAATCATGATTTAAATTGTTTTAAAAAAATTTATTAAAATACTTATATATAAAACTTTTATTTCAAATGGATTTAAATTTTTATGGGTTTGAATGATTCCATTATATGATTTCAAAACTAATTTCAAATTAATATTTTTTGAAAGAAAATTATGTTTCAAAAAGAATTTTTCAACGCAAAATAATATTTTTCCCAAGAAATGTTTTTAATATTATAAAAAATTTATTTTCCATATAATATTATATCTTTTTGTGTTTCAAATTCCATTACATTTCAATCATCCTAACATTCCATTCATATTCAATAAGTAAATTGTATTTTTGATTCAATGTGTTTTATGAAGCCTATTTTTCTTCCATGTCTTATATTCCTGTAAAACCCTCTTCCTATGTTAAGATTTCACATATTATTATCTTGATTACCTTATGATTTATTTATTATTAAATTACAATTTTTATTCCATGGTTCTTGTTTATGATCTTTCATATGTAGGGTATAATATAATATTGTTATGTTCATGTTCTCATACCCATATTCTCATCATAGTGACTACATATCTATCATGTTTACCCTTACAGATAATATAAAATAATCCATTTTGATGATTCATTTCCCCTGTTTATGATGAATTTATTTGTGTATTATGTGCATAATAAGGGTTTTACTCATGAAGAACATAGTGGAATACAATTTAGCTCACTTATATACCATTATTTATGTTTCCATGTTCTAATGGAACTATGATAATATAGTCTTTTGGAATATAATAATGAAATGTATTTAGTGTTTTGAAAAAAATAATGTAATGTGTATTAATGTTTAGATAGGTTAACTATACTGATGTTAAATTTGTGAAAATAACCCTCATTCAAGGAATTCGCACATATTTGATCACAAAAAATCCTTGGTGAAATATTCGCATTTAATTTTGGATTATTTATAAATATAGGTTACATAACAATATATTATGGAAATAGGATAAAGAAAATGGATGTTTGTTAAATACGAAGAATAATTTGTATGGTTTTTGGTAGAAATTGATTTTTTACTGATATTCAAGGTGTGTTAAAATTACCTATTAATTGGTGGGGAGAATGAATTTTTTTTGTAAATATTTCAACATAATAAAAATAGATCCCATTTTCACATGTTAAAATGACTACATAATTAATAATAATGTAAAAGGTAATATTTACAGTTTATAATCCATAAAAATGACTTTCTGACACTTTTTTTTAAAAAATAGGTTATTTTATTATGAATTACCACTTTTAATATTTCTTATTTTTACTTGGTAACTAATTTATTCACAAAATTCAATTTAAATCCTAAAAAATGATAAATTATAAATAATTTATACCAACACATTGAAAACATGAAACAAAATTTATTTTATAGTAGTTACATGTGTAAAAAATATTAATGTTAATAAGATAAAATATAACATATTATAAAATTTATAAAAAATTTATAAATTAATTTTTTGAATAATAATATTATCTTTGTTTTTTATTTCATCTATATAAATTTATTAACAAAAAATAAAATTTATAGGTCTTTAAATTAAATAAAAAATATAATATTTTATAAAAAATAATATTTTATTACAATAATATACAAAAAATGATATATTTTATTAGAAAATAATACATTAGATCATAAAATTCAAAATACATGTTTTATAATTTTATAATGGTACATAAAACTATATATTTTTATAATATAGACACATATTTAAACTATTTTTATTTTTTATAAAAAACATTTTCCTTCAAATATAATTATAATCTCATAATATTTATAGTCATGTTAAAAAATATATCTTTCATAATTTACCTAAAATGATTATTTTAGGAAAATATAAAAAATCACCTTAGGATAATATTTATATAGGAGATATAAAAGTTAAATTTATTTTATAAAATAAAAAAAATATAAATTTTAAAATTATCATTAAAAATTAAATTAAATTATATAAAAGGATAATTTCTTTTATAACAAACTTACTTCTTAATAAATTAATTTTTTAATATAATTTTATGTTATTTTATAATTTAAAATGGATAACATGATAGTTCATATATTTTGATATAATATATTATCAATATTTTCATTTCTATGTGTGTAATGTAATTTATTAAAAAACTAATAGTTATTTTCAAAATAACAATTAATGAATATTAATTATTTATTCAATTAATGTATAAAATTTTAAATGATTTATATATTTAAATTTATAGGAGATTTTATTAAACTTATAATATCACAAAAATATTCATATAAAATGGTCTAATTCTTTTTTTAGATGTATCATATAAGGAAAACAATTGAGCATGGTAATAATTTTTAAATATGTATTCTGAAATACCAGGATATTGTAGATTGGAAATATTTTTTAAATTTTATTATTTTACTAACTAAAATACTTTTGAATATATTCATTTCTATGTGTAAATTATTATTATTCATACTTAATGTATTTTTAATTATCCAAATAGACATTTCAGTTTGGATGATTCATTTTATACTTGGAAAATTATTTTTATACAATATAATAAAATATTTTAATTACTGAAAAAATAATTTTAAATAAATAATCCTTTTAAATTATCAAGTCATATTTATTCCACTACGATCTACAAATTATTCATGAATATTCACACCATAATTGACCATTTTCTAAAAAATGACATTCATATACAATTATAAAATATTACCATTTGTTAAATTCAGCATGTTGATTCAAATTTTTTATATCCATTTTATAAAAAAATTCTCTACATGAGGAAAAATTTATTAATTAAAAAACAATGTTATATTTCAAAATCATGCATTTTCCACAAAAAATATGAAATCTCTACTTATTTTTTTGATATGTGTGTATAAAATTTTATTATAATTCATCAATCTATATATTTTATTAATTATTAATTATTAATTATGTTATTACCAAATCATTTTATGTTACTGGATTTTTATTTTATAATATATTATATTTCATTATTTTTAGATGAATTATATTTAATTGTTTTATTTTGAAGGAAGAAAAGAATTTCCATTATCCATCTATTTTTAATAAACTTTTATTAATATTTTACAGTAGAGTGTATTATATTCTACCTATCCCCTACCGATTTTTTTTTCAAAATTTTTGATGTGCCACAATCCAATATCTAATGAGATAAATTATTATTAATTTCTCTCTCAATATCCAACATTTCTTCATACATGTAGTGATTCCACTAATAAAAATTCCATGATCGTGTAATCAGATAAAGTTAGACCTTCCCACTATGGTTGACATTCGAAAAACTGACTTCATTATATGAAAACTCAATGTCTATATGTTTTTCAATGGTGGCTGCTACATTAATTGGATTATGAGTCTATTTCATTATCATTTCATAATGGAATATTTCATGTACTTTAAAGAGGTTGGGTGGAAAATTAAATTTTCATTCTATAACACTACTTATATAAAAAAATCAAAATGCATAATGTACCTCAGACTTGTATTTCCATCCTAGGTAAAGAATGTAAATCCCTTAAATGGTGATACTATAATGAATACATGAAATAATACTTGTAATTTCAATTCTTTTCTCTTATTACCACCATTTATTTAGTACCATATCTAAGATATCATCCATTGAATCTTTGAAACATTTAAATTATTAGTTATATGATCATATTGTATTAGAACAACTAGATTCACATCCCCATCATTATCCAAACAAGATCAAGTTTCAAAATATTTTTCATATAGGTACACATACTATTCCATTTTTAATCATTAATTGAAACTACTGTTGTACATGAATTCTACTATAGATAGGTATAAGTCTCATATTCCTTAGTAGTCTTATGAACATAGTCTAGGAATTGCCTCTATGGTTTCACTTGTTCATTTCAGAAATTTGTCAATTTTTGGTTAATTGGAGGCGATCTAATATATTACAATGTCCAAATAATTTGTAAGACATGTAAAAATATTAAATGTTAAATCAATTACATGATTTTATATGGTTTATAGAGGTTGAAAATGATTTTTCACAACATAATTGATATAAATTCATCGAATTTATTCTATTGGAAGATATTTCCATATTTCTATTAAATTTTTTGACATGGTATGTCGACAAAAAATAACCAATATAGAATTATTATTATTATTATTATATGTCATGGTATGTATAGAAAAAATACATATTGATATTGGCACACTTCTACAATTGTATCGAGGGAGGATGCATGAAACCCATTTTTTCACTAAACCCTTACTTGTTTGCATACCTAGAATATGATCAAATGGTTTTTAATTTAGAGCTTCATGTTTTTTCACTAAAAGTATTCTATTACACTATTATACTATTTATCGCTACCATGGTGTATAGTGACGTTTTTTATATAAGATTATCCCAGTAATTCCCTATTTATCTTTCTTACTATGGGAATATATATACACATTCATAAAATCCACAAAAACACTTCATTACTAATGTATATCTATTATCCATTTATTGTTGATTTAGTATTCATTTATAAACCCTTGTCATCTTTTTTAGAACTTATTTTCTTCTCTAGTAAATATTGTTTGTAAATTACTTGTAAAGATAATGATTCCTCCATTTTCATAGTAATAGATATATTTAAGATTACTAAATCCTAGAATATAATATCCTTTTCCAAACACGTTGTTCAATTAACTTATTGATACTTCCCACACAATTATTATTACACTTTCATTTCTTTCTAATGTTCCTATTGTATTCATTAGATATAGTCTATGAGTAAATTCATCCAACTATGTTGCCTCAAATTGAGCTCTTTATTTGTGAATTTAAAAATCATACATTGTTTATATTCATAAATGTCACATATTTTAATAGAAAGATATCATTTCGAAATATTTAATGTATATATTAAAGATACTACCAAAATATCATAATTTATAATGGGTTTTAATCTGTTATCAATTTTCTTAAGAGATTATAAAAATGTTAATCATTTTTTATAAGGACACACTCTATACCTTCCTTTGATTAGACATTATTTATAAGAAGTCCAAGTTTTATAGATTTTAAGGATGACCATATTATATTATTTAATATATTATTGATTTCATCAGATAATTCATCACATTCCATATACCATGTAAATTTGAATCCTTTATGTATAAACATGGTTAATAAATATTATAATGGGGAAAAGTATCAAAATAATACTATATAATATCCCTATATGAAAATGAAACTACTTATCATAATTAATTCCATAAATGTTATATAATAACTATAAATATGTTTTATTTGTATATTGATATATATTTATCCATGGGGAATATATGGTAATAGAAAAAAAAATAAGTATAAATTCCCTCATACCTCATTTCCTATTAATCGGTTTCTCCCTTATCATATAAAAGACAATCCATAAATATTCCTCATGATATTCATTGATAAAATAGTATATAATCATATCTTATTGAAAAAATATCACAAATTTATTATGATAAATATTTATTACTCAATTTATTAGGATAAAAACTATTTATGTTATAGTTTGATATTCGTAAGAATGTGTGACTATATTAAGAAGGGGATGAATAAGTTGATACTTATTTTTACAATTTATTTCACATTAAAAAAACTACATAACATAATAATATCTGATCCACTCACTTATATAATCATTTCCTAACTAGATTATGTAATTATTTAATTAAAAATGAAAGAATTTACTAGGTTCAAATAGATCATTAAATTTTTACTCCTTATCAGGGATTAATATTATCCCCAACCATTGTTTCCTCCAAATAAGAATAAGTTGTTACAATTATTATATCTTCTTTATTAAATCACATTATTCATTTCTATAGACTGCATTCACTGTACAAAATTACTGCATCGATATAATGATGTGAAAATATAATGACCAATATAAATCGTGACATTTTATTTCTTCAAGAGTGGATGATATAGATCTTTATCTGTGGGAATTATAAATAATCCAAAGCATGATTCAAACTTTATACTAAAAATATTGTTAATCTAATATATTTTAATAATTTCTATTTCATCTCACTTAATAAAAAAACTTGATAATTTTTTGTGTTTTCTAGCTCTAACCTCTAGCTCATATAATTTTTCAATATCTCAATACACATATTTTGCAGTCAAACTAATCTTTCTATCTCATTAATTATTCAAATATTCGATCAAACCAATAAAAATAGAATTATTTTAATTTAAACTATTATATATGAATATGTATTCTATATACTTCTTTCAATATAATGACATATCATGATTGTTCTAATTTCCCATTCTATTAGGGTCAAAACCATATATAACAATCATTGAATATTCCCTATTTTAACTAACTAAATAACCCAAATGAATTTACTCATTAACAAGTCATTTTTAATTCTCATTTAATCATTTTAATAAAACATTATTTATTAAATTTTTTAAATTTAAAATCTATTATAAATAATTTTAGAAAAAATATTTATAAATTTACCAAATAACGATCTATATTTCCTATTCACACTCAAATTTCATGAATCATTTCCATATTCACTTCAACCTACTCATGGAATCAACACAATAGAATAAAAACACATATAAAAAGATCAAATTAAAATAATTAACTCTAATTCCCACAAAACACCACCAATGTTTTTATAAGAATATAAAATTGGTATATCATCATCTAACTAAACATTATAGAAATTATTTATAGATATCAATCATAATCATATTGAATTACAATGTAAAGGTCATTAATAATATAAAATGTGCCTCAAACATTATTTGAATTATAAAAATAACATCCTTTTTTATTCATCATGTAAATGATTTTGAATTACTTCTTAAAATCAATGTTTTAATCAACCATAATCATTCATCAAATAATCAAGATTCATTCCCTCAAAATGTTATTATGGAAAATTATCAGTTTTCACAAAGGCTTCTATCTAATAAATATAATATATATCTTGAAATGAATTATTTAAATGTGTTTTATACTTTTTTACCAGCTATAATATTAGTTGTAACATTTTATATTGATCATATATTACATGGGTGGTCTATCTTATGAAAACCAATTATTACATGTAACATAATTTACACATGATGGCCTATATTTCGACCTTTCATAACAAACCACGTCATTTGAGATTTATATATCATAATATATTATATATCATATGGTTTCCCAAACTATGTTACTAAAATTTAAATCATATATAAGTACGAATTATATAATATGTCAATATCTTATGTATATTCTGGAGTATCATATGAAAATATCATCAAATGAACAAATTATGTTTCCTAAATATATTTACATCCATATTAAATAAAATACAAACAAAAACTCTTCAAATCTATTATTATATTCTCATAAAACCACAAGTCATTGTAAAAAGATCTAGAAAAATCCTATATACATCCAATGTTCTGCATAAATGATTGAAAAAAAATTAAAATCATTAATAACTGAAATAGATCATTAATATACCCATTGTAATTTTTTTAATCATTATTCAACTCTTCAAAAATATCTTATATCAGTTCATAATCCAACAAATTTAATAATAATAATAAAATCGCATTAATGAGAAGTTTCTTTTTAAACACAATAATAAAAGATTTTTTTTATGATTCCATCCCTTGTTTTTTATATACTATATCCAACTAAAATAAATTATTCCACCCAAAATATATACATCAATTTATCACTTCTTTATATTCTCCCATTTAGAATAATTGTAAAATTTATACATAAAAATATTGAGAACATTACCATCTAGAAAATAATTATCCCCTACTTTAAAAACGAGTTTGGTACCTATTTTCACCCGCAATTATAAGAAAATGGAATTAAAATTGGTGATATATATTTCAAACACTTTCAAGTGATATGAGATACATAAACCTGGTGTTTCTGGTTAAAATTATCTAAATTATCCCTTAGCATTGAATTTTTGATGATATGTATAATCATATTCATGGAAGGAATATATTTCAATTAGATATATCTATTGTAAAATAATTAATTGAATAAATAATAATAATTTTTTGTATGTCATGATATCTTATGGTTTAATGTTTTATCTGAATGATCTATTACATTTTGTTTAAAGAAATGTAATTTTAGTGTCATATTGGTCTCAAACGTCAAATATTCTAGTTATGCCTACCTAAATAAATCTTTTTAAAAAAATACATAGAAACAATATATTTTTCTTCAATAAATCCATTTTTCTCTAATTTTTTATTTGTATACCATAGTTGATAAATCCATAACTTATAATGAAATTATCTCTAAATTTGATATTTTATCAGTTAACTATCCTTCCCAATCAGCATTTGTGAATCCAAAAAAGTTCAATCATTAACTAGATTTATATAATATCCCAATTAATCGTGTTCCATTAACAATTATCATAATATTTCTAGTTAATATAATTTGTGACTCTGTTTGATAACTCTAAAATATGACATATAAATTCAATGGAATAGAAATAATAATAAATGAGTATTTTAAATAAGTTTTGTCTTCAATAACTCTTCAAAAATCCTTTTAGTCAACATTGAATCCATTCTCATATTTTCAAATTATTTTTCTAAATGGAATGGGATTTGAACCGTCTCATGTATTATCAATTCCAACCATTATTAATTTTATCTATTATATATATCTTGGGATGTAATGTGAATCAATTTCCCTAAGAAAAATATAATCATGGGAATTATGAAAATCCACCAAATAAATAAATATGATAGTAATTTTTCATATTATCATAAAAATAAAACCTATGTTAATATTTATCTTAATAAAATGTTATAAAATCAAAATATTCAAATACAATCAATGTAATTGTTAACTCCACCGTTATATAAAATCTACTATATAATTTATCATTTTTTAAAGACATATACTATAATGAAAATACAATATTTTAATAGAAAGTTCTAGGACCCCATTTTTATGTTATACAAATGCATTTGGATTATACACAACATTGTTCCATCAAAATCAAGAAAAAATGTAACACACGTGTCATGACCCAAACTATAATGAGGTGCAAGATGCAACTACCCCAAGACCGCCTCTATATGCCATGGAATCGAGACTATAACCTAAGGTACAAAAAACAATTGGGGGCCTATAACAAAGAAACTATACACACACATGCATCCAACTAAATGTAAAAGTGTAGTGGAAAAGAATGCAAGATACAACACTTCAACAAGAAATAAAATAAAATGTATATATGCATCAACCTCGAAACAGAACAAGTACAAGAAAAATGAAGCTGAAAAGGGAAATGAAAAAATTTTGCGCCTAATAAAAACATTCCACAAACCAAAAATAGGTGAAAAGGTAAAACAATTGGGATATCCCTGCTCCTAAATCTCATGATATGACCATCACAAAATATCCATAAATATGGTATCTGTATGCTCAACTGATATCATAATAAACTTGTCAATTGTCTATATGGGAACACGAAGTGCGGACAAAGGACAAGTAAGAATGAGTATAAAAATACTCTGTAGGATACCACAAAGGCTCGATGGAGTATCAATAGAAGTACTAGAGAGGGGATTAGTAAGAGATGAAATAGAAGAATGTAGTAATAAATAGAACTAGGTACCGTAGAAAGGAGTTAAACTCAACCTGATAAAAAATTAGTAAGCTCATCCAAGCACAAGGATCTAGAAGTGGTGATAATATGAACTTATCATTGAGTATTCACTATATATAATAGGATATTAGACTCATACAACCAAACAAATCTAGACCCGGAGAGCACATGGCATAAACTACCCGTCATTGCCTCTCCCAGAAGGAGAGGAAAAAAAACATGACGAGTGTGTATTGTAAAAAGTTACAAAATTTATTCTCACTCAAAGAAACCAAAAAAAGGAATAAGGGGATCTCCATCTCATTGATTAGTATGGGAAAAGAGTTGCTACAGTTAAAAAAGTAACAAACAATGCCTAGAATCCAACACATCTGCCTTGAACTATGTGAAAAATGGGATCAAATTATGACACCTTGATAGTATCCACTCTAGGTGACACTATCTTGTCTGCATAGTTTGAGCTTTCATCACTAGGATTCTTCTTGGTCAGTAAAGGACCCCTCTTTCTCGTGATCCAAATGTTATTTCAAACCAAAACTCGTTACAATTCCACACAAACATATAATAATAAACTCATGATATAGGACCAACACCATAGGGCGTTTGGGGGATCCTATGTGCTAGTCATTATAGATGACCCGCTCCCTAGTGCATCAGGGGGTTCACTCAAAGGTAATGTGAGCCTACACCCTTTATAGGGGATCACCACTAGATGTAATTTGATCCCACACCCTCGATTGGAGAGCATGACTGGAAGTAACATGAGTTAACACCCTTGATTGGGGAGCACCAAGGGATGTAAAGTGAGTATGCACCCTACATATGGGACCACCACTTGATGTAACGTGATTTCATGCCCTCAATAGGGGAGCGCTAAGGGAAGTAACATGATCCCACACCCTCGATAGGGGGGGGGGACAAAATAAAGGATAGAGGTCCCACTCCCTAGAACAGTAAAGGGTACTCACCATACCTTAAAAAGATTTTAAATATCATGCACTACCATGATAGGGAACAGTCTGACTACATGAATGTCATGAGAAAACCCTCACACTAAACCATGAGGGGAGTAACAACCCCAAAAGAAACATCCCAAAGGAAAATGACCCATAACCAAAGTGTGGGTAGTCTCACATGTCAAATGGATGTCACATTTGCATTCTATGTGAAAAACACTCAAGATAGGTTATACATGTGCCATGATCTGAGTCCAGAAAAAAGATTTATGAGTGATAGGAGAAAATACAGTGCCACACGGACCATGTGGGGCCCACATGATGTGTGACAACACCTCATCTCCTGGACGTGCACCCAACCATCTTTGGGCACTAAAAAGTGATCACATACCCTTTGGTGGGACAAAGTACTCCCAGAGTACGTGACACATCATATCTAAAGGCTGATGAGTGCATGACGCTCACCATTAACTAGAGGGTCAATGATGTAGATTCGCTAAATTTCCTCCTCCAATGGCCCCCAAAAATTTACTTCATACCATCATATGTATTATCTAATCTCACTAGATATGAAGCGGACATATGTTGTGGGTTTTCTTCAATCATGGCAAATAGGTATCCCACTAGTATTTCATCCATGTATCTACATTTAAATGGATCACGAAGAAGGATCTGCACATCCAAATAGATCAAACCATTCTGATCCTTGCAAAGAAATAGACAGAACCAAATATTCATTCACTTGAACTGGGATCCTGATGAATAAGTTGAATCCCTAACCATCATACACAAACATTTCATTGTGGGGCCGACACCATGATTCTGAAACATACCAAATAGATCCCAACATTGGGATCTCTATGAGAAGACCATGAGATCAACTATTCATTCATCATAAACTAACAACATCTGTAATGGGTGTTTTTCACCATAAATCCTTGACCGGAGCTTGATCACTATCAGTCACGAAAAGGCTCTACACATCCAAATGGATCTCATAGTTGTGATCCTTTAAAAAAAACTTTCAATGCAAATTATTCAATTTCCCCAAATAGATATCCATTGCAGAAGTTGTAAAATACTTCATTATGCACAAAAAGAATCATGTGGGGCCCATTCCTTAGCCCAGAAATTAAAATATAGGATTGTTCCATTTCAATCCGCTTGAAAAAACACATGGAAACAAGTATTCAAATAACCAAAATAGATTCCAAGTGAAAAATAAGTATTTCACTGCAATACATGTGAACCTAACCCGATAGGGCCCACACCTTGTCTTTAGCATAAACACTAAGAAAGCATCTTGAATAGTCAGAAAAAGTTTAGATTCATTCTTCCACATACAAAGGAGCAATCATATATCTAATTTAGGAGTTTGTTCCGACACATAATCTCCAAAATAATAATAGATAATTTTTTATTATTAAATCTTGACATTCTATGCCATATGTCAATGAATCCAAAATTAAAAATTCCTAAAATTTACCTAGAAAGGTCAGGATTGACTCAAGGATCACGTTTCTATAGACGGAACATGAAATGGATTCCCATAGTAGAGGTTAGATGTGTTTAAAGATGTTGGGATCAAAATCGGATGAAACATCCATGTTTGGCTTGTCCGGTATGCCGAACCATGGCTCGGCTGCACGATAAGACTCAACCCACAGCCCAAACACAAAACTCGACTAGAAAGCATTTTCGGTCTCTTCCCCAACATTTTTATTGCATAGGACATGCACGATGTAGGACTTGGTCGGTCGTCGGTCCCCTAGTCCTCCTCCATGAGCCCCTCCTTAGTGGATGATGATGCAGGATGGACCCTGCCGCTCCAACCTTATTGCCTCCTTATCAAACACCACATCCAAGTCACCTTACACACCCAACACTACACTCACCAAGCATCATCGTCCCACTATATGATGATCTCGCTCACTCAACGCCACTACACTGCACCGACCCCATATTCCAGTCACTTCTCTAGCAAGCACTTGTGGCGCGCCAAACCCTTGGACACCATCGACTACCGCTGGCGGTTGTACTACAGTCGCCCCTTCTAGGGAACACTTCTACAACATTAGAGGAACAAAACATATTTCAGACCAAATTTCAGGAATCTCTAGAGGATATCATAACATCCATGGTCGTCTCATGATGATCCATTATAGATTTTTCTTGCTTAAATATTAATGCACAATAACCCAAAGAACATGTGAAGATCAAGATGAACAAAATTATTTGTAGCATGGATTGATGATCATGTTCATGAAGACATCAATGAATATAATTTAAAATGATGAAACCAAGGAGACACAAAATATTTTCATTTCAAAACATGAATCGAAACTAAAAAGTAGAATATAACCTACTTGGATTCATTTATTGGCCATTGTTGATGTGTATGATGCAACTCTGAGGCAATATTCTAGAGTTCCATATTTCATTTGCCTTTGATCCACCGAAGAATGATGAAGAAAACCATAGAGAGAGTGAGATTCAGAGGTAAAATTTATTTTGAGAAGGGATTATGCAAACCATAATCCCAAACTCAAAATTTTCTATTTATATGAGCTCCACTCAACACGGATTTTGAATCCATTGTACCCTATTATTTTATATCGCACCTTGAAAAACACCCCCTTCTAAACTCATCGGTGGTCTTCGATTCTTATTATGATCCCCCATTTCAATTTTATTGGTTTTGTTGTTAGAGATAAAATAATTATGTTTAATTATTTTAATTTCCATTTTCCCCCATGTGGACTTTTTCACTAATGCCCCACGCCAAAAAAAGTTATACAACGCATTGGGTAAACACTAAATTTTGAACATATCATTGGACTCAGATTTCTGATTTGAGATGTTGTTTAATATATATATCCAGTGTTTGACATGTGTATAGTACCGAAAAATTAATATTTCTCTTTAATTTATTATGGGAACATTGGGCATCAAAATTGTACATCGTCTTAGCACCTGGATCAGGAAAAAAACAAAAAAAATATTCCAAATTCATTCAAGGAAAAATCTGAGTATCTGCACCATTCCCTCAATCACACTTTTAGTCCCCAAAAAGAAAAATAAGGAAAAACTACTCAGGACACTGAGCCCACACTTGGCACTCCCTCTACTAGGAAAATATACATGTTTACATGATGGAACACTATTCAAACCAAAGGGATAGTTCATCTTCATAAGGACCAATCCAGTCGATTTCAGGCGTGAAACACACATGTACATTCTTAGATACAACATGTATGAGGTTTAGTGTTCCCACAATATATATTGAGGTAGGTAATGGTAGTAGGAAACCTTTTCATCTCTTGACCCGGTCTCAAACAACCTAAAAAACTCAGGGGAAATGTTTACTTCCCTGGATGAACCTCTACTTCCCACAACATAAATGGATTCACTGCGTGTCCCTAGAACACTGTCTCATTATTCCTACCTTTTGAATAACTATCTAGTGAGAACACACAATGATATCTAGTAACACAATATTTCATAGCCGATTCATCTCAACTAAGAATCTCTCATATGTACGTGAAGTGAATTAGTTGACACCATCAACTGAAGAAAGGTTTCAACCTCCTGATCCACCAAGGTCAGCTGCAAGGAAGTTAGCTACTCTAAAAGATCCCACACTGGTGAGCTTGGGCCTTCCTACAACACTTCCTTTTTTCAGATTATATCCACTAAATGATGCTTTCCCAAATAAGGTATTAATAGAATCATTGTCTTAGGTACATGTATCTCTATGTGAATACGTACCAGAAACTCTAGTGATTTGAAGAAACCATTGAGAGCTCTCACCTAATGTAGTATTTCAACATTCTCAGGGAGAATACAACCAATTTTAGCCCCAAATAATAAGTCGCATAGTTCTACTCATGGGGTCTCCATCACATTGACCTATACTTGATAGTAGTTGTGTCATGGTTGACGTTGAGCACACAAGGTACCAATGAATCAGGCAAGGGATTAAACTCATCAAATCATAAGGGTATATACATGGAATGAATGTGGCATATGCCATATTTTGTTTCCCCACTTGGATGGAGAGTACACTATAATACATTAACTATGTCGATCCAACTAGTGGAATCTCAAGAAAAATGAGGTCATGTAGAAAAAAAACCCCACTAGTAATATTGGGACAAGCCCTAAAAATCTATTGAAAAATATTTCCCTGAATGCAAAAGTAAGAGAGACTAATCCACCCCACCATAATACTATTCTCTTTGAGCGATGCTAACTCTCCCTCATGGGTTTTACTATAACACAAATACTTGTCTTGGTGGGGGAAGAACCACTCTTCCTCATGAATTTGTAGATACATTGAACAATACTGAAATAAGGTTAGACCGACTCCCCATGTTACCCTAGTAAAACCTCATGCATGGGGCAGGGAGAAAAGTGCATTACACACAATTTCAAGATTGTTATATGGAAAAAGTAGAATAGACACATGTTTTACCTCTTATAGACTCATGCTATATAGGATTGTAGACTTCCAAATATTGTGTCTATATATGGATTCTGTTTCCTACTTCCTTATATTGTTGTGGGAAACAAATTGGTGCTAGAAAGACCTAACAACGTCATCCCCCACCACCATCTCCACCACCTCCTCCTCTTCCAACACCACCTCTTAGGGGACCACCCTATTCATGACGTTGTCTCTGCCATGGTGCTCCACCAACTTCTCACCTAGTGTTCTCATCATATCTGGTAACACCATCTTTTTCCTAGTGACCTCACCCATCACAATAAAAACATCGACCCTCTCTAGGGTGACCCAGTGACCATGTCAAATCATGGGAAGATCTCCTATGTTGAGATATCATTATATGGAATCTTATTGTTGTGATAGACATCTCAATTCTGTTGCAATCATTTCCACAACTAGAATTACAGAATCCTTTTGACATATGTATTTATATCAAAAACATCTAATCTATTACCAATACATAGGTGTGGATGCACAAGGGTACTATGATAGAATGGATCTCTCTGTGGAGTCCCTGCTCGAACTTCCATGATCAGAAGTAACTATTATATATCATGTCCATAGATTAGTTGAAAAGGTCAATGAACCTATTCTCATAATTTTTCATTATCATCCCTCCCTGATGTAACTGAAGGATCTCAAAAAGTTGAATGGAGTGCAAGATAGAGGGGTTGAACTACTCATGAAAAACTATTTCAAGTCGTCCCACAATAGTTACAACTCATCATTTATATGAGTAACCAAGCTCCACCAACACATAGTTACTATATTGATAAGGATAGATTCCAATTCCACCATCTTATCTGTATGTGTATTTACAAACATGAAGAGGCAGACCACTAACTCTAGCCAAACTCTATTGTCTAAGGGTATGATTCATTATAGAACCTCAGCAATCTCTAGAATTGGAACTCGCAATGTGCGCTCACCCTGTGCACATCCTAATCTCTCTTTATTGGGTATTTCTACTTCTCAATGGATACAGGTGATGCTACCTTCCCACATGGAGAAAGGGGCTTGCATGATCATTCCAGAACTGAGGCCTCGTTGGTCACATGCTCTTCATCATGAACATGAGATATTATACTGGCTGGCAGTCATCATAGAGGCATCATGAATATTAAATGGACTATCAAAGTCTGTTGAGAATGTATATATATATATATATCAATAATAAATGGTAGTTGACTCTGGAAGGATAGTCAATGACTCAATCATATAGGATACATGTACAATTGTTCCATACAACATGTGTCTGAGAGTGTTGAGTCGACATGTAGGTTAATACGATCTTGATGAATGGATACGTTATCTGCCCATACCATCAATGGACTCCCTAGCCTGAGAGACTTTCTTGAGAGACTTCAACATTGATTCCCTAAACCCAACTAAGAACTTCTTTAGGGAAACATAAAAACAACATCCAAAGGGTTGATCCACCTGTGATACCACATTATCATGACCCAACCCATAATGGGGCTCGAGATGAAACTACCCCAAGGCCACCTCCATAGGACAAAGGCTGGTGACTAGCTCTAACGACACAATAAATTTGGAGATGCATTTTCCCAATAAACGGTACACACCCACATAGACAACTCAATGAAAACTTTTTAAGGAAAGGACAACAAGATACAAAAATTCTATAAAAAGGAATCCAAACATATAATCATCTAGTTTTAAGAAGTTATTGTATAAGGAAAGTGAAACTAAAAGGGAAAGGGGAAAAATATAAACCCAACTAGAAAATTAACACAACCTATCAATAGGTGATAAAGTAAAATTTTTGGGAGAGTCTCAAACATGAATACCACTCTATGACCACCACATGCAGTCCAAGCACCATGTATCCTTGAGAACCTCTTATATCATGATACACTTTTGTGTCGTCGACAAGGGAACAACATGTGAGGGAAAAGAATAAGTTGTGGTGAGTGTAAAAATACTCAGTATGATGCCCCAAAGGCTGGAGGGAGTAGTAAAATTATTACAGAATGGGGGAGAAATAAGAGGTACAATAGAAGAAGTCAGTAGTAGATAGACCAAGGTATAGTGGAAATATGTGAAACCTAACCCTATTAATGTGTAGGTTTTCTCTTCAAAACACAATGAGTTAGAAATGGTGAGAATATGAACATCCCATTGAGTCTTCAATGCCAATATTAGGAGGGTAGACTTTTCCAACCACAAGAATCTACATAGAGAAATCATGTGGCTTGCTTAGTGCATCTTTTCCACACTGGGAAAGTGAGTAACAAAACCCTAGGAGTGGGTACATCAATAGTATAAAAAATATATGTACAGTCAAAGAAACACAAAAAAATAGTAATGGGATCTCTATATCATAACTCAGTCCATGAAAATAGTTATAAACATTTTTAAATGTATCCAATGATTACTAGAATCCGAAAAGTCGGTCATGAACAATGAGTCAAAGGGTGTCAAATCACTACACTTTGATACTATCTACTATGGGTGGAACTGACTCCCCACACAGTTTTAGATCGCGTCACTAGGAAGCATTTTAGTGGGGAAATCACCGATCTTTGTCATGATCCCCAAGGACTTCAAACCAAATCTTGTCAATGTGATCCAAAAATGAGGAATCACAAAACCATGACAGTGGACACATTCCCTAGTGGATATGAGGGGTTTATTCAGAGGTAATGTGAGCACACACCCTAGATAGGTGAGAACCACATGATGTATCGTGAGTGCGTACCCTCTATAGGGTAGCACCACTAGATGTAATGTGATATGTCACCCACTATAGGGGAGAAACAGTAGAAGTAATGTGATCACACCCAATCAATAGGGGAGAACCACTAGGAATATCATGAGCACTCATGCTTGATAGGGGAGAACCAATGTTAGTAATGTGAGCTTTCACCCTCGATAGGGGAGAAATAATGAAAGTATAGATGAAACTATCCCAAGAACGATATGAGGGTAATGGCCCAAACTTACCAAAATATTATAAATCTCACACCCTTCCACATAATGAAACAATTTGACTATATGAAAGTCATGGGAATAATTACAACCTAAACCATTAGGGTAGTAACAATCCTAGAAAAACTTCCCAATGGAAAAGAACTCTTTCCCACATTGTGGGGAGTCTCTCAAGTCATAATGGATGTCACCTACAAGTTCCACATATAATGATAATAGATAGAGGCTACACATGTTACAAGATCAAAGTATAGAAGAAAGTTTTGTGAGTGATAGAAGAAAATGAAGTGGTACACATTTCATGTGGGACCCACAAGATGTGTTAGCCCACTGCATCGTCTAGTTGTGTAAAAAAACATGTTCGTGTACCAAAAAAATGAAAAATTATCCTTAGGTATGTCTAGGTAATCCCAGAGTACGTTAGAAATCACATAGAAAGGCTGGCGTGTGGATGATGATTGTCATTAGATAGGAGGGTCAACAAAGTAGATTCATTAGCGTGCCTCCTCACACAAACTCATTACATTGACCACATCTCTTCATAATACTTGTCCAATCTCACAAGAGAATTAGATGACCTAAAATCTGGGATCTATTCAAACATAGTAAAGAGGTCACCCACTGGTATTCCATCCATGTTTCCACATTTAAAGATATTACGAAGAAGGCTCCGCACATCCAAATAGATCACACTGTTCTGATCCTTATAGAGAAACATGTAGAATTGAAATTTCATTGAACTAAACTTGGATCCTAATGAAGTAGTTTAATCCCTCATCATTTTACATGAACTATGCTTCATGGGGTCCATGTTTTGATCTCAAAACATACCGCACAGATCACTCAATGACGATCATTATAGAAAAGACATGGGATCATTAATTAATTTGTGCAAAATAGACAACTAATAAAAAGTTTTATTTTCACAAAAAAAATCTCGATTGGTGCTCGATCAATACCAATCATGAATGGGGTCCACAAATCCAAAAATATCACACTATTTAAATCCTTTCTGAAAAAAACACTATGTATATTATTCACATACCCCAAACAGACATCTGATGCAGATGATTTAAAATACTAAATCACACATGAATTTGATCTCGTGGGGCCCATGCCTTAGCCCTAAATTTAAGAGGGAGTACTGTGCCATTTCAATTCCCTCATAAAATCACAAGTAATTGAGAATTAAAATACACAAAATAGATTCTAGGTGAACAACCGACATTTCACCGCAAAATGTGTGAACCAGGAACTATGGAGAATGCGCCATATCATTTTCATAAACTTTGAAAATGTATATAGTGTCTATATAAATGTTAGGGTCTTTCTGCCACTAAAAACCCATCAGTCAGACATCTTTTTTAGGAGTGAGGTCTGATACAGAATCCCTAAAATAAAAAAATATAATTTAATATTATTAAAAATGGGCATTTCTTTCCACCATACAAAAAAATACAATATTTTAAATTCCCAAAATCCACCTCGAATGACAGGAAAGACTCAAGGATCGTGATGTGGTAGAATACACATGAACTGGATGCACATGTAAAAAGATATAGGTGTAAAAAAAGGGGGCCCAAAAACATTTTGGACCACACGGTTCAGCCGGTCTGCCCCACCTGGGCCGGCATGCGGCCCAACTACCTAAACACACCATCTAGTGGGTCTGGTCTCTTACCTCACTGTGTCATTAAGGATGAACCACACGAAATGGTTCCTGGTCATCCTACAATCCCCCGGTCATCCACCTCATGCCAATACCCACCCGATCACGCTGCTAGATGGTCTTGGCCACTCCATCCATCTAGCCTCCTCATTGTACCTATCTCTCCAAACACACCCACCATTCCGACTTTCTTAGTTGAAACTACATCGGCCGAGATCCACCGTCCCCCTAGATGATGTCCTCGCTCACCCTAAAACCCTAGAATACGTAGAACCCAGCCTCAAACCACCACTCTAATTGGCTCAGGCGGCTCTCTGATGCCTTTGACCACTATTTATGCCACTAACAATTCTACTATAGTGGCCCCAAATGAGGTCAAATGTGATCACACCGGAGGTCTGAATGTTATTTATGACTAGGTTTTGGGATGCATAGGATGAGACCTTCCCAACCATGAAATTCTCTCGACGATCCATTGAAGATTAACTGATCATAAATATAAATTCACAAGAACATGAATAATGGGTGAAGAACACACCAAAAATGATTTTCAGCATGTATTGATGGGGTTGTTTGTGCTTCCATCAATGACTATAATTTAAAATGATGAAACCAAGGGGAAATAATTTCAATTTAAAACATGAATCATAACTCGATAGTAAAAGAAAACGTACTTGGATGCATTCTTCGGTCATTCTCAACATGTCTATTGTGACTCCATTGCAATCCACTAGAGTTCTATCTTCAAATCTTCTTCGATCTACAAAAGAATGGTGAAAAACACCTTAGAGAGAGAGATAATCTATATAGCGAAGGGTTTTGACTAACCCTATTTAAAAACTCCAAATTTCCTTTCAATAGGAGATCCACTCATTATAGATTCTAAATCCACCTCACCCTCTTATTTTATATCGTTCCTAGGAAAAAATCCACATTCCAAACTCAATAGTAGTCTTAGATTCCCAATCTAAGCCCCTATTTGAATGTTATTGGTTTTGGTGATCAAGTTAAAATAATTAATTATAAAAAAATTAATTAACATTTTCCCCTTAGTGGTGTTTTTCATAGAAGTCTCACTCCTCAAATGTTATACCCAACCTTGGCTAAACGCCACATTCCATACACAAATGTGGACTTAGATTTCAGATCTGATCTACCTTTTATGAGATATCTCATTTCTACCATGTGCATTGTATATAAACACTTAATATTTTTATAAAATTTATTCCATTGACACTAGCTCTTAGAATTTCATGCCATCTCAGTGCATGAACCTGGAAATAAACCAAAAAAATTACAAAGTCTTACATGGTAAAAAACCGGCCTCTGAAACACTGTTTTTTTGGAATTTTTTTCTCGAAACTAATGTTATGATTTATAGTTTATTTCACATGTAATACTATTATAAAATCTTTCAAAACTAATAAGATTAACATCATTATGATAATTATTATAATAAAAACCCACATTTATATAAAAACATATCATATTGCTAAAATTTAATAAATTTTTGGATTACGTAATTATTATGATTTTATATAAAAATAAATTTCAATTTATCAAATAAATATTTTTCTATAATTATCACATGTTCAATAAAATTTAATTTAATTATTTTTTTTAAAAAAATTAAATAAAATTTAAAATATTCAAAAATTTAAAATTATAAATTGATATGAAATAATATTGAGAAATCCTAAAAGTGTCATTTATTAAAAAAATATTCAATGTATTTGGTATTTTAAATTTAAACCTAAATTTATCAATCATTCTAGTGCGGTTTGGATCCTCTCCTCATTCTCGGAAAACTCGTGATGGCATCTTCTTTCCACGGTGGTGCCGTGCAGCTTCATGGACTTGTCTGTCTTGGCGTTTTACATTGTTGTTGACCTACTTCCCGCTAGACTCCTTTTAGTTGGATAAGTCATCCATGGTAGTGTAATGTGGGTTCAATGGTCAGGTTCCATCTTTCATAGCCTTAGGGTTTTGGTTCATCTTTGAATGTGCATTGGTAGGTGTTGAGTTCTTCGCAGGTGACCTAGTTGGCAGCGATGTGGCTTGCGTTTGGTTCGTGACATGATTTTTCATCAGGAGCGTGAGTGACTGTTTAATATTCTTCCTTTTTTGCATCTGATTTTGGTTTTATTCTACTTAGTGACTATCCATAAGGTTGTTTTGGATGCTGTTTCATTTCGATTCAAGGTCGATTGAGGTTGGAGTTGGGTATTGTGTAAGGTTGTGTTTTGTTTTTTGGCGGTCTTTGCTTTGTAAATTCGGGTGATGGGGTTGGTGTTAAGAAGTATTAAGGATGGTGCTCTTGATCTGTGGTTGCGGCATTGGATTCAGTGTATTTTAGTCTAAATTTGGTATAGTGGTGTTGTTTTTGGCTCAGCGAAGGCAGTTCTGGGCAATAGAAATCACAGTCCTGGTAGTGGTGGGTCAAGGTGTGTTGTGTGGATTTTTCCCAAGGTTTGCTTCGGCCTGGTTGCTCTTGAACTCAATATTTGGACGATGTAATTGGATTTATAATTTTTTTTAGTGTTTGATGATGGGAATGAGAGTTGCAGGCAGTGGAGATATTTCTTGGAGATGGAGGTTCTATGGTTCTTTATTTTCTGTTTGGATTAAGGTTTGAATGTTGGGAAAGTTGACGATTTTTATGATGATTTGTATTTTTTTATGTTGGTGTGGTCAATACATTCTACAAGTAAATTCCCAAGATGAGGTCTCAGAGTAGGTTTCTTCCACTAGGCATGGTTATTCGGATTTGGATGATTGAGAGGGTATGGCCTAGCTATCGGTAACATGCTTGTGATTCATTTCATGGGGCAACTTGCTAACTAGAAATGCATTGGTGGAGGCTTTCCATAATGATTGTGATTCTGGGGAGGGGAATTTCTAGAAGTCCTTTTTTAATGGGTTATGTTATGTATATATTTTTTTGATGTCATTTGAGATTTCACCCTTTCCCTTGAAAATGTGGTTTATCCAAAAATAAATAAAAATTGAGGCCTTTGGGCCATTCAGTCAGTCAATTATAATTTTGTTAAAAAAATTTGTTTTTAAACTATTCAATTCAATGTTATCTTAGGTTTAATTATCAATTTATTTATTAAATGTTATACTTTTATGTGAATATTTAAGTATTATAATTTTTAAATTTTGTTTAGTTTTATGAAATTATTATAACAAAAGAATTAAAACACCCTCACATATAAAACCAGTACCTTGATGAATATACACATGAACTCATCTGTGCCTCCCCATAAAGAAATGGATTTCAGCTAGAAGAGAGATTCTAATCCTATAATGGGGAGACTAAACCCACCATAACATGTCATGTCAAAAATAATAATAAAAAAATTTGATAAATATAATAATAGTAATAATGGGGACACAATATATGGAATACATGTCATATAAGGAAAAAATAGATGATCATCTGAAGTTGGAGTTTAAACTATTCAGATATTGAAGTAGATAAACAAATAAATAAAATATGGGTCCTTCGTAGTCCATCCAATTCCACTACTAGTATTTTTCTCCTCTATATAGTAATTGTTGACGCTCCTTTCGTCACAGAATCTAAAGATCGGAAAAGGGAATATCTGAGCTCAAAGTGATTCAGCAATTGAAGAAAAATATCAAAAATCAACAAAGGAAGGAAGAAAGGATAAAAAACAACCTCACCGCGCAAGTTATCTAACTGGCGCGCAAGTGTACTTGCGCGACCACCTTGGTCGCGCAGGTGACTTGCGCGACCTAATTGGTAACTGCCCAGTAACCGCCCGGGGTCTTCTTTTGCCTATAAATAGACCCTGTGGGCCCCCCATTCGAGAGGATCTTTTTCCAGAAACTCAGATTGAAGCTCCCGATGCCCAAGTCTCTTCTCAAAGCTTCCGGAACACTTCTAAGGTAATTTCTTACGTACAACGGAAGATCTAAAGAGAAGAAGGAAGGACTAAGTGTTGAAACTTATCAAACACTTGCGCGCCGACTTATTTCCTTTAATATAACTTGCGCGTCCCTTTTCTGGAAGAACCTCGAGAACATTCTAAAGGGTTTTAAAAAGAGTCGCTCGAGTATTTGATTGTTGGTTGAAAATCGCGCAAGTAAACTATGTGTCGCGCAGGTATACCTGCGCGACCAACACTTGCACGCCCACGGAAGACTTGCGCGCCTTGCAAGACTTGCGCGCCCCTATCTTTTTGGGTGCCCATATTGCCCATTTTTACCCCTCTTAAGCCATTTCACCTTTCCTTTTCAAGATTCAGTCTTCAAGACACTCTTCAAAGCCATTTATGGCATGATTTCTTGATTTGACATTCTTATCTGAAAGGAATTCTGTGGAATCTCTCTCAAAGTCTAGTGATTTAAATATCCTTATGTCACTAAAATATGGAGAGTTCATTCATTCAACCTCATCCTTTAAGATGAGAGAATCTTAACCTGGGTCTCCTTTTCAGGAATAATCCCCAGTTATAAAACTTTTAATCTGGGCATCTTCCTCAGGAGTAAGCCCCAAATTCTTAAAGTTCCCAATCTTGGGCATCCTCATCAGGAGTAAGCCCCAATCAAGTCCTTTAATCTTGGGAATCTTCCTCAGGAGTAAGCCCCAAATTCTTAAAGTTCCCAATCTTGGGCATCCTCCTCAGGAGTAAGCCCCAATCAAGTCCTTTAATCTTGGGCATCTTCCTCAGGAGTAAGCCCCAAATTCTTAAAGTTCCCAATCTTGGGCATCCTCCTCAGGAGTAAGCCCCAATCAAGTCCTTTAATCTTGGGCATCTTTCTTAAGAATAAGCCCCAACCTCAAATATGGGCATCCTCCTCAGGAGTAAGCCCCAAACCTTAATCCCTAACCTGGGTATCCTTTTCAGGAATAAGACTCAGTCATAATCTTGGGCTTCCTTTTCAGGAGTAAGCCTCAAGTCCCTTAACCTGGGTCTCCTTTTCAGGAATAAGAATCAGTCAGAACCTTGGGTCTCCTTTTCAGGAATAAGCCCCAAGTCCCCTTAAATTTCTCTTAACCAGTCATAATTTACCTTTGATTTGGGTTTCCTTTTCAGGAGTAAAACCCAATCATAAGTCCCCTCCTAACTTGGGCATCCTCCTTAGGAGTAAGCCCCAAGATTAGAGTATTCAAATCTCCATGAAGTACATATAACTTTATGGACCCTGTTCATGGATTTTCTCCCTAAAAGTAGATCCTGAACCTTCATCTATCTGGGCAGTCATCCATACATAAGTCCCAAACAAATTCTCATGATTTCATCTTTCATGGAACAATTGTATAAATTTTACTAATACCTCTTGTTTCTCACACCGAGCATGACTCACGTGAGCTTAGAGTGTAAAAGTAATTATGACATTCATCTTTGAGCCATAAATCATAAACATCATACTCTATTTCTCGAACTACGTGGGTTCTGATTCCTTTTCCAAAACAAAGGATACGTAGGTAGCCCATTTATGGGTTCGATCCCAACATTGAAATAATCTCTGTCTTTCTGAATGACGATAAACTTCAAGTGCCCCACTGAGTGGCTTTAAAACCAGCCTGGTCATCATGATGACCAAGAGACTTTTATATAAATGTTTTGAAGGATACCATTGACCAAGAATCTCTAAACAGATATAGATGATTCTCTATTGATGAAGAACCTCGAATACATATAAAAGATTCTCTAAATTTCTTGCATATTTAATCATTGATTGTTAAAACTAAAGGAAATCACATTTTATACTTGGTAATGTAATAAGGATTCACGAACATAACTTAAATCTATAAAGAGAGTCCCGGAGTAGACAATAATTCCCCTCAAAAAGGTGTGATGAGTCCGACCTCCCATCCTCTCGACCAATGCATATTCCTAAGCCTCATTAAATATGCAAGAAATTTAGAGAATCTTTTATATGTATTCGAGGTTCTTCATCAATAGAGAATCATCTATATATGTTTAGAGATTCTTGGTCAATGGTATCCTTCAAAACATTTATATAAAAGTCTCTTGGTCATTATGATGACCAGGCTGGTTTTAAAGCCACTCAGTGGGGCACTTGAAGTTTATCGTCATTCAGAAGGACAGAGATTATTTCAAAGTTGGGATCGAACCCATAAATGGGCTACCTACGTATCCTTTGTTTTGGAAAAGGAATCAGAACCCACGTAGTTCGAGAAATGGAGTATGATGTTTATGATTGATGGCTCAAAGATGAATGTCATAATTACTTTTACACTCTAAGCTCACGTGAGTCATGCTCGGTGTGAGAAACAAGAGGTATTAGTAAAATTTAGACAATTTGTGCCATGAAAGATGCAATCATAAGAATTTGTTTGGGGCTTATGTATGGATGACTGCCCAGATAGATGAAGGTTCAGGATCAACTTTTAGGGAGAAAATCCATGAACATGGTCCATAAAGTTATATGTACTTCATGGAGATTTGAATACTCTAATCTTGGGGCTTACTCCTAAGGAGGATGCCCAAGTTAGGAGGGGACTTATGATTGGGTTTTACTCCTGAAAAGGAAACCCAAATCAAAGGTAAATTATGACTGGTTAAGATAAATTTAAGGGGACTTGGGGCTTATTCCTGAAAAGGAGACCCAAGGTTCTGACTGAGTCTTATTCCTGAAAAGGAGACCCAGGTTAAGGGACTTGGGGCTTACTCCTGAAAAGGAAGCCCAAGATTATGACTGATTCTTATTCCTGAAAAGGAGACCCAGGTTAGGGATTAAGGTTTGGGGCTTACTCCTGAGGAGGATGCCCATATTTGAGGTTGGGGCTTATTCTTAAGAAAGATGCCCAATATTAAAGGACTTGATTGGGGCTTACTCTTGAGGAGGATGCCCAAGATTGGGAACTTTAAGAATTTGGGGCTTACTCCTGAGGAAGATGCCCAAGATTAAAGGAATTGATTGGGGCTTCCTCCGGAGGAGGATGCCCAAGATTGGGAACTTTAAGAATTTGGGGCTTACTCCTGAGGAAGATGCCCAAGATTAAAGGACTTGATTGGGGCTTACTCCTGAGGAGGATGCCCAAGATTGGGAACTTTAAGAATTTGGGGCTTACTCCTGAGGAAGATGCCCAGATTAAAAGTTTTATAACTGGGGATTATTCCTGAAAAGGAGACCCAGGTTAAGATTCTCTCATCTGAAAGGATGAGGTTGAATGAATGAACTCTCTGTATTTTAGTGACATAAGGATATTTAAATCACTAGACTTTGAGAGAGATTCCACATAATTACTTTCAGATAAGAAAGTCAAATCAAGAAATCATGCCATAAATGGCTTTGAAGAGTGTCTTGAAGACTGAATCTTGAAAAGGAAAGGTGAAATGGCTTAAGAGGGGTAAAAATGGGCAAGATGGGCACCCAAAAAGATAGGGGCGCGCAAGTCTTGCAAGGCGCGCAAGTCTTCCGTGGGCGCGCAAGTGTTGGTCGCGCAGGTATACCTGCGCGACACATAGTTTACTTGCGCGATTTTCAACCAACAATCAAATACTCGAGCGACTCTTTTTAAAACCCTTTAGAATGTTCTCGAGGTTCTTCCAGAAAAGGGACGCGCAAGTTATATTAAAGGAAATAAGTCGGCGCACAAGTGTTTGATAAGTTTCAACACTTAGACCTTCCTTCTTCTCTTTAGATCTTCCGTTCTAGGTAAGAAATTACCTTAGAAGTGTTCCGGAAGCTTTGAGAAGAGACTTGGGCGTCGGGAGCTTCAATCTGAGTTTCTGAAAAAAGATCCTCTCGAATGGGGGGCCCAAAGGGTCTATTTATAGGCAAAAGAAGACCCCGGGCGATTACTGGGCGGTTACCAATTAGGTCGCGCAAGTCACCTGTGCGACCAAGGTGGCCGCGCAAGTACACTTGCGCGCCAGTTAGATAACATGCACGGTGAGGTTGCTTTTGATCCTTTCTTCCTTCCTTTGTTGATTTTTGATATTTTTCTTCAAAGGCTGAATCACTTTGAGCTCAGATATTCCCTTTTCCGATCTTTAGATTCTGTGACGAAAGGAGCGTCAACAAAAGTCCCCCCTCAGAGTTAGATCTGGAGAGAAATGAGGATTTGACTCTAAGGAAATCGAATCCATTCAAAGGAAAAGAGAGGGCACACAAGTCTTTCAGTGCGCAGAGGGCGGCGCGCAAGTCTGCGTCGCGCAGGCTTTAAGCGTTCTGGGTGTGGCGCGCAGGTAGGCTTCCTGGCCTATAAATACACGACCTCACCTCCGTATAAGTATCCGGATTTCTGGACTTCATCCCTTCTCGAGCTCTCGCCGTGCAGGTCACCTTGACCGCGCATGTTGCTCTGTTTTCTAGTGTTTTCCTTGATGTCGCGCCACTGTAAAGGTATTTGTACTTGCGCGGTTTATAATTGCGCGTCAAAAACTAGCGCGACACACGAATACTTGCGCGCCATGTTTAGACTTGCGCGACTTAAATGCCTTAGCCATTTTTCCAAATTTCTTCACAAATTTTATGAAAATAAACCCATTTAAGAGTTAGTTTATTCATATTTTGTGCAGATTCAGTGGTTCCCAAGGGAATTGAAACGACTGATGAACTGGCTAGAAAGCGGATTGATGACATGATGAACATTATTGGCCATGATTACTATGATATCTGCGACATCACTTTCCCAGATTTGGATAAGTACTTGAAGAAATATCATCTTAATTTCCCACAGAGCATCTACCTGTCTCTGTGTGTTCATGGTCATCTGCAAGGAGTCAATGTTCCAAATGCAAACAATTATACACCTGAGATGCAGCTGCACTGCTACTTCTCTATTTCGGTTATGTTGTGCATTAAGAGTAACAAAAATGGTGTGAACTTTCAAATTCTTCCTCCATGTCATTCCCTTGCAGATATGAAAATGGAAAACCCATGGGCTGAAATGTTTTCCACTGCCGGTTGGTGGAGAGAAGAAAAACATGGTATTAGAGCAATATCTGAAAAGAGTACTCTCTCCAAATGGCTCTTTACTTCCAATGCTCCATTCTCAAATCCATGTATCCATCTTCCAAGTCTCATGGACAGAAACAGAGTCACTGTTTGATCAGCAGAAAATTTTCTCAAACCACAGTCAAGAACATCCTTTTACAATTGTTCCAAGAAGAGCTGGTATCACTGCATCTCTTATTGTATCCAGTTGAATGGATGAATTCTAGGTGGTTTCTAATGAAGATCGGGATTCCGTAAATAAAATGAAGTGTTATGTTGAAAGCCTCTTGTAATTCTTGAAAGAAAAGAAGAGACTCCAGTCTGTGGATGTCCTTCTAACTCTTGTGTATCAATGAAAAACACTTTTGTCTTCAATCATTTGTACCTGCATTCTTCCATTACCTGTTTCAAATTTACTTAAGCCAATGGGCATAGTAATCATAGTTTGATTTTTACTAGGATTATTACAAATAATCCTACAAACTTTGAATCTTTTAATTGCTCAATATTACCTAAATCATACAAAAAATGTATATTTAGTGAGCTGGAACTTGACTTTTATTCAGAGTTCCTTTGTATTTTGTGTGGGCAGTTTAAAGTCATGCACGCCGGACATAAAGGGGATAATGTTTAAGGTCGAAATAGCTTTGACCGAAATGGATTAAAATGGATTCAATTCCTTGAAAATTTATCTGAAAACATATTACCATACTCAAGTATGAGGGAAACAAAATGTAAACTATGGCTTAAGAATATTTGAATCTGAGGAATGATATGAAAAAAGAGCTAAAAGGCATTAGAAGAAGTAGTTTCCAAGAATGAAGTTACTATTATTTAACAAAACCCGTTAGGGGGTTGAAATATGCAGGGCCACCTATGGGCATTGACTGCATGGTCAAATAAATAGCATCTTTTGGATGACAAGTCTGTTATGTGGACTGTTTATGGAAGGCCACCTATGGGCACGTGCTGCATAGTCAGGCAAAAGAACTCCCAGAAATTTACTTTCCTAGTGCTAAAAGCCAGTGAAAGTTTATGGAGATTCAAATTTTCTAAAGTATAGAGTTTATTGTATGGAAAGAGGTACTTGAATATGGAGAAGATATTTCCAAACAAGAATATCGAAGAACTAGATGAATATCACTCCTACGAAGGTCTGACCCAAACATAGGGAAGAAGAATAAACCATAGACTTGAATACTTTCAGATCATGAAAAATGATACGGGACAAATATGTTAAGGATTGCTATTTTTTGCGGATCCCTTCATATTGTCGTTTAAGACAAATAAGGACAAAAGAGGCATTCTTCCCAAGAATGAAGTTACTATTATTTAACAAAACCCGTTAGGGGGTTGAAATATGCAGGGCCACCTATGGGCATTGGCTACATGGTCAAATGAATAGCATCTTTTGGCTGACAAGTCTGTTATGTGGACTGTTTATGCAAGGCCACCTATGGGCACATGCTGCATAGTCAGGCAAAAGAATTCTCAGAAGTTTGACATTTTTGTGACTAGAAGTCATGAAAAGGGTTATGAAGATCTGAAAATATTTAAGGTTAGGATTATAACACATAAATATGGGTATTGTCCAATGTATATAGAGATACATAGGTCAATGAAAAACCATAATCATGTTGTGGCTGGGTCCTGAATTGAAAACTTGGACTTCACTACGTATCTCATAAGAATGAGAATCAAGCCATACGTAGTAATTGAAATGCAGTTTAACGTCATGCATGACGAAAGTATGAGTGATCTTAGTTTAGGGTCATAGAATTCGGACCATAATAATGAATACACAGTGTGTGTTTTCATGAGGACTTTTCAGCCAAGGGACTGAAAGTGAAATTTGGGGTTAGGCCCAAAAGACTTGGGACTGGATTCGAGGGACACTCGAATGTTCCTATGTATCCCATAAGGATGGGAATCAAGTCCACGTAGTTCTAGAACTACCCTTTGTACAAATTTGGTTCGTACATGTGAAGGGTGAAAGGGGACTTTAGTGCAATGATGGTTTTACCTGAGATAAAAAGTTTAGGCATTACCATGTATGCACGTAGTCTTTTGAAAATGAAACATGATTTTAAAAAAAAAATCAATGTCAATAATGGTTCCTTCTCAAATGAGGAAATCAAAGAATATTGTAGTTTATTGTCGTACCGGACAAAAGTGTTGTATAGTTTAACGTCATATAACAAGGACGAAAGTGAATCAATGTAAAGATATTGATTCCAGGGGCGGTTTCGTAAATCAACATCATATGAGGTTGTGGTGAACCGATGTGAAGAGATTGTTTTTGGGCTTGAACCCTGGGAGGTTGCCTACATACCCAGCCTGGAGGGTGAGGATCAAAGTCCGTGTAGTTCAATTAAAGAATGAATTAATGATCAAGTTTTTCTTGTGGACAATGATCTAATAAAAAATAACGTTGGGACTTACACATGGTTAGTGGCCCAAAGGGAATGTTATGGTTGATGTTCGCTCTAAGCTCACATGAGTCATACTCGGTGTGAGAAACAAGAGGTAATAACAACCTTGACGATGCACAGTTTAATGTCATGTAGGACATAAAAAAGGGACTATGCAGTTTAAAGTCTTGCAGTTAGGACTATTTGTGCTGCACAGTTTAGTGTCATGTAGCAGGGACAAAATACAGTTTAATTTCATGTAGGACCTATCAAGGATTTTCTGTACAGTTTAGCTTCATGTAGTTAGGACGATGGGGATAAAATAGTTTAACGTCATATTGGACGAAAGGGGGACTGTGCAGTTTAATGTCATGCAGTAAGGACAAAAGAGTGTACCATTTTAACATCATGTCGGATGAAAGTGCGAATAGTTTAAGGTCATATGCATGGACCGTGGATGGTGCAGTTTAATGTCATGCTGGACCTTTGATGATTATATAATTTAACATCTTTTCGGACGTGAGGGACTTTTATACAGTTTAGCGTCATGTAGTTTAGGACGTCACAGTTTAACGTCTTGCTGGACATAAGGGATTTGCAAATAGTTTATAGTCATATACATGGACCAGGGATGATGCAGTTTAAGGTCATGCTGGACGGTTTAGGGTACTTTTTCACAGTTTAATGTCGTGTGGGATGAAGTTGCAGTTTAAAGTCATACTGGACCATTGCTGTATAGTTTAACGTCATATAGCAAGGACAAACTGGTGCTGTACAGTTTAAAGTCATGTAGCTAGGACTAAGGTGAACCAATATGAGGATATCAGTTCTGGGGACTTTTTACAGTTTAACGTCATGCTGGACGATGAAAGTGCCACACAGTTTAATGTCATGTTGCTAGGACACAATATAGTTTAATGTCATCTCGGACAATTTATAGTTTAATGTCATCTCGAACAATTTATAGTTTAATGTCATCTCAGACATTGAAGGTGACACAGTTTAACGTCATGTTGGACGAAGTTGCAGTTTAAGGTCATACTGGACCATTGCTGTATGAACCAATTGTAAGAGTCTTGGTTCTGGGAACAATATTTTGTGTTTATACAAAATACTTCTTCAGAAATCTGGCATTAGTTGGAGTCGTGATGTGTTCTCCATCCATTGAAATCAGAGAATACGCTCCATTGAAGTAGACCTTATGTATTGAATAAGGTCCTTCCCATTTTGGTTCAAGCTTGGTAGGCTTCTTTCCTGGTATCATTGGTGCTCTGAGAACCAATACCAATTCTCCCTGAATGAATGAACGAAGACGAACTTTTTTGTTAAAAGCTCGTGTTATCCGATTCTGATAGATTTCCAAGTGGTGCAAAGTGCACAATCTTTTCTCATCTAACTGTTCCAATTCATTCAACTGCTTTTGGGATTGCTCATCTGTTGATAACTGATCACAAATGGATATTCTGAGTGAGGGCAATTGAACTTCAATTGGCAAGACTGCTTCTGTTCCATATACCAATGAATATGGAGTAGACCGCGTTGCATTGCGAGTGGTAGTCCGATAAGCCCATAAAGCATGAAAGATTTTATCAGGCCATGACCTCTTATCTTTATCCACCATCTTTTGTAGTATATTTGAAAGAGTCTTGTTGAAGGCCTCTATCTGGCCATTAGCCGCTGCATGATATCGAGATGAATGGTTGGACTTAATGTTGTATTCTTGATACAATTTCTTTACCTCAGAAGAACAGAAGTTGGTGCCGTTGTCCGTCAATATGGTATGAGGGACACCAAATCTAGTAATGATGTTAGACTTGATGAAGCTAACAATGCATTTAGAACTGACTTCTTTGAGAGGTACTGCCTATGCCCATTTGGAAAAGAAATCAGTAGCAGTAAGAATGTACTTAAACTGCTTGGCCGTAGCTGAAGGGTAAGGTCCCACCACATCCATTCCCCATGTGGAAAATGGCCATGAGTATTTAGCTGTATGAAGCAACTCTGGAGGTTGACGAATGAAGTTGGCATATACTTGGCATGAATGACACTTCTTTGTGAAATTAACACAATCTTGTATCATTGAAGGCCAGAAGTATCCAAGCCTTCGAATTTGATCAGACAGTCTATGTCCAGACTGGTGGGCACCACAGACTCCCGCATGTACTTCTTTTATGACAGCCATTGTCTCTTCACCATCAATACATCTGAAGATAACTTCATCAAAACCACGTTTGTAGAGAATTTTCTCGAGGTGGTTTGGACCATCATAAAGAGTAAAATTGACCACACGTCGCCGAATTTGTTCTTTCTCGGCTCTATCAGGTGGAAGTGTTCCATTTTGAAGGTATTCCTTGATAGGTGACATCCATCCTGTAGTATGACCATACGGTTTAGGAATGGGACTAATTTCATTAATTTCCTCTGTTCTGACTTGAACATAAGGTGAAATTGCACGACGATGGGCAATACAGATGGTTGTCTCGTCCCGATTTGGATCTGCTAAAGCTGTGGCTATATTAGCCAGTGCATCAGCTTGAGCATTTTGTGATCTTGGGACATAAGAAAATGTCGGTTCTGAAGGGAATTCCGACATTAACTCTCTGACGTAATCATACAAAGGGATTAATTCTTCTTTTCTGATGGCATAATCCCCATTGATTTGTTTGATTACCAGGTCTGAATCACCTTTCACCTTTAAGTGATTCACTTGTGCTTGAAGCGCTAACTCCAAGCCTGTAATGAGAGCTTGGTATTCAGCTTCATTATTGGTACCACCTTCCCATAACAAAAAGGAATAAGGTAACACTGCCTTATCTGGAGAAATGAGCACAATTCCTAAACCAACTTTGTTGAATTTAGGATTTTCCATTTTCTTCCCTGTTGGACTTCTAGAAGCACCATCAAAATACATTTCCTATGTTTGAGGACTCTCTTGAATAGAGAAAACTTCCTCATCAGGGAGTTCAATATCTGAATACGTGTCTTCCACTGAAGGATGTTCAGCCAGGAAATCAGCCAGAGCTTGGCCCTTAATTGCCTTTTGAGACACATACTGGATGTCGAACTGCTGTAGAATAACCGCCCACCTTTCCAGACGTCCTGTAAGCATTGGACGACTAAGGATGAATTTGAGTGGATTATTACGAAATACCAATTGGACCTCGTGATGTTGCAGGTAGTGTCTCAGTTTCTGAACTGCAAATATTAATGCTAGGCAGCACTTTTCAATACTCGAATACCGGGTTTCTTCTTCAAGCATAGTTCTACTGAGATAGTAGAGACTATTTTCATTCCCAGTATCATTCTTTTGAGCGAGAAAGGCACCCAATGATCGCTCTAAAGCTGTCACATAGAGGATAAGAGGCCTACCCTCAACAGGTGGCATGAGTACTGGTGGACTCAAGAGGTATTTCTTGAGAACATCAAATGCTTCTTGACATTCTTCAGTCCACTGGTAAGTGACTCCTTTCTTCAATAATTTGGTAAAGGGTAAACTTTTGCCTGCCAAATTGGCGATGAAACACCGAATATAGGCTTAGTGTCCTTGAAGTCCTCTTAATTCTTTCAAATTCTGAGGATGTGACATACCAAGGATTGATTTGGTCTTCTCAGGATTGACTTCAATACCACGATGGCGTACAACAAAGCCGAGGAATTTTCCTGAGGTTACCCCAAAAGCACATTTTAAGGGGTTCATCTTCAAATTATGTTGTCGAAGCTTGTGGAATACGACTTCCAAATCATCCAAGTGATCAAAAAGTTGTTTGGATTTAACCACCAAATCATCTACATAGCATTCAACAAACTTCCCTAGAAAAGGTTTGAAGATACGATGCATGGCGCGTTGATATGTTGCACCTGCATTCTTTAAACCAAAGGGCATCACCCGATAACAAAACACACCTTGAGGAGCTCTGAAGGCTGTATATTCCTCATCTTCTAGGGCCATTCGGATCTGATTATATCCAGAATATCCATCCATGAAAGAAAGTACTTCATAGCCAGCCGTCGCATCAATTAAGAGTTCTGTAATCGGAACTGGGAAATCATCTTTAGGACAATACCAATTAAGATCTCTGAAATCGATGCAAACCCTAATTTGTCCGTTCTTCTTCTTTACAGGGACAATATTAGCCAACCACTTGGGATATTGAACTTCTCTGACAAAGATAGCTTTGATAAGCTTATCCACTTCAGCTTCGATTTTGGCAGCATAGGTTGGGTGTGTTCTTCTCGCGGCTTTCTTGAATCCTCGATGTTCTTTTGGAAAACCCAAATGATGGGTGGCAACATCAGGATCAAGGCCAGGCATCTCTGTATAATTCCAAGCAAAAATATCTTTATTTTGCTTTAGAAAAGAAATATACATCTCTTGCTCTTCAAGGGTCAGGGCCGCACTAATTAAAGTGGGGCGTGGATCTTTCTCTGTACCCAGATTTACTTCTCTGAGTTCATCCACAGTGGTAGAGATACCCTCTTCAAATGCTGGAGGAGCATCTCTAAGATCTTCCTCTTCCTCTTCATCATGTGTTATTTCTTCCGTTTCTACTTGCAAAGTAGATGAAAAAACGAAATTCTCATGATCATAAGTGATGTCAAAATTTTCACATTTTGAAGAAGAAGCTTCCATTTCCGACCCTATTGATGATAAAGGGTCTTCTTTGGGAAATAAAGAGGAGATGATGGATTGAGAATCGACATCAATATTCACCTCTGGTGTTTCTATAACTTCTTCTGGCCTGATTAGCGAAGTATAGACTTGTTGGATTTCAGCAGACGAAATGAAAACGTCACCACTTATGCTTTCATCACTACTTGGTAAGTTACCAATTTCTCCCATGTTGTCTGGCTCGATTGCCGTAATTGACATTATGGATCTTTCCATAAGAGTATTTTGATTTGGGCCTATTTTGACAATTTGACTGATAGGTAACACATAATCTGTACTCACATGTGAAAATGGATTTATTGGAATTTTTTCCAAACCATATGGAGCATTAACTTTGGTAATTTCCTTCATTGTAGATTTTTCTCTTCCTTTCATGTGATAAAATTCCGCCTCAATGTATTGAGACTCACATGTCTTGAACGGGGCCTTATCACCATACAATGTTCCAACTTGACCATCGAAACAGTATTTGAGACATTGATGGTATGATGACGGAATAGCTGCATGCTGATGTAGCCAGGGTCTTCCAAGCAAGATATTGAAAGCTGAGTCTTGATCAACAATCATGAAATCCGAATTGGAAACAAGATCTCCAAGCTGAGTTCTGAGCGTAACTTCTCCCAGTGGTTCTTGTTCATTTTTATCATATCCTTGAAACATCATGGTAGAAGGAGATAAATCAGATTCCGTGAGGCCCAATCGACGAAGTGTGCGAATGGGCATGAGGTTGACTCCTGAACCATTGTCAATGAAAGCTCTTCAAACATCTATACCATTGACTTTTCCAGATAAGTACAAAGGTTTTATGTGCCCATGCACAACATCATCTTTATCTTTATCAGTAAAAGATATCACTTCATGGCATTCTGCAGGATTATTCTCTATGTGATAGATTTCAGCTGTAGCAATTTCAGCTTCAAACTCCTGAGGACTTGACTAAGCTTCGATGAGTGCTTCCCGAAGATCTCTTGACAGATTCAAAGCATCCAAAATTGATAACTTGGCTAGTAATTGGGCCAAGTGTTTCAATATATCATATTTTTGATCTAGAGGTCTGTGTTTCCCAATAGGAATATGTGGTTTAGCAGGTACCTTGGAAGCAGATGCTTTGGAAGCTGATGCATCTTGTATTGAAGTTGGCAATATCCTTGGTTTTGGAAAATTAGACTGATTAGATCCATTTACTTGCTGAGATAAAGAAGATGGAACTTTTAATCGGTCTTCCAAAATAACTGTGCCGAAACTGAGTTGGCCATTGACAGAAGAACTTGCTTGTTCTTTTTGAGCTCGCTGAAGGGCTCTACCACGAGTTTCTGCTGCATATACAGTGCTAGCAGGGGTAGAATTAGAGTAGTGGCTTCGGAAAGATCCACGTCTTCCCCTATATCCTGAACCTCTAGAACTTCCTCGGGTTCCCTTATTTGATACAGGGAATTCAGGTTCATCAAGACTGGAATATGAATCTGTTAATTGAATCATATTAACAGAACCAAAGATTAATTCTTCGTCTGATAAAGACTCTGCCTGGTTAGCCTGTTTAGGCTGTGCCGTTTAGTGGGACGGTGCCCGTGGCTTTGAAGTAGATGACATGAAATCTGCCAGAGTCAAAGACAATTTAGGCTTTGATACATACTCATCTTCTCCTGATTCCTCTATCTTCTTTGAATTGAGCTGCCCTTTTGAGGATTTGTCTTTTGATGGAGGCTTTACTGCATCTTTTGTAGGAGACACAATTGGCTTCTTCAATTGTGTTCGCAAAATGGAATGGGTCCGATTTATTGTCTTTCTGACCATCCAATCATCATATTTTTTCGCAGTTTTGCTTTTGATTTCCTGCCACTCGCCTCCTTCCTCTGGATCTGTAGCGGTAATGCACGCTACATGAGATGAAGAACCCTTCAATTTGACTTGTCCCAAGTCGACCATCTTTTGCAGGAGGTCTTTAAAGACAAAACACTCCTGGATGGGATGCCCCAACATTTGATGAAAGGGACAATAATTGGGACGGTCTTCATCTCCTTCCTTGTTTGGCCTCTTCGGCACTGGTAATTGAACCAAATTATTTTCCAGAGCTGAAATGAAGTAACCATGAACTTGCCCACTTCGGAAAGAGTATTTTTTACTCTTCATATCCTCAAATTGTTTTCTTCGTTGATCTTTTTGATCATTTGGACGAAACAACCTTTGTTGTTGGCGTTCAGGAGGTGGAGCCCTTCGAGAAGATGAAGGTTTTGAAGTAGAAATAGGTACAGGTGCCTGTTTAAGCATAACTGTAGCAGTTTCTGCTTTACCCATTCTTCTTCCTGGAGCTGATGGAATTACACGAGATTTAACCTTAGCCTGTATAAGGGAATCTTCAATCTGTTGAGCGATTGAAGTAAGGTCTCGAAACCCTCCTGTGTATTTCACAGGGATCAATGGCGTGCGTAATTCGTCACGCAAATTTGCCACACAGATTGTCAATAATTCCTCCTGAGGGAGTGCTAAACTCAAGGAATACGTTAATCCCTTCCAACGAGCAATGAAATCAGAGACTCTTTCATTCTCCCTTTTCTTGCAGTTTGTAAGATCGAAAACTGTCATTTTTGGCAAAGTTGAGCTAAACTGAAGAAGGAATTTTTGACGAAGATCCTCCCATCCGATGACTGACTGGGATTGCAAGATTGTATACCAGACAAAAGCTGGTCCTTGCAAGGTTCGCACGAAGCATCTGAGTTTCACTGCTTCTTGCTGCTCTGGAGTTCCCATCATAGGATCACAACAAGACACGTAATGCGTCAAATGTTGTTCGGGGTCGCCTGATCCATTGAATGTAGGGAAAATAGGGTTTCCAAAACTGGATGGAGGAGAAATTGAATCTACCCATTCAGGGTAAACTTTCTTTTCAGGTTGAACTTGCGCCCGTTTCCCTTCCATAGTTTCTAACCGAGCTGTTAATGACTCAATAGTAGTTATTAACTTTTGAGAAACGTCAGGTTGAACTTGGTTTTGGGTAGGTGCAATGAATGGAGTTTGGACATACGTGGTGGTTGGTGCTGCAACTGATGGTAGTGCTACCAACCGTTGTTGCGTTTGACCCGTAGGATTAGACCTCTGTGGGTGTACTGATAAAGGAGGATATTCTTGATCCATCTCAGTAGTTACAACAAATTCCTTCGGCTGTCGGACTTCAGAATTCTTAAGAAGAAGACTACTCTGAAGTAGTTCTGCATTCAACCTTCTTAATTCTTTCATTTCTTCCTCCTGTTGTGCAAACCTTTGCTCTAATGAGAGCGATTGACCTCCTTCAGAGGAAGGGTGAGAAGTAACCTGATTCTTTCCTTTCCCCTTATTGGATCCTTTTCGGAGAGGGGGGAGTGGGTTACTTGAAGGAATACCCAGATTTTGGGTAAGCCTTTGATTACGTGTGCGCACACCTTCTTCATTTAGGTCTGTGTGCGCAACTTCTTGAGCAGGAACCTCTTCGTCTGATCCCTCTGATTGAGCCTCATCTGGTGAATCAGCAGCAACGACATTGATGACATTAATGGATGCATATTGCATGGAATCCTTTCTATCAGCATTTTTGTGATATCGTCTCCTTCCATGTCCATGATGAGACATGGCATTCCGTTGACTTGATCCCTCAGGAATTTCTTGGAGAACCGTCACTTGGAGAGAATCTCCTGACAGCTTGGCTCTTCGTTCCTTTTGAGGCTTATTCCCTAATCGAGAAAATACTGACTTTCTCTGAGGGAGGGATTGAGGATTTGAAAAAGTCCCCAGTCCGGTGGACTGAGGATGTTCCTGCTGCTTCCGCTCAACTCCTCGAATCCCATTTGTTGACTCTGAGGGTTGGGTTAGAGAAGTCCCCAGTCTAGCAAGATGGGGTGTCTCTTGACATGCTATGTCTGAGATTTTCTTGAAATCTCTCTTGATCTTACGAATCTTAGTTCGGAAATTAGCTGGATGCATTAACCTGTATCCACTTTTATCACCTGGTTCAACAGACCGTTGGATGATTTCCGAAACTTCTGTCATTTGATGACGTGTTTGCTCCAGACGAGAAGCTTGTGCAATATTCTCGCCTGCTTGATGTAGGAGCAATTCAACAACTTGTTCTCTATATACTTGATTTTGAGAGGAACTAGTTGAAGCTTGTTCTTGAGCAAGCTTTTGATTATGAACAAAGCCCATTGACTGTGGCCGGCCATGGGCAATAACATTGCATGAGACCATTTTCGGCGGGCTTTGCTGACTGGAAAGCACTGTGAAATGTAGTGCTCCGTGAACACCCCATCCTCTGATATGAACATCAGATGGAGCATTGGCAATTAACTGACGCAATTTTCTTAGTGCGCCAAGGCATGAACGTTGAAGGGTTCTCTGTTGCTTTTCAGCCTTTGGATACCGAGAGACTGATAGAGATGCCAAATCAATCTGGCATTATAACCCTTCTATTATCTTAAGTTGATTTTCATATTTATCGTAAGATAATACCTTCTTCTTTAATTGACAAAGAGTTTTCCATATGTTGATACGAATATCATGGATTCCATCATCCGTCAACATCTTTGGAATGTCGTACTGGGAGTCAGCCAAAGGCAAAAACATGACTGGTACTTCACCTTTTTCCAGTTTTTTCCTCATGTTCAGCAATTCCTCTTTATCATTAAATGAAGATTCTTCTACCTGTTTGGACCAGAGTTGGTGTTTCCTTGTTGCTTCATCGGATTCAACAAGATTGGTAGAGAAATCACTATTCATGCTGGAAGATGAATGACCCAGGGATGGTTCGGAGAATAACCTGAACCCCAGGCTATCTTCTGATGGAGAAAGAGTTTCACCTGCCGATAGTAAAGCATCATACATGACTGGTTTTACGTTTGCAAGTGCCTCGAGATAGGAGGGCTTTCTCGTCACTACATTGCCTTCTGAATAATTTTCGAGACAACGTGAATCACTACTGCGGAGAGGACTTTCGCAGCGAAGTTCATCACCATGAGGAGGACCGTCATGATGGGTTACAGCAAAAGATGAAATCTCGTGCTCCTTGGTCTTCTGACCACACAGAGGGTTCCTGTGGCTCTCATCTGAAGAAGAAACTTCAAGATTGACCGAATTTTCATGAAGCAAGTCTTCATGAGGAAGTTTCTGTTGAAGACCTTCGGAATTAATGTTCCCGTTATTGGGAACTGAGGGAGTAGAATCTTGAATTCCGACAGATAAATGTCTGAGGGCTTCAAGAACTCCAGCATCGAGCAAGGCCTTGTTGCAGATTGGCCTTTGATCTCCTGACTGTGCTGGGCGGATCTTTTTCTTAGATGCCTTCTTACTCGCTTTAGAAACCACTTGATGACGAAAGTGATTGCTCTGAGCAGGTGTATGTGCCTGATCAGGAAAGATGGTCAGGTTAGGCTGACGATCTCCACTCAAATCAGGTGTATGTGCCTGACTTGGTTGTCCGTATGATATGGGGGAGTATGCCCCATAACCCTCTTGGACTGGAACAGATGTGTGTGTCTGTTCTGGAGTGAATCGTTGATGTGTCACTCCATTGCTAGGGATAGATTTATGTGTCTGTCCCTGAGATGATGCTGAAGCTGTTATGATATCCTGGGAAGCATCCAGAATATGAGTAGGAATTTTCTTCTGCTCTTTCACCATTGACAAAATATGTTTGGTGACTTCAGCCGCCGGAACGGGGATATACGTCCATTCCGGGCATGGAGTAGGTGTATGTGCCTGCTCCTGTCCTCCTTTTCCTGTCAGTGAATCCTGACAGTACTCAAGTGTGGAGGCAGAGAGTTGAGTCTGCCTCCTGTTTGTCGTCGGGACTTTCCGACTGACTTCTCCGGGCGCTACCAAGCGAGACTGTTGGTAGGCCTAATTAGTATTAGCATGTGTATGTGCCTGCTGATTACACTTCGCCAAACGCAGTTGACGAGATCCATAATATGTAGTCATACGAGCCTGCTGACTAACTGATGATGTATAAGCAGGTGTATGTTCCTGCCTATGGTACTCCGCCGGAATTTCCTGGCGGGATAGGCTTGATGCTGTCAGACGAGTCTGCTGGACAACGGAATTAAAACGAACAGGTGTGTATGCCTGCTCGTTGTTTGCCACCAAGTTAGGTTGGTGGACTTCTCCGGAGATGGCAGGGATGACAACCTGCTTATTATTAACCGGATTCCGTCTCTGGCGGTTCATCTTGCCTGCTCGGGTTCGAGGAACCTGAGCTGAATGCCTGGAGTCGGTACCCTCATCATGTTGAGGGCGCACTACCGCACGAGTCTGGCGGCGATTGTTGATGGGAGCCCTTGAGAAGGACTCCTGTATTTTTGAATTAAGGTCCTGCGGGACCTGCTCATTCACTTCCTCAGAGTAAGGGAGTGAATGGAAATTGCGTTCCGGGGATAACGACCCGAAACGGTTGGAGACGGTAGTCAGCACCGCCTGCTTCTTGATTGCTGGCCTCCGTTGTCCGGACGACCAGGTAGAGTTTTTAACTTGGAGGGCTTGACGAGCGGCCTCCAGAGTTGGGATAGTACTGTTGCGACGGTACTCCTTAACCAGTGCATTAGAAACACAGCGTTGAAGACGCTGAGTTGGTGATGTCATCCTCAGAGCGGATGACGTTCCAGTAGGAGTAGCAGCATTGGTTTTCACAGCAGCAGACCTCACAGTAGAGGTGTTCACAGCAGCAGTATTCACAGGGGTGAATTTAAGGAAAGCCATTTTTGTAGAAGATCTTGAGAATAAAGTGCCTGTTCCATGTAACAGACATAATCAAGATGAATCCGGCCACTGCATATTTTGGATGAGCACATGTCAATGATTGCTTTGTTGGCCCAAGGGGCCTAACAAATAAGAAGAACATCACTTTCACTTGGTTAAGGATTCACGTCGGGTTCACCATTTTTGTTTCGCACGGAATCCGGGGATGACCTCCTGGACGGGAGATTCAAACGTTCCGATCGGTTTCTAACAGGTTTGTTCGTAGAACCGGAAACATCCAATGATTCCACATCCGTTTGGACCTACTTTCCAAAGGCAGGCGCTCATTAGCTTGTGGACTAATGAGGCTTAAGAATTTGCATTGGTCGAGAGGATGGGAGGTCGGACTCATCACACCTTTTTAAGGGGAATTATTGTCTACTCCGGGACTCTCTTTATAGATTTAAGTTATGTTCGTGAATCCTTATTACATTACCAAGTATAAAATGTGCTTTCCTTTAGTTTTAACAATCAATGATTAAATATGCAAGAAATTTAGAGAATCTTTTATATGTATTCGAGGTTCTTCATCAATAGAGAATCATCTATATCTGTTTAGAGATTCTTGGTCAATGGTATCCTTCAAAACATTTATATAAAAGTCTCTTGGTCATTATGATGACCAGGCTGGTTTTAAAGCCACTCAGTGGGGCACTTGAAGTTTATCGTCATTCAGAAGGAAAGAGATTATTTCAAAGTTGGGATCGAACCCATAAATGGGATACCTACGTATCCTTTGTTTTGGAAAAGGAATCAGAACCCACGTAGTTCGAGAAATGGAGTATGATGTTTATGATTGATGGCTCAAAGATGAATGTCATAATTACTTTTACACTCTAAGCTCACGTGAGTCATGCTCGGTGTGAGAAACAAGAGGTATTAGTAAAATTTAGAAAATTGTGCCATGAAAGATGCAATCATAAGAATTTGTTTGGGACTTATGTATGGATGACTGCCCAGATAGATGAAGGTTTAGGATTTACTTTTAGGGAGAAAATCCATGAACAGGGTTTATAAAGTTATATGTGCTTCATGGAGATTTGAATACTCAAATCTTGGGGCTTACTCCTAAGGAGGATGCCCAAGTTAGGAGGGGACTTATGATTGGGTTTTACTCCTGAAAAGGAAACCCAAATCAAAGGTAAATTATGACTGGTTAAGAGAAATTTAAGGGGACTTGGGGCTTACTCCTGAAAAGGAATCCCAAGGTTATGACTGAGTCTTATTCTTGAAAAGGAGACCCAGGTTAAGGGACTTGGGGCTTACTCCTGAAAAGGAAGCCCAAGATTATGACTGAGTCTTATTCCTAAAAAGGAGACCCAGGTTAGAGGACTTGGGGCTTACTCCTGAAAAGGAAGCCCAAGATTATGACTGAGTCTTATTCCTGAAAAGGAGACCCAGGTTAGGGATTAAGGTTTGGGGCTTACTCCTGAGGAGGATGCCCATATTTGAGGTTAGGGCTTATTCTTAAGAAAGATGCCCAAGATTAAAGGACTTGATTGGGTCTTACTCCTGAGGAGGATGCCCAAGATTGGGAACTTTAAGAATTTTGGTCTTACTCCAGAGGAAGATGCCAAAGATTAAAGGACTTGTTATATACATGTGGTTATATACATGTGGTTAATTGATGCAAGAATGTGTTTTGTTGGTTCACAGGTTTCTCTATATGAAGTATCTAATATAACTATTTTCAACCATGAGATGTGGGTTCAAGGGCATGGATCTTGTTTAAGCTTCCAAGGGTACAAATTGGATGGAAATTTGTACCATTTGATGGTTCCACAAGGTAGATTGGTATGTGGTCTTGGATGATTGTCCTTAATATCACATAGTTATACATCCCATAAGGAACACATATACTTAAAACCCTGTTGTCCAGATTTCTCATGGACCTCATATTCAAAATATTAATTTGGTTAATAAAATACTAATATTTCACTAGAATACTCCTTTATTCTAAATACACATCAAATACACCTATTATGTGACATAAAGTGGGATATAATCAATGAATTATAAATTAAATTAAAAATCTGATTTAAATTTGGATCTTTAGCTTTTTTATTACACTCATGTGAAATTATCAACGGTGAAAATTAAAAAAACAATTTACAATCCAAATTTTACACTTCCTAAACTATTTTTAGTTTCAAGAAATTCAATTTTTTTACAAATAAATATAATTATCAACAAGAAGATCCTATTTTAGACATTTTAATTAATACTAGTTTTAAGAATCTAACAAATTGACATACTAATAATATGCGCAAATTGAAGGCATCCTCAAGCATGTACAATCCAAACATTTCCAATACATATTGAAAGTGATTCATTTAGTCATGAATATTTTCCAGAAATAGCTATCCCAAAGGCTTATTTTCAAAATTTATACATCATGTAGATCATAAATAATTAATTTTGGTCAAATATAGAATATTTTAAAACCATGAGGATCAATTAATAAATTTATAGAATTTCATCAAGGCCTGAGAACTACATAGCTTATAATAATCTGAATCTTTTATCATATATCCTATTACCCTATGACTCTAAGAGTTGTTTGTTATTTGAAATATCAAATAGGACGTTATCATGGGTTACTATCCAACTAACTAACCATGTATTTTAGTTATCTAATTGAGTAACTTGATTAATTATATTTTCATTTCATATATAGGGTATACACATAGGGTAGAGAAGTTAAATATCATTTATTTAGGGTATATAACATGAAGTTTCATGGAAATACACACCTTATTAGTCTAATGTTCAAATAGTGATTTCTCAGGGGTTGTGTCTATGTGTTTATGAGTAATTATTAGGTGTTGATGTGTTTTACAACCACTGAAGAACTAATAAACTGGGTAATTTGGATGGAATGGTCATGATTTATGGGTTATGATTCGTGGGTGTTTTATATGTGGGAATAAAACCGTATCAGTTGGGTGACAGTATGATGGGTATTTTTGGATTGTAATGGGAACTTTTGAGGGTGAAATTTATAAAATAAGAAACACACTTTTCATGGGAAAAAATCCTTGATTTATGAAAGAGGTCCACATATAATATATATTAAAATATAATATTTATTTGGGTTTCTTTGATATATATGTAAAATAGCATTCAATTAAAGGAAGGTTCCACAATTATATCTTAAAAAATTGAATTGATTAGCTATAATTAGTGCATTTCATTTCTTATAAATGACTACAGAAACATATCATATTCATGGCAGAGCTTCCATTTGTAAGCATCCCTTATTTATGTGAAAATAATGGGTAGGGTTTGTTTGAAAACACATAATAAATTATATAGTAATAATTTGACAATGATTAATGATTTTTTCATATAGATCTCATCACTTATGATAATTTTTTTCTGTACATGTCCTTCTAGGCTATAAGTGTTTTTTAAGAAACATTACTATCACAAATTAGTTAAAACTTATTATCATATGAAATACATTATATTACTATTTTTCATCGAGTGATGTCAAAGTAATCTTTATATCACTTATCACTTATCCTATATGATGTGGGAAATTGTTTTTTTTGAGAAAAAGATATAACATCACTTATTTTTATACATTGTACTAGCTAAAAAGTCTTATTTCAATTCATAATTAAAAAAAACCAAATTGATGTGTAATTTTTTCAATAAGTTTTATCTCATGGACCCTAAATTTCAAAGTTTTTTATTTCGTAACTGAACGAAGTATTTTTATTTAGTACTATAAATGAGGTCTAACTTGTTAATATTGTAGTATCCATTAGGTCATGTAATTTACATTAATCTATTTTGGGGTGGAATTGATCTTCATTGAGAAAATTGTTAAAAATAAAAAAAATTATCATAAATAGTTATACTATTATATTTTAAATAAAAAATAATAAATTTTTTAAAAAAAATTAATGATCCATTTTATTAAATTTCATATGATGTTATATTAAAAATAATATTTTTAATAAATTTTATTAATACTAATAATTAATTCTTATTAATTTTTTTCATATGCTTTGTCGGATCATCGGTGGATATTGGGTACTATAGTGGGATTTTGATTTTCATATTCATTAAGTGGGGTTATGTGGCCAATTCATAACTTAATGATTGTGGGACTATTGTTAAATTATCAGTGGGTTAAACATGAATGGTTTTATAAGTCGTTTATACATGTAATTTCAAGGGAATTGTGATTTCAACATGGTTCATAATAGGAACTAAATTTACAATGGATTTGGATGTCTAATAGTGATACCTGGAGTTGTGTTGGTTTATAGAATTTATGATCTGTTGGATTCTTATCCTATTGGTATTGGAATTTTTTTGATATTAGAGTAGGCCAATGGAATGGATGAGATACCTACAGTTGTGTTTGAATTAGGACATGATGGGGTTGAGTGTTTGGCCCTCTTTGATGTGGGACACATAAATATGGATTTTAGTTCCATAGAATTAAAAATATTAGTTTGGAACCTAATAGGTATTCCTAATAATTAAATGAGTGTGGCATGGGGGAGACATGAACATGTGATGAATGAACCCATTAGGAGTGACTGGTTAGGGATCCCAGCCTTGATAAGGTTATGGGTTTTTGGTGCATTGATGTGAGAAAATGGGTTACTTATAGAAAATAGAATGTTCATAGGTATGAGCATTGACTGATGAGATTCATGACCTTAAATATCAAAATCTAATTCAAAATAAAATCATTAAAAAATCGAAAACTGCAGAGATATATCGAGTGGAAGAAATATATTTTAATGATTTTTTAATGTTGAAGTAAATTATTGATGAAATAAATTATATTAAAAACTTTTATTAACTTTTTTAAATCGTGTAAGAAGATACTGATACTTATGTTTATAATTGAAGTAATTAATCTTCAATATTAAACTAATGTTAAGAAAAATATTCATATAAATTAAAATTTGAATGTTTTATATGAATTAACACTAGTATTATGAAATACAGACCAACATCAGATTTTTAATTTAACGTTAATATGGATAATATTCTTCCATAACCACATTTCTAACTCCCAAAATATAAAAAAAATAAGAAAAACACAGATATATATTTCATCATTTAGAATCACAAAAAATATTGCATAAAAAAAACTCCAACTATTATTTAGTTCTATAAATTTACTTAAACTTTATTTTCATCAATTATTAATTGGAGATAGAATTTGAAAAAACAATTTAACATTGTGAACAATCATGCATCATTATATGAAAGTATAATAATGGTTGGGATCAATAACCTTATATATTTAAGGAGAATAATATGTTTCTTGATTTTTAACCTTATGGTCAACATTAATATTTTTTAGTTGTAGATAAAACAACAGTAAAAGTCAAAAAATCCATAATACCACTATTGATATCTTTATAGATGGACAACAACATTATATGTTAGACACAAAACTGAATATCATAATCAGTGAAAATATAACAAAGACACCAAACATAATTTATGTTTTTTGATACTTGAAAATGAACCAAGATATAATAAAAAACATAAATAAAATATGAACAAATAAAGAAGTAAAACTTATGATTAATCATAGAATTTTTTAACAAAAATGAGGATGAATCAACTGAAGCACGAGGATGAAAGAAGATTGATGACTTTGAGTGGGAGGAGTATAGTTCACATAAAGGGTAGCAATTTTCTCACACAGGCATCACTCATATAATGTCTTGGTTGTAGAACTTATCTACAGTCTACTAAAAAAAGGATAAATAGATTAGAGGGAAAACATTTATCATATTCATCATCAAAAAAATGGAAAAACTGTATCTCCACAATTTATTAATACATACTATTCAAGGCACACCAGATTGGGTAGGGAGGCCACCTCATACCCACATCATTTGGAAGGTGTGGTTATCATCTCAGAGGAGGATACTATTTAATTAAAATAATAAGAAAACCTAACTACTATAGAAACAAACAGACACCACAATACAATAATTCAATATATTTAGAAACAGACACCCTAGAATACAATTCAATATAACAATAACAAAACAAATCTACATAACTAAATTCAACAAATAAAAAAACCAAAACTAAAAAATACATAAAAATAGATCCACAATATCAGTATCATCAGAAACATGATAACCCTCATGCACACCACCTTCAGAAACATTACCACCAAATATAACACCATCCACATCATCATTATCATTGGCATCACATCACCATCGGCATCAGCATCTACATCATCATCTACATCGACATTAACATCGACATTAGTGTCTTTATCGGCATCAACATAGGTATTGGCACTGACACCGGCATGAGGAGAGAAATCTATGTCAATTAAACACATCAAAATCAAATAGGAGTCAACCAATAAAGTATTTTTTGGTGGAACTATAGAATAAATGGAGTCTATATCGTTCATAATCAATTTATCTATTATCATTATCTATTTTTTATCTTATTATTTTTTAGCTACTTCATGATTTGAGTTTTTAAATACTTCTTGATCTACTTGTTGGGATGCTTTTTGAATTTTTTGTTTGATTTTAGTTTTCATTTTCTCTATTGTGACCATACAACAACTAGTATTCTAAGAATCATTATTGGAAGACCAATATCTATATAGAAAATTCTTATTCCTAGGTCGGAAACACACTCTTCTATAAGGGTCATCTCTTAATACTTGATGGAGATGATCATTTCAGACCAATATATTAGGTTCATTTTGTGTCAATTCTTATATTGCAATATGTTATAGTAATATATAAAATAAATTAAAATAATATAAATTATTAAATCTAGTCATCATTAAAAAATTAAATATATATACAGTTGTCTATTAGTTGTCACTATTTATCACAATGCCATATATTCTTTTCCATCTTGTACAAAACAAGGTAGAGTAAGAATGTGACATTAGATATTAAATTACTATTTCTAGAAATAAAAAACATGTGATAAACCATTAAAGGTCAATTTAAACATAATATTTTCCTAAGGACTAATGGAACTTCATAAATCATCAATATAGTTGTTTGGTGGGTCATACAATATACGGTCATAGATGTCATCTAGTATTTACTTGAAGAGATTATTTCTTTCACCCAGTGACAGGATCACCCACATTTCCAAACACTAAACAACCATTCTTATAAATGTACATTATATTATCGAAGATCCTAAAAAAATTTTCTAGAATATTTTTGGTGTCATCAATGGATTCTTATGAAAAAGACACTAAGAAAAATTAATTTTTTTTGATATTTATTAATTTTACTTATGAAATGCTTTATATAAATTTTGAGGTAGAAAAAGAGTTACTGAAAATAAAAGGAAAATATTAAGGCTAGTAGTAAAGTAAAATATATTACACATTCTTGATAATATTATGGGATTGATTTTTGTACAAGAGTGTGATTGTATTTTAGTGCACTATTATTTATTTTCTTTCCATATAGTTTCTCCAATAAATAAAAAATTATATATTCACATTATCAAAAATGAGTTAACTAATTTATACCATAATAATCATTTTGAAATAAATATTTTATTATATATATACATATAAAAAATAAGTTAAAATATGGTCTCTTCCAAATTTCAACCATCCATATATTTTTTATTATTGGGAAATCATTAATGATCCGTATTTCTTCAAACTCTGTATAAACACTCTAATTCAAACTAACATACAATTATTGTTTGTACACTCCCCAAATATCACCAAATTCTATTAAATGTTTGGACATGACATTTTTTCCATAAATAATATTATATTGAATCTATAATGGAAGAAAGATTTGTTAAAAAATATTATAACTTATTTTATATAAAAGTTGAAAAGCATTACTTACCCAAATCACTTTCCATGAATTAATCTATTTTTTCTCTTATATCCCACCAAATTATTGGTAAATTTGAATGATATTTCTATTTATAGAAGGTGTTATAATAAAAAATTTTCATTCATTACCAAGATTTCAAATTGTATAATTTTCCTCACTGTACTTTACAATGATATACATGTGTTGATTCCACACCTCTCACATTTTTTCTTTCCTTTATTTCTATTAAATTTTTACGGTAATTATTAAAAATAAATTGGAAATGAGAATAATATATATATGAATTTATCATTAATCAATATCTGTAATTTTTAAACACATACCAGTAGATATGGGGTCTTCTAACCCCTGATGTGATGTGTTTAGAGGAGGGGTGTATCTTCCTTGGTAGGTGATATATCTACAATTGGATTACACTATATAGTTGATTATTATATGTGTACTGATAGATGTGAAAAACTGATGGATTCCCTGGTATATATGAGGGTGGATATATATATATATATACATATAGGTGTGATATACGGGGGAGCATTTCCTTGTACAATGGATGGTGGAAATGGGTAATAAGGAGGGATTAGAGCCTGAGAACTACTATCTTGTGTGGGAGTGGGTGGAAAGGGATATGGAAAAGTGGTTAGGGAAAATAAGGATATGATATAATTGGATGATGGAGTCTTAATGATTAAATCATTGTAATAGTAGGATTAATTGTAAAATCAGTCGTACTAGTACCCCTACAATAATATCATCCTTTCAAGCATAATTCAATAGTCTCATCGACGATGTAGGCTAAAATAAAATATATGATAATATAATTCGAATGATATGAAGATATATAATATGAAAGAAAATCATATTAAAGAATAAGTTGTACTTACAGTGGTTACCGATGGAGACATACCTAAATCTATATTATGTTTTCCATTTTACTGTATTCTTCATCTATTGTAAGCAGACCTTTTTACATAGAAATTTAAAATAAAATTCTTTGATAAATAGTGTTCTATTTGAAATTTTTTTGGGTTAATACTTTCAAACTAGGGAAGATCAAACAGAATAGAAAAATAATCATTTTCAAAATCAATGTTTTTAAAATTGTTGTTTTCATCCACAAATACCCCAACATCACGTTCATTATATTTGAAGAAAATTTGTGCAAAATTAACTGTTTAATAATTAAATTAATGAAAATAATTGAGTGTATGAGGAACTAAAAGTTTTATTAACATTTTTTGCGATATGGAAGAGTAATAATGAAACTACTATGATAAATCTTGGAAATGAATGGTTGATGAATCTTGTTAAATTGTGTAATTAATTATCTAAAAAAATTTAGTGTGAAAAATTGAAATAGAACTAAAAATGAAGTCAATATTTGAATATAAAATCATGAAATAAAATGAGACATCCTTGGTCCTCTTGCTAATGATTTACCTCTAAAATTGTATACTGACCAATGATTCAATGTTAATAGATTAACATAAATTTTAAAATTTAATGCCTTTATTTTATTGTGATAGTATGATAATTTCACTTTTCTATGATTGTTATAAAAATCAAAATTAAAATGTATTAAATTTTTGGGATGTAGTTTAGGTTTTTTATTATTGATATATGGTTGAACACACGTTTTTTAGAGTATGAACAAGTAATATTATAGGGGAATTGAGTATATAGATGAATTTAACTTTGTGATCTTTTATGGGCATTGAGTAATTGTTTTCTTTTTACAACTTGGAATATTATAATATAAAACCATAACATGAGTAAATCATATTCTAAAAAATTTCAACCTGAAAAAAAGAAAATTCAACCGTATTCATCATTGAATTCCACTTTTTTGGGTGATTAATTTTAAATAGGAGACAAGAGTTTTCTAGAAGAGGATTCATGTCTGGTCACTAATGATTAAAAACTATATTACGTCTCTTCATGAATTTAATTTAAAAAATCATTCATTTTCACATTTACATTTTTCATCATAGAGGTCTGAATAGAGAAAGAGTTTCATGAGGATAATGTCTTGTCCCTTGAAATTCCATACCAATTATTTAACCTTTAATGACCCTTAAAAGGTTTCAATTATGACTTATTTCCTAAAGTGGACAAAAAAAATTTCACAACCATCCTGAGGTATCTTCATGGTAGTTTATAAAATTTGAGGTTATTTTGGGGCACTAAAGAAAACACTAGTCGTATGGATCTTCATTACAACATCTTTCTCAATCATAAATTATTTAGTTTTCTAGGACATTACTACTTTAATTTGGTGCACTACAGTAAACACCAGTTGGTACATAAATGATAAATCAGGTTGAGTGAATCTCATTAATAAGTGGATTGATGGATCATCTAATAAAAGAGGAAAAACCCTTATGCTAGGGAAGTACTTTATTAATTTTACTTTTACTTATATATAATTTTAATTTATAATGCTACTTATTGGACCACCATTATAAAATAAAGGATTTTGGGATCATTTTAATACTATTTTATATGATTGTTCTTATAAATACTATAATTTCTCATGGTCATTGCATGAAATGTTTACGTGTTGATTATTACTGTAAAACTACATGGTTGCTTGCAATACATGTTGGGTGCTTATCGGTGTTACGATTTTTTTCCTGAAAAAAAAGTTATTTACATTCTATGTTTTGGAAAATGATTTTATGAATTGTTAGTTATATATAGAGTTCAACATAGGGGGTAGTTTGGAATGATCAAAACTTTAATTAATAGTGGAATATTCATTGAAAAGGCGATCTTTTTTCACTTAGAACATGATGATTGTCAAAAGTAATAACAATAATTTCATAAAAAATAATATTAGGTTATCCTTTTTTTCTCGTTATGTGTCTGTAATGAAATGAATACATGTTATTTATTTTTTAATGGATCTTACACTGAAAAACTATAGTCAAGTATAATTTTTTTTACCAATGATATAAAATTAACAAATGCTAGCACTGGAAAAAATAACGAAACATATATTTTTAATATACAAAAATAGTTTGCAAATGTATTTTAATGTAGGTTTAAAATATATTATAGGTGACATAATTTCCCAATTTATAACATTTTACATGTAAAACAACAATTTTCACATAGAAACTAATTTTTATATGGATTGTCAATAAGTAGTAGAATAATCATGTAATTAATTACACTCATATGGTTAACATTCTATTTATTTGTTATTTTTGTTTCCTGAAAACTATATGTCTTCATCATTAATTGAAGAGAGGTGTTTTTATCATTTTTACATGCTTCTAAATTTTATTCCTTAGTTACTGCATCCAAATATAATATTATATGACCATAAACATATCATTTTTTTTACAAAAATTATCGTGTACAATTTAATGTTTTTTATTTTTTTTAATTCATAATCTACTTGTTTCTTAAAAAACACATCATATTTCATGAAATTACATAGATAAATACTAGTTAATTTCATATCATGTATGATTTTAAAAAAAATAAAAATTATATTTCAATATTACAAGTTAAATATATATATGTTTAAACGATATATATTCTTTATGTTATCTTCTAGTTAAAAATTTCTTCTAAAAATTGAATCATCTATGACATCAAGTGAAACATTTTAATAAATATCGGCATGTTCATCCAAAACATCATTATCATCTATTCATTCTTCAAAAATATTTCTCGTAATAAAATAAAAAATAATATCAATTTTTTTAACGGGTTAGTTGTATCAATCACATGTCTATCTTGTGACGTATGAATATAAGGCTCATCAGTATGAAGTTGGTGGATCATATCAATCACTCTAAATCCATTTTAATCTATATGCATTTTTTTTCTGAATAATTGAATTAAACCACATGAATTTCTTATTTGTGACTTGACCATGTGTATAATAATCTAGTAAAATGATTCCTTTAACAACCTCGTAATATGTTATATTTTCTGATCAGGTTTTCTTGATTGATTCACTCGTATAACAATATGCTTTAGTAGTCGTTGTGAAATTGTGATGTTGTGCTGTCATTTTTGTTTCATATATATTTTTAATAAAACTAAACCCATTGAACACCATTTCCTTAAAATCACCTACAACATAATTTAGACCAAAGGAATATGCTCTTATTTCATCTGATACATCATTCATTCATAACATTAAAAAAAAGATAACATCATAAAATATTAAATACAATCTTGTGATTATATAATGAGGAAATAAAAGAAATATACTACCTTTGAATTTAACCAGGAAATAAATTCTTTTCTATGGAATTGTTCCTTTATTTGAATAGATAGAGAATAGTGTCACCTTATTTTAATTTCTAAATGACCTCTACAAATAAGAAATATTTAAAATACTATAATATATAAATAAATTTCACAATGAAAAAATGAATATTAATTAGTTTACATACTTTATGTAATCATCAATCACACCATAGTTGAATAGTACTATATGATGATCCACTTACCACTCTTCCCAACCTAAAGTATCCAACAAGTAAGATTCATATATATAACTTCTTTTGGATAATGATAGAAATAGAGGCATGGTTGGATAAAATTGCTCATAATTGTTTATCATTAGTCTATTAACCCTCAAAGTGACATTATCAAAGTACAATGAACATAAATACAAGAATTCATGTGCTGAATACCCTTTCACAATAGAGCTTTTGGGATGATATTCATTTCTTGCACAATATTTCAGTGTAAACATCATTCTCTCTGTTGGATACATCTAATGACTCAAAATAGGACCACCAAAAATATCTTCTATGGGATTATTCATTAGTAGATGTAATATACATGTTAAATAATATGGTGGGAAATTTTTTTACAAATAACAACAAATAATTGGTGTATATATCTCCAATTTCTCAATAATGCATCAGCTCAATATTTTGGAACAATGGTGTTGATAATAATGGAATAACATAATCATAGAAAATATAACATCATGTGAATGTAAATTTCAAATAAAAATGGGAATTAAGTCTTATAAAAAGACATTTAAATAATAAATTTTAATAAGTTTTAGATTCACATCATTTGTATTCACCCTTTTTGAAATGTAAATTGAATAACCGTCTGGAACTGTCAAATATTCCAAAACCTATAGAAATTTTTTTTCTCCACATTTTTCATCGAATAAATGGAAAAACGAGTTTCAAATTATTTTGAAAAATTAACTCATTATGAAGTCTTTTTCATATTCTGAAATCCATCAAATCATTATGTGACTAAAAATCTCTTTTATTTTTCCATTGATATTTAAAGGAGTATAAAGTAACATGTCACAAATGTTTATCTCAAAATTCATTACATCCAAACTGTGGCATAATAATTTTGATGACCAGTATGGAAACTCAATGAATATAATTTTCTTTCTTTGATTTGTATTGGAATTTGAAATAATGTAATTTCTCTTTTTGATATTGGATTTAATTTTTCTAAGAACATAATTAAAAATTGAAGGTTATTTAACAATATCATTCCCCAAAATTCATTGAGGTGTTTCATCTATCCTAATAACAATATTGAAATGTCTTTAATGTTTCCTGTATAGATGTTCCATCATTAGAAATTCATAATTCCATATAATGATAAATTTCATAAAAACATTAATATATTTGAACAAGTATTTTGCAATCAAACAGGGAATCATAATTTCTTTTTTACTCCAAACAAACATCATTAAATTTGAATGGAAATCATTTTTGTCCATAATAAATCTGAAGGAAACAGAAATTACTCTTTCCTAAAAGCATCATAAGCTTGCACGCTAACAATATAATGTTCCTTTAATTACTATATTAATTTTTTCAAGTACATTTAAAAATAATTTCCCTGATTATTGGGCCCTAATATCAATATATTCATCGTAGTAAATGGATTTTTTATTCACATCCATGAAGGAAATTTATAAATGTGAATTAAAATACTCTATGTACTATGTACAATATTCATTTGGTGAAATGGATTGAAACCATCATAGGATAATCCCAATCTATGATTTTGTAGGTCAGCTACAAAAATTAAGATGTTTCCTATCAAATAACATCCAATCAAACCCATCTATTAGATGCATTATTTCATCATCATCCTTATTTCATTAATCTTCATTCCATCACAAATTCTATTCCATTATTTCTGACATCATTTGTAATTTAAGTCTATGAATTAATGGGATTTTCCCCATCAATATCTATGGTATACGAGATTGAGTTGTGTATTTATTAGTCTTCCTCCTTGATTTACTACACTGTTAGAACTGACGCAAATCATCATTTACCATTTATGATAGACAATAATATTTGGTGATGGAATGAATATTTTAGATGAAAATAAAATTTTTATCAACATTTATGAAATGTAATATTTTCTTGAATACATGCATCATCAGTTAGTAAATTCTTAATAAACTCAAGGAGTTAGTCAACTATAGTATTAATAAATCTATATATTTCTTTCCTATAATATAATCACATTAAAAAATAATTCTAACTCATTTTTCCACATGCCTAGTATACAAGGGTATTTCCATACACCATAAACTTTCTAACACTATGAGTATCATTATTAAAAAATATATGTGTGTGTGTGTGTAAAAAAATTAGTAATTATTTCCTCTCGAGCTGGTCTATGTGGGTAGATATCTTTTAAAACAAATGGAAATATATCAGAAACAAAATTTTTCATACCAATATCAAATTGAATCAACATCATACTCCACTTGATATTTATCCTCATTATGACACCACACATTATTTTTTTTGGAAACCATGTTTTGGTATTTGGTAACTCACATATTCCCAATTTGATCGTGGTCTTCTAGCATAATCAATAGATAACTATCAAATAAATCATCCATCCGATTCATTTTTGAACAAAATGTCCAAAAAATTCCATAACTACTAATACTAATATGTGATCTAATAAATTTTATACATCCAAGATTGATTTATCTTGAGAAAAGTATACAATCACAAAATAAATAATCTATGAAATCATTTAATGTGATATTTATTTTTTCATAAGATAAAAACAAATACCTATTTTTTCTAATTTGTTGGTTTGCTTATTTTTTTTGTGATTATTTTTTCCTATTTCTTTCACTTTTTTGGGATTATTATTTTGAGAATTCATTATTTTCATGTTTATTCACACTTTATTTCTAAAACCCACATTTCTCACATATAGTTTGAGTTTATTAAAATATAGATCCTTTCCATATAAAAAGGGATTCTATTATTTTCCCAATAAAATTAGCTCAGAATTCTATGGGTTAGTGAGAATTATGGTTATTGAATATAACTTTGAACATTACATTAAAAATAGATTAAGTAAGATAAATATGAGATAGAATTATATCTATAATAAAAATGATGTATATAGTCATTGATGAAAAATAAATTCAGTAATTGTATATTAAAAAAATAATTAGTATGTATGGTTGATATAGGTTTTGAAATGTCCATTTTATTTATAATGAGATTTATAATAAATTTTTTTAAGTATATAAAGATGTATTGAGAATGATTTAAAAGGTTATTACTATATCTTTATTATTTCTAGATTCATACCTATAACAAAAAAACTCAAACTATGATATTTATGTTTTTTAAAATCTTTTATATTGTTTCACACATTTGGAAGATGTGAGATTTATAATGAATATTATATTTTGGGGAAAATTTAATGTGGTGATATGTGAGATTTCAAATGAATAATATATTTTGAGGAAAATTCAATGTGGTCATATATAAACTAATTTTAACTAATTCATATATAAAAAATTAGAATGGAAGAAAATGTGTTTATTTTGAATGATTAATGTGAATAATCAAGTAGACCTAATATTGTTGTAAGTACTGTCTCAGATTCTATACCGTGAAGATTAATATAAGGGGATTTTTACCAATATCAAAATATATAGTCTCAATATTCAGCACTATGATAACATGATATTATAGATTATCACATATACATTCGTTATTCTTATTTGAAAAAATTTTATTGAGTAATAACTACTTGGTTTCCATATTTTAAATAACCACCTTACCTTCTATGGGTTCCATCAATACCTTGGATCTCAATGGTTTACTATTTGAGATCATTAAAGTCCCTTTGAAAATATCTTTCACATTGAATGGTGGATCCCTTATTTGTCATCTTTTTTAAGGGTAAGAAATTTTCCATTAGATTAAATAAGCATCATATGTCGTAGGTATGATATCATAGATTCCCTCTAATCTCATTGAGTTTTTAAGGAATTTTTCTATAAAGTATTTCATTATTATTTTCATGGTTGACAATGATGTCATGATGATACGCTAAAATGATAAGGAAATTTTGAGATATTCCCTCTCATCTCTTTGTGTTTTTATGTTTACTTTAATAAAATAAGTAATAGTTATAAAGGGTGAAAGTATATACTAACCATGAATAATTCATATGTTGATGAGTGAAAAATACAATAAGAGAGGTTGAAGACAATAATAAAAGTATATAAGTCTACTTTGGGATGTAATAAAGTAAGGAATTGATTCATATAAAATAATGATACAAAAAAAATATATTCCCAAAATAGAAAATTAAAAATAATTTCAAATCAATGTGTAAATTATTATTTAGTTATAAAAAATAAAACCCAATGAATCATTGGAAATAGGTCAAATGGATTGGTTCAAATGGAAATCCGATTATGTAAGGAAAGGAATCGAGCTGAGAAATAAACAAGAGGATTTTATTTATAGATGTTATATTATATGAAATGGAATAGAAATTATGAAATACTAATAATATAAAATGTGTGAGTAAACCATGTGAGAAAAAAATTAATGGTGAATTTTTTTTAATGGAATGTTTAATTATTTGAAATATACTTTTAAATATTGCATCAAATATAGGGAAAACATAAGAAGGTGTTGGTAGTAATGCAAATTTGTCATTTCACATGATAATGAACTCAAATTTTATTATATTGTCTCTTAAAGGGATAACCTATGAGTTCTTGAATATCTAGAGAGATCATGAAATTTTTCAATGAATGTTTCAAAAGAATTTATGACTACCTCTACATCAATGAAAAAATTATTAACAAATATGAATGAAACACATGATGAAATTTTTTTTAGTTTTATATTATGATGAGGAAATTCCACAAAAAGATAGTGTTAAATAATGAAATAAGTCCATTATAATCAAGGAAGTATAAATTTTTAAAATATAGAGAGTAAAATTATGAAGAGTTCTGAATAATGTGGGGATATAAAGAAAAGTTGTTTTGGGCATTGATTCAAGTCACCACAGTTTTTTTCTCTTGACAAGGATCAGTTGGGAAGCTCACTTTGTCACCATATATCTATTTTATTGAGTATTCTTTTATGTATTTTTTTTAATTTTAAAATGGGGATTTGAGGAAAATTTTAATTTCTATACAACTAGAATATTCCTCCAATAATTTAATGATTAATTTTTTTGTTCAATATTATAAGGATTATAAAATGATTCTTGATGATCACAATTCTATAAGACCAAGAATGATGAAGAAAATAGAGTGAAACCATTAATGGGGAGAAAATAAGATGCTTCTTTCTAATATGTGCTATTTTATTATTTTCTATAATATAGATAGACCATAAATTTTGGAAGTTTTTGGTTTGAAAATGAATTTTTTTTATCCCAAAATTGATCCAATTGAATATTATTTTTTAGGGTAGATGGTTGATAATTAAAATATACATTCAAGGGGGAGTTTATATCTTACCCTATGATGTTTTCTATGAGTTCAAAGAATCCAGGTTAATGTTAATGATTTTTATAATGACACAATTTATATAATTCCTTATCTAAAAATATGAATTAATGAAACATGTTGAATTGTTTATGAATATATTTATGGTCAATAATAAAAAGTTTAATTTTGTGCATCAATTTTTTCCTCATATACATATATTTTTAAGATGGATGAATCATTAGTATGAATGAAATGTGATGTCATCGATATATCAATAATTTTATAAGGATATAAATTTAAATAAAAGTGTGGGAATAAGTTGTTTTGAAAACCATATAAAAATGATAGATATGAGTACAACATTAACTTACCTTTTAAACTTTCCATTTACATTCAATAATGTGGAGAAGAAAAATTACATTATGATGTGAATAAATGTTGAAAACAACTGAAAAAAAGAGATTACAGGGCCCAAGTAGATATAAATGATGATTGATATATTTATTACAAATGTATCCAAGTGAATTCCTGTTAAGGTATCTAATGAGAAATAATTTCACTTTATAGTGAAACATGTGTGATATAGATTAACCCATTAAATAAATTTTGAATGGTGATTTTTTTCTTATTCATATATGATTAAATTAATAATGGATTGTAGTATTGAGTTTCTTTAGTTTTGGATTCAAGGGATTTGACATTAACATCTCATAATTGTCAAGATAGTCTTATTTCGAAATGCAGAGGCTGAATGTTGTGAGAAGTGAACTATATTAAATTTGTATCATGTAAAATTTAATGAGTTAGATAATTATAATATTGAATATTTCTTATTTTATTGATAATACATCCTTTTAATTATTTTTTACTGAATCTAATGGAGAGAATAATTGGACTTATGTGATATTTTAATATATCAAATAAGTCCATCAATATATTAAGTTACAATATAGTAGTGAAGAAATATTTTTTATTGAGAATTGGTTTATTGAACTACATAGATTTTATTTTAATAAATGGAATAGTTTAAGAAAATTTTATTTTATTGTAGAAATTTAAATGAATATACAACTCTTTCATGAAACAACAGATGTATCCATCTTACCAAAAAGGATGGGTCGGGATTTATAGTAGTTCCATCTAATATGGACTTTGATATGTAGATATGTATCATGCGTTGGTGTAGGAATGTTGATTATAGAGATGTGAAAGGGAGAAGATACTGTTTATAAGGTGATGTTGTGATAATTTCTATGTACCATGGAGATTGAATGGGAGTTCAGTGAGCCACTATGGAGTGGTTAGGTAATTAAGTAATAGTTTCCCAAGGAAAATGTTGATCTAAGACATGAACATAATGGGGAAAATCATTATAATTTAATCGAGTGCATAATTGGTTTATTTGATGTTGTTATGGGTCATCTTCTCCACCAAGTAGGGTTAGAACTATGAATTAATAGCTTTCATGAAGGAGTACATGAATAAGAAAAAAATGGTTAATAATTCATGCAAGATAATGTAAAGTATGATGTGGTGAAGGAAAATCAATAAAAGAATTATTTTTATATTCATAGTTCAAGAAAAAAAGCATGTTAGGAAATGAATGATAATTGAATGAATATCAATAATTCACCAATGAAAATATAGTATGTCTTGGTTTGTTTAAAATGTAAACATGTCATGTTCAAATTTGGTACATGTAAATCTCCATGAAAACATGTAGCATGTTATGTACCTCTTCATTCATCATTTTCATTAAAAATCACCATAAAATATTATAAAATTATGGAATGATTTTGGGTAGAAATTATTGAATATGAAGATCATTTTCACCATTATTTCTTTAAATAAGTTTCATTGCATGAAGGAAAATTTTTAAATCTTCCAAATAAAGAATTTTCTATGACCAGATCAGTTGGAAATGATCATGCACGCAACATTATGTTCTAAAAACTAAATGAATATATAGTGTTATGATATTACCATGAAATGTATAATGAAATAATAATGAAAGTGTTGAAAATTATATATTTAAAATTGTATAAGTAAGCATGTGTTCTGTAAGTAGATTTTTATTGGTGTGACATCTGTTTCATGAACTATTAGTTGCACATAATAGTTTAAAATAGCTATATTAAAAAATGGGATAAGAGATAATCAAGAAGTTTAGTGTTCCGTATAAAAATAATCTTGAAGATAAAATGATAAATATTATAGCCACTATATAGAGGCTTTTTCATATATAATCCACTATTTTATATTAACATCCAAGAATTTTGTTCTAATATTAAAAATTACTATTACTTACAGTGAATGACTAAAATTAAATAAATATCGCTTGAAAAAATGGTAATTTTTCTATAATCATATAAATTTCATTCAATGATTGTTTTTGAACATTTTATAGTATAAAATTGATAAATTTGGAAGATGATATCAAATGTCATGTGAAAATCAAAAATAATGGAGTGCATCAAATTCTTCCCCTAATTATCATAATGTCATATCCCATGTTACATAAAAACATGGAAAGTGATATACTAGTATGAAAACTTTTTTATATGACTTGATTAAAAAATATATTTTAATATTAACAAAAAATTATACTCATGATAAAAAAAAACACCCAAATATTAAATGAAATTTTTTAAAAAACTATTTTTATCAAAATGAAACATTACTTGCGTAATAATTATAAATTATTTTGATCATCTACCAAAACATTAACCTATTTACCATAGAATATATTCATATAAAAGCAACTAAAGATAGATTTGAATCAAATGACAAAAAATTAAAAAAATTCCCCAAAAAATAACCCCAAACTAAATATGGTTAAATAATAACATAGGTGTAATAAGGAGAAACCTACTTTTACGTTTAAAAAAATAAATCATTGAGAATGGTGATCATAGAATTATTCACTACTATATAATCAATATAAAACATATTATTTTATAATTTTAAACCCCACAATAAATTTGTATATTAGTCCTAATATAATGAAACATCATGAAGTACCTATATTAATGGATACAACATTCTAACTATTTTTCTTCAAATAGAATCGGAATACATAGTATAAAACAAGAAAATTACTAATTGGAATGGACGGTTTCTTAATTCCATGATGAAATCACCAATACCAAAACTACAAAGAAAAAAAATATACTCACAACATTTTTTGAGGAAAATAAAGATTCAAAAGAGGGAGACACCCTAACCATGTTATCATTTTCTGATGAGCACTCAATGAGAAGGAAACGACCATAAAATGAGTAGGATATGAAATGTGTATGGTTTCCTTCTCATTTATATTAATATTCTAAATTGGGGGGATTTACCATTCTATAATACATAATATTTTAATAATTATAATAATTTTTAATAAAAATAATCATTAAAATCTCACATAACACTCCATATATATTTTAAAAACCCTCGATATTATTTCCATTAAATGTATTTTTTAATTTAAAACATTATCTATGATGATTTAAAGGATAAAAATTATTATAAATAGGTTTAAAACAATAATTATTATTGTAATCCTTTTAAAACCACACTACAAACTATATTAATCTCATTACCCTATTTTAAAAACTCGTTATGATTAATATGTAAAGGATATAAATTTATTATCTAAAAAATGCATCAACCAAAAGTTTTTAAAAATAATAATTTTTATTTGGAATTCATAGCTTAGAAATATTTTTTTAGGATGAAACTAGAGATGAAAAATAGTTCTAATATATGAATTAAGATATTAGAAAAACTGAGAAGAATCAGACATGAGAGATTATTTTGAGGACAACAGATAAGAATTTAATCATGAAAAATTGGTATTTCTCAACAAGATGAGTGAATATTGCATAATAATTCAGAACAAATCAAGACTAGTGTGAAAGAGATGCTCCCAGATAGAGGGTATCAATGTTAATGAAATATTTCAGCTATTGTATGTCTAGATAAAATCATAATATTGATGTACATAATAGTGAGAATAATGGTAATTGTTTTCCAGATGGGTGTCGAGTCTGTATTTCTTATAAGGATTCTGGAGGAAGAAGTTCATATTGAGAATACATATGGTTTTTTCATTCTTGAAGATGGGGAAAATTCAACTAAATAATTCACTATCATGGTTGAATAAAGAACCAATATAATGGAATTTAAGTATACATCAGTATATAGGAAGCTTAGTTTTTAGTGTTTTGGAGTTTATTACAATATCAAAGACAAATAGTGATTGGAAAAAAATTAATATGGTGATAGTATATGACATGGAAATAATATTTTGTGGGTCAAATAAAACACAATGCACTCAGTTCATGAAATCTATGAAAATATAACACAAAACGTTAATGATTGGTGAACTGATATTTTTCCATGGTTTACAAGTGATCCCTAGAAATAATGGAGCATTCATCTCTCATTCAAAATATACCAACTAGGTTTCGATATGATTTAGAATTGATAATTCCAAGGATATCAGGACTCCAATGGCTATCTGGATGTGGTTTTCATGTGGTGATGATGGAAATGAAATTAATATAACAATATATTGGTAAATCATTCGTATTTTATTATACATGATAGTGATAAGACTGGATATTATTTTCTACATTCTAGGAAACAAATGTCAATGTATTCAAAAGGAATTACACATTCATTAAATAAATTGAATACTCATGTATATCAAGGGCACGATGTATTTCTATTTGATTTACAATGAAAAATATTAGAAACTATTATTGGGCTATAAATATATATATTGGTCAGGATAAGCTGATGATAGAAAATCAATGTCAGGTGGTGTATTCTTTCATGATGGGTTTTTAGTTCTTGGGAAAGAAATAAAAAAGATTACATTACATTGGGAATTTCATAAGTTAAAAATATTATGCCTACTCAATCTTGCATGAAATATTTGGGGATGCATCCCGAGATAGATTATATTGGATTTGAAGAGAAGTCGCTGATCAAAATCCATTTTTATAATTCATGTTCAATAAATCACAGAAAAAATCTAATCCATCGCATGGGGAAATTGTGAGATGTGTAAGAACCAAACACAACTCATTATGATAAATGCCTTATAAAAATAAGCATTTTATTGTCATAAAATTGATCATGGAGTTCTGTAGACTCACCAAACTTGTAATAATGTTTTGGTGGTACCCCTTTCTCTGAGGTATGATGTGTTTCTACATAATTTTTGGATCTATGTTCATTTCCCTGTTGTTGACAATAATAAAGTGGTCTTAAGTTTTATTAAAAAGGGGGATAAATTGTCACTATATTTTGAGAGATTGTTACTTAAAATATAAAGGGGGAGAGTTTATAGTGGATTATTGAGATAGGGTGAGTATTATATATAATGATGATAATGTGAAAATTTAATGATTATATATCAAAACAGATGGAATTCTTGATGAAAGTGAATTATTGGTTTTATAATGAATTGATTCATGGATGAAATTTTCTTGTTACTCATGTTTTTCATGGTGATCATGGATCATGTGGACTTATATTATATGTTGAGAAAAAAATTGATTGCTATCTAAATATCAGGAATTGAATGTTTTTAAAATATGGAAAAATCATCAATTATGTATCAAAATTTGAAGAGTTTTCAACAAACAAAAATGGGGGAATTGTTAGGAAAATATCGATCTAGGTAACACTAGCATTTTTATGTTGTTATTTTGTTCACAAAGTAGGTTTAAAATGTATATTTTATAGTTTAGAAGTATTATATATTTTTAGGATTGATACAATAATGAAAATTGGATTTCCTAGAAGGTGTTATAAAAATATGGAAAAGCCATCAGTTTCTAGAAAAATGCATTTCACGAAGGCACAAAGCAGCTAGTGGTAAAATACACAACTACGTAACACATCATTAACTTGAAATTTTTATGGATATTACCAAGACAATGATCATCATGATCAAAAATAGGTAGTATCATGAAATTGTGGGATGTGGCTGGAAGCTTGTGGAATTGGTGGAAACACCTATAAATATGCATCTACCCACTTTAGAAAATAATCAAGACTTAGCATTGATTTCAGAATGCACCATAATGAGTCTCACGATATATTATCTGATTAGGTAAAAGACGACATTGAAAATATGCATGGTCATATAGAAATTATAGAAGATATATATTATTATTATTTTCCTACTAAAATGTTTACCTTGGTTCAATCCAAATGTCTTTATACCATAATATAAAGTTCTTGATGACCTAAAATTGGATAATGTGGATAATAAAATTGTATCATATGAAAGAAGAAATTATAATAAAAAGGATTTGAATAATGGTAAGCCTAGATAAGTTTCATTACAGGCCATAAAGAAGCTCACCATTGATGATGGATTGGAAGATTAAGAGAAATATGATGTGATTTTATTCCATTCTTCAAAACATCAATGAGGAAAAGGAAAGTTCAAAGTTAAACAATATCTTTCTTTAATTCAATGATTAAGGGTTGTACATCTTATATAAATGTTCACTAATATGTTTCAAGAAGATGAGGAGGATTATATTGAAATTTAAATTAAAATGATTTCTGCCTGCATGAAAGGGATGAGTCATTTTATGATAAAATTATTTTAAAAAAATGAATTTTATTCATGAGAAGTTGATTGTTCGGAAGAATATGAGGAAAATTAATTAGAGGACTTCATATATAATGAAGTAGGTACTATGGTGGATGATTTTTGAAATTTGGTAAAAATAGAACTATGAGGAAATGATGATGTAGAATTTGGTGAGGGGTTTACCTTAAGTTTGAATTAAAAAATGTTGTTGTGGAAATAGATATTTGTAGAGAAAAAAGTAGGAATCCAAAAAAAAATTTTGTAATGAAAAACATTATATGCAGTTTTAGGAAGAATTTAATTTTGATATAACTGAATAAATTGAAAAAAAAATTCATTAATTCTAGAGAGGTCAGATATGGTTGTTGAGTACATTTTCAAAATTGAAGAATATATAAGATAAAATGATAGTTTTACTAAATAGTAAAATATTAAATCAGATGTATTGAAGAACATGAATAAGAAGACATATGTCTGTAATGAAGTGTTAAGGATCAAAAAAACTGTTGACTCTTGATGAAACATTGTGAAGAAGATCATACAAGAAACAAAAATGTTGAAAGTGAAAAAGAGATGCCTAACAGAATAGAAGCAATAGTAAAATCAAAATAATAAGGCTTGTATGGTTCTCAAATGAAAACAAAAAGTAGTAACAGTTTATGTAAGACCACAATCAACCACCCCAAGATTGAATTTTTATTTGGGTATGATGCATAATTAGAAGTTTTAGAGAAGCATCAGGATTATCACTCGTGTAGTAGTAACACATCAGAATGTAGCATGGATAATATTTTATGGATGTTGAAATATGGAACAACCAAAAAATGTATGTTCCATAGAAAAGAGTTTCTGAGGGAAAAATGACCAAAAAGGTATCCATACAGAACTCATTATACCTAAACATCATTTTATGGTCACTGTTTGTGGAGTGCAGGATCTAGACAAATGGAAATATATTGTTGATCAAAAAAGTTTATAAATTTTACTGAATGTGATGATAATAATAAATTCAATGTATCATCTTATGATGTTAAAATGAAAAGTCATTTTGAAGCATTAAAAGATGAAGATGGTGCATCCTACATCAAAGAAGCTCAAGATCATTATTCTATATCAGGAATGAATACAAAAACGCATATAAAAAAAATAAGAGATATGAACATGCAATGGTGGAAGATATTTCTTTTAATGAATTAGATCTCATATGAATGTGGATCATTGATTGTTTTGGAACCTATCATATATAAAGAAATAAGGATATAGTGACTAGAATCAGGTACGATAAGAAATTTAAAATAACATTTTGCAATGATAAAGGCATGACAATGATTAGCTCAGGAAAATCCATGTTTGGTGGTGATACACGAGACATGTTCATGTATTAATTTTTGATGTTTTTATTTACAACATGCTTAGTATCTGTCAACTATGTGGCTCAAGATATTCTATAATATATAGAAATAAATTATGTGTCATCAATGAAAAATTTTGTCCAATGGTTTTTCAGGGAAAGAGTACGAAAAAGAATATATACCCTGTATGTGGAGAAGAATTTATGTTGTTTTTGTCCATATAATAAGAAAACATGATATTTAATAAAAACCTTGTTCATTTTATCAAAACATAATTATATTTTTGTGTGATAAATGAAGATTCTTGAGGCCTCCCAATATTATGATTTGATAATACTCACATGTTTGGTGCCTTTTAAAGAATGATGATCATTCTAAAGAAATATGAAGAAAATTAGAAAAGGGTACTGTAATTTCATGAGTTGGTGGATATTAATGTGTACATACCTATTTATCCATTACCCATTGATGGGAGAAGATATTATATTATCTTTATTTATGATTTTTTTAGAATTGAAGGTTTTAATCGTCGCCCCTATAGCTGAGGTGGTCATTTACATAACAACTTATCTAAGAGAATTTAAGAAGATATTTGGTCAAAGAATTCCAAATATCTGAAAAATAATGGAAAAAGTTCACAGATAGGAAAGAGGAGGATTATCTATAGAAACGTATGATAAATCACCAAATGTCAATAGGAAAAACTCCATAGCATAATGGAGTAGTTGAGAGACGAAATCCAATTATCAACAACAAGGATAAAATAATTCTCATTGGAAATTACTGCAACATCCCAAATAAGTAATTAATAATAGATATTTTTATCTATGTCTATTAATGATTAATATAGTGTTATAGAGGCTTAAAATGAAAATAAATACAATCTTATGCATGGAATACACTAATATTCTTAAAAGATTGTTTTACTACCTTTTGATGGAAAAACATTTTTGAATCTATATTTTGACAATTTTATAAACTATGTTTGTCAAAATAAACTTATCCTTTATGATTGGGACATCAAAATTTACCTTGTGTTAATTTTTGGTATTTTTCTGACAATGTTCATTTTTTAATGAATATTGAAAAATACTGCATTTTACATCAAAACTGCTTTTTAATCTAATTTATTTATATGATTAGATTATGTTTTGAATTGGTTTTGAAGTGAAATTAGAATATATTTTTACCATTTTATCCAATGGTGGTCATTGGAATCAATTTAACTTTGAAATTAGACTTAAACTGGTGTCAATCTTTTGATACTTATTGTTTTGTAAAAACACGCTATTTGCTCTGGCAACGGGAATTAATTATTAAATTAATTAATGTAACTTATATTATTTGAATTTTTTAAAATAGACTTCATTTTTGAATTTGTAATATCAAATATAGCTTAGGGTGAATTTTTGGTAATTTTCTGAAAAACTTCAATTTTTGATGAATAGTGAAACCACTAAGTGGTAATCAAGCAAACTGATTTTTCAGTTAAATGAAAGTTTACCACTAATGTGTATTGAATTTTGAAAATCCGACATACATGGTTGTCATTAAGAAGTAAAATGTGGTTCAATGAGATTATAATAATTTTTTGGTGAATAGTAACTTATTAAGTTCTTAATCGCGATTAGTGGTAATTAGTGTTGTTTAAGGTAAAAATAATGCTTTAATAAAATAAGATGAACTTGACACATGTCCTACCATCATTGGTTGTGTCATGGCCGACCAAGACAAGCCATGGGTCAACTTGGGGACCCCATGGAGACACTTTGGTTGGGAAATGACATAAATAACTTTTTATTTAATGTAAAAGTAAAAATGACACAAACATGATATGTTTTACTAAAACAATTTTTAAATGGGGTTATACAAGTCAGATTTTTGATTATAAATAGTCATTGGAAAGAAAAAACGATTTCCTACATCATAGTATTTGTTTTATAAATTTTGGACACTAAATAAATTAAATTATTTATGACATCATGATGATGCATCGATGACCTCATTATTTAACGATTTAAATAAAATGGAAAGATAATGTAAAATCTATAAACTACACATGTCCAAAACTTATTGGATGGGTGGATTTAGAACCCTTATCACCGTATCCACGAATTATATCAATGTGGGACCTTTTAAAACCGAAACACATTTTCAAATAAAGTAATATTTCTTTACTTTCCAAAAGTGCCCATCCTCTCCTCTTATAAAAGGCCCCCACCTCTACCTCATTTCACACACTCCTCAAGCCTTTGGCTCGGCCAACCCCTGACCATTTACTCTCTCCACATCCCTCTCCTCATCCTAGTGGATTCCCTTTGGGCATAATCCTTTCAAAGGAAGCCTTTAGGCTCAAATCAAAAGGAGTTACACTTTTAAAGGTAATTCATTCTCTCATGTTCATTTGTTTTATTTTGTCTCTCCAACCCCCTAAACTCTTTTTATTTACTTATTTTGTAACAACACCAGTATCTTCAATATACTAGGATGTTGTTACAAGATTTATTCGAGCTACACTCTCACACAACTACATCAAATGGTTAAGGAACATACGGTTTCCGTGGATGGCGAAATTCTGCCTCCCGAAACGATGATTGTTCAATACTCATTTAACACCTTCAAAGGTGGCCATTATGATGTCAATATTTTTATATATGATATATAATATGTTTATTTTTTCTTTAAGCTTCTGTATTTTTCATTTTGGTCATACCTTTATGGTTTCCATTATTGGTAAACACGATATCTTCATTTAAGGAAGTGCGGACTACCGCCCCCTCAAAGTGATGTGATTCGTTAATGCCATATGTGGGACGTGTAAAGGATGGATTTAAAGTTATTATATATGATGTTATGCTGGAATTATAATATACCTCTATATCATTATTATTTCTTTCCATTAAAGTATGATATAGAAATGAAAGTAGCATTCATGCGTACGTACGGCTTACCGTCTCCATGAACGGTGCATTTCATTTCTTATCCCCAAATGTAATGTACTATTAAAAGTACATGTATATAATGGATATATATAATTAATGATATATCTAAATGATGAATATAATTCTGGAATTAAAATATACATACCTCTCATTTAGTTTTAATTCCATTAATATGACAAAGAAATGAAAGTAGCGTTCATGCGTACGTACGGCTTACCGTCTCCATGAACAGTGCATTTCATTTCTTACCTCTAAATGATTATGTAATATTATTATACATGTATATGATGCATATATATGATAAATATTATATCCAAATCGGGAATTTCATTCTGGATATAAAGAACCTTTGACCACACGAACAACATGTAATTGTAAGAAGTCCACTTTCGACTTAAGAACCAAATATTGAGAAAACAAACATTATTAACTTAAATGGTTACATAATGTTTATAACATGGAAATAAGTGATATAAAAGGAATAATGAACTTTAAAAATGTTCTTAATCAAGTATAAATTAACTCAAGTTTATTATTCAGGACGTTAAAGAATGATCGAGTCCAGTCGGACCCGAGGTAAGGGAATTTCTTAACCCAACTTCCATTCTTTGGGTTAATCTCCTACTTTCAAATTATGTCATGATATTATTATGTATTATTTTGTATTATTTATGTGTACCTATATTGAATACACATAATATATCTATTTTATTTTAAAAATGATCTTTGTAAGGGACTTCGTCTCAATCACCTTTCATTGAGGCATATTTCGTTTTATACACAACTTTCATTTATACGGTGTATAAACCCCTTTGAATTTTACTTTTATACAAAAGGAATCTTTTTCTACGAAGCGTTTTACAAAATGACAAAAAGGAATGTTTCTTTTAACGTACGCGGTGACAACGACCTTTTTCGCCGCCACGAGTATTATTTGGTCTTTGGCTTTCTCAACAAGCCGTAATGTTTTTAGAATAAAATAAATACCATATACTCTTTTATGTATTTTGGTATTGAAAATGGTTTTGAAAAAGGATTTTATTATGTCAATATATTTATGATATATTGTGATTGAAATGTGGAAATGTTATCATTCCTTTATATTGGTTTTATGTTTTATGATTTTATACTGGTACTTGGACATTTTAACGGGTGGTTACGTTATAAACCATATGACGGGTGGTGCCGTGAATACCAGGACGGGTGGTTACGTTATAACCTCCAATGCATTGGGTATGGAAGTCGGCCGTATGGATATTCCATTAAGTATGTATGGAAATTGGCCGTATGGCTATTCCATTAAGTGATATGTGTGGAAGTCGACCATATGGTTATTCCACTTAAGTATGTTTATGTCCCAAGTGACCTTTATATATGTTATGTGTTCTTTATATGGGTTTTATGGTAATACTTTGGTTACAAAAAGGTAAGTAATGATACTTTATTCAGTGAAGAGTTTTTACTACTTCATGAAGGTGAAGGTATTACTTTGATAGAGTATACATGGTTTACTTGATTTTGAAAAACTAACAGTTTTTATTCTTTGTGTATCCCTTACTGAGCATTTTATGCTCACCCCAAGTTTTTTTGAAATGTTTTTCACAGGACTTAATGTGGAATAAGGTCAAGGATGGGATCAAGGGAATGTCAAGATATATAAAACATGGAACTAGACATGTTTCTTTCAAGAGTTTTTTTTATTATGTAAACTTAGTATAAGTGACTACTTTGTAATCTTTTGAGATGTAATAGTTATGTTCTAATTCTCTAAAACTCTAAACCTGAAAAGATCATCAACATGAATTATTATTTTAATTCAATATTAAGTGAGGTTTAAGGATGGGGCCTTATAGTTGGTATCAGAGGTCGGTTTAGACAACCTTAGGAGTTAGAAAAGTGTTAAATTATAATATGATTGAAATGATATAGCATTTACGGATTACCATGTTGCTTCGCCTAAGATATTTCTGTGTTCAGAATGGTTTTCCGCAGAGGAAACAAAGCAACTATGTTGGGACGACATCAGGAGGAAGATAACCTTCCAAATCAGCAACCTGAGATGTTCGGAATCGGAACTGAACAGTTTGTTGCAGTGATGGCACAGTTGACTCAGGCTATAAATGGTGGTGGTATCCATGCACGAGATCAGCCAGATCAACCACAGAGGAACATGTCAGTGGTGGAACATTTCATGAGGCAACATCCCCCTCATTCAGAGGATCATCTGACCCTGTGCAAGCTGAAGGGTGGATTAAAGCACTGGAGAAGATTTTTGATGTCATGGGGTGTTCAGACAATCAAAAGGTTAGTCTTGCTATTTACCGTTTGGAGGGTGACGCAGATCAGTGGTGGTCTATGGTTATAAATATTAGGGACGCCGATGAGATTGATTCTCTTGACTGGGATGAATTCAAAGGTATGTTTATTGAGAAGTATTTTCCTAAGGCTGTTCGACTTAGGATGGAAAAGAAATTCTTGGAATTGAGGCAAGAGGAAGACTCAGTGGCTACCTATGAAGAAAGGTTCACTCGATTGGCAAGGTATGCTCCAAATTTTATCCGAGACCTTGATAGTAAAATCAATCATTTTTACTCAGGATTAAAGCCAAAATATCGAAGGGCATTAGCTTCTCATGAGTTTAAAAGTTATGAAAAGCTTGTTCGATGTGCTGAGAAGATGGAAATGGAGTTTGCCGATGACCAAGTGTTCTATAACAACCAGCAGAAGAAGAGACTGAGGTGGCAGGAGAAAGGTAATAATTCTTCAAAAAAGTCTGATGGTAAGAGAACTAAGTTTCCAGTTTGTGATAAATGTGGCAAAAGGCATGCTGGGGAATGTCTTCTGAATTCTGGGAAGTGCTACCGATGTGGTAAGATGGGACATAAGGCTCGTGATTGCACTGAAAAGGATCAAGGTGAAGGTAAAAACAAATTTGATTTACAGTTAGTGAAATGTTATAAGTGCAATGAGATGGGTCACTATGCAAACGAGTGTCCGACAAGGAGCTTGAGTGATGGGAAGCAGTTAGACTACAAGCAGAAAGGGGTGGTGAAATCCTTTGCAACTACTTCAGCAGATGTCGGGCCATCAAATGAAGTTGTATCAGGTACTTTGTTTGTTTTTTCAGATTATGCCAGTGTGTTGTTTGATTCGGGGTCTACACATTCTTTCATCTCTGAAACCTTTTCAAGTAAAATGGGAATACCATCTCAAGAAATGACTCCTGAACTTTTGGTAAAAACACCTGGGGGAAATTTTGAAGAAAAAAAGAATTTATAAGAATCTTCCTATCCTTATCCGTGGAAAGAACCTACTTGCGAACCTTATTGTTTTACCTATAATAGAGTTTGATGTTATTCTGGGTATGGATTGGCTCTCTATTTACCATGCTAAGATTGAATGTAGAGCTAAAAAAGTTTCTTTTCAGAAAGACATTCAGTTTGTGTACAAGAATGAACTCTTACTGTGGATAAATTATCAAGAGGCCAAGAAACTTTTAAATGATGGAAATGAATGTTACCTTGCACACATCATTGAAAACAAAGGAACTGTTCAGATTAATGATGTTCCAGTGGTAAATGAGTATCCTGATGTTTTTCCTGATGAGTTGCCTGGAATAATACTAGATCGGGAAGTTGAATTTACTGTTGACTTAGTTCCTGATGCTAAGCCAATTTCAAAACCCCCTTATCGAATGGCACAAATTGAACTTTTAGAGTTGAAGGAGCAATTGCAAGATTTATTAGAGAAAGGTTTCATTAGACCTAGCACATCACCATGTGGTGCTCCTGTTTTATTTGTTAAAAAGAAAGATAGTTCTATGAGACTTTGCATTGATTATAGAGCCTTGAATAATATCACTGTTAAGAACAAATATCCTTTGCCTCATATTGATGATTTGTTTGATCAGCTCCAGGGAGCTCAGTTTTTTTCAAAGATTGACTTGAGATCGGGGTACCATCAGCTGAAGGTAAAAGAGGCAGATATTCCGAAGACCGCGTTCCGTACGAGATATAGCCATTATGAATTTGTAGTAATGCCTTTTGGGCTAACCAATGCACCTGCTGTATTCATGGATTTAATGAATAAAATTTTCCATGAGTTCTTAGATAAGTTTGTAGTGGTTTTCATTGATGATATTTTGGTGTTTTCTAAAAGTAAAGAGGAGCATGAAAAACATTTAAGGGTTATCTTGAAAACCTTAAAAGAAAAGAAATTTTATGGGAAATTCAGCAAGTGTGAGTTTTGGTTGCAACAAATTTCTTTCCTTGGTCACATTGTTTCTAAAGATGGAATAACTGTTGATCCTGCAGAAAAAAAAGTTGTGGAAGAATGGCCAAGACCCACAAATGTAACCGATATTCGTAGCTTCCTTGGTTTGGCGGGCTATTACCGAAGGTTTGTTAGAAATTTTTCACGGTTATCTAGTCCACTGACTAAGATAACTCGGAAGGGTGTTAAGTTTATCTGGACAAAATAATGTGATGATTGTTTTCAGGAATTGAAAATAAGATTGGTGAATGCTCCAGTATTGGCACTACCTTCCAGGAATGGTGAGTTTGTTATATACAACGATGCTTCATTGAAAGGACTTGGTTGCGTCCTAATGCAGAATGATCAGGTAATTGCTTATGATTCACGACAGTTTAAAACTCATGAGGTAAATTACCCTACACATGATTTGGAACTAGCTGCTGTTTTTTTTTGCTTTAAAAATTTGGAGGAATCATTTGTATGGAGTAAAGTGTGAAATATATACCGATCAAAAAAGTTTAAAGTATATATTCACTCAGAAAGAGTTAAACATGAGACAAAGGAGATGGATAGAATTAATCAAGGATTATGATTGTACAATTCATTACCATCCGGGAAAAGAAAATAAAGTGGCTGATGCTTAGAGTCGAAAAAGTAATGCTTCATTAACAATGTTGCGGTTGGAACGTGATCCTTTGGTTAATGATTTGATGAACTTTGGCATAAAAGTTGTTGGTGCAGGAAGCCCTTCTGTTTTGATTCAGGTATCAGTGAGATCTTCTCTATCAGATAGAATCAAGCAAGCACAGAAGCAAGACAGTGAGTTGCAGAAAAAGGTAGAGCTGGTTCAGAAAGGTAAGTTGCCTGAATTCAACATTGATAATGATTGTGTTTTGAGATTTGGGAAGATATTGTGTGTGCCTTGTGATTCACAGCTGAAGAGAGAGTTGTTATGTGAAGCTCATAGTTCTCCGTTTTCAGTTCATCCGGGCAGTACTAAGATGTATAGAGATCTGCGGGAGTATTACTGGTGGGATGGAATGAAAAGAGATATTGCTAATTTTACTGTGAAGTGTTTGACTTGTCAGCAGGTTAAAGCAGAGCGGTAGTTACTGAAAGGGATGCTTCAGCCTTTACCAGTTCCAGAGTGGAAATGGGAGAATATATCCATGGACTTTGTTGTTGGATTACCGAAGACATCTCGAAGTAATAATGCAATCTGGGTTATTGTTGATCACTTGACCAAATCTGCTCATTTCCTTGCTATACGAGATACTTTCTCTCTTGATCAACTTTCCCGTTTGTATCTTAAAGAGATAGTCAGGTTACATGGAGTTCCCCTCTCCATTGTATCGGATCGTGATCCCAGGTTTACTTCTAACTTTTGGAAAGGCCTTCCGAAGTTGTTGGGTACTGAATTAAATTTTAGTATAGCTTTTCATCCTCAATCAGATGGGCAGTCAGAACAAACAATTCAGACATTGGAGGATATGCTACGAGCTTGTTCTATGGATTATCAGGGAAGTTGGGACCAACATCTTTCTTTGGTTGAGTTTTTATATAATAACAGTTTTCATTCCAGTATACAGATGGCACCATTTCAGGCATTATATGGGAAGCGGTGTCGAACTCCAGTTTTCTGGGATGAGGTGGGTGAAAGGAAGTTGATGGGACCAGAATTGGTAGAAGAGATGGCAGAAAAATTTCAGCTGATTCAGAAACACATGAGAACAGCTCAGAGCAGGCAGAAGAGTTATGCGGATAACCGGAGGAAGGATCTATCTTTTGAGGTAGGTGATCATGTTTTTCTCAAGGTTTCTCCTTGGAAAAGTGTGATGAGATTTGGTAAGAAAGGAAAGCTAAGTCCAAGGTTCATTGGACCATACGAAATTCTGGAGAGAGTTGGATCAGTTGCATTCCGAGTGGCTTTACCTCCGAGTTTATCTCAGGTACACAATGTTTTTCACATTTCGATGTTGAGAAAGTATATGCCAGATCCATCTCATGTTTTGAGTCCAAAGGTAGTTCAGCTGGAAGAGAACCTATCTTATGAGGAACAACCGGTCCAGATTCTTGACCACAGGGAGCAAGTGTTACGGAATAAGGTGATTAAGTAGGTAAAGGTTTTGTGAAAAAACCACATGATTGAAGAGGCAACATGGGAATCTGAAAATGCAATGAGGGATAAGTACCCCCATTTATTCGATAAGTAAATAAATTGCGGGGACGCAATTTTCTAAAGGGGGGAAGGATGTAACATCCCAAGTAAGTAATGAATAATAGATATTTTTATCTATGTCTATTAATGATTAAGATAGTGTTATAGAGACTTAAAATGAAAATAAATACAATCTTATGCATGGAATATACTAATATTCTTAAAAGATTGTTTTACTACCTTTTGATGGAAAACCATTTTTGAATCTATATTTTGACAACTTTATAAACTATTTTTGTCAAAATAAACTTATCCTTTATGATTGGGACATCAAAATTTACCTTGTGTGAATTTTTGGTATTTTTCTGACAATGTTCATTTTTTAATGAATAGTGAAAAACACTGCATTTTACATCAAAACTGCTTTTTAATCTAATTTATTTATATGATTAGATTATGTTTTGAATTGGTTTTGAAGTGAAATTAGAATTTATTTTTACCATTTTATCCAATGGTGGTCATTTGAATCAATTTCACTTTGAAATTAGACTTAAACTGGTGTCAATCTTTTGATACTTATTGTTTTGTAAAAACACGCTATTTGCTATGGCAGCGGGAATTAATTATTAAATTAATTAATGTGACTTATATGATTTTAATTTTGTAAAATAGAATTCATTTTTGAATTTGGAATATCAAATATAGATTAGGGTGAATTTTTGGTAATTTTCTGAAAAACTTCAATTTTTGATGAATAGTGAAACCACTAACTGGTAATCAAGCAAACTGATTTTTCAGTTAAATGAAAGTTTACCACTAATGTGTATTGAATTTTGAAAATCCTACATACATGGTTGTCATTAAGAAGTAAAATGTGGTTCAATGAGATTATAATAATTTTTTGGTGAATAGTAACTTATTAAGTTCTTAATCGCCATTAGTAGTAATTAGTGTTGTTTAAGGTAAAAATAATGCTTTAATAAAATAAGATGATCTTGAAACATGCCCTAACCTCATTGGTTGTGTCATGGCCGACCAAGACAAGCCATGGGTAAACTTGGGGACCCCATGGAGACACTTTGGTTGGGAAATGACATAAATAACTTTTTATTTAATGTAAAAGTAAAAATGACACAAACATGATATGTTTTACTAAAACAATTTTTAAATGGGGTTATACAAGTCATATTTTTGATTATAAATAGTCATTGGAAAGATAAAAAGATTTCCTACATCATAGTATTTTGTTTACAATTTTTATACACTAAATAAATTAAATTATTTATGACATCATGATGATGCATCGATGACCTCATTATTTAACGATTTAAATAAAATGGAAAGATGATGTAAAATCTATGAACTAAACATGTCCAAAACTTATTGGATGGGCGGATTTCGAACCCTTATCACCTTATCCACGAATTTTATCAACTTGGGACCTTTTAAAACCGAAACACATTTTCAAATAAAGTAATATTTCTTTACTTTCCAAAAGTGCCCCTCCTCTCCTCTTATAAAAGGCCCCCACCTCTACCTCATTTCACACACTCCTCAAGCCTTTGGCTCAGCCAAACCCTGCCCATTTACTCTCTACACATCCCTCTCATCATCCTAGAGGATTCCATTTGGGCATAATCCTTACAAAGGAAGCCTTTAGGGTCAAATCAAAAGGAGTTACACTTTTAAAGGTAATTCATTCTCTCATGTTCATTTGTTTTATTTTGTTTCTCCAACCCCCTAAACTCTTTTTATTTACTTATTTTGTAACAAAACCAGTATATTCAATATACTAGGATGTTGTTATAAGATTTATTCGAGCTACAATCTCACACAACTACATCAAATGGTTAAAGAACATACGGTTTCTGTGGATGGCGAAATTCTGCCTCCCGAAACGATGATTGTTCAATACTCATTTAACACCTTCAAAGGTGGCCATTATGATGTCACTATTTTTATATATGATATATAATATGTTTATTTTTTCTTTAAGCTTCTGTATTTTTCATTTTGGTCATACCTTTATGGTTTCCATTATTGGTAAACACGATATCTTCATTTAAGGAAGTGCGGACTACCGCCCCCTCAAAGTGATGTGATTCGTTAATACCATATGTGGGACGTGTAAAGGATGGATTTAAAGTTATTATATATGATGTTATACTGGAATTATAATATAACTCTATATCATTATTATTTCGTTCCATTAAAGTATGATATAGAAATGAAAGTAGCGTTCATGCGTACGTACCGCTTACCGTCTCCATGAACGGTGCATTTCATTTCTTATCCCCAAATGTAATGTACTATTAAAAGTACATGTATATAATGGATATATATAATTAATGATATATCTAAATGATGAATATAATTCTGGAATTAAAATATACATACCTCTCATTTAGTTTTAATTCCATTAATATGACAAAGAAATGAAAGTAGCGTTCATGCGTACGCACAGCTTACTGTCTCCATGAAGGGTGCATTTCATTTCTTACCTCTAAATGATTATGTAATATTATAAATACATGTATATGCTGCATATATATGATACATATTATATCCAAATCGGGAATTTCATTCTGGATATAAAGAACCTTTGACCACACGAACAACATGTAATTGTAATAAGTTCACTTTCGACTTAAGAACCAAATATTGAGAAAACAAAAATTATTAACTTAAATGGTTACATAATGTTTATAACATGGAAATAAGTGATATAAAAGGAATAATGAACTTTAAAAAGGTTCTTAATCAAGTATAAATTAACTCAAGTTTATTATTCAGGATGTTAAAGAACGATCGAGTCAAGTCGGACCCGAGGTAAGGGAATTTCTTAACCCAACCTCCATTCTTTGGGTTAATATCCTACTTTCAAATTATGTCATGATATTATTATGTCTTATTTTGTATTATTTATGTGTACCTATATTGAATACACATAATAGATCTATTTTATTTTAAAAATGATCTTTGTAAGGGACTTCGTCTCAATCACCTTTCATTGAGGCATATTTCGTTTTATACACAACTTTCATTTATACGGTGTATAAACCCCTTTGACTTTTACTTTTATACAAAAGGAATCTTTTCCTACGAAGCGTTTTACAAAACGAAAAAAGGAATGTTTCTTTTAACGTACTCGGTGACAACGAACTTTTCCGCCGCCACGAGTATTATTTTGTCTTTAGCTTTCTCAACAAGCCGTAATGTTTTTAGAATAAAATAAATACCATATAATCTTTTATGTATTTTGGTATTGAAAATGGTTTTGAAAAAGGATTCTATTATGTCAATATATTTATGATATATTGTGATTGAAATGTGGAAATGTTATCATTCCTTTATATTGGTTTTATGTTTTATGATTTTATACTGGTACTTGGACATTTTAACGGGTGGTTACGTTATAAACCATATGACGGGTGGTGCCGTGAATACCAGGACGGGTGGTTACATTATAACCTCCAATGCATTGGGTATGGAAGTCGGCCGTATGGATATTCCATTAAGTATGTATGGAAATTGGCCGTATGGCTATTCCATTAAGTGATATGTGTGGAAGTCGACCATATGGTTATTCCACTTAAGTATGTTTATGTCCCAAGTTACCTTTATATATGTTATGTGTTCTTTATATGGGTTTTATGGTAATACTTTGGTTACAAAAAGGTAAGTAATGATACTTTATTCAGTGAAGATTTTTTACTACTTCATGAAGGTGAAGGTATTACTTTGATAGAGTATACATGGTTTACTTGATTTTGAAAAACTAACAGTTTTCATTCTTTGTGTATCCCTTACTGAGCTTTTTATGCTCACCCCAAGTTTTTTTGAAATGTTTTTCACTGGACTTAATGTGTAATAAGGTCAAGGATGGGATCAAGGGAATGTCATGCTATATAAAACATGGAACTAGACATGTTCCTTTCAAGAGTTTTTTTTATTATGGAAACTTAGTATAAGTGACTACTTTGTAATCTTTTGAGATGTAATAGTTATGTTCTAATTCTCTAAAACTCTAAACCTGAAAAGATCCTCAACGTGAATTATTCTTTTAATTCAATATTAAGTGAGGTTTAAGGCTAGGGCCATATAGTTGGTATCAGAGGTTGGTTTAGACAACTTTAAGAGTTAGAAAAGTGTTAAATTATAATATGATTGAAATTATATAGCATTTACGGATTACCATGTTGCTTCGCCTAAGATATTTCTGTGTTCAGAATGGTTTTCCACAGAGGAAACAAAGCAGCTATGTTGGGACGACATAAGGGGGAAGATTACCTTCCAAATCAGCAACCTGAGATGTTCAGAATCAGAACTGAACAGTTTGTTGCAGTGATGGCACAGTTGACTCAGGCTATAAATGGTGGTGGTATCCATGCACGAGATCAGCCAGATCAACCGCAGAGGAACATGTCAGTGGTGGAACATTTCATGAGGCAACATCCCCATCATTCAGAGGATCATCTGACCCTGTGCAAGATGAAGGGTGGATTAAAGCACTGGAGAATATTTTTGATGTCATGGGGTGTTCAGACAATCAAAAGGTTAGTCTTGATATTTACCGTTTGGAGGGTGGAGCAGATCAGTGGTGGTCTATGGTTAAAAATATCAGGGACGCCGATGAGATTGATGCTCTTGACTGGGATGAATTCAAATGTATGTTTCTTGAGAAGTATTTTCCTAAGGCTCTTCGACTTAGGATGGAAAAGCAATTCTTGGAATTGAGGCAAGAGGAAGACTCAGTGGCTGCCTATGAAGAAAGGTTCACTCGATTGGCAAGGTATGCTCCAAATTTTATCCGAGACCTTGATAGTAAAATCAATCGTTTTTACTCAGGATTAAAGACAAAATATTGAAGGGCATTAGCTTCTCGTGAGTTTAAAAGTTATGAAAAGCTTGTTCGATGTGCTGAGAAGGTGGAAATGGAGTTTTCCGATGACCAAGTGTTCTATAACAACCAGCAGAAGAAGAGACCGAGGTGGCAGGAGAAAGGTAAGAATTCTTCAAAAAAGTCTGATGGTAAGAGAACTAAGTTTCCAGTTTGTGATAAATGTGGCAAAAGGCATGCTGGGGAATGTCTTATGAATTCTGGGAAGTGCTACCGATGTGGTAAGATGGGACATAAGGCTCGTGATTTCACTGAAAAGGATCAAGGTGAAGGTAAGATCAAATTTGATTTACAGTTAGTGAAATGTTATAAGTGCAATGAGATGGGTCACTATGCAAACGAGTGTCCGAAAAGGAGATTGAGTGATGGGAAGCAGTTAGACTACAAGCAGAAAGGGGTGGTGAAATCCTTTGCAACTACTTCAGCAGATGTCGGGCCATCAAATGAAGTTGTATCAGGTACTTTGTTTGTTTTTTCAGATTATGCCAAAGGTGATGTTTGATGGAAAGTACCTCAAGGATACATTGATGAATTTTTGGGTATATTTTTTATTGACAATGTTGGATGACAAGGTATATTATGGTGTCCAGAGATAGTGTTGACTACGAATGATTACAATGATGCAATCCAAAAGAATGGATTCATTGGAAGTGATACATAAAATTGCATATTCAAGGTGATAATGTTTCTAAGTGGTTTCCAAATTTTTGTGGCCCAAAATTTGGAGGATGGATAGAATTGTGAAAATTTAATTTCCATGAAGTCCATGTGAAAACATGGAAAATTAATGTTATTTAAAATGAATATTTTTAATGAAAGTGTTTTCACAAAGTCACAATGAAGATGATTATAATCTATGTGACTACGTTAAGCATCACAAAAGGGAAATTTTCCTGGGGCTTCATGATATACGGAGAGTCGCATAAAAATGTTGGAGCATCACAAAAAAGTGATGAGATGGATAGAAACTTCTCGAATCGGTGTAAATTACAAAACATATGAATCTAACCCAATTTGAAAAGTAGCATTACTTAAAGAATATCTTAATGATCTGGATTAATAAAGGTGGTTCATGAGGGTTTTCCCTGGAAAAATGTTCATGAAGTAAGGTGGTTTGTCAAGACCATAAAAGAAAGATGAAAATTGTGAGCTTTGTGATAGGATTTTAGTTAATTAAGGCCATAAAAAGAAGACTGAAAGGTGTGTTCTTAGTGAAGGAAAACTGAGCATTAAAAAAGGAAGTTTCTTAATGAATGTTATTTAAGCTTCATGAATAAATTGAACTTCATGACGATAGTGCGCATCACAATAGTGTTTAAAAGTATTTTCCCAATAAATCTATATTAACATGGTATTCATAAATTTTATGAAAGTAGAACTTAAATGGAGTTTCTACAAAAAAACCAAGGATGTATTCATTAGTTTTAATAAGGGGAAATTAAAGTCCATAATCTAGGGGATAATTCCTCCTGAGAGTAGTGTTCAAAGGAAGAGGAAGAAGGTGATACTTTCTAGTAGAAGAGATCTAGAGAAATAAATATAGCGAGTGACCCTTGGGAAGTAAGTGAGCTGACCCTTAACCTTTTAATGAGAATGACTCAAGGCATGTAAGTGATCTAGCTTGAACCTTATAATTTTGTAGTAACACTTAGTGGATATCATTCTTCGGCATATCATTTTTATATTCTATTTGAATGTGGCCCTGTTAGGGTGAACCCAAGTAAAATGTTTGTTTATAGTAGATTTTTCAATTATGATCATATATTTATATGGGAAAGTGAGAAAATATTAATTTTTAATGATAGAAAATGATTCAATGTGGAAGTTGTTTTAATATGTCATACCCTAGTTTACCCTCACCAAACACTCTTGGTATTTATCTTAATTGGGATAAAAAATTTCATTTAAATTTACAATATAATATATTTTAGCCTTTCCTAGATCATATACTGAGTGATTCTATCTTATTCATAAGTTGTTTGAAAATTTCATCGTACGATCGAAAATCAATCAGATTGTATCACGACCCCACATAATCCTTGGTAACCCTGTGAAAAAAACTATCACGACTAACTCCCATTTCATCATGGACATGAAATATTATAGAGGAAGCCATTGGGACATTATTTTTTAGCCTTTATGCTCTTGAAGACATGTAATATAGAAACAAACCAAATTATTTCTTCCATCATGATGAGAGGAATTACCTCATTAGCTCTTATCAAATGAATATAGGGTTTATTACTCACCCATATATAATGATCCCATTTCTCCCCAATTATTTATCCAAGGGGTTTAACATAGAGTTGGACATGAAAAGTACATCATGTCCATATATAATGTGTACATATATTAAGTATTGAGAAACATTAGTATCAAAAAAGGTAGAGGTAGAGGTAAAAAATTTAAAAATTAAACCAATAATTGTTGATGTACCTACACATTCTATAGGAGTATAATTCACTGTGTAATAATGGATTGCCTCATCTCTACAGCCACATCCCTAAGATGAATGACAAGTCTAATTCATTATTTGGATATGCTAATGAGTACCTCATCTAGATACTTAATAATTATATTATTTCTACACATCAAACATATATAACCTCATAGTCCAAGAGGAGAACGGATTTAGATTCTCCATCATTCAACACCATCCACAAATTCCAAGTGTTGATGAGTAGGTCTTTTGATGCAGGCCAACAATTTTACATTTTTAAATTATGGACCTCCTTCATTTAGAAATTGTGATGATCCTCCCTTTACCTTCCCTAAATACCCAACACCACTATAGAACTATTCCTCATCATTCATCATCATTCATTCATAAGTATACCCAAATGGTCTATTGGATATTTAATGAATACCCAATACATCATCCTCTAAGATTTGTTTCTTGTTTATCATGGTCTTTCGAAGTAGCTCCATGATTTATCTATTATAATAAACCATTATCATTAATTTCAATGAGCTTATGTGAATTCAAGAAAATCATATGACTTTAGATTACTAAGATGAAACACATTAATGAGAATATTTTTTATGGTATTCCATGTCATACATACATAACTTCCTAAAATACTCACTATACCCCCACCATTATTTGGATGATCCAAGTAGTATAGAACCATAATATTCCATCTTCAAAAAATTTACTAGCTCCAAAATATCTAAACCATTCTAGATAATTCATATCCATTAATAACATTTCATGATCCACCAATGAAATGAATAGATGTATGATATTGACAAAGTAACGATCAAGTGCAGCCATCATTGTACTTTGATGGAAGGGTTCCTATTTATAATATACCCACAACCTACAACACTAGAGTATGCATTGAAATGTTTCATGTAGAACCCTTCTTAGAAAGACGTTTAAAACAAAATATGAGGTGGAACCTTCTACAAAAATAATAAAAATTATGAACATTATATTATACAAGATGGTCTATGTGATCACACAATATTTTCAAAGGTTTCTACCTACAATCTAAGGATTACCCCTATGTTCATTGACCCTATTCTACAACACTACACATTAGTCATACTCATCACACACACACATATATATATATAACCACAAAATCATGATTTGATTGAAAAATTAATTCTAATAGATATATATCAGAATACTATGGAAACATAGATAAGTAACACCAATATAAAAAATCCTGAACAGTTATCTCAAATCAATGAATTTAATTAAATAAATATGATTCAACATGAAATCATGTATATACATAGTGCGTGAGATTACATTCATAGTCATAATTCTTGAAGAAAAATGAAATATCACAAATCAAAAATCAATATCTTGTTAATAAACCAAGATCATATTAATGAATGATAATAGATATTATTATTTTCTCCAAATTATGGAAACATAGAAGTCCACTCTATATTGTTGTCTATAGATTATTCTAATCACCCTTCCCAAGTACAAAAAATCCAATCTCATGTCTACCATATCCTTTGTCAATGAAAAGAAAAAAAAATCATGTTACTGATTCATAGTTCCCATATACCATTTTCTAACATCTTGACCCCAACTGTAGAGTCCAATAAGATGTTCCACATGTCCCCATGTGCGAATTATCATACCTAAGAGGCTTCTAGCTACCAAAAAGGTTATAAATAAATTATATGGGATATTATACCATCATTATCATTTAATCTAAAAAATATGAAAATAAATATAATATTTTAAATCATATTAATTTTGTGGAAACATTAAATTGAATACATGCCATGCAAGGAAAAACAATTGGGATATCTATGAGACAATTAAAATAAGGAAAAGTAAGAAGAAGATAAATATGTATATATGATATTTGGGTCCCCCAAAATGTTTCATAGTCTCCTAGTAAATTCATACTCCGATTCACATCCATCCCACATAGGGAACAATCCCTTTATTGAATATCTTCTCAAGAAATATGTAGATGCACTGAAATCCCCATGTAGAGTTTGTGTACAAACCTCAGTAAGATACCACCAATGAATACATAACACTTTTTGATGGACATTAGTGTTTATTAAAGTATAATAATTAAATATACACCCATGTAACACTTTTACCAAGATTTCATGTGCCAATAATGTTCCACAATAATTAAATTTTCCTTCCTTGGATTCTATCTAAAAATTATCAGAATAGTCCTGGATACATCACAAATGATGGGGAAAGCCTTGATGCTTCTCAATAGATGCACATTCCCAATACTCAAGGTCAATCCACACTAGGCCATCGTACCCCATTTCAATTTCTAAATTCTGGTCACATAGATAATCATTTCTGTAACACCCGAAAGATTTATAAATAAATTTATTATTGAATGCATTAAACATTGAGTCTCCAAAAAATAGAACACTTTTATATCCTATCCTGTAAAAATAATTTCCACCGTTGTAATTTGAATTTTGAGAAACTAACATTCATGACTGCGATTATTAAGATATTTAGAGTCTGATAAGACAAACCTTTTCTTCTGTGAATAGAGACATACCATTATGAATAATAATATGACCCTTATGAATATTAAATTAAATTATTATATTATTTTCTAAAGATTATAATATAATGAGATCTTTATTAATTATTCTAGGTGATAAAAAATGATTTATAGTTTTCAAATTGTTATTTTTATAATAAATAATAATTTTATTTAAAAAATAAATTAATAATATTTCTAATATATTTTAAAAAAATGGAATTCAATTTTTAATTCAGAACATTCATATTATGATATAAAGAATTTATGGGAACTTTATAAAATACTTTAGATTTTTATGAATAGTAAAAATACAGTTTTGAGTTCTTGGTATGATTAATGGAATCATAATGATGTAATAATTAATATAAAAATTTGGTCGACTTGTGTAAACAGAAATATGATTTGATATTTCACTTGTATCCAAAAATATGTGGAAATACCCTGGTCAAGCCCATGTTTTTTCAAATACCACAAAATATATGCCCTTTGAAGTTAATAAAAATAACTCCCTCTATTTTACTATAAATACCCACTAATTACATAGTTTTAATTCATTAAAAATTCATTATACTTGATTATATAGAATTATAACCTCCCTAGTATTCCTCCAGAAGTACACTCAATCCCTAAAAGTTCCAACATTCATGTTTTAAGAGTTACTCTTCCTGGTAATGGAATCTACCACCATTCTCTATTTCAAACACCCCTTCTATGTAATTCTCCTTTAATTTTATTTGTACTATATCAGATATGTCATTAAATATTTCCATTACATTCCATATTAGTTAATAGTTATTTGATACAAATTTTTGTCTCATCAAAATATTTTATGTGTTTTAAGTGATGTCGTTACGATGCTAAATTCTCTTAAGGGGTTTCATAACTTCTCTTTTTTTATTTCGAGTTCCTTTCATATATTTTTATTTCCTTACATGACTTAATAAAAATGTTATTATAACTATAGTACCTTAAATATAGTAAAATATTTTTATTATAAAGGACTAATTTGTCATAATCTATCCTTTACCCTTCATTTGTACAAATAATGAAAACTTCATTCGACATGTGTTAATTTATCCCATTCAAGGATGACAAGTTTTAAATTTCTATTAATGTATTCATGGAATGTCATGAAACCATTTTTTGGTTTAAATATACTCAAATATTTTTAATCTATCATTTTACATGTTCTATTACTATTATATATACATAATACTAATTCAGACGACAAACTAGTTTGTAAAAATCGAGATATCGCCAAAATAATTAAAATGGTTATCACTGATGGTATACTTAATAAATAATCATCATAAAATGCAACCAAGTTTATAAACATTTAAACTTATTTATTTTCATAAATAATATATATCTTAAATTCTGTATAATTATATCCATTCCACATAAACACCACTATATATAATCAATAAAATCGATCATGAAATCTAGGAAACAAATAATCAAGAATTAATGAATTCAGAAAATTAACATATCAATGAGAATAGAAATGAAAATAATAAAAATATAATGAATAAAATATATTTATATAATGTTCATAATTACATAATTAATTGATTTATTTTTCTTACCCATGACATGAGCTTCATGTGCAGAATACGTTCGGGCATAAGGAAATGTTTTTCTACCCAAACCTCAATTTTCATTCGAGTTTCTATTATTATTTACATACCACAATAAGATTATAATTTATTCATATTTAATACTTGTATATTATATGATAATTTTTTATACATCTACACCTACCATAATCCTACTTTCATTTATGAGGAGTTATATGTTTTAAAAGGATCTTTCAAAAATTATTCCCGAAATACAATCTTGATTCATTTGAATTTCTCAAATGCATACATATTTTGAAGTGCACTCTGTAAAATATTTATTGAAAAAATTATCATTATAAAATCACCAATTTTATTATAATTTTTTTTACTACAAATCTAGTTTTATATAATAAGTTTTCCAATATAGCTCTTCTATTAAATGTAAAAGTGTATTTATCTCAAGAATTACTCAATGATTTTATAAGAGTATATTTATCAATTTCAACACTCTTATTGATTATTATGTATGATATCATATACTATATTTAATTAAATTTTTTATGATTAGTTTGAATATGACTGTACATTATTAAAACCATTCACTAGTTTACTCTGAATGGTTAGTCTTTATGCTTAATGTTAGGGGAATGTTATTTAGATTTCATATGTTAGTTTCAATATGGATATATATGTTGTTTAGGTTTAACCCCATTAAAATGAAGAATTAATTTTACTTATTATGTTTTATATGGGTCCCTTTAAATACCCTCTGTGTATCAGTATGTCTCCTGAGACAAATTAGATTCTTGGCCCAAGGCATTGACGGTATGGTTATTATGATCTTGGAATTGGTCTTTGGCAGTATGATTATGATGTCCCGCACTATACATTCCATCATTATTAATTATAGTGTTTTATAGTTAATGAAATTATTTTATGGGTACTATATACATGGTTATTATTTATGGAAATATTTAGTCAATTTTTATTCTTTCCATATTATTCTAAAGTATATTTTTTAAAGGATTTCATTTTTAGTTATTCAGCATACCTAGTGTTTATGTTTATATTTTATTCTACCATATTATTTACCCTTAATAAACATTTGATCTCACCACTGTCACATGCATTATTTTCCTCAGTTTTTGAAAAATTTTGTCATGAATGACTTCCAAGGATAATCTGAAGAATATGTGTTTTTCAAAAGTGGTTGATATATTTTTTTCCTTTCAAAATGTAATGTTGAGCGAATATATGTATCTAGTTTTTAAAAACAACTAAATGTTTCATTCCATAGGGATAAATGATATTATTATCATGAAAATGTATTTAAATAAGAAACCAACTCCAGGAAAATGGGGTTGGACCCTTACTGTTTGTATCAGAGGATGTTTAGTAGAAATCCTGGAAACTAGATTTTGAAAAGATATATTAGGGAAAAAAAACCCTAATATTGACATTGAAGATAAAAATACAACAATTTCCTAGAATTTTGGTAAAGAATATATTATATTGATATTTATATCAAATACATCCATGTTTGGATACTACATGTAGATGGGGATTTGGAACAGATGTACTTAGGAGTAAAAACTCTTACAAAGTGTTTGAGTCTTGACCCGAGTTATCCTGGTACATGACAACAGGCCTTAATGTGCATCTCATTTGACACTCATAGTGTATATGCTTAGGATAATTCCCATTTTCTTAAAAATAATTATTATGGACTTAAATGTAGGATTTTCATCTATGAAGCCATGTATATTATTATGAGATTATATTATAATAGGATTTCAATTTTAGTTATATATTTGTTTAGTTGATATTATACATTTTTATTCATAGCCTAATCCAAAGTATTCCGTTATTCAGAAATGGATCCAATTAGATGGAATGGAAACCACATGAATATGTGTGTCCCATGTAGGGATTTCCCTCTGATGCAAGATAATGATGTTGGATCTGGAGCTAAAACTGGTGCGGAGCAGCTTATCAATATAATGAGACAGTTGAGTTAGGTCATGAAAAATAACCTAACCCATATATAGAATCCATATACAAAATGTAGAGTTTCTATGTAATAATGTTTTTTGGGAAAACAACCTCCCTCATTTAATGGGACTAGAAACTCATGTATAGATAAGAAGTGGATAAGTTCTCTAGAGAAGATATTTCTTACTTAGGGATGTAATAAAATTGTGTGGGATTTCATGAAATATTATCATATATTAAGATATGAGATTTATGGGTGGTCATTAATCCAATCAAAGGAGGATAAAGACATAGAAGATATGGAATAGAGGGATTTTATTGAAATTTTCCTAGAGAGATACTGCCCTAAGGAATAATGAGCAGATATTAAAAGGTAGCTTCTGAATCTGAAGAAACAAGAGAATGAGAATGTTGAAAAGAATGAATGTAACTTCACAATGTTATATTGGAATTCTTTGTACTAAATATATAATCCATGGTTAAGATTGATCAATTTTTTATGGTTAAAAACCATTCGTCTAAAGGGGACAAGTCTCCAAGAATTTTACATTAAATGAGGATATCGTATCAAGTGTTATCAAGGTAGAAAATGAATTTTTGAAGTCTTATCACTATAAAATAACTCAAGAGAATAATAGGGATTCTGAAATATTAGGAAAAGTAAATAAGTAAATGAGTATGAAGGGATGGTTTGACCTTCCACTCTATATTAATTGTGGGTATCACTTTCATATATGGAATTGGAGTCTATAATAATTGAGGCTAAAAAGTTCACCAATATTTTGATTGCAATGGGAAGAAAAAAACAACCAATTTTAAATGTTATAGTTGTAAAGAGATGAGACATTATGCACATGAATGTCCAAAGTAACATGGAATTGTTCCCCAAAGAGGGCCATGAGAGAAATTACAAGATTATGTGGTCACAACTATGGGGTTGAAGTTCCCAAGGATGTGGTGGGAGGTAAATTAATCATTTCATCTAACATAGCCAATGCTTTATATGATACTAGATCGTAACATAATTTTTTATATTCCCTATTTGGTAAAAAAATATCCATGTTCAATTTTATTTAATATATCATTTTTCAATATTAACTCATAGGGGATTTTTCATTAAAACAATGATGTGTCAATCAGTCCCACCCATGACACATAAAAGTGCATTAGTTTCTAACCTTATCATCATATCCATATTTGAATTTGATATAGTCTTTGTTATGAGTTGGATTTCAAATTATTATGTGAAGATCTATTGCAAGAGTAGGGAAATTATGATTTTTGATAATTGAGTTGAATCCCGTATCTTTAGAGTTGAAACCTCACCAGCTAATTCTAATCTAGATCAACTCCTAAGATCTATACTGAATTCAAATATTGGGTAGAAAGTGAATGAAATATCTACGGGTGTGGTAATGATTGTTCAAATATAGGATGTTCCTATTGTGAAATAATATATTAATGTGTTTCTTGAGGATTTACCTGGAGATCCTCCAGAGCATAAAATTGAGTTTCCCATTTATTTAATTCCCAATTCAAGGAATATATCTATGAATCCTTATAGAATGGACACAATGGAATTAGTATAACTAAAGATACAACTAGAGTAATTGAGTGTAAAAGGATTTATTCTCACTAGAGTCTCTCTATGGGGAGACCTTGTTATTTTTGTTAAGAAGAAAGAAAAATCTATGAAGTTATGCATTGACTAAAGAGAGATCAATGATATTAAAGTAATGAAAAAGTATCCCCTACCTCACATTAATGATTTATTTGAAAAAATTGCGAGAGAAAAATATTTATTGAATATTTACATTCGATCTATATATCATCAGTTATGAATGGGGAAGTAATACACTCCAAATATAGTGTTTTGAACCATGTATGGGAATTATGAACTTACAGTAATGTGTTTTGGACTGAATAATAGACCATTTGCCATCATGGATCTATGGAATAGGATTTTCAAGGAACATCTTGATGACTTTTTGGTTGTATTTATTTATGATATCTTAGTATACTATAACTGAAAAAAAAGATCATGAAAATCACTTACCCTCTATTTTGAAGACTCTTAGATGAAATGAATTATGTGGGAACTTTATTGAGCGTGAATTTTTGATTTAATCATTTTCCTTTCATGGCTACACTATCTCTAGGAATGTAATAACTATTGATCCCATGAGGACCTTGTTTGTTCAAGAATTTCCTACTCCAATGAACATAATAGAGGTACGTATTTTTATTGGATTATCATGTTATTATCGACATTTCATTCAGATCATCACCCATTTAGCCAACCACTGACCAAAATTACACATAATGGGGTTAAGTTTGTGTGGATAAAAGAATGTGAGGACTATTTCAAAGAGTTGAAGAGGAGATTAGTAAATTCTCCAATTTTAACTCTACCACGAGATAATGATGGGTTTGTTATCTATAGTGATGCATTAAACAAAGGACTTTGTTGTGTCTTTATGAAAAATGATAAATTTATTGCCTATGAATCATGGAATCTAATAATTAATGAACAAAACTATCTTACTCATGATATTAAGTAATCGATCATAATCATTCCTCTAAAAATATGGAGACACTATCTCTATGGTGAAAGATGTGAGATATATATGGATCACAATATTCTGAAGTATATCTTCTCATAGAAAGAACTCAACTTGAGGAAATGTTTATGTATTGAACTATTTAAGGATTATGATTTTTCCATACACTACAACTAAGGAAAGGAAAATAAGGTATTTGATGCATTGACTAGTAAGGGTCATGTAGTTTTAAAAAAAATGAGGATTGAAATGGATATTATATTCATGGATCTAATAAATATTGACATGGGAATTATCGAAGAAGGTAAAACATCATTAAATTTTCAATTGGATTCCCAACCATATTAATTATAATGGATTAAAATCTCTTATCCCGATGATGATAATATTAAAAAGAAAATTAATGCTTTAAATGATGGGAAATTTGATGACATCATATGTGAAGATGGAATTCTAAAATTTTGGAAGATTTTTTGTGTTCCCTCTATACCTGAGATGAAAAGGGAGTTATTGAATGATTATCATTTCTTGAATTTCCTTACACTCCCTAGTAGCACTAAAATTTATTGTGATATAAAGGAACATTTTTAGTGGGACAACATGAAGTGGGAAATTACATATTATGTATCATGATGTATAGTTTTTCATCAAGTAAAGTACGAAATACCAAATCCTAGAGGAGTTATGGAACCACTACCTATTCCTACATAAAAATTGAAAGACATAACCATGGATTTTTCCACAAGATTACCCAAAACTCTAAGAAATAATTATTTGATATGGGTAATTATTAATCGACATACAAAATTGGCACATTTCCTTGTAATAAGGGATTATTTCCCATTTGTGTGGCATGCATGACTCAATATCAATTATGTTGTAAGAATTCATGGAGAACATCTTTCAATATTTTCTGATCTCAATCCTCAATTTTAATCGAAATTCTAGAAAAATCTTTATATATCTTTGGATATTGAAATTTATTTGGTTACTACAAACCATCCTCAAACTGATGGGATATCATAAAGGACAATCCAAACATTAGAATACATGTTGAGATCATTCTTGATCAACATTAATGGTATGTGGGATTAGTATTTACCCTTGGTGTTGTTTTTCTACAATAACAGTTTCCATTCCATTATTCAAATGGCACCATATAAAGAATTGCATGAAATGAGATATCGCACACTAACATGTTGAGATGAAGTTGGTTAAAGGAAGCTAGTAGTCCCAGATCATATGGAGTAATCAATTGAAAAGGTAATGACTATTAAATAAAATATCATAGCATCTCAAAGTAGACAAAAGTGCTAGGATGAAAATCAAAGGAAGGATTTATAATTCTTCTGGGAGATTATGTTTTCTTAATAGTATCTCTATAGAAGGGTGTTATATGATTTGGGAAGAAAGGGAAATCGAGCCTTAGGTACATAGACCCTTTTAAAATTTTGGACTAAATTGGAAGGTTTTGTATCATTTAGCTATGATTCCTAGCTAGTATAAAGTACAAAATGTGTTCCATTATTTATTTCTAAGAATGCATATTCTAGAACCAAAACATGTCCTCACTTCTAGGGTTATAGAATTGGAACCTACCCTATCTTACTATGAAGATCCTATCTAGACTCAGGACACTAAATGACAAGTTTCAGGGAATTAGATGACTATAAACTTAATGATTCTTTGGAAAATCATAAAATTGAGGATCCATCATCTGTGCTTTATGATATTGTGATGAAGAACTACCCAAATCATTTTGTGATGTAATATTCTGGTAATTCTGAGGATGAACATTTTGTAAGAAGGGGATATGGTAACACCAAAAGGATTTATAAATAAATTTAATATTTAATGCATGAAACATTTTATCTCCACAAATCACTACATTGTTATAACCTAACCAGTAAACAAAATTTTTCCACCTTTGTGATTCGAATTTTAAAAAACAGACATACATGGTTGTGTTCTGTTAGATATTTTGAGTTTGATAAGGCACACATAATTATTGATTAACAGTAACATACCCTTAAGGATACTAATATAAATATTAATATGTCCCTTATGATTAGTAAATCATATTATTATTTTAATGCCTTAAATTTATAATATAATGGGATCTTGATTAATTTTTCTAGGTGATATAAAATGAATTATAGTTTTCAAATTATGTTTTGAATAAATTATGACTTTATTAAAAAATTAAATTTAATATATATATAATTATATTTAAAATATTTATTATTTTATTTATTTCAGAATTTTGATATTAGGTAACATGGAATTTATTAGAATTTTAAAAAATTCATTAGTTTTTCATGAATAGTAAAAATATAATTTTGTGTTTTTAGTATGATTAATGACATAATAATTAATATATAATTATGGTAGACTTGTTTAATTTGAAATACTATATAAGGTATCCCATGTTTTCAATACCATGGGAAAATACAATGTTTAAGGCCATGGTATTGAAAATACCACTAATGAGGTGTCCTTTGAAATTAATAAAAGACCCCCTATCTCTTACTATAAATACACACTCATTACTTAATTTTAATTCTTTCCAAAATTATCATCCTTGATGATCTGGTAGGTTTAAATCCCTATAAGTCCTCCCTAGGTGTCCTGAAGCACCCATGGTTACAACATTTATGTTTTAGGAGTTACTCTTCAAGGTAAGGGAACTACCACCCTTCTCATATTTAAGAACTCCTTTTATGGTATTATCTTTTAATTTAATTTTTATTATGTTGGGATATGTCATTACATATCCCTGTTAATTTCCATAATATGTATTAACTATGATAGACCCCTTTTTTTCATCAAAATATTTAATGAATTTCTGTGACGTCATTGTGCTGCTTAATTTTCATAAGGGATTTCTAATCTTCTCATTGGATTTCAAGTTCCTTTATTTTGTATTTCATTCATCATAAACATTAATCCCAGTGTCATGATAACTCTAGTACCTTACATGTGCCGAAATATTTTTATGATGAATGAATAACTCATCATTATCTCTCATTTCCCATTCTTTTATACAAAAATTAAAACACCATCTGAGATGTGTAAATTTATTACATTCAAGGACGATGGATTTCCAAATTCTATTATTATATTCATGGATGGTTAGGAAACAATTTTTATTGTTGAGCATGAATATAATATTTTTATTATAACCTATTCAATGTTCGTGAACAATTATATGTATATAATACTAATTCATATGACAAACTAGTTTATAACAATCAAGATATCCCTAAAACACATTTAATTCATTATCACTAATGTTATATCAAATAAATAATCCAAATAACATGTATCAAATTGAAATATATAACCATTTAAACATATCTATGTTCATAAATAATATATATGTTCAATTATGGAGAATGATATTCATTCCACATAAACTCCATTACTTATAATCAAAGGAAACAAACCCTCTATAATGAATGAATTCAATCTTATAACATATCAATAAGAAAAAAATGAACATAATAAAAAACTAATGAATAAAATATAATTATATAAGGTTATTAATTAGTCAATTAATGTAATTAATTTTATTACCCATGACATTAATGTCAAGTGCAGAATACATTCGGGCATATGGTAAGGGTTTTCTACCTAATCCCTTTTTTTCATTCGGGTTACTCATATTCTATACTTACCTCAATAAAATTATTATTTATTAAAAGATACTCATTATATATTCTATGAGAATGTTTTATATATATTTACAAACCAGAATTTTATATTCAATTTGGGGGAGTTATATTTTTTGAAAAGATCTTTCAAAAACTATTCTTGAAATACAAGCCAGATTCAAGTAAATTTCTCAAATTCATACCTATTTACAAGGGAACATTATAATCTATTTTTATAAACCATTATATTTCTAAAATCAGTAATTTTATTTTGATAATATATTATTTCTTTTTATATAAATAATTTTCCAAAATAACTATTCATTTGAATGTAAAATTCTATTTATCTTAAGAATTACATGATGATTTTTTATGTGTATGTTCATATATTTCAACACTCTTGTTGATTATTATGTATGATATAATCTACCACCTTTAATTTAATTTTTTGTGATTATTTTAACTATGAATATAGTATTATAAAACCCTTCATCAATTTACTCTGAATGTTTAGTTTTTATGCTTAATGTTCGGGGAAAGTTATTTACATTTTTTTATGTTAGTTTGAATTTGAATGTATATATTTGTTATGTTTATCCCAATTCATATGAGAAATGAATTGAAGTTAGTAAGTATTGGGTGGGGCATGTTATATCCCCTTGGTGAATCAGAAGGTCTAATGACACGATCATATGTCTTGGCACAAGGTCTTGATGGTTTTATTATTATGGTCTTGGAATAAGGCCTTGATAGTATAGTTATGATGTCCCGCATTATGCATTTCCTAATTATGAATTATAGTATTTGATATTTTATTTGATTATTAAACAATTAAAACATACATGTTTATATTTTATGGAATTATTTAATCATTTTTTATTCCTACCATATTATGCTAATGTATTTTTTTAATGGAACACATTTTTAGTTTTTCCTAATGCCTAGTATTTATGTTTATATTTCCCTTTATTATAGTATTTACCCTTATAGAGAAATTGAGATCACCTACTTCATATGTTTTATTTTCCCCAGGTTGTGAATGCGTATATTATGAATTACTTGTAATGATAATATAGAGATTATGAGTGTTTCAAAAGAAGAAGATATGTTTTTTTTTCATTTCAGGATGTAATTTTGACCAAATGTATATATCTGATTTCCATAACTACTAAACTATTTGTTAATTTAGGATAATTTTTTTTAATATGGTCAATGAAATAAATAAGGAACCAAATTCAATAAAATGGGGTAATTTCCTTAAAAACCCCAATTTTCTCATACTAGTTAGGTCCTATAGTCCTTCAATCCCCACTTTTGTCTCACGAGTTAGATCACATATCACTAACATGTCACTATGTGATTCCACACAAGGCCATCATTACTCATCATCCATATTACTTTAGTCATCATATCACATTCAATTTCTAAACATTACCCCCATCATGGCTATTGATCCATGTTCAGCACACCTATCACTTTGGTACCATAAAAAATGGAATTACAAAATAGAATATACAAAAGAAATCAAAATTTAATATTTGTAACTTATCAAGTCACATATAGTATACCATGTGCATGTAAAAAGAGAAACATGCACGTATGTAATTGAAATATTCATAGTCAATGAACATAAAAACACCACAATATTTGACATTAATAATCATAAATAGGCCTCACCATGGTACGGGATACCGAACCTCAATAGGTTTTTGACATTAATGGTAAGGACAAACCACCTTGTGTAGTTTGAAAGTTAGAGAGGTAGCCTAAACTATTAGTCACATTTTCTCCTTGAATTATTTATATTCTTTTTTGACACATTAAATCTTGAAGTTCATCATGGGTTTCTAGAAAAAAATATAGTTCTTTTATTTAAAAAATAAATAAAATATTACATGAGATAATAATTAACTCTCCTAGAAAATTGTTAAATTACCATTTTAGACCAATATTAGTGATGATATTATTCATGAAAAGAATCATTGTAAATCCAGATTTTATATTATAAATATATGAAGATTATTTTTATATCATATGTGGAAGTCCATATAGTTATTTTTTTGATAAAAATTTATAATTATCATTTATACTTTTCATAAATTCATGTAGATTAATTTTCCATAAATTTTCTTTCAAAAATATGATATTATTATCACATGATATATAATTTTAATTTTAAATTAAAAATTTTATAAATATCATCTAATAAATTTATATTTAAATTTTTAATTTGATGAAATTTTCTTTTAGTAATATTTTATAATTTTCCTCACGTAATTTGAATGGAATTATTTTTATTATTTTTTAATAAATCATTTTTAATAATTCAATGCAACTATGATTGAAAATTTCATTATATTTAAACTATTTTTATTTATCATAATTATATTTTGATAATTTCTATAAATTATTAATGTTAATTTAGTTTACTTTTTTTACTATTAATAATAACTTTATTATCTTTCGAAAATTTCATATAAATACTCATTAATTATTTTATACATTATCTCTAAATAATTTCCTTTTTATCTTTTTATTTAAATTTAAAAATTATTTAGATTAGGAAAATAAAGAAAAATATTTCAAAATATATGCACAATAGACCAAATTGCGGAAAAGAATGAGTATATATCTTTTTTGAATGAGATAAATATACCCAAATTATATTATTAGAGACCTTATAAATCATGCACATGGAGTATTGTGATCTCATGGATGTAATATAATCAACTGACACCTAAAACTGAGTGGTATATCTATTCAAAACACAAATCTAAAAATCAGTTAATCATTTCTAATTCTCCAAATCAATGTCCCATACTAATCCACGTTTATCATAAAACTTCAATGTATAGTCTTAATTTTTTCCCAATTGAGCCATTACTAATTATTATTCATTCAAAACACATTGTTGATGGTTATTTAAATCGAATATGGGAATAAAAAATAAGTAATGTAGTTCGTGGAAGACAGATCAATAAAAATTTAAATATAAATAAAATGAACAATTTTGAAAAATTATTGTACTATGTGATTTAAGAAAAAACTGAATACTAAAAAATGTTATGTAAAGCCTGGAGTAGACATATAACATTTTATTTAATAATTTTCTCATATTGATTATATGAAAAACAATTTTATATATTAAATTATTTCAATAAAATAACAAATAAGTGATATAAAATAATTAATAATTAATATTATATAAATACCAAGGCTCTATAAGCCCTAGAATCTCTTTTTTAGTCAGCACCTAACATTGGAAATATTCATTATATTTTTCAAAAGTTATTCACAGAAAATAATATTTATCTCATTAATTTTTTTAACCACATAAAAATCAATAATATCATTTAGAATTTTATTTTTATTTAAAATTCCAATTTCTTTATAAAATTAATTACAAATTATATAGAAATTATATTTCATTATTAATTAAAATTATTGATTTTAGAAGAATGATATGAATGTTTATGAAACCATTTTCAAGAATATATAAATATGTAAATCAATTAAAAATTGAAATCTTAAATTTATAAATCCTATGAATAAATATTCTATAGCGTGATTAATATTTAACACAAACATTATATTTAGGTTTGTTTCATTTACGATGTTTCCAAAATGTGAAATATATTTCTATATTGTTAATAAAACAAAAAAAAATTGGTTAATAATAAATCAATTAATTTAAATACAATTAAACAAACTAATTAATTTTAAAATAATTTTATTTTCTGACATTAAATTTAATTTTTTTAAATGGATTTTTTCAAAATATAATTTCTCATATTAATAAGAATCTTCATCACCACATTAGGTTTTATATAAAAAATGGATTTTATATTTTTAATAACAAGTTTAAAATAATTAATTGATTCTTATTTTATTTTTAGGGAGTAAAAACATATTACATATGTAAAATTAAATAACATGATACAAAAGGTAACAGGGAAAAATGTTCAAGTAAATCTCCTCAGAACATGTTAAAAATGAGGTTTGAAATGTATTGTCTAGGATTTAAAAGCCATTCCCATTCCCCCACTTACTTATTATACATTTTTGCATAAAATTGACCATTTAGTAGTGTATTTAACTTTTATATTGTTTAAATAATTCCACTCCTCTCTCATATAAAAGAAAACATCATTAATATACTTCTCTTCATACAAAAATAGTATTTTTTTAATAAAAAATATATCTAAAAACAATTTCAACATAAATATATAGTTTTTATATATTCGAGCATTCTCATAATATAATATTTTCATGCCTTGGTCGAGTTTGTAATAGGAATCTTCCTAGGACTATCCTAAAATTCGTAATTATTCTACCTCAGATAAATTAATTCTACCATTGTTGACATAAAAACATCATAAACATTAACATAAAAAAATTTTATTCTGTTTTTGGGATAAACATTATAAACTGTCCTCTTAGTAATTTGAAAAGTGAAAATTAAAACCCCTGACAAGTTTGGTTAAAAGTGGGAATTTAATGTGTAAATATAATATTTAATGTGAAAATTATGTTTATTAAAATATAAAATAATTACTATCAATTATAATTTCTATGTAATTATACATTTCACTCAGGTGTATATTCAAACTATCACCTCAATGAATGTGACATGTTGAATTTTTCATCAAGTGTTTAAATATTTATTAATATCTATTAAAATATCAATCATGATATAAAATTTAACTGAATAGTATCAATAATAATATATAATAATTATATTAATCTAAATAATATCTTTCTTAACAATTATCAGCTATAGATTATATTTGGTTCAACTTTATGACATTTTTAGCCACCTATATAAACAATATAATTAATTTCATTCATGGATGAAAATGGAATCATAAATATTATTTTTATTAATATTTAATTAGATAATATTTATTTCTTCATGGTTCTTAATATATTATATTAATATTTTAACATATTATTATATTACTATCCCATTTTATCGTTATAAATTACGAAAAGAATCTCATCAACAACATGGTCATCATTAATCATATGTAAATTACTTATGAAATAAAATTATAATATAATAAATATATATTATTTTACCGTTAATGATATAATAATATTGAAATTTTAGTCTACAAATAATATTAAATATCACTATTATGAAACAAACTCTTAAAAACTATCAAAATTAATAACATCTAATAATGAAAATAAAATATAAATCACTAATTCATTTTTAAAATAAATGATTATAAATATATTTTATAAATGGTTATTAGATATAATATGGTTATGAAATAGTTTATTAGGATTGTTATTTTTATTTAGGATGTCACAAATCATTAGTGAAATGAGATTAAAGGCCAGGTTTTTTCATCTCAACCCTCGTTAATTGAGTCATTTTTCATATTATGCACATTTTTTTCATATATTGATTATTTAAAACCAATATAGAATATTTTCAAAATATACTATTTTATTCCTAAAAATTATTTTCTTATTTAAATTTATACCTTTCTTGGTATTTTTACTAAATTTTTACCAATATAGTATCTATGTTTTTCTACAATTTCAAATTTTATGTTTTTTTTGTTTCATGAACCTATTATAATTAAATTTTTCTATATATTTTATATGTTATATATAATATAATAAGTCATAGATTGTTTTTTAATTCCATATTCATTATCAAAATATACACTAAAACATTTTTTTAATATTTTTATATATTAGGATGGTTTTTTCTTATGATAACTTATTTGCTGAATCGTAATTTTTCCTTTTTTTATAAGGATTAGAATGGTTGATTTATTATGTTCATTTCCAATATTATAATTCCCTTATTAATAATTTTACGATGATCTAAATGGATTTATCTCATTATTCATAAAATTTAATGATGTAATGAATAATTCACAACCTCTCTAAACATTCTCTTCCTCTTTCATATCTATATTCATTATTTGCACTATTATTATCCTTTATTATATTGAAATTATTATATGTATTATTTCTGATAACCTTAAAATTTCCCTTTATGTATTTTCACATGAATAATTTAACACTATCAATACAATTTGGGTTTAAATAAATTTATTTTCAAAATTTGATATAGGATCCACTTTTAATGTTCCCACATTTGTATTCCACTTCTTAATTCCAAAGAAAATCCTATAATTCATTTTTATGACTCAATTATTTCAATTTACTTTAATTTATATTTCTAGGTAGTTTTTCATGATACCTCATGAAAATAATTTTTCAATGTGTTTTAAAAGATTTCCTTTAAAAATATTTTATGAAATGATTTCAAAAATAAATTTTCATGATTTAATTTCTATTATATATTTCAAATAATGAAACCCCGATGGAATTATATTTCATAAACCACTATAAAAATTCCATTATAAAATATACAAATTATTTATTTAATATTTTAATAAAATATAAATCTCTTAATGACATTCCTTGTGATGAAAATGGGAAATGATATGCATCCTATTTTCCTTCCATGGGTTCCTTATGATGTGATGAATTATTTTTATGAAATGGAACCCATTTGAGTTGATTACGATATATGGAGTCCTATATATTCATCCAATGCTTTGGTTAAGGTTTTATATCTCTTGAGATAATTTACCATTGTCCATTTTTGATAGCCTAAAAATTTAACAGATGAGTCATTATGGATATGCTCACAAACTATATGGTGTTCCATCTTGGGTATATTAATAATATAATGACACCATTTCTTATGTTATTGAAGAATTTGTTTTTTATTATATGTTATACAGTCATGTTACTATTATATTTTAAAGGATTTTGAACAATGGATAATTCTAATAATATAATGATTGCAAAATAATTTTCGATTTGAGACTTTATTTTATTGGAGATTACATGTGCATCTATAATGACCTAGAAAGAATTTTTATTGATCTATATCCTCTAAAATAATATATTTCACCCATGATTATTTTTACCAATATATTATGATTTAAAAATTTATTAGATGTTGATGATTGTTTCCCTTAGTTATTGTTTGAGGTTACCTATTTTTTAATGATTCTAGTCCACAGTTTTTGAGTATGATTATACCAAATTAATAATATCGCACCGATTGTAGTGTGGAACAATTATGTATAAATTTTTACAAGTTTGGTGAAATAATATTCTTATATATCACAACCTAAAAGGGAATAAATGTTATATATTTGGTTTTGTGTGAATATTTTGATAGGTAATGATTAATATATAAAAATTATGTAAAAGTAATATATTTTTATCTTTTGTTATCTAAAATTGTATTAAAGTTGATAAGTTAAGATTCTTGTTTTTACAGAAAATGTGTGACTTTATGTATTTGGTTCCTCAGTATATATTAGAAGAATCATTAAATATTTTATATAATTGTATTAGTTAATTTTGAGAATTATTATAATAATTTTTGATAATAGAATTAGGAAACTTTAGTATAACTAATAAGGATAAATATATAAATATAAAACTATCATGAAATTATAGTTATGTAGGTGGTTTTTGGTTTCCAATAATTTATATCCATGTAAAATACCATAAATTGGATATATATACAGAAAAATGAAAATTTAGGTAATATTAATGAGAATGGATTCTTATGAATCAACTAGATATTCACCTGGTGCATGATGAGTGGTCCTAATACTTCACACATGGAGATAAACTTGTTGGTTTTATTCTATGGTCAATCAAATTACCCTTATGATACATTATGAATGATTTATTATTTCATGTAATTATATTATATAGTGTAACATAAATTAACTTTATGGAATCATGACTGAATAAAGAGTGATTTACATTGAATTGAAATCTAATTTGATGGTAACAATGAGTAGGACATCATAATAATGAGTGATACATGGTATATTTATTGTTAGTTTGATTATGGTTTTAATTTTTCATTAATAAAATTTTCCACATTTGTTTTTATTAATGTATAATTCTCTATGAAATAAAGATAACAATGGATTACATAGACAATAATAATATTATACCAATAAGAAATCAAACAAGGTGATTGGTAGAGCGAAAAATCTTATCATTATGCATAATCAGATAACATGGATTATGATTTATAATGTGAACATTTTTGAGTATCTATACCCCAAAAATAAGATAAAGATAAATACTTAGGAAATTTTCAGTGATGAATGTGATGAATTAAAGTAGATTCAATATTAATTTTGTTAAAAGAAGATATGTAGGGGAACCCTGTGGAATTTCACAAATTATTGGGAATATGTTTTACTTTTTTATAAATAATTTCATGAAGAAACATATTTATTTATTAAAATAAGTTCTCAGGTAACATGATTGGGAAAATAATGTTTTTCATAATGATACACTAGAAAATCAATGATTTAGATTAGATAAATTTGGCCACATTTTAAACTAACTAAATCCTAGGGATTAAGTTGAAAATTGAAAACAACAACCCCCTAGACCATGGTAGTGTTGGAAAATACATTAATGTCATATATATAAGTGGAAAATGAAAATTATGTTATTCCATTTACTCTTATACTTTATAATTATGTATGAATTTTGTTGTTTATTTTTTCACCAACTATTAGCTATTGAATTAAATATTAAAACACATAGTGGTAAAATTATTATATTCATGATATAAGAATATTTTCCAAGGTTTATTATATTATAATTCATCAAATTCTTCTTATCATCCATTTAGAAGAATTTTATTTGATTTTGGAAATGGATTGGCTATATCCACTAAAAATACATATTATAACCAAAATAGGGAAAAACATTTTTATTATCCTAGAAAACTATGATAATTTGTTAGTGCATGGAAGAAAATTCAATATCCCAGAAATAATTTTATTATAATAGTTATGATATCAAATAATTAGTTATGTTTTTATCAAATTGTTAGATAAAACCCAATATTATGATTAGCTTATTCTAAGGGGTAAATATATAGTTCTTGATAATATAAATTTGACAGCTTGATAGAAATTATATAATGTCTTGTGACTATATTTTATACACATTTTAATATTTTTTATACACATTTTACTATTTTTTAGAGTTATAATTGAAATAATAATGATGCAATTTATATAAGGGGTAGAATTATAAACAATAAATTCTAGGATATATTTTTTGTGAAATTACTATAATATTTTATAGTTTATTTCACATGCAACACCAATATATAATAAGGAATGGTATTATCTCATTAATATTATTAAAATATTTCAATGAATAATAAATCCCATAATAAAAAAAGTAATTTAATCTAACAATTTTTTTTAAAAAAAATTCTACATAATTATCAGGATTGAATTTTTTTATTTCTCAACTATATTGTCTCGTGGCGCACAACAGGATTATGGGGGAGAAATGTGCACTACCTGACAGTTGATTAGAGAAGATTGGGTTCTGCTTAATCACTCATATCGGGCAACCGACGGGTCCTAGTGGATTTGAGGGCGTGCATAGCCGCCTCCACCGTCTGGAGAACACCGCTCACATGGTACTCTCAGATCAACGCATCTGAGACCCAGCATTGAAGATGCTGGGTAGGTGACAGGGTCATCCATTGATGTGAAAGTCAGGTCATTGCATTGTTGGAAGCACGCGCCCGTGAGTTCCTTCGTGACTCCATTGGATCGAATGGATTTATGGGTGGTACCTTTTAATTTTTTTAACAAATACAAACAGAAAACCCGTCAAAGCAGCATCTCATGACCCCAGGTGTAATTAATTTCCTTGCATGGCCCTATTTGTGAGTTTAAAAGGGTCATAAGGTGGGATTAGGTTAAATTTGTCATTCTTGGATAAAGATTCACATTAGGTTCCCCATTTTTTGTCTCGCGGCACACAACAGGATTGTGGGGGAGAAACATGTGCTACCCAACGGTTGATTAGAGAAAATTGGGTTCTACTTAATCACTCATATCGAGTGCAAAATTTTCTCCTCAAAACACCCAATGGTTCCATATCCAGCACTACATGGACTTGCTTTCCAAAGGCAGGCATTCGCAAGGTGGTTTGACCAACGATGCTTAAGAACCCACACTGGTTGAGAGGATGGGAATTCAGGCTCATCACACCATTTGGGGGGGGGGGAATTATTGCATGTTTTGGGACACTCTTATAGATTTATGACGTATTCATATGTTCATGAATCATTGTTTTATACCCAAGAATAATATCCATGGATTACTCCTAGTTAGAAATGGTCAACATGACACAGGGGTTCAAAATCATTTATGCCTGAGGTTCACCATCCCTCATTGGATTAATGACCCTGGAGAGTCTGGACTCATTGAGATGACACTGGTTTGAAATCTCGTAACCAGGCACTCTAGAGTTTATTGCCATCCATGGGGGAAAGATAATGACTCGAGCATTTGGATCAAACCCGTGGTATGGGCCTCCTACGTATCCCTGTGATAGGAGTCAGAATTCATATAGTTCGGTTTGGTATGGGGTTTACACTCTAGGATGCCCAGGGTTAGTGCAATTAACCGATGTGAAGATGGTTAGATTGAACAGGCGTTGGGCCTGAACCTCAGGGAGGATTCCAAAATATCCTTGTGTTGGGTAATCAATGTCCGCGTAGTTCGAATTAGAGGGTGTCAGAGAATTGACGTAAGGATGGATCGGGGGTCCAATGGGTAGTGGGCTTGAACCTCATTGAGGCTTCCTACATACCATGTATTGACATAAATCAAAGTCCTTGTAGTTTTCATTAGCATGGGGATTATGCTCTGAGGCATCTGAGGAGAGGATTCCATGGTCATTGCTTAGTCTAAGCCCACGTGAGTTAGGCTCGGTGTGATAAACATGAGGCATCAGGGACCAGACGATCACATCGCGAAAGGTGTGTCTGTGGAAAGTGCGATGGGGATTATGCGTGGGGGAGGCCCAAAAATTCAGGGTCCACTCCGAGATGGACACCCATGGTGATAAAGCCCAGTGGGAAAGGGACTTGTCCCCAAAGAAGAACAGAGCAACACCCTTCCCCACTATGCCCTTCCATGGCCATGGTTGTGGGGAAGTACGAAGGGGCATGGGGGCTTCCTTCTGATGTGTAGTCCACCATTCCCCGAGGAGGGGAGAAGTTCCCCAATACTAACAAGTGGAGGGGCAGAAAGGGAACTCCCAGGCAAGGACTCTGTATTACCGTGGGAATGTGAACCCAGTAATGCTTCGGGAATCCACTAAAAGGCCAGAGAAACCCCTTCTCCCTCACTTACCATGTGTATGTGAACTCAAAATGGCGCACTGATGTGCCTAAAGGTTATATCACACGGGTCCAGTGGCTCTTGTGGAGGCCTCACCTCAGGGCCGATGAATGGACCATTGAAAGGGATACAGAGGATCAGACCGAATTGGAAGGATTTTATCTAGCTCGGGGAATGGGAACACAGAATGATTTTGTGGGCCACTTGGGTGTATGAGTGGTGACTGCCTTTGCATAAGGAGGTGCTACGCGGCTGTAGAGACCGTCCGTGAACCAGGGTAGTCTGCAGACAAATGAGCATCCCATGAACCAGGGTGGTCCACGGACTGGTGGGCATCCCGCGAACCAGGGTGGTCCACGGACTGGTGGGCATCCCAATTTTCTTCATTCGGGTTCTCCCTCTTTCACTCCATTTTTTGATATGGTTACTCCATAAAGATCATTTGTTCATCATTTTCTTTAATTTTTTGAGATATAAATGTTTTTGACTGGTTTTTATGTCCAACATAATGTTTTTTGAAAGAGCTCTTCTTTTAAGAACACCCCTTTTACTTCTCACTCAAAGTGGATGGTTTTTGTAACATGTATGTTATTCCCTATTTCTTTTGGGAACCCAAAGCTTATGAATGTATTATTATGAGATAAAACCCACTCCTTTCCATGGGTTAGTTATGTTCATTTTTCATATATATTCTATGTGGAAATCATGATAATGATAATGTTATGATGTGACGGGTGCGCCCAGAATTATATAGAGCAATATGAATGTTTCAAAGTGACAAGTACGCCCGAAATTATAAAGAGCCACAATGAATTGGGTAATGTGATGAATCTCATGAGTAAATGTGAAATTATGTGTGAAGAAGATTCTATATTGGTTCACAAGTATGAGTGGAATTCAACCACTAAAACATGATGTTTCATTTTTATAAATTGCCACATTTTAAGTCTTCTATTTATGCTCCTCTCATGTTCATGATCTTTTGCCTATGTTATGATTATGATCACCCCATGATATATTGTTCTTATCTATCCTCTTACTAGGCTTCTAGATCACCCATTTTTATGTATATCCCTTGGTGGCTACATGTACTAAAGAGAGGATTATTCCCAATAAGAAGCTAGAGAAGAAGAAATTAAATAAATGTTTATGCTTGATGTTGTATTTGTTATGTGTGGTACTAGTTTTTCCAAGACACTAAACCTTTGGATCCACTATGAGTAATAATATTATATTGTTTATATTTGAAATAATTTAATATTAATGTGTGAAAAGGCCGGGATGCTATAGTGTCTGAATCATGGGATGGACATGGGGGCTCCGGGGCCAAGTGGTGTACAGAGAGAAGCATTGACTAAGGAAATATTACCTTTGGTAGATGAGCCAGGGGAAATAAATATGCAGAGCCTCTGAGGGAATGGTATACATAGTTATGTAAAGGTTTCCTTAGGTCAGTGATTTCATTATCCCAATAGCCAGGAAACTTCAAGGAAGTTTGAGATTCGGGACCACCAGGGGTGGTTTATGAGAGTTCGGCTTTTTCTGAGTACAGAATATAGTTTATGAGGAGAGGGTGCCTGGATACGGGAGAAACATCTAGGCTAAATTTCCCGAGAATGGGTAAAGTCATTTCTTCTCATGAAGGTGTGAGAAAGTGGTTTGTTCAGGTCTGACCCATGCACTGAGGGACAGAGAAAAGCCTCCGTTTCTTACTGAACCCATGATAGGTTTGACCGTAGAGTTTAATGTCATGTGGAAATGACGAATTCCATGCAATTTAACATCATGCGGTAAAGATGAGGAGTGTTATTAAAAGATGTTGTGTAGTTTAACATCATGCAGCAAGGATGGGGGCATTTTTAAACAAGTGAAAATGCTTGTAGTTGGAGGCATTTCCCTATATGTTTAATGCTTGGTCTTTGGTGCTTTATGCCAAGCAGCCAAGATATTCCGTGTAGTTTAATGTCATGCGGTAAGGAGGTAGTTCCAAAGGCTGCTCTTGATCATAATGTAACTGGTCGTGAACATCTTAGCATGCCCAAGACATGGAGAGGGATCGATTGGTGTAAATCGAGGTTCGGGGGCTTCTTGGATCAGGAGAAATGATATGGGGGCTCTAAGGCTAGTAAGCGTATGGAGCTAGGAAGAGTATCGCCTGAGGAAATATTGCCTTTGGTAGACGGACCAGGGGATATCAATATGCAGAGCCGCTGAGGGCATGGTATGCATAGTCATGTAGTGGTTTCCAATGGTCTATAACATTCCACTTTCAATGGCCATGAATGGTTATGAGGATCTACAATTGTTCGGTCCACGAAGTCTGTCATTTGGTAAAAAAATATCAGGACATGTCAGGAATATTCGGTCCTGGTTGGTCTTATTGCATAGAGGGCTCCCTGCACTGATTTTTCTTGCACACGGGGGGTGTACCTTCACTCCATGCAGTTTAATGTCATGTGGTAAGGATGAAGTACTCCTTGTTTAGCAGTCATAGAGATCAGATCATTGGGTGACTATTCCTGCAGTCAATCGAAGGATAACTGAGTTACCATGCTCTGATATACTCTGAACAGGGTGGGGGATGGAGTTTGTAAAATGTAACTCTGAGGTTTCCGAAATCAAGAGATGTGGTGTGGGGGTATTGAGGCCAGTAAGCATACAGAGCTAGGAAGAGTACTGCCCGAGGAAATATTTCCTTTGGTAGATGGGCCTGGGGAAATCAATATGCAGAGCCGCTGAGGGCATGGTATGCATAGTCATGAAAAGGTGTCGCTAGGTCGATGAATTTACACTTCTGATGGCCATGAATGATCATGAAAATTTGATATTGTGCATAGTACTGAGTTCATCATGTAGGTATAATGGTGTTCAAGAATAAAAGAAACATCTTCACAGCAATTATCCATCGAGTCAAAGTAGCCTAGCCCTGGCTTGATGTTTGTAGATGCATGTCATCATGTGAACCACGGGTGGATACACAGGCTAATAGGGTAGGGATACCCTAGCAACGTTTGGATGTGAAAAAGGGGGACAGACAATAAACCACTGCCCCATAAATTTCTGGACTGGGAGAGATGATATGGGGAGCTAAGGTTGGTAAGCGTAAGGAGCTAGGAAGAGTACCGCCCGAGGAAATATTGCCTTTTGTAGACAGGTTGGGGGCTATCAATATGCAGTGCCATAGAGGGAATGGTATGCATAGTCATGCAAAGGTGTCTTCGGGTCAATAACTTTCTACTTCCGAGGGGGGGCATTGGTAGACGCCGAAAAAAGTCTGCAACTCCTAGATGAAGTTTCGAAATGGCAAAGCGAAGTCATATTCGGAATCAGAGGCCCGGTCCGGAGGTCCCGGAAGTGGTGCGTGAAAAATTGGGTGAAGTGCGCGGAAAAAATGTCCTGCGTGAAAGGAAACCCGGGATTCGCGCAAAGTCCCGGTGCCGGCGTGAAATAATTTCGCGCCCGCAGCCCACGCAGTTGATATTTCGCGCCGCCGCCCCTGTCGCGCAATAATTTCACGCAACCCTGGATTCCGCGCCACTAGGTGCCTATAAATAAAAGGAGGCCCCCTTCCTTTTCGGGAGAGGAATTTGAACCGGCTCCCATGCGCGCAATTGTGTGCACAATATGGTCTTGAGTTATGGTTCTTTTCCGCACCAAGTCTCCCTGGGATCCACCTTTGTGCGAGATCCCCATGGCTTAGAATAAACTCCAACCCCTTCAGGGTCCGCCCCTTGCGCGCAATTCCTCCGTTTGCGCGCAGTCCGACCAAGTGGCGCAAAATCCTTACTTTGCGTGCACACCCCTTCAATTGTGCACAATTCCTTCTTTTGTGCGCAATCCCTTCCTTTGCGCGCTGACCGGTGTTTTCCACACACCAGCCTCAATTGCGCGCATGACTGCCTTATTGCGTGCATACCTTTTTTATTGTGCGCAGCCTATCCTGTGTGTCACTCCTATTACGCGCAATAGTTACAGGCTCGCACCCGCTGGTCTATACCGCGGGGGCTGCGCCCCCGCACCCCCGCTTGGGGTCATTGCCGCGCTGCGCTCCCGACCCTCTCGGCCAGTCCCTTCGCTACCTTCACAGACCACCATGAAAAATGGATAGTCGCACCGTGAACTTTTTGGCCCCGGGATGTCGGGATTTCCCATTGCGCACCCACCATCCACCTAGGGAATACCATGATTTGAGATACTCCTCTTCACACTGCGAAACACCTTGAGTTGACATATTCCTCTTGGTTCATTTCCTATGTCATGAGTTGAGATTCTCATCATCAATTCCTCTGAGAATAATGCCCTATCATTCAATAATAGGATGCCTCTTGTTCCAAATAAGAGATGCCTTATACTCAAATCATGAGATGCCAGTAGTCCTATCTACATGAATATAAACTGTAGTAAACCTTGTGCTCCAAACATAGGATGCCTCTTCTTCCAAATAAGAGATTCCTTATGCGCCAAGCATAAGATGCCTAATTCCATGATTACAGTGGCATAGTTTCAAGAGCATTGGAATCTGTTCAAACATTCCATCACTCCACCCCACGCTTTGTGTGTCCTTCATTTGGATCTGCATCCACTTCCAAGTCTAGAGGGACCACCTAACGGTATATATGATTGACCTGTGGTCCGCCTGCTGTAACAATATGGATGATAGACCTTTGGTCCGCCTATTGTCACAGTATGAATGATTGACCTATGGTCCGCCTTCTGTCCTAGGCCAACGCCCCGAAGGGCTTTGGGTGAAACTTTGAGTCAGGTCCGGTGTTTCCAACACGGTCAGCAGTCGACCCCTCATTTTTTGTCCCCATTCTAGGCTAATGCGATGGGATGCTGTGTTGCAAACATGGTCAGCAGTAATCCTCTATCGCCACACCGCTCTCATTGCATTCCAAATGTCGTTCATTTGATTCACACTTTTCATATCGCTTTGTTCGGGCCGATTCAAACCCCCATGACATTATCCCTCTTGTGCACTAGTGCATAGGTGCATACCTCAACCCATCAGTGAGTTGGGATGCCCTCATGGCCAGACATGAGGAAGACATTGTGGGCATCTTCCTTGCGTAAGCCCCATCCACCATAGCCACGCTAACGTGGACCCCCCAATGGTTCTCCCTGTGGCCCCCTTCATTACGGCCTTGCCGATGCCTTCCCTCCCACAAGGGTTAGAGGGAATTGGGCATGTAAGACCTAGGGGTGTGGAACGAACCCACCTCGTCCAAGCTGCAGGATGTTAAACTGCTAAGAAGCTCTTCCTTAACACATGTCGTTAAACTATGGTCCGACCCCGTGCTTCACACAAAGGGTCCCCCCCCAGCTCGGACATTCATTACGCCTCTCGTCTCCACAGGAATGGACTCTCCCTCACATGGAATGAGATCCTCCTTGTCGGAGTGGCGTTTGCCCATGGGGGAAGGGCTGCCTCAGAGCGTAAGCCCCTAGCCTCTGTCATAGAAGGTTGCACTCATGCATCTCCATACTTCCCCCCTTACAAGGACAGTGGAGTCCCTTTCCCACTGTTCTTTGTCGCACCTCGGGCCTCTACCCTGGAGTAAGCCCTGACACCAAGGTCCACTAACCACGCGTAAGCCCTTGTTTCCTCTTTGGGCCGCTCAACGCATAAGCCCCATTCCGCTTCTCACGGATGCACCCTTCACGACGTGATCGTCTGGTCCCTGCTGCCTCTTGTTTCCCACACCAAGCATGACTCACATGGGCTTAGAGTGTGCATCGACCATGAAATCCTCCTATGGGCCGCCTCAGAGCGTAAGCCCCATTCCAGTGAACTACGTGGACTTTGATCCGTGCTAATGCATGGTACATAGGAATCCTCCAAGAGGTTCAAGCCCACCACTCGGTCGTTCCGACCTCTCCACTTCAGTTCCCCGACCACCATGGGCCACCTCAGAGCGTAAGCCCCATATCCAAAAAGGGATGCCTCAGAGCATAAGCCCCATATCCAACATGGGCTGCCTCAGAGGGTAAGCCCCATATCCAACATGGGCCGCCTCAGAGTGTAAGCCCCATATCACTCGTACCGCATGAAGTTGAACTGTATGCCCTCGTCCCGCATGACCTTAAAATGTATCTCGTCCCGCATGACGTTAAACTTTATTCCTCCTCTTGGGCCATCTCAGAGCATAAGCCCCATGCCTCACTCCATCATCCATCCTGATCCTTACCCGGGCCGCCACATCCCGGTGAGATCATGCCTCTCCACCCCATTCCATAGCATCCGGAAAGCCGCCCATGTGCTAGCCCCAATATTGGCGTTCCCCCTAGGGGTTCCTTCAATCTGATCCACTCTCAGTGTTTCGATTAGTCTGATCCTTCTCAGCAAGACGTTAAACTTGCGGCATACCCTATGTTAAACATGGGAAGATGAGTAAAACCTCAGATGGTACACATTCCCCGCATTCGATGTGGGATGTCTTGGGCTTCCGCGCCCTCAAGAAGCCCTGTGATAAGGGTCAGAAGACAGACATGCAGATCCCCAGCGTCAAGACATTCCAACGACACCCCAACGCGACCATTCCCCTCACCGAAGGTTGCTACCCTGAAAAGACCCCTTGGAGCATCTCGACGGAAGCAGCATAATTAACTGGCGTCCATGCAGATATGGCTTCGTGAATGAGCTTCACGAACCCGTCTTAAATCTATGAGGGAGACCCGGATTAGGTGACGAGCTCCGAGGAGGAATCCACGGAAGGAAGAACCAACATCCCATTATCCCGGTTTCGATCAAGGAGAAGATGTCCCTGAATAAGGAATGGATGCCGCCCACCTTTGGAAAGCGGAAATGCGGGGCTGTGAGCCACACATCCTCCCATGCGTGACGGACACGCGCGTGCGCCCCAACATAAAAGTGTCGGAAACAGCCGTGAATGGTTATGAAGATCTATAATTATCCAAGTCGTGTAGTATAACATATGGAGAGGGTCAATCCAAATGCGCAAGGAGTATTTCCATCTCATTTCAACATATATCTTGGGTGGGTCGCGATGAATTCCATGCATTTTAACATCGTGCAGTGAGGTTGAGGTCTGTTCAGTTTAACATCATGCAGTAAGGACGATTGGTATATATACATGTGTTTTCTTTTCTCAGCGACTGGGATGGGAGATGAGATCTCAGTGTCTCTACATATCCCACAAGTGTAGAAATCAAGCCACACATAGTTATCTTTGGAGAACACCCCATGCAGGTCTGGTCTATACACGATGGAAAGGTGTATTTTTAATTGTTCTTATCCATGTAGTTTAATGTCGTGCGGTAAGGATGAGGGATACACCTCGTGCAGGTCTAGTCCATATATGGGGGAAAGGGAATTTTTAACTTTATTTGTGGATGGCTGGGCCAGGATGGGGGATCATGGCATCGCTACGTACCCTGCAAGTGTAGGAATCAAGACGCACATAGTTCTTTTAAAGATAATAAATCGCATGCAGGTCTGGTCCGTACACGGGGGAGGAGAGATTTTTTTTTTGAAATCTTAATTCTGGAATGGCTGGTCTAGGATGGGAAACCGTGACATCACTACGCATCCTACAAGGGAAGGGATCAAGCCACGTGTAGCTCCATGAAGGAGGTACACCCCGCGCAAGGTCAGTCCAAGAACGGGGGAGAAGGGAATTTCTGACTTAAATTTGGGGACAACTGAGTCAGGGTGAGGGACCCTAGCATCAATACGTATCCTGCAAGGGTAGGAATCAAGCCTCAAGAAGTTCTATGAACTCTGTGCAGTTTAATGTTGTGCGGTGAGTACGAAGAATACTACCTCTGCAAATCCGGTCCTTTCTCGGGGGAAGAGAGAACTTTTTTTGAATGGATGGGCCAGGATGGGGAACCCTAGTGTCACTACCTATCCCGCGAGTGCAAGAATCAATCCTCACATAGTTCTTTTGTGGAATTTACCCCGTGCGGATCTAGTCCGTACTGGGGAAGGGGGTATTTTTTTGCTTCATTTAAGGTGGTTGGTCCAGGGTGAGGAATTCTGGCGTCACTACGTATCATGCGAGGGTAGGAATCAAGCCTCATGTAGTTCTCTGAAAGAAGTTCACCTCATTCAGGGTTGGTCCATACATGGGGTTGGGGGACATTTTTTTTAATTTTATTCCATTTGGGAGTGGTTGGGCCAGGATAAGGTATCACTGCATCGCTACGTATCCTGCGAGGGTAGGAATCAAGCCGTACGTAGTTCTATGAGATCGATGTAGTTTAACATCATGCGGTGAGGATGAAATACTATTAGTTTAGGGTCTTAGAGTTTGGATCATTGGGTTCTTGGAAGTTTAATGTCCTGCAGCTCGGAAGATAACTAATTTTAGTTACTATGTGAAATACTTCTTCAAGAATCTTGCATTTGTAAGAGCGGTGGTGAACTGACCGTCCATAGAGATCAGGGTATATACTCTGTTGGAGTAGACATTGTGTATACCATATAGACATTCCCACTTGGGCTCTAGCATTGGAGGTTTCTTTTTTGGTATCATTGGTGTCCGGAGGACCAACACCAATTCTCCTTCTGAGAAAGACTGAAGATGGACCTTTTTATTGATGGCTCATGAAATCCGGTTCTGATATAGTTCTAGATGGTGCAATGTGTGTAACTACTTCTCTTCTAGCTGTTCCAATACACCTATATGCTTTTCTTCTTGCTCATCGATGGATAACAGATCTAAAATGGCAAAAAAAGAGCGAGGAAAATTGGAGCTCAATGGGCACGACCGCTTCTGTTCCATATACTAATGAGTACGGAGTAGCCCGAGTTGTATTGTGTATTGTGGTTCAATAAGCCCACAATGCATGGAGGAGTTTATTCAGCCCTAACTTCTTGTCTTAGTCCACCATTTTCTGGAGAATGTAGGACATGGTCTTGTTGAAATCCTCTATCTATCTGTTGGCCACTGCGTGGTAGCGGGATGAGTGGTTAGCCTTGATACCGTATTCTTGGTATAGTTTCTCCAATTCAGCAGAGCCAAAATTGGTACTGTTATCCATCAATATGGTATGAGGGACACCAAATATGGTGATTATATTGGTTTTCACAAAGCTAACAATGTTTCTTGCCTTGACTTCCTTGAGGGGTACAACTTCTGCCCATTTTGAAAAGAAGACAGTTGCTGTGAGAATATACTTCACCTGTTTGGCTATGGTGGGAGGATATGGTCCCACGACATCCAATCCCCAGACAAATAATGTCTAGGAGTACTTGGACTGATGAAGCAAATCTTGGGGTTGGTGTATGAAGTTGTCATTAACATGGCATGTGTGGAATTTTGCGGTAAAGCGCTCACAATCTCGTGCCACTATGGGCCAACAGTACCCAAGTCTTTGAACCTGATGGGAAATTCTGGACCATGGATTATGTGCCCCACATACTCTGGCATGTACTTCAGTCATGATGGAAGTAGTTTCTTCTCCATCAATGCGTCTGAGGAGAATTCCGTCGAGGCCTCATTTGTAGAGGACCTCTTGTGGACATGCGCCGCCATATAAGACAATGTTGATTTCCCATCATCGTATTTGCTCTCATTCTGCCCTATCTGATGAAAGTTCTCCTCATTGATGGTTGTGTGAAATGAGGGTCACCTAGTCAGTTGCAGGAGCGTATGTCTTAGGGAGAGGACTGACTTCATGGATTTCTTCCATCTTAGTCTGGACAAATGGCAAGACCATTTGATGATGAGCAATGCTGATAACTGTTTCATCTTGGTTTGTGTTGGCAAGGGTTGTGGCCGCATTAGCTAATGTGTCGGCCTAAGGATTCTGAGATCGGGGAATATAGGTCAATTTTGGTTATGTGGGGAATTCCTCCATTAACCCTTGGACATGGTCAACCAGGGGAATCATCTACTCCTTTTTAATAGCATAGTCACTATTGACTTACTTGATGACCAGTTCTGAGTCACCTTTTACCTTAAGGTGATGTACTTGTTCTTGGAGTGCGAGCTCCAGTCCAGAAATGAGGGCTTGATACTCCGCATCATTGTTCTTACATCCTTCTAACAGGAGGAAGGAATATGGAATGACTGCATTTTCTGGGGACATGAGTATTATCCACAAACCCACCTTTTGAATTTGGGATCTTCCATCCTCTTCCTAGTTGGGCTTTAGGATGTGCCATTGAAGTACATTTCCTATGCTGGGAACACCTCTTGAACCAAAAAGATGTATTCATCAGGTATCTCGTTGTCTGGTGTGGTAGTCCCTATTGAGGGGTGCTCTGCCAGAAAAACTGCTAATGCCTGGCCTTTGTTGGCCTTTTGAGGCACAAACCAGATGTCAAACTGTTGCAGGATGAATTCCCATCAGGATAGGTGACTGGTCAGCACCGGGCGACTGAGGATGTACTTGAGCAGGTTAGAACGTGAGACCAAATGTACTTCATGGTGCTGTAGATAATGTCGCAACTTTTTAACTTTGAAGACCAAGGACAAACAATTCTTCTCGATGTTTGAATATCGAGTTTCAGCATAGATCATGGTTCGGCTTAGGTAATAGAAACTGTTTTCACTGCTGGTGTCATTCTTTTGTTTGAGGAATGCTCCCAATGATGGATATAGGGCCGTCACGTATAGGATGATAGTTCATCCTTCAGTCGAGGGCATGATCACTGGTGGGCTTAAGAGGTACCTCTTTAGGCTATCGAATGCATCCTGGCAATCATATGTCCATTGGTAGGTAACCCCCTTTTTCATCGACCTGGTAAAGTGAAAACATTTTCCTGCCAGGTTGGCTATGAACAACTTACTATAGGCCTGGTGTCCTTGGAATCCCCACAAATCAGTGAGATTGTGGGGAGGTGGTAGGTCAAGGATAGCCTTTCCCTTTTCGGGTTCGACTTCGATTCCATGGTGGCATATGAAAAAGCCAAGGAATGTCCCTAAGGTAACCCCGAAGGAACATTTCAAGGGGTTTATCTTCAGATAGTGATGTCAACGTTTGTTGAAGATGGTCTCAAGTTCTTACAGGTGATCTGAGCGTTGTCTGGACTTAACCATCAAGTCATCCATGTAACATTTGACGAATCTCTTGAGGAATGGTTTAAAGATATGATGCATGGCGTGTTGATATGTGGCGCCTTCATTCTTGAGACCAATGGGACTGACCCTGCAATAGAATATTCTTTGAGGGGATCTGAATACATTGGCATCTTCGTCTTCTCGGGCCATCCTAATTTTATTATACATAGAATGACCGTCCATGAAGGAGAGAGCCTCATACTTGGCCATTGCGTTGATTAATAACTCGATGGTCGGGAACGGGAAATAATATTTTGGGAAATGACGATATAGATCTCTAAAATCAATGCAAACATGGATTTTTCTATTATTATTCATGATAGAGACGATATTGGCCAACCAGATGGGGTATTGGTCTTCCCAAATAAATCCCTCATTAATAAGCTTATTGACTTCAGCCTCTATTTTGGAATCATGTGAGGGGTGTGTCCTTCTGGCGGCCTACTCATAGCCCTGGTGGTCTTCTAGAAGACCCAGGTGATGCATCACCACTTCAAGATCGAGTCCTTGCATTTCCGTGTAATTCTAGGAAAATATATCTCGATGTTTCCTTAAAAAAGTGGTATATACCTCGTGATCCTCGGGGGACATGGCTGCACTAATAATATTGGGTCTCAGGTCTTCCTCAGTACCCATGATTATTTCACTGAGCTCGTCCACCATGGTGGAGATACCTTCCTCCAATATAAGAGGTGCATCCCTAAGATATTCCTCCTCTTCTTCTCCCCATTCCCCATCTTCTTGATCTGGCGATGGGAGAGCTCCCAACATGGGTTCTTGGGAGTCCAGAGGCAAGGAATTGTGGGCGTCCTAGCTCATGTATTCACCCCCAAATTGAGGGTTTGTGGACATTCCCACATTTTCACGCTCAGAAATTATGGATGAAGTCATGAGGACAACTATGTGCATGTACGAACATTAACTCCTACTCTCAACATGGTTGATGGGCAGTACGTAGTCTCTGGCAAGCTTCCTGAGGGGGTCATCAGGAACCAATTCCAAACCATTTGGAGAAGGGATCCAGTCGACACAATTTACTGAAGGCTTCTACTTATTTTTCTCATAGAACCCAGCGTCAATGTAATGTGACTCAGAGGGCTCGAAAAGGGCCTTGTCAGCTTGCAATGTCCCACTTTTCCCATTGAAGAAGTATTTAATACACTGGTGGTAGGATGATGGAACGACCATATGCTTAGGGAGACACGACCATCCCAACTGGGCATTGAATGTTGTGTTTTTCTAGACCACCAGGAATTCCGAATAGCCCACAAGGTCTCCAAAATGGTTCTTTATCTTAATTTGTCAAATTGGGTTCTGTTGACTCTTGTCATAACATAACAGAGTTGTGGCTGAGGGTACTAGGTCATTCTCATTGTATCCCAGCTTACAGAGTGTTCGCAGGGGAAAGAGGTTAACTCCAGAGCTGTTTTCAATAAATATTTTATAGATATCAACATCATTTAGTGTTCCGAACACATATAGTGGTTTGATATGTCCTTTCATGACGACATCATCGTCCTGGTTGGTGAAATAAATCACCGTATTTCATTCCACCAAGACAGTCTCCATCCGGTAAATCTCGGCAGTATCTACCTTGTCTTGAAACTCCTAGGGATGAGAAAGGCTTCTATAAGTGCCTCCCTGAGATATGCTGACAAACTCAGGGTGTCCAGGATCGACATTTTAGCTGGTACCGACACCAACTACTTAAGGATATCGTATTTATCCTCCAGCGGACAATGCTTCTCCATTGGAGGGAGAGTTTTAGCGGGCATCATGGGAGTTGGAATACGTGACGAGGAGGGACCGAATACGAGGTCGGATGTCAACGATGTTCCCATGTTTTGGGGATTCGGCCCACCGGTTTGTTTGTGCACACTAGGCGATTAGACGCTTGTTCCTTCACAGATGGGTGCCATAGAATAACGGGGCCAGAGTGGCTGCTTATGGAAGTAGAGGTACTTTATTTCTCCTGATGAATCTATTGAAGGGCTCTCCCATGGGTTTCCCTGATATTCACATTTTGGGCCAAGGTCCAACCGTAGAGTTGGTTTCGGCCATGACTGCACCTCCCCTGGTATCCACTGCCTTTGCGATTCCTCATCATGGCTCTTTGTTTCGGGAACTCAGGTTCATAACCATACCCTTCGTCATGGAACGATTCCATAATATGGATGATGTTGATGGAACCAATGACTGGTTCCTCATCCTCTGACAAGTCAACCTGGTCGGTTGTCCTTGATGGGGCCGCTTCGTCAGTCGGTGCCCATGGTGCTATGTTTGGGGGCATAAAATCAGACAGTTTCGAGGATAACTTCGTCCTCGTTGAGGATTGATCTTATTGGGCTTGTCTCCTCCCATCTCGATTACACCTGGATGACCGGATCATGGAGGGTGGTGAGGCAGATATTATCGGTTGTGCGGCATCATGGGCTGTTGGAGGCAACACCAGATGTTGTAGTTGATCTCGGAGTATGCCCTGGGTTCAATTGATAGTCTTCCGAGTCATCCAATTATCAAACTTATTCCCCTTTTTGATAGTGACTTCATTCCACCCCTCTCCTTTGTCAGAGTCGGTGGTAGAAATATACGTCACACGTTCTGGGGATGGATCCAACTCGACTTTCCCGGAGTCTACCATCCGTTTTAGGAGTTCTTTGAAGATGAATCATACCCGAATACTGTGCCGCAACATTCGATCATCGGGATAGTAGTCTGGCCTTTCATCGCGGCTGACTTCTTCGATTTTCCTTAGCTCCGGGAGGAGGATCAAGTTGCAATTCATGGCGGCGATGAAGTATCCGCAGACATGGTCTTCTCGAAACAAGTATAATTTGGGTATTCATTCCTCAAACTAGTTCCTCCTTGATCCTATCTGATCATCCCACATAAGTAGAGGTGGTGGCTGATATACAGGGGGGCGATGATGATTTGGTGGATGCCAAAGTGGTGGAGTAGGCACAGGGGCTGGCTTGAGCGTGACATGGGATGATTTATCTCTAACTTCTATCTTTGTGGGAGCCTGCGAGGCTATTCAGGACTTCAAATTGGTTTGATGCAGGGAGTACTTAATTCTCTGGGTAATGACTGAGAGATGGTGGAAGCTAGTAGTGCACTCCACTGGTATGAGTGGTGTTCGCAGCTCATCTCAAAGATTATCAATGCATATAGAGAGTAACTCATCTTGAGGCATTGGCCTGTTTAGAGAGTAGGTCAAACCATTCCATCTAGTGATGAAATCTGATACCCTCTCATTCTCCCTCTGCTTGCAGTTCATGAGGTCTCTTACCGTTGTTTTAGGCAACGGTGGGTTGAATTGGAACAAGAACTGCGGCCAAAGGTCTTCCCAGCATTTTATTGACTGGGATGGTAGAATCGTATACCAGATGAAGGCAGATCCTTGCAAGGTCCGTACAAAGTATCTGAGTTTGACTGCATCTTCTTATTCTGGAGTTCCCATCATATGGTCGCAATAAGACCCATAGTGCATCAAGTACAGTTTGGGATCTCCTGATCCGTTGAAGATATGGAATACAAGGCACCCAAAATTGGGTGGAGGAGGCATGTTACTCACCCAATCTGGGTAGGGCTTCCGCTCTGGCTATATCAGAGCACGTCGACCTTCCATTGCTTCCAATCGAGCTATTAGTGCCTCGATGCTATTGGTGAGACCCTGGTTTACATCCTGTTGAGGCCGGTCTTAGGCAGGTGTAGCCCGAAGAATTGTTTGAGGATCCTGCTCAGTTGGCAAAAGGGGTGAATGTGTTATTTGTGACACCTTCAGAGGGTTCATATGTACTCCCTATGGTTGCATCCTGAGTGGAGGGAAGTATTTTTATTCATCAAAATCCACATTTAGGTAGTTGGATGGGTCTGGCACCTCATTGGGCGGGATCCCTGACCGTGCTTCGTTTTCCATGGAAAACCTTGTTCTTTAATTTGCACTTTTTGGGAGTGCAAGGTGTGGCTCTTCTTGGGATGAACTTTCAATAAGATGGTTCCTCTGGTGTATCTCGGCGTTAAGACATCTCAATTCATTCATTTCATTTTCTTGTCCAGCGAATCTCTCTTCGAGCATGAGCAGCTCATTTTAATCGAGAGAGGGAGGTAGGTTAAGGGTAACCGATCATTTGTTATTATTCTTATTAGGAGCTCGTAGGGTTAGCATAGGAAGGTGAAATAAAGGGGTTTCCATATTTAGAGCGGCCCTCTGGTTCTGTGTGTGCACACCTGGTGGTTCGTTGTGAGCCGCAGCCTGACTGGAACCATCGTCTCCTGATCCATCCGGATTTGCATCATCTTCGGTTTTTCCCGTGGGGTTAACCTTTATTGTGTTGATGGATTAATATCGCAGGGCAGAGAAGAATTAATCTTCCAAATAGGAAGAGGATATCCCCCGTCTTTTACTGGTCTTCCCTCTTCTGTCCCGGGGTTTCTTTCAGGCTCCTTGATGAAGGTTGACATAGAGAGTTCTTTGATTTAACCTTACAGAACTCCTCCCTTTCGAGGGGGATAATGATTCAAATAATGGGATAGGGCAGCAAAATCCTCTTCTGACTGTCCTCCCTAGATGAGAGAATATTGATTCTTGTGTGGGAGGTTGTTGTAGAGGAGGTAATAATGACCCTAGCCCTGAGGGATAGGGTTGGATCCGTTCCTTGGACATTGAATCTCTTCTCGTTTTTATTGGTCTTATGGGGGCATTTGTTGTTAAAAATACCCCCAGCCTTGCAGGCTAGGGTTGACCCTGGAATGTGGTGGTGGCTTACTCCTATCGCTGCTGATCTTGCGTGCCCCCATTCAGGGGTGAACTGGGTTTGGTGTCAAGTTCATCTGTGAATCAATCCCTTCTGGGGAGGCAGGAAATGACCGTTGATTGGCCTCTTGTAGATGAGAGGCCAGTTTTATGCTCTCAGTGGAATGATTCAGGAGTACTTGAATGTCTTGTTCCCATTGAGCCTAATGCTTCTGGGACTTACTCAAGGCCTGACTCTGTTGGGCATTTCGTCACTACTGATCCGGGACCCCACTCTATTGTTATCTTGACATGATGGCGTTGCAAGATATCTTGCCGAATGGGTTCTTCTGGGTGGGGAGTGGAGTGAAATGCAGAGCTCTATGTTCTCCCAATCCTCATATATGGACTCCCGTTAGGGCATCCCCAATAGGGTTATGCAACTGGTGTAGTGCATAGAGGCTGGCTAACTCAGGCTTCCCTTTACGCCTCTCAGGTCGCGGTTGTCGCGCTGAAGGAAGAGCTTCCAGGTCTATGTGACACCGGAGGTCTCATACTGTCTTGACATGGTCTACATACCCATCGTAGGGTAGGAATCTTGATTTCAGCCAGTAGAGGGTTGTCCATATATTATAGAGGATGTTATGAACGTAGTCTTCCAACAACTCTCTGGGTATATCGAATTGAGAGGTGGTTGTGGGCCAAAACATAACTAGTATATCATCTCTGTCTAGTTGTTTCCTCAGGTGCAACATGTCGGCATACTCCTCCGCTAGTGACTCATCTACCTAGTCAGCCCAACCTAGGCACTCACCAATAGAGTGGTCGGAGGCAGTGGGACCGGTAGGTATTGAATTGTCATGTGGTCGATTCCGACAAGGTTCCGAAGATGAACGTGGCCCTGGAACATCTCCCAATTGAAGAAGGGGGTCGTTGGTGACTAGCTGGGAATCTGACATGCTTGATCCCATCCTTCTGAGTGCCTCAGCATACGAGGGCATTTCTGTTATTGATTCGGTAGTGGGGGGACCTTCTTGTCGATATGATATGTCATTGCGATAGGGACCATCGCAATGACGGATGCAATGGTGAGAACTACCATTACTTCTTGACGCCTCACTACATAGAGGACTTTTGCAGTGCATACCCTGGGGAGGACCTCCAAGGCGTGTCACAGCAAGGGGAGGACCTTCTGAATGTGTAGCGTTGTTATGTGGAGGTCCTTCGCAACAAATACCATCATGGTGAGGATGACCATCATGGTTTGAAATTAGATGTGCATCCTAGGGAGGAAATTCAAGACACACTGTGACAAGGGGAGGACCTTCTTGTTGCTTGGGCCACTATAGGGAGGACCTTTGCAATAGCATCCATGTTGGTGAGGACTACCATCACAGCTTCTGAAATGGAAATGACTACCATTATAGCTACCGCTTGGGAGAATATCTATTGGGCACACCCTGGGGAGGGCCTTCAGAATGTACCACAATGAGGGTAGGTCCTTCTCATTTCTTGACATCTCTACGGGGAGGACCTCCATTATCAGGGTGGAGAGGACTACCACTGTGATCTGATGCCCAGCTACGCGGAGTGTCATTTCAACGTAATACCTTTAGAGGAACTTTAGGGCAGGACATTATAAGGGGAGGGCATACTTGTCATGATGAGACATCACTGCAGGGAGGGCCTCCGTAGTTGCGACAATGATTTCGAGGAATACTATCATAATATGTGGTCCCACTGCATGTAGAGTGCTTGCAGTGTATACCCCAGGGATGACCTTTAGGGTGGACCGCAACAAGTGGAGGGCCTTCTTGCTACTCGATATTATGGTCACACAGAGGGATTCCATGACTTGCATCAAAAGAGAAGCTCTCGTGATTGATCGTTATATGACTGTGGGGTAGGCCCCCGCAGGTGCTCTGGGGAGGACCTTCAGAGCTGCTGGTAGCGACCTTTCGGGGAGGACCATCGCAACTGCTACTACCACTTCCATAATATGGTAATGTCTTGGTAGGGTTATGAGCCTTTGATGTGTTCTTAGCAGAATTGGGAACCCCATCTTCTAGCAGAGCAGAGTCATGAATCCGCTCTTTATTTTCCAGTTGCCTTCGGTGTGTTCGGGGTGCTTCTCTGCGGGAAGCAGGGACTGTTTGATGTTGATAACAGCCTTCACCTTTGGGTACCTATCTAATTGGGTCCCGTGATGCTGCTGGGATATGCCAACGAACATCTTGACTTTTATCAGGAATATATGCCTACTCTAGAGCATCCACCGTGATAGACGAGTGTCCGCCAGTTGCAACGAGTGAAGATGCTCGATCTGATTTCCCATGAATCACGGAATATAGCTGATGAACCTCCTGGGTGGAAGGAGGGATTTAGAGATGCTCTAAGGTGGAAATATCATCTCTTAGATGAGTCTCCTCAATTGGGGAGATGAGATCACGGGCCCGAGTCCTATCTTTTTCCGCCGATGAAATCACATTTTGGTGAGTCTGCAAGATATGATCTGGGATCGATACCTGCTCCTCCATCATTATCAGGATATGAAAAGAGACATCTTTGGATGGAATGGGTATGAAGGTCCATTCCGGTATCGTAGTAGAAATATCCTGCTCCGATCCACCGGTGGTCAGTGGGTACTGACAATTCTACTGTGTCGGGGAAGGTGAACGAGTCTGCCCCTTGGCCGGGATATGCCATTTATCTCTCCATTTTCTGCCACATTGGGATGGTGGAATTTTCTTGCATCCCTAGGGAGATGGACCTACATATGTTGGTTTCCCACCGTATCGATTCAGTGGCTTTTGGTGGTAGGGAGAAGTGCCCACCTATTAATTTCCGCAACATCTGGATGGCAGGCATTGTTGATCTCCATCATGTCGGGATGGTAGGCATCAAGAGCATCTACTAACAGTTGGTCCTGCAGGCGCTGGGTCGCCTCCACGTTGGGTTGGTGGGCTTCACGACCCTGGGCAGAGAGAGGTGCATGCCGGGTAGGTGCCATCCTGTGTGAGCAACGGGCTTGATGGAGCTCGGTAGGGATGCATGCCTTCACGTATGATGCCGCCATGTTCGGATGGCGGGATTTGGAGGATTGAACATGTGTATGTTCCAGTTCGTGATATGTCTCCATGACTGGGCAGCAAAGCTCATCCTTAGGGAAAAGGGTGATGACTGGTCCCTGGTTGTACGTTTTCCGCCCTCGTCGGGCGGTCCGAGGGGCCGGAGCTCGGGGAGTGTGGGCCTGGATCCTCATGGCGACATACTCCTTATTGTGAGGATGTTGAGTCATGGCATGACCATGATGACATCTTCCAGTGAGGGCCTTGGAGCCGAACCCCCGTTCAGCGGGGATGAGGTCCTCAGCATTGACCTCATTCGCCTCTGTAAGATAAGGGAGGTACGTGTTGTCTCGTTCCAGGGATAGTCCCCTGAAATGGATTGAGAGGGTAATAGGGGCCATCTGGATCTGCTTTTGTGGCCACTACTGGGCAGGAGACCGGCGGGTCCTGGTGGATTGGAGGGAGTGCATAGCCGCCTCCACCGTCGGGAGAGTACCATTCACGTGGTACTCTTGGATCAATGCATTCAAGACCCAGCATTGAATATGATCGGTAGGTTATGGGGTCCTCCGTTGATGAGTAATTCCATTCACTGAATTGTTGAAAGCACGTGCATGTGAGTTCCTTCATGACGCCATTTGATCGAAGGGAGTTCTGAGTGGTACCTATAAAATATTTTAACAAATAAAAACAGAAAAATCATCAAAGTATCATCTCATGACCCCATGCGTAAATAAAGACCTTTCTTGGCCCTCCTTGTGAGTATAAAGGGGGAACATGGTGGGATTAGGTTATATCTATCATGCTTGTTTAAATATTCACATTAGATTAACCATTTTTTTGTCTCGAGGTGCACAACGGGATCGTGGGAGAGAAACTTGTGCTACCCAATGGTTGATTAGAGAAGATTGGGTTTTGCTTAATCACTCATATAGGGTGCACTATTTTAGCCTCGAAACGCCTAATGGTTCCATATCCAGCAATTCATGGACCTGCTTTCCAAAGGCAGGCGTTCGTTGGGTGGTTTGTCCAGGGATTCTTAAGAACTCACATTGGTCTAGAGGATGGGAAGTTGGGATCATCATAGCCTTTGGGGGAGGGGGAATTATTTCCTGTTATGGGGCTCTCATATACATATAATACGTATTCATATATTCACGAATCATTGATTTATACCCAAGCATAGTATCCATGGATTACTCATAGTTGGCAATGGTCAAATGGACACAGGGGTTCATAATCATTTATGCCCGAGGATTACCATCCCTCATTGGATTAATGACCCTGGGGATTCTGGACTCATTGAGATGGCATTGTTTTGAAACCTCGTATCCAGGAAATCTAGAGTTTAATTTCATCGATGGGTGACAGATAATGACTTGAGTGTTTGGATCGAACGCGTGGTACGAGCCTCCTACGTATCCCTACGAGATGATTCATAATTCATGTAGTTTGGTTTTATTAGAGGGTTTACAATCTAGCCTGCCCAGGTTTGGTGTGGTGAATCGATGTGAAGATGGTTGGATTGATCGGGCGTTGAGCTTGAACCTCTGGGAGGCTTCCTACATATCCCTATGGCGGGGAAACGAAGTCCACGTAGTTCAAATTAGAGGGTATCGGAGAACCGACGTAAGGATGGACTGGGGGTTTTATTGGTAGTGGGATTGAACCTCATGGAGGCTTCCTATGTACCATGCCTTAACATGGATCAAATTAATCATAGTTCGCATTAGAATGGGGCTTACGCTCGGAGGCAGCCCTGGAGAGGATGCCATGGTCGATGCTTACTCTAATCCCATGTGAGTAATGCTCGGTGTGAGAAACAAGAGGCGGCAAGGACCAGGCGATCACATCACGAAAGGTGCATCCGTGGGAAGTGAGATGGGGCTTACGCATGTGGGCGGCCCAAAAAGTCAGGTCCTACTCCAAGATGGACGCCCATGGTGATAAAGCCTAGTAGGAAAGGGACATGGACCCAAATAAGAACAGAGCATCGCCCTTCCCCACTATGCCCTTCCTTTTCCATGGTCATGGGGAAGTATGATGGTGCATGGGTGCTTCTTTCTGATGGGTAGTCTTCCACTCCCCGGGGAGGGGGGAAGTGCCCTAGTCCAAATAAGTGGAGGGGCAGAAGGGGCACTCCCAGGCTCAGAATCCACATTACTGTGGGAATGTGTACCCATGAATGCTTTGGGAACCAGCTCAATGGCCGGAGAACCCCCTTCAACCTAGCTTACCATCGATATGTGAACTCAAAACGGCGCGCTGATGCACCTAAAGGTTTCATCACTTGGGTCTGGTGGCTCTGGTGTAGGCCTCAGCTCAGGGACGATTAATGGACCAATGAGGGGGTTGCGGAGGATCAGGACGGATTAAAAAGATTTTATCTGGCTCGGGGAATGGGAACTCCGAAGCATTTGGCGGGCCACTTGGGTGTATGCGTGGTGGCGCCCTTCATGTAAGGAGGTTCTACGCAGCTGTAGAGACCGTCTGCGAAACAGGGTGGTCCTCAGACTGATGGGTATCCCGCAAACCAGGGTGGTCCATGAACTGTTGGGCATACTGCGAACAGGGGTGGTGCACAGCTTCGGGATCGGCCCGCATACCAGGTTGGTATGCAGAGGGGTCCATGCGAGCAGCGGTGGCCGAGGGGGATGCTGGTCGTAGGTTCAACGGTCGGGGCTTTGCCCGTGTAGGAGGGTGCAATGCGGTGCGATGTATCTGAAAAGGGGCATAAACTCCCTGATCCGCGGGTAGTGCATCCACAGATGGTCCATGGTAGGCGATCTTCTCTTCATTGTTATTTTAAGTTCGAGGTTCAAAAAGTTGTTATGCGTTTTCAGTTCCTTATTAATTTTCTTCCAGCTTCATACCTATTCCGGTTCGTGAACTGGAACTTAACTGTTTCCGAAATCCTACGCTCCTTCCTTCAAAATCCTTCAACCCGTATCTGATCGATCTCCCCCTATTCCCCCTCCTTCACATTTTAAAGATTGCAGAAAGAGATGTATCTGTGGTCATGCGACACCTTTTTTGGAGTCCCATGATCAAGAACCCGGTTTAAGGATGACTTGGTCAATCCGCAACTCGCGGGGGGCATTGGACGCACCTCCCCCGTGAACCAAACAAGCTCGAGGAGTGCTTTGTGGTCGTGTAGGGTTTTGCCTCCATTCCACAAACTACATCGGATGCGGTTCGGTCCGGTTGATGCAGTTCGCGACTGGGGCGGTTTGTGATGGTGGACCGGCTCGGTGCCCGTCCTGCTTCGCTCCCACGGAGGATCCCTACCTCTGTTCTGCGAACGACAGTGGTCTGCGGAGGGGGGTGCTTCGCAGAACCAGCCACGTACCGTTATCATTGGATTGGTCTGCAGACCTGTTCATCTTGTGCCATCATTTGAGTATTCTCCATAATTTTCCCCAATTATTTGGTGGGAAATTGGATATAATATCCCCTGTATTAAAGGGGATTCTCATTTTCCTTTTCGGATTTTTCAGGACCCTACATATATATTTTTAATATATTTTATATTGTTTCTCAATAAACAAAATTCAAAAAATTAAAAAATTATTATATTTAAACTCACCTATTAACAATTTATAAATTGAAAATTTAAATATAATAAAATTAATAGCAATTAGAAATATTTTTATAAGAATAGTTTTCTTTATAAATAAACTCAAATTTTCTTTTAAACCGAAATTTTGTATATTGTGAATTATAACATTATAAATATAATACCATTTAGTTATATATAAGGTAAAAAATTATCATTGGATGAAATTTGTATAGTTTTATATGAATGTTTAATTTTGGATTGAATAATAAAAATGAAATATTTTACAAATAAGATCACTTTTATAATATTTTAACAATATAATAATATTTTTTATTGTTTATGAATCTTTTTTGTTATAAAAAATTATATTTATAAACATAAATAAATCATTTAAAATTTAAAATTTTTAATTTATAAAATAAATATTTAATATTACAAATTCTTAAAAATAAAATTACAATTAATATATTTTTCATATTTTTATTTTAATTATGTATAAATGTGTTGGAAATTTTTTTGGATAGTTTTATAGATAAATATTTTTTTAAAAAAATTATGATACAACTAATTTCCTATAAATTTTGATCATTGATTATGTTATCTTAATCATAATGTTTAATAATAAGAATAAAATTCTTTTATAATTTAAATTTTCCATTGTATTTGATGGTAATAAATATTATTTTTATCACTTTTATAAATTTTATTTCAATAAAAATATTCAATATTTCGAATCACTTAGTATAAATACATTAGTAATTCTAATTTTGATTTTTACATTAAAATTAAATTACAAAGTTAATGATAAGTTACCCTGGTCAAAACAAAAAATATGCTAAAAGAGAAAAATATAAGATTAATTGACATAAAATATAATTAAATATTTGTGTTAAGTGTATATCTGAGGAAAAAAATAACAAATATATATTATTAATTACTAAATTTCTCTTTGTGAATATAATTTACCATTTTCCTTATTTCCCTTTCGCACATTGAAAAATCAATAACATCGTTCGTCGATATATGGACTACCACCTCCATGATGTGATGGGATTTATTCTACACAACAATAATTCAATATATAAGTAAATATGATTAATTAGTTTTGTATTTTTCATATAATTAAATTTTTGGAATGAAAATTGATACTTACCACCACTCTATAATCATTGCATGATCATAAGAGTTTTACTGATGCGTACGTATGGTCTATCGTCCCCACGATTGTAATATTGGTTAATTTTTCATAACCATCATTCATTATTGGTTTTAAAAGTATAATTTATCTATAAATATGCTACTTATTTATTGATAATTATCTAGGGTATGTTTAAATACTGACCCATTTTTAACGTAGTCGACCTACGAAAGTCATTTTGACACATAAACCAAATAGGTTCAAAACATCAGACATAAGTATTATTTATTATGTAAATTTATATATTCTGTTTATAAGTGAAATAAAAGTAATAATAAAATTTCAAATTGATTCTATGATTTTATATTTAACATATGTTTATTATTACAAAATAAATAGAATAATCATGAAATATCATACTCAATGTAAGGGATTGTTGTATCACTTTTACTTTTGTGAGGCATGCATAATAATCACCACTTATTTCATTTTTCTGGGGACTATAATTCCACTTTTTATGTACTATATAATTAATTATTATATATTAATTTTCTATTAATGTTTCACATTATTATTATTACTTTGTGGTTTTAAATTATAATCATACTACCATTGTATGGGATTTCATCCCAATTTAATTTCATTAAGGCATATTATCATCATCATTTTATTTCTACTCAATGAGACCCACTACAACATGTAAATTTCTATTCAATGTATGGAATTATCATTGAAAATCCAACCCTCCAGCCTCCAACACCACACGATTGAGCTAAATATGATGGAAATAATAATGGACAAGGGAATCCCCTCTAATTAGAAGTACCCCGATCAGGAATTAATATGTCCACAGTATGAAATCAAGCCTACTGTGAACCATAAATAACCAGCAAGACAACTTGATCTGTGACTATTTTGACCACCTACCATGTGTGCTTCACATTATTGTTGGTGTTAAGAATACTCCTACTCTTTCTGATGATTTATAAGATTGGGCACAGAGAAACACCATAGCCAAGCAGGGAGTTATTCACAATCAAGGAATTGGTTTCAAATTAAAAGAATTCCACCCCACTCAAACCAAAAATACTAAGCCCTATGTAGATTTCCATGGCCTCTACCTGGAGAGAGGTACCCTAACCTAGCCAGACCAAAAAGGAAATTTAGACCGACCCACTGCTATCACGCACAACTCCCCATCCTCTCATGACTCACATGGAACAAGAAACATTTCTATTGAGATTCAAACTATGCCACATGACCAAGTTATCTAAACAATGTTGCTAGATAAAAGAACGTTGTAGGACCCAACATTGAACTAGACAAGAAAAGGAGCCTCCTTACTGTTCCACATGATTCTAGCCAATTTGATCAATATATGTATATATTTCCCATGAATGTATTGTATTATTCTTACCACCAAATTTATTTTGTTTTAAATTTCATTAATATAGTCCCTCTTTCATAGGATTTACATTTTCAATGTTAATAATGCATAAATAGATTGTTGTGATAATTTTCTTGCATTGTGGAATATGTCATGTTGTGTACCTATCTTCTTGTATAGGATTTTTATATACTACTTATTCTAAATTATATCACATGAATATCTTTTTTCTCAGAATATTATATGTTTAATTTAATTTTGGTCCCTTCATTGCATTAATGAATAAAATGTTTCAAAGTTGTATGGGAGTCATTGTGTTGTTTAAAGGATATATTCCTCCTGAATATTTTAAATGATATTTAATGGTCATTTACAGAAATCAACATTAACATTCGTTGTTGATACTTTTACTAAATTGGGGATATTTTATTTTTATACAATCATCCTTATATCACTCAATGGATTATGACTATTTCATATATATTTTTATTTAACCCATTTATTTTTCATGGGTTTTTCATGATTCAAAAGTATTATTTTCTAATCCATTTATTTTATGTGGGTTAATCATGTATTAAGGATATTTTTTTACCCCATTTCTTTTACATGGAAAATTTTATTCTAAAAGAGATTTTTATTTAACCCATTTCATTTCCATGGGTTAATATTGTTTCAAATAGAATGTTATTAGACCCATTTCTTTTCCATGTGTCAATCAAATTTTCAAGAGATTTTTATTGAACCCATTACCTTTACATGGGCCATTCATGTTAAAAAAATTATTTTATTGAACATGGTCACATTAAAGGGTTTAATAATTTTTCAAATAGATTTTTATGGAAACAATTTTCTTTCCATGGATTAATCTTATTTAAATGATATTGTTATGGAACTCATTTTTATAATGGGATAATCATTTTTGAAAGAGTTTTTTGTTGAACCCTTTTTTTGGGATAATAAGGTTTCAAATAGATTATTTTGGAACACTTTTCTTTTTTACGGGTTAATCATGTTTTTGATTGATTTTAGTGCAACCTGTTTCCTTTTCAGAGTTTAATAATGTTTTGAAAATAATACTAGTTATTTCAATGATTTTTGATGAACTCTCTATGAATTTTATTTGTTAACATTATAAATTATTGGTTATCCAATATAGTGTCATCAGAGACCATTATATCATATATAATGGCTACACCCAAATAATTCTCTAATTCATTAGTTATTCAAGATATTGATGTTGGATATTTTTCATTCCATATTAAGGGTTATGTAATGGTTCAATGAGATGATCTTCCAAGGTAATATAATGTTTTATCTTTTGATTTTTGGGATAATAATGTTTGTAATGATCTAGAATGATATCACATGGATCATTATTTTTTATTTTAATGAATTTTTATGTTTCCATGATTCATATTTTATTATCTACATTTTTATGGGTATGAGTTATTTTTCGATTCCCTCATGCACTTTTGTCATTTCATAATTCTCTTATGAACTCTTAAGCTCATTGATTAAATTTAATTGTAAATTCATATGTTTACCCTTACTAAGCATCTGATATCACCCTTCTATCATTTCATTTTTCCCATTCTTTAAATAATGATGTTGAACGCTTTTTGAGAATCACAGATTTGACAAGGATGATATTGATATTCTATTATGAAATATGAAAATACAAGTAAATAGGGAAAATATTTTTTTGATGTCTTATAATTACATGTTGATATGAGTTTTATATATAAAATATTGTTATAAATCTATAAAAATATAAACCTAAATACTCCTTGAGTTTTTACGTGATCCATTTATTTATTTTCATTTTTTAAGTTTTAGATTAAAAATTTGGGTCAAAATTATCGATATCAACATGGAAATGTAATGTCATCGATTTCACCATAGAATATTAGAGTGTGAGGTTTGGGATTTAATATTTGGTATCCATGGTAATTGTAGATATCATTAGAGGTTATGATGTTTTTATGTGATTATATCATATGAGTTTTGGATATCGACAATGGTTTATTAGCCTAATGATGATCATTATTAAAATGTATTAGAAACCTCATTGTGGTTTTTAGAAAAGAGATCTTAATGTTGTTTTAAGAGATATATTTTTGGATGAGGTATTTTTTTTCCGAGGATCAAAATGAAAAAATATTATCAGGGAATTAGGTTTTATATTTAATTAAAAAATGGGTAAACCCTTATAATAAGTAGAAACTCATCGCCTCCAGCAACGGGGAGGGGCTTGAACCCATGACCAAAAGACGATAATGGATTCATGAACTATCATTGGCCTATATGATTCTCAGGTAATTACGATCTCTTTTCAGACATTGGTTTATTTTATTTGTAAAACAGGTGTACTATTTGTTTTGAAATAATGATTTTTTAACATGGAAGAATATATTATCAAATCCATTGAATATTTTGGTTTCAATCTAAGTCATGAAATTATTGATAATTATTTAGGATAGATATTGTAATGACCCGAATATTTATTAATCAAAATTAATCATAATATAATTAAATTTATTATTTTATAAAATGGTTAAAAAACAAATGAACTTCCTTATTTTTATATTTTTGGAATTTTAAATATAGTTATTAATTATTATCATTGCTAATATAGCCATTGAATAGTGGTCACATGATTATTATAAATATAGGCTTTTAACAATCCAATTTACTTAGATAAAGGAAGTGGTTGCCTCATCTACTAAAATTTATCCATACGAATACCACTTTTTAGAGATAAAAAAGGCGGCTGTGTCATTGGTATTCGCTCTTGAACAAGCCCAATCCAAGCTTCAACATGTTAAGATTAAACGAAACTGCATATGGGAGAAGTGGAAATTCATAGAGATCACTGGCCAAGTGATGTAATCTGAGCCTCCCCAATAGTTTTCAACCATTACCCACCTTACCCATATATGTTATGTTGGTGTTATAAGGGTTTATGTAATGATAACCTAGAACTATGATTATGTGAATTATTTTTTATAGAGAATATACATTCAATTTGTCATTGTTACATTGTAAGTTATTTTTAAAGAACAAATATTATTTTTAGTTAATATTCAATTAAGAAATATATTTTTATTAATTATTTTATTATTTAATTACTTAATATTTTATTAAAATAGTTTTACTATATTTTATTTTATTTTATTATATATAAATGATCTTATAATTTTTATGAATGCAATTGTAATTTCTAATAAATTTCAATGTTATTTTTCTAAAAACACAAAATTTGTTTATAAATGTCATTTTTTATATTAAAATTTAAAACTCACATATTTAGAAAATTAATTAGAAAAAATGAATATTGTTTTTGAAATATGGACTTCAAAATTATCCAATGGTGAATTTTTCATTATTTTCTAATACAGACAAATTTTTGGCTAAAAATTAAATACCATTTATGTATATAATATGTTTTATGACATAATAATATTACAATAGTGATGTATTAAAATACTATAAAATTTATATTCTGGCAAAATATGTTTTAACTTTAAAATAATTTGATTCTATATTTTTTTGATTAATTATACAATGCATTATTGGACCCTCCATGACTTATAAATCATTTTAACATGTTAAAAGAATTTATTTGAGAGTGTGAATCACCTCCATATAAGAAAGCCTAATATTTTAATAAATTATGATATTTTCCTTATAAAATAATTTTTTCCACTCCACTTTTGAATTTTTTTTGCAATAACCATGGGATGGTTTGTGGTTTTTATTAGTTTAATGTGTAGTGTCGAAAACCTAAATAATAAATAATTCACTCTTCTTTTCTATACCATCCCACTCAATATCCAAATTAATTACACTAATACCCATATGAGATTGACCAAAATCTTACCACCCCTCTATATAATCCTCTAAAGGTTATCCAATCTCCAAAAAATACTCTCTCAATCCTCACCAAAGCCTTTGGGATCACATTGCCAAGTAAGGGATTTTTTCTATTCACATTTTATCCAAGATTCAGTATATTGTAATTAAATTTTAATATCAATTAATAATTTTGAGGTATTATTTAAAAATGCCCCTATACTTCCCTCATCATTATTGAATGATGAGATAAACATTTACCTCTCTTTAATGCTTCCCATGTACACCTATTACCATGCTAAAATTCTATAAGAGATTTGTCACTCCTCATTTACTTTAAATAATTTTTTTTATATTATAAATATAAATGACATTAAATATGTTGGGATATTATTTTACATGACCCACTTACTATCCATTTCACTTGTAAAATAGTAGATACCCATTTCTCTCTATTCAACATGTTTTATGATTTCTATTTGACGTCATTATGCAACTGAAGTTACACAAAAACTTTCCATGCCACAATCATCATGTATGTAAATACCATACCAATTTATATATCAAGGGTATCTATATTTAATCACATTTACATTCTTTTTGAGGAATCATTTATATATTCCACATCTCATATTCGTGGAATAAATTATTATGTTTAATTAATCCATGTTGTATGATCTATGTGTCACACTTTTGCATGAAATTAAATGATTAAGATGGGTGTGCACTGATAGCACTCCAATGCCTTGGGTAAAGAATATTATCATGATACACCATGTGAAATGAGGGTTTAGTCATGTTAATTCAAGTGAAATGAGGGTTTACTCATGCCCCATGTTTAATAATCGATGTCTCATGGTAATATCATGTTAAATGTTGTTTCCACTTTTCCATGTTAAGATAATTGGGTTGTATCCTGACATTATGGTCATCATTCTCTTGTTCTCCATTGATATGAATATTTCCTAAAATGTACTATATTATTTATTTTATGACTTGTTTACTCCCTTATTGGGCTTTATATCTCACCATTTTCTTATGTATGTCCTCGGGTTGTCCCATGAAATGCTACGTACCATGGAATGTTGTGGTCATGTAAAAGAGTTTTTCAATAAAGATTTTTTATTTTATATTCTATTTTGTTATATAATGTTCCTAATTTATCAAAAAACTATACCTCTAAATCCTCAAAGTTTTCAGTGCATTTTTATGTAATAAATCATGTTTAGGTTTGTAATAAATATCAGGGTTGTTATAGTTGGTATCATTGGATTGGTTTAGTTATTTTTGGGATTAGGATTAGAAAACCATAGTGAAAGCCTTAGGGATAATACATAGTATAATAAAAAAATCCCAAAAATTTGGTGAGTATTGATTAATTGGTTTATCAATCAAATACATCCCTATATAGATATGAACAAGTAGAGGAAGCTCTTGCAAAAATGTATCTAGAGGAAAAACCCAAAAACAATGCTTTGATCTTGACTCAAAAAGGAACTTGTGCACAAAAACAGGACATGTTACACTCTTGGTTATGAAACTCTTAGATTATTTGAATTGGTAAATTCATAAGAGTATTATGATCCATTATTAAGGTAATAAAAAAATGCCCCTGAGAATACGTTATGGGATGTAAATTTTGTATAACATAGATTGAAGAATGTAAATTCATAATTTAAGGTAATAAATGTAATATATAAGTTATCCCTATTTTTCATTTGATTCTCCTTTTGTGAAACCCCTAAACTTCAATTTATTCCAGGAAATGGATGATAATTGGAGGAATCAATCTAACAATAGATGACAAAATCAATGGGATGAGTGTTCTAATGAGATGACCAATCTAATGGGAGCGGTAATCGCAAACATTGTATCGATACTCTTTCTGTTAACTCAATTTTTGAAAAGAAACATGGTTCAAGAGGAATGTTAACCCCCTAATAAATAACTATCTGAAATAAAGGGATTTATGAAAAAGGCCTCCTACTTTTAATGGATCATCTCATCCCTTAATCACATAACAATGGATCAACTTCATTAAAAAGATCTTCTCCATTATTTAATGTCATGAACCAGAGAATGTCCTTTTGGCTTCATATAATATGGTGGGTGAGGCTGATCAATAGAGGAAATTGATCAAAAATATGAAGCCTATAGAGGAGATTGAGGCATTGGAATAGAGGGATTTCTAGAAAATTATTTCCATAAATACTTTCGGTATACCCTCTGACATAAAATTGAAAGGGACTTACTTTCTCTCATGTAGAAAGACTATGAATCCATCAAAGAATATTAGACAAACTTCCCAAATATTTCACAATACTCCTTCATCATTGTAGTTACCCCTAAATACAAGGTTGACTGCTTCTTTGGTGGGACAAAACCAAGCATACAGATAGCCCTATCAATCTATGATTTTCATATATATTAGAGAATTTCCTAATGTTCCCTCAAAGATGAAATGGAAATTGATGAATCTTTGGGGTATCATGGGAATAATAAGTGTAATGGTTAATATAATTCTGGTATTCTGATGGATAAATACAATGGTTAAAAGAAATTCAAGCACCCAACACTCCAAAACTATGGAAAGAAGGACCCCATAAATTTCATAAAGGGGATGAGGAAATTCTTTAGGTGTGGAAGAGAAGGGAACCTGGATATTAACTTCCAACAAGAACTTCTGATGCTACAAAAGAAGATAGGAACACTATGTTTTTCTATCATCACAATTATCATTGCTTAAAATTCAAAGAACGTGGACACTTTGCAAACTAGTTCCCAAAGCCAAGGGGTTTTGGAGGCAACTAATAACCTCTAATGAAACAAGGGAGATATTTTTCAATCACTACCACCAAAGAGAACCCCAACAATGAAGTGGTGATAGTTACTCTAGCTATTCATTCAATAATAGTGAACATACATTTTGATTCTATTTGTATACACTCTTTTATATCCTTAAATTCTAGAATAACAATTCCAACACTACCACAAATCATTGAATTGAGATATCTGTGGGAACGAAAATAGGGAAATAATCGCATCCCATTAATAAGACTCCTCTACTATCATATTTTATTTATTGAACTTCCCAATGAACATCTTCATACTCCCTATAGTGTAATTTGATGAAATTCTTAGAATGGATTGAGTTTCCTTATATAGATCCAACATAAATTGTCGTGAGAGGGAAATCGCTCTCAATATTTTGAATCGACCCTCGATTCAATACAAGTGAAAGGAGGAGGATGAATCTTCTTTAGAACCATCATATCAAACATGGATATTAATTCCCTAGGGTAACTCATATCTTTCTCAGATGATTGATTCTATTGAAGAAATCATCCTTGAAGACATTCCTATTATGATGAAATATGTCGAAGTGTTTCCCAAGGAATTGCATAGTCTTCCTCTTAGAATAGATCTTGAATTATGGATTGATATTATACCTTGGGTGATGCCAATATACAAGACTCTATATAGAATGGATGTTGTGGATCTTAAGGAGATAAAGAAACAACTGCATGAGAATATGGATAATGGGTTTATACGCCCATGTACTTAACCATGGGGTGAACCTTTCCTTTTTGACAAGAAGAAGGATGGGCCATTGTGACATTGCATTGATAATCATGAGCTCAAAAAAATCACAATAAATTACAAGTTTCCTCTACCACGTATTGGTGACTTGTTTGACCAGCTAGGTGGGGAACAATACTTCTCCAAGGTGGATCTATGGTAATAATATTACCATTTAAGGGTGAAGAATGAGGATATCCCTGAGGCTATTATTTGTACAAAGTATGGGCATAGTGAATTCATATTACTACCTTTTAGACTCACTAATGCTCTAGAAATCATTTTGGACTTGATGAATAGAGCATTTAAATATTACCTTGATTTTTTTTGGAAGTCTATATTAACTATATTATAATATACTCTAAAACCAAGGAGGATCCTGAGGTGAATCCAAGCACAATACTAGAGACCTTGCGAAAGGAGAAGATCTGTGAAAAGTATATAAAGTGTGAGTTCTGGTTGAAGGAAGTCTCATTCATGGGTCATGTCATCATAAGAAATGGATTATTTATTGATCCATAAAATATAGAAAAAAATAGGGATAGTCGAGGCCAATATCAGTGATAGATATCCATAGCTTCCAATGGTTAGTTGGATATTATCACGGATTTTGAGAAATTTCTCATGACTGACCAACCCTCTTACCGAGATAACATGGAAGGGATTAAAGTTTTCTTTGAATGATGAATGTGTAGATATATTCAAGGAGTTGAAAAAGAGGATTATCATTGTTCCCGTTATCACATTACCCACAAGTGGATAACTTTTGTGGTATTCAGTGATGCTTAGTGGAAGGGCATGAACTGTGTGTTGATTCAAAATGAAAAATTTATTTCTTATGCTTCAATGCAATTGAGTTTTCATAAGAAAAAAATGTCCAAAACATGATCTAGAGTTGGCTGTAGTTATCTTCACATTAAATTTTTGGTGACATTACCCATTTTGGGGGAAGTGTAAAATATATACAAACCAAAAAATAATCAAGTATACATTCACATCAAAAGAGTTGAATATACACTAACAGAGATGGTTAGAGATTATTAAAGTCTATGATTTCTCCATCCATTACCACTCTAGTAAAGAGAACAAGGTGCTAGATTATCTATGTAAAAATGATCCAGAAATACTTTCATTGATGAGTATTTAAAATGATATAATCTTCTTAGATTTGATGAAGATGAAAATGTGAATCATAAAGAAGGGAACGTCATCAATTCAATCAAAAATTATTTATCAATCGTCTATTTTGGAATGGATAAATGGTTATTAAAAGGATGATGTGGTAATTCATATAGAAGTGTAATCTATCAGAAAAGGAAAATCCTTGGAGTTCAATTTTAATGGAGAAGAAATTGTGATATTTGGGACAATATTATGTCTTCATGTAAATTTGTCGTTTAATAAAGAACTTCTAGATGATGTACATAGTTTGAATTTCTACATTCAAAGTCGAAACACAATTATGTATTGAGATCTCTGATAGAATTTTTGGTGGGATAACATGAAGAGGGATATTGATGAGTGTACATGAACATTCCTGGTATTTCAGAATGTCAAGGTTTAGAGGCAGAAGTAAAAGGTGGTGATGCAACCATTACCTATACCAACATTGAAATGGGAGAACATCACCATTGACTTTTTCAATAGACTTATAAAGACATCCAAAGGAAATAATGCTATCTGGGTTGTTGTGGATCCTCTTACAAAGACTACACACTTTATTGAAATTCGATAGGATTTATCATTGGATCAACTGGAATGAATATACATCAGAGAATGGGTGAGGCTACATGGAGCACCACTATCGATTTTATTTGATCGAGATATAAGATTCACCTATATGTTTTGGAAGAGTAAATAACATGCTCAGAATACTGAGCTGAAATTTATTATGGTTTATCATCCTCAAACTGATGTCTAATCTAAGAAGACTATCCAAACACTTGAGGACAGGTTGAGATCATGCTCAATGGAATTCAAATGAGGACGGATCAACATCATCCTATGGTTGAGTTATCTTATAATAATAGTTTCCACTCAAGAATCTAAATGGATTTTTATAAATCCCTTTATGGTGAGAGGTCTGGAAAACTGACATGTTGGGATAATATTTGGGAGAAAAAACTCCAAGGTCTAGAAAGGGTTGATGAAATGGGGTAGAAGGTTAAGACCGTCCAACAACACATTAATGCTGCTCGGAGTCAACAAAGGATATATGATGGTAATCATAAACAAAACCTAGAGTTTAATGTTGGGAGTATAGTATTCCTCTGCATATCACCATGGAAAATAATAATGAGATTTGTGAAGAAGGGAAATCTTAGTTCAAGGTATATCAACCTTTTTTGATCTATGATCATATTAAAGCATTGTATTATTGACTAGAACTCCGACAGAACCACTTTAATGTACATGATGTATTCAATGTATAACTCTTGAAAAAGTACATGTCTGACCCATTTCATATACTCAATCCATGGGTGGTACCATTGTAGAATGACCTCTCCAATGAAGATAATACAATGAAGATATTATATTTTCGGGAAACTTTTCAATGAAAAAATAAAATCCCCCTCATCATAGTGATATGGAAAAACCACATGTTTGAAGAGAAACATCGGAATCAGAGGAAGTGATAAAGCAAAGTTACTCTTATCTATATTAGCATGGGGAATTGAAATTTTGGGGTGAACATTTTTAAGGGGGGGAAGATTATAACGACCCAAAATTTTATTTATGAAAATTTATCTTTATATAATTATATGTCCTAATATGTAAAATAGTTATTTAATCAGTTTCACTTCCTTGGTATTATGTTTTTGGATTATCAATTTCTATTAAAAATTGGTACCATTGCTAATATCACTACTGAACAGTGATCATATGATTAATATAAATATAGGGCTTTAAAAAATCCAATTTACCGAGAAAAGGAAGTGTTGGCCTCATCTAGTAGAATTTCCCCATGTAAATCCCATTTGTGAGATATTGGAAATGAGATAGCATAATTGGGCTTCCATATTGACTAATCCCAAGCTGAGCTTCAACACGTTGAGCTTGAACAATACTACTTACGAGAGAAGTGGAAGTAAACAAACATTACCACCCGAGGGATGTAATTCGAGCCACCCCAAGAGTCTATCACCATCAAACACCTTACCCTTAGTTCTTATGCTGGTGTTACAAGGGTTTATGTAACAAGACCCTAGCACTATGTTTATGTTCATTATTTTTTGTATAGATAATATACTTTCATTTTATCATTGGTACTTTGTAAGCGATTTTTAATGAAAAATTAGTATTTTTTGTTAATATAAATTAAGAAATCTATTTTTATTAATTAATGGATTTTTGATTTAAATAATATTTTATATAATATTATTAATAAATTAATTTTTATTAGATATAAATTATTGTATAATTTTTATGAATTCAATTGTAATTTTTATTAATGTATGAATGTTGTTTTTGTCCAAACCTTTGAGTTTTTTATAAATGAGGGGGTGTTTTAAACTGAAATTTCACATATATAGACAATTATTTGGATTAAATGAATATTATTTTGGAATTAGGATGTCGAAAGTATTTAATGGTGTATTTTTCCTAATTTTCAGAGACAGTTGAATTTTTGGGTAAAATGTAAATATCATTTAAGTGTATAATATGTTTTATCACATCATAATGACCCAATATTATTGTAATAAAATACAATAAATGGTATATTAGGAAAAAAATTTACCTTTAAAATAATTTGATTTTGGATTTTTTGATTAATTTTACAATGACTTAGTGGACCCTCCGAGAATTATAAAACTTTTTAACATTTTAAAATGATTTTCTTTAATGTGTCACTCACCTCTAATTAATGAAGCATAATATTTTAATAAGTTCGTCCATTGGACATATAAAATAATATTTTCCACTCCAATTTTTCAAATCCTATGGGAAAAACCATTGGATGGTTTTTGGTTTTGATTAGTTTAATGTGTAGTATCCAATACATAAATAATCAAATATTCCAGCTCATTTCTTATATAAACCCACTCAATATCCAATTCATCTTCATTAAAAAAATTTGAATCCTAAAAAACCTCTACCCTACTCTCTATAGAATCCTCCCAAGCCTCATAAATCTCCCAATATGCCTCTCTCAAGTCTCTCCCAAGCCTTTGGTATCACACATTCAAGTAAGGGATTTATTCTTTTCCCATTTTTGCCCAAGTTTATATATATTTTTATTCCATTTTAATATCAATTAAAAATATTTGGGGATTATTTATAACCTCCCCAATAATTCCCTACTTATTTTTTTAATAATTATATACCCATTTATATCTCATTAAATCCTCCCATGTTCCCATGTTACCCTACCATAATTAGAAACATATCTCTCTCTCTTTATTTACATTCAAGAAATTATTTTATATTATGCATATAAATTCCATTAAATATATTGGGATATTATTTTCCATGACCCCCATAATGTCTATTTAACTTATAAATTGTGAGATACGCCTTTCTCACTCATCAACACTTTTTACTATATCTATTTTACATCGTTATGCTGCCGACGATACACCACACTTTCCATGCCAAAATCATCATGTCTGTGAATAACATACCCATTTATCTATATATGTTATTAACCTTTATTAACATGTAATTGTTTATTGAGGAATTAAATAAAATTATTCCACATATCTTATTTTTTAATTAATTATTGTGTTTAGTGAATCCATGTTGTATGTTATACATGGCGCACATATCCATGATATTAAATCATTATAAAGGGTGTTCCCTAATAGATATCCAATGAATTGGGTAAAGAATAGTATCATGATACGCCATGTGAAATTAGGGTTCACTCATGATAATTCAAGTGAAATGATATTTTACTCATTCTAATTCAAATGCAATGAGGTTTTACTCATGCTTCATGCACAATGAGCCTTAACTCATGCTAATATCATGTTAAATGTTGTTTACAAATTTCCAAGTTAAGTTAATCATTCTATATCATGACTTTATATTCATGTTTTTATATTTTTGATGTTATTTGTTTTTTACACCCTTGCTGGGATTTATATCTCAACCTTTTCTTATATATTTATTCAGGCTATCCCATGCAATGGTAAGTATGAAAAAATGTTGTGGTCATGTAAAGAAGATTTCAATAAAAATGTTTTCTTTTATCTTCTAATTTCTTATATAATGTTCCTAATTTACAAAGACACTATAACTATAAATACTTATAGTTTTCTTAACTGAAAGTTTATGTAATAAATCAGGTTTAGGTGTGTAATAAAGAGCCTGGTTGTTATAAATAAATATATAAATATATATATAATATTTTAGTTTGATATATCTATATTACTATTGAATTTATAATATTAAAGTACCAATTGATGTTTTTATAATTTTGGAAATTATCACTCCATGTGATAACTATTTTTTAGATAATTTCTAAATACAGTTGGAATAGGTTGATTATCCCTTATAAGGTCATCTAGTCTTTAAAAGTTGATTTTGGTGCTTCTAGAATTAAATAATAATTATAATATTCATTTTTAGCAGATAAATATGACATTTTGTGGAATTTGACTAACAAGTGAAGTTTCACTAATCGAGTAAGTATATCTATTTTCTTCTATTTGTTTAGTTGGTAAGATGATTATTTAATTCAAAGAAACAGTTATTCAAAAACAATTATTATCCTAGTATATTCAATTTTGATGAAATATATTTTTGATTGATAATAACGTATTTATGTTTTTGATTCCCTTAACTATCCATTGATCATTCACTTATTTTTGTTCACTGAACTCAATCATTCTTGATAATAATCTTTTATGTTCCTCTATTCTAACATATGTTCTCACTAGGTGGAATCCTAGTAATGAATAACTTCTAGTAACCAATATGTTTTTCAAATAACAATTTTAATATGATATATTAAGAACTATTTTTATAATTTGTGTTATAGTAATGTAAATATAAACCTTTTTACCCTATAATAAAAAAGTTTATTTTTGAGGGAGAAATTCATTTTTTGGGTGGGTAGGACGTAACATTGTGAGATTTTAAGAATTATATTATTTTAATTAATTTAAATTATTTTATTGAATGTATTAATAACGATAAAAATTTTATTTTTAATCACATGAAATTGCATATTCTCTCATCTGTTTCAACCAAGACTGTGTTATACTGAACAATAATATAATGATAATATTATTATTTTTTATATAAGTTTTCCCACCATTTTTAGAAAACTTATTTTAAATCTAAATTTGAATTATGTATAATTTATATATGTAAAAATAAAAATAAATTATAAAATTTTAATAAAATAATTTTATTCTTGTGAGTCTTTGGTATTTTTTTTGAGAATTTTTATTTTTTGATAAATAGTTGAAAATACTACATTTTAGTTTAAAATGACCTTTTTGTTTTAATAATTATCGATGTTGAATTATATTTTATGTTTTTTATAAATACAAAATATATAAATTATACAAATATTAATTTAAATTATTTCGTTGAAATAATTTATATATCAAATATTAATGGACATTTGAACATTTTAACTGGAAAACCTCTCTTTTTCACCCTGTATACGATATTATCATTAAATTTAATTTTTAAATTTCTATTAATTAAATTTAAAAAATATATATAAATTATTTTAGTCCCTATAATATGTATATTCTAATCATATAAAATTAATTAATTTACAAAAAATATTAGTTAATGCGATTAAAATTAATTTCTGCAATTAAGGTAAAATTATGCCTAATAAGGGACTAGACCTTATTCTTATAGGAGAAAATGATCTAGAAAATTGTCAATAATTCACTATATGTTCATATATTGACCATATTATCTATTTGATCTAATGTTATGGGTTATTAGGAACCATTTTCATGAAAGCGACTCATTAAATATGTTAAAAAAGGCAAACACAAAAAATGTACGTTTTATGGTTTTAATTCCTAAAAAGATTTATTCTATGAAGTAAGGTACATATTTTTAGTTATAAAAAATATTTTTATGTAGGAATAATTTTTATCTTGATAATTTAGTTTAATTTTATCTTATAACATAATTACATTAAACACTAAATTATTTACAATGCAATGATTATTTAGTTAATCATTAATTAAAATAAATAAATCTAATAACCTAAAAGGTAAATTAAATTTAATGAATAATTATTTTCTATTATTATATTATATTATATTGTATTTTTAATTAATTTTGAGCTTACTATTTTTTAATACCTATAGCTATTTAATATTTCTCACATTATAATAAAATAAATAATGCAAAAATTAATATTTTTTTTTTCAATAAGTGATATTTTAATATATGAAATAACATTAACATAAATCCAATTTTAGTTAAAATTATTTTTAAATATTAATAAATTTATAAAAAGTTCCAATAATGAACAAATTTTCCTTATATACTTCAAATATAAACCAATGGATAGTGAAAACATTGTTTCCACTATCTGGGTTAAACTAGCCTTTTTGGTCGTTTCATACACTTGTTTTAAAATGAACTTCCAACAAACATGGGATTTAATTTTTTTAAATTATATATAATAAATATAATTAAATGACTATATATTTTCTAGTAATTATTTGTTTAATTTAGTTTTAGGGGTTAAATTACATGTGATAGACAATTAGTTCTTTTAATATATAAACTAAAATGTCAAAAATAGTGAAACATTAGGACATAGGAGAAAATAATAAAAAACATTTATTTATTATTATGTTTTGTGAGTCTATATAAATAATAATTCTAATTTTAGACATTATTTTTTTCATTTTTGAATAAAATTAGGTAACATAGACCTACCAATAGTGGTTATCATTTTGTATTCACATGAATGCAACTTCGCCTCCACATTGAAAGGCATCCACTCTTCCCCTTCCTCACGCATCTCATTCCAAATTTGATCATCATAAAAGTTCTCAAATAATCTCCCAAAATCCGTTATATATTACTATAGTCATATATTTTCAAATAAATCCAACCACCACGGCTCTTGGTGTAAATCAAAAAGAGTTACACAAAAGGGGTAAAATTCATCATACATGAATTGATGTTTTATTTTTTTCTCTAGCCATTAAATTATTATTAATACATGAATATATAATAATATATTTATCATAAATTTACATTTAAATTTTTATGTTATGTTTTTTACCTAAAACTATACACACATCCATCTAATGGGTAATGAAATTATCATTTGTGTACAGTCAACAACCGCCTAGCGAAATGACGCAGTTCTGTATTCCTTTACCATCTTTTATGGATGGTAATTATGATACAGACCATATTTTTATTTCATATATATTATATTTATTGTTACGTAATACTTCTGTAAACATTATATAACGAATACCTTTATTCCTTAAATTTTCTAAAAATACAATTACATTGTTTGTGGACATGTGGACTACAACCTCCTTAAAGTGATGTGATAATATCCCACATTACTAGGAATGTATTACCGATGTGCTAAATTAAATATATGTGACATAAATAACTTATATATTATATTAATTACATAATTAAATTTATGTTAATATCAAATATCATGTTTCTTATAACCCTTTAACACACGAAAATAGTGATAATGTCATTCATGGATGGGAGGAATACCGCCCCATCGACATGATGTGATTTATTTTACAAAATAATAATTCTATATATAATAATATACGATTTAAAAACATAGTAATTTTGATATAATGTCAATTCTGTAATGATAAATGTTACTTCCCTTCATTCCATAAGGATCATTGAAAAATTATAATGTTACTCATGCATAGGACTAACATACCGTCTTAAAGATTGTAACAATGGTTCATTTTTCCTAACCATTAGTAATGATTGTTTTTAAAAGTATAAATTATATATTAATATGATAATTACTTCATTATAATTATTATTCTGATTTTATAATTATGACATCTTTTGAACTTAATTGACCTATAACATAATTTTTCAACACATTAACCAAATATGCTCAAAACATCCAATTGAAACATTGTTGATTAAGTAATTTTAAAAAACAGGTTTATAAGTAAAAAAATTGAATAAAAAACTAGGAAAAAGATATTAATAATATATAATATTAACATATTTTTATTATTTAGTAACATATATGACATGTATTAAAAATTAGAATCAATGTAATGGACCGGTTTCTCACTTTTTCTTTTGTGAGGCATACATTAGAATCAAAACTTATTTCTTTTGTTGAATATACAGACCTTGTTGATGTATCATGTTGTGTATAATTTTAAACTCATGGAATCAAAATTTTTCAATGGACTATTATGAATTTTTTGTTTTTGATTCATATGTTACTATAGTTATTAGGGACTTCGTCTCAATATCATTTTGTTGAGGCATATTGTTTATTTAAGAACCCAATTTATTATATATGGTGAATATACTACCCATGATTTTATCTGATTAATAATATACATAAATTTATGTGGTTTTACATATTATTTTTATGGTTTCTATTTCTTTTAATATATTTTTTCAATGTTAACGCATATAATAATTTTAAAGGTGTTTATATACTTCCCGATTGGAATGTTATATCATAAATATCCTTACTCTAAAAATATTATAATTTTTATTTAATGCTTCTCCCTTAAAGGGGTTATTGATTCAAATGTTTGGAAGTTATATTAAATTCCTTTTAATACTTAATGTTTAATTTCCACATGAATTATTTTACTAATAATTTAATTTCATTTAAAGTAATCTACGTCAAAAAAACTTATTGATAGTCTAAGGTAGATATTGTATGATTTCATACTCAGTCCCTTTTTGAGTTTGGTTTAGGTCTGGATGCTTTTTTATGGTGGATCCCATTGTGTTCATTTCATTTCTTCTTTTTATGCCTTTTACAGTTCTCAGTTAACCATTTATTATACCATGATTCAATTTTTCGTTTCAGCCTTATATCATTGTATTAAACTGGTTCCATGTTGAAAATTATATTTGTAATAAAAAATTTCACTTCCTAATTGATTAAATTATTTTTGTTCTTATTCAATTTTAAAATTGGAAATTTCACTTGTTTTTATGATTTCATTTATGGTGGAGTTGATTTGGAGAGCCTCAGTGATGTGGCAGAAAAATGGTTCAAACTGTATAGAATCCCATGAACACAGGTCCACTGTTTTTCATGATTCGAGAAATTTGAGAATCTAAATGGGAGGAATTTTTTTTACTTGTTCCATTTTTATGTGGGAAATGACTTTAATCAATGATACAATCCCAATTCGTCCAATAACAAACCCAAAAGAACTTATCAGTGAAATAGAATGAATCTGCATGGAGTCACAAAATAAACTATGTATTTTACCCATATCTTCTATTATAATTATTATATTTCTACTACATTAGAAAAGATGATAAAAACTATGTGTACAAACAATTTTTTAGTTTTGACCAATGTGATTTAAGTCTTATTAGATGCTCAAAACCATGTACTGAGAGGAATCACAAAATCTGTGTGCCCAAATCCACCTTCTAATTTGCCTATTAATTGGATCCTTGTGCTCCCCATTTGGGATTTTGACCATGATCCAAGATGATTCCATTTTAGAGTCCCAATGTATTTCTATACTCAATCCTATATTTTATAGAGACGATGGGAAATTTTAAATCAACGACTATTTCTTCCTCCCCTACCATGTAGTTCAAAACTCTTCATGATCACTCGAGGGGAATGTGATATAATCCCAAGCATTATGTTTTTATTATTTTGAATGAACTTTTTAATAACAAATTGTATGTTGTTTTTATTTATCATATATTATTATTAAATTTATTTATGTACTGGTATGTCATGATAAATCTAATATAATCATGTTTGGGGGTACCCTTTCATATGAGGTTTCACACACCACTCATCTCTTTTTCATCCCACTTTAAATTTCGGTGATTGTGTGGTACATATTGGTCAATTGAACTCACATAAGCTCATTAAAGTCCATGATAATTTTTGTTATCTTATTAAAACTAAATAACATAAAATAATGGATATCACATGGAGTTCTTCAGGTGTTTCCTTGAAGAGTATTGATTAGGAATTCGAAGACAAATAACATAATCGTCAGGGGTATATGGTGAATCGTTTTGTGTTTTCAACTGACCTGTTAGTGGTATCCTAGATTAAATGGAATAAAATAATGATTCTAGGTGTTGAAAAATAAGGATTAAATGATCTATACCATTTTTCATGATGTGATGAAGGGTGATCATCATGATAATTCCCCAGGATGATCACGATTAATTAATTTTTTTTAATTTCAACATTGTTTTATTTATTTTTTTACTTTGGTATATTAAATTATCAAACCCCAAATTATTATAAATATTTTACCCATTATTGTTTTGTAATCACAACAATATATTTTAATTAATAAAAAAGTATATATGGATATATGACATAGGGTTACTCCTATAAAGCAGAAGTTCAAGTAAACTGAACATATAATTCATGGTCTCAATAATGTGATCTTATCTTCACACCAATTCCAGGTATCCAAGATAATTATTTTCCATTTAATAATTTATTTAAATATTGCTACTTTATATTTTCCCCAAAATTTATCTTTTTATGTTTTTTGTGTTCTTTCTCACTCTCTCACTTCTTCCTCTTATATATATATATCTCATTCCTTAGTATAGAATTATATTTTATTTTATCATTTTACAAATCTTAAGATATTTTATTTTCTCTATATTCAATCATAAAAAAACAAAATAAAAAATGGTTCAAAACATATTTTTGTGGCCTGATAAGAAAATGAAATTATTCATAAATTTTACCTAGAAATTGAATAGACGCTTCACTCAAAAATCAGTTCCTCTAGAGTAGGTAAATAAATTAACATAGATTAACCCCTTGTGGAACCTCAAGTGCTATTTAACCAATCTAAAATTGAGCCCAATCAAACTGAAGAAAACCTGGTTGTAAATAATTGTACCTTAAAAGAAATGACCACCACCGGATGAGGACTACCAACCTGCATACATCCAATATCTTAAGGAAGTATCCAACATTGAGATGATATTAGTCCCATCCACCTACTTCCAAAATTAAATTGTCTTCCTCATGAGGACCCTCCCAAATATTTCAAGGAGTTTCACATAGTGTGCTCTACAATGAAACCCCTCTATGTATTGGAATATCTCATTATGTTTAGGGCCTTCCATTTCTACCTTGATTTTATAGCCAAAGACTAGTTGTATAATCTACTAACCACAATTTGGGGATGGAATTACAATAAAAGAATATTTTCAGATATTTTCTTCCCCACCTCCTGAACTTCATAAATTATTAATCAAATCGGTGGTGTTAGGAAATCCCAATGAAAGACCCTTCATGAATACTATGAGAGAGTCAAAAGACTTTTCTCAGGTTTCCCCCAACACAAAATTAGTGAAGAAATATTAATAAAATCATTATATGTGGTACCTATACCTAGTGATTGTGGAGTAATATATTCTAGAATTTTTGGTTTCCATGTTGATAAAACACCTTATACTTCTAGTGACTTAAAAGCCATCATGGGTCAAAATGCATGAAAATTTTGTACATGATCAATTCCACAAATATGTGGAGTTTATGTGGTAAGTAATTCATCCCAAAAACAGTAGTTAGATAAAAAATTGACGATATACATACCCTTATAAGGAAATTATCACATGTACATGGTAATTCACACTCTCCTCTTATTCTATTACATTGTGGTATTTGTTTGGATAACAATCATTTTTCTTACCAGTGCCCACAACTACTTGATTCATCTAGACATCCAGTCTAACAAAAACCAAACATAAATAAAACACCACTCAATCCGAATCCAAACCTTAGGTGGAAAGTATAACCACAATACATACAAGGAGGAAACCCAAGATACCCCACGTAGAATTATTATCAACAAGGACATTGTATTAATCCTTATTATCCCTAAAAGTCACAAAACAATCCTCCTCATAACAATTTTGAACCATCCCACTAAGGACATGGTGAATAAAATGGAAACCCAGATCCTCTAATTCCAATAGACTATACAATCGAAAATTCAGGACCAACAAATACATGTGGTACAACTGTCAAAAACCATAGGTGAGATTAATATGCACGGTTCTGAATAAATTCCATCCCAACCTATTTCCAATCCAAAAGAAAAAGGCAATTTTTGTTAAATCACACTTCTTAGTGGTAAAAAAGATTCTTTATCCAGTTATTATACACAATATGTATGCACCCATCTTCAAAACACTCTTTCTCCACCCATAAAATATTATAATGAAGAAAAAATGGGTAAAATAATTATGATTGATGATTCCTGTGAATAATCCAGGATTCTTTCTTTCCACCAAACAATCTCTAACCGTAAGAAGAATTTTGATAATAACATTGATAAATATATAATGGATACATATAAAGAGTATCAATTTGACATTCCTTTATTATATGCATATAAAAAATCCATCGATATACCAAAATTTTCAAATATATTTCATCTCATAGATGAAGGATGAAGGAAAATGAGAGTGTCATCATAGGAATGAATGCCTTGACATTGATTCAACTAGAAATACCAATAAAATTCAAGGAACTTGGAACATTGAAGATTACATAGACTATAGGGTTGATAGTATTTTAAAATGTTTTTTCAAGAACATGGAGCTTCAATTAATGTAATGGCATACACTATGTATAATTATTTTCAAGTTGGAGTGCTACAACCGATAGGAATCATAGTGAAACTTGTAAACTGGAGCACAACACACCCATCAGGAGTGGTTGAGGACATCCCCATAAATGTGAACAATCTCTTTTTCCCTACATACATGTTCATTAATTAAATTATGGATACCCAAACCCAAGGACATGCTCCTATCATACTTGGTAGGCCATTCCTCGTGTCAGCAAAGAGGGTCATCAATGTTCACAATAATACGATGTCTATGTAGTTTTGTGGAGAAAGGTACATTTAAAAATTATTTATTCTATGAAACACCAAATTGAAGAGAACTCCAATATTTATGTCTATTCAATTGAAGCTATATCAAATGAAACACATGGATGAAATTCTCTCATCATCCCAAAATCTAATTTACATTTCTCTTTTGTAGCTTTATATGATTCGTGTTTTTATTCATGTTTTGAGTGTTCTGTGTGTTATGAAAGGTGAAATTTTTTGTACTTTAATTCATTAGTGTGTTTATTATATAGTACCCATGACCATGGATGATTTTGGAAATCTCGTTTCAATATGTTATTTATCCTTAGAGAATAAACATGATCAGATAGATAGTTTCATAGACTTCACTACACTTAAATCCTCTCCCTCAATCCAACAAACAACTTGTGTTGGAATTAAAACCACTTACATTTATTTTAAAATATGCCTATATTGATGATATTGACCAATTTAACATCATTATTTCCATTAATGTATCTCTAACTGAGGAATCAAAACAACTTGGCCTTTTGAGAGTGTGTAAAAATTCTATAGGATGGGCTTTTGATGATATTATAAGGATTATCCCATATATTTCTATTCCCCATATACTTTTGGATGATGGGGATAAGCTAATAAGGTAGGATCAATTCTAGTTGAATCCCACTCTCTTTTACGTGGATAAATAAAAATCAATCAATTTTAGGATACTAGGGTCATTTATCTTATATCTAATTGTAAATGTGTTTTCATAGTTCCAATTGTTCCTAAATAAACTATAATAACAGTAGTGTCTAATGAAAGGAATTAATTGGTTCCAATGCGTGTGAAAAATTGTGGGAGAGTCTATATTGAGTACCTTCAACTGAATCAAGCCACAAAAATGGATCACATTCCTCTACAATTCATTGAACATTTATTAGAAATATTGGATGGTAAGTTCCATTATTTTTTCCATGATTGAAATTTATGTTATTTTCAAATCCATATTTCCAATAAGAATCAAGAAAAGACAACATTTACCTATCTATTTGGTACATTTTCATATTGAAGGATTTACTTTGGTCTATGTAATGCTCTTGGTAATTTTCAGTGTTGTATTTTGAGTAATTTTTTGAGTACCTAGAGAATTTATTTTAAGTTTATATGTAACATTTCATGGTTTATGGAAGTTTCATTGATAATTTCTTATCCCACCTTAGTTCCTTCCTCCTTCATTTATTTGAAAAAGATCTTATATTAAATTATGAGAAATGCAATTTCATGCTTTATTTGGGGATAGTTCTTAGGTGTGTAATTTCAAAACATAAGATTGAAGTGGATAAAATAAAAATTGATTTAATTTCAAACATTCCATATCCAAAATTTGTTCTTGAGTTGTGATAATTCATGGGATAGGTTGTATTTTACATAAGATTCATTAATGGAATTAGTTTGATTCCACTTCCCTTATCTTGATTGTTGAAAAATGACTTTGAATTTGTTTTTGAAATTTTTTTGAGGATTATTTAAATTCACAAAAAATGAGTCTCACATCACCTACAATCATCCAGAGACCCTGGTGGTATCTTCCCTCGAAACATAAATGGGATTACTCTAACATTTCAGTTGGGGAAGACTTATCACAAATGGTTTGAAATTCTCCACATGTAATTGTATATTCCTCACGTACCCTTGACCATGCCCAGAGAAAATACACAACCACTAAAAAATAACTTATAATTTTTTCAATGGAATAATTACATTTATATATTATTGTGGAAAAATAATTATCTATTCTGATAATGTTTCCCTTCCTTTTCTTCTAATAAATCCTAATGTTATTCCCTAACTCATTCGTCGGATGGTCCACCTCAAGGATTTCGACTATTATATTAGAGATAAGAGAGTAGCGGAAAATTGGTTACTGGCCAAATTATTTGGGTTTCCCCACTACTGTACCATCATATTGACTCAATAATCCTTATTGGATAATTATTCTCTGAAGTGACCCTTTGTGGTGTTGTGGATATTACCCCTTTGTGTGAAAATAATTGTGAATTTTCTTGAAACATCAAGGGTCTACACTAATTTCAGCACATCACAATCCTAGAGACTTAATCATGATTCTCATTAGAATATTTGGCCTGACCCATATTTTTGGAGAATTTTTAATCACCATGTTGTTTTTCGGTGTGTCCATGACCATGAGTTCCCCCCCAATTTTGACCTTCAGCAACACTTTGTCTTATAGGGGTCACACTGGCTCTCAACATATATCTTAAATGGTCCTTGACTCTGGAAATTATTATCCATCATTGTATAGATATTCCTATTATTTTCTATGTCATGTATTTGATGTCATGTAATAGGGAATATCACCAATAGGGATGAAATTTCACAACAATACATCTTATTTTGTGAGATCTTTAATGTATTATTAATTGGAATCATTGTGCCTTTTCTTAATTCCATTTTCATTATCTATATCTAATTAGCTATGGAATATTTCTCCAAATGGGTGGAAGATAAGGCTTCCAATATTGAATACTCTTGATTGGTTGTTGATCTTTCGAGGCCCCATATTTTTAGTAGGTTTGGTTTGCCGAGATATATCATTTTTAATAAGGGTTAACATTTTCAAAATTTCAACATGAATAATTTTCTTTGTATGTATGAGGTTGTTCATAAATTTTCCACATCATAACACCTTCAAATTAACAGACAATAAGAAATCTCAAATTTGTAAGTAAAGAGAATCTTTGAAAAAATAGTACAACCCAATAGGAATGATTGGAATTTGTGCGTGGATGATAAACTTTGGGTATACGGTATAACTTTTAAAACCCCAATCAGAATGTCACCATATAGGATTGTGTTTGGAATGGATTTTCACCTCCCAGTAGAGTTGGAGCACCATGCATTTTGGGTTGTCAAAAAATGTAACTTGAATCTCTCTGATACAGGCGAGCATATGAAGTTGCATATCTGGGAGATGGAAGAAATTTGACGTGATGCATATGAGAACTCACAAATATCTTAAGAGAATGAAAAGTCTATATATGATGGGATGATTCATTAGTGGAAGTTTCATATTAATGAGAAGGTTCTCATTTATAATTCTAGGATAAATATATACCTAGGTAAACATTGTTCCCAATGGATTGATCCTTATTCTATTAATGATGTTTACCCTTTTGGTGCTATAAAAGTTTTCCATGAGAATAGCGGACATAGTTTTACTGTCAATTACTAGATTCTCAAACACCTCGATGTGGATTTTAGAAAGCATCTCGTAGAGGAAATCCAACTCATAAATTCCACATATGACGCCGCTTACCAGGTTATCCCTTCTCCATACATTTATTTACATGTATATTTTTTTAAAATACATTCATTGAGGACAATTTATTTTGTATGTATCAGGGAGGTTGAAATTTCGTAGTTAGGATTAAAAAAAATAAAATAAAAAAATGAAAAAAATTTGTTTTTATTTTTGATTTATTATTCTTTGTTTTGTGTTTTTAGATAAATAATGTTCTTAAAAAGAATATCGAAAATAATTTTTAAATCTTGAGTCGATTGTGTGGAAAATTCCCTTATTTTTGAAAAATGTTTTCCAAATGAATATTGATATGGAATATTTTTCTAAAATTTGTATTTCAAAACGATTTATAGTTGTTTAATGGATTTTTGAATCCCATGCTTCATTAGCACTATCCACTATTTTATTCCCTTACCTGAGAGACAATTTAATAAATTTATTCTATATTCTTCCTTTTAATCACTTTCAAGATAGTCTCAGGTCATGTAGATATAGTATAAATTTCGATGATTCTGTTTGAATCCATGAGATTAGTGTATTCCACATTCATGATAGTGGAAATTGTTCACTGAAAATACCATTATACATTTAACCTTTATTTTTTGCCACCTTCACATTTTGTACTTCTTAAGACATAGAGTCCATGAAATTCTTATTAGGTATCCACATTAGAAGTTAATTTATCTCTACTTATCCATCTCTTGTGCATTTTTTTTATTTTTAGGAATTTTGGGTGAGATGGTATTTCTATGGGAATTGCAGGGAGAGAATAATTTTTATTGGTTGATATAAACGGTGACTACATTTTCCTTGGGCAGTGGTTTCATAATTAATATTGAATAATTGTTTAACATATGCTTCCTTAATTATCTCAAAAAAAATATATTTAAAAAATATTTATATACATCAAAATAAAAAATATAACAAACTAATAAAATGGATAAAAGAGTATGTTTACACTTTATTATTCCCTTCTTGGTTGTCACCCACAAAAATGGACAATTGGGATAGTGATTTAGAGGTGGTACACATTGTGATCAGTTGATTGTCAACATTTGTTGTGATAACATAGTGAATTTTGATTTTTTTGTAAGAGATTAAACACTCCTCTTATGACTCATATTTCTAACCATTAAATCCTATCACCCCTTGATCCTCAGAACAACCTATTGAAATTCCTCTTGTATAGCACACTAGTTTCTTCTGTTAGATAAATGAGAATCTTTTCAAGCATATTGTAATATCAAATCAACTCTAAGAAAATCTTATGACTCTACATTAATATATTCCGTGAGTGAAGAGGAAAAATTTATAGGTGAGGTCGGTTGCGACATGTTCCATGGGTGAAGTAATTATATTGAATGAATTCGAATGTGAAAGAAGAAAAATTATAGGGAATTTTTTTTATAAACAAGAATTGATGAATTTCATTTTAATTGAATTTTGGATTATTTTTCAAACCTCTAATTTAGGAATGATACATGATTAAGATATTATACTTTTCTTAGGTGTGAAAATGTTTAGGTATGGGGGTGTGATCGTACAACAATTCACTGTTTTATTTCACCCTTATATCAAGGTATTAAATTAGTTCTGTATTGAAAATTGGAATTATTATAGAATGTTTAACATCATGATTAACTAAATAATTTTTTACTATTAAAAAGGTAAATTATTTATGTTTGGATGATTTCATTTAAAGTGGAGGTGATTTAGAAGGCCCACTATGATGTAGAAGGAAAATGGGCCATACTACATGGAAGACCAAGGAAATTTGTACATTATTTTGCATGATCTGATAAATTATTACATCCAAATTGGATGAATTATTTTCACTCAATCCATTTCTATGTGGGATAATTCTTTCATGAAGGAACCAAAGATCAATTCTTCCATTAAGAGGTCCACAAAACCGATTTTTCCAATAGAATGAATTTACATTGAGTCAAAAATTTTCTTATGTATTTTACCGAAATCACCAATTATATTCATTATTTGGCATCTGTCATTGATATGGAAGTATTAAATTTGTTAAAAAAACCTATTTTTAGTTTATTTCAATGTTATTTAAGAATTTATATCTACCTAATACCGTGGACCAAGAAGATTATCGAAATCCAAGTGCCCAAATCCACCTTCCACTTCTCATATAAATAGGAACTTTGGGAAACCCAATTAGATGTTTTACAAGGATACAATGTGCTACCATTTAGGATTCCCAATGGAGTCATCTACTAGATATAAGTAGTTTTGGAGTCCATGGGATGTTATTATTTAACATCTATTTATTCCTCCCATCAAATGGAGTTCTAAACTCCCCAAGATCACCAGGGCGAACATGATGTAATCCAGAGTTGTATGTTTGTTTTATTTTGAATGTCTTTTAAATTCAATGTTGTTAGTATTTTATTAGTCCTATCATTTAATTTTGTTTATTTATTTATTTTTATGTCATTATCAAACAAATATGATCATGTTTGGGGGTACCCTTTAATTTGATTTTTCACACACTATTAACCCCTTTTTCATCCCTCTTTCAATTACTATGTTTGTTTGGCTCATATTTTTCAATTAATCATTCATATGAATTTTAATGGGAATGTACAATTTTATAATGGAATAAAAAAATAAGTAACATAAACAAATGGATAATACATTTAGTTCTTCATGCGTTTCCATGGTGAGTTTCAATTATTAAGTAAAATAAAATTCACTCAATAATTGGTTGTATGTGGTGAATAATTATTTTATGAACCATAGGAGGAATCCACGCATAAAAAAAATATTCAGGTACTAGGTGTTACAAACCAAGGATTAAAAGATCTATTGTCTTTCTCTATAAGCGATGAGGGATGAGAATCATGGTAATTCCATGGGTTGATCATGCTTAATTATTTTTGTTGTTTTCCACATTTTTTAATCTCTTTTTTCCTTTAGGATGTTAAATTTTCAAACCCAATTATTTCCAATAAAAACACATTACACTTATGTTTTTATAAACAAAACCGTATCTCTGATTTTTGATATAAGGATCCATCGAGAGATGACATGGGGTTACTGTTATAGTGTTGATGTTCTAGTAAACTAATCATCTAATTTGATGCTCTTGACAACACAATCAACCATAAAGTGATATTATTTTGAAAAAAAATATTTTTATTTTTAATCATTTTTTATAGAGATTTACATTTATCCCATTTCAACTCCAATGGTTATTAATGTTTCAATGAAATTTTTATTTCAAAAATTTTAATTCCATGTGTTAATCATGTTTAAAATATAATGTTATTAGACCAGTTTCATTTCTATGGGTTAATATTTTTTAATTAAATTTTTTTGGAACTGATTTCCTTTCCAGTGGTTATTCATGTTTTCAAATATATTTTTATTGAACCCACTTCTTATCCATGGGTTAATCAAATTTTTTATAGATTTTTATTGAACCTATTTTCTTTCCATGAATTAATCATGTTTCAAATAGATTTTTTTAACCCATTTACATTCCATGGGTTAATAATATTTAAAATATTTTACTATTGTACCCATTTACTTTTATTGGGTTTATCATGCTTCATATAGTTTTATTCAGAACCAATTTATTTCCTATGGTTCAATAATTTTTAATGTTATTGTTGTAGAACTTGTTTCCCTTTCAATGTTTATTCGGGTTCTATGAAGAACAATTGTTGTTTAAATAGATTCTCATGAATTATCTATATATTCAATTATTGGACCTTATAAATGATGGTTGTGTATAGAGAGAAACAGGTGAGTGTTTTATAGCTTATAAGATGGGCATGACCAGATTGAGATCTTATGCATTAGGTACTTTATAGATGCATGCCATCTATATTAGCTATTCCCTTTGTAAGGGTTCTATAATGGTTCAATGGGATGATGTTACATGATGAAAAAATGTATTATATTTTATACAATGTGTTTATAATTATTCTATTGATCGACATCAATATCAAGTGGTTCATGATTATGGATTTTGATTAAACATTCCTTTTACATGTTTGTTATTTGATGGCCAATTTATTGATGTGTATGAGTTCATTTATGATTTCTAATGAACATTTATAATTTCATCTTACTCTTATGTACTCTTTTGCTCATTGATGACATTTAATTGTTAATTATTTTTTTTAACCATAATGATCATTAGAGATCAACCTTCATATATTTCCATTTCCCATGGGTTTAAATAATGATGTTGAATATTTTAAATCTATAAAGGATTTACCAAGTATAATGTTGATGACATATTGTTAAATAAGAAATACTAGGTTAAATGGTATAAATGTGTTAGATATGGTTTCCTAGAATCTACTGTTTAAACTTTTCTTACATGAATATTTAATGTATTTTAATATTAGACATCTTGTTACATATTCTGCAAGACTGTTATGTAATAATGTTTTAGACTATTTTTTGTACTGACAAGGTCATGGTCATTCCCTGCTATGACAATATCCTTTAAATGATACAAAAATATTGTTAAATATAGTTCCTTGGTTGGATGGCATGAAACATAGTATACAGACTGCCAGGTCTAAGTACTCAAAATCAGATGATATTTCCCCACATGAAGTTTTCACTTGGTAATCTCCAAGATGGGATATTATAAGATTTGACACTCTAGTACAAATTATTCATGCTTTGGTGTTATTAGATGTTTTGAACATTGAGTGTGTGTAATGGTCCTTAGATATTATTATTATCAATAATACATGTCATGACTCACCAAATTTGATTTACTGGTGAAACCCATCATGAAAAATGTTGGTGGGAATTAGGGAGTGTTGGTTGTATCATGAATGAAATGTTATTAATGGATAAGTTGAGGAATGATTTATCCCTTCCACTTATGGAACATGATATAACAATCCTTTAATTGGAATTAAAACATCTCCCAAAATTACATGGACATTGTGTATCAATGAGTTTATTTCATTTAGTTAAAGAATGATGTATCAAGAATATAGTTTGATGAACATGATGGATGAGATATTGAGATGAAGGGATTATATTACACAATGAGTGTTCAATTTTAGATGTCTTTAGTGCAACATTAAGTTCTTTCTCATGGGTGACTTGACCTATTGAAAGGTAGTAATCTTGGACTTTAGGAAAGTATGAATAATCCCAAAAAAATTTATCCTAGATGGTAACACACTATGTTTTCCTAGTGGTATTGATTAAATAAAATTTGAATTTAATTAATTGAATGAATATTATTTTCAATATTGAGGAATAATATTATTCAAGTTAAAATGATTTCTTAAATAAAAATAAAAACTTCTTCACTGATTCATGAAAAGAATATATTTAATTTATTTATTTAACACTTTATAATTATTTATTTACTAGTTTGTAAATAAAATAATTTATTTAATAGAATAAAATATTTATTTTGGTTTTCAATAAATGGAAGAGGAGTTAAAATGGACCCATATCTTGTTTGGAGATGAATTAATTATTTATATGTAAATAAATATTGTATACCCAGTTGAGGAAATGAATAATAAAAATACTTTTATCATAATGTGGCATGGGATTGTATTTATGGTTCTCTTTTTCACAAGTCAGTGCACCAAAAATAATGATGATTTTATTGTTTTTAAAAGGAATGGGATTTTTCCAATGGTTCTAATTGCATTTAATCATTGTTACAAAATTAAATACTGTAACTAAAACCCCAGATTATTTGAGAGACTGGTGAATCTATTGTGCCAACAGTCAGTGAATTCTCTCTTGACTTCTCTCTACTCCCTCCCACTCATAATATAGGGAAATTATTTATGACTAAAGAATGAGAAATCAAGATCGATCGACACAAGAAATTCGCTTACCATGCTAGAACCTCGAGAATGAGTGGTGTTGATCAAAGACTACTGAAGAAAATATGGATCACTAATAGAGGGATTCTACATTGGATCATCTCTAGCACATATAGGCAATTCAAAAGAATAATTTCATGTGATCAACAATCGTTAACAAAGAATGTACCAATGAGCCAAGTATTTAATTAATTTATAAATTAATTAAATAAGTTATAAACATGGTTTGAAGGATACTTTATCAAGGTTTCTGTATTTTTCATTATTTTTCTAAATCCTAGTTTTAAATCCATGGATACTATCATTCATCATCATATAGATCCCGATTGGTCATTTATTATGATAAAAGAAAAGTTGGCCCCCACCCAACTTTGTGTTTCCACTACGCCTGGATACATCAAGTAGTATCTAAGAGGTAACATTATCATTTATAATTATCTTAAGAATTGTTTGATGATATATTATTTAATATATCAATTTTTGAATTAATGTTTAACCAATCTTTTAATTTTAATTTCTTGATTTATTTTTCCTCTATAGTTTCTCAAAAATATATCATTAATGAATAATTTATTTATTAAAAATCGATTGAGGATCTCATCTAAAGGGGTTGAAGATTCTATCCAGGTTACATGATTGTACACACAATGAATTTTGAGTTTCACTCTATGTAATCTTCCATACACACTGTGAAATTCAGATTACACATTGTGAAGTTGTGTTCAATGCATCAAGAGTAGTTTTTCAATTACTGATTTGTGTTAATTTATTACATGTGGTGTAGTTAATTATTACACCCCATGTTGAACTAGAAGGATAGGCTCACAATTACCAAATTACATGTCATTTGACCCACTGGACACTATGTGTAGTCACATTCAGGTTAGGGTGAAACTGTGTACCCCATACAGGGCATAACAGACCCATGACCATGTAACTCGAATATAATACGGTGTGTCGGTCATTGGACATGTTGTATACTTTAAGATAACCAAATTTCGCCACAAACTATGTGTCCCTAGGAATTTACTTCTAATATATGGTAAAGGTAGTACAAGTCGTGTAGTCATAACAATACGCCACACACTTTACCAAATTATGTAGAGTAAAAACATTAATATCTGCCTAATGTTTGGTCTTCATATCATGTATAATTCGTATTACACATTGTTACTCTTTGAAATGAATCAAACCCCATTGTCGAAAAAATCATATGATTATTGTAATCATATGTAAAGTACACATTGTGATAGTATGCATTAAATCATGTATGAAATATGTCACAAGAGAAAATCAATATACATATATAATGCATGTTGGGTAGAGAGGGACTGGTATTCACTATGATTCCTTCAAGGTAATGGATGAGAATCTCAAGGATGTTTAAAAAAGTATTAATATAAAAGTATTGATTAATTAAATATAATAATTAAAAGATTCAAGAATAATTTATAATTAAGAATGATTAAATAATTGAATGAAAGTTTTATTAAATGTGTAATCTATTTCATGTATACGGATGATCATGAGCTAGACCCGACCTCTTTATGTGATTGGTTTTATTTTAATTTTCATAAAATTAAATTATTAGAGTGCATGTAATTTATCCTTATTAATATGTTGATCATGTGTTTACATGGTTTCATTTTATGTGAACCACCTTTTTTCCTTGAACCAGTAATTGAGTTAAAAAAGCATATATGTAATAGATGGAGCTCCAATGTTTGTGGAGGCGGTTCATTTCAAGAGTTAAGGGGAAACCAATATAATAGATACAAATGTGGATAGGTGGAAAGACGTAAACACTGACTATAAAAAGTTTCAAGGTGTTTATCACCTAAGTCAGTAGTTTTTATCAACTCATAGATAACCTAACCAAAAGAAAAGCTCATGATCATGCCCTTTTTTTATTTTATTTCTTTCAGTTTCAGGGTTTTTCATATGGATAGATTATTTTGACTACCTAGTAAATGAATTAATAAGTATACAAGATTAAACAAAACGGTTCATGGATTATACATAAATTACTTTCAAGACATAGTTAAAAATTTTGTAAATTACACTTATTATTAAAAATCATGTGATAAAGACAATAATAAATGTACGTATAAGTGATAAAAATACATTAATTAAATTTTATGTTAGACTAATATTTCTATAACATTACTAAGGGAATGACTCAATAAAACAATGTTTCTAACAACCCCTTGTTGGGACACTTACATTTATATAATAATCTCTTATTAATGTTTTAGGTTGAGTTAACCATTTTGCAGTATGAGGTTTATCCCTTTATAGAATTGGTATCAATTTGGAGGCATGTGTTGAAGTAATCCATGTCCGGATTTCAGGATTGTGGAGTCCACTCAATGGATCAAGGAGCTGCAAGCCCGCAGTTGGAGAAGACCTACCTACCTAAGTACCTATAAATAGATTGATGAACCATTGTTGAGGTTATGTGAAGGGGAATATGGATCCTTTCCATTATAATTTCCACGCAACTAGACATTATGAGTAAAATGTTGAGGTCCATTGGGTACTGATAAAATAGTGGGAGACATAAAAAAATTAATTTCTTATTTCTCGCCAAATTGGAATCAAGAATGAACTAATAATCTGATCATTCAATTTCAGAATAAATAAATGAAAAACTTGTCAACCATACTATCTGTGTGATCAAAACTGGATAAAGAAATTATACTCACTAATATTATCTTCTAGGAATGTATTGTTAAACTTTAATTTATAATATGGGGTAAACAAAAATCTTACATGTTGGTGTTCTCATTTCCTAATCTGCCTACCCAAGAGGTGAGTGATGAAGAGTTACTAGTCTATGCGAATCATATAAATGATGTAATCTATGTTAAATATTTAATGTTATCATCATTTTATATTGAACATAGTAAATATAATTAAACCGTGGATATATATAGTATTCTTGAGGACATGTTTGTTTTTTAATAAGAAAGAGCATGACAAGAACAATGTGAGATCTCCAAGGCACTTTTTTATATTAATCTTGAAGTGGTGACCCAACTGCTCCTCGCAAAGTCAAGCTCATTGGCTATATTAAGCACCTCGAGGATCTAGAGTGTAACACCTCAAATCACAAGACACTGATTTCATTATCGCATAACTCTATATAGATTATAAAGATTTTGTGTAAATCTTAATATGAAAAACTCTAATGAGTCTTCCCCATATATCCAAATCCTACTTCACCAAGTGGATAAAGACATGAAGCGTGAAAAAAAATCTATTTGTATCGTGAAAAAGTGGAAATGGATAGAAAATAAATTTAATCCCAAGTATTATTCAATCCCTTCTAATAAAATGAAGATAAAAGTGAATGAAATAGAATATGATGTTTTTTGTTTCCCATGTGTCAAGAAGGGCCGCTAGAAGAAGAACTACACCCATCCAAAGGAGCAAGTGGAAGCTTCAGACGCATTTGTTATCATGTGTTATTTTTCTATTTCTAAAACATGGAAATTAGATACATATTTTGGTTCTCACATATGTATCCAAATACACGAACCATGTACATTTAAGAAAATTTACCAAGGTGAGGCAAATCTATGAGTAGCCAACAAAGATAGACTTGTTGTTGTAGCTATCAGGGACTGCAACCTCACGTCGCTATCTGGGACGATCTTGGTGTTTAAGGGTTTCTATTATGTGTCATATGTAACCAAAAACATTATTTCTATATCCAGAAAAGATATATATGAATTTATTTCAATCTCGGAAATTAATGATGTTTTATTTATAAATATTTTATTTGTTTGGGTATGGAACATTTATATAATGGTCTTTATGGGTTGGATTGCACAAACCATGCAATGGTAATCGATAAAAAAATTACATCACATGACTCATACCACACCCTAATTTGGCAACACTTGTTAGGTCATGTAAATGAAATTTTTTTGACAAAATTATATCAAGATGGATATTTATATTCTTTTGAACTAAAACCACTTTGTGTATGGAATGCATGATTTGAAGGAAAAATTACCAAATCCCCATTTAGTGGGAAAGTTGAAATAGATAAATAGATCCTTGAATTGGTTCATACTGATGTGTGTGGACCATTTATAGTTGAATAAAGGGGTGGGTACCCATACATCATAACATTTACTAATGATTTTACTAGATATGGATATATTTACTTAATGAGGTATAATTTAGATTATTTTAATAAGTTTGAAGACTACAATAATGATATTGAGAACCGTCTTCGGTAGAATATTATGAAACACTACTTAGACCTGGTAATGAATATCTTAATCAAGATCTCAATGATTTCATAAAGATGTTTGGGATCATAATCCAACTACCTCCTCCATATACGCCTCTGTGGAATGGTGTATGAAAAAGGAGGAACCACACATTTTTGTATATGGTGAGATCAATGATGAGACATTCATGTCTTCCATCATCCTTTTGGGGATATGCATTACAAACAATGGGACACATACTAAAAAATGTAACAAAAGAATTGATAAACGGTATTCCATAATAAATTTTAAGTTGAAGAAAATCCATGTTATCTAATTTTCATGTGGGGGGAAGAAAAATTCTTGTTAAGGTCTCATTAGGTAACAAACATTTTCCCCAATACACATAGTGTTCCTTTATAGGACACCACAAGGAAACATGGGGATATTACATATACAATCCTTCATTCAAAAAGATAATAGTCATAAGACACGCCATATTACCCGATATGGACAATATTTATAAAAGAGATTTTGGGAGAAAGATAGGAATCAACAATGTTGAGCCTCAAGGAACCCAAGAGTTGGAACATGAGAAGATTCCATAGATCCCCATGGAAGACGAATCTTACCTATAGAGGCAAGAATTTCTAAGGAGTACAAGGGAGTTAGAGTACTAGAATGGTATGGATTTATAGACACCAAGTTGATGACTTGTTATTATTTGATAATAATGATCCTATATATAATAGAAGGAAAATAATTCTGGCATGGATATTGTTATCTAGTACGATGCCATGGATTCTGAAATGAATTCCATATACAAAACCCAAGTCTCAATTTTGGATGATCGTCCAACAAATGTAAAATTTATTGGTTTCAAATGGGTATTTATGAAGAAACTAGACATGGAAGGACATGACATTACCTATAAGGTACAGATTTTTTTAATAGGGTTTCAACATAATAATAGTATTGACTAAGATGAAAGATTTTAAATAATTTCAATGTTGAACTCTGTCAGAATTATACGGGACATTACCGCTTACCATGACTATGATATTTTGAAAGTGGATTACAAAACAGCCTTCTTTAATGAGAACAACTATTGGAATTCCTGTTTTTTGCAACGGGATCTTTACAAGGGGATCACATTGCAAATAACGTTTTGCGAGGCCCCCCCATCGCAAATTGCCTGTTGTAGAAAACCACGTCCCAACAGATATTTTTTTCCACGGTCCAATCGCAAAAAATATATTTTGAAATGGGAATTTTACCTGTCGCAAAAAACCTCCCTATTATATACATTATATACCCAAAAACCTTTTATGACGGGCCCGTCACAATTAGGATTTGCGACGGGTAAGATTACTGTCACAAATAGCATTCTGATTATATACATTATATACCCATAATCCTTTTTCGACGGGCCCATCACAAATAATAATTGTGACGGGCCTGTTGTCCCGTCACAAAAACTAATCTTAAAAATATATATTTCACTTATTTGAGACGGGGCCCCGTCGCAAAAGACCCCACCGCAAATACTAAAATTAACTAAATAATAATAATAAAATTATGATTAATGAAAAAATTATATTATAATTTTAAAAATAAAAAAAATATTATTATTATTAATAAAATAAAAAAACATTAAAAAATATAATACTAAAAAATATATTTAATAAAATTATGATTGATAAAAAATTAATATTAACATTATTAAAATAATAAAATAATAAAAAATTATTAAAATCTTCAAAATTTTCAAAAAAAATATAAAAAAATCATAAAATATTATTATTATTAGTAAAATAAACAAATATTAAAAATATAATACTAATAATAAATATGAAAATTTAAAAAAATTGCAATATTTCCACCATTATAAAAGAAAAAAACAGTAAATAGTTCATATTATTAGAAAACTAGAATTCAAATGTTTTTACATAAAAAAATCACTAGGGGGTCATTTGGAGGAGGTGGAGGAAACTCCATCCCAAAACTATGAGTCAGACGGCTCATGTACTCCATCTGCTCGTGATACTCCTGCTGTCGCCGCTACTCCAATCGACGCAGCTCCTCCTCATGATGATTCTTCTGCTGTTGCTACCGCCAACACATCTCTTCATGCTGCTTCTGCAAAGTCTCTATAAGCTCAGCCTAAGTTTGGAACATCTCCTGATACTATGAGATAGAAGATGATGTCTCTCCATGAACTCCTCCCGAGCTGCACGCCGATATCGCAGTAGTACCATAATACGTACCAAGAGTCAAATAAGAGCAGATACCAACTACTCGGCCCCTATCAAAGCCATACTGAGTCTCCTGCATCCATACTGCCTCATCGAAATGGTGAGCACCGGTATGCTCAGTCATCTCATCCGGACCCTCAGACTATGTCTGAGAGTTCGCAACCTCATATGACTCCTTCAATTCCAATTTAAAATTAAAATTGTGAAAATATTACATGCAGTTAATTTTCAAACTAAAAAACTAATACTATACACAATCTGACGCTGGTGATCACCTCTAATCTCTCCAGTGGCTGAATCACTGTACATCCTCTGATAAATGTCGAACTCCGTAATATCAAGATTCTTGACTACCTACAGAAATATAAAATATTCTGTTTATATTAAAAGTTATATAAAATATTTAAAAAATATACATACCAGATGCTCTCTATGTGAACTGAATGTACATCTACCAGCTCGGTGCGTCACCTCCTGTCTCCCCCGGTTCTTCCATCCCACTGATGATCTCCTCTGAATTCCACCACCCAACCAGTTTAAACATAATCCATCCCAAACGTGAGATGAAATGTACTCTAGTCGGTGGACACTACATGACTCATCAAATCTTGTCACTCCTTCTTTCTTAATGGGTTTCCTTCTCAAATTGAGCAAAAATTAATGGAAACAGTCACGCATAGAAACCTGCCATGCTGCGTGGAGAGCGGCGCACATGCTATCATCGATAAGATACCCTAAACCCTAAAAATAATTTATAATATCAAGATATTAATAAAATAAATTTGAAAATAAATATTATTTATTTACATACTAGCCAATGATGGAACATGTCACATCGCATATCCACAAGAATCTGTTCCCATGTGATCCAAGGCTGAGAAAAATAGTTGCACAAGATAACGCTCCCCTGTTCAATATCTACATGCGAAAACTATAAAAAAAGGAATAAATAATCAAACAATTAGTATATATATATATAAATTAATGAAATATAACTAAAATATACAGGTTACTATACCTCTGATTGTGTGGATCAAAACCAAGATGTGGACATCGCTTGGGGATAGGGTCAGGAATCAATAGTAGTTCAAGACCATTCCCCCTCTGCGTACCCCCAGAACCGCCAATAGGTTGAGGGTTATATGATCCAAAATCTCCTTCAACTGATAGTAGGTCAACCTCCTGTATCTTGATATATATGTCAAGGTCCATCTGAAACACAAAATCATTGTTGTAAGCAGATTCCTGAAATTAACTATTATATATAAATATATATTAGTTATGATTATAAACTGCATTTAACTGTGTCAATGTTCATCTTCATCCTCTTCTCCATAGCTATCAATGTCAATGTCTTCATCTTCCTCCTCAGCATCATCAATATCCTTATGAGTTTCAGTTTCATCACCTTTTATCATTTCAAAATTCATTTGTAATTTCATTTAAATATTCATCACCATCGATCCTGAATTGTGGGGTGTCATCATCAATATTCACGTCTATTTGTGAATCAAATGGATTTTGAGAAGTCTCTTGAAAAATTTCAATTCATTCCACTTCATTGGAACCATATTCAGTTTGAGTAAACTGATTTTCCTGAGATTTCATTTTTATTATGCTCCACAAATTGCTCAAGTTTCTTCAAGTAGCACAGAACTTTTCATAATAAATTTGATGTTCATGTTGAGCCAGTAAAAATGGTTCAGTTACGGAAAGAAGACATTTATATTAATTATTGATGATTCCATGAGTCGAATGAACACACAAGCCGCTCTCATTATCCAACCACCAACATTTAAACATTGTTATATAATTCTGTCCTAGATAACACAACTCAATAATTTCATCCAAAATTCCCTAAAAGTCAACTTCAATTTCTCTGTGATGTGATCCTCTCAAGAAAACTCCATTGTTCATTATTTTTTTGATTCCCTATATGAATGTGTATAAAATTGAAATCCATTCACCACATACGCATTATAATATTTAACCATTTTGGATGGTGGGTTACTCAATATACACAGCCTCTTATCAAATTTAACATCATTTTGAGATACCTGAAAATTTGTAAAACAATTATCAATATAATAAATAATAAATGGAATTGATATTAAACTATCAATAATTTATGTTACCAGTTTTTTAAACCATTGAGAATTTTTTTTGTCTGCGTTCTTTATGAGCAGCTACTGTAATTTGGGGAAGTTGTTTCTTGATATGATTATCATATAACCTACAAATAAATTTTTTTAAATAATGTAACATAAATTATAGAATAAGTGATAGAAACACTCACAGGAAAAACGATGTCATTTCTTCAGAGTTGATCAGAATATATGTATGAGATCTGTAATGTTCATCATCTAAAATCCATCAATCATGAACTCCACTGAAAAAAGATTTGGCTAATTAAAAACTATTAATTGATATTTCATTTCATCATTAGTATTCCCCTCGTTTCCTCTCATGTGATTGTGTTTTGAGGGATATTGAGATTTAAAATAATGAGAGCAGAAAAAAGAAATTTACTATTGCAAATAAGCTTCAGCAATTGAGCCTTCAACTGATGCTTTGTTACATACTTTTTTCTTCAATTATTTCATGCATCTCATGAATTGGTACATCCATCGAAATTGTATTGGACCTCCACATTTAGCTTCATGTGGAAAATGTAATATCATACGTTCCATTGTGTCAAAGACAGTTGGCAAATTTTTTTTTCAGTTTACATATAATTACAGCAACATCTTCTTCTAGTTTTCATAGCGCATCGTAGTCTGTTGCTGCTGAAAAAATTTCTAAAAAATATGATATATCTGCTATAGAATCCCAAAACATAGTATTCAAAAAACCTTTGAATCCAGTCGGAATTAGTCTTTCCATCATAACATGATAATCATGACTTTTTAATCAAGTAATATAACCATTCTTAACACATCTTCCCAAATAGGAAGCATATCCATCTGAAAGTCTCAAATCTGAAATCCATTGACAAAATAATAAGTGACTCTATTTGGAAAGTGTATAAGATGCTTTTGGATTCATTAACCTCTTTGATTTTACATTTTCAAATAGTTCATGTTCTAGTCACCTGAAAATTTGGGCTAGATCTAATAGTGCCTTTACAGTATCATTGGTCTTACTTGGTCTATCCAAAACAATATGAAATAAATTATCAAAATAGTTATTCTCAATATTCATAACATCCAACGAGTGGCGGACCAACAAATCAGACCAATACGGAAGATCCCAAAAAATTATCTGTTTTATCCACTTATGTTTTTTCCCAAAGCCATGAATTTTTTGTTCATTTACTATTGGTCCAAATGTTATAGAAGTTAATGAAAATACAACTGATTTTAACTCTGTACCTGATATCATCATTAGAAGTTCATCCCTTTTAATTGCACCTTTTTTGAAATGAGATTTGTTCTTTCGAAAAAGATGATCGTTTGGAAGAAACCTACAGTGACAATCAAAATAGAAAGGTTTTTTTTTCATTGATGAGCAGAAAGGCTTTGTTGTCTTTAATATAGTAAGGACATGATTTCTGACCATGTTTACTCCAACCAGATAACATGCCATATACCAGAAAGTCTCTAATCATCCACATCAAAGCATCTTTTAATGTGAAATTTTGTTTCACAGCAACATCATATGTATTAACACCATCACTCCACAATGCATTTAACTAATCAATAAATGGTTTCAAATAAAAATAAATATTCTTTTCCGATGTCCTGGGATTAAAAGATTCAAAAAGATATAAGGCTCCATCATCAACATCTATGGAGGCAAGTTGTACGGAGTTATAAAGACAGTCCCACATGAATACTGACTATTATAAGAACCAAATGGACAGAAACCGTCAATAGAATGAAAAAATCACACTTTTTAGTATTTTATAGAAAAAGACAGATGCAGACAGTAAAAATGTTTTCATGAATCCCCATCATATTGATGATTCAAGGTTTTATCAGTTGAAATCATTGTTTTGTTCCAATGACATCATTGACGCTATGTTCTGAGACATAAATAAATGCTGCAACCTGGGTGTAAGGGGGAAATATCTCAACTATTTTATTGAAATCAATCGATACCTCCCTGGGGGAGAATCTTTATACCTGGATTTTCCACATGTGGGACAACTAACCAATGACTCATTTTCAAGAATATAAGATGCAGTTCATTGGAAATACATGAATATTTTGATAACTAAGGCCCATATTTGGAACCAACCTCTTGATCTCATAGTAATTTGTTGGTAAGACATTTCCTTCAGGTAATAGTGTTTTAACCAAATAAAATATCCAATAAAAATAGTTGATTAACATTGAATTATCAGATTTAATAGCCATAAATTTTGTAAAAGCTTCTAATTTTCTTTTCTTGCAACCAGGATATAATGCATGCTCAACATACCTCAACAACTCATAAAATTCGGATGGTGCCAACTCGGGAGTTAAATCAATAACATCGTGAGTTCCAGTTTGTTGCACAGATGGACCTGCAACATCATGTACGAAATTTTCAAACCGTGATGGATCTTGAATCAAGTTATTAGGATCTTCTCTGGAACTACCTTCATCATTTTGATACCAAGAAATATAATCTCGTTGAAATCCAAATCACAAGAGATTTCTTCCAACGTTGTCAAATGTTTCAAATGTTCTCAGAGAACATTTTTTACAAGGACACTTAATTGTTACTTCTAAAACATATTCTAGTATTGATGATGCAAATGCTAAAAAATATTTAACACCCTCAATATATATAGGATTTAAACTAGAACCATTTGGATTTCTGCGTTGACTTATCCAAGCACGAAAATCTAATATTGACTGATGTTGACTTCCTTGTACCATATTTTTCTACATAAAATAAAAAATCATCATAGTTTTTGAATAATTTGAAATTATAAAAATACTATCAGAAAAAAGAATATAAATAATTACTATTACTTCTTAATAATGAGCATTAATTAATGGCGACACAATTTCCAGTGGATTGACAGCTACTATTTTGTCTGACGGCTCATTTACATGCATCTTTCTCACACTTAAATCACAATGAAGAATCTCATCCGAGATTTTTATATTAATTCTCATATTCATGAGAATGAATATCCGTATCTACGAAACGATTCTTCAATGTCATTTCAGTGAGAGAAAGATTCCAGTAAATGAATCGTCAGAAAAAAGAGCCCCCTTTTCGACGATGAATCGTCCTCTTCCAACTGTCCCAGCCTAAAAAAATTATAAAAATGTGATCCTACGAATGAATATCCAATCTCTTGTATACGAGATTGAATATGCCTATGTAGCAGCACATGTTTCATACTGTTTTGAGTCGGTGAGAGTTGAAAGGAGAAAAGTCATCGACAAAAAGGAGTGCCTTCAATCCACTGTAAATTGTGCCATGTTCTTAGAATTTATTAACATTAATTAAAATTTCTTTCTAACTATTCCTAACTAATTTTTATTATTGATTCCTATTTATTGATAATTATTTATAATTTATCAATACTTAGAAATACTTTTCATAATAAAAACTGCTTGAATAATGAAAGAAAATTTGCAATTCATCATTTTGGAGATGATTACAAATTTTCCCTTCATTATCCACGAAGTTTTCATTTACTAATTATTAATAATAAATAATTATATTATCAATATTTATGGAAAAAAATATTAATTTTATTAAAATAATAAAATATTTATAAAATATGAAAATTATAAATATTTGCAAAAGGATTTTCTCTATTCTTAACATGTTAAAATCTCAAAGGGTCACCAATTGTCAGGTAATGTGCAATAAAAAGTTTGTGTCAGCCATGTCCAATGTAAACTCTATAATGTTTCTTGCATGGTTGATCACCTCACAAGTAGTGTTTCAATAGGATGACCAAAGTATTGACATTCTAGTCTCTAAGAATCATCTCGCTCCCTTTACATAGATCATTCTTCCTTAATCTTTTTAGGGGACATCAGTATCATTCCCTTAAATTTTCAAGGAATAATGGTCTATGTAAAGGGTCATGTGATATACTTCTTATAGATGATAAGGGCATGTCTTGAGTTTTCCTATTGTAACACTACTTGCAAGGTTATCAACCAATCAAGGACAATTATTCCTAATTATTCACAATTATTCCTAATTATTAAGTTTGTGTTAGTCATGTACAATGTAAAATCTATAATTTTACTTGCATGGTTTAATCACCTCTCAAGTTAGTGTTGCAATAGGATGACCAAAGTAATTTTGTTCTCTTGTCTCTAACAATCATCTCTCTCCCTTTACATAGATCAATCTTCCTTAAAAATTGGAGGGGACATCAGTAACTCTCCGTTAAATTTTCAAGGAGGAATGGTCTATATAAAGGGGTCGTGTGAGATAATTCTTATAGATGATAAGGGCATGTCTTGGGTTGTCCTATTTACAATGCTACTTGTAAGTTGATCAAACCAAGCAATGACAATTATTACTAATTATTATTAATTATTACTAATTATTATTAATTATTACTAATTATTACTAATTATTACTAATTACTACTAATTATTACTAATTATTACTAATTTTTACTAATTATTACTAGTGATTACTAATTAATAATAATTATTACTAATTATTACTAATTATTACAAATTATTATGAATTATTACGAATTATTACTGATTATTACTAATTATTACTGATTATTACTACTTATTACTAATTATTACTAGTTATTAATAATTATTACTAATTATTAATGTAATGCCCCGACCCCAGTTACCTAGAGTCGGTGCATTATTACATAACATTTTCATGATCACAAGAAAGATCAAATCTCGAAAGACCGATTGGTTTAGTAGCATTGGAACCACTAGATATATTCATAAAGTTTTACATTACAACATAAAGTGAAAAACTTATACAAAAAATATATTGTCTCCATATTCCACACACATATCCCCACATAATATCCCTGCTGGTCATTCATAATTTACTTCTTCACTTCCTGGGAAAAATAAAACATAGAAAAGGGGCGAGCACAAATGCCCAGTAAGGATAAAAATTTAGAGGAAACTTTCATAATTAAGAATAAACATTTAAGGCAATGTAGAACTTAAAAGAAAAGCCTTTTAAACTTGAACTTCAACATAGTATGGAAAAAATAAAATGAAATAATTCCATTTACTTATTCACATGGATATTCTACTAATCGAATAATCACATGCAATATCAATAACCACTTTCATAATGATGGAATGCATAATGCCAGACTATCATAACCATATAGCCAAGGCCTCGTGCCAAGACTACAAATACGATTTTGTCAAGGCCTTATGCCAAGACACTAGTTTGTCTCATGAGACCTACCGATTCATCGAGGAGCTATAGCAGGCTCCACCCGTCATATATTAAGTCCAATTCATTCCCATATGAAAAGGTTTAAACATAACATAAACATTCGTATTAAAACTAGCATATGAAATGTCAATACTTTCACCATAAAATATGAATGGTATAAAAATATCACATCCACAGTCAAACATATCACAAAACCTTCAATATAATATATAAGTTTTGTATCATAATAAATCAACTTCAAATAAGTGTAAAATCCATCAAAGGATGTTGACATAGATGAAATCAAAAATCTTTTTAGAGAAATATCTCTTTCTATTTTTGAAATCATTTAAGAGTCATATATTTATAAAATAAAACATTTTCTTTGAAAATATTCTTATAAGATTGTGAGGTAAGCTTTGACGATTTTATAACGGTGGAAAATAACCGCACCTGCCGTATACGTTAAAAAAACATTCTTACCTTAATTCTGTCGAAAAGGTTAAAGGAACCTTGTTTGGAAAACAACTGAAAGATTCCTTTATAAAACTCTTATAAAAATTAAAACAAGGGTATAAATAACTTCAACCCATATTATATTAAATATTAAAAATGTTTTGAAATACATTTTTAAGAAACATGGATGTGGATGATAAAGAGATCCCAGTAGATTATTACGTATAAACAACCTCGAATAATGAAGAGATTGTGAAATAACCCTTACCTTGTACTTTTCCTTGGTTGGGGTAGGTTAACCTACTGTATAATGGTGAAATAATTGTTATTAAATTATACAAGAATCATATACATTAATATGATATCATATATGATCTTTTAACATTGATTTGTTAATAATATCTTAGTGTTATCGTTGTTTCCGGTGTTAACTTACTCGTTTTCATTTATATGTTTTGTTACGTAAGCCATGTTTGTAATGGATATGTTGTATATTATTCATATCCAGAATGATATCAAGTACTTAAACATCATTTTTAAATCATCAAATGATAATTATACTCGAATGGATACGATGGAGAATGAATCTCATCGCGTTCGTGGAGACGGTAGTCTGTACGTACGCACGAGCGACAATATCATTCTTTTGATATTAAAATAATATATAAATGGATGGTATATCATATATACAGAATAATTAACATGTTATATTTATTATTTACATGAGTTACACATCATTATTATACCCATCCAAATAATAATATATTGAATAACAATTACACCACGACGTGGAGACGGTAAGCCGTACGTACACACGTATGGTGACATGTTATTCAAAGGGTGGATAGAATACTGAATATGGTTGTACCATATTTATAATAACATCAATGTATATATATGATACTGGAGTTATTATTTTATAATGGTAACAACAAAGGAAGAAGAAGTGGAAGAAGAAAGGAACTTGGAAAAGGGTGGTGAAATCATTACCTCTTCTTCGGGTTCTTCCTTTTGATTTGATCAAAAGGGCTCCATAGGTTGGCTTTCTGATCAAACTAATGACTCTAGGTTGTAGTAGGGGATGTTGGGAGAGTATTTGGGCATAGTGTGGCCGAACCAAAAGGCTTTGAAGGAGTGAAGAAATGAGAAGGAGGAGTTCCCTTTTATAAGAGGGGTGAGGGGCACCTTTGGAAAATCTAGAAATATTAATTTATAATAAATTCATATTATGTTTATAATGGATAAAAAGTGGATTATTTAAATTTTAAGGTGGGGATGGGTCGCAAACAACTCAACCAATAGAATTTAGACAGGTTTGGGTACTTATATTAACCTTATCTTTAAGTATTAACTCTAAGTTAATTAGTTTCACTTTTACAATGTCTCTTTGTATTTTTATATTATATGGTTAAAAACATACTATATACATTCAAGAGACCCCCAAGTGGTCCATTAATGATACAAATATTATGAGATAAGTCTCTTTGCCAAACCGTAGATTTTTAGGAATTTAATATCAATTAATAATATAATATTTATTTTAAAAACTATTTTATGTCAATTTTGACACTATTCAATAGTTGATTTTTGTGAAACTCATAACAGCATTATTACTTCGAAAAAAGTTAATTAAATCAATCCTAATATGTCATATTATCCTAGAAAATTATTGTAATTCATTAAAAGTCTCAAATTATATTTATTTGGGTATTTATAATATCAATTATTTTAAATTTTCACTATTATGGTAATTACTGCATCATCATTGTGTCATAAATAAATTAAATTAAAAATTATAAATAAAATATCATTATGTATTAAATCTTATTATATTTTTAGTGAATATTTACAAGATAATTTATCTTATGTATAACCCTATATTAAAATTTTTTTAGTAAATAAACTTTGATTTTAACTCTTTTAACTCTTCTTTGAATTAAATAATAATAAATGTCCTAATCTAATCCAAGTGGACCTAAATGATAATATTTTATTCCTAAGGTTGTTTTTGGTCGAGATAAACTTGTCCAATAGAATTAGGACATGTGTTAGGGTAATATTAATATCATTTTTACCCTTAATTACCCTATTTACTTTTAACCGTGGTAAATAAAAGTAAAAAGTTATTATTCACCAAAAATTATTTTCATCTCATTGAATCACATTTTACTTCTTGAGATTAACCGTGTCTCTCTGATTTTCGAAATTCCATTCACAGAAGTGGTAAAATTAAGTTTTATGAAAAAATTCAGTTTTTTAACTACCACTTAGTAGTTTCACTATTAATCAAAAATTGAAGTTTTTTAGAACAATGCCAAAATTTCACCATAAGCTATAATTGATATTCCGAATTAAAAAATGATCTCTATTTTAAAAAATTCCAAACATATAAGTTGCATTAATTAATTTTATAATTAATTCTCGCTGTTATAACAAATAGCATATTTTTAAGAAACAATATATACCAAAATATTGAAAATTGTTTAGGTCCAATTTCAAAGTGAAATTAATTCTAATGAACACTATTGGATAAAATGGTAAAAATATTTTCTAAATATACTTTAAAACCACTCAAATTTATAATTTATCAATATAAATTATTTCGATTAAAAAAGTTGTTTTTAATTAAAATTTAGTAATTTTCACTATTCATCAAAATATTAAATTTATCTGAAAAGTACCAAAATTTCACCTTAGGCTAAATTCGATATTCCGAATCCAAAAATGAAGACCATTTTGAAATATAAAATATATATAATTTCAAAAAGTGGGTATTAATATTCATAACGACTAGTTTGATTGGTTATGGTGTGTTAGAACTCGGTGTTGCGTACAACACACGCTATCACATTATTCAAAGAGAAGCGTTCCGTAGAAGCTTGGGGTGTTACAATTAATAATTATTACAAATTATTACTAATTATCCATAATTATTCCTAATTATTCCTAATTTTGCATAATTGTTCCTAATTATTCCTAATTATTCTTAAATATTCCTAATTATTCCTAATTATTCCTAATTATTCCTAAATATTGCTAATTATTCCTAATTATTCGTAATTATTCTTAATTATTCTTAATTATTTTTAATTATTCCTAATAATTCATAATAATTCCTAATTATTCCTAATTATTTTTAATTATTCCTAATTATTCTTAATTATTCCTAATTATTCCTAATTATAGTTAATTATTGCTTATTATATCTAATTATTCCAAATTATTCCAAATTATTCCTAATTGTTCCTAATTATTCTTAATTATTCCAAATGATTCCTAATTATTCCAAAATATTCCTAATTATTCCTAATTATTCTTAATTATTCCTAATTATTCTTATTTATTCCTAATTATTCTTATTTTTTCCTAATTATTCCTAATTATTCCTAATTATTCCTAATTATTACTAATTATTACTAATTATTACTAATTATAACTAATTATAACTAATTATTACTAATTGTTACTAATTATTACTAAGTGTTACTAATTATTACTAATTATTACTATTTATTACTAATTATTCCTAATTATAACAGATTTTTTCTAATTATTATTAATTATTACTAATTATTCCTAATTATTACTAATTATTACTAATTATTCATAATTATTACCAATTATTACTAATTATTACTAATTATTGCTAATTATTATAAATTATTCCTAATTATTCTTAATTATTTCAAATTATTCCTAATTATTCCTACTTATTCATAATTATTCCTAATTATTACTAATTATTCTTAATTATTCCTAATTATTCCTAATTATTCTTAGTTATTCCTAATTATTCTTAATTATTCCTAATTATTTGTAATTGTTCCTAATAATTTTTAATAATTCCTACTTATTCCTACTTATTCTTAATTATTGCTAATTATTGCTAATTATTGCTAATTATTGCTAATTATTTCTAATTATTTATAATTATTACTAATTATATTCTAATTATTACTAATTATTACTATTTATTACTAACTATATTCTAATTATATCTAATTATTAATAATTATATCTAATTATTACTAATTATATATAATTATATCTAATTATTACTAATTATTTCTAAATATTCCTAATTATTACCAATTATTCCTAATTATATCTAATTATAGCTAATTATATCTAATTATAGATAATTATATCTACTTATAGCTAATTATAGATAATTATAGATAATTATTCAAATCATTGCTAATTATTCTAATTATAGTTAATTTTTCTAGTTTTAATTAATTATATCTAATTATTGCTAATTATTGCTAATTATTGCTAATCATTGCTAATTACCCCTAATTATTTCTAATTACCTCTAATTATTTCTAATTACCCCTAATTATTGCTAATTACCCTAAATTATTACTAATTATCCCTAATTACCTCTAATTCTATATAATTATTACTAAATTCTACTAATTATGTATAATAATCTCTAATTATTGCAAATTAACACAAATTATTTATATTTATCACTAACAATATCAATTTCATAGTAAAAATAAATATAAATAATAATCAATTTAAATCTATTTTAATTACAACTAATAAACAATAATTAATATTAATATTAAAAAATAAAATACATATAAAATATATAAATACCATAAACATTGATATTCTAAAGGTATTGACGCCTTCCAATTGCTCTCGTATAAAAAATGTTAACTAAACGAATTTTTTTCCACAAAACTGGAGAATACAGAGAAAATGAGAGTTAGATCTGAGTGGTTTGTAAAAAAATGGGTGGAGGTATATATAGGTTAGATTAGTTGCGATGGGATTATTGGCGACGTGCCCCGTTGCAAATACCCCCGCCCGCATTAATTATAGTCGGTGGTTAAAAAGGTTATTTGAGATAGGTCCTGTCACAAATACACACCTGCCGACATACTATTTGTGACCGGTGGATTTTCCCATCGCAAATAGTATTTACCGTCGTCGGTCTTTTGTGACGGGGGGTGCGTCCCCATCGTAAATACCCTTCCAGCGTTTTGGGGAGAAAACCACGCCAAACATATTGCGACCGGTTTCCTGTTCCCATTGCAATTAACCTAGTATTTGTGACGGGAAGAGACTCCAGTCGCAAATACATATTTCGTCGGACCTTTTGTGACGGTATAAATCCCCGTCGCAATTGGCCCATCACAAATAACTACTTTTCCCATAGTGAGCAATCTAGAAGATTCATATACGAATCAACCTGAAGGGTTTGTTATTCTAATGGACGCCAATAAGATATTAATGTTGAAAAAATGCCTTTATGGATTAAAGAAAGAATCTAGGAAATAGAACATTCATTTTGAGGAATCCATAATGGAATTTTGTTTTTTAATAAATGAATATAAGACTTCTGTCTACAAACCATAGTGGGATTGTGTTCATTTTCTTAATGGTTTATGTTGATGACATATTATATATTGTAAACGAAATACCATCCTTACAGTCTCTTATGAAATGGTTGAATAAATGCTTAACCATGAACGAATTGGGCGAGACAACATATATTCTTGGGATCAAGATCCATTTTGATAGATACAAGAGATTCCCTGGCCTAAGTTAGAGTACACACATTGATAACATAATAAAACTATTCAATATAGAACAATCCAAGAAGGTAATGTATCTAGTGTCACATGGAATTCATCTATACAATAAAATGTGTCCTCAAACGCATAAGGAAAGAATGATAACGAGATGGAATCCATATACATCAACGATTTGGGTAGTCAGGTATACCATTTTATATATTATGATAGATGTCTCATATGCATTTAGTGTGGTAGGAAGATATCATACTGATCTTGTTGACCACCATTGGATGGCAGTCAAGACTATCCTTAAGTATCTGAGGCGTACTAATGATATTCTCCTGGTTTATAGAGGATATGAGGAAATATTTATCATAGGATATGAATATTCTAGTTTCCATAATGATTAAATGACATAAAGTCACGAATGAGATACATAGTCATTTTGAATGGAGGTTTTGTGAGATGGAAGAGCTCAAAGTAGATTGCGGTCATAGATTCTATAGTAGTCTCTGAGTACATTGTAGCTTCTAAAGAAGATAATTAATAATTTCAGATGTGAAATTGGGTTGAACAGATGTATTTGGATCCTAGAAATAAATATCCCATCACACTCTATTGTGATAATATTATAGTGGGGCCTCTCAAAAAGGATCTAAGATAACATTAGTAGAAAATGAACATACATAGATATTATCATCTCTTGAGGGATTTTTCTCAGAGTGGTGATGTTGTAGTGAGAAGCATTTTCGTAGAAGACACCATGGGATCCCCCATGACTAAAACCTTAACTTAGTATAAAAAAGATCATCAAGTGAGGTCTAGCGGACTGAAACTCATAGGCAGTTGTCTCTAGGCCAAGTGGGAGTTTTTTAGAGTTAATGTCATAGATTCAACTATATTTAATTTGACTTCATAAATATTTAATGTATTTAATTGTTAAACATCAAATAACATATTTTTCATTAATATGATTTAATAATATAATTGCGTATTTTTTCATCATTATGGTCATGGAAGTTCCCCACTATGATGGAAAAATTTAAATGATACAATAATAAAATTAAATATGGTTCCGCAATTGGATGACATACTATGATGGGACACATAGTATACAGAACATTTTGTGAGAGTACTAATAATAAGACGAGAATCACTCTCATGATGTTCACACTTTTCAATCTCTATGACGATTGATTTTGAGAACATACCCGCTAGTATAAATTCTACATGTTTTGGTATCATCATATATTTTTGTTGGTGAGTGTGTACAATGGTCCTCAGACATTAAGATTATCATAAATATATCTCCTGAATCACACACTTTGATTTACAAAAAAAACAGTCATGCCTCATGTTGGTGGGAATTAGGTTATGTTGGGTGTGTCATGAATGACATGTTATTAATGGATAACTCAAGGAATTATTTTTCCTTCCCATTTAGGGAAGTCTATATCATGACCCTTTGGTTGAATTAGAATTATCACCCAAAATTCTATGGGCATGGTGTATTGAAGAGTTTATTTCGGGTAGTCAATGAATGATGTATTAGGAATACCAGTTGATGAAACCATCATGAAACCTAATAGATGAGATAATGATACAAAGAGATTAGATAACACAGTGAATGTTTGTATGTGAATGTCATCGTTGTGACTTTTTGTTCATTCTATTGGGTTCTTCAACTTGTTGGTAGATAGTAGTCTAGGACATTAGTCAAGAATGCATAATTCCAAAAAAAAAGATTTCTAGAGGTTCAAAAACTAAAAGTTTCTAGTGGTGTTGAATAAATTCAATTTCACATTAATTAATTGAATAAATATTATTCTCAATACAGGGGAATAATTATGTTCAAGGTAAACTAATTTCATAAATTGAAATAAATAATTCATCATTGGATCATGAATAGAATATATATATTTATTTTTTGGAACATTAATAAATTTTTATTTTCTTGTTTGTAAATGAAAATATTTATTGAAGAGAATAAAATATTTATTCATGTGTTCAATAAATGGATGAGGATATCGAATGGACCAAGACCGTCTATGGTGATAAATGAATTATTTAAAAGTCTGTAAATATTGATAATCTTATTGGCGGATGAAATAATAATAATACTGTTATCTTAATGTGGAATGTGATTTTATTTATGGTTGAATTTTTCACATGATGGAAACCCCAAAATAATGACGCTATTATTTTTATTAAATGGTTTTATTTTTCTTGAATGGTTATAATTTCATTTAACTTCTATTATGCAATTAAATATTTTAATTTAAACTTCATATCGATTGATAGAAAGGTGAGTTAATTGTGTCAATGGTCGGTGAATTCTTTCTCAACTTCCCTCTATTCACTCCCTATAAAGATATTGAGAACTTATTCACATATGAAGAATGAGGGATCAAGAATGATCAACGAAGGACATTCCCTTTGTCATGCTAGCACCTTGAGAACGAGTGGCGTTGATCAGAGACCAATGAAGTACGTGTGGATCACTACTACAAGGATTCTACTTTGGATCCTTAGGAAGGAAATGAAGGAAACCTGGAAGGGTCATTTATATGATCAAAGATCATCAATGAAAAATGTACCAAAGTCCCGAGTATTTAATTTATTCATAAATTAATTATATTAATTATAAATATGATGTAAAAGATCCTCTCCCAAGGTTCCGATGTTTTTTCATTATTTGAATCATTGATTTAAATCTTTGGATACTATCATTCATAGTTTTATTGATCCCATATTGGTCATCGATTATGAAAAAATAATATTCAATCCCCCCTAATGGTGTGCTTCCGCTACGTCTGACTCCTTCCAATGCACTTTTTCTGACATACTGTTGCGAGTTTATATGAGTTATTTCTGTAACAATTTTTCCTAATTCTATAATACTCTAATCTTAAATGGTACTCAAGTTTTTACATGATCCATGTATTCATTTTTATTTTTTATGGCCAAAGTGAATATTTTGGCCCATAGTTATCGACATCAAGATAGAAATATAATGTTATGGATTTAGCACAAGATCTGAGAGTGTGAGTTCTGACCTGATATGACGCATATCAATTAGTTTTATGAAAAAACAAATAAATATTGGTGTATTTTGTATTAGGGTATATGAAAATAATTATTCATACAAATATATTAACATGAAATGGTTAACACATATTTCATCATTGGATCCCCCAAGACTTATAAAGGTAAAATGATATCTTTATTATTGTCAATTTTTTTATGTTATAGATTTTCATATTCATTAGTGATGTTTTATTTTTTGACCAAATGGCATAGATATTCATTAATAATGGGTTATGGTTTCTTGAATTACCATGACCTATTGTTTATGATAGATATCTGAGGTTTACCAAGAAATTTTGGAAAACTATTTCATAATATCTGGAAATGGGGTTGTGTTTTAGTGCTATCTATAATCTTCATACAAATGGTCAGTCTGATATAATCCTAATAAATGAAGAATATGTTCATACCTTCTTCCCTATATTTCAATTGTATTTAAGATCAATAAATTCATATTGTTGAATTTTAGCATATAAATAGATTTCACTAATGAATTCAAATGGATCATTATAAATACCTATATTGAAATAATTGTAGTACCATGACATTGTGGGAGAGAGTTTTAGAATAAAATCACTTGGATCATTAGATATCATATGAAATGGTAGGTATGGTTTAATTCGTTATTCATCACTTTAACAAATCTCAGAGTTGATAAAAGTTGTATGATGATAATCATCAACATGATATTGAATTTGGGGTAGGTGATAATGTATTATAGAAAATTTCCCTAGGGATAGAAGTGATGGGATTAATAAAGAAAAGATTGTTGATCTGTATATTTTTTTTCTTTTGATATTATTTATTGAGTAATGATGGTGACTAATCACATGGTACTTCCACGAAACCTAACTCATGAACATGTTCTATTGCATGTATCTATTTTGATAGTTTATGTAAATATTCGTTCACATGTATTAAACCAATATTTTGTACCTAGGGAGAATTTTATTTTTGAGGAACAACAATCATATATTTTCTATTATAGATTCAATGGGTTGTCAAACAATACCACTCACCTAGTTAATGTTTTTTTGTCAAAATCAAAAATGTTAAGAACCTATATGGGAACCTATGAATTTAATCTAGAAATGTATAATAATTTTCTTATATCTAGGTGATTAAATTTATTTGTGGAATACATTGATATTTTATGTGTATTCCTTTGGAATAAATTTACAGCATTCAATATAATATTTTACATCCACCACTAACCTAAATAAACTATTATATAGTATTAAAATTAATCTATATTAATAGTATTCGTGTGTATGAATAATATTAACAACATAATTATATATATATTACCTCAATTTTAAGTGTGTTTATTAATTTATAAGAAGTAATCACTATTTTTTTAATAAATTTGTTTCACAATTAAAATATTAGTTTTTTAAATATTTATATTTCAATAAAAAAATTTTATTTTTATATATTGATAAATATTTAATGAAATTTATTTTTAGTTATTCATCAATCATTTATACATTAGTTATTTAATAGTAACCAATGAAGATAAAATCATTTAAATGAAAAGATTGTAATTTTCAAAAAACTATTATTATTTATGCAATATATTTTTATCTTAAAAAATTAAATAAATACCTTCTTATTAAAGATTATAATGATATATATAAATTATATATTCCATAAACATTTGTAAAATTATATCAATATTTTATATTAAAATATTAATTCAATTAATTCAATTTTTCTATTATATGATCATTTTTTACAAAAAATAATTTCCTAACATTTTGTGAACATCATTTAAAATTTACTCCATCCACTTATAGAAAATATATATGATAAAAAAATTTATATAATTTTAATTGGCCTATAAAATTTATTTAATGATGCGAATTATATTTTATTTATAATGAATAGTTAAAACTCTAAGTATTTTTTTACCACGGTTCGGGTAAAAAAGTTCAACAAACTGGTTAAACTATGATATATGAGTAAACATTCTAGATAAACTTGTATAAATAATCTTTTATGGAAATATCATAACCCTATCATATATTAACATTTAATTATTCACCCATTTTTCATCTTCTATGATAATTTTCCATTATATTATTTAAAACTTTTATGTAATTCGATGACTTTCCCTCCCCTTACTTATAAAAAAGAAAATATTGTCCCCAATTATTAACACAATTTTAGTATCAATATCATCTTATAGGGACTCAAATAATCCTTTTAATATTAATTCCAATTTTTTATTTTTCTCATGTTCTTACCTAAATCCATCAAATGAAGACACATCTTTTAGTCCAAAAGATGTCTTTTATAAAGTGGAAATCATCATACCAGAAACATTAAATAATTATTTTTGAAAATAATTATTTTAATATAATTATAACCATCATAACACAATGAATCTAGTATCATAAATATATGTATATCATTTTATGATTATGTTCAAACTATTTTCCCACTCATTTCCATGTAATGGTAAAAGAATTTATTGCTCATTAATATGTGTAGACAACCTCCTCCAAGTTGTGGTATGATTCATTTTTCATCATTTATGGACATTTATGTATATAAATATGTACAAGATAAATTTATTAAAAATTTATATTATAATTATGATTTTTAATAATAAAATATAATTTTTTGTTCTTTCTTTATTTTCTATTGAAAATGAAAAATGCTATCATGTGTTTGTATTAACTACCTTTTCAATGAATTGTGTAATTAATAATATATCACATAAAATATTGATTTTTATTAATATTTATATAATTAATTCATACAATATTAATATCATTATAATAATTATGAATATGATGGAATAATGATAAAGATTCAATGTCCATATCTATTGAATACAAACATACATGAAAAACAAAATGTTTAACACCCCAAATAATGAAGATAATTGAGGATTATTAACGAACAGACTATGATTTGATATAAATAATTCATGAATGGTGTTGTATGTATTAATATTTCAATCCTATATAATAAAAAAATTATTATTTAATTATACTATAGGATAAACCATTTATAATGTAAGTCAAACATTAGCAAAGGGTATTATATTATAATTTCAGTTTAGAGAAGGATTTATTATAAATAACATTATAAATATGAAATCATATGATCTATCAATAGAAAATATTATTTATTTTCATCTTATATGTTCATGTAAGAAAATTAAAATTATACATTTCATTTCCATTACTCTATTTACTCAAAAGTTTGAAATAATGTTTTTATGAAAATAATATTTGTTTTATATACATTCATGAATGTTTTTATTCCCTATAAAATTTTTCATTAATTTTTTATGATTTATATTATTGATATTATTTAATTATTTAGTAAAATCGTCATTACCCATCATTTCATTAAATAAATATGTGTAGAAGTAATATTCAGTTTTTTATAATGATGAGATTTTTTACAAATGTGATAATAGAATCATTGTATTAACATTTAGTACAAGAATATTTTTTCATGAAATAAAACCTATTATTTTAAATGATTATAATTTAAAAGTTTTTATATAACATTTTAAAAAAATATATAATATTGGTCAAATATTTACATTTAACATAAGTGATTTTTCAATGAAAAGTTTATTTTTTTCAACATTTTATCCACTAATATTTAATATAAATTTTCATAAATAAACGAAACATTCAATATTAATTTTGATTCACTATTGACAATATCCAATGATTTAAACATTAATCCTTCATTAAATAGTTATTTATTTTGAAGATTAAATCTGGATAGAATCCATTTTCATTTCCATGGTTGAGGATATAACAAAACGGTAGATTCTTTCATTATCTTTTGGAATAAATATTAATTTATTATGATTATCTGATAACTTTGTCCATTACAACCCTCTAATTCTTTGTTAATTATTAATGATTATAGATAGAAAGTGGTAAATGGTATATTATAACAAGGAAAAAATATTTTACACTAGATTTTAGCCAATGCATGAAGTATAAACACATGTCATTAGCCCGAGCCTAATATAATATATTATTATAATGGTGGTTATCATTAAAATAATATTTCTATTAATATGATTATGATTTTTTTCTCAAACTATATATGATATTTTCTTATTCATATGATATAATTTTATGATCATTAATTATTTAATGATTTTTTATTATAGTCTTTCAAAAGTTTATTCCATGATTATGGTCTTTGAATTACTAAGAATGATTTTCAAAAACTAGTATCATATTATCATTCCCTTTTTTAGATGTTTGGGTTATATGTGATCATTGATCGATATCTACCAAGGTTACCCTTACTGAAAATCTATGCTAAAAAATTCATAGGGCTTTTATTACCATGTTGTACAAACAATTATAGATCTTTAATAAAAAGTGTTCAATGATATAATAAATGTTTTTTATATGTTTAATATCACTCATTAAATAATATTTTAATGTATCAATTCATTGAAGAAAAAATTCATTATGGTTATAGGGTGTGTATTATGATGATATTTTATTAATATTCATCAGAAATTCATTAATATTTATGAATAAAATTCACGGGATTCATCATAGAGATTCATGGCTTCTTAATAAACCATATATCAATGATTGAAATGAATTTGAAAAGTATATCCTTAAAGGAATAATATAAAATTTTAAATAATTAATTTTTCCTTCAATTTTTTTTCTTACAAATTCTAGCAAAATTGAATATAATATATCCATGATGATATAATTACATTATTATAAATATCATAAGAAAAGATTATTATTTTTAAGGGATAATCATTTTATAACACCTCAAAATAATCTGAAAAACCAAAACACTGTTAATGTCATGTGCAGACTGCTGCTTCCAAAAGTGACTGGATATGTTTTTCATAACATCGATAAAAAATGGATATTGGTTGTTTTTAATTAAATAATATTATATTTAATAAAATACTTTGATTATTTAAATATAAAAAAATATATAATACATCCAATATGTTCTATGTAAATGAATGCATCACATATGTATACATGCAAACTACCGCTTACACAAAAGTGATCTATTTTGTTTTTCATCTTATTTTTAATAAATTAAATAATAAATTATAATAAAACTCACCAACATAAAAACATATAAATAATATTATTATTCTTCTTTAATACTTCTATTATGATTAAATTATCACTTTATTAACATGACCCACCCATACATTATTATTTTTCATGTTTGGGTCTGTTTAACTAGTTACATGAGGAATTTTATAAATTTATATAATGGATGAAAATTTTAAAAAAATACTAATATAATTTTTAATTAATGACTATATATGTTTCATTTTATAAAATGGTAGTGGTAATAATAATATTTGACATATTATTTTAATAACCCCCCTTTTGTTCGATAATTATTACTACAATAAACTCATCATCAACATCGACATATTGATTTATAGAATCAATACATATTAATTGAAATTATAACATTATTAATATTTATAAAAATATTTATTACATTCCCTATAATAATATTTGAATTTTAAACATGGAATCTATAAAAATTTATACCATAATAGGTAAACTAGTACTAAACAAACAATTAAAGCTAATAATATCCGACGAGGAATATAAAAAAATGAACATATATGTTGTAAAAATAAATGTGTATATATGGATTTAATTAAGGTATATAATTATGAATATGGTTCTAAAATATGGCATTCTTATAGTTTTTTATTTAATATTCAAATTCAGATAACATTCATCTGTGTGGGATTAAAGCTAATTGTTTTAATTTGAAACCTCTTTCATCGAGACATGTTATATATTATGAAACTATTTTTCTTATATAGATTATTTACAAGATATGTGAAATATTATATTTTTAACATAATTTATTCTTAACAATTAATGTTCCATCTCATGTCCTACTTTTCATATTCTTCTTATTCGAATGTTACCCTAGTGGTAAGTGTGTTTCCTTTAAATTTTCTTTCTTAAGACATGATTCATTTAAAATAAAAAATTTCTTTAATATAGTGTGTATATTGTTAATTTTATATATAATATAATGATTTATCTTTTATTCAGGTAATATGAAGTTCAATTTAATTTATACAGATATAGATGATTTTTATTCAAATGTATCTTAAATTATTAAAATCATTTCTTAACAGAATATCATTTATTGAGTTATATTTATTATAATTTGAAAAAGGATTTTAATTATTTATAAATTAACTTAATAATATATATTATAATTCATATTATCTTTATTTTATAACAAAATACATTGATATAAATATTTTTCAAATGTTTTTTGTGGTAAATACAAATTTTAAACCACTCTAAATTTGACTTTTCTCTTCGATTAACATTTTAATACATATTTAATGTTATAAATTATTATTCTCAACCCTAATGTATTTTATTTATCTTCATAATACATTTATATTCCTAAATATTAGGAATTTGTAAATTTTTCATGCTCTTTATGATATGGGTTTCAAAAATATTTTCTTAAAAGTTTAAAAGTAATTTCACAATAATTTTTATATATTTATTTTCTACTTCAAATTTTCTAGGAAACCCATTATGTTAAATTTTTATAAACCATTAATTTAATTCCTTTAAATTTTTCATTAAAAATATATTCATTTTAGATTCATATAATTAATTTTTAATGTGAATTTTACATTTTTAAATCTGTGGTAATGTAAATAAATAATTTTTATATAGATTTTCATGGTTTCATTTCCATATTCCCTATTAAATGAAATAAAAACAATAGATTTATGTTTCATAATATAATATCAATAATTAAAAATAAAATTTTCCTTTCTTATGATTGAATTTTGGGTTTAACAGATACATATCATCTTGTCATTCTATGTGACACCAATTTGATAATATATGATGCCGATTTTCTTCACATGGGTTTTATATGATGGTATGGATGGTTTTTTTTAAAATGGAACACATATTTATGGTAGATCACTATTGTAGAGTTTTATCTCCCATTTATGATTTTTTATGTGTCATATCTCATAATATAATATTGTTTGTGTATTTTGGGATATGTGCAAAATTAAAGGGTTCACCTTCCTGGATTTGATCAAAACAAATTAGTGGCCCTCATTCGATATGTTAAATTTATAATGATACCATACACTTTTTCTATAAATTTTCATTATTATTATATTATGCAATGAAATGTTACGTTGTTAGGATATATGACTATTCTCCATATATTTTGACAATTATCTCACTAATACACTTTTTTCAATGTACATGTCTACTCATTTCATGTTTCATGTATTTTTTATTTAATTATGGTGAAATATTATTCATAAATTATATTTTAAATAATATATTTCTCCCCAACTAATGGTTTATCTAATTCACATGAGATAGTCCTTGACAAAATCTAGAACATATTTTACATCACTTAGAATAAGATAAATCTTCGGTATTATGATTCCATTCCCCAAGATATGAAGACAACAATAAAATGTGATAATTATATTATTCATTCTAGTGTTAGTACATCACTTAATATGTTGTTATCGTCATGTATGACATTATAAAAATGTTTGTTGAGAAGGGTTATGTAATAAGAATGAAATATATACTACTATAATGGGGGTAATATAAATAAACCATTTCATTATTTATTAAATACGAGTTTTGAATCATGATTTTGGTTTGAAAAGTTTTTTGTTTATTGTTGAAAAGTGATATTTTAATTTCCCCAGTTTTTGGAATATATATTTTTAATTGTGATTTTCATTTGTATAATTTATTATGGGTCATATTTAACAGTTTTTATGGATTTTTTAATGTTTTGTGGATAAAGATGAGGTGCACTGGCTACACACAGGTTGCCCAAACTGTTCCGGAGAATAGTAGTAATAGTTCGCTTTGAAAAGAGGGCTAGTTCATTTCGATGCAATAGCTTCATCACAATGTGAAAATGGATAGGGATACCATTCAAGGAGGACATGATAATGTCTTCTTATATAGTATCTAAGGCATGTTTAACACAAAACCTATCAAACCATGAGACTGAACTAGGTGTGAAGACATTATGAGATCCTAAAAAAAGGTTGAAATCACACATTATTAAAATCATGTGGCTCTTTTCTCCTCATATGTGACCCGGAATTGGGATTATTATCTCTCAAAGTCTGGGTAACCACTACCAAGAGAATTGGAATCGATATAGAGCCTTTCCTTAGTGTGGTGAGCCTTACTCATGTGGTAAGTGCTTATTATTCACTGTTCTTGTCATGCCTTCTTAGATCTACTTCACCCAACTTCTTAGTTTCAAATAACTATACCCACTGGGGGTAGATATATGATTTTTTATGTTGTTTATGATTTTATTTTTCTTAGGTGTTAATATGGTAAGGGATATAAGTTGGATTCCTATAATTATAACCTAGATTCTAGAGCATTGTAACACCCCGACCCCAGTTACCCAGAGTCGGTGCATTATTTTAATACATTGGAATAATTGAAAGGAATCAAATATAAAGTACTGATTAGTTTAGTAGTCTTGGAAAATAGATTATATACATGAATTTCATCATTATAATCTTGAAAAGAAAAACAACAGTAATTTATTCCATTATAAATTTCCATGCCTCATAGATTACACATACAAGTCACTCATAACTAACTTCTTCATATCTTGTGAAAATAATACATAAGAATGGGGTGATCTCAGATACTTAGAAAGGGTAAATAATTTAGCAAAAGCTGTAAACATTTATGGTTAGATGTGTAATAAAATAAAAGCTTTTCAAATATAAACATGAACATAATATGGAAAAAATAAATTAGATATTAACATATAATCATGCAGATGGATATTCTCTTAGTCTAATAATTATATATAATTAGGAATTTCATAATGAGGGAATGTATAATTCTAGAGTTTAATTTATTTGTCAAGGACTCATTCTAGGGCCTAGGGGATAACTATAACCGAACCCCAACTTGGAGAGCCTCTGTAACTAGACTCCAACCCGGAGAGCCTCTGTAACTGCACACCAATCTGGAGGGTCTTCTGTAACCAAGCCCCAACCCAGAGGGCTTACTTTTTCAAGTCCCCATCCCGGAGCATACTATTCCAACACATTAATCTTAAGAAGATGTTGAAATATAAATTAAACATTCATATTAAAACTAGAATACGAAATTTCAATACATTACCCATTAACCATGAATGGCATAAAAATAACTCAACCACAATCAAACATATCACAAAACCTTAAATACAAAATAGAATATTTGTATCATAATAAATCAATTTCAAAGAAGTTTAAAATCCTTCAAATGATGTTGATATAGATGAAAATTATTTGTATAACTCTTTGTAAGAAATATCCTTTTTCATAAAAACATTTAAAAGTCACACAATTTAGAAAGGAATACATTTAAATACATTTTTGAATCATAGTGTCCCATACAACTTTGAAACATTTGAATGAAATTAGCATTTTAAAATAAATTCATATCCATATTAATAAATCAATAAAACTATTTTGAAAACATAGAGATTTATGAGAATGGTTTTGAAGAATAAGTCTTTAAAACATTTAAAATGATATTTTAGTAAAAGTGTCCTTCAAAAATAATACCTTTGAAAACTATTTCATGAAACATAGACATGGATAATAAATATGTCCCAGTATATACTCATGTAAAAACAACCTCAAATAATAAAGATATTGTGAAATTAATCCTTACCTTGCACTTTCCTTTAGCCGAGGGTACGTTTAACCTCCTCTTCTTCAGATTTTTCCTTTTTATTTGATAAAAATGGCTCCATAGGATGGATTTCTGACCAAAGTAATGCCTCTAGTATAGTCGTGAGGTTATTTTTGTAGGGTTTTGATGATCCAAATGGCTTTAAAGGTTTTAATTAGACAGAAGTGGTGGTTCCCTTTTATAAGAGGGGTGAGAGTCAGCTTAGGAAAAGATTGAAATATTGTTTTACAATAAAATAATTTTCATATTCTAATGACTCAAAAATGAATTATTTAAATTATAAGGTCGGGATGGGTCTAAATCATTTCAGAAAATAGGTTTTAGAGAGGTTTGGGTCACTATATTAACCTTATCTTTTAGATTTAACTCTTAGTAAAAAAGTATGACATTTACCATGTCTCTTTTTATTTTAATATTATATGGTCAATAAACTTACTATAATCTTCCAAGATAACCCGAAGTGGTTCATTAATTAAATATATATTATTATATAAGTCTTTTGGTTGATCCTTATATTTTTAGGAATATTATATATTTTAATAATATAATATTTAAAAAAAACTCATTTTTGACAATTTTGACACTATTGGTAATTTGTTTTTGTGAAAGTAATCACAACTTTATTACTTTTAAAATAACACATTGAATCAATCCTAACATGTCATATTCAAATATAATATTTGTAGATGTCATAAAAACATTAAAATTATATTTATTTTAATATATATAATACCATTTATTTGATTCATTCATTAATAAGGTAATTACTGCTTCATCATTGTGTCATAATTAAATCTAATTATTTAACGTCTAAAAATTATAAAGAAAATACCGTTATTTAGGAAATCATTTTATCTTCCTAATGAATATTTATAGTCAAATTTATATTGTGTGTAACCTTATATTAGAAATGGTTTAGTTATTAAGCATTGAATTTAACACTTTTAACTCTTCTTTAAATAAAATAATAATAAATGTCCTGACCTAACCCATGTGGACCTAAAGGATGATATTTTATTCCTATGGTTTTTTCGGTCTAATTTCACTTATCTAATATAATTATTTCTTGTGTTAGGGTAATTATAATATTATTTTTACCTTTAATTATCCTATTAACTTTTAACTTTGGTAAATAAAAGTCAAAATTACTATTCACCAAAAACTATTTTCATCTTATTGAACCATATTTTACGTACTGATGTCAACTGTGTCTCTAAAAATTTTGAAATTCAACTCACAGAAGCAATAAAATTACGTTTTATATAAATTTGAAAATGCTCCTAGGAGATGGGTAAAATAGGTTAAAAGTTTCAATAAATTTTTATACCTCAAATTTTATTTTAAAATGACTCCAATAAATCACATTGAACATATATAGGTATTATATATCAATTTTTACTTAAAATAAATTTAAATAAAAGAAATAATTTTTTAAATAAAAAGTTGGTTTTAAATAATAACGCAAAGTTTTTCACTATTCATCAAAAATTGAATGTTTTCATAAAAATTACAAAAATTCACCGTAAGATGATTTTGTTATAAAAAATTCAATAATTAATTCTATTTTACTAAATTAAATATATATAAGTTGAATTTATTAATTTAAAATTAATTCCCATTGTCAAAACCAAAAAGCGGGTTATTAAAAATGTAATAACTATCAAAAGATTGACAAGTGTTTGTGTCAAATTTAAATGTGAAATTACTTATAATGACCTAAATTGTATTAAATGATAAAAATATAATATAATTACACTTAAAAACCATTTACATCTATAATTTAACCATAGAAATCATTTTTATTAAAAATGCTTTTTTGAATTAAAATATTTTTTTCACTATTAATCAAAATATGAAAGTTATCTGAAAAGAACCCAAAATTTATCCAAACGAAATTTTTTTGTCCTGATTCTAAAGAATAATTTAATTTTATTAATTTTAATATATAAAATTTTCAAATATAGGTTTTAAAAAGGGTTCACCATTAAAAGGTAGTAAAATAGCATTTTTTTGAAAAATATAACTTTTATCTGAAAAAATTGAATTTTTTCTTATATTATGTCTAAGAAACACATAATATGGATGTTTAAATTATATATAGTATATAAGATTCAATATTACATTAATACTATTCATAACCACTTTTTGAACGGCTAGTTTGGTAAGGTGTGGTGCACTCGAACTCGGTGTTGCGTGTATCGAAAGATATTGAATTACTTTAATGAGATAACATACTTTGAATTCTTGGCGAGTTACAATAAATCTTCATCCGATTAATGTTTTCATCAAAACCCTAGAGGTAGGTGGGTTAACCCTCAAATCCTCTTTGTAAAACAGATTAACATGTATTAAAATAGATTATATTATGTTAAATTTATTTTGAATTGTCTGATTGAGAATGATTAGAAACCGTATTTAGTGATGGTTTGGTAAATTTTGGAAATATATAAAATTGGGATTCTCAAAATTAAGATTTTGTTATTGATTTCAAAATCACAAAAAAAAAATTGTTGGTGGTTCTTGATTTTAAAATGTGGATTTTCCGAATTCATGGCATATAGATTTGATTAAAAAAATTTCAATAAAAGAAACTTTTTTATTGAAATGAAATGGTTGATTTGAATTTCATTGGATAATTATTTTTCAATAAAATAATATTTTTTATTTTGGTTGAACACGCATGGTTTTCTCATGGGTTGTATTGTGTGTTTATATGCATTGGAAAAGATAAGGTCCTAGAAGACTGAGATCGAAATGTTGGCATCGATATGGGTGTGAAGTACCCATGTCAATTTGGTCCTCTATGTAATGGATTAGTAGAAGGATATATCACTAATAGAGAGTACATGAAGGTCCTAGTTTCCTGTATGGTTTGTTGTGTGAAAAAGTGAAATGGACTGGTTATGAAAAAATGATATTGGGAAATTTTTTAAAGCCTTGTTTGGTTTTTCATTTGGAGATGTGACTGTTTTTTGATTTTTTTTTGAAATAAAAAATACTTACGATTGAGTTATAAATATTTAATGGAACATGTTCATTTTTAGTTAAATTGTTTTTCATAACAATTATAATATAAATGGTTTTATATAAAAGCTTCTAACTTTTCTATCCTACTAGCATGAGTAGAGAAGTAATTGAGAAAACCTATTGATTTTTATGCTCACCCCTTCTTTGGAGAGTTTTTTACTTTTGGATATGTTATATTATAGGATATGGGGAAAATGATAATTGTCACAAATATTTATTAATGTGTCGTGACACTTGGGCTACTTGGTAATGTCGGAGCATGAAGATTGTGGTGAATAGTGTCTTATGGTAATATTTGACTCTTTAGTTTTTTATACTATTTACTTGGGTGATTATTTTGTTTTTGTTGTGGATCACTTTTGTTTGTTTTGTTATAAATGATTATATTGATTTGTGTTTTAATTTTTCTTACTTCATATAGTGGTTGTTTGGTTATCATTGCTGGTTGCGGTTTTTTATGGGAAAATCATACCCCACATGTGTTGAAACTCTTTGGAATTTATCTCCAGATTTTGATGTCTTGGGGATGTATCTTAAGGTAATGTAATAGATCACTATCCTATCCAGCCAAAGAGAATAACTAGGTCATTACAAAAATTTACAGCCTTTTCAGTCCCAAGATAATAAGTGGTATTCATTTTCAAGGTATTGGAGTTGAGTTATTTCTTATATAATCCTTAGGATTGAACCATAGAATGGAGTTGCATTGTTAGGACATGAAATATAGAGCATAAAAATAAGTATCTAACCTTTTTATTCAAAAGTTCATGTTATGAGGGAGTTGTATATATATGTGTTCAGAAGACACTTATAGGATATTGGAATCTCATGGTTAGGGGTTTAGGCAATGAGATGTGCATGACATGCATTGTAGGAATGACATTAGATTAGGATTGTATATTTCATTTTGGAGAAATGATATTTGATGTGATGCAATATGTTTATTTTAAAAAAACGTCGAAATTTTTTTCATATTAAGATTCTATAAAGGGCATGGTTGGTATATTTTGAAAATGGGAAGATTTTAGAAAGCTACATTAGATTTTTCAAAAATAGTTATACATGGAACTCTTTGATTTTGGATTAAAATGTTGTGATTGTTGATGCAATAGAATTTGAAATGGGAAGCCTTAAGTTTCTTAAGATTGATACTTAAAGAGTTTTTTATTTTTTACAAAATGTCACTCCGTAGGAATCATAGAAACCAACTGAAAGAATTTTTGGAGATTGTAGTTTCACTTGAAACACAATTTAATAAACATGTGGTTCAAAGTATCATATAGATGTTTTATTCTGTGTACATAGGAAATGTATAGGATGGTCCAATATATGTCCATAATTCTATCGAGTTCAGGAAGTAGAATCCACCAATTTTTTGGGGTGATTCTAATCTCAAAACGATAGTAGTGTAGCTAAATAGGATGAAACTTATCATCAATTTCACCAGCACAGATGTATAGTATAATGTCTAATTGGTAATGTATATACTTGAAAATATTTCCCACGAGGGGTTGGACCTATAGGTCTAGGATAAACTGGATGAAGGAATTAGTTTGGAAGATTCTGAGGAAATTTTCAACAAATAATTCTATAATCACACATTCATGATCTATAGAATGATGAAATTTCTTTATTATGAAGCTGGAAATTTACTCTATCATATAATATTCTACTAAGTTTTTTCATTTAGTTCACATTGCACCGGAAGTTGTTTTGATTACAGCCATGAAGGAATGCATCATCAAATCTAGGAAAAGGTAGGATATTTGATTGAAGATTGCGACAATCTATATTATGTATTATGCAGAGATGATGAATAAAGAGATTGTTTCTAGACATTATATCTCGTGAACTATGGGAGGAGGAAGTACAATTATACCTATGGGAAATAGTGTTAACTCAAATTCTAGGAGAAAGTGGAAGAGGGAAACTTATTTCAATGGCGGGTGCATGGCTCAAAATTAAATGGTCAGATCAGTGAACCTTCGTCCATGACCCAAAAGAAAAGAGGGTTGTCTCTAATGTGGTTATCTTGACCAGATAAAGCGATAGTGTATGGAACAACCTAGATCATGTCATAAATACTTGAAAATGGGGAATCATCAATAATATTGTCACATTCCTATGAGTTTAGGTCCTCAAGACACTTCTATTGTGTGTCAAGCATTATATGATTTCACATGGTGAGGGAAGAAAAATAAATCCCGCCTGTAGGGAAACTCTAGAAATAGAGATTTTTGGAACATCTTGACCCCTCATCAAGGGAAATCTCTACAAGGAATAAGGAGCAGAGTATAGTAACGATGCAACTTTATAGAGATGATCAGGTGTTTGTGCATGATCAGGATGGACTATCTATGATGAGAAGTATGGTTCCATTGAATTAAACCCTCATGTAATTTATATTTGATATTAGTGAATCACATTCATTCATTTAGTCATGTGATGTTGATTATCTTTGTTTAAAACTCGAGGTAATTCCTTTTGTGATAAAAAATCAAACTCCTCATAGTAAAATAAAATGTCAATCCTTTATGTGTAGAGCGTGTTCTTCAACTGATAATGGAATTAAGTTAATGCGGGACTTCTTAGTGTAAGAGATGGATGTCATTTATTTAATCCTAAGTATGTAATAGTTGACAAAGTTCAAGTATCACATCGACTATTATAGTAGAATGATTTGATTTACCACTAAGGACGCCTTTGAGCATTTATTAGGAGGACAAAGTGTTGTAAAGACATGTGAAATAGTCTTTTAGAAACTAGTATTGTGAACTACATATAATTATTGGGAAAAATTGACCTTGTAATCAATAAAAGATATTGTGGAAATCAATTTTCTAGTATTTTGGTATCAATTTCCAGATTTCATTCCAAATAAATTCGCAGGGTAACCACCTATAAGAGAGGTGAAATTTACAATTTTTCTCCTCCAAGGGACTATTCCTATTTCAGTTCTATATTATATGATAGAACCAATAGAGTTAAAAGAATTTAAAGGGATGTTTTAAGAGTTTTATAGAAATGGTTTTATTCAGTCAAGAACATCTCCATGAGAAGCAGTAGTCTAGTTCATAAAGAAAGCATATGGAACTCTATGGATGTGTGTTAATTAACATAATATTATACAACTTACTATAAATAATAGATATCCACTTACATGAATTTTTGATCTTTCCAATTAATTTATGGTAGGTTTGTGCTTCCCTAAAAATTACCTATGATCAGGATATCACCAATTAAGAGTTTGGGAGGAGGATATTCTGAAGATAGCTTTCTTAAGAAGATACAACCATTATGAATACATAGTAGGGACATTATGTCTTATGAATTCACCAGTAGTCTTTATGGAATTGATGAATCAAATATTACAATGATATCTATATTCTTTTGTTGTGGTTTTTGTGGATGAATTATTGCTGTACTCAAGGAAAGGGGATGGTCATGAGAAAAACTTATTGACAATGTTGGGAATATTTCGATATCATCAGTTGTATGAAAAATTATCCGTGTGTGATTTTTGGATACAATAGTCACACCTTAATAGCCATGTAATTTCGGAAAAAGGGTTTTTCGGTAAATACATAGAAGATAGAAGATGTTATCTCTTGGAATCCACTGAAAAATTTCATTGAGATGAAAATCATTCATGGTATTTCTGTTTAATACTAACACTTTATGCATGACTTCTTATGAATAGAATCACATATGATTTTTTTGAAAAATAATTGCGTTCCCTTCTTATGGACTCAGGATTTCCTGTGGTCTTTTCATGATATAAAGGTTCTCCTAACATGAACAACAATTTAGATTTTCCTATAATTGGGATAGTGGTATGTGGTGTATTGTGAGGCTTCTGGATATGGGTTGGGAAGTGTTCTCATGAAAGGGTTCCATGTGTTTTCATATGGTTCAAGGAATGTTATAGTGAATGAGAATAATTACCCAAAAAATAATTTGGAGTTAGCTACAGTCAACCATGCATTGAATACATGGAATCAATATCTATTTTGTGAGTAATTTATTATGTTCACATATCATATGACCTCGAAGTATTTATTTTCACAATCAAATCTGAATTTGAGGCAGTATATATGGTTGTAGTATCATTATATGTTTGACATTGACTTGATTTATACACCGAGAAAAGGTAATTAGGTAGCTTATGCATTAAGCAAAAATTCCTATATTAATTTGTAAAAATAATCTTACGATGAATAGATGTTTATGTCAGTCATAGCTAACATGCATGTCAAATGTGAAGACTGATGTGATGTAATGGTTTTCATTTCAGTTTCTATGATCCATGATTTGGTAATGATGTTCAAAGTAGAACCAACATCCGATGAATAATTCCAAGTTATGTGTTCCAAACTCAATGGTGGGGAGACCATTGAGGGATGGAATCTTGATGGGTGTTTAGTATTGTGTTTTAGAGATCAGATTGTTGTACCTATGAATATTCAGGATTGGAAGGTGGTTGAGTTCACATCAAGGTGCACCAATTATCATCATGTATTGGAAGAACATCAATGTCTAGTTGGTATGTTTCCACGTTTACCTATCCCAATATGGAAATGGAGGCAGATAACAATAGATTTTTTACAGGTCTCCTATGAATGTTTTGGAAATAAAATTCTATATGGGTGATAATGGATTGTCTAAAAAAGTTGAATTATTTCATTAAAATTTGTGGAACTCATATGGTTGTGGATCAATCCAAAATCTATATCCATGATATGGTAAAGAGACAAGAAATACCCATTTTGATATTTTTGGAGAGAGATTTGAGTATCATATCATATTTCTTAAAATCCTTATAGGAAGATCATGGGACTTAGTTGACTATGAGTAAGAGTCATCATCCTTAGATAGATGGAAAGTCTGAAAGAACGATACAAACATTGGAAGACATTTTTCAGAGTTGAGTAATGGATTTTTATGGCTCATGGGGGGACCATATACCCTTAGTGGAGTTATTATATATTAAAATATATCATTCCTCAATATATATGGCTCTGTTTTAACGGTTGAATAAATGTCCTTGTCTTTATCCATTTTTCTTGGTGGAAGTAGGTTAATATTTATTAGTTGTGATTATCCTTGTCCATGAAACAATTGATAAGATTTAGTGGATCATAAAGAGAGTAGAGATGACTCAAATTTGTCAGATATCATATTTGAATCATTGTAAAAGACTATTTTCATTCACGGTGAGTGATCTTGTGTTCTTAAGGATATCTCCAAGGCCTGTACATCATTATATTGGGAAGCATGTAAAGTTATTTACTCAACAAAATTGGACATTCGAGATACTTGAATAGATTGGATAGGTGGAATATTGGTTGGAGTTATTATTATGGTTCAGTTTGGTGCATAATGTGTTCAATGTATCTTAGTTGAAAAAGTATCATGTGATCAGATGGAATCACGTTGACCTAGAGTCGGATACCTCACGGGTACATATCCTAGTGTCAATTTCGGATAGGCAAGAGAATGTTTTAAAAAAAAATCATATTCCTAGTGTAGAATTTAGGGAAACATGGTCAGATTTAGGAAGAATCTTGGGAATTAAATAATGAAATGAGAGAGTAGTGTTCAGGACTCTTTCAGGGGAAGAATGGTTTTCTACAATCCGAGGATAAAAAAAACAATGGTGTGGGGATTGTCGCACCCCCAGTTTTTTGGTATGTAATCCTTTATTTATTCTATTTTCATATATATATTTTTATGTCATAATTTTTAGGGAGTTTGTAGAATGTATGTAATGTTAATGGGTCTAATGGGAAGGCACATAGGCTACATAGGGTATGAAAACCCTCCTCTTATTACAATGTAAAACATGATTTATTACATATAATCCACTTTATTCAAAATAGATGACAGTGAGGTATGATTTCTTTGGGGATTAGGATCATTACATAACAACTTAAAACATGAAATACAATATCTTTATTGAAAACATCATTTACATGACCACTACATTACCTCATATATAGCATTGCATTGGATAACTTGAGGACATGCATATGAAAAGTGAGAGTTCTAAATCCCAGTAAGGGAATAAACATGGAATAACATGAGGAATACAATACATGTTAAGAAATAGGCATATCAATGGATCACACGAGAAACATGAACATAAAGGCATGATAATCATAACATCTAAATGTGGCAACAACACTTAACATGTAATTTAGCATAAGCCAAGGCTCATTTAACTTGGAGCATGAGTAAATCCTCATTGAACATGAAGCATGATTAAACCCTTGTTTCACATGGATTAGCATGAGTAAAAACTAGTTTCACATGACATATCATGATACTATACATTACCCAATGCATTGGAGTGTGATCAGGGTGCACCCTTCTTAAACATTCCATTTCATGCATAAGTGTTCCACACATATCATACAACATGGAATCAATAATCATCATTTCTTCCACAATAAAGGTATTTTGAATACATTAATGAAGATTTATAATCAATAATTAACTGTTCATAATGGTGAATACCCCTGATAGAGAATTGGTCTTGATATTCACTACACAATGACATTGGCTTGGAAAATCGTAGTGCAATTTCGGCAACATAATAGCGTGAAATAAGAACTCATAAAAAATGGTTGATGAGATAGAAATGGGGGACTCATCATATTAACAAGAAATTATTGGACTCATAAATATAAATTTCCAAACAAATTTAATGGAATATAGATGCATAATATAAAATAATTATTTGGATGTAAATGAGGAGAGATAAATCCTTAACAAAATTTTGTCATGGTAACGAGTGTACATGGGAGGAATTAATGTGAAATTAAGGGTTCTCCCATCATCCAAAAATAAATATTTATTTATGGGGGAGGTGAAAAATCATTCCCCATGTTTGGTAATTGAAAACAAAAGGTCATAACAACTTAATTATAATTGGAAAAAAAATGAGAAAGGAATAAATCCCTTACTTGAAAGTGCGATCCCAAAAGCTTGGAAGAGGATTGAGAGAGGCTTCATGGGGAGCTTTTGGAACCTTGGGAGGACTCTAGAGAGAGGATAAAATTATTATGTCTAAATCCAAAGGCCTTGAGTGAAGAGTAAGTGGGATCATGGGTGGTTTTATATAAGAAATAAGAGGGAATACTTTATTATTTCGGGTTGGGACACCACACATTAAACAAATAAAAACCATAAACATACAATAGTTTTTTCCCAGGGTTTTTGAAAAATTAGGGTGGAAAAATAGTTTATAAGGCAGATGGAAAAACTTCTTAAAATAATAGGGTTTTTTATGTGGAGGATAGTCACACTATCAAGGAAAACAATTTAAAAAGGTAAAATGTTTTATAAGCATTGAAGGGGTCACTAATGCTTTGTAAAGTAAATAAAACAAACAAAAATAACAATATTTTAATTCGAAAACATATATTGGATGAACATAATGTTTATAATATTTTCTAACATCACTATTGGGACATTACGATGTCATAAAAAATTATATTTAAACAGTATTTAAGTTTTACCCAAAAAATCATCTGTCTCGGAAAATTGTAAAAGTTTTACCATTGGATCATTTTGAAACCCTAATTCAAAAAATAATATTCATTTTATCTAAATAATTTTCTAAATATGTGAATTTTTTTACTTCTAAAATAAAAACCGATATTTATAAAAAATTCATGGGTTTTAACCCAAACAGCTTTCAAACCAAAATAAAAATTACAATTCAATTCATAAAATTATACGCTAATTTATATTTAATAAAAATTAAATTAATAATAATTATAATGTTTTATTAAAATTTTATTTAATTTAAAAAATCCATTAATTCACCAAAATAGATTTCTTAGTCGAATATTAACTAAAAATACTATTTATTCTTTAATAACTATTTACAAAGTAACAATAAAAAGAATGTATATTTTATATAAAAGAATAATGTACATAGTCATACATCTAGGGTATCATTACATAACATCTTATAAAAACCACATAAGGCCAAATGGTAAGGTGTGTGATGGTGAAAGGCCCTTGGGATGGCTCAGATAACATCTCTCAGGTGGTAATCTCTATGAACATTCACTTTTCCCATAATCGGTCCCGCTCAAGCTTAATATGTTCAAGCTCAGCTTGGGCTTGGTCAATAGAGAATCCCAATTAAGAAAACACCTTTTTGAGGTCCAGCATATGGGCTTCGTATGGGGAAACCCTACACAACTAGAAAAATGGTCTATTTCCTCAGTTCAAAATAGTAGAAATAGGGCCCAAAATTGTGGCCCTAGGATACAACCATGATTTTTCCCAACTATGGACACAATTGCTATTATAGTTGGGTCTGACATATGGCCATAGTTTTAACCATGGAAATAGGTGGCCTAGTTCCATGGTTTTGAAAACCGTGGCTATATGTGTCTCTGTTGTCAACTGGGGCAGTTGACTTATGGCCACCATTTAAACTATGGCCATAGCCCTAGAAAATCATGGCTATAGCCCTAGAAAAACGAGGAAATAGCCTAAAAATAATATTTTTCCAACAATATTTTATCCCAGCACCTTTCATTCACGTTTCAATGACCTAACCACTACACCACCAAGGATTTTTTCTGTGTGTGTGTGTATGTATAACATGTTATATATATTATTAAAAACCATGGTAGAATTGTAAATACCGTGGAAATAGTTCTTCCCACCATTTTTTGGTGGGAAATTTATTCTCTGTCTCAAGAGCGAGAGACCTATAGCCACGATTTTCAAAATTGTGGCTATATCTCTTCGAAAAAATTCCTAATGCCAAGGTTTGGAAAACTATGGAAATAGGACACATAACCATGGCAATAGATTTGAGCTATAACCATGGTTTTGAAAATTGTGGATATAGGACATGAAAGAAAGACCTATAACCATGGTTTTAAACTATGGACATAGCTACCTATAGCCAAGGTTTTAAACCATGGTCATAGCTACCTATAGATATGGTTTTAAAACCATGGCTGTAGGTCCATGAGAATAGCATTTTTCTCTAGTTGTGTTAGTAGATGAGGACATCACATCCATTTTCTGGGTAAATTGGACTTGTTAAAGCCCTATATTTATACTAATCATAAGATCATTGTTGAGTGGAAATATTAGAAATGGTAATAATTATTAATGGTATTTTAAATTCCAAAAACATATAAACAATTATGTTCACACTTTATATAACCATAATAATACTATTAATTAGATCAAGAAGAATTTTCATTAATGAAAGTTTGGTTCATTATAGTATTCCCTCCTTAAAAAATTCTCCCCTCAAAATTTCTTTTCCCAGTATAAAGAAAATGCGGGTAACACTACTTCATCACTTCCTCTGATTCCCATATTGCTTCTTCAAACATGTGGTTTATCCACAACACATTGACAAGGGACATTGTGTTATTTCATAGAAATTTTCTCTATGATCTAAGAGCTTCACTGGTTTCTCCTTGTAAAGAAGATCATCCTCTAGTTGTACTACCTTTGAAGAGACTAAATGTGAAAAGTAAAGTTTTTTACTTCATTAAGAGGGATACGTGAATGACATCATGTACTTTGGCAATGGTAGGAGGATGTGCTAGTCGATTAGCCATAGTCCAGACATGATCAAGAATATCGAAGGGGCCGATGTACCTAAAACTTATCTCCTTATTCTATCCAAACCTCATAACCTTATTCAATGGAGATATTCATAAAAATATCATGTCTCCAACTTTAATATTAGGGTCTCGTTGACGGTTATCTTCATAACTCATATGTCAAATTTGGGCTTCCATGATATGTGGATGAATGGTTTTCACCTTCTACATGACTTCGTTAACCATTTCTAGTACCACCAGCTTACTCTCACTGACTTCATCACAACATGTCGGTGTTTTTCACCTCTTCTCATACAGGGCATTATAGGGTTCTATTAAGATGCTTGTGTGGAAACATTTTTTATTGGAGAATTCATACAAAGTAAGATGTTGATACCATCATCCTTTGAAGTCCATTGAACATCCTCATAACATATATTCAAGTGTCTGAATAGTTCTCTACGATTGGCCATCAGTTTGAGGATTATAGGTCATACTAGAGTTCAATTCAGTATCCATAGCATGTTGAAGACTCTTTCAAAATGTAGAGGTGAATCTTGGATCTCGATCAGATATAATAGATAGTGGTACTACATGCAGCATTACCACATCACTAATATATATCTGTGCTTGATGATCTAATGAGGAATCCTCTTGAATTGAAGTGAACTCTGCATACTTTTTATGATGATCCACAATAACCCAGATTGTATTGTTACCATTAGATTTCTTTGGAAGTTCAGTGAAAAGTCCATAGTGATGTTCTGCCATTTCCATTCTGGTATTGGATGTGGTTTCATCATACCTTAGACATATTCCTCTCCACCTTCACATTCTAACACACCAGGCACATTGATGTATACTCAGTTATCTCTTTATTCATATTATCCCACCAACAATGCCCGTGGAGATCTCAATACATCATTGTGATTCCTGGGTGATTAGAGAAATTCTAACTATGTGCATCATCCAAAAGTTCCTTCTTCAGCCCCGAACATGATGGAACACATAGTCTATTTCCAAATCACCCAATTACTTCATTATTAACATTTAACTCCAAGGATTTCCCTTTTGTGATAGCTTTCACTTTCTTTTAAATTCCCACAACATCCTTTTGGGCATCATTTATCTTTTCCAAAATAGAATGTTGAGAAGTCATTTGTGAAAGGATTGATGATGTTCCCTTTTTTATGATTCCCATGTCCATATTCATAAAATATAATAAGATTAGATCCTTTTGAATTCTCATTAATAATAGAATCATTGGGTTCTTTCTACTTAGAGCATCCACCTCCTCGTTCACATTCCCAGGGTGGTAATGGATTGAGTAGTTATAGTCTTCGATCAGCTGTAACCATCTTCGTTGGCACATGTTCAACTCTTTTTCTATGAATATGTACTTGAAGATTTTGTGGTCCATATATATTTCACACTTATCCCCAATGAGATAGTGCCCCCAATTTTATAAACCGAGGATCACCACAGCCAACACCAGATCATGTGTTGGATAATTCTGCTCATGAACATTCAATTACCTTGAAGCATAGGAAATGATATTATCATTTTTCATCAACACATAGCCCATTCCCTTATTAGGTACATTATTGAATACCACAAAAGGTTATCCACTTGTGGGTATTGTGAGCATGGTTGAAGTGATAATCCTCCATTTCAACTCCTTGAAAATTTCTACGCATTCATCAATCCATGATAACTTTACTCCCTTCTGAGATAGCTTGGTAAAAGGGTTGGGCAATTGTGAGAAATTTCTCACAAATCATCGATAATATATACCTATCATTAAGAATCTACGAATATCAGTTACCGATGTTGGCCTAGGATATCCCTCTGTTGCAGATGTCTTGTAGGGATCCACAGATAACCCATTTCTTGTGATTATATGGCCCAAGAATGAGGCATCCATCCACCAGAACGCACACTTGTTGTACTTTTCCTAGAGATTCTTTTTTTGTTAGGTCAATTGAACTGTTCTTAGATTCTCCTCAGGATCTTCCTTATTTTTGGAGTATATTAGAATATAATCTATAAATACTACAACATATTTGTCTAGGTAATCTCTAAAGACTCTATTAATCAATTCCATGAATATTTCTGGAGTATTAGTGAGTCCAGAAGGCATTACTATGAATTCATAGTGCCTGTATCATCTAAAAATAGTATTTTTGGGGATATCATCCTTCTTCACCCTTACTTGACAATATCTCAACCAAAAATCCACATTGGAAAATTAGTAGGCTCCATGTAGCTGATTGAACAAGTCATCAATTCATGGGAGAGGATACTTTTTATTTATCGTGATATTCTTAAGCTCATGATAATAGATGCAAAGGCACATTGACCCATCCTTCTTCTTGACGAAGAGGACAGGTTCACCCCATGGTGAAGCACTTGGGTGTATAAAACCTTTATCTAGATTTTTTAAACTTATTTATTAATATCCTCATGATCCAAAACATCCATTATATATAGAGTCTTTGATAGTGGAAAATACACAAGAATAAGGTCAATTGAGAATTCAATATCCCATCTAAGAGAAAGACCAAACAATTCCTCAAGAAACAGTTAATCAAATTCTCTCCCAATTCACATCTCTTCAAGGATGGTTTCCTCTTTAGACTCAATCATCTTAGATCGATACACATTTTCATAGGGCATTAATATCCATGGTAGAGATGATGGAACTAAAGAATATTCATCTTTCACCTTGCAATCAAATATAATCAGGGGTTGATTCTGTACATGGAGAGAGATTTCCCTCTAACATCAATTTCTGTTGGCTCTATTTAAGGAATTCCGATACATTCCAATAATTACATCAAATTCCCCCATAGGGAGTATGATGTGGTTTTCCAGGAAGTTCAATCCACCGATTAAGATAATAGTGGAGTTATATTCATGGGATGAAATGATTTCCCCATTATCTATACTCACCAGCATCTTTACTTCCATGATTTATGGTTGGGTAGGGATTTTTCTACTAAACATTAATTATATAAAAGAATGAAAAAAACCTAAATCAAAATGTATGTTCTCTATAATTGAATGAATGACTAGTGTACCTAGCACCACTTCGTTGTTGGGGATCACTTAGGCAGTACTGATGGAAAAATCATTCCCTTATTGCCTTAGAGGTTGTTGTTTGCCTCTAAAAACTGTTGGCCTATGGAACTGATTTTCAAGATACCTTGGTTATTTGTTGTTAAGGAAATGAACAATGTTTTGAGTATAGAATGGACAGTTCCTCTCCTCTGTCAATGTCACAGGGCTTTCTAGTCACCACTTAATGGCTAGGTGCCCTTCTCTTCCACAACTAAGGAATTTCCTAATCCCCATCATGAAATTTATAGGGGGCTTTTTTCTGCACCTTTGGAAAGTGGGGTACTGGATATTCTAATCACTGTTGTATTTATCTATTGGATCACCAGAATTGAAGTCCACATTACGCTTCCTATCCCCATGATACCCCTAAGGGTCGCCAATCTCAATTTCAACCTTGAGGGAACCTTAGACAATTTCCTCATAGCTGTCAAAGTCATGGATCACCAGGGCTATCCACATGCTAGGTTTTATCCCACCAAATAGGTGGTCAACCTTGAATTTGGGGGTATCGATAAAGCTGGAATTATATCGTGCAATTGTTGGGAAATTTTCCTCATACGCTCTGACATATTTTTCATCTTTTCACTTGAGGGAAAGGACGTCCCTTTCCATATTAACCTAGAGGGTGCACAAAAAATATTTATCAAAAAACATATTTTAGAATCCCTTCCATTCTAATGCCTCTATCTTATCTTTGGGATTATAATTTTTGATTAATTTCCACCATTGATCGGCATCACCCTCCAAATGATAAGTATCGAGAAGAACCTTATCTTGTACGAAACATTAAAGGGTGGAGAATATTTTTCAGTGTAGTTGATCCATTGTTTAGCGATTGAGGGATCAAATGATTCATTAAAATTAGGAGGCCTTTGTCTCATGAAGCTCTCGATAAAGTCTTGTTCATTTTTAGGGGGGTTGAACACTCATAATGACACATGTTTCTATTCAATTATTGTGTTAACTGAGAGAGTATAGTGATAATATTTGTGATTCCCACTCCCATCGGATAAGGTATTTCATTAGAAAAATCATCACATTGGACATCACATCGGTTGTTAGCCCGATTCCTCCCTTTACCGGCCATTGACTGGAATATAAGGATAGTTAGGGGTAACACATAAAGGGTAATCTAAGGACAAAACAAATGACTTATGAAGAGATTTTATTTCTTCAACTTATGAATCTAGAGGCTTCGATCTATGTTTTCTATGATATACATTCTACCATATATTCTTAGAGGGAATTTTTTATTCCCTTAATAATGGTTTATAACATGCCTATGAATTTACCAATGCATATCCCCTAGGAGGGTCACAACCAAGGGTGAAACAAGGCTTGTTGTCATTTACCTGGATACTATGGGTCAAGCTCGAAACTAATTGTCGGGGTTTTCACCTCTATATACAGCTGTTCCAGAGCCGCCCGTACCTGTTCATTTCCAGACTGGGATTTATTTTCTTAAAAAACCACTTACTCAATACCCACCAAAACATAGGTTTGTTTTTATTATACTTAGTCTTGCATCTAAAGCTTCACTAGGGTTTTCTAATCCTAATGCCAAAAAATAACTAATCATATCCTCTGATACCAACCAGGACAACCCTGCTATTTATTAAAAACTAAAACATGATTTATTACATAACATCACTTGATACAACATATATGATCGAGATATCTAATGTATTTGTGCTTAGGATCATTACATAACAACATATAACATGAAATACGACATCTTTATTGAAAAATTCCTTTATATGACCACTGCATTCCCTCTTACTTAGAATTCCATGGGATAACCCGAGGACATGAATAAGAAAAAGGTGATCTATAAACACTTGTAAGGGAATAAACATGGAATTACATTAGGAATACAATACATGTTATAAAATAGGCATATCAATGGAGAAAAAGAGAAATAGGGACATAATGTCTTGATAATCATAACATGGAAATGTTGAAACAACACTTAACATGGAATTTAGCATGAGCCAAGGATCATTGGACATGGAACATGAGTAAATTATCATTGCACATGAAGCATGATTAAAACCTCATTGAATTTGAATTTGTATGAGTCATCGCTCATTGCACATGACATATCATGATACTATACTTTACCCATTGCATTGGAGCACTATAAGGTCACACCCTTTTTAAAAATTTCATTTCATGCATAATTGTGCCACATGGATCATACAACATGGAATCAATAATCATCATTTTTTCTTAGATAATGGGATGGAGAATACATACATGATGATTTATAATCAATACGTAAATTTTCATAAAGGAGAATACCTTTGATTGAGAAATGGGAATGATATTCACTACACAATGACATTGGCTGGGAAATTCATTATACAATTTTGGCAGCAAAATGGCATGAAATAAAAAATCATAAAAAATGGTGGATGAAAGTGAAATTAGCGTCTCATAATATTTTCATGATATGGATATTAAGGGGGTCATAAAGATACATGTCCCAACAAATGTAAGGGAATTTAGATGCATAAAACAAAAGAATTAATTGGATTTAAATGAGGAGAGAGAAATACCTCACCGAATTTTGGCATGGTAATGGGTGTACATGGGGGGCATTAATGAGAGATAATGTGGTCTTACATTATCCAGACATAAAGAGGGATGTTTGGAAAAGGGTTTAAATCATACCCCCACATTTTTAATTGAAAACAAATGGTCATAAAACATAAATAAAACTGGACAAAAATGAGAAAGGAATAAATCTCATACTTGGAAGTGTGATCCCAAAAGATTAAGAGAGGACTGAGATAGGCTAATTGGGATCTTGGGAACCTTTGGATGATTCTGGAGAGAGGATGCCAGGATTTGTTGAACTCCAAATCCTTTTATTGAAGATTATGTAGGAGCATGGGTGAATCTATATAGAAAAGGAGAGGGAATTCATTATTATTTAGGTTTGGGATGCCACACATTAAACTAATCAAAACCACAAACTAGCCCATTTTGTTTTTACATTTTTATTCCAAAGTAGAGTGGAAAAAATATTTTATAAGTCAAATGGCCAAACGTCTTAAAATAATTTGGTTTCTTATGTGGAGGTGATTCACACTCTCAAGGAAAATAATTTAAAAAGAAAAAATGTTTTATAAACCTTAAATGGTTCACTAAAGCATTGTTAAATTCTAAAATCACATTATTTGAAGGCTAAAACATGTATTTGACGAAACAAATGTTTATAGTAATTTATTACATCACTATTGGGTCATTATTATGTCATAAAACGCGTTATATATTTAAACTATATTAATTACTACCCCAAAATTTGACTGTCACAAAAATTTTGAAAAATTAACTATTGGATAATTTCAACATTCGAATTCAAAAAATTATATTCATTTTATATAAATAATTTTCTAAATATGTGAATTTTTACTTTTAAAATAAAAATTGTCATTTATCAAAAATTCATGGGAATTGAAAAATACAACATTCAAACATTAATAAAATTTACAATTGCCTTCATAAAATTATACGATAATTTTTATTTAACAAAAATTAATTTAATAACAATATTATGATTTTATTAAACTTTTATTAATTCAAAAATACATTTATTCATCAAAATAGTTCTCTTAGTCAAATATTACCTAAAAGTAATATGTCTTCATCAAAAACTATTTACAATGTAACAATAAAAAGAATGTATATTCTCTATACCAGAATAATGTACCTATTCATAGTTCTAGGGACTCATTACATAACCCCTTATAACACCCGCATAAGACCTGAGGGTATGGTGTGTGATGGTGATAGACTCTTGGGGTGGCTCGGATAACATCGCTCATGTGGTAATCTCTATGAACTTCCACATCCCCTATGATCGGTTATGCTCAAGGTTAACATGTTCAAACACATCTTGTGCATGGTCAGGAGTGAAGCTCAATCATGCCCCCTCCTTTCCAAGCTCCAAAAAATGGGCTCTGTATGGGGAATGTATACTGGATGAGGCCATCGCTTCCTTTGCCTAAGTAAATTGGATTTGTCAAATCCCTATATTTATACTAATCATGTGATCACTGTTCAATAGTTATATTTGCAATGGTTATAATTCTTAATGGGATTTTAAAATTAAAAAACAAAAAACCAATGAAGTTTAAACATTATATAACCATAATAAGAATTTTAATTTGATTAAGAGGAATTTTCATTAATGAATGATTGGGACGTTACATAAGTGTAGTCTGAACTGTTTGGGATCCTAGTTGTAACTGTAGATTTTAAAAGTGGTATTGTTCATTTTGAGGATGTCGCTTCGGAATGGTGTGTGCACAATTTCAGAGACTATGTGAGGAGTCCATGAAAGGGTCTTTCCCAATAGTAGTTAACTCATATTTATCACATGGTTTGTCTAACTATGATACTAAACCATGCACAGTTTCAATGTGAGATCCTAAAAAAGTGGATCTCAGTAATTGTTTAATTTCATTGGCTCTTTTTTCCTCTTATGCAGCTGTTTCCCTCAGAATTCGGGGATGGCCTCTTTGATGGGAGGTTCAAACATTCCAATCGGTTTCTAATGGGTTTGTTCGTAGAACCGGAAACATCCAATGATTCCACATCCATTTGGACCTACTTTCCAAAGGTAGGCGCTCATTAGTTTGGGGATCGATGAGGTTTAGGAATTTGCATTGGTCGAGAGGATGGGAGGTCAGACTCATAACACCTTTTTGAGGGAAATAATTGTCTACTCCGGGACTCTCTTTATAGATTTATGTTATGTTCATGAATCCTTATTACATTAACAAGTATAAAATAATCTTTCCTTTAGATCTGACAATCAATGATCGATATGTAGAAAATTTAGAGAATCTTTTATATTTATTCGAGGTTCTTCATTGATTGAGAATCATCTATATTTGTTAGAGATTCTTAGTCAATGGTATCCTTTGATACTGAAAAGTCTCTTGGTCATTATGATGACCATGCAGGTTTTAAAGCCGCTCAGTGGGGCACTTGAAGTTTATTGTCTTTCAGAAGGACATGGATTATTTCAGAGTTGGGATCGAACCCGCAGATGGGCTACCTACATATCCTTTGTTAAAAAAAAGGAATCAGAACCCACGTAGTTCGAGTAAGGGAGTATGATGTTTATGATTGATGGCTCAAAGAAGGATGTCATAATTACTTTTACACTCTAAGCTCACGTGAGTCATGCTCGGTGTGAGAAACAAGAGGTATTGGTAAAAATCAGAAAATTGTTCCATGAAAGTTGTAATCATAAGAAATAATATGGGACTTATATATGTATGACTTCCTAGATAAATGAAGATTTTGATTTACTTCAGGGAAGAAATCCAGGAACAGGGTCCACAAAGGTATATGTGCTTCACCGAGATTTGAATACTCTAACTTGGGGCTTACTCCGGAAAAGTAGGCCCAAAATAAGAGAGGACTTATGATTAGGTTTTTACTCCTGATAAGCAATCCCAGATCAAAGATAATTTTGGACTGGTTAAGAGTAATTAAGACTGGGGATTATTCCTGAAAAAAAAGGCCCAGGTTAATGAAATTGTGGTTGGGGCTTACTCCTAAGGGGGATGCCCATATTTAGGGACTGGGGCTTATTCCTGAAAAGTAGGCCCAGGTTATGGAAATTATTGTTGGGGATTACTCTTGAGAAGGATGCCCATATTAGGGGACTGGGGCTTATTCCTGAAATGGAGGCCCAGGTTAATGAAATTATGGTTGGGGCTTACTCCCGAGGAGGATTCCCATATTAGGGGACTGGGGATTATTCCTGAAAACGAGGCCCAAGTTAATGAAATTATTGTTGGGGATTACTCCTAAGGAGGATGCCCAAATTAGATGACTAGGGCTTATTCCTGAAAAAGAGGCCCAGGTTAATGAAATTATTGTTGGGGCTTACTCCTGAGGAGGATTCCCAAATTAAGGGACTTAGGCTTATTCCATAAAAGGAGGACCATGTTAATGAAATTATGGTTAGGGATTACTCTTGAGGATGATTCCCAGATTAGGGGACTCGGGCTTATTACTGAAAAGGAGGACCAAGTTAATGAAATTATGGTTGGGGCTTACTCCTGAGGAGGATGCCCAAATTAGGGGACTGGGGCTTATTCCTTAATGGGAGGCCCAGGTTAATGAAATTATGGTTGGGGCTTACTTCTGAGGAGGATGCCCAAATTAGGGGACTGGGGATTATTTCTGAAAAGGAGGCCCAGGATAATGAGTTATCTCATTGTAAAGGATGAGGTTGAATGAATGAAATCTCAATCTTTAGTGACATAAAGATGTGTAAATCACTAGGTTTTGAGAGATATTTCACAAAATTCCTTTCAGATAAGGAAGTCAAATCAAGAAATCATGCCATAAATGGATTTGAATAGTGTCTTGAAGACTGAATCTTGAATAGGAGAGGTTGAATGGCTTAAGAGGGATGAAATGAGAAAGAAGGGAACCCAAAAAGGTAGGGGTGCGCAAGTCCTGGCAGGTGTGCATGTACTGTGTGGGCGAGCATGTCCTGGTTAGGAAAGTATACCTGCGTGACACATTGGTACTTGCGCGATGGTTAACCAGAAGGCTAATACATGAGCGACTCTTGGTTAAATCCTTTAGAATCATCTTGAGGTTATTCTAGAAGAGGGGCGTGCAAGTTCTATTGAAGGAGTAAGGCGGCGCACAAGTGTGTCCATTTCCCTTAAGGGCTCGCCACTCAGGCGCGCAAGTGTTGATGAGTTTCAACACTTAGGCCTTCCTACCCCTCTTTAGATCTTCCATTCTAGGTAAGAAATTACCTTAGAAGTGTTTTGGGAGCTTTGAGAAAATAATAGGGCGCCAGGAGATTAAATCTAAGTTTCTGAAAAAAATTCATCATCGAATGGGGGGCCCACAGGGTCTATTTATAGGCTGAAGAAGACCCAGGCGGTTATCCTTTAGGGCGTACAAGTCCCTTGTGTGACCATTAGGTGTCGTGCAAGTGGACTTGCACGACCATTAAGGAACTTGCACAGCCTATGGAAGAATCAATTTGGACTAAGGTATTTCCCTTTTCCAAACTTTAGACTCTGTGACGAAAAATGAGTGTCAACAAAAGTCCTCCCTCAGTGTTGCATCCAATAGAAATGAAAATTTGACTCTTAGGAAAATAAGAAAACCAAAGAATAGGAGGCACGCAGCTGTTATCGCGCAGGGGTATGACCTTTAGTCGCGCAGGGTATGGTGCGTAGGGTTCTGGTCGCGTCAATAAATAGAGAGACTCACTTCCATACAAAACATCCGGATTTCAAACCTTTGAGCACTCACCATGCAGGTCACCTTCAAGTTGCACTATTTTCTGCTGTTTCATTGTCGTCGCGCTGCTGTGTTGGTATCTGGACCTGCGCGGTGATACTTGCGTGCTAAATACTTGTGCGACATCTCCATACTTGCGCGCCAAGTTTAGAATTGGCAACTTAATGCCTTTGCCATTTTTTCGAATTCTTTCACAAATTTTATGAAAAATAAACTTAATTAAGAGTTAATTATTCATCCTTTGTGCAGATGCAATGGATCCTAACAGAATCAGAATGGCTGATGACTTGGCTAGAAAGTGGATTGATGACATGATGAACATTGTTGGCCATGATTACTATGATATCTGCGACAACACTCTCCCAGATTTGGCTAAGTACTTGAAGAAATATCATCTTAATTTCCCACAGAGAATCTACCTATCCCTGTATGGTCATGGTCATCTTCAAGGAGTAAATGTTCCAAATGAAAAGAACTATACGCCTGAAATGCAGCTACACTGCTACTCCTTTATTTCGGTTATGCTGTGCATTAAGAGCAACAACAATGGTGTGAAATTTCAAATTCTTCCTCCATGTCATTTCTTTGTAGATATGAAAAGGGAAAACCCATGGCTTGAAATGTTTTCCACTACCGGTTGGTGGAGAGAAGACAAACATGGTATTAGAGAAATATCTGAAAAGAGTACTCTCTCCAAATGGATCTTTACTTCCAATGCTCCATTCTCAAATCCATGTATCCATCTTCAAAGTCTCTTGGACAAAAACAAAGTCACTTTTTGATCAGCAGAAATGTTTCTCAAACCGCACTCAAGAACATCCTTTTACAAGTGTTCCAAGAAGATATGGTATCACTGCATCTCATATTGTATCAGTTGAATGAATGAATTCTAGTTGGTTGCTGATGAAGCTTGGGATGTCGTAAATCAAATGAAGAGTTATGTTGAATGCCTCCTGTAATTCTTGAAAAAAGAGAAGAGACTCTAGTCTGTGGATGTCCTTCTAACTCTTGTGAATCAATGAAAAACACTTTCATCTTCAATCATTTGTACCTGAATTCTCTTTTGCTACATGCTTTAGATGTTACCTAAGCCAATGGGCCTAGTAAGCATAGTTTGATTTTTTACTAGGATTAATGTAAATAACCCTACAAACTTCGAACCTTTTAATTTCTCAATGTTACCTAAATCATACAAAATGTATGTTTAGTGAGACGAAACATGACTTTTATTCAGAGATACTTTGTCTTTTGTGGGAAGTTTAAAGTCATGCACGTCAGACATAAAGAGGCTAATGTTTAAGGTCGAAATAGATTTGACCGAATGAATTAGAATCGACTCAATTCTATGACAATTAATCTAAAAATGTAGTACCATACTCATGTATGAGAGAAAGTTTTTTAAACTATGACTTAAGAATATTGGAATCTGAGGAATGATATGAAAAAGTGCTAAAAGGTATCCGAAGAAGTAGTTTCAAAGAATGAAGTTACTATTATTTAACAATCCCGTTAAGGGGGTTGAATTATTCAGGGCCACCTAAGGGCATTTGCTGCATAGTCAAATAAATAACATCTTTTGGCTAACAAGTCTGTTATGTAGAATATTTATGCAAGGCTGCCTATGGGCACGTGCTCCATAGTCAGGAAAAAGAACTCTCAGAAATTTACCTTTCTAGTGCTAAAAGTCAGTGAAAGTGTATGGAGATTCAAATTTTCCAAAGTATAGAGTTTTCTATATGGAAAGAGTTACTTGAGTGTGGAGAAGATATTTCCAAACAAGATTATCGAAGAACTGGATGGATATCACTCCTACGTAGGTCTGAACCAAACGTAGGGAAGGAGAATATAAACCATAGACTTGAATACTTTTATATCATGAAAAAGGATATGGGAAAAATATGTTAAGGATGGTTATTTTTTCGGATCCCTACATACAGTCATTTAAGACCAATAAGGACAAAATAGGATTTCCTCCCAAGAATGAAGTTACCATTATTTAAAAACCCATTAGGGGGTTGAATTATGCAGGGCCACTTAAGGGCATTGGCTTCATAGTCAAATAATAATATCTTTTGGCTGACAAGTCTGTTATGTAGACTGTTTATACAAGGCCTCCTAAGGGCACGTACTGCATAGTCAGGCAAAAGAACTCCCCGATGTTTGACATTTTTGTGACTAGAAGTCAAGAAAAGGGTTTATAAAGATCTGAAAATATTTAAGGTTAGTATTATGACACATAAAGATGGGTATTGTTCAATGTATACAGAGATACATAGATCAATGCTAACCATAATCATGTTGTGGCTGGGTCCTGACTGGAAATGTTGGACTTCACTACATATCCCATAAGGATGGGAATTAAGCCATACATAGTTCTTAAACTACAGTTTCACATCGTGTGGGACAAAAGGATTAGATATCTTAGTTTAGGGTCATAGAGTTTGGACCATTGTAAGAAATACACAGTGTGTGTTTTCATGGAGACTTTTCAACCAGGGGACTGAAAGTGGAATTTCGGGTTAGGCCCAAAAGACTTGGGGCTGGATTTGAGGGACACTCAAATATTCCTACGTATCCCATAAGGATGGGAATCAATCCCACGTAGTTCTAGAAATACCCTTTGTACAAATTTGGTTCGTACATGTGAAGGGTGAAAGGGGACTTTAGTACAATGATGGTTTAACCCAAGATAAAAGGCTTGGGCGTTTCCATGTATGCACATAGTCTTTGAAATGAAACATGATTGAAAAATCAATGTAAATAATGGTTCCCTCTCAGGTGAGGGTATCAAAGAATACTGTAGTTTATTGTCATACTGGAAAAAAGTGTTGTATAGTTTAACGTCGTATAGCAAGGATGAAAGTGAACCAATGTAAAGATATTGATTCTAGGGGTGGTTTCACGAATTAACATCGTATGAGATGAAGGTGAACCGATGTGAAGAGATTGGTTTTGGGCTTGAACCTTACGAGGTTGTATATGTACCCATCCTGGAAGGCAAGGATCAAAGTCAGCGTAGTTCAATTAAATAATGAATTAATGATCAAGTTGTTTATGGGGACAACGACCTAAAAATGATGTTGGGACATACACATGGTTAGTATCCTAGAGAGAGTGTTATGGTTGAGGTTTTCTCTAAGATCACGTGAGTCATACTCGATGTGAGAAACAAGAGGTAAAAAAACCTTAACGATGCACAGTTTAATGTCATGTAGGACATATGAGGGGACTATTCAGTATAAAGTCTTGTAGTTAGGACTATTGGTGATGCATAGTTTAATGTCATGTAGCAGGGACAAAGTACAGTTTAATGTCATGTAGGACATATCACATACTTTCTATATAGTTTAACGTCATGTATTTAGGACGATGGGGACAATATAGTTTAACGTCATGTTGGACGAAAGGGGGACTGTGCAGTTTAATGTCATGTAGTTAGGACGTCATAGTTTAATGTCTTGCTGGATGTAAGGGACTTTCAATTAGTTTAGGGTCATATGCATGGACCGTTGATGATGCGGTTTAAGGTCATACAGGACCTAGTTGTAGTTTATGGTCATACCAGACCATTTAGGGAACCTTTTCACAGTTTAACGTCGTGTGGGACGAAAGTAAAAATAGTTTAAGGTCATATGTATGGACCATTGGTTATACAGTTTAATGTCTTGCTGGACGGTTGTGCAGTTTAAGGTCATATCAGAACATTAGTTATACAGTTTAACGTCTTGTTGGACAGTTGTGCAGTTTAAGGTTATACCGGACCATTGGTTATAGAGTTTAACATCTTGCTGGATGGTTTTGTAGTTTAAGGTCATACCGTACCATTGGTTATACAGTTTAACGTCTTGCTGGATGGTTGTGCAGTTTAAGGTCATACCAGACCATTGGTTATACAGTTTAACATCTTTCTGGACGGTTGTGTAGTTTAAGGTCATACCGGACCATTGGTTATATAGTTTAACGTTTTGCTGGATGACTGTGCAGTTTAAGGTAATACTGGACCATTTTTATACAGTTTAACGTCTTGCTGGATGGTTGTGCAGTTTAAGGTCGTACCAGACCATTGGTTATACAGTTTAACATCTTGCTGGACGGTTGTGCAGTTTAAGGTCATACCGGACCATTGGTTATACAGTTTAACGTCTTGTTGGACGGTTGTGCAGTTTAAGGTCATACCGGACCATTTATGATGTATTTTGTGTTTATACAAAACACTTCATCAAAAATATGGTATTTGTTGGAGTAGTGATGAATTCTCCATCCATTGAGATTAATGAATAAGCTCTATTTGAGTAGACCCCATGTATTGAGTAAGGTCCTTCCCATTTTGGATCAAGCTTTAGAGGTTTCTTTCCTGGTATCATTGGAGTTCTGAGAACTAATACCAATTCTCCCTGAGTGAATGAACGAAGACGAATTTTTTTGTTAAAATCTCGTGCTATTCGATTCTGATAGACTTCCAAGTGGTGCAACATGAACAAGATTTTCTCATCTAACCGTTCCAATTCATTCAATCTCTTTTGAGATTGTTCATCTGTAGATGATTGATCACAAATGGAAACTCTGAGTGAGGGTAGTTGAACTTCAATGGGAAAGACTGATTCTGTTCCATATACCAATGAATATGGAGTTGACCGAGTTGCAGTGCGAGTGGTAGTCCTATAACCCCATAAAGCATGAAAGAGTTTATCAGGACATGACCTCTTATCTTTATCCACCATCTTTTGCAGTATATTTTAAAGAGTCTCGTTAAAGGATTCTATCTGGCCGTTGGCCGCTGCATGATACCGAGATGAATGGTTGGATTTGATGTTGTATTCTTGATACAAATTCTTCACATCGGATGAACAGAAGTTGGTGCCATTGTCCGTCAATATGGCATGAGGGACACCAGATCTGGTAATGATGTTAGACTTGATGAAGCTAACAACGCATTTAGAAATGAATTCCTTGAGAGGTATTTCCTCTGCCCATTTGGAAAAGAATTCAGCAGCAGTAAGAATGTACTTAAATTTATTGGTTGTAGCCGAAGGGTAAGTTCCCACCACATTCATTCCCCATGTGTAAAGTGGCCATGGTTATTTAGTTATATGAAGAAACTCTGGAGGTTGATGAATGAAGTTGGAATGTACTTGGCATGAATGAAACTTCTTTGTGAAATTGACACAATCTTCTATCATTGAAGGCCAAAAGTATCCAAGCCTTTGAATCTGAACAGATAGTCTATGTCCAGACTGGTGGGCACCACAGACTACTGCATGCACTTCTTTCATGATAGCCATTGTCTCTTCACCATCAATGCATCTGAAGATAACTCCATCAAAACCACGTTTGTAGAGAATTTTCTCTAGGTGATCTGGGCTATCATAAAGAGTAAAATCGACCACACATCTCCAGATTTGTTCTTTCTCGGCTCTATCAGGTGGAACTGTTCCATTTTGAAGGTATTCCCTGATAGGTGACATCCATCCTCTAGTATGAACATACGGTTCAGGAATGGGACTAATTTCATTAATTTCCTCATTTTTTATTCGAACATAAGGTGAAATTTCACGATGGTGGGTAATACTAATCGTTGTCTCATCCCGATTTGGATTTTCCAGAGCTGTGGCTATATTAGCCTGTGCATTAGCTTGAGCATTTTTTGATCTTGGGACATAAAAAAATTTCAGTTCTGAAGGGAATTCCTCCATTAACTCTCTAACATAATCATACGAAGGGATTAGTTCTTCTTTTCTGATGGAATAATCCCCATTTTCTTGTTTGATTACCAGCTCTGAATCACCTTTCACCTTTAAGTGATTCACTTGTGCTTGAAGTGCTAATTACAAGACTAAGATGAGAGCTTGGTATTCTACTTCATTATTGGTACCACCTTCCCACAATAATAAGGAATAAGGCAACACTGCCTTTTCTAGAGAAATGGGCACAATTCCTAAGCCAACCTTTTCGAATTTAGGATTTTCCATTTTCCTCCCTGTTGGACTTCTGGAAGCACCATCAAAAAACATTTCCCATTCCTAAGGACTTTCTTGAATAGAGAAGACTTCCTCATCAGGGAGTTAAATATCTGAAGATGTGTCTCCCACTGAAGGGTGTTCAGCTAAGAAATCAGCAAGAGCTTGGCCCTTTATCACCTTTTGAGAAACATACTGAATGTCGAATTGCGGCAAAATAACTCCCCACCTTGCCAGATGTCCTGTAAGCATTGGACGAATAAGGATGAATTTGAACGGGTTATTGCGAGATACCAATTGGACCTCGTGATGTTGCAGGTAGTGTCTCAACTTCTGAACTGCAAAGATTAATGCCAGACAGCACTTCTCAATAATTGAATATCAGATTTCTGCTTCAAGAATAGTTCGACTAAGATAGTAGAGGTTGTTTTCATTCCCAGCATCATTCTTTTGAGCAAGAAAGGCACCCAATGATCAATCTAGAGTTGTCACGTAGAGGATAAGTGGTCTTCCTTCAACATGTGGCATGAGTATTGGTGGACTCAAGAGGTATTTCTTGAGAATATCAAATTCTTCTTGACATTCTTCAGTCCACTAGTAAGTGACTCCCTTCTTCATCAATTTTTGTGAAGGGTAAACTTTTTCATTCTAAATTGGCGATGAAATGCCGAATATAGGCTAAGTGTCCTTGAATTCCTCTTAATTATTTCAAATTTTGAAGAGGTGACATACCAAAGATTGACTTGGTCTTCTCAATATCGACTTCAATACCACGATGGCGTACAAAAAAGCCGAGAAATTTTCCTTAGGTTACCCCAAAAGCACATTTTCAGGGGTTCATCTTCAAATTATGTTGTCGAAGCATGCATAATATGACTTCCAAACCAGCCAAGTGATTAGAGCGTTGTTTGGATTTAACCACCAAATAGTCTACACAACATTCAACGAACTTCCCTAAGAAGGGGTTGAAGATACGATGCGTGGCATGCTGATATGTTGCAACTGCATTCTTTAATCCAAAGGGAATTACCCGGTAGCAAAACACACCCTGAGGGGTTCTAAAGGCTTTAGATTCCTCATCTTCTGGGGCCATTTAGATCTGATTATATCCAAAATATCCATCCATGAGGGAAAGTGCTTCATAGCCAGCTATTGCATCAATTAAAAGTTATGTAATCGGAACTGGGAAATCATCCTTAGGACAACGCCGATTAAGATCTCTGAAATCAATGAAAACTCTAATAAGCTTATCCACTTCAGCTTCAATTTTGGAAGCATAAGTTGGGTGTGTTCTTCTCGCAGCTTGCTTAAATCCTCGATGTTCTTTTGATAAACCCAAATGATGAGTAAAAACATCGTGATCAAGCCCAGGAATTTATGTATAGTTCCAAGAAAATACATATCTATTTTTCTTTAGAAAATAAATATACATCTCTTTCTCTTCAAGAGTCATGGCCGCACTGATTAAAGTGGGGCGTGAATATTCTTTTGTACCCAGATTTATTTCTCTGAGTTCATCCACATTGGTCGAAATACCCTCTTCAAATGCTGGAGGAGCATCTCTGAGATCTTCCTCTTCTTCTTCATCATGTATTATTTCTTCAGTTTCTACTTGCATAGTAGATGATAAAGCAGAATTTTTATGATCATAAGAGATGTCAAAATTTTCATATCTTGAAGAAGAAACTTCCATTTCCGACCTGATTGATGATGAAGGGTCTTCTTTGGGTAATAAAGAGGAGATGATGGATTGAGAATCGACATCATTGTTAACATTCGATGTTTCTATAACTTCTTTTGGCCTAATTAGCGAAGTATAGACTTGTTGGATATTAGCAGATTAAATGAAGACATCACCATTTGTGCTTTCATTACTGCTTGGTGGGTTACTGTAACAGCCCGAGATTTTATGAAAAATATTCTTTTTATTTCACTAATGTCTTGTATTGTACGCTACACCAAAAGGAGCTTGCACAACACGCATCCTTGACTTTCCTTGCATACACGCAATCGCGACCTTCCTCGATAGCGTGTGTAGTACGCAATAACGAGTTTCACTAAACAACGATATGCTATTAAAATATTATTAAAACTAGCCGTTATGAATAGTAATAACCACTTTTTAAAACTCTGTAAATCTTATTTTTCAAAATGAACTTCATTTTTGGATTCGGAGTATCGAATTTAGCCTAAGGTGAAATTTTGGTACTTTTCGGATAACTTTCATATTCTGATGAATAGTGAAAATTACTAAATTATTATTAAAAACAACTTTTTTAATCAAAAAAATTAATAGTGATAAATTATTAATTTGAGTGGGTTTAAAGTATATTTAGAATATATTTTTACAATTTAATACAATTTTGGTCATTGGATGTAATTTTACATTTAAACTAGACATAAACAAGTCTCAATCTTTTGATAGATATTGTTTCTTAAAAACACGCTATTTGTTTTAACAGCGGGATTTAATTATAAAATTAATTAATGCAACTTTTATGTTATGAATTTGGTAAAATAGACTTCATTTTTGAATTCGGAATATGAAATATAGCTTGGGATCAAATTTTGGCATTGTTCTGAAAAACATCAATTTTTTATGAATAGTGAAACTACTAAGTGGTAGGTTAAAAACTGAATTTTGCATAAAACTTAATTTTACCGCTTCTGTGAATGGAATTTCGAAAATCCGAGAGACACGGTTAATATCAAGGACTAAAATGTGGTTCAATGAGATGAAAATAATTTTTTGGTGAATAGTAACTTTTTACTTTTTTTACCACGGTTAATAGTAAATAGGGTAACTAAGGGTAAATATGATATTAATATTACCCTAACACATGTCCTAATTCTATTGGACAAGTGTAATTCGACCAAAAACAAACTTAGGAATAAAATATGACCATTTAGGCCCACTTGGATTAGATTAGGACATTTATTATTAATTTATTTAAAGAAGGGTTAAAATAGTTAAAATCAAAGTTTAATAAGTAAATCATTTTTCATATGGAGTTATACATAAGATAAATTCGATTGTAAATATTCATTAGAAAGCTAAAAAGATTTCCTACATGATGGTATTTTATTTGTAATTTTTAGACATAAAATAATTTAATTTATTTATGACACAACGATGATGCAATAATTATCTTATTAATGAAATATTGACATAATTGATGTTATAAACACCAAAATAAATGTAATTTGAGAATTTTTATGAATTCCACTAATTTTATAGGTTACTATGATATCTTAATGTTGATTTAATCAACTTGGTTAGAACATTTAATTCTGTTATGACTTTCACAAAAATCATATATCAAATAGTGTCAAAATTGACACAAAATAGTTTTTAAATCAAATATTATATTATTAATTGTTATTTTATTCCTAAAAATCTAAGGTTCGGCCAAATGACTTAGATAAGGATATATATATTAATAATAAACAATTTGGGGTTCGTTTGGCATGTTATAGTAAGTGTATTAACCATATAGTGAAAGAAAACAAAAAGACACGGTAAAAGTTAAATTATTTAACTTAGAGTTAAATCTAATTGATAAGGTTTAAAATAATATCCAAACATGTCTAAATTTGATTGGTTGATGAGATTACAACCCTATATCATCTAATCTTCGAATATGAGTCATTTTTGGAGGTTTTTAAGTGGGGTTAGATTTATTATAAATTAAGATTTTTAAGAATTCCTAAGGTGCCCCTCTCCTCCCCTATAAAAGGACACCTCCTCCCCCTCCTCCTCACACCAATTTGAGCACTCAAGCTCGTCCAAACCCTGCCAAAATCTCTTCTCCACTTCCCTAGAAACATCTTAGAGGTTCTGGTCTTACTCAAAGACCAATTTTAGTTCCCTAAGAGGAGGTCTCCAAAAGGCGCTTCAAAGAAGAGGAGGTTCGGACACTTACAAAGCAAGTCGGACCTAAGGTAAGGGAAAATATCACAATCTCATTTTTATCCGAGATTGTTTATTCGTAAGTATTTACTGGGGTGTATTTTATCATCCACATCCATGTTCCCTCAATATGAAATATTGTTTCCATCCACTTTCAATAGTTTAAATCCAATTTTACCCTTAGGTGAGTTTTTAGTAAAGAATATGAAAGGAATCTTTTGTCGTTTTTCCGTACGAGGTACTTTTTGACTTTTCCGACAAAAGTACGAAGAATGTTTTTTTTTAACTTATACGGCATGAATGGATTTTTAAAACATTGTTTCCAAGAAGCTTCCTTTACAAGTTTTCAAGTTTATTTTTAATCAACTTCTTTTATTTTAAAGTTGTATGACATGTTATGAAAGGAAAAATGTTTTTGAAGAAGAAAGGATATTTTCCTCAAGAATGGAGTTCAAGTGATTTTCAAAATTATTTTCCATCTAAGATAATAAAGGGTTCTGTTTTTATCCCTATTATTACATTGATTTGATCATGTTGTGATGGAATTATTTTTATGAATTCCTTTATCATATATGAATTGATTTATGATTTCATGATGTTTCAAGAATCCCATTTTTGTTATATGTGTTATGCGATGATGTATGTTTTATGATTATGTGGCACACATAAGAAAGGATTCATTATAAGATGGGTGGGACCTATATCTCCCTCCAATGCATTGGGTAATGATTTTATATCTCATGAGATAGACATGGCCGGAACGGAAGGTTATTTCGGTTCAGTGATACAGGACTGAAACGAGGAGTGAACTCGGTTCAGAAAGGGACTTTGTCCACTAAGATAGTCTTGGCAATGAGTCATGACTAACAAGAAATGATTTTCCATGATTATGTGTGCATGCCACAAATTTTCAAGTTTCATGTTATGATTATGGTGATCTCATTTTCACTTCTATGATTTGTTCCATGTTAAGATATTATGATCTCTTTTGCAGGTTATGATTTTCAAAAAGATATGATATGATTTTTATTTCTTTTGTATACCCTTACTGAGCATTTGAGCTCACCCTTTTATGTTTTCTTTTCCCCAGGATATAAATAAAGGTTTTAGGTAAAAAAGGGAAGATCTTTATGGGAGATATTGAAGATCTTTCACCAAGATTAGAAGATTACGTTCCGAGTTTCCAAAGACACTAAACTATTACGATCCTTTAGTGTGTGTTTTTGTTATGTACTAAGTATTCCGCAAAAGTAATGTAATTTCCATGTACGTCAAGATACGGGTTGTCACATTTTGGTATCAGAGGAAAGGTTTAGTCAACCTTTGGAAACTAGGATGCGAGAACTTTAGTGAGATCCCTAGAGATATTTCTAAGGTATGTCTAGGGATGTCCCTAAGGTTAAGTATACGTATAGGTTATAGTCCTAGAATTACGCTAACGATCTTAGAATTTAACCTAAGATGTTAGATAATGAAGTTATTCCCCCTTTATTATGATTTTTGCATCTCACACTATTCTTTTTGGGTTTTAGAAAATGGCTGGAAACAAGATGATTCATGATAATGGAGGATATGATGGACAATGGAATGATATTCTTCATAAGAAACCAAATGAAATGGGATTTGGAAGTCCAAAAATCATTATTATGCCGAATCAGCAATCTCATAATATGATCAATAAAGTAAAATTTGGTAAGTTTCCTGACTCAGCTAATAAGAGAAAGATGGAGTTTCATGATGACCATAGAGGAAAGAAAGTTCAATTTCCCTCATGTAAATCATGTGGGAAGAGGCATCAAGGAGAATGTTTCAAGGGAACTGGAAGATGCTTTGGGTGTGGAAAAGAAGGACACAAAGCAAGTAAGTGCAAAGGAAAAGGGTCGGTTAACACCATGGATGAGGATAATGGTATTGCTACGACATCAAAAATGGTTAAGTGTTTTAAATGTGGAATGTATGGGCATTATGCAAACAAATGCCCTAAGGGAAAGACTCATGAAGAGAATCAGTATGGTCATATGGGTAGTATTTATGTGGATGATGATGATGAGACTGCAAATGATATGTGAGATGAAAGAATTTTTGAAGCTCGGTCAATGGTTTGAGAATGTAGTGGAATGATTACATGTTTATCATGTGTAATTTTGGAATAAAGAGACATCTATGGATTGTTACACTGTTGTCTTTCCTTGTGTTTTGAAAGTGTATGATTAATGTTACCAGTATCCATGAAAGGTTATTCAGATATTTTTGGAATGTAGATGATATGCGCATAATGAAGGGATAAGGAGAAAATTAAATGTTTGATAGTATTCATGAGCTCATGATTGATATAAGGACTAAGTGATATCATGGTTTGAGTATATAGAATTTTGAGGATTTTGGTATGTGGAAAGTGTTAACTTTTAACTGCACTCATGTTTTCACTAAGGTATTCAAGAGAATACACGATTAAGGACTTTGAATGTTTGGAATGTGACCAACAAGATATATCTTATGATATATGGGGATCAACGATGGTATTAAATCTCTGGTAATCGTTTTCACTATGTTATGAGAATGGACTGCAGTATTATGGATAAGCCTAAAGATTGGAATGGATTATGTTGGACATAAGTTAGTATTGTTTAAGGATAGAAGTTTTTTTCGATATTATTGATGGGATGTTATAGTAACGTAGTTTTAGAAAAAGGGACAACCTGCAGGACGGGCGACAGCCCATCGCTTCGGACAAGGCTGTGGGAATCGAACCCACAACCGAAGTGCGACTGGCCTTTATCGCCTACCACTGACCTACAGGAAGTCCCTGTTTAGTAGAAACTAGTTTTATTATATTAAGCAGTATGATATGTGATGTATAAGTTCATTTTAGGAACCATATATGATTAATCTCACTATAGATGGATTTATGTATTTTTTGATAACTTTTCTAACCTTTTGTTTGAGACAGATGGAATGACCCATCATTCTATCACATGACCTGCTAACACATCATGAATGACAAATTCAACTTCATTTCTTTAAGAGATGAAGTGGAAATTGTCCAAAGAACGACAAACGGTGAGACTATCACGAAAGTATTTCTTCTAATTCCAATTTCATTAACTTTAGGGAAATGATCTTGAAAACCAAAAATGTTGTCCTAGTTCTCTTATACCTGATGAATCAGATGGTACCTTATATCATCACAAATCTATGGATTTGTGATTACTGGATTTTCCATAGCCATGTTCTCTACCACTCTCCATCAGAACATGATGGTTAGATTTCTCTTCCATATCCATATTTTCACCTATGTGGAAACCCAGTGATTAGTTTATTTGGGTAATCGTTACATTTCATACTTTAGTTTTTAAAGCCAAGTTTTGGTATTCCTTTTTACGATGTGGGTTTCTATTAAAGAAACTTTCGAATAGTAAACCATTTATAATCCCGACGAATTTCGAGGGCGAAATTCATTTTAAGGGGGGTAGAATGTAACAGCCCGAGATTTTATGAAAAATATTATTTTTATTTCACTAATGTCTTGTATTGTACGCTACACCAAAAGGAGCTTGCACAACACGCATCCTTGACTTGCCTTGCATACACGCAATCGCGACCTTCCTCGATAGCGTGTGTAGTACGCAATAACGAGTTTCACTAAACAACGATATGCTATTAAAATATTATTAAAACTAGCCGTTATGAATAGTAATAACCACTTTTTAAAACTCTGTAAATCTTATTTTTCAAAATGAACTTCATTTTTGGATTCGGAGTATCGAATTTAGCCTAAGGTGAAATTTTGGTACTTTTCGGATAACTTTCATATTCTGATGAATAGTGAAAATTACTAAATTATTATTAAAAACAACTTTTTTAATCGAAAAAATTAATAGTGATAAATTATTAATTTGAGTGGTTTTAAAGTATATTTAGAATATATTTTTACAATTTTATACAATGTTGGTCATTGGATGTAATTTTACATTTAAACTAGACATAAACAAGTGTCAATCTTTTGATAGATATTGTTTCTTAAAAACACGCTATTTGTTTTAACAGCGGGATTTAATTATAAAATTAATTAATGCAACTTTTATGTTATGAATTTGGTAAAATAGACTTCATTTTTGAATTCGGAATATGAAATATAGCTTGGGATCAAATTTTGGCATTGTTCTGAAAAACATCAATTTTTTATGAATAGTGAAACTACTAAGTGGTAGGTTAAAAACTGAATTTTGCATAAAACTTAATTTTACCGCTTCTGTGAATGGAATTTCGAAAATCCGAGAGACACGGTTAATATCAAGGACTAAAATGTGGTTCAATGAGATGAAAATAATTTTTTGGTGAATAGTAACTTTTTACTTTTTTTACCACGGTTAATAGTAAATAGGGTAACTAAGGGTAAATATGATATTAATATTACCCTAACACATGTCCTAATTCTATTGGACAAGTGTAATTCGACCAAAAACAAACTTAGGAATAAAATATGACCATTTAGGCCCACTTGGATTAGATTAGGACATTTATTATTAATTTATTTAAAGAAGGGTTAAAATAGTTAAAATCAAAGTTTAATAAGTAAATCATTTTTCATATGGGGTTATACATAAGATAAATTCGATTGTAAATATTCATTAGAAAGCTAAAAAGATTTCCTACATGATGGTATTTTATTTGTAATTTTTAGACATAAAATAATTTAATTCATTTATGACACAACGATGATGCAGTAATTATCTTATTAATGAAATATTGACATAATTGATGTTATAAACACCAAAATAAATGTAATTTGAGAATTTTTATGAATTCCACTAATTTTATAGGTTACTATGATATCTTAATGTTGATTTAATCAACTTGGTTAGAACATTTAATTCTGTTATGACTTTCACAAAAATCATATATCAAATAGTGTCAAAATTGACACAAAATAGTTTTTAAATCAAATATTATATTATTAATTGTTATTTTATTCCTAAAAATCTAAGGTTCGGCCAAATGACTTAGATAAGGATATATATATTAATAATAAACAATTTGGGGTTCGTTTGGCATGTTATAGTAAGTGTATTAACCATATAGTGAAAGAAAACAAAAAGACACGGTAAAAGTTAAATTATTTAACTTAGAGTTAAATCTAATTGATAAGGTTTAAAATAATATCCAAACATGTCTAAATTTGATTGGTTGATGAGATTACAACCCTATCTCATCTAATCTTCGAATATGAGTCATTTTTGGAGGTTTTTAAGTGGGGTTAGATTTTTTATAAATTAATATTTTTAAGAATTCCTAAGGTGCCCCTCTCCTCCCCTATAAAAGGACACCTCCTCCCCCTCCTCCTCACACCAATTTGAGCACTCAAGCTCGTCCAACCCCTGCCAAAATCTCTTCTCCACTTCCCTAGCAACATCTTAGAGGTTCTGGTCTTACTCAAAGACCAATTTTAGTTCCCTAAGAGGAGGTCTCCAAAAGGCGCTTCAAAGAAGAGGAGGTTCGGACACTTACAAAGCAAGTCGGACCTAAGGTAAGGGAAAATATCACAATCTCATTTTTATCCGAGATTGTTTATTCGTAAGTATTTACTGGGGTGTATTTTATCATCCACATCCATGTTCCCTCAATATGAAATATTGTTTCCATCCACTTGCAATAGTTTAAATCCAATTTTACCCTTAGGTGAGTTTTTAGTAAAGAATATGAAAGGAATCTTTTGTCGTTTTTCCGTACGAGGTACTTTTTGACTTTTCCGACAAAAGTACGAAGAATGTTTTTTTTAACTTATACGGCATGAATGGATTTTTAAAACATTGTTTCCAAGAAGCTTCCTTTATAAGTTTTCAAGTTTATTTTTAATCAACTTCTTTTATTTTAAAGTTGTATGACATGTTATGAAAGGAAAAATGTTTTTGAAGAAGAAAGGATATTTTCCTCAAGAATGGAGTTCAAGTGATTTTCAAAATTATTTTCCATCTAAGATAATAAAGGGTTCTGTTTTTATCCCTATTATTACATTGATTTGATCATGTTGTGATGGAATTATTTTTATGAATTCCTTTATCATATATGAATTGATTTATGATGTCATGATGTTTCAAGAATCCCATTTTTGTTATATGTGTTATGCGATGATGTATGTTTTATGATTATGTGGCACACATAAGAAAGGATTCATTATAAGATGGGTGGGACCTATATCTCCCTCCAATGCATTGGGTAATGATTTTATATCTCATGAGATAGACATGGCTGGAACGGAAGGTTATTTCGGTTCAGTGATACAGGACTGAAACGAGGAGTGAACTCGGTTCAGAAAGGGACTTTGTCCACTAAGATAGTCTTGGCAATGAGTCATGACTAACAAGAAATGATTTTCCATGATTATGTGTGCATGCCACAAAGTTTCAAGTTTCATGTTATGATTATGGTGATCTCATTTTCACTTCTATGATTTGTTCCATGTTAAGATATTATGATCTCTTTTGCAGGTTATGATTTTCAAAAAGATATGATATGATTTTTATTTCTTTTGTATACCCTTACTGAGAATTTGAGCTCACCCTTTTATGTTTTCTTTTCCCCAGGATATAAATAAAGGTTTTAGGTAAAAAAGGGAAGATCTTTATGGGAGATATTGAAGATCTTTCACCAAGATTAGAAGATTACGTTCCGAGTTTCCAAAGACACTAAACTATTACGATCCTTTAGTGTGTGTTTTTGTTATGTACTAAGTATTCCGCAAAAGTAATGTAATTTCCATGTACGTCAAGATACGGGTTGTCACAGTTACCAATTTCTCCAATGTTGTCTGACTCGATTGTCGTAACTGACATTATAAATCATTCCATAAGAGCATTTTTATTTTGTTCTATCTTGTCAATTTGACTGATAGGAAACACATAATCTATACTCACATGTGTAAATGGATTTATTGGAATCTTCTCAAAACCATATGGAGCATTAACTTTGGTAATCTCCTTTGTTGTGGATTTATCCCTTCCCTTCATGTGATAGAATTCCGCCTCAATGTATTGAGACTCACATGTCTTGAATGGGGCCTTATCACCATAAAATGTCCCAACATGACCATCGAAACAATATTTGAGGCATTGATGGTATGATGAAGGGATAGTCGCATGTTGATGTAGCCAGGGTCTTCCAAGCAAGATGTTGAATGCTGAGTCTTGATCAACAAGCATGAAATCTGAATTGGATACAAGATCTCCAAACTGAGTTCTGAGTGTAACATCGCCCAGTGGTTCTTGTTCACTTTTATCATATCCTTGTAACATCATGGTAGAAGGATATAAATCAGATTCTGTGAGGCCCAATTGAGGAAGTGTACGAATGGGCATGAGGTTGACTCCTGAACTACTGTCAATGAAAGTTCTTCAGACGTCTACGCCATTGAACTTTCCAGAAAAGTACAAAGGTATAATATATCCATGAACAAAATCATCTTCATCTTTATTAGTAAAAGATATTATTGCATGGAATTATGCAGGATTATTCTCTATGTGATAGACTTCAGCTGTAGCAATTTCAGTTTTAAACTCCTGAGGACTTGACAAAGCCTCGATTAGTGCTTCCCGAAAATCTTTTGACAGATTCAGAGCATCGAGAATTGATAACTCGGCTGGTACTTGGGCCAAGTGTTTCAATATATCATACTTTTTATCCAGAGGTCTGCATTTCCCAACAAGAATCTGTGGTTTAGCAGGTACCTTGGAAGCAGTTGCTTTGGAAGTTGATGAATCTTGTATCGGGATAGGAGTTGGAAATATTCCTGGTTTTGGAAGATTAGACTGATTAGATCCATTTACTTATTGAGAGGAAAAAGATGGAACCTTCAACCGGTCTTCCAAAATAACTATTCCAGGACTAAATTTCTTATTGGTAGAAGAACTTTCTTGTTCTTGCTAAGCTCACTGAATAACTCTACCATGAGTTTCTGCCGTGTACACAGTTCTATCAGGGGTAGAATTGGAATAGTGGCTTCTGAAAGATCCACGCCTTGCCCTGTATTCTTATCCCCTAGAACATCCTCTGATTCCCCTGTTTGATACGGGGAATTCAGGCTCATTGAAATCGAAACTGCGACTGGCATATGGACCTGTTAATTGAATCATATTAACAGAACCAAAGATTAACTCTTCGTCTGATGAAGACTCTGCCTGATTAACGTGTTTAGGCAGTGCCATTTATTGGGGTGGTTCTCGTGGCTTTGAAGTAGATGGAATGAAGTCCACCAAAGTCAAAGACAATTTAGGCTTTGACACATACTCATCTTCTTCTGATTCTTTTTCATTCATTGAATCAGGCCGTTTTTTTGAGGAATTTCCCTCTGATGAAGAGGGTTTTGCCGCAACATTCATGGCATAAGACACAATCTGTTTCTTTAATTGTGTTAGAAAAATAGAATGAGTTCAGTTTAATGTCTTTATGACCATCCAATCATCATACTTCTGTGCATTTTTTCTTTTGACTTCTTTCCATTCGCCTTCCTCCTCCGGAACTGTAGCAGTAACACATGCTACTTGAGCTGAAGAACCTTTCAGTTTGACTTGTCCCGAGTCGACCATCTTTTGAAGGAGGTATTTGAAGACAATACACTCCTAGATGGGATGCCCCAACATTTGATGAAAGGGGCAATAATTGGGACGGTCTTCATCTCCTTCCTTATTTGGCATTTTGGGCCTTGGCAATTGAACCAGATTATTTTCCAGAGCCGAAATGAAGTAACCAGGAACTTTTTCATTTCGGAAAGAGTATGTTTTGCTCTTCAAATCCTCAAATTGTTTTCATATTTGATCTCTTTGATCATCTGGACGAAACAGCCTTTGTGGTTGGCGCTCAGGAGGTGGATCCCTTCAAGAAGATGAAGGTTTTGAAGTAGAAACGAGTACAGGTTCTTGTTTAAGCATAAATATACCAGTTTATGCTTTACCCATTCTCCTTCCTGGAGCTGATGGAATTACACTAGATTTAGCCTTAGCATGTATAAAGGAGTCTTAAATCTGCTGAGTGATTGAAGTAAGGTCTCGAAACCCTCCTGTGTATTTCACAGAGATTAACGGCATGTGTAACTCATCACCCAAATTTTCCACACAGATTGGCAACAATTATTCTTGAGGGGGTGCTAATCATAGGGAATATGTTAATCCCTTCCAGTGAGAAATGAAATCCGAGACCCTTTCATTCTCCCTTTGCTTACAGTTTGTAAGATCAAAAACTATTGTCTTTGGAAAAGTTGAGCTGAACTGAAGAAGGAATTATTGATGGAGATCTTCCCATCCAGTAATTGACCAGGATTTCAAGCTTGTATACCAGACAAAGGATGGTCCTTTCAAAGTTCGAACGAAGAATCTGAGTTTTACTGCTTCTTGCTGCTCGGGATTTCACATCATAGGATCAAAACAAGACACATAATGCGTCAAATGCTGTTCAGGGTCACCTGATCCATTGAAAATAGGGAATACAAGGTATCCAAAACTGGATAGAGGAGAGATTGAATCTACACATTCAGGGTAAACTTTCTTTTTTAGTTGAACCTGCGCATGTTTCCCTTCCATAGTTTCTAACCGAGCTGTTAATGACTCAATAGTAGTTATTAACTTTTGAGAAACATCTGGTTGAACTTGGACTTGGGTAGGTGCAATGACTGGATCTTGGACAGATGTGGTGGTTGGTGCTGCAACTGATGGTAGCACTGTCAACTGTTGTTTCACTTGACCCGTAAGATTAGACCTGTGAGGGTGTACTGATAGAGGAGGATATTCTTGATCCATCTCAGTAGCTGCAACAAATTCCTTTGGTTGACTGACTCTAGCATGCTTAAGAAGAAGACTACTTTGAAGTAGTTCTGCATTAAACCTTCTTAATTCCTTCATTTCATCCTCCTGTTGTGAAAACCTTTGCTCTAGTGAGAGTGATTGGCCTTCTCCAGAGGAAGGATATGTAACCTGATTCATTCCTCTCCCTTTGTTGGATCCTTTTCAGAGAGGGGGAAGTGGGTTACTTGAAGGATTACCTAGGTTCTGAGTAACCCTTTGATTTCATGTATGCACACCTTCTTCATTTTTTTCAGTGCGTACATCTTCTTGAGCAGTAACCTCTTCATCTGAGTCCCCTGAGTGAGCCTCATCTGGTGGATCAGAAATAACGTCATTGATGACATTTATTGATGCATAATGCATCACACTACAGTCCTTTCTAGCAGTATTTATATGATATTGTCTTTTTCCATGTCCTTGATGAGACATTGCCTTTTGTTGATTCTATCCTTCAGAAAATTCATGACGAACTGTAATTTGGAGGGAATCTCTTGATAATTTTGCTCTTCGTTCCTCTTGAGGCTACTTCCGCAATCGAGAAAAGACCGAATTTCTTTGAGGAGTGGATTGATGATTTGAAAAAGTCACCAATCCAGTGGACTGGGGCAGTTCCTGCTATTCCCGCTCAACTCCTTGAATCATATTTTTTGATTCTGAGGGTTGGTTTCAAAGAGTCCCTAGTCTAGAGAGCTGGGGTGGCTCTTGACATGCTATGTCTGAGACTTTCTTAAAAGCTCTCCTGATCTTGCGAACCTTAGTCCGGAAATTAGCTGGATGCATTAACCTGTATCCACTTTTATCACCTAGTTCAAAGGACCGTTGGATTATTTTCGACACTTCTGTCACTTGATGATGTTCTTGCTCTATATGAGAGGCATGTTCAATATTCTTGTTTGCTTGATGTAGGAGTAATTAAACAACTTGTTCTCTATATTTTTGATTTTGAGAGGAACTAATTGAGGCCTTTTCTTGGGCAAGCTTTTGATTACAAACAAATCCCATTGACTGTGGCCGACAATGGGCAATAACATTGCATGATACCATTTTCGGCGGGCTTTACTGACTGGAGAGCACCGTGAAATGCAGTGCTCCATGAACACCCCATCCTTTGACACGAATACCAGATGGGGCATTGGTAATTAACTAATGAAATCTTCTTAGTGCGCTAATACATGAACGTTTAAGGGCTCTATGCTGCTATTCAGCCTTCGGATATCGAGATACTGATAGAGATGCCAAATCAATCTGACGTTGTAACCCTTCTATTATCTTCAGATGATTTTCATATTCATCATAAGGTAATACTTTCTTTTTCAATTGAAAAAGAGTTTTCCATATGTTGAGACAAATATCATCAATTTCATCTTCCGTCAACATTTCTGGAATGTCATACTGAGAGTCAGCCAAAGGCCAAAACATGAATGGCACTTCACCATTCACCAGTTGTTTTCTCATGTTCAGCATTTCTTCTTTATCATTTGATGAAGATTCTTCTACCGTATTTGACCAGAGTTGGTGTTTCCTTGTTGCTTCATTGGATTCAACAGGATTGTTAGAGAAATCATTGATCAAACTAGAAGATGCATGACTTAGGGGTAGTTCGGAGAATGACCTACACCCTGGGCTATCTTCTGATTGAGAAAGTGTTTCACCTGCTAGCGATGAAGCATCAGAAATGACTGGTTTCGCATTTGTAAGTGCCTCAAGATAAGAGGGCTTTCTCAGAACTAAACTGTCCATTGGAGCATTTTTCGGGCAATGTGCATCACTACTACAAGGAGGACTTTCACAGTGAAATTCATCATCACGGGAGGACCACCATATTGGGTTACAACAAAAGATGATATCTCTTACTCCTTGGTCTTCTGACCACACAGAGGGTTCCTGTGGCTCTCATTTGAAGATGAAACTTCGAGATCGACCGAATTTTCATGAAGAAATCCTTCATGAGGAAGTGTCTGTTGAAGACCTTCAGAATTAATGTTCCCACTATTGGAAAATGAGGGAGTGGAATCTTGAATTTCAACAGATAATTGTATGAGGGATTCAAGAACTCCAGCATCGAGCAAGGACTTATTACAGATTGGCTCTTGTTCTCCGGACTGTGCTGGGTGGGTCTTTTTCTTAGACGCCTTCTTACTCGCCTTGGAAACCACTTGTTGACGAAAGTGGCTGCTCTGAGCAGGTGTATGTGCCTGATCAGGAAATATGGCCAGGTTAGGCTGACGATCTCCACTCAAATCAGGTGTATGTTCCTGACTTGGTTGTCCATATGATATGGGGGAGTATGTCCCACAACCCTCTTGGACTGGAATAGATGTGTGTGTCTGTTCCGGAGTGAATTGTTGATGTGTCACTCCACTGGTAGGGATAGAGTTATGTGTCTTTCTCGGAGATGTCGCTGAAGTTGTTATAATATCCTGGTAAGCGTCCAGAATATGAGCAGGGATTTGTTTATGCTCTTTCACCATTGATAGAATATTCTTGGTGACTTCAGCTGCCGGAACAGGGATATACGTCCATTCCGGTCTTGGAGTAGGTGTATGTGCTTGCTCCTGTCCTCCTTTTCCTATCAGTGAATCCTGACAGTACTCAAGTGTGGGGGCAGAGAGTTGAGTCTGCCTCCTATTTGTTGCCGGAGCTTTCCGAATGAATTCTCCGAATGCTACTAAGTGAGACTGTTGGTAGGCTTGACTAATACTAGCAGGTGTATGTTCCTACTAATTGCACTTTGCCAAACATGGTTGATGAGATGCATCATATGTAGTCAGACAAACCTACTGACTAGCTGATGATGTATAAATAGGTGTATGTTCCAGCCTATAGTACTCCGCCTAAATTACCTGACGGGATTGGCGTGCTGCTGCCAGATGAGTCTTCTGGACAACAGGATTAAAACTGGCAGGTGTGTGTGCCCGCTCATTGCATGCCACCAAGTTAAGTTGGTGAACTTCCCCGGAGATGGAAGAGATGAGAACCTGCTCACTGTTGACCGGATTCCGCCTCTAGCGGTTCATATTGCCTTCTTGGGTTCGAGGAACCTGAGCCGAATGCCTAAAGGTTGTACCCTCATCATGTTGAGGGCACACTGCAGCACGATTCTGACGGCGATTGTTGGTGGGAGCCCTCAGGAAGGACTCCTGTCTACTTGAATTAAGGCCCTGAGGGACCTGCTCATTCACCTCCTAAGAATAAGGTAGTGAATGGTGATTTCATTCCGGGGATAACGACCCGAAATGTTTGGAGACGGTAGTCAACACCGCCTGCTTCTGGATCACCGGTCATCGTTGTCCGGACGACCAGTGTGAGTTGTTCACTTGGAGGGCTTGTCGGGCAGCCTCCAGAGTTGGGATGGTACCATGTTGACGGTACTCCTTAACCAGCACATTTGATACCCAACGTTGAAGACGCTGAGTATGTGATGTCATCCTCAGAGTGGACGACGATCCAGCAAGAGTAGCAGTAGTGGCATTCGGAACAGCGGTATTCACAGGTGTGAACTTGAGAGCGGCCATTCTGGAAATGCAAAAGATCTTGGAAAATATTGTCTGTTTGATATAACAGACATAATCAAGATAAATTCAGCCACTAAAACTTTTGGATGAGCACATATTTCAATGATTGTATTTTTGGCCCCCTCATTGAGTTTTAAATAGGGGCCTAACAAATAATAAAGAAATCATTTTGACTTGGTTAAGGTTTCACGTCGGGATCACTATTTTTTGTTTCCCTCAGAATTCGAGGATGACCTCCTTGATGGGAGGTTCAAATATTCCAATAGGTTTCTAACGGGTTTTTTCGTAGAACCGGAAACATCCAATGATTCCACATCCATTTGGACATACTTTCCAAAGGTAGGTGCTCATTAGTTTGTGGACTGATAAGGCTTAGGAATTTGCATTGGTCGAGAGGATGGGAGGTCAGACCCATCACACCTTTTTTAGGGGAAATATTGTGTACTCCGGGACTCTCTTTATAGATTTAAGTTATGTTTGTGAATCCTTATTACATTACCAAGTGTAAAATGAGCGTTCCTTTAGATCTGACTATCAATGATTGATATGTAAAAAATTTAGATAATCTTTTATATGTATTCGAGGTTCTTCATTGATAGAGAATCATCTGTATTTGTTAGAGATACTTAGTCAATGGTATCCTTTGATATGTAAAAGTGTCTTGGTCATTATAATGACCATGTTGGTTTAAAAGCCGCTCAGTGGGGCACTTGAAGTTTATTTTCTTTCAGAAGGACATGGATTATTTCATAGATGGGATCAAACCCATAGATGGGCTACATATGTATCCTTTGTTTAAAAAAAGGAATCAGAACCCACGTAGTTTGAGTAAGCGAGTATGATGTTTATGATTGATGGATCAAAGAAGGATGTCATAATTACTTTTACACTCTAAGCTCACATGAGTCATGCTCGGTGTGAGAATCAATAAGAATTGGTAAAAATAAGACAATCGTGCCATGAAAGATTCAATCATAAGAAATAATATGGGACTTATATATGTATGACTGGCCAAATAAATGAATATTTGGATTTACATCAGGGAAGAAATCTAGGAATAGGGTCCATAAAGGTATATGTGCTTCACGGAGATTTGAATACTCTAACTTGGGGATTAATCCTGAAAAGGAGGCCCAAAATAAGAGAGGACTTATGATTGGGTTTTTAATCCTGAGAAGGGATCCCAGATCAAAGATAAATTAGGACATGTTAAGAGGAATTATGACTGGGGCTTATTCCTGAAAAGGAATCCAAGGTTAATAAAATTATGGTTGGGGCTTACTCCTGAGGAGGATGCCCATATTAGGGGAATTAGGCTTATTCATGAAAAGGAGGCCCAGGTTAATGAAATTATGGTTGGGGCTTACTCCTGAGGAGGATGCCCATATTAGGGGACTGGGGCTTATTCCTGAAAAGGAGGCACAAGATAATGAAATTATTTTTGGGTCTTACTCCTGAGGAGGATTCCCATATTAGGGGACTCGGGCTTATTCCAAAAAGGAGGCCCATGTTAATGAAATTATGGTTGGGGCTTACTCCTAAGGTGGTTGCCCAAATTAGGGGACTGAGGCTTATTCCTGAAAAGGAGGCCTAGGTTAATGAAATTATGGATGGGGCTTACTCCTGAGGAGGATTCCCAAATTATGGGACTGGGGCTTATTCCTGAAAAGGAGGCCTAGGTTAATGAAATTATGGTTGGGTCTTACTTCTGAGGAGGATTCCCAAATTAGGGGACTGTGGCTTATTGCTGAAAAGGAGGCCCAGGTTAATGAAATTATGGTTGGGGCTTACTTCTGGGGAGGATTCCCAAATTTGGGGACTAGGGCTTATTCCCGAAAAGGAGGCATAGTTTAATGAGTTATCTCATCTTAAAGGATGAGGTTGAATGAATGAAATCGCAATCTTTAGTGACATAAAGATGTGTAAATCACTAGGTTTTGAGATATATTCCACCAAATTCCTTTTAGATAAGGAAGTAAAGTCAAGAAATCATGCCATAAATGGCTTTGAAGAGTGTCTTGAAGACTGAATCTTGAATAAGAGAGGTGGAATGGCTTAAGAGGGATGAAATGGGCAAGAAGGGCCCCCAAAAATGTAGGGGCGCACAAGTCCTGGAAGACGCGCCGGTACTGCGTGGGCATGCAAGTACTGGTCGCACAAGTATACCTACACGACACATTGGTACTTGCGTGATGGTTAACCAGCTGGGTAATACTTGAGCGACTCTTGGTTAAAGACTTTAGAATCATCTTGAGGTTCTTCCAGAAGAGGGGCGCACAAGTTCTATTGAAGGAGTAAGGCAGCGTGCAAGTGTGGCCATTTCCCTTAAGGGATGGCCACTTTGGAGCGCAAGTGTTGATGAGTTTCAACACTTAGGCCTTCCTCCCCCTCTTTAGATATTCTGTTCTAGGTAATAAATTAACTTAGATGTGTTTTGGAAGCTTTGAGAAGAGACTAGGGCACCAGGAGCTTAAATCCGAGTTTCTGAAAAAAATTCATCCTCGAATGGGGGCCCCACTTGGTCTATTTATAGGTTGAAGAAGACCCAGACTATTATCCTTTAGGCGACCAAAGCCCCTTGCGCGACCATTAGGCATCGCTCAAGCGGACTTGCGCGACCATGATGGAACGTGCGTGGCCTATGGGCAATGTTCTCTTTGTTCATCCCTTTGTCGATTTTTTGATGTTTCTTCAAAGTATGAATCAATTTGGACTATGGTATTTCTCTTTTCCAAACTTTAGACTCTGTGACGAAAAAGGAGTGTCAACAGCAGCCCTAACTCGAGATTATTCTCTCTCAATGGTGGTTTAATATCTCCCAAGGGAATTCAAATCCATCCATATCTTTTCTTTGGTGTATTGGTGTTTGATTATTGTGGTAAGATCTTGTTATTCATGGTTCTTATCATGTTTTCTTAGATCTACTTTTCCCCTTTTCTCAGTTTCATAGATCTACACCCATTGTGGGTAGATATAAGCGTTTGGATTCCATATATTATTTTATTTGTCTTAGGCATTTATAGGGGAAGAGGTATATATAGTTTTCATGGAATTCTAAACTAGTTTAATGATTGTTCTTTGTCCATTTTCTGTTTTCATAAAAACCCTCATGGTAGGCAGCTTCACACTTGACTCATATTACTATAACTAATTATAATTATTAATAATTTATTATATTATGTTAATTTTATTATGAATAGGTTTTTTTTTGAATTTTTGAAACCCTCTTTTGTAACTGTTTTCTAAATCGTGAAAATCTAGAAAACAAGGTGTTCTTGAAACATCACATTGGTTCTTTATTTTCAAATGGGAATTTAAAAATTTGGATTTTATGAAATCATGTAACATGGATTTGATTAATATTTTTTCAATAAAATATTTTTTTTATTCAAATTAAATGGTTGGTTTTTAATTGTCTTGATTAATTATTTCTAAATAAAAGAACATGTTTATTGAATTGGTTGAGCACAGTTAGTTTTGGTATGGGTTTGGCATGGGTTGTGGTGTGTGTTTATATAAATTAGGATAGATAAGGGTATTTTGAACCCCCATATAAAGGTTGGGAGTTATATGGGTGTGATGTACCCCCATAAATGTGGTCCACTAAGTAATGGATTAGTGGAAGTATATCTCACCACTTGCGAATATAGGGAGGTCTAGGTTGTAGGAATGGTTTGGTATGTGAACTAATTGAAATGGAGTTTTGAATACAAAATTATAAAGTGAAATGGTTTTAAATCCTTTTTTGTTGTTTTTAAAGAAACACGACTTACTAGAAAATTGGTTGTAAGATAAATTGTTTCCCCTTGAATTATAAATGATATTCATAACTTGTTCATATTTAGTTAAATTTGTTTGAAGAGTTGTTTTATATAAATGGTTTTATATTAATGTCTATAACTTCTCTATAATAGTCGTGTGAGTAGGGAAATAATTGGGGGAAACCTAATATGTTTTATACTCACTCTTTATTTTTCACATTGGTTCTTTTATAGACTCTATATATGAAGAAATTGTAAATGTTAAAGTATCACACATATTTAGCACCAGCTCATGATACATGGGTTGTCTGGTAGCATTGGATCATAGTTTTTATGGAGCCTAGAGTCTGGTGATCATCATGGAGTCTTTACTTGTTTTTATCTATTTATATTTGTGATTAGTTCATCTTACACTATTGGAAACATTGGTTGGTTTTATTATAAGTAATTTTATTGAGTTGTCTTTAAATTAGTCATTCATCATATAATGGTTGTTTGGAAATGGTTGTTGGTTGTTGTTTTATTTTTGAAGTGTTAATCATCCACCACTTGTGTTGAACTTGTTCAACATTTATTTACAAACCTTATAATCTTGGGTATGTCACATAATGACATGTAATGGATCATATATCAATTAATCCAATGAGAAAAAATGAGTCATTACAGATATTTCTTTTGTAAATTACTTTAATTATTTAGGAAAATTAATACAGGTGTACATAGGGTGGGGTTAATGATGGAAATTATTTCTATGACTCGTTTGGAGGTTCACAAATTGCGGTGATCCTATAATCCTGATATCATCATGTCAGGGACTAGATTACCTGACACTATATTGGGGTTAAAACATCGGGGTGTTCCTCTTCTCATTAGATGATCCTTCCATGGAATTTTATTTACATAGTATTTATGATTTATTATTATAAAAGAGCACAACTATCATAAAACTAAATTATCTTAGGGGAATATTCCATTTTACTTCTCTTGGTTGTTGATTTACAATGCTTTCTTTAAAAATGATAAATTGATTGTCTTACCGTTTTCTGAGAACTATTTTTTATGAAATTGATAATGAAATTTTGAAAATAGTCACTTCCCATGTTTTTTACCCTATGAAATATATATATATATATATATGATCCCTTTTTTAAATGAGTGAAATCTGATTATATAAAAATGAATTCTTATAAAACATATAGTAGAATCCCATTGGGACTTTTTCCCACACATTACACACACCATCAGGGGAATATAGACCTTGTTTTATCTGATATAAGAAAGGTAATTGTGATGAAATGAGGTAGTGGTTATGTTATTAGGATATGATTATGACTCAGGTGGTGGAATAGTGGGATGTTTCCCACATATCCCATAAAAATGGTTGTAGTTCACTTTTTTTACTTTTGTTACTCGTGAATCATTTATTTGGTTTGTGGTTTTTGGAACCTATATTGGATTACATTGGTAAACATTATTCATTTGAAATGTATTAGTAGAAAAAAATATCATTATTCATGATATCTTTATTTATGTTCTGTTTTCGACTGTTTTTACCAGAATGATAATATTGGTTTCTTGTAGCTTGTCACCAACTTTTAGAGAATGAGATTACTATTTATGATGTTTTAGGACTAGATTAGCTTCCCAATAGTTGTTTAATCAATGTTGATAAGTGAAAAAATTATATCAAAGTGTATGGATTACCTTTTTCTATTTTTAGTATCTATATATTGGGTATTCATGGTAGACATGAGATAAGAATGTTTGGATAAATTGGTTATGTTTCATGCGACTTCATGGACAACTCTAATTCAAAAAAGGCTTATGATTCTATATAATGTTTGTTAATGTGTATATTATATTATTTTTCTACATTTTTTTGTTAATTTATTATCTTTTATTTATTTAAACAGTGATTGATTCCTTTAATTTTTAACTATTTTAATTTCATGATATAATATTATACCACATAGAAGTATTTATCATATTCCCCATAGGGAATATCCGATGCTGATATATGAGGTAATCCTCCATTTTACCAAAGCCTCGTTTAGGATGTAGTGAATACACTATACAAATTGAACCAAAATGTATCTATTACTCAAACTCAATCTAGAAAGAATCAATATTGAGTTGAGGTAAAGATAGAACTTAAGAATCCATCACCTATAATTAGACTTCACATTAGGGGATAACTAACCCTCAGATAGAAAAGGACTAGTTTGATATTATTGATTATATATTTTACTTCATGGTGACTCTATAATCTATTATGGTTATTAATTATTTGCTCAAGATTTAGGGACCAAGTATGTAGTATTGGTGCATAGTAGTTTATGTGAAGAAACATGTTGGGTTTAAGTGGAAAGTCCTGAAGACAATCTTTATTTATTAATAATGCATGAATTTGATGAAAAGGGGGAATTTTATAGAGTCACACTTTATTTATTTGGTTGACTTATCAATGAATTATTATGATAGATATTTTTATAAATTGTAATGTTTTTGTCATAAGGATATTAAAAATTAAAAGTTAATGGTTGTGATATTCCAAATAGTTTTGCGACATAGAATTAATTCTATGGTCTTTATAAAAAAATCTAGTTACATATGAAAAGGTAAAGGTTTGAGAATGGATGAAATAAATAAATATATAATGTATATATTTTTTGGTTTGAAATGTTTCTCTACCAATCAGATAATTATGAGCTCACATGGAATAAAGAGGAGGTTGCATAAGAATCATAGTGTTGGTTATTGAATATATTAGTTTCAGGCTTCCTCCATAAGACTATTATAAGTTTGATGTTTTTATCATGAAAATAAGGTCCAATTTTTGGAATCGTTATGTTTTATTTTTCAAAACCTCTACATAAATATAGTTATTGTGGTCACCAAGGTTTTTGGTATAGATTTGTTCAAGATCTTTCAAAAACTCATTATGTATTTCATTTATCATCTCTAAAATCATATAATTTTAATTTTGATTCTTCTAAGAATATTAGGATCCATATATATGTGTCTATGATAATCCAATTTCACACAATAGAGGTTTTTCTAGTAGTGGTTGTTTGGGGGTCAACAAAAGAGATAAGTATGTTCTTTATATCCTCATTTATAGTTACCACACTATTTTAAATAGGTTCCTATCATAACATTATGTAAACTTGTATTGTGAGTATTTTGAAGCATACAATGGGGAACATGCTATATATTTTATAATTGGTTACATATATTTGGAAGAATAATGTGATGGGTTTTGGATTCCCTTTATGATATTTGTCAATCTATGATGTTGAGTAAGTTTTGGATTCTCAAGATCTCAACCTAGATCTATTTGATGATATAATTTTAATGGATTGGTAGGTTTCCCAAAAAGATGATAATTTTTACATTCATTAGTAGTTCTACTTAACTACCCCTAATGGGAAATCATGATTGATTCAATGAAAATGAGATCTGAGATATATTAGAATAGGAAATCCTCTTCTAGAATTATTTATTTTAATATCAACATTTATATTTGTGTTTGGAAATAAGTACCTAAGTTATGATATTCCATTGGTGGTTAGGTATATTCCTTATGTATTACCTATTGAAATATTTAGTCTTCTTCAATAAATAGAAGTGGAGTTTTATATTGAATTTATTCATGAACCTCATATGATGTCTACTAAGTCCTTCCTTATTTTCTATTTTCATATAATGAATAGAATATTAAATCAGATGATTAAAAAGTAATGGTTTTTATTCATCCAACTATATCACATTGAAAAATTTTTATATAATTTTTTAAAAGAATCATGGATGTATTCATAATTATATCTATTAATAGTGTCTTAATTGGGTGTTGATTCTAAATAAATTTCATTTGGAACATATCATTGAGCTAATTGGTCTGTTAATGGGTTCAATGTTCTTCTTAGAGAATGAAACTCAATCTGGTTATCATTATCTCATAGTTACAGAGTTTAATATCGAAATTTACATTTTCAAGAGTGCATACAACAAGTTTAAATATATTTTTATGTCAATTGTCCTATAAAATTCTCAATTATTTATTATGGAATTAATGTATTCAATGTTCCACTAGTATCTTGATATCTTTCTTATGGTATTTTTCAATGATATAATGGTTTACACAAGAACTAAATTGGAAAATGAGAACCATTTTAAATTGATATTATAAATCATGAGGAATCATAATTATTATTATAATTTATTAAATTTTTACTTCTAAATTATAGAAAATAATTTCATAAGACATGTGGGTTCGAAATATGCATCATAGTTGATCCTGAGAAGTGAAATGATGTATTTTCATGGTACATTCCAGGGAATGTATTTACTGTACTATGATTTTGGGGGTTATATTGTTAGAATTATTGGTTCATCCATTTCTTCTCTAGACATACATCAATGTTGGATAGTCTTAAAATTTAAGGGGTGAAATTCTTATGGGATAAAAAATATTTGACATCATTTTTTTAAATTAATAAAATTTGTAGAATCATCTATTATATTAATTTTATGAGAGGCTAGTATGTTATGAATTGTTTGTTGTGATTATTCAAGATCATTTATAGGATGTATTATTATTCAAGGTGATATTATAGTGGAATGTGAATCTCATCGGATTGAGATACATGAAAAGAAATACCCCACTCATGATCATGACCTAAATAAAGTTATGCATGATCTGAAGTGTTATATACAATTCCATTTTTTTTTTGAAGAGGATCATTGTTTATTCCTATCATAAGAATATAGCCAATAAAATCTCATAGTAATAATTGATCTTCAATTGGAGTCGATGAGTGGAGTATCGTCATATGCCTGAAATTGACAACATCTACACCCTCTATAAAGGGGATTTTTGTTTCTAATTCCATTTCCAAGAAATTTCCCTCTAAACCATATTAGAATCTATGGATGAATATAATATCAATGGACATATTTCATATATGCACCTAGAAACAGTGGAGGATGATATATGTATAATTATGGTTATTGACCTATGGATATATTCCCTCCTTATTTTATTTTTTTACTAGAATTTGGATGATGATTTTAGAGAAATAATAAGATATTTATTTGATGGTGATTCCATTTTTGGTTATTATCTCTTTTTGGAAGGGATTTTTTTGATTTATGATTTGGTTCATCTTCTCATTATTTTTCAAGAATATCATGATGTGTAATTTTAATAGTTATTCTAGATAGGATCACCTTTACATGACAATGATATATCATGACATGATTCATATATTATAGAGACTAAGAATGAGTAGTGACATTGAATACTTTATTTTCTATTATTATATCAACTATTTGATTATGTATGATATCTAAAATAATATTTATTGGCTTTATCCTATTTTGTTTCAAATTTAGAAATGGGATGAGGTATCCACTGATTGTTTCAAAAAATAGCATGAAATCCCGAAGGGAATAATGATATATGTCATGTGATTTATCAGTTCAATAAATTAATGTATTCCATTATTATTTTTGAAATAAAAAAGGGGATTATATGAAAAAGTTGACTTGGAGTGATATTTTGAGGTATCATTGGGGGTCATCTGTTATTGTATAATATATGGATCCCATGTTTATATACAAGTTTGAGAATGGTATCTATAAAGATTTAGTGGCTTGAGTCATATTTAATATAAATTAACTTCATTGGGAAGATTTACAGATGGATCATTCTATTAAAAATTTTAAGACTTTATTCTTACTTGTATAAAATATTTTGGTGGATATGGGATAACCATTTGAGACATGCTATGTTTTCTCAAATTAATATTTACAATCCACCTATTAAAATAGACCATTTTGAGGCCCTATATGACCTTGATTTAAAATAATGAATTTTTCTATTTGAACCTTATAAAGTTCCTCTAATGTTACCAAGAATTATCTAGGATATATAATTAAAGAATCAGGAAATATTATATTGTGGGGATATAACCTAGAGTCAGCATATATTTTACCCATTCCATTAGTATTTTCATATGGAATTATCATTTCGGGACTAATGATTCTTGAAATTAACACCCTAATTGTCTCCCATATGGATTAAGAATTTGGGTGAATTATATCCTAGATACATTGGACAATATTACATTTTTTGTTTAATTTGGAAGATGGCTTATTAGTTTGTGTTATGATTCCATTTGAAAAATAATCATGATGTATTCCACATATCAAATATAAATAAATAACAATATAATCCTTTTATTTTTGAATTTTTTTGATTTCTCTATGAATCTGATAAAAGGATGATGAACCGATATGAATTTTCTAATTTCATAGAGAAAAAACTTCATGTAGAATATATTATTTTACTCTCAATATTATTGTAAAATATAGTATATTCTAATGGAATGGTAGATTATAAATCATTGATGAAGGATTAATGGCCTCATTTATTTTTGGATCAACCATTAATAATTTGAATTTTTTGGGGTAAGAATTTTTCTTATAGGGATAATTATCAGAACCCAACATCACATTCAGGGGAGAATAATTTTTTTAATGAATTTTCTCTTGTCCTGTCTTAGGATATTTAGAGTGATTTCTGTTAGAATTTTAGATGTTTTTTGGTCCAACAGACTATTGGAACATTGTTATAGAAAATCATGTGTGTTGTCTCGAGAAAATATAATCCATATTTTGGATTTCAAGAGAGGGGTACACAGTTAAACCAACATGTAAGGCCATCTTGAGAATTTTTAATATGGGATTATAGTATTTTTCATGAATGGAACATAGGAATCAAATATTGTGGTCATACCATGGATCTAATCTAGTAACCCATAATGGGGGAAACATTTTGTGACATATTCTGACAAACATTCCAAAAAAAAAAACTCGGTTGATAATTCATTAATCATAATACAACCTATATGACCACAAACACATCAGTTTATATTTATTATTCTTTAGATAGATTACTCTATAGACCCAGGATATTCCACTTAGAGATTTAATAAATTGCATTCATATTAGATCAAAACTTTTACATATATAAGGGTGGTGGAGAATTTTTTTGAAGGAATATCTTTATTTGTTTACATTCATTAACTTTATTCTAGATATATACAATTTATTATTGAATTAAATCATATAAGAAAGGTTTATTAATCATATATATGGTTCATTTGATGTTATTATAATGTTTAAATAATATAAAAATTTATAATAGGTGTAATTAATAAGTTTCTAGATGATTTTGATACCAATTAGATTTATATTGAACTCACGAGGTTTCCCGCATTTTCAATAAAAAAAATTAAAAAAAAAACTATATTGATTCATGGTATGTGGTTACACTATCATATTTTTTTCTCTTCTGATTTCTAAATATGATTTTTATTTCATTAGATTCTTGGATTTTCATATTCTATGGGTTCTTACGCTTCATTGACATTTCTATGTTGATGTAATTTTATTATTCAAGAACCAAGTAGTTGAGTTCAATGATTTTATCATAATTAATTCGATTTGAAATATTCATGATACATGACTTCTAAAAGTTATTTTTAAAATTTTAATGAAATGATAACTAATTTATTTCAATGAAAATACAATTTATTAAGTCAAAATTTTTACCCTTATGAATTTGAAAAAGAAATATTGACTTCAAATAAATTTTATATTGTTTAGGAAAATTGGATTTCTAATTATAGTTTGGGTGGTACTAAAGGGTTTTTTATTTGATTGTAAACATTTGGTATACCTCATATGAATGAATTAACATTTTTAGTACAAGGAATATTTGTGCATAAATTATGGGGTTTTAAAGGTACTTAATTGCATGAATTATATGTATCTTCACACATTAGGGTGATCATATGATCCCTAGATCATTTTTCTAGGGACTCGTATACATGATATTATAATTAGGTTCACACATTTTTGTGTAACTATACACCATATGACCTCATGTTAGGGACTTTGATTACTATTCACTAGGCATGATTGATAAATTTAAGAGAAAAATTGATTAAATAATATTTTATTTTTTTAATGGTACATACCATTACTCGTTTTTACATTATTCATTTCATTTAATAATTATAAATTTATAACGGATTGTTTTAATGTACTTTGATAATTATTATATTTGAAATTTCTTCTAAACATTATAATATGGTGATCTCCCATTTTTTGAATTTTTTAAATGTTATATATATCATGGATGATTTAATTCAAAAAATTTCATAATGATATTATTTACCAATCGAATTTATGGAAAACTTGGTGGGATCTAGTTGGGATTTTCTTCACCCCCTACGCACACCCTTAGATTTGGGGAGACTCCGACTTATCTTATAAAAGAAAGTTAAATGTACCACAATGATGTTATATTTATTTATGTCATCTAATTTTGTGACTGGTGTAGTGAGATTGTGGGAATCTTAAAAATTGTAACATAGGGATTGTAGTCACACACTTTTGTAGTGGGTTTACCCATAAATATTGTATTTGGTGTGGTGGTGTTTTCACATGTATTTGATTGCAACTATATCATTTATACAAAAAAATTATATTGGAATATATTTATATTGTTTATTATTTTTTGGATACAATATGTTTTATTTTGGAAAATCATTCCCAATTGGTAGTTCTTGATTCCCATGTTTCTATCATGATCCCATGGGGATAAGGAACACCATTCGCACTATGTTATGATGGGAAAGGGTTCCATATATTTTGGAAATCTAGGATAGTTTGTGAAAAACATCTACAATATTATCATCTTTTACAATATTTTTTTATGATCATTAATAATTAAAATGAGATCCAATAGTATAGTAAAATAAATATCCCCAATTTTATGTTAACTTTTCATTCCTTTCAAAAATGATATGTAAACCACGTCTCCTTCTAATTTCAGCTTTGGAAAATATCTCAAAGCATAATACATCAAAAAATTTCTTAGTATTATTTTTTAAGGATATACAATCATTCTATATCATAGCATGCTTTCATATTCTTCACATTTGTAATAGTAGTTGGTCAAATCTAATATTTGAAATAGATTTACAGTTTTTATTTTTCCCTAATTAATGATTCTTCTATCTATAATAATTTTAATGATAAACGAACCTTTATTAAATAAATTATCATTCCTAACTTTTACTAATAGGCTAGCACTTAATACAATATTCATTTTCTCTTTAACATAAAATACATCATTTGATCTTATATTATTTGCATACATTTCAGTAGATAGAACTCCATACATTTTAAGTTAATGACAATTTTTGAATGTTTTAAAAACACCTATATAGGCTCAAAATTCTGTAAAATAATTTTTCAATAGTTTTATGATAATAATAATCACTATGAGAAATTCATGACATAGATATTTTGATGGATTTTAGTAAAACCTCATCAAGACAATATATTTCTTTATTCATTCTGAAAATTCCATTTTCTTTCCCTACATTGGGAATATATCCATATAAATATTTATTGAATGTTTTTGTACAACATCACTTTTGACGACACATCCAAATGAATCATCAAGGAACACAAGCATATATTCTATAGAATTATTATTAATACATTTTTTTATAACATGTGTTCTTTGGAAATATGATTTATATTAGTATGAATATATATCCTTTGATTCATTTCACTTTCCATGATAATATATATTGAATGGTAATGTGTTATCCCTCGAATCTAAGACTCACCATAACATATGATATCCTTCAATTATAAATCTTCTACGATCATAAAAAATTTTCTGAATAAACAATTTTCTATAATTATTATTTCACTACACAAATTGTCACTATATAAAGATATATTTATAGTGGTCTAGAATATTTTTTCACCTAATCATTTAATTTATTCGGATATATGACTCCCCTTTGTTTATTGGTCTAAAAATGACGACACTTTGAGTTTTGTCCTATAGTTTTAGTTAAAATAAAATTATGAAAATATTGTTTGGTCCTACATTTAACCTAATTTATTATGAAAAATATTTAATAATCTTTATAGGATTCATTTTTTTACTTCATGGATAATTTCGCACCCAAATATAAATTCATCAACTTATTTTCGGTAACCAGACTTGTAGATTATATTTTATATTATTTTCATCATTATATGAAAATAAATCCCCATAATCCATTAACATTTCATGAATTTAGAAATTTTTGATTTAAACTTATTGATTTGATCAATGTTGTATCCTTATTTCATGACATATCTACTATTCTCATCAGTATCTTCTTATTTTTTCCCTTTATTTTACTCATTTTGTCCAGGGCCATAATTTTTTTCTCAAGAAATATTCTAATTAATCATTTAATATGTGTCATGGAACATTTGGTCCGTATTAATCTTCATTTATAATTTAGTTTTCAATATATTTTGAAAAATGAATAATGAAATTGATAAACTTACCACCAATTTCACCTTTTTATAGTCTTTTAGATGAGATATTATCTCTATCATCTATCCTAAAAAAAATTATTCTCTTTTATCAAAATATTTTCATCTTACATCTTCTTAAATTTGATAATCATTTTGAAATTCATCCACATTTGTTAAATTTATAATTTTTTGCTATATATAATTATTAACGATCATCTATTATCATACTCTTAATGATTATATAAAAAATTACACTTCTAGTTAATTTGAAACATTATGGTGGAATTGTTTTTGGAATCATTCCCTTAATATCCATGAATATCACACACATATATATATTTTGATTATTACATAATATTCAGCCTCTTATTTCCCATAAAATTCACATGGATTAACATTAAAATATTTTTTTCATATTCATTTATTCCTCAATTTACATATCATATTTGATTTTTTCAAGTAGGTATAGATTTTTTTAATTTAATAGGGAAAGATAAGGTTATATAATATATATATTTTAATATATTATTAGTCATAAATATATTAAACACTATGATCAAACATATTCTGTAAATTCAACATCTGTTTTTAAATATTTTTAGTATTCTTTATTATCACCAATACCTTATATATTACTATAATTTTTTTCCCTTCTAAGTTAGATATCAATGTTTTCATCATCATATATTTTTATATATTCAAATCATCATATCTAAATATGTAATTTTGACTCCATGAATTTCTTATTACCATTATATATTCAATCATATATGTCCCATATTTCATTGGTATTATAAAGTATCATTTATTTGGGTTACAAAAATTCTGAAAATTTTATAAGAATAATATTATATTATTTTACATTGAACTATATATTTTATTTATCAAAATAGTACATGGGAATATCCATTTGAGGAGAAACCTAATAATTTTCATATCTTAAAATTATTATCTAAGAGAGATAAGATCATGCCTCATAATATTAATAAATATATGAATTTTCTATCCATGAAATATTGTAACGACCCTAATATAAATAGAATTCATATTATCTATTATTTTCTAATGAAAAATATCAAATAGAAGAATCATGATCTAATATGAGTTGAAAATCATATGAAATTATAGCCCCACTGAGATGGGGTGACTAATATTTTTACAGATTTTCTGCATTGCATTCAATTTAGAAAAACCCTATAAGATTTTAAGATCTGATCCAGTCAATGATAAAATTAATTCTTCTCTCAATCATTAAGTGAAATAAAGAACCAAATTTCATAATTTTTATTGGGTTATCTCCAACTAAGAATAACTAATATCTATTGCCATAGGTTACACTCCCCAACCATGGATACTTATATATTATTTTATGTGATAACATATATTATTTAATGTGAATTGATACAACAAATTCATATCTAAAGTCCCACTAGAAATTATAGTTTCACACATTAAATATAATGATTTTTAAATAGAATGATAAATATGAATCTGAATATTGAAATTGTTTTGTAAATGATAATATAGATCATTCACCATGTAACTTCATGATATAAAAATGGTTAGTGTATACTATATATATATATAGAATAATATGATGATATCTATATAAAATATTTCATAATAATAAACCATTGAATGTGTGAATTTTAGATGATTTTACATGTTTCATATTAAACACATCAGGTTGTTTCATTTTATCATTATCTCAATATATAGCTTCGTATCTAACATTAACTATTATTTCACATGACATCATTACATATTCACAAAATATAAAATTATGAGAATTATTTTAACATAAAATACCATTACCAATATAGAATTTATGATATTTCATTCCATATTGTCAAAAAACATGGAATTGTTCTTTTCCTCATTCAATAAAGCTAAAATCTATGAACCCCTTTTACATCTTGACCCTAATCATTTTCATTGAAGGTTCCTATGTTCTACTAACCATAAGTGGAATCCCAAAGACACTAAATTCTATAAATAAATATCATGGTCCTAATGGGGAAATGGGTGATGATTTTCCTTTTAGATCAAACAAAATCAATATAGATAATGTAAAACAACCAACCAAACTATATGACGCATGAAGTGTAAATAAAAAAAATTAAATACTAAAAATAATAGTACAAAATTATTGGAGTAACATAGAATCTAATATCATGAATAAAAAATATTAATTTAATGAATGAATTTATATTATTGTGGAACCTATCCAAACTCTAAGGACATGAGAACCAAAAATTATTTAACTCAATATATGTATATATATATATATCATGTCGAACTGCTAGATAAATATGAAATCATCCACATCCCTATGACACTGAAAAAAGATTCTACTTACACCCCAAGTTTATATTTAGGGGATCAATGATCACAACTAGTAGTTAATCCACTAAATTCATCACACACACACAACTATAGAAAAAAAAACATGTATCATCAAATATTATATTACAAATTTAAATAAATTATAGAAATATTAAATATTATTGTCAACTAAAATCATTTTTATGTGAATTAAGATATAATTTATCGAATTATCATATTCTTAATACTCAGTCCACAATTGTAGACATAAATATTTTCCATGTGACAATAACATACACATGACCATTCGGCCATTGATCCACCATGTTTTCATGAGGTAACCATTACCAGGTGCCTCTAATTTGGATAAACACCTCTTGTATGGGTCCTATAAAATAAAAATATATAATCAAACTATGTCAAATATGAATATTTATCACGTAAATTAATTCACATAGATAAATTCTCTCCTTTTATCCATTTAATTAGTCATCTTTTTAGTATTTAACCCACACGAAAATTTAGATATATTAACGAAAGGGTTTTTAAAAATTAAATCATCCTTAATAAATTTTTCTCTAAATTTTCATGAAAAGGGTTTCCAATATTAAATAAAAAATATATCATTGAAATTTATTTAAATTAATATAAAAACTAAGTCCTTAAATTCTTGGATTAGTCAAAAGGACGTAATATATTTACCTCATAGTGGGTGATGTGACTGATGAAAGAAATAATGAGGCTTATAGATAATTTTTTGAATTTGAATTCCATAAATATATCCAATAATGTTCTCATAAAAATACAACATAAATCATATATCTTTTAATAATATATTATATATAATATTTTATTTGATAAAAAATTACTGGATCTGGAATGAAATGTTAACGGAGGAGTGATAAAGGGTCATTACCTTGATTATCAATGATCTAGGACTCTTTGATCCAATAAAAATGAGTTATATTGGGAGAGGATTCATCATTAATTATTAGGAGAGTATTATAGATTTATATCCCAATATGGAGGAGAAAATGACGATTTCTTGGATGAAAATCGAGGAATAGTCTTATTTTTAGAGAATTAATTACAGTGCCATGGGTAGGAAACACTATTGATGAATCCCTGTTCTAACCATCTACTTTACACTGATTTTTAACCCCCATAATTGATACTTTCTACACATGGTTTAAAAGACCATTTTCCTACCATGATTTCCCATCTATTTAAACATTCACGACCTCTCCAAGTTACTATCATGGATTGAAAAAAGTATGTCCTCATTGTGTGCAATGTCATGTCATCTTATGCCTCTCACGATACTTCCCATAACCTTTAAAAATACATGGAACCTTATAAACACATTCACATAACACCAAAATAATCTATATTATCCCAAAACATGAACCTAAATTTATATACCATGAAAATAAATAATTTGTTTGCATTCACTTGAACTATGAGGGTTAAATTCTACCATAAATAGGTTTTCCATACATAGAAAGGAGGATATTAAAGGTGGTATAGAAGATTCATAACCTTGTTTCTATATTTCATTCACATATTCCCTTGTATACTCTGGATGTATTCAATTTAACCATAATAAATAAACCAATATAATATATTTTCCATTCAATACATTGTTTTATCTATCTAAGATATGAATTATAAAAATGAATAGAAGTACCATCAAGTACAAGATCAACATGAACTAATTGAATCACATAACTATGATCAGTATGTTACATAAATAATTGAAATATATTGGAAATAATATAATCCCAACTAAACTATGGTATTAATGAAAACTGATGAGAAATATCACAAATTTATTCAAGTATCACAAAAGTCCTAACAATCCAATGAGAAAAAATTTCATGATTTTAAAATTGAAAAGGTTCTAATAATTTAGATACATTAATAAATACATGATATTTCATAGAAAAAAATAAATATCTTAAATGATGATCCACATAATATTTATTATGTTTTGGTCTAAAATATTCTTTTTGCTGGTCATTTTATCTTTTTTATTTGTTTGATGTTCATGAATATGATTACATATTGATTTCTTCCACTATGTACACAATAATGTGGGGAGTGACATTGATGGACATATAAATCCTTAAGAAAACCATTTTCATCCTTTATTGATATATATTTTTATATGAATACTCTAACAAGTGAAAATGACCCCCCTTGAAAATGTAAAATCCATCACACAATCTCAGCTCATATTTTACAGTATTCGATTCATTTATTCTAACCCCCACTAGTTTGAGGATGATACACTCTTATAAAAGTCAACTGAATACCCAAATCTTCATAAATTGATCACTATATTGGAGAGGTAAAAAAATAAACATATTTAGTTATAATACAGTTAGGTATACCATGAAATTTTACTACATCACCAATATAAATGTTTTCCATATCATCCAAACTATTATAATCCTGAATCGGAATAAAGAGGGTTGACATTATTAATTAGTCTACGATCACCATTATTTAATCATGTTTCTATATATTTAATTTAAAATTACTTATAATGTAAATATAAATCACTTCCATTTCATTATTGGTGTATATAATGATTATTCATTCCTTCTAGTCATTGATACTCAACCTTTACCTATTTATATTTTAGACATTTTGAAACATAATTACCTGCACGTATTCTATACATAACCACTAAAAATGGTTCTTTAAATCCTTTTAAATATTTTGAATGCATTTAGTAATAAATAATTTGTAATTATGATGGTAATAGTAATGATACTCTTTAATATATTATGGGATGACTATTCAATCATGAAAAACACTATGTTTTTTTCTTGTATTCATCCATCAGTGTTCTCTAAAACATTTATATTTCACTTGGTTTTGAGGCAATTCACATCCAATCCTTTATAATTCATGTCTTGATTATCAAAATTAGGTATGATTATCATATGAAATAATATTGTGACTGCAATCTAATTAGTCCACTATTCATGCATTTATGACTTCATATTCATAAATTTCTAGTAATCACATGTTTCATTTCTAATTTATTTATATAACATACAACTTAAATAATCAACCATATTATTTAATTTTTTATGGTAATAATCCAATTCAATGAAAATAATCATAATTTATACTATCAATATCCATTATCAATGGTTAAAATACCGTTTAAAAAATATTTGTTTCAAACTTTATGGTATGTGGGTGTAATATATTCCCCACAAAAGTGCTGATGATTCCATGTTTACTGCACATGTACAACCATATCAAATTAGAATTCATGAGTCAGATAACTCTTTTAAGGAATATACAAATTTCATTTTCAATTTATAGAGAAATGATTTCCATTCATGAGAAAAAAATGTATCAAATCTAGATTTATCATAATAAACCACATGCATGTTTTCAGTTATTTTTAGTGTAATAATCTCTCTTAAAGTGATCATATCCTTAATCTTTAGAAAGAATTATTTTCAAAAATCACACTTGTTGAATACAATTCATTTTTTCATAATTACATTCATAAGATATATGAGACATGGGAAGTACTAAATAATATCAAATTAGTGTCATCATATTCCCAAAATTTTGTATATATCAATGACATTTTTTGTTTGTTTTTAAGATACAACAAATACAATCTTCTCAGGATCTGATGATAAATAAATTTCAAAAATTAGTTCTCTAAATTAATTAGAATATTATATATAAGAATCACATATAGATAATTTTTTATTTATCTTATCATCATAAAATATGTATAAGAAAATTTATAAATGTTCTTTATGGTCATTTTGAGTTATGGAATACACTAAAATGTCATCCATAAATTCTACAAAGAAATTGTCTATTAATATTTGAAATTCATGATTTATTATTTCTAGGAAAACTACAAGTACATTAATCCCAAATAGAATATGAAGATATTACCAGTGATAATAATGACTCCTAAAATGTATTTTTGGAATATCCCATTTCTTATCTCTATTGTTTATTACTCATGTCATATATTTTTTTTAAATTACTATTTCTTAAATTGGTAAAAAAATCAACAACCCAAAGAAGGTGATATATTTTATTTATCGTAACCAGATTAATTTTATATTAATAAATTACTATCATAAAAAACATTCATTCTTTATGACATAACAACCTAGAGTACCCCAAGGACGCATCCTCAATTAACTGAGCCCTTTTTGTTAAAATTATCCCAATTGTACCATCAATTCTTGTAATTTCATTATTATAATTGTATATAATGGAAATAATATATTATTTTGTTTTTGAAAGGAGATCAATTTCAAATTACACTAACCTATCATGTATAAATCTAGTGAAATATTTCAGAAACACACCAATATACTAATAAAAAATGGTGTGAAAATTTATAGTCTCAATTATATAAATGGACCCCAAAGTTATTCTTAATAGTATATATGAAATAGTATCTAGTAATAGTGTTAATGGTTTAGATTTGTCAATATTCATATCCCCACATCCAATGAAGAGATGTATCATTCCATAAAAACATTTAAACTTTTCTTATAATGGATAAAAAATAGTATGAATCTGAAAAGAAACTAATCATTATATTCATGTAATTATGTATAATATATAAACATCCAAAATCTAAAAGTGTAATACAAACTATACAACATTATTTTAAATAAAAAAACTACACTTTTTAATCATTTCCCTCTTTATACTATATAGTTGTTTGGATAAACATCATTTGAGGCATCATATCAATATTTAATATCATTTGATCAATGAAATGCGAAGAAATAAAATAGTGGGTTGTACTAGTAACACATATAGCATGTATAAAAGTTTAGTTATTAATAATGATACCTTGTACAACTAATTTTCTTGATTACTCATTCAAGATTATATTCTTAGAACCATATAATTTCTTTTACACACTCCCTTTTTCATTGACTCCATATTCAGGTTTCATTCTATAATGAGTCATGATGTTCCAAAAATCACCTTTTATCACTAGTTTCTGGGGATTTGAATTTTATGATGATAAAAAAACATCTATGTATATGAAATTTATGAAACATTATACATATTTCCAACAACTAACATTATATTGTTATAGAAATGTTCTTATGATATACAATATGATTACTGTAGTGGAATTTTTTTTGTTCTACGGTACATTCTGATTTATTATTATCTATCAAAACACATTGTAAAAATTTAGTCTTGGTAGTGGGGTTTTTAGGTAAGATATATGATCTAATGGTCATTTTTTGTGATGAAATTCCATTTATATTGTATGTTTCCCTCTTCAACATATTCCCAACATTAGTGTTCCCACTTATTCTTGTTCATTAAAACATATTTCATGCAATAAGATTCTAATTAATATATATTTCTTCTAGTATATATATATTAATCATATCAGTATATAATATAATATATATATATATATAATTCCTATCATAGATTGAATTTATTATCACCATCCACACTCAAACATGTGGGTCTTCAAGGATGCACAATTAGGTGCTTCTAGGAAAAAATTAACTTTGATTATAAAATCTGTTTCTTAATCTAACACTAAAAGATTGTATTACATAATACATAATTAATATATTATTCTATTTATTATCAATGTATGAATGTGTAATATTTTTAGATCAAATATTTGAATCCATCCCATTTAAGGTCACGGTCAAGTTTATCATGAAAAAAATAATCCCACTATTGGAAATAAACCCCATATATCATGTATATTAATAAAATAGAATTTAAATCATTAGGAAACTAAGAAAATCGATAATAGGGTTTATTTTATTAATAAATTCTTCAAAATATTTTTGTTCTAAATCCCCATTATTAATTGGTGGAGTTTGTTTATGAATCTATATATAATGATCCACATGTCATGGTTTATCCTTCTAATTTCCCATACTTAATATCTTTAAAATATTTAATATTCATATAAATAATATGTTCACTGAATTTTGGTTTATGTGAAACCACATTATCCTTTTCCTCCTTTTTTGGGTATCTATATCATCTAACTAGTTTAATTTATTTAACGATTTAGAAAAAACAACTTAGTCATAATTTTCTGAAAATATGAAATATTTAAATATTTATAATCATCTGAATTAAAAAAAAAATAAAAAAATAGTAAAATTATCATGAATCATCAAGACAATTAAATCCTAGTAATATGAATCATTTCCAATTCCTAACAAGAAATAATCATTTTCCAAACTCATGATATTGAGATGACAATACATCAAGTGGTGTTTTAGAAAAAACTTTCTTATCAGATCCTTTAGTAAACTATTGTTGATCATAATAAAGATATATATATATATATTTTATGCTAAAATTTTCATCTTATGACATTTAGAATACCCTTATTATAATATCATAATGAAATATTATCAAAATATAATACAATTTGTATCATAATGGCCCTAACCAATATCATTGAATGTGTTGAGGTTTCACTAAACATAGGTGGCATCCTGAAGACTAAAGAACTAGAAATAAATGTGATGGTATTGTAGAAAATATGGAGTATTATTTTCCGTACTAAAAAAACACATCATGTCAAGAAAAAGTAACAAAAACCTACTGTACCATATTATGTATGATGTGTAATCAATTAAACCCAATATAATAAATATAAAAAAACAATATTAATAGAGAAACATTGGTAACAATATATTTAACAAAAAGAAACTAAACAAATGTGAAGCTTAGAACCATGGTTGACCTTATCCAAACGTCATGGAGAGGACCACATCAAAGCTCTATTGTTATACCACTATATCAAGAGTTTCCACTAGAAACAATGTGAAAAAAGTCCATATCGTCATTATGAAAAATAATTTCTGAATATAAACAAAATTTAATATGTATGGGTTGAGATATCATACCCAGTAGGATGTCCAAAAAAATCATTTCACACATCCCAGAAGGATAAGAACATGATTTCTCACAACTCATAATATACCATCGTAAAAGATATAAAAAAAAGAAGTTCACTAATTTAATACCATAAAATTTTAAGTGAAATAATTTTTTGGAATTATCATACAGTGTCCACACATTTCAAAATCACACACACACATTAATTTCATATGATTATTATATATTCTGGAGAAGTTACTCATCAATCCACAAATTCATCATTTGTAACAAATTACTAGGTCCCTAAAGTAGGAATCAGACCCCCTGTAAGAATTATGCCTAATAAAAATGATCACACACATTATTCCACATGTTTTAGTTTGTCACATCCATTAATTCAAATTTTCCATATATATCTTTTAAACCATTAATAAAAGGTGTTTTTATATTAAATCCACATGGCAATTTAATAACATAAATCCAAGAGGTATATAAAAATAAATCATTGAAATACAATTGTCTTCCCAATTATATAGAATGAGGATTATTATACTAAATAAATTAATTATTATTTAAATTTATGTTCAAAAAAATTAATCAACCAAGAATTAAGGTACTAGAATATTTAAAGATGAAAGAGAATTCACTTTCCTCATAATGGTTGAGGTGACTAAATAGCAGCACATAAAAACATCTAGATCCATGGTTTAAATTATTTTCACTAATATTTCCAATCATAATATTCCCAAAACACATAATAGATAATAGATATATGGATTTAATATTACGTGTAACATTCCATTTGATGTAAATGATCATACCCACAAAGAAGGGATAAACGTTTAGAGGGAAAGGGTTCTTAGCATCAATTTTTGAGATCCAAAACACATTAATCCATTGATGTATAGTTTATAAGGGAGAATAATCACTAATAATTATTTTGATATTATTAGAGTTATATAAGCTAAAGGTATATGTAAAAAAGATGGATTTGTTAGTAAAAAATTAGTTAAGATCTAGTTTTCAGAAAAGTTATTTCTTGTTTCATAGTCAGACTATAAGGTTTTTATTATTTTGCTCTAACCATGTACCATACACTATGTCTAAACCCCCTTAATCTATGCTTGTTAAAAAATGTCTCGAAAACCAATCACCAACCATGATTATATGGATATTTATATTTAGATTACCAATCCTTGGAAACATCAACTTTTTTGAAATATTTTGAGATTGTGGTGATCCACCTCCAATCAACTTTGGACTGTTACAATGTTTCTTAGTGAAATATATATAATTTCTCCCAAGCATTATCATCTTTAAAACTAGTCGAAACATATTGAATATAATCCAAATACATCCATAATGATTCTAGATCTCATCAAAATAATTATATAACATCAGAATACAAAATAACATGGTAATGTTAATGATACATGGGATTTATAACCCCTATCATAAAATATTAACTCTTTAATTTCACTACCTATATATAGAGAATTTATAATTTTACCTTTCATTATTTTTACTCATTTTATAACCTAAATAAAAATAAGCCTAAAAAACAAAACACACATTGAATCCAAAGTTATTAATTTATGAAAAAATATATTTTAAAATTTTATAAAAACCCATTATTAAACACTTCTTCAGATTCCATTAGATGAAGATAAATATTCTTTGTCATAAACCAAATTGAAATCGGATGAGTAGAATAGTATAACCAATAATAAAAAATATATAAACTTTAAAGGATTATCTATGTGTATTTCAAAACTACTTGATGAGATAATATGAAATTAAACTTATTTATAAACTATACAAATAAGAATTATAGAAATTATATTTGGTATCCCCATCATGATATTTAGTATTGTACACTATATAAATTAATATTTTAAAATAACATAAAACATCACAAATATTGGAGATATGCCCCACATTTATATTCCTTACAAAAAAATTATCATGATAAACTTCTTAAATTTGATGTTTTAAGCATTAAAATTTATTTTCTATCATCGTTGAGTTTGATACACTGAAAATACATTATTTTAGACCTTTTATTAATTTTCATGAATTCTTGTATATTATAAAAACTAGGTATCTTTTCAAAAACTATTTTTAGTCATATCAAATGAACTGACCATGCATATCACTTGGTTTAGTTTATTACATAACTCATATCATAGGGAAGTATTTATGTTAAGAAAATATGTTATTACATGATATAAATATACCTATAACTGCCTCCCATATGAGATAATCATATCATACAATGATCCATTTAATATAAAACTATGAACATAATTTAGGATTTCATATTTTATAATAAAACAAATTCTTTTCCATATAATATGACAAAAACACGCTTAACACATGAATATGAATAAAAATTGATCCAAAAAAATTAGTTAAATAATTTTTTTTATTTTAGAAATTTATTCAAACAACCAAAATTCACATTCATCATAATAAAATTTCAGATGAAGTATTGATACTTACTTATCCTATTAAAATAAATTATACCCATCTATAAACACATCTATGTCATTATAAATAACTATTGAATTATCTATACGAACTACAATTATTGTAATCCATCATTGATGAAAAATGTAAACCATAAAAAACACCAAGAAAACATTTCAGTTTTTAACCCCGATGGAATTATTGTGAACTTAATATTCACTTACCATGTTTAAAAAAAATCCATTTTTTGTTACTATCCCATAGAAAATATATCTAAATATAACAAAAATATATGTAAATATATGATAATTATTTATGTCTTTTAATTTGATCAAATAATTCATCCATGTAATTAAAATTATATATTTATCACCAAATTAATGGAATTGATTTCTACACAATCAATTCTCAACCTCATAGACCCATCCTTATTTTATATAAATAATACATTTTTTCCATAATTTGAAAAAATAAGCTGTATGAATCCCTTATCACCCAAATCATTAATGTTTTTTAATAAATACAACCAATTCCACTAGATCCATTCTTTATGGAGGATTAAATATAGGTTTTTCAATAGTTGTAATATCAATAGTTAGTTCATCATCAAATTTATGTGTAAATACATAAATATCACCATGGAGTACAAAATTATATAATACCTCCAGATAAAAAATCCCATATCATAAAGTTAACATTTTCATTCATTAATTCAACTACTCAAATAAATTGATTAATATTAAACAATAATAGTAATTTTGAACGAATCAATTGTAATGATTTCCCATTAAAAAAACACTATTCCAACTATAGAAATTCTATTCATTTTCTCATGATAAAAAATTCTTTATTTATATATTGATATCCAATACATCCTATGAATTATTTTAAATTCAACCAATTGTATTAACAATAAATTTATACTGAAATAACATATACAAATTTAAATAGAGAGAGGACAATATAAATTTCATGTAATAATATTTCTACTAGGAGTATTAACTAACAGTTCAATTGGTTCAGTACGAGGTGATTCAATTTTCTTAGAAAAAATGTATGATTTGATAGAGTCTCTATGTTTATAATCAAATTATATAGTTTATAAATTTTATTCTATAATCAACGCAACTACTATAACATCATTTTGGATTAAAACATATACTAATGTGATTAGATATGATATTTCTATACTATTCAATATATTTATTTATTCCATGAAAAAAATTAACAATTATGAATCATAATATATAATTCCAATAAATTAATTTTAGACTCTTCAAATAAATTCAATAATATCCAATGATTTTTTTAATAGGGTTATGTTTTATTATTATTTCTATATAAAAAATCCAATGGATCCCATTAAAAATTATATGATACCAACAATAACACATTGAATCTGGTAGGCCATAATAAATGGCTTTTTTTATAATGTTATCGAATGAATAGAATATAATAAATAGGATATGATATTTTAGTTTTCTCAAGAGTCTTGAAAAATAAATGAAAATTTTTACATTGAAAACTAAATATATGTAGACATAGTATATAAAATTTTCATTATGAGTCCTTATAAATCCTTGATTGATGTTTTTTAATCTTATGGGTTTGATGGGAAATGTAAAAAAATCAATATATCAAACTCTTAAAAAGTGTATAATATAGGGGAATATGTGGTATGCAAGAATATATTTTCTAATATAGAAATAATAAAGAATATTTATTATTAATGGAGCTATGATGATAATATATCCATAATATTAAATAAATTTCTGGATATGAATAACTAATCATATAGTGATGGAATATAAAGTGTTAGGAATCATAAAAATAATATTAGGATATCTAGACCCATACTATAAGATCCAATGTAATAGAACAATATTTTAGCAATGGATTTGATATTAGTTGATATTTACCAAGTTAAATAGATATATATATCAAAAATTTAAACATTATATATCACATTAACTATAAAATCCCAATAATGGAAGCTTTAAGGTCTTTGAGGTTCATCAATAAAAGAATATTATATTAAGAAACATGTATTAATTTCTCAATAATCGAACAACACAGGAATACCATCAAGACAATTAATAATTTAAAATCAGGTTTATAACCTTGGTAATGAAATAATTTGAAAGCATTGAGACAAAAAATATATAGTATGGTAAAATATTACACCTGGGGTTACATTTTGGATTTTGAGAAAACATGAACAATGGAGAAATATCGTATTTATAGAACATTAAAAATAATAATTTTTGATAAATAATTATATATAGACTTATAAAATAATATGTAAATAAATATACCCTGACATTATAGTGTGGCATAATAATCATCAAATATGGAGATTAATCATAGGCATTTGAATATGAAATTCCTTTGAAACAAAAAATAACAAACTTTGTTACAAATATAATTATATGGAATCAATATATTGAGATAATTTACATGAATCACCACAATTTATCTTGTGATCACATCCAAAAAGGATCCCTATTTATGTTATGAGAGTAAACCTAGAAGGATTCCCCATCTTATTGTGAGTGTAGTCCAATACGGAAACATGTTATGTTTTTATCATAATTATGGATCGCCCCCGCCTATTAAACTATGAAAAAAATACATTTATTCCCTTAATTCCTTATCTCGTGAGATATAAACCCCTAAAAACTACATATTAGGGTGATATTTGACCCTACATATCATCAATCATACATATGTTTTCCATATGATTGAAATCATTCAGCATTTCGTGACAACTAATGGAAATAAAAATTATTATATATCATTTATGGATTATACCACATAATTTTATATCAAAAGTAGATTAGTAGAATGAAAAAATTAAATCTCCCAATAACATTATTTCAAATGGTAATTTTGAAGGTCATTCATGAAATATAATTCTATAGGAGTAAAAAATAGATATAGTGGAAAATTGAAGGAATCATAAATTAATACATAGAATACATTTCATAACATTTCCCTGGAAGGTTAAATTTATATTTCACATTTGAAAACGTTAATTATGAGAAATTGAAAATAAAATAGTTCCCAAAATCACAATTTGTAATGAAAATGTAATAATTAATCATTAAAATTCATAGATAATTATAATAATTTTATGTGAGAAATTGTTTAAAAATTTTACTTTTAAATAAAATCTTAAAAAATACAGTATTTAATGATTAAAGAGTTTTCCACGTGGTGAATAAAAAATATGAAAACAATTAATTTTAAAAATAATCATCAATAATTGATCCTTTAAAATGATGTAATGTTATTTAGAATAAATTCATATTTAATGATACAAATTAGAATTTTTTACGAAAATACGATTTTATATATTTTAAAATAAATATGATGAATAAATAGATTATAAAAAAATATTTTAATAAATAGTTTAAAAATGACAAAAAATTATATTATGGCCAATTAGAATAATTAAAATTTATCTTTCTATAAATGGTGGACAAGGCTTGGAAGGAAAAATATTTATATTGAGTATAAATCATGATCAAAGAGGATGTAATTTATTCACAACCACATTATACTTGTATGAGAATGTAATTTGTTATGGAAGGTTATTTAATTTTACAGTTTCATCTTCCCTTGAGAGATAATACTAATAATAATATAAAATGTGATATATAATAAAATAGTAAAAATTGTAGTACAATGATAATAATGTAACATGATAACATAAAGAATGAAATTTTGAGTTTAAAAATTAACTTATGGATTTAAAATCAAATGAATAAAAGATACTATGAAAGTGAACATGACACATATGTATAAAATCATTAAATTTGATGAATTCAATGATATAATTAACTAATAGGTTATTAGATATAGCTTAAAATTAAAATAAGTCTTGAATTATGAATGTGTCATATAGATTTATAGTTGAGACATAAAAACCCCATAGGAACATCAATATTCATGAAGTAACATTCAAAAAATATTTATGTTATTGGAATGTAAACTCCTATAAAATAAATTTTCAATTTTAAAAAATACAATCATACGAATAATATACCCACTACATAATATTATTTTTCATTATGAAAAATAAAAAATGAAGAAATAAAAAAATGAGTTATTAAAAACCATTACCTTTAATATGAATAATTATAACAATCCCTAACCTCATTTAAAATAAAAATAACTATATTAATCACCTATTTCTTAACATTATAAAAAACATAATTATTTTTTAAAATTATATTTTTAATTATATTTTTTTTAAAAAAATTCTAATTTCATCAATAGATGCTAACATCTTAAATTGTTTATTTAGCAGTAGTTTCATAATGAATAGATTAATTATTGTTTAAATATTAAAATACCATAATAATATTATCTTTTAAAGTATTATAACTAATATTTTATAATGATTAATAATGTTTAAGAATTTTTTAATTCCATCTAATATGGATTTTAGTTATCATTCACTATGATTATGTTTTTCATGTGCTTTTTTATGTGATAGTTATCGAAAAAACTATAGGTCTAGTAATAATATGTTAAATATTAATATAACATTTTTAGAATAATAAAAAATTTAATATTATTAATTTATTATGACAATTTAGTTATTTTTTCATAGTCTACAGTGATATAAATTTTTATAATTTTTCAAGTAGGTGGTTAAAATGATCCAAACAATATGCAGCCAATGTCTCTGTAGGATTATTCTTAAGATTGTGTCTATTTTTTATTAATATAATTATTAATAAATCATAAACATGTTTTTAATATTTTTAAGTTTTTTTTTGTATTTTTCATAATCATTGCAAAGAAATGTAAAATTGTAAAAAGAAAATAAATTACATTCATGGAGAGGGTAGTCTACACAAACACAGAGGTGAAAAATTAGTTTCCTAAGATTTAATGAATGATAGTAAATTTTTTGTAGTTTTATAATATTAATAATTATATAAATAATGTAATTATTTATTTAATACCACAATTTGACCAAACTCACTGCGTGGCTGTAAAAAGAATATCATGTCACTTATCAAGGTGGTAGTCTATAAGTAAAACAAGTGGTGTTCCAATTTTTATAATTACTAGGATGATGGGAGAAAATGGTTTTAATATAGTTAAAATATCATATTAGTATTCATATAACAATGATTTAATTATTTAAACATGTTTATATTCTATTTAGAGGATGTATAAATTCACAGAAATGGAAGGAATTGAAGAATGTGTAATTGAGAATTTTACCGTACTCTATAGAAACAATTGTTTTCAAAATGGATTAATTTATTGAAATATAATATACTAGGAGTTAAAAAATATTATTATTGTTGTATGTTAATAATAGAAATTTTTATGGGATGAATATTTCCAAATTAAAGTGTCTTTGGGCTTGAGAGGAAGTGGGGATGTGGTTCCGCCTTCTATAAGTAAATGGAGTAGAATTTATGAAATGTTATATATTGTAATGTAACTACTAAAATCTAATGTGGGTCTAATAAAGGGAAATAGTGGATTTTGGGTGTTTTTAAGGAAGTTGAATCTTCAACCACACATTTTCTATAATGTTGAAAAAATTTATTTCCTTAACTATATGATTTTCCACTTTTGTAACTTTCTGGTTATTCTAAAATAATTTTTACCTATAAAAGTTACATTTAATTCCAAAAAATAAATATACATAAATACATATTTTATTAAAAATTATTCAATATATAAAATAATTTTTTTACAAAATATATTTCTATTTTTCAAAATAATTGGTCTTAATTTTCACACATAACAAATAAAGACAAATATTTGAAAAAAATTTATTTTTATGCTTAAAAATTATGATAATGATAACATTATTGATGTTATTTATTTCAATAGATTTAATTTGTTTACTATTAAATATATTATAGATATATGTGTTTTTTTAAAATTTCTAAACAAAATTCCACATCATGGATACATAGTTAAGTGAAACAATCCAAAAATTTATTTTTATTAGGGTAAAATGATAGTTTTTCTTCTCAAAGAAAAGAAAGATATTTAAAAAAATAAATATAGTATTTTAATATTATTTTTCTTAAATATCTTATTGTTTCCAAATAAAATTAATTTCATATAATTTAAAATCATGCTTGTTCGAGTATAATGTCATAAATGATACTATATTTATAAAAATGTTAATTTTCACTATTTTCCCAAATTTGATCATTTTCAAAAAATTGAAAAAATAATCTTAAAATATTTTTAAAATTTTGCATATAAAAATTATTTCCCATTTAAAAAAATATATTAATAATAAATAGAAAATCTAAACATAAATTAATTAATATAAAGTAAAAAAATTTCTTTAAAATTGTGTTTTCATGTTTTCTTCATATTATTTCTTATCATTTTTTAATTTATTGAAATACATTAGTTAAAATAAACAAAAATATTAAAAGTTGAAAATTCTATTTTTTATAATATATTAAAAAACACTATATAAATATTGTTATTTGAGAATGAAAAAAACATTTTAATATTATATCACATTAATTTTATATCATCTAAATGTATGTAATTTGGTTTGATTAATATAAAATAATTTTCATGGGGATTAATTGTAATTATATTTATCATAATATTATTCTCTTTATAATTGTTGTATTGTATTATTTTTTATTTTATTTTCAAATTAGAAGTGTAGATTTGTATTATTTTATTTAAATATATATTTCTAAATATCTATGTATTACATTTGACCTCGTACCTTTATGTAAACTCTTTCTTGGAAACTCTAACTATAACTCACTAATAAAAAAACATAACGATATATAAAAGATGCACATTTTTCAAGATACAATTAAAAATGATATATCTATCTTTCAATCTCATGCCTGCCTACAAAACTAATATATTTAGTCATTTTATGAAGATATTAATTTTTCAACCATTTTATCCAAATATTATTCCATATTGGGATATCTGTCATGGATGTTTATGGATTCATACCTTCTAAAAATGAATATCCCTAGGGTCTTTAATTATGTGGTCCCATTTCATGGCTCAAAGATGCATCAAGTTATATCCATGAGTTGATATAGTGAATTTCAATGTTTCTATATTTTATTAATTCTTATTCTAAATAATGACGATGAAACACCTATAAAAAGTTGAGTGAGAAGTGAATTATAGTTTTATATAGCTACCGATATTGAAAATATAGTTCCGAATTGGCATTTTAGACAATTTTTATTTTATAACATAAACAATTATCTGAGTGGAATGGCTAAAAACACAAATTGTTATAAAAATATGCAAACCTTCAAATAATTTTTTTTTAAAAAGATATATATATATATTTATAACTAAATATCACCCTCCTTCATATATTTTTAAAAGTTATAAATACCTATATTTTTTGGTGAATTTTTTAAAAATAAATATATTCCCTTGTGGTAGTTCCCAAATTTTATAATATCATATTTTTGTGTGTATAAAATATGAATAACATTTTTGAATGACCAATCATAAAATCATGTAATAAAAAGATAGTAAGATTTTCCATTAATTGAAAAGAATATTAGTTGAATTATCAAAATTGTGGCTAGATCACTGGAATTATATTTTTCAATAATGATGGAAAATAAATTATCCATGAGTTTTAGGAGAGTTTTGTGAGGGTTCCTTCCATGTTATATCATAAAATTTTTATAATCTTTTGAAATAATATAGTTAGTATAACAAATGAACTACTGATAACCTTATTATATTTTCATAAGATACCTCTTTTTTAAAGACATGATAGTAAACAAAAATAGATTATTATGAATAATATAAGATATCTTAAAGAGAAAAAGAACATATGAATGTTGAAATTCATAATAGTCTATCCTATGACTGGCGAAGGAACAAAAATTGTAGAATCATATACATTCAGATCAACATATATCAATATTGTAATGATTTAGGTTTCATTAGTTCTGGATATCTCTAATTATATAACTATAGTTTAATAACACAATAAATCCTTTACAATGGATTATTATGGTAATGAGAATTACCAAAGCATATCCCTAGTAGTTTCATACCATTTTTGAGGTCATTAGCCCACTAATCATGCATTGAGTGAAGAACGATTGGATACTCAACCATTATTTCATAGGGTGATTACCACTATGTGAATTTTTTCCACAATATTATCTATTTCTAATTATCTAGATAGGGATATATTAAATAGGAACCCAAAAGATCTCTACCAAAAAAAACTTTTATGAATTTTTTACATACATAGACTCATGTTTAGGGTCTTTAGTAATGTTCTCTTATCCACATACATATTAGAATTAAATTAATTCTAAAATACTATACACTCTCCTATAATAAAAAATAATGTACCATGGACCTAAAATATCAGGTTTAGTTCTAAGAAGACATTATTTAATAATATTTTTGCATATAAGGGGATATTTTACAAGTTGAATATTTCTGAAATTTAAACATTAATTATCAAAATTAAGATGTTATCCATCAAATGGATGATTTAGTGCTTCATGGATCGACTAAATATATATATATATATATTATTATATTTATTTGTATTTTTGAAAAATGTTACCACATTATAATCCCTTATATATTCCTTACATATAGGGACCTAGGCATAACATAGATGTATATTAAATAATTTTTTATGAATTATTAGGAAATAAAAAAGTACATTCATGAAGTCTATAATAGTTTCACGTCATTAGAAATAAGGAACTTATTATTCTAATTTGGAAAATATATTTCAATGAATCCCATAAATATATTCCCCTTTATTTCCTATACATAAAAAAATTCTTCATAATTTTGGGAATGTAAATATAATAAAGGTCATGCTTAGAGTTTGGGTAACGGTAAAAAAGGGAGACATGTAATCATAATAATTAGTAAAAGGGTATGATAACATGATCATAACATTAGATGATCACATCCATGAAATTGAAGTTCATATTCACAATTCATATCCTAAGTTTTAATATTCCATAAAACATTAATCCTATGTGAATCTAGAGAATTTTTAAAGAATCCATAATATTGCAATTAAACAATAAATTTTGGCATACAATTAGACATATAAAATTATTTCCATAATAGTCATGTCTTTTTTCCTAGGCCATTGTACTGTACTGGGTTCACTACGTAAACTATCTTAATAGTAAATGTTCACTCACATCACCATCTTAATGGAGAAGGTCCATTAATAAATTCAGTTCACATTATTTCTAGCCATATATTATTGAATCAGGTTCACTCCACTTTCCAGCCCTATATTACTGAACTGAGTTCACTTGTCAGTCACACCCTGTACTATAGAAATAATTTCACTCAATGTTACATCCCTATACTAGGGAACTATGTTCAGACCTTGTTCTAGCCTTGTGTTACTTAACTGTGTTCACTCAACAATCCATCCTCGTATTAATGTCCCGATTTCACTATTCATTCCATACCTAAATTACTAATCTATGTTTACTCCTCATTCAATCACTATCATACTGAAATGAGCTCACACTTATTTCTGTCTGGGTTTACCTCTTTATATATAACAATTTCCCAAATTCATTTGAGGAAGATATATGTGCCACCCAGTATATAATTAAGTTATATATATGTCTTCCACAACATCATAAATTATAATCATATAATATCCCAAGAAATGAAATGGGTATCATAAACATGTAATCATATCAAAACATATAGAAAAGTGAAAAATTCGATAAATATTTCATCAAATTATTATATTTGGAAATAAGGAGGATTAAATAGAATATAACAAACAGAAGAGAAGAAATTAGAATAAATATTATAGCATAAAAATATAAACCATTCAAGAAATTAAATTAATTTTACTCATGGGTCAAATAATTAGTAACAAATACTGAACAAAAAATGACCTCTTATATAGAAAATAAATTTGAATGATATTTTTAAAACATTTCATGATGAAAACACAAGGCCATTTTTGTTTCCATCATTGAACACAAGAAGAATCCTTCCAGAATCATAGACTTCACATGGAAGATCATGCTTTATGGATTATATTATGATGACCACTCCAAAAGTCACATCTTTATCTTTTAGAATAAGAATAGATCTGTTGAGATGGTTCAGATCGGTAACAAGTTTATCAAAACCAAGGTGACTAAATGTTACATCTCGTTCCTTATGTCTCTTGTTTATGGTGACTATGACCCGCATCAAATGGAGTCTTTTTTGAGTGAATTAAATTCATTTGATCTTGATAACCACCAATGGTTTGGACTAGGTTATTTTATTGTCTTCACTAACCCATAGGAAATGAAATTCACAAGACCGATTTCAAAGGAAGTCCAACATAGAGTTATTTCAGTTCATGGTTGGGAAAGGCCTCATTATCATTAGCTAATCATGTTACTGTTTCACCCATTTCAACAACTAAAGGGTCCATCATCATTTGTGGAGTTGGTTTGATAGGTTTCAAGACATCATTCAAGCCACTAACTTGTTCTCTAACACTAGGGTGTGTCATTTTCTTTTAGGATTGTCTGACCATTCTCCACTTTGGGTTTCCATATCATTGGTGGAGGACCATCTATATCATTTTCAATTCTACCAATACGGGGTTAAAATTCCAGGGTACCCAGACATGGTTATTGAAATATGGAATGAAATCTATCAGGGATGCACATGGGTTTCCATCCATAATAAATAGAGGCCCTCAATACTATTCTCCAGGAATGGGTTAAAGGAATACCACCCATAGATAGTGGCATTAATAGAGCCATGTAATATTTGGATTACCTTGAATTGAGGCTGGAAGAGGTGTCAGATGATCATACATTTGTGGAGCTCTATAAATGTAAGTATTCTTTAATTCAAATACTCTGGACACTAGAATTCATTGCAAGGTAAACATCAAGAATGGAACGTCTAAGAGAGGGACATAAGAATAATGTGTTTTTTTGTATGCATCAATGAAATAACGAGGACTATCAAACCAAACATTATACTATAAAATGGTTCCCATACAAATGAAAAAGATGTAGTGGGATACATGGCCCAATCCTACTTCAAGGATCTACTAGTCGGTCCCATTTCTCCGATGCCTAATGGGAATACATGAAGGGACACTGATATCTTTTATGTAATTCATAAATGTGTTTCATATTGGGAAAATGATAGGATGGGTTCCAGACCTGATGAAAAGAAGGTGTATAACAACGTGATGAACCTTCACTCGGTTAGTTCCGAGAAACCATATGGTTTCTCGGGCTCCATCTACAGGGCCCCATGGGATATGTCGGAGGTGGATATTGTCTTTTCTATACAGAAATTCTTCAGGTGATGTAGTTTGTTAAGGGTCGCATGCCACACTACCATGGTTCTCCTCCCTAAAACCAAGAACCCCTCGTTCTTCATTTACTATAGACTGGTGAATAGGTGAAGCTACCTATAAAATATCCTAGTGTCTATAATAAATGTTATACATTCCCCTAATATTCCACAGAAGATCTCAATGATGCATCATGATTTCATAAAGGGTTGTTCAATTCAATGTGCCATTACTCTTATCCATGAAATGATAAGATATATTATCTATAGAACCAATGGATCTAATATAGCCATCTTGTTGGACATGAATAAATAATATGATTATGTTGATTAGTGTATAATCAATAAGGTGGTGGAAGCTTAGGTATTTTACTCATGTAATATTGTTCTAATATTTAGTTGTTTCATCTCCTCATGGATGGAATTTTCGTTCATGGGGGTTTCCTATTGATTCATACTCGAAAATTGTGGATTGAGGCAAGGTGATCAGATTTTTTCAACCATCTTCATCCTATCCCAATCTGTTATCACCTTCCTTGTTCATAAGATCCTAAAAATGGTGACATTCTAGCCTACTGGATGAGTATGAGAACTCAACACTTTTCCCACCTAATTCCCATGGATAACACCCACATATTCATGAATGTTGGTAGAACATTGATCATAGGACTAGATAAGTTGTTAGAGGAGTACTTCCACTGGAATGGATAGGTTATTAACAAAGATAAGAGTCTTTGCTACATTTCTAATAAATGCATGTCCATTCAGATATATGCGGTCCCGCACACCCTTTCTAGGTAAAGAAGGAATTCCCATTGAATTCCTCGGGTCCCATATCCCCCCAAAAAGATTACAGATCCAGGATTTGGATTTACTCATAATCAAGATTGTGGACCACATCCCCAATTGGAAGAATGGGTAACTTTCCTTTGGAGGCCACATAACCCTCATTAATAACATTATTTTGGATACTCTCATCCATTCACTATCTCTTGTCAAATCCCTGAAGGGTTTCATAAATAACAATTAATACATATTGTATGGATTCATTCGTGACCCGCTTTCTGAAGGGAAACTATGTTGGGATTCATGGATGAGGGGTTAAATTCATGCTAGTGAATTTGGAATCAATGTGGGTAGCCTTGATGAAACACTCAACTGTATGCATGTGAACCTTTCGTGGGATGTTTGGAATAGATCATGTTTTATATTAAATCCAAGAACCTTAATTTTGGATGTCATCCCATGTTGGGAGATTTTGTCTCTATGTTCTAGTCTTATATCTCTCATCATATCTTTATGCTTAACCTGCATTCACAACGGATTATTGGGATGGGATAAATATCTTTCTGGAATCACAACATGGTTGGGAAGGTGATTGGGTTCATAGGATATCCGGCCCCTACACTTTTCTTTTAGGGAAGCTAGCTTGTATCTCGCCCTCGTAAATGTTGTTTTGGATGAGGACCAGCAACCCACCTTAATCCTCATAGAAATAACATCAGAATCTAACAGATGTGTGTTCACTCCTTTTTCTTCGGGGGATTTCACCACTCGAGACATCCACTGTACCTGGGATATTCCAATGATAGATGATAGTTTGAATAATATTATATTTTCCAATGTCATTCTCTCATAATATAAATTATTTTTGTGAGAGATTAGGAGTATGTCCATCCCCAAGGATTATAATATAAAACATTTTGGGATTCCAAATGTGTCTCAATGCCAATGCTAAAAAACATGCAAGGTGTAAAGTGAAAACAACCACTTCTATAGGGGTGAATTAAAATTTTCTGTGTGGATTTTTTTTAGGAGTTTACTAGTCTCTTTAATCACAAAATGGATGACCACCCATTCATGGACAAGATCATTAAAAGTTTAGGAGATATGGGGCCATATATGGTGGCATGCACCTTGATCCTGCATGTTGGGTTTGGTGCATTTAGCAGGACAAGATCAAGATGAGGCAAGATGGGCCACAGTCACATGGTAATTATATCATCATCATGATGAAAAACCACCTAATTGATTTATCCGTACTCTTTAGAAACTAGAGGAAGGACCCCTCACTATGATGGATTCAAGGGAGGTCTCATGGTACACATTCAGATAACAGTAGTTCCAGATGCCAATGTGATTGATGGAATCCCCCCTCTAGGGGTATTATGCTCAATATTGATTAGTCTTGCATCATAGGGGTCTTTATAGGTAGAGGGGTTATCTCAAAATCTCATGGTTCAGTCTTTTTGGCTTTATCCTCTTGTCTAAGACATGGCTCCTCACTTGAGGTCGAAGCTATGTCTCTACTACTAGGTTTGATCCTCTATCATAATAAGGTTATTGTATTATTGAAGGTTGAGACAGACTCAAATTCCTTCATAACATATTTTATGGCCTCTTTGCAGCTTCATGGTCAAATACCTACATCGTCAGATAGTTTATGGCTATGATCATCAATGTTTCCAAAGTGATGGACTCCTGGACCATGGGGAACCAAGTTGTGGATCACCATGCCTCTCTTGTGGTCCTTGGATCTGACCCGGTATGTATACACAATGTTCAAACATTGAAACCTAGGGGGGGTAACCTAATTAGATTGGATTCCATTGACCTTCACCATTTTATACCACCGTATCATCCTTTCCCATTCATCTATGTTTGGTTGTCTCTGGGTTTTTTCTTCCATAATAAAAATTGAAATGATGATGATGATAATGATGATATTTTAGGAATAAAATCTTAAATTTTTTTAACATTGAATCATAATACCTAAGAGAGAATGAAATTAAAATAATATTAAAATACCATGTATATAATTATATGAGTGATACATCTTTTCATTTAGTATAATATGAAGCATATAAATTAATATAAGTGCATAACTTAACATGTGTATTGAAAAAGGAAAATTGTGACAAAATTACCTTACAGATTTGTTAACTGTAGAACTATAATCCCCATGAGATAGAGGTCATAATGTAGATAATTAAAAACAAATAAATATAAGGAAAACAATAATATAATGCATTTTTGGTATTTATATACACCATGAAAAATAAATGAGTCAAGAATAAGGTTCATGTCATGCATAAATAAAATTTAGAATTGAAATCCATGTACTACTTGAGAGTAACGTTTTAATCATGAGACCACTAAAAGAATGACATAAATTAAAAAATATATTATCATTAAATAAAAAAAATTAATGATATAAAATGAAATATGGATGTATAAAAAATATTAGATTATTTAGTTTCATAATAACAAATAAGTCTTAGGGGAATGTATATTGATATAAAACCCTTTACTTTATTTCATGACATTCAATGTAAAAATAAAAAACAATCCTTTCTAATAAATACACGTTTTACATAAATAAAAAAATAAAAAAATATATTTATATATAATAGAATATATTATTTTATTATGACTTTATATTATATTTTTATTATTAATTTCGTGTTATAGTTATGTTTTGAGTAGTAACTGATTTGTTTTTTGTATATGTTTTGACTAGTTCTTCAGGATACTCCTTCATAAATCATGATTAAAATAAATAAATAAAATAAAACATGATATAAATACAATATATATTCAGTATATAATTAAATATAATAATCTATAAATAATATAAACTGGAAATGAAATACAATATTCAAGGAGATGGTAGGTCGTGTATATGCATGTATGATGTTTCTATTTTCTTATTATGTTTTTATAATGTTAAAAAATATATAAGTATATATATATATTATAAAATTTTCATAATTATAAGGTCATATATATATCACATATTTTTATGAAACCTATCATTAATAAATTCCATGTAATGTGTGAATGAAAAACATCGATTTAATGTGTGGTAGTCCACACGTCCACAAACAAAGTTTTCATATGCCTAAAAATTTAGAAGAATAAATTTAGGTGGTATATGGTATTTATATATGAATTAATAAATAAAAAATATCATATATATATATATATCATTTAAAAATAGTATGTACATCATTATTACGAACCTTTCCATGTGTTAATAGAATAACGAATGACATAGTTTTGCGAGACATCAGTTCTCCATACACAAAAATGATGATTGTGTATCCCTTATTAAGGAAGCATGAAGGAGTATGTCATACCATTAACAAAAAAATCTCACAATATTGATGATATTATGGATATTATATAAAAAATAGAAAATAATATATTAAGTAGTGTGGAAAGAAATAAACAAAAAGTTCTCGTTAAACAACATTACCTCTATTTTGGGTGACTCCTATTAGTTTATGAAAATATCTGACATTGTATTGAATTCTTCCCCAAACGAGGATTCATGATTGATAAGATTTATTTTGGTAGTTTATTTTTACATGGGACGTCACAAACCAACCAGGGTCGACCATGAACTAGTCACCTGAGTTGATCTGCCCCAAGGCCTCAGTGGCATTCCCAATCCTCTTTGGATGGAGACAAGAGTCATGGAAAAAAAAGAGAAGAAATGGAAATGATTTATCTGAATTAAAATAAACAAGGAAACTGAAAAAATAAATGTTCAAATCAAACACAATGAGATTTCAAAACATTACATTCTTTTTAATTAAAGAAACAACATACTAAAAAACTAAAAAAAATATGCATAACCAAACAGAACGTAACACCCAAAGCACCACCATGTGACCCTGAGGGTCACTCTCTGATCCACAAACAACTATCACCCATGGTGAAAAATCTTGTGTAGAACCTGAAACAAAACTAAAAACAAGAAAACAATATATGCATGAGTATAAAAACTCAGTGGGCATGCCCAAAAATATATTCCCAAATAACTATATTTAATTAATTAATTTTACAATTTTCATGTCATAAGTACATTATATAAATATTTCTTTTTCACACACACTTTCAATTTTGAATCAAGTAATAGTCTATTTATTTTTTATATTGAAAAACATGTTTAAGGTATGATGGGTAAGGTGGATTACATTTTTTAAAAAAAATTCCCAATCAATTTGAATTCCAAATTTAGTAAACATCTAAAAAACACAACTCACAAAAAAGGAAATGGTAACGTTTCACGTGGGGTCCAACAACAAAACTAGGTACCGCAATTGTCTTCCACATACAAATTTGGGCTAAAGAAGACATGGGTCAAACCTAGGAGCACAGGAACAATCTTTAACTTACTATACAAGTGACTCATCCAAAATGGATGCCTAATCTTGATGACGTTATAATGACCAAATTCTTAGTATTCCCCTACCATGCCTAACCGAGGGGACCAATCCTCTATTAAAGAAAAGTCCATACAAAGGGCAATTAGCCCGTGCATAGTCTAAAATAGTGCAGTAATCATTCACAGAAAACTCACATACTATACAAGGATCCCATGCCAAGTACTAAATGAAAATAGGGGTGAGTCAATAATTTAAATCAAGTAACCTATCAAATACACAAAAATCACAGACAAGAACTCACAAAATCAACAGACACAACAAGATCAGCTTGAGTCGCACTAAGGAGAGTTTTCAAAATAATTGACTTTTTTAAAGTTTCAAATGATCCTAAACCAACCCCTCAACACTGAGCTATTTTCTAGAGAACCAAAACAAGCCACTTTTAATACCCAAATCACACTTCGAACCCCATTTAAGAATACCAAATAACCAATTTAAATTTAAAATTCATTTTCAAAGGACAATGGGGAATTTTATCAACACTTATTATATACATTAAAAATACATTTTTAGACAATTCAATCATATTATTAAACTACTATCTTTCACAAAAAACATTTATTATAACACTAATTATACAATATTATTTTCCATTAATATAAAATCAATGAAATATCAAGAAAATAATAAATTCGGAATATAATGTTAAGTGCATTGGGGGACCTACCTGGACTCATAGCTTAAACATGATGATATGACGTGCCCTGCACGAGTGCATAGTATGTGCAATCTAATGACCATAGTATCAAAAAATTCCTTTCCAACACATTTCAACTGCAATAAAAACTAAAAACACATAAATTTTTATTTTAAATAATCCAAATAGGAAATACTCCAAACCTCACCTAAACCCCAGTGCAGGCGAAGCGGAGAAATCCCAAACCTCTCACCTTCATCGATGGGTATTTTTCACATGATCTAATGAGGTAGGGGTTAGCGTAGGGGTGCGCTCTATCATTAGGGTAACCCAAAAGAGTGAATGGTCTCGTGTGGTGCTTCAGTGCATGGGTATGGACACCAACATCATCAAAAGTGACGAGAAGGTTGGTGCGGCTGAATTTAGAGGTAGTTAAAGAAGATGGGGGGTTGTGATGCCTGACGCGATGATTGAGAGAAAAATAAGGGGTCCATCGATTGTCAAAAAGTGGCGGTGTGAACTGACAGAGAGGGTTGTTGGCCCTAAAAGTGGTTGACATTGGGTTTTATAGCCGCTAAAATGTTCATGTTGCACTGACATGGGCTAGCCAAAGTATTGTGGAACATAGTTTTAGTGGGTACGCAATGTTAAGGGAGTAAGTTGCAGTAAGAGCGCGCTACAAGGGGGGATATCCAGATAGAAGGGTACATGGTCTGTTGGAGCAAGTGTGGTCATTTGGAGGTGGGCAGTTGGACAAGGTGGTGCGTCAGCGAGGTGTGGTCGGCCGGTGGGTGCTCGGACATTTGCTACGCCGAGGGTCATGGCCAGAGCATGGAAGGGAGACAACATTGGAGACATAGCAAGGGGAGTGTGGTGGTTGCAGGTCGGACCATGGAGAGGCATCAGAGGAGTGTGCATTGGGTTAGGGGTGTGGCTATTGGAAGGAGGTTCAGCAAGAGGTATGGCAGCTAGTATGGAGTAGTGGAGCTGGGAGTCGTGGGGGAGGGAGCATAAGAGGGTGTGCATGGATTGGGGCTAGGGAAAACAATAAAAAACAAAAAATAAATATAAGAAAACAAAAAAAACAAAAAAACATTAATCTATAATAAAAATAATAGACATAAAAATAATTATAAGAATAATAATAATAAAACTAATAATAACATTAATAAAAATAGTATTAATAATACACCTAATAAAAATAAATACAAAATTATTAATAAAAAATGATAAAAATAATAATTTTAACAACAAATATTCTTTAATAATAATAATATAATATTAAAATTATTTATTAACTCTTTCTTCATTCTTAATGATAATAATATATATATCCATTTTAATAATTATGACATTATTAATGAAACTTTTTAATAATAAAAATAATAATCTTACTCATAAAAATAAAAATGATAAAAATATTTATTTCATTTTAATTATAAAAATAAAAATATTAACAAGAATAAAAATTTAAATAACTCAAAAAATTGAAAAATTTACTAATTTTAATTTTTCGAAGATAGGTGAATCATGCAGTTGTCTGGGTGAATCCACCTGGGGTTTGAAAAATGTGATCCACATATGTTCCCAACAACATCAAATAAAAAATGAGCACATTTTAAAAAAACACAAAAATATCATTCAGGATTTAACCTGAACCTCCAAAAATACCTAGAAGCCAAAAAAATATTTAAAAAACCAAAAACATAGGTCAGGGTTTGACAATTCTCCCCACCATAACACTTTACACCCCTGGAAAGCCACAATAAGATCAAGACCCAAAAATGAAAAATCTTCAGTTTCACCCAACTCTAAAAGTTTAAGCTCCTCCAATTGATCGATCCAAAAAGACACAAAAATACCATTAGTTACAAATCATCCGTAAAAACAAACACTGTAACCACTACCATATAGAACCTAGACCATCCATTTAAACCAAAGGACGAATGAACTAAAACCACCTCTGACACATATTCCCATAATCTTAGTCCAATGGATCCATTGGGTGTACTCCAATCCAAGCGTTTTACTCAAGTGGAAGAAAATAGGATTTTGTGGTTCTGCACGGGACCACCAACCACCAAACTATACATGAAAATTAACTTTGATACAGACATCGGGAGGCCCGGATAGACACCACATCATAAGGATAAGGCTAAAGCTAAATTACTTCAGGTGTAACTCTATGAGACCCACTATGGGTCTCCCCGCCTTAAGAAACGATGAAATTAACCAAACATGAAAACATCCCATACAGACTGAAAAACCCTACCATGAGGGGGGAGAAGGAAAGGTCCCAACTGATAGAGAATCAAACTACCCCCATCACTAAATCAAAAACATCACACCCTCAGAAGAACACAAACCATGAAATAATAATGAAAAAAGATTAAACAATGTAATTTTTTACATCTGGGTTTTCCTTACTATCTGCGAGCTTCACTCTAGGGACTATGGCTAAGTACTAATGATTGAAGCATCTCTTGCCTCAAAGTCATGCTTTAGAAATTCCTAAATATAACACAAGAACCATAATTTTACCCAACAATATTTGATTAAAACAAATGTTTTAAAGAGGATCGACAATAACAATTCTTGTAACTGAAGTAAAAGAAACACCAAATGTTGCTATAGGAGACAACCAATATATCCAGGGAACATTTCCTAGAGAGCCCTAAACTAATCCCAAAAATTTTCCTACTATTGTTGATGGTTTGTGGTGACCTTCGACGTTCCAGGTCTAGCTCATCGCGCTTCTTGTAAACACCTTAGTAGAATCTCTTCTAGTGACCCCAGAGCCCATAGGTGTTCCAGGGTTTCAGAGCACTCTGGCACATCATATTCTTATGACCCTAATTTCCACACTAATGATAGATCACTGCATTTCTCTCTGATGGTGTTGACTACATGTTCGAAGGCCTCTTAATTCTCCTACCATTACCACCAACATTAGGATGATTCTCATTCTTCTTATTGATGTCCTCTCACTACTTCCCTAGACAAGAGGAGATTCTCCATCTCATGTTCCTCTCCTAAGTCATAATTTTAAAGGAAGACTTGTCTCAACACATTGGGAAAGGTGGTTTAGTTGAACACTTAAACATTCGACTTCATCTCTGGATGAAGCCCGAGCTTGAAATTCTGAGCTTTCATGGGATTAATTTCAATAAAGCCTACTTCATACTGAGCTAGGTCTAAGAAAAACTGAATGTATTCCAGCACTGATACAACACCTTTCGGAATACTGAACAACTCTATCCTTTTACTCACCTTTTTCACCATGGAGAAATATTATTGGATGAAAGAATACTTGATGAATTCCCTGGTGAGATATTCTTGAGGTATTATTCGAGATACAGACTTACACCATTTCATGGTTGGACCTTCAAGAATAATGTTTACCATATTTACCATCAATGAAACATGTGGCATGGGAAAATAGAAGTTTTTATCAATCTTCCATAACCACTCTGCCGCCTCAAAGAGGATCTGCTTTTCTATAAATTATTGGAGGGTTCAACATTCGAAACTCGAAGACATAATATATCGTCTGAGCAACTGGAGTATTTTATAATGGTGCACCACCCGAATCTACACCTTGGGTATTCATCAAACCTTCATGGTGGTGAATACTATAGAACAAGGAAAAAAAGAAAATAATCAAAAAAAATTATTTCCATTTTAGATTCAACTTTTCACAATTTCTAAAATAATACATTACAAATAGTTTTTCAAATTAACGAAGACCCAAATGATTAATAGGGGAAACTAGTGCAGATTGGTGACTTGGAAATATGGATGGAGTCAATATTCCAGTCATTCCAACATCACCGAGATTAGTCTAGGGATATTTCCCTAGCTCCACATGGATTTCCATGCCCTATGAGATGATGGAGACACTTTCCCAACTCCCTTTTTCATTTCCCAACATAAAACAATTCAATGGAACCAAAAAGACACCAACAACCCGGCCATATCGTGATTACCTAAGGTTCAGAATGAGAAATGGTTCATGAAATCCTTTTTATTCCTATTCCTTGAGTCCCGAAAATTAAATTCCTTCGACCTAGACACCCCAATTAATGATGGTCAATATTGATAAAAAGGTCCTCTAAAGAGATTACCTTCTAAGATACCATTTTGTCACAAACTAGCCTAGGTAGACCATGAACTGATCGCCCAATTCAATCTGCAGAAAGGCCCAAGAGGCATTCTTAATCCTCCAGAGCTAGTGAGAAGCACCAGGGCATAAACCTAGGAAAAATGGGAATGATTTCTCTAAATAAAAATAAATAATGAAAATGAATATATAATTAAAAAAATGATACTTAATTAGATTTTGGATCTTAACATTATTTTCAATTAATAAAACAACATAGTGAAAAACTAATAAAGATACAAATAACCAAACTGAAACAAACACCCAAGAAACCTACATGTGACTTTGAGGGTCACTTTCTAATCCACAACCAACTATCTTCCATGGAAAACAAGTTCAGGTCAAACCTGAAATAAAACTAAAATAGGAAAACATTATTGGAATTAGTATAAAAACTCAGTAGGCATGCAAAAAAATATATTCCCAAAGCACTACCATTTAATAAATAATATTAATATTTTAATTTTTGAACTAAACTATTTATATTACGGGTTTTCACACACACATTCATTTCTAAAGAATGTAACAGTAAATTTCCATTTTCAATTCAAAAACAAGTTTAAGGTTTGAAGGAAAAGGTGCATTGACTTTTTAAAAAAATTTCCCAAACAATATAAAATCCAAATTTAGTTCTTAATCAAGAAGAAAACATATAAAACACACAACACACAACAAGGTAAGTGGAAAAGTAGCACACATGGGTTCAGCAACCAAACAAGACCCCTCGATCGTCCTCCACATTAAAATAAGCGCTAAAGAAAACATTGGTCAATCCTTTGAGCTTGTGAACAGTCTAAACGTACTATACATGTGACTAATCTTGAAGGAATGACTACTCTCGATAACCTCATAACACCCAAACTCTCGGTATTGCTCTACCTGACCTAAATGAGGGGCCCAGTCCCCTAGTAGAGCAAAGTACGTACTAAGGGCCACTGGATAGTGCATAATCTAAACTAGTGAAACAATCATTCATAGAATATTCACTTATTATACTAGGTTCTCATGACATGTACTAAATGAAATTGGGGTGATTCAAAAATTTCAATCAAGTAAACAATCAAAATGCACGAACATCGCTCACAACAACTCACACAATCAACATACACATCAAGATCACCTTTGAGTCACACCGATGATAGTTTTAAAAATAATTTATTTTGTTAATGTGCCAAATGGGCCTGAACCAACCACTCAACACCATCCCATTTTCAAGAGAACCAACAAACAACACTTTTAATACTTGAAACACGCTTGCAAATCCTTTTAAGAATCCCAAATCACCATTTTAAATCTAAATCAAATTTTAAAAGGCCAATGAGGCATTTTATCAACACTTATTATACAAATTCAGAAAAAAACATTATCAGAAAATTTATTTACAAGAGGAAACTACTATATTTGACAACAAAAATATATTATAACACCAATTATTAAATATTATTTAACTATTTTTTAAATCATTGAAATATATAGAAAATAAAAAAACCTAAATACAATGGAATGTGTAGTGGCGGACCAACCTTGACTCGATGCTCAAACATGATGACGCGACACACCTCACATGACCACACAAGAATGCACCAGCAGATGACTACAGTATCATGTGAATTCCATACCAACACACTGAAACCACAAAAAATTACTAAAAACAAATAAATGTTGATTTAAAATAATAATAATAAGAATCAACACAGACCTCACCTAAACCCCAATGCAGGAAAAGTGGCACGACCATAACCTGGCCACCATCGGCAGTAGGCATTTTTCACGTGAATGAATGATATAGGGGTTAGCGCAGGGGTGTGCTCAATCCGCAGGTCCATCTAAAAGGGTGAACGTTCTCGCATGGTGATGTGGTTCACAAAGAAGGTCACCAACATTGTCAACAGTGGTGCGAAGGTTGACGCAGTTGACGAAGGATCAAGTCGAATGGGGGGTTACGATGTGTTTCCAAATGATAGAGGGAAAAAAAGGGGTCGTGGGACAGTCGATAATCATAAGAATGCACTGAAAAGGAGGGTTACATACTAGAAAAGACACCGACATGGGGGTCACTGGTGGGGAAAACCTTCTTATCGCACAAGTAGGGGCTGGACAGAGAAGCGGGGGTGCGGGTTTGGATGGTGCATGATATCAAGTGAGTAAGGCATGATAGGAGGGTACAGCAAGGGGGAGGGGTTCTTTGGAATTGAGGGATTGTGGTAGGTTGGAGCGAGCACGACCAGTCAGAGACAGGCAACAGGGCAGGGTGTGCGTCGACAAGGTGAGGTTAGTCAATGGGTGCTCAGATAGGGGCTATATTGAGGGTTATAGATAGAGTAGGGAAGAGAGATAACACTGGTGACTCGGTAAGGGGTGTGCAAGGGCTGCAGGCCGGAGTAGGGAGCGACATTTGAGGGGTGTGCAACAGGGTAGGTGTGATGTGGTTGAAAAGAGTTCTGGAAGGAGGCATGACATCCGGTGTGGAGTTGGGGATTCGAGTGTTGCGAGGAGAGGTAGAAGAGAAAGGTTTTCAAGCGTTAGGGTAGGAAAAAATATATATAAAATATAAAAAAAAATATAAAAAAAAGAAAAAAATAAAAAATAAAAAAACAGTAATCTATAATAAATATAATAAGCATAAAATAATAATAATAATAATAATAATAACATTAATAAAAATAGTATTCATAATATGCCTAATAATAATAAGAAAAACTCTTATATTAAAAAAATGATAAAAATAATAAATTTAACAACAAAAATTTTTTAATAATAAAAATATAATCTTAACATTAATAATTAACATTTTCTTCATTCTTAATGATAATAATATTAATAATTTTTTTTAATAAATATTACTATATTAATGAATATTTTTTATAATAATAATTATTATTATAAATATAAAATGAAATTGATTAAAATATTTATTTCATTTTAATAATAAAAATAAAACTATTAATAGTACTAAAAACTTAAATAACACAAAAAATTACAAAATTACTCATTTTAATTTATCGAAGATATTATGATCGTGCAGTTATCTTGGAAAAGCCATACTGGGTTTCCTAAATGCGCTCCACCCATGTGCCCATGGACGACAACTAAAAAACAGACACTTTGGGAAAAAACTCAAAAATCTCGTTTGGAATTCATGCCGAATGTCGAAAATAATTAAAAATCTAGAATATAATTAAAAAGACTACAAACACAGGTTGGGGTGTGACATGAGATGGATGAGGAAAAGTTATTTGTGTGGTGTGAAGGAGTTATGGGGTTAGTTCCCTTTTATAATTTAGGGAGAGGACACACATGGTGTCTCAAAAATAATTGTGTGATCTCCATGTTTTTACATACCAAGATTTTTCCAAAAAACAAAAAATTAGATCTATAAAGGATTATGGTCTAAATATTTCTACAAAATGAGCTTTGGAATATTTTTGGGTTACTTTTACACCTTATACTCTTCATTAAGACATTAAGTAATCTTTTTTTACCTTAATCACTATAATAAATTTTATTTACATTCATTAATTTCATTGGTAAAATAATATAGTTTGAACATATTATCAAATATAAGTTATTTTAATTCAAAATTTGGTATCCATTTTATCAAATTTAAATCATCTAAGTGGATGATATTAGTTTAAAATTAATCCCATTTTTGTTTTATCAAGGTGGTTTTTTGAAGTAAAAAAATTACCTCAAATGATTTTTTTTATATTATACTTCAATTTCAAATTGATTACAATTACATAAATTTGATTTATTTAAGTAAAACTTAACTATTTTTAATTTGAAAACAATTTATTTTACAATTTTACAATATAAATAAATTATATGAATATGTATTTTCAATTAAAATGTATTGTGTTCATTATTCATTAAAAATCGATAATTATCATAAAAACCAACAACTCAACCAAAGTAAATTTTGATATTCTTGTTTAAAAATTAATGTTTATCTTATCATGTAAATGATATTAAAGAATAAAATATTAATTTTAAGAAATTTTCTTTCATTAAAAGGTGGGAAAACATCCTTTTAGAAAAATAGAGCTTCTTATGCCAAAAATTGGATTTAATCTTATATCTTGTCTCGAAAAAATAATGTGAATTTTAAATAGTTCGTTAAATATATAATATACATATTTTATTAACATTATTTACTAAAATTGGTATCATAAATTTATTGATATAAAACATGTTTGTGGATAAAAAATATATTTTTAGAAAATTAAATTCATCATTTTCAAATAGTTTATACATTCATTTATAATTAACTGGTTTCCAAATAATTAATTTTATAAAAATGAATAATATACATTTTTGTAATTTTTTTAATCATTTTCCCTACCCTATATTCCAAAACCTGGGTGGTAATTATAATAAAATTTTGACAATATCATAAATATTTTATTGTATTTAGATAGAACAATGTATTACATGTAACACAAGCTATCGATGGAACTCAACATTGTGTGTCACACAAAACAAACAAGGTGTTTCATGTTCCTCATGTTAATCTAATTGTTTCTTGTAGTAAAATATTTACTTGGTTTTTTATTTTAATGAAACATAACATGGTGTAGTGTGTAATGAAATCCATTGATGAAATTTAATTTTTTTGAAACAAATAACACATTAACCCCTGGGTTATTATATTAAATCCCTCCCACACACATACAAAGTTAATTTTCCCTCAAAACTTTTCAAGGAAATCAATGATTTGATTGTTTAAATATCTTTTTATAGAAACCTAAATCATATAAATTATTTATAAACCATACTTTAAAAGGAAATGTTGGAAACATTAAAATTACCCAATGAAACTGATAACTTGGTATCTATATAAGACAACTTATATAGAATGTTAAAACATACACATGGAATAAAATAAAAAACAATCATATAGAGTGACAATGATCATTGATTACATGAATGTGGGTGATCCAATGAAGGTTATAAACAACAAAATTGTGACCTTCTTATGTAAAATAGGTTATTGATATCATCAATATGATAAAAATAAATAATATAATTTCATGATTTCTTCCAAAATGTTAAATATGTTTTCACAAGGCTATATAAATTCTTGATCTCATTACATTTAATATGAAAAATACCAGCCTTTGGTTGATCCATGATCAATTTCAACATCGTATGTTACTCTAGGAAATGAGGGTGAAATTTTTAACTCCAAATCATTAACGTATCATAATACCTACAGGTAGAGTGGTAAGTGATTCCCTCTTTCAAAGAAAAAATGTAAGCACATGTTATAAAATATACCCAAATTTTCAAATGGTGATGTAATAAATTAATCACTAAAACTTCATCCAATAGTTAACTCAAACCATTCCATAAACCATTAATCCATATAACACTTCCAAATTATAACCCAACATTTATTCAATAAATAAGATCTTATATTATACGAAAATAATTTTCATTTGATACATCAGTCCATCTATATACCAGTTGAGTAACTGATGTGATTTTATTTTTCTAGAATCCATGTATAGTGTGATAATCATAGGAATATTCATTAAAAGATAATCAATATGATATTAATAGGGATCATTCATAAAAATTAAAACTTGAAATTCACAAAATAATGAATGGATGATAATTGTACCCTTATAATCATGATTCTCTTTATCAATTGTGATTTCATAATACTTTTCATTATCAGTTAAATTAATATGTTTTTAGGACTATTATTCATTGTATCCCTCAGATTATGAGAAATTTTATATAAGTTAAAAAATTCCTTCAATTAATACACCTAAGTGTGTGAGGTGCATAATTTTAACTACTAGTCATCAAAATGTTTCACTTTGGAATTTAGTCACTTTATAAGCATTATTTTGACACATAATATATTTAATATCACCCTTAAGACAGTTACCTCAATGTTTATTCCCAAACTCTAGGAATAATGGGATGCTCTTTTTAATATCTTTAGGGTTCCTATCTTGTTCTTTTAAATCATTCATCATTTTGTTTTTAGAACTAGGATAAAATTTTGAAATCCAAAATCTCCTTTTAAACAAATGATAATTATATGGTACTTATTGAAAAATAAGTTCTTGATGTTATCCCAATCCATTCATTCGAAACTATCATGATATCTCTTATTCATGATAATGTTAAAAAAAAATTTCATTTCAAATTCAAAATTATAAGTGGCCAAAATAACATGTTCATGCTAGGAATAGTAGAGATTGGAAAATAGATTTTCAATAGAACATAACCCAATAAAATAAACTACAAGATCATTCATTAAATTAAATCACAATTGAAGATTCCATATAAATTATTCAATAAAAATATATTTCATCCTTTGATCATTTTGAATCTCAGCATGATTCATGGATTGATAAGGTACTATGGACATTAGAGAAATATTTTTAATTACATCTTCCTTATCAAAATAACCATCATTTTATTTTACGTTATAATTGTCATTAACATGGTTTGTTTGAGATATTTAAAATGAATAAAACCAGGAAGAATATTACGAGTAACACTTTTAAAGATAGGTGTATAACAACACCCATTATCCAGCACCCATTATGAATTATACGTATCTCAATCAAGTGTTTTTGGGTGTTTAAAACCTATATACAGTGATTTGATATCCACATCCACTTTCACTATCGAAAAAGATATTAATTTATCAGAAATAACATTCTCTGTACTTTTATAATATTTTTGGAAGTTTTTCTAACCTTCTTCTCATCCATAGAATTTTCCTTATAGAAATCGTTAAACATATCCCTATTAATTCATCTATGGATAAAATTAATTTTTTCTCATCCAAGTTTCCAAATATTGAATAATATATTACTTGGATACCAACTATAGTAACATAGGATTAAAATATAGGGATATTACATTATTTTTAATGAATATTCATCACATTAAAAATTTATATATATAAGAACCATAAAAGTGTAGTGTATTTGGAAACATGGAACATGTTATTATAATTTGAGGAATGATCCTAAATTTCCTCCATAATTATCTTCCCCTTTGTTACAACTATTTAAAACCTATCTTTATATCCGAGAGAAAAGGTACATAGGAAATAAAGATATCATATTATCAGTAATAGTAAATAATTGAGATTTGTAAGCATAATCATGAGTATAATGGAATTATATCATGATCATAAAATTCTAATTTTTTTTGTATTCATATCGATGATCTTAAACAAGAGTCATGGAATTAATATTAATACCTCATAATATAATAATTATAATGGAATCAATAACATTATGCATGAAAGAAAAACATTGTAATAAGACATTTAATTATGGAAGATGCATAAACATATAAATCGATTTCCATTAAATAAAATGCTTAACTCTAATTATATCTCTCTTTAATGGGTCCAATCCACAAACTATCATAGTTATATAGGATTACTTCCAAACCTATATTAGTGGAAAAAGTTCGTTATTGAATCATGTTCACTCCCAATTCCAGCCCTATATTACATAATTGGGTTCACTTTCCATTTTTTCCATGTATTATTGAATCTATTTCACCCACTATTAAATACATATATTACTAAAATAACTTCACTACACATTATATACATGTATTACTGAATCAAGTTCACCCCTTGTTCTAGACCTCTCTTACTTAACTAAATTCTCTACTTATTCCAATCTAGTATTAATGATCCAATTTCAATACTCATTTAATCCCCATGATCCTAAACTGTATACAATCCTATTTCAACCATAATCAGATTGAAATTATTTCACATCTCCATTATTAAATATCTATCTGATGATATAGAATGTTTTAATCAATGCATTATTAGGAGATATAGGCCCCACTCATTATATAATAATATCATACATAAAATTGAAACAATTACATAAAAAATAAATATATTATAAACCATGAAATGAAATGGGTAACATAAAATAGTCATAATATCATATCCCATGGAAAATAATTACGCTTCATAATTATTTCATCAAATCATATCCCATGAAAAGAAGAGGGATTCAAAATTATATTACCCGTGGAAGAGAAATTATTTTCATAAATACCATTCCATAAAAACAAAAAACATTCAACAAATAATATTAATGGTATTATTGGATCACACACCCAGTACGAAATATGTTGCACCAATGAATTTTAAATTATTTGGGATATAATATTTTCTGGTATTTTAAAAAAATTTCTTCAGTAAACTATAATTGCTTATTTGAAAAAAATGGTAACAGTTATTACATTTTGAAAACAATTTTTATTTGAAAGTAAAATTGATAATTTATAATAGAATATATAAAAAATAAATAAATATTTAGAACCTAATACATTTTTTAAATTATTTTACATTGAAAAAATTGGAATAAAATAGATTCCCAACAGAAGAGAGAAATAATGTTAGGTTTTATAAAATTTTATTTTTTATTATATTGAGTACCAAATTTGAAAAAATTGTAATACTAATATTAGATATCATGAATACATATTTGAGAATAAAATTCATGATATTCATTGAGATATGGATCATAATGTTTCCTAAATGGACACATAATCATAAACAATCATGATAATAATGAGATTTTTTGCAAGAGACTTTTATCTCTTAGGAAAATATAAATCACAATTACCCTGAGGGAATCTAATTTAAAGAAGCAAAAAATTTCATGAAAATAGGTGATTCATAATATGAAAAATCAATGGTATTTATATACACTTTTTAAAATAATTTTGGTTCATAATATAACATGTCTCTTATTGAAGGTTAATTGTGTCAAAATTAGCATTCTGTTTTAGTTTGTTTTGATCTTGAAAACCCTTAAAATAGAGTTTATTAGATGTATAGGAAAATTCCAATAAAATTAAGGATTTGAATAATAGAATACACTGTTTTTTATTATATACACCACAAAAAATATTCGGGAATAAGACCAAAGTATATTTGAAATAAAAGTGAGGACAGAAATCCCTCTATAATTTGAGTAACTTTTTAATCATAAAATCCATGAAATAATTACATAAATTGAATATTATATATAATTAAATAAATTAAAATAATTATATAAAAATTTATAGGTCAGTATTTACACCATATAAATTATCTAGGTGCATAATAAAAAATAATTCACCAGGAAATGTAAATAGAGACCTATCCTCTTACCATATGTCATGAATTTCATCATAAACGTTCAAAAGATGTGTATAAAATAGCTATGGTTATTATAAATATATCATATAACCATATTATTATATATAATACCATATATTACTTTATTGTGAATTTATATTACTTATTTAGTAGCTCTAAAATATTAGTATTACTTTTTAGGTAATAACTGCTTTTGATTTTGTATATGTTTGGAATCATTATTCATAGTCCTTTTACAAGGATAAGGATTTAATTATATACATAATTTAAAAAATAATATAAATATCATATATATTCATAATATAATTATTTAAAATAGTTTATAAAAATAGAATCATGAATTGAACTATGATTTTTATGGAGACAGTAGGCCATACTTACATATGAACGATGTTTCTGTTTTCATTTCATATTTTAAATGATAAAAAGTAAATGATATATATTTATTTATATATATATTATTTACTTTTTAATAATTATTTCATATATTTCAAAAATTATTATTTAACCCATCCTTAATTAATTTAATGTATAGTGTAAAAGAATCACATCGCTTCGAGGAGGCGGTAGTCTGCACGTCTACAAACAAAGTTATCTTATTCCAAAAATTGGAAAGATTGAGTGTGTGTCTATATTATCATAATTATATTGGAATAAATACATAAAAAATCATATAAAAATATTGTTTACTTAATTTTTATTATCCCTTAATGTTATTAATGGAAAAATAATCAACATAGTTTCCCGAGGCATTGAGTTGTCTTTCACACTATTGAGAATTTCATATCCTGGTCAATAAAAGTGTGTGAATTTGTTTGTTATACCCAAAATATAAAAAATATCTATATATATTTTGGATACTAACATAATTACACAATCAATATAGAAGTATAATTTATAAAGTTCAGAATTAAATAAAACTAAAGTTCTTTTTGAAGGACGTTACATCCTTTTCGAGTATCTCTTTTTGGTTTATACCAAAATCCCCCAATGGTTTTCATTCATAAAAAAGTGATGGTTCTCGATTTATAAGAAGTATTTTGGGGCTTATTTAGATTTTTCATGGACATTCCAAGGTTTTTTGAGCATTTTGAGATGTTAGGGGTGAGTTTCCCTTTACAAGTGAGGGAGAGGACACACATGGAATTTTTTAAAATAATTTTGTGATCCCCTTGTTTTTAGATACATAGAGGATTCCATTAAAAACTAAATTGTATAAATTATGTTTTTAGTTGGAAATATTGTTTCGAAATTATTTATAGATATGTTTATTGTCCTTTTTTTACATTATATTCTATGATCAATCATTATGTATACCCTTTTTTATATTTATCACTGTAATTAGTATTAATTTCTGTCAAAAGTTATTTTAGTTAAAAAATAATTTTACCGTGATAGAAATTATAAATTATTTTGATTCAAAATATAGATTCTAATTTTCAATATTCTATTTATATATGTTGAAAAAATTAATTTAATATTAATCCCACAATTGTGTCGCAAAAGATACATTTTAAAGTAAAAATTTACAAAAGATATAAATGTTTTATATCCAATTACAATTTAAAATTTATTCCAATAAAATATATTTTATTTATTCATGAAAAATTTAATTAATTATACATTAACAATAATTAATATTATAATATAATTATATTAAAAAATTAGATAAAAATGAACTTTTAAATTAAAATAATGTGCTTTCATTATTCATCAAAAAATAAATCTTCTCTGAAAAAGAAAAAAATACATCCAAATTAAAAATATATATTATTATATTTAAAATTCTGATTATTTTATCATATAAAAATTATGAAAGTGTAAAAAATTATTTTTAAAACAATTCTTTCATTAAAAGTCAGAAAATGCCCATTAGAACAATATAGATATTCTTCCTAAAATAGGTGTTATTATCGTCTCATATATTAAAAACTATTAAGATTAATGTTAAATAGGTGTCTAAATTTAAAATATTTTTATTTCATAAAAATCATTAAGAAAAAGTGTTTTTTTATTTTATTGAGATAAAATGTGTTTCTGCATACAAAAATAGTTCTTTATAAATTCAATTATTTTAATTTTAAATAGAACTTATATTATTTTTTTAATTATTTAGATTCCATGAAATTAATTTCCTTAAAATGAATAAAATATTCTTAATTATTTAAAAGAAATTTCATACCTAGGACTTGAACATCTAGCTAATAACAATTATAATATTTAAATAATATTATTAATTTTATGATATAGTTCTATAAAACTCGATTTTTCATGTAGCACAATATATCAAAGGAACATATAATTGTGTGTAATCCAAGAAAAACATATTTATATGTATACTATATACTAATATAATTATTCTATATAATGTAGGATTAACATGCTGTTTCATTTAAATAATGTATTTATTGGTGTGTCTTCCAATGCAATCCCTCATTGAAATTTAATTTAGTTGAAACAAATAATTTGTAAAAACTAGTCGTACTAAATTATATGTTATAATCATCTTCATGACCATATGAATAATGAAATAAATGAGTTAAGATCAAATTATATGTATGGGAATCATTCATCATAGGTTATATCATGATCTTGTAAGAAAAAATATTCATTTGGGAAGTATATATTTTAAAAATAAGTCATGATAGAAGAAAATATAATCTAAAATGAATGATCATAATCCATAGAATAAAAGTGTGAGGTAATAAACACTTTTCGAGACTTATAATCATAGGTATATAAATCTAGCATGCACTCAAAACATAATGTTACAATGAAAATTGAAACAAAACCCCATAGGTTGTCATCATATTGTGAGAATATCCATGAACCCCCCAATTTATGTTATCAGAAATATCTAGGAAGGATCAAAATATATGTTTGGAATGTAATATAAGGAGTATCATCATTAATTTTTCACAGAAATACATGTATGTATATGCTTCTCTATCTCATTAGATATAAAACAACAACTGAATCATCAAAGGGAGATATAGTCCTGAACCTGTCATCCACCATCAATTTTTTTCCATGTGATTTATATCATTCACCATATCATGAAAACTTATTCAACAAAAATTGGATTTTTATTGTTCACGAATGGTATTTCATAACAAGTAAATGTTATTAGAAATGTTTAAATTAAAAAACCACTTTCCGAAAAATGAATAAAACATATTGAAATACAAAAATAGATTTCTAGAACATAACAATATATGAAGTAAACATTTTATAGCTAAAAGAATAAAATTGTAGAAAAAAGTAAGATACTTTCATGGTAATTTTATTACATTCTAATAAAAAAAAGGATGTTTTATTTTAAATACAAAAACATCAAATTTTACCAATTTAAAAGAAGTAATTTTCAAAATTATTTTATATAATCAAATACTAATAACGATTAATTAAAAAAATATCCTTATTTATAAATAATTAAATAAAAATATTATTTTAAACATATAGTTTTAATGTGAATATTCTTTAAATTATCCTTAAAATATATAAAGTTCTCGAAAAAGTGAATTGAAAGCATTTTTAAATATTTTATTCTAAAAATATTCCTTTCTAATAGATCCTTAAAAAATATATATCATGTTCCATGACACATACAAAATGATAATTTGAAAATTCATAAAAATTAAAATATGTGTACATGTGTATTTTTTCCTATAAAAGTATAAGGCCCCATATTTAAACATTACTTAATCTTGATATAAGTTGATAATTTTAATTTAATTCACATATAGGATATTTTTAGGTTTATAGATTTAATGAATTTGTTCATAAATCATAACTAAAAACTTAAAAATTTCAATTACACACTTCTACTCACTATCCATTATTTTTCATAAAACAGTAACTCTAAAAAAAGAATCATATTTCGTTTCATTTTTTAATTAGAATGAATTTTCCTTGGTCACATCCGTCACTATATTATTCTTTATTTCCTAAGAAAAACATTTCAAAATATGGTATCTACATAAAAATCACAGTAAGGGATACACAAATAAGGAAAACTGCTAATATTAGGAACACATTAAAACCAAGAATAATTTATCATAAAGTAATATTTTTCACCTTTTAGAAGTAGTAAATACAATTCACTAAATATATGCTTCTTTATAACCATTTTTGTAACCAAAAGGTCACCATTCCTTCTATATATTGCATAATATAACATATAATGTAACACGGGACATAAACATACTTAAATAGAATAACCATATGGTCGACTTCCACATATATCACTAAATCGAATAGTCATACAACCAAATTCCAATCCCAATTAATTTGAGGTTGTGATATAACCATCCATCCATCGATTATAATGGAACCACCCATCGTTGGTTTAAAACATAACAACTAATATTTGGTTTATCATGTAACCACCCATCAAATTTCCAAGTACCATTATATAATCATTACATATAAATGATTGAAATTATTAATAGTTCACTCATAAATTTAATTTTCAATAACAAGAGATAATTTAAATATATTTAAATATTAAATCCAATTAAAAAACCATTTTCAATACCACAACAACCAAAATGGTAATAAAGTATTTATTTTCATATAAAAACATCAAGTCTTATAGAGGTATCCAAATATCAAATCATGGTAATTGTAGCAAAAAAGTCATTATCGCCACATAAGTTAAAAAAATTCTTTTTTGTCATTTAATAAAGAAAATACAAGAATTTTTTTCCCTTTAATGAAATTAAAATTTAAAGGGGTTTATTATACATCGTAAAAAATAATATGGTGTATAACATCAAAATCTGCTACAATGAAATTAGATTGAGGCGATGTCCCTTACAAAGATCGAATCGTTATATTATTGATAAATAATTTACGTAATAATGTGTTTCAAATATAAATACACTCAATATAGGTTGATATTAATTATAAAATAATCATTGTTCCTTCACACATATTATTTTATAAACAAAAACAATGACATGGATATTTAACTTCGTGAATGGATATTGAGTAAACATTTCTCTTAGCGTGAATCCAAATTGTCATGTATGTTCCTTTTTCTTATTGAAAATAAAAATAAAATAATTTGTAATTAAATGAGAACCTTTTCCAAGATAATTATTCCTTTTATATCAATTATTACCATTTTATAACAATTATAAAATTATTTATGTTAATATTAATCGTTTTGTGGATATTTTGTACTTGAGTCGAAAAAAACTATTTTTGAGGTAAATTGTAAATGTAGTAAATATTTTATTATCTATAGTGTGATATTAGTTATTTAATATAATATATATATATATATATATATATATATTTTATATTTTAATTTATAATATTCCATAACTTTTGGAGATAATAAATGAAATGCACCATTCATGGAGATAATAGGTCGTACGTTCCAATGAATGCTACTTTCATTTCATTGTCTTATTTAATGAATTAAAACTTAATGATACATTGGTATGTTATATTTATAGTATATTATATATTTTATATATGTTAATAATGTTCATTGACACCAACCTTTACATGTTCTAGGTATTTAATGAATAATTTATTTCACTTTGAGGGGGTGGTAGTTCGTACTTCCTCGAGTGAAATTATCATATTTACACATTATGGAAAGAATTAATGTATGATATAAATATAAGAATACCAAGAAATATAAAAAAATATATATTGTATATATAATATACATAAATATAGTTTCATCATAATTTCCATCATGATAGGTGGTTGGAGAATATCAAACAATCATCATTTTGTGATGTAGTAGTACATCATAATCAGAAATAGTATATTCATATCCTTTATATGGAGGGGTGAGTAAATGTAGTTAGAAATATTTTCATTAAAAAAATCAATTATATTGAGGATACACATGTTTTTATTTAATCAATATAATAATAAGAGCATAGGGAATGGAGAAGGAAAACAAATGAAAAGAACTTGAGGAAAGATGGTACCTCTAAATCGGGTAACTTTTCGGTTTTGAGCCAAAAGGGTTTCTAAAATTGCCTTGTGTTAAAGGTAAGTATTATATAAAGAAGGTTGAATTCTTGGGGGGTATTTTATTAGTTTTTGGATGAGTAAACAGGATTTATATGTGGGAGTAAGTGGGTAGAGGTTTTCATCTTTTATAAGTGGGAGGAGGGGAGCTTTTGGAAGTCTTGAAATATTATTTTATTGTAAAATGATTCTCGACATAAAATTGTTCCCAAGTAATATATTTAGAGTATAAGATGAGTATGGGTATATATAATCTCAAAAAATATTTTTTATACACGTTTAGGTAAAAAAAGTACCCTTATAATTTGGTATTATCCCAAAGTTAAAAACATTAACTCTTACCATGTATTATTGTATTTTAATAATATATGGATACTATAGTTACTATAAATTGACAAGACAACCACAAGAGGACAATAAAAGACATTTGTAACATTATATAAGTCATTTTTTCTAATATTAAAATTTTATTACTATGATATCATTTAATAAAATATTATTTGTTTTGAAAACTCATTTTATGTAAATTTTGACACAATTTAGTAATTGATTTTTTTTAATGTCATAACAACATGGTTCCTTCCAATCGATGGAATTAACTCATCCCTCACAAGTAAAAGTCAACCCAAGAAAAATTTATGGGATCAAAATGATCATATTACATTTATTTTATTATTTATAATATCATTTATTTGAACCATTTTATTAATATGATAATCACTGCAACATCATTTTGTCATAAATAAATTTATTTATATAAAATATAAAAATTATAAAAAAATACCATAATTTAGGAAATATTTTTATATTTAAAATTTTAATGAATATTAAATGTTTTAATTTATATAAACTAAATTAAAATAGTTTCATTTGGGAGATACATGTTTATGTTATACTTGACTTTTAGTTAAATTAAAATATATAAAAGGACACTACCACACCAAAGTTGACCAATGGGGTTCTAAAATAGAACCAAGGATTGAAATAGTCATAAAAATCTCATAAAATATGATAATGACATGTTTTAGGGTAGTTTTATATTATTATAATATTATTTTCTACCCTTATTTACCAGGTTTAACCTTTAACCATGGTAAAGAAAAATAATTACAAAAGTTACTATTCATAATGTTCAAAAATAAAAGGCACATATTTAAAAAAATCTTTTGAAATAAAATTTGATGTCCATTTTTCAAAATTCAAAACAAAAAATTCGAAGAAATTAATTTATAATTAATTCCCTTTGTCAAAACCAGAAAGCTAGTTTTTAAGAAGTTCAAACAATCACAATATTAACATGGTTCTATGTACAATATCAATGTGAAATTACATCCAATGACCAAAATTGGATTAAATGATAAAAAAATAATCCTATAATACTTTAAAACAAATTAGAAGTTCTATCTAACAATATAAATAATTGATATTAAAAGGCTGATTTGAATTTAAATGCAGTATTTCTCACTAATCATTAAAATACTAATTTTTTCATAAAAATGAAAATATTTCATCCAAAGTAAATTTTGATGTCTTTCTTATTAAAAAGAGGTTTATTTTATCAAATAGAACATATAAAATAGAAAAAAAATAAATTGAAAATGGTTCTCTATCGAAAGTTAGTAGAACAAGCTTTTGAAAATATTATAGTATTTTATGCTTAAAATTGGATTCATTACCCTTTTAAGCGTCTAATATTTATTGGATAAATGTAAAAGAATTTAACAAAAAATGTGTAATAATTTTTTTAGTTCTATTAATTCCCTCTTATACAATAACTATGAATTAACTAACATTTAAAATTATAATATTATTATTTTTTGTTATAACACATTGTTGTCTGCAAAGAAAAATTTCAAATTAAACCGTGGTTGTGTGTCAAGTACGCTACCAAAAAAACACTCCCCTATAACTTAAAATTAATATAATTTTTATAAATATTAATAGATATGAAAAATAATTATTCTATAAATACCTGGGATGCTATTTCATTCCCTCCATTTTGAAATTGGGTCACCATAATTTAATTTACTAATGCAATAAGTGGGGGTATTTATCAATCATAGAATTTTTAAATTCCCAAATTTCCTATTCAACCATATGGTTTTCCACAAAACCATTATTATATTAATCACCTTCTTTCACAACACATTCTCACAGCATTTAAGTATATGTATTGATTGTTCCTCGAATGATAAATTTCCTTCCTACTGAACTACCTATAGAATCAAAACCTGAGATGGATCTGGAATATATCTTCATTATCGAATCATGAAAAAAAATCCACCTTGGATAAACATGGAGTTAATTGAACCCTTTATGAAACTGATCCTATATTCTCTATTATTTCATAAGGTCCAATGAACCTTTGACTCAGCTTTCCATTCTTACCAAAACACATCACACTCTTACATGGAGAATCTTTGTGTAAGAAATGAACACCTACCTCGAATTAAAGATCATTCATTCAGTTATATGAATAAATTTTCTTCCTATTATGAGATATCCTCATATGCTTCCGAATCAATTGATCTTTTTCTTTGAACTCTTCTATAAATTCTGGTCCTATCAAATTCCTTTCATATACATAATCCCAAAAAGCAGTAGTTTGACACTTATATCAACATAATGCCTCAAATTGTTCCATCTATATACAAGAATGGTAAGAATTATTATATGAAAACTAAAAATAATAATTTTGATCCTAACTTCCCTGGTAATCCATTGAAAAAGAACATAGCATATCATCCAAGGTTTGAATTGTTCATTTTAACTTCCCATATGATTGATGATGAAAATATGTATAGAAATATAATTCAGTTCCCAAGGACTTCTGAATTCCTTTACAAAAATTTGAAATGAACCAGGGATTACGATCATATAAAATGGAGGGAGGAACTCAATGTAACATTACTATATCTTTAAGATACAACAAAGAATGTTGATCTAGAAATAGTGTATATCGGATTTGGAGAAAAAGTGATGATTTAGTCAACTGATCAATAATAATCCATATTTCACTTTCATCTCATTATTTCATTGGAAATCCCACTGTGATGTCAATGGACACATTTTCCAATTTCCACTCTGGCATTGGAAAATGTTATTGCATCCCGTTTAGTAACTGTCATTCTCCTTTAAACTATTGACAAGACAAAAAATTAAATAAAAAGTCATAAATATCTATTTTCATTCCATCCCATATGAAATAATCTTAAAGATCTCTATACAAATTATTACTGCTAGGAAAGACTGAAAATAGAGAGATATGAACCTCACATAACCACTCTTTCCTCAATTGGGAAATAAAAGGCACACATAATCTCATTTAAAACCTCAAAACATATTATCTATCAATGTTAAATTTATGTAACATATCCTCTTGAATCAATTTTACCTTTTTCTGTAACTCAATATCTTCTTTCTACGCTTTCATAATTCTGCCTGATAGAAATCATCTCACTACCACTTCAAACAAAAGATATGAATCCCTTACACCAATAACTTGCAATACAAAATTCATCAAATAAATAACCAAATTATCTTATTACAAATGTATCATGGTTAATGTCGCATTTATTTTTCGACTCAAAACACTAGCCACATTGTTTTCCTTTCCTGGAAAGTAATAAATCATGAAATCATAATCCTTCATTAATTCTATCCATCTCCTATATCTCATGTCAAATTCTTTTGAGTGAATATATACTTTAAATTTTTTGTAATTAGTATAAATTTCACACTTTAAACTATATAAATGATGCCTCCATGTTTTTAATTCCAAAAAGGAATACGATAATTCCAATTCATGTGCAGGATAATTTAAATCATGATGTTTCAACTAACATAAAGCATAAGAAATTAACCGATACATCTACCTTAGAACACAACCAAGTACTTTCAATGATGAATCACTATGGATATAAAATTCTATATTCCAGGGAGGTGGGTCTAAAACATGAGAATTTACCAATCTTATTATAAATTCCTGAAAACAAATATCACATTCTTTTATTCAAATGAACATAACTCCCTTAACGGTTATCATAGTTAGTGGGATAGATAACTAGGAAATGTTTTCAGAAAACCATCTGTAATAACCCTCTAATCCAAGAAAACCTGTATCACCCCCAGCATCCACGATACGCTTTCCTTTGAATAATGCGATAGCGTGTGTTGTACGCAACATCGAGTTCTAACACACCACAACCAATCAAACTAGCCGTTATGAATAGTAATACATACTTTATGAAATTTTATAAATTTTATCTCTAAAAATGGACTTAATTTTTGGTTTCGTAATAGCGAATTTATCCTAGGGTGAAGTTTTGGAACTTTTTGGATAACATTTATATTTTGATGAATAGTGAAAATTACTAAATTTTAATAAAAAACAACTTTTTCAATCGAAATAATTTATATTGATAAATTATGATTTTGAGTGGTTTTAAAGTATATTTAGAATATATTTTTACCATTTAATTCAAATTTTTTCATTGGAAATAATTTCACAATTAAATCAGACATAAACAAGTGCCAATCTTTTGATAATTATTATCTTTTAAAAACACGCTTTTTGTTTTAACAACGGGAATTAATTTTAAATTAATTTCTGCCACTTCTGTGTTTTGAATTTGAAAAAATGGATACCATATTTGTAATCATAATGTTCAAATTGTGGAAATAGGTAACTTTTATTTTTAGACATTTTGAATAATTACTTCGGTAAATATTTGTTTTACAATGGTTAAAGGGTAAATACGGTAAATAAGGGTTAAAAATTAATATTATAATAATAAACAATTACTTTAAAATGTGTCCTACCCTTATTGGTTGATAAATTTCCATTGTTGGTCATCTTTGGGTCGATTTTGGGACCCTATAGAGCCACTTGTAATTGATAGGGACACTTTATTTTAATTAAGTTAAAATGAATACAAAAATGACACAAGAATATATATTATAGAAAAACAATTATTACATTGAGTTATATATATTGGATTTTAGACTATAAATATTCATTAGAAATATAAAACTATTTCCTACATAATGATATTTTTTGTATAATTTTTAGACATTATATAGATTAATTTATTTATGAAACAATGGTGATGAAGTAATTACTAAATTAATGAAAAATTAGAATAATTGAAATTATAAATACCCAAATAAATGTAATTTGAGACTTTTTATAAAAAATAATAATTTTATAGGATAATATTACATGTTAGGATTGATTTAATTAACTTTTTTCGAAGTAATCATTCTGTTATGATTTTTTTTTACAAAAATCAATTATTGAATAGTGTCAAAATTGACGTAAAAGAGTTTTTAAAACAAATATTATATTATTAATTGATATTAAATTTCTAAAAATCTATGGTTCGGCCAAGAGACTTATATCATTATATGTGTATCATTAATGGACCACTTGGGGGTCTCCTGGATGTATATAGTAATTTTATTAACCATATAATATAAAAACACACAGAGACATTGTAAAAGTGAAACTAATTAACTAAGAGTTAATACTTAAAGATAAGGTTAATATAGTAACCCAAACCTATCTAAATCCTATTGGTTGAGTGGTTTTCGACCTATCCCCACCTTAAATATTAAATAATTCACTTTGGAGTCATTAGAAACTGAATATGAATTTATTATAAATTAATATTTCTAACTTTTCCAAGGGTGCCCCTCACCCCTCTTATAAAAGGGAACTCCCCCTTCTCATTAATTCACACCTTCAAAGCCTTTTGGTTCAGCCAAACCCTGCCCAAATACTCTATCAAATTCCCTAACTTCATCCTAGAGTCCTTAATTTAGTCATAAAGCCATCCTAAGGAGCCCTTTTGATCAAATCAAAAGGAATAACCCGAAGAAGATGTAATGATTTCACCACCCCTTTTCAAGTTCCTTTCTTCTTCCACTTCTTATTTCTTTGATATTTCTATTCTAAAATAATAACTCCAGTATCTTCTATATATTGTGATGTTATTATAAATATGGTACAACCATATTCAGTATTCTATCAATCATTTGAATGGAATGTCACCATACGTGCGTACGTACGACTTGCCGTGTCCACGTCATGGTGTAATTGTCATTCAATAAATTATTATTTCGATGGGTATAATAATTATGTTTAATTCATGTAAATAACAAATATAACATTATAATTATTCTGTATATAGGATATACCATCCAATTATATATTATTTTAACATCAAAAGAATGATATTGTCGCTCGTGCGTACGTACGGACTACTGTCTCCACGAACGTGATGAGATTCATTCTCCATCATATCCATTCAAGTATAATTATCATTTTATGATTAAAAATAATGTTTATGGAATTTATATCATTCTGTATATAAATAATATACATCCCATTAATAAAAAATATGGCTCACATAACAAAGTATATAATGTAAAATGAACCCATTAACACCCGAAATGACGATAATTCTAAGATATTATTAACAAATCAATGTTAAAAGATCATAAATGATATCATATTAATGCATATGATTCTTTTATAATTCAATAAAAATTATTTCACCATTATACAGGAGGTTAACCTACCGTCGACCAAGGAAAAAGTATACGTAAGGGGTTTCTTATCTCACTCTTAATTCTGTGAGAATTCCATTGTTCACCACTTATTTATTGCATGTGGTGTGTGTACTACCCATGATTGTATTCATTGTGTAATATAAATTAATTTATGGATATTTACATCATCATTATATTATCCTTCTTTCATGGGTGTATGTTTCGTATGTTACCAAATCGATAAGGGAATTTGAAATTTCAATTTCCACTCATTCGACTTTACGCATACTTCATTGATTATTTTACTCCAAGATTATGTGTGGAATCACTATTCATTTGATTATGTTATAATTTCCACTCCCCTTTATGTGGATATTATTTTTATACACATAATCACTCCATCGATAAATTCTCAAGTCATCGGTATGAATTTGATAAGAGTAATTTTTACTCAATCTCGATTTGTTGAGATAAACATCTAATTCATTGGTGTTGTTTCTACAAGAATATGTGTGAATGTAATTTGATTGTTTTACACTGAATATCCAATCATATTTAGTGTATTTATATTTTTCACACATAATTATGTCATTGATTTATCCTTAACCTAAGGATACAGCCTTTATGAGAGATTTCATCTCAATTTACATTCCATTGAGACTTCTTTGTTGTTATACACCAAATCACTTTTATGTGGTCTATATACTATACTTGGACATAATATATCATGAATCCATTTATTCTCATGATATTACATAGTTTTTATTACCTCAATTATTTTTATTAATGTGTCTCTCTTTTGGTTAGAAACTCTAACTAAAATACCATTTTTAAATGTTTTAAAGACTTATTCTTCTAAATCTTTCTCATTAATGTCCATGTTTTAAAAATTGTTTTAAGGATTTATTTATATGGACATTCATGTTTTAAAATTAAAACTCCTTTAAAAAGTTTCAAAGTGTTATGGGAGACTTTGATTCAAAAATCTATTTTTCAATGGCTTCTTGACAAATAGTGTGACTTTTAAATGATTTCAAGAAAAAGGGGGATATTTCTATCAAATGGTTTTGATGATTATTTTCATCTATGTCAATATCCTTAATTATTATCTATTGAGGTTAATATGATACAATACAATCACCCATATTGTATCGAATGAGTTATGTTTGACTGTGGATGTGCTATTTTTATACCATTCATGGTTTGTGGATAAGTATTGACATTTTGTATGCTAGTTTAATACGAATGTTTATGTCATATGTCAAACTTTTCATATGAGGAATGAATTGGACTTAGTAAGTGATGGGTGGAGCCCGTTATAGATCGTCGATGCATCGGTAGGTCTCATGAGACAAACTAGTGTCTTGGAACAAGGCCTTGGAAAAATCTTATTTGTAGTCTTGGCACGAGGCCTTGGCTATGTGGTTATGATAGTCTGGAATTATGCATTCCATCATTATGAAAGTGGTTATTAATATTCCATGTGATTGTTCGACTAGTATAATATCCATGTGAATAATTAAATGGCATTATTTCATTTTATCTTTGCCATATTATCCTGAAGTTCAAGTTTAAAAGGATTTTGTTTTAGTTATAAATTTCTTTAAGTGTTTATGCTTAACTATAAAAGCTTCTGCTCTATTGTTATCCTTAATGAGCATCTGAGCTCACCCCTTTCAATGTTTTATTTTTCCCAGGATTTTGAAGAAGTAAATTATGAATGACCTGTAGGGATAGTATGAGTGTGGACTATGGAGACTATGTTGTTGTAGTTTTTATTTTACGATGTAATGTAAACTTTATTAATGTATCTAGTTATTCCAAGACTACTAAACTAATCGGTCATTCGAGACTTGATCTTTCTTGTGATCATGCCAATGTTAGGTAATAATGCACCGACTCTAGGTAACTGGGGTCGGGGCATTACAGTTGGTATCAGAGGAAGTTTAGTACAATCCTTGGAAGCTAGATTTAGATAAACTCTGATTAGAGCACGTAGACCAAAGATAAACTTTGGGGATTAGTATAGAATAACTTCCTATAATTTTGTCATTGTAGAGATTTTGTGAGTTTTTCGAGCAATAAATCCTTGTCTGGATACGAGCAGGTAGAGGCGGCTCTGGCACAGATGTACCTAGGGGTAAAACCAGAAAACACCGCTTTGAGCTAGACTCGAATGGGAACTGGTGCACGACAACGGGCCTTGCTGCACTCTTGGTTACGACACTCTCGGGGGATATGCTTAGGATAATTTACATTTTCTTTACTAACAGATTTGAAGTATTAAATATATAAGATGAGAGTAAATGACCTTGGTTAATCCTAATGTGTTTCAAATTGAGAATATGGTGACATGTTAATCTCTAAATGATTTTATGACTACTGTTACTCACACAATTCTTTATGGTTTTAGTCAATGGCTGGATTCCAAGGAAGTCATAGTGACTTTGAGAATGATGTACAAGGTGGGAATGGTGGCGGAAATGAGTAACAAAATGGAATGTTGATAGGTGTAAAAGATATTGTGTTCATGACAAATAAGTTTTCCAAAAATATGATCAACAACATATATATTAACCAACTCCCGGACTCAACAATGAAGATAAAGGTGATGAATGATAAGAGCTCCAGCAATGGAGACCAGGGAGAAAAGAATCCTCAATTTCCATCATGTAAGAAATGTGGAAGGGGACACCCAGGAAAGTGTCTCAATGGGACAAAGAAATGCTTTACGTGTAGGAAGGAAGGACATAAAGTGTAGAATTGCCGAAGAAAAATGAAGAGTACTATGGAAGAAGATAAAAATGGTCCCGAGAATCCATTTACAGTCATTTGTCGTAAATTTAGGGGACATGGCCATTACCCAAGTGAACGCCCTATTCTATAGGATATTTTCCTGGTTAAAGAAGAATCTATGTGGAAATAAATGGTCGGAGAAATGTTTAAAAATTATTAGTTCTCCTTGTTGATGGGTTTACTTTGGAATAATATTCTCTTGTATTTGTAACCCTAAAGTTTACCATGTGAGAATGATATTTGAGGAAGAATTATTTTTCTCGTGTGGATATAGTTATAAATAACCATTTGGTTTTATATGATCAATGGGTTTGAGGAAATTACAAGTTATTATAATTTGGGATGAAAATGTAAGGTATGAGATAACATTTGTGGTCAAATTATGTGATGGTTATTTTGAGGAATTTATCTCATTTTGGAAATGTTATAAAAAATAGTTTTTGAAAAAGGACAACACGCAGACCGTGTGACAACCCGTCGCGTCGGAAAAAGCTGTGGGAATCGAACCCACAACCAAAGTGCGATTGAGATTTATCGCCTACCACTGGACTACGTGAAGTCCCTAGTTAGTATGTCTATTATTTTTAGTTTAATGATTTTATTGATCAATAATAAGTTTATTTGGTATTTTATGTCTTATCAAATGGATACCCTTAGTATAAGAAAATGATTTAGTGATTAAGTGATGATTGTTAATTTCGAAGATGTTCGCTTTTTTGGGAACACTATATGCCCATGGAAAATAGAATTGTATGGGATTTCATTTGAGGAGTAATGGTGGATTTTTATCTATGTTTTTATGGTGGATTTATAGTAATTTGGGTTGTTTAAGGAAATGATTAGGTTAATTACTTTTAAGTATGTGACTTTAAGAGTAATTAATGTCATTTGGAGATAAAATTTAACGTTGAAGACTACATTATTATAAGTTTTGGGTTTCAATATTAGTTTGGAATATATTGAATGATTTTAAGGACAATTTATTATTGAATGGTATTTATTTAACTTTGGGGTATTGATGGTTTAATTTTAGAAATTAAGATTAGTGTTTTTTTCTCTAATGGAATATCCACTTGGGGGATCATCAGATATTATACTAACCCTTTTGGGTTTGATTAATCTCTAAAGACAAGGTAAATATATAGTTTATCCTATATGGATCATGTATTTCTATTCAAGTTTATTCTAGCTCTTCCATTGTGACCAAGTCTTCTTGAATACTTATTGTACAAAAAAATGAGTTAGTGGTAAAAATTTATTAAAGAATGAAACTCTACTTAAAAAGTAAGTATATCTCTATATGTTCTTAGTAAATGTCATAAATTAATTCCTCGTCCTTATGTAATGTAACTTAAAACAAAAAAATGTTGTCCGTTTACTTTTCCTACTGGGAGACTAAGGACCTTTTGTCCCAACACAAGTTTGTGATTTTAATATTTTTAACTTTCTCCTGATCATGTTTTCTATCCCTCTCCATCAGAACTGAACACCTAGTTTATCTTCCATATCCATGTTTTCCTACATGTAATCCAAGTATATGTTATCTCGAGTGACCTTTGTACTTCTCTTTCTATCTTTTAAAGTAATAGTTTTATTCAATCTTTTTCCGATGTGGGAATTTCCATTATATTAAAATTCCCAATTTCAAAAAATTCTAAGGATGCAATTTATTAAAGTAGGGGAGAATGTAACACCCCTATCTTCCACGGTACGCTTTCCTTCGAATAATGTGATAGCGTGTGTTGTATGCAACATCATGTTTTAACACACCACAACCAATCAAACTACCTGTTATGAATAGTGATATCCATTTTTTAAAATTTTATAAATTTTATCTCTAAAAATGGACTTCAATTTTGGTTTCGGAATATCTAATTTAGACTAGGGTGAAATTTTGGAACTTTTCGGATACCATTTATATTTTGATGAATAGTGAAAATTACTAAATTGTAATTAAAAACAACTTTTTTAATCGAAATAAATTATATTGATAAATTCTGAATTTGAGTGGTTTTAAAGTATATTTAGAATATAGTTTTACCATTTAATTCAATGTATGTCATTGGACATAATTTTGCAGTTAAATCAGACATAAACAATTTCCAATCTTTTGATAGTTATTATCTCTTAAAAACACGTTTTTTGTTTTAACAACGGGAATTAATTTTAAATTAATTTCTGCCACTTCTGTGTTTTGAATTTGGAAAGATAGATTCCATATTTGGAATCAGTATGTTCAAATTGTGTAAATAGGTAACTTTTATTTTTAGACATTTTGAATAATTACTTCGGTAAATATTTTATTTACTATGGTTAAAGGGTAAATCCAGTAGATAAGGGTTAAAAAATAATATTATAATAGTACAAAATTACCCTAAAACGTGTCATAACCTTATTTGTTGATACCCTTCCGACCATGGGAATCTTTGGGTCGATTTTGGGACCCCATGGAGCCACATTTAAGTGATAGGACACTTTATTTTAATTGAGTTAAAATGAATACAAAAATGACACAAGCATATATCTTTTAGAACAACAATTGTTACATAGGGTTATATATTTTGGATTGTCTACTATAAATATTCTTTAGAAATATTAAAAAATATCCCACATAATGATATTTTATTTATAATTTTTAGACATTATATAATTTATTTTATTTATGAAACAATGGTGATGATGTAATTACTAAATTAATGACAAATTAGAATAATTGATATTATAAATACCCAAATAAATGTAATTTGAGACTTTTTATAAATAAAAATAATTTTATATGATAATATGACATGTTAGGATTGATTTAATTAATTTTTTTCGAAGTAATCATTCTGTTATTATTATTTTTTACAAAAATCAATTATTGAATAGTGTCAAAATTGACATAAAAGAGTTCTTAAAACAAATATTATATTATTAATTGATATTAAATTTCTAAAAATATAAGGTTCGGTCAGTAGACTTATATCATGATAGTTGTATCATTAATGGACCACTTTTGGGTCTCTTGGATGTATATAGTATGTTTATTATCCATATAATATAAAAATACAAAGAGACATTGTAAAAGTGAAACTAATTAACTAAGAGTTAATACTTAAAGATAAGGTTAATATAGTAACCCAAAACTGTCTAAATCATATTGGTTGAGTGGTTTTCGACCTATACCCACCTTAACCTTTAAATAATCCACTTTGGAGCCATTAGAAAACGAATATGAATTTATTATAAAATAATATTTCTAACTTTTCCAAAAGTGCCCCTCACCCCTCTTATAAAAGGGAACTCCCCCTTGTAATTAATTCACACCTTAAAAGCCTTTTGGTTCCACCAGACCCCGCCCAAATACTCTCTCAAATTCCCTAAATTCATTCTAGAGACCTTACTTTAGTCAGAAAGCGAAATTAAGGTGCCCTTTTGATCAAATCAAAAGAAAGAACCCGAAGAAGAGGTAATGATTTCACCACCCTTTTTCATGTTCCTTTCTTCTTCCACTTCTTCTTTCTTTGTTATTTTTATTCTAAAATAATAACTCCATTATCTTCTATATACTGTTATGTTATTATAAATATGGTACAACCATATTCATTATTCTATCAATCCTTTGAATGGCATGTCACCATACGTGTGTACGTACGAATTACCGTCTCCACGTCGTGGTGTAATTGTCATTCAATAAATTATTATTTGGATGGGTATAATAATGATTTGTAATTCATGTAAATAATAAATATAAAATGATAATTATTCTGTCTATATGATATAACATACAATAATATATTATTTTAACATCAAAAGAATGATATTGTCGCTCGTGCGTACGTACGGACTACCGTCTCCACGAACGCGATGAGATTCATTCTCCATCATATCCATTCAAGTATAATTCTCATTTGATGATTAAAAAAATGTTTAAGGACTTTATATCATTCTGGATATGAATAATATACATCCCATTAATAAAAAATATGGCTCACATAACAAATTATATAATGTAAAATGAACCCGTTAACACCCGAATTGACGATAATTCTTAGATATTATTAACAAATCAATGTTAAAAGATCATATATGATATCATATTAATGCATATGATTATTTTATAATTCAATAAATATTATTTCACCATTATACAGGAGGTTAACCTACCGTTGACCAAGGAAAAAGTACATGTAAGGGGCTTCTTCTCCCACTTTTAATTCTGTGAGAACTCCATTGTTCACCACTTATTTATTTCATGTGGTGTGTGTACTACCCATGATTGTATTCATTGTGTAATATAATTTAATTTATGGATATTTAAATCATCATTGTATTATCCTTCTTTCATGGGTGTATGTTTCGTAAGTTACCAAATCGATAAGGGAATTTGAAATTTCAATTTCCACTCATTCGGCTTTACGCATACTTCATTGATTATTTTACTCCAAGATTATATGTGGAATCACTATTCATTTGATTATGTCATAATTCCCACTCCCCTTTATGTGGATATAATTTTTATACACATAATCACTCCATCAATAAATTCTCATGTCATCGGTATGAATTTGATAAGAGTAATTTTTACTCAATCTCGATTTGTTGAGATAAACATCCAATTCATTGGTGTTGTTTCTACAAGAATATGTGTGAACGTACATTGATTGTTTTACACTGAATATCCAATCATATTTAGTGTATTTATATTTTTCACACATAATTATGTCATTGATTTATCCTTAACCTAAGGATACGACCTTTATGAGAGATTTTATCTCAATTTACATTCCATTGATACTTCTTTGTTGTTATACACCAAATCACTTTTATGTGGTGTATATATTGTACTTTGAAATAGTATATCATGAATCCATTTATTCTCATGATAATACATAGTTTTGATTACCTCAATTAATTGTATTCAAGTGTCTCTCTTTTGGTTCGAAACTCTAACTAAAATACCATTTTCAAATGTTTTAAAGACTTATTCATCTAATTATTTCTCATTAATGTCCATGTTTAAAAAATGGTTTTAGGGATTTATTTATATGGACATTAAAGTTTTAAAAATAAAACTCCTTTTAAAAGTTTCAAAGTGGTATGGGACACTTTGATTCAAAAATCTATTTTTAAATGGCTTCTTGACAAATAGTGAGACTTTTAAATGATTTCAAGAAAAAGGGGTATATTTCTCTCAAATGGTTTTGATTATTATATTCATCTATGCCAATATCCTTAATTATTATCTATTGAGGTTAATATGATACAATACAATCACCCATATTGTATAGAATGAGTTATGTTTGACTGTGGATGTGCTATTTTTATACAATTCATGGTTTGTGGATAAGTATTGACATTTCGTATGCTAGTTTAATATGAATGTTTATGTCATATTTCAAACTTTTCATATGAGGAATGCATTGGACTTAGTAAGTGACAGGTGGAGCCCTCTATAGCTCCTCGATGCATCGGTAGGTCTCATGAGACAAAATAATGTCTTGGCACAAGGCCTTGGCAAAATCTTATTTGTAGTCTTGGCACTAGGACTTGGATATGTGGTTATGATAGTCTGGAATTATGCCTTCCATCATTATGAAAGTGGTTATTGAAATTGCATCTGATTGTTGGACTAGTAGAAAATCCATGTGAATAAGTAAATGGCATTATTTCATTTTATCTTTTCCATATTATCCTGAATTTCAACTTTAAAAGGCTTTTGTTTTAGTTATAAATTGCTTTAAGTGTTTATGGTTAACTATGAAAGCTTCTGATATATTGTTATCCTTACTGAGCATCTGAGCTCACCCCTTTCAATGTTTTATTTTTCCCAGGATTGTGAAGAAGTAAATTATGAATGACCTGCAGGGATAGTATGAGTGTGGACTATGGAGACTATGTTGTTGTAGTTTTAATTTTATGATGTAATGTAAACTTTATTAATTTATCTAGTTATTCCAAGAATACTAAACTAATCGGTCTTTCGAGACTTCTTCTTTCTTGTGATCATGCCAATGTTATGTAATAATGCACCGACTCTGGGTAACTGGGGTCGGGGCGTTACAAAACTAAAAAACACTATTATATTGGTAGGTATTGAACACTCCTTAATAACTTTTTATTTAAAAGGATCAACCATTATTCCATATTTAGAAACAGTAAGACCAAGGAATGAGTTTTTTTAACCAAAATTCACTCTTACTAAACATTCCATGTGTTTTCATCTCTTTTAAGGTTTACAAAACATTATATAAGTGACATTAATGTCCCCCCATATTTTAGAATATACCAAAATATAATCTATAAACACAACCACAAAATGATCCAAAAAATGATGAAAGACTTAATTTCTACCTTCTTAGTGATTTTTAATAGTATCTCAAAAAATTTGAACTCATGGGAATCTAACTCCTTTTGATATTTTAGCTTTAATACTGAGTAAAAGTAATTTATCTTACTGTTAATAGACCAGATTTAATTACGGACATACCTTGTCAAATGGGTGAAATTTTCATCAAATACAGCCACATAATCTTCATCCTTTTGTTTCAATTGAAATAATTTATTTTCTATACCAATTTTAACATCCTTAGGAAAATATTTCTTAAAAAATATATTCATAAATTTATCCAAGTCTATTGATTCAATATATTCACTTCCTCTAATATTTTTAATCATTTACCATCACTGGTAAGATTCCCCTTAAAAATGATAAATAATAAGACTAACCTTCTAATTTATTAAACACCCCATTACCTCAAAAATTGTTTCATGTGATTCAATCCTCCCTTCATCATAATTAGGGCTAGGTGATCCTCAAAATTATGGGGGATATTGCCTCATGAGATTCTCTATGACTGACATATTCCCACACAGTTATTCCGGTTGATCTTGTGCATGGACACCACCATCATTAATCACCTGAGTCAACTGGTCCATTACTGCAAAAAAACTGTTTAGTTGTGATTCGGACCATCTTAGGGTGTTGATTTGGATGGTTATTTCCCTTTGTATGCCTTCGCAACACATCCTCCCTATTTCCACTATAGAAATACATCCTAAACAAACATATCTTAGAAAAATATACATGGAAATATTCCAATTATATTTCAATTTGACCATAAAGTAAAAAAATATTTTATGGATATTTTATTAACCATATTCTAACTCATAAGGTTATCTAAACAGGCCTCTAATACCAAATCTAAGTCACATACCCATAAAAATTACTTAATATTGAGAAAATTCAACAGTTTTACATTAATTTACATCATTGGTCTTTTTAGGTTTAGATATTTAATTAATTATGTCATAACATATACATAAAAACATAAAAATTACATATACACACTTTTACTCAATATCCATTTTTTCAAAAACAAAAGTAACTATTGAAAAAGAACCATGATTTGTTTCATATTATAAATAGCTTTAATTTTCCTTGATTCTATCATTTACTCTATTAATCTTTATATCCTATGAAAAACATTTCAAATCATTTAATGAGTATAAAAATATCAATAATAGATACCCAAATAATGAAAATTGTTAGTCTTGTGTTAACCTGAAAACCATGAATACATTATCATAACATAATACTTGTTCACCTTCAAAAATTATTTAATATACTCCAATAATATAATCTCATTGATTTCCATTTTTGTAACCAAAATATTACCATAAATCCCATTGAAAATACATATAACATAAAAGGTAACATGGGTAATAAAAATTCTTAAATAGAAAAACCATACGGCTCACTTCCCGACATATCAATAAATGGAACATCAATACAATTGAATTCCATACCCATATCATTGGAGGTTGTAAAAAAACAACCCATCCATGATTTATCATAGAGCTACCCATATTTGGTTAATCACATAACTTCTCATATTTTCTATATTATGTGTCAACAACTCAAATGTCCATGTACCATTATGTAATCATAACACATAAAAGACTGTAAGTATTAACATTTCACTCATGAAATTTCATTTTCAATCACAATATATAATTTCATGATATTGAATTAGTAAATTCACATTCAAAGCCTTTTTCAATAAAACAACACCCAAAAACGGAATATGGTATTTCTTTTCCATTTAAAACATTTTGTATTATAAATGAATCCAAATCTCAAATAACTTTTACGGTGGTGAAGAAGTCATTACCATTGAATAAGTTAAAAACATTCCATTTTGATGTTTAGTAAAGCAAATTTTGTAAAAATTATACACTTTTAAAGAAATTAAAAGTCAATGGGGTTTATTATACACCATATAAATGAATATGGTTGATAACATAAAAATATTCCTCAATGAAAGAAGATTGAGATGAAGTCCCCTATAAAGATCATATCATTAGATTAAGGATCAATAAATGAAATAAATATTTGTGAAAATTATAAATACATTAAATATATGTGTATATTTAGTGTGAAACAATCAAAGATCATTCATAGATATTCTGGGAAAATCAAAACAAATTACATGGAAAATAAACTCAATTAATGGAGATTGAGTTATGATTTCCCTCACCTTGGGTCAAACTTGTCACGTATGTTCGTTGTTCTTCATGAATAATAAACATAAGTTAATTTATTCATCTTTGATAATTTTTTCATCTATATTAATCCTTTTATATCCCTTATTACCATGTTATGAAAAATACATAATTATTTATGTTAATTTCTTTCATTTGGTTGATAATTAGTACATGAGTGAAAAATGCACTTGTTTTTTTGTAAATTGTCAATGTAATAAAAATTACATAATCTAAAAAAATATTAATCACTAAAATATCATATATATATCCATTATATATGTATTTATAATATTCCATAACATTTGGATATAAGAAATGAAATGCTTTGTTCATGGAGATGGTAGGTCATACGTACGCAAGAACGCTACTTCCAATTCATTCTCATATTAAAGGAATGAAAAATAAATGATAAATAGGTGGGTTATAATTCCATTAGAATATAAATGTTATATATGTTAAATAATTTCATTAACTCTATCTTTTACACATTCTATGTATACCATGAACGAGTTATATCATATTGAGGGGGTGGTAGTCCGCACTTCCTCAAATGAAATTATCATATTTACACATTATAGAAAGCATAAAGGTAAGATTAAAATAAAAATTACAGAATCATATAACAAAATAAATATAATATATATTTTATAGAAATACAATTCCATCATAATGGATACGATTATACGTGGTTGTCAAAAATTGAACATTCATTATTATGTGAGGCAGTTGTTCATCGTACATAGAAATAGTTTGTTCGTATCCCTTAGATAGAGATGTATGTAATTGTAGTTCAAATACTTCTCATAACAACATACTAGTATATTAAGGATATTGGTTTTGTTATGTAATCATTGTATAAAATTATCAAAGGGAGTGGAGAAAGAAAAATAATGGAAAGGATCATGGGAGAACACATTACCTATAAATCAGGTAACTTGTTTTGATTTGATCCAAAAGGCCTTTGGAATTTCTTCATACACAAGTTAAGTCTTCTTGGAGGAATTAAAGGATTTTTGAATTTTATTTGAGCAAATTTCGTATGACCCATGGGGCTTTAGCGGTGTGACTACGTGGGTATAGGTGGTGGCCCTCTATATTGTGGAGGAGGGGCACATTAGGAATGTTTTGAAATATTATTTTATTATAAAATAAATTTCTACATAAAATAGTTAAAAAGTGATATATTTATCTAATAAGATGATTATGGGTCTAAATCATCTCAACCTATAGGTTTTAGACAAGTTTTTTTTCACAAAATTAACTTTATCTTTTAGCTTTAACCATTAGTTAAAAACATTAACTCTTACCATGTCCTCTTGTATTTTAAAAATATAAGGTTTCTATAGATACTATAAATTGACAATAAAACCACATGTGGATCATTAATGACATTTTTAACAATATATAAGTCAATATTCCATATATTAAAAATTTAGTACTATTATATCTTTTAATAATATAGTACTTTTTTTAAAAACTAATTTATCTCAATTTTGTCACTATTTAGTAATTGATATTTGTTAATGTCATAAAAAAATTATTATTTCAAATAAAAGGAATTAAATAATCCATAACATGTCACTATAATTCAGAAAAATTCTTGGATGTCATCAAAATTATCAATTTACATTTATTTTTTATTTATAATATCATTTATTTGATTCTTTCATTAATATTGTAATCCCTGTATCATCATTGTGTCTTAAATAAATTAATTTATTTAAAGTATAAACATTATAAATAAAATACCATGATGTAGAATATATTTTAATCATTATAATAAATATTTATTATCAAATTTTTCATTTATATAAACCAAATTAAAATTATTTTAGTTTGGAGATACATGTTTATGTTCTACTTCCCTTTTAATTAAATTTAAAATTATAAAAGGTCAGTATAACACCCAAGTAGATCCATGGGTTCCTAAAATATACCCAAAGATTACCATAGTCATAAATATATAATTAAATACTATTAGTACATGTTTTCATGTAGTTTTATTTTATTATAATATTATTTTTACCCTTATTTACCATATTTACCCTTTAAACAATGTAAATAAAAATAATTACTGAATTCGTTAATCATAATGTCCAAAAATAAAAGGCACATTTTCAGAAAATTTTGAAATTATGATTCCTAATATTGAATATATTTTTTCATATTCAAAACACATAATTTGAAAAAATTAATTCATAATTATTTATCTTTTTCAAAACCAGACCGCAGGTTTTCAAGTAGTAAAAACATTCAAAATATTGTCATGTGTTTATATCAATTTCAATGTGAAATTACATCCAATGACCAAAATTAGATGAAATTATAAAAAAATATCCCAATTAAACATTAAAACCAATTAAAATTATAATATAACAATATAAAAAAAGAAAATGAAATGGTTGTTTTTAATTAAAATGTAGTATTTTTCACTCTTCATTAAAATATTAATTTTATCAGAAAAATAACAAAATTTCATCCAAAGTAAATTTTGATGCCTTGATTTAAAGAAGAAGTTTATTTTTTTAATATAATATATAAAAGTGACAAAAACTATATTTAAAAAGGGTTCTCCATCAACTAGTGGTAAAACGAACATTTAACAATATTAAAGTACATTATGCTTAAATTTTGATTCATTCTCATTTTAAAAATATAATATTTATTGTATAAATGTAAAACAATTTAACAAAAACGTGTAATAATATATTTTTTAGTTCTATTCATTCTTTCCAATGAAACAATTAGGAGTTAACTAAAATTTAAAATAATAATATTATTATTTTATTTTTGGTTATAACATACTGTTGTGTGAAACATAACATTTCATAGAGACCTATTATTATGTGTCGAGTACTCTATCAGAAATATTTTCCACTATAATGTAAAAAAAATATCTTATTCATATATATTACGAGATTAAAAAAATAATTATTCTATAAATATGTATGATGATACAACATTCACCCCTTTTGGAAATTATGTCACCATAATTTTATTTACTTATCAAATAGATGGGGGTATTTATCCCTCATAGAATTTTTATATCCCCACATTTTCTCTTCAACCATATAGTTTTTTCACATAACATTTACCTGATGAATAAACTTATTATGCAACACATTCTCTATGTGTTCAATAATATATATTATTTGTTCCTCATATGAAAGATTCGCATTCAAATGAACTATCTCTAGATTCCAAACATAATATGGATACCAAATATACCTTCTTAAATTGAATCATAAAAAACATTGTGTACCTGTGATAAACATGGAGGTAAATAAACCCTATAATAAACCATTCAAACATTCTCTAAGATTTCATATGGTCTAATGAACCTTCGAATCAGCTTTCCCTTCTTACCAAAATGCATTAAAATTGTCCATTGAGAATATTTGAGATGGACATGATCACCCACCTCTGAATAAAGACCCTTCCATCAGTTATTTTCATAAATATTCTTCCTACTCTGAGCTATCCTAATAGGATTCTATATAAAATTAACTTTTTCTACCAACTCTTCTACAAATTCTGGTCCTATATTCTTCCTTTCAGCTACTTCATCCCAAAAAATTTTAGTTTGACACATCTTTAAATATAATTCCCCAAATGGTGCCATATATATTCTGGAATGATGATTATTATTATACGAAAACTCAATAAAAGAAATTTTTCAATCCTAACATCCCCAAAAATCCATTTCATATGTATATAACATATCGTCCAATGTTTTATTTGTTAGTTATGATTGCACATATGATTAAGTATGAAAAGTTTTACTGAAAAATAATTCAGTTCCCAATGACTTTTGAATTCCTTTCCAAAATTTAGAATTGAACCTAAGATCACAATCACATATAGTGAAGAGAGTAACCCAGTGTAACATTACTATAAAATTATGATACAATCAATAATGTTGATATAGTAACAAAGTATCTCGAATAAAAAGTAAATGAGAAGATTTAGTCAATCGATCAACAATGATTGAGATTCCATTGCTACCTTGAGATGTATTTTGTAATCCCACTAGGATGTCCATGGACACATTTCATCACTTCCAATCTGGTACTGGTAAAGGATGGAGCATCTCTATTAGTAACAATCATTCTATATTAACCTATTGAAAAGTCAAGCACTTCACATAAAATTCATCAATATTTATTTTCATTCCATCTAACAAGAAATATTTCCTAATATCTTTACACATCATAGATAATAAATTCACCATTCATGGAAGACAGTGACAAAACAATATCATTTACCAATCCACATTTCCATTCCTAAAATAAAACATCACATTATTTTTTCCAGATTAACATAACTCCCTAATGTATTAGCTTAGTTAGTAGGCTAGATAACAGATAAAATTTATCAATAAACCTTCACTAATAACCCTATAAATGATGATAACTTTTAATATCTGTGATATTGGTAGGTATTGGCCACTCTTCAATAACTTTTTTTAGAAGGTTCAATAATTATGCCATCATTAGAAACAACATTACCATGGAATGAAATTTTTCTAACCTAAATTCACTCTTAATAAACATTACATATGATTTCGTTTCTTTTATTATTTTCAAAATAGTACACTATTGAACTTCATGTACCTCATTGATTTTAGAATATAAAAAAATTTAATCTATAAACACAACCAAAAACTCATCCTAAAACAAATAAAGACTCTATTACTACCATCTCTGAACAATGGACAAGTTTCTCATAGCATTTGAACTCATGGGAAGGTAACACCTTTTGATATTCCGACCTCAATATTGAGTAACAATGATTTCTCTTACTATTGATATACAAGAAAAAATAAGTGATGTACCTTGACAAACTAGTGAAATTTTCATCATATAATGCCACAAAATCTTCCTCCTTTAATCTTAATTAAAAGAATTATTTTTCCATCCTATTTCAATAAACCATATCAAAATATTTATCAAATAAGACATTATTAAATTAATTCAATTCCATTAGGTCAATCACTTCACTCCCTATGATATTTTGTATCATTGACCACCACTTATCAGCATCACCTTCAAAATGATAAACTGAAAGAGTAACCTTTTGATTGACTGAACACCCCCATTACATCAAAAATATTTTCGAGTACTTCAATCCTCCCTTAAGATTTCATTGGATTATATGATTCTCTGAATGATGGCAGACATTACCTCATCAAATCATCTATGATTGAAATATTCATCTATGATTAGTCTGTTTGATCCTATGTAGGGATACCACCAGCATTTATCACCTAGGTCAAATGAGACATCATTGCAACAAATAGTTCTATTCCAATTATGGACATATCCAGATGTTGATTTGAATGGTTATTTCCCTTTGTATGCCTTCCCAACGATTTTTCCCTATTTACTCTATAAAAAACAACTCTGAAATGATATATCATAGATAAATAAATGTGGTAATATTCAAATTCTATTTCAATTTCACCATTTTGAGAAAATATTTTATGGATATTCTATTAACCATATTATAACACTAATGGTTATCTAAACTGACCTCTGATACCAACTCTATGTCCTCCACCCATAAACATTACATAATCTTTAGATAAGTAAAAAATTTGACATTAATTCACATTCTAGAAACATTAAGGTTTAGAGATTTAGATAATTAGTTCATAAATCATACATAAAAACATAAAAATTACATGTATACACTTCTACTCACAATCCATTTTTTCATAAAATAAAAACTATTTAAAATGAAACATTTTTCATTTCATGTTTTAAACAACATGTCTTTTCCTTGATCTCATCCTTACTCTATTATTCTCTATGTCCTGTGAAAAACATTTTAGAACTTCTGATGAGCATAAAAAGCTCAGTATGGGATACAAAAAGAAGGAAAATTGTTAGTCTTGGTATAACTTGAAAACCATGAATACTTTATTATAACATAATACTTTTCACCTTTAAGATGTAGTAAATAAACTTCATTAATATATGCTCATTTCTTACAATTTTAGTAACAAAAAGTTTATAATAAATCCCACAAGAATCAACATATAATATATATGTTAATTAGAAATCTAATCAAACTTAAATAGAAAAAACCATATGGTTGACTTCGACACATATCACAAAATGGAATAGATATACGACCGACTTCCATATCCAATGCATTAGAGGTTGTAACATAACCACCCATCCCTAAATTATCATGCATGCACATGTTATTGGGTTATCACATGACCACTCATCCTTGGTTTATCATGTAATAACCCATAAAATATCCACATACTATTATATAATAATAACACATAAAATATTGTAATTTTCAACATTCCACTCATAAAATCTCATTTTCAATCAAAGAAGATAATTTCAAGATATTGAAATAGTATATCTGTATTCAAACCTATTATCAATACCAAAACACCATTAAAGGTTATAATGGATTTATTTTACTTTAAAAAACATTAAGTCTTATATAGGAGTCCAGATATAAAATAATGGTTATAGTAGCAAAGAATTCATTACCACTGCATAAATTAAAAACAATCTATTTGGTTATTTTGTAAAACACTTTGTAGAAAGAATATTATCGTTGAATGAAATTAAAAGTAAAATGGGTTTATTATACACCGTATAAAATAAGGTAGTGTATAACATCCAAATATGCCTCAATGAAATCAGATTGATATGAAGTACCCTACAAAGATCATATAATTATATTAAGGAAATATCAGTGAAATAATTATGTGTTATAGTTATAAATATAGTAAATATTTGTGTATATTCAATGTAAATCAATCATAGGTCATTCACACATATTCTTGAAAAAAACCAAATACATGGATATTTAACACAATGAATGGATATTGAGTTATGATTTCCCTTACATTGAGTCCAAATCATCACGTATATTTTTTAAAGGTTGGGGTTGAAGCCTAAATTTTTATTTAATAAAATGACCTTTTTAGACAAGGTAGAGGGAGACCCATTACGTTTCCCGATGGCCCAAGTCCATGTGGCATGAGAACAAGGCTTGAAATCCCATTTTTTTGGCCAAAAGGACCCCTTGGTGAACAATACTGCAATATTAACCATGCTACTACAGTACTTGCTATAGTACCGCCTCCGCTATAGTAGCTGCTACAGTCCCTCTCCCGCAACAGTGTTGACACTTCTACAGTGCCTCTACTATAACATTGCCTGCTATAGCACTTCTACAGTACCCCCCAGGATTCACCCCGGCCTGGATTTGATCCTGGGACTTTTTGATTCCAAGCAGGAGTTTGTACCACTAGGGTACTGGCTCATTGGCACCGAATCATCACGTATGATTTTTATTATTACTGAATAATAAAGTTAAGGTAATTTATACTTTTTTGAGAACCTTTTTAGAGTTTATTGAATCTTTTTTATAACTTATTTCCATGTTATAAAAATTAAATAATTATTTAAGTTAATATCGGTTGTTTTGTCCATATTTTGTACATGAGTCGAAAATAAACATGTTTTGATGTAAATTGTCCATGTAGTCAAAATTATATCATATAAAGAATTATATTAATAATTTAAATGTCATATATATATAGTATATATATATATATATATAATTCCATAACATTTGAATATATTTAATTAAATGCATCATTCATGGAGACGGTGGGTCAGACGTACGCATGAATGCTGGTTTCAATTATTTTTCATATTAAAGGAATGAAAAATAACTGATAAATAAGCATGTAGTAACTCCATTATAATATATGTTTTTTATATGTTACGTATTTTAATTAAATCAATCCACTATGCATTCCATGCAGGGTATGAATTAGGTATATCACTTTGATGGGGTGGCAGTCCGCAGTTCCTCAAATAAAATTATCATATTTATGCATTATGGAAAGAATAAAGGTGTATTGTAAATAAACATTATAGAAGAATATAAACAAATTAAATATAATATATATCATATATAAGTACATTTCTTTCATAATGGCCACCATGAGATGTGGTAGGATAAAATTGAACAATCATCGTTTCGTGAGGAAGTAGATCTCCGTACACAGAAACAATATGTTCGTATCCATTAGATGGAGGTGTCTGTATGTTTATTTCAAATAATTCTTATAAAAATGACCTTGTATATTTATGATACTTGTTTTGTTATGTAATCACATAATAAGAATATAATAGGGTGTTGATAAGGAAAAATAAGCAAAAGTAACATGAGAGAAGATGTTAACTCTAAATTGGTTAACTTATTTTGGTATGAGCCAAAAGGATTTCTTGAATTAACTTCATATAAAGGTAAATATTATGTGAGTAAGGTAGAGAATTTTTGAGATTATTTTTCTAGAAATCATATTATCCAAGGGGCTTAAAATGTGTGTGTAAGTGGGTAGAGTTAGTCGCCTTTTATAAGTGGGAGGAGGGGATCTTTAGGAAAGTCTTGAAATAATATTTTATTACAAAATTCTATTCTACATAAAATAGTTCTAATGTGATATATTTAAAGTATAATATTATTATGGATCTAAATACTAATAAGAATTATGTTTTAGGAAAGTTTATGTCTCAAAAGTAACCTTATCAATTAGCTTTAACCCTTAGTTAAAAAAATTAACTCTTACCATGTCTTCTTGTATTTTCATAATATATGTTTACAATAGTTACTATAAAATTTCAATAGAATAAAAAGAGGATCATTAATGAAATTTGTAACATTATATATGTCTGGTTGCTGAATATTATATTTTTATGACTATTATATCTTTTAATGAAATATTATTTCTATTATAAACTCATTTATGTTAATTTTAACAGTATTTTGTAATTTAATTTTTCTAAGGTCATAACAACTTGATTCCTTTAAATAAACGGAATTAAAGCATCAATCACATGTCAATTTCTTCCAAAATATTTGTGGATTCAATCAAAAGTTTCATATTACATTTATATTATTATTTATAATATCATTTATTTTAATCTATCATTAATAAGGTAATCACTGTATCATCATTGTGTCATAAATAAATTTTTTATTTTAAGTATAAACCTAATAAATAAAATAACATTATTTATGAAATATTTTTCTCTTTAAAATTTATAATTATAGTAAAAGAGTTCATTTATATAGACCATATTAAAATTATTTTAGTAAGGAGAAACATTTTTATGTTATACCTACATATTCATTAAATTTAAAATTATAAAAGATCAATATCACACCCAAGTGGATACAGGGTGTCCTAAAATCAACCCATGGATTTCTGTAGTCAAAGATATATAATATAATAGGATTAGGACATGTTTTAGGGTAGTTTAATATTATTATAATATTATTTTTTACCCTTATTTACGATATTTACCCATTAAGCATGGTAATTAAAAATAATTACTACAGTTACTATTCAGAATGGTCCAAAATAAAAGGAACATATTCTCTAATTTTATACCTTATAATTCCATAAAGGAATCAAATTTTCCATATTCAAAACACAAAATTGTCATAAATTAATTAAAAATTAATTCTCATTGTCAAAACTAGAAAGCGTGTTTTTAAGTAGTAAAAACTATCAAAATATTGAAATGTGTTTATGTACAATTTAAATTTGAAATTACTTCAATGACAAAAAAATGTATTAAATTATAAAAAGAGAATACAACTGAACTTTAAAATAAATTAAAATTACAATCTAACTATATAAATTTATGATACAAAAAGGCAGTTTTGAATTAAAATGCAGTATTATTCACTATTCACTATAATATGAATTTTATCATAAAAATGCAATAATTTCATCGAAATAATTTTTTATTATTTTTAATATTAGGAAAACGAAAATTGAAAAAAACTATATTTAGAAAGGTTTCTCTATCAAAAGGCGGTAAAACAATCTTTTAAAAACATTAGAGTATTTTTTGCTTAAAATTATATTCATTATACTTTTAAGCCTCTAATATTTATTTTATAAATGTAAAACCATATAAATAATGTGTTTAATCACATTTTTGTTATTTATATTAATTCTCGCTAATAAAACAACATGGAATTGACTAGAATTTTAAATAATAATATAATTAAAATATTAGTTTTGGGAATAAATTGTTGTTGTGTGCAACATAAGATTTCAGAGAAAACCATTTTTGTGTGTTGAGTATGACATCAGACAAAGTGTCCCCATTAATGTATCATTAATATATTATTCATAAATATTAGTAGATATGAAATCGTAATATTATGTACATACCATGGTTTCTACAAAAATAAAAGGAAGATGAAGGTGACCACGATCACACTAATTGTGTGAACCCCTTGGTGACACATGATCAAAATGACTAGCAGAGGATCACAAATATGGATACACACAATTCACAACATGTGGTAGATCCCCCATTTTCCTTTTTTTGAAAAATTACTTCTACTATCATGAAGAAACCCAAGACAGTCATTTTCCACATGATGGAATGTAGGTAAGATTCTCAATTCATGCAGCTTGTCAACCATTGGATACCGGCTAAAAAATAAACAAATCCATTGAAAATATTGAGAGAATATCCCAAAGGAAGGATCCCCTTTAGTTATAATACTCTTATGATAAATCATTTATGAGGGGAATTATTTTTCTTGATAACATTCATACAACCCCATGAGACTTCCAACCAAAATAAAATGAATATAAGAAATAAAAATTAAAGGGGTGAGATCCTCTTAAAGTCATAATGAATATTTGATTAACCAATAGTGATCCAAAAGAAACCAAAATAACCCAATGAAATGTCAGACTCATTACTAGAAATATCATAATCATGTCATCTTCATCTCATGAATAGAATTACACATCTCCAGATGATTTTGTGCTCCACTTTTGGCTCCATAAGGGTAGACACAAGGGATTTCCCATGAAAATATTTTGAATTACCATAAGTCATTTTATTTTCTCACATGAAAAATCACCAAGAGGTAGAGTTATTATCTTCTACCACACTCAATAAAAAAAATGGAATAACCATCCTTGTTTAATAAAAATGGATTTAATGAAGGTATTAAAAAGTTCTTATAATGGTTGTATAACCCATAAGACACACCAATGATATCTGCATCATGTTCTTAAAAGACCCCATGACAAGTAAAATTGTGTTCATGAAGGCCACCTTATAGTTAATCCTTTTCCCTTATAAATTCATATAAATTTCATTAGAGATAATGTGATACACTTAAAAAATACATCTTGATCTCTCAAAGGCCCTCAAAATTGTTATACTACCAATATAGAGGTATTTTAGAATATCGCCCAAATTCCATAGGACCTTATTAATTAAATGTATTCCAACAATGGTGTCATTTAAATAGTGGTATTATTTCCAATGGAAATCATATGATTCCCTCAGAGTAACCTATTTCAAGAACATGTGAAGGAACATCACTCCAAAGGCCTCCATCTACTCCATAATGGATTCGTTTAATGCGCACTTCACAATACATTGAACGATCACTGTGGTGGGGCCTATTAATCCACCACCCTTACATCAAAGAAGCAGTTATCATTATTCACATCTAGAAATAGAAATTACATATATCAGATTGGATTCCATGGATATGATGATCTCTCTATTAGGAAGTTTTCGTTGACGTAAGATCCCTAAAAATTTAATATAGGGCATGAAGTATGCTTAATAACTCATTTTGGTCATTTATAGATCACATAAAAGACTTTTTCTGAGAGACCCAAAATAAATTCCACATTTTTCCTAAAACATTTTGTACTTAAATTAATATCTCATTGAAAAAAGATAAATAATTCTCAATATATAGGATATAACAAATACATAAATGATGGAGAAGTATGCAATGAACGTATATATTGATCCTCATGTGCTTTTCATGAACCATCTGGGTCATAAGACATCATGAAGACATGTTCATATGATCACATGACACTCCATTGGAAAACAAATTGATCATTAAAAGTCCCCTTGACATGTCCATGAAAGTCACATATCACCTTCTGACCATGCCACCCATGTCTTGAATACCCCTTCGGGCTAGCCATCCAAGCCGTGAAGCTTCGTATATATTTGTAACTCAAATCAAATGTTGGGTCTGTTTTATGTAAGATAAGTCTCAAGACAACACCAGGGTATGTGAAATGGATCTTGTGACGCCCCTTGGAAATTTATGTCGGCTCTCGTGGTGGATCTCATACATGTAAAATGAGTCTTGTTTTGACTTAAGGGTATGCGAGATGGCTCTTTTGATGCCACATGGACATGTTAGATGGAACTCACGATGACACATAGACAAGTCGTCCATGACATATAAAACTCTATGAGACATTTTTCATTGACTCTCATGACTCCACACAAGAATATGAGTGAACATTCATAATAGAAACAGGGAAAGTCATCCAGATCATGTTACATCATCTGGAAAATATAACTGAGATCATGTGATGATTTCCTAGACATGTCAACTGAGTTTTGTGTTGACCTCCATAAATGTAAATTGTGATCATATGATGACCTTCAAACCTTCAATCCAAATTATCAAATTCCCCTTGTTTAATTCGACAAGATTGTGTGTTCATCATTTTTCATGTCAGGCAGACATCCTCTTACATGTCAATTAAAAAACCAATGCACACAAAGTGTAAAATCCACAGATTTTAGGAAGACAATCCAGATAGATCTACTAGGGAAACAACATTAATTTATTCCCTAACCAAAACAACTATGGAAAATTTGATTCCAATTATAAATTGGATATGTAGGAAGTGTCATTCAAGATAGAGCTCCATATTAACCTCCAATGGGATTTCCAAGTACTTAATTGTGTCATCCATAAGTTATAAGATAGGTCATTTTCTATTCTGTGTTTCTCATAGAGAGAATATATCATGTATATATAGGTTATTTCAATGATCATATAATTCACATCATACGAAACAATAATGGAATGGTAAGTGTGTATGCCACAATCAGTGGAATAATATGATATGGCTCTCATATATGTGAATCTTTTTGGTTTAAGTACATTCAAACTAAAATATGGTGACTTTGAAGACTACAATAAAATGCATACAAAGGACACCTTCATATGCCCAAATTTCTATATTAAGTATCCAAAGTATTTTCCAAACATAAATGCCTCAGTTATATATATAGTGAGACTAATTAAATGTTGTCCCTTGTATGTTACACCATGTATGGTTCATGTGAGCATAGGGAGTTGAAATAGAATTATCATTCACATCATGAATCTATAGATGAGAGGGAATCATTGTTTTGTAATCCTTGAGGAGGGGAATGATTTATTAGACTTCATATAAGAGAATCTGCATTGGGTTTGGTCCCATTTGCGTGAAAAAATGATGAGAACTTGGATTCATGTAATAACCATGATACATAGGATGCCTTCATAAGTCATGAGCTCAAATAAGAAGCTACTTCAGTTTAATCCCATCATGTATCTAACATTCCAACCACCAAATCCAAATAATTCTCATGGGATGAACATTCTACCCCAACCATCAGTGGATTGAGAAACCAATCGAGCATTTATAACATTGATTCATATTATATCCTGTATATATAGTACATATCCTAGAGAATAAATCATGAATATATGGTTATAATTTCAACACATATATTTATTATATATTAAATTAAACTTATACCAATTAATGAACTATGTGGGTTTTGAATCCTACTATAAACTAGATATGTTGGACTCCTGATAATAACTCAATTTCCAACTGAGCATATTAACAACCTCTACCCATGAATGAAAATTCCAAATATCCCTCTTATATGGAATAATCATATATTCATCAGTTCATTAATGATAAAGTGATAAAGAACCAGATATATAGACATATGGATTCAATAATGATATCTTCTTTTTCTTCAATACAAAAAAAGTGTTAACCGATGATAATTTTATTAGGATATCAAATCCCATATTAAGATTAGGATGGTAATATCAAAAATATATTAAATCTATAAGAGAGTATCAGAGTTAGAGATAACTCCCCCCAAGGCTGTGATAAGCCCATCCCCCCAATCATCCTAACCAATGTGGTTTCCAAAGGTTCACTGGGTATGAAACTCTTGTTAATCACCATCCATTGGAAATCATGTTTGTATATAGTTATTAATGAGGGAACCCTTGGGTGTTTCCATTAAAAATTCACATAGTAACATGGAATAGTGATTGTGAAATACAATAGAACCCCATAATCAACCATTTGTCATTACTGATTTTACCCTAGATAAGGATATCTTGACATCACTTCTCTGTTGAAACAATAATGGTGAAACTCATGAGAACTGATTTAGCCAACAAATATCCTACCAAATATAAAACATTTATACATCATTGTTCATTTAAAGATAGTTCATTCATGAAATGATGGTTTTTAATTCATGTATTCTCTAAAAAATGGTTAGCCCGCTGTGAATATGTAAAATATAAAAATGATTTGATTATTATCCATTAAAACCAATTTTTACACTATATGAAAACAAAAAAGGAGAACCCAATGTAATTCTATCAACTAAAATAATTATATATTATACATATGTCTATATATTTTTAATTTCATATCCTACACAAAGAATATTCCCATTTAAAACTCAAAAATGGAACGATGGTTGGTTTTCCATCTGTTAGGCCACTTGTTTGGCATATTATAAAAAGATGATAAGCCAAGAATAAATATTATGATTTCTCATTTTTAACTGGGGTTATCATAAACATTGTTGTTCGAATCTTGGACATGCCATCGTTAGTAGAATGGATGAATATGAAATAAATGAAAAATTTGGTTCACTATAGAAATCTAATTGAACACTTTATTCCTGTGATATTTCACTAATCAGTAACCTTATTCCTTATAATCTACATCACTATATATACTTTTATCATCAATAACATCTCAATCTGAGATATTTTCATTATGTAGTAATTGTTCCAGTAAATCACATATGACTGAAACCCTACAGGTCACAAAATGGTCTCATCCGCATGATAGTTTCAACACCAGGTGGTGAACACAATGGCTTGGTAATACCACTAATGAGGTACAGTCCTGACTAGGGGAGCTTCTTATGAGGATCTACAAGTATGGAATCTAATGCAACTACTATATCCATTAAAAGTTGTAGGTAAGTAGGGGACCTCTTCATTACATCCAACTACTTCAGTAGGATATTCCAGGATAAAAATGCACACCACCTTTAAGATCTATGGAAGGTGAAATAGGAAGTCATATATGGATCTCTTTTATTTCAAGGGCCACCAGGGAAGGTCACAATCAAATATCGTAACCTACACTATCTCACTAGTACTCATCAGTCACCTGCTGAGGGTACCAACCAAAAGTATAGCACCACAGATATAATGAACATGAGACAATGAAGACACATCAGGTGATGAATAATCTACATAACTACATTTGAGCTCATATTCTAAATCATATTGATTAATTCTACTGATATATTCTTGTAGCAACCACTGAGAAGGATTATATTTATTCACATGTAGAGAATGTATGCAAGCATATTCGTACAATAGGCATGTGGGAGGCACATATCCCTACCCTCATGTCTTATGTATATCAAAATAATTATATGGAACAAACAGGAAATAAGTGGGTTTATATCCCCGATTCAATCAATGATATATTACTTTATATAGTAGAGACAGAAAATGTGAATACCTATATCCCTGTAAACAAATTTCTAAAATTTCATTCCATATAATGTTTTGCTTAATAATACAAACAAAATATTCTAGAAATTTTACATATATAGGGACATGCACATATTCCTATCCATTCAGCAGGCACGAATCAACATGCAGATCATTATGAACATTTTGTTTCTCTAGAGAAAGTGAAAATTATTTCTCCCATCCCGGAGGATTATCAAAGTATTACAGTAAAGGAGGAGGTTCCAAACCATGATCATAATGTTGTTCCAACCAGGGATCACCATGATATTGCGGCACATGGCTCGGGATAGAGGCACATGCATGTTGAAAAAAGTCTAGAGGCATATTTTAATGGCCCAAGATCAGTCTCATAACCCCATTATGGATGGGGATCATGCCTCAAGATATGTTCATATTCCTATCTAAAAAGACCATCGGCATAGTAAAAAGGATTAGGATCATGATTATATCTTAATTCTAGATGAATATTATAGTTTTATAATGGTACATACCTCATGCATGCTCAAATTAAAATCAGTGAATATTCCTGTCATATTCCAGCAGATCATGGAATCCATACGCATATACCTACTACTATCAATATACCACTACACCTATATCCTTATGAGGTATTACAATAGAAGTTACATATCACTATTCCAATTCTGAAGGTCCACTGGTATATTTTGATGGGGAATGAATATTCCAGCTGTGATAATATTTATGTTCTAACTAGGGATCACTAAGTGAGACACTACTGGAAATGAAAGGTATACCAATGGTTGAAAACCATTCGTATAGGGTGGAGAACCATTGGTATAAATTATACCAACAGTTTTAGATACCGTAGCCCAGTAAGAGATGACAATAGACATATACCAATGGTTTTTGATCAACTATTGTTATATGTGAAGAGAGATACTCTATACCAACGGTTATTTGTAAACTGTTGGTATAAAGTTATTATATAACACATATGCCAACAGTTTTAAATCCATTTGAAGTCTACCATTCACCCCTATACCATCGGTTTAAAATGTTGGTAAAGGTTTTCTACCAGCGGTTCTGATCCATTGCTAAAAAATACATACATAACCCTTAACCATGGGTTTAAACCATTGGTATATGCTTTTTTGAACAATTCACACAGTAGAATGCTTTGTGTGCTGCTGTGTAAATTTTACAGCAGTAAATGCAGAATACAATACAATACATAATACTTAAACATAATTAAAAACTTATAATTAAAAGGATACATAATTTAATAATAAATTTTGAATACAATACATTAATAACTAAATACGAAATTATAAGTGATACAGAATTAGTAATATATAAAAAATTTCACTTTTTATAACTCATACATGATTGAATTTAGAAATTAGAAGCTAATAACCCAAAATAATGAAATGAATAAATTAAATAAACCAAACAAGAATATAATGTCCCATGGTTTGGGGTGGGTGTCTTTGAACATAGTGATGATGATAATGGGTGTGTATCAATGAGCTTGTGTGACTTATGGAATATAGTTGTCCATGGCATATTAAATGTCTGGTGTTTTAGAAAAGGGGTAGGAGTTCCTCACATGAGAAGTGGATTGAGTGATGTTGGACCATGGATTATTGTGATAAAATTTTAACACAATCCGAATAAATTTGGTTAGTTTTCCATATTCCAGTTGCTCTTACATAAAATAATGTCCATTTTAAACAAAAGAGTGTCATTTAGAGTAATACCGGCCACACCGTGCCTTGGATTGAGGTGGGGTTGACTCATATATGTTACATATGACCCATGGATCATTGTACTAAAGTATAAATACAATATGAATGTGTTTGGTTGGTTTTATGTATGCCAGTTGTTGTTTTCACTTAAAATGGTGTCCATTTCAAATAAAAGTGAGACGCTTTGTGTGGCACTGGCCACACTGTGCCTCATATTGAGGCTCGGTTGACTCATACACATGATATATGACCTATGTGTTGTTGTTATAAAGTATCAACAAAATCTGAATATGGTTGGTTAGTTTTCCATTTGTCAGTTGTTTTTAAATAAAAAAGTGTATATGTTAAACAAAAGAGAGACACTTATAATGATACCGACCACACAATGCCTTGGAATGAGGCGGGTTTGACAAGTACATGTCAGAAATGACCAATGGATCGTTTTCCTAATGTATCAACACAATCTGAATATGTTTGGTCAGTTTTCCATATGGTAGTTGTGGTTTTCATTTAAAATGTTGATCATTGAAAATAAAGGTGATACACTTTGAGTGGTACCATCCACACCACATCTCAGATTGAGGTAGGGTTGAATCATACACATCACAAATGACTCATGGATCATTATCCTAAAGTATCATTAGAATCCAAATACGTTTGGTCTATTTTCCATAAGTCAGTTTTTGTTTTCACTTAAAATGATGTCCATTTAAAACAAACGAGAGACATTTAGAGTGGTAAAGGCCACATTGTGCCTTGGATTGATGCAGGGTTGACTCGTACACGTCACAATGTCCCATGGATAGTTTTCCTAAAGTATCAACACAATCTGAATATGTTTGGTTGGTTTTCCGTATGCCAGTTTTTGTTTTCACATAAAATGTTATGCATTTCAAATAAAAGTGAGACACTTTGAGTGGAACCGGTCACACTGTGCCTCATATTTAAGAGAGGTTGAGTATTACACATCACATATGACTAAAAGATTGTTTTCCTAAAGTATCTACACAATCCTAATATGTTTGGTTTCCGTATTCTAGTTGTTTTTACTTAAAACAGTGTGTATTTTAAACAAAAGAGAGACACATTGAGTGATACCAGCCACACCATGCCTCAGATTGAGGCAGGGTTGACTGATACATGTCACATATGACACATGTATCATATTCCTAAAGTATCAACACAATCATAATTTGTTTGGTCTGTATTCTATACGCCAATTCTTGTTTTCACTTATAATGATGTCCATTTTAAACAAAAGATAGACATTTAGATGGGTACCATCCTCATTGTACCTTGAATTGATGTTGGGTTGACTCATAAAAATCACAAATTTTCCATGGATTATTGTCCAAATGTATCAACATAATCTGAATGCATTTGGTTGGTTTTCTGTATGCCAGTTGGTGTTTTCACTTAAAATGATATCCATTTTGAACAAAAGAGAGATATTTAGAGTGGTACCGGCCACACCGCACCTCGGATTGATGCGGTGTTGACTCTTACACATCAGAAATGTCCCATGGATCATTTTTATAATGTATCAACACAATACGAATATGTTTTCTTGGTTTTATGTATTCCATTTGTTTTTATTTAACACATTTTCCATTTTAAACAAAAGATAGACACTTAGAGTGGTACCGAACACATCGTGCCTCATATTGATGTGGGGTTGACTTGTACATGTCACAAATGTCCCATATACCGTTTTAATAAAGTATCAACACAATCTGAATGAGTTTGGTTGCTTTTCCGTCTCTCTATTATTTTTTTCACATAAAATGTTGATCATTTAAAATAAATCTAAGACACTTTGAGTGGTACTGAACACACTGTTGCATGGATTGATGCGGGGTTGACTCGTACACATCAAAAATTTCCCATGGATTGTTGTGCTAACGTATCAATAGAATCTGAATACATTTGGTCTATTTTTAGTATGTCAGTTCTTGTTTTCACTTAAAATGATGACCATTTCAAACAAAAGTGAGACACTTTGAGTGGTGCCGGACATACCATGCCTCAGATTGAGGCATATTTGAGTCTTACACATCACATATGACCCATTGATCATTTTACTAAAGTATCAACACAATCCAAATACGTTTGGTTGGTTTTCCGTATGCTATTTGTTTGCACATAAAAGGGTGTTCATTTTAATCGCAAGAGAGACACTTTGAGTGATACTGGCCACACCATGCCTCAGATTGAGGCGGGGTTGACTCTTACACATCACTTATGACTCATGGATAATTTTCCTAGTGTATCAACACAATAAAAATGTATTTGGTTGGTTTTTTGTATGCCAGTTAGGCAAATCGTGCAACTACATTGATAATATCTTATAATAAAACTATAGACATTGTCCATGATGTGCATCCCCTAGTGCATGATTAGGGAAAATCTTACACATTTAATCTAAAATATATCCCTATATGGTTGGTAGATACCTTATGGGATGAACATAAATTTTTTACTAATCGTGAGGCATAGTGTTTTTCTACGACAACCGTGGTTCCGAGCTCCGAACAAACCCCAAAATCCCCATAAACCATTATAACATCATTAGGCTTCCATATATGGTAAAAAATAATGATTTATACTAAATTAAAAAAATATCCATACCAAAGTTAATATCTAGGTTCTTATTGTCTTCCATCCAAATTAAATTTTTATACTATTCCATTTTTGGAAAAATGGAAAACCCAGATAACACAAAAAGATTACCACTACGTGGTGAAAGAGCATACAAAATGGTTAAAAACAAGCCTGATATTAGTTGACACAGCTACTCTGTAGAGTTCCCAGTGTATGATACCAACCTGGATGTCAGGATCCTCTTTGATAAGATCTTCATGGTGGGTAATCAACCTTTCCATTTTCTGAATAAATTCCTCTGAGTTGATTTTATCCTGATTGAATCCTCGGGCAAGAGACAATGGATGTTCATGAACTTCCAATCCATCAAAGTGATTCCCTAGCTTTAACTGAGTGCCTTCATTGTAGGGCCTCGACTTACAAAGGGGTTTCTCCTGATCTACCTCATTCTCCAAGCCTTTTCCTTCCCCCCAGACCCATCCTTCAGATGGGTATCACCAAGGGTGTTAGAATTTTGGGGCCTAAAGACATTCACATCGGCCAACTTCTCTTATCCGCTGAAAGATGTTGCAATAGACAAGAATGATTTCCCCTGAACCAAGGATGATCCTATGGATTGCTCATATCCATGACCCATGAATTGCGGTTTCTTGTTATTTTCCATCCAGCCTCTCCTAAGGGGGCCACCGAGACCTTGACCCTCACTCTCTAACAAGCTTCCCTCACCGTCCTCGTTCGGGAAGGGTGAGACTGGATGATTCCCTATAGCCATGACTAAGGACCTCTCAACACCAACTCCCTGGAAAACCAAATCATGCTTAAACCATCCAAAAATATCAACAACCCTCAAGTCAACTTCCTTGTGTTTCCCAGACATCACAACCATCAAAGAACATAGGGGAGGCCACCTCTTCTGCTCCTCTTGGGAACTGACCTCCGCAAAAGGATAATTCTAGATCACTAGAGCCATCTCCCCTAGAACCTCCCCATGCGCCACCTGGTGCTCACCCAATGCCTCACTATCATGCAATTGATGTTCCACCACTGAAACAACCAGCTCCTACGATGACATGTCCTGGTTCACGCAGTGACATCATGAGGCCACATGGTCGTGCTTGCTGCATCCCGAACAGAATGCGGGCCATGAGTCGAACACCACCCGCTGCTTCCACCTCAGTTCTTCTCCAACCAAAATCCACAGCCACTCAATTTTAGGTTTTGAAACATCAACCTCAACACAAGCACGAGGCCAAATGGTATGACAAACCACAATGGTTCAATTATCATAACATAGATAGTGTCCAACCAAATTCCAGATCATACAAATGATAGAAGGATTCTGGAAAGGTAAGGAAAATTAGGAAAACTAACCCAAACCATGGAAGATGGCGGATCACGATTCATGTTGAAATCAAACAACCATTGTAGGAGGGAAAACACGCACCCATCAAACCCCTGAGGAGCTTTGTACTAGGTGACGACCAAATCCTCCTATAATGCGAAGCGAACCAACAATTGACGCCAGTCAAGAAAACATGCCACCACTCAGTTTTGAAGACCCCAAGTATCGAAGATAAATCTTTCAAAGGTATCAACCGAGGGATGAAAGCCTCTGAAGCTATCCACCTACATTGATCTGCGCAGATCCAAAGCTACGTTGAAATCCTTTAGCAAAATTGAAAGCTGAGGAGATCCCTCATAGAGATCATGAACCTTAGGGATAAGTGAAATCGACAGAAAAAGAGGAAGGTAGGCCAGGTTGGTTAAAGGGGTGAAAGTAAATCCACTGAGGAGAGTGTCCCCCTCCCCCCACCGAGGAAGAGGGGGAATGAGCCTCATGCATCTCTTATCTAGGTCATCGTTGCAGGCACGAGAGAGAGTACCTATAGACATGAAAACCACTTCCATTCTTATAGTCTTCCCATTTAAATGAACTCATCCTGAAGTTCACCTTCAATGGGTGGTAAAATTTTATTTGAGAAAAATTCTGTCTGGGGGGATGTCCGGGGGGGTCATCTGTGGTCCAGGGAGGAGGATGGGGGTTGTCTGGGGGGATGTCCGGGGGTGGGGGATGTTCAGGGTCTAGGAAGGAGGGTGGGGGCAGTCCAGGGGGTTGTCTGAGGGGATATATGGGGCGGTTTGGGGGGTTGTTCGGGGTCCAGGGAGGAGGGTGGTGCTCTCTAGGGTCTAGGGCCGAGGGAGAGGGCTGTCAGGGGGGCTCTCCCAGGGGTTGTCCGAGGTCCAGGGTAGGGGGTGGGGGTACTATATGAGGAGCTCTCTAGGGGGCTATCCAGGGGGCTGGTTGGTGGACTTTATGGGGTCCAGGGAGGAGGGTGGGGGGTGTGATGGGTTTGTGCAATGTTTTCTAGGATTTAAAGTAGAATGACACATCCATATTAAATCAAAAATTAAATGTCATAAATATTAGTAAAAAATGTAATGGATTAGTCTTCCCCTGATCACAATCACCATAACCACTGTCATCATCATCCTCATCCTCACCACCATCTCTATCCTCGTTGTCATCCTTTTCATCTACTTCGTGCTCATCCTCAACCCCATCCTCACCCTCTTCCTCATCCTCATCCTCTCCCTCACCTTCATCCTCTCCCTCGATCTCAGCATCATAATCATCCCCAACATCTTCCTCTTCAGCATCATCATCATCACCAGGAACGTCATTATCGTGACCGCCACTAGAACTACTGCCTGAAGAATTGGATAATGCACCCACCGATGACATATATGTCTAGAAAGCCACGCTGGCCTCTGGTAGAAGTAATAAAGATAATGCTTTGATCAGTTTCATAAATTCTTTCTCCCTCATTTGAGCCTATTATTCCAACTCAGTGACCCTTTTATCAGATTTTCTTACATGCCCCATGACTTGTTCTAACTCAGTGGTACAAGAATGGATACTTGTAGAGGACCAATACCTCATTGGGACTATATTCTTACCAGGTCGGTAACATTCTCGACCATAGTTCTCTTCTCCAAAAACCTGATATAAATGATCATCTGTCCCAAAATTTTCAAGCTCTAGGGAATCAAGGACCTCCAAAGAAGCCTGTTAAAAATATTGAAAGATTATTAAATTTAAAAATTGATATTAATCTTTGAAATTAAAAAATTAAAACTTTCAATATTTTCTTGTGTCAGTTCATTAGCCGTAGTTCCATTTTTTTCCCTTCTACTCAAGAAAAAAATTTCTCCAGGGATATGTCCTTCAATATTCAATTTGTTCTTATATAAGGACATTGAAACAGTATAAAGTTAATGTATAATAATATATTCAATATTCAATAAATCATATAATTTATATAGGAAACAATAAAAAGGGAAAGTCCAAAAGAAAAATTATAAAAAAGGATATCGTACCAGCTGCCTCTCATGATCTGACATAGTCCAATCAAGTATGACCAGTGGATTGTCTAACTCTCACCCCATGATCGCCCATACCACCGACCATAGTACTAGGACCACTAGATGATCATCTAACTCTGACACCACCCCACCCCCTCTTACCACCAGCCTCTGTACTAGGGGATATATCAGGCTCCTTATTGAATAGCTCTTATCTATGGGGGGTGGATCCTGAAAAAAGGTTGAACAAAAAAGTAAAAACATGATATTATAAGTTATTGAAATATATATATTTGAAATAATGTAAAAACAACAGGGATGAGTGATGGAATTCCCAGCTGTGTCATACGATGATTATTTTCTATCATCTTTTTCGGACGCATCTCTTCAATTGGTGTCATTTCCTGCAATGAAAAAAATATATTCAATTAATTAGAAATAGATGACTAATGTGTAACCCAAAAAAATATAGAAAAACCATTCTGATAAAAAACATAATGAAACAGAATATTTATAGTGTTTTGAAGGTAAGTACTTGGATACACACTCTGAATGATATAGGTGAAACATGTAGTTGAGAATATGACATTATGATTCTATATATTTCTAACCACAACTTTGGATTTACAATCAACTCTGAAAATTGAGCTATTGGAATCATCATAAGTAATAAATAGATTACTTCTAATTGCAGTAGGGATGGTGTCAACTTCATCATCACTATAATCAAAAACATGTCTGGGATTTACATCAATAATTGCACCAAATTTAGGATGATGATGATCTTTGACATAAAAAACTTTTTTCACCATTAATTCCAATATATATGGTTCATCGGTGGAAAGAGTATGATTCATGTCAATAACTCGAAATCCACAATCATCAATAACAGTGCCTTGTATCGTCATTAAATCAAACCATTTACATTTCTTCATCATGACTCGACCATGCGAGTAATAATCCTAAATTATTATTTTCTCCATGACTCCATAATAAGCTCCATTTTCAGAATTAGGTCTATTATCCAATGAACTAGTAGAATAGTATATTGTGGAAGTTAGCATAACACCATCATGTTGTGTTCTTGTGTTCCTTGCTCGTTAAGTGATAATAAATTTGTATCCACTGATCACAAGTGATTTACAATAATGAACTATGGTATTAGGACAAAAATCCAAAGCTCTTATTTCCTCAAAAATAGAGTCTGTAGGCAAACTTGATACCTGAAATATAATCAAATTGTAAACATAATTAAATATTACTTTTATTTAGTTATTATAGAAATATTTTTAACTTCAATTTCAACCAAGTAGAAAACCCTTTTCTAAGCAAAGTCTCTTTCCTTCTTAATGATAAAGAACGATGCTTTCAATATATCACTTCTTTATGTTCCCTGTAGATAAAAATAATAATATTTTAGAAAATATTTAAAATTACAAGAGATAAGATAAGAGATACATGTACAATTTACATACTTGATATACTCATCAAACCAATCACAATTGAACAATAATGTGTGATGTGCCATCTCTCACTCTTCAAGGGTTAATTTTGTCAATTTATATGATCAGAGAATTCCTCCAATCTGAGGAAGTGAGGGAAAACATGGTTCAATTTTCTCATATTGTTCTTCTTCATTTATCATTGGTCTGTTTATTATTGTAGTAATATCAGAAAAATACATTGAGCAGAAATCCATACATTCTTGATCCAAGTAACTATTCATAATAGAACATTCGGGATAATTCATGTTCTGAACATATGATTTCAATGTGTATGGGTTTTGTTCTATTGGATACATCCAACATAAAGCAACAAGTCCTCCAATAATTATTTTGGTTGGAAGATGGATAGTCAGATGCATCATGCATGTAAAAAATGATGTAGTGGATATTTTCTCTAACTCACAAAAATCTAATAGTGTTTCCACCAACAGTTTTTAGAAGAAGGATTTGGACAACTTCTTAGTACAATGATATCTCAAGAAATAGTACAACCGAATAAAGGATACTCTTACATTATTGGACAAGAGATTCTGAATTGTTATTGGAATCAACTCATGAAAAAGGACGTGATAATCATGAGTCTTCAAAGATTTCATCTTCAACTCTTATCTATTGACCAATTTTGATATATTTCATGAATTGACACCTGGAACTTTAATAGTCTCTAGCACTTTCAGAAATTGATTTTTTTCAGCAGACGTCTTCACATAAGAGGAACATGGAACTTGCCATTTATTTTCACTGATACAGACATGATGCAATTATGGTCTGATCCCCCAATCTACCAAGTCACAACAAGATCATAAATAATCCTTTGTCTTCACCTTTACATTTAGAAGAATCAAAATCAGCATTTAATGTATATTCTTTTCATTGTTCATTACGTCTAAGCAATGATGTAACAAGTAGGTTGACCAATACGAAAACTCAATGAATATACTCTTGTTCTTCCAATTGTTACAGGTATCATTGGAAACATTTTTCCTCCACCTAGATTTCATTACACCCTTCCCAAATAGATAACTAAAATCTTTAAATTCATTATGCACATCCGTTCTGGACATACGCTGCGGTGGATCAACATTCTGAATAGTATTGTCAAACCTTAGACAATTGTTTCTATATGGATGGTTCATCGGAAAGAATCGTCGATGTCCCATAAAACTAAAACTACGACGATATATCAGTCTTCTCGATCGAGTATTCTTTAAACCAATAGGACATGAAAATTTTCCTTTTATGCACCATCTAGACATCATTGCATAAGCATGAAAATCAATGATCATCCACATAAGTGTTTCACGCACATGAAATATGTCTTTTGAACAAGAATCGTATGTGGGCACACCCACATCCCAAAGAAGATTCAATTCTTTTATTAAAGTTTTCATGTATACATCTATATCATTGGTGGGATAAGAAGGGCCAAATATTAGTATACTCAAGAAATTGTAAGGATTTTTCATATACAACCATGGGGGAAGGTTATAAATGTTTACGAAAATTGGCCATGTGTTGTGTGAAGTAAGAATCTCCCCAAATGGATTAAAACCGCCACATGAAAGACCCAGTCTAACATTATGCACATCGGCTAAAAATTAAGGATATCGAGCATCAAATCTCTTCCATGAAAATCCATCTGCAAGGTTAACCAACTCTACATTATTCTTTTTTCTCTTGGTGTCATGCCATCGCATTTTTACTTATATTTCATCAGACATGAAAATCTTCTGTAATCTGTAGATGAATGGAAAGTACCACATTAATTTTTCTTTTGGCAAATGAGATGGTGTTCCATCATCTTTTAGCTTCCATCGGGAGGTTCCACATTTGATACAATCATTTCTTTCAGTAGTTTCCTCCCAAAATAACCTACAATCATCTCGAAAGCATGACTTTTTTTGAGAATCCATGTTTATCAACTAAATTTCGTGCCATATAGTGGTTTGAGGGAATATATTCGTCATCTGGAAGTAAGTCCTTCAAGAAGGTAAGAATGTAATCAATTGTAGTATTTGAAATACCATACATAGTTATCCCATGAAACAATCGGATTAAAAAATCAAAATTTTTCATTTTACCACATTGATGATATACTGGAGTCATCGTCTAATCATTCAATTTTTTCACCCTATCAACATCATCATTTTCATTAGATGCATCATATGTTCTTGTATCGAAATCTTGTTGGATAGACATCCATTCCTTCTCATGATGCTGAATAAATGGAAACTGATCATATATCAAACTCTATATTTCAATCCTATCATTTAGATCATCAACATTTGGAGATTCCATTTTCTCTCCATTGTGGTACCACACATAATAGCTTTTTTGGAAACCATATTTTGTTATATGATAGCTAATTTCTTCACGACTCAACCAAGGTCTTCCAACAAAATTAGAACATGGGAAGTGTATGCGACCACTCTCTGAAGCATTTTCAAATGTAAAATCTAAATTTATGTTCAAATTATTTTTTTAAAATAGTCGAAATCCGATCAGTTTCGTACATCTAACTTCTATCCATTCTGTAAAAAAATTGCAATATGTAGTTTCAAATCAATTCAATAATATTGAAGTTCATTCAAAAAAATATTTAGGTATATGAAATTTTTTTACTTTATATAAAATCATAACTGACACATTACTCTATATGAGAATCATGTTATGAAACACAAAAAAATACGGTGTATATAAGAAAATAAGATACAAAATTTATAACGTCTATTTTCAAGGATTTACCAACAAAATACTGGAAGTGGATCAAGGAATACATAATCCTTAAGGGTTTGTTGGGAGTACATGAGATTTATACTTTAACTTCTTTAGGGAGATCAGGATGAGGAGTAGGATCAGGATCACATAAAAAGTAGTTATGGAATCCTCAAGTTTCACCTTAACCATGGATTAAATGATCCTAGGTTTGGGACCATAGATCATAGGTTGGTTGGGTGTATTCCATGAATCATGTCCCAATTGATTTTGGATAGGGACCTTCAATAGTTATGGGTAAGTATTTTATTAGAAACACTTATAAAAAGGATATCTATTAATTGTGATGTCTCAAACCAGGATGTCACTCATTAGTGACCTGAACCTTGATGTCCACATGGCCTCAAGCACATCTACCAAAATTCCAAACATTATTGAATAATAGTGAGAGCCTTTGGTGTGTCTGGGGGATATTGTTCCCACATTACTTAAGATTCACAATTTTAATATTATCAGTTAAAAAGTGGAAGAAAGATAACAATGGGAAAATATTGGAAATGGATGAAAATAACCAAATTAGTAAAACCAACTAATAACATAATCATATACCAAATGATGGTAATTTATGTCATGTATCACGAATAAAATCACAGTTTCAACTAGTAGGAAGTACTACTATATAAGAGGCTCAATATATTCTAAAATTATACCTAGGTTCTTGAGCTACAACCAAATAATTTGCTACATGATCTGTCCTATATCATGTGAGTATTCATGCATCTGTAAAACGGTGATTCCCATTATATAAAAATATAATCATGTAGTTTATCTAGGTACCCAATGGCATCTCAAACAGTGTGTGAGATACAATTAATTTAGGTAACCCTTGAGAGGTCTATGACTATCCAGTCTATTTATATAACATTTTAATATAATAATATGATAAATTAAATTGACAAATAAAAAATCTAAAATGGTTTTATATGGTTCCAGAGAATAATCTAAAAGGGTTTTCTGTGAATTGGTTTCATGAAAAAGGAACAATTACTACATGAGAGAATGAGAGGTCCCACTGAGATTTCCCTTTATAGATATTTTATTCATAAAGAACATTGGTTTGTATGGTTATGTATTTCTTATTTCTTCTATGAAAAATATTTAGGGACCACATATTATTTTTCAATGTTTAAGAAGATACTTCATATGTTCTATTGTTGAATGGATAAGTGAACATTGTTTCATTTTATATATATAAATATTTTAATAGAAACATGATACAAACTTGTTATGTAACACACATAGCGTACAAAAATAAAGATGAATAAGATATTCAAATTTGAGATGATCTTAATTAAAGGATTTATTTTTATGAAATAATATGAATAAATATTACAAAAAATTTCTTATGAGTTTATATACATGAAGCTATAACATTTAGAGCATTGAGATTAAAAAAATAACTATAAATCTTTAAAATTAGAACACAAGAAATAGACCATGCCCTTATAAATGTATATGTGTAATTAAAACATTAATGGTACAAATTGTACATTGATGTAGTTATTTGAGTACACAATTCATGAAGGGAGTAGTGAATCATAAAATATTCCAAAATCCCATGAAGTAAGGAAAAATGACGTGATCTTAATAAATAGTGAAATAAATGGAGAAATATGGAGAATGGTATTATATCCTTAGCTAATATGAGAAGAGGATTAAGTAGTATAAACTATATATGGGAGTTTCAGTTGATCATATGGAAGAGGTTCACCTGGGCATGCACTTCTGGGAGTCGGGGGAATGTTCTTCTGGAAATCTGGTGCTTCTGGGAGTTGGGATTCTGTTTCAGTGAATTATGGTGGGGGGATTTTCCCAATGGTTATTAAAAACCATTGGGACAATCATGGATTTCCCAACAGTTTTTAATAACCATTGGGAAAAGCATGGATTTCACAACGGTTTCTTCAAACCGTTGGCAAATCCTTCCATAACCACACCTTTACCAATGGTTTATTAAAACCGTTGGTAAAGGACACCTATACCAATGTTTCTTTTGAACCGTTGGTGTAAAATTGTTAGGAAAGCTAGCCTTTACATTAGTGAGAGTTTCACGTGACATAGGGAAGTCTCATATTCAAGCCACAAAATACTAGGGTAATATTCAAAATGTGTATGATCGGTCTCATACTCCCATTATGAATGAGGATAAGAAAATGTGATTGAAAAATGCTTAAATATAGTATAATATTTCTCTGAATAATTAGTATGATCCTTGGAATATTCTAGTAGAATCATAGTAGTAGGCTCAAACTACTGCAACACTATATGGTTATGAAAAATTTTAGGAAATGTTCCTACATCAGGATCATATCCCTATATAATTACAAAATATAGTATGGAATATTCCAAAAAATGACTCAAAATGAGACTCATTTTTTATCATATCAATTATAGTGTCTTTAAGGTCATTTGGCACACATTATGAAATACCCAAGGATTTGTAAACCCATCAATTGAAGTAGATGATGACCATTATAGAAATAGTCCTCCTCATGGTAGTGTTGACATAGATTACTAGTACTCTACCCCTGATATCCACTATGGTCAATATCCCCATGGATATATCTCTTAATGAAATGTAAATCATCCCTTTGTATAGAAACCATTTTATATAGAGGTGTTCAATACTATGATTCTATTACATAGGAAGGTTCTCACAGTATCAGAGTCAACTACCTATAGTTCCTCAAAAAAGTATAGTAGCACTATAATATAGTCAGTAGGATACCTTCATATGCATCTTATAAGGTCTGACCATATAGAGGAATGTAAGTTTGATGAAGTAGAGATTGAAATTGACATGTAGAGAGATTCATCCCAAAACAACATTCCCATCATGTTCTATCACATTCTCACTTCTGATTATGAGGTCCTACAATGGCTCTAAAAGGCGTAAATTCATTATCCATGCCAAAATATGTGGTATACTCATCAGTGAATAAAGGTTTTTCATATCATAAAGTCAAGATATGATTATTACATTCACCTCCTCAGTTCACTATGTTTCCAGCTAGATATATCTCGATAAATAAGGATCATGAAAAATGCCTATGTTGTGCTTGTCATTGCATCATGATAAAACAATTCCAACTAATATACCAAGCATCCCTAGATGTGCATAACCATGGATGGGAAGAATATAGAGCATTTCAATTCTCTACTTCCTCAAACCATCATAACTTTTTTTATATGGTGTCCGACAATGTCATACCTATAAAAACATTAGATTATTGGGTAACACATGATCTAGTTAGAAACTAAAACACAATTCACCTCACATAAATTATTCCAATAAATCAATGATGGAGGGATAATATAGACAAAATACATTAAACATGGCCATTCAAATAAATAGGAATATATTTTTGATATGGAAATCAAATTTTTGATCAACTTTATAACTTCCCATGAATAGTGATTTCCATCAGGGATATCATCGCACACAAATTCCACATGAGCAAGGCTAGACCACATAAAATAGGCCACAGTATCACCTTACATTGAAAATATCCATAAGTGAACTGGACCCACTAGGATAGGGGAATATCTACCACTACCTCCACCTCTTAGATCATCAATTCTAGAGAGGATTTGGGACATATTGAATGTATCTACAAACAAACCCATATCACTTGGCTATGAAAATTTATTTCACAATAACCACAACTAGTTATTTCCTCCCGGAGAGGATCCTAGGGAAATAAAAAGTGATTATAGATAAACCTCATACCTTAATGGTGGGGGGATTTATATATAAATGTCTATACAAAGAGTCATCAAATCCATCACTAGATTCATTTCATCCTCAACAACTGGATTGAATAATTCCATTGGTTCCTCCAAATAACCACCATCTCAATGATATGGGATAATTTTCATCATCACCAGTAGCATCAAGAGAGTATGTCTTTTCTAGTTTGGGAGGTAAAAATTGACAATCGGTATCCTATCTATTACTACCAAAGAAAAATACCAATACTATTCAGGGTTCATTCAAAAATCACAAATATAAACTCCCTCAAGGTCATTATTCATAGACCAAGACTAGAAGAGATTATAGTGAATGTGAACAGACCCCACTGGAATTGTGAGCCTAAAAGGCCCAATATGGATAGGGGTTCAAGTAACATCTCTGATAAAGGAATTACTAAATTATCTTGTTGCATCAAATGTAATGGGATAACCACCATTCCTTGATATAGTTATATTAATTTCGTTACTATTAAAAAAAATATTTTTTATAAAAACAAGAATTTTTTGTGTCACAACATAGAAAAAATGACCAAATATATGTACGATATGGTTTCACAATCTATGGAATCATCCACCTATAACCAAAGAATGAATCCAAAATTTTATTCTCTAAATGTCAACATGCCACCTTATAAATATAATACTACTGAATAGGAAGTTAAATTCTTGAAAACAACCTAATAAACATCCAAAAAAATTGTGTTCTTTCCATGAACAAATATTTTTTATAATATGCGAGTGAGATACATAATCTCATACTACTCAATGAGGAGCTACAACAAAGAAATATTCATGTTGGTTATTATATTTAGGATGAGGTGATTATTATATCCCCTAAAATAGTTGATCTTCATGCATGATTTATATCTAAGAATCATACTTGCTATAGATCTAGGCATTAATTCTACAAAAATATTGATGTCAAAAATGATCATGAGTTCCCTCCATTATGGTGAAATATTCTCCTTCACCGATGAAATCAGTATATTAGGGTAATTATAAATGATCAGTGGGAGATGAAGGTAGTGTCACCTCATATACCCAAACCAACTATAAGTAGATGGGAGGCTGAACATATAGTATTCCCCTAGATCATCATAACATCATAGAGTACTTTACTACTAGAATAGAATCAAATGAAGGTTGACACACACTCGTGCAACCTGAGAGGATTCCATAATATGTATGATAGTTTTAGCGACCCAATTTTATAAATCCTTTATTCTTTAGCTTGATGGTGTAGGAAAAACCTCAAAAAATATCAAAAACATTGTATCTCGATGTGGGCCAATGATGGGCCCTTAACATCAGTAGGAGGAGTTTCATACATAATTTGATCGGTCCAGAGATTGTTCGTTATAGTAGTCTTCCATTAGCATCCTTTATCAGATGTGTTGACCTTCATCGATAAATATTTTTCCATTTCATCTCTACATAGTGTAAAATGAAAATCATCAACCCAATGAACTGAAAACATTGTGAAATTGAGAGTTTGTCAAAATTCATTTCCAGATGGAAGGGTGAAACACTTTCACTCATCATCCCTCTCTTGTAGAATGAATTTCGAGAACTATGTGTTGAAAATATATAGGATGATCTACAGATGCCAAATCTAACAATGATGTATCCATACGAGTTTTATTAGTTCATATAGATAGCACAAATAATGGAAGATTCCGTTTAGGGATCCCAATCCAAATCTTGAATCATTCCCTAATCATAGGGGAAAAGGCAAGGAAAATCAGATGTTGTAGCTATCACTCTCAAGCTAATAGTGGTTCCCATAAAATCACCGTTGAAGTTCTAAAACTACCCTACACCACCTTCCAAATAGCAACAACCATAAAATATACCTTTTCTAGAAGCACCGAGCAGTCCAGGTATCCATCAGTTTTTTTGGAAGAGAATAATAAATAATACTACTTATGAAAGAACAAGTCCCCAATTATTTCTACGAATCAATTAAGAATATCCTACTCAAGATTTCACATCCTAGGAAGCCCAATGATTTCAACCACATTGTCCTTATAAACAAATTCTCCTTCCATTGATGGTTGGGTCATAATAAACAAGACTTATTCACCTTCCATGACCTTTTTCAAGTCATTTTTTATTTTTGGTAGATTGTGTTAGATAAATCCTCATAAAAGTTGAATTGAGTTTTCATTGACCAATAACCATATTATGGTGATTGTCATAAATTTCCAAATATGACTGAATGAATGTTCAAAAACTGTATGACACAAAACATGTTTTATCGATCTCATTCCAACCTACGAGAGTAGCTTAATAGGGAACAAAAAGATCCACCACCCAAAAAGGTGACATCAAATGTTTCTCCTAAATGTGTACATGACCATCCAAATAAGGAATAAAAATAATAGGATAAGTCATATTCCACTACAATGCATGCTCTTAATATTGTATACTTTATCCCAACTACATCTAAAGCATGGTCCCTCACCCACCAAATGGAGAACTCATCAGACTAAGAGTATAAGGCCCCAACCTTAAACCTTACTTAATCTTGAGTTATTACAAGATTACACATTGAGGATATTTTCAGGTTTAGAGTTTTAGAGAATTAGATCATGAAACATGCATGACATTCCACATTTACACAAAGTGGTTACATAAAATATAGTATTTTGTTTTCCATCAACGGAAACATATTTAAAAATAAAGCATGGATTCTTTCTTGGCAATTCCTTGAAACTATCATCATAACATGTACCTTTCCCTTGACCTGTGAAAAAAATATCAAAAAAAACTTGGGATGAGAATAAAAAGCTCAGTAAGGGTTATAAAAATATTGAAAGGAAACATGAGTTCATATATACATAAGAATGAAATCATACATTACCCATAAAACATTGGCACCTTAACATACCTCATCAAATCATGAATAAATCATAGAAATCATAAGACATAAAAGGTAACTTGAGACATTCATAACATTCTTACGTAGGGAGTAACCCTCTTGGTTACGTTTGGAATACCCACCACAGTATATTCCCTAAATCTCTTCAGAGAAACCTTAACGTTTCACGACTTCGTGTTACCCAATGCATTGGAGAGCTATATCGGGCTCACCCGCCATTAGTTTATCACGGAACCACCCATTTTCATAATAATTCCCAAGAACCATAACATAAACGTATCCCATAAAACATTCATAAAGGAAACATAACATTTCCACATTTCAATCACAATATAACATTTTAGTATATTGAAATAATGAATCCATTCAAAAAGAAACCATTTCCAAAACCATTTAAAACATTTAATAAAGAGATTTTTGAATCAAAGTGTCCCATACCACCTTGATTCTTTTAAAATTTTAAACCATTAATATCCATATAAATAAATCCTTAAAACCATTTTGAAAACATGGATATTAATAAGAACAAATAATTAAATCATTTAAAGCGATATTTTGGTTAAAGGGGTTCTACCAAAATTAGAGACACTTGATTACAATAATTGAGGAATAAAATTTAGTCTGAACTTTATAATATCATGAGAATAAATGTATTCATGATATAATATCCCAAAGGACAGTATATACACCATATAAGAGTGAATTGTTTCATAACAACAATGAAGTCTCAATAGAAATGTCAAATGTGATGAATTCCCTTATAAAGAAGGTATCCTTAAATTAAGGATAATTCAATCTCAAAATTATGTGTGAAAAATTTAAATACACCCAATATAAGTGGATATTAAGTTTAAAACAATAAAAGGTCATTAAAATATATTCAAAAGATGACATATTCAATAACTACATGTTGAACCCAAAGAAATCAAAATTGGGTTAAAAAGTTCCCTTGGTAAAATTCGACAGCCTAACGACATCACTTCAAAATTCAGAAAATGAGTTGATGAGAGATAAAAAGGGAATCTCATCACTTGGACATAAAATTTACATCAATAATGATAAAGAAGAACATATCCCAACATAATAGTATGTTAATTAAAAGACATAACAAAAGAAGTCTTTTAAAAAGAGGAGGGTGAAGGGTCCCCTTACCGAGTTGGGTAACTTTCGAAACGTACACCCCATGGAAGAAGGGTCATACAATGAAGATGTGAATACCCATAAATGAAATTATACTACACAAAGTGTATAATAATGGTCAGTACATACACCACTCAAAGGAAATTGTGGCAAATGTAGCATTAATCTCACGGGAATAAAAGTGAGATGAAAAATCCCTTACGAAAACTCGGCAGCCTAACAGCGCCACTTAAAACGTCCAAAATGGATTGATGAGAGGAAATAGGGTCTCTCATCATATGAACATAAAAATTACAGTAATATTAATATAAAAGAACATCCCAATCACAAAAAATATGAGCTTAAAAGGAATGACAGAAAAGCGTGTACTTAAAAAGAAAGAGAGGAGTAAGATCCCTTATCTCGGGTCCAACTTGACTCGATCGTTCTTTAATATGTTGAATAATAGACTTGAGTTAATTTATAATTTCTTAGGAACCTTTTTCAAGTTCATTATTCCTTTTATATCACTTACTTCCCTGTTATAAACATTATGTAATTATTTTAGTTAATAACGGTTGTTTAAACGATCATTGGTAATTGAGTCAAAATATGCTCTTCATAATTACAAGTTGTTCATGTATCCATTATATCCAGAATTATAATCATAATTTATATATCATATATATCATATATATCCATTACATATTAATTTTATAATATTCCATATCATTTGGATATAAAAAACGAAAAGCACTGTTCATGGAGACGGTAGGCCGTACGTACGCATGAACACTACTTTCATTTTTTTCTTTTTCATATTAATGGAATTAAAAATAAATGATATATATATATATATATATTATAATTACAGTATAATATATATGTTATATAGGTCACATATGTTCATTAATTTCATTCTTTATACATTCTATGTATTGCATGTACGAGTCACATCACTTGAGGGGGCGGTAGTCCGCACTTCCTCATATGAAATTATCGCATTTACTCAACATGAAAAGAATAAAGGTATGGTTTAAATATAAAATACAGAAGCATATAGTAAACCTAAATACCATATATATCATATATAAAATATATTGACATCATAATGGCCACCGTTAAAGGTGTTAAAAGAATATTGAACAATCATCGTTTCGTGAGGCAGAAAATCGCCAACCACAGAAATAGTATGTTCTTTAACCATTAGACGAAGGTGTGTGTAAGTCTAGATAAGATCCTTCTTATACCAACATCATAGTATATTGAAGATACTTTAGTTTTTACAAAATAAATGAATAAAAAGAGTTTAGGGGGTTGGAGAAGAAAAATAAAACAAAAGGACACAAGTGAAGACATTACCTTAAAATCGGGTAACTCCCTTTGGTTGAGTTCAAAGGCTTCCTTGGGAAGACATCTGCCCAATGTGAGGCTTCACAGGGTTAGAGAGGGATGTGGAGAGACAAAATGAGCAGGGTTTGTCCGAGCCAAAGGATTTGTAAGTGTGGGTAAGGAGGTAGAGGTGGGGGCCTTTTATAAGAGGAGAGGAGGGGCACTCTTGGAAAGTAAAGGAATGTTACATTATTTTAGAATGCGTTTCAGATATTAATGGTCCCAAATTGATTTTTTTCAAGGATAAGGTGATAAGGGTTCGAATTCCACCCATACAAAAGGTTTTGGACATGTGTAGGTCTTATATTTTACATTATATTTCCATTTTATTTAAATCGTTAAATAATGAGGTCATCGCTGCATCATCATGATGTCATAATTAATTTAACTTATTTAATGTCTAAAAATTATAAAAAAATACTATGATGTATGAAATCTTTTTAGCTTTCCAATGAAAATTTATAGTCAAACCTCTGACTTGTATAACCCCATGTAAAAATTGTTTTAGTAAAACATCTCATGTTTGTGTTATTTTTACTTTAACATTAAATAAAAAGGTATTTATGTCATTTTCCAACCAATGTTGCTTCATGGGGTCCCCAAGTTGACCCATGGATTGTATTGGTCGTAAATGACACATCCAATGAGGGTAGGACATGTTTCTAGGTTATTTCATTTTATTAAAACATTATTCTTACCTTAAACTACACTAATTACCTCTAATCGCGATTAAAAACTTAATAAGTTACTATTCCCCAAAAAAATATTTTAATCCTATTGAAGCACATTTTACTTCTTAATGAAAACCATGTATGTCGGATTTTTGAAATTCAAAACACAATGATTTCAAAATTTCATTTAAACGGAAAATCAGTTTTTATAAGTACCACTTAGTGGTTTCACTATTCATCAAAAATTGAAGTTTTTCAGAAAATTACCAAAAATTCACCCTAAGCTATATTTGATATTCCTAATTGAAAAATGATGCCTATTTTACAAAATTATAAACATATAAGTTGCATTAATTAATTTAATAATTAATTCTTGCTGTCAAAACAAATAGCGTGTTTTTATGAAACAAAATGTATCAAAAGATTGACACTAGTTTAAGTCCGATTTCAAAGTGAAATTAATTCCAACGACCACTATTGGATTAAATGGTAAAAATATATTATAATTTCACATTAAAACCAATTCAAAAGATAATATAATCATATAAATAAATTAGATTAAAAAGAGGTTTTGAATTAAAATACAACATTTTTCACTATTCATTAAAAATTGATCTTTTTCGGAAAAATACCAAAAATTTAGACAAAGTAAATTTTTATATCCCGATTCTAAAGAAGAATTTTATTTTGTCAAATATAACACATAACATTGTCAAAAAGTGTATTTAAAAGTGGTTCGCCTTAAAAAGGTGGTTAATTGACCTTTTAAAGAATATTAGAATGTTTACGCTTAAAATTGGATTCATTCGCATTTTTAATCCTCTAACATTTATTGTAAAAAGTAAAAATATTTGAAAAACATATATAATAATTTTGTAGTTAGTTCTATTCATTCCCGCCATCACAACAGCTAGGCGTTAACTACCATTTAAAATAATATTATTTTATTATTAGAGTGCAATGTAAGATTCCCAAGAAACTCGTTGTTGCGTATTGGGTACGCCATCGAGCATAGAATCCCCTTTAAAGTAATATTAATACTTTATTCACAAAAATGGATAAATATAAAAATGTCATATTCTTTATTTACTTGGGGTGTTACATCCTTCCCCCCTTTTGGGAATTGCGTCCTCCCAATTTTAAAATTGAGCTTGGAAACCTACTTGAAAGTCCCACATCGGAACAATAGTCGTTAAACAATCACTTCAAAATAAAGAAAGATAAGTACAAAGGTCACCCGAGTTAACCCATACTAGGATTCCATGTAGGAAAACATGGACATGGAGGAGAAAACATATGGTCCTGTTTTTATGGAGAGTGACAGAAAACATGTTTAGGAGAAAGTTAACCACAAGAAAATCACAAACTTGTGATAGGTTAAACGATATTCGATTCCCTAGTAGGAAAAGTTAATAGACAACATTTTTGTTTTAAGTAACTTTTTATTGAGGAATTTATTCATAAGGAAACATAATCACTTATCATGTTGACTTTCAAGTTTTATTAGATTCCTTACACAAACTCATATTTTCTCCAAAAGACGAGTATTTAGGAAGACTTGTTCACATTAGGAGTACTATAATCAACTTTTAGAGAACCACCTAATGCACAAAAGAGAACTATATACTTCACATGTCCTTAGACTTTAACCAAAACCAAAACCAAAAAGTTTAGTACAAGATCAGATAATCCAGAAAAGGATAACCCTTTACAAAAAGAAAATCTATTCTTAATCTCCAAAATTTGTCCAACAAAACCCAAAGTTCAACGAGGACCATTTGATAAAAACTTTGTCCATAAAATTCTTCAAAGTAAAACAAACTAAGATTGAAACCCTAATATTTGAAGGATTTAGTCATATAGTCTTCCAAGTTAAATCGTAACATTTATCTCCAAACAACATCAGTTGCTCTTAATGTCTCGTATTGAAAAGTAATTAACCTAATCACATATCCTCCATGATAGGTTAATAAATTTCCATAGATAACCCAAAATAAACTTACTCTTAATTCATAAAATCATCTAACTAAAATAATCAGTCAAACTAACCAGGGACTTCACGTAGTCCAGTGGTAGGTGATAAATACCAGTCTTACTTTGGTTGTGGGTTTGATTTCCACAGCTTTGTCTGACGCGGTGGGTTGTCACACGGTCTGCGTGTTGTCCTTTTTCAAAAACTATATAATTCTCAAAACATTCCCAAAAACAAGATAAAATATTCAAAAATAATCATAAAATATTTTAGACTCAAGTTTATCTCATGCCTTTCATTTTCCATCATAACATATAATAACCCATAATTACCTCAAAAGTAAGGATCATATAAACCCTAATGGTTACCTTTATAATTATTACCTGAACTTCCACATCTATTGGTCATCTCGTACATGATGAATTACAGAACATACTGAGGTTCAAGTGGATGATCATGACTCCTTGATAGTTGGTTTAGAACAACCACGAGTTTCCCCATTGAATACCCCATTTCATCTAGTCTTTTAATCAGAGAACCACCACAGTTTCCTTCAATCCTATTGTCACTTTGGTGCCTACTAGATCCATCCAATCACTAAAAACAGAAATTTCAGTGTGAGTATATCAACAAAACCATCATGTACTAAAGAGGAAGATAACCACTAAGATATACTTACTTATTCACTTTATCTAAAACTAGGACTCTTTATGAAATCCTAACCACTATGGTAATGTCACTTATGCTTAGAGGATACCCTATCCTCTAAAGTTATCTAAACTGACTTTTGATACCAACTATAAGGCCCCAGCATTAAACCTTACTTAATCTTGAGTTATTATAAGATTACACATTGAGGATCTTTTCAGGTTTAGAGTTTTATAGAATTAGATCATAAAACTTGCGTTACATTCCACATTTACACAAAGTGGTTACATAAAAGATAGTATTCTTTTTTTTTCATCAACAGAAACATATTTAAAAATAAAGCATGGATTCTTTCTTGGAACTTCCTTGACACTATCATCATAACATGTACCTTTCCCTTGACCTGTGAAAAACATTTCAAAAAAACATGGGATGAGCATAAAAGCTCAGTAAGGGTTATAAAAATATGGAAAGGAAACATGAGTTCATATATACATATGAATGAAATCATACTTTACCCATAAAACATAGGCACTTTAACATACCTCATAAAATCATGAATAAATCATAGAAATCATAAGACATAAAAGGTATCTTGAGGCATTCATAACATTCTTACATAGGGAGTAACCCTCTTGGTTACGTTTAGAATACCCACCATAGTATATTCCCTAAATCTCTTCGGAGAAACCTTAACGTTTCACTCCTTCGTGTTACCCAATGCATTGGAGAGTTATATCGGGCTCACTCGCCCTTAGTTTATTACAGAACCACCCGTTTTCATAACAATGACCAAGAACCATAACATAAACTTATCACATAAAACATGCATAAATGAAACATAACATTTCCACATTTCAATCACAATATAACATTTTAGTATATTGAAATAATGAATCCATTCAAAAAGAAACCATTTCCAAAACCATTTAAAACATTTTATAAAGAGATTTTTGAATCAAAGTGTCCCATACCACCTTGAAGCTTTTAAAATTTTAAACCATTAATATCCATATAAATAAATCCTTGAAACTATTTTGAAAACATGGATATTAATAAGAACAAATAATTAAAACATTTAAAGCGATATTTTGGTTAAAGGGGTTCTACCAAAATTAGAGACACTTGAATACAATAATTGAGGAATAACATTTAATCAGAACTTTATAATATCATCAGAATAAATGGATTCATGATATAATATCCCAAAGGATAGTATATACACCATATAAGAGTGAATTTGTGCATAACAACAATGAAGTCTCAATAGAAATGTCAAATGTGATGAATTCCCTTATAAAGAATGTATCCTTAAATTAAGGATAATTCAATCTCAAAATTATGTGTGAAAAATATAAATACACCCAATATAAGTGGATATTAAGTGTAAAACAATAAAAGGTCATTAACACATATTCAAAAGATGACATATTCAATAACTACATGTTGTACCCAAATAAATCAAAATTGGGTTAAAAAGTTCCCTTGGTAAAATTCGACAGCCTAACGACATCACTTAAAAATTCAAAAAATGAGTTGATGAGAGATAAAAAGGGAATCTCATCACTTGGACATAAAATTTACATCAATAAGGATAAAAAAGAACATATCCCAACATAATAGTATGTGAATTAAAAGACATAACAAAAGAAGTCATTTAAAAAGAGGAGGGTGAAAGGTCCCCTTACCGAGTTGGGTAACTTTCGAAACGTACACCCCATGGAAGAAGGGTCATACAATGAAGATGTGAATACCCATAAATGAAATTATACTACAAAAAGTGTATAATAATGGGAAGTAAATATACCACTCAAAGGAAATTGTGGCAAATGTAGCATAAATCTCACGGGAATAAAAGTGAGATGAAAAATCCCTTACGAAAACTCGGCAGCCAAACGACGCCACTTAAAACATCCAAAATGGATTGATGAGAGGAAATAGGGTCTCTCATCATATGAACATAAAAAATACAGTAATGGTAATATAAAACAACATCCCAATCACAAGAAATATGATCTTAAAGGGAATGAAATAAAAGGGTGTACTTAAAAAGAAAGAGAGGAGTAGGATCCCTTTCCTCGGGTCTGACTTGACTCGATCGTTCTTTAATCTACTGAATAATAAACTAGAGTTAATTTATACTTTCTTAAGAACATTTTTAAAGTTCATTATTCCTTTTATATCACTTATTTCCATGTTATAAACATTATGTAATTATTTTAGTTAATAAAGGTCGTTTAAACGATCATTGGTACTTGAGTCAAAATATGCTCTTTATAATTACAAGTTGTTCATGTATCCATTATATCCAGAGTTATAATCATAATTTATATATCATATATATCATATATATCAAGTACATATTCATTTTATACTATTCCATATAATTTGGAGATAAAAAACAAAAAGCACCGTTCATGGAGACGGTAGGCCGTACGTACGCATGAACGCTACTTTCATTTTTTTCTTTTTCATATTAATGGAATTAAAAATAAATGACATATATATATATATTATAATTACAGTATAATATATATGTTATATTGGTCACATATGTTCATTAATATCATTCTTTATACATTCCATGTATTGCATGTACGAGTCACATCACTTGAGGGGGCGGTAGTCCGCACTTCCTCATATGAAATTATCGCATTTACACAACATGAAAAGAATAAAGGTATGGTTTAAATATAAAATACAGAAGCATATAGTAAACATAAATACCATATATATCATATATAAAATATAGTGACATCATAATGGCCACCTTTAAAGGTGTTAAAAGAATAGTGAACAATCATCATTTCGTGAGGCAGAAAATCGCCAACCACAAAAACAGTATGTTCCTTAACCATTACATGAAAGTGTGTGTAAGTGTAGCTCGAATACTTCTTATAAAAACAACCTAGTATATTTAAAATACTATTTTTGTTACAAAAGAAATGAATAAAAATATTTTAGGGGGTTGGAGAAGCAAAATAAAACAAAAGGACACAAGTGAAGACATTACCTTAAAACCGGGTAACTCCCTTTGGTTTGAGCTCAAAGGCTTCCTTGGGAAGACTTATACCCAAAGTTATGCTTCCAGGAGTTAGAGTGGGATTTTGAGAGACAAATTGAGAAGGGGTTGGCCGAGACAAAGGCTTTGGAAGTGTGGGTAAGGAGGTAGATGTGGGGTCCTTTTATAAGAGGAGAGGAGGGGCACTCTTCGAAAGTAAAGAAATGTTACATTATTTTAGAATGTGTTTCGGATATTAATGGTCCAAAATTGATGTGTTTCGAGGATAAGGTTATAAGGGTTCGAAATCCACCCATCCAAAAGGTTTTGGACATGTGTAGGTCTTAGATGTTACATTATCTTTCCATTTTATTTAGATCATTAAATAATGATGTCATCGCTGCATCACCATGATGTCATGCATAATTTAATTTATATAATGTCTAGAAATTATCAAAAAACTACTATGATGTAGGAAATCGTTTTATCTTTCCAATGAATATTTATAGTCAAAATTATGACTTGTATAACCCCATGTAAAAATTGTTTTAGTAAAACACCTCATGTTTGTGTCATTTTTTACTTTAACATTAAATAAAAAGGTATTTATGTCATTTTCCAACCAAATTGGCTCCATGGGGTCCCCATAAAACATACAATGAGGGTAGGACATGTTTCTTGGTCATTTCATTTTATTAAAACATTATTCTTACCTTAAACTACACTAATTACCTCTAATCGCGATTAAAAACTTAATTAGTTACTATTCACCAAAAAATTATTTTAATCCCATTGAACCACATTTTACTTCTTAATGACAACCATTTATTTTCAATTTTCTAAATTCAAAACAGAAATATGTAAAAATTTCATTTAAACGGAAAATCAGTTTTTATAAGTACCACTTAGTGGTTTCACTATTCATCAAAAATTGAAGTTTTTCAAAAAATTACCAAAAATTCAACCTAAGCTATATTTGATATTCCTAATTCAAAAATGACGTATAATTTACAAAATTCAAAAAATATAAATTGCGTTAATTAATTTAATAATTAATTCCCACTGTCAGAACAAATAGCAAGTTTTTATGAAACAAAATGTATCAAAAGATTGACACTAGTTTAAGTCCGATTTGAAAGTGAAATTAATTCCAACGACCACTATTGTATTAAATGGTAAAAATATATTCTAATTTCACTTTAAAACAAATTAAAAAGATAATATAATCATATAAATAAATTAGATTAAAAAGCGGTTTTGAATTAAAATACAACATTTTTCACTATTCATTAAAAATTGATCTTTTCGGAAAAATACCAAAAAATTACACAAAGTAAATTTTGATGTCCCGATTCTAAAGAAGAATTTTATTTTGTCAAATATAACATATAAAATTGTAAAAAAGTGGATTCAAAAAAGGTTCTCCTTTAAAAGGCGGTTAATCGACCTTTTAAAGAATATTAGAATGTTTACGCTTAAAATTGGATTCATTCGCATTTTTAATCATCTAACATTTATTGTAAAAAGTAAAAATATTTGACAAACATATATAATCATTTTGTAGTTAGTTCTATTCATTCCCTCCATCACAGTAGCTAGGCGTTAACTACCATTTAAAATAATATTATTTTATTATTAGAGTGCAACGTAAGATTCCCAAGAAACTCATTGTTGCGTATTGGGTACGTCATTGAGCATAGAATCCCCTTTAAAGTAATATTAATATTTTATTCAAAAATATGGATAAATATAAAAATTTCATATTCTTTATTTACCTGGGGTGTTACAAAGAGCCCATAATTGGTTTTTACAACACGATACAAAAGGATGATTATTCCTTAGAATATGAGTTTATCACACGTAACTAGGGAACAAGGGACAATATGAATAGTAAATTAGGATATAAGGTACACCACAACCATGGTAAGACTCATTATTATTGTCATATCCTTATATAATACATATATGTAGCTAGGTATTTTGTTAAAGAACTAAAAAATTCCCAAAATATGTGTGGAAGTTTCCTAGAACCCTCCATCATTAACCCACTCCAAGTTTGATGGCATGACAACCTACCAAGGGTGAGAATAATAGATCATATCATGCAATAGGGAAGGCCTTCACGAGTCACTCCACCTGAATTTTATTTTTCCACAACCTATAAAAAAGGACCATAAATGACAACCATAAATTCATCTTCTCCAATACAACATGGTTATTTGAAACCCCACCATGGGAAGCACTGATAATTATCAAAAATTTACAACATTATGAAATACTTGGATGTTTTACCATCAATGTTATTAACCCTGGATGTGGTCAATCGTTGAAAATAAATTAATTAGGAACTTTTTGAAGACCTCAAGAGTACACATGAGTTCGATACAGATGTTTATGTTTTTCGGGTTAATCAGTTGGAGACTATTACATTATAATTCCATGTCACTTTCACGTTCACTTATTGGGATTAGGAAGTGGTCATAAAAGGTAACATTAGGCCCCTACATGTTTCTTGAATAATATATAATGTCACCATCCAAAGTTCTATAATTGATATTGGTTCTGGTATCAACCTCAACCAAGTTCCAACCATCTGATTTATGGGATATAAATGAGAGAATTTGACGCCCAAAAAGAGGACCATTATGAGTATGATCAATGTGAGAAAAGAAATCTTAGGAAGATCCTGATCCATTCTTAGTTTGATGATCTCACATATCACATTACATTTATGGTTATCTATCCTAAAATTTCATACAATTTACTTCTTGGAATTACTCTTTCTATAACCACTTGGAAGTTCCTTCAACATTCCAATAATTTCAAAAATACAACCTTAATGGAATGGCTAAAATACATCATGGTGATAATTATAGTTTTGATACTTATATATCCATATATGATGAAGAATAATACTATGAAAGGGGAGGAAACAACCAATACTAGATTATTATATATATTTTTCAAACACTAATGGCTTGGGTACCACCCCTGAAAATATGTGGAGTATGTTTGATAGTGACTATGTGCTCCCTATAAACCTGTTGGTGGTAACAAACATACCCCCGAGGACTAAGCATCTCTTTTACCAAAAGGCATTGTTAGAAAACTTATCTCTGGCATATCTCTTCAATAACATGGAAAACATGGGATGATAGAGTGTCTTTATATGGCCTCTCTTGACATAATAGTAATAGAGAAGCCCCCAGATTTCCAACATCATCTAAAAATGTCTCTACAAAATCATAGGTGGAAGAAGTGGAGGATGACCTTATGAATGCCCCTCATTTATTCTTAGTGGAATCTCTATAAGCATTAATGATATCATAAAGTTATTTCTAAGTACATAAGAAGAACAGAAACCTACATGTATTTTCATCGACATTGACCTCTATAAGTAAGATATGTTCATAACTTTTCAAAAGAAACATCAAAATTTATTCTCCTAGAACTAAATCAAAATGATCATACTGAATCTAGAATGGGTTATGCACTATATCAGATTACTCAATGAGAATCAAGTCTTTATGAAGGAAACCAATAGGACACACCACGATAATTCCAAAATTTTGGAGGTGGAATTAAAGAATATGATCCAAAAAATATTTTTCTTGGAATATAAATACCGATGACTGATTTCCAATAGCATCTCCATAATGAAAAATATGGGTGGTTTTTGGTATGCATCGAATTTATTTTCCCTAATCGACAATACCAAAAGGTTTATTTCCCTTTTTCTAGTCAAAGATCTCATGATCGATGTAATAGATGGATTCTGTGACATTTCCCTCATAGGTGGGTATTTAGGGAACAATCAAATAATGATGGCATACGAAGTTGAATAAGCAACTATATTTAGAGAACCTAAGATGTTATGATTATATCATGTAATTACGCTTTGATTTATAAATAATAGTTAAACATATTTGTGTGACATGCATCATATATTCAAGTCATTCTTGGGATAGATAGTTGAATATTGTTCCAATGACCTTATTTTAAAATTCAGATAGTGATGTGATCAATTAATAGATCATCAAGAAATCTTTATCATGTTACGAATGCATAGACAAAATATGAAGTAGGAAATTCACTTTGGGGGCAGAATCAATAATTTTCCTTATCTTTATGGTTCACCATAGTGGCATCATGGTCAACCCTAAGATGACATGTACTATTTAGAAATTTCACCACCTAGAAATATCATATAATGAAGAGGTATCCAAGGGATCATTGATGAAATACATAATTTAATACCCAACATGGTAGGTAGATATTTACACTACACTTCGATAATGAAGAAGGGATTACCCTATCAATAGGATGATGTCTTCAAAGAATCCTTTGAATGTATCAACAAATATTTACTTTACCAGCAATTTTTGATTCCTCTGGTCAAAGGGAGACCACTCAAAATTTATGTAGCCAGCATGGAACACTCCATATGATCCCTCCATGCATACAAAATGATATGGGGGTAAGAACTGTCTCTACTACCTCAGCTGGAGAATGATAGGTTGTGAGATTCGATAGTATAATGTCAAGAATAACTTACCTTCACTCATCTTCATAGTAAAACATGTGAGTAATTACATGGAGCACCATGAAATCAATCTATTCTCATATATTAGTCCACTCCACTACATCCTTGATTTTTCTATGCTGCCGGGGTTCTTAGCCCGATGGGAGGTCATTTTCCAACAATTTGGCATTAAGTTTTTATAAAAGGAATTTGTGAGAGTGAAATACCTAGAAAATATCTTCACCACAAATCCTACCATAGGGAATACACCAGAGGACACCAGGATTCTATATGAGAAGGTATTCTATTCCCATTATAATTACCAATCATTAGATATGTTTTTTATGGTACATCCCAATGTACTATCAGTAATAGGATGTTAAAACTGGGACCCAATCGGGTTGGAATAGAGATTGTATTTATCTCTCCAGACAAAGAAGCAATGTCATGCTCATTATCACTATCGCAAGGGGGCAAGAATAATGATGTAAATTAACAATCCCTCATCAATGGGTTTAAACTATCCCTACAACCTCAAATACTCTAACTAAATATCAAATGGGATTTAGAACTGTTGATAAAGAAAACAAATGGATAATATTACATAAAAATTGATGAATTTTTCAATTTCACTACCTACATCAAGGGACTAATGGATGAGTACCAAATTGATCTCACATTTCATCATGTTTGATGAATGCATAATTTTATCACTGACCCATTGGGTAATTCCACCACAGTCTTGATTAACCTTGATCAGGAGGAAGCATTATTCTATATCACGCACTAGAGTATGGTCTTTTCAGTCGTAATATGAGATATAGAAGAAATAAATTTGGTCAAAAATGACATAGATCATAATGAACCAGTATAAACCATTGGATTTATGGATTCGATAATCAGTTATCTTCAAACATGAATCTCTCCTGACAAACATAGCTAGGGAGAATATATTTGACATCGTGCATCCAGTTTTACCATATATGATAGTCCAAATGAACAAAAATACATCTATAACTGATGTTTTTATTGAATAATCAACATATTCATTATAGAAATATATATTCTATCCATCATGGTATATGCCAATATAGGATCCATCAGCACTCATCAGTATGGGACCAAGATCTATCACTAAATCTGATGGCTAGGTTATTACTAAAAAAATGATACATGAATTTTTTTAATTCAAAAGATAATTTCATGCATTACAGTTCCATGAAAACTTCATCCATAATCCTATAGATTTTTTTACACACAGAAAAATATTTTTTTATGTTTTCTATTTGGGTAATGGATGTTGTGTGGCGAAACCCCCCATCTACAACCATTTTGTTCAAGTACATCCTTATTTATAAATTCTTATTTTCCATATTTTCTAAGAAAATACACAAAAAATAATCCAAGATTAAAAATAACATCAAATTAATAATGTCCCATATCATCACCATGTTCATTGCCCCTCACAAAATATTGATGGACAATGGTACCAAATTCTATTCTATAGAGTTGAAGATATGGTAATGAGATTATATTGTTGAGTCGAATCCCTCATCCAACTATCATATAGTAGAAAAATGATACATAGATTCCATTAATAAAAATCTATCAAATATACTCAATAATATGTTGAAAGGTATATGAAGGCATGTATATACAAGATACTTCTTGTTTTCTAGCCTACCATACCACCACAAGGACTCCTACACAAGAAATACCAAACTCATTTGAGTGTGGTACTAAGGAAGTTTTACCCATAGAAGTCCAGATGATGTTGATCTGGATGGCTATTTGTGGATAAATATTAGATGGTTATAAATCTCAAACATGATTAGATTAAAGAGAGTATCTTAATGATAATAGGTTATGTATACAATACAACATTGAGGTACATCGTAATTGGATATCGTGATCCATTAATTAAATGGTTCAAATCTGTTATTTCCTTCATTGTAAACTGATACTACACCTTAAAAACCCAATTATAACAAGAAAGAAGAATCCAATACTAGAACGCAAATGGAAATGGAATTACATCATATGTATGTTCTACCATAATAAAGCATAATCAACGACCACAATTTATAGTAAACATGTAACCCCAAAAATTGATATATTTATCTAGATATACATTACATGGCCACCATCAAGAACATCACGTCCTAATTTCATGATATTAAACTACATAAGATAATTATTATTTCATGATGTTAAACTACACAATATCATCCTAGAAGAAAAATGATAAACATCACAACATATATTGTAATTGAATAAAGTCATTAAATTACATGGTAACCAATCTCTTAACCACATGATGATAAAATTTTTGGTTTCATCCTAGAATCAAGACATTAAAACTGCATGGAATCTCTCAGCCTTATCACATGAAGTTAAAATTCATAGAATATGTTATTATCATATGGTGTAAAAATTTACAAATCCATAATAGTTTTATTCCATTCTGTTGGGTGATCCTCATCCTTACCACATGACATAAATCTCCAAGGAACCATTTTATTACTTCCCTATCAATTTAGGTGACCCACATCTTTTCCACATTATGTAAAACTTAATGGTCGATGTCTATACTACATGCCAATAAAATTATCATTATTATAGAACTATATATGGATTGATTTCGATTTTCAATGAGATTAGTAAGGAATCATCATTCATAAATAATGGTCCTTCAACCAATTAATTTAAATTGTATGGTGAGTTGAGGGATACCAATTAATTGTTTCTCACAATGAACATTACTCACTTGATCTTTGGATTTTTTTAAGGGCTCTCCCACATGAAAAATGTATAAAAAACTTTGATAATTTCATCAGGGTTAATAATAAAATTCCTTAAATGGAATTCCATGATTCCTTACCCCAAGACGGTAAATTGTGCTATTCGTGTCCTTTACATTAAGTAAAATTGCACATCCCCATAAACCTCACCTGAGAGGACCACATTTGTTAGTTCTGGTTTACACCCACACCTATTTACTCAAGAACTGATTTTGTATTGATTCTTGATATCATAAGATATGTAGTGACACATAAATCATCAACCAGGAGTCTATTCATAAGAAATATAAAAACACTACCTCTCTTTTTATAGTCCAAACATTCATAGAAGGATCCTTCCATATAAACATCACATGGAATGATTATTGTTACTGTAGGATACATAGTGAAGAATGTATTTCTATCATTGGGTCTATCCACCATAAAAAATTCAGGTCATAAATCCGACATCCTAGTAATATGATGTTAAACTACACGACTCACAAAGAACTACATGTGTATTCCATCCAGTTATCATAGGATATGTAGTGACTCTTGGATAATCAATCCTAGTCCCAACTACAAATATCAATAGAATCATCACCCACATCTAAAAATAAACGTTACATGTATGGAGTGTTTCCCATTCAAGAACTATATGTTGATTGATTTCTATAATTTTAGGATTTGTTGTGACACCAGAATCACAAATCAAGGGTCATGTTAAAATAATCTGAAAAGGGAAAAAATTTACCCCAATAACCTAGGGAATGTGTCACACAATCTCGTTTTTCCTATTTGTGAGCGAGATCTACATAGGTCATGGTTGGGTACATAGTATATTGTGTAGTGTTTTTTACATTATTTCCAAAAATCATTATTGTGTGATCACAAACAACAAGGTAGTCATCCAAGTTGCATGACATTAAAACCTCAGAATGAAAATTTCCCCACCACGTGATGTTAATTTGAAAGGAAAATGTCTTGATCACATGACATAAAATATTTACAACAATAAATTCCATAATATAAAATGATAAACATCACCAAAATCGTATTTACTGAATTAATTTAAACAACATGGTGACAAATACATCCCCACTACTTGATGTTGAATTTTGTAGAACATCACCCATTATCATCCCCTATAAATATACCTGGAGTGTATTAACATAGTTCAAATAACTTATTGGGTGATTCTATTATCATTTAAGAATCTATACACAAAAATTATACATAAAGCCTCCTGTGCCTCTTGTTTCTAAAAGCTGTTAATGTTCCTTGAAAAAAATACCCCACTTCAAGGGACCCTTTTTTGACTATACATACAAGCCTATGGCTTCTGCATATGAGCCTATGGTCATAAACCAAATGTGTCACTCTACAATAGGGACTTAAGATCCTTGAAATTCCTAACATTACTATGGAGGAGATCAGTACCTCTGTGTGTTTTGTGTTATAATAGGTTTTATTGTCCCATGGAATTACTCATGTCATGAGAACCTCAAACTATGATTTACAAAATTTCAATCTCTTGCTCTAAAGGACATTGGGGTAATATTGCCCCTGGGTAACCCAGTTAGGATCATGTGAATCATTCTTTATATTAGGTCAATATGTGCCATCAACATAAATAACTATCACTCTCTTCAATGATCTATGACCATTAAATCTTTCATATAATGGTCAAAATCTCAAGACCTTCAATATATAACGAAATAAACAAAACTTTTTTCAGGGTAAAAACCAACAATGCTTTCCATGTGAAAAAGTAAAATCGTCACTCAGAAAACTCTTCATATCAAGAGTTTGATAACAAACTAGGGAATAAATAAATAATTCATATATCTTGTATGGCCATCATATCTCCCTATTAAAAAAATTATATGGTTGTTAGATCCCCTGGTTCAGGAAAAATGTCGAGTAATGATTTTTCACATCTTCTCACCATGAGAATATATTCATTATGTGGTGACACACCTTTTAAGTTAATCAAATATTAAATGGATATTTGAATTTCCACAAATCACACATCATGCTTCGGATACCTCAGACCACTATAATCTCTCAACAATCCTTAGAAGAGGGTACCCAACATAAAGGGGCCCTTTTCATTACTATAAATGTTTGCCTATTATTTTTTATAAACATGAATGGTTGTCAACTAAATTTGTCACTCTAAAAATAGGGATTTTTGATCCTTTTTAGCTCAGACATCATCACAGTTGAACTCACCACCTTAGTGTGTTTTAAGTTATTCCTAATATTATTTTCCAATATCAACCTCCTAACCTGAGCAATTTGGAACCTAATTTATAGTATCCACACAAATAAATCATGGGGGGTTTCACATCCTAGATTTTTTCATCTTGTATTGTACCCTTTATCACAGATTGAATTTTACACTCAATTTCTAACCATTTAATGACCTACACCACATGATTTTAAACTATATTCAATTGGGCTCAAGATTCACAATTAATAGTTGAACTACCCTAGTGTTATAGAATCATTTATAGATATCCATCCTCTAATACCCAACCTCATAGTCAGGATGTTAGGGTATTTGTGATCCTTTCATGGCCATCATAATTAATGTATATCATCTTTTATTGACCATAATATCAATGCCTAAGGGATGTGAAATATAAAATTATGTAATTTCCTCCTTTTGATAAAGTATATTCAATCCTTGTGATCCCTATAAACACCATTGATGAACCTCACTCCATAGGGTTTTAAGGGTCATCCCAGGCATGTCTGCTCCATCCATTATTCAGAAAATCAAACTTATAGGTTATCACTTATATCATAGATACACCAAATATCCAGGTAGGCCTAGCTTCCCTATTATTTCATCGTCACTTGATATTACCACCACGAATCTTTGACAACCCTTAGAAAATAATATATCCACATTTGAATGAAAATTCTATCAAGGAATAAGGGATTTAACCTACCAACCATAGGAATCCCCTCCTTGTAGGAATGGATCTCTGATCATCATGAGCCACATAAATACCAGAACATGACTCAGCATCTAATATTGTTTAGGACCATTCATGGGATTTCTACACCATATTCCATGATCATCGATCCAGACCATTATAAAGACCCTAAAATAGAGTTATATAGATATGAGATAAATTTATGTAAACAATAATGATATATGGTCTAAGCTATAATACCCTAATCTATAGTGATATATGTTCCCAGTTAAATGATCATTAATTATAGTGATAGAATTTTGTGATAAAATCCCTTAAACTATTTTGATAGAAGGTCTTAGCTAAAATAACATAAAGTACAGTGATGGACGGACCGATATAAAATACCCTAAACAATAATGATCGAATAAATTACTGAGAGGACCATAAACCACAATGAAGGAAGGTCTAATATAATATACTTTAAACTCTAATAGTATAGAAATTTATTATTCATGAATGAAAATACTTGTAAGTCACACTATATGGCCTTATATAAAATTAAATAATGCTCGCAAGGAAAATAGATTCATGTAAATGAGAGATAACTCAACCTACATGACATATATTCTACCAAATTATCCTTATGTGAATAAAGTGATCTCAAGATAACTTGAATAGATATATCATTAAGTAATCACATTTTAGTGGTAATCCATGAGAACATATTAAGAGTAATCCTTTATGATTTATATATCCCAATCCAAAAAATTTATTTTTACACGATATTTTGTAAAGGATGAGTTTTGTTGTCGATTATTATCAAAACAATTCAGTGAAATATAATTAATTAAAAAACTAAAAATAAGCATGAAATGTTTCTAAAATTCATAAATTGATAATGATAAATAAGATCAATCTCTACATTTTTGAATCTCTCCAAAAAGATCATCCAGATCACTGTACATAATGCTATAAAAATAATTGATCTATTGAAGAGGATATTATGAAAGAGTATGGAAAGAAGTGTCTATTGAAAACTAATGTGTTTCATGTCCCACATAATGTACTTCTACTACTAGGTAGATATTCTCAACTAATGTAGTCTTGTCTTAAACTCTATTTTGAGAAGTTTCCATTAAGTAATAATCTAATGAGAGGTCATACCATAGGAAGGAAATGATTTCCATATATCTTTGTTTCTTCATAGTCAAGAAATCCATCTGGGCTTTAAAAATTTTACATAAACTAGAGACTCTTATCTAGTGCCTCTAAAGACTACTTCATCTATACATCAAGTGGTACCTCGTCTTAAAAATCTCTCAGAACAATCTCATTGGTGGATCAATTTTTCTGAGTTATAAAATTTTGATTAATGATTTCATGTTGTCTCTGGAGATCAAACCCATCCACCCTCAAGTTATTAAACAACTGATGACATCAATCCCCTTGGCCAATGAAAAATTTACAAATGAATCTTATTAATCAAGTTGTGAATCCACTTCTAGATCATTTGGTTCCATGTTTGGTCTTTTGTAGTTGGTGGGATGGAATTCTAGAAACATGAATAGATGTATAAGATGAAAGTAAATATTATGGGAGGATACACATAGAACCACCTCAATAGATTCATCACTAGTTTCTTGTCTAGGATGAAAATTTTCTTTAATATATTTTTTCCTAATATCTAGATAGTAATTTTTAGGATGATGGTGATTTCTCATTGTCTCACCAATGTCCTAAATCAATGAAAATGTTTCTTTGCAAAGAATTTATGCTAATGAAAATGGAATATCCACAAAAGAAAACATTTGATTGAGAACACCATTTTGATAGTCTTTTACCCCATGTCTGGGTGTAGTCCTATGTAAGATAGGAAATAACATCTCTGGGTGGATGATATATCTCAAAATTAGTGTCTATTCATGCCAACATCATCAAAAACTGGAAGATGATCTTAGGGTGCCACACCCCTTGTAGAATGGACAAAGGAAGATGTGATAGCTTTTTGGTGTATCCAAATAGAATGGAAAATTGATATGGTTTGTATTTATCAAAAAAAATCTACACATTGATCGTGGAAAATATAACCCCATGCTAAAGTTATATATTGTATGATCTCTCATCGAGATATCCACTATCATTGTAAATGGTCGTCCAAGTTGGTGTGAAGTATGTTGTGATATCAAAACAATCATATCGACTCACAGAATTTGTATCCTCATTAGTGATCATTTTTATTTCCTCAACCCTAGATATGTTCACTAACCTAGGATGTGATATGGAATTAGGCATCCATGTGGAATTATTGTATTTATTGAAATGTAAATGTTATTGTTTCCATCTAAATAAAGACAATAATGGACCTTTAAATCTATATGGGTTCCAGCATTATTTAATGTGGACATATAGTTGTTTAAGGGTTGAAAGAGTCGACATATCTATATAAGGTGCTTCCCCTATGCTAGACACATTCTCATTAATAGTGTTCTTACCCGAAACCCTATACGTGTATCCCTATCATGGAAAATCCATCTAATCAAGAACATGTTCATAAATCTCACTAGTATATGGCTTCGAGATATCCCTTTAATCACTCAATATCATCATGAATTATGATCCACAACTTCAAAAATGGCCCAATATGATCCATATCTATGACAAACTTGTTGGGGAGGTCACTGATAGGGGAATAGGGATGATATCCTTAGTCCTCAATAAAAAGGGAATTTTTTTTACAATATTAGAATGTGATAAGAAAGAACATTCTCATCTTTATTCGAAGATTAACATTTATAGTGGTGATGATTAACCTCTCAATGATGGGAGTATGAAAAGGGATAAACTAGATATATTTTTCAGGAAGGAACACCTTGTAAATGCCTCTAAGAGGGGGGATCCCATCTATTTTGGAAAATGACCCATAGACTAATTCCCACATCACCATTATAAAAATGATATTATTTTGTTCTAGGGAACCAATGGATGATCAGATATTGAAGAATATTAGTTTGGAGATAGAAAATAATGTGAGAAATCCATAATGAATCATACAGATGGACACCATATAAATGGATATAAAACTCTAAGAATCTACTCTTGAACCACAATTTCTAATACTACTCATCATAAAAATTACCACCATGGAGGATATTACTTTTAGAGTTCCATGTACCACTTGAGTTATACAGATATTAGAAAAATATACTTAAGAAACACTAGGAAATAAAAAAATGATAAAATCCCAACAATCCAGATACAAGAAAATGTATTCCAATATATAATATAACCCGTAGGATTTATCTCGAACCAACCATCCATCCTCGAAATATATTCATTTGACTATAGTCAAGAGAGTTTTGAACCCATCATCATGGATGGTTGAAGTCCAATGGAGGATTTACAACATCATCTAGTAAGACGAACCTGTATAGTGGATGCTAGTGCTATAGAGGATAATTCTCGAGTTGGGATTAGAGTAACCACTAAAAAATATTGTAATCCAAATTCATGTGACATCCCAGTTCAACATTTTTGTTTCTAGTGACCATTACACGTTGATTATCTACATTATAAGAGCTTAGACATGATTTGGAATCCATTCAATCAAAATTAAGTGAAATATGTCAGATAGTTAAAATGATGCATTATCAAAAGTAATACATAGGAAAACTATTTTTTATGCACTTTTCCAGAATCATAAATGATTATTGAAATCATATAAAGGATTTCAGAACAACTTAACACCAGTAGATCTCAAGGATCACATAAATTGTCTGTGTATTGATAAACAAATATCCCTTTTAAGAATCATCATCACCTGAACTTGACATTTTTACATGAGTTTCATAATAGTTTTAGGATCATATGATCATGCCAACATATCATGTTGAATTATCAGTGTGATATATGGTTCTCCCTTACTAAGTTTCAAATAATTATCAAATTATATTGTGTTTTTGATTCATAAGGGATCCATGGAAAAAGGAGTATTATGGGGGATTTCACACGGAACAGGATCGTAGGGAGGTCACACAATTAGATCTTTTGGGAGGGTCTTTGGACAAGGTTATGATAAAGAAGCATGGAATAATAGCTCTAGAGAATGGAGTAGTAGATGAATGAACCTATCACTACTCCCTTATTTATAGGTAATCTAGTAGAATACCAAACTCCAAATTATATATCATGTTTCACTGAAGAAACTGATTAATGATAGCTTCAAATCCTCACGTGGTCATTTACTTTACTCAAAACCAATCCCTTGTCCCCACTAGTTTCACTCCTAAGGGGGGTCCTTTTGTTGATGCCTGTAAAATGAGCATTGAAAAATTCACAAAGAAACAAATACCTAAACATGGATATTATTCTATATACCAATAAATTGATGTGGAATGTGTCCATGATCACAAATATTCCATGAAGCCCCAAGATACACATGATAAAATGACCATTAGTGGATCATGTGGTCACTCATGCACAATGAATAACCAACTATAGATCCTACAAGTCCCCTTTTTGAAAAATACATTATTCTCTAATAAATACACCTCATACAATATTTGTCCAGGTGGTAGCATCTAGATAATCTTCTTAGGTCTCTAATATTTTCAAGGAGTGGATTCATGAAAACCCATACAAAAATACTCAAAAAATATGTCGAAAATATTAGAAAGGCATGAGCCTATTTATATCCTAAATCTCAAATTTTGTATCACCTATGAGTAGAATTATTTTCTTCAAATACATTCATACAAAACCTTAATACTCCCCAAATATTTTAAAATAAAAAATGTAAATAAAAAATAGAGGTGGTGGGAGCCTCTGGGAGTGTAAAACATCATGTGACATGCCAATGGTTGTTCGCATGACACTACAACAACCCGAAAACATATCCTCCTATGCTCATGAAACCTCTATATCATGTCATCATCATCTTATTATAATCCTTGGACATGTCCAGGTTACCTTGTGAAACCCCATTGGAACCATAAGGGGTGAAAAATGAGATTTCCCTTGAAATGCTTGCACATCGCCATATGCCCTTTTATTGAACATGTGATGCATCACCTTGAGGAACAGTTATTTTATTATAAAACACTAATAAAACCACTCCAAATATCCAACCATATTAATATAATCGAAGGAAACAAATAAACTAATTAGGGAGCCTATTTTGGACGTAATACTCATACAGTATTCCTAAGTTAACTGTAACATGATATCTCAAGACCCCTTGACAAGTCAAAATCATTTTATGATAGCCCCCTAACAGGTAAATCATGTCTTGTGGAATTCCCATGGTATGTTTCAAGAAATATTCTGATTTCCTTCAAGTAAACGTTTTGATCTCTGGAATTCCCTTACACATGTTTTATGGACAATATGGGAGTCCTTAGGAATGATATGATTTAAAAAAACTGTATTAGATAGAAATAATCCAATGAATGGGTCATTTATGTAATTCTCTTGTGATTTCAAGAAACCTTTAACTGCCCTTGAAGTGACCAATATCTGGGAATCTTGAATAATATAGATGCCAAATTCTCCACTGAATCTTTCCTATATTTGAATGATGTTATTAATTAAAATATCATATAAATAAGGTAAATATTATTATAAATCCCCTATCTTATCATCAAGTAAGGGGTTGGCCATTTTGGCATCTAGAAATGGACAATCCAAGAATCAGAGTATATTTCTCAAAGTAGCTGATATCACGACTGAGGTGTTTTCCATTATGCAAGATATGGAGAACAACAATAGAAATCATGCAGTATGTATAATCACTTTGCATCATCATCCTTAGATAATTTGAAGGACTTCTAGGATATATGAAATAAGTCCCACATATATTCTAAAATACATGATAACAAAACAAAGATAACATTGAAAAATGTTATGGAATTCACAATAAAAAATCTATAGAAATGCCTAAAAAGAGGGAGGATTATGCGAATAGCATATATGTTGATCCTCATACACTTCTAATGAAACATTTGAGTCTTGCTACAGTACCAAGAGATATCACACAAATCATTGGAGAATCCTTTGGAATATTATTTAGATAATGATAAGTCCCCTATAAATTTCAATGGAAGTCATATAGATCCCCCTAGGAATGTTTCCCATGTCTTGAGAAACCCTCCAGGCTAGCCATCCAAGCCTCAAAGTTTCCATTAGACTTGTCATCTAGATCCGAATTTGGTACTCGAACATGTCTGATGAGTCTCAACAAAATACCAGGGTATGACAGCTAGGTATTGTGATTCCCCATAAACAATTCATCTGAATCTCATGTTGTTACTAGTACTGGTTGGATGTGTGTTTCGGAAGCACCAAGTTATGTTAGCTAGCTCTTGCGACACCCCTTGGACATGTCATTTGACCCACATGTTGACTCCCTGAAAAGTTATCAAGGTCATGCTGAACCCTCTGAGGCATGTCACATTGACTCCTGTAACTCCCCCAAGCTTTTCATCCAGCTTTCGGGTTGACCCTAGAGGAAGTCAGCTGAATCATCAGATTTCTTTTAGACAATATAACTGAGATCATGTGATGGTTTCCTGGAAAAACTTCTTCATACATTCAATGTCCTCCAAACAAGTCAAACATGATCATTGGAAACCTTCATACATGACATCTAGATTATGCGATCTCCCTTGAAAAATTCAATTGGATAACACATTCATATTTTAAAATTTCATTCAGAAATTTTCTAACATGTCATGAAGATAACCAAAGCCTATACAGTACACAATCAATGCATGTCAAGTAAACTAGTAGGCCGTATCTACCAGGGATACTCCAATGTGTTTTCCCCATCCAAAAAACATATGATGACTTCAATTACACTTATAACCAGGATACGTAGGATGCCTCTTTGAGGCTCGATATCTACATTAACCTCTATAGGGTTATCTTATTACTTATGTCCTATATCCAAAATTTTTGAGACTGGTCATTTTATATCCCTTGTATTTCACTTTGATTATATCCCATGTGGGCTTTGAGAGTTGTAACGATAATATCATTTGAAACAAAAGATTAAAAAAGGAAAGGGAAACCTCAATGTTTAAGCCCCAATAAGCTATATAACATGATATGACCACATATAAGAGAAAAATTATTATGTAAGACCAAACCAGCTGAACTATGATGAGTCTGATTTCACTTATATCCAGGATATATAGGACTCCTTCCTATTGCAATTCTATAATTCAAACATCCAAAGAGATTTCACATCACATAACTCCATCATCTATATGATAGTATATTGATTAATTATTATCCATTTTTTCATACACTAAGAATGATCTGCCTGATCTTTGGGAGTTAAAATAGTAATATCATTAACATCATGCACCTCCAACATCTAGGGAAACCTCAATCTGTAATCCCTGATGAGTGGCGTGATATATTTGCGTCTATATATGGGTATATACATTGGGATCATCCTAAGGGCGTGAATGAACTATAATAACTATGATTCCTACAATAACTAGGATATATAGAAATACTTCCTAAGGCCTAATATAAAATATTAATTCACTTTAGTGTTAGTACCCTAATGTAATTGAAATTCCAACAATCTAGCCCCAATCGTTCCCATGGGATAATTATTCTACATCATCCTTTATTTTACAATGAAACCAATGAAAATACGATAACTCTAATTCCTATAATAAAAAATTTACATATGATATCTCATCGACATTAGATCGTGAATATCATGTTTCTATGTTCTTGTACATATGAATTTTCTATAAAACATTAAAATGCGTGGGTTTAACAAACTATGTGGATTTTTTATTCCTACTATAAACAAGATATGTAGGAAGCCTCGTAGTGGCTCAATATACACCTTGAAATATTTACCCCTACCTACATGGATGTAAATTTGGATGTTCCCAATTATATGGATTCAATATACAATTAGTATATCAATACATATAAATTGATGATGAATCTTTGATACATACTTATGGAATCAATAATGAGATCCCCTTTTTCTTCTCTATATAAAAGTGGATAACTTATAATCATTGTTTTAGGGTAACTAGTCCTATATCTATATTAGAAAGATATTATAGAATATATCTTAAATCTATAAGGGATTTATGGATTACGAAACAAACCTCACACCCTCAATAAAATAGTGTGATGAGACTGACATCTAATCCTCTCAACCAATGTTATTTCCTATGTTTCATTGGTTATGAAACCCCAATTGAACCCAAGCCTTTGGATAGAATGTTTGTACTAAGTTATGGATGCGGGAATGGTTGTTAGTTTCTATTATTAATGATAATTTTAACATGACATTACAGATTGTGAAATAACGTTGACCCCCACAATCAACTATAGAGATAAGATGAGCTCACCCTAAATTAGTGTTCTTAGTATTCTATAATTGATGAAAAAAATAATTTTGAAACTGATGATAAAAATTTCCACAATGAAATATCCTTCATAATATAAAAATTATAGACTTCCATGTTCTTTTTAATTAATTTTTTAACCTAATGTGGCTTTCCATCTCAAGTATTATGTGAAAAAACAAAGCTTTTCTTGAGGAAATGGGGAGTGGAGGATAAAACATATAATTTTTTAAGTCAAAAAAATTCTTAATAATTTAAGAAAACCATATTTTAAAACAATTATCAATAATCAGATGATAAATCTTTATTTTGGAAAAGGATGAATATAATTATGAAGGTATATGTTTAATCCCAGGACCAGAACTTCAGAATCTTGTGCTAAAAACAAGAAATTATATTTCTAGGTATGATGATGTCATTTTTAACAAATTATTCTATATGGACTTTATAACATCATAAGGAAAACATGTATTACTTATATTCTCCTGGAAAATTTACATTTTGAGTTAATAAAATTAGTATAAACACTTATAAAATGAATTCAAAAGTGAACAAATAAAAATTTATCCCACTTAAAAAAATGATTTATAATTTCATATTATGTCATCAACATCATCCTTATGAAATAATTTATAGAAAAAAATTATGAAAAATCATTTTTGATGACCTTGGGAAAACAAAACCTTAGAAGGGTGATCTCAACTTCTTAATAGGGGTAGATAGAAACATTAATAATCAAATTTCATCAATGAACATATGAGTGCGTAATGATATGATTAAAAAATAACAGTTAATAGGAGAATCTAAAAATTTCTCATCTACATCAATACCTTGGTCATTAAATATAAAAGTAAAAAATGAGAAATATTTATTAAAATCAATAATCATGAGCCATGTGAAATCAATATCGATCAGGAGAAGCATTATAAACCCATATCATGAATAATAAAAACATGTTCATAACATGGGACAAAAGTTTAACTTCACTGTTATAATAAATATTAAAAATATAATAACTATATGGTTAAATTCCATACCGAGTGAATTGGTGATTTATCATAGACCACTAATCCTTTTTTTATCACGAGACTACATATCATTTGTTAATGAAATAACCACATTTAATTTGTCCCTAAATAATTGTTCTGAAATATTCATTGAAAATTCGTTAAAAACACCAAGTGGATATTATTAATCACAATTAAAAGATTTAAACATTATATAATTAATCATACACAATCCCAATAAATGTTTAGATTGTATCAAAATATTATTTTAACTTTTTTATATTGAATCAAAATACCTATGAAATAATATCATTAAATGAAACTTATAATATCCAGAAAATATAAGGATTTAATATTTAACATTTCAAATGGAAAGAATATACACCTCATAAAAGAAGATTGGTGTATATCAGAAAAGATATCTCAAAGAAAGAAAATTTAGAAAAAAATGCATTATCCCTTAGTTAACTATGACATTATAAACCCCATGAAATATAGAATAAAAAGGATATTTATTTCCCTATAAAGTCATGTATAAAAATCATAAAATAAATTCATGGTAAGTGGATATAAAACACAAAATAAATATTGGGTGAATATGTTATATATTCAACATAAATAAAAGTAACATGAGAAAAACCTTTACCTTGAGTTAGATCTATCACGCTTCCCTATAATCATCCTCGATAATAAAATTTAGTATATTATTTTCTATATTGATTTTTTTCCGTGTTTTTTCTTGATCTTATTTCTATTATTATGATGATATATAAATTTACTTCATCAATTGTGATTATGGTGGATGTTTTGAACATATTCAATTTATTTATTAAAAAAATATTGGTAGGTTGACTATTGTAAATAAAGTCACCATATAAACCTTTACATAATATTAATAATGATATAATAATCATAGTAATTATTATATTTTACACACACACATATATATATATATATTCACATCATTCATGTTTATGTGGTGATGAAAATAATGGAATAATCACATTTCATTGGAGATATAGTAGTCTACACGTCCAAAAATGACGTTAACCCTTTTTAGTGTGTGAACATGTAATAAATAAAGTGATATATTATATTTAAATAAATATAATTATGTCATTAATATCATATATATTTCCTTTATATAATTTATTTTGGTTAAAAACAAATGTATTATATTCCATGTAAAGATAAATGAATCACATCACTTTGAGGAGGAAATATTCTACATGCCGACAAACGATGTCATCATATTCCAGCACCATATATATCATATAGATATATGTTATATAAAATTATAATATATTAATTAATTAATAAATATTATATATATCATACAAAAACTGTGTTTTTATCATTATTCCCAACCTTTTTTCTAGTGAAAGATCAAACAACACCAGTTCACAGGGCGATTGTGCGGCATACATATTGACAATGTTTGTGTATCACATTTGATGGAAGTGTTTTGAGAGTATACTTTTTCCATAACATAAAAATAAAAGTATATTAAATATATTAATGTTTTTATATAATCATGATATACAAATAAATGAATGGATTTGATAAATAAAGAAAACCAAAGTGCACATTGATGAACGTTAACTCTTTTACAAGAAACTCTTTTTTGTATTTCACCAATGAACATACATTGATAGATTTATACCAAATATAAGGATACATGGATAATGGAATATAATATGGGAAGATATTTTAATAGTACATGGTTTATCCAAAGGACTTGAGTGGTGTGAAGAGTGGAGGAGAGGTGGAGGCCTTTTAATAGTGGGGGAAGGGAACTCTTGGTATCTATGAAATTAAGTTATGTGAACCAAATTTTTTAATGAAATAGAGGATTATATAAAAATAATAATAAATAATATAATTTATGTTCTCAAATAATCTTGGACAATTGGAATTTGACATGTTTTAGGTTATTTTTTAGATTGTATATTATATTTTTAACCATTATGTAAACACATTTTCCACTAAACAACAGTAATTAATGTTAATTTATTTCATTAATCATTTTAGTAAAAATAATTACCTGAGTAAATATTATAAATTTCCCTAATTATAATTATTAAATATATTTTTCCAATGTGATTTCAAAAATGTGGAAGAATTCACTTTGAAATTAATCCTGCCAAAAAAATATGAAGGGAGGTTTTTAAACTGAATTACTCAAAATCATAAGTAATTTATATATATATATAAATTTTTCATTTAATAAAATATAAAATTTGAATAAATTATATTAATATATCTGAAATACAAATATATTTACATTAAATCCAACTAAAATTATAATTTAATATTATAAATTATAAAGAAATAATGCTATATTTCAATTTAAATTTCGTATTTTTTACTATTCATAAAAAAAAATTAGCCCCCAAAAATTAAAAAAATCACCATAATATAATTTTGAAATTTTTTATTTCAGATAAATTAATAGTTTTTCAAACAAATAAAAGTATCAATCTATAGTTTCAAAATAATTATTTGATTAAAAGGTAGAAACCAGCCTTTAGAAAAATATGGCCTCTATGTGTAAAATTCTATTTTTCTTATCTTATGTTTATAATATATTTCAGATTAATGTAAAAAAATTTGATTGGATATATTATATATAAATTTATTTAATATCATTCCCATAGTGTTGTGGTAGAGTGGATACGACTGTGGTGCCCTGACCTTGAGGATCCAGATTCGAGTACTCATAATCAAACACTTGAGACACCTTTAATAATTACTCTTGGACCTTCTATGCCATTGGAATCTAGTTTATGAATGTGGTTTTCCACCTTGGGCCTCACTGGGGAATTGTGTCATTCATGTGGTGATGCTACAACTATGCCTTGTTACCCAAATACATGTTTTTAGTTGTTGGTTGTCTTAGTTGTAAGAACCCTGTAATCCTACATTAAAAGGGGGTTCAAAAAATCCCATTGGTTACTGTTTACTATAGATATATTGTAGTGGTATGTAATTGTGGATACAATGTAGAAATGATGACACTATAGAAGTGGTGATTACATTAGTTGTAGCAATTATGGGTACTAAAGAGGTGGTGGTACTATATTAGTAGGGGTATTGTAGTTTTATTATTAATAGAATGGAATTCGGCCCAATATTTCGGGCCTACGGGACATGTAATAGTCTAAATTCCCACTGGGAATTCACGGAAAATATATATAATGTAATATAGTGGGTGGTTCTGTGGGTTGTCCTGTAACACCCCAGGTAAATAAATAATATGACATTTTCATATTTATCCATATTTGTGAATAAAGTATTAATATGACTTTAAAGGGGACTCTATGCTCGATGGCGTATCCAACACGCAACAACAGGTTTCTTGGCAATCTTACGTTGCACTCTAATAATAAAATAATATTATTTTAAATGGTAGATAACATGTAGCCGTTGTAATGGCGGGAATGGATAGAAATAACTAAAATATGATTATATATGTTTTTAAATGTTTTTACATTTATACAATAAAAGATAAAGGCTTAAAATACGGAAAGAATTCAATTTTAGGCGTATATGCCCTAGTTTTCACTAAAGGTTCACTTGTCGCCTTTTGATGGCGAACCGTCATTAAATATAGTTTTGATCACTCTTATACATTCTTTTGGACCAAATAAAACTCTTATTAAGAATCGGGACATCAAATTTTACTTTGTGTGATTTTTTGGTATCTTTCCAATTAAGTTCATTTTTTAATGAATAGTGTAAAATGTTGTGTTTTAATTCAAAACCTCTTTTTAATCTAATTTATTTATATGATTAGATAATATTTTTAATTGTTTTTAAAGTGAAATTAGAAAATATTTTTACCATTAAATCCAACAGTGGTCGTTGGAATTAATTTCACTTTGAAATCGGACTTAAACTAGTGTCAATCTTTTGATACTTATTGTTTTATAAAAACACGCTATTTTCTCTGACAACGGGAATTAATTATTAAATTAATTAATGTGACTAATATGTTTTGAATTTTGTAAAACGGACTTCATTTTTGAATTCATAATATCAAATATAGCTTAGGGTGAATTTTTGGGATTTTTCTGAAAAACTTCAATTTTTGATGAATAGTGAAACCACTAAGTGGTACTTATAAAAACTGATTTTCCGTTTAAATGAAATTTTGCCATCATTGTGTTTTGATTTTCAAAAATCCGACATACATGGTTGTCATTAAGAAGTAAAATGTGGTTCAATGAGATTAAAATAATTTTTGGTGAATAGTAACTTATTAAGTTTTTAATCGCGATTAGTGGTAATTAGTGTAGTTTAAGGTAAAAATAATGCTTTAATAAAATGAGATGAGCTTGACACATGTCTTACCCTCATTGGTTGTATCATGGCCGACCAAGACAAGCCATGGGTCAACTTGGGGACCCCATGGATCCACTTTGGTTGGGAAATGACATAAATAACATTTTATTTAATGTAAAAGTAAAATTGACACAAACATGATATGTTTTACTAAAACACTTTTTAAGTGGGGTTATACAAGTCATCTTTTTGTTTATAAATATTCATTGGAAAGATAAAAAGATTTGATACATCATAGTATTTTTTTATAATTTTTAGACATTAAATAAATTAAATTATTTATGACATAATAATGATGCAGCGATGACATCATTATTTGACGATTTAAATAAAATGGAAAGATAATGTAAAATCTATGAACTACACATGTCAAAAACTTATTGGATGAGTGGATTTCGAAGCCTTATCACCTTATCCATGAATTATATCAATGTGGGACCTTTTAAAACCGAAACACATTTTCAAATAAAGTAATATTTCTTTACTTTCCAAAAGTTCCCCTCCTCTCCTCTTATTAAAGGCCCCCACCTCTACCTCATTTAACACACTCCTAAAGCCTTTGTCTCGGCCAACCCCTGCCCATGTACTCTATCCATATCCCTCTCCTCATCCTAGAGGATTCCCTTTGGGCAGAATCCTTTCAAAGGAAGCCTTTAGGCTCAAATCAAAAGGAGTTACACTTTTAAAGGTAATTCATTCTCTCATGTTCATTTGTTTTATTTTGCTTCTCAAACCCCCCTAAACTCTTTTTATTTACTTCTTTTGTAACAACACCAGTATCTTCAATATACTAGGATGTTGTTATAAGATTTATTCTAGCTACACTCTCACACAACTACATCAAATGGTTAAAGAACATACGGTTTCCGTGGATGGTGAAATTCTGCCTCCCGAAACGATGATTGTTCAATACTCATTTAACACCTTCAAATGTGGCCATTATGATGTCACTATTTTTATATATGATATATAATATGTTTATGTTTTATTTATTCTTCTGTATTTTTCATTTTTGTCTTACCTTTATGGCTTCCATTATGGGTATACGCGATATCTTCAATTAAGGAAGTGCGGACTACCGCCCCCTCAAAGTGATTTGATTCATTAAATACCATATGTGGGATGTATAAAGGATGGAAATATGATATTATATATGATATTATACTGGAATTATAATATACCTTTATATCATTATTATTCCATTCTTTAAAATACGAAATAGAAATGAAAGTAGCGTTCATGCGTACGTACGGCTTACCGTCTCCATGAACGGTGCATTTCATTTCTTACCTCTAAATGATTATTTAATGTTATAAATTCATTCATGTACTGGATATATATGACATATATGATATATACATAATGAATACAATTCTGGATATAATAAACATTTGGCCACACGAACAACATGTAATTGTAAGAAGTCCACTTTCGACTTAAGAACCAAATATCGGCAAAACAAATATTATTAACTTAAATGATTACATAATGTTTATGACATGGTAATAAGTGGTATAAAAGTAATAATGAACTTGAAAAATGTTCTTAAGGAAGTATAAATTAACTCAACTTTATTATTCAGGAGATTAAAGAACGATCGAGTCAAGTCGGACCCGAGGTGAGGGATCCTACTCCTCTCTTTCTTTTTAAGTACACACTTTTATGTCATTCCTTTTAAAGCTCATATTTCTTGTTATTGGGATGATCTTTTATATTACACTTACTGTAATTTTTATGTTCACGTGATGAGAGACCCTATTCTCCATCATCAATCCATTTTGGAAGTTTTGAGTGGCGCCGTTAGGCTGCCGAACTTTCGTAAGAGATCTAACCTCTCTATTTCTTTTTAAGTACTCTCCTTTATGTCACTTCTTGTAAGCTCCTCTTTGTAATGTTGGGGGATGTTCTTTTATATTCCTCTTTCTGTAAATTTTATTGTAATGTGATGGGATACCCTATTTGATCTCATCAATCCATATTCGGATGTTTTATGTGGCGCTGTTAGGCTGCCGAGTTTTCGTAAGGGATTTTTCATCTCACTTTTATTCCCTTGAGATTTATGCTACATTTGCCACAAATTCCATTCAGTGGTGTATGTACTGCCCATTATTCTACTCTTTGTGTAATATACTTTCATTTATGAGTATTTACATCAATGATCTATTGTCCTTCTTTCATGGGGTGTATGTTTTGAAAGATACCCAAGTCGGTAAGGGAACCTTTCACCCTCCTCTTTTTTAAAAGACTTCTTTTGTTGGGTCTTTTAATTTACATATCGTTATGTTGGGATATGTTCTCATATATCCTTATTGATGTAAATTTTATATCCAAGTGATGAGATACTATTTTTATCTCTCATCAACTCTTTTTGATGTGATGTCGTTAGGCTGTCAAGGGAACTTTTTAACCCAATTTCGATTTCTTTGGGTTCAACATGTAGTCATTGAATATGTCGTCCATTGAATATGTGTGAATGACCTTTTATTGTTTTTCACTTAATATCCACTTATATTGGGTGTATTTATATTTGTCACACATATTTTTGAGATTGATTTGTCCTTAATTTAAGGATACCTTCTTTATAAGGGATTTCATCACATTTGACATTTCTATTGAGGGTTCATTGTTGTTATGCACCAATTCACTCTTATATGGTGTATATACTGTCCTTTGGAGTATTATATCATGAATCCTTTTATTCTCATGATATTATAAAGTTCTGACTAAATATTATTCCTCGATTATTGTATTCAAGTGTCTCTAATTTTGGTAAAACCCCTTTAACCAAAATATCGTTTTAAATGTTTTAATTATTTGTTCTTATTAATATCCATGTTTTAAAAATGGTTTTTAAAGATTTATTTATATGGATATTAATGGTTTAAAATGTTAAAATCTTCAAGGTGGTATGGGACACTTTGATTCAAAAATCTCTTTATTAAATGTTTTAAATGGTTTTGGAAATGGTTTCTTTTTGAATGGATTCATTATTTCAATATCCTAAAATGTTATATTGTGATTGAAATGTGGAAATGTTATGTTTCCATTATTCATGTTTATGTGATATGATTATGTTATGGTTCTTGGGAATTGTTATGAAGAACGGGTGGTTCCGTGACAAACTAAGGGCGGGTGAGCCCGATATAGCTCTCCAATGCATTGGGTAACGCGAAGGAGTGAAACGTTAAGGTTTCTCCGAAGAGATTTAAGGAATATACTGTGATGGGTATTCCAAACGTAACCAAGAGGGTTACTCCCCACGTAAGAATGCTATGAATGCCTCAAGTTACCTTTATGTCTTATGATTTCTATGATTTATTCATGATTTGATATGCCTATGTTTTATGGGTAAAATATGATTTCATTCTTATGTATACATGTACTCATGTTTCCTTTCCATATCTATATATCCCTTACTGAGCTTTTTATGCTCATCCCAAGTTTTTGAAATGTTTTTCACAGGTCAAGGGAAGGGTACATGATGTGATGATAGTGTCAAGGATGTGTCAAGAAAGAATCCATGTTTTATTTTAAATATGTTTCCGTTGATGGGAAGAATGAATACTGTCTTTTATGTAACCACTTTGTTTAAATGTGTAATGTAATGCAAGTTTCATGATCTAATTATCTAAAACTCTAAACCTGAAAAGATCCTCAATGTGTAATCTTGTAATAACTCAAGATTAAGTAAGGTTTAAGGCATGGGCCTTATAGTTGGTATCAAAGGTCGGTTTAGATAACTTTAGAGGTTAGGGTATTTTTTAAGCATAATTGACAATTACCATAATGGTTAGGATTTCAGAAAGAGTCTTAGTTTTAGATAAAGTGAATGAGTAAGTATATCTTATTGTCTATCTTACTCATTAGTACATGATGGTTTTGTTGATATACTCACACTGACCTTTTTGGTTTTAGTAAATGGCTGGATCTAGCAGGCACCAAAGTAACAACGGATGTGAAGGAAACTGTGACAGTTTTTTGAGCAAGCAACTGAATGATATGGGAGCTGCAATGAGAACTATTTTGATTATCCTCAACCAACTATCTGGAGTCATGATTGACCACCTAAACCTTGGAGATTTCTCTAAGGCATCATATATGCAAGAAACAAATCCCTACGGAAGTACAGGTAATAATCATAAAGGTAAGTGTGTTCAAAAACCTATGTGTCAAAGATGTGGAAAGAAACACCTAGGAAAATGTTTCAAAGGGACAGAAATATGATATAGATGTGGAAATGAAGGTCATAAAGCAAGAACCTACCATGGAAAAAGGAAGCATCTAGTTGACTTGAGGAAAGGGAATGAAGTTCTTTCTGAGGGATCAATTGAATGTTTTAAATGTGGTGTGCATGGTCATTATGCAAACACATGTCCTATGAAGAAGTTTCATGAATGGGGTCACCAAGAGCGTACCAATATTCGTTTACCAATACCTAAGTCCATTCCAATTGAGGATGAAGAAACTGACAATGACCAATCATAGGTATGTACTATTTCATGACTATTGTTTTCTTATTTTGGAATCTTAGGATATGATTCATGATTTTGTTTGTAGGAAAGAGGTATTTCTGAATAAGTTGGAAAGGAATGGATAATGGATCATGAAGAATGTTGAATGAGTAAGATGTAAACATATAAGGGCTTCAAGAGTTATGGTGAAATTCTTAAGAGTATTAAGTCTCTTTTGATGATGGGGTTACATTAGAAGACTTTTTATATGATGTGTAACCCTGATGTTTAATATAGGAAAATTTTATTCAAGTAATAGTTATCTTTTCTTTTGTAGACATAGTTATAAAGAACCATTTGGGTTTATATGATCCTTACTTTTGAGGTAATTATGGGTTACCATATGTTATGATTGAAGTGAAAGGCATGAGATAAAATTGAGGTTAAATTATGTTATGGTTATTTTTGATGATTTTATCCCTTTTTGGGTAATGATTTGAGAATTATATAGTTTTGGAAAAAGGACAACACGCAGACCGTGTGACAACCTGTCGCGTCAGACAATGCTACGGGAATCGAACCCACAACCAAAGTGCGACTGGTATTTATCGCCTACCACTGGACTACGTGAAGTCCCTGGTTAGTTTTACTGATTCTTTTTAGTTATATGATTTTATGAATTAAGAGTAAGTTGATTTTGGAGGATATGTGATTAGGATAATTACTTTTCAATGTGAGACTTTAGGAGCAACTGATGTTGTTTGGAGATAAATGTTACGATTTAACTTGGAAGACTATGTGACTAAATCCTTCAAATATTTGGGTTCCAATCTTATATTGGTTTACTTTGAAGAATTTTATGGACAAATTGTTTATCGGATGATCCTTGTTGATCTTTGGGTTTTGTTTGACAAATTTTGGAGATTAAGAATAGATTTTCTTTTTATAAAGGGTTATCCTTTTCTGGATTATCTGATCTTGTACTAGCCTGTTTGGTTTTGCTTAAAGTCTAAAGACATGGGAAGTATATAGTTCTCTTTTGTGGATTAGGTGATTCTCTAGAAGTTGATTATAGTACTCTTAATGCGAACAAGTCTCCCTAAATACTTGTCTTTTGGAAAAAATATGAGTTTGATTAAGGAATCTAGTAAAAGTTGAAAGTCAACATGATAAGTGATTATGATTCCTTATGAATAAAATTTCTCAATGAAAGTAACTTAAAACAAAAATTTTGTCTATTAACTTTTCCTACTGGGGACCCCAACACCGTTTAACCCATCACAAGTTTCTGATTTTCTTATTGGTAACTTTCTCCTAAACATGTTTTCTATCACTCTCCATCAGAACGTGACCCTATGTTTTCTCCTCCATGTCCACTTTTTCCTACATGGAGTCCTCATATGGGTCAACTCGGGAGACCTCTGTACTTATCATTCTTTATTTTAAAGTGATTATTTTACCGACTCTTGTTCCGATGTGGGACTTTCAAGGATGTTTCCAAGCTCAATTTTTTAAAATTGCGAGGACGCAATTCCCAAAAGGGGGGAAGGATGTAACACCCCAGGTAAATAAAGAATATGAAATTTTCATATTTATCCATATTTGTGAATAAAGTATTAATATGACTTTAAAGGGGACTCTATGCTCGATGGCGTATCCAACACGCAACAACTGGTTTCTTGGAAATCTTACGTTGCACTCTAATAATAAAATAATATTATTTTAAATGGTAGTTAACATGTAGTCGTTTTAATGGCAGGAATGGATAGAAATAACAAAAATATTATTATATATGTTTTTAAATGTTTTTACATTTATACAATAAAAGATAAAGGCTTAAAATACGGAAAGAATTCAATTTTAGGCGTATATGCCCTAGTTTTCACTAAAGGTTCACTTGTCGCCTTTTGATGGCGAACCGTCATTAAATATAGTTTTGATCACTCTTATACATTCTTTTGGACCAAATAAAACTCTTATTAATAATTGGGACATCAAATTTTACTTTGTGTAATTTTTTGGTATCTTTCCAATAAAGTTCATTTTTTTAATGAATAGTGTAAAATGTTGTGTTTTAATTCAAAACCTTTTTTTAATCTAATTTATTTATATGATTAGATAATATTTTGAATTGGTTTTAAAGTTAAATTAGAAAATATTTTTACCATTAAATCCAATAATGGTCGTTGGAATTAATTTCACTTTGAAATCAGACTTAAACTAGTGTCAATCTTTTGATACTTATTGTTTTATAAAAACACGCTATTTGCTCTGACAACGGGAATTAATTATTAAATTAATTAATGTGACTAATATGTTTTGAATTTTTTAAAACGGACTTCATTTTTGAATTCAGAATATCAAATATATCTTAGGGTGAATTTTTGGGATTTTTCTGAAAAACTTCAATTTTTGATGAATAGTGAAACCACTAAGTGGTACTTATAAAAACTGATTTTCCGTTTAAATGAAATTTTGCCATCATTGTGTTTTGATTTTCAAAAATCCGACATACATGGTTGTCATTAAGAAGTAAAATGTGGTTCAATGAGATTAAAATAATTTTTGGTGAATAATAACTTATTAAGTTTTTAATCGCGATTAGTGGTAATTAGTGTAGTTTAAGGTAAAAATAATGCTTTAATAAAATGAGATGAGCTTGACACATGTCTTACCCTCATTGGTTGTATCATGGCCGACCAAGACAATCCATGGGTCAACTTGGGGACCCCATGGATCCACTTTGGTTGGGAAATGACATAAATAACATTTTATTTAATGTAAAAGTAAAATTGACACAAACATGATATGTTTTACTAAAACAATTTTTAAGTGGGGTTATACAAGTCATATTTTTGTTTATAAATATTCATTGGAAAGATAAAAATTTTTGGTACATCATAGTATTTTTTTTATAATTTTTAGACATTAAATAAATTAAATTATTGATGACATAATAATGATGCAGCGATGACATCATTATTTGACGATTTAAATAAAATGGAAAGATAATGTAAAATCTATGAACTACACATGTCCAAAACTTATTGGATGAGTGTATTTCGAAGCCGTATCACCTTATCCACGAATTATATCAATGTGGGACCTTTTGGAACCGAAACACATTTTCAAATAAAGTAATATTTCTTTACTTTCCAAAAGTGCCCCTCCTCTCCTCTTATAAAAGGTCCCCACCTCTACCTCATTTAACACACTCCTCAAGACTTTGGCTCGGACAACCCCTGCCCATTTACTCTATCCATATCCCTCTCCTGATCCTAGAGGATTCCCTTTGGGCAGAATCCTTTCAAAGGAAGCCTTTAGGCTCAAATCAAAAGGAGTTACACTTTTAAAGGTAATTCATTCTCTCATGTTCATTTGTTTTATTTTGCTTCTCCAACCCCGTAAACTCTTTTTATTTACTTCTTTTGTAACAAAACCAGTATCTTCAATATACTAGGATGTTTTTATAAGATTTATTAGAGCTACACTCTCACACAACTACATCAAATGGTTAAAGAACATACGGTTTCCGTGGATGGTGAAATTCTGCCTCCCGAAACGATGATTGTTCAATACTCATTTAACACCTTCAAAGGTGGCCATTATGATGTCACTATTTTTATATATGATATATAATATGTTTATGTTTTATTTATGCTTCTGTATTTTTCATTTTTTTCTTACCTTTATGGCTTCCATTATGGGTATACGCGATATCTTCATTTAAAGAAGTGCGGACTACCGCCCCCTCAAAGTGATTTGATTCGTTAAATACCATATGTGGGATGTATAAAGGATGGAAATATGATATTATATATGATATTATACTGGAATTATAATATACCTTTATATCATTATTATTCCATTTTTTAAAATACGAAATAGAAATGAAAGTAGCGTTCATGCGTACGTACGGCTTACCGTCTCCATGAACGGTGCATTTCATTTCTTACCTCTAAATGATTATGTAATGTTATAAATTAATGAATTTACTGGATATATATGACATATATGATATCTACATAATGAATACAATTCTGGATATAATAAACATTTGGCCACACGAACAACATGTAATTGTAAGAAGTCCACTTTCGACTTAAGAACCAAATATCGGCAAAACAAATATTATTAACTTAAATGATTACATAATGTTTATGACATGGTAATAAGTGGTATAAAAGTAATAATGAACATGAAAAATGTTCTTAAGGAAGTATAAATTAACTCAACTTTATTATTCAGGAGATTGAAGAACGATCGAGTCAAGTCGGACCCGAGGTGAGGGATCCTACTCCTCTCTTTCTTTTTAAGTACACACTTTTATGTCATTCCTTTTAAAGCTCATATTTCTTGTTATTGGGATGATCTTTTATATTAAACTTACTGTAATTTTTATGTTCATGTGATGAGAGACCCTATTCTCTCTCATCAATCCATTTTGGATGTTTTGAGTGACGCCGTTAGGCTGCCGAACTTTCGTAAGAGATCTAACCTCTCTCTTTCTTTTTAAGTACTCTCCTTTATGTCACTTCTTTTAAACTCCTCTTTGTAATGTTGGGGGATGATCTTTTATATTCCTAATTCTTTAAATTTTATTGTAATGTGATGGGATACCCTATTTGATCTCATCAATCCATATTCGGAAGTTTTATGTGGCGCTGTTAGGCTGCCGAGTTTTCGTAAGGGATTTTTCATCTCACTTTTATTCCCGTGAGATTTATGCTACATTTGCCACAAATTCCATTGACTGGTGTATGTACTGCCCATTATTCTACTCTTTGTGTAATATACTTTCATTTATGAGTATTTACATCAATGATCTATTGTCCTTCTTTCATGGGGTGTATGTTTTGAAAGATACCCAAGTCGGTAAGGGAACCTTTCACCCTCCTCTTTTTTAAAAGACTTCTTTTGTTGGGTCTTTTAATTTACATATCGTTATGTTGGGATATGTTCTCATATATCCTTATTGATGTAAATTTTATGTCCAAGTGATGAGATACTATTTTTATCTCTCATCAACTCTTTTTGATGTGATGCCGTTAGGCTGTCAAGGGAACTTTTTAACCCAATTTCGATTTCTTTGGGTTCAACATGTAGTCATTGAATATGTCGTCCATTGAATATGTGTGAATGACCTTTTATTGTTTTTCACTTAATATCCAGTTATATTGGGTGTATTTATATTTGTCACACATATTTTTGAGATTGATTTGTCCTTAATTTAAGGAAACCTTATTTATAAGGGATTTCATTACATTTGACATTTCTATTGAGGGTTCATTGTTGTTATGCACCAATTCACTCTTATATGGTGTATATACTGTCCTTTGGAGTATTATATCATGAATCCTTTTATTCTCATGATATTATAAAGTTTTGATTAAATATTATTCCTCGATTATTGTATTCAAGTGTCTCTAATTTTGGTAAAACCCCTTTAACCAAAATATCGTTTTAAATGTTTTAATTATTTGTTCTTATTAATATCCATGTTTTCAAAATGGTTTTTAAAGATTTATTTATATGGATATTAATGGTTTAAAATGTTAAAAGCTTCAAGGTGGTATGGGACACTTTGATTCAAAAATCTCTTTATTAAATGTTTTAAATGGTTTTGGAAATGGTTTCTTTTTGAATGGATTCATTATTTCAATATCCTAAAATGTTATATTGTGATTGAAATGTGGAAATGTTATGTTTCCTTTATTCATGTTTATGTGATATGATTATGTTATGGTTCTTGGGCATTGTTATGAAGAACGGGTGGTTCCGTGATAAACTAAGGGCGGGTGAGCCCGATATAGCTCTCCAATGCATTGGGTAACGCGAAGGAGTGAAACGTTAAGGTTTCTCCGAAGAGATTTAGGGAATATACTGTGATGGGTATTCCAAACATAACCAAGAGGGTTACTCCCCACGTAAGAATGCTATGAATGCCTCAAGTTACCTTTATGTCTTATGATTTCTATGATTTATTCATGATTTGATATGCCTATGTTATATGGGTAAAGTATGATTTCATTCTTATGTATACATGTATTCATGTTTCCTTTCCATATCTATATATCCCTTACTGAGCTTTTTATGCTCATCCCAAGTTTTTGAAATGTTTTTCACAGGTCAAGGGAAGGGTACATGATGTGATGATAGTGTCAAGGATGTGTCAAGAAAGAATCCATGTTTTATTTTAAATATGTTTTCGTTGATGGGAAGAATGAATACTGTCTTTTATGTAACCACTTTGTTTAAATGTGGAATGTAATGCAAGTTTCATGATCTAATTCTCTAAAACTCTAAACCTGAAAAGATCCTCAATGTGTAATCTTGTAATAAATCAAGATTAAGTAAGGTTTAAGGCATGGGCCTTATATGTCCCATGAGGGACTATGACCTACCTTTTAGGCTTGTGTGAATCTGGTGTGTGCATGTCTGATGTAATTTCACCTCAAGAAACAAATATATATCATTATAAATAATATAATTTAATAATATAAACTAATTTAATTTAGGATTATAAAACCTTATAAGATTCATAAAAATATATTTTTCATAAAAAACTCCTTTGTATTTGATTGTTTTTTCATCATTTATTGTTAAATTTTAACCAAAATATTAGTTTATAATCATATTTAAAAAATATTTTCATAATTCATTCAATCATATTCATTCCCACAATTCCAATGGGCCGTTGACAGAACTCATATGAAGTATTAATAGTATATTTTTTGTTCTGTAAAACATAGTGATTCATTTAAATAAAGATAAAAAATAATATCTTGAACATAATATATCAATGAATTTAAATTAATTTGAAAGAATAAATTTTATAAAATCATTGGATTCTACATCCTTCCCCCAATAAATTGAATTTCACCCTCCAAAATCATCTTGGCTATTAGAAGTTTAAAATTAAATGAATAACTTCATCTAAACCCTCTTATTAAAAGGGTAAACATAACATCATCTTGGTCGGAAATAAAATGATATATAAAGTCCATATAGAACAACACATTCCAAATTCTCAAATTGGAGAATGTAGGTAGAAATTTATGATTTATACTTAATAGAAAAGCATAAATAATAATTATGAGTGATTGATGAATTTGATAAAAATAATGTGAGTGATCAAGAAAATGTTAAGTGAATCAAAATAAAAAATATGTGATGATCAAGAAGACCATTATTTCATCAAAAATGATGTTGTAAGGATACTATTTTAATACCAAATACCTTTCAAATATTAAATTAATGCTATTAATATTTAGTCTGAGAGAATGATTAAATATACCTATATTATGATTATAATTTCATCCTTTAATAAAATCTCATCATAATATAAAATATTTCCTTATATACTGATTATTAAAGATGAATTTTAAATTCGTAAAGAAATAAATGTCTAATTTTAGGGACAACACAACCAAAAAAATTATAAACAATTTATTCTACCCATCCATTAATATTAACCAAAACTAAAATGGTTAGAGAATTTAAAGTTTTTTCCTATATTTAATAAAACATACTATGATATAACTTTATTAAAAAGTAAATAGTTTTATCAAAATTTTAGCCAAATCATTCCATAAGTAACTATGTGACAAATGTTTCAAAACATTATTGACAGTGATCGAAACAAAAATATTAAAAGGATTTCATCAAATATTCATCCCAGATAAATCATCCATTTTTCGTCAAATAAAATCCCATATAATTTTGAAATAAAAATTATATTAATGTTTAATGAAATAGAATACTAATTTGGAAATCATAGAGGCCAGTTGTAGCAATAACAACCTTCATCATTCATCAGTCATTTGTTTAATCCCCACCACCCACCCAGATGTTATAGGTTATCATAAAGTATATGGTATGTCCTTTTTTTAAAACATGTAAAATAATTATTCATTAAGTTGGGTTTCATGTTTACAATAGGTATTTCAAATACCCTAACCCAAAAAATCTCCCAAAAATGTGATAAAATTACCAGAAATATTCCTCCCTTAATGCCTCAATGGGTGTCCATGAAAATAAACTTATGATCAATATTAATTGTATTTACCTATGATGATATAAAAAAATATTAAGAAAACATCACATGAAAACATTATAATATCAAAATTTATCTAAACCTACATTTGGTACAAGCTATAGTATACCAAGACACACACTCCTAGATCATGTGCTGAAATTATGAACTTTACATTTATAGATATGACACAGATATTTGTTACCAAAATTATTCATTCTAAACATTATAACATAAACCAGTAAATTCAGGTCACTTATATTTTATAGTACCATTTATGTTTATAATTATGTATAATTATGATAAAATTATACAACAACAATTCACAAGTATTCAAATGAACATTATCCATTTTGACCCATATTTTTTCATTTCAAATTAGGTCATAAATATCATCCTTTTAAAATTATATATATATATATATATATATATAGAATTTTCAAACTAAATCCTTATAACATGAGTAATAGGAATCCCATGAACAGTGTGCTCAAATTCTTAGTATGTTAAATGCTAACATTATGAATTGAAAAACAGTAATGAGAATAAAGGTTTAAAATGGTTTGATAACATAATAAAAGTTCATAAAAATCACATAATAAATTATACCCATTAGTAAATCGATCAAAAAATATAAATACTTGGAATATTAATGTTCATATGAATCAATAATCATTATGAATGTGATATTAATCTAGATCAAGGAAAGCATTTTAAACCCATAGAAATCATAATATAAATGTATGTAACTTGGGACATCATTTGCACTTCATTATTATAATCACTATTACAAATGGAAAATAATTGTGGTGTACCTCTATAAAAAATGATTTATAGGTCTATCGGGGACCCACCCATCCATAGTTTATCAGGGATCCACATGTATTTAATTCTAACATAGTAACCCATTATTGGATTATAAGATAACCACCCATAAAATTTTAGGGTTCCATTATAATATTACAACACATAAATGATTTTATTTCATCATATACACTAAGGAATTACCAATATACATCTTATAACATGGTTAACCCATGTAATATTAATAACTTCTATAATAATCTCTTTGAAACTTGTTTAACCCGTGTAAAAGAAATGAGTTCCATAAAAATATATTTGAAATAATATTTATCGATAATGGGAATAGATTATGATGGTATTGCTAAGGAATATCCATTTTGGGGATATGTAACAAATTTTTTTACATTGAATAATGGAAATACCGTAAAAGGGTTAATAATAATATTTGAAGGAAAAATACCATTTTTATTTTGAAAATTACTTTTTAAACCCTTAATCATCTGGAGATAATTTTATTTGAAAATAACATCAGAATATAATAAAGTATGTTTTATAGAAATACTAAATTTTTAATTGAGTAAAATAGATTTTTTTAATATAAAAAAAAATTTAAAAATTTTATTACATTATTTATTGAAAATGTTGTTTTGTAGGAACACATATTTCTAACCAATGAGATAAATATATTTTGATTTTCTGTGAAATATTTTCTCAATTACTCTATGTATATTTTTTTTAAAATGGTAATATTTTTTTTGAATATTATTAATAACCAAATGATAATATATGTAATTATATTTATAATATTATGACATCAGAGACCGAATCAAACACAATCCTAATACATGATGTTTTTTTAACAAATCACTCTCATAACATCAGTATCTTTCAATAACAATGACCATGAAATAATATCATTAAATGAAACATATAAAATTAAAAACAAATAAGTGGATTATAGATACTAAAAGTAAAAGTGGAATTATTTACACCTTATTGAAGAAGATATGTTTATAACATAAAAAAACTCAAAGATGGAACATTGAGTCAAAAATTCTTTACTACTTTCGGAACTAGGAAACTCTTAACCCCATGAAATATATATGATAAAATGATTATGTAAATTCCAATAAATTAAATTATAAAAACAATTAAATAAAATAATGGGTATTATATACCACCGCAAATAAAACTATATTATGGATATTTTATATATCTCAACGAAATAAAAGTGAGATAAGAAAAACCCTTACATTGGGACAGAATTATCATGATTGTTCTTAATCCTAAAAATTAATAAACTTATATAAATTATTTTTATGATTTAAAACCTTTTTAAAATTTATTATTGATTTTAGTTTTGTTATTACCATCCCATGTACAATTACTTACTCAATTACATTTAATTACAATATTTGAGCATATTCGGTTTATGTGTCAAAAAAGTATTTGGTTGGATGCCGATTCTCAATGAGAATATTATTAAAATATCATCAAAATATTAATAATTTTATAATTGGGATAAAAATTATTTAATTATAATTATATATATATATCAATTTTTTCTCGTGATGATACAAAGAATAATCAATCACTTTATGGAAGTAGTAGTCTAAATGTCCATAAATGACCTTATAATTTTTTTGGGTTTAAATATGAAAGAGATAAAGTGATATATTATATTTATAAAAAAATAATTATTTCAATAAATAAATATATATTACATTTATTTAACATATTTTTATTAAACTATTCCTTAATATATTTTATGTAAACTATGAAAAAATCAAATTTTTTTAAGGACATCATAGTCCACACGTCCACTAATGATGTTATTAAATTCCTACAAAAAGGAAATCAGGAAGGTATGTGTTATATTGTAAGAATAATAGAATAAATACATCATAAATATCATACATATAATATAAAAATTTTATTTTAATAATTGTTACCAATCCTGAAATTTGGTAATGGATGATTGGACGACATCAGTTTGGGACACGGTACTCCACCGTACACACGAGCAATGGTTGTGTATCACACATTTTGGTTGTTTGTGATGTTTTATGTTTTATATATAAAATTAAAACCCATAATTATACTTATTATACTTATGTTATTATATAATAATTATATAATAATTATTAGTGTGGTTTGGGAATGAATGGATGCAAAACTTACCATTGATGAACATTACCACTGCATAATGTAATGCCTTTTCATTTTTTCCAAATGATTTCATATAATGACATTATGCCCAATATAAGGATATTAATATGGGTATATGGAAGTTGGTGAAGTATTTTTATATGTATTGGATGAAAAATGGGATTTATAGCTGTGATGAAATGAGGATACATGCAATCCTTTTATATGCGGGGGAAACGACACACATAGAAATTTTGAGAAGATTTTTTTAATGCAAGTTTTTCATAAAAAATGATTTAATAATTCACAAAATTAGATATTATAGATTTAATGGTAATAATATGTCCATAAATTAGTATCTGGAGAAAGGTTGGGTCATTTTTATACTTTATATTATTATTTTTTCCAATATTTAATCTATTTTTCTCTTAATCACTATAATTAATTTTATATTTGTTCGCCAATATATTTGGACTAAAACCATATTTATCTTAATAAAAACTATAGACTATTATTATTAAAAATATGTAATAGTATTTTCCAAATTCACTTCATAAAGCTGGCATAGTTTAATTTTAAATTTATATCATAGATAGAATGAGACAGAGGATCATTAATGTGAAAATGTTCGAAGGATTACTATATATATATATATATTCAATATAAAAAATATTAAAGTGACCTAAATTGGATTAATATATGTAATATTGAACTATGTTTACATTATAACTAATTAAATATATAATTTAAAATTTAAAATTACATATTAAAAACTCATTTTCTAATTTTAATTTATTATTTTTCACTATTAATCAAAAAAGTAAATTTTCAAAAAAACACCCAAAATTCCAAAATATATAATTTTTTAATTAATATTTCTGGGAATTATATTATCTTTTTAGTTATAATTTATAAAAGTGTCACATTTTATATTAAACATGTCTTCCATTAAAAGGTGGAAAAACATTCATTATAAAAATGTAGTTTTTTTAGGAATAAAATTAGATTTGGTCTTGTCATATAAGTATCAAATATATTATACAAATGATAGAATATTTTATTGAATATATTATATATATATATAGAATTTCATTTAATAATTATAAAAATATATTTATTAAGATAAAATACCTCCAGTTGAATTCAAATAGTTTTTCATAAAAACAAATCCTTTATATTAAATTTATTTTTAAATTCATTTATAATTAATCTGTAACAAGATAATTCTTTTAATAAACACATGTAAAAAATATTATCATAATTCTTTTAATTCTTTTAAATTTATCAATTCTAATGTCTTTGTGATAACTATCATTTTAAATAGCTATAGTATATTGGTATTTAATAAAACTTGTTGTTGAGTGTAACACAAGATAAAATATATATTACTTGTAACACAATATATTATTTAAAATAAATTAATTTGAATGAACATATCACATAAAATCATTGGATTAAATAGTAACATTATATAATTCACAATTAGGATTCCATATGAAGTTAACATTTGATGGTTAAAATATATATATATGAAAGATAAATAATCATCAAATATGAAGAAATTTATTCTAAACCATGTTAGAATTTTATGAAAATGTAATTTTTAATGAAGGAATAATTGAATTTAACATTTAATATTTTATGGATAGATATGAATTAATATCATATGAAATAATAAATTTTATAGAATAGGTAATATTGGAGAATAAAGATCATGAAGTAATATTAAAAACTAAATAAAGGAAGTTTGAGTTAATAAAATCACTAGAATAAAATTTAAAATCATTTATTAATGAATTAATAAATTAAATATATATTATATGAGTATAAATAGAGTTAATAGATGCTTATGGAGAAGAATGAAAAGTGAATCCCCTTAAAAATCATAGGAAAATAAATGGGAAGTGAACCAGTATTAAAAACATCAAAATCATATCATTTTGGATGTCATTGGAAGAATAGATATTTACCAACATACTACCGTCATGGAATATATAGTTAACCACCGTGTAAGGATTAATAATATCTCTATAAGATCAAATTCAATAGAAAATATTACAAGTAAAATACAAATGTTCTTTTAAGTCATTGAGTGTAATGGTTGGCTATGATTCAGTTTTAAATAAATCAATGGCTATTTTCATATAGATATTGAGCTCTTGATGCACCGCCAGTGTATCCTCTACCATAGAACTACCCTCCACATTGTAAGTAGAAAAATAAATTATAATTCACATTAATCACCATGAATAAAACATCCTCTGTAGGACCCCTTTTATTTAAGAACAATGTGAATTTAATTTAATCCAATTAGTTGGGGGCTTCCATCTCACCCAAATGCTAGGAGGCCTTTGACATGGAAGTTCCACCTCTTTAAGGAATCCTGATGAGTCAAGGGAATGAAGATCCAAAAGAATATAGACACTTTTAAACATTCTCACAAATAAATAAATAATATTTATAAATAATCACATTATATACTAATTTTTAGGATAAATTTCCTAATGGAAGATAGCATTGTTAATTTCCAAGATGATTCAAAACTAAGAGATTATGATAATAGTCCACACATTAGAATTCACATGGTCTTCATAATATTAATTATTTCTAGAATAAAGGAACTCCACTATGTTAATCACCCCAACACTAAAATCAAGAAATTTGACAACATAATCTGATATATGAGCATCCCAATAACTATTTGAGAAGATATGAAAATACTTCTAGATTGAGAGTTTGAATTTTAATTTTTTATGGGTATATGAGGAATACCAATTTGATTAATATTATCATAAATTTTAACAGAACAATTATATATTCTCTATAGAAGATAACAGAATGTAAGAAAGATATCTTTAAACTCGATTCATTTATCCATATTATTTTAATTTGTATATGAAGTAATCATAGGAGAAAAATAATATCAAAAAAATTCTATATTCAAGATGAAGTAATGAAACACTTATCTATAACATCAAAAAAATGATTCAATACACCAACTACTTTTACGCTTCCTTCAGCACTACATTATAGAATCAAATATGGACACAATTAAAACAATAACTAATGTCCAGGGATAAAAATCTTGGAATAATAATAGGGAATCATAAAAAATAAAGATCGTAAAATAAATATCACCACTACAAATGATATTATGATAAGTATCAAAAATATAAGGGACAATACATTTTGAATTGTTCTTATGATGGTATTCATTATAGCTATCAATCAAATGAATGGAGAACTCCCTATATTTTCTCTAAATGTAGGTATAATAATGATCATCCACTGAAATGACTTCCCACACTAGTTTATCCACAAAAAAACATGAATTATCATTAATACCTTTTAGATTTAATACACTCTCTTGAAAATGTATTAGCATTCTAAACTATCTTACCCAATGATTCTTGAATTCATATTGAGAATACCATATGAAGAGATTGATAATCCTTTAAATATTTATGATTTCTAATTTTGGAGGTCTAAAATTAGATAATAGATGAATATTATTGGAATATATTACACTAATAACCAATTGATCAATCCCCTAATGGATAAAAATATACATTTCTAATTATAGGTCCTTCCCTTAACACCATTTACTACGTTTTCATAGTGATAAATTCTAATGCTACGTTAGATAAAAGAGTACCCAAATATTCTATTGGGAATATTTCATTTACCTAAATCAATCTTATTTTAAATGTTAATGTCTCTCATAGAGGAACAATTGTTTTTGATAAGAACACCACATTTTGTGTTGACACACTACCCAACATTATTAAAATAATAAAAGGGGTCATTATCTAATAAAAAATATAATTAGAACATAAATTGTTGAACAATTACATGTTATATTTAGAAACAATAATGTAGAAATACTAGAGAATATATACCTAATATTATATAGATGAATCAATCCAATTTCAAGTCTCATGTTGTGATTTTTAATTAGAAAATCAATAGCCTATGTGAATATTCATGGATAAATATGGTAAAATTTTCTCAATATCATTGAGTATTTCATGAAACAAAACCTATTACCAATGGAAAAATTTTATATCTAGAAAGAGGAAAAGACACCTAATAAAATATTACAAACCCTTTAAGAAAAACAATATTTTTTTGCATCTTTTCCTGATAAAAGACTAGTTGATCTGATCATAATCATCTTCCAGGTAAATCATAACCGTCACATTAGTACCAATCACTACTATTTAATGATTTAAAACCATTTCATAGGTAATTCCGAGAGCACTATGAATTCCAATCCATTTAATAAAACCAAATTATTCCATTAAAACATATAGAGGGAAAAAATGCATCTAGTCGTTGATAATGGTGTTAAATACTTTGTAAGATTAATTACCCATATTAATGAACAATATATTTCACAAATAATTATGATTTTTATCTTTCTGAATAATATCCCAAATGATTTACAATATAAATCTGGGTAAAGATCCTCCACTAAAATAGTCTCATACAACACACAACGCCTCCTGGTAATAGTCCAAAAATCAAAATAAAAAACACCTAGAAATCTATTAGGACCCTTGGAGCTCTAAAACTTAATAGTTTAATGGCATGAAAAATCTCTTCCTCTCTATAGAGAGAAACCAATCATTAATTTTCCAAGTTATTAGAAAAAATACGAACATTATCAAGGAACATATCATCAAAGTCAAATCCATAAATAAAACCTCACGAACCAACCACTAATAATAAAATATTTCAGATATGTCTGACAAACCAAAATGACATGAAATACTAAAATAACTATTGAATGTACTGTTAGGAAGTTGAATTATGCGCCTTATACTGAACTTTTCATCCCTAACACATGCATTGAAGAAAGGATTATTCTTGTCCCTAACCTTAAGATAATTTAATTTTTTATCTATATTTAGTATATTTCTCATCATCATGTAAGAGATATTCCAACCATTTTTTCATCATATAATATTTATTTTACTTGTTATCATACCATTGAACTTGTAACTATAGATCATATTTATTAATCTCCACCTGAAGGATTTATAGTTCAGAAAACTGACCATTGACAAAAAATATCAAGAAAGGGTGGTTATCTTGAGCCTTATAAGCTACGTTTTTAGAGAAAAAAATCAGATAACATGAGAATTACAATATGATTGAATAATTTCTATGAATCCTTCCATATATAAAAAATGTATACTATAAATGAAACATTTCATGACCTCCCCTGAAGATTGAACATGATGAATTCGAGTAGAGTGGTCAGATAAATACCTATAGAGGTGACTAATAGAGGAGTCCAAGGATTTATAGATGTCATACAAATTGCCTATACATATATATATCCTACTACCAATTAAGCTACTATAGATTATATTATTTGACCATGTGTTTACATATTTTGAATTACCCATGTTCAATAGATGATTGGATGAAATAAATCAATGAATTCCATGAATCCCCATGTTATTAAAAATTCTCCATCACTTCTTTCAAGACATATTCAGAACAATATTAAAATATCCTTCAATAAACAAAGAATCTGAACAAATTTTGATAGAAGATGGAGTTTCCTAATAATAATTTCTTTGAATTGGGTCACATCGAGTATAGAAAAATATATATAAAATAATAAACCTTCATTGCTACTTACTTTAATAAAGACATGATGAATAGAAATCTCAATTAAATACACATTGATTTGATCGTTATAAAATATAAAAATAATAATGTTATATTGATATCAGTGCAAAAATGGATAAATTGAAAACTATAAACCATGTCCTCGATGGATTATTCTTGGAACTTATGTTTCATTAAGGATAGTAATGTAACATGTTTCTTCCATAATGTCTTCAAAATTAGTATCCTGTTATCCAATGATTTCATACACTCAAAATTCTATATAATGGAGTAATTCATAATGAATTAGAAGTTCAGGAATTTAGGAAAAATCTATTTATGGCTAATTATATTTTGGGAATAGTTTCAATACTGCTTGGAAGAAGTTTTATTTTATCTAGCCTAATGCCACCCTGAAAAAAAGGATGACTGAATAATGTCTTCTCTAATGTCTTACAGAACCTTGAATGAATTATAAGAAGGATTAATCTCATTAAAGAGTAGAGATTGATATAATAAATTAAGATATATGGGAGACATATATTCTATAGATATAGAAATAGGGACTTCATAATCCAACACTGATAGCTCCTGGGTAATAACTAGAATTGTGGAGGAGATCACTAGGTCCATCGAGTAAGAGGATATACCCAATTATTAGGACATTAAATATGAAGTGTAACATCCCAGGTAAATAAAGAATAAAGAATTTTCATATTTATTAATATTTACGAATTAAATATTAATTTTATTTTAAAGGGGTTGCTATGTTCGATAGCGTACCCGATACGCAATGATGAGTTTCTTTGAAACTTACATAGCACACTAGTAATAAAATAATATTATTTTAAATGTTAGTTAACAAGTAGTCGTTGTACTGGCGGGAATGGATAGAAATAACTAAAATATGATTAGATATGTTTTTAAATGTTTATACATTTACCCAATAAAAGATAAAGGCTTAAAATACGGAAAGAGTTCAATTTTAGGGCATATATACTCTAATTTTTACTAAAGGTTCACTTATCACCTTTTAATGGTGAACCATCATTAAATATAGTTTTGATCACTATTATACTTTATTTTGGACCAAATATAACTCTTCTTTAGAATCGGGACATCAAAATTTACTTTGTGTAAATTTTTGGTACCTTTCTGAAAAAGTTCATTTTTTTAATGAATAGTGTAAAATGTTGTATTTTAATTCAAAACCTCTTTTTAATCTAATTTATTTATATGATTATATTATCTTTTGAATTGGTTTTGAAGTGAAATTTGAATATATTTTTACCATTTTATCCAATGGTGGTCATTGGAATCAATTTCACTTTGAAATTAGACTTAAACTGGTGTCAATCTTTTGATACTTATTGTTTTGTAAAAACACGCTATTTGCTCTAGCAGCGGGAATTAATTATTGAATTAATTAATGTGACTTATATGATTTGAATTTTGTAAAATGGACTTAATTTTTGAATTTGGAATATCAAATATAGCTTAGGGTGAATTTTTGGTAATTTTCTGAAAAACTTCAATTTTTGATGAATAGTGAAACCACTAAGTGGTACTTATAAAGACTGATTTTCCGTTTAAATGAAATTTTGCCATCATTGTGTTTTGAATTTTGAAAATCCGACATACATGGTTTTCATTAAGAAGTAAAATGTGGTTCAATGAGATTAAAAATAATTTTTTGGTGAATAGTAACTTTTTTTTCATTAATCGCGATTAGAGGTAATTAGTGTAATTTAATGTAAAAATGATATTATAAAAATGTGAAAACACCATGACACTTGACCTACACCTATTGGGTGAGTCATGGCCGACCAAGACAAGCCATGGGCCAACTTGGGGACCCCATGGAGCCACTTTAGTTGGAAAATGACATTAATATATTTTTATTTAATGTTAAAGTGAAAATGACACTAACATAAATTGTTTTACTAAACTAATTTTTGAGTGGGGTTATACAAATCCAAATTTTTATTATAAATATTCATTGGAAAGCTAAAAGGATTTTCTACATCATAGTATTTTTTTTTTAATTTTAGACATTAAATAAATTAAATTATATATGACATAATAGTGGTGCAGCGATGACATCATTATTTGATGATTTAAATAAAATGGAAAGATAATGAAAAATATAAAACCTACACATGTCCAAGACCAATTGGATGAGTGGATTTCGAACCCTTATCACCTTATCCACGAATTATATCAATGTGGGACCTTTTAAAACCGAAACACATTTTCAAATAAAGTAATATTTCTTTACTTTCCAAAAGTGCCCCTCCTCTCCTCTTATAAAAGGCCCCCACCTCTACCTCATTTCACACACTCTTCAAGCCTTTGGCTCGGCCAAACCCTGCCCATTTACTCTCTCCACATCCCTCTCCTCATCCTAGAGGATTCCCTTTGGTCATAATCCTTTCAAAGGAAGCCTTTAGGCTCAAATCAAAAGGAGTTACACTTTTTATGGTAATTCGTTCTCTCATGTTCATTTGTTTTATTTTGCTTCTCCAGCCCCCTAAACTCTTTTTATTTACTTCTTTTGTAACAACACCAGTATATTCAATATACTAGGATGTTTTTATATGATTTATTTGAGCTACACTCTCACACAACTACATCAAATGGTTAAAGAACATAGGGTTTCCGTGGATGGCGAAATTCTGCCTCCCGAAACGATGATTGTTCAACACTCATTTAACACCTTCAAAGGTGGCCATTATGAAGTCACTATTTTTATATATGATATATAATATTTTTATGTTTTCCTTAAGCTTCTGTTTTTTTGTCATTTTGGGCATACCTTTATGGTTTCCATTATGGGTAAACACGATATCTTCATTTTAGGAAGTGCGGACTACCGCCCCCTAAAAGTGATTTGATTCGTTAATACCATATGTGGGATGTGTAAAGGATAAAGTTAATGATGTTATATATGTTATTATACTGGAATTATAATATACTCTTATATCATTATGATTCCATTCCAGAAAATATGAAATAGAAATGGAAGTAGCGTTCATGCGTACGTACGGCTTACCGTCTCTATGAACGGTGCATTTCATTTCTTACCTCTAAATTATATAATATTATAAATGCATGTATGTACTGGATAGATATGACATATATGATATATACATCATGAATACCATTCTGGATATAATGAACCTTTGACCAAATTAACAACATGTAAGTGTAAGAAGTCTATTTTTGACTTAAGAACCAAATACCGACAAAATGAACATTATTAACTCAACTGATTACATGATGTTCATAAAATTTTATAAAAGGAATAATGAACTTGAAAAAGATTCATAATCAAGTAGAGATTAACTCAAGTTTATTATTCAGGAGATTAAAGTACGGTCGAGTCAAGTCGGATACGAGGTATGGGACTTCGTCTCAATCTCCTTTCATTGAGGCATTTTTTATTTTATACACAACTTTCTTTAATACGGTGTATAAACCCCTTTGAATTTTACGTTTATTCAAAAGGAATCTTTTTTATACGAAGCGTTTACTAAACGACAAAATGGAATGTTTTTGTCGTACGTATGCGGCGACAACGACTTCTCCGCCGTCGTGACCGTTATTTGAGTTTCGGCTTCCTCTACAAGCCATACCTTCTTTTTAAAAGAAAAATAAATACCATGTTTTACTTTTCTTTTATTTTAGTATTGAAAATGGTTTTCATAATGTTTTTATATCAATGTGTTGTATTGATATCTCGTGATTGAAATGTGGAAATTTTAGGTTTCCTTTATGCATGTTTTATGTGATATGATTATGTTATGGTTCTTGGGCATTATTATGAAGACGGGTGGTTCCGTGATAAACTAAGGGTGGGTGAGCCCGTTATAGCTCTCCAATGCATTGGGTAACGCAAAGGAGTGAAACATTAAGGTTTCTCCGAAGAGATTTTAGGGAATATACTGTGATGGGTATTCCAAACGTAACCAAGAGGGTTACTCCCTACGTAAGAATGTTATGAATGCCTCAAGTTACCTTTATGTCTTATGATTTCTATGATTTATTCGTGATTTTATGAGGTATGTTAAAGTGCCAATTTTTTATGGGTAATGTATGATTTCATTCTTATGTATATATGAACTCATGTTTCCTTTCCATGTTTTTTTTATAACCCATACTGAGTTTTTATGCTCATCCCACGTTTTTGAAATGTTTTTCACAGGTCAAGGGAAAGGTACATGATAAGATGATAGAGTCAAGGATGTGTCAAGAATTAATCCACGTTTTATTTTAAATGTGTTTCCATTGATGGGAATGAAGAATACTATCTTTATGTAACCACTTTGTTTATATGTGGAATGTAATGCAAGTTTTATGATCTAATTCTCTAAAACTCTAAACCTGAAAAGATCCTCAATGTGTAATCTTGTAATAACTCAAGATTAAGTAAGGTTTAAGGCTGGGGCCTTATAAGAAGGATGCAACAAAAAGGATGGAATTCCATGCTAGATCCTCTATAATTTTTTAGATAATCCACCACTATAATAGTAGGGCTCGAGAGAAAATAATTGGATTCTGCAAATGGGAGAAGAGCACAAGAGCCTTAGCCCAGTTGGTGAGGACTCGCAAGGTGCAACCAAGAGACCCGAGATCAAATCCGGGTGGAGTCATATTTCCGCGTACTATAGCAGTGCTGTAGTAGTACTGTAGTAGGCACTATTCGATACTGTAGCAGCTGGAACTATTCATCCATCTGGGCCTTCGGGCCACTGGTTTGGTCATCGGGTCCTGTACGGCTTTCAGGCCACCCAAGGCCACTGGGCCAGTTTATTATTAAGGACTTTGCACCACCTTAAGGCCTTAGGGCCACCACAAGGCCTTCGGGTCACATGAATGCGGGCCCCAAACACACTACAAAAAGGAGCAACCCCAGAAGAGGATTCCGAGCAGGTGCACTTCAGTGTAGAGCCAAATGGATTTTCAGAATGAGAGGGTATGACTATTCCATCGGTACCAGCCAGTGATTGCACGGGAATACAATCCAAACGGTCATGAAAAGGTGGAGAGCTACTATCAAGGATTCAGATAGTATGGAGGGGTAGTTCCTTGTAGATAGTCTGGTTGAATTTCCTAAGACCTTCGGGTCATGTAATGTTATAAGCCTACATGAAATGTAATATCTGAGCCTACGGGCCTTGTAAGGGTTCCCCATCATCCCTTGAAAGGGGGGTTATCAAAAATCAATAAAAATGAAGGCATTCGGGCCATTCAGGCAAATGGGAGTAGACAACCACTATATGGGTTGGAGACGAATGAATGTTTGGGGTATCATCAGCACCAAAACCATTTGGATAAATTAAACACAAGATCATTGTAGGATTAGGATCATAGGATTCATGATTCATGGTTATAGTGGTTCTAGAAGAGTAAAAATGATTGCTCTTTTAGATACATAATCATTAATAGAGGATTAGGAAATATTTTATAATATAACTTATTAAATTACAGTCGATTGAATAAAAACCAATTTGAAAAATACCATGATATCAATTTTGGATTCAAAAATAATTAATGATAGTTTTAATAAATGTTACTCATTAAATATTATACACCTGTAAAAAAAAATATTGAATACATAATCTTTCCAAATTAAAAGAAACTAAAATGGGAAAACCGTTATGAAAAAATATTTAATGAATTTCTTAACAATTAATAAGTGGTTTTCGTCATCAAAATGATATACCCTGAATCTGAAAAGTAAATTCAAAAATTCAAAATAAATGGGTATAAAATATACACCGTATAAGAATAATGTAAATACGGAACAATCATAACATAATAAATTCAATACGAGTTAAAAAAGATATTTACATTAGTCTTAAATAGCTGAACATTTTTTAACCTCTTATATAATAGATATAACTAAATTAATTTACTTTTTAATAACATTATTCATTTCTATAAAATATAATAGTCGTATTTAACAAAAATATATTACTATTGTATTTGTTTTCTCATTATGACATGATACTAGTGTAAATTTTTTATTTTGAAAAATTATAATAATGGTGGTGTCGATTAATATTTATATATTCGATGTTCACCATTTAGATATCATTACAGGTACCAATGTATGTTATTTGTAATCATTTATAATTTTCTAATTCTAGTTCACAAGTATTTTTGATATAATTCACTATCGTAAAGTTAGTGATAAGGTTATTTTAGTATTTTTTTAATTAACAAATGTTACATACAATAATCATCAGATAAATATTAATGAAGACCTTCCAAATCTATAATAAAAATTTTTATCATTAATTTCAAATGAAAATTGTTCTTATTTTATCAAATTCATCAATTACTATAATTTATAGTGTTTTTCAAATATGTGGTTTTAATGACCTGAATAGGAATGTTATTGGTTTGTCTTAATATAATTTTGAAAAATTTCGAATTAAATAACTTTTTTTGTTTCTAAGGTGGTTAATTTTATTTAATTAAATATAAATACAGTATAAAATACTTTATTATAACGAAATATGTCACTTCTATAGAGGTGGTAGTCATCACATATTCATTATCATTGCATTTTTTCCCATACAACATGAGGAAGGTAATGAACAGTTATAGCATAAGATTGCCTATAATATTAAAAATATAAATATTATTTTTTATATTCTCACATTAAATAAGAAACTAATTATAGTTATAAAATCATAACTTATCATTTATGTAGGCATTAATTCTCACATAACCATGTGTGATGTATTCAATTTTTAAAAGTTTTTCATGAATATAGATAATAGTTATCTCATAAACATAATAAAATCTTATTATATATATGAGTATATTTTTATGATTCTGTCATGTGTAGATTACATTCAGTGGAATTAGAATATAAAAGAAAGGGAAGGCAGTAAAAAGTGTTATTCATAATTTTACCTTACTCCTAAAAAGAGATCCTTTAAAATTTGAATTAAGTCATTAATAGGTGCTACTGTAATATTGTCACAACATATAAGACTTTAATATGAATTCTTAAGATTTATTTGAGTATATTTCAATCAAATTTATGATAAATAGGGTGTTAGTAGAATTTGGGTTATGAAGGATACATGATAAGTATAAGTAATAGTATTTATTAATAATATAAATTGAAAACTCTCTATTCAATGGCCTGGTGGATCCAATAATGTAAAATAATGGATTTTTGGATGGGTCATGGTCTAAATAATATCAACTAAAAGTTTTGAAATATGTTTTTAACGTGATACAATGTCCTTTGATCTTATATTTTTTTATTTATCATTTTTATATTTTATCATCGTAACTAATTTTAACCTAGGTATTTTAATTTTTATTCTAAAAAATATATTAGGTCATATTCAAAAAATTTTAAACATTAATTAGAAAAACTAATTTCTTTTTTACATATATTCTATATGGGTAGTAAATAATTAAAATTAGACTTTATAATGTGCTAAAAAAATTTAAGAAAAATTAGTGTTTTATGAATAATAATTTTGATTTAGATAAATTCTTAAGAATATAGTTAGTTTATTTGAAACATAATAATATATATGAGGATTTAAAAATCTTCTAATACTGAATTCCACCTCATGGATACTCAGTTAAAAGAAAAAAATACCAAAAAAAAGTTTCTATTAGAGTAAAATATTACTTGTGTTCCTAAAATTTCAAATATGGATTTCATATATAAAAATGTATTTCTAAATAATTTATATTTATTTATAAATAAATATTTTATATTGAAAAATAATTCACAATATTTTAAATCATTCTTCTATAGTAATAATGTAATAAATCTGAAAGTATTTTTAAAATTTTAATTTTTCACAATTAACTGAAAATTTAAAATTTTAAATATTATCGTATAAATTAGACCAAAGATAATTTTTTCATGAATAATTTAAAAAGATTAATTTATTAAATAAAAATTCTAAAACCTAAAAACATTGGGTTTTAAATAGAAAACAAAGTACATTACTTTTTTAATTGGCATTTTTATGTGCTTTTAAATGTATTTTATTATGGTTTCAAATTTAAATAAGGTTGATATTTTTTAATATATAATAATATTTTATATGTATTTAATTTTATTCATTAAGATAAAATATACAAATCATAAAAAAATAATTTTCTAAGAAAGGAGTGTCCTTTTTAATTTAAAATCATTTTAATTATTTATCATCTAACTTTTAACAATTGTAGTTGTATCATATATTTATATCTACTAAATGATTTCTTATTATTATAATTCTTTTATAATATTAATATAATTTTTTAAGGATCATTTTAATTTATTTTTTCATTTAAAATATTGTATCAAAATAATATTAATTGAGGGATAAATATATTACAAAATCATAGGGTGATACATACCATCAAGTTCCTAAACCATGAAATCATATGTGAATGATATGGATTAAACCAAATACTAAAAATGTTTTTATGGAAATCCATACAAATTAATCATGAAGATATCTAATTTTTTTCCATGCATATCTCATAATATTTCCAATCCAACTATCATATGAAGATACTCGTAAAACAATACATAACTTAATTTTCCACAAGAAACCTCAAACATAGCCATGGTAAAGTAAAAAATATTTTACCATATGGTTATTTTATACTTATGTAATACTAATATCTCTCCATTTAATGGATAAATTTTTATATCCAGTTGAATATTCTCCCTTATACCAAAACACTATAATATATTCATAGTGAAAAGAAATGTAACATTGATAACGAAATAATAACAAGGATGTGAAGGGTTTATTCTTGTTGTAGGGATTTTGAATGTTTGCATCTATTATAGGTCCCTGTTAAATTTATATCCCAAAATGAATTTAATATTGATCCCTAGGTTTATCTCTTGATAAAGTCACTTTCTATGTTTCAAAATGATATATTTTATTTTATTTTTTACAAATAATTTTAAAATATGTGGATTTAAATAATTTAACCAAAATATTAATGGAAAACTAAAATAATTAAATCATAACAATATGAAAAATACATGTTTTTAAAGATAATGAAATATAAGTTGAATATAAGTTTCAAATAAAATTTTAAAGGTTACTACAGTTGAATATATTCATCTATTAAAACAATCATGTATTCCTTATCAACAAATAGTACATAAATTAATTTCACAATGGTTAGAGAAAGGAATCCATGGGAACACATAATTTTACTTTAACATCATACCATAACTTCAGTATGGCTATTGAACCTATGATAGATATGATTCATCTAAATGATGAGCTACAAGAAGATAAGGTGAAACCTAAAATGAATAAATTAATTACCTCACCTATGAAATATAATTTGTGAAACAAATTGTTTTACTTCAAAGATAAGACAAAAAATTCAAAAAAAATTAGATAAATGTGTATTCAACATGGAAAACAACTTTCTTTATACAATAAATTAATTTATATAATTAAATTAATATAAATTATAATGAATCTCATAACTAATAAGGGAATGATATTGAATTTTATGATTTATATATCCTTAATTAATTAATAAATTTATCGATAAATCAGATCATATTCTCATTTTTTTCTCTTTAGTCATGAATTCTAAATTCTATTGTACCACCCTAGGTGATCAATTCATCATGATCTTTTATCTATATGTTATTTCTTGATAACTACATTTATATACCTTCATGATGGAGGACTAGTATTAATAAAGAGATTTTATTATACATGACACTCTTAGGGAAGATCTATTAACATTAAAAACATTTCCATGATCATCCTCTATGAGGAAGAAATAATTATAGCTTTTCCTAATCCTTGTTCATGTGAGTTTTTCATGTAATAAAAATGATTTTAAATCACATTTTTTCATCCCATTGACATTGATACTTCATCATACTCTTAAATTATTTCACATGGTTTGTTTGTTGTTGTATGAAATGATTTTAGTATTAATATCAGATATACAAAATATTATTATATAAAAATTCATATGTAAGAAGATAAATTTAAATGTAAGACATTATTTCATGATACATTCAACTTGAATATATTTTATTGTGTTATAGTAAAAGATTTGAAAATGTTATGAAAAAAATATATAATTAAAACTAGGGGTAAAAGTCGAATGACATTCCAAGACAAGTCTTACACAACTCACAAATTTTATACGGGAAGAGGATTATCCACTATAAAATACTAATTATTTTTAAAAAGTCATCCAAAATCCATGGACCTCCTACAAAATAATACATTAATAAAATACTATATATTTAATGTTCAAAAAAATTCACGAATAATTCAAAAATTAATACATCACTTGTTAAAATAATTCCTATGATGATTAACATAATATTGAAATCATTAATTTGTGTAATTTAAAAATAATTCAAAAAATTCACTGATATTATGAAAAATATATAAATCATTTTTAAATATCAATATGGTGAAATTCAAAGAATAATTTATGAAATTTTCATCACTATCAGTTCCCTCAGACATAAGAAATTGACTCAAATATAATTGTATATAAAAAACAATTCCAATGTAAATTCAAATCATTTACAAAAAGGGTCACCAAATTCCACAACCATAGAACCCTAAATTGTATTTCATCATTAACAACATATATTTAAAAATAACCAATTTTTTTATTCTATGCATTCACACGTCAATAACCAAAAAATTCACACACATATTTTCCTTTCTATTATTTCATCAAATTAAACAAGAATTATATTTTTTTCATACATAATTTTCTCACCCAAAAAATTCAATGTTAAAATAGGTGATTTATGAGCCTCCAAATATCTATATAAATGTATAGATAACAAATTTTAATAATGATGAATTTTTATAGATTCTAAATGGTTAATGGATTGATGTTATTTAGGTCAAAATGACGTAGTAATAATAATTAATTTTTTATTATTCAGGTAAAAAATGTATGATTCCATTTATAATTTATAATATACTCCTCCAAATATTAGGGAAACATAAATAATAAATTATAAATCCAAATATTCAATATAATTCTGTTCTTTACTCATTAAAATTCATAATATATGAATATTTAAATTATATATAGATTTATCTTTTATTGATGTAAGGTTCATTAAGTCCTAAATTAGTTTTGTCACATCCCATAAATTTCATTAAAGGATAAAAAAATCCTTTTGGCCTATCAAAAAATAATTTTCGGTTATATTATACAATAACTTTTCACATAGTAGATTTTTAAACAAATTACTATTTGAATTTTTTTAAAGTTTTTTATCTCCAAACATATCCAAAAAATGAAGACTCAAAACTCATATTGAACCATTATTTACATTCCATATAATTACAAAATGATACAAAAAAGAACATGACAAAAATACTTAACAATTGATTTCAATTAGATCATGCACTTCACTTCATGATTAGAATATGATACTAATAAGGGCTTTGATTTTTCAACCTTGTAGATGCATCAAATATTTTGAAGGGGAAAATAATATAAAATATAATGAAAATGTCTAAATAAAATTTTACTTTTTTATATTGGACTATTTAAATCACATAATTTCCTTAATAATCATTAATAAAATCTTATTTTCCAATAAATTGTTTTCATAAAGTATTATAATTCCAGATTAATTTATTTTTTTGGTTCTATAAAGATGTGAAATTAATGTTAAGAATATATAAAATTAACCATCATGGTCATCTAAAGTTTTTAAATTTAAAAAATAATATTCTATATAACGATGTTGTATTTAAATGTCAATTTTATTTTGTTGAATTTCTAAAAAACTCATTTAGAAAAAAACATCATTTTAGTTTTTATTTAAATTTTATTCTATAGGATTAATCACAAAGCTCAAATAAAATATTTTCAGGAATTATAATGATATTATTTTTTATTATATATGATTTTCTAAATAAATTAAAATTCAAGAATACAAAAAATATGAAAACCATAACATTTAAATGAAAATTAAAACATAAACTACAAAATTAGAAAACTAACATGATATAGGATCTTCACAAACAAACAACTATATTACTTATAATTTTATAATTTTAAGACCATATATATGTGAAATAAAAAATCAGATCATAGATAGAAATAATGGAAAAGGTAAAAAATTTTGTTAAACATTAATCATCTTACGGAAGGTGAATATCCTCCTATAGAGGCACTTAAAAACTCTGTAAAATCATTTATTTATTCTTTTTAATTTTAATATATTTTCATCACTGAGTTATTTATTCATAAATTTATTAAATATTAAATCTTGAGTAATAATGAAGGGATTGTAAAGTTTAAAATGAAATTTACATGGAATAATCTAGAGCCTATATTGAAACTGTATCACATTATCTCCCAATTTGGAATATGTTTTAAGATCATTCCATCTTGAGTGGATTTGTTTTTCTATTTTTACAGCCTAGAAATTTCATATACCCAATTTATTATATACTTTAACTCTTAAAAATATAATTTTATTTCATTTATAGAAGAAACATATTCATGATAAATGTCTTAATATACTAAAATATATTTGGGTTCCAACTCCATGGGTAAATTAAATTTTTTTCCATGAAGATGAACTCAATGTATAGGAAAATTTAACACTACTTGAAATTTATAATTTAAAATGAAAATCCTATTATTTAATCCCCACCAAAAATTCCAAAGGAATGTATCACCCAAAATATATTTCATTTATTCCTGAATAATATATGAAACTTTTTTCATTAAAATCGATGGGGAAAACAAAGAATTCATAATATTCACATAACTTAGAATCCATGGTCTCTCACGTATAATAACATTAAATTTATTAATTGGAAGTGATCCTTTATTGGTGTAAAAATATCATAATTATTATATTAAATAATTTTTAATCTTCTAGAATGGCCATCCATAATATTTTTACTTCATTTTCTATCGATTATTTCTTCACAATGTGCTTATAATGATAAAAACTATCTAAACAATTTTTTTAATTATGTTTCTTTTTTTAAAATCATATTTATGATTAGTCATCAAACCCAATCCCATTAGATCCTAAATTATAGAATATATAAATCTATAATAAAAAAATCAATAAACAATGTCTTATTCTCATTTTTATCATGGGATTGGTCTAATGTACATTATGAAAATGTTATCATAGGGGAATTATTTTCCACGTTTTAACTCAAAACATTAACTAGTAAAAAAATCATATAGACCAGACATAAATTTAATAGTAAGACAATTTTTTTGTAAAATTATGGGTGGGGTACTAGATTGTGTTTTAACTCAAAACAATTATTTAAAAAAAACATATCAATAAAAAATTGAGACACATTTTGATGTAATATATCATAAGGAAATATTTCGTCATAAATTTATTTTATAAATAAATTATAAAAACAAGGATATCAAATAAAAGATTATATATCCCACTATATTTTTGGGTATGTGAGAGAAGAAATTACCTCATCCATGGATTATTCATCTTGAATTTGAAATTTAAACACAATTAACATATAAATTTTTTATTCTATCATGAAGCTTTTTTATAGTTGAGATTATTATATTACCAATTTATTTTCATGAATGGTATCCATTTTAAAAAAACATTCAAAATATAAATTATAAATAGTAAATTCATTTTTTAACCCATCGATAAAACATTTTAAAATTTTGAAATAATTCTCATCATTTATATTTTTAATAATTATAGTCTATTAATTGAATAAAATTATATTATTATAAGTGAAAATGTACAAAAAAGAAATTTTAATGTGGATTTTTCCGGATCCTCACTAGATATATTAATTTGTAAAAATTTATAATGTGTATTAAAAATAATAATTGTGGGTTTTTTAACTATCATTTTTAGAACATCATCAATAAATGGAACAATAAAATAGTCTATAATTTTTACAAAATTGTTTTTTCAATAATCAATTCACATAGTCTATTTTTTTTAATCCTAACTAGAATAATCACACCAAATCAAATAAATTAAATTTTATAACTAAACATTTTAGTAACAATAGATATTGGAATGAAATTTTAGTTTTCAAAATAATGAAAAATGGTACCCAAATTCCACATAGTTGTCAAATACACTTCAAAAAATCCTATAATTATGGGGTTTAATCTCCTATAAAGTAGTTTAATAGGTTAATTATTATTCTCTAAAATAGTTCTTTACAAGTAAATATATGAATTATATAGAAATTTTTCAAACTAAATCCTTATAACATGAGGAATAGAAATCAAAAGAAGAGTGTGCTCAAATGCTCTATCTATAAAACATTAACATTAGGAATTGAAAGTCAGTAATGAGTATAAGGGTTCAAAATGGTGTGATGAAAAAATAAAAGTGAGTAGAAAATCATATAATAAATTATACCCATCAGTAAATGGATCAAAACATATAAATACATGGAATATTAAATATTCATATGAATCAATAATCGTGATCAATGTGTTATTAGTCTAGATCTAGGGAAGCATTTTAAACCCATAGAAATCATAATGAAAAATTTATGTAATGCGGGACATCAGTTTCACTTCACTATTATAATTACTATTACAAATGGAAAATCATCGTGGTTTACTTCCAAAAAAATGATTTATAGGTCTATCAATGACCCACACATCCATGGTTTATGAGGGATCCACAAGTCGTTAATTTCTAACATAGTAATCCATTATTTGTTTATAAGATAACCACACATAAAATTTTAGAGTACCATTATAATATTATAACAAATAAATGATTTTATTTCATAATATACTCATAGTAATGACCAATATATATCTTATAACATAGTTAACCAATGGAATATAAATAGCTTCTATAAGAATCTCTGTGAAACATGTTTAACCCATGAAAGTTCCATAACAATATATTTTAAATAAGATTTATCCATAATGGGAAAGGATGAGGATGGTATTGCTAAAGAATATCCATTTTGGGGATATGTAACTAAAATTTATTTAGCATTGAATAATGGAGAAACCTTAAAAGGGTAAATAAAAATATTTTGAGGAAAATACCCTTTTTATTTTGAAAATAACTATTTAAAACATTAATCATTTCGAAGATAATTTTATTTAAAAATAACATCAGAATATAATAATGTATGTTTTATAAAAATTATAAATCTTTAATTGAATAAAATATCTTTTTTTTATTATAAAAACATTTTTTAAAACGTTTAATAAATATTTTTTAGAAAACATTCATTTTGCAAGAACACATATTTCTGACAAATGAGATTAATAAATTTGGATTTTCTGAGAAATATTTTCTCAATTACTATATGTAAAATAAAATTGAAAATAGTAATATTTAATTTCAATACTATGAATAACCTAATGATAATAGTTTTAATTAGAATTATAATATTTTTACATCAGAGACTGAATCAAACACAATCCCAATACATGATGCATTTTTAACAAATGGATCTCAAAACATTAGTGTCTTTCAATAACAATAACCATGAAATAATATAACTAAAAGAAACATATAATATGAAAAAAATAAGTGGATTCTAAATACTGAAAGTAAATATGTAATTATATACATCTTAAAGAATAAGATGTGTTTATAACATAACAATGAACTCAAAGAAGGAAAATTGAGTCAAAGATTCTTCACCGCTTTCAGAACTAAGAAACTTTAAACCCCATGAAATATATATGATAAAATGGATATGTAAATCCAAATAAATTAAATTATAAGAATCATAAAATAAAATAATAGGTATTATATACCACACAAAATAAAACTATCTTTTTAATATTTCATATATTTCATAAAAATAAAAGTAAGATAAGAAAAACCCTTACCATGGGACAGAATCATCAAGATTGTTCTTAATCCTACAAATTAATAAAATTATGTAAATTATTTTTATGATTTATTAACTTTTTAAAATTTATTATTTAATTTATTTTTTTATTACCATCTTAAGTAAAATTACTTACTCAATTACATTTAATTCAAATGTTTTTCCATATTTGGTTTATGTTTCAAAAAGGTATTTAGTAGGATGATGATTGTCAATGAGAATATTATCTAAATATCATAATGAAAATAATAATTTAATAACTGGGATACTAATTATTTAATTATATTTATATATATAAATGTATTCTGGTGATGATAAAAAGAAGAATCACGGGGCTTTATGGAAGCAGTAGTCTATATGTCCATAAATGACCTTATAATTTTTTTTGGGTTTAAATATGTAATAAAGAAAGTGATATATTATATTTGTAGACAAATTATTATTTCAATAAGTAAATATAAATTCTACTTATTTAACTTATTTTTATTAAACACTTTCTTAATTTATTCTATGTAGACTATGAATGAATCAAATTTCGTTAAGGACACCATAGTCCACACGTCCACTATTGATGTAATGGTATTCCATCAAAATGGAAATCAAAAAGGTATGTGTTATATTGTATCAATTATATAATAATTAATTTATAAATATCATACATGTAATATAAAAATAGTATTTTAATCATTATTACCAATCCTAAAAGTTGGTAATGGATGAATGAACGACACTAGTTCGGGACATAGTTCTTCATCGTAAACATGAGCGATGATTGTGTATCCAACATTGTGGAAGTTTGTGATGTTTTATGTTTTAAACATTACATAAAAACCTGTAATTACAATTATTATACTTATGTTATTATATAATAATGATATAATTATAATTAATGTGGTTTGGGAATGAAGGGAGGCAAGATTTCTCATTGATGAACATTACCACTGCATAATGTAAAACCTTTTGGTTTTCACCAAATGACTTCCTTGGATAACATTATTCCCAATATAATGATACCCAGATGTGTCAATGGATGTTGGTGATATAGTTTTATATGTATTGGATGATAAAAAGGGCTTTAGAGGTTTGATGAAATGAGGATACATGCTAGTCTTTTATAAGTGGGGAAAGAACACACATAGAAATTTCGAGAAGTTTTCTTAACCCACGTTTTACATAAAAAAATGATTTAATAATGCTCCAAATTATATATTATAGGTATAATGTTAGTAATGTTTCTATAAATTCGTATTTGGTTAAGGTTTGGGTGATTTTTAAACATTATATTATTAGTTTGACCACTATTTAAACTGTTTTCTCTTAATCATTTTAATTAAATTTGTTTATTTTTCCAATATACTTGGTATAGAACCATATTTATCTTAATTAAACTATAAAATATTATTATTAAAAATATGGAATAATATTTTTCAAATTCACTTCATAAATCCGGCACAGTTTAATTTTAAATTTATATCGTAGACAGAACAAGACATAGGATCCTTAATGTGAAAATGTTTGAAGGATTACTCTTTATATATATAGATTCAATATAAAAAATATTAAAGTGACCTAAATTGGATAAATATAAGTAATATTGAACTATTTTTATATTAAAACCAATTAAATATATAATTTGACATTTAAAATTATTTATTAAAAACTCTTTTTCCAATTTTAATTTAATATTTTTCACTATTTATCCAAAAAGAAACTTCTCAGAAAAACACCAAAAATCACAAAATATATAATTTTTTAATTTATATTTCCAAGAATTATATTATCCTTTCATTTATAATTTATAAAAGGGTTACATTTTATATTAATCATTTATTCCATTAAAAGGTGGAAAAACATTCATTATAAAAATTTAGTTTTTTAGTAATAAAATTGGATTTTTTTTCTTATCAAAAAAATATCATATATATTAGACAAATGCTAGAATATTTTATTGAATATATTATATATTTATTAAATTAATTTAATTTAATAATTATAAAAAATTTATGTATAAAGATAAAATACTTTCATATGCATTCAAATAGTTTTTCAAAAAAATAAATCATTTATATTAAACATCTTTTTTAATTCATTTATAATTAATTTGTAACCAGATATTTGTTTTAATAAAAATTTGTAAAAAATATATTCATAATTCATTTAATTCTATTATTCTATAAATTCCCATGTCTTGGTGATAACTATCAAATTAAATATTAATATTATATTGGTGTTTAGTAAAATTTGTTGTTGAGTGTTACACAATATAAATTGTATATTACATGTAACACAATAAATTATTTAATATAAATGAATTTGAATGAATATATTTCATAAAATCATTGGATTATTTAGTAAAATTAAATATTTACCTATTAGGATTCCATATAATTTTAACATTGGATAGTTAAAAAATACATATATGAAAGATAAATAATCATCAAATATGATGAAATTTATTCTGAACCATGTTATAATTTTATGATAATGTAATTTATAATGAAGGAATAATTGAATTTGACATTTCATATTATGTGGATAGAGATTAATTAATATCATATAAAATAGGAAATATTATAAAATAGGCAATATTTAAGAATAAAGATCAAGAAGTAATATTAAAAACAAAATAAAGGAAGTTTGAGTTAATAAAATAACTAGAATTAAAATTTACATCATTTCTTAATGAAATAAAATTTTACATAAATATTATAGGTGTATAAATGGAGCCAATAGAAGCTTATTTTTATGAAGGAAAATTGAATCCTCTCAAAAAATTATAGGAAAATAAATTGGAAGTGAACCAATATTAAAAACATCAAAATCTAATCATTTTGGATGCCTCTGAAAAAATAGAGATCTTCCAATATATTACCCTCATCAAACATATAGTAAACCATCAGGTTAGGATTAATAATTTCCCTATAAGATCAAATTCAATAGATTATATTACAAATACAATGAAAATATTTTTTTTAGTCGTTAACTATAATGGTTGGATACAATTAAATTTTAGATAAATGAATAGTGATTTTGATATAGATATTGAGCTCTTGATGCATCACTAGTGAATCCTTCACCATTGAACTACACTCATCATTGTAAGTATAAAAATAAATAAAAAATCATATCAATAATCAAGAAAAAAACATCCTCTACATGACCCCTTTCATATATGAACCATGTGAATTTAATTTAATCCCATTAGTAGGGGTTTTCATCTCTCTCAAATTCTTGGAGGCATTCACCCTGGATGTTCCACCTATATATAGAATCCTAAAGAGTCAAGGGAATGAAGATCTAGATGAATATAGATACATTTATACTTTCCCACAAATAGGTAAACAAGATTCATAAATTATCACACAATATACTAATAGTTAGGATTAATTACTTAATGGAAGACAACATTGTAAATTTCTGAGCCGATTAAAAAAGAATAGATTATGAGAATAGTCCACACATTAGTATGCACATGTTAATTATCCTATTAATAACTTCTTGAATAAAGGAACTCCTCCATGTTCTTTACCCCAACACTAAAATCATGAAATCTAACAACATGAGCCAATATATAAGCATCCCAATCACTATTTGAGAAGATATGAAAACACTTCTATATTGAGAGTTTGAGTTTCACTTTTTTGTGGATATATGAGCAATACCCATTTGATTAATATTATCATAAAGTGTAATGGATCAATTATAGATTCTCTATAGAATAAAACTGAATTTAAGAGAATTATCTTTAATCATGATTCTTTTTCCCATACAATTTGAATTTGAATATGAATTAATCACAGCACAAAAATAAGATCATGAAAAATTCCAAGTTAAAGATTAAATTATGAGACACTTATCTAGAACATCAAAAAAATTATCCAATACACCAACTACTTTTAAGATTTTTTTAGCACTGCATTAGTGAATCGAAGATGGCCATAATCCTAACAAGAACTAATGTCTAGGGAGACAAATCTTTGAATAATAATAGGTAATCCTAACAAATGATGATCTCGAAATAAATAATACCACTCCAAATGATCCAATGATATGTATCAAAAAATTAAGGGATAAGACATTTTGAATTGTTCTAGAGACTGTATTCATTATAGCTATCAACCGAATGAATGAAGAACTCCCTATATTTCCTCTAAATAAAGTTAGAATAATAATGATCCACTAAAATGAATTCCCACACCAGTTTATCTGAAACACAACATGAATTATCTTCAATACCATTGAGATTGAGTCCACTCTATTGAAAATGTCTTGGCAGTCTAAACAAACATACCCAATGATTCTTCAATTCATATTGAGAATACCACATGAAGAGATTGATAATCTTTGAAATATTTATGATTACTTATTTTGGAGGTCTAAAATTATATAATACATGAATATGATTAGAAGATATTACACTAATAACCAATTTTTCAATCCCCCAGTGGATAAAAATATAAATTTCCTATTATGTATCCTTCATATAACTCCATTTACTATATTTTCTTAGTGATAAATTCTAACTCTAACGTTAGACAGATGAGCACCCAAATATTCTATTGGGATGATTTTTTTGTCCTAAAACAATCCTCTATTAAATGTGAATGTATCCCTTAGAGGAAAAATGTTTTGGGATAATAACACCACATTATGTGTTGATACACTACCAAAAATTATTAAAATAACAAAAAAGGGTCATTTTCAAAATAAAAATAGAATTAGAACTTACATTGTAGTGAAATAACATGTCATAATCCAAAATAAAAATATAGAAATACCAGAGAATATATACATACCATTATTCTAGAAACAACAATCCTCGGGTGCCTTATGAGACATGATATACTAACATTTCATTATAACATTTACAAATAATATATCATGTCCCATTACTACAGAAGATCACGAGGCTCAGGATTCTGGGAAAAAAGCTGTTTCTGATAAACTTCATTAGAACAAACCATGCCTGAAAAATTTAAAACAAAAATGAAGGGTGAGAAAATATTCCCAGTAAGGGGTTTTAAAAACGTTTTAAGAAATTTTTTTCTCAAATTAGTCCTTTTTAAGAGAATAAAACACTTTGCTAAAAAAAGGATTATATTTTCTCAAAAACATGAAATCCAACATTTTTGAAAACCACTTGCATAGAGAAGAAGTGCATGCTTAAAATAAACATTAAAGTAAACATGATTGGAGAGCAAAACACATGAAGAATATATAATTCATAATATTCAACCAATGTTGCTTTAGTTCTAAAAGAAATATGTGATTAAGCAGGGAAAACATTTATAACATGATTCATGAGCACATACTATTCTTATAACAACTTACCACATGAAATACAGTTCTTATCACATAATTACATTTTCATAGTCAAGGGAATTTTCAAGAAGGGGATGTCCAGTTAGTTGAACTAACCCCTGGTTGACCATTTATCATCACATGCAGAGGGAATGTATAATGCCGGACTTTGTCAAGACCTTGCATCAAGACCGTAAAACATAGGTAATGGGTCAAGGCTAACCACCAATCCCATTTCCATGGTAGCACAAGCCAAGGCTAAATACCAAGACCGTCACATATAACGTCTCATGAGACTCATACTTTACCCAATGCATTGGAGCGCTGTATAATTCCGGGCGCACCCGTCACATCATTCATATTGCGCTATATAATTCTGGGCGCACCCGTCACATTTAAGTCCCATACATCCCTCACATATCTTGACATGGTCTTTCATTCATAGGGTTTCATTCATAAATTCTTAATCAAACCCACTTTTCACATACATATTCATAACTTGAAGGCAGTTCAATCATTAACAAAACTAATACATGCTTTCTAAAAATCCGTACACATAAGAAATTATCTTAACAATTGAAAACATGGGTTTTAAGGACATGAACATAAAAACTTTAACATTCCAAAGAATCATAATACCAAGCTAAAACAAGGCCGTTTATAACTAATACACATGTTGATAAATGGGTATTGTGGGTGTTTATTTAAAACTGTGTGAATAGACATACAGTTAGGGATACAAAGTGTACAATTAGTTCTATCTTGGGAAGTCATGTATATATGTATGCATACAACATGAATATATATATTGTTGTGTAAAAACTTATTTGCACATTAAATAACATGAACATTCCTTTGAAAAGATTGTAAACACCATAAGAAGAACTTGTATTTTAAGACAACATATTGATACAAGGTTATATATATACCTATATATATTTAGGCACGCATACACATGTGCAAGGGTTTACCAAATTAATCCAAAATCAATAATATTTCTCATGTTGTACATTAAACAAAAATAATTTTTGGTAAAACCAACTGGAGTACTTTTACATAAAAAAAGTACGTGAACATAATTTTCATAAAACCATTATTGGCATAAAATCAGTCTTGCATACAACAAGGTCGATCCATAAACATGAGTACATATATATGAATACATATATATAAACTTGTAAACATTTAAGGAATTTACACTACCCATTTTCACAAAACAAAATCATGATTTATCAAGAATTATGATAAATGAAAATTTGAAAGAATTATTTTGATACCAAACCAACCCTTAAACTTCATCATACATATAAACATGTATACAAATAGTTTTGCGTACTTTTCTTGAAATAATAATCTTTTTGAGTAAATAAAATCTTAAAAAATTTCAAAACAAAATAATGAAGTTAATCCCTTATGCACATCGATGTACATAAACATCTATATAATCACATGTACATATACATCTTTATGCTAGATATACTTGCATGATTTACATGTTCATGCAATTACATGAAATCTCCATTTTCATAGGCGAAATAAAATCAGGGTTATAAATATTGAGAAGAGGTTTGTATATTTGCATATATCATTTTATACATATATGTATATAAATATATATATATATAACCAAAGAACATATGCAAATACCCGAACCAAAATAAAATAGGTCCTCCGAGTACCCTTACCCCGGTTTTGGGATTCCACACAGAAACGGGCAAGATCAGTTCTAAAAGCCATGCATAAGTGTATAAACAGGGGGTATATACTAAGAGGTTTATATATATATAAACCTGTATATCAAACATACATACCTAAGATTTTAAAAAAACGAGGTAGGATCTATCCCCGTACCAGTTCAAAGGGAAGGAGTAGATGAAGCAAATGAAGCCGGTCCGGTGGTCGGAGATCCAAGAAGCTTCGGGTGCAAAACCTCCCTGTCTTTGGTGCAAACCGAAGCTTAAGTACAGGTTCTATCCTTGTTTGGAGATACCGACTGGGTAAATGAGGTCGAGTCGGTGCCGACTCTGTGGAAAGGAGGGAGCAAATAGGGTCCACTCGCCGACCTAGAGAAGAAAACGAGCCCTCCCCTACTGGTTCTGCGTGACGAAGGAAGAAGAAAGGAGATGCTGGATGCGGGGAAGAAGGAAAATGGAAAAAATGGAGGATGACTAAGATTATAAGGGAGTTGATCAGGCAACTCAAATGTTGTGCAGCATTAAAAGAAAGGGAATGGCTGCGATGGAGTGCCCAGATCGAACGACTCTGAAATGCTGCGGCTAAAAAAACGCATCTTCGGTTTAAATAAAAAAAACAAATTTGTTTTATTAATTTTATATTAACTTATTATAAAAAATTTTTTATTATTAATAGTAAATTATTTATCTAACTTTTATTATTTTAAGATATTCATTGGTCAATGGTTTATTAAATACAAAAATACAATAATTAATCAAAAAATATTATATATATATATTATTAATTTCCTTTATTAACTAATTATCTTAATTTCCTTAATTGAAGATTAATATTGTTAATATTATTAATTTAATTAAACATTAAACATAACTACATTTATAATTATTTTCAAAATCACACATAAGAGTGCGTTGATATAAATATTATCATTATAAAATACATAAGTAAATGAAAACATAATTTTACATAGTTTTCAATACTGTTAATTCAAATTATAAACATTCGCATTAATATTATTACTTTAATTTAATTTAGAGATAAATATAATACATTTAATTTAAGGTTTGATGCAACATATATATATAACTCAAGAGTTTGAGTACATATTTTCTTAGACAAAGTAAAAACCCATCAGATTCAATATAATTACAAAATTAAAGTTTAATTGCTCAAGTTAAAATCATGTATACTAAATAGTGGAAAAAAATAATATTAATTCTCACTGTTTTGAAATAAAAAATATAATTCACCTTTTGGGGAAAACAAGCAATAAATTAATTATATTATTATTGATGTTACTCTTTAAACAAATTAAAAAATTAAATTTTCGAACCTTTTGGGGGTAAACAACTCTTTTCTTCAACGGTCCAAAATAAAACATTAGTGGATAGGAGATTCATGGGGGATCCAACGGTTATATTTATAGACGTTAGGGTTCGATGATCGAATTAGTGTTCTTATAAAAATTCTAGTCTCGCGGTGTCCTTCACTCAAGGCGACTGAAGGAGAAAAAGAGGAGATGGTTCGTGTGATTCCTTTGTTGCTCAGCACGGTTACAGTGGCTTCGGCCACCCTCATGTTTATTCTGATGGATTCCAAATACCCTTACCGCTTTCTTGGGGTCTTGGTGGTTTTAAGCAGTCTCCCTATAATTGTAATCGGGTTCTTAATTGGGATTTTTGGTTAGCTTATCTTTTTGTTCGATCAGAGTGAGTTTTTGTCACCGAGATATAACTCATTTGAATAAAAGGGTATTTTATTCATTTGATTCATTTTTCTATTTTATTATTATTATTATCTTATAAGATGACTGTTTGTTCACTTAATGGGTGGCAATGTAAAAAAAAACTTTTCGTTACTCAAAACACTGTTTCTTAGGTCGTTACATAACTTCCCCCTTCAAAGAATTACGCCCTCGCAATTCTATTCATAAAAAGAAAAAAAACAGAAACCCCACATGTATAACATTACCAAAATAGTGGATCTGGCTCGGATAACAGAATACCAATGTTGGAACATAGTTCTTCTATTTCCCTAGCCCAGATGCACTTTGAACTGTACGTCTTGATCTCCTGCTCGTGCGTACTGCTCACGGGCTTCCACAGGGAGGCTCGTGCTGTGAAAAGCTTGGAAACATCCGAGTTGATGAATTACCTGATAACTCTCCATGCTACATCACGCTCGAGGTAGTCTAGGGGAATGATGCGATTGAGGAGACTGATATTCATGACCTGGAAGATATAGGATGCACTAAGGTGGCCATCCTGAGCAGCTACGAGGAAGCACGCTCTGGGAGAGAAGTTTTGTGCCATAGTAAAACAATGGAAGAGGCCTTCACAGTACCTTCTCCTTCGCCTAGAGTAGGGGAGTTGAGCAGTGGAGATAAGGTGAAAAACACGATCATCCTCTTGACACAAACGAAGAATCTCAGGACCATTTTCTAGATCGAGCAGATGATGGCAGGACCCTCACAGGTGGAGGAAACATGGATAATCCACCGTGCATGCCCTGATCATGATAACCTCTACTAACTCATCGGGTAGTGATGAGATGTTCATTTGACCAGCCATCAAAAAAAACATTCGAAAGGAAACTCTTAAGAACACTGATAAGGTATAGGCAGGAAAGGAAACATGAAACTTTCATTTATGCAAAAGTTTACGTAACAAAGTCTGAGTTTACTAAACGTACACCATAATGAGTGGAAGAACTCCCTAACTCTTCAAAACACACGTAGGTTGAACAGACAGAACCAAACTCATGGGAACATCTATGACGCCTCCTGAGTTTAGCGTGAGGGGTATGGAGTTGGGAAACATCAGTATATACCTCTTGCCTAAGAAACAATCGGGTGGACTCATCTTCCAACACTCAAAGGTCCATTAACTAGCCCCAGAAGCCATAGTGGAAAATCTGGCAGAGGTAAGCCGCTCGGAGGTCTCCAACAACAGCAGCTTCTTGAAAGGGGTTATCAAGCATTGTGCCAAATTATTTTCCAATCATGAACACTCGGAAGAATCCCTCACCATACTTTCCCTGACGTGCATAGAAGGGAAATTGGGTCATCATTATTAGGAGATAATCCATTCCCAATTCCCAATGAAGACTAAGCACCCTAGGTGAGTTTGACACATCATACAGGTGCTTACATGTCATGCGAATTTGGGCGTAATTTAGAAAGTTCTCACGGCTATCTAGAGATACAATGTTCTCTAGAGCTTCAGTTGGAAGTGACAGTAGGTCGGTAGGTACATTTTCAATAGCCATCTGAAAGTTATAACATTTTTACTTAGTCAATCATAGAAATACATTCATACCATCTGGTTTTTCAGAGTTACTTGAACCCAACCTCTAATACCAACTGTAGCAACCCCAATCCCCTGGTACCTTATGAGACATGATATACTAAAATTTCATTACAACATTTACAAATAATATATCATGTCCCATTACTACAGAAGATCGCGAGGCTCTAGATTCTGGGAAAACAGCTACTTCTGATAAACTTCATTAGTACAAACCATGCCTGAAAAATTTAAAACAAAAATGTAGAGTGAGCAAATATGCCCAGTAAGGGGATTTAAAAACGTTTTAAGAAATTTTTTTTCTCAAAGTAGTCCTTTTGAAGAGAATAAAACACTTCACTAAAAACAAAGAATTATTTTTTCTTAAAAACATGAAATCCAACATTTTTGAAAACCACTTGCACAGAGAAGAAGTACATGCATAAAATAAACTTTAAAGTAAACATGATCATAGAGCGCAACACATGAATAATAGATAATGCATAATATTCAACCAAGGTTAATTTAGTTCTAAAAGAAATCTGTGAGTAAGTAGGGAAAACATTAATAACATAATTCATGAGCACATTCAATTCTTATAACAACTTACCACATGAAATACAGTTCTTATCACATAATTACATTTTCATTGTCAAGGTAATTTTTAACTAGGGGATGTCCTGTTAGTTGAACTAACACTTGGTTGACCATTTATCATCACATGCAGAGGGAATGTATAATACCGGACTTTGTCAAGACCTTGCGTCAAGACCGTACAACATACTTAACGGGTCAAGGCTAACCGCCAATCCCTTTTCCATGGTAGAACAAGCCAAGGCTAACTGCCAAGACCATCGCACATAACGTCTCATGAGACTCATACTTTACCCAATGCATTGGAGTGCTGTATAATTCCGGGCGCACCCGTCACATCATTCATATTGCACTATATAATTCCGGGTGCAACCGTCACATTTAAGTCCAATACATCTCTCACATATCTTGAAATGGTCTTTCATTCATAGGGTTTCATTCATACATTCTTAATCAAACCCCCTTTTCACATACATATTCATAACATGAAGGCAGTTAAATCATTATAAAAACTAAGACATGCTTGCTAAAAATCCGTACACATAAGAAATTATCTTGACAATTGAAAACATGGGTTTTAAGGAAATGAACATAAACCCTTTAACATTCCAAAGAATCATAATACCAAGTTAAAACAAGGCTTTTCATAACTAATACACATGCTGATAAATGGTTATTGTGGGTGTTTATTTAAAACTGTGTGAATATATATACAGTTAGGGATACAAAGTGTGCAATTAGGTCCATCTTGGGAAGTCATGTATATATGTATGCATACTGCATGAATATATATATAGTTGTGTAAAAACTTATTTTCACTTTAAATAACATGAACTTTCCTTTGAAAATATTGCAATCACCATAAGAAGAACTTGTATTTGAAGACAACATATTGATACAAGGTTGTATATATACCTATATATATATTTATTTAGGTGCGCATACAGAAGTGCATGGGTTTACCAAATTAAACCATACTCAATAATATTTCTCATGTAATACATTAAACAAAAATAATGTTTGGTAAAACCAACTAGAGTTCTTTTACATAAAAAAGAGCGTGAACATAATTTTCATAAATCCATTATTTGCATAAAATCAGTCTTGTATACAACAATTTCGATCCATAAAATGAGTACACATATATGAATACATATATATACACTTGTAAATGTTTAAGGAATTCACAATACCCATTTTCATAAAACAAAATCATGATTTATCAAGAATGCTGATAAATGAAAATTTGAAAGAATTATTTTGATACCAAACTAACCCTTAAACATTATCATACATGTAAACATGTATACAAATAGTTTTCGGTACATTTCCTGAAATAATAATCTTTTTGAGTAAATATAATTTTAACAAATTACAAAACAAAAGAATGAAGTTCATCCCTTATGCACATTGATGTACATATAGATCTATATAATTACATGTACATATAAATCTTCATACTCCATATACTTGCATGATTTACATGTTCATGCAATTACCCAAAATCTCCATTTTCATAGGCGAAATAAATTCAGGGTTATAAATATTGAGAAGAGGTTTGTATATTTGCATATATCATTTTATACATATATGTATATAAATATATATATATATATATATCCAAAGAACATATGAAAATACCCAAACCAAAATAAAATAGGTCCTCGGGGTACCCTTACCCCGGTTTTGGGATTCCACATCGAAGCGGGCAATATCGGTTCTAAAATCAATGCATAAGTGTATGGGGTATATACTTATAGGTGTATATATATATAAACTTTTATATAAAACATACATACCGAAGCTTTAAAAAATGAGGTTGGATCTGTCCCCTTACCATTCGGAGGGAAGGAGTAGATGAAGCAAACAATGCCGGTCCGGTGGTCGGAGATCCAAGAAGCTTCTGGTGCAAAACCTCCATGCCTTCGGTGCAAACCGAAGCTTAAGTACAAGTTCTCTCCGTGCGTGGAGATACCGACATGGTAAACGAGGTCGATTCGGTGCCGACTTAGTGGAAAGGAGGGATCAAAGAGGGTCCACTCGCCGGCCTAGAGAAGAAAACGAGCCCTACCTTACTGGTTCAGCGCGACGAAGGAAGAAGAAAGGAGATGTGGGAAGTGGGGAAGAAGGAAACTGGGAAAAATGGTTAACAACTGAGATTAAAAGGGACTTGATCGGATGGCTCAAACATGGTAAAGTATTAAGAGAAAAGGAACGGCTGTGATGGAGTGCCCAGATCGAACGGCTCTGAAATGCTACAGCTAAAAAAAACTCGGCTTCGGTTTAAATAAAAAAACAAAGTTGTTTTATTAATTTTTTATTATCTTATTATAACATTGTTTTTATTATTAATAGTCAATTATTGATCTAACTTCTATTAATTTAATATATTTATTGATCAATGGTTAATTTAATACCAAAACAACTAATTAATCAAAATATATTATTATATATATATATATATTTAATTTCCTTTATTAACTAATTATCTTAATTTCCTTAATTGAAGATTAATATTATTAATATTATTAATGAAATTAAACATTAAACATAACTACATTTATAATTATTTTCAAAATCACACATAAGAGTGCGTTGATATCAATATTATCATTATGAAACACATAAGTAAATGAAATCATAATTTGACATAGTTTTCAAAACTGTTAATTCAAATTATAAACATTCACATTAATATTATTACTTATATTTAATTTAGAGATTAATATAATACATTTAATTTAAGGTTTGATGCAACATATATATATAACTCAAGAGTTTGAGTACATATTTTCTTAGACAAAGTAAAAACCCATCAGATTCAATATAATTAAAAAATAAAAGTTTAATTGCTCAAGTTAAAATCATGTATAGTAAATAGTGGAAAAAAATAATATTAATTCTCACCATTTTTAAATACAAAATATAATTCACCTTTTGGGGAGAACAAGAAATAAATAAATTATATTATTATTGATGTCATTCTTTAAACAAATTACAAAATTAACTTTTCGAACCTTTCGGGGTAAACAACTCTTTTCCTCAACGGTCCAAAATAAAACATTAGTGGATAAGAGAATCATGGGGGAGCCAATGGTTATATTTATATCTGTTAGGGTCCAATGGTCGAATTAGTGTTATTATAAAAATTATCGTCTCACGGTGTCCTTCACTCAAGGTGACTGAAGGAGAAAAAGAGGAGATGGTTTGTGTGATTCCTTTGGTGCTCAGCACAGCTGCAGTGGCTTCGGCCATCCTCATGTTTATTCTGATGGATGTCAAAGAACCTTACCGCCTTCTTGGGGTCTTGGTGGTTTTAAGCGGTCTCCCTATAATTGTAATCAGGTTTTTAATTGGGATTTTTGGTTATCTTATCTTCTTATTTGATCAGTGTGAGTTGTATTTAGCGAGATATTACTCATTTGGATAAAAGGGTCTTTCATTCATTTGATGGGTTTTTGTATTTTATTATTATTATAATCCTATAAGATGATTGTTTTTTCACTTAATGGGTGGCATTGTAAAACAAACTTTTCATTACTCAAAACACGGTTTCTCGGGTCATTACAATTATATAGATGAATCAAACCAATTTCAAGATTCATGTTTTGATTTTTAATGAGAAAATCAAGGGCCTAATTGAATATTATTGTATAAATATGGTATAATTTTCTCAATATCATTGAGTATTTTATGAAACCAATCATATTCTCAATGGAAACAAATATAGATCTTTAAAGTGGAAAAGAATCCAAATACAATATTACAAACCCACTAATACAAACTACATTTTCTGCATCATTTGATGATAAAAGACCAGTCAATCCAATCATAATCCTTTTCTAGGTAAATAATTACCATCACATTAGTACTAATCACTCCTATTTCAAGTTGTAAAACCATTTCATAGGTAATTAAAATAGCTCTATGAATTCCAATACATTTAATAAAACCATATTATTGTATTAAAACATATAGAGGAAAAAAAAGATATCCCTTGGTTAATAATGGTGTCAAATACATTGTAAGATTAATTACACATACTAATGAACAAAATATTCCAAAAAATACTTATAACTATTATCTTTCTTAATAAGATCCCAAATGATATATAATTTAAATCTTAGTAAAGACCCTCCACTAAAATAGTCTCGAACATCACACAACACATCTTTATAATGGTCAAATAATCAAAATATAAAATACCAAGAAATCTATTAGGACCCATGGAGCTCTAAAAATTATGCGTTTTAATGGCCTAACAAATCTCCTCCTCTCTCTCGAGAGAACCCAATAATTAATTTCCCATGTCATTATAAATAATTGAAATATTACCAAGGAACATATCATCAAATGTCAAATCCAAAAATGAACCCTTATGAGCCTACCTCTAATAATAAAATATTTCAGAGATGTCTGACAGATCCAAATGACAAGAAATACTAAAATCACTATTGAATGTGATATCAGGAAGCAAAAGGATGTCCCTTCCATGGATCCTTTTCTCCCTAACACTTGCATTGATGGAACATTTATTATTGATCGTAACCTTAATATAATTTAATTTTTTTATCTATCTTTTGTATATTTCTCATGATCATGTAACAGATCTTCCAACCATTTTTTTGTACTATAAAAATTAGTGTACTTTTTATCATACCATTGAATTTGTAACTATAAATCATATTTATCAATATCCTCATAATGGATTTCTAGTTCAAAACCCCGACCATCGAGAAAATATGTCATGATAGGGTGGAAATAATGAGCCTTATAAGCTATCTTTTTAGTGAAACAAAAAAGTCATTGAACAAGAAAATTCCAATATGTTGGAATCATTTCTATTAATCCTTCTAGATATAACAAATGTCTACTATAAATGAATCATTCTATGACCGCTCGTAAAGATTGAACATGATGAATGGGAGTAGAGTAGTCAGATAAATACCTAGAGATGTGACTAATAAGGGAGTGCAAGGATATATTGATATCCTAGAAATTACCTATAAATATATATATCCAACTACATATTCGACTACTACACATTATATTATTTCACCATGTGTTTACATATTTTGAATTACCTATGTACAATAGATTATTGGATGAAATAAATGAATGAATTCCATGAATCCCCATATTATTAACAATTCCCCCTCACATATTTTAAAACATGTTATGAATCGTATTAAAATATCATCCAAAAAACAATGAATACGAACAAAATATTATTCAATAGAATGTTTCCTAATAATTCTTTCTTTGAATTGGGTCACATAAAATATAGGAAATTAGATATAAAATAATAATCCTACTTTTCTAATTACATTACTGTACACATGATGACTAGAAATATTAATTAAATCTACGTTGATTTGATCATTCTATAATATAAAAATATTAATTTTATTTTGATATCGGTGCAAAAAATGGCTAAATTGAAAACCTTAAACCATGTCCTCAATGGATTCCGGTTGGATTTTATATTCTAATATAGATAGTAACGAAACATGTTTCTTCCATACTATCTTTAGAATCAGTAGCCTCTTATCCAATGATCTCATACCCGCAGAATTCTATATAATGGAGTAATTCATAATGAATTAGATGTTCAGGAATGCAGGAAAAATCTATTTATGGCTAATTAGATTTTTGGAAGAGTTTCAATGCTGCTCGAAAGAAGTTTTATTTTAACTAGCATGAAGCCACCCTGAAAAAAAAGATGACTGAATAGTGTCTTCTCTAATGCCTTTCAGCACCATGAATGAATTATAATAAGGATTGATCTCAATAATGAGTAGAGATTCATCCAATAAATTATGATATATGGGAGACAAATATTCCATAGACATAGAAATATCAACTTCATAATCAAAAACTAATAGCTCCTGGGTAATAACTAGAATCATGGAGGAGATCACTAGATCCTTCAAATAAGAGGATATACCAAATTATAAAAGAAATAAAAGAAGTAAAATGGGATAAAAGTGATGAATGTACATGATAGATCCTCTATAATTCTTTAGAGAATCCACCACTAAAAGAGCAGGGCTCAAGAGAAAATAATTGGATTCGGAAAATGGAAGAAGAAAACCACTATATGGGTTGTAGAAGGATAAATGTTTTGCTTATCATCCATACCAAAACCATTATGATTAATTAAACACAAGATCACTATAGGATCAGAATCATAGGATTCATGATTCATGGTTATCGGGGTTCTAGAAGAGTAAAAAAACAATGATCCTTAATAAACATCCTCATTAATAGAGTGTTGGGAAAGAATTAATAAAATAACTTATTGAATTACAATCTCTCGAATAAAAACAAATTGTAAAAATACCATGATATAAATTTTTGATTAAAAAATATTTAATGATAGTTTTAATAAATGTACCTCATTATATATTATACACCCCATAAAAAACAAGTACTGAATACCTAATCTCTCCAAATGAATAGAAACTGGAATTGGAAAACAATTATGAATAAATTATTTAATGAAAATTTTAACATCTAATAAGTATTTTATGTTACCAAAATCAAATACCTTGAAACTAAATAGTAAATTCAGAAATACCAAATAATTTAGTATAAAATACACACCATATAAGAATAATGTAATGATAGAACAACTATAACATAATAAATTCAATTTGTGTTAAAAAAAAATATGTTAACCTTAGTCCTAAATAGCCTAACATTTTAAAACCATATGTATAATAGAAATAACTAAATTAGTGTACTTTTTAATAACCTTATTCATTACTATAAAATCTTGTAGTCTTATTTAATAATTATTTATTAAAAATATATTACTATCATATAATTTTTTATCAATATGACATGTTACTGGTGTAAATTTTTTGTTTTGTACAATTATAATAATGGTAGTGTTGATTAATATTTATATATTCCATGTTCACCATTTAGATATCATAATAGGTACAAAAATATGTTATTTATAATGATTTATAATTTTTGACTTCTGGTTCACAAGTATTTTAGATATGATTCCCTATGGAAAATTTAGTGATAAGGTTGTTTTAGAATTTTTTTTAATAAAAAAATGTTACAAAAAATAATCATTAGATAAATATTAATGTAGACCTTCCAAATCCATAATAAAAATATTTATCATTTATTTATAATGAAATTTGTTCTTATTTGTTCAAATTCATCAATTACGATAATTTATAATGTTTTTAAAATATGTGGTTTTGATGACCCTAATATGAATGGGATTGGTTTTTCTTAATATCAATTTGAAAAATTACTAATTATATGATTTTTTCTTGTTTTTAAGGTGGTAAATTTTATTTAATTAAATATATATATAGAATAAAATACTTTATTATAATGAAATATGTCACTTCTATGGAGGTGGTAGTTATCAGATTTTCATTATCATTACATTAGTTTCTATATAACATGATGAAGATAATGAATAGTTATAACATAAGATTACCTATAATATTAAAATTATAAATTTTATTCATTATATTATCACATTAAAAAGGAAACTAATTGTAGTTATGAAATCATATCACATCGTTAATTTTGGCATTAATTGTCACATAACATGTGTTATTTATTCAATTTTTTAAATTTTTTCATGAATATAGAGAGCACTTATCTCATAACCGTAATAAAATTTTATTATATATATGAGTATATTTTTATGATTTTTTCATGTGTATATTACATTCAATGGAATTTGAATATAAAAGATATGGAAGTGAATAAAAAGGTTTATTGAGAATTTTACCTTACTCCTAGAATGAGATCACTTACAAATTGGATTAATTCATTAATAGGTGCTCCTGTAAGATTATCATAACATATATGATGTTTATTTGAATGTCTAAGATTATTTGTGTATATTTCTATCAAATTTAAGATATATAGGGTGCTAACATTATTTGGGTTATGATAGATACATGATAAGTATATGCAATTGTATTCTTTAATAATATAAATTGAAAACTCTCTATTAAACGGGTCATGTGAATCTAATAATGTAAAATAATGGATTTTTCTATGGGTTATGGTCAAAATAATGTCAACTAAAATATTTGAAATATGTTTTTAACATTCCATAATGTCCTTTGATCTTATATTTTTTACATTTTTCTTTTTTATATTTTATCGTTGTAACTAATTTTAACCTATGTATTTTAATTTTTATTCCAAAAAAAATATTGGTCCATATTCAAATGTTTTTAAACATTACTTAACAAAATTAATTTATTTTTTACATATAATCTATATGGTTACTAAAAAATTAAAATTAAACTTTATAATGTGTTAAAATATTTATAACAAAAATTAGTTTTTTAGGAATAATAAATTTGATTACGATATAATTATAAGAATATGGTTGGTTTATTGGAAACAGAAGAATAGGTAAGAGGATTTTAAAATATTCAAATACTGAATTCTACCTCAGGGATACTTAGTTGAAAGAAAAAAAAACAAAAATAGTTTCTATTATAGTAAAATATTACTTGTGTTTTTAAAATTTCAAATATGGGTTTCATAAATAAAAAATGTATTTCGAAATAATTTATATTTATTTATACATAAAAAAAATTATAGAAAAAAATTTTCAAAATATTTTAAATAATTATTGTATAGTTATAATGTAATAAATTTGAAAGTATTTTCAAAATTATAATTTTTCACAATTAAATAAAAATTGGAAATTTTAAATATAATCGTTTAAATAAGACAAAAGATTCTTTTTTATGTTTAATTTAAAAAGAAAGTTAGATTTATTAAAAAAAATCTAAACTCTAAAAATTTGGGGTTTAAAAAGAAAACAAATTACATTTCTTTTTCTAATATCATTTTTTTAAAAGCATTTTATTATGGTTTCAAATTTAAATAATTTTTCTATTTTTTTAAAATATAATAATATTTTATATGTTTTTAATTTTATTCGTTATGATAAAATATAGTAATCACAAAAAAATATATTTCTAAAAAAGAAGTGTCATTTTTAATTTAAAAACATTTTATTTATTTATTATCAAACTATAAACAATTTTAGTTGTATAATATATTTATATCTAATAAAATATTTCTTATTATTTAATTTTTTTGATAATATTAATTTAGTATTATAAGGATCCTTTTAATTTTATGTTTCATGAATAATATTCTATCTAAATAATAATAATTGGGGGTATAATATATTCTAAAATCATAGGGTTATACGTACCATTAAGGTCTCAAAACATGAAATCCTAAGTAAACTATATGGATTAAACCAAATAGTAAAATATTTTTTAGGGAATGCCATAAAAATTAATCAAGTAGGTATGTAATTTATGGCCATGCATATCTCATAATAATTCCAATCCATCCATCATATAACGATACTCATTAAACAATACATAACTTAATTTTACCCAAGGAACCTCATACATAGCCATGGTAAAGTAAAAAAATATTTTACCATATAGTTATTTTCTAATTATGGAATACTAATGTATCGTCATTTAATAGAAAAATTCGGATATCTATTTGAATATTATACCTTCAACAAAAACACTTTAATATATTCATAGTGAAAATAAATGTAACATTGATAATGAAATTATAAAAAGGATGTGAAGGGTTTATTCTTGTTGTAGGGATATTGTATGTTCATATCTATTATAGGTCCCTGTTAAAATTTATATCCCAAAATGAATTTAATATAGTGATGCCTATGTTTATGTATTGATAAAGTATCTTTCTATGTTTCAAAATAATATATTTTATTTAATTTTTTAAAAGTAATAATAAAATAATTGGATTTAAATAATTTAACCAAAATATTAAAGTGAAACTAAATTAATTAAACCATAACAATTTGAAAAATAATTTTTTTAAAGATAATGAAATATAGATTGAATATAATTGTCAAATACAATTTTAAAATTTATTATAGTTGATAATATTCATCTATTAAAACAATACTTTATTTATTATCAAAAAAATTACCTAAATTAACTTCAAAAAGGTTATATAAAGGAATATGCGGGAATACCTAATTTTACTTTAACATCATACCATAACCTCAGTATGACTATTGAACCTACGATAGATATGATTCATCTAAATTAAAAGCTACAAGAAGATATGGTGAACACAAAAATGAATAAATTTATTACCTCACCTATGAAATTTAATTTATAAAACTAATTGTTTTAAATCAGTGATAAGCAAAAAAAATCAGAAAATATTAGCAGAATGTGTTTTAAAAAAGGAAAACTACTTTTTTTATTCAAGAATTCAATTTATATAATTAAAATAAAAAAATTATAATGAATCTCATAACTAATAAGGGAATATTATTGAGGTTTATGATGTATATATCCTTAATTGCATTATCAATGTATGGATACATCTGATCATATTCTCATTTTTCTCTCTTTAGTCAAGAATTCTAAATTCTATTATACTACACTAGGTGATCAATAAATCATGATCTCCTGTATATATGTTAGTTTTTTATAACTACCTTTTTATACCTCTATGATGGAGGATTAATATTCCTAAAGTGATTTTATTCTACATGTCACTCTTAGGGAAAATCTATTAACAATAAAAATATTTCCATGATCATCCTCTTTGAGGAAAAAATAATCATAGCTAGTTCTAATCATTGTTCATGTGAGATATTCATGTAAGAAAATAGATTATAAATAAAATTTTTTCATCCCATGAACATTGATATTTCATCATACTCTTAAATTATATCACATGGTTTGTTTTTTTATTGGAAGAAATGATTTTAGTATTAATATCGGATATCCAAAATTTTATTATATAAAAATTCACATGTGAGAAGATCAATTTAAATGTAAGAAATTATTTCATAAGATAATAAACATGAAAATATTTTAATGTCTTATAGGAAATAATTTGAAAATTTTATGAAAATAATATATAATTAAAATCAGGTGTAAAAGTCGAATGACATTCCAAGACAAGTCTTACGCATCTCACAAAATTCATATGGGAAGAGTATTACGTACTATAAAATACTCATTGTTTTTAAAAAGTCATCCTAAATCCATGGATCTCTTACAAAATCATACATTAATAAAATTATATATATTTAATGTTCATAAAAATTCATGAATAATTCAAAAATGAATACATTTCTGGTTAAAATATTTCATAAGATTATTAACATAAAATTAAAATCATGAATTTGTGTAATTTAAATATAATTCATAAAATTAACTAATATTATGAAAGATATATAATTCATTTTTAAATCTCATTATAGTTATATTAAAAGAATAATTTATAAAATTTTCATCATTATCAGTTCCATCAGACATAAAAAATTTGACTCAAATATAATTTTACATAAAAATAATTCCATTGTAAATTCAAAGCATTAACAAAAAGGGTCACAAAATTCACCAAAAATGGAACCCTAAATTATATTTCATTATTAATAACATATATTAAAAAATAACCAATTTATTTATTCAGTGCATTCAAACTTCATTAACAAAATAATTCACACATACATTTCCCTATCTATTTTTTACTCATATTAAACATGAAATGTATTTATTTCGTAAATGATTATCTCACCCAAAACAATTAAATGTTTAATAGGGGATTTATGAGCATATAAATTACTATATAAATATCTAGATAACAAATTTTAATAGTGATGAATTTTTAGGGATTCTAATCGGTTAATGGATTGATGATGTTTAGGTCAAAAGGACCTAGTAATAAGAATGTATTTTTTATTATATAGGTTAAAAATATATGATTCCATTTTTAATTTATACTATACTTCTCCAAATATCATGGAAACATAAATAATAAATTAAAAATTCAATTATTCAATACAATACCATTCATCACTCAATGAAATTCATTATATGTGAATATTTAAATAACATATAGATTTATCTTTTATATAAGTGAGGTTCATTAAGTCCTCAATTAGTTTTGTGACTTCCCATAAATTTCATTAAATGATAAAAAAATCATTTTGGCCTATCAAAAAATAATTTTTTATGATATTCTATAGTATCTTTTCACATAGTAGATTTTTTAAAAAAAATTATTATTTAATTATTATTTATTTTTTTATCACAAAACATCTCCAAAAAATGAAGACTCAAAACTCATTTTAAACAATTATTTTACATTCTATGTAATTACCAAATGATACCGAAAAATATGTTACACAAATACATAACAATTGATTTCAAATAGATCATGCCCTTTACTTTATGATTATAATTTGATACTAATATGGGCTTTGAATTTTATACCTAGTAGGTGAATATGGGTTTTTGAAGGGGTCAAAAGTATATAATATAATGAAAATGTGAAAATATAATTTTTCATTATTATGTTGGAAAATTTAAATCACCTAATGTCCTTAATAATATTTAATAAATCTCAATTTTCTATAAATTGTTTACTTAAAGTATTATAATTCCAGTTTAATTAATTTTTTTTGGTTTTCTAAAGAAGTGATATTAATGTTAAGAATATATAAAAATAATCTTCATGGTCATTTAAGGTTTTTGAATATAAAAATTAGTATTCAATATAACGATATAATATTTAAATGTCAATTTTATTTTCGTTAATTTATAAAAACATTTATTCAGAAAAAAAATCATTTCAGTATTTATTTAAATTTTATTCTATAGGATTAATCACCAAGATCAAATAAAATGTTTTCGTGAATTATAATGATATTATTTTTTATTTTACATGATTTTCTAAATAAATTAAAATTAGAGAATACAATAAAATTAAATGAAAACAATAACATTTTAATGAAAATGAAATCATAAACTAAAAAATATAAAAAAAACTAATTTAATATAGGATCCTAAAACATAGACACCTTTATTACTTAAAATTTCTTAATATTATGACCATATATATGAGAAATAAAAATTATAAATCATGGATAGAAAAATATTGAAAAGAAACAACTTCTTGTAAAATTGTAATCATCCTACCGAAGGTGAATCTCCTCCCATAGAGGAACTTAAAAACTCTCAAAAATAATTTATATATTCTCTTGACTTTTAATATTTATTCGTTATTAAATTATTTAATAATAAATGTTTTAAATATTAAAACATGAGTAATAATAATGGTATTATAAAATTTTAAAATGAAATTTACTTGGAATAATATGGAGTCTATATTGAAATTGTATCAAATTACCTCCCAAATTGGATGATTTTTTAGGATCATTCCATCTTGAGCGGATTTGTTTATTTTTACAGCCTAGAAATTTCATATAAACTATTTATTATATACTATAAATCTTAAAATTGTAAATTTAATTCATTTCTAGAAGAAACATATTAATTATAAATGTTTTAATATACTAAAATATATTTGGGTTCCAATACTATTGGTTGGTTAAATTTTTTTCCATGAATATTAACTCAATGTATATGAAACATTTACACTACTAGAAATTTATAATTTGGAATGAAAATCCTATTATTTAATACCCACTAAAAATTACAATGGAATGGATCCCCCAAAATGTATTTCATTTATTCATGAATAATATATGAAATATTTTCCAATAAAATCTATGTGGAAATAGTAAAATCCATAATATTCACATAACTAAGTATTCATTGTCTCTCACTCATAATAAAATACTATTTATTAATGGGAAGTGATCATCTTTTTTGTTCCAAAATAAGAAATTTCTTACAATAAATAATTTTTAATCTTCTATAATTTCCATCCATAATATTTTTACTTCTTTTCACATCGATTATTTCATCACAATGTTCTTATAATGATACACACTATCTAAACAGACATTTTTTTCAATACATTTCGTTTTTTAAAATATTATTTTAATTTAGTCATCAAACCCAATCCCTTTAGATCCTAAAAAATAAAATATATAAATATATAATAAAAAATAAATAAAAAATGTCTCATTCTCATTTTTATCATTAGATTGGTCTAATTCACATGATGAATATGTTCTCACATGGGAATTATTTTCTATGTTTTTACTCAAAACAATACCAAGTAAAAAATCATATGGATCAAACATGAATTTAATGGTAAGCCAAATCTTTTGGTAAAATAACGAGTGGGGTACTAGATTTTGTTTTAACTCAAAAAAGTATTTTTGAAAACAATTAATCAATACAAAATTGAGACACATTTTGATTTTATATATAGTAAGGAAATATTTCCTCATAAATTTATTTTATAAATCTATTATAAAAACAAGGATATAAAATAAAATATTATATATCCCGCTCTATTTTTTGGTATGTGAGAGAAGAAATTACTTCATCATTGGATTATTCTTCTTTAATTCAAAATATAAATATAATTAACATATAAAATTTTAATTCTATCATTATGTTTTGTTTTTAATAATTTATATTATTATATTATCAATTTATTTTCATGAATAATATTGATTTTTTATAAAAAACATTCAAAATAAAAATTATAAATAGTAAATTTATTTTTTAACCCAACCAAAAAACATTCTTAAAATTTTTAAATAATTCTCATCATTTATATTTTTAATAATTAGAGTCTATTAATTGAAGAAAATTAAATTATTATAAGTTAAAATGTACCAAAATGAAATTTTAAAGGGTATTTGTCAAGATCTTCACCAGATATCTTAATTTGAAAAAATGTATAAAATGAATGAAAAAATAGTGTGTTTTTTTAATATCATTTCTAGAACATCATCAATAAATGGAACAATAAAATATTCATTAATAGTTAAAAAAATTGTTTTTTCAATAATCAATTCACACAGTCTAATTTTTTTGAATCCTAACTATAATAATCACATCAAATTATATCATCAAAATTTTATATATACTCATTTTGTAACAATAGATATTGGAATGAAATTTTAGATTTCAAAATCATGAAAAAAGGTACCCTAATTCCACATAGTATTCAAATCCAATTGACAATATCCTATAATTAAGGGGTTTAATCTCCAATAAAGTAGTTTCACAGGTTTGGTATTATTCTATAAAATAATTCTTTATAAGTAGATATATGAATTATACCAATTAAATAATATAAAATTCTTCCACTATATTATTTTTCTATTATATGGAATCCTAAAAGTTTATTATCATGCACACTTAAAAAACATTTTGAACATACTATAAGATATTTCCAATATTCAAATAAGAGCTCATATTTAGGAAATTCAAATAACGTTTTTTGTTATTTATCATAGGGGATATTCTTATTAATTTAAAGGGTTTATAATAATCAAAATTATTAATTCCATCTCCCAATTCAGTCCTAAAATGATAATGCTTTATATTTATGTCCTAGAAATTAAATAATAATGATATTCTCAATATGTGTTGTTTTCCAAAAAAGTTACAATTTTTATATAACATAGATGCTATAAAATTTTAAAAAAAAAATTTTAAAGAATACAAAACATGTTTAATACGAAAATTTAGCATTCTATTTTAGAAAGTATTAAATAAGTTAAATCATTTCTAGAGTTTTTATTATTTTATAGTAAAAAGATACAGAGCTGAAAATTATAGCTTCATAACATGAAATAGTTAATACATTAAATCATGGTTTTATGTTTCATTTTCACTATCTTGCACATTAATTTTGTCAGATAACAATGTTTCATTTTTATCCTCAATTGGTGAATTATTAATTTTATGGTCATGAAATAACTTGATGTAAAAACAATCAATAAATATAATTTGATGGTATGAAGGTAAATAAATTATTTTTTTGATGTATAGAAAATTATCAAAGTTGTAAAATTCTCTTCTAAATTCATGTTATAATACCCCTTCATGAACATTTAGTATTTCCTTTTGATGTTCTAAAAAGTGTTATACAATGAATAAGTCTTGAATTGGTGGAAAATAATCACATTTCATATACTTTTCATGGTAATAAACATCAATAATCATTTCTCTAACCTATGTAAAAATTTCTATGATGATAAAAATGGATTTTTTTCTCTACACTGGTTTTCTAATTGGATATAAATTCTAACATTTATTGTCTATCCCACATGAAAATTGAGTTATATAGAATGCGATATGAATATTTTTAAAGCACAAAAGTCTAGTATAAAATTAATTAATTCAAACTAACATTATGGTGAATGGAATGGTAAAAGTCCCATGTCATCACATTTGGCACATAAGTTATATTTATTCTTAATGAAAATGGTTATACCTTTATTTAGATGTTCTTTTCTCTTGATCAACATTTTATTGGAATTAATTTACTTGAAAAAACAAACATATCATGGAATTTATGTCATATCATTTAGAAAAAATGTCAATGACTTGAAATTTATTAAGAATTTACAAAATTTCAATATCCAAATTACATTAAATACCATTCCTCAATGGTGGATTACTCTATGGGTAAGATACTGGTGATTTTGAAATATAAGTGTATCGCATTTTGAAATATTTTCATAAATATAAGACCCTATATTTTTTCCCATCATTCTTTTTTCACTCAAACAATGATTATACATTCAAAGTATATTTTTATTTTGAAAATTTTTATGAATCTCTTTAATGTTCAAAGGCTATTGTATTAACTCAAATTTTTTATTGTATCATTTTTTCATTTTTTTATGAATTTTTTAATATTAATTTAAGGTTAAAAATTTGGTAGATCATTAGAGTTCTCTTTCACATTAATGTTTCTTAGTTCGAAATTTCATAATTGGACATAGAGAGACCTATTTGTTTATTCTCATTGTATAAATATTTCATTGGAAATATTATTTAATCCTTGTTTTAAATGAAGTTTGGATTGAAAATTTTCATTTTGGATATACTGAAATTAATTTATATGGGATAAAAAATTCGTATTTTCAAATATTTTTTACATTTTTTGGTAACTAATAACTAAAATTATCATTGTAAGAACAAGTTCATCAATGTACATAATGTTAAGAAATAGTTTAAAATTTTTGTTATGGGTTGGTAAGTGTTGGAAAATATCATTTTCCAAAAAATAATTATAGGATCACTAAGTTTCCACACAATCATAATGTTATTATAAGTTTAAGTGGGAACTTCTTGAAAATATTTGGCATGTAAATTAACACGTTTTCTATATTTTTAGATTTTTTTCCATGGATAAAATTACAGTCCATAAAATATTTAAGGTCTTGTCAGCAAATTATTCTCATATAAAAATTTCAATCATATTTATAGAAGTAAGGGAAAGTCCCTTACAGAATAATTAAATGAATTTTTCTTTATTGATTTAATATTATGGGTTAAAAAAATAATTCCTCAAATATTGTAGTTCTATAATTAAAAAAATATTTCTTCTTAAAAAGCTTCTTTAATTAATTATAATTTCTAATCAGTAACACCACCAATATTCTACTTTATATAACTCTTTGAAAAAATATAATTTGTTTAAAAGAATCAAATATAAGGAATATTAGGATTAAAATATGTACAATAAAAATATCTTTATTTATATTTGAGTATTATATAATATATTTTATAATTTTTAGTAAAAATTTTAATAACCACATTGTAATATATATATATATGTGTGCGTGTGTGTGTGTTTTATATAATGAAAATTCATTTTTGATAAGTAATCTATTTTCATTAATATTATTTTATTCTATAAAATTTTATTTTCAATAAAATTGTTTTTAGTTATTTATTTGATCAAATATTTTAATTCTTAAAATAAAAAAAAATTATAGTAGAATTTTTTATTGTTAAAAAAATTACTGTGAATAGTGAAAATGTTAATTTGTATTGAGAACTATCTTTTTTCAATAATTTATATACGTTATTTTTATTTTCAAATGATTTATATGTAAAATTAGTTCGTTTATAATATGAAAAATATATTTAAGCTTATTGGAATCATTTTAATGCTGTCTATTTGTATAAAAACATTTTGTTCCTACGAAATGTTTTTTTGAAGACATCATTTCATTTACTTTTGAATTTTACTTATAAATTAGATTATTCGAACTCAATAAATTGAATTTTATAAAATATGTTTTATATTCTTAATTGGAAAAATTAATAAAATTTAACAGTTAAAACTTACTCTTGGTCCTTATAAATTTTAACCGCTATAAATATATTTCACATTTGAAAAGGATGTAAAATTAGGTTTTACCTATGTTGTAAAATATTAAAATTTATATAATATGTTACGTTTTCATAGTAGATGATTGGTTTTAATCAAATTTTATTCCTAATAAAGAATATAATATATTTTTAAACATGAGTTTTTATTTTATAAACTGCGATTTAGATTTGTAAAAATAAGATATACTATATTAAAAATAAAAAGAATTTTCTAGGTTATTTCATTTAATGGAATGGTTTGAAGATGAAATTCAATATTATATTTCAACAAATGTCTAAAAACAACCATTAATTTATTATTTTACAAGAAACTTTATTTCTTCCAATTTGTTACATTATGTCATGGTAAATTTTTTAACTCATAAATCATGTATTTTCCTAAAAAAATTCATGTGTTTATTACTCTTATATTAAATGTAATTTATGCCACTAATATATATCAAAAATGATAAAATGGATTAAAAATTTTTAATATTCATTTTCAAAGTTATTTTTATAGAAAAGTTTATTTATATATATATAATTATTTTATGAAGAGGGAAATTTAAGTTTTCATATATACAGTTAAAATTGGGTTATTATGGATCAATTGGATGATGGGGAATCAAATGTATAATTCATATGAGAAAAATGATATGTTGAGTTTCATTTAACACTATCACATATTATTATTTTATTATTGATTATTTGGCTTCACTTTATATGATTATGATACATATACATATATATATATATATTTGCATGTATTATTAAATCTTTCATGTTATTCCATCGGTATCACTTTAATCCACTATAATGGATAAAATATCTCCTCTATTATCCACAAGTCTAGGGATTTATATCATCTCCATAAAAATACATAATACCTTTCTATCATTGATACCCATATCTTATATATTCTATTATTTCCAATATATCATCTATTCAAGGATTAATTAGTATGAGAAAAGAGGTTTTTCAATAAATATGTATAACTCTTACCTATGTAATGTCACATCTATATCATTTTATACCTTCACTAGAAATATTAACCCAATTATAAAAATTATTACACTTTATTTAATATAATTATTTTTTTATGCAATAACTATTTTAAAAATCATTTCCATCCAGTTGAAAATGAAATTATTTCTCATGTGTATGATTGGCTTACAGTCTCCATCAATTAATGTAATTAATTTTACATATCTATTTTACATATATTGTTATTAGAATAGAAATAAATTTTATATATGACATTTATGCTTTTATTAGGGTTATATAATTATAAAATTTTACGTGTCTATCTTTCAATCTTTTCATTGGAAAATGAAAATAGTGTTCGTCCATACATAAGGACAACCATCTCCATGAATGTCGTAAATAATTTTCTATCTGTACAATTTATGAATTATAATAAATATTTATAAAATTAATATTTATAATATTTATTTCATTATTATAATTTTGTATATTATTGATCCATGATCAATGTTCAACGCTTAGAATTTCCAAACCAAAACATCCATGAAAAACAAAATAGTTAACACCGTAAAACATTAATTATCCTTATGAATTATAAATAAATGGGAATTAAAATGTTGTAAAAGGTTATCATATGATATTATAATAAATTTAATGATTCATTAATATATTTCTAACAATTTCTATTGTATTATATGGGAGGATACAATGGTTTTGAATAATGTCACACTTTACGTATGAGATTTTTATCTCAAATTATTTCTATGATAGAAAACACTTATTCACCACATATTTATTTATGTGGAGTATATTATCTCCATAAATATATGTGATGATATTCCTCATTAAAATTATATGAAATAAAATATCCATTAATGTTTCTATCATTCATGTGTTCTTGTTTCAAATGGTACCAATGTGATATTGTTTATAAGTTACAATCTCATTTTTTTAATGGGATTTTTTATGAATAAGTTAATACTAATTAAATTTAGTTATTTATATCTCAATAATATCATGAATTATATTTTCCTCTTCTAAATAATATAACATTTATGTATCATTTTAATTTTCCTATCTTTGGTTATAAAAACTAGTGAGAATTGTTTTATGAAGAATAATATTTATTTACCCTTTGAATGTAAATATATACCATATATATTTATATTATCTATAAACTATTTTATAGAATGTTTTTAGTGTTCCCATTTTACTATTTAAAATCAATTTCTGATGTTTTAATTTTTTAAAATTTAAATTGAATATTATTTTATTTCTATAAATTTTTTTATTATTTACAAAAAAATCATCATGGTTTGTTATATTAATATATAATTATGATTGATACTTCTCCATATGAGGGAAAATCGATTATTTGAATATTACATTGTGGAATTATATGGTTATTTTCATGGAAAATGTTATCTGTAATGTATTTTAAATTTTTTTATTATAATTAAGTGATTCTAAAATGAAGATTTAATTTTTCTCGACAAATATTCCCTATAAAGTGTTAATGTAATTTAAATTTTGTAACATCTATAGACGTTAGTGATTATAAAATACTAATATGATCAATTTATACTATCCTTATTCTTTCACATGATGTTTTATGAATATGATGGAGATATTTTTATAAACCCCATTTATTTTCCATGGGATATTCTATAATTAGTAATGGAAATGTTTATGAAACAAATTTATTTTCCACGGGTTCTGATATATGATGAACATTTTCTGATCTTTTTGAACACTTGTGAATGGATTATGATTATATTATTTATAGGATAAAAATTTTAAATTCACTTAACACATTTGGTAAATAAGGATATCTTGTAATATAATAATAACTATAATAAAGAGAAAACTTTGTACATGAATGGATTTTATTTTCTATGATAATCATTGAAATGAACCATTACTAATGATATAATGGAATTGGGAGTGAAACCAATCCAATATAATAGTCATGTAAGTGATTAACAAATAATGAAATTATTTTATATTATTATGTTTGTGCCAAAAACTTGTTTTATATGTTAATTATATTTTCTCAAGGATCACTCACTTTGAATCAATTAAAGTCATGTCTTATGAATTCCAATGATTTATTCCATGACTTATTATTATAATCATGGATATGATTGGTATATATTTTAAAAAGTTATGATCATGCTCTATACAAATTTTTCTCATTAAATTATTTGATTGTCATTGATATCTCTCATGTTTATATTTACTAAAAATCTTAGCTCACCCTTTATAATGTATCATTTTCGAATGTTAGAAGTAAATGATCTTTGTAGGGTATGAATATGAAGAGTAAATTGTGGAACGTTATTCATGGTAGATGTTGAATATATGTTATGAAACAAGTGTATTATATATCATGTCTTAATATTCATTAAAACATTATGGACATCTAGTGTGTAAAGACCCATAATTTCGATGTATATATATATTTTTTAATTAAATGGGAATTTTATGGGTCTGTGAATTCTGACGGTGCTCGATTCCAAGGCCTGGAGTGCCCAAGATGATCCGTCAAAGTTTTTGTTAAGCATAAGTTAACGCATGTAACCGGTTTTCCTGAAAAAAGTGTAATAACTCTTAAATGTTAACTCAGATCAGAAATCCGAGGGCACCGTGCACTCAGGATGACGAGTTTACCCTTGGCGCGACTTATGATTTGTTGGCACGGGTGTCTTTTGAGAAAACCCAAAAATGGCATAATCCTAAATAAAATAATCAAATAAATTATTTTTTTTCTCAAATTCTTGTTACTCACAAATGGTAACTCAGATTAGAAATCTGAGACCATCTCTAAACTCTTGATTTTATGATTTCTTTAAGTAGATAGTAACTTTGGCAGGTGTGGGACACCAGAGAAAGTTAGTTTTTGACAGCAAATAAAATAACTAAGTGACAATTATTTTATTGTAAAATTATTAACATCTAAATGGTAACTCAGATTGAAAATTTGAGAGTACTGTTGGGATCTTTGGGGCTTGTTTCACCTAGTTAAATCCTAACCTCAACTGGTGAGAGTCGAGTGTGACTGATAATAATTTTACAAACATTTTTTCAGGTACGTTCAGTAAACACGCAAGCAGCACCTTGTAACATTTGAACTGGTGCTTGGGATTGAAATATGAGGGCACCGTTTAACTCATAGTGCTGTTATTCACTTAAGGGTACTTTCACCTCAATGGTAGTTAGTCTAGATTAAAACATTGTTTTTGAGTTTTTAGAGAAAAATAATAAAATAAAGTGAGCTACACTTTATTTTATTTGTGCCTCCATTTGGTGTATGGTGGTTAAAACCCCCTCATGGAGGTTGTAGGTGGGACCACCACACCTTAACCTCCCATGAGAGGTTATGGTGGTGGGCCCACCTGAACTAAACCTCCCATGGGATGATTAATGTGGTGGGGACTACCCTGGATTTTAACCCCTTGAAACTCCCGATTAAAGTCTAGAAACACTCATGTTATAATTATTTAGGGGGAGCCTCTTCTACTCCCCTTTAATTAATTCCTTCTAATCTCCCGTAATTAATTTTTTCTAACTCTTGTGAATTAATTAGGGGAATCCATTTAATTAATTCTCTAATTTGAATTATTGTGCCAAAATAATAATAGATAATCTCATTATTAAATTTTTTTCACTTGGAATTTTGGTGGATGTTGGTAAGGAGTATTATTGGGAGAAGAAAGAATTCTCCCAATGAAAAATGAAGAACGAAGAACATGTTCTTCCAACAAAGAATGTTGGTGATGATCCTTCTCTGACTTCTTCCCCGAATACCTACCATTGTTGAGCATCTTCCATGAGCCAACACAACCTATGATTGGAAGTGTGTGTGGAGGATGGGATGAACAATGATTCACCTTTATACTCTTCTTGTGACTTCACCTAAAATGACTGATTATAAAAGGTAGGGGTTAATTACATGTTGATGTATTTCCTTTTCTCTCTTCCTCAACGATTGGAAATGAATTATTTGTGGATGAGTTGTTATTCATCTTCTTCTCGTGACGAGTAAATTGATACAACCCTAAACATGGAGGGTTTGGGCCAAACCAACATGGTCTGACCCTAACGTCGTTCTTGTTTGAGATGATCCTCGTCCTAACGATGAATCAACAAGACAACGAAGGCGGTGATGACAAAGGTCGTGCTTCTCGTGGCCCCCATAATCCGCGCCACCCTCGCGGTGCTCTAGCCAAACTGGCCCCAACTGGGCCGAACCCCGGCTGTGCCAGCCTCCACCTATCCCGCACACCCGGCCGCACCGCCGGGCCACGCCGGCCTGCGCCGCACCGAACCAGCATGCCCGGCCCCCTCCTGGCCACCGCCCCGGCTCGCCACACCCTGCATGGTGCCCTCCTGGCCACCAGCCTTCCTACTCGCGCCCTACTCGGTGCCCTCCCGGCCACTGGCACACCTTGCCGCACCCTGCCAGGTGCCCTCCCGGTCGCGTGCCTGCCTACCCGGCGCCCTACCAGCCACCCTGCTGGCCATCCCAGGCAGCCGCCCGGCCCGCTCGACCGCAACCTGGCCTACCCAGCTACCCTTCTAGTCTCCCCAGGCCACCGCCCGGCCTACCCAAACGCCCCGCCGTCCTACCAAGGTTGAACCCCAGTTCCCAGCCAGGCAGCGTCGGCCTCCCGAGCTGGCCCACGACATCCCTTGAGGCACCGTTGGGTGAACCGGATCGGCCTCCCGGAACAAGCCGCCGGCTCCACGCCCCTCGAAGCGCTGGCTGAACTGGGCCTGGCCTCCGGGCCAAGCTACCTACGTGTGACCTCCGGCCGAACCGCCCCCACAGTCCGCTGGGCCTGGCCCAACGGACCGGGATGAACCAAGAGGGATGACCTGCCAAATGGGCTGGGTAAGACCCATTGGGTCTCACTGGGTCATCCCAGACTGGGTTGGGCCGAGTCGGTCTGGCCGGGTCGGACCGGACCTGGGCCCACTAATGATTGTTTCCTCTTTTGGCCATATCTTTGGCACTGGATGACCATTTGACTAACCGTCAGTGGAACTGATTTTCTGAGAGCATGAAAGTCCCTTTGAGTACACCTCACTAGAGTTTGGGGTAATGTTGAGATACAGTCAGGTTGTGTCGTACACGAATCCAACCGGGCCCCCGGGACTAAAAAGCTTATAACTCACACACCGGGCATCCGATTTATGCACCATCTATTGTGTTGAGACCCCTATGACTAGGCATTCATTTGAGATACTTCTATATGAGACTTTGTGATATTTGGATCATCAACTAGTATCTCATGGAGCAGAACCTTCTGGAGACGAGCGAGTGGTGTATGGAGACCAAGTAGCTGGTTAAGACCTGATGACTACTTGACTGATTCAACATAGAGTGATTCGACTAGCCCAGTGGGGAGCACCTGGTAGTCATTGGTAGACCCGCGGTTGAGGAGTGCCTGGTAGTCAGTGGTATACCCACAGTGGTGGAGCGCCTGGTAGTTGGCGGTAGGCCCGAGGTACTCGAGAGGAGGAGTACCTCTACAGGCTATTAGAGGGAGCGCCTGGAAGTTTTTGGCAAACCAACAGTGTGGAGTGCCTCTGTGTGAGCGCGAAAGACCCACAGTACTCAACAGAAGTAGTAATTCAATAGTCCAATGTTAGTGGGAAGCACCTTGGTGTCACGGTAGGCCCACTGTACCTGAATGAGGAGGAGTTCTCTAGCCGTTGTGGTTTCGTTAATGTGAATAAAAATCCAATTTGAGCTGAGTCGGTAACTTTTGTGTTTACCTCATGATTGAGATAAATTACTTTGTAACATAGGTATATGTATAGTAATATTACAAAATGAGTTTATCTATTGATTTCTTACCTTTTGTTTTATCCTTGTTGGATTTTGTGAGACCTTGATGGTCTCAGTGTCCCTAATGTGTATTGTTATACTCACCCCTACACGGGATATGCAAGCACCTCATTCTGTTGGTTACAGATGACGGGAAGCACTGACTGAGGATCGAAGTAGCTGAACTAGACAGTACCCAGAGTTGGACCTTATGACGATTCGGTACATGGAGGAGACTAACAGATGTGGAGTGCTGAGGAGGTTATATATACTTAAACATTCAGGTAGGAATCCCTTGAGGATGACCCAGTAGTTGCTTTAATTTTCGTCAGTTGTAATTTTTTTCTAGTTGTACTTCTATTTTACTGATGGGCCTGTATTTCTGGCCCCTTTAACTTTTCATCACTCCTTTTTATACATTTTTTATTACTTTTTAACTTCCATTTCATACTCTATTGTGTATGTTTACAATTTATAAAGGAAATGCCTTCCCAGTCTTAGGGATTTACGCCTTTGGTGCTATTCGCCAGCCCCTTGCCTTTGGAAGGCAGGCTTGGGGTAGTCACGACATGGGCCTCGGGGAACAGGTCATGAAAAACTGGTATCAGAGGAGTCTGTTTGACCACATAACAAAGGACTATAATCTTTCTTTTCTGTGAAGCAATATTGTTAAGGGTACTGAGTGAGGTTCTATGTTCTGGGAGTCCAGTGTTGGTGCGGCGACCAATGTATCCATACACCAGGACCCTGACTATTGATCTCTGACTCAGTGCATGAAAACACTGATTGTGTGCATGTTTTAAAAATATTTCCTTTTGTCAGCTCAACCAGGTCAGCTCACCATGTATAACTTTGGACCGTGTCACATCTGTTCAGAATGCCTCCACGCAGACAACCAGTTAGAGTTTCGGGAGAGCACATGATGATGACCCACTGAGCGATGAGGCTCTAGTGCAGGGCCCTGTTACTATGATGGAACCTTTTAGTGGTTTACCAACAACACCACCACCCATTGGGTAGCAGATGCCACTAACCACACTAGTGGACAGTGCACACCGATTGAGCGCATTACATGAGTTCCAGTGGAAAAGGCCTCTGAGGTTACGAGGTGAGACAGATTCCCAGGCAGTGGAGGACTGGTTGGAGGTGATTTCTAGAGTTCTACGCCTAGTTGAGACACTCACAGAGCATATAGTTATGAGGCCTTGGTACGTGGACCATTACCTGAGATAGTAACTTCAGGAAGTGTGTCAACTATATCACTGCTTGTTGGTCAACAGTTGCAACCTGCGGTATCGGTAGAGGAAACTTTAGGCTTAGTGCCTTACACGTATTATAGTATTAGATACCCCTCAGGATCCGAGGCAGGCCAACTCACATGCATCTTAGGACTGTCTTGATGAGGTGGATGAGAGTTCCCGAGAACTTCTATAGCTTCAACAGGACGATCTGTCATTAGAAGAGAATTCATCGAGGCATACCGATCATTCCTGGTACTCAATGAATATTGTATGATCATTGCTTCAGGGATCAAACTATATAGAGAGGTATGTTTAAAGGAAATTTGAGCCAAAAAATCATTTATGCAGTCCTACTTATGTTAGGGTGCGTTAGAACCTTTGTGGTTGAATGTTATTTGGCTGACTGAATACAACCAGTGAATGTTAGATGTGGGAAAGAAGGAAACTGGTGCCAGTCTCAAAGACTAGAGCGTGTAAAAATGTTTCGGGAAGAGGAAGTGATAAGGATAGATAAATCTGTACTGCAGAAGACGTGGAAGGAGAGCTATGAGAGCAGCATGAAGTGGTGTATATTTTTACATGTTACAACCACCAACTTTTGTAGAACCCGCTAGGCTCAGGGAGTTGGAGGACAGGGGAAGTGAGTAGCTACAAGCGGTCAAGGATTGTGACCCACAAGATATGAGAATGATTTGACGTGCATTATGTGCCTACTACTAGCTGTTGTAACAATAGAAATAGGTACCAATCATTCTTTCCTTCCAAAAATCTTGTCCAAGACCGAGAGTTTCTGGTTATACCGTTGACTTGACACTCACATCTGGATATACCTTTTTGTGGAGACTCGATAATCACAGTTTTGCTAACTTTGTGATCTAACCCTTGAGGTGAGAGTTTCAGTTGGAACTTCTTGGTGGTAGTGTCGAGGCCTTCCGACATTAGTTTGGGTTTGGACATGACATCCATAGTTGACAGTCATATTAACAGTATTAGAAAAAAATGTTGTGGTTTATCTACAATGTCAGGATGTGGTTTTCCTTGATCAACAAAAATGAAAACCCATGCATCATAGGATGGGCTCATACATAAGAGGGTGAAGCTGATGACTCATGAGTTGGACAGAATTACCTTTTTTTCCGACTTCTCTAGAGTTACAACACCACTATCAACCTTGGAGAAGAAGGGGAAACACTTCGTGTGGTCGGAGTGATGCCAGAAGACCTTTCAAGAGTTGAGGAATATTCTAAATAGTTCCAAAATATTGAGTCTTCTAGGGGAAGGTGAAGAGTATGTAGTTTTTTTGCGACACATCAGGGACCGGACTTGAATGTGTCCGGATGTAGGAGCGAGCATTAATCACATATGGTTCTCGGTAGCTGAGACAACATGAGAAGAACTACGCTACCCATGACCCGGAGTTAGCAGAAATGGTATTCGCCTTGCACATGTGGTGACACTATCTGATGGGAGAGCATTTTACCATGTACTCTGATCACAAGAATCTCTGGTATATCTTCTCTCAGAAGGACCTGAACCTCTGATTGAAATGTTGACTTGAGTTCCTCCAGGACTATGATTTCGAGATAGTCTATACTAATGGGAAGGGTAATGGTGTTGCAGATGCACTTAGATGGAGAACTGGTATTCAACTCCTAGGCAAGGCGATAGAGTATCTCACTAATTTATGGATATCCTTTGTTGATAGAGATTGAGCAGCCTTTCTATAGTATTATATAGTCACTCCCCCACTTCTTCAGTGAGTCAGGGAGGCTCAGTGTGGGGACTCTTGACTGCGAGATACGACATGCGTAGATTTCCATAGGACATTCCCTAGATGGATTTTCTGTAGGTGGGGAGAATTTCATCCACTTCAGAGGATGTATCATGGTACCAGTGTCGCTGTAAAAGGAAGTGTAGAGGGAGTTTCACGCATCCCCTCTTTTTGTACATCAAAGAGTGGTGAAGATATTCCAGGACCTTCGATGATAGCACTGGTGGCCATGTATGAATAGTCATTAGTGGAGTTTTTCTATCGATGCCTCACTTGTTAGCAAGTGAAGGTAGAGCATTAGGTACCAAAAGAGTTGGTTCATCATTTAGAGGTCCCAACATGGAAGTGGGATGGCATATCCATGGACTTCGTGACGGGTCTTCCACATACATCCATGTGACATGACTATATTTGGGTGATCGTCAACTAAATCACCACGTTGGCCCACATCCTACTGACCAGAGATGGTAAGAGCTACCATGGGAATGGTGCAGATCATCTAGGAGCGGATGAAGACTACACAGAGTAGACAGAAGTCTATTGCTAACAAGAGACGGAGACCTCTGGAGTTAGAGGATAGAAACCACGTCTTTATATGGGTCTCACCTCAATGAGTTCTGTAGAGATTTTACTGAGGATGCAAGTTATCTTCGAGATTCATCGGACATTTTCAAGTACTCAATAGAGTTGGTGAGGTGTCATACTTCTTATCTCTTCCACCTCAGTTACACCAGGTGCACGACGTCTTCCACATATCTCAACTGAGGAGATACTTGCATGACCCTTCCCACATTATCGACCATGGAGATCTAGACGTTGATGATGGGGATAATTTTACAGAGTTTCTAGTTGTGATTGAGGATCGACAGGAGATAGTCCTTCATGGACAGTCGATACCTCTAGTGCGCGTTTGCTGGAAGCACGAAAACCTCCAAGAGAGCACCTGGGAGTGGAAGACTCAGATGTGTGCTTAGTAACACCACTTGTTTCCTTAGTTGCTAGTTGTGGATTACAAGGGAATAGAGCTATGATGTGGGGATAATTTATAGACATGAAATTTCCATGTAATGTTTTTTAATTAAATTGAAATTTTATAGGTCTGTGAAATCTGACGGCACGTGATTCCGAGGCCTGGAGTGCCTGGAATGATCTGTTGAAGTTTTTGTTAAGCTTAAGTTAACGGGAATAACGAGTTTTCCTAAAAATTGGAATAACTCTTAAATAGTAACTCTGTTCAGAAATATGACGGATTTTTGTGCTCAAGATTGTGGGTTTACACTTGGCTCAACTTATGATTAGTCGGTGCTGGCCTCCTGTGAGAAAATCCAAAAAATGGAATAATCGTAAATAAAATAATGAAATAAATTATTTTATTTTTCAAATGCTTATAACTCACAAATGTTATGTTGGATTAAAAATCTAATACCACTAATAAACTCTTGATTTTATGCTTTCTTTGTGAAAATACTAACTTTTTCTAATATGGGCCACTAGAGAAAGATAATTTTTTACATAAAATAAAAAAATTAAGTGACAATTATTTTATTGTAAAATTCATAACTTCTAAACAGTAACTTGGATTTAAAATTTGATAGTGTTGTTTGGTTTGTTGGGGTGTGTTTCACCTATAAAGAGCCTAACCTCAACCGGTGCGAGTTAAGGGTGACTTATAATGATTTTCCAAACTTTTTTGGGAACGTTTAGTAAACGCGCGAGCTGCATTTTTTAACTTTTGAACTGGTGCTCAGAATTGAAATCTGAGGGCACCATTAAACTCACAGTTCCAGTATTCTCTTAAGGATACGTTCACCTCAACGGCAGTTGGTCGAGATTGAAAGATAGTTTTTGGGTTTAATGGAAAAAATAATAAAATAAAGTGAGCTATACAATATGTTATTTGAGCTTCCATTTGCTGTGTGGTGGTTAAAACCTCCTCATGGAGGTTGGAGGTGGGACCACTGCACCTTAACCTCCCATGAGAGTTTATACTAGTGGGGACCACCCAAATTCAACCTACCATGAGAGGATTAATGTGGTGGGGACCACCTGGGATTTTAACCAATTGAAACTCCCCATTAATGTTGAGAAACCCTCAAGTTCCAATTAATTAGCGGGAGCCTCTTCAACTCCCCTTTAATTAATTCCTACCAATCTCCCAAAATTAATTTGTGCCAACTCTCATGAATTAATTAGGGGGATCCATGTAATTCATTTTCCAATTTTAATTATTTTTCCAATAAAATAATATACAATCTTATTCTTCTATTATTTTCACTTGGCATTTGGGTGAATGTTGGGAAGGATGATTATTGGGAGAAGAGAGAATTCTCCCAACAACGAATGAAGAATGAAGAATGCGTTCTTCCAAAGAAGAACGTCGATAATGATCCTTCTCAGACATCTTCCCCGGACACCTACCGACGTGGAGTGTCTTCCATGAGCTGACACAACCTAGGATTGGAAGTGTGCGTGGCAGACAGGACAAATGACGATTCTCCTTCGTATTCTTCCCGCAACTTCACTGATAATGACCAATGGTTAAAGGTAGGGGTTAAATACATGTTGATGTATTTCATTTTCTATCTTCCTCAATGATTGGAAAATAATTATTTTTGGTTGAGTTGTTGTTTATATTCTTTTCTTGAGGAGTCAATTGATTCCACCCTAAATGTGGAGGGTACGTGCCAAACCAACATGGCCCAACCCCTTCGTCATTCTTGTTTGAGATGATCCTTGGCATAGTGATGAAGCAACAAGACGACAAAGGTGGTGATGACAAAGGTCGTACTTCCTGTGGAATCTGCAACCCGCACCGCCCTCGTGGCGCTCTGGCCGAACGGGCCCTGACCGAGCCGATCCCCAGCTCTGCTGGCCTCCACGCGTCCCGCGCACCCGACCGCACCACCGGCCCCTGCCGACCTGCGTCGCGCCGAACCGGCGTACCCGGCCCCCTCTCGGTCGTCGGCCCGCCAGGCCGCGCCCTGCCCAGTACCCTCCCGGCTGCCGGCCCCCTGGCCACACCTTGCTCGGTGCCCTCCCGGTAAACGGCCCGCCTGGCCGCGCCTTGCCCGGCACCCTCCCGGCCGCCTGCCGGCCGACCCGGTTCCCTCCCGACCCCCTCTCAGCCTACCCGGCACCCTCCCAGCCACCTTCCAGCCTACCCAACGCCCTCCTGGCCGCCTGCTGGCTAGACCAACCCCCTCTTGGCCACCCCGCCGGCTGGCCCAACCGCCACCCCACCACCACCTAGCCTGCCTGACCTCCCCACCGGCCTGCCCGGGCACCCCACCAGCCTACCCAGGCGGGGCCCCAGTTCGCAGCCGAGTAGCCCGAGCTGCGCCCCTGGCGATGCTAGCCGAACCAGCCCCGACCTCCAGGTCGAGCCACCTACGCGGCGACCTCCGGGCCGATGCTCCCCCGCAATCCGCTGGGTCCGGCCCAGCGGAATAGGATGAACCTAGCAGGCTGACCTGCCCAATGGGCCAAGTCAGACCCAGTGGGTCTAACCAAGTCGACCCAAACCGGGTCGGCCCAGACTGGGTTGGGTAGAGTCGATCCGACCAGGTCGGACCAGACCCGGGTCCACTACTGACTGTTACTTCCTTTTGGCCATATCTTTGGAACTAGATGACCGTTTGACGAACTGTCAGCGACACTACTTTTCTTGGAGAATGGATGTTACTTTGAGTATACCCCACTGGAGATCAGGGTAATGTTCAGATACGGTCAAGTTGGATCCAACATGAATCCAATTGTGCCTCCTGCAATAAAAAGCTTATAACTCACAGACCGAGCGTCTGATTGAAGCACCATCTATTGTGTTGAGACCCATATGATGAGGTGGGCCATTGAGATACTTCTACATGGTTCTTTATGACAGTTGGAGTATCTACCTATATCTCGTAGAGTGTACCCTCCCGAAGATGAGCGAGCGGAGTACAAAGACCTTATAGCTGGCTGAGACCTGACGACTGCTAGACCGTTTCGACTCTGAGTGATTCTACTAACTCAGTGGGGAGCGCCTGGTAGTCTGTAGCAGACCCACGGTGGAGGAGCACCTGGTAGTTGGCCGCAGACTTGCGGTACTCGATAGGAGAAGTACCTCTGCAGGATATTAGAGGTAGCGCCTGGTAGTTGGAAGCAGACCCACACTGGGGAGTGCCTCCATGTGAGCATCGCTGACCCACAGTACTCTACTGGAGGAGTAACTCAGCAGTCCATGGTGGATGTGCTTTGGTGTTGCGGCATGCCCACTACACTCGACAGAGGAGGAGTTCTCCATCGGCCGTGGTTTTTTTAATGTGAATAAACATCATGTTTGAGCTAAGTCTGTAACTTTTGTGTTTACCTCCTGATTGGGATGAATTATTTTGTAACTTATGTATATGTATGGGCATATACCTAAGTGAGGTTATTTGTTGATTTCATACCATGTGGTTTATCCTTGTTGGATTTTGTGAGACCTTGAGGGTCTCAGGGCCCCTACTGAGTATCGTTATACTCTCTCATGCACGGGTTATGCCCACACCTCGTTGTGTTGGTTTCAGACGACAGACAACACTGATTGAGGATCGGAGTAGCAGGACTGGATGGTACCCCGAGGTGGACCTTATGAAGAGTCAATACACGGAGGATACTGATGGATGTGGAGTGCTGATGAGGTTATCTATACCTACCATTCAGGTAGGAATCCCTGGAGGATGACCTAGTTGTTGCATTAATTTTCTTCACTTGTACCTTTTTTCATTTGTTCTTCTACTTTCCTGTTGGGCTTGTATTTTAATCCCCTTTTACATTTTAGCACTCCTTTTTATATAGTTTTGCTTAGTGTTTTACTTCCAGATCGTACATTATTGTGTGTGTTTACACTTTATAAAGGCAATTACTTCCTAGTATTAGGGATTTATGCCTTTGGTGCTAGTCGCCAGCCCCAGGCCTATGGAAGGCGGTCTTGGTGGAGTCACGACATGGGCCCCGGGGAACATGTCGTGACATAGTTTGCTTCTAAAAAAATATTGATTACTCATCTATTAAAATGTAATATTAATTTTTGAAAATATCTGGTCCCATTTATTGATACGAAAGGTGAGATTATTCAATCATTAGAGATTAGTATTTGCGAAAATTTGTGAAAACCCTACGGATAAATATATTTAAAGGATAACATTTTATATTTTTTTAAAGGTATAGATTATGCAGTGCTTTTTAAAATACATGGATGTCCAAATACTATAGGTTTTAAATGGATTTATCCCAAATACGTTAATGGATAATTACTCTGAAAATTAATGGATGGGTTTATCGTGACCATCATTCTTGTATGTGATGATTCTATGCTTACCAGACACCTAGTTTGATAATATTGAGTGATATTTTGGGTTAAACACATTTTATTTATAAAACATTATGTACAATTTGAATAGATGATAACTAATGATGATATTGGATCAAATATGGTGACATTTATTTGAAATAATGTTTTGTTATTTACACATTATATTTATTACTATTCATGATTATATAGTTGATGAATCTAATTTATGATAAATAATGGTTATGAAATTCATTTTGGTTTTGTTAATGGATTCCTGATAGAATTATGAAGTATATGTACTAACAGAAACAATAAAATTTTATATTATCATCTTTGATAATAGTCTTATGAGTTCCTCATATTATAAAAATTATATGAGGATATTCATTCCTATAATCAATGATTATATGATGAGTTATCATTGAAAGAACTAAATAGTAATATTTTTTTATCTTATTTGTATAGGTCCTCTATGATTAATTTTTGAGGAAATATTCTTCTTGAATATAAATTACCCCAGAAGGGAAGTAAAATTTGATAATTAAAAAAATCGATTATCATTTATTGGTGTGATATTAAATATGAAATTCCAATGTAAATTGGATCCATTATAGGTTTCATGATTCATCTTTCATAGGGTTTATTATCCTACATGGTGTAGAGAAACTCAACATCAATAATTTTTCAGTTTCTTATGAATTTATAGAATTCATTATAGAATTATTTTGTATTCTTCGATCGAATAGTGATGTTTTGTATTCAATATAACTCATACCTAATGGTACAAATATTTTGAAGACTCCATAAAAAATATCCATTATTCGGTTGTAAGAATTAATGAATACACTGAAGAATATTTTTCACAAGGTATTAATTCAACCATGTTCATCATCATGGAGTGAACCTGTTCATTTTATTAAGAAGAAATATTGATCAATCTAACTATGTATTAATGGATGGGAATTAGAAAAGTTCACAATAAAAAATTAGTACCACATACCTCATATTGATGATTGTTTTGATCAAATATGATGGGCTTAATATTTTTAATAATATTAATCATCGATATATATAAAAATTTTTGATATTAAAAATAATGAAATGTAAATTTAAACCTTCCATTTCAGGTATATAAAATATAAATTAATTGTGAAGCCATTTTGTCTTACCAATTCCCCCACCATCATCATGTATTTTAACTAATATAGGCTATATAGATTATGTTGATCAATATTTGGTAGTCCTTATAGTTAATATTCTTATATATTCCATGAGTAATGGAGAGAATGTGATCAAAATAGTATTGTATAGGATAATATAATAAAGGAGAACATGTATGAAATATTTATCAAGTACTAACAATTGCTATATAATGTATCATTATTGTGTCATATAATCTCATCTGAGGATATATCACTAGATCGATGAATGATAGAAGTTACAAGCTAGTGGCCCAGACCAACTAGTTTGATTGAGATCTATTTTTTTATTAATTTGGTGAGACATTATTTATATTATGTGAATGATTTATCTGGGATTTCTAATATAGTAACCATGTTAAATTATATGGTATACATGTTTCTTTGGATCATTTAATGTAAGGAAAAATTCAAGGATCTTGAGATAATATTATTCGTTAAAACGTTGAATAAGATACCCAAAAATGGATAATAGATTGTGATTATTATTGATGTACTATATAGGATAATATTATAGTTCCTCATGAAAAATGAAATGGTGATTTTGTATGTCTGGTGATAATTAATGATTAATTTGGACAATTACCCATCCATGCGTTAGAGTTTTCTATTGTAATTTTTTATTTAAAAACATGGAGGCGTTATAAGTATATAGAATGCTGTAAAATATATACCATTCATAAACGATTAATATATATTACTATTGAATATGTTCCATAGAATATCATTGGAGTTGATTAAGGATTATGAATTCTCATTACAGTACCACTCGGGGAATGTGAACATATAACAACCCTAATTTTTATTACACACATAGACATGATTTATTACATAAAAAATTCACTTGATAAAAAATAGAATATTAAAAGGTATGGTGTATTTGGGGATTAGGAACATTAGATAATGACTTAAAAGATGAAATACAACATCTTTTTTGAAAACTTCCATTACATGACCACAACATTCCTTCATACTTAACATTGCATGGGATAACCTGAGGATAGACATAAGAAATGGGTGAGCTATAAAGACCATTATGTGAGTAAAAAAGGTATAACATGAAGAATAAAATAAATGTGAGGAATTATGCAAATCAATGGATTAGAAAGAAACCTGAACATGAAGAACTGATATATCATGATTATCATAACATAGATTTGTGGCAAAAATACGTAACATGAGTTAGCACGAGTCGAATCTTATTTCACCTGGAGATTGAGTAAACCCTCATTTCACAAGAATTATAATTATTAAATCCTCATTGAATTTGAATAATCATGATTATATCCTCATTGCACTTGACTTATTAGGATACTAATCTTTACCCAATGCATTGGATTGATATCAGGGTGCACTCTTCTTAAACATTTCATTTCATGCATAAGTGTTCCACATAGATTATAAAACATGGATTCATTAAACATCATCATTTATTTAATAATAAATGAAACAAGTAATTAATAAATTAAACCATATAATAAATGAGTTAATGTTAATAAAGGTGAATACCCTTAATAAAGAAATGGGCATGGTATTCACTACTTAAGGAGATTGGCTTGCAAAAATGTGGAGCAATTTTGGCAGCATAATGGTGTGTCATAATAATTCATAAAAATGGTTGATGACAGATAAATGTGTGTCTCATGATATGTACATGAAATTGAAATTAAGTGTTACACATAGATACATGTACCAAAATATGTAATGGAATTTGGATTCATAATACAAAATAATTGCCTGAATGTAAATGAGGAGAGAGAAATTTCCATATAGAATTTTTGTATGGTAATAGGTATACATGAAAGGTGTTAATGAGAGAGGGAAAGGGGTATATCATCAATTAAAACATAAGTAGGGATGTATGGGGGTGGTGTAAAATCATACCCCAATATTTTTAATTTAAAGAAAAAGTATATAACAATATAAAGAATATTGGACAAAAATTATAAAGGAATAAATCCATTACTTGGAAGTGTGATCCCAAAGGCTTTGAAGAGGCTTGAGAGAGGATTATTGGGAGCTTGGGGTTCCTTGGGTAGATTCTAGAGATAGGAGGGAAGATTTTGGACAAACTTTGAATGATTTTAGTGAAGAGGATGTGTGATCTTGTATGGGTTTATATAGAAAAGTTGAGGGAATTATGTATTATTTAGTTTTGGGACACCACACATTAAACTAATCAAAACCACAAAAAATCCCATGTTTGTTTACCATATTGTTTCCAAAGGGGAGTGGAATTTTTTTTTATAATTATAATGTCCAAACTTCTTAAAATAAGAGGGTTTCTTATGTGGAGTTGAGTCACACTCTCAGGGAAATCAATTTAAAAAGATAAAATGTTTTATAATTCTTAGAGGATCTAATGAATCATTGTAAAATAAATCAAATAAAACTAAATTTACATTATTCTAATGGAAAAACATATAATGGTCGAACATAGTGTTTATAGTATTTTTTTTACATCACAATTTGGTCATTATGTCGTCATAAAATATATTATATAATTAAACGGTATTTAATTTTTACCCAAAAATTCCACTGTCTCATAAAATTATGAAAAAATAACCATTGGATAAATTAAATATCCTAATTCTATAAATAATATTCATTTTATCTAAAAAAAATTTTATATATTAAAATTTTCACTTTTAAAATATAAATTGACATTTATCGAAAAATCAGGGGTTTTGACAAAATTGCTTTCAACCCTTAATAAAAATTACCATTGTATTCATAAAATAATAAGATCATTTATATTTAATAAAAATTAATATAATAATAATAATAATATTTTATTAAAATATTTTTTAATTCAAAACACCATTAATTCATCAAAATATATTTCTTAGTTTAATATTAACAAAAAAAATACTTTTCCCCATTATAACTATTTATAATGTAAAAAAAATGACTGTATATTATCAATCAAAAATAGTGTAAATAATCATATTACAAGGGTCTCATTACATAACCCCTTATAACACCCTCATAAGACTGAACGGTAAGGTGTGTGATGGCGAAAGACGCTTGGGGTGGCTCGTATAACATCACTCGGGTGGTAATCAGTATCACCTTCCACTTCTCCTGTTTGTGGTTCCATTTGAGATTATCATGTTGAAGCTTTTCTTGGGCTTATTCAATAGAGAATCACAATGATGTCACCTCCTTTCCAAGCTCCGAAAGATGGGATTCGTATGGGTCATGTCTACTAAATGAGGCCATCGATTCCTTTGTGTGAGTAAATTGAATTTGTTAAAGCCCTATATTTATTCTAATCATTTGATCACTGTTAAATGACTATATTAGCAATGGTCACGATTCATAAAATAATTTAAAAAAAACAAAAAACAAAATAAGTGAATATGATATATAATCATTTCACATAGTAATACATTTAATTATACCCCGAGGAACTTTTATTGATAGAAGTTTGGGTTGTTACAATATTACCCCCTTAAGGAATTGTTTCCTCAAAATTTCCATTTCCAACACTAAAATAGATGTGGGTAACTTTTATTTATCACTTAATCTAATTCCCACGTCACTTCTTCAAACTTGTTGTTTCGCTACAACACATTGATGAGGGGCATTGTCTTATTTATTATAACTCTTTCTCTGTGATCTAATATCTTCACAGGGATCTCCTCGTAAGAATTATTATCCTATAATTGTACTACATCTGAAGAGATTACATGTGAAGGGTATGGTATATACTTCTGCAAGATATATACATGGAATAAATCTTGTAAATTTGTCGTGGTGGGTGGATGTGCTAGTGGATATGACACATCCCCAACGTGATCAAGAATCTCAAAAGGTCTGATGTACCAAGGACTTAATTTCCCTTTATTTCCGAACCACGTGACCTTTTTCCATGGAGATATGCATATAAATACCATCTCTCTAACTTTGAACCCACTGTTTCATCAATAGTAATCTACATAACTCTTCTATCGACTTTGAGCTTCATTGATATGATGTTGAGTGTTTTTCACCTTATCCACCATTTCTTCAACCATTTCAGGTCCTGGAAGCTTACACTCACCAAATTTATCCCAACAAGGCAGTGTTATGAACCTTTTCCCACAAAGGTATTCATATGGTGTCCTTTGGATGCGAGAGTAGAAGCTGTTATAGTTGTAAAATTAAACCAGCAGAAGATTTTTATAACGACCCATACTTTACATATATTGTTATTACATAAAATTTGAAGCACACTTATTACAACATATAACAAAACCATGAAAGGACCGTATAGGTATAGTGTATTTAGAAACTGGAAAGCATAAACAAATGGTTCATAAAGCATCTACTTTGCCTCCCATTTATTTCATCATATCTAGAGTCCCTTTTTGGCATATCCTACTTAATAAACTTCTTCCTGACCAGGGGAAATAAAACATACAAAAGGGTGAGCTCAAATGCTCAGTAAGGGTAAAAAAAAGAAATATCAATCACATCATATACATAAGAACATATCTTTTGGAAATCTTAACCTGCAAAAGAGATCATAATTTCATAACATGGGATAAATCATATTAGTGAAATGTAATCCCAATAATCATAACTTAAAACATGAAACTTTGTGGCATACACACATAATCATTGAGAATAATTTCTTATTATTCAAGACTAATTGCCAAGACTATCTTAGTGGACAAAGTCCATTTCTGAATCGAGTTCACTCCTCGTTTCAGTCCTGTTTCACTGAACCGGTATAACCTGCCTTTCCATCCATGTCTATCTCATGAGATATAAAATTCTTACCCAATGCATTGGAGGGATATATAGGTCCCACCCATCTCATAATGAAATCAGTCTTACTTGTGCCACAAAATAAACATACATAACCCAATAAATAAAATGGGTTCCATAAACATCATCCCATCATCACATAATCCATATAATAGAAATGGATATAATTTCATAATAAGAAAATTGAAACCATGTAAATCATAGATAAATGATATTTTAAACATACACATATCAAATAATGTCATCTTAGATGAAAAATGGTTTTGATAAAACACTTGAAATGAATTCATGAGGAAAAAATCCTTTCTTCTTCAAAATCATTTTCTTTTCACAAAAAGGTTATGCAATTTTAAATGAAAAGGATTTTGTTGAAAAGTGTCATGAAATATTTTGGACGAAGCTTCATTAAAATAAGGCTTTATAAAACCGTAAAAATCCATTCACGCCGTATAAGTTAAAAAAACATTCTTCTCGTACTTTTGCCAGAAAAGTCAAAAAGTAACTCGTAAAAGAAAGATTCCATACATACCATGTAGTAAAAGTTAAAAAATGGTAAAAAGGACATTAAACATACATGAAAAAAAAATTAGGAAACATGCACATGGATGAGAATAATAACCCCTGTAAATACTTACGAATAAACAATCTCGGATAAGAACGAGATTGGAAGAGTTATCCCTTACCGTAGGTTCGATTTTCTTCGTAAGTGTTCGAACCTCCTGTATAATGATTTAAATAATGTTATTGACTTATTCCAGAATCATACGTATTTTTATGATATCATATATGTTCATATTCTTAGCTTCTTATTACTAATATTTTATTACTACTTGTTATTCGGGTGTTTATTACTTTTTGTTCTTATGTGTGTTTTGTCAAACAAATTATTATTCTTATCTTTAGGTTATAGATACCTAATTTCCAGAATTTTATTTGTGTAATATATATATCATATTCATTAATTCAATTCATTTATATAATCATTAGTAAATGAAGATCATGTAGAACGAGTCACATCACATCGTGGAGACGGTATTCCGTACTTACGCACGAGTGATGATATCGTTCCCATGATGGTGGAATTGTATTGGAGTGTATGTATACTATTTAAGAATCAATATCACCTTAAAATAATCATATATAGTTATTATTTACACCATTATACCCATCCAAGTAAGATGGTGGGGGAAAATAGATTACACCACAGCGTGGAGACGGTATTCCATACGCACGCACACGCGGTGATTTTGTTTTCCGTAGGATGGATAGATGGTGAAATATGGTTGTTTTATACTTATAATAACATATCAGTATATGGGTGATACTGATGTTATTACTTCATAATTAAACAACTAAAGAAGAAGAAGTGGAAGAAGAAATAAAGATGAAAGAATCGGTAACGGGCATTACCTCTTCTTTGAGGCGCTTCTTTGAGACCTCCTTTTAGGGCACTAAAATTGGTCTTTGAAGAAGACCAGGACCTCCAGGATGTCTCTAAAGAAGTGGATAGGGGAAAGTGGAAGGGTTTGGCCAAGCTTGAAGGCTCAAATTGTTGTGAGGAGGAGAGGGAGGAGGTGCCCTTTTATAAGGGAGGAGAGGGGCACCTTTGGAAATAGAAGAAATATTAGTTTATATTAAATCCCAAGCCCACTTAAAAATTTCCAAAATGACTGATATCCGAATATTAGATGATATATGGTTGTAATCTCATCAACCAATAAAATTTAGACAGGTCAGTAATTTATTTTAAACATTATCAACTTGATTTATCCTTATTTATCAATTTAATTTTATGTGTGGTAATAATATTCTAAATTTTAAATTATTAAAAATAATTACATATGTGTTGTGAATTTTCCATAATTTGACACTTTATGACATTTTAGACCATATATAATTTAATTTATAAATTTTAAATATTTTTGTTATTTTTAAACAATTTTATAATATGTTATTTTTATAAAATAACAATAGTGTCAATTTTGACAGTATTCATTTATTTCAATTTAAATAATATATATACAGAATATATGTTCAAAATAAAAGATTTAATAGATCTATAAAATGTCATATGTATCTAGAAAAGTAGTGCAGCACATTAAATAGTTCATATAATATTTATTTTATTATTTTTAAAACCATTTATTTGATATTTTAATTAATAAAATAATTTCAACATCACTATTGTGTCGTACTAAATGATAATTATTTAATCCCTAAAAATACTAAATAAATTCCTATGATGTATATAATTGTATTAGATTTCTGGAGATAATTCATGTTCGAAGTTTCATGATGTTTATCACTAAATGAAAATTATTATACATATAAGATTTAAGAAAGTGACATGTTGTCACATTATTTCATTTTAATAATAATTAAATTATTTTCATGGAAAATGTCTATTAAATGAATGTAATCTGACCCTTAAGTGATATGGTTCGACTTTTAGTCATCCAATAGAATTTTGGCAGGTGTTAGGATAATTTTATAATCTTATATTTACCCTTAATTACCCGATTTACCTTTAACTATGGTAAATAAAATTTACCGTAGTTACTATTCATAATGCCCAAAAATAAAAAGTAGCCTATTAACATATTTTAGACCCAATGATTCTGAATATGGAATCTATTTTTCAAAATTCAAAACATATAAGTTGTAGTAATTAATTTAAAATAAATCCTGTTGTTAAGAAAACGGGTTTTAGAAGGTAAAACATTGCCAAAGATTGAAATGTTTTTACCTATGAATTCAATGTGAAATTAATACTAATGACATACATTATATTAAATGGTAAAAATATATTCTATTTATACTTTAAAACCATTCAATATTATAATTTATACATATATATTATCTCAATAAAAAAAGTTGTTTTTAACAAAAAATAAGCGTATTTTTACTATTCATCAAAATATGAAAGTTATCAGACAAATATCAAAAATTTATCCAAAGTAAATTTTTATACCCTGATTCAAAAGAAGTATTTTATTTTGTTGAATTGAACTTATAAACATGTCAAAAACTAGCTTTAATGTGGGTGCGCCATCAAAAGGCGACAAAACTGTATTTTTTGAAAAATTCTTCTTTTATCCAAAAAACCTGATTTTGCTTTTATACCTCATTCTAGAAAATGTATAAGTTGAATTAAAATGTTATAAAGTTAAAATTTTAGTTAATACTATTCATAATGGCTAGTTTTAATAATATTTTAATAGCATGTCGTTGTTTAGTGAAACTCGATATTTCGTACGACGCAAGCTATCGAGGAAGGCCGCAGTTGCATGTAAAGCAAGACAAGCTAGTGTTGTGTGTAGTGAAAGATTTATTTGATGATTTATATAACTTAAAAACAAAATATTTCTCATAAAAGTCTCGGGTGTTACATTCTACCCCCCTTAAAAATGAATTTCTCCCTCGAAATTCGTCACTTTGTAACAAACAGATGAGGATACCTCTCCCTCATCATATCCTCAAGCTCCCATTTAGCTTCTTCTAGTTGGTGGTTCCTCCATAAATCTTTCACCAAGTGAGTGGTCTTGTTCCGTAGGACTTTTTCACTATGATCTAGAATCTCTATCAGCTGTTCTTCATAAGAAAGATCTTTCTCCAGTGGTACAACTTCTGAGTTGAGTACATGTGAAGGATCAGGTTTGTACTTTCTCAGGAGAGATACATTGAACACATCGTGAACTTGAGAGAGATTCGATGGAAGCGCCAATCGGTAATCTACCTTTCCAACAAGATCCAGTATTTTGAAAGGACAGATATATCTAGGGCTCAACTTCCCCTTCTTTCCAAATCTCATGACCCTATTCTAGGGAGATATTCGTAAGATCACTTTATCACCCACTTCAAACTCTAGGTTTTTTTTTTCAGTTGTCGGCATAACTTTTCTGTCGACTCTGAGCTGCTCTTATGTGTTGTTGAATAGATCGGACCTTTTCTGCCATCTCATCAACAAGATCAGGTCCTAATAGAATTCTTTCCCCAACTTCATACCATCAAGTTGGAGTCATTCATTTCTTTCCGTAGAGAGCTTCATAAGGAGCGATCTAAAGACTGGAGTGAAAGCTATTATTATAAGAAAATTCCACCAAAGGTAGGTGTTGATCCCAAACACCTTTGAAATCCATAGAGCAAGCTATCAACATATCTTCTAGAGTTTGAATTGATCTCTCAGACTGACCGTCTGTCTGAGGATGATAATCAGTGATGAAACTCAACTATGTATCCAGAGTATGCTGAAGACTTCGCCAGAACTTCGAGGTAAATCTCGGATCCCGATCAGAAATAATGGAAAGTGGTACTCCATGCAATCTTACCACTTCCTTTAAATATATCTTGTTAAGATGATCTAGAGAGAAATCCTCTCTAATAGCAATGATGTGTGTAGACTTTGTAAGACGATCAACTATGACCCAGATAGCATTATTGCCTTTGGATTTTTTAGGAAGTCATGTGACAAAGTCCATAGTGATGTTTTCCCATTTCCATTCGGGTATGGGTAATGGTTGTAACATCCCCTTTGACTTCTGTCTCTCAGCTTTAACTTGCTGACAAACCAAGCATCGAAGGGCATATTCAGCAACATCTCTTTTCATGCCATCCCACCAGAAGTACTCTTTTAGGTCCCTATACATCTTCGTGCTTCCTGGATGAATAGAGAATGAAGAAATATGAGCCTCATCCAGCAGCTCCTTCTTTAATTCCAGGATGGTAGGAACAAAAACCCAATTCTTGAACTTTATTATCTCATCACAATCAAGGTTGAATTCCGGAATATTTCTCACCTTCTTTTGTAACTCTACATCTTCTTGATATGCCTCTATAATCTTCACATGTATAGATGGTTGAACATTCATTTGAAAAAGATACGATTTTCCCCCATCCATTAAAATTCCATGAACCATCCTTTGTAAATCCATAAATATTGGATCTTTTGTGATCCTCATTATGGATAAGCTAGCATGGTCTTGTCGACTTAATGCATATTCCACCTTGTTTTCTTTACCAAGGTGGTAATGAATTGATCAGTTGTAATCCTTAATCAGTTCCAACCATCTTCTTTGGCGCATATTCAGCTCATTTTGTGTGAAAATATACTTTAAACTTTTATGATCAGTATAAATGTCACACCTTTCTCCATAAAGATAATGCCTCCAAATCTTTAATGCAACGATTACCGCAGCTAACTCCAAATCATGTGTTGGGTAATTTTTCTCATTGATTTTCAACTGTCATGAGGCATAAGCTATCACCATATCATTTTTCATAAGAACACACCCCATCCCCTTCTTGGATGCATCACTGTAGATCACAAACCTTTCTCCACTACAAGGCAGTGTGAACACAGTTGCACTGGATAACCTTCTTTTTAACTCCTTGAAATTCTATTCACATTCCTCTGTCCAAACAAAATTAACTCCTTTCAGAGTCAACCTGGTGAGTGGATTAGATAATCATGAAAAATATTTCACAAAACGTTGATAATATCCAGCCAAACCAAGAAAACTTCGGATCTAAGTTACTGTTGTTGGTCTCGACCATCTTTCGATAACCTCTGTTTTTTTTGGATCCACAGATATCCCCTCTTTTGAGATTTTGTGACCCAAAAATGTAACTTTTTGAAGACAAAATTCACACTTGGTAAATTTGGGATAAAGTTTCTCCTTTCTCAGGGTATTCAATATAATTCTCAATTGATCATCATGTTCTTCCTTTCTGTTTTAATAGACAAGAATATCGTCTATAAAGACTACGACAAATTGATCAAGATAGTCTCTAAAGACTCTATTCATCAGATCCATGAAGATATCAGGGTCATTAGTAAGACCAAATGGCATCACTATAAATTCATAGTGTCCATACCTTGTACGGAAAGCCGTATTTGTTATATCCTCCCTTTTGACCCTTAATTGATGATACCCTAAACGAAGATCAATCTTGGAGAAGTATTGAACTCCACGTAGTTGGTCAAATAAGTTATCAATGCGTGGGAGAGGATATTTTTTCTTGATAGTGAGCTTGTTAAGTTCTCGATAATCAATGCAGAGTCTCATTGATCCATCTTTCTTCATAACAAATAGAACAGGTGCTACCAAAGGTGACCCACTAGGGCATATGAATCCCTTATCAAGATTCTCTTGGAGTTTCTTCTTCAATTCCTGCAACTCAACTGGGGCCATTCTATAAGGTGTCTTTGAAATAGGCAAAGCACCCGGTACGAGTTCTATTGAAAACTCAACATCACAATTTGGTGGAAGACCCAAAACCTCCTCCTGAAATGCATCATCAAAATCCCGTACAACAGGCATATTCTTACTCGTGAGTTTATCACCAACCATTTGAGATAAATAACCCTCATTTAGTGGAATCAAGACCCATAATATGGAAGAAATTTCCACTGGAAGGTTATCTTTATTCTTGCATCGATAGACGATCATAGATTGATCTGGAATATGAAATGTGACTTCCTTTCTTTGGAAATTGATATGAGCTCCATATAAAGAAAGCCAATCCATGCCAAGAATCACATCAAATTACACTATAGTAAGGATCACAAGATTTTCAGGAAGCACTTTCCCACAATCTTCAATTGGGGAAGAATTATAAACTTTTGATGCGACTGTTGTGCCATTAGGGGTTGTCACAGCTAACTCAACATCTAATTGTTGAGGTAATACGATGATACTCTTGGAAAAATATTCATAAATAAAAGATTGGGTGGATCCAGAATCAAATAAATCATTTGCTACTTTAGAGTGGATGGTAAGTGTACCTTTCACCACATCGTTATTGTACTCCACATCGCTGATAGAAATTGCATGTGACTTTCCATTGTCATTAGCCTTAAGATTTTGTTGATGTCGATCATCATCAACAACCCTTGGATTAGAACATTTATTGGCATAATGCCCCATCTCCTTGCACATGAAACATTGAAGTGTAGTAGGTTAATTCTGTGTGTCCCTTCCATTTTTTGCATCATTAGACATCTTCTTCCCATAATTGCGGCATTCAAATTTCTGATGACCTTCCTCCACATTTGAAACATTTACTTGTCCCTTTAAGACAACACTCTCCATGTTTCTTTCCACACTTTGACCATAAGGGAAATATCATCTTCTTTTCACTTTTCTCTTTAGATTTTACTTTGGATTCCATTTTCCTCTTCTTATCAAACCCATATGACTGATGGGTTACTCTAATATCCATCTCTACTTTGAGAGCACATCGAACGATTTCCTCGTAGATATTGATGTCCCTTATGGCTAAGGCCCTTCGAAGACTTGGTTTTAAGCCACTAAAGAATCGGTCGATCTTACTCTCAGGTTGGATAATAATACCAGAAGCTTACCTTGCAAGTCTTGTAAAATTTGCTTCATAGGTACCAACAGATTCATCATCCTTTTGCTTCATTTCGAGAAACTCTTTCTCCATCTTTGTTCGGAGAATTCAAGGGAAGTACTTATTGAAAAATAATTTCTTGAACTCGTCCCATTCCATGGACTCAATTTCATCTCTTTTCCTCGTATTCTTAAGAATATTCCACCATTGATCAGAATCTCCTTCCAAACGATACACTGCTAGGATGACTTTATCATGTTTAGAACATTGGAGTACTGAAAATATCTTTTCAGTAGTACTGATCCATTATTCAGCAACTAATGGATCAGTAGACCCACTGAATGAAGGTGGACATTGCCTCATAAAGGATTCAACAGAATGTTGCTTCTTCCTTTGCTCGTTTGGAAGTCCATCATGATTCATAGCTTGAGAAAGTTGTGTGATCATGGCTACAAGATTTTTCATTCTAGCTCCCATAACGTTTGGTTGCTCAGGGGGACAATCATTGCATTGCCCGTCGCATTCCGCATTAACATGGTTCCTTCGGATTCTAGCCATTGACTAAAACCAAGAATAATAGTGTGAGAAACACTAAATATAATATGAAAACCACATAATCAAGAATAAAATTTCACACTTAAGGTCTTATCCTAGGTTATTCACGGTCATTTCTAAAACACTAAGATTGTGTTCTATGCTTAGAATTATCCTTAGGTTTCTTACTAAGGCTTTCACATCCTAGTTTCCAAAGGTTGACTATACCTTTCCTCTGATAGCAACTATAACGACCTATACTTTACATACATTATTATTACTTCAAAATTGAAGCACACTTATTAAAACATATAACAAAACCATGAAAGGACCGTATAGGTATAGTGTCTTTAGAAACTAGAAATCATAAACAACTGGTTCATAAAGCATCTACTTTGCCTCCCATTTATTTCATCATATCTAGAGTCCCTTTTTGGCATATCCTACTTAATAACCTTCTTCCTGTCCTAGGGAAATAAAACATACAAAAGGGTGAGCTCAAATGCTCAGTAAGGGTAAACAAAAAAAATATCAATCACATCATATACATAAGAACATAAATTTTGGAAATCTTAACCTGGAAAAGAGATCATAATTTCATAACATGGGATAAATCATAGTAGTGAAATGTAATCCCAATAATCATAACATAAAACATGAAACTTTGTGGAATACACACATAATCATTGAGAATCATTTCTTATCAGTCAAGACCCATTGAAAGACTATCTTAGTGGACAATGTCCGTTTCTGAACCGAGTTCACTCCTCGTTTCAGTCCTGTTTCACTGAACTGGTATAACCTGCCGTTCCAGCCTTGTCTATCTCATGAGATATAAAATCTTTACCCAATGCATTGGAGGGAGATATAGGTCCCACCCATCTCATAATGAAATCATTCTTACTTGTGCCACAAAATAAACATACATAACCCAATAAATAAGATGGGTTTCATAAACATCATCCCATCATCACATAATCCATATAAAAGAAATGGATATCATTTCAAAATAAGAAAAGTTAAACCATGTAAATCATAGAGACATGATATTTTAAACATACACATATGAAATAATGTCATCTTATATGAAAAATGGTTTTGATAAAACACTTGAAATGAATTCTTGAGGAAAATATCCTTTCTTCTTCAAAATCATTTTCTTTTCACAAAAATGTTATGCAATTTTAAAAGAAAAGGATCTTGCTGAAAAGAGTCATGAAATTTTTTTGATGAAGCTTCATGAAAATAAGGCCTTAAAAAACAGTAAAAATCCATTCACGCTGTATAAGTTAAAAAAACATTCTTCTCGTACTTTTTCCAGAAAAGTCAAAAAGTAACTCGTAAAAGAAAGATTCCATAAATACCATGTAGTAAAAGTAAAAAAATGGTAAAAAGGACATTAAACATACATGAAACCATATTTAGGAAACATGCACATGGATGAGAACAATAACCCCAGTAAATACTTACGAATAAACAATCTCGGATAAGAACGAGATTGGAAAATTTATCCCTTACCTTAGGTCCGATTTGCTTTGTAAGTGTCTGAACCTCATGTATAATGATTTAATTAATGTTATTGACTTATTCCAGAATCATACGTATTTTTATGATATCATATATGGTTATATTCTTAGCTTCTTATTAGTAATATTTCATTACTACTTGTTATTCGGGTGTTTATTACTTTTTGTTCTTATGCATGTTTTGTCGAATAAATTCTTATTTTTATCTTTAGATTATAGATACCTAATTTCCATAATGTTATTTGTGTAATATATATCATATTTATTCATTCAATTCTTTTATATAATCATTATTAAATGATGATCATGTAGAACGAGTTGCATCACATCGTGGAGACGGTATTCCGTACGTACGCATGAGAGATGATATCGTTCCCATGATCGTGGAATTGTATTGGAGTGTATGTATACTATTTCAGAATCAATACCACCTTACAATAATCATATATAGTTATTATTTACACTATTATACCCATCCAAGTAAGGTGGTTTGGGAAAATAGATTACACCACGGCGTGGAGATGGTATTCTATACGTACGCACGCGCGGTGATTTTGTTTTTCGTAGGATGGATAGATGGTGAAATATGGTTGCTTCATACTTATAATAACATATCAGTATATGAGTGATACTGATGTTATTACTTCATAATGAAACAACTAAATAAGAAGAAGTGGAAGAAGAAATAAAGATGAAAGAATCGGTAACGGGCATTACCTCTTCTTTGAGGCGCTTTTTTGAGACCTCCTTTTAGGGCACTAAAATTGGTCTTTAAAGAAGAACAGGACCTCTAGGATTTCTCTATGGAAGTGGAGAGGAGAAAGTGTCAGGGTTTGGTCGAGCTTGAATGATCAAATTTGTGTGAGGAGGAGAGGGAGGTGGTGCCCTTTTATATCGGAGGAGAGGGGCACCTTTGGAAATATAAGAAATATTAGTTTATATTAAATCCCAACCCCACATAAAAACTTCCAAAATTACTCATATACTAAGATTAGATGATATAGGGTAGTAATATCATCAACCAATAAAATTTATACATGTTAGTAATTTATTTTAATCATCATCAACTTGATTTATCCTTATTTATCAATTTAATTTTATTTGTGGTAATAATATTGTAAATTTTAAATTATTATAAATAATTACATATGTGTTATTAATTTTCCATAATTTGACACTTTATGACATTTTCGACCATATAAATTTTAATTTATAAATTTTAAATATTTTTTTTATTTTTAAACAATTTTATAATATTTTATTTTTATAAAATAAAAATAGTGTCAATTTTGACACTATTCATTTATTTGAATTTAAATAAAATATATACAGAAGATATGTTCGAAATAAAATCATTAATAGATCCCTAAAATATCATATGTATCTAGAAAATTATTGGATCACATTAAATAGTTCATATAATATTTAATTTATTATTTTTAAAAACATTTATTTGATATTTTAATTAATAAAATAATTTCAACATCACTATTGTGTCATAATAAATGATATTTATTTAATGCTTAAAAATTCTAAATAAATTCCTATGATGTAGATAATTGTATTAGATTTCTGGATACTATTCATGTTTGATGTTTCATTAAGTTTATCACTAAATTAAAATTATTATACTTATAATATTTAAGAAAGTGACATGTTGTCACATTCTTTGGTTTTAATAGTAATTAAATTATTTTCATAAAAAAAAGTCCATTAAATGAATCTAATCCGACCCTTAGGTGATATGGTTCGACTTGTAGTCATCAATAGGATTTTTTCAGGTGTTAGGGTAATTTTATAATCTTATATTTACCCTTAATTACCCGATTTACCTTTAACTATGGTAAATAAAATTTACCGTAGTTACTATTCATAATGCCCAAAAATAAGAAGTAGCCTATTAACATAATTTGGAACCACTTATTCTGAATATGGAATCCATTTTTCAAAATTCAAAACATATAAGTTGCAGTAATTAATTTAAAATAAATCTCGTTGTTAAGAAAATAGGTTTTAGAAGTTAAAACATTGCCAAAGATTGAAATGTTTTTACATATGAATTCAATGTGAAATTAATGCTAATGACATACATTATATTAAACGGTAAAAATATATTCTATTTATACTTTAAAACCATTAAATATTATAATTTATCCATATAAATTATCTCAATGAAAAAATTTGTTTTTAATTAAAAATTAGCGTATTTTTACTATTCATCAAAATATGAAAGTTATCAGAAAAATATCAAAAACCTATCCAAAGTAAATTTTTATACCCTGATTCAAAAGAAGAATTTTATTTTGTCAAATTGAACTTATAAAAATGTCAAAAACTAGCTTTAATGTGGGTGCGCCATCCAAAGGTGGCAAAACTGTATTTTTTTAAAAATACTTCTTTTATCCAAAAAAAACTTATTTTGCTTTTATACCTCATTCTAGAAAATGTATAAGTTGAATTAAAATGTTATAAAATTCAAAATTCAGTTAATACTATTCATAACAGCTAGTTTTAATAATATTTTAATAGCATATCGTTGTTTAGTGAAACTCGATATTGCGTACGACGCAAGCTATTGAGGAAGGCCACGGTTGCGTGTAAAGCAAGCCAAGTTAGTGTTGTTTGTAGTGAAAGGTTCCTTTGATGATTTATATAACATAAAAACAAAATATTTCTCATAAAAGTATTGGGTATTACAATTTTGGTCTCATCCTCCTTTGAAGTCCATAGAAAATGATCTTAACATATCTTATAGTGCTTGAATAGTTCACTTAGACTGTCCATCAGTTTGTGGATGATAGGATATATTGAAGTACAGTTCAGTTCTTAGACCATGTTGGAGTCTTTTTCAAAACTTCTAGATAAATCTCGAATCATGATTAGCTACAATAGATAGTGGAACTCTATACACCCTTACCACTTCTTTGATGTAAATTAGTGAAATTTGAGCCAATGAGACATCCTATCGAATCATGATTAAGTGAACTATCTTCATAAAAGAATCCCCAATAACCCATATAACATTGTTTTCTATGGATTTACTTGGATGTCCAGTGAAAAAGTCCATGGTAATGTTGTCCCACTTCCACATTGGTATGTGTAGTAGTTTCATCATCGCTTTAGACATTTTCCTCTCAGCCTGCACTTACTGACATAACAGTAAATTTGATGTATATTCAAAAATCTCCATTTTAATATTCTCTCACCAAGAGTTTTTTCAGAGATCATGATAAATCATTGTGCTCTCCAAGTGAATAGAGAAGCTTGAACAATGTGCATCATCCATAAGCTCCTTCTTTATCACTAGATCAGATGGTACACATAATCATGACCCAAATCTCACAATTATATCTTTGTCAACCACGATGTCTGAGGATTTACAATTACTAATATCTTCCACCCTTTTTATAATTCCCACATCCTTTAATTGAGAATCCTTTATATTATTCATGAGGGATGGTTGAGAAATCATTTGAGAAATGATTGATGTTGTTCATCCCTTAATGATTCCAATGTACATCCTTTGCAAATCTAATATGATTGGATCCTTTTCAATTCTCATAATTGATAAATATGTTGGATACTTTCTACTTAGATCATTTTCCATCTTGTTTTCCTTACTGTGATGGTAGTGTATTGATTAGTCATAATCCTTTATGAGCTATATCCATCTTCATTGGCACATATTAAGGTCTTTTTTTTGTGAATATATATATTTGAGGATCATGTTATCAATATATATCTCACACTTCTCCCCATAGAGATAATGCCACTATATTTTCAACACAAAGATCACATTCGCCAACTCCAGATCATTTGTGGGATTGTTTTTCTCATAGATTTGAATCTTCCTTGAGCTGTAGGCTATCTCTATATCATTCTTCATCAACACACAACCCAGACCCTTATTTGAATCATCCCTAAATAACATAAAAATTAATCCATTGGATGGAAAAGTGAGCAGGGGCATAGTGATAATCCTCATTTTTAACTCCTTTAAGCTCTCTTCACATTCATCACTCCAAGAAAAAATTACTCCCTTCCGAGTTATCTTGGTAAGAGGGTTGGGAAATCATGAGAAATGTTTCACAAATCGGTGATAATATCCGAATAACCCTAAAAAGATACATATATCTGTTACATATGTTAGCCTCATCCATCCCTAAATTGAAATTGTCTTAGAGGGATACATAGATATCTTATTGTTTGTGGTGATATTACCCAAGAATGAGACCTCCATCAACCAGAACTCACGGTTTCTTTACTTTTCATAGAGCTTCTCCTTTCCCAAGGTCTATAGTATAGTTCTTAGATGCTCATCATGATCATACTTGGTTTTGGAATATATTATAATATCATCTATAAACACAACCACAAATTTTTCTTTGTCATATATAAAGACTCTATTAATCATGTCCATGAATATTATTGAATCATTAGTGAGTCCTAGAGGCATTACTATAAATTCATAGTGCCCTTATATTGTACTAAAAGCAGTCTTGGGGATATATTTCTTCATCACCCTTACATGATAATATCCTGACTACAAATATACCATGGAGAAGTATTGTTCTCCACACACCTGATCGAATAATTCATCAATTCATGGCAGAATATATTTTTTATTTATCGTGATTTCTTTAAGCTCACCGTAATTGATGCAAAGACAAATTGACCCATCCTTCTACTTGACTAAGAGGACTGGTTCACCCTATGGTGAAGCACTAGGACATATAAACCCTTTATCCAGATTCTCATGTAGTTATTTTTAAGCTCCTCAATATCTATAATAGCTATTGTATATGGATTATCGGATATTGGAAACACCCTAGGTATAAGGTCAATTTTGAATTCAACATCTCTTCTTGGAGGAAGACCAGATAATTACTTAGGAAAAACATCAGAGAATTCCCTCACAGTAGTAATGTCTTCAAAGATGGTTTCCTCTTTAGACTCAATAATCTGATCTAGATATTCATTCTCATATGAAATTAATATACATGCTTGAGATAATGGTGACAAAGAATATTCATCTTACTCATTTCACTTGTAGAAAATCAGGGGTCAATTCTCCATACAGAGAGTGATTTTCCCTCTCATGGCAATTTATGTTGGCTCTATATAAGTAAAGCGAATCCATGCTGAGAATTGCATCAAATTCTGATAAATGGAGTTTGAAGAGGTTCATTGGGAAGTTAAATCCAAAAATTATGATATTGGTGGAGTTATATTCATGGTATGCAATGATTTCCCCATTTTTCATACTCACCAATATCATTAATTCCATGATTTTTGGTGCTGTTAGGATTGTTCTACTAATATTTTAGGATATATAAGAATGCGTAAAACCAATATCAAAAAGTGTGTTCTCAATTATTGAATAAATAACTAGAATACCTATCACCACTTCATTGTCAAACTTTACTTAGGTGGTAGTGATATAAAAAGCTCTCCCTTGATGTATTAGAGGTTGTTGGTTGCCTCCGAAAAACCTTGTCTTAGGGAACTGATTTCCATGATGCTCTAGTTCCTTGGAGTTGAATCTATGAAAAATGTGTTGAGAGTCAAACGAATTGTTCCACTCATCTATCCTACCCATGTGCTTCTTTTGTTAGCAGTTAATGGCTAGGTTCTCTTCTCTTCCACACATAAAGTATTTCCTTACCGCCTTCAATCAATTTTTTGGGTTCTTCGTTCTATTCCTTTGGAATGTAGGGTGCTGGAGTTTCATAGTATCATTGGATTTATCCATTAGACTGCCAGAATTGATATCCTCCTTGCGCTTCTTATCCCCATGACACCCCTTCGATTCTCAGATCTCCATTTCAACCTTGTGATCACATAGAAAACTTTTATCATAGCTATTGATGTCACAAATCTCTAGGGCTTTCCGTAGGCTGGTTTTCATCCCACCAAAGAACTGGTAATATTCCATTAAGTGGAAACATAAATGTCGGAGATGTATTGTGCAAGCCTTGTGACATTTTTCTCATGCTCTCTGATGGATTATCCATCTTTTTTTCAATAGTTCAAGGAATTAATTTTCCATCATTAGTCGGAGGGTACGCGGAAAATAATTATAAAAAAATATCTTCCAAAAAACCTTCCATTCCAATGCCTTGATCTCCTCTACATGATTTTTATTTTTGATCATTATCCACCATTTTATAGATTCAACCTCCTTATAATAAGTATCCAAAAGAACCTTATCTTATTAAAAAAATTGAAGTATGGAGAAGATATTTTCAATGGAGTTGATCCATTGTTCGGTGATTAAGGGATCAGATGTTTCATTAAAAGTATGAGGCAATTGTATCATGATGCTCTTGATAGCGACTTGTTCATTCTTAGGGTTGGTTGATTGTTCCTCTTGACCCATGTTTCTATTCAAATCTTGAGTTAACTGAGATATCATTGTGACAAAGTTTGTGATTCCCGCTCTAATTAGATTGAGAATCTCATTAGAACATTCATCACATTGGTATTCAAAATGGTTGTTAGCCTGAGTCTTCCTATTGCTGACCATTTTCTAGGATAAAAGAAATATTATGGGTAAAAAATATTTGGTTAACCAAGGGAAAAATGGATGACTTATAAATTACTTTTATTTCCTTAACCTATAAATCTATAGGCTTCAATCTATATTATCCATGATCTACTTTCTAACTCATATTCATAGGGTCATTTTTTTTAATTCACATAATAATGGTTCATAAAAATCTTGTGAATTCGTCAAATCATATCACCCAGGAATGTTGTAACCAATAGTGATGCAAGGCCTGTTGTTGTGTACTAGGATACCCCAAGTCAATTCCTAAACTCTTTGTCGGTGCCTTCATTCCTAGGTACATTTGTGCTAGATCCACCTCTAACTGCTTGTATCCCAACAGCTATATATTTTATTAGTAGAAAACATAATAAATACTCAAAAAAATGTAGGGATTTTTTTTATTATACATAGTCTTTTACCTAAGGATTTCACTTGGGTTTTCTAATACTAATCCCAAAAATCACTAAACCTATCCCTTGATACCAACTATAATAACCATTATTTTTATTACACACTTAGAAATGATTTATTACATAAAATATTTACATGATACAACATAGAATATCGAGAGTTATAGTGTATTTGGGGCACATGAACATTACATAATGACTTAGAACATGAAATAATTTTTTTTTTAAAAAAATACTTTATATGTCCACAGAATTCCTTCGTACTTAACATTGAAAGGGATAACCTGAGGACATACATAAGAAAGAGGGGAGCTAAAAAGCTCGGTAAGGGAGTAAAAAAGGTATAATATGAAGAATACAATACATTCTAATAATTATGCATATCAATGGACCATAAAATAACATGAACATAAAGGTGTGATATAGCATGATTAGCATAACATGGAAATGTGGCAACAACACTTAACATGGAATTAGCATGGGCCAAGGCTCATTGCACATGGAGAAAGAGTAAAACATCATTTAACTTGAATTATCATGACTAAATCCTCATTGAACATGAGTTAGCCTGATTAAATCCTCATTTCACTTGAAGTATCATGATATTAATCTTTACCCAATGCATTTGAGTGCTATCAGGGTGCACCCTTCTTAAACATTCCATTTCATTCATAAGTTTTCCGCATGGATCATAAAACCTGTATTCATTAAACATAATCATTTATTTCTTGGTAAAGGAAATTTGGAATTTATATATGAAACTATATAATCAATAATTAAATGTGTATAAGGTTTAATACCCTTGATAGAGAAATGGGCATGGTATTCACTACACAATGGCTTTGCCTTAGAAGAACGTGGAGCAAATTTGGTAGTATAACGGTGTGTCATAAGAATTTGTAAAAATGATTGATGAGAGAGAAATGGGTGTCTCATCAGATATACATGAAATGGAATTAAATTTGGTCATATAGATATATTTACCAACATATGTCATGGAATTTGGATTCATAATACAAAAGCATTTCCTGAATGTAAATGAGGAGATATAAATTCCTTACGGAATTTCAGAAAGGTAACGGGTGTACATCGAAGGAATTAATGAGAGAGAAAGAGGCCTCTCATAAATTCTTAAATAATTATGGAAGTGTGGGAGAGGTTAGAAATAATACCCCAACATTTTTAATTGAATGAAAAAGGATATAACAATATTAAGAAACTATGACAAAATTTAGGAAGGAAGAAATCCCTTACATGGAAGTGTGATATCAAAGACATTGGAGAGGCTTCAGAGAGGCTTATTGGGAGATCGGAGATCCTTGGGAGGATTCTAGAGAGGGGATTTAAGAGGTCAGATGAACTAATAAGGCTTTGAGTGAAGAGGATTTGGGAGATTGTGTGGGTTTATATAGGAGAGAAGAGGAAATTATTTATTATTTTTTGCTTGGACACCATACATTAAACTAATAAAAACCAAAAATGATCCCATGGTTTTTTCCAAAGGGGAGTGGAAAACAATATTTTATAAGGTTAATGGTCTAAATTCTTTAAATAATAGGGTTTCTTATGTAGAGGTGAGACACACTCTCAAGGAAATCAATTTAAAAGGATAAAATGTTTTATAAGTCTTCGAGGGTCCACTAAATATTTATAACATAAATAAAATAAACCTAAAATCGAATTATTTTAATGATAAAACATATAATGCATGAAAATAGTGTTTTTATTTTTTTATTACATCACTATTTGGTTATAATGTTTTCATAAAACACATTATATAATTAAACGATATTTATTTTTTATCCAAAAATTCGATTGTCTCAAAAAATTATGAAAAATTCACCATTGTATAATTTCGATTTATTGATTCAAAAAATAATATTAATTTTATAGAAATAATTTTCTAAATATGTGAATTTTATATTTTCATATAAAAATTCACATATATCGAAATTTTTTGGGTTTTGACAAAAACAGCTTTGAAACCATAATAAAAATTACAAATGCATTCATAAAAATATACGATCATTCATATTGAATAAAAAGTAATTTAATAATAATAATAATAATTCATTAATATATTATTTTATTCAAAAATACATTAATTTATCAAAATATATTTCCTAGTTTAATATTAACTAAAAATACTTTCAAACATTAAAAACTATTTACAAAGTTAATATAATAAAATGAATGTATATTATCCATAAAAAATAGTGTACATAATTATAGTACTAGGTTATCATTAAAAACCCCTTATAACACCTACATAAGACCGAAGGGTACGGTATGTGATGGTGATAGACTCTTGGGGTGGCTCAGATAACATTGCTCGGGTGGTAATCTCTATTAACATCCACTTATCTTGTATGCAGTTTCGTTTGAGCATAATGTGCCGAAGCTCTGCTTGGGCTTGGCCAACAGAAAATCCCTATGATGCCACCTCCTTTCTAAGATCTAAAAAATTGTTTTCATACTGGTAAATTCTACTGGATGAGGCCATCACTTCCTTTTTCTGAGTAAAATGGATTTTTTAAAGCCTTATATTTATATTAATTATGTGATCATTGTTCAACGACTATATTAGCAACAGTCAAAATTACTAATAGTAATTTAAAATTAATAAATCATAAAACCAAAGATTTTCAGTTGTCATGTAACGCCCCGACCCTATTTACCTAGAGTCGGTGCATTATTACATAACATTGGCATGATCAAAATAAAGTTCAATTCTTGAAAGACCAATTGGTTTAGTAGCCTTGGAAACACAAGATATATTCATAAAGTTTTACATTACATCATAAAGTGAAAAACTACTACAAGAACATATTGTCTCCATATCCCACACTATTAACCCCTCATAATATCCATACAGGTCATTCATAATTTACTTCTTCACATCCTGGGAAAATAAAACATAGAAAAGGGGTGAGCTCAAATTCCCAGTAAGGATAACAAAATAGCGGAGACTTTCATAAATTAGAATAAACATTTAAGGCAGTGTATAACTAAAACAAAAGCCTTTTAAACTTGTACTTCAACATAGTATGTCAAAAATAAAATGAAATAATGCCATTTACTTATTCACATGGATATTCTACTAATCGAATAATCACATGCAATATCAATAACCACTTTCATAATGATGGAATGCATAATGCCAGACTATCATAACCACATAGCCATGGCCTCGTGCCAAGACTACAAATAAGATTTTGTCAAGGCCTTTTTCCAAGACACTAGTTTGTCTCATGAGAGAAACCGATGCATCGAGGAACTATAGCGGGCTCCACCCATCACATATTAAGTCCAATGCATTCTCATATGAAAAGGTTTAAACATAACATAAACATTCGTATTAAAACTAGCATACGAAATGTCAATACTTTCATCATAAACCATGAATGGTATAAAAATAGCACATCCACAGTCAAACATATCACAAAACCTTCAATACAATATATAAGTTTTGTATCATAATAAATCAACTTCAAATAAGCGTAAAATCTATCAAAGGATGTTGACATAGATGAAATCAAAACTCTTTTTAGAGAAATATCTCTTTATATTTTTGAAATCATTTAAGAGTCATATATTTATAAAATAAAACATTTTCTTTGAAAATATTATTATAATATTGTAAGGGAAGCTTCGTCGATTTTATAACGGCGTAAAATAACTGCACCCGCCGTATAAGTTAAAAAAAACATTCTTACCTTAATTCTGTCGAAAAGGTTAAAAAGCACCTTGTTTGGAAGTCGACGGAAAGATTCCTTTATAAAACTCTTATAAAAAGTCAGACGAGGGTATAGATGACTTTAACCCATATTCTTGTAAATGGTAAAAATATTTTGAAATACATTTTGAAGAAACATGGATGTGGATGATAAAGAGATCCCAGTAGATAATTACGTAAAAAAAACCTCAGATAATGAAGAGATTGTGAAATAACCCTTACCTTGTACTTTTCCTTGGTTGAGGGTAGGTTAACCTCCTGTATAATGGTGATATAATTGTTATTAAATTATAAAACAATCATATATATTAATATGATATCATATATGATCTTTTAACATTGATTTGTTAATAATATCTTAGAATTATCGTCGTTTCAGGTGTTAACTTACTCGTTTTATTTTATATGTTTTGTTACATAAGCCATGTTTGTTAGAGATAGGTTGTATCTTATTCATATCAAGAATTATATCAAGTCCTTAAACATCATTTTTAAATCATCAAATGATAATTATACTTGAATGGATACGATGGAGAATGAATCTCATCGTGTTCATGGAGATGGTAGTCCGTACGTACGCACGAGCGACAATATCATTCTTTTGATATTAAAATAATATATCACTGGATAGTATATCATATATACAGAATAATTATCATGTTATATTTATTATTTACATGAGTTACACATCATTATTATACTCATCCAAATAATAAAATATTGAATAACAATTACACCACGACGTGGAGACAGTAAACTGTACGTACGCACGTATGGTGACATGTTATTAAAAGGGTGGATAGAATACTGAATATGGTTGTAAAATATTTATAATAACATCACATTATATATAATATACTGGAGTTATTATTTTAGAATGGTAATAACAAAGAAAGAAGAAGTGGAAGAAGAAAGGAACTTGAAAAGGGGTGGTGAAAACATTACCTCTTCTTCGGGTTCTTCCTTTTGATTTGGTCAAAAGGGCTCCTTAGGTTGGCTTTATGATCAAGATAAGGCCTCTAGGTTGTATTGAGGGATGTTGGGAGAGTATTTGGGAAGATTTTGGCCGAACCAAAAGGCTTTGAAGGTGTGAATAAATGAGAAGGATGAGTGCCCTTTTATAAGAGGGGTGAGGGGCACCTTTGGAAAAGCTAGAAATATTAATTTATAATAAATTCATATTAGGTTTCTAATGGCTCAAAAGTTGATTATTTAAATTTTAAGGTTGGGATAGGTCGAAAAACACTCAACCAATAGAATTTATACAGGTTTGGGTACTTATATTAACCTTATCTTTAAGTATTAACTCTAAGTTAAATAGTTTCACTTTTACAATGTCTCTTTGTATTTTTATATTATATGGTTAATAAACATACTATATACATCCAAGAGACCCCCAAGTGGTCCATTAATAATACAAAAATTATGAGATAAGTCTCTTGGCCGAACCATAGATTTTTAGGAATTTAATATTAATTAATAATATAATATTTGTTTTAAAGACTCTTTTATGTCAATTTTGACACTATTCAATAGTTGGTTTTTGTGAAACTCCTAACAGAATAATTACTTCAAAAAAAGTTAATTAAATCAATACTAATATGTCATATTATCCTCTAAAATTATTTTAATTCATTAAAAGTCTCAAATTATATTTATTTGTGTATTTATAATATAAATTATTTTAAATTTTCACTATTATGGTAATTACTGCATCATCATTGTGTCATAAATAAGTTAAATTATTTAATCTCTGAAAATTATAAATAAAATATCATTATCTAGGAAATCGTTTTACCTTTATAATGAATATTTATAGTCTAAAATCCAACATATATATCCTTATGTAAAAATTGTTTTTCTAAAAGATATATGCTTGTTTCATTTTTATATTCATTTTAACTTAATTAAAATTAAGTGTCCCTATCAACTACAAGTGGCTCCATGGGGTCCCAAAATCGACCCAAAGATGCCTATGGTCGAACATGTATCAACCAATAAGGCTAGGACACGTTTTAGGGTAATTTAGTATTATTATAATATTATTTTTTAACCCTTATTTATCGGATTTACCCTTAACCATGGTAAATAAAATATTTACCGAAGTAATTATTCAAGATGTATAAAAATAAAAGTTACCTATTTACACAATTTGAAAATCCTGATTCCAAATATGGAATCCATTTTTCCAAATTCAAAACACAGAATTGGCAGAAATTAATTTAAAATTAATTCCTGTTGTTAAAACAAAAAGCGTGTTTTTAAGAGATAATAACTATCAAAAGATTGACACTTGTTTATGTCCAGTTTAATTGTAAAATTATGTCCAATGACCAACATTGTACTAAATGGTAAAAATATATTATAAATATACTTTAAAACCACTCAAATTCATAATTTATCACTATTAAATATTTTGATTAAAAAAGTTTTTTTTAATTAAAATTTAGTAATTTTCACTATTCATCAAAATATTAAAGTTATCCGAAAAGTACCAAAATTTCACCTTAGGCTAGATTCGATATTCCGAATCCAAAAATGAAGTCCATTTTGAAATATAAAATATATATAATTTAAAAAAGTAGGTATTACTATTCATAACGGCTAGTTTGATTGGTTGTGGTGTGTTAGAACTCGATGTTGCGTACAACACACGCTATCGCATTATTTAAAGAGAAGCGTACTATAGAAGCTTGGGGTGTTACATTCTCCCCTCCTTCAAATAATTTCGTCCTCGAATTTTCTAGAATAGTTATCAAATGAAAAGAATCGGGTGGTTCTTCATCATAAGTTCCTCGGGTTCCCATTTTGCATCTTCCATCTTATTGTTTCTCCACAAGACTTTTACCAGACGCGTCGTCCGGTTTCTCAGTACTTGTTATCTAGTATCAAGAATCTTGAAGGGCTCTTCACAATAGAACAGATCGGGTTCCAGTTCTAATTCTTCATAGGTGAGTACATGCGTTGGGTCAGGCATGTATTTCCTCAACAGAGATACGTGGAACACATCGTGAACTTTGGAGAGACTTGGCGGAATTGCCAATCGCTAAGCTACATCACAAATTCGTTCTAGAATTTCGAAAGGTCCGATGTACCTGGGACTCAATTTACATTTCTTACCAAAACTTATGACTCCCTTCCAAGGAGATACCTTCAGAAAAACATGATCACCGACTTGAAATTCCAAATCCTTCCTTCGATTATCGGCATAGCTCTTCTGCCTACTTTGAGCTGCTTTGATGTGATTTTGGATTACCTTCACCTTTTCCATCGTTTCCTCCACTAGTTCTGGGCCTACAAGTTTTCTTTCACCAACGTCATCCCAAAAAGTTGGTGTACGACATCTCTTTCCGTATAATTCTTCATATGGTGCCATCTGAATACTCGAATGGAAGCTATTGTTATAGGAAAATTCTACCATGGGTAAATATTGATCCCACATACCCTGAAAGTCAAGTGAGCAAGATCTCAACATGTATTCTAAGGTTTGAATAGTTCGTTCTGATTGTCCTCCTGTCTGAGGGTGGTAAGCAGTGCTCAAATGAAGTTCAGTATCCAGGGATTTCTGAAGACTTTTCCAGACTATTGTAGTAAAACGGGGATCACGATCAGAAACAATCGATAGGGGTACTCCATGAAGTCTCACAACTTCATTAATATATAGTCTTGCTAGACGTTCCAGGGGTAGATCTTCTCTTATAGCAAGAAAATGTGCTGACTTGGTAAGACGATCAACAATAACCCATATTGCATCATTCCTTCTAGGAGTCTTTGGTAGACCCATGACAAAGTCCATCTTAATATTGTCCCATTTCCACTCCGGTATGGGAAGAGGTTGCATGACTCCTCCAGGCTGTTGCCTTCCAGCTTTCACTTGTTGACAAACCATAAATCTTGACACAAAATCAGCAATCTCCCTCTTCATGTTGTCCCACCAAAAAATTTCCTTCAAATCTCTATACATTTTGGTGCTCCCAGGGTGTATAGAGAAATTGAAACTATGAGCATCATCCTGCAATTCCCTTTTTAGATCAGGTATATCGGGAACACAAAGTGTCTTCCCAAATTTCAAAATTCCATCTTCATACACAAAGTCTCTCAGTCTCCCATCATTCACAGCTTTAATCTTATTTTGAAATTCTTCATCATTGGTCTGAGAACTCTTAATCCTTTCTAGTAAAGATGGTTTGGAAACCATTTGAAAAATCATTGATGTTTCACCTTCCCTGGTTATTCCCATGTCCATCTTCACTAGATCCATCAAAATTGGATCCCTTTCAATTCCTATCACGTTCAAAACTCCATGGTCTTTTCTGCTCAAAGCATCTTCCACCTTTTTTTCTTTCCCCGGGTGGTAGTGTATCGTACAATCATAATCCTTGAGTAATTCAAGCAATCTACATTGCCTCATGTTGAGTTCTTTATGTGAAAAAATATACTTCAAACTCTTGTGATCAGTATAAATCTCACATGTTTCACCACAGAGGTAGTGACTCCATATCTTCAAAGCAAAGATCACAGCTGCTAACTCGAGATCATGAGTAGGATAGTTTTGTTCATGAATTTCCAAATGTCGTGATGCATAGGAAATAACTCTATCATTCTGCAGAAGGACATAACCAAGTCCTTTCTTCGATGCATTACTATAAATAACGAACCCATCATTCCCCGATGGTAGAGTCAATATTGGAGAATTGACTAATCTTCTCTTTAGTTCTTCGAAACATTCTTCACACTCTTTTGTCCAAACAAATTTAACCCCTTTACGTGTGAGCTTCGTTAATGGGCTAGCCAATCGGGCAAAATTCTGGATGAAACGTCGATAATAACCTGCCAAACCAATAAAATGACATACCTCAGTTATACTCGTAGGTCCTGGCAATTCTTGGATCGCCTTGGTCTTAGAAGGATCAATAGAGATTCCATCTTTAGAGACAATATGGCCAAGAAAAGAAATCTCATGAAGCCAGAATTCACACTTGTTAAACTTCCCATATAATTCATGTCTTCTCAGAGTCTTCAAGATAATGCGCAACTGATTTTCATGATCTTCGTAGCTTTTGGAGTATACCAAGATATCATCAATAAATACCACCACAAATTCATCAAGATACTCCTTGAAAACTCTATTCATCAGATCCATGAATACAGAGGGTGCATTAGTCAATCCAAAAGGCATTATAGTAAACTCCTAATGCCCGTACCTGGTTCGAAATGCTGTCTTCAGAATGTCTTCCTTATTCACACACAACTGATGGTATCCAGATCGAAGGTCAATCGTTGAAAAGTATTGATCTCCATGCATTTGGTCAAATAAATCATCAATGCGTGGTAGGGGATACTTGTTCTTTATTGTTATAGCATTGATCTCCCTGTAGTCGATACATAACCTCATAGATCCATATTTCGTTTTAACAAAAAGAACAGGGGCTCCCCATGGAGAAACACTAGGGAGAATAAATCCCTTATTACTCAATTCTTTTAGTTGTTTCTTTAGTTCAACTAATTCTATAGTGGCCATTCTATAAGTGGTCTTTGATATAGGCCTTGATCCAGGAATTAAATCAATGGAAAACTCAACTTCTCGTTCTGGAGGATGTCTAGGTAAATCTTCCGGAAATACATCTAAAAATTCTTTCACAACAGGTACATCCTCTATTTGAACATTACTTTCCTCACCGACAGTTATTTCATTCTCTTCCTCCCCAATAATTGAATTTAGTTGAGCTACTGGGGGTGAATCTAAATAAGAATTAGGTGGTGACGATTATGTTCTAAAGATAAGGTGTTCTTTATCATTATCATCAAGAATCGTAACCTCTTTCTTCTTACAATAAATCTTCGCATCATAGTCTGAAAGCCAGTCCATACTGAGGATTATATAAAACTCAATCATAGTTATGACGATGAGATCAGCAGATAAAGAACATTTATGTGCTCTAATGGGGACTGATTCACAAAACTTCTTTGCAATGATACATCTCTTAGGAGTTTTAACTGACAACTCCCTTGTTAAATCAAATTGGAAATATCTAATTTTCATTGCAAACTGGGAAGATATGAAACAATGTGATGATCCAGAATCAAATAATGCATTTTCTAAACTTGAGGAAACCATTAAATTACCTACCACCACGTCTTTCGGAGCTTCTACCTCAGCAGTAGTGATAGCATAAGCCTGGCCTTGATCCCTTGGCCTTTTCTGGGGTAAGTTCTCTTGGCGCTTATGACATTCATTTGCATAATTCCCCATATCCCTTCAATTGTAGCACTGAACATTGGTAGCTTCCTTCTTCTCTTTGCAATCACGAGCTTGGTGGCCTTTTTCACCACATTTGTAACAGACGCCCATTCCCTTCAAGCAAGTACCGGGGTGTTTCTTCCCACATTTACCATAGGATGGATATTCAACCTTTCCTTTCATCCCCTTATTTCCATTCCCAGATTGATCAGCAGGCCTCTTCTTCCTTTGCTTTACTTAAAAGTCATAAGACTTAGAGAATTCCTTTTCGGTCTTGATAGCACATGAGACAATGTCTTCGTATGAAGAGAAGGATTGTGAGACTAATGCTTGACGGAGAAATGGTTTTAACCCATCAAAGAAACGATCAATAATACTTCTTGGGTTACGTATATAATCACCAGCATACCTTGCTAACCTTGTAAAGTTAGCCTCATACTTTGTGACATTCTCATCCTCCTTCTGTCTTAGACTTAGAAATTGCGTTTCCATATCTGCTCGATGGTCGCGAGGAAAGTATTTTTCTAAAAATAGATCTTTGAACTCCCTCCATTCCATATTTGATACTTCATGATCTTCCTTCGTATTTTGAATCAATGACCACCATTGATCAGCATCTCCAGTGAGGCGGTAAATGGCCATGATAACTTTTTCCCTTTCATTACTCCCCAAAGCCTGAAATATTTTCTATAGGGAAAATATACATTGCTCACCTACTAAGGGATTTGTACTCCCATTGAACGTTGGTGGTTGTTGCCTCATGAATAGATCTAACATTGATCCTCCACACTGCGGATCAGGGTGCTCCATACGGGTAAGGTTATTATTAATAACCTGAGTGAGTTGTCCAAGTATGGTGATTAGCTGATCGGCACCAGTTACATCACCATCTCCACTATAATTATCTTGAGCAGGAGGGCAATCCCTACATGGAGTGCGTGCATTGATACGGTTTCCATTTCTTCCCCTAGGTGCCATTTCTAAACAATGGCATAAACTAGATCTGTTTATGAATCAAAATACATAATCTCATACTTATAAAACACTTAACATAAATTGAACTATTTATGGATATAATCAACAAAAATATTTTCTTTGTGGAAGTATATACTCATAAACCCTTCATAATGATTTGTAAAGAAAATGGGAGTTATCCTAAGCATATCCCCGAGAGTGTCGTAACCAAGAGTGCAACAAGGCCTGTTGTCGTGCACCAGTTCCCGTTCGAGTCTAGCTCAAAGCGGTGTTTTCGGGTTTTACCCCTAGGTACATCTGTACCAGAGCCGCCTCTACCTGCTCGTATCTAGACAGGGATGTATTTCTCGGAAAACTCACAAAATCTCTACAATACCAAAATTCTAGGAAGTTCTTCTATACTAATCCTCAAAGTTCATCTTAGGTCTACGTGCTCTAATCAGAGTTTATCTAAATCTAGCTTCCAAGGTTTGTACTAAACTTCCTCTGATACCAACTGTAACGCCCAGGCCCTAGTTACCTAGAGTCGGTGCATTATTACATAACATTGGCATGATCACAAGAAAGATCAATTCTCAAAACACCGATTGGTTTAGTAGCCTTGGAAACACTAGATATATTCATAAAGTTTTACATTACATCATAAAGTGAAAAACTACTACAAGAACATATTGTCTGCATATCCCACACTATTAACCCCTCATAATATCCCTGCAGGTCATTCATAATTTACTTCTTCACATCCTGGGAAAATAAAACATAGAAAAGGGGTGAGCTCAAATGCCCAGTAACGATAAAAAAATAGCGGAAACTTTCATAAATTAGAATAAACATTTAAGTAAGTGTATAACTAAAACAAAAGCCTTTTAAACTTGAACTTCAACATAGTATGGAAAAAATAAAATGAAATAATTCCATTTACTTATTCACATGGATATTCTTCTAATCAAATAATCACATGCAATATCAATAACCACTTTCATAATAATGGAATGCATAATGCCAGACTATCATAACCACATAGCCAAGGCCTCGTGCCAAGACTACAAATAAGATTTTGTCAAGGCCTTGTTCCAAGACACTAGTTGGTCTCATGAGACCTACCGATGCATCGAGGAGCTATAGCGGGCTCCACCCGTCACATATTAAGTCCAATGCATTCCCATATGAAAAGGTTTAAACATAACATAAACATTCGTATTAAAACTAGCATACGAAATGTCAATACTTTCACCATAAACCATGAATGGTATAAAAATAGCACATCCATAGTCAAACATATCAAAAAACCTTCAATACAATATAGAAGTTTGGTATCATAATAAATCAACTTCAAATAAGCGTAAAATCCATCAAAGGATGTTGACATAGATGAAATCAAAACTCTTTTTAGAGAAATATCTCTTTCTATTTTTGAAATCATTTAAGAGTCATATATTTATAAAATAAAACCTTTTCTGTGAAAATATTCTTATAATCTTGTAAGGTAAGATTCGTCGATTTTATAACGGCGTAAAATAACTGCACCCGCCGTATAAGTTAAAAAAACATTCTTACCTTAATTCTGTTGAAAAGGTTAAAAAGCACCTTGTTTGGAAGTCGACGGAAAGATTCCTTTATAAAACTCTTATAAAAAGTCAAACAAGGGTATAAATGACTTTAAACCATATTCTTGTAAATGGAAAAAATATTTTGAAATACATTTTGAAGAAACATGGATGTGGATGATAAAGAGATCCTAGTAGATAATTACATAAAAACAACCTCAGATAATGAAGAGATTGTGAAATAACCCTTACCTTGTACTTTTCCTTGGTTAAGGGTAGGTTAAACTCCTGTATAATGGTGAAATAATTGTTATTAAATTATACAACAATCATATATATTAATATGATATCATATATGATCTTTTAACATTGCTTTGTTAATAATATCTTAGAAATATCGTCGTTTCAGGTGTTAACTTACTCGTTTTCTTTTATATGTTTTGTTACATAAGCCGTGTTTTTTAGAGATAGGTTGTATCGTATTCATATCTAGAATGATATAAAGTACATAAAAATCATTTTTAAATCATCAAATGATAATTATACTTGAATGGATACGATGGAGAATGAATCTCATCGCATTCGTGGAGACGGTAGTCCGTACGTACGCACGAGCGACAATATCATTCTTTTGATATTAAAATAATATATAATTGGATAGTATATCATATATAAAGAATTATTATCATGTTATATTTATTATTTACATGAGTTACACATCATTATTATACCCATCCAAATAATAATATATTGAATAACAATTACACCATGACGTGGAGACGGTAAGCCGTACGTACGCACGTATGGTGACATGTTATTCAAAGGGTGGATAGAATACTGAATATGTTTGTACCATATTTATTATAACATCACAGTATATATAAGATACTGGAGTTATTATTTTAGAATGATAATAACAAAGAAAGAAGAAGTGGAAGAAGAAAGGAACTTGAAAAGGGGTGGTGAAAACATTACCTCTTCTTCGGGTTCTTCCTTTTGATTTGATCAAAAGCGCTCCTTAGGTTGGATTTCTGATCAAACTAAGGCATCTAGGTTGTAGTGAGGGAAGTTGGGAGAGTATTTTTTTAGAGTTTGGCCGAACCAAAAGGCTTCTAAGGTGTGAAGAAATGAGAAGGAGGAGTGCCCTTTTATAAGAGGGGTGAGGGGCACCTTTGGAAAAGCTAGAAATATTAATTTATAATAAATTCATATTCGGTTTCTAATGACTCCAGATTTTATTATTTAAATTCTAATGTGGGGATAGGTCAAAAACCACCCATCCAATAGAATTTAGACAGATTTTGGTACTTATATTAACCTTATCTTTAAGTATTAACTCTAAGTTAATTAGTTTCACTTTTACAATGTCTCTTTGTATTTTTATATTATATGGTTAATAAACTTACTATATACATCCAAGGGACCCCCAAGTGGTCAATTAATAATACACCTATTATGATATAAGTCTCATGGCCGAACCTTAGATTTTTATGAATTTAATATCAATTAATAATATAATATTTGTTTTAAAAACTCTTTTATGTCAATTTTGACACTATTCAATAGTTGATTTTTGTGAAACTCCTAACATAATTATTACTTCTAAAAAAGTTGATTAAATCAATTCTAATATGTCATATTATCCTATAAAATTATTTTAATTCATTAAAAGTCTCAAATTATATTTATTTGGGTATTTATAATATCAATTATTTTAAATTTTCACTATTATGGTAATTACTGCATCATCATTGTGTCATAAATAAGTTAAATATTTAATCTCTAAAATTTATAAATAAAATATAATTATCTATGAAATAGTTTTATATTTATAATTAATATTTATAGTCGAACATCCAACACATATAACCCTATGTAAAAATTGTTGTGCTAAAAGATATATGCTTGTGTCATTTTTGTATTCATTTTAACTTAATTAAAATTAAGTGTCCCTATCAACTACAAGTGGCTCCATGGGGTCAATAAATCGACCCAAAGATGCCTATGGTCGAACATGTATCAACCAATAAGTCTAGGACATGTTTTAGGGTAATTTAGTATTATTATAATATTATTTTTTAACCCTTATTTACCAGATTAACCCTTAACCATGGTAAATAAAATATTTACCGAAGTAATTATACAAAATGTATAAAAATAAAAGTTACCTATTTACAAAATTTTAAAATCATGATTCCAAATATGGAATCCATTTTTCCAAATTCAAAACACAGAAGTGGGAGAAATTAATTTAAAATTAATTCCCGTTGTTAAAACAAAAAGCGTGTTTTTAAGAGATAATAACTATCAAAAGATTGACACTTGTTTATGTCCGGTTTAATTGTAAAATTACGTCCAATGACCAAAATTGTATTAAATGGTAAAAATATATTCTAAATATACTTTAAAACCACTCAAATTTATAATTTATCACTATTAATTATTTTGATTAAAAAAGTTGTTTTTAATTAAAATTTAGTAATTTTAACTATTCATCAAAATATTAAAGTTATCCAAAAAGTACCTAAATTTCACCTTAGGATAAATTCTATATTAAGAATCCAAAAATGAAGTCCATTTTGAAATATAAAATATATATAATTTCAAAAGGTAGGTATTACTATTCATAACGGCTAGTTTGATTGGTTGTGGTGTGTTAGAACTCGATGTTGCGTACAACACATGCTATCACATTATTGAAAGAGAAGCGTATCATAGAAGCTTGGGGTGTTACATTTCATATAACCACTTCACATAATAAAACATTTAATTAGACTAAGAGTAATGTTCATTGATAGAATTTTGGGTCGTTACAGAACAAGTTGGTCGATGGCTGGAGTTGAATGAATCACATTATCATTTCTACGATTTGGATCACAAAAGATTAAATAAATTTTTATTCAAAAATGATAGTTATAGAAATAATTTATGAATGGAATAAATATTATCTTTATCAAATGGGTGTTCAATCATCGACCCATGTGTATATTAAAGAGGCCTAAAAAGATTAGTTAGAATCTAAAAAAATATTATGAAATTTTCCTATGTTTAAACTTGATTCTAGTGGAATGATAAGGTTTATGAAAAATTTATGTGTCTCATAAATACTAGATCTACAGAATTAATTTTTTGGATAATGAACATAGTTAATCATTAACTAATATATCTAGAAGTATGAAGATGAATAGATATCTGAAAGATTATTTTTCATGATACAACATGTAGAGAGATATTCTTTAGTGTGTATCAAAGTGATTAGTATACAAGTAAATTAAGGATTTTAGATAGGTAACTAATGTCATATTTTAAAAATTACTGATACTATAATGGAAATGGGTTATCATAACATCAATTTTTATCTTTGGAAAACAGAAAATGTGTAAATACTATAATTATATTTTGGATATAGTCAATGTCATTACAAATTAAATATACTTCATTTATATTATATAATATTTATTTATTTATAAACATTCATGAATACTAATTAAGGAGTGTAAATTTGTAATAGTGTACTAACTTCAATTATATATTACCGAGATGTGAGGTTTTCTTTAATGTTTTGGAGAAGTCTACAAAAATATCTATATTTAGAGTTGGGATCAGTATTCATTATCATCTTTAGATTGTTGGTCAGTCTGGGACCATTGGGGAAACTCTAGAAGATATGTTCAGATATATCAATTTGTATTTCATAGGTGTATTATATGAACACAATCCTTTAATGAAAAATTATAAAAAGAATATTTTTCACTCAAACATTCAAATGACTCTTTATAAGGATCTAAATAGTATTAAATTTATGAATCCCACATTCTAGGATGATTTTAGAGGTATAAATCTATTAGTACCTCAATTATATTATGAAATAGTAATTATGGTTATAGGAATTCAACTACACATCAAGGTGGATCAGATTTAACTAAAAATTAATGCTAATAGTCATCGATAAAATTTTGAATTTTATTCTAGTGGTAATGTAATTATGAAAATATATCCATGGAATATGGTTATGTGATTTAGTAAGAAGGTATAGTTGATCTTTGTTTATATTGGACCTTTTGAGATTCATAATTTATTAAAGATGAAAACTTCTCTATTGGATCTTCTATTAAACCTCTTTTAACTATAAGATATGTTCCTCATATCTCTCTTGAGGAAGTGCCTAAATGATTAATCAAGTGAACTATAACAAGAAGGTGTACCACATGATCATTATCTTTCTTATGAAGAATAATCAGTTGAAATCTTTGATAGTAGATATAATTCACTATGTAATAAAATTAATCACATTATAAAATTAGTATTGAGGCATCAAAAATTCTATGAAACAAAATAAGAACCCAAGTATATGATGAAATAGTGATATACTTAGTCTATTATATCTGAGTGATATGTTTTTAATAGAAAACATAATAATAATTAGGAATGAATATTAAACCATGAAATTTTATTATATATTTATCTTAAAATAAAATAAATATCTGATATCCTGTGATACATGTAAATCCAGGTTGAAAAGAACATAAAAATAAATAGTATTTTTAAAAACATAGCATAAAAACGGATAAATTCAAATTGGTTTTATGAAGAGTAAATACCATTTTATGAAAAACATGTATATTTTTTCAATATGTTGTAAATGAATTGATAAATAAGTACTTAATGTTTATAAAAATATTTGTATTATTAAAAAATAGATTTAATTCAAAATTTGTTTTTTTTAATTTTTGAGAATAAATTTTTACTAATTTCTACCACATTAAGAAATATTATATAATAAAAATAAATTTTTTTATTGAAATTATCATATCAAAGATATCTTTTGGTGAATGTTTTGAATTTCTCGAGATATAATGATTTTATAGTGACTAGTGAATAGTGAAAAATGATAATTTTTATTGATAACCGCATTTTCATTTTAAATATTTAAAAACGTTCATTTTGTTTTAAAATGATTTAAAATAAAAATTATTTCATTACTAATATTAATAATCCAATTAATTTCATAATAATCATTTTTATTAGGGTTTTTATTATAAATTTTAATAAATATGTAATAATTTTTTTCATTTTGAAAACTACTTTTCATCCAGTTTTTTAGCCCTAAATTAAAATTAAAATTTTCAAAAAATGTTAATTAAATTTGATAAATATATATTATTTATTTTGAGTTATTATAATTGATATAATTTAATAATGAAAATATATTTTTATATCATTATAAATAATAACAGTAGTAAATATTTTTCATGTCATTAAAATAGGTAAATTTTGGATAAAAAACATATTGAATAACTAAAATCTATAATACACATGACTTTATCCTATTAGATTAATTTTATTAGTGATAATTTAGTAATAAATAGTTAAATAATGTATTTTGGATGATTAATTTGAATTTGGGAACCCATGATGAAATTTTATAAAAATATTTTATATTTTATAAAAATTAATAACAATCTCTGGTCTACTACATTTGATGTAATATTTGGAAGATTGTATTTGGATTTTTCAATACCTAAAATTCTCTAAATAATAATTTTTTTATTATATATCGAAGAGATATTTAAATTTATTTTTATAACATTATTTCACCGTTAAAACTTTTTTATTTTTAAATACTCCCTTTTCATAAAAATAGTATTCCATGAAATTGGTGTTTTTAAATTAAATTTAGTTTCTAACATATATTGTAATTAAATATTAAAAAATGGATTCAAAATTTGAATAATTATTTATATATTTATTTATAATTACACTAATATTTTTTTAAACAATTATGTTATCATGGTAAATGTTTTTGCATTCACAGTGATGGGTAAAATGTGTTTGAAGTTGTCTTATGAGTAGATAAAGACTAAAAAATATCCTAAACATTCCCAAATTTGTCTGGATTCATTTTTTAGACCCTAAAAATCATGTCGTTTTATGTGTGGTTCATTTTTCACATTTTCATGAGTATAATACATATATATTTTTTAATATTTTATGTAATTGTATGAGTGTCTTTTACCACCCCTATAAAAGGATACCACATGTCCTCTCTTTGTAAAATAACACACCCCATAAGGCCAAGAGTAGGTGTCTTGTACTATTAAATTATCCTTATTAAAAGTAATAAAATATTGATAGAATGATAGATTAGTAGCATCGGTAAGATAGATACATACATGAGTCTGTTATTATAATAGAATATACAAATTAAAACACGTTTTCTCCTTCTAAATAAATAAATTGAGTATAAATATAATATATTAAGTAAATCCCAATATATAATTCATAGTATTCTACTTAGAATTCCATGGAAACAAACATAATTAGGGTGAGATCAAATGGTCAGTAATGAAAGAATATAATGTATGTAATAATGAATCAATGTGAATAGTCAATACGGAAAGGTAAATTATAGAACACACATTTTATGTCATCAATAAACTGAATAGATGAGTGTAAAAAATATATAAAGGTAATAACTAAAAAATAACCATTCATATAATAAGATAAATAAAATAAACATGGGACAGTATGACACTAAAACATGTGTTATCTAAATTACTGAAAATAAAATGTACCCATAGATATGCCAACAAAATATATCTTGGATGAAAAATAACTAATACTAATATGAGGGAAACTCTTTCTTAATCGACATGAGGTCTATGGAAAATGAAAACCTGTAACATTAGGAATTATCAAAATATGGTTTAAAACTACATATCGAAAAACCATTTAATTTTCCCTACATATTTTTCTCATGAGAACCTATCGATGCATCGAGGGACTATATAATATCCGGGATCTACAAATAATCTCCAATACAAAACATCAATCATATTAGAAAATCAAAATAAATAATTGGCCTTATCAAATATCTATACTAAATAAATATTACAAAATTAACAATATTTCCCCAAAAAATAAAATATCTATCATTGTAGAAAATATATGTAAAATGGTATACCATTAATATAAACATCCATGATAAATTAAATATATAATTAGGGGAAAATTCAGTGTTCAATGATTATAATATATTCAATATTTTAAGGGGATGACAAATTATTGATGGAAGTGAATGTGAATATTATCCTTAGATTAATCTATAAAAACCATACAGGTGATGAATAAGTTTGGAATCAATACAAAAAATACCAAGTGGATTAAAAATATTGAATGATTAATAGATAAACGAAATATATTTTTAATTTTTTTGGAGTAAAATATTATTTAGTTTAGAAAATCCTTTTGAAAAATGATTTCTTTGAAAATTAATATTGAAAAAAAATAATCTTTTAAAAGAATCCATTTATACATGAAAATTAATATTCAAATAAATCACTATTAGTAAATCCATAATTTTTTTTACGAGGTAAAAGTATAATCAATTTTTAGGGTAAAAAGTTATGAAAAATTCTACTTTGGGAATGAGACAATATTATTCATTTAAAAACATTAGAAAAATAGACAAAGGGTAAAAATTTATATAAACAATGTTTTTTAAAAAAATTATGAAATTTAAAAAAATGGTTTTATAAGAAAATAGGTTCTCTCATAAAATATATTATCCATTTCAGGTTGTCTAAATGATATATTTTATAAAACATTTTCATTATCAAAGAATTGAAACTTTTACTAATACATAAAAATGGTATTGTATAACCAAAGGGTATAATTTTTATTGTTTTATTGTGTATTAGAGATATAATTTCCTCATATTGGAATAAAATTTCATGATAATTAATTTTATTATTGGGGAAATCAATCATTAAACATTCCAAAGATTTTGATTCCACACTGAAACATTTTACATCAGAATCCTCATAAAGAAATAACATTAAATGAAAAATTTTAAATTCCATTAATATAAAAGGATTAATGATATAAGATAAAACATGGGGTGGTAGATAGAAAACAAATGAGATATGTATTGGTTAACATGAAATTTTTCTCACTTATTAATATGTTTTATAATACTATTTAGAAAATTTTGTTTAAATCAGGTGTTTTGAGAAAATTCATGTTTATGTGTCAAAAATAACTTTGGTAGGTTAGCTATGTTTAAAGGGATCATTATATAACATATCTAGAATATAAATCACAAAATTATTTTAATATTTAATCATAGCATTATTCTAATATTTATTAAGTAATTATAATTTTAAAATAAATATTTAAATATTTTTATGGATGATGACTCAACATTACAATAATGTAGATAGTAAGTTATACGTACACATTAGTAATGTTTCTATTTTTCAGTGACCGTTGTGGAATGAATGTAAGTAACTCAATATATTTAAAGAATGATCATCATATCAATAATACCATATTATTTAATAATATATACAAATATATATTTTTCTTATTATTTTAGAGAAATCACAACTTGTTGAGGAGACGGTAGTCCACTCATCCATGAATGAGTGTGTGAAATGGTAAAAATGAAAAATGATATATATATATATATATATATATATTCACACTATAATTATATAAAGGTAATTATTTAATTAATAACATATAGAGTTTTATTATTTAATTAATGTTCAATTGATACCATCTTTTATTATTTATATGTATAGTTTAAAAAAATAACATTGGTTTTAGGTGCAGTAGTCTACACTTCCACAAACGATGTTGTTGTATTAATGTAAAATGAAATGTACTAATTGCATGTATAATAAAATCATTAAATTCATAAAAAATAAATCATAAAAATAATATATATCTTATATAAACACAGTTTTCATCATAAGTTCCACCATTATAGGTGGTAAATGGTAAATTAACAATAAACTTCTCTTGAGGTAGTAATTCATTGTCCCCATAAAGAGTAATATTTTTACCCATTATATGGAGTTGTGTGTAAATGTAGGTCAAAAAAATTAAATAACAACATAATTTTATATTTATGATAATGGTGTTTTTATATGAACACGAAATGATGATATTGTAGGGAGTGGAGAATGGAAATGAACCTATAGAGCTTGAGAAAAGATGCTACCTCTTAATCATGTATCTTCTTTTGGATTGAACCAAAAGGGTCCCTCCGAAGGTTTTCTTACCTAAGGGAGGCATGAAGGTATATGGTTGGGATTTTTGGAATTTATATGGGAATATCATGGCTGATCCTCTATGGTTTGAGAGGTGTGAGGAATGAGTAGAGGTAGTGTCCTTTATAATGGATGAAAAGGACTCACTCGATATTCATGAAAAGAAGTTAGTTATACACATGCTTTTACCAATAAAAAGTCTTCAAAAAACCAAAAAACTCTATAATGTTAGGTTCATGGAAAATATATGAACGTAAAATATGGTTTGGATAAATTTCTATGTCATTTGGTCCCCTAGGATAATTGTTTAGTGCTTTATTAAGCTTAAATTTACCTTAATAATTTTAAATAATTTTATTTACATTCACGTATACATTTAGGGAAAAAAATATTGTTCTTATTAGAAATTATAAATTATTCCAATTCCAAATATGGAATTTATTTTTTAGAAATAGAATCATAAAAGTGGTAGAAATTGGTTTAAATTTAATCCAACAGGTGGGACAACAATGCTTATTTTTAATGTAAAAACATCCGAAAGTTTGTTGTGCTTATATAAGAAATTAAAATTTGAAATTAATTACAATGAAATAAATTTTATTAATTAATAAAATATTTTCTAATTAATATTTAAAACCAATTAAAAATAAAATTATACCTTATAAATAAATTATATTAAAAAAGCAGTTCTGAACTATAATTTAGTATTTTTAACAATTCATTAAAAAAAGAAATGTTTTATAAAAATATAAAAAAAATTTACCCTAACACAATTATTATGTTTCATTTTAAAATATTGAGTTTAATTTGAAATATTAAATCAATTAAAGTGTTATAATTCAAATTTAATAGGGTTTCTCTGTTAAAATGTTGTAAAATTAAGTAAAAAATATAAGTTTTTATGTATAAAATAAAGTATATTATTAACTTATGTCTATAAAACATAATAGATGTACATAAAAAAATATTTGGTTGAATTAATAATATATATATATTTAATTAAAATCACTCACTAATTATAATTAATTTATTCTATTAGCATAAAACAACTTTTTGAGCATTAAAATATTTTTCTATAAAAATATACACTTCATATTCAATTTCTTCTTATATTATTTTGTAATTAGTTTTTCACAAATTAATTAATTATATATTTTAATTAGCCATAATTTTAATAAATTAGTAATTAAAATTTGATAATAATAATTTAATGGACAATTTTTATCTCTTTATATTTTAATAATATATTATGGTTCGATAAAACACATCTTTTGTGTAACGTACACCATCGAGGATGGTCGCTCTTTTATGTGACAAATTCTACATCAGTGTTTCATGTATTTAAATATATAGATTCAATTTTAAATATGAAATATATTATAAAGTATTTATATATTATATTACCTTATTGGCTTGGTTTCACGTATTATACACTATATCAATAATAATGTACTTACATTAGATTTTCGGGGCATCACATTTTTTATAGATTATTTCAATTACATCCTCAACATTTAAACATGATCTTGGTGATATATTTTTTGATATTTGGTATGTTGAAATTCCACATCATGTGATGGGTTTAAATTTCATCCTCTATAAAATATAGAATGGGAAGTACAAAGGTCACATGTACTTCCATGTAACTAGGTATCTATGTTAGAGAACAGTAGTGGAAAGTAGAGATATGTACATGGATGATAATAATAGATATTTTTTGTAGTGTATGTGGTCATAAATAAAAAATCATATCTATCAATATAATGTTTAGGGACTCAACTCTATGTATATTTGATGATTTGGAAGACCATCGAATCAATGGTAATTAGGGTATTTGGACAACATTTTATTTCTATGTCATTTTCATAATGTTGGGTAATTATATTATAATCTAAGTATATATGGAATTATTATTACTTGTTAGGTTCCCATTTCATATGAAAAATCATATATTTTTATCATGCTTTGATCAAATTATAATTTACTTCTTTACTCTTAAAAATTAACTACCAATAATGAATTTTTATACCTGATGTACTAAATGAACCCATTAAAATAATCTTAAGGTATATAGAAGAGAGAAAAATATAATTATTTTATTTTAACTATCTTATAAAACCAATTCGGTTCATATATTATTCTCTAAACCTCAAAATTGATAATATTGGTTTACCATTAATATTTATTTGTCAAATTTATTAACTAAAATCAATGAACAATTAACAAGGACATTGTGTATGTTAGTGGTTGACATTAAACCCTTATCATATTTTGTTCAGGGGTTCAAGACCTAAACCTTCCTATATTTGATTGGTTTTCGGCCACTATAGAGGTTTTCTATTTCTAGAACTATATTAATATAATTACAAAATAAATATGACAGACATCCATTATATTAGGTTAATAACTTAATATCTTATCAACTATTATTTTAAATAAATCCTCAATACATAAATACATGATCCACTTATTTTCATATAGATCCTTAAATTTTCTAATGATTTTCCATAATATATTCTCTAGGATTCCAATATCATGTATCCATATCATCAATATAAAACAAATTAGGTCAAACCTAGGATATTCATTATCATAATATATTCAAACTCTTCATGTTGTTTTGTATGTAATATTCGGATTTTCCTACGATAATCCCCCAGGAATGTCATACCATGTGAAAATTGATTCTCATTGTCATGTACTTGGATACATAGATTTATTCTTCTAAAACATTTTCATAGTTGTTACACTAATTTACTTTTGTGTGAGAACAATATACACTTTTATTATTTATATATAGATGTATTTCTAGGAAGACCCATATAATATCAACCTTAATAAAATTCATGTTGTTATTATATACTTATCCTCAAATTCTACCTTTGTGTTTTGTTATCTAACCAATGTGCTATTAAATCAAGTTCACAAGGTTGCTACTAAACTACATAGGCTACAAACTATATCAAGCCAACCCCAGAAGGCCCAGAGCAAGTGTCTGCTGCTATTAAATTGGAACTATTATAAGTAATAAAATTTCAATGAAATTGGAGTATAGTAGTCCTGGTAAACTAAATACATACGTGAGTATTTTATTACAAAGGAATACACAAATTACAAAAAAAATTCGTTAAAATAAATACCTTTGAGGATAACTCAAATCCATAAAGTAAATACCTACATATCATTCATAGTACATTTGTTGGACTCTTGGGGAAAGAAACCTAATAAAGGTTATCTCTAATGCTCAGTAAGGGAAAAATATAGTGGTTGAATTGATGAATCAATGAGAATATCTTTTTTGTAAAGGTAAATACCTGAACACATATGCCAAGTATTCAATAAACTTAATGGAAGTGTGTAAAAATATAGAAAGGTAATAAGTGAAAACACATTCCATTAAAATAAATAGATAAGGAAAAATAAATATTGAAAGGTAACAAACTGAATCCCATGTCATGTATATAATTGATAACTAAATTTCACCATAGATATTTTTATGAAAAATCTCATTGATGAATAATAACTAAATCAAATATTAAGTTAATTATTTTATAATTAACTCCATGTCTAAGAAACATGAAAACCCATGTTATCAAGACCTGTCACAAGATAGTTTAAAAACTATGGATATAAACACGTTTAATTTGAGAAATTTTTTTTTCTCATGATTACTTATCGATGTGTTGAGGTTCTATGTTATGTTTGGGATCCACCCATCATTACCAGTCTATAGAATTCATCATATTGAATAACCCAAATAACTAATATTAATTATCATATATAGATAGTGAATAAAGAAAATAGAATTATCATTATTTTTGTAAATAATAAAATACCTAATAAATTAGAAACCGTATTTAAAATTTTGTATGGTTTATTAAATAGTAATATTCATGGAAAATGAAATGGATAATTAGGGGAAAACTCATTGTCCAATGATCATTGGAGATTGAATATTTCAAGGGGAATAACAAATGATTCAAGGAAGTGATTGAAAATACTATCCTTGATAAAATTACATAATAAACCATCCAAATGTTGAATAAGGATGGTAACTATTCAATAGCTCATAGGTGGATTAAAAAAAATATTTTTTGTTTTTATTAATAGAATACATAAATATCATTAAAATTCATTATTAAGGAAAATATCATTTTTTTGTAAAATCAATTGAAAAACCTTTTACTTGAAAATCGGTTTTGAAAACATTTTCATTAATAGGTAACTTTTTATACATGAACAATAAGTTTCAATAATATTACGGCGAGTAAAAATGTTATTTTTTGAATGAGGTAAAAGGGCATTAATTTCACATGGTAAAAATGTTTTAAAATGCCTTTTTGGGAGAGTTACAATAAGATTTTATTGAAAAAATGTGTAAAAGAAAAAAGGATAAAGATGTATTTACCGAATCATTTTCAAAAAACATTATTTTTTTAAACAAGGTTTTTAGAAGAAACCATTTTCTACAACTAAATATAAAAACAAATTCGGGTTTTGGAAATGCATTTTCTAAAACATATTCAGTACCAAAGGGTTGAAAATGGTACTAATATAAGAAAATTTTCATGTATAATTGGGGGATTGAAAAAAAAAGATTTTTTTGAAAAATGGTAATATATTTTCCTTGAATGAAATTAACATTATAAGATCACAAAATATTTGGTTAAGGAAAATAATCTTTAATCATTGCAATGTTTCCAATAACACATTGAATCATTTAAAATCATAATAATCGCAAAGTAATAACATTAATTGGAAGTTTGGAATAGCATTAAAAAGAGTTTTAATGATATATTTTTACAATATAGTATGTAGATGTGACATAAAAAATATCTTAGTAGTGAACATGACATTTATCTCATGGATGAAAAAATAGAGATGAGAATCCCCTACCTTGAGTTTCCTTTCTGGTGAAGACCCTTTAACATATAGTATATTAAACATATGTTAATTATCTACATTATTAATCAAATTTTAATGTTTATCATTAATTTTCTTTTACTTTTTACTATGTCTCATTCAATTACATAAACAATTATGTTTATGTTGGGTGTTTTGATAAAATTCAGTTTATATGTTAAAAATGAATTTGGTTGGTCAACAGTGGAAAAAGGGTCATTATATAACATCTCCAAAATAATAATAATAACATAATTATCATATTTTAGCTTAATTATAATATTAATATAAATAATTAATTATGTTTTGGAGAACTGAATCGAAGCTACATTCATAGAGACGGTGGGATGCACGTACACATGAGTAACATTCCCATTTTTCAATGTTCATTATAGAAAAAAATGTAATTAACTCTATATAATTACATAATGATAATTATATCATAAATAATATATTATTTAATAAAATATACTTATATATATAAATATTGTGATGTAAATGGAATCTCATCCTATCGAGGAGGTGGTAGTCCACATGTCTACGGACAATATTATCACTTCTTAAGTGTATGAAAGGGTAATAATGAAAATTATATATATATAGTATATTTATAGAAATTTAATTATTAAAAGAATATAATATTGCATTATTTTATTTAAAAAAATTAATTCATATCATCCTTTATACAATCCATGTATTTTGTTAATGAATCACATCGTTTCGACGGGGCGATAGTCCACACTTCCTCAAACGATGTTGTCATATAAATGTAAAATGGAATGTATTGATTCTATGAGTAATAAAAGGATTAAATTAGTTTATATAAAAATAAAAATATATATATATCATATATAAATTATTTTCCATCATAATTTCCACCAAGATAGGTATTAATGGAAAAATGAGCTATCATCATTTTGTTAGGTAGTATTTCATTGTAAACGGAAATAGTATTTTTTGATATCAATTAGATATAGGTGAATCAATATGTATCTATAAAAAATTACTTTAAAAATTACTAGTATATTTTGGATACTGTTTTATTATATAGTCATATAATAAAGTTATTTTTTGTGGGGGAGAATGAATATGAAACTAGAGTGTAAGAGAGAATATGTAACATCTTAATTGGGTATGTTTTTTTGGTTCGTACCAAAAGGCATTCATATGAATTTTTATGTCCAAATAGAGGATTTATGGTATAGTGGAGGGTTTTAGGTAATTTATATGGTTAGTTAATGGCCAAAGCCAATTGTTTTGAGAGGGGTGAGGAATGAGTAGAGGTGGTGGCCATTTAGAAGGGAGTAAAAGGACTCACTTGGTATTTTTTAAAAGAAGTAAGGTGTACCCACGTTTTAAACAAAAAAAGTATTCAAAACTAATAAAAGTCAATAATGGAAGGATATTTTACTAATTATGGACATAAAATTGGCTTTTAAATAGTGGATACATCATTTGTTCCCCTAAGATAAAGGTTTAGCCCTTTATTATGATTAATTTTTTCATAATAATTGCAATTAATTTAAATTAATTTCACTGGTAGTTTTTTTTGAAAATAATGTTGGCTTTATTATATAGTATTTATTTGAAAAATAAAATATAAATAAATTTTTCTAGATTTCATCAATATAACTTGGAGGTATTGATTTAAATTTAATCCTGCAGGTGGGACGACAATTTATGTTTTTTATGTAAAAACATTTGAATAATTGTAATATTTTATAATAATTTTTTAATTGAAATTGATTCCAATGACATAAATTTTATTAATTGATAAAAATATTATCTAATTAAACATTTAAACAAATTGAAAATATAATTTAACTATATAAAAAAATTATTTTAAAAATTATTTTTGATCTAAAATTCCTTTTTTTTATTATTCATTAAAAATATTAAAAGTTTTTAGAAAAATATCAGAAATTCACCATAAGATAATTATTATGTCTCAGTTTAAAATTTTATTTTCAATTAGACATATTAAATGAATTAAATATTCAAAATTAATATTTATAATTGGTTCTCGATTAAAAGGTAGTAAAATTACATTTATCGAAATTGAGGTTTTTATTTGTAAAATAATGTTTCTTCTTGTCTTATATCTTTCAATCCTTATAGATTAATATAAAAAATATTTTATTTAATAATATATATATATATTAAATTAATATCACTCACAAAATGTAATTAATTTAACAAATTATCATAAAACAATTATTTCATAATAAAAATGGTTTTCTATAAAAATATTCACTTTATATTCAATTTCTTCTTATATTAATTTATAATTAATTTTTAACCAATTTATTCACTGTATATTTGTATAACCCAAAATTTTAAATTTTTGTTTGTTACTATTCCTAAATACTAATTTAATGCCTATATTATTTATCATTAAATTTCAGTAAAATATGATTATTTGAAAAAAATTGGGCTTCCGTGTAACGCAAACCATTGAGGAATGTCATTGTTGCATATAACGCAATGTAATTATTTTTCGCATTCATTGAAATATAATAAATCTATATTAATTTGTATATATATTATATATTATCTATATATTAAATTATCATATATTCTTAGTGTCACATGTTATACATGATATCGAATTCATGGTTTTTACTTTAGATTTTCATAGAATCACACTATTATCCAAACATCATGAACCAAATATATCCAAAAAATATATTATAATAATTAAATTTTTTCCATAAATATTTAATGGAGATTATATTTATTTTAAAATACCATACATTTACATATTAATGGGTAAAATAAATAAAGTTTCACAATAAAGTGGTATAACTCTTAACCGAGTAAATTCAATTTTATTTCTTCTTCATGCATCTCTAAAAAATGGTATGAATTATAATTTAATGAATTTATTATATTTAATATATTATATATTTATTATTATAATGTAATAATAATTATCTACCACCTTTCCATCCCTTTCAAAATTAAAATATCACTCGTGCATAAGTACAAATTACCATCTCTACAAAGCAGTGTAATTCCTTTTTCATGGCTATTTTTCTTCGGTAGTTTTATAGATTTAAATACTATGCATGTCACATACATGAAATATTTAGAGGTATTTTTCATTTAATTTACATCCTTGATTTGTTTTGGTGGTTTTTCATGCATTTTTAAAGGAAATAGTGGGTTTCCAAAATTTGGGCCAACCTAAGAGCCCATTTCCAGTTTTGAAAGTATATTTTTTTTCTTTAATAAATCCTTAGTTTTTCAACATTTTTCAACCATTAAACTTCCAAAATTACCTTCATTTAAATATTAAAACCACAAAATAATTTTGGGCCCCTTAAAAATTCATTAGAATCATGGATTTGGGTGATAAAATTAGGTATTGGGCCAACCCGAAAGCCCATTTCCAGTTTTAAAATTGTTTTCTAAGTCTTTCATAAAATATTTATTTTTTATCATTGTTCGGTGAATCCACCTCTCACACATTTCCATTGAACCCAGCCACACCCCCATCTTCGTTTTCGCCTCTTTGGAGCTCATATTGATCGCGATTTAGGGCCGAACTTCTGAAGCTCCAAAAAACGTCCAGATTTCTCAAGTAAGTTGTTTCTCTTCCTTATTCCTCCCTTCTTCTTAGGGTTTCTTCCTTTTTTATTGAATCCCCAAATGTCCAGAAGATGGGGTTTCGTACCTATGGTTTTAGTGTTGAGTTTCATGGTCCAATCCTCTGGTTTTAGGTTCAATCTTACTCCTTTGTGGTGCGGCGGAGGTGCGGTTGAAGTGACGCACAAGGATTTGGGGGTTTTGACTCTTTTGGTAGGTGATTTCATATGTAGGTATTGTATAATGTGTTGGATTGCTGTATTTAGGTTTCCATTATGTTCATCATTCAGTATTTTTATTTCAAAAATTGATTTGGGTAGCATTTTAAAAGTGGTAGATTTTTAAGTGCCAATCTTGTGTGAAAATGGGTGTTTTACTTGTGTAACCCATATTGTGCCTCTTGGTGTTGTTTTATAATTCAGGGATTGGATTTATAAAAATGTTTTGATGCTGAAATTTATGTCTTGGTATAATATTGGTCTCCATTTGGTTTTAAATATGGGATTTTAGATGAATTTAATTTGCAACATTTGATTAATTTTCTTGAAATTGTTTTATAAAAATTATAAATGGTTTATTGAGTTATGCAAAAGGTGAAAAGAAGGTGTAGATACTGTTTTGAATGTGTGTGACCAGAACTGATATTTATATGTGAATATTGATTTTGGTATCATGTGGTGACTATTTGAGCACAATACGGGAAACCCGGGTATCTAGGTGGGCTAACGTGTACTAGTATGCTAGTGAACAGAGGGGTTTTGACCATGGTTCACTTAGCAAGTCTGACATGGATAACACTAACAAAACTATAATGTAGATGATTGGAGACCACTAGGTTATGGTTATGCTCCCTACAAGTGGCTCGTGCATGAGAACGAATTTCGTTATGGTTACTTTCACCGAGGTACGAGGTACATGGGGCTCACAACAAACTAGTACCTAGAGGGGTTCCTACGCTTGGTGCTCGTGGCCTTTTTGGAATTTAAACTTTCATTATGGTATTTTGGGATGTGAAAACCAGAATCTTGAATGTTTTATTCAATTTAACTGATTCTTTATAGTTATCCCCATTGAAAGTTATTTTCTTTTCAAATTTTCACTTTTAGAAATAAATGCCACTATTATCTATTTATAACTCTTGCAAGCCTTTTATTTTACGATGCCTATCACTTGAAATCCTTGGGTGATATCCTATTGGGCATAGTCTCACACCCTACTTACACCTTTGGGTGTAAGTAGACTTGATCATGTTTGACACAGGCAAAGGAAAAGCCTTGGGCGATGGCGGTTCGGGTTGCTAGTTTCTCTCGATGGTGCGGTGTTGTGGAGACGGCTTGTGGGTGATGACCCCTTGTCGTGTGGAGTCTCATGGGCTGTTTTCTGCTACTTTTATGTACCTTTGGACCTCTTGTGTCTTGTTTAAACTCATATACTAAGTTCTGAATTTTTATTAATTCTTGTTTGGCATAATTTTTCAGATTTGGTTTGTAGTTTGTTTTTGGTTATCTTATGAACCCAAACTCGGGTAAATCGTTCCCAAGTGAATTTTTATGATACCCGGGCACTTGTGCCAGCCCGTGGGGATGGGGAACGCCCTTCGGGTCTTGCCATGAGCCGGGTTTGGTGCTGGTTTGATGGAGACCAGATTCGGTTCGTGACAAAATGGTATTAGAGGAGGTTAATGTTTTTGGGTTATATTGTTATTTTGGGATGAGTCAGGATAGACAGGAGCTAGGACTGTCAGGGCTCGGGGTTTTGGTTGTGAGTAGGGTGTCTGGCCCACACCTCTCATGGCATACCCTGAGTCACCAGGGGATGTTGGAATTTAAAGATTGACTTCACTTCCAGGTGAGACGTGTGGGCTACAGACCACATGTGGACATCATGCGGATGTGTTGTAGTTGTTTATTTTATTACTGAAATGTGTTTTGATTATCTATATTTGAGGTATTTGATTAATATTTTCAGAATTGTGGTATTGATTATTATTTTGTGACTGTTACATTTTGTAGCAACATGCCTCCCCGGAAAGCTCTCACGCACCCACGGGAGGAAGCCGGAGAGAGTTCTCCCACACCAATTGATCAGAGGCTAGTCGAGGTCGTGGTCCGGGCTGTCCAGGCTCTAGGATATGGACCAGCTCCAGTTCCAGCTCCTATTAGAGAGGATGAGACTGGTCCTAGAAAGGACAAGGCCCAGGAGTTCCTGAAAAATAAGCCTCCAACCTTCCGAGGCAGCTCAGAACCCCAAGAAGCAGAGGAATGGCTCGAGAAGATCGAGCATATGTTTGAGTTCCTGGAAACACCCGAGGATATCAGGGTGAAGTGTGCCTCCTTTCTATTGGAGGGTCCCAGCCGTAAATGGTGGGAGTCAGTGCTTCAGGCTGGGAAGAACGAGCAGATGCGCTGGGGAGATTTCAAGGCTGTCCTCAATGAACAGTACTGCCCTGAGGTGTTGGCTTATGCCAGGTCTAGAGAGTTCATGGAACTTGTTCAGGGAAATCTATCTGTGATGGAGTATGCCAACCGTTTCGCTGAGTTGGTTCAGTATGCTCCATAAATTGTCTCTAATGAAAAAGCGAAGGCCCAGAGGTTTGAGAAAGGCTTGAGACCAGAGATATACTCCTAGGTGTTCTTGTTTAAGCTGAGGACCTATGCTGAGGTCGTTGATCGGGCGTGCATGGTGGAGATTGATAGAAAAGGCAGGGTAGGTTTCTATGGTTCTGTATTAGTAGTGGGAAGTGGAAGCTCCTCAGATAAGAAAAGGAAGCGGGAGGATCATGTGAAGAAAGGAGGAGGCAGTTCAGGGAACTCTTCTAGGAAGTTGTCATCAGCGGCTTCTGATGCAAGATCGGTCATGTGACACCAGTGTGGGAAGCTCGGGCACATCCGTCCAACATGCCCTCATCCTCCGAAGACCTGTTTCCAGTGTGGAGGTATGGGACACGTGCAACACTTTTGCGGGATAGCGCGTCCACTTCAAAGTGGGGCAGGATCCATGGCTCCCAGAGGAGTGCCAGCACAGTCTGAGCCGTCTAGGACTCGGGGATCTCGATTTGGCAGCCGTGGTGGTAGGGCTGGGTCATCTTCTGGGCAGAGCCAGTTCAGGGCACAGCCACAGACTAGCGGTCGTCTTCAGGCAGAGACTGGACATCTCCATGCGGTGGATCATGCACCACCAGGATCAGAGGCAGGACCGTCGACTGTTCGAGGTACCGTTTTGATTTCATCTTCTATAGCTGCTGCTCTTTTTGATACTGGTGCCTCTGTTTCATTCATTTCTTCCCGTTTTGTGGACATTCTGAATCTGCCAACTGATTTGATGTCATTCGCAATGGAGTTGGTGACACCGCTGGGAAAGAAGAAGGAGCAGGGTCTCAGGTGCCCATCATGTGCACTTTCTGTGTCAGGGGTTGAGATGGAGTGGGACCTCTTGGTCTTAGATATGAACCTTTTTGATGTCATACTCCGGATGGATTGGCTAGTACACTTCCAGGCACACATCGATTGCTATAGACGGCGTGTGAGTTTCACGGCACCTGATGGGAGTCGTCAGGTTTTTCATGGAGAATGGGATCCTCGGTTAGGTCACGCAGGGCCTCCACTCCCAGAGTTGTGAAGTGTTATCTTCTAGTTATCTTCTATTATTCTATAGGATGGTCTTTCCCCTGAAGGTGCACTACCTCATGTAGTGAATGAGTTTCCGGAGGTATTCCCAGATGATTTTTCAGGCTTGCCCCCAGAGCGGGATGTGGAGTTTTCAATTGATCTGGCGCCGGGAACACAGCTGATATCTCTTCCCTCTTATCGCATGGCCCCCACCGAGTTGAGGGAATTAAAGATATAGCTGGACGACTTAGAATCCAAAGGATTCATTCGCCCGAGCGTCTCTCCTTGGGCCGCTCCTGTGTTGTTTGCAAAAAAGGATGATGGATCCCTCCGGTTGTGCATTGACTACCGGAAGCTGAATAAGGTAACAATTAAAAACAAATACCCTTTACCCAGAATAGATGGTTTGTTTGATCAGTTGAAGGGGGAAAAGTGGTTCTCAAAGATAGACCTGTGTTCAGGGTATCATCAACTCAGGGTGAAGGAGTCAGATATCCCAAAGACAGCCTTCTGAAGTAGGTACGGCCACTTTGAGTATTTGGTCATGCCCTTTGGATTGAAAAATGCTCCAGAAGTCTTTATGGAACTTATAAATAGGGTTTTCCATCAATACCTCAATTCCGTTGTTGTGGTGTTCGTGGACGACATTCTAGTATACTCTAGCTCTGAGGAGGAACATGAACATCACTTGAGGGTCGTTTTGGGTACATTACGGGATCACTGCCTCTATGAAAAGTTGTCAAAGTGCAGTTTCTGGATCAGGGAGGTGAGATTTCTCAGGCATGCGATCTCAGAGAATGGAGTTTCAGTGGACCCTGATAAGATTAGTGCGGTTATGTCATGGGAGAAGCCGAAGAATGTGTTCGAGATTAGGAGTTTCCTTGGCCTGGCAGGTTATTATAGGCGATTCGTTCGGGATTTTTCTCGGCTTGCTTCACCGATGACTACCCTCACCCGGAAAAGGGTGAAGTTTGTATGGGGTCCAGAATTTCAGGCATCATTCGAGGAGATGAAGAGGCGATTGACTACTGCCCCCGTGCTGATTTTACCAGAGGCTGGAAAGGGATATGTGGTTTATTGTGATGCCTCAGGTATGGGTCTTGGGTGTGTGCTTATGCAGGATGATCACGTGGTGGCGTATGGCTCTCGCCAACTCCGGCCACACGAAAAGAACTACCCAACCCATGACTTGGAGTTGGCAGTAGTGATGCATGCTTTGAAGACGTGGCGTCACTACCTCTTTGGGGAGAAGTTTGTGGTCTATTCTGATAACAAAAGCTTGGCTTATATCTTCTCACAAAAGGACCTCAACATGAGGCAGCTTCGCTGGATCGAGTACTTGCAGGGGTTTGATTTTGACATTGTCTATACCCCAGGTAAGGGTAATGTAGTGGTCGACGCCTTGAGCAGAAGGGTTCCAGTGCAGGCTTTGAGGAAGTCCAGTGATGAGTGGACATTGATGGGGATCTTTTCTCAGATGCATGTGGAGACCAAGGAACATAGTGGAGGGGCATTCTTGGCGAGCATCCAGTTGACTCCTTCTCTGTTGGAGTTGATTCAGCAGGAACAACCTAGTGATGAGCTTTGTCAGCGATCGAAGTAGTTTCTTCATGGTGGGGAGACATCCTCTAATTGGTCGTCGTCTCCCGAGGGAATCTTGTGCTTCAAGGGTTGTTCGGTAGTGTCGTTATCTCTACAGAAGGTGGCGATGCAGGATAGCCACTAGTCTCAGTGGGCTGTCCATCCGGGTGCCACTAAGATGTATTATGATGTCCGTCGGCAGTTTTGGTGGCCTGGTATGAGACGGGACATAGCGGACTTTGTGTCGAGATGCTACACATGCCAGCAGGTGAAAGCAGAGCACCAAAGGCCCTCCGGTTTGCTCCAACCACTACCCATTCCTACCTGGAAGTGGGACGAGGTTGCCATGGACTTCATTATTGGATTACCTCGTACACCTCGAGCTAAGAATGCCATTTGGGTGGTGATTGATCATCTAACCAAATCAGCCCACTTCATTCCGATCAAAGATACATCTAAAGTGGATGAGTTGGGCCGTTTGTATCTTCAGGAGGTGGTGAGACTCCATGGTGTGCCATCAGCAGTTGTCTTAGATAGAGACCCTCGTTTCACATCTCGATTCTGGGAAGGCCTTCAGAAGGCCTTGGGGTCCCAGATTAAGATGAGCACAGCATACCATCCGCAGACGGATGGTCAGACAGAGTGGGCGAATCAGATTTTGGAGGACATGCTTCGTGCATGTGTCCTAGACTTTGGAGGTTCTTGGGATACCCATTTGGGATTGGTTGAGTTTGCTTATAATAACAGTTACTAATCCTCGATTCGAATGGCTCCTTTTGAGGCGCTCTATGGTCGGCCTTGTCGGTCCCCCCTCTGTTGGGCTGAGGTAGGTGAGACCCCACTACTGGGGATGAGTATGGTGCAGGAGACATCTGAGAAGGTAAAATTAATCAGGCAACGTTTATTGACAGCTCAGAGTCGTCATAAATCATATGCTGACCGGAGGCGTCGAGACCTAGAGTTTTCTGTGGGTGACAGAGTATTCTTGAAGGTGGCCCCTCGTTTAGGCCATCGTCGATTGGGGAAGCAAGGTAAGCTGACTCCGCGGTATGTCGGGCCATTTGAGATCATCGAACGTATTGGAAAGGTGGAATACAGGTTGGCCTTACCTTCTAAGTTGACGTCCATCCATGATGTCTTCCATGTTTCTCAGTTGAAGAAATACTACCCGGATCCGTCCCATGTGTTGAGTTGGGAAGAACTGGAGATAGATCCTGACTTGTCTATTGTTGCGAGGCCAGTGAAAATAGTGGACTCCCAAGAGAAGATACTTCGAGGGAAGTCTATTCCATTAGTCCGGGTTCTATGTCAGCATGGAAATGATACACATGAGACATGGGAGCGAAAGTCGTGGGTCGAGGAAGAGTACCCGTTCTTGTTTTCCAATCAAGCCTCATGTTGACTTTCCGGGGTGGAAAGTCCTTAATGGGGGGGAGAATTGTCACATAAATGAAATATTTAGAGGTATTTTTCATTTAATTTACATCCTTGATTTGTTTTGGTGGTTTTTCATGCATTTTTAATGGAAATAGTGGGTTTCCAAAATTTGGGCCAACCTAAGAGCCCATTTCCAGTTTTGAAAGTATATTTTGTTTCTTTAATAACTCCTTCGTTTTTCAACATTTTTCAACCATTCAACTTCCAAATTTACCTTCATTTAAATATTAAAACCACAAAATAATTTTGGGCCCCTTAAAAATTCATTAGAATCATGGATTTGGGTGATTAAGTTAGGTATTGGGCCAACCCGAAAGCCCATTTCCAGTTTTAAAATTGTTTTGTAATTCTTTCATAAAATATTTAGTTTTTATCCTGTTTCGGTGATTCCACCTCTTAAACATTCCCATCGAACCCAGCCACACCCCCATTTTCGTTTTCGCCTCTTTGGAGCTTATATTGATCGCGATTTAGGGCCGAACTTCTGAAGCTCCAAAAAACGTCCAGATTTCTCAAGTAAGTTGTTTCTCTTCCTTATTCCTCCCTTCTTCTTAGGGTTTCTTCCTTTTTTATTGAATCCCCAAATGTCCAGAAGATGGAGTTTCGTACCTAGGGTTTTATTTTTGAGTTTCATTGTCCAATCCTCTGGTTTTAGGTTCAATCTTACTCCTTTGTGGTGCGGCGGAGGTGCGGTTGAAGTGGCGCACAAGGATTTGGGGGTTTTGACTCTTTTGGTAGGTGATTTCATATGTAGGTATTGTATAATGAGTTGGCTTGCTGTATTTAGGTTTCCATTATTTTCATCATTCAGTATTTTTATTTCAAAAATTGATTTGGGTAGCATTTTAAAAGTGGTAGATTTTTAAGTGCCAATCTTGTGTGAAAATGGGTGTTTTACTTGTGTAACCCATATTGTGCCTCTTGGTGTTGTTTTATAATTCAGGGATTGGATTTATAAAAATGTTTTGATGCTGAAATTTATGTCTTGGTATAATATTGGTCTCCATTTGGTTTTAAATATGGGATTTTAGATGAATTTAATGTGCAACATTTGATTAATTTTCTTGAAATTGTTTTATAAAAATTATAAATGGTTTATTGAGTTATGCAAAAGGTGAAAAGAAGGTGTAGATACTGTTTTGAATGTGTGTGACCAGAACTGATATTTATATGTGAATATTGATTTTCGTAGCATGTGGTGACTATTTGAGCACAATACGAGAAACCCGGGTATCTAGGTGGGCTAACGTGTACTAGTATGCTAGTGAACGGAGGGGTTTTGACCATGGTTCACTTAGCAAGTCTGACATGGATAACACTAACAAAACTATAATGGAGATGATTGGAGACCACTAGGTTATGGGTATGCTCCCTACTAGTGGCTCGTGCACGAGAACGAATTTCGTTATGGTTACTTTCACCGAGGTACGAGGTACTTGGGGCTCACAACAAACGAGTACCTAGGGGGGTTCCTACGCTTGGTGCTCGTGGACTTTTTGGCATTTAAACTTTCTTTATGGTATTTTGGGATGTGAAAACCAGAATCTTGAATGTTTTATTCAATTTAACTGATTCTTTATAGTTATCCCCATTGAAAGTTATTTTCTTTTCAAAGTTGCACTTTTAGAAATAAATGCCACTATTATCTATTTATAACTCTTGCAAGCCTTTTATTTTACAATGCCTATCACTTGAAATCCTTGGGTGATATCCTATTGGGCATAGTCTCACACCCTACTTACACCTTTGGGTGTATGTAGACTTGATCATGTTTGACACAGGCAAACTAAAAGCCTTGGGCGATGGCAGTTCGGGTTGCTAGTTTCTCTCGATGGTGCGGTGTTGTGGAGACGGCTTGTGGGTGATGACCCCTTGTCGTGTGGAGTCTCATGGGCTGTTTGCTGCTACTTTTATGTACCTTTGGACCTCTTGTGTCTTGTTTAAACTCATATACTAAGTTCTGAATTTTTATTAATTCTTGTTTGGAATAATTTTTCAGATTTGGTTTGTAGTTTGTTTTTGGTTATCTTATGAACCCAAACTCGGGTAAATCGTTCCCAAATGAATTTTTATGATACCCAGGCACTTGTGCCAGCCCGTGGGGATGGGGAACGCCCTTCGGGTCTTGCCATGAGCCGGGTTTGGTGCTGGTTTGATGGCGACCAGATTCGGTTCGTGACAATGCATATATAATGGTATGTATTTTATTAAGTTTATATAATGGTAAAATATTATTTATATTTATTTTATTGTTTTTCTAAATGAAAGCAGTATGTATTTGTACAAACAGTATACAATGTCCATAAATCGTGTAAAACATTTTCTATCTATATATTTTCTGGATAATTTGGAATATTAGTATAATAAATATATATTATTTTTTTATATTGATTAATATTATGTATAATATGGAATCTTGGATCAATGATCATGAATTATAACTACAAAACAAAAACACCCATGAAAACTGAAACAGATAACACCTATAAATGATGTGATTAAAATGTAAATACAAATAACTGGTTATTAAAATGATATTACTTTATCATATAAGAAATTATGTATATTTATAATCCTATGGTATTGAATTATAATAAATTAAAATTTATTATATAGGTGGTTGTAGATCATTATATGTAATTTTATATTAAGGTAAGGGATTCTCCTCTAATTATTATTTTTATGAGACACATTTCATATTCCCCACTTGTTTCATTTATGTGGTGTATATAATTCCCATGAATTTATGTCATGATTCTTCTGATAATAATTATGTGGATTTAAATATCCTTATATTATTTTGTCTTTTTTATTTTTTGATTGAAATGTTACTATAGTGTTAATTGATATATGTTAACATAATGTACTTTTCCAATTTTTTTAATTAATAAGTTTACAAGGATGAAATGTAATTATATAACTGTAAATAATCTCATGATAATTACTATTCTATGTTTATTTATGGAATTATTATGTTATAATAAAATATTCCTGTATTTTTTTACTTAAAATTACTAATAAATGTTTCTTATGAAAAACACATTTAATTAACTCCTTGGTCAGAAATGGTTTTATTCTATGATTATGTTTTATTTAGAATATTTTCATGATGATTTTTTATTTTTATTGATGATTTATTAATTCAATTTATACATGTTTTAATTTTAAAAAATTGAATTATAATATTCTTGTATTCATAAAACATGTTACATTTGAGTTTAATAAAATGAAATTAATTCTTGTTTTAACATCCATAGCATGAGAAATTTTTCCACCGTTATAAATATAGACTAATTTAGGACCCCCTTTACAAGATTTCATGGTTCTTTTCAATGTAAATGTTTTCAAAAAAATCAGGTTTTTATAATTTAAATAAGAGATTCCCAAATGAAATGAGTAAATTCATCATGAAATATACTAAGTATTATTTTAATTGAATTTTCAACTATTATAACATACATTGATGTAAATTTTATATTACTGGGTATATGATCCAAGGATACCATCCTCATTACTTATCAAACTGGTTTATATTTATGATGATGATAGATTTTTTAAATACATTCTTTTTATTAGGATATTATATGATGAATAGAATAAATGTATATTAAACATGATTCTTTATATTAGATATGATATATGATGAATATTTTATGATTATGACAAAAACATCTGAATGGATTATTATTTTATAATGGGTGGGGATAGAAATATAATTCACTTCATTGTAATAGGTAAATATAGATATTTCATGATATTATAAAGACAAAAATGTTGAGTGGACCAAATTAAATAAGTGACCTTGTCCACTGGGATATTTGTAGTAGTAAATCTCAGTTACATATATGATAGAAATTGGAGTGAAATAAACACTATGATAGTAGGTGAAGTTAGAATTTACAATGGAAATTATTTTATATGGCTATATGTGCCCAAAACTAATGCCTTATTCCATTTTTATGATAAATGAATCATATTATTTGATTTTTTATTACACTAATCATAAAAACTACCAACAATTATTCCATTATTCATGATTAAAATAAAGGATATATTGTGTATAGAATTTAATATTTTAATAATTTAATATCATGATCTCATAGACATATAATATTTTTATGTTTATGTTATCATTAAAACATCACTTATTTTCCCTTAAAAATCATCTGAGCTCACCCATGATTATGTACCCTTCCCCATATTCTGATAAAAGGTTATAGGTTGGGTGTGTCAATGAGGATTACTATATAGGAATGTATTTTTTTTTGGAGATATTGTATATCATTCATGAGGTAATAATATTTTGTGTCAAGTCTCCAAAGACACTAAACATTTATAGTCCATGGGTGTCAATTTAACAAAAAATGTAATATTTATATATTATTTTTTAATATCAATGTATAATTAATATGGGTATCAATATAATCAGTGTTGATTGTGAGTAGAAACCCATTATTTGGAAATTCCATTTAAATATAAATGAAAAGAAATAAGTTTTATTTGATCAATTTTTAGTCCTAGTGTATTAATATTCAAAAAAATGTTTCTAAAATCGAGATGTTATTATATCTATCAACACATAATATTTTATTTAATATTTTATGATGATAAATTAATCATGATTTTATTTCTAATATTGTTTTTTTATTTGGTAAAGAGTAATAAATTTTTATTTAATTTATAATATAAATATATTTTATTGATAGATTTATTATTATGTATTGATAAAATGATCCAACACAGGTCAACCAGACACATAACAAAAAATGGTTTCCCAAAACTCATGAAACTCATTTACTATCTCCACATGATGGTGAAAAGAACCTCAGTTTCAATAGTCAAAACCAAGAAAATTATTTCACCCATAAAATAAAAAAGCAACACGTATCTTGTATAAAAGATATATAGATAAAAAATAAATTTACCTCATATAAGAATATGTATATATCCCTGAGTGATAATGAAATATAGAAGTATAATATTAGAGATAAACCAAAACCAAAAACAATCCTCCATGAAATCATCTGTCACCACCGTCCCAAACCACTATGAAGTGTCTTTAACAAATACACGTCGTCATGTTATACGTAACATTACACATTACCTAGATACTATAAAACTATTTATGTGTACATTGAAAGTAATATTTACAGTGTTAAAAAACTTCCTTATAGAATACTAAACATAATTAATACAGTTTTTCACCATGAAACTTGTTGTTCTAGCATTAAAAGAAGAAATGTTTCATAAAACATTTAATTTCAAAAACATTCCTCATAAAATATATTTTTTTTTCATTTTAAAAATGTAAATATGTAAATAAAAAAAATATAAAAAATAAATTATAAGATATGAATTGGTATATAATAGAAATTATGCTTAGAAAATTATAGCATGAGAATGTGAGAATAAAATAATGAAACAACATTAAATTTAATAAATCCAAAAAAAATAGGAAATATCTTATTAAAATATGTCACTAGTATATAAAATGAATAGTAGATGGCATAATAAGTCTCCTAATGATTCTATTTTATGCTATAGTATACTGGTATAACAATAATAACCCAGAATCATTTTGAACTCTATATGGTTTTCATATATTTATAACATTAGAAACCCAAGGTTTTAATATACTATTTTTATCAAAATGTTTAATTAAACCATGCCCATAATTTATAAAATAATTCCAAAAAATCCTAATAGATACCAGGCTTAAATAAACAATTTATTGTAAAAAATTTAATTTAGTAATTTCATCAAACAAATGAGTTATGTAATAAATATTTTTTAATGAAACATAAATTTGAAATAATTATCAAATCTAAAAAATATGTAGGTACACAAAAAAATTATGTAATAAAAATTTAAAAATAAAATTAAATAGATAAATCATGAATAATATGGTTTTCAATGAGAAAATAATTATATATAGAGACACCTACCTCAGCAATGAATTATATAAAGTCTCCTCCAATAAAGGAAATAAAATGTTAAGAGATCGGGCTATCAAAATCCTATATCCATAAGAAACATAAAAAATAATATACTAAATCCTCTTTATTTAACCATCATATCCCTTATTAATTTTGAAACCTATAAGATTATAGGGATAGAGAATAAAACATTAAATAAGAGGATGAATGGGTGAAAATTATAATATTACTAGAAGATATACACAAATATTGAATGATAATTTATAATAAATGTATGGGAGATCATCCTAGATAATCAATTAATGGTTGGGTTAAGAAAATGAGAGACTAGGATAAGTTTTGAGTTAAAAAATTATGGTTATTGCAGTAATTTACCATTTTTATGAAATGCCTACGGGTCACATGGTTAGGATACATGGTTAGACAAATAGTAGTTAATGTTGTCCATATTGCATCTTGATAGCCAAACAGTGTGTTTTAGTAGAAATAGAAATACAATTTTACAAACTATTTAGAATTAATGAATCCACCATTGGAACCAAACCCCACCATTCTCATTATTTAATTTGAAATACCAAATAGTTAGAATAACCACCCCCAAACCATAAAAAACACTACTATAATTACTATATCGGTATCACATGGTTATTGAACAGAAACTACTATGTATGCATATATTTTTTACATTGCATGATTCCCAAAATATTTCATAATATCAACCCCTGAACCATAAAATACTTGATAACAACATGTTATAAAAAATAAAAACATAATTTACCAAAACTTTAACCCAAATGTTGACACAATTTTCCCTAAAAGGCCACATTTTTCCATAGAAATCACTCAAGATTCTAGATTCACAAAGACATAGGTAAACTATTGCATGATAAATTCTTTTTGATCCCTTATCACATGGATATTTTATTTTTAATTACATTATACATGAACTAGTGAACTCATTATATAATTCAATACCTTATACTGGTGATCCATAACATGAAGTAGTCTCTTAACCACTACTGTGTCATGATAAATATGAATATTATCTCATTTTATCACTTGATAAGGGTTTTTTTGATACCTCCTTAGTTTGGAAACCTGAATCTCACCATGAACTTGAATTGAATGAGAATGAAATACCAGTTGATATTATAGAATTCCATAATTTTCTATAATCTAAAAATGGCCAACAAACCTCAATGCACACTAACTTATCTTCTGGAATAATGATTTCCCAAAAGAGTTTAATCCATAAGAAAAACAAAATCACCTATTGAATACCCAAATGGGAGAAGAATAATATCCCCATATAAATTCTAGAATGGTTGAGCTATCTCTAACCTTTATTAGACCAACTAACCATTTTTCATCTTCTCTTGAACAAAAATGAGCCCAAATAATGTCTTATCACTCAAATATACCCAAGGTGATATACATGGATTACCATAAAATTCATCTATATGAAATATTTTAATTTATACACAGTAACATAATTAATTGGACAACATAAACAATAGAAAATTAATATTCCAATAACAATTTAAATCCAACATGAATGCCCAATGATTATCCTTAATAATTTGAATGGATTACTTAGTATGTCCATTCATTTGAAGGTGAAATTTCATGAATAAAATAAAATGGGTACCCATTTTATCTTTTAATACTTTCCTAAACCATGATGTATGTCATGGATTCCTTTTCAATGTAATTAAAAATGGTATCCCATGGAGATTCATGATCCCTCTGACATATAGGCACCTAACCTCCTCATCCTATGTTTCCTCTTTAATAGGAATTACATGATTCAAACTTTTGAGTTCATAAATGATCACCAATGTCAATTTTTGCTTAATATGATCTAGTATTAAAACAATATGATGGATATATCATAACCCATCCATATAATAATGGGTAAATAATTAAGTAATTTGGTAGGTTTATAGTGGTACACCTTAATTTTTTTGCAAGTAAATTAACATGATATGAAGTATGTAATTGAAAAACTAATCCTCTTCCACCAATACCATCACATAAAATCATGGTAAATGATAGTATTACCAGGGATTATATAAAAACAATATGTATTTAAACTATCCACAAACCCATGTAAGAATTTTATTGAAACAGATAATATACCCCCAAAAACATAAGAAACCACCAAGAGACATAAACCAGTCACCAAAGGTCACCAATACATAATGTAGTTTAGTAAAAATCTAAAAAATCGGTTTTTATTTCTTATATAAGAAAAATATAAACATTAGATGAAGAACCAACTTCCAAAAAATCTTTGATCCCATTCATATCAAATTCTTTCACTTTCAAGAATATATCAATGAATAAACTCATTAATGTCTATTCTTCTAGAGATTCAATCATGTTATTAGCTTGTAACATCCTTATGAACACATATATGACCACATAACCATTTGTATTATTGTGTTAAATATCAAAATAAATTTTTTTTCAAGTATAAAACCTCAGGAATTTTCATAGGATCAGATCACATTGAGTGAAAAAATACTCATCAATCCTATTATATGAATGCACATTAAAACACTATTAAAATAGATAAAGTAACTATTCCATGGGGGAATGAATCACCCAGACTATCTAGAGATCATGGGTTGTACAATTAATTACATAGTGGAATTCGTTTGAGATCCACAGGCCACCACTTACATTCCATACAAAAAACACATCCAAAACTACCATCAAATGCATCAAAAAATCATAACTTAAAAATTGTTTTAAAAAAAATCATAAACTATAATGAATGTGGAACTCAAATATAGTTCATAAAATTATATTGAAACTTATATTTTAAATCTATCATAGAAAATACTAGCTTGGACATGTCTGGAATAAAATTCATGTAATGACAAGGAAACCATAAGAATCTATACATCTAAAACAGATTAATGAGTTCTTCTAAATACATTATAACATGAACCATTTATAAATTTACTAATATTATTCTGTAAAAATACATTTCCCTAAAACATCATTTAATGGATCCAAAAATCTAATTTTGAATTATTTTAATATATATGGTGTTATGTCGGAGTTTTGATAACCATATCAAAATGATCCATGTGTATTTCATCCCGATTGGAAGAGACAAAAATATCCTCCTCAAATAAAACCATGAAAGAGTCCATAAACTAATTAAATATAATATTTTTCCTTTACAAAACCCATTTCAGTCTTTTAATTAAGAAGAATGGATTAGCCAAATAGATATGATCTATATACCTTCTATAAGATATTTTCTTATGAATATCCTCCACTTTTAATAACAGTTGAATATACCTCAATCATAAACTAATCTTGGAAAACTGTCTATATTACATGATTTGATCAAACTGATCATAAATCCATGTAAATAATTTATCCTCCTAATAGTAAATGTGTTATAATTTTAATAATTATCCCAAAACCTGATACCTTTATATACAATATTTTTGAAGTGAACCGATGAAACCCATGATGAAAATATAAAAATGAAATACCCATTGACCTCAATATCATTAATCTTAAATTTATGTTACTATAATAGATTAGACTCAATATGATAATAAGTAAATGATTAGAGACTCATACCATTCATATGTCCAATATAATAGTTGACATATCTCTCTAGTGTGATAGGTTAATGAAATAATCATGAAAGGCTTTAGGTTACTCATATTCAACCTTGATAATCACACCACCTTATTATTGAAATATTTCATTACAAAGCATCTCTAATAATTGGAATTAGATTATTCTAACCAACGGAACAATAAGACCAGATATTATATATCTAGGATATCAGTTTTCCTAATATATTTTTTGAACACCATCTAAAGAACAAAACTAAGATGAAATATTATAAAAATAGTGATTTCAAGTAAAACTAACCGTCAATTATATTTGAAATAAGAATATAAAGATATTAATTTAAATTATATCAAAACATCACAAGATCTTATGGTTATTGATCATAAACTAGGACTCATACTGTTAATAATCTCATTCATTCCACCTTCCTAATTGACTGTAAAGTTCCATGATGATGTTCATAAGATCTGTATGTTGGATAACTGTTACAATCCACAAAGAAGATATAAAACAATGAGATTCCCCATTATCAAAACAATATCAGTATAATATGTGATAATAAATAATAATCACCTCTCATAGTAGGTTTCCCTTATTCATAATACTCTTATGCATACACCCCTGCATAATTTCATATGTCATTATCCTATCCAAACTCCCTCATCGTGACTTTTTTATGTCCTTATAAATAAGAATGAGGCCCATCGGCTTTTGTTTCATCTAACTAAGGATAGTAGACTCTAGAAATAGTGGAACTTTATCTAATACATTTAGATACATTTCTTAAAATGTACAAAAAAGGTTAAATTTTCTCTAATTATAAAAAGTCATAGGTTCTATAAAAATACACAGGTCATTACGACCATGTGTTCAACAATGTTAGTATTCACCTTGGTTTTATCAAATAGAATCCTATATAATTTATCTATATATATTTAATAAACATATTGTGCTTCTTTTTTGGATATATGACACAACATGGCTACCCCTAGTCCAACATATTCTTTATTAAGGCTGGTCTTTCTGGATAAATATGCTTTATTTGTAGCCTCATTATCAACTACGTCAATAATGGTTCGAGGAAACATGAGAATAATAATCCATAAATTATTTTTATTTAGACCAATCTTATCCAATATATCCTTAATTGAGTAATTAATGACATATTCATTAAATAAAAGAACAAACATTGTTTAATTATTTGCATACTAAACACTAAATAGTCTCTTAAATCTAGTTTTATAAACTATTAATCAATATCAATACACAATGTATAAATATTAAACATCTTACTCAATTTCAAATTAAACAAGATCAAAGTGACATCATCAAGTAACTTTTCCATAATGATTCATTCCTATAATATCTATTAAGGAACATTATTCCTATAAGAAGAAAATACCAATATATAATCCTATTGATTATTTTAAAAGTTGACAAATAATCTCTTTTTTTAATCCATTTATCATGTTCATTAGTTCATTTTCCACCATGGAAGATAGTTTTCCTTTTTCGTAAAGGCTGAGTCATTATCCATCATCCATTACATTTTCCACCACCCACATAACATGGGGATTGAATAATCTAAATTAACATTTCCAATGATGTGGGTTCAACAATAGGGTTTACTAATAGAACATGATACTCTTGTCCTTCCCCTAATATGATGAGATCATCTGAGGAGGAATTATCTGTTGAACATAAGTGATAAACCTGTGTTAGATTAGGAATAAATCTCTAAATAAAAATATGAATATCAAAAATCTATATTCAATACATTAAACCACAAGTGTTATGTCCACAATTGATTCCACGAGAGAGTAGTGTGTACAACAAAAACCAATAGAAAGAGGTGACATGGATTATCTAAATCAACCCAAAACAATATCAAAATCATGATGAACAATTTTAAACCACACATGGTAGCTCAAGGTTAAATAAAGAAGTGAGGTGGAGAGGATTAATTTGACGCATACTGCCTAAGTTTTGAATTTCCTAACCCTATTTGACCAACAAAAGAAAATGTAAACTAACACTATATCCATTTTTTAGTGAACCGACATGGGTCAATGAGACACATCACCCAATCTTTATTTTCCCTATATACTGAAACATGTTTCGAATCACTATGGGATAGCTAGAAGCACTTGGGAATCAACACACATGACTATGGGAAGGATTTGTCCCTAAAATATCAATAAAAAATGTCTCATGTATAATAACAGAAATATAAAAAATGGTAGTGAATCATTGAAGAAGCGGTACATAAACATGATAAATAAAAAGAAAAATCAAGAAGAGTAGACCTTAAAATAAAAAAATAAAAAAATGAATCCTCCATGAAATCATTCACAACCAAGATCTAAAACTACCATAAAGAGAAATCAGTCAATATAATTCCTCATTTTATATCAGGCCCATATATTTACCCACATCCAATAAAATTGTGTTTCTATACAACCAAATACATATGGAAAGTTTGAGTCAAACACGTAGTAGGATAACATTATTAATATATATATCTTTTTCCCCATGACCCTATTGTTTCTATAATGAAATAAATAATATTTTATAAATAATTTTAGTTGAAATAATATCTCATAAAATATCAATTATATTCCTTATAAGAAATTAGTATTCAAATTTTCTAAAAATATATAATTTCACATAAATAATTTATAGAGGGAAATAATCAAAACCATTCATAGAAATTTATAGGATGAACATGTGAGCATAAAATCATCAAACATTGTTATTATTAATAAATCCATTAAAAATGGGCACTAGACTATAGGAATACATATATAGGACATGCAGGGAACTCTAGCCAATATAATTTTAATCTTAACGATATTGAGTTATTCTATAGTCTATCGATATCATAACCATAACCCTTATGGGTTCCACGTTCACTAATGTTTTTATATTTTTTTAACCTGAATCACCTATGGATTGTATGTGTTATTTTTTTAATAAATTATATTTTATTTTAATTCATTATGTAATAAAAACATGTCTATAACAAATTAATGACTACTCTTATTCCTAAAAATCCATTTTAGGATCAAATCCATATTTGGGTAAATTCATTAAACACATGATTTTAATACAAAAAACATTATCAAAATAATTCCTTTAGGAATATTTTTCATTCCAACAATGATGCATTTATAGAAAACATCACCCTCATATACCGAAAAACCCCATTTTATAAGTCAACTTAATGAAAAACTAAATAACAATAAGGTGTTACATTAGAGTGACCCATTGTATAGGGAAACCTAAATCACCAATTAAGGAAACATATTCACCATCAAAAAATAAGATTGAAAATAAAAAATATCAATTTCACTCATCCTAAATACATATGAAACATAATCAATTCTCTATGAAAAACACTATATTTCTTTATAATGGACCTTAAGAGTTTCATTATATAAATAATAAGGAATATTTATGATATATATAGAAATGGGATAAAAAATGGTTCGATGTTAGGAAATACATTTAATATGAAAATATATTACACATGGAAATCATTATGACTACCATTTTATAGGTACCAATTATGATTCCAAACCATACTTAAGGAATTTCATCACTCATATAATGTTTTTAAAAAAAAATTAGAAAAACTTCTTTTAACCACATTAAATTCTTCCAAATATTAATTTACCCAAAAAATCACCCATAGTTAAAAATAAAACATCTCCATAATCAAGAGATTTTCAAAAAATTCAAGAACAAAAAGTTGTTCCACAAGAAGTAACCACTGTATAAAGACCCATACCTCAAAAATAGAGAAAAAAGGTAACCTAAGTAATTTTTTTGGAAATAAATAGATTAGTCTTCACAGGACAAGATTCCTATAATGTCTCATCAATTCTCCATGATAACATATAGATTTGGACATAAAAACCCTTTAGACTTTTGACACATGAAGTATAAGATATTTAGAGGTATGTAGAAGGATTGTTAGTATTCATATAAATTAGAGAATTCTTGATTATATCCACCATGGTCTATGTAGCTTCATCATGAGGATATAAGGATGAAGTGATAGTAAAGAAAATGATAGGTTAAGATAAATAGATATTTGGGTGATATTTGGGTTCATAATAATAAGGGTATCAAAGTATTTTTTTTATTATTAAGAATGTTTTTATGTTTACATGGTAAGGATATGTTGTTAGAAAAACCAAGTGTTAATTATGTGGTCCCTACTATCACTTGAAAACTATGGTGCATATTTACGTAGAAGAATCTGCACAATTAGGAAAACTGTGTACGATCCATATAACCACCTGTGGACCAAAACCCAATCATTTGAATGGTTTTCTTGCAAATCGTTCATGGGTTGAAAATACATTCTCATAAAGTGAAAACTTTTATTGGACTTAATAGATTTTTACATCATAGTGTAAACATAGTTACTACTAAGAATACATAGGCATAGTTCCAATCCTCTTCTATTAAATAGTAAAAAAATATCCACCCTTGACACCTGAAAACCATTTGAACCTAATGAGAGATATAATAACCAAAACATAAAATATATTTTCAACATGGAGGGTGTCATAATTATTATTTCAGGTTCAAAATGGTTTCTTCATACTATAAAAATGGATTCACATCATGAATTATATGAAAATATATCTTCTCTAAACCTATTGTGGTATTCCCAATTAATTATAGGTTCTAAAAGTTCTAGATAGGAATTTGAATTTATGGACATATAGAAAAAATAAAACCACATAAAAAACACCCCCAACCACAATTAATTTTGATATATATGATCCATATTTAGTCAATTATCAAATATATATCCACGAAATAAATAACTAATGGGATCTATAATGTTTTATTTCAATTTGGATTACTGTTAGTTTTTAGATTTTAAATTTTTTTGTATAGAATGATTTAAAATATTGATTTATTTATTTTAGAAAGTATTTAATGGAAAAAAATATATAAAACTAAAACTAATGATTGATTTAATGTTTTTAATTAATATTAAAACTATATTGATAGTTGGGTGAAATAAAATTTTTAGTACAATAGTGGTAGACAAGATTTATGCCTTTAGAATCACTATTTTCTCTTATCCAAAAATATTTCAGGTTTAAATTTCTAAATTTTAAACTAAATACCTATAATTGAATACAAAATTGTATATTAATAACATACAAAATCTTATTTATGATTATTTTTCTTATTATTAATGTGATTCAGGTACTTGGAGATATCCAAGGACTGAAAAAAAATTAATTCCATAGTGCTCAAAGTAAATACTTAAAATAAGAACTTTATATAGTTAAATTACATATTTTACTTCAATGAATGTACAACCATTTAAAATAGATTTTTAAAATATATATTCATGAAGGGAAAACATGTTATCATTTCAAAAACGAGTTTCTAGAAAAATATAATTGATTATAATAACTCTCAGAACTAAAAAGGAAATAGTTAATTAGTATCCACTTTCCACATTCAACAATGATTTTATCAACACATTAATAAATTATCAATAAAGTTATTTTAATTTTATTCCATTGTGTCTTCACGAAATAGGTGTAGTGCTCAATGTTATCTATTAATCATATTCTCCTCAATATCAATTTTAATATTTTCTAAAAAATATTATATATTAATTATGGATGGATAATATTCATCATTTAGATTATCCTTGAACTATCTCTTAGTTATGATTCATGAGGGTGAAAAACGTTTCAATTATCATCCTCCATGTGGGATCAGTAATAGGTTCATGTTCCAATGGATGTTCATATGAGTTGTTCATGTGGAACACAATTTCTTATTTTTCATAAAATCATACAAAATAATTATAAAATTCTTCATCCACATAAATGGAATTATTTTTTTAGTTGTGGTTTTCTTCAAAACATTTTTGGTGCTAATTCCTGATCTATAAATGTTTATATAGTGAAAATAAATAATTTTGGATATCAGTTTGATCATAAGACTTTATATTATAATAAATTCATCATATAAGTCATATAAATTATTACTTGTAAAAAAATCATATATAATTTTACGTAAAATAAAATTTTAACTCCTAAAACTCTTATCGGAACAGGTTTTATAGATAAAGAATATTTTTTTACGAATAATAAATTCATGAGGTAACTCAATTTAATCTCTTACATGAACATTCATGTAGTCATATAAGAGGTAATTTCATAAAAAATTCCTAGAAAATTCATACACAGATCTCAAATGTCATGTATAAAGTGTATTATGAACTGGAGATGTATTTTTGGATTCTCAATGTCCTAAAAATTCATGGATTTTACAAGAAAGGATGGAATATAATTATTTTTTCCTTTTATATTTCAAAAATAAATTTTCCCCAAAAACAAAAATTAAAACATCGATTATTAATATATTTATATAAACGATTAAAATAACATTTATTATCCTATGTTTTTTCCATGTTCAAAATATTTCCTAAAATACAATAAAGGTTTAGAAATAAATAGAATCCATTTAAAATGCCAAACTAATGGGGATATAATAATGAAATTTTAAAAAACATTGATAAATATATCATTTCAATCAAACATTATAAGAAAATTGTCATATAGTTCAATAGATTTGAATGGTTATGGACTAAATATATTATACAAAAAAATCACACATATTCATACCTCCATGTTGGGTCCTAAAAAATCGTCAAATGAATTAGAAATAATTTGAACAATTTGGAAATAGAAGAAAAACAAATTTGATGAAGAGTTCAATGAAAAAATGTTCATGAGTTCAAAGAAATTATTTCTTGAGGCGACATAAATCAGCCACTGAGTGCGAATCAGCTACAGTGGAAAGGGAGTCCAATTTGGGATGTGGAGGTGACTACATGTATTATGATATCTTGTTCTATGATGTGCTGGTTGGTTTGTGGTTGTTCGGCTTTTTTTTATTTTGTGGATGTTTCAGGTTGTGATCTGGTTTGTGTTAATGGTTGTACAGTTTATCACTTTTCCTAAAAGTGATTAGAAATAAAAAAAAGTAAATTTCATTCAGTCATGAAGCAAAAATCCTTTCATGGATCACCTTTCTATATAGATATCCACTACATCATGAATCATTTGTGAACTAAATAGTTCATGAGATAAATACAGTTGCATCAATTCCCACAAATGAAACCATTTTTAATAGCAGGAGGGAGGAAGTGTTATTAGAAACCACAAATGATATTCACCACAAACTGAAATAATTCACAAGATAAGTTGGTACATTCACCTTCCTAAAAATGAAAAAAATAGATTTTTGAGATGGAGGTGGTGTTATCGATCCATAAAAAAAGGACCCCCTTTGTGAATGATGTCATTTTTTCCTAAGTCATTTACAATCCGGTCATTCTCTATGGGCTCCCACAAGTGGAGGACCCTAGACCCATCACATCCATCCAACCTAGCATGTCATTCCACTATACAATAACCCCAGGGGGGGAAAAGTGACCTTTTGATTTTATAACCATGATATTAATTTTTATCATTGAATAAGATAATCACTCCAAAGGATTTTCAGAAATTCTCAGTAGGTAAAACCCACCACATTGCATTATGAAGAACAAAATAAATCATTTTCATTCATGAACTAAAAATAAATTGTGAGAATACATCCTTTAAGTATCATAACCAATGGACATGTTAAAAATATGCATCCATCATAGAAAAAATATATGCGGGAGGAACCTACCCTCACATAAAAAATTGCTATGTGAGTGGAACTCAACACCACATAGAAATATACTATGTGGAAAAAATTGGATATATATTGAAACATGCTATGGGGAATGAACCTAGGTCTATATAGCACCACAAAATATGGATGGTCAACATAACTAGACAACAAAACTCTATATAGAAGGAACCCCTTATAGCGTTAGAACAATCTACATGGAATTTGATATCCTCAGGTGTCATACCCTCTATCATCAATCATCCTCTTTCATCATGTCATCAACACCTATGTCATTCCTTCTTTGAATATGTATACTGGCATCATTCTAATGACCCTTAAAAAGAAAGTAAACATGTATGATAAGATCATTTGGAACCTTCGTATTCCCCATTGTGTTTACATACCCATGGTAAGTGGAGTCGCTCGAGTGACCCTAGTAGTATGAAGGACCATAGGAACATAATTGAGTATACATTCTCAATGTAATGAGGGTTCTGAAATTGTGGTGACCATGTAAACATTCTTGTTCTAGGGATAAAGGGGGACTGATGGCCTTTCCCTTAAATGAGGAGAAGTGTTGAAAATTATCCTCATTCCCTAGAACCAGTCAAAGGGGGAATCATCCTTAAAGATTTAAAATTGTTATCCCAAGATGAAAAAGGAAATAGGAAATTTTAAGTTAGTAAATAGAGGAGTATCCATGTGATAAAGAAGAGTAATCCCAATCTAATTCAAATAAGGAGAGGCAATCCTTCATGGGTAATGTCTTGAGGAAAAGGAAAAATGGGAACATTATTTGTGTTAATTTGTTGATCTATAATTTGGGGATCAAGAACCCAAAATTAATTTTCTAATACCCCAAAATAATAGTAAGAATCTCATAAGACAGAGAAATGATAAATACGGAATATTATAAATTGAACACTCATTATTTATTAAATGTTTTAATTCAGCATCGTAAGCAAGAAGACATCTAATATGGATAAAAATTCCTTGGATGGTGATTTCAACATGCATGAGAGTGTAGTGTGGGATAAAATATCAAACATAGTGGAAGTAAAATAGAAGAGGAGATAATTAAACATTTGGAATGTCTTCTCAATTCCAAGGATACAATTTTATAATAATTCCTCAATATCAACACTTCAATAGAGGTTTTCAACAATATATATGAGAGGGTGATCCAGGTATCCATTATTGAAGACCAAATGAATTGGATTAATAAGAAAGACCATATTTTGTTGAAAGGGTTCATTGGAAGGAAGATCAATTTTGGGAAATATATTATAACATGAAATTGGATAGATGACCTGATTAAAGATCATCTATATCCTGATCTCGATATTGCGTTAAATGAGTTGAATTGGGAGTTATTTAGAGTGGTTTACTCTAAATTCCCTAGTTCATCATTTGATGATGTTGGGATCCCTGTTTTTGTTAGTATTTTTGAGTAGGATTGTTTTTTCTCACTTTTACTTAAAAGGGTTTTTGAAATAAAAAAATTACATTTTAGTCAATCTTCTATTCAGCTCAAAGTGGGACATGTCCAGAGTGTTCTCTAAATATGACTATCATGTTTTTGAAAATAAGAGAGGAATCAGACAAACTCAAAACCCTATTTATCCCCATTTAGTCTCCATGACAGTCCATTATCATATAGAGTAGGATTTTGGATATTTATATCTATTACATCCTCATGTCTCTCACACCATCCATGACTCACGTGGGCTTAGAGGTTTCTAGAAATCTAAACATCCACATGATCCCAAACTTTATTTTGGGTCGCATACATGATATAAGTCTGAAAACCATACTTTAAACTTAAATGGGACATATTCCCAATGGAGTATAATTAAATGGGTCATCTCTATATGTGTAATCCCCAAGTTCAACCCATGACGGTTGCTACGATGTGTAAGCCCCAATAATACACCTTTAATGGGACTCCTTTAAATTCTAAGTCCCAGTAAAATTAAACTATGAGGGAATTGATTCCCAACTAAATAAAATACATAAAAATCCTTCATGAGGTCTAAACAAAACATTTAAATCCACCCTAATGTTTTCCAATCCAAATTACTGGTAGTTTCATATTCACTAATGGGACCACATATCCTATAGGTAACTAAGGATGCCTTGAAATAAGTCTAATACCATCTTTTACCTAGAGACTATTCACCTAGATTTCCTTACAGGTTGATGTTGAACTACATGGTTTGTTCCTTATCTCAGGACCATAAATTGTTATGTGTCCAGTCAAGTAAAACTGATCTACATGGGTTCTTATTCCTCTCAAAAGGATACATAGGATTCCTATTTTATGTGTTTAATCCTGAAATAAAAAACATCTCCTATAACTTGTATATGATGGTAAACTCTAGATCTCCCCATCACATCTCTTATATCTTTTTTTCTAACAAAAAACTAAAAAATCCATGTTCAATCCATAAAATTGTAACATTGGTGAATATCCTAAAATACATATTGATATCTAAATTAATATATATCCTTGGATACATAAATATGATTATGAACCTATGTGTATTCATAATTGATCATTATTTATATGTAGTATCTAATAAACACATTGGGTAATGAACCAAAGATTCATGACCCTGAAATAAATCTATAAGAGATACATAGAATATGCAATATTTCTCCCTAAAAATGGTGTGATGACCTTAAATTCCAATTCTCTTGACCAATGGGTGTTATTATATTTCCTTAGAATCATCATCCAATAAACACATACATTTTGAATTATGGTCCATTAATAATGTATATGAATATCATTGGTTGTTTCTAGGACCATTAAAAAACTCATTACAAACCATATGAAGATGATTTACCTAAAATAAATTATTTCATACAATTTATCACCTACAATCAATCAAGTTCTTCATAAACCCAAATTCATTGGAAACAATATAGAAAACCTTACATAAATGACTTACCTATAGAACCTCCTTTGGAAGTTAAAAATTATATACTACCTTATCCCCCTAAGACCATTCCATTCTTGGATCACTTCCATCAACAAGTGAAATAAAAATGGTGAACATGACTTGAATCTTTACCCATGGTGGTAGTGTTACCCCACTTCAGGCCCATTTCAAATCCAAAAAAAGAATATTGTAAAGATATATCATCAATTAATCATTTGTTCATGAGAATATACATTGACAAGGATATTTCATATATACTTGTCACATATATTTCAGGACCTCTTCATATCTACCATCAATCCAATGGAATCTCAGTGGTTTTTGCAGACACGCATGTGAACTATTTCCCCAGCCAAGTACTCCATGAAGAATAGGACTCCATATCCCACAATTCATCCCCAAATATGGATCTCAAAATCACTAGTTCTATAGTAACACCATAACCGATCTCTCACCCATTGGAGGTAGCTAGATAGGCCCTCCAGTCGATGAAATCCCACGAGCAGCCCATTCATCATTGTTCAGCAGTCCAAAAACTCATGGCTTTATTAGTCATCTATAATAATTTTGGGATGATATCCCTAGATAATGACAATGAATACATCCTTAATATTACAGAGGAAGATGAATTCGTCACAAATAACATCATCCCTTATTCATAGTGGTCCTTCGACAGGAACCCTAATGGAGGTCGCATCCGGTAACATCATGTGACCCAATATCATCATTATGAAGTGGATAAAACCTCAAGGTCCCTAGTTAATGATAATAAGGAATTGGTCCCTAGGAAAGCTTGTAGATGATGATGTTTATTTAATCAGGATTATACTATAATCCTCTCTTCAGTAGAATAAGCCTACTATGTAAATATGGGGACAATCTATAAGAATACATATATTCCCTCTCACTCTCATGAAGTCTATCAATAAAATGTGGTGGAAAGAAATTATAATTATACATATATCCTTTCATAGGAACCTATGTCCCACTATGTAAATTCAACGGATCGCGAGGAGATTGAATCCCAGTGAATTCTCTCCATACCCACCATATCAATATTGTGGAAAATTACAAGAAAGCACAAGTTCATGAAAATGAAAATGATTTCCAATAACCAAATACAGTGGAAATACATGATTATATATGTATTCCTTTTCACCCAAATTAATTACATAAACGAAATGTGATGATAACCAGTTATATGTAGACATATATTTCTTCCAAGGAACATGAATCTCACATTGTAAATTAAAGCACTTCAGCTTATTCCGATCCATACTAATGCTCTCTAATCCTATCGTAAAAATATGGTTGATAATTAATAGAATACCCAAATTCTTCCAAATTAAATTAATTTTTTCCATCCAAATAATGTATAAATAAAAAATATGATGTATACTCCTTCTCCATCACATAAAATCCATCCGTCATGTATAATGATAATAAAATACATGAATATGGAGATTCTAGAAGATGCATATCAAAACTATCATCCAAATATAGTGGAAAATGAGAATTTGAAAATTCCTACTCATAATTATGAATAACATTAATCAAATTTTATTAATGTTGAATAAAGAAGCTGGTGTATCCCATGTATAAATTAGGGACAGACTCATTCTTCATCCCCAACATAGGGGAACATCAAATACCCACTAGAATGATAGGGAGGAATGGAGTAGGCATATATTCCAACTCAAACATCATAATGGGAAAATATTACGGTTTTATCCAAATACTTCTCTCAAAACATCCTGGTAATGATGGAATATCAAACATAAACAACTAATCATATCTTATGGACATGTCAAGATGCAATCATGTATATGGAAAAACATGGAGATGGGACCATAACCCCTTCTTCCCAAGTGGGTTGACTCATCCACAAAATAAGGTGGTCACTCAAGAGAATATATTAATAACTTATCACAATGAATAAGTTCATCATACATATTTCAAGATAAATGGAAAACTAGACCAAGAACAAATAGTCATTCAAACGGGTGTACACAGATCCAATTTGATGGCCACTCCAAGGTTGGAATATATCCATGAAAAAACACAAAAATCTCATCATTGTATCCTAGTAGCTCCATAGGATCCAATTAAACAAAAAAATATATATATATATATACATACTATAAACTATAATAGGGGATCCTATTCACTAATAAAATAGCTCCCAAAAATGAATTTCACCTAAGGAAAGTGGAAAATGAAGAGAAAATATATGAACCTTCTATATTGGAATCAGGAATTCTTAATTCTATTAAACACAAATCAAGGGTTCATACTGATCCTTCTATTACATTACCTAATTAGGGATATAGTAGTAGAAATTAGAAGAATCCTCCCAATATAGTTTTTACTAGATGTTCTAGAGGTCCTCCAAATAGCATCAACCTAGAAGTCCAACTTTGTGGATTCATTCTAGTAGATCATGAGAACATATAACCTTGTGAGCATCACAGTATCCCTCCTCATTCATAGAATATAAAACATCATGAAGGTTCTCCCCTTACTATCATCTTCCTTGATGGTCCTTCCCAAGGTATGCACAATTGAAATTTTCCATATAGTCGGATATCATTATATGATGGTATTCCTCTCGATGATGGCAGTCTCTATGAAGGTCCTTATCCTAATGAAATCATATATCAAGAAGGTACTCCAATTTCTTTTTCCCTTCCTAATAGTTCTCCTCGAGGTATATGTTGCCTAAATTCTCTCTATAATCAAACATTATGTTGTGATGGTATCCCTAACCATAACAATACCTACTCCTAAGATCCTCTCCATAGTAAAATATAAAATCATTAATAAGGTCCCCCAACTACCAAGTCATGTATGAGTATGTCCTCAAATATAGAGGAGCTTGACTCTGTGGGGTCAAACATGTTAGAGTCCCTTTCCATAACATGAAACCTCTTTTCTCCACAAGGATATGTCACGGGACAACTCTAATCATATGATCCAGCCATAGACTACTAAAAAATAAATTACACCCCTACTAGCCCTACTACTCACAATGAAGTCATCATGAAGTGTTCATGTTGGGAAGGTAAATTAGAGAAGTCTCTCCTTGGAGAAAAAGAGGATATATTTCTCCCAAGGATGAAATTGTATAAATATTATAAACATGATATTGTTTGTATCATGTCTCCTTTTAATTTTTATATTCCAAAACAGTTTTTATAGGAATGCATACATAACATTCATCTTAGTCTCTGAAGGACCCTCCATTATCCGAAAGAATTTTTTTTCTCTATAATGGGTATAGAGACCATGTTAAAATAGTGGGAGATCCTTATAATCATATCGACTTGAAAGGCCTTCCATCCATATGATGACCACAATTAGAGACAAGATTGAAGGATATCGAACTAACTTTCTTCATTTGTCTATATAAATTTCATATTCAAATCTATGATTCACAATCTGGTGTTCACCTCTAGGGTTAGGGAGAATTTGAATATATGCATTTTATCCTATCCCCCATTTATAAAAACCCTTTAGAAATAAATTATTATAATTTAATCATCTTATGGTTCTAATTAGATGAACATCCTATTTAGTTAATTCATCATGCCCAACCAATATTGGATATGAGTTTTTCTCAAATTCATAAGGTCCAAAATCTGTGAACCATTAACAAATCCTAAACATTGTGACCAAGAATATTCAGACAGCTTACCACTGAATAGAATTCAGTTACCAAGAATCTGTAATGGCCTCAAAATAAAATGGTTCCATGGAGATCTGTCACAATATCTAGATCAAACTCAAATAGAAATGCATGAGACTAGGAATGTGGAAATTGCGGCAGTAAAAGCTACATTATGGGAATAGCCCCAGCATATAGGTCTAGTGGAATTTTTAACACAAAAAAACCAATAAGATCAAAAAATCATGGATGGGGCACAATAATAAGCTAATTAGAGAAACCCCAATATACAGGGATGAGGTCATTTTTACCTCTACCACCAATGTAGTAGAAATCAGTCTTCTCTAATTTAGGGATGATAAGCATAGTGTCCCCCCATTTAATCCCATTCGTGACACATTTCCCTCATAAGGGAGTCTTATGAAAAGGTTATATATAGTTCCCCTTATAGTTACCCTTCACCATGAACCCCAAAAATAATTCCATAATGGAATGAGAATACCCATTATATGACCTAAATGATACTACCATTCAATAAGATGTATGCCACTGAAAATGTGTTATGAATCTGTAAAATTAATGAACATAAATATTTCAAACCACACTAAAAATGATGAAAATTCTAAGGAGTATGGAGAGGATGGTTCTATAATGAATCCAATACACAATAATAAATAAGGTGTGCTTACCCGAAACTGGAGGGACACTTGGAATTGTTGTGCCCCCCAATCAATCATTCACTAACACCTTCATGAATCCCAAACTAAAGGAAAATAAAAACATGCTCGTATAAGACCCACCACCTCCTCCTAATGATAACAATCCCATTACATTAGAAGAAATATATTATTGCTAGGGGGATGAAATAAAATATCTGAGGAGAATCAACACTAATATTCTATAAGGAACTCATCCTACTGAAAATGATCCCAGGAAGAGCTTCAACGTACAATTTCAGTAGGATTCCCACTTGTTCAAGTGTTTATCCCAGCTAATGAAGTAAGGCTTGGATGTCCACCCAACACAATGTCAAGAAAATTAGTTTACCTAAACCCAATCAGGGATAGAAATAAAGATTTCCTTACATTAAAGAATCAACTAGAGAAGGTTTAGGAAAATCCACAATGGAGTCCCATTATTGGATATTTGACTTAAGTACCGGTAGAACTATCACATCATATATTTACCAATATCATGACCGAACATGATCATGTTTGACAAGACATGCATTAAGTCCTCATCAACACCCTTGTTTAATTGGGAGCTCAATTTTAAGACATAGAATAGTGGATTTTACTGATACAACTAGAATGGAGTCCTTACAACGATTGGGTGAGAAACACTCCACCACTGCCAAATTTTTAGAGTCATACGTTCCCAATATTCAATAGATCATGGGACCAAAAACAATATTTGACACTCTATGTATATTATTGTGATCTCAAAATGGGAACATTAGAGAAACATGAATTACTAAACCCATATTATTTATGCAAATTGGGTAAGGGTAATACTTTGTATACTACACCAGTTTTACGGCTCAGTAAATAATAGGATTGGGGGTTTTCCATTGGTAGTTACTATTCTAAATCAGCTTTACGCTACCAAAGAAAATAGTACTAAACATATGTAAATGATAACAATGTGAGAAAAAGAGAGTTTCATAATTCAATAATAGAATGGAAGGGTTGGCCTAATCTTTGAACTGAAAACAACCCCAGGATGAGATACCTGCTATGTGCATTGACATACTCCATGGAGAGTTACAAATTTCTCTCATCCCTATAATGAATACAAGTGTAATCTAGTATTTCTATAATATTTCCCATATAAGGTAAGAATCAATATAATGAAATAACCTCATGTCTCAGGAAACTCTACTGGTCCCAGGTAAAAGAGCGAGGAAATTTCAGCCATCCTTAGTCATACTCAAGCCAATCCATAGGCCCACTCTATCTCCATTGACTTTTCCAAATTGTAGATTTCCCCCAATGAATGAAATGAAACTGCTAACTTGATAAGAATAAAAGAGGGAACCAAAGAGAAATAAATATGATGAACAGATTAATAATTTTCCTTTTTCTAAGATGATTGATTTAATGGATATTTTGTAGCCTCTATGGACAAAAATTTACTCCATATACTAGAGCTGAAAAAGGCTAGTGATGTTGGTCACAATCATAACATATATTATTTTACCATTCACTAGATACTATGACACAGTATCAATAAAAGTATTTTCCTAAAATACCCCTATATAAAATGATAGATTCTAGGATTGTCATGTTGAGACCACCATCAACACAAGTGGCATATAGTTCTACTTATTCCCCCCATTAAGGAGGTGATTAGAAATATGTTTTTAGAACGGGATAAAAAAATTCAATAGTTGGTTGGATTAAAATAAAATCCACCACATTTATGTTATTATCAAGTACATTTGAAAAATCCAATTGTTCCCCTTGCTACATTAGATGCCATGAAATGGATGTCCTTGAACCCACAACTTTCCATAAGAAGATCTTCAAAAAGGGAGTGTGACCAGAACAATAAGGAGTAAGTAGAAGTTGAAAAATCAGCACCAAGTCCAAAGTTATCCTTGATCCTCTCATATTTAATTCATACACATCTGAATGTATGGGAACCAACCTTTCAAAAGGCACAACTAGATGTAATTAGTCAGGTTGTCCCATTATCAGATGAAGAGTTCATCATCATATCCATTAATTTCATTCACTTAATGGATTCCTTCTAAAACAAATTGTATGTATATGATCCCAAGTTCCCCACAAAAAATTAGGGACATGGAGGAAGAGGTTAATGATCTAGGGATTTCAATGGATAAACATCCATGATAGAAACCAAACTTATGTCTACCCCATGCTGAAACCATCAATGTTGTAGAAATTTATGGAAGAACACTCTAGAGGACCCAATAGGAACCAGAATATTACCCTTCATCTACTCAAAAAAAATGGCATGATCCTTATAGAATATCCTTTAGAGGAAGACCAAGTGTTTCATCACTCTCCATGCATTGTTCAACCTTCCCAATCTGACCAATAATGAATAGAGGAACCTATAGCTTCTATATCAGGGGGTTGATCCGTATAAATCAAATTCTAAGGCCCATAATGTTATTATAAAATAGAATCAACATATTGGAAATTTACAAAAAATATACAAAAAGTATGATATTATAAAATAACTAGCTCTAGAACCATCCAAGATATCAATCCTAGATACCAAGAGTTTTTCTAAATAACACATATAATTTCTCGTTGAGGCTATGTTGAGACCCCAAGTGTTTAAAGCTAAAGTGGCTAATGTTGAAGTCTAAAGAATTGTGACCAACTCAAGATAGTGTCATGTAATTATTTCATTCAAATATAATGATGAGAAATCCTCCATATATGGGCACATCAAACCATTTTATGTATCAGTGTTGATAAATGGAATTAATATTCATAATTTCTTTGATGACAATGTCTCTAGTGTTATCCTCAATCCTGCACAATCACTTAACCGGCTTGGCTATGGTGAAAATAATCTACCAACATCTTCCATAACTATACATTGATATGTAAAAATTAAGTAGAAGCTATTAGTCCAAATCAAGTTCCACACATAGTTCTGGGACATTGTGGTCGAGTCTGAGTTTCAAGTTGTATGAAAAAATACATCCTTTAACATGTTACTATAAAGAACTTGATTTCATTAGAAAAAAAGTATTCTCTCACCCTACCATGAATATGTTAAATATTGAACCAATTTACAAAATAATACACTGCACACTGAGAAGACTACAGTCAAATCCTACAAGTCACATTATTTCTATGCTATGATTAAAAAGGGAATTGACCCTTGGTCGATGGAATTTATTTGTTCATAAACCCAAATGGTCTTAAAATGATTACATATAATCTTTTCAAGCATCTCGAAAAATAATATATACATCCCATCATTTATATTGGTTGTATGAATCCAATTTTTGATGTGTATTCAATATTCCTCGTGATTTTTTTAATGGCTGATGTATCTATTTGTATTGTAAAACATACTGACTCTCCATAAATTAGTGAATGCATGAATGTAAATTCCCCTAAACATTAACCAAAGATCCATAAAATCCCTTCCTCTATGACTTAGGCAGAGGATAAAATCATGTCACACAAGAGTATGGAGAAAGTACTAAATTTCTCACTCCATCCACCCTAAAGTTTCACGGGATTCCCCAACTACAAGATGGGAACAAAAAGTCAGATCATCTTAAGGATATCTAGATACCAAATCCTCTACCAACTCTGAGTAAATCATCTCAAGAAATTCCTCCCCATCCGAATATGAGGATGAATGTAAAGAGGAAGAAGATTAAGAGAAGAAACTCCCTAGATATTCCCCTATATAATTTGAAGAGGATTATCTACCAAAATTGATAAAAATGGGGAAATAAATCTAGGAATAGAAGAGGATCCACAACCCACCCTGGTTAATGCATCATTTTATCCTAAAAATAAATATGTATATTACTCTTATATAAGGCAACATCAATTTTTTCCCTATAACTACATAGAAATTCTGGGACTCAATCCAGAGGTGTCTACTAATCATCTGGGATTTCCAGAAGATCATTGTTGTAGTAAACAAGAATCTAGAAGGATTCACCCAACACATGATTCAAAAATAGATGTTTAAGTTTATATGATCATCAATGTAAAATTGAAAATATAATTCCAATACCCCTAGTGGCTTCTGAATATTTTCCTCATAAAAAATAATAACATAAAAATCAAGGTTTCCATTGAATTATGAGATCCCAATCATCACTATATGAAAGATGATTTCCCATTAGTGGTCATATAACTACTGATCACTGTGAGTATCTGATATCAGGATATCTATTACATGGATGTTTATTGATGATACAAAAGAAAATGAATATCCCAAGAAGATGAATAATCCCCAAAATTTATTCCCACATGAATGTTTTTTCTATTTTTTAATGCACTTTGGTTTCAAGAATTTTAAGGGTATGTATCAATGTTCCATGAATCACATTCTCAAAGCCTTCCTGTAAATGTTTGTTTAATGTTATGTTGATGGAAAAATGGTTATTTCATGAAAACAATCTAACCACTTTTCATATCATGAAATTATCGTCAATGAAATGTGACAAAAAATCTCAAAATAGACAACTTGAAATGCGATTATGACATTACCTTACAAAAATGTCTTGGTTTGATTGTATGACTTCATGGAATTTAATTCAAACCTCATAAGTATAGATATATCCTTGGAATGTCACCTCCTCACAACCACACTGAGTTGTGGGGACTTCAAGTATAGTTATCCTACATTCAGTTCTTCATAGTCAATATAGAGGTTTAATTTATACCCTTTGTTGGGTTGATGAAAAAGGATGTTATATATTAGTGGAATGAAGATTGTCCAGAAGCATTCGATAGTCTCAAGAGATGTACCTTATGAAAACAAGTGTTAATGAGGTATGAATAAGGAATACCTCTCATTATTTATATTAATAACATGGAGTGATCCCTATGTGCGCTCTATATAATGATGAATGATGATGCTATCAAAAACAAGAAATACTGTCTTTTCCAAACCATGGCCAATGTTGAGACTCGTTACATAGATATTGAGAAAATATGCATGGAGGTAGTCATTATTGTATAAAAATAGGTACATTACCTACAACATCACGAGGTCCATATAATATATCATAGAAAAAAAGTGAAATACATTCTCATCCATCCAATTTTGATTTGATTTATATCGTGGGGGGAAGTCATACTATAGTAGTTTTACATTAATTATATTTCTTAATGAGAAATCAAAGCCCATTCATTATTAGATTTTTTAGAAGAGAACCTCTCAATAGAAATGGATTCATTAAGTACATAATTTTTTGATGTAGAGGTTTTCTATTTTCATGAATAACCCTATATATAGGAGATTCATTTTGATAGTGCATCTAGAAAAATGAAAGGAAAAATGATGGTAGAACCTATTCTCAACAAGGTAAGGAGATGTTTCATTCTAATATCATCGGAAAAGGATGCCCTCCCTTATTAATTCATACTGCCAAAGGGGATAAAAAATAATGAAGTAGAAAATTTGGCTCTCATTATAGGGATAAATTGGGAACATAATTTACATTTAAAACACATGGAGAATAATGGTGATTCAAAACTATTCATAAAGTAATTTAACAAAAATTATGATATAAAAAAGGTATAGATAATCCCATTACTAGAACACTACTAAGGACTAGTTGTGAATTTACCTTAATATTTGAAATTGATGCATGTCCCTTGATTTCAAAATGAAAATGATGATGAACTGGAAAATGAAGACACATAATTGGCTAATCCAGACTAGTATAAAATGTCCATTCACATTATGCACCACCAAATGGTATTGTCATTAATTTAGGCCATCATGAGAAAAATAGATGAGATCATCCTCATTCTAGATCTATATGTTCCTTAAATTTTCTAGATTGAACCCATTGTGGACTACCATAAAAAGTGAGAGTTCCCATCAGATAGGTCTAGGAGGAAGAAAATATGGAGATAAGTAATTAATTTTGTTATGTTTGATGGAAAAATAAATAAAAGTTACCATATAGTCGAATCCTTGATAGGATCTTACTTCGGTGTGTTGACAGATAAGTGAATTTTGATGTCATGAAAGGAGTGCACACTGAATCATGTGGTTCCCACCAATCATGATCCATGAATTACCATCAAATTCGATGTCTTGGATATTACAAGATCATTGTAATGAAATATTTCACTAAATTCACCATGATGTGTGTAACACCCGAGACTTTTATGTTATATAAATTATCAAAGGAATATTTTTCTACAAAACACTTGCTTGGCTTGCTTTACACGCAATCGCGACCTTCCTCGATAGCTTGCGTTGTACGCAATACCGAGTTTCACTAAACGACGATATGCTATTAAAATATTATTTAAAATAGCCATTATGAATAGTAATAACCACTTTTTGAAATTTTATCTTTCAAAATGGACTTCATTTTTGGATTCGGGATACCGAAATTAGCCTAGGGTGATATTTTGGTATTTTTCTGAAAACTTTCAATTTTTGATGAATAGTGAAACCACTAAGTGGTAGGTTAAAAACTGAATTTTGCATAAAACTTAATTTTACCGCTTCTGTGGATGGAATTTCGAAAATCCGACAGACACGGTTGATATTAGTAAGTAAAATGTGGTTCAATGAGATAAAAATAATTTTTTGGTGAATAGTAACTTTTTACTTTTTTTACCGCAGTTAATAGTAAATAGGGTAACTAAGGGTAAATATGATATTACTATTACCCTAAAACATGTCCTAATTATATTGGATAAGTGTAATTCGACCAAAAACAACCTTATGAATATAAAATGACCATTTAGGTCCACTTGGATTAGATTATGACATTTAATATTATTTTATTTAATGAATAGTTAAAATAGTTAAAATCAAAGTTTAATAACTAAAATAATTTTAATATGGGTTTATACATAAGATAAATTCAATTATAAATATTCATTAGAAAGCTAAAAAGATTACCTATATAATTATATTTTATTTATAATTTTTAGACTTTAAATAAATTAATTAATTTATGACACAACGATGATGTAGTAATTACCCTTTTAAGGAAATGTTAACATAATTGATGTTATAAATGCCCAAATAAATGTAATTTGAGACTTTTTATGAATTCCACTAATTTTATAGGTTACTATGATATATTATTGTTGATTTAATCAACTTGGTTCGAACATATAATTCTGTTATGACTTTCACAAAAATCATATATCAAATAGTGTCAAAATTGACACAAAATAGTTTTTAAATCAAATATTATATTATTAATTGTTATTTTATTCCTAAAAATCTAAGGTTCGGCCAAATGACTTATATAAGGATATATATATTAATAATAAACAACTGGGGGTTCGTTTGGCATGTTATAGTAACTGTATTAACCATATAGTGTAAGAAAACAAAAAGACACGGTAAAAGTTAAATTATTTAACTTAGAGTTAAATCTAATTGATAAGGTTAAAATAATAACCTAAACTTGTCTAAATACTATTGGTTGATAGGATTTCGACCCATCCCAACTTTACCTTCTAAATAAGACCCTTTGGGACCATTATAAACCGATTTTGACTTTAATATAAAATAATATTTTGAGATATTCCTAAGGTGCCCCTCTCCTTCCTTATAAAAGGGCACCTCCTCCACCTCCTCCTCACACCAATTTGAGCACTCAAGCTCGGCCAACCCCTGCCAAAATCCCTTCTCCACTTCCCTAGAATAATACTAGAGGTCCTGGTCTTCTTCAAAGACCAATATTAGTTCCCTAAGTGGAGGATTCAAAGAGGCGTTTCAAAGAAGAGGTAATATCCATTACCGATCTTTTCAATTTCTTTCTTCTTCAACTTCTTCTTCTTTAGTTGTTTCATGATAAAGTAATAAAATCAGTATTACTTAAATACTGATATGTTATTATAAATATGAAAAAACCCTAATTCACCTTCTATCCATCCTACGGAAAAATGAAATCACCGCGCGTGCGTACGTACGGAATACCGTCTCCACGTCGTGGTGTAATCTATTTTCCACCATCACCTTACAAGGATGGGTATAATGGTGTAATGAGTAACTATATATGATTATTATAAAGTGATATTGATACTGAAATAGTATAAATACACTTAAAAACAATTCCACGATCATGGGAACAATATCATCGCTTGTGCGTACGTATGGAATATCGTCTCCACGATGTGATGCGACTCGTTCTACATGATCATCATTACATAGTAATTATATAAATGAATTGAATGAATAAATATGATATATGTTACACTAATACCATTATTTATATAAGTTATATATAACCTTAAAATAAGAATAAGAATTTATTCGACAAAACGTGCATAAGAACAAAAGGCAATAAAGACCCGAGTAACAAATAACAATGAAATATTACAAATAAGAAGATAAGAATATGACTATATATGATATCATATCAATATGTATGATTCTGGAATAAGTCAATAACAGTATTTAAACCATTATACAGAAGCTTCGGACACGTACAAAGCAAATCGGACCTAAGGTAAGGGAAATATCACAATCTCATTTTTATCCGAGATTGTTTATACTTTGGAATTTACTGGGGTGTATTTTATCATCCACATCCATGTTTCCTCAATATGTAATATTATTTCCATCCACATACAATTGTTTAAATCCTATTTTACCCTTCGGTGAGTTTTTAGTAAAAGATATGAAAGTAATCTTTTGTCGTTTTTCGTACGAGGTACTTTTTGACTTTTCAGACAAAAGTACGAGAAGAATGTTTTTTTAACTTATACGGTAAGAATGGATTTTCAAAACATTATTTCCAAGAATCTTCCTTTATAAGTTTTCAAGTTTATTTTTAATCAACTTATTTTAGTTTATAATTTTATGACATGTTAAGAAAAGAAAATTGTTTTTGAAGTAGAAAGGATATTTTCCTCAAGAATGGAGTTCAAATGTTTTATCAAAATTATTTTCCATCTAAGATAATATAGGGTTCTGTTTTTATCCCTATTATTAAATTTATTTGATTATGTTGTGAGGGAATTATTTTTAGGAAGTCATTTACCTTATATGATTTGTTTTATGATGTCATGATGTTTCAAGAATCCCATTTTTGTTACATGTGTCATGCGATGATGTATGATTTATGATTATGTGGCACACATAAGAAAGGATTAATTATATAATGGCTGGGACCTATATCTCCCTCCAATTCATTGGGTAAAGATTTATATCTCATGAGACAGACATGGCTGGAGCGGAAGGTTATTTCGGTTCAGTGATACAGGACTGAAACGAGGAGTGAACTCGGTTCAGAAATGGACTTTTTCCGCTAAGATAGTTTTGGCAATGAGTCATGACTAAGAAGAAATGATTTTCCATGATCATGTGTGCATGCCACAAAGTTTCAAGTTTTATGTTATGATTATGGGGATCTCATTTTCACTTCTATGATTTATTCCATGTTAAGATATTATGATCTCTTTTGCAGGTTATGATTTTCAAAAAGATATGATATGATTTTTATTTCCTTTATTTTCCCTTGCTGAGCATTTGAGCTCACCCTTTTTCGTATGTTTTCTTTTCCCCAGGTCAGGAAGATGGATATTAAGTAGAATATGCTAAAAGGGACCCTAGATATGATGAAATAAATGGGAGACACTGTAGAAGATTTATGAACCAGTTGTTTATGTTTCCCAGTTTCTAAAGACACTATACCTATACGGTCCTTTGTGGTTTTGTCATATGTTGTAATAAGTGTGCTTCAATTTTTAAGTATTAACAATGTATGTAAAGTATGGGTCGTTATAGTTGGTATCAGAGGAAAGGTATAGTCAACCTTTGGAAACTAGGATGTGAAAGCCTTAGTAAGAACCCTAAGGATAAGTCTAAGCATAGAACACAATCTTAGTGTTTTAGAAATGGCCATGAATAACCTAGGATAAGACCTTAAGCGTGAAAATTTTATTCTTGAATTATGTGGTTTTCCTATTATAATTAGTGTTGCTCACACTATTCTTCTTGGTTTTAGTCAATGGCTGGAACCCGAAGGAACCGTGTTAATGCGGAATGCGATGGGAAATGCAATGATTGTCCCCCTGAGCAACCAAACGATATAGGAGATGGAATGAAAAATCTTGTAGCCATGATCACACAACTTTCTCAAGCTATGAATCATGCAGGACTTCCAAACGAGCAAAGGAAGGAGCAACATTCTGTTGAATCTTTCATGAGGCAGCGTCCACCTTCTTTCAGCGGGTCTACTGATCCATTAGTTGCTGAACAATGGATTAGTACTACTGAAAAGATATTTTCAGTTCATCAATGTTCTGAACATGATAAAGTCATCCTAGCAGTGTATCGTTTCGAAGGAGATGCTGATCAATGGTGGAATCTTATTAATAATACGAGGCAAAGGGATGAAATTGAGTCCATGGAATGGGACGAGTTCAAGAACTTATTTTTCAATAAGTACATCCCTAGTATTCTCCGAACAAATATGGAGAAAGAGTTTCTTGAACTGAAGCAAAGGGATGATGAATCTGTTGGTACCTATGAAGAAAATTTTACAAGACTTGCAAGGTAGATTCTGGTATTATTATCCAACCTGAGAGTAAGATCGATCGATTCTTTAGTGGCTTAAAACCAAGTCTTCGAAGGGCGTTAGCCATAAGGGAATTCAATAGCTATGAGGAAATCGTTCGATGTGCTCTCAAAGTCGAGATGGAGATTGGATTAACCCATCAGTCATATGGGTTTGATAAGAAGAGGAAAATGGAATTCAAAGGAAAATCTAAAGAGCACACTGAAAAGAAGATGAGCTTTCCCTTATGCTCAAAGTGTGGAAAGAAACATGGAGGGAGTTGTCTTAAAGGGACAAGTAAATGTTTCAAATGTGGAAAGGAAGGTCATCGGGCATTTGAATGCCGCGATAATGGGAAGAAGATGTCTAATGATGCAAATAAAGGAAGGGATACACAGAATGAACCTACTACACTTCAATGTTTCAAGTGCAAGGAGATGGGGCATTATGCCAATCAATGCCCAAATCCAAGGGTTGATGATGATGGTCTACGTCAAAAAACTCTTAAGGCTAAAGACAAAGGAAAGTCACATGGAATTTCTATCAGCGATGTGGAGTACGATAACGAAGTGGTGAAAGGTACACTTACCATCCTCTCTAAAGTAGAAAATGTTTTATTTGATTCTGGATCCACCCACTCTTTTATTTCTGAAGAATTTTCTAAGGGTATCACCGTATTACCTCAACAATTAGATGTTGAGTTAGCTGTGAAAACACCTAATGGCACATCAATCGCATCAAAAGTTTACAATTCTTCTCCAATTGATATTTGTGGGAAAGTGCTTCCTGCAAATCATGTGATCCTTCCTTTAGTGGAATTCGATGTGATTCTTGGCATGGATTGTATTTCTTTATACGGAGCTCATATCAATTGCCAAAGAAGGGAAGTCACATTTCATATTCCAGATCAATCTATGATCGTCTATCAATGCAACGATGAACATAACCTTCCAGTGGAAATTTCTTCCATTTTATGGGTATTGATTCCACTAAATGAAGGTTATTTATCTCAAATGGTTGGTGAGAAACTCACGATTAAGAATATGCCCATCGTACGAGAGTTTGATGATGTCTTTCTGGAGGAATTACCAGGTCTTCCACCAAATCGTGAAGTTGAGTTTTCAATAGAACTCTTACCGGGTGCTTTGCCTATTTCAAAGACACCTTATAGAATGGCCCCAATTGAGTTGCAGGAATTGAAGAATCAACTCCAATAGAATCTTGATAAGGGATTCATACTCCCTAGTGCATCACCTTGGGGAGCACCTGTTCTATTTGTTAAGAAGAAAGATGGATCAATGAGACTCTGTATTGATTATCGAGAACTTAACAAGATCACTATTAAGAACAAATATCATCTCCCACGCATTAATGACTTATTTGACCAACTACGCGGAGCTCAATACTTTTCCAAGATTGATCTTCGTTCAGGGTATCATCAATTAAGGGTCAAAAGGGAGGATATACCAAAGACGGCTTTCCGTACAAGGTATGGACACTATGAATTTATAGTGATGCCATTTGGTCTTACTAATGCCCCTTCTATCTTCATGGATCTAATGAATAGAGTCTTTAGAGACTATCTTGATCAATTTGTGGTAGTCTTTATAGACTATATTCTTGTCTATTCAAAGAGAAAGGAAGAGCATGGAGATCACTTGAGAATTATATTGAAGACCCTGATAAAGGAGAAGATTTATGCCAAATTTACCAAGTGTAAATTTTGGCTTCAAAAATTTGCATTTTTGGGTCACATAATCTCAAAAGAGGGGATATCTGTGGATCCAGCAAAAACAGAGGTTATCGAAAGATGGTTGAGACCAACAACAGTAACTGAGATCCGAAGTTTTCTTGGTTTGGCTGGATATTATCGACGTTTTGTGAACGATTTTTCACGATTATCTAATCCACTAACCAAGTTGACTCGGAAAGGAGTTAAGTTTGTTTGGACAGAGGAATGTGAAGAGAATTTCAAGTAGTTGAAAATAAGGTTATCCAGTGCACCTGTGCTCACACTGCCTTGTAGTGGAGAAAGGTTTGTGATCTACAGTGATGCATCCAAGAAGGGATTGGGGTGTGTTCTTATGCAAAATGATATGGTGATAGCTTATGCATCACGACAGTTGAAAATACATGAGCAAAATTACCCAACTCATGATTTGGAGTTAGCTGCAGTAATCTTTGCATTAAAGATTTGTAGGCATTACCTTTATGGTGAAAGGTGTGATATTTATACTGATCATAAAAGTTTAAAGTATATTTTCACACAAAAGGAGATGAATATTCGTCAAAGAAGATAGTTGGAGCTGATTAAGGATTATGACTGCTCAATCCATTACCACCCTGGGAAAGCAAACAAGGTGGCAGATGCATTAAGTCGACAAGACCATGCTAGTTTATCCATGATGAGGATCACAAAAGATCCAATATTTATGGATTTACAAAGGATGGATCTTGGAATTATAATGGAAGGGGAAAAATCTTATCTTTATCAAATGAATGTTCAACCATATATACATGTGAAGATTAAAGATGCACAGAAAGAAGATGTCGAGTTACAAAAGAAGGTGAGAAATGTTCCTGAATTCAACCTTGATTGTGATGGGATAATAATGTTCAGGAATCGGGTTTGTGTTCCTCCCATCCCCGAATTAAAGAAGGAGCTGCTGGATGAGGCTCATAGTTCTTCAGTCTCTATTCATCCTGGAAGCACGAAGATGTATAGGGACCTGAAAGAGTACTTTTGGTGGAATGGAATGAAAAGAGATGTTTCTGAATATGTCTCTCGATGCTTGGTTTGTCAACAAGTTAAAGCTGAGAGACATAAGTCTAAGGGGATGTTACAACCATTACCCATACCCGAATGGAAATGGGAAAACATCACTATGGACTTTGTCACAGGACTTCCTAAAACATCCAAAGGCAATAATTCTACCTGGGTCATAGTTGATCGTCTTACAAAGTCTGCACACTTCATTGCTATTAGAGAGGATTTCTATCTAGATCAGCTTTCCAGGATATATGTAAAGGAAGTGGTAAGATTGCATGGGGTACCACTTTCTATTATATCTGATCGGGATCTGAGATTTACCTCGAAGTTCTGGCGAAGTCTTCAGCATACTCTGGATACAGAGTTGAGTTTCAGCACTACTTATCATCCTCAGACAGACGGTCAGTCTGAGAGAACAATTCAAACCCTAGAAGATATGTTGAGAGCTTGCTCTATGGATTTCAAAGGAGGTTGGGATCAACACCTAACTTTGGTGGAATTTTCTTATAATAATAGCTTTCACTCCAGTATTCAGATGGCTCCTTATGAAGCTCTCTATGGAAAGAAATGAAGGACTCCAACTTTCTGGGATGAAGTTGGGGAAAGAAAGCTATTAGGACCTGATCTCGTTGATGAAATGGCAGAAAGGGTCAGATCTATTCAACAACACATAAGAGCAGCTCAGAGTCGACAGAAAAGTTATGCCGACAACCGAAGAAAAGACCTAGAGTTTGAAGTGGGTGATAAAGTGTTCTTAAGAATATCTCCCTGGAAGAGGGTTATGAGATTTGGAAAGAAGGGGAAGTTGAGACCTAGATATATCGGTCCTTTCGAAATACTGGATCGTTTTGGAAAGGTAGCTTACCGATTGGTGCTTCCACCGAATATCTCTCAAGTTCACGATGTGTTCCATGTATCTCTCCTGAGAAAGTACATACCTGATCCTTCACATGTACTCAGCTCAGAAGTTGTACCGCTGGAGCAAGATCTTTCTTATGAAGAACAACCGATAGAGATTCTGGATCGTAGCGAAAAAGTCCTACAAAACAAGACCACTCTATTGGTGAAATTTTTATGGAGGAACCACTAACTTGAAGAAGCTACATGGGATCTTGAGGATATGATGAGGGAGAAGTATCCTCATCTGTTTGTTACAAAGTGAAGAATTTCGAGGGTGAAATTCTTTTTAAGGGGGGTAGAATGTAACACCCGAGACTTTTATGTTATATAAATCATCAAAGGAATCTTTTTCTACACAACACTTGCTTGGCTTGCTTTACACGCAATCACGACCTTCCTCGATAGCTTGCGTTGTACGCAATACCGAGTTTCACTAAACGACGATATGCTATTAAAATATTATTTAAAATAGCCATTATGAATAGTAATAACCACTTTTTGAAATTTTATCTTTCAAAATGGACTTCATTTTTGGATTCGGGATACCGAAGTTATCCTAGGGTGAAATTTTGGTATTTTTCTGAAAACATTAAATTTTTGATGAATAGTGAAACCACTAAGTGGTTGGTTAAAAACTGAATTTTGCATAAAACTTAATTTTACAACTTCTGTGAATGGAAATTCGAAAATCCGACAGACACTGTTGATATCAGTAAGTAAAATGTGGTTCAATGAGATAAAAATAATTTTTTGGTGAATAGTAACTTTTTACTTTTTTTACCGCAGTTAATAGTAAATAGGGTAACTAAGGGTAAATATGATATTACTATTACCCTAACACATGTCCTAATTCTATTGGATAAGTGTAATTCGACCAAAAACAACCTTATGAATATAATATGACCATTTAGGTCCACTTGGATTAGATTATGACATTTAATATTATTTTATTTAATGAATAGTTAAAATAGTTAAAATCAGAGTTTAATAACTAAAAAATTTTTAATATGGGTTTATACATAATATAAATTAGATTATAAATATTCATTATAACTCTAAACATATTACCTAAATATTTATATTTTATTTATAATTTTTAGACTTTAAATAAATTAATTTATTTATGACACAACCATGATGCAGTAATTACCCTTTTAAGGAAATGTTAACATAATTGATGTTATAAATGCCCAAATAAATGTAATTTGAGACTTTTTATGAATTCCAATAATTTTATAGGTTACTATGATATCTTAGTGTTTCTTTAATCAACTTGGTTCGAACATATAATTCTGTTATGACTTCCACAAAAATCATATATCAAATACTGTCAAAATTGAAACAAAATAGTTTTTAAATCAAATATTATATTATTAATTGTTATTTTATTCCTAAAAAACTAAGATTAGGCCAAATGACTTAGATAAGGATATATATATTAATAATAAACAACTTGGGGTTCGTTTGGCATGTTATAGTAAGTGTATTAACCATATAGTGTAAGAAAACAAAAAGACACGGTAAAAGTTAAATTATTTAACTTAGAGTTAAATCTAATTGATAAGGTTAAAATAATAACCTAAACTTGTCTAAATCCTATTGGTTGATAGGATTTCGACCCATCCCCACTTTAACTTCGAAATAAGACCCTTTGGAACCATTATAAACCGATTTTGACTTTAATATAAAATAATATTTTGAGATATTCCTAAGGTGCCCCTCTCCTTCCTTATAAAAGGGAACCTCCTCCCCCTCCTCCTCACACAAATTGGAGCACTCAAGCTCGGCCAACCCCTGCCAAAATCCCTTCTCCACTTCCCTAGAATAATACTAGAGGTCCTGGTCTTCTTCAAAGACCAATCTTAGTTCCCTAAGTGGAGGATTCAAAGAGGCGTTTCAAAGAAGAGGTAATATCCATTACCGATCTTTTCAATTTCTTTCTTCTTCAACTTCTTCTTCTTTAGTTGTTTCATGACAAAGTAATAACATCAGTATTACTTAAATACTGATATGTTATTATAAATATGAAACAACCCTAATTCACCTTCTATCCATCCTACGGAAAAATGAAATCATCGCGTGTGCGTACGTACGGAATACCGTCTCCACGCCGTGGTGTAATCTATTTTCCACCATCACCTTACAAGGAAGGGTATAATGGTGTAATGAGTAACTATATATGATTATTATAATGTTATATTGATACTGAAATAGTATAAATACACTTAAATACAATTCCACGATCATGGGAACAATATCATCGCTCGTGCGTACGTACGGAATACCGTCTCCACGATGTGATGTGACTCGTTCTACATGATCATCATTACATAGTAATTATATAAATGAATTGAATGAATAAATATGATATATGTTACAATAATAACATTATGGATATAAGGTATATATAACCTTAAAATAAGAATAAGAATTTATTCGGCAAAACACGCATAAGAACAAAAGGCAATAAAGACCCGAGTAACAAATAACAGTGAAATATTACTAATAAGAAGGTAAGAATATGACCATATATGATATCATGTCAATATGTATGATTCTGGAATAAGTCAATAACATTATTTAAACCATTATATAGGAACTTCGGACACGTACAAAGAAAATCGGACCTAAGGTAAGGGAAATATCACAATCTCATTTTTATCCGAGATTGTTTATACTTTGGAATTTACTGGGGTGTATTTTATCATCCACATCCATTTTTCCTCAATATGTAATATTATTTCCATCCACGTACAATTTTTTAAATCCAATTTTACCCTTCAGTGAGTTATTAGTAAAAGATATTAAAGGAATCTTTTGTCGTTTTTCGTACGAGGTACTTTTTGACTTTTCCGACAAAAGTACGAGAAGAATGTTTTTTTAACTTATACGGCAAGAATGGATTTTTAAAACATTATTTCCAAGAATATTCCTTTATAATTTTTCAAGTTTATTTTTAATCAACTTCTTTTAGTTTATAATTGTATGACATGTTAAGAAAATAAAAGTGTTTTTGAAGTATAAAGGATATTTTCCTCAAGAATGGAGTTCAAATGTTTTATCAAAATTATTTTCCATCTAAGATAATATAGGGTTCTGTTTTTATCCCTATTATTACATTGATTTGATTATGTTGTGATGAAATTATTTTTATGAAGTCATTTACCTTATATGATTTGTTTTATGATGTCATGATGTTTCAAGAATCCCATTTTCGTTACCTGTGTTATGCGATGATGTATGATTTATGATTATGTGGCACATATAAGAAAGGATTCGTTATAAGATGGGTGAGACCTATATCTCCCTCCAATGCATTGGGTAAAGATTTATATCTCATGAGATAGACATGGCTGGAATGGAAGGTTATTTCGGTTCAGTGATACAGGACTGAAACAAGGAGTGAACTCGGTTCAGAAATGGACTTTGTCCGCTAAGATAGTCTTGGCAATGAGTCATGACTAAGAAGAAATGATTTTCCATGATTATGTGTGCATGCCACAAAGTTTCAAGTTTTATGTTATGATTATGGGGATCTCATTTTCACTTCTATGATTTATTCTATGTTAAGATATTATGATCTCTTTTGCAGGTTATGATTTTTAAAAAGATATGATATGATTTTTATTTCCTTTATTTACCCTTGCTGAGCATTTGAGCTCACCATTTTTTGTATGTTTTATTTTCCCCAGGTCAGGAAGATGGATATTAAGTAGAATATGATAAAAGGGACCCTAGATATGATGAAATAAATGGGAGACACTGTAGAAGATTTATGAACCAGTTGTTTATGTTTCCCAGTTTCTAAAGACACTATACGTATACGGTCCTTTGTGGTTTTGTCATATGTTGTAATAAGTGTGCTTCAATTTTGAAGTATTAACAATGTATGTAAAGTATGGGTCATTATAATGTGCCACTCCTTCTAGGTTTATTCAATTTTCATAAACCAACCCCCAGAGTTACTTCACATAGAAATGTAGTAATTTCTATTTTCTATATGGGTAATAGACATCATGGGACCATATCCTCCCACTACAACCAAAATAATGACGTATGTTATAAAATAAACTGACTTCTTTTCCTAATATTCATAATTTGTACCCCTCTAAGTAGTTAATGAAATAAAATTTTATAGTATTTTGAATGGAAAAATCATTACTAGAATTATTTTCACTCATAATATACTAATGGATAATAGAACCCACTTCTAAACTTATGAGTTCAAGAGACTACATCAGTATTACAGTATCAAGCCCAATTGTTCATCATGTAATCATGAAACATATAGTATAAAGATAGAGGTCTTCACCAAGACCATATAAAATATAATCCAAAAATGGTAAATAAGGATTAATTATCACAACCCTCACTGCTACTCAGTAAACCCCATACTTATTAGTATATGGGATAGAGGTGGTCCTACCCATCAAAGATCAATTCCATTCACTTGGTCTTACCATATCTGATCAAGTATCAAAAAACGAGCAATCTAATAAATAGATAGATGAATTGGAATTAATTGAAGAAAATATATTGAATACTTTACACAATTTGTATGTTCACCAAACTAAAATTCATTGACCTTCAATAAATAGGATCGCCTCCAGTTAGTCCTTGAAGGAGAGATGGTACTGGTTCTCTAGAAAGTGATGATACTTGGATGGAAAACTCCAATGTTGAATTCCAAATGTGAGGGAGAATTTTTAATACAAAAGTTATAATCCATTAGATCATATTACATAATGTCAATGGATATATAGCTTATTATAGCTCTTTCTAATTCATGGTTTTGGAATAAATGATTCCTATAAAAAAAATTCTATTGTCCTGATCACATAATGAAACATTTTAAGGATATAACATCATTGAAACACAATGTTAAGATGAATAGAACCTATAACATAAGCACATGCTGTTAAAATATATAGATAACATCCCCAAAACGTGACATTAAATTTTTCTTCCATCGTCTTGGTCATATGATGATAAACTAAATCACAACATTGTGATGACCTCACCTAAGTGGAAATCACTCTGAGCATCAGTAATCCACCATTCTAGGTTCTAAAAATACCTCCTCTATTTGAATGAGATAGATCCACATATTTTTTCATGTTTCATCAATAGATAAATATAGATTAATTCCTACATATAGGATATATATCGAGTCCCGGATTTCAACATCTCTACCCAACCACCACAAACATGAAAGTCCCATATTTTCATTCCATCACCACTATTTATTGGAATGAATCCATTCATCCCCCTTCTTCCCACACCAAGCACAACATACATGGGATTAGAAATTTTCGTAGCAGATTCCCCTCAAGACAAAGGTATATCAATCTATATCAATGTTTCTATTATCCTAGTGGAAAATCCTAAAAGGATAACTGATGTCCATTCCATATGATGTTATATTTCTTGGATGTTTGATGGAATATTTGTCTCTTGAATATTTTCATTACATGATACATAGTGACACCCATATATCCCATCCAAAGTCTAGTTGTGATTAATAAAAGGAATAATGTAATGAATCACTCCCTATGTATGTGTTACACAAATGTGGGTTTTATTTTCTTTCAAAAACATTGTTTGGATCGATTCCCATACCATGAGATACAAGGAAACACCTATGAATTACATCTTTATGCCCATCTACAAATCTATTCATCTTCATGGAATATCAGCCTGAGTTTCATCTAAGAGTGTTTGGTGTATCATATGGACTCTTATGTACTCATTCATGTCATTACATAACGACCACACTATGAACCTCACCATAGAGAATGTATTATCACTCCATCCTTGCAATATAATGGTAAACTATTCCATTTAGGTCCTTACAACACAAAATTAATCTACATGGTTCCTTATGAAATACATGTGTATTGATTCCTCATAGTATAACATACGTAGTGATGCAAAAATATCTAATATCAAAGCTATCCATAATAAAAAAAAATCAAAAATTCTATATTTATGGATCATAGTTACACATTGAACCTTTGTAAGAAATATATATGGATTGATTCTCATTTTGATGGGATATGTAGTGACACCTAGTATTTGGGTCCCAATCCTAGCCATAAAGAAAATAAATATATAACATCCCTATCTTCTGTATATAAATGTATGCAGGCTATATCAAATTTAGGTTCCTCATTTTGGGGTTAATAAAAGGAAAATAATTTACTCCCCCTACATATAAGTCGGATCTATGTAGGGAGTGTCTAACTCCATGGAAAATCATTGTCTAAATGGATCTTACATACCCTAACACATCATTTCCATTCATCAATGTCTCATGGGTGATTTTTATCATTATGAACCTTTGAAACCATTGGATGTGGAGGGCTAGTATCCTTAAGACACCTTTGATTTACAATTTCCGAATATGACTAGGTTATTTTAGTATAAGTTTCCCAAAAAAGAGTCCTGAAAAACATATTAAATTGAATCCCCCTGAGAGTCATTTACTACCTCCATAAAACCTAATTTCATCCATTATCATATAATTTATATTAATCTGATAATTCTAGGAAACATAGTTTAAACTATTCCTCTCCCTCATGTTTAAGGGATGTCAGAACATTTCTTCCCAATCATCCTTTAGTTAATCAGGAATTCTATAATAAGTGGTTCATACTGTATGACCATAAACTACAAGACCTCAATTTTTCTTCACTGCATGACATTAAACTTCATGTACTATGTCTTAATCATAAAAAACTAAACTTTATGGTATTAAAAACAATTTAAGTATTATACCTATAATTATTTTTCATGTAGTGTCACCCAAACCTCATATTTCTAGTCCATTTGTGAAATAAAAATTTTCTCTCTTCATTGGTGTATGGGTCAGACCTGCATAAGAAACATCCAGACACAAAAAAATAGTGTTTCCCCTTATGTAACTATTAATGAAATATATCTTTAAGGAAGATTCAAATATTATCCCTTCTACATTGGTGAGCACATATTCATAAAACAATGCTCTATTCCTATGATTTAGCTTATATCACCTTGGAGATTCCCTAACCGAAGACATAAAACTACACATATGACTAGGAAATATATATTTCTTGATTCCATCAATTAAAGGATACATATTGACACATAGATATTAAATATTAGGTCCATCTATAATAGAAAAATATACCTTCTATATGAATCGGTTAGAACTATGTAGGAAACCTCCTTATACCATCACAAGGGGAATGTGTCTACCCTATCCCCAAACATTTTGAATTGAAATTCCCCTCTCATGTTCAGGAACTCTACATTAAAAAACCATACAATTTTTACAGAAATTTGTGAATCCCATTATCCCTCCATTTCCATCAAATGTCGATGTCTAGTGTATTGAGGACACCTTTTCCTGACTATGCACATTATGCCCTAGTTGGCTCTATAGAAGTTTCCAACAAAAGAGGCATGTAAACAAAAGAAAAATTCATCCCACATTGAGTTTTTTTCAATACATATATACTCCTATTATTTTTACATCCCACATAAATCTTTGATTTCAGAAACCCATATAATTACAGTTTACAACTCTATCCCCCATCTCGTGTGAATATGATAGAATATTCTTGAGAAAACTATAGTGAAAAGGGTTAATCGTTTACCCCTTGGTCAGAGTAAAGTGATCATAAAATTTTAAATCCAGAATGTTTTATTTTTACAATATTAAACTTACCAACACTTAAACCCTCCTTTACACAATAAAAAATCTTGTGGGAGAGGTTTATTATCCGAAGCTGTTACAGATTCCCTTATAATTTTCAGACATCATTCCCAATACAAGCATCTCATCTCATCATGGTCTTGAGAAATCAAAATTCCCACCAAACTACTTGTATATTAGATACATAATGGTTAGTGTCATCAGGAAACCATTATTTGGTAATGCATAATATTCCCCAGTTGTCTCTACAAATGTTCACCCTAGAAAAGGTGTTTCAACCAAATAAAATTTCATCCTTAGGAGCGTATTTTCCTTACTCTTATTTCCCCTAGAAACATCTTTTGGAAACCATTCATACAGTTAATACTCACATAATTTCACAAGTCATTCTTAATATTTGAACATCTTAAATCTTAAACTAATAATAAATATAACATTCGTGTCTAAAAAATATTATTCCATTCTTGGATAATAACCCTTATTAGGGTCCCTATCTCTATAATTCATGGAAATGTTGTTCAACCTAAAACATCATTAATTTTACTGTGGTTAGAAATAAATGTAGTTTTCCATGCAAACAAACCTGAAACATGACCATGTTGAAATCGTGAAAAGGGATCCTTGGTTAAAATTTCAGTATAAAGTAGCTAGACCTATAGTTTATATGGTTTATAAAAAATTGTGAGAAATCAAGAATTATTAAGGCATAAGGCATGTTATGTCATTAACCCACAAAGGGAGACCTAATAAAAAGTCATTCTATACCTGTTATTCCTGCATTAAAATGGGCTTAAGAAAAAATTGGGGTGATAACATAAAATACACATTATATTTTGCGTTTTTATTTGACCCTAGAAAAATTAATGTTATGATCACTCAGTCCCTCATCTCTATAAATAATTATACCATGATTTGATCATCCAAATTTGGAAATCACATATCATGATTTAAATCATTATTTTGTGGGTATTATCATTAAAAATGAGATTAACTATAATATATTGGAATTTTAGTTAAATATAGAGGATAATAATTAGTAAATGACATAATTTCATTCCATAAAAGAATGAATGAAAGATCATCAACAATACAGAGCCATCTTATATGAGAAGTATATGGTTATTAAAGGAATCACTCAACAAAATCAGGAAACTAAAATAACATGAAGTTATAGTTCTCTACGGCTTGAAAAATCTTAGACAGGGAAATAGTTTAAGTAGCAACACCAGCCCACAACTCCTCCTCCTTCTCCACTATATAATATACAACCATTTCCTCCACCTCTGTCTTCCATTTTACTTCATTTAATTTTTCATTATTGCATGATTTTTCTTAATTAATATGTTCTATTTCTTAGCTAATACACTCCACCTCTTGAAAAATCTACTCTACCAATTTCCTTTTCTCTATATTTTACATTGTCGCCTCGAAGCCATTCTGACATACCCAGTAGCCTCATTGAGAATGATTTTTCTTGTGGCTACAAGGTGGTTCATGGACTCCATAACAGAAAATAGAGAGAGTATAATTCTAGTAATATCAATGTAAGTAACCACCTAGATTAAAATTCCATATATATCATTATATTCGACCTCCCTCCCCCCCCCCATTCCAAATAACTGAAATTATGTAACTCATTTTGGGTAGATTCAATAGAATGATTATGAGGGGGATTGAGAAGTCATCCTCAAGATATATTTAAATAGTCTCTATAGGGTACCATGAAGTTCATTCAAGATTTCATGGTCCACCATATAATCACTCTCATATGGTGGGATGTATTCAAGAATGAGTTACACTAAAGAGGGTTCAGATACAATAACATCGGCATGATTCAACCCATCAGCTGTCACTTCTCTTTTAGAATCTACATATGACTGATTGAAGCATCAACAGAAACTGCCAGTGCCCTTGGATGTTATCTTGAATTTAGAAGATTGAGAAAATGTGTACATAAATCGCAAAAGTAATATTTATTATGGGAGTGGTAGAGAACTAACATCCACATTCTAGAAAAATGACATCGGTGGCCTTCATCAAATCATCACCACCCAATAAAGTGGGTACTACATCCTCGGTCCAAGAATGGACCTTTTATTTATCAAAATATTCCCATTTCATGAGGACATGCTAAAAATATGGTATATTCTATAATATCACTCATAGAAACTGTACACATGTGGATAATCATCAATGAATTAATAAAAAAAGATGATTCTAATTCTTCTAGATCCTGAATTATCCCCTTCTATGTGGATGAATCCCCTGGATGAGTGGGATTAGTGGAATGAATGAGAACATCAAAACCATAATACACCCCCTCTATGAGGGGAAGAAGTCATTTGATCAAGGTATGTCACCCATATATGACATGGGATCTCCCGGATATTCTTATTTAGTTGGGAATCATAATCTATTTCTACTACCATAGGTAAGGTTATACCATTTTTCTCAATAGGTATTGTATTAGCACACTTAGTTTATGTTACAGCCCCTAATGACTCTATCAAAATTGGGATAGAGGCCTTTTGATCCTTAATAAATGTCCCCAGAGGGTTTGGGATTCTCCCATTAGAAATAATTATCTTTTCTTCCTTCCCTTGGTCAGATGTTTCCATCGGTGGTATCACATTTACCTTAGAGGAAATGGGAGCAACATTCCTCTATACGACTGCATCCTAGTTTTTCACTGCACTTATATAAAGTTATGTGTGTGATAATTGGTCATTGAATGATGACATATAGCATAAAATATAGATGAATAAATGAATCAGATTCCTATAATCCTATATTTTATACATATATATAGAAGGTATGCCTTTTGGTTCCTCATTACACACCATGGGGATAATCCACTAGGAGAAGCAGAAGATGGGGTTGCGGTGATGATAATTTGGGTGGATCTACTAGGACTGCATACATATGTTCCATGGTCCCAGTAGAACCCTATCCAGTATAGAAATCCTATATTTTTACATATAGCATTGCGTTATTTTAAGAAAAAATTATACATCATAGTGTAATCCAAGAATCGTAAAATCTTTTTTCTTTGAGCACTAGGTACAAAAGACTGTAAACATGAACTAAATAAATCATTACATTATCAAATCATAAAATTGAGCTCATAACTTTTATTGTGATCCAACATATTCATAGGTTACCCTAGGGAACACATTAATGAATGGATTATCTAAATATCCCAATAAAGGAATAACCATAATAAAAAACATTTTCACATGGGATAGATGGATATACATGATGATATAAAAAGGAATGTACATGTGGAATCATTACATATAAACATGTAATCATTTAATAATGGATTCCTAAAAATGTGGATGTAATATAAAAGTTGAATTCGTCATGGGTCAAGGATAACATCCAAGACTCTTTCACATTATAGCACAAGCAAAGACTAACTGCTCAAACAATCGCACTTGGTAGCACAAGCCAATGTTGACCGCCATGACCATCACACATAATGTCTCATGAGACTCAAAATTACCCAATTCATTGGAGTTTTATATGGGTGCACCCATCTTAACTTTACTTGAATATTTTTTCCATATAAAGAATCCAATATAATAAATTTTACATAAACATAAGGCTTACCCATTGAAATAATTGGGTACCGCAATCATACCATAAAGCATAAAAAATGGGTGTATCGTAAAAGTGTTCATGAAAGAAAAGAACTAAAATATACATGTAAATCAATAAGGGAAAATATTCATGTGTCTTGGAAATATATTTCATTCTGTAAGAAAAGTATTTAAAATAATTTAGCATTAAAACGTTTATGTGCGGTTTTAAGGAAAATACTATATAGCCTTCAAAAAAGAAAATGGAAAAATATTTTATAGAAAACCATATGTTATCCAAGAATTTTTTCATAATAAAAATACTTATTTATAATGTAAACTTTTCATAAAATTATGGATAGAGTGCACATGAAATTGGGTAGGAATTCATGATGTTCCCTTAAAACAAGTTTGTTAATTGTGAAGTATTGATGAGGGAGTCACATAAAAAAGTATATCTCAGATATAGAATGAGGGATGGATCATGAAAATTATTTTGGAGAATATATACAGTATTTATAAGTTTTAAAAAAATGAAAAAAACATTATTTGGATAAAAATAATGATATAGAAATAGGATGGAATATATGAGGTTTGGGTAGAATCCCTTATAGAATAACAACATGGTTTCATGTGTACTTTGGAGGGATTAATGAGAGAAAAAGTGGTTTATAAAATATTATACATCATAACGTAAGTATAGGGGAGGTTTTAAATGCTACCCCATAGTTATTAATTATACATAATTTGGAATAACATGGAAGATATTTTTTAATAAAATTGAAATAGAGAGGATCAGTTACCTTAATTCTGATGGTGATCCCCACATTATATTAATGACCTGAATAAAAAAAATTGGATCATTAATTAATAATTAAAAAATCACTTTCACAATTAAATTATTTATTATAATCTTTTTGAGTTCATTTATAACCTTTTTTATTCATTATAAGGTTCAATTGCATTGTTCGGGTTTGCTTGTTTCATTGGTTTTAAAGATTGGTTCACTTATATTCATTTTTCAAACAAAAATTTATGATGATGTTGGTTGTCTAAAATTGAACTTATAAAAAATTTCTGATCATCTATATGATTTCATGGTTATAAAATTCATTTTTTTATTTTGAGGTAAGGTGTATCATTAAATAAAACATTATTGTTAAATTCTTGGATTAACATGGATATTTTGTTCATAATTAACTTGTTTTGTATTATTGTTTTACATAAAGTTTGAAAAAATGATTCCATAAATAAGCATATAATAAAATACATATTAGATAGATTGGTTAAACAAAAAAATGTTTTCATTACTCTAATATAATATGGTAATAGAAATTGATGAATCGATATCCTTGATTGTGATAAATTAACACATCTTGGACATTATTTTCATTTCTTTCATATAAAATATAGGGAAAGTGAAAATGATAATGAATTATACCTTTAGCCTAATAGAATTATAAAAAATTTATTTTATTGGAATTATCATACTATTTGGGTAAAGAGAGGTGAGGAATGAAAAAGAAAAGAAAGGATCCTAAATGAATATAAACTAACTGGAAATAATAATTTATCTCTTGAGTTTATCTTCTTTGGGAACATATTAATTGGAGAGGATTTGGACTTTTCAGTATACCAAGGGATTCTAGACGTAGGGTAGGAGAATAGGGGGATATTTTGGAAGAATTTAGGGGAGGTACAAGTCTTGAGAGAAGTGGAGAGAAGATGGGAGTGTGGTTTATTTTTATAGTGGAGGGGAGGAGGGTCTTCTTAATATTTTAATCATTAGTTTATTATTAATTTCATAAGACATGCAATATTAATGATTTTTGTGACCAAAAATAGTAATATGTGCATGTGAGTTCTAACCAATATCCATTTACATAATCCATGACTCTACCATGATGCATAAATTCATGTTTTATCATTTGTTGTGAATTATCATATTTTTCTATTGATCAAAAATTCATGTATTTTATAAAAAACCCAAAAATTCACCCTAACCATTTTTTGAAATTTAGATTCAAAAAATGAAATCCATTTCTCAAAATTAATTTTCTATATATGATTAATTTAATTTTCAATTGAAATCATAATTTGCCTAAAAATATAGATTTTAATACTGTAATTGATTTTATAATTCTTTCATAAATTACATAAGGTGCTACAAAATTTTATTTAAAGAAAAAAAATTATTAATTTATGAACACCTTTTAGCTAAATATATTTTCTTTTAAATTAATTAATCAATTGTAATTATTTATTTATGTCATACATAAATAAGAATACTTTTACTATGGTCATATTATCATTTGTAAGATTCCTAAATTTTATTTATGCACTCAAGGGTGAGGTTAATATTCTTATAAATGATGTAATATTAATAAGGCTCATACTAATATTCATTAGGGTAGGTTAAAATTCACCAAAAAAATCATTATCAGACTCTAAACATCTTACTAATCACAACCACGTATGTGAGATTTTTGAAATTCAAAACAGAGAAGTGTGAAAATTATGTTTAAAGGTTACATAGTACATAGTAGTTCATTGTGTTGTCATATCATGTTATTATATGAAATATTTATAATAAAGGAATTTCCATTGATTAAACATTGGTTCGTTACATTATTCCACCCCTAGAAAATTTATACCTCAAAATTTTGTATTATATTTTAATCCATAAAGAGGTGCAGGTACTTTTCCTTCATTATCTCCTCCAGTTCCCATGTTTCCTCTTCAAACATATTGTTCCACCACGATAGTTTGACCAAGTTAGTAGTCTTTTTGCGTAGAATGTTATCTTTTTTATCTAATAACTTCACCAGCTGCTCCTTATATGAACGATCATTATCTTACTATACACCTTTGAAGTGAGTACACGTGAAGGGTATGATATGTACTTAGGAGGGATACATGGAAGACATTGTGTACTTTGGCCATGGTAGCTGGAATTGCTAGTTAATAGGACATAGCTCAAATGTGATCTAGATTATCGAAGGGGAAGATGTAATTGGGACTTATCTCTCCATTATTCCCAAACCTCCTAACCTTCTTCCATTGAGATATGCATATAAATACCATGTCTCCAACTTTGAACTGAAGGTATTGTCGATGATTGTCTACATAACTCTTCTATCAACTATGGACTGTCTTGTTGTGCTTGTGAATGGTTTTATCTTTATCAACCATATCTTCTTCCATTTCAAGTCCTAGTTTCTTTTTCTCACTAACTTTATCGCAACATGTTGGTGTTCTGCACCTTTTCCCATAAAGGAATTCATATATTGCCATTCAGATTCTCAAGTTGAAACTGTTTTTGTATGAGAATTCAACCATTGGAAGATGTTGGTCCCATACTCCTTCAAATTCCATATAACATGCTCTAAACATATCTTACAGTGTCTGAATATTCCACTCATATTATCCATCAGTTTGAGGATGAAAGGTCGTAATATTGTTTAGGTCAGTGCATAGAGCATGTTGGAGACATTTTCAGAACATTTAGGGGAATCTCATATATCTATCAGATACAATAGTTATCTATAATCCATGAATCCTTAACACTTATTTGATATATATTCATGCAATTTGATCGAATTTGAAGTCTTCTCAAATCATGAAAAAGTGAGTTGTCTTTGTAATATGATCCACAATGACCCATATAGCATTGTTTCCACTAGATGTCCTTATAATTTCATTGAAAAAGTCCATGTTGATATTTACCCACATCCATTTTGGTATGGGTATTGGTTTCATCATACCATTATACTTATTTCTTTCATCATTCAGTTATTGAAATATTAGGCACATTAATGTATTTTCAGTAATATCCTTCTTCATATTGTCCCACGAAATGTTCTCTGATAGATCTTGATTCATCTTTTTGTTCCATGGGTGGACAGAGAAGGTCGAGCTATGTGTGTCATTAAAAATATCCTTCTTGATCTCTCTATTGGATGGTACAGAAAATCATGAACCAAATCATGAAACTACTTCCTCATCAATCCTGAACACTATGGATTTCTATTTTTTAATGGCTTCCACCATTTTCAAAATTTCCACATCATTTTTTTGAGAATCCTTTATTTTGTCCATGAGTGGTGGTTAAACAATCATTTGATATTGGATAGAATATGTTCATTCCTTAATGATACCCATGTCCATCATTTTCAAATCATAGATGATGGAATCTTTTTCAATAATCATAATTGTTAAATATATAAGATCATTTCTATTTAGAGATTCTACCACTTTGTTTAAATTTTTGGGATGATAGTGGATTATGAATTCTTAATCCATGATGATCTATATACATCTTTGTAGGAACTTATTAATATAATATTCTGTGAATATATTTTTGAGACTCTTATGATCTTTAAATACCTCACACTTCTCACCATAGTGATAATGTCGCCTAATTTTCAATGAAAAAATCATAGATTCCAACTTCAAATCATGCGTAGGATAGTTTTTCTCATGTATTTTTAGTTTCCTTGAGGCATAGTCTATCACCTTATTATTTTTAATTAGCACACAACCTAATCCTTTCATTGAAGCATCCTTGTACACCACAAATAGTTCTCCACTTGTTGGGAGTGTGAGTACTGGCGTAGCAATTAGCCTCATTTTCAACTCCTTAAAGCATTCATTATATTATTTATCCCAAAAAACATCACTCCCTTTCATATCATCTTGGTCATTGGGTTTCAAAATCGTGAAAAGATCTTCAAAAATAGTCTGTAATACCTAGATACACCTCAAAAACTATGGATCTCTGTTATAGATGTTGGCATGGGTCACTCTTCAATTTCTTTTGTCTGGGAAGCATCCACGGATATCTCTTTCCTGGTGATAACATTACTCAAGAATGATACTTCCTCTATCAATAACTCACATATAATGTAAATTGTATAAATATTATCCCTTCGCAAGTTATTTAACATAGTATCCAAATGCTCCTTATGTCCATCCTTACTCTTGGATTATATTTGAATATCGTCAATAAAGTCTACCACAAATTTGTTGAGGTAATCTCTAAAGACTCTATTCCATAAATCCTGGAATCTTTCTGGAGCATTAGTGAGTCCAAATAAAATCACTATGAACTCATAGTGTCCATAACTCTTTCAAAATGAAGTATTTGGAATATATTCCTTCCTCACCTATAATTGGGGATATCCCAATCGAAGGTCCACCTTAGAGAAATAACTGGCCCCATAAATCTGATCATACAAGTCATTTATTAATGTTAGGGGATAATTATTCTTTATCATGATTTTATTGAGACCAAGATAATAAATGAAGAGGTGAATTGATCCATCCTTCTTCTTGACAAAGAGGATTGACGCACCCCAGGGTGAAGTACTCATTCATATAAAACCCTTCTCAAGATTCTCATGTATCTTCTTCTTCATTTCATCCAGCTCTATGGTGGATATACTATATAGTTTAATTCATATATGAAGAGATCCAAGAATAAGTTCAATTGAGAAATCAACCTCTCTATCAAAAGGAAGACAAGGAAACTCTTCAGGGAATACATTATTGCAATACCTCACGATGGGAATGTCTTAAAGCATGATTCTCTCCTTTGTCTTAATCATTTGAGATATAAATGCTTGTTCATAAGGAATTAATATCCACAATCGAGACAATGATTATAAAAGATATTCATCTTCCTCCTTGCACATGTAAGTAATTTGAGGATTCTTTAGGATGAGAAGAGTGAACGCCCTTTCCCAACAGTTGATGATGTCTTTGTATACATATATCCAATACATTCCCATGATAGTGTTGAATTCCACTAACGGAAGTATGATGAGATTTTATAGGAGGTTAAGTCCATAAAATAAAAATGGGGAAGAGTTGAAAACCATGAAAGTAATTTTTTCCCCATTCAATGTTCTCATAGATTACTTATCCTCCAAATTTTTACGTTGTTACTGAATAGTTCTACTAAACACGCAATATATGAAAGAATGTTTACACCCATAATCAAATAGTATGTTCTCTATTCTTGAATGAATAACTAGAATACCTATCACCACATTGTTGTCTAAATCCACCTCAGATGTAGTGGTATTGTATGGCCTTCCTTATTTACTTAGTGGTTGTTGTTGAATGCCTCTGACAACCCTTGGCATAGGAAACTTTTTCACAAAATGATAATGCTCTTTATAGTGGTAACACTGCACTACTGGCTCAGTGTTGATCTAAACCTTCCTTTCATCTTCTTTATTAGTTTAATTATTCATATCCCATCCATAATTTTTATCCAAAGGTCCCAACTTATCACTTTTGAAGTAATATTTGGCTCCCTTTAGGCAGTTCCCAAGATGTATCTTCCCACAATTTTCACACATGGGATGGTTGGGCTTCATTCCATCATGGAAATTATTTTCAGAACCACCCACATTAGATTCCATTTTCCTCATCTTGTCAAAAGGACCATGATACCACTTAGTGTCTCTGATCTTCATTTCAACCTTGAGGTCACAATAGATAATTTCCTCATAACTATCAATGTCTCAAATCACCAATGATTTTCATAGACTCATCTTTAGGTGTAACGACCTAAAATTTTATTAATGATAATTCGGATTGATCTAATGAAGTGTATTATTATGTAAATTTTTTATATAAACAGATTCAATTCCTTGTTTTTCTATTTTGGGTTTTAAAAATCCGTTATGAATTATTATATTTGATAATATAGCCATTACATAGTTATCACATGATTAATATAAATATAGGGATTTAAAATTTCTAATTTACTCAGACAAAGGAAGCGATGGCCTCATCCAGTATAATTGATTCATAAGAAGCCCATTTTCGAATCTCAGAAAGGAGGTAGCATCATTGGGATTCACTCTTAACCAATCCCAATATGAGCTTCAACGCGTTAATCTTAAATGGAACTGCCAGTGGGAGAAGTGAGAGTTAATTGAGATTACCACCCGAGTGATGTTATCCACGCTTCCCCAAGAGTCGGTCATCATCACACACCTTACCCATAGATATTATTTCGGTGTTACAAGGGGTTATGTAACAAGACCCTTTCACTATTATTATGTGCATTATTTTTTATAGTGAATATACATTCATTTTATTATTGTTACTTTGTAAATGGGTTTAAAAGAACAAATAGTATTTTTAGTTAAAATTAAATTGAGAAATATCTTTTTATTAATTAATTGATTTTTTAATTAAATAACTTTTTTATAAAATATTATTAATAAATTAATTTTTATTTAATTTATTTTATTGTATAATTTGGATGAATACAATTGTAATTTTGATTATGGTTTGAATGTGGTTTTTTTCAAACCCATGAATTTTAAATAAATGTAGGCTTTTATTTTAAAAGTAAAAATTCCCATATTTAGAAAATTATTTAGATAAAATTAATATTATTTTTAGATTCAAGATGTTGAAAGTATCGACCGATGAGTTTTTCATAATTTTCTAAGATATTCGAATTGTTGGATTAAAATTAAGTACCATTTAAATATATAATGTGTTTTATGACATAATAATGACCCAATAGTGATGTAATAAAATACTATAGAAGGGATACATGGCCAATATCTATTTTACCTTTAATATAATGTGATTTTTTGATTTTTTTTGATTATTTGGATTATTTTTTCAATGACTTAGTAAACCCTACAAGACATATAAAACATTTTAACATTTTAAAATGATTTACTTGAGAGTGTCACTCACTTAAACATAATAAAGCCTAATATTTTATTTTGTTCATCCATTAGACATATAAAATAATGTTTTCTACTCCACTTTGGAAAAATACATGGGCAAAAAACCTGGGTTTGATTGTGGTTATGATTATTTTAATATGTAGTGTCCCAAACCTAAATGATAAATTATTCTCTCTTCTTTATAATATAAACCCACTCAATATCCCATTCATCTTCACTCAAAACACATAGATATAAAAAAACTTCTACCTTGACATCTCTCTAGAATCCTCCCAAGGGGCCCCAAGCTCCCTACAATCCTCTCTGAAGCATCTCCCAAGCCATTAGGATCACACTTCCAAGTAAGGGATTTCTTCCTTTATATTTTTTTCCATGTCTCATTATGTTGATATACCCTTATATTTTCCTTTAAATATGTTGGGGTGTCATTTTAAACCTCCCCCATACTTCCCTAATTATTTTTGAATTGTGAGATACCTCTTTCTATCTCGTTAATTCCTCCCACCTACACCTGTTACCATGCAAAAATTTTATAAGGAATTTGTCTCTTCTCATTTATGTTCAAGATATTCATTTATATTATGAATCTAAATTACATTAAATATTTTGGGAATTTATGTTCCATGACCTGCTTATTGTCCATATCATTTATAAATGATGAGATAGATCTTTCTCTCTCATCAACCTATTTTACATTTTCTATTTTACGTCATTATGTTGCCGAAGTTACACCAAAATTTCCCATTCCAAAATCATCATGTATGTGAATACCATACACATTTATTGATCAAGGGTATTCAAATTTATGCACATGTACTGGTTGATTGAAGAATTAAATTGTTGTATTCCACATCGCTTATTTGAGGAATAAATTACGATGTTATGAATCCATGTTCAATTATCCATGTGGCACAGCTATGAATGAAATGAAATTTTTATAAAGGGTGCACCCTAATAGCACTCCAACGCATTGGGTAATCAATAATATCATGATATGCCATGTGAAATGATTGTTTACTCATGATTATTGATGTGAAATAAGGGTTTAATCATGATAACTCAAATGCAATTAGGTATTACACATGCTCCATGTTCAATGAGCCTTAGCTCATGTTAATATCGTGTTTAATGTTGTTTCCACGTTTCTATATTATAATAACCATGCTATGTCATTCCTTTATGTTCATGTTTCTCTTGTGATCCATTGATTTTATTATATACAAAAATGTACTATATTCTTAATGTTATGCCTTTTCTACTCCCATACTATGCTTTATAGCTCACCCTTTTCTTATGTATGTCCTCAGGTTATCGCATGCAATGCCTAGTACGAAGGAATGTCGTGGTCATGTAAAAGAATTTATCAATCAATATACTTTATTTTATGTTCTACGTTTTTATTTAATGTTCATAATTTCCTAAGACACTAGACCTCTCCATCCTCAGAGTTTTCTTAAGTGAAATTTTATGTAATTAATCATGTTTAAGTGTATAATAATGATAAGGGTTGTTATAGTTGGTATGAGAGGATAGGTTTAGTTATTTTTGGGATTAGGATCAGAAAACCCTATAGAAAGTCTTAGGGATAATACTAAGTATATTATAAACATCCCTAAATTTTGGTGAGAATCGATTAAGTGGTTTATCAAGAAAATAAATCCTTTATTGGATGTGAACATGTAGAGATGGCTCTAGAACAAATGTATCTAGGGGTAAAACTCAAAAACAATTCTTAGAGCTAGACTCAAACGGGAACTGGTGCATAACAACGGGACTTTCTGCACTCTTGTTCATGAAACTTTTGAGGGATATGCTATAGTAAATTCATAAAACTAGTATGAACCACTATTAAGGGAATAAAAATGATTCTAAGAATATGTAATGGGAAGTAGATAGTTGATAACATAAATTGAAGCTTATAAATTCATATTTTAGGGAAATAAATGTAATTTATAAGTTATCCATTTTTGTTATTGGATTCCCCTTTTTCTGTTACCCCTAAAAATCCTTTTATTTCATCCAATGGACAGTAATAGAAGGACTCGAGCTAACAACCAATGTGAAGATCAATGTGATGACTCTTCAAATGATATGCCCAATATTATGGGAGAAGAAATCAAAAACTTTGTCATGATACTCTCTTAGTTAACTCAAATTTTGAATATAAAACTGGGTCAAGAGGAACTTATAACCCGCCTAAGAAGTAACAATACACAATAGATACCTTCATGAGACAAAGGCCTTCTAATTTTAACAGATCATCTGATCCATAAATCTCTGAAAAATTGATCAAATCCATTAAAAGGTTATTATCCATCTTTCAATGTTCAAAATAAGAGAAGTTTCTTCTTTCATCTTATCATATGGTGGGTGAAGCTAATAATTGGTGGACATAAATCAAAAATAGGAAACCTAAGGAAGTGATCATGTCATTGGATTTAAAATATTCTTGAAAAAAAAATTGATAAATATTTTCCATGCTCCCTATAACATAAGATGGAAAGGTACTTCCTTTCCCTCATGAATAAATATGATGAATCAATCGAAGCGTACGAGGAAAACATCACAAGGATTGAATGATATTCCTACATATGTTTCTGTTACCCTCTAATGTATGGTTTATTACTTATTTTTTGGGCAAATACCTAACGTATGGAAATCCCTTGTGATCAGTGAATTTGATTGCAATGAAGAAATTGTCTGATGTGACCTAAAAGTATAAATTAAGTTTGTTGAATCTCAGAGGTACGATAGGGATAAGAAAATTAATGTGAACATTAATTCTAGTGGTCTGATGTATCAATCCAATGGTGCTAATAAATTACACCACCCCACCTACCAAAGGTGTGAAATGGAGAACACAGTAAATTTCCAGAAGGGGGCAAGGAAATGATTTTGGTGTGGACAAGAAGGACACCTGGACATTAACTACGGACAATAAAAACATGTTGCTGCGACAGAGGAGAGTAATGATACATTCAACCCTCAACATATTGTTCATTGCATCAACTACAAAGAACCATGGCACTTTGCAAACCAGTTCCCTATACCAAGGGTTTTTGGAGGCAACCAACAACCTCTAAGGCATTAATGGTGAGATTTTTCCATCACAACTTCCAAAGAGAACCTTGACAACAAAGTGGTGATAGGTACACTAGTTATTCATTCAAGAATAGTGAACATAGTTTTTTATTCTGGTTCTATGCATTTTTTTATATCCTGAATGTTTAGTAGAGTAATCCCAACACCACCAAAAATCATGAATGTAATGATTTTGGTGAGAACGAAAAATGGGGACATTATTGCATCCCATGAATATAACTCCTCCCCTGTCATAATTTGTGGATTGAACTTCCTAGAAACCCTCATCATACTCAATATGGTTTAATTTCATGCAATTTCCTGGTATTGATTGGCTTTCCTTGTATATAGCCAAAATAAATTGTCGGGATAAGGGAATCACTCTCTATATAAAAAATCGACCCCCGATTCGGTACAAGTGCAAGGAGGATGATGAATATTATTTAGCATTATCATCTAAAGTGTGGATATTAATTCCTTATGATCATGTGTATCTTGGTTAGATTATTTAGTCTAATGAACTATCCATACATGAAGACATGCCTATTTTTAGTGAATTCACTGAAGTGTTTCCGAAGGAATTTACAAGTCATACTCCTAGAAGAGATGTTAAATTATTGATTGATCTTATACCTAGGGAGATTCCAATATCCAAGACTCCATAAAGAATGGATGTTTTGGAGCTTGAGGAGCTAAAGAAAAAACTACATGAGAATGTGGATAAAGGGTTTATACATGAAAGTGTTTCACCAAGGGGTGCACCAGAAATTTCCAGGAAGAAGAAATATGGATCAATGAGCCTTCGATTGGATTATCCTTAGATCAATAAAATCTTGATAAAGAACAAGTATCATTTTACAAAAATTGATTACTTGTTCTACCAACTACATGGATCATAATAATTCTACAATGGGGATCTGTGGTCAGGATATTACCAAGTATGGGTAAGGAAGGAGGATATCACCAAGATTGATTTTCGTACTAGGTACGGGAACTATTAATTCATAGTAATTACTTTAAAACTCACTAATTCTCCATAAATATTCATGTAATTGAAGAATAGATTCATTAGGTATTACCTTGAAAAAATTGTGGTAGTCTTTATAGATGGTATTCTAATATACTAAAAAAAGGAGGAGAATGAGGAGAATCTATACACTATACTAGATACCTTGCAAAAGGAGAAGATATATGAAAAGTACAACAAGTGTGAGTTCTAGTTTAAGTATCATTCATGGGTCATATCTTCACTAGAAATGGTTCATCTATGGATCCATCCTATATAGTTTCAATTGAGGGATGTAAAAGGCTAACTTTTGTGATGGATATCTATAGCTTCTTGGGGATAGTTGGATATTATCGTTGATTTGTGGGAAATTTATCACAATTATCAAACCCTCTTACCAAGATAACTCAAAATGATGTCAAGTTTTCATGCAATGACGAATCCGATGATATATTACAGGATTTGAAAATGAGGCTTATCACTACGCCACATTCTCACATTACCCACATGTGAAGAACATTTTTTGGTATTCAATAATACTTTGAAGAAGGTCCTGGGCTATGTGTTGTTGAAAAATAACTAATTCATTGCTTATGATTTAAGAAAATTGAATGTTCATGATAAAAACTATCCAACCCATGATCTAGAGATGGATATAGTGATCATCACTTTAAAAATTTGGTGACATTGCCTCTTTGGGGAAATCCACAAAATCCTCAAATATATATTCACACATAAAGAGAAGAATACAAACAAATGAAGATGGTTAGATCTGATCAAAGACTATGACTTCTCAATCCATTACCACCCTAGTAATGCTAACATGGTGGAGTATGCTCTAGGTAGAAAGGTTCTGGAAACTATTTCAATGATGAAAATTAAAAAGGATCTAACCTTCATAGATTTGTTTAATATGAATATGTGAATCATAAAGAAGGGAACATTATAAATCCTTTCAAAAATTATTTCTCAACCATATCTTTTGGAAAGGATAAAGGATGCTCAAAAGGATTATGTGGGAATTCATAAGAAAGTGGAATCTATCAAAACAAGGAAATCCTTGGAGTTTAATGTTAATGAAGATGGAATTTTGATAGTTGTGTCAAGACTAGGAGTTCCATCAATTCCAGAGTTAAAGAATGTACTTTCGGATAATTCCCATAGTTAGAATTTGTCCATGAACCCAAGAAACACAAAGAAGTATTGATATCTCTAACAAAATTATTCGTTGTATAACATGAAGAAGGATATTGTTGAGTATACATCAAGGTGCCTGGTATGTCATCATGTGACGGCTGAGAGGCAGAAGTCTAAGGGGATGATGCAACCATTAACCATATCAACATGTAAATGAGAGAACATCACCATGGACTTTGTCACTAGACATTCAAATATATCCAAAGGAAACAATACTATCTGGGTTGTTGTGGATCGTCTTATAATAAATGCATGCTTTATTGCAATTTAGAAAGATTTCAAATTAGATCAAATGGAACAGATAAACATCAGGGAAGTGGTAAGGTTGCATGGAGTACTAATATCTATTATATTCGATCGATATACTAGATTCACCTCTATGTTTTGGAAGTTTCTCAAACGTGCTCTGAATATTGAGTTGAATTTGAATATGGATTATCATCTTCAAACTGAAGGCCAATATGAGTAGACTATCCAAACACTTGAGGATTTGTTGAGAGATTTCACAATGGACTTCAATGTATTATGGTATCAACATCTTCCTCTAGTTGAGTTCCCTTACAACAACAGCTTCTACTAAAGCAACCAAATGGCTCCTTATGAAGCCCTTTATAAGAAGAGGTGCAGAACACTGGCATGTTGGGATGAATTTGTGGAGAAAAAAACTCATAGGTCCTGAAATGGTCAAATAAATGGTGGAAAATTTTAAGACCATCCAGTAGCACATTAAAGTTGCTCAGAGTCGAAAAAAGAGCTATTTTGATAATAGTTGAGGAGACCTAGAGTTTGATGTTGGATACATGGTATTCCTACGCATATCACCATGGAAGAGAGTTATGAGACATGGGAAGAAGAGAAATCTTAGTCTGAGGTATATCGGCCCTTTTGAGATCCTTGATTGCATTGGAGTAGTGTCTTATCGACTAGCACTCCCATCAAACCTATCTCAAGTACTTGATGTATTACATGTATCACTATTGAGGAAGTACATACCTAATTCGTCATATGTACTCAATATAGAGGTGGTACCATTGAAAACTGACTTCTCCTATTAAGAGAAGTCGGTGAAGATATTAGATCGTAGGAAAAAAATCTACAGAATAAGATAATTCCCATCATCAAGGTGTTGTGATAAGACCATAAGTTTCAAGAAGAAATGTGAGAATGGGAGGAAGTGATGAGGATGAGTTTCCCACATCTGATTTAGTGTGGGAAAATGTAATTTCTATGGAAAAATTTCTTAATGGGGGAAGATTGTATTAACCCAAACATTTATTAATGAAAATTCCACTTAATCTAATTAAATGTCTTATTATGTAAAATGGTTATATAAACATATGGACTTCCTTGGTATTATTTTTTTATATATTAAAATACAATTATTTTTTTATCTTTTCCAATATATTTTTTGATCATTAATCACACGATTAGTATAAATATTGGTCTTTAACAAATTCAATTTACTTATAAAAAGGAAGCAATTGCCTCATCTAGTAGAATTTCTCCTTACTAAGCCCATTTGTTGGAGCTCAGAAAGGTGGTAGCGTCATTTGGGTTTGATCTTGACCAAGACCAAGATGAGCTTTAACACATTAATTTTGAATATAAATGCATATAGCATAAGTGGAAGCTAATGGAGATTACCACCCAAGCGATGTTATCTGAGCCACCCCAAGAGTATGTCACCATCGCAGACCATACCCTTAGGTCTTATGATAGTGTTATAAGGAGTTATGTAACAATACTCTAGCACTATGATTATGTTTATTATTTTTATTATATAGAATATACATTCATTTTAATATTTTTACCCTGTAAATGGGTTTTAAATCACAAATTGTATTTTTAGGTAATATACAATTAAGAAATCTATTTTGATGAAATAATGGATTTTTTAATTAAAAAATATTTTAATAAAATATTATTAGAAAATTAATTTTTATTAAATATATATGATCGTATCATTTTTTTGAATTCAATTGTAATTTTCATTATTGTTTAAAAGTTGGGTTTTTCAAAACCAATGTATTTTCTATATATGTTTGTCTTTATTTTAAAAGAAAACATTCAAATATTTATAAAAAATTTTATATAAAATCACTATTATTTTTGGATTCAGGATGTCAAAATTATCTACCAATTATTTTTTCATAAATTTTTTAGATATTCGAATTTTTGGGTAAAAATTAAGTGCCGTATAAATATATAATGAGTTTTATGAAATAATAATTACCCAATAGAGATGTAATAAAATACTATAAAATGTTTATTTAGAAAATATATGTTTTACCTTTAATATAATTTGATTTTATATTTTTTATTAATTTTACAATGTCGTAGTGTGCCCTACATGACTTATAAAACATTTTAACATTTTAAAATGATTTTCTTGATAGTGTGACTCACATCCACGTAAGAAATAATAATATTTTATTATATTAGGACATTGGCCTTATAAAATAATGTCTTCCACTCCGGTGTCTCTCAATCCTGGTTCTGAGTGGTCGGACGGTTCTCCTTATCCTTGCAAGGGTCCAAGATCCCAGGTTGTCCCCCCTTCTAGTGGGCAGACGTCTCTGTACTTCAGGGATGCTCTTTGTAAGAAGAAGAATGGTGTGTCAGATATGTGTTTTCCAGCTATTTCCCCTTTTTCTCACTCAATAGTTCGGGAGGGGGCCCAGATTTTGTTTGTGGATCCTATCTAGGTGTACAACGGGGTGGTTGCTGGACTGAAATGGACTCTTGTAGCACGCTTCGGATCAGATAAACCTTCTATTTCCGCCTTCAAGAGTTTTGTGGCATCCTGGGGACTACGGGATGAGTGTAGGGTCTTGGTGCTTCACAGGGTTTCTTTCTGTCTCATGATTCACTCGGAGGAGGATTTTTCGAAGGCTCGGTGTGAGGCCCCTCGCATCATGGGGCGATGGTGCTTCAGTCTATCTCATTGGTCCATGGAGGCCCATCAGGGGATGGAAGGTCCATGAGCGGCTGTTTGGGTGGGGTTTCCTGGTCTCCCTTTACCGTTTCAAAACTTTACCTTTATGTAGGCCATGGAGGATTCGCTGGGAGGGTTCCTCTGCTCGGCGGCGCGTAATCGTGGCAGAGATGAGGTTTTAGAACCCCGGATATGCGTCACGATGGATCTATCTTCTGTCATTCTAGAGTCAATCTCTGGAAAGGTGCCGAAATCAGTTTCTTGGAAACAATATTTGGTGTTCCCGGTGTTTCCTAGGTTCTGATCGGCATTCCTTCTTCAAGTTCACTCGGCTCTTCATTGTAGGCGTGGCCTTCAGGGGCCTCGTCTAAAGCCTGCCCATCCTTCCAATACTAGAGGTTCGCTGGCCCATCGTATTAGGGGTCACATGCCTTCTCAAGGGGCCTTAGATGCAATTGTTGGTTATGGGGTTCTGGTTCTCCTAGGTATGAACCTGCATGTAGGATTTTGGTTTCAGATTCAAAGATCCTTCCTTCGGGGTCTAGAAAGAAGTTGGTCTGTGGATCCTTGGGTCCGAGGGGGTAGAATGGGGAGGGCTATGTGTCTCCTTTTCTTTCTCCCCCATAGCCCTTCAAGGACTGGCTGGCTTTCTTCATGTCCTGGTTGCCGAAAAGGGTTATGTGTGGAGATCGGGACCTATCACTTCTGCAACACTTTGTGGAGGAACAATTTTCTAAGGGGAAAACAATGTTGTTGGTTTGTCCTTTGGGGCCACCTGTTCTCTCGCCCATGGCTCTTGGAGGTGGATTGGATAGAAAGGAACCAGGAAGTGGTAAGAAGAAGGCGTTCTTAATGGAGTATCCCTCGGGGTCGTCTGCCTTTCCTGCGGCTATAGATGGAGGTATTCCAGTTTCGCCAGTGACAAGACCGGGGGTCATCACTCAGGCACAGTTTCAAAAAACAGAGATTAAATTCTTCTACTATCAATAAGAGGACCAAGCTGTCTAGGTCCAAAGCTAGGCCTTCTGGTTTTTGATGCCTTCTATTATTTTTTGGAATGTCTGTGTCTTGGGAGCATGGGTGAAATCAGACTTCATTGCTTCGGAAGTCAAGAAAAACAAAGTTTTTTTAGTTTCAGTTCTTGAGCATAAACAGAGGGTTTCTAAGATCAGGTCTATTTCATGAAAAAAGTGCATGCTTGGGTCCATGCATGCCAACCCATTCTAAAAGAACATATGGCTTTTTTGGAACAAGGAGTGTGTAGTGGATTTTGTTGATGAAGGTGATCAATATATCGCGTCGAAAGTAACGAATGGGGGGGAGTGCATCTTTGTCTTGTTTGTGTAAGGGAGTTTTAACTTCCAGGAACGTAAACTCCTTTGGAAAGGACTCAGGGACTTTAACACAATAGACAATACCTGGATTGTCGAAGGGTATTTCAACGTTGTACTGAACACCGAGGAGAAAAAGGGTAGAGGAGCGTTTCCCATAATGGCGATCCTGGACTTTTCTCAGTTCCTGGTGGATAAGGGCCTCCTTGACCTGGGTTTTTCAGGAGATAGTTTCACCTGGTGTAATAATAAAACCAGAAGGAGGAGATTCTGGAGTAGGATTGATCGGTTCATGGCTGACAACAACATGATGTGCAAGTTCCCGGATGGAAAGGTGAAACACTTAGTACGTGGGTTATCTGATCATTCTCCAATTTTGGTTTCGCTAGTTCCCATTCAGGATCGTCAAGAAGTGTTTCGTTTTAATCAACGGTGGGCCCAAATGGATAGCTTCCATCGACTCGTAGGGGATTCATGGAAAGAGCCTATGCAGGGGCACTCGTGGGTTAAATTAATAATAATTTGAGGCATTTGAAACTCAATCTGATGACTTGGGAAAGGGAGATTCCTCCTTTTGATCAAAATCTGGAGAACCTGAAGCAGAGTATCAAAGGCTTGGAGGATAACTTGGAGGAGGAGTGGGATGGCTTGGTTTTTGATATTCTCGTGAGTATTAAGGAGTATTGGGCCATGGATCTTATTAATCTTGAATGGTTGGATCGGGATCGCTCCCGGGTGAGATGGCTTCAAGAGGGGGATTGTAATTTGGCTTACTTCCATGCATGCATCAGAGAGAGAAAGTGACTATCCACACCTAACCTCTTGTTAGAATATGGATCTTACTCGAATGATAGGTATATAGTGGGGGGGGATAGTAGTTTCCTTCTTTAAGGATCTTCTCGCTGGACCTAATATGGGGATGGCCATGGGATAAACAAGTGATCAGAACGAGTTGTGGGAGGCAATTCCCAATAGGGTAACTCGGGCGGATAACAAGGTCCTTGAGGCTATTCCTAGTGAGGAGGAAATTCATGCATCCATGCAACACCTTAACCCGGATAGTGCCCCTGGGACAGATGGCTTCCCGGGATCGTTTTATAGAGGGGCTTGGGGGAGGGTTAAGAAGGATATTATTGAGGCAGTCCAAGACTACTTCCGGGGTGGGAGAATTTCAAGTGTGGCTAGTGAAACAACAATGGTTCTCATTCCTAAAATTAATATCCCATCTTCTCTGTCTCACTATAGGCCAGTGAGCTTATGCAACTTCCACTATAAAATCGTGGAGATAGTCATTAATCAAAGGTTTTCCATGTTTCTTCTAGCATGGATTTGTATGGAACAATATGGGTTTGTGAAAGGGTGATCCATTCAAGGAGCGATAGCGACGGCTCGGGAGATGCTAAGGGATATCAATATCAAGACCCACAGATCGAACTAGGAAATTAAAGTGGATATGAAAAAGGTTTATGACATGCTTGAATGGAGCTTCATTAACAGAGTTCTCTCAAGCATTGGACTTTTGGATAAGGTGGTGGATCTTTTATTCATGAGTTTCAGTTCCCCATGGATGGTAGTGGCTCTTATGGGAAAGGTTCATGGCTTCTTCAAGGATACTAGAGGACTTCGGCATGGATATCCCCTATCTCCCAGCATATTCATTCTGGCTCAAGACACTCTAAGCAGGCTCATTCAAATAGGTTTAAATCAAGTGATTTTAAATCCTTTTAAGTGGAATATGAACGTATCCTCGGTTTCTCATCTGATGTTCGTGGATGATACTATCATATTCATTAACGGTGGGAAGGATTCGGTTGGAGGAATTATGCACATCCTTCAAACTTATTTCCACTTAAGTGGCTAGTTCATTAGCTCAACCAAGAGCAGGTTCTTTCTCCCAAAACAGAGCACTGCTAGTTGGGTGGCCTCCTTGTGTAGACGGCTGGACATGTAGTATGGGGAGCTACCTCTGGAGTACTTGTTCACACAAATTTCATTGGGGAGACTCCGAGTACATGACTTTGATCTAATTGTGTGTAAGATAAATAACCGAGTGATGAACTGGAAAAATAAATTCCTACCATTTAGAGGCCATATTACTTTAGTTAATAGCATTTTGTCTTCCATCCCTATGCACGGGGTGGCTGCTTCCAATGTGCCTCAAGGAGTGATCAAAATGATTTACAAGATTCTATGTAAATTTTCGTGGGATTAAAAAGCTGAAGGTAAGAGGCACATGGTCTCTTGGGATAAAATGGAGAGGCTGGTGTTGGAGGGGGGAGTTGGTGTCAGGAGCCTTCATAGCTCGATTAATTGTATGCATGAAAATCTTTCCTAGGAAGTTCTGGAGGAATGAACGCTATGGGGAAGAACCATGTCAAAGATTGGTGGGGTTAGAAAAGATGATGTGCATGGATACATGTATCCTCTGTGGGGATGGTTTACCCCCTGATTTAGCTACTTCTTCTGCATGCCCGATGGATTTTTGGTTCAGGGGACCTTTCTTTTTGGCACAAGAATTAGGCTGGTAATTTGGTTGTCTTCCTGGATTGTCATGCTCCTTTGATTAAAATGAAAGAGGCAATGTTTTTTCCCAAGTTTACAGAGGCTGTGCTGAACTCTGAGCAACAAGACCTTCTAGCATCCATCGAGTGAAATACAGGTCTAGATCTCTGTGTTTTTTCTCCCTCGCCTTCTGGAGTCTTTTCAAAAAGATAGTATCGAAGGTTGTTTTTAGAGTAGAACCACCAGGACGAATGGAATGGTGTGTTGTAGTGTAATTTCATTCTGACTAAGTTCAACATTCTTCTTTGGAATATCAGAAGGAAAGCACTGGCCACAAATGATTGTGTTAAAAACCTAGGTACAAACATATCATTTGTATGCCACTATTGTAGGAGTAAGAAGGTGTAGAGTGTGAATTATCTGTTTTTGAAGGGGACTAGGCATCAGCAGTGTGGAAGTCTTTCAGTGGATCTGTTTTGTCCTCTCCTCGAATGTGGGATGTCTCCTCATTCTTGAGGGATTGGTTTCAAGGATCTCTCAGGATGGTGAAGGAGCGTACGGTTCGGGTGGGGATTCTGAGTTCATGGTTTTGGTGTTTATGGCATGCTAGAAAGCAGGCACGCTTCGAAGGTGAGGTCTATTTGACACGATCCATTTTAGAAAGAATGAGATTCATGTTACTGGACTGGTCTTCTCTTCACAAGGAGGGGCGGGATGATCCTTCATTTGGAAGGCTTCATATTAAAATCCATCAGCCTATGCCTGCTTTAGAAGAGGTGCGGGGAAGGTGGGTTTCATGGAAGCCCCCTAGTTATGGTTTCAAACTCAATACTGATGGGTCATGTGTGGCTGGTAGAATGGGAGGATGCGGTGTGGTAATGTACACCCAAGGTGATGTTGTTCTGGCTTTTTCTGTTTGCTTTGGCATGGGGAGCCCTCTCATGGAGGAGACCAAGGCTATACTCACGGGCTACTTGCTCTGCTTCCAAGAAAAGGTGTGTTTTTAACTCAGACCGAGATCGACTCTCTCATTCTTCATGATGCTCTGCGGGGAAAGGGTGGCTTCCATTGGTCCATTTCATATCAAGTTAGGAAGGGAAGATCACTGATCCGAGACTCCATTCATGTTTCCCATACAAGGCAGGAGGGCAACAAAGTAGCTGATCATATGGCTTCTTTGGCTGAGCAAACTACCGGCGACACTTTCCTCATTCCTATTTGTAATCAGAAACCTGAGGTAGTGAACTTAATTAGAGGGGATTCCCTTGGCTTACATTATTTCAGATCTCCTTAGAAAGGGGGGTTGTATGGTGTGTTTCCTTTATTTGAATTTAAAAAATTTACGTTGGATAATGATGAAAATCATTTCTAATATAAACCCACTAAATCTCCCATTTCTCTTCACTAAAACCATTTGGAACTTGACCTACCCCTACCCTCCTCTCTTTATAATCCTCCCAAAGCTCCCTGATATCCCTAGATTCCTCTCTCAAGCCTCTCGTAAACCTTTGGGATCACGCTTCCTTTCTTATGTAAGGGATTTCTTCATTTCTTATTTTTTTCCAAGTTTCTTTAGGTTGATATACCCTTTTATTTTCAATTTCAAATATTAGTGTATGATTTTGCACCTCCCCATACTTACTTAATTTTTTTCAATGATAAAGTACCTATTTATCTCTCATTAAATCCTCCCATGTAAACTCGTTACCATTCAGAAATTCCGTAAGGAATTTATCTTTCCTCATTTACATTAAAGTAATAATTTTATATTATGAATCTAAATTCCCCTAAATATGTTAGGTTGTTATGTTAAATGACCCCATTACAATCCATTTCATGTATATATTAAGATATATCCATTTCTCTCTCATAAAACCATTTTACGATTTCTATTTGACGTTGTTATGATGCCGAAGTTGCAATAAAATTTCCCATGCCAAAAATCATCATCTAAGTGAATACCAACCTCATTTATCTATAAAAGGTATTTAACATTTGCACATGTACTTTTTTATTGAGGATTTAATTTATATATTCCAAATCCCTTATTCGTGGAAAAAATTGTGAGTGAAATTAGGGTTTACTCATGCTAATTCATATACAATGAGGGTTTACTCATGCTCCACATGCGATGAGTGTTGGATCATGGTAATATCAGGTTAAATGTTGTTACCAAATTTCCATGATCTGATAATCATGAAATATCAGGACTTTATTTTTATGCTTATATTATTCTCCATTGATATACCTATTTCCTAACACGTACTATATTCTTCATGTTATGCATTGTTTAATCCCTTACTGGGATTTATAGCTTAACCTTTTCTTTTTTATGTCCTCAGGTTATCCCATGCAATGCTAAGTACGAAGGAATGTTATGGTAATGTAAAATAATCTTTCAATAAAGTTTTTTTATTTTATGTTCTAATTTGTTATATAATTTTCCTAATTTTCCAAGACACTAGACCCCTCAATCCTTGTAGTTGTCTTAAGTGAAATTTTATTTCATAAATCATGTTTATATTTGTAATAACGAAAAGGATTGTTATATTAGTCCCCTAATGAAATGATCTAACTTTAATTATATGTTCAAGACAAAGCAATAGTGGTACCTTGAATTCCTTTTAATATTGTATTTATATTCAATGATAGAATCATCTTCCTTCTGCTTGAGTTTGAGGAACTCTCTTTCCATCATGAGACGGAGGGTTCAGGGAAACTATTTATTGAAAAATATTATCTTGAATTCATTTCATCCCACAAAATAAATTTTCTAGTAGGAAATCATATTCAAGATCAGTTTTCACCACTAATCAGCTTCCCCATCAAAATTATTGATCGCTAGTACAACTTTCTCTTCTTATAAGCACTATAGGACAAAAATAACTTTTCAATGGAGTTTATCAACAATTTCATGAGACGGGGATCATAAGATCCTCTAAACATATTATGCCTTTCTTATATGAATTATTCGAAGGAAACATTCTTTTCATTATAGTAGGAGGGTGTTACACATGATTCAAGTTATTATTCATAACATAATCTAACTGATTATATACTTTCATGAACTTCTGACCACCCAGGAATATGATTAGGGAAATCTTCACATCCACTATCATATTGATTGTTGACACATGTTATTATATTTCGCACCATTAACTAAGAAAAATAACTTATAATTAGAATTCTTTAATACTTGTCTTTTGGGTATAAAAAGGAAACTTTGAACATAAGATGATAAACTTGTAAAAGAGAAGTATATCTTAACTTGTGATTACCTATGCTTAAATCTAGTTTATCCTTGATCAATTTCGTAACATATATTCTTATGGGATTTTTTTATTCCCTTAATAATTTTTTGTACAGAGCTTATTAATTTACCAAATCTTATCGCCTGGGAATTTCAATCTAATAGTACAGAAAGGCTATATGTCGTGCACAAGTTCCCATTTGAGTCTAGATAAAAGAGGTGTTATTGGGTTTTACCCGAAGATACAATTGTTTCATACACACATCTACCGATTTTTATCCATAAAGGGATGTATTGTCTTGATAAACCACATACTCTACACATTCCAAAATTTAGGGGTTTTTTCTTTTACTTAATCTCTTACTTAAGGTTCTTACTAATGTTCAATATTCCTAATCATACAAAATAATTAGTAAATCCTTTGATACCAAGTACAGAGACCCTATCCTTTTACATATTACATTATGTGATTTTATGTATAATTATAAATGAGAGTAAAATCAAAGTATTGTAAAGTATAATGTCTTGGAGGAATAGGTACATAAGACTACAAACATGGAAATAAATAAAAACAATTCTTTGTTTAATATTAAATTTGAGATCCTAAATTCCATTCTGCTAAAACATCTTCATAGGGTACCCTAGGGAACACATAATCCAAGGGATGAGCTTAATAGCCTAGTAAGGTAATAACCACAAGAAAAAACAATAGCACATGGGATAGAAGGTATGATATAAAGATATAAAAGGGAATGTACATAAGGAGTCATGACATATAAAAATGGGATCATATGAACATGGAGTCATTATAATGTGGTTTCAACATAAAACATGACTTTATCATGAGTCCATGCTAACCTACAAGATTGTTTCACATGGTAGCACAAGCCAAGGAAAACTGCTAAGACCACCACACATGGTAGAATAAGCCAAGGATAACTGCCAAGACCATCATATATAACTTCTCATAATACTCAACATTACCAAATTCATTGGAGAATTATCTATGATCACCCATCATAACATTTAATGAATATTTTCACCACATAAATAATCATGAATAATCAATCTTACATTAACATTAGTGTCACCCATGGAAATAATTGGGTACCAAAATCAATTCATAAATCATAATAAATAGGTGATTCATAATAGTGACCATGAAAGAAATGAATTAAAATATAATTGAACATTTATAAGCGAAAAAAATAATTTCTCATGGTAAGTGATGTCATCTTGTATCAAAGGTATTTAAGAAATTTTTTCATTAAAACATTATTTTGTTGTTTTAAAGAAAATAAAAGAGAATAATTAAAATAGAAAAGGTAAAACATGTTTATATAAATGAATAATTATACCAATAACTTTTAATAATATAAATAATGATTTTTTAAATACAAATGTGTCTTGAAAAATTGGATAGATTTCACTTGAAATTAGTTAATAATTCATGATGTTCCTTAAAACAAGTTTTCTTATTGGGAAGTATTGAAGAGGGAATCACGTAAAACATATATATCCCCAAAAGACATTGAGGGATGGATCATGAAATATGATTTTCTAGAATATAAATAGTATGGATAATATGTACATAAAAATAAAATACTACTTCGTTTGGATAAAAATAATTATAGAGAAACCTGAAAGAATATATGAGGTTTGTGTAGAATCTCTTATAGAATATCGGCATGGTATCAGTTGAACTTAGGAATGCTCAATGAAAGGGAAAGGGGTTTATAATATTTTATAAATCATGAGGGAATTATTGGTCAGGTGAAAAAACATACCCCATCATTATGAATTACACATAAAAGGGCATAACATAGAGGAGATTCTTTAATAAAAGTGAAATAGATTGGATCCCTTACCTTAAGTCTGATGGTGTTCCCCACATGATAATAATGACCTAAATAATAAAATTTGATTCATTAAATAATAATTATAGAACCTCTATTACATTTAAATGTTTTATTATAACCTTTTACGTTCATTCATAACCTTTTTTATTGGTTATGAGTTTCAATTTCATTGTTCGGGTTCATTTGGTTCTATAGTTTTAATGATCGGTTCACATGTATTCACGTTCGGACACACGTGTATGATGAAGGTGGTTGTAAAAAATATAATTAATTAATAATTTTTTATCATCCAAAACATTATATGGTTATAAAATTCATTTTTTTATTTGGAGTGAAGTTGAATCCTTATATAAATCATTAATGTCAAACACTTGGATTATCTTGGAGATTTTGTTCGTAATTAAATTGTTTTGTATTATTATTTTACATCAAGTGTGAAGAAGGATTTAAGAAGAAAAAAAGATAAAATAAATATTTATTACTTTGGTTCAACCATAAAAATGTATTCATTGCATGAATAGAATATGTTAATAGAAATTGAAAAACTATCATCCTCAAATGTGATAAATTAACACATCTCGGTTAGTGTTCTCACTTACTTTGTATAAAAGAAATGGAAAGAAGAGATGATAACCAATTATCCCATTATAATAAAAATAATTTAGTAAATTTATGTTATTGGAGTTATCATAAAAATTGGGTTAATATAGATGAGAAAAGAAAACGAAAATAAAAGAACTCTAATGAAAATAAAATAATCAGAAAGAGGAATTTACCTCTTGAGTTTATCTCCATTGAGAACCTCTTAATGGGAGTGGATTTGGTCTTTTGAGGAGACCATTTAATGAAGGACATGGGGGATCTTGGGGATATATTTGGGTAGAATTTTGGGTTGTTACAAATCTTGAGAGGGGTGAAGAGAAGAGGGGAGTGTGGGTGGTTTTTATAGTGGAGTGGAGGAGGGTTTTCTTAGTATTTTAATCATCAATGTATTGTTTTTATTAGGAAAATCAATATTAAATATTATTGTGACAAACAATAGTAATATTTTCATGAGATTCCAAAAAAAATCCATTTACCAAATCCATGACTCAAGCATGATGCATAAATTTAGGTTTTAGCATTTATTGTGAATTGTCATATTTTACTATTCCTAAAAAAAATTGTGTATTTTAGAAAAAACACAAAATTTCACCCTAAATATTTTTCAAAGTGTAGAATCCTAAAATTAAGTCCATTTTTCCAAAAAAAATATAAATATTATTAGTTTATTTTTTAATTTAAATCATAATTTTCTTGAAAAATATATATTTTAATTCTATAATTAATTTTATAATTTTCTCAAAATTTACATAAGGTATTATAAAATTATCTTAAAACCAGAGGAGATAAAATTGTTAATTTATGAAAACCTTATAGTAAAATATATTTTCTTTTAAAATAATTAATTAATTATAATTAATTATTTATTCAATACAAAAATTCTAGTATGTTCACTGTGGTCATATAATCACTTATAAGATCCCTAAATTTTATTTATACAATCAAGATTTAGGTTACTATTCTTTTTAAGGATTCACTGTTCATAATGGTCATATTACTATTCATAAGGTAGGTTACTATTCACTGAAATACAATTTATCCTTATCGTACTCAAAACATCATTCTGATCACAAATGTGTATTGATGATTTTCTAAATTCAAAACATATAAGTGTAAAAATTAGGTTTAAAGGTCACATAGTACTTAGTTGTTCATTTTGTTGTTAATACATGTGATTATTTGAAATATTTTAAAAAAATGAATTTCCATTGATAAAACATTGGTTTGTTACATCCAGTGACTCTCACATCTAATGGAACACATTACCCATATATGGTTTTCTTAGGGGCATATACCAAGGAAGGGGTTGTCTCCCAAACCTCCTCAAACTCCTACAAGAAAAATAAATAAGGTTTTAAGGTCTTAATGACAAAAATATTAAAGGTTGATCATAGTAATTGTAATTACCTATTTATGGGCATCATTTGGCTCGGGGATTATCACCATGTATTCGACTTGATCAGACCAATAAGGAATATCCTTGAAATAATGGAGGAATTTATCTATCTCTTCTTTGACTATAGCCAATTCATGTGGGTTTTCATAATTCGAAATCACTGTACATGCAGTGACTGCTCCATTGGCTAGAGTCTCAATGTTCTCTTCTCAAGGTGTCTCCTAGATGTATTAATCATAATAGATCACCCATAAGGCATACCATTCATTCCAAGACTCTTATAATGCTTCAATAATGGGGATGGATAATGTTGGAGGATCTATCTAGGGAACTGAAGTGGTCTAAATTAACCATAATTGGTTCATATGTGCAACTTCCCCTCTAGAACCCTTAAGGGATGGGACCTTGCAGGATTTTTTATACAAGTGATGAATCTCCCTAGATCTAGTTACAATGAGAGGGTAGGAAATATCATCACCCCCATGGCATTTCTATCATCATCCCCGTCCTCATTGATCTCCAGCCTCACTATGGAGGGAACCAGATAGGAATATCTTCTACTATTATATGAGGCATGAATTAAGGATTCAAGCTCATGAAGGTAGAGACCTAAAGTCTTAGATTAATCATCATAATAAATGTTATCATTAACTTACACATATCCAAACATAGATAAGAAATCCTCTTTTTCCTAAACAAATTTCTATAATGCACAAAGGAACTAATCCTAACAAGAATTCTCACCCCTTTAAGAATCTCATTGCCTTTAGGCCATAGGAAATCTTTAAATATAAGAGATGGATACTTGACCTTCAATAGTGGTTTTGATTGTGTGGGAAGTTTAACCCTAAGATTTTAAATCCATCCATGGTGGTTCAGAAACAAGATATTTCCTTGGATAATTTTTGGGCCTAAAATGCATTATGGATTTATTTTGTTTCACTATGACCTTAGAGGTTTTCCAGGCCACAATAATTGGAAAAAGTTTCTTCATAAGACCAACTTTATATGATTGATTCAAAATATTGGAATTTCATCTTGTGAGGGTAGGACTCATTCCCATAGGATCTGGGATCCCAATCATGCATCGAGTGTCTTTTAGAGTAAATAGATTACAAATATATTGATCTATAATTAAATGTTTCTCCTAGAATGCATTGTTATTGGTGGGTGGAAACCTAATTTCAACACATTTGAATTTATATCCAAATATACAAGGTTTATATCCCTCACAGATAATTCCTCTATTAATCGAGGAAACTAAGATGCCCCTGTTAAGGAGAACGAGTTAACTCCATTGAAACAAATCCTCATATTCATCATTCAAAAATACACTATAGTTGGATGTGTATATATAATAGTTTAAGTGGTCTATATAGTTGAACCATCCCATAATATTCCACTCATCTAACTCATAATATTATAATGTATTGAACTTTCTTCGGAAAGGATTATTTGGATAGATGGTAGAACATTGAATCAACTTGGGGTTTATGAATGTGTAACATGACCTATGAGTGACTACCGAACCCCAAATAATTCATAAAGGGCCAAAAAATTGATGTGGTGGCTTCCCATCACTACTCCATCCCAATAATGTTTTATTTTTTATAATACTCGGAACACAAAGTTGATTCAACTTAGATTGGAAAATTGATACACCATGATAAAAGTTGTGACTCTAAATCTTGTATTAGTGTCACTCATCAATAGAAGCCAACAACTCAGAAGATTGGTTGATATGGATGCTAACCTAAACAACCAGTCCTCATAATGGATAATCTTCTACCATAATTCATTGAATTAACTCTCCTATAGAATGGTTCAGTGGGAACCTAGATTCCTTTTAGTTTTGATGGTCAGGTAGGTCCTTGGTGTCCACATATTAGGATCTTTTCATCTTCTTGTGGAAAAGGAATTAATCATATCTAAAAATGGTACATAAACTATTGTTTGAGGATCCACTTTCAAAAGGGACATTTCGTTGGTAATAAGTTTCTAGGAAAGAAGATGATTCCTATTTTTATCATCCTAGGATGGAGAGTATTGAAACAATCATCATACATGTCAACGATAATGAGAGCCCCCAAAATCAACCAGACATCCCAAATGACTATATCAACCTCACCATGAACCAAGTGGAAGGTGTTGTTGTCTATGATGCACCTGCTAAAAATATATAGTTTGGATATTGTTGTTGATGAGTATTAATTTGAGATACCATTTCCGCCTCATATATCCCCATGTCCTATAGCTTGGCTCTGAATTCCTCAAATCTTGGAGAACCCATAAAGGACATCCCTGATCCCATCTATATAATCCCCCAGGTAGAAGGTACCATTTTTACAACCATATTTGTTTCTCATTCATTGTAGGATTTCACACAATGTAGTGATTTTAATAAACCATGTTTTCTGGCTCCCGCATAGTGTCCTCTAGAGACCATGTGGTATAATCCAGAAGAGACCCTATAGATTATCATTTTAGTAAAAAAAATTACTTTGCTGAGATTATAGCCTGTTGTTTGTTACTCTTTTCAATTATTTTGGTTATAGGCTGGTAGGACCAACTTGGTGATGGAATCTCTACATATTTTGGTAATAGGAATCCATAAATGAGAAACATGTATGAGAAAAGATATCCTCTTTGGAAGGAACTAATAAGATACTCTAATGGTTGATGAAGTTGGATGATATGGATTTTGTTTTGAAAATATCCTCTCATAGCCTTCATCTTTTAATATATATTAGAGAGGGTTTACATGGAGAGAAGAGAAGAAGAAGTATCACATGGAGGTTCAATCCAATTGTCAGCATGAAAATTCAAAAAAATGGTATTATTGTCTACAAATTTGCAATAGGGATGATTTCCAATGAACTAATTGTCCGAAAAGATACTCATACATGAAATATCAATTTACATATGTCTTTAGAGTAACAGATAATTAATTTATAGCATGTAATGTAGTAGTTTCTAGAATGCCTGAATCCTCATGCAATTCACCAACTATGCAGAGTTTCCGACATACCACTAGAAGATAATATTTTTAGTTTGAGGGAGATAAAAACTTGTTCTCTGGAGGATTCCTCAAAGGATAGAGTTCTTAGAACCAAGTTTATCAAGATAGTTTTTAGGATCACCATGTTCTGTATGAATAATGGTAGTTGAAAAATGAGATGGCCCCCCTAATATATAAGAATAGTCCCCTCCTCTGACTCCACTAGTGTACCACAAACTAGTTTATCTTGGGCCTCTTTCTACATTAGAATATCCACCTCTTCATCCTGATCAGAACCCATTCTGGGGGGGATTTTTTTCATCCTAAAAACACATTGCAAGATATCTAAATAGTTCCATTTATTTGGAAATGGATGTTAACAAATGGGAGGAGGAGTTGAAAGAAAAAAAATTAATATGGGTGAAAATCACAAAGTAATAATTGTTTTGTAATGAAAAAATAATTTCATAGATATCCACTCCACATTATTACCTACTATATCGTGAATCAACTATGAACTAAATAGGTTGTGGGATGAAGACAATATCTCTACAACCTGGAAACAAAACTGAATTCATTCATGTGAGGGAGGTGGTGATATCAGCTCCCACAAATGATAATCCCCCATACCCTGGAATAGTTCACGGGGGAGGTGGTATCATTGTATCCCATAAAACAAAAAAAATGTCATTTAGGGAATAAGGTATTGATCTATATCCCTACAAATAATGGCCTCCTTCCATGAATGACGTCGCCACTAACTATTTTATTCATAAGTTGATAATTCTACATGGGTTCCCGCAAATGGTGCCATCACAACCCATCAGATCTGCCCACACAAACATACAATTCATATATGAAAGGTCCCTAAGGATGATCATAAATGGACATTTTGAGTGGATAACCAGGAGCTTACCTTTGGAGGAACAGAAGAATAGATTCACTCCTATAGCCTTTCAATGATTCTCTTAAGATAAAACCCAATGCATAGAATTAAGGGGAAAAAAATAAATCATTTGTTCATATTGTGGCTCAAAATACTTTATGGAAATACTTACTATGAGTCCTAAAACCTTTGTACCCTATTTAAATAGGAATCCATTATAGAATAATTCAATTGTGGGTGGAACTGTAGCCCACGTAGCAATATTCTATACAAACGGAACTTGTCCCCATGTAGAAACATGCTACATGGATATAAAACAGGTGTGTGAATCACCACACTACACATATGGTACCCATACCCACATGAAAACACTAAAAATGTAGGGAACCCCATATCTCATAAGAACATGCCATAAAGTATGGGGTATGCTAGGGAATTCTACTCTATGAATCTAATCATCCTCTTTCATTGTGTCATAATCCCTATTGTTAGTCCCTTTGTAAAATAGTATACCAATATCAGGTCATGTCCCCTTAAGATAAAACTAACATATATGATATTATCATTTGGCACATCAACTCTCCCTTTTGAGTTTATATACCTGTGGTAATTGGAATTGCGTTAGTGACCCAAGCGGTAAGGTAGACCCTTGGAATGTCCATGAGTTCAAATTCCTTTGATTACGAGGGTTCTAACCTTATAGTGCTAATTTGAGCCTCTATATTCTAGGTAATAAGGGGAACCACTAGCCATTTCCTATGATTAGGACACGTGTTGAACATTCTCGTCTATCCATAGAATTGATGAAAATGGCAGAATTTTTGAGGTAAGCCCCTAGTTTTTATTACTAGAGGTGGAACTTTTTATCCTCTTAACCATAGACTAAAATGTATTTGGATATATCTCCAAATATGAGAATCTGGTATATGAATATAAGATAGGAAACATGACCACTCAACACCCTCTTCCCCCCCTTTGGGATCCACCACCATCCATCAACAGACAGAGTGGGACATGTGATCTTCAGGTCTACTTCCTCCTCTTGTTTATCACACCGATCATGACTCATGTTGTTTTAAAGATTGGTAGAAATCATTAAATTTACACAATCCCAAATCATATCATGTTCATCAAACACATTATTTGTCTTGAAACCATAATTAATCCTTCAAAGGTTCATAATCACAATGAGGTATCATCAAATGTCCCTTCTCCATAGATGTATGCCCCAACTAAAATCCATGTTGGTAGCTCCCATGCGTAAACCCCAATGATTCCCCATTAATGGTCTAACTTTTATTTGATTTTCCAAATTAGGATGAACTACGCAGGATTTGATTCCCAACAAACCTAGATATGTAGGTTGCTACCCTGTGGTCCAAATTTGACATCCAACTCCAATCTAATGTTTTTCAGGGCACATTTTTTTCAAGATCATATTCACTCCGGAGACCACATCACTTTTGAGTACCTCGTGCCACCATGGAATAAGTCCCATAACATCCTTGACTAGGAAACCATTCTCTTGGATGTATAATCTACCTAATGGTAAGCTACATATTGGGGTCCTCATCACATGAACTTAAAAGTATATGTTTCCCTATAAGTGACACCAAACTACCTGGTTTCTAATTCCTCTCATGAGCATACATTGGAAGTCTATTTTATAGGTTCGATTCTGATATCAAAAGAACTCTGATATCCCCTGGATGATGGAAAAATATAGAGCACTACATAACATGGATTAAAACCAATGCCATCATGATAAACAACCAAAACATCCCTGGTCTGTCCAGAAATGGGTACCATTGATTTATAACCTCATATACATATGGATCTCCTCATTTATAGAGAACCTTGGATACCTATATATGATTTTACACCCATGAGTTGTAAAAACTGATCATTACATCATGGTATTACATAATATACTCACTTATGAATGAACCATGTAATCCTAAACATGACTTAAATCTATAACAGTATCTCATTATTGTAAATATCACCACCCAAAGGGTTTGGTGAGCCTATCATCGCATCATATCGATCAATGTGAGTTCTTTAGATTATTTTTCCAAATCATCCAATGAATGACTACCTTGGAATGAATTTCCATGAAGAGTGGATGTAATAGTACTTGGGTGTTTCTAGATCAATGAACAAACCCATTGGAGACCATTTGAAGATGATATTCCTGATATCGAATATTTCAATCCTTTTAACCCCTAAAATAGATCTAATAAGTAATAAAACTTTAAATTTTTAAAGAAAAATAGATAACATTGAAAAAATGAATTAACATCCATGCGTCATTCACAAGATTAAAAAAGTATATACTTACAAGCCCCTATTTAACCATTCCATTATGGTAACAATGACATATTTGATCAAAACACCCCTTATATAGTCTAATGCATGCATCCTTTATATAGATAATTTGAAAATTTATTCCAATGAAATAAAAATATTGTTTAATCCATCATTATTGTTAAAATTCAGATCGTGGATCATCAAGGGAATTAACCCCAATAATATATATCACAGTGTGTAAATTTAGAATTTTATTGTGCACTATTAGAAGATTCAGTTGATATTAAACAAATCTATTTTAGGGAAAAGACCCTTATATGAATCTGAGTGTGATCCTTTATCGATATTTAGTAACCAAAGAAGAATGTTATTTCTAGGAAACAAAAAACTCAATTCATTGACCAAATTATAACGTGTTTTTCAATATTTACATTTATGACTTACGATTCTCATAATGTTTTACCATTATTAATGAAGATCAATCTTTTCATATGACTTTTATTTTTAATGAATTTTTTATATTAGTTGTCAATGGTTTATAAGGAAATAGATCCATTGATTTTAATTTACATAAGAGGGTACATAGAAATGTGATGAAAAATACATGTGGATGTATCCATGATACAGAATCATGGTATCAAATTAATCATATCTTGGATTAATTCATGTACAAGAATACAATAATGATTTATTAACATATGGTTGTTTTTTTAACAAATTTAGTTTATAACTCTAATTATTATTAAATTGAACATGATGTCCAAGAATTGTGTTAATGATGAATGATTTTTTTGTATAAATGTTTTAGAAGAAAATAATTATTAGTGGATGGTGAATAGATCATTTGAATTAAAAATATAAAAAGATAAGAAGAGTAATTTTATAAATCCATCTAAATCATTATTTATGAGGATATTATTTGAGTACTATTAAAATATTTATTTTCATGGAAAAATATTTATAAATACCATGAAAAATATTATTTTTTGTGATGAATAAGGAAATTCTATATAATCATTAATGTCTTGTAGATTGGATGGGGACAATTGATAATTTGGTTAGAGATTTTGATATTTTTACCAACAACATTAAAGGAAGTTATTTTACAAAACAAATGGCCAACCAAACATCCAGAAATGAAATACATCAATAAAACATATGGGACCCAAAGTTTCACTACATGATACATATTCAACATGGATAACCTATTGAGGTACTTGAGGTAATATATCTCCCAAATAGAGTTTGTAGAGGCTCTGTAGGTTGGATGTTGCACATCACCCACATAGCATGTTCATGGCATGTAGCTGGGTGCCCCAGGGCACCATGCAAGGCTTTGGAATGGAATTTCTAGGATGAGTGTGGTGTTTTTTAGGTTCCTAACACTATATCAAGGATCAATGTGGCAATGAATTATCTTTACTTATTTTGTATCATGAAACAGAATGATATTTTTATGTTAGTAAATGCATAGTGTGGAATTGTTACTCCATATTAAAATATAAGGACTTAAATTCTTCGTGTGATCCAAAAGATACCAGTCATATATCCTCCATTGGGAATCATCATTAACCTTTAAATTATTGAAAAAAAATTATCGTGAAAAAATTTCATGGAAAAAATAATTATTGTAACTAACACTTTTATGGCCTTTCTGAAGGTGAGATACTAAAGCGATGAGGTCTTGAACATCCCATAATGAAATATATGTCACCCATGTCACAAACTCTATCTTATAGTTAATATTAAATGTTCAATATATAGATATAATAATTTAGAATATCAATTTTCGTGCCTCTAGGACTTCATGAATTTGTTTCAAAAATTCATTACTTCTACAAAAAGAATGTATGAGTTGAAATGAATTTGGAAAAGGCTTTTTTCACAATTACTGTTCATGTTAGAGTTTTATCTATAGAGATTCATGATAAAAACAATTGTTTCATGTTGCATACACACCATGAATAAAAAAATAGATCCATCACATATGAAAATAGGATATGGTTTTTTGACTCGCCTAATCCATTTGAGCCTATTAAAATTTTGAGAGTTAAGGGGATCAAAATAATGAGATATGCCATTATTTTTGGTTTATTGAATATGATACTTGATATGTAATAATTATATGATCACATATTGTGTAAGGAATTGTTACTATTCCCAATAATATTTTTTTACCTAGAAAATTAGTTATTAATTTTGTTCTTAATTTATTCAAGAGATCAAGAATTATAAAAAATATAAAATCCATGTGGCTTCTCATATGTGAATAAGTGATCACTAATCATATCAACTTCATGGAGAATGATAAATATAGACCCTAATTTTCATAATGATTAATATTTTTTGGATCACACGACTCGATCTAACCCACAATCATTTATTCTTGGGAAGAGATTTTACATGATCTGGTTCATAGTAGTATACTCCCACAATATTTACATGAAGTAATTGTGTCTCTTCCTATAAATCAATATAGTTTCTGTGAAGTAATAGGAAATTATTAAAATGTTTACATTTTTATCTGAAGTGGAAGAATATTTCATAAATCACACCTTATTTTGTGATGATGTTGTTTTTTTGTAGTTTCATGTGCATGAAGATCACAATAGTAGGAGGTAGCCATGTGTTATAATATGAAAAAAATACATAGTATGTGAAATGTGGTTGTATATACCCAAAAATAATTCTTATAACTATATTCATGAAGGGGATGGAACATGAAGTTAACAATGATTGAATATATTAGTTTGAGTGAAGAAATAAAGATGAAAGTGATCATTTTATGAATACGTGCATGTGTGTGTTATTAATCATGGAAACGTGAGTGCCCAAACTTTTGATATATTTTAAATAAACATCATGATAACACATAAAATAAGTATAATAATAATAATAAATTATCTTTCAGGGATTCCACGTGTTATAAATCATGCATTACTTTCATTAAGTATATATCATCTAATATGGTTGATAATTCAAGTGGAGAATATTCTATTTTTGTGAAATATCATTCTGTACTAAAATAATATTGAATGTGTGGTGTGATTATATTGAATAAATAATTCATTCACTAAAAATAATAATGGTGAACTTTTAAATGAACCATTTATGATATTCCATATCAAGGAACATTGATATTCAAATATATAGTTATATTCATATCATTGAAACTAAAGAAGATAAATAGTTTTCCTATATAAAAATTTATTTTTATTTAGGGTAAAATCATTTTGATGATGGTGATCTAATAATTTATAATTTTTATTTTAAAAAAAGTATCTAGTTTATGACATATTTTAAGAATATTGTTTGTATATCTGAATTCATATTAAGAAGAATAATAAGATTCATTAGATTTTAGATTACATCTCTAATGAAGAAATAATTCTCATTGCCCATAGGATTACAAGTAATAAGTGGTTATGTTTGTGGGAGAATATATTAGCACTATAAAATTGAACATTAGGTTCATTTAGTGGAAGAAATTATTTTTGTTATAATGCACCTTAAAAAGAAGGAGGATACTGTATTCTAAGGTAGTATAAATAAGAAACCAAGAGATATAATACAAGAACATTTAATTGAGTGATGAAACTAAATTATTCTCTTATTCTCAAAACCATGTCAAAGGATTTCTTTCAAGTGGTTGGGATTTATTGTATTATTTGAAAACATTCAAGGCCTATTTACTCTTTTTGAGTAGTAAACATTGTAAAAATATAATTTCCCATATTTTTTAGCATTTTTATTGTTTCATCTAAAAAAGAAAATAGAATAATAGAAACCATATCCTAATATAATTAATAGGTAAAATTATAAAATGTTTTAATTGGTTAAAATCTTATGAATACAAATTTTTCTCATCTACATAGTGTTTAGTATATCCCATAGCTGTCACATTAATTTTTATAGTAGATATATTCCCATCAATTATATTTTTAAAACACTTTTTATTATTTTTTTAGTGATATGAGTTTCATTAATATTTGAAAAAGGAAGTGATTAATTTTTAAGGATTCAAATACTGATATTTAGAAATAAATTTCAATCAAAATAAAGATGAATAAGGGGAAAAAAGGAAAAATGAAGTTGAAAAAAAGTTACCCAAATAAAAATAATATGATGTATCAGTTTATCCATTCTTATCAAACAATAAATAAGGATTAGACTTGGAATGATAATATCATGTTTCTTAAGTATCAACCAAGGTGATAAAATGTATTTCTACCATGGATTTATCAAGATATTGATGTTATCATGAGGTATGTGTTAACTCATAACAATACTATTTCTAAGAAGATCCACAAACTGGTTAGTGTGATTACATTTTAGTTGATTTTTAAACTAATGCATTAAGGAGTTTGATTCATGTATATCACAAAGAATTTTTATCTATTATTTTTTTACTATTTTAATGTTTCTTGTAACATTTTGCTCAGTATGAGTATAATTCATAGGTAATTGAGGTGTCCTTAAATAACAAAATATATAATTTAACACCTCTCAAAAATAATGGATCTACAAAAGTTGAATGAGTTGTTCATGAAATAAATTAGTCAAGATTTAAATTCAAGTGGATTGGGTAATATTAACATAAATATGGTGTTAATGAGACTATAGATGAAGAAATGTATTCACATGTTGAAAAATAGAAAACATAGAATAGATTTCAATGATATAAAAACGGACAAAATCCAATATGTTAAATAAAATAGATTCTTTGTTAAAATACATAATTTAAATGAATATGAAGTTGGAAGAATGTACAATCTTGTGAATTGATGGATATTCATATTGAATATTTGAAAAAAACCATTATTATGATATGTTAATTATTTTATTTTAATTTGGTTAATCTAGATAAGACATTTAATAAGACTCCACAAAATAAGAATAGAGTTTATGCTTCAACCAAATGATGACTAGAGGATTATAAGGTTAACATATATCCAACAAGTGATAAAAATATAATGGGTTAATTCAAGGATCTATCTTACTAAATTGTGAGAAAAATTGTACTATATATACTATATTTTGAAAAAGTTTCACAATCTGTTTCCTCAAACATTACATGTTAGAAAACATTATCTAAACATGTATGTATGTTTAGAGGACATAATTGGCGTAAAAAAAATACTAATGTGGATAAGTAAAATATTTTTAATGCTTCCCACCCATGAAGATCACAAGAACCTATGAAGATTTCAAGAAAATCATATATATGAAGTTATAGGATCATGTACTTTCGTCAATGATAGAGCTGTAATAGACCTATGAATTGTGACTTTTATTTTTCATGATTTGCTAAATTAAATAATCACGAGAATCATAGTTAAATAAGAAGATATATTGATAGGAAAATGAAATATCCACAGGTTAATAAAAATATGTACACATAAAATATTTGGAATTCATGAAAATATTTTTGTTGAATATAATGATAGTGATTAAAAAAATGGTTAATGGTCATATTTAAATATATTAAAAGTTGTTTCTAAAATAAGACCTTAGTCTATGCATAATAATGAAGAATAAAACATGAAAAGAAAATATAAAAATAATATAAACAATGATTATTTAAATCATTTTTCATGAATGAAAAGTTAGAGGACCATGTATTCCAATTCAAATAATTTGAATAATATAGGTTAACTGAAATAAATAATAATATAGATAAATCCTAGAAGAATCCAAGGGGAATATCTATATGTAAGTAAAATTTTATTAATAAAATTTTATTTTATCTAGATGAAATATTTTGAAATAAGGATAAATAATTAAGAAGAGAAATCAATGTATTGTAAAAAATAAAATGAAAAAAATCCACAAAAATATGATGTTACCTGTGTAAGGAGAAACATGTACAACAATACTCCCAGTGAATTTCCTACAATAATTCTATAAAAAAATAATATAAGAATGTGAATGTTGCATAATGTGATACAAGTTTTTCTAATGAAATTGAAGAAACAAGACTTATAAACAATTACATTGAATAAGTTATATGATTCAAACACTGAAAATCATAATTAGTGAACATATTTGAAAGTGTGATGAGTAATTGAAATAAGGAAATGTCATTGGAAAACTCATATTAACTTTTATATTCACATTATAAATCCATTGGATCCACCTTATTCCCTTAATAACTATTTTTTGTAATTATTCTTACAATATATGTAATTAAAGGTGGAACATGTTCTTAGGGTGGAATGGATAAAGAGGGCTTTATATCAATTCTAGAAAATAAATTTAATTAATTCATTATCCTTGAATGATTCCTCAATTGGAATTCAAATTAATATATTATTTATGATCATATTTTATTAAAATTAATTTGTTTTAATCATATCCTAAATAATAAATATAAAGAAAATACCACATTTTTTGTCCTTTTGATTTTTACTCTGAAGAAAAAGTATTGAAGAAGAACATACTTGGTGAAATTGAAAAGGTTATCAAACATCTATGGTAATAATTTGATAATCTATTCAGGTGTGTTCTCTTAATTGGAACATCTTAACATAAATTCATAATGATATTTACCATTATGCTGATATTGAGGACTGATTCCCTTGATAGGGAGACAAATGAATAAAGATGATGTTTCTTATAGAATAATTATCTCAAATTGAATTAAATATTATTATTCCATAATGTTCTATATGTTCATGTCATTATTAAAGGTATAGTTTTCATAATCACTCATCCCTAGATAATAAAAAATAATTTTTACCCAATAGGGGAGTAGTTGAATTAATCTCTGATATATGATATGTCTAAGAATATATGTAATCTATGGAGACTTATCCTAGATGCTATAAATGGGACTTTTTTATTTGTTATTTGAAGTGATTATATAATTTTTAAGTTGATTATTTCTAAAAATGATACATATCACGTATGAAAAACTTCATCATGGAATAAAATGGAATAAGTTCACTGGTTGGGCCATCTCGCTCTCTGGGGGAACTGGCTCAGGATCAATTCCCACCAGACACGAACATTATGTGGATTATGCATAGGGAGATTCAAATTCATTTCTTAGATGGCGAATATGTGGAACACATTGTCTTGGAGAAGCCCCCAATGGGACCAGGCTTGTTACCCTTACAGATGTTTTGAGTGGTTGATATAACACTCGGGATTCGGGGGGTCTGGGTGACTCGTGACCATGGTGGTCGAGGCTCTTCCGGCTAGATTTTATCATGCCTCTTCCTCATTATCTTCATTTGGTGCCCGTGGTAGGAAATCCGGGCTTGACGTGGAATGAAGGTGCAATATATCATAGTGATATCATGGTGAAATGCTCGTATCCAGATCTAAGGAGTAATTATTTGACCGTCACTCACCGGGATGAAGGATCCCCAGATCCATCGTTTTCGTCAAGGGTGGCTCCCTCATCCGATGTTGTTGATGTATTCAGATCTACGATTCCGGCATCCGTTGGCTTGGATTTTGTGAATGGGGTCACTGGTGTAAGTTTCTCTTATTCGCTGCTTGTTAATCATGAGTTTGTGGCTTGAGATTTCAAATCTGGGGTTGTAAATAAGTCTAGAAGTGTTAAGCATGTGGCTAGAGCTATGTGGGAACTAGATTCGACTGGGTCACATATGCAGTCTGTGTCGAATAGGGTGTTTCTGAAGAGTTTTTCCTCCGCCTCCATGTCTTATAATACTCATATTGTGAAGTTTAAGGATGTTTCAACAATATATAATGGAATTGAAAAGGACCCGAGTGGTTGAGCAGGCTGTTCTAAATCCAAACCTTCGTTTGCTTCATTCATTGACTCCGACTCAAATAAAATTCTTCGAAAGGGGTCATCGGCTCATGTTGATGTCAGTACAATATATTTTATGAGAGGATTATAGTTGGGAACAATTCCCTAATTGCACGACTTGTTCTATAGAAGGGTGATATGTCCTGGAAATTTGACGATTTAGTCAGAAGGGTATCATTTTTGTGGGGTTCCTTTGATTGGTGGTGTGTTTCTAGTGGTTGTGGACTTTTCCATTGCATTTTCCCATATAATTCTTTCAGAATAAATCCATGGAGTATTGGATCTCTATCTTTAAAACCTAGACATCTTCGTCTTCATGAATGGTCACTTGATTTCAATGCTTCTCATGATTGGAATGCTTTTTCTCAAGTTTGTGTCCATTTTCAGGGGCTTAATTGGGTCATCTCACATCCAAATATTCTTCATTACTTTGGTATAGCAATTGGGTCTCCTATTTTCATTGATAAGGAAACTAATGTTTTCCGGTTTGGGGATTTTTCCAGAATTCTGGTGGAGGTTGATTTGAGCTCCACCTTGATTGATAAAATAATTCTTTCCCCTCCCACTAGTGACATCCATATATATATGGAGTATGAAAGGAATAATCATTTTTTTACAAAATTCATGGATGTTGGGAACACATTGTAGCTTTTTTAGAGGAAGATCTCTTGTGAGATATGTGGGATGAAGGGTCATTCAGTTTCTCTCTATAGAAGTAAACTTGAGAAAAAGAATGTGTATTTGACAATATCTCCTGATCATGATAGAAATTCTCTCAATAAATCATCTGCCACTCAAGATGAGATGTTGGCTTCGGGTAAATCTATTTATCAGGTTCATAATTTGAAAGGAAGAGGTATAATAGTGGATAAGTCTCCAATGAGTGGACCCTCTAATGCCCGAGATGATTTTGAAATGGAGATTGCATCTACGGATGGTTGTGTTGTTACTCCAAATGGGTTAGTTGAGACTAGAAATGCTTCTATCATTTCTGTTTCTAGATCCACTACTTACACTGAACCCCTAAATATAAATATGAATGATAGTCCTAGTGCATGCATGATACGTGATGACACTATTGAGTTGGATCCTGAATCTGGGACTCCTCAAAATGTTGATTGTCATAAGGAAATTTAGAATCTTTTTACTTCCTCTATGATTTTTGGGAAGTGGGTGACATCTATGAGGCGGAAGAGATGGTGGGGGATGACGGTCCTATTACATTCAATAATTCTCTCCTCTCTGGAAATGGGATGGTTGATGGTTGTTCAGTTTCCACTCCTACTTCCTTGATAAGGAAACCAATGAAGGACTATTCTAACACACCTCACATTGTGTCTACATGACTTCTAAGCCTTTAGGAATGTTCAATTCTGATATTATTAAGATCCTCAATCAGGGTAGGTCCCACTCTTAATGGGAAAATGTTGATGACTCTGATTATGGGAATGACATGTCCTATTATGATTTGTAATGTTGTGTTTGATGGATGAGGGCACGTTCCATTGTTTGACCCATCTCGTCTCCTCTTTACCATTTTATATTATTTAATAAATATTTAAAAGCATATATTATGGCTGGACATGCTGGTAAAAGTGAATAAACACTGAATATAAGATTATGAGTCCTCAGTTAATGAGGTTTAAAGATCATTTATTACAGGAAATGTTCTAAATCTAAATCAAATGATATTTATTTCTACACTGACCATATCTCAAATAGGATTAGAATGAAATTATGGATGGACCATTTATAAAGTATGAATTGATACCTTTTTCCATCATTATTGTATTTCCTAATAATAAGGTGGATAGAATGTGAATGAAATATTGGGAAATATAGAGGGAAAATATTCACATGTTGATATTTTCATTTTGATTGAACATTGAATATATTGAAAACAAATAAATAAGGTGTTATTGAAGATCAAACATTTTTATGAGTTTTCATTGTTTCTATTGGTTGATATTAGTTTAAAATGGGGGTCAATATAGTAGATTCATTAATTTAAATATATTGTAGAATATAGATGGAAAGAATTTGAAGATGTTTTGTTGAAGTATCCAAGATATACAAGCTTCATATCCAAGTTAGAATTACTTTGAAGAATAGATATTAAAGAAAGTAATCAAGTATTGTTATCATAAAGTATTTATTTTGAATAATTAGAGTTTATAACTACAATTATCATTTAATTGATCTTCATTTCAAATAGTTATGCTAATAGTGAATCATTTTTTACAATAATGTATAATATGGGAATAATGATGATTCAATTAAGAGGATATCATTGGAAATACTATTCCAAAATTAGAATAAGTGGATTTTTTAAAATATATGTGGATTATAAATACAAGAGAATATTGTTTGATGGCCATAAAAATAATCAGTTTTAAGAAAATTATTTGAATAGTATCATTAGTTCCCTAAAATGGATTTGAATAGGATCATTAAAATTATTATTTCTCAATATGAATAGATAAATTCAATATAATTAATAATTTCATTAGTAATTGATTAGGAAAATTGATAAATTGGTATGACATAGTGAATATTTGTCATGACTCTTTATAAGGAATGAAACAATACAACATGCGGGATTCATAGGGTCAACCATGTGGATGGAATTCATCGTTTAGTGATCATGGTGGTATGGGGTATAGAATATTTCGCTACTAGAGAACATGGAGATCCCATAAGTGAGTCAACACATAGGACCCACAGATAACATAGTTGGTGCATATAATCAATCCCATGTGACTATGTATGGGCGTGGCATGGCCCATGCAGGGTGTGTCAAATGTATTATTAGTGAAGAACCCAGTGTCACAGCTCATAGTGGTGATGAAATGGATTTATTAATTACAAAATGTGATTAAAAATGATTTTATATCAGGGAATAACAGGTATGAAAATGAATCATCCATAATAAAGAGTCCATACACTTCATCTATTATTCAATTTCATAGATCATATCCATCCCAATCACTATGGTATTTCATCTCTTACCTTTAGAAAAATCGTTGTGATTCTATTCCCTTGATTTTATAGACTAGCTGATCATGACTAATCCCATGTATGAAATGATCATTCAGAATCCACAATTATGGATCGATGATGTCATAAACATCCAAGCATGAAATCTATGTCTATATATTGTGTCTAACAATATTTATTCAAGATGGTAGGTTTGAGATGTTGAGGTAATCATTAAATGGACCATATTATAGTCATCTATAATGGAAAGAAGGGTTTTCCATGATTATATTACATCTATCAAATAATATAAGTAAGAAAATGATGTTATGAATGTAATTTTTTGCATTAGTTGTGTATGGAATAGTATGATCTTTGATGGGGAGCATGATCATCATTATGTTTTTGTTAGATACTCACTATAAAGAATGAATAGTGTTTTGACACAAAGGAAAATGTAAGATGGTTTTAAGTGTCACAAATTTTTCATTATTCTCTTAAATTGATAATATTTATGTGGATCAAAATATTTAGATATGTTGAGATTTGTAACCCATTTATGATGCTCCCAGATGTGGAATATTTCTCAGATATATGGAATTTTGGAGAAGTGTAATTATATGTATAAATATTGAACTACCAAGATGAGCAGTCACTATTATCATTCCCTATTTCATTGAGAAGTCTAGTTTTCATTATCATATTGAATCTATGTGGTCTATATTACATGAATATGAATGTTTTATATTATCCTTCATGAATTTTGATGAATTAGAGACCCAAAAACATGATTTTTAAAAAGAATGTTATTAATATAACCCTTGAATTGTGTTAACACACACTCATAGTGTTTCACGATGAATACTTATAGGTTACATTGTTTAGTAGTATAAACCCACTATAATTACATGGAGGATATAATTAGATCACCATAAATATAATTGGGTTTCATTAAAGAATACGTCTCTATATTAATATTTACTCATTTACATAAAAAAATATATATTCATGAATAAAATTTCCATTCAAGAATAAGTTTTTTTAGAATGTTGTATTTTCATGATTATAGCTAAAGGAGGTGGAAAATTCATAATATACTATGTACATAATCCATGTTTATGAGAACTGAGTTATTATATAATTAGATAATTTTCATATAATAATATTTTAAGAAAGACAATGAATGATAACTAAATTATGTCTTTATATATAAGTGCATATAAGGAAATAAAGAGGAATATGAAAATTTTATTCATACATGAATGTATAAGTGAATTGTCTTCCACGATTGAATGCATAAAAATTTTATAAACTTATAAAATACTACAAAGTGTCCCATAAAATAATAATACAAATACATTGATGTGCAAGATTTCATATTTCATTACCAATGCATTACATTCCAAATGTAAATATTATCTAATAAGGTTGATAATTATTTAGGAGAACAATATACCTTTTTTGAACATCATTCTTCCATGAAATTAAATTTAGATTATGGTATGATTTGGTTTTATAAATATTTTTTTCACCAAGAATAACAATGGATATCCTATACAAAAACAACTATAAATTTTATTTATTGATAAAAAATGAGATTTTATTCCTTAGTATTATTAAGATCACTGAGACAATAGAATATAAATATTTTCTCCAATTATAAATTTATTATTATCTAGGGAATATTAATTTTGATGTTGTTGATCATAACATTCATTATTTAGATAATTGGAAAGGATGTTTGTGATTTATGAAAGAGAATAAGAAGGCGTTGTGTATATATTTGTTCCTAGAAATAAGAATAAGAAGATCAATGGGGTTTAATTTTTTTGATGTGTAGCAGATGAATATTTTCTTTCTATATACATTTCACATAACAAGTGATCATGTCAGTGTAAGAACAAAGTATCACTATGAAATCCAACACAAGTTTCATCTAGTGGAATTCATTATTGGTGTTATAGAGTACCTTATAAAGAAACTGTATTGTTTCCTTAGAGTTAATATAATTAACCATATAGGAGCTATAAAACATGAAATATCGATTGACTATTGGGATACATATGTGAAATGATATTACCAACTAGATGTATCAATGTGATTTTTATTGTATTTTTGTAGAATTGGATTTTTTTCAAACCATGAGAAGTAATATCTAGACTTTTTGAGAACTAAACCTTATGAAAATATCATTCACTATATTTTCAAGATATCATATACTTTAATATGATAAGGAAAATAAAATAAAATAATCAAAATACTAAAATATCTAATCGGTAAAAGGGATAAAATTTATAATTGGTGAAAAATATTACAATCACTGATTCACCCCCTCTCTCATCGTTGAATATATCCCAAATTGGTCCACACAATAATTAATTATGGAAGTAGTTTATTGATATTTAATGGTTACATGTCATTGATAATATAATAATTAATTTTTAAAAATAATGCACAATAACATTTCACATAGAAATAAAAATGAATTATAGAGGTTTACAAAAATTAATGATTATAGAGGGTTAGAGACATTTACATAAGAGTAATAACATATAAGAAAAAGGAAATAATGGGTGGTAATATGTAATATCTCATTAAAAATATTCAAATGGATAATAATTAAACGTAATTACAGGAATAGAATTATAATACAAAAATTATATGTCATTATAGAAAATTATTGTATTTGAAAAGAAAATAAGAGGATTGAGAACCCTTACCCTAAAATATAGCTTCATAATGAATGATAATAACACATTAGTAAGTCAGAAACATCTTTGAGAGACTCATTATAGTTTAAATGAGTAGGTAATAATGATCATTAATGTTAGAGGGAATATTAATGGATGGATGGATATGTAATTATCATAAATGAGTGGTATATGTTTATTAATTTAAATACATATGATTTAGAATTTATATAAAAAAAACCATTGACCTATCATTATCCTTACACCATTTTATTTGGGAGGCATGTAATTTCTATTAGATTTTAATTTTTTAAGAGTTCAAGTATATTAAATTATATTATTATATATTTTTAACAAATTCTCATTCAAAAATAATTATCTATAAAATATTTTAGTAAAATTTTGGGTTTACAGGAATAATTATTATTTTGGAAAAATATTTTAATAATTTTAAAATACATTTTTTAAAGTAATAAAAATTTATAATTAATTTATTTTACTTTTTTACAACATTTTAAATCCATTTTGACATAATAATACTTAGAATATATTAAAATATATTTTTTTTTAATCCAAAAGTTGGTTGTCTTTAAAAAAATTTAAAAATTACTTTTTTGAAACATTCGACACGTTGATTCAAAATGTATAGTGATATTGTGATAATAAATCCCTACACATATAGAATTTTTTATTATATAAAAATAAATTTGTCTTCTAAAATCACACATTTGATTCCAAAAAATCTAAAACTCTTTATAATTTTATTCTTAGATAAATGTGTGAAATTGTATCATTACTAATAATTATATTTATAAAATTAATTATATATTATATTATTTCAAAATAAATTTATTGTAATTTATTTTCCTTTAATCAAAATGTAATTTCCTAGTTTTCAATTGTATTATATAGTGTTATAATTTTATGAATAAATAATAATAATTTCCTTATTGCAAAATTTCAAGGTTGAAATGTTTATTTACAAAGTCTAAATATATATAATTACATATAATATAATACACCCCAATACATACAATTTGGTTTCATTTAAGATTCTTCAAATGTATAGTTGGAATGTGTCTGGTGATGTTATCACATTCATGTGGAAGTTTGAGTAATATCTTAATAATTTGTTAAGAAAATAGTTTTTCTATATTAACTTATATAATATTAAGAACATATAGGTAAATTTAATTATATAACTCAATATATTTTCCCATTAGAAGTGATCCCGAATATTATAATACATATTTTTACTCCATTTGGAAGATAAATAATATTGAGATATGTTCGTCATCATATAACTTATTTATTTTAGGATTTTATTGTATTCATAATCATACCTAAAATTGTACAACATCATCATTATAAATGTTAATAATTGAGACATTCATATTCTTTATCTCATCCAATATAATCATTTTCTTTGTATAATTTTCTTAAGATTCCTTAATCTTCTTTGGTATGTATGGTTATTAAATTATTTTAGAATGGTGGGATGTTTTCCTTCCCTTAAGGATTCAATTTTCTATCCTCTTCACATTTAAAAATCTTTATATATTTCAATCTACGCCATAGATTTGGTTGGGGGATATATTCCACATTTGTAATTGAAAAAATTATCTCTCATTCCTATAAGGTAACATATTTTGAGTCCATTTTCATTTATGTATATAGACAATTTTTTTGGAGCATGTTGACCTCCACAAATGTGAATATAAAAATATTAATTTTTTGTTATCATATATATCACACATTTCATCACATATATGATGATTCTAATTATTTAAGGGTAATATTACTACAACTAACTATAGATTATGTTATGGGTAATTTATGACATGAACCTTAAACTATCATCAGGATTATGATATCACATAATAATTTTATATGATTACATTGCCCAATATTCTCTTTGACACATTATTTAATATAACAATTCATTCCATACATGTGGATAATGTGTGTTAGGGTTCAATGATAAAACTCCACTTCAACCTCTTAATAAATTCTTCTTATTCATGAATCATGATATACTTTAATAATTTTTATCCAACATGATTTTTATGATTAACATTCATGAAAAGTTTATTAAAACCCATCAGTAATACCAAAATAATATGTTGAAACAAAAATTATTCATTAAATTATAATATTTTATATAGAAACTTTTAGGTTATCACATTTTCACTCAAAAAATGAAATAATCCACTAATTTTTATTTAGTTTTCGGAATGTGCCTTATTTTAGGATGACATGTTTGATATATTGAGTCAATATCCTTTGTAAAAATTTCATGAATTTCATATACCATATGACATAGGAATTTCACTATTTTTGAATACAAAACATATGATAATTAATTTTCACCCTTCATTGAGAGAAATAAATTTTATAATTATAGTATTTACAAAAAATTATAACACTAGGGGTTTCCCTTCCATATCCATCTGTAATAAAAATAATTAGTGATTATATTTTATTCTTTAGAATGTGGAAATAAATAAAAAAATATTGTGGTTTAATTCAATATGATAGTTATATTCTAGTTTATTTCATTAAAAAATTTATCTATGTTTATTTTGAGGATTATCTACATGCATAGGGTATTTTCTTTTTTTTTCGTCATGATGTTGGTTTAGGATGATGATGATAAATACACTTGATAGAGGTAAATCATTTCCTTTTAGTAATAAAGGAAAATTTTAATCATCCTTATTTAAATAAATTGATCTTGTCCTCCTATATTAATATTGATTAATGTAGGGAATATTAATATAAGAATGAGTAGGAAAATTCCATTTTTAGTGTTTTTCGGCACATATATATCATAGTCTACTCCATCAACACCCTCTCAATGAGTATTGTGATTTTCACTAATTAATTCCTTTTATATGGATAGCTCAACAACTGAACATTGGAATTTGACACCAGAGATTATTATGTTGGATTATTTTACCATGAATCTTGATATATGTGTTCCTTAAGGACATACTCCACCACAACTGGGTACAAGTATGCAACGCTCCGATGGAAATATATGAGATTATTTTTTTTAATAGAATATAAAAAATTTAACTCTCTAAACAATAGATAGGTTAATATTGAATAAAAAATATTAATCGCCTATAGATATTCTATAATTTTATGATTTAATGAATTCCATAAGGAGAAGAAAAAGAATAATTAAATTATTTTTTATATCAAAAAATTCATAATTACGTCAAACTTTATGTAATGTCACCATTGTCTTTATTTTTTATTTATAAAATAAATTTTCAAAAAAATTTCTAATTTTTGAAAAACATAAATAATTGAAAATTAATAGAGTTAATAGGATTCATTAAATTTCATGATAATTTTATCATGTTCATTATTGAATTCATCAAAAAAATGGAAAGATAATAGTTTAAAATGATAAATATCATTATATATTGGAAATAAAATATTCCATTAATAGTACAAAATAATCTCTAATATTATTCTTCACTTGGACATTGAAAAATTCAGATATTTTTTAATTTTAATTTCTACTAACATATCTTTACTGTCTTTTTTGAAAATTTCATAACTAATCCTCAATAAATCATGTCGATATTCAAATTTAAAATTTTAACATAGATTCCAAAAAATATCCCTAGTTGTATCTAAATTTTTTTTAAAGTCTGAATCTGATCAGAAAATAAACTAATAAAACTTCTCAAAAAATATTAATTATAAAGTAACATTCATATTGACTATTTAAAATTATAACACATTCATAAAATAGATATCTTTTTAATTTTTTCAACTTAAATCATCTATAATTTCTCAGTCATATGTGTTCTTAAAAATTAAAATATTTAAATTATAAGTTTTAATATAGTGTTCCAATTTATCTCCAAAATTATCTCCATGAAAATAGTTTATCTAATTTGTAATTTCTATATTAATATATTTTAATTTTAATTTCACGAACCTTGCAAATAATAAAATAATTATTTGCCATGGGATTTTCATAAAATTCATTCCAGGTCAATATCATAAGAATCGGGGAATTTTCCAAACCATATATGATTCAAATTGTATTCAAGAATATTTTTATTTAAATAATTTGATTCTATTTCAGAATGAATAAAAACATGTCAATCAGTCATATATTGCTTTTAAAATCATAAAAAAATTAAAATATTACATAAACTGAATATTTAATAATTTTTTGAAAAAAATTGCATTGCTTTGAATAAATTGTTGAGCAACTACATAAAATTTTAAACCAAAATTGTTGCTTAAATAAATGAGGCTTTAAAATCATGTAATAATATAAAAAATATAAAACAACATAAGACATGAAGATAAAAATTAGAGGCCTTAGTATATTTATATTTATAAAGGCATTCAAGAATTAAATAGTTAGATATTTTAATGTTATAATAATTTGGAAAATATAATCTTCATAAAAATTTATTCATGATATTAGCGATACCTAAAAATATTTCACATCAACCAAATATATATTATAATTTTTGATGATGACAGTAATATCATTTATGAAAATCAAATGCTAGCTATATTCCAAACGTGTGGTTTAAAACGTGAGGTTCATTCCAATCATATGGTTCCAAAGATGAGGTTGATTCCAAATGTTCATCCAAAATATGTGCTTCAAATTTTGAGGTTCCAAACATGAGATTTATTCCAAATTTGAGAATCCAGATGTGATGATGGTTTCCAATATGGGGTTTTAAAAAGTAATATTCACTATAACCATGGTTCTCAAGACCATAGAAGATATAAATTTATTTATGAAAAAATAGTTTTAATATGAATGAAAAATTAAAATGATATTCACACATTCATAATTTGTAAACAGAAAAGGGAGATTATCAACATTATATTTTTATATAATAAATTAAAACATTAAATAGACAATAAATATTATTGAATATTTCTAATTAATAAACAATTGTTTTATAAATTGTTACTTTTTAAGATTTTATTATTTATAAAAAATTAAAATAAATAATAATAGAGATTTAATATTAATATAAAAATATTCATGGTTTTATATAATATAGATAAATTTTTTAATAATATGAATGATATGGGATTTTGTATGTATCAAAATAACAAATGAAGTTTCAAGGAGCCACTCAACAATTCACCAATTTTCAATAAATATAAAACCTGGTCATATGAAATAAATTATCCCTCTTTTTAGTGATCAAAAATTTAATGTAATTTGGGGTTGATGAAAAATCATATAATGATAAGGAATTTGAAAAAAATGAAAAACTATAATACCAAATTTTTTAATTTCAATTAATTCTCATAAAAATCTTCTTGTGAAATAATCATGAATAAATCAGTAATGTTAAAAAAATATCATTCTCTTTAAAGATTATATTTTTTTAAAAATTTAAAAAGAAGTACTATAAGAACCCCTTATAAAATTTTCCCTTTTAAAAATATAAGAAAAATTAAATATCCTGAAAACAAATAAAATAATTTTCAAAAAATAATAATTGAATTTTCAATTAATTAACAGAAATAGATAAAAATTAAAAAAAAGTACATTAAAATAAAACATTTAACCACCTAGAAAGTATTTTGAATCATTTCCCCAGTAAATTATGCTTCAATATTAACAAAATTTACGTAATTAAATTTATATATATTAAAATAATGAAAATGCATTATTTTCAAATTCCATAAATTTTTAAGAAATTAAAAATAATAATTTATAATGATTTATCATTTTTAAATTTTAAATAATGATAAATACTATAAATGAAAACAATGAAACAACAATGAAATGATTCCAAGAAAAAAATTAATAATTTAGCCTAAGAAGGATTATGAAAAAAAATATTAAAGCCAACAAATAAAAAATATCAAATATATAATAAAATTTTGAATAAATGTTCCACATAAATAGTGTTTTTCATTATTAAATATCATTAAATGATAAAAATGATAAATATTTTAAAACTATGAACTCCTCTCATGAAAACAAATTACATACAGTGGGCCAAAAAATAGGTAATTATAATTTCATGGAATATTAATATGATTTTCAAATAATCATGTTAAAATATTAATTGATTCAAAAAGATAATACATTTATGAACATAATAAATAGTAAACTAAAAATAGTATATTATAAAAATTTATTTAAAATTTTCAAAGAAGATTCATCTTCTCTAGAAAAAAATATTAAATTCAATGAATAAATGAAACAATTTCTAGATATTAATAGTTCCAAATACGTGGATCTTTTATTTTAATTTATTTCTATGACTTCCATAAATATAATAATAATAATAATTGTCCTTATATTATTAATAAAACTAATTAATGATATAACATTGATTTCCAGTGGAATAGAAATGTAAAATAATAAATAAGTGATGTATGGTGTCCATAAACTTTTTGGTTTATATGTGTAAGATATTAGTGATTTAGGTTATCAAAGCTACTTAATTTTAGGTAAATTTCATTTTTAACATAATATATTTCTTTTAAATGATAAAATTTCTTAACACAACAAAATTGTGGTTTTTTTAATATATTTAATTATTATAATATAAATTATTGCCAAAATTAAATCATTTTGCAGTATAAATTAATTTTCTTTCAGAACAAACAATTAAATAAAACCTATATAACTTCATAAATACCCCATTATTACTGAAATAAATTCTACCTTTACTATATTTAAACATACAATGAAATTCATTTAAAGAGTTATCTCCTTTGGTAAATATACTATTAGAATTATTTTAAAGAATCCACATCTGTTAATAAATACATAATTATATTATCATGAAAACAACATGAATTTTTAAAAATATATATATTAAATATGAAATCTATTTAAGGAGTCATGATTTTTTATTAATATTAAAATTATATTTTTTATGACTTTTCTATGCCCATTAATTAAAGGTTTCAATTTATCTTGATTAATATTAAAATATTAAATAAATTTACATAAGAAATATACTCTAATTTAGAACATAGAGATAATGATGAATGTGCCTCATCAACATCTATCACAATATATAGATTTTATTTTATATCCTGCCCATGTTTAGATTATGAATTACGTTAATCACCCATATCATCATATTCACTCCAATTATCATTCATTGATATCATTACTTATCTTTTATAATCATCATTCCCTTTACCTTTATGAAGATGAAAGTCTTGTAACAAATGAACACTCTTTTTTTATTCATTGCATCTAACACCCACATCCTTATTATTCTCTATTTTTTTATTTTTATACAATTGGAAATATTATATTGAAAAATATGATTAATTATCACATAAACCATAAAAATTATAATTAGAATCATAATTTTTACCCTTCAAAACATTGAGTAAAGCATTTCCCATTTCTATATAAATATGATACTCAACATTAGATTGTATCACACATTAATACATCGTCATGGTTATGATCAATTCCTTCATCTTCGTATTCATATTTGTTGTTTATTTTCAAATAAAAATATTTATTTCCTTCTTGTTATAATTTAAAACTCTAATTACCTTGAATACTGAATCTTATTCTATAATTGGAGTTCCCTAAGCCACAATTTCATTGATAATTTCTATCGGTCACTCAGTCATCATATTGATAATTTCATCATCCTACATCCTGAATATATCAACTTTAGTTTTATCAATATTTTACATTATTTTTTATCATTATCAATTCCATTATTGGAAACATTGATGGTCTAACAGATTTTATAATTTATATAACACTTAAAAACATGATTAAATTATTTTGGTCCTAACACAAAAATAATATCACTCATATACTATGACTAAATATCATAATCATCTACATGATAATCACTCCAATTTGGATGTTCCCCTTTAGAAATATTATATGGGTTGATAGCATTCAAATAAACCCTTAATCCAAGAATTTTTCAATAGTAAATCATGTAGGTCATCCAATAACCATAATTGTCACTATTTATATATGAATAATTAATCATCGATAAAAACCCTATAAGATCATCCACTGAAATTAGTCTTACTATATATCTTTTAAAAAATATTGTTAAAAAAAATCAATATTATTGAAATGATAATTTCATCATATTATGCTTATTGGTATCATGTAAAAGCAATGTATTATAACTAAATATATCTATTAAGACCTCCTCCCCTTTTATATCACTTTTTATTCTTAGATGATGATAATTAAGGAACAAGAAGGGCTAAATTATGTCTATATAAAAATCCTGATAAATTTAAATATTCCCTTATGAAATGAATATATCCTCTCCCACTATCTTATAATTGAATAATTCATCATAAAAATTTATTGAAAGTGATGGATTCATTAATTTATAGTGGTTTGGGGTATACAGATTCCCCAATCCACTCCACCAATGCCTACTCTATATGATTGTTGATTATTAAAAACTAAGAACGTTTATCATGATACCAGAAAAACCATGTGTATTTAGTTGAAACTTTATAAAGAATGATATTCATTTATACGGAATGTTGGTTTCTTATTTCAAGAGGCAAACACTCCACTATGACTGAGTTCATGGAATCCATAATATAGTACATGGAGTTTGGTAGCATATTTTTTGAGAAAAATTATTTCAAATATTAGTCAATAACTAATAGATATTTTGATATTGAATAAATCACTAAAGAAGACAATATTCCATCTATAATTAAATTTATAATTTTGAGGATAATTGTTATAATAGAGAAATTATTATATTATTATATTTTTGATGAAAAAATTTCATCATTGTGTCGCACTTCATGTAACATCACTACTATATTCATTCATAATTTATAATATAAAATTTACACATAATGAAGAAATTATCTCCATCATCAATATTTGAAAATAATAGAGTCAAATATCATCAATAATTTTAAAATAATTGTAGGATGATCATTAAATATTTTGAAAATAAATTTTCACGTAAAGAATTAATCAAATAATAATAAAATTTGATAATTAAAATATTCCATTAGTACACCATGATAATATATAGTATTAACATTCAAATAATCATAAAATATTGTAATATTTTTAAATTTTAATTTCAATAAATATATCGTTTAATTACTCAACTAATAGTCTTAAAATTAAATCTCCATAAATCCTAAAGACATTGAAATTTTTATCATGAATATAGTTTCTAACTATTTATCTCATTATGTATCTATTAAATGTATTACCAAATGAATCTAGTATGAAATTAATCTCCTAAAAAATCTCTTGTCATAATGTTTCTAAATTAAAATTAAAAAATATTAGTTTGATTTCAAAACACATTCTTTGAATAATTATCTCCATAATTTGTCCAAATGTAATCTTCTATAAATTCCCAAACAAATCTAGTCTTCAAAAATCAAATATTCAAATTTGAATTTAGAATATATTATTATGAAATTGTATCTATAACATTTTCCATCAAGTTACATTGATTTTTTTTAATATATCAATTAAAATAATTAAATTTAAATTTTAAACAACTTCTAAATAATCTAATAATTAACGTCGATAAAATTTTTTAAAAAATAATTGAATATTGATATTACAATATAAGTTAAATATTTATAATATTAAACCATATAATTAAATTTTCAATCCAGAATATATATATATATATTGATAATTCCAAGACATTTCTAATGGATTAAGAAAAAAATATGAATAAAGTAACCTGAGGTATCATTTAAAACTAATAGCCAACATAACCTAAAAACTGTAGAATTACAAAAATGATGCAGTGACATCAGTCAATTTTTTTATCGCCCAAATGACTTTTTAATGGATCCTTATAGTTAAAATTAATAATTTTAATAATATTGGTTATCATCACATCAATAATCAGTTAATTATAAGGCAAATAACTCATGTTATGAAAAATATATTGAGAGAAAATAAATCTATAACATCTTTGTACTTACAAAGAAATACTAGAGGATTCAATAAATTTAAATTATAAAAAATAATCTATAGTCAAACAATAATATAGTTTATATGTGAAAATACTATATATAATTTATTCTTCCAGAAACATTAATCATGATTGTTGTGATTCCAAACAACATCTCAAGTGAATAAAATATGAAGAATGATTTTTGAAGACGTGTGGTATATTACTTGTGGATATTGAGTGTTAGGTATATTTAAAACTATTAGCTTCAAACATCAAGATAATTTCAAATATAAGGTTCCCAATGTAAATTCATTCCCTCTTTGAGGTTCCAAATGTGTGGTTCATTCTTAAGGTTATGTTACAAACATGATAATTATTACCAACATGGGGTTATTTTATCGTAGTGTTCACAAAAAATGGGCGGTTTAAGTCAAAGGTAGATATAATTTTTTTAAGGGAAAATGTAATAATTATACAAATGAATATTTATGAGGCTATCTTAACATTCATAATTCCTCAACATAAAATTTTGAGTCACAATATAATATTACTACAATAAAATAAAATGACAAAAATAAGATAAAAATAATAAATTCTAATGATTAATATCTTATTTATAATTATAGGATTATGATATAGGAAAAAATAATGAATTTATTAAATATAAATAAATATAAATAAATAATGATGATGTATATAATTATTAATATATAAATAATCAAATAAATAATAATAAAGTAATGGGTTTTTAATTATAAAAATTAATATAACGTTTCATGGAGAGACTCAAAACTTGATACAATTTTTTAGTTCTCACCATTTTTCATATGTCCTTTACATTTTTCCTCATTAGATGTTCTAGGACAGTTCAAGCATATTTTTTTCAAGAAAAGAAGTTATAATAGATATTTGGTTTTGGGAATAAAAAATGAACATTGTTTTATTTTTAAAATGTTATAGTAACATCTATTTTATTTTGATATATACTCTTAGAGTCCTTGCTATACCCAGAGTTTATAATAATTAATTTGGTTGAATAAATTAAAATTAATTTATGGAATGCATTGCACACTCCACTGAGTTATATATTGCATAAATAGAACATAAAATTAAAATTACACTATATACAACACTAAGTTTCTCTTTCATTTCATGAAACATAATGTTTTAATTTTGTTAAACCTAATAACTCATTCTTTCAATAGTATGTCTTATACACAACATAGTATTTTATCACACTACAATATACTATTAATATTTTTATCAAAATATTATTATAATTATCACTTATCCATTGGAATAGTAGTTATGAATACGATTTACTAAATTATAAAATTATTTGCTAAATATGCATATAAAACCAGTTCATTGGTTACTAATTAATTATATATATATTATATTAAATCAACTATTTAACATTCATCTTATGTGTTTTCTACACATGATAAAAAATAATTTTAATTTTATGCATAAAAATATTTATTTCTTAAAGGAAATTTTTACATCCACTTAATTTGAACTCCTATTTAAAAATAATTTTTGAACCTTTAAAAATTATATTATATAAAATAAACACTATTTTTAAAATGGTAACATAAAAATTATCTTAGGATGAGTTTTTCATTGTTTTAAATGAAGTTTCATTTTTTCTTGTATAGTTAAAAATAATAAATTTTAACTGAAATTTTATTTTTTGATTAATTTATTCATATTAATAAAATATATTTCGTTCATTATCTTTTGATCAACTATTATTCTATTAATATATTTTAGTTCATTATAAAAACTACTCAATGAAATGGTATATAAAAAAGTTTCATTTGGTGTTATTTCGTTCAAAATATTTCATACATACCTAAGTTATTATATATATTGAATTTCATCTAATTAATTATATTAAAATATTAATTTTGTTTTATTCTTTGAAGGATATCATCATACAAAAAATTTATGCAATTAGTAAAGGATTTTCATCTCTTGTTTTACTTTTTTGAGACACATTCAATATAAACTCCCACTTTTTTCTATGTGCTGTATCTATTTCCAATTATTGTATTTCATGATTCTTTGTATGAAATTTATTTATATTTTAATACTCTTTGGAGGATATCTCTATAATAGGTATTACAATTCAAATGATACCAAAATGGTAAATGATTTTTGTCTCAATTTTCTATCTCTAAGATGTATATTATTATATTCACCAATATTATATCATATTGGGTGTAAATAGACCCTTTAATAAGTAAAATAATGAATTTATCAGTCCTAATTATATTTTATGATAAATATTATTTTATTTCTTCTTTGGTAATATGATTCAAGGATACTAAGGTTGTAATAATTTTATGTTACAAAATGATCATTTATTTGGGTAGATTAAGATTATGCTTTGAATGAAACAATTTTATGATCTATCTCTCAATAATTCTTAGGAATTTTCTTCTTTTATGGTTAATCACGGTATATTCATATAATGGTCCCATTTTCCCACTATTTAGTACTTAATATAGATATGAAATTGTTTTTATGACAATAAAAATCAATCTCTATCTTCGGTCTGTAATATATTTTCTCCCAAAATCATGATTTCTAAAAATGATTTTAGAAATTCTATACTACCATTATATGGTTTTTAAAAGAAAATTTTTCCAACGTTTGAACTTCATAATTAGTGTATTTAAAAGAAAACTTCTTGTAATTTTTCCAAATAATTTTTAATTAAATTTTTTTTAAAATATTAAAGGAATATATGATTTTACATATACATTGTGTAGCACAATCCTTCCCATCATGACCACTCAATTTTTTGAAGATTCCATTATATGTTTTAATGTATATTTTAAGAGAAAATGTTTTCCGAAATATTTTTTAAACATATTGTTTTCAATTTATTTTAGAATGACATAATTTCAAAAAATTTGTATGTTTTAAAATGCTTTTTAAATGAAATTAAAAGATCCCTTTTTAATTTTCAAATGTTATTTTCAAATAAATTGTTATTCATAATGTTTTTTTAAAAAAAGTATTATTTTTCAAACTAGAAATCATATACTCAGTAATAAATTTTTTAAATCAAATTTAAAAAAAATATCTAAGATGACACCCATTGATATAACTTATGTTTTAATGGGAATATTATCAAAGGATATCATTAATATTCATCCTATTCATGGTCTCTATTTTTATAGGAATATATTTATATGACCCTTTTCTTTTCCACTAGTCAAAAAAGTTTCAAATAGATTGAAAGGATTCCCATTAATTATACATTAGTAAATTTAGATATTCAAAAATAATTTATTTTATGATTTATTGTGATGATAAGAAATATTATTCTAATTTATTAAGTTTTTGGTACATGTAAATTTCATATACTATGGGGTGGCTTTGATAACACCTGATAATCCCATTATATCTTAAATAATGGGGTGTACAAGATAGATTTGGGTAATCCCATTACTTTTTATATGATGGGGTGGTCTAGATAGAACTAAGTAAGACAATTATTGTTTATAATATGTGGTTTCCTAGATATCATTGGGTAAGTCCATTATATATTATATGATGTGTTGATCTAGATAACATCAGGTAATCCTATTGTATCTTATTTTATCGAGTGGTTTATAAATTTATGGGTAAGCCTATTACATAATATATATTTTGGAGGCCCATATAGAACTAGGTAAGCATGTTATAGCTTATATGATGGGGTGGAATACATATCTCTACAATGAATTGGGAAAAAATATATCTTATTAGATAAACATTAGTGGAATGTGGAGTGAAATCTGTTCATTAATATAGGTCTAGGAGGGGAAGTCACCATGGATTAGTAATACAGTGCTGGAATAGGGAGTGGATCTGGTTTATTAAGGTACTTCTTCCACTATTATTTTCATAGTTTTTATCCTTGACTAATATGGAAAACATTTTTAATTCTTATGTGTATGCCACAAATTACATGTTTTATTCCTATTTAATGCTCACATATTATAGTAGGATCCTAGGTATTTATAAAATAACATATTTTCTAAATATATTAATATTTATGAATAATATGTTAATTTTAAATTAAAGGAATTATTTTAACAAAATCACACTTGACTGGAAACAATAAGTTTCTTTAAAATCATTCATTGCATATGACTTTGAGTTATACTGAAAAATAATATTATAATTTTTTTATTTTAAATAGTAGTTAACACATTGCTATTGTATTAGATGGAATAATATACTAATTAAAATATGATTATAGATGTTTATTAATTGTTTTTTCATTTATCATTTAAATTCTAGAGGATTAAAATGAAAATGAATCTGATTTTAAGCATGAAATACTTTTATTTTTTTAAATATATATTTTACCACCTTTTAATGGAAAAGCATTTTTAAATATAGTTTTTAACTTTTATATGCTCTATTTTACATAATAAACTTCTTATATAGAAGTGGGAAATGAATATGTTCTTTGGTTAAATTATTGTAAATTTTCTGAGGATGATCAATTTTTTATGTATAGTGAAAATCCTGAATTTTAATTTAAAACATCATTTTCCCCTAATTTATTTATATATTATGATTATAATTTTTATTATTTTTTATAGTTTAATTTTATTTTTAATCATTTAATCCAATTTTGGTCATTTTATATAATTTCACCTTTTAATTGGACATTAACACATGTTAATCTTTTGGTAGATTTTTTTCTAAGAAACACGATTTCTGGTTTTGACAAGAGGAATTAATTTAAATGAATTTTTTTCCCAATTAGGTGTTTTTAATATAGATAAATGGATTTAATATTGGTAATAAAAAGGTCAAAATTATGCGAATGTGTTAATTTTATTTTTTGACATTATGAATGGTAACTTCAGTAATTATTTTCATTTACCATGGTTAAAGGGTAAATCTGGTAATAAGGTTAAAAAATAATATATTAATAATATAAAACTAAAATAAAATGTGTCCAAATTATATTGGATGGGTTATGTCTAGCCTTTTTCATACATTGGAAAATATTTTGGCATTTGGGAGTCACTTGGGAGTGATAATGACATGTTATATTAATTTATTAAAAATAATTAGAAAAATATCATAAACATATATCCTCTTACTAAAAAAAATTTTATATGGGGTTATATAATAGATATCTTAGGCAATAAATTGTCATTATAATTATAAAAAGTTTTTATAGATCATGATATTTTATTTATAATTTTTTGACTTTAAAAAAATAAATTTAATATGACATAATAATGATGCAGTGATCGCTTCATTAATAAAGGATTCAAATAAATGATATTATAAATATTGAAATAAATATTAATTCACATAATTAATGTTATCCGTGAATTATATAGGGTAATATGACATGTTAGAATTTATTTAATGTTTTTTTTCAATGTAATCATGTAGTTTTCAATTCCTCAAAAAATCAAGAATGAATAGTGAAAAAATTGACATATTTCATAACATTAAATATAAAATTGTTAATTAAATGATATTAAATTCCTAAAAAAATATGATTTGTCCAAATGGATAAGATGATTCCAAATATGTCATAAATTACTTTTTTGGGTTGTTTGACATGATATGATAATTACATTAAACCATAATATGTAAATAATATGATATCATTGTAAGATTAAAAAGGGTAAACTAAGTGTTAAACAAAAAAATAAGGATAAAACAACATCATAATATACAACATCAAGTTCCTTTATTTTATTTTTGTTCTTCACTTCCTATTTTCTTCAATTTCAATGATTAAATAACAACATCAGTATCCACAATATACTAGGATGTTTTTATGTGAAGGATTCAAACTACACTTATAGACACCTCAGTCTAATGGATTCCAACATACTGTTTTTGTGTATGGTGAACTACTACCACAAAAAATTATTATTGTTCAATTTTATCCTACCACCGCTCATGGTGGACATTATGAGGACGTGGAGACTACCGCCCACTCCAAATGTTATGATTCATTCATGAAACACATTAAATTTATAAAGGATGGTTTTATTAAACATATGATATATACATTACATAAATATAATACTAGTATTATAGTATACATTTATATCATTTGATTATTATTCTTTTAATATGACAATAAAATGGAAGTAGTGTTCAGGTTTACATACGGCCTACCGTCTCCATGAACAATGCACTTAATTTATTATCTCCAAATATTCTGGAAATTATAAATACATATATACTATATATATGTATGATATTTAAAACGTGAGTAATATTCCAGAGATGTTGGACTTTAGACAACTTAGACAATTTACATCAAATATGTTCATTTTTTACTAAAGTAACAAATATTGAAAAACTGAACGATGTGATCATAAATAATGATGTATTTTTTATAGAATTGTGATAAGTAATATAAAATGAATAATAATCTTGAAAAATGTTCTGAACCAAGAAGAAATTAACCTTATTAAATTATTATAGAATATAAAAAAAGAATGAGATAAGTCAGACTCAAGGTATGGGACTTTGTCTCATTCTCCATTCAATGAGGAATATTTTGGATTATACACATCCTTCATTTATAAAGTGTATAATTATATTATTTTAATTTTAATTTAATTCAGTAGTTTTCAAATGGATTTTTTTTTACGAATCCATTTACTATACTACAAAAGTAATGTTTCTTTTTAATGTATGCGGAAACAACGACCATTCCACCACAACGAGAATTATTTGATATTTGGATTCCTTAATAATTTGTAATGTTTTTAGATGGATAAATAAATATCATATATCATTTTTACTAAATTTGTTATTGAAAGTGTGTTTGAGAAATCATTTATTATGTTGATATCTTAAAATGATATATTGTGATTGCAATGTGGAAATTTTATCTTTCTTTTATGCTTGTTTTTTTTGTTATGATTATATTATGGTTGTTGGGAATTTTTTACATATATGAGTGAATTTGTGATAAAATGAGGGTGGGTGAACCCGATATAGCCCTTCAATGCATTGGGTAACATGATGGAGGTAAGAATTAGGCTTTCTCCTAAGTGATTTATGGAATATACTATGATGGGTATTCCAAACGTAACCATGATAGTTTCTCCCTATGTAGATGTTAATGATAAAATGTAAGTATGTTACAGATTCCACAAGATACCATTAAGAATTATTATTTCTATGATTTATTCATAAATCTTATTATTTCATGAGGTATAGTAATTATCTTATGTTTTATGAGTGAAAATGATGATTTTATTGATTTCTATGTATTCATGGAATAATTTTTTCATTCCTTATTTTATAAACCTAACTGAGATATTTATTCTCACCTCATGTTTTTGAAATATTTTTTCATAGGGTATAAGTAAGGGTATGAGAAATAAATAATTCAATAATATTTTTATCAACAAAATAATTCCTTTTAAGGCATTTTTTTGTTGTGAAAAAATTGGATTGATTACAGGTGTCTGATTTTTAATGTTATAGATGTAATGCAATAATTATAACATAATTTTTTAAAACTCTAATTCATAAATGATCCTCAATGTGAATTAATTTAAATTCTTGATCAAAAATCAATATTATGTAATGTTTAAATCTAGAGCCTTATTGTTGTTATCAATGGTCAGTTAGATAATTTTAAGAGTAAGTATATTTTTAAGGGAATATCAATAAATTATTTTTACGTTATGGTAAGAGAGAAATATTGTATAATTTTAATATTACCATGTTTATTTTTCTATGATATTTCTATGTTCAGAATGGTATTCCACATAGAAATAGGGAAGCTAATATGGGATACCATTAAGAAGAAAACAACCTTCCAAATCAGCAACCTATGATGGTCATAATCAGAACTGAATAGTTTGTTGTAGTGATGGGATAGCTTACTCAGTCTATAAATGTTGGGGGTATCAAGTCACAATATCTATCAGATCAACCAAAAAAATGTTTTAGTAGTGTAGCATTTCCTAAGGCAATATCCCTCATCATTCAGAGGATTATCTGACCCTATTCTAGCTGAAGGGTGGTTTAAAGCACTTAAGAAGATTTTTGATTTCATGGGGTTTTCATAACATCAAATGTTTTGTCTTGATATTTACTATTTTTAAGGTTAATTAGGTATGTGTTGGTAAATGTTTAAAAATAATAGGGATAATGAAGAAATTTATTCTTTTGATTGTGATTTAATCAAAGGTATGTTCCTTTAGAAATTTTTTAATAAAGCAGTTTGACTAAGGATGAAAAGAAAAATTATAATTGAGGCAGGAGAATGGATTAGTGGTTTCTTATTAAGAAAACATCACTCTACAAGAATATTCTCTAAATTACATAGGGGACCTTGATAGTAAAATTAATCATTTTTACTCATGATTAAATCCAGAGATTCTATGTGAGTTAGCTTCTCATGAGTTCAAAAGTTATGAAAAACATTTTCGAGGTGTGTAGAAGGTGGAATTGGAGTTTTTTATAATGATTTTTTCTTTGAAAAATGACATAATAAGGGGATGTGGTGGTAGATGAAAGGTAATAACTCTTCAAAAAAATACTGATGGTAAGAATATTACGTTTACTGTTTGTAAAAATTGTGGAAAAAAGAACACTGGGGAATGCCTTTTGAATTATAGTAAGTTATTCTGATGTGGTAAAATGAGAAATAAGTCTCATAATTTCACTAGAAAAGATAAGGGTAGTGGTAAGAAAAACTATAATTTACAATCATTAAATTTTTTTAAGTGTAATGGAATGTGTTATTATGAAAATGACTGTCAAATTAAGAACTCAAATGATGGAAAACATCCAGAATACAAGACGAAAGGGTGGTGAAATCCTTTTAAACTACTTCAGCAGATGTTGGTCCATCAAATAAGTAGTATCTGGTGCATTTTTTTATTCAGATTATTCCAATTTTTATATTATTATGGGTCTACAAATTACTTCTTTAATGAAACATTTTCTAGTAAATTGGGAATTATGTATCATGATATGAAACCAGAAGTTATAGTAAAAACACATGGGGGAAATTTTGAGACAAAAATAAATTATAATAACCCCCTTGTCCTAGTTTTAAGAACGAATCCACCTTCAAACCCTATTGTTTTTCTTTTATATGAGTTTTAAGTAATTTTGGGTATGGATTGGATTTCTATTTATTAGGAAAAGATGTACTGTATAGCTAAAGTGTATTATTTTGAGAAAGAATATAATTCTATGTACAATAGTTAACCTTTAAATTTTATAACATATTGAGAAGCTGAGAAAATAATAAAATATTGAAATGAATTTTACATTGAACATATTTTCAAAATCAAAGGAACTGTTTATATTAATGATGTGATCATGGTAAATGAAAATCATGAGGTATTTTCTGATGCGTTTCCTAGTATAATACCATATCTAGTAGTTGAATTTACTATTGACTTAGTTCCTAATTCAAAGAAAATTTCAAAACTCCCTTATTTAAGGGCTCAGATTAAACTTTTAGATTAAAAAAATAGTTTCATGAAATACATGATAATGGTTTCATTCGACCTATCACATCACCATGGGGTGCCCCCATCTTATTTTAAAATAAATATGGTTGAATAAGACATTGAATTGAATATAGAGCCTTCAATAACAACACTAGTAAGACAAAGTATCCTATGTATCATATCGATGATTTGTTTGATCAGCTCTATGGAGCTCAGCATTTTTTGAAGATTTATGAAAGGTTGGGGCACCATTAGTTAAAATTAAAGGAAGAAGAAATTCTTAATAACATGTTTCATAAAATATATGTCCATTATAAATTTAATGTTATGCCTTTTGCGTTAACCAATGCTCCTTCTATATTTATGGGTGTCATGAATAGAATTTTATGTGAGTTCTTTGATAATTTTATGGTTGTTCTTATATATGATACTTCAGTATATTCTATAAATAAAGAGGATAATGAAAATCATTTAACGGTTGTCTTGCAATCCATAAATGAAGATAAAATGTATGGGAAATTCAGCAAGTTTGAGTTTTGGTTATAAAAAATTTATTTCCTTGCTCATATTTTTTTAAAGATTGAATAACTATTGACCCATCTAAAAAAAGATGTTGAAGAGTTTACAACACCTACTAATATAACATAGATTCATATTTTTCATAGTTTAGAAGCTTATTAGTGGAGGTTTGTTAAAAATGCTTCATGGTATTCTATCCCAAGGACTAAGTTATCATGAAAATGTTTTATGTTAATCTAGAAAAAATAATGTGATTCATGTTTCCAAGAATTGAAAAGAAGATTGGGAAATTCTCTAGTTTTGGAAATTCCTTCCAGAAGTGGTGAATTTATTATCTGTAGTGATTCTTATATAAAATTAATGGGTTGTGTCCAAATGAATAATGATTAGGTAATATATTATTCTTCACGTTAGTTTAAAACTCATGAGATAAATTACTCTACACATGAATTGGAATTATTTTCTGTTGTTTTTTTCTTTATAGATTTGGAGGCATCATCTATATGAAATGAATTGTAAAATATAGACTCCTCACAAATGTTTAAATTATATATTCCCTCAGAAATAATGAAACACGAGACATAGGATATGGATGTAAAGGACTATGATTGCACAATTTATCACAATCCAGGAAAGGGAAATAAAGTAGTTGGTGCTTTGAGTTGAAATATTATTGCTATATTAACCATGCTATGTTTGTAATGATGTCTTTTGTTTTTTTATTTGATGAATTTTTCAATGGAAGATGTTCTTTCAGGGAATTCCTATATTTTGTTTTAGGTGGTAATGAAATCATCTCTGCCAGATAGAATTAAGTAGTAGGATAAAGAAGAAATTGAGTTGCAAAAAAAAGGATAAATTGGTTCAGAAGGGTCATTTACCCAAATTTAACATTGATAAAGATTATGTTTTGAGGGTTTGAAGGGGATTATATGTGCCTTGTGATTCAAAGTTGAAGAATGTGTTTTTATGTGAAGATTATAATTCTCCATTTTCATTTCATCATTCCAGTACTACGATGTACAAAAATCTTCGGGAGTATTATTGGTGGGATGGAATGAAAAGAGATTTTTCTGACTTTACCCTGAGATGCTTTATTTGTCAATAGGTTAAAGTAGATGGGTAGTTAACAAAAGGGATTCTTCAGCCTTTTCTAGAGAAAGAGTGGAAATGGAAAAATGTGCCCATGTATTTCGTATTGGGATTACTAAAGACATCTTGAGTTAATAATGCAATTTGGAATGTTATTGATAGATTAACAAAATATTCTCATTTTCAACCTATTCAAGATAATCTATCTCCAGATCAAATTTCTCGATTTTATATTAAAGAGATATTTAGGTTACATGGAGTTACCCTCTCAATTATAACTGATCATGATACTAGGTTCACTTCTATCTTTTGTAAAGGCCTTCAAAAGTTGTTGGGTAATGAATTAAATTTTAGTACAGTTTTTCATCCATAATCATATTGGTAGTTAGAATGAACAATTCAAAAATTAAAACATATGATATGTTCTTGTTCAATGTATAACTAGTTAATTTGGGACTAACATATTTCTTTTCTTGAGTTTTCTTATAATAACAGTTTTCATTCAAGTATATAAATGGAATCATATGATGAATTTTAGGGAAAGAGGTGTCAAACTCTGTATTTTTGGGATGAAGTAGGTGAGATGAAGTATATGGGATCATAATTGGTATAAGAGATGGCTGAAAAAGTTAATTTTATTTAGAAACACATGATAACTGCTTAGATTAGGCAGAAAAGTTATGCGGATAACCGGAGGAAGGATTTTTCATTCAAGGTAGGTGTTCATGTAATTCTCAAAATTTCTCAGTGGAAAAGTGTGATGCATATTGGTAAGAAGGGAAAGATGAGTCTGTAGTTTATTGGACCCTATAAATTCTTGGATAAAGTTAGATTGGTTGCCTATAGGGTGGCTATATCTCCATGTTTATACGAGGTACACAATGTTTTACATGTTTTAATGTTGGGAATGTATATGCCTAATCCATTTCATGTTTTGAGTCCAATGGTAGTTCCATTGGAATGGAATCTTTCTTATGAGGAATATCCAACCCATATTCTTGACCATAGAGATAAAGTATTGTGGAATAAGGTAATTTATCATGTAAATGTTTTGCAGAAAAACATATGGGTGAAGATGCAACATGGGAAATAGAGATTGTTATGAGGGATAAATACCATTAATTTTTTTATAAGTAAATAAAATTGTGGAGAGGAAATTTCCAAAAATATGTAATGATATATAATCCCAGATAAATACCCCTACATCTTTTATAAGTAAATAAAATTGTGGTGTACCAGTAGCACCGCCACTCGGAGGGCAACAGTTGCCACCAGCCCCACATGCGGACAATGTATGCCAACATCAATCATCGCACGAGTTTTAGAGACAGATGCCAATGAGATTTTGAGGCAATATAAATCCCCATGTAGCTAAGGACTAGCTGGAGGTCATGGAATGTGTTTTCATTTAGTTGAGACACCAGTAGATTAGATGGTGATCCTACTAATAGCCTATTACAGAGAACATTAGGGTGGTGGTGGAGTCTGACTCTCTAGATGCATAAGGAGGTGACACTCTCCTGGTTATACTTCAAGACCCTCTTTAGGACAGAGTTCATACAAGTTAAATTATGATCAGTGTGTATCTATGAGATACTACATTACAGCATGGAATCCTATTAGTGGCCCAGTACTCGTCAAGATTCACCAACCTCACATGTTACTCCACTAACATGGTATGAGATCCTCTATTCATTGCTCAGACCATTGAGAAGGGTCTCTAGTGGGAGATTAGAGCATCGATGATATCACTTAATATCCTAACATAGGATATAGTTCTCTAGTGAGCTTTATTGGTGGATAAATTCTTATTTGCGCAGACACCAATGGTGAGAGCCACCATAAGAAGATAGGCAGTCAAGTCATCTATAGGAGGTAGTAGGAAGATGACACAGAGGTCCAAGCTGGCCAAACAATCTGGAGGGAAACAACAGGATTTAGGGTTAGAGGTGCGGAAATCCCAAGGCTTAGGGGTTCAGTAGGAAAGTAGACTGTGCTTAACATCGGGAGGGCTGGGTCACATGGCTTGGGACTGCCCGACCCACCATACTGATAATCAACAGACGGTTGAGGGACCTCGGAGGTAGCGTTTGAGCTTCGAGTAAGAAGTTCAGTAGGGAAGAAGATGTGGTAGAGGAGAAGGTTATGTAGTAGCTGGTGGATGTTGGTTTGAGGTTTTACCACAACCACCACTAGGTGGTCCACCCCGACCATAGGGAGCAAGTGGATAGGGGAAATCATAGCTACAGGCAGTAGAGGCCTATGACCATGGCACTCTATTGATGATTAGAGGTACGATCTGTGTTTACTTCTCCCTAGATATGGTACTTTTAAACATAGGTGTTGGTCACTCTTTCATTGCCATGGCACTCATTCAGAGCTCAGAGAATAAAATGGAGCTTTTGGCTTGATCCTTGTGATTAGATACACATACAAATGAAGATTCAATGATTACACACTTGTGCAGGTAGTGTGAGCTCACTATATGAGGTGAGTGCATCAGCTGGTATCTCCTAGTAGCATCATCAAGGCCTTATTATGTCATCTTCGGTATGGACTGGCTATCCACAGCACATGCTCAGATTGACTATTTTATGCGCACAGTTTGGTGTGTATGTGAGGATAGGATCATGTTTTCATTCACTGGTGAGAAGGAACCCTTTGCATCACATGATGGGATTTCTCAGAAGAGGGTGAAACCAGTCACTCATCATATGGCGAGCCCTACCCTCAGAGCAGTCGACCTAAGGAGTCTGAGCCATCCTATTGTGGTGGACCAGTATATTGATGTCTTTCCGGATGATGTTCTACAACTACCTCCTTGTAGATAGGTAGAATTTTACATTGACATGTACCTCAGGATGACACTGATATCTACACCAACATATCAGATGGTTCTCATGGTGCTTCGTGAGTTTAGGGTAAAGTTAGAGTACTTGCAGAGGAAGGGTTTCATAAGGCCCATTGTTTCTCAATTGGAATCCCTAATTTTGTTCTCCAAGAAGGTATATGGGAGCTTGGGGCTTTCTATTGACTATCATCACCTGAACCCGGTGACTGTGAAGAATAATTATCCTCTACCGAGGATCAATGATATCTTCATCCAGTTAAAGGGAGCTCGATGGTTTTCTAATATAGGCCTCATATTATCCTATCATCATCTCAAGGTACGAGATTAGGAAGTATCAAAGATAGCCTTCATATGTTGGTATGGCTATTAAAATTTTTTGGTGATGCCTTTCTGTGTGACGAATGATCCGGTAGTGTTCATGGGGCTCATGAGAAGGTCCATCCATCCATTTAATGATCTCTTCGTGGTGGTATTCATTGATGACAAATTGATATACTCGGTGTTGGAGGAGGAGCACACTATGCACATGAAGATAGTTATGGATACACTCTGAGAGAACCATCCTTATGGAAAGATCTCAAAGTGCATGCTCTGGATATAGGAAGTCCACTTCCTAGGGAACATTATCTCAGAGGCAGGAGTCACAGTGGATCCTATGAATATAGAAGCAGTGCTTTCTTGCGATCCACCCTGGAGTGTAACTGAGGTGCAGAGTTTACTAAGATTGGTTGGGTAATGCCAGATATTTGTACCCGACATTTCCACAGTTGTGACACCTTTTCATCTTTGAAAAAGCATGGAAAATCCTTCGTGTGGACAGAGAGATTATATTAGAGTTTTCCGGAGCTGAGGCATTGATTGAAAAATTTCCCCATCATGAGGATACCAAAAGAGGGTGTTGGTTATGTATTACACTACAACGCATCAGGGACCATACTAGGTTGTTTCTTGATGTATGAGTGAGTAGTGATTGCCTATGGATCATGATAGGTGAGACATCATGAGAAGTCCTACTCTACCCATGACCTGGAGTTAGTGTAGTGGTCATTTCACTGAATATGTGGCAGAACTACATTATGGGTGAATGTTTTATAGTCTACTCTAATCATAATAGTCTCAAGTATATATTCTCACAGAAGGACATGAACCTGAGACATCGACGATGGCTATAGTTCCTCCATGACTAAAACTTTGAGATAGTCTACACTCCTGGAAAGGGGAACGTAGTATCATATGCACTCAGTATAAGGGATGGCCAACAGTTACAGAGTGAGGTAACATAGAAACTAGTCATATTTTAGTTATCCTACATGAATAGTGATGCAGCTACATACCTTCAGTCTATGAAAGTTACACCACCATATTTTTAGCGTGTCAAGGAGGCACATCTTTGGGATATAGACTACGAGGACTGACCTACTCAGATATCATTAGGATAGGCTCCTGATAAATTTTATGAAGGTGGGGAGCATGTCATCCTTTTCATAGGATTCACCATGGTACCATTGATGCTATGATAGGAGGTCTTGAGGGAGTTCTACACATCCCCTTTGGCATTACATCCTGGAGTGAAAAAGATGTACCAAAACCTATGGCATCAGTGCTGGTGGCTAGGGATGAAAAAAGATGTGGCGGAGTTCCTATCCCGATGCCTCACTTTTCAGAAAGTGAAGGCTAGGAAAATGGTACTAGCAGTATTAGCTCATCCACTCGAGGTGCCGAAGTGGAAGTGGAATGTTATCTCCAGGGAAATAGTGTCAGGGATACCATGTATGTCCAAGGTCCATTATTCCATTTGGGTGATCATTGACTAACTCACCAAGCCGGACCACTTACTAACAATTCAAGATCAGGGAACAACTGAGAGCTTGGGACGTCTCTATATACAGATGATTGTACAGCTTCACGGCATTCCATCAACGATCGTCTCAGATCGTGACACATGTTTTACATCCCTCTTGTGTAATGGATTGTAGGATGTGTTCAAGACTGATCTATGCATGGTCACCACCTTTCACCCTCAGACATATAGTCAGACAGAGTGAACAATATTGAAACTTGAAGACATGCTTTGTTCTTGCGTCCTTGATTTTGGCAGTAGTTTGGAGGACCACCAACCCCTGGTGGAGTTCACATAAAGTAATAGTTATCAATGCACCATCCTCATGGATCTATTTTAGGCCTTGTATGGGTGACCATAAAGATCACCTCCTTTCTAGAAAGACCTCAGGGAGTCAACACTTATGGGTCCAGAGTTGGTACAGGCTATCACAGAGAAGGTGCAGATCATCCAAGAGCAGGTGAAAAATGTATAGAGCCAACAAAAGTATTATGCTGACAGGAGATGGAGACCATTGGAGTTTGAGGAGGTAGACCATGTCTTCCAACGGGTCTCATGACGATGTGGATTTTGGATGTTTCTCTAGGGCAGCAGGTTATCTCTGATGTTCCTCAGACCCTTCCAGATCCTCAACAAAGTAGGCGAGGAGGTGTACTATCTATCTCTTCCCCCATAGATGCATCAGGTGAATTATTTTATCCACGTGTCGCAGTTTAGGAGATACATGCATGACCCATCACACGTTATCGACTGGGATCAGTTGGAAATCGACGATGGGGTGACATTTTTAAGGTACCCAATAGAGATAGAGGATCGACATGAGATGTTTTATGTGGGTAGTCAATTCCTCTAGTGCGAGTTCATTGGTGGCACGAGAATCTACAGGAGAGAAACTGGGAGAGGGAGGTTCAGATTCATTCGTATTATCCCCATTTTTTCTCCTAGTTTTGTTGTAGCTTTTGTGGATGAAATCTCTAAGGTTGAGAGAATGTAAAGACTAATAAAATTCATATTAATTTTGTTAAAATTATTTGGGATTTTTAAAAGTCTACGAAAATTGACCTCACTTGATTCTGAGGCCCAATGTTCATGGAACATATTTTTGAACTCTTTTTAAGGTATGTTCAGTAAATGAGGGGATGAAGTTTTATATATTTTTAACTGGTTCTTGAATTAAAAATGTTAGGGAACCGTTGAATTCGTAGCACTAGGATTCTCTTAAGGGAGGCTTAACTTCGACTATTATTGGTCGGGTGAAAAGTTATTTTTGGCTACTTTAAATGAGATAATAAAATAACATAAAAATTATTATTTTATTATGCTACCTCTTGTTGAGTGATTATGTTGGAGATGATGGGTTGTCAAGCCATTTGGTGGATTTACTCTCCAGTTTTCTAACCGCACCATTGACAATTAAGAGGTTCATTCATTGATGAAATTCATTAATTCCTTGTTGTGTTTATAACTATCCACCCCCTCTATTTAAATGGAGCTTGAGTTATAAATTTAGACACACCTTCATCAATCATGGAACCTCTGGAAATGTACCACAACAAGTTCCACTGGTAGAGGATGGAAGCTTGGGCTACAACGATCCGGGATGGACGAACGTTGGCGACTCTATCCAAAGTGGACTCGTCTCTTGCCACAACTACAGCATCACCCAACAGATCATGAGGTAGGGGTTATTACTAAAGTTTATCTTTGTTGAATTAAATTGATTTATTATTGTTATGATGTTAACGTGGAGGGTGTGGGCCAAACAAACAAGACATGGACCCTTAGACACTATGTTCTTGTTGCGTTATTCAGGGGAAAAATTTAAAAATCCCACCGAACCTTGAATCCAGGAGTCGTGTAGTGACAGTGGCATCCCAGGAGGCCCATAGGCGCATTCGGAAGGGAAAACAAACAACCGAAGCTCACCCAATGGTTTGCGGAAGATCTTCTAGCACGGTATCGGTGCGGCAGCTCTGGAAACCGAAACCGGAAGCAAAGGAGTTAGTTGGTGCTTGATAGTCACGGAAGGGGGTAGTGACACTTGGCGTGGTGACAGAAGGATAGGCGGCTAGCTCTCAGTCGGCCTTGGAGGCTGGACGCGGCGTGTCGTCACACCATCGCACATCGCGGTGAGGCATGCCACTGTTTCAAAGTCATGGAAAGGGACCTGCCCCTTGCAGGACCCATGGATGGCCAGGAAGCGCCACCTGGCGCCCCCATTTAAATTTTGAACTGAACTTTGAGCCATTCAAGAGGCAGACCAGGTGACCCTCATGCACGTCACGCCAGCTGGCAGGCTTCGCTGCCACAGCCCATCCTAGCCAGGTTGTGTCGGGCTGAGACTGTCGTGGCCAAACCCAACCAAGGAGGATCGGGATGAGACCTCTGTTGCCCAGCCCAACCGGGCCAAGTCAGACCGGACCTGGACCCCTCTCGGGCCCAAATACACTTAAAAGGTTGTATCTTGTGGGCCAGGAATATGTTTGATTAACCATCCGTTGTGTTGGGATCCATAAAGAGAGATTTAACTTTTTAGATACTCCACCTGATTTTTGGAGAAAGTTGGAGTATGGCTGAGTTAAATTGTACCTGAATCCAACCAGACCCACAGCACTAAAATGCCTCTAACTCTTAGACTAGGCGTCAGATTGGCACATCGTCTCTTATGTTATAAACCTTACTACATGGCGGTCGTTGGGGTTACTCCTTTGTGGAATCATGCGGCTTGTTGTTACTTCAGAGATACCCTATGTGCATCAAAACTTATAGAGACATTGTGTTGATGAGCATTCATAGAGACCCGGTGTGGATCAGCATTCATAGCAACCCTGTGTGGATCAAAATTCATAGTAACCCTGTGTGGATCAGCATCAGAGTTACCATGTGTGGATTAGAATTCATAGATACCCTGTGTGGATCAGCATCATTACGACCCTCTATGGATCAGCATCATAGAGACCATGTGTGGATCAGCATCATAGAGACCCAGTGAGAACCATCTTTAGAAAGGCCCATTATATATCAGCTTCATAGCGACCATGTGTGGATCAGTATCATAGAAACCATATGTGGATTAGAATCACATAAACCCTATATGGATCAATATTATAGTGACCCTGTGTGGGTCCGCATTATATTGATCCTATGTGTGTCTTGTGGGGGTTAGTTCCAATTGATCCTATGTGGGTCAGTAATAGAGCCTCTTAATAGAATAAGATGATCTAGCCTTACGACTAATCATCATACTTATATACATATGTTTTACCTAGTTTGAGATGGTTCTTTTTCTTTTGGATTTGTGATTGAGATAATGCTTTATGTTTTTTCTATTTGTAATTATGTTAGACCTTCAAGGGTCTCATGATCCCTATTGGGTATTGCTATACTCACCACTATACTGGCTTTGCCCGCACCTTGTTTTGTTTTGTGTAGATGATAGGCATCCATGACTGAGACCTGGGATGCTAGGACCTGATAATGGACGATGGTGATAGTTGACATGTAGAGTTGTGGAGATTATTTGTACCTATACTTTAGGTAGGAACCTTGGTAGAAAATTCCAGGATCTATTTACTATTTTCCATTATAGTTGTATATTTTAGTTGGGCTTGTCTTTCAGCCCCTTTACTTTCAGTACACACTTTTACTACTACAGATTTACTTCGTTGTTTCATCTTGTTGTGTTCTTGGGCTGTGTGTTTGTACAAGTTTCAAGGCAATGTCTTCCTATTATTGGTATACAACCTTCCAGTGCTAGTGGTCTAACCCTTGCTTATAGAAGTCAGGCTTGGGGTAGTTATGGCACAATCCCTGAGGGACGAGTTGTGACAATATGGGTCAATATTTTACTTATAAAAGATTAATAATTCTATTAAAAGATCATAACTAATATTTATTAACAATTATAAATCACTTTGAAAAATATATAATTTTTATGAATCTTAAATCATTTAATAAGATTCATTTGTTGTAAAATTACAATAATATCAATTTTGACATTATTTATTTATTGTTAATTTCAAAATATATATGTCACGACCCGCCCTCGGGGTCCGTGCCGTGACTACCCCAAGCCCGCCTTCCATAGGCCAGGGGCTGGCGACTAGCACCAAGGCGTAAATCCCGGTAAAAAGGGAAGGCATTGCCTTTGTAAAGTAAACAAACACCACAGAGTAAACAAGCAGAAAGTAAACACTAAACAAAAGCAGAGTACAACTGAAAGTGCGGAAAAGAAAAAGGGCCAGAATACAAACCCAAACTGAAAGTAAAGTACAACTCGAAAGGGAAAAACAGCAACTGAAAAGTATAAGCCGCTACTCCGAGCTGTCCACAGGAAATTCCACCTGAAGGGTGGGTACAGATAGCTCCTCTGCTCCACGGGTCCCGTCGTCTGCTCCGAGCACGTCCCGCCCAGTGGTCCACCTCCGGGTACCGTCCCGCTCTGCAAGCCTCAGCTAAGGTCAACGCTGTCCGTCGTCTGCAACCAACACAACATAGTGCGGGCAAAGCCCGTGCAGGGGTGAGTATAAGCTACTCAGTAGGGACCCCGAGACCCCTGAAGGTCTCTCAAATCCACAAAGGATAAACCACGAAGAAAGGAACAATCACGAAGTAACAACCGACACTGCTTAGGTATATGCCCATACATATACCTAAGTCATCAATTCAAATACGCTCCAACCTCCGAGCCCAAGTACAACTCAGTCCACACAGGAAAGTAAACGCATTCCACACAGGAAAGAAAAACGTAATCCACACAGGATTGCACAACACAATCCACACAGGAAAGCAATAGGATTCAGCTCACACAGGTATACTTCTTCAAAAGACGATAAAGATGATATCTGATCCATCTAAGTCGTCGGACCCACGAAGGAACGATAGGTAACTAACCCCCACAAAAGACCCACACAGGATCGGGCCCACGTAGGACCTGTAGGCGCTGGTTCACACAGGACCGCTGAGCGCAAAGACCCACACAGGATCGGACCCACACAGGATCGGGCCCACATAGGACCTGTAGCACTGATCCACGTAGGATTGCTGAGTGCTGTAGTCGTCGTCGTCGAATCCACACAGGATCTCTGTACTGTCGTCGTCGCAGTCACAGTAGCAGTAGTAGCAGTAGTAGCAGTCATAGTCGCAGCCAGCACTAGGGTTCCCGCACACAGCAAGCTCGTACAGGAGAATCCGCTCCACGAGCCGAGAGACTGATACATCAACTGTCACAAAGTCCAGAGTTGATGTATTCAAAAGTTCCGTATCGTCAACAGGAACTCAACGCAACAGACAGCGCGTCGATCGGACGCCCGGTCTGAGAGTTATTGGCATTTTCGTCCCCGGGGCCCAGTTGGTTTTTAAGGCAAAACCAACCCGACCGTACTCCACCTGCATCCAAACCTCGGGCGGAGTATTCCAAAAGATCCGTCTCGCTAAGAGGAACACATCAAAGCTGATGGCACATCAATCAGACGTCCATAGCTCAAGATATTAGCGTTTCCGCTCCGAAGGCCCGGTTGGTTTCGTGAACGAACCAACCCGGCCGAACTCAAAGTTTTCCGAAACTTTGAGTGCGATATACCGAAACGACCGTCACGATCCAAGGATCGTGTTTCCGAAGACGGTTTGTCAATCGGAGGTCCGTGGCTCAAGTTATGGCCAAAAGACCGAATCCGTCTCGAAAACGGGGGGTCCGGGTCCGGGCCGACCCGGCCCGACCCCCCCTGGGTCGGCCCGAACCGGGTCGACCCAAACCGCGTCGACCCGACCCGGGTCCGACCCAGCCCGGCCGGCAGCGGACCGGCGCGGTCCGGCGCGGCAGCGCGGCCCGGCCGGCGGCGGCGCGGCCTGGCGCCGCTGGGGTCACACGCGGGGGGCTAAGCCCCCGCTTCCAGCATGGCGGCGCGGCTTAAGTGTCGCGCCTTTTGGAGATTCGGCCCCCCTCATGGGGGCCTGCTTGAGGAAACCGGGGGGGCCGCCTGCCCCCCTCAAAGGAACCGCCCCCCCTCATAAATGGGGGGGGGGTTTTGAGAGTTGACCGGGGGAATTCATTCCCCCGGACTTTGACCTTCCGGTCGGCCACCTGGCCGGCCTGTTTTTCTCCAACGGGACCGGCAAGCCTGTCCCCTTCTGGTTTCTGACGTCGGCGGCTCGGCGTGCCGCCGGTCTTCCCGTCTCGCTGCGGCCCGGAACCGGCCGCGGTGTTCGTCGTCCGGCGCGGTGCGACGGCACCGCGCCCCTCCGCCGCGCCTTCGATTCCCTTCGACGCGGCGCGACGGCGTCGCGTTCTTGATGATCCTTCCACGGCGCGGCGCGACGGCACCGCGCAATATAAGTGTGCGAATATCCGCGTGGTGCGACGGCACCATGCCATCTTGTTTCATCCGCAAGATAAATCAACAAGAACAAAGGAGGGGGTTCGGTCGTGTTCATGCGGTCCGGCCCCCTCACGTTAAATGATAACACATATTTAAATATCCAATATCCTAACGTTAGTCATGCTAGAACCACGAACAAGAATAAATAAATAAATAAATAATCAACCACCACCCCTACCTTGGGTTCATGTTCGGAGATTGTCAATGACCCGCGGAAGACAACGTCGCGGAGGTCGGGCGTCACGGTAATCATTCGTCATATCCGATGATGAAGAGGTACGTCCGAAGAGGTACGTCGTTGGAGAATCTTCATATGCTGACGAAGGAAGTCCGAGGAGGAAGCGGCGTTCCCTTTCATTGACACGGAAGACGAAGAAGAGAGGAGCGGCGTTCTTCGTCGGAGCTTGAGCGTTCTTCGTCAAAGCTTGAGCGTTCTTCGTCAAAGTTTGAAGAAGAAGGAGAAGAACCCAAAATCCTCTCAAGCAGGCTAAACAATTCTAGCCAAATAAAATAAGCTAAGAGCTTATTTTATTAACTCAACCAAACCTTTTTGAATTTCAAAGGTTTGAAAAAGTTTAAACAACTCAACCTAATTAATAAGCTAAGTTGTCAAAACATTTAAAGTGGGGTTAAAGGGAGTTTTTTTAGAGAAGTTGAAAAGTTGGGTGTCGTGTGGGCCCCACCACACTTAATCCTCCCAAGGGAGGTTAAGTGGATGTGGGTCCCACCTTTAACTCCATGTGGGAGAAGTTAACTAACATAAAAATAAAATAAAAATTCTTCCACAATTTTATTAAACTTTTTATAATTCTCCCAAAAATTAACTTTCGTCCCGCAATAAACGCAACTTCGGAAAAGGTCTCCTTAAGCGAATATCGGCGCTGCGAGTTCATCGGTGCCCTCGGATTTCAATTCCGAGCACCGGATCAAAAGTTAGGAATTTCCGCTCGTTCGTTCACAGAACGTACCCGAGCCAAACTTCGGAAATTGATTCCGGGCACACCGGGCCTCGGAATCAGGTGCCTTCAGAAACCGCGCTCTTGTAAAATTCCAAAGAAAATTAAGAAAAAAATTTCCCTTTAATTTTACGGGTCGTTACATTACTCCAACCTCAGGGCTTTACGTCCCCGTAAAGATACATCAAAAACTAGGGAAACAAATGAGGGTACTGAGCACGCATCTGAGCCTCCCGCTCCCATGTGCTCTCCTGGAGATTCCCGTGCTGCCATCTGATGCGCACAAGAGGAATCGATCGCCCACATAGGAGTTTGCGTACAAAAATAGCTACCACTCCACCATCGGGATGGCACCGTACGAGGCGTTGTACAGCCGACCTTGTAGATCTCCTTTGTGCTGGACAGACCCTGGGGAGTCAGCACTGGTGGGACCGGAGATGGTCCAGGCCACGACAGAGAAGTTCCAAGTCATCCAGGAGCGGATGAGGACAGCTCAGAGCCGGCAGAAGTCATATGCTGACAGGAGGCGAAGGCCACTGGAGTTCAAGGATGGCGACCAAGTCTTCTTGCGGGTCTCACCTCGACGTGGTATTCAGAGATTTGGCCGAGGTGGCAAGTTATCTCCACGCTTCATCAGACCCTTCCAGATTCTCAGCAGGATTGGTGAGGTGGCTTATCGCCTGGCTCTACCACCTCAGTTGCACCGGGTGCACGACATCTTCCACGTATCTCAGCTGAAGAGGTACGTGCACGACCCGACGCACATCATTGATCATGGGGAGCTTGACGTTGACGATGGGGCGACTTTTATGGAGGTCCCGGTGGAGATAGAGGATCGACAGGAGCGGGTCCTGCGTGGGCGATCGATTCCTCTTGTGCGCATCAGATGGCAGCACGGGAATCTCCAGGAGAGCACATGGGAGCAGCAGGCTCAGATGCGTGCTCAGTACCCTCATTTGTTTCCCTAGTTTTTGATGTAACTTTACAGGGACGTAAAGCCCTGAGGTGGGAGTAATGTAAAGACCCGTAAAATTCAAGGGAAATTTTTTCTTAATTTTCTTCAGAATTTTACAAGAGCGCGGTTTCAGACAGCACCTGATTCCGAGGCCCGGAGTGCCCGGAATTAATATCTGAAGTTTGGCTCGGGTACGTTCAGTGAACGAACGAGCGGGTTTTCCTAAATTTTGATTCGGTGCTCGGAATTAAAATCCGAGGGCACCGATGAACTCGCAGCACCGATATTCGCTTAAAGAGACCTTTTCAGAAGTTGCGTTTGTTGCGGGTTGAAAGTTAGTTTTGGGGTTTTTAGTTTGAGTTAAATAAAATTTGTGAAGAACAAATTTTATTATAACTTGATAAAACCTACCAAAGGGGGTTGGAAGTGGGACCCACACCCACTTAACCTTCCTTGGGAGGATTAAGTGTGGTGGGGCCCACACGAACCCCTAAACCTTTCATATTCTCCCAACTCCATTAACGCCTCATTAAATGACTTGAGTTACTTATTTAATTATGGGAGTTAATCCTTTTGAATTTCAAACATTTGAAATTCTAGTGTGTTATGTGATAATAAAATAAGATGTTGTCTTATTTTATTTTGGTTAATTGTTTGTCTTCTTGAGAGGTGGAGAGCTTTTTCTTCTTCTTCTCCATCTCTGACGAAGGTCACGAAGAACGCTCAACTTGACGAAGAACGCTCAAGTCCCGACGAAGAACGCCGCTCCGCTCTTCTTCGTCTTCCGTGTCAACGAGTGGGAACGCCGCTTCCTCCTCGGATTCCCTTCATCGACATAAGAAGTTTCGCCAACGACGTGTCTCTTCGGACGCATCCCTTGGTCATCGGATTTGACGAACGGCTACCGCGACGCCTGACCTCCGCGACGTTGTCTTCCGTGGAACGTTAACAATCTTCGAACCTTATACCCGAGGTAGGGGTTGTTGATTATTGTTTAGTTATTCTATTTTTTGATCATGAATTTTAGAAAGTCTAATGTGTGGCTTTGGATTATTTTAAGATGCGTTATTGCTTAACGTGAGGGGGGCCGGACCGCATGAACACGGCAGAACCCCCTCCATCGTTCTTGTTGTTTATTCTTGCGGGTGGAAGCAAAGTGGCGTGGTGCCGTCGCACCACGTGGATAATCGTGCAATTATTTTGCGTGGCGTCGTTGCGCCACGCCGAGGAAGAATCTTCAAGAACGCGACGCCGTCGCGCCGCGTTGAAAGGAATCAAGGCACGGCGAAGGGGCGCGGTGTCGTCGCACCGCGCCGGACGACGAACACCGCGGCCGGTTCCGGGCCGCGGCGGGATGAGGAGACCGCGGCCGGTTCCGGGCCGCGGCGGAATGAGAAGACCGGCGGCCGGGCCGCCGGCGTCGGAAGCCGAAGAGGGGACCGGAATTTCCGGTCCCGTTGGAGAAAACCGGCCGGCCAGCTGGCCGGCCGGATGACGTTAAACCGGGGAAAATTAATTCCCCGGCCAACGTTTAAAACCCCCCTCTTTAAGAGGGGGGCGGTTTCCATGTAGGAAGGGGGGGCAGCAGCCCCCCGGTTTTATTTCAATCAAGCCCCCCACGTGAGGGGGGGCGGTTTTGCAGAAGGGGCGCGGCATATTGCCGCGCCGACTTTCCAATCAGTGGGGGATTAGCCCCCGCGTGCGGCCACCTCGCGGCGACAAGCCGCCGCGGCCCCCCGCGCCGCCGCGCCGCCCCAGGGGGGGGGTCGGGCCGGGTCGGCCCGGACCCGGACCCCCCCGTTTCGAATCTTTTTCGGTCCTTTGGCCATAACTTGAGCCTCGGACCTCCGATTGACGAACCGTCTGCGGCAACGCGATCCTTGGATCGAGACGGTCGTTTCGGTATATCGCACTCAAGGTTTCGGATTACTTTGAGTTCGGCCGGGTTGGTTCGTTCACGAAACCAACCGGGCCTTCGGAGCGGAAACGCTCATATCTTGAGCTACGGACGTCCGATTGACGTGCCATCAGCCGTGTTGTGTTCCTCTTTATGAGACGGATCTTTTGGCATACTCCGCCCGAGGTTTGGACGCAGGTGGAGTACGGTCGGGTTGGTTTTGCCTTAAAAACCAACCGGGCCCCGGAGACGAAAATGCCAATAACTCTCAGACCGGGCGTCCGATCGACGCGCCGTCTGTTGCGTTGAGTTCCTGTTGACGATACGGAACTTTTGGATACATCAACTCTGGTCTTCGTGACTGTTGATGTATCAGCCTCTCGGCTCGTGGAGCGGACCCTCCGAACGAGCTTGCTGTGTGCGGGAACCCTAGTGTGGCTGCGACTGTTCTACTGCTACTACTGCTACTACTGCTACTGTGACTGCGACGACGACAGTACAGAGATCCTGTGTGGATTCGACGACGACGACTTCAGCACTCAGCGATCCTACGTGGATCAGTGCTATAGGTCCTGTGTGGGCCCGATCCTGTGTGAGTCCTTGCGCTCAGCGGTTCTGTGTGAGCCAGCGCCTACAGGTCCTGTGTGGGCCCGATCCTGTGTGGGTCATTGCGGGGGTTAGTTACCTATCGATCCTTCGTGGGTCCGACGACTTAGATGGATCAGTGATCATCTTTATCGTCCTTTGAAGAAGTATACTTGTGTGAGCTGAATCCTGTTGCTTTCCTGTGTGGATTGTGTTATGCTTTCCTGTGTGGATTTCGTTTTGCTTTCCTGTGTGGAATACGTTTACTTTCCTGTGTGGACTGAGTTGTACTTGGGCTCGGAGGTTGGAGCGTATTTGAAATTGATGACTTAGGTATATGTATGGGCATATACCTAAGCAGTGTCGGTTGTTACTTCGTGATTGTACCTTTCTTTGTGGTTTACCCTTTGTGGATTTTGAGAGACCTTTAGGGGTCTCGGGGTCCCTACTGAGTAGCTTATACTCACCCCTGCACGGGCTTTGCCCGCACTACGTTGTGTTGGTTGCAGATGACGGACAGCGTCGATCTTGGCTGAGGCTTGCATAGCAGGACGGTACCTAGAGGTGGACCACTAGGCGGGACGTGTTCAGAGTGGACGACGGGACCCGAGGAGCAGTGGAGCTATCTGTACCCACCCTTCAGGTGGGATCTCCAGTGGACAGCTCAGTGTAGCGGCTTTTACTTACAGTTGCTGTTTTTCCCTTTCGAGTTGTACTTTACTTTCAGTTTGGGTTTGTATACTGGCCCATTTACTTTTCCGCACTTTCAGTTGTACTCTGCTTTTGCTTAGTGTTTACTTTCCCCTTGCTTACTCTGTGGTGTTTGTTTACTTTACAAAGGCAATGCCTTCCCTTTTTACCGGGATTTGCGCCTTGGTGCTAGTCGCCAGCCCCTTGCCTATGGAAGGCGGGCTTGGGGTAGTCACGGCACGGACCCCGAGGGCGGTTCGTGACAATATATCTTAAAAGGAAGTAAAATATATTATGTTTAGTTGCTTGTAACATGAAATATCCATCTAAAAAATAGATAATGGAAATAATTAAATCAAATAAATTCACTTTTTATATTCATAGTATTATTTATTTTAGATAATTATTAACTAAATAATAATTATATTGATGTTTCCTAAACATTTTATGTAATTAAACCATCTATAAAAGAATTTGATAAATATTTATGATAAAAATAATCTATATATATTAAAAAAGGACATGTAGAACCTAAAATATGATGTTTTTATGTATCTCAAAAATTTATAAATGTTAATGGTAAGGAAAATTTCTTTTCTCCTTTTTCCTTACTTACACTTTTATATAGGGAACTACAATTTAATAATATAACCATAACCCATATATTTCAATCCAATTGGGTTCATGGTCAAATTAATAGTATCGAATGGGTTTTGGAAAAGTTCTCATGTCATTTTGTTCCATAATATTATGTTGTAGTCTCTTATTAAGCTTTACCATACCTTAATCATCTTAATTAATTTTAATCACATTCACTAAATATTTTTGAAAAAAATTAACTTGTTCTTATTAGACCAAAATTATCAAACTAATTACATTTTTCTATGCCATATTTTCAAAATTTAAATCATATAAGTGGTTATATTAGGAATAATTCTAATCCCACGGTCATGGCGATATAACGGGTATTTTGAGTATAAAAACATTCAAAAGCTTGTTATGTTTTAATATTCAATATTAAAGTAAAATTTATTATAATTAAATTAATTATAGAATTAAATTTATTTTTAAACTAATTTTACTCTAAAATAAAACTGCGATATTATTTATCATTAATAATTTTGTAAACTAAAAGTTTGTTTATAACTAAATTGCATCAATTCTCACTATTCATCAAAAAATGAAGTTTCTCAGAAAAATACCAAACAATTACCATAAGTTCATTTATATATTCTGATGTAAAAAAATGATGTCTATTTTTAAAAAATAAATTTATAAAATTTTCAAAATATAGTTTTAAAAATATATTTTCCATTAATATGCGGAAAAACTATGCCTCACATGTAACACAAGTTATTTAAATGTTTTATGTAGCGTAAGTTTAACATTTTGTATAAATAATTCCCAAATAAAAATTATATTTATTATAAAATTAAAATATTTTAATGTCTTGGGGTGTCACACTGAATTCATTGGATATCAATTAATTGGAAATGAGAGTAAAAACTAATTGAAAATAATGAAATTCCTTTTCTAAAAGACTATTTTCTAGGAACAAAAACAATCAATCAAAAGAAATAAAAAACAATACTAATGACTAAATTTAATGTAATTTATATATTATATATTCAATATACTATTTTAAATTAATCTTATATATTTTCAAGAGTATTTATATGAATAAGTAAAATTTTTTGAATAAAAATATCTATTTTTTTATAAGTCTGATTTTCTACCTTTAGTAAAGCACATATTATAAAACAAAAAAAAATTGTTGCATAACATCAATTTTAAAAAATAAAATTTATTTTTTAAATCATAACATAATTTTTTTTAGGATGAATTTTTCATATTTTTCTATGAAGATTCATTTTTAGAATTATTGTGAAGAATAATGAATTTTAATTGAAAACATTTTTTCAATTAATCTTTTAATATAGATTAATTATATTTTTATTTTGTTTCAATGTAAATTATGATCAATTATACATCTAATAATATAATTTAATTCATTAGTGAAAACAGTTAAAATTCATTACAGCGATTCAGAGAAAATGAGTATACTAATGTACTAACCATTAAACATATGTTAAAAAGGACCTAGAAACATGTAAATATCCTTTTTATGGACATATATATTCAATATATTTTAATTTAGATAATTTTATTAAGTGTTTGAGGAGAATTAGATAAAAATACCTCCCAAAATTGTTTACCTTTTTTGTATTTACAAGAATATCACTCCTCAACCACAATTAAAGGGAACTCACTCTCCCAAGTTATTCACGACTCCAAATAACATTTTCTTGAAAAAACCATTCCAAAATCACTTCCCAAAATCCCTCATCTAATCCTAGATTCACTACATTCTATATAAATCGTACCAATAAATTCCTTGGCTTCAATCTAAAATGATATACATGAAGAATATGTAATTTTCATCGACAAATGTTTTTTTATTTCTTCCTCAAACCCCTTCAATTATTTTCAAACAAATCATATCTAAAATATAAAATATAATAAATATAACTATATTCTATTATTTTAATTTTAATACATAAAACTGAACATAATTCCATCAAATGGGATACACAATCATCATTTTTGTGTACTAGTAAACCGATATTGTCCATTTTTCAATTACCACCCTTCAAGGTAGGTAATGAAGATGGATTTATTATTTTTATATGATATATAATATTTTTATGTTTTTTATTTATCAAAATTAAATTCTATATAACACATTCTTATATGCTTTCCATTTTGTGGGTATACGATGACGTCATTCGTGTCGACGATGGACTATGGCCTCCTGATGTGATGTGATTCATTCGCATTTTACATGGAATTTATTAAGGATGGTTTTAATACAAATCTGTGATATATATGAAATAAAAAAATGATATTGGAATATTTATATATATTTATGTTAATATAATTTAATTATATTTCATTCTATATGAAAAAAAATTGAAATATCATTCATGTGATTGTACAACCTATCATCTCCATAAACGGTTTATTTCTTTTTTTATTTCTATCTTTTTTATATTATTATAAAAAAATGTATACTAAATATATATGATATTTAGATAATTATATAAATTATTAAAATTGGTAAATCCTGATCAATTTAATAGGAACAAAAATAACATGTCAGAATATATGCAAAACATAAAGCTATTATTAACTAAAACACAACTTTAACATGGAATTGTTAATATTTGGGTAATATAAAGTAAAAAATTGAAATATTATATGGAATACTATATATCAATATGGTTATATGGTATATTTATAATAAAATTATATTTATTATACTCATGGTTTAAATATGTATGAAAGAATCCAATTCTTAAGGTAAATGGATTTCTACTCTCACATTTATTTCTTTGAGACTTATTCTATATTCACGAATAATTATTTTTTTTGTGTTTATACTTACATATGAAATGTTATATCATGAATTTAATTTATTAAAATACATTAGATTTTTCAATTGAATTTACTCTTTCAACGATATCTTGATTCAAATGTTACTCACGTAGTAAGGGATTTTTATATCGCTTTTTAATTTATTTTGACTCATTCTATATTTACCACCTCTATCTTCAATGTGGTGTATATAATTACAATGAATGTATTTTTTAATTATTATCCTAAAATTTATTTTTATTTTCATATCCAATTTAGGATCTCCCTTTAAGAGTGTTTACGGTTCAAATATGAGGCAGCTCAAAGATTATGTAATTATCATACCAGACTCTCTTAATGTTTATTTCTTCTTCTATATATTATATATCGTTATATCTATCGTAAAATAATGAATCATATATCAAATTTTTAGTGATATTTTGTTGTTATTATGATAAAACCATCTCACATCTCCTTCATATCCATTTAAATATGATAACCTCTCTTGTCTGTATGTGTGGACTACCCCCTCCACAGGGTGATCTGATTCAATTTTAATTTCCTGTATACCTGATTGGAAATAAGGATATAATTACATAATAGATATGATATTTGTGATATAATTATTATTTTTGAAGGAATAATTTTTAACTAAATTAGTTTCAATCAATCCATATAAAAGTGGAAACATAACTCATGCATACATATGGACTACCATAACTACGAAGGAATTTTATTCATTTTTCAACACTAATTCATATGAATGGTTGTAAAATTTTCTATAGCAAATATAATAATTGTTTCCTTGTTTTGATTTTATATATTTTAAAACTATGAACATGTTTCACAAACCATAACCATTTAATTGAAACATGAATGGATGAAAGAATTATCATCCCTCAAATATTCAATTAAATGTAGAATATTTTAATAAATGTATAGTTTGAAATTATAATATAATAATTCATAAAAAATTATGTATTAATAAATTTATATATTAATTATATATAATTATTTATTTAGTATATATGAGGTATGAATGTGTAATAAGTAATATAGAACATGATGTAATGGTTTATGTTACACTCTCGTTTCTTTTCATGATTTTCTATGCTAAATTTTCATTAAGAATAATTATAAAAATATTATTCTATAATCATCATTTATTTTATTCACTAATAGTTATTATTGGAATTTTTATGCATTAGTACCATTTACCACCATTCCTTAGAAAAAATTATTAAGTGAATGTTTTGAACAAAAACAAACCGTATTTCCACATTAGTTGATGAAATGTGTTTTCCATTTCAATATTCTTACAAAAATATAATTTATATTACTTAATGGAATTATTATTTGAAGTAATTTTCTACCATATTTTATTTTGATTCAATAAAATTGAAAAAAAATGTTTCTCAAATAGGTTATTTATGTATTTTTACAATCATTTTAAAATTAATATTTATTTTATCATTTACAACACTAAGATATTTTCCAATCATTGGGATAAGTGATATATTTTTATAATGGGAGAAATTTTGGAAATGGATTATATTTTATATAATTTTATTCATTACATAAGTGATATATTATTTCATATTTTTTTGAAGATCCATATAAAGAATTTGTGGGAAACAAAACACTTTTCTTTAGGTAGGAAATAATCTGAATCTAACATAATATACATTTTCATTTTTCACATGGTAGTGGGGAACATAAAAATTGGATTATATTTTAATAATAATAAACCTGTCACAAATATTCAAATTATTTTTTAAATTTTTTTCACACCCTAGATGTAATTGTTTTTTGAAAAATAAAATATATTTAATTATAGAGGTGGTATTTTACACATACACATTGATTATATTCGCATTTTTCTAAGGGAAATGGGAAAGGGAAATAATGATTATTCCTGAATCATAATAACATTCATTATAAAAATAATAATAAGGTCAATATATTTTATTTGGAAATATATATTTTTATGAAACCATATAAAATTAAAGTGGTTAGGGTATGACTAGTGCACTTGTTGAGAAGATGAGTGTTCAAATGGAAAAATTTTAAAAATTGAGGAAACAGATATTTTCCTTGGATCAAGGTGTTTAAAAAATTGGTTAGCTCTATAAAATAATTTTAAATGATATATTATCATTAGTATTTCAATATTATATTTTCCATGAAGTAGATATCTAAGTCTTCTTTTATAAGTTAGGAGATTATAATTATTGTATTAATAATATATAAAAGTCATCATTCATGGGTCAAAGTGCTCCAAAAGTTTAAAATAATGTATATGGGGTTGGGTTAACATAAATATGACTCAAAAATATATTTTTAAAAAAAATCAAAAAATTTATTAGGCCTTTTACCAAATTTATTTTCACTTTTACAATTTTTTTGTTACCACGCTGAAATGAGTTTCACATATGTAATTATTTTCATGCTAATAAATTTAAATTACCGTTTTAAATATCTTTTATTAATTTATAAAAATATGAAAATAATTATATGAAATTAAATTTCAAAAATTGTCAAAAATTATTTTTAATGTTATCATACATAATATGTAAAAACCACTTTTAGAGAAAGCATATTTTTATGTATAGAAATTCCGATTTAGATAAATTTTAATTTTTTTAATATGTTAATTAAATTAATTAGTTTATTAGTGAGAAAATAATATTTTTTTACTTTTCAATTGGGAAACCGAAGAAATGCAGTATTAGAATAATTAATTACATGAAATGTCTAAAAAAATTCCTTAGAGAAAAAATTACATGAGTTTTGAAAATTTAAAAATAGGTTCTCTAAAGTAAAACAATACTTACTATTCATTATTTTATTTATTCAGTACTTATTTTTTGATAGATGAGGATTCATAAATTTATATTTTTTGATTATATCCTAATTATTTAATACAAATCATGGTATTTTTGAAAATGTTAGTTTAAAATATTAACCTAAAAATAAGTCATTTATGGAAAATATCAAAAAATTAACGTAACATAATACATTTTTGATGAACCAAGTATTTTATTTAATTTTACTATATTTATTCTTGAATAATTAAGAATTTAACTTTTAAATGACAATTAATTTTTTAATAAGTACATTTTTTAAATAAAAAATGACTTATATAATTTAACTATTCTTATTCTTACATAATATGAATTATATATTAAATTTTTGTTAATATATTTGTAGTATAAATAATATATTTTACCATAAAACAACAATACATTAATTATAATATAAACAACATAGATCACAAATAGTATATATTTAGAGGATACTACTAACTATAACTTATCATGAATTTATTCAAAAAGGTCGTAGCATACAACAAAGTACCTCTCAAAGAGGCATAAAATAGTGCCAGCTGAGAGAATATCCTCTAACAAGGTTCACCCCTCTAGTGGTAAATAATTTAAATGGTAAAGCAAGTTGATATTGGTACTATTATATTGAATAGAGGCCAAAAAGTCACAAAATTTGTTCCCCTCACTCCAACAGTGAAGGACCTCAGTGTATCTACTGATATAGCTTTTTCACCGTCTAATGATATAGATTATAGATCATGGAACCTTACAAATTCCCTTTACGGAATCATGCAGAACCAAAGAATCCATCTCAACTACCATTATAAAATTCTTTCTTTGGTGACAAAGATTGGGCCCATTAAATAGTGACATCGTCTCTACTTGTTGAGCATGGTCATGTCCATAACTTGTGTTTAAAGAGAGAATAACTCAGCCACCGGAGCCCCGCACAACCTCTCACCCACAAAGGATTCCTAAGTAGCAAGAACCATTAGTATTGACAATTAAACTTGAAGTATGAGGAATCCAACGAACCTGAAGCCCTTCTCTGGCTCTTATTGAAGGGGAATGGCCCCCTGCACATATGAGCTAGAGAGTGGGAGATTCTTCCACATTTTTGAGACGGCTGGTAAAATCCATCAACAATAGTGCAAATGATATGAAAATGACACTGTGTGGACACCTCTTAAATTTGTGTTGAGTTCCAAGCCTTCCATGGATCTCACCTTTTTCTCTGGACCTTTAGCAGGAGCTCTATGAAACCAAGAATCAATTAAGATGGAAGAATGGGGCTCATAACAGTGAAAACCAATAAAATCATTGAAAGAACCCCAAATAAAGAAATCTGACTTTCATCCAAAGAAAATATGATCAGAGGTATCCCCCTTGTGAAAATGGAAACAGGAGCACCTGGAAGAAAAGGAAATGCCCATACTTTGAATATTATCATTTGTGGCCAACGCACGATACTTAATCCACCATAAAAGGAAACTGATCTTACCCGGACTTTCCTTCCTCCATAGAATCTATCCCGACCCATCCACCCCCTCCCCCATACCCAACACCTTACAGTAGTCCTTCGACAAAAAAGAACCTGAAGAAGACTTAGTGAAAATGCATCTGTCAGGATCCATACTGAGTTCGATGCTGTTGAAATCACTTCTCTATTTGAGATTTAGGAGGACATCAATGAACCTCAGAAAATAACTAGCCTCTTGTTGGGGTGCCTCCTCATCTGGCCCCGATATATATATTTTTATATATCTGATATCTTTTAAAACGATATTTTTATATCTTCGACAAGATATATTTGATATCTTTGAGAAGATATATTTGACATCTTTGATAAGATATATTTAATATCTTTAATTAGATATGAGATATCTTTTAGGAGATACATGAGATATCATGTGATTAATCTTCTTTTTATATGAGATGTACGGCTCCTCTCTCGGTAGTAGTTGGAGGCAGTGTAGTTACATTTTCAAGGAGTGGGTTTTAGATATGAAATTGGTGGAAGTACATTTATTTGAACGGCTTTCATCTGCGATGGTTTTTGATCCAATCTCGGTGTTTTTCATATGCACTTTTTTTTAGACATCAATCTTCTGCTTTCATGGTCAGATCAATTTGGGTTTCTTTAGCAGGCTTCTTTCTTCTTTTCAGGCTTCATTCAGACTACATCTATACTCTGACAATGGTCCACTATTTTTCTAATTATTACTTTTGAGACCCCATTAATTTTTTGGGAGTCTCTACCATGTAATTATCTATTTTAGTGGATCCCTCTTTCTGGACTAGGTCCTGTGGTTTTTCCCTTTTTGGGTTTTCCACGTGAAAAATTCTGGTGTCAATTTTATATTCTGCTCCTATTTTTGTCGCTACGCATCTTCTGTTTGAGGGAAAGGTTTTTCGCTGCGCGTTCATCTTTTTTTTGTTTGTGTGTTCGTCTCTTGTCATCATTGCCAACATATGGTATCAGTGGGCTTGGTTTTTATTTCATATTCATTATGTAGGCTAACTAAAGTCGTATGATTTTGGGGAATGGTACCAACTACCAAATGTGGAGACTTAAAATGAAGGATCTTCTTTTTGTCAAGAGAATGCATCTTCTACTGTTTAGTACCCAGAATCCAGAAAGGATGTCAGATGATGAATGGGCATTCAAGCATGAGATGGTTTGTGGATTCATTCGCCAATGGTTGGAAGACAATGTGATGAACCACATTGTCGACATCTGTCACACCAGAACTTTGTGGGATAAGCTCGAGACTGCCTATGATTCCATGATAGGAAACAATAACTTGTATCTTCTCAAACAAATGATGAATTTGAGGTAAAGAGAAGGTACGACTATTTCTGATTATTTAAGTGAATATTAGGGAAGTTTTTATCAGTTTTATGGCATGGGTATCAATTTTGAAGATGAGGTTTTAGATCTTTTATTTCTTAACATGTTACCTGATTCTTGGGACAATTTACTTTTTATTCTAACTGGTTCTACCCCTAATGGTGTTGTGACATTCAGTTTGGTCACTACTGGAAATATAGCCTTTCCCAATGTCTCATAACCATTGGGAAAGGCTACAGAACCGTTGGTATATGTTATACCAACGGTTCTGCAAACCATAGGGAAGTATGTCATTGGGAAAGGTTTTCCCAATGGTTTACTGTGAACCGTTGGGATAGGGTGGGGAATACCTCACCTATCCCAACGGTTGTGCCAAACTGTTGGGATAGTTTTTCCCAACGGTTGTGCCAAAATATTGGGATAGTTTTCCTAACGGTTTGGATTAAACCGTTGGGAAATCCCAAGGTTTCCCCTCTTTCCCAATGGTTCAATGAACCATTGGTAGAAAAAGGAACCAAGATTCTAGGCAAACGGTTTTGAACCGTTGGCATAGCCTTTGCTGTGCAAATTTCACATCAGCCTATAATTTGCATAGCAGGTCTCCAATTTGCACAACATGCTTCATTTTGTGTCATCCCATTTTCAATCCAATTATTCTACCTGCAATAAACTAACACATACATATACAATTATTGTACCTGCAATAAGCAACTAACACATACATATAGAGAACAAATTCATACACATTTAACATATAATGCATCCTAGAACTATACACATCCATAATTAAATTAGAATTCATAACGTAATTATAAACATACATAATTCATTTATAATTAAATTTAAAATTTAGATGGCAATTATATGTGGAATCTGAAAGTCTATTCATAATTTGATCGGTTTTTTGTATACCATATATTTTTATGAGAAATGATGTCCATTTTAAACAAAATACATAAACCTGGAGTGATACCGGCCACACCACGCCTCACATTGAGGCGGGTTTGACTCGTACACGTCACATATGACCCATGGATCGTTGTGCTAAAGTATCAACACAATCCTAATACATTTGGTCAGTTTTCCGTATGTCAGTTGATGTTTTTCAATTAAAATGACGTCCTTTTAAAACAATAGGCAGACAATTTGAGTGGTTCCGGCCACACTGTGTCTCATATTGAGGTGTGGTTGATCCGTACACGTCACATATGATCCATGGATAGTTCTCCTAAAGTTTCAACGGAAACCGAATTCGTTTGGTCGGTTTTCCGTATGTACTTAAATTGTTGTCCATTTTAAACAAAAGAGAGCCACATAGAGTGATTCCGGCCACACCGTGCCTCCGATTAAGGCGGGGCTAACTCATACATGCCACATATGACCCATGGATCGTTGTTCTATAGTATCGACACAATCCAAATGCTTTTGGTCAGTTTTCCGTATTCTAATTGATGTTTTTCACTTAAAATGACATCCTTTTGAAACAAAAGACAGAAACTTTGAGTGATGATGGCGAAACTACACCTCGGATTGAGGCAGGGTTGACTCGTACTCATCACATATGACCCATGGATCGTTGTTCTAAATTATCGACACAATTCGCATGCGTTTGTTCAGTTTTTCGTATGCCAGTTGATGTTTTTCAATTAAAATGACGTCCTTTTGAAACAAAAGACAGCCACTTTGAGTCGTTCCAGCCACACCGCATCCCATATTGAGTCGGGGTTTATTCATACATGTCACATATGACCCATGAATCGTTATACTAACATTTCAACAGAAACCGAATGTGTTTGGTCTGTTTTCCGTATGTACTTAAAATGTTGTCCATTTTAAACAAAAGAGAGACACTTAGAGTGATTCCGGCCACAAATTCCCTCAGATTAAGTTGGGGTTGACTCGTACATGTCACATATGACAAATGGATCGTTGTGCTAAAGTATAGACACAATCCGAATGCGTTTGGTCGGTTTTCGGTATGCCAGTTGATGTTTTTCACTTAAAATGATGTCCTTTTGAAACAAAAGGCAGACACTTTGAGTGCTGGCTACCACACCACACCTCTGATTGAGGCGGGATTAACTCATACATGTCACATATGACCCATGGATAATTTTTCTAAATTATCTATGCAATCCGAATGTGTTTGGTCAGTTTTCCGTATCCCAGTTGATGTTTTTCAATTAAAATGACGTCCTTTGGAAACAAAAGGCAGAAACATTGAGTGGTACAGGCCACACCGCGTCTCATATTGAGGTGGGGTTGATTTTTACATGTCACATATGACCAATGAATCATTCTCCAAAAGTTTCAACGGAAACTGAATGTGTTTGGTCGGTTTTCCGTATGTACTTAAAATGTTGTCCATTTTAAACAAAAGAGAGCCACATAGATTTATTCCGGCCACACCGTGCCTCAGATTAAGGCAGGGTTGACTCGTACATGTCACATATGACTCATGGATCGTTGTGCTAATGTATCGACACATTCAGAATGCTTTTGGTCGGTTTTTCGTATGACAATTGATGTTTTTCACTTAAAATGACGTCGTTTTGAAACAATAGACAGACACTGTGAGTGGTGGCGGCCACACCGCCCCTCAGATTGAGGTGGGGTTGACTTTTAAAAGTCACATATGACTCATGGATCATTGTGCTAAAGTATCGACATAATCCAAATGCGTTTGTAAAGTTTTCTGTATGCCAGTCGATGTTTTTCAATTAAAATGATGTCCTTTTGAAACACAAGGTAGACACTTTGAGTGGTTTTGGCCACACTGCACCTCAGATTGAGGCGGGGTTGACCCGTACACGTCACATATGACTGATGGATCATTTTTCTAAAGTATCAACATAATATGAATTTGTTTGGTTGGTTTTCCGTATTCCAGTTGATGTTTTTCAATTAAAATGACATCCTTTTGAAACAAAAGGCAGACACATTGGGTGGTTCCGGCCACACCGTGTCTCAGATTGAGGCGGGGTGGATTCATACATGTCACATATGACCCATGAATAGTTATCCTAAAGTTTCAACGGAAACCGAATGCGTTTGGTCAGTTTTCCGTATGTACTTAAAATGTTGTCCATTTTAAACAAAAGAGAGTCACGTAGAGTGATTCCATCCACACTATGCCTCAGATTAAGGAGGGGTTGACTCGTTCACATCACATATGACCCATGGATCTTTTTACTAAATTATCAACACAATCTGAATGCGTTTGGTCGGTTTTCCGTATTCCAGTTGATGTTTTTCACTTAAAATGACGTCCTTTTGAAACAAAAGACAGACACATTGAGTGGTGACGGCCACACCGCACCTCGGATTGAGGCGAGGTTGACTCGTACATGTCACATATGAACCATGGATAATTGTGCTAAAGTATCAATACAATTCGAATGTGTTTGGTCAGTTTTCCGTATTCCAGTTGATGTTTTTCAATTAAAATGACGTCCTTTTGAAACAAAAGGCAGACACATTGAGTGGTGCTAGCCACACCGCATCTCATATTGAGGCCGGGTTGGTTTTTACACATCAAATATGAACCATGAATCGTTATCCTAAAGTTTCAACAGACACCGAATGCGTTTGGTCGGTTTTCCATATGTACATAAAATGTTGTCCATTTTAAACAAAAGAGAGCCACTTAGAGTGACTCCGGCCACACAGTGCCTCATATTAAGGCAGGGTTGACTCGTACACATCAAATATGACCCATGTAGCATTTTTCTATTGTATCGACACAATCCGAATGTGTTTGGTCGGTTTTCTGTATGACAGTTGATGTTTTTCACTTAAAATGACATCCTTTTGAAATAAAAGACAGACACTTTGTGTGGTGGTGGCCACACCGCATCTCAGATTGAGGTGGAGTTGACTCGTACACATCACATATGACCCATGGATCATTTTGCTAAAGTATCAACACAATTTGAATGCGTTTGGTCGGTTTTTCGTATCCTATTTGATGTTTTTCGATTAAAATGACTTCATTTTGAAACAAAAGGCAGACACATTGAGTGGTGGTGGCCACAATGCACCTCGTATTGAGAAGGGGTTGACTCGTACATGTCACATATGACCCATGGATCGTTGTGCTAAAGTATCAACGCAATCTGAAAGCATTTGGTCAGTTTTCCGTATGCCATTTGATGTTTTTCAATTAAAATGACGTCCTTTTGAAACATAAGAGAGACACTTTGAGTGGTTCCGGGCACACCACATCTCAGATTGAGGAAAGAATGATTCATACATGTCACATATGACCCATGAATCGTTCTCCTAAAGTTTCAACAAAAACAGAATGTGTTTGGTCGGTTTTCCGTATGTACTTAAAATGTTGTCCATTTTAAACAAAAGACATACACATTGAGTGGTGTAAGACACACCACGCCTCAGTTTAAGGTGGGGTTGACTCGTACACTTCACATATGATCAATGGATCGTTGTTCTAAAGTATCAACACAATCTGAATGCGTTTGGTTGGTTTTCCGTATGCCAGTTGATGCTTTTCAATTAAAATGACGTCCTTTTGAAACAAAAGGAATACACTTTGAGTGGTGATGGCCACACCGTGTCTCAGGCTGAGGTGGGATTGATTTTTACACATCACATATGACCCATGAATCATTTTCCTAATGTTTCAACAGAAACCTAATGTGTTTGGTCAGTTTTCGTTATGTACCTAAAATGTTGTCCATTTTAAACAAAAGAGTGCCACTTAGAGTGATTCTGGCCACACCGTGCCTCAGATTAAGGCGGGGTTGACTCGTACACGTCACATATGACCCATGGATCGTTTTTCTAAATTATCGACACAATCCTAATGCATTTGGTCAGTTTTCCGTATGCTAGTTGATGTTTTTCAATTAAAATGTCGTTCTTTTGAAACAAAAGACAGACACATTCAGTGGTGGTGGCCACACCGCACCTCGGATTGAGGCAGGGTTGACTTGTACACGTCATATATGACCCATGGATCATTTTTCTAAAGTATAGACACAATCCGAATGCGTTTGATCAGTTTTCGGTATGCCAGTTGATGTTTTTCAATTAAAATGATGTCCTTTTGAAACAAAAGGCAGACACTCTGAGTGGTGGCGGCCACACCATTCCTCGGATTGAGGCATGGTTGACTCGTACACGTCACATATGACCCATGGATTGTTGTGCTAAAGTATCGACATAATCGAAATGCGTTTGGTCGGTTTTCCATATGTCAGTTGATGTTTTTCAATTAAAATGACGTCCTTTTGAAATAGAAGACTGAAACTTTGAGTGGTGCAGGCCACAACGGATCTCAGATTGAGGCGGGGTTGATTAGTACACGTCACATATGACCCATAAATCATTCTCCTAAAGTTTCAATGAAACCCGAATTCTTTTTGTCGGTTTTCCGTATGTACTTAAAATGTTGTCCATTTTAAACAAAAGACAGACACTTTGAGTGGTATCGGACACACCTCACCTCAGTGTAACGTGGGTTTGACTCGTACGCGTCACATATGACCCAAGGATCATTGTGCTAAAGTATCGACACACTCCAAATGCGTTTGGTCGGTTTTCCGTATGCCAGTTGATGTTTTTCAATTAAAATGATGTCCTTTTGAAACAGAAGACAGACACTTTGAGTGGTTCCAGCCACACCGCCTCTCAGATTGAGGTGGGGTTGATTTTTACACGTCATATATAACCCATGAATCGATCTCCTAATGTTTCAACAGAAACCGAATGTGTTTGGTCGGTTTTCCGTATGTACTTAAAATGTTGTCCACTTCAAACTAAAGACAGAAACTTTGAGTGGTGGCGGCCACACCCTGCCTCAGATTAAGGTGGGGTTGTCTTGTAAACGTCACATATGACCCATGGATTGTTGTGCTAAAGTATCGGAACAATCCGAATGCATTTGGTCGGTTTTCCGTATGCCAGTTGATGTTTTTCAATTAAAATGACGTCCTTTTGAAACAGAAGACAAACACTTTGAGTGGTGTCGGCCACACCGCATCTTAGATTTAGGCAGGGTTGATTCGTACACGTCACATATGACCCATGAATCGTTATCCTAATGTTTCAATGGAAACTGAATGCATTTGGTCGGTTTTCCGTATGCCAGTTGATGTTTTTCAATTAAAATGATGTCCTTTTGAAACAGAAGACAGAAAATTTGAGTGGTGTCGGCCACACCACATATCATATTGAGACGGGGTTGATTAGTACACGTCACATATGACCCATGGATCGTTCCCCTAAAGTTTCAATGAAAACCGAATGCGTTTGGTCGGTTTTCCGTATGTACTTAAAATGTTGTCCGTTTTATGAGAATCCTCATGTATCTATTAGTGGAATGGTATTTACATAAAATCTTGTGGACATTCGAATAAAATATTTTTATGTCATTCTTAGTATGGATTAGATTATAGTTTATCATGCTATGAAACATTTCGGAGCTAACAATGTCATGCCTAATGAATACATCTCTTTTATAACATATGAAGAATCTATGATATTGATTAGATGTGTAGATGTGATTTACATTGATTATCATGATGAAAATAAATAAAATATATATTATATATTTTATAGTATTAAACGAAATCAAGGAGGGTGGGGGGGGGTTGTCCAGTGGGGCTGTCCAGGGGGCTATCCGGTGGGTGTTCGGGGGCTGTCCGGGGACCATGGAGGAGGCTGGGGGGGCTGTGCGAGGGGCTGTCCGGGGTGTGTTCGGGGGGGTTGTTCAGGGTCCAAGGAGGAGGGTGGGGGCTGTCTGGGGGGCTGTCTGGGGGGCTGTCCAGGGGGCTGTCCAGGGTCCAGGGAGGAGGGTGGGGGCTGTTCGGGGGGGGGGGGGTTGTATGGGGGCTGTCCGGGGGGTGTTTGTGGGGTTGTATGGGGTCCAAGGAAGAGGGTGGGGGGGCTGTCCGAGGGGCTATCTGGGGGGCTGTCCGGGGGGATGTCCGGGGTCCAGGGAGGGTGGGGGGCTTTCTGGGGGCTGTTCGGGGGGCTGTCCGGGGGGTGTTCGGGGGGCTGTCCGGGGTCTAAGGAAGACGGGGGGGGGGTGCTGTCCGGGGGGCTGTCTGGGGGGCTGTCCGGGGGGCTGTCTGGGGGATGTCCGGGGGGCTGTCCGGGGGCTATCCGGTGGGTTGTCCGGGGTCCAAGGATGATGGTGGGGGGTTGTCCATGAAGGAGGGGGGTTCCCAAACACACAACCACTAAAACACAACAACATCCATAAAAACAGATAATATATAAAAATAACTCAACACTAATACTATACTACGAGTCTAGATAAAACCAACAACTAGAATACATTAAATATCAAATCTTAGTAATATTAGTCAAAAATGTAATGGATCAATTTTTCCCACATCACCATCACCATCATCATCACCCTCTTCCTCATCCCCATCATCATCCTTTCCCTCCTCAGCGCCCTCCTCCTTGACCTCTCCCTCCTCCTCGCCCTCGCCACCCGCCTCGCCCTCCTACTCTCCCTCCTCTTCCGCATTGGACTCCTCGCAATCATCATCGTCAAGCTGGAAATCGTCCTGGCCACCACTAGAACTTCCACCCAGTGCACCATATATAGAACGTATCGATGACATATATTCATCAATAGCTAGGCTAGCCTCTGTTGGAAGTGTTGGACGTAGAACTTCAATAAATTTCATAAACGCACTGTTTGCCCTAGAAAACTGTTCTGCCGTCTCTGTGGCCCTTTTCTTAGCTTGTTCTTCATATTCCCTAACGTGCTGCAGCTCGGTGGCACTATATCTCGTACCTGATGAGGGCCAATATCTCATCGGGGTTATCCTAGGTCGGCAGCATACTCTGCTAGAATGCTCCTCTCCCAACACCTGATGTAAGTGATCTGTTGGCCCAAAATTGTCTATTTCTTGGGCATCAAGGGACTCTAAAGCAGCCTATTACAAATATAAATATATCATTAAGTTAAAAAATAGATATTAAAATATAAATTCAACAGATTAAAACTTACAATATGTTGCTGAGTCGCTTCATTGATGGCACTTCCATCCTTTTTCCGTCTACTCGAGCAAAACAGTTTTTCTCGAGGCACACGTCCTTCAATATTCTGTATTTTCCTCTACAATGACATTGAAAAATAAAGTTATATGAAAACTTTAGAAAACTCTTAAATAATTTAGGAAACAAAATAAATTGTAAGTTGTAATGAAAACTTATAAACAATTGTCATACCTGCTTCCTCTCATGATCAGGAATCGTAGTGCGTCCCAGTGTGTGGAGGTATCTTTTTGCATCAACGTTCTTTTTATTTTTTCCAGATGATTCCTAAATAAAATTTGAAAATGAAACAGATAGTATTAATGCAAAAAATTAGAGTTATTATTTAAATACCTCAAATGTTATTAATACCTTAAACTGGGTACTCATCCAATGAGTAATCATCTGACAACACTACTCTATAGGAAAATTATCCACCACTGGTACCGCCTCTAACTCATTTCCATCTCTAGAAACCCATCCAATATACAACTCATGCTTGTAGGCTCACCAAAGCTTGCATAAATACTTTAGACGTTCCGGTCGTGCACCCTCACCATCGGGAAAATTAAATCGAAGCTGAAATCAAAATATTAATTCATATAAATAAAAATAATAATTCATGGCATTAAATAGAACAGATTTTTTTACCCATACCTCTGCCCAAGCTCTATCCTTGACCTCATGTGGAAAATGTCTCCATGATAGCGGGCTGACGGGAATGATGTCAGAGTATTTGGAAAGCGTCGCCAAAAAACTCCAACATTGCTGCCATGTTTTCTCAACCGTTTCTTTGTCTTCGTTATAATCCACCATAACCTGTGTGAGGTGGTTCCACACCGAACACATGCGTGTATGTCCCCGCCCACGCCTCCTGTCAGTATATGTATCTGTCATGAAAGAAAAACAAATATTTTATCAAAACATGTTATAATGAAAATAAATATTTCTATAAAAATTTGTCAGGGGTCTATAAATATACCTGTGCCGGTTTGATCGTTGAGCGCCGCTGGATCCACAAAAACTGATGGAACACCCTGTGGTGGAATAGGAGTTGAAGATGATGGAATATAGAAGCTCGGAGAGACATAAGTACAAGGAAAAGAAGATGGGACAACTGTCTGACCGGATGCTGATTGGGGAGTGGGAATCATCATGGGATGTAAAAAATATTGGCCAGAAGATGCCGAAGGTAGCGAAAACATCGGAGGCCTAAATATCTCGTGTGTCCCTAACGAAACACCGGGATCAGAATGTGGGAAGGATGACATGTCAGTGGGAGGGGCAGAGTCTAGTCGGGTACGCGCAGCTGCTCGTCCACCACTGGTACGAACCGTTCTCGTACCACTGGCCTTAGTACTAGGACCAGTAATAGGATCCTCGTCAAATAACTGTCAACGTATAGGTGGATCCTACAAAAATTGTTACAAAAAAATTAATCACATGACATTATATATTCTTTAAATATATCAATTTCAAATAAATTACTCACTATAGGAACTAATGATGGAATTCCCAACTCCTTCATTCGATGATTGTTCTCCATCATTTTTTTCCTTCGTCTCCGTTCAATTGGCTTCATTTCCTGCTTTTGAAAACAAATATGTAATTAATTAGAAAAAGGAAACTAATGTGTTACCCAAAAAACTAAATATATGAGGGAATAGGGGGATTCATTGGTAGTTTAGCTATTAATTGTTTTAGAAGATCTTGAATGGATTTTATAAATCATACAAGTTGTAATGGTCACCAAGTTAGAAATATTGTTTGACTATGTTTTAATACAGTTCAACTCCAAATTAGAAAATGAAATTCAAATAAAAATGAAACCAATAAACATTGAAAATTCACATAATGGTCAAGTCAGCTATCAATTATTTTAGAAGAGCTTGAATGGATTTAATAAATCATACAAGTTGTAATTTTCTCCAAGTTAGAAATCTTGTTTGACTATGTTTGAATACAGTTCAATTCCAAATTAGAAAATGCTATTCAAATAAAACTACAACCAATAAATATTGAAAATTCAAATAACGGTCAAGTCATCTATCAATTGTTTTTTAAGAGCTTGAATGGATTTAATAAATCATACAAGTTGTAATGTTCACCAAGTAAGAAATATTGTTTGACTTGGTTTGAATACAGTTCAATTCCAAATTAGAAAATGCAATTCAAATAAAACTGCAACCAATAAACATTGAAAATTCACATAATGGTCAAGTCAGCTAAAACGTATTTGTGATCAATACTAAATCAATTTGAATATTACCAACCTTAACAACCCAAATAGAGGTAAACCAAAATAATTGAGAACATGGATGAATGATTCTATATATTTTCAACCACAACTGTAGGTTCACAATCAACTCTGACAATTGAGCTATTGGAGTCATCAGAAGAAATAAATGGATTGGTTCCAACGACACTAGAGATAGTGTCAATTCCATCATCACCATCATCAAAAATATTTCTTGGAATTACTTCAACTATGACACCAAATTCAGGTCGAAGTTGGTCTTTAACATAAAAAAATTGTTTATCCATTGATTCCAACACATATGGTTCTTCGGTAGCAAGAGTGTGAGTCATATTAATTACTCGAAATCCACAATCATCAATAAATCTACAATGTCTCATCATCAAATCAAACCAATGACATTTCATCATTGTGACTCGTCCATGAGAGTAATAATCCAATATTATTATTTTCTCAACAACTCCATAATAACCCACATTTTAAAATCGCGGTCTACTATCTAATGCACTGGCATAACAATATGTTGTGCCAGTAACCATAACACCATCATGTTTTGTTCTCATGTTCTTTGCTCGTTCAGTGACAATAAATTTGTACCAATTAATTACAATTGATTTACAGTCATGAACCACGATATTAGGACCAAAATCCAAATCTCTTATTTTTCAGAGATAGAGTCAGCATACAAACTCAATACCTACAATATAAATGACTATTAAACTTAGTTAAATATTGATATAATTATTTTAAACATTAATATTTTTACCTTCAATTTTAACCAAGAAGAAAAATCTTTTCTATGCAAAGCCTCTCTCCTTCTCAAAGATAAAGAACGATGCTTCCTATTTATCATTGTTTTATGTTCCCTGTAGATAAAAAATATGAATAGTTTAATAGATATATATGTAAGATATACATAATCAATTTAGTTACCTGATATAGTCATCGAAAAAATCACAGATGAACAAAACTGTGCGATGTGCCATCTCCCGCTCTTCATGGCTTAATGTATTCAATGTATATGATCCAGGAATTCCTCCTATTTGAGGAAGTGATGGAAAACTCGGTTCAATTTTCTCATACTATTCTTCTTCATTTCTCATTGGTCTGTTCAATCTTTTACTAAGATCAGACAAATACATTGAGCAAAAGTCGATACATTCTTGAGCCAGGTAACCATTCACGATAGACCCTTTGAGATGATTTCTGTTTCGGACATAAGACTTTAATGTGAACATATTTATTTCAGTTGGATACATCCAATGAAAAGAAACAAGTCCTCCAAGAAGTATTTCAGTGGGAATATGGACAGTCAGATGCAGCATGCATGTGAAAAATAATGGAGAAAATATTTTCTCCAACTCACACCAAATTAATGGGGCATTTGTCAACATTTTTTGCAAGAAAGACTTGGACAACTTCTTTTCACAATGATCTCTAATCAAATGTCACAACCAAATAACAACCACCCTTACATTATTAGACAGAAGATGAAAGATGGCTATTGGAAGCAACTCATGCAGTAGAACGTGATAATCATGAGTCTTCAAAGATTTTATCTTCAACTATCTTCTGTTGACTTGTTTAGATATGTTGCTTGAATATTCATCAGGAAATCTAATAGTCTGTAATACTTCCAGAAATTGTTTTTTTTGTAGGTTTCATCACATAAAATGCACTTGGAAGTTGCCATTTATTTTCACTGATACGCATAGGATGCAATTCTGGTCTGATGTCCCAATCCACCAAGTGACGTCGAGATCGTAAATCATCTTTTGTCTTCCCCTTGACATTTAGAAGAACCAAAAGCAACTTTTAGCATATATTATTTTTAATATGCATTAGGTATAAGAAATGACGTAAAAAATTGGTTGACTAAAAAGGCAAATAAAAAAAGATACTCCTCTTCCTCCAATTGTAACAGGTTTCAGTGGAAATATTCTTTCTCTTTACAGATTTCATTTGACCCTTCCCGAACAAAAAACTAAAATCTTTCAATTCATTAAGCACGTCAGTTCCAGATATACGCTGAGGTGGCTCATCGGTCTCTATTGTATTATCAAATCTTCGACAATTCATTCTATTAGGATTATCCTTTGGCAAGAATCGTCGATATACCATAAAACTGAAACTATAGCGATCTTCCAGTCTTCTGGATCATGTATTCTTCATACAAACTGGACATGATGGTTTTCTCTTCGTGCTCCATCCAGACATCATTGCATAATACAGAAAAACATTGATCGTCCATATAAGCACAGCACAAATCTAAAATATGTCTTTCGAACATGCATCGTATGTGCGCACACCCACATCCCAAAGAAGTTTCAACTCTTTTATTAAAGGTTTCATGTATACATCAATATCAATGCCGGGATTAGAAATACCAAATATGAGTATACTCATGAAAGTGAAAGGTTTTTTCATACACAACAATGGGGGAAGATTATAAATGTGTATAAAAATTGGTCACGTGTTGTGCGAAGTATGCATCTGCCCAAACAGATTAAAACCATCACATGAAAGACCCAGCCTCACATTACACACGTCAGCTGAAAAATCAGGATGTCGAGCATCAAATCTCTGCCATGCAAATCCATCTGAAGGATGAACCAACTCATCATTAGTCTTCTTTCTCTCGGTATCATGCCATCTCATTTTTTATTGATATTTCATCAGACAAAAAAATATTCTGGATTCTGGGGTTCAATGGAAAGTGCCACATTACTTTATGTGGAACGCAGGATGGTGTTCCATCAGATTTTGACTTCTAGCGGGATGTGCCGCATTTTATACAATCATTTCGTTCAGCGGTTTCCTCCCAGAATAAACTGCAATCTTTCAGACAAGCATGAATTTTGTTTCTTGAAAATCCAAGTTCCTCAACTAAATTTCGTGTCATATAGTGGATTGAGGGAATATCTGTATCATCTGGAAGTAAATCCTTCAAGAGGGTAAGAATTTAATCTATTGTTGTATTATAAATCTCATACATAGTTTTCCCATGAAACAATCGGATTAAAAATTAAATCCTTTTCATTTTATCTCATTGTCGATATACTGGAGTAGTGGCGGCATCATTCAATTTTTTCACCCTATCAATATCATAATTTTCAATATATGCATCAGGTGTTCTCATATCGAAGTCTTCTTGAGTCGAAATCCTTTTTTTTTCATGATGACGTATAAACGGAAACCGATCATCTAAAAAATTCTCCATTCCAGTCCTTTCATTTCGATCATCACCAATTTGAGATTTCATTTACTCCCCATTGTGATACCACACAAAGTAGTTTTCTTGAAAACCCTTTTTGGGTATGTAGTAGCTGACTTCTTCATGGCTCAACCAAGGTCTACCAACACAATTGGAACATGGGCTGTGTATACAACCACTATCTGAAGCATTGTGAAATGCAAAATCTATAAAGCTCTCCAAATTGTTTTGAAAATCGCTTGAGATCTGATCGGTTTCATACATCCAACTTCTTTCCATTCTGTAAAAATAATATATATAAGTCATTTTGTCATAAAAAATTCAATAGGATTGAACTTTAATAGAAAATAAATTTAAGTAAACAATAAATGAAGAATTTTCTAGTCGATGTAGTGAACTATTAAAATAATGTAAAGAACAAGTACTCATAAATTAAATTAAAATTTATATATATTCATTTTCATTAGGTCAATAATAGGAACATGCCTCAGGTCCCATCATGTGTTATAGGCATCCCAAATCATTCACTTATGTTCAATAACTCATTATTGACACCTCTATGGCCATACCATTCATTATCCAATTACATCCCCAAGTCAAGTGCACCCCATGGGTGAATAAATTTTAGGCTTCTACACTAATAGGTTGTTCATGGCTTGTAAAAAGATTTAATTTCATTAAGTATAGACAAAAACATTTATTTTTTAATTTGAAATTCTTAATAAAGTACGTCCATGATAACAACATTAGTGAACTATACTTGTGAATTATCTAACATTTTTATGGCTATCTACACATGCCAGAATGGGTAGTGAAAAGCACCTCATCCTCATAAAAGTGAGTATTGTCCAAGAAAGAAACATAATATACAACGTATAATGAGAACCATATTTAGTTGACCCTATAGTTATATTAGTATAGTCATCTTGGGGGAAATAGAATAAATGATCCTGGTTAACTGATGAATTCAAAAGCTCATATTCCACATGTTGGACACTATCTAAGTTAAGAAATCATGTGAGGATGGGTTTACATCATTCAATTTCTTACATGCTAGTGAGAATGAAGGCTTAAATTAATTACTTGAGTTCACTGATTAAATAAGGGTAGAGGTTGCATACGCTGTGTAAACCAAATAATTAAATAAGGGTAGAGGTTTCATAAATTGGTCATGGTGGGGGAGTCTCAGCCGATTTAGAAACTAAAATAAATTCCCATGATAGGTAACAATAAAAAAAATCACCATCAAAAGAAACTCCAAATAAAAAAGGACTGAAAACATAATAAATTTCAAGAATTCAATACTATACAAGGTTTATTCAAATGTTTAGCAGTAATTATATGTCTTAATCATGAACCACCTCTACAGCTCCCAGTTTTCACCAATAAACATAAGTTAAATATCTCAAAATATCTTTAAAACAACTCATTAATAGGCTCTAAATGTAAATATAATCTTGAACCAACCATGGAATCTCTTTCACACCACATTCTCTCACACCAGTTATCTCATGTGTTACTAAATACCAAACATAGTCACATAGTGTGTACTATAACAAATTACATTACACAAGCCTTATTAAAAAATCATTTTAATAAAACACTTTCCTCAAGTAATTTTAAGGAAAACATTCATAAAAACATTGATAAAAATTATTAAACACATATAAATATATTTCCATGTAACAATTAATTACAAGATGGAAAAAAAGCATAAAAACACATACTTAGAAAATCTAGAATCCAACGGAAATGAATTTTAGATGCTTCTTCTTCGATGGATGGTTAAGGATTCAATATATTAAATGGATTGGAATGGATAAATTTTAGATTAAATAAAAACACAAAAAAATGATATTCACATCAAAATCAAAAGATAAAACTAAAATCTGAGATGAAAAACAATAAAAACAAGGTAGCACTTAAATATTTTATGTGTATGAAGAATAGAATACCTGATTTGAGATAATTTGGATGTAGTTTGACAGGTTCGGATGAGGGACGTCGCGAGAGCAGCGGAGCCATGGACAGATTAGGGTTCTGTCGCGAATGGGGGAGAGAGTGGCCGATTCTGTATTTGGGGAAAATCTTTCCCAACGGTTTTTAAAAACCATTGGGAAAGGGGTTTCCAAGAGACCCTTTATCAACAGTTTAAACAAACCATTGGTCAAGGGTGACCATTTCCCAACGGTTCAAGAGAATCGTTGGGAAAGGGTTCCTTAGACAGTCCTTTCCCAACAGTTTTTTAAAATCATTGGGAAAGGGCTTTGTTACCAATGGTTTTTTTAAACCGTTGGTAATGAATCATTTGGAAAGGGGTAGTTTCCAGTAGTGGGTTAAGTCTTCTATTTTGAATGAAGAAGTCAGGAGATGTACTCAAGATAAATCTTCAGATTGTTTAGTCATAGAGAATAGGGGGAGAAGCCAGGAAAATAATCAGGGACAGAGTAGTCGAGGAAAGAGTAAAAGTATAAGAACATCCAGATCAATGTAGAGAGATTTTTAATTTCATCATTGTGGTAAGAAGAGGCATGTTAAGAAGTTTATTTATCTACTGAAAAGGGAAAACAGATTGAAGGAAAATCTGGCAAAGAAGAACGACAATGGAGATGATCATGTCGTTGCCGCTATAGGGGGAGATCTTGTTATTTTTTATGACTCCATTAATATTGATTTTGATCATTATTACTGGGTTGTTGACTGTGGTGCTTGTTTTCACGTGACATCAAAGAAAAAGTTCTTTAGAACATACAACCTAGGTAATGTGGGATTTTGAAGATGGGTAATGATAGTCATGCAAATGACGTAGGTATTGGGACTGTTTGTTTAGAGATGAGTACTAGAAGTAAGATGATTTTGCAGAATGTTCGACATGCACCAGAGGTTCACCTGAATCTTATTTCAAGCAGTGTTCTTGATGATGAAGGTTTTATCAGCACATTTGGTGATTTCCAATGGATGCATTCCAAGGGATCTTTGATTGTGGCTCGAGGGAAGAAGCAATTAGTTTTGTACTGGACTAAAGCATCTATTTCATGTGATACTACTTGTGTTGTTTGGACAAGAGAAATCTTCTTCCAGATTTCAATAGTGTCAAGTTGGACACATGTGATCATTGCATGGCTGGGAAACAGAGCTGAGTGAGTTTCAGCAGTCATCCTCCACACAGGAAGTCACAGGTAGTTGAATTGGTATATTCAGACATTTGTGGTCCATTGAAAGCTAATACCTTTAGTTGTGGTCTTTATGTGGTAACTTTTATTGATGACTACTCACAAAAGCTCTGGGTTTATATTTTTAATTCCAAAAGTCAAGTGCTCAGTGTTTTTAAACAATTTCATGTTTCTGTTGTGAGGGAATTAGGCAAGAAATTTAAATGTATTCACACTAACAATGGGGGATAATATTGTGGTTCATTTGATCAGTATTGCATGTAGGAAGGTATTCGGCATCAGAAGACACCTCCCAAGATACCTCAACTGAATGGTGTAGCTGAGCGGATGAACAAGACTTTGTTTAAAAGATTTCGTAGTTTGATTTCAGAAGAAAAGTTTACTGGACACTTTTGGGGTGAGGCTTTACTTACAGATGCTTATATTATCAATTTTTCACCTACAGTTTCTTTGTAGACAGACACTCCCAATAAGTTTTGGAATGGAAAAAAGATCAGGTATGATCACTTGAAATTATTTGGTTGCGAGGATTTTGCTTATGTTCCTAGAGACGAGAAATACAAGTTGGATGATAAGTCATGACTTGTCTATGGACATGAAGAGTTTGGGTATAGGTTTTATGATCATGTTTTGAAGAAATTTGTCAGAAGCCGAGATGCAGTGTTTAAAGAAGACCAGACTATTACAGATATTGATTAGGGAAAAAAGTCCACTTCTCCAACTTCTGATGGATTTGTTAGTCTTGAGAAAGGTTTTGATTCACATTTACCTCGTATTGTTGATTCTGGTGATCACATTGATGTGAAAAATGATGCTCAGTGTGAATAGGTTGGAGTTGATATTTCTGATTCACCTTTTGTTTCTGATGATCTGGTTCCTAGGGTTATCAATGAACCCATAGTTCCTCCCCAGAGGTCATCTCGACATCGTACAATTTCTACTCGGTATTCACCTGATGAGTATGTGCTCCTCACTGAAGGAGGAGAACCAGAATCTTTTGATGAGGTGATGGAAAGTGAACAGAAGGACAGATGGGTTGCGGTGATGGATGATGAGATGACATCACTGCATGACAACCATAATTTTGAGATGGTGGAGTTACCGATAGGTAAGAGAGCTTTGCAAAATCAGTGGATTTATCCGATTAATAATGAATAATTCAGTTTTGTTCCATGATACAAGGAAAGATTAGCTGTTAAAGGATTCCGTCAGAAGAAAGATATTGATTTTAATGATATTTTCTCACCTGTTGTCAAAATATCTTCTATTCTGGTTGTTCTTAGTTTGGCTTCTAGTTTGGATCTTCAGATTTAGCAGATGGATGTGAAGAAAGCTTTCCTCCCTGGAGATTTAGAGGTGGATATTTATATGGATCAACCAGAGGGTTTTGTTGAAATAGGTAAAGATAATCATGTCTGCAGATTAAATAAGAGTTTGTATGGTTTGAAGAAAACTCTGAGACAGTGGTATAAAAAGTTTGAATCTTTCATTTCTCATCAAGGTTTCAGGAATAAATGTTCTGATCATTGTGTGTTTGTTCATAGAGTTACTGATGATGATTTTATTATACTACTATGTTATATTGACGATATGCTCATTGTTGTCCATGATACTCCTAGAATTGACAGATTGAATAAGGATCTTTTCCTGTCTTTTGTGATGAATGACTTGGGGCCAGCATGATAGATTCTTGGCATGATGATCTCCCGCGACAGGAAGTCCAAGAAATTTTGGTTATCTCAGGAGAGATACATTGAGAAGGTTCTTTAGATATCTTCTACGGATAAAGATAAAGTGGTTATTACTCCTCGTGCTTTACATTTTAAGCTCAGCACTAGTCTGTCACGTTCTACTGATAAAGAGAGAGAGGAGATGCAACACATACCTTATTCATCTGTCATTGGCAATTTGATGTATGATATGGTATGTACTAGACCTGATATAGCTCATGCAGTTGGTGTGGTCAATCGTTTTTTGTCAAATCCGGGCAGAGAGCATTGGAGGGAAGTGAAGTATATTTTTAGTTATCTTCCTAGTACTTCTAATATGAGATTTTGTTTTAGAAAGGGGAACCTATGATTTGTGTCTTTACAGATTCATATATGGTAGGATATATCTATTCAAGGTAGTCTACTTAAGGCAATTTGATCACTTTTGCATGGGGAGCTGTATCTTGGCAGTCTAGGTTGCAGAGATGTGTCACTTTATCTACCACAAAGTCATAATTTATTTCATCTACAGATGCATGAATAGAATTATTGTGGACGAAAACTTTTATTCAAGAGCTCAATTTTAATCAAGACATATATGTTTTATTTTGTGATAGTCAAAGTGCTATTTGTTTAGGAAAGAATTATACTTTTCATTGAAGGTTGAAACATATCGATGTTCGGTATCATTGGATATGCAATATCCTTGATTTGAGACAGTTAGAGCATGAGAAGATTCACACTGATGACAATGGGTCAGACATGTTGACCAAGAGTTTAGCCAGAGGAAAATTTGAGACTTGCTAACTAATTTCATGGTTGGCGATGATTCCCAATTGAGTCGAAGGGGGAGTTTGTTGGGGCGCCTCCTCATCTGGCCCCAATATATATTTTTTTATATATCTAATATCTTTAAAAAAGATATTTTCATATCTTTGACAAGATATATCTGATATCTTTGAGAAGATATATCTAATATCTTTGAGAAGATATATTTAATATCTTTAATCAGTTATGAAATATCTTTTAGTAGATAGATGAGATATCATGTGACGAATCATCTATTTATATGAGATGTGCGGCTCCTCTCTCGGTAGTTGTTGGAGGTAGTGCAGTTACGTTTTCATGGAGCGGTTTTCAGATCTGAAACTGGTGGAAGTACTTTGATTTCATCGGCTTTCATCTGCGGTGGTTTTTGAACCGATCCTGGTGTTTTTCATATGCACTTTTGTTCGGACATCAATCTTCTGCTTTCACAGTTAGATATATTTGGGTTTCTATACCAGGCTGCTTTCTTCTTTTCAGGCTTCATTCTGACTACATCTATACTTCAACTTTGATCCACTATTTTTCTATGTATTGCTTTTAAGATCCCTTTCATTTTTCAGGAGTCTCTACCGTGTACTTATCTATTTTAGTGGATCCCTCTTACTGGACTTGGTTTCATGGTTTTTTCCTTTTTGGGTCTTCCACGTAAAAATTTCTGTTGTCAATTTTATATTCTGAACCTATTTTTGTCGCTATGCATCCGTTGTATGAGGGAAAGTTTTTTCGCTGCGCGTTCTCCTTTTGGTTCTTTGTGCGTTCATCACTTGTCATTTTCTCTAACACCTCTTTAAACCTGATCCCAAGAGCAGGACATACAGTAAAACTAAGTGAGTATCCCCCATTTAGTTGTGGAAACAAAAAAAAATGTCTCCCATAGAAACAATCCAGCATGAGTGATACTGAAGAAGCTTAAGGTGCAGATAAATTGATGGCCATATCGACGACAGATTACCCCTAGTAAAATTTGAATCCCCCTAGAATTTTCCTCCCATGTGATCACCCCAAAGCGTGTTCCCCTCCAGAAACTCCCAGCCAAGCATAGCGTGCATTCACTGTAATGTGACAGATAAGTTCCAAACATGAATTTCCCTTCCCCAATCCGCCTATCCATTCTCCCCCAATAAGCCCAATGATTCTTTATTTCACCATGTGCATCCTAAATAAAAGAGGCAAGGATTCAATCAATGGAAGAGACCACTTTCTTAGGAACCCTGACAGAGGAGAGAACGTTGATAGGAGTGGATAACATGACACTATTCAAAAGAGAAATCCTTCCTCCGAACCATAAATACTAATTTTTCTAGTTGAACACTCTATCTGAAATCCTTGAGAAGTTAATCAAAATGATCGATGTTAAGATTCCTATAAGTAATAGGGATTCCAAAGTATTGCATAGAAAATGATTCCCAAAGAATATGCAAGACGGTCACGATGGAGGATGCATGTTGATCTGAGCACTTGTTTGAGATAAATATGCTGCTCTTAAATAAGTTAATCTGTTACCCACTATATTTACAATAGGCTTATACGACATTATTAATACATCGGCTGGATCTCTTGCTGGCATTCAGAAAAATGATCGTGTCATCGGTAAACATGAGGTGTGACACTATTACAGTGATATTGACACCTGTAATGGAAAATAATACCCCTCAATAAGCTCCCATTAAAGAGACAGATGAGCACGTCCTGAGTAAGAGTAAATAAATCTGGTGATAACGGGTATCCCTGCCTAAGGAAACACACTACCTTGAAAAAACCAAAGGATTTTTTCATAAAAGAGATAGACATTAAAGAAGAGTTGAAACACCTTAAAAGGATATAAGTTTCCCAGATTGAGAATCTCATCTGCAAGAGCACTTTCAGAAACACGATTGAATGCCTTATTCCTGTCAATCTTAATCGCTATATTTGAAATGTGAGTCTTGAAATTAATATAACTGATCAGCTCGGGATCCAATTATATCGCCCCTTGAATAGATCTCCCCTTAACATGAACATGTAGCTCACTTGAATTCCATGTGGACAGATGAATATAAAGCCTCTTGGAAATGACACATGACAACACCGTATATGAGAAGTTACAAAAGCTGATTGGCCTCTAATGGTGGAGGGATGTAGGATCGCTGATTTATGGAATTATCACGCTAGAGGTCGCGCTGGCCCGATGGGGAAGATTGGATCCCCAGAATAAGTCTTGCACTGCCAATGTAAAATCATTCCCCACAACATTCCATGCACTCTTATAAAATGCTCCTAGAAAGCCGTCTGGGATGGCCCAAGGCAGAGCCTCGTGAGCCTGTGGGATAGGGAAACACCCCTTGTCAGGGAAACATAAATTCAACCCCCTCTCCTTCAATAATAACTGTAACATTTCATCTCCTTGCAGCTCATCTATGTGCTCTCCCTCCTGGTGGCCTCGCCTCACCCCTTCGTTGTTGAATATGGTTCTCCTCAAGGCTCTCGCGCCCAAGGCTGGCCCAATGGTGAGCCCCACGAGCTTGTGGGCTAGGGCAACACCCCTTTTCAGGGAAACTTAAATGCAACCCCCTCCCCTTCAAGAATAACCCTAACATTTCATCTCCTCGCAGCTCATCCGTGCGCTCTCCCTCCTGGTGGCCTCGCCTCAACTTTTCATCGTCGAATCCGGTTGTCACACCCACATGCTTAAATTAATTATTATTTTATTATTTATTCACTCCGGGTCATCGTTCCAAGGTCTGGACTGGGTTCCAACTTAAAATTACCATTGTTTAGTATCTTTCAGGGCTTTCACACCCATGCGCGGTTACCGCACAACGGGCGGCAGTCACATCGTTAGCCGGGTGTCCGTGCAAGAATCTAACGATTAAAACCAATAAAGTTAATTTAAATAATGTGGGTTAAATGGATAAATTTACAAAATAATATTATTTTTATATAATTGATAATGTTAATGTTGATAAGGTGTTATTATTGTTATTACCTTTTTTTTTATTATTTTGTTATTATCATTTTAATTATTATAACTTTTATGAATATTATTTTATTTTTATTGTTGTTTTATTATTATTCTTTAAATTATTATTACTACTATTATTATTTTTTGTATTTTTATTATTATTCTGCTTATTATTATTTTATTTTATTTTATTGTAAATAAATTTTATTAATATTATATCTATTATTGTTATTTTTTTCATTATTATTTTTGTTTTTCTTATTATTGTTATTATTATTATCATTCTGGTATTATTATTATTAATATATCTATATATATATATCAGAAAACCATAATCTACCCACGTCACCCCCCTTTCCATTGGATTGGCTGCACAACAACGTTGTAGCCCCAACCCCATTTTCTCCATCGGCTGTACTCCTATAGCCGCCCCACTCCCCACGCTACACCCCTAGGTGCTCCCCCCTTCTCGTTCACCTTGCCCAGCTACCCAGCCACCCTGCCTTCACCCTCCATCGGTTCCCCTGTACAACCGATCGTGGCACCTCCCCCCCACCACCAGGTCCTCTCTTCCTCACCGCCTTCCCCATCCGGTCGACTGGCTCGCAGCGCGCCTCGCCTTCCAGGCCCCGCCACCTCTCCCTCCGCTGTCTTCACCTGCCGTCAGCCTCAACGCCACTTGCCACCCTCATTGCGCGTTGCGCGCTCACCTGAGACAGTGCACCCTTCCTCCCTTGGCCTCCACCTGCTCACATCAGCAGCACACCCTTTTCCTCCCGGCCAGCCGGCCCTGTGCGTCAATGGTCCCCTCATTCCATTTCTTCGATGGCTGCAGGACCCCCTCCTTCCCAGTCTCCCTTACACCATCGTTTCAAGCCATATTTATGAGCAATTCTGGTAGAAACCTTATGGTGATCCATCTCCTCCCCTCTTCCTAGCCATTTGGACCATTTTCATTCTTCCTGTCACCTTATTTCATTCATATGAAACCCTATGGTATAATTTAACAATTTTTTGGGTTTTATTCCATTGTATGGGTTGAATTTGGAGTCTCCGGTTGATTCCGTTGTCGTTAACGCTTGAGGTAAGTTTTTCACATACACTTGTTGGTCTCGCCTAATTTTTTTTAGGACATCCACAGTTAGTTTATCATTTGGTAATGATTTCTAAATGAATTTATTATATCTGAGTGTTTTTTTAGTTTCTAAAGTTGTTGCAGTGCATATATGGGTAGTAAAAAGTGTTTTCGAGTTTCTATCATCTGAGATACATGATTTAGGTAGTTTACATATGCACAAGATTTTAATATGAAATCCATTATATCTTGAACTTTTTAAATATACATTTCCATGTAATTTTGGTATATATATATGTTTGGTATATTTTTTTGTGCCTCTTGGATTTGGTTTATTATTTAACTGTATGATTTGTCTGGGACTGGTAATTTATTTTCTTTAAATTTAATGTGTAAACAATTTTTGCGTCACTTAGTGGAGTTTTAATTCTTTAAAATGGATTTTTTGACAGGTGGGTATTCTTATTATGTTGTGTAATTTTTTATTTTAACTGTTCGAGTGGTGCGGTTCTTGATTTGGTGTGTTGAGAGTGCACGTTTATTTATAAGGAGGGGTTTTAAATAGGTTTTGGGTGCTTAAAGTCGTGGGTTCCTCTTTGAAAATTATTTTATAAATTTTAAAGTGGTTTATTAAACAGTAGCGACGGTGTGAGTTACGTTTTGAAAGTAGGTCGAGGTGGTTCTTTTGTGCTGTTTGTTTGTTTGGATTGTTTGAAGTCCATGTTCATGTATTTTATTTATCTTTGTGGTTGCAACGCGTTGGCGGGGAAACCCGCGATACTACAAACATCGGCATGTGCGTGCTTGCACACCTTTGCGAGGCATGTCGCGTCGTCATGTTCGAGCTGTGAGTTGAGGTAGGTCCCCCACTGCACTTACCTTTAGATTTAGATTTTATTAATTGCTTGATGTTTTATTAATTTTAATAAATATAAAATAATATAAGATAATAATTTTTTAAAAGATTATTTGGTGTAAAAAGAGCTGTTTATTTTATACACGACACCCGGAATATTTTCATGACGAACGAACACCCAGTAGTGAAAGAATGATAGTTTTGCCTTTAAACATAATTCGCGGAATTTCAAATGTGGTTTTGGTTTTAAAGAAAAATTATTTCTTCTGAACAAGTGTTGCAGGTTTTTCTGAGAAATGAGGTTTTTCGTTAAAATTGGTGAAGTCCCATTTGACATTTTAATAAAATAAATTAATTTGGAAAACCCACTCAGGGGTGATATTTGGTGTGCGTGGATTGTGTGAGCTGTATTTGATGTTTGTGCATCATGACTGATTGATTTTCATTGTGGACGCACCCCTTTTTATTTCATGTGTTGACATGAGAACCTGGCATAGTGAGTGAATTTTCTGAGAACGATTGCTGCACTAGTTTATAATACGCACTGGCTAGTGGCTCCATAGCAATGGAATACTGAGTTATTGCTATTATGGGGATTGGGACCCTCGGTTAGGCCATGTTGGGCTATGCCGAGAATTTGGGTGCTATGACGTCATCGAGTTAGGGCATGCCTTGAGGATTAGTCACATTTATGGTATGTTCTGGATTGTTCACGGTCTCCTAGGTTTGACCCATGTTTTCTTTATTGTTTATTTTTATGTGGCAGACGATTGAGAGGTCTAGTTCGATTGATGGCCCCTATGTGCCACTTCTTTTCCATTGCCCTTAGTGTGTGTTGTGTGTTGTGCGTGTTTTTCCATTTGACTAGCAACTAAAATTTAAATATCTAAATTGCTTGCACAAATGTTTTAAAATTCAATACACATGTTCCTTTCAAATATTAAACATGATTTAAATTAAAAATGGCAATGGAATGTTACTAGTCTTAGAAATAGAAGTGTGTGTGTGAAAAACCATATTTTTTATAACATAGTTCAAACCTGGAATTAGTAAATTTCTTTATTTAAAGGAAGTTCTTTGGGAATAGTTTGTTGGGAATGCCTACTGAGTTTTAAAACTCACGCCTATAGTGTTTTATTGTTTTTAGTCCAATTTCAGGATCCAGCTTCAGTTTTTCACCTTGAGCGACGTTGGTTGTTGTATTGGAGAGTGACCCATGGGATCACGTGGAGTTCTGGTCGCGGTCAGGTCAATAGCGTTGCAGGTTGTTCTTCATTTATTAGATTTTGTTCTATTTATTTTTCCACTGCTTAGATTATTTTCTTTTTAGCCAAATTGTTCCCACCTGTTAAATTTTGACATCCAACTCTAGTTTCCAGCCCGTGGGGATCGGAAGCGCCCCTCGGGCCATGTTGCGGGCCGGCTCAGGTGACTGGTTCATGGTCAACCCGAGTTGGTTCGTGACAAAATAGTATCAGGGCAAACCCTTGTGATTTGGGATGTCTGGTAGATGGAGATTAGGACATTCGGGAATTGAGAGGTTGTTACGGGAAGGATGTCATGAAACATCGCCTGTTCTGAACCTCGAGTCTCTAGGGGTAGTCCAGGAATTGAGTCTTTGTTTCGTTCTGGTTTGTTTTGGATAGAGGGATGACAACAGAGTTAAACCGATGTTATATCGTGATCTCACATGGAGTAGTGACCCATGTGGATTTTGGGTACACGGTTTGAACTAATCCTAGTTTTTTATGCTTACTTGTGGCATGGACTACTACCATGTCACCAGGTTAAGTGTGACTGCTAGTTTCTTACTCTGGTGGTTTGATTCAAGTTGAGTGTTGTTTTAGTTCTGGTTGGTGTATGTGCGTTTTTGGAAATGAAAAAAAGGGTTTTTGAAAATGAGATTGATTTCTTTTAAATGACATTAAATTTATGAAATGGTTTTTAAAATTGAAGGCCTTTCTTTTGGAAAAATGGTGTTTGCTTGGAAATTGGTCGAGAATGGTTTGGGGTGAAACCTCAAGTACTCCTTACGAAATTTTTCACATGTGAGAGGATGTGTGGAAAGTGTGTGTTGGTGCATAGGAATGAAGGTGGATGAAGACATGTGCAACAGTTCATGGGATTACCTGGGTGTGTTTGAAATTAGAAGTTTGATCTTGTGTTCTAAATTGGCTTTTAAAGAGGAAAATGGTTTTGGAAAGTGATTTTTGTTTGAAAAGTGGATTTGGTATTTGGAAAGTGGTCTTGAAAGAAAGCGGTTTTGAAAAAAAAAAAGTAGTTTTGGAATCTAAAATGGAATGGGAATTTTGGAAGATGAATTTATGAGCTGTTTTTGTATTTCCTTGTTTATTTTGAGCTGGTTGTTTTGGATGAGGTTGTTTTATTTGATGTTGCTTCAGCATGATATTGGTTTTGGTTCTGTGTTTTATATGTTTTTCAGAAAATGCCGCCCAAAAAGGTCCCCAGAGTTTCCGATAACTCATGCCTAGTTTTTGGTCCTTCTCAGACATTGTCTGTACATAACGGCGATTTAGGTCTGTTTATGTTAGTTATGTGGTTTGAAGTAGTCGAGCTTGTCTTCAGGGTATTGGTAACTACCGAAGCTATTGGAGTGCATGTTGTTTTGGGATTGTTTGGAGGTCCATCTCGGGACCTGTGGGAGTTGTTCTCCCCACCATCAATGCAATTTGGGATGATGTGGGATGTATTCAATTCTTTCTTCATCCGATGGTTTATACTTGAAGAGGTGAAGACAAAGAAAATGGAAGAACTTATGTGCTTTAAACAAGTCCAACAGATGGTGAAGGAATATGTTGATGATTTCAAGTAGCTTGTGTCATTTTCTCCAGAAGTAGTGTCACAGGGATTGATAAAGACTTCCCACTTCATCAGGGGTCTTCGTCCATAGATCAAGGGGAATGTCCTCCCTTTTAAGGGCCATTATTTTGAGAAACTTGTGGATGAGGCGTTCTTAGATAAGTGGGTCTTCGAAGTGCAGATTGTCAGAAATCCAGCGTATCTAGTCACTTGCAAAGCTTCCCATTTGGAGAGAAGGGTGTGCCAGAGGGACCTATTTCTAAATAGTCGTCTAAAGTGGTTATGGATCCTAGTTCGTCAGACCGTTCAGTGGTGTGCCACCAGTGTGGCCGGTTTGGGCATGTGACGTCGTCATGTCGCACCCTTCTGAAGATGTGTCATCGTTACGGCTGTCAGGGTCACTTGGAGAAGTTTTGTAGGAATCATCACCTTCAAAAGATGCTGTGACTGGAGAAATTTATAGTGCCAGACTGTGAGGAAGATGATGCTTCAACCATGAGATCCCCAGCCACAGGTCTTGGGGTAAAACCCGCACACAGTCAGGAGTTTCCGGGGGTGTGAAACCTCAGTCCGGGTTTCATGTTCCGTGTTGGTGGTGGAACATTTAAAGTCGTTTCGTTCTTATTTTTCTACTATTAAAGTCTTGAGGTTGTTGAAAGTTCATTGTTTTTCCCTGTAGTTACGAAGAACATGATCTATTGCAATATCAAAAGTTTTGTTTGTCAGGATAGAGTTTTCATCATTGTGTGCTTTTCTTAAGTGTGTGAATGACCCTTGTATGGGTCAATCTTGGTTTAGCGATGTTCGTTTGGAGATATAAGTGCCTACAGAGGAGTCCAGGTTTGCGGTTTTGCTAGGGTTTACCACTTGGGTTATGTTATGCTCAGAGTTTCTCTATAGTGTTTGGGGGTTTTCTTCTATGTCCAATTTTTAGCAGAGGTGTTGTTTCGCTCGTGCTATAGAACTTAGTTTAGATCATTTGGGAGTTCCTGCATCGACCCCCGTCATGGGGTGGTATGTTTGGGTGTTAAAATTTGTGCATTAGTTGAGCTCTTGTGGTGGGCAGAACCCTCTCATGTTCTCCTATTCTCTCTTATTGTGGTTTCTTTTGGTCTCATTCGGGAATGGAGTCTTGTTGTGTCAATTTTTTGGTTGGGTGACTTTCAAGGGGAAAAAAGTGTCTTTGGTGAGGAAAATTGTCACACCCACCTAATTAAATTAATTTTTTTTATTATTTCTTGGCTCCAGGTCATCGCGCCAAGGTATGGGCTGGGTTACGACTTAAAATTTTTGTTGTTCAGCATCTTTCGTGGGTTTCAGACCCGTGCGCAGTTACCGCATAGCATGCGGTGGTCGTGTCGTTATCCGGGTGTCCATGAAAGTATCTAATGATTAAAACAAATGGTTTTTATGTAAATAAAGTGGATTAAATGGTTAAATTTCAAAAATAAAAATATTATTATATAATTGATAATGTGCATATCGATAATGTGATATTATTGTTATTACGTTTATTTTTATTATTTAGTTATTATCATATAAATTATTATAACTTTTATGGCTATTATTTTATTATTATTATTTGTTTTATTATTATTCTTTATATTATTATTACTGCTACTATTATTATTTGTATTGTTATTATTATTCTTTTCATTATTATTATAGTTCTGCTTATTATTGTTATTATTTATATTGTAAATACAATTTATTAATATTATTTTTATTATTTTTATTTTTATCATTATTATTTTTGGTTTTATTTTTTTTAATATTATTATCATTATGGTATTATTATAATTAATATATATATATATATATATCAGCAAACACTAATCTCCCCCCCCCCACCTTTCACTTGGATTGGCTGCGCAGCTTCACTGTAGCCCCGACCCCATTTTTTCTGCTGCCTGCACTACTGTAGCCGCCCCGCTCCCCGCGCTACACCCCTCGGTGCTCCCCCCTTCATGTTTGCCTTGCCTAGCTACCCCTCCACCATGCCTTCACACTCCATCGGTGCCCCTGTCCAGCTGATCGTGGAACCTCCCCACCCCCCATCAGGTCCTCTCCTCCGCGCCGCCTTCCCTGTCCAGACACCAGCCTCGCTGCGCACCTCGAACTCCAGACCCCACGGCCTTTCCCTCTGCTATCCTTTCCTACCATCAGCCTCGTCACCTCCTTCCACTCTCAATGCGCATTGCACACTCTCCCGAGACCCTGAACCCTAACTCCCCCAGCCTCCTCCTGCTCACAACGACATCACACCCTTTTCCTCCCGGCTAGCTGGCCCTGCGCACCAATTCTCCCCTCATTCCTCTTCTTCGACGGCCGCATGAACCCCTCCTTCCTGATCTCCCTCACGCCATCGTTTTAACCCATATTTATGAGCAATTCTGGTAGAAACCTCACAGTGAGACATCTCTTACCCTCTTCATAGTCCTTTAGACAATTTTCCTTCTTCCCATCACCTTATTCCATGCATTGAAACCCTATGGCATTATTTAACCATTTTTTGGTTTTATTCCATTGTTTGGGTTGAATTAGGATTATTAGGTCGATTTGGTTGTCGTTATAGCTTGAGGTATGTGTTTCACATACACTGGTTGGTCTCGACTAATTTATTTTAGGACATCCATAGTTAGTTTATCTTTTGGTTATAATTTATAAACGAATTTATGATATCTACATGTTTTGTTTGTTTCTAAATTTATTATAGTGCAAATATGGGTAGTGCGAAGTGTGATCGAGTTTCTATCATCTGAGTTGCGAGCTTGAGGTAGATTACCTATTCATAATATTTTAATACGATGTCCTTTAAATCATGAACGTTTTAAATATATATTTTCATGTAATTTTGGTATATATATGTTAGGTAGATTTTTTGTGCCTCTTGGATTTGGTTTATTATTTACCCGAATGATTTTTCTAGGACTGGTTATCTATTTTCTTTAAATTTAAGTTGTAAACCCTTTTTGCATCACTTAGTGGTTTTTTAAGTCTTCAAAATGGATTTTGGACATGTGGGTATTCTTATTAAGTTGTTTAATTTGTTATTTTAACTGTGCGAGTGGTGCACATTCTGATTTGGTGTGTTGCGAGTGCATGATTATTTATATGGAGGGGTTTTTAATAGGTTTTGGGTGACTAAAGCCATGGGTTCCTCTTTGAAAATTATTTTATAAATTTTAAAGTGGTTTATTAAATAGTAGCAACTGTGTGAGTTATGTTTTGAAAGTAGGTCAAGGTGGTTCTTTTTTGTTGTTTGTTCATTTGTATTGATTTAAGTGTTCATGTATTTTATTTATCTTTGTGGTTGTATTGCGTTGGCAGGGAAACCCGCGATACTACGATCATCGGCGTGTGCGTGCTTTCACACCTTTGCAAGGTGTGTTGCATCATCGTGTTCGAACTGCGAGTTGAGGTAGTTCCCCCACTTCACATACCTTTAGATTTAGAATTTATTAATTGCTTGTTGTTTTATTAATTTTAATAAATTTAAAATAATATATGATAATTAATTTTTAAATGATTAATTGGTGTAAAAAGAGCCGTTTATTTTATACATGACACCCGTAATGTTTTCATGATGAATGGAAACCATGTAATGAAAGAATTCCAGTTTGTCCTTTAAAAATAATTCGCAAAATTTCAAATGTAGTTCTAGTTTTAAAGACTAATGATTTCTTCTGAACAAGTGTTTCGGGCTTTTTTGAGAAATGAGGTTTTTCTTTAAAATTAGTGAAGGCTCGTGGGGAACTTTAATAAAATAAAATATTTTGGAAAACCCACTCAAGGGTGATCTTTGGTGTGCGTTTATTGAGTGAGTTTTATTTGATGTTTGTGCATCGTGACTGATTGATTTTCATTGTGGACACTCCCCTTTTTATTGCATGTGTTGACATGGGAACCCAAAATAGTGAGTGAATCTTCTGAGAATGATTGCTGCACTAGTTTAGATTACACACTAGCTAGTGGCCCCATAGTAGGGGAATACTGAGTTATTGCTGCTATGGGGTTTGGGCCCCTCAGTTAGGCCATGTAGGGATATGCTGAGCGTTATGGTGTTATGACGTCATCAAGTTAGGGCATGCCTTCAGGATGAGTCACATGTATGGTATGATATAGATTGTTCATGATCTCCTAGGTTTGACCCATATTTTCTTTAGTGTTTATTTTTATGTGGCAGACAATTGAGAGGTCTAGTTTGGTTGCTAGCCCATGTGTTCTACTTCTTTTGCATTTCCCTTAGTGTTTGTGGTGTGTTGTGTGTGGTTTTCCCATTGACTACCAACTAAAATTTGAATTTCTAAATTGATTGCAGAAATGTTTTAAAATGAAATACACTTATTCCTTTAAAACATTAAACATGTTTTAAATTCAAAAGGGAAATGGATTGTTACTTGTCATATAAATGGAAGTGTGTGTGTGAAAACTCAGATTTTGTATAACTTAGTTCAAACCTGGAATTAGTAAATTTCATTATTTAAAGGTAGTTCTTTTGGAATAGTTAGTTAGGCACACCTACTAAGTTTTAATACTCACGCATATAGTTTTTCCTTGTTTTTAGTTCTGTTGTAGGTTCCAGCTTCAGTTGTTCGCTTTAAGTGAAGTTGGTTGTGGTATTGGAGAGTGACCCACAGGGTCATGTTGACTTATGGTCATGGTTAGGTCAGTAGCGTTGTTGGCTGCTATTTATTTATTTTCTCTTATTATATTTATTTTTCCTCTACTTAAATTATTTTCTCTTGGGCCAAATCATTCCCACCTGTTAAATTATGATGCCCGGCAGAAGTTGTTAGCCCGTGGGGATCAGGAACACCCCTCAGGACATGTCGCGGGCTGGCTCAGGTGATCGGTTCAGGGTCGACCTGGGTTGGTTTGTGACACCGATTCTCCTCAAGGCTCCTACGCCGCACTCACCTCCTATGGTCTTATCTCATGATTCCCCCCCTTGCTGTATTCATTTCCCTCTCATATCCCTCTCCCACTCACTCACCCCAAGATGTTTCCACCCCCTGAATTCCTCCACTTTGTTGAATCCCCATGCAACCAAGTGTTATTTAATTCTAGTGCGCATTGCGTGCTTACTCACCCTTGGCTTCCGGCGATGGAAGTACAAACCCCTTGCCCTCCGTTTGTGAAGTGGGTAAACTAAGGCCCAAGTGAAGGTTATTTTTTTTATAATTCTATCATCATTTTTATTTCTTATGTATCCATTTTTGTATCCTAATTTGATCCTATTTTAATTATATCTTTTTTTGTTTATTGTTGAGAAATACAACTCCGACCATTTTCTTCATTATGGTAAATATTTCATTTTAGTTAACACTTTTCTTCAATGGAAATTTCTTGTATTGCCCACTCCAATGTTAATAATGATGTGATTGGTATGATTAGATATCGTGTTTGTAATATTAACACATAATTTTTCATAATTTATTTCTTTTCTTTAAAAAACTTGTAGAAATTGTAGGTATAACAAGCTCGTTTATCCTATTAGTATATTTTTTAATTAAATATTTATCATTTATTAAGCTCTTGAAAGAATTTTTCACAATAATATAGAACTTGATGATAAATCTTCTTTAGACTATGATGCATGATTTTTGTAGGATTTCTTTGATTCTAATTGGTGTCCTGAAAATGAGGTAAACAAAACATATTTGAATGTTCTACATTCATGTTTATTGAAAATTTTTATTCTCATGACATGTATATTAGTAATAGTTATTATGCTGGCTCTATTGGATCTATTGTTTTAGTCAATGGAGGTTGATAATTGCATTAGAGGATTATAGAGATTATTCTATACTATATATTTTATGATTATTCTCTCTTCATTCCTTTATTGAAATAATTGAAATTAATTTCTCAATTCTATACAACTTGCATCGTGTCAATCATTTCATTGTCTAACTAACTTGTTTTATGAATACATGTTATTTATTAAAATATTTTTTTATGATATTCTATGCACGCTTCTTATCTTACTCCTCAGGCATCACCCACTAGAACATTCAATGAGAATAAATGTTAATTCACTTTGTTCAAAATTATATCTAAGGAATCAGTAGTTTTTTTAAGTGTTCATCACAAGTGATAATTTTAGATTCAAATTTTTAAAGGTTTAGAAGAAGAAAAAGTGGGTGTTGAAGATGTAGATGAAGTTGATTCGTTCTTTTTTGGAAAGGAATAAATGGTCAACTTTTACAAACATTAATGACTTTTTTCATTTTTTTGATGTGGGTTAAATGGTTAAAATATGTATAGGTATTTTCTTTTATAAAACTGGTTGTTTTACCATTTTTACATACATAGAAAACTAAAATGTTTTACGATTAAAGGCCTTGATTGAAATTTATTTATTGTAGTTTTTCATGAAATACCAGTGTCATTTTAAACATTTATTTTTTTATTGTTTTTTTACATTTTAATATTATGCGGGCAACATAAGAATTGATCCACAAATAGACTTTACTTATTTTTTTATGTCTTCATGTATTGTAGTTTTAAATAGATTTATTTTTTTTATAGTAAAGTGTCAGCACTGATATGGTTGGCTCTTATCTAATCCTGTAACCATTCATATTTAAAGGGAAACATTTTTGTAATTTGTCTAGGGCAACAAGATTTCTTGGGCTGGTCCTGCATTTGGGCCAGCGACACTCTCCATATTGAGGCCATTCATCTTTTCTTTCAACTTGTACGCTGAAGGATTGGCCTCAAAGAAATCATTTCCTTTAATGGAAACCGAAGGAAGAACAGCATCCAGAATCTATTCATAACCCTCAGGGTGGCCATATATAATTCTCAGATTTAACCATGCTATAATCTCACTAAAATGGGAAGAATCCAAGTCTCCAACCACATTATTATCATCAAAATAAGATCCATTATCATGAAGAATATTATGAATGATGGTTCTCCTCTTCTCTTTGATGTAAGCATGGGAGAAAGTCGTGTTACGATCTCCTTCACAGCCCCATTTAATTCTCGATTGTTCCTAGGAAACCCACAGCTACTGAAGAATCAGGTCCTCCTCCAGGGTCGCCTTCTTCATAGCCAGCTCCCTGAAAACCTACTCATCCCTACGGGCTTCCAGGCTGGTCTCTTGGGGCTCAATGTCGGATTTAAGCTATTCCATATCCAGAGTGGGAGGGGACTGCAGACGAACACATTCATTGAGATTATCCTTCAGTGAACTGGTAATAAAATGTTTCCCTTCCATTTTATTTCTACATTGATTTATGTATATTGTTACTTTAATTTTAATTTCTATTCCTTAATAATGGCTATTTTTATAATTTATAATTTTATTTTAAAAAATTGTGTCACAGTTTTGTTTTAGTTATGTGTTGGTGGTGGAGAGATATTTTCAACAAATTTGAATAATTTAATCTAAATATATATCGTGAAACATTTGGGTATTAAATCCCCCTACCCATTTCAATATGTTTCATCCTCTAAATTTTATATTCTATCAGTAATGAGAGGGATGGTTATATTCTTAATATGAATCCAGATGTGATTTCTATTGAAATATCCATCTCACTAACCTAGCTGACACTAGAAAAATCATATTTTCATTCATAATATTTATTTATTAAATAATTTATGATAATTTGTATTCCTTTTATAATTATATACTTTGATGCTTCTAGAAACATACATTTTACAATGAAGACCCCCCATGAACTCTCTTATGGCCAATGATTTTAAATATAGAACTTACCTTATGTGTGTGTGTGTGTGTTTTTGTCTATGTCATTGTGTGTGGGTGAAATATTTAGTACAGATGAGTAGAACAAAAATAAAATGATAACAGTTTATTTAATTAATGTATTGCATTATATTTTCTCAAAAACTAAACGAAACTAAATGGACATTATTACAATGGGAAATAAATTTAAAAAATATAAAATAACAATAATTGGAATATTTTGATGAAATCAATTTCCTAGTATTATCCCACTCCTAAAAAATGATATTAAATGGAAAAAATATAAATTTAGTAATCATTTTGAAAACAATGAATATCTAACCATGATAAAAATAGATTTAATAGGTGAAAGAAAAAGAAATAAACAATTTATAGGATGAAGAAAATCATTATGTGTAAAGACCCAAATTTTTTCATTTTTTGATTATAAAGAAATATTAAAATTTTGTAAAAATTAACGGCGTGTGAATCTGAGGTTCGGTGCGCCTGGAATGAAATTATGAACATCTTTTTTGGGTACGTTCAGTAAAGACGTAAGCATAAATTTATAAATTTTGAGCTATTACTTGGATTAAAAATATGAGAGCGTTGTTGATTCCACAACACCGAGATTCGCATAAGGGGTGCCTTACTTCGACCATAGTAGGTTCGAAGAAAAAGTTAGTTTTTGGGAACTTTTTAGAAGAATAAATAAAATAACATTATTATTTTATTTTTATTCTATTTCGCAAACAAACAAAAGGTATGGTGGGACCGACGATGTGTCAAGCTAATAAATGGATTTAACCTCTATTCTATGTAACAATAACATTTGGGGAAATTATGAAGCTTCCTATTAATGAGCCTCATTAACTCCCCATGTTGTTACTTACTCTCCCCCTCCTATAATTATAGTGCTTGGGAGAGGGGTCTCGGACAAGCTTCAACAAGCAGGAAGTTCAATTGGAACACCGCGACGTCGAACCCTTAGAAGACTAAGTCAACATAGCGGGAGGTGACAGACTACACCGAACCAAATGGGGACACGTGAGTGGTGTCTTTGGGAGCCAGTAGCGGGAACAAAGAGCACAATCCACCAACCATCACAGACGATTCTTCGACGTTTCAAGATAGGGTGTAATCTTGATTGTTCTTCGTTAAAATTTAATTTGATTCAATAATCTTGAGTCTCATGTTATCAAACTAATGTGTAGGGAACATGAAAAATGGACACGGTCCAACCCCTCTGCTTCCTCGTGGATTGATGTGTTCTTCGCAGGTGGATTGTCGGGTTGAGCGAAACCCGACCACGTCGGGATAGACAAAAAAGGTGATGTCCTTGAACACACAACGACACCTTCAGATTAAAGAACGGGCCACCAAATCTCACTCGATGACTTGCAGAAGTCTTCCAGTGAAAAACGCCAATAGGGTACACATGGAGGCCGACACATCAACAGTCCGCGATGGCATCAGCGGCACAACCACACTGCCCAAGGAGGTCGCGACCCATAGATTGCGTTGGAGGAGGGTGGAGGCTGGAATGTCGGCCTGCTACGTGGAAGCAAGGTGACACGTGTCTGCACTGCCGGTAGAGGAGGAGGCCGCGACTGTCGTGCCATGACAGCGCACCAGGTCGGTCGACACCCAGTCGACCGCTGGAGGAGAAGCGGTGTCGTTGCGCCGTTGGAAGGGGAGCCGATCAGAATCCCGGCTGGCCGTTTCACGCAGTGTAGGACCCGCTCCAGCTGGTCCCGCATGCCAGTAGGCGGTGCCAAATGGCATCGCAGGTTTGGCCAAACACGAACGGTCCAACTGGACCGTTCAAAAATCTCGAGGGGGGGGGGGGCTCCCCCGGGTGGTGGCTAAGGTGGGCCACACCATGGCGGACCACACCCAGTCGTGGGGTGCGCAAAGCGGCCCTCACCTAGTGATATGGACCACGCCCAATGGGCTGGACTACCCCCTTTGAGGGAAGATCCCACAACGGGCTGATCCAACTAGGTCGGACCCCAACCGGGTCGGGTCATCCCAGGCTGGGTCAGATCGGACCCGGGCCCATCTGGACCTAGATACGCGTTTTTGACCATATCTTAAGAAACATACATCCATTTGAAAAACTATCTATGACACCGTGATCCTTGGATAAAGACTTGCATTTTGGTATACATCACTTTAGTTTTGAATAATGTTGGATTATGGCTAGGTTGGATCAAACACGAATCCAACCATACCCTCGGAATGGAAACACTAATAACCTATAGACTGGGCATCTGATTGACGCACTGTCTACTGCATTGGGACCATTATGACATGGTTGTTATTTGGGATACTTCATCATGGGACATTGTGTTAGTTGAATTCAGACATATCACTTGAGGAGCGGATCCTCCTGGAATCAAGTGTGCTTAGTGTGGGAACCCTCTGGATGAATGTACTCGAGGAGTCTTCAGATCCTGTGTGGGTCATCATTAGATCCCGTGTGGGTCAGCATCTTCGGGTCCGATATGGGTCTTCTTCAAATCTTGTGTGAGTCATCCATTGATCCTATGTGGGTCAACAGTAGTGCTTCTTGAGGAAGTAAGATGATCTAGAAATACTTAAAATCATCTATACTTCCGCACTCAAGTTATACCGGGTGTGAGCTGAGTCTTTACCTTTGTGGTACACTTCTTTGAGGTGATACATTTGTGGTATTCTTCTGGGTGGTGTTACATTTAAGGTGCATAACTTTGTGGTGTTACCTTCATGGTATTCTTTCCTTCATGGAATAGTTGTTCTTTTGGAAAAATAATTGGGCCTTGTGTTTCCTCATGAATGGGATGGGTATACTGGGTAACTTAGTTTTATGTATGAGTATATACCTAAGTAGAGTTGATTATTGCTTCATGCTTGTAATTGCAGTCTTTCTTTGTGGATTATCCTCTATGGATTATGATAGACCTTAGGGGGTCTCTGGCCCCCTACTAAGTATCGTTATACTCACCCCTGCACGGGCTATACCCAGACCTTGTTGTGACTTCTGAAGACGATGGAAAATTCTGATCTAGGTCAAGGGTACCAGGACTGGAGGCTACTCGGAGGTGGATCTTAGATAAGGCGTACCATAGAGATGACCATTCGATAGTTGTACCTACCCTTCAGGTAGGATGCTTGGCAAGTGTTTAAAGGGGTTGTTTTCAGTTTTACTTGTACTTTCCAGTTGGACTTGTATTCTATCCCCTTTACAAACAATACTCACTATATTTACAATATAGTTTACATTGTTCTTCTATCTTGTTGTGTTCATGGATTGTGTGAGTTTTTAGTTTAAAATGCAATGACTTCCACATTTTAGGGATATGTCTTTCCGGTTCTAGTCGCCAACCCCTTTCTTATGAAAGGTGGGCTTGGGGTAGTCACGACATGGGCCATGGGGTACATGTCGTGACAAATTGGTATCAGAGGAGTCGTTTCTACCGGAGAACTTGGACTCTTATATTTTGATTCGGCGATAGTGGTAAGTGTAATGAGTGCGGTTTTTAGTTTGGGTAATCTTGTGTTGGTGTGGCGACCAACGTATCCATACACAAGGACCCTGACTTCTGATTTCTGCCTCTGTGCACAAAAACACTTATTGCATGTGTGTTTTCGAAATTTTTTCCTTGTAGTCTCTTAGTGTCATCTCACCGGGTATAACTTATTGATTGTGGCTTAGAATTGAGCGAGATTTACCGACCTCTCACTCTACTCTACTAACATGCTGTAGGACCCTTTTTTCAAGGACCAGACCTTCGAGCAGGGGCTCAGAAGAGATATTAGAGCTTCGATGATTTCTCCCAGCATCCCAACAATGATTGGGGTGTTAGAGCGACCACTCTTAGTAGTGATGTTCCTTGTTAAGAATTCATCGGTAGTGAGACCCCCCACCAGACGTCATGTAGCAGATTCATCTGCAGCTGGAAGCATATAGATAACGTAGAGGTCCAAGATGCCCAGACCTATATGTGGATGACCGCAGGATACAAGGTCAGTAGTGCGGGGCTCTCAAGACAGAGTAGAATAGGCGGGGAGTAGAAAATGTTACTTGTGCGGTGGGAATGGTCCCATGGCTCACGATTGCCTGACCCATCATATGGATGACCAACAGACATTCGAAGGACCTCTTGGGAAGTGGCGACGATTTGATCGAGGTGGTATGCATCCAACAGGTGGACATGGCAGAGGAGTTGGCCTTGTAGCAGGCATTGGGTAGTGATTTGGGGTTCTACCGCCACCACCTCCAGGTGGTCCACTTTGTCGATAGGGAGTAGGTGGAAAGGGATGAGATTAGCTCTAGGTAGCTGAGGCCTATGAACAAGACGCTCTGGAGATGATTCGAGGTATGATCTATGTCTACTCCACCTTAGCTGTAGTACTTATAGACATAGGTTCCAGTCACTATTTTATTTCCCCGACCCTCGTTCAGAGCTCGAAGATTATGGTGGAGCCGTTGGGTCGATCTTTACGGCCTGAGACTCTCATGGGATAGGATTCGATGATTAAACACTAGTATCGACTGTGTGAGCTTACTCTAGGAGGCGATAGCTTTGACTGGGATCTCCTAGTAGTGGCGTCGAGGCCTTACGACGTCATCATGGGTATGGATTGGTTATCTATAGTCCATGATCAGATCGACTGTATTAGGTGAAAAGTGTGGTGTGTCTGCGAGGATGGGATGATGTTTTTCTTCACTGGTGAGAAGGGAACATTTACAGCACATGATGGACTTACCTAGAGGAGGGTTAATCCAATCACACAACAGTTTGCTAGAATTACCCTCAGAGCGGTTGATATTGAGAGTCCGAGATATCCTATAGTGGTGGACCAGTGCGCTGATGTTTTCCCTAATGATGTTATAGGTCTACCTCCTCGCAAATAGGTGGGATTTTATATCAACTTTTACCCCAGTACGACACCAATATCTACACAAGAATATCAGATGTCTCCCGGGGAGCTTCAAGAGATGCGAGTATAGTTAGAGGACTTGGAAAGGAAGGGGTTTATTAGGTCCAGTGTTTCTCCTTGGGCAGTCCCGATTTTGTTCTCCAAGAAGGTAGATGGGAGTTTGAGACTCTATGTGGACTATCAATTCCTGAACCAAGTGACCCTGAAGAACAAGTACCCACTACCGAGGAGTGACAATAATTTTGATTATCTGAAAAGAGCATAGTGGTTTTTGAAGATAGACCATAGATCAGGCTATTACCAGCTTAGGGAATGAGATGAGGATGTGTAGAAGACTACCTTCAGATGTCGGTATGACCAATATGAGTTAATGATTATGCCATTTGGTGTGACCAACACCCCAACATTATTCATGGGACTCATGAATAGGATCTTCCAGTCATACCTCGATTGCTTTGTGGAAGTCTTAATTGACGATATCTTGGTATACTCAACTGCAGAGGAGGAGAATGCCTATCATCTGCAGATAGTTCTGGACACACTCTGAGAGAACCATCATTATGGTAATATCTCTAAGTGCCTGTTCTAGATCTGAGAGGTCCACTTCCTAGGACCCATCATCTCAGAGGCTGAACCTGTTTTGGATCTAGTGAAGATTTAGAATGTACTTTCTTGGGAGCCACCTGGGAGTGTGACGTAGGTGCAAAGTTTCATAGGTTTGTCTGGTTACTACCAGAGGTTTGTGCCTGAATTTTCCAGAGTTGTGGCACCCTTATCAGCATTGACAAAGAAGGGGAAACCCTTCGTATGGTTGGAGATATACTAGCAGAGTTTCCAGAAGCTGAGGCTGAGACTGATGAGTGCCTCTATCTTGAGGTTACCAGAGGAGGGCGTTGGGTAAATAGTTTTCTATGATTCATCATGGACCTGGCTTGGATGTGTCCTGATGTACGACCGAACAGTGATCACCAATGGTTCTCCATAGCTGGGAAAACATGAGAAGAACTACACTACCCATGACCTGAACTGAGTAGTAGTGGTCTTCACCTTGAAGATGTGGTGAAATTACATGATGGAAAAATGTTTTAAAGTTTACTCTGATAACCAGAGTCTTAGGTATATCTTCACTCAGAAGTACCTGAACTCGAGACAATGACAATGACTTGAGTTCCTCCAAGACTATGAGTTCGAGATAGTCTATACTCCTGGGAAGTGGAACATATTTAAAGAAGCACTCAGTAGGTGATCTAGTATACAGTTTTTTAGTGAGGTGATAGAGCATCTAGTCGCTCTGTGGATATCCTATGTGGATCAAGATGGAGCAGCTTATCTTCAGTCTCTAACAATCACTCTCACACTCCTTGAGTGAGTCAGGGAGGTGCATCTCGGAGACACTGACTACGAGGCTCGATGTGCTCAGATATCCATAGTAGAAGCACCTGATAGATTTTCTGAAGGTGGGGAGCACATCATCCTATTTAGAGGACGTATTATGGTACCAGTGGTGCAATGAGAGGAAGTTTTGATGGAGTTACATACGTCTCCTCTAGTGGTACATCCGAAAGTCGTGAAGAAGTACCAAGACCTTCGGCGTCAACACTAGTGGAAGAGAATGAAGAAATAAGTGGCAGTGTTTGTCTCATGGTGCCTCACATTTCAGCAACTGAAGGAAGAGCATCAGGATCCAACCGACATAGTTCAGTCACTAGAGGTGCCAAAGTGGAAGTGGGAAGAAATTTCAATGGAATTTGTGACAAGACTTTCACGCATGTCCAAGGGACATGATTCCATCCGGGTGATCATTGAACAACTCACCAAGTTAGCCCACTTCATACCTATCAGAGATTAGGGTTTAGTAGAGGGCATGGGACACCTCTACATGTAGAAGATTGTAAAAATTCATGGAGTTCCCTAAATGATTGTCTTTGATCATGATGCATGTTTTAGTTCCCAACTATGGAAGGGGTTGTATGAGGTGTTTGGGACTCAGCTTCGATTGAGCACTTCCTTTCATCCTCAGATGGATAGTCAGATAGAGTTGACCATTCAGACCCTTGAGGACATGTTGCGTGCTTGCGTCCTTGATTTTGGTCATATCTAGGAGGATCAGTTTCCCTTGGTGGAGTTCGTGTATAACAACAGCTATCACTCCACCATTAGTGAAACACCATTTGAGTCATTTTGCGGTCAACCTTGCAGATTACCTCTGTGCTGGACTGACCTAGGGGAGTCAGCACTCATGAGACCAGAGATGGTACGAGCTACCATGAAGAAGGTGAAAATCATTAAATATCGGAAAGAAGAATGCATAGAGAAGGTAGAAGTCGTTTGCTGATAGGAGACAAAGACCTATGGAGTTCATGGACGGTGACCATGTCTTTCTATGGGTCTCACCACAATGAGGTTTCTAGATATTTGTCCAGGGTGACAAGTTTTCTCCGAGGTTCATAGGACCCTTTCAGTTCCTCAAAAAAGTTGGTGATGTGGCATACCGTATAGCCCTTCCCCTTAGTTTCATTGGGTGCACATCATTTTCCATGTACCCTAGCTGAGGAGGTACGTGAATGACCCTTCGCACATCATTGACTAGGGAAAGCTAGACATTGATGATGGGGCATCGTTTTTAGAGGTTCTGGTAGAGTTAGAGGATCGACATAAGATATTCCTTCATATAAGAATGATACCTCTGGTGCGCATATGTTGGCAGCACATGAACCTCTAGAACATCACATTGGAGCGAGAGGCTCAGATCTGTGATCAGTACCCCCACTTGTTTCCATAGATTGTGTTGTAGATTTCAGTGACGCAAAGCCCTAAGGTGGGGAGAATGTAAAGACCCGAAATTTTCTATATAATTTTTTTAATTATATGGAAATATTACAAGCCTGTGAAAATTTACATTGTGTGATTTTGAGGCCCGGTGTGCCTGGAATAAAATTCAGAACTTTTTTTCGGGTAAGTTTAGTAAACACATGAGTTGTGTTTTCTATCTTTTGAACCATTGCTCGGATTAAAAATTCAAGGGCATTGTTGATTCCATAGTGCCATTATTCGCTTAAGGGATGCTTCACATCGACCGTAGTAGGTTAAGAGAGAATGTTAGTTTTTGGATCTTTTTAATAGCATAAAAAAATAACATTATTATTTGATTTTTATTATATTCCTCCAACGGACAGGCGGTATGGTGGGACTGACAACATGTCAAGCCAATAAATGACTTTAACCTCCAATCTATGTAACAAAAATGTTGGGGAAAATTAGGAAGCTTCATATTAATGAGACCCATTAACTCCCTGCGTCATTACTTACTCTCCACCTCTCCTATAAATATAGAGCTTGGGGGAGGGGTATCAGACAAGCTTCTCCATGAAATGAAATTTTGTTGGAACACTGCAATGACAGACCCTTAGAAGACGAAATTGATAGAGTGGGAGGTGATGGATGATGCTGAACTAAAGGGGGACATGCGATTAGCGTCTTTGGGAGCTGGTCGTAGAAACTAAGAGCACGATCCACCGACCAGCGCAGACGATTCTCTGATGTTTCAGGGCAGGGTTTCCTCATGATTTTTTTTCATTAAAGTTTATATTGATTCAATCTTCTTGATCTGCATGTTATCAAAATAATTCAGAGGGAATGGGCCAAGCGAACATGGCCCGACTCCTCTGCTTCCTCGTGGATTGATGTGTTCTTCATGGGTGGATCTTTGGTTTAAGTGGAACCTGACCATGTCAGAATAGGTGCAAAGGCGATGTCTCGAGACACCCAACGGAAACTTCAGATTGAATAATGGGACGACTGCATGGAAGGAGGGTGGAATGTGTCTACACCGTCAGTAGAGGATGAGGCCATGACTGTTGAGATGTGGCCGCACACCAGGGCGGCCGACACCCGATCGGTTGTGGGAGGAGAAGCAGCGCCGTTACACCGCTGGAAGGGGAGTCGATCGAAATCCTGACAGGCCGTGTCACACTGAGTAAGACCTGCTTCGGCAGGTCCCGCATGCCAATAGGCGACACCACATGCCATCGCTGGGTTGGATAGAACCGAGCAGTCCAACTAGACTGTTTAGAAATCTTGGGGGGGTGCCTCCCCCTGGTGCAGGCAAGGGTGGGCCCTACCACGACCGACCGCACCCAGCCGCGAGCTGGTCCAGTGGGCCACGCCCAATGGGCCGGACCATGCCCAGTGGGCTAGGTGCACTGCGGTCCAGGTTGGGTAAACTCGAACAGGGCCGGGTCGGACCGGACTAGGGCCTATCTGGACCCAAATACACCTTTTGGCCAAATCTTGAGAACTGGGATTCCGTTTGATAAACCATTTGCGGCACCCAAATTCTTGGATTGAGAATGTCCTTTTGGTATACTCCACATAAGCTATGGATAAAGATGGAGTACTACTGGGTTGGATTGAACCCAAATCCAATCTGTCATTTGGAATGGAAACGCTAATAACCTACAGACCAGGTGTCTGATTGAAGTAATGTCTATTGCGTTGGGACCCTTATGATGTGGTGGTCCTTTGGGATACTTTTTTCATGGAACATTGTGGTTGTAGAATTGTGACATATGGATTGAGGGGTAGATACTCCCAGAATCATGTGTTCTTAGTGAGAGAACCCTATGGCTGGCTGTACTTGAGGAGTCTTCATATCATGTGTGGGTTATCTTCAGATCCTGTGTGGGTCGGCATCTTCAGATCCTATGTGGGTAATTTTTAGATCATGTGTTGGTCATCTCCAGATCCTGTGTGGGACATCTCCAGATCCTCTGTGGTTCATCCATTGAACCTGTGTGGGTCAACAATAGGGATTCTCTACGAAGTAAGATGATCTAGAAATACCGCAAATCATCTATACATTTGTACTCATGTTATACCTGGTGTGATATAAGTCTTTATCTTTTTGGTACACTTATGTGTGCTGATACCTTTGTGGTATTATTCTCTGTGGAGTTACCTTTGAGGTACTTACCTTTGTGGTGTTACATTCGTAGTATTCTTTCTTTCATGGAGCAGTTGTGATATTTGCTAAAGAGTGGGGCCTTGAGTTTCCTCAAGAAAAAGATGGGTATACTTGATAACTTAGGTATATATATGGGAATATACCTATGTAGAGTTGATTGTTTCTTTGTGCTTGTAATTTTATTCTTGGTTTATGTATTTTCTTCTATGAATTCTAAGTGGCCTTAGGGGGGTCTCGGGGTCCCTATTAAGTATCATTATACTCAACCCTGTACAGGATATGCCCGCACCTTGCTGTGTCTTATGCAGACGATGTACAACGCTGATCGATGTGGAGGGTACCATGACTGGCGGTTTCTAATAAGTGGACCTTGGAGGAGGCATACCATAGAGATGACTGTTCGAGATTTGGACCAACCCTTCAGGTAGGATCCTTGGTGGGTGTTCACAGAAGTTGTTTTTATTTTTACTTGTACTTTCTAGTAGGGATTGTATTCCATCCCCTTTACTTACTGTAGTCACTCTATTTACTATATAGTTTACTTTTTTCTTGTATCTTGTTGTGTGCTTGGATTGTGTGAGTTTTCAGGTTAAAAATCAATTCCTTCCTGGTTTTAGGGATTTTCCTTTCTGGTGCTAATCGCTAGCCCCTGGTTTATGGAAGGCATGCATGGGGGTAGTCACGACACATGCCTCGGGGGAGAGTCATGACATTATGACTATTGAGAATTATGATACTTGGAAATTATAACCATTGGTAAAGTATGTTTTATAATTTTACCATTACCATAAGTGTATATATTGGGTAATTGTGAAAAATAACTGATGTACAAGGGAAAATAAATGACATTAACCTCTAAAATCATGTCATACAAAGAACATTTATCAAATATAAGGGTGGGGGGTAGTTTTGTTGGGGTTCACATGTGACCAATAATATGTGGTTCATTAAAAAGGTAGGCTAAATAAGAACCACCTATGAGATAAGATCATTTTCATAGAAATAACCAATAGATTGATGTTTTCTGGACCACCCCATGAAAGTTTCTATATCACACACCTTAGCCTTATGGAGTATGCCGATGTAATTAGGGGTTACTTTTATAGTCCATAGAATTGTAAAGGTGTGACTATTTTTATAAAATAAAATTTTAGTTTCTTCAATCCAATACACATTAGTATTCAATAATATATTGATTAATAGAACATTAATAAAATAAATAGTTTATTGGCTGAAAGTAAAATATATTCCAATTTTATGAAAATCTATATTTTCAATTAATAAAACATTAATGGTAAATTAAAAAAATTTAAAAAAATTATTTTCATAAAATATCCTTACAAATTTCTATTTATTTAAATAATAATGGAATTATAATTTTATAATGTCTCAAGTAATTTTTATAATGTTCTGAATGTTTTTATGATATTTTTTTAAGATGTTTTTTTGGAAGTTAAAATATTCATATATTAAAATTTAGTATGATTTAATAAATTTAATTTTTTAAATCAGCATGTTGAATTTTTTTTGAAGTGAATTATTTATAATAATCTATAATAGTCGAATTTTTAGGTAAAAATTAAAAATATTATAAATATATTACCTGTATTATATCATTATAATACCCTAGAAAATTATGCAACATATACAATAGAGTCGTTATGGATTCAAAATGGGTTTTTCCTTAAACTACCATGTTTTAAAAGTAATAATATTATTTTTAAAAAAAATAATGAATCTTGAGTAACCTATAATATATTTTATGCTTTTATAAAGAATTATTAGTGAAAAGTATTCATTAAACCATGAAGAAAACTACTATTAATGATTTTAATCCCACAAAACATTAAAATACTAAACCCACCTACATTTAGTAAAACACATGGGCTAAAACAATGATAATAAATTATAGTGATTTCCCACTCTTTTTCAATAAATACTCACTCATTCTCTCACTCAAACTAACTCGATATTCTTAATGAAACAATTTCATATAATTTTCCCTCTATAATTTCCTCAAAGGAGTTCCCAAGTTCGTATTGGGACAAACCATGCAGCTAAAGCCCAAAACAGGCGATTTTTTAAAAATTTTCCACCGACAATCGATGTAAACTTGTTGACATCTGTGAAAAACGCCCAGTATTATACGAAGACCACACATGATGGAATTTAAGAAACAAATACACCATTAAGTAACTTGTTTAATTAAAAATATTTTCACTATGTCTACTCATCATTGGCGATCACTGCTCGAACATTCCGACATAGATCTCCTCTATATTGTCCTCAAAATTAGAAAACATTAAATGAATTCATATATTGAAAAAAAACACCAGAATGAAACCATATTACCAACATGGGTGGCATGAATGCACTCACTACTATAAGAAACCAACTAACATGAATCAAAATTTGATGAATCCACTATAAGACATGAGATGGGTCTCCTCACCATTTATGAACTAAAAAGAATATACCTAAATGGGATTCCCAACATGGGACAACCTGGGACACTACACATAGGTCGTTAAACCCCCAAAACAAAGGGGAAATATAATAAATTAAGCTCAAACCCACGCGAACAAACAAGAACCAACTTTCATGGGATAACCTCATAAGGACTACCAGTTCGAAGGTCTACATCTAAAAATTCACAAATACTAGAATTTCATGAACGTTGAACCAACACACCTCCTTATAAACAAGGTGGAACTCTTCAATTCATAAGGATCACAACAAGGAAAAAGGTCTCTATACCTCTTTAAAAAAAATACCTTTCAATATGAAGGATCTATAATAAAGAACCATAAATTATCCCCATTCTCACTCCAAGGAAAGAAACTATACCAAGTAATTCTCCCCATTCTCACTCCAAGGAAAGAAACTATACCAAGGATCCCCACATCCCTAGGATTCTTGAATACACACCAGCTTTACTCCAACTCCTATGGCTCGAGCACTATAGTTTGATGCATTTGACACTTCATAGTTAGGAGCTATAAATCCCAAATAGGGATTCTTGGTCTACACTATGACATGGAATTTCAAAATACAAACACATAATCCAATTTCAATTTAATTATAAAAAAGGAACAAGAAACTTAATGAGGAAAACCTATAATCAAGACAATAATGTTTTCATAATTTTCACAAGATAGACATAATTATATTTGAATATATGTTTTCCATAAATATAGAACATTCACTTACATAATTTAAATAGAAAATAACATTGTAGGATTCCAATGGAAAAAAATATTACAAAAAATTCAGCACACATTGAAAGGTACTATAAACTGATCCTAAAAACAACCCTAATTCTACATACTGGATCCACAACGCTTACTAGAAACACCATGATAAAATAATTATAAGTGTAATAGGCATCGTTGGGCATGGAACCTCTTTAGAGAACTCAGATGCATTGGATTTTCATGATATGGATTACTAAACTAATAACACACAATGATCCCACACATAGATGAAGCTGATGAAAGAGAAATGAGCCTTTTAATTCAATGAACACCACCAATACATTATTGTGACTTACCAAATTTTTTAGTGTAATTCCCTTAAACGCTTTTAGGAATCAGATAAAGAATGGATGCCACATGAACTCTCTCTAACAAAACCTAACCAGGAATATCATTCCTCACGACATCAAAAATAGAGGTCAAACTAAATTCTGACACTCTTGAATGCAGATCAGAATGAATACCATTCTCAAAACATAAAGATTTCATGTAATCATATGTAAGAAACTATAGAAGGTAATGAACTAGAGATACAAAATGAAGCAAGATCCCTAATACTTATCTGTCACCTTTATACATACATCACATCACCATCCCTTTACTCATCTTCTGTACCTTAGGTAAATACTAATAGATCAAAAAGATTTGAGGAATCCCAAGATATGATATTCCCAAGGATTTGTTCGAGAAACCTACTTTGACTATTTCTAGTTCAGACCTTCAAGCATATGGTTAAAAAACACAACCTTTAACATCAGAAGAAAATAAAGGAGACTGAATGTCCTGTAAATTTTCTTCATCGACTCTTCCACATTGAGAAGATCCACTTGACCATAAAAGAGAGGTGGATTTATCTTTTAAAACTCAAAAACAAACCCTATGTTTGATCCACTAAAGGTTCATATGATAATAAAAAATCCATATCCTCACCTCTAATATCCATAAAATCTTTATAGGGGAAGACACTAAAAAATAAGAGAATGATTATCTTAATGAATATCAACTCACAAAAAAGATTTCTCAAACTTAGAACACCGCATAATCAATAATCGAAAAAATTTAGAGAAATTATAAATCACAAAAATTATCTATCTAAACATCAAAATTTTCCTCTTGATGATATTATTGAAAGAAGAGAATCATTGTGGGTTGAAAACCAGAATTTTTATTCCTTAAAGCCTCATTCAAATGATCATTTATGTACCAACCCAGGAACCTATCATGTCATTCCCAACCATGCATCATTCGACCTTATCATGAAAAACATTTCCACACTTATTTAGAAATATATGTTCTTATTAAATTACTAATGGTTAGAAAAAAACATTCCAATATTCCTAACCAAAACATAAAACAAAATATTTTCAGATTATCAATCCACTTTCCTTTTCAGCTTTCACAAAACATTTTAAATGATCACTAAATGTTCAATAAAAATCATTTTCAAACACTACACATTATTTGATTTCAATTCATTCCCAACTAAAAATCTCATGATTTTTATCCAAAAAACTCAATTCAACCTACTAAAATATTTATGGCATCTAAAAATTATAATCCCATCAAAATAATACGATTAAAACCCATCTTATTCATATTTGAATCCAATTTCCAAAATCCCTTTTTTACACTGTTTTTTATTTTTAAAAAAAAATTTCAATAGGATCTATGTTTTCTTTATACAAATCCACATTCTAAATCATCCTGAAAAATGATTCTAGAAATACATTTTCTTTTTTCCCAAAACCAAACAATTACAAATAAAAATTATGTTTTCAAAATTCCAAAACAAGAGTTTTCAAAAACAATTTTCTCAATCATAGATGGACAAACACAATTTGTAAGGAAAAACTAGCATTGATGGGTGACTTGGACATATGGTTGGGGCTATATTTTAGTCACTCCACTATCATAGACAGTTTTCTAGGACTATTTACCCAGCTCCACTAGGTTTCCAATGCCCTATGTGCTAATAATGACCATTGGACCAACTAAATTTTTATTTCCCATCCACAAAACAACAAAGGGGAACATGATAAACCAATAAAAACCTGACTTCTCATGGAAACATATGGTTTTCTCCATAAAGTGTTAGACCACTATTGGAAAAATGGATTATTGCAATGGGTTATTTGCTACGAGACCCTGTCGTAAATGAATTGTTGCAGAAAACGACTTATCAAATATTACTTGTTGTGATGGACCGTCAAAAAAACATATTATTTGTGATGGGTAGTAGTACAATCATAAAAAACATTTAAAGAATATTTTATGAAAATATTTGCGATGACATTGTTACCCATCACAAATAGTTTCCCATTTTTAATTTTTTCATAATGGACTATCGAAATTACTTAATTTAATATAAAACAAATAAATCCTTTTATGATGGACTATCATAATTAGTATTTGTGATGGGACCATCGCAAAAAGCTGAAAAAATAAAAAAAAATAAAAAAATTAAATATAATAATGTTACTAATAATATAATATTAATATAAATAAAATCATAATATTAACAAAAATCGAATAAAATTATTTATAATATAATAAATATAATATAATATAATAGAAATAAAATAATGATATTAATATTCACAAAATAAAATTATTTATAAAAATAATTAATTAATATAATAATACTATTATTAATATTAAATAAATAATAATATTAGTAATATAATAAAACCCAGAGTATTCAAAAAAATATATAAAAAAATATTAATTAATAAAATAAAAAATATAATAAAAAATTAAATAAATAATAAAAAACTGTAATTTCCGAGGCAATATTAATCACACACTATTAAAATCTATAAATAGTTAATATTACAAAAAAAAATACATTCAAATGTATCATTGTAACATAAAAATACATCACTGAGGGGGAGGGTCATCTGGATGAGTTCTAAGAGATGGTGGAGGAAACTCTATCCCTAAACCTCTTCTCT